>OY720126.1:2500-5826365 GCA_963082685.1 Cyclophora albipunctata | reverse complement strand
CCGTTATTATTATTACCCCCGTTATTATTATTACCCCCGTTATTATTATTACCCCCGTTATTATTATTACCCCCGTTATTATTGTTACCCCCGTTATCGTTATTATTGTTACACCCGTTGTTGTTGCCGTTGTTGTTATTATTGTTGTTATTACCTCCATTGTTATTGTTTCCCCCGTTATTATTGTTTGGCATTTGACCTGCAATTACGATATTTAACAATTAAAAAGATGATTAATGTTTAATTAAACCACAGGTTTAAACTACATTGAATTATGAAAATAATGTGCGATAATCTTACATACCTGGCACTGGGTATGCAGGACTTAGAACTGGCGGGACTGGCACCATGGGGTACATCGGCATTATCGGGGGCGGTGGCAGCGCTATGGGGGGATAGTAAGGTGTTTCCATGTTCGGTAAAAATACTAACGATGGCAAAGGAGGCTTCGGCCTTTTATTGTAGATAAGAATTTTCTTATGGCCGTGATCGTCGGAATGTTTATAAGTAGTTTTGTCGTCGTTGTCATTTTTGTCACGTTTATCGGTATCGTTGTCGCAAGTCTCGCTGTCGCTGGAGTCGTCAGAGCTGCTGTCGGAGTCCGAGTCGCCGGAGCTCGAGTCGTCGAACACGCTGTCGTCCTCGTGGATGCGAGCGAACTTCTTCTTGATTCGTCGAATGCTCTTCATCTTGTTTTTGCTCTTCTTTTTCCGTCGATTTTTGCCCGAGCGTCTCGTCAGTTTCGGAACCTTGACGCTGCCTGATCTCCTCGTAATCAAAGCATCGTCAGTAGTCCTGTTCATCACTTGGTTTTCTATCGTCTTGAAGAATTGATTGTAGAGCCAGTCGCCGAGTTCGTCCGCGTCTTTGGTCATCTCATCCACCTTTTTGTCTACCGCCATGTTGGCTACAGTCAGGCCTATGTCTGATTCGGTTGTGTAAGCTGAGACGCGCGTTGGTTCGGCCATATAATGTCTGCGGTAATTTTGGTTTAACTTTGTACTGCAAAATAATATTCAGGTTTTAGAAAAAAGAAGTTGTCTCTTTTAACGAGTAATTGCAAATATCTAATAATATAACACAGTTAACTATAAAGATAAAGAAAAGTTGAAACACTAGTGATAAAATTGTTCAATATTTGAATTGATTAATCATATAATATATTACTAGAGTAGTATAATATAGGATTAATCAATTATTATCAATTCGCACTTGACGGTACTTACTTGGGCTCACATATCTTGGAGTCGGTGTCGAAGTAGTACCCGGGGTGGCAGTGGCAGCCCACCACGCACCCTGGGATGCCATCCGCGCAATACTCGAACGCCCCGTGCGCGCCGCACTCTGACACATTCACAAAATAACCATTTACTTACCACAATCAAATCAACATTCAAATTGTTTCACTCCAGAACAAAACCTAAAAAGCCGATTATCCACTTTAGGCAGCCTCGAGTTTCGGACTGCCTCAACTTGAGGCGCGCCGTGCCACGATGTATATTTTGTACTTATTGTATGCTGTTTGCCTCAAGTCGAAGTTGCTCGACCCGATTATAGATTCCCAGCTATACATTAACATATTTACCATAATTTGATCTCGAAGCCTTGATTAACGACAACAATAAAATAACGGATAAACCACTAAACATAATTTTGATATTGCTATAACATCTTAAGTAAAAATAATTTGTGTTTCAGCTTATTACATTTCCATTTATGTAAACTAGGCAGATGTTTGGTATTACTGAAAGTTTCAATGAGCCACTACAACCTTCTCGCCGGTTGTTAAACAATGCCCGAGTTCGCGGTGACGTTTTGCTCGTAACTCAAACAATGATTGCATTGAAATGATAAAAATGAAAATGGGACTCATACTCACAAAAGAAGTAAATGAAGAATAAAAAGTGATTTGATTCAAAAGATAACAACATCTGCTTCGTTGGAAAAAACAATCTCATCGTTTTGTTATTTTCTCTCTAATCCTACGGTTCCTTGACCATAAAATAAAATAATAATTTAAGTAGCTATCCAATACAAGAATAAAATACAAATTATTAAGTTTAATAATTTATTTAAATCTTGAAAAATAACATGGATATTATAAATTATTAATAGTATTTATATTTCTTCTCCTAAGTCTGGTATTCCTTTCAGCCCCCTGAAAAATAACAGTGGTATTCATATTTTGTAAGTTAATATACTTAAAAAAATATTTTGATTGTTTCATTTTTTTATTAAATATATATTTAATATCACTAGCCCCGCCCCGCCGTGTTACCCGCGTTGTATCGGTTCCCGCGGGAAATTCGAGATAAAAATCCCATGTGTTATTTTGATGTATAACCTATAATACTGTAAAGTTTCATCCAAATCCGTCCTATAGTTTTTACGTGAAAGAGCAACAAACATACATCCATCCTCACAAACTTTCGCATTTATAATATTACTAGCAGCGCCCCGCGGTGTTACCCGCGTTGTGCCCGTTCCCGTGGGAACTCCGGGATAAAATGTATCGCATGTGTTATTCTGATGGATAACCTATATTACTGTAAAGTTTCATCCAAATCCGTTCAGTAGTTTTTGCGTAAAAGAGCAACAAACATACATCCATACATACATCCATCCTCACAAACTTTCGCATTTATAATATTAGTAGGAAGTAGGATAAGTAGGATACATTTTAAATTAATAATCAATGAAAAAGTTACTGCGCCTAAACTTTGTTCTAACAAAAATACACGAATTCTGATTTTTATAATTGGTGTAAAAAGATCGCGTGTTGCGTACTTGGTACAATCTTCGGGGAGGACACATTTGTGCGTCCTGTCGTCTCGCACGTAGGGGTGCACGCAGATACACCCCGCTTCGCAGAAGGGGTAGCACGGCATCATCCGGTCCCGGGGGTTGTCGCACGTCACGGACGCACACCCCGCGAAACAAGCCTCGTACCTGCGACCGACGGAAACAACACGTCAATAGATTGTATATTTAAGAAAATACTACATGTCCAGATTCACTGATTGATTACATTGAGTTCTATAGATAATATAAATCTATACCTTTCATGAGGCCTATCGCAGTTTAAAGTCGGCTTCTTTTCTGGTTCCTTCTCTCTGTAAAAAAGATCACAATAATGTGAATTGCTAATGCCTATTTAAGATTAAGATTTCTTTTGGAAGCTTCGTGAAAATGTGTGACTTACATGAAGGGCGCGGAGTGTTGCATCTCGGCGCTTTTCATCCCCTGCGGTATCTTGTCGGAGTCCTCGTAGCGGTGGCGGTAGCCAGTGGACACGTCCACGTCGCGCTGGCGGTCGATGCCGTTGAAGCTCTTGGAGTCGACGTCGTCGTATCTCGGCGCCTCGTAGTCGTAACGCTTGCCGCGGTCCCAGTCGCGCTCGCGCTGCTCCTCGCCCTTGCCCGTCGGCTTCTTGCGCCAGTTCCGGCGCTCGTCCACCGCCGGGTGCCTCTTGGAGCTGTCTGCGTCCTCGTAGTCATAGTTGTTGGACCTCGTCGCGATCGCCACAATGTCATCTGCAACGTAACCATGTCGGAGTTGATGATGTGAACTGCTCTCCACTACATAATCCTTAATTGCTAAACACTTACAGAGTAAGAATGCTAGGACCAATATTGTTCTCATCGCGAGTCGGTGCGTCAGTACATTGTTCTCGAAGGTGTGGTGTTTATCGTGTTGTTTCACATCGACCACGTTCCTCCAATCAGTGAAATTAAACTTTGTTTCGCAAAAACGACGTCCGCGACGCCGGATGTGATTGCTACTGTTTATGTAGTGTTCTACAAACTTAATGACTTGTCGGTTTTACTTTTTTCTTTTGATTTATTTACACCAAAAAAACATGACTTCCTAATTTTTTGTTTGGTAATACAACTTCCTGCTTATACTAGTTATGTTCTATTATCTATTTTAATTGTTCCTATTCATTAGTTTAAACTAATAGCCTACGTTATATAACATTATAACAACAAAGAAATCGGGTATTCGATTAATAAAATAGGGTTTATTTGTATAGGGTAACCATTTATTGAAATCAATTACTAAGAGTTCCTTTTCATCGGTGAGGAGAAGCCGCTGTTGGGGATCATTTTCCTTGGCTGAAGAGCTTTGATGGGGGGTGGGGCGATCACTATGTTAAAGTAGTTGCCCATGCGCGACACTTCCGAGGGCCGTTTGAACTCTTCTGGTTTCTGGTTGTGGGCGGGCTGCATGTCGGGCTCGCTGAACTCTTGGGGAGGCTCCTCGCGGGCCTTCATGTGCGGCCGCGACGCGCGCTGGTTGAACTTGGGGTTGGACGATGGCGGGGATCGATCGCCGCGCTTGCTCGGCACTGGGATACCCATTTGTGTCCTAAAACAAACATATAATATTAAGTATTTGTATGTTATAGACGATACGACGTAGACAAAGAAACCGGTATGGTTATTAAATGGTTATGGATGGTAGTTATTATTAAGTTTTTAATAAGTGAAGTCAATGTACGTACGGTGAGCAGTCTGGCGGCAGGACGCACTGGTGCGTCCGGTCGTCCCGCACGTAGGGGTCCTCGCAGACGCAGCCGGGCTCGCAGTAGGGGTAGCACGGCCGCAGGTGGTTGCGGGGGTTGTCGCAAGACACCTCCGCGCACCCCCCGAAACAGGGCTCATAGATCTCATTGGGCCAGTAGCAAGCTGCGAACGACAAAACAGTTCTGAATTACTAAAAACTTGAAATGAAATTCTACCTCAATTCTCAATTCCTCTGAAGCTGTACGATAAGCCAGAACACATACACTCAAAGGACATTTATATCTGTACTTACATAAAATTCTAAGAGAAATAAAATAAATTTTCCACATTTAAAACTCTTGAAAGGAACATTAGATCGTATAGGACCATTATCGAGTATCTGAGGACGGTAAATCTAGTGGCGGGCACCGTGCGGGCACTACACTTTCATTCGTTTTGTAGTCCTCTCCGCAGGTCCATTACGTCTCCCCTGGGTATTCGGTGGTCAACACATTAAGGAGGTACCCAAGGAGTAAGTATCCCCGGAGTTACTCATAAAAGCGTGTTTTCACCAAATAAAATTATCCGTACCTACAGTTTTCCTCCATTACATATGTATTAATTTGTATACAAAGTTTACCTCAAAATTCGTATACAAAGTATACCTCTATTTACCTTTTACGATTTTTTCTTCATCTCTGCATACCCCGTAATAAGCACCATAAAATATGACAATTAAGTAAGCATACAATTGATTGGTTACCGCCATTTTACAACACTACTGTACTCAACTAGGATTTAATTCAGACTATCGCATTTGTTATTAAACTTTGTTTTTTCTTACTTCCTGTTCTGTGGCATGGCTTGAATCCTTCTGGCATGCTTGACCGCAGTTGAAGTGCTTTCAAAAGATTAGAAAATCATCATGCGTTGACTGCATCATACAATCATACTCTGTGTGAGATACTTAGTAACTGCTTTTGAGAGGAGAATAATAATAACGAGTTAGAGAGGTGAAAGATAAACACCACAGAGGTTAATTTTAAACCAAAAATATTTATTCATGTTTCGTGGACACAATTTCGAAAGGATTACGTGTACTCGTGTAAGGTGTGTGATTGGGTGGTGTGTGTGAAGATCGGTGATAGGACGATAAGGGGACGGCGGCGGCAGGGTTAGTAAACAAGCGGGAGCCGGTTAAGCCCGCTCTGATTGAGTTATTACTAGCTCTGTAATTTCGAAGGCAAGCCCGCGCCGGGTCACGTCCCATGATATTGTGAACATGTTACCTCGACATGAACATTTTCCGTAGATTTTCCACAATACCTGTTTGATAAACGAGCTCCTTCCCGCAGCGTCTCCCTGTCGATCGAGATACGCTCGGGGACCGGGGACGATCACTGCTGAAATATTACTCGCACCACTCAAAACTGAAATCTTATAAGTCAACGGGAAATTGTTTACCATAAACATTTATTGGCTCAACACTTTATTATAGTATATTGCTAAATTTAATAAATAATCAAGGATGCTCCAAATGTTGTCCTAATACTAAACAGACTTAAGAAACATTTCCGTTTTATATATTATACATAGGTTGGTAAGTATAACGTATTCTGTAAGGAATTACAAACAACAAATTGATTAGAGATAACGACTCGCTCATTGAATGTTTTATTAATAAGGAACACAAGTGGCTCGTAAAGATAAAACGATTATCCGTCTAGAGTGCGGGAACAATGGCGCTTTAACACGTACCGACTAGTTGTTTCTCGCGTCTTTACCCGACTGAATATCGGAAAACTTTTATATAAGTGCTAGATTTTTAAATATAACAATATTAAAACACATGGCAATATTAAAAGCTTGAGCGTTCAAAAAAATTATATTAAAAACTTTAGGGTGCAATTAGGCCGACCGCTGCATGCACCATGTGTTGACTGCTGCATTTAAAAATATTTATAGTGCTGCTGACCCTGGGATCATGTTTGCTCGTAACTGTAGTCATATTTAACAATAGCAGCGCCCCGCTGTTTGAACCGCGTTGTGCCCCTTCTCGTGAAAATTATTGGACAACAATAACTTTCTCCTCGAATGTGGCTATCCAATTCAAAAATAATTATTTAAATCGGCCCGGTAGTTCCTGATATGAAAACGTTTAAGAAACAAAATATCTAACTCTTCAGCTTTATATATTAGTATATATTTTAATACTTAAGACGACGTGAGTTCAGCGCTTAGCTACTACGGAGGGGGTGGGTGCGGGGCCTGCGGTCCGACCGCGGGCGATCTCCCGCTCGCGCGTAGTTTGCGCGCTAAGTTTGAATATGTCACTCATTGAGATGCCACAGTGTAGTGACTACAGTAAAAAAAGCCTATCAAGCAAAACTAATCGTAGATATTACGAAGGTTAGTATTATATTGTAGGTAGCCTTGGGAAAAATAACTAAAAAGAGATAAAAGGTTAAAAAAAAATATCGGTCTTATCACTGGGTGAAATCATTTTTATTGTCTAAAAAAATATTACGAGCAGAAATATTTTAAAGTGGCGGTGTTCATACACGTTTTAACAAACAACAGTAAAGTACACATAACTGAAAAATATGAATATCTACGTATTGTTAGGTTTCAGTGGCGCCACCTTCAAAAGTAAAAACAAATAAATATATTGTATCATACCTCTTATTATCACTCCTTTTATTTAGGACTAGGCAGATATTATAAATTTCCACCGGCCGCCAAAAAAATTTGCATGCCACCGAGTTCATAAGCCCCGTCTTAGGAGACAAGTCTTGTCCTAGGTATCCCCACTACCAACATTGCAGCTGTATAGTTGTTCTGCTGATATTCTTATACTGTGACACAACATATTTTTTTGTTTTTTTTTTCAAAGCAATAATCTACTAAATCTATAATACTCCGGTCAATTTAGACATTCGAGGTTACATAAAGTCCCAACAAGCTGAAAATCAGGAAAATTGTTCAAAACATAATTATAAACAATGTGTAAAAGTTCCCCATCATTCCCGTGTATGGAATTTTTTTTATTCAAAGTCAAAGGTTAAAAAAAAGTGTTTTTCGCAATTTTCAGCAAAACGGTAAAATTTATCATAAAAGTACCTGAGAAAATAAAAAAGCTTATAAAATTCTCTATAACTTTAATTCTATCCACTTTTTCCAGATTCCAAACCGTTATTGAACTACACGCTCCAGAAATGTAAAAATTAAGGACCTCGGGCAGGTAACTATGGAGCCTGCGCCAATGCTCAATAGTGACAAATGACCTATGTCATTTGAAAGGTATTAAAGAGTTGTACAAGTTACTCCTTGACAGTTATATCGAAATCGACGGCTAACTCGTCGGCTAACGGTGTTTTCTCTCAAGTTGTGTTTAACTCTTCAAGACCTTTCAAATGACATAGGTCATGTCACTGTTGAGCATTGGGGCAGGCTCCATAGTTACCTGCCCGAGGTCCTTAATTTTTACATTTCTGGAGCGTGTAGTTCAATAACGGTTGGGAATATGGAAAAAGTGGATAGAATTAAAGTCATAGAGAATTTTATAAGCTTTTTTATTTTCTCAGGTACTTTTATGATAAATTTTACCGTTTTGCTGAAAATTGCGAAAAACACTTTTTTTTGACATTTGACCTTGAATAAAAAAAATTCCATACACGGGAATGATGGGGAACTTTTACACATTGTTTATAATTATGTTTTGAACAATTTTCCTGATTTTCAGCTTGTTGGGACTTTATGTAACATCACTCTCAATTTTTGGTTTAAATTGACCGGATTATAATTCAGACAGTTCTTATTTATATTGAAACCTTATTTTCACGCAACCGTCATAGTTCTATATAAGGCGACGATTACACGTAAAGTATTTACTGTGATCCGTCAATACAGTATTTATTGATGGATTTCCGTATTTACTGATGGATTAATACACCAGCCTACACGTACAGTATTTATTACGTCAGTATTGTGTCCGGTCTCCTGCTGTTTACACGTCTAAAATAGCCACAGAGCTGAAAATTAAAGGTTGCGTGGCTATTATTTTAGCACTTAGTTTAAATAAAAAGGCCAAGCGAAATCGATGGGCAAAAAATTGGTTACAACAAAGGGAAAGGTACACACATTTGAATTTAATGGCAGAAATTAAATTACATGGTGAAATGGATGATTACGAGAATTATTTTCGAATGCCTGAACCCTGCTTTGAAGAACTTCTGGCAATAGTAACACCTTTTTTAATCATAATCCGACGGATCATCATTACAGAATCAAAAAATCTAGAAATCCATCAATAAATACTGTCATCCATCAATACATTAGGTAACACGTTCAGTAAATACCACGATACATCATTATTTACTGATGGATCACAGTAAATACTTTACGTGTAATCGTCGCCTAATTTGTTGCTTACCTTATGCTTCTTTCGGAATATATTTCTTTGAAAAGTTTCCGTTTTGCCAATTTTGATAGGACCTTCTTATTTTTTGTATTTCCCATTTTCAATCACACGCTAAGTGCAGTAAATTACAAGTTATTACTGCGAAAAAAGTTTTAAATTTTGCATCTCCGCGCTCCAGCAAATATTTGGCATAGGTCCGTCCTCCACAAGCGCTTGAGCGCGACTGATCACGCCCCGCGTCACCCGCAACACGGCAAATTCTCTATTTTTTTTAGGTATTTTGAAATTGTGTTTAAGAATGAAATGAAAGGTTACAAAAAAATACCTAATGCCCTAGCTCATGCTACGACCTATATTATAGTTGTTTTTCTTTGGGAAAAATCTGTTTATTTTAGCCATAAAATTATTTTTAAATTAATAAAAGAGGCAACTTTGTGATTTTTTTCTATCGAGGGAAATTAATCCAATCGTGTACTGAAATACCTTTGCCACTAGAATATATCCTCAACTTTAATATATAGTTTTTTAGAATCAAAATTGTGACAATTTATATGAAAATAATTGGATGGAAAAACCGCGTTTTGCGAGTTGCTGAACTCACGTCACCTTAATAGAAAATACAGGTAAAATGTGCACAATACCATTTCCTTTGTCTTAAAATAATATTTTCTGCGCCAGTAACTAGGTAGGGTACCAATAAAATAGTGTATTTTATGAAGGATAATATCAATATTAGCAACAGTTGTAGTGCGTATGTAATGCGTAGCGAGTGTACCGACGTGGCTTACACAAAGGGCTTTCAATAAAAGGATTTATTTTAGGGTTCAATTCAGTTTCACTGGTACGTCCTTGATATTTTAATTTCTAATGAATATTCAGATTCAGAGGTTGTATCTGAGGAACAGAGCTTTTAGGATTCTAGGATTGAAAACAGATCTGTTACTTTAGTCTCTTGGGATAAGATATCCCCATCCCTAATTTATTATTATGTAATAATATTAAGTCCAACTGATAGAATTATTAACATACATAAATAAATCATAGAAAACACGGTTCGAAATGATTGTTAACAACTTTTTGCAACCAAAGGGAAACAGAATATTTGAAATAAACAGCGGGCTACCCTTACAAAATACAGCCTTCCCGATAAAATATGATTGCTTGCGATCTTTTTTATTACCTATTTCGTTTTCGAGGGCGCCGTGGTTTGAAGGTCCGAAGGTCCTGGCTTGTAAATAAACGGTTCGGCGTAAATAACACAACATAGCTACAAATTGTGTTGTTAGGAAAAACTGCTGCGCCTTTTCCAAGGAAACCCTATTTTCTTATTTACCTCTTAACTTGGTAAATTCATTTGGTACTTCGATTAATGAACAGGTACCTACCTTACATCCTAAATAGTTGAGCATACAAACCAACAATTAATTATTCAATAAAAATAAAGCCTTTTTGTTCTCTGTGGCTATTTGTAAAGCCTCAATTGCGGATTACTAAATAATTTGTGCAGACTTTGTATTTAGACAATACCAAGTTTATTTGTGGTGTACGATGCTCACGTGTTCATTAAACTCGGCAACTCACACACTTTTTTTATGTCTCGAAATTGCTTCTCGTCATCTATACTTATATTATAAAGAGGTAAAATTTGTAAGTTTGTTTGTACGTTCGCTAATCTCGGGAATTACCAGTCTAATTTGTATGGTTATAGGCTATTTTTATCCCGATATTCCTATGGGAACAGGCACAACACGAGCGCTGCTAATACCTTATAGTCTAACAATATTTATTGAATAATTAACTCTGACCGCTCGATTGATAACACAACAATACGTGTTAATATAATATTTCATATTCCTGGCACGTGTGATACAAATTACGGGCCAAGTGATCCGCTGTTCCCTAAATAGACGTCTTTCGATTGCCACCGTGTTCCTATCAAAACACGGTGTAAGGGTACTGCAAAGTGTGTCTTTCTGTGTTGCGTTAGGGTTGGTTTTTGTGTTTGGTAGAGACAAAAGAAGTGATGGTCTCTAGGGCCGAGGTGTTGAGCCTGGAGCCGGCTCCACATTACTGTCAGCAGCCGGGGACGTGTCCGGGGCCCGGATGCCCTGTAATGTGAATGTGACCCACTGCATTATCGGCTACTGGATCTCTTCACTCGAACACGGCGCCTACGTCAGCAAGTTTCAAATAAAACAATTGAATAGAATATGTGACTTATCCATAGGTTTATAGAAATAAAACTAACAATATCTCAAATCATCAGTCATAGTCATTTATTTAAGATTTATTAACAATCTTAATATTGATTAACATCAAGTAATCAACCCTACATAGGTACTCAAGGAAAACTGGAAGGAACTAATAAAGACATTATTATGTCTCCATTAGTGCTCAAACGAGCCAAACCATGATTATCCTGAAAGGTTTAATAAACAAACCTGGAGCACGTAGTTGGTTCAAGTACTGCAGTCCAAGTGTTCGGTGTACATGTGTACACGTGCTGTCTCGATACCGCCGCCCGTAAACTTAGGTGAGAACCACCCACTAATGGACTTATATCTGTTACGTGCTCCTACTGTATCAACAACACATATAAAATAAAGTTCAATAATAAACTATTAACAGTAGGTACTATTTCAAGTTTCTACTCGTAATACCCCTCGGATCTTAGTATAGTAATAAGGTACCTAACCTAATAACACATAAAATGCAGAGAAACACCAAAAGAATAATCTAATAATTAGAGCTTTGTCGTTGACAAAGTTACAAGCATTAAGTGAGAGAGTAAAAGCAATGTCTGTTTGAGTGGCGTTTCGTAATTGAAATCCGCGGTTTGGCTCAATAACAATAGGAGTGAGCCGGGAAACGCTCGCCGCGTATAAATTAGGGAATTATATTAATCGAGGATATCGCAGACGACTAACGAGACTGCTCCTCCGTGTACAGTGTACACCGCGTGCCATCCAATTGATACACAGACACTGCCGCCACTCCACCACATTTAATTACTTCGCCTCCAACGTGTAATTTAGATACCGAGTTACTAACGTCCTCTTTAATCATACCACTCACATTAATTGGCAGCTATGATTACTCACAATAACATTGATTTGTGTTTATAGTTCGCTCCGTACCCAAATTAATAATCTCTATTACTTACCAAGGATACACAACGTACTTCATTATGTTGTAATATATTACAGTACTTAACATTAAAATGTAGCGATAAATTCCTACTGAAAATGGAACGAGGGATTTTTAATTTAATTTGCCTTGACGCTGTGGGAAGAACAATCAATTTGCAGGGCGATTATGCGCGGGAAATTAACGCAAGATAACACGGCATTAGCGACCCACCTGGGGAAGGATTAGCCGCGCCAGATAACTGAATATATTACTGCTATTACCACCAGGAAAGAACACCCGCCCTAGAAAATACTAGAAGGTAATTGTCGGATTTGTTTGAGATATCTTAACGACTTCGTCGAAGCTCGCCGAGTATCGCAGCGTTATCAGTTCTAAGTCGAGGAGCCTTTGTTTGTGACGAGGTTTGTTGCCGCTCCGCACTCTCCAAACATATTTTAATCTTCCAAAGCCTTTGTTCGAGCGAGTGTCACCGAGATATTAGCTCTCCCGAACAAAGTTATCGAAGCCATAATATTTGTCGTGTACAAGACATAATGTGTTGCGTTAATTTAACAAGTTTTGTTTTATTTATGCCATGATTCTTCGGAAATGTTTGGGGAAAGTTTTGCTTAACAATTACTAGCGTCACCCAGTGTTACTCCGCAATCGATAACAAAGGAGCTGCCGGTTACACTGTTCGCTTTGTCGCTCGCCAGGAACAGGACGAGCTCGGCGACGTCCTCAGCTCTCGTCAGCTTCTTGAGCGGGGAGTTGATCTCGATGCTGGCGAACATGCGGTCCGCGTCCACGTCGCTCATGCCGCTTCTCTTGAAGAAGTCCGTCTTGACCGGGCCCGGGTTCACGCCGTTCACCCGCACTCCTTGCACCCCCAGCTCCAGTGCAGCACACTTAGTAAACATATCTAATGCCGCTTTCGACATGCAGTACGTTGTAATCATTGGCAACGGTTTGCTGGATAATATGCTAGATATGTTGACGATGTTGCCCCTCGTCTCTATGAGATGAGGCACAGCTTCGTAGGTGAGTAGATACGTGCCGCGCATGTTGGTGCCCATCACGTGGTCGTAGCAGGACGTCCTGTCGCGAGCCTCCTCCAGCGAGGACACGCCGGCATTATTGACGAGGACGTCCAGTCTACCGTAATGATTCACCGTCTCCGTTACTATCCTTTTAATGTCCCCATCTGAACTGATATCGGCAACAATAGTGAGCGGTTTCAACCCACCAAACTCTTCACATTGATTGGCGACTGTTGCCAAATTACTATAATTCCGTCCCACTAATGCGAGTAATGCTGATGATTCTGCAAACTTGAGTGCACAAGATGCTCCTATTCCAGAGCTGGCGCCTGTTACAACAACAACTTTATCCTTGAAGTGCATTTCGTGTGGGCCGGAGTGCGACTGCGTCACAATGGCTCCGGAGGCTCATTATACGCTGCCTGCCGCCGCTGAACTCACTTCCGCGTGTGTAACCACATGGAAACTAAGCTGATGTCATTCAATACAACCCGTTGGATTCGCTTCCTGCATATTACATTACACAAACACAGTTTTGCGACGTTTTTAATTCAAATTGGTGATTGTACAAAAATATTTTTTCTGATACCACTTATATCTTCTTATAAAAAATGAAGTTTTGAATGAACTCTACAGTGAGGTAGTTGAGGTCGAGTGGGTATGAGAGAAAGTTGGCGTAAAGTTTTAAATGTCGTCGTCAAGAAGGTGGAATGACGCATCTCGTAATCCATTGAGAGGGCCCGGCGGGGCATTATACTTGCACTGAACGAGCATGACAACTGAAGATCGAACTTACCTTTGTACCTTTCTTTTATCTCCATCATTTATTTTAATAGTATGCTCTGCTTTTGCTCTGCTATATCTACTTCCTATATTAGCAAGATTGGTAGAGATGGTTCTATGTAATAAAATAAAACCCAGGTGATATTTTAATCTATTTATTGAGTCATCTTGATACTTGTACGAGAGACAACATGTAGATTTGAAGCGAAATATTATTTACATAGTTCCACTTAACATACACTTAGAGTAAAAGCTCCCTAATTGTCTTTGGCACTTGCTTTACGTTACATCATTTCATAAATAAACTAAGTACAGATAAGTTAGACTAAGTATAGGTAAGTAAGATTAATAAAATATAAATTGATTTTAGAAGTAGGTAGAAAATATGTAATTATCTTATTGTATAAATATTTACCGGAAAATTATGTGTTGTTTACTCCAGACCGTTAATAATCTGACTTGATTAATAACTTGGTTCAATAACTCAAAATTAGATTAACAAAATATTCATAAGTCAGAAGTCCTCAAACTGAAATTACAAAATTAAAATCAAGTTATTCGGGTCTCGTCATAAAACTTGATTTGTTTGCATATCATTACAATAGGCAAGTTTCAAATTGTAAATCCAATCAACGTTTTGTGTTTCAAAGATGGTTTTGTGATCTTTGAAGGTGGACGGGGCCTTAGAGAGGGGTCGTTACGCCATAGGACCGGCCCGTCCCGGGGGACTCCGCTATTTGCATGTTTATTTACACATCGCATTAGTATGTAACGCGCGACTGTGCACCGTTCACACAAGGTTTTCCACCTCCTACTACTTTATCGAATCACTACTTTGATTACTAGCTTCATGTATTAAAGATAAACACGTCTTAAGATCTCAATGAATTCCTGTTTGCATTCAAATTATAGTGGTAGATTACACTATGGTGTGATACATTTAAAAGTAGGTAGGATATTAAAAATCTACTCGCCTACAAAAAGCTTAGATCTACCAAAGCTCTCTCGTTATGAAAATGATTGCTATGATATAGTTACCTACATAATAAAGTTGTTAATATTTGCAATGAATCCATAGTTCAGTTACGCTATTTCAATTAGAGCACACTACGCTGAAAAGCCGGTATGTAAAATTGTATAATTAGTATATAATTCTAAAGTAATACAGCCAAATAGGAGCCATAAAATACACACAACTTTGTACAAAAATGATGTGTATAAACACTGGAGGGAGTGCGATACTGGACGTTTGATTTATCCACCATTTTTACATTAACTCCTTAACAATACTGATCTACTTACATTCAGTTATAACGTTACTACATACAACCCAATGCCTACTTATTAGTTAGCATTACGTAGTACATTCTCTTTTTACAACTTACATATTATATTTAGCGAAAATAAACACATTTTAGGAAACGTGAGAGTAGAAGTTACTTTAAGCACTTATCCGAATAATGTTATAAGTAGTGACGAGAACAGATCAGTGGCGATACAAACAAGCAAACTATTCATGTTCATCACAAATAATATTCTTGGAAACCGATCGGATTCAGGAGTTAGTTACGTATTTCAACCGAATTTGTAAGAGGACAAAATTGGACTACGTTATTCGAAGAATTGCTGACAGTTACAATTTATTAATATTTTGACGTCAGTACGTAATCAAATATCATGACGAACAATCGAAAGTATTTACTTATTCCGAACATGAAAAATATGTAATGCCCGGAACGTGCTTTCTTCCGTCGAATATAGAAAATCATAAAATGCCTTTTGATATACGAGTGAAGGGCGGCCAATAGCTTGCAGCTATTTTTTGAACATTTAGGGCAAAAAGCTCGGTCACTGGATCGATCGGTAGGTGTAGTGCGAGCACGGAGCGTGCGATGCGGTCCAATACATTATTATTTTGTCCATCCGACCGTGAACCAACTACCAGAACATCGCTCACAGCCATTTTAAAATGAATCTCGATTCTGTATGACGAGCAACCATTCTACATCGCTACCCCGACCTACTGATGTGATATTAGTTAGATGAAGCAGGTACCTGTGACTCCTTGCTTATCAAAAAGGCCTTTCTAAGTAATACCGTTTCCGATATTTTACAATATTAAGCCTTTTCCTACATTTCTAAAATGACATAAAAATCTTAAACTAGTCACATTGAATAACGGACCGAATGATCTACTTATAAAATTGAATTGAATAATTATAAAAATATTATTTCTACGTTTAATCTAAGCTACGCTCTTAGAATATTAAAAATAAACTGTACAGTAACACAATGCTTCAAATATATTTACATTTCAATAAATTAAAATGTAAAATTATGGATTTATAAAAATTAAATCTTTTAATCACAAGATCACAATGAATATCGCTTAGCAATAAGACCATCTTACACATTACCGACTAGAACGCATGAGATCCATTTAATCACTAACAAACTTTACCGAAAAATTATTCTTAACGGGTTTTTTCCATAAACTAAAGTACAAAAGCTGTTTGAATATATACCTCTTTTATATAAATATACTAGCTGACCCGGCAAACGTTGTTTTGCCATATAAATTCCACCCTTAACATTTAAGGGTATGAAAAATAGATGCTGACCGATTCTCGGACTTACCCGATATGCACACAAAATTTCATGAAAATCGGTCGAGCCGTTCGGAGGAGTAAAGTAACTAACATTGTGATTTGTGATACGAGAATGTTATATATAACATACGTTGGAATTGCGTTGGTACATTCGACTTGGCAACATAAAACTGCTATTTCTCCATCCCCGTCCGCCTGTCCGTTTCTCTAATCAACCAGTGCTGCGTTTTCGGACCGCGCTCGGGTCGAGCCAGTAAGCCTATAACACCTTCACTGCCAACCCGATCTCTATACATACAATGTGGTACCAAACATGATACATTGTAGTGTTTTTAACTTTTGATAATACTTATCAGTTTGTTTTAAACATGCAATACACTGTGCATTAAAGGTGTGATGGCTTTTATATTATTCCAATCTCAATATCCAATAAAAAAATAACATACTTTGTGAGATCCATATAAATGCAATATGACAACTAAACATAATTAAAAACCTTTTCCTTTTTGAACTCATTTACAAATACTGGCGTGTAATACAAATGAAAGCGTAACTACAAATAAAATATTCCCAAATGATAACTGCGTTTTTCAAATGATTACTCGAAATCTGTTTTCCAAAAGGTTACTTTCCGGTATCTGCACGCGAAGCTATGAGTTCTTGAGGTGGTGCGCGTCGTGGTCGCAGCGGCGGAGCACCGCGAAGTGAGTCACCTGGAACGTGTTCGAGGAGCGGCAGCCGCGCTCCAGGGTGCCCGTCATCGTGTACCCCATGTTGAAGTCCGCCTGCGTCACGTTCGACGTCAGATACAACTGCAGGAATAATCGAAATGTGAGATAATCATAGTGTAAGACGTATATGGTGATAATCATAGAGTAAGATGGAGCGAGATAATAATCATAGTACATGTATAAGATACGTATGGGATTGAAAATCATAGCATGAGATAAACGTCAAAGTTATAGCTCATAATCATAGCACGAGACAGTATGCGATTATAATCATAGTTTGAGATGATAATCATAGTACAAGATAGCACGCTGCGTGTCATACAACATACATACGTTCCTGAAATTAACATTCTGGCAGTGAGGTTTATGAGGTTCCTATTTCTAAAGATTACATAGAAATCAAAACTTATACATTATAATTGTATATAAGTAGGTGTCGAAGCGTTTCCCATCTGTTTATCCACTAAAAGTTATTTTATCTACACTACACTAATGTTGTAACATTCTACTTATGTTTCCAATACTTGACTTATAATTACTACTGTTATAGCGCAGACAACAAAACACTCAATTTAAGCAATTTCACATGATGGTATAATATCCACATCGATATCGTAAAATCTCATTATAACATCGCGCGCTCGCTCCTGATTGGCCCTGCGCGAGCTGCGCTCTCATTGGTTAGATTTTAATGGCGGCAAGTTCACTGTGACAATACACGTACGCGTGAAAAACTATTGTCAGCTTTTACTCTTGTTGTTTGATTAATTGCATTAGTGAAAAAAAAGTAGTGTATGCAACTGCATATTACACGGGTATTAATACCCTTCATTATATGACAGTTGCATAAGCTACTATTAACCCATTCACCTCCACAAATACGTATTATATAACGCTTACATCCCCAATGGATGCATCATTTCAAACAAGAGTCTAATGAATCAACTTGACCGTTCATGCTGCTGGTAATTTCAGGACTAGATTCAGTTTCATAACATTACATGTAAAATTCAAAGACAGATTATGTCTGAAATAAATACCTGATTTTATATATACATATATGTATTTAAAATTGCGGGTGGAAGGTACAAGGTCAAAGATATTTGAACAGTTATGATTCCTAAACCTATACGAATTAAAGTATATCGAGTAATAAGCTACAGAATTAGTTGGAAGCATGTGTTTACCTTGAAATCAGCGTCAGTGCCGAGATGTTTGAATGTCCCCACGATGTAGACTGCGTTCGCACCACTGACCACCATCCGGGCGTGCGTGCTGTGTCTAAAACAAACATCCTCATTCATTGATTGCTTATCGAATAACCGCCCAGTATGTACTATTAATTATATTCCCCTTGAAAGAGTTAAAATCGAATCTAAATTGACAATCAAAGACAATTCCTTTTGTAGAAAAACAAAATATGTTATTCCATTCGATTTTTAAATCTTGCCCCATCACTAAACGTTTTTCTTCTATAGGAAGAAATGTTGGGAAATTGACTTTAGATTTAATCAATTACAGGTCTATACTAGGCGCCTTTATAATAGGTAGGTCTTATCTAATATTAATAAATAAAGTTTTTCTTGTCACAGAGCCTGCAGCAATAATACAGGTTAGTAATAAATCACATCTTATTACATTTATATGTTACATTCTCGCAACGATAAATCATTTAGGTAAGCAGTACACCATACAATAACATATAGGCAGTATATAGGCTTGTAGTCTCGGTTTTTGCCATACTTCCACCATTTTCATTTTCCGCAAAGATCGGTTGGCTATGACTTGCATTATCTGCCGGAAATTGTCAGTTCATTTCGCGGAAAACTGTTTGTAGTTCGAGAAGTATTATACTCGTGTGTATTGATTACTTGAGAATTGAGGCAGAATATTATTTGTTACATTGCCAGTATTCTTTCTTTACGAACTGTTTACAGCGAACGAAATCGTTAACAGAAAACCATTATCGTTATCAATAAACGATAAGTACATCCAGTTAAGTGTAAAGGCTATCCGATACTGGATGTAATCTAGATTGAAATCCTATTAACAAGTGTTCAGCATAAAAAAGGTAGAGTCGTGGAGAACATGTCGGGTGTTATCTGTCGGTGTATTGAGACGCCGGTCACGTATAGCAGTTAGTAGGGCGCGGATCCGACACGTACCTCGCCGGCCCTAACAGTGGTGTAATAGCGGCCTCTAATAGCTCCGACAACTCCGCACCCCATGACGGCTCCAACAAATTAAAAACCTCCATACACCGCCTCATCCCATCGCCCATTCCGCGTAATCATCGACTGAAAGCTCAGCGCTACGGCAAATAACTGAAAAGCTTCCGAATTTAAATAGAGGTAACTGATGAACCGCAAGGTAACTGCGCCTTTTGGGAAAACTTTTTAAAAGCAAGGTTTTGGCGAGTACTCAAAACAAACTTCGTTTGAAACCTTTTTAGTTATTGAACTTATCGGTTTGCGGTTTTTGTTTAGGTAAGTCGAATATAATTAAATGAGTTGAGCAAGAACTTTGGCTTTTACCTGGAAATAACTTTAACAGGTGCAGCACTATGCTGCAGTGTTCGGTTCTGATATTATCATTTGTATTAGTGTAGTGGAGAAGATAGCCAACGTAATATTAATCAGATGTACATCCTGATAAGACTCGGGCCCATGACGTACGAGTCGTTTAGGTAAAATACTAGGGCTGGGGGCAATAATCGTTAACGGTAACGGCAGTAACGGCGCCGTTAGCCTGCGACTCCACTCCTAGCCGCTTCCCGCGGAAAATTAGTTTTTAACAGTTTCGCGACGCGCTCCGCTCACATGTCGCTGGCGACGAGGAAATGACCTCGTTTTGGAATCAGATTAGCAGATATATGGATATGACATGTGTGGGATTTAACCTTATCAAGAGGAATGTATACTTTTCCTACGAACATATTAGTGTATGTTTATACATGAAATTGCAACATTATGCTGTCCATATTATTTGCCTGCTTGTAAACAGTGGAACAAGCCAAGTTAGATGCAGGGACAAGTTTACTTTCGAACTCATGTGCATATCAAACGATTAATTACAAGTGTCTCATGAAGTTATGTCCGGGCTCGGAATATTTAATAGTGACGGGAAGCCGCTCGGTGTCGGCTGTATTTATTTGCAGCACGTGTCGGCGGGTAGTCGCGATAGTGGCGCCCCCGGGCACTTCCGGCCGTTTGTCAAACGGCTTAGCACTCACCTGGCGAGCCGCGCCAGAGCCGCGGTTAATTGCGAAAAGCAACGCTAATGTGCTACAAACATGATAAACTGCTTCCTCCACATAAACGATTCATTTTTATTTAATTTTTCACCTCATTTCACTTGTACGAAGCAATTTCCTTAATGATACTGTTTTGTTTGATTATGAACTCGTTCACAGATTTCGTTTCTAACCCTTACTAGCCAGATATAATCTGTAGAATGATTTTAGACCGAAGACATTACCTTCCCTATTTCCACTAAAGAATTTCATCCAATCCAAAATCTAATCGGAATCTAGGCAATGAAGTTTTTATTTCAGTACATCTGTAAACTTGAATCGAATCCTTCGTTTTATTGTTATAGATTTTTACAAGCAAACACTGAGAAACTGGGATCAATCAAATAACAATGAAACAAACTGGCGAGTAAACTCGGTCACAGTTGTTAAGTTTCGCAATATCGAGTCGGGTGTTGTTCACAACTTCACTCGCAACTTATAGCCACCACTTGAAGTATGCACCGGCGTGCAGCGCGGGCGTGTTCACTACGTGTACCTGTTTACAACTGTCTGTTCCCTAAGTAAGTATACTTTGCGCTGGAACTTTGTCGATTTAGATAATATGCGCACAAGTTAGACAAGGCGGTATCTAGAACATACTAGAATTTAATATTGGCATGTAAGTATTAAACTTGACCAAAGTATGTATCTGTTTTTATGTTATAGGTAAGTTACTGGATACACTTAAGGGTGTCATTTCTCCAGAGCTATGCTGTAATCCAGCATCAAGTACCCTTAGGGACTTCTAAATTACATTTTGATTTGAAGACGGTACTCTACGGTTGAACATTCGTTTTTAAACTAGATTTTGTCTATACCTGAGAAACTTAAGAAACCTTATCTCCGTATGGAATATGGATATACTATAGTCCTTAAAACTAGGAGGGGAGAGTCGAAGTATGTGGTAATTACCGCCTGGTGCCGGCGACCTCGACGACCTTGCAGCGCGAGCGCCGCCACCAGCAGGGCTGCAGCGTCCAGTAGGAGGAGGAGGCGCTGCGGGCCCAGCCCTCCTCCGGGAACATCAGCACCTGCACACAAACCACGGAGTCAACACTAGCTCTTTATCTTCCACACTGAGGACCTGTGAAGGCTTTAGTACCAGTACACTTTAGCCTGTCTTCTGGTCTATGAAGCGCCTTCGAAAAATCAATCCATTAATTTAATACTACTCGTAGTTCCACTTCATACTTAGAGCTTCTGCAGACGCTAATTCGGTCATTCTTTACAATGTTTTCGAATCTATGTAGAATAAACACTAGCGATGTCTAACAAACTTTTCGTCTATCATAGATAGAATAAAACACTTTTGGTCTAGCTGGTAAGAATGAAGATACATTGCAATTTTGTTGGACTGACTTAAGACAGTATTGTCTGCGTCGAACAAGTCATTGTAAAGACTGTCTAAGTATGCGTTGGTCCTTAAATAAGCAACTTTCCGCTCGAGGCGACTTATTTAACCGCCCGTTACTTATCTCCCAAAAATACACCCATTATTTATACAAAACAGCTATCTTCAATCTAACAAGGATCTGTCAGACACCCTAAAGCGATGAAGTAACAACGAATTAACTAAATTAGAAAAGTTTACAAGCCTTTCGACGCGCCCGCTTGAAAAATAGCTTTTTGAGTAAAACTAATATTGCGGGCCTGAAACAAAAGTGCGGAGTTGTAACGAAGTTGTTTGGGTGCGCGGGTGATGCCGCGGGCTCGGCGTATGCGGCGCGTGCCGCCGGCTCGGCGTGCCCGCAGCGTATTGCCGCTGCACAATTCGCTCGATCGACTCCAGCTATTCCAACCTCAATCCCCACGTCTGCCGACTTTACTTTTTGTCTCCTAAAGTGTTTTCCTGCTTTCGACAATATTGCAGGGGTCTCAAAGCGCAGAGTTGTGGAGGATGAAATCGCTTTCACATCGAGTGAGCACACTAATGATTGAGTTCCTGCAGGACGGCTCGGCTGCGCTGCCCTACCTGCACCCGCCCGCTGTCTCTTTGAACAAGAGCTCTCTATAAAGCCATTGTTGTCATAATACCTATTTCGAGATAAATTTGCTTTGTAATGTTGAAATAACTTTATACTACGAGTACCCTCTTAGTATTACACTCAAGTACATTCAGTTTCAGGTACTTTATGTTTAACTTTCATAACATTGAAATCCCGGACCTAATTCTAGAGCTTAAACATATTAGGTATGTATATTATTCAGGCAAAGTTAAACATTTCAAACAAGTTAATACTCATAGCTGTGTACAAAGTTTGCCGGCTAACATATTTACTGCAGAGACACAATAAACGCTGGAGAATTAAAAGCAAGTTTAATTAATTCCTTAGTGGCGGAGCGGAGGTCACGTACATACATTAAAATAAGAGTAATGAATCATTTCGGGCGCGGGGCGGCCGGCGGCCACCGCGCGCGGGGACCGAGCGGGCTGTTTGTGTTGTAGTGATGCTTTCATTACTTTGATTTCGGCTCCGAGACATTCATAATTTTAAAGGTAATTGAATCACTGAAGACTCAATCCAGAGAGAGGCCTTCGTTTTGCAGAGGGCTTATACAAATTGAACCTCTATTACCTACTTTTAAAGACTGGTATATCGCATTCAATCAATGTAAGTAACGATCACTTAACATTCAAGTGGCACGAGCTAAATCAAAAAGGTTTATTAACACTACGGCACCGATCATAAATCCACACTGTCGTTTGCCAATTCCCACCGTTTAACCACCTCAATACCGGCTATTAATATTCAAAGGTCCTTGAGGTCCAATCAGGCCCCGGCGGAGCGCGAACACTTTCGACCGTATGACTTCGCTAATAGGGTTGTGAAAGTATGTAATGATTTGTTTCTCTTCGCTGTACGTGACGCAATCATTTTCAACGGCACTCCAGTGACATCCAATTAAGACGCAACTCAAAACGGTTTATTAATTATTCCCTCAACTGTACTTTATTTAAGGTAACAGTGGCAAGCATTTAGCGCTGCTGATGAAGGCGGGAAAGTGCCTTCCGTACACTCTTAAATGTATTCGCATTCAAGTACCTTCAGTTCAGCTTTTATTGTTTTGGTAAGTACAAAAATACCACTAAGTATGTAAAATAGAATACTTGTTAATAAAAAATAACTACCTATCCGAAACAATAACTAACATATAATTGATTCGATAACAAGATTTGAGGCATCAGTACCATCCTTAGGTTTACTATTTCTGATATCAGTTTAACTTATGGGACTACAACTACTTAAAACTTTAAGGCGAACATTAATAATTTATTGATTCAATAGATTTATTTTATTGATTCATCATAAGATTACTGATAGATTTTGCCTCATGTTAATTGAGGTTAAAGCATACAATTCATTCACCAATGTATTTTTACCAAACTGTTCATTACGTTAAAAGCAATTTCTCAATGATTATTTTTACCAAAAAATGTAGAATAAATATCAATAATCCAGATTTCGTTAGGTATGTTTTTGATTGGCGGCGGGCGGCGAGCCGGAGTCACGTCGCGCCACTCGACGGCTCTCACCGCTCCAGCCACTGCATTTAACGTCAAGTCCTTGCCAACATATAGCCTGCTGGATCTACTCGACATTCTAAATAATAAAAGTGGTTTACAACTATAATTCTCCTGTATGTGATTGGTACGTAAGATCAACAATCATTAGATCAATCAAAGTTCATTCATCAAAGGCCATACGGTAAGGCGATTTTTTAGACCTGCAGTGGGATCTTTTACGATTATTTTACTTTATTTGGATAAATCTTCTTAGATATATTATATTTGGGGCTCATTAATAAAAATGCTACTTATTTAAAGAAGACTGAGAGTTAATAACATATGTTTTTTTTTGTTGAGATCTTTGTTTCTGTGTTATCGTTTCATTATGTTTTACGCGTACGATTAATGTGTGTATGAAATTGATTGACATCGATTATGTATGTATGACATATGATCTGTTCATACACACATATATAACTAACAATAATATGTAAATTTTTTTTCGGAAATACACGAGTAAGTTATAATTAAGTCCATATCATTTGGGATATTTGTTAATATTTATATAATAAATGGCGGGTCGTTTCCAGTAATGTGTATAATATAATTGGTGTCGGTGCGAGTCGGCGCGGAGCTCTGCCGTAATTGGATTTAGTCTGGACTACTACGAATACGACGTGAGGATTACCGCTTTAAGGGATTTCACTAATGCTACAATTTTAACCCCCTGCCAAACTTATACACAACTAAATTCTTCAATTAATACCTATTACACAACTGACTCATGACCCAATTCCGCTTTACGACTGTTTTACTTTGTTAATAACTGAATGCGAGAACTCTTATTTAAATTGGCTCACCATTACTCGAGGTTTTGTGAAGGTTGGCCATAGCTTCGAGCAAATCATAACAAATGATATCTATAAACGCGTCGTCTATATAAGCGCATAATATGATAAAGGTCCATTTTAATCTCGATCGTCTGAGGGGCCGACAAAAATGTTCAGGATATTATGATTCGCGGACCCAGCGCCGTGTTTACACGATGTAATGCGTTTGCTTAGGGCCTGTGTTCGCATCAAATTGATTTACACCGATAATACACACATATAATATTCCTACATAGGTACCTAGGTATAGTGATACTGATTGGATTAAACTCGGTCTGAATTTCACGGTAGAGAGTTTTATGCAAACTGTATTCAGGTCACCATTTCTAAAACTGTTACAGAGCGGAGCACTATTTGTAAAAGGCAATTAAATAAACATACAAACAACGAACACAAATAAACAATTCATAGCGAGTGATCATCCTAAACGAGGTAGATTCATTCGACAAACAAACCTCCAAATAATTGATAGACATTGCTCAATTGAGTAAAATATTCAGCGATAGCGCACAACCAACATTCATTGGAATATTCAGTAAATACAGAGTGGATCAGGTTGACGTTGCTGTATATCGGACTCGGGCGTCAAAATTTAATTAACCTGCTCGAGTATAAATACGGGATGATGGCGTAGCGTGCGCTGCGCTTCATTGCGTTTCATTTGTGCACCCCGTGCCGTGCCGACGTTTGGGACTTCACTAATAACTATTTGCTCAATTCACGACTGCCATAATTCCAAATAATCCAAGTAGTGTGATGTTCAATATTTACTTGAGCCAACAATTTTCTACGGAGTACTTTCCGTTGGATACGAAGATTAGATAAGCTTTTGAATAGCCTCCTTGCTCGAACCACTTATCTGTGTTACGCAAAACTATAATAAAAAGGAGAGGTAGGTACAACAAAGCAAGCTATATCGAAGTGCAGTCGGCGTGTACCTGAACAGCGTTTCCTTTACCTTTACAGCATCGTAACTGCAGCGCGCGCCGCCGGCGGGAGAAACTGCCAATTTGCAGTTTGATGACGCGACAAAGGGTCGCACACTGGGCGGTCGCGATACTGCTCTAACTCAATTTCGTGGTCGCAATTTGGTCACAGAGATCTCACACTATTGCCTCTTTTGAGAGCGTATATTTCAGGATATGTGCTGCTCGATGCGGGCGCCGCAAACAAAGAGACGAGAGATTACTTGCGGGTTTGTTTACGAACAAAGAATCAACGTCTAGCTACTTACAAACTATACGGGATAATCTAAATTGCATTACTTGGATGGTTGAAATTATTTTGGGAAAAAAGCTTCCATATGCAATCTCATAAAGCTTCCAATATCCGTTAATTTTTCAAGCTTTACACAAGGAAACATTCCCCAGACGTCCCCCAGACAATTGTATTATGAACGGTCGATTCTACCAACAAATCAATTTTAGACAACCGAGACTTTTAATTGGACATATAAAGAAAATAAATTAGTTGAAATAATTACATTTGGGGGTTGATCGGAGGGATGCTGGAGGCAAGAGTTGGATGTCGGATATATTCTTATCAGATAATTGAGTGCAGTATTAGTGACGTGGCCGGAATTGATGGAGGCCTTGCATCGCGCGCCCTTCTTCGCTGAACGCCGCCGCGGCGCGCATACTAACTCGCTGCTGTTGATGTTTGCCCTCCAAACCGAATACATTATTCAGGCACATGGAATATCAACTAGCCTCGTGGGTAAATTCACTTTACAACTAATACTATGTATGCAGCTCCATTTACAAAAATGAGACTTATAAAGTTAATCCTGATACTGATATAAATTGCCTCTAAATTTTCCAACTATTCAGAAAGGATTGGAGCAAAGTAAATGTTTGATGAAAAAATGTTTTGCAAATAAATAAATCTTGTAGTTGGCGCTCGACCCGGCTCAGTCTGGCAACTTGTTCAGTTTCCTTTCAGTCTGGAATACTTTTTATGATAGGATATAATTTACGATGTTATATTGTTTTATTTAACGTACTTTGTATTGAGTTTTTCTAAAATCTAAAATCTTACTTAAATAATCCTGTATTTTCATTTTTAAGTTTAATCGAAAATCCGATACCCTATCCATAAATACTCGAACATACAAAGTTGCATCTGCGGATGTCAGTTGCAGGATTGTGCAGTATATTGAACCAGAGCCCTTCGATTCGATAATATTCGTATTAAAACTTATGCGACGATTCCGATCAGCGTACATCAGAGGGCATTATAATAACGAGCGGCGCGGCGGTGGGAAGCGAGGTGCGAACGCTCATCGGAGATGCATGGAGTTTGCATCGCGCCGGCACACACTGATGTGTGGTGTAATGCGCTCTTGGGATTTACAAAATAGGTTTCAATATGAGTTTTCGCTTCTAATGCATAAGCATTTTTAGCAGGTAATCAGAAGCAGTTATTTCCCTCGAAATTCCGCAACTAACGTTAGTATCAAGACTGTTCTTTTATTGTTAAATCTTGAAATAAAAGCAGGAATGCAACAATTCCTGTGTTGGGTGAGAGCACTCTGGGCGTCTCGGAGGACTTGTGATTTTTATTTCTCTTCGGAGCAGTTCAGTATTATCCGGTATTGTCTGTCTATTCGATATATTGGAAATAAGTGGCACCGTCGAGTAACATACATCAGCTGTCTTACCGCAGTACTGTTCAAAATTTCACAATATACATTTGAAATGTATTTATTTTATATGATGTGTGATTGAGTAGGGAATGTACCTCAATTACCAGTAACGTGAATTCCATGTTCATTTGCAGGGGAAGTAGTTGCCGGCGCGAGCCCGCGGCGGCGCGCGTAATGCACAAAGGGCGCTAAGTGGCCCGGCCTCATCGATGAAACAAAGGGATCCGCCGACACCGCCTGCTCCGTAACAAACGATGCCGCTCACACCAGGAAAATAGAAACAAGTAAACAAAAAATAACGCTCTCCATTAGTAAGTATGGCCTTTTTAAGATAGTATTGATTGATACCTAAAACACACGTCTAATAGAATACTTAATATTATCAGTGTTTGCTACACTCTTAAAGCCATTATGAATTAAAATTTCAATTACAACAGTTAACAACCTAAACTGTAGTGATACAAGTTAAATGAAATCGTTTAAGCTCGGTTTATATAGGAATGATTGCATGTAGTAACGGGCCGATTACCGCGGGCATAAAGTACTCTCGGCGCGGGCTGGGCCAGCCGAGCGATTTAATAGCTGGACATAATTCAATTGTTCCGGACTGCCGGCCTGTGAAACTACATTCCTTTTGCGTCATGAACCGCACTCTCGTTCTGTTTTATTTGTTGCCTTCATTCTGAACCTCTCATTGATATACTCAACGGAGATAATTACACATTCTTCTCATATTACTCGTTTTATCATAGCGTAAAGAATAATTATTAATTCTTCTCAAGTTACGAGTATAACGTAATTATACTTTACTTTAAATACATACTAATTTTAATATCACGTTGTTTGTGAGCATATGTAATTATATAAAACGCGTAGTCAGCGCAAAAGTACCAGAACATTGAATATTGAAAACTAGCTAAGAGGTAACGTGGTACACTGTAATGTGTATTTTAGCTTCTGAATTTTGAATCACAATATTTAGTGTGGCGTTTGTGAACGGTTGGCAAATACAAGAATAATTTACTAATAAGTACTTCCAGCAGCTTACGTTAAAAGCATATGCTGATCAAACTGATATTTTACCAATAATAATTAATGTTATTACTCTAACTAAATTGGTGAAATGCAATATAAATGATTGCGGCACGTAGATACATTATCGTTATAGTAGTGATCAAAACAGAATTGGCAATGTATGAGCATCACGCAGCTCGGTGTCAACATATTGGTGGTCGCCCGCTGGTGGACAAATAACGCTCATTCCCTGTTATTACCAATATAATGTCTTGCCAAACGACCAAACATTCTTACAGGAATACGAGTATATAAACTATGTACGTTGTGTACGTCGATACGATACATAATAATATTTGTTTTGCATGAGGATATATGAAGATGTCTTGTTTTGTTTTCCTTATTAATATGGTTATATAAATGAGTAACAGTATCTAAACATTATGATTAAGCAGAACGAGTTGAATAAAAATGTAAATCTAAGAAAAAAGCATATGATGGTAATACTTTTTTCTTCGATTTCATTCAGAATTTTACATTATCAATAAAATATAGCTTAGATACTTCACACTACTTTTTTAGAATACGTTTATAAGTGAATGTCTAGTTATCAATGAGTTATGAACTCAAGAGGGTAGTTTAACAGGATAAACATGACAAGACAGCAGTCTGTGCGTATTGCGGCCTCAGCGGACAATCCCACTCGTTAGTGCGCGGCTGGGCGCCAATCACAGATCCGCACCGACTGATTGCACGGAAAATAACTCCGGGGTATCTGTTGATTTACATCATCGTTTCCCGTCTTCCTATTTTCAAATTGGTAATTTCGCAACGCTATTTCAATGCCGGTTTTTGTATCTACTTTTTGCACAGATATCCTTTCTGTTGTGTAGTTGTTGTTCTAAAACAATTAACAGTGTAGTAATGTGTGATTCGAAGCATGATAATTACGCGAAGGTACATGCATGATCAGTGTACCGTGTGTGGTGAATACATTGAGCATTCAATCGTCCTGGGACCGAGCGGCGGCGGTGCATCCCGGGCGGCGAGCTAACGACGCGCGTGCGAGGGCGGGCGGCGCGAGCTGCGCCGGCTAATGTCCAATTTACAATTCACGCGTGCTAGTAATACGATTTATCCAACCCTTTGTGACTCGAACACAACCTACCGTTTTCATCGGTTGAATTACCCTACACATTGCATTGTAAGGAAAATCCAAATCCTATTCTTTCAATAGAATTCAAATCTCATTCGCCTCCAGAGGATCCGCTTCAATCGATTACTTAGCGCGAGTACTTATACAATTGTTCGTCATTGATCATGTAATGTCAACAGTCTCTCATTAGAGCTCATTTTATTCTCCAGACGTTCAACGTGCCTAAATTGAGTTCAGAAAATTTCGTTACGCCTCGTTTCTGTAAATAAGCAGAAACGAACTTGTGAAAAGAAAACAGAACTTAGCGAACGAATTTTAAGGTAAATATGAGTGAAAGAAATTGTAATACGCCGAGGAGATAGATTCCAGATGGCTGCGAGAGAATTCTCACAAAAAGAACAAAGTCATTTCGTCTCCGTCAGGGAAGTATTGGATTCATATTTGAAATTATTATCGGGGAACTTTTTTCACCAGAGAAGTAATAACTAGGTGATTCTTGGGAGGATTTTGATAAAACTTTTTAGGTCAGTGTATTTAAGAATGCTACTCGGGTAACTTTTCCAATCTTGGACGGCCACGTCAAGGTTGCGTCATTTCCTTATTTAATCAAAGAGTGTGGCCGCTGTGTTATGATGTACCTCAGGAGCAGATAGTTGGTAAAGGTTATAAGTCGGGTTGGTGGAATAGTCTCGGAGGCTTAAACTAATACAGGCGGCGAGGAGGTTCCGGCGCAGCGTCGTGTCGACTCGTGACCCGCCGCGTGATAAAGAAACGATAGGAATTCGATTTGGACCCTTCGCGCCCAACGTCTTTCCTGAATGTAAATCGAGGGTAAATTCGTGTTCCACTAAATTTTCCCCAAAACATTTTTAAATTATAGTAAAATTGGCACTGTATTACGATCTGTGAATTTTTCATTTCAACTGAATCGAACGCTGACTGAAATTACTTTCATTGAGAAAAACGTTTAGAACCCGTTAACTGCTCGATGTTCAAACAATACGCATATAAATATGAGGCGAGGTTGTAAGATGTGGTCTAGATAGTTGTATTATATTATCAAGTAGGCAATTACTGGCTCTAATAACCTATTGTGTCTGGCACAGCAGCGTCACCCGAGTCTGCCTGAGCTGTCACCGCGGCGTCTCAGCCCGGCTCTATAATCTCCTCGACTTGCAGATTATAGAACATCGATTAATTAACTGTTGATTGGCGCTCCACCGCCATTGGAGTAATTAGAAGAGCCGCTTGCAATTATGCCTTATAATAATACTCAAATTACCGTTATATTGTGGCTCAAGATGGCTGTATTATAGCAGTGTTATTGCGAAATTGTAGAATCTGGATAAACATTATAAACCTGCAGATATTGCCTTTTATATGCTCATTCCGAGACCGGTCCTATCTGTAATATTTAAATAACAAAAAACATCAAACGGATATGTTCAATACCCCTTTTCTATTTGTTTTTATGTCGCATACCCAGCACCGAACAGAAAAACATGTTTACAAGACGTTCGTTTGATAAAATTGAAATAATACAGAATTGAGGATGTTTTTTTATACATCTGGTGCTCATTAGCTTATTCATTTTCTTTGAACTAAGATCAGTAACGCTACGGACTACGAGCATGATGCTACGGGCTACGATACTCAGCTACGGTGCTACGGGCTACGCTGTAGAATAAAATACAATAATAATTACCATTTTATTTGATAGATGCTAAATATTCATTTTTTATGTAATAAGCGATACAATCCATATTCTCGCAGTCTAAAAGATAACTTTATTATTGAAATACCTTGAAATTGAATTGTAGTATTTGTAGTGCAAGTTGTTTACTACAGAAAATAGTTAACAACGCTGTCGTACGCTGGCTTTAAAAAGTATATTTATTTTTGTCCGCAACAAAGAGACCTGCATTACAGAAAGTAAAGAGGAAATATTTTCATTTGTTCCATAGCTGCGGCCGCGTAATAGCGTTCTTTGTCGTAGAATTAGCAATCAGGCAGCCTCGGCTCCGCTCTCGGCGAAAAAAACGCGAGGATTTTCATAATTGTCCGCAGATAAAGTGCATAACACTTCTCGTCCCTGCCCTGCAAATTACTATCATTCTGTTCCATTACAAACCATAATTAATATTATCATTAAGAGGGCAGCACACCTACCTATACTTTCCTCAAAATTAACGAGAAAAACTCCAACTTGCCTCCGGACAACTAATAGACAGCTATTACAGACGTACTCCACCTCCGAAGTATGAGCCACTCACCCGTATTCATTTAAAAGGCGAGGTATCTCGTAAAAGACATAAACTTTGAAATTTTTCTTCCTCAAAAAAGGAAAATGGCTGAAGTTTTCCACTTTACCGACGTCAAACCAAGTTTATTTAAAAAGTGAATTGTATTTGAAACTTGCTAATTCAAGTCGGAGGCGCACTCGGTTAAGTAAGGCTCTCATTAGCGGGCTCGCGTGATCTGCATTATAAACCGCGGACCGAACGCTCGCGAAATATCAACGACGATGATCTTTCAAAAGAGAAACAAAACCCCTTCCCACTCTCGCTTTCGAATACAAATTGACGTCCCAATGTCCTAATAACTTACATCAAAGGTAACCAATAACATTATTTCATAGAAAGCTGGCTTTTATTGTGATATTATTAAGGGTGAGTGTCCATATAATAACAATAACATCCCTAATGGCCGTCGGCCGGTGTACGCTGACCCTATATGAATGTAAATAGTGCAATCGAAATACCCCACGTACCATAACAATCATAAATGTATGATTATGGACTTCTTGACTCTAAGTCTCTCTCGTCCAATATATTTTACGTTGTTACAAGCTTTGTAAGCTCTTTGCTTTTGTTCATGTCAGATTATCCAAGCATTATTTTGTAAGTTGTGAAACGGATGGAAATATAATACGATAACCCGATGCTAAAGTCAAGCGTCAGTGAACCGTGCAACATTCCAATCCAGTTCAAAAGAACATTTAATATTAGTTACATTATTGCTTGAAAAAGACATAATACTCGTAGTTTCTTGTGAAAGGGCAGAGTTGCGGGGAAGGTTCAGTGAGCATGTTGGGGGTCGGCAGTGGTTACAAAAAGCCTACGTCTGTCATGGGGAGGCGAGGACAATGAAAAACACTTTCACTGAGCGCGGATGCAAATAGGGTAACCGTGACTACCCGTCGCCGTCGCCGCCGCGCCGCCCGGTCGGGGCTCTCGCTGCTATTCACTCTATAAATACTCGCCTGGGTTATGTTTACTGAGACTTTTATGAATTGATCTGAATGAATAAATAAACAGAGAATATATTCTAAGTTGCTTAGAACACATTCTCATGTTACGAGACGTTACATAGCTTGAAATATAAGATTGACTTCACATATCTCCTTGTCACTTTTGCATGTACTATATTTAATTAAGTTATTAAAACTGGCCCTCGTTCAAAAATAATCATTTCTATCTGAACCTTTTATCATCCACCGTAACAAATCAGTAAAATAAACACAATACATTTCGTGAATTATTTCGTAGAATCAACGGAAAACTTTTAATATAATAAAAAAGTTATTGAAACGCTTTTAAGCAAACGAAACAGAAAGGCAATGTTGCTGAGTGAAACGCATCGATAAGGGACAAAGCCGAAAACTTTTATTGCCAACTTGGAGATATTCAGGCAAATCGCGCTGATTTCCTCTCGTATAGAGACGTCGTAAATCTGATTGTGTTATCGCTGCGGAGACGTGCGCCGGGATGTTTATTTACTCGCGTGAGACGAGCCCGAGCGCGGTGAGCCACGCAGAGCTATCATAATTATTTAATAGCTGTACATAATATATGTAATACTCAGATACTTTGGTTACCCGCATGTAAACTTGATTGATATTACGTTAATATAATTGAAGTCTTTTAAATCATTTTGCTACAAGCGGCAGCTTGACTACTTGATACAAGAGGAAACGATCGTTTTCTTTACTCTCTACCAGAATAAATGGAAATCAGCAATTATTTCTATTGAGGCCCTCCCAATCGCATTAATTACTTCCTCCAGGACCCATATAAATTAAACTCGGTTAAAAACCGCTTGAAATTCATTCCGAACCAAAGCTTTTAAAAAGGTACTTATTTCTTTCATGTTTCTTATACAAAATGAGTATCCGTATTTTATAAAACTATTTTCTCTTTGTTCATTCATAAAAGAATACTTAAACAAGAAAAGTTCGGAGTAAAGCCGAGGCAAATTGGTTTTAAAATTTTATAAAGATGTATAAGTGTTTAACGTAATGGCTTATTTAGCGCGGGAACATTTATTATAACAATTTCAATTTGTTTTTATAATGGCTTCGGTATTGTTAATCGGAGGTAGAATACTTAAAATTCTTGTTTATAGCGCAGTACATGCTCTAATTAAATTCCATGAGCAGGCATAAGTTTATACCTACCCAAATATCTTTAGGTAGATAGATGGAGGTAAGTCGTTGTAACTATTCCTCAATTTGAAGTTAGTTAATTTACCGTCAACGAATAGTTTGTAACTCGGAGTGATGGCAAATGGCAAGGTACGAAATCACAAATCATGGAGCCAGATGACAGCACAACTTGGAATGTCACACCTAACTTGTGCTATGTTTAAATTATACGGAATGGTATCTTGATAACTTTTCGCATTAGTTATTAAACTTTAGTTCCTTTATCGACCCATTTACTTACTTGATAATGTGAGACAATTTCCAATGTTATTCTAACTCTATAGTGTAACCAAACTATACAGGTCTACAACGTCTACAACGTCACATAGGTTTCTTTAGTTTCCAGAGTTGATCCAGAAACCAAAGTGCAATGCAAGTAAATATTCGCCGAACAAAAGAGCGTGCGCTGTGCTCATGACCTGGGTGACTTTAAACATATTCAGAACGAGCTATTGAACTCCAGAAGGTATTTATAATGATTGGCTACTAAACTACGAGTATTAAATAAATAAATGGCGTTCCGATAACCGGCGTTTTTACCTTCCGTGACTTGGGTGACGGACGTACAAGATTATAAACATAAACGTTTTTAAATCAAGTTGATCTACACCTCCCTCAAAGGTATGACCAAGTAGCTGCAAACACCAAAGGATGTCAGATGCCAGATGATTTTAAAATTAACTGTACCTGTAGTCCTAGGACAAACTAAAAGGACGATTGCCGAACTCGCGAAGGAGCATATAGCGGCTGTGTAGAACCGGCAAATCAACAAATACGCCATAGTCGAACACTTGGCCGATTCGAGTCAATCATTGGATACAGCTACATAAACCTAAGGTGTTAGCTAATGAGCACTACTACAACAGAATCATTCGGGAAGCGATTGAAGAAAGAATTATCCGAACTTCCATCGTGAATACGGTTCTAAACTCTGCGGTTTAGAATGCAGTGATACGTGTACCCAAAATACCATAATAGCCAGGATACACTTTGTGTTGTCAGCTTAATTTGAAATCACATAATTATATTATTTATCATCAGAGGGTAGTTTTAATTCAACTTGGAATGCCTACCCCTGTATCAGAGCGGTAACTCCATATCTTCAGTCTACCCGCGACCACGAGTGGTGCAATCCACTCGAAACTTCGAGAAAACAAAGTATGTAATTGGTTTAATTAACTTGCTTAAACAATTTTTTGCACAGCGAAAAAATCCGAAGTTAATAAAAGGTACATATCGCGAAAGTTAAAAAAGAGTACAGAAATGGAAGTTGCACGACAGCTCCACAACTGGACACTAAAACTGCACTGGGACAATAAAGTAAATCTAATAAATACGCCGCGCCACACTGCACCGTAATACATTGACATAAAATAACTTTTAGTTATATTCGCGTATGATAAAGTAAAGTTTAGTCATTGCAGTTCAATAAAAGCGTTGGGAGTGTCATAGCGTTTTTTTTTTGTTTGACGCGTCGCTGGAATGTATCTATTTCGAGCTAATCTGGCGGCGAATCATTTCTGAGAGGTACACAATGGGTTGGTGTCGTATAGTACGTGTGGGTAGGTGTGTGATATGAGGGTGACAGAGTGTTTGCCGCTCCCATCGACGGGCGATGGGATAATGGACCTCTTAGTGTCACACGAAGAGCCGTCTCTCACTTTCCGTTTAATGAATTCCGAACGAATAAATACACGATTGTTTTAATCCTTGCAATATTTTATACCGAATTGACAAAGGGACGGGATTATTTTTGAATAACACTCAATCTAACTCCAGCTTTGTGTGTCCGACAATGAAATATTCACAAAATGTAAATAAAAAGTATATTTTTTAGATTTGAACTAAGCCGAGTGTTTGATTGATCTGTGTTATTTATAACTCTAATAAAGGTACCGTCAATAAAAGTGCTAAGACAAACATAATGCAATCAAACTAAACGTCAATTTGAAGAGACACCGTGTTCACCCTTCGCTGAATAATTATTATTACGTGTTTAATGAAATACAAATAAAGGAATATGACAGCGAAATGTATTCGATGTGCGCAAGAAAACGCCGGGGAATAAATACCAATTTCCACCTCAAAGGAAAGCTATCTGTGGCGAGAGGCAGCCAATCGGAAACCTGAACTAAGGTAAATATTATTTTGAGATTTCCTGAACAACTGGCTGGGTTTTTAAAGTCACGTACGCGGGTGTCAGTGATTTCAATTCCGAGGTGTTGTTCGTGTCTGCTAACCTTCGAATCCTCCCGAGGACAGACGTACGAAATGATACACGCGTTATAGAAACTTATTGGATTGATCCAGGCCCGCTCCTCAAACTTGTAAGTGATTTTTTCTTTATCTCCGCTATCAATGTTTGGGGAAATTCTTGCTATAATGGTTTGGCTTTGTTGTTGTAACAATTTACAAGTTTCTTTACTGAATATTGAGGACTTTGAATAGAAGTCATTATGTAACTGAATTGAAGATAGGAAACACATCGGATGGGTAAATACACATCATATCAATTCAATATATTGCATTGTGTTAGAGATTGTATTCAATATATTGCATGGAGCTGAAGGTACGTATACGTTTCTAGTTGCGTGTCACTAAGGAATCCTCTCCACTAGTATATTAAAAGCCAGACTCGGCTAAGTTTCCGCTGTGGGTACCTCTACTATTGCGCGCTTTAAAATCTTCCCCGACGGCTCTAGACAATATTGAACAAGTTTAAAAAGACATTCCTAAAGTTCTCATTCATTTCAAATGAAGCTTTGTAAAGTTATTCAAAATTTTCAATTTGATTAGGTTCTGAAGTGGTAATTTGAAAAAAGGGACTTGAGAATTCAGCTTTTAAAGTAAATCTAATTTGGTCTTTTCATTGCATCTTTACATGCATTTTTTGATGGTTCACCTTATGACGCGAATGTATGTTTTTTTTTAAAGTTTGTTTTAAACAATTTTTATTCGAATTTGGAACGTCTGGATAGTGTTACTGGCCGGGTACACGCCGGGAACATCTGCTGGTGAAGCGATAGGTTCCCGAAAGAACTATTCCCAAGTAGTTAGCGCAGACAAGTTCGTGTTTGAACTCCCGTCTACTCTGCCCATCGACGAACTGAGATGCGTTTTAAAATTCCCGACGAACGCCCAACTTCAAAATAAAAGAACTAACGAGTAAAATATAAAATGGATAAGAGTGAAACGCGTCAAGTAACGAATATGTTCACTAGGAAGTTTTTAAACTGTACTTCTATTTTTGTTAAATAACATTATAATGTTCATGGGAAAAAAATCTTTGTTTAAATGGTAAAGTACTTATAGACAATATTTAAGATATCGAGCTATATTTATTGGAACGAAGTTTTGGAACGAAGTTCCTTATCTTGCGTTGCGATTGACAGACAGAGAAACTTGCGCACGCCAGAGAGAGACAGACAGAGAAACATGCGCACGCCAGAGAGAGACAGACAGAGAAACATGCGCGGCGCGCATCTCTCTCTCTCTCTTATAGAAAGCAAGCTAGATATATTTTCGTTTCGTCTTTCTATTTCGCATTGAACAGTGTGGTGTCGCGACGATTATTTTTGTTGATAATAAATAAACTTCGTTCCATCCGGGTGTCCCTTGACACCTCTCAAGTTTTTGTTTTTACATACCTACTCACCGAGGAATCATTGTTTCTCAGTAGAGACCGTGCAAACCAAATAAGAAAATTATACTGTTATTTTTTCGATACTTCTAGTCCGTATGAGGAGGTAAATGTAGGACGTATGTATGTTGCAGGTATGTCAAGTCAACAAATACTCATTGGGTTTGTATCAACACAAAATATTTCCGCAATATAATATATCCTTCAGCGTTAGACAAACGTAATAACAGACAATAAGATTCCTGCGACGGAACCCTAATATAACGAGAATTCGGGGCAGGTACGGATGGAAATATTTGTTTAGAGGAGGAATCAACCGAGGTGCCTCGCCGGGAACAAAATGTCTTTAGAAATAGCTTTCGAAAGACTATTTTATGGATTACGTAATCTTTGCAATTCAATATTTATTCAAAGACAAAAGTATACATAGATCTAAAAGTTGGTGCGAAATCCAACGCAATGTGAAAGCTCTGTAATTATTTGAAAACAAACCAGCATAAAACATACCTAAGCCTTTAGTCGCGATGCTTAAAACTTTTAGCGGCAACGTTATTCATTGCTCGCTATTCATTTATATACTTTAATATTTCGAAGAGTTTAAAATAAATAATTCATGAAACAATGCATTTAAGTCGTGCAATCTAGATCGTAAGTTCAAGTGGGTACTGACGAGAATTATCGCTCTCAGCGCGGGGTCTAGAGCGCTATTTATTACTGCTACCTAGAACCTAACCTAACCCTATGTGGACATCTAGAGCTACGACCCGCTGTACCGGGTCTTAACAAACCTATTCTTCAATAGTGAAGGCGCATTAATCAGGCTTAGCTACGAAACGACTACTTTTATGGAACTTCTAATGAGTTTCAAGTCTAATCGAGCGCTGCGTTAATGAGGACGGTAATAATGAGCAGGATTGAATATTGAGTGTTACTATTTCATTGATAGATTTAGTGGTATTTATTTTAAAATATTTAACTGGCAACTAGAAGCTTTAATCAAAATTCGTATTATAACATATATTTAGTGAAATAATCAACATAACAGTATAAATATCTATTTTCTTTTAAATAAAAGTTGCGTGTAAGGAAAAAAGAATGTGAATTTAATCCCAAGATACGTCCTTTGTTACAAAACTCAACAAAATGTTGAAACTATTTCGTGGCCCGGAAAGGATAGTCGGATAATCACGTGCTTATGGTAATGTGATACTACTTAATATCGATCTTGGACCTCTGCGCCATTGGTATTCAAATCACTGACGGTAAATAAGTAAGTACATAGACTGGATTACGGGATATCAATTTCAGTCACCTACTTTCTTACAACATCTTATGTAACTAGTGGAGATACTATACGGCACATACTCGTGGTCATAGTACGTCGTCTAATATAAAAAACAAAATAATGTCAATAAGTACGGTCAAATTTTGTAGTGAGAGAAATTACATAATTATACCTTGAATCCCTAATAATCTTTATTAGTTAGGCTGTAAGCATATTGTGTTTTCATCAGATTTAAATAGGGTTTAGTTTTGCTTAACATCAAACGGCCGGTTGGTACAGTGTTTGAACAATATTAACTTTGAACTTTGAAGGCTATTACAATACTGTAACAATAAGCTATTATTCAAACGTTCATTAAATATGGACAAAGGAGAAATAAAGAAATTGCCAAAATTCCATTTTTAAGCAGATTTGTCAGGATCTGTCAGTTAATGTCAACAAAGGACTTGAAACAATTTTAATAAAAAATTAGAAAGTTAAGCTTTTTTGAGGAAGTTAATCAGATTTTTTTACATAATTAATATGCAAAGCTTAATTAACTGAACGTAAATTCATTAGCGCTAAATGAAAATTAGGGCGACAGTTTATTTCTGCGTAGTTACGTGAAATGTTAATATTTCATCTTGTGCCTTTGATAATTACCTGACTCATTGAAGTGGACACGTTAGTTAGGTGACTTTACATAAGGACAGTTATTTACTTTCCTTTAACAAAGATTTATATTAAATTCGCAACGTATTACAAAATTGTGTAGGTACTCCATGTTATAAATGGTGTCGAATATATTCTAGGAATTAGGAATGCAACGTAATTCATACCAAGGTACCATGTACGAGTAAATAGTTTTGTTAGAATATAAAGTAAGTAGAAGATTCTTACTTATAACTTAATTCTATCTGCGAACTTCCTTAGGTTTGAAGTGGGTTAATTAAACACTTATGTAATGTGTGCAAAAGTTTTATACCTCCACATATTCAATTAACTCTACGCATTTAAATTTCTTCTCATCTGTTCTAATGGACTTTTTGAACAAAGCGTGACGTACATAAGGCGGAGATAGGAACCGATATGTAGACACATTAGCTAGATTGAAACCTCTTTGGCAAACTTAGAATTGCAAAATAGTGGCTGCAGCCACTCTCGGATGCTGTTTGATTCAAAGAAAAACATCTCTCTTCGACTTATTTTGATAAAATACTTTGAATAGAAAGCCATTTGAATTAGTAATTTACATTTTGTGGATGTGCAGTGCTTACAGTAGCATGTTTTATTAAATATTGTTCTAAGGTAGTCAGTACTTAGAAAACAACTGTCTTATTCAAAAACGCTCTAAGTATAACTAAAATACTTTTTATCTCTTTTGCACTTTGGAAAATAGCGCATGTCGGAAAGGGACAAACCATTTCATAGTTAAGTTATAATTTTTAAAAGTAAATAAAAAATGAGTTTCGTAAAAATAATATAAATTATGAAAATGTGAAAGTGTCTGAAGTCTGTTTCAGTCTTTAAAATATACCTAATGTATTCGTTGTTCATTCCCTGGAGGGGTTAATCAAACTCGACCGAGCGAGACGTCAGCGGAAACTAATTTGATCCAAACTTCGGTGTTCCGTGGCCAACTTATTTGTCTTACTAGTTATGAACCTTAACACAATGTACATAATATTATATCTCCTTCGCTCCAACTTGTGTAATATGACGGATAGATGTGGCGACTCGGCAGCTCGACGAAGCCATGTATTTGGTAAGTGCTCGACTCAACCGCCATGTCCAAAAGTTAGTGGAAACTTCGATTATATTGGACTTAAACGCGCTCTACCTTGAAATATGACCTGTACATTCAGGGTCGAGCTTTGCATCATATGATAATGCCGTGATACCTTCGGAATCCGGAGCTTTACTATATTAGAAACGTTATTTGTTAGTCGTATTTATCGTTTAATGGCGTAAAGTGTTGGTATTTTACCATTTCATTGAACCCTTTTCTTCAAGGGAAGAAATTCTATAGTTGAAAAATTAGTCAGATGGTTTGAATTTTAACTCTCATAAGAAGAAATAGAATATACGTTAGTTAATGTTCGTGTGTTCGATCCTTTGTGTTTGTGACGTGATGGGTGTCTATTATTGATTGTTGCATTGTGTGTGTTATTAGTGTTGTGGGTGACTGACCTTCTTGGGCCTGGAGTTCTTGCGCAGCAGCTTGGCGCAGCAGAGGCCGCGCGTGTCGGGCAGCGGCGCGGGCGCGCGGCGGCCCCAGCACAGGCGCCGCGGGCTGGCCGCCGCCGCCTCGCTGCGCGCCTCCTCCTTATCTTCGCACATTATCCGCACCTACTCGCTCACACGGCCCGCACCGACTCACAACCCAGATATCGATGCTTTACGACACCCTTTACCATTGTTTTCCCCTATAAAACTAACCGATAGAGCTATCGCACTAATACATTATATAAAATACCGACCATTTCCTGAATCGCTCTCTCTGGCAGTGCGCCTTATATAAATAATGTGAGCTATGTTAAGTTCGATGCTTTTGTACTATTTTTAAGGAGAAGCTTAAATAATTGAGCTGCAGAAGCTATGTTACGTCTAACTTAAGATGGTTTAACGTCCGATTCAGCATCTGGAACAATAAAAACGGAGCTGAGCGCTTGTGATACTGATACCGTCTAAATTAACTTACTTTTTACATCAAGTCTTGGTTCATGCTCTTCAGTTCAGAAAATGTGAGCTCAACTTTTTACTTTGTGTGCTAATTTAATGTGCAGTCAGTAGATACAACGACAACAAGTTAATTAGGTATCCGGCCCCTAGAGAGCATTATCTGTATATTTATCTGTGAAAGTGAAACCAAAACAAATGGTTCTCATTACTCGACGGAAGTCCTTCTCCTTATTGTTGAGGACAAAATCAATTTCAAACAACACATTAACACATCCACTCGGCGCGATGGGGGTTCATTCAAATGGGTCCCGAGTTGGTGAAACAAAAAGCAACTTTGCAACTTGAAGCTCAAGCCTTTGTGGGCCCCGGGCCTCGGCCGCGGCGCGGGCGACACTCCAAACGAACTTAGGCTAATTTCCATGTAATTTGTGTTCTTGCAAGGATTTGTCGGTAGTCGTAAAAGTAAAAATGTTACTCTTCAACCGCCTGATGAATATTAAACGAAACACGAGTAATGAATGCGCGAACTTACTCGACATAATTACACCGGCCTCATTGAATACTTGCCAACTCCATTAGATACTTGTTAAAATTCTTTGTGAGTCTCCTTTTGACGTACAATGCTTAGTTAGGTATTAACACGTCTTATGGTGTTGTTGTGTTGTTACAACAGTATTACGGAGCTAGCCCGAGCTTTTACTACTTTATTAGGCACTTCTATGCATATGAAAATAAACAGAATTTAGGAATAATCTGATGTGTGAGTATATATGTTATGCGGCTCAGTAACATCACTAAGGCGATATAACAAGGTTATTACCTAATGAGGAAATAATTACCTACAGTGTTTTTCCACACATGACCTTTACGGGCTTTCTTCTAGTTATAAATATCCTCCTTCGACCGACAAAGGACGCGGGCGAGCGTTACGTAAGTAACATCTATCCATAACGTAATTTAATCATAGTTTTTGCGAGCTATTCATAAATGTGTAACACATTTCATAAGGGACCGACCAACATCAATAGTTTTTCAAGCAAAAAACGTTATCGTTACAGCCCTAAGTACCTATAAGTTATTTATTCAACAAATATGAACTTTACGGCTTGTTTATATGAAACTAAATAAGAAAATAACGCGTAAACTTAGGTTAATGTTCAAAGTTGACTTCGTGGCAGTTACATAAAGTAAATTGTAATACTTAGAAAGTTCCGTTATGAGAGTTTGATGTTGACTTCTTCGTAAGATGCGTTCAAAACAGGAGGAGATGGATCTAACGACATAAGTAGTTATTTGATAGTGTAAACTTAAAGTGCTATAGTTTGTAAGTGGAAGCCCGGTGCATGGAAATGATGCTTCATTTCTGAACTGAAGTATCGGTGAGTGCGCCGCGTGTGTGCGGCGCGGAGCCGGCCCGCTGTCACCTGCCTCCGCGACACCTCGCGGTCGGGACACTCCGCCGCCGCCGCAATTCTCGATTCATTCCGACACCTAATATCCCATTCTGTTTGTCTTTCGAGGCAATAAAATGACTTTTATGCAAATCATACGAATTCTATACATTTTTGATGAGCTCCCGCCCACTGACGCGTTTACGCCTCTTAATTAATATATTTTTCCATCAAAACTTTATAATTGTGGATTTATTTAGAACGAAATATTGCCAGAGATTTGTGGTATCTTTATTTGAAGGATAAGGTAGGATTTACCTACTCTTTAATGAAGATTACTCTTAAATAAGAAACTCTTGGATTGTTAAGATTTTAAGGCAAAGTAAGAGTGGTTGTGATTTAATGTTTGTTTAAAAAATACAGGAACCGGGTGAACACGATACGTTTATTAATTGAATCGAAAATAGTCTTTGAATAAATGAACGTGCTAGATTAAAAACTAGATGTTCAAGTCACCCAGGTACAAGTAAGTACTCGGTGGACCGTGTAGGTGCAGGCGTGTAGTAGGACCGTTCAGCGACGGCGGAGCACGTCACCACAAAGTTGACGTGCGACCGAGTAAACATAGAGCACACACTTTTATACTTTTTGCGCCCCCACTCGAGCGAGCGCCGACGTCTCGACGGATAAACAGCTTTTATTATAAAAATCAAGCGTGTTCTCGAACAAAAACGATAAGTGCCTCGACGACCGCCCGACATGGAAATGAGAGGCTAAAAGGAAAAATTAACTTTAGGCTTGTTGGCGCAAATCATGAAAGCCGTTTTATTCACTCGGATATAATGGACGAAGTTAGCTTTGGTTTCATGCAATTATAACAGCTTTGAAATAAAAATAATGTTGTGGGAGTTGTGCAAATATTAAGTACTCGTCGGTACCTACCATAATAACGATAGCCGTTATTTTTTCCCGTTATTGACTAACGTTTTTCCTTTCATATATTTAATAATCACTGAACATGTACAAACCAGCATGTAAAAATATTAAACAAAATCTCTTCATTTACAAACTTATATAACAACTGTAAGCAAGTCAACGAATAATTTCAAATTTAATAATGTGAAAACTTACTGAAATTGTTCACATTTTCAAGGCTTCTCATTTCAAGAACAGTAAGATTGAGCAAGGTATACAATTTATAAAAATAGCTCATTAAAATTCAATCATAATAAAGAAACCGATGATTTGTAATAAGATAAAGCTTAATATTAAGAACCTAAACTACCTTAAGATAACTAAAGAATTACTATAAGAATTCATTAACGGGAAGGTTTATAATTTGTATCAATATGAACAGTTTCTTACCAATAATTACAACGGATCATGAAGGAAGTCATCTGCACTATACAATTCACCAACAAGTTCAATTCTCGGTGCTTTTTAAAGTTCGTCAAAAGTTTCGTAGCGCGGACTACGCGACGTAGCGTTCGTAGTCGTCACGTAGCCGGGGCCGGCGGTGCTCTGACTGTATGTCGTCTCCCGCCCGCCTTATATCGTAGCGCGAATACTCCCCGCCCGCCTAAGCCCTTCCCGCCCAGCCCTGCGTCGGTACGCTGAAATACGCTACGCCACGGAAAGCGAACGACAACGAAGCCGTTTTAATTCAATGGGTAGAGTTTTTCTCGAGCTGATGGCTATACCTATCCGCAGTGACTTGTATGAGCTGTATTTCAAGGAAAACTGAAACGCTCCGCACATTATCATACTTATTGGGCTCCGGAAAATCTTTATCTTTCTAAATGATAGCAATTTTTTATCATTTCGTATCGTGTGGGTTGAATAAAGAAAGATTGTTGGAATTTAAGATACCCAGTTTTCTTTTGATTTATATATTATGAGCTTTTTATAAATTAATTTGTATACAGATTTAGTACTTAGATAGGTACTTATTTTATATATCTGAATACATCAATGCACTGAATTAAAATTTCCTGTTTTATTTCAAATTAGTTTATTGCTTGAGTCGCGAGTTGCTTCCTGTTATTATATACGACTAGCCACGCCCTGCGGTGTTACCCGCGTTGTACCCGTTCCCGTGGGAATTTTGGGATAAAAGTAGCCTAATTTACTCCTTGTTACATTAGTCATGTGCCAGTGAAAGTCCCGTCAAAATCAGGAAAAATATGTTGTTTTGGTATATGTATCGTGTGTACATACGAGTATTCTATATGCACTGAGTAAAAAGCGGTTATTTTAATATTACAAACAGACACTTTAATTTTATTTATTTGTATGTATGTATCTATGTACATATGTATGTAGTATGTATTGTATAGATGCACAGATAGATAAAAAGTAAGTACCTAATTATGTTTTAGGCTTTCCACGTTTTTACTATGAAATCTTTGATTCGTAGGTATCGGATAGAGATAATAAATATTTTAGGACAGGTGTTATGCGATCAACCCTCGGCTAATTGCACAATAAAATCTATTTATTGCCATCATAACGTTTAGTCGTAATTTTGCTAATAATAAAACGTAAATAGAGTTGCCATTTTTCTTATTTCACGTAGACAATAATATCGGCGGTGTGTTTGTTTCCCTGCGATTTATCTTCCTCTGGCCAATGAACCGTTTCCTCCCGTTCTCTTTTATTGCTCTTCTTCACAACTTGTGTACACACTACACAGGTGAACATAAACCGAGACGGAATAATATCCGCGCTATTGGAAACAGACTCCTGAAAATACTTATTGATGTTGGTAGTAATGAACTTTTAGTTGGTACTTAGTAATCTACTTTAGTATAAAAATCAATGAATAATTCGTTATATAAATATGTATTTGATGGGTTATTGATGCTTTGATATTATTTGTGCTTTTATTGTGATAATTATATTGAATTCGAATATCAGGTAGACGGGAGCTTGAAACATCTTTCGTAGTATATTAAAAACATCGATTTATCATTTTAAGGATTTGCGTGGCAGATGTTACATAATTTAATTTCTAAGTGAACTCACGAAATGGTCCTTCACAATCTGCTCTTAGATTTATTTTAATTAACTTGTAGTAACGTGACGGTACATATATACATACATTGTATACATCTATAAGTACATAGAAGTAGAGGTTGTAGGTAGGTAGAGCCATACCTTTACCTATAGTATGCTTTACTCTCTCCGTCACCCCAAAATATACGGAGTCTTTAGTAATAGGTGTCAATTGTCTTCGCAAAATCTTGAGAATACGAGCTCGATAACGTACAATACTTATTAACTAGAGATCCAATTATTCTGGTATAACACAACAATCTTCCTTTCTTCCCAATTATCGAAACACAAAACTTGGAACCGTATAAATCAAGTGCTAATCAAACATTTACAAAATTCACAAGCATTCGTCAAGTTTTGTACAAGAATGAACGTAAATAAATACTTATAACTTACCTTATGGTCCGCACGCTCCGCTGGTACACATAACCGAGTGGATACACGTTCACAACGCACACCTAACACAATACGCGCTAAACATGTCTAGAAACTAGAATAGGGTTCGTTAAAAACTATGAAATTGTTTGTTTACATGAATATTTTGTGAGATGAATGCGTGGTGTGTCGTGTTGGTGCGGGCGCAGCGCCGACTAGCGGCGGCGGCGGGAACCCGGCCGGGCTCGAGGGTGCCGCCCGCCCGCCCTCTCCCTTTCGCACACACTTCACCTTAATTGACACAATGCTACATTGCGTCACGCAAAAACGACGCTTTTATCAATGACATAAGAGATATAATATTAGGCTTCGTCCGGGAGGCTTGTGGCCTTGAGCGCGCCCTGATGTTTTCATCCCGCGTGCGTAATAAACCGTTTAGAGGGGGACAAGTGACTTTAGCCTAAGGATTTATGGAGGAATCTCTAGAATTAATTCGGCCCGATTGTGAATCCCACTCGCCGGCGGCGGGCGCCGACACGTTGTAAAATATTAATGTTATTATGACTCGCGTTTGAAATCGAAAGGAAAACCAATTTAAGCGATACAATTTTTATTTCAATTATCAGTTAAGTACATATTATACACTAATAAATTATGTATTATATATTGCATTGTATAAAAAAATATAAATCTAAATTAAAAAAACAGAAAATATAGTATTCAATTAATATGTAATTTCAAAGTATGAGTGATGATGATGCTTTTAAAGCATTATCTAACAGAGATCTGCTTGTACTTGTTCACATAAATAGTTTAATAAATATAATAAATACACGTCTTCATCGATATTATTTAACCGAGCATTGGCTGCAATTTTCCGGAGTCATAAAGGGACTTGACGTCCGACCCTCCGCCAACACAGTTGCCTTTGATGAACACCTGCGGCACCTGAAATAGAACAAAAAAAATTAAAACAACGTACAATAACTGTGGCCTTCAGTTATTCCCACAATAATATTATTAATAAGGAAAACCACTAACCACATTGTGATAACCAAAAAGAACACACACAAATATAAAAAATAGTGATATAGATAAATAATATTATTAATTTTTTTAAGATATGTTTGACAGTTGACAATACAACTTAAATACATTTCCCTACTTTTGGGCTTCGCCGCAGTCAAGTAAAAAATACATACAAAAAACATACTTATTTCACACTTTAAATATGATGTCATTGTTTTGAATCATCAAAGGAACTATCAAATGTTTACCTAAACCAATCAGAAGGTTTTTATTAAAACACATACCTATTAATAGAATTATAAAGTAATAACTAATAACCCTCATTTTGGCCTTCACCAGTCATGTAAAAAGTAAATTGAGCACTATTAGATGATAGACACAGATAATGTATGCACCTTAATGCTGTTTTGAGTTCTTTGTCTGGGTATGGTTAGATACTAAATATCCAAATTGAAGTTACAGGCCTCACGGGTGTTGTTAAAAATAACCTGTTAGTATTGTAGTATGGTACACCTAGTGGTTCAGACAAAATTCATGAGACCATTTGGTTAGCATATGACTCAAGAAATGGTATGTTTTGTCAAACATCAATTAAAATACATACAGACTACATTAACTATGTCAGCTTTGCTGTTTTAAGAGTGTCACATGTAAAAAAAGTTGTATCATAATTCCCACTTACAGTCCTAAAGCCGGTAATGTTAACCAGGTTCTCCTGTATGGCCGGCCCATCGTCTCGCATGTCTAGCTCTATCACCTTGAAGGGTTCCTTCACCTCATTGAACACCTGAAATATATTTACAACAAAATTACAAATATTTAATTCAAAGAAGAAGAAGAGAACTTTTAGAGTAGGTAAGTCCCTACTAAGAATTTTCAGAAATAACTATTATTGGGTTTTAATTTCAATGGGTTTAGTGTAAGTCAGGCAAAACAAGTAGATATTTTTAAATTATTTTACTGTTATCAACTACGTCATCACTAATTATGTAAATAATATCAATCCATGACTGGGCAGTGATAAAAGTATGTACTAGTTAAAGATAATTTACTTACATCTTTGGCTAATTTGCAATAAGGACAGTATGATTTGGAAAATACCACCACTTTGTCTTGAGAAATAGATTCTTTGATGAATTGCTGGATTTCAGCTTGATTCGCCATTTTTGTTGTGTTACGAAAAATTTTGCTTGTAATAAATAAGTCCCATAAATTATTTTTTTTTTGTTTTTGCCTGGCAGATTACCTCCAGCCAGTCACACAGAGGATAAACAATAACCACAGTCTGTGGTCAGACAGACATAAACAGACAGATCTAATAATTCATTCCTCATTCATTCGTGTCATCGTGATGATATAAACCGTCAAATAAAAACAAATGTCAATGTCAATAGTCAAATTTGACGGATTTCTAACAAGTAGGGATGGGCAAATGGAAAAAAAAAAATCGATATTTATCGTATCGATATTTTTCAAATATATCGATATATATCACCCAAGAAATATCGATATTTCGATATATCGATATTTTTTGCCCAATTTGCAATTATTTATAAAAATTGCCTAAATTATCGAAATTTTAAAGCAAATACACATCTGGGTGTTTCAAACATAAGTTTTATTATTAAAAAAAAATCGAATTGCTTGACATAAAAAAAAGAAACAAAAAAATACTGCATATTTTCTAAATTTAAGAAATCGGATTGGTCAAAATCATGATGTGACGCATGAGCAGACAGCAGAGCTTTAAAAATATATCGATTTTGATATCTGAAAATAAATATCGAAAATTGATATATCGCGGAAAAAAATATCGCTAATTAGTATCGATATTTTTCTGAAAAAATATCGATATTTTGATATATCAATATTTTTTACCCATCCCTACTAACAAGGCACATTTTTACTGTGATTCTGTAAGGATTCTGTGATTTTTACTTTGTCCGTGGTAGATTAAGTAGTTCTTCTATTACACTGGTCAACAAAAAAACAGTTTTTGTGTGTAACAAGAAAACTTTCGTCTAGTTATGTATCGAACAAGGATAAGGATAATAGAAATAAAATCAAAATGTTCCAAATACGAATAATTTTTTTGTAATTAGATTTTTAAACATTTTAGAAAATTTCAATATTTATTGACCAAGTAAAGTTATTCCTCTATATTGCAATAATAAAATCGGGATAACCTTAAGATTTTCTTCTATATTTTGCTTCAGGGACGTCTCGTTGTAATCTCCAACAATAATCCGCCAGCATACGTGGACTCCACTTGCCTTGATATCTTTTTTCTATAGTAGAAATATCTTGGTGGAATCTTTCACCGTGTTCATCGCTAACGGCGCCCAGATTTTCAGGAAAGAAGTCTAAATGTGAATGTAGAAAATGTATTTTCAACGACATATTACACCCTAAAGCCTTATACGTAGATAAAAGTTCCTCAACAATACTTTCATAGTCATTCGATCGGTGGTTTCCGAGAAAATTTTGAGTCACTTTCATGAAAGATTCCCAAGCAGATTTTTCCAAATCGCTTAGTTTTTCTTTAAATATGTTATCTTTAATTAATTGCCTGATTTGAGGACCAATAAATACACCTTCTTTAATTTTTGCTTCGCTCAGTTTAGGGAATTTTTCTTTTAAGTATAAAAAACCATCACAAGTCTTATCCATAGCTTTAACAAAATTTTTCATGAGCCCAAGTTTTATGTGTAAAGGTGGTAGAAATATATTATTCGGCTGCATTAAAGGGGGATTTTTTATATTTTTTTGTCCTGGAGTAAGGGATTCCCGTTTAAGCCAGTCTTTCTTAACATAATGATTTTTTCGATCTCTGCTGTCCCACTCACAAATTTCTTCGCTGAGTTTTAAAAGTAATGTCTCCACATATATAACAAAACTTGTCAGGATCATTTATACACTTTCTTGACATTGTATAAGAATCACTTAACTCAATAAACAGTAAACAAAACTACGCTCTTCAAATATTAAATACTCCGAATGTGAAAATAAAACTAAAGCACGGTTAATCTTAAATTTTATGGGTAGTAGCTGTAACACAAAAACAAGACCTGATGGAATCAAAGTAAATATAGTTTTTATATGAGGGTAGGTAGGTAATTCAAAATTAGTAAGCACCTTTCTTGTTACAAATTTTTGTTGACCAGTGTTATCATTGTTTGTTTATGTAGGTAGGTACTACAGAGACGGTGCTTAACGTGTCCCCAGTGCGCGCGGACCTTCGCCAATAAAATCGGCTACGGGAGCCATGTTAGACTGTGATGTTAGAGGCTCTAACATCACAGTCGAACATGACTCCCGACGACACTTAGAGCACATGCAAGACAAGGAAGCTAGGAAGGAGTAGAAGCGGTCGCCGTGGCCGTTATTAATATTATATGTAGTTAGGTACCTAGTTCTTTTATTATCATTAAATTCATTAAGTAGGTAATATTTCATTCATCAAGTGGTTCTTCTTTTTAACATTGGGCTGGCTGAATTTTCAACGTGAATAACTTTTACTTTTTAACTAGAAAGGAAAGGAATATGACATTATAAATTATCTAGGAACCGTCGCCATTATTAAATATCGAGTAGGTAGGTAGGTACCTACAATAACTTGATTTACGATCGATTTAGTAGGTACTTATCCTGGTGGTATCCGCATTTCGTAACTTTATATATAAATAAAAAATCGCCCAAGTGCGAGTCGGACTCGAGCACAGAGGGTTCCGTACTTTTAAAAAAAACACGTTTATTGCATGGGAGCCCCCCTTGAATAAGTATTTATTTTATTTTATTTTTAGTATTTGTTGTTATAGCGGCAATAGAAATACATCATTTGTGAAAATTTCAACCGTCTAGCTATCACCGTTCTTGAGATATAGCCTGGTGACAGACGGACGGACGGACGGACAGCAAATTCTCAGTAATAGGGTCCCGTTTTTACCCTTTGGGTACGGAACCCTAAAAATGGGTGGATAAGACATTACATACTTAGAGCTTAGATCTTTGATTGTAAAAATATCAAGCAAGATGGTTGGAAGTGATATCTCTATGATAGTGATAACGAATTGTAACATGAAAATCTTCCGAGATTAAAAGTGCGTATCTGTATAATAAGTACTTTTTTATAGAGGAACGATCAGAAAAGTTATTAATTGACTTCTGTTCCCTGAAAATGTATTGGAACTGCAGCGTTAGTTATGTATTAAACATTCATAAATTCAAAGTATTACGTAGGTACAACGGGTATTTTCGCAAAAATAATAATTTTAGCAAGTTTTTTTTTAAACTCAAACACGGTTAATTAGACCTAAAGTAAGCTTTAAGCTTGTGTCATGGAATCTAACTCACAGATACTGCTACATAATATACATGCACAAATAATTTATAAGAATATATAATAGACATCCAGACGTCGTCGTCGCCAACAACTACCTATGTCTTCGCAAATTGTTGACTCCGGGCGGGAATCGAACCGGCAACCCCCGACACAGTAAGCGCTCGCACTGCCTCTGTGCCAACGGGCTTGTCAAGTTAACACGTTAACACGTATAATTTAATTTGTACACATTAACAAATCGCGAAAGTTTAAAAAGTCTCTTTTTTTCTTTCATTTGTTTACGACAGCCCTATCTGTATGTAAACACTGCATAAAAGTGGTCAACCACCAACCTTTGTAATGTTAATATTACGGAGTGGACTAGGGTACAGGTATGCTTTACCAAATAAGGAGGCTGGGGTGATGCATACGTACCTGCAGAAACCTGCACGACCGCCGACTAGGCACCGGGCAGTAATAATACTGAATGTTATGACTCACTCTACATGGACCATATGGGCGATTCTGCCGTACCTTCCTTATCTACAGACGGTCTCGAAAGATAAAATACATTAGTACTTATAGACAGACCGCTTTAACCAGTTTTAAGGGGTCGGCGCTTCGATGCCTAAGCGAAAGAGCAACATACATAGGTACTTACTAGTAGTTAGGTACTTATGCCCAGTAATGGCAGATAATAATTAAGTTATTGATTTAGAATAAATAAAGTGCCATTAATTAGGCACACGTAGTTATGTAAGTAGGTACAGTCTTCTTTTTAATTCAATTGTAAAAGATATGAGATCTAATGGCGAGTCCCAGAGAGCGATGCTCTATACGTCATACGTCAAAATGTGGCGTGGCATGGCCCAATATGATGTGAACCCCTTATCTTTCCTTTCTTTCCCAATGCCATGGGAGTTGATAGCGATTATTCCCAAACTTTTCCAGACTATTTTGAAACGTTTTTTCTTTCTCTCTTCGGTAAATAATAGAGTTATTCAACTGGTAACGCGAACTGGCAGCGGTGTCGCATTGTGAAGTAACATATTTGCGGAGAGCATGATACGCGAGCCGACCGCAGTCGTTGCAAAGTTACCCTCGCTGCGGGCTACGGTACTATCAGGTATTAACCGTTACCTAATTACACCACTATTACTAACGTGCATACCGAATACATTTTATGATTAAGTTTTAAGTGCAGTCTTTCATTGTTGACGTTGATTGACTCGTTTGGAATCTTATTTCAAGCTTTACAATGTTGTTTACCTACTACTTGCCTATTTTTAAAGTGTCTAGTTATTTTTATAGAAAAAATAATAAAGGTACCTATTTTAGTTATCATCTCTCTGTAGGAAGAGGCACTAATAATTTTAGATCACCTACGCGTAATTGGTAAACAATATCTATCCTCAATTCTTCTTCTAGAGCTAACTATGTAACGTACTTAGAGGGAACTACTCTACTATTTCATCTATTTTATAACCACAAAACTGTGAGATGTAAAGTGCTGGCTGAGTGCTCCACGTGCCAAAACAATTAGCTGGCCAATAAAAAATCAGGTTAATAACTTAGCTGGTGAACCGACTGGTATAGCAATACTTACGTAATAACTACTATGGTATTCTGTGACTCATCGAGTCTACTCGTACATAGATACTACGGCCTTATTAATAATAAACGCTTGATGAAAAAGTATTTTATATTAATAGCACAGAAATCCTAACATAACTACATATGTTTTGTGTACAGAAATACCGAAACACCATAGCTAATAGCAGTTTTTTTCGTTTTAAATTACCCAAGTGTTATTCAAAATATTGAAGCTTATTAATATATACACTTGGCTAGTAAGTGAGCCTGCATCTACTTACCTATATATTAATACATTTTACCTTGTAGTGTAGTACATAATATAGTTTAGTTATGTAAACGTATGTATGGTCGTTACACAATGCAGGTGGCTGCAGGATCATGTGTCAAAACAAGCGTCGCCTTAGTACTTGCATTATGTGGCACCCGGAAACTTCAGCTGACATTCACAGCGGTGTTTACCAACATCGTTATAATAGGTTTAACGTACTTATCTCTACATCATTAGGGCATTGTTAATAAAAACAAGGCGCAAATATCAAAAATAAAGCGATCATTTTGTTTTGGTTGCTGCGGAAGGAAAACATTTGAAATATATGTAGGTATTAGGGATACAATTAAATAGATATTGACGTTTATTCAGACAGTTATTCTTGCCTACATTTAGAAAAAATTGTTAATAACATTATTTAAGCATCTACGTAGGTTTTAGTGTATTTATGGATTATATTCATTGTTTATTTAAGAAAGTATAATCCATTTTTTCTTAAGCGATTTAAAAAGTGAACTAATAGGTAACTATGGCCGATTTTTCAACCGGTCAGTAATAGATATAGAGGTTTTTCTTATAAAAAATTAAATATAATCATTAAACCGTTTTCTTGTATAGAACCAATTGACATTACTTGTACTCGCAAAATCAGCCATATTTCACATTTTAAACCGTTTAGGAAAAAATCGATAATAGAATGCAGTGGTACAGTAAAACCTCTAATTGAATAACGTCACACCCCGGTCAAGGGCACTCTAATCTGACTTGAAATAAAAATAGGTACCTACCACGAAGCTAAAACAAAGAGGAGGTGTGGTAATTCAATTTCCCTATGAAACGACGCGTGATAGTTTGCGGGGTGAGGGGGCACTGAGGTGGTGTTAAGCTCCGCCCACTTCTCAATATTCCATCTATCGGCTAATAGCAAAACTACTAGTTTAGGTTGATGTTGATGTTACTACGTAGTTCAGCTACTTCACACTAGGTGTCAAAAGTCTTAATGTGATGGGACGTACTCAGAACTCAAAACTCAGCTTCAAAAAAATTTTATAGGGAAATAAATCAAATGAAAAGACTTTTTTTTAAAACAATCTTTTATTATTTGTTAATAAAATGAACTAAAATAATAAAATAATAATTAAAACAAGATAATAAATGTATGCACTGACATTGCAACCTTTAACGAAAAATTAAGCTTCTTTGTCTTCGTCACAATAATATCGTAGATACCTAATTATCTAGATACCTAATTATCTAGATACCTAAGTATCTTTTACACCTTGTATTAAATCTTTGCGTTTTTATCACGTACCCAATTTTTGTTAAATAAAAGCATGTTACATTTTTTTCTTTTGCAATCGCGATCACGAATATAAATAACGACAAAAATGTACACCGCCATTTTGTTAGGGCGGCCATTTTAGATTAATAACAATACCGACTACAACTAATTAATTGCATTGTCATCAAAACCAAAGATGTGTTGCAAATTTCAGCTCAATCGGTAACCGGGAAGTGGACCAAATTTAACTTGCAAGATTTAATTTCACACAATCATCGGGACAGGTGAAACTAAATAAAAGCTTGTAATAAAAATAAGAGCCTTTGCACACGACGTTTTTTATACGCGCCGTCAACGCGCATTTGTATCGATACAAACGCGAGTCAAATGCACTTTCTAGACTGTTGCATCCTACTATAATATTATGCGAAATTTTGTGAGGATGGATGTATGGATGTATGTTTGTTGCTCTTTCACGTAAAAACCACGCGACGGATTTGGATGAAACTTTACAGTAATATAGATTATACAGAATAACACATGAATGTACTTATTTATTTATTTTATCTACACTAATGTTGTGACATTCTATTTATGTTTCCAATACTTGACTTATAATTAGTACTACAGTTATAGCGCAGACAACTAAAACACTCAATTTAAGCAATTGCACATGATGTTATAATATCCACATCGATATCGTAAAATCTCATTATAATATCGCGCCCTGCGGTCCTGCGCGCGCAGCTGCGCTCTCATTGGTTAGATTTTAATGGCGGCAAGTTCACTGTGACAATACACGTACGCGTGAATTTAATGTTTCGCAATGTGTTTTGTTTTTAAAATTTTGTTTGATTAATTGCATTAGTGAAGATAAAGTAGTGTATGCAACTGCATATAACACGGGTACACCCTTCTTTATATGACAGTTGCATAAACTACTATAATAAGACATCATTGAAATGGCAAGAACAAATTTTTGTGTATTTTGTTGGTGTCCAATCCGGTCTATTAAGTTTTGTAATCCATTGCTGTTTTAAATTATCGTCGGATGGAAATCTAAAACGAACATATAAAAATAATTAAAATTACTTTTAATTAAATTAGTTGGTAAAATTTTTACAAAAATCTGAGTACGGCCCTGGATATTTCTGAAGTTTAAAATAGTTATTCTAGTTGACGATAGATGGCGGCCCATTAATAATATAATAATAAAAACTATAAAAGTACTGTTTTAGCTACTAAAAGGTATTTAGGACTAAGTGTATAACAGTTTTTAGTATTTACGTATTATTATTACAATATAATACTGCAGAATTATACGTAAACTTATGTATTTTCTTCCGAAATGTGTCGCCATCTAGTGTCAAGTAGTAGAATTTTAACGCTGAAAGCTGAGAATGTTCTAGAACTTTTATATTTATTTGGGGAAAAAAATACTTACACATGAAATGAGATGCCACTCATATTATCAGAACGTCTGTCTGAGTAACTTTGACATAGTAAAACACAACACTTCATCCTTTTCTTGTTAAAAACGCAAAAAACACACTTTTATTGCGAGTCTCGTCACATGTGCACCTGAGGAACGCTGATAGCATACTACAGCGTTCAGGTGGGCGGAGCCTAAGTGGCTCCGCCCACCATGACAACGTCAGGACCGAGTTGAATCCCAGTGCTACGTTGCTTAGGGCAACTCCTCTTTGTTCTAGCTTCGTGGTACCTACCTTATCTTCGTATGCCTAATTTTTCGTTGACTCTAAGATAACATTCGTTTCATGTAAGGGCATTTATTGTATTCGTAATAATATGTGATGTTTTTTGTATTAACACTTGATATTTATTTTCCGAGAAAATCTCAACTCTTGTTAGTGTTTTATCTCTTATCAAATTCACCTATATTTATTAAGCCAAGCTTAAAGTAGCTTGGCTTAATAATTAAGTAATAGCTTTGTTCATTGAAGTTTATTTAATTAAATTGAAACTTAGAAAATAATATAATTGCATCGTCATTGGATACGGATAGTCATGGTTATATTCGTAACCCAGGGCCCAGGGTTCCTCATACATAGAACCTTGTCATATAAAAACTTCTATAATACTTAGTAACATATCAATAAGCCTTTTTAAACTCACACAATTTGCACTCATTATAGGTAACGATTAAATTTTTAATTCATTAATCACTAGCAGCGCCCCGCGGTTTTACCTGCGTTGTGCCCGTTCCCGTGGGAATTTCGATATTTTTTTTACATAAAAACCTTCCTCTTGAATCACTCTACCTATTACAAAAAACCGCATCAAAATCCGTTGCGTAATTTTAAAGATTTAAGCATACAGACAGACAAACAGTGTGACAGACACGAAAAAGAGACGACTTTATTTTATACTAGGTATGTAGTGATTATGTTTCGAGCGAATTACACCGCTCGTGGTCACGGGATGCCGTCGAGGAACGTCGGGTACGATTTTTTTTTGTAAAATACGTTAAATTATCTGACGCGATACAGACCCGTTTCATTTAGTATATCAATAAAACATTCCAAATGTTATGAAGTGACAAAGTACCTAGTAAAGTGCTAATATTTTCATGACTGTACCTACAGCGATGTGTCACGACGTTACATGCATAACTACCTTACTTGTACAAAGTAAAGACAAAACCCTACGTTTATATTCATTCATAGATTAGATATGCATCTAATCTATTCCTGCTGACCAACTTATAGCGCAAGTCATAACGATCTCAACCTCCTTTAGCGTGTCGAATAACATACTTAAGAGTCGAATATGTATTATACATTTTCTTTGACTTTATTGATTTATTTAATGTGAGAAATCTTCATTAGATAATAAGTAAAAAGGTATTTACCTCTCTCACCTACCTTGATCTTTAATATATTGATCTAATGTGCCAAGGAGTTAAACATTGGCATATTTTGGTTATTTTTTTTACTATAGACTAGCTGTGCCCCGCGGTTTCACCCGCAATACACCCATTTCTTTGGGAATTTCGAGATTTCAATTACATATTATCCTATTCCTGAATCCTGACGAAGATAAATAAAATAAAAAAGGAATCATTAAAATCGGTCCAGCCGTTCCCAAGGGTGTAACTAACACGACTTTCTTTTATTTATATAGATTATTAATTTAGATACTTAAAACGGAATTATTACTTTACTTGTAGGTACTTGTAGGTAATAGGTTACTTGTAGGTAATATATTTTCAAGCAGATTGGTAGTGTAGTGTTTAGTCGTTAGCTACTTTCCTAGCTTCAGATGGCTCTGTAACCAATAAAATCATTAAACATAAAAATATACCAAACGGGAAGCCAAAGTTCTTTTGAAATTAATAAATAAAGTCATCGGACATGGTGATTGAGTTCACTAGTTCCAAGTATAATTAAGTTCTAGGCTAATGATATTGTATCTACATCATGCACCGTTACTTGGGCGTAGCGTCTGTCATATCATAACTCATGTTCAACTAACAACCAACGTGAGCTAGGTTAAATAAATTTAAGGACTAGCAGCGCCTCGTGGTTTTATCCGCGTTGTACCCGTTCTCGTAGGAGTGAAAAATACGTGAATATCCATTATAAAAATGATTATTTAAATAGGACTTAGAACCTGAGATTAGCGCGTTCAAACAAACAAAAATAAACTTCAGATTTTTATATAAGCATAGATACTACGCTAATCCCGATTTTATCTATTAAATAATTAATAGTGGATGGTCAACCTGACCAATCCTGGTGTCAGAGTTATTGAGCCGCCAAAGGCCTCTGACATGGCTCATGTAACGACTATTATCCGTAGAAAGTAACCGGGACCGACGGCTTAACGTGCCCTTCGAAGCACGGTATTGTCTTACTTTTCGGGCAATCAGGTGATTCAGCCTGCAATGCCCTAACCAAACTGAGGGCAGTCTCACAAAAAGATTTTTGTGAGATATCGTCCCCACTGGGAATCGAACCCGGAACCTCCGGATCGTGAGCTGAGCGCTCAAACCATAAGACCACGGAGGCTGTGGTTTACCTAAGCAATGTTAACTCATTGCTATTGTTAAGCAACGTACAGGTCGGACCATACTTGGCATTTCTGAGTGCTGCCGACTGCCGTGCTTCGGATTCGGCACATTTAAGTGTCAGTCCCGAATGTTTCAATCGTTAGACCAAGGTTCGGAGTTTTTAGACCTCCTTAAGGCCTCCACTTAAGGAGGTCTAAAAACTCCGAACCTTTACCTACTTAATAGAGCTAAAAAGTTTTCTTTTTAATCTGAGGTATTGTCAATGATTGTTCTTGTGTTGGATAGCCAAGTTGAAGAGGAACATTATAGGCTACTTTTTTATCTAGCATTGTCTACAGTGATGGAAATACATCAGTTAAATATCAAATGCAGTAAAAAAGTACTGAATCTTTTAACAAATAGAGCAAATTAGCACATAATCACTGGTCCTAGTCCTAGGACATGTAGGTAGCTATAGAACATTAACGTCTAACTAACAAGGTATAGATATTTTGTATTTTTTACTAAGTAATAAGAGAAAACACATCGTCACAACTCAAGGCCAAACCGCAAGTAATTGTTAGAAACAATATCTCTAACAATTTCATACAAATAGCTTCGTAAAAATCACGTTACATAAATCACGAATCATTGAAGGTCATTTTGCCGATAAATTATTTAAAAGGTAAACTCTGTTATCAAAGAAACACAATATTTACTGATAAGAGTGATAAAACGAATTATCTGTACGATAATATTGTAAGATTAGTCGTGAGATTAATCTGCATGTGTATTTAGATTAGTTTATTCCATATACGAAACCTGACGCAAAATGTGACTTAAATACTTTTATGACGAAGTATGTACTTACATCTACATATATTAACGAACTTGGGTGGATAGTATGTACCTATACTTTAACAAAGAAGTATAAAGTAAGCATTATAGTACTATTTTTAGATACAATGAAACAGCTACTAGATTACTTGATATCTTATCGTTTCTACCTATCCTGCAACTGTAATAAAAAAACAAATGTAAAGAAAGTCTGTATTGACAGATGATTGATTCTTTGTCACTGTTGTGAATTTGGTTGAACTTTAAACATTCCTATGCCCATATTTTAACAGAAACGGGTTAAATCTCAGGGAAGGTACTGCAAGGGAAGGTACTGAGCAAACCTAATGTACCCTAATAATATGTATCTAATTCAGTCAATATCGTAAATTTTACAAATATCTCCATATCTAGGTGCCTAGAACATTGTTTTGATTTTTATGTTGTAATTATGTTTTATTTTTATTTTTACTTTAATTTATTTTGTAATACAGGTATACTTTTATTGCTTGCAATTTTTCGCACTTCTACTAAGTTTATAACTTTTACCTTTTCCATATTTTTATAGCTCTCTCATGAGTGTATTTTTTTATGTACATGTAGTGTGAACACGTTTTAGGATTACAATCCAGATAATTAACTTTAATTGTAATTAGTATGTAAGGCTTTGATTGTAATCTGTTGTGTCACCAAATAAATAAATAAATAAATAAATTGTTTTTGGATATATTTATTTTTAATCGACTTCGAAAACCAGGATGAGGTTCTTATTCATAATATTTGTTTTTTTTTAAATGACGTCATATCTTTGTCTTTTATGAATCAAGATAAATATAAACATTAAAGTTTGTTTATAGCTGGACTGGATAACCTATTGTAATTTTCCTAGTGCTATTTTAGGTAACTTGGTAACCATAATTTGGTTGGGTTGTTCCAAACGGTTAGCTATCGTAACATACGTCCGTTAAAAAGTTCACGAATACGTACACTGTTAAATACAAAGCGTCGTTTCATTATGACAGTCTGTTAAAATTATTTGAGCTGTCAGTAGAAAGCCACCATTTTTATTTTTTGACGTCCGTTATGTCAGACGGACATTTTGTGTTAACATTTATTAGTGCGTAAACGTAAGATGAATTAACCCGTCCTTAGTCTTCGTTTTTTTATAAGTTATTTTTATCAAGTTTAAATATTAATTGCTTGCGTAATAGATAATTATGGCTTTCAATCACGAACGATCAACATCTAGCTGAAATCAATTTGAAATCGTAAATCATCATGATTTACTTCAATTGATGTCATATCAATGGAAAAATAGAAAAGTCAAACAATCTACTATCAATCATTGTAAATAATATCTGTAGATAGTAGATGCTTTTTGCCTTGCTGTAGATCGAAAGCAAAGCAAGGTATGTAGGTACATAATGTATCTTATATATCTTTATATTATCTTTATTTATATTATATATAATATATCTTATATATAAAATTCTCGTGTCACAGTGTTCGTTCGCGTACTCCTCCGAAACGGCTCGACCGATTCTCATGAAATTTTGTGAGCATATTGAGTAGGTCTGAGAATCGGCCAACATCTATTTTTCATCCCGAAATTCCCGCGGGAACGGGTACAACGCGAGTGAAACCGCGGGGCGCAGCTAGTATTATATATAATATATATCTTTAATATATGGTATATTATCTACCAAAGAAGTAAAGGTTGAAAATGTTATTATGTGGGAGCAAAGCAACCATTATATAGACGATACCTTAAAATATAAATAAGAACCACGTTTAAGTAGTCTGTGGAAGTGACATTAGTCATGTTGCAGCGACGTGAAGGCAAACAGTGATTAAAAAACTCAGTTATATTTAGGTATAGCATTGTGTTTAATTTACGTTAATCATAAAAAAAACGCTAGACGCAGTATCGCTGCACTACATCCCAGTAACTTAAACTCCACAGTATTGAGTAAAACCTCAATATAAACCCCGGAACTTGGTTTGGATTGCATTAGTGTTCGCTCTGTGTACGTGTGCTTATGGTAATCACTGTACACAACACAAGTATCACCGAACTGAAGTAGTAACAGACAGCCTCTGTTCCACATACCCTTTTGTTTTACATGAGCGAGCATGCTTTGTTTCGGATGATGAAACAAGGAACAATACCTTATTTATCTGTTTACGGATCGGAACACACATGCGTAGGAGTGCCGCACATTAAACAATCAAATAGATTAACGTTACTGCCTCTAGACATTATGTGACAATATTTACAGCATCCTATAAATTGTATATTTTAACTTTTATTGCACTTATTCGGAGCGTTTTATGGTTATTACTTAAAGTTTTGTTATCAGTTTGAGCCGGACGGGTTCGTTTGCGGACAGCCTTTATCAATCTTTGACAAAGTCGGCACTAAGTTAGGACTTAACTGTAATGTTCTAGAATACAATTCTGAGAAATGGATTTGCCAGATGGACACTCACAATATCCTAAACATACCAATTATATTATACTATTTTTTGTTGTTTGACCTGAAAGAAAAAATATTCCAGATCTAGAGTGTTCTACGTGACAATGTTTATTATTGGATCCAACATGTACATCATTCATTGTGTGTGACCACAGTCCTTGCACACTTGATACATCGTAGACATGTCAGTACTTACACGTAACGTAACTCCTTTGGTAGCTGCTCCTAGAACTAATAACATTTCCACGCCGCTGCAACCCTACCGCAGTCGTAAATGTCAGTGTTTCATACATATGTTTTGTCACAACATTATCGAAGTTTAATATGAAATGGTTTTAAGGATGCTTACCATACTCTTTGGCCGACTGTACATACATATTGCTTCCATTAGTACAAAATAAAGTTTATATTTTGAGTCGTGAGGTATTTTTCTCCGTTCCTTTATTTATCGAATATGTCTATGATAAAATAAAATGGTTATTATATTAATACATATATTTTGAAATGGTTGAATAGAAATAAAAAGAACCTGAATAGTTAGTAACAAATACATCTGAATTTATTATATGTACAAATGTACTCGCATTTTATCGGATTTCTGAAGGACATTGTCCAGATATTCTCACGAATATCTGGGAAATATTAGTACCTCCGCAGATGTATAACTAGTTTAAACAAAACATTTTATCCAGCGTTTTTTCTTCTATATGAATGTTACATGATTTTCATTCTGAAATTAGCATTAATTAATATTTCAAAGATAAAATACGAGATATTATTTTTAATACATTTGAATTTACTAACCGATTTTTTTTTTAAAACGACACTACAAAATGCATAACTTAAGTTTGTAAAGACAGTTCGAATTTGAAAGTATGCTGGCTGGTACTGTAGGCCAGGTATACACTGACTCTGACATAAAGATGTTAAATCTTCGTTGAGACTTACCATTCTTTTTCTACAAAGCCTCCGAGAATATTTAATGGTAATTAAATCCCAAAAACATCAGAACAAGCCCTCATAAATTCAAATTAATTCGGTCCAAGCCAAGATTTGGTCATGTACTTATTATACAATAATAGTCAATGGCTTTTATGATCTCATCCTTTTACCTTTTAAGACACAAAGACCTCGATTACACCAGACATTACTATAAAGAACTTGCTTTTTATTCTGTTTATATTTACATTATTTTACATATTTAAGTGGCGAATTGGATTACAATTTTGGAAAGGAATACATTCTAACCTAACAGTAACTCGCTCTTGATATTTAAAGATGATGTTTGTGAACATCTTGTTTATTTGTTTAGATGAGGTAATAGTTGCTATGTGTGTTGGTTGATGATATAAAGCTGTCCTCTGAGAATTAAGTCCCGTATTAATTGAAACCGTCTGCTTTTTCGCTCGCCAACTCTGTGACACAAGCGTTGCCTGTAACATGTTGACTGCATCTCATCAATATGTTTATACAACCATGTTAAACAATAAACACGGGGTTTTTAAGCGTACAATAAGTATGCTTATACTTAAATAGTAAGAGTATCATGATGATAACGTATGATGCCTTTTTCAAATATTTTCACATTGCTATTCTGCGATTGTTATCCACCAATTATTTTAAATGTATAATAACATAGTTCTCATGGAAAACCTCCCAATTCCAGAGCTTAAAGAAACTTGATTCTGCTTGTAAGTTAGCGAGTAGATTAAGTAACAACTATTGAGCCACCTGATAATAACTGTCCTTTTCCTCTGACAATAGTCTCCTACCGATGTTGAATAGTCTACCGAAATGCACAAAAAGATACCATTTTTAAATTAGTTACGTACTTGGTTTACTGAGTAATTGAACAACTGGTCCATAATCGTTTTAAATTGTGAAGGTTGCTGAAGGCGAATGTCATGTTTTTTTTATAAGGCGACACCGTCTTGCTGTTTTCAAAATGGTTCCAGACGGAATTACGTAGGTAACTACTCGGCACGAAGGTTATATGAAATATGTATGAAACAAAAACATAGTGTTAAACTAGTGTATGTAATAAGAATGTACAATAAAACCAATGTTATAAATTGTATAAACGCCTATGTATTCAGTGTCTTTGTAAGTGGAATAAGTATTTCATCATCAAGTTACTCCATTATTGATTACAGGTACAGTTTTCGACTTTACGTTTCCCCTCATTAATATAGTTAATCCTTACTTTCCTATCGTGTCAATATCCTGACTTTCCCTTCTAATCCGGGTGCAGAGGACGTCGGTGGCCACTTGGGTCCCTCCTTCCGTTGCGGTCGCCATCGCTAGCGGAAGTACTCGCGCCATGTGAGTCACATGACGCGTGCGCACATCGGTTCACTGCCCATTGTCTGCAACGCCACACAACCATAACCACATATATTTATAGTACTTACAAAAAAAAATATATTGTCATTGTATTCTACTATAAAGTAGTGACAATAATAACTGCGAGTAGATATCTATCTACGTTCTGTATTAAAAAACGCGATGACGTGTTTAATGGGTATCTTGGCTTTATCGGATGTATTAACGATTCAGTGCTGTTATTATTATGGGTTGAGTGTATAGTAAAATTTAAATACTCAGACGATACTTTGAATCAGTAAGTACTTAGAATTAATGTGTTGAAAATATATGCAGATTGAATTCTTCAATGATTTCGATTCATTGCTAATAGGAAGGGGTTCAAATACAATATTTGCCGCTTATCATTGGTTATTTTGCTCTTAACTATAGTGGTACTGTCTACATATTTTTATTACATTATGAACTATTATTACTCAATAGTGATAAGTTTTATGATCCCTGCGCACGCGCACTATTAAAGGCGTGGGTAACTATAAAAATATACAATGACACTGTAACAATAATATTTGTACTCTGCTTGAGTCTACCTGATATTTATCGTGCCATACGAAGTAAATTTTGGTTAATAATAATACGTTTTATAGGATGAGTAGTGAATTGAACTGTTTGCTAAGTTCTCTTTAAGTAAGTTGTACTATAAGATTTGTTGCTAAACCTTAACCTTACCACAGATACAGCGAATTAAGTTTTAACACCAGTAACTAAAGATTGGTAAATTAACAATGTGACGAAATGAAAAGCAGGTGCAGTTGCATTTGTAACAGTTTATTGCCAAATCAGCACAGCTGTCTCAGTCGAAATATTGAGTTAATATTCATTTTGATACATTCATTACAAATTCATTTACATATTACATATTTGATTAAAATTGAAATCATGGAAGTCACTTTACGTCTGGACACAAAACGTTTTAACATTACAAAATGGCGAATGAACTTTAAAACAAGCAATAAAAAGCCATAAATGAACAAAAAACTGTCTGTAGTTTAAACGAATAGGGAAGAGAATAGTGTTCTTTGTCCAGATAGGATACACAAGCACTTACATTCGAGCGTTAATATTTTTGTTTCAGTTGTGTGCGACTGACTCGTTTATTTACATTGTTATCATAACAATTATACCCAATCATTATAACGAGAGAGCACAACACTTGAATGAGAGCTACAAATTAAAAACAATACACAATCGTATAAGCATGAACAAGCAATCACCGGTTATCGTTTACAGTGACTTGTTACATCTGTATTATAATAGGTATTCACATTAAAATATTATGAATACGGTTACACTACCTCTAGGAAACAATAGATACTTATTATTAAAATACATCATATAGTCTCTACAGTATTTTCCAAACATAGATCTAATAGTTAAATGCGCCATAAGCCTCACAGGATTAAAGCGTTATGTATACAACTTATCTTCTAACTAAATTATATCTGAGAAATGAGATATTAATCCGCTGCAGGTACTGGTCTGATAATAAATGCAAGTGTAGTGTTGATTTTGGTTAACGAGATGCCTAAATGGGTACATAAGTGCATCGCTCGCTATGGTAGTCGGCGCACACGGCACATCGTTGGAGCGGATACGATATAAAACGAGAGCTCGGCACCGTTACCTGCGCCCGCGCACTCGCCGCGCCGCGCCGCCCGCCGCGCGAGAGCCTCCAAGGATGAGCCGTCGCGACACCCCATTACACTACACTCACTTCGTCTCGCCTGACTCATCATAGAAGCTCCACGTTAATGACCTACTTCGACCCACCGAACGTCGGCACCGCCCGAGCCCGCTCTAATCTGAGGCCATATAAATGCACTTTAGCTCCTAAAAACGCTAATCGTATAACGCATCAAGTATACATAATAAGAAAGCGATCATTATAATCCTAAATACACAATAAATTAACAATACACTCGATATCACAAAATGCATATCGCTGCACAAAAATGCGTCGATATTTAGGTGGCTTGCTCACGGCAGAGCTTGTCCATTTATTTATCGATCACGTTTCGACGTCGAGTCGAAAAGGTCAATCTTTGTCGCGAAGCAATTCTGACTTTGCACTTTTTTCATTTCCGTGAAACGAGAAATTGACGCTGTCCTTTTGTTTGTACGCTTTGTCCACTTTCGCAGAAGGGAGGTCATTGTCGATGGTCGCAGGCGCGACGATGGGCGACAGCGGCGACGGGGTTATGTTCTCCCCTTTACAAAACTCCTGCAACCAACGTTCCGAGTTGTAGGAGGGACCCTCGCCTCCCAGCTCCGCCGGAAGAATGTCGAGGGGAAGAGCGTCGTGTAGAGTCGATAAGTTGTTGCCGTGCATTACAATGCGTTCCCGCGTCTTCGCTTTTAGATATGGTTTAATGACCGCGAGAGCGGTTTCTACATACCAAGGCTGGCCAATGAAATGTATACTTTTGAATCTAACCGGCATACAGTCTTGTAAACAATCGATCATCATTTTTAAAACTTTTGCTTGTAAACTGCACGATTGTTTGAACGTAAACTCAGTCCAGTCAACAACTATCACATATCCATTGGCTTGATTCTGTATATCCTGTAATGTTCTTTCGAGGGTGAGTAGGAGCGCTTTGAAGACGGAGAGCAGGGGGCAGGCGTGGGGCACCCAGTTGGAGGCGAACACGAGCAGCACGCAGCGGCCGCGGCGGTCGCGCTCCGCCAGCACGCCGGGCAGCCCGTCCGCCAGCGCGCGCAGCACGCCGCCGTCCGCCGGCGCCCACAGCTCGGGGTGCTCCCGCCGGTGCTGGTGATATCGGACCAGCATCTCGAAACTCTGCTGCACGTCATGCTTTGTTGCGTACAGAAACCTCCGCAGAAAACTGTCATCTTGACATCTGCTCTTGTCCCGCAGCGCGAGGTTGAGACTGGAATCCACCGCTTCCTTTAGTCCGTCGAGGGCTCGTTGCCGGTCGCCGTCTGTGAGCCGTTTTCTTGATACTTCACAGAGCCGCTCGTTTTGCATCTGATGCAGCTTCCAGTCGTACTCGGCGTACTCGTTCATGACTGGTTTTATTGTGAGTCATGCGTCCTTTCACTACGAGGCGTGCGGGTGCGCGCGCGCCGCCTGCTGCTCGAGGCCGACTGCGCACGGAGCGCGCGCCGCACGCCGCCGCCATCGCTGGCCGTTCATTAAACCGTATAATGCTCCATTCACACTGTTTAGTAATCCAACTTACTGAGTGCATAGGACCAAACGAAAAATATTGGTGTTATCGTTTGTACACACCGATAAGTACAAATCTGTGGTACAAACACAAAGTTACTCTAATAGGGTTGAGGTATTCAAACTATGTTACTTTCTTTTAATTGACTATTATTGTAATTTTATATAATAAATTCCACAATTTACGGGGTTTATGTGGAATGTCGATAACGAGCTCCAATTAGTAGGTACAAATATTTTTAAGGAAACCAACGCTTATGTCAATCCGAAATATAAACCTCGTAAGTACTTTAAAATTCTAGTTTAGTTTTTCATATGGTGTGAAAATATTTTTTTTTTTATAAATGTAGGTTATCACAATTTGAGATAGATGTTAGTGTGTCATCCATCTCTCGAGAAGAAAACAAATAGTTTTATCACTAAAATATCCTAAACATTTTTATCACAGTATAAACTGTGTGTGACCTGTACTTATAAAAATATTTAGTTAGTATCAATCCTTGTGTGATAGTGAGCGTATGTAATCTGGAGACATTAAAATAATTGGAATATAATTCTCAATTTTCTCTGTAAGTATAACAGTAATATTAACACTATTTAAGCTAACTTATAAGTCAACATGTTTAGTACTTATTCCATCTACTGGATCAAGTAAGTATAACTTACGAGCAAGTAGTTTTTGTAGCGTAAACGAGGCATACAGTCAGAGCGAGTTTTAAATAAAAGAAAAACTGAAGGTTGGCAGTATACCGGTCAATTGGCTGGCTGGTTTCTGCGCTGACGTAGCCGAGAGGAAAAGGACGAAGCAATACGAGAGAGGGAGATAGCTGGTCTTTGTAGCACCTTTGTAACCATTAAACTATGAGTCCATAAACGCTGTGTATAAACTGCTGGCCGAAAATTAACGTTCAAACGTCCGCCATTTGTTTGAATGTATCTCGTATTCCGTAAACAGTCACAATACTTGTACTGCATTCATAATTAATGAACGCTTCAAATAGAGACACGGTCGTATGAATAGAATAAATCATATTGACGTTATATTGCAACCAATAGCATGGAATTACTGTAGTATGGTACAACTGAAACTTTCCAACATTTAGGAGGTAATTTACGAGAACTATTACGAGAATATGCCTGCGGTGAAAAGGAAAATAGGTAATTTTATATGGATACTTATTTATTGATGTTTATTGTGATTGTTAACCGTTGGCTGGTCATAATAACAATTTAATGTAGGCACTGGCTGATCTAACTTTTACTTGCCATTAATATTTACGATAGTCCGTTTATAACAGCATTTGGCTATTGTTTCGAGATTGATACCAATTTAATATAATATTCATGAACAAAAGACATCAACGTCGTCTTTTTATGTAAATATGACTCAATGTTTGTTTATGGATCTTATGAGACAAAGAGATGTAATAAAATGTTTGTTCTGTTCTATTTTCACTTTCTTTACTTCACAATGTGGGTGAGTAATAAGTAGGTTTGTAATGTATATTTGCATAAATGATTATGTTAATCAAAAATAGCGGTTCATCAGCTACTAACTACTGTGTCATGTGTGAAAAAAGATTTACAAAATGAAAAGTGTTTCAGTTTTATTAATGTAGCCTTTCAACACGTTATATTCTTTTAATTTGATTGCTAGTAGTAGTATTACAAAATGCAGCAATACAATTAAACTGCGCCAAAAAACCGTTACTTCATCCAAAAGGCAAAGAATATTCATGGAATATGATTCAAAGACTTTGTTTATTCTTTTAAATGGAATACTAAAAGTAAGCACAAAGAAAAATTCGTTTAAATTAACTTTTTGAACAATTATTTTTTCCCCTAACTTCAACTGGGATTCCATTCAAAAGACATCAACGCGTTCTTGTTATACTAAAAACGTTTTCGATTAATCATAGGATATTGACCTCTAAATGTTGGACTAATGTACGGAGTCAATGCACTGCGCCACTAGATTGATTGTAGATACCTGACTGACTCGAGGTAAAAATAGACCCGCATCTACGAACCCTCGGATGGACATAAAAAGTTTATGAACTATGCAGGCGGTATACTACTATACATTATTATGCAACTGTACAATGTAATGATCATGATTCGTCATATTTTCAAGGAATATAGCAGGTTAATGAACATCAGTAAAAAGGTAAAGTAGACCGTAATATCCCACTGCAGGGCAAAGGCCTATAAGTTCACTGAATTTATCAGTACATTGAGAATCATTACAGATCAACCCAGAAGGCAACCTAATCACCACGGTTTCCTTCTGGACTACGCCTGTATCACAATAAGCTATTAGTAACGTTTTGCAAATAAAATAGTTTAACTACAAAGTGTGCCCAAAAATATATTATCTTAAATATTAGTTCAACGTATGCTGATATTCCTACTCATCAATATCAAATAGATACGAAAATATGTGATAACTGATAAGAGGGGAAGTTTATCTGCTTGTCGATCGATAATGTTAGATTAGATATGATAAGTAGTTCGGTACTTACCAGCTTACTCTGTACGGAATGAGGTACAATTGTAAGGAAATATCATATACTAGCAGCGCCCCGCGGTTTTACCCGCGTTGTGCCCGTTCCCGTGGGAATTTCGGGATAAAATGTAGCCTATAGCCTTCCTCGATAAATAGACTATCTAACAGTGAAAGAATTATTCAAATCGGTTCAGTAGTTTCTGAGATTAGCGCGTTTAAACAAACAAACAAACAAACAAAACAAACTCTTCAGCTTTATAATATTAGTTTATATGATGTAATCAAGGTAGGTTATATTCTTGAAATTTGTTGAGATATTTGATTGATAATGTTTTTTACTTTGGGGATAAAGAAGGACAGGGATAAATAATAATCGCATGATCATTCTATTCCTGTATGTAACGTATACGGTATACAAGAATACTAGCAGCGCCCCGCGGTTTTACCCGCGTTGTGCCCGTTCCCGTGAGAATTTCGGGAATTTTTTTTCATAAAAACCTTCCTCTTGAATCACTCTACCTATTACAAAAAACCGCATCAAAATCCGTTGCGTAATTTTAAAGATTTAAGCATACAGACAAACAGACAAACAAACAGACAAAAATAGCGACTTTGTTTTATACTACATATGTAGTGACAATAATGATCATATGATGAATTAAATATTTTCATGTCAAAATAAAAATACTTTATGATGGCATTCAGGTATTATACTTTTTAAACTAAATTAAAATTTCTTGATAGGGTTCTTTTTTTTTAAATGATTTATATATTAATTTGCATATAACATAATTTTTTATTTTTAAATATTATAGGATTTATTGACTTAAATATCATTCAGATAAACTAAATTACTTTTCTGTTAGTCTAAATAAAAGGTATTTTCACAAGTTATTTTGTACATTCTTAGTACTAACTACTACAAATACTTAGCTGTATCTACGAAACGATACATTACAAGTTGTGTCATGTAGTTACAATCAACATAGTTGGGCGTATACCATAGTAGACTACACGTCCATACTAATATTATAAATGTGAAAGCAACATTGCATGTATTGTTCTGTTTTCATATCTAAACTGCTGAATTGATTTCGATAACTTTTGAGGGAATTATGTACCTTTATCTATATACATTTACAAAACCTTGGCTAAATGTTGTATCGTCGTAATATGTATTGATTAACCGAAAGGTATGGCCAGATCCAGTTTTTATTCTCAGTCCTGTCTAAAAACGGTTTAATCTTTTAAGTGGTGGATAGTACAGAGAATAATATGCTGCGTATCGAGATGTAATTACAATTTTTTAGATGATAGAACTCTCCAAACTCAACCAATGATACGTTTGTGCGCTGAGCGTACTAACTTGATATACCTACACCTTCAGCTGTGAAATTATCCTTGTGATCAATTATAATCCTTATGGTACTTAAAGGGAATACATACTTGAATCTGGTCAATCACTGATATTGGCTAGTGTACTAGCTTGCATGTTGTACAACCATTTAAGGCAGAACACGCCATAGTTTACCGAGGATGTTACTTACGTTACCAACGGATACCCTTCATATGCAATTAAAATAAATGTTCAGTAAACTTAACTCGTGTCCGAGACTAAGTTGTAAGCACTTAGAGAGCATTCCTATACGTATTTGTTCAGTTTATTCTGTAAAAACGTTCAAGTTTTCCAACAGATTTTAACAATAATTAATGGGAGATTGTATATCTCCATGGATACTTTTAAATAAAGATATGTTTAAAGAAAGTAAAGATGCGTGTTTGTGCGTGAGATTTGGACGAATAAGGTCCATCGCAGACGACAGACTATCCGTGACGCACTTTTTAGTCTGTGAAAATAGAACCTATGTAATTATATGCAGTAACGCACACGACGCGCAAAAATCCGCGACAATCCACGACCGAATTTTTGTGCGCCGCAGACTCGATCGCACAAAAAGTCTGTCGTCTGCGATGGGCCTTATTAATGCACTTACATTACTTGTATCACATTAAATAACAATTAGTCCCGGTGTTCTCGGTATACATTTGTTTATAAACACTGTTGCAGCAAGTTAACAGGAGTACCTTCCTACTAGGTAACATTGAAACATGCCACCTTTTATATTCAAACATTACGTTCTTTTATTCTGAAACGTCTTTGGGAACGGGGCACACCGCAGGTAGTCATTAATTATAATAATGATATTAAAAATATTACCTGCCTTCTTAATTAATTAAATATTGTAATGTTCAATTAAGAATACCAAAGAAAATAATTTATGGGGATTTTTTTGTAAATAAGTATAGTTTATTTTTTCCGGTTCTTTGTTTCATTACGTAACAACAGTAATGAATATATATTATAATATCGTGACATAACATGTTTATTTATATAAAGTAAATATCAACTAACTGGTTATACAATATTTAGGTTAGTATTTATGCTTCAGGAGATATACTGTTTTATTATGCAAATTTATCTGCATCGTTCATCGTTCATTCGTGGTGCATTTATTTCTTTATTACATTCGACCTGTAAGGGAGGGTTGCATCAGCTTATGCTTACGCATCAGTAAACGTCAACACGAAATATAAATCTCAACAGAGAGGAAAGAAAATGCATAATCGTGGCTTTCTACTGGCCGCCCGAATAACTTTAATAGACTGTCATTTAAGTTATATAGAACACTCTGTATTTAACAGCGTAAATGTCGCGAACATTACCTATGTTATGACCGTATATAAGTTTTTGAGGAATTTATATAATATATGATAAGGTTCAGGCGGCTAATTGAATTTATAATTTGACAAATGACAAAGTGTGCATTTTCATTTGCCGACTGTACATATAAACTTTCTCCCATTTGTAAGAGAAATATGTGTGTTGTAGAAACTAAGCCCAATTTTCGTATTTTCACATTAAATCAGATAGTAATAATAATTAGATACAGATATAAAATGACATGCAAATACATTCATAACTCCCGTGAAATCTGGAGAGAGCGTGCTCAATCGTGCATCGCTGCAGTCTGACTCAACCACTGAGATTATTAAAGATACACATCAATTTGTATAAGAAATGATCGTAAACATCATAATTAAAATTAACATGGTGTTGTTTACTTTAGGATGCCTATAGAGACTTTCTAGTGAGTCTAGTTTCGCACCACTTCCAATGAATAATTTTCGGTGAGATGCACAATAGTTTGTAGATACTTAAATAACTTAAGTAACTATTAAAAGTTTCACAATATTTATTTGAAGTTTAGATCATTAAGGGTCAAAGTGTATTTCAATCTTATTGTACAATTAAAGTATAGTTTTGTGGAGTAGAGGTTCTTCCAAATCTTAGTTATTAAAATGAGTGAAATTGTGGAAATAGAAAATCTATAAATACATAAAGTAAATACACCCCAATTTACTTTATATTTACTTAACTTATATATATATAAAATTAAGTGTAAATCAAAAGATTTTTTTTTATATTTAAAAGTGTGATGTAGCCGGTGAGTTCACTAGAATACAAAACGAATCTTATTTTATTCCCCAATGCGAAGGTTACCTTATAATACATTCATTGATATGTATGTGTGTGTGGTCGTTATAAAAAGAGATAGTAAAGGAATAAGAAGTTAAGTACCTATCTAACTCTATTATCGAGCGAGTATCACGAACAGCAAAATGAGATCACGACCAAAAATTACAAGGATTTTTATAAATCGCTACGTTTATTGGTCGTTTAGAAGCGAACAAAAAGCGGCCTCCGCACCCGGCAAGGCTGTCAGGCCGGTTCTTACTCTTATAAGTAAGCAGATACTCTTTATATATAACGAGACACCACTTGTTGCTAACCAACTAACTTGAAACTCGAAACACAACACTCGCCACAAACGAAGCAACAAATAGAGACCAATTTGTCATCGCCACTGCCTCACTTAATTGGAGAGCATTACACTTTTCACATTAATCATTTCTTAGTAAGAGAAACAAGGGATATCAACTTAATAGGTTATGAAAAGAAACGTGTATTACAGCATAATCGGAATTGATTAGATACTTAGTATGAAATCGGTGTTTAAATGTCATGTATCGGCAGTTAGGTACATTTTCCGTTTTCTCTTTAATCTACTTACTTTTACAAAAGGTGTTACTAGTGTTAGTTTTAATCTATACAGGATACACACACGAACATATCATGCACACAGCGTACAGTTAACGGTTTGCATACCTACAAGAGATTGCAAAAGTGTAACTGCATAAATTTGAAGCTAATTATACTTAAACTGCTTTAAAACCCAATCTAGAGCATTGGCGGTGTTAAAACCAGCGGCCTAAATCAAAACTCGGTTTCATATATCGTGGAATGTGGTTTTGTAATATTATTCAGAGAACCACGTCCTTCTGCAAATCCTACTAATGTTATAAAATGCTTTGTAAGTAGATCGTTATAGCACAATGCATGGATGTAAAAAAGTTTTTTTCACTTTAAAAAGGTGGTCGGATGAGGATAAATGGCATACAGTTTAATTAGTTATTTTGTACCTCGGAATTAAACAAGTATGTATGTAACATATACACTTTTTTTAAACACTTTGTCCCACAGGAAGATATGAACCGTTGCATTCTTATTGTACCTTGAATTGTCTACGACGATAGGAGAAAAATCGAACGTCGAATTAAATAGATTGGCTGACATCAAAACAAGAAACCGGATCTCCTAAAAGTTAATAATAAAGTAGATCGAAGTATATTGATCACGAGCCAGGGTTTTGTTCGGTAACCGTCTATCAATAAATGTTGGGTATATTTAGTATTTTATGTCTTTGACCTTTGAATGTCATTATGTGTAGACATGAGACCGGTAAAATTATTTAAGCGCTCCACGTGACTCATGGTCTGGTTCAGTCTGCTTATTTATTTTTTAAATAATTTGTATCTTTTTTGTAGAATATTATAGGTACAAAGTAAGTACAAAAAAGAAAATATAAGTTTAATGTAAAGTAGTTTAACACGTATATTTGGGTTGATATTTTTTTCTCGAGGATACTATGCATATGCACTGTTGCTTAAGACGACGTGAGTCCAGCGCTTAGCTGCTACGGAGGGGGTGGATGCGGGGCCTGCGGTCCGACCGCGGGCGATCTCCCGCTCGCGCGTAGTTTGCGCGCTAAGTTTGAATATGTCACTCATTGAGATGCCACAGTGTAGTGTCTACAGTAAAAAAAGCCCATCAAGCAAAACTAATCGTAGATATTACGAAGGTTAGTATTATATTGTAGGTAGCCTTGGGAAAAATAACTAAAAAGAGATAAAAGGTTTAAAAAAAATATCGGTCTTACAATCACTGGGTGAAATCATTTTTATTGTCTAATATTACGAGCAGAAATATTTTTAAGTGTTTGAATTTCCAGGTTGGTTCGACCTAAAAATATATTTCAATAAGTTAGTATAAAATAATCGTAAAAATACCAAAATAAAATGTGCATGCCACCGAGTTCATAAGCCACGTCTTAGGAGACAAGTCTTGTCCTATACTCGGAATTTTAATTCGATTCCAGATTTGACATTAGCTACTGTCATTTTGTGAAATAATGATACCACATATAATAGTGTAGTGATGTGATGAAGAGGAAAAAATGAGTAGGCTAGATATGTTAATTGACAATATCACAGACACATTTATAATAAATGTTACAGAAAGTGACAGCGATAGCGATGACGGCGACAATTTATAAAATAAATTATTACCATTATACATCTATCTGTTTTATTTGTCATGTTCCTTCATGATCACATTTTTTTATTTATTTCACACACAATTATAAAAGAAAAGTCTAAGATCGTTAATTAATCGTCAAATCTAAATTATCGGTTCAGAAATATTTAATTTCCTGATATACTTAGTTTACGAGAGTAAAATTATAAGCGAGAAGAATCGATCCAGAAATATTCCATTTCCATATCGAATAATTTCGCAACGTCACTATTTAGTACTTGTCATAATGTTGCAACACTGAAATTGTCAAATCTGGAATCGAATTAAAATTCCGAGTACTTATAGGTATCCCCACTACCAACATTGCAGCTGTATAGTTGTTCTGCTGATATTCTTATACTGTGACACAACATATTTTTTTGTTTTTTTTTTCAAAGCAATAATCTACTAAATCTATAATAGTCCGGTCAATTTATACATTCGATGTTACATAAAGTTCCAACAAGCTGTAAATCAGGAAAATTGTTCAAAACATAATTATAAACAATGTCTAAAAGCTCCCTATCATTCCCGTGTATGGATTTTATTTTATTCAAGGTCAAGGGTAAAAAAAAGAGTTTATCGCGATTTTCAGCAAAACGGTAAGTTTTATCATAAAAGTACCTGATAAAATAAAAAAGCTTATAAAATTCTCTATAACTTTAATTCTATCCACTTATTACATATTCCCAACCGTTATTGAACTACACGCTCTAGAAATGTAAAATTAAGGACCTCGGGCAGGTAACTATGGAGCCTGCCCCAATGCTCAACAGTGACATGACCTACCGAGGTCCTTAATTTTTACATTTCTGGAGCTTGTAGTTCAATAACGGTTGGGAATATGGAAAAAGTGGATAGAATTAAAGTTATAGAGAATTTTATAAGCTTTTTTATTTTCTCAGGTACTTTAAGAGAAAACTTACCGTTTTGCTGAAAATCGCGAAAAACTATTTTTTTTACCTTTGGACCTTGAATAAAAAAAATTCCATACACGGAAATGATGGGGAACTTTTAGACATTGTTTATAATTATGTTTTGAACAATTTTCCTGATTTTCAGCTTGTTGGGACTTTATGTAACATCACTCTAAATTTTTGGTTTAAATTGACCGGATTATAATTTAGACAGTTCTTATTTATATTAAAACCTCATTTTCACGCAACCGTCATAGTTCAAATTTATTACTGCGAAAAAAGTTTTAAATTTTGCATCTCCGCGCTCCAGCAAATATTTGGCATAGGTCCGTCCTCCACAAGCGCTTGAGCGCGACTGATCACGCCCCGCGTCACCCGCAACACGGCAAATTCTCGATTTTTTTTAGGTATTTTGAAATTGTGTTTAAGAATGAAATGAAAGGTTACAAAAAAATACCTAATGCCCTAGCTCATGCTACGACCTATATTATAGTTGTTTTTCTTTGGGAAAAATCTGTTTATTTTAGCCATAAAATTATTTTTAAATTAATAAAAGAGGCAACTTTGTGATTTTTTTCTATCGAGGGAAATTAATCTAATCGTGTACTGAAATACCTTTGCCACTAGAATATATCCTCAACTTTAATATAATAGTTTTTTTGAATCAAAATTGTGGCAATTTATATGAAAATAGTTGGATGGAAAAACCGCGTTTTGCGAGTTGCTGAACTCACGTCACCTTAATTTATTGTTCATAATTACATTTGTCATGGCTAGGGCTCGAGAGCCCAAATAAGCCAACAAGTTGATCATGCCTAATCCTCCTTAGTGCGGTAATAATTTTGTGAGCGTAAGTCGACAAAGAACTACAATGCATTTAGTTCTAATTACAACTCTATCTTAATGATTTCTACCTACTTCTAGTACAGCCTTAAAAAACCTTCTTAATAATAAGCTTCCTTCATTAATTCCAAATTAAGCCGAGATTCCAGTGATTTAATTTGAAAGTATTCCTCGAGGTTCGTAATCCCATTAGCGGTGCGCGGGCGCAGGAAGTGCGCTAATTAGTATCGAAACACGTAACAATAAAATGCATTGAAGTTTTTGACGTAGTGAATGGCCCAAGGTGAATTATTGTGATGAAAACTTGAAACTGAACACGATCTTAGATTACATTTTGTAATGGGTGTAAAAAAATGGGTCCGAAAGTGTTGTGCACCACACTAACGCTCGATGTTTAGCTTACGTAAAAGCCTTTTGCCGTAATTTTAAACCATCACCTAGGTATGTTTTTTATATACCTAAGTGTCTGAGTTATACCGAGGTATTTGAGCTGAGTCAGGGTATTCTACGTAAGTTACTAAGGTTACCTGGTCATCAATAAAGTCAAGCCAACTCAATATTTTCATTCAGTTTTGGCCCCAAAGAGGCTCTTTGTATCCAATGTATCCATCTAACCTAAGTACATAATTTTTCGATTTTAATACAATTAATATCTAATGCATGTCGCTATAAATAAGTAGTCGACATCGTTATCATATCACGTTGGTTAGGAAGTGTTTGCTTTCCACTTTATGAGACCTGTGAAAAATTAACTTGGAATGTCTAATAAAATTTCCAGGAAAATTCACGCCCACTGCACCGCAAACACGCTGTCGATCGCTTATCGAACTATCGTGAATTCATCGCCATACTTTTTAACTACTTAGTACACACGAACATTCCATCTAGTTTCGATTAATTGGAAGAAAACTCGCCGCTTTGAAAATATCGAACGTTTTCATAGTTATCAGACTATGTCAATAATTGTTTGTGGAACAAAAACGTGATGCGGCAACGACAATATCTCTACCATTAAGTACATCCAGGTACGAGTACTAACTACCGGTACCAAAGCGCATTGATTAGCTGTAAATTGGAAAACTGCTGTGAACCATAAATTGTACGCGAATCAACAACGCGAGTCAGTCAATTAGAACAGTTCTGAAGAATTATTACTCTTACCTACATTTGTTGCGCAAACAATTGATAATTGATCAAATTGCACCGTTACATAAGTACTGCATCAATCTGCCTCGATAAAGAAATAAAACAATGACACCAGATGGCGTGTGATGCGTTCTTCCTATACGAGCAATAATGAGTGTTAGTGAGTCGTTAAAAGGGGTATTGGATTGGTTCCTTGTTAGTTGTTTTTTGGGTGTTGTAAGTGCATTGTGCGGAGTGTCGTAATGTCGACAATGGCACAGCAAATTTAGCAAGAACTGCGGCGCGGTGGCGGCAGGGGGCGCGGCGGTGCGGTGCTCTCTCAGCCGCGAACATTGACCAAGCACTCGCTGACGATTGCGCTCCCCACGACTCGCCGCAACATTCTTAGTGTAAAAGTTACCGTGGATGGTTTACTCTAAGCAATTTGCGATGTTCGAATTGTGTCCCTAAATATTTACCCTACGAAATAAAGTGCGAACTGCGAACGACTATACCTCGAACTGACTGTGATGTTAAGATGTGCTTCTGTTCAATAAACATGTTTTCTATAGATGAAATGAAATTTGGACCGTTCGTGCAAAACTCAATTATTAGTGAGTATCTTTTTATTACTTTAATTTAATAATATCGGATCTGATCAATTTGGTAGAAAGTTTTCTAACAGAAGAGAAAATTAAATAATATGTGCAGCTTAGTAAGTTTAATAATTTACAAAAAGCATTGATATGAATCAATGTTCTTAGCCAAATAAAAACCGATTCATATTCATAATTTAAAGGAAAAAAAATATTGTGTTTACAAAATATCCTAAATTAAAAATCTTAGCAAATCTCTTATTCAAGATAGACCAATGAAGATTTCAGCGCTTACGTTTGTAAAGACCTTGAATCACTGACAGACACGTTATTAACTTCGGATTGGTTAGCAAAAAACCATACAAATTGCAAAACATTTGCACTGCCGTAATAATCCTATTTAGAACACGACGCACAAATTTGGTAAGAATTTTCTTAATTTTTAATTACCTTTCTAGATTTTTCGTTGGAACTTTGGTAACGTTTCATTAAAATACTCTTAAAGATGGTAATAGCCGATAACAACAAGTCATAACCATGAAAATATTTCAAGTGTTTATTATTTGACCTCCCCATTGTAGTTTCATATTGAAAGCTAGCTAGGTACCTAGTTAGTTGGCTACATAATCTTCGGCATTCACCAGTGCTCATTATATTATATTTAATTTATATTTCTAGAATATTTTCGTGCTAGAAAATGGTTAAATAACTACATTTTAATTGACTTGGATTGAACCAGTTTAGTGTTAATATTGTTGTTAGATTGTGTGAAATGAGTGGTCTTAATATTATTGTAGTCTTCATATTATCATCTATGTAACTAGCAGCGCCCCGCGGTTTTACCCACGTTGTGCCCGTTCCCGTGGGAATTTCGGGATTTTTTATGCTCATAAACCTTCCTCTTGATCCAATCTATCTATTAAAAAAACTGCATCAAAATCCGTTGCGTAGGTAGTTTTAGAGATCTAAGCATACATAGGGACAGACAGACAGCAGAAAGCGACTTTGTTTTATACTATGTAGTTACGATACGTTACGTTTATTTATCTATGCTTCTACAGTTCTACTTACAATAATTTCGGTCAGAATTTGCATAATACTTAGGTCTTATCGTAGTTTATTAAATTACTTGTAGACGTACCTAACCAACTTAGTACTCGGAATCTTCCAGACATTTCTATGAATCTATGGTAACTATTTCGGTGCTGAAAATAGTAAGTATAATTGTCATCGACATTATCCTTACATAGTATAAAATAAAGTCGTCTCTGTTTCGTGTCTGTTTGTCTGTTTGTCTGTATGCTTAAATCTTTAAAATTACGCAACGGATTTTGATGCGGTTTTCTGTAATAGGTAGAGTGAATCAAGAGGAAGGTTTTTATGTAAAAAAATTCCCGAAATTCCCACGGGAACGGGCACAACGCGGGTAAAACCGCGGGGCGCTGCTAGTTAAGTATAAATAGGTAATTGATCGAAGGTAATTGTTTACCTTAGTACGGTGAACATAACTTTAGGCTAAACCTAATAGGTATCAAAATAGATAGTAGGTTCCTAGGTGTATGTATACCTAATTTTGAACCATTGAGTTATATGTACTAACATCAGTACATATAACTCAATGTTTTGAAGACTAAACGACTATATAACTATATAACTCAATGTTTTGAAGACTAACTAAACGCGTTTACATATAAACGAGTTTAGTTAAACGCGTTTTTAGATACTAACGGTGAAATCCAACCTAACTCAGACTAACCATAAAAACCGGTTATTATCCGTTCCTTATGTAAGTACTTAGAAGCTAGGTACCTAACCATGTATAATTTCTCGATATTCTGTGGGCAAGCAATGTTTATTTATTTTCTATTGTATTTTTTGAAAGTTATTGCCCATAATTATACCTACTGCCCACATAACTATACTGTATTTCTTTCTATTTTATTGTTTCTTAACTATGCGAATGCCCTAGATCTCACCGTCAAGTATCCAATCATTCTCCGTAAATACGTTATTAGATAATTATTAAATGATGTTGGAAATCAGAACCACTGTTTAGCAATACCTAGTAGGTAGGTCTGTGTAGGTACCCGCAGCAGCAAGATACGAGTGCAAACAATTGCAAATGCAAATTTAAAAAGTTTTTCATTGTACAAAGGTTGTGTAAACGGGTCACTGCACTGCAGAATGCAGATGCATGAATGATATCAATCTACCCACATTTATGTGTAAAACATTTGCGTAGGTAAGTTTTCGTGCAGTGTTTTGACATAAAATATTGCTTAGGTTAATTTCGTATGGAATCATTTCATAAAATAATAATGAGTGTATAATCAAAGATCATTAATATTTAGTGCGGTATTACTGACAATTACAATTAGTGACACACGGATAGGTAAGTAAAATAAAAACATAAATGGTAACCTTGGTGGTTTATATTGTTGTTAGTGAAGGTAAGTAGGTAGGTAAGTGAGATACTTAGTTAATGCGATTAGAGGTATTTTGTAGGTAGACAGTTTGCAGTTTTATCCTTTAAAGTGTACCTTACTTTACTGTACAGTACCTAAACCTAACAGGTAGGGTAGGTAGTAGGGTTTTGGTTTTAACCTTGTAATTTGACCTAGATCTTATCATCATAGTAATTTGCCGCATCAGTATCGATTTAACTTGCCAACTATTAGGTTACCTACTTAGATACTAATACGGTAATACCTAAAGATAAATTATCTTTAGTTTGGCGTTCGGGCTTAAAATAAACCGACATTTATTCTTTCTCGTTGACGAGGTTACCTACATAAATACTTTAAATCATCAAAGCATCAGTTTATTTACTTACAAAAAACGACAATTTTAATTTATTAAATAACAAAACTAATTTGAACGGATGCCGCCCCACGTCGCACGCGCATGTTTGCATGTTTGATTGGTGACATTTTGCCATTATTTGACATTTGATTGACATTTCAGTTCTGTGAAAAGAATGAAAGATTTCTAAAAAAATTGTGAGTGAGTGGTGATTTTTGCGAAATATTAAAAAAACCCATCCATAATCGATCAATCAATCATTCATTCATTTTCTTTTTTCTTTCCTTCCAAAACCGAACAAAACAGCTGTTCTGTTTCCTTTTTCAGTATTCTGCGCTAATGCGAATTTTTGAAGAAAATGAGTAGAAATTATATTAGAAGAATCCCCGAGTTTCACGATGAACATTGCTGCGCTGCAAATGTCACCGGGAACTTTCGGCGCACCTCCTCGTTGCGACTGCGCGGAGAGAAAATGGTGCAGCGGTCGCCACTTGCCACCAGAAAGTTAATTCCAGTAATCACGGAAAATACACATCAGAAACAGGGCAGCGATGTGTCCCGACTCGCCGAGCCCGGCCATCGCCAGCGGAGCCATGTGAGTACCCGCCACAAATGTGTTTGAGCTTTACAAAACATAGATCAATAATAAAACAATTTTGACTTCGTTTACTATTCTATTAATAGCTTCATTATTTCGAGTGTGTTATTGTTCTTTGACAAGGTTTTCCGTAGTCAAACTACCAATTTCGTTATTACTTTGCAACCTGGACAGGTTAGCCAAAAATAACAAAAGACGACGTATGACGTACAGGACACGTATTTAAATCCTTACATTTATTGTTACAGTCATTCAATTGTAACAACGCTCCTCAAAAACAGAAAAAATCCTGCCTGAAGACGTATGATGGGTGTGGGGATAGGAAACTGAGCATGACCGACTCGGCCAACACTCCTCCGGGGTCTCCTGAAGACCTGCCGGATGATGAGTCTCTCCACAGCTATGGCAGCGCGGCCACGGCGGCCTCAGTCGACGTCGGCTATGCCCCATTCAATGGTACCACATTCAGTGGCAAATCCATGAGGTACGTTCTCCACTGCTCATCACATGCTGGCCTCGCTGGAGACGATTACCTCACCCCCACCCAAAGAGCTCAAAAACAAATAAGACGCCTCAAGAGTTTGCTCAACCAAGCCAAAAAAGACCTGGACAAAAAGGACAGTGAAATATTCCATCTTACCAAAGAAGTTGTTGAACTGAGACTGTACAAAGCTTCCATTTGTTCCCCCGATGAGAAATCCAACTCCAGTGAAATTGTTACTATAAGGGAAAATGCTGATGAAGGGTCCCTTGAGAGTCCTAAACTTGGTCATTCAAGCAGAAACTATGATGTTACGGACAGTCCACTTTTCAAAGATGAGACTCCGACTCGATGCCGCAATGAAATGCAAGGATCGTTCACTGACTCTGGGCACTTCGATGATCTCACCAACTCATCTTTACATTCTAAGGAATCGGTTCACATGATGACACATGAAGCAAGTTGTATGACGGACTCTGGTGACTTTGATGAGGAACGGCGAACTTTGATAGCTTACTATGAGAAGAAGATTGAGGATGTTGTGAGAGCACACATTGGTGAGACACAAGAGATCAAGAAATCACACAATGATAAAGTAGAGGCTTTGCTACATAAGCTTGCAGATGTCAATACCAGATACTGTGAGCTTTTACCCAACTATGAGCAGGCAAAGGAGAGAATTCAGTGTCTCGAAAAACAACTGGAAGAGGCGAGCAAACAGTTACAAGAAGAGGAGAACCAACACAAATCTGCCTACTTGGAAATGTATAACAAAGGAATACAAGCGGCCAAGTTTGACATGGATAAGGTGAGTTTTAATTTCATTATGATTTGAAGACAAAATAAGAATCATTTACATACTTTAATTTATCATGAAGACAAAAATCAAAGACAAATTACATTGTAGCATGATGATTAATTATTCTTTTGTAATTAAAATGCATTTGCAGCAAAAACACTCGTTATTGTTTTGCAATTTTTTCTCCATTCGTGGTATTCTCACTTGCCTCATACCTACATAATTCAGTACTTATATGTACATCAACATGAATAACACTGAGCATGCAATATTGTTTGACTTTATTATTTTAATTGAGATGTGACCTAGATAACAAAAAGATACTATATTATTGTAACATAGCAAGGTAGCCTATAATTAAGTATGTGTGTATCTATTATGGGTAATATTAATGTATTTTTTTTAGTTTAGTAATCACTGAAATGGCTAAAACATTTAAATTTTGCCCTGTTTACTGTTTCTTATACCATTAAATTAAGGTTTCTTTACCACTGGCAGATAAATAATAGCTTTCTGGGAATTGTTCAAAAAATATCTTGCTAGTTATTTAGGGTTGGCCACTAACATGAGTTAATTACTATTTTATACCTCCTATGGTATGTTATCTCTTACATATTTATTAATATACACTTCAGGATGGTGAGCCCAGTACGTCTCAAGGGCTGGTGAGCCGCGTGTCTATGGAAGAACTACTGGAGCAACTGCAGATTACTCAGACCGAGCTCGAGAAAGTCCGAGTAAGTCACATTCAAGTACAATGCATCACTTAAATGACTGTTTTCACACTAAGTTACTATTGGAGGGTGTGCCAAATAAGCCTGAAACCTAAAGTTAGAAGTAATTGATTGCCAAAAAAGTTTACACATTTGTTTTACTTTTAAAAGTGGCTCCACCATACTCACACTTACTTGGCACATACTCTAGCTATGTTGATTGTACTATGTCATTCTTATGAAACCGATATCTATTGCTAATGAAGTAATTCTTTATGCAACTGTGTTGTGAAACATGTTTTCATACTGATTTCATCACTCATTTTCACTGACTGTATTATCATTCTTGACTTCCTAATAACAGTTTCTAATCTATATTGAATTGAAATGCTGATTTAAAATATTAACATTGTGATAGAAACATACGCGTTGCAGCGGTGAATCAAATTGATTTTTAACATAAGACTATACAATAGTAATCATAATGGAAAATGTTAATACTATATTGTAAAGTGTGATAGTAATTATGTATTTGAATTTTATTGCAAAAAAACATTTCTACAAGGATATCAATATTTTCCTCTAGATAAATATAAAAGTTGGTCCTATTTGATTCCCGCCGCATCGTGGTAGTTGATGATAATTATTTATTGAATTAACCCACCGCATTGTACACCCACGGTCTAATGTGTGCAAGTGCATGTAGTGGCGATTAACATTGCTCGCTTTAACTTATAGTGCATTACAGGACACGGCATTCACAGAGGACCGATCCACAAAGTCACAAGTACTGCTAAGCGCAAAGGAGGCTGTTTCTTTATGGGCCCTAGGAGCTCGAAAGGTTGGAACTTTATACCGGAACCGGCAGCGCTCACAAATCACTATTAATTTATATTTATTTTTTATATTATTTCACTCAGCTTCCACAGGTTCAATTTAGCTAATATCGATGGCTCCTACGTAAATAGTCGTATCTAACATTTTGACGATTTTCATGTTTTAAGGGATTTGAAACGAAATAATTAGTTACTATCGATTCCAAAATACAAAAATTAAAAATCTTAAAAAATAAGGTTTTTTTTGCACGTATAAAATAGTAAGTAATAATTGCATGCCGCGTAAATGATCGTATCGTCACTGGCGGGAGTATACGCGGGCAGGTCGCGCACGTCCACTCATTTAGGCGAAGTTTGATTTTGTTCGTATTTTTAGCTGAAGTGGCACGTTTTCAATAATGAGTTATTATAACAGAAAAACTACTCCAGACAACACTCACGAGCACAAAAAAATTGTGAAATGGCATGTGATTCGACACAGAAAGAAGTCGATGTTTGTGAATTTTTATCCTCAAAAGAAAACCTGTGTGTTCCAAATGAAAATGATATTGAAGACAGATTGATAAGTAAGTAATATGTATGTTGTACAATATTTTTAATGTAATTGATATTATAGACTTTTTTTTTCTACAAAGTTACATTAGACTATGGTATGTGGTAGGTACGATTGTGTACGTTGTTAATTGTACTTAAAAAATATCGTATGTACCAAATACGATTTTTTACTTCGTTTAGTGAATTTTATACTTAGTCGTTTGTACCACATACGATTAATTACATTGTCGAATACAATGTGTCTAATATCGGATTTGACACATAGAATTGTTTACTTTGCGAAACGTTCTATTGTAACTACAAATAAGATAGTATACGTTGCAGTAACGGGAAAAAGTGAAATCTTATGTTTTTTTTCAGTATCTCCACTACCACCTGGGGCCGATTTAGTAGAAATTTCAGCGCTTTCGGAACTTTTAGGGAACAGTTTTTCCGAAACACCACCAACATTTTCGACTTCTCTTAATGGTAAATTTTATTTTTAACTGTTACTGTTACTGTTAGCCTGTATCATTCCACTGTTGGGCAAAGGCCTTCCCCCATTTCCGCCACTCTTCTCGATTTGAAGCCACCAGTTGCCAGTCCCTCTTGTAGGCGTCCAGTTCATCCCGCCACCGCCTGCGTGGTCTGCCGCGACTCCGTCTCGCTGTCTCCGGGCGCCACACAGTGGAAATTTTGGCCCACAACGTGTCCGGCATGCGGCAGACGTGACCAGCCCAATCCCATTTGAGCTTAGCGGCCTTTTCTCCTACATCGGCGATTTTAGTTCGGGAGCGCAGTATTGTATTACGAATGCGGTCGGTTCGTTTGAGTCCAAGAATACTGCGCTCCATCGCCCTCTGGCAAACCTTGAGTTTGGACTTCTGGATGTTTGTCAAAGACCAAGTCTGTGAGCCATAGGTGAGAACGGGAAGGATGCACATGTCCATGAGTTTGCGCTTAAGCGCTATCGGAAGGTTGACCTTAATCAGCTCCTTCATCGACCAATAGCTCCTCCAGGCGCTCTCAGTGCGTCTCGCGACTTCTTTGTCTTGTCTGCGTGCCTGGAGGGAAACTAATTGGCCAAGATAGATGTATTCATGGACATAGTGCATCACTTCGCCGTTTACCGTGATACGGTAGGCTGAGCTGTGTGTCATGACTTTGGTCTTTGACATGTTCATCTGTAGTCCAACCTCAAGGATTGAGTTGCTCAGTTCTTCGAACATGGTCTGTAGTTCTTGGGCTGTATTGGCAAAGAGGACAATGTCGTCGGCGAAGCGTAGGTTTGTCAGCCTCATTCCGCCGACATCAATGCCTCTGTTTTGCCAGCCCGCCGCTAGCTTTCTGAACACCTCCTCTAGTGTAGCCGTGAAAAGTTTGGGAGATAGAGGGTCACCTTGTTTGACCCCCTTTTCTATTTGGAAATGTTTACCGGAGGAATTGTAATTTTATGGATGCTGTACTATTTAGGTAGATAAGTTTGAGAAGGTCGATGTAAATTGGGTGGATATTTTGTTTTAGAATAGCTTGAAAGATTGATGTATGATATATGCTATCGAACGCCCTACGGAAGTCCACAAATGCCATGTACAGAGGCATATTACATTCTTGGTGCTTCTCTAACAGTTGGTTTATGGTGTGGAGGTGGTCTGTGGTGGAGAGGCCTGAGCGGAATCCTGCCTGTTCGGGAGGTTGTTCGGAATCAAGTTGGCGCGTAATCCGTGTTTCGATTACTTTAATGAAAGCCTTGTACACGTGGGATACAAGACATGGGCCTATAATTATTAATGTTGGATTTGTCGCCTTTTTTATGGAGAAGAATAATATTAGAGTGACAAAACTGTTTTGGAAATTTCCCTGAATCTAAGATACTATTAAAGAGCTTAGTTAAATGAGGAAGGATTGTGAGTGCGCCTAGTTTTAAAGCCTCCGTACTAATACCGTCATCTCCTGGTGTTCTACTATACTTCATTTTACGAAGTGCGCATTGAATTTCTTGGCCAGTTATTGGAGGAATATCGTCAGTACGGTGGTAATTGGGTGTTGTATCGGTTTTACCTGGGTCGGCGTACAGTTGGCTGTAGAAGTCGGTGCAAATTTCGAGAATTTTCTCGCGGCTCTGGTGCTTTTTTCCGGTGTTGTCTTTAAGACTTGTTATCCAGGATTTCCCGTGAGAAATTCCATTCTTAGTTATTGTATATATGGTTAGTTTTTTCTTTCAATTACGTTCATTCATATAATAAAAATAATAAAAATATGTTTTTGTAGTTTTATTTGCTACCTACGTTAATATTATAATAAAATTTTAGTATATTACTAGCTGTGCCCCGCGGTTTCACCCGCAGCGCCCCCGTTCCCGTGGGAATTTTGAGATTTTTATTCCCTATAAACCTCACGGAGCCCGAAATCTTTCCAACGAATGCAAAACCGTGGAAATCGGTTCGTGCGTTCTGGAGTTATAGCGTCAGGGAGGAAAACCCGACTTATTTTTATATAGTAGATTATTAATTTGGTCAAGTTTCATGAAATTGGATAAAAAAAAATAAAAGTACTTTGTGAGAAAAAATATTTAAACGATTTCTTTTACAAACATAATTTATAATAAGTTATATTTATTAACTAACCGTAACATACAATATGAATTATTTTTTATATACATAGTTAAACATGGTATATGCCACTTGCGTGTAAATGCATTTACAGAGTATCTACGTAAAAAATCGTATGCCAAACTTACGATATTTTCATAAATTTTAATTCAACGTAAACTGTCGTTAGTACCACTTAAGATTTTATACATAATTAACTACCGATGTAAATAAATGTAACTACAATATTTCAAAAACTAAACAAATTTCAGCATTTCTTCCAGAACCATACTAAGGCACCATCCAATCTGTAGACATTACGAAAATTTCAAAGCTAAAGCTTTAATATTAAAGAAATTATGAATGAAAATGTCTTTAAATCGCTCTGGTGTAAAATTGGCTTTTTGCAGATACGATTATTTACGTAGGAGCCATCGATATTTGTGTTTTTTATATTGATTTTTTGTAAATAGTTTTAAATTTAGAATACAATTTATGATTTGATCGCATTTTAGGTGTATTCAATAGTTACTTGCTATTGATTATGGACCTACGTTATCGAATCGATACATTTTATTGTAAATAATTTGCTTGCTTTAAATTATGACTAACTTCTTTTGATTTGGTATTTGGACCTGAGGTATTCATTAGTAGTTGTTATTAGTAAATATTATTTACTGACTTTAATTCAAACTTTGCATGCATAAGTTTGAAACAGCCTCTTTTGGTTTTGGGTAACTTTATTTTATCTATTTGTAGTTTTAAGTTATATTTATTTAGATTAAAGATCCTTTTATATTAGCCCTAATAGTTTCTATAGATTAAACTTAGGAATTATTATTTTGTATACAATTTATAATACGCTCATTATATTTATTCCCTTTAACTTACAACACAAGACTTATTACATTTTTTTAAGAACATTTATACTAAAATACTATTATATTGTGTTTCAGGCAATGTACCGTCGCATTGTCGAGTCGCAGAAAGGTAAGACCAAAATTGATCCTGAAGTCACGCTGCAGTTCCTGAAATCGGCTATTTACTACTTCCTCACCGACCCGGAGAACCATCAAGGACACCTCACTGCTATCGAAAACATTCTAGGATTCACCGAGGCCGAGAAAAAGAACATACGGAAAGCGAGACAAACGTAGGAGACTGCTGTGATTGTGTGATATGCTCTTTATATAGGAAATTTTGTTAGATATACATATTTTGCGTCCATCGTTTTAACGATGTTAGCGTAGGTTAAATCGTGTGCACCTTTAGTTCTAAAAAGCAACCCTAAGCATAATACTGCACATAATATTTTTTTGGTGATTGATTTTTTTGACAAGGTTTTATCGAATTTTCTTTAGTACTGAATTGTGATTTTTATTAGTTGTTAAGCTCCAAAGAATTGTTTTCTTTCATTATGTGCAATTTTGATAGTATTTTAAGTTTACAAATGTAAACAGCAACTTACATTCCTACTGTAGGCCTAGTTGTTAAGTGTTAAATTTTTTATATTTTGGTGTTGTTTTCCTATTTTTTCGTTTATCTTTTATACTTTGTTGTTTATGCATGCTGGGCAGCATTTTTTATTTATATTTTAGCTAATCATGTGTTCATGTGGGTACAATCAACAATTTTATTATTATCAGACAAAATGGAATTGGATTTTTGAAGATATTTTTTAAAGGACATTATTTTAACATTACATCCTAATGGATTTATTTAACTTCAATCAACATAAATGTATTTAAAAAATAACAACTGCTTACTTAAAAACTATGTTCAAGCAATTTAATTGATTCTGTCTGATTTGACCTTTTTGAACTAGGCTCATGAAACACACTGAGGATAAATTACCACTTTTTTCTTATTGTCCTCTCAAACGCATCTTGCCAAGTCTAGAGTAACATCTGTGATCGATAGTACCTTTAAAAAACGTCTACTTAAATTATATGACACTGTTGTTTGCAACATATAGATAAATTGTATTATACATATTAGTTCCTCACATTTCATTTTGAAATTCATGAACACATATCACAAACATAACTGAATGTCTTCATTTTATCTCAAATTGAATTGTTACTATTTATTTTTTATATTAAATCTTAGGGAACTATAATAATGTATTTGCCGAATAAATTGCCTTTATATCATCGAATTAATAAATTGTATGGCTTATTGTGGTCCATGACAAGTACTATTTTAATTGGCGATTATTTATCTATAAATATGTAAAATGTCCGTAGTATAGAAGAGCTATGCAGGAACGTCCATTTATTTTAAAAGAATCTATACCTAGCGGGTAGTGTAGGTATTGAGTACATAGATTTATTTTTAAGTTACAATAAACTGTTAATGACATCACTGTGGAATGTGAACATTTGACATAATTTGTTTGCCTGCGTTGTCATTAAATGATTAATGATTATTTCTGTGTTTCATTTCATTATCTTTTAACCCTTTAGTTAGAGCAGTTCCGCATCGATTATTTGAGTACTTGTAGCACACTCTGGACTTCTATCAGAGCAATATTGTCCTTCTGAGGGCACTTTAAATTGCTGAACAGCTGTTTTAATCTTTAGACCATTTCGGAGGCGCTCCAAAACTCATGGCACCGATATGAGACACTTGAACTAATTTAATTAAATCTATGGGTCCTACCTAACCAATAGCCGGATCCACATTCCACACCGAACGATCCACCGCGCTCCGATCGCGCGCGGCGTGAAATATTCCATCTTACCAAAGAAGTTGTTGAACTGAGACTGTACAAAGCTTCCATTTGTTCCCCCGATGAGAAATCCAACTCCAGTGAAATTGTTACTATAAGGGAAAATGCTGATGAAGGGTCCCTTGAGAGTCCTAAACTTGGTCATTCAAGCAGAAACTATGATGTTACGGACAGTCCACTTTTCAAAGATGAGACTCCGACTCGATGCCGCAATGAAATGCAAGGATCGTTCACTGACTCTGGGCACTTCGATGATCTCACCAACTCATCTTTACATTCTAAGGAATCGGTTCACATGATGACACATGAAGCAAGTTGTATGACGGACTCTGGTGACTTTGATGAGGAACGGCGAACTTTGATAGCTTACTATGAGAAGAAGATTGAGGATGTTGTGAGAGCACACATTGGTGAGACACAAGAGATCAAGAAATCACACAATGATAAAGTAGAGGCTTTGCTACATAAGCTTGCAGATGTCAATACCAGATACTGTGAGCTTTTACCCAACTATGAGCAGGCAAAGGAGAGAATTCAGTGTCTCGAAAAACAACTGGAAGAGGCGAGCAAACAGTTACAAGAAGAGGAGAACCAACACAAATCTGCCTACTTGGAAATGTATAACAAAGGAATACAAGCGGCCAAGTTTGACATGGATAAGGTGAGTTTTAATTTCATTATGATTTGAAGACAAAATAAGAATCATTTACATACTTTAATTTATCATGAAGACAAAAATCAAAGACAAATTACATTGTAGCATGATGATTAATTATTCTTTTGTAATTAAAATGCATTTGCAGCAAAAACACTCGTTATTGTTTTGCAATTTTTTCTCCATTCGTGGTATTCTCACTTGCCTCATACCTACATAATTCAGTACTTATATGTACATCAACATGAATAACACTGAGCATGCAATATTGTTTGACTTTATTATTTTAATTGAGATGTGACCTAGATAACAAAAAGATACTATATTATTGTAACATAGCAAGGTAGCCTATAATTAAGTATGTGTGTATCTATTATGGGTAATATTAATGTATTTTTTTTAGTTTAGTAATCACTGAAATGGCTAAAACATTTAAATTTTGCCCTGTTTACTGTTTCTTATACCATTAAATTAAGGTTTCTTTACCACTGGCAGATAAATAATAGCTTTCTGGGAATTGTTCAAAAAATATCTTGCTAGTTATTTAGGGTTGGCCACTAACATGAGTTAATTACTATTTTATACCTCCTATGGTATGTTATCTCTTACATATTTATTAATATACACTTCAGGATGGTGAGCCCAGTACGTCTCAAGGGCTGGTGAGCCGCGTGTCTATGGAAGAACTACTGGAGCAACTGCAGATTACTCAGACCGAGCTCGAGAAAGTCCGAGTAAGTCACATTCAAGTACAATGCATCACTTAAATGACTGTTTTCACACTAAGTTACTATTGGAGGGTGTGCCAAATAAGCCTGAAACCTAAAGTTAGAAGTAATTGATTGCCAAAAAAGTTTACACATTTGTTTTACTTTTAAAAGTGGCTCCACCATACTCACACTTACTTGGCACATACTCTAGCTATGTTGATTGTACTATGTCATTCTTATGAAACCGATATCTATTGCTAATGAAGTAATTCTTTATGCAACTGTGTTGTGAAACATGTTTTCATACTGATTTCATCACTCATTTTCACTGACTGTATTATCATTCTTGACTTCCTAATAACAGTTTCTAATCTATATTGAATTGAAATGCTGATTTAAAATATTAACATTGTGATAGAAACATACGCGTTGCAGCGGTGAATCAAATTGATTTTTAACATAAGACTATACAATAGTAATCATAATGGAAAATGTTAATACTATATTGTAAAGTGTGATAGTAATTATGTATTTGAATTTTATTGCAAAAAAACATTTCTACAAGGATATCAATATTTTCCTCTAGATAAATATAAAAGTTGGTCCTATTTGATTCCCGCCGCATCGTGGTAGTTGATGATAATTATTTATTGAATTAACCCACCGCATTGTACACCCACGGTCTAATGTGTGCAAGTGCATGTAGTGGCGATTAACATTGCTCGCTTTAACTTATAGTGCATTACAGGACACGGCATTCACAGAGGACCGATCCACAAAGTCACAAGTACTGCTAAGCGCAAAGGAGGCTGTTTCTTTATGGGCCCTAGGAGCTCGAAAGGTTGGAACTTTATACCGGAACCGGCAGCGCTCACAAATCACTATTAATTTATATTTATTTTTTATATTATTTCACTCAGCTTCCACAGGTTCAATTTAGCTAATATTTGTGTTTTTTATATTGATTTTTTGTAAATAGTTTTAAATTTAGAATACAATTTATGATTTGATCGCATTTTAGGTGTATTCAATAGTTACTTGCTATTGATTATGGACCTACGTTATCGAATCGATACATTTTATTGTAAATAATTTGCTTGCTTTAAATTATGACTAACTTCTTTTGATTTGGTATTTGGACCTGAGGTATTCATTAGTAGTTGTTATTAGTAAATATTATTTACTGACTTTAATTCAAACTTTGCATGCATAAGTTTGAAACAGCCTCTTTTGGTTTTGGGTAACTTTATTTTATCTATTTGTAGTTTTAAGTTATATTTATTTAGATTAAAGATCCTTTTATATTAGCCCTAATAGTTTCTATAGATTAAACTTAGGAATTATTATTTTGTATACAATTTATAATACGCTCATTATATTTATTCCCTTTAACTTACAACACAAGACTTATTACATTTTTTTAAGAACATTTATACTAAAATACTATTATATTGTGTTTCAGGCAATGTACCGTCGCATTGTCGAGTCGCAGAAAGGTAAGACCAAAATTGATCCTGAAGTCACGCTGCAGTTCCTGAAATCGGCTATTTACTACTTCCTCACCGACCCGGAGAACCATCAAGGACACCTCACTGCTATCGAAAACATTCTAGGATTCACCGAGGCCGAGAAAAAGAACATACGGAAAGCGAGACAAACGTAGGAGACTGCTGTGATTGTGTGATATGCTCTTTATATAGGAAATTTTGTTAGATATACATATTTTGCGTCCATCGTTTTAACGATGTTAGCGTAGGTTAAATCGTGTGCACCTTTAGTTCTAAAAAGCAACCCTAAGCATAATACTGCACATAATATTTTTTTGGTGATTGATTTTTTTGACAAGGTTTTATCGAATTTTCTTTAGTACTGAATTGTGATTTTTATTAGTTGTTAAGCTCCAAAGAATTGTTTTCTTTCATTATGTGCAATTTTGATAGTATTTTAAGTTTACAAATGTAAACAGCAACTTACATTCCTACTGTAGGCCTAGTTGTTAAGTGTTAAATTTTTTATATTTTGGTGTTGTTTTCCTATTTTTTCGTTTATCTTTTATACTTTGTTGTTTATGCATGCTGGGCAGCATTTTTTATTTATATTTTAGCTAATCATGTGTTCATGTGGGTACAATCAACAATTTTATTATTATCAGACAAAATGGAATTGGATTTTTGAAGATATTTTTTAAAGGACATTATTTTAACATTACATCCTAATGGATTTATTTAACTTCAATCAACATAAATGTATTTAAAAAATAACAACTGCTTACTTAAAAACTATGTTCAAGCAATTTAATTGATTCTGTCTGATTTGACCTTTTTGAACTAGGCTCATGAAACACACTGAGGATAAATTACCACTTTTTTCTTATTGTCCTCTCAAACGCATCTTGCCAAGTCTAGAGTAACATCTGTGATCGATAGTACCTTTAAAAAACGTCTACTTAAATTATATGACACTGTTGTTTGCAACATATAGATAAATTGTATTATACATATTAGTTCCTCACATTTCATTTTGAAATTCATGAACACATATCACAAACATAACTGAATGTCTTCATTTTATCTCAAATTGAATTGTTACTATTTATTTTTTATATTAAATCTTAGGGAACTATAATAATGTATTTGCCGAATAAATTGCCTTTATATCATCGAATTAATAAATTGTATGGCTTATTGTGGTCCATGACAAGTACTATTTTAATTGGCGATTATTTATCTATAAATATGTAAAATGTCCGTAGTATAGAAGAGCTATGCAGGAACGTCCATTTATTTTAAAAGAATCTATACCTAGCGGGTAGTGTAGGTATTGAGTACATAGATTTATTTTTAAGTTACAATAAACTGTTAATGACATCACTGTGGAATGTGAACATTTGACATAATTTGTTTGCCTGCGTTGTCATTAAATGATTAATGATTATTTCTGTGTTTCATTTCATTATCTTTTAACCCTTTAGTTAGAGCAGTTCCGCATCGATTATTTGAGTACTTGTAGCACACTCTGGACTTCTATCAGAGCAATATTGTCCTTCTGAGGGCACTTTAAATTGCTGAACAGCTGTTTTAATCTTTAGACCATTTCGGAGGCGCTCCAAAACTCATGGCACCGATATGAGACACTTGAACTAATTTAATTAAATCTATGGGTCCTACCTAACCAATAGCCGGATCCACATTCCACACCGAACGATCCACCGCGCTCCGATCGCGCGCGGCAGGAGAGCGCTCCATAGGATGGTTTGATGTGCACTTGCCTCGCGCGATCCAAACTGCGCGGCAGGAGCGCGCGCTCCTTGCCGCGAGGGATCCGTCAGTTGTCGATTTTTGTTACTAGCACACAGGTGCCTCAGTCTTTCGGCCGCGAGATCCGCAAGGTCCAGACGACACGATCCGTGATCCATGCCTCATACTTCCGGATCGCGGATCGCTCGGTGTGGATCCGGCTAATGTCTCTCTACTAAGTACGATTAACTTTTCCAAACCACCAGCAGATGTCGTTTTGTCTCCACTGTAAACCCAAACTAAAATAATCTCTTGTGGTACGTATGAGAGAACAACCTCTTGTTGATTTATAAGCGCCTGGTACTTTTGAAGTGTAAAGTTAGGCTCCACCAAACTGTATGAGAGAACAACCTCTTGTAGATTTATAAGCGCCTGGTACTTTTGAAGTGTAAAGTTAGGCTCCACCAAACTGTATGAGAGAACAACCTCTTGTTGATTAATAAGCGCCTGGTACTTTTAAAGTACGGCTGCACGTTGGCAAATCATTATTTGGTAACTGGTTACAAAATACTGTTACCAAGGCGACCAAGGTGAAAAATGGATTAACTAAGTGTAAAAAACATATTCTTACGGTTTAGATCATAATTCTTTATTAGTATAAAAGGTACAAGTTCAATAATATCAAAATTTAAAGCTAGCAAATATAAATAAAGGTAAAAATAACTAGTCTTATATTTATATCTTACAAATATTTTGGAATAGTCAAATTGATTTCAACTATGTTATCAAAAAATAGCAATAAGCAGGATAACATGCTTCATAGAAGCATCGCTCGACGTAAATAACAATAAACTGCTTCAATGATTAACATCACAACCTTCATCTTGTACAATTGATTATGTTCTCATTCATTTTTGTAACAAAATACTTATGTACAAAACTATTTGATAATTTTAATGTAAACATTTTTCATAAACACAGCTCCAGAGCGCTTACTTGGCTCTAAGAATATGGCACAATCGTATTTGAGGTTCAATTATGGTTACTATCACACAAATGCATTGATTAGATTGTCATGGTCTGTTACGATAAAGAGATTCTTTCAGTCTTACTTTTTTTAATACAATATCGAGTAAAATAATCACAAACTTTGCAGCCTCGGTCCGCTCTCGGGACTAAAGCAAAATCTTCAGTCAGCTGGCTTTGGATTCTCAACACTTATTACTTAAATAAACTAATCAATCGAAAAGTGCAAAAAGATATGTTTCGTTTCAATCGAAACTGAACTTTACTTCTTCGCGTGAAGGATCATTGTTGGCCGCGACGGCCTGTAGCCAATATCGGCTTATTTGGCTCTCTATGGAGGGTGTACTTTCTTTTCTTGCGCTCGCTCGAGCTTTTCTCTTCGCCTTGGTATGTTTGGTTCGGCGTCGTCCTACTTTCGTTTTCATTTCTGCGATTTTGACCGACAACTGGCTGTCGAGTGAGTTTCGTCGTGATTCCACTGAAACGTGGCGAAGACTGATGCTGATTTGCGAGTCTTGTGAGTTGCGACGGTCGGGCGTCGAGCTCAGCGAGTGATGCGTATGTGCGGGGAGAACTAATGCGTCGCGTCGCCGGACGAAACGGGGCAGGTTCGCCGCCCACGATGACGATAGCTCACCGCTGTAATGAGAAACATGTTAATGAGTGATTGTATTGGTACATAGTTAGGAAGAAGCCATGCTGTTGATAACTTGCACAAAAGTAACAATTTGTCAGTACTACCTGGTCTTGAATATGGAGTCAGATACAGACTGCATAAATCAAGCAAACTGAGTGGAATCAAGTAGTTTACCTCTCATGTTTAGCGTCCTCTGGGCAGTCGATGGGCGACGAGTGGTCGATGCAGAGCCCCACGGGGTCCTGGCGCGAGCCGCCGAGCGAGATGGACAGTCTCCCGCGCGCCGCGAACTCGCCGCGCCGCCGGTACGCGCGCGCGATCAGCTCATGCTTGCGAGCGCGACGAGACGCTTCAGCCTCCACTGAACAACCGCACTTTCTGTTGATATTAGGTTAATTGTTATTTCTCAGATAATAATTATATAGACATAACATAATATGTTGGGAAATGTAATGTACAAAATTAGCGAATAATACGCTTTGAAAGCCTCGGAGAGCACACGAACAATGACGAAACCTACGACACTATATTTGGCTGACACTATATTAACCTACTCAACATATTTTTGAGAGGAATTCTTAAGGCATTCAAATTCAGCGACTAAATTTTATACGATTTTGGGAAAAAGTACATCACTATAAACTTCACTAATGATTCCTCAACTCGGGAATATTTATTACTACAATATAACCTTGCCAAGTATCGTCTCCAAGCGGCGGCGGCGGCCGGCGTCCAAGTCCAGGACGCCATGAGCGCGCCGGCCGCGAAGCAGGACAGCAGGCGGAGCTGGAGGACTGACACGGACGGACGACTGCCCGTCGAGCATTCCTTCTCGCTGTCCTTCAGAGCTTCGAGACGACATCTGTTGTGCAAATTTATTGATATTGTTAGTATAGCTTAAGGTTGTGGGATAATATTTATATAGTGAGCTTATATAGCTGTTTTTAGGTAGACAATCAGATAGTTTTATGTAATGTGTTCATTGACAAGTGACTTCGGCAATTTCTTGCATGCGTAAGTCAATGGACACCTGTGTTCACAGAATGCAATTATTCTATACTCTTGGGACTCACAGTAAATTCGACAATTTTGCAGACACTGACACTTAATTTACTTACAAATTGGAAGTTCATTAATTGACATATCTTCAATGGGATACATTGTTTTAGAAAAAGAACAGAAATCTAGTTAAACTTATTAGGTGTTTTACACTTACATAATATTCTTTTTGAAGGACTCCTTCCAATGGTCAGCGTTTCTAAACTCGTATATGTGGCAGGCGAATGTGACGCAAATGAAGACAGCTACCAGTGCCGCCGTGATCGAACATCTGGTGATAGTTTGGCGAATCTTGTTGGACGCGCGGGGCGATATCACGTCCTTACTTGATACTCGAACGGCGATTAGAGAGAATACACCTGTCAATAATAACAACTAATTAATACAATGGTTATAAATGTATGTTTTTGCTGACAAAAATGGAGGGTAGAAAGGATGAATATCTTTTAATAGCTTTTTTTCGCCGCTACAATTGCGGGACGGATTTAATTACTAGGCAAACAGTTAGCTAATAACCTGATCTACACAGGGTACTTTTATCCCTGATTGTTGGGGTCCAAAGCAGGTGTAATCTTGGGGCGCTGTTAGTGCTACATAAATCTCACTTAATAATAAAAAAAAACTACACCTCTCTCACTCTTTATGGATTCGAGCCGGAGTAATCGTAATGGTTCATAAAATTACCCACAAATTAAAGTACTCAATAGGCCTTACAAAGTTTGCACAACAAAAATCAAGTTTTATTGCTCATAACAATTAACCCCTCCTATGCCGGAACGCGGATCCAAGCCAGACACAATTGATTTTCTATTGTGTTTCTAATCCCGGCAAACAAAAGGTTAAGAAACTACCCTTACCTCTCAACAAAAAGTATCCTCCAATAACTTGCACTACAGCCAGCGGCGCCAATAACAAAGCCGCTCTCATCGGATGGTTCACGTAGCCGACGAAACATATGCCCGTCACACTGCTGCCATCGACCTCGCCGAACGCCATGGTTGCGATGGTCAGCACTAAGGGTAGCGACCACGCGACGAGGTGGAAATAAGCTGCCTTCTTGTCTATGCGGTCTTGGATCTTACCTGGGAGAATTGTTTAGTTATTAACATTTTATGTTTGTGTAAATATAATTTAAATGGTGTTGGGGTTGAAAAGTTAAAAGTATTGCGAAGATTATTTGAAAAGTTTAATTTGATATTTTTAATCTAATTGATTATAGCTTACCTAATGCCCGAAAACTCATGTGCCATGCGTATGTAAATATAACGAACCAAACGCAAGCTGCCATCATGTAATAGTATACCTAAAACAGAACGAATTATTTTATTGATTGGTGGTGATTACGCCTAATCCTTCTCACTGTACTGATATCTTGAGTTAGATGAGAGGCCTTGCCTATTAATATTCTGGCTAGATACTAAAGATATTCAACCTTATAAAAAAAATATTATATCTTACCAAGACAAACACCACTACACAGGACAAGTTTTCTTCAGCTGAGGGTTCGCCCTGCCTTCTGGTACCGTCTTTAGAGCATACTATATCATCTCTTGATCCAATACCAAACTGTACTAGCCAACTGTAAGAAAATATTATGCATTAAATATTAAGATGTAACAAGGCATATTTGGTTAAGGTTCTGAACAAGACTGCAAAAAAAAATCGAGTACTTTAAATATTACATTTATAAAAACCCGTGAAAAAAAGAAATATGAATTCAAATACACAGTGACTAAACTCATCAAGTAAGTCATAAAAATGGGTTTGTTTATAAAACTATTTTCGGAAACATAAACTTACCCCATGGATGCAACCGCGAAACAGACGTTGATGTAAAATATGACGAGCGCCGGATATTTGTTAGCGCTCCGCCAGTCTATGAGAAACGTGGCTATTGTGAGCAGGTTGAGCGCGAGGCATATTCCGGCGCCCCACGCTATCAGACGGTGGATCTGGTTGTGCTCATCTTCCGTGTATAAGGGATCCGTACAGGGTAAACCGCATCCAGAAATACCTGGAATTTAAAGTTATATTTCATCGTTTTGCATTGGTGGTGGCAGGAATATCATGTTTTTGATTTGGTTGCAGAATATACTTTTCGTTTGATATTTTACCTTCATAAAAATGCATAGCCTTATCCGTATGTATAAGGGGCGGCAGACATTTCCCAGTAGTATTAAACTTCATCTCTCGAACAGTATTCTCGCATTTCGTCGGAAACAACGTTGAATTGCATTTCAGAAAGGACGGAAAGTAGGACGTGTTGTACAATATAGCGCAGGGCTCCATCGTTATCTTGCACATTTCGTAAGAGGGCAGATAAACCATATCCTGGCCAAGAATCGTTTCGCATTTCGGCATAAAAGTGGCACATAGCAAGGGCTGTATAACGGCCCAACAGGTTGGCACATTGATGAGCTGCCTGTACATTTCTAGCTGGGCTTGTATCTTGTTCTGGTTTTCGTAGAATGTGAGGTGGACACTGGTCTTGTCGTAGGGCAACTTGGAGCCGAGGCATGTGGACCTGTTGAGGGGCTCGCAGTGCGCCCGGCGCACGCAGCTGTCGTGCTTGATCTCCCTCTCGGGGAACCATTGCGTGGTCTTGTCCGGCTTGATGAGGCGGAAGTTGGGCGTGCCCGCGATGGGCTCGATGCGCTCGGTGGTGTTCTCGCCGAGGTCCGCGATGGAGTTCTTGTCCCCCGAGTCGTACTGGCTCGCCAGCCCCGAGCCCGCGCAGCTCAACAGCCACGCCGACACCCATCCCGCAGTCCACATCTAAAACAAACGAGAATCCAGTTCACTAGCTGCAAACGCAAGCTCCGGGGCGCAAAACAAAATTTAAAAAAAAATTGAAACTACATTTTTCTTAAAAAAGTACTCTTTATTTAAGGCCGGGGCGATATCAAATGAAACCCTTGAAAGTTCAAAAATTTTATTGTCTTTACAAATTGTTTCATGTTTTCTTTCCATATGTGTTATTTTGTTTTGATATACTTTAATAATCTTAACATAAGTCCAGAAGGCGAGGATGAAGGGTGTGAGTAGGTCAGCTGGCCAGTAGATTGTTACCGAACTAATTGAACAATACTTAAATCAAACAACAAATGAACAAACTCAGAGATTTTAGTAGGATATGTAGGTAGATGTTCCATATTATATTTTAACATGTGAACTGAACTGATAAGACAAACAATGAAGTTCATACCATGTTGAAATTAATAACCAGTTAGGTACGTACACGTGATGTAAATACACAATGCTACTTCATTTTGATTTCAATATAAAATAAAAATCAAGATAAATATGATGTGTGATGGTGACTATGTATGAACATAAAACCTTTTATTAATTCTCCTGAAATGTTAAAATATGTGTTAATGAATTACTGACCAGCACACAAGGACAGGATACCTTTGGACTTCACTATAATATATATCTTTTCAAAGTATATTTACTATTATATTTATTTTTTATTTTTATTTCATAAACATTGTTACAAATGGTTAGATATCGTTGACCTTTATTTCAGAATCTTTATTGACAGAACAAAATTAAGTACCAGTATCTTACTATAAAGACGTAGTCGGGGTGCTGAGAGGAACCGAAGGTACCAGCCGTACGATGCCGCCAACTCTTCAGGAATCAATGTATCACCAGCCTGCAGCAACCCTTAACCGCAGCCTCCAGAGATTACCTGCCACCACAAAACATTCAATCAAAAACACAATCGACAGTTGAATTAATTCAAAATATTTAGAACAACTCACCAGATTTCGATGTCAAAGGAGAGAAACCTGTACAAAAATCTCATTGTGACATAATATAAATTTTATTATGTTTTCAGCTTATTAAAATAACATACATGCCGTAAAAGAAAGTATATACAACCTTTGCAATGCCTTCACTATGTTTTTACACTTACACATTCATCATAAAGTAAACACGTCAAACGAAAAACTTGAACTATAAATATAAAGTCTGTGCAAGATGAGAACGTTGTTATGCTAGTTGGACATCATGCCCCTGCGGAAGCCCCGGCCGCCGGCGCGCGGGCGCGAGCGCGCCGCGCCGCCCCGGCCGCGCCACGGCCCGCGCCCCGCCCCGTGTCCGTTGACCCCTCGTCCACGCCCTCGGTTCTGCCCGCGCCCTCTGTACCCTCCTTCCCATCTCTGATTGCGCCCGAACGAGTCGTTCCCATTGCTGGCGTCGTCGTTGAAACTATTATCGCTGTTGAAGCTGTCGTCATCGTAACTCTTGTCATAATTGTCTTCCTCGTTGTAGTCCTCGTCGTTCTGCGAGTATTGATTGTCGTAGTTCGAGTCAAAGTGAGGCTTGTTGAACCCGTTGTCATTGAACGGCGGTCGAGGGGGCATGTTGTTCATCGGCGGCATGTTGTTCATGGGATTCATGTTGCCCATGGGGGGCCCCATGTTTCCCCCCATAGGCATGTTCCCCATGGGTGGTCCCATAGGTCGCATTGGATGCATCGACATCGGCGGCCCCATAGGATGCATCTGTGGGCCCATAGGTCTAATTTGTCCCATGTTACCCATCGGAGGCATATTCCCCATAGGTGGTCTCATCATATTATTTCCCATCTGGTGTCCCATATTATTAATGTTTCCCATTTGAGGTCCCATATTATTCATGTTGTTTCCCATTTGAGGTCCCATATTGTTACCCATTTGAGGTCCCATATTGTTACCCATTTGAGGTCCCATGTTATTATTACCCATTTGGGGTCCCATATTATTTCCCATTGGTGGCCCTATATTATTCATATCTGGAGGGCCATTGTAATTTTGATTTGAAGGGCCTTGATTACTTTCAGTTTCCATTTGATTTTCATAATAAGCCAGTTCATCCTCAAAATTAAAGTTCTCCTGAGTATTTTCTGTGCCTTCTTCGTTATTTTCATTCTCTTCTTCAGGGTCAGGGTATTCAAATGGTTGAAAGTTTTCATCGTCTGCACCATCCTCTAGATGTGGCATGACATCCTGAAGTTCCTCCAAATCACCTGATGCAATGAATTTCTTAAGTGCAACAGATCCTTCAGATATTGCCTTTTCCAGTTTAGATCCTGGTTCCACAGTTATAAGTTTGCCATAAATAAATATGGCTGATGCTGTCAACTGACTGAGGGGCACGGCTCCAGGGACAGATTCGACAAGTGCTTGAGTGATAGCTTCTGTTGTAGAATCTTCACTTGTTGGGCCATGGTTCCATTGAGCCTGGAAGTTCCTAGGTATAGGTTTGCTATAAGGTACTTTCTTAACTTTCTTTTCAAATTCCATTGGGACAAATGTTGTGTCCAAGTCCAATCCGGGAATAACTTTATCTGTATCAGAGGAAAATATTTCCACTTTGTCTTCAGGACCCATTCCTGGTATGACAGCAGGTTCATCCAAGTCATGGTCATCCTGAACCCCTGGAGGCAATGTGTTCAAATTGTATTTGTCTCTCATGAGATCTCCCGGTCTGTTCCGTGTCCAAAACTTTGATGTATGGTCATTAGATCCGGAACATAAGATATGACCGAGAGGGTGCCAAGCCATTGTCCAAACTATAGATTCATGAGCTCCTTCAATGCTACCCACTTCTTTATCAGTTCCTACATTCCAGAACAGTATAGCTCCATCTGACCCACCAGAACAAAAGAGTCCTTCATGTGTTGGATGCCACACCACACTGGAAGCTTCTTTTTTATGACCTCTAAATATTTGTAATTCAGTTCCAAGCTTGCGAATATCAAATAATTTGAGTAGGTGATCTCTGGATGCTGTTATTAGCCAATTACCATTGTCATTCCATTTCAAATCCATCACTGTGGACTTGTGAGCATGAAGAGTAGACAGAGCTGTTCCTGACTTTGGATCCCATAGTTTTATAGGTTGCTGATTGTCTTTACTGCCAGACACAATGAGTGCTTTAGTTGGATGCCACTGGACACACTTCACATCAGCACCATGACCTCTTAAAATTCTCTCTTCTTGACATCTATAGAAATCAAATATTCTCAATGTACCATCATCAGAGCATGTCACAATCTTGGCATCACTGGGACTAAAGCTTATACCTCTAACTGCCTCCTTATGAGCTTGGTACATTTTTACATTGTTCATGTTACTTTGCCAATACTTGATAAAACCTGAATGATCACCCGTAACCATCCAACCTTCACCGTGCGACCACACCATTGACCTAACAGGAGAGTCATGAGCTTGAAGAATTGTTTCAAAATTAAAAGTTAATCCATTCCATAAAGTGAACTCACCAGATGAAGCCCCTGTAATTAGCCTACGACCTTCCGGTGTCCAGGCAACCGCAAAGATTGGACATCTCATTTTGTTAGTAGCAGTCTTAACAAACCTAGTGGTGACTGCATTAATAGGATTATCTGGGTAAGAGGGCGGAGGTAACAGATCGGGGGTGTACATGGCATCGGGTTGCAACGCATGCCTATCGCGCCAGTCTCGTTGCCAAACGCGACATTCTAAGGCCTTTATAATAGCAGCATTGTAATCTACTGTTTTACGCATTACTGATTTACGCAAACGTTTACCGTCGAAATCATCTTGAGTCATGTTCAACGGACCCTGTGGTGGGAAACGCATCTGGTAGTTGAAATTGTTGAAAGGCCTAAAGTTATGGCGGATGTTGTTACGCCCGGGCGGAGGTCCCATCATCGGACCACCCATGCCCATGCCGGGTGGAGGCCCCATATTCGGCGGAGGGTGACCGAAATCCATGGTTATTACTTCGTTACCTAGTTAGAGAAATAAACACATTACAACAACTAACACTAACATTTTGTTTTTGAGTTGAGATGTGGCTATAATTTGCGTCTGCGACCTTACATTGGATGTTCTTACCTTATTTACACAAAATACGCTATAACATCATTTCAGCTTGCTACACCACTTCACTGACATTTAATACGTAATTATTTAAAACTAAAATGTAATAATAAGTAAGAAACAACAAAATGTAACCTAAATTTACATCAAATAGCCAAGCGAGCAAGTTTATCGGAGTAAAATGTCAGCCATGTTGCATTTTTGCTTTGCTTGTTTATTTAGTGATGCCCTATGGCGTGTTAGTTTTGATTTCGTTTCGCTTGCTTACCTCAAGCAAACCAATCAATCCGGTTCGACAATGCTATTCAGTGAAGTGTGTAAGACTCTTAATACAGATAATAAAAACCGGTAAAATACGATAAAAAGTTTTTATTTCACTTTGCTAAAAGATTGTATACTAGGATAGAAAATATGATTTTCTTCCTATTTCTTCTGGTATTTGGGCGCTTGTGAAGGAAAATGAAAGGAAATTTGCTTTGAATATAACTCAATGGAAACCGAAGTTTTCTGGAAGTATGAATAAAATAAAAATTCATTATTTTCAGAAGTTTATTATTTAATTACATACCTGTATTTTTATCACTACTTAATTAGCACTATGCTTACGTCTCGCCTACGTATTAATTATAACATAAAAAAAATATTTTGCGTGAGTGTATTGTGTTCTTTTCCATGACAAAAAATGAATAAATAGATGGGTGAAAAGGCTTATTTTAATATCAAATATTAAACTCCAATGGGAATAAGTAAGCAACAGGGTAGCAACCTAGTAATAAACGTAAGTGAACAATTGAAAAGTAGTTAAAAACTTTTTAATTTGTAAAGTATTTTATATTTTTCTATCACAATAATCTTGTAAGACACAGCAACCCGTCTAAGCAACACACTTAACAATTAGTTAATGGTCCTAAGGAACATTATTTATTAATAAATAAGTATACATATGGTAACATGTAAGTATAAATTATTACAGCCCTTTTCCTTGTAGCATAACCCTGCCTTCACAGAGTTTCTTTAGGTAATTAGAAAGCCTTAATTTTATTATTATTTAATAACTAAGTAGTTCTTGACGTGAAATTTATCTTTTTTCTAACGTAACGAGATGACCGTCTACTGGAAACAGCAATATTTCAAGCTTCATTCGATCACACGTTGTAGCATTTATTCTGTAATCTCGCAGGATGTTGGACAAAATACTCTTCATAACTAACATGCCGAAATATCTCCCTGAAAGAAAAGTAAATAAATTAGTTCTTGTATAAAAATCAAGAATGGCTTCATAGGCGGAGCGGATCCAAGGCCGGGGGAGTGGGGGAGGAAGTTCATCTAGTCTATTTCGGACTTTAGCAAAACATAATATAAACCTTTAATAAACTAGTTATGATTAATCACTATTTTACATCTTATATATAAAATTCTCGTGTCACAGTGTTCGTTCGCGTACTCCTCCGAAACGGCTCGACCGATTCTCATGAAATTTTGTGAGCATATTGAGTAGGTCTGAGAATCGGCCAACATCTATTTTTCATCCCGAAATTCCCAAGGGAACGGGTACCGTGGTTGAACTCCTCTGAAACGGCTCGACCGATTCTCATGAAATTTTGTGTACATATCGGGTAGGCCTGAGAATCGGACAAAATCTATTTTTCATCCCGAAATTCCCGCGGAAACGGGTACAACGCGGGTGAAACCGCGGGGCGCAGCTAGTTTTTTTATAAAAAACTTGTCTTACCTATGCAATTTCTGGATCCGAAGCTGAACGGTATAAAAGCGCATGGATGCCGCTTGGAGCAGTGTTCAGGTAGAAATCTGTCGGGCTTGAAGGAATCCGCGTCCTCCCCCCAAATACTCTTAGACCGATGAATCATAAACGGCAAGATGGCGCATCCAACGCCCGGAGGTAGCGTACAGGTGGCTGTAATGAAACGATGGACATAATGCTTAAATGGTATTCATTAATTATGAATATTATATTAAGGACGTGATAGGTAAATTGTTTCCATAACGTAGTACCTTCCTACTAACTCGTGGTAGAATATGAGTACTTAATGGGCAGGCGCGGATTCAGGATTTGGTTTAGGGGGAAATCAGGTTTTGTTCAGAGTGGGGGGTGGGGGAATCCTAGCTGATTATCTTTAGTACCCATATTATATTCAGTTCGTGCTTATACAAAAATAGTGGCCAAGCTTCTGATAAAAGCACGTGACACATTAGCCGTCAGTCAGTCAGTACGAAGCATGTACGAAGTGATTTTGGCTTCACACGTCGTGTATTTGCCAGTGATTTTCATTAAATCATCACATTATTCGTGTTTCGTTACTACAACCCGTGAGTGACGTAAATACCATCCAGATTGGCTGCAGAAGTCATATCAGTTATCAGAACGTAGATTTGCTCAATGTCGATCACGTTTAAGGCGTAGGTTGGTCTGATACCTAGGAAGGTAGCTGATCAACAATACAGACAGTGCTAAATACGAATGTATACTTACAAAGTGTTACATCTTTAGTAGTTTTCCTCGCAATAATCGGTACCACCGTGTACAGTCTCATTGTTTCTTTAATGACCATTTCTAAATACTCCATTCTTCCTAAATCATCCTTGGTTGGTGATCGTTTTGATCCTTGGAATATGCTATCAAGCCTGGAATACAAAAGAACACAAACTCAATACCTAGCTAGAAGTACCTACTGATTTTACATAATAGTAGACTATGTTCTTCAGTACCTACTGAACTAAGGTACCTTAGTAAAGTACTGTGGATAGCAGCTTACTATCCTAACCAAAAGGAAATTGCTCAATTCCTGTTATGAATGATGACACTCCTCCTTGTACCTAGATAAAAAGTATACCGTTACTTTTGAGCAGAATTAGCTAGTGATTAAGCGCATTGAAACAAAAAAAAAACAATGGAAGTAAACACGAAATAGAGAAGTCCTTACGCATTAAGTACTTCGCTTTTCTGTAGATGTAAATCATATACATATGTACCGAAATGGCAACAAGCTATCTTTCCAACTCTTTTCATATAAAATATACTTATTCAAAAATTGCTCGATGTATGAATCCTTCTCATTTAGCTACTTCTGCTAGGTACCTGCTACGCTACATTAACACCTACAGTCGAAATGATTATTACCTACCATTTTAGAACAATACTTATTATGTTTACTCGATATTATGTTTGCTAATGAGCCATCTATTTTTTTCTTATAGTGTTAAAATTAACGCCATTAAACGCCATTTAACGTTAAAATTAACAAGGTGTCTTTTACGCATTTGAGTCTGAATGCATAAGTAATAATGTGACCAATTCACATATGATTGTTAAAATCTAAGTAAGCTATTGGCTTTAAGTATTATCTAAATACTAGCAGCGCCCCGCGGGTTTTCCCGTTTTACCTGCGTGGACAAAGATTGAAAAAAATGTTTTGGTATATGTATCGTGTGTATATCTATATGCACTTAGTAAAAAGCTGTTATTTTTTTTACAAACAGATTATTACAAACAGACACTTCAATTTTATTTATTTGTATGTATGAATGTATATAGATTATGGTTCTGTTACCATTAGTCCGTGTAAAATTACTTTTCGTACTTCAAATACTTTAATAGCATCTATGGCAATAAATCAGTAACAGCCGTTCATTATACCTCATCGTGTATCATACCTCAGAAAAAAATTCGCTACACTGATATTTTTTCGCCGGTTTTCCAACTAAAGGCTTGATTTTACTTGATTACTTTTTAAAAACGAACTTACTCTTTAAAAACTTTCTCTTGCTCCTTCGCATGGGTGCCCAGTAAAGACAGCACGTAGCAGATGACCAGCCCCGTGGTGTCATTCCCTGCTATCGTGATGGAGTCGATATGTTCTCTCAGCTGCACGTTGGTGAAATCTTTATTCTTCCTCAGGATCAACTCTAACAGATCTCTGGGACCTATAAAGTAAAGTATAGTATTAGCCTGTAATATGCCACTGCTCGGCAAAGGCCTAAAATATAAAATATGTTAAGCGTTTGGCCATGCCAGTCCGGTTGCTTATCTTATACATTTAGCACTGGCAATGTCAAGCATGACCTAATAATCTAACATATGCACTTATGCTTGAGATACATTTTTAAAGAGCTCTAGATAAATCGCCTCGGTGGTCTAGTGGTATGTGCACTTGCCTGCCAAGACTGAGGTCCCGGGTTCAATTCCCGGGTCGAGCAATAACATGTTTCCTACTTTTCAAACATGGCCCGAGTTTGAGATCACCAACCCGCATTAGGCAAGCGTGGTGATTACGCCTAATCCTCCTCACTGTACTGATATCTTCAGTGAGATGAGAGGCCTTTTCCCAACAGTGGGACATTACAGGCTCATACTTTACTTAACTTTTTTTCTAGATAAATATTTATTTCTGAACTTCCAACTAACAATTAACTTACCGTCTTTAGATTCACCTTCATCATCCTCATGAGGATCCTCTGTGGATGCCAATCTCTTCTTCAATATTACCTGAAATACAGTAGGCTGTTATTCCAAGTTCAAATTCTAATCAGTCTAATCAGTGTCAATTAAAAAACTATGTTTGCCTAATGCGAAATGAAAGTCGGGCGGCGCACACCGACTGTATGGAGACAATGCATAAAATAGGATTTACCTTCTTCATCGAGTGGATGGTCGACCTGCCCAATCCTGGTGTCAGAGTTATTAAGCCGCCAAAGGCCTCTGACATGACTCATGTAACGACTACTATCCGTAGAAAGTAACCGGGACCGACGGCTTAACGTGCCCTCCGAAGCACGGAATCATCTTACTTTTCGGGCAATCAGGTGATTCAGCCTGCAATGCCCTAACCAAACTGAGGACAGTCTCACAAAGAGATTTTTGTGAGATATTGTTGTCCTCACCGGGAATCGAACCCGGAACCTCCGGATCGTGAGCCGAGCGCTCAAACCACAAGACCACGGAGGTTGTTATAAAATATAGGATTTATAAAATGAGGAATTGCCGTAATGCTGGCTCGCTCGATGGCGTTGTGGTTGTCCTGCGGGTGGCCTATGTACTTCAGTCAGTATACACCGGCCGAGCTTCACTTTATTTAACAAGAAATATAAAATGAAAGCGACGCAAAACGTAAGTAAATGAAGTATGAACGATGGATAGTCTAGCCGACTCTAGCCTGACTTAACTGCGGTCTGACTGGCCTGGCCTGGACACTGGCCGAATGCGGCCGTATATACAATAAAATATAATTACACCCTAAGGTATTACTTCTGAATTGATCGTATGAAATTGTAATGGTCCTTTTACCTCATCAGTAATCTTGTGCGTAATATCAATGTTATCCTTCTGCAGTTTGGAGTAGGACGTTAGGTTGAAGAGGGCATCCAACTGCATCCAGGGTTTGTAAAGCCGCATGCTGATGATGGACATGACCGTATTCCTGGCTTCCAGGTACGGGCTGTCCATATTGTTTTGAAAATTAACCTTTTCACCCATTGCTGTTTCTAAATACGAAAGTAAGTTTTTATAATACTGATCGTAAGTACGTATGTACTTATGTACCTAAGCTAAGAGGTTCTCACTTACGTCTCTATACCTATAATTAATCTTAAGACCTAAGCAAGTAACTACTTAAGTTTTTCTATTTCATCAAATATTTGTCTTTTCAAATACACATTTAATAGTTCGTGTTCATAAGTTTTTTTTGCAAATGACGTGCGTAAGTGAGTACTTAACTCAGTAAGTAACAAGCATTGGTATCAATATTTGTTTATTTGATTGATTGAAACGTCATTGTTAAGTCAACTTAGAATGACGCTATTAGGTTATGATGGTACTTGGATAGTTTATAGATAAACGAGCAACACTTTGCGGTTTTACCCGCATTGCGCTCGCTCCGTTCGTACAACATTCTGGTAGAAAGGTAACCTCATGCTCGAAATACTCATGGAACTTCAGTTTTTTTTGGCACCCAAAACTCTAAGGGCCATATTTAAGAATATGTTAGCTATGGTTAGCTATCAAATGGTTTGTCACTTTTTGACAAACGAAATTTTCTGAAGAGTAAAAGAGACAAAACACATTATAACAGTGTTTTAGTTACACCGCGTTTATTAATAAGGAGGTAACGGTTAAATTATTTAAATACAACTTCTTACCAAAGACAATATCCAGCATACAGGAAGTGACGTATTTGTAGATATCAAAGCTGGACTTGCCCACTCTGTCCCCTAGTTTATGGACGAGCACGCCGCCATGTTTCCCGAACACGTCTATGTACTCCTCTATGGTACGGTTGTGGAAAATAGGGAGGAGAAGTTTTCGGTGCGCTTTCCATAAGTCAGCTGCAAGGGATATATCAAGAGATTATACAAGATATATCTATAATCTACTCGTATAATATAAAAATGAATCGCTGAATCTGTTGCTAAGCGCATAACTTCAGAACGACTGCACCAAATTGGATGATTCTTTTTTTAATGTGTTTCTTAAAGTCAGGACAAGGTTTTTATTTAAGAAAAATAAGGAATAAAAATCTCAAAATTCCCACGGGAACGGGAGCGCTGCGGGTGAAACCGCGGGGCACAGCTAGTATATATATATATTTTTGATTGTTTAGATATATGTAGCAGCACCCTGCGGTTTTACCCGCATTGTGCCCGTTCCCGTTAGAATTTCGGGATGAAAATAGTCTATAACCTTCCCGTTGAATGAAGCTATCCATTACAATAAAAAATATTCAAATGAAACAATCCAAAAAACTATCTTTTCAGCTTTATGATATTAGTATAACTAGTTTGTAGTTTAGTGTTTACGATTTATAGGTCGACCGATGTTTTTTTTTTTTAATATTCAGTGGCGGCGTAAGACCTTTTGATGTGATGTGGGCAAGATTTTGAATTTGATGTGGGCAAGATTCAATTTTTCCCAAAAAAAATTTTTGACAAAAAAGTTTTTGCCGCGTTTTTTAAGTAATGCATACATTTTCGGGGCGCGAGGCCCCCTGGGTCGCGAGGCCGTAGGCGGTGGCCCACGTCGCACGTCGCCCACGCCTTACGTCGCCACTGTTTATATTATTAGTTCGGATTCAATGAGTTTGTTACGCTAACCGCTGAATTTTTTTTTTAAAATTCGTTTTTTAACTTTCGAGGTGATTGACATAAATCCAAATTAAAATAACTACTAGTTAAACATAATTTTATATCTGAATAATTTATCATTCTTTTACAGAGCAAATATAACAAGTACTTGTGTAGACTTGATCAAGTATGCTTATTGTAATAAACTTATTTGAATACAAACTTAAATAAACGGCATTAATTTACATTAAAATTTAAACATTTTTTTTACCTGGAGCAACAAATAGTCCGTTCCCAAGCCATTCCCGTAGGAACTTATACGATCCGTCCTTTTCCAAACATGTTTCTAGGATTTTTTGGACATCATCTAGATTGAAAGGCACTGAAATAGAAAAGTAAGCCTAAAGTAAGTATCCTCCTGCAGGCCAAGGATCGTCGGCTATGGAGACATCAGTACAGTCGGTATAATCACTACACTTATCTACTGTAGGTGATCCAGGTCATGTTTTAAAAATAAACTACGAACAGGCTTCGCATAACCTTCAATGTGCTTGACATAGAATTGTATCTGTAACCTTGGTATTGGCAGGCGATGCGCATATACTACACTGTCGTGGCATTGCAACGATTTCATTAAGTATTCATTTATTAAAATATTATTGGTCCATTAAAATATTATTTATATCACTTAAGAATAGTCCAACAATATGCACATTTAAGATGTTTTGTTATTCCTAATTGGGATAACAAGTAAAGTAAAGTATTGTACTATCCTATTACTGAATTCGCTCCTGCCGTCCACCTCAGGGAGCAGGCGGCATCTGAAAATCAGCGCTGCACGGGGCCACCGTCCCGTACAGCACCAGCTGAGATGTAGCCTATTGCCTTGTAATATCTGTTTTTGTTTTTTTAATTGTGATCTTTTTGTTTTTTTTTCTTGTGGCAATAAATTTATTTTTTATTTATTTTATTTTATTTTATTTATTCATTTGTAATGTCCCAGTGACGTAGGTAAAGGCCTCTCGTCTTATCGAAGATATCAGTACAGTAAGGAGTAGTTCAAACAAGTAGTTTCAATAATACTATAAAGAATCATAAAGGAAAAATATTTAAACAAAACCATAGAACTTACAAACATATAGATGAGGGCCGACCCATAATTTGGTGACCGAGCCGGCATGTTCCATTCTTCTGCACAAAGTTCTTATATTATTCAGTAACTCTATAAAAGATGATAATATTAATTCTAAAATGTGTCATGAGTGCCTACACAATATTGTGTGAAGTGTGAACTAAGAGTTTAATAAAATCAAAGGCTTTGAACGAAACAAGAAAAACAATCCACTTTTCGCACAATTAAATTATCAGATAACAATATTTTTTCTTTAAACTTAACACAAAATGTAAACCTCAATATAAAAAGAAGTGTTCACGTTAATGTGAATATAAAAGCTTGCTTTTTTACCCAAAATGTATCTCACATCTTAGTATTCACTATCCACTTACGTTCAGGGCCTCCAATGAACCAATGTGAATGCCCAAGGACCGGTATCCCTCCGGCCTCTGGCAAACTATCCGACAATTTGTAAAGTAGCTTTCTCGACTGGCGAAATTTCACATAGAAACATATTACCAAAGTAACTAAAAACACTATAACAATCATTTTGTATTCGTAATTTTTAGTCGATTTCAAAAAAAGAAAGAAATCAATTCCAGATTCGGTTCAATTAATTGATTTCTTTTTTCAAATACTTTTTAAGTAAGGCACATTAAAAAAAAATGCTGTAATGGTGACTTGTTGTCCACTAAGGCTTGATTAACATACTAGATACAGTGTGTGATGTTTAAATATGAATCAGTAAACTTCTCCAGTGGATGTTTGTTTAAGTGCTTACGACGCGTCGCGTATGTGTACAGTACAGGTTACTCTGAACTTGACTTGACTTATTGAGATCTGACGAAGACGTTAACGAATTTAAGACTTATTGAGATCTGTTCCTGATCACAACATTATGAACAAATATAGTTTCAACGATATTTTTGCACATTAACATTTCTTTGGATTTTTAAATGTAACAGGAAATATAATTTTACTGACATTTAAGAAAAAATACAGCTTAAAAATATAAGTATATCAAAATAAAAATATCTTGACGTTTGGATTTTCGAAACACGTGTGTCAGTTCTTATATAACTTCCCCGGTTATACTTACAAGAAAAGACCTTAATAATTTTGTTAACACCTCTCATTAAATAGAACTAACTCTGTAGGTATGTCTACGGTATTCTTGTGGAAAACATTAAAAAAAAATTAAACATAATTTTTATTGATATTTTATTAGTCATCGATAAACCCTCGTTTGGTTGACATGGGTATTGAACTTGATACCTCTTCGGGTAAGTACTACAATACTACTGTTTTAATAAAGTTTATTCTAAATAATTCCTCATTATTTTAATTACTAGCAGCGCCCCGCGGTTTTACCCGCGTTGTGCCCGTTCCCGTAGGAAATCCGGGATAAAATGTAGCCTATAGCCTTCCTCGATAAATAGACTATCTAACAGTGAAAGAATTATTCAAATCGGTTCAGTAGTTTCTGTGATTAGCGCGTTTAAACAAACAAACAAACAATCAAAACAAACTCTTCAGCTTTATAATATTAGTATAGATTATTTATATTTCGTAGTTTGAAATATTATTATACATTATTATTATTATACAGTACACTTGATTAATCATTTATCAATCAAATTAAGGAATCATCCGCCCAAACCTTGATACATAAAGTAAAACTTAATCTACATACTTAAGTCAAGAATTTTCTGTATCTCGCTCACATATCTAGCTTAGCAGTAATCGTGTTAATTATTTATGTAAACATATATAATAGAGGACTTATGGAAACCAAGTATATGATATGGATGATCTTCATTAGCATGCACTAAAGACGATGTTTTAGTCCGTTTGTGGCCTCCTTTGAAAACGCCCGTCAGTCGAAAGTTTTTAAAGTTTAAGATCGGTGACAAAATTTGTTAAAGAAGGCTGAATAGGTGAGTAATAGAAAATGTATTTTTGGTTTTGTTTCTGTATATTAAGTGATGAAAAATAAACGCGTGATGAAGTACGAATAAAATGTTATAAGTAGGTAATATTATTTCGACGTTAGCTTACATTCCAAGAGTTAATTATGTCCTTCAGTAGGTACCTAATCAGCTGTACAAATCTAATTATTATAATAAATACAACATGATAATTTATGTATCACGGGCATGATATCAATTATCTCTCATTACGAAGTTCCTCATAGTGTTCCTCAGTTTAAATATCGTATTGTGGTGACCAGATAAAATGGTATGCGGGCAGTATTAGAACTGCATATTTTATATTGCAAAGTCGATCTTTTCCTGCCTGCGTCTATAAAATTAGCGACATCACGCATAAACAAACTTATTTGGTTTTCGCCATGAGATTTCAGTATAACCGCACCGAGGAGGTGTTAATTGGATCTATGCTTTACGTAAATAAGTAATATGGCGTGTAGGAAACATTTTATTTACCAACTATAGTCTACACTAGCAGCGTCCCGCGGTTTCTTGGTATAAATATTAGCCTACAACCTTCCCCTTAAATGTGGCTATCCCCTAAAAAAATATTATTCAAGAAAGATTGCCAGTTTCTGAGATTAGCGCGTTCAAACAAACTAACAAAAATCAAACAGCTTTATATATAACTACTAGCAGTGCCCCGCGGTTTTACCCGCGTTGTGCCCGTTCCCGTGGGAATTTCGAGAATTTTTTTACATAAAAACCTTCCTCTTGAATGACTCTACCTATTACAAAAAACCGCATCAAAATCCGTTGCGTAATTTTAAAGATTTAAGCATACTGACAGACAAACAGAGACGAAAACAAACACGAAAAAGAGACGACTTTATTTTATACTATGTAGTGATAAGTAATAGATAATAGATCCAAACACGGAAGAGCGAAGTACTCTGTACTTACTTCATTGAAGTGATATTTATACGCATCACTTATTTAAAAACATATTCTTATCTATTTTTGGTAGTTTAATTTTAAATTATAAAAATAACATTTTTCTCTTCATTCCAGCCCCAACATTCCCTGAACCTTAAAAAACAATCAAAATATAGAAACACAAACAAAAAAACTTACTTAAGTTTGATGTATTTCAAAGTTGTATTTACAATGGTATTGTTTACAGTCGTTGTAATAATCGCACGTAGTTGATATATTTTCCGAGTTGGAGATCTGTTGACTGTGGAGTCTGTACGTAGGGATTTGTCGTGATGTCTTAAAATAGATTTGATATTAGTTAAAAATATTGACTTCTGCGCAACTGGTACGTAGGTATATCATGTCAAGTTGTTGTCTTATGTACTACTGAGTTAGGGCCGACACTGCGTTAAGCGTGCGCACGCCGCGGTTTCATACAAAAGTGAACCGTCGCGTGCGCCCGTCGCGTGCGGTTTCATACAAAAGTGAACCGTCGCGTGCGCCCGTCGCGTGCGATGTCATACAAAAGTGAACCGTCGCGTGCGGTGTCATACAAAAGTGAACCGCCGCGTGCGCACGCTTAACGCAGTGTTGGCCCTTAGAACCCAATACGTTATAAGTAGTTACAAATAATATAGGCATTTTTTTACTTTAGGAAATATCTGACTAGGCAAACTATTTGCGTGTTATTCCTATAATATCAAACCATGGTGATTACACCTAATCCGCCTCACTTAACTTCGGTGTGATGAGAGGTTTTTGCCCATCAGTGGAAAATAACAGACTAATACTTTAATTAACTTCACTTTTATATCGAACCAATAGTCATTGTCATCTTTAAATATCAAATGTGAGTATGTATTTCTTACACCGTATCTTAAACTATTATAAATTCTAACTTGACGTAATTGACATATTGTAAACACTAATCTAGGCGGGACTTTTTCGGGAATAAAACATTTAATGCGTACCTCAACGTTGCAATGTAGTATCCTCGTGAACACGGCCGTTGCGACACGATCGAAACGTTGAGGTATGATGTACACATGCATTCAATGTTTTATTCGCGGTTAGGTCCCATCTAGGTTAGTTTTTAAATGATAGTGATCGTTTAAATATTGTAATTAACATATTTAAATACATTTCAGAGATATCAATGCATCATGATTATATTACTGGGTATCGCTATCATAGCTGTAGGCGTCTGGGGATTCTGGTATCTAAAGTCCCTGAGGATCGATCGGATGACGTCATCGCTACCAGTACCCCCCGGATTACCTTTACTTGGAAATAGTATGCTTTTCATTGGAGATACGGCAAGTGAGTACCAATTAAGGATTTGGCAGACGAGGGCATTAGTCCACGATTGAAAAAGTTTTCGAATTAAATATTCATGTCTTATCATGAAAATACATCTTAGTCCTCTGATTTTAGGATTGTATACTGAGGGATAGAAAATTCCGGTGGACTAAAGCTTCTTCTTCTCTGTTTGGTCCCGTGATATTGCTAGGCAAAGAAAGCTAGTAATAGTAACTAGTACCGGCTAGTATTTGTTGTGCAGCGTCGACTATAACATACTATAACTAACACTACCGGTGTTAGTTGAAGTTGAACTCCAGTTTGATAGTCGTTTCCGTAGCGGGTGACAAAGATAACACTATACAAAACAGAAATTAGTCGGCTGTCTCCCTCTAGAAGTCGATTAGTAACTGTTTCCGCGTATTTATGTACATACTTGGAAATGCTACACCAGCTACGCGCTACGCCGTAGTATTCTTGTAGCGTACCGTACGTAATTTTCTATTTAAGTGATCTACATTGGTTTTAGGTAGTCAAAATTAATATTGATCTAATAAAAACCATAAAACGATGACTTTGGAATTTAACTATAATTTTTTTTCTCAGAAATACTAAAAAATCTAGAGGATATTGCTGAAATAACTTATCCAAAAGGCGCTGCAAAGATATGGCTTGGACCAAAGATGTATGTTGGTAAGTGTGGTCTATCTATAGGAATGAAACAATGAATGGCATTATAGAAGAATGACATCGACCATACAAAACCAATAAATAATACAATGTCGACAATATATAGATACCTTGCAACATCTTGCAAAGCACCTTTACATAATAATGCATCCATTTGACAGATAAACACTCACACTGAAAGGTCATTTCCTTAATTACAACAGGTTAAAGTGTTCATTCAAATTGGGTGCGAGCTTGGTACAAGCTGGGACTGAGGAGCTGGAGAGGCCAATAGAACTTGAGTTCTTATAATGGTAATACATAACATTGTTGTTTTAGCGCTCAGCAATCCCGTAGACTCCCAAGTGATCCTTGAGAATTGCCTCGACAAAGACGTCGTGTACCGGTTCCTGCGACCTTGGTTAGGACACGGACTGTTCGTGGCCCCAGGTAAACGAATGCATGTTTACCTTTCTTTGTACTCGCTTACGTCGGCAGTGTAGTGATGTAAGTGCCACGACAAACAGGCTATGTGAAAATTTGCCGCAAATAATAAACGCAAACATTTGTGTAATGATCAACTGTTTGAGCCATGCTGTACCTACATACCTACGTGTGTAATTTTACTGATGATTTTACGCACAACGTGATTCGTATTTGACGTGGATTATTTCCTATTGTTTGTCTTATTGATTGGCATGTTGGTCTGCTAATCAATAACCATTTTGGGAGTTGCCAAACTGTTTAGTAGAAACAGGATGTTTTTAACTCCTCAAAAAAGAATTATTTTTTAATTATGATTTGTCTAAAAATAAGGATGTGTAAAATGAGCCTAATTAACAAACCATAATGCATTGAGAGATTTAATATTTTTTTCTTCTCAGTACAAACACACCCTTCGTTTTATATTGAACTAGCAGCGCCCCGCGGTTTTACCCGCGTTGTGCCCGTTCCCGTGGGAATTTCGGGAATTTTTTTACATAAAAACCTTCCTCTTGAATCACTCTACCTATTACAAAAAACCACATCAAAATCCGTTGCGTAATTTTAAAGATTTAAGCATACAGACAGACAAACAGTGTGACAGACACGAAAAAGAGACGACTTTATTTTATATGTACTATGTAGTGACTATGTAGTGATTTAGAGTTGTATGCATATACTTAATATTGTTTATGTTTTACTGTTTTTATTGAAGACAGTTGTACACATATGTTTTTGTTTATGTTTTACTGCTTTATATGAAGATAGATCTTGTATTTTAATCAGTGAATCCCAATAACATTTCTTTTCAAAGTCTTCGTTTCTTCATAGTGAACTTATGGAAGGCTCACAGAAAAGTATTGCTGCCAGTTTTCCACAACAAAATTGTGGAGCAGTACATTGGAATAATGGCTGAACAATCGAATGTTCTGGTGGAGAGGTTGGAAGAACAAATAAATAAAGGAGAATTTGACGTATTGAAGTACATAACTGCGTGCACTTTGGATATCGTTTTTGGTGAGTAAACGGACTCTTTAAGGCATTGTCGCAGCAGTTTGATGGTGACGTAGATCGCACCCACAGAGTATGTTGGTAAACTACTTGCGGCTGGGGTATGCGACCTCCACGGTTTTTTTTAAATCAAAGAAAGGCGAGGTCAATGTACCTCTTAAAATCCGAGAATTTTCGATCTTCTATAAAATGTGTTCTAACATTTACTTACTTACACACGGTCAAATGGTACGCTATTTGTATTGGTTAAACAAAACATGACATTGTGGGTTTAGAGACTGCTATGGGTGAGCGGATGGACGTACAGCATTCTCCGGACACCCCGTACTTGAGGGCGCGGCACACCGTGATGAGCATACTGAACATGCGCCTGTTCAAGGTCTGGCTGCAGCCGGACTGCCTGTTCAACCTGACGCCGTACGCCAAGGAACAGGAGAACAATATCCAAATGACGCATCAGTTCACCGACGAGGTAAGCGCAAGGCCCTTCATTGCTATTATGCCAATAGACAATGTCAATATTTATTGACATAACCTTTATGGCTCGTAATTATTGGGTGCGGTAAATAAGTTAATAGATGTTTTATGGTTATTAGGTGACATCCTTATAATACTCAGAGTATAGTACAGTTTTTATAGCTTCGTACGTAAGTATTTTATGAGAAATATGTGAGGCTCTGCTAAGTGTAGTGTTGTGTAACTAAGTAAGCTGTGAGGCTAAAATTTAGTATTAATCAATACAAATACGAGTATTATAAAGCGATAAAATTTGTAAGTTTGTTTGTTTGTTTGTATGTTCGGAATTACCAACCCGATTTAAATAATTTTTTTTGTAATATATAGCCACATTCAACGGGAAGGTTATAGACTATTTTCCATCCCAAAATTACCGAAATTCCCAAAACCGGCACAAAGCGGGCAAAACCACGGGCGCTGCGTATATAATTTAAATTATTATTCTTGGATGTCAATGGTCAAACATTATATCCTCTCGGTCCCATCTTAATCAGCAAAAGGGTAACATCAGAGACTTTCATTAAGTCTCCCTTAGCGCAGGTGATTCAGAGGGTAGGACAGAATATTGACCACTTCCAGGTCTGGAGTAAAAACTATTTTACATTCTAGTACCATACAGTGTTACTATATATTATAGTGTTATGCCCGTTTTCACCAACATCCCCTAAGTTTAGGGGATCCCCCAAACATGCTTAGGGGACCGTTAAAAGATGGTTTCCGTTTCACCAGCCGTTAGGGGTCAACTAAACGCTAAAAGGTCCCCTAAATTTAGGTGGTCGACAACTGGGCCCATAAACCGACCCCTATGTGCGTTGTCTTTTAAGCAACGAAGATGGATAGTGATTTATATGAATTTTTATATAATTTAGAAACTGTTTCTACTATATTCGACGTAAATAACCGCCGTAGACCAAAATTATATTGAAAACGATCAAATTACTTCAAAAGTTTTTGACGAAACCGACTTTTTTCGGATTCTGCCTTATTCATAAACGCTCTCTAACTAAAACACTGTTAGTGAGTGTTTTGTTTCTTTTGCTCTTTGGAAAATAGCGTATGTCAGAAAGGGACAAACCATTTGATAGTTAAAATCACGTTAAAATGCTGCTAGCAAGCGTTTATGAATAAGGCTCATTGGCTTTTGTTTTTGCTAACAGGTAGTAAGAAAAAGACGTCAGGAATATGAAATCAGAAAAAAGTGTAACGAGACTAATGGAAACTCTACACGTGAGTAAATACCTTAAATATATGTATACCTAGCAAATAGAATATTGATGTCGCACTTGGCCTTTAATAGGTTCTTAGAATAATTATAATAACATAAAGCATTCGAGGAAAAAAGGTAATAAACACTACCAGTATTTTTTCTAAAATCTGCCGGCTATAGTGTGTAGTCAGCTTAAGCAAAAATAAAATGGCAATGCAAAACAATTGACACACGATTAGCACAGAACGATCGAGATCCTGAACATATTAGAAGTAGTTAAGAAGCAAGTTAATTTTAAATCTTGAACAAATACATATTTAAAATAAGCAACTCGAGATAACTAAGCCCACTTAAGTATACTCTTGGTGGTTCAAGATCATACTTCAAGTGACTCCTATGTTTGTTGACGTTACCGAGTTTCCAAGCTGCGAACCGGAGATGAAAAGACATTTGGACTCGTCGGCTCACCGCTAGTAAATTAGCCCAATGTTAACGATAACAAGGAGAGTAGAAAGTTCGTTACAAAATCCATACACTGCCCTTAATACTTAAGAGAAAGTAATGTCTCACTGCTGGATAAAGGCTCTCATCTCACTGAAGATATCAGTACAGTGAGGATAAGCATTATCACCACTGCACTACCTGTTTATATATATGTTTATTAGAACGCTCTGCTTGTTCCACGCGGTGGTTCCACCCGCGAACAATAGATGGCTCTAGTGTGTAAATTGTAGATCGCGACTAATAAAAATATAAGTAGTGACTAGTAGGCATATATGTATTATCAAATATAAGCAACTATAAGTGTAGTGACGTATACATCTACATTTCCAACCAAAACAATGTAACAAAGTTTTTACTTAGCACCTAATTATCCAGTAAATATTTTGCCAAATGCTTCTTAATGTACCAAGTGGTTGTTTGATATTATTTGTTGATTTGAGAAGTTTTAGGACAAAGGATCATTCGAAGTTCAACATGCCAAATTCATTAGAGTACTTGAATGCGCCGCATCGGTCAGGTGAATTATAGCGTTGCGTTTTAAGTCGGGTGATTGTTGTTTGAAGCTAACATTTTGCTGTTATTAGTATGACCATAACTTGACAAGCCCGTTGGCACAGTGGCAGTGAGAGCGCTTACTGTGTCAGGGGTTGCGGGTTCGATCCCCGCCCGGAGTCAACAATATGTGAAAACATAGTTGTTGGCGACGACGTCTGGGTGTCAATTATATATTCTTATAAAGAATTTGTGTATGTATATGTAGTAGTATCAGTTAGTTAGATTCCATAACACAAGCTTAGAGCTTACTTTGGGTCTAATTAACCGTGTGTGAATTTGTCCAAGTATTTATTTATTTATTTATAACTGCAATATCTCTGACCACCTTTCAGCCACAAAGCTGCGTGCTGTCTTAGACATGTTATTCGGAAGAGAGATCGAATTCACTGACGAACAATTGAGAGAACATATTGATTCCATCACCATAGCCGGTAACGATACAACTGCTCTGGTCATTGCGTACACGCTTTGCCTGCTCGGAAACCACCAGGATATCCAGGAAAATGTTTATAATGAGTAAGTGCCTAGATGCTTCTATATGCTATTGTTTAAGATTTCCATCAGATAGTAGTTCAATTGGTGATGACGCTCATGCGTCATGAACTTGAATTGTATTGGAGTGGTATGTCACGTCACCTTCCTCTACACTCAATGGTCATATCAAAAGAGAAGTTCATTTATATTATAGCTATCTATATTCTTTTGTCATAGCATAGCCTGATACATATGGTCCGTTTTCCAGACAAAAATGTGTATTCGGTGATTCGAACCGGGAAGCGAGTAAAGAAGACTTAATCCAAATGCCATACCTAGAAAGAACTATCAAGGAAAGCATGAGGCTTTACACTGTAGTGCCAATTATTGCCAGAAACGTTGACAAAGATACATATTTACGTAAGTACTTTATTTATACGAATGCATTGTTTTTAAAGTCAACAAACACTATGTTTATTATACCCACTTTGATTCACCTTAATTTCACATTTGTTTACAACATTCCTAAGGCGACGATTTACTGTGATCCGTCAATACAGTATTTATTGATGGATTTCAGTATTTACTGATGGATTAATACACCAGCCTACACGTACAGTATTTATTACGTCAGTATTGTGTCCGGTCTCCTGCGTACTGACGTGATAAATTTTGACGCGAGGCTACACGATCATAATCCGACGGATCATCATTACAGAATCAAGAAATCTAGAAATCCATCATTAAATACTGACATCCATCAATACATTAGGTTACACGTTCAGTAAATACCACGATACGTCATTATTTACTGATGGATCACAGTAAATACTTTACGTGTAATCGTCGCCTAACTGAAACCACCGATAATTAGATTAGATACGCATTCTTACTAATGCAGTCATGTTTTTTTTACACTTACTTCTCATAAGCTATTTCTTCATCAGCTCACTGTGGTGTAGTCATACCAGCTGGTTGTGGCGCTGTGGTAGGAGCCTTCGCAGTACATAGGAATAAATCAGTTTGGGGCCCAGACGTAGAACAGTTCGATCCAGACAGATTCCTGCCTGAAAGATCTGTAGATAGACATCCAGCGTCTTTCCTGCCTTTTAGTTATGGACTAAGAAATTGCATCGGTAAGATTTAATTTCATATTAATTTCTAGTTCAATTATTTCTTAGTCTGTCCTCACTTGTTCTCGCTTTTGGGTCTAGTTTTTAATCTGATGTCCCAGTGACAGAACATTGTTTATGAAGCTGTGGAACAAGTATTTTGTGTTGGTACCTTGAAGAAAAGAGGCGCTCACTCTTCATTCCGGAATTCCGAAACCAATAATGGACAAAATGTGAGAACAGGCTCAATCTAATAGTTCCTTTGCACATAATTCTCTCGTCAAATATTTTGAGTACCTCTTCTAGTGAATGCTAATAAATGTTTAACTATTCCCCAGGTCGAAATTTTGGGATGCTAATAATAAAATCCATAATCTCAACGATAATAAGATCTTATAGAATTGAAGCTGATGATATTGGACCTCTCAAAATAGAAATGCTTTTGTTTCCAATAAGAGGTCACCAGATCAAGATTTTCAAACGATAAAATTCCGACGGACGATTTCCAAGTTTACAATTAGGTACATATCGTAGTACTAATTGGGAGAAGTATTCTATAAGTGAGTTGCATATTATCCTGTAAGATAGTTATGTACTTTCAAGCTATTACGATATTTGTAATAAGCTTAAAGAATATGATATTAAGGTCTACTTAAGTAAGTCTTAAATTAAATGTCAGCATCAAGTGTTTTTAATTCCTGGTTCTGCCCTGCGTTAATTATAGTATTTTATGTCGCTCACAAAGTTACTTTAACTTAAGTTGTGCAAATCAGTGTTATAAGACATGTGAACTATATCCAGCATTATATTACTTTTTAATAAATACACTTTAAGAAAACACCCAATTTATTGTAATTATAACCTCTGACCCACATCTTTTTATGCGTAGAATATTAAGTGTGACCTCATATGATATCAGCCATATATAAAGAGCGATCTAAGTTTAGGTTCTCCGATCGTCGAAGGCTTTCATATTTATTATTTCTGATTTCGTCCTCAAGTAATTTTGAGAATAAGTCCTGCCCTCCAATCTTTGATAAACACTCAAACAAAAGATCCAGATCGTTTCCCCAGGTTCTCGCCGCCATAACTATATACTTTTTTCTCATATGAATAAAAGTAAAAGCACCTGAATCTTTCCCTAAAATTTAGAAACTTTTATGTTACGACGCTATTCATAAATCGAGTTACATATATTTTTTTTTACGTGGAAGTACCACTTCTAGTGGGTCTCCACTGGCTGCTTCTTTCGATTTTGATTCTGATTTACTCGGTGTTTTCTCCTCCGATGTTTCCGGTTTTTTCTCCTCTGACTTCGATTTTTCCTCCTTAACTTTTTTTTCAGTTGTCGGTTTTTGTTCCTCCTGCGGTGTTTTTTCAGTTACCGGATTTTCTTCTTCCTCAGTTTCCTCCGCGGGGACAGTCACTACCATCGGAGTTGCAGGCAACTCTTCCGAATCGCGATGCAGGTTGAGGCTCATGTAGTCCTCGTGGTCGATGATGTCACGGGAGTCGTCCACTCCACACGTCAGGAACTTAGTGAACTTGGTCAGGTCCAGGAAGCCGACTCCGCAAGGGCGGTCTACGAGAGACGACGTCATCATACCTTGAGCGAAGCCTGAACAGACTAGCACCGAACCTGCATCGTCCTGTAAAATTGATATAAGGCCTGCTCAACCCTAAGCGGTATTCGATATCGCTGTGGGTAGAGCAGATCGAATGGTTTTGTGATAATTATAGACACTGTTAGCACATAGCACAAATAATCAAGTAAGATTCGTTGTGACCATTTCTTGGCATCCGCGCTGCCTCATTTGGTAAACAAAATGATGATCACTTACTATTTAAACGACAAAAATTGTGAATCTTGTTTTTAGACAAGGTAAGTAGTAAAGTAGTGTGCTATGTATAATGGTTTACCCGAAAATATTTTATTTATTGTTCTTCTCTATGCCTGTATAACGAGGATTAGGAAACCAGCTCAAATTATAACCGAATTATAGAAAACCTTATCTTCCCTTCTACTCAACTCAATCTGATTTCACTTCACAATGTCAAAATTAAGATAACTTAGCACCACCTAAATTCGACATTTATTGTTTTTTGAAAAGACTTAGTGAGACTTCTCTTACGATTGGCTGTAGAATAGTTATCGATGTTCCCGAGTTGTTAGAGTATGCTGAAATATAATCGTTGTAGAGCGTTTACCATTTAGCAGCAGCTACCCACAGCGCGAATAATAACGATTAGATTGGAATAAAAGATTAATGGTTACAATACTTAAACCAGTGGTCGGCAACCTTTCGGCAGGCAAGGGCTAAAAGTGGTCAAATAAAGTAAGGCGCGCCGCATTTGTGACATTAACATATATTATAGGGGTTATATATATTGAAACAATTAGAAAATCATCATTCAATAGACTTAAATCGATGATGCGGAACCGGGAGAGTGCTACAATACAGAGGCGGGAGAATACTATGCGGAGGCGGGAGTGTGAGAGCATTAGACAAATAATGTCGGGGGCCAAACAATAGTTTGATGCTAGTGGTGGTTCTACCCACTGTGTTTACTTCTTTAAGATATTTTTAACGATGTTTTATATTTTTCGATTGGGCTGCGGGCCGCAAGTGACATGTCTGCCGAACGCTGCTCTATACAATTAACTACATTCCCGTTTTATACGTAACTAGCTGTGCCCCGCGGTTTCACCCACAGCGCACCCGTTCCCGTAGGAAATACGGGATAAATAGTATCCTATATCCACTTCCCCAAATCGGTTCAGCCGTTCTCGAGTTATAAATGGTGTAACTAACACGACTTTTCTTATTCACATAGTCTTCAACTTTGATCTTGGAGAAAACTCAAAACTCGATTTTCTAAAATCTTTTTCGATATTTGAGATTAATATTAGCAAGTTTAGGCACACTAATATATTTATATGTATCTACTACGAGTGTCTTACTATCTTTACACATTTATCTTTTTATCCGTAACTCGCGTTTACTCTCAGCACAATGCGACATAAAAGTAAAGTAAAATGAAATAACCAGTAGCGACCATAATTATATTAAATAATTCCATACAATTTGCTCACGTGAATAATTTCGCGAGTTAAATACAAAAGACAATAAAACGACACGTGAAATCATAAATTAAAGGCCATAGATGTATGATTTGCTAACATTCCATTACTATGTAAGCATCACGTAGGACATGAATACGGAGACCTATGTACTTACGAGCAAGTAATACGACAACTATTTACCAAGCTCAACGGATATTTACCCAGCGGATAAAAGCAAAGACATAGGATATAATAGTACATATAAGCAATAAGCATAGCAGTGCTCTGCGGTTTGAATTTGGAAATTCTTATTCTTTGAGCACATTCTTAATTAAGGTTTGAATGTGAGTTTGAAAGTGATGTTTTACCTAACCTAACGATCTGTAAAAGTTTCGATTTTAGGAATTATAAATTAATTAATAATTAGCTACTCACCGGACATAAAGCTCCGTATTTACTGTTCTATAAACAAACGTATAATTAGATAAATTGCTGTTAGGTACATAATATCTAAGATCTCCAAGATTTGGGAGAGTCTTTGGAAATACAATTAATACAGTTAGAAGGTAATGTATACCTATTCCGTTCATTTCGGAGGTTTATTTATTAACTACCAACATATAAGATAGTGCAGGCTCCAATGGGGTTTTCGTTTGCAATTTATGCAGACTGCATTCTGACTTCTGATATGTGTTGTAGTTGTCCCAGGCTACAATATGATTGATGTTGCCAGTCTCTATTGTGGTCAGTCACCCCCCTCCCCCCAGACTTGGTGTTTTCGACCACCGAATAATTGACACTGGTGGTCGAAAACACCGATTTGGCCGTCGATATCAATATAACCGTCAAAGGGTGCACTTATACAACTCTTCAGGATTAGGACTTTAGGATCAGGGTCCATGTCAGGGATCAAGGGGGAGGGGTGACTGACCACAATAGAGACTGGAAACATCAATCATATAGCCTGGGACACTTACAACACATATCAGAAGTCAGAATGCGGTCTGCATATTTTGCAAACAAAAACCCCATTGAAGCCTGCAAAAAGAATCTTTATAATCATGCAAATAAGAAGAGTTAGGATACTCGTAAAAAGTGGACTAACATACTCGACTATTTAAAAAAAATAATAACATAGTTAGATAAATGTTTCATTATCTTCTAAAAAACGTGTAAAAATCTTTTCAAGAACCCACCTCACAAGGCAGTTGCTGGATACAAAGATACTCTTCGTTTTTGTTCCACATCTCGGCGCAGTCGTCGACTCGCAGAACTGTGACATCCAATTTGTGGGCGTGCAGCAGCAATGGAATTAGGTACCCCTGCAATGGAGTAGAGTTTACCTCCTCCAACATTGCTTACGTATATATTTCAAACTACCGTCCTTTCCTTTCCTTGAATTAAATGTTTGCTCGTACTGTAGGGGTCTTTTAATTCATATTTAGCTGTAGGCTCTAAAAACTACAGTCCATGTGCTTTACTAGATAGGTAGATATACTAACCAGCTTATGAATTTCTTCTCTTTAACTAACACTGTTGTCTCTCTTGCTCTTTGGAAAATAGCGTATGTCGGAAAAGGACAAACCATTTGATATATAGCTACAATGCTGTTAGTAAGCGTTTATCACTATTATAGTATAAAACAAAGTCGCTATTTTTGTCTGTTTGTTTGTCTGTTTGTCTGTATGCTTAAATCTTTAAAATTACGCAACGGATTTTGATGCGGTTTTTTGTAATAGTGAACACTATAAGTGACAATGTGACTTTTGAAATTACAAGTAGTACCTACTTCAGTTCCTACCTTCTTAAGTACAACATAAGGCAAGTAAGTCACCATATTAATAAACATTATTATACTGCGACCTCTTTTTCAAATCCAGGCCGGGGCGCGGGGGTCTCATCCCTTTATAATACCAACAGCGCCTCGCGGTTTAACCCGCTTTGTGGTCGTTCCCGTAAGATCGATACCATTTCAAGATTGATTTTTTATGTGATTATCTATATTAATATTATAAAGAGGTAAAATTTGTAAGTTTGTTTGTTTGTATGTTCGAGCTAATCTCGGGAATTATCCGTTCGATTTGAATAATTATTTTTGTAATAGATAGCCACATTCAACAGGAAGGTTATGGACTATTTGTCATCCCAAAATTCCCATGGGAACGGGCACAACGCAAGTAAAACCGCGGGGCGCTGCTACTCCATTATAAAAATAATATTCAAATATGACTGGTAGTGCTTGAGATTGGTGCGTACAAACAAAGAATAACAAACTCTTCAGCTTTATTATATTAGTACTAGCAGCGCCCCGCGGCTTTGCCCGCTTTGAGCCCGTTCCCGTAGGAATTTTCGAAAATCCTTTCTTAGTGTGCACTTATGTCACTTGAAGAACCTTCCTGCCAAATTTCATGTTTCTAGGTGTAGCGGTTGAGGCTGTGCGTTGATTATCAGTCAGTCAGTCAGGACTTTGAATTTTATATATATAGATAGATGAAGCCCCCCCCCCCCCCTCCTCCCCAAGCCTCTTGCTGGCTACTTACATTCCTCCTGCTGCCCCACCCTGTGAAGCTGCACGTGTAAGGTTGCCCAGGCTTCCGATGTTTGTTCATAAGTCCGTACCGAAGTCTGTTCACCATATACTCGGCCCCTGGTTCTCTGGCACTAAATGAGAACGGCTTATTCAACACCAAAAGCGCCAAGTTTTTTGTTTTGCAATCTGCCCATCTTGAGGATACGTTGTATTCTGAAAAAGGTGTAGTATGTATATTGAAGTAATGCACAAAAAATTCTGGTAGGTGTTATGTATTAACGTATTTGGACTTTCCTTAACTCCTCTGACGTATTGTTATAACCTCTCAACAGGCACGCCTCTTTGAATAATATGGCGCGTCTGGCAGGGGTCTGGCAGAGCCTTGGCAAATAGGCCCCGTGAAATCGGCGCGCGCCAATGTTTTATGTAATTTCTCAAAATTTTGTATAGAAGTTATATATGATATTTATGTCTATGAAATTGTACTGAAATGAACTATCTAACTGCAAAATAATTAATTTAGCTCAAATTTGTAAAATATTGTCAATTCGAGCTAAAAGTAGAGAGAAAGTAGAGATAGAATTTTTTTCGAAAGTAGAGTAGCAAAATCGTAATAGATAAACAATAAAACAACTTTTCTGAAATAATTTTATTTTAATGGACACATAAATATATCGTTTATCAATAATAAGTGAAATAATATGTATACGTGAAATAATAAGTATTTAAAATGTGAAATAAAGTAGCATGTGACACGACCACAGAACACATACACCTAACAAATGTGCTCACGAATGAATAATTTTCCTTTAAAGACGTTCCAATTCCTATTGAATATGCTAGCCTTGTCTTTTGTTTAGGCTCTACTATAAGTTAGAGCAGGATCGTTATAGTTTTTAACTGTTAATTATGCTAAAATTCTACCCACTGACACAGACGCCTGATTCAGGCGTCGCGCCAGATGCGCACTTTTTGACGGACGCCTGATTCAGGCGTCGTGCCAGACGAGGGGATAAGTAGGATGTATACGATGATATGCGAAAGTTTGTGAGGATGGATGTACATATGTATGGAAGTATGTTTGTTACTTTTTCACGAAAAAAATACTGGAAGCATTTAGATGAAACTTGAAACTACAGTAAGTAATATAGGTTATACATCAGAATAACACATGGGATATATTTTATTCCGAAATTTCTGCGGTAACGGGAACAACGCGGGTAAAACCGCGGGGCGCTGCTAGTTTAATGTAAAAGCAAAGTAATATGAGCAACGCCTCTGGAATCATATGCTAAAGTAGAGTACTTTTCTCACATTGATATAGATATCTGAGCAGATCCTACGTCGAATGACCTTGGTGGGTTAGGTCCCAGTATATCACACTAAGAACATCTATTAATGGTAGTCATTCTTCGCCACACCTTACCCTTGTGTACACCGACATGATGCACCATCCTCGTGATACCAGAGTTTTCCAGAAACGTATGCGTGCCGCCAAACACCTCAAATTTGTGGGTCTCCCCAGCCACGCACCTCGCCGGAGTTAATACAATGTGGGCCTCTATCAGAGCTCCCACGCAAAACATCATGGCTTGAGAGAAATAATATACCTGAAGGAAAACGTAACGATAAGTAGGTATACCTGGTTAACTAGGTCTAATTACTATCCTCGCCTCATTCATAAACGATAGGTATTGTGTGTTTTGTCTCTTTCGCACTTTGGCAAATAGCGTATGTCGGAAAGGGACAAACCATTTGATAGATAAAGTGCTGTTCATAAGCGTTTATGAATAGGGCCCTTTGTGTATATTTATAAATTATGTTTAGGTATTATGTAGGTAGGTACAAAAAGTTCACGTGGAAGGATAATTGTAAGACAAAACAAGAAAAAGGACAATCGTGGTTGAACATATTGTATGTTATTCGATGCCTACCGCGGTCTACGTACCTACATGCCAAAGAAAACTACTTACATAACTACTATAACCACACTATACTAACACCTACTTACCATATACTGCGCTTCCGATGCCATAGCTTTTTCCCCAAGGAAACCGGCCGCATTATCGAAGTCTATGTCCACTGTAGGTCCATAACAACAAAGGTATAAAAATAATTAATAACTTATGGTTACAAAATATAATGGCTTACCTAGCCAGGTATAAATGTATAACTAGCTAAGCCTAGCTAGTTATACATTAGGAATAAAACGTTAAGCCGTCGGTCCCGGTTACTTTCTACGGATAGTACCTAGTCGTTACATGAGCCATGTCAGAGGCCTTTGGCGGCTCAATAATTCTGACACCAGGATTGGTCAGGTTGACCATCCACACGATGAAGAAGAAGATTAAGAATAATGAAATTGAAAATGCCGACAGTAATTAGATATTCAGCAATATATAAATGTAAATATATATAGGTATTTATCGATGGGCTGGGATCTCGACAGAGTGGGAGTTCCAGAATGTTCGGAGACCTCGCGGTAGACCCCCCACGAGGTGGCTGAAGGAACTGGATGACTTCGACAAAAAGTGGAAAGAAGTGGCGAAAGATAGATCCAGATGGAAAGAATCGGGAGAGACCTTTGCCCAGCAGTGGGACACAACATGTTAAATAAAATTTAAAAAAGTGAATAAATCTTACACAAGGTCGCTATGCCTCCAATCTGACCTGCCCCCATACTTAAAGCGGAAAATAATTAATTACAATGAACGCACAGAAACACATTCAATATTGAACAACATTCAATTACATTTTATCTCTTACCAAAACTAATTTAAATGTTTACGCAACGGTCTTGATATTCATTATTTTTCGAATAACATGTACGAGTACATCGAAAGCGAGTGTGCAAGTTACAGCTTAGCTATGTAGGAAAGATTATGTAAATGGGTAGAAATGGGAAAGAGGATCCGCATTTTGTTGGAAGCATGGACTTATTGGAAGTTTATCATACTGTCCGAGTTTCGATCAATAATGTCCGAGAGATAACCATTTCGCCTCTTCAAATGTTTGAATTGAATTCAAGTGTGAATTCATTGAATTCACTCTCTGAGCAAACAGGTTATACTTAGTTATTACCTTTGTGGTGCCAAGATGATTAAATGGATATTTTACCGGTTTATTGGACTTTAGCCTGTGGTCGGGTCTATAAGTCTGTAAGATCTTTATGGTTTAGCAATCAATCAAGCAGATAAACGTCAAATCAAATCGTCAATGGCAACACTGTCTTTATTTTTATCGATAAAAAAAAATTGCATTGACTGGACGGCTGACTGACTGACAGTGTTCGTTCGTAGATATTTCGCAAAATATTCAATTTTAAATAAAACATTGGAAATAATGTCATAGAACTTCTTACGCAGCTTCAAAGTATTTCTTCCGACGCCACGCTCGGCAGATAACTCTCGCGCTTATCTAATTAATAATGGAGTTCCTGTAAACTTGATTTGATAACAGTTCATGTGTTCATAAAATCATTACGCTAATTTATTGTTCTGACGAAAAACATTATAGATATAAAATGGGGTTCAAGAAGTCCTTGTGCTTTTTGTTTATATTGATCATAATAAACAATTCACGGGCTCAATATAACAAAGTATGGAACAAAAAATATGAAATAAACAAATGTCCCAAATTGTATCCGAAGAATTTTGTTAATTATGCTCCTGTCGGTAAGTTTCTAAGTACAATTTATTAATATCCTCACTTCAACAATATAGAGGTTAAGGCAAAACTAAGTACCATATTATTTTGTATAGGAAACCTCACAGCTGGTAACTTCACTGAGAAGAAAACCCTCAAAGGCCTGAAGCAGTGTGTGATGTCGTGCTGCGTCACGGATAACTGCAACATCGTGTTTATAGTGGACTCTAGGTGTTACCATGTGGAATGTGCCAGTGATGAACTGTGTTTACCATTGCTGAGAGCTGGAAGTCGCAAGTGGGAGTCTCATGTGTCTATGATATTGGTTACACCTGTATTACCTAACGGTTAGTACTTGGTAACAAGTTCTAGTGCTTACTGGTGAAGTAGGTACCTGTAAATTCAAAGATTACTATGTGTTGTTGTCATTGGTGAAATTTACAACAGTATGTGACTTAGTATTTAACTTTTGCATCTTTTAATATTCATTAATAACTGTTATTCAAACAGCTCACAATTCAACGAATGTCAAGTTAGTAATACCGATCGAATACCCGGCAATTACCTGACCTTTAACATCTTTATTCTAGAAAACTGGTCCGACATGTTAGAACAATCAAGCTTCAGAGAAACCAGCAACAACTATTCACCAGAAGATGATTCAATATACTCGTACCACAACCACAATGACTTTAGTGACATTGTAGATGAGAAGTTACTCTCAAACTTTATAAACAACCTCTCCATGGATGACGATGAGACTCGAACATTTGATAAATTTGGAGACAACAGTGAAGCAGACATGATAATGGATTCCACAAGCTATGTAGAAAAGATTAACTGTGAAGTAGGCGCAGGCGACTGTCCGTATAATGCTGAATGTATACCAATAGGCCTGAAACTCAGTAACGGCATCTGTAAATGTTTGCCAGGGACTGAGGAAAATGCTCAAGGTTCCTGTGTCCCAATAAGGCCCTATTCGAAAGGTCCAACCATACCAATAGATGCTATAAAGAAGGATGACAATGAAAATAAGGATGTGGGATCTGAAAGCTTGGCTTCGAAGAATGTTCAAACTTTGACTGTGTCAATTAGGTCCAAAGAGGTAATAACTAAAATAGTTTTCATTAATTTTTGTTTATTGTCTCAAGAGGCAGTTAAAGCTACTTTGTAAAGACATTTATAATTATGTAATGAAGAGGTAATTTTCATTATTTCTGTGTGCCATACAAGTTTTTGTACAACTAATATTTACTTATTTGTCACATAGCTATTATAATGTAATATTTGAAAATAGGTTTAATTTTATCGTAATTGTCACTAAAAGCTTCTAACACATACAGATTTATGTAATTATCTGTATGAGCGGATAAAATGAGGATGCAGTATGTATATAATGATAAATATTCTGTTATCTAAGGTTCAATTGCCGGACAATGAGGTGACCTTGGCTGCTTACACTATACCAGATGAAAAGACAACTATGAGCCATTATAATTATGCTTGGACTTTAGTTGATCAACCCAAAGGTGGATTTACAGGTATACGATAACTTTTATGAATGAATAGATATTTTACGGAATGAATTGTCAAACATAGCATAGGTATAGTTGTCAAAATTGTACTCTTATCTCTAAAAGCAAAGCCTTTATGCAATGTGGCAATTTTTTACTTCTTACTAATACATTATGTCTAGGGTTAGCAGAAAGTAAATTGAATTCTGCTTAATGAATTTTTTTTTCTTATATAAATTTATAGTCATTTATTTTATACAGTTAACTTAGATATGTATCAAATAAGTACCTTATTCCCAGGCAATATGAATCAAAATGGAGCAACAGTGACACTCACAGATCTGACAGAAGGACAGTACAGGTTCAAAGTAGCAGTGAATGGTACCAATTTCTATGGTGAAGGATTTGCCAATGTGACCGTCTTGCCACCGAGGAGAATCAATACCCCACCGCAAGTGGTGATTACACCTCAAACTCAAACAGTGAAACTGCCTAATTCCATGGCTGTGCTTGATGGAAGCGCTAGCAAGGTAAAGTCTACTTATTACATGAACAGTATCACTACATAGTATAAAACAAAGTCGCTATTTTTGTTTGTTTGTTTGTCTGTATGCTTAAATATTTAAAATTACGCAACGGATTTTGATGCGGTTTTTTGTAATAGGTAGAGTGATTCAAGAGGAAGGTTTTTATGTAAAAAAATTCCCGAAATTCCCACGGGAACGGGTACAACGCGGGTCAAACCGCGGGGCGCTGCTAGTTGTTTATAAATTAACAAATCTATAGATTCTGAATTTCCCGAGATTAACAAAAAATAAATACAAACAAAATTACTAATTTTGCTTGTTTAATATTAGTATAGATAGGATACATTTTATCTCGAAACAGGTAACGAAACTTTTTTCCATATACTACCATACTAACAGCACTTGTAGAATACTATAAAGCCACAAATATGTTTATACCCCTCACCTACCCGGTACGTTCTTCCAGGACGATGACGCAATCATATCCTGGCACTGGGACCTCACATCAGGGCCGATAGGTTACCAACCACCTTTACAAGATGGCCCTACACTGGTGCTAAAAGACTTGAAACTCCCTGGCAATTACACCTTCAGACTCACTGTTGAAGACTCGGACCATGTCAAGAATTCCACTGCAGCCAATATTACAGTGCTGAATCATACTGATTACCCGCCAGAAGCTAATGCAGGTACTGTGTTTATTTTTAGCAGAGAGGTCATAACTCCCATCTTTTTTGTTTGTCAAATGGATTAAAATGTCTAATTTATTAAATCAATTCAACTTATAAGTTATGTGATATCTCTTTATCATCTGAATTGAATGATGAATAAATTATTTTATAATAAAGTAAAGTATTTTTATCATTAATATTCCTAAAAAGACAGTTTATCATTATTTTCACATTCATTTTGTGTTGTACCTACTTACTTACTTGACTGTATTTGTCCCATAGCTTGTTTCATCGTCTAAGTAATTATTCGTATGTTACAGGCCATGACGTCATAATATACTTACCCAACAACAACTTGACGCTCAACGGTAGCCTGTCGACGGATGACCACGAGATCACTTCATGGGAGTGGACTAAATCGGCCGAAGACGAAAATAAAGCCGTGGATATGCAGAACACACACTCGCCTTACTTGCAGGTAAGATATTATACCTTCCAAGTTTTAAAAGAAATAAGGTTTCAAGATTGTATACCTTCCGGCTCTTATTAATAAAAGCGGTGTAACTAAAACCACAGAAAACACTGTTATACTGTGTTTTGTCTCTTTTGCTCTTCGGAAAATTGCGTATATCAGAAAGTGACAAACCATTTGATAGCTAAACTGTTCTGAATACGCGTTTATTAATATAGCCCTCCAAATTTAGAAGTAAATAATGGTTTTCAAAGAAATAAAATCTTATTGTTTTTCTTAAAAACAGAAGTCACTTCAATACGGCTTTTCTTTTATATTGAGATATTCAGTTATCTTCATATTCTTCTTTGTAAATAGTTATTTCTTTAACACATTACCCATTGCGTCACTAATTCGTGTAATATGTTAATCATCGTAGTAAGTTTATGATATGCTATACGTATAAGATAAACCGGCCATTATCTAGACAGGGAGTGGATACATAAAATAAAATATTTAGTTCATGGCATGACTCATGCGTTATAGGTAAAGTAAGCAAATTAAATGGTCGCACTTTAGTGCTTTGTCACATTATTAAACAAAAATTGTTGTTGACATTTACGAAATTAATGTAAAGCTTTTGAATTTGACAAGGTTCTTAGTATGCTCAATATATGGAAGAGTAGACTTGCCGAGTAAACGTGGCATTTTGATGATTTTGATACGGCGCCGGTGCCCGGTACACCCGGCGATAAAAGTGCTTAACCACATATTGTATTGCGAGATAGTCTGTAAAACTTGAAAAGAAAAAAGTCCTTTGTGTTTGCGTGTTGGCGGGGCAAGGTAATTCGCAAAAATTTTTGTTAGATGGTAAGCGTACCTACTGCGCAGTACCATTATTATAACCATTTTATAAAATAACATGATTTATTCGTTTTGTTTCAATGGCTAACGTTGTAGGTATTTTGTTATCGCTGGCCTTCGATTGTTCACTGATATTGTGATATATGTTTTTCATGGAATTTTGCCAAGGATTTTTGTAGTAAATAGATTTTTATGTAGATTTAGTAATTGATAAGTTATGTAATTTTAAGTATAGAAACCCATAACGGTATAGATTATAGAACATAATTACCCTTCCTGATCTATTGTCTATTATATTTATTTTTTAATTCAAGCCACGCAAATGATTATTATACAATTTACAGAGGCTACAGACTTATTTTGACAGAAACCTTTTCCTTTCCCTTCCACTAATCACAGCGCATTGGGATTGTCAAACAACGCATTACCATTGTCAAAATATTTTCGTACTGCATTGTGGTTGATCAGTTGTACAAACATATTTATTACGTAACAGTACACACAAAATATGTTTTAAGTACATATTATACTAGCAGCGCCCCGCGGTTTTACCCGCGTTGTGTCCATTCCTGTGGGAATTTCGGGATGAAAAATAGCCTATGTTACTCGTGGATAGTGTAGCTTTTGAATGGTGAAAGAATTTTTTAAAACGGTCCAGTAGTTTTTGAGCCTATTCATTACAACCAAACTAACAAAGTTTTCCTCTTTAAAATATTAGTGTAGGTTAAGTCGTTATGACTGGTTAAAACTTTTAACTAATCATAACGACGTAAGGATAAGTCAATTTAAATTTTAAAGCCAATCTGTATGTTTTCAGTTATCAAATCTGTCTGAAGGAGTGTACACATTTGTGTTAAAAGTCACCGACTCGTCGGGCCAGTCTTCTACTGCTGATGTTCACGTGTTTGTGAAGCCTCCGACCAACACACCGCCTGTCGCTAACGCAGGGAATGATTCCGTAAGTTGTCCAGTAACTAGAATTAAGCAATCATTTTGAATGAATTTCTCATAACTAGCGTCTAAGTTATACCCCGGACAATTTAGACATTCGAGAGTGCATAAAGTCCCAACAAGCTGAAAATCAGGAAAATTGTTCAAAACATAATTATAAACAATGTGTAAAAGTTCCCCATCATTCCCGTGTATGGATTTTTTTTTATTCAAGGTCAAATGTCAAAAAAAAGTGTTTTTCGCGAATATCTGAAAAACGGTGCAATGTAGCAAAAAAAAGTGTATGATGAAATGAAAGCTTATAAAATTCTCTATAACTTTAATTCTATCCAATTTTTCCATATTCCAAACCGTTATTGAACTACACGCTCCAGAAATGTCAAAATTAAGGACCTCGGGCAGGTAACTATGGAGCCTGCCCCAATGCTCAACAGTGACATGACCCATGTCATTTGAAAGGTCTTGAAGAGTTGTACAAGTTACTCCTAGACAGTTATATCGAATTCGATGGCCAACTCGGTGTTTTCGACCACCGAAGAATTACCACTGGAGGTGCTGTGGAGCCTGGACGGTATGCTCAACAGTGACATGACTTACGCATTTGAAAGCTCTTACAAGTCACTTTTTGATAGTTATGTCGAAATTGACGCCAAACTCGGTGTTTTCGACCACCGAAGAAAAAACACTAGGTGTATGTGCAATAATGTGAAGTTGACCCTGATCGTATTGCTCAACAGTGACATGACTAATGTCATTTGAAAGCTCTTACAAGTCACTCCTTGACAGTAATATCGAAATCGACGACCAACTCGGTGTTTTCGACCACCGAAGTATCGACACTGATCGTATTGCTCAACAGTGACATGACACATATCATTTGAAAGCTCATAAAGAGTTGTATAAGTCACTCTTTGATAGTTATATCGAAATCGCCGTCCAACTTACTGTTTTCGACCACCGAAGAATGGAGTTGGGCTATGCCATACCGAAGTGTCGACGCTGATGCTAATGCTCAAAAGTGACATGACCTATGTCATTTGAAAGCTCTTGAAGAGTTGTACAAGTCACTCTTTGACACTTATATCGAAATCGACCGCCAACGCGGTGTTTTCGACCATCGAAATATCGACACTGGGTGTATATGCAGTTGACCCTGATGGTATTGCTCAACAGTGACATGACCTATGTCATTTGAAAGCTCTTGAAGAGTTGTACAAGTCACTCTTTGACAGTTATATCGAAATCGACCGCCAACGCGGTGTTTTCGACCACCGAAGAATCGACACTGGGTGTATGTGCAGTTGACCCTGATGGTATTGCTCAACAGTGACATAACTTATGTCATTTGAAAGCCCTTGAAGAGTTGTCCAAGTCACTCCTAGACATTTATGTCGAATTCGACGGTTAACTCGGTGTTTTCAATTTGACAAAAAAAAATATATGACTTCACTCTCATTTTTTGGTCTAAATTGACTGGATTATCAAGGAGTGACTTGGACAACTCTTCAAGGGCTTTCAAATGACATAAGTTATGTCACTGTTGAGCAATACCATCAGGGTCAACTGCACATACACCCAGTTTCGATTCTTCGGTGGTCGAAAACACCGCGTTGGCGGTCGATTTCAATATAACTGTCAAAGAGTGACTTGTACAACTCTTCAAGAGCTTTCAAATGACATAGGTCATGTCACTGTTGAGCAATACCATCAGGGTCAACTGCATATACACCCAGTGTCGATATTTCGATGGTCGAAAACACCGCGTTGGCGGTCGATTTCGATATAAGTGTCAAAGAGTGACTTGTACAACTCTTCAAGAGCTTTCAAATGACATAGGTCATGTCACTTTTGAGCATTAGCATCAGCGTCGACACTTCGGTATGGCATAGCCCAACTCCATTCTTCGGTGGTCGAAAACAGTAAGTTAGACGGCGATTTCGATATAACTATCAAAGAGTGACTTATACAACTCTTTATGAGCTTTCAAATGATATGTGTCATGTCACTGTTGAGCAATACGATCAGTGTCGATACTTCGGTGGTCGAAAACACCGAGTTGGTCGTCGATTTCGATATTACTGTCAAGGAGTGACTTGTAAGAGCTTTCAAATGACATTAGTCATGTCACTGTTGAGCAATACGATCAGGGTCAACTTCACATTATTGCACATACACCTAGTGTTTTTTCTTCGGTGGTCGAAAACACCGAGTTTGGCGTCAATTTCGACATAACTATCAAAAAGTGACTTGTAAGAGCTTTCAAATGCGTAAGTCATGTCACTGTTGAGCATACCGTCCAGGCTCCACAGCACCTCCAGTGGTAATTCTTCGGTGGTCGAAAACACCGAGTTGGCCATCGAATTCGATATTACTGTCTAGGAGTAACTTGTACAACTCTTCAAGACCTTTCAAATGGCATGGGTCATGTCACTGTTGAGCATTGGGGCAGGCTCCATAGTTACCTGCCCGAGGTCCTTAATTTTGACATTTCTGGAGCGTGTAGTTCAATAACGGTTTGGAATATGCAAAAAGTGGATAGAATTAAAGTTATAGAGAATTTTATAAGCTTTCATTTCATCATACACTTTTTTTTGCTAGATTGCACCGTTTTTCAGATATTCGCGAAAAACACTTTTTTTTGACATTTGACCTTGAATAAAAAAAATTCCATACACGGGAATGATGGGGAACTTTTACACATTGTTTATAATTATGTTTTGAACAATTTTCCTGATTTTCAGCTTGTTGGGACTTTATGCACTCTCACCCTCATTTTTTGGTTTAAATTGACCGGTGTATTACATATATTTGCATTTTAAAGAAAAGTAAACAATCATTCTGTAAAGTCCCAATGCAAGGTGAAGGCCTCTCACCTTACTGAAGATATTAATACAGAGAGAAAAAAAGGAACGAATTTGTACTATAGGATAAAACAAAAAAATAGGATAAATTGGCCTATTTCCATCCTGACAGTTCATTATTATTGATCACGTTCATACAAACTTCAAAAACATTTGAATATCTTAAACATCTTCTGCGTATTCTGTAATTATGTAAATGTCTGGGTCACACAATATGCACCAAGCAACATCTATTTTAGAACATTAACTGCTAAGACTATCCGCCAATCTTATAATGTGTAGTCAGAGGGTCCCTAAGTCAATATACAATATGGTTATGTGCGTTTATGGTTTTTGCATGGAATTTGGATGGAAAATGGACTTGTATGGAATTTTGTGTATAATTAATTATCTAAATTTGTATATTTTTGGAACTTATATAAAATAATACTTTGTGTTTATCCATATAATTCATGTTCACATTTTGTGTCATTAACCAAATTAATAGCATGTATGTATATGACTGTAAATTACATTTGTGAAGCATTAATCAACCGACATTGCAGTTCATATCACTCCCTCAAACTTGGATCGTCCTTAACGGATCCACTTCGCACGATGACCACCGGATAGTCGCGTACACATGGCGTTGCCTCACCGGGCCGACTAACTCTAATATAATTAATTTTAACGAGTCCGTTGCGAACGCCACATCACTTACGAAGGGACAGTACGTTTTCTCGCTGACTGTACTTGATGATAATGGAAATTCGGCGAACGATAATGTCACTGTTACCGTTACTCAGAGTAAGTTTGTATATATTTTATTGTTTTTACACGAAGACTCTTGTAAGAATTTGTAACTGAACTTTCATTATAAGCGTAATGGGTAACTACATTAACTTATATTGCTCAAAAAACTATGAACCAACATTGTAAGCCAGAAAACTTTACACGAGTCCTCGTGGAAAAACAACTTACATATTCAACTTAAAGCTTATACTATTAAGTTTGTCTTTAAAGCTATTTTCAGCTGTCTTAAATGTCGCTCTAAAGTACCACCACCGCTTGACTTCCGTAAAAAGGTATGCTATTGCGAGATTGACTTGGGTGGCGGGAGTTTGTATAAATATCATTAACAAAGCATGCGACTAATAACTGGTTGAAGTTTAGTAAAAAGAACACCAAGTGAAATGTCAGCTTAAGGTGACACTAATTATTAGTGTCCGAATGGCAGTGGAAAATTGTGATATATTAAATAAAATTAAAGCACATTATTGTATAGAAACTTTTATAAACGAATTATTCATACATTTTTAGATAAAAACAGTCCACCTAAAGCGGATGGCGGTGGCGATCAAATATTGACGCTGCCTCTCCCTGTACTGATACTGAACGGATCCAAGTCCTCGGATGACTTCCGCATAGTTTCCTACAAGTGGACCCGATCCGGGTCGGGCGTCGCGGCCGGCACTGTCATTATGGGATCCGATACGCAGCCTGTGCTTATGGTAACATATTTGTATTATACAGTACTTTCAAAAAGACAGTTTTTGGTGTGTTAGATAAAGATATAATAATAAAGAGAGAAATGCGGTGACTATGCCTACTACTCTCTAAATTAAAAATCTTCACTAAATTAATTTTATCATATTAATTAAATTGCATATTTTTTGTGTGTTATAAAACTATCTTATGACATTGTTCAAATATATTATTTTCATTTTTAGCTAACCAACATAGAAGCAGGACGATATGTGTTCGAATTGACAGTGACTGACGATCAAGGGGAATCCAATCGCGACGCGGTCAGCGTGCAAGTGAAGCCAGATCCCTTGGAAATGAATCTCATGGAGATGACTCTCAACGTACCAGTCTCAACATTCACTCAAGGACAACTAGACTCTCTCTTACAGAAAATGACACTAATACTGAAAGGAGACATTAAGATTAACGTGACAGAAATAAAAGGAGAAACCGATACAGGGAACACACAGATTATGTTCTTCTTATGGGAAAATGTAAGTTTATTTTGACGTTTACTTTCGAATCTAACGACTGATTTGGATTGCGATACGTTTGTAATAGTCCCAGTTTTACTGCCAAACCCAATAAAAGGGTCAATGGTGCTTGGCTAGATGCATGTCGTTCAATGTGGACGTATGCTTGCGAGTTGTAACATACGGTACCTGAGTTTGTCCGGAAAAAAGCGGCGTATAGAGTGTCCTGGCGCGGTTCTGATCTAGTACTGGTGTAGTCTTTTTTAAACTTACGCGACGCGACGTTTGTTATAGTAGTTGTGTGTTCCAGAACAAGCCGGTGGAGGGCGTGCGCGCGCTGCAGCTGGCGGTGGGCGCCAGCGCCGTGAGCGAGGGCGCGCGCGTGCGCTCGGCGCGCTGCCTCAGCGCGTGCTCGGGCCGCGGCGTGTGCGACGCCGCCTCGCGCACGTGCCGCTGCGACGCCTTCTGGACCACCAGCCTGCCCGCGCGCCTCGACCCGCACGCCATGCCCGACTGCGGTAACGACACACCCTCACACACACCATAACTTATATGACACAACTGACATAACTTTTTAAAAGTTTTTAAGTAATTGCATTGCTTCTATCGCGGGCCTTGAGCGCGGGGATCGAATCCAGAAATTCCGTAACGAAAAAACCTCACGCTCCCCACTCCGACGGGCAAGGAGGTGTGGCTTGAAGGCCGTGCATCGTCTAACGTCGTTTCAGTTCGGCAGTCTTCGACACGGCGTTGTGTGCGATTAGACGTATTAAATTATAATTGCATAAGTTGATACAAAATGCTATGCAATAGCTTTACCGCGGCAGTCCCCGAGTGCCACACGTCTTTTTTTTTTTTGCTTATAAGCTAAACTCCAGTATGCATATTGCCCCCGCAGACTGGTCGCTGGTGTACCTGGCGGTGGGCGGCGTGCTGGCGGCGGGCGCGTGCGGCGGCGCGTGCTGCGCGTGCCGGCGCCGCGCCGCGCGCGCGTGCGCCCCGCGCAAGCCGCGCCGCCAGTACCGCCTGCTGCCCGCCGCCGACCACGATGACAAGCCCTGTACGTACTCCACTCGCCCTCAACTCAATCCTATTCCTTTCCCCTTTTACATCTAATCTTTTAATTAATTTGACAAGCCCGATAGCCCCGCGGCAGTGAGAACGCTTCCTGTGTCGGGGGTTGCGGGTTCGATTCCCGCCCGGAGTCAACAATATGTGAAGACATAGTTGTTGGCGACGACGTCTGGGTGTCAATTATATATTCTTATAAAGTATTTGTGCATGTATGTGTGGCTTACTTTGGGTCTATTTAACCGTGTGTGAATTTGTCCGGGTGTATATTAATCTATGTAGTCTGTATACAGTATACATTAACATACTGTGACGTACGTAACGTCACCCAGTTTAGATAAGTGTACATTATACAATTATTTTTTCTTTAAACAAATAATGCCTGATTGTCCATCACTACATCCCAATTATAATATTAAACTAACTGTTTCAGTCGTCAACAAAGACATGTCGGAGACTGAAACCGACTCAGACGTCTTATTTGAATCTAAAAGCAAGACGACGTCTTTCGGCCCTCGCGTCTTGAACGGCGACGCACAAGGCAACGGCTGGAAGAAAAACGGACATTACAAGATCAATCGGAAGGTCAAAACGTAGCTCGTGTTGAATAGACTATCGAAAATCTACAGGAAACTTCGATAGGTACGTAGATCAATGACCTGATTAGGTTAGAATTGTCAGGGGATGTACCATAAACCCTTTAGTAATTAATTTATAGGATGTTGCAGTGTTTTGAAGTTTGACATAACGAGACGTCACTGCATTGAAATATTTATCAAACTGAATAAAAGCTACTAATAAATCCACATGGCATGTGAATGGTGTACAACCTTGTCAAAGTGGATTAAAGTTAACAAATAGAGTATGAACAGATTTATCATTTAAAAGTAGAGAAGAACTACCGCATTTTATTATGGTTTGGTTCATTTCCATTCTGCTTACCCGTTGACTATGTGAAACTGACATTTATCATGTGTGACCAATTATTATCAACATATGGTTCTAAACTAAGACAAATGTTGTCAAGTCATTTCAGTCATTAGACATAAGTTCATGGTACGACCCTCTGACCAATAGAAATTGAACAAAATATTATGTTGATAGTTATTTAACCTCATTCAAGTCTAAATTGGAACTGAATCACGCATTTATATCACACTAAGGGATCATTTCACAAGAACTCTGTTTAGTACCTAAATATGTTTCCGAAACAAAAGCAGTTTGTTTAAATATGTATTTTATATTGCACCACCAAAACGAACGTCCTTTTTTTCAAACATATTTAGGCGCTAAATTAAATAAAGAATTATTGTGCAATCTGCCCTAAGCATTGTGAACGAGGTATCTATTTATCTATACAAATATGTACTTATCTACGATAGGTATACGCGTGTTCGGAGACTATTATATACAGTCAGTTTGTGAGTACAATTAAAATAAGTTGTAAATGTTGCTTCAAGTCTTCTTGTACTTAGTACTTAATTATCTTATATACAAATATGTATCTATAGTATTATATTTCATGTGCTCCTAGTTTATGTGATAAATATACCCAGTTGTAAAGATATACGGTAGTTGTATGCTGGTAACAATCCGTATTGTTAGTTATAATACGTAGATATTTAATGAAAAAATGCTAAATCATACGCACATTACAAAGATGGCGCTACCTTTACTATTTACTTAATGTTATTCGGGTGTGGTGTAAAGTTGTAATTGTTGTAAACCAGCATTTTCATATGTAGTGTTATGAAGAACCATTTCTGAACCGTTCTAAAAGAAAACACTGATATAAAATACGTGTTTAGAACAACAAATGAATTGACACTTGACGAAAGAGTCCTTTACAACAAATGACTCTCAGTCAAGTGCCAATTTACATTATGGACGAACGATTGCGCGCTTACTGTTCTAAGCACTAAATGAAAACACAACTTAGAAATAATGTAAAGATCAGATCAAACTGTTTGTTCTATTCATGTAGCATATTCATGTTGTAATAGTATGTAGCTGTAATAATTGAACAAAAATATCGCAGTAGTAAGAACATAATTGGAATTAGAGGAACAATATTTATTAATAGTCCAGTTGGTAGGTACCTTTTATATCCAAACCCCTTTTACATAATAGGGAAAAATAAATATTGAAATTATAAAGATATGTTACTGTCAAATGAGCTAGTCAGAGGCTTTTAAATCTACATTATGAAATTCATTGTCATTCTTGATAGTAAAATGACAAGAGGTTAATTATAATTCTTACTATGAACTAAACATGAATAGTGTGAAAACAATTAGTATTTGATTGTGGGAATGCATTGCATTGTTAATAATTACATAATTATGAAACAAACCTTGCCTGTCTGTCAATAGATTTTTAGTTCAAAGTTCAAGGTATTTTATTTTGCAGTATTATTCAATACGATACAAAGACAATTTTTGATTTTTATTATGTGATATTAATTGACACCCTTTTAGTTATTGGTGTATTTTATATTTGAATCGATTCCTGTTTTATACAAAATTGTTAAGACGTTTATTTTTTATATTATACTAGCAGCGCCCCGCGGTTTTACCCGCGTTGTGCCCGTTCCCGTAGGAAATCCGGGATAAAATGTAGCCTATAGCCTTCCTCGATAAATAGACTATCTAACAGTGAAAGAATTATTCAAATCGGTTCAGTAGTTTCTGAGATTAGCGCGTTTAAACAAACAAACAAACAAACAAACAAACAAACAAACAAACAAACAAACAAAACAAACTCTTCAGCTTTATAATATTAGTATAGATTTTTATTGCTTAATATATTTTTTCCAAAACTATAATCATTTGGAAGTAAAAAAATATTTAATTGATGTTGCTATTAGTGTAATTTTATAGTGAAATCGCAAATCTAGTCTTTAGGAGATACTGATATATTTAGTGTTAAGAAAAATAAAAGTTCTTCGTAACTATAAGTATATATGTAGGGTATCCATTTATTTGTAGAATTATTGTATTGTATTTTACTAAATGAAATTGTGTATATATGTGAAAAATAAAGTACATATAATATGCTTTTTAAATTATTATTTTAATTTACCTTGTTCTTTTACAACTCAACTGTTTATTATCGCACAGTGTCGGGTAAATACGTTTGATATTATGTGCCTAGCAATGGAGGATTATAAAACAAATGAAATTCTAAAAACACCCCTACTGGTTTGATCCAGCCGTTTATGCGGCTGGATCAAACAAGCTGTTTGGCTAAGAACCTCTGAATCGGTCCAACATTTGAGAGCTACGATGTCACACAGCACACATACATACATGCACACACCTTTTAACATCCCCCTTTTGCTTCGGGAACAATAACAGAACACACTTGCATTTACTATAACAATTTATTTTATTTATTGTTTTAGATGTTTAGTTACAGACCAGTTCTAATCATATCTAACTAATATTAAGCAAATATGAATATTTGAACACTTCGATACAATGTTTAGGCAAAACAGGCACTGGAAAGTAGGCACCTATTTCATTGAATACGAGTGAGTGATGTCGTTATTACAGTATCAGAATCTAACCGTTACGTAAAGTGCTTATAAATGGTATACCTACTGTATACAGGGCTATTGGTAATTCGACGTAACTTGTCATCTTTTTATCGTATAGTTTCTTTTACGTCTTTGAGCTAGTGGAGGGAGATAGCCATACATACGCTAGCTTTGATTTGTAAAGGAGGGTTGGTTAACGAACGTATGTTACGATAATCAACCGTTTGAAGCAACCCGCTCTAAGTGGCAACACTTTTCAAAACAAATCACTCAGCTGTACAGCTGTAAATGTTTGTATGAGTTATTTACATGCTTATTATTCTGAGAATAAAATTACCTTTGATCAACAATAACACGATTATCAACAAACGTCAAGAGAAGGTCTTAAAATAGACCTTTAATTTTATAGTCTTGTTTAATAAGATCCAATAAAACGTTTCTTTAATATTATTATGAATAATGAAAACTTGCGTCACTCATATGAGTGTTTGTTGTGTTTCTGTTAATTTAAGTGTATGTTGATCCAAGGTTGATGTGGTAGTACAGGTGATAAGGCTTTAGAAGTAAAAGATTCCAACAATAATTTGACGTCACTCACAACGTAATAAGCGAACTTCAGCTATTCAAATCTAAGATTAAAAATAAAATCGTAGATATAATTTATATTTAATGAGAACATATCAAGTGAGTTTTAATGGTAATTAGTTAGTATAAAGTTAATAAAAAAAATAACAGTGAAATAATATTAAAAACAAATGCTCTAACAAAGTCACTGGTTAACACAAGACAAGTTGGAATGTTAAAATTAAATTCAATCAAATATTGTATAGGAAATCTCAATAAGTAGGTAATCTAAAGTAGGTATTGAAAATGTTTGGTTTATAATTATCATTAATCAATAATTGAGATAGTGATAAATATTGGTGCCGATTCTGTTGAGAACTTCAATAAAAATTTTCAGTTTTTTATGTTGATCAACTCAACAAGAAAAAGAAATATTATCAATCAAATAAACTGCTAAATAACTTAATTTTATAGCCACCTGAATATATTACTTATCGACTGTTGATTAAATAATTTCATTGGTTATTAACATTCTTTACAGGACGACAAAACACTGCCCACAATAGGGTATCTCACTGAATTGGCACCTTTCATGTCATTATCAATGACCACTATTATTTAAGATAGCATACTGACAATATAAACACATCTAAATTACCTACGTAACTTTGTAACATATTGCTAAGCCATGGTATTGCTATTCAATCACAACCAATTTTGTATATTTAATTGTTTGAATTTTACGTATTTAGCTTGTGAATTAATTACATTGTATTACTAATGACTATTTTTAATATTAGCTGTGCACTATAAGCATAATTTGGTTTTAAATTAACTAAACAGACCATGAAACGGTCTATTCAAATTATAATCTATCACTAAGCTGGCTCAGATAAGCATAACATTAACTCGAAATACATAAATATAATATAAATTGGCTATTGTCTGCAATACCTAATGTACTGAGAACTATAATTCGTGAATAAATAATAAATAGGTAGTTACATAATAATTATCCATTTATCATTGAAATGATAAGTATTATAATACAAAACAGAGACATTATTATCAATTTGTAAACAATAAAAAGGCATCTCATTCAGTAACTATAAAATTAGAATAAATATACGGGAGCTATATTAAATGGCTTATAATTTCACTATTAATATTTCGGAGTATTATCCCACACCTTTACAAATAAATCTTAGGCAAACCCCTAACCCAGCTAAATTAGAGTATTCTATATTACTTTAATGTTTATTTGGCCTTCTTTTTGCCTGATTTAACAGTTGCATCTATTTCTTTTTGCCAAGCTGCTTTGTTCATGGCCTCACCTAAAGAGTAGAAGCTACAAACTAACACTAAATTAAACACATAGAAAGCAACTTTCATAGGCCAGTTCAAGACATTAAGAATAGGGTAAGGCCACATTCCTGACATAGCATAGATAATGTGAATCCAAACCATGTAAGTCAACATGAAGGAGCAAAGCACAGTGAGGCCTAGCTTCTTGTTAGGATACATTCTGAATGATGAGAAAAGTTCGATCAATGTAAATATCACAATATTTGTATGCATGACATGATTCAACCAGGTGGGGAAATAAGCGTCTAATGCTCTTGGTAGGATCAGCTCTCTGTCAATAGCATATATTGACCAGAAACTGATGCCTACGAACATGGCGATGGGGAATGCCAGACAACTGAATACAGCATCTTTGATACGTCTTATCCAGGGCTTTGGTGATGGAGTTTGTTCATTGCTTCCCACTAGGTCATTTATTAGTGCCAGTGTAAAGTATGCAGTTTGAATTAACTGGAACAAAAATATATTTCATTTATGGACAAGCTATGAATTAAAGAAAATGGATTATATTATTGTTAGCACTTACAGCATTTAAGTAAGTCAGATATTTCAGTTTTCCACCAAAATTCGATGTGATTTTGTTACTCGGAACCACAACATAAGTGTGATCATAGTAACAGGCATAGCCGAACTGCAGGGCTCCTAACAAGTGGAACAGTATCTTCCACATTTTGAAATCTGAAATAGAGTAATAAATAAATAAATATTTTAAAATACATAGAACTACCAATATAATGAGTTTCGAAATAATAAGGTTTGGTTCTGTTGATAATTCTCTGGACAGAGATTTCATGAAGGACTCTTCCACCCATTCTTTAGTGTATTTAGAGTACTATAAAAACTACAGCATTAGGTATCGTCTGTACTACAAAATCTATTCAATAAAATAATGTAATACATTTTACTTATTACTCCCTATGATTCCGATTTATAAATCGGTCTTGAGTAACACTAAATAACAGTTACGAAATCCTGTTATGTTTAAGTTATGTATGCGTGCGTCCTGTAAAATATTTTAGTGAATAAAGGAGGGCGTTAGGTATGACTTGCTGAAACACTGGTGCGGGGATTTAGCTGACACAATTCACACAATATTACAAGATAAATAATAAGCGTTAAAAAACCCAACACACTTATTTGAAAAATATTTCTATTTAACTTTATAGCAAGGAATTCAAATACGCTTACGTTTTAAATTTAAATCCAACCCGGTCGACCACTCAGCACAAAAAAAATCCAAGATTGTTGACTTTTGACTTGACTTGACTTACTTTTACTTACCTACTTGCTTCACTTCATATATCACTCATTTGACATGCATGGCAGTACTGACACACTTGACAGTTCTTGTTTGACCGTAGTGAGTAGGTATGATTTTTTTTTATTATTAATGATCATCACATTCGATATTAGGTACCTAAGTAAAAACTTGCCAATTGCCAATTGCCATTTAATTGGTTGTATCGTTGATGATTAAATAAGAAAACACTACTTAACTATGTTCAAATGAAATCAAATCCAATGGCAATTGAAATGACAATGACAAATGCTCTATAGATAATAATTAAATTATATAAATAAATAAATATACCCGGACAAATTCACTCACGGTTAACTAGACCCAAATTAAGCTCTAAGCTTGTAATAATGGAATCTAACTAACTGATAGTACTACATATATATACAGATACACAAATACTTTTTAAGAAGAATATATAATTGACACCCAGACGTCGTCGCCAACAACTACTTCACAAAACTAAAAACTTCAATTAAAAACTTTGATATTCGCGTTATTTTGTGTTCATAACGCGATAACTTTATGTAGGTAGGTATTTCAAAAGTGAAATGTTATTCAAATTATTTTCATTCCACTTCAAAAACCGAAGGAGGAGATTCTCAATTCGGACATTTAATTAACAGAATACACGATACAATGCTGCATTCCACCAATCGAATAGTAATCGAATGGAGCGACGGGAGCGACTTAAAAAATTGTTCCATCTCTAGTTCGGTATTTGACATCGACAGCAGATTAATCGTTAATATGAAGCGTGACTGTGACGTCAGATATGACAGTGACACTTTTTGTATTAATATATTCTGAAGTTGACGGACGTCCGACGTGTTTTCGTTCATGGAAGAAAGAAATAGAGTAATGTCCATTGTCCACCCTCCAATGGCTTTATTGACGAGTGGCTATTTTCCTATTGAATTTTAAGGATATGTAGGTTTGATGAGGATTAAGAAAAGATTAAAAAAAGCCGTTTATGCTGATGTATCGCCATATTATTAGACACTGGGTTCAAGTTCCCTGGTCCTCTAACTATACTCATAAAAAATACTAAAATTAATCTAGATATTTATTTAGGTACGTACCGTGTTCAGTCGTTCTGCTGTGCATGCGTTTTGTTTGAAAAACAATAGAACATTCGTGCGCGCAAAATGACTAAAAACGCTTAAAATGAAAGAACCCTTTATTTGGAACTTGAATAAATAACTTAAAATTAGTATAACTACCAACAGTATATACGAGTATACCCTAACGGTTTGAAAAGTAGTTACAAACCTTCCTCTTGACTTGAATCACTCGGTGTGCTAGTGGAACCGTATGGATTTCTGTTCTGTTCTGTAGTTTTTGGGAACAAGAGTTAGGTACATACATTATAAGTATGGTACATACTTTTTAAGTTAGGTACATACATTTAGCTTTTGAGGACTTTGTTAATAATATGTATATATTTATTATGCTTTAGTTGACGCCATCTCATTTATGGAAGTGTTGAGTTAGTAGTCAATATTCAGATTCATGTGTAGTAAGTCAACTCCACTACAGTCAACTACAAAAACCGGCCAAGTGCGAGTCGGACTCGCGCACGGAGGGTTCCGTACATTAAAAAACGGCAAAAAATCGCGTTTGTAGTATGGGAGCCCCCTTGAATATTTGTTTTATTTTATTTTTAGTATTTGTTGTTATAGCGGCAATAGAAATACATCATCTGTTAAAATTTCAAATGTCTAGCTATCCACCGTTTTTGAGATACAGCCTGGTGATAGACGGACGGACGAACGGACGGACAGCGAAGTCTCAGTAATAGGGTCCCGTTTTTACCCTTTGGGTATGGAACCCTAAAAATGATGGTTCAATATTACAAAACACTTCAACACATTTATTATGGAATCTTTTAGTGTTGAAGTGTGTTGGTATTTTGAAAGTGTTCACCAATTTCGTAGTTGACTGTGACTGACCTGGAGGAGAGGAATATAAAACACATCCTACTAATCAGTAATCGTAGGTACTACTTAATATTATAAATGCGAAAAGTTTTGAGGATGGATGTATTCATGTTTGTTACTCTTTCACGAAAAATACTATAAGTTACTAACTTTACAGTAATATGGGTTGGTATACAGAATATATATACATATAACATGGGATACATTTTATTCCGAAATTCCCGCGGGAACGGGTATAACGCGGGTAAAACCGCGGGGCGCGCTAGTACTAACATAATATGTTAGACTGACTAACGTAGGTGCATTGGTCTCAGATTCACCGCGCCTACTGAACATGTCAACAAGCCTGACACGTCAGGCTACACGATGCTCTCAGGCTGCACTCGCCAGTAAATACACCCCCGCCCGCGGAATTGTGAATGTTTTAGACGTAGGATGTAGTCTGACGTAGTTTAACCAGCATGTTCAATTTTACTGGTAGAAACACAGGGAAGAAACATGATTAAAATGATTTAAAAAAACTTTTCTACAAGAAGTTTTTAAGCTGCGTCCTCAGACAAACGAGGGAAGTCGTTACGGCTATTCAATTACGAGACTCTGCAAAAGCTATTTTCTTCAATTTCTCTGTTGTTAAGATTGCCACAAATTGCTTTTAATTCCTACAAAACACTTTCACTTCACTTTTATTTATTCATTCAAATTGGTTTTTCATTCGGTATAGTCGGGTTACAGTGACTTTTTTACTAGAAAGGGCTTTGCTCTTATTTGTTAAAATGGATTATGTTTTCAGGAATATAAATTAAGCCATTCTAATGTATTTTAACTACTTTAATAAATTTTAGTTTATTTTGTAGTGATAAATGGTACTTAACTACTGTCGCTGCAATGCATGTTTTCCGAAGAAAAAAGCAATATTCAACTTGAAAGCTTATTATTTTTTAGGAATTGTGAGTTAAAGCCTAAGGCTTGGCCTCCAATCATTTGTGTTCGAAATAGATAGTGTTTCCTCACCTTCAACTGTATACTACATAAAACTTATGAAGGCCTATATGCGGTCTAAAAGCTCCGACGTCAGGGTAGGCCACGTATCTTCTCGAACTATCTTATGAAGGCTAAACATAAATCTGTTGTAACTTTTACATCTACTCCAAGGTAATTTATTTTCTTTGGTAAAAGCTATTAAGATTATAAGCATAAGAATTAGAGATAATAAAACGCAAATAGAAGACAAAATAAGTAGATAAATCTAGGTTTCTACTCCAGTCTATTTACGAGACAGTTTCAGCCTAAACTTCACAATGTTGTCAAATAAAACTGAAACTGTGACTTCGTTAGCTCGTAAAACATCAAAAGGCATTCCAAGCGCTCCAAATTCAAAACCAACCCCTTTAATACCGGATTCGATACACATACTTCAGAATCGATATCAGAACAAAGAGGTCCGGCATGTGGAAAGTAATTAAGTATTAATATTAAACTACTCAAATCAAAACATATTTCGGGACGACCACAGCCTTCGATGCTTCCTTCTAATACAAACTTAGGCCCTTTGTGACCCAATCAGATCTCTGGGATTAACTTAATACTTCTTGCTTCTGTTCCTTATTCAAACATTGGATTTCCCGCCCTATAAAGTTAGAATGGGCATACAGCCTTATCAGAGCAAGAATTTCAGAGAGCATGCGCAAGGCAGGAAAGGGCAGCTTTATCATCAGTCGGTTGGCGGTAAAGTAACCATTCGAACGTCCTCTAATCTCATTTAGGATCGCGGTGAACTTCGTCAAGTATAACCACGGAGTGTTATATGTAAGCATTTGTAGTTTCAAAGCATGTTATGTGTCTAGAAAGTTAAAGTAACAACTCTTTTCAACGCTTAGGTGTTCGTGTGATTCTATTGAGAGGTAAGTCTGAGCTGTACCTGTAGATTCTAGATAACTAACTCTTGTAATTTGAGGCGTGTCTGTTAACAAACATTTTTACAATTAAACGAGTAACATTTTTAGATACTAGCTACTCTACTGTAACCTCCTCTCTATTCTCTTTATGGATAATACCCAAGTTGTGTCAGTGTGCATGTACCCCACATCCCCATCATTTATATCTTGATACATAGTTTAGTTAGACGTATTATTTTTTCAAATTTAAACGGAAATATTATTGTTGTAAGATTACGTTTAAATATTCTACATAATTTTTTGTCAGTCTCTTTTTTTGAGTTTACAAAAACAAAATAAATACTTATGTATGTGAGTATTTAAGAATTGGGTACTTAAAAGGTAAATGAGCTTCGTTTTAATTAGATTAAATTGAACAATGTAAATGGTAGGGCGGGTAAAATGTCTGTATTTGCATAAGCGCCATGGGCGCGAAGGCTTTCGGAGGAAAAGGTGTATAAGAAAACATATCCTGTTCTAGCAGTTTTTATTTTACCTTTCCACCGAATTTAACAAAAAAGCGTTTTTCCTCCGGTTTTTTGAGGAGTTTGTATTCAGTATATGTAGCTATGTGGTATACAGAAGACAAATTCTTTGTTTTCCTTGATAATCTATACTAATATTATAAAGCTGAAGAGTTTGTTTTGTTTGTTTGTTTGTTTGTTTGTTTAAACGCGCTAATCTCAGAAACTACTGAACCGATTTGAATAATTCTTTCACTGTTAGATAGTCTATTTATCGAGGAAGGCTATAGGCTACATTTTATCCCGGATTTCCTACGGGAACGGGCACAACGCGGGTAAAACCGCGGGGCGCTGCTAGTTAAAAATATCCAGATTGATCCTGTTACAAATAAATGGTTCCAAATCCACCTACGTAACATAATTACACCATAAAATGACAAAAGGTTGAAACTGATCATGTTAATATATTTATGCGCATACAAATAACGGTTATTTTTCCCTGGGGGATATATTTGGTGACGTCATATAACGCACAGGCGTAGGTAGCGTTATCTAGGGGGTTCTAGAGTTTTCATAATATTCTGTGAATTGTTATTAATGTTCCGAGGAGCCCTAAATTTCTTAAAGAAGTAGGTTCTAGTAGAAGTGGCCTATCCGAATGTCGCACTTTCTAGACCGCCTAAAGGCCTCCGACATGGTCTAACGATTGAAACAACCGGGACCGACAATTTAACGTGCCCTCCGTAGCGCTCACATAGAAATGCCACTATTGCCCACCCATCGCACGCTATAAGCACGTATAAGCACGTGTATTTTTTGAATATGCAAAATAGACCTAAAAATGTTCCACGCGGCGTCACTCTTTGTGTTAACCGCAAATGTTATTAAAAGTTTGAATTGTGTGTGTGTCTCTCAAACGGGTAACAGATTTAGTTTTAGTTTTATTTTGTTTGAAAAGAGAGACGAGTTTTCTTTGTTTTTGAACAGGGTTTCTCAAACAAATACTTGTGTTCTATACGTATAATAAGCTCGTGCAGTTTACGCGGAAATACACATAACTTTGAGATGATATTAATTTTAATGGTTCCATTAAATGTTACATTTTACAAAGGAAATGGGTAACTTTATTTAACGATGTTTGTTACACGAGACCGGATGACATAATTGGTTATTCCGGGAAGTATAAGGTTATTTCCTCTGAAAAGTCCTAATGGAACCTCCAAGGAAATGTAGAGGTTATTTTGCTCTCACTTCGACCGAGATAAACCTTTTATAATTCAAATCCACTTCGTTTACCTTTTGATTGAACGTAAAATTAATTTAGCAGTTTTTGAAGAAAATCTGGAATGTATTCATACTATGACGAAAAATATTTCGTTATAATATACAATTTTTTAAATTTATATACTAACTGCCTTATTCATAATAGTAGTTTATGCAACGTCATATAAAGAAGGGTATTAAAACACGAGTGTGAGTTTATGAAACGAGCGCAGCGAGTTTCATAATAGTAACGAGTGTTTTAATACCCGTGTTATATGCAGTTGCATACACTACTTTATCTTCACTATTTAATGCAATTAATCAAACAAAATTTTAAAAACAAAACACATTGCGAAACATTAAATTCACGCGTAGGTACGTGTATTGTCACAGTGAACTTGCCGCCATTAAAATCTAACCAATGAGAGCGCAGCTGCGCGTAGGGCCAATCAGGAGCGAGCGAGATCTTACCAAAGAGTTTTGTGTATGTAGTTTCGACGAAGTTTTCACGTATAACCCAACTATTTTCAAAAGCCAGCCTAATATCAAAATTTTATACAACTAGTATGAGGATTTTGACATAAGGCTCGCCAGGTTAATTGGTCGCGTTATAATGATGTTATAATGTTAAATTATAATGATATTATAACATCATGTGCAATTGCTTAAATTGAGTGTTTTAGTTGTCTGTGCTATAACAGTAGTAATTATAAGTCAAGTATTGGAATCATAAGTAGAATGTTACAACATTAGTGTAGATAAACGATATTTAACTTAAACAGTGTTTTAAAGTGTTTTGTCTCTTTCGCTCTTTGGCAAATAGCGTATGTCGGAAAGGGACAAACCATTTGATAGCTAAAGTGCTCTTAATAAGCGTTTATGAATAACGCCCTAATACTTTACAACCATATACGAGTATACCTATATATAAAACTATCGATTGTTTCATACATGCATCACGAAACAGACCCATTTTGGTTGAGAGGCCATTTATTTTCGGGATCTATCTAGGTCAGTTGTGACGAATATGGGATGAACTCCGAATAGGTTTCTATTCATGTTCTATATCTGAATTTAAAATCTGGCTTCTAGTTAATTGAACAGGTACAATGTGGAATGGGGGCAACTATATTTTTAACTACTATCAACCTAAATAAAGCTGAGAATACACAGGCCTTTAAAACAGAGTAGTGCATGGTAGGAATCTGCAAGTCAAAGTACAATGCACTCTCGTCAAATATAGTCCTGCCAGTTAGCATATATGCAGATGCCAGTATGTAAGCACGCGTTAGCAGCTGGGATGATAATATACCAGTATGTATAGCCAGTACAGCGACAGTCACGTGTATTCCAGCTCTAAGCTAGGTAATTAGATACATCACTACATATTATAAAACAAAGTCCCCGGCCGCGTCTGTCTGTTTGTCTTTTCGCGGTAAACTCAAATACTACTGCACGGATTTTGACGCGGTTTTTTTAAATAGATAGAGTGATTCAAGAGGAAGGTTTATAATTATGTATAAAAAATCCCGAAATTCCCAAGGGAACGGGCACAACGCGGGTAAAACTGCGGGGCACTGCTAGTGTACACATAATTATGTGCAAGTGAAATTCGTATTAATTAAAAATTGAGATTTAGCAATTAGTTAGTCGTGGTTAAGCAATATTCTTTTTTTATATATACGGTAACATAGATTTTAAGGACAGACTTTAATTACGTTCTCCGTAATTATACAAGCCAAATATGAAACTAATTAAATCTGTGTTTGTTGAACAAATATTGACTTAGATTGTTCCAAGACAAGGAAACTTGATCCTAAATAAACCGCCAGTCGGCTTGTCTCAAGTTATGTCGTGATGTTACCAGCAGAATGTTAAGTAGCTTAAACTAGGGAGCTGCGAGATTAATGCTCGCTTGCTTGGATTTGGTTATTTTGAACTTGAGAACTTGATCTTTAGAATAGATAGTTAATTACATGTAGGTTAATAACATTTAAATTACCTGGATTAACTTGCTTAGGAGGTTCTAGCAATTGTTTTTCAGTTGAATTCATTGAGTTATAATGTACTGTAGTTTAATTTACCTGTATTCTCGTTTGCTTACATATTGTAAAGGCACGTACACCCTAAAAATCAAGATATAAATCCCTTACAACACGTTAATGCTTACGTCAATGGCGATGAATGCATAATGTGGTAAATTGAGACGATGAGATTATTGCCATTAATTTTACGAATTCAAACTGATGTTAAATACATTGTAAAAGAAGTTGATAATAGATAATATTCTGAATAATTATGAATGCAGCTTGAAATATGGTGTACTATATAATATTTCCTACTTAGTCTTATAGAATAAAATAATCTTCACTATGGTGAAAAATGTATTTGGCCATTTGTTATTTTGAACAAACTATACATCGAGGAAATGGAACATCGGCGATGAATAGGTCAGTCATTTGATGTTTCGGTGAATTGTTCGGTTAACTGAGCTTCGGTCAAACGTAATTCGGTAAAATAAAGGTACCTAGTCTACAGTAAAGCTAGCAAAATTTATATTTCATGGAGGTTAAAGTTCAAGGCATTTGCAAATCGTGGTCAGTGTGCATTTAATAGACTGGTTAGTTTTACCCGCTCATGCATTGAGAGTATTTAAGAGTAGGTACATTGAGTATTGATCGTACATCAAGTATTTACAACAGTATTTGTACTAGTACATAAATAACAATGTGAAATGGCTAATAAATGATGATTAATAACCATAAAATAGCGTTTTTCGTATTAAAATCTTAGAGTAATAGGAATGATAGAGTTTCTTCTGTTTTGTAGTCAGAAATATAGTTATGGCGTCGTTAATATTTATTTACTTCAAGCTGCGAGTAAGTTAATTTTTTTTTTTAGAAGTAGTAATTTGCAGTTTTCAAACTCACTTAATCACCTATTATGTAGTTGGTTTGTGACCAACCCTGTGGGAGTTTTTAGACAGCCTTAAGACTCTGACTAGGTTTATTGAAACTACCGGGACCGACAATTTCACGTGCCCTACAAAGCACGATAGCGCTCAGATATAGAATAAAATAAAAAATTCGTTAACTATAAGTAGACTATAATTAAGCCAGTTTGGGACAACCATTCTTATGAGCCAAGCTGGACGTTGCTTAACAATGGCAATGAGCCAACATCGCTTTTCTCCTTCTACCGAGTCAATGGCGCAAAATAATTATTGTATTTGGTACTCATTTGTACTAAGCGATACCTACTCTTAACGCAGTTAAGTGAGTGCCTCTGTTTCCTGGTTAAATTAAGTTGAGAATAGTGCGGTAGTGATGAAGTGGCATACATCCGGTTTTCAAGCGACGTCCTAATTAATTTATGTCAATAGCGAGTCGGTTAGTGGTGAAAGCGGTGAAGCATTAAGCCAGTCACACACATACCATAGCTTCGTATATTACGACATATTTTCACGTCGCATAATAGTTACGTATATTAGATATATGATATTTAAGCAGCGCCCCGCGGTTCTACCCATGTTGTGCCTATTCCTGTGGGAATTTCGGGACGAAAAATTACTGATAAAATTCCCGTCGAATGTGGCTATCCATTACGAATATTCAAATCAGGTTATAGACCAGTGATGGGCAAAGTAGGGCCCGCGGGCCAACTCCGGCCCGCGAAGGTATTTAATCCGGCCCGCCAAAGGTCCATCGACATGGACAACACACGATATGGAGTATATGGCCCGCTATAGTTACGTTTTGACGGTCAAGAAGTATAAAGTAGATTTTACTTAGTAGATTATAAGATGCATAATCTATAGGTGAAGCTAAACTAGCCGCGTAGTTCATGTGTTGCGTAATACGGGGCGCAAAGCGTGGTGAAATGAGAGGCGCGGGCGGCGGGGTCGTTACCATGGCAGGGCCTTCGAATAAAAGTTAAATTTAATTACTATTTATGTTTAAATACTAATGTTTTTATTATTATTATGATTAAAAGCTTTCACACAAAATGCATTTTTTCTATAATTCTGGCCCTCCTCTAGATTTTTTTTGAACATTGTGGCCCCCCATTAAAAAAGTTTCCCCACCACTGTTATAGACTATTTTCTATCCCGAAATACCTGGTCTACAGAAACGGGCACAACGCGGGTAAAACTGCGAGGCGCTGGTATTTTTATTATATACTAGCAGCGCCCCGCGGTTTTACCCGCGTTGTACCCGTTCCCGTGGGAATTTCGGGATGAAAAATAGCCTATAACCTTCCCGTTGAATGTGGCTATCTATTACAAAAAGAATTATTCAAATTGGCCGGATAATGCCTGAGATTACCTCGAACATACAAACAAACAAACAAACAAATTTTACCTCTTTATAATATTAGTATAGATTTGCCTGGCATTACAGCACTGGAAATACGTAGCGTATCTTAAGTCTGATATTCACCGACCCTTTAACACATTGGTATATGCAAATAGGCCACCAAGCTTAACCATAAAGCCGTACAATAAATTGAAAAGCAAACAGTTACAGTATAACAACTTATTTATTGACAGTTATCTAAAGGATTTGAAGATAAGGGTAACGATATACTCGTATCCTAGATGTTATAGAGTTAGTAGGTATAAGGGTGGGTTTGAAATAACCTTAAGTTTAAGAGAATTGCCGTACTAAAGTGTTAATTATAAGGAGTTTTGAGGCAGGTAAAAGGTTATAGGTATAAATAGGTAGGAATAGGTAAAATAGGTAGCAGTAGGTAGGTATCTGTCGTTTGTGGTGCTTAATATGAATGTTTGATTTTTAAAGCTTTCGTTTATTAGGGACTAGCAGCGCCCCACGGTTTTATCCGCGTTGTGCCTGTTCCCGTGGGAATTTCGGGAATTTTTATACATATAAACCTTCTTGAATCACTTTATCTATTTAAAAAAACCGCGTCAAAATCCCTTGCGTAGATTTAAAGATCTAAGCATATATACATAGGGACAGACAGACAGACAGACAGCGGAAAGCAACTTTATTTTATACTATGTTCCATTTATGAATAAATTAAATAAATTTCGACCACAGTGCGTGGGACGTTCGGTTTACTAAGTCAGCCCAAATTCTTTTTCTCCTTATCTCGCTCAGTTGACAATGTAGACAATACTAATATAATTCTTCTTGAGACAACAGGTATCATAAATATTAGAACATCACACCTTCCAGTCACGTCCAGCATCGTAAAACATCATTTTATCCCTAGAAGCTCTCTGGTCCAACTTTATGTTTGCTCGTAGAGAAGCCCATTGCTCATCCCAACTGTAGCTCAGAAGTCTGAGGTGATTGAAGATCGAAGTGCAATGGACTTCTTACGTGATCGAGCTTTTTAAGTTTAGATTGGGTAGGTGCGGTTCAATGTGGTGAAATTAAATCTAGCTATAGATAATTATGGATAATAGATTTTATAGATATTTAGAGATTTGAATAATGTTAATAAGTAAATGAATATTTTATTTTGATTTCATACTTTCAAGTAAGTGAATTCTTGTGAAAAAGTGAACTTTCAAGTTAGTGGGCAGCCCTCGTGCGGGAGTTTTTGTACCACCTAAAGGGCTCTAAAGAAAGGCTTGGTAATAAAGTATAAAGAGCACTTACTTTACCTATAATCAGCAAAATAAAATCGTATAGTTTGGTGTTTGTTATTCATGTAAGATGTTCTCAGAATTATATACTATCTACTATACTGGCTTCATTACTTACCTACTTGTTGTTTTGCTGGTTCCGATTTTACTAGAAGTACAATATCCGTAAAACAGCCTGTTGCTTTCAAACGTTAGCACCACATAATACAAAATGTTGGTATTTATACGAGAGTAGGTAAGATCTTTGCATACAAAAGCGATTCAGTCGTCGGCAATGATATGTAATTTAATTTTGTACTTCCAAGTACAATAGTTTTTAAATAAATCAAGTATGGAATGGAAAATTGTGTAGAATCAAAATTAAGTAAACGTTTTTACTTTGAAGTAGGTACCTAAAGGACTTAATGTTTTTACTTTAAAAATGTACGAGTACGTTTCCTCTAGGACAGTTTCAAACTAAACTATCGGGAAAAAATCGCTTTACTGCACAATTTTAACAACACTTTAGAATTTTCAGTGAAATACGAAATCGTAGAACTTGTATTATCACACCAACATTGAGAAAAGCATTTCGTTATGAAGCGCGAAGTTTTAAAGGTAGTTTGACGTAACTTTGAATCTAGGGTGCGTCCACATCTGACGAATATGCCGCGAATGCGCAGGTCGCGAACCGTTTGTGAGCTGCCCGCGAGCTGCGCGCGTGCATTTTTGTTCGTGCGCCGCTCTTGCGCCGCTCGCGCGCAGTTCGCTCGCAACCTAAGCGCCGTATGCGATCAGCGCGCGGGCGGCGCGCGGGCGGCGCGCTAGCGGCTCGCGTCTGCCTAAAGTACTGAGCCAATAAGCGCAATTGTAAGCGCGATAATTGAGCGCGCGCAGATCGCGGGCCGCGCGCGCGCTGGGCGCGCGCCTTTTACGAGCCTTGCATGAGTTGCACTAAAGAGGCGCACCAAACCATTGCCGTGACTGCACGCGCGCGGCTTGCGGGCAGCTCGCACATGGCTGGCGAGCTGCACATTCGCGGCGCATTCGCCAGATGTGGACGCACCCTAATATTCCATTCAGAAACGCGCAAAGTAAGAGTGCTTTAAACCATGAATGTGCCTAGTTTGCAACTCAATTAAGACCTAATTTATTCCGCCATTTCAAGCTACATAGTAGATAATAATCTACTCACGTCATATGGAGGATGTTTTAGTTTCAATCAAATTATGAACTGTAATATTTTTGTCATTGACCTTGATTTTTATATTAATGCAAAAATATTACATTATTTGTTAAATATTACATACCTATGTTGTTATTAATATAAAAATATGTATCTTATCTTATAAGTCGGATAATAAGTATCCTTCAATACCTACACACGAATACAGCATAATATACGGTCATATTCATTGCCACACTGACGTGTTATTATGGAAATTGTGCAAAATGGCCGCCATTGTCGAGCCTCTTATATTATATACTAGCAGCGCCCCGCGGTTTTACCCGCGTTGTGCCCGTTCCCGTGAGAATTTCGGGATTTTTTTTACATAAAAACCTTCCTCTTGAATCACTCTACCTATTACAAAAAACCGCATCAAAATCCGTTGCGTAATTTTAAAGATTTAAGCATACAGACAGACAAACAGTGTGACAGACACGAAAAAGAGACGACTTTATTTTATACTATGTAGTGATTAATACGTTCTGTCATTCGTAAAATTTTGCTTTGCAAGAAGGTGGAGTAGTCGAGAATTAAAAAACTTGGTTTTAACCACGGAAGAGCTATGTACGAGTACTTACTGTAGAATTCATTTCGTGGTGTAATTAATGCAGTGCAAAACAATTCGCCGGTTTACCACTGGATGTGCTCCTACACAGAAGTATGTTATGCGCTTGAGGCATCCATTAACGCAACGGGTTAACAAAAAGATGGTTGAGGCACCTGAACTGGCGTCAATAGCGTATTGGACGACTGACCTCGACGTAATGGATATTTAATCTTGCTCCGGTCATCTACTTGGGTTAAAAACCTGTACAAATCTATTTCTTTAGATCTGATTTCTATTCCTATAGATCTGTGTAGGTGTATGAGCCCACGCACATGACAAGATTGAATAACAATTATTTCGAGGCACGTCGTCCATACACGCTATCGACGCCAGTTCAGGCCATGCGCATCTTTTTGATAGTCCGTAGCGTTAGTGGCTGCTTTAAGTGAATAACATACGAGAACGTCAAACATATAAAAACGCGACGACTCCATCTGAAGCGAATCAAATCGCTTGTTTGAAAAAAGGCATATTTTCCTTAATGATCTGGTTTATATCAATAGCTCAAAATCTGAAATCATGAATAATTTCCAACAGGTAATTCATATTCAGGATCATGCTCCGTAGCAATACGTGCTATGAATGTAAGATACGAGCAATGTTTTGACGTCAGTTCTTTATTTTGTGCTGTTATTAAAATAATAGTAATCCTCTTCAATTTACTGATTTCTATATAGCGTACAGGCTTTTGGAAACGGAATGTATTCTCTTAATAATGTCCCATTAACTTTTATCACGTAAAAGTGTTTTTTTTTGTAAATACTCACTCTTGACTACATATTTACTTCTTTTAACAAAATAAAAATGGGCAAGTGGGCTATTTTAAGGCTTGCGTTTGCATAACTTTTTGGTTTTTGTGACATTTTTAAACAAATATCACATAAGAATAATGCAATAAGAATTGCAAGTGTGTTCATGAGCTGTGCAATCAAAATATTCAGTTGATATTTAGGTTAAATAAATAAATGTTTTCAGTCGTGTCCAGTTATACCGATAATGATATACCGTTATACCAAGTTAAGTGTTCCTAGTTTATCAATTGTAAATCGACTAACATAATATCATAAATTATTTTTACTCTGACTTACATCGATTATTTCGTTTTAATAAATTACTGGCTCGGAAATATGTAAACTATGATCGAGTAAACTTTTTATTTTCCTTGAGTTGAAAAGTAACACTAAGGGCGGATTGCACAAGAATCCTTAAATCTTAGTCTGTATTTGATAGCTAGATATATTTAAGAAGCAAAAGGTGTTCGTTAAAAAATAAATTGTTTATCGAATTATTTAAACCGGACGTCATTTGTTTATATTTAGACGTTAAAAAAAATTGCAACAAGCGAACTATCTACTGATGATGATTCCCACGCCGATTTCGGCGACGGTGACCGTTCTCAATTTAAATTCCGTTTTGATGCGCCCTCACATGACTGATATAGCCGATTTTAGCATTGAATGTTCTGGAGCAGCTGCAGCAGGTGAGGACGCCGTTAACGTAGTTGAAGATGATGTTTGATGGCGGTTTACTTTTATGATGTTCTCTTTTTTTGTCAAGATCTCGCCTTCGCTGTTCTTCAAACTCTTGGACATGTTTGTGAACTTTATGTCGCCATTCTGGTCGGTTGGCAGCTTGCTGCTCCCATGTATTGGGCTCTATCCCACACCCCTTCATATGCCTCTTAAGCACATCTTTATACCTCAGAAACTGGCCGCCGCGGTTACGCTTACCGTTTTTGAGTTCTGAGTAAAAGATGCGCTTTCCCACCCTTTCTTCGGGCATACGGGATAAATGTCCACACCATCGCAGCTGCCTCCGCATGAGGTACGCTTCAATACCGCACACATTCGCTCGCCTGAGAACATCGGTGTTCCTCACCCGGTCGGACCATTTAATGTTCATTATATCACGAAGACATTTAAGGTGGAATCGGTCTAGGGAACGAATGTGGCGACGATATAGACACCATGTCTCTGCCGCGTACAAAATGTTAGGCAGGACAATCGCTAGGTACACTTTGATTTTTGTTTGCAACTTAATGTCATGAGACCGGAATACCTTAACGCGCAGTTTCCCGAACGCTGCCGAAGCAGCACCAATCCTGCTATTTATTTCCAGGTCAAGGTCACCTTTAGATGTCACGGTGCTTCCAAGGTACTTGAACTTATTCACCTGATTCAGAGTTGACCCGTTGAGCTGTATATTCAGAGGCACTTGATGTTCGCAGCCGGTAGTCATTACTTCAGTTTTGGTCACACTGATTTTTAGACCGAATCTACAGCACATCGAGTTGAAGTTGGACATTAACTCTTGCAGACCTTCAGGTGAAGTTGCTAGAAAACAAATATCATCTGCATACATAATCTCCGTAATTAGTTCGAGGGAAACCTTAGTAAGCGCCCTTAACCTTGCTAAATTAAAGATGCCTCCATCCGTCCGAAAACGGATGTGGACTCCCTCTATATTCGTCTTTAAAGTTTCCCTAACGACTACAGCAAAAAAGATGGCAAATAATGTAGGCGCCAGCACACATCCCTGTTTAACACCACAGGTGACGGAGAAAAACTCTGATTGATCGCCATTAGATGTTACACAGCAAGTCATGCAGTCGTGCAGGAGTCTTATCAATCGCACGAATTTGTCTGTGCAACCAAATTTTGATAAAATTATCCAAAGAACCTCCCGAGGAATACTATCAAAGGCTTTTTCCAAATCAACGAAGCATAGAAACAAAAGTTGGAATTGCTCTTTGCTCTTTTCTTGAAGTTGGCGAATAGAAAAGATTGCTTCGCTTGTACCTCTGGCAGGCCTAAATCCGAACTGAGTCTCAGGTAAAAGTTCTTCGGATAATTTTAACAACCGATTAAGCAGTATTCTGGCAAATATCTTTCCGGTGGTCGAGAGTAAAGATATGCCGCGGTAAGAGTTACAGTCCGCGCGGTCTCCCTTATTTTTGTATAGGGAACAAATAACTGATTTTCGGAAGCTTGAGGGTACTAGTTCTTCCGACCACATCTCCGAAAACAGCTGCCACAGGATCTTGTGTAGCTCCTCTCCACCGTACTTGATAAGCTCTCCAGGGAGGTTGTCTACCCCTACTGCTTTGTTGTTCTGTTGGGCTTTGATGGCTTTTACAACCTCATCTAAAGTAAGTGGTTCGTCCAATTCTGATGCTTTGGGATGGTCAGGCAGCGATTTGACAAAATCTATATCAGCTGCTCGATCCACGTTGAGTAAACAGTTAAAATGTTCAGCCCAGCGGGTTAGCACATCATCCTTATTCGATAGGAGCGAGCCGTCCGACGACTTCAATGGCACATTTTTACGAGAAGAGGTTCCTATCAACTTCCGAACCTCACTAAAAAAAGCTCCAAGCTGGTTCGTATCTGCAAGCTTCTGAATTCGACAGATCTTATCCAACCACCACCTATCTTTTGTTGCACGGGCAAGCTTTCTTAAGTCAGATGCACTTTTGTTGACTTTGTCAGACAGGGATGGTTTTGTCTGAGTGTTGTGGTCTCGGTTTTGTAAGACCTTACGGTGAGCGGTGATTGCATCGGTTAGTACTTTGTTATTTTCGTCAAACCAGTCTTCATGGGTTCTGAGCTGTACGCCCAGAGCTTCTGTTGCTGCTTCAATAATATTGGTAGCAAGGGAGTTGTATTTTGATTCTATAATGCTGTCTGTAGTGTAATTTTCAACTAGTTTATTATTTAGGGCTTGAATGTACCGTGTTTGAGATACTTTATGTTGAAGGTTTTGAATACTAAGATGTGGGGATTTTGGTATGGTTTTTCTGCGAGGTTGGTAGAGCTGTAATCTTAATTTGATAAGTACTAACCGATGGTCGGTCCAACAATTGGCACCACGCATTACACGTGTAACCATAACCTGGGAGATATCGCGCTGTCGTACGATTGCAAAGTCGATCAAATGCCAGTGCTTAGACCTCGGGTGCATCCACGTTGTTTTGTATATCATCGGAAGTCTAAACATGGTATTAGTAATAGACAGTTCAAACTGTGAGCACAGGGACAGAAGCAGCTGGCCATTACTGTTCATATTTCCAACACCATGTCTGCCCAGCACCCGAGGCCAAGCCTCAAAGTCTTTTCCTACCCGAGAGTTAAAGTCACCGAGCAATAGGATCTGTTCACTCCAAGGAATCTTCAACAGTGTTTGTGAAAGTTCTTCATAAAATTTGTCTTTAACATCGTCGCTATTGTTTAATGTTGGAGCATATATACTGATAATGTTTAAATGATTCTTACTATTCAAGGAAATCCTCAGAGTCATTACGCGATCAGAAATTCCAATCGGATGGTATGTCAGTTTAGAAACTATACTGTTTTTGATGGCAAATCCCACGCCGGATCGTCTTGGCTCAGTTATGGGTGTCCCTTTCCAAAAGAACGTGTATCCGCCACCTCTTTCTACTAACTCGCCTTCGTCCGCTAGATGGGTTTCACTGAGAGCCGCGATATCCACATCGTAGCGGCCGAGCTCTCGAGCAACGACGGCGGTTTTACGTTCCGGGCATGCGTTACCGTCACGGTCCAGTAAGGTGCGCACATTCCATGCACCGAAGGTCATGTTTCTGGTGTTATTAGGTTTTTTAATAATTTTGCTGTGTCTTCGACCACGAAATAACGGATGCGTAGGCAGCCGTGGTTACTACCTCCCGTAAAATAGTGGGGCGAGCATTTTTTTAGGGCACCTTTTCTAGCCCCCTCCCTGGTTGAACAGGGAAAGCAGCGCTTCCCTAAATAGGGCTGCTTTGTCACCCTGGGTGCTGCCGAATTCACTTTGTCTCCCCTTGTTCAAAGCAAAAACGACCACGGTGTGTTCTCACACCCCCAGGGCCGCATGTGTGCAGGCCTCAGACAAAGCTCAGTTTGCATCACCAACTGAACCTCTCTACCTCGGCCCGCCGCCACAAGACTTGGCACAAAATCGGAGTCCAGTAAAGGAAACGGTCAAATACGCAGAATATATTACAGTGCTCAGACGTACGCGCAAACGCAAAAGCACTCCCTCGTCCAACCTCTCTTGATCCGATGGAACGGAGACCGCTACGACCGGAGAGAGGCCAGATGCAGCAGTTTGGCTAACAATAACGAGACCTCTATTGTCACCTTTAGGCCGTCCTGCAATTGCCTGAGTGTCTTGCCATCGAAGATGGATTGCTCAGAGCCAAGACAACACATCCGGGAGGTAGCCGACAGAGCTCGGGTGATGTTGTTTCCGAGCCCCCTCCTCCAGGTTTAGCCCACGAGCCGACGTGGTTACCGGGGTGTGGCCGCTGAATAAACAGCTACTTGGAGCCACTAGAGGAGAGTTTGTGGACTATTGACGAATTATTTCGCACCATGTCACCTTTGCAGGTCGACTACATATATCTAGATTAGACGAGCAATATGTTTCCCGGCCACGTTATGTTGCCTTCTCCTGTAGTGAATTACAGTCCCATATAAACTTTTATCTCCACTCCCAACACCTTGAAAGTACGCTTCTAAACTTGAGTCACACCACAACTTATTTAACTAATATAGGTCAAATTGTCTTTTTCGTCCTTTTACGAGGTCATCGTACGTATGGCAACCCAAATGGAGGGAAAATGTGCTACATTAATGTCGTGTCGTGTTCGTTTTATTCCAACACAAGTTTGGATTACCGTGACATGGTTTTATGGAGAAAAAATTGTCAGCTTATACGAATTAAGAAAATATCGTTCAAGTGCGAGATGTGGAAGGTTTATATGTACAATAATAATGAAATATATCTTCTAATATATAAAATTCTCGTGTCACGGGGTGCGTAATTGAACTCCTCTGAAACGGCTCGACCGATTCTCATGAAATTTTGTGTACATATCGGGTAGGCCTGAGAATCGGACAACATCTATTTTTCATCCCGAAATTTTCGCGGGAACGGGTACCGTGGTTGAACTCCTCTGAAACGGCTCGACCGATTACCATGAAATTTTGTGTACATATCGAGGAGGCCTGAGAATCGGACAACATCTATAACAACATTTTCATCCCGAAATTCCCGCGGGAACGGGTACAACGCGGGTGAAACCGCGGGGCGCAGATAGTATACTTACTTATATAATAAAGCTGAAGAGTTTGATTTGTTTGTTTGTTTTAACGCGCTAATCTCAGAAACTACTAATTCGATTGAACAATTCTTTATTATTTGAACCAGTATACAAGTTTCTATTAGGGGTACAAGAAAACATAAGTATTCACGCGATCTAAGTTTTTACGTACATAAATAAACGGGTGATAAGTTTATCAACTGATACCAAATGAAAGTTTGCTATTAATACAAGAAAACATAAGACACGATCTAAGTTTTTACATAATAAACGGGTGATCAGTATATCAACTGATACCAAATGAAAGTGAGTTGAATTGAAATTATACGTTAACTAATAGAATTTGTTCATTGTTTAACCTGGAACTTTAAATAGATGAGAATTTAACCTGTGAGTTTGACAAACAAAATAAAATCCCTGAAAAGGGGTACTTAGTTACATTACTAACCTTTTCAGGTACTTAATTGTTTTAAAGGTTAGACCCCGTGGGCGGCACTTAGAGAACTGAAAACCAACCCCGAGTAGCTAATCCTATTATACAGTGTTTCTAAATTACGATGTTTCGTTGATATATTAACAATCAGAATGTACGTCAGTACCATTCAAAACTTTTCTGAAAAGTTTCATAAATGTTTACAAATAACTTTGTTTTCTGGACATTCGTTAGTAAAGGTCGGCTTCAAACTTTGTATTGTATTATTAAGGATATAGAGTTACAGGTTTGAAATACAAAGGAAAAAATAAAACACGTTGTATTTGTGACGGTGTTACTGTTACAATCCTTCGGAGGATAAAAAAACTTGAGAGGTGTCAAGGGACACCCGGATGGAACGAAGTTTATTTATTATCAACAAAAATAATCGTCGCGACACCACACTGTTCAATGCGAAATAGAAAGACGAAACGAAAATATCTAGCTTGCTTTCTATAAGAGAGAGAGAGACAGACAGAGAAACATGCGCACGCCAGAGAGAGACAGACAGAGAAACATGCGCACGCCTGCGGCGTGACAGACGTGACGTCTCCCTCTGGCGTGCGCATGTTTCTCTGTCTGTGTCTCTCTAACGCAAAAAGTGTCGTTACATTTTTTCCGTCTAGCCCCTTTTCGCAACGCGCGATAAGGAACTTCGTTCCAAAAATCATACACGTCTATATATTACAATCCAGGTTATCTATACTAATATTATAAAGCTGAAGAGTTTGTTTTGTTTGTTTGTTTGTTTGTTTGTTTGTTTGTTTAAACGCGCTAATCTCAGAAACTACTGAACCGATTTGAATAATTCTTTCACTGTTAGATAGTCTATTTATCGAGCAAGGCTATAGGCTACATTTTATCCCGGATTTCCTACGGGAACGGGCACAACGCGGGTAAAACCGCGGGGCGCTGCTAGTACGTTATAATCCTTCGGAGGATACGGTAAATTGTCGGTTCCGCTTTTTCAATTGTTAGACCATGTTGGAGGCCTTTAGGTGGTCTAAAAACTCCGACAACAGGATTGGTCACTTACTACACACTAAACTACTTTTTTATTGCAGAAAACCGAATTACTTACCGCGTAAATACATGATTATGTTTTGAGGTCACTACGATTGTGTTATTGCGATTATTGTTAAGGACCTGGAATTGAATTACCGATCAGTCAAATACTCGTACATATAGGTTGCCGCCATGTTTTCTTGTTCATCTACATTAGTTACACTTGTTAGAAACTGTTATGTTATACTCGTAACTGGCATTATTATTATAATTTACTTACTTGTTGCTTTATTGAATTACATAACTTATAATATACCTACATAAATAACGTAAGAATTAAAATCAGATTATAATAAAACATTTAATTAATTATTATTCTTTTATTTTTATTTTTTCTATAGAGTAACTAAATACTGTTTCCTTTGTTAAGCAATGCTAATGCACCCCATTGAAACTCCCATTTAAATTTAAGAATGAGAGCTTATTGTAATCCTCTCATTTTCTTGTGATAAATTATAAATTCCCCGTAAACAACGTCTGCAACTTTACTTTTAACTTTCATTTAAACTAATTTCTGAGTTCTTGTCGTCTTACTTGGCTGACTTTTTAATATCGCCACTTTTCTTCCGCACCTGTAAGCCGAGTCTTATAATAATAAAAAATGCTCGGCTCGCCTCCCAAGCAAAAGAACTAATGCTTATTTACTGCTTCAGATGGCGAGGAGCGGCAGACATTCTGAGGAACTAGTTAGATAATCCGACAAACAAATTTTTAAACTACGCTTTTTCTTTTGTATTTTTTAACTAATTATTTTCAACTTCTTAAGATTATAAGATGATTTTTTATTAAATATATTTTTAAATCATTAACGCATTTTTAAGTAAGAATTAGCTTGTAGTGTCCCATTGCTCGGCAAAGGCCTCTGATGTCACTGAAGATATCAGTCAATTTAGATTATGTTTGCAAGTCTTGCCTTTGCCCGGAATAAATAAATAAGTCGAGGGTGAAATTGCGCGAAACGGGAATATAACTTAGTATGTTATTTATTTACCTTTCCATCTTTATTTGCATATTTAAGTTGCCAAGATTTGAACAAGTATGGCGGCTCCGGTGTATAATGAAGCAATGTAGAGATATCAAGTGAAGGAGACATAACTTAGCCTTTCATCTTGAGGGAAATATGAAGCTTTATATTATACTAGCTGTGCCCCACGGTTTTACCCACAGCGCACCCGTTCCCGTAGGAAATACAGGATAAATAGTATCCTATATCCGTCTCCTGGTTCTAAACCACTTCCCCACCAGTTTTCAGCCAAATCGGTTCAGCCGTTCTCGAGTTATAAATAGTGTAACTAACACGACTTTCTTTTATATATACTTTCTTTTATACTAGCTGTGCCCCGCGGATTCACCCACAGCGCACCCGTTCCCGTAGGAAATACGGGATAAATAGTATCGTATATCCGTCTCCTGGTTCTAACCTCCCCTAACACGACTTTCTTTTATATACATATATATAGATGTATTGCTTCTCTAGAATACATATTATTATACCTGTTTGAAGTTACAGTGAAAACTTAACTTTATACTTAATGGCCCTTATTAATGAACGCGGTGTATCTAAAACAATATTACACTGTGTTTTGTCTCTTGTTCTTCGGAAAATTGTGTATGTCAGAAAGTGACAAACCATTGCTTAGCTAAAATGTTTTTAATACGTGTTTATTAACAAGGCCCTATGGGTTTATTATTGTATTGTGTTTAGTTATTCTTACAGTAATTTCAATACCTATAACTATTTTATGTATTTACCCCATAATGTCATTGCAAACTACATTAATATACCCAAACGTACCTGACATGAATTTGTATTGTCCCCAGGTATAATCCGATGAGTAGAGATGTTAAACCTGTCACCGGTGAGTTATCAAAACGTTGATGGTGAGAGAACCGTGACGAGTAAGAAGGTGTACTCCCGCCGGCCGTGGTACGAACTCAACTCGGCACATATATTGAGGGAGCAGGAACGGTATAACTCAGGTACTTATCATATAATCAAGCATATCTTTATACTCGTATATATAATTCTATTGTACATGTGTATACCACTGAACACCGAAACGGCTGGACCGATTAGAATGATTTTTTTTGCATGTGTTTGGGTGGCACCCTGGATGGTTTAGATTCACACTAGCGACATCTATTGGGTCGCGGGTGGAACCACAGTTCGGGACAGCTAGTAACATACAAAGAACTTTTCAACAAGGAATGTGAATTGTATTCATGCATTGAACTTTTGAAGCACTATTGAATTTCTATTATATAACTATTCAAAAAACAACTACAAGTTGTCTTGATATAATTTAAGATCGGTTAAAATATATTGCTTTCAATACTTCCTATTACTCTGCTTGCAAATCTACGGTTCAATCTGATGCTAGCCCCTTAAATCTAACGCTGAAATAATTACTCACGTACCGCTTTATTCATAAACGCTCTTGACTAAAATATTTTAAGTGTTTTGTCTCTTTTGCGCTTTGGACAATAGTGCCGACTTACACTAGACACGACTTACACAAAGGGAAAAAACCACAGATGTCATAAATACAGGAGATATGCTTTGTAAACAAATGTATTCGTGTTCAGATGTCGCCGTGTTCTCCCCACTTAATTCACTAACACAAAAGCAAAAACTATAAGAACGGCACACGAGCTCATATTTCTCCCGCACACAAAGAAACTTACAGCAACACTAATAAACTCAGTAATAGAACACATGCATACAGGGGGCGGGGCTTCTACCTGTAGCTACAGACAATAAACACACATCGCAACTAGTGATGTGAAGAGGTAATTGATTTGAATTTGAATTTGAATCGTAGAAAAAATAGTATCGATGAAATTCAGAGCCGACGAACTTTCTTCAATGGTTGAAAGCACTTAGGCTCAAAGTGAGACGAACATATCGTGTTATTTTTTGTGGGAAACCAGTTTGGACCTTTTCCTGTTGCATTTATCCACTTTTCTTTTATTTTTGGATCCTTCGGATAGCTAAAATATTAAAAAGGTGTGAATGATGATGATGATATCAATGATACATGTGTAAGAGTACCGCAATAAATTAAAAACCCATACTTGATTCAATAATAATAATAAGTCGAGTAATCAAGAAATAGTAATGAATTGTGTTTTCAATAATTAATTATATCATTTTTACCTCACATTAGTAAACAACAGCTATAAAGTTCCATGCAGCAAAAAAAGTCTAATTTTGTTCCCTTGTGTAATCATTCGAACTAAGTAGGATCGATATAAAATATCGACAACCTCAAAAGTGACATCACATCTCTAATTATCTACCTAACAATGGACACTGGTTCCAATTAATGAAATCAGGGACATAGAGGTCAAAGTACGAATTTCAATCTGATTTTTTGTAATTAAGGTCTTTGAGTGATTCTAAGCCTATTTTATAGAATACGTTTTTTTGAAATACCTGCCCGTTTCCGAGAAAAAAAATGTTAAGTTTTTTTTTGTATGGAGAAAAATCGTTTTCTTTATTTATTCCATAAACGGGCAGAGACGTTAAAACCAAACCTTAAAGGGATTAAAGAACACATAATTCCTTGCATTTTGTTCGAAATCATCTACTCCATATCTCTGCCCGTTTAAAAACGGCAGGCGTTCCAAATTTTTTTTTCTTTTGTGGTTTTTTTGGTTTAAATACGCTTGAATGAATACTTAAATAGCAATATTGTAATACTAGTACTTCATTCCATCGATACAAAATGGAATTGTAATATTAATAGCTTAAGTAATTTTATACCTACATACCTGCTATGTTACTTTTTTACCTGGGTATTGTTTTGCGTAGAGGCTTTTGCAAGGCCGAATATGTTTTATTGTTCACGTTACCTGGATAAGATAAGAAAAGAGGGCACTTACAGGTTACAGGTAATCAGGTAACTTACCTGATTAGTTGTTTTCAAAACGGAGTCACTCGTTCCTCGGATCCTAAAGTATCAACACGTACCTACACGCTCTTTACCATTAATATGTCTCAGTTTAAATCAAATTTGGATATATATGTGCTACTGAAATCAAGTGGAAATATCAAAAACAGTGATATATTGTGCACTACGTTTTTAAATCAAATAAACGTTGAAGTTTCTGCTGAAGATCTTAGAATTCTAAAACAGTTCACAAGAACATATGTTGCAAATTTACACAAGAGATGGTTGCAAGCAAATAGATGTCAATCTATTTGCTTGCAACTAAGTACTAGTATTACAATATTGCTATTTAAGTATTCATTCAAGCGTATTTAAACCAAAAAAACCACAAAAGAAAAAAAAAATTTGGAACGCCTGCCGTTTTTAAACGGGCAGAGATATGGAGTAGATGATTTCGAACAAAATGCAAGGAATTATGTGTTCTTTAATCCCTTTAAGGTTTGGTTTTAACGTCTCTGCCCGTTTATGAAATAAATAAAGAAAACGATTTTTCTCCATACAAAAAAAAACTTAACATTTTTTTTCTCGGAAACGGGCAGGTATTTCAAAAAAACGTATTCTATAAAATAGGCTTAGAATCACTCAAAGACCTTAATTACAAAAAATCAGATTGAAATTCGTACTTCGACCTCTATGTCCCTGATTTCATTAATTGGAACCAGTGTGGCGCAGCACCCGCTTCACGAAACTATCGTGTGAGTGAGAGTATCAGTAAAACACTTTTCCATTGCGCTATTAGACCAGGCGATTCATTGATCGATGTGTATTAAGCAAACAATGGTTTTAGTTCCTAATGAAAATAATTGCTTTTGGTACTTTATCGTGTTTCTAGTATCACGAAGTAATGTTTTAATGAATTTAATAAGAAAAACAATCATATTTTTATACTTACGTGTGAAATGAGATGCCATCTTTCGTATAATTCACAATAGAGGTGTTATTTTTGCAAACAACCACTGTACAACGCGGCATTTTGTAAAAAATCACGAGCAGTGAAGACGTCGCAAGTTGGCATTCGACTAATGGCCGAAACTGGCAACAAGCCGCTTTGCGGCTAGATGCGTTCGCAAGCGCCACGCCTCCTTGCCATATCTCCTGTATTTATGACATCTGTGGAAAAAACAATTACTTCCTAAAGCTAGCTGTGTTTTTATTAAGGCCCTTAGAGTAACATAGCTATTTTTGTACTCCAATTTTCTTAAAATGGTATTGTAACAAACAATCAATCAAAGTGACTTTCATATTTATGTACTTTGGGGACAATCTGCCAAATCGCGGCACAAAATATTTCTTCATCAAATACATTTTTGGTTAAAAAATTGAGCGATATTACCAAGAAATAAAAGGAAAATGGTATACCTACCATTTTCTAAGAAGTGTTTAATAATGCAGTGTAAAGGAGACGCCTCATTTTGTCTCGTCTGAGAACATGAGTTTTATTTTTTCTAAAGTAAATAAGAAATTAATAAAATTATCATAGTAACTTCATTACGCTGAAACGAGGGTCGTTTTGAACTTACCTTAATTAAGGGCGAAAACATGGACGGGCTCTCACCTATTTAATTAAATATTTCTGTATCATTAATTAAATAAATTCCTTAAATAACACAAGATATTTTTGTTGAATTATCTCGTTGATGTCGCGGCTGCTCAAGCATTTTGTAAAAAGACGTACCTATACCAAATTTTCGATTGTTCCGTGGCCACTACACGAAAGAGCACTTACTGCGTCTATTTCGTGGGCCACTAGATATTGCTTGATGACAAGTACCAATAACATGAAACATGTGACGATGTGGTCAAATAAATACTTGACTAATTCATGAGATATCCAAAATCAAATGTGTTGATTATTTTTGTTAAGGTGTTGGTAACATAATTGTCGACAACCAAATACTTTTTTGATCGGTTTAAAAGATAATTTATTTTCATTTTCGTTTATAAAGAGATAAAAATATCGTACAAATTACGGGAACAGGATTAACGGGTGATAGACAGAAGAAAGGGAAGAAAGTGGGCCTTGAAAAGGGCCTTTGATTGTATCAAACATTTTTTTATCGAAAAGTATCTGATAAAAGAGTTCGCAATACGAACATTTTTCCAATGAATTACCGTAGAAACTCAAGGTTGATAAGCTTACAACAAGGCAATCGTTTTGATTTCCAGTCACGTATACTCTTTTTGTTTTCAATTTGTGGCTGGCAACTTTATTAAACGATATACTTTTTATTTACAAGAAGCGTTCGAATTAGTAATTTGTATTTACCTAGTTTGGAAGTTAACGCAATTACCTATTATGCAAAAGAGAATTCGTTCATCTATTTAGTTTTTCAAAAGTTATTTCTTTAAAGTTGTTTGGAAAGGTGACGAAACGTATATTTTAATCTTTTTATTTCATAAGGTTGAAGCCGCTTTGTTATTTTTAAATGTTGTTCCATTTGTGTTTGCTCCAACATGCTTAAGAAATATAACTGCAACGCTATGTTCAGGATACCCTCTCCAACCAGTTCACTTTGAATTAGTTAAAAAGAGTGTCATGTCCACATTTCACAAGTCTAGTCTCTGCAGATATAGACTCCGAATACGGCGGTAATGAGGAGCAGAACCAGCCTGAAGAGTACTATGACCGTCACCAAGAGTATGAAGACCCAGTGACTTCGAGGCGAGTCGAACACCTCAGTCACTTGGAGAGCACGCCCCAGCCACAATTCAAGATTGAACAGACACCAACAACTAGCACTGTGTCAGAGTTCTCACTTGCGAATGCTGTGAACTTAAGAGGTGAGAAATGCTTTATGAAACTTCCTTAAATCGTAATTAATTTATTTTATTTAGTTAATTTTATATTTGTATCTCAATTAGCTATTTGGTCGATTTAAAAGACGCCTAGGTTTGACAACCCAGATATCTACGAGTATATACTTGAACTTCTACTAGAATAGCTGTGTAACATAAGTAAAAACGCAATTACATTACAATAACGTGTAGATATACGCTATATAAAGTTAGTACATACATAAATGTTCTCGTAACATTTGATTAAATTTCGTGCCGACAAAAAGGTAATATAAGAGTAGAAAATAATGTCAGAACTTAATCTGACGAGTACTACGAAATTTATGAGACTAGTTAAATCTAAAAATCTTGTTGCTACTGCAGACTTTAATGAGCTCAGTTAAGTACGAGTTGACTTATTCATGCATATGTCTTTTATAAAACGTTATTTATATTTAATGCAAAACACTTCTACTGCAGCATTTTCTAGTAATTAGGTTCATAGTTACGTGCTTTTAATGGTTAAGAATCATTTTTATAAGTTGACAGAGACAGTTAGATGGCAAGTAACTCTGCCTAATACAGATTTAAGAAATTCATGAAGGTTTATACATACTAGTTTAAACATTCATATTTTATTTTAAGTTTTCAAATTTACAAAAGTACTTCTTGATGTAGAGGTACGTTTTAATTTTAATATCAAAGTTAAATGTTCACGTTTTGAGCAGAAAAGTATTCACAATAAATCAAAATGTAAAATTTCAAACTTTTCGCTGGATGAAAATTTTGAATTTGTGTTGAATGTTGTGGCTTCACGAATAAAGTGAACTTCAAGAGGAAACCGCAGCCGAAATCTGTTGAATTCATACCCACCTTTTCAATACAACAATGTGTTGGTTACCACTCAACTGATTATTTTGGCTTGATTACCGACCTACGAGTATTTGTTAACGATTGTGTTTGAATAACATAGTGCAAATCAATTTTAGTTCATGTCATTATGCATTATTCTAATATGATAAGCATATAAGCATTATCACTTAATTTTATAATATCAGATAATTTCGATTCATAACAGAAAAATCATTCATTACCTACTTAGATAAAATCTTAACTAAAGATCTTACCCCACTACTATAACAACAGTGTCACACACAACCAGCTTTATAATATTAAGGAATTTTATAAGATTTTTAGGTTACTAATAATGTAGAGTATAATGTAAAGTCGTGCTCACATTGTATTCTAACTTACGAGCGTGAGATTTTATGAAGTCCATAAAACCTATTATGTTACAGTTTCATGTTTTCAGACGCCGTTATGTTGTGTCGTAATCTTAGCCAATGTTCGTAGATCAGTACATTATTACGAGAAACCTCGCCTTTATAGGTGTAAAGATATGCCGGGCGTTTTAAATTAAGTGCTCAAATCGTACAGCGTATTTAATTACTTTATTTTATTACATTTTGTCTAGCATTGAAGCAATTAAAGTTTGCATTAACAGTATTGTAGTGCATTATAAAATAAGATTAAAAGAGTGTTTCATATATCAAACAAAATAAATGAAATCAATTTCGATATCATAAAATATATTGGATATGCTTCGCTCACTAGTCTTCATTGTTTCAAAAAAGAGTACTCGTAATTTTATATTTTTATTAAAAATGTACGGGATAAAATTTTTATGTATCCAGTTGATTTTCAAAAGAACTTTTTCAATTTGTTGAAATGCTTGTATAGTGTATTTTTTGTTATCTCTCATATACTTGGAAGTAAAGTAGATGCGCGGGCACGAATGTTGGAAGGCTGTACCGACATTTGGACCAACATAAACTTTATACTGTGGTAATATTTTTCTTCAATCAAGCGAAGGTCCTCTCAAGATGTTCCCAGAAGTTTTGCAAGGAAAAAATTGACTTTTTATCGTAACTCAGATAAAAAGTCAATTACTCAAAATAACTCCCCTTCGAAAGATACAGAAACGATTTTATCTTTTATTAAAAATGATCTGACGTTAAACCTAATTGATGAAAGTCCTAACTTTAGCCGCTCCAAAAATGTTTTAAATGTTTTTGGTCCTTGTTTATTTTCCATTAAGATTTGTTCAAAAAAGTTTAGCTGAAGATAAAACTGTTGTATTTAATATTTTATTTGATAAGTGATTTCATTTTTATGACTTGTGTTTTTGTGAAGATGTTTATGAGCAACATTTTTGAGCTACAATTAGTTTTAGAAATTTCATAATAAATTTTAGATTGCATGAGATAGATTCCAAACAACAACTCAAACATACACAACTGACATATCTGCTCCAAAATGTTAACTTCAGTTCCGTAAAAGACGATCAAATGAACGGATAATTTTGATATTTATTTACTAACAATGTGAAAATTGTATCTGCTATCTAGATTGTTGGTAGAGATACGTAGGTTACAGAGACCGGCCATAAATACAACAATCCTTCTCTCAAAACTATACTTGTTACCACCGATCTTTATTATCAGAAGCCATGTCGGAGGCCTTTAGGCGGTCTAAAAACTCCGACACCAGGGTTGTCCACTAATCTACTCGAACTGACTTTATTTTTATTATCAGAAGCGGCATTGGTTGCGCTGGGTGGTGCGAGTGCAGCGCTGGTGCTCCTCATCGTGATGGCCGGAGTGTTCGTGGCTCGCAGGCGGAAGAACAGCCCCTCCCCCGTCCCCTCCCCGCCCATCCTCGTGTACCCGCCTCATGACATCTCGGGACCCTGTTACATGTAAGTTTATTTATTTATTAGGTTTCCCAATAATAATTACATAATATCATGCTTTTTATTGCTAAATTATACAATACAATACACCCGGACAAATTCACACACGGTTAATTAGACCCAAACTAAGTTCTAAGCTTGTATTATGGAATCTAACTAACTGATACAACTACATATACAAAAAGTTAATGCACTATTTATCGAAGGGAAGCACAGCATACAACTAATACATGCAAGTTTTATTAATGAATAGTACCCATAAATTTATTTTATAATTAGACACTACAAAAATATACTTTTTAAACTTACGTGATTTGAGTAAACGTACATGCACGCGATAACCTTTCTACCGCGAAAAAACCCGTGTACACTACCCATACCCGAGTACATTTGTCATGCAACATTATCGTCACTTTGTACTTACAATTAGTAGTCCATCGAAATGTTACATTTTTTAGGTCTAACCTTGCGTTTTTTAGAGGACGCAATTTTATTTTTTTGATGTGTAGGGGGGGTCAGTGTAAAGCTAAAAACAAGTTTGTGGGGTCGCCACCCTTGTCCCACGGCCGCCATCTTGAAAATAGGGGTTGAAATGGTTTTTACGATATATCTCTTAAACTATTAATTTAATTAAAAAAAATTGTTAACAGTTTTGTTGCAAATTAAATTCTCTACAACTTTGGTCCACTAACTTTTTGTCGTAGAACTATAAATAAAAAGTAATAAGCGAAAATGTTCAGAAATTCGAGAAAAAAAATTATATTTTTCGATGTAACTTTTTTTTTAAACATTTTACGAGAAAATGATATCAGACTATTTTTGTAGATCGTTTTTTGAGGAACAACTTTTATAAACAACATTTTTTCATTTAGTCAATAGCTAAGGTTTTACAGCGCTCCGAAGTGAGTACAACTATACCTTTATTATACAAACCCGTTGTCACAGTGGCAGTGAGAGCGCTTACTGTGTCGGGGGTTGTGGGTTCGATTCCCGCCCGGAGTCAAAAATATGTGCAGACATAGTTGTTGGCGACGATGTCTGGGTGTTAATTAGTTAATTATATTCTTATAAAATATTTGTGTATGTATAAGTAGTGTAATTAGATTCCGTAATACAAGCTTGGAGCTTACTTTGGGTCTAATTAACCGTGTGTGAATCTGTCTAGGTATATTTATTTATTATTATTTATTTATACGTGTGTACTAATAATGTGTCATCAGTTATTGTTTTTTTTATTTATTTTGTTTTTTAAATTTTTTTAATTATAAATTTTACAATATTATTAATAATTAATTATATACTCTTTTCCCCATCACCCACGAGCTAGAGTCTGGAGACGCGTTTTTTTTACGTGGTATCCCCAAAAGGCATAATCCACGGTGATTTCCTAAATTAGATCTACTCCGTCCTCAGTCTTTTCGATGGACCAGGCTGCGGCTCACCATCTGATCGGCTTTCTGAATTAAATATCAGTGGGAGAACTGGAGAAGGAAGGGGTGTTAATGTCGGCGGTTCATCATCAAAGTCATTTTCATTTATTAATTCTGAGAGTTCCATTACGTTGCTGCAAGTCTCTCCAGAATAATGGAAGCACACTGCAGAACATTTCAGCCCTGCTTTTCGACATCCACACATTGCTCCACAGTTTCCTTTGCATTTGCAAAAGATCAATTTTAGAAGCTCAGGGGGTGCTGGAGGTTTAGAGTTCTGCACTGGCATTAATAATTTTCCACATTTTTTCCAGCCCCAGTCTTCAAGATCATTATAATTACTAAGCCACGACTGGACCTGATGGTAGACTCGGAAAGTATGAAAACGAGCTGTGTATATAAAAAACTATTACACCCCGACGCCGACATTAACACCCCTTCCATCTCCAGTTCACCCACTGATATTTAATTCAGAAAGCCGATCAGATGCTGAGCCGCAGCCTGGTCCATCGAAAAGACTGAGGACGGAGTAGTTCTAATTTAGAAAATCACCGTGGATTATGCCTATTGGGGATACCACGTAAAAAAACGCGCCTCCAGACTCTAGCTCGTGGGTGGTGGGGAAAAGAGTATATAATTAATTATTAATAATATTGTAAAATTTATAATTAAAAAAATTTAAAAAACAAAATAAATAAAAAAAACAATAACTGATGACACATTATTAGTACACACGTATAAATAAATAATAATAAATAAATATACCTAGACAGATTCACACACGGTTAATTAGACCCAAAGTAAGCTCCAAGCTTGTATTATGGAATCTAATTACACTACTTATACATACACAAATATTTTATAAGAATATAATTAACTAATTAACACCCAGACATCGTCGCCAACAACTATGTCTGCACATATTTTTGACTCCGGGCGGGAATCGAACCCACAACCCCCGACACAGTAAGCGCTCTCACTGCCACTGTGACAACGGGCTTGTATAATAAAGGTATAGTTGTACTCACTTCGGAGCGCTGTAAAACCTTAGCTATTGACTAAATGAAAAAAAATTGTGTATAAAAGTTGTTCCTCAAAAAACGATCTACAAAAATAGTCTGATATCATTTTCTCGTAAAATGTTTAAAAAAAAAGTTACATAGAAAAATATATTTTTTTTTCTCGAATTTCTGAACATTTTCGCTTATAACTTTTTATTTATAGTTCTACGACAAAAAGTTAGTGGACCAAAGTTGTAGAGAATTTAATTTGCAACAAAAATGTTAACAATTTTTTTAAATAAAATTAATAGTTTAAGAGATATATCGTAAAAACCATTTCAACCCCTATTTTCAAGATGGCGGCCGTGGGACAAGGGTGGCGACCCCACAAACTTGTTTTTAGCTTTACACTGACCCCCCCTACACATCAAAAAAATAAAATTGCGTCCTCTAAAAAACGCAACCCCAAATGTAACTTTTCGATGGACTATAGCTTAATCAAATAATTTATGTTCTAAGTGACATATCTTTAAAATATTATAGCATACATTATAAGCTGTTAATAAAAGTTAACACCATTTATATAATAGGGAACCGTTACTAAGGTAGCAGTATTCGTGAATAGTACTCTAGAATAAATAGTACTTTAGCACACAAGCTTTAATATAAAGCTTTGTTGATACAACGATGAGCCTCAGTACAGCTTGTATCCGCTCATTTCACCTCAGTGGAAACGCACCCGTGTAGTTTCCTTTGTAATCTAACCTAGTGCCTAGATTAAATAGACCTTATTATTAATAAAAATAGATCTTATTCTTTAAATAGCAATGTCGCTTCCCAATTAATATTATCATGACTACTTTTCAAATTAAAGGATAACATACTTTTTAATTTCCAATTCAAACAAATTGCTGAAAACATATCTGAAAGCATAGTATTAAAGTTTTCGCCAAATAAATTGTGAGTCTTGTTAATTAACATAAACTATGGTTTGTTTAATGCTGATACATTATTCATAAAGCACCGTTTAATTTCGTAATGAACTGTATAAATTCCTGAGACGGCATAATTACGAGTGCGTTTGTCAAAAAGCGTTAAAAGTTTTAAAGGTCACAGTATCTATCGTAACGCAATTTCCTTAGAAGTTAATAAACTAATTCTGAAACACAATTTAAGTTTTGACTGCCAAGTTTGTGAGTTCAATCTATACATAATAGAAGCAATTCATATTAATTAAATGTAAATCTCGGTTAAAGTTAAACTCAGTGTAAAGAATTTTTCTTAGTTTATTTTGAACCTTAACAACGGTTGTTTAATGTTAACGTCGATACAATGGGCCTAGTTCATTTAGACCGTAATTATATTAAGACCGTAATGACATGGCCGTGACACTTATAAGTGACATGTTGTCGTAACATAGACATTCATTAGTTAGAGTACAAACAACCTACGAGCTACGCCACTAGCTACGAACTACGAAATGGTTACGATGCTACAATACTACGAGTACCACTATTACTACGGTTTTACTACGCCACCGTAGTCACTTCGGATAACTTAAACCAATTGTTTTAAAACTTTACAAATTCAATTCCAATACTGTCTTTTAACAACAAAGTTAAAGTAGAAGGTTGTCCATTCTCTGTGTACCCAAAGCAAACAATTTGCACTTTGTTGAACGGACCATATAACTTCTCAAAGTTTGGGTGCAAAACGGTATTAACATTTAGTGAGAAACATAATAACAACTACCTTTGTGTGGTCCAACGGACATGCTTCATTATGTTCTACCTTCTACCTTCTAGCTCTGTATTAATATGCATAATGTGGTGTACAGTCCTTGTCATACTTTATTAACAAGCGGAATTATGTGGAATATGTAGGATTGCATTATAATATTTTGTTGAAAATACGAATTTCCTAACGAATACCTTTGAAAATGTGTACCCATTAAAAACCGGACTCGTTAAATGTCCCGGTTGTATAATAGATATAACATGTGTGTGGTCTTTAGACCCCTTAAAACTCCAACACCAGGGTTGAACCTACTTGAAATTTTTACTTTACAAACTTATAATATTACAATCTCAAGTGTTAAGTTTCGATATCTAAATTTTTCTCATCAAGCTCCCAAAGTTTTTTTGGTTTATGTATATTCAGTACCTCTACACAATACGTATACTCTGACATGCAGAATAAAAAACATTGTTTTGGTTATCCGGCCTCGATAAGTGTACATAAACACTCTTACATTATTCATAGTGAATGAAAGGGTTGTCATTCCATACGAATCTACTCGAGCTCATACAAAATGTAGTAATACGTCTAAAATGATAAATGACGTTCAGCTTTTTGGATATTATAGTAGGGATTATGTTTAACAAGCTGATTTAGTGTGGTGATTAATGAATTACATGAGGATACTTATGGGGTAAAATAAGGGGTGATTAATTAGAATATAGGTCTACCGAATTAGGGTACTTAAGAGGGTGGGATTAGCTCAAAGGTGTTGTATTAGGTGTTGGAATATACCACTGGCTTACAAAGTTTTTTATTATATTTTGAATCAAAGTCAGACCCAACCAATAACAGCTTTAGAAAAAGTTGACCCTTTATCTATAGTAAATTTTTATGTAAAACTTAAAAATAATAAAAAACGTATAATTCAAAAGATAGGTTAATAAAGGCGAGATTTATTTTAGTTCCAATTAATATTCAACAAAGCAATTTTCTGCTCTAATGACGTCCAATAATAAATCTTGCAGATTTAAATGAATATGTCAATTATGCTAGTTTTTTTTTGTTAAATACACAAAGGAGCTTCGAAAAATATTTCAGTTGTGAATAAAAATACGTATAATTGAGATTTTAATTTGGACTTGGTGAATTGTTAAACCTAGATAAATATTATCTCGTGGTGATGGAATGATAAATAAAGTATTAAGTACATAAGTATTTTAGTTGAAAAATTCTACATGAATATTCGTAAATGTTATATCAATTTTGGAGAAAAGGGAATACATTTTATTTCGGTTTATAGTTTATTAATAGGTGCTTTTATATCACCTGACCGCCCACTGATACACAAAATTGCAGCGCGCTCTATGATTAACACGAATCTATTTTAAGAAAAAGCTATTGTTTGTGTTAAAGTCAATGTATTGATTTTGATAAAATGCACATACAAATTATACGCCAGACCTGACATTTTTATTTGTTATGTGCTATTTATACAAATGGCAAAACCTGACTGACGAAACTACTGTAAATAGAAACTTGAAATATAGTACAGGGGTTCCTTTCATGATGTAAGTAAGCACTAAGAAATGATTTTGCGAAATGTAACCCCAATCGCGAGTAAAGCGAAGCGAGGGCTGACGCTAGTATAGAATAATTCTCTTGGTTGCTATTGTACTTTAATATTCGTCTTGGTTTCGTAGTTGTGTTTTGTAAATTAATATATAAATATTCTAAAATTGTAAAATGTTAAAATTCTGCTCGTATTTTGGATAAGGTTGACAGCCTAAACCTAAATCCATCTTTTAAGGATTTTATTAAAATTGAGATCCAGTCACGTTTTTTATCGTTAAAGTGTAATCTTTTATTGATGATTTTCTATCAGTTAAGAAACTAATGGTAAAGTTATGCGTTTATGATGACTTGCTGCAGCGTAAATTGCGGATGATTACGCTTTCCTACTGCGGATTCGTGATATCAACCCAACTAGCAAAATCATCCTGGAATACGATTTTATAATGCTATTTGGACTTATATAGCTCCGATAATGGTTTTGGTATTTGCTATTGCGCTTTTAACAGCATTAATGAATGCCGTTTTTACTTCAGTACGATTAATATAACTGAATTCATGTTAAAATACTATCTGCCACACTCAGAGTCACTAATGATAATACAACACTAACACTCAAAAGAAGTAATGAGTAGTTTTTGACATGTATACAACATTACTTTAGTTAGTTTATTGTTATTTACTTTGGGCCTGATTTATAAACGCTTATTAACAGCAGTTTAGCTATCAAATGGTTTGTCCCTTTCCCACATACGCTATTTGTCAAAGAGCGAAAGAGACAAAACACTTTAAAACACTGTTTAAGTCAAATATCGTTTATGAAATATAAATATCGTCTCTGACTATACCAGTATAGGTGTTTTTATTATGCCGGGCATCGTACGTAAAGTAAACTTTAAATAAATAAATAAATAAAAATATACCTGGATAAATTCACACACGGTTAATTAGACCCAAAGTAAGCTCTAAGCTTGTGTTATGGAATCTAATTAACTGGTACTACTACATATACATACACAAATACTTTATAAGAATATATAATTGACACCCAGACGTCGTCGCCAACAACTATGTCTGCACATATTGTTGACTCCGGGCGGGAATCGAACCCGCAACCCCCGACACAGTAAGCGCTCTCACTGCCACTGTGCCAACGGGCTTGTCAACTTTAATGTTACAATGAGCTTATAAATTTGCTAAAACGCCTTATTAAGTTATCTATAAAGTAAATGGAGATAAATAACAATCAACTTCCAATTCCAATTAAATAGAATGGCTGAACTGAAATAAAGTTCTTTTAACTTCAAACAATATCTGCTGGTTTCTATTAAGTACTGGCAGTATCATTCTGTGCTGCAGGTAAAGTTTTCTGCCTGCATTATGAAGCAATAGGAAGTGACCTGTCGATTGCCATTTTGTTTTCATTTCTCTCGAGTTTAGTGTAAGTTTTGTACTTTCATAATCTTCAATTGTTATGAACAAACAATCCTAATATAAATGCGAAAGTTTGTGAGGATGGATTTATGTATGTTTATTACTCTTTCACGAAAAAACTACTGGACGGATTTAGATAAAAATTTACAGTAATATAGGATATTCATCAGAATAACATTGGGGACATTTTATACTGAAATTGTGATGGGAACGGGTACAACGCGAGTAACACCGCGGGGCACGGCTAGTATATACTCGTATGTGAGGTAGGTGTAAGGTTCGGGCTTTTTCTTTCATACATACATAGGCCATTATCGCATCAGTCTATATTAATGATATATAAGCCATTAATATATATTCATGCGAGTACGGTACGCAGGGTATAGATAGGCAGTGAGATTCCATCTCCTTACAAAATACGATCATTTCATACCAAACAATTTGAAACAGTAATTCAAGCTCATTTATCGGTAATGAATGTGTAAAGTAAATTATATCAATTTCCTTGAAACTTCTGAGATAAGATCCGAGATTAATGTTCTAAAACATTGGTTAATAACTCAAACTCTCATATTTCACCTCATTAGAAAGGGAAAGAAATTCAGCGTTATTTTTGCAAAGAAATGAGTATAATTTAACATTTCTTTAAGGAAAATTAAGTATGGTTAGCGTTAACATTTTAGTGGCGTAAGAAAAATATAAAATATCCTTTTGAGGCGTTTTTACTTTCTTATTTTACTTTTGCTTCCAAAGTGGTCTTACTTTTTATTATCACATTTGTTATACAAAAGTTAAGACCAAAAGTGATTATTTTTTGTGGTCTGGTATTAAGTCTACGAAATCTGTTTGACCTACTGGATTTGTAGAGCTAAAGACAAGTTATTGGTGTTAGTAAAAGATATGTCGGGAGTACTTTTAGAATTGTAATTGTAATAATTATTACATAAAATAACATTATTGTAAACAAGCTTTCTTCGAAAATAATGGTATTAAAGATATATGAATTATTGAACAACATCGCGGCAACTCTTTGTATACTTTAAAAATGCTATTAAATATTCTTTGTTGGGAAAATATTTTACGTTGAAGTTTGTAAAGCTATAGAGAACTATAAAAACGCTTTATAGTCAACATTATTCTGCTTTTAGTTTCAAAGACTACAATGCTCATTTGACAAGCTTATTAATTTTATATTTTCCTGTTCATTTGTTGTAACTTAGAAAGTGTGTTTTTTATTCCCCAAAGAATAACTGTTTACTATACGCACTACAACCGTAAAAGGCCAAACTCCATACCTTTGAGATTACTCAGAGAAACCTCTCAAATCAAACTCAAGCAACAAACATATAATTAGCTTACTGTTACAAGGTTCTACACTACCTCAAAATGGAGATCTGTGTAGAACTTTGTTCGCTTCGTCTATGGTTCTCTTGAGAGCTAAACTTCTTCTTCTTTTCGAGTCGAGATGATTATTTAAATTAAATTAAATAAGTTTAGACCAAAATTTGGCCAGGTCTATTGCACTGTCATTTGCCCTCCAAACATCCTCCACAGTGCAGGACACGGGGCTGCTCGGGCACTGTAGCAAATGAGGCATTGTTTGGACAGCTCCACACTTGCAGCTATCGTTATCCGAGAAACCCCACCTAACACGGTTTTCTTGGCATCTTCCAACACCAGTTCGGAGCCTATTAAGTGACTTCCAAACTGCCCAGGGAAGATTGCCACCCGGCGGCAGTTTCTCAGATAGCGGAGTGAACGGTGACGGAGGGGGGAACTTATTTTTCCATAGCTCCAGCCTGGTTTTAGGAGCAAGCCTTTCACTCAGACTAGGCTGTCTGAGGAAGCTGTTACGGCTCCTTAGGCGCGACGGTGGTGGAGACAGATTATGGAGTGGGTGCCTGCTATCCCGCTTCTGTTTATATCTTTCCACAGAGCAGGCAATTTTCCGTCGTACACTGGGTGGAGCTATGCCAGCCAGGCTGTATAAGTATGGGAGGGGGGTGGGTTTTAATGTGCCAGTTATTATTCGGCAAGAGGCGTTTAGGGCAACATCAACCTCTTTCGCATGCGAAGAACGTGCCCAGACTGGGCTCGCGTACTCGCCTGCTGCGTAGCATAGGGCCAGGCTGCTGGTGCGAAGAACTTTTGGTGATGCCCCCCAGTGGGTAGACGTGAGACGACGTAGGATATTGTTCCTGGAACTGACTTTGGACTTCAATTGTAGGCAGTTCTCCCTATAAGTCAGAGACCGGTCCAAAGTGACGCCGAGATATTTAGGCTTGGGGTTGTGTTTAATATCTACGCCGTCCCACTTGATCTTAAGGGCCCTATTAGCCTCTTGGTTCCTAAGGTGAAAGGCGCAAGACTCGGTTTTATTGGGGTTCGGCTGAAGCGAGTTTATTTTATAGTAGTCGGTGAGCTGTTGTAGAGAGGATGTTAAATGTGTCTCTATTTCTCCGAAGTCCTTTGCTTGAGAAGTTAGTGCCAGGTCATCAGCATAGATAAAACGGCGAGTAGAAGGGTGGAGTGGTTGGTCGTTTGTATAAATGTTGAAAAGAATCGGTGCTAGAACACTACCCTGCGGAAGGCCGTTCTTCTGGGTCCTCCACCTGCTCTTTTGATTGAGTAGGTGAACTTGGAATCGTCGGTTCTGTAGCATTTCACCGAGGATTCTTACGAAGAGTATGTCGTTTGTAAGAGTAGCCACTTTTTCAAGGAGACGCTTGATGGTAACAGTGTCGTAAGCTGCACTAAGGTCGACAAAAGCTGCTCCAGTCACTAGGCCTTTCTCAAAGCCGTCCTCGATGTGTTGTGTAAGGTTTAATACCTGCGCACAACAAGACTTCCCGGGGCGGAATCCCGCTTGCTCAGGTATTAATTGGGGATCAATAAGTGGGGTTAGACGGTTCAAGAGCAAACGTTCGAATAGTTTATAAGTGTGACATAATAATGAGATTGGCCGGAAATTCTTTGGGTCGTTGGGTGACTTCCCTGGCTTAAGTAAGGCGATAATTTTAGCTTTTCGCCACTGTTTTGGAATCTTCGAAGAGCTTATGCAAGTATTGAACATCTTAAGGAGCCAGGAGACAGCTATAGAACCAAGATGCTTTAGTTGCTCCACAGATATATCGTCTACACCGGCGGCTTTTCCAGTCTTCAAAGATCTAAGGCAGTTTTTAATGTCAGCGAGGGTGAAGGGTTTACTGATAGGTTGGGAACTGTTACTTGTGGATATTATAGGACGCTTAGGTTTAGGGATTTTGTGTCTTGGTTTGCCGTTCAGAAGGAGCTGGTGGGCAACCTGATTGGCAGTTACTGGGCCTGGTTGTGTAGCAATTAGTGGGTCGCTAGTCAGTTTTCGGAGAGTACTCCAGGCTTTTTTGCTGTTGTGAGCCATATCTACAGACTCTACCAGTTGGATCCATTTTTCCTGACGGTTTTTCGCTATTAATGTCATTACTTCCTCCCCAAGTGAGTGTGTGGTTTCAGAAAATGGATCTTCGGAGAATGAAGATGTGTACGTGTCTAAGAGGCTGGCTGAGTCCCGATCAAGCCCGGGGATGTAAGCGGTGCTACAGCCGCGTGGGATATGTTGGCGAGATGCTTCCCATACCACCTTGACAAATGTGTCGTAGTTTTCCGGGGTTGGTTTAACACCTTGCAGGTTTTCGTCCACTTTAGCCGCAAATCGATCCCAGTCAGCTTTCTTGAAATTAAACCTACGTCTGAAGGGTACTATATTTGGCTTAATGACAGCCTGTATACTGCACATTATTGGTCTATGTTGAGTACGGGGTATCGGTGGGCAAGTTATCTTTACTGTATTTTGGGCTATTTTTGGGGAAACGAAAATGAGATCCGGATTGTATCCTCTCATCCATCGACCGCTGTTGAACGAGGCTGGGAGTTTAGGGTTATGTAATAATTCCAGGTTTTTTACTTCTGCCCAGGTCTCTACTGATTCCCCGCTGTCATCCAAGTCAGTATATCCCCATGTGGGGCTGTGGCTGTTAAAGTCTCCTACAACAATTCTGGTACTGTGTTTGTTGAACTCTATAGTATCTTGGAAGTCAAAGGTTTCACCAGGGGGGCTGTATACTGATGTAACAGAACAGGTGCCTATATCGATGGAGAGAATTTCTGTATGGTTAGGCGAAAGGATAGAAGACGCTGACTCTACTAAAAGGTCGGGCCTGGCAAATATTGCACTACCATGTTTCGAGTGAGGAATTTCTGCTATGAGTGACATGCCGGGTATTTGAGGTCGGGCGGCCCCCGAGTCTCTGTGCGTTTCTTGAATGCAAAGAACATGACAATGAGTTTGTTTGCAAAGGTTAGAGAGAATATCGGCTTTAGTCTGTGAGAAGCCTTCTATGTTTATAGATATGGTGTTAAGAGCGGGTTTTAATAGAGTTTTGTTGTTTGGCGCTGAAAAGTGCCTTTTTTGTTGTTTTGGCTCTGAGAAGAGCCGTTTGTTATTTTGATTAATCATCTCGTGGCGAAAGGATCAGCGAATCTGCGTTACCGACTACACTGTCCCCGCAGATCCCCCAGGGCGCGCCGGACGCACACAGCCGGTTGTGGTGCGTCACACGTGGAGGCTCCTTTCATGCACCCCAACTAAACTGAATTTACCTTTTAGGACGAAAGAAGTGAACTTTTCGCTGCCAACTCTTCGGTCTTCGTCTCTGGGCGAGCTCCGTGACGTCATTAGTGTGAGCAGCCTCGGGAGTGACGTATTGTGCCCGCCGGTGCCTCCGCAACACCGCTCCAATTCCTTTAGTAAGTACTTAATTATAATTCAGTGTGACAAGGTTCTGTTTTGTGTGGTGCTTGAAAGAGAACAGGCTGTGTGGTTTTGTTGTGGGAATGTTTATTAATGAGAGAAATTTTATGTATATTGTACTTATAAGTTATTAAGAGCTTTTTTAACATGTCTAGACATTATTTAAGTAATTATAATATGTAGAAGAATTTCTGTGACAGTACTACATATTGAAATATTTATTACAACTATTCCAATAAAGCAAAATAGGTAGGTAGGTACTTTTGTAATAAAAAACCTAAATCGTATCGAAACGTCTATTTAACACCTGAAAGTACTTAACCTTTAGGGCGCATTTTATGAGGGTTACAATGAAAATAGTATCCCCCATTAAATAAGACGTTTGGATTTATTATTATTATCTTTTATGCTATCTTCGCCTATCGTATGTGGGCGGTTCTATGACGAACTTTTCAAGCGAACTTTGTATCATACTGACGTCACAGTAATCCTAATCAGTGTCGTAACTGGCAAAATGAACCTTATTTCTATGCAAATGTTACAATGCTTTTAATTTAATTAAAGTTTAATGATGAGTTCGCTGATGTTGTGGGCCGAGACGTGACATTATTCAAAGAAAAGTTGTGACGTCATTTACGACATTGAAGGGACTTTTAATTTAAAATTGGCTGCTGGGTTCGGTATTTATTTAAGTCTCTTTTATTAAGGAAACCTCATATTACTTTCGTTTCCAAAGAAGGTTTAAAATGTTCTTCCAATTATGATTTCATTAGGATTGAAGTTTATTTTTTATATCTTAAATAATGTAATCAAAGCAAAAGTATCACGAATAAAATACGAAGCTTCTTCAAAAATATTACGTTTCAAATGAACTTATTTGATTTCGAAAGTCACGGAAGGACGGTAAATGCTTGATCGCCGCGACCACGGTTCCAGCACGGGTTCCAGTGTATTAAATTATCTGAGTACATTTTGTTAGCAGTATCAATAAAAGTTTACGTACCTATTCCGGTGGAAATAACTATCTGAGGTTTTCCTTTTCAAAGTGAAATTTCCGCATTCTTCCTCAAGGAACACTTTGTGAAACATAATGTGGTTTGTGGATTTTATTTCTACGAACGTGTTGGGAACTCAATTGATAAATATGAGTCTTTATCGTACCAAATGTGAATGGGGAGTGTTGGGGGATGCATTAGCCCAATTCAGAGATAATACAAATCTACAGATTTTATATAATCTAGCCCCGCTGTTTAATCCACGTTGTGATCGTTCCCGTGGGAATTTCGGGATAGAAGCCTTCCTTGATAACCTTCACCTTGAATGTGGCTATCGATTTTAAATATTTGAATCAGATGTATGGTTTTTGAATAAGCACGTTAGCGGCTTTCAAAGCTGAATTTTTGCCATCTAAATATTATTCTAGTAACAAAACTAAAAGAGATCGAATATTTATTTTGCAAACTTTGCTTATACGACATGTATTTTATTCGGAATGTAGCTTAGAATGATACCCACGCTAAAGAACCAAAAAGATAACAAAACTCAGCTCATCCGAACAACTTTTCTAAAAGTATTCGCATCTATGACAGATACATTTCAAAGGTGATGATACAATTCTTTTTTGAAAATTGTTCGTGATAACTTCGAGTTACTTTGAAAAGGTCATTTGGCCTTTCTTTGAGAGAGTGCTACCTCGACAGTGGCAACTTGTATGACGTATTGAAAGCCAATTTGGAGCACGCCAGTCGTGATAGTTGAGTTCCAGTATGTACGTAATAAATGTTCTACTATTAGCCATATAATAAAACTTATGCTATAATCATTATTTAGATTAATTTCTTATTTCGGATCCGATCGGGGAAATATGATTGAAGTAAGTATGAACAAACGATTACTTAAGGGAGTACTGAGCTTAATTACATTGATTAACTTCATAGTTAGTATGTAATATTGTATATTGTTCTCTCTCTTTTATATATATTTAGGAATATATGAGATTAGTCGGTAATAGGTTACACTATGGGTATTCTACATACATAAGAACTTCTGAATCGTTTGGTCAACAGTGCGCATAAAACGCCTTATCAATTCTTTACTTTTTATTCCCAGCAGTAAAATGAGTTTGTTCTACCAAAATACCATTTAGGCGTTTACAAATGTTTTATAGAGGTGCGTCCATTTTATTACCAATTCTTTCACCTTCTGAATGATTAAGATGAAAGGTCGTTCTGAGACTTCCTTATAGGGTGTTTCGGTGAAAAATTAACAAAGGAATTTCTACTTCGTGGATGAGGTTAGAAAAATGTGTCTTTTTTAAATTATAGGTGACATTCTTTTTTATTATAATAAATGTAATACGACTACTGAAAAAAGAAATTGGAAAATAAAGTTGAGTGCAGCAAACAAGCTTAGAAAAATGTGTCTTTTTTAAATTATAGGAGATAGTTTATTTTTATTTATAAATGTAATATTAGCACTGAAAAAAGAAACTGGGAAATAAAGTAAAGCTCAATATAAAGACAATAAAGGAAACTACAGTTTATTAAAACACGATTCTATTTTCAAACAAAACGTTAAAATGGTATCAGAGTTTTTAATCATAAAAATGCAGTTTGCTCCGTTGAAAAGATTTAAAAGCTTTCGGCTCATATTAAGGTTGTACGTACCATATACCTACATACTATATATTCCTCTGAGTACGTCGTTTCCCGGAGGGATTCGCCTCTAAACCTACGGACGGTTTCCTAGAATTTGTGTTCATGTGTTGGAGCCATTCCGCAGTATCTAAACTTGGAAAGGAAACCTATGAATACTAATATTCCTTGAGACATTGGTTACTTTGAGCTTGGAGTATTCACCACTTTTACGTGTAGAATTTTGTACTGCATTTTAGAGACATGTTAGATAATGGTTACTTTTAAAGAGATTCTCTTGGCGGTAAAAGATCCTGATATTTAACAGTCGTAAGTATCACATGAATGTATATCTTAGTTAGTGCTTTATAGGGAAAAATGATGCAACATCCCTTTACACTTTCTTTCGACTTTACCTTTTATGATGCTATTTAAGTATTAGTAGCCCCCGTTGTTTTACCCGCGTTGTGTCCGTACCCGTGGGAATTTAGGGATGAAACATATAACCTTTTCGTTGAATATGGCTATCCATTACAAAAGTAATTATTCAAATGGGACTGGTAGTTTCCGAGATAAGCGTATTCAAACAAACAAAAAACTAAAAATCATACTTTAGAGCTTTATTATATTAGTATAGATCTTCTGGCAGAGGGAGAGAGAGAGAGAGAGAGAGAGAGAGAGAGAGAGAGAGAGAGAGAGAGAGTTGCCAAATTATCAGTCTGAGTTATAATTTCGGTTCACAATTTGCTGGAATGTCTAGTTAACTATTATTGTAAAGCCGAAAAATATAATTCATATTCCATGAAATAAATCAAACAATACTATAATAGTTTACTTCTTAAATAAACGATTAATCATTTAAATAATACAGCTGGTGGATATCTACGAGTAATACACGTACACTTGTTAATACCGTTATTATGAAATTTTAACATATTTGTATTGTGATAGCTCTGTGAAATGACAAGGATGGATCAAGAGAAACAAATGAAGGTATTACGAATTGTTGATACGTTCAGCTGTTGTCCTTTGATATGGATATTTATGAGTTGATATTGTTTATATAAAAGTGAAGTTGAAATACTAACCGCCTTTTTCATAAACGATATTAAACTTAGGTAAACAGTGATTTAAAGTATTTGGTCTCTTTCGCTCTTTGACAAATAGCGTATGTCGGAAAGGGACAACCCACTAGATAGCTAAAGTGCTGTTCTTCTTCTTCTTCTTATCGAGTGGATGGTCAACCTGACCAATCCTGGTGTCAGAGTTATTGAGCCGCCAAAGGCCTCTGACATGGCTCATGTAACGACTACTATCCGTAATAAGCGTTTATAAATAAGGCCCTTAGTTAATATACTTACAATATAATACTTACAAACTCTGACAGTAACGCTCGCGTCCTATCGTACTCTTCATCTCACAACTTTTAAACTCAACCGGAACAAAAACCATAAATAATAATTAATAAAAAACAAGAAAAAGTACATTTGTATTCATGTTATATGTTGATCTTTCTGTAACGATAGTACTTGTTTGCTCCGCTTCCCAAGTTAATATTTAACAGCCATCTTATCACGATTCCAATCCATCTGCAAACATAATAAGAAACGTTATTTATCGAAATCGAATCACAATACCAAATAATAATACGTATAACTTCGACAACCTACACCATTTACGCGCTCCAAATGTGAATTGAACCAATCAATGTCATTTGTAAACGTTTCACAATTTGTAAAAGAAATGTCAAACAAGTGATTTCCGTGCGTAGGAAACGCAATTGTTGCTTTTGCATGAAATCAATTTATTTTGTTTACTCATGCTTTTCGTTTTATTTCGTACACTTTACATTTGGTAAGAGCTTCGGGTGCACCATACGACAGCGATGGCTAATAGCGATTCATTTTAAAAAGACTACAACATAAGTGTAAAAGCTTCCAATCACACATCAGAAAACGTTGTGTGTGTATAACGTTGACCGAAGTTGATTGAAACAAGTTCGTTGACTTCATTACGCGAACAGTGTAACATAAATCGCAAACCTTACGACTACTGAACCCATTGAACTTTACTCAATGTCCATTTTGTGTCCATGTACGTCATAAAGTACGTAATGTGCCAGTTACCGTTAATTACCGCAAAATAAATATATCTAGAAGGCTAGCTGCAACTGCTACGATAACAGACGCACACATAGACGCGCGCTACAGGTATTTCGTAGCAAATTTATACTGGCATTCGTTTGAATCCTTCTGAAACTCGTGTAGGCATACATCTATGATTGAATTCGTTTTAGAGCGTTCGTAGCTGAACTTCTGAATGTACATTTAATGTGACAATACTGTGCCATGGAATAACAACGAGCTAGAACGTCCCTCTATCTGAGAAGGTAATTGCTCAAACCTCACCTCGCCGTAGCTGGCACGTCCATCGATCGTTTCGCAATTAATGAACGTTCGTCTATCTTGGATGTATTGACATAGTTCTGTGACAAATTATCGTTGAGGTTAAAGGCAATGTTGGTGTTCGACACGTTTTAAGTTTGTGTACGCTTACTGCGTGCTTGGATTTACTTAATCATTATACTGATGGGTTTCAGATCAGTAGTTTTGTTTGACACGAAATAGAGAAATACTGCCTGCTTCCCGTGGTTTTTGGTATCTAAAGTACTTATATTTTAACGACAATTATGAAGTTCTCCTACTTACTGTACGCATATCTTCAGTGAGATGAGATACCTTCGTCGAGCAGTGGGATTGCAGGTTGATATTTTACTTTTTTTTGCTTTTTGAAGTAGGTACCATGTGGTTATTAGATACCGATGTATTCTCAAGAACAAACAAAAGAGCAACACAAATAACAGAGAGTAAAAGCCTAAGTCAATAGGACACTTGACCCACAATTAAAGTTTTGATTACCACAACGTGTTTGTTATATTTCCGTATAAAACTTCCTATTCCCAATTGATTTTGTATTTGGCTCAAGTTTCCCAATCAAACTTACTTGTAAAGCAGTTTATATTCATAAGGCAAGCGGTACACGCCCACAGCTTCTATGAAAATAACGTTTACCTTGCCGTCAATCTGTATGTTAATCCTAATACAATATGTTGTAGATAACGTAGTAGAACGTATGCTACTGAATTGAATATGTATTGCCTACATTGAATAAGTAATTCTCGCTGTAATACGATCAGATAACAAGATCAGGCATGCGTGTGTTGCCTACGTGACGTCCTTGACAAGTCCTGGCAGCAATGATCCATAGACGGGGAAATCCCTTTACATAATATTTAATCAAGGAACGGCTTTGCAGGGAATTAATTTATTTGACACATGAAGTCTAAACATTTTATTATGAACAATATGCCGTATAGTAATAGTAGTTTATGCAACGTCATATAAAGAAGGGTATTAAAACACGAGTGTGAGTTTATGAAACGAGCGCAGCGAGTTTCATAATAGTAACGAGTGTTTTAATACCCGTGTTATATGCAGTTGCATACACTACTTTATCTTCACTATTTAATGCAATTAATCAAACAAAATTTTAAAAACAAAACACATTGCGAAACATTAAATTCACGCGTAGGTACGTGTATTGTCACAGTGAACTTACCGCCATTAAAATCTAACCAATGAGAGCGCAGCTGCGCGTAGGGCCAATCAGGAGCGAGCGAGATCTTACCAAAGAGTTTTGTGTATGTAGTTTCGACGAAGTTTTCACGTATAACCCAACTATTTTCAAAAGCCAGCCTAATATCAAAATTTTATACAACTAGTATGAGGATTTTGACATAAGGCTCGCCAGGTTAATTGGTCGCGTTATAATGATGTTATAATGTTAAATTATAATGATATTATAACATCATGTGCAATTGCTTAAATTGAGTGTTTTAGTTGTCTGTGCTATAACAGTAGTAATTATAAGTCAAGTATTGGAATCATAAGTAGAATGTTACAACATTAGTGTAGATAAATTATATTATAATTATGTAGTTATTTTATTTTTATTTATATAAAGTTTTTAACCTTAAGCGGTCGTCGAACATAAACATATCTAATTCGGTTCACCCAACTCTTCACAATAGACAGAATTCCGTCAAATAACACTTAATTAGATGATAACTGATATCGCTCGCCAATGCGGTCTACTACCGTATTCGTTACTTTTTTTATAACATCCACGGATGAACGACGTACCTACTTATTTACGTTTGTCTATATCATGGTATTACCGCATGTTACGATCGTACGCTTGGGGCGATCAACGTAATATAATAACGTTATTTCATAACGTGTTCCTACACACATTTACGTAAACGTTAATAGTGTCCAAACATGGAAATGTTAAATGAAAATAATGTTATGCCTAGGAATAATTATAACGTAAATTAGAATAAAATGGTCCGAAATATCGCGTAAAAGCTTTTATATTGAAAGGATAAAAGTGGGAATTGCACCGAATATTGCGTATTTGTGAACCCAGATCAAACAAAATGGATCAATCCATGTCATCCGATAATAACGCGTGGATGAATTTGTGGCAAATAGGATGTTAATGTTCGTTTTCGGCATTTGTCACGTGTACAGTTTATAAGTACTTTGTAACTTTCTGTGAATGATGTCCAATGTATTATACGATTATAACTACTACTAGCCGTGCCCCGCGGTGTTACCCGCTTGTACCCGTTCCCGCGGGAATTTCGGGATAAACTGTATCCCATGTGTTACGCTGATGTATAACCTAAATTACTGCAAAGTTTCCTCCAAATCTGTCCAGTAGTTTTTGCGTGAAAGAGTAACAAACATACAGACATACATCCATCCTCGCTTCACGGAAATTAGTAAAGTGGTAAAAATGTTAGAATTTTTAAGAAATGTTTTCTTTATATGGCTTTTGTACTATACAAATTAGTGCCCAACCTTCGTTGAGGTTACTAACAAAACTATAAACCGAGTTTTTTATTACCTGAGGAATTTTCCTGGAAGTAAAGGAAAATACAAAACACGGCGAATAACATACATAAACTGCTTGGCGCGCATTTTCCTACTAACAGAGGTCAATGACCACCACACCTAAAGTAAATAATGCCTACTCACTAAAATATTAGGAAGTATAATTAGTGTAAAGTTAATTATGGAACACTATAGCGGCACCGCAAGTATCCGGTTAAAGGCAGATATTGCGGGAATTCATTTATGTAAAAGAAATACCAACAAGCTAAGTATTATGTACTTTGTACAGGCATAAAAATCCCACATTTAATTTATTCTCATTCAGTTCAGAATGAAGGTTTTTTAATGCTTTATCAGGATTTTTCATAGCAAATTCTGTGTTTTCAATAAAATATCGTTTTAAAAGAAAATTTGGGATATTCTTAAAGATAAAATTATCGAAAATAATTAAAATAAATTCGCTATTTCGAGGATAAAACGATTTCCAAGGTTTGAAGAAATCCATTTTGTAGAAGGGTTTTAAATTAACGAACTTAGTTTTAGGTTTACAAGGAAAATACTTACAAAGTAATTTATGCTTTACAAATTGAACTTGTTACGTAGGCACTTAACTTTTTCAACCATGCGCGTTAAGGTCAAGATTTTTCGCGTTTCGCTTAAGCAAGTTTATAAGCTAAAAGCGAGCAAGTCTAAGGCCAGACTCCAGACGGAATCTCCTTTAATTCTACCGAATTCACCGCCAATACATGTAACCACGAAATACTCGTAAAGAGGTGTAATTAAGTGCTTCGCTCTTCCGTGCATGTAACCAATTTTTTATTCATATAATAAGATGAAAGACTTTGGTGTTTGTGTTTGTTTGAATGCGTTAGTTTAAACTACTAATACCATTTAAATAATTATTTTTAAAATGAATAGATCTTACGCCCGTATTCAGAGAAATCAAATTCCTTACTAGAGACAAATAATTTATGAAAAATTGCGTGGATCAGTTAAGTGTCAATTTAATGGACGTCTTTAAGTGCGGCACCTAAGGCTTTAAAATTTCATTAATCAGGGCGACTTCTAACATAAATAGAAACGTAATAGTAGTGCAAGTAAAACTTAGTTCGTTCCAGTGAAAGTAATTCATAATGCCAATTAGGTGCTTTATAAACACCAAGAAATTAATTATACATGGCTCATTAATAAGAGATTACTTCCAGCGACAAACTTCTAGTGAATATAACGTAAATAGCACGCAAATAGGCACTTAATTATTATTTACATTTAGTGTAAGCCACAAGATGGTAGGCTTAATGGAAATAGCAGACATTGAATATTTAGATCATATTATTTACGCCTCAATGTAATTAAAGTAACATTAATTAATATCCTACCGATGGAGTTATATTTAATGGAACATAACGGTTGACAACGAATATTACTAATAAAATTATATTGTAAGCCTTTCATAGTAATTCAGAAACAACTTTTGTAAAAAGAAGCCTTAAAAGAAAATATATTTAAGGTACCTAGTTCATTATTCAATTTTATTTCAATAATTCTAAATTAAAAAAATTCTTAAGATCCTGTTTAGAAAGTGAAACGGCGACCTTAGATTCTATAATGCTGTTTAGGTATGTAATATTGAAAAGAAATTCAAAGAAAAAGGTTGACTAAATATTCATAATTCTTATTCATAGTAGGAACATTAGTTGTTTGATACGAAGGTACACATTCTGTGAAATACTTTATATCATGGCTTATTTAAAACTGCTATAAAATATTTCTCGCCTTACTCATAAACGATATTTATCTTATGTGTGATTTAAAGTGTTTTGTCTCTTTCGCTCTTTGTCAAATAGCGTATGTCGGAAAGGGACAAACCTTTTGATAACTAAAATGCTGTTAAGAAGCGTTTAAGAATAAGGCCCAAAATATACTTTAAACTAATATAATCACCTTAAAATAAACTAGGTTTCAGCAGAACGCTGGAATACAGTCCTACACACTTTCATAGTACAAACGTTACACGAAAAAAATCTCCACTATATGAAAGATTTGATATAAAATGGAATAAAATTCTCCGTTCACAGGCCGTTTTGTATTCAATGTTCGAAGCGTAAACATTACGTCAACCTTTAGGTTACATACGGGGTGTTTACATAAGGAACATATTTTACATCGGCATTGGGTGAGTAAGTCAATATATTCGAACAGGCTTTCAACGATATCTAAAGAAACATATCTATAGTGCTTCTACTATAAACGAATTTACATTCTAGCCCGCCCGAGGTTGTCTATTCGTGTGACTTTGTGTGTATTCGTTGTTAATCTAAAGCACACATAGTGCGGGTACGTGTGGCGTGATGTTGTAATCCTTGAATTTGTATGAAAGATTTCACACTAGCCCGCAGCGGGCCTAAAGCCGCTCTATATTGTATACTAGCATATTATTATACCCCGCGGTTTTACCCGTGTTGTGCTTGTTCCCGTGGGAATTTCGGGATGAAAAATAGCCTATAACCTTCCTGTTGAATGTAGTTGTCTATTAGAAAAAGAATTATTCAAATCGGACTGATAATTTCCGAGATTACCTCGAACATACAAACAAACAAACTTACAAATTTTATCTCTTTATAATATTAGTATAGATTGCGCTTAAAAGAATTACAGAATAATTTATAGAAAATGGTCATTCTACATACTTTCATATTTTTGACATGAAACGGTTAAGAAATACCTTGATTTTTTCCCTTTTGTATTTATCAAAATTAATTTTCAAAAGTTCTTTGTCTATAAATTTATCAGGAGAATAATATTTTGTCACCAATTTTAAGCCTACCTTTGTTTTGGCTTTATCTTTGAAGTCCATTTCTTTTGTTTGACGCTTTCTTTTTTGTAAATAATAAAATGTATACCAACATTTTTCAGTTCCCAAGTATCTTTTTATGTTGTATGTGCTACTTGCGTAATAATAAAACAGAAGCCATTTACTATATACATACAGTATTATAAAAAATAACATTTCTTTTTAATTTAAATCGTTAAATAGATGTTTTAGAATAACATATTATTAAGTTAGTCCTGTTATAGAACGTTCTTGATTTCTCTTAAAAAATATCATGTTTAAATGAAACATTTTACATGGAAATATCATGTAAATAATATAAAGCACGATTATTTCTCTAGAGACGCGTAAGCAAAAGTTGGTACGAAATCTTTTCAGCTCTTAAACAAATGGCGCTTTGCACTGAATATAATACATACTTCAGTATTCCGTATATATGATTAATCATATATGTATATACTATACATAATATACTCTCAGTTCCTTTGCGTGTTATAGCAACCGCAGTAGTCAAACATACTTGCATTAAGGTTATTTTTCTTTTAGCTGGGAATGCCGTTACTTTGGGTTAAAAGTATTAAAAAAACTAGATAAATGCAAAGATACGTAAAAAGTACTACGAAGTTAATAGTAGCTTTGAGTGTATGGATTTGAATCAGATGGATTAAAGTAATGTTGTATGCGATGAATGTTTTTTTTACGCTTACTTTATTACTAATCAATTTTTCAGTTTAGTAAGTTCAGTTTCAGTAAGGAATTTCAGTGTCAAAATAGTTCTTCTTGAATTATTGAAATCGGACAGGTTCCTGTCCGTTCAAACAAATAAAAAGTCAAACTCCAGCCTCATTATATTAGTATGGATGACCAAGCTTTGAAACGCGAACTCCTACAATTCCTATAATCTGAAGCAGCAAATTCATATCTAATCTGAAGAAAAACAGATCACTTAATTTTGATATATAGCACAGGAAAACACAGCGTGTTTTATGTTTCTTATGTTTTAATCAAATGATTTACTCGTTTACTCTTCATTAGACTATCATATTTAACTACGTCAAAAGTGTACACGAAGCATGTTTTCCTAATCAAGTGGGTTGTTTCAGCGAACACGGCTGACCTCGGCGTTCTGGACCCTGCGCTTTACAAATCGGATTGTCTGGACGAGGACCTGATGTGGCCTGAAGGACATGTGGTAAGTATTTATACCACCAAGGTGGTTCCTAGGTTACAATAGTTGGATCATCTGCCTAAATTTAGTTGTAATAGATGGGTGTAACTAAATTTAGTTAACATTTACATTTTCATTAGCATCCTTAATGGGAAAACGTATGACGTCCTAATTTTTTTTATTTAGGAAAGCTATCCTGATAAGATTTATTCATAAATGTAGGCAGGCGGATTAACTACATATTAACAACAAGCTGTGCCATGTGGTTTTACCTGAAGCGGTCCTGTGCTTGAAATTACGGGATAGCAAACAGCTTTTACATTTCTCAAAGTCTTAATATACATCTGTATCAAATAGCATTAAAAAACATACAGTCGAATTGAGAACCTCCTCCTTTTTTTAAGTCGGTTACAAAACGACCTATTAGTTTTGTGTGAAAGCGTAACAGAAGACAGACAGAGTAACTTTCACATTTATTATATTATTAATGAAGAAGAGATTTTACGGGTTCGTAGGTCACCGGTGACCGGTAATGAATAAAACTTTTTGACCTTTGCACTGGATGTATTAATTTAAGCTGGCAAGCTAATACAGGTCAAGTGTATACCTAATTGGAAGTATTATCCCAGATTTGTAAAGGTCAGACGGCTTAAGCTCAAGCCTAAGTAATAAGTAATGTATTAATAATACCATGATTGAAAGTGACCGGGTCTTTATAAATTACAATAAAGTGATATATTATATTCAGCTTTATTAATTCAGTAAGGTTCTATACTTAATTGAGAATAAGTTTGAGAGAACGAAATACAGGCACATAAATACGTTATCTTCTCTTCATAATTTCAGTATTGATTAAGCCATTCAATTACCATAGTAGATTTCATTTTGATTCTAAATTCATATCTAACATTTACATACTGTTCTCCAAAACTGATCTCTATATCAAAATGGGGTCCCTAAAGACTAGCCTTGAATAGACAGTTGATTAACCTTTTCATCACAGGTTGATATATTTTCTTTATAACAAGGTTGTTAATCTAAATCAAATCAGTATTGTTCCATGTATGTTATGATTACAGTAGTTTGAACATGTACGAATATTAATGGCATTGTTATAGAAAATACATTGAACCAAAAATCTTAGAATATTAATCCGTCTAGACATAAGCATCATACACATATTCTGTTCAAAAATATATTCGTATATTTAATGCATATATTGATGACATTCTGAGTTAAAAATAACATATATACGTGGTGAAACCTTAATAATTCCGGCGCGTGGGATTACGTGCCTTGCCAATAATGTCGTAAATTTCGTCGGGAATACAAACGCTTGCCTCACTATAAAAATACACAGAGTTAACTACCAAGAAATTACTTGAATCTTCACAAGAAAAAGGTTAATAAGTATACGATTTAAAGCGGATGTTTTATTTATTTTTCACAAGCGACAACGTGCTTATTTAAAATTAATTAATTTTTTTATGAAAGTGTGTATTTAAAGTTAAAAAAATAATTATAATTTTAAAGTTAATTTTCTGTCCGCATCTTGTCGTAAATGAGAAAGCAAGTGATTTTTTCTGCTTCCCATCAAATGGAATGTATAATTTCTTAATTAACATTTTCCTTTGAAAGTGACCTTTGAATAAATTAGGGTACTTATATGAGGCTGCGGCAAAGTGGGGTTTTAATTAGGAACTGACAGGTACCTAATTAGTTGTGCGGTGATAATGAAATAAAAGAATTTAAAAGGGTTTATTATTTGGCGATGATTGTGCCTGGATGAAAACCCTGTATTTTAAACAATTTCAAAAGGTGCACAATAGCTTTGGTTATTAATTTTTAATTGGTATATAGACACGGAAGAGCGAAGCACTTATTGCTTCTTTATTTCGTGTATATAGGTGTATATATTTATGTTATATATTTTAGGTACAGAAGAAGTGGGGTCATGTTAATGTCTAGCATATTGTAGGCATTGCTCCACGAGACATATTTTTGTAAAGCTCTAAGAACACATTATTTTTTAAATACGAAGAAGACTTTTCAACAAAGAAAAATAAAACGATTTTCACATTCAAAAAATGAAAAAATATTCTCTTAAACAGCTATTATTTTTGGGGACAAAATATGTATTTTCAGCGGGGCTGTTAAAGTCATATATTTTCTTTAGGCAAACTTTTCCCCATATATTTTACTCTAGATCCCGATCCGCCCACTCTTGTCAGGGTATCACAGGGTAACGATTGCAATCTTTAGGTCAATGTCGTTTACCGCCTACGCATAGCTGATCCAACTTTTGTCTAAATATTAGGATAGGATAGTTACTTACTCATTTGCACAAATATGGATACTATACTTACTTAGCCATTTACAAAAATATGTGTGTGTTATATAGTCTTAAACCAACTTGCGAAAAGTTTTTAATGAATATTTGTGTACGCAAGTAAGTTTGCAGTTACCTTAAGCTCAATGAGTTAAACGAGTGTTTTATTACGAACCGAGCGAGCGTAAAGTTTTCCAACACGAATGTAATCAGATAACATTAAGCACTTACTTAATTTCTTAAAGTTTGTTGTTCAGATCACGTACTTACTTTTATATAACAAAATAGGTGACATCAGTCTTGTGAGGGCGTATTGAAACTAGTTTTACTTATGTAAAGAAATTATTTAAGAAGGATATTATTAGGAACATAGTTTTTAAAGTAAATATATTCCGTTAACAATATCAACTTAGAAACACCCATAATAACAACTACGTAGTATCACCTCAACAAAGAAATTAAGTTTTTATTTATTACTCCTAGCGCCCCGCGTTTACCCGCGTTGTGTCTGTTACCGTGGTAATTTTGGGATAAAATAGCCTTCCCGTTGAATGTGGCTATCCACTACAAAGAGAGTTATTCAAATCGGATGGGATGGGATTTCTTAGATTAGCGCGTTCAAACCAACAAACTCTTCAGCTTTATTTATATTACAGTATAAATAAAATTAATATCTGTAAAAGTCAAGAACTCGTAACAAGCAAAAATCCTGCGATAGAACCGCACAAAATCTTCGCTCCTTTTCAGTGTGTAAAAGTTGCAAACAAGTTCATTAATATACAAAACCAGGAATCTGAGCCTTTTAGTGATAAATAACAGTTATGCAAATGATCCTATCATGTGTTCAGATAATTTTGTATAAATTATCTACCGGTTAATTGGTTCTATCGATCCCAACGTAATTTCACGCAAATTCTGTCAGTAACTCAAACGTAGTTCCTGTATAATAATGAGTACAAGTAGTTTAAATTCTTGGTTCCTGAATTAAATAAAGAGAGAATTCATTGCATACTGAAAACCCCGCCTACTCAAGTTGATGTTGTTCAAACTAAACGTATTTACAAGTTGCCTTCGGTCTTTTGTTTTAAAAGGTGAGTTAAGTTTAAGCTTTGGGAGCTATGCTAGGAAAAACTCTTTAATTACACAATTTGTTATTTGATTACGCGGAAAATGTATCCTAGGTATCACAAGATGAGCTATAAGTAAATTGAGAATTGTAGTGAACACTTCGGTGTCCTGTGATTAAAGTGTAATTTCATTATTTAATCAGCGGTTCTCAAACTTTTTCGGTGGTCCTTTTCTAAAACTGAAAATTTTGACGGGATCCCAACATAAATTATTTAGTTACGTGCATTCTTTAATAATAAGTGTACACTAAAATAAAATAAAAAATATAATGGGAGGTATGAAAGCTTAATCGCGTGCATAAAAAATACTGAACAGGGATACGTGGATAGAAGAGGTGTTTCGTTTCATTAATTCATTATTAGTCGGAGCCTACACAAAGACATTACTGGGTTACCTATTACCTGGGGTACATAGTAACTATTCCTGTTCAACTTTCAACGGTCTAATGATGTAGGAGTTACATCATAAGTACAACTATACTGTACGAGCATCGTTTTGTCAGCAAGGCGTATTCAAATACCGCCTAAAACGAATGTCACTCTAATAACATTATTTTTAATTTCCCAAGGGTCGCGTTTGGTTCACTTTGAAGTACGAGGCGGTAACTGAACGCCTACAAGTGCACATTTTGAAGGCGAAACATTTGCCGTCCCGCACCCCAGCGCTGGCCAACGCATGCGATCCGTACATCAAGTAAGTAACACGTTGCATGATTCTTTTTACGCTTCTTCTTCTTCTTCTCCATCGAGTGGATGGTAAACCTGACCAATCCTGGTGTCAGAGTTATTGAGCCGCCAAAAGCCTCTGACATGGCTCATGTAACGACTACTATCCGTAGAAAGTAACCGGGACCGACGGCTTAACGTACCCTCCGAAGCACGGAATCATCTTACTTTTCGGGCAATCAGGTGATTCAGCCTGCAATGCCCTAACCAAACTGAGGACAGTAGCACAAAGAGATTTTTATGAGATATCCCCACCGGGAATCGAACCCAGAACCTCCGGATCGTGAGCCGGGTGCTCAAACCACAAGACCACGGAGGCTGTTTTACGCTTTTATCGTAGATTAGTCCCAACCCGCGGTTTTATCCACGTTGTGCCCGTTCTCAAGGGAATTTCAGGATACAACCTATTACGTAACCTTCCCCTTGAATCTAGTTATCAAATAGAAAAATGTTATTCGAACCGGACTGAGATTAGATTAGTAGGTAGAAATAACATTTATTTTTTGATCTACTTGTTTGCTATTGTTTTATTTCATTGTTTTTTTTTTATTGTTTGGGATAACAAAGCCCAACTTTAAATAGGGGTGTAATATAAGCATAATATTCACCAATTAAATTATAACAATGCTTTATAGTAATAAGTTTCAGTAATTAGTGTGATACCTAAATATGCAACAACAAGCAATCTAAATGTTAATAAAAATAAACGAAAACTTTTTAAGATAAATATATAATTCTAGTTTGTGATCCCAACTTATTTATGTTGAATAATTTAGAATTTAATTTAACGTACATGTTAAATTAAATTGAAACAAAATTAGTTCTATTATTCTTAGTTTGTAGTGCTAGTCGCTAGTTTGACTAAGCAAAGTTTGATGCGAACGTGCAGTTCGGGCCATACTTGAATGGGAGGCCGGTAGTGGCATTTCTATCTGACGCTACCATGGTTCGCAGGGTACGTTAACAAGCCGGTCCCGTTTGTTTCAATCGTTAGACCATGTCGGAGGCCTTTAGGCGGTCTAAAAAACGGCACCAGGGTTGGCCAATAACCTACTTGAAATGAATCAGTACATATGTCAATTCAGTTGCTACGTTCACTGTCAAATAAAACGTGGAATGGACTTGGTTGGTGATGATTCTGTTTAAATATTTGAAATGAATTGTTAAACTACTGTATAATATTAACAGCATTTTAGCTATCAAATAGTTTGTCCCTTTCTGACTTACGCAATTTTGTTAAGAGCAAAAGAGACAACAACACTTTATAACAGTGTTTTATTTAAAGAGTGTATACAAATAAGGCGGTAAGTAATATCAAAGGCAACTATATAATAAGGGCCGACACTGTGATAAGCGTGCGCACGCCGCGGTTCCATACAAAAGTGAAACGTCGCGGGCGCCCGCGGCGTGCGCCCGCCGCGTGTGGCTTCATACAAAAGTGAACCGTCGCGTGTGCCCGTCGCGTGCGGTGTCATACAAAAGTGAACCATCGCGGGCGCACGCTACGGGCGCACGCTTAACGCAGTGTTGACCCTAAACTATTGATTGTTTTAGGATCCAACTGATGCCTGATGAGAGAAGAGCTTTGCAGACGAAACAGAAAAAGAAAACTTGCAATCCGTTCTTCGACGAGACTTTCGTTTATCAGGTAAGTAACTAGTTGTTACTTAAGTTCAATATACAATAGTAGAGTAGCTAAGTAGAATAGGTACCCTTTGCTATAGCTCAGATATTAAAAGCTTATGTGCAGAGGTGGGTTGGGGATTTTGTATACTTACCTAGTTTTAGACTTCATCTAGCGTCATCTAGGTTATATTAGTAAGTAGAGCAACGATAGAAAACTTACTTATATAAATACTAACTTGGAAACATATGTCGAATGCTATCTCCAAACCCACTTACAGAAACATCCCTAACGTACGATTCCTAGCAACAAGTAAACCTTGCTTGCCAAACATGAGGGGATAGATCACGTTATACAACCCGACAGACCTCTTAGTTAAGTACCTACAAAATAAACAGAGATCTATAGAATTATCTACAGAATAAATAGTGATTGGAGATAGATTTCATTATTGGTTCTGGAAAGAGAGTTGACTAGAGCAGTGAAATTAACTAAATGTTGAGTCCCATATTATATGTATTCGTTACTACACGAATGAGACCCTTATCAATCGAATCGTTATGATGCCAACGATAATTTTAGTATCATCATCACAATAAAATATAACATGTAATCTATTGAGCATTATTAGTATTAGCATAGGTTAGGTATTGCATGAAAGGTTTTTTAATATCCTTAATAAATATGACTAAAAAACCAACACGGAGCATATGTTCATACGATCCTACATATACATTACAAAGGCAAGTCGAGCCTTACCAATAAATACAAAAGTACTAATAAGGTACATGTATTTAACGCTCCGAATACCCGTATTATATTAATCGTGTTTATTCTGGTTAAGGCGACGATTACACGTAAAGTATTTACTGTGATCCATCAGTAAATAATGACGTATCGTGGTATTTACTGAACGTGTAACCTAATGTATTGATGGATGTCAGTATTTATTGATGGATTTCTAGATTTCTTGATTCTGTAATGATGATCCGTCGGATTATGATTAAAAAAGGTGTTACTATTGTCAGAAGTTCTTCAAAGCAGGGTTCAGGCATTCGAAAATAATTCTCATAATCATCCATTTCACCATGTAATTTAATTTCTGCCATTAAATTCAAATGTGTGTACCTTTCCCTTTGTTGTAACCAATTTTTTGCCCATCGCTTTCGCTTGGCCTTTTTATTTAAACTAAGTGCTAAAATAATAGCCACGCAACCTTTAATTTTCAGCTCTGTGGCCATTTTAGACGTGTAAACAGCAGGAGACCGGACACAATACTGACGTAATAAATACTGTACGTGTAGGCTGGTGTATGTAATCCATCAGTAAATACTGAAATCCATCAATAAATACTGTATTGACGGATCACAGTAAATACTTTACGTGTAATCGTCGCCTTACGGACCTAAGGATTAAACGTACGGGTTAATTAACCTTTAGAGAGCTATGAATGCTAAACAAACGAATGTTACGATTTGTTATGAAGTATAGGTAGGTACTTAGGTGCGCCATTTGAAGGGTAATTTGGGTTAGTCGGCAGAGCCTTCAGCGTTTATGAGCACATAAAACTGTAAAAAAGATTAATGTAAGTAGATTTTCAGGGAAATATGAAAGTAATGCGGTGTAATATTTTTTACTCAATTGTTTCTCGGATTTATAGTTTTCAATAACGACCCTGGTGAATGAATTTCTCGTCAGAAAATTGGAATTTATATGACCCGTCATGACCTTTCCAGGTAACAAATAAGGGTCATTTCATGTACAAAATATTAGTGCAGTTTTTTGTAAAATGTTTTTCTATGATACTTGCATGCTAAAGACTTTAACAAAACTGAAATCTATTTAGTATTTAAATCAATAAAAAAATAATTAAGCACTGAATACAAGAATGCTTGCAATCCACACACTACTAAATGTCATTTTCGAAAGCCAGTCCTGAAACTATCCCATATACAACGAGGTTTACAATGTTTCACCACATTTCAGTTTTATTGACGATCGAGCGCCGATTTAATTACTGTAATGGAAAACTGATCTCCCATTTGCGAAGCGACATTGAAAGCTTTCATTAACGATTGGCACTTATATGATAAAGTATAACATGGATATATCGATACGCTATCATTTTATGCCTCCAATAAACATTTTAATTGGCTTTTAATTGCATAGGCGATGCTATATGTTAGTTGGGACGATAATATTATGATAATAGAAATGCAAATGTTCCTGCAAAAACCTCTCGAACAAAAAAGTAGTAAAAGTAAAAGTATGAGCCTGTAATGTCCCACTACTGGGCAAAGGCCTCTCATCTCACTGAAGTTATCAGTACAGTGAGGAGGATTAGGCATAATCACCACGCTTGCCAAATGCGGGTTGGTGATCTCAAACTCGAGCCATGTTTGAAAAGTAGGAAACATGTTTTCGCTCGACCCGGGAATTGAACCCGGGACCTCAGTTTTGGCAGGCGAGCGCACATACCACTAGACCACCGAGGCGCTACAAACAAAAACAAAACAAAAAATATCCAAAATGACGAATACCCTTTTCTTCGTATTTGTGAAGAACTTATGTCTTCAATATATTTCCAATACGTGTTATCTTTTCCGGTTATCCACATTTCACGTCTATTTTCTTGCGAATATGACCTTTATTTTGCGAGCGTAAAGTGCTTTATCCTGTCAACATATATTCACATTATCAGGTATGAAAGCAAGGGGTGTAAAATAAATCATTCAGTTCGGTAAGCTGTCTGAACTAAAAACAAGTTAATGTTGAGATGTGGCGAAGTTTGTTGGATCGTTTAAAGCTGAGAAGCTTAAAGGTTTTAGCGGTTAAATACCCATATGAAAATACTTTAGATGAAATAAAATGGAACGAATGAGATGCTTTTGAAGTTCTTATTAAACTACAAGTATAGCTTGACTTTGATATACCCTATAAACCACGAAAACCTAGATAAGCCTCAAGTATCTAACACCTACATACCTAGACTATCTACTACTATTGCTTTAACAAGGGTGCTTATATGAAAGTGCATAGACGTTTGTGAAGATGTCGATATAAAATTATTGATTTTACACAGCATGGTTCAAGTGACTCTCATTGTTATTACTCATAGCCATTGTATGATATACATAAATTGATTACCTCATCAGCGGGGCTACCATCTACCCTCGATCTTATCTTGCTTTTGATTTATGAATACAAAATCATTCTAATTCGATCGGGTCCTATGATCTTAGAATTAGATTTAAGATCAAACATTGTATCATGGAATAGCGAAGTACTTACTGCGTATCTCTTTTTCGTGAATTGTACAATATTTAGTTCAAAACTCGATTGAGCTCGTGCTTTATCGATTTAAATACCATTTTTGACACTAGTTTAATTCGCTTTCGATTCGGTTTACATTCCAACCGGAATATGGTAACCTGGTGCGTTTCTATAACTACTGTAGGTGCTATGTATGAACATTCTCTGTTACGAAGTGACGCAATGCCCGTCAATAGCAAACCAATCCCGTTCAATAGAGCTTATCTCTTAAGTGGCTTCATGTTAATTAGAATTCTGTTTGCAGATTGCCTTTAACATATACATAGTAAGTACTTACAAGGAGAAGTTAGAATAACTTATGAAAACCAGTAATTATTATGAAGTATGTTTATAAAAAGCTTATATGCTTTAAAATTATAGAACTGGTAAACAGTAAAAGTAAACATAGGAGGTGCCACAGTGCAGCAGCGGCGCCGGTGATTATCATTTAAAACAAAAAAAATATATTTTTTTTAATGCACTTTTAATTTTTGCAGGTCTCTAGGTTTTGAATAAAGAATCACCATCATCTCCTTACAAAAGAACCAATGCATATTTCTACATAAATTCATCAAAGTATAATCAAATTCATATATGAAAAAACATTATTTGAATCCTTTGTTTTAGATTCCTCCGGGCAAAATTGAGGGTCTAACGCTGAAACTGTCAGTGGTGGATATCGGCAGAGTGGGCAAAGGGAAGCAGATGATTGGCCACGTCATCCTGCCCCTGACTGAGCTGGAAGGAGTTACCCCTGATGAGGAACCTCAGCTGTACAAGCTTGATGTTGAGAAGGTAAACAAATATCACAACATTTTTAGGCTTGTATCTGTTTGGCCTCGGTGGTCTAGTGGTATATGCGCTCGCCTGCCAAAACTGAGGTTCCGGGTTCAATTCCCGGGTCGAGCGAAAACATGTTTCCTACTTTTCAAACATGGCTCGAGTTTGAGATCACCAACCCGCATTTGGCAAGCGTGGTGATTATGCCTAATCCTCCTCACTGTACTGATAACTTCAGTGAGATGAGAGGCCTTTGCCCAGTAGTGGGACATTACAGGCTCATACTACTACTTATCTGTTTGAAATGTTTTTTAATAAAAATCAATCAATCTGGAGTAGGCTAGTGGCCGACCCTGGTGTTCTTAGATAGACCGCCTTAAGACCGGCTTTGATCTAAAGATTGAAACAACTGGAACTGATAATAATTACCCCGTTAAGAATGAAAAAGTAAGAAGCTTCAGAGGGAAAAAATCTCAAGATTCAGTACCTGCTATAGTGAAACACTAGCAGCGCCCCGCGACTTTGCCCGCGTTGAGCCCGTTCCCGTAGGAATTTTCGAAAATCCTTTCTTAGTGTGCACTTACGTCACTTAAAGAACCTTCCTGCCAAATTTCATGTTTCTAGGTTTAGCGGTTGAGGCTGTGCGTTGATTATCAGTCAGTCAGTCAGGACTTTGAATATTATATATATAGATTAACTCAATAACGCAATTATGCTACGCCTAGTTTTAATGTAATATAAATCAGTTGAGATTATGATATTAATATTAGGTGAGTGTCATCTAGAATTTTCATTAATAAACTAAACTATTTTCGTACAAACAACCTTAATAAAGCCCTGATCTCGATAAGTAATATAATGGTTATATCACAGGACTGTCAGGAGCCGACGTCAGACTTGGGCGAGATATTGGTGTCGCTGCTCTATAATGAAAATCTGCATCGTCTCACCGTGACAGTGATAGAGTCACGAGGACTTAAGGTAAATATTATATAGATTCCATAATATACTAGCATTCCCCCGTGGGTATAGTTGATTTATACCCGTTAATTAAGTAACCTGTAATATCCTACTCACTGAAGATAAATAATCAGAACAAAGCATTTAAAATCTTCGGCCATTTTGAACTTTCGTATTTATAAAATGTTTTTGGTAAATATAGATTTTAATGGCCAACTCGGTGTTTTTGACCACCGAAGAATGGAGTTGGGCTATGTTATGGACCATAATCGTGTTGCTCAATAGTCACATGACTTATGTCATTTGAAAGGAAAAGGCTCCTCTTTTTGCGTTGGGTTAATAAAAAAATGTTTTAAACGATCTATCACGAAACTTAATGTGGCAAACTAAATTCCACGCGAGCGAAGCCGCTGGCAAAAGCTGGTTTATGATATATTTTTGGTAAATATAGGTTTTATAAAACAAGATACATTGGAGAATCTTTTTATAGCCTAAAAGTCGGAGTCGGTTACGTATTTACTTAGGGTTGAACACACATCACACAGCCTAAAAGCAAGACTATTCTTAACTAAAATAGAAGCCAACAAAAGATGGTCTAGACATCTTGTCACTTGTGCGTGCGTTTCTAGCTAAAAAAAATACATTTCTGCTAAACACAATTTAATACTACGATGAAACCTTTTAGATATTACTAAGTGATTACAAAGTGATTTCACTTAAGTGAGGCAATGGGGTTGATTGTCTTCAGCATTAGTTAAGTCTAAATAACAAAATAAATGATATAGCCTGTTTAATGTTCCACTTCTGGGCAAAGACCTCTCATCTCGATATCAGTATAGTGAGAAAGTAATACCTAGATCAAGTTATTATTTTTGCTACCAAATGTTCAGTTAATTATATCAAAGGTAGATAAATTAGCTACCTTAACTTTAATTATACACCTACCAAAAATATGTTTGCCAATTAAGTTTACGGCCCGTGTCATTTAAATTGTTATTTTTAAAGGAGCGTTCGTCCCTAAGCGTCGTGAATCATTATAATGATGATTAAGCACTCGACACACCCTGTAATCGTTTTAGTAAAATGTTTTATTACCTTATAATGTGATCAATATTACTTGCAGTTTTTGCATTTTCTAAATCATAGTAAAAGTAATTAAGGAACGCATGCCATGGCTATCTGCATGAAAGTTAACATGGCGCCTGATTTTTGACTCATGAATTTCATTCATTCCATAGATATATGTAGATTCAATGTCAAATAAATTCAATGTCGTCATTTATTTGTCTTAAAAACATTAGATATATAAAACCTACTTTTTTATTAAAATTTTACTATTCCCTATTGTCTGCAGTATTCTAAATATGTTGAGTTTCAGTATGTATTTGAGTAGACATTTTTGTTTCATCGTATCGCTTTAACACTAATTCAACGACGCTTATCTCTAACCTAGGCAGCATATTTCAAACTCACCTTTTTTCCAGTTGGATCCTTCCTCGAGCAAACGTGAAATGGTGGTCCGAGTGACTCAAGAGCGCGCCTGCCGAGGCGTGCGCGCGCGCCGTACCGCCGCCGTCGACGTCACCGACGATGGCTGCGCATTCGTCTCAGAGTGTTTCCACTTCAGGCTTCGAGCCGATGAGCTGCATACAACCAGCGTGACGGTGCAAGCCTTGCAACCACACTCCGTTTATGCTAAAGGTGAGTTAGTTAACGCATTATTTAAGTATGTAAGTTAACGTAAGCTAGCCGTTCCATTTTAACTGTTTCTATTAGTCCGAACATATTTTAATTGATCCGTGTCACGAGTAGTATGCCGACGGCATCTGAATTTTGAATGTGTTGTTTGGCGGATCGTATGCTGACGGCATCTGAAAAAATAATTCCATGTTCACACTTAGTGTTTCAGTAGTACTGAATGTGTTAAAGTATTTAAGATATGGCTGAATAATATGCTTAACCCTCACTGAAGTAATCTGTAGTTTCAGAGAAGAGCAGTGAAAGGTAATGAAAGCTCCACTGGACTAAAATGCAAGACTAGAAGTCTCAGTGTAGTTAATAAGAGTTAGTTAGTAAAAGTAACGGTAATACCGTTCCAAGGTTCCATTTACTGAAGTTACAGAGAAGATCAGTGGAATTAATGATCTAATTTATATAAGTTACCTCATTTTGTATACTATACTATGATAATGATATGTAGAATGTTAATCTTAACATTGTAGTGAGTAGGTTATATAGTTTAAGAAAAAAGGTTGTTAAGACTTTAATAAAGAAATTTCATGTTTTAACTGTACCTATAATTATAACGAAAACTTTTCAATGTATTTTTCAAGGTGAGTTATATGTTTTATCATATTGCGGCAACCATCATCTAGTTTGCGTACTCCAAATATAGATCAATTTACTTATCTCATATTAGTCGGTAACATAACAAGCTAGTTACCAGAATTTGTCAATGAAATTACTACCCTGTTTATTTAGATAACAACAGTGTATCTGATTCAAATGTCTTTGATCTCAAACCTCTAATTATTAATGGTTCCGCTCAAATTTTCAGAGAATTTGTGTATCTGAGTAACGAAATTAGGATTAAGCAATATTTAAAGCTGGATCCCTATAGAAAAGTAATTAATTAAAGGTCTTGAAACTGATAAATAGACGGTTTATGACCGTTACAATAAAAATTATGAACGTATTTTTTATCATTTATAGGCAAGAAGATTTAAAAGAATTTAGAATTTGATCTTTTATTTTCTTGAAACTTTTGTGTTTCAAGATATCATACCTCTTACTGATACATCTTTTATAATGCTTTTCGAAGACTATTTCCTTCGTACGTTCAGCCAGATGTAATTGGAAATTATAAAAACAAATTCAATGTTTACATGACATTTCAATATCATATGGAATTGAAACGACAAAAACAAACATATCCCAGCGTTTTATCTATTTATTTTATATCGGAACAATCTTCCAAGCAATTTTCTGGGATAAAAATAGTATTATAGGTATAAGTCGGTACATTCAAGATAAATAAGGTCGCATCTGCTATTCTGTCCAAGGAACTGGGGGCAGGTTGCTTCAGTTTACGCACCAGTAAACGTTAATACAAAATGTCAGTACCAATAGAAGTAAGAAAATGAAAAATTTTGGCTTACTGGCAGCTCGAATAACATGGTATTAGCGGAACGTCGGAGAACGTCGGGGAACAACAGAGTTTTCGTCAAGTGTAGCGCTGGCCTAAGAGTAGATTTACTACAACATCTAACTTCGTCTATACTAATATTATAAAGAGGTATTGTTTGTTTGTATGTTCGAGGTAATCTCAGGAATTATCAGTCCGATTTGAATAATTCTTTTTGTAATAGATAGCCACATTCAACGGGAAGGCTATAGACTATTTTCATCACGAATTTCCCACGGGAACAAGCACGACGCGGGTAAAACCACGGGGCGCTGCTAGTATGTAATAAGGGATAATATCAAGTAAATGCAGTGTGAAATAAGACCTTAATAATGCAATAGCTTTGAAGCAATCTCAACTGTTGCATACTAAGTAGCTAGCATAGGATACATTCACTAAATCTATTGGGACGTCAGTACCTCAGTTTGAGTAACAACAACGTAATAAAACGGTACAGTAAATTGAAATACTTCTCAGGTTTCTCTTACGTCAGCACTGTATTTTCCTTGCCCTTCCTGAACTCATTATTTCGTTCTTGTCTTACGTGTGTTCATTAATGCTATAGATATTGGAGCAGGGATACAATAGGTTACATAGCAAAGGACGAATGTGGTATAGGCAATATACATACTTTGGATCCATACACAATTAATGTTTCTACAGCTAACAAATTCGCTGTTTATATGATTTTTCATAGCCTACTGCTTAATGTTTGATTTTGTTTTCTTTTGTCCTCAGATCGGCTTCTAGGTAAATTCGTGCTTGGCTCATACATGTTCGCTCGAGGAAAAGCTCTTCAGCATTGGAACTCCGCGCTCGCATCGCCCATGGAACACGTCAAACAATGGCACTCACTCACTTTGTAAACCGAACGACTACGGACTCCGCATTTGATCTGATTTTACCAATAATTTATAGTAATGTAGGTAAATGGAAGCATATTGGTGGCTCTGAAGATAGCTGCGCGCTTAGTTCTCGCTGATTGGCTGTTACTTGACTTTGCGTTCTCTCGTGCGCGATGTTCAGACTCGCCAATAAGTTTGAATCGATGAGTAAGCAATAATGATTTCCGCTAACTTTCAAATTGTATTGAGTTAGCGGAACATTATCATACTACTATTTTTCATTAATTGATGACCTGAATAAAAATAAATTCAGTATTTTCTGGTAACTTCCAATCGATTATATTACAACTGTTTAATATCATAATAGCTTTACAAGTTTTGAATAACATAAACTTATAATAATATTTTCGGTGAATTTACAGAATGTAACGTAATGGACTTATTCAATTATAATATTTGCTTCCTATCCAGCACAAAAAATTATCAAACTTTAAAGTATTTTCGTACCCTATAAATAAAAACACAAATCAAAAGTTAGAAGAACATTTTCTGTTTCAAATAAAGTTAACTTAATTTCATTTTGAAATGTTACGGTATAATTCTTTTTAAAATTACGATTATAACAACTTTTTATCTCATTAAGGAGTCATCATTTTAAATAAAGTTTTTATGAAAAAGTCTTCTTTTTTCTGGTGAAAAGATTACAAATTAAACGACTCTTAGAAAATTTTGCCCCTCAAGAGTCAAACGAGTGATTTAACAATTGTTCGAATGTCTTAATTATGATTGTTCCCTACCTGATTTGAATGAGAGTTCTAACTTTTACATAAATCACTCTATAAAATAAGAACCATATCTAAGTAATATTTATATCATTTAAATGATGGCCTTACATTTGTGCCAATGTACATTCGTCACAAAAATCATTACCTATTTTAAGTCGACATCAATGTTATTAAATATTTGTACGTAGAGAACCTGCTTTTATAAAATTGAATTCGGAAAACCAAAAGACAGCTAATGAGATTTTTATCATCTGTTTCGGAAACATTTTTATATAATCAACGTAAGTTAATCCAGCAAAAGAAGATCTTATTGATTAAAATGTAATAAAAAATAGGTTTTATACACTGCATTTGGATGTATATATTTTATTTAGGCACTGCTGCTTTGAATCAATGAATTTGAATGGAATTTATATATCAAAACATGTCTCACTCCTAATCTTGTTGTATAACTAAAACTCCATACTTTCACATTGCTCATTGTCAATAAATATTATAGATGATAAGCATATTATACTAAATCAAGATATTATGTAAGATATATCTACCTAAGAAGTTTATAATAATATATATTGTTTAATCTTATAAATGTCTTATATAAAATTAAAGCCAATATATCGTAGAATTATTTCCAAATTGTGCAACAAATATTTAAAATAATAAATTATGATGAAACTGACACTGTGGATATATTTCATTCCTATTCTTAACCCCATTTTTAGTTTTTAAATGCCTGAGCTAAAATATTTGAACTATGATATGATAATAATTACAATTAATATTCAGACAGTTATTGCCCATTTACTAAGTAGGTACATAAGTGCCTTGCAAATAAGTGACTATTGTAGTAGCATTCAATCGTTAGACCATATCGGAGGCCTTTAGGCGGTCTAAAAACTCCGACTACGGTGTTGGCCACTAACCTACTCGCAATTAATGAATGAGCAGATTTTTAATTTAATGATTCGGAAACCTTTAAACTTTCATTTCAATGATCGAATAATGCTTCTTGCTCACTGCTCAGTCAAAGTGATTGCATTCCTCAATCACAGTTCACTGCTTTTGATAAATATTTCATTACTGAACGTAGTTCCAAGAAGCTATGGATAATGCTGCGAAGTAAAATGTATAATACAAAGATTGCACGTTTCCTGTGAATGACATTCAATTTTCTTTGCATTTGACTGACATTTTTTAATATTTTGCTTATTTAGGTATTTTTATTTTCTGTTTCAACGAATGGCTGTGAGTTTAAAGGTAAGTAATAATAATAAGTTTATTTTACTTTCTTATAGTCGAGAAGAGTGTTGGGAATGCGGGGAGACGGTACAGACTAATATTACCTAACAGTTTTTATTATAAAGTAGCTGATCGTAGTAATTTCTTCTTAAATAAAATGCTGGAATGTTAGTGCAGTTCTTTCTATTTATCAGTATATTATTTTTGACTTTTGACTTGATATTCCATTTCTCAAATGAACAAATTATTTCCGAACTAAAACCTGAAAGTCAAACATGGATATTAATTAAGCAGTCTGCTTATACAAAAGAACAGTACAGTTCATTAATTATCTGCGTACTTGTTTTACTAAGAAATCTACTCTTTGACCACCTTTACAAAGCGACGAGATTTCAATACGAATTATTTTGGCTATAAACGAAATTTTATAATATTAAGCCCATTTTCTATTAAGGTGGTTGTCTTACAAGATCTCATATCTTGCAGTAATAACTAGTATTAAAGACGTAACACAGTACTCACTAATGACTAGCCTTACACAACTACGTAACCCACGTTCCTCTGGGATCTCCTAAAAGGGAACATATACTCACTTAATCCTTATTGGCGTTTACCGGTTAATAAAACCATGTAAGGTATGTTCAAGGTATTCTATATGAATGTATTTTTTACCTTATTAGACCGCCTAAAGATCTTTGACATATTTAACGATTGATATAATCGGGAGCGAACGTTTAAAGTGTCTTCCAAAACGGTAGTTCTCTGATAGAAATGCCACTACCAGCCAGTAACCATGTTGTGGCCGAGCTGGAAATTGATAAATGCAAACATTGAAAATGCATCGCAATCAGTTAACAACGCTCAGACAAATTACGTCACGTGCGTTTATTGAAATGGTTAAATATGAACAAGTTTAATTATTTATCTTTCCTCTTTCCCACTCGATTTCGCGATGGTGACCGTCTTTCATTTCATTAACATTCGTTTAGATGCACCCTATGACTGATATAGCCAATTATGACAGCACAAGTTCTGAAGCAGTTACAGCAAGGATGATGTTGGAATGGCGTCGGCTGTAAATATGACCTACTACGTTAATAGCCGCGTACCCACCTAGCGCACAGGCTCGCGAGCCAGCCTCAGTAGTTTTGTTCAATTTACACGAGGCCGCCTCGCGAGGCAGGCTGAGCCATCATAAGTCGTGTATATTCAGCTGCAGCTATTTTCCTAGCTTCGCGCGCGAGCCAAAACATAACCGTACCCACCTAGCGCACAGGCTCGCGAGCCATGGCTCGCGAGCCAAATGCTCGGCTGGTGTGGACGTGCCTCGGGCTGCCTCGGGCGCGTGTTTGCTCGGCTGAGCACGGCTCGGCCCCGAGCCATCTGTTGTCGGTAAACTTGACGCGCTCAAAGGTGCCTCGGTGAGCGCTGTGTGTTAGGTGGGTACGGTTATGTTTTGGCTCGCGCGCGAAGCTAGCAAAATAGCTGCAGCTGAATATACACGACTTATGATGGCTGGCTCGCGAGCCATGGCTCGCGAGCCCGTGCGCTAGGTGGGTACGCGGCTAATAATATGTGGGCGTATGAAATAAGACGATATACTCGTATTTCAAGGAATTCAGGTTATACAAACCATCTAATTATATGGCTCGTTTATCTCCGAAAACCTACATTATGATATCCGGAATGCGGGTATATTTTATTTGAAGAAGGTTCTATAAACCTCACTTTATTAAGTCATCTTTTTAGTTTATTTGTTTGGAACAAATAAATGTTATTTGTGTGGTTTCTATGTCGCTTGGAGCAAAAGTACTCATTTATTTTAAATTTTGTTGATGGATTCCCAGCTATGACAAGCGCAAAAATGTTATAAAAGTAAACTTACATCAAAAAAGAAATTTCTGAGATGCCGATAAAGACGAAAAACATGTATTTTGTTTGTTAAACAAAATACCTTGATTTTGAGAAATCAAAACATTTTTGAAGGACTAACTTCAATTCAACTCTTAAACATTGTTAGTAAAATGTTCGTCTATGATTGGAGGGCAAGCGAAGCAGTATGTTTATTTGTTTTCATCTAGCAAGTTAACATGTCACAGACAGAACACTATTTTGAAAGTTTTTATCAAAGGGCATTAAAATAATTTCAACATTTTCAAGTTAGTCCCAAAGCAACGTTTTACTTAGTTTGTCGAAGTGTGAAATTATGCAGTTACTTTCTTCGTAAAATAAGTTGGAAGTTGTTTTTATATTGCAGGTGTTTTGTTCGGTCATTGCACTTTTTTACTGTCTATTGTTTTATTATCAAAGCAATTTTCTTTGTTAAGTTTCATGATTGTAAAAATATATATAGAAACTAGGTATAACGTAGCATATGACTTTTAAACCGAGGACAGTAACACTGTTCTGTTTTTATGTATGACTGTTCCGTTCAGTTCAAGCAGTACCTTTACGTGAATTTCTAACATATCCAATCACAGTAATATAGGTTATTCAATAAGTCACAATAGAAATGCACGCACACCAAAATCTAAGTAATCGACTTAACTCCTCTTTTTTATCTATCCTCTTTATACATAACACTAGCTGGCCCGACAAACGTTGTTTTGCCATATATAAATTTACAGATTTTCAGACCTACCCGATATGTATACAAATCGGTCAAGCCATAACACCGCGACATGAGAATTTTATATATTAGATACTTAATAGAAGACAGTCTGCCTTATTCATAAACGCTCTCTAACTAAATCACTGTTAGTGAGTGTTTTGTCTCTTTTGCTCTTTGGAAAATAGCGTATGTCAGAAAGGGACAAACCATTTGGTAGCTAAAATGCTGCTAGTAAGCGTTGATGAACAAGGCCCAGTATCTTTACCGAAGAGAAAAACGAAAGCAAACCTTTTGTCTTGGCCTGCATGTTAACACAGCTGGTCAGGGCTAGGGTCAGCTAGTAGAGTGATACCCTTCCGTTTATAACTAAAAGGCCAATATATGTAGTGTTGTAACCCTAACAAGCCATTCCATAAAATAACAGTGATAGCACCATCTTGCCTTCACTATCGCCTTCACTCCCGCCTTGAACACACAAATTAAAAGCCTTTTAAGTCAGGTCACGGAAGAGCCGTAAGGAAGGCTTATCTGATTAGCCACTATTAAATTTTACTGCTACCAATCTTCGTTGATTAAGACTATTAAAAGTAGTGCATAACGATTTTACCGGCACTTCGCTTTAAATAATTGTAGCATTTAAAATAGTTCTATGTATTAAATAGTTGTTAATTGTTTAGAAATACAGAATAAAAGGTTTTACGTCGTAGTTAAAACGTTAAGTAAGCTAATGTCAGAATTTTTAGACCGGCTAAAGGCAGCCGATGTAGCCTTATAATCGAATAAAACCAGTACCTACTGTTTTATGTGCCCTCCGAAGTACGGTAGCGCTAAGATATAAATAATAATAAATAAAAATGTAAATATACCCGGACAGTTTCTCTTTTTCATTATAGAAACCTAGTTCTCAGATAGTGATTTACAGCTAAGGACTAAAATGAGTTCTAATGGTTGTACGAACCCTTTTTCAAGCGTTAAAAAGCAATGCAATAACACATTAGCAACACCACAATTCCTCACAAGTTAAAATAATCGGTACCTAAATAAGCTCAAACATATCATTGGCTTAACGATTATGCACGCGATCAAATACTTTAACAAGTATTTGAGCAAAGTAAACCTGTGAAGAATGATATTTGAGAAATAAAAAAGCTGCTAACGATGTTACAATATTTCATTCAGTTTTATACCATTTTCTTATCGGTATATTTTGAGAAAGAATTTATCAGATATTATGGCACCTATCATTATGGATGATAGGTTTTTAAGAGATTGTGTGGATGAAATATTTTCTAATTATAATTATGATGAAAATATAGTAAAGATACATGAAAAACAACGATCATTTTGATTATGATCACAAAGTATGATAAACTTTACTGGCACGAAAAACAAAATTTCTCTGCATATGACATTTATTTATAAGGAGACATTGTCATTTCTAGTTGTAGTGAATATTCTCGGTACATTTACTGAGGATAATGGTATTAATAATGTCGAAGAGTAAATAGCATTAATAACTCCTAAATAATGAGTTCCATTATTTTATAAGTAGCTTATTCCTAAGAAAATAACCTCACATTATCACACTCATAATACGAGACTTATTTTTCACGCTATGTAGCCGTCAGAACAATTGCTACGATTTATAGTGGCAACTTAGCTGTGAAACGTTTCACAGAATTGACCGCAGCCTTAGAGACATAATACTGAGTATGTAAAGTGTCCCAGTAAAGGGTTCGACCGTTCGGGATCGGTTTTACGACGTAGACGAAGTAAACACTCGTGTTGTTGATTTAGTACTTCGATGGATTTTCACTATTTCATTAAATTAAATAAGGTACAGTCTGAAAGTCTCGCTGCGGGCAAAGTCCTTTCATTTCGTGAATAAATGTGAAAAGTTTGTTTTAAATGTGGTTTAGGTGTAGCAATCAGAATGCTTTATATGCTTATAAATAAATAAATAAATGAATATTTGTTGTACATATTTCTCAACTTGATAGTTCAATTGAAACATACAACTTAGCATACAGCTTCTGAGTATTACAAGAAGATCAAATCCAAACGTTCATGAATGTTATTCTTATAATACTTAAGTTATCCTTCCTTGTCAACATAAATTGTAGAAAAATACTCGCACATACACTGTTTCATATTAAAAGAGTTTTATAACGAGATAGTATCCGCTGTAATAAGACACGTTCGATGATGTATTGCCTCCTGTAAGGTAAACAATTTTAATTTGCAGAGGATTTATTATTGGGTCGGTTGAACACTTTCTTATAACAAGAGAGAACCTTCTCTGCAGTATACAAGTGTATAAATATGTTCTCTAATAAAAGCTCTGAAAAAATGGAATAAAATCAACTTTATCCCGTATTTAGAATAGGTGGAAATCCGCATGTAACATGCGTTGACAGCTCTTCAACTAAGCTCTTGTTGGGGAAACTGATTCATGCTTTTTCATTTTATTCTATTTTTAGCATAAACCTTTACATCTCTATTATATTGAGTTACCTTTAAAAAATAATCCGATAGATTGAGAACGTGTTCCGTGTTTGAAAGTCGACTATTAATTTAGATTAAGGGCCAATTAGATTAAGGTTAACGTGCAGTGACAGCTATATTTAAAAAAGATAATTTTGATTAAATTGTAGCTGCCAACGCATGGTTGTATACATGTAGTCTATATAGTCTAATTGCGCCCTAAAAAACCATAACACGTTATTGCCACACATTTTGTCCAACAAATTCAGTACAAGTATAACATCGATATCTGACAAACAAATAACAAACAAAAACATTTTACCTAACATAAATATTACCTGGTAATAGGGATATTTCTGTCTACTTATCTGTACGGTGGGAGGACATCCGGGGCCTGTCACAGTCAGTTCGCATGGAACGGTCACTCTCATTTGCGACTGATTACCTCGCATAACGTGAAATAAGAGTGGAATGGAATGAGGAAGTGGGTTTTCAATTTTAAATCACTTTCAGCTAACGATGAAAGCTTCGATAGGTTTTGCTTTTTAGCGTATAATATGATTTGTTTGCTATGGTGCTGTCGCTTATTTTGGTTTGAGTCCACTGAGTTCTAGTTTGTTTTTATTATACAAAAGTACCTTATGATTTTGTCCATGAATAACTATGGGTGGATTGTTTACAACGGTTAGTTATCGTAAAATTCGTTCGTTAAAAAGAGTTCACTCTGTTAAACTTGTGCTAAATATAAATCATTGTTTCATAACTTAAATTAAAGTCCGTTAAAGTTATTCGAGCGGACAGTAATCCGCTGAGACCATGTTCAGACTAACATTTTGTGTTTAAGGTTACTGGTGTGTGAACGTAAGCTGCAAAAAACGAAATCTATTTGCGCTTTCAAAGCTCACGCCAGTCTTGGACTGTCGGATTCTTTCAACGGATCCTAAAAAATACGTAACTAAATCGGAGTTGGATAAGTGGATATATAAAATTCTCGTGTCACGGGATGCGTAATTGAATTGCTCTGAAACGGCTCGACCGATTCTCATGAAATTTTGTGTACATATATCGGGAGGGCCTGAGAATCGGACAACATCTATTTTTCATCCAGAAATTCCCGCGGGAACGGGTACCGTGGTTGAACTCCTCTGAAACGGCTCGACCGATTCTCATGAAATTTTGTGTGCATATTGGGTAGGTCTGAGAATCGGACATCTATCTATTTTTCTATTTTCATCCCGAAATTCCCGCGGGAACGGGTACAACGCGGGTGAAACAGCGGGGCGCAGCTAGCATACATATACTACACTATATTATAAAGAGGAAAACTTTGTTTGTTTGGTTGTAATGAATAGGCTCAAAAACTACTAGACCGTTTTTAAAAATTCTTTCACCATTCGAAAGCTACATTATCCACGAGTAACATAGACTATTTTTCATCCTGAAATTCCCACAGGAATAGACACAACGCGGGTAAAACCGCGGGGCGCTGCTAGTACCTAATATTTATAGAAAATATTCTGCCACTGAGATGTTTAATGCAGGAAGAGGCTCATAAATTACAAACACAAACAGCATATCGAGTCTACTCGTCATTAGAAAAACACCAAATTGATTTTAATTTGTGAAATAGCTAATGCTTCGAATACCATACTACAAGTAGATACAAGCATCAAGTTTTAAAATTGTATACAACTAAGTATCTATTACTTATTATATATTCCATTACTTATCTCTTAACACATAATGATCTAAGTTTCCATTTCGTTGCCATTTCAACGCTGTGCAGCAATGCTGTGCAAATATTAATATCAGAAGTAAGAGCGCCTTGACTTATGACTGAAGCAAAATAATATTTACTTAAGTTTTAGTAAATTTACTTTCTATGGCGCATGTTAATATGGTAGTGAGAGATACTTCGATACATGACATACCTTTTTTGAATATAACTTCTTGTTATTACACATGTGGATGTGAACTCTTGGGTGATTTTATTGCTTTTGTACAACGCCATATACACGCGAGGTTCGGTATGTTATGCGAAAAGAAGCAACACTTATGAAATTCGTTGTCAACATTAACTGAACAAATAAAAGGACCTCTTCAAAAGTAATCAAATTATAAAAAGATTCAAGTTCCTACATTTTTTGGAAACGAAAACTTGTCGAGAAACTCATTAGGTAACAATTCTTTGAAGAAAACTGTAGAAGTTACTTCACAAGTACTTTTTAATTCACTTTACGAAGACTAAAGACTTGTTTTGTTCAGGAACTCGAATTACTTTGATGGATGTTAATCAAATTAGTGGTATCATTATTAACCGTTAGATTGTGTTTGCGATTAATTTATATAATTATGCGAGACTCGAAATAAGGACTCTTTGTTATATACTTCAAACAGAATAAAAAAACAAAGGGCATCCCAGTACATACAATATTAGCAAGTCAAGATTGTAGTTAAGTTTTATTATAAAACTTTAAAGTTAAAACTTCATCAACTTCAATCTATGTCCAAATTAGGGACTTTTAATCTTCTAACATAAATTGAACCGTAAAATGTTACGTCCCTTTTACATTTTTACTGAGATGTAACAGTGTAGAAGAAAACAATTACTAAAAATGAAAAAGTTAATAAACAAATGTTACGAGGCTTAACAAAAATGTTATTTTAAATTTTATATTAATAGATTTAAGAGTAACACTTTAGGCACGTGTTTATCTCTGAACCACAACATCAATAATAATGTTGGCGTTAAAAGCTTTTAAGCTAAGTAATAGAGACAGTAGTGATACGAAAGCTACAATTTCGCGAATAACGTTAAAAATAGCCTTTACGGAAGTTACTACCTACGTTCGTAGCACTTCGTAGCATTCTTGCCGTGTAGGCTATTAACGCTACCGCATATGATTGCGGTACAACTATCAATTACTATAGTGTAATATGCAATATACAGCTAAACATATAAAATGTAAAGATTTGTTAACAAAATTTATTGACTATCATTGGATTTTTATATAAACACAAAATAAATGTTTAAAATATTGAATATATAGTTTTTCAGCTTTAAAAACGTTATATCTACACTAATATAATATAGTACAGATAAAAAGTTTATTTGTTTGAACGCGCTAATCTCAAGAACTACCAGTCCGATTTCTATAATTCTTTTTGGATTAGATAGCCACCTTCAACGGGAAGGGTAAAGGATATTTTTTCATCTCAAAACTGCTACGGAAACGGACACAACGGCACGCGGGTCGCTGCTAGTATATAATAGAGATTAAGTTTACTATTAAATCATTATTCATCATTATTATATCTAACAATAATATGTACCTCAAAACAACAAATGGAAATTGATCAAATTGAACCAGTTCATATAGTTTCAACTACACAATAGTACAAAAGGACATTTGAATTTTAGTCTATAACACCTTTGACATCCAAAACCACCTACATATTCGCTGTGTACGGCGTTTTTAGGTTCGTTCACGTAGGAGGTGGGCACGTCACGTTGTATTCAGATGACATGATGACGCAGAGTGGTGTCAGATTTGCAAGCTGTATTTCATCAAGCTGAGCTGTGTTTTTCACATATTTAAACAGTCCCGAACACATTGCTTGCTTGATCTTTCTTCTATACTAATAATATTATACAGAGGTAAAATTTGCGATTTGTTTGTTTGTATGTTCGAGCTTATCTCTTGAATTATCAGTCCGTTTTGAATGAATATTTTTTTAATAGATAGCCACATTCAACGGGAAGGTTAAAGATTATTTTTATCCCGAAATTCACATGGTAGGGGGCACAATGCGGGTAAAATCGCGGGGCGCTGCTAGTATACTTATAAAGTGAGCAAGTTCGAACTATGTAGAACACTAAATTTAAACGTTCCTTTACGGTATGACAGTGCATGTTTTGAATTTAAATGGAATTTATCAATGGTATGAGTTGAAGCAGTACCAATCTGTGGTTTTAGCTGCGTTGCATCAGTTTCTGTGGCAGTGTTAAAAGTAGCCTTCCTCTTGATCGTGAAAGACACTACAATTTTAGTTTCACGTTTTTTGTTTCATACAAGTTCGTATATAAAACATTCATAATCACAATCAATTATTGTAACTCTGTTAAACACCATTAACTTTACATGCAAAGCAAAACCTCTGAAAACAGGTCGCAATTTCGAAAGGATTAAAACTTTATGAACGTATTCTAAATGCATGCGTTTACAATGCTAAGTAAACAATTTAATACCAATAAATCAACCAAGATTAGAATCGGCCGGGATTTACGTTAAGCCGGCATTTGAAGGATACTTGGGTTATTGTAACCGTATAAATACTTTTAAACGCTTAAATGGTTATTTATTTCAATTTCAATGTTTAATCTTCTATAGAACATCCCTTTTGTTTTAGCGAATGCACGTGGTGATTATATTTCACTAATATGTTCAGTGGTGGGCTTAAGTGAGGTAAATGTAGTAAAAGTAATGAGCCTGTAATTTCCATCTGCTGGGCAAAGGTCTCTCATCTAACTGCAGATATCTGTAAAATGACTCCTCATGCGACAGCCATGCCTAATTCTCCAATTAGGCATGGTTGTCGCACTTGCCTACTGCGAGTGGCGAATTCACACCCGAGCCATGTTAAAACATTTTTTTTTTTTTTTTTTTTTTTTTTTTTTAAATTAATTGGAAACATGTTGCGCTGATCCGGAATTGAACCAGTGACCACAATCTTGGCAGGCAAATGCACATGCCCACTAGAACACCAAGGCGGTAAATGTAAAACAAAAACTTTAATTAATAGACACGCGACATTGTCATAACGAGGTTAATTACTGCTTATAATATTATATCGGATAAAAATACATAAGAGGATAATTTGAAAGCGTAATTACTATGAGCTCGATTGTTAAAAGCGAAACAATGGACTGAAACGAAGCGAATATTCATTTTCAATAACGATTTTAAAATTGATTGACATCTCTTGTTTCCGTTCAAACGTAGTGCTTGTTTCAGAATAATTGAATTTTAAAATACTCACAGATAAATTATTTAACTAAATTAGAGAATATTTTTGTTAATCTACCATTTTTATCTCCCTTTTATATTGATTTACTTTTTTATTGCAACTTTTAAAACAAATAAATCACGTACGTAAGTTCCCGAGTAATTTTCAATTAGGTAAGTCTTTAACGCCCCTTATGTTCCCACTTAACAAGTTATATATATCAAGAGTGATTTCAAAGAAAGGCTAAATCAAACTCTTCAATGTCCGAGAACTTTTTATTTCATCCAGCATTTTCCCCAATAACCGCATTTACTGTTGCCATTTTGAAAATAAATTGTTGGATCCAGATTAAAATGTCACAGCGATTAAAACAACAATAAGTTAAACAAATTGAAAATAAACGAATATCTTTAACGTTGGACTGTACATTGAAATTGCTGTGGGTTGAGAGCAGTACTCTGGGAATACGTAAACAACCCTTTCTGATTTGTATTCTTATGAAAACATTGTAATAAAATAAAATTGAATTGATTAAAAATACAAAATAGAATCGGGGCTATAAATAAAGCATCGATTGTGTGTTCTTTGTTTCAATGGATACTTTTACCATTACAAGCCCAATAACTATCACATTCAAAGACGTTCATTAAATAGAAACTTAAGTAATGGATGTAATTTTTCGTATATATCATGTTAAAATCACTAATTAAATCTCTATCAAGGAAGTATTTGGCGTCTCTGAGTACGTGTGTTAGCGGCAAGTATTCCATGTGGATAATATAGACAGCAAATAAAGCCTAGTACCTCGACAAGATATTACTTCAGCCATTTTCCGTCAAGCGGGTTTGAGCAAACCGAGCTTTGTTCAAGCGATACATCGTGTTCGGGCAAATAAACCTTGATGAAACAAAGCTTCGATCATTCCATATTTCTGTGAATAGTTTTTGCTAAGTGATATCTATTTCCGCGAAACAGAGACAAGTATTTATTCAAAGTAAACTTTTCTATAGGATCAGTATATTTTAGTAATACCAACTTCATAAAAAATATTCGAAATTGAATACCTTTTCATAGCCAACAACAAACGAATGATTTTGAATGCCCAAATTGCCACCGGCAACTTAACCGGATGATCTCACAACATGTATAACAATTGACCAATCAGGAACCTTCTCGATAGATATCGATAGATATTCTTCTATAGAAAGAGTACTAAAGGTTTCATTTCGTTTTATATTTTGACTGAGACTTTGGGTCTAATTAACCGTGTGTGAATTTGTCCAAGTATTTATTTATTTATTTATTTATATTATTATTTATATTTAAGTGAAAGTACCCCAAACACATTTACGAGAAGTTTAATACAAAAGATGGGCTGAAATTTCCTATTTAGCAGAACGTGTATGAACACAGCTTTCAATATTCGTTATTTGAAAAAAAAACATGGCGAAAACAAACATATTGTGTGTTAGCTATGAAATTAAATTATTTGCAAATTGGAATTCGATTTATGCATCGACGTGCGTTGCTTTTATGAGAGCCGTAATGCACTATAAACACGTCAATTTCAAACCCATTCCCTTTTGAAGTATGGTTGCTATTAAGGATTTCCATTGTATGCTGATGATATTCTGTTTATTTGTTATCTTATAGCATTTGGAGGAGATTGTTTTAGAAATAGCATGTTGAAAGGTTCCTTAATCAAATACGAGCACTAATTTAAGACCGATTTTATTGTATGTTTGTTTGTTTCCTACTAGTAACATCCGCGGCCTTACTAAATAAAGTGCCTGTTAAATTGACAGTTTAAATCGTATCGTGTGCTATCGTAAACTATCTGTAAAAATACAGGCTTAGGCCCTGAAAACACTTTAAATACCTACGTAATTCCAATTTCCTCAAAAACTCAGTTTGATACGTAAATAGCGAAACAGGATTATGCTCAACTCAAAGAAGAATTTAAAGAACAATTTTGCTTGAAATTAAATGTATGTAAGTAAGTATAAGGAACGTTCAAAATGAAATGAGTGCTTCTGCAAAATATAATGAAAATTGAATTGGTAGCTATTAATGAATACTAAAATTATGTATGAGGGTACGAGTAATGCTATTTTGAAAACGTATCCTTTGTTCTCATCAGGTTTCATTATATTTGGAATGACGTCACCAGTCAAGTAACATTGTATGGAACGGCCGGAGCTAGCGACCAGCCTTTTAAGAGAAGAAAATATTTAATAATAACTAAATATTTTATAATACCTTCAAATCGCTTCCGCAGTACAATACTGCACTATCGAAGCACTATCAAACTGAAATCGCCGATGTAGGATAAAAGGCCGTTAAACTAAAATGGGGCTGGGCTGGTCACGTCTGCCGCATGCCGGACACGCTGTGGGCCAAAATTTCCACTGCGTGGCGCCCGGAGACAGCGATACGACGTCGCGGCAGACCGCGCAGGCGGTGGCGGGACGAACTGGACGCCTACAATAGGGGCTGGCAATTGGTGGCCCTTAATCGAAAAGAGCGGCGGCAATAAAATATACTAATCGGGCTTGCGATTACAGTAATAATAGTAACAGTATACCTACCTTCAAAGGAAATAACACAAAGGAAAGATATAAATTAAAATAATTTTAAGTTTCCCAATGTTGAAACTTTTCCACTTTTCGTAATTACTTAAACTTCTAGTTTATTCAATGTAGTACCTATAGTACGGTGAAGTGGCAGAACGGCGAAAACTTTTGTTATAAAGCCAGCGTAATTAAAGTGATGTTTAAAAAGTTGTAAAGTACTTCATGTTCGGGTGAATTAGGTGTGAAAATACCAGGTCACTGGTCGTATAACTAAGTTTTTACCGCTGGGTGATCTAGACCTCTACCTACACATAGGTTAACCCCTCACCTAGTTTGTGTTTTGATTAGTTGTTTATGATATGATCATATAAATGAGGCCTCGTTCAAAGTAATCAACTTACTGTAATTAGTAGGCCCCGTTAGTTAATAACCTCCGACGCAAATATAGGTGTTATAAGTTTGACGTCAATGTTTGTGTTTGTGTGTCTGTGGAACCGTAACTCTTAAACGGATGGACGGATTTCGATGCGGTTTTTCAATTGAAAGCCAGTTTCCGGGAGGTGATTCTTAGCTATGTTTGGTAAAAATCGGTCTAGCTGGAGGGCACTTCAAATTGATTGAAAAATCGGTTCCGGTTGATTCAATCGTAAGATTAGGTGGTCAAAAACCTTTGACACCAGGGTCGGCCACTAACTTACAAGAACTTACTCACTTTATGCGATCACCGCACATTGCAATGTAGATATAACTACTATTGTTACCTATGTTATTACATCTTCAGGATACTCAATAAAAGAGTGGTGTGGTTTGGACCATTATTTAATTAACATAATTATTCCAATATATCTTCTGACTATCTACATAAATAATAAAAATATCCAACTCTTCATTTGTTTTTTCTCGATTCTTGTTGTAATTTACTACGAAACCTCTTAAAAAGCTACATCGGTTTACAGACATAAATTATTGTTACCTGCAATTCGAAAAGGTCTCTTAAACAGAGTGATCAATCTTTATAAAGACGGCCTTGGATACTTGAACCGGTGTTTATCTAGGTTATAGGGTAAACGGTTACTAAGGGAAGGTAATTCAGTCGATATTCGTTATATTTTACATCATTCTCTCAATTTTTCTAGGGAACAAACGTCGTGTAAAGCGTCTTTTCGAACTTTCTTACTTACTAACTGACATTTATTTAGACAAAAGCCGATGGTCAGTACTGAAGGTTAACTTAAATTTCAATTATCTAGTATAAGCAGCAGGATGAGGCGATAATCACGCCTGTTTTAGGTGAGCTCCAATCTTGTTTTGGATCTTTTATGAATATACACATTTTTTAAATTACTTACTCTATTACCGTAAAGATATCTACTTTAATTCTAATCATCCTACTAGTTGCGGGCAGCGCCCCGCGGTGTTACCCGCGTTGTGCCTGTTCCCATGGGAATTTTGGAGTGAAAAACCACCTATAATCTTCCCATTGAATGTGGCTATCTATTACAGAAAGAATTATTCAAATCGGACTGATAATTCCTGAGATTAGCTCGAACATATAAACAATCAAACAAACTTACCAATTTTACCTCTTTATAATATTAGTATAGATAGGAGTAATTATAAGTACCTATCTTGTATGAAATCATACTAATTTATAATATAAATAATCATACTTACTCTGAGCCACGATCCTACGTTGTTTCTTCATACACAATACGAGTATTTACAAAAGGTTCCCCGGTTATTTAACAACTTTTTTGTCAACTTTATTTCAATAAGCGTCATCTTTATTGTCCCTTCTTCCCGGTAACCCAACAATAACCCCTTTATGTAAAATAAACAGGAAAACATCGTAAAATAAAATCATTTTCCTCTTTTAAAGATTCAATGAAAATGTTTTTTTAGTATCTTTGTTTTTATCTTTCGCAACGCGTCTTATCTCGGATACAAAACACAACATTACTTTGTGTTTATTGTCATTGAGATCACTACGGATATCATCAGCTAATATTTATCATTCCTGTTACCCTTTTATATTGTTCCCGAACGCCTGTTGCATGGAACATTGTAATTCACGCTTCATGCCAGGGAATTGAGTAGGTTTAGTATTACGTACAAACAAATATGATTGGGACATCATAAATGTTAATGTATTTTACTCAACAATAGAAAGCCAGCCATCAGGTTAGCTCATCAGATATTTCACCTCACACTAGAGTTATATAATAACGTGGCATGTCACTCGAATGACATCTATCATTACAATACAATTAAGACAAACAAGCATATATATCGAAATGTCAGCTATTATTTAGGTACTTTGATATTAGACTAGTATCTACTTTAATCATCATTATGCTACAGTGATGCGGAGGGCACGTAAAATTGTTAGATGTGGGAGGCCTTTAGCTTGTCTAAAAAGTTTGACTCCAGGGTCGGTCACTAACCTGGTCGAACTTACCTTTTCATCACTCCAAATAGGTCGATTCTGAGAAATAACCGGAACAAACAAAGAACGTTCCTCACAGATTTCAGGGAATTATTTGTCAATATGTGCTTCAATCTATTTCGTGATCGAATCCTATTGTTCACAGAAAGGGTTACGCGTTTGGGTGTACGTTTGTTGTCTAATATAACCTTTGAATACAACACAATACTTTGTTTCGCGATAAATCTTCATTAATATTGGTATTTCATGGAATATTTTAAATTAATATTAAGGTACGGATTAATGATAGGATAGAACACGAAAAAGAGAAGTTCGCTCTTCCGTGGGAAAGAATGTCAGAAGATAGTCAAAGAACGAATAAAACCTTATTACATTCAAGACACGGAAATCAATTTGTTGATAGTAGATTAACTGCGGTTAATAGAATTACCAGCTAACTTAATCAATAAAAATAGGTACTGCTTAAGTTTTAACTATAAGAAAGTAGTTACGAATGTAATAAGAAGAAAACAAACAACAGATTCTAACAATCGTTGAATAGACACTAATGGAATCATAATTACTAATTCAAGAGCACAGGAGCATTACGTCGACGCGGGGGTGCGGGGGTGTAATTTTCCTCCCCCTAACCTTTGCAGATTGCGTTTCACCTATTACCTTCCAACGTCCACCGTTATTATGATTAATTTAAAATTGTATCAAGAAAACGTAAATAGAGACTATATATGTAGTTTCTTCCACTTAGAGTAATAAGCCCTTTGTTGCTGAAGTCATTCGAAAGAGAGCAATTGATTTTAAAGGTTAAACTTTTATTTAGCTTTTTTGAAGTTTGTAACTAAATATTTGTTCGTTGATTTTATTTCTTAATTGTTAAATAAGTAAGTTAAATACTATGTAGTTGATACTCAACATCCATATAAAACTTCAGTAGCAATAAAATGTTATCAAAAGTGTTATTGTTGAAACAAATAACATAAAAATAGTTAATTTATCTGCGTGTTTTTATGAACTTATTGCACTGTAGCTAATTATATTAACAATGTAGTATAAATAAATATTTATTAAGAGTTTTATTACAAGACAGTTTTAATAAATTAGTTTACCGCCCACTGTTATTTACGTTATCTTAAACGTTAATAAGAAGACAATGGATAAATAGATTTTGTCATAAGATGATTTTTTAGGTTATTTTGTTTTGAGAGTTGGTCTATTGTAATTTGACCTATGTAAGGGTGCGTTTCCATTGAAGCAGAGCGACGCGGAGCTCGATTCACCAATGACGCAGCGCATTGGGATTGTCAAATAACACAATGACATTGTCAAAATCGTCGTCTTCTTCTTCGTGTCGATGGCACAAAAAATAACTTTTTAAAAGAGCCCGCTCCAGTGTTTCGCTGCCCCACGCTCTTGTCATTGGCGCACATGAGGTCACTCAATGTGCAGCTTTCAGGGTTAGAAGTGCAGGTCAGAACGTGCTGCATGGTCTGTTCGGGCGCCTCGCAGTCGCACTGGGTCTGACACGGATCTATCATGCCCCACTTCCCCAGGTTAGATCTGCAGCAACCAACTTGGGTTCTTAGCCTGTTTAGTGTTTTCCACACTGACCATGGTAACCTATGACCAGCGGGAAGGGTTTCAGCAATCTTATCGTAATGCATTGTGATTTTCGTTTCGCTTGGATGGAAACAATCCCTAATGCAAGGTTGCTATCAAACTCGCCGGTTCTTAGCTTGTCAACTAGCTTAATATCAACGACGTTTAATTTTATGTTACGAATTATAAATATTTTTTAGTTCAATATACATCGATTAAGACGTAAATTATGTTATATTTCGTGAAATCTACTAAGAGTTACTACTCTTAATAAGGAACTGTTGTTATCATACCGAACACAATAATGAGTCATCTGGCATATTTCGTAGGTCGTTATCATTTTATAGGCTGGTAATATTCCGAATGAAAGTGTGATAACACTGAAGCTTTTTGAGCTGCTAAACGAACCCAGTTATTAAAATGGAAAATAATTGTATTAAAATCTATTCTCCTACCTGCGTAGGAGTTAAGTATTACTTACGTTAAGAACTTAAAAAAATTTACTTAATGAATAAAAACTTTTTTTGCAGGAGAAATATTTAAAAAAAAGTATTAGCCTGTAATATCCCACTGCTGGGCAAAGGCCTCTCACCTCACTGAAGATATCAGTACAGTAAGGAGGATTAGGTGTTATCACCACGCTTGCCAAATGCGGCTTGGTGATCTAAAACTCAAACCATGTTTGAAAAATAGGAAACATGTTGTCGCTCGACCCGGGAATTGAACCCAAGACCTCGGTCTTGGCAGGCGAGTGCACATACCACTAGACCACCGACGCGATTTAATATAAACCAATTCATAGAGTAATGTTTGTGGTTTCAAAGCTGAAGTAATATGTAATTGTAAAATTAATTATTGAAGTTACCTATTACATGATTTTGAATGTTCAGTTAATTCGTGAGTAGCACAATAAGCTAATCCCATGAACGCTTTTATTTTAATTCAAATTTAGTCCTAAGTGCGTGTTTATAACTAAATAACAGTTCATGAACATGATTTTTTTCACTGTTCCATAGCCAACAAACTATGGAGAAAATTACATAATTCAATTCAATTCAATTCAAACACCAAAAAAAAACTGTATACGTAACCCTTACAAATAGATACGACCAAAGACAAAGCGAAGTTAAGTTGGTATTCAGTTATTGTTATTTTTATCGAATCTATCACGCGCTGTTTACATTCACTGAGCGTTCGTATCAAGCTATTGAAACTTGTGCTAAGGGTTGACACGACACGTTTGACAAGTTTCAAGTAAACCATTGATAATGTCTATTTTAGTTTCAATATATCGACAGGCTACAACTTAGAAATAGTCCAAACTATGTAGCGAAAGTTTGTCACATATTTGACAAGCATAATGCCAAGTTTTCATTTGGTACTGTCGACGTCACATACAAATGTATTTCGACCTTTTTACTATCTTTAATATTGTAATAGTATGTAACTTCGATCGTACTATAAACAAAATATTTTTTAAAGAATAATGTTAGGATGAGAGGCTTTGCCCAGCAGTGGGACATAATAGACTACTACTGTACTTTACTTTTAATTTTGGGGATGTAGGCAAGGTGTAATACAAAGGCATGAGAAAATAACTTTATATTTAATTTTAACGCTTAACTGATTGATATCTAGAGGTGGAGAAGACATATGTAAGGCAGCGGTTCTTAAACTTTTTGGTAGAGGAACCCTTTTGAAAACCGAAAAAAAATTACGGAACCCCAAAGTAAAAGAAAAATCTAATGTGAGGTTTTAAAGCGTGATCGAATGCATCACCCTAAATTAGGACACTGATGGATAACTGGTTTATTTTTCTCAGTACTACTAATGTTTACATAGAGCCTACACAAAGGCAGTTCCAAGGCTTTTGAAGATGATGACTAATAAATAGTTAAGTACGTTTTACTTATTACCTGAGTCATCTTATAAAATATGACCTTACGCTAAACTAGATTATTGTATTAGTGACTCAAGTATTTTTTTATTATTAGATAAAGCAAAAATGGTGTAACTATATCATATTTTCTTAGCACACCTGCAGGCCTATTCACGGTCCAGTGTGCGCACTGAGATGACGTCATAGTGGCGTTCGTGATTGCCATTTAAGCGTTTGACAGCTCCGGTGCGCGCATTTCAGTGTTTAAACACTCAACGCCACTATGCTCATCAATGTACTAGAAAAAAAAACCGGTAAACTCAAATCGGTATTCATACGGCCATAGTGTTTAACCACTGGCCTTCGTTGATTGCAACTACTATCCAGTAGTGAGGAACAATAAATCACTATAACCCTACCATGTTGCGAATAACTAATAATGTATGAATCTATGAGTCATGATGAAACCTTTTTAAATTAGTAGGGTTGACTTTTTCTTCCCGCCAAATAATTCTAAGCATAACATAATTTCTTCTATTATGATTAGGTATTGATTTCTAATAATCACTACATAGTATAAAACAAAGTCGCTATTTTTGTCTGTTTGTCTGTATGCTTAAATCTTTAAAATTACGCAACGGATTTTGATGCGGTTTTTTGTAATAGGTAGTGATTCAAGAGGAAGGTTTATAAGTACCTATAAAAATTCCCGAAATTCCCACGGGAACGGGCACAATGCGGGTAAAACCGCAGGCCGCTGCTAGTTTCTATTAAAATGGCTCGTGCAATTATATTAGGTGCCGCGGAAGATATTCGCCAAAGACAGGCGCTCAGACTAGAACGGAGACGGCTGAGGGATTGCAGTAATCCATTAGATCTACCGGAATCTCTTTTTACTCAACATTTTAGAGTGACTAAAACAATTTTCCGGCAGATCCTACTAGAACTCACGCCGTCTCTACCGCTCGGCACACTAAATACAACAATTGTGTTGAATGTGTAATGTATAATTGGAAGCTAGAGACTACAGTTATTTCTGTAAATAAAGCAAAGAAGAAACATTCAATTCAATTCAATTCAATTCATTTATTTATTTATTTCAAATGTAATTACATTATATTTGGCTCAGTCATCAAGACATCACCTCCCATACTAGTATAAACTGTATCACGGAAAGGTGATACCTCTCAAACCGAGCAACAATAAAATATAGCTTACATTAGGTTAGGTTTAAAGATCTTTATTCTCATAAAACATACAGTTCAATTAAAATGAGATACAGATAACAATGTAATAAATATTTGTAATACACCTCTGGTGCTTAGGGTTAGTAACATAGGTAAGTAATGATATTAATAAGATTTATATAAACTAAAGTGTTAGTTAAATATGGTTAATAAGTACATGGTTCGCTCCTTAACTACCTTACAGTTTGGCAATATGTAATTTTAATTTATTTTTAAATACGCTAACACTATGACACTCCTTGATGTCATTTGGTAATTTATTAAATAATTGGACTCCTTCGAATAAAATGGATTTTTTCCCCTAATTAGTTCTTGGTATGATAAGTTTAATTTGTGTTTATTTCTTAAGTTATGTTTGGTTGTTTATCTTTTCCAATGTAATATTAGTTTTGATTTTATTGGTAGTTATTTTTTTTATTAAGATGCAAGTTTTATATTGATATAGTTGATTTATGTTGAACAGTTTAGTCTTTTTATACAAATCTTTTGTTGGCGTATTGTAATTATGAAATAATACTTCAATAATTTTGTTTTGAATTCTTTGTAGTGATTGAAGATAAGTGCAGAGATGCAGCTGACCCCCAGATTTCTATTAAGTACCTATTCCAAATGTGATTTTATAGAGAATTGTAAATTATTTTTTTTACTTTTTCCGGTATGCAGTTTGTTAACTTTAGGAAAAGCTCCTAAAGTTGAAGTTAATTTTGACTTTATTTTTTCAATAAGTGATTTCCATGTCATTTTGTCGTCTATTATTAATCCTAAGTATTTTTCTTGATACAATCTTTTTATTAACTCTTTGTTAATAGTGAGGGGTGAAAACCCTGGAATTGGTTTTGGTACATTCTACTTTATATAAATACCTTACCAACTAACATAACTAAGTACATTTATTTAACTATAACAGCTATGGTCAGGGTTTATTCATCGATTTGCTTCCCTGAAGCGGCGATATACGACTCCTGTGGGCCAAAAGTATGCAGAGAAAAACATTGTCTTGTACTTTGCAGGCACTTGAAGCACATACGACTTGAATGCTCGGGAGAGTAGTAATATTCTTTGCTTGAATGTCGCTATGAATTCGAATGTTTAGTTTAGTCGTTAAACTGCCCAGTAAACGAAATACATTGATCGATCAATCACAGAATTATTTGCCGTTTGACATGATAATTTACTTGCACTTTCCTTATTTCTTGCCAATAATTTCATAAAGTAATCTACAAACAAAGCACAACACGCATAAGTAAAGTTATCGATAGGAATTATCGTGAAAAAGACTATATAAATACCGCGGAATTTTGCCTGTTTACATTATGTTGTACCCACTGAGTTGAACCTGTCAATGACATTGACAAGTGCGGGCCAGGCGGAGAGGGCGCCTAGCCACCACAGACAAATAATCTGTTACAAACTATTTATCGGTACTTACCGGTTTTTGTGCATAGTAATAGTGAAGTCCAAAATTTTTAGTATGTTGGCAACGTTAAGCACTGGGCACGAGATGCCGCGGGAATACCAATTGCTTCACGTCCTTCAAGCGCACTGAGCTTCAAGCACCGGTGTGCACACTGGACCGTGAATAGGCCTGCTGATCTGGAATAAATAAAATTTAGTTTTTTACCTCGTCATCGCCCCTTTTTAGTAAGTTTAGGTAAATAAGGTTAGAAAATAGGTAAATCAAATAGAACAAGGTTTATAAAAAAAAAATCCAATATGGTCCGTAAACTCGAAGCAATAAGAAACGAATTCCATTACTTTTTCATGGAAACTTTCAAGGGCTTTCAACTTTCAACCGTGATCAAAGTCACGTTCTTTTGTTGTGTATTTATTATGGTTGTTATGTCTCTCCGATCTTCGATATAATAACAATATTGATATTTTAATATATAACAATATTTATACATTTTGGGAGATAGACAAGAGAGACAATACGAGATATGTACTTATGTATTGTAACGAGACGTATATTTATTATACTTACCTAGTTCTAAGAATTAGGGGAAAAATATTACTGTAATGTTATAAACTAATGACGACTAATTTGACAAAAATTTTTGTTTTTCTTTCTGAAAAATACATAATAAGATTTTATTAACATTACACACATGTTTAATTTTTTTATACATTTATAGGACTTGTTATAATTCAAAAAGGAATGTTTATTAATTAGTGGATTGTAGCTTTTTTTCTTAACATTGAACAACCAAATGGTTTGTGAAATAATTAGATGTTAGATTATTTTGACAAGCCCGTTGGCACAGTGGCAGTAAGAGCGCTTACCGTGTCGGGGGTTGCAAGATCAATTTCTACCCAGAGTCAACAATATGTTGAAGATATAGTTGTTGGCGACGACTTCTTCAATTATATATTCTAGAAAAGTATTTGTGTATGTATGTATAGTATCAGTTTGTAAGATTCTATACTACAAGCTTAGAGCTTAGTTTGGGTCTAATTAATCGTGAGTCTATTTGTCCGGGTATATTATATTATAGATAAGTACTTATGTTAAATGCTATTTCTAGTTAGCAAACATATGAAATGTTTATATTTAAATTAACAAATTCAAGAGCTTCTTATCAATTGTAGGCAGATATAATTAATAGTAAAATTGCATTAATTGCAAGTACACAGATTTGGTTTGAACTTGTGTAGGATTATCACCAAAAACATTTATCAGTTTTAAAAAAATAAACAAACAAAACTTACATTGTTATGAACTTATATCGATAATGCTGTAGGTTGAATGTTTGTTTCATTATTGCATTTTTTAAGCAAGTAGATCAGTAAATAAGTGAGCTTTTCCATTGACCAATCACGACGCATTGATATTGTCAAATAATCAGTGAATTGTCAAAATAATGCATTGTGATTAGACTCCGCACAGCTCCGCTCTGCTTCAATGGAAACGCACCTTTAACATATTTTTTCCTCTTCGTTTATACCGTCTACTTTACGCAAAATCTTAAAAAGACTTTATTTAAAAAACGTATCAGTAAAATATAATAAATATTTTCTAGTTTGTATTATACTCGTAGACTACATATTTAGAAGATGGCGGCATGAGCAGTAAAGATGCGATGGGCAAAATAATTCAGATTCGGAGGAAGCACATTAAAATCTAAAACATTTTTAAAATAATTATTACTGAACACATGTCTTTTGTCCCAAAAGAAGAATATTGGAAGAAAAATCGAAAACATAATAATTAATTTTCTATTTTGAAACAAAGTTAGGTAGGTAACCTTTAGAATAATTCTTCTTTCAAAATTAATTTAAAACCTTTGGTTTCGAATTTGTGAGTATAGAGGAAGTTCTAGGCTTGAGAATCAAATATTACAACCCGATTTGCGGGATACAACTACTTCGGATAAATAAATAAATAAAAACTGATACCTTAGTAGTTTAACCGGAAGATAACCTTTAACTGCCCACGTTACAATATCTTACCATTATCCTTTCTAGAGACTAATTAGGTGAAATTGCACAAGTTTATCACCAATTCGTTTTCATATAAAAAGGTAGTGTAATGTATTTGAAGTACAGTTGATCTGCCAGTGGGTTGACTGCACGATGAGGGCTGTTCTCTTGGTACTGGGCCTGGCCGCCGCGGCCACGGCTACTCCGCTTTTGGACCAATCCGCTAACATGGGTAAATTAACTAATAATCCCAAGACTTTTCCACCCTTACTTACACCTTCACGTCTCTATTCCTTGTTTCCTCTTTCTTACCGTGTACTTCCTCATAATGTGATAATATTTTTATATATTTACAGATTTGAAGCAAAAGCAAGTTTTGATCCTGAAACTGTTGAACCATATAATGGAACCATGCATGTACAAGGATATCGAAGAAATTGGCCTGAACTTCAAACTTGAGAACAACATCAATTTGTTCACTGTAAGTTACATCACTTTTTGTTTTATATTGATTCCAACAAAAAAGGCAATGGATTAATTATTTGTACTCTATATTTCAGAAAGTTGATGTGGTCAAGAACTTCGTCAACATCTTGAAGGTCGGAACTCTCCCACGTGGAGAAATCTTCACCCTCAATATCGACCGTCAGTTAAAAGAAGTCGTGGGAATGTTCCACTTGCTGTACTACGCCAAGGACTTCACTTCGTTCTTACAAACCGCGTGCTGGATGCGCGTCCACTTCAACGAAGGCATGTTCGTGTACGCTCTGACCGTCGCCTGCAGACACCGTGAGGACTGCAAGGGCATCATCCTCCCTCCACCCTACGAAATCTACCCTTACTACTTCGTACGCGCTGACGTCATCCAGAAGGCTTACTTGATCAAAATGAAGAGGGGCCTTCTTGACATGAAACTCTGCGACTTCTATGGAATCAAAAAGACCGACCAAGGTGTTTTCATCATCGATGAGAACGTATACGACAAGCGCGTATACTTGAACGACGAGGACAAGCTGAGATACTTTACAGAAGACATTGGTCTTAACAGCTACTACTACTACTTCCACATTGATTACCCGTTCTGGATGAAGACCCAAACATTGGACAAGCTCAGGTTAAGGCGTTTTGAACTGAACACTTACATTAACCAGCAGATTCTCGCTCGCTACTACCTGGAACGTCTTTCTAATGGACTCGGTAAAATCGTGGAGGTGTCCTGGAACAAACCCATTAGGAAGGGATACTGGCCGTGGCTCATGCTGCACAATGGAGTTCAAATCCCCATGAGACTGAACAACCAAATGATTGTTAAAGACAACGACGTTGACGCCGTAAACTTAGTCGAAACCTACGAGACCATCATCAGGGAGGCCATCATCAAGGGATACATTGAGGTTCTTAATATACTTATCTTCGCTAAACATAAACATTATTACTAATTGTGTCATCAAATGTCATAAAACTTTTTATTTTTCAGATTAACGGTCTTAGGTTGGAGCTGACTAAAGCTGAGGACATCGAAGTTCTTGGAAAACTTATTTATGGTAAAATCGAAAAGACTGAATTGGACAGCAACCGCGGCCAAGCCTACCGTTATCTGCTTATCATCATGAAATCTGTTCTTGGTCTAAACACCCTGACCTCTGACAGGTATGTTCAAATTCTATAGAGAAATATAAATTCACAAGTATCAAAAACTATATTGTTAATTGTTATATTATTATTTCAGATACTTCGTCGTACCTTCTGTGCTTGATAGCTACCAGACTTGCCTTCGTGACCCCGTGTTCTACCAGCTACAAAAGCGCCTTGTTGACTTGGTGATGCTCTTCAAAATGCGTCTTCCTTCGTACACCCGCGAGGAGCTGCTCTTCCAGGGCGTTCAAATCGACAATGTAGTTGTTGACAAACTGGTAACTTACTTTGACGACTACCTAATGGACATCACGAACGGGGTTATTTTGACCGAAGATGAGCTTAAGAAGACCACTTCAGACATGACCATCTTGGTTCGCAAGCGCCGTCTTAATCACAAGCCCTTCACTGTGACTCTTGAGGTTACTTCCGACAAAACTGTTGACAGTATTGTCCGCATCTTCTTAGGACCTAAAAAGGACGAGTTTGACCGTTTGATCGACATCAACCAGAACCGTAACAACTTTGTTGAGCTTGACAACTTCGTGTACAAACTGGTAAATGGAAAGAACACCATTTTAAGGAACTCACGCGATATGCACAATCTTGTTGGAAAACGTATCATGACCCGTGACTTGTGGAAGAAGTTTGAGACGGTTACTGACATCAAGGACTTACTCATGAAGGACCTTAAGAACTTTAACACTGGATTCCCGTCTAGATTGTTGTTGCCTAAGGGTAGAGTTGGAGGCCTTAACATGATGCTGTACATCATTGTGAGCCCATTGAGACTCGTGGACAACGTAGACACTTCTTTGATTGACCAGTCCCGTAGAGATTTAACCGTTGACTTCAGGTCGACTGTTCTTCTGGACAAGATGCCTCTTGGTTTCCCTCTGGACAGACACATCAAAGTCGGCAAGTTCTTCACGCCTAACATGAAATTCATTGACGTCACAATCTTCCACAACAAGATGACTTGTGACATGAAAACCAGGTGGAACCGTTACGTACTGAAGAACTACAACTTGATAGACAAGACAACCAATGACCTTGACACCTTGGTCGACACCAACATTAACGTCAACCTTAACATGGACAACAACAGCCGTTTAGTGAACTACTAAACTGTATTAAATTGATTTGTCTTTGAAGTTTTGAAAGTAAAAGACATCATGTCGAATAAATAAATATTTGCATTTAACTTTTATTTTATTACACCTGTTAGTATCATAAGGAAAAAATACAATCAAATAGACTATCAAAAATAGTCAGATACGTATTTGTAAAAAATATACTCATCTATTCAAAAACATCTTAGCAAATAATATTATACAATATAGAGAGCTAGTTTTAATGAAATTTTGACTTAAATGTTATGTGAATATATAACCATGATCTATAATATACGTGACGAATAATTTCATTTAAAGCTCATTTTCCATCATCAAATATCTAACAGCAACTATACTTTACAATAAAAGTAACTCTAAGTATTTCCCTTTTATCTAAATATTACAGTGAAATTAAAACTGATGGTTAGTAGATGACCGTAGATCAAAAATGTTTTCGGTAGAACCTAGCTGCTACTGAAGGTTTTATAACTTCTATTGTATAACAAACTCTTACAAAACTACTAAGTTTGACAAAGCTATATAAAAGCTGTGCCAATTACAAATACAATAGTATAGTTGTTATATTGTAGTTGTAATGTATTTGATAAGTGTCCTTGTATGCGTTTCTATCGGTACCGTTGGTTAGGTAATTGATTATGTGCATTTTCCATAACTCACTACGAAACATTTCTCTCCGTTTACTTGTACTATGCTATCGCTACTTCAAAGGTAACTTACGCAAACCAAGATGCTCACTAAGACAATGTGTATGTACATTTACCTACATAAGTATGGCGCAAGGGCAAAATATATATGGTAAATACTAGGTGAGTTAATTTAGGTACGCTATGCATGATTCAGAACCTTCCTATTTAACCAATCCTACAAATTCGACTATTATTATAAAGATAAAGTTTGTGAGAATGCAGTGGATGTAGATTAAATACAGTAATATAGGTTTTACTTACTTGAGTATATGACATGAAATTCATTTTACCCCGAAATTCCTGCAGGAACAGGTACAACGCGGGTAAAATCGGGAGGCGCTATTAGTCCTATCCTACTAATCCTACTAATATTATAAATGCGAAAGTTTGTGAGGATGGATGTATGTATGGATGTATGGATGTATGGATGTATGTTTGTTGCTCTCTCAACGTAAAACTACTGAACGGATTTGGATGATACTTTACAGTAATATAAGTTATACATCAGAATAACACATGGGATACATTTTATCCCCAAATTCCCGCGGGAATGAGTACAACGTGGGTGAAACTGCGGGGCGCAGCTAGTATTATAAATGCGAAAGTTTGTGAGGATGGATGTATGGATGTATGTTTGGTGCTCTTTCACGTAAAAACTATTGGACGGATTTGAATGAAACTTTACAGGAATATAGGTTATACATCAGAATAACACATGGGATATATTTTATCCCGAAATTCTAGCGGGAACCGCGGGTGACACCGCGGGGCGCGGCTAGTAGTATTATAAATGCAAAAGTTGTAAAGATTTATATTTCGTGTATGTTTGTGGCGTCACGTCGTATGATGATAAACGATATAGTAGGTACTTATATACACAATGTATGTTTATGAAATTAAAAATATGTAAGGCCGAGTAGGTTAGTCCCCAGCTCTGGTGGCGGAGTTTATTTTATAGACCGCCCAAAGGCCTCTGACATGTTCTAACGATAGAGACAACCGGGACCGACGATTAAACGTGCCGTCTGAAGCAAGATAGCGCTCATACCACTATCTCACCCATCAAAGTAGGATCGAGCTGCATGTTGCTTAACAATCGCAATGTTCTATCATCGCTTGGTCAAACTACGAGCCACGAGCTACGAGCGCCATGAGCGCTAAAATTAAAGCATACCTACTACTATAATTTATATCGAATATTCACATGATCTAGTCTTCAGCAAATCGAAATATGATGAAAGCCTGTGTGACCAAACTGAAACTATCATCTATTGATAAACATATTTTATACCACCACTTAAAAAGGAGTAACAAATGAGTAAGAGTATAAAAATGAAGTTTTAATTAGTTTGAATGCGCAAATCTCAGGAACTGCCAATCCGATTTTAATAATTCTTTCAACGGGTAGGTAATTCGGGATGGCTTTTTTTCATCCATAAATTCCTACAGAAACAACGCGGATAAAACTGCGGGGCACTACTCGTTAATAATAATATACATCTGACAAAGTAGTAAACTTACGTACGCAGTATTATGTACCTACTATATACTTTTAAACACGCATCAACATTATATTTGAATGTTAATGTCAGAATTTAAGGGAGTTATGATAGTAGGTAACCATATTGCGTGCATAACATTTGCCAGTTGTCTAGGCGGCAAGGGTTTTAAATTATGAGTTTTTTTTATAATGAACATTGACTATACTAATGTAATAGATAATACCTCTTAGTCGGGAGATATATTTACTTGACTTGGAATGACCTTGTCCAATACGAATATGATCTCTATCACTAGATATTATAAAACAAAGTCCCTGGTCGCGTCTGTCTGTCTGTCTGTCTGTTCGCGATAAACTAAAATACTACTGCACGGATATTGACGCGGTTTTTTTAAAAATAGATAGAATGATTCAAGAGGAAGGTTTATATGTATAATAATTCCCGAAATTCCCACGGGAACGGGTGCAACGCGGGTTAAACCGTGGGGCGCTGCTAGTACTATCTATACTTAAGCTGATAGAGTTTGATTTCTTGTTTTTTTCAACCCGATAATCTCCGAAACTACCGATTTCATTTGAATAATTATTTTTCCATTGAAAAGCCACATTTAACAGAAAAGCTATTTTTCATCCCGATTCATTTTTCATGCAAGCAAGACCGTGGGGCGCTGCTATTGATAAGATAAATCTTGTTGTCAACGAGTAAAGTTATGAGTTGGATAACCGACTGTCGAGCAGTCGACTGCAGACAGCAGGCAGCAGGGCGTTGCAGTCGTCTGCAGAGCAGTCGTCCGCAGAGCTGGTATTCGAATGCTTTAAATTTTTATGAATTCGAAACTATTATTCCGATCTGATCCATATCCAATTGTTATTACATATTATTATTTAATCCCAGTCCGATACCCTAAACTCTTTTCATTGTACTATTCATCTTTCGATACAGAGGTAGATGAAAACGGTTTCTACATTAATCAGGTTTTATTTATTTACAAAAAAACTTGCCTTTTGACTGAGGTTGACTTGCCTTTATAAAAAACAAATTAACAACTAATTGAGGAGTAATTATTTATAATAAATTGAGGAGTAATTGTTTTGAAAAATGGTAATCCAAATTCATATTTCAAATTTTGACATAATACAATTTATGGTCGGAGAGCCGACCGTCAGTAATATAATATAGTTCTTAGTAGTAGTATGTAGTATGTAGTAAAGTTCGGTAGTAAACAAATAAAGCTGTCCCCACGTCATCCACGCGGACAGCATTTAGCTTTGATTTTGAACGTGCCTCGTTATCTAGTTGTGTATTGTTGATCAAATTGTAATTCATCAAATTCTACTTATTCAAAAAACAAAATCTGTTTTTGTTTTTATTTTATGTCTGTCACGTCGTTGGAACTAAACTTATATTTAAACCTCAATATTTCATTGAACTGATTTTATATTTTTTGGGGTATACAGTCAAAATAGTCTTTTAAAGAAAAAATGGTGGTGGCTGTCAAAAAAGTGAAGTTATATTATGCTTTTCAAGTTTTCATTATACTACGTAGCAGAGATAAAAACCACGACACCTTGATCTATGCAACATTCGTCAATCTTAACATAATGATTTTCTATTGAGTGAAATGATTAATCATTACTAAGCAACCTAAACTGTATTTAAAAAATAACATTAGCTACACTATTCTATTATTTTTGTTCGTTTTTCAAAATATTTTTCTCTTATCTGCTGTCGCTTTACGCCGCGACCGCAGGACAGCACGCCGCGTCTGCAAGCAGCGACTGCCGACCGCAGCAAAAGTGTCACCGCGCGCTCGAAATTTCATAGAAACTAGTAGTGAAGCTGTGTCTGCAGTTGCAGTCGACTGCTCAGTGGGTTATCCAACTCATACCATAATTGTTCAAGAAAATATGCACTTGACAACAAAATAAGAAAAAATATTTACGAAAGTGAAAAGTAAACATATAAGCTTTTGTCCGATAATGACGTAGGTACGTTATCATATCAGCGAGAGTTATTAGTATAAAAGGGTGTGTGTGGGAGGGTAGGGCACAGTTGATCTGCCAGTGGGTTGACTGCACGATGAGGGCTGTTCTCTTGGTGCTGGGCCTGGCCGCCGCGGCCATGGCTACTCCGCTTATGGACCAATACACCAATATGGGTAAGTCAATTTTCTATTACTAAAGGCGATGTTAGATTGAGTCAGTTTTCAAGCTGCTAGCTGTCGAGTACACTCGCATATAGAACTCGCGTTCGATGGAACTCGCTACGTCACATATATATTTTGAACATTTCCTCCGAATTCGGCAACTCGCAACTCGCTTAATTTAAATAATGCCTGTCTAAACTGCATAAGATCAAGAGCCACCACATACAGGCACCATACTATTATAGTAGTCTATTAAAATCTAAATTAACTCCATCTAATATGGTTTCTATTCTAATTACAAATATTTAAATTTTCAGGAATCAAAGACAAGCAAATCATTATCATGAAGTTACTGAACCATATTACGGAACCATGCATGTACCAGGACATTGTTGACATTGGCACTAACTTCAAACTGGAAGACAACATCCATCTTTTTACGGTAAATATACATACAATTAAGCGCCACTCACAAAATAATACAAAGTGCTATTTTTTTTCTAACGTTAATCTTGTATTTTTCAGAAAACTGATGTGGTCAAGAACTTCGTGAAAATCATGAAGGTCGGTACTCTTCCACGTGGCGAGATCTTCACTCTTCACGTTGATCACCAAATGAAACAGGTCGTGAACATGTTCCACTTGCTGTACTACGCCAAGGACTTCACTTCGTTCTTCCAAACTGCGTGCTGGATGCGCGTCCACTTCAACGAAGGCATGTTCGTGTACGCTCTGACCGTCGCTTGCAGACACCGCGAGGACTGCAAGGGCATCATCCTCCCTCCACCCTACGAAATCTACCCGTACTACTTCGTACGCGCTGACGTCATCCAGAAGGCTTACTTGATCAAAATGAAGAGGGGCCTTCTTGACACGAAGCTCTGTGACTTCTATGGAATCAAAAAGACCGACCAAGGTGTTTTCATCATCGATGAAAACGTATACGACAAGCGCGTCTACTTGAACGACGAGGACAGGCTCCGATACTTCACAGAGGACATTGGTCTTAACACCTACTACTACTACTTCCACATTGACTATCCGTTCTGGATGAAGAATGACATGTTCGACAAACTCAGGTTGAGGCGTTTCGAATTGACAACTTACATCTACCAGCAGATCCTTGCCCGTTACTACTTGGAGCGTCTCTCCAACGGTCTTGGCAAAATTGTTGAACTGTCCTGGAACAGACCCATCAGAAAGGGATACTGGCCGTGGATGATATTCCACAATGGAGTTCAATTCCCCATCAGACATAACCACCACACGGTTGTGCACCACAACGACATTAAGGTTGTAAATCTAGTCGAGACTTACGAGTACATCATCAGGGAGGCTATTATGAAAGGATATATTGAGGTACGATTTATACAAAACTTGTTCATTTCCTGAAATATATTTTTAAATCCATCAAAATAATTATACTCTATAATGCTTCCAGGTCAACGGCCTTAGATTGGAACTCACTAAATTTGAAGACATTGAAACACTTGGACAACTGATTTATGGTAAAGTGGATAAAGTGGAATGGGACAACCACCGTACAGATGCCTACCGTTACCTTCTTATCATCATGAAATCTGTAATTGGGCTAAACACTATCGACTCTGACAAGTATGTATTATCAATTTAATTCTTGATAGTACTTTACTATACTATACTTTACTAATTAAACATTACTTTCTTTAGGTTCTTCGTTGTGCCATCAATCCTCGACAGTTACAAGACGGCTCTTCGGGATCCAGTATTCTACCAGCTGCAGAAACGCCTTGTCGACATGGTGATCCTTTTCAAGAGGCGTCTTCCTTGCTACACCACTGAGGAACTTCTCTTCCCCGGCGTTAAAATTGACAACATCGTTGTTGATAAACTGGTTACATACTTCGACGACTACCTGATGGACATGACCAACGGTATTACTCTAACTGAGGATGAACATAGAAAGACCACCTCTGACATGACTATCATGGTTCGCAAGCGTCGTCTCAATCACCAGCCCTTCAAGGTCACCCTTGACATTATTTCCGACAAGACTGTGGATTGTGTTGTTCGCATATTCCTAGGACCCAAGAAAGACGAATTCGGTCGCCTAATTGACATCAACCATAACCGCTTGAACTTTGTTGAGATTGACTCCTTCGTGTACAAACTCATGGCTGGAAAGAACACCATCGATAGGAACTCACGTGACATGCATAACGTTGTTGGTAACCGTATGATGACCCGCGACTTGTGGAAGAGGCTGCAAACCGTCACTGACTTCAACGACATGCTGATGAAGGATTTGAAGAACATGAACACCGGATTCCCTCTGAGGCTGTTGTTGCCTAAAGGTTTCGTTGGTGGTATGGACATGATGGTATACGTCATCGTGAGCCCTCTGAAGATGGTCGACAACGTAGACATGGAAATGTTCGACAATACTAACAAGCACATCAGGGTTGACTTCAGGTCGACTGTTCTTCTGGACAAGATGCCTCTTGGTTTCCCTCTGGACAGGCACATTGACGTTGGCAGGTTCTTCACCCCCAACATGAAGTTCGTTGACGTGAAAATCTTCCACAAGCACATGACTTGTGACATGAAGACCAGGTGGAACCGCTACGTGCTGAGGAACTACAACTGTGGTTACGGCAGCATTTGCTGGGACACCGACCACACAATGGTTGACACCATCAACATGACCACTATGAATATGAACACTGACGTTCATTACAACCACATGGATAACATTAATATGTAAATCTCTACCATATTATTACCTGAACTGAAAAATAATGTCTCTTTGCAAATAAATTATGTATACACATAAAACTGGTTATCATATTATTCTACTTTTAAAAAACCTAAATGATAGACCAACACAATCTATAGATGATCTAAGGCCTGTTATAAATATAGAATTACACTTATATCACTATTTGTGTAGATTAATTACCTAGACAAGACAATTATCCTTGGTACCCATAATTTAAAAAAATAAACATTTCAATTATAATTAAATATATTAGAATGTTCGAACAATAATAAAATCAATGATCAATGTACTAGTACAGGGGATATTTAATTCAGTTTGACTGCTTTGATTTAAAGTTGGTTAGATTAGGTTGGTTCGGTAAAACTTACCTATTGTTCAATTTCATGCGATGTGCTAGATATCGGACACTAGAGCGCCGTTGTGCCAAAGCTACACTATGCAGCTATTGTACCGATTAGATTAAGCGAGTTAAGGCTAACTAAGAGTAGGATAGTCCGAGCGTCACACATGTCAAGGAAAGCATACTTGCGTTCTATTGAACTTGCTATTGTGACACCTTTCATACCAACGTAACGCGACCAGACAACTTACCTGCGTAGCTAAAATGTCACAGTAGGAATGTGAAATGACATGATTGAGAATACCAAAGGGGCATAGCTCTATTGAATCCCTTTTATGGAACAATCATTACCCTCCTACACTATTATTTTGTTCCTTTTCTTTTTTTTTCTACTCACTGTACTGATATCTTCAGTGAGATGAAAGGCCTTAGCCGAGCAGTGGGACATTACAATACTAATACTACTAATACTCGTTGCTGAACAGTGGCAGCAACCTACGGCACTATCAAGTTAAGTGTTTTCAATGGTCCTGCTAAGTACATTTTGTATGAAAAATAACAAAAAAGAACTGAAAACGCTAAACTAAAAATGAAACATACCTGAAGTTAAGTAAACAACATAAAAGTAGTTGATCAAATACTTATCTAATCATGCCTTAGTATTGCACACATCAAAGGAAAACTTACAAATCGGATTTTGGCAAATTGAGTGCTTAGATTCGATTACGAACTCAGTTAGTGTGTGCAAAGTGTGCCAGACAGCTTTCAACTCGAGGGGGAACCTCTCGGAAACCACGCTGATTCACAACATGCTAATGATGTATTCATTACTTGGATGGAAATATTAACCTATTTATCAACCTACGCACTTATAAGCTAATTGGAAGCTATTGAATATACATGTACACCACTTAAGAACCTAACAGTACAGTACGTATACATTACGTTGTATAGAAACATCAGTGAGAAATTAAATTTTGAACTACTCATTGTCATATCAGGATGTAGAATACTTAGGGCCTTATTTATAAACGCTTATTAACTATCAAATGGTTTGTCCCTTTTTGACATACGCTATTTTCCAAAGAGCAAAAGAGACAAAACACTTGCTAGTAATGCTTTAGTTAGACAGCGTTAATGAATAAGGCGGTTAATATTTACATGGCTGACTGTATCAATTAAGTAAGTACCTAATATTTCATACCTTAGACATGATCTATCAATTCAAACAACATGGTATATAAAGAGACCAAAAATTGTACGTGCTCTTCGAACCACGGTAGCGCTTAAGTAGAAAACCCACTACTAACCACTACTTCCAATATCTACTTCCATAATCTTAATATGGTACTTACATATTATGATTATACATTTAACCATTTAGGAAGATAGGAAAGATAAGGGTGGTCCACCCCTTAATTTTTAATATGGCAAAACAACGTTTGACGGATCAGCTAGTAAATATTATAAAATACATTTTTCTTTTCTTTTCACTTACCTTCATTTCCTGAAAGGTGCACGAAGTTTAAAGCACAAATGAAATGTACTTCAAAGGCAATTATTAGGGCTTCTATTGAAGTTGAATTATACAGATGTTTTCTTACTCTTTTTACTCGTACTTTGTCCGCTTTTTTAACAACTCATTGGAAGTACAGAGAGTACCTTAAAGTATTGTAGCTAGTCTAGCTAGCTAGCTACGTAAAGTAGGAGTATTTTGCTTATATTTTATTATATTATGTTTATTTTTTATTTTTTTAAGTAACAAATACACCATTTAGACATTTCATTCAAGTACAATTCGGCTGTACGTGAATGTAGGAAAGAACAGAAACAATACACATAAGACGAAGAAAATCATGTATAAGGTAAAGTCACCCAATTCCGTGGGGTTCTAAAATTGGCACTTAATTCCGCGGTATTTAGAAAATCCCAATTTCCTAATTATGTCTTTGTTGTATCTTAATGCAAATATTTTTATTGAATCCAGTGTATATTTTTACGTATTAAAAATATAGAAAAATAACACAAATGTATTAAAAAGACACAATAAAAGGTCAGTATTGCGTCAACGGGTGGTCGAAGCGCACGCTTCATACAATAGTGACCCTTTGCAAGTAAATGTTTAGGTTTTTTAAATAGTGTTTTTAATACTGTTTTTCTATGTGGTGACTAGTTATTTGTGGTCCACTTGCTCGAGACTTTATTTTTTATGGGTAAGTACTAACCTTTTCTATTATTTTCTTAATAAATTAAGCTTAAAATTTGATTTTAAAATAACGTGGCATTAGGTTCCAAAATTTTTAGTCGGTTCGCAATTCCGCTGTATTACCACGGAATAGCAAACTCATAAGCTTGGTTTTGTTTCTTGTTTTTTTGTGTTGGTTATAAAAGAGTAGTTTTTACTTTTATAAGTACTTAAAGCAAAAAAGTCAGTTGGTACTTGAAACTAATTCCGTGGTATACTTTTAGTTTAATTTGAACAATAAAAAATGTTAAATCGTAATTCTTTTTACGAGTTTTGTTAATTTGTTGTATGGAGAACTGATGCAGGTAATATTAATTTAATTACAAATTGCTTGTGTAAATGAATGCAATTTTGTAGATGATTAAAAATATATTATAAATAAAAATTTATCTGTATGAAACATATTTAAAAAAATATATTTATTTAACACTCGGAAATAGGAATAGTGTTTTCAAAGTTTGAAATCCAATTCCGTTGCACTATGTAACTGACTGCAACGGGATTGGGTTGTATGAGCACCTAATTCCGCGGTATAATATAAGAAAATCACAGGGTGTTCTTTTTTATGTTTAACAATTTGTTCAGATAAACAATAGCTAAAAACACTTTTTGTCTGTGTATCGAATTAGTAAATTATGTGATACTAAAATATTCCCTTTACATTTTTTATACTCGGATTTAGGAACCACATGCCGCGGAATTAATATTTTTAACGCGGAATTAGGTGCCTCGGACTTACTTCATTTTTTTTTTTTTTAAACTATAAATCAATTTAAAATAGATTTAACTTTAATTTAGTTTGGTAGTCAAAAGAATACCGTTTTTAATGACACCAGATAAAGCACTGTTAAGTTACAGTCAATACTTCATATATTATGTCTTTCCTTGTTATGTTGAAAATACCACGGAATTAGGTGACTTTACCTTAAGTTAGTTCTTACTTTTAGGACGAAGCTTTTAGGAGTCTGAAATTTTAATCAAATTTTATATTGATTTTTTCGATTGTAGTATATTATAGTTATTTTATCCGGAATCCATAACATCTGTTGAAATACAAATTGTTTTTCTCGTGGTTAGAGTTAACATCAAAGTGTAATAAAATAAAATATATTTCTCAAAAACCTAAGATGCGTCAGGTTTGCAATGAAATGAATATAATATATCATTATATATATATATATATCACTACATAGTATAAAATAAAGTCGTCTCTTTTTCGTGTCTGTCTGTTTGTCTGTCTGTATGCTTAAATCTTTAAAATTACGCAACGGATTTTGATGCGGTTTTTTGTAATAGGTAGAGTGATTCAAGAGGAAGGTTTTTATGTAAAAAATTCCCGAAATTCCCACGGGAACGGGCACAACGCGGGTAAAACCGCGGGGCGCTGCTAGTTATTAATAATATAAAAAAGCTAAAAAGTTTCATTTTTGTGGTTTTGTTTGTTTGAATGCTCTTATCTTAGAAACTGCCAACGTGATTAGAATAATTATTTTTGTAGCGGGTAGCCATATTCAACGGAAAGGTTTTGAGGCTATTTTTCGTTCCGAAATTCTCACGGTAACGGTCATAATGGGTAAGCCCGCGGGGCGCTACTAGTTCAATTATAAGAGGGTTCGATAAGAATACTACTTATTTATATGACATGGCAATTATTTTCAAATACTTTATAGTCTACTTATCCCGAAAATATTGTTGTCCAGTTTTCAGGAATACTGAAGCACTAGGGGTTTTCTCCGTTAAATGGATCTCTAGAAAAATCTTCACTTTAACAACAAATTAATTGTAGATAAAAGCTACTTATCACTAATTACATTGTCACATTAATAACAATAATATGACTTTCTCTTGGTAACTGACCTATCTATATCGCAGGGATTTGGTATAAAAGGGTGTGTGTGGGAGGGTAGGGCACAGTTGATCTACCAGTGGGTTGACTGCACGATGAGGGCTGTTCTCTTGGTGCTGGGCCTGGCCGCCGCGGCCATGGCTACTCCGCTTATGGACCAATACACCAACATGGGTAAGAGGAACCTTTTACTTTAAAGTTTAACAATGATGCACTTAATAGGTACCAAAGGACTCTTAAAATACAATATATATATTTAAGTTTTGAGACCTGGAGCTAGTAAATTATCTCAAACTAGGTCCCATAATACAAACGAGAGAGTAATAGAGCTTTACAGAATGTTCTATTATCGCTATTCGACTCTCATTAGTGGTTCGAAAATTAATAATTTTATGTTATGGGTACTTCGATCAACAATAGTGGTGTACTGTTGATCGAAGTATGGGTACAAAATAAAAACAAACTTAAATTGCTTCTACATATTCCCAGATCTCAAACAGAGACAAGTGGTGATCTTGAAGTTGTTAAACCATGTCATGGAACCATGCATGTACAAGGATATCGTTGACATTGGCAACAACTTCAAACTTGAAGACAACTTTGGCCTATACACCGTGAGTAAATAGTCTTCACAAGCATTTGTTGTCCTAGACAAGTACTAGAATACTATTATATAAAATCTATAATATAAAAATGAATCGATGTATATGTTGCTAAGCGCATAACTTCAGAACGATTGCATCAAATTTGATGATTATTTTTTGTGTGTTCCTTGTTGTCAGGACAGGTTTTCATATCAGAAAATAAGTAATTAAAAATCCCGAAATTCCCACGGGAACGGGGTCGCTGTGGGTGAAACCGCGGGGCACAGCTAGTCAGAAATAAAAATGTTATTATATTTTCAGAAAACTGATGTAGCCAAGAACTTCGTGAACATCCTCAACATCGGCACCCTGCCTCGTGGTGAAATCTTCACTCTTCACGTCAACCGTCAAATGAAGGAAGTCATCAGCATGTTCCACTTGCTGTACTACGCCAAGGACTTTGAGACATTCTTCCAAACCGCGTGCTGGATGCGCGTCCACTTCAACGAAGGCATGTTCATGTACGCCTTGACTGTTGCCGTGAGACATCGTGAGGACTGCAGGGGCATCGTCCTTCCTCCCCCTTACGAAATCTATCCTTACTATTTCGTACGCGCTGACGTCATCCAGAAGGCTTACTTGATCAAAATGAAGAGGGGCCTTCTTGACTTGAAACTCTGTGACTTCTACGGAATCCACACGGCTGAGAAGGGAGTATACATCATCGATGAGAACGTATACGATAAGCGCGTCTACTTGAACGATGAGGACAGGCTCAGATACTTCACAGAGGACATTGGACTCAACACCTACTACTACTACTTCCACATTGACTATCCCTTCTGGATGAAGACCCAAACGTTGGACAAACTCAGACTAAGGCGTTTTGAATTGACAACTTACATCTACCAGCAGATCCTTGCCCGTTACTACTTGGAGCGTCTCTCCAACGGTCTTGGCAAAATTGAAGAGCTGTCCTGGAACAGACCCATCAGAAAGGGATACTGGCCGTGGATGATGTTCCACAATGGTGTCCAAGTTCCGATGAGACTTAACAACCAGGTCATCGTTGGAGACAGGGATTTGAACGTCATCACCTTAGTTGAAACTTACGAAACCATCATCAGGGAAGCTATAATAAAGGGCTACATTGAGGTAAATAATACTGTTTTTTATATTGAATATTTAAAAAAAAATTAGTTGTAAAGCAATAAGTAAAATATATCGAATTCTTTCAGATCAACGGTATAAGATTGGAACTTACAAAACCTGAAGACATTGAAGTTCTCGGAAAACTGATCTACGGCAAAATTGAGAAGACCGAATTGAGCACCAACCGTGTTGAAGCCTACCGTTACCTCCTCATCATCATGAAATCTGTGATTGGTCTTAACACTATCAACTCTGACAAGTAAGTATTTAGTTTAAACGTATACTATGTTATCAAGTAAATTAACCTTTAAAATTGTGTAATATTTATTTCGTCCGTCTGCTCAGGTACTTCGTCGTTCCCTCCGTGCTGGACCATTACCAGACTGCTCTCCGCGACCCCGTGTTCTACCAGCTGCAGAAACGCCTTGTTGACTTGGTGCTACTTTTCAAGAGGCGTCTTCCTTGTTACACTCGCGAGGAGCTTCTGTTCCCAGGAGTGAAAGTTGACACCGTTGTGGTTGACAAACTTGTCACATACTTCGATGACCACCTAATTGATATCACCAACGGCATTATTTTAACTGATAATGAGATAACGAAAACGACCTCCGACATGACCATCATGGTTCGCAAACGTCTTCTCAACCACGATTCCTTCAAAGTCACCCTCGACATTCTTTCAGACAAGTCAGTCGACTGTGTAATAAGATTGTTCCTGGGACCTAAACATGACCATTTGGATCGTCTGATTGACATCAACAAGAACCGTGTCAACTTTGTCGAACTGGACACTTTCGTCTACAAGCTTATGAACGGAAAGAACACCATTGTAAGGAATTCCTACGATATGCACAATCTCGTCCGTGACCGCATTATGACCCGTGACTTGTGGACGAAATTGGACACCGTTACTGACTTCAGGGATCTTTTGTGGAAGGACTTGAAGAACGTAAATACTGGATTCCCCGCTAGGCTGCTGCTTCCTAAGGGTCGCATTGGAGGTATGAACATGATGCTGTACGTCATCGTGAGCCCACTGAAACTGGTAGACAACATCGACTTCAACATCTTGGACCAAACCACCAAGCAATTCACGTTTGACTTCAGGTCGACTGTTCTGCTCGACAAGATGCCTCTTGGTTTCCCTCTGGACAGACACATTGACGTTGGCAAGTTCTTCACCCCTAACATGAAGTTCATTGACGTGACAATCTTCCACAAGCAGAAGACCTGTGACATGAAGACCAGGTGGAACCGCTACGTACTGAAGGACTACAACTGCTGCGGTGGACGCGTCGACAACTTGGTGGACACCAACATCAATGTCAACTTCAATAACAACAACAATATGGTTCAAGATACCACCTTTGACATTTAAACAAATATATTAAGAACTGGACGATAACAATAACCGATGTTGTACTTGACAACAATAATAAATAATTTCAATAAATAAGTACTGCATTTTTATTTTACTCGTATCAATCTTTAGAAATAGGTTTATATTAAATAAATAGTATTACAGTTACATAGGTAATTAGTAAAACTCAGTGGAAGTTATTTTGGTATCAAATAGAACATAAACAAAACCTTTATGGTTTTAAACCTTGATTGTTGTAGTATTTTAATTTTGTTAGTTGAACTTAAATGTAATTAAATGTACCTCTGCAGAGCATAAGCCTCTAACACTTATGTTATCAGTAAACTGAGGACAACAGTACATAGATGTAGTCGTCAAGCTTGTTTTTAAGTAATTCAGTTCAATATTAAATGCTTGAATAAATCTTTCTTACTTAGTTTAGAATAACTTGAGGTTCATTTAGTCATAACATGAATTAATTAATTTTATCACTATTAAAAAGTTCTAAACCTTACAAACAGAAGTACAGATAAACCTCAAATTATTTAATAGTAGTGTAAAAAAGTATTGTTACAGTGTTTCTCATTTGCCAATACTAGTAGCGACATCTACCAGGGGTTGGTAAAAAGAATCAACTTGTCCTTAAGATTCCTACAACCACCTCAGTTTTCAGTAAATGTTCACAATTTCCAGTAGGTGGCGTGGAGAGCGCAGTTAAAAAATTAAGATACCAAATTATCTATACTATACTAATTTAATAAAACTGAAGAGTTTGATTTTGATGTATGTTGTTGGTTTTCATTTTTCCAGCGTTTTTTGAACTATTCCGATTTTAGCATTAAAAAGTAGGCAGGTTCTTCTGGCAAAAAAATATAATATGTATCAACATACATATTAATGTTTATGACCACTGGAACTCCCACTAAATACTCTACATCTAAAAATATACTCTAATCACTCATCTAAGTACTCTACCTTTTAAAAAATCTTCTGGCTACGTATTATAAACTAGCAGCCCCCACGGTTACCCGCGTTGTGCCCGTTACTTTAAGAATTACGGGATGAAAAATAGCCTATAGCCTTCCTAGATAAAGTGGTATCCAACACTGAAATATTTTTTTTAAATCGGACCAGTAGTTCCTAAGATTAGCGCGTTCAAACAAACAAACTCTGCAGCTTTATAATATTAGTATAGTGTTATAATATTAATATTAGTAGAGTAATCAATAAACGAAGATTAACTAACTAAACATTTACTATCAACATTCTTTGATGTGTATTTAAACCCAAATTGTTTATAAACATTGTTACAAATTAAATGCAATTTTAAAATATTGTTTTTATTTATCTTCAGCCATTTTTATACAACTGATAAGAATGACCTGACAGAGAAAGGTTTGTTGACTTTTGATTGTGGTTTAAACAGACCACCAACATTTGGAATACCTACAGGTGTAAATAAAGAAAGTATTAGCCTGTATTGTCCCACTGCTGGGCAAAGAGAAAGAAAATATCAGTACAGTGAGGTTAGGTACAGGTGTAATTCGGCAAATAGTAAAAGGTGATAAACATTTTAATGGGGCCGAAAACATGTTTCCTACTTTTCAAACATGGCTCGAGTTTAAGATCACCAACCCGCATTTGGCAAGCGTGGTGATTATGCCTAATCCGCCTCACTGTACTGATATCATCAGTGCGATGACCTCTCATCGCACTGATGATATCAGTATCAGTATCAGTAGTCTCCTTTGCCCAGCAGTGGGACATTACAGGCTTATTCTTAGTGTAAGTTTACACACTGTAATTTACTTTCAGCCTTAATATGTAGGTACGAGTATATAGACAAGTATAAATACTTGTAGCGTCTCGCAGTATTACTCGCGTGATATATTAATTCCGGTGGGGGTAATTCGGGATAATAGTAGCCTTTGATTTCCTCAAAGTAGACCTTGAGATTAAAAAGACAACTTAGCTCTAAGCAAGTATTATGAAACCTAACTAACTGATACTATCACATACCCATACGCAAATTCGCTGTATGTAATTGACGCCCAGACGTGTCGTCCCCAACAACTATGTCTGCACATATAAGTTGACTTCGGGCGGGAATCGAACCCGCAATCCCCGATACAGTTAGCGTCTCACAAGCTACTCTGCCAACCGGCTTGTTATTAGAATAAATAAATAAAATTATTTATTTATATTAGAATCTACGTAACATCACAATCAGTGCAGTAATTAAGGCGTGCATAGCATATTTAGTTTAAATACTCGTATAGTTATTTTCCCATTTATAATATTAGCAACGATCACACCTTTTAACCACTTATACTTAAGGTACTTAAAAATTAGGGTCACACCTTATGTTAAAGCTGAAGAATTTGTATAAATGGGATTAGGTTTGTTAATTTTTTTTTTTCGTAGTACCAACTAAGTACTCATTCCCACGTTTAAAGAGAACACTGTAGTTAAATCCTTAGGTAAAACCTTGTAGTGGCTCTAGTTATACCATAAAACAAAAATACTTAGGTACTATTATATTACTAGCAGCGCTCCGCGGTTTTACCCGCGTTGTGCCCGTTTCCGTGGGAAATCCGGGAATTTTTATACATATAAACCTTCCTCTTGAATCACTTTACCTATTTAATAAAACCTTGCAAATTCGTAATGCGCGTAAATTAAATCGCGTAAATCGCGTGCGTTAGTATTTGAGTTTTTCGCGTACAGACAGACAGACAGACAGACAGACAGACAGACAAACAGACCCGGAGACAATGTTTTATAATATGTAGTGATGTTTGAAGATTATTTATTTTCTCAATTTCACTTACATGAGAATTATAACTAATAATTATTATTTTAAAAGAAGTTGACAGTCTAAGTGGGTATAATACTTAAAGTTTACAGTTCTAGTTATATCATAAAACAAAAATACTTAGGCATACTATATAATATACTGTTGTTATGTCTAAAAGTTCCGATAACCCGGTTGCCTAATAACATTACAAAGTTCGTCGCTCTAAATCACCTTCAGGCGAAACCTTGACATTGTCGTTATCTTAATAATTATTTAATAAACAAAATATTATGGACAATCAAAATACTACGGATAGCAACGAAAGTTGAACTTTACTTACAGCCCTTTCACACGGCAGTCCAGTTTTTAACAGGATCCCGTTTTCTGCAGGGTCCCGTTTGATGGCGAATGTGTTTATATGCTAGCGTTCACACGAGCATCCCGCATGCGGGATCCTGCAAAAAACCGATCCGGTCGAATTGTGCCGTTCGGTTTTGTCACTAGAAACTGGATCCGAAGTCCAGTAAAAAGCGGGATCCCGTTTAATCACACATATATTTCAATAGCAGTGTTCACACGGCTTCCTGCGTGCGGTTTTTTGCTGGACACTGTTTTTTGCGGGATAGTGGAGTAGTAGTATTCACGTCCATTTCACTTGATACCGGCGTAGGAATGGTAAAAAAAACAGGATGCAACCGTGTTCATACGGCAGTCTAGTTTTGCGGTACCAGCTTTTTACTGAATCCTGCAAAACTGAACTGCCATGTGAACACAGCGTCCAGTTTAGCAGGATACCGTAAAAAGCCGATCCTGCAAAACTGGACTGCCGTGTGAAAGGGCTGTTACGTGTTAAGCCAATTAATTAGTAAATTAGCCTGTAATGTCTCATTGCTGGGCAAAGGCCTCTCGTTTCACCGAAAATATCAGTACAGTGAGGAGAATTAGGCGTAAAATTCGGGTTGAAAAGAAAAAAACATATTTTCGCACGACCTGGGAATTGAACCCAGGTCCTCAGTCTTGGCAGGCGAATACACATTCCACTAAACTACCAAGGCGAAAGCAAATAAGTTATAGAAACTAGCTCCTATTTAGAGATACATATTATGGTGTATTTATGGCTCCCGACTTCTATCAGATTTTGGGCAGGAACGCTTATTATTGGAAATGTTTTTTGAGCACTGCGATTCATTTTTATATATCACGCCGAAATTTGATATGCAGGTTGAAGCATTCATAAACATTGGTAGTTTAGCACCCTACACAACAGAATCTAGCCGACCTCCATACCTATTCTTAAAAATTACCCATTCGATACAACCAAACGATATTTTCATGTAATATGCATTTTATAATATGCGAACAAAAACATAGTAGGTACCTTGCCTTGCACAAAAACATAGTAGGTACTTTTTTATGCAAATTAATGAAGTGTATAAAAATAAGATAAAATAAATCAATTAAGTTTTACGTATTGTTGTATCATTTCAAAGATGATTGATATTATTAGAGCAGTGAACTGTGTCCTATCTATTACATTGCAACATTTTATTTACACATTAGCGCATTCACCTAAATTATTGATTATTATTTCACTCCTATAAAATCCCTGCATTTGGTAATATTCAATCAGTATTGGAATACAAAATGAAGACGTTAGGTGTATTAGTTTTGACGATTTGGAGTGTTTCGGCGTACTTAATCAAGGTTACTGATGTGCCAGTATTTCAGCCTGTCTTGAGTAAGTTTTCAATTGGTTAACTATTAAATATTCGGCTGAAAACCCTAATTAAACACTAGGGGCCGCCCTCGCTTCACTTCGGGTGAAAGGGCCTTTAAACCAAGGGGTTTTCGCAAAATTATTTCTTAGTACTCGCTTACGTTATGAAAGGAACTCTTGTACAAATTTCAAGTTTTTAGGTACGGTAGTTTCCATCATCCATTATCCTCCTCACTGTATTGATATCTTCAGTGAGATGAGAGGCCTTTGCCCAGCAGTTGGACATCACAGGCTAATACTTTACTTTAGAATGTTCAGCAGTCATGTACAGGAATCAACAATATTACTTAATACGTATTTAATATTAATTTTCTAATTTCTCAGCTCCATCAGGGAGGATACATTTACAAAAGATAATATTACCCCTATTCGAAAATGTGTGTGACGCTAGCCAAGACCCGATGATTGTGCGGTTAGCAAAAGAATTCAGTGAAAATGTTGACGTGACGGAGTTTTGGGTATGTTTGAAAATTTACCTGTATTGGTATTACGTATATTAGTTTATATTTAATTCAATTATATATCTATCTATATACTAATACATAAAGTTAAATGATGATTCAAACTTTTGTGTTTTTGTGTTTGTTGATCGCGCTAATCTCAAGAACTATCAATCTGATTTGAATAACTAATTTTTTTATGCATAGCCATATCTTACGAAATGGCTATTTATTATGAAATTCCTACGGGAACGAACTCAACGCGGGTGAAACCACGCGGTGCTACTCATTATGGCACGATGCTATTTATAAATATTTTGAATGTTTTTTTGTCCATAAGTAATCTTTAAAAGTTCGAAAGATATCGTAGATTGTTCAATTTTCAATTATAATAACAACATTTGCAGAACTCTGGAGTTTTAACAGACTTCCAAAACCTCAAGACAAAAGGATTCTTGGCAAAGGGAGAAATATTTTCCGAATACAATCCCGAGCACATCACTGAACTCAAAACCATTTATGGTGTTCTTTACAATGCTAAAAACTTCGACACCTTTTTAAAAGTAGCTGCTTGGGGACGTCAGAATCTTAACTGTGGTTTGTACGTAGACGCTCTTTACCTAGCATTTGAGAAGAGGAAAGATACAGAAAAGCTCACCATTCCGCCTCCATACGAGCTTTTACCAAACTACTTTATTAGAAAGGACATTATTATCAAAGGATCTTCCCTATTGTCCGGTCAAGACGTTACTATAACCGAAGGCGTAAAAGATGAAGGGAACGCATACACTCTACAAGCCAATTATACAGACAATTTCTATGACACCGATGATGAAGCAAAATTGACTTATTTCCGCGAAGATGTTGGACTTAATAGCTTTTATTTCTTGAAGATGTTAAACAACGCACCTTGGCTTAATAAGGACATTGACATAAATAGCAATTATGGTGAAAACATGTACTATATGATGAAGCAGTTATTATCGAGGTATAACATGGAAAGGTACTCAAATGAATTGCCAGAGTTGGAAGGAATTAATTGGAATGCTTTGCCAACAACACAATATGACCCAATGCTAGTGTATTCCAATGGAGTAGAGTTTATTCACGACACTCCCACAAGTACCGGTGTCACAGATGATGACGAGATCACTATGCTACAAACCATTCAAAATAACCTTGCTACCGTTGTGAGTCATATGGTAAGTCACTGTATTTTAATCAATATTATAGAATTATTTCATTCTTATGCGATAAGAGTGTCATGTCTTAACAGTTAAGTTATTTACAGAGGGGTAGCGGTTACAACAAAACTCAAATTCTGAACCACATAATGGAAATCCTTGTGACTAACGACCGGAGCTACGATACTTTGGCACGACACGTTCTTGGCAAATTCCTGAGCAACAACGGGTAATTAAATTATTACAATTTTATTTGTAGGTGTTGAAAGTTTTACCGACCATTAATATTATTGTTGTTTATTGCAGAAACCTATCCGTAATGAAACATTACATGACGTCATTGAGAGATCCGCTATTTTGGAAGCTGAACAAAGTTATAGTCGATTTGATAGATAATGCATTGAAAGTTTTGCCACCATATATGAAGAATGAGTTATATTTTCCCGGAGTGGAAGTAGTCAGTATTGAAGCCAAGAAATTAATAACAAACTTTGATTACTATCAATTTGATATTACCGATGCTCTCAAAATAGGAAACGGTGACACTACATTCCAAGTAAAAATAGGTCAACAAAGATTAAATCACAAACCATTTTCCATCAAAGTGAACATTTCTTCTCTTGTAGTACAGAAAGGATTAGTAAAAATCTATTTAGGACCTAAGATTATGCCAGGTGAATTCGCTCAGAAGAAAAACCAATTTACAATGTTGGATAGTTTTGAAATCAATTTAAAACGAGGATCTAATGTTGTTACTCGTACTTCAAATGAAATGAAACATTATGCTCCTGATTTCTTTTCATATAGAACTCTTGCTAAGAAAGTAGAAGATGCTCAATTTGGAATAGATTCTTTACCAGTCAACTCAATGATCCAGCAAACTGGATATCCATCAAGGTTGATCCTCCCTAAAGGAACAGCAAGTGGATTACCCCTTCATTTGTTGGTGTTTGTTGCCCCATATGTCAAAGCCAGTATGGTTGGAAGTTCTACGTTAAACATGGAGTTCAACTCGGCAGTTCTATCTAGACTGTATCCTTTTGATTTGCCGTTCGAAGATAACACAATTCTAAACCTGCCAAACATATTTATGCAGGAAATCAGTGTTACTCAAAAAACTGCGAGTGCATACGGAGGAAGTGGGGGTAAGCAGTGGGGTGGAGATGGAGGATCTTATGGACCGAAATCTTATAATAGTGGCATTCCCGATAACTACGAAACTTACGGCTCGGATACGTTGAGACAGTCACAAAGTTATAATACTAGACCTTCGATGACTAAATATGATTATGCTGCCAAAAGAAAATCAAGTTATGATTATAAAGCAAACCGTCCGCAGGATAAACAAGATGAAACCGCTAACCAAACACCTGGTGAAATTACAGAGGTAACGAAAGAGGAAATTCTTACCCCCAAAATAATAGATATTACTACCAAAGACTACGTACCTTCTACCAAAGAAAGCCAAGATAACTTATATGTAATTGGTTTCGACGACTCTTCTATGCAAAACGATGATTCTAACGTAAACAAACAATCAGTAACCGATTCCATCAAAAAACCGAAATTCGACTACAAGAAATTTAGAGAACCATTCAAAAAGGCTTACAAAAATTACAAAAAGCTTATAACAAGTACTGTTACACCAGATTTGATCAACATTGGCCAAGGTACTGCTGAACCTGTACCTGTATTTGAAAAATCAATTACTAAATACAATACTTACACAAACACAGCCGATGATTTAGTTATGGAAGATAGTACTACAAACGATGATGTAAAAACAATTGATATAATGAAAAACATCAAGAAAGAAGAGGAAAACAGTAAGGAAATAGATTCTGTTTTCAGGATTGTGAAGCCTTTGCAAAAGTTTACTATATACGATTTCATCGTAAATAGTTTTGGTGAGGACCGTTGGTGGTCAAATTATGATGATAATGATGATGACAGTGGCAGTAATAGTGAAGAAATCCAAAAAAATGTGTAAAATTATCTTATTGTTTTTAAAATAATCTTGTTATTTTTGAAACTGAACCATATTTATTTAAATAAATCATGTTTTGAAATTGAAGTCTCTGGTTATTCTAGAAAATATCCATCACGTTGCTAAAGTTAGGTAGGCTTTCCCCCAACTCTGTGATCAATCCACTAATACACAGATCCGAGTAGATAGCAACAATTTTCACGTAGGTTGACACACTTTGCGATCATTGAACATATTTTTGACAGAAAATACACACTTTCACATTACTCTAAATTACATTATTATCTACACTTCCACATCTACTAATAGCAAATTTCAATAATTCAAAATGCAATTTTTACAACTATTTCACATGGTTTATGAATATTTTTGGAAAAGTTCCAAACGTTTTACAACGACGTTACGCTTTCCCTATTTTCATCACAGAAAATTTAAAATCCATCGGTCACCAACAACTAGAAATACAAACAGAAAATATTTTTACAGTTGGTTACAAGGTTTGGAACGCATCATATCTTATTGTCCTTTGTTTTTTAAGTTACACAAGCACTTTACGCGTCTTTATAACAAATAGCACCTCTTATAAAATATAAATAGTAAGTATAGTTTAATCTGCACATTATACTTGCACGCCAAGGATGATTAAAACCTCAACACAATCACTTTTTGCATCTGTACCCAGTTGGCTGCTAAATAAATTACATTGGATGATATATCTTCAAAGAAAAGCACTAAAATAATTGCATTTATCAAGATATGAAATAAAAAATATTGTAAATCATATTTTTGCTGTATAACAAGTGAAATAAATTTTTGTGTCGCTTTTTTAATTTTAAGAGTAGTGAAGTAGAAATTCTGCCAATCTGCGTCAAGGTTGGGGCATAGTAAGAGACAGTTAAAGCACAACATATCTAGGCTTGCTTAGGCGATATGCGGTTACTATAGGATACAGTTAGACTAGGTAGACTGCTTCTTAGCTGACTTGCCGGCTACCATTAAAACTTTAAGGGGGCATAAGTACTCTTTAATCTAGTCAAATAAAAAAGTGTTAATTGCCGTATTACAACTAGAGCGACACATACAATACAGCGACTAAATATGTAAAAAAAACAAATGCCGTTTGTTTTAAATAGTGTTCTATTTAGCACATAACAAAGTACAATGTCGACCGAATACCTTTTCTTTCTAAAATGTGTTTAGGTTACTACTAAATAAATGAGATTTTTTTAAATTTAAAAATTCAGTGCAATCCGCTCTAAATCTTATAAAATGTAACTGTCAACGTATGTAGCGTACGGGCGGTTGATTAAGTTTAAATAAATGATATAAATAATAATTAGTACCAGTTAGGTGTAGGTATAATATACAAAAAATCCTATGTAACCCATATCATTCAAACATTTATTCTGCGAACAATCAACATATCATTATTGACTGAAACACGTATGTATGCAATATTTAGTGCCACGTCAATTATTTCCTTAGAATTCCAACCACCATAAATACGTAGCTTACGAAGATTCCTCAACCACTCATCTGGAGCCAATAGAAAACAGATTATCGTAAGCCACTGTTCCTACCCAAAGAGTTTACATTTGGCGTCAGAGCATCAATGTTGGAACCGCGTTCTGTGCCAAAATGAAGATATATACCCCACCATTGACATCAATGATACAAGAACTATGAAAACATTGCAGTTGGCTGTGATTGCCAATTATTTTCATTATGGAATGTTGGTTTATAAATTAATCAAGTGTCGGTTACGGATCGCCTAATAAATTTAACAAGCACCCGGAGATGCGGCTCAAAACTTGTGGAAATCATAAGATTATTAGATCTCTAATTTACGACTGTTTACGATGCAATAATTTACCTGCTAGTTGGTCCGCCTTGTGTTTTGGATATGATATTATTTACAGTTTCCTGAATTTACCATCTTGAATGTTTATGAACATTCCAGTGGTGTATTAATGTACAGTGTTCGCTTTTAATGATTTCCAAACATTCATCTCAGAATAATAGCGCAGCTAAATAAATATACTCAGCTGTTGTTAGTCAATCTTTTGAGCTAAAAACATATTTTTCGTTAAACGAGTATTTGCTAACCTACTTCTTCTTCAAAAGCTTGCTAATTTTACCTTCAATTCACGTTTTAAAACGCCAATGTAATCACACAAAGATTTGCCTTCAAACATTAATATTCATCATTGACGCATATCATACATACATTACTGAAATTCCTATTCTTCTATCACTCGCTAAACCACCAAAAACTTCAAGAACAGATTAAAATACCGATTGAATACAAACACATCAATGCAGACGTTAACGTAACATCTAACAAATGACTATAGCCCAATTAACATTCTGAAGCTAATTGATGTCTTCTTTACTGTTCAATCTACTATGTTTGCGGAACAATAGAAGTGACAGTGTTTCGTATTGTAGTTTTTCAGTTGAATGTTCAGCGATTCCTAACGATATTTACTCTACTATTAACAAGTTTATGACGGATTTTATTGCCCAGTTAGAATAGTATGTATGCATGTATCACAAAACATTAAAATCATCTTTTAGAGAGATATTTACCACAATGTTAGTCATAATTTTGAGAATGAGAAATGAGAAAACAAATAAATATAATTGTGTTAATAAAATAATAAATATAATAAAATCCAGTCTATGTTGGTTCACCATACATCACTAAGATTTTTATAATGTGATCAAAACATATTTAGAAATCATAAATAATGTTATTTTTACACTACCTATTACATATTTATCCATAACTAACTTTGCCCCGCGGTTTCACCCGCAGCGCACCCGTTTCCGTGGTAATTTTGGGATTTTTATTACGTAATATTTCTAATTATTCTTGACCAAGATAAATAAAATAAAAAAAGAATTATTAAACTCGGTCCAACCGTTCTCGACTTATAAATGGTGCAACTAACACAGCTTTCTTTTATATATATGGATTAGCAGCGCCCCGCGGTTTTACCCGCGTTGTGCCCGTCCCCGTGGAAATCACGGGATGAAAAATAGTCTAAAACATTTCCGTTGAATGTGCCCACCCATAACAGAAGAATTATTCAAATCGGGCTAGTAATTCCCGAGATAAGCTCGAACATGCAAACAAAAAACAAACTTCCAAATTTTACCTCGTTATTATATTAGTATAGATATTGTTCGAGATTAGTGCGTATAAACAAACAAACAAAAAGCTTCTTAGTTTTATTTCTATAGATGACGAAGTGTATAAGTTATTATGGTGCTAAACAATCAACGCCTTGTCACGTGGTTAGAAAAATACAATTCTAGCGATTCATTGTGGTTTGGAGAGGAACACAAAAATTATAGTCGATCACCGACAGTCTATATCTGCGCCGGCGTCGGAGTATAACTCGTTTCACGCGCCAGTTGCGCGCAACAGTTTTACAACATCTTAATAATTAATTTTCACTTCAGTTTCTGGACGCGTTGACATTTTTTTACGAAAACGTATGTTTTATACGCAAATATGTATACTTGTTTATAATTATTTTGATCAACGTATGCAAACAATGAAATACTTGAATGTAATATTATATAATTTATATTCCACCGTCATAGTGCGAATATATTGGTGATCAATACACCAAACAGATGATGATTGCTCCACCTCCGTATACAACGTCACATCCCTTTTAATTTCGACAGGTTAACTGACAGTAACATAATGTCAATTGTCAAGTGTCATATTCCCTCAGCAGATTCCATCAAAACGCGCCAGAGATCAAAGGACCATGCTTTAACTCATAAATGTTGGAAACATCTGAAGGTGACGTTGCTGCGTAATATTTTCATTGGGATTGTTGTGAATCGACGGCTTCAAAGGAATTTCCTGCGCTTCATCAGCGGACCACTTTATAAGCTCAAATGTCCGATCCGCTTTTATGTCGATGTTGTGTTCAGCTTCACCCGTTCAATTCGAGTGCTCAAACGATCTGTATTATGTCATTATCACTCCCTTTTGTATTGAATCGATGCAATTACAAATATAGATTTGCACATTTTTCAGTCTCGACCCACTTACGTTCGTTTAAGTATTTAGGTATCTTGGAATTTTGTTTAAGAGGATGTTGATTCATTGAATGTAATTTATTGATATAAAATGAGTTTAGAACTATTTTTGGTGAATGTGAATTATTAATGACATCATTTGAATTCTTATCGTTTAGTCAGTAGGTCAATTTTAAGATCGGAATTTCACTTGGAAAAAATAAAGCTTCGAGAGAAATAACTTTTTAGCATTTAGACTTTTGGTACTTAGGTAAGTAAAATCAATTATGTCCAAAATATTATTGAAACAAATGGTTATAAAGTCTTAGTAATGTAGAAGTTCGTCTAAATAAATGACAAAATTGTACACTGCCCGGGTAGTTAAAATTGCGCTAAATTATAACTCAAATGACATGTTGAATCACGTGAAACTGAAACACTTAACGAAATATCGTCACTAAGATAAGCCGTAAACACAATAATAAAACAAGCGTACCAAACCACATTAAAAAAAGCAATCATGAAACGCTTTTTGTGTAGAACGTGTAGAACAATTACATATTATTTGGATGAGTGATACTGGCATCTCAACCTGCAAAGAGCACGTTAATTGTTCATTTTTTATTTGTTAGAACTTGGCAAAAGCCTTTTTGCGGTTAACTACGCCGCCAGATTTCAACTCTCAGTTACTTATCAACATTATTTAAGCATATGAGTAGGAGTCTATGCTATAAGGTGAGCTGATGAAATTATTAAAACAGCAAACAATTTAATTTACAACTACGAGCAATAAACCTAGGTTATGTATAAATACTGGAATATCGTAGGTGACAAAAGGAATATGGACACAAATGTATGACATAATGAAGATAAATGAATAGTTTTCTGACAAATAAACAGCTAAACACTTATATTACAGTTTTCTACAGCATATAAATCTTATTGTTGTTTCCAGTTGAATGTTCTGTTTTGTGATCATCACACTTACGTATCGCGAGCTGACGACGTCGTTACGTCACACCACGTGGAAGGAGAACAGGCCGATTTTCACTTATTTTTGTATTCCACATTCTGTCGGGAATGCTATAAATAAGGGTGCCAAACGGATGTAAAATCTAGTGTAACAACACTCGCACTCGGATTCAGTTCTTGTTCTGTTACTACTGCCAACTTATAGCAAACGCCATGGTGAGGATATTCAAGTGACGTGTTATTGTATCGTGAAAGTGATTTATGTGGTTTTTTTATTTATTCATAGTGAATTTGGATTTTGTGATTTATGACATAATAGCGATTGTATTAGATTTGAAATGGAGCACTTTATTTTAAGTTATGACAAGTTTGATGATCGGTTAATTTGTATTTTACGATATTGAGAATTTTTGAAGACCACAGCATTGATTTTAATGTGAAGTGCAAATACTGGTCATACTTTCAAATAACGAACTCATTTAAAGAATAATATTAATACAACTGCTGATTATGTAATATTATCTCTTATGTGATATTTAAGTGAAATGTTAAACCAAGCCCTATATTTTAGGACTCAGACGACGAACAGAAGATGGCCATGCTCCGCAAGGCTTTCCAGATGTTCGACACCACCAAGTCGGGCTACATCGACGTCCTCAAGATCTCAACCATCCTCAACACAATGGGTCAACTCTTCGACGACTCTGAACTTCAGGCTTTGATCGATGAAAATGACCCAGAAAGTAAGTACAAAATAATCCGGCACACCCCTATTAAAGGGAGGAAGATTATTATCATCTTAAGTAGATAATCCAGATTGTATTAAATATGTAGCAGATAGGGATTTTTTTAATTTTTTTCCTATTTAGTTGCCTCGGCCAATTTCCTGTAGTTTTATTTTTAAAGGTGAGATGCCTTTGATGCCTATATGTTGTCTAGACTTGTGTTCATCATAATGGTTAGGTCTTTTTTAGTTAATGCAAATAAAAAAATATATAATCGTAAATCAAGGAATGCCCTGAGTTACCTATGCCCACTTTTTTGTGATAATGGAAAGTGAAAATAGATTAATATTTATACAATGAAGGTTGATTGTGATAATAGAAGCGTGTTATGACTGTGTGATGCATCACCGTATAACAAAGTATACAACAAGTTGAACAATGAGCCTTCAAGCATCATATTATGCGATACCTACAGCACTTTTATTTTCTTTCCTGTTGTAGATGTTGGTAAAACAGGTTTCTACTTCTAAGTTCTACGAGTACTTACGTACGAGGCTAAGTTTCTGAGTGTTTATTACTCATCCACAGTTTTTAATGTGTTAAATCAATTTAAGTTTACTTACACTAAGGATAGACATTATAGTAGAAATTGGCATCATTCCAATAAAAACTCCCATTGTAGATCTGAAGAAGGCTTATGGTAATTGTTTCGTATCACGTAAAAGCTCAAAATAATGATGACACAAATAATTAAGTTGGTACTCATAAAATACATAGTTTTGATATATTCCGAAAACTTTTACCCTACAATGAGAAAACATAAACTACACAAATAAATCAATACCAGTACTCAGTAAAACCACAACACATGTTGTAATTGGAACCTTGTTATCCGAAAATAGAATAGTTAGCATAGAATTCCAGTCGGCACAATAGTGAAGTAAACAGAAACCAACTATACAGCTGAAGGCAGGTGATCAATCATCGGAGCCGCTCACACGTGCCGCGCGACGACACCTTTTCGAAAATAACGGAATATTTTCGAACGCCGCGTGAACTCTAATGAGCTATTTCCGTAACTCAACATCGGCTAGCTCCTAAACACATCACTATCTTCGATATTTATAATGTGTTTTCAAATATTTTGATTATTTTGATGGAGTTTTATTGATCTTTTGTCCTCGGTTTGTTGAAACAATTGTAATTTATGGTATTGGGCGCTTTTCAAATTTTTATTAGATTTTCAATTGACATTTTTATTTTTGACGGCTATTGACAAATTAATGCAGCACTAAGGCCTTAACATTTCTATGTCATGACACCATTTTTTAAATTAGACCTAATTCCGGTCCATTCTTTTTATTTTAGACTCCGGCAAGATCAACTTTGACGGATTCTGCAACATTGCCTCTCATTTCTTAGAAGAAGAGGATGCTGAAGCCATGCAACAGGAACTGAAAGAAGCTTTCAGGTATTTCATTTTAAATAGGACCTATTAAACTAGATTTATTTAAAAAAGCAAAACCATCTTTGAGACAACAATGAGACTGACCAATCAAACTGCAAAAGTGCAGTCTGAGTCTTATGGCAACCTTGATCTATCAGTGCCACTTTTACTGAATAGCTGTAGCGTTGATGACATTAAACAAGTAAGCAATCTGCAAGCCGTTGAATTATATAGATAGAGTTTTGTTCGTAACTAAACTCTGCTAAAAAGCGAAATAAAAAAGTCACATTCATGTAAAATCGACTATGCTGCAACCCACATGAACAATATTATCTCTTTACCCAGGTTATACGATCGTGAAGGCAACGGCTACATCACCACCTCCACCCTGAAGGAGATCCTGGCCGCTCTCGATGACAAGCTCAGCAGCTCCGACCTCGACGGCATCATCGCTGAGATCGACACTGACGGCTCCGGAACCGTCGACTTTGATGGTAAATTGTGCTTTATTACTTGATCGTTAAAGTTCAAATCAAAAACGTAGACAGCCACCGCAAGTGGTTCGCGAACAATTAAGGTGTGCGCGGTGATCTGCTTCCGCTAATAGCGCTCTGTAGTCCATCTAAGACTTGTAAAATTAACTACAAAAGTTGAAAAGCACATGTACGAAATTCCTGATCATACTTATATATGGAATCTTTTAGTGTTGAAGTGTTTTGTAAAATTGGAAGTGTTCATTAACTATTGTAGTTGCCTGTAACCTATAACCTTCAACCTTTGACCTGTAACCTTTAGCGGGCCTATCCAACCAATCAGAAGTTTGGTATAATTGGCAAATACTACCAAGGAACCCTAAGTTCCTACTTTTACGTTCTACTACTCCACAACATTTGGTAGAGTAGTGCTTTCGTTTCATCCACGCCCGTTGTCATATTCGTCTGAGTAGTCTACTGCTATTCAACAGCATGCTCCACTTATGTAGGTTAGATTTAGTGTTTTTAAAGTAACCTTTAATAGGCAGCACAATCACGTAGCGTTTACGGTGAGCGATATACTCAAGGCCAACGATATGCTACGACAACAAACACACACATACGTAGACGCGTGTTCACACAATTTCCGTAGCAAGTCTTCACTGGCTATAGTTGTAGAATCCTCGAGTATAATGTCTAAATCTAAAATAATCTAGAATATCTAGGTATGAATTTAATTTATTTAATGACTAATATCTGTGATGTTTAAAACTTATTTCATAAACATTATATTTAGTTACTTAAATAAAACGATATTTAAACTAACTAATACTAAACAGCTGCACAGAAAATGCGTAAACAAACCGTCTTCCTAATTTTAAATAAGATTCAAATGTATGACCACAGAAATTTCATATTCATACATCTAAATATAAAACGTAAATAAAAGTATTAAATCAAACTAATATTGAAGTAACAGAGCAGATGTTTTTCTTTTATAAAATATAAAAGTCTCGTAAATCTTTCTGTAACTCATACGTACTGTACATGCCTGCTTACATTATACATATTAAAAATTACAAGTGTCTTAAAAACACAGTAACATACCACAGCCATGATATGACATGGAAAATTAATGGGAGATCGTTTATTACATTATTTAACTCATTCATAACAAACTTTGGACAGAGATCAAACAAGATGATAAAGAAAATAAAATATATTTACTCAAACATAGATTCAACGTGTTTTTACATCGGACCTACAAGATCTACATAAAATAAAGATTTTTTGTTCATTTTATTGCAGTTCTAATGCTCATTTACTCATATACTTACTTATACGACAATGCTTTGAGTGTTCCTCGACGTCGAATTGAAATCGAATCTCCTTAAATACTCTAAGTTTCGGGGTTTGCGGTTCATAAAACTATCAAGTAAAACTGTATGTGTGTACTAAACTATAGTAACATACGTGTGTGACCGAGAAAAAGATAATACTACTTCACACTTTATACATAGGTTATTACTAATTAGGTAGGAAAAATATGTTTTACATATATCTAACAAAAACTCTCGTTTGTTTCAGAATTCATGGAAATGATGACTGGCGACTAATCACAAACTACAAATCTATTTATTTACATTCTTAGTATTAATTAGATTAATTTGTATTATAAATTAAGATTAGCAACCAAATGCGGTATTAGCATATTTGTTATTCAATTCTGTTATGATCTATCTTATAGATAGGGGTTTTTTGTGTATTACTACTCGTTAGTAGGCCAGGGTCACTGGGGTCGTTCCAATGTGTTATTTCCGGAATAATTCACTCGAAACAGACCCTAACAATTATTATGCTAATATTTATAACGCATTACAAAATGTATTTGGAATATAATCTGCAAAAATATACGGAATTCTTTTTACATAACAGTTATTTCAATACTTGCAACTAATCTATATAAATAAAAGGCTAACCTGACAGACTGACTGACTCACTGACTTATACGAGTATAACAACGCATATCCAAAACTAATATACCTAGAAACTTGAAATTTGGTACAGGGGTTCCTTTCATAATGTTAGTGAGTACTAAGAAAAGATTTTGCGAAATTCAACCCTTAAAAGTGTGGGGCCCTTTCACCGGAGAGCGGGTGCTGCTAGTCTGTTATATGCCAAGTGCCGCACTCAGATTCGCCCACTAAATTAATATTTGACGTAATTTTTCATCATGAAAATCACTAATTAAATCTCTAACGAAGCATTTTATGTCTTTCCGTACGGGCGTAAGTATCCTCTTCTATTATTTATCACTCCAGCTGTATACATTTTAAAACACACAATACTAATATTCCAAGACATAAAATAAATGCATAGTTCACACATTCTAAAAAACAACTCCACATACCTAAAACATGACGCAACAATATTTTTAGATACATTAATACCGATCGGTATGTGCGCGAGATAATTTCGTAATATTCAAGTCGGTGCGGTAATAAAAGAAACGATTTACATCTTGACATTACAAGTAATTGAAGGACGAATGAAGTATGCACTTCTATGTCGATGGAATAAAAATAGATGCAAAGTGCAGTCGAGGCAATCAAGAGGATTTAAACACGTCCTGTCGAAGATAACTAAATAGTTCTTATGTAACCGTTATATAACCGTATTAACGTATAAAAGTGTTATGTTTAGTGAGGGATAACGGTTTGAAAGTGGTGAATTGACTCTTGACCAAAATTAGCTATATTCCAAGACTCGCAATTGGAAAATTGACCAATTGCATTTTGTTTCCTGTGAATCTGTACAGTTGCGTGCAATATTGTTTTATGACAATGTTTGTTTATTATTTGTTTGACTAGACAATGGGCAATATGTTTTACTTTTAGGTTATAATAGAAATACAATTGTGGAGTTGCAATTTCACCATTGTTCGGTTTTATACCTATGGGGCCATATTAATAAACACGTATTAAGTTTAGCTATCAAGTGGTTTGTCACTTTCTGATATACGCAATTTTCCGAAGTGCAAAAGAGACAAAACACAGTATACCAGTGTTTTAGTTACACCGCGTTTATTAATAAGGCCCATGAAGTACAGTCCCATATCCCTAAACATAAATATTGATCTTGTCTTATTATTTGTTTTGAAACCATTATGATAATTTTATTACACAGACAGTATATTCTATCATTATGAACTACTAGCAGCACCCCGCGGTTTTACCCGCGTTGTACCCTTGGAAATTTTGATGTGGCTATCTAATACAAAAATAATAATTCAAATCGGATTGATAATTCCTGAGATTACCTCGAACATACAAACAAACAAACAAACACAAATTTTACCTCTTTATAATATTAAGTATAGATTCGTGTGATATTAAGCCGTATCCATTTTCGGAAAATTCAATATCAGTCGGTTAATAATTAAACTAATCGTATAAGTACTTTATTTATGGTTTAATTATAAAAACGAGTATACTGGGGAAAGACCAAAGTTCGAAGTATGCTCTACACTACTCGTATGAACAATATAGAGCTTTCTGCGCTATAAAAACACTCCAATACTCCAATACAATGCTTGAGACATATAACGGTATGCAATATACCCACACTTGTTTGTGCACCCAAGCACAACAGTTTTCTCTTCAACTGTACACTGAAAATTGTCCCTATTTAACTGAGTAAGGATCTCAATTGGATCAGGAGAAACATAGTTATGAAGACCCTCGTGTCCATATAAGCGTTATTTTACTATTTATTTGTGCTAGTCGGGATTCAGGCTAGCATTGTGTGTTGTTATAAGTATACAATGATTGTTTTACTGGTGCTACTAGCTACATCTGTTTTTGGTGCACCAACTGACGAGTTCGCTCAGTTCAGTAAAGATGAGATTAGTGGTAAGTTTGATAATGTATTTGTTATTTATTTGATGACTAGCAGCGCCCCGCGGTTTTACCCGCGTTGTGCCTGCTCCCGAAAATAGCCTATGACCTTCCCGTTGAATGTAGCTATCTATTACAAAAATAATTGTTGAAACCGGACTGATAATTCCCGAGATTACCTCGAACATACAAACAAACAAACAAACAAACTTACATATTTTACCTCTTTATAATATTAGTATAGATGATGTTTTCAACTTGATTATATTTTAGATAATGTTATTTTATGTAGTATCTATAGTATATAATACTTATATAAATAAGTGGGTTTGTTTTTTTGTTTGTTTGAATTCGCTAATCTCAGAAACTACCAATCGGATTTGAATAATTAATGTTTTAATGGAAATCCAAATTCAACGGCAGGGTTATATTTATAATTCCGAAATGTCTCCGGGAACGGCTAAAACGCGGGTCAAACCGCGGGGGCTCCAAGTGATATGTAGAATTGTATACAAGTATAAAAAATTGGGTGTAATTAGACAAGACCGCTACAATTTGAACTTTAATTCTTTGAAAATATATTTTAAAATGCTGTCCAGGTTTGTAGTCAATTGTCGACCTAGTTACTAATTACGCTCTAATATATGTTTGCGTGACCTCAAGCAAAACCTTAAACAAAAGCAAATAAATATATTATACTTTGGCCTATTCTCTTGTAGTTCAATGGCTAAGCTATAAAGATTACTTTATTATTTCAGATTCTATACAAAGTCATGACCATTTCACAAGGAACATTGTCCCTGGAATATCATCAAATCAGAAATTAAGACATCACCCAGGCGGCGACACAATTTTACCAACTTTATTGCAATTAGATAAAGTAAGTAAAAAATAAGTAGTTTTTAAAAAGTAAAATACTATTTTTCGATATTTTTATTTGTTTTCATTATTTGCTTTATTCTCCCTAAATGTACGTTCTGTCACAGATTAGATAGTAGTTAAATATACTCCATACTCCAATTATAATCCTTATTTCAGTGACTTATTGGTCGGCTATAATTCATTAGTTCAAAATGAATAAAAAATATAAAAATACGTGATAGTAAAACTAATATTATGCAATTTCAGAATAATAAGCACATGGAAACATTTGAACACTATGTCAAAAAAGGTACAACGTACAAAGGTCTTACTTTCAATATCTATGATGATGACATGAGAGAAGCAGCTATAGCTCTTTTCAGAATATTCGAACTGACTGACGGGGAAGACTTTACCGCTATTAAATCATGGGCAAAGCAAAACATTAATCCAGACATGTACATGTATGCTTTGCGTCTAAAATCTCTCCATGATGACAAAATAAGCTCCTCTAAAGAGCCGCTTCTACCACCATTTGTATGGAACCCTAACTATTTTGTTAATTCTGAAACGATTGTAAAAGCCCTAATGGTAATGGGTAATGTTCTATCTATAGAGAAGATAGATCCTCAAGTATACCAAGTGCACCAATATGCTTACTATGTTCATGAAAGTGATGAAATTGTTAATATCAATACTAATTATTCTGGATGGAATCTTCCAATGAATGGTATAGAAGATGAAATAAACTATTTCAGGGAGGACGTTGCTTTAAATAGTTATTACTTGGGGCTCCACTTACTTCACCCGTTTTGGATGTCAAATGAAGAACTTGATGAAAAGAATCCAAAACATGCAGAACATTATTATTACGCTCATCAACAACTCATGGCCAGATATTTACTAGAAAAAGAACATCAAGACAAGAATTTCTCAGGTCCTGGTAAAGATGAAACTGATTATGCTCCTAATTTAATGTACAAAAACGGACTCCCGTTTCCAACGAGATCTTGTATTAGAAGAAATTGGGATGAAGAGCAAGTAATATTGAAAACTATTGATATTGCTATTAAAGAATGTATCTCAAGGGGAATTTTGATAATGGTAAATATTAACTACAATGATTAGATTAATCTATAGGTACTAATATTATAACGCCAGAGTTCGATTTTTGTTCGTTAAAACGCGCTAATCTCTGGACATAACCGTTCGAATAATTATTTGTGTTTTAAACTGTATTAGGAAGAGAGATTTTATGTTTATAGACTTTTTATCCAGAAATTCACACGAAATCGGGCACAATGCGGGTAAAAATAGGGCGCTGTTACATTTATATTATTCTTAATACTATCATTTTTCACTTGTATATTTTTTCCAGCAAAATGGTACCACAGTTAGCATGACTGAAGATAACCACATAGACGTACTGGCTCGTCTTATTCGAGCAAATTTAGATAGTGTGAAGACCGCCAAAATAGTGAGATCGGTTTTTGGTTACGGAGGAACTAAAGTGCCTATTAATGAGTAAGTTTACATTCATTGATATTATTTTAAGTGACTTCTAAAAAGGGTTCTCAATAATCAATTCTTTTAAACCCTTTTTATGAAAGAAACATTATCCAATGTATTTAATTGAAATTATGACTGTTTTCAGATATAATCCCGCCCCATCTCTTCTCCACCACCCAGAAACATCTTTAAGGGACCCGGTGTACTGGCACCTTATCCAGTACATGCTAAATTATTTCAATGCTTACAAAGAAAATATGCAACCCTACGACTTACAACTATACGAGAATACCGACATAAACATTACTGACGCCGACTTTTCGCAAATAATGACTTACTTTGATTATTATCAGTTTACAATTAACCATGCTACCACTTATAAAATAAGAGAAGTCTCTCACTGGCCTGTTTTTATCACGGCAAGACAAAGAAGATTGAGCCACATAGGTTTTACTTTAAATTTTACTGTTGAATCGAATATTGAGACTGACGTCATCGTAAGATTGTATCTCGGACCACTATGTGGGGACAATTGTTGGGAACAATATACTAAATTTTTTGAACTTGACTCATTTGTATATGAAATGCGAGAAGGAACCAAGAATATAGTGTCTTGGTCTCCTGATGCATCTGAAAAACTGTCTTCTGACAGTTACTACGACACTGTTGACCTAAAACGTTCAGCTTATATTCCATATCCAATGTACAAATTCCCGAAAAATTTGGTTATTCCAAAAGGACGTGAAAACGGTTTAGATCTCACTCTATTTGTGATGATAACACCTGCCGATGAGGAAACGGAACGGATTCCATCAAGCTATTACGGTACTTTTGTGTCTGAAATAGACTCAAAGCCCTTAGGTTTTCCTTTCCACAGGAAGGCTATGGGCACTAATGACTTTGCTAGTAACTATAGATTTTTCAATGTTACTATTTTACATTCAAAATTACCTGTTGATTATAGAGGAACCTTTTCCCCAAATCTTTATTAGTAAATTTAATAAATATGAGCAAAAGCTTGGAATTCTGTGGTATTTGTTTAAAAACTCCAAAATTTAGTCAATATTAGATATTAGTTCACAAATTAGGTATAAGCTTATTAGAACTGAAAGGTTTCAAAGAAAATAAATAAAGTATTATTAACAAACTGTTTTATTTAACTACTAGTAACAATATAGTCTTTGGTTAAACTAGTTTTCTCTCTCTCCTTTAGTTACTTATTTTGGGACATAGTTGACATGCTCAAATTCATTGAAAATGTTGTATTTGTAAGCGAAAGTCTCTCCCTCGTGGTAAATGGCAACATCCTTGAAGTACATGTTGGGTTGCACTATGAATCCGGGGCCCACTGGTTTGTCGAAGGGATAGCTGAAAGGTTTCAAGTCGAAAACGAAGTCCTTGAAAGGCTCAAACTCCTTGGGAAGGTCCTCTTTGGGATAAACAAACACGTACAGCTGGAAGGGGTAACCGTCCTTAGTTCCCTTAGGAAGCATCAATCTCATTGGAATGTTATCGTATTGCGTAGACATGGCTTTGGGAACAACTCCTTCATCCAACATCTTCAGGACATCTTCTATTGGGATAGAATCTTCTCTGTAGAAAGTAAAATCAGAGCAGTCACGCTTAATTTCATTTTTGCCAACAACAACTTCGTGAGTGAAGTAATCCAGAAGCATGAACTTGCTCCAGTTTTCTTCGAAATCGATGGGGTATCCCTTGCTGTCGTACTTAGGTCCCAGGAAGACCTTGAAAACGGAATTAGTGGCTACTTCGGACGTAATGTCAAGTGTGATTGTGAAGTGCTTGTGGTTCAGACGAGGCTGGCGGACCACGAACGAGTACGGGTAGTTGTTCAGATCCTTTTGATTGTAGTAGACTGCGTTAGTCACATTGAATTCAAACACGTCGAAGTAAGTGACCAGTTTGTCAACTTTCACGTCTGTGATCTTGACACCGGGGTAGGAAAGCTCCTCATTGGTGTAAGGTTTCAGGTACTTCTTGAATCGGATGATGTAGTCAATGATTTTGTCGTACAGTTGGAAGAAGGCAGGGTCACGAACAGAAGTTTGGTAGAAGTTCAGAGCGCTTGGCCAGTAAGTGTATCTGCAATGAGAAGAAAATAATGAGCTTCACTAGAAACATAAGCGTTTGGTGGGGAGATCTCATTACCTTAGACAACGATTGTTGAGAGCCCGCACAAGAGACTGATTAGGTTTTTAGTGAAGATCTTTGCCCATCGGGGAGGCAATAGAGATTTGAAAAAAGTACAATGAGCTACTTACTTGTCAACTGGGTGTGGGGCAGCACTGAGGACGTTACGGGCAGTAGCTTCGTAAGAGCGCTGGTATTTCTGGGTGAAGTTCTCGTGGAACAAATCAGCGTTGAACTGCCAGAAGTTACCGACGAAGTTCAGGGCCTTAGGGTCATGGAAGTCGATCTCTACGTTGTACTGAAAAGTTGAAATCAATAATTAGGACTTTGCCTGAAAAGATTTTGAAACTAAATTAGCTATCTGAAAAGTATTGTGTATACAAATTAAAAAACACATTACAATTACAAAGTTTTGTTACTGTGTTAATACGTTTCCATATAAGGTTTAAGATTAATGGGAAGCTCACCGCCTTGAAATGTCCGCTCTCGAGGAACTGAAGGAAAGTCTTCTCGAAGCTGTCTAAGTAAAGAATGTTCTCGAAGTTGTCCTCAATGTTGACGTTGTAGAAGTCAGGCCTCTGAACGAAGGGAGTGTACTTGGCAGACAACAGAGGGTAGTATCCAGTCTTGATGGGGTAGAACCACGAGAACTCAGGAATTGGACCCAGACCGTTGGTCAAACGTTCAAAGTAGTAGCGGTTAAGAAGCTGCTTGTAGAAGAAGTAGTAAATCTCACCACGACGTTCCTTGAAAGGACCAAACTTGTCTCCGTTCCACCAGAAAGGCAGCTGGTTGTGGAACCAATAGTAGTATGAGTTCAAACTAATATCCTCAGTGAAGTAGGAAAGTTTTTGTTCGTCGTTGTTGTAAACGAAAGCACTTGAGTAGTTAGCATAGATGACGAATTTGTCATTTTCCTTCATCATACCCAGGGTCTTGGTTTCCTTTGGGTAAAATATACCTTCTTGTTCCTTGATGACGGCTAGTTTGCTCAAGACATCAGTGTTCAAGAATAGTTCAGGGTAAGTTTCATAGGGAGCAGGGAGGACGATACCCTGGGTGTCGGGCCTTTGGACGACGGCGATGTAGTAAGCGTAGAGGAATTGCCATGAGTTGAAGTGGACGCGGGCAAAGCACGCAGTCTTGTAGAAGGTGTCGAAGTCCTTGGCATAGAAGAACAGGTGGAACAGAGTGATGGCCTCTTGACGCAAGTCTTCGTTGAATACGGAGAACACTTTGTTCTTAGGCATAAATCCGGTTTCCAAGAAGGTCAGGAATTCTTTGACTGCTTGTTTGTTCTGGAATTGTAAAAAAAGAGGCACTTACCAGATTGTTAACAACTTTAAAAATGGCATCAACTTTTTGGTTGAATGGCTATTAGTTATTTATTTAGTACAACTCAAATTATATACTCACGGTATAACTTTCAACATTAGCGGCCACACTCCATTCCTTGCCAATCTTGTAGTATTCGGCGTCCACGTTGACCTGGTCAACATGTTCTACCAGGGCCAAAACCTTCTTCTGCTTCTCCACAAATACGGCGTCAACTGAAAATACATTAATGACATTAATATCCTTATATCACATTTATACCAATTAATATGTAATTTCATCGCGGATCGCGGGATTTGAAGTTAAAGAGTAGTACATCTTTTAACTCTAATCTATATGCCTTAAATCAATTTAGTAGTGGAGATATAAGAACGTAATAGACGGACGGAGTAAATTCCGTTTTTACACACTTAGGGAATTAAAAACGAATTATTGCATCCGTAAGCGTAGTTTCAAAATACAAGACTCTATTAAAATAGCCGGCAATTATCGGCATCAATTAATTATATATTATGTAAAAATAAAGTATTACTACCTAATTAGACCAAAAGTTAACAATACAGTTGGATAAACAAAAATAAAGCTGGTGAGAAAATTCGATAATGCTTGTTATATAAGGCTTATTACTGCCTCTAACAAATTAATTATTATTAGCCTCCCAGGCAATGCTTTTCATCTCACTGAGGATATCAGTACAATGAGAAGAGAAAGGTGAAATCACGACTTGCATAAAGGGGTTAGTGTAGTAAAACCCAAGTCATGTTCGAGAAGTAAATTGGGAACTTGCAACCCGGGATATAGCCTGGGTCCTCAGTCTTGGCAGGTGAATACACAGGTCACTAGACCAGCAGGGCGTTAAAAAAATAATAGTGACAAAATTACCTTTGACTGTTTCATGTTTGTAGCCAGGAACTTCGCCAAGAGCGAGGGCAACAAGCCCTACCAAAATGAGGACAGTCTTCATGGTAAGCTGCTTACTTGCCAACTGTAACAATTCGATGCCTCTCAGCGGTTATATACAAAAACTTTATCAAGTTATCAAAACGTTGTTACCAAAACACCTAAGAGACAAGAAGAAATACCTACCTTTTATTTTATTTTTCCTTTATCATTAATCTGACACGTTATGTAGATTAAAAGGTCATAACCTTTTGTAATCACCGTAATTGTTTTGGTTGCAAACATACTGAATATTTGGAGAGATGGATTATGTAACAAAATGGAGCAATTATTTTATTAGGTTGTCTAAAAACTCACACTTGATACAAAGTAGCTAATTGGTACAGATGTTAGAAAAGGTTAGATAGATAATAGATAGATTAATAGTTTTTTTTCCACTGACTAAGCACTGTGACTGTAAGAGCGTTTCCACATTATCCGATCCGATATCGGTGTCGGACGCCGATCCGATATCGGGGTAAGTCAAATGTATGAAATATGTTCCGATATCGGGCCGGACAATATGAAAGACAGGTACTTATTTCATACATTTGACTTACCCCGATATCGGATCGGCGTCCGACACCGATATCGGATCGGATAATGTGAAAACGCTCTGACTAGTAGGTACTCAAAATACCGCAGAAAAATTTTACTCATTGGAAACATTATGTATTTTTGATATATAATTATAACAATACATTTATTATGTTCCAAACGAAATATAATCCTTAAACTTAGCCCCTAAAATATTTCCACTTTTCTATTATTTAATAATCCACAGATCGAGTCAACTACAAGTCGATAGTACCTAGCCGATAGTGGCATTTCTATCTAAGTGCTATCAAGTTTCTTCTATCAAAGCGTCTCAAAGAGCACATTAAATTGTTGTTTCCGGTTGTTTCAATCGTAAGATCATAATGGAGGCCCTTAGGCAGTTTTAAAACTCCTACACTAGGGTCAGCGACTAACCCACAACTTACACTAACTTACTTACTTTAGTCTAATTAACAAATAAAATCATCTGACAAGATCAGCTCACATGTGTAAGTAGCAATTGTACCTACCTATACGGACAGGCAATTGTGTGATAGTGTACATGATAGTCTTATTCATCGAGTGGATGGTCAACCTGACCAATCCTGGTGTCAGAGTTATTGAGCCGCCAAAGGCCTCTGACATGGCTCAAGTAACGACTACTATCCGTAGAAAGTAACCGGGACCGACGGCTTAACGTGCCCTCCGAAGCACGGAATCATTTTACTTTTCGAGCAATCAGGTGATTCAGCCTGCAATGCCCTAACCAAACTGAGGAAAGTCTCTCAAAGAGATTTTTGTGAGATATCCCCACCGGGAATCGAACCCGGAACCTCCGGATCGTGAGCCGAGCGCTCAAACCACAAGACCACGGAGGCTGTTACATGATAGTGGGATATCATAATACGAGTATAATAGACGATTATCAACATAAATAAATGAAGAAATGTTTAAAAGACAAATTCACACACGGTTAATTAGACCCAAACGAAGCTCTAAGTTTTTATTATGGAATTTAACTAACTGATACTATTACATTACAGTATTTTGTGAATGTTATATTCACAAAATACTTTATATGAATATATAATTGACACCCAGACGTCGTCGGCAACAATTATGTCTGCACATATTGTTACTCTGGGCGTGAATCGCACCCGCAACCACCGACACAGCAAGTACTCAGACGCCACTGTGCCAACGGGTTTGTCGACAAAAACATGGTACAACTCTTCAATTTACTTATACATTAGAACAATGATAAACAACTATATTCCAAGAAAATACTTTAAATCTAAAATGTACATGAGAAATTGAGTTATTTTAGTATTCGTTTTTTTAGTATTGAAGTACCTAACTAGGTATGTAACGTCTTGTTTTAAATGCAACATGTTTACAGCATGACTTGTATTTAGTCCAGAAGGTAGATACTTGATAATGCGACCTATGACTTATATAAATCTTTCTCTTAATATCTTTAATACTGTAAGCATTTTAATGTAAACAATATCACTACATAGTATAAAACAAAGTCGCTACTTTTGTCTGTTTGTTTGTCTGTATGCTTAAATCTTTAAAATTACGCAACGGATTTTGATGCGGTTTTTTGTAATAGGTAGAGTGATTCAAGAGGAAGGTTTTTATGTAAAAAAATTCCCGAAATTCCCACTGGAACGGGCTCAACGCGGGTAAAACCGCGGGGCGCTGCTAGTTTTTTTATATAACATATTACATACATTGCCTTTTTTGTAGTTAATATAATCCGATAGATTAAACGTTTAAACGTTACAGATACTTTCTTTAGCAGCCATATTAGGTAATTGCTAAAACGTTAGACACACATAGTGCAGGTACGGGCCGGGTGCGGGCCGGTTGCGGATCGCGTGACGTTGTATTCCTTGTATTTGTATGAAAGGTGACACTTGCGGATCTGCAGCGGACCCTATGCTATGTTTGTCTAGCGCTTTAGTTTCTAAGTAACGTAAACCGACGAACATCAAGTAATATCGAAGTATTATCTATATTCGTTCATCGTAAATCCGGTCAACTGGAGATGTCTACCTGTACTATGCAGGTGCCACTGCGCAGGCACACCAGGGCATCGGTAGAAGTAAATTTGCACGGCGGATCCTATGTAGACTAAACAAAGTAAGTCCGAGTAGGTTAGTGGCCAACTCTGGTGTCAGGGTTTTTAGACCGCCTAAAGGCCTCCGACATGGTCTAACGATTGAAATAACCGGGACCGACAATTTAACGTGACCTCCGAAGCACGGCAGCGCTCAGATAGAAATGCTATTAACGGCCACCCATCCAAGTAGGAGTCGAGCTGCACGTTGCTTAACAATCGCAATTAACTAACATCGCTTAGTCAAACTACGTTATGAGCGAACACAAAAATTACATGATCATTGGCTAAGAAATGCAGAGCCAACTACATGTACCCAATTATATTACGTAATGTAGAAACTATATAACTTAAAGTATATATACATAAAGTATACATATCGCGAGGTATCACACACTCGTGACTTATTATCTTTTTTATACTTCAGATTTAGCTATGTAGACTTTACTTAGCTGTTACTAAGTTACATAAAAAGCAGAATAGGTTGCATAACTGTATATACCTAAATTTTTAGGGATCCTAGGCGTGGGTTCTAAGCTTGTTGTTATTACATTTATTATTAACTAGCTGTGCCCTGCGGTTTTACTCGTATTTATTCCGTCATTGTTGATTGACAAGCCTTTTAAAACCAATTTAAAAAGTAAACACGGCCCAACTACCGAGCTTTAGCAAGACAAACGAACCACGATTGATTTATATTTATATATATTAATAATATTAATAACGTAATCATCTACTGCAGTATACAATTTGGGTTCAATTTCTAACCCAGTCAATGAGTAATCTAAGAATCGGAGCTAATTCATCAATGATAAAATGTGAATAATTAAATTAAATATTGTTTTATACCTAAGTTAGGAATTCGAAGAACGGAGAACTAATCATAAAAACAAACGTTATTGATTTTGTGATTTCGAAATACTTTTTGAAATAACAGTGTATGAATTAAAATAATGATCTATTATTAACTTTCTATTATAAGTATGCAGAGTGTACTTATTTAATTATCTAAATCTAGTGGTGTGCACTAGCTTGCCAAGACTGAGGCACGAGTTCAATTCCCGTCTCGAGCGAAAACTTGTTTCCCACTTTTCAAACATGGTTTGGGATTAGACCCGCATTAGGGCGAGCGTGGTGATTTCGCCTAATTCTCCTCACCGTACCTCCTACTAGTCACTGATATCTTCAGTGAGATAAAAGGTTTTCCAACAGTTGGACATTACAGGCATTACATTTACATATACATTTTTTACTTAACTTCCTCTCAAAGACTTTAAAAAAATAAAGATACTACTGTAAATACTATTGGTGATATAAACTGAACTAAATGTTTAATTATTTATAATCATGCCTATACAGTATACTAAGTATCTACGATATCGATATCTTATTGTTCATCAATGTATTAATGTTACTTAAATTAATATTAGAAGGGAACAACAAAAGTAAGTAATATTTATAAATAAAGGTTTAATTGGTGTAAACTACATACTTTAACAAGTTATTTATATATTATTAACAATATGAGATTAACAGGTAAATAAATTCACTTAGAACTCCTTGTGTTCTTTGTACTCGGGGGTGACGTATTTGTAGGCGTATTCCTCCCCATCATGATACACGTAGACGTCTTCGAAGAACATGTTAGGTTGCTTGAAGTACTGCGCCTTCACTGGGCGGTCCAGCGGGAATCCAAGGGACTTGGTCTCCAAAAGAATGTTGAACTTGTCCTCAACAGCATGACCTTCCTTGTGGATCGAGTTGTGAGGGAAAGCCATCACGAAGATCTGGTATGGGAAACCACCCTTGGTACCCTTGGGCAGCATCAACCTCTTGGGCATGTAGTCGAATTTCTCGGACATGAACTCAGGGATCTTGCCGTCTTCCAACATACTCCACACCTTGTACATGGGCAGAGAGTCTTCCTTGTAGTAGAAGAAGTCCTCAGAGTTACGGACAATCTGGTTGACTCCAGCGGTAAGTTTGTACGAGAACCAGTCAAGCTCAACAAAGTTCATCCAGTTGTTCTCAATAGAGATTGGGTAGCCCTTGCTATCGTATTTCGGACCAATCCATATCTTGATAACAGCATCAGTAGCACTGTCTGATGTAATATCGAATGTCACAGTGAAAGTTTTGTGGTCGAGACGTGGTTGACGTACTTTGAATTCATGGGGGTAGGGTTTCTTGTCCTGTTTGTTGAAGAAGACCACGTTGGTGCCTTCAAAGTCGTAGAGATCAAAGAATGTCTCCAGTTTCCCAACCTTGACATCATTGATCTTAACTCCGGCGTAGTGGAGGTCCTCATGGTCGTAAGGTTTCAGGTAGTTTTTGTATTGAACCATGTAGTCGAAGATCTTGTTGTACAGTTGGTAGAAGACGGGGTCACGAAGAGAAGTCTGGTAGAAGTCAAGAGCGCTGGGCATGAAGTTGTACCTGTGATCAAATAATCATAATGTTAATATTGTTTGCAATAGAAGAAAATTATATAGTTAGATGTTTCCTCAGGCTAAACTTCGATAAACCTTTCTCATTTCTGATGATAATTACAGTCAAGAATAAATAACATTCCATTCTACTTACTTGTCAAAAGGTTCAGGAGAAGCACCAAGCACTTGACGAGCGGTGGCTTCATAAGAGCGCTGGTAAGTCTTGGTGAAGTCTTCCTTGTACAGGTCAGCGTTGGTCTGCCAGTAGTTTCCAACGAAGTTGATGGCCTTGGGGTCTTTGAAGTCAATTTCTTGGTCGAACTACAAAAGAAAAATAGTTATAAATAAAAGTAATGGTTATATTATATTTATATATTAACATAAAACAGATGAATGTGAATACTCACAGCGTTGAAGCGGCCCTTTTGCAGGTACTGGAAGAAAGTCTTCTCAAAGATGTCCAAGAACCTCACAGCCTCAAAGTTCTTTTCATTGTGTACCAGGTAGTAGTTGCTTCTTTGAGCGAAGGGAGTGGTCCAAGACGATATCTTGGGGTAGTATCCAACCCTGATGGGCGAGTACCAAGAGAAGGACGGAATTTCACCCATGCCGTTGCTGAGACGTTCCAAGTAATAACGGGCCAAGAGTTGCTGGTAGAAGAAGAAGTAGGTCTCACCACGACGTTCCTTGAACTCTCCGTATTTGTTAGCGTTCCACCAGAAAGGAAGTTGAGAGTGGAAGTAGTAGTAGTAGGAGTTCAGACCAATATCCTCAGTGAAGTAGGCCAGCTTTTGCTCCTCATTAGGGTAAGTCAAAGCATCAGAGTAGTTAGCATAGATAATGTAGTCTTCCTTCTCTTTAACCATACCATATTTGAAAGCAATCTCTGGGATTTGGAGGCCATCTTGTTGCTTGATGCGCATGATTTCGTAGAGAGTGCGTTTGTTCATGAAGAGTTCAGGGTAAACTTCGTAGGGGGCTGGGAGGAGGAAGTCGTTGGTGTCCTGGCGTTGGAGAACGGCGATGTAGTACGAGTAAAGGAATTGTCCTTGGTTAAGGTACACGCGCGCCCACGCAGCGGTCTGATAGAACACATCAAAGTCCTTGGCGTAGAAGAACAGCTCAAAGAGAGCGATAGCTTCTACTCTCTGTCTCTCGTAGAAGACTGAGAATGCATGGCCTCTTGGCTGGAAGCCGGTTTTGTATAAGGTCAGGAACTGTTCGACAACTTTCTTGTCCTAAAAAAAAAAAATTAAATAATATGAGCAATGCATAAACTTAAGATCAATATTATGAGTGTATTAGTTAATTTCTAAATACTTACAGTGTACTTGTCGACGTTGGCTTCGATGTCATATTTAGCCCCGAGTTTGTAATACTCAGCATGTTGATCAACTTGGTTGATGTTGTAGAACAAAGACAAGATTTTCTTTTGCCTCTCAACAAAGACTGTGTCAACTGAAAACAAAATAATAATGTATTAGTAATTAGTGGTTTGCCTTTTATTAAAAGATCATCCTTAAATTAGATCAGTTTAAAGTTATCGTGATCGAGATATTATGATTCAAACAAAACCAATAGATTACTTTAATAGAAACCTTAGTAACACTGTGTTAATCATACTATTATTTATTTAGATGGCAATACATTATAATAAATACAACTATTTATTAATGAGAACCAAATTTTACAGGTACATTACAGGTTTATGAATTCTACTGATTATAGTACAGGTACCGTGGATAACAACATTTGCGTCTCAATAAGTTATCAAAGTTAAGGAACTCACCGTTCTTAGTCTTGTATTGGTAATGCGGTGGCGGCAGGATGCTGCCGAGAGATATGGCCACGAGGGCCGCCAAAACGAGGACAGTCTTCATCGTGCTCGAGGTGCAAGCAAACTGTAACCCAATTACAACCTACCCCACAATTTATACCAAACTGCTAAAACTTTATCGGATAAGTTTCGCGAATAATGTTTCCATTTAGTCAACTACAATATCAGACGTGACCTTTGCTTTCCAAAATATTTAAACAATCCGCGATATTTTGATAAGTATAAATAATAAATGATAGATGTAAGGTAAATTAATGATAGCGAGCCAGATAGGTAGATGAAGTAAACATAATTATTGTAAGTAAACTGAACTTGAAGGCAACATACGATTTAATTTATGTACCTATGTAAGTGCAAAAATAGACCAAAGTAATGCCAATATGGATCTACACTCTTGTTCTACATCATGCTGAGATAGATAACTAGTTTTAGTGTCTTTGTGGTTCTCAGTCTTCCCCGAAAAGTACCCGTATCAATTGATTTGTAGCATAGTACTTATTCTCATTAGATTTTTTGGATAATACTAGCTGCCGCGCTATGTTTAGTAATAATTGTACGAGTACGACCGATAGGTACGAGTATTTAATTGTTGCTATTTGCTATATTTCGTCACTATATAGGTTATTGAGACTTAAAAATCTTCACGGTATTTTCGAGATTCGATGTTACTCTTAAAATAATAGCATTGTGTGCAAATTACCATTCAAAAAATTGGGATACTTTATGGTGAATTCCACCAGAACTCAAATCTATTTACTACCAACCTATATAAATGTTTAACAAACAAAAACTGTTCGTTCAAAGTTCAAAATTATATTTTATTTTGCACCCAATGGAACACAATTTAAAATCATAATGTCATTGATAGGCGCTAAATAGAGTAGGTACATGGTAGAACCCTTAGAGCGTTTTCACATTATCCGATCCGATATTGGTGTCGGACGCCGATCCGATATCGGGGTAAGTAAAATGTATGAAATATGTACCTGGCTTTCATATTGTCGGACCCGATATCGGATATCGGAGCCGACACCGATATGCTGGCGGCACCATCGGACGTCCGTGAGCCGTCGGGCAATAATATTTGTATGTGTGCTTGTATCTAAATTGTCTCTGTGTGCGTAGAGCCCGATGCGCGGCGGCCATTGGCTTGTTTACTAGTTTGTTGTTTAAATGTGTGTTTTTTTCTTGATACTGTTTGTGAGATGAGTTAGCAAGTAATTGAATGTGGATTCACTCATACGAAAGTAATTAAAAAACTTTCTAGGTGCGTTTTGTAGCTTGCTAAAAAGAGTATAAAATGCTCCCTCTGAATATCTAGCTTCCACAATGGGATGTATCCAATGCTGTCTGTGGACAGATCTTTTTTTGCGTCTCAAATATAATAGATACAGCAAATAAAGTTTTCTATAAGTCTGCCATGATGAACTGCCCGCACTAAGCTATCGAGCAAATGGCCGTATCGGAACGATTTTGTCGGAAATATGTGAAAATAGCACATGCTATCGGCTATCGGATGTCGGCTATCGTCGTCCGACACCGATATCGGATCGGATAGTGTGAAAACGCTCTTAGAGTACCTACATGATTCACGGTGGTTTAGAAATATTAGTAGTAGGATCTAGTTTTTCTTTTGTGTGCTATAATATTATGATCGGAGTATTCTCTGCTTTCATAATGAAATAAAAATCAGTCCAATTAAATGATATCACTTTATTGGTTCTAAACTCGTAGCACACGCTTGATATTAGATAGATAAATATAAATAAAAAAATATAGCCGTAAAAATGTACTCACGGTTAATTAAACCCAAACTAAGCTCTAAGCTTGCAATATGGAATCGAACTAACTGATACTACTACATATACATACACAAATACTTTATATGAATATATAATTGACACCAAGACGTTGTCGCCAACAACTGTGTCTTCACATATTGTTGATATAGATATAGATATAGTCGGAAAACCAGTAGCTACTAACAAACTTTCCCTTCGAAATCCTTGAAGGAAAGTATATGGGTGTCTAATACCTAGAACAACTATACCTGAGTGCTATCGATAATAATTTATCTTAATCAATTAGGACAGGTGTACTCCAGTCCAACATTCAATGTAGTTATATTCCATGAACAGCAGCGCCCCGCGATTTTACCCGCGTTGGGCTCGTCCCCGAACCTTCCCGTTGATGGCTATCCATTACAAAAAAATATATTCAAATCGGATTTGTAATTTCTGATATTAGCGTGTAACAATCAAAAGATCAAACTCAGCTTTGTTATAACTTTAACGTTTAGACCCAAATACTACAGGTAGGTAACTAAACCATCTAGAAAGTGGCAAATGAATTTCAATTTGAAGAATAATAATATAATCTTGGTAATAAATTTGTATCTACCTACGAGGTGCGGGTCAAGCATATAACTGAAGACATATCTGTTTTTTCCGGGAGATTTTATGTCTCTCTGTCGAGCGACAAAAATAGGACGCAGGTTGCCTTTTGCAGGCAAAATGTAGAGAAAACTCTTACATATAATAAAAGGAAAAAAACATTCGCATTTAGTCTTCATTTGAAAGTAAAAACAAGTGTTTTAACGATGCATGTAGATATTGAGAAATTTGTCTAAAAATTAGAGATAAAACGAAAAAAAAACCTTTGTCTTCAGCTATATGCTTGCCGGGCTGGTGACAGATTATCACTCTTATCATAGTTACATAAATATTGTGCTTTATAGACTGTTATCTACTCAGTATTCGGTAATCTACCTACTTATATTTGAGTAGTTAGGTACCTCAGTAGCAGTAGGTACCTTCTTATCTATATTTTGCATAATTTAAAAGTAATTATTTAGTGATTGGTTTTTGTGTTAATTTTAATTAACAGCTTTTTATGACAAATAATTTAATTACTTATACAGGTTTTACGGGTTACAGGTTCCCTTGTTCGAGATCTAATGGCGTTTGATGAAATATCAAATGCTCGATCAATCATCAAATAGAACAAACTGTTGAGCCTATGATTGTAGCTCTAGTAATCAAAATCAAAACAATCTATTAATAGTAAAAGGTTTTCGGGCATTTGATTTTTGATAAACGTCCTAAGATTTCGAATAGCAGAACCCTTTTTATCCATCAAACTTTAACCCTTTTAATATATAAATGAATAACATTTAGTATAAAAACTATAGGAGCAGGATTACTATATATGTAAACTACCTATATGAGTACGTATACCACGATAAAACAAAATCTCCATTTTTTTTGGAAAGTAAATAAATTGTCACTTTCTTAAAATATAGTTATTTTATTTTATTTATTCTAGGAAAACTTACAGCTAGGTTACAATACGATTATAATTATGAAGCACATGTAAACATGTGGGCAGACGGCCAATTACAAGTTTCCACTACTAATGGTAATTATAATTTATAACGAGGACGACAAACTAAAAAAAAGGAAAATAGAGAAACATAACAAATACGAGCATCAAATTAACCATATAAAGGAAAAAACAAATAGAGTGAACAACACGAAGTCACATGCAGCTTGCATAAACTATACAAACTATACAACTAAACAAAAAACTTATTACAATATTTACGACGTATTAAAAAGATCCATATCTGTATCTGATTGTGTCCGATTGTTGAATAATGCGCTAGCCCTGACCACAAAACTGTTCTGCCTATAATTGGTCCGTGACCAAGGAACATGAAGGATACTAGGTCTTCTGAGTGCCGCTGTGTTTGTGCGCAAACCTATCCTTTCCAAGAGTTCAGGGCAGTCAACGTTGCCTCCAGCGATGTTAAGGAGGTAGGTAACTGATATCCGCTATTTCTCTACGCATGTTATATTATTACTAGCCGCGCCCCGTGGTGTTTCTCGCGTCGTACCCGTTCCCGCGGGAATTTCGGGATAAAATGAATCCCATGTGTTATTCTGATTTATAACTGTAAAGTTTCATCCAAATCCGTTCAGTTGTTTTTGCGTCAAAGAGTAAGAAACATACATCGCATTTATAATATTAGTAGAAATAGGTACAGTGCCACCAACTTAACTGTTCAGGTGGGCAAAATGGGAACTACAGCCGCGTCATATTGAATCTCTCTCTTAGTTAGGCTTTATATGATTGATATTGTAGTTTCTTAAATTTTAATGATATCTATAGACTGACTTGCAAGACATGTTTTAATTACCTTTGTTTCTTGGTGAATTTCTTATATTATGGCAAAACCAAATTCTCCACTAGCGACGCTGTCAACTGAACAGATAAGATGGTGGGACTGTACACAGATTATATCTCTGGTGTGCCATCTATATCCTAACTTTAAAACGAGTAGTGACTCGTTAACACCTTTCGTATACAAACCATTTGGTTATTATAGTACTAACCAATTCCGCGAGATGGCGACAATTCAGTTCTCCATTTCTTTGTCAGATGGCGTTAGTAACACTAAAATGAAGTCTGAAATCATTCTGAAACTACAAGATTCACCAACAACTTCTTTGAACAACTTTTAGGTAGTAACTTCATATGCACTTTAACTATATTCACATATAAGTTTAAGTTACTTGCTATCAAGTAACTTTTCTACCAGTTTTTTTCTACTAGGAATATGCTATGCTTGGTAGCTTATATAGCAGGTAAATAGGCTTATATAGCAGGTGAACGCTTGTCATCCGTGGTATCTAGCAATCACACTATTAAACGTAAATGTTAATGGTTTTAATAGCCAACTGCAGTATAGCTTAACTATAGAGGAAATGCACCCAAAGGTTGACATTGAAATATAAACAACAGAATAATAATAAAATATTGAAATATTTAATAGATACTCACAAATGCATACAATAATACATTGATTGTGAAACACTACATACATATTGGTTAAAACAAGTTAACTCTATTCTACATTATAGTTTTAAACGGTGAATGATACTGGTGGTTATAAGCATGTCAGCTGCTTTATTCGATGTGGGGAATGTCAATTTCTGGGGTGTGCTTGTGGTAAATGAGGACGTCTTCGAACCACATGTTCTTGATGTCATGGACTTGCCAGGTGTAGACAGGTCTGTCCACGGGGTAGAGCATGGGCTTGTCGTGACGGAAACGAGCGCCACTGCCGAACCCTTGGGAGATCTTAGGGTTAAATCCAGTGCCGTAGGGTACCTTGGGTGCGCGGTACTCCTCAATGTAGACGAAGAAAACGAATGGCATACCGCTTACGCGACCTGAGAAAAATATAGGTATTTGTAATGTTTCTAAATAAATCCCATTTATAAACTGATGATGTATTTTTTTACTGGAATGTCAATCATATCAATAGTAACGTTATAATAGAAAGTTATCGTCTAAATTAATCATACCTTTAGGAAGAGTTAGACGGTAGGGAATGTCGAACATGCTGCGGCTCATGTCAGGAGTCCATTGCTTCTTTACAACCTTCTCGTAGACGTCGAAAGAGCTGATCCAGTCCTTGCTGTAGTAAACACTCTGGCTTGCTTCACGGGCGATGACATTCTCACCGACAACCACTGAAAATGTTAAGGCATACATGAGACTAAACAAACCAAAAACTAAATCAGAGTAGAAAAAAAGTTTGAACTCAAGATGAGATGACTTTTGATTACTTATTTCTTACTTATTACTTACAGTCTTGGGTGAAGTGGTCCAACATGTAGAAGTTTTCAGTGTTCTCGTGGAGCGGGATCTCGAAGCCTTTGCTGTTGTATTTGGGAGCCAGGAAGAACTTGACGTGGACGGTCTTAGCGACTTTGCTCTTGACATTCACGCGGACGCTGTAGGGCTTGTGGTTCAGGCGAGGGTGCTGCACCAACACGCTTACTTCATCGTATACTCCGAGGCCTGCACACAGCAGTAGAAACAAATAAATAAATAGGTTCAGGTCATGAAATAATGACAAAGGTAAGGAATCAAAACTTACTCTCTTGCTTGTTCATGTGAAGGTGGTTGGTAACGTTCATGTAGTCGTATTCGAAGTAAGTGACCAGCTTGTCAACATTGACCTTCTCAATAGTGACTCCAGGTAAAGTAAGTTCCTCAGTGGTGTGCAGAGGCAATTGTTGCTGCCAGTGCTTGAACAGGTTCAGAACGCGCTTCCAGATCATGTAGAAAGCAGGGTCACGCAGACAGGTCTGTGTGTACTCCAAAGCTGATGGAAGGACCTGGGGTACGTAGCTAAAATACACATAAAACAATTAGTATCATACAAATAATTATTCCATTCTAATAAATAAAGCAGCATCATATGTATAAGTTTTACTTACTGGTTGTAGTACTGGTGTCCGTAGTGGACGGAGTTTCCAAGGATAGCCTTCCACAGGCCGATGAAGTCCTTGTAGAGGAGAGGGTTAGGAGAATCAGCGTTAGACTCAACAATGCGACCGAGAATTTCAATACCTTCAGGAGTCATAATGTTGATTTTCTCGCCAGTTTTCTACAATAAAAAATACTCAAGTTTAATTTTGTTTTAAAGTTATAATCCGAAAGGTAATATTCCTGAACAGACGAATACTTACGTCAACAACGTAGCCTTTGTCAATAGTCTCCCAGATGCGTCGTTCGTATTCGTATACAGCACTGAGTAACGGGGATAACTCAGATTGGGTAAGCTGGTAGTTTTGGGGCCTCACTGGGAATGGAATTCCATTGTGATGTAGAAGACCGGGGAAGTAACCAGTCTTAACGGTTTCGGTAAGCTCAGGAATTTCACCAAGACCGTTGGACAGTCTTTCCATGTAGTAGCGGGCTAGGAGTTGGTGGTGTTCGAACCACCAAAGTTCACCACGTCTGTCTTTCTCAAGGCCATGAACCATGGTGCTGCTAAGCCAGTGAGGGTAAGCCAGATTATGCTGGTAGTAGAACGCGTTAAGTCCAAAGTCGTGGGTGAAGTACTGCAGGGGGAACTCGCTGTCGTAGTAAGGCCAGGTGGTGTCATTCCATCTGATCACAACGTTCTCGTCCCACTTGTAAGTTGAAGGGAAGTTCTCAATCCATTGCATACCGTGGGTGTTGATTCTCTGAGCGGTAGTCATGATCTCACCATTGTTGAAGAACGAAGGGAAGATCTCGTAGATCGGTGGGGTGGTAAGGCCCTGGGTGTCGGGGCGGTAGATGATTGCAACGCTTAAGACGTATACAAAAAGCCCTTCGTTAATGATGTTCCTCAGGTAGACAGCGGTCTTGTAGAAGGTCTGGTAGTCCTTGGCAGAGTACAACACGCTGAAGAGGGTGACGGCTTCATAGGTGTGGACCGGCTCGTAGACAGCGAAAGGCACGGCACGAGGGATGTACCATTTATTCTTAAGCATACCCGCGTAGGTCTTGGCAGCAGTCTCATTCTGGAAATAATAATAAATATAAGTGGAAGTGTTTGATGAATAAGACCTGTGCAGTAAACTGTTAATAAACTACTGACAAGTCAGTTTAAAGACTGTGTAGACTATAGTCTGACATACGTTATAGAAGCTGAGGTTGTCTTCAATGTTCCAGGAGCTGGCAATGTCTTGGCACTTCTTGTCGTGGTTCGGTTCGTGGATGTGGTAGAAGAGTTCGTACAACTCTTGCTGGCGTTCTAAAAGAACATTATGGTCCACTGGAAATAAAACAAAAAATGATAATTAGGATAAGATTGGTCTAGGTATTTTTTTAATCTCCCCTTTGAAATATGATATGATTATTTCTAAGTTGATCTATTTAGTTCACAAAGTTGATCTATTAAATATGTTAAAAACGGATAATATTGTATTGATAAACTTACACTCAGCTTTGTACAGGGGATCAGCGTAGGCGCCAAAGGCGCAGAGTGCTAGCACACACAGCACAAGACGAGCCATGGTTGCCAGTGCAGCTCCAGTGAATTAACCCTTACTTATATACAAAAAAATAAGAGATAACTACTCATTAACACTTATCTACAAGGGTCACTTTCAGAACTTTATCTCCGCGTAAGTCATGTCATTGATAACAAGAGAAAGATTCGGTTGTCTTGTGCGTTAAAGGGTTTTAATAATGGTTCGTATTGGTCTGTCTGTCGGTACTATTTATTTCTTTTACACGTAGTATAAGTGTGGTCGCATCGGTGGTTTAGTGGTATATGCATCCGCCTGCCAAGACTGAGGTCACGGGTTCAATTCCGAAGTCGAAGTTTAAACAATATTTTTAAACATTTCTCGGGTTTGAGATTACCCGCATTAGCCAAGCGTGATCACGCCTAATCCTCCTCACTGCTCTGATATCTCGGTGAGATGAAGCCTTTGCCCAGCAGTGAGACATTACAGGCTAATTACACGTGTTGGTATGACAACACTTATTTTTGGGCATTAAGCAACATCAGCCCAAAAACTTTAAAAAACAGATACCTAAATTCACTGTTAAAAAAATGTACCAAGTACCCTAAACGAGGCAGATCTTTTAAAATCAAAGAGAAACCGCTGAGAAGAGTAAGTATTTGAGATAAATACCAATATCAATTATTATTGTTTGTGTCATACATAGCTGGTTGTTCTACTAACAAGGTGCATGTGGGCAGTTTGTGATGTAAGCACAAAGAGATAGTACCCCTATTGTGACTGCGCCAATAATAATTGCTATCCGATTTTCATCGACTTTCAAAGGAAAAAGGAACTTTTGGTAAATTGTACAAACAATGTAATTTTGACTTATTTTACATAACAAATAAGTTAAGGTGCATTGAATTTCATGTAAGTGACTTACTACCGTACTCAGAGACGTTCATTAAACCAACACTTAACTAATTGGCGTTATATTTCATACGTTATTATATCAGAATCACTAGTTAAATCTCTACACTAACCAACCTCTACGCTAACCATTTGACGTCTCTGAGTACGGGCGATAATTAAGATAGAGGACAGAAGGCAAAATCGCGTGTCGCTTTGGCCATCGGTTGTACCGTTAGCAAGCCCACTTTAATATCATTGTATATCCATGTTTATTAAACGTTGACACCTGTAATCTAAGTAGTTTGACTAAGCAATGCTAGTTCATTGCGGTTGTAAAGCAACGTGCAGCTCGACCCCTTGGCTGGATGGCCGATAGTGGCATTTCTATCTGAGCGTTAAATTGTCGGTCCCGGTTGTTCCAATCGTTAGACCATGTCGGAGGCCTTTAGGCGGTCTAAAAACTCCGACACCAGGGTTGGTCCCTAGTCGAACTTTCTTACTTACCTGTAATCATTATGTATACAGAACTCGTGAGGTATGTCTGTATAATTTAAACGTACTCACACGGGTTTTTTCGCGTTGGAAAGTTTATAAAGCAAGTAAATAACTTACATTTTATTTTTCAACGCCAAAAAACCCGTGTGAGTACGTTTAAATTATGTGTTCATATCGTGTTAGTTTAAAAAAGACTATGTCTGTATAAGTTTCTATGTGAAGATTTTCTTTTTGCGACTTGTAACATGTCATAATAGTAGTTTATCTACACTAATGTTGTAACATTCTACTTATGTTTCCAATACTTGACTTATAATTACTACTGTTATAGCGCAGACAACTAAAACACTCAATTTAAGCAATTGCACATGATGTTATAATATCATTATAATATAACATTATAACATCATTATAACGCGACCAATTAACCTGGCGAGCCTTATGTCAAAATCCTCATACTACACTTGAGAGCATAGAAATCGCACATAGGGGAATTTTCCTGCATTTTGATTTTGATACTTGTTTTTTTTTTAAATTAAGTGTTGGTTGCAAATATAACTTAAATTAAATTAAAGTACACACTGTTAGCTTCCTAAAAACCCATAATGTCTGGCCTTGACCTTCCAAATCATAGCAGTGGTGGCCTAACAATGGAATGGGCTAAATTCGCTCGTTACAAGTAGCGCGGTTTGTGGGACTTTGAGCAGGTATAAAAGGTTAAAAAAACAATAAATCCGTGAATGTAACGATTTTTTAATACGAGGTATTGCCTCCCCTAGCCTTAATAACAGCTTCCAGTCGAAGATTCATTGAAGAAATCAATGTTTTTACGAAATCCTTCGGTATGCTGTCCCATTCTTCCTTGATCGCGGTTTGAAGCTCTCAGAGACTCGTAGGCACTGCGTTTCTGGCTCTTACTCGTTTCTTTAGTTCGTCCCATAAGTGCTCAATGGGATTGAGATCTGGGCTTTGAGCAGGCCACTCCATAACGAGTACTTCAACCTCCTCCAAGTACTGGCGTACTATAGCAGCGGTGTGTGGTCTAGCGTTGTCCTGCATAAAAACGAAGTTTTCGCCGATAAATCCCGAAAAGGGCACAAAATGTTCTTGCAGGATATCCCGACGTAACGTTGGGAAGTCAATCCACGCGATCGATGATCGGTATCGGGCCCTGTGATGAAGACAAGTTCGGTTTTCGCTTCCAGTGAAATACCTCCCCAGAACATACACGAACCACCCCCGTATGCGACCCGTTCGGAGATGCAGCATTGAACAAAACGCTCACCGGATCTTCGGTAGACTCTACCCCGTCCGTCGTTACCAAGGAGACACATCCTGCACTCATCGGAGAAGAGGACTGCCTGCCATTGATCCATAGTCCAATTTACGTGATTTCGAGCAAACTGAAGGCGTGCTTGTCTGTGTGCTGGGGTAAATTTTGGGCCAGTTGCGGGACTGTGCGCTATCAGACCTCCTTCGGCTAGTCTTCTTCTAACTGTCCACAAACTGACTTCCACTTCTCTAACTTCCTGGAGCTGCTGTCCGAGTTGAACTGCAGTCAACCGGCGATTTCGTAGTGATGTATTCACAAGAAAGTGGTCATCACGCTGTGTTGTCGCACGTTTTGGGCCTGTTCCTGGTTTCCTGGTATAGCCACAAGTTTGCTGATATCGCAGGTATACACGTCGAACAGCATATCTGCTCAAATTTTATTGACGAGCCACTTGACTTTGGTTCTGTCCAGCTTCGATAAGTGCAACCACTTGAGCCGCTACTTCTGGTGTGGTATCCATTTTCTTGATTAGAGAGATGACGTATTCGTTAAAGAACCTTTCTGACTGGGAGTTGGTATGCAAATGATGTCATTTTAATCATCCCTTGTCGTTTTATACCTGCTCAAAGTCCCACAAACCGCGCTACTTGTAACGAGCGAATTTAGCCCATTCCATTGTTAGGCCACCACTGCTATGATTTGGAAGGTCAAGGCCAGACATTATGGGTTTTTAGGAAGCTAACAGTGTGTACTTTAATTTAATTTAAGTTATATTTGCAACCAACCCTTAATTTAAAAAAAAAACAAGTATCAAAATCAAAATGCAGGAAAATTCCCCTATGTGCGATTTCTATGCTCTCAAGTGTAGTTGCATAAAATTTTGATATAAGGCTGGCTTTTGAAAACAGTTGGGTTATACGTGAAAACTTCGTCGAAACTACATACACAAAACTCTTTGGTAAGATCTCGCTCGCTCCTGATTGGCCCTACGCGCAGCTGCGCTCTCATTGGTTAGATTTTAATGGCGGCAAGTTCACTGTGACAATACACGTACCTACGCGTGAATTTAATGTTTCGCAATGTGTTTTGTTTTTAAAATTTTGTTTGAATAATTGCATTAAATAGTGAAGATAAAGTAGTGTATGCAACTGCATATAACACGGGTATTAAAACACTCGTTACTATTATGAAACTCGCTGCGCTCGTTTCATAAACTCACACTCGTGTTTTAATACCCTTCTTTATATGACGTTGCATAAACTACTATTATTTCAAATAATTAAACATTAAATTCACGCGTAGGTACGTGTATTGTCACAGTGAACTTGCCGCCATTAAAATCTAACCAATGAGAGCGCAGCTGCGCGTAGGGCCAATCAGGAGCGAGCGAGATCTTACCAAAGAGTTTTGTGTATGTAGTTTCGACGAAGTTTTCACGTATAACCCAACTGTTTTCAAAAGCCAGCCTAATATCAAAATTTGATACAACTAGTATGAGGATTTTGACATAAGGCTCGCCAGGTTAATTGGTCGCGTTATAATGATGTTATAATGTTATATTATAATGATATTATAACATCATGTGCAATTGCTTAAATTGAGTGTTTTAGGGTCTAGACAGACGGACTGCAATTCAACTGCAATCCGACTGCAAAATGGCAGTTCAGATGCAGTTTGAATGCAGTTGGCTCGACTGCAATCAAACTGCACGTCGACGGGCAGTTGGCGTGCAGTTGGATTGCAGTCTGAGTGCAGTTACAACGACTGCAATCAAACTGCACGTCGACGGGCAGTTGTATTGCAGTCCGAGTGCAGTTACAACCACTGCACACCGACTGCAATCAAACTGCACGTCGACGGGCAGTTGGCGTGCAGTTTCATTGCAGTTGAGCCAACTGCATTCAAACTGCAACAGAACTGCGAGGTAACTCAAATGTTCAAAGATTTTTATAGAGTATAAAAATCAGTGCTCGCCGGATTTTATAAGAGTATACGCGTGTTGTCAAATAATTTTATGATGAGATATGACGAAGCTTTGCTGTTTCTTTTACTTCGCCGTCGTCGTACTCGTAAAGCCAGAAAAACTAAAAATCGGGAGACATGGGTTCAATTAATATTACAATACAAACACGAAGGTGATTTTCGTTTGAAGAACTATAGCTATCCCCTTATTTTTATAAGATAAATAAATACCGTGAAATCGTCAAATTAACAACTGCACGATTTTCGTGCAGTTTTTGTGCACTGGTATCACATTTGTTTACAAAAATGATCTGGGATCTGGAAACATGGTATAGATGCGCGGGCACTCGCGGGGCAGAAAGGGTGAGCGGGGCAGGAACGGGTGCGTGCGGTAGTGGGGGGCAGGGACTAGCGGTGTGGTTACGTTCTAGGGTGCGGCTCCATTGAGGCGGAGACGAGCGGAGCTGAGAGGAGCAGAGCTGTGAAAAGAGGTATGTGATTACACTGAGGCGGAGACGAGCGGAGCTGAGAGGAGCAGAGCTGTGAAAAGAGGTATGTGATTCCACTGAGGCGGAGACGAGCAGAGCTGAGTGGAGCAGAGCTGTGAAAACTGTGGCGGAGACGAGCGGAGCGCTGTATAGCTAGCCGGAACGAGCAGTCGAGACCCAATACATTTTATTTGTAGCTTTTATAACATTACAATCACAATCAAAGAGATCTTATTCCAACACAAAGAGATCTTATTCTAACATCCCGCCCCTCCACTTTGCTTCGCCCCTCTGGGCCCGTGATAACACGTCTCTTCTCCGCTCAGCTCATCTCCGCTTAACTATTTCCATTGAATCGGAGCGGAGCGGAGACGAGATGTGGATTTCACGTAATATGATTGGTCGATCCCCACACGTCTCCTCTCAGCTCCGCTCGTCTCCGCTTGACTGTTTCCATTGAAGCGGAGCGGAGACGAGATGTGGATTTCATGTAATACGATTGGTCGATCCCCACACGTCTCATCTCAGCTCCGCTCGTCTCCGCTTGACTGTTTCCATTGAAGCGGAGCGGAGACGAGATGTGGATTTCATGTAATACGATTGGTCGATCGCCACACGTCTCCTCTCAGCTCCGCTCGTCTCCGCCTCAATGGAGCCGCACCCTATACGCGAACTCGGTAATAACGCAGTTCTGTTGCAGTTTGAATGCAGTTGGCTCAACTGCAATGAAACTGCACGCCAACTGCCCGTCGACGTGCAGTTTGATTGCAGTCGGTGTGCAGTGGTTGTAACTGCACTCGGACTGCAATACAACTGCCCGTCGACGTGCAGTTTAATTGCAGTCGTTGTAACTGCACTCAGACTGCAATCCAACTGCACGCCAACTGCCCGTCGACGTGCAGTTTGATTGCAGTCGAGCCAACTGCATTCAAACTGCATCTGAACTGCCATTTTGCAGTCGGATTGCAGTTGAATTGCAGTCCGTCTGTCTAGACCCTTAGTTGCCTGCGCTATAACAGTAGTAATTATAAGTCAAGTATTGGAAACATAAGTAGAATGTTACAACATTAGTGTAGATAAAAAAAAATATTTTATTAATAGGAATAACTTAAAAACCTGAGCACTAAAAGTACTGAGGTTTTGTGCTCTTTTTGTATAAGGTCAAAAGTGTCTTCATTTTTTGTGAAATCGTTATCGACAATTAGTCTTACCTTGTAACTATGTTGTATTACGTTTTTATATTTAAGGTTATCAACCTAAAAGTTCGATTTAATAAAAATTATGTACAATTTAAAAAGTATTAGCCTGTAATGTGCCCCTGCTGGGCCTATCGTCTCACTGAAGATATCAATACAGTGAGGAAGATTAGGCATAATCACCGCGCTTGCCAAATGCGGGTTGGTGATCTCAATCTCGGGCCATCTTTGAAAATTAGGAAACACGTTTTCGATCGACCCGGTAATAGAACCCGGGACCTCAGTCTTGGCGGGCGAGTGCACATACCACTAGACCACCGAGGCGTACAATTTAAAATAGCTTTGTTATTGTCAACAACAAAAATTGAAAAAGAACAATCCTATAACGATAATAAATAAGCATCTATTTTTAAAATAACAATATAAATTAATATTCCCACAAAAATTAGCTCATTAGTAAAACGGTTCTAGTTGAAATAGGCAATTTATTTACTGCGGTCCATACAACGTTTTGTTTGGGGAAACACCGATGTGACATGAGCCAATACATCACTTGTGGGACGCCGAAAGAGGGCCCAGCCATGTCCAAAGTTTTGACATATGAGTAATTTATTGGGTAAAAAAATAAATTACCGGATTGCCCACACATTTGTTGAGCCCAAGGTGGTTGATTCGGGTGCGCACGCGCAAAAAACGGAGCCTCCGGCCAGATATTACATTGCTACTTATGTTATGAAACAACACATAGTTTTTCATCCAAAACAACAATTTTAAAACCATTTTATAATGTGCAACGTAGTGCAAGTATTTTAGTTTTAGTTCACTTATTATGTACTAACTACAAATTCATTTACGTATGCTATTGGTAGTTTCTGCGATCAGCTTGTACAAACAAACAAAAGATCAAACTGTGCCGCTTTATTATGTGCAGTCACACAAAAATCATTACATTTAGGCCGACAGTTGGGCATTTCTATATATATACTAGCTGCGCCCCGCGGTTTCACCCGCGTTGTACCCGTTCCCGCGGGAATTTCGGGATGAAAAATAGACGTTGGCCGATTCTCAGACCTACTCAATATGCTCACAAAATTTCATGAGAATCGGTCGAGCCGTTTCGGAGGAGTACGCGAACGAACACTGTGACACGAGAATTTTATATATGTACTAGCTGTGCCCGCGACTTCGTTCGCGTGGAATAGTGACTATGAGCAGCGTTTTTTTTTAAATATATACTTATTTTTATTTTGGATCATAATCACAGTCATTTTGGGTAGCTAAAACACCTACTTTACTGTAATGCTTCTCTATATACAATATTAGACGTATGGCCATCGGGGGTGAAAGCATACAGGCTGCTGGGATTGCTAACACGGGACAGAGCCACATACAATTGACCGTGCGAAAAACAGCTGATACTTAGATCTACACCCACAACTTTTAGAGTCTGACCTTGAGCTTTATTAATTGTCATGGCGAATCACTGGAAACTGAATTCGTTTAAAACTAAACGGAAAATTGTTTGGAATGAGAGGAATCCGAGGAATAAAAACACTATCACCTTTTCCGCACCCTGTTAAAATCTCTGCTTCTATCAGATTTCGTTGTAAATTAATTAATTAATTAATTATTAAATTAAAATTATTATAAAGTTTCAGTAAATTCTACTAACAGAGAAAAAAAGTAGTTATTCATAATAGAATTAACTCTTACTAATAATATAAACGCGAAACTTTGTATAGACGCATATTTGTTAGTCTTTCTCGCAAAAACTACTGAACGGATATGGATGAAATTTGGCAAACAGTTAGTTTAGGCTTGGAAATAACAACACTTATGTTACTTTTTACCGCGGGATAACATCTCAGACCCACGGGAAACTGGAAGGAATCTGTTCGACATTATTCTTAAAATTCAACAGCTTACAAACTACCTTCAGCCGTAAAAGAACAATGTTTTTTCATTCCCATGGGAGTACTATGATTTCCCTCGGTAAATTATTCTTATAGTTTATGATATCAGCCTAAACTAACTTAAGTAGAAAGAATTTAGATGAGCCCTTTTAATTTTTTCCCATGGTAATCCAGTCAATTCCAAGGTAATAAGTAGCTATAACATATTCTATTAATGATTGTAATTTACCTATTTAGTAACAATGATCGACGTCGTTCGTTGACCGGAACAGGCGTTAAAAAAACAATAAACTACCGATTCCCATGGGAAACGGATGTTTTCCCGCGGTAAAAAGTAGTCTTTATGTTGCGCCAGGCTCTAAAATATGTCGGTACAAAATTTCAACCAAATCCGTCAAATAGTTGCGGAGATTAATGGTGCCTATGTATAAGCATAGAATAGTGTTCGACGTGATTCTTTAATTTGACATAACTTTTTTATTTATGAACCGATTGACATGAAACAAACACTAAAGCATAACTGAAGCATACCACAATATATTCGTGAAAACCGCATCCAATTCGGATCAGCCGTTTCTGAGATTAGCGTGAACAGACAAACAGACAAACAGACAAAAAAAAAGTTGATTACATTTTTGGGTTCGACATCGACATAACAATAACCCCTGCTATTTTTTTTATTTTTATTTTCAATGTACAGACAGCACTTTTCTACAATTTTATTATATGTATAGATAAGATTTATATATTATATATATAAAAGTCGTGTTAGTTACACCATTTATAACTTGAGAACGGTTGGACCGAAATGATTCATTTTTATTTTCATTTATCTTAGTCAGGAATAGGATAATAAAAAAACAAAATCCCGAAATTCCCAAGGGAACGGGTGCGCTGCGTATGAAACCGCGGGGAACGGCTAGTTTAAACATAAAAATAATATAATACTTGCATCCTTCTTCTATATTATTTCAAAACTGAAATCCTACATAGTTCTTAAAATACTTTTCAACGGAATACTCGTATAATACTTAGTAATCTGAATTGCACAATTTTCGCTTCCTTAGCCGAGCAAAAGCCTGCAGTGTCAAATATTTCGTGTAATATATTCAAATTCCTACATAGTACCCGACTAGCTTCGCTCTGCTCTACTACACACAAACCACATACCTTTTCAGGTGTTTCAGGTTTTCAAGTTAAAGCAATTCTGTGCTTTGTGTGAACAATGTTATTTACGTGAAATTTCGGTGGTGCCCATTTCAAGTGTAATAGAAATATTTTATTGAACTCACATAGATGACTTTATTAATTATAATTCCACCCTCTTTATTAATTATTAAAATAAACGATTATTTTGTTGTTAAGTGAAACGTTATAAAAAGTTCTAAACAATGAAACTGTCCACCCTGTATAGTGGCAAATTATTATTATGATACTAGCAGCGCCACGGTGGTTTTACCCACGTTGTGCTAATTTCGGGATGACAATAACCTCCCTGTTGGGTGTGGCTATCCATTACAACAAGAATTATTCAAATCGGATTAGTAGTATCTGAGATTAGCGCGTCCAAACAATCAAAAAACAAACTCTTCAGCTTAATTAAAATATGGTTGGATTTTGTATATTATCTTATCTCTTTATTTTGCAATTTTACTAGCAGCGCCCCGCGGTTTTACCCGCGTTGTGCCCGTTCCCGTGGGAATTTCGGGAATTTTTTTACATAAAAACCTTCCTCTTGAATCACTCTACCTATTACAAAAAACCGCATCAAAATCCTTTGCGTAATTTTAAAGATTTAAGCATACAGACAAACAGACAAACAGACACGAAACAGAGACGACTTTATTTTATACTATGTAGTGATAACGAAAAAAATATACTTAGACCATGTCGGAAGCCTTTAGGCGGTCTAATATCGCCGACGCCAAGGTTGGCCACTAACCTACTTGAAATGAATGAACGAATAAAATAATAAATTGGAACAAAAGCTGACATTTATATGTGTTTGTCATGATGTTTGTTTAGTGTTAACAAGAAGACATAATTTTGTATCGTTCGCCATAACAATCACTTACTACATGACTTTGCATTCATTAGTCGAGCTATTCGATGTGTATATTATAAAATACACGAATCACGTAAAGTTATTAAACTTGGTATGTATTCAATATAAATTATACTTATAATAAGCAATGAAAATGATGAAACATTTAATTAATAGTCAATTAATGATAGACATTAATGTCAACCTTCTTATACAATTTAGTATTGTTCTAGCAGCGCCCTGCGGTTTTATCCGCGTTGTGCCCATTCCCGTGGGAATTTCGGGAATATTTATACATATAAACCTTCCTCTTAAATCACTCTATCTATTTAAAAAACCGCGTCAGAATCCGTGCAGTAGTATTTAAGTTTATCGCGAACAGACAGATAGACGCGGCCTTGGACTTTGTTTTATAATATGTAGTGATTATGTTTAAGTAAGTTAGTGATCACATAAGTGGCTATTGGCCTGGCCTAAATGGATCTGACCTACGTGACCGGACGTCCGGGACCGATCATTTTACGTGTCGTGCACGTGCACGGCAGCGCTGTGATAAAATGAATTGTATATTAATTGTTTGTATGAATTAATTGCGACTGCAGTCAAGTACCAAGTACGAGATACAAGTTTACACTTGGTTTAGACACAGCCCAGTAACTTCTTAAAATTAGGTAATGTAAAGAATTAGCCTGTAATGTCCCACTGCTGGGCAAATGCCTCTCATCTCACTAAAGATTTTACATAATTTATTTTAATTTATTTATTTTATTTTTATTTTTATTTATTTTATGTTTTTGTGACCTCTTATTTATTTCTAAAATAAACTTATTCATTTCAATTTGCAGAGAGAGTAATAAACACTTCTCTTCTCTTTCATTCTAAGAATTACCCACTCTCACTTAAACCTTTAAGTAAAAGCTGATTAAAAGTAAACTTAACAAAATATTTTGCCAATTGTCGTCACAATTGGTGGTCTTAGCTCGGCTTAAGTCGCGGGTCCTTTGTAGCACTTTCTTTTTCAATAAACTGTGAGGGTGGTATCTTAATTATTATGTCAACATGACACTTGAGTATTTATTTCTTCTGCATTAAATAATAGACGTCCTTTGCAAACCTTTTGTTAGGGATGAAAGCGGTGGAGCTTTCACTAGATTTTGTTTTTCAAAACATGTTTTATTTGGTTGTCAGTTTAGTTGGATTAATTTTGAGAGGATAAAGCTGTTTTGATATTGTTGTCGTTAAACTTTTGGTTTAAGTATTGTGTGTCTGTCTTGTTTTTCGGAAAAAAATATAAAGTTTTGATATCTATCACATAACCTTAGTATATTAACTATGAGTACGTTAACTAAGGATATAAATTACCATACCCAACTAATCGAGGTTAGTGTCATGCCCCGTACTTTTTACCTCACTGTTTCACTGCTTGTATACTAATTTATTAACTAACTTGTAAAAAGTTGTATGAAGTTTTTATACTCTACCAAACGTTTGAGTACAGACGCAGTGTCCCATACGTATGTTATGTTATAATACATACGATCTTATTTCTATAGAAATAATATAATTCCCTGAAATAAAATAGGATCGCACCGACCACACATCCTGTTCCCCATTAAAAGATCAGGAACCATCCGAGTGGTTATGGGTACGTTTTATGTTTCGTGTTAAATCACCATATCGATATAAAATCACTTCTCTCGAAATTTGAATTAACTCATCTTTTACAGACGTTACGACTTACGACTTATAGTACTTATTAGATAATAGTACCTACTTAATGTTAGTTAACTTGGTTAGTTAACTTGAATGGCATGTACCTGAAGAACCTCAAAAAATCTACTCAGATTTACAACATGACCACTTAAAGTTTCAGGTTTCGAGTAGCTCTGTATCACATGTATAGGTTATGAATAGGAGACATTACGCATAGTGCTTAGTAACTTAAGTAGGTATAAAGCACCAGACATACATAGCAAGATACACATATGGAAGGTGTTACTCCTTTTACTGTGTGTCTTGTGTTGATTTACACTTCACTACATAGTATAAAACAAAGTCGCTTTCCGCTGTGTCTGTCTGTCTGTCCCTATGTATGCTTAGATCTTTAAAACTACGCAACGGATTTTGAGGCAGATTTTTTTAATAGAAAGAGTAAGAGGAGGAAGTTTTATAGATATAAAAAAAGACGTGTGGCACTCAGGGACTGCCGCGGTAAAGCTATTGCAAAGTTATTTTTTGTATCACTAGATGGCGTTAGTGGGGAGCGTGAGGTTTTTTCACGTGAGGTTTTTTCATTACGGAATTTCTGGATTCGGTCCCCGCGCTCAAGGCCCGCGATAGAAGCTATGCAATAGCTTAAAAATTCCGGAAATTCCCACGGGAACGGGCACAACGCGGGTTAAACCGCGGGGATCTGCTAATAGTTTATAACCTAAAATGTAATTTCAGAATAGATCCTCGTAGTGTCATACTCGTAGATTACTTAGAAATAGATACTTTGAATATATTTTTACTAGTTAGGCTGTTCTAAACTGTTCCCTTCGTGTCCATCTTCCATCATGTTCTTATATATAAAAAATATTCTTGATACAAAAGAAAGTGGTTAAACAGACGGACATTATTTAGTAATCTAGATTATTCTGTCGTTAGGCTCGGTCACCTTTTGTTATCGAATAAAACACTATCGAGTTGAAAGTTCACTGATAATGCGATATTTTTCTTGTTTGTAATTAGTGAAGTGCATTTTTGTTTAATTAATATACTGATAAATAAAATGCATATCATACAATTAGTAAATAGTAATTGTAATAGTTAAGTTAGTAATTGAGTTAATAAGTCAGTTTGTATGTTTATGTATTTGTAGGATAATTCATTGTTGTATATATTTTTGGCATCGCCCCGCGGTTTTACCCGCGTTGTGCCCGTTCCCGTGGGAATTTCGGGATTTTTTATACATATAAACCGTTCTCTTGAATAACTCTATCTATTTAAAAAACCGCGTCAAAATCCGTACAGTAGTATTTGAGTTTATCGCGAACAGACAGAGAGACGCGTCCGGGGACTTTTTTTATAATTATGTAGTGATAAGATCTACCCTATCATTTAAATAAGAGTATAAGATACTTATGTACCTCCTCGATTCACTTCTACATCCTACATGTATGTTAAACTTTGAAAACGTCTTTGATAGCAAATAGATCGATCCTGTCAAACAAATTATTAATCATATACCTACCTAATATCAGTTCTCAGCGACTTGAGAGATATTTGAGCAGTGGTACATTGCAGGCAAATACTTTACTTTACTTTTCACATTTTAAATTATGGGATTAAATTGCGTTGAAATCCATTTTTATTCCTTGAAAAATATATAAGTATTTATGAATCCCACAACTCGATAAAAATAATTCAAGAAAACAATAAACCGCTTCAAACGTTGGAACTTGAATCATTGCCTGATTAAGGACCAAGAAAAAGATTTCAGTTTTACTGTGAAAGAGTTTCTACGAAAGATACAACCATTACAAAACAAGGACCAAACCTTAGTTAACTAAAGACAGCATAACATCCAAACAAGCCCGTTTAGTACTAATCAGTCGTGAATCAATTGTGCAAGTATACACTGGCTGGACAACACCTGTGCGCTTCAAAGGCACCGCCCCTCCAGCGAGCTCGAAGGCATCAGAAGAGCCGCGACGCACATATAACTCTCATGAGAACTAAAAAAATAACAAGGATAGAGATATACTGGATGCGACTTGTAGACCATAAGGTTTATTATTAAAGAACATTAAGCGGCATGTGTATACTTATGTAGGTAAATAAATGTAGTGTGTCATGTAATATGTACGTTCTCGATAAACTGAAAATATATAGATTTTAAGTGATTTCATTAAGAGTAAAAGTGATAAATATTGTAATAGCAGTTTTTTTATATTTACCTTTTATTATGATGAGCGATGTGATTGAATATACAACAATCGTAAGTACCAATGTGAAGCGAGTATTAAAATTTTTAAATAATCAGCTGTTGTTGTTATTGATTTGTATCACAGTTTTGGTAAACTTGTTTATTAAAAAAATTAATAATGCTTATCTCGTTCACAATACCGTGCCAAAATTAAGTCATTTTAATATAAATCAAACATTTACATATTTATAAATATTAACATTACAATGTAAACATAATAATGGTGTAAGTCATATCTTAAATTAAACTACTAATTTTCTGCGGTTTAACCTGCGTTATTAATGAAAATTTTTGAATAGCGTTTTAATGACTGAGAAATACTTGTTAATGAAAAAGAACAACTAATATACACGACAAACATACACCTAACCTTTAAAAAAAGCATACATACGAGTACATACATAAAAACATTTCATATCAACAAAAGAATTGCCTCATCTAGTCTCTTGCTATCCGTGTAAAAGCCCAACGAATATTATGGCTTTTTCTGATTTTTATTGATTTGAAATACCTAATCTGCTGATTGATTTCTTTATTGCTCACCGATGTTTCGTTTCTTGGTTGATCCTATTGACGCTTGGCGGGCAATTAATCGTCTTTCTAATTGCCTGTTATTTGATGGTGTTCACGCGTGTTCGACTCTCGTTTTGGCACCTAATCAAGTCCTGTGGGAATTCTATTGTTAATAATATCGTGAGAAAAATGCATTGTAATTGAAGTGGCTATAGGTGTTATATATGTCAGGCTTGAAAACTTGTACTAGTAAAGTAAGTTTTTTTCAGATAGTGACCAAAAACTGGTGTCGTAGTAGATCGCTGTAAGGATTTTGAAATGGTAAATATTGAAACCACTGGGATTTCAAGTGACCTCTGAAGCACGGATCGCCTAGCTGCACTTTGCTTACAACTGTTACTAATAAGTTGATTATTAAGACATGACGAATATTACAACCTTAAGTATGAAGTGGTAGGAAACCGTGGCTCAGTCGTAGTAAGGTTAGGTTAGTAAAGCATAGGTTAGAAATATAAGAGCATCTGTTTACCCCTTAAGTAGTTACCACTACGAAACCACTTACTTACCCGTCCGAAGTGTTAAATATGTTTGTACAGTAACGTATCGGTCGGTCCCAAGTAATGTATAGTACAAGCAATACTGCTATCTTCTGAAATATATCCATCTAACTATATTAATTCCTCTTCAAAGAAAATATTTAAATGATGTCCGCTAAATATGTTTGTTCAGGATAACTGAAACGAGAACCTCTTTCTTTGATAATCTTTCAAAGAGACTGACAATATCTCATAATATTTGAAATCCTTTTCAAGAATATAAAATCTTTTGTTGATGTCATTATTTTACTGTGTTTACTGGATGTTCTTTATAAAATAAAATGTAGACATGTTAGAACTAAAGTTATTAATTGGCGATTATGCATAATCGCGGTATTTTATCCTTTTTTATGAGGTTGCGTATTTTAGTTTTTTCAATTTAGATGTTTACGTCGTCCTACTGCAGTTTTGCAGCGATGCCGTACCAGCGATCTTTGAGATATAAGCCTACCCTACGACTCGGAGAACCTAATTTCGTAAACCAATATAAGTAGTTAGAAACTAATAAATATAACCTATTTTCATGTTATTCTTCATTATGCATTTAAACTTTTACGTTAATTCTTCATGATAAAACGTTTTGAAAAACTGCTACTGAGAACGCTATAATAAACTAATTACAGCTACAAACAACATTACTAATAAGCATTATACATAATGTTTCTTCGTCAAAACTTTGTATCGATAACTGAGCTCGATAAAAGTCACAATCAGTCATGATCCGGACAACGCTCGGAGTGGTATACAATGCACAATATTAACTTAGCCAGGAGCGCTTCGGCACCAAACCCCGAAATACGAACAAACACATCAATCCACTCACATTTCATCTCAAATTACACGTGAACGATCTCTTTTATGAGATTTTTTTGAGATTTATGAAAATGTAGGTTGGTTACACACGGAACGAGAGTAAGAATAAATTAATGTGAGGTACTCACACATACTAAGTACTTACTTATTATTGTGTAGTCTAGATAAGAGGTAATCGCTACATATCACGTGACATTCCTATACATTTTCATAGAAAACGGACAACCAAAACAAATGAATATGAATATTTATATGAAAACTAAATTGTCTCGGAGGCTCATATCTTTATCTACTCGATTTGATCAAGATATTATCCTAACAATATCTTTACAGAATCCCAAAGTTACCTGAAATATGGAAGTGTCTAATAACCTCACTCAGAGTCATTAATGTTACGAGTGATTTTTGAAATGAATGAAAATTTCATAATTTTCAGAATTATTAATTGTCATTTCGAAACGTCTCGCTGAAACAACTAAATCTCTAAAAATATCTCGAAGTTACAATATTTATATTATCCTTGTTTTCAGAAAACAATTTTGAACCAAAAATATAAAGTTCACACGTTCCCATACATATTCACGTAAAGATTTTATGTTTTACTTCCAAATCTTGCTTTAGGCACAACGCACTTAAACATTTAAGTTCAATAAATAACGAAGTTACACCTCAGCTCGACTGTAATGACTTCATAACTTTGACTGAAACTTTGTATTGTTGGAGAAATGTTTGATTTTATACGTGTCTGACTAACTGGAAAACACAACTCATAAAAATCATGAGATTCAACATACTTATATAAAACTAGCAGCGCCTTACGGTTTTACCCACATTATGTCCGTTCCCATGGTAATTTCGGGTTAAAACATACACAACAACCTTCCTCTTGAATAAAACTACCCAATAAAAAAATCTATTATTCGAATCGGATTGTCAATTCCCGAGATCAGCCCGAACATGCAAACAAAATTACAAATTTTACCTCTTTGTAATATTTACTTGCTACAAACTTTTATTAAGCTTCAACTGTCCCGGTCTGTAACGGACTTTACACAATTTTTGACTTACTAATGTTTTATTGAACTGAAATGTATAAACGTTTCCCTGTGACTAAAGCAAGACACATATAGTGCGGGTACGGCTCGGGTGCGGGTCGCGTTACGTTGTATTCCTTGTATTTATAAGAAAGAGGTCACTCTGACCCGCAGCGTGCTCGCACCCACACTAGGTATGTATGTAATGTCCTTTAATGATTAACGAGTACCTCTGTGATTATTGCTGTGATTTCAATAAGTATGATGTTTAAGCCATTTTGACATTCATTACTACAGCAAATAGAGGCTTACACCATACATAAAAAATACTCTATTCACCGTAGTCTTATATGGGTAGTGCAATGTTAGAGAACAACTGACCTAAAGTATATCACTAAACACAAACACTACTGTAATTTAAAGTATACTTTCTAGTATATTAATTAATAAACAGTCTTCCAATATAGTTGTAATAAATGTATTATCATAATTATTATTAGAAATAACAATGAAATACAATATTGAACACACGATTGATTACGTCATCAATTAATTACGGAGAAACCTTTGATATGACGTCATAATAGGAATATTGATACCCTTGTGAGACTCGAATTACGGTTGAAGATGTTTATTATCAGAATCTCATATTATGGTATCAATTTTATATTAACTAATATGTAATTGATAGTAATTTTATTATATTTTTGGGTAAACCTTATAAAGTGACATGATTGATTAGAATTTTGAAGAATATGTGAAAACAGTGAGAATCATTAAAGTTCAAACTGTTGCTAAAGTAATATTGACTAGATAAGTGGTCCACCCTGGTGTCCGAGTTTTTAGACCACCTAAAGACCTCCGAAATGGTCTAACTGTATGAAAAAGTTAGAAATACCATCGAACACCAATCCAAGTACGAGGGGATGAGCTGCAAGTTGCTTAAATATCACAATGACTGTGATCAAAATTGCTAAACCGCACCACAAACTGTACTGTCAACTTATGCTTCGTACGAGCTTAGTTGTTGGCGACACCGTCAATTATATATTCTTAAAAAGTATTTTTCTATATATATATATTATTATGTAGTAGTATCAGTGAGTAAGATTCCATAATACAAACTTAGCGCTTATCCATTGGATCTAATTTACCGTGAGTGAATTTGTCCGGGTATATTATATTATATTATTATAGTGTTTCTCCTCAGAGTCACGGGAAAAACCCGGTCTTTTTGAAAGGCATGCGAGGGGTACAGATCCAACTTTGGAGGGGATATAATTATTCTATTATGTTGCTTGCGGCGAGTGCTTTGTTCTAATGACACCTTCAAGCATGTAGGTGATCCTACGTGCTTATTTAAAGCCTTATTGGTAAAACACTTTAAGTACTAGTTGACTACAGAGAAATTTCAAGAACTTTCATTTTGTGAAAGGTACGTACTGATACGTAATTATAAAAAGTTGAATCACGACTGTCTACGGAGGTTAACATCTGATCCCAACCAGTAGCTTCTGTGCAAAACCGATTAGCCAAGCATTTGGTTAAGGTCAAGCGAAAGGTTAATTTTTTAAAACAGTTTTTCCTAAATTCCCGTTAAGGTTTCGAAAACTGAAGCGTGTATAATTTGTAACGAAAAACTTTTTCTAAAATCTAGATTTTTTAGCCTGGATAGTTATTGAGGACACTGAACAGTAAGTATTTGACTTAGCACTTGATCTTACAAAAACTTGAAATAAAATGTTTTGTTGGCCCCTTTCTTTCAAATAGATAATCTACAACTTTTGGATACTATTTACGCAATTTGCTTACATAATTAATTTGAAACGTAATCAAAACAAATATAATACCAATAATCTATTTGTATGACCGCGGGTAATACTTATGGAGAGTTGTTAAAATTAAATTAAATCCGTCTTTTGTATGAAAATTAAACTTGGGTGTTGAATAACTGAGCACTTTGTCCTAGAGATTAGTTCGCTTAACAATCAAATACGCTTTTGTTCACAAATCCGATTCGTTTCCGCTACTTTCGCTATTGAAGTTTCAAGAGTTTCACTTTGACATTGATTTGAAAGATAGTTTTAAATTAGTTTTCGATGATTTTTTCTTTTTGTAAACACCTATACGTTTGGGACTGTAATGCTAATTCTGTTTGATTGTGTTTATGTATGACACAAGTGAAGAGACAAGATAAGTTTCGTTTAAGTTACTTACTTTTTGTTAAGTTTTTAAACGATATCATAGATATACAAGGAAATATGTTGGATAACTAACACAACGTAGGTACATATATATGACATGAATGAGTAAAAAGTTATTGGTAAGTAATATAAAACTACTGAAATATTAGGATTGAAAGAAGGCTTGGCCAATACTTATATCGCCAAATATCAACTCTATTGAAAATACAAGCTCCAAAAACCATATTTGGATTTTCCGTTCGTTTAACCCTACTTTAATTAATTAAAAAACCAAACTAATACCAGTTAAATTCCGGAAACCCATACCCCAATCAATCACAGATCAAATTCCACATTAATTAATAACACTAAATTAACAGAAACCGCAACACAATCATTAATTAATAGTCCATATTTAACGTGATCATCATAAATATCGTCATCGTGTTCTATCGGAGACGACTCCAAATAAAACGTTATGAGACCTCCAGGTGTGAGTTCATAAATATAACGCGCCGGCGACCCGCTGGCAAGCTCATGCCCGCTGTCATATTAACTGTTACATTAAATTACAACCACAAACCGATCTACCTTTCCTACCTATTATCTTAACTAAGCACAAGCGAAAACCAACCTAATATGCATTCAAATAATCTTCAAATTCATTTTGAAAAACCGCTTCCTTGAGACGTTTAATAAAGTACCCTGTAGAGGCATGTACCACTCGCACATTGATTTCGGCTCTTTCGAAAAGCAATATTTTTTGTTCATTTGTTTGTTTTAATAATATTTTATCCGTTTTGATGGAGCGAACGCATTTGTCAGCCTCGTGAAATATAGCCGCGTCCCGGGTGAAGCCTGGTTAATTAATTAGTTCAAATGTAAATGCTAATGAAGGGATGAACGTCTAATGAGTTGTATTACTAATATTTGAACAAGCTCGCTACAATAAGAACTAAACATTGATTGTCTCTCTCACGTAGATATCAAATCAACAAACATAAAAGAACCTAGGTATTACACAAACTTATATAACATGTTTTTCCTTGAAGATAATTAATTTAATTTAGTGCTAACAGCTAAGTTAAAGACCCATTAATTATTTCTAAAGAATCGTTGCCTCAATATTTATCCCGATTTAATGATGTTTACATGAAAATCCAATCGGAATCGAAATGGAAGCCTCCGCCGAAAACAAAAATCAATCGACATAATTTTCTCAGACTCTGGATTACAATATTTAATCTTCAGGGTTATTGTATAAATCATTTGAAATTGGAACATCTTGAGACATAAACTGACGTAAGTTAAAAATTCTTTAAAACCAAAGACAACGCATTCTTTTGTTTTGCGTATTAACCCTTAACCCATTTCGCAATCATAATTACAACCAACACCATCTTCGTTAACACTTAACCGAAATCGATTCACCAGCATCATTTATGGAATTTTATACGATAGCAAAATACACTAATGACATTGTAAGTGATCCCTGTCACCTCAAACATATAATGACGTCACAGAGGGACAAACGCAGCATATCTGATGCGTTTTGGCGACGGTTCGTTATGTGTCGTTTGGCTAACAACATGTAATAATCTGTCATTAAGTTTGTTAACCCTATTCGTAGACTAATATTCGTAATTCGTGTATTGCAAGTCACTGCGTGGGTACGGAGTACGTACAGTCAGACTAAAAGGATGCTGACCATTTTAGTATGTAGGTATTGTCTTTTTTAAAGTTATCATTGACATGTTAGTATGTTCTAAGTCTTCAGATGGTAATTTACCGATTGTACATATTAATAATACACAAACGGTGAATAGAAGTAGCATGTACTATATTACTCTTCACTCCTTACGTATACTGCATAGATTAATAAAACAGCGATTACTACAAAATGTCATTATTCAGGAAATAGAAAACTTTACTGCTGGTAGTAAAGTTGTAATAAGTCCCTCTTACTTCCATTTTAATGTTTCTATTCAATTAGAAAAAGCTTAACATTTAAGATCTTCTTCTTCATCGAGTGGATGGTCAACCTGACCAATCCTGGTGTCAGAGTTATTGAGCCGCCAAAGGCCTCTGACATGGCTCATGTAACGACTACTATCCGTAGAAAGTTACCGGGACCGACGGCTTAACGTGCCCTCCGAAGCACGGATTTAAGATTAATAGGACGGATTTAAGTGCCCTTGCACACATCGTTTTTTACGCTAACGATGAGCGGTTTTCATTAGAATTGTCTACGCACTTATGCAATATCAACACGCAAGAATAGTATAAAAAGAAACCATGTAAAAAGGTATTACTGACATATTACTACAGGATTTTAGATTACGTGGCAGGTTGCTTTAGTAAGTAAAAACATATATTTCGATATATATTTATTCTAGTTTGGACGACAGAGGTTTTTGTTTATTTATTTAAGGACAACCAGTGAAAGATACTATAAATGAAACTAGATTAAAATTAATTTGTAAATAATATTAAGTTATATGCGCAATAAATAGATATTATATTTTGTAACTTGTCAAAGGTACCTAGATGTAACTTTATTCCAAACTTCTCTTTTCATACCTTAGTTTATACCAAGGTTACGAGTTCAATTTCCGTGCCGAGATCAATATGTGTACGAAATGGTTTTGTTGTTCCGCTGTTTGTGGGGTCGTAGTTCTCACATTTTATGAGAATCGAAAAAGCACAGCACTATGTATTAGATAGGTTCTTAAAGCCTTATTAATAAACTCTCTATATCTAAGACACTGTTATAAAATATTTTATCTCTTTTGCTCTTTGAGAAAAAGCATATGTCGGAAAGGGACAAACGATTTAATAGAGCCTTTGAAATGTTAGATTTCATTCAGTACTAGCTGAACCAACTTTCTGAGTAGTGCTCGTAGCGTAGTTTGACTAAGCGATATCAGCTCATCGCGATTGTTAAGCAACTTGCGCCCTATTTGGATGGGTGGCTGAAAGTGGCATTTCTTTTTAACAAAATCACAACGTATTAGGTACAAAAAGATTTTGTCAATGTCAATGCGTTGTTTGACAATCCTATTGTACTGTGATTCGTTGATGGGACTCCACACTGCTCCGCTCCGCTACGATGGAGACGCGTCCTTAGAGCTCCTGAAACCAATTTCTTAATCATTTTTCCACCTCTATGTTTCTTCTACTTTCTTCTCATTAACAAGTTCTTGACTTGACCATAATCAAGACAGTTTTGAGGCTATTTATAACTAAAGTCGACACTGTTTGAACTATCATTTATGACTAGGGGTTTCTCTACTTAATATCATATTGAATAGTTACGAAATATATAATCTATCTATACAAAACCTATTGGAATTTACACAAGCGAGTGACAACTTTGAACACCGGCAATCTTGCCGAGCCTCACCCACATTAATGATACATTAAGAACATATTGATTAAACGTTTATATTCCTTTTCAATTAACTTAAACCAATAAACTAGACATTAACTAAGTGTTTCATTAAAACCCGGTATTAACCTTTAATTATTCTCAGAACAGGAGTGGTGCAGGTAATATTGTATCATAGTACATATTAACACAAATTCTAATAATTAATTACGACAGTAGGCCAACAATGAACTAAGCTCTGTAAGAACGCACGCACACTTAGATGCACTCTACATGACTTTTGAACGGTACCAAACTAATGAAGAGTTCGCCTACGACCACGGGTGGTGCAATCCACTCGAAACGTCAGGAAATCAAAGTTAGTATTTTACTTACTAAAACAGCTTTCTGTGCCGCGAAAAAACCCGTTGTAATTTATCGTTAATAATGAAGAGTTAATCCGAATAGCACACTTCTATAATATAATATACACACTATATATACACACTCACACATAGACGTTTACATTTTTTTCATAGAAAACTTCCTCTGGCATTAGCTTGAAACCTTTCCAATCTTGTGTAATACTTACCTATGTGTGCGCGTTCGCCTATCTTAAAGCATACTTCGTAATTGATCTTCTGGTTGTATTCATTATGTGTTAGTTAGAATCGTGAGATTAATTGTTACAAGTGCCGATGACTGATCTATTGTATCATTCTATGATTCATTGATGAATAACAATAGCTAAATGGTATTGTCATTACACTAGTTTTATAATTACAAAATTCTAGAGTTATGTTCAAAGGAACTCATAAAAGATTCTAGTTGGAATTAACTACATGTAATAATTACTTCAATTAGTTCTTACCTATTTGTTCCCATCACTATATTTTTTTTCTCTAAAGAGGGAATTTCAATGATAATTCATAAGCTAAATGTAAAAAAATATTAAACATGAATTGAATTGAAATTTTGAATGATATTTTTGTCGAATTTATTTTCCTAAATATGTATAAAATCGTTGTTTTTATGAACAAAATTTAGCATTTCGGCATCTCTGTATCATAATTAATCATTACAAACGTCAATCTTTCCGATGAATTATTATTGGAAACTAGCTTATTACGGTATTACTTCAACCCTTACTAATGTACTCTTTACTAATGTACAGCCTCCGTGGTCTTGTGGTTTGAGCGCCCGGCTCACGATCCGGAGGTTCCAGGTTCGATTCCCGGTGGGGATATCTCACAAAAATCTCTTTGTGAAACTTTCCTCAGTTTGGTTAGGGCATTGCAGGCTGAATCACCTGATTGCTCGAAAAGTAAGATGATTCCGTGCTTCGGAGGGCACGTTAAGCCGTCGGTCCCGGTTACTTTCTACGGATAGTAGTCGTTACTTGAGCCATGTCAGAGGCCTTTGGCGGCTCAATAACTCTGACACCAGCATTGGTCAAGTTGACCATCCACTCGATGAAGAAGAAGAAGAAGAATGTACTCTTGAACTTACGACCTTCAAGATTTTATGGTAACGTTCTCAAATCGTTTCGCAACGGATACCGGGTACCTGTAAACGAAACTAATATTTGTTAATATAAGAGGAGTCGCCGTTATGTTATCGCATCTCTACACACTAATCAAAGTTCCGTTATTTTCCAGGTTTAGATTCAGAGTAATACGTCACGTAACTAACATGAGGCAAATAGCAGTTTATTACATCTATTACTATAGGATACCTAGGAATACTATTACACTATTATGTTCACTTTATGTCTGTCACGAGGTGGGTGACACGATCCTTAGATTACTAAAACGCTGTATGTTTTGTTTGTAGTTTATTTTTATTTTATTGGGGATATGAAACAGTTACATATTACAATCTTACAAATATAGCTTAAATATTATTCTACGGTAGTTATTATGTAACCAACTACATTATCCACTAATTACTGTAATGTATTAAAGATAAGGATATTTTAGTTTATAAGCGGTACATGAGATAGATACTTTTTAAGATTAAAAATACTAAAGATATAAATAATTAGCGATTGATTAGAGTACAAACGTATGTTTTAGAATACACAATATAGAGATCCAAGATTGTTTTATTCAATTAACTATGCCTTTGGTTGGTAAGGTGAGAGAGCGAGATGAAACATATGTACTTACGTTTAAAGAATATTTATTTCATTGTAAGCTAAATTCATTACATACTTAAATAAAATACATCGAGCAAAATGTAAAAATCACTTCTTTAAAATGACACTCACTTTTTGACGTAGAAACAAGGTTCAACAAACAAATGCTCTTTCTTAAGAACTTTGTTGCAAAGCCAACAATCAAGCACGATTCTCAAAAATACTGGTGTGTCAATCGAAGCATCATATATTTAGTTTTAAAACCTACATGTCTTGTTACACATAAGCGAGAGAATTCAACATAAATCCGCTTGCATTCATCGGCAAGGCAAGCAAAGACCAAGCGATAACTTTTATAGGTGTATTGTTGGCAACGTCGGATTCTGTTCGCCGAATAAGCTTTATTAACGCGCACAGCAACTGCCTTCAAACACATACTTGTTCATAACTATACGTTAAACAACGTATTGTCTGAGCAAAGATCTTCAAATGTAGATACGGACAAAAGCTTCATTCAAACAAATACTTATATTTATAATATATTAAAACAGATATTGTGTTAGGTGAACACGCTTACAACCCTTCACCGACCTTCATTAGAGTAACTTCTGATCTTTCAAAATTAATGAAAAAAGGATAAGCCTGTAATGTTAATATATGTTCCTATAAAGGTGAAGCATGGGTGTTCTTATAACTATAACCATCTAATATTGTACCGATGTTTGAACCAAAAAATATATACGAAATATTCCACAGCTGAGCAAAGACCTGTCTATACCTATGAAAAAGCGCACTAAGTAAGTAAGTAGGTAAGTACTAAAACTAGACTTCTTAAAGTGTTTTCTGTAATAGATTTCAAAATATACCGACAACTGTTGCGAGACCGACTAGAGACGTAAAAGCTACAATCAAAATCGTTGACATAACAATTCTGCCTCACTATGGAGATTACTTCAGCACATGTATCTTTCTTATAAGAAAGGGTATTATGGTAAAGAATATGAGATATCCGATGAGTTGCCGATTCTTATTGAATGCGATATACTAATCAAATCACTGACCCAAATGTGGGATGTTTATCCAACCCTCCAGTTGGAAGTTCAGTACGAATTGAGTTCGGACGATTGATTCGTTACATGTACTTTGTAGAGCCTTTTTTCATGTTTTAGATATCCGAATAATGTTCAAATACTAAAAAAGGAAGTGCCACAGCGCAAATAATGGCGATTAAGATTTAAATATGGAACACAAAATGATTTTGTGTATGTGGTAATTTTCAATGTAAAAAAAACGTAAGACGTTGTCCCCATCTCTTGTGTCAGTGTCAATTCGAATTACATTACTTTGCCAGTTTGTCTATTACCTATCCACTTCCTAGCTGCAATGAATTTCAATAAATCGATCTTTCAAAGTCTTCCATCTTCTCTGTTTGCATACAAAATATCAGAATTTGCAACGATATGCACTACTTAACGGAATCACGTAATTTTTGCTAAGAAATACTAAGTTTTTTAACTCCATTTTGTAGCAATCGTGAATAGCAGAACCGATTGCTCTATCATTCGAGTCTGTTGAAAAAAGTGAATAAATTCGCCAAATTAAATCTTTCCCACGACCAACAAAAAGTTTGCTCAATGAATCACATTTTATTTTACGATTCCTAAAATTGATTCATTCCTAAAATAGTTTCGGTAAAAAATAGACTATAATGGAATAAGCTTTAATGTATACACCAATAACGACAAATGTAGGTATTGGAAAGCGTAGGTAGAGGTAACATTTTACTTAAATTATGTATTACAGTAATCTTTATCCGATATTCTGTAACATTGAATGTCGCAAATAGATTTTATTTCAATGTTACTTTACGAGGTTTCACTATACAACGGTAACATCTAATACAGATTTTAAAAAAGGAACTATAGAGTTCCATTTAAAGAAACTTAAAACAAAACATAATCCTCGATACAAAAATTTTTACCGACTTCAAAAACCGAAGAAGAAGGTTCTCACTTAGGTGGGTAGAATTTTTTTGTTTTATTTTTCAAAAAAATTCTAGTTGCTGTCCGTGCATGCATTGTGACCCCTTAAAACTTGTTGACCATCAACTATGCCTAAAAACTATAGATAACTAGTTTTTATTATTAAATACCGTGATAAGGTTCAACTCATTTCTAATATGCATAGAGAAAGGTGAAGGAAGGATCGCTCCGAAAAGAAAGTAATTTCACGGTCACTATAGAACATAATACTCATTTTTTGAACCTGATCAATCAAACTCGAACATCTGCTGAAAATAATGTTAAAAATATAAAAAATAACACCCATGTCTACTTAAATAGAAGTTTTCATTCAACTTTATAACAATAGCCCTTCCTTCATTGGCACACTGTCGGTTGATTACTGCTTATGTACGGTTGGCAAAACAGAACGAGCTTATTTAAAAAAGACTTATAAAATGACGCTAATTTTTTACTTCGGATATTTTGTAATATCCGAACCAACTGATTTTATTTAGAATGTTGAAATCAGTTTTATACAAATGTTTGAAGTATTAACACAAAATTCAGTTCAAAATTGACGCAATGTTTACTTAAGAGCTTAAGAATATAATATCAACAATTCGTTTAAATGTTATTAGTTTGAAGTCTATGTGCAATGTCTCTGTCTGAGTTTGTGTAACTTAATACCTATCTTTTGCTACACTCACAGCGTCTAACGATTTCACTGAAGATTTTTGACGATTTTCATTTAAAAAATATCAATAAAATGCTATAGGTAAAGATATATTATTTCTGTCTCCAATTTTACGGGATGACTAGGAATTCATATTAGGTTTAGGTTTAAAGATCTTTATTATCAACAAAGACATAATTGTCACTTATGTGATAACATAATTTAACTTAAGATATCTAAACGTAGGTACATCGTCGTTTCATCATACTATTTAGGTGGGTAGGTATAATAAATTCACAATCAATAACAAAAATACACTATTTCGTACAGTAGTGAAAAATAATAAGTAATAAAAACCAAGTAAACAGGCATTATTATTTATTTAAACGGGAACTTACGTACGCGGAGGTTACTGTTGAGGTACATCAGGAGGTGGGTTCCCGTTTAAATAAATAACAATGACATTAACGTACGTTTCAATTAATAGTAAAACAAGTAAACAGGCGTTGGCTGTTATGAATATAAGTTACAAAACAGTAATATAATACATATATGTATGTGAATAATATATTATAAATAATAAAAGTAACTTATCACTACCTACATAAGTATTACAGTGTAAACCCTGTTTACATTTTGCTTTGTAAATATTCAGCTAGTTGTTTTTTGAATGTATGAAATGAACCAATATTTTTAATATGCGAGGGTAATCTATTATACAGCCGCGCTCCGTGAGTAGTAATCATAGTTTTGCCGTAATTCGTTCGATGTTTGGGTATGACGATATAGCTCGCACGCCGACTACTGCGCTCGGTAACTTGTTTTAGTTTAGTGAACGTAAGATTAGTATGGACCTTCCTATTAAAATATTTTCGAATAAAATTACAAATGTTGTATGTGTATAAATTTTCTATGTTCATTAGTTTTGTTTCTTTGTAAATTGTTTTAGTAGGCGTTAGGTAATGATAGTTAAAGATTAATTTAATTATTTTATTTTGTTGACGTTGAAGTTTGTTTAGTTTCGTTTTAGCAGCGGTTCCCCATATTTCGATAAGATATAACAAGTGTGGTTTAATTAAGGAGTTATATATTGTGTATCTTAAACCATGGGGTATGCATTTGGTGATGTTACGGAGTGAGCCGCGTAATGATAACAATTTGGTTTTTATTTGTTCCAAGTGGGTATTCCAATTTAGTTGGCTGTCTATGTATAGACCAAGGTACTTTTCGTAAGTTTTTTCTTGGATAGGCACACCGTTAATCGTAAGTGGAGAGTATGGGGTTACTGACTTATTCTTGGCTTTAAATATTACATAGCTTGTTTTTGAGGTGTTTATAGTTAATAAGCTGTATTGAAACCATGTAAATAAGATGTTTAGGTCGTGTTGAGCTTGAGATATTAAGTCTTGGATAGGTGTTCCAAAGTAGAACAGAGAAGTGTCATCAGCATACAAAGTGGTAAGTCCGTTTAGACCCAGGTTAAATATACCATTTATATAGATAGTAAACAGGAGGGGGCCCAGTATTGAGCCCTGCGGGACTCCGCAAGTGATAGGGATTGTTTTACTTTGCTTCGTTTTGCCCGACCTAACTATTTGCTTTCTACCAGAAAGATATGACTCAAATATTTTTAGTGCGTTGCCAGTGATACCTATGGATTTTAATATTTTAAGAAGTAGCCGATGACTTATCGTATCAAAGGCCTTTTTAAGATCGATAAAAACACCTAAGGCTATTTTCATTTGGTCTATGTTTTGTTTTAATTTAGTGACAATGTCAATAGTTGCTGTAGTAGTATTACTTCTAGGTCTAAAACCATATTGGCGTTCAGAAATGAATTTAATTGAGTGCAAGTAGTTTTGTAATCTAGTGTGTAGAACTTTTTCTAGAATTTTTGATATAACCGGCAGTACCGAAATAGGTCTATAATTGCCTGGGTCTGTACTTAATCCCGATTTGAAAATTGGTGTTACTTTGGCTATTTTCAATGAATCTGGAAATGTACCATCGCATATTAACTTATTAATACATTTTGTTAATTTGTCGCATATTAGATGTTTTACAGATTTAATGGCCTTGGTGCTTATGCCATCCAAACCAACACTACAGTTTGAGTCAAGGTTATCAATAATATCTAAGATTTCTTTTTCAGTACATGGTTCAAAAGATGATATTGTATCAGACGAAGGGGCAGTTTGCGGCCTTGCATCATAACAGTTGTCATGATAATGTTTTGGTATTTGTTTGGCCAATTGTGGTCCTATATTTGCAAAATACTCATTAAACATTTGACATATAATATTAGGATCTGTAACTACCTGAGAATCAACTTCAAGCTTGGTGGGAAAATTATTTTGAGTGAATTTGTTAGTCGCTAAAGTGTTGATTAGTTTCCACATCTTCTTTGGTTTGTTTTTACATTTGGTAAACTCTTTGTAGTAGTGCTGATCTCTTGTCTCTTGAATTAATTTAGCTACTTGTTGTCTTTTCTTAATAAAATCTTTATTTAATGTTTCTTCATGTGGATTTTCTTTGTGTCTCGTCCATAGAATATTTCTGTCATTAATCTCGGTGATCACCTTCTTGTTAATCCAATCTTTCTGCGGTGGATTTGCAATTTTTCTTTTCTGTACTTTACTGGAATCAACGCATAGTTTAATTGCAGCTTCTAATTCGGAGTAATCTTCGTTGATTATTTTTGGCAGCTGTTGTTCAACTTGATTGTATAATTTTTTATAGTCTATAGCTTCATATTGGTAACATGCCTTTGGTGGTGGCTTAGTATTGTTTATTTCCACATAAATTTGCTTGTGATCGGATAGTGAAGAGTTAATTATTGACATGTTGAAGGTATCGTCCGTTAGATTTGTACTCACATGGTCTAATATTGATTTCCTAGTATCGGAATCTCTTGTACAATGAGTAGTCTTGATTTTGTTGATAATTTGGTGTCCAGCCCCTTTAAGCAAATCTTTGTATTGTTTGGTTGTTCTATCTTTTCTCAGCAAATCAATATTAAAATCTCCAAATACTATTGCTCTTCGTCTTAGTTCTAGTTGTGATTCATATTCTTCAAAAAATCCTTCATCAGTATTTCCAGGATTGTAAACAACTCCCACTTCAAGGCCATATTTTTCCAGTTTAATCCATAAAAAGTTGTTTCTTCCAATGTATTTACTCTCTGATAGACTATGTTTTAAGTCATTATGAATGTATGCAGACACTCCACCACCAACAGAATCATTTCTTATATTGTAATAATGTGTGTAGTTTGGAAGTTGGAGCTGGTGCGTTTGCATTTCAGAACTTATCCAGGTTTCTGTTAGTAAGATGGCGTGTATGGTATTTGGGATCGCATGAATGATACACTTTAGCTCATCGAATTTTCCTCTTTTTCGAATGCTTCGAGCGTTAAGGTAAAGAAAGGTTAAGCGAGCCTTATTCACTGGAATATTTTGATAACTATCTAGTATTGAGTAGGTGTTAATGTTTGGTTTGATCGCAGAAGTGACATTATTCAGTTTTTTTGTGCAGCGTTTACTATTGCTGGTGTTCCTTTTATATATTTGATAGTGAGCCCAGTTTCGCCTTTCTCTTGGCGCCTTTTCAAATCATCTTTGAGGCTTTGAAGGAACTTCTGTTGTGCAGGAGTTTGATCGGAGTAGATTTTAATATCATGGGAGAGCTTATCTTTATTCCTGAGTAATTCCCTCGCAGGTCCCTGTTTGTCAAAACATACCTTGATTTTGCGTGTTCTTTTTGGGTTTGGTTGGCCAACTCTAAAGATGTTTGCTGGTTTTGGAATGTCTACGCCAATTGAACCTATGATATTTAAAACATCGGCTTCGTCTTTTGATTTTCTTTCTTCTGCATGGGTACAGTTTGGCTCGGGTAGACCTACAAGAATTATATTTTTCTCCCTATTGTTGCGATTTTGTATTTCCTTGATAGTCTGTTCACATAGTTGTAAATGAGATGAAGATGTATCAGTTGACTGTTTTAATTGGTTGAAATCAGCCTCAAGTGATTTAATTTTATTATGACCGACACTAATTGACTCGTCCAATTTGGTTATATTGGTTTTCATATCCTTCTGTTCCGATAGCACGTTGGTGGTTGATGATTTAATTTCATTAATCTGAACCATAGCACCGTCCACTTTGTCTCTCATAGCACTGATACTCTGCTCGGTAGTTGACTTCAGGTCGGTTATTTGTGATTTTATATCAGAAATATTTTCTTGAATATTTTTCAAAATTTGTTCATTCGAACTGACATATTTTTCCAGTAGTGAGCTAATGCGTGTCATCTCTAATCGCACTTCTGTTAGTTCTTTAGTGCATAGACAGTCGTTGTCCCATTTACGTTTATTACGTTGAGTTACATGTGAAGGCATGTCCATGTTAAGATCACTTATCTTTGACAAATCCGGTTGCGATCCACCGACACCTGTAGTAGTGGGTATTCTTCTTGGTGGCGTTTTTAATACAACACTCATGTTTGTTTGTGTGCGTGCTCTTGTTTGCGTGAGCGAGTCGAAAAATCACAACGGTACTCTTCCAGCGGGGGTGAAGGCCGGTTTCGGGTGCGGTGTGATGCAGCGCGTAAGTCTTGCACAGGATCGTAATGACTTTATTTACAAACACGGATGCACACGAATTCGATACTTATCGGAAATGTCTGTAGTTAGAAAGTTCAACAACACTGATTTTTGAATTTATTAGTAAAATTTGCAACACGTCTGCATGGCATGACGAACGAACGACTAGTTCATATCATCATATCATCATATTTATTTTTGCATTTTTAGTATTTTTGTTTTTTTTCCTCTCATTTCTTTTCCTGCGAGCAGTACCCTACACACACATACACGGTATATAACTAGTTAATTTCCTTTGTGACAAAGGCGACTCGCGGCCGGGATGGATGCGTGGAAATCGCGATACGTCACGGTGATCCACGCACCGGGTGCCGCCGCTTGCGCATGCCCGTCCCTTTTGGGGCACCCACTATAACTATAGGCAGATATGAGAATTATATACTGTTTGAATCCACAACTTACATCGTTTCTCCTATGAGCTATTTTTGTATATTACTAACAGCGCCCATTGAAATGGAAATTTTAGGATGAAAAATAGCAATAACCTTCCCCTTGAATCGTGGCTATCCATTACAAAAATAATTATTCGATTCGGACTGCTAATACCCGAAATTAGCCCGAACTTGGCCGTTCCTTTCAGGGTTCCTCTGGGGGCAGTCTTCTTCTTCATCGAGTGGATGGCCAACCTGGCCAATCCTGGTGTCAGAGCTTTATTGAGCCGCCAAAAGCCTCTGACATGGCTCAAGTAACGACTACTATCCGTAGAAAGTAACCGGGACCGACGGCTTAACGTGCCCTCCGAAGCACGGAATCATCTTACTTTTCGCGCAATCAGGTGATTCAGCCTGCAATGACCTAACCAAACTGAGGAATGTCTCACAAAAAGATTTTTGTGAGGTATCCCCACCGGGTAATTTTTGTAGATACGAAGATTATGTACAGACCGGTTCACCCGCTATTTCATTAACTTCTTGGTGCTATACACATAACTATATTTTATGTACTATCTGTTCTACCCGCAATCTAATAGATGGCGCCCTGTGACAAATATGTAGATTGCGCTTGCACATGAAATGATTGATTATAATTATCTAGAGTTGATACTTGTAATTAAAATGTTGTTGGCATTAAACTAGATTGCAAGTTGCGAGCTGGAAACTAAAGACTAAGTAAGGCTAAGTTTGCTTGACGTGTTTGACGGTTGCTTTCAATCAAACTCATCGACAACTTATATAATATAAACTCCTCATTTGCTCTATGGTAGCTTATTAAAACACCTTTTCGAAATTCGAAACCATTCGATACCTATTCGAACTTTAAAACAATTACCATGAAGCAACGCTCTTGTGGGGTCGTTTTAACGGACCTAATATTGTAGAACTGACTTTGAAATCGAAGTCAGAATGTCTGGCGGAGCGCTATATCGAGACATTAAGGCGGGCAGTTCATAGCCTCGGAGCTGGTGCCATGTGGTCGTTCCCAGTACACGAAGGCGATTAATAGCGACACAAACTATTTCCGCTTAACCGAAACAAATCATAATTACTCCTTCGAGTCTACTCTTACGCACCCTCTTTGATGTTTTTATTCAAAATCCCGGTTACGGCCAACTTAAAACAAATAGTAGGACTCACAACCGATTATACGTTTGCGTTAAAACGATTCGAAACGGTGATAGGTTAGTTAAATTTCGCTTGCGTTTCAGCCCTGTGTGGTCTCCGCTACTCCTGTTTTTGTTTGTCAATAATGTGACGTTTGAGTAATCAAACGGAACTATTTATTTATTTCCCAAGTACTTTTTAGATGGTTTTGTGTTTTGCTTTTATATAAAAGCTGATTGTGCGTAGGTGATAGGTGAACACATAGGTACAAAATACGTACTCCGTACATGAAGTATTTGTGTTGTTTAAATTACTTTAGTTAACATTGATGAATGAAAAATCTGGTATTTTATAATCTTCTTTCCTCTCACACATGTAGCATACTAATATAAATCTGCGTAATTCGTTGATTCTAGAGATTTTGATGAAGTATAATATTTATTAAGCTTTTATCTATCATTGAACTTAAATTTTATGCAAATCCTCCGAACGAAAAAAAATAACTTAAATATTAAATACACAATGTTTATTGTTTTGGTAATGAATATAAAAATGTAACATAAATCTGTAACGTACCAAATGTAGTTCGTAATCTCTATAAATAGTGTCTGATTTTCCTCATAGATCACTTTATTTCGGGTGCATGGAAGCGGTATGGTACAGTCGCGCAGATGCGACATCCGTCGGTCCCACGTGAAAATCGATTTTCCACGGTACGCCAGCTGTCGAGGGCGACAACAATAAACCACGCACTACATTCTATTACACAGAACCACCCAACTCTTAACGCCATTCAAATAAAGTTGAATTTCGAATGGGTTGTTCTCCAAAGTTGACTGTCATTATGTTTGTTTCTATGTATGTACTATGAAAGTCAAAAGTTCTTTTGTTGATATTTTTAATGTTTCGCACATTGTTCGCGGACCCACCGCGTTTGATCCGATTGCTCCTTAATTTATGATTATTAGAATAGCGTGCCGAAGCCGAATAATTAATTTTTACGTCCAATTTTTATTGTTGTATCATGATATTGATGATTATAGAGTTAACAAACGATTTTGATACGATTATGGAAGTAATAAATTACATTAATCATTGTATACGTCGTCTATATGTTTGTAAAAACTCGTGATTTTTAATTATTAGTTTTTATAACATTTTATTCCATATACCTACTATATATAATAATTGTAATACTTTTAGACGGTGGCAATTAACAGTATTGTTTACAAACTATATTATTTCTAAATGATTTTGGCCATAAAAGCTTAATTGCCAATCGAATAATTAATAGGAATCATGATATTAAAACATTTATATCAATTATTGTTAATTAAGTATTTTACATTTATCTTGTATTAATTGGTCAAATAAGAAATAATAATAATCGTCATTTTTATTTGCCTTCTGAAAACAATTTACCCAACTAAGCTGATTTGCTTAAAATATAAAATTATTTTAGCTTAAAAACTTTACAAAGTTTTCAAGCGGAATACATAAATAGTTCTTAATTACACTCTGTGGCATGAGTTTTAATAAAAAGCAAAACGCTCCCTTACTAATGATACAAATGAGCATACAGTAGCAACACTATAAATAGAATTCTCTCTGGCTGTATGCAAAAACACCTTCGCCATAACATCCTTACAAAAAGAATTTAAATTACATTCGATATTCAAATCTTTAAAGAAAAATTATTCGAAGTCAGAATGATTGACGAGGTCCGATATATTGATGTCCATAGATTAATAACAAGTTACTTGCGGTTACAAAGAGTGATTGCTGTGCCTTCACATCCTCAGAAACGTCAAATTTTGATTGGTGATTCCCATGTGTAATACTAGTAGTGGATGCTAACAATAGCCTCGACTTGTAACATTCAATTGTGAATTTGTAATGAACAGAAGTAGAATCCATCATTGTCCGCTGAAGGTCGTGAACAAAACAAAGACAATTTTCAATGTTTTTGACGAAGTTGGTGCTGTTTTGTTGTATTTGGTAATAAAAAGTTTATTTTGAATTACAATAATGTGTTTCATATGTATTGGCAAGTGCTTGTATTCAGAAATAAGTATTATTTGAGATACAAGTCGAAAAAATAATAATATTATTATGTTTTTTTGTTTAATATTATGACGTATTTGATATTTGCTGTTTGTACTTACTTTATTAAGGTCCATTAAAAATGTGTGATTACTAATTAGTTTTACGTAATGAGAGGTTTTAAAGGATCTGAGCAATACGTCTAACAGTTAATGTTCAAGGTTACTTTTTCAAAAAATAGTCGTAAATTTAAAACCGCTAATTCATAATTTTCTCTTGACTAAACTGTCATCTTACAGTCCTCAACTTTTTCTATTAGTAGCCATTTTCTATCCACCCCTTTATACACTCTTGAGGTACGAATAAGTCATCAAATACCTCATTGCCGCATAATCCATAGACAACAGCATGCGGGCGGTTACTAATCAACCTTATTATCCGGAATTAATGAACCTGCCTCGTCATTGTACACTCACGTCCAATTTAAACTTCAATTTAACCTCTTTATGTCCTCTAGAGGAGGTGTCTTTAGAATTAACCTGAAATGGTTAATGCGGCCTTAATTTTCCTCGAGGTCACTCTTGACGCAACGAAAAGGGTTGTGATATTGTGTAAAGTTAATTTTGTGTCTGCTTAGAAGATTGTTGTGTAAATATTCTAATTTGATTATTTTATAATATGCAAATAAAAAAAATATCATCTTATTTTATAATTTGCAAAATAAAAAAACATCTTGTCTGCTTAGAAGACTACCTACATAAAAGCGCCATTTATAAAAAAACCTACATTAAAATATGTCCATTCGTATAGGAGTCACAATATCACAGACAGACACACGGACAGACACAACCTACTTATATCTACTTGTCAACACTCGTTTTTTGCTCCAGGGTTAAAATTATAACTATACACTTTGTTCCTATTTGGAACTTTTAATAAAAAATGCGATATTATCCATCGCTTATTTTTCAATGACAATTCGTAGTAGTATTATTGCAGGTAAATATTGTCTAAACATGGTCTTCGGCCATCATAGTTCATCGTTTACAACCAACAATAAAAAGTGCTTAATAAAGCCAAAATCGAGAAGAGTGGCGGGAGTGGGGGGAGGCCTTTGCCCAGCAGTGGGACATTACGGGCTAACGGTAACAGTAACAGTAATAAAGCCATCATCACTTGAGCACTAAATACAGGACACGCGTAAAATCAAATGTATGATGGTAAGATAAGTGTAAAATTAAGTGTTCAAAATGAGTGTATAAATGGTGATTAGATTCAGGTATTTAACCGATCCGGTGGCTGATAGAGCGGTTACATTTCTACTCCTAGAGCGTATCCGATCCGGCTTCATATCACAATTCCATGCTTAGTTGGTTCCATTGTGATTACCGTTGAATTCATGTCATATGCCTAATTATAACGCACCTAATTCGGGTGTGTACAATCGATCGTCGCGACGAATAGGATTAACTATGTTTGATTTTAATTTTTCACCTGCCACCGTCTTAAGTTATGCATTCATGTTTTCTTATAGATTTTTTTCTTTGCGATATATTTTGTGAATAAAACCTAATCTACACCCTAATCAACCACCACATTATATTACCAAATGAAAATTATATGTGTATTAGTTGATTTAGCATCTAGAAGTACGTAGTTTTTGTTTATGTAAAGTATGACAGACATTGTGACATTGTGCAGCTTTCCGATTCGTCAAATTCTAAACACCAAGTTTGGAAGACATAAACGGTTCTTATTTTATATAGAACTCGCCGCTTATAAACTGTCAGGGAAGAAAAACTAAAGTAAAAGTTGGGAGTTTTATTTCAAGAAAAGGCGAACATTATCTACTACATAGTTTGGTTTCCAACAGAAAGATTCTCCCGGCTCACAGTTTTGAATACATAACTTGTGATAAAATTGGCTAACACCATCTTCAAGAAATCCACTTTTATGTGATATTTTTCTTACTTTTCTGACGTCACAAGCGAATGTATTCATTTACTCCATTGAACATCGTTATCTGCAGCCTGCAATACCATGTTACTTCAAATAGCTTTCAATAATTTCATGGATAATTCCCAGCTCACAGATTCACATGAATAATTCACAGTTTTGAACGTAAAGTCGTTACTGTCAATTTTAATATCAATTGCTGAACCATACCTAATAGAGTGGTGTGAATGCGAGAATAAATTCTGATTTAATTATATATTCAGATTTGTTTTAGTATCGTAAATAGTTATGTTTATTTGATTGACAATGGAGTTTCATTCATAAGCTAACTAACGGCTCGCTCTTCAATGGAAGTTATTCTGATAGGTTTGATTAATGTGCTCAATCGTAATTTGATTTGTGCTGGCAATTTTGGATTTACGTAGTACTTTGCGTCTTTTCATGAAATCTTCAAACTATATTTTAATGAACGACGTTTTACTTTGCGTTCATGAATATTTATAAAATATAAAAGAAAGTCCTGTTTGTTACAACATTTACAACTTAAGAACGGCTGGCATTATTATGATGTTTGATATATTTGATTTATCTTTGTCTCCATTAGGATCACAAGCTAGTTATTTTATAAAAAGTACTGGAAAAAAATCTTCACATACAAAAACAAAGTTTTTCATAAGAAGTCTTTGCCCTACAGTGGGACATTACAAACTAACACTTCTCGTTTATATGAATGCAAAGCCAACTCAAATCAAACCCACGTTTAAACATTAATAGACACATTGATCCCTCTTTCACAATATCCGTTTGATTTCAGTGAATCTACTCGAAACCGACTGACGGATTTGGTTCGTTTCATCGCACTGCGGCCATCGGCTCCGATTCAAGTCATAATGACCGATTCTATCAATCACATCTAGACGTTTTAATAATAACTCTTACGGAGATAACTTTACTGGACATTTATAATCAAACGACATGACTCCTTAGAAAAATCTGTGCTGACCAGATAAAAAAGATTGTACCATATGTCATATTAAATAGATTTATGATAAGTCAAACTTTATTTTCGTCAGCACCAATTATCAATTAGCTTATTCTAAATAAACATTTGCCCCACTTTGCAAAGTTACAACCGAAAATCAACCCTTACAAACTAGCCATGACTGAACGGCGATACATTAACAACCCCCATATAAATATACCCCACGTTAAATATAAATCGCAAAAGTAAATAAACGGTGACCATTACTGCCCTGATTATTACAACCCCTAAACTAAGGAAGCCATTTTGAATTTTTTTGTTATAATATTTGTTAAATGATGAGGGTTGTGTGAGGGTTAAAAATAGTGCAGTTTTCCTATGGCCATAATTTAGTGTAATTTTATTTCACAGCTGCTGAAATAGTTTTTATTATTATGTAGTCATTTAGAACATATTATACACATTTGCTTGTGATTTAGGAAATAGGAATTAGGTATTCTATACACGACACGATCTAGACTTAGCCATGAATTACGAATTCAAAACTCATAATATAACGTGCCCTCCGAACCACGGTAGCGCTCAAATAGAAAATGACACCATCGGCCATCCATCCAAGTAGACACCGAGCTGTATATTGATCGCTATGAGCTGATATCATTTAACCAAATTCCGCCACAAGTGCAAAAATAATTGACAGACCATTATTAAGTTCTGTTCTATAAATATGTTGTATTTATCGAATACAACGTTGACATTATATTGTTGTAAGCACATTAAAAGCTTGTAGACTTGTGTTACTTAACTTGGCATTCACAAGGTAACTCAATTACTGTGGCTTTTAGACACAGGAACAAATCGGGAAGTAACCTAATACACGTACATCGTCCCTGTTATTAATTTATAGAATACTAGCAGCATCCCGCGGCTATGCCCGCGTTGAGCCCGTTCCCGTGGGAATTTTCGAAAATCCTTTCTTAGTGTGCATTCACGTTACTTGAAGAACCTTCCTGCCAAATTTCATGTTTCTAGGTGTAGCGGTTGAGGCTGTGCGTTGATTATCAGTCAGTCAGTCAGTCAGGACTTTGAATTTTATATATAGATAGATATATATAATAGATATTTGTAGGTTGTAGCGGTGATGTATAAAATATTTAACTTATTTTTTAATTAATTACGCCCTTACGTAAAGAGGTTAAATGCTTCCTTAGTAGAGATTTAATGAGTGATTTTGACATGATATGTATGAAAAATTTCGTCAATTAGTTAAGCGTCGATTTAAAGGACGTCGCTGAGTGTGGCAGTTATAAATAAGGTTTTGGTTATTGAATGATAAGGATTTTAAATAATTATGAGATTCGGATATACCATATCCGACTTCGCATATATTTTATCTACCTTTTTTTGTCATTTCGGCCCCTTCATAAGAACCGTGATCACAGAAGACTGAGATGTACATACAAGAGTCTGTACAAGGATAAATAAAAGAAAAGAAAAACTTTTACCTTGCAAAGACGGTTAAGGCTAAAGGCTAGGGCCTGTCTTACATAATTTCAATTTAAAATAGAACATAATTTTAGAAAATAGAACACTAAACATTGTGTGCTCGACGAGCTCAACGGGAGTGAAACCGCAGCTACGTTAAGGTTAAACTAAACTAATACAGGTTATAAAGATTTTCACCTCTAACTCAAAATTACCATTTTAAACCAGAATAAGAACACGGTGTGCTGCCAATTACTTTTTTTACGTTACATCGCTGTCCCACCGCTGGGCAAAGGTATCGCCCAACTACTTCCACGTATCTCTTCCCAGTGCAAACTACTACCAATCTTTATCAAAATCGTCCAGCTCTTTCCGCCATCGACTTTGAGGCCCACCTGGGGGCATGCAGGTATCCTAAAATTCCCATTCCGTTGAAACCTTTGCCGTGCCTTTGTCCATCTGTCAATTACTTCATAAAATAAAAACTAACGCACCAGAGCTCTTGTAAAACCAATAAAGTTACGTCACGACGAATAAAAACGAACTAAAAGTTCACACTACTCTATCCACACTTCAGTTCATTGCATATCGTTCCTGGGTGAATTCAATTACGTACGGGGTTAATCCTACCCTTTGTTTGTTCGAGCTGACATGCGGGGCTGTCGGAAATCAATACGCAGTTTACCGGTTAAAGTTAACTGAAAGTCGCAAACAAAAGTATTGTATTGGCCGTGATTGGCGGAGAGTTGAATAAAATGATTTTTAAGTGGGTGACATTAATTGTGCTGCAGTTGTTATAAATCTTATCTGATTTTTCAGTGTGCAAGCTTCAGCGCTACTGTGAAACATTATAGGTTAATTAACATTTTTAGTTTTGAATTTAGACTATAGCTATGCTTATAACATTTATTTTAAATTAAGTTTTAAAATTGGGATTTTATTACTACTTGTGCTACTAAAATGTAAAACTTGTATTAACTTCTTAGTTTCTCTCAACACGATGAGTGATACCTAAGAGAATGATGAATGATGATAAATATGTTCTACTTCAAAATCCAGAAAGATAATAAATTAACTGTAATAAACCTCTTAATAATCGTACGAACACGAATTAGCAAGAGCTACTACTTATAAAACATAATTAATTTTCAATTATCAGTACTTATATAATTAGTGTGGCAAAGTCTAAAATATTGACTTCATTAACTGTTCCATTAACGTCAATACCACCTGTAATTTCACCCTTTAGGCGGTCAAAAACTCTGGTCTGACTAATCTATCCGAACTTGTAAACTTGATCCCAACAAAAATCGCTTCCAATAAAAATAAAATGGTGTTTCAGCGAGAAAACATAGCTATGCGAACATCTCTAAACTTGACAGCAGCGCTATGTCTCGGAAACATTCCACCCCATACGAAGTATCACGAAATTACTCCTCCCAAGGATCCCTGAAATTTCGCACAAAATATCGTTCATTCAGTGCATGTTTTTGCGTAGGTTTTAATGTATACTGGCTGAAAATTTGACTCCAAGAGTTATGTTATAGAGCAAATAAAAAGTTATTAGAGACAATTTTAAGAAGCACCGCGTTGAAATTCTAGGTATCTAATTATGTATAAAATACTCTGTATCTTAAAAAAATTTAAGCTCTGAAGAATAGGAAGCAATTCTATTTCAGTCTAGGAAAAGTCTAGTCAAGGAAAGTTCATTATTATTCAAGGGATGTTTACAAAGGTTTATTGTTTAAACGGTGAGGCATCAATTGATTTAGGTGTCTATTAAACAACTTTGAATCTGACGTATTTGTGTACACCACAACCAAATCAAACGCCTAACAAACATAAACTATATAAAATATATCAGAGATCGAGAAAGGAAGTTACGTATAAAATGTTATTATTAAATACCGCTACCGCACCCAGCGATACTTAATAAATCGGATACCTGAAAGAAATGAACAACAAAAGTGAACACTTCACACCTATTAGAAGCCACCCCGATTCCATTCACGATTGACGCCACACACAATGCTATAACATAAATGTCAATAAATGTCGGCCCTACGAAAGTATCCACCAAACTGTAGTCTCTTGATGTATGAGTTACGAATTAGTCGGTCTCTCTTTTCATACAGTGACATATATTCCTTTGAAAGAGCCTGTGAATTCTCAGTGTGACAAAGTAGTTACGCCCCTACCCTGTGTGGTAGAACTTGGGTGGTTCATTCAGGAATGCTCTTTGGATCTTTATAGTGGGTTAGATCTCTATCTAAACGTTGGGTGGTTTCCTGACGTCTCATTGTCTTGCAAAATGTATACTGTCCGATTCCGGAGGTCAAAGTTCTAACATCGTTAAATATAAATACGATGAATTAATTAATATCCAAGCAGAACTATAACTAAAAATATAAGCTTCACGAGAAGTTCGATATCTCAAACAAGCACACTTTCCTTCCAAAGCACTCCTTTTATCTCCACTCATACTCTCTCACATTTTAAACAAAATTCGCATACATTATAATCTACTTTTCCGATCACCGCAATTTCCCCGTCGAACACATAATGCATTATTCAGGAAGCTATCAATAACAAGAGATCTGTCATCGGGTAAGCAAAACCACACGGAGAATGGTGCCACCCACCGGTAGCATTATAATACATAATACTACGGTTTATAACAATACGGCTCACTCATGTAGTGAGACAATCGGTTCGAGGTATGTTTTAGAAAATGTTTGTGGTTTCTGATTGAGCACGGAGCGCATCGCAGGGGTCTCCTCGGCTACTGAACGGTAGTAAACTTATTGTTCTAAAGTCAACGTGAGCCCTTAATTGTGCGGTTGGCCATACATTAACAGAAGATCCTGAGCGCGTAACAAATCGCCGCGTCTCTAAGGACAGTTTGTGAATATTGCTCAGTTATGGCATTGACCACCTTGTGGTTACGCTGAAGGAATCTAAGACAATTAGATCATAAATAAGTTAATGTTTCGGAGAAGACAAATTGCTTTACGGTTTTACTGAGGACTGTATTTGTGGTCATTATTGATTGTTATGTTTTATATTAATTTGTTAGTTGGCAACGAGGTTTATTACTTTGTCTATGTATGTACTTTATTTAATTATGGAACTGATAGATTTATTGCGACCTTATGTTGTGCTTATTATGTACAACTATCGCAACTCAAGTTGAAGTCCAACGTAAAATAATTGTATACGAATAAGTAGGTATGTAATCTCCCGCTGGTCAAGGGTGTTTTATCTAAATGAATATATCAGACATTTCCGAATATTACATAAACATCAACCATACAATTTCAGTAGCTAACATAAGTATGCCACGAATCGTATATCATAAACTAAACCTGCACGAAAATCTTATGTAATCTTACTTTTACTTCCTGCTTCTGAATTTGTTGTAAATAGACTTTGTAATGTCATGGATTTTATACGTTGCCTGAAGAATATGTAACTTAATCTAATGCTTTATAATTTAAAAAAATAATTGGACGTGTAAAAAATTGTCAAAAAGGCGTTGTCACTGTCAAAATCTGTCGTAATGAGTTGTGATTCGTCTATTGAGCTCTGCACAACTCCGCACAGCTCCGCTCTGCTTCAATGGAAACGCACCATTAGTTATGTTCACAAGAAAAAAACATTACACGTTTAAATATGTAATTCAAGTATCGACTGTGCGTGTGACAACAAAATCAATTTAGAACATTTATCATAACTATCGATAATAACAATACATTTTATTCAAAGAATCTTCCAAACACGACAATAAAACAGCAATTATCGCCATAAATATTCCACTTTTCTCCATAGTAAAACTCTTTATAATTTCACAGCACGGACAAGAGTACCGATCATCACAAATTCGTCATGAGAAGAAACAAACGACACAAGTTCAAACATTCTGGGAACCTTGTAAACGGTTGTAAATCTATTTAATTGCTCGTATTTTTATTTGTTAAAGTTTTTAAGTTTATATTTAAGGGTGCTGCCTCCTGCGGCTTCGGGAGCTACGCAGTAAAACAATAAAAGTATCCCCTAACTGTTACCTCTTTGTGTTTGCTGACAATTGGTGACATTGCTCCTAACTGCCTTTTTGTTTCGACTCATAAATGAAGTTGGACAACGATTGCTTTTATAGAGTTATTAGGTTGAAAAAAACGAAGCGACATTCCGAGGAAGCGAGTTGGCAAGCGACGAGTGGCCGAGTTTTAAACACTTTTAAACACGAGCGAGCTATATAGCAAGAGTCTATACTATACTATAATACTAGATGTCCCGCGCGGTGGTTCCACCCGCGACCCGATAGATGTCGCTAGTGTGGGTCTAAACCATCCAGGGTGCCATCCCAAACGCATAAAAAAATCATTCAGATCGGTCCAGCCGTTTAGGAGAAGTTCAGTTACATACACACCTAATGTAGAATTATATATATAAAGATTATAAAAAGGTAAAGTTTCTAACTTTGTTTGTTTGTAACTATACTAATCCGATTCAAAAAGTTAGTTTGTAATGGATAGTCACATTTAACGGGAAGGTTTATATTATAGGCTATTTTTATCCCAAAATTCCAACAGGTACGGGGATAACACGGGTTAAATCGCGGGGTGCTGCTAGTTACATTGAGTATTGTGTGACGCTCGTGTACCATTGATATCGCCCGGTAAACAGCTTGTAAACTAGCTCAATCTAAACAATTTTGTAATTAATAAAACTATGACAAAGTTATTGTTTGACCTTAATTCAGCTGTTCCCTTCAAAGTAATACCAAAAACTTTCAATTAACTTAAAACTTTACACTTGACTCTTCAACCGAAACCAGTTTACACTTGAAAACATAAGCTGTCTTCAAGTTAGACAAGACACAATATTGTAATTATTAAAGCTTTGGGGGCTAACTTTCTTCACATTACTTGTTCCAAGGATGAAGTGGTTTATAACTTTGTTATATAGCATTATAATGAAGATATATAATTTGCTAACAAAACCGGTACAGTTTTGCACCGTGTAAAATTTAGAAAAATGTTTTGTTAGTTAAAAACAATCTCTGAGTTACTTCGTATTGTGGTTTAAATAATACAATTTAATTCTTACTTTGAAGCCTGCACTCGCGGATAGAGAGGTCCGTACTTTTTATTTGATTACTTTTCTGTTACCAGTTCTGTATGAAAATTGACATTGGATATCGGTTGTTAAGTAGTTGCTTAATCAATTGCATGTATGTTGTATACTAGCCGCGCCCCACGGTTTTACCCACGTTGTACCCGTTCCCGCGGGAATTTCGGGATAAAGTGTATCCTATGTGTTATTCTGATGTATAACCTATATTACTGTAAAGTTTCATTCAAATCCGTTCATTAGTTTTTGCGTGAAAGAGCAACAAATATACATTCATACATACATCCATCCTCACAAACTTTCGCATTTATAATATTAGTAGGATATATTTGAATGCAAATGCTCCATAATATCTATATTTTGTAGAAACCACTTATCAATTTATATTGTATCTTCTTACTTTTATCTAGTCTTAATCACAGAAAAAAGGTTTATTACCTCAGTCTTTCATTATAATGAATCACTCAAAATTATTCTCAATCAAGATTCGTATCAATTTTAGCCGCATCATACATAACCGGACCGATTGTTATCTTTAAAAGCTTGTCTTCATGTTTCACATTAGCAAGTCTAAGGACCTTCGTATGTTGTAGTCCACAGAGTTTTAGATTGTTCGACGCAGTCTAATCTGTCTAACTTCAGTTTTTGACAAGCCCGTTGGCGCAGTGGCAGTGAGAGCGCTTACCGTGTCGGGGGTTGCGGGTTCGATTCCCGCCCGGAGTCAACAATATGTGAAGACATAGTTGTTGGCGACGACGTCTGGGTGTCAATTGTATATTCTTATAAAGTATTTGTGTATATATATGTAGTAGTATCAGTTAGTTAGATTCCATATTACAAGCTTAGAGCTTAGTTTGGGTCTAATTAACCGTGAGTGAATTAGTCCGGGTATTTTTTAGTTGTCGCTACAATAACCGACTGACAAAAAGTATGGTATTTAAATGTACATGACTGATTCACACACGATTAGTTAGACCCAAACTAAACTCTTAGATTCTCCTGGAACCAAAGGCAGTCTAAATATTGTTTAAAGCCTAAATGCCTTATTCATAATTGCTTGTTAATAGCATTTTAGCTATTAAATGGTTTTTGTCCTTTTCTGACAAACGCTATTTTCCTAAGAGTGAAAGAGGCAAAACATTTTATAACAGTGTTTTAGTGATAGAACGTTTCTGTATAAGGTGGTGAGTCTGTACAGGCTTTTAAAATAAAATAGACGGTAACTAATTATTAAGTAGGGTGACCATGAATATTTCCGTGATTTAAGAGGGCACAATGTAATGGTGAAACAATAGACAAATAAAAGAAAGAATCCAACGACATGTACCTATGTGTTCTAATTATATAAATAGTGAAGAACTTTAGTTTGTACGGCTTAACGAAACTTTTATTTGGTTCTACTATGTCGATACGAATTCCTTATGTCATCGTATTGACTACGTAATTATAAAGCTCATGTGTCTAGAGAAAGACAAATTGTAACAACTTTGGGACCTCTGGAAACGATTTATTAATAGTGATGCTCATCTAAATATAAATAACTATCTGGTTTAATTTGAAGACCTTCTCAGATCAAGATTAACCAAGGTTAAGTTTTGGTAGAGTGTAACTTGATCTCTGGCGTCATGATTGTCAGGTCACGTCGCGACCTTTAGTACGCGAAGCAATCCATAGACAGTTACTAGTTTCAAATCTTTTAAACTATGCAAAAATCCGTAACATTCGTTTTAGAACACTACATATTTCAACTCAATAGTTGGACATAAATATACATGTTAGGAACATAACTGTAGCGAATTGTTTTGTTTCATTTCAATCAGACTCTACGTCCAATCATTGTCCACTAAACAATAAAGTGTACCTTCAAACTGCCTCCTAAAGAAGCCATTAAACATAACACCTCTATAAAATGTTTGTAAACACGCAAAGCCTTCCAGCTGCGAGGATGCTGCGCGCTGAACTGACTCCACCTAAGACAATGTACTCGACTAATAGCTACCGATGACTCATACACTATAAATAAATCATTGTTACTAAAGTTACTAACAGGAATCACGAGCATTTGTTCTCCCCTTTAAGCTAAACCAGACTAATAATTTGTTCAAAACAAGGCACGTTACATCGCTGTGAAGGGTCACAGTGTGACGTCTTTACCGATGACTCGAAACTATTCCTTCTATTGTTGATTAGGAAACAAAACGGCCGTGTCGACACCCTCCTTCGTCTTATGCCGATACAATTACAATTCTTTACATTCTTACTGAATGTTAAACAAAAACATGGCACAAACGTCCGCGCGTCCGTCCTATTGTCATATCCATCTCGATGATAATGAAAGCCGTTACTTTATTATGTGTAGCGTGCGCTAAACGTTTCCTTATTTTATGGAGTCTTTTGTAAAGCGAAAAGCTTTAATTGTAACTAATAAACCCTTTTACTTTATCGTAGTAGTTCGTAATAGTTCAATGATGCAAAGTAAAAGCTTGAACCTGAGAATCTTTTAAACTTTATATTTCAGCTCGTGTTTCGCAATCAATGCAAAATAAATCAAATAAATTTAATTAATTAACCTGAATTAACATTTACCATTCTGACTGTAATATTAATTGCAGATTCGATACAGCGTCCAATTAAATATTTGCTTGTTTGAACCCGCCAGGAGTTCTTGGTCGACACAAAAAGTGTCCCAATGTTGATGTTTTTGGTCGAGCGATCGCTGGACATGCACGACTTTCGCGTTTCATAGAAAATTTTGTGGACGTTTTATCGGAATGTCACCGATTTATTTCTCGTGAGAACTTGTAATAGAAACTATTATAATGTCAAGTGCCGTACTCGAATCTTGTAGGGTGATTGAGAATTTTTGCTAAGCAAATGGTTTCGTTACGCTACTACAAGTAAATAACTTTCTTGAGAAGCAATTTCGGATATTGGAATGTATTCTGGAATTGATAAATGTCGTTTCGCGTTTAACGTAGCTCTTGAGAATTGTGTCAATGTTTTCACACATTCCTTCTGTTTTATCGAATTACTTGTAGATACAAGTAACTGGGCATTATGGCATTTTGTAAATAAACATTTATGTTGATGCCATTTAAGTAATTGATTATCAATAAATTAAGCACGATTGCGGTATGTTTATTCTTTTTGGGTTTTGAAACAATTTAATTTGATAAAGCATCAACCTCGTCACTGTTAAATATGGTTTTGGGTTACTAACTACTAGTAACTAATTACATGTCAGTGGAATACAAATAAATTACACCAGTAGAGACATAAGCATGTATCAAAGGAGCATTCCATTATTGATCCGTTCAGTTTCATCCTAAACAAGACCAAATCGATAGTGTATCGAATCTATGTCAAGCCAGTTCGAGACACGTGCGTGCATTATCGACTGTGAAAATCGATAGATCACCAATACCGATTTTCGGAAAAACTGTTCGAGTCGACGTCCGATTATATTCGATTTTCGACGAGCACGATCGAGTCGAACACACCTGCGTTCGCTGCGCTCCCGTCCCGCTACGAGTATAATTGTCGCTGCCATTTTTAAATGTTTAATTGCTAAACAGTTACACCGTTCAATTTTGTGATTTGGCGTTCTCACGCGTCGTAGTGTGAGAACAATCGACTAGAGAGTTTTACATGTTTTAGTAGTCGTTAGACACGATTACAATTGTCCGATACGCAAATATAATGAAAGATTCGGTGCTATTAAAACATTCTGACTCACAGATTGATTCGTATAACCATTCGGATTTGAATAATTCAGGCGACTATGTGTCTGGCAATTAAATAAAATGGTAGAGGTCTGTTTCATTTTATTTATGCTTCAGAACTTTTGTTACGGCATCGTTAGCATCGTTCGTTTGCGAATAGAATACTCAAATGTCACATATCAAATAACGTGCGCGCTCGCTCGAGTTTTATTAAGCTAGCACACTCGCTCAAATAAATAAAATGCCAACATCAACCCTTGCTACTTCAGTATCAAACTATAATCAAGAAAAAGCACATAATAATAAATTCTATTCTGGTAAACCCTCCCCGTGAATCCGTTCTGTTTTTCCATTCGATTTGATTCGTCATGTCCTATTAAGTCGGCGGATTTTCTTGAGTCTTCCGAGAATATCTACTGCAAATAACTTCACTCTATTTATAAATAGAGGTAATCTAGTTCACCTTTCAGTTCCTTGAAGTGCGAAGAAAGTTTTAAATTGAAACGAATTATATCTTAGACAAGCGGTGACTTAAAACTGCAGTTACAGTTAAGAAAATCTCTTAATATGTAAACACATCTTTAATCTTTGCATAAGTCTCTGTTGCTCTACTGAGGGTGACTTTTCCATCCATCATAATGTACCAGACAGACTAAAATACGTAACTTTGTATATCTATAAGTAGCTACAGCAGTCTAAAGAACATTCACGGATAAAACACCAGACATAAAACCAAAAATCCTATTTACTTCTACCTTTCTAATACAACTAACTAATCAAATCATTCGTGTTAAAACATAAACATAAAGCAACAGCAATAAAAGGATATTAAAAACCGTTTATTGATCAAAACAAATTATCGTCAACAATTTATTGAGATTATTCGGTTCCCACGAGTGTGCTTTACCGATAACTTTTTGCGTCAAAAAATACGTTTTTGTGTTTGAAGAACCGGACTTGAATCACGTTTTCTATTGATTGTTCAAAATCAACGCCTTCGTTGTGGATTGGTCGATGTGATGGCATTTAGGATTATGCCATCCATTACGTAACAGACTTCAGGTATTTATGTAGTGATGAAACTTTTGTATATTATGTATGTTTTAGACAAGTTGGCTGTATATTATGTATGGTTGGGTTGTGTATGTGTATGTGTGAGACCATTTTTCATGATTTCTTGTTTGTTAAGATTGTATGATAACATTTATTACGTAATGTTAGTTGAAAATTATGTTATATACTTATTTATAACGGTTGCCCGTCTGGCTTGGTTTCTAAAAAGCCACGTCAAACGGTATACACGTCAAAAATCAAATGGCATCTTTAGAATTCTTCATCACACAGTTTTTAACTGAATTAATATGAACAACTCTTTATAAATCAATTTAACCTAAGCCCCTGAACAATCTATAAACTTTCACAACAAGCTTTACATAATGCAGCTGAAAATACTCCAACATTTACATCTGCATTTCAATTGACAATCTAATCAAAACAAGTGCCTGTCCATGACGTGTACAAGTGAACAGTAGGCACACGAAAATGTCAGAACTAATCGTTAATCTGTAGTTGACATTAATTGGCGTTCCTAAGCTTTTGTCTCCACCTGTATCTTTACATACACACTGCTAACATTTAGGCCCAATGTCCACTGAGCGTTTTATGTCACCTTCAGAGATTCATGTTTTTTAGCTAGCATACTGTCCACGAGATAGGCCCACTTTACACGGGGTTTAACGTTACACACGTATTCGTTAGAATACGCTTGCTTGTAGCGAGGCGGTCGTGACTGAATTTTCATCGATTTTTTTTAATGCGTACTATCATCTACGAGTTAGACTCACTTCCTTCACCTGCGTATAACCAGCTGTACGCATGCTTTCAGCTTGAAAACAAACCATCTAACTCTGGTTTAGCATATGCAGTGACGGAGATACCACATTGAGTATTCATACGTAATTCTCGTAATGATTCAAGTACTATTGTTTTGTTATTGTTTCTGAACTCAGTTAAATTGTAAAGCTGATTGGAGAGATGATTGTATTAAATGATGGCTGCAGTTTTTGCAAGTGTTGATTATTTTTACTTACTTCTATGTAAATCTTCTTATTGCTTAAAGTCAAGTATACGCTTTCAATACAAAAAGTAAAATAGTATATTATAACTCAAGCACGGTAAGTAAGTAAGTCCAATCATCCTTTGTGTATATCAAAATATTTAGCCGGCAAAGAGTGCGTCTATGTTCTATTTCTTTTGGATTGGCACAAAATGTGGACCAATGTCGTCAATTTTCCAGCCGAAGACGATTGCTCTTGAAGAGGAAAAAGGTTTAGAGATAGGGTAAGAATGAAATAAAATCACTTAACCTTTTTCCTCTTCAGAAGCAATCGTCTTCGGCTGGAAAATTGACGACATTGGTCCACATTTTGTGCCAATCCAAAAGAAATAAATTATACAAGTATCCACGCGCTCTTTATATTAGTATACGCCAAGTTTATACCAACTGCCGAAAACAAGCTTAATGCTTGTTTGAAACCGCCCTTACATATTTCGCTTTTAACGCAGTTTAAAATAACATTCACTATGCCACCTGTTTCTTAAATTAGCATTATAAACATTTTATTTTATGTATGTAAATGCTTTATTAATTAAATTGTTATCTTGAGTAAACAGATGTATTTATTTATTGCAAGATAAATATTTTCATTAAATGATAGACCTAGGTGACACATAATATTATGAGATCCAAGAGCCACCTACTAAACCTTATATTCGAAGTAGTATTTTAGATTAGGTAGTTTCGCTCTATTCATTTTTTAAATGGCTGAAATTTCAACCAATTCATAAGAATTGTCTTTTGTTATAAATAAACTAGCTGCGCCCCGCGGTTTCACTCGCGTTGTACCCGTTCCCGCGGGAATTTCGGGATGAAAAATAGATGTTGGCCGATTCTCAGACCTACTCAATATGCTCACAAAATTTCATGAGAATCGGTCAAGCCGTTTCGGAGGAGTACGCGAACGAACACTGTGACACGAGAATTTTATATATAAGATAATGTATACTAGATATGTGTTGCAAAAGATTCGCAGAAGTGAGAATGTGTGTTATTTTGGATTAGGGTCTAGACAGACGGACTGCAATTCAACTGCAATCCGACTGCCAAATGGCAGTTCAGATGCAGTTTGAATGCAGTTGGCTCGACTGCAATCAAACTGCACGTCGACGGGCAGTTGGCGTGCAGTTGGATTGCAGTCTGAGTGCAGTTACAACGACAGACTGCAATCCAACTGCACGCCAACTGCCCGTCGACGTGCAGTTTGATTGCAGTCGAGCCAACTGCATTCAAACTGCATCTGAACTGCCATTTGGCAGTCGGATTGCAGTTGAATTGCAGTCCGTCTGTCTAGACCCTAAGTATCATTTCGTCTAAAAAGCAATTCGTCTATAGGGCAACTCGTCTAAAACGCAGGTTGTCTAAATCGCGGCTCGTCTACATATCAACTCGCCTAAAAGCAACTGGTCTACATGATTTTTTCAGTAGCAGCTCGACGAGCGACTTATTGTTATTTTTAGCGAGTATTTGTTTCATAAACATGTTTAAATGGAGAAGGTGTCGTAGGTAATACTTTCTGTCTGAAAAGTCTGGTATATATAGTTCCTAGGACTATATGCGCACATTAAAACTTTCATGGATCTACTAAACAACTTCAATATAGTCGGTTTGTATCACAGAATTTGAAGTTTGACCACTTTGAAGTGAAAGTCGATTCATTTTTGGATGTCACTATCTCTATCAACAAAACGTAGATAAGTATTGTAAGTTTAATGAGCAATTATTGCCTGAAAATTGGCGAAAGTCAATTCAGTTCAGCAGTTTTAAAAAAAATCTTGATTAAAAATTAGCTACTTACCTTATTTAAAAAAAAAATAAGTGTTAAAATTTATAGGAAATTAAATCGTGATGAAGAAAACTTCAAAAAAATTAATTAGCATTCATTTATTTTGGGTAAACTATAACTATACAGTAAAACTAACACAATAATTATATTCTTAACTATAAAATACACAAATACGAATAAATATACACTTTAAATTACAATCACAACTTCGACGAAGGCAACCATTTACAAACCACTTTACTTTAAGGCAATCGTTAAGGCAGAGATACACATGCTTAAATTAAGTAAGAAACCATTGTCGTTAAAACGTATTTTTACTTAATTTCTGAGAGTAATATGCTCATTATTTGCATGTAGCATGCCTATTGGTATGAAACCACAATACAATAAGCATCAGTAGTCTGTGTATATGCACCTTTAAATCTAACTATTTATATTCTAATTAGTACATTGATTAGTTATAATATTCTTAAAATGAATTAACAACATTTCGATACAACAACGGTTGAAATTTTAATTTACTTACTGATTATAGCTTAGTATTTATTTTTGCCATATAATAGGAACAGTACAATGAAATTCCTAAGATTAATTGATAAAGCTATGCCTATAATACAATTGAAAGTAAGTCTTACAGTAATTACACAAAAGTGACTTTAATTACATAATTATTGTACTCGTATAATATAGATTGGAGCTTTAAAAGGCACTGTTTACGTTTGATAATTATGATAAGACATGTTACTATTGATATATGTAATCGTAAGTTGGAGTCAGTAAATAAATTCTATTACGGTAAAAGCACCTTACTTGAAAGTAGATTTAACCCTCAAATGCCAAACTTTTTACAGAAACCTCTTTACAATCCTTTGAAAGAAAAAGGTTTAAAACTACAATAAAGTAGTGCACCATCAAGAAGGTTTTACAATACAACTGTCAAATTTGACATTTGTGATTTGGACGTTTCAATAATTGTCAAATTGATTTTGACATTAATGTACTCTACCCATATCCATGCCTCCGAGTTGTCCTAGATAAGGGTAACCAGACTTGGCCTCTGTAGGCGAATGCGCGTGCGATGTGTAGTGTGCAGCATTCGTTCCAAAGAAAGAACTGTAACAAAAGGAAAATAACGTAAGTTATTTGTCAAAAGAAACTAAAGAAAAGGGACTATTTTAATGCAATAGGTAGTACAATTGTAGAACAATGAAAGAAAGAGAAACACTTTTCTAATTGTTCCTGTACATTTTACTCAGTTCTCTGTACATTTTCTGAATCATAAATACTACTTATGGTCCCATATCGTGAGAATTTGCTCTCAGAACTTCATGAACCAGAAAACTTAACGGAGCGAATTATTACCGATACTCATCAAGCTTTCAAAAACAGTAGAAACCAATAATCATTGAACCTCTAATACCCCTAATGCCGCTTATTTCTTTGCAACACCGGACACCATCATTTCCAAAAGGTCAGTAGCATTTTATTAAACCTAAACACAAAATGGAAGCCATCGTGACTTACCGGACAATAAAACTATAATTAACGTCAAAATACAGTGGCGTTCACGTAATTATACAACATTTGCGTTAAATTAATGTCAGATATATCAAGGTCACAGTTAGAGTCTTAAAGTTAACTTTATTAGCTAAATTCGTAGTTCCCTAAAAGTTGTGTACGGAACTTTACAGTGTTCGAATTTCAAAATTGTTTGTTCTGAAATTAGTACAAAACAACTGTAAGCAATTCTGTTTCGAGAAGCATATTTAGTGCTGGGGCAGATGGTTCGGAACGGTTTCATTACAAACTGGGCCTATCATTACAAAACCAAAACTTAATGTAGCAGGATATTAACATGCAACGGAAGGAAATAACAATCGTATGGTTTTAATAACCGTTAATTCGAAACGAACGTTATTTAATATTATGAACGATATTATGTAACTATAGCATTATTTCGGTCTGCACTAAACCTAATGGTTACTTCTTTCACTAACTATAATAGTACATTATGCAAATTATTCGTATTAAAACTCGTACAGTAAAGCACATGTGAACGTGTGTGTAGTTATGTTCAGTATAGTTCTAAGAGGCCAGCTAGCTCAGGAAGTAAAGTCAAAGATAAGTTTTAATGTCGGGTTTGAGGCAGTAATGTGTGGGTTCATTGCACTAATGTCACGTTCGGCCTTTCATTAATTGCATGTTCACACCGCGGTTTGTTTTCACCGACCGTTCCTGTATTAGATGCCTTCCTATATTGATAAACTGTTATTTTAACAGAAAAGTTATAAAGATTAACTTATGTATCTTTAGTATAACCTTGTCTTTGATTTCCTTAAAAAAAATACAAAATATTATTTAGATTCCTAATTTAAAACACAGCTTATCTATACAGAGGATAAAGGTTTTATTAAGAAGGTTATCGGATATTTATTTTACTTGCGGTTTCCCCTTCCTACCCGAGGCTCCTCAATAGCCCTGACACACTTTCATAATTAATAGTACCATAAACATTGTCTTGACATAATTTTCTGTGTATTTAATTTTCTGTATGGAATAAGCAGTTATCGAAAGCACGTTTAAATTACGATATCGGACCGTATTATTTACTTGATAAAAGACTCGAGTCGATTGCTGGTATCAATTGCGACCATAACTCAATATAAAGGTGATTTTATAAGGATGACGAGAATGGCACCTAAATGTTAAATCTCGAATTTAATGGTTACTTAGCCATCTAAAGACTACAGCTTTAATAAAGTCTGAAACGCATTATTACAGTCAATATACATATTTATTGCCGACAGCTGTCGCTTTTAATTAAAGTTGTACGCCGAGTCACCGAGCTCACTCAATATAAATTTACTATCGACTAGGAAATAAATTATTGCGCAAGTCGATTTTCCAACTAGAAAGGCTGTACATGTTTAGGCGCCATATTAGAAAGAAAACAGAACGTTTTCAATATATTATTTACGTACAAAAATGTTTTCGGCAGACAAAATAGAGTCGAGTGGTTACGTCAATCAAGCGAGTAAAGGACTAGATAAGACAGGCCGACACGTGAACACAACTAACCCATATATTATTAGTTTGTTCGCCATTGTGAAAGAGTGGATATTGTGTGTGGTCCATCGAGGTTTATAGACGTGCTTTGTCTCGATAACACGGATAAATGTCGTCGCCGTATACAGCACAATGCGACAATGTATTTGTCACAATCACGCGACAATCCACTGTGGAACTCACAATTTTCTAGTTGACCCGAGAGAATGTCTACTATGTGTCCCATCTTTTTAATTTCCCACCTTACAAGGCAAGATGATCGATAACCGTGACTAATGAAAAATAACTAAAAATTTAATTGAAAATCGATCGAATCTTTATAAAATTCGCAGCCCTATTGCGTTCACGATCCGATCGACGTATTACGAAGCGCGGCCTATAATAACCACCCGTGCGGCGTATAATGGCCAACTTCTTACCCTCTTAATTGATTAGCGGCCGCTTCGGCTAATGATAAAGGAAGGTGAAAAGAAATAAAACGTTGAACACAGATTTGCAATCGATGCCCACGCCCGCGATACAGCCACCGGATGCACGACTACCACTACACATAACATCATCCGTATTGACACATCATAAAACACATAAATGACTAATGGAAATGATGTCATTGTATTTCAAACAACCGAAACGTACTATTAGCGTAACAGCCAGGTACGCGATCGGTATTCGTTTAATTGATAGTTATTTAAATCACCGCCGGCAAAGGTCAGTTTATTGTGATTGCATATTCAACTGTTCAATCCGATGCCGCAGAATATTAGTACAGCAGAAAACATCAATAATTCATGAGACTACTTAGTCGCCGTCAGGTCTTATTGAGACGTTATGAATGTTTGCTTTGTATAAAATAAAATATCAATTGATTGTTATCTTACCTGTAATTTTCTGGCCACGCGCCGACTTCGGCCAGTTTGTTTTGTGGGTGTCCGGCGAGTTGCCTCGAGGACCAGTGGTTGTGGGCGGACATCACGTGGTCTTGCTTCGCGTAGTCCCCGTACCCGTAGGGATGGGTCACGGCGTCGCTCGCACTCGGGTACGTCGAGTGCTGGTAGGTGATAGCACTCGTTTGGTTCGCAGACGGACTCGTCGTCACGGGGCTCGAGCTCGGAGGAGTGTCGGTGGTAGGCTGGAGCGGAGCTGGCAACTCCGAAGAATGAGATAAGGGAGTCAAGTTTCCGGACGAGAAAGACGTAGATGTTGGAGGATGTAGAGAGGAAGTCAGCGCCGATTGGCAGACTGAAGGAGCAGTGAGCGCTGATTGGTGTAAAGACGGCGCAAGAGCTGAATTCAAGACCGAACTCGATCCGAGAGCAGAAGAGTATGATTGTTGCCAAGATGCACATTGAGCGTTAAATGTTGATGGCGGTTCATATTGCTGATGGACGGAGGGGAAGGCGGATTGCAAGGACATTGTGTTGAAGGCACTCAGTTGCTGCGAGTTCAGTTGCTTGCGGAGCCTTGCTCTTCGGTTAGAAAACCAGACCTAAACAAAAAATAACACGTCAGTAAACCCATTTGAATAAGAGACTGACTGGATTCCTACCCTTGAAATATCTAATCAACTAATTGATACGGAGACCTCCCAAGCTAATCCTTGAGATGGCAATCGTTTATGCATTCAAATGTATTCTATTGTACTTAGTACGGGCATTAGTACATTTGTATAGCTCTATTTATTTGTAAGCATGGTACGAATAAATATCTCTTTAATTTTTAATTATAGACCGAGCTCGATTACACTTTGCTCTGAACCCTACAATTTATTAAGATTATTAATTGAACTAAAACTGGTAAGCCAACGGTAGCTGTAGCGGCATATGGTAGCATACTTAGTGTTGTTGTTATTAATTACGAAGGTAATTTAAGGATATTTGACGCCCTACTTTATAAGGGCGGGTACATAACAATGGGTTAGGTTGATTGCGTCATCTATCATTGATACGGTTGAGTTGATCCGAATTAATGTTTACCTGAACTCTTGCTTCAGTGAGTTTGGTCTTCTGGGCTAACTCCTCTCGCGTGTACACGTCCGGGTATTGGGTCCTGGTGAAGGCTCGTTCAAGAGCTTCAAGCTGGTCTCCGGAAAATGTGGTTCTAGATCTACGTTGTTTCCTCTTGAGGGTAATCCCAGGTTCCGACTCAGTGTCCGAATCTTCACAAGACGATGGACCTTTTGAAAAAAGAACATTTCGTTGACGTAAAATAAAAAACAAAACTTAATATTACAATGACAATAATGACATAAAACATAACACGACTGCATGACGAATCACAAACATTAGCCCGACTTGGGTGCGAATAGTTACTTAATATAAAAATGTCATCGTAATCTTTATAGCAACTTTCTAGAGGTTTTTATTTTATTTTTTCAATGGTGATATAGACGCACAGCCGCACAGACCACACGCGGCCTCGATTAAATTAAACGTAACCACATTACATTATGTGGCAGTGGCTTCAAATGAATTTGGGGCCACAATAAATATTACTTTATGCTAGTTGATTATGAATTCTCTGAGCAGTCAGATGTCACTCTGATCCCGGTTTATTAGCATTATCTATAACATTCATCACCATGACACCCACGCTCTTCAAATTATGTTAAGCTTCTTGCATTTCGTATTATTTGTTAATTAAAGAAATTGCTCATACGAATTCTACCGAGCACGGCATATGCAAAATGTTTCCTCGAAAAAAGCGATCGCCATGTCCCGTTATCCGTCGTTGTGCGCCGCGGACACGAACATTGCATTTTCAATGTTGAATGCGCCGACTGCGAAGGTTTTCCAGTGTAGACATTATTTAGCCGTGCGCAAGTTTAATATGCATAATCTTATCGGCGCGCAGAATCTTAGCGGCACTGCACTCCGTCGCTGAACCGGGATATTAGGAGCGCCATTTTATATTGGATAGCTATACGGCACAAGACGTGCCGTACGGACAGATTGTCGTAATGCAAGCCTCGCGGCCAAACGCGATGGGATAATAACACCTTTGGATACTAATTTCATTTTTATAACCTACAATTTGGACGCCGACACAAGGGGCGCTGCTGTACCGTGCGCGCGCGCTCACTCTTACGTGGATTATTAACTTTATACGCTATTTTGCGAAGTTTGCAAACGTTCCGACAGTCTCATTATTGGAATAAATTTATAATAAGAGTGTGTTTGAACTAAATTAAGTGATTATGAGACTTGAATTGCTGTTAAGGACTACGATGACATGGTCAGTTTTTTACAATTTTGCAATTACTAGTATGTAGCATAATATGATTGTATTGTAATATTGGTGTCTGACTGTATCTGAATGATTTGCCATGCAAAGGAGAAAACTAGAGCAATATAAAGTTTTGTGTAAATACACACTTGGCAGATTTTATATTGCAGAGCGGTAGAGTGTTCAAACAAACTTTTGTTTGACTCTACATTTTATACGTTAGAACTTTCTATTTTAACCTAGGTTTTATAGACTTTTTTGCATCATGAAAGAGCGATATATGAACTGAATCCGTAGAAAAATCACAATGAATATAAACTAAGCTCAGTCTAAGGTAAGTATTTACTTACCTAGAATACCATCAATGCTGTGATTTCTTCTAGGATCAGATTCGTCTCTTTTCCCTCCTCTTATAAGTCTCGATATAGAACTGACTGAAGGTGCGGTGTTTTTATCGCATATGCCTTCTTTTATAAGTTTATCTCTAATTTCCCAGGAGAATATACCTGGGTTTTGTCTCTTGAGCTCTTCGATGCGGTTCTCTACTTCAGGTGTCGCTACTCTCGGTTTAGACCCTCCGATCACACCAGGCCGAATCGATCCGGTCTCCTGTTGGCAAAAAGGACAAATTAATAATAATAATAATATCTTTATCTTCAACATGCATCAAAATATCAGTCTATCTAATGAAAAGTTATTCCGAGTAATATAAAGTGCCCGTAGTGCAATATATTATTTATTTCTCTGATAATATTGACAAATTACATTGTAGAGCATCTAAGTAAGTCTGAATAATACTATACAAAGAATCTCGGTGTGATTGGTCCGGCTGTATACTTTGAGGAGTCGGTGTGGATGCTCACCTGGTATCTGTTGAGGATCTTGGAGACGCAGCCGTGCGAGACGCGCAGCTGGCGCGAGATGACGCAGGGCCGCACGCCCGCCGCCGCCATCTCCACGATCTTCAGCCGGATGTGGTTCGGCAGAGGACGACCGTTTATGAATACACCGCCTAGCTGGTTCATGCGACCCTGGCCTGAACAAAAAAGCAAACATTTAACAATATATCACTAGAATCTATAAGCACTAAATCATAAAAAAGTGCACCAAAAACCACATAATGGCATATTCAAAATAGTTTGCTATCGTTAAGAGTGCAACGCCACCACTTCAGCACATTTCAGTGCAAAATAAAATCTCTAAACGCAACGAAAACCGATTTACTAAATCTTTTCAACCCTACTTGTAATTCATAATGTAAATTGTATTCAATGCCTCATGAATAAATAACTATTGATACATTTTATTTATCAATGAAATAAATCCATAATATAATATCACAGACGATTGAATTGCAAGAATGTATGAAGATGTTGAGATATGAATTCTGCACTAACAATACAAAAGGTAAGTAGGCCAATACAAGTAGCCGTATTAAAAGTAAATAAGGCATAAACGATGAATACAATGTAGTACTCCGTGGAAGGCACGTCCCATTCTATTATTTGCTATTCTCTGGCAATACATACGTCATCGGTAGGCCTCAATCGCCGCGTAATTTTACGTTTCATTACAAATGATCTCAAGCAAAAGTATTCAACATCTATAACAAAAATGAGGCCAAGCGCAAACGATAACAACTCCCATGTACACCTAACTATAATCAAATTGTACTTCATAAAAATGCTGTTTTAATATAAGTGTTCTGAGAAAACATTTTCCTTACTAATAATGTGAGGAGAGTTATCAAATATGCAGGTAATAAAATGTTTTCAGAAAGAAACATTGTGATTGTTGATTAATTTCAAGGTATAACATTTGCACCGCCTTCAATATTGTCCCTAGGGAAGTAATGATAATTCAGGATTTATTAATGGTTGTGTAAGTGTCGCCATTATAATCACATCACGAGGACCACCTAACATCAAAGGAGGCCGACCGCCCAACATTTTTGCAACGCCTTGCTGCATTTTAACTCTATTGAGATTGAAGAATGGAATAGCTATAAAAAGTTATGACTCTTTATTAGATTAAAGATATCGCAGGACTTTGAGGATCGATGATTTTTATTAAGGTACTTTGCTGAACTAAAAAACTTTGTTTTAATATCTATCTTGGTATTTTGTTTTTGTGTACCTTGCACTTTTTGCTACATGTTTAAATGACTAAAATACCAGATCTAATTGATAGCAATGAATCATAATTTTAAAACGAATTCCTGTTCTATTTGATTGACACGACCTAATTTACAAAAAAACTATAACAGTGGCATCTACCACTTGTGGAGGCATTTATAGTTTATCAATTTCATATAATTCCACAAAGGCTCCGACGCATGTTAGACCCTAACCCCCGCTGAGAAACACCAATCAATTAGACAACATGTCAACAAGTATGTCCCTTAATAATATTAAACCGAACACGTTGAAGACAATCGATTTCAAACCGTAACACAAACAACATACGGACACTTTGCAGTCAACATAAAACACTTGAAAGCAACAGGAAAGATGTATCCACGCGTTAAATTTTAAACCTTATGCAGAAGATTATTAAGATTTTTTTGTGAAGTCGTGTTTTTTCTTTTATCGCGTCTGGGTCTTGGTGGTGGTTTCTGCAAGCGAGCCTCATATTTTTTTGTGAGAGCCCGTAGACGTCGCGGTGCCTCGAAAGGCCATGTTTTTGAGTGTTAATTTTATGTTCCCGAAATATTTATGACGCATAACGTGTCCGTAATAACCTGACTATACAAATGTGGGTGGTTCTGTGGAAAACATATCACTTCATTACCTGCATCGTCTATTTTTTATATATTTTAATAGGCGATGCCATTTTAATTTTCAATGTGAAGGAATAGATATCAAACAGAATGGCGATCAAGGAAACCGTAACGTTATACAAAGTTTACGTATAATTGAGAAACGGGATCAGTCAAGAGCACAATCAATAAAAGGCTCACACAACGTATACATACACAATAACGCTTCAAGTTAACAATGCGTAATAGAATTCGCAAACATTGTAACAGTATTAACGCAAAAGGAGGCGAAGTTAACAACAAATTCAAACATTCATTGGTAACTAATCGTCCGGAAGCACTTTGGATCATGCACAAGTTGGTTTCAATGGACTCCACCCGGGTGGCATTCGGGAGCTCGGTAATGCAATTAATAACAACAAAATACCGTCGAAACGCAGACACAGTATCTCATCTCAAGACTCAGCTACTGGATACTTATTTGTAAAACAACTTACGCGTTTTATTCATGTCTAAGTACAAGGGAGTTTACTCCATGAACCATAATCACACACTAAGTTAAGACGGACAGCAATGCAATATAACGCATACAATTTTTCTCACAATCACATAATCGTGTATCAATTCGTTCAACCAACGCATTCGTGTTAGACGAAATTGAAACAGAGTCGATCATTTAATGGCAAACGTAAGAGGCAAACCGTGACCGGATAAATGAAGATTTTGAATTCACCATTCGCATTTCTGTGTCAACTTTAATTAACAATCACATTTTTCATCAAAGTCAGATGTACTTTCCAGTTATCACTGCTATTGTTGGACTTTGATTGGATTTCTTAACGTTCTTACAATTGTCAGCCCTGATTTTCAGAATGAGTAGGTAATTTTAATGGAGTAATCTTGATGTTCATTTTGCCGTGATGTCTATTAATTAATTTCCATTGCTCGTTCAATTGTGTTACTTAATTTCTGAACCGATTAAATCTTGCAAGCCATTTCACTGTTCTTGATTGTTGATCGTTAAAAAACTATGCAAATAGGTAGAAAGGAATTGAATGTTGGTTAATTTTATAGATTTTTCACTAGTTTTTATTCGCGATTAGCTCTCGGCGGCCAGGAGCCGTGCAGTGACAGTTTACGATGTTTGAAGTCGATATCGTGTTGTGTAAATAAATCGTAAACCCCGTTTTCACAATCATAATATGTTTCTGGCTGCAAATCAATTTCACGTAGCGACATTAATGTGGCTATAGCAAGATTTATATGAAGCTTTACGTCACAGGCACCTTTCCTTGGTTGCATTACACATGTCGGTTTCGATAAGACGCCAGTTTCTGCTAGCAACCTGGTCATAGTTCACCGAATGCAATTAGTAATATCTTAGAGATTGCCCATGCATGCTGTGCACGTTTCGTGGGATAAACATCTCCAATATAATTTGTAATAATAATAAATTCACTCAGCATAAGTACAAACACATTAACTTCAGCTGTATGTACCTTGTCATAATCATAATAAAACTGTTCGCAATATATTAAATAGTAATATTTCATTATATTATTAATCTGTTATGTTATTTGCAAACAAAGTTATGTTACTGCGTAGGCTTTTGATAGCGTTTCAGATTACAAATAAATGCAATTATAAGAACATGGTTTTCTCCAATTTGAAATTGAAAAATGGACAAAAGGTTATCGAGTTATAAAGAGCGCATTAAATTGAATTTGATGAACAAGCGAAGACATTAAAGGAACAAAGTTTTATTAACCTCAAAATTGGTTACATTGGTGCTCTGTGTTGTAACAATGCGTTTGTCAGGTTGAAGATATCTTGGGGAATTCTTCTAATAAAACTATTACTATCGAAAATCAAGCAACAAAGAGGTGAAATGCCATCTGAATAGGCATTAGAATTGGGCGGCGTCCACAAAGGCCGTGTCATTCCATTAGGCCTTCTTCACACTGTTGTGTGGTCGCAGTCGCGTGGCAATCGAATCTCAAATCAATTCTATTATACTCTCATACGAGATACAACTCGAAAGGAGGATTATATTCATAACGAGTAATAGCTCCACGGATTTAGAATATTTACTTTCCATTTTTGAAATTATTATTGCTTGGTGACCGAAAACAAAATATTAACATAGACTGTTTTCTTTTGTTGCGTTTAATTTGATATGCCTTACTAAAAGCAATTTGTAGAGCAATCGAAACGTAAGTATTTCATAAACTTTGAAGATTTCTATGAATTAAAAACGGAATTTAACAGGAAAATGATACATTTTCCTGATATGAAAGCTCCAAGCTCCTATTACATAAAAGAGTAAACATTATAACAGCGATAAAGAATTCTATCCACATGCTCTCTTTGGAAAGCGGTGAGAGAAAAGACAAAAAACATTTTCTAATAATTTGTTTAAAAGCAAGTGTCCATTGAGGTCGGTGCCAACTGTACAAACTTAAGCAACGCCTTTCGGCGTGTCTAAGAACAACATGTACCTACATAAATAATGAATGGGCCGGAATATTTTATTTCGATATAATAGAGTGCCCTATTTGACCTCATTCCGTATTCATAACGCGTTATATACTAATTTGACGGACTCTTTTCACGAAGTGGACTTTTGACGTGCACCGTGCCGACAATAACAAGGAATTCAGGAGTATCATTGTGAACTGTATCAAAAGAAATTTAAGAAATTATTGTCATTAATTAAATATTCATTATTAAAATTGGATCTCACAATAATTTTACGTCGATTGTCAGTTTGAGGGTACAAGACTAAAGATAAGTTAATATGATCTCTGACCCGAACGCTGAGCTCAGTGCGAATAATGTCGTAAGAGAATTTTCCCGACTTTCAAAGAGCCGACTAAATGCGCAATATTAGAGAAAGCCTAAGGCTTTTGTCCCGTAAGCGAGATTTACGCCGGGAGGTATTTAGATTTAAATCTCACAAATCGACCAAATCAGATAATCTCTTCAAAAGATTTCAACGCGCGATTTAACTCCTTTTATCATAAATCGTTTAATTTTTCTGAATCACTTTTATTAGTACATAATTAGATCTGAACGTTTCTGTTTATAACCAATAATTCCTCATTCGTATTATAACATCTTTTTGATGTTACCCGAAAACTAATTTTATTTATTATCGAAATGTTGCAAGTACAAAGTTCCGCTAAAATGTTCATTACATAAATTCGTTTATTAATAGAGGTGTGTAAGTAATGGCGAGTGTGCGCCGGCCGGGCTGAGTGCGCCCGCGGTGGAGGTTGATCGCGGCATTTCGCCGGCCGCTGGCGGGGGCGGGGGGCGCGTCATATTATGCGGCTAAAAGAGCCTGTCGGTGCCTTTGATCTGCGTGGACGCGGGAGCGCGTCTGTGTGCGTGCGCAGAGATGTGCACCGCTTGTCGGCCCTGATATGAATGTGACTAAACCTTGATTATTGTACTGAACTCCTTATAAAGGTCAGAAAACCTATGTATCGGTTTAATAATTGCTTCAAAAAAGCCTAATTGAGGTAGGAGTTTACGATGTGAGATATTAAAAAGGCAAAGTTATTACTGTCGCAAATTACGTCTCATTTAATTTTGGATTTTGTTGATAGTTGTTTGTATCGAAAAGTGGAGATTTGATATGAAATATGCATCTCGTTCGTAGAGTAAATTACAAGGTGCGCATGAGTCGATGGGTATCGCTTCACCGCGTCCGTCACATCGCCGCGGGCGCATCTGATCGCGGCCGCTCTCATCGCGTGCATTATGCCAACTAATATAAGCATTAACTTACATATTTAACATCTGCAAGTGTTCTCATTAGGTCGTATCTAGTCTATACGATGTAATCTTACGCAATTTGGAATCAAACACAAAAATAATTTAGTTCAATCAATCAACATTTAATTATTTTCCTCAATAAAATACCAAACAAAGAGCATTTAAAATTTGCAAATCGTTACTTTGCAAAAAAATAATCTTCTATCTTCTTAAAGTATTAAACAAATGTTTTGTTGTGTTCACGAGCAAGAGATCGAGTTATGACAGTAATCTCGACTTATGATACAAAAACTCGTATAATTTGGAGTCGAACTTTAAAATGAAATGTTTAATAATTCTCGAAACGTCTGGACGTTTGATTGCATTACTTTTAGTTCAATTAATTGATTTTTTATTTATTTCTCTTTTATAAACATTGGAACTAAAAAAGTTCTAAGCAAATAACATTACTATATAAACCAATTATTACATATATATAAACTTCTTCTATGGGCTGTTTTTTTTAATATATGTTTTTCCTTTCAAAAAACCAGCACTAAGAAAGCAACAATTAACGCTCTATTACTTTAGTAATTCTTTGGTTTCCAATAATCAATAACTTAATAGAAGAAAAATATAGTTTCCTCTCAGTCGGCGTCTTTAATATAGGCTCATTCCCGCTTAACCCTTTCAAATACCTCTCGTCTTTTTAATTTAGTTCAGACGCAACAGGTCTTAAGTTGAAGTGACATTTTTAACAAAGCGGTCGAAATGTTTTCGTATGGTAATGATTTATGTGTAAAACGGTCACTGCCAGAGCATTTTAGATTATTATTCCTTGTTATTTATACTCGGTGGACCTTTGGGGCAATCAAGTTCAGCCACGGGGAAACAATGAAACATTTCAAAGTAAGTGATATTTATATGCAATGTGATACAAATATAGTTTAACACCAATAACTCTTTGGTAAACGGAACTTTAGAAAGGAAACATTGTACGTTGCTTTGTAAAAGAGAGTTATCGGGAGAGAGAAACTATAGACGTGAGGAATGAAGAAACAAATGATTGAGAACAAAAAGTAACAGAGGTAGTAGTTAAACGGTAATTCATAAAACTGTTTATAAAAACTGTCGCCCGACTGTCATAAAACTATAACAAAAACTAGAAACAAGAGACCTCGAAAAACAATACACCGTCAGTAAGTTTATGATTTCTTCATTTGTCTCAAATTGTTAATTGTAAAATTATTACTTTTGTATATAATATTGTTTTAGAAAAAGTTTGTAGTAAAATGAGTTTCTATAAGAATATCCGGATAGAAGAGCTTTTATCAAAGTATGACAATAGGCCTAGAGTTCTAATGGTTCTGTATTGGTATTGAGTAATTTTGAGACACGCGTGCCGTATTAAAGACCTGTATAAAGTAGAGATTAAAAGTTTATAATTACTCTTAGACTTTAGACATTAATCAAAAAGAAGATAAAGTATAAATTAATGTCCCAATGCAAAGCAAACATACTTTTGTAAATACATATTGCTTAATCAATACATCATTATCTAAACAGGGAACATCGGTTCTTAGCAGGGAAACCGATGCATTAAAAATATATGAGGCACCATTTACTTATAAAAAATATATGAAGTATAACTATGTAATGTTTCAAAATTTGACAACATTGATATTAAATTATGCCTTATTTTATACAAAGTGTAACAAATCCAAGAATAACGATTTCATGAGTTAGACTGTTAATCTTATATCCAGAAGTAACTGCCTGAATGTCGCAAACCCTATTCCAATTTTTTTAATATTGCTGATTAAGCCTCGGCCTTTTATTAACCAATTAAGAGCAAGATCACTCGAAGAACGGTTTTACCACGACAATAGAGAGTCGTGACAGAATTCTTTATTGAAATAGAGACAAATAGCTTTCTATAGATTACGGTCCTTGACCATTCCAGAAAGTGGAAACAAGGTCCAGTTATAAACGAAAAAAAGTTATAATTCTTCATTCCGTCCCAAAGTTACTTCATAGTTCCCCATCCCGTCCGAATGTGAGAAGATGAAATATTGTTATATTGGTAGCTGTAAAATGCATTTTGTATTTCATCGTAACTTTATAGTTTTATTATAGTCTCTGGACGACTGATTCCGAAAAGCGGCCATTAGAATTTATTATGTTATAGAAAAACGTTTTATAATTGATCTTTAATCAGCTGCTAAATACCAAATTATTGGTGCTATTACATGTGTTAATGATACAAATTTATGATGAGGGTAGAGATGTTATGTGTGATGAGATGGGAAAACAGATAGGTATGGAATGAAATATTATACCAAAAAGATGTCATTGAGGTATTAGTACATATAACTTGATGGAAGATCCCAGGTATAACTAACGTATGACACATATGAAACATGCAAGGATTGTTAATGATGAAACAAGAAACAGTTATTTTTACATCGATATAAATAAAGAATAGAAAGGAAAATATATTAAAATTATTGTAGTAATTAATATAAATAAGCCATTATTAATTAAAAATCAATAATAATATAACAGTTCTAAAAACGTGGTACTGAAAATGTTAAACGGCTAATCGACTAATATTACTAAAGTTTATACACAAAAGCACATAAATCGGAAATTGACCATCGAGATGTTCGTCATTAATTAATTAATTATTAAAGATAATATTGAAAACATACCTTGAAAAGAGTATCCGGTAAAATACGGAGTCATGTTGAGGGTTGACACAGCCATGGAAGCGGATGAGTCAAACGATGACAACAAAGTGGTGGCGATCACCAAATCAGTTCGTACACAAACAAAAGTCCCGATAGATCACTGTTTCAGTCTCTCACTATCACAGCTCAAGCGCAGACATTATGACGAAGAAGAAACTGTGTGTGTCTAATCCGTGTTACTTTGAAGACAGCTCAGTGCCCACTGACGTGTGATGTAAAGATGTATTTCGACTCTCAAGTGTAATCTTTCACAATCAGCGGCCCAACAAAAAATGGTCAAACTGGCCGCCTCCACAGCCTTCGGAGCCGATCCACCTGATCTTCTATCTCCCTCTACCGCTACGACCATATTACCATAAATATCATGACCGGCGTCGATATTCTCTTGTAAATCTACAAAATACTGCTGAAAACCAACTAATGTGATATCAATGTGTCTATTTCTCTCTACTTGCAGTTTTAAATCGGTTTAAAAGATTTTATTTTCAACGATTTACTTTAGGTGATGCAGGTATGCATATTCGGTGTGGGAACGAGACAGAACGAATGCCTGGATCCGGTATCTTCAAAGCGAAGAACGCTTGCATTAACAATGTGTGAGTCGCGCCTGAGTCGCCGTTCCGTGACGAAAAACATGAGGCGTGTTGCCACAACGATCTATGCCTACAACGACCGTTGATTGGTCAAAATTTGTATGAGGCGGAGTCAGCGACACACTAACAAACATTGATGATGTGCTCGTGTGGGTTAATTGCAATGTCGTTCTGTGTTCGAGTACCAACATATTCCGCACCCGATATATTTTTCTACTTCAAATATTATTATGGTAATGCCTAACAAGATTAATTGAGGTTATAATCCAAATAGCGTGTTGTTTTTTTACATTTTCCTTTGATAAAAAAAACATTTAGTAGGACACCATTTTTTAAGTATGTAGGTATGGCCTACATAATTATATTTTTGAATCAAAATTACCTGTACATAAAAAATGAAAATTTTGTCCGGTACGGCATAATTTGTTACCATGCAAATATTTTTAAACCCAAAACTTAGACGTTAGTATCCACAATGAATGAAAGCTTTCCTAGAGCTTTAATAATTCGAAGAATTTTGATTGTAGTAGGTATAGGTAATATTTTGATATCAACATTTTCTTGAATAATTAGGTATTTATACAACAAAGGATTTTTCCATACTCAATGAAAAACAATTTCTTACCTTACTACTAATTAGGTTAATTTTATATGCGTTTCATTATTCAAATGGTACAATTGGTACAATTAAAAATATGTTTTACTTATTATAATAAAATAATTTCACTAATTAGTAAAACAATAATTGTGTTTGTAGGCCATGGAATAACTTTGCATTTCGTTAATTATAATACGTGGTGCATTATTATTTTTAATCTATCATTAATTTTGTTCTAGAGTAGACTACCATTAATTACCTACCTGAAATGCTCTTTACATAGATCAACTGACTCTAGAGTCAATCAAAGTTATAAAACTACATAGAGAGAGCGAGAGAGAACGCATTACCAGATTTAGAAATACTCAGGGAATGTTGCTTCGTCTTACGCTTACGCACCAGTAAAAGTCAACAAAAAATTACAATCTTAACGGATGTAAGAAAATGAATCGTGGCTTTCTACTAGCAGCCCGAAGGACATCAACAGACTGTCAAAGTTATGAAACAATGATTTGTATTTAACAGACATTTAACTCCGAAGTCACTAACTTTTTAACGAACGTATTTTACGATAACCAACCGGTTCAAATAACCCACCATAATTCTACAATATTAAGTAAGTACCTAATGTTAGCTACCTAATGTCTGTTTACATTCCATCAAAGACATAAAACTCTATAGACAAGGCAAAACTGATTTAGAAATCTATTGCGTTGTAAAAGGGCTAACGAAGACAAGAAACAATGCAATGTTGAAACTCAACAGCAATCGAGTCATTAATCTGTAACCTTGAGTCAAGTTGCCGAGTTTTAATTAAAAACCAACCAACGCTTCATCGGGTTTGCGGTTTCTAACCCTTCAACTTGTTGAATGCCACATCTAGCTAGGTATATATTATATCTGGGTATATCATTCGATATTTATCATTCATTTAATTCGATACAGACTAGTAACTAAAATTGTTTTGACTGAGCGAGTTTCGCGCTGCGTGCTGGCGATTAAAGAAATACGGCTTGTAAACTCGCTCAATCTAAAAGTCTCGCCATGAAGACGTTTTCATGCAGTCCCAATTGAATCATAATCTCATACAGAAGCGTCCATATTCTAGCGTTAATAGTAGAACGGAACCATATAACAACAAATAAATAACATACATCCTTTCCAAGCAACCTTTCAATGTATTTAAATCAAAATTAGATTCCTAATTATTTCATAACTCCTCAAAATACCATTCAATAGAAACTCAGTAACCAAAACAAGTAATTAAAAAAAGAAATTGTCGCGTCCTATTAACTCGAGATTACAAAATTAAATAAATATTGTGAAGTATCGTCGTTTACAATATTTATTCGTAGATCTTAATTAAAACATTAATTACTGTATTATTATTAGATTTTTTAATTTATTGGTGATAAAATGTAATTGAAAGATTTATAGTGAATAGGATTTAATTAATTATGATGTCCGACGGTGTCTATGCTAAGGCCTCATAATTCAATTTAACGTCACTCAAGTTGTAGCACCTGTAGCAACTTATTTAATCATTTACATTCTGTATAGATTGGCACTTAATGTACGAACACATGCCGGTATTAACACTTAGGAGCCATATGATTATCTACCTAGAGTCTAGACTAGACTTTTATGGCTTTTTTATATACCAGAGTGTCTACCACAATAAGTATTTTTTTTATCAAACCTTACCCAGAGTAAATAGTTCTTATACTTAGATTTTGACATAGCTCTCAATACATTAGTCAATTTCAACATACCAAAATTCTTATTCTTATACTGCAACTAATGCCTGATGATTTTTAAGAATGTATATGTCGTTATAAGATATATGTGTCAAGTATTTAAATTTAATGTAATTATGTATATGTATTTTAGGCATCGCATAATTCTAAATTATACAAAGACAAGTATCTAAAATAAGCGACACAAAATCCTAAACGTCTCTTTCAATCTTATATTAAATCCGCCAATCCGTCCCAAACTCAACAAAGCACAGACACAATGTATTAATAGCTTTAATTGACTGCAAATATCAGACTAATTAGCATGCGTACACACTTGCGCAATTAACGACAAGACACGACACTTCATACGACATTAGGGTTAGTGTTCATGGGCGGTAAGAGTTGACAAAAAAGGCGTGAAATGTTCTGAAATTGGAGCGAAGATGTTTGAATATGTTTCAGGGACCATTGATCGTGAAACACGCCGCCAGTCAGCTTGGTGAAAGGCCGCACACGATGTCACACGAAGACAGTTTATTTGTTTGGACCGTGGCAATTATGAACCGAGTTATTAATGTGGTAGATGGTTTGATGTTTTTGTTAAACAAAAATACGAATGATGGGGGAGTTTTAAGGATGTTTTTACAAGGAGTAAAACAAGGAATAAATATTGATACGTAGATTCTAGAAATTTGCTAGTACCTATATCTTGTCAAAGTTCATACCTAAAGTAAAGATTTAATAGCTTTGTAATAGATTTGGTGAAAGAAAACTATTAAACTACTTGAGAAGTTACACCACACAATAACACACTTATATATTAAGGCCGTTACACTTACCGTCCAAACGTCTCAAAAGAAGCTTTCTGTGAATAACAATATTATCAAAATGCGTTGACGCAAATGTAATTTTATACGCCTTTGTAATTTGACATAACATCGATATAGTAGGTACTGAAGATTGAAGTGACAATCGCAGTGATATCTTTTATTTCATAAAATGGATAACAAAAACATATTGAACGACGATACAAGAATGTTTTGTTTTATATTTGGTATGACAACGTTTTAAATTGCACCTAAGATGTCTTAATTGTTGTTTATTTCAATGTTATTAATTGTAAGACAAACATGACATTGTTTCTAAATTTAAATGAATGTATTGAAGGCACTTATTATAGAACATTTATTTGACAAAATGAAGTTATGTATTTATTTTCATAAAACAAATTAATTTATATCGGTTAATTAAGTACGGTTATTATTTAAATTAGGAACATATTTAGGTTTTTACAGAATTTAACATTATTAACAAACTTTTTATAGATACAGGATACAATACAACCTCAAATAGAATCAATTCTGATTTTGAATATGACATGTAGTAAATAAAAGAGGAATTTAATCTATTGACTATTACACTTAACCCTATTTTAACCATAGAATTAAAAGTCAATGGTTTTAATTCAATTTATTATTATCATAGACTAACTTCTAGCAGGTACTTCGTTTTTCAAAAAGTTTCCTAGTCCTAGTTTCTACTCATAGTTTACAAAAAGAACAAAAAAGTAGTAATACAAAATAGATACAGTCCGTGATACAAGCCTATGTCATAAAACGGAGTCAGTTTCGATTGAACCACAACAAAGTGCCGATTACTCAAAAGGATTATAAAAAGGTGATGTGTGAAAACGTTTAAAGATATAAATATTCATAATGAGGCGTTAATAAGACGTTAATTCGAGATAATTTTTATTGTATTTTATTTGTATATTTCGTTTTGAAGACAAAATGAAGTTGGACAATAATTTGTAAGTTTTATTCAAATGAACAATAAAATTAAAATATCCAAGAAACAAATATTCTGGATTGGCATAATTATCTAAAAGGTTCTGTAGTCTTACAATGGAATATGTAAGTATAATGTAATGGTGTTGCTTCATAAATATTTATAATAGCAGCGCCCCGCGGTTTTACCCGCGTTGTTCCCGAGGGAAATGTGGGATGAAAAATGGAATATAAACTTTCCGTTGAATGTGACTATCCATTATAAAAAGAATGATTCAAATCGAGTTATCTATTTCTGAGTTTAGCCCTTACAAATAAACAAAGTTAAAAACTTTAACTCTAAATATGAGTATCGATTGTATATATAATATTAAGATAATACTACCCACTAGAAAAAAACTCCGGCTATTAACTTACAATTAGGATTACAAAACTTACAACTAAAATCCCAATTTCTAGATAATCTCTTCATTACCTGACAATCCAATAGACACTTTACAAAAGAACCCAAATCAAATTCCAATTAGCCACTTCCTCTATTCTAATTACGTCCTATAAGGTAACCCTTTCATTCTTAATATGCGAGTGTGTTTAATAAAATGAATGTGTATGTGTGCTGTTAATACATGCCACATGTCACTGTGGGCTCGTCCGGTAATTACCCCGATTGGATGCGCCCTCTTCGGTTCCGCGCGGTAATTTGTAGACATCCATCCATCCATCCATCCAACCGACCTGTAAGGGAAGGTATAAATAATAATGGCTGGTGCCCTGTTTATTATAGACTTATGCTGGTGCCCTGTTTATTATAGGTAATATGGTAGATTATATTAAGGTGTAATTTAGACTGGGCCAAATAAACTAAATAATAGTTTAAGCTGCGACTTAGCGAAATTCATTATATTAATAACATAATAACACTCATGGTCTTTGAATCTGAAGCTGACTCTATCACATTTTATAAAACATTTTTTTTTATTAATTGACTGGATCTATACTTATACGATGTCGATATAATATATAGTAAAAGGTTCTTTATATCTCAAATAAACCAATATTCCGTGTATGAGAACACTGTAAAATATCACATTACACTTCAAATCACATTATTATATTGGCTCAGAATTAAACATACGAAAGTAATAATATCAGCCCTAAAACATAGTACATATTTAAAAGTATAACGGCCAACATCTATTAACAAAGATTAAAATCATCAAAATAGTAAATGTACTGAAACGTTCAGGGAATGGCATTATAACGCGGCGTGTGAAAGGGGACCGCCCTGTGTGAAAAACAAACTCTCATAAAAATATTTCCAAATGACATGTAAAATTTTTCTATGTCACTATGAGATATTGTAATGATCCGTTACGAAAACACGTAATGGCGTCTCATGGTAGGCCGGAGCGGGCCGCCCTTCGGCATGTGTGTCGACGGATTAAAGTCTATTATACGAAGGAAAATCTAATTCACTCATGGCTCTGCGTAAATTGAATAAGATAATGGGACAATCGGCGATGTAAAACAAATAGAAGCGACATACCAGTTCCCGATTAGTCCGCAAATAATTGATAAATACTCCGATTTGACTGGCGATTAACAATTTATGCAGATTAAGCATACAATAACTCCTTTTACGACATCGAATTTCTTCAAATTAGAAACCAGTAGTTAGGTGGTATGGTAATTATTGACATTTAGGGTGAAAGTTAAACAAAAAAAATGTTTCTCAGGAATCAACTTAATAAGCAATTCTGAGATAAAAATTACCAATTTTGTAAGAAAAGTAAATTTATGTTATGAACAGAGAAACAAACCTTTACTGTTTCCTAAAGCTGCTATATAGTCATATAACACTGATAACAAAGTCGAATTTGACACATACTTGTCGCATCCAGTATATCACAATGGCACTAAGTCCACGCGCGACATGTCCCATATTTAACACATTCGAGTTGTGTCTACAAACGCTGTCGCGAGATGCGGCGTGATCACACATTTTTTCATCATTTTTTTCGTGTCGGCATCCTCTTAACCTATGTCTTCGCTAATGACACAAATTAACATTCTCAAATTCCGTTAATTTTTCAACACATCTTCGGCTGCTCACATTGAAGGATATAATTAAAAGCTGTTATGTCTATTAATGAAGCATTTTAGTTATGATTGAAAGCATTAATGATAATGGTCTTGGGATTAAGATTCATAAAATATTATGGATCACTTCACTCACCTACCGCAGAATCGCAGATCTGCTTAAATAATTACGTATTCAGGATATTAGACATCATCATTTAGAGCTAGCGATGGTATCGTAATTTAATCGATCAGGTTATACTTAAAATCTACTCATTTCTTCCGAATGGGTGGTCCAAAAGAGCCTCTTAGACACCAAAACTGAATTCCAGTATTTGATTTGATTTGCAACACACTTATACTATCTTCAACGACAAAAGTCGGATATGATTCCACTGTTCGACTTAATTTGATTAAAATTGCTTCGGAATGACATCTGTCAACACGGGTCTCATATAGTAATTTCAGTATAGGTCTTCTTCAACTAGTAGAACCATTAATAGTAACCCAATATTTTAATTAAAATCAAGATTGAAATATGACTCTATTCACGTCAAAAACTTTTGAAAACTTTTAGATTAATTTATTGGCATATTTCTATGAGCATAAAAGCGTGAAAGATATTTTATTAAACTTCAGTTTTCTCTTAGAAACTAAATATAGAGATTGTTACTAATCGACGCACGTCAAAACTTACTAATTAATAGAAACTCTTGTTACAAAATTTTGTGACTTTTCTTCGGAACCTTTGTAGCTTTTTCTTCGTCGCACATTTATAATTATTATAAGTAGAGGTATATCACAGAATAAAACCACTTTACCATCTGAAAGAAACATTAAGCTTTATTATAACATCTTTCAGCGGTTGAAAGCACATTAAAGTTTATATTGCATACGTTTATATGGTACAGTAGGTACCAATAAAAGAGACATAAACATTAATAGCTTGTGGGTTATATATTAAGCAAACTTATTTATATCTATCTTCTGCAAAAAGTATCAGAAAAACCAAATAAGAGGTGTAAGACAACAATTTAACCTGAATGAGTTGAATGATTCCAAACCAGCAGTGCCTCGCGGCTTCGCCTACTTTGTACCCTTTCCTGTGAGAATTTTGGAATAAAAATAATATATAACCTTCCTCTTGAATGAGGCTCCCATATATTTACAAAATATAGTTACAAATCCAATTGCAAGTTACGAACCGTGAACTAAATACCTAAATACTTTTTTGTGTTTAGAACAAAATACTTCAACAACTGTTTTTTCATCTGAATCAACGATAACAAAGACACAGAAATAAAAAAATATATAAAAACGCAAAACAAATGCCTTCTGAAGAGATAACTTTTTAATTTTATTAAAGTCAATACACACAGTGGAGATAATTGAATGAAATGTCCAATAAACAATGCTGGAAGGACGGGAGTGACAATTTGAATCAGGTACCGTAGACGTACAAGTATGAATATTATTCATTGTTTTCGTTAATATTCAATACTTAGTTGAAGAATACATACCACAGATGACATGAAATATGTACAAGTAATGTAAAAACCAAAGATCTATTCTATAATTATCTATTATTCTATAGTAAATTGTTTTAAGTAAGTATAAGATCTATTTGGAATCCTTACCTCATATCTTCATCGATTGTTGATACTGTAGCGCTCGTGACGTAGTTTGACTTAGCGATGTTAACCCGTCGCGATTGTTAAGCAACGTGCAGCTCGACCCCTTCTTGGATGGGTGGCTGGTGACTTTTCTATCTGAGTGCTTTCGGAGGGCGTGTATAATTGTTAGTCCCGGTTATTCCAATCATCTACTATGTCAGAGGCCTTTAGGCGGTCTAAAACTTCAACACCAGGGTTGGCAACTTAGCTACTCCAACTTACTTACTTAATGAGCGAGCTTTTTGTAAGCTGACGAATTTAATCTTTTTATTGAAGTCGCCGGGTCGCAGCTAGTAAACTCGCCGTATGCTTGCGATGCTTATTGAATCGATTTGCAAAAACATTTTAATCTCTTTGTCGGATTGGTTCTAATTAAAAAGTGAGTTAAAAAGAAGCTGGATGTTCTTTGATAATGGCCTTAGTAATAGCTGTCTTATTATGAGTTTGGTCAAAGATCTTTGTAATGAAAGCTGTCACAAAGTTTTTATCTTTGACAATTTTGTATGTAAGACAAATGATTTTTTAATATAATCAAGTATATCAAGCTGGCAATTATATCCTTGACCCTGTTCGAACTTAGGTCCAAATTCCCCTATCTCGAACCACGGTCAACAAAACTCGGTTAAGTTGAATCAACTTTGGAGTTTAGCACATAAACTAGGATTCAGTTGAACTGATCGAGTTCAGTTGTAATGATTGGGGGGCCCCAATTTGGGGCTTATTGGCCGTTCTGTCCGAGTGACTTGACCTCTTAGTGGCCAAACATTTTATTATGAAGCTTTTCATTATATTATGTTTTTTACATAGCTCGGGTTTGAGATCACCAACCCGCATTAGGCAAGCGTGGTGATTACGCCCAGTCCTCCTGACTGTATCTACTGATATCTTCAGTGAGATGAGAGGCCTCTGCCCTGCAGTGGGACATTATAGGCATTACATTAAATATTACCTTTTTCACATTTGTCGGCCTCCGATTTTGTGACAGGCGGTCATAAGAAATAGTAGAAGCGCCACCACCCGATTTAAATCCGAATCTGACTAGTGAGAACCGACTCTTAAGTATCTAAAACGGCTGTTTTAGATACAAGTTTTTATCGAAAGTCTATCTTCTAAAACCCTAACCAGCACATTCAAAAAGCTCTTAAATTGGTCAACTATCACTAATTTTCACAATGATCTTGTTTGCATGCAATTCGGTGAAAGTGGTTTCAGCTTTCGAACACATTGTCAAGACACGCACCAGAACAATGTATTCTATTTGTATAGATCGGATCGCTCGTGCTGTCTGCGGTCACTTATATATTGCCTAAAAGAACTAGCCATTGTTTGCGTAACCTATCGAATCGTAACTACGAGTAATATTATATAAATAATATAAATGCGAAAGAAACGTTATCTGCCAACCTATCTGTCTTTATTTGCCTTGTTGCCTGTTATGTTGGATTCTTAGTTTTCCTAAACTAACCTTGCCTAAACTACTGCACCGATTTTAATGAAATTTTGTAGATTAGACAGATACACTCTTGGTGTAGTTTGACTAAGAGAATCGCGATTGATATGCAACGTGCAGCTAGAAGATATTTAGGCGGTCACTATGACACCAGGGCTGGTCATTAACATACCCGAACTTACTAACTCAGACTCACTCAGTCAGTCAGGTTAGGAACAACCATTAATATTAGTGGCCAAATACTTTTAGTTCAATACAAGCAAATATCGATGTATGCTTTGTACTTGCGTATTGATACTATTGCTAGCAGCGTCCCATTTCTTGAGTTTTTAGCAGACAAACGAAATTTATTTTATGAGAATGTAATTAAATCACCATTTACAGCAAATTCATTTCAATTTTGGTTAGTTAATTTAGTCCAAATCTCAAAACGAAACAAAATTAATTTTACGCAGTACACACATTACAGAGTTGAAATTCTATAGTTTTTTTATACACACTTGTCATCCTTTCATTCATTGTTCACACCAGAATACAGGATAGCACTTCCAAAAACTACTTCAAGATACTCCCAAGACACTACTCGATTTTGTTTTGACATGTGACAAACAGAGAAACACGTCTTTGCCACTGAATCACTTCACTTTTTATTTTACAAACCTTTGAAATAACTCTTGAAATGTGAATGAATTATAATAATAAGTAATCGTGAGTTTGCAGTTTTTAAAATATCTTTTGTTGACGTTTTCGTCTGATTTGAGGGGAGTGATTGATATGGGTTCTTGAATTTTACACTTGAAGAAGTATAAAGCTTGATTTACTAAATATGTTGGTATTTGTAGTTTCTCAATTCCAATTAAAAATTGGAAAGGAGGTAACGATTGCTTACACTACTTTTTATGAATTACTCTTTACCGATTACTTAATCGATTCCATTAGTCATATCGATTAACCGAACAGTTTTTTGTATGGATATTGTATATAAGAACTGTTTACAGCACTTATTTAGCTTGTCTGCATAGTTACGTTCGTAGAAACTTATGCATGACAACAAGGAAATATGCGGCATACATTTGTCCCTTTCTCGGCAAGGAAAGCGACATAACCTTCACCTAACTACCTATCCTCGTATACCATAATGTAATTAAATATAGCTTACAACAGTTTGTCAGTCTCTGACGTCGACAGCTGACTCCGATCACTCGCAGGACACTCGCTCCCGATCGAATCTCACAATAAAAGAGCACAAAAGTCGATAATTTGCATGACGGCTTTTTATCGGCGGTATTGCAGATACTTTTGTAGGTGCGATAGCGGCAGCTGCGAGATCAAATGTTTTGAAGATAGGAGACGGTTTTTGAAGATATTTTATTGGATTTTTTGGACAAAGTAGGTATAACGGCAAGAGCACACCGTCATTGCCATTCCATGAATACGAGCGGACACTAGAGTCGTCTAACAGACTCTTATGCAGTTAAGACTTAAAAATTTGTAGCGACGGTACGTTTGTATTAAAGTCGATCTTGCTTTTCGTAAAAATCTGTCTAAATATTGTTTGGTCTATAGTGTGCGCCGGCTCTTACCGACCTAGTACGACCACTCCATACTAAACAGTTTGGCAATCTTAGCGCAAATACGAGTATTTTCCATTTGGACATATTATCGCATTCTCATGCAGTCGTGTAAATGTCATGTGAATGTATTCGTCAGTCCCCAGAGTTAGTCATTTAGGTAATTGACTGAACTAGCAGTTACCGGGTACCAAATTTAACTTTACAGATTTTTTTTCGCTTATTAAATTCGAAAATATATATTTATTAAACTTTATTGTAATTTCACTTTTTCTATAAAATCACATTTTTCATACCTATACTAGTTTATTTATTAACACTTTACATATTATCTTAAAAACTCAATTAAAATTCCGTTAAAAGATTTTGGTAGAAGACTTATCGGTCACTTATCTTCAACTATAATCCCAGAGTTGCATTTAAAGTTACATACAATTTACACCCTTTTTAAGTTCCCTTCGACGTAACATATACGAGTGTTCCCAGTGATTTAGTATTATTACAAGTAAATAAAAAGTGGTAGGGGAACCGGGGGGTGGAGCGACCATCTATTGTTGCAAAGAGAAGGGTCCCAAAATAATGTTACTAACGCCAGCGACCCTGTAATTGATTCACTTATGTCCCTACATGAAGGTTTTATCTATCGCTCACACATTTTCAAACACAGTTCGTTTTAAAACCCTGGATACAACGAGATTAACGTTCGCCAAACAAACCGTGTGGATTCATACTAAAGTGCTATTTCAATGGAATTTATTAGTTATGTTACGTTTCCAGTGATTAATCGAAACTCGTGAAACATGGATATTCTCGTTCGTTTATCGTTTGTGCAGTGAATCTTCCATAGTATAATTAAAAACATAAAAATGGATTACTCAACAGGAACTACGTCTTCTATGAACAATATGAGACCAATTTTCGGCGCATACGCCTTTCAAGGTGAGTCCCAAATGATTATAGCCGATAGACACGAAAGGATCAAGAGATGAGAAAAAAGACCCGATATGGTTAATTACAATGTTCCCAGGTACCAATAAAACAAGCAATAATATCTCGGAATCAAAGAACCGAAATCAATATCGGCTATTACCTAAACAATAATAAATTGGGCACAGTGCATTACATTTATTCTCCATGAACGGTTCCGTAAAGAATTGTTATGGCATTCCGATGCCAAAATGAACTTTTCAGATTATTAACATGTCTCATGGAACCATACTTCATAAAAGAGATAGCGTATCTCCATGACATTACAATAATACGCCTCTAATAAACACCAATATTTTCAATACATATTCAACATTTACGTTTTATTTTACATATCGAAATAATGACGTGTTTTCCCTATTAATTATAATATTATTCCTAGAGTTATGGTTTTATGAGAAATGCTTTGTACAAAACGTAAAAGAGCTGCCAATAAAACGATCTCATGATCACGGCAATCATTGGACCACGGACCACGTGCAACCCTAATAAAATCACAACAACGAAATCACAGTCATATTCCTATTAGGTACCTATTAACGCGGATCTCTAAAAAAAAGTTACCTTTCAAAGTGCCGCTTATTAACCACTCATCGAATCTGACCGTAAAATGTAAACTCGATAAAGCCACCAATTAAAACTAAATATGAGAATATCGACAATCAAAGCTCGAGCCGCTACATCTGACACCGAAAACTTTTCTCCAAAAAATAAATCGCGTTTTTTGTTAAGACCGTGCAAGGTCGCAAACGCAGCATGATTTTCGCCTTTCGACAACCGCGATCATGAACTCGACTCATTCGGAATATGGACCTTACGGCGCGTGATTAACGATTAATCGTCTTTTTCGATTATCGATACGAAGTTCGGAGGTATAACACGGGGTAGGTGGTGATAATAACAATGCTTTATGAAAAGGTTTAGCCAGCTAATTTGTTTTTTCTCAGCTACTGTCGGTAGCGACGTTCTGTTTTTTGTTGATGGAGATCAATCAGTCAAAATAACAGTATGATACCGCCTTTGATGCGACCCGACAGACCTGTTTTAATCTCGTCCTATACATGATTAGATCGCCGATGATGCAGCAAAGCCGAGAAACTGATCCCAAATTGGACGAATGCTACATTTGAAATGTAGTGCCATGTAATATCGACAAACAATGGTTTAGATATATGTACTTAGATCCGGATTAAGAATTAAAGTAATAACTTACAACAAGTATACTTATTACTTATACTTTAAGACCCCGTAGACATTAGTATACTTGACTCATGAAATTTTCTGAAATAAAATTAGAAAATAAATATTCCACGTACCTTAGCACAAATGTATTACATAGTTAATTATTACAAACACACGTACAAACACCTACAAACATTTTAGGAACATATTATGCAATTCACTTTAAACGCAATTTCATAACTAAAAGCCTTATAACAGCAGCCGAATGAAAACAATAAGCGTTACGCAAGTTCCAGTAGCAATAAAAACAGTAACATCATGCTCCTCCTATTATAGTGAAACATTCATTAAAACGCTTGTAATGAGAGTAATAACACAACAAAAGGAAAATAAGGCACTGATTGTGATTTAAAATTAAATCCAGAGGCGTCTCATCAACGAACAGTGGCTTACATCAAGAAATGCACAAGATATGATTAATTACACTCCCGACTTGAACTTACAAAACGCCTTCAGCTACTTTGGTAAGCTTGACTTAATATAAGTACATACAGACCGTGTGTTAATTAAACCCAATTACACCCAAACTAAGCTCTAAGCTTGTATCATGAAATAGTTAGATTTAAGTTGTAAAGTAATTTATTCATATAACATTTAACTTCTAGCTGTATTTTGTGTATATTGTTGAAAATAAAGTAGAAAGTAGAAATTGAATTTCATTAAAAAAATACCCGCCAAATTGAAAACCTCCTTTGGCATTTGAAGTCGGTTAAAAATCTTAAGTACAAAAATGACTTAAGTACTTTTGAGAATTAAAAAAGAAACATTCAGTTTGGTCATACGGGGCTATGTCATGTTCTGTTCAAATCAGACATATTTGATAGCACTTAGATAAAATTCAGCAGAATATTTCTTAAAAGCTTTCTTAAAGTATGCTTTTATATATTGACAACTTCTACAGAAAAACATTGAAAGCATCATTGAGAAGTTATGTTAGAAATTCAAATTAAATAAATAGTGTACCTATCTATTGAGAATCATGTAAAAGGAATGCCTGGTATTTCATCATTATTCCTTACAATCTGCTCTTTTCTATCTTACTGAAGTACAGGCTTGTATTAAGGATTAATAGTGTGGGCAAACATTATTATACTTAGGGCGAATTGCACCAACATTCGTAATTTTATGTAGCGCCTAAATATCTTTAATAAACAAATGACGTTCGTTTTAAATAGTGTTCTATTTCATGCAATTTATAAAGCAATTTTGAACGAACAGTTTTTGTTTCTTAAACATAATTTAGGTACTTGATAGATTTAAGAGTTTTTATGCTTACCGCCGTTAGTGTTGTCATATTGGTGTTGCTAGCCTCTGTTCATATTAAATACCTGTATATTACCCTAAACTACTATTATTAATCTTTGTCCAAATGTGAAATAGCTTGTATTCAAAAACGAAACTAGATTAGTCATTTAAGTCGCACAAACTTGAACCAACGAACAAATGTAACTTCAAGCCTAGTATTGTAAAATGTTACTTATAATATACTTTATTGCATTAGGATTAAGTGCGAGCTTACATCAAAACTACTAATTTAAAAGTCTACTTTTATATATTTTTTCTACCCATTCAATACCCACAGTAGGCAAACGTAGTAAATACACCTAATCTTCCCCAATTGTACTAATATCTTCGGTCAGATAAGAGGTCATTGCCCATCAGTGGGACATTAAAGACTAATACTTATTATTTTTTCAATACATTTTGCCCACATTTACCCATTCCTTAAATCCGTCTCTGTTCTGAACTGACAAGTTGTCTGTCAACATTGAAATTTGTCACAGTATAAAAATGTACCACAACGGAAACTTGCGACGGCACACGTATTGTAAAGAATAATGTAGGCTGTAAGGATTTTCATATATTTATTGTTCATCATATTTACGAAAATATGTGTTATTGCAAGAAAAATAATAATTGTATAATGTATTTTTTAGCCTGTTTTATGGGATTTAACAGATTTAGTTGAATCCCACAATTTGTGAGCTGACTTTTATGAATAGTTTGTGGAAACGTACGCAAGCCGACTAGCAAGCAGTTAGAGCATATAATTATAGAGTTTACATTCAGTATAACAACGTTTTTATTCGGAATAACGTTTTTTGAAAGAAATATCAAAACCAAACTATGCATATACTTATACTGGATGTAACTTATATTTTTATTGTTAAGGTAACATTCTGAATTAATTATTTGTAATAGCAATTATAATCATAAATAAAACGAAAGTTATTTTAAAGATAATTACAAGTATTCAACTAAGACTTTTTTAACCTTATTTTTTTATTTTAGATGTATGACCAATGAAAGACAAACTACTTAGGTCTACTCTTAATCTATCCATTATGAATTCCATCTCATACATGTTTTCATACACTATGAACAATGTAATATGTGCAACGTAAATGTTCCCTGATAGTACATAATAGGTGAAAAAGTATAAAATTCCGATCGAGCTCCACACGGCGAGGCCGAGTACGGTAGGACCCACTGATTGAGTTATAAGCCATAATGGCAATACCATCTCGTTTTTGTATTGTTTTTCACTTGGATGCCATACCACATATTTAATATACATTAAGGTCTGAATGTCGATCTATTTTCTTGCTTATATCGCGAGAATGCGTGACTTGTTTATTTCGATTTGTCGCTTTTGATATATGATATATTTCTGCGATTATAAAAACGGATTGCTATGTGTTTTTTAAATGAATAAGGTTTATTCTACGCGATATTTTGTCTGTCTTGGCTTTGTGCTGGGACTTTCAAAAAGTAGTTTAAAATTGAGTTGCCAGAGTAACGACGGTTTAAAGGCTAAGGGTTAGACTAACATATTAAATAAGTCCTGGAATAAAAAACCTATACCACTTAATTAACCCCAAAGATACGCGAAATCACCACAAACATGAAATGAAATGTGAAAACTTCAAATATTTAAATGATAATGTTAACAAGAAATGAGTCATCTTTACAAACGAACTAAAACAGACAACAAAATTGCACTAACAAGTTTGACAAGTTATAAAGGAAATTGTCGGTTAAAAGACAAACAGCACTTCGTTTTACACGATATTCAAATCTGACTTTAATGATCGTGTTCGTACAACAACTCCTAATATCCTCACACAAAAAACAATATCAGAGAGACAAACCGTCGCCACCAAATACCAAAATCAAGTGATCCTAATCTCGTTAGCATAAGATACATTTTTGCTTAAAATTGTATATAACAGGTAAGTATTGGGACAAAGTCGGGTAGCCTTCTATAATCGAGAGCGCCTCCGGTTTGATAGTTAATTAAAGAACTGAATAACGTGCGGTAATGCAAGTCAGCTGCAATCTTCGACATGTTGGAAGTACAAGGTGTTGATAATACCAGAGCATGGTGATTTAAGACAGTTTGGAGCTGGTTCTAGACTGTTCTAACTTGCTCGCGTAACTCGTGGTAGAGTCTTGAAGAAAGGTACCCATGAGAATAAATGTATTGTAATTCAACAATTAAAAATTACAATTTTGCAATTAATTGATGATTAATTGCAAAATTTGTATCAATTTAAGAGAATGTTTTAAGTGCGTGCCTTATTTGGCGGAGAATGTCGTAAAGGTTTCATTAACTCTTAAAATATATCATAACTTTTTCACTACGTCTATAGTGGTGCACTTCTTGAGAACAATCTATGCGAGCCTTTGAGTGGAGGATGCTCTACTTTATAATTATGTTATGAAGTACGGAATATTTGCGCTGAACTGACTGAATTTTATTGGAGAATTTTATCTATCTATCTATGATATTGACCGTAGCCTAGAGTTCTAAAGAGGAATTTCAGCTAAGGAACTGAAAACAAAGTAACTAAAGTTAAAGTTAATGTTAATGTCAATTTGACTATATAACCTAAAACTCCAACATCAGGATTGGCCACAAACCTACCTAGACTTACTTTTTCAATTTTAAATTACTTCATTTAAGTACCTCAATTTACGACACAACTATAAAACGTGAAATGAAAATATTTATTAAATAACTTAACCCACATAATTTTGTAATATTTTCCAAACAAAAACCGACATTGATAGCACAAATAGGTAATATTTAAGGCAATAAAACCTTTATCGGGTATGTTTATCGCTGCGCAACGGAGCGCATTATGCACGCTTCTAATGAATGCCTTATGAAACAGGCAATTTATGACATGTGCCCTTATCACACTATACTGATAAATGTACGAGAAGAAACCTGAACAATGGCCAATAAGTCCTTTGTATTACTATTTACTTATTAATGGCTACCTAAATTATCGTTATTTAATCGTTTCTTACTAAATACTCGTAATAATAGTTTGAGATTTTGTAATAATAGTAGTTTATGCAACGTCATATAAAGAAGGGTATTAAAACACGAGTGTGAGTTTATGAAACGAGCGCAGCGAGTTTCATAATAGTAACGAGTGTTTTAATACCCGTGTTATATGCAGTTGCATACACTACTTTATCTTCACTATTTAATGCAATTAATCAAACAAAATTTTAAAAACAAAACACATTGCGAAACATTAAATTCACGCGTAGGTACGTGTATTGTCACAGTGAACTTGCCGCCATTAAAATCTAACCAATGAGAGCGCAGCTGCGCGTAGGGCCAATCAGGAGCGAGCGAGATCTTACCACAGAGTTTTGTGTATGTAGTTTCGACGAAGTTTTCACGTATAACCCAACTATTTTAAAAAGCCAGCATAATATCAAAATTTTATACAACTAGTATGAGGATTTTGACATAAGGCTCGCCAGGTTAATTGGTCGCGTTATAATGATGTTATAATGTTAAATTATAATGATATTATAACATCATGTGCAATTGCTTAAATTGAGTGTTTTAGTTGTCTGCGCTATAACAGTAGTAATTATAAGTCAAGTATTGGAAACATAAGTAGAATGTTACAACATTAGTGTAGATAAAAGCATTTATAGATATTGAGCTTATTTACAAGCTACAAGCCGACAAACTCTCAAGCAGATTCCATACTTAAGTTTGAATTGTCTGAAGCTTACTTATAAAATCGTCGTCTCGTAACTTTTATGGGCGTTTAATATAATAAATACTGGGATAGAATAGAAGAACAACATTTACTCTGAAGTACAATGGAGTACCACTATTGACACTACTGTATCCATACACGGGCTTGTATGTAATATCAAATCAATAAAAACCAAATAAACTCTCTTTATATCCTTTTCCATTCCATCTCGATTCAATCGAAGTAACTTCTTAAAAGGTTTACACGTGAATTTACTGTCTATATTTTACAGTAAAACTTCATTTCACGATGTTCGAGACTAATTCTTACACTTTTAATCTGAGATCGGAGAAGTAATCCCAAGTAAAATTAGAGCGAACTGTCCCTTCTGTTTTCTTTAGATAAGGTATCTTAAAAACGACTAAGCGTCAAAGTTTCGTGTAACTTGCCAAAATTAATTTTAATCAAGCATTTTACTTTATTCCACTTCTTCACTTTGTGTTAATAATTTGGAAACGTCAAAATTTCAAATAGAGAATGCTGTTCAAAGCTCAAAGCTCATTTATAACTTACGGATATAAAAGTTTTTCTGGACTTGCTATGAATTAGATGATATGAGGGTTTTGAGACTAAATTTATATTTATACTCGTTTAAACTCCGCAGTTACTTAAATATGTAAAATCAACCAAATTCTGTAACAAAAGTAAACGTCACCGAAGTACTTTGAGTACAAGCCCGAACTCAAGACAAGCATCTAACTAACATCATAGATATTTGTTTTTCAAATTCTCAAAACCCTTTAAAACAAATGTTCAGTTTCACTTTAGGTAGTCGAGTACGTGACTCTTTATTTTGTAACGTTTTTCATAAAAATCTCATTACCAATTCGAATAAGTTGTTTCAAAAGGAGCGCGGTGTCGGCGCCTTCTGTATCATATGTGACCATGAATAAATCAATGAAAACAAATAGTATTCGGCTACTAGTGTTCCTAAGAGCTTTCAATGATGTATGATCTACTATTGTTTCAACTTCAGTTTTGTTAAACGCTCATAAATGTTAATTTATTCATTTTCAAATAATAGGTGGAGCATATTTTTCTGACAAGATCGTATGCGCCGTACATATAGATAGGTTTGAGGCGTAATTTGGTAGACACCGAAACTAATTTATTTAACAAAGGACGGACCGACCGATAGAGAACTTTTTATGCGTATACAAACACATTATTAGTTGTAGAACGCTGATATTGTATTATATTACCTTTATAGATACAGGCGTAGTGCTTATCTGAGACCACCGGACCACACTTTTAATTTGCTACAAAACGTTCGTAACAAAACATCAAAATAAAATTAAGCATTTGACTTGACACCTCTTCTAAGAATCGAAGTATTCTCGTAGGTAATTGACCGGAAATTAAAAATTCTTCATTAGAGGACAAAACCACAGATTGTAGAAAAAAACAATCATGTTGTTTATGGTAGGTTTTAACAGATTTATAACATCGGTCAAACGTCCTATTAAATTGATACTACTCTATAGTCATTTATACATTTATACTTATTCTAAGTTATTTATAGTATATCTAATTATCCAAATCTCATCATCTAATGTAGGTATAAAACTTTATAGGTGAACAACTTTTGACTTCATAACTTTATGATTCACTTCATTCATTCAAGCTTTCCGCAGTAGCTGTGAGAACAACGGGTGTCCAGTTTGTATTTAAAACGTACTTTTACGTTTGTACTTAATAAAAAAATGGAGGAAATAATCGAGGAATGACTAGGAAAAGTGTCGCTCCAGTAACTTCATTGGCTTCCGGTAAATATACTTGGGAACACCTGTTTTTCATTTAAAAATTAAAAAGATACTTAACACAAGCAGATAAGGCACAAAATAAGTTAATAACGGACTTAATCTGATGTTCATTATAGTATATCCTTAATCTGGATTTGGAAATGGGATTGAAAATTACTTTTTGTCTTGATAATAATACACAGAGTTGCACAGTAATTATACCACAGAGTACGTATATTCATAAGTACTACACAACTAATATAGATGGCGCTAGTAGTTACATATTATTTTGTTACAATATTAACACCTCCGCTTAACAAAATCATATATACTTTGAAACGGGTAATATACCAAGCTTTTTTACAAAATATTTATGCTTTACAGACCCTAAACTTTTAGTAAAAATATCTGCTGGCATTTCAGTCGTTTCTAAATAATCAATTTTTACAAACTTATTAGCAACCGTTTCTCTTACAAAATGATACCTAACATCTATATGTTTAGATCTTCTATGATATATTGGATTCAAAATTAGTTTTTGTGCACTTTGACAGTCATTATATAAAGTTATTGTTTCTGAGTTACCTGTTATTTCAAACAATAAATTCTTTAAATAAATAGCCTCTTTACTGGCTTCCGACATAGCAATATATTCGGCTTCTGTTGAGGACAGTGCTACATTTCTTTGTTTTCTACATTCAAACGAAATAACTGATCCTGACAATTTAAAACAAAAACCAGAAAAAGATTTTCTATCATTTGAATCTGAACCCCAATCTGCATCAGCATATCCCTCTATACAAGATCTATCTTTTGTAAACACAAGACCATAATTCTTTGTTCCTTTTAAATATTTTAAAATTCTTTTTAAATGTTTCCAATGAGTTTCATCATATGAATTATTAAACTGACTGAGATAACAAACACTATAAGCAATATCTGGTCTGGTTAAAACCGCTAAATACATCAAGTTACCTATCAGTTCTCTGTATGGAATATTTTTATCACAATTATTCTGAGATTTTTCTAATCTTAAATTAATTTCCATTGGAGTTTCAGCAGTTTTACAATGTGACATGTTATATCTATTTAATAAACTTTCTACATACTGCTCTTGATCAACAGTTATTACATTTTCAGACATATTTACTCTTAAGCCTAAACACTGCTTAATTTGACCTAAATCTGTCATTTGAAATTTACAACTCAAGTCATGTAATAACTGATAAGTTGCCATTTTACAGCTTGAAAAAACAAAAAAAATCGTCAACAAACAATGCTATTATGACTTTAACATTTCCTTCAAATTTTGTAAACAAACAAGGTTCATACTTGGATTTCAAATATCCTAAATCCATGAGATAATCACTTACTCTCTGATACCAAGCACGTGACGACTGTTTAAGTCCATATATGGCACGTTTAAGCTTTAATACTTTGTCATCATCACTACTTTCTTTATAAGTTACAGGTTTTTGCATATATATAGTTTCATTCAAAAAACCATTTAAAAAAGCTGTAGTTACATCTAGATGACGTATGTCTAAACTTAGTTTTACTGCTAAAGAGAATAATAATCTTAAAGTTGTATACCTGAGCACAGGAGAAAAAGTTTCATGGTAATCTATACCTGCTTTCTGTGAATAACCTTTTGCGACTAGTCTGGAACGATAACGCACATTACCAGCACTATCATATTTCTTCTTGAAAACCCACTTGCATTGCACTACTGTGGAGTCACGAGGTCTATCAACAAGCTCCCATGCATCATTTTTCTTAAATGATTCCAGTTCCTCCTCCATGCTTGCTCTCCAAAATTTATTTTCTGGTCCATTCAAAGCTTCCTTGAGTGTAATATCTGTTAGATTTTGATCTTCTGGCTCTGCAATACATAAGTTGTTGTAGCCATATCTATCAGGTACTTTTCTCACTCTTTTACTTGGAACATTGAAATGTTCTAATGAAACTTCTGGTTCTGAAGCTGTTTCAAAAGAACTGTCATTTGAGTCACTCACCGAAGAAGCTTCTGGAACATATGTGGAATCATTATCATCACATTCATCCTCTCCTTCCTTAGATTCTTCTTCCTCACCGGAAGCTGAGCACTCAATAGGAATATCTACTGTACTTTCTTCAGTTTCCATTATAATGACATCTCTGCTGGTTGTGATAGAGTTATTGTCTGGGTCATACACCCTATAACCTTTCACATTGTCAGCGTAGCCAACCAGAATAAGTTCCTTAGCCTTCACATCCCATTTCAAACGCTTTTCTTTTGGAATGTACATCATTACCTTACTTCCAAATATACGGGTGTGACTTAAGTTGGGCTTGCTCCCTGTCCAGGCTTCATATGGAGTTATGTTATCCAATCCTGTAACAACTGAACGATTTCTTAAGTATACAGAGGTATTAACGGCTTCTGCCCAGAACTTTTTATGTAAACCAGCATCAAAAATTAAACATCTAGCCTTCTCAACTAATGATCTGTTCATCCTTTCACACACACCGTTTTGTTGAGGTGTGTAGGCATTAGTTTTTTGATGTATTATTCCTTGTTGCTTTAGATATTTCTCAAATTCTTGACTGCAGAACTCACCTCCGTTGTCTGTTCTTAAAATTTTAATTTTCCTGTCTTTTTGGTTTTCTACCATTGACTGAAATTCTTTAAAGAACTTAAATACCTCAGATTTTGTTTTCATGAAGTATATAAACGCCATTCTGCTGTAGTCATCCACAAACAATACATAGTATCTGGATCCTCCAATAGACAATTGTTCCATGGGACCACACACATCTGAGTGTACCAGTTCTAAAACATCCTGTGTCTTTGTCGAGCTAGGCTGAAAAGGTTGTCTAGCCTGCTTCCCCTGACAGCACACAGTACACTTAGATTTGTCTATGTTTGCTATTTCTGTGTATGAAATACCTTCTGCGGCTCCGTTCTTCATTTTGTTTAAACTAGTACTGTTGATATGTCCTAATCGTCGATGCCAAGTTTCACTCGATGTCTTTGCTGTGGCTGCTAATAACTGTTCTGTTTTCTTAGTGTATAATCTGTACACCCCATCTACAAGTTCTGCCATTCCAACTAGAGTTTTCTGTTGATTATAGATATAGCAAAAGTTCTCTTTGAAAATTACATTATTGCCATTCTTGATCAATTGACTCACTGAAAGCAAGTTTGTAGTTAAACTTGGTATGCACAATACATCTGAAACTGTGATGTCATATTCTTCACCATATGCAACTGTAATGATGTTTACATCACCAGAACACAGCACCGGAACACATGTTTTGTTCGCAACAATAATCTCCTTGGTTTCATGTTTATATGATGGATTCACAACATATTCTTGTTTAGCTGTCATGTGTTTGCTAGCTCCGCTATCAATATACCAATCTTCACAGTTAAATTTTCCACTGAGAAAGATAGCACTAAAAGCGTTGGATACTTTTCTTTGGCCTGTTTCTGAACTAGGACATTGGTTTTTGTAGTGTCCTGTTTGCTTACATTTATAGCATTTTATGATTTTAACAGCTTTCGATGTTTCTCCCGTCACATGTTTATGGTCATTTTTAGAGTTATGGCCATATTTCATTCGTTGTGTACTTTTCGCAACAAAAGCTTTCTCCGACTCCGAAACAGTTCCAACTTCGCTACACATGTCCATCAATTTTGTTTTTATGACGTCAGCACTAACATCTATTCCCGAATGTTCTATTGCCATGATCATCGGACTATATTTTTCGGGTAAACCTGCTAACATTAGAGCACCAATCCACTCGTCTGTTATTTTGAAACCTGTACCTTGAAGTCTCTGGCTTGTTTCAACAATTTGAGTAACATACTGGGTCATCGAATCACAATTTTCAAGTCGAATGTTTATAAGTTTACGCAGCAAGCCAATTTTTCTTGTATAGCCGGTATCATCAAACATATTCTTCAACTTGTTCCATAAATCATAGGTTGTTGCTGCATGTTTTATGTGTACATAAAGTGATGGATCGATAGTAAGCACTAGTTTCGCCTTTGCTTTTGCATCTTCATTTGTTTGGCTTGTTGTAGGTGAAACCGGTAACCTCTCGGTAATGGCGGACGCCATGTTTTCCAACACCAACACATTTTGCACTGCAAAACACCAATCCTCAAAGTTTTCGCGCCCTTTCAGTTTTGGAATGTTAGCGATGTAGTTTGTCGTCATTTTCACACAAAATTCACGATTATATCACACAGTATACTATTTGTTTTTTATTTTTCACTGTTAGCCCATAACCTGATAATAATACACAGAGTTGCACAGTAATTATACCACAGAGTACGTATATTCATAAGTACTACACAACTAATATAGATGGCGCTAGTAGTTACATATTATTTTGTTACAATATTAACATGTCTGATATGCTTTTCTCTTTCATGGCATAAGTAAGAATTGTTTACATGATAATAAATTGATTGGATCCTTATAAAATTCTGTTAATAGCAAAAGTAAAAGGTTTTAATGCTTTACTACTTTATACAGTTAAGTAGTAGAGTTGTATTTACAATTTCGTATATCATCCAAAACTTGTATGTATAATATGAAAATACTCATCTAATGCGTGTTGCCTCTACAAATGCCAAACAAAATGTCCCTAGCACACTGCTCGCCACAGGAGCACACATCATAACGATGACTAATGACATAACAAAACGAGGAAGCAAATTAAACGACGCAGGATATCGAATACCAAAAAACATTCGAAAAGTATCTTCGGACTCATTTTTGTTTCCCGATCGCATCCCAAAAAGTGTTGATAAAAAATTTCGGCGCTAAAAAGAATAACACCGAGAGTCTATTACTCGTATAGCATGTCATCGACGGTTCATTAAAATGCGATGACTTAACACAAACACCATGCTGGACTTCATTGATAGCCTCGGACGTAGGTTCGTCACAAAAACGTCCATTCCCAAACTTTTGTCAGTTAGAAATAGAACTCTATGTGAAAGTAATACGGGTGTTAAAGTTTGTCGGTTCGATTGTCTGGTTCATTTTGGAATGAAAGATCGTTTACAATAGCATTTTGATTCCGTGGAATCCATTGATAAGTCCGATGCTACCAGTGTTACAAGAAGTGGATCTCACGAGTGTCCGCGTCACTTCCGAATGCCGATACTCACAGATTCTATTAGGAATGTTAATGGAAAATCCTTTAATGCAGTTCATTACAAAGGACTCTTATTTTTTACTGCGTGCAGGATATTGAGTAATAATTGTTTACGCTTCGGGCTACTGACAAACTACCCATTCTTAGGTATGTTTACATAGTTATATGCATTCCATTTGGGTAATCTATCGGTGTGCTAAGCCAGTTATGCTTGATTCTAAGACTATATAGGTAAATACAATAAAAAGTTAAATTACGAGTTATTCTATAAATAGCCTATACATAACCTGCGACTAATATGTTCGTGTAATAATTATTTTAGTATTAAACTGCTTTTGAGCAACAAAAAGCTACAATTCATGAACGTCAAATAACTATTTGAACATACTTCGAACTTAGTTTTATGAGCTTACTTTGCAATTTATGTTGCGGCATCATTCTGAACAGTGTGGTCTGATAATTTTCAATTAGTCTATCCATTAATTAACTACTGAAATCCTAACTATAAAATTGAGCAACTTTTATCATCCATCCGGTTAAAGTAAAATTTTCCCACGAATCTATTTCTAGGTATTTATCCAATTTTCGTTATAAAAAGCTGTCCAAACGATTCATCGGTTAGCGTTAGAGCTTACCTAGACTCAAAATTTAGCACTAAATTAACTTTTTAATTTCAAAAAGCGTGAGAAACAGGTGATCTCTAGACTTTCTTAGGGCAAAAAACCAGTTAACTGAAACGTTACAGTTATAAATTATTGTGCCGTATAAATCACAATTCAATGCAGACTCGAATGGTTTGATTGCATACTGGGGGGCGATTTAGTTTGGAATAAATTAATTATAACAAATTCAGCCGATTTTCCGTCGTCTCGCGGCGATACCGTTCAAATCACAATTTGATACTTCCCACTTCTTGTTCCAATTAAAGCGGAAAATGTTCAGCATTTTTAAATAGATCGATTTATAGGCAGACAGTTTCTAGGTGAAAGGTGTAATTTAATTTATGGTTCAAACCTTGATTTTACTTTATGGTAGAGTGTTAGTTTGCTTTCATTATGATATGTTTATGAAAGAGATTTTCATGATTTTGAGTAAAACTGTTTGTATGTGCAAACGTAGTATAACTTAGACATATACATACATATCTCCTGAATAACAGCTTATATAGTGAATATTATATTCATAATATGAAATGTAAATACGAGTATGTTGAGTACAGTAAGTTAGTTTTTTACAGTCTTAGACTAAGGCTGAGACCTCACTACGACTGAACCGGTGCAGCTATTTTCCTCGTGATGTTGGATACTAGGAGAGTTATTCACTGGAATAACCACAGGATGCAGATTTTTCCCGCTGATCGCAGCCAATGTGCTCTAGAGATTTCACGTTCGCGGGAAAAAACGCTTCGGTTATCCTTGTCCTAAAAATGTCTTACTGCCCCACTCAGCAGCACTAATTAACTAAGATAATAAGAAGAGAAGTTTGTGATTGATTTTTGACATGAAATGTATGAAAAATTGAAACCCTACTAGGTTTGAAACTCGCTCAATGTCAAATACAATTAACTATTCTACGAGTATTCCCTTTGCCCAGCAGTGGGACAGCGAGATTACGTAAAAAAACGAGTATGCTCATTTCTTATTTGCCAAAGTGTAATAAAGCCAGAAAAAGATAAGTATGAGAGAGTGCAGAAACGTTCGCGTAATAATCGTGAACAATATACGAATTTTATAAAAGAAATGGCTTTCACACTTTAACACAACATTGTCAGAAATCGTTAACTATACAATGCAAAGAAATATTTCTTTGAAAATCCTGAAAATGACAAAAGTAACAAATCAAAATGTTTGACTTTCTGTCATAAACAGCAAGTTGCGACATAACAAAGAGCTCTACAAAAAATAGACTGAAAGTATTTATGAAAAATTGTAAAAGAAGGCAGTTGAATGCCTGAGATGCTTTATTAAAAAGAGACGGCAATAGTTCTGTGAGCTCAACGCGCGTGGGCCGGGCCTCACCCCTCCGATAGCGCTTGCGCATGTTTTAGTGCCAAATGATCATATTACTTTATCAATTTTAAATATAGTCCTTTAATTGATAAATTAAATAAACAAGTGCTTTATTAAATAAAAATAAGAATATCGTTTTATTAAATAAATCTCAAGTCTGTCCTGTCTAAAGGCTTCGCTATAAAAGCAATGTAGTGTTTAATCAAATCTAAAGTGAGCTTTTTTAATTCTTGTACATTTTTGAAGAAACAAGATCAAAAATCTGACTAAAAATCATGGCTCCACATATTGTTACACTAACACAATGGGTGTGTACCGTGCAGTACACACACAGACACGCAGGCCCTCCACACAGCCTCTTTGGAGGCACGCACACTGGCTCACCGCCCTGTCCGTACGAACACAACGGCACTCTCAGTTCACAACACAACCTCCTGTACTGCACTCACGCGCACCAAAAAAAAGATACCGCGATCTATCGATCTTTTTTTAAAACCAAAAAACTTCCGAACAATCACAGTCGGACCGACTCTATTCCAAACGTGTCGCACCTCCTCAATAAACATCATTTACGACTTAGTAATTAATTTTACATGTCGTTTTAATTATGTAAATACAAATGGGTGATAATCAATTTGTGTTTCGATCTCGTTCGTTTAATTTAATGTAAACATTATTAATCATTATTGTGACTTTTTTACGGTTATAGTTTTGGATGATGTTGGTTATTTTTGTTGTGGTTTTGATGTAGAGTTCTGTTGTGTTAATGGGATTTGACGAGGACCCCTCATACCACAATGGAACGCCACCAGAATGGTATGGATGTGTGGGTAGGTAAGGGTACAATAAGTTTTAATTAATTTTTTATCCGTTTATCTGTTCTTACTAATAATAATTGACTAAACTTGACTAACTTTTTATTTTACATAAGTTTAAGTTTCAATAATATGGTTTATGATTCTAATTGGAAAATAATGTGTCTATATATCTGTAATATTTATGTACTTTGTTAACCCAACATATATTCTTTAAAAGTTACTTATATAAGTATTATATAATTTAGCTCAACATACAAAAACCAATAAGACAGAGGATATTTATGTTAACAGGCTTACTAAAAAGCAAATAGTGATGGCATTTAAATGATACATGTTTAAAATAACTTTACTAAAGACCCTCCCCTTTCACCTGTTTGCTAATTCTTAATGTAATTCTTAAGCCATAATCATTGCAACTGACTTCAACATAACGCTTCAGTGCAATCCAACTAGAATCACATTGAGTCTGCAGATATTTTCAGAAGTCACTTATTTATATTATTACATAAATACTACCGTTTATTTTTATCTTTACATGCTTATAAAACTATTAATATTTGTCCGTTAATCGTAATAAATTGAGAAAATTCGGGTTTAAGTATAATAGGAACTTTCAGTCCATTCCTGAAATTAGTATATCAAAAAGTCTTTGCTTTATAATCATATCATTAACTATTTATATAATATCCTTTGCTACATATATATTTAACACACCCCTTTTTCCTCCAGGACAAGGTCGAGTAAACCAATTGGGCGGTTTGTTCATAAACGGTCGTCCCCTGCCGAACCACATCCGGCTGAAGATCGTGGAGATGGCGGCGGCGGGCGTGCGGCCCTGCGTCATCTCGCGCCAGCTGCGCGTCTCGCACGGCTGCGTCTCCAAGATCCTCAACAGATACCAGGTGAGCATCCACACCGACTCCTCAAAGTAATCAGCTGGACCAATCACACCGTGATTCTATGATCGATACTGAGATCATTTACAATCATCATCATCATTTCGTGTAGGTTAGTCGCCAACCTTGGTGTCGGAGGTTTTAGAACGCCTTAATATCTCCGCCTGAACGCTGGAGTTTTTAGATCGCCTATATATACCTCCGCCTGGTCTATCGATTAAAACAACTGGAAACGATAATGCTACGTACGAGCCCTCCAAAACACGGCAGCCGGCATATACTCACCAATAAGTATAACATTGGTCTTTACTATATGGTAAACCGATAGGCAGATGCCTTTCTTGGTTTGAACTATAGAGGTTTATTCTAATAGTGTTTAGTATTTACCGATTCTTAGATATAGTATATACTATTGGATCTTGAGATCCTGTTGCCCCCACGGGGACCACAATAGTAGGGCATCTGTTTCGCTACAATACAATAGAATGGAATAAGAACGATAACGCCCGATTTTGACATGTAATGTCTGAAAAATACGTTAATTAATTAAGTTTCGATTTAATGACTTTGAGTGCGTCAGTAAGACTATTCCTATCCCATCCTCTAAACCTATCTATATAAGACTATACGAGTCTCTATATCCACTTTTTCTGGTCTTCATTTAATTATACTTGTTCAACTTTGACTCACTGAAAAAATCAGAACTGGTAGGTATACCTATATACTCAGTCCCTACTGCGATAAAGATAACTAGTTCAAATACTAGTTCCAAAAATGGTTATAGATCAACCTTAAAGATGTGGAGAATATTCACATTCTCAATGAAGGAATCACAAAAATCAGTGGCTTTATTTTTATGCTTACACTGCTTTAGCATTACTACGAGTATTTAGCATTTAAAGGAAAATACACCAAATACGGGCAGTATTTGATTGAGATTGAGAGTGTATTGTTAAGTAGTTACAGAAAAAAATGGTAAGATGAACAAAAATATTTCCTACTAATATCATCCTCTAAACGAACTGGTATTCAAAAGAAAACAAATCAAGCCGCTACTATAAAGTAAATATAAAAATAGAAGCACATAGGTACGTGGTTAAAATAGAAGCAATAAATATAAAACATCAAAACCCATCCAATCAACCAACAAAAATAATCCAACAAAAACATAATCTATTCAATGGACTTTTAACATTAAAGTCAGTTGCACGTGCATAATAATCCTATACAAACCTACGCCAATCAACTTCTATCAATAAAGCTTATAAAACACTATAAAGTATCGCCCACGTAGGGTTGGGCCGGACAATTGCCATTGATGGCTACGCAGCCAAGCCTGAAGGTTTCACTGTTCCTGTACCCAACAATAACGATTGTTTCGTTCAGGAAACTGTTATTCACGGTACCAACTAATGCTGCCTAATACTTCACTAACAACTCGTTTTACTTAACGGATCTTTGTTAAAAAGAAGGCTCGGAAAATTCAAGAGGTTTTTTGCAATTAGTATAACTATTAACAATTAAAAGTTTTTCATTAATATAGCGTTCAATGTCCATGTGACGCATTGCATTGCGTTCTGTTGCGGAACAGCAGCAGGGCCGCCAAGCAACGCAACGCAACGCTTCGTGTAGTCAAACTCAATGTAAATGAGCTTGTGATAAAAGCAGCTCGCTAAACCCAAGGAAAACAAAAGACGCTCTCAAACTGATTTTCTTCAGTATAATTATTATTTCCCTAACCCCGTTATTAGAATTGAAATTGCCAAGTTATAAAGTTTGATCCGGCAAAAATGAAATTTAAAGCTCTATAATAAATATTTTGCTTTAACACAGGGGCCGAGTAAAATGAAACATGATAATGGAGCTTTTAATGAAATATATTCCAACAAGCCCTAGGGTTTAGGGTAAAGATCTCTTTTTCATCGGAAAAATTGAAACATTTTTCCGTTCCAACTATACTTGTATGTGTTGCACTTCAACGTCGGTTATGATTTTCAATTTATCGGAGAAAATATTAATACATAGTTGCTGAATTCAAAGAAAATGTATTAATGTACATGCTTTTAAAATAACAAAGTAAAAGGAATATACAATGATTTTATACAAAAACTTAAATAAAGTTTAGTTTGTACCTAGCATTAGTGCTTAAACCAATAGTAAAAATTTGAAAAGCACCATTCACTGATCTAGAATCTAGAATTAATGAAAACGTAAGGAAAGTTAAAATGGAAGTTTGACTCTATCCGTCAAATTTTTTTTTAAATCAAAATTTTAGTGTGAACATAAATCTTGTTCTCACTTGTTCGCTCTCGCTTGGATTTTAATCGGACGCCTTAGTAGCTGAATATTTTAAATAAAGCTTTGAGGACTCATAGTGTGTGCTCATTTAGCGCCCATAAGAACAGCTCGTACACCCGAATTCAACAGCCAACAACTAGAAACGGGATTTTAGGTATTGAATACGCAGTGAGAGACTAAAAAAAACAGCTGCGCCCTGCGGTTTTGCCCTGGTTATGCCAAGTACCTTAAGAAATTAGGAATGCAAATTAGTATTAGCTTCTTCTTGAATGTGGCTGTCCCATTCAAAAATGTTCCAAAAATCAGCCCGTCCAAACAAACAAAATAACCAATCATTCAGCTTTATTTTATAAGTATAAATTAAATAAATGAACCCTTTCGTCTAGGAGACGGGATCCATTAGACCAGGTGTGATAGGCGGGTCCAAACCAAGAGTTGCCACCCCGGAAGTGGAGTCCAGGATCGAGGAGCTGAAACGACAGAACCCGGGAATATTCTCCTGGGAGATACGGGAGAAATTGATAAAGGTATGTTATTTCTTGTAGAAAAACATTACAATCATTTTATTAGGACGGAGTATTGAAAATATCTTAGAAGGTGAAGTCTAAGGAAAGCGAGGAAGGGAAGCCTAGAATCAGTTATAGAAGCCATATAAAGGAAAAATGTACATACAAAGTGTATGAAGAAATATGCTTCGGATGATGGCTTGATGGTGAAGAATTTTGAGTTTGAGAGGACATAGAATATAAGATGGCTGGCTCTTTTTAAGATGGTCATTTGTTATAGTGTTTACCAAAATCAAACAATATAAAAGGCTTTCAAAAGTGTGTTATGGTTTCGTGTAAAATAGGCTCAATTATAAAGTATTTTCCATGATAAAGCTAAAAGGTTGTCCGTTAAATATGGAAATCTTGGAAAATTACTGTAAAAGGGAATTTCGCTACTACGCGGCGTTTAAAGAAAGGTTTTTACGAGCAATTGAGCACCACTTACGCTTTATTAGTTTCTATTTATAAATTGTTTCTGTTAATATGATAACATGATACGTACCTACAATTAAAATTAAGTAGTAAGTAGATACTTTACATTCCTTAAAATTAGTTTCTATGAATACTTTTAAATAATATTTTTGTCTACTTGGCAACCATCTTAGTGTATAATAAGATCTATAATAATTACATGATACGCTTAATACAAAGGTAATTGGCGTATTAGCATAAGTACCAATACTATAAAAGTTAAGGAGTACACACTAACATCCTGACCTAATACGACTATATGCACTTACGATGCGATTATATCTGAGAGCACAACAAAAGTTTACCGTCAAAAATTCAAACAGAGTTTTCGTTCCTCAATATATTGAACATCAGTACTGTCCATTACACAACTATTACAAGCTACGTTTGTTAGCGAAGCTTTACAATGATGTTGAATGACGCTTCGTTATAGGAGGGCGTGGCGGACCCGCCCAGCATCTCGTCCATCTCGAGGCTGCTCCGCGGAGGAGCCCGGGACCCTGACGGGAAGAAAGACTACAGCATCGACGGGATCTTGGGAGGTATGTGGCTCGATTTGCAGAACCTATATGATTTTAATCCTTTTTCGGTCACTCCAGTTGTCTATTGTATATTTAAATAAATAATAAATCATACACAATTTTTGTTAGAAATATCCAAATTTGTATAAAAGTTCGTAATTTGTGTAAGTAATTTTTAACCGGATTCTGTTTCGATAAAAATACAGTCTCGTGCAACCGATATTGATTCAATTGCTTAAATTACACGCAGTGCATTTCCGGGTTGAGTCGGGTTAATAAAAACCAGTTATTTATTGGGATAATATTAAGGATGCATCATAAACGAAGTAAAGTTCAATAGTGACTTCCGCCACGCACCAGTCGGCTCGCCGCCTCATTGCACAATACCGACTCTCATCGGTTTGGCAACCGCCGCAACCTGTCAAAGCTTTCTCACGAGGGTCAAAAAATCAATTTCCGCACACAAATCTTACATCGTCATTGTTGCCATTTGAAATATTGGCGGCTTTAAAGAGCCGGCGCCCTTTGGCGGATAAAGGTAAATGGGCCGAAATGGTGACCGACAAAGTGCCGCGATCGCCCGCCGCGCCCGTCGATAGTGCTGAAATAGTGACAATTGCCCTAAACATGTTTAGCCTGTTCCCATTGTACCCATTCATGTATTTTGTCACTAAGTTTGATTGTCCTTTGTCGGTTACCTGTTTCCCGTTGGAGTTCGTACGTTCATTGCGAATCCTTTTCACTTGATGAGATCTCAGGATGTTTATTGCGCGCTATAAAATAGTATGTTTGATTGCTTTTCTTAATTGAGAGAGCTAATTTTGCTGCCGTGTATTTATAAATGACTTCAAAAAAGGAGGAGGTTTCTCAACTCGACCGTATGTTTAGATCCTTTATGTGGATGTTCATCAAGGTTTTATTTGATGTGTAATAAAGTAGACTACAATAAATGTATTAAGTGAAAACTATAATTTCAAATTATAACCTTTACTTAAAACGGTTTCTTCTCAATCTTATACCGAAGATATACCTGTTAAATTTAAGTAGTAGCCTGTAATAGCCCACTGCTAGGCAAAGGCCTCTCATCTCACTGAAGATATCAGTACAGTGAGAAGGATTAAGCTTAATCACCACGTATGCCTAATGCTAGTTGGGGGTGTCAAATCATGTTTGAAAACTAAATCGTAAGCATTCTTCGCTCAACCCAGGATTTGAACCCGGGATCTTAGTCTTGACAGACATATACACACAACACTAGGCCACCGAACATGTAAACCTTACATAACGCATGTGTATGTACGAACAAAACACCATTACAATTCCCAAGTCATTACACATAATGTGCTTTCACACATAGTCCATAGTGGAGCAAAACAAAACAATGAGATAAAATCTTCAATTTGTTTAATAACATGTGTCGTTAGAATCAACTAATGTCGCTTGGTGGCCGCGGCTATTACGGCCGAGAAACAGTACACACTGCGCAATCATTGTATATATGGGAGGGATTACATGACGCCAGAGAACATATTTATTTAAAGTATTTGAGCGCCTTTTCCAGCTCCTGTTACTGTTTAACCATAGAACTGGAAAGCGAAGAGGTTTCTATGTCTATGGTATTTTCAGATTTATTATTTTTTGACAGTAATTGTATTATCAGTTCCAATCCAAAAATCCAAGTTTCAATGTTAAGTAAAATTATTTCAAATGCCAACCAATTGTAAATATGTAGTTTTATACAAATTTGACAAAAAAGCAAATACGCGTAGCAATATAAGTTATTATAATGAAATAAATTCCAACCTACTGATTTCTTATGTTTAAGCCACAATACTACTGAGTACCATAACCACGGTTCCTTTAAAGGAGCCTAAACATCAAATAAAAAATAAATTTAAATTTATCCGCAAACGTAGTTTTAAATTCCAACCTATTTTAAGTCAGCGTCATGTAAACGAAACGAACAAAACCTCAAACTATTTAGAGGGCATTTATCACTCCGTGTTGTATCGAAGACATTTTTGTCTCATCACATTATTCAATAAGAGCCCTCCCAAGCCGTCTCGTAGATACTGTGACGTATTCCGTGGTCCGGAAGTACGTGAGGAGGGACTTGACGCCGACAAAGGAGGGTATAGGATGGTGATGTCTATCACGTATATAGATTCGTTGCGATGTAAAGTAAGGAATTTGATCTTTACTTAACAAAATGGTACAATAATATAAAGTAGTAAAAGAAAAAGCTTCTGACATTAAAACAAATTTGTAATGTCTCGGAAACTGATATAGGTTTTACTACCGCACTCAGAGCCGTCCATTACATCGACAGGTAACTAATTAACGTAATTTTTCATACATTACATATCAAAGTCACTGATTAAATATCTACTAAGAAAGCAGATACCGTCTCTGAGTACGGGCGATAAGAACAAATTATTCTATCGATTTTTCTTGTAAGTTATCGATTTGACAATTCGAATAGCCTGAAATCTCTTCAAAAATGTATAGATACTTTTCATTTGAACTTAAAGCGATGCCCGCTACATACACAATTTAGATAACAAGCGCGAGCCTGCGCTGAATCTAAGTGACGGCGAATCAATATAACACTATGCATTGTTAACCTGCAACTAAAAATGGGGTGTGTGTCTACTATGGCATCGTAGCTCTCAAACGGATGGACCGATTTTCAAACGTATGAACCGATTTCGATGCGGTTTTTCACATTTCTCTCGGTCGAGCCGTTTTTGGCGTAGGAAGCTTTTTTATTTTTTTAATTGGACTTGTATTAATTTGCACGCCAACAAATTAACTTCGGGCGAATCGCCTACAGAAAAAATAATATTATTCAAAGGTGTCGATTGGCACGTTTCGGGCGAGTTCAATTTGAGCGAATCGACCACTAAGCCATAATTAACATCTAGCAAGAAACATTGAGTACCTTCCTATCTTGACTAAGTACTACGTCCTACATGAAGGGCACGTAGTTACCGAGTCCGTATTTGTTCTTAGTGACTATGTGAATATTCGCTATCCCCTTTAATTAAGACCGACGAACACAACTACCCTCTCAGACGGATTACAGATCATTATTTTCCTTGCCCTTTGGCTGTTTCAGCTACATATACATTGCCCATTAGTACAAAGCTGGAATTTCGAGAATGTACTTACAATATATTTAGGTTAAACATATTACTTTATATTGTATTGAAACTCAGTGGGTTATATTGAAACCATTCAATTAGCCGCGCGGCTTTATGGATGATTGAAAAAATCCATTATAAATCTATCAAAGGATGATAAAAAATGTTTTCATTTGGTAGACCCATCACATTTAGTTAAAACCTACGAGTATGAGATATGCAATATGTTATTTTATTACCTAACATATTTTTATAATGTTCAATTCATGTATTCCATTCAATAATTGGTTTCCACTTAAATTTAGTATAAAAATCTAGGTGGAAAATTTAATACGAGTAACCCCTAAAACTATGCACTCTAAATAAGTAGGTATATAAATTAATACTGTCCCACATGTGTACAAGTCTGCATCAAACGTCCCTTCTCACAAGTGCTTAACCAATAAAGTGGAGTAAAATTTAACCAACGTTAAATTCTAAAAAAATACTTACATCATAAAGTGGAGTTAAGTGTCAGTATAACATGGAGAAACAAGCTCAATACGCCCCCAAGTGTCGGCCGCTAATCCGGCCATCTGTTACGTCGCAACGAACCGCTGAAACAAAGGCCGGCCCGACCACTTAATGAACTCTCTATATGAAGGTGTTAAACCGCCGCCGTTCTTTCAACTTCCAAATTATGATTTTGGAACGAAGCCGACATCTTCACGGGGTCACATTTCGGCAATCGCAAAAGTCCCCCATCCCACTCTCGCACGCAACTTATCATATCCACATCTCTCTCGGACACACATAAAACCTTCGAAGGACCCGCTTTTAATACTTCTGTAATGAACTTTACGACCACGTTTTAAAGCTCCGATTCTAGAACAAAATTTTCGATTTGTATTTAAACTCATACGTTATGATCAGGATAAAAAAGACTAAATAAATCTGTCCCTGTCTCGCTGCCAGCCGGAGAATTTGAGCAATGTAAATCATTTTATTACAATGAGTTGTTTTTTATTTGGTGTCGCTGCCTTTGTGGTCGGATATGAAGCCCGTGCTTTAATGAATCCTTCTAAACATCAACTACAATTTCCGTGTTGAAAGGAGAATATTGCATTTTTATTTGATTTTTGCATTTATGTTCTTGTCATTTAATTTGAGGACCTTTAAAAATATAAAAGGGTTTCTAAATTACCTTATGTCGTATTTGTGTGTACTAATCGAAAGACAAGCCGCCAATTGATTTGCAATGTTTGAAAAATGTTAGTTCGAACAAGTCAACCCTAGTTGAAGTTTTCAGACCGCCTAAAACAATAGTAGTACCCATACAGAAACGAGTTGCACAAATTAAATCTAACCGGAGTTAGCGTCGCTTGTAACTCGCGCTTTCGTTTTACATGTCATAAATCCCAGATCGCGACACCAAATATTGAATGGTGCCAAAATGTCACCCAAGACCAAAGCGGCCGACAAAGAGGCCGCCGCGCTGGGTGTTCTTATTCCACGCCACGCTGAGCCCCTATTTTTTCATCTCATTCAATTTTGACTTCTTTCAAAAGGCTATTAATATGAGCCACATTTTTTAAAATCAGTTTTAAGGCCAAAGCCGTGCATTGTTAAGGCGGTTTTTTAATCTGTTTCCGTAGGATACCGCTACCGATTTATAAATGAGATCGGTCGACTCCGACGGATCTTGATATAACCGAATTAAAACATGATGTGGGTTTTCACAAAAAAACGTTACACTAATAAATAACGCGTGCTACAAAAAAGAGATGAAGACAAATTGCACTAATATAATGTCAAATAAATTATAATTCTGAGCATCGCATAAGACAGATACCACCTTCGGAGATTACAAATTTAATATTAATTGATGTGCTTACTATGCTCTACCTAGCTGCATTCTTGTGTTTGACTACCTCAGCTACTAGATAGACATTGATTTATTTCATTCTTTGGATAAAAACATAGGACTAGAATAGTTTCTGTATTTATGGGTAAAAATCTTATCGTTTTATAGTCCCAACTCACCTATCTTTTTTATTCTCCTAGGTCGAGGGTCAGACTCTTCCGACATCGAATCGGAGCCAGGTCTGACGCTGAAGAGGAAACAGCGTCGTTCAAGGACCACCTTCACTGGAGAACAGTTAGATGCTCTCGAGAGAGCATTCCACAGGACGCAGTACCCAGATGTGTATACCAGGGAAGAGTTGGCGTTACAGACAGGACTTACGGAGGCTAGGATACAGGTAAAGTGTAACAAACATTGTGTAATGTTGACCATCTCTGGGTGTAGGATATTTTAGAATTCAAGACCTCTGATGACCGAGTCACCCAGGATAAAGATATAAGCGATATTAAATCTAACAACAAGTTCAATTAAGAAAAGGTGTCGTGTCCATTATATTTTTTAAAATAGTGATAGTTACGCAGTACTTACACTAACTGCTTAACCACAAAAATGCTTCTTTATCTTACACTATTATTAGATGTTCTTGCAATACAGACATCAGAAATCAAAACCAGTTCACGTCAATACTCTAATCTAATATATTAAATAATGATGAATGTCTCAATATACATTAGTACAATAGTACACAATATCAATATTATTAAATGATTGACTAGCGCTCGAAGCAATAAATCAGTCACCGAAAAAAAAGGGAAAATTAGATTTGAGTCGAAAATAAAAACCTTGAATTCTATTATTAAACTTTATTTCCATGTAGAATACAATGCATCGCTATATTAATACAAATACATTTGGTTCCGAACAGGTTTGGTTTTCCAATCGTCGAGCTCGTTTACGCAAACAAACTGGGTCTAACACATCGCCGAGCATCGCCAGCTACTCCTCACTGCCGATGCCGCAGATACCCTGCCCCTACCCTCCAGGAGACATCCCGCTGCCACAGCATCACCCGCAGCACCCCGACAGCTGGCACCATCAAAAGTACGCCAACTACAACCAACTCATGGCCCAATCACAACATTTGAACCAAGCGTTCCAAAACGCTGCGTTCCCAAGCACTTCAGGAGCCCCATTCGGACATTTGGTAGCAGGCTCCAACGGTACCCACAGCCAACTGATCGACCCCGGCGTGCCGTGCGTAAGAAACGACTATTCGAGATATCCGAACGACATCTACAGCAAACCTGTTGGCTATTTACCCAAAGAGGCTGAAGACGAGAATAAAATCACGGACGAGTCTATTGAACCAAGAGAAGATACTTATGTTAAGACTCCTGAGGATTATCCTAAAGCGTTACCAGAAAGTGACTATCCCAAAGTTCCTGCTGATTATTCCAAGGTGCCGGCAGACCCAGCTACCAATTCCAACTGGAGTCCGTCGCATAACTCTCTGAACATGAGTCTAGCTGGAATATCCAGCGAGTACAAGTATATGAATGAACCTTATGTGTTCCCTAGTGTCAGCGATCCGCTTTCGCAACACAACTACCCTAATCCACCAAACCCTACAAACAAATATTGGATATGACACAAGATTAATTTATATAATTTAGTTAATTTAATTAGTGATTTGCTTACATTGTTCATTGTACTATCTAATTTATACTTAGGATTAGTATTTGTACCTAGCTGAAGTTGATTGTGAGATATTACCTCTAATTTGCATTCCACTTATCTTTACCAAACGTTTGTATAAAGTTACTAAGAAAGTCATTAGAATAAATTATTAAGTTATCACTTATTACTATTTTTATTGCATACTTAGTTGTAGGAAATAAACACCCAGTTTTTTATTACCTTTAGAGGAACAAATTGTCATACCTTTTCAATATGACCAGACCGAGTACCTGGAATGTTTTTTAGAGCCAATTGCATCAAACATTTGATCGTAAAATTAATATTTTCTGATTTATCTTCAACTTAAGAAATAAACTATGGATTATTAAGGTTATTTTAGGAGCTATCGTTTATTTATAAGTAACTCATTAGTGACTGTAGAATTATAAGTACTGCACCTGTCTTATATGAAGTACTGCTCACGGTCTTGTTAATATTATTTTCATCGATAGATTATCTACTATCAATCGAACTTACGACCTCGGTTTTTTCTGAAATCGAAATGTTAGTATCCGATATAATCTTATTCGAGGCATCGCTATTTGCTACATCGACCTGTTGGGTATCTGTGCTGTCACTCTCTGTACCGCTAGCTATAGTTCCTGTAGAGGTAACACTCACATGAGCGATATCATTATCAGTATTCATATTATTCCTTTTACTAATCGAAACTGTTGTATTAGACTCTTTCGAATATTCTTCTGAATTTCCACTATCTGCTAAACCAGTTACTTCAGTACTGTTAAAAGCTACTGAAAGTGTTTGATATGTGGTTAAAATAATGTGAGATAAACTATTTTCCATCTGACACAAATTGTTTTTACCCAGACTCTTTAAGTAAAGTCTGAATGAATCAAAAGAAGTGGTCTTATTATTCAATGTTTCTTGAATAACATTTAGTGTAATTTTGTGGAGTTCATCCTTTGTGGTATGGTCAGTTATCTTCATAACGTTTTTAATATATTGGAACAAAGCTAAATTTCTTTTTAAGTTTGAATGAATTGACGTCAACCCTAATGTCGCATAAACATGACTTTTCCAAAAATATTCCAGAATGTCATTGTTGCTTCCAAATTCCATATTTGCTCGATGCCGCTGATGTTGATGCTGATGATGGTGATCGTCATGCTTCGATAACTGCATTTCCACATTCACTTTTCGTCTTAGTATCTTCTTCCTCATTTCTTTTTGGATCTTTTCTATCGATTCAACTATCTTAGCATTCCTTCTCTCTTCCTTTATCTTATCAAGTTTCAATTCATTTTTAACCATTTCTTCCAGAAGCGTTTTTTGTCTCATCATCTTTTGTTGGATCCTGAATCGTACTTTGTCTGTTTTTCGTTGTTGTAAAATTGATTCGTTAATAATATCTTTGTGATATATCATGTCTTCTTTTTCATGTCTATAGTTTTCTTTTAAAAATTGTCTTTGTTCTTTGTGCGACATTATTAGTCTTTCAAGTCCTGATATTTTAATTTCGCCCATGTCATCATCATCATGGTGATGGTGATGGTGAACGTTGTCTTGGTGAACATCATCTTGGTGAGCATGTTCTTTGTGAACATGGCCTTGGTGAACATCATCTTGGTGAACATGATTTTGGTGAACATGTTCTTCGTGATCGTCATCTTCGTGAACATCTTCTTCGTGATCATCATCGTGGTGAATATGATCTCGGTGGTGCATATCATCACGGTGGTGATTACCGTGGCCATGAATATGATCGTGGTCATCTTCATTACTCTCATCACATAAATGGCAATTGTCTTTATGAGTAACAGGAACTATGGTATTTACAGCCGCAACTGGTGCGATATCATCAAGATCTTGAGATGCAGATTGTATGATAATACATGCCTAAAAAGAAATACATCAGATTATTCGACACTGTACTTAGACTCTTGTTGTATTCCAATTAAAGTTTCCAAAATAGTAAAACTTGGCAAAGGGACACGAGAATATTTCTAATTAGTTTTACTTTTTACAGAAATGGGAACCATTACTACAAAGCTGATTCCACTAAGATTCATTAAACTTGTTCTAAAATTTCTATCTTATACATATTTCCAAAATCATAGTACCAAATATAGAACTACGCTACTTACTATGACAAACAAGTAAATCATCTTCATTGTATCAAAATGAGAAATACTTTATAAACACACACGCGTACTCCATAGATGAAGACAAAAACAAAAGTGAAATAGAATAGTCATACATCGACTAATATACGCCAGTCAAGTGATTAACAAGTAGTTAAAAAGAAAGATAACATTTTGATAAATTACTTGTTTAGATAGATAATTTACCACAAATTGATTTAAACGTCATAATGCTCCTTCAAAGAAAAGTATGCTTAACACATTAAGATGATTTGTGTACTAATTTAGTAAATTTCCTGAATCTTTAACATGTTTGAAATAGAGAGTAGTCTTAGTTCTTGTGTCTTAAGGGAAAACTTTTATAAAAGCTAGAATGAGAATTTAAATCTGTTTATGGAAATGCAACTAGCATAATTCCAAGATCGCTTACAGAATAGAACGCAGTATCCTGATGTTCATATCAGGTTTGCATTTTAACTGGTTTTAAAAATAATTAGTCTGTATTGTCCTACTGCTGAGGAAAAGTTTTTCATCTCATCACTAAAAATATTTCTTGTCTCTGGCATAAAGATGACGTTAACAACTCCTCTGGTAAGTTTTCTACTTTTGATATAAATTGATTAAAATTAACTTCTGCATAGAGTATGTTAATCAAGCAAGTAAAGGCACATCAGTATGCTATAACATTAATGGCCAAATTTAAAATAGAAGCAACTTTCTTTAGAGTGCCTTGTCTAGGTGTTAGTGAGTATACTTTCATATGCAAGTAAGGGCTCAGTGCATCTTGTCTATCAGACGAATCCCAGTAGACAATACATAGTTGGTCGTCTACGGCCAAACTTTCTTAGAAAGTGTGATAGTCATGTAGTAAAGACATATTACCATTCATTTTGATAGTTAAAAACCTAATAGATTGCATCTTGTCTAAGGATGAACAACTAATAATAACGTCATATTACAAATCAAAGCCAGTTTTAGTAATATCATTTATTACAGTATATATATCTAATACATTTCTACATCTCTCTCTCTCTCTCTCTCTCTCTCTCTCTCTTGAAGAAGAAGAAGAAGCTCAGTTCCCTGAAAATTAAGAACAATTTTGTTAGTTATTAATAAAACTTCAGATAATTTTGAACTGTCTTTTATTAACAAAACATTACTTTGTGTAATCTTACTTACTACTAAATTAGAAGAAAATGATTTTAACTAAGTATAACGATCCGTTACGGTTAGTTTCAGGTGTTAGCATAACTCCCTACTTACTGTAAGACCACAAGAGACACCATTAAATTAACAAAATTAATTTTAATTTAATGCTAGCTAGGCAATCATAGATTTCTAGAAGGATTTCTATTCTAACAAGGGTTCACTAACCAAATAAGTTACCTATAAAGCCTCGATTTGGCTTTGGTTGCACTTGTCTACGAGGCACGATTGGTCTAACAAGAGTACTGCCTACACCACCCACGACGTTACCTATTAGTCCTCCGTTCCTACCTGGACGAGGGTTCCTACCACCTACCAAAGCTTTGTTGAACGCATTACCTCCAGAGTTGATAGCATTACCTACTCCTTTATTAAAATTATCAACTCCTTGACTAATTCCATCAAATATGTTACCACTATCTGTTCCTTTTTTGAAACCATCTGCCCCAGAATTAACAGCATCTCCTACCCCATCGATTAGAGAAGTCGACCCATCACCAACAGCATTTATGATGTTCAATAGTGGATTGTCTCCATGGTCATGACTGGAATCAGAATCTGATGATCCCAAAGCATGGTTGGAATCATCACCTCCCGAGACGATAGCGTCACCGACTCCTTTATTAAAATTATCAATTCCCTTATGAATGCCATCAAATAAGTTGCCGTTATCAGTTCCTTTATTTAAACCATCGGCCCCTGATGAAATAGCATCTCCTACCCCTTTAACAAGAGAATTCGCCCCATCGCCAACAGCATGTATGATATCCAGAAGTGGGTTATCTCCATGATCATGAACATCGGAAATACTACCTGAAATACCTGAATCAGAATCAGATGAACTGCCATTAGAATTTTCTGTTACATCATTACCAATATTTTGTATTCCGGTATTTATGGCATCAATGACATCTGATGGATTAGGTCGAAAATCATGGATGTTTGTACTTGGATTATCATTGTCATTTCCACCCGCCCCATCATTATTTATGGCATCTGACAAATTATCACCCGTACCAGAAATTTCAGGTTGCAGAGGTTTATTATCATCATTATCGTTACTTGATGAAGTTTCACCATCAATACTCATATTTACATTTATTGAACCTTTTCCATCATTGTTTGTACCGGTAGGTGTCGGATTTACAATACCAGTACTTAGGTCTGTATTTGGATTATTGTTATTATTATCATTTAGAGAATTTCCATTATTAATCCATGTTGCAACATCGTGAACTTCTTTAGATGGAGGTTTTGTAAGCGAGCCATCGGTTAAGATTGGTTTATTGTCATCAAAGTTTGTATTTTCATTATTATTACCTACCTTAGAAGGTTCCTGCGTGTTACTAGAACCAATATGATTATCAGACCCATCATTGTTTCCAGAATTTGGATTATCCGATAAATTATCAGAATTTGGAACAAGAGGGGTATTATCATTGTTGTTTAAAGAACCATCGTTATTCATTAGTACATCTGGGCCACCATCACCAACTGAATTGGGTGGGTTCTTAATATCGATATTTACATTTGTCTGATTTGGCCCCCCGCTATTACTATTTGTGCCACCAGGCTTTGATCCTATTATACCACTACTTATATTTGAACCACCGTTACTACCGTGGTGGTTATCCAAAGAATTTCCGCTTTTAGGCGGTTTATTGAAATTTGTTTGATTAGGGCCAATTTTATCACTATTAGTGCCAGTGGGTCTTGATCCTATAATGCCAGTATTCATGTCTGGACCACTGTCATTAGTGTCATGAAAGTGGTTCAAATAATTCCCACCATTTGTCGAAGTGGGATATCCTGGATCTATATGAGATGGTGGTCTATTGTTGTTAGCACCAATATTTACATTAACGTTACCTCCCTTTGAAAGTTTCTGATAAATGTTAAATATAATGTTTGCTAAATTATCTCCTACTTTAGATAGGTCGGTATTGGGCCGTCTTGAAATATATAGTTTGAATGGATCAAAAGCATTTGCCTTATCCTTCATAATATTTTGAAGATAATTCAAAACCACCTGGTGGAGTTGGTCGGGAGAAGTATTATCATTAATGTGAAAGTGTTCATCTATGTGTTTCTTTATAGCGTTATTTCTATCATTGTTTGAACTTAATACCGTTACATGAAATATTGAGTAAACGTAATGTAACCAAAAATATTCTAGTAGGTCACTGTTACCTGTGGATCCCACATCAGCTTGTGCGTGATGATGATGCTTCATATCATGTTTCTGTAATTTTGTCACTCGTTTAAGTTCTTGCTTCCTAAGTTTTTCTCGAATTTTCTTTTGTTTCTCCGCCATCTTATCTCTCCTCTTCTCTGCTTTATCTTGAACATGCTGCATTTCATCTTTAATCTTTTCTTCCAATTTGCTTTTCTCTTTCATCAGCTTTTCTTGTATTTTAAATTGTCTTTTGTCTGTTTTGCGTTCTTGTTTGATCGGTTCATAGAGGAGATCTTGGTGATGTTTCATGTCTTCTTTCTCTTGTTTATATTTTTGTTTAAGTAGTTTCCTTTGTTGTTTTTGTTCCTGGCGGATGTTCTTCACTTCATCTTCATCGTCATCACACTCAACAATGACAGAGCTTGCTTCAACACTTGGCGATGCCGCCGCGGATGCAGAGGTTGGCATAACCACTGACGCAGTTTGCAGAACATTTTGAGACACCGATAGGGTTGTTGTATAACCCTGAAACGGATATAAAGTAATTATGTCATATTTTTACTAATGAGTGCAAAACAGTATTACGTATACCTTGGAAGTCAAACCCTAAGCTGTTCATTACGATCCAATCTTGTTTCTATTGAAGCTACATATTATATCATTATAAGGTTTAATCAGTAGAGTCAGTAGACAGACTACAAGAGTATCGGTTTCATATTCGGATATAAACTGGAATTCGGCAACAATCCCTTTAGACAATTCCCATTCCCATTCATAGGATTTCTCACAGGTCAACGTATTTGCCATATTATTTCAAAAAACCATTGCATAGAGTAGTTACTACCGGAAGGTCAGTCTTAAGCAATAGGGAAAAAGTTATTAGCCTGTAATGTCCCACTGCTGGGCAAAGGCCTCTCATCTCACAGATTTCAGTTATAAATACTAATAAAATTATTTACTTTACTTACTATAATGACTAGGATAATAATCTTCATTTTATCAACCAAAACACTTCTTAATTCACTCGTATGTATTTCGTTTAAGAAATCATAACTACAATGAACCTCAAAATATTAACGACAACTAATATACACTAGTGAAGTAATTAAAAGGTTGTTAGGAGAGATAACATTTGATCAAAGTTTATGATAATTACTTGTTTAGACATAGCATTTATACCACAGTATGATAATGTCCTGTTATGCATCCGATATCACTTTTATTAGTAGGTTAAAATATAGGGAAGGAAAGTATTAAAACGCCTACATTACAATTCTCACTATACTTAACATGTATAAAATTTAGCATTTGGCCTTGCTTAAGGATCTCGAAATTTTGGTAGGTATATGCACATTATACGAGTATGACTCGACGACTTATTAAAGACCAGAAGCGCCCCGTGGTTTTAACTGCATTGTGCACCTTCCTGTTTGAATTCCGGCATGAATAATAGCATATAACCTTCCCGTTGAATGTGGCTATCCATTACAAAAAGAATTTTTCAAATCGGACCAGTGGTTCCTAAGATTAGCGCGTTCAAACAAACAAACTCTGCAGCTTTATACTAGACTACTATAAATATAATAAATAAAAAAACTTCAAATACTCACTCCAAATCAAATATTAATCAATTTGTATTAACTTAGTTCATAGTACTGCAATATTTTATTAACAACTAGCAGCGCCCCGCGGTTTTACCCGCGTTGTGCCCGTTTCCGTGGGAATTTCGGGATTTTTTTTACATAAAAACCTTCCTCTTGAATCACTCTACCTATTACAAAAAACCGCATCAAAATCCGTTGCGTAATTTTAAAGATTTAAGCATACAGACAGACAAACAGACAGACACGAAAAAGAGACGACTTTATTTTATACTATGTAGTGATTCGCCTGCAAAGTGGTTGCTCAGACATTTTTACAAGGCGCTGTCACATGTCACATTAATAAACCATTTCAATAAATATAAGTTCCTACAATTACATTATTAGAATCTTTTGACTTGGTGTTTCAATTATTTTAAAATAAAGAGAGTTCAGTTAATTACAGTGTAAAGTAGGTAGTATACTGACTATACAGTGTAAGTATGTTGCTGTGACTCATGTGAATAGATATCTCATTAAGCCAAGCCTACTCATATATCAAAGTAATACCCACGTAGATAACTAACCATTCAGTATAACTAGAGTTGATTGTTCATGTTTCGGACAAATTCAGGAATTCCTATACTCACAGCGTTTAATTGAAACGCTCAGTACTTCGGCACATACAAAATAGGGTTGATAATGGAGTCGAAATAAAAAATAAATAAATGCCATTATCAACCCTATTTTGTATGTGCCAAAGTACTGAGCGCTTCAATTAAACGCTGTGAGTATAGGAATTCCTGAATTTGTCCGAAACATGAACAATCAACTCTAGTTATACTGAATGGTTAGTTATCTACGTGGGTATTACTTTGATATATGAGTAGGCTTGGCTTAATGAGATATCTATTCACATGAGTCACAGCAACATACACTGTAAGAGTATAGAGGCGAAGACAAATGAAATCAAGGAAGGAGAAATAGTGTCTCCAATATATACGGAAGAGCGAAGTATGTACTTACTGCGGAATCCTAGAAAACACGGACTAGATCTGAAAACGGTCCCTGAGTGTTAGCACAGCTAGAGACAAATAGGTATGTAGGTTGCCTATTAGATTTCCCAAATTCCTATGGTAGCAATGATAATTCCCTATATATTATTACTAACAGCGCCCCGCGGTTTTACTCGCGTTGTGCCCGTTCCCGTGGGAATTTTGGGATGAAACTAGCCTATAACCTTTCTGTTGAATGTGGCTATCCATTACAAGAATAATTGTTGAAATCGCATTGGTAGTTTCTGATATTACCGCGTTGAAACAAACAAACTCTTCAGCTTTATTATATTAAGTATACTCTTAGTAATGGCCGATTTTAGTTCAGTTTTACCAATCTTACTTTCTTTGAGTTTCGATAGAAAATTAATAGTACCTATATTATTATTTATTTTCAGACTAAATTGTCCCGCTGCAGGGCGAAGGCCTCTCTACTATATCCATAGTTTATTTTTAACCAAGAAAATAAATAATTAACTCAGTTATGAAAAAAATCTTTGTCTCTTTAAATACTTATTGTACCAAAACAAATCACCTGTCATGGTTTGGTATCTACGAGTATTGTATGAACTGTATTCACATACCTAACATTTCCATTGTACTCATAATGCTTAACGCAATGACGGAATGTAAACTTAACTGAAAGTTATATCATAATGACATGTTATTACAAACTAGTTCACACAAACCTCTTCAATTACACAACATTTACTAGTTACGAGTATCCTTCGCAAAGAAGGATGTTACTTGTTGGTATCAATAACATTTTGTCTCTAATTATTAATTCAACATTAATTATAGCCATATGATGACCATAATTTACTGTTAAATGTTCTCATTAAAAAACAGATAGCAATTGAATAATTTATTGGCTCTTAACATAATACATGTACAAATTAAGATTAAGTTTAAATAAAATAACGAAAACTATTTGATGCTCTGTTTATTCTACTTATAATATGTACATTCTAATTTACAAAAGGAAATCACTACCATTTTAGATTAAATCACTGAGTTGTGACGTCTACGACAGTCGCGCCTGCTTCAGATGGGAGTACGACCTCAGTGGCTGCGGTGGAGCTGGCGTCAGCTACGTCACCGGCTTGAGTTGTTGCGTCTGCGACCACGGTCTCAACAGCAGCACTCTCAGTTTGACTCACGATGGAGGCGTCCACTGGGACATCAGTTGATGGGTTAGCAGTAGATTCCTGGGCAATAACGGCTTCAGTCACCACGTTCTCTACAACTGAGCTCGATTCAGTAGGACTTGCTTCAGCTGCTGTCGACACAACGTTAGTCTCAGCGACTACCACTTCAGTTGCTGCAGCTGATTCAGTGGTTGCTGCAACATGCGCTTCAGTGACAATCTGTGCTTCTGAAACCAAAGACGTTTCACTGGCTACAGGTGCTTCAGTAGCTGAAATGGGGGCATCGGTCCCTGCAACAGCGGTTTCTGTTACAGGCGCAACGACTTCAGTATTAGCTGCAGCATTTTCTGTGACGGCATTGCTAGCTTCAGTTCTAACAGCTGCTTCAGTGACGGCAGCAGCGGTGTTAGCGTCAGAAACAACGGTGGCACTTTCAGCTCCTCCAGTGACTGCGTCTTCAGTAACAACGGGTTCAGTTCCAGAAACAGTTGCTTCAGTAGCAGCTGCAGCCGTTTCAGCGCCTGTGGCAGCGACTTCGGTGCCAGTAACAGGGGCATCTGTAGCAGCGACATCTGTACTTGAGGCAGCGGCGTCAGTACCAGCAACAGGGGCATCAGTGCTAGGAGCAGCGGCTTCCGTGCCAGCAGCATTAGCGTCAGTGTTAGGGACAACAGTCTCAGTCCCAGCAGTAGGGGCTTCAGTGGCAGACACAGCAGCGTCAGTGCCAGCAGCAGAGGCATCGGTGTTAGGGACGGCAGCGTCATTACCAGCGGCAGGGGCTTCAGTGGCAGTAGCAGAAGCGTCAGTGCTAGGGGCAGCAGCGTCAGATGCCGCAGCAGTAGCATCAGTACCAGCAGTGGGTGAGTCTGTGCTAGTAGCAACGCCGTCATTTCCACCCACAACTGCATCAGTGTTAGGGACAGCGGCATCAGTGCCGGCAGCGGGGGCGTCAGTGGCAGGAGTGGCGACGTCAGCGCTAGGATCAGCGGCGTCAGATGCAGCAGCTGTGGCATCAGTACCAGCAGCGGGTGCGTCTGTGCTAGTAGCAACGGCGTCATTTCCACTAGAAACGGCATCAGTGTTAGGTACAGCAGCATCAGGGCCAGCAGCGGGGGCGTCAGTGGCAGAAGTGGCGACGTCAGTGCTAGGAGCAACGGCGTCAGTGCTTGCAAGTGGGGCATCCGTGTTAGAGGCAGCTGCGTCAGTGCCAGTAGCAACGGCGTCAGTGTTAGGGGCGGTAGAGTCAGTTCCGTCACCAGCCGCGTCATTATTAGGGGCAGCAGCATCAGTACCAGCAGAAACAGCGTCAGTTCCAGGGGCAGCGGAGTCAGTAATAGCAACAGTGGCTTCAGTGCCTGCTGCAGCGGCGTCAGTGCCTGCACTAGCGGCTTCAGTGACAGGGGCAGTGGCATCAGTGCTGGCAGCAGCGGCGTCTGGACTAGGGGCCGCAGCATCAGTTCCAGGGGCAGACCCTCCGGAAGCACCGACAACACCAGCTTCAGAACCGGCATCGGCGTCAGAAGTAGATGCACCAGAGGCACCAGGGGCACCAGTTTCAGCACCAGAGGCAGATGCTCCAGAGGCACCGGCGGCTCCAGCTTCAGCTCCAGGGGCAGATACTCCAGGGGCACCAGGGGCTACAATTTCAGCTCCAGCGGCAGACGCCTCAGGGGCACCAGGGGCTCCAGCTTCAGCGCCAGGGGCAGACGCTTCAGGAGCTCCAGCTTCAGCGCCAGGGGCAGACGCTGCAGGGGCTGCAGCTTCAGCACCAGGGGCAGACACTCCGGGGGCTCCAGCTTCAGCACCAGGGGCAGACGCTCCAGGGGCACCGGCTTCAGCACCAGGGGCAGAGACTTCAGGGGCACCAGCTTGAACACCAGGGGCAGACGCTCCAGGGGCACCAGGGGTACCAGCTTCAGCGCCAGGGGCAGATGCTCCTGAAGCACCGGGGCTACTAGCTTGAGCGCCAGGGGCAGAGGCTTCAGGGGCACCAGTGGCACCGACTTCAGCGCCAGGGGCAGACGCTCCTGGGGCACCGGCTTGAACACCAGGGGCAGACGCTCCAGGGGCACCAGGGGTACCAGCTTCAGCGCCAGGGGCAGATGCTCCTGAAGCACCGGGGCTACTAGCTTCAGCGCCAGGGGCAGACGCTTCAGGGGCACCAGTGGCACTGGCTTCAGCACCAGGGGCAGACGCTCCAGGGGCACCAGGCGTACCAGCTTCAGCGCCAGGGGCAGACACTCCAGGGGCTCCAGCTTCAGCACCAGGGGCAGAGACTTCAGGGGCACCAGCTTGAACACCAGGGGCAGACGCTCCAGGGGCACCGGAGGTACCAGCTTCAGCGCCAGAGGCAGATGCTCCGGGGGCTCCAGCTTCAGCACCAGGGGCAGACGCTCCAGGGGCACCGGCTTCAGCACCAGGGGCAGAGACTTCAGGGGCACCAGCTTGAACACCAGGGGCAGACGCTCCAGGGGCACCGGGGGTACCAGCTTCAGCGCCAGGGGCAGATGCTCCGGGGGCTCCAGCTTCAGCACCAGGGGCAGACGCTCCAGGGGCACCGACTTCAGCACCAGGGGCAGAGACTTCAGGGGCACCAGCTTCAACACCAGGGGCAGTCGCTCCAGGGGCACCAGGCGTACCAGCTTCAGCGCCAGGGGCAGACACTCCGGGGGCTCCAGCTTCAGCACCAGGGGCAGACGCTCCAGGGGCACCGGCTTCAGCACCAGGGGCAGAGACTTCAGGGGCACCAGCTTGAACACCAGGGGCAGACGCTCCAGGGGCACCGGGGGTACCAGCTTCAGCGCCAGGGTCAGATGCTCCTGGAGCACCGGGGCTACCAGCTTCAGCGCCAGGGGCAGACGCTCCAGGGGCACCAGTGGCACCGACTTCAGCGCCAGGGGCAGACGCTCCTGGGGCACCGGCTTCAACACCAGGGGCAGACACTCCAGGGGAACCAGGTGCTCCAGCTTCAGCGCCAGGGGCACCGGGGGCACCAGGAGCACCAATTTCAGATCCAGGGACAGACGCTCCAGGGGCACCAGCTTCAGCTCCAGGGGCAGACGCTCCAGAGGCTCCAGTGGATCCAGCGTCAGTGCCAGGGGCAGACGCTCCAGGAGCACCAGCGGCACCAGCTTCAGCGCCAGGGGCAGATGCTCCAGGGGCACCAGGGGCACCGGCTTCAGCGCCAGGGGCAGTTGCTCCAGGGGCACCGGCTTCAGCTCCAGGGGCAGACGCTCCAGGGGCACCGGGGGTACCAGCTTCGGCACCAGAGGCAGATGCTCCTGGGGCACCGGTATTACCAGCTTCAACGCCAGGTTCAGATCCGGGAGTACCAGGGGCACCAGGAGCTCCAGGAGTAGCAGGGGTACTGGGACCACCAGTTACCCAGTCTGGCAACAAACTAGACACGTAATCTAAGACAGTTTGAAGTAACGATTTCTTCTCTTCAATGTTCTGCTTGGCAACCGGAGCCCAAGGGTATGTAATGTTTTCCAAAAGAGCTGATTCGTTATTAAGTTTTGCTATTTTTCTCAGCAATTTAGCTTGCAAAGCTTGGATTTCGACAGCATTTACATGGTTTACAAGGTAGGTTTTGAAAGTATCTGTTGAACCAGATTGAATTTTATTTTGGAGAAGATTTGTGATTGCTTGGCGACGCTCACTCTTAGTGCTGTTAGCATTTAAGCCCAGCTCATCCTGCAAGTAACGGTATAACGCTGCCTTCTTCTCCAGGTCAGTGTTAGCTGCTGTCAATCCATATTTAGCGTAAACATGTTGTTTCCACAAACGTTCAAGGTCTACTTTCCTTCGAGGGGTCTCCACTGCTCCTAAAGATACGTCGTCATCCAAAGCATCTTCTTCTAACTCTTGCAGACGCTTCTGTTCTTTTTCGATGCGTTTCTGTTCTTCTTTTTGAAGTTTTTCCTGTCTCTTGCGTTCCCTCTCTTCTTGTTTACGCTGTTCTTTTTCTAGCCTCTCCTGGATTTTTCGCTGTTCCTTCTCAAATCTCTCTTGTTGTTTGCGTTGGTGTTCCTCTTCCTTTTGTCTACGTTCTTGTTCTTTTTTCCTACGTTCATCTTCTCTCTTTCTTTCCTCCTGTATCCTCTCTTGTTGTTGGTTCTCCGCCGAGTCACTTTCACTGCTATCGTCATCATTGTCGTTGCTTTCGGATGAGATTGCTTCATCTACAGATTTTAATTGCCTCCGTCCTACCGCCGTTGAGGCTCCATCTTCGGGTAAGTACTTCGCAGTTACTGCGCAAATGCATACCTGATAAGAAAAAAAATATTAGAAAAATATGTTAAATAATAGATAACAAGTCACGCGTAAAAACCCAAGCTTAATATAAATAAGTAATGACAATAAAATCCTTAATTCAGTATTATGTATTTTGTACCGTATCATTATCATTTTATGTACATAAAACAGCTTATTTACTCTACGTGAGTAAACATTGTGAAAAATCTGTTTATCTGAGGTTTTACTTCTAATGAAACTAACTAATGAAATTTTTATTTTGGAAATGGAAAGCTAAAAAAGTGAATATTGTTATCACTAAAGGATCATTTCGACTGATGCAGTCGCAGCCGTAAAAACTTTTTAATTTATGCATTAGTAGGATTTAAAAAAATATTGAACATAAGACACTAGTTTGTTCAATTAAGTAGTATTTCCAAATAAATATAATTGAAAACTGAATTATTATTCTTCGCGACGTTTTAATACACTTCAATTTCAAGTACGCGATGAAAAGAGTATCCACAAAAGTAGTATGTAATAAAATTAAAAGTTAATAAAACGTGTACTCACAAGTAACATTAAATATATTATCTTCATGATGTTAACCTTACGTTGGTCTCATCAAAAACTAATTCGTTCGTTTTACACGAAATACACTTATATTGTGCATAGACACTTGTGTATCGTCGGAAATCGTTCGTATGAATTTGTTAAAAATGTTCAACACACTCCTTTTATACCTGTACTGACAATTAACGGAGATAACATTAGATAATGACTTGTAGCGAGATAAACTGCCTCACTAAGTCTTGACCAAACACGATGTTTTCGCCAACTCTGACTCACAATCAACATTACGCTAATTATTATGACAGTCTAGTTACTGCAGTGTTCGTTGTGTACCATAGATACCACCGGATATTTGTCTTAACTTAACAAAACAACGGAAATGGGTATTAATTTCTGTAATTGTTACTGTTTAGTGCTATATTTGATTTAAGCCTTGTTTACTAAGACAGGATGTGGATCGCTCTTTAATTGACTCTTTTATTTGAACATCATGTGTTATACGATTTTATGCAACTCTTGCTTAGCTAATACATAGAATTTCCTGCGAAACTTCAATATGTAGAGCACTGCAAATACCTGAAATAGTACCCATGTCTTAGTACCCATCTATTCTGTACACTATGTAGAGTGCTCTATAGCTGTTACTCCTTATAGTGTGTGAATGGAAACCACTTAGTTGTACAAGCCTGTTTTTTATTTATGTATTGCGTTCGGTGGAATTGGGAAACATATTCTAGAATAGAAACATATTCTATTAAATAAAAAGTATAACTGCTGCACTCAGAGCCGCCCGTTAAATTAACAATTAACTACCTCTTTAACGTTGTTTTTCATACATTAGTATGTCAAAAATACTTAGTAAATCTCCACTAAGGAATCTTTTGAAGTGTGTAAGTATGGCGGTAAATACTTTAAGTTACTGTAAAAATAATATGCTTGACATATGATGGTATTTTTTGTAATTCTAAACATAATTTGTAGTTAAGAAGAGCGGGATAGGCCCGTAATCCCTACTGGGCTTATCTGTAAGCCTCTGTAATTTGGTACGTCTCTGAATATGTGTTTGAGAAATAATAAAAATATATTAATTTTACAGATTAACCTCCTTAAAGTTTCTTGTCTAATGTTAATGTTTAAAGAAGTTCAAGTTTATTTACCACTAGCAGCGCCCCGCGGTTTTACCCGCGTTGTTCCCGTTCCCGTGGGAATTTCGGGATTATTTTACATAAAAACCTTCCTCTTTAATCACTCTACCTATTACAATATAATCAAAATCCGTTGCGTAATTTTAAAGATTTAAGCATACAGACAAACAGACACGAAACAGAGACGACTTTATTTTATACTATGTAGTGATATTCAAGTCGAGGGTTTTTTCAAAAATATTTTTGAGGAAAGATGATGTTCTTGTATACTACAGGTTGATTGACATTTGACAGTCTGTCACGCAACCTTTTATAAAGTTTGAAGTATTCTCGTCAACCGTTACTTATTTCTTAGTTTGTTTGGAAAATTAAGCAGAACAAATTGTACGGAATTTTAATTTTGTTTGTTACTTACATTGCTGAAAATAGTTCCTGAACCTAAAATACTAGTAAAATATTTTTTTTAATAACCTACAATTATCTGACGAGAATAGCGTTATTTTCCTTATTGTACCCGCGTTATGCCCGGGGCCCGTGGTAAGGTGGATATTAATGACAAAAATAATTATTTCAATCGAATTGGAAGTTTCTGAGATAAGTTAAAATAAACCAAAACCAAAAATCAAACTCTTCATCTTTATACATACTCGTAAGTATATTCGTAGAAAAGATAGATAGATTCATAGCATTTAAAGATGTTTTCTGTTTCAAAGTGAATGTGTAATTCGAAACACATAACACCAACGTAGTTTAATTTAACGTAACTAATATTTACGTAGGGAGTTTACCTATTGTTTAATTAAAATCACAGTTTATCTTGACAATGTGTGAACGTCATGACAGCGTCAAAAGAGCAAACGCTGTTTATTATTTATATCATTTGATAATAAATTCAAATAAAAAAGATAAACGGCAGTCGTAGCGGTTGCTCAAAGTTTAGTTTGTTTTGGTACGGTATTAATCATGATATTAATAGACTATAACTTATACAAGATCAACACGCAACACACTTCGCGTCTTTTTCCAAAGTTAAGAGTTTCATTCGTCTAACACAAAATACAAGCCATATATACTCGTATAGCCTTACGACGCCTTCAGAGACGTATCAAATAAATTAAGCATCGATTTAATATCGACGCTTAATTTATTTGATGTAATTTTTCAGACATTATTACAAGTACATGTTTATTGTACACTAGCAGCGCCCCGCGGTTTTACCCGCGTTGTGTCCATTTCTGTGGGAATTTCGGGATGAAAAATAGTCTATGTTACTCGTGGATAATGTAGCTTTCGAATGGTGAAAGAATTTTTTAAAACGGTCCAGTAGTTTTTGAGCCTATTCATTATAACCAAACAAACAAAGTTTTCCTCATTATAATATTAGTGTAGATTAAATCTCTGGGTACGGCCGTAAGTCTCACTCGTAGACATAGAAAAATCTTCGTTTTAGTACTCGTAGACTCGCTGACACTAATTAAAAGAATTCTCGGTAGGTAGTGGAGAAATACTAAAACTAAAATATCAATAGGGTATTGCAGAACTGCATAGCAAATAGAAATCGCAATAGCAATGTAGTATAGTGTGTGGAAATTGTAAGATTACATGGTATACGAAACTAAAGTATATAAAGCCTAGTATTATAAAGAGCTAAGTAAGTTTGTTGGTTTATTCGAACTAATCTCGGGAATTACCAATCCGATTTGAATAATTCTTTTTGTAATAGATAGCGACATTCAACTTGAAGGTTAAAGGCTATTTTTCATCCCGAAATTTCCATGGGAACGGGCGCAGCGTGGGTAGCACCGCGGTGCGCGGTGAGTACATAATAAACATATGGTATGGGATTGTTCATATAAAGTTTTCCGTAACATTTGTTTGCAAGCCTACGCCACCTACACTGTTATAAACTCAGGCGTTAATAGCAAAGCCGCTGGATATTACAGATCTAGATTGCACTTTGCTGCGGATTTTAGAATAGGCATTACATACATATGTCCTCCATAAAACACAAGGCTTATGTTGAGGCGACTAAAGCTAAAATGTACAAAATCAAAACAATGAATAGACATTTGTATATCGTCTATACAATTTTTTTGTGCTTTAATATCTTCAGAAACCTTTGCCCAACAGTGGACATTACAGGCTTACTTACCTTTACTTTTTAATCTCATTAAGTAAGTAGATGACGAGGTGTTAATTGAACTTGAGTATGTATTGTTTAAATGTTGTAGTTATTATCATCATTTATCTACCTAATTAACTAATGCTAGTTTGAGCTAATTATTCACTAGAAATTTTTATTTGAATAAAACATTGTGTTAGTAATCTTATATATAAAACTAGCAGCGCTCCGCGTCGTGCCCGTTCCCGTGGGAATTTCGGGAATTTTTATACATATAAACCTCTTGAATCACTCTATCTCTACAAAAAAACCGCATCAAAATCCGAGCAGTAGATTTGAGTTTATCGCGAACAGACAGACGCGACCGGGGACTGTTTTATAATATGTAGTGATTCTCGTTTCACAATGTTAGTTACCATCTTCCTCCGAAACGGCTTGACCAATTTTTATGAAATGTTATACATATGCATTCAGTAGGTCTGAGAATTAAAACAACTTTTACCGGGTCTAGTATAATATAAGTATCCCTATTACTTCAGCTTACCACTTCAACTTAATATATAAGTATTAGATTAGTATTAGTATATTAGTGTTGTAGATAACAGTTTGCTTCATACGACTGTGTGATAAATATAACCGCCTGAAAAACTGTAGTTTTATTTAAAAGTGTCGCAATTGAGATTTCATCACAATTTAATCTAGCCGCTAGCAATAATGTCATGGTAAAACACTTATATCAGATATGATCAGATAGTGTAGTTTATATCAAAAAAATTAAGTACTTGGGGCCGAAACTGCGTTATGCGTGCGGCCGCGAACGGTTCACTCTTGTATGAAACCAGTTTCGGCCCTCAGTTACAGAAATACTAACGCCCGTGGCGTAGTTTGACTAAGGGATGTTAGTTCATTGCAATTGTTAAGTAACGTGCAGCTCGGCCGCTACTTAGATGGGTAGCCGGTAGTAGAATTTCTATCTGACCGCTACCGTGGTTCGTAGGGAAGGTTAAGCAGTCGGTCCCGTTTGTTTCAATCATGACCATGTCGGCGGCCTTTCGGTGGTCTAAAATTTCGACACCAGAGTTGGCCACTAACCTATTTGAAATGAATGCATGAATAGAAGTACTATATTTTTATTATGTTTTTTACTTTCTGGTTGATGCCCTAAAAAGTATTTATAATATACTAGCAGCACCCCGCGGTTTTACCCACGTTGTGCCTATTCCCGTGGGAATTTCGGAATGGAAAATAGCCTATAACCTTCCCGTTAAATGTAGCTATCTATTACAAAAAGAATTATTCAAATCGGACTGATAATTCCCGAGATTACCTCGAACATACAAACAAACAAACAAACTTACAAATACCTCTTTGTAATATTAGTATAGATTGGTCAATTAAATAAAGAAATACATATTTTAACAGATCATTTTGCAACTACTTAGCTCATCTGACTTTGGGTCTGAATTTTATGGGATTTTAAACGAATTATTCAAAAAAGAAACCGAAGTTTTGGAAAACTGCCTAATGAAATAACACCAGTATTTTTGAAGTCTTATTTAAAAGAGTCACATTATTTCATTTCTTATTTTTACCTTAATCCAAATATTGTATCATCTCATACAAAGCTTAGTGTATTTGATTTCAAATCTTAATGTACACACATTTTTACTCCCATAGGTATCTGTTAATCTATAGCTGTGTTTAAGTTTTCAAAGTCACGGTCACCATAGAAATTACGTAATGTACATGATACTTTGAATACTTATCTCTAAGATTATTATGTTTGCATTCCTAGTCTATTGTTCAACGACGAAAATTGAATTTTAACAACTACCTACCTTTACAGCCACTAGGAATGCTGTGATAACAAGTTTTTGGAATATAACAGTGATGCAAATGTTATCTATAGGTCTACGCAAATCTATGCTAATATTATAAAGATGCAGAGTTTGTTTGTTTGTTTGAACGCGCTAATCTCAAGAACTACTGGTCCGATTTTAATAATTCTTTTTGTAATGCATAGCTTCATTCAACGGGAAGATTATTGGCTACTTCTCATCCCGAAATTCCCACGAGAACGGGCACAACGCAGGTAAAACCGCGGGGCGCTGCTAGTACTATAATATCAAACTGAATTTTTTTGTTTGTTTCAACGCGCTAATCTCAGACTACTAGTATTTTCAAAGTGCCTCAATATATTTCTCTTACTCGAAATAGTTCGTCTTGCTAGATAATTTTGTTAGAATGAGTTCGTTAAGCTTCTTGTTAAACTACTACAATCAAATATATTGCCTTAATAATCCCTAATTATCGAGAAATAACGACACTGCTATATGTCCGAGAAAAACGGCACTGTTAATGAGGACAATTATTAGGTAAACTATCTCATTACTCCTTAAAATACTTATAGAAGCTAATTACGGAGCCTCATAACAAAAACATATAACAATACTGTTGTATGTTACCGGAAATGTATGAAATCCGTCATTGTCATATGAAATCCGTCATTCAATCACAATTACTAGAAAATGTATGTGTAAAATAAATTTAATAAAAATGACTATTCTCATTTTAACAACGTGTTTTGTTACTGTAAGCATTATTTTTTAACATTTCCTAATACAATATTGGAATTGTATACAACTCCTAGGACATTTTTATTAGATAGTTTTTGAAACAAACATTTCATCAATATACCTACAGAATAATTCAGGAGGAAGGTTTGTGACTACTTTTTATGCCAATATTTTTACAGGAATGGGTATAAGTATAATGCGAGTAAGCCCACGAGGTAATACTAGTATTCTAATAAAGAGAGAAGACCTATATAGTACTTTTTATATCAAATAATTTATATTCAAGTAGAAGGTCTTATGAACGACATTGGTTCAACATAGAACTTTGAAGAGAATTTATTAAATTTCCACTTCACTGATGTCGTATCGGTTTTGTATGTAATATTATTGTGAAGATTTTCATAGGATTTACTCAACTGTGTAAGGAATAGGTGATAAAGATCAGATACGACTACAAAATTAAAATGTGAAATTGAATGTAAAAATAATAAAAACTTGGCTCAGAGTCAAATTCTCCAATCATAAACTTGTCACATAACTTAGTAACTTCAGTGTAAACTTACGTAAGCAGTTAATTTAAAAATAACTTCATAAAAGTTTATAATCTATACTAATATTATAAAGCTGAAGAGTTTGTTTTGTTTGTTTGTTTGTTTGTTTGTTTGTTTGTTTGTTTGTTTGTTTAAACGCGCTAATCTCAGAAACTACTGAACCGATTTGAATAATTCTTTCACTGTTAGATAGTCTATTTATCGAGGAAGGTTATAGGCTACATTTTATCCCGAAATTCCCACGGGAACGGGCACAACGCGGGTAAAACCGCGGGGCGCTGCTAGTAAATATTATAAAACCACCACGTGAAGATTCTATAAAAACCTAACTAAATATTTGTGAAACATCATGTAGTAATGCAATAAACCACGTAAATACCCCCAGCAAAATGTTCATATGACAAACATAACAGAAATTTTCCGACTACAAACGTTGTGAAAACAACACGAGTACGGATGGAATAAAAGTAGGGGTTCAATTTATTTCATTATTTATCTACATAATATTGAAATCAAAATGAATTGCTAAATGACTACGATCTCATTAACATTTTAAGGTTCTTGTGAAGAGAGAATCGAAGTACCTGCAAGAACAAATGCAATGCAACCAAACCCCTGAAGCAGAGATAGTTTCGAAATGGTACTAATAACAATTATTTAAGGACTTCAATATCATAGTAATATGTCCTTTAATAACCCTGTGTCGTTCTACTGGTGGCATGAACATAGACGAAATAATATTCCAAATGTATAATTTGAGTATATCAACTAATTAATTTAATTGCTTGCAATTACGTGCTTAGTAACAAACACAACCTTGCAAGTCAAGTTTTGCTAGCCGTATCTGTTATCTGTTTTGATTGGTGTTTACTTCTTTGGGAAAACCTTGTTTTCAACCAACTTCTGTAATTATTAAATGTAATCCTTTAAGTAAACATTACATCCTATAAAGGCATTGTGAGGAACTGTTTTGTTCATAAACGACTCAATAACACTTAGTTGAATACATCGAACGAGAAGTTAATTCGAAATAAACATGGTGTCGAAAATTGTGATTGCCCTTTGTGTTTTGGTAAGCTATCAAACCTTATTATAGTTATTTAATAGACTCATTTTTCGAACTACCGCTGCATATGCAACTATGCATATAGTACTCGTAATACCGTTTCCATATCACCTAAAATCATCTATCCAATGTTAGATGTATTGCTGCACTAATTATTGTCGTTTCAAACAATTTCTTCCCTACATGAACTACCTAGACAACTACGACACAAAACCTGAACAATTTACATACTTATTTTTTCTCATCGCCCACAGCTCGCTACAGCATCAGCCCTTCCCGGCCCCGGGGGCGCTTGGGGCGGAGCCGCTAACGGTGGAGTCAACCCTTGGATCCCACCGTGGGTAGCCGGGGCCCCATGGATGCCGCAATGGGCCCCGTGCACCACCGTCGGGGCCTCATGCACTGACTGCAACACCAGACAAGTCTGCACGAAGATCGGGGGCATCCAGAAAGCGTGCAGTGACCCTACCCTGCCTTACTGCAACCTTGGGGAATGCTCTGCTACTCCAACTGCCGAGTGCGCTCCTGCAGAAACCACTGTTTCCACTGTTTAAATTCGACCCTGTATATATGACGAGATTACTAGCTGTACTCTACCAGTAGTCATCGCTACTTAACTTGTGATTATGCCAGTATACTATTATAATATGGTTATACTACTGGTTTAATATTATAGCAGATAGTGTTGACCCGCTAGCTACCTAGTAAACTCGCTTAATTTATCTTAATGTCTGTTTTAAAAATATGATACTCATTTTACCTTCCAAAAATGATTTTGAGTCTGAAATTGTAATCGTAACTGACCCTGGTATTCAAATTAAAAACTTTAGATTTGGCAACTACAAATTGTTTTGATTGAGAAATAAATGTAAATAGTCACTTCGTGTAAATATTTCATAAATACTAAATAAATAAAATAATAATAAAAGGTTAAAATTCAATGGTATTTTATCTTTTCATTCGTTTATGCAATATCGTATAGAAATAGGTAGCCTTACGAAGAGAAGGTTTCGTATTTTTAGATTCAAGGAGCGTGTCCACTCATAAATAGACTACATTCATGGACATGCTTATTATAAAACAAATACCATCGTCCCGTCTGTATGTCTGTCATCGGGGGTAAGCTCAGAATCTTTCCAATTGATTTGCAATTTGCACGCTTGTTTTACCGATAGGCCGGGCAATTAATGAGGAATGGTTGGTAAACTTTTCATCCCAAAACTCCCATATACATGAGAATTGGCACACCGAGGGTTAAAACCGCGAGGGGCTGCTAGTTTAGCAAAAAGCTAATAGAGACGTGCACGAACCTTACTCTACCACAGATCACACTAATAGAGTAGTTTACATCTATACTAATATTATAAAGAGGTAAAATTTGAAGTTTGTTTGTTTGTTTGTATGTTCGAGGTAATCTCAGCATTTATCAGTCCGATTTGAATCATTCTTTTTGTAAATGATAGCCACATTTAACGAGAAGGTTATAGGCTATTTGTCATCCAGAAATTCCCACGAGAACGGGTACAACGCGGGTAAAAACGCGGGGCGCTGGTAGTTGAGTTATAATGTACAAACGTACAGAACTCAATGGTATTAACAGAACCACCACAAAGTAAAATAATAATTGCACCGCTTTGGATCCGAGCCTGCTTCAAAGGATGTTGATCTATCCTTGATTAATCGTTGAATCGTATAATTTAACCGTTCGATTAGTTTGTTTATCCAACATCCATACCTGGTAGTTAGTTTACTAAACCCAACCACAAAGCAAACTATTAAACAATTATACTGACAGAAGCAACTGACACACAATGTCCAATACAACTAAACACAGTTTAGGTATATCAAATGAACAAAAAAATAAACACAGAATAACACAAAAATCGCATATTGACCTGTTTGTTTGTATCCATTGATTTATTGATATTGGATATGAGATTTACGAAGATATAAACAACCTAACAATATTATGTTGTTGTCGAACTTCCAAACCAATTCTTCGGAATACGTCACATGGAAAATAGGGAAATCAGTGGCTGAAGGTTGAAAACATTAACAAACCAATATTAACAAAAAGTATCCAACTGTCAACACAAAAGTTGTGATACAAAAGTTTTTCGAAATGTTTACTAAAGCTTTGTATCCACTAGGAAACAATTGACGCGCAACATTTGACGATGTTCCGCAACGTTGCACCACGTTCGTTGAGTACTAATCAGTCGTCTAAAACATGTCGCTAAAAACGAAAGATAATTTAACTTTTAGTAGTTCTTACCCGCTTAAACGTTTCTCCTCTATAGTGGCTGAACTACACATTACTAAACATTTACAATGAATGAACCACTCAATGAAACTAAATCACTACAACCAAGTACCACAATACATCCAAGTACCACAATATATCCCACAATACAATGTGTTAATTTCTATTATAATATTTTATTCCACCGTTCGATGTAGGGCACAGATGTCGCAGGAAGCCAGACAAATTCCGCTCCTACCACTAGTTTCATAACAAATGACAATACTAGAAATGTTCCCACTTTTGTTTTAGATTTTTATCAATGAAATATAAACGTCCCTGTTTCATTAGCAACAAAATTGGCAATGCTTTTTATATACATTGTTTCACCAGTTTAAAGAACAGTCCTTTTTAGGCTATCGGGCGAAATGGTGTTCTATAGAAGTTTTTCAATTATTACTATGGTGAGCTAACTTATCTTATTAATCTTTACTATTCATACGAGTATTATAAACGAAAGTGAATAAACCTGAACTGTGTCTGCACCAGAAAATTAATCTTCGCTATTAACTGTGTGTATAAGTTTGCAATTAATGTCGCTTTTACAACATACCGTAATGTAAAATAGACTTGCACAATACAGTCTAGTTGATATAATAATAATAGAGTCCAATGGTACAACGTGTGTTTCTATATCTTGTGTGTGTGTGTGTTGTATACCAAAGGAATGCAGGGATGAACGTAAGCCTATGTATTAACTAAGGTTAAGCACTTTCCCCAAATTCCCACGGTATGCGCTGAAATAACTATTATATAGTGATCTACACTATTAATCTATTCAGAAATACCAAACAAAAGTATAAGAACATTTTGTGTCGTGCATAAAAAATTAAACTTTGACATTCTACCCCACTATTCATATTATTATTTTTTCAGCTCCTCCTTGCACAAATGGCATATTCCAAAGTGATACATAAAAGATCGATGCTATTTAACCACTGTGAAGTCGAGCCCACGCCTAGTATTCCGTTCTGCGACATCACTACAACCCCCATTCAATCCTGTAAAGACTGCAACACCCGCGTCATTTGCAACCCTTTCGGAGCCATGTTTATCGTCTGCGAATTAGATAACCCATACTGTTTTGATGGAATTTGTACCTCTGTACCTTCAGCCGACTGTGTTGTTAAATAAAAGAATGTGTTTTTAGTAGAAAAGTTAATTAAAAAAAATAGTATGTACGGAATTAAGCCAAGATCTAGGAAATTTAATATTGAGGGCTAATCTCTCTCACTAAATACCTATGTATATATATCAGGGCTGGACAGAACAATAGGACAATGCGTAGGATAAGTATGTGTAAGATATTAAATGTTTTATTTATAAACCAGATTCTTTAACTTGACCTAAAAGAGACCAAACAGAAAGTCTGAGGATTAGCTGGAAAGGGTCAGATTAATAAGACTTGATGGCTCTTTCCAGAATCCCGGTCGATTCCGGTTGTCTCGTCGACCATCGTTAGACCATGTCGAAGGCCTTGTGTCAGTCTAAAAACTCTGACATCAAGGTTGGCCACCAACACAAACTAATATTACTTAATGAGTATATACTTACTTTCAACACATTAAAATCTATCCATGTTTACAGGACGATTCGATTGCGTTTTGGGTTATTCCATCCCAAATAAATAATATGATTCATTCTGAATCTGGTAATAACATGAAAGCCAATCCAGATTATTGTCAGATATTTTATCTAACAAACATTCCATTGTACTTTCCCAAAGTCAGATATACACACAATTAATCAAATGAAAGAAAGTATGTAGTTCCTACGTTCCTAGAAACAATTTCCTACAGAATTATTACAATTGTTTCAATAAAAGACAATAGACAGAAGTAATTGGTTGAATTGAATTCACACCTTTATTATTTTAATTTTTTTTTTTTTTAAATCAGGCCTAATATCTTGCACTTGGTCGACCAATAATAAAGATAGATAGGGACAGTAGCTGCGTGGGAATTACCAAATACACTTTAGTATCAAACACACTTCAGAGAAAACGTCATATATTGATCAGATTATTTATCAGTACCGTTTTATATAAAAGCAATATTTCAGAAGATAAATCAACAAGTTTGAAGATACACCTGCAACCATGAAGTCTATCGTCTTAGTTGTCCTTGCTCTCGTGGTATGTACCGATAACTGATTTTTCAAGTGGATATTTTATGGCAGATATCGGATAAATATTAGTAGTGATACCTCTACTATATTTAATTAGCGTGTTGGATAGGATAAATCAAAGTGTATAAGTTATGTATTTACTAGCTAAGACAATATTAATTGTCAATTGACACAATTTAAAAAAAAAACAACTTAGTTTAATATAATATTAAGAGACTTGACAGTATAAAAACATCTCCATGTGCATTAAACCAACTAATAAAGAATTTGTTTACCTGTAGTCAATATTCAATACCTAATTGTATTTTCAGAGTGTAATCTCAGCCGGAGAGATCAGCAGAAGAATGCCGGTCAAACAAGAAATAGACCTAGAGTCATACGAAGAAGAAGAGCTTCAAGAATTCCGGCAGGAAATTAATGAAGATGATGAAATTGAATACGAGCCAAAACAAATATTTACCGGTTGCGACTTTTCAGTAACACCGCTTTTATCATGCTATGACTGCAGAATGCCACAAAAATGTTTGCCAAACGGAAAATTAATAGTTTATTCCTGCAAAAGCCCAATGAAGCCTTACTGTTACAATGGTATTTGTTCCGCCATACCTTCACAAGATTGTACAACTGTAAAAGAACTAGAGACTCCAAGTGAGGAAGATTCTGAACAAAATTCTCCAGAGATAATCCCACTGCGACATCAACGTGATTCCGAAATTGATGAAGGCGATGATAATACAATTGATGAAGATGAGGACAGTGAAGTCGATAAAAAGCAAATATTCGCCCAATGCGACTTTTTAGCAACTCCATTTTTATCATGCCACGACTGCAGAACCCCCATGAAATGTTTGCCAAATGGTAAACTGAAGGCTTGGTACTGCAAGAATCCAATGAAACCTTACTGTAATAACGGTATTTGTTCTGCTATACCTTCTGAAGAATGTACAGCTTCAGAGGTCAGTGAAGAAGATGGTAGTGGGGACAGTGAAATTATTCTTCTTTAAGTTCCCATAAAAATACATCTGTATTATACCCACCACATGTCTTGTTTCTTGTTCATGGATAGAATATCCATGAAAATCACATGGTATAACACAAAACTAAATCTGTTATATTGTTTAAAACCAAATATTTTTATGTATTTTGTTATATAATAAATATATACAAAAAAAATTATTTTAAATTATTGTTTCCCAAAAGATATAATAATTGTTTGGATACAGTAGTAGTTATAAGTAGAATTAATAATAAAACTAAATGTAACATCATTTAGAACATTATCTGATCTTAGTTATTTCTGACCTTTTTAAAAATTAAAAAAATAAAAATTTATTGCTTTATATTTATAAGTACCCCTATTTTTTTGTTTTTTAAGAAACATTCATAACTTACTTAGGATTTCTAGGAAATAATAGAATATTTCAAAAAAATATAATAATCTTAATTTGTAGTTTCCTTGTCAGAATCATCACTAGTCAAATTCCAAAAGGTCTGATAAAACCGATCTCTTCCCTATTATCTACAGATATGGAGATCAAAAAATTTGGAGTAGCGGCTGATCTTATTATCAGTAATGTTTTATAACAAAGAAACATTTTAGTAACAGTCAATAACTATTGTGATACAGACGTAGCCATGAAGGCAATCTTGGTTGGTTTTGCTTTGCTGGTATGTACATTTTATATTTTCAGTAGAATAATATTGTTATTGCTTGCATAAATGGCAAATGAATTTGAGGTTGTATGAAATATAGGTAGATAAGCTTCAGTGCTTGGTGTTTCTCACTTGTATGTCTCATCCAGGTCATGTCAGGCATGGCAAGTCCGGGATGTAAAGTGCAATTACGTTTCTATGTAGTTAGACTTTTTAACAAACGTTTTATACGCGTTAGAATTATTGTAACGCGATATAGACCCGTGTCATTTAGTATAATGAGTGCAAACGAGTGAAAGACTTTTTGTCCTTCGATAAACTCCTTATCCATTGCATTTATTGAAAGTTTAGATGTTTGTCCTATTTTGTACTACTGTGAATAAACTCCCATATATTTTACAGACGATCATCTCAGCAGTAAAAACCGAAAAAAATCTGCACGAAAAGCAATCAGAGTTAGACGAAAGTCCTGAAGACATTCGTATCAGAGAACTTCGGCAGAAGATAAGAGAAGATGATGCTAAGCACCTCCCTTTTAGGGACGATTGGTCTTCGTGTGAAGTAGATGCTGAGCCGTTCTCGTCTTGCTACAATTGCAACATTCGGCTCATGTGCAACCCGGAGTCTGGGAGACTTATTGCTATTCAATGCGAAGAAGATGAACCATATTGTAATAATGGTCAATGTAGCACTGAGCCCGCAGCAGGATGCGAAGACGAAACAAAGAAGATAATACTTTACTCTTAGTTAAGCCAGTGTTACATTATACTCGTATATACTATACTTCTTCTTCTGTCTCCTATACTCAATCAACTGTCAATTTTGTACGATTATAGTTAAAACTATGCATATGTACCCAAAAAGAAGAGGTAGTATACGTCTTTCAATTAAAGAGTGTACAATAAGTAGATATTTTAATAACCTAAATAAATGTACAATTTTCATATGTTTTGTAAAATCATAATAATAACAATTAATGCGCATGCTTTTTAAATAAATGATTGATTATTGAATTTACCTTATTACTATTTTATCCGTCTCTCAGTACGGTGGGAGTCTGTGAGCAACTTGTGATCATTATTAATAATATAATTTTCTCGATAAAGTTTAACAAAGTTCAAAGGTGAATAAGAAGACGGGTAACACCAGATTTACAAGCAAGTATAAAGCGTTCCATAAAAACGAATGTCTATTCAAATGAGAATTCTTCCGGAACACTCTGCTGACATCTCGACCCATGTCAGACCATTGTGAAATTACCGTTCCGACGTCTAAGTCGAGATCCAAGTCAAGTACTTAATACGTTCAAGTTATCTCGAGTTACTCGACAATGGTGTTATTTAAGAAATGTTATGGGACCAATTTTATTTTATTTCGAAAAGCGAACATTTAAAATTTGTTATAAACGATTGTTTTTTTTTCAATCATAGATAAGGAACACTCTAGACTTCTATCTTTCAAAATAAATACAGTAGCCTGTATCTCACTGCTGAGCAAAGGGTTTTCAAGTCACTGATATCAGTACAGTGAGGAGAATAAGACGTAACTAACACGTTTGTCTATTGCGGGATGGTGATCTCAAACCCGAGCTATATTTAAAAAGAAATCATACTGAATCAAAATCATTCTACTCTTTTGGGTGCTACTACTACCGACAGACACCATATGGACACACTGAAATGTATAACACCCCATGTAATAACCCCCTCGTCAGGGGCAAGTATCAGCCTGTCATCTCCCACTGCAGAATAACCTAGGCCTCTCAACTCATTGAAAATAATTAAATATTATGCGTACATAATCACCCGATTTGCCATCGATTGATTATATAAGAATATGGAAACATGTTGCAAAGAATTCAAATAACCTAAATATGTGGCCACTTTTCAAAAGATTCTGTGTTTACCAGATAATCTATTATCAAAGATTGACACTGGGAAATTCTAGATGATTGTTTAAGGTTTCGTCGATATAGATTACATCGGAATTTCCTAGTTTTATATGTAAGTACTGCTGTTTTTTTAAGTATATGCATGAATTATTGAGATATGTCCACGAGAACATGAGCAACGAGGCAAATCAGGGGTAAATCATAGGGCCCAGCTAGTATTTGTATAAACTGGAGACTACGTTAAGTTAGTTATCGTTTGGAAAATTTACTCACTCATAGGCGTAGTTGCGTTTGGTGGATCACGCCGGCTCTGACTCATTTCATTCTAAGCTGACCGCTAGTGCAAACCCGCACCATGATGCAGATCTACACTCCCACAACTACGCGCGTAGATGCGTCGAAACGCAACATGCAGCGTGATGCGTGGCAGTGTGTGATAATCGCCTTAGTCTTGACTAACCAAGGAGATGATGTTATACTCATACTATGAGATTAAAATAAATAAAATAAAATAAAATTACGTTTATTGCCCTTATCTTAAAACTAAGTACAATTTTAACTAAAACTAAGTTTAAACAACGAAAACTTAAAACAAAAATTAAAAAAATAAAATAAGAAAATAACTAGAGAATTAGGAAGGGCAAAAGGAAGATGGCTCAGCTGTGCTGTCCGCTGGAACAGCGCTGGTTTTCAGCCACCCCTAGCTCCTGAGGTGACGCGCGGAGCTACAAGTAGTAGAGGGACGTTGTCACGCAACGATTGGTTAAACAATTGAAATAATTAACTAGAGGTACATATTCAAAAATACAAGATAAAATTATAAACGGTAATAATAACAATAAAACACCTATACGAGTATTAATAGACTACTATCATCACTATCTGATTGGTAAGTTTAACAGCTTGTGTGAGTATGTGTGTGTGTGCGTGTAAGTGAGTGAGTGAGTGAGTGAGTGACTGAATGAGTAAGTGAGTGAGTGGGTGGGTGAGTGAGCGAATGAGTGTGTGTGTGTGTGTGTGTGTGTGTGTGCGCGCGTGTGCGTGCGTGTGTGTGTGAATGTGTTTGTGTGTGTGGTATCATCGTTTAGGCATTTTCTTAGGGTTCTTATGAATATCTATTTCGAAGAATTCTTTTAATTTTAAGCATTTAACATAGGAAGATTTCAAATTTTCTACAGCAAGTTGTCTTTTGAGCAGAGCAGACTTATATTTGGTCTTAAAGGTGTGTATACACATTTTCTTTCTAAGAGGAGGTGGTAGATCGTTCCAAATACTTGCTGCAACAAACTTGAAACCTCCCTTATAACGCGCAGTGCTATGGACCGGTATTTTTAATAAATGTTGTGTTGTAGAACGAGTACTTCTATTGCTGGTTTTTAACCAGGATAACTTTTCAAATAGATACTCCGGACTCTTGTTATAAATGACTTTTTGGACTGTACACGCGTAGTGCAGTTCTCTCCTCGCTCTCATATTAAGGATATTATATTTATTCAGAAAAGGGGTGATGTGCTGTCGTTTCGGAACGTGCATTGAAAATCGAATGCAGGCGTTCTGCACTCTCTGAATGGCACTTTCCATTTGCTGGGTTATTCTTGGGCTATAGGTGCTGCTGCAGTAATTGAAGTGGGAGAGAACAAGGGACTCAGCCAGCATAAGGCGCAGATCTTCTTTTATGTATGTCCTTATTTTGTACAGTGTCTTCAATTTATAAAAAGCGGTTCTTATCTTTTTACTGATGTGTTCCGCAAATTTCTGTTCCCCATCCAGAATAAGTCCCAAATTTCGAGCAGATTTGACAATGTCAACCTCTTTATCTTCAATTCGTACCCTTTCTTCACTGTCCGTTACGCAGGCTATTTGGTGTTTAGTCCCCATTATCAACATTTGAGATTTTTTTGGATTTAACTCTAATTGGTTTCTTTTCGACCAGCATAATATGGTAATTAAATCTTTATTAATTTTATCTACTGCATCTTTCATATCAATGCTTGGGAAGGAGTAGTACAACTGTGTATCGTCTGCGTAAAAGTGGTATTTACAGAATTGAATGTGTCTCGGTAAGTCAGCTGTGAAGAGGGAGAACAGAATTGGTGCCAGTAGAGATCCTTGGGGCACTCCACGCTGCACGGTGAGAAGCGAGGATTGTATATTTTGGCCATCTTTTCCTTTAGTAACAACCATCTGTTTTCTCTGATGGAGAAAGGTGTGGAACCAAAGACATGTGTTTTTTGAAAAACCGTACTTTCGCAGTTTAGCTATGAGCTGGTCAATAGGTACGCAGTCAAATGCTCGGGAGTAGTCTAGTAGGATTAGTATGGTAGTTAGTCCCATATCAGATGCTTCAGTTATATCATCTGTTATATGAAGTAAAGCGGATTCTGTACCATGCCCTTTTCTGAAACCTGACTGGTATTTAGGTATAATATTATTACTATCAAGATATGTGATTATCTGTGAGAGGATTACTTTTTCTAAGACTTTCGATAGAACAGGCAAAATAGAGATAGGTCTGAGATCGCTCATATTGTCAATAGTATTTTTCTTTGGCAGAGGTGTAACTAAAGCAGTTTTCCAATTGTCTGGGAAGGTGGAAGTGGCGATTGATTTATTAATAATTTGGGTTATTGTTGGTAGTGTTACATCAAGGGTCAATAGAATCATGTCAATGTTTAGAGAGTCATAACCGGTAGCTTTTGTCTTAATATTTTTTATAATTTTGAGTACCTCATCTTCTGTGGTTTGCTTTAAGTGAAAAAGTTCTGGGTAAGTGTCATCTGATATTAGTAAGTCATTAGTGCTATTTTCATCGACTGGGGGTAAATTCAAAAAGTGTTCGTTTAATTTGTTGGGGTCATTAAATTCGTCTGGTATAGAAATTTGTTCATTGTTGTTGATTAGTGTTGTGTTTTTGATATTATTCCACAATATTGCCGGATTTTTAATGTTACAGTTAATGGAGTGATTGAAAAAGGCTTTTTTCTCCCTTTCCCTGGTCACGTTTACAAGGTTTCTCATGCTACGATAATAATCTTTAGAACTTTTATTTTTAAGAGCCTTTGCTAAGGCATTATTCCTTAAGTTCATCATAAATTTGATCATATTAGTGATCCAAGGTTTGGGAATATCTTTAACTATCGTTTTTTTGACAGGTGCATGTGTATCAAATAGAGCAAGCAGGTACTTATTAAATTCTTCAACCATTAGATTTACATCGTTTAAACTGTTAATGGAGTTCCAAGGGATATTATTTAAATCTGCCATGAAATCATCTTGATCAATGTCATGTAAGTATCTTTTAAATTTTACTACTTTAGGTAATTTAGGTTTTTTAATGTTAAAATCAATTAATATCATCGCGTGATCACTCAGATCTCGGTTATGAATAACATTTGTATTAATACATTTGCTTGGTGAATCTGTCAAAACAATATCTATCAGGCTTTCCGAAGTGTCTGTGATTCTGGTTGGTTCATTGATCAGCTGGTGTAAGTTATGTTGAAAACAAAAGTCTAACAATTCTTTTGACTGATTATGTTCTGTGTTTAGTAAATTAATGTTAAGGTCACCCAACATGCAAGTATAGTCGCAATAAGCCATAGTGTTCACCGATTCACTCAGGGCATCTAAGGCTTCGCGGGCACTTACACTTTCTGGCCGGTAGGCCGTACCGAGTGCCAGTTTAGTACCCGTTAGCTGGACTTCTAACCATAGCTGTTCCAAATTAGACATTGGATGTTGTTTAACGCGCGCTGTTATTCCCCTTTTAATATAAAATCCTACTCCTCCACCTCTTTGCTTACCTGATCGAGCTTTATGTATAAATCTATAGTTTGTTATCTTAGGCGCGGGTTCATTATCTTTCAGCCAGGTCTCATTTATAGCGATTATATCCGGTGCGTAATTTGCAAAACTACATATTAGCTCATCATGTCCAGTTCTGAGCGATCTAGCGTTTAATAACCCTAATCGCAAATATTTTGATTGTTTATTTATTTGGGTCATCGTTATAATAAGGGCTTAATTTAGTTCTGAAAACGTTTTTATGGGTGTGTGTGTAAATATGTGTGTGTGTTTGGGTACATAGGTAGTATGTATGGATTTCTGTATGTATGGTTATGTGTATTGAATTATTCAGATGATGATAGTAGTATGACAATGATAAACTCGAATAAATGTAATGTTTACAAACAGGTATATAAGTAGAAATATAGATATAAGAGTTAAAACTAATAATACAACAGGCGAAGTCAAATACTAATTGCCCCCAAAAACCCGGGTCAGATCACTTTCCAAACACAAGCGAATTCTGTCTTTTCCTTGTTCTTGCCGAATGTAGACTTTACCACCGCGTGTCCACACATATTTATAGTTATGTTCGCGGGCTAAGGTTCGAGCAGTGTGGAAGATTACGATAAGTTCTGAGAGATCACCAGCGCAGCGTATTGAATCTTCCATGGGAATCGTCTTAGGTCATTTACAGGTATCCCAATGTCAACTTATAATAAGTCAATCAATGTTATCTGACAAGGAATTGTCATTAACGTTTCAGACTTCGGTAATATCAAAATAAGAAAAATCATATATTTTCTCCAAGATTTTATTTAAAAATAGCGACATATGCGTGTGAAATAAATATGATAACAGTAAAGATCCATTATAGCTAGGACCCTGAAATCACTAGTGCTGAATCATGAAACCCTAATCAAAATAACATTCTCCAAACCCAGAAATCCTGCAAATCCTTTTTTCGATATTATAAAAATGACGGTGTAAAGTTCTGATAACCTTCCAAAGGATCGTAAAACGTTTGAAACTAATTGGTATCGGTGAGAAATTTCTACTAAATGTGCCTCATAAAAGAATTGAAAAGATCATCAAATAAGGTCGATAATCAATAAATTTCTATGACCATGAAGTGGATTCTTGCGGCTTATATTTCTTTACTGGTAAATAAATGCAGTTATTTTGGGTAGACAACAACAATTCAAAGAATATGGAAATCGATAATTCACCTGATTTAAAAAGATTTTAAATATATTATACCGTAATTATAAGCAGTTTAGCCAACCCTGGCGTCGGAGTTTTTAGACCTCCTTATGACTTCCGGTATCATCAACTCCATGATCATGATTGAAATAAACGAGAACGACAATTAAACATGCGGGGTAATCACAATTCCCAATGCAATGCAACGTCAGGTCGCTAGTTATAATATAATCGTGAACCAATATATGAAACATAATATTATATTCGTTCACAGGGAGCAAGTTCAGCCGCCAGTTTAGGTTACACTGCAGCCGATCGAGATATAAAAAATCAATCACTATTTGAAGACATTCCTGCTAATTACTTCCAAGAAAACAATGATAATTACAACAACATCCTCGGGTGTCATCGAGGTTCGAATAATGTTAGCGATTTGGGCGTGACATCTAGTTATGGAAACTATGATAAAATAATCAAACCATTCATAAAACGGCGTTTTCCCTACAGGCCAATAAATGTCACGTCGAGTGCTGAATCGAAACCAGACTCTTCTCTATCTGATGATGATGGAAATCAAGAATTTATAGCTTCTTCTACAGATTACAGTGAAAAATCTTTTTTGGAATCTACATCCGGAGGTATGTCTTCTGGAGATGGCGAAAACATTTCAGCGGACTCTATATCTGGACTAGATGATATTTGGTCTCTAGGTTCTAACCTTGATGAGGAAGAACAGTCGATGGTATCCTCACAAATAAGTAAAGAACACTTGCTTGATTTTGGTGAAGAAACACAAGGGCCAAATAATCTAGAAATTATTTCTACAGACTTTTCTGAAATAGAGGATCCTGATCCTCAAGATACGCCTGATCTGATCCAAGATCTGAAGACAGACATCAATTGACTGAAACAATAAAAAAAACGCAAGAGTGCTAGTCATGTGTAAACCAACTAAAAAGGACGATGAAAAAAAAACGATGACTTACATGAGTATTTACATTTAATCCCTTTTTTGTTTATACTATTCCTTTTACAAAGAAGGTATCTGTTTTCTTAACTATACTTCATTAAACAAACTACTCTCATACTTGTATAACCTTTTCCGAATTATGTTTCCTACAACATATTATACCTATGATAAGCATTTTAGTACTTATCATTTAAGTTGGTACATCGGTTGGTCATATAGAAGTTTGAATATGTTAGGCTCTAAATTTTCTTGGGTCAACTGTACCTAAGTGGGGCATCCACAAGAGAAAACCTCGGGTCTACCAGCCTCAGCTTGAAGCAAGCAACTTACAAGTCTAACTCTACACTACGCAACTATTGTTACCATCGCAAACTTTAATATTTTATCTACAGACTTAAGACTACGATATCTTATCAAAAAACTTGTTTAACTTAGATCACGTTTTTATTTTAGGTACGCTGGCGTGTATAAACCATTATATTAAAGTAGATTCATAAATAAATCCTATGCACACATAGATTAGATAATAGTCTACTATTTGGAGAGTGTTTTGTCTCTAGATTCAATAGTTAGTTCAAAACTACTGCGTGGTTCAGTTCAAATGATTTTAAGATAACACCGCATTCCGTATTTTATAATGCATAGTATACATACATACACGACAGGATATAAATATAAAAATACATTTATGTACATGAAACGTTTTTAGTTTTAATGAATGTAATATATATACACATGCAATAATAAGACCATATGTTCCTTTTATCTTAACGCCACCTATTCTATAATAGTAGTTTATGCAACTGTCATATAATGAAGGGTATTAAAACACGAGTGTGAGTTTATGAAACGAGCGCAGCGAGTTTCATAATAGTAACGAGTGTTTTAATACCCGTGTTATATGCAGTTGCATACACTACTTTATCTTCACTAATACAATTAATCAAACAACAAGAGTAAAAGCTGAAAATAGTTTATTTATAATAAATTCCCTGATCTATAGCTCAAGAAAAAGGCAGGGTTTCGACAGGGGGTGGGTCGAAGTTCCATGTATTTTTTACATACGGCATAGCAGCTGCCCGTCACAACGAAAGAACGATCTATTTTCGTTTTTGTTTTCGAAACTTTCACCATGATTGTACTGTCGTCTACGTTAGAGACTTCATCGAACTGGATGTTGTATAGCTCTTGCCTTCGGCATGCCCCCATTATGCCGAAGATTAGTGCAACCTGTAACAATAAACGATATAATAAGCTTGATGTACATAGCCAAGGCAAAAACTATGATTTATGAAGTAGTAAAGTGTAGGTACCTACTACCAAATTTATACACAAAGCGCTTAAACGGAGTGTCTAGATAACTTGCGTGTGTAGTACGTAAGTACTAGGTAGATTAAATAACAGAACTAAAATACACTTACCTTTTCAAAAAGATACAAAATATCTGGTGAATCTTCCAGGAACATCTTTATTTGACCTGTTGTAAACGTCAAGGACTTTTTTTCCTTGTGTCCTTCTGAACTGCGTTTCAGGAACGCTATGACTTTTGAATACTTCGTGATATCAATATTGTTGTAGATACTCAGTGTGGACTTGAGCATAGAATATTTAGCCCACATAGAAGATGGCTTGAATTTGTCGGAGAGGTCTTTGAGATACGCAAGAATGACATTTTCAGAAAATGATGTAGTTTTCTTTTCGATCTTCCATGCCAAAAAGTTATTATATTCTTATTCATATAATTTTCTAGATTTTTCTGGCAAAAGATTGTGAGTAACTTTTGTTGCCAATTCTAGAATATCCGGAGGCGTACAAATATCATCGTCGCTATCCATTTTTAACTTTTAATTTGTATTTTAAAAACAAAACAAATTGCGAAACATTAAATTCACGCGTAGGTACGTGTATTGTCACAGTGAACTTGCCGCCATTAAAATCTAACCAATGAGAGCGCAGCTGCGCGTAGGGCCAATCAGGAGCGAGCGAGATCTTACCAAGGAGTTTTGTGTATGTAGTTTCGACGAAGTTTTCACGTATAACCCAACTGTTTTCAAAAGCCAGCCTAATATCAAAATTTTATACAACTTGTATGAGGATTTTGACATAAGGCTCGCCAGGTTAATTGGTCGCGTTATAATGATGATAAAAAGAGATTTTACGGTATCGATTTGGATATTATACCATCATGTGAAATTGCTTAAATTGAGTGTTTTGTTGTCTGCGCTATAACAGTAGTAATTATAAGTCAAGTATTGGAAACATAAGTAGAATGTTACAACATTAGTGTAGATAAATCATTGAACGTTTATAGCAAAAAACATATAATATGTACGACAAAGTTATTTCTAAAAGCAACACAAATACACTTCTAATGCCAATGTTTGCGAAATACTTTACAAAACATGAAGTCACGGGGCTCTATTTTGGAGTTACAGACTGGAAAATTCCAATATTTCTGAAAGGAAATTGAAAAACGTGAGTTAGTAGAAGAAAGTTAAGCGATAACAGAATCCTGGGTAAGGGTGCCTTTACACCAATGCTATGCTATTCTGTGTTGCTATTCTACGTTTGATATTCATCAATCTTATCATTTCGACCCCTAGCCAACTATACATTTGTATGGAAAGATGCGTTCTATGGATGCGTGTTACGAAAGCGTTCTACGAATTAATGTTGAGGTTACGCGTAGTAGCTGATAGCATATAGCATAATAGTGGCATGGCTCTGCTGGTGGGAAAATACCCTAATGCCTGGTAAAATAAATATAAAATAACTAAATCACAAGTCAAATATGGAGCACTAGCCGCGACCCACGGCGTTACCCCTTATGTACCCGTTCCCGCGGGCATTTCGGGATAAAATATATTCCATGTGTTATTTTGATGTAGAACCGATATTACTGTAAAGTTTCATCCAAATCCGTCCAGTAGTTCCACTCCCGGGACTCCAATAAATCTGAGAAAATAACGCAAGCATGATTTATATTTTTTTTACACTATATAGTCCCATCTGTTGACTCCCGGGTGGAACCACCGCGCGGGACACCTAGTTAAATATATAATATTGATTATATAATAGATTACATTATAATTGATTACATATATATTAATTAATAGGTACTGAAATAATCAGTTATATTAACACGTTCTCTGCTGACGCGGTCAGTGCTGACCGACAGCGACATTTTCTTTTAGGCCTAGTAAAAAATACTGTTCTGTTTATAATAAGTCAAAATATTTTTTTTCTCATATGGTTTTATTTTCAATCCAAATGTATGTTGGTTTTAACAAAAGTCAATTTGAGCTATTATTTATGGAAATAATTAACGTCGGGCAGCATTGACCGACGCGGCCTATAGATCGAAAAATTCGACTTTCCGTTAGAGGAGGCCGCGCGGGTCGCGGTGTCAGGTCACCTCCCGCGCTCCCGCGTTCACCAAAAATTATAAAACTACAATGAAACCAGCTATAGTCATAGATTATAATAAAGCTAAGGGAGCAGTGGATTTAGCTGATCAGATGGCGGCATACTCGTACCAGAGCCCATTATGAAAATCCCTGAAATGGTACAAAAAACTTGCATTTGATCTTATTTTGAACTAGCTGTGCCCCGCGGTTTCACCCGCAGCACCCCCGTTCCCGTGGGAATTTTGAGATTTTTATTCCCTATAAACCTCACGGAGCCCGAGACATTTCCAACAAATGCAAAACCGTGGAAATCGGTCCAGCCATTCACGCGTGATGCCGTGACCAAGGAAAACGGGTTTCATTTTTATATAAGTATATAGATGTCGCTATGGTAAATGCTTTAGTTTTGTATAAAAGCGTCACAAATAAATCCATACCCATTGTAGACTTTAGAAAAGAAATAGGTACTGAAAAGTTTTATGGCAAAGCCTTCAATACCCAGAGTGCCTTCAGGACGGACGACAAAAAGAAAGCACGTGCTTCAGAAAAAAGAAGGACCTTCTTTGAAAGTGCGTCGAATGTTACAAAAAAAATGTGACCACATTTGAGCGTGCAATGGCTAGAAACAAGACTAAAAAAATACCTACTTTCTGTAACACTTGCCCTGATAAACCTTTTCTATGTGTCGAGTGCTTTGCCAACGTTCATACATAATTACCTAATATGCCATTTTTTATTACTGTTTTTTTTTTGTATAAGTACATAATTGTATTTTATTCCTACCTGCTCAAATGGTAAAGAAAATATTATGAAAAGATTTCCTTTTGATTGTGTTTTAATTTTAGTAATAATATTTTAAAGAATTTTCTTTGTCAAAAAACTTTTTTAACAGTAATTGTTGTTTTTCTATCGAACTTTGAAATTTTTTCAAAAACCAACTTGATATAGAGCAACTACAGGGCCACGCGGGTCAATGAATATGGGATTTACTTTGATAACATTCACCGACAGCCTGTAAGAACGAAACGAAAATCCTCGTAAAACGCGGCCATCATTGACCGACGCGGCCCGAACGGAAATTCTTGATGTCAACCAGCAATGACCGACGCGGCCTGAACAGGAAAACGCATTTTTTCTCTTGGCATAGAACGTGTTAATGCACTTTAAGACATTGTTCCTTTTACGTTTGTCACGCATCACGAGAAATATTATTTAGCTTCATTGTTCTGTTAACATTGTTACACTCAAGAACAAACTGGCGAGTGACGTCTCTCGGTGAAATGAAAGCCTCTTTCATGGCGTTCAGTTGAAGTCAAGAATTGTGCGCTCTTGTTTACAGGAAGTATGAGCACTTTCATTGTTTGCTTTCGGCTTACGTCGTCCACGTCAGGGCTGGAAATGTTTGACACCAATTTTTTATTAAGGTTTTTGTTATTTTTAAAATAAGATCAATCATTTTTTGTTCTCAAGTTTTTTAAGAAATTAGATACTTATACTCAAATACCTACTCAAACTAGGCAGCCATACATTTTTAAAATTTTGAAAAATATAATAAAAGATTTACTAAAATGCCTAAAATAAGCTTGGAAAGCTTGAGAAGCTATTTGGAAAGAAAGTTGAAACAGTGCAGATTTCGATACAGGTTTCAATCACTACATAGTATAAAATAAAGTCGTCTCTTTTTCGTGTCTGTCACACTGTTTGTCTGTCTGTATGCTTAAATCTTTAAAATTACGCAACGGATTTTGATGCGGTTTTTTGTAATAGGTAGAGTGATTCAAGAGGAAGGTTTTTATGTAAAAAAATTCCCGAAATTCCCACGGGAACGGGCACAACGCGGGTAAAACCGCGGGGCGCTACTAGTAAATTATAAAAGAAACATTTTTTTTTTTACATATTCTCTACCTTTATCTCATTATTTATATATTATCTTCATCAATATTTACTAAAAAAAGGATCTAAGGGTAAAATAATTGTGTTAGCCCGAAAGTTTTGATCATTTTGTGTCAAAGATATTTAATTCTGAGGAGCATCCCTAGTTATAGAAATTTCATTATCATATTTATTATCTATTTGCTGTATATAAACCCTGCAGTAAATTTATTTACTATCTTCATCGGTGCAGAAATCTGATCGGAAAATGGCACTGATCAAGTCTCTACTTCTGTTAACCGTTCTAGTAAGTACCAACCAACATCTTTTTACATTACTTTATGCATTAACTTTCATTGAATACCATTTTCAAGCGAAGATCCATATTTAACTTATTTATAATCGGTTCATAAATACAATAATAGAGATATGAAGTGAAAAATATAAAAATCACACCAATCAGAGGTTCTCAATTTGAGTGTATTTTTCTTGATTGTAGGTTAAAAACAGTTACAGTTTTCATTTTAAGGTACAAGTTGAAGCAACTGAAAACGTAAACTTTTTCAGGTACCATTGTTGGCGGTATTTGCGGAAGAAAGAAGGTCCCCAGATGGAGAACCCTATATTGTGTTGTCCCAAGCTAGAGACGCTCAGGCTGGAGGGGAGAATGCAGAAGGGAAATGGATAGGCGCTTTTATCCCCTTAATTGCTTCTTTTTTCAACAGAGATGGAAAAATAATTTCCAATGAAACATCTGAATCAGCTCCAGGAGAACAGAACGCTGAAGGAAAAGGGTTCTTTTCCACTTTGGCCAATTTCTTTCTAAACAGAGATGGAGCATTAAACTCTAGCGAAGCGGGTGCCGAAGGGCAAGGGAAAAGACCCCAAATATATTATTTGAGAGAGGCATCTCCAGGGCAAGATAATGCTGAAGGAAAAGGGTTCCTTTCCACTTTGGCCAGTATCTTTCTAAACAGAGATGGATCCCTTAATTCCAGCGAAGTGGGTGGCGAAGGTCAACAGAGAAGACCCCAAATATTTTATTTGAGAGAGGCATCTGATAATGCTGAAGGAAAAGGGTTCCTTTCCACTTTGGCCAGTCTCTTTCTTAACAGAGAAGAAGCTTTAAACTCTAGCGAAGCGAGTGCAGACGGGCGCAGCCTTGCCATAAACCCCGATTTTATGTATTCCCAAGGAAGAGAGGAAGAGGCCCCAAGGGAAGCAGAGTCTACAGGAGACAATGACCCTCAGGGAAGGCTGTTCTTCAGTACTACATCTTTATCATCCTGCAATTATACTACTGAAGTAAGTATACTAACACCAAACAATCCTAAAATATCTAACCAACTTACCGGATCCGGTTTTTATTCGAATGTCGGCGGCTCAGTTCATTTCTAAGCACTCGTGCGCACAAGCGGTGAACCGCAGGGGCGGCTAAAGTCATTTTTCACACTTACTTTGATTTCCCGACGTTTCGAGTGGGTTGCCCCACCTGTGGTCGCAGGCGAACCTCCAACCTCCTTTAACCTACTTCTGTCATTCAGGCAGGAAGAACTTGCCGCAGCTGCAACCAAGCCTTGACGTGCTTACGGAGTGGAGTCGGCCTCTTGAAGACTTGCCGCGGCCTCTTCCGGCACTGCAACAACGGGCGCTGCTCGCTGTACGCGAGCTCTGCCTGTGACACTACCACCACCAGCAGTACCAGCAGTACCAGCAGTACCAGTAGCACTTCAACCACAAGTTCCACTTCGACTACTACTATGACCCCTTGATGATCTTTAATCCACCAGCGGTAAGAATGTTTACTGTTTTATGGCCGTTCTCAATAACCTATTTTCTACATCTATACTAGTTGTGCCCCGCGGTTTCACCTGCCTTGTACCCGTTCCCGCAGGAATTTCAGTATTGATTAATATCCTATTCCTGAAAAGGCAAAAGGTTTTCGAGTTATAAATGGTGTAACTTACACGACTTTCTTTTATATATGATGATAGATATAAATATAAGATTATAAATAGGTTTAAAAAAAAAATCTATGTTCGGGTCAATCTCGGGAATCAACAGTCCGATTCGAATAGTTATATTTGTAATGGATAGCCCCATTCAGCAGGAAGGTTATTTTTCATTCCGAAATTCCCACGTGAACGAGCCCAACGCGGGTAAAACCACGGGGCACTGCTAGTACTTATTTATTCCACATCTACTGGCCGTTGTTTTGCCATATAAAAATAAGGGGTGGACCACCCTACTCACCAAAAATTTACATGTACTTATCTTATCCTATCTTTCAAGTTGGATCAAATTGCACACGGTGTGCAAATCAGTTTAAAATTGGTTCCTACTTATGAATCCTATGAATCCTATGAATCCTACTGAAGTTCAGGAGTCCATCGTGGACAAACAACGTGAAACGTCATTTTTATATGTAACTAGCAGCGCCCCGCGGTTTTACCCACGTTGTGCCCGTTCCAGTGGGAGTTTCAAGAATTTTTATACATCTCTCCTCTTGAATCACTCTATCTATTTAAAAAAAACGCATCAAAATCCATCGCGTAGTTTTAAAGATCTAGGCATACACAGGGACAGACAGTGAAAAGCGACTTTGTTTTATACTAATGTAGTGAAGATTATTGAGAATATCCTTAGTTTGCGTTTAAGATCCGCATAATGATTTTCGTTGACTCTTACTCAATCCCCTAACTTACAGTGAAATCTTGCAAGCCGTGTTTTTTAATTGCGAACCCTTCTTTATTTAGCCAAATGTTTGATTACTCATCCCCTATTGATTGACTTTTATCAAATGGTAGTAGATAACAAATTGGTTTTCTCAGTATATCTTACAGATAACGCGTAGTTTTTTTAGATGGCAATGTTTACCTTTGAGTCATCTGTTGATATTTTGCTATCTCCTATCTTTACTGATAACAATTTCAAGTATCTTATATTACGATTTATACTGTTTCTAAAAAATATTATGTTACTTTTGTTTCAGCCGAGACATCTTACCAAAGAACCAAAACATAATATTAATCTTTCTTATTCAGTTTTAGTTCAAATTAATCAATAATAGAGTTTCTAAATTAATTATGTAATAAACTTTTATGCAATTGGTCTCATTTATTTAATTTACTTTACTTAAATACTGCTTCCATTTATCGATAGTGAATTTGTTTATTTGCACTTAGATACTTTAGAATTATCTTATATTTTATCTACTCGTATTTAGGTTGTTATTTATATTTCTAAACAGTAAAGTATTAGTACGTAATGTCCCACTGCTGGGCAAAGCCCTCTCATCTCACTGAAGATATCAGTACAGTGAGGAGAATTAGGCATAGTCACCAATCAATTATTTTTACTATTGCTTAATAGCAACGAATGGAATGAATCCAAATAAAAAAATCTAAATTTCTTAATATAAAACGCATATGTGTAAGGTAGGATTAATGAAACATCAATTCGGCATAATTTCACTTTATTTACAATTCACAGTAAAGATAATACTATTAATTAATATTTCCTACCTGTGATCAAGTAGTAAAAGATAGTCGATACAAAGGACCAGTAAAGTACTACAGTATAGTAAGATATTAAAATTATTATCATGAGTGGTCTCATAAGTTAATTTATTGTCATATTCCATTTAAAGCAGAAGATTAACTTTCTCAGAATTTGACCTTAAGTTATTAAGAGAGACGGTTCGCCTCTGTTAGCTAGAATAACAACGTTAATAAGCTTTAATCCAATAACCATCGATAATATTAGGTAATATTTTCTAAGAATAAAATATTTATAAAACTTTTATTTGTCAAACACAGCTGATTCCAGTAAAAATTGAAGGAGCTCAGAAGGATATGTAAGGACATAGATAAATAGAAGACCTTAAAATTCGTTTTCACATTAAAATCTTAAAATAAGTTAAGTATATTTTTGTTTTAGCAGTCTACTAAAAGTCCTAAGTATATTTGCGATTGACATCTTAAAATCTAACATATTCATAACTCATTGTCTGTTTTAAATTGGCCATAGTCGTTTATAAAATGAGATCCCTTAGAGTTACGGGGAACTAATAAAATACAACATTTAACATTGAATAGAAATCTGAATATTTGGAATCCGGCGACAATCAAACACTAAAGTGAGTGTGTTAGTTAGTTTAAATTAATGGTCTATCTACACATGCCAGGGCCTTGCTCAAGACACCAGCGCCATCATCCTACGATGACAAACACAGTGTAATGAAGCTCCGTTGTATACCATTCATACACCACACCGATATTTCCATTTTAACCCCCCGCAGGACCCCAGTCAGTCCTGTCAGTCCTGAACACAGCCTTATCATATGTAGGTAGACCTTTATAGAGCTTATTGTTAGCACTTCAAAGTCCATTATCGCTTCTGAAGCGTCTTCGCTCCAAGCGAGCACTCACATAGCTACTGGTTCTTACGACGGCTCGGCAGACTGCCGTTACGGTAGCCCTTCCGTAGCAGGATATTGTCGACGGCAGGAAGAAGGAGGTATCGTTTTCCGGACGAGTGGTAGGGGACTTTCAGAGATCTGAAGTAGTAGAACTTGGGGATCTGTTTAGTGTAGGGGTTGAAGTCTTCGTAGGGGGTGTTGGGGGAAGGGATGTCGTTATTCAGTGGTCGGTGGAGGAGGCGCCCGGTCGGGTGCGAGTGAGCAGGTACTGCCGCCGGCGGTACGTCGGGGTAGTCTGGATCGACTGCTGGCTCAACTTCGGCACTATATTCCCTGCGAAAAAACGTCCATATTAAAGTCTCTCGATATTGGGAAGAACAGGTTATTTGCAGCCGCTTGAATCTGTTTTATTAGTGGTTATGCGAATGAATACGTTATAATCTCAACCGCATCTACAAAGAGCGCGGTGAGCTAACTCCTCAGGTAGAAACATCGGGCCCGTGCCAATCTCTTACGCGGGTCATATGTTATGGTATATAAATTCATTTAGGACGTATATCAATGTCCAGCCAGCCAGACAATATGAAGACCATGAATTTAATATAGAAAGTCCTTGAAGTAGAGGCACAGGTATTTTGTGGGAGTAAAGATAGATCAATAGCAATTTCCTTTGGTAAATACTAAAAATACATTTCTCTACCTATCTATAGGTATATAACAGTATGTAACTAACTAATACAATTTGAAATGAAACACAATAACGAAACTCCACAAATTAAAGCGGCTAGAGTCAACAACCTGTCAAATCGTTGCTAAATTAACAGTATTATTTTTACGTGTAAATAAGCTTAAAGGTCGAGTAAACAACTCGACGGGCGAAATATTTGAGAAGTAACTCTTACATTTGAAATTTGTTGGTTTTTAATTATGAAAACTCACGGCGTAGAATAAAATTGTGGAGGTAATAAAATTAACGCCTATTTTTTTAATACGTATGAAAAAATGTATTTGGTGCTGTATTATTTTTTCTTTGTTTTACATAACGAAATTGTATAAAGTTTTTTGTATAACGAGCCTCATTTACACTTAACTAAACACGTAAATAAAAAATCGGCTCTCAGTAAACTCATGTTATTTAAAGTTAGACTAATTACTGAAACCAAATATCTATTCCAAATACAAACATCGACCTTGAAATATTTTATAAATTACAATTGAACTTTCAGTATGAATTCCGTTATTAAGTTATAATGTCATACACCTGCCGCCTTTCACACGCATATGAGTACTGAAACAAACAACAATTGTGTTCAGTTGCTTCAATTGTGCCTATGCAGAGCTGTGGAACATTTTCAGTAAAGTTAGTTGCCGTACAATACCGAAGTTTGAATAATAATAGCTCAGACGGCCAACCCACACGGCGAAGTAATTTTCAGGTGGTTTCAGTTAGTCTCTCATGAAGTTAGGCGTTGTTTCGTAACTATTTCATTAGGTGGTTCATTTAACTTTCTACCACACACAATGGTACAGAGAAATTTGCGCAATAGACCACTAAGGCTACTAACACACAGGCAGGCGGCTTTCATATCGCCTAGAGCCTGGTGACAGTGGTGACTTGCATTCTAGTTATGCAACGAGCTAAGTTTCAAGCGCGCAGCGGGCTGGTCGCAAACATTCGCGAACGTTTTACTAAGCTAAATAACTTGCTGGTCTCTAGCGCCAAGCAAGCCGTCTCTCTGTGCGTTCGTAGCTTTAGAGACCACATCACAACATCGGTTTTGTTGTGGCTAAAACAACACAAGCACGTCGACAACTTGTCGGTATCACTACGCAACTGCAAAAAGCTGCCGCGACCCGTGACACTACTTAGTTTCACAGGTGGCGGCGGCAAAATGTGGTCACGTGTAAAGACACGTCACATTTTGTCACTGTGATTTCGTGTAATTGTGGTACGCACCCTAAGCAAGTAAGTCATTAGATGTGTTAAATACGTATACTTCTTTAAGCGGAATATTTTAATTATGATTGTGTTTCCTATTAATATTTGCAGAGTTAACTCTTTCCAAAAATTATAAATTGCTATTGATTTAGGCCCACTTACCTAATTCCGAAATTCTCGTCAGGGGAATGCTTCCTGTAATTAATATCATAATATTAATAATGATCGTCAGTTACAAGTATATTAAATTGTACATTAATGATGTATTTATTAGATCTTAGCTTAGATCATCATGATTGTAATTTTTTTGTAATAATTCCTGGGAAACAAATTCTAGGACGGACGGCTAACATGCGACATTAAATCCTATAACAACATCTCTACACAATCCCTTTGAAATACTTAAGCACGTATTCCTACAAAACATTGAACATGTAATCTGACTCCTTGGAGGAGTATTCGGAACAACATGAGGTCTAGATCGACACAGGTGCACTAACATGTACATGCGTCTATCAATCCATTGCATCGTCTCTTGAAGCTCTAAAACACCACATTTTGTTCTAAGTACACACGTATCGGAAATCTATTAGACCTGTACATCTCCTGGCTAGGCAACAACAATCTAGCCCTTCCAGATCTACTGTACCGGCCGCCCGAGAACCTAAAGGAAGGTAGCAACCCTAACCGCGCCAGGGAACCAATGTGACGTTTCTCAAAATTTTCACGAGCTTCATCTGCAACAGACGCAACAAGCAAAAAATATCAACCAGTATAGTCCATATCCTTCACACTCCGTCCACTCATCCGCATTGAAGCTAATGTTGAGCAAACAACTCACCGACAGATCGTTTGTCATCAATTTCATCATCAGGTTTGTCGATGTCGTTATCGTCGATCGCGTCCGGCATCGAGAGGACGTAGCGCTTGGTCCTCGGCGAGGGCTCAATGTAGACCGGTCGGTACAGCCCATGAACTGGCAGCCCTACAGCCCCGCGCTTGAAGTCATAGCCCCGAGGGTCGAAGTAATCATCTTGCCTAAAGTCCCCGAGACCGCTGCTACGTTTGTACAACTGCGATAGCGGAGGAAACATGTCGGGGTTGACGGACTGCTGGTAGTCGTACATCTCGTTGATGTCGAAAGGCCCATCAATTTCCGATAGCGGTGGAATAGGATTTTGATAAAACGGATAAAAGTATTCGTCTCCGTTAACTTCGGCTCTTTTGTGAATAAGTCCGTTGCGGGCCAGAGCTGCGATGTTGCGTTTGTCGTTTTGTTGGGAGTATTGTCCGCGGCCGCCGCGGTACCCGTCGCGAGCTAGCGCCTGGATGTTCCTCTTCATAGCGGAGTAGCTGCGGAGGCGAGCGATCGACGCTAAGTTCCTCTTTTCCTGCGACTCCTCTTCCTCTTGATCCTGTTTATCTCCGTCCAGGTACGGAGACCTGAACGTCGGCAGCTGTCCGTTCTTGGCGAGCGTCGAGATGCTCCGCTTGTACCCCGCGGCAGAGTTCTTCAGGTAGCCTGCTCGAGCCAGCGCCGCTATATTCCTTCTTGGAAATGTAGGCCATTGATTTATTGTCTCCGTCGGCATACTCACAACCTAAGTAATAATCTTATATTAGAATTTTGCTTTAATAAAAATACACGTATAATATGTGGCTGTTTCGAGGTAAATTGAAAAATGTTATTGCTGTCGCTAGCGCAGGCGTTGGAATTTAATTTCTCTTGAGATATAAACCAGAATGATTGCATTTTTATGTTGACATTAGTCTGTTGGAAGACCTACCTGTTCGACGTAGGTGGAGAACGCGACGGCGAGGGCCGCTATCACCAAGAAGTGTCCTCGGCATCTTCCGGTACACACGCCGGTTATGTGCCTCATCTAGGGAACAGACATACTTATAACTAAACTATTCTGGCATATATAAGTACTTTATAATTTCGTAACCAAAAGGTTTCTTACATAACTCCTAATTAATCTAACCTAACCTAACCTAACCTATATTTCCGCTTCGTCGCTTTAATATCTGTCTTACTATTAAAAACGTCTGTAATTAACATTTAACATCTGTAATGTTCTTAGTTCATTCACTTAAGTGCTTTACGAGTATTAGTCAGTTTCTGTACAACCAACTTAACACAACGAACGTCACAAAAGGCGACAAGACATGACATCTATACTTACGAGTATATTATAAAGAGGTAAAATTTGTAAGTTTGTTTGTATGTTCGAGCTAATCTCAGGAATTATCAGTCCGAATTGAATAATTATTTTTGTAATAGATAGCCACATTAAACGGGAAGGTTATGGGCTATTTTTCATCCTAAAATTCCCATAGGAACGCGCACAACGCGGGTAAACCCGCGGAGCGCTGCTAGTGATAAATACTTTGAGTAGATTGGTGATACATTGATGGACAACTCTTTAAATTTTGAACCAATTATCTTTCAGTATTTATCATATCATGTTTTGTCGCTTTCTGTGATATTCGTAATGCTAGCCGGGCTGGAGGGAGAAAGTAGAGATAGTCGGCTACGGCTAGAGTTTGACATACTAACAACCACTAACAAACTAGCAACCAACTTCACATAATCTGTATATATAAAAATCAATGCCACTTTTCGTTGTAATTTTATAACTCAAGAACGGGCTCCCCTATCCAAACCAAATGTTTAGGCTTTATTCGGACTATTTAGTAGATGGTTTATATGTGAAGTTTCCACAAAATCGGTCGAGCGGTTCTTAAATTCCCACGGGAACGGGCACAACGCGGGTAAAACCGCGGGGAGCAGCTAGTTCGTAATATAACAGTCGTCCGCGTCGGTCTTCAACAAACCCGAAACTAGCTTTCAACATTTAATTTTATAATCCTGATATCATTCTACTGTTAAGATATGTCACTTCAAACATTTATTATTTAACTAAGTTTATTGTAAGTGCAAAGTAATGAAATTAATGTAGTCTGCTGTCTAATAAAATAAATAACTCCGAGGAGCACAATATTCTCACGACAATATCAATATCTACCTCCAAGTTTATAAAATTTTAAATGCCTCCCGCATCTTCCAGATAATAGAGATGTCACTCTGACACAAAGTTGGCAGATTCATAGCCTGCTAGATTCAATTATACGTGAGCGGTAACCACCTGAGCTCCGCATTCTTGATAACAAAAGTTTCCTACAGCATCCTCGGAATATGAAACAGGTATTATTGGCCTTAATTGACAATGCCATTGTAATTGGTTCTGTCTGTTATAAAGCTGAGATTTAAAGCTTGTGGCTTAAACTTTTTGAATACGACATATCTGAATATTACGAGTATATTGAAATGTGGCCAAACTTGGGCCAAACAGAAAAACTGCTTGTTTCATTTGTGGTGTATCTTTTGCTGTTTGGAAAAGTTAGTTTAGGTTAGTTTAGAAAGTTAGCGTATGTTGGAAGGGAAAAACCATTTCATAGCTAAAAGTGTATTCTCTTAAAAAATAGTCTGACCTCTCCCGAAAATCCAAACATACTAGCTATTTGTGAATAAGAACAGAGTGACTGAGAAAATTAAAAAGTTCCCCTTTTCGTCTTACGTTTTCAATGTGCTTTGTACGCGTCGCTATCAGAAGGCTATTTTTAAAACTGGCAGAGTGGCAGCTAAGTGCTTTTTAACGATATCTTTTACAACCACTTTTCATGAGTTTTACCTCTTTTCAAGTTCCTTATAGTTACGTTTTTATTCAGTAAAGCAGTTAATTAGTTGAAGACTGTTATTAAATAGAGAGGTTATACACACTAATACTTATCTTTATATATAAAATTCAAAGTCCTGACTGACTGACTGACTGACTGACTGATAATAAACGCACAGCCTCAACCGCTACACCTAAGAACATGAAACTTGGCAGGAAGGTTCTTCAAGTGACGTAAGTGCACACTAAGAAAGGATTTTCGAAAATTCCTACGGGAACGGGTACAACGCCGGTAAAACCGCGGGGCGCTGCTAGTATACAATAAAATAAAATATTAAGCTGAAGAGTTTGTTTTTTGTTTCTTTGAACGCGGTAATCTCAGAAACTGCAAATCCAATTTGAATAAATCATTTTGTAATCGATAGCCACATTGAAGAGAAAAGTTTATAGACTATTTTTGTAGCGAAATTCCCACGGGAACGGGAACAACGCGGATATAACCGCGAGGCGCAGCTAGTTATGGAAAAGTTGAATGTAAGTAACAAAAGAACTTCAAAGTAGTTATAATCAATAATTAGGTAGGTAAATGTGGTAACTAGATAAATTTTATTTAAAATACATAATTAAGTACTGATAAAATCCTGTAAGAGCCTTTGCCTGACATTGGGACATAACAGGCTAATTTTTTTGTTGTTGTAAGGTATTACAGCTGTACAACATCTATTTTATCAGTACAAGAAATCAATTTTCGTGGTCTACCATAGTGTTTATCTCCTATCGATACTCCTACCATACTGGAATTGCGTAAATAGTGCAATCTGCGTAAATGATCTTAACTCTTTGCCTCACGTATTACGGAAGTCTGGTAAATAGGTATTTTGTTAACTTTATCTCCTCACCGTAACTGATAAGTGTTTAACTTCAGCTACATACTTAACTACAAACTTGACCGCTACTTTGCTTACCTTTCCTTGTAAAAGCAATATGCAATGCAATGATATGGGCCCGGGATCTAACAAGATTCTACTCTAATATTATACATAAATGCGAAAGTTTGGGATTTATGGATTTACGTATGTTTGTTACTCTTTCACGAAAAAGCTACTGGACGGATTTGGATGAAACTTTACAGTAATAAAGGTTATACACCAGAATAACACATGGGATACATTTTATCCCGAAATTCCCGCGGGAACGGGTACAACGCGGATAACACCGCGGGGCGCGGCTAGTTATTTATATAAATAGACCAGAAAAGAAAAGACCTAACGGAGGACGTACTCAATTTGTGTAATTTTTTTACGTTTAATGTTACCTCATATTTCTTTAATATAAAAACTGATTTTTATAATTGTCTCTGTATTTTAGATGGTATGCTTGTTGATATAGTTTCATTTCTAACTATAATGACAAAAGGAGGAAATCTTGTCAAATAGTTTTTATTAAACCTTGTCTGAATATAATAGAGCTTTCGCTAAATGATACATTTATTTTTAAACTCTGACCACAGGGTTTTTTAGAGCGACCAGTATATCCAACCAACAGTATATCTTCTTTAAAAGAAGCTAAATCATAGGCTAGGTATATACGTTACTTATCCTGACTTTCCTGCAGGATATCCTGATAGCTAATAAAACCAGAACGAAGCTGGATCGCCGTTTATCATTAAACAATCTAAAACTACTTACGATAATCCTTCAAATTCGGAGCCACAATCACTTTAAAAACTTTCAACTGAAACTTTCTTTACTTTTCCCTGTTCGGTTTGGAATGTTGGCGGGAATGATGTTCCGTTGGTCAGCTCCGCGCTTTATATAATAAACTCGGTATACACGCATGCGTGTTTTAGTTTAGGGAGGAGTCAGTTTAATGGGCATGCACTTCAATTTACATCGAAAAGGTTAAACGATGTCCCGAGGGATGGGATACACGTTGAAGGCCAATTTACGTCAGTTGCATCCGAAATAGATTTATGATTTCGTTACTTAGCTCGTTAGTTACGAGGGGGATGAGCGAAAGTTTAAGTAGGTGGGTGATTAACTACTTAACATAATTTTGAGGGAGCGGGAACTCATCTAAATTCTCACATTTAAATGTAGGTAATTAGGACCAACGGTGCGTAGGCGTCCCCACGTCTAGTGACTAGTCCTTACGTTGATGAATTTCAGTAGTTAACACAGTAAGTACCTACTTGATACAAAAGTGTTAACTCAAATTAGACAGGTATCTACTGAGTAGTCTAGTGAAGATTAGAAACATTTTATACTCTTAAACAACCTAAGTAAATATATCTACTTAAATAAATAAAAAAATCGTTTACCTATTTGGGAACAAATAATTTTTACAACTTTTGGAATTGACGATATACGCGAGCTGTGTTGTAGCGTGAGCTGTGTTGCGTATACCAACGCCCTCCTCCAGTAGTAATACAAAAGTACACTACAGTAACTTAAATTTTTCTAAATTCTAATACCAATACATATTATAATATGTACGCAACATTGATAGTGATTTCCAATACGTCCTTTGCACTAAGTAGGTGGTATCCATAGCAACTCCCAAGGCAGGCTATCTTCGGAACTGAACCCTGATTGGACGCTCAGGGAGTCTCCAATGTCAACCGATTGATTTAGTACTCGAAAGTATCTATTAAATGTGCTACGGATACGTTCTAGAGTTGTGCGGTGTTTTTCCTTGCCAATAATTATTTATTCTAGCAACGAAATAATTTGGGGTGATGAATAGTGTTGGCTACTCAGCTGAACAAACCACTTTGCTGAGATCTTTAGTTGAATCCGAGCCGCGCAATGAATTTCTCATAGAACAACAAAAGGATCATGGTTAAAAAAGACTCGTTGCCTTAAAGATTTTCCTAGCAATAGTTAGGTAGGTACCTACTGTAACTCTTGGAACCTCGTCTTAAACTGGGCCCATGTCTGGAAATGATGACACCATTAATTACCTAATTGGATACAGAACAATAACAAGGCAAATATTTAACTTGTTCTGCGTTTAAGTGGATTATTCTGAGATTAATTTACTTTGCCTACTCGTAAGAATCCTTTTAAAACTAAAATACTTACTTAATAGTAATCATGATACAATTAGTATTGCCATTGATTCCTAAACTGGCAACGCGGCTGTCTACAGCAGAGCGGTGCACACCTGCAGCTACAAGGTACGAGTACATACTGCAGCCGCGTTTTGACACTACGCTTGTAATAAACAACTACGACGGTAAGCAGCACTGCGGCTGCCGCTAGCTGCAGTGCTGCCCGCCGTAAGGCACGTCGCTAACAGAACAAGAGTCGAGACGGCGGCGGGGCGCGGGTGCGGCGCGGGCGCAACGCTCGCGCGCCTCTTCTAAGAATCTCTTTGTTTTCCATTGTGTTTTATGTAACTGCGCTAACAGAACAAGAGTCGAGACGGCGGCGGGGCGCGGGCGCGGCGCGCGCCCGCGCCTCGACGCTTGGTCGCCCGTCCGCCATTTTGTTTCTATCAGAGGAGCGTTTACATCGACTCGCACTCGCATGGTTTTTTATGAAATTTTGTATTTCGATAGTATACTCTCTCATAACTTGGTAAATAAGTACTTACCATAAGTAGGTAGATTTTATCCGAGTAGGTACTACGCGAGCGAAGCCCTGAACAGAAGATAAAAAGTAGTTAGTTATAACTTTTAATGGTAATCTTAATTGGATATATGTAATTGCAATTCGCGTGTCCATCTAAACGCACAGCCGCTTTTTGTATAAGCGCAAGCACGTCTTCATCTTTCGAAGACGACATGTTGAATACATTCAAACGAGGCATAAACGCCGCTGCCTCGACGCTTCGAAATTCGCCGCTTCGCCCGCGCCGCGCCGCCGCCCCGCCGCCGCCTCGACTTTGCTGTTAGCGACCTGCCTAACAGTCTGCAGCCAAACTCAGATTTGTACCGCCGTCAATTAAGTAGGTAGAAGTGTACCTAAGACATTCTAAAATAACGTAACCATGGATCCGCTAAGTAGTAGAAGAATAACGTAAAGAAGAATAAATACGAATGAAAACTACTCATTCTGTCACGCCCCAAACACAAGTTAATAAATACCACTTGTTAGTATCGTTATTTTAACCCTGACTGATCTTGCTCGTTTAACAAATGTTATCTCTAGTGGAATAAATCGTAGTCGTTTCGCAACAGGGAATTCTAAGTGCTCGAATCCTTGGAAATACTTACGTTTATTGGAAATGTCTTATTGCTTGCATGGAAAATATTAGAATAAACTGGAATAGTGTTTCTTTTTTAGTGTTTCATTAAGTAATGGGCTGAGAAACTTCTCAATGCTTGATTTATTTTGTTGTGATTATTGAAATTAACAATGTGTAAATATTTTTGTGTTTTGTATTAATAATTGAAATTTTATTTATTGAAATTGAGTCAAGTCCTTTGTGACCCTCTCGCACTCCTAAAACAATGTAAGTCACAACCTACAAAGTTATTCTCTAATTGAGTTTATTGCTAATGTCCGACCTAAAACCGACATATTTCCTGTAAACACATAAACCGTTTCCAAGAATTCTATAAACAACAAATACCGAGAAAACGGATGAACAGAAGTAATAGATAAAAACCTGTTTCGCCACGTGTATACTTAGAAATGAACTATTTAATAAATAACAAATTGGATCGTGGATTTTTATTTATATCTTAGGAGATGCAGTCGCTGTTTTTTTCTCAGAAGTAGGTAAACTAGCTTCACTTCTCAGTTCATTCTGAGAACTAGGCTTATCATTTGGTTCCTCAGTGACTTTTATCGGTTTTTCTGTACTGATTTCGGCAATATGACTTTCCGCGATAGTTTCATTGAAGGTAGCTGGTAGAGGTAATGTGGTTGTGGCTCTGTTGTCATCGGGGCATTTGTCTCCTTCGAACCGGGAGCAGCGGCCGTCGCGACAGTAGCGGAACCACCCGTAGCAGTCGACTAGTAGAGCTACATTGCCAGGGTAACAGTGGAGCGCTCTGTGGCAAGATAGGCAGGTGTAGCCCGGCTGGAAAAATATTGGCATTATATTAAGTGTTTGGAATTAGGAACGTCCCCAACACTAAAAGATGTCACTTGTCACTTTAAGAACGACGAGGTTGTCAATTTAATTATCCTCCTCAATCAAATAAAGCTAGTTTGATTTTCTGTTTGTTTGAAAGGGCTTATATCCGGAACTTCCAGTCCGATTTAAATAACTATTTCTATATTGTATAAATAGGTACCTATTCGCTACATTCAAATGTAAATACTAGAGTTAGGGTTATTTTACAAGGACAACGCGGTTTTACAAGCACAACGCGGGTAAAACCGCGGGGCGCAGCTAGTTCTGGTTACTCCCTGAATATAGGTACGGTCGGCCAAGAAAGTGGTCTACCACTTTTGACAAAAGTTTCTGCGAGATGTAACGATCGCTAAGGTTGACTTTTCTATGCACAATTATGTTATGACGTTTAAAATTGACCTTGTTGTTTCATGACGTTCAAATGAATCTCAACCGTAGGGTGGTAGACCACATATTTGGCTGACCGTACCAGACGCATATTTAATATTTAACTAGCTCAGTGCTATAGTAGAAGATCCCACACAAAGTAACAAAAATATCTGTCATAATATTTATTCCAACCCATGAATACTGTTATATACTGTAAAGTTTACCAACTGAAGAGCATTTTGAAAGCAAATGGTTTTAGTAAAACTGACATGCGTCGTGTCCATGACTATGCATGAGAAATCGGAACATGCGTCGTTTGAATAAACTGGACGTTTAAATAAGAGGGATTTGGCGTGATATATAACCTATCATTTATTACTAGTAGCCTTGTGGAGACTCTCCACAACTCTCCACTGAAGAGTTGGATGAGCTTACGATAATGAACCAGTAAACGTCAACACAAACTGTCAGTTTCAACAGACGTTTTAAAATGAAAAATCGTGGCTTTTTTGCAACCGATTTGGAAAATTTTACTTTCAAAGGCTATAAGAATTTCTCAAGTGGTCACGTTTTAACCAAGTGCAAAATAAGGTTGTAGTTCTTATCAAAGTCTAATTTGAAGTCTATTTTCCTTTCAGTTTCGCTTTCATGACGAATGACTGGATCATGATCTAAAACATAATACCTACTTATATAACGTAGTTACCTGCATTCTATAATTGCATGTGTATATTGAATACGCTCTCCCGACTGGTCTTTCAATGCTCTCTACCAGCTGATGATCAGGGCCTGGGAATTGTTATAAAATATAAGCTTAGGTTACAGGTTACAAAGACAGGTACATAGCTACATAACTTGTGGGTAATTTGTATTGTGGTGAGTGAGCAACCCTTATAGCTATTTTTTATTATTCCATTGAAGCTGAGCGGAGCTGTTCGTACTTATTGACCAATCACAATGCATTACGACAATATTTTGACAATGTCATTGTGTTCTTTGACAATCCCAATGCGCTTTGATTAGTGAATCGGGCTCCAGCTTTACTGCAATGCAAATGCACCTAAGAGTTTATTTAGAGTTCTGAACAGTTAAGAGCGAACCATCTTTCGTAAAACACTTAAGGGCTCCCACACAAAACTGCGATGCGATGCGATGCGAATTCGCATCGCAGGAACTTGCGATGCGAATTTCTGCGATACGATTTAGTGCGGCAAACCGTTTGGTAGGGCGACCATTCCTTCAAGTGTAGTCAGCCATACTGGACGTGTTTTAGGAAGCGTAAGATGGATCGCAAAAAGATTATTGCACTGCTGTTAGTGTTAAATAGATATAAAAGAAAAAGATAATTCTGGGTTCATCCATTTATTACGATTATGAACTCTGATGGGAACTATTTTACTCAAAAGTACTATGCGTTGAGAACTGAAAACGATAATTTTTTTGATTATTTTAGAATGAGCATATCTTCATTTGAAGAGCTTTTGAGTTTATTATCTATCACCATGCCTTCAAAAACGATCGTACAAGGGAAGAATTCCTGTTATGCCTTTGGAAATGCTGGGACTGACTATCAGGTAAAGTAAAACAAAATTTATTTATTGACATTTTAATTGTTTTTATTTGCGACTAAAATGTCCCAGAGCGGACTAAAATGGTGTCACCAAGGATGACGTAATATGGCAGGAATGTGCGATGCGAAGCAGATCGGAAATTCTTACGGTGCGTTTGTACGAATTCGCAGATATTTGCGATGCGATGCGAATTCGCAGTTTTGTGTGGGAGCCCTAATAGCGAAATATGTTCGTTCAATAATCGGCTCGACCGAAACCACATTTCCTCTTTTAATGAAAAAACGTGTTTTCTATAATAATACTAAGTGAAAACGTGGCTTTGGGATTAAGTTTGAAGTACTTAATTATTGATTTGTCTCATTTTGGTATATTATATAAACTTTTCACCTTCCAAACTTTTAAGATCGTTTAACAAAGCAAGAAAAGTACCTAATCAGTAAAAAGTATCGCTCTTTAAACACGAAATTAAGAAATGTTTTTGCCTAAAGGCTACTTACATACCTTCAATTTCTTCCATAGAAGATATCATATTGATACAGCCCTGTAAAGTTACAAGCCCAAATATTATTACTTATTAAAAAAGATCTGATAAAACAGATAAGAGGTATACCTTCTTCCACTTTTTTAAATAGGTATTGTTTTTAAGCTGCGGTTTAAAACTAATGATATGTGCGTTTTGAGATTAAATAAAGCGTTTGCTATACCTACCAGTTTAGTTTAGAACTTAACCAAGGTTGGGTATGTTAGCTATTTATCACTTAAATTTCTTATTTGGATAGTTGTTAGTCGGTGGAAATATCAATTGAAACTATCTAGAAATATACTTGTAACAATTTTAGGATTTAAATACAAAACGATTAAAAATCATACTCACCACTATAATTAAAAAAGATACTACTTTACACGACGCCATTGCAAACAAAACAAAACTGTATGTATGTACTGATTCTTATTAAATTAATATCACTAACTATCACATGCTAGTTATTGGAAAGTCGAGGAAATTGTCGCGAAATAACGCATGTACCACGTTTATATACTGCGGAATAGACGATTATGATAATTGTGTGAAAGACGTTCACTACATTAACTAGTAACCGCTTGTTGCAATATTTTGAAAATTGTAAAGAAAATATTCTGTTTATAGGATCTAAGCATCTAAATAGGAAACGTATTTTGACCGACTTCTCAAGATATTTTCAATCTGACACGTACCTAGATATTAATATTTTAATGTTTTTGTCTGATGATTTTCGGGCATCCAAGTTCAAATAGGTAAACTAGAGTTTCCCGACCTTTATCTAGTAGGTATCCTTTAAATTATTTTGAAAAAAATATTGTATAATCTATTTATTTTGGATTGGCACAAAATGTGGACCAATGTCGTCAATTTTCCAGCCGAGAAGATGAAAAAGGTTTAGAGATAGGGTAAGAATGAAATAAAATCACTAAACCTTTTTCCTCTTCAGGAGCAATCATCTTCGGCTGGAAAATTTACGATATTGGTCCACATTTTGTGACAATCCAAAAGAAATAGAGTATATACTTACGTATGCATTCTATACTCGTAGTATCTACTTGAACGAATTAACATTTTTGTTTTATCGGCGGATTCCATGGGTCTTTACTTCTAAACGCAGGTAATAATTTATACTTTAACAGACTTCTAAAAATGCCGTCGTTTATAAGTTTTACAAAATACTCGCGTGCAATACCAAAGAATTATCCAATTCTTGTTCATGAATTATTCATACCTAAGTGAAGTAATAACTTTGTCCAACATGATATTAAACGATCAATTAAGTTTTAATTTCCTCAACAAAAAATGCGTTAACTAAGACACTTACTTTATAATTTGGATGGTAGTAATTGTGTAAAAAAAAACAATACGTATGTTATGCTTTAAAAATATATTCATAAAAAATATATAATCCACTACATCGTATACTTAAAGCTATTGAAATATAATAAAAACTTCTATAATTTTATTGTAAAGGACGGAATATTCAAAACACATGGACACTTAAATTGGAGTATACTCCATCTAAATCTTCTAAAATGGCATCTAGAGAATAATCCATAAACAATCAACACAACATAAACTAATACTCTACGTATTAGATAGACACAGCGTAAAAACTAGTCTAAAATATTTTACAGTAAAATGCGATATTTTTACGAGTTTTAAATGTTAACCAGTAGAAGCTAGAGCCAATTTCCCAACTATAAACAATATTGTTAATGAGTAGTACCATAAATAATATTGTTTATGGTACCTTCTATAGACGAAAATTATTTAGATAAAAAATGATTAAATATTTGAAGGAATTTTCTTTGGTTGGAAAATCGACCATTAGTTTACATTTTAGAACTCGTGAAAGAAATATAATGTTACATTTATTTTCCTCTAACGAGAAGATATTCTTAAAAATACTCATTCCTTACAAACTAGTTTCAAACTGAGACTTCAAGCTATTTAGCTTAGATTCAACAAAATCAAGATCACTTAATCTTTCCAAAGTGTTTATATTCGATTGCTGCGTCACATTAGAGTTATTTCCACTCGCGTCTAAACGTATGTCCACAATGCTGCTATTAACAGGAATATTCCAAACATGTTTAGAAATCGTGGCGTTTTTGTCGGTAATATTGATCGAAATTGTGTTGTTTTGGAGTTTAGATGTCGCTAGTGAGGACACCGCTTTAGTGGTAGATAGAATACGGGTCATGTCGTTCATCTCGTTTAGTACTTCTGAAACAAGTATAGGAATTTTAATAATCTACGTAAATTGAACCAACATGCTTAAACAGTATGTGTGTGTTAAGTGGAATGATAATACTGTTTTTAATAACCAATAAAATAAATACTATACTGATATCTCCAGTAAGGTGAGAGGCCTTTGCCCAGCAGTGGGGCATTACAGGCTAAAACTTTAATATAATAAAAGGTATAACAGTTACCTGTAAGTTGCAAACTCTCGTCTTCATCCAACAAATCATGAGAATAGTCCGTTGTTACATCTTTATACAAATTCCTTGTAGTATTCTGGAGATGTCTATTCAAAACCACTTTCCTCAAAGAAGACCTATTCTTGATAGGCGAAAAATTATACAAGACAGAATGTTCTCGAAGTTTCAGAACGCTTTTGTGCATTTTTTCGTCCGAAGAGTTCAATAACTCATCTAATTTAAAGGAGAAATTTAACTGTGATGTATTTTTGCAACGAAGGTGCTTAGTAAGCTTCGCCAAAGGAAAGTTTCTGGTAGAACTTCGGACATTAGTTCGAGCGAAGATACTTCTAGACATGTTTGTCTTGGGAGAATTTACGTAAGTCCCAATTTTGCCTACAGTTTGTGTAGCATTCTTCACTGCCGCTTCTTCACCGTCATTCTCAAAAGATAAATCCTCCTTTGGCTGTAAAATAGCGTTTATTCTGCCAACCAAAGTGTAGAATAGTTTGAGTCTTTTGAGCAATTGTTCCAAAGAGGCGCCTTTTGCCTGTGGCGTTTTTACATCGTATTTGTAGTCTGTGGTGGAACTGAGAAGGTTGGACACTATTTTGCATTCCATTTGGACTGAAAAAAGACATGAATTAAATAGATACTTATCTAATTGACGTTATTTTTCATATATTACATGTCAAAACAAAATCACTCATTAAAACTCCTTTAAGGAGACATTTGACGTCTCTGAGTACAAGCATTTGTGGTATGTTTTCAATTTAGGTCCAAAGTTGGTTAATGTCTGGCATTGTGCTTATATTTGACCATTAATTTAACCATGGTTATTAGACTTATTTACAATAGAAACGCTTTATTGATCCTTACCTTTATCTAAGTTTTCAATCAATGGCGATAATTTATCCGTAAATTGGGCCAGCGCCTCTGGTTCTAGCTTGAAGTACACATTGAAGAAATCATTGATAACGCATCCGATGTTTATCACGGTGCAGGTGTTTGCGTTATTGTATGTGTTGTCTTTTAAAACTTCCAGAAGCTTCGCATGCATCATTTGTTTAGATTTCTGAAAAGGATATTTTCTTGGTATTGTAGATGTTAGAAGGCAGATTGCTGAGATCTATACAGCTAAATAGTAGTTTTTTTCTGTTTAAAAACTAGTTTTTTGGCAACAATCATGATTCACATTCAAAATGTAAATGGAGAAAACATTGGGGTGCCAATCATCATGTTTAATGCAATGGTATATTCTACTAAAACGGGTATATTCTACAAAACTCACATCAGCAAACGCAGCGGGATCAACGATCAGGAACACATTGTCCCTAATCTCCTTGACTTCTTGTTTCCACGTCTTGACCAATAGAGATGAGTGGCAGGTGTCCGGTGACGTCATCAGCGCGGGAACTAGGTGCGGGTCCAGTGCTTCTAGACTGGCTAGACCGCTACGCAGGGAGAGGATACCTGGAATAGATTAATTGCCGTTTTGTTTATACTAATCTAGTAAAGCTGAAGAAAATACAATGTACGAACAACTGGATTTTAATAATTATTTTTTGTTTTGTATAGTCATTTGTATAGACATTTCAGAAGTAGTTTTTAGGCTACTATTATATTCATCCCGAAATTCCAATAGGAAAGAGTACAGCATGGCAAAAAATGCGTGGCACTACTTATTGTTACTGTGTGAATGAATCTGCACATAATCGTTCGTTAAATTACTATTTTGAAAAACTATTCTCAATAAATCTATTAAAATCTGTTATACTCACGTTTTTCATCAGACGAACAAGAAACAGCAAACGAACCAATCTGCAGCAACCTTTCATTATACAGATCGAATTCCTTAACGAAACTACAATCCTCGGTCACATCTTCGTTACATTTCAGCTCACACAAGCACATGCCATCAATGTTAGAAGCAAAATGTTTCTTCAAAACATCTACAGGAGAGTCACTATTGTAAAAACAGTGTATTAACAGTCCTAATAAAGCTGTATTGGTGTTTGTTTCAAGAATGTATAGGACGTCTTTTAAAACATCTATCATTACATTAATGTTGGAAGGTTTTACAGGCAGTTTCAATGTCTTTGGGGTGGCTACGATGGTGGCGCTGAGATCACCTTCGATTATTTCGGCGAGTAAAGCTTTTGTTTCTCGTAAGACCTGGAAATTTAATTAACAAATAATTACTAATCAGAAATAACTAATTTTTTTATGATTAAGGTAAAAACTGGATAATGAAAGTGCATGTGAATATAAATATTTTCCGTCTTTTTGTTGATCAAAAGAGATTCATAATCTAACTTGCTTGGCTTAGGACTTCTACCTTTTTTAAAGAAAATTTTAAATTATGCTAAGAATTTTGTCATAGTTTCAGTATTTTTCAGTGAATAAGAAGCTCTTAACTTGCATTGATTCATTTCTTGCACCATTCCTTGTATAGTAGTAGTTGAATAGTTTTATATTATCTAAATACTCACCACTTGACATCTCGCCTTCACAATAATCTGATCACCGGGCAAACAATACTTGCATAAAGTCATTGCACATAACAAGAGCTCATCTACAGTTATGTGCAAGCTGGTGACACATTCAACCACCTGAAATAATTACATATTAACAATGTCAAAATTCCATTTAGTGATGTTTTACCTTAGAATGGACTAAGATATATACATACTAGCCGCGCCCCGCGGTTTCACCCGCTTTGTACCCATTCCCGCGGGAATTTCGTGATAAGTAGCCTATGTCCTTTCTCAGGCTCTGGACTAACTGTGTACCAAATTTCATTGAAATCAGTTCAGTAGTTTTGGCGTGAAAGTGTAACAGACTAACAGACTGACAGACAGACAGACTTACTTTCGCATTTATAATATTAGTTAGGATTAAAATGCCTACCAAATATCCACTCTATAGAAAGTTACAGTAGTTTTGGGTTTGACAGATGGACTAGGACAAAAAACCTATCGATATTGTGAGAGTTCCAGTTTAGTCTGAATAGTCCCGACCCCAAACAATAACAGTTTCGTCAAGTTAATAATTTAAAATGTTCTTTTTCATAAAATAGATGAATAAAAGATTTCTGGGTAACTAACGTCATTTTTCCAGCCTTCGTACATCTCCTCGTTATCCTTGCAATCAGTATTATACACAATAACAGCCAGTTTATTTAGCACTTCAAATGTGTGATCAATCCAATTAACAAAATACATAGTAGTAATGTTGAATGAATTATCAGCACTTTCATTAAGTGAGGAGTTGGCACACTTCCTTTCTAAACATTTCTCTATTGATACCAATCTGTTATGACACCAAGATAGTCTCTCCAAGTTGCATTGTCGGCTTTCCTGAAAATATAATTAAAAATCTTTTACACAGTGCTAAAGGTGCGTTTGTATTTGGGTACCAACTAGTAAGGTAACTAATTTATTTCTGTTTTTAATGTGTTAGATACCAAACGAAGCCATGCAAGGATAATTATGATTTCAATAAGTATACTCCAGATTTATGCATAAGAGGAAAATAATGTACAATTTAAAAAAATAATGTATAATTTGTGTATAAATATGAGCCATTACCTTCATGTAAGAGAGGCGACTATATTCCAGTCTAAATATTTCAAACAGACCCAAAACACACTTGGTAACTTGACTCAAACATAAAGTAAACACCTCGCTGATCTTAGGAACATTCTCTTCTTCAATAACCAACTGGATTTTATCTCTTATACTCGTTATTAGTGGGTGAATATCGTTTACCAATTTGTCCTGCAAATAAAAGAAATATAAAGCACAGGGGTTGAAAATAAAATACATCAAATAAAATCGCAAGAAGGAAAATAACGAGTAAGTAGATTAAAAATAATATTATACGCACCATAACATATTTCGTAGCGTCACGAGGTTCTTCTGGTACATTAGTTATGTGGAACATATCTTCCATTTTAAATTGCTTTCTTTTTTTTACTTCCTAAATATAATTTTAAAATTTCTTATACTTCTTTCCAAAATATAATCAAACATTCGTTACATTCAAAAATTTTAATGAAAAAAGTCGTTGGTTTGTATGAATTTTGACTTTGAAAGAAAGAACTGACATAAAATATATATTCATTTTATATTTGGAAATAAAAACTGAATCGATCGATTATTATTGTCGCCAACTGTGTAGAAGCCTTAATCAAGTAGGTACTTAAGTAGGAGGTGATGTGTGTTTGTTTTTCCTGTCACAAATAATGCCAGTGCTGTCAATATGTCAGTTGCTTTTTTATTTACGTCAAATCAAATCGGCCAAGTGAAATCGCCATTTGTTGTATTTTTCGGTGTTCGATTAATTTTAAAACTAATAAAGGAAAGAAAGTATACAAAAATGAGTGAATTGGTTTGGGGAATCAAAAACGGTGACATAGATCAAGTTAAGGACATAATTGAACAGAAGGTAGCTCATCGAATTTATGCTAATTATTTAAAAAAATTGATAAAGAAAATTGCACAATTTTATTGTTGGCAGGAGAAAGCAGTCTTCCCTACCTTTTATTGTACACCATATATACTTATTTAATTTGAAATGCCAAACTTTTTTATTCAGAGAACTCCTGGCCAGGCAGCTTATCAAATTAGTTTAGTTGACTCAAACTAATCCTCCATTAGAGTTTCATTTGTATTGTTTTGCAGAAAATTGACGTCAATGCGCTTATTGACGGCCGGGTTCCACTCCATTATGCTGCTGATTATGGCCAGACTACAGTGTTAAATTACTTGTTAGACAAAGGTGCAGACCCTAATGTAAGTAAACCATGTTTCACTTAATTCAATGCCTGTCTTTGAACCAGAGTACTAATTGCAGCATTACTGTTTTCAGATGGTAGACAAACATGGAATATCTGTGCTGTTAGCAGCTATATGGGAAGGGCACACGGACTGTGTCAAAACATTGTTGAAAAATGTATGTTTCCCTAAATACCTATGTATGATTGAATTATTCAGTTATTAAGTCTACTGTAGACATTACTTAAATAATTCTTATTTAATTCCAGGGAGCATCTAAAAGTGGTAAAACACCTGATGGAACTCCATATATTGAAGCAGCAGAAAAAGAAGAGATCAAAGAACTACTCACATAAAATATCTATGAAAAAAATGAAATCATCCCCATCCTTTTAATATTTTTGATTCGCTCATTTACTTTCTAATGCTAAGATAAAAATCTATAAAAAGTCAATATAAAATTTATTTTTACATAATATGCATTTATTTTTACATTGTAATGAATTATTTTTATACGCTCAAGATATTATTAACATTTCTTATAGTGCGTCCATGATTTAGTAGTAACTGCATATCGAAGGCCTGGGCTGTTTCATGTAAGTCTTTAGTGCTTATAAATAAAGCCCCATACTCTAAATTTAAGCAAAATAAATTATTTATTATATAAGGTGTAATTCCAGCAAGTAAGATGTAATGTATTGCTAAAGTAATAAAACTTATACGATATCTGATGTATTTATTTATTCTTATTTTACAGTCATGGTATCACTTTCCCAAAATCACAAACAAGATCACACATATAACAAAACAATCAATAAAACAACTATTTATAATATAACTTTCGATTAACATTATCACATTTGTTTAGGTGTTATAAATTTCCATCTCCGGGATATTTTCTATACTTATTCTTAGACGGTGGACAATAACAAGCATTTTTCTGAGCATCTAAATAAGATTTACAACCAAGTGTTAGTGTGCCTGTGAAAAGGAGTTTTGCTCCCCCTTTGCAACCTGAAATAAAAATATTTCACAACAATTACTAAGTAAATTTTGGATCAAAAATGGTGTCCAAGAAAACTCCAGACAAATAAAATAAAGGAAGATGTGTTGAGGAACTCTCAACAGTAGCCTCCGTCGTATGTATGTTCCTGTTTAAATAAATAATTAATAAAATAAAGCTAAACAGTGATTTTTATTTGCAGATGTGGCCTATCTATGTAACTATCGCTTAAATTCCAACAATTCTTCCATGAAGTCCAGATTGAATGAACTTTGATGAAGAAGTTTAGCTACATTAAATGAGTTAATAGGCTACTTTTTATTCCGAAACTACACTACTAAGCTAGTACCAAAATACATCAAATCTCATGAATAAAAAACGTTTTTTACCTTTCACAATAGTATCTCCTGCTACAACAGTTTTATATGAGTCACAATAACTATATAGACATCTTTTGAACTCTAGGTCACATAATTCCTTGCCATTATTGCATGTGTCGTAACATATATCGTGGGCGTCACAGCATTTAGTCATTTGTTCAATCGGCAAGTATTCTGAAGCTATATCAAAACCAAGCGACCCACAGCCATCAGATTTTGGTACATGATTTCTGTTTCTTAATGTTTTTTGTCCTGAAATATTATTGGTCATAACTCACTATCTACCGCCTTGTAATTGTTAAATAAGATAAGAAATACCTACATACCATCAGGACAAGTAAATATACATTCTTCCTCAACAGCTGCGTCAATTACTTCATGCAGTGATTTAAATTTTTCGGCAACAAATAAAGCATTTCTAGCCCAGTCCCCAAAGACAGATTCGGCGGATAATACCGCATCTTTTAAATTCCTAAGCATAGTAGAACCTATACCAGTATATGCGTATGCAACAAATGTTAGTAAATAAATAAATATTTTTCTATATGATATATCCATTTTAAGGATTTGTATACTTGCTTCAAATAGGCTCAATTTGTTAAATCAATGTTTGATATTGCTCTTCCACTTTTAATTGTATTTGTTACAAAAATACACGTAATTTTTGAAACTCGAGCTATTTTCGGATTCGAAGTTTAGATTGATAGATGGATGGAAATGACAGACATACAGATGTCACTGTCATCCTACTCAGGCACAGTCACTGCATGAATCATTTATGCAACTTTTATACAAGCTAAGGCCCATCGCAGACGACAGACTATCCGTGACGCACTTTTTAGTCTGTGAAAATAGAACCTATGTAATTATATAGCAGTAACGCACACGACGCGCAAAAATCCGCGACAATCCGCGACCGAATTTTTGTGCGCCGCAGACTCGATCGCACAAAAAGTCTGTCGTCTGCGATGGGCCTTAGATTCTCAATTAATTAGTATTCTTGATTTCTTTGTGTAGTATCTCTTATGCCCGGGCCACACATACGAGAAATGCCATAAATTATATAGATAATGGACGTATACCGTAGGTGTAGCCACGACTATACGTGATAATTTGACAATAGCATTAACAATGCCGTATGGCGTAGGCGATAGCTCGAGTGGCGGTACATCAAAGAGATTATTTGAGAATTAATGCGATGAAGCGGCCACACACACTACGTATTGTCAGTGTGCGTCGAGCGAGAGCGCAACGGGTTCGGACGTATTTGTTTTTTACGACGGATTTGCCTCAAAATCGCACGTTTTTGTCTATACGTACTATGGTGACAGAGTGGAGTAACGACAAAGTAATTACTTTTCTTGAGATTCTGGAAACATGGTCTCTTTATTCGATAATTATTCAATAAAGTCAAATAATATAAATTTACACTCATGAAATATAGAGCTCAGTCGACGTCCATCTTGCTTGCCTGAATTGAAGTAAATTCAATCAATGCCGTTCGTTTTATTGCCAATTTATGAGCATTGACATTGACAGTTTAAGTGTAGCCACCCACTTTAATGCATTTAAAATTACCTATTGCATTATTATTTATATAATGGGCATTGACATTAAGCGTAAGTGTGGCCCCAGCATTAATAGCTGACTACCTAGGAGCCTTATTACCTACCCTCCCTATACCTATCAATTTGTAAATCCAAATGTAATAGATAGTGCTAAACGAACGCATATTGGCCTCCCCTAAACCGCTAAACCCTAAACCGTTGCGTGACGTGTTTCAAATGATGTTTGATTAAGTTTGTGCTATTGGTTTGGTCTTTTGGATTTAATATAGGTACTGAACTATAGAAACCACCTTCTCATCATCATTCCAGGGAGCAAAATGATTAGTTGAAAATGTCGTATAAATCACTAAAATCATAAAATAAAAAATATCATTTACCATTAAGAATTAAAGTTTGAACATAAAGTCCTTGATTTCATAGTAGGTATAAAACTTGAACTTTAAAAAAATGATAAGGAATTCAATTTATGATCAAGATTAAATGCGGAGACCGGAGATGAAAAATTATTCTGCCATTTTTAAGGCTGGCAATCGTCGCGCCAGTCTCTTTAGTTCCGGTACGGTCGCCATATTGTTTTAAAAAGTTAGCCTTTTCCGTTTTGTTGTCGTGAAAAATGACGGGCTTTAGTAATAAGGTGAGAAGAAAAATGAAAAAAGTCCAAAAATACTGTTGAAATTGATCTTTTGAAAGGATTAAATTGAAAAGAACTGTGAAATGTAATAATGTACATTGGTTTTAAAGATTGTAAAACGTGATAATCTGAAATATACAACATGCACCATACCATACACGTGCATGCGTGGTGTTTAGAAACTTCTTACTTCTTTTGAATAGCGTAATGCAAAACAGAATTCAATACTATGTGGATACTAATCAATGAAAAATATGGATTATGTGAAATTTTCATGAATTACTTCGAGTTTGGTGTTACTTTGAGGTTATGCGGTAAGTCAGTGGCTATGGCGGTGGATAACCTGATGTCTTGTGTTTCAGGCCATTATTATCGATGGCCGTGGCCATCTCCTCGGCCGCTTGGCCGCGGTTATTGCTAAGGTCCTGTTGGAAGGAAACAAAGTTGTTGTTGTCCGTTGTGAACAACTCAACATTTCGGGCAACTTCTTCAGGTATGATTAATTACATTTATTTTCCCTATTGCTTCTTTTTACTGGTTACGAATATTGTTACTTGATCTCTGTTAATTTCCCTCCCATTGCTGTAGTTATCCTTACTGCACTGTAGTATCAAGTCTCTCTATATTATGTACCCATGGTACAAAGAAATTCATCTCAACCTCCCAGCATTTTATATGATGTTACTTATTGGGTAATTTGCGACTGAACATACATGTTGTCATCTTATTGTTCTGATATTTACTAACTAACCATAACCTGATACTTCTTTCTATTTGAAATTACATAGTTTTTTGTTTATTTTAGGAACAAACTGAAGTTCATGTCGTTCCTGCGCAAGAGATGTAATGTGAACCCGGCTCGTGGTCCATTCCATTTCAGAGCACCCTCCAAAATCCTCTGGAAGACTGTCAGAGGTAAGTGCACCACATTTATTTGATTATAAATAAATTTCGTCCATTTCATGAGTGAAGCGGGTATTTATTCATACTTATCTAAAGATTTTTCTTTAAATCTCAGTTATTAAATCTGTATCCACATCAGTGAGAATGAGTTACGCCTTCATAAACTGTTAGGACTCTTAATCTACTTATTAATTCCTTGTTCATTGTTTATATTTAATGTGTATTGATTAAATAATAGTTTCATGGAACATTTACTGTACCAGTTACTGTAACAATCTTTTGGGTACCATATTTTCAGCCCAACTCGAAACCTAATGATTATTTTCATTTCCTACCTACATTATTTGATGTTTATGATATAAAAACTTTTATGAAGACTTTAATTTCTATAATATCCATATCACTGTAATTGATAGCATTCTAACATATCAATCAAAACTTTCAAGGTATGATCCCACACAAGACTGAGCGTGGGAAGAGCGCGCTGAGGAGGCTCCGCGCGTACGACGGATGCCCGCCACCTTACGACAACCGTCGCCGCGTGGTCGTCCCCGCCGCTCTCAGAGTATTCTGCTTGAAGCCCGGCCGCAAGGTGAGGAACTATTTTGTATTGTTTAAGTGTTTAGGATATTGGTGGTTTTGTATTCATAGTACCTGTTCATTGACCACAAAAGTTTCCATTGGTTTGAAGTGGGCCAAGAGTCAAGACTAATCTTGTTCACAAAACAAACTGTGTTTCAAATCAAGACAACTGAAACTTTAAATTCACATATCCGTAGTAAAGCTGAAGTTGTTTTAGTTTGAATACATATTTCTGAAACATGCTGTCAGCTTTCTTTTGAACATTCCTGGGGAACACTATTGGGTACTTTTCATCTTATGTACAAAGTAAAGCAGGCAGAACGGGAACCTGCTAGTTACTTACTCGTAGTTATAACCAGGAATTTCACATGCTCTATAAATATTCTATTCTAAATATTCTATTAAAAATATTCATTCTATTCTAATTCATTGCCCTTCTACAGTAATAAAAATGTGGCCTATTAATAAAGAAGCTAGGATACCAAAACTAAGGCTGGTTATTTACATTGTCTTTTTAACAGCTCATCACTGAATTGTACAGTACAGTATTTCATTATACCTAGTATCAATTGCTAGAACACTGACAGCTATCAAAATAAAATGATGTTTTTCTTGGGTAATTTGCGACTGAATATTACTATGTTGCTACTAATAACTTATCTGATTGTTCCATCCAAACCCCACTATATAATCTATGTTATAAAAATCAAGATTAATCAAGAGTTGAACTTTATTTCCAGTACTGTCACGTCGGCCGTCTGTCCCACGAGGTCGGATGGAAGTACCGTGAAGTTGTCCGCAAGCTCGAGGACAAGAGGAAGGTGAAGGCAGTCAAGAGGGTTGCCTACGAGAGGAAACTCAAGGTTTGTAGTGCCTTCAGTTTTTGATAATATGGCTTATTTTGAGATGAGATAAATGTTAGTTAGCTTCCGTTGTTGGGAGACATAAGGCAAGGCTTATTAGTAACATGGAAGACCAATTTATGCTGGAAATTAGAAAGAATATAAGTGCCCACCAAATATTACTGAGAAATTACTGATTACTGAACAATTTATGAATAACCAATTGACAGGCAAGACTTCTTACAATGATGATTAATATCCACTTACCTACATTATTTGATGTTTATGAAAATAATCTTATTCTGATGTATTCATAAAAACCATTAACCACTAATACTTCTGCAACAAACTATAACTGAATGAATATTTATTTACAGAAAATCACCAAGGACTCCGGCGAGAAAGTGGCGAAGGTTACCGCGCCCTTCACGTCAGTAATCCAATCCTACGGATACAATTAGGATTAAGCAATTATAAAAAATAAACCTTTGGTTGCCCAACTTTCGTATTTTATTTATTTCAACCTTCCTCACCTGAAATTATGAGTTAATGACATATCGAGACCGTAAAACCAATCTATTCAGAAACTAAGAAATTCGAAATAAATTTTGAGATTAGTAGGTAGCTAAAGTCCATAATCGTAATCAGTAAGGAGATTCGTAGCTAAGATCGAAGTCTGTTTGGAGATTCGTAGCCGAGATCGAAGTTAAATTCGTGATTGTATTCAAAGAGTTCGTAGTCGATTTGGAGATTCGTATTCAAGATTGGAATCAGATCGGAGATTCTATATGAAGACAGTTTGAAGATTTCTAGCCAATTTGGAGATTCGTTGCAATATGCTAAGTTAAGTATATTGGAGATTCGTAGGCAATTTTGAAGTTAGGAGATTCGGAACATTTTGAATTCATGCCCGATGCGGATACATTAGCTTAGTCATATCCATGTCATATCTAGATTTTTTCAATCCTACTAAATGCGAAAGTTGTAGAGGATGGAATGTATGTATGTATGTTTGTTACTCTTTGAATTAAACTATACAGTAATATAGGTAGACATCAGAATAACACATTATATCCCGAAACTCCCGCAGGAACGGGTAAAACGCAGGTGACACCGCGTAATACATAATTATTTATTTAGAGATCCTCCTCACTGTACCTTCAGTGAGATGAGAGGCCTTTGCCCAGCAGTGGGACATTATTGGCTAATAATTACTTACATACCTAAGAGATGTCTGTAGCGAGTAGGCACCGTACCTACCCACGCTTATATACTAGTTTCGCATTGACGTCATAGGAAATCAATTTATATATTCCCATTTTATAGCTCAGCGGGTTCGATCAGATAATTATTTTACGAGCGGCGACAAATCCGTTGAGCAGCTGCGACCACTGATAATGCTGGATGAGGTTCCATGGCGGTAGGTGCTGTCAAGTTGGATCTCATAGTTTTGATACTTGTTAATTATATTTATTAGTGCTATCTTGTTAAATAGATGAAGATAAATAGGTAACTAGGTAGATTTTTTCGTGGTTAAATTTTACCTACCTATACCTACTTAAGTTATCTGACTGGCCAATTAAAAAGTACTTGTTACTACTGTATTTTACTGTATTTTACTACTGTGAACAGAAAAATTAAGCAATAGTAGTTACCGTGGTAGGTTATCTTTAAAGTTTATATACTTTTTAAACTCACACGATTTGCACTCATTATAATAAATGAAACGGGTCTTATCGCGTTAGATATTTTAATATATCACGGGATGTCATCCCGTGACCACGAGCGGTGTAATCCACTCGAAACGTCGGGTACGTATTTTAGTAAAATACGTTAAAATATCTAACGCGATAAGACCCGTTTCATTTATTATATCTTTAAAGTTGTCAAAAAATAGATTTCAGCTATAGCTTTGGGTACAAGAAAAGCAAAGGATCAAAACCAGTTTTTGAACACTACAGTAAATGTGGTAGCGAAAGATGTGAAAATTGGACTTGTTCTACCATATAATAGATATTCAATCCTAATAGCCTTTTCCAGTATAAAAGGACGATACTTTGCCTTCAACATTCAGTTCGGAAGCAGCCTTCAGCGGTGCACTTCTACAGTATCCAGCGAAGAAAACCTTCCAAAACCAAGAGCATACTGTGACTATGAATAACTGGCGTTTACTGCTTCTTGCGATTGTCGCGGTCCTCCTGCCGGCTGGGTCTTTCACAGAGCGTAACCTCTTTGATGGACGCCAAGGGTGCTGTGATCAACGGTTTGGCAATATACCTGACTCCAAGCTACATGGACACCGAGAAAATTTCCAAGACCAACGTTTAACTCGAGCAAGCGAAGAAAATCGTCGCTTTGAGAACCGCTATGGAAACTCTGACCGGACTAGAGACTCCATAGAAAGATCAACGCCTTCAGAACCATTCAGCCGCCGAGAGACCGACTACCGTGTTACTCGCATCCAAGAACGTCGTTACCAACCACTACCGGACACAAGACTAACCAGGGAAACTCGTTACTTCGTTCAGGATCTCCGAAACAATGATAGACGACGTTCCGTTGAGCGAAGACATCGAGACCAGATTGATTCCAGAGCCAGGGCTCGCTTCTCTTCTGAAGAAATGCGACTTCGCAGTAACAGACAGAATGTTGAAGAGGACCGTTCGAACAATAGGAAAACGTTGGAAATACAAAATCGTCAGAATACCATCATAGCACGCAGAGAAGTTCGTGATGCTAGGCTTAGAGAATACCCAGCTCGTTCCGATTTTATGAGGCTTAACTCCGAACGCCGAGAGGTAAGAGAGAGGCGAGGACGCAATATTGAAGATTTAAGGCGTTCAGTTGAACGCGAAGAATCCAGAGTTCGCTCCCGAATAAATTCTAGAGATAGTAATGCTGCTACGCGCTCCGAAAGGGCAGATGAACGCAGGCAACGGGATAACACTCGAGATAATGAAAGGGAAGTTATTAGTCGTCGTGAATATCGCGAACGAATTTCACCAGAGCGACGCCTTACAAGAGACAGCTCTGAGAAAGATATTCGTAACCGTGTAGATGTACGAGTTGCTAGAACGCAGGATCGACGTGACGACAGTAGACGAGTTTATTCGGAGGAGAGGAGGTCCTACAACATTGCGGATTCCCAATCTCGCCGTGTTAGAGAAATAAGGAGTCTAGAAAGGAGCGACGCTCTTCGGCAAAGCCGCGATTCAGATAGAATCAATCCTTCTGAAAGAAGAGTTCGAGATGTAACTAGAGTAGGTAGAGACAACATTAGATTTGAGGAACGTTCAGATGAACGCCGATCGGAAAGAGATATGCTCGCAAGAAGAACTGCTTCCATGAACCGTGATAACGCACGGAGGGAAGATATGCGCAGAACTTTTAGCATGTCCCGAATTGATTCCCGCCTCGAAACTAGGACAAAACGCGCTGCAACTGAGCGAGTCGACCGTGATAGTCGAATCCGCATCGCAAGCAGGGAAAGAGACGTCTTAGACCGCAATTCTCGAAACTTGGATACTAGCAGGAGATATCAAACTCGAGACCAAAGCAGAGATGCTCGGTTCAGTAGGGATAACAACCGCCGTCTTTTAGAAAACCGCGAAGATCACCGCCGAGCTGAACAAAGAGTAGAACGAAGCTCTGCCCCACAGTCACGAAGGGATGCACTCAGAAGAAATATTGTGGATGCCAGTCGCATTGAAGTAAGGGATAGAAAGGAGTCTATGCGTCGTGATTCATCTCGTCTCGTCTCGGCTCGCCGCGACACCCGCGAATTATCAAGCAGTCGTCGTATAACTAGAGACTCTAATGAAAGGACATTTGATCGCAGACTCGAGACTCGTGAATCTCGAAGGGAATCCCGACTCGTTCGTGACGAAATCAGTAGAAACAGGCGCGAAATACGATCTGAAGAGAGAGATTCTACTCGCCTATCTGAAGCTCGGGACATGGAACGACGATCCCGAGAATCTAGGGAAAGGGATTCTATTCGATCCAATGGTGCTCGAACTGAAAGAAATATGAGAATCCGCGATACCAGAAACGCAGACCGGCAAATCCGAGCCAACGACAAAGTTGCTGAAAGTAGATTGATTACCTCAAACATCGGTAACTTGGCTATGGAACGCAACCATATTCGTTTCTCTAACTTGGACACACGAGGCGAACGTACAAAGAATGTACTACAAGTTGACGAGAAAACTGATGAAAACAACACTTCCAATTTGCGCTACGTCTTCTATACTTTGCAGGGAGCTTACTTGTGTGGGCTTTTGGTGCAGATACTTACTGAAAATACTAATAAGGCTAAATCTAGGTAAGGACATAATTTACAGTTCTATACTAGTTAACATCCTCAAGTGGAAATCCCAAAATCAAATCAAACCAAGTCCCGACTTTAATTCTAAGTAGAGTCACAGGTAGAGTTGAGCAATAACATATTTGTAAGTTATTGTTCCCATAAAGTTATGATCATAAATTTGCATTAAGCAAGGAGAAGAACGATTAAGTACTTTTACAGTTGTTTATAAATCTTTCTTTGTTACAGAAACTTCTCATCATGGTGGAACTCCCCTAAAACCCTCGTGAAAGTGGATTAAGATTAAAAACTCTAGAAACGCGACCAAAGAAGTGTTACATTCGTAAAGTTATCATAGTAAACATTTGATGTTATAATATAATTGATGTTAGTAGAATATATTATCTAGTTGTGTCTAATATTTTGTTTTTTTCAACGCCTGATTTCAATCCCCACCTCTCTATAACTGTTGCACTGAAAGATGACAGTTAAATCGACGTAATACTAAGTACGTCCATTTATTATTTTTAAATACCTTACACTAATCGCAAGTTAGTACAAGTGCAGCAGTAAATCTATAAAAAATACCTTATTAATCGATAAAGATAAGGGCTCGATCAGTTTTTTAAGCGTTTTTAGACATCCTGCTACGCGCGTTTTATATTAAACTAGCAGCGCCCCGCGGTTTCACCCGCGTTGTACCCGTTCCCGCAGAAATTTCGCGATAAAAAGTAGCCTATGTCCTTTCTCAGACTCTGGTCTAACTGTGTAGCAAATTTAATTCAAATCGGTTCAGTATAGTTTTGGCGTGAAAGCGTAACAGACAGACAGACAGACAGACAGAGTTACTTTCGCATTTATAGTATTAGTTACGACTGTACGCGCACGGATGGACTTGTTTTTTCGAAATCGCTTAATTTAAGTAGGCCTATATCAAATTTAAATGAAACAATTGAATATTGAATAAACCCAATTTAATGACAACTTAAAAACTAAAATTAAATTTACAAATAATGTGTGAACTAAACACCTACAAGTCAATATCGGTCTTCTTTTTGTGTTGCCCTTCGTACCAAGCCTTCGAGATCATTCTCTTCATTTCATCATCACCACTTTCATACCTGAAATTATCACAGATTTATTATTAATAAAACATTTAGTTATTTAACAATATTTAAACTAATACTCGATTCTCGCTTTTTATTGAAACTATGAAATTTTTAGAGATTGAATTGGTTACCATAATTTTCAAATTCGGATCATTAACAAAGATAATTATGAGGTTAATAAATTGACATGAATTAAAAAACCTCGAACTTTTGAAGTTGGTTGAAATATAAAAATATCATATTTTTTCTGTATACTTCATTAAATACAATAGAACAAAGTAATCATAATATCATGTTTCTTGATTACTTCTTGTGTAAATACCAATGTATTTTGTCAACCATGAAGTAAACACATTTCAATAATAAAAGTACACAAGCTCCAATGCAAACTGTAAATCTTATATATAAAATTCTCGTGTCACAGTGTTCGTTCGCGTACTCCTCCGAAACGGCTTGACCGATTCTCATGAAATTTTGTGAGCATATTGAGTAGGTCTGAGAATCGGCCAACATCTATTTTTCATCCCGAAATTCCCGCGGGAACGGGTACAACGCGAGTGAAACCGCGGGGCGCAGCTAGTATTTTATAAAAGTCTAGTTTCTCCTAAAAAAGCTAACTAACAGTGTTCAATGAAAAATGTAACTTACATATTCTTCATAAGGCCCATTATGGAGTCCTGAGGGTCTTTGGACTTGTCCATGTCGTTAGCCTTGAAGCGGTTGTTCTTCTGGTCTTCAGATCTCTTCTCCAACTCCGTCATGTGTGACCATTTGTTGTTGGGATGGGATTTAGCCAGGAATATCACTACCATGTCTTAAACAAAAATATTCCATCAATTGATACAATAGAAGAAAATTTAGATCATTCTAAAAGATGATGAATTTTGTGTTAGTATTTGTATCTCCAATAGATATTAATTAATGTTGTTTATTTTTGGGTCAGTTATTTAGATTTTAACACTGCAAAAGTGAGTGTCGTAGTCACAGTGAGGTCATCTAATGGCGTCTGAGACGAATGAGTAAGAACTTATTATTTATAACCACAAACATTGTCCCTAAATAATATGTGGTATATACCTAAAATCTGTATCTAGAGACTCCCACTGTTTTTTCCACACAGTACCCTGGAAATGTTGAATGAAAGTATCATAACATGGAATGAGAGTTACCTGTCTTCTGTTTCCAGTGACTGTCCTCAATATTGATGGGTTCCAGAAGCTTGTTGATGACCAGCAGATAGTCTTTGTTCTCCAAGTCCTCAACATGGAGTTCCATTGAGCGATCTGTCAGTTTGCAGTACACCTGTTCTTTTGGCACATTCTGGACATTTTTCAGGGTGACAAAAATTTTGATATATTTATCAGACTGATCCCAACCTGTGAATAGAGGTAAAGATGAACCAACTGTTGTGATATAGGCTCTTGAGTAAACAAAATTATATTGCCAGTTATCGGATAGTATGTCAGTACCAGCAGTCACTTTACTTCAATGTAGATGGTTAATTAATGCTATCTTCAATTTACTTCAGTTTGTTTAGATATCAACTTACCGTAACCATTTAATTTGACTTGGTAGCGTTTCTTAGCGGCGGGTACTGAGGTAGATGTAGAAGAAGAAGCCATCGGTTCAACTCGCGCTGCAGTTTCGGCCTCCTTCGTGTTGATTATTTCAGTTTCCAATTTCCGGATTTCAATGGACAACAAATCTTGAACCTTCTTACGATTCGCTTGTTTTAATAAAGCGTTAAGTTCATCGATATCGCTTCTTAACTAAAGAAAAACAAAAGAAAAATCTCGTTCACGAAATATTCCAATTTTAAAGATAGATACGGAAGTACATCCGAAGTTGGTTGGTTCTTACTATTGTAGTCTTACCTCTGCAATTTTAGTATCTGCCATTTTTATACAATGTTAAATTTGTAAAATTATACGCAACTTGTAATAAATTGATCTATAATTCAAGTAAAAACCACCGAAATTCTTGAAGCCACAGCTTGAAGCATCACACACGTTTAGTTTTAGTTAGTTAGTATTGAATGAATGAATGATGAAATTGAAAATAAGGAACGAATTTAATTTGTAAGCTAAGTGACAGATCTACCAATTTCTAGATGTTTCTAGATGCGACATGGAATTATGAAAAATATTATTTTGATCATGGAGCTAGAAAAATCAATGCAGTGTTTTTTTTTCCTTCGGGATAAGAAATAACTTCGGAACAACTTAGTTCTTTTACCTAGAGTCTCCGTTATGGACTTAATAGGATCGGAATAATAACTGGTTTTACAAAGGGCCAAGTACAAAGACAAGTCTTGAATTGTAAGGTCAAGACTAGGAATTTATATTTAAGATTCTTGAATACAAGTCCCTGTGCGAATCAGTAATCATTTGGTAACCATAATGAAGAAGTTTATTACATACTAGCAACATCTCGCGGTTTTACCCGTTCTTGTGCGAATATCGGGATGCAAAATAGTCTATAACCTTCTCGTTGAATGTGGCTACCTAGTACAAAAAGCTTTTAAGAATTATTCAAATCGGACTGATAATTCTCGAGATTAGCTCGAACATACAAACAAACAAACTAACAAATTTTACCTCTTTAATATTAATATAGACTAACGTGATTGTAATACTCTTTATCTACACTAATGTTGTAACATTCTACTTATGTTTCCAATACTTGACTTATAATTACTACTGTTATAGCGCAGACAACTAAAACACTCAATTTAAGCAATTGCACATGATGTTATAATATCCACATCGATATCGTAAAATCTCATTATAACATCGCGCCCTGCGCGGCGTGCGCCCTGCGGCCCTGCGCGGCGCGCGCCCTGCAGCCCTGCGCGCGCAGCTGCGCTCTCATTGGTTAGATTTTAATGGCGGCAAGTTCACTGTGACAATACACGTACGCGTGAATTTAATGTTTCGAAATGTGTTTTGTTTTTAAAATTTTGTTTGATTAATTGCATTAGTGAAGATAAAGTAGTGTATGCAACTGCATATAACACGGGTATTAAAACACTCGTTACTATTATGAAACTCGCTGCGCTCGTTTCATAAACTCACACTCGTGTTTTAATACCCTTCTTTATATGACAGTTGCATAAACTACTATTATGGTTACAGAGTTGTATTCACGTTTTGTACTACCCGGTTTATGAACAAGCTGCTGCTCTGTTGTTCCTTGCCAATTTGTGATGTTTTAAACGGAAATAAGAAGGAGTTGTACAGTAAATAAAAACACAAAATCTCAATTAATTCATACACATGGAATAATTTATTCAGACAAGTTTACACAAGTAGGTACAACATTGATTGCATTACAGCATACTACATACATAACACGTTAAGAATACACAGGTACATTTGTTTAATGAAATTCAGTTCTTCCTATGGGCGCGGTTACGTCGCATATTGGTCTGGCATTGGGGACAATACCATTTGCCCTTCGGTGGTGCAGTAATACCTACGCATGGATAATGGAACCATTCGTAGGGACACTGAAAAAAAACAGAATTAAAAACATTTGCCAAAGACAATATAACTTTCGACTAGAATAATATTCTGTGGAATTGAACGGATGACAGCTGTCATCTCTTAGTCTAAAAAAGTTTAAAAAAGTTTCGTCGAATAGAATTGAGAATCTTCTTTTTTAAGTCGGTCGGGAAAAGGGTGCACGCTGTCACCCGTCCTACTACAGTGCAAATTACTATTAATGCCCTATTGAAAATTATATAGGGATTCCTTACGTCTTGATTATCGCAAGCAACCATGTCCCCGTAAGAGACTTGGTTACAAATACAGTAGCGAGGCTCGTTGGGGTCGTACGTCCATTCCTCTTCCATCGGCTCCTCGATGGCAACGTTGTTCACGACGTTGTTCATACTGAAACAAAAATGTACATACGTGAAAAGAGAATATTTTATTTGACTATTAAATGATTTTTTAATGTACACAAGTCTGCCTTTAGTCTGTTTACGGATACACTCTGATTTTATTTTACATACTGTTACCACGGTTCCTGTAAAGGGGCCGAAACGTCAGATAAAAATGTTAAATAAAAACGAAGTGTATCCGTAAACAAAAATACGTTTACGAATTCAAAATGAGTTGTGTTCGCTTAAACTTAAGAACCCAGTAAAGAAAATGTAATCTATAGATACATACATAACGGTGGGTGACGATGAGCGGCTAGCCGCAGCCGCCACGACTTGCTGAGTGTGCGACGACACTCCGGCCGAAGAGCTGTAACTGCTCTTTCTGAAAATAACAAGCACAAAATAAAGTACTTGATTCTTTGAAAACAATAAACAAACTAATGCCAAATTTTATACCTATTGAAGGCCTTAGTATTTCTTATTCTTTTGGAGAAAACCGCATGAAAATCCGATTCATAACTTTTGAGATAGTGCATAGCATACAGACAGATAGATGCGGCTAGTCTATGTCAAGATAAGATATTATTATAGTTAACATAGCTCACTTCTGTTTGGTCCGCTTGTTGGAGGCCGAGGTGCTGGAGTGTCCGTGCGACGTGGTGTGGTGGCCGGGCACCGAGCTGGTGCTGCTCTGCGTGTGGCTCGACGGCAGCCCGTGGCCTGCAAGAGGGAATGTAGGTGATAAACACTGAACGACTGACAGAATGAGGGCATTGAGGTACAGGTGGAGCTTGAGTCGATATTGTCGCCTTCAAAACAAATTAGCAAGATCGAACACAGAAGCTGATCAATTAACTAGGTTCATTTTCCTATGTATCACTTCACTACATAGTATAAAATAAAGTCGTCTCTTTTTCGTGTCTGTCTGTATGCTTAAATCTTTAAAATTACACAACGGATTTTGATGCGGTTTTTTGTAATAGGTAGAGTGATTCAAGAGGAAGGTTTTTATGTAAAAAAAATCCCGAAATTCCCACGGGAACGGGCACAACGCGGGTAAAACCGCGGGGCGCTGCTAGTCAAAATATATAAATTAGTTGAAAATTTAGCTTTTATCGAATCCTAGGTTAGGGACCTTCTTCTTGAACATAGCTAAGCAAGACAAAGAGAAATAATTATTCGAATCGGACTGGTTTCTGATATCAACCCCTCCAAACAAACATAAAAAAGAAACTCTTCAGCTTTATTAATAATATAGTATCGATATTAAATAGATCGATTAAAGGAATCGTCTTGTTTCATACCATGGTCGTGATGCGTGGTGTGGTGCGCCTGCAGCGCGTGGTGCGCGAGCTCGCCGCCCGCCACCGCCTCGTACGACGCCTTCAGCGACGCCGTGCGGCGGCCCTGCTGCATCTGGGAATCACAATCATAAACGTCTTTTCTATGTATGGCTAAGACTACGAAAATATTCAATAGTCAATGATTAATTAGAGTGTACTATAATCTTTAAGAGTTGTAGTTTAGATTCCGTAATACAAGCTGAAAGCTTAAGAAGTTGTTTACCTGCTGCGTCGCGGCTATAGCTTGGCTAGCCGCTGCAGCAATCGCGCTGCCGGCGTGACCGAGGGAATACGAGTCACGGCCTAATGCTGCCTGAAATGTAACAACCACTTAATTAGGTAATAAGCAAGAAAATAAAAAAAAATATTTTACAAAAAAATCTTTATTCACAAAAATACCTAATTTCAAATTCACCACGAAGTTAATAGGAACCTACCAAATCACTACATAGTATAAAATAAAGTCGTCTCTTTTTCGTGTCTGTCTGTCTGTTTGTCTGTCTGTATGCTTAAATCTTTAAAATTACGCAACGGATTTTGATGCGGTTTTTTGTAATAGGTAGAGTGATTCAAGAGGAAGGTTTTTATGTAAAAAAATTCCCGAAATTTCTACGGGAACGGGCACAACGCGGGTAAAACCGCGGGGCGCTGCTAGTACAATATAAGAAGTTATATCAAAATCGGTTCAAATTTAGCGCAAATAACACTAGACTTTACTTTTACATATCTACATAGGTATACGTTCCGTACCCTTTCCGTTTTGAAGTCGGTTTAAAAGTGAAAGTGTAGATTTAAAGCCTAGGTATGGGATCCACAGTATTATGCGAGAGAAAGACAGATGAAATAATATTATTAACATTTTACCTGTATAGCCGTATCCGTTCTGGAAATATTGCTCGAAGAGGAATGTCCTCGGGACTCGCGGTTGCCCCAACTATCACGACGCTTCTCCGCACGGATTCTGTATCTAAAAACAAAGCATCCTTTATGTATGATGGTGTAAACAAATCCTAGCCATTTTTAAGAAATATTTTTCAAAAAAGTAATGTAATGTCCCAACACTAGGCAAAGATAATGTAGTGAGAAGCATTAGGCATAATCACCATGCTTACCTACTGCCGGTAGAAAAATGATAAATTTCATGTTTACTTAACTATTTTGCTAGGAATTAAATTAATCATTGATTTTAAAAAATAATTAATGGCATTTACCTATTTTCTTTGTAATGGTTGTTGTTAGGCGTGTTTGTGTGGTTAGTATTGGAGTCCAGCTCCAGAGATCTCTTCTCCAACAACTCGGTAATCCCTTTGTTATCTGCCTCCAGTTCACATTTGAACTTATGAAGTTCAGTATCTGGAAAAACAATTACATATATGAGAAGCAAATCCAATTAGTGGAAACTTGATTGGATTGTGTTTTTTAGTTCAAGACTTTGGTATATGTATTAGACTGTAATTTATTGTTCTATTTTCTAAATTATGTCTCCGGATGCTCTATTGGGTCTATTTTAAGGTAATTAAGATTATTTTTCAAATGAAGTTCTATTAATCAATGACATATTTGTACATTTATACACAAATAAGTTATTTTAAGTCTGCTCCAGGCTAAATGTAGAATAATATGTTTTTTAAGTTATCAATACCAACCCAGTCTTCTCAAGTAACGGTCAACAAGATCATACATCTGGTTAGCCAATGCCATCTTCTCATCAGCCTCCTCTATAGTCTTTGAATACCCTCTCTTGATATCAGCAAACTCGGTATTAGCTTGATCCGTGTTGAGTTCACCTCTACGACACCCACCAAACAAAGTACGGACTCTTTTCTCGAGAGTGTCAATGTTATCTGAAGAGCACATTTACAATCACTTACAATAATTTTAAATATTGTATGAATTTTATTATGACATCAGTTTAATAGTAGATTATGAAGAACATTGTTTTAAAACTTACTTTGGACAGATAAATCCATTTCTCGCATTTCAGTAAATCTGTCTCTGAGCTCTTGAGGCAGATGCTCAATCACTGAAAATGACAGACATCATCATTTATAAATATTTAGGTTCCTAGTTATGTTGTAATGTTTTTATTTATTGGTGTGTAAACAAGAGTGTATACAGATCTCTGGATAAAGTAATTGTGAATTAAAGTTTAATATCATAAATATTATACATCTTCAGTTCAATATTTGTTGGCATTAATTTTATAAAGGTATCAATGTAAAGTTGTAAGTTCTGTAAATCTTAAAATTATTCAAAGATTCGCGCTATTCATTGATGCCACAATACTGCCAACTAAATCAACGTAATGCGCAAATTGCACGTTACGTTACGTCATTCTAAGGTCGAACAAAGAAAAGGACTTACTTTCCAAATAATCTTCAAGATACAGCATATTGGTAAGTTTTGTAACTAATTACAATTACAAACTGTAAAATATATTAGCTAAATTGGCTTAGAAGTTAAATAAGCGTAATTTATTTTGTAAAATAGTAACGCTATACGTCAAAATTTTTACACAACGTGACACGTCACTTGACTTATTCCGTTCGTTGGATCGAATTAGGGATGTTCACCCGTTCGTGTGTTTGATAATGTTGTGTTTGATAGTTTTTGTTTCGTTGATTGTTTGATATTATTTATAAATTACATTACTGTGTTTAGAAATCTATTTAGTCAATAGTCATCAAGCCCGTTGGCACAGTGGCAGTGAGAGCGCTTACTGTGTCGGGGGTTGCGGGTTCGATTCCCGCCCGGAGTCAACAATATGTGCAGACATAGTTGTTGGCGACGACGTCTGGATGTCAATTATATATTATTATAAAGTATTTGTGTATGTATATGTAGTAGTATCAGTTAATTAGATTCCATAACACAAGCTTAGAGCTTACTTTGGGTCTAATTAACCGTGTGTGAATTTGTCCAGGTAAAAAAAAAAAAAAAAAAAAAAAAAAAAAAAAAAAAAAAAAAAAAAAAAAAAAAAAAAAAAAAAAAAAAAAATAGTTTGAATTAAAATACTGTCAGAAAAGTTTTCTTCGCTTTAGTACAACTTCATTGTTGTCCTATTAAGTATTATGCACGGGTATACGCTACTTATGACAGTTATCATTAGCGTCATATAATGTACTAAATGCTGGGCAAAATGTTTGACTTTGGCATCTTGGAAAACGCTTGACAGAAAATTTACATAAGTATGAGTTTGATTGTGTGATGAATAACTTAAATTAACAAGCAAATTTATCAAACACCTTTTTGTTCTATCGAAGCGCTTCACTAGATTTTTTTTTGCATTACCAATACCAACATGATAAAAATATACGTACGTTCGTAACCTACATCGATTTACGAACATTTTGAATTATAAGGTACGTTCTCATTATTATTGTTTCAGATCTACATCTCAGAAATTTTTCAAAATGATTCGAAGACCCTTGACTGAAATTACTTTAAAACTCGATGATTTGCAAGAGTATGAAGCCTATCGTAGGGACCAGGCTAATAATTCAAGCACCGCTTCAGAAATGCAGGAGGATACGCCGAAATCTTTAGGAACTGGAACTGGAACTAAAACTACAGAGGAAATTCATAACAGAATTGGATATGCACCTAAAAAGAAGCCTAGTGGTCCAAGTACAGTTTAATCTACTCAATAAAACATTCCATAAATATTTCAGAGTATCATTTTATTTCTTAAGATTGATATTTTTATGGCATTACATTATATAAATAATTTTATTAAAGGTACACAATTGTAAAGTAGGTATCTATTTTAAAGTTAACAATAGGAAGAAATAAGGTTATTTGTTTTATTAAAAATTAATAGGTACCTAGGTATTCATTGTAATTCTTTAGGGTCTTTCTCTTCTTTTGAGTATATCATGGATTGTTTCCTTGCCTTCTTGCGCCAGCACACGCAGATTAATCTGTAAAATTATAAAATGGTTGAGAATATGTAGGAATAAAGATACCAGATGAGATATTAATAGATACGGATTTGGTCATCTAGCCTAGGTACTTATTTACCTCAAACGATAGATATTACTTACCAATCTAGGTAATTATTTACCTCAAAGTCATAAAATACAATATTTCAGCCACACTCAAAATAGAGAAGCCCATAAAAAGTCCAAGAAGACCGCCACAGTTAGCGAGGAAGTCTGTTTGACCATACAGCTCGGATCTACGCGAGGTGATGAATTGGGCTTCCTTGAAGAATATCATCACGCGGGAGTATGTGAGGCTGGAACAAATAAGAAACACCATTTAACATTTAATCGATGAAGCTTATAAAACATTTGTTTAAAAATATTGCATAATCTTGAGTGAAATGCATTAGCCCACTAATTACAAAAAACATCGAAATTAGTATTTTAAGCTTAGGTTTATGATCTGTGGATTTTGGATGGTTAGTTCAGTGGACCAGGACCGGAAGTTAAATGCCGCATCATGACCACAAATCTATTTTCTATTGAACTTCTACCTACTTTTATGTGCGGAACACTGCGGAACTTGAAAAAAGGAAGTCAATATGTGGTCAATAGTATGACCGAGAGGCGAGAGGCAGATTTAAAAATATGAATTCAACAGTCCATTGATAATTATAATTAAAAATAATAATGCAATTAAATTTTAAAACGAAAGTTAATTGTGTATGGCTTAAAAAGTATTTTTGGTACAGTTTGATTTTTATTACTTTCTTGCCTTGCCTTTTAATATTATTTAAAGTTAGGTATAAAGTGAAGTAAGCGAGTATTTAGTTATAACTTATTTTTATTTGTTTGTTATCATTATAAAAGACAGGTTTTTAGCCATTTAATATTAATAAGTTGGTCTGTAATGGAAGGGCATTGTACTACCTACTTATTGTGTAATTTTAATTGCTTATAAACTTAAAATAATTGCAAATTTAATTTTGTATCCTGTTGTGACGGAGATATGTATTTACGTAACTAGTTATAACAAATATTTAACGTCATCAAATTACGAGTGTAACTTATAGAAGGAAATAATATTACCGTAAAAACACATAGGTAATTATGAAATTAATGTTTTATCTAAAATTTGATCGGGTACCTACCTATATATTGGTAGATACCAGCGGAAGAGTAGGTAGGTAATCAATCACTGGTTTTAATATACGTAAGTACAGTCTTAGGTACCCAAGTATTTTATAACAAAGTCTTGTTGGCAATAAATAAACTCTTAAAATACTAAGGAATCAATGTGCCTGCAGGTCACAACGATCATCAGCGTGATTCACGTCTTCATAAGTAAGTTTTTTACTTTTCATCCCATAATTCCCACGGGAAAACATGTAAAGCGGGTAAAACCGCGGTGCGCTGCCAACTTTCAAAACATAAAGTGAAATTTAAAGTTATTGACCGTACTCAGTACTCAGCTGAACAAAAATATACGGTTTAGTATTTCTGTAAGTTCGTTCACTTCTCAAATTCAGTCGTGTGTGGAGGACACGAGTTTACTTTAACTTGATAATATTTGCATGGAATTAATTGAGTAAGTAGTTCTATACATTTAGTTTTAGTATTCTGTGTCTGGGAGTCACTTAATTAAGCAAACATTACATTCATAGATCGTAGATATATCTAAGTTAAGAGGGGGAAGGTCAAACCACAATTTTTTTTTCTGCAAATATTATATTTTTCAAATGCTAAGTTTTGCGGTCTTCTAAAACCATATAGGTTACCTATATGGTTTTACCTCCATTATAAAAGACTAGACTTAAAACATTTTTTAGCTTAACTCCTCCCTTATAAAAGCCAATTCTAGACTTAAATTTTTTTTAGCTTTTTTACTATTTATTGCCATTAGCATAGTTTGAATGACAGTTGTCAAACTACAGTAAAATTGTACTGATGTGATTGTTGTTACGTGTACCTAAGTAGGTACAGTGCACTTATTAATAAAAGTATAGAGATTTAATCTAAAAAAAATAAACTACTTCTCCCGAGGTATTAAGATGAATCTTTAGGAATAAATAGGCCAATTAGTAGCAGTAATAGGAAGGATATATATGGTATGACTACTTATTACGAGTAGTTTCTTTACCTTCTCAAACATGTCAGTTATTAGAGCAGAACTAAATAGCACATTTTAGTCGAACCTTACTCGAAACAAGCAAATATTTGGAGCATTAAATTAAATCTTTTGAATCATAATACCTACATTAATTTTATTGCCAAACGAGTAGGAATGTTATTTTTATTATGATGTCTTCCACTGAATAAGTATCCGTGTCGGATTCGGTTCGGTAACTTGCCTACCTATATAAAGCATGAGCTCTTATTGTACATTATAGATACCTACTAACTAATTTATATTTAGTTTCCTACCTTTTTGGCTTGATAAATGAAAAACCGGCCAAGTGCGAGTCGGATTCACGCACGGAGGGTTCCGTACTTTAAAGACTTGGCCAGACGGACAGACGGACAGCGAAGTCTCAGTAATAGGGTCCCGTTTTTTTACCCTTTGGGTACGGAACCCTAAAAACGCTTCCAACCCGCGAAAGACAGCGTTTGGAAGTGTTTGACAAAGGCAAGACAACTGATGTAAAACTTAAAGTAAGTACCTACCGAAAAGCTTTGATGTAGCAGTCCTGAAAGGCAGCAACTTACTAAAGATATCCGAAAATTAAAGACTCCATTTCAAAATGTCCTAAGTACCATCTCAGTCGCAGTAGGGTAAGCACAGTGTGGTGATTTCGCCTAATTATCCTCACTGTACTAATTAATATCTTTAATGATCGTAGGGATCGTAGGACCTTACAGTAGACAAAACATAATTATCAATACGTCTAACTTACTTTTGCAAATCTTCCGTGATATTAATTCTGTAAGCTCTGAAGATCGCCTTCCAATCGTAATCCGCTTGCGAGGTCTCCGCTTCGTACTCTATTGAAGTGCAAGCTGGCAGACACTTGCATAGTGAGGAGACCTTGCGGGCCTCGTCCAGAGAGTCGGATTCGTTTTTGTACTGATTGTCTATGCCTGTCTGGATCTCGATGGTTACTAGCTCCACTGGAAGCGATGGAATTATAAAATTAGTTTTAAGTAGAAGTAGACGGAAATTAGACTACGTAAATTAATAATAATTATGTTAGTTACTTACATTCGGAACAAGTACAACATACAAGTGTGGTCTATCACACAGATACCTAATATAATTTGAAAGATTTGGTATCCTGCCCATATCTATCTATGGTAGACAGATAGTTTGCAGAAATAGCAGGTTATCCTATTACTGGATTTAACTGTCATTTTTAGTGGTCTCTCCAGTTTATCTTAAAGGTATTTAAAAGTAGCTTACTTTGTGATTGTTTAATACACGACATGCTTCCAGCATTGCACACAGTCATATTTGGTCCACCTGCAAGTAGTCGTTCACAGTTAGTTTATTAACATCTGTTAGTACTAACACGGTATACTAATCTAATACATATTTATACTGATACTAGCTGTGCCCTGCAGTTTCACCCGCATTTATTCATTCAATGCTAACCGTTTAAACCTTCCCTGAACTTTCATGAATATTTCAAGGTAAAAAATTAGCCAAATCGGTTCAACTGTTCTCGAGTTTTAAGCAGACTAACGAACAGCAATTCATTTTTATATATAAGAAGATAATAAAGCTGAAGTTTTCTTTATTGTTTGGTTAAGTGCGCTAATCTCAGAAAGTATTAATCCGATTTGAATAATTATTTTTGTAACGGACAACCACTTCAAGAATTCAAAGTTAAAGGCTATTTTTGATCCTGAAAATCCTCGGGCACAACGTGGGTAAAACTGCATGGTAATACTGCAAGTAATTAAGGCCTTAGAACGTTGGAATCTTTCTAATTAGAGAAGAGAGAGATTTAACTCAAAGATATTTGGAAGAGAAGATATTTGCACATAAATAGTCAGTTAGGGGCCGTCCATAAATCACGTGATGTTTTTTTTGCCATTTTTTGACCCCCCCTCCCCCTTGGTGATACATCGTGAGGTTTCAGTCACCCCCCCCCCCCCCCCAGCCTATATCACGTGTATTTTTTCATATCTACAAAACTTTGCAACCACATGAATAAAACACAGGTTTAATGGATATAGATTATTTAATAAAGAAAATGAAGGATCACAATTATAACCAAAATTAATGTTCAATGCAGTAGCAATGAAAAAATAACTAAATAAAAAAAGTGTATTGAACAAATTTTGGTTTTGTATTCCGAAAAAAAATACACGTGATATTTGCTACAACCCCCCCTCCCCCGTGGTGATGTTTGGTGATTTTTTTAAAGACCCCCCCCCCCCCCCTTTTGAACCTCACGTGATTTATGGACGCCCCCTTATCTAAGCTCTTCATAATATTTCGCAACTTACGTGGCATTCCGAAGTGCACGCATCCGCACCGAGTGTAAGTGAAGTTAGACAGACATTCCATCTCGCAGTTAGCCTGCGTGTACACTTTGAAGTATCTCAAGTACCGCTCCGTCGGGAAATAACATTGTCGTCTGCAAAAACGAAACGAGAACAGTAGCCGATAAATTAGTGGGCAGACGTGTTGATCACATGAGAACTTTTTATTACTTCTCTACTCCATCTCATTTCTTACAGCCATTAACCTCCAATGCAACGACTGCATTTCATTAGAATGTACCACTTTGATTAATATTAGTGAAAGAAATTCAACGCAATAAGGAAACAATCTCTTTTCTAGATGCACGATAATATGAAATGTGGGAATTTTGTTAAATAAAACAGTAATAAAAGATTGACGACTAGACGGCGAATAAAAAGTTTGTTTGTTTTTGTCAGACAGCGAAAGGCAATTTAGTTTAATGATCGAATATGTCAGAAGATAACATATTTTCTGATATAAAAGTTCGATTTGAGATATCGTGCGAACAAGTGTAGTGCGATTTCACTGTATGATAGAGACAGGGGTGCTACGGTGTCGTTCGCTGCCGGTATAGACCCTAAAGTCAGAGGTCCTATTGACCCTAAAGTCAGAGGTCCTATAAATAAACCCTAAAGTCAGAGAATTTTTATTCAGTTTTGGCCCCAAAGAGCTTTTTCAAAGAGCTTTTTACTTTACCTAAAAAAATTAAGTTCAAGTAGGTAAGATGCCAACCTTGGTATCAGATAGACCGCCTCAAGTCCTCCGATATGGTCTAACTAATGAAACAACGGGGACCGGCAATTTCACGTTCTCCGAAGCACGGTAGTGCTCAGATAGAAATGCCACTATTGGTCACCCATCCAAGTAGGGGTCGAGCTGCACGTTGCTTAACAAAAGCAATGACTTCACATCGCTTAGCTAAACCACTCACGAGCGTTACTTTACCATATATGTATATTAGAACATTTTCAACTTGAGCTTACGACGTCATTAATTGGATTAAACATTCACCTGTTCGGATCATAAGGTTTGAGTCCTTCGGAGGTGGTCATCATTTTAGGCTTCACGGCCACCACCACCTCTTGGGAGAGAGGCGACCTGAAGTATTGTTGTGAAAGCCTCGGCAGCTCAGCAGCGTTGTGCAACAAGATCTAGAATAGGAAGGATTGCACAAGAACTCTTAAATATATTTAGTACCTACTTTATTATATTTAAAAAACAAAAGCTGTCAATTGTAGTTTATGCTGTACGAAATAGAACACTATTTAAAACGAATGTAATTTGTTTGTTTAACATATTTAAGCGCTAAATTAAATTAAGAATGCTTGTGCAATCCGCCCTTATGTTAGTAAATACTAAATTTAGTTACTATTGTAATGCAGTTAGATCTGGAATATTAAACGTAATACCTAAACATTAAATACTTATCTACCAATGCTTTTTGATGTCCATTTGGGAGACTTACAAAGGTCTTCTCTATAAGGACGATAGTTATGTACCTAAAGCTGTGGATGTGATGGACCTTTTGGGACAAAGATAAGCTAAAAAGTATATATACGTAGTTAGGTGAAAGTTCGTCCTACAAAAACTTTTATCGTATGACAGTAGCGGGTCCAGGATTATGGAAGGGGGTTTTGGCCCTGGTGAAGGTAGGTGTAAGTTAGGGTGCCTTGCTAAATCCTACTCTGTTATTGTGTTATAGTTCGAGGTCTTGGCCCCGGTAAGCGTGGTTTTAGCAAGGCCTTTTTTGACTCCCTAGCTTAAAGCCTACCCTGTCGTTGTGGAAAAACTTAGATGATGAAGATTGGTGGGTCTTTCGTTTCTCACTATGCTAGTAGTGATCAGTCACTATCGTTAGATAGACGAATACTATTAATTATTATGTAGGTACGTAAAAAAGCTTTTAGTAGTACTACCTACCTACTTACACCTACTTACGTACTTACCAAGTACTTTAGTATTTATCGACCTACAGTACAATATAGGTAAAAGTATTTCCAATTCTATTCGCATTTACGAAGCTCCCTAGAGATATCGATTCCCAGATACAACGATAAAAAACAAAGATGGAACGAATATGAATAAGTAATTTAAATATTGTAACCTTGAATATTGTTCTAAAGTTATTAAAGTGTGTTTGCAGTGGCGGATCCAGGATTTGATTTAGGAAGGGGCCTGGGAGTAATGGATGGGTTACCAAGGTTACCCCAACCCACTCCCTAGGGGAGTTTAGTTTAGGGGGCCTGATAGTGGTAATGGTGGGTTTTTATTAATGTAACTATCTTCTTCTTCTTCTTCATCGAGTGGATGGTCAACCTGACCAATCCTGGTGTCAGAGTTATTGAGCCGCCAAAGGCCTCTGACATGGCTCATGTAACGACTACTATCCGTAGAGAGTAACCGGGACCGACGGCTTAACGTGCCCTCCGAAGCACGGAATCATCTTACTTTTCGGGCAATCAGGTGATTCAGCCTGCAATGCCCTAACCAAACTGAGGACAGTCTCACAAAGTGATTTTTGTGAGGTATCCCCACCGGGAATCGAACCCGGAACCTCCGGATCGTGAGCCGAGTGCTCAAACCACAAGACCACGGAGGCTGTTAAAAAAGTAACTATAAAGGTTTTGAAGGACTGAATAATTGAAGGGGGAGGGGTCTAAGGACCTCTAGTCACCCCCTCCTGGATTCGCCACTGTGAATTGTCTAGAATTCATAAATAATTTATTAAGAGACCTATTCTCTGAGAGAAGAGATTGTTTAATGATTAATATTACCTACCTTAAATCCTTGAACAGGGCCTTTGCAGAGATAATCCAGATCCTCAGAGTACGATTTCAGTAGAAACGTTAATCCTGATTTAACGCCGTACCCCTAGAAACATAAAAATGGCGTTATTTACGTAATCTAACGAATATCTTTTAAAAGAAAAATACTACTAGACTCTAGCTAGAGGATAGATTGGGTACAAATTGGGTTTGGTATGGTTGGATGTATGAGAAGAACAATATTTTATATTAAAATTTGTTATGTAGGTAGAAGAAGAGTCTGGAGATAATCTTTGATATTTAATTAACTAGCAGCGCCCCGCGGTTTTACCTTCGTTGTAACTATTTCTGTAGGAATTTAGAAAAATAAAAATCTACACTATAATCTCTATGGCAACTTTCGTGAAAGAGTAACAAACATTCATCCGATACATCCATCCATCCATTCATTCTCACAAACTTTCGTATTTCTAATATTAGTAGGATTCTTCATGATGTACTCGTATGTTATGTCTATTTTTTCTTCATAAGACAATATTAAGTATGATGATAATTGATAGTGATGTAACGAGAATATCCTAACCACACGTAATAATTGACGATTACGTTATTTGCATAGCTTGTTTATTTTAATAATAATAATTGTTTCTCAATACTATTTGTTTCTATGCATTTAAACAATGCATCGTATAAAATAGCAATACACATAACATGGATTACGTAGGATAATATTATTCCGCATTTCGTTGGGTAACTTTGGATTTAAATCTCATATTATTGGACAGGTGCACGCCAACCGGAACCGTGGTCACAGAAGACTTCAGAGAGTCTTTACAGGAACCGTGAGTGGCCACGGTTCGAAACGTCAGATAAAATCTATACTAATATTATAAAGCTGAAGAGTTTGTTTTGTTTGTTTGTTTGTTTGTTTGTTTGTTTGTTTAAACGCGCTAATCTCAGAAACTACTGAACCGATTTGAATAATTCTTTCACTGTTAGATAGTCTATTTATCGAGGAAGGCTATAGGCTACATTTTATCCCGGATTTCCTACGGGAACGGGCACAACGCGGGTAAAACCGCGGGGCGCTGCTAGTGTAAAATAAAAGCGAAGTGTATCCGTAAACGTAGTTTTTATTCAAATAGAAGAAAAGATATATTTTGTGTTCGATTAAACTAAAGAAACCTGTATCTTTTCTTCATTTAAAAAAAATGAAATAAGAAAGAGAGCGAGAGAAATTAACTTAATTTCAATTTTTTTTTTTGAATTTTAGATTTTCTTTTTTGAACATGGCATCCTTCTTAGATATGTAGACACAAATAATTCAAAAAGTTTCTGTACTAATTAAAACCTACTTGTACTTACAGAACCTCTGTGTGGATAGGTCTCTATAGGAGTGCCGGGTTCGTATCCATCTTCCAAACTCCAAAACTTCGAATCTTCGCTATGCTCAAGGTAATGATATTCTTTGTGCAAGCTAGAAGAAGACAGTTTCTTTAAAAAGAAGAGCTAACGTAGTTTCTTCTAGAAGAAGAGTTACCGCAGATCTAGGTCCAGACAGCCTGACTATGAAAACGAAAAAGTCTCATAGACTACTTATTTCTAGGTGTTTCTAGACTTCTAGAGTATGCTCCTTCATACTATCTAATTTTTGACGGTTGAATCAATTTGGCCGGTTTTCCAACTTCAGATATAATTTTTTCTGTTCTATAGATGTTATTTTCTGAGATGGGCTTGGAACGGAATAATTTTACCAAAACTCTTTCATTTAACGAAGGAATAATTTTTTGTTGGAAGACTGCCATATTTGTAAGAAAAAAATACATTATATATGAAAGCTCGTACACTAGAAACACCTAGACACAAGAAGTTTCGTTGGTCGTTAACTAAATAATCGAACTGTGATTTTTGACTAGTGACTGAAGACAGACTTGATTGCGTCAAAAAATTTTGTTCAGTCTTGGCTTTACCTAATTTCATACTTTTCGTGCAACAAATGCTTCATCGAAACGTTAGTTTTTTACAGGATGATTTTGGTGGGATCTTCTATTTCTTCTACAATCACCATGAGTTCAGATCGCTTAGTCAAACTACGCTTCGTACGCTCCCTTGTTTACACGCTAGTTTCGTGGCATAGTATTTACAAACCGAGATAGACAATCAGTTTAGATTCATAAATATTGACTATCATTTAGTAACTACGAGTCACATTAGGCGCAGAGAAATGTTTTAAAAACACTTACTTCTCCTCTCTAAACAGCTCCTTCGGCCCTAACGTATTGAACGTGTAACATAGACCCTCTTCTGTCAATATAGGGGTGAACAAGTCCGAACAGTTTTCTCGGGGAATATCCTTCCATTTGCAACCGAAGAACACCTCAGTCAGATTCGGTGAAACCTACAAAAAATAAAACTGTATTACGCCCGTCAAATGCTTCCTTAGTAGAGATTAAATGAGTTCTTCGATTTGTAATGTATGAAAAATTACGTCATTTAGTTAAGTATCGATTTAATGAACGTCTTTAAGTGCGGCAGTTAGCTTTTCCTCTTTTGACAGTTGATAAAGGTTAACATTTGCTACTATATTCTTAAGCAACTGTTAAAGGTTAAAAAACAGAACGCACTAACAACCATCATTATAAGAATAATTATAGTGCGATTGTTATAGTTTTTGTTTAGTTTAACTTACAGTAGATTAGCTTACTACAAAACGACATCGACAAAACAAATCAAATCAAGTTTTAATCGAGTATCACTTTCGATCGAGTAGCTAGTTAGCATTTGGTACTTTAGCTAAACCATTTTGAATCAAACTTAAGGTACCAGTGCGTGTTGGGCCACCACGCCGATTTTAATGATGCAGTCTTCGTAACTTGTGTTTTGGGGCCCAACCCGGAATGGAACTCTAAGCTTACCCACACTTAATCTATACTAATATTATAAAGCTGAAGAGTTTGTTTTCTTTGTTTGTTTGTTTAAACGCGCTAATCTCAGAAACTACTGAACCGATTTGAATAATTCTTTCACTGTTAGATAGTCTATTTATCGAGGAAGGCTATAGGCTACATTTTATCCCGGATTTCCTACGGGAACGGGCACAACGCGGGTAAAACCGCGGGGCGCTGCTAGTATACTTATAAGAAGAAAAAATTTATAAGTTGGCGAAAACTCACTTCCTTTATATTGTTGACGGTATCAATCCCAGAAGAATATTTACGGCCATTAGTAGGAGCGAGGTGGTCGTCACAAACTAACGACACATCTTCGAAGAGGTGTTTTCTACGGAAAGTTTAGTAGGAAATAAGTACTTTACGACTAACAAACAAAATAACCATAACAGTCCAGCCTAGTGTGTAAGGCCTCGGTACCAAAATTAGGGTTACAATTTGAATACGTTCGAGCTGATTGCTAATAACCTCTATAGTTGCCACAGTGTAATTTTTGCTAAATGATAAGTGAACATAGTAAATAGAGTTTGATTGACGGACCTAGCTTGCAGCTGAAAAAAGTAAGAAGTTCGTGTAGGTCATATCATAACCTACTACTGGGGCCAACCCCGGGTGTAGGAGTTATTAGACCGCATATAGGCCTCTGACAGCTTGCAGCTGAATGTAAACGACATTTTAATGAAAATAAATAAATGTTTTGAGCTTAGGTGGGTAAGTTATAAAGTTCTACTCACTCTTCCTCCGTCAAGTTTTGGTAAGTTGCGTTGTTGACGTACAAGTTGTAATACTCGGTAAAGTTGAATTTCGTTTGCATGGCTTTAGTTTCGAAACAAACCGTCACAGCTGGGTACGGTATCTGGAAATGTTTTTTAATTTAACTAGACGTAACCGTAACTAGGTATAGAAGGAATCGACTAGCTCATAAAAATAAAGCGACACAATTAGGCACTGATATTGTTAAAAGTACCTATCACGAAATTCTAAATTTTGTATGAAACCGCGTGGGTACCCGCTTAACGCAGTTTCAGGCCTCAAGGAACATAATTTGTAGGATCAGTATTAAAATTGACTGATAGAACTTCTTTTAATGAACATGATCTGTGGGTAATGAAAGTACCTAAACCCAGGACAGCGGACAGGGACGGTAGACGTTAAAGAAAACTTTTGCCCACAAGTGGAACAGTATTTTTTGTAAATCAACAGTAGTAGGTTGATTTACAAAAAAGGCTGTACTCTAAAGTCTAAAAGAAACACTCACCAAGTCAACTAGCAAAGGAACTTACTTGCCACACCGGCGTAGGGTTCTCAGCGAAGCTCACAATGACAGGACTCTCGTTCCACTTGATCCAAACCTTCCGGATGAGACCGGCGCAGAGGACCACGCAGCAGATGAACATGAACAGCCAGAACACTCTAAGAGTAAAGAGTTTGAAAAAGGTAGCTAAGAGCAATTAGATAGGGACATAACAAAAAACATAAGGTTAAAGATGTAAAATAGTTTATGTGTTGATAATTTTTGAAATAATCATGATACTCTTAGTTTTTTATCATTTGAAAAGTTTGGGCAAATTATTAAGCTTTTAGTATTTTTTCTTAACTATGAGAAAATGGAAGACACATAAGTGCCAGTGCGATGGCATTTTTTTATAGGAATGGAATTTTTGAACATGAACAAAATATACCTACAGTACGAGAGCTTGTTTAAAAACCTTCAGGATAATAACAGCAAGACCCCTTACTTCTCCACAAACGTTCTCTCCTTCTCCCCAATATACTTCAGTCCATGTAGATTAGAGTTGTAAGTGTAGTCGACCAGGTATTCCTTCAAGAAATTGCGTCTCTTCTTACTCTTCGACAACTTTCTCGTAAAATTCGGATCGATATCCTTATTTTTCTCCAAATCATCGTCAGGAGGTTTTCCCACGCTATCAGATCTGCAATTGGAAATGCTTGAGTTATGTAGGTTTAAAAAAATAGGGTTGAATTTAAATTACCTTTTTCGAACTTATTCATCGAATATTGTATCAATTTCTTATCCAAATCTGATGATTCACTAAAATAAACACTTTTGAAGAAAGAAAATAATTTTGATTAAATTAACACTTTTACACCAGTCGTTATTAAATAAAAATAAATAAGTAACACCAGTTTTTCAAAAATATACCTCGAGTGCCTCCTCATAATGCTGAATTGTAACTAAACGTTCAGAAAGGCTTGCCAACGAAAAATGCCATTCGACATCCCAAGAGAGATCCATGCCAATTATGAAATTGAATTTCTCATACCAATTTCATAAAAAGTCGCATACAATTCCCTGAATGTACATGCCATTGTAATTAAATAAATAATATTGAGTTTGGTGCTGATATGCAAATTTTTACAGGCGTGTGCAGTGCGATATGATAAAGTTATTTATTTTATAGCTATTGTAACGTTTATGACATGATACCAATGTGATATCAAATGTTCCACTTACTTTACTTGTCATTTTTAAACTGCTATAATACCTAATGACATGTCAATAAGATATTTGAAATTGTATAATTAGACAAAGTCCTAGAGTGGTCAACATTTTCATGGGTTGACAATATTATTAGTCACACCATAATAAACCCATATTACAGACGATGTATTTTACGTATTACATAATGTCTGCATCGGACTCACCGACAAGAGCCATGCTCTTAAATTTATGATGATGATATCATTCTGTAGGTTGTATAATGCCACATTGGGCCAGTAGCTATCAACACCCTATATAGTACCTAACACAAACGTCTGCCTCTTAAATAATTTTACAAAATAAGTAATAAAACATCAAGAAAGTTAAACAAATAATTTTTTTTAGGCAAAGCCTGAGCCTACAGCATCACCCATCTTTTCAAAGGTCAAACTGTTTATATGGATAGTACCTGGTAAAATATTGAAAAAGAACACAGTTTTATCTGCGGACCCCCTGGTTTAAGCCTGACACCATATCAATAGCGAGATAAATAAATACAATCCTTTATCTGATTTTTAGTTTACATATGTCGATAAGTAACATGCTAGATTTTATTTTCATTCCGTTGAAAGTTAATAATTACTTAAGTATGTACGAGTCGAGTATAGGTAAGTAAGAAGCGAACGTTTTACTCTGGGGCAAAGGTTATGAGATAAAGTATCTAGCAACTACTCAGGTATTTATATATATTCAGAGTTATTGAAATTGCTATTTACATATTTATAAACGAAACGGCACAGACGGTATCACAAGTTTGTGAGGAAACTAGCATTAGTGAAGGTTATTGCAAAAGACACTTTTTTATTCCTATCTACTCAAAATAGTATTAGCTTAGCCTGCTGTCCCACTGCTGGGCAAAGGCCTCTTATTTCAATGAAGATATTGAAGATATTGATGGATAGGCGTAATCACCACGCTTTCCTACTAAATTAAAGTAATTTTTACCTATATACAATTATTAATTTTAACTTCTTATTTAATAAGGTATATGAAAGGAACTCGTTCATATAAAGTGCAATTATTTCTATACCTGTACCTAATTATCCGAATTCTAATACCTATCATTAGATAAGACAACAGTAAATAAAGGATAATTAAAATTTTATTAATAAATCATCAATTACTTTCGTGTTTTCAATCGGTTTGCATGTGAACATGTCATTAGTACATAATATTAATGACACAAAGAAACAGCAATAATACTAACTAACTAGAGTTAATTCAATTTTTATGTTTGTTTCGTGTTAGCAATTCAAGGATAATACTCGTAAGTCGTAAGTGTAAAAACGTTGAATGTTGAAGAAAGTCGTATAGAAAAAACTTTGATCGTAACGCTGTGGTTTGTGGTAACGTGACAAACAAAGTTGTGATCGAGGACCTCCCCAGCGGATTGCGTGGGATCGATCAGCAGTAAATATACGTAGTACGAGTATTCAGCCAGTGATTGTGCCAACCAAGGAGAATATATAATCACTACGCTACGCCGAGTAAACCTCGCCGCCGCGATCGCGCCAGTATTCCCCAGACCGTCGCACAGACTCTCGCGTCCGCTACCAACCTCTATTCGCGCGTAAATTATAATCGATGGCGGCCACGGAAGAACTAAGCGGAATCCTCTCAAGGAGACAGGAGATCAATGATAAACTCGAAGAAGGGCTCGAAGTAAAGCCTAAATATAAGTTTGTTAACGTCTTTACCGAGTTCCACGAGTTCACCAGAAAGGAAATAAAACAGTACGAGGCGACCTTTAACAAGTGAGTGTTTTGTTTTATTTTGACAAAGTTAATTTTGCGAGGCTTACCTGACAGGATATTTGTTTCATTCTATATTAACGTTAGTACCTAGGTACCTAATTGTATGTTAATTTGTTTACTTTTGACACGAATATAGCGAAAATTATTCGTTTGCGTACACCTATGTGTTAATTAATTAAGTTGTCGTGTTAAACATTACGTTGACATGTGTACTCTAGGGAAATTTAATTTTTTGACCAACATTTGCCGTTAAGTGGGTAGCTGATAGTACTTAGAATAGCAACGAGTAAATTAAATTAAGTATTTATATACCTAAACCGTGATGTTGACTGTAAATAAATTACGTGAATACCAATTTAAATTGGAAAATAAACTGAAAATGTTATTGACAGTTTATTTTAATCAACTAACACGAAGAAGCGTCCATAGGGGTTATTTTTGCAGAAAGTAGCAAAGTGCTTCAATTAACATTAAAAGTTGATATAGGATCCATTGTCATTACCTACAGCAAGATAGGATTTAGGTACCTATCTACACTTTTAAGCAGCTATCTTACCTTCATACTACTAAGGTTTATACACACACATTTTTATTCTGAAAAAAATAGATAAGTATCTGCTAATTATTTTATCATATCTATAAAAAAACCTTACGTATTTAATATAATAAAACAATTCGCGGTAAAGGTGTGTTTCCAGATAGCGTGATAATGATAACAAGGTCGATAAACAACATAATGAATAAGATCTTCGCGGAATACTGTTTAGACATTTTCCTATAGATCAATGGTTTTCTATAAGGACGATTTTCAATGCAATAATGTAATCGACATTAGTAATAACAGTAAGCAAGATCCAATAGGTTAGGTTAGCCTGGTTACCTAACGCTGTCAGTATTTAGACCGCCTAAAGGCCACCGAAATGGTCTAACGATTACTACATTACGAACGTGCTAATGTTTCTTCCGTAACCGCAAATATATTACTGCAGATTTATTGACGAAAGTGAAAAGTTTATAGTTCATAGTGATAAATTTACACTCTCGTTCTGCCAAGCCCTTACCAGATCACTTTCCAAGTCAACAGGGCTGAATGTAAACACTACATTATAATAACATTGTGCTATCTATTAGAAGTCTATTTAATTTATTTTTTTCAATAAATTAATTTTAGTCAATAATTAATTAGTTAGTTAAGTAGGTATCATTTTGAGAAATTATGGTATTATAGACGCAAATATCTTGATCAACATATGCTAGTTTTGGAAAGAACAAATACAAAATTATAACAAAAAAAAAACAATATTAACAAGTAAAAGGTTAAAAACATAATAACAAATTATCACATGGACAAGAAATGTAGGTAATTTATTAGAAATGACAATGAGCCGCGTCGTGGGAGACGAATTATGAATAGATAGAAGTCACGCTATACTTATGAGAATTACAATGTTACTTACATCACATCACTTTCAAATGTAGTGATAGTGAGATGATATTAAATGTACTGGGAATCCGTTTATTATTGTAAGTACTTTGGAAAACTCCGCTTCTAATAAAAGTAATCGCACAGGGAAATACCAGTATTTTTCAGTGTTGTAAAGAAGGAGATGTGTTTCATATTTACGTATACAAAATGTATGAGAATGTCATGTGGTCACAATATCTATAGAATAAAGCTAAAGGGCCTTATTCATAAACGCTTATTAAAGCACTTTAGCTATCAAATGGTTTGTCCCTTTCCGACATACGCTATTTGCCAAAGAGCGAAAGAGACAAATCACTTTAAAGCACTGTTTAAATTTGTTTTTTGTTGGGTTAAACTCAATCTCAGCAACCACCAATCAATAACATAATCCATAGCATAACGCGAGTAAACTGATGGGACACTGCTAGTATCCTATAATAGAAAACATCCAATTAGAATTTGAAGCGATTACCAAACCACTTGCCTCTGAAGTGAAAGAACAACAAGAGGTTTTTAATCGTAACCTAAAACTAATGATAAGTGAAACCGGTTAAAATATACAACGCCAAACAAACTGATATCATGAGATAACCCGCATCCGTCCAATTTAATCTCTGCTACTGCGTGATATTTTTACAATTTCCACATTCCATTCAATATAATAGGCAATGAAAACTAAATAAACAGTTCATTGTTCTTTATAAAAATAACATTGTTTTCAACATTAAGTGAAGAGATATTTATCAATGATTCTGAATAGCTGTTGAGATGAATGAAGAAGGTGTGTAATACGTCCTCAGGCTCAGAATAATGAATGGAATAATTGCATTCTGTGTTTGTTGATTGTACTCTCACTGAAGTGAATTCATGAATGATTTCTATACTTACTATACTGTTGTTCTGTAACATCATTCGTCACGTTCAGTTGGAACTCAATAATTTCTTTAGTCTAATCTAGGTCTGAAGCCAAATCTTGGGCGGTCAAAATACTATTCCAATTCAATCCGCACCTTTCAAATCACTGAGTTATTTTTAATATAACGCTTAAAGCCATCGTAAGCAACTTTGCCTTGTTAAACCGTGAAGCGTCAAGCGTCAAACCCAATCTCATTAATGTGACCGAAGTGTAAGAGGTCCCAAACAATCAGTGTCCCAAAAAGGATGTCCTTAATAACAATGGTCGTGGACACTCGTGGAATAAGGACATAAGTGGAGCCGCCACTCGAGACCCCTCCGTCACATTTTTTGCCGATTACCATAATATCAGTGTTGAATAAAATTCCTGCGCCTGCTTTATGATGCGGTGACGACCTATTGACGGAAATGGGCGACTTCCATGTATTTTAAATTAGTCATCCATCACAATATCATTATTCATTACACATTAAAAAGTTAATTTCCTAAAACTTGTAAAATGAGTAATGAATCATGGAAAGGAAATTGAAAGTCTCTAGCTCTCTGTGACCTAAATTCGCGTGTGACGTATGAGTACTATATATTTTCTTTAGTAACTATACTTTCAAAGGACATAATAGAATGTAAAAATTTAAACATTATGTAGAGCAAATGGTAAAATTGGTAAGCATTGAAATAGTTATGTGCTACAAAAGTCAATTTACAGAGAAACTCATTCAACTCAACACTCAAACAACGGTAATAAGGCACGATTATTGAAAATATACGTACAAATCTACATGACATAATAGTCCGGAAACAGCCCAGCCTTAACCATGGAAACACGGTCTACATATAAAAATGAGGTACGCACGTATCAAAGGACGACTATTGATTTCCTTCAATAAACAAATCAAGGCCTGATTGAAAGGCGAGACTGAGTTCAAAAACATGATACAATCGGTCAGCGTCCAAAGGAAGTTCAACGTATGATTGTGCGAGATGCAGCGAGACAAAATCAATGTCGACTGCATTCGTGAGTCATACCACGTATGGTAATAATATTAAAGTTATTGCGGAAACGGGGTGGCAAAAAAGTTATTACTGTACAAGGGAATTTTGTTTAAAACTATCCACGGTGGAGCAAAGCGAGCGAGCGAGCAAATATAAATTTAAAAATTCTGAAAGGTCAAAGATCACAACTGTACTTCTCTACACAATAATCAATCACTTTTAGCGTTGTTATGTAAGGAAATTTATCTACGGGACTAGCGCTAACTATATCTAGATACGATGAATACTTATATGGGATCCGGTCAACGAGATGCACACAGATGATCTGTCCGAAAACATAAAAATAGCAGGAGATGAGCGGCCTTAATATAATGGGGTGGGTCCGGTTGCCTTCTAGCTAGTTCGACTTAACTTTTAAATATTTTGAATAGATGTACTCATTGTATTGTAATATTTAAAGGATCTCTATTCGCTATAAATGATATAAAGGTAGGTATCCTATTTCGAGAATATTGGATATAAGTACATAGGTACCTACTCGTAGGGGTAAGCTAGGCTATTAATGAATTTGATTCGATGGAAGGATATTCAGAATGAATTCAGGTTTAATATCTAATTTATCAACCGTGAACTGAATATACTTGTGCGTTGTGTATATTGCCTAACTAATTTGATTCTAAAGCTTGTAGTCACGGCCTACATTCAAGTAAATTGAGAAAATTGGTGTTCGTAGATATTGATCATATTCGTGAACATCAATTTCCTTAATTTCTTTCATTTTTTTTCATTTGCCACTCCCTGTGTAAACAACTATAACTGTAAAACGAGATAAGAATATTAGTAAATATTGTTTCGAACTAGATTGCGGATACCGACTGCAGTCACAAACAAACTTCTGCTTTATCTATATATTTATAAGTGCTAGTTCATTGAAACTAACAGCAACGAACTTTATAACCTCTATTTAGTTAGGTATATTGAATTCAAAACATCGTAATCCTTTCGACTTGTGTAATAAATTAATAATAATGTAACCCAATGCAAGTCATCGTAAAATTGGAGAAACTATTTTCGGTTTCAATGTACCTATAGGAAAATTGCCAGTATCAGAGATTTATAAGGAATTTAAAGTTAATGATTGCATGAATAAATGAAAATAACGACAACGAAATAATTATTTCATGGAGGAAACGTTCTTCGAAAGAAATTAATCATTCGCTTTTAGGAATATGTGTGCCATAAATTCTCTTCTTATAGTATTTACTTATCACACCACACACCTGCCTGTCTATATGCCAATTAATCGGTCGTATCCGGTGTCCTAAGTATTACGAATCTATATGAGTAAACACTGAGTCAACATAGTAACCTATAAAGTGTTAAAATGACTCCCCACGTCTTTACATAATTCACACCTATGTGTTAATAGTCACTATTAAGTATACTATGGCATGTACGTAGAAACTGTCTATTAAACTGTGACTTGCTATAGTGACTTGTTTTTATTCTGTATACGTATAGTGAGTAAGAATTTATGAATGGCCACAGATTTAATAGTAAGGCAATGAGTAATGAATGACCGTATATGGTGATTCTTAATTAACCATTTATTTATTTAACTAAACTTACATCTATATATATAAAATTCAAAGTCCTGACTGACTGACTGACTGATAATCAACGCACATCCTCAACCTCTACACCTAGAAACATGACATTTGGCAGGAAGGTTCTTCAAGTGACGTAAGTGCACACTAAGAAAGGATTTTCGAAAATTCCTACGGGAACGGGCTCAACACGGGCAAAGCCGCGGGGCGCTGCTAGTATAGTATAATTAAGTTGGCAAAAGGTGTTCTTAAGAAATAATAATTAGAAGGAATTCAGTCAGATGATTATGGATGCTTGCTTTGCTTGTATGTCTTCAGTGAGCGACACTTTTGCTCTGCTTGTAGACTAAAACCGCCTTATTCGTAAACGCTATTTAACTAAAACACTGTTAAAAATGTTTTGTCTCTTTTGCTCTTCGGAAAAATAGCGTATGTCGGAAAGGGACAAACCATTTGATAGTTAAAAAGCTGTTTATAAGCGTTTATTAATAAGGCCCAATGAGTTTAAATACATTTATAATCAGATACTAATACTTACTGAAGCAAACAGTAAAACAGCAAAGAATAACTAAATACTCCATTAAGAAAAACTAAGTTTCCTTTCTAACATCTGCGATTGGGAAATACGGAAAAAACTAGTTCCACATCGGTACCACACGTTGCAACATACTGCAACTCTGCGGTTGTACTAGTATATAGCACAGTGTACTATGTACATACTCGTAGTACATAACGTTATGTAATGTAACCAATGATACAAAACACCTTCTGAAGTTTAATTGATTGTCGGAAGCCGGCAGCACGCACCGGTTTAAAAACGTACGCAACAAATAGAACAAACAATAAATTAGTTTTAATTTTGTTTACTTAATTTTATTATTAAATCGATTAAAAGGTGGATTAGTTAAGTTAAATATAAATAAGTAACTTTAAGTGTAAGTTTTGCATGAAAAGCAGACACAACCCATCCTCTTGAATCACTCTACTGGTGGTGAAAACCATATGAAAATTCGTTCTATAGTTTTGAGAAAATTACATACAGACAGGTTTTTGGAGACTTGAGAGAAAAATAAAGTCATTGAATTTTTTTCTAAATATAACTTCGCCTACTTTAAACGTCGGCGAAAACAAAAGTACCAGTAATTGACTTCTTAATTAGACTTTAACATGCAATAGGGGTGACTACTATCTATAAAGAACATATAATGGAGACAATAACTAGCATTATATGAAATAATCATTACAAACGGAAGTTACATTTATTGTCTATCTAAGTAACTACAATACTATTACTTTACTTTTAAGTTTTTTACTTTTTACTTAGTTTTACTTTATCACTACATAGTTTAAAACAATAGTTTCACTTCATCACTACATAGGTAGGTAGTATAAAACATAGTCGCTTTCCGCTGTCTATCCCTATGTATGCTTAGATCTTTAAAACTACGCAACCGATTTTGATGCAGTTTTTGTTAATATATTGAATCAAGAGGAAGGTTGATAGTTGAATTTCCCACGGGAAAGGGCACAACGCGGGTAAAACCGCGGGGCGTTGCTAGTACAAATATAAATTGGTAAAAATTATTAGTTTGTATGTAGGAGGAACTACTAGTGAGATTTGATAAATTTCTGTATACAGGGGTAAGATTATAGGTAAAGTAATGTAGGGCCCTGAATTCCCAACGTAATTGAGTACATAGTTTGTAAATCGACTGGGAATTGCTAGTTCTATATAACCTAGGGTTTACTTTCTTAAAACTTTCCCTCTGTGAATGATATAAAGCACAAACAATACAATTTTCTGCCATAACTATCCTCGTAAAATAATTGCTAAAGGCATAACTTTACAGTCTACTTAAAACTGACTTGTTTTAATCAAAAACTTAATCAAATAGTGTTATAAAACGGATATCGTGAACATACATTAAGCTACAAAGTAAGAACCAATATTATTTTGTGTTTATTAGACGAGTAATAGGAATATTAACTTTGAAATAATAGTAGCCAAGTACTCTCGTTTTCATAAACATCTCTATTTTATTTAGTCCTAGTACCGTCTCGTCAAGTCAAGTCAACCGTCAAGTACGGGAATTTCAGGATAAATGTAGGTATCCATGTGTTATTATATCACGGTAAAGATTATTCCAAAAACGTGTAGTGGTTTTTGCGTGAAAGAGTAAAAAAAATACTTACCTATGTACATACATCTTCACAATTATTATACTAAATGAAACGGGTCTGTATCGTGTTAGATAATTTAACGTATTTACTAAAATACGTACCCGACGTTTCGAGTGGATTACACCGCTCGTGGTCACGGGAAGACTCCGTGACCACGAGCGGTGTAATCCACGTCGGTGAAACGTCGGGTACGTATTTTAGTAAATCGTTAAATTATCTAACACGATACAGACCCGTTTCATTTAGTATAATGAGTGCAAATCGTGTGAGTTTAAAAAGTTTATCTTCACAATTAATCACTATATAGTATAAAATAAAGTCGTGTCTGTTTGTCGTCTGTTTGTCTGTCTGTATGCTTAAAATCTTTAAAATTACGCAACGGATTTTGATGCGGTTTTTTGTAATAGGTAGAGTGATTCAAGAGGAAGGTTTTTATGTAAAAAAATTCCCGAAATTCCCACGGGAACGGCACAACGCGGGTAAAACCGCGGGGCGCTGCTAGTCTCTTATAATTATCAGTAGGATTAGCAGAACTTAGAAGGTCAGTGTAAGAGTTAATGAAATAAACATATTCCAAACACAACGAGACGACAATTAAGTAATGATTTCATCAATAAATTCGAACATAACGATATTAAAACCCAGTTTTCAGAAACTCAAGAGGCTGTTAGCTTTTACGCTAAAGCTTTGGGCTTGGCAGTTTGCCAAAATCAAGCCGAGTTTACGTAACCGGAGACCTACATCGATACTATCTCGGGAGTCAAACCTAGTTTTAGAACGAGGAAATAAAGGGAACATGGCTATAAACTGCTCATATTCACACTCCTGTATAGAATGACAGGGAAAAGACTGTCGTAAACATCTTAGAAGTGCTTGGATAGATGATTGTTTTTTTAAAGAAGTTGATGGTTATGTGGGTAATATCGGAGTTATTTCATCGGGTGGTGAGGTGACTTTTAATTTCTATGGACAAATAGTGGTTATTGTCAGCATTGAGTATTAGAATAACCATACAATATAAAGGTAAGTACCTAGTTTACCAAAATAATATCTATAACCAATCTACGTATCTAGGTTTTAAATATTCAAATCTATCAGAGTACCCATGATTTCAAACTTCATCAACCAGAAGTCGTGAAGATTGACAAGTTTATATTGGACACAAAATATGATAGACAAAGAATGTTGCCAATTTATTTATGTCTCTAATAAATTGGGGCATAAAAATGGTCATTGATATTAATTGACTACAATGAAGTGGAGAATTTGGGAACAGTTTTAAAAGACCGTTAGCTTAATTATTTCTTAACTGTGATCTTGTGGGGTTGTCACAAGTTCAAAGAGTTTGGTAATTTAAATTAGGTTCAATGGCAATGCAAAACCGGTGGGCAGTAATCATCTGGTAATAAGCACTTATTAAACCAAATACGAGTAGATAGATTCAGTTATAATTATCCCAATGGATTTTGAAAGATATACACGAATCTAGAACTTTCCGAACGCTGCAATTATTTGAAAAAGTACCCGAAACTCCATTGTTATTCGATCAACAATCGAAACAATGTTAAAAAACAGCGAACATGCCAAGGCGAACTATTCACAAAGGCTGAGAAATCCATTAATATAGTCGGGAGTTGAATAGGGCAGCAAACTATGTCGGTTATTTTATTATTGGCCTCATTTTTTGTTTACATTTTCGCACGAGCGCGAGTATAGTACGCTGATGTATTGCTTAACAGATAGAGTAATTAGAGATTCTGAACAATGGTTAATGTACCGAGTAAGTTCGAGTACCTAGGTTCGTGGCGACCTTTGTTGTCGGAGTTTTTAGTCCGTCTAAGGCCTCAGACATGGTCTTGTGTTTGAATCAAATTGGATCGACAAGCTAAGCCAAAACGCTACCGTACTCAGATATAGAACCGTCTGCCTATATTATTGACGCTTTCATCAAGTTTGTTGCTAAGCAATAACTAATATTGAGATACATAAAGACATGAATGACCACAATAGATTTCATTCTTTCATTTCTTCAAAAAATACCATTTTACGTAGGTAGGTATTATTTATGTTGTGTTTAAATGAGTCATAGATACCAATACCGCAAACTAGGCAAGAATATGACACACAGGTTTAATTGTAGGTGACGTAAATATGCAGCTAGGAAAGGATATTTCTATTTTTGTATTTAAGGTAAACCCCTTATGACTTACTTGTCGCGCCCCGCCGTGATACCCGCATTCTACCCGTTCCTGACGGAATTTCGGGATAAAATGTAGCCCATGTGTTATCGAAAAGTTTCATCCAAATCCGTCCGGTGGTTTTTTCGCGAAAGAGTAATTAACATACATCCATCCTCACAAACTTTGCATTTAGTGTCATTACAATAGTATGGTAAGTACATATATATATGGTATATATTAATGTTTTGATATGAATCAGAATTACCAGACATCCTTATAACTTCAAAACATGGTAAACGTTTATTAATAAGAAGTTTCCCAAATAAGCGCGTGCGCATAACCAAAACATTGACTCCCGCAGTGAGTTCCTTTGTTTTGGGTTACGACTACGTTTGAGGTAACTTTTGTAAGAATAAACTCGGTATTGGATGATGTTATATAACAGTAGGTATATTACTTAAGATGTGAGTTGTTATGATACTGGTTCGCAGGTTAGGTAGCGCAAAAATAATATAGGGTGTAATACATATACAGATAAAGTATATAAAAAAATACCTTCGTATTTCTTGTAGTTTCAGACTGATCCAAATGGGCCTCTGTATATTGTATTTCTCACAGTAAAAATAAATTCGTAGGAGTCGATCCTAGAACTAATAAAACAATGGGTGATATTGGAAATAATAACGTTTTGGATCTCGGAAAGTACCTAAGCCATTACGAGTAGTACCCAATTGTACAAAAATAGGTACCTATACCCTTTAAGGTATACACGTAGTCAGAAGCGATACCACAGAATACTTCAGTAGGACTAAGCACTTAACATACTGCTTATGTTAACTCGTTGTCAAGAATCCAGTGTTGAAATCCTCAAGAATATTGCCATAAGATAAAAACAAAGTGTTACTTTGTAAAATAGGGTACGAAAAATAACTAGGCACTTGAAGCAATAGTCATCCCATAACAATAATAAATACAGTAAGCACTTTGTCACATTCTAGAGTTTGCAAATAATTAATACATTAGTTGATAATAAAGTAGTTTGAATATGATAAGGTTCCAATATGTTTTTATTAATTTACTTATGCTTAACATTTAATTTAATTCACGGGCTGAATAAAGTATCAATCAGCATTTAATTTTGTAGAACCTATTTACACTTCACCTCGTTCTTGCTAACAAGCTTAGGTACCAACCTCTCGCCTCGACTCGCAAGACAATGTGATTTGTAACCCGCTACCATAAACCGTGGAAACAGTTTAGCTAATGTTACAATTTGCCATGTTTTTGCCGGTGAATGAATTTCAATAGGGTTTTGTGTGACATAGCCGTAATGGTAAGACTCAGTCACAGTGTGCGCTTTGTTCCAACGTACCTCACATTCTGTTTCTAATGTACCTTACATTGTGTGCTACTGCTTATTATGTAGTCTAGTTAGTGTTACTAATATTGACGAACAATACTAGAAAAATGTAATGAGAAACATTGTCATTTCTTACTTTTTAAACCTAGCAGAATAAGTGATAAGAAATGTAGCTTTAACGGAAGCCTGGTAGGTATATGGATACTTAGGTATACATCAATACATTTTCCAGTTACATAGCTAACTAGTATTAGTTTCACGATGGGAGATATTCCATAAGATAAATATTATACACAGAAAAACAATAGACAAACACTAGATAATGTGTATCAAAGCAACCTTGCCATAAACAACAACGTAAAAAAATGGTTCGCCATTTTAAATAAACGGGTCGCGTCTCCATTACACAATGAAGAGTTTATTGCCTATAAAAATATTCTTTTTCTATTCTTGGAACATACATAACGTACCTACAATGTATAATATACCATTATCAAGTCACACATGATGAAATAAATATGTCATACCCATGTAGTATGGAGGTACTTAACTATAATTTATGGTTACGTTTTCGCATTATATCCTTCCTTCCTAATGATGTAATAGGTATTTTGTAAGAGGATACGTTGTGACGTCAGTTCATTCATGCTAAACAGAATTAAAGATTATAATACTAGTACCGCCCCGCGGTTATACCCGCGTTGTGCCCGTTCCAGTGGGAATTTCGGGATTTATTTATACATATAAAACTTACTCTTGATTCACTCTATCAATTTAAAAAAAACCGCATCAAATTCCGTTTCGTAGGTAATTTTAAAGATCTAAGCATACTAGGTGCATACGGACAGACAGCCAGACAGCGCAAAGCGAATTTAAGCGACTAGTGATTATAACCTGCTGGAGTAACACATGGGGTTACGTAGTTATAATAATGGTTGCATTCAAACATAACAGTAAAAAAAATGGCGTCTGCACTAACGAAGGAAGGAATACAGAACCTACTTCTTCTTATGTCGGGTAAAAACGTTTGTGAATGCCAAATTTTAATTGTTTTTGATTAAGATAGGTATGGGATACTTTCCTACGCTATTTGTCCCACACCAATTTAGGTGACCGTTGGTGCTGTCAAATTAAATTATGAATGAATGTTCTGTTAGAATTGTTACTGCTATTATTTACTATGTTCTATCTTTGATATTAATCTCTGTAGAAGGAAACAATATAATAATTCTGAGTTTCCTGCACCTAGGATCATTGGTAGGGGGACGAGTAACCTTCGCCAAGCCAGTTGGCTAAGCCGTTTGCTGATTGCTAACATTGCAGTATAGGTTATGTATGAATGATTTTGAATGAATAAGATAAAGTATTTAGCTTCCAGGCTGAGACCACCTCGAGTGTATTATACCTTCGCCATTGACGAAGAAAAAAGTATCGTTAAAGAAAAATAACTAAGTACCAAAAAATACACTGAGATAATACCTATCTGTTTAAATACCGTCGCGCGACTTAACGGAGAAGGAAATAGGAGAGGATCCTTAGTAATTGGGTCACTTTGATCACACAAATAAAGGTGAAGGGTTTACTTGAACCGGACAAAGGATGTGCAGAGCGCACTTTACTATTCTAAGTAGGTAACTACTATGTTAAATATCAGCTGATGACTGTTGTGAAGAAAATCTGCATTCATAAGATCACAGCCACATTTCTGAAAGGATAATGACATTGACATTTTGTTATTTAATAGATCTCTTACATTTCGAAATTAGCTGTTCAATATTACATTATGTCGTCATTATGTAAACAAAAACAGTTTTTAATATGCAATTATCGCAAGTTGGGCTAATTATGTGAAATCATTAAATTATGTAACTGTGTTATTTGAATTGTAAAGTAGGCCTACTAGGTATGGCACGGAAAATTCAAAATTCAAAAATTCCATCGATAAATAATTTGACTATAAAATACAAATGTTAACTAACATTCGTTGCGTATCAATTTTTTCATTCGGTCAAGGTAAAATTTCCATTTTGAATTGTAATTTGTGCCACCTACGCTAGTCGCCATATCTGCATGCAATAGGTGTTCATATCATAGTTGAACTTGGGTTACAGAATAAAACTCAACTATAAAAATAAAATAATACTCGTACTACCTCTCTTGAGGATATATATGTACAGCTATGTGCATTTGACTCACGTCTTCTAAGTCTACATGAATGTAATAAAGGTGAACGGTGTAAGTAAGTTTCCTCTATAAAAACAAAATATGTACTTATTAGATGATATTAGCTCACCCGTAACCAACTCTCAAAACTTTAAAATATTTTATGAGACACTACCACAATATCTACTTTGCACATAAAATTAACTTAAATTATTGATGTATTCAGAATTTTAAAAGATTTTTAAAACACATTGTTTAAGTTAGATGTTGAAAGTACAACTAACCATAACATAAAATAGTTTCTTATGCTTTTTTGAGTGCGAAGTGTATCCGTAAACGTAGGTTTAATTCAAAAAGCGTAGTGTTGGCTTAAACTTAAGAAACCAGTATTCTTTAGCTTTACTAAAAGTCTAAAATATGTGATTGAAATAAAACAATGAACGCAATGCTTGCATACCTGTTCCATATAGTGAATGTGAAGGACACGCGAGGACTGAAGTTTAGTTTACTTCTAGACCAGTTTAGTTACTAGCCACTGTTCCACATGATTAACTACACTCGATTAAGGACATGTTATTTATGTTATGCCACGTCTCATATTAAATTACTAATAACTAGCAGTATACTCGTAGATAGATGAGTTGGTACCCGTCAGACTTGGTGCCAAATAAGCAATAGACAATTTATGATAAGTACCTACATACCTACCCTTCGATCAATTATACGTACTTAATAATGTCGATGTACTTACCTACCTCTATATATTGAACCATAATCTCATACTAATTTAACGAAACCTTAATATTTAACATGATAATCTATTTAATTTTTAAATAATTTGCCTTTAATTTTTTTTGTATTTATGTGCAATTTATATCGTAACTCGAAAAGGGATTCGAGTCGTGTAGAACAAGTTTAGTGCTAACGCGATAAGATTGGGATTAAAATAAAATATAATTGTCCTTCTTCTTGGTGTTGATGTTATTATCCAAATATTAGTCAACATTTGTAGCGCGGGTTAAACATTACAATTTTGTTATGTCTGTAAGGATAAAGCCGATTATAAGCAATGTTTACAGAAATAGACAGATAGTATACCTATTTTTCAACAGCATTGAAAAGCAGTATTTTTAATGCTTAGTATAGTTTCCTTGTTATCAGTAATATTGTATGTCATGCGCCTATTTAAAATTCACACAGTACAAGACTTACTCCACACTTGCAATGCGTAACGGTCATTCGTTCCATTTCAAACATTCTATTTCGGTTTGTAGCCATATTTGTATGCTTGTATGAGTCTTAACGAATACTTTACGACAACCTTTCTACTTTATTACATAAGTTATGAGTGAAAATCTAGTAAGTACCTACCTTACCTAACATAGGGACATCAAATCATAAAGTTACATAGCATACCAAGTAGGTAGATTTAATAAGAATACTGCATTGGCCACCATAAATGGTGCTTTTATGGAAGTAATCATTTGTGTGCATCTTTATAATTTTAGACACATATCTAAAATTGAGAAAAAGATATCATACAAAAGATATTATTACTCTTACTAGGTAGTTAAAGTATTACAGCAACCTAAAGAAATATGGAACATGCACAGAAAAATAAGAAACATCTCGACTCTAACATAGTTGACTATTTGGGAAAGATATTCTGAATTTGGCACATATTCTTGTTAAGAAATCCTTTTTAATGTTGATTCTCCTTGTTGTTCCAGGTTTGATGAAGGCCATGATGGGTACCTGGACCTGCATGAAGTGAAGCGTATGATGGAACGACTGGGCGCTCCGCAGACACATATCGGTCTCAAGGCAATGATCTCCGAGGTAGACGAAGATGGAGACAACAAAATCAGCTTTAGAGAATTTCTGCTTATCTACAGGTAAACCTTACGACATATTTCATCGATCTGATCAATATTTGCCCCCATTCTGATTTTGAATTTTCAGATTATTGCTAATACCACATCCCTACTGGCTATCGGAGATATGTGGAATAAGGGCTCTTATTATTTGTAGAAATTTGTTCCCCTTATTGAAAAAATGGCATGCTATATTATGTATATGCATGTATAATGGCATGCTATGCATAAAGTAAAAAATATAAGATCAGATAGGTATATATTGATGTAGATATTAAACATTAGGTACCCTAAAACTTTGAATATTGTAGAGCAAATTAACTTAAATTATTGTATAACCGTTGCGTCCTAATTATTTAGGCGTTTACCTTCCTTATAATTTGATGTTTTGAAGGCTTACACAATAATAACTTACACACAAAAGCATAATTTTTGCTGTAGTGGGCTAAAGCTGTCGCACATTCCGTTTTTATTATTTGTCGTTAGGTAGGTCCTTAATAAAAAAGTCTTTATATCAACTACAATGCTTGTATTATATCGCTTGTAAAGTATCACTTGTCACTACCGGTAATAACGTTTTAGCTACATAACGTAATTACATAGAATTACTCAAATTACATTTTATAAAGAAGTAACTAACAATTAAAATAATTAAATGAACAACTACATTTGTCAGACACACGCGAGTGAAATGAATCCATTATGTAATTAGAAGTTTCGGTGTTTGCAATTAGTATAACATAGTAAATAGTCATTCATTATGATAACACAATAATTAAGATAGAACATGAAACTAAAATATGAATTTGAAAAACACTTTGTACAAGGCTTAAGTTTATCTTTATAATTTCTTATATCTTTAAATGGTTTATATGCCATATATAAGTGTGTATAAGTACACATCTTCACCTTATGCCATTGTAACAAGTTGTAACAGTGTTTCTATAATGTATACGGCGTGGACTGTACCAAAATCTTCAAAAACGCATCATCAGTTGAGTTGTGAAAGTGTCAAAGACAGACATTCGCACATTTATATTACTTAGTATGGATTTATGGATTCGCGAAGGTTGCGTTGAGGTCGTGATCGTCTGAGGTCACGTCGCGTCAGTCTAGTCTACCTGCATTCAATTCACGAATAGTTGCGAGGTCTCGTTGAATGCAACCTGCTCTGCGCAATCTTAACATTTACTGCCTTTATTTTAGTCTAGGCACGTGGCTGACAGCTTTCAAATTAAGTACTTACTTCAGAAAATAAGATTTGTTATGTAGTTAAAGGCGAATAAATTCAAATATTTCTTTTAACAAAATTTCGGTTCGTCCCTGATTGAGATCGATCGATTATTTCGTCTCTTTTTCATCTTAGTTCAAGTACCTAAGTTCAAGAACCACCCTTGAACTACCTCCACCTAAAAGCAAGGTTAATAATCTTAATTTGCTTGAACCAACCCCTAAATGTCTTCGTAACAGAAATAATAATTTATAGCGATTTTATACCAGTGATTTCCCAATATACCTACTTACTTAAAATAATTAAGGGCGTATAATTTATGGGTTGTTTGGTTTTTGTTTTTAGAAAAGCCCGTGCAGGAGAGCTGATAATGGACTCCGGTCTCGAAGCCCTCGCTCGACTCACAGAGATCAACGTGGACAAAGTAGGAGTGAACGGTGCGAAGAACTTCTTTGAAGCTAAAATAGAAGAACTGTCCAAAGCCAACAAATTCCACGATGAAATACTCCAAGAACAAGAGGAGAAAAGAAGAGAAGCAGAAGATAAAGCGAGACGGAGACAGATGTTCAAAGAAAAAGCGGCATTATTTCAACACTGATAAGAGTACTATTCTAGTCAGTAAGCTGTTACCATGACTAACAATAATAAATGGCTTAGGAAGAGAAAAAACTGCCTGTATGGATCGAAATTTCCGATGTGCGCTGAAATCTATTCTAATATTATAAAGCTGCAGAGTTTGTTTGTTTGAACGCACGAATCTCAGGAAATACAGGTCCGATTTGAAAAAATATTTTTGTAATGGATAGGCATATTCAACGGGAAGGTTATAGGCACAGAGCATAGAAGCACCGCGCTCTAGGAGAGCGCCGTGCTTCTATGCTCTGTGGTTATAGGCTACTTTTCATCCTGAGATTCCTACGGGAACGGGTATAACGCGGGTAAAACCGTGGGGCGCTGCTAGTGTTAGATACGATCTTCGATCAACAGTTGTGTTTTGTTGATCGAAGGATACGATATAAAAAAAATATGAATATGCAAGTATGGACTTACGGCACAAAATAAATAAATGAAGAATCTAGGATCTATAAGTTACTGTTATTGACTATCACCTATATTGGTTTCATTTCCAAATGTTTTGTGTACTCCATATGATGTGTTTGTAGTAGTTTACATGTATTATTTTGTGCTAAGAAGCTTTGCTTTAGTAAGGTACTTTGCATACATCGGAACGTTTAGTCCATAATCTGTTATACAGAAAAGATCAAACTATGCTAATACTACCTCAAGAAATTTTTATCACAAATTACCCTGGAATTAGGTCATTAAAATGTATGAAAATCATGTAACTAATGCTGCAGAAGCCTATATTTTTATTTGAGGCTGCCATTAAAAGAAAATTATTTATAATTGTAAGCCTAATTTAGTGATATTTATGTAATTACTATTTTTAAGTGTATCTAATATTAAGATTATGAAGTAGTGAAATACAAAATATATAATATTAATTATAAATGAGCTTCCAATGAAATAATGATATAAAAAGTTGATTGTGTTGTTCTATTGTTTTATGCACCAAGAATATGTATTAATATAAGTTAAGGTTCTAATTAAGTTTTAAATATATAATATTAAAATTGAGTTTCATGTGATGTTAATGTAGATAATATTTAAGTATATAAATAAAACATAACAAGTTATTTTACTGTTTTTTATTATTATTCTTAACATAATTATGCTAAATTAGGCACTTAACTTTATTCAATCAACTAACAAATAAAAGTAAGGCCAAAAAGTATTAGCCTGTAATGTCCCACTGCTGGGCAACAAACAAATAATTACCCCTTTTTTCAGTGAGTCCATCCCTTCAGGAAGAAGCCCATTCCTCAGATCTCTTGATTAAAATCATGAACCCTTATAAAATGTTAACAATATTTTATTTTTTAGTGGTTACCCTCACAATTATAATAAAATAAAATACTGTAGATACAGTTTATTAGGAGAGCAAGATAAACAGTACAAACATAATATCCCACCACAAATAATCTCTTTTTATAATAATACTAGCAGCGCCCCGCGGTTTTACCCGCGTTGTGCCCGTTCCCGTGGGAATTTCGGGAATTTTTTTACATAAAAACCTTTCTCTTGAATCACTCTACCTATTACAAAAAACCGCATCAAAATCCGTTGCGTAATTTTAAAGATTTAAGCATACAGACAGACAAACAGACAGACACGAAAAAGAGACGACTTTATTTTATACTATGTAGTGATTACACAGAGGTCAAATTTACAATTTTGTCTGTTTGTACATTTGGGCTAATCTTGAAAATTACAACTCCGATCCGAATAATTGTTTTTGTAATGGCTAGCCACATTCAACGAGAATGTTATAGGCTATTTTTTATTCCTAAACTCCCATAGGAATGGCCACCAGGGGGGTAAAAATGCGGATACTTTTAGTTCGAATTAATTTCCGAAACAGACCTGAGGTTTCATTGGTACAAAAATCTAGTGTATTTATTGGTATTTGTTATTGACTATCATCCATTTCAGTTTCATTCCTAAATGTGTTGTGTTCCTCATATGATTTGTTCTGGTTATCATTTGAACTGAGATCTATAACTTTTCTGTTCATTTGTGGTATGTTTGTTAAATCTATCCGTTGTAGTTCTGCCAGTTTGTTCATAACGGATGCATTCTGAAATAATTAGGGACCTTTAGGGAATTCGCTTACAGCTACATGTGACGTTTTTCAGTTATAAATAAAGAATAATCAATATACAAAGTTGTCAGACCTAAGCTGAGGAATCTAACATGAACTGATATTATTATTTATTAAATACACAGAATAAATAGATAAAGATGTTTAATTCCTTATTGTATCTCATTTTACTATGTCATAAAGAGTAGCCCAAGTCTAGAGAAGCTACTTAAATATAAGTTTATCGTAGTACCAATTTACAACAAAGCGAAAATTTAATTACCTGATAACATTTTAAGACTGTTATGAACTCTCTTACCTCTTTTACGTTTAATTCAAATTCACCACCAGGGTCGGTAAATGTTTTTATGAGTTGCAGTTCACTTGATCTGCAAAACAAACGAAATATATTTAGCTCGATTAACTTATGAAATATAGCATATTTACCAGACATAGACATAAAATTCCTTACATGAGTTGCAAAAGTTGATTTGCAGTGACCAACTCTTGTTGTATATCTTGTTGAAGTTGTTGCGTCGCTTGTTCGTTCGTAGACATATTTAAAAAGGCTTGTTATTGTTCTTTTATTAGGTACTCGGGGAACTGGGAAGGAACAAGATAATAAATAGAGAAAAGAAATATGACCGGTGAGATTGTTTTGAAAATTTGAAAATAGTTGCACACAACACAACACAAGACTTGCACAGTTTTGTTGTTTCGAGTTTTTGGGTTACCAACACTCAAAAAGGACCTAAGGTAAAGTCACCTAATTCCGTGGTATTTTCAACATAACAAGGAAAGACATAATATATGAAGTATTGACTGTAACTTAACAGTGCTTTATCTGGTGTCATTAAAAACGGTATTCTTTTGACTACCAAACTAAATTAAAGTTAAATCTATTTTAAATTGATTTATAGTTTAAAAAAATAAATAATGAAGTAAGTCCGAAGCACCTAATTCCGCGTTAAAAATCTTAATTCCGCGGCATGTGGTTCCTAAATCCGAGTATAAAAAATGTAAAGGGAATATTTTAGTATCACATAATTTACTAATTTGATACACAGACAAAAAGTGTTTTTAGCTATTGTTTATCTGAACAAATTGTTAAACATAAAAAAGAACACCCTGTGATTTTCTTATATTATACCGCGGAATTAGGTGCTCATACAACCCAATCCCGTTGCAGTCAGTTACATAGTGCAACGGAATTGGATTTCAAACTTTGAAAACACTATTCCTATTTCCGAGTGTTAAATAAATATATTTTTTTAAATATGTTTCATACAGATAAATTTTTATTTATAATATATTTTTAATCATCTACAAAATTGCATTCATTTACACAGGCAATTTGTAATTAAATTAATATTACCTGCATCAGTTCTCCATACAACAAATTAACAAAACTCGTAAAAAGAATTACGATTTAACATTTTTTATTGTTCAAATTAAACTAAAAGTATACCACGGAATTAGTTTCAAGTACCAACTGACTTTTTTGCTTTAAGTACTTATAAAAGTAAAAACTACTCTTTTATAACCAACACAAAAAAACAAGAAACAAAACCAAGCTTATGAGTTTGCTATTCCGTGGTAATACAACGGAATTGGGAACCGACTAAAAATTTTGGAACCTAATGCCACGTTATTTTAAAATCAAATTTTAAGCTTAATTTATTAAGAAAATAATGGAAAAGGTTAGTACTTACCCATAAAAAATAAAGTCTCGAGCAAGTGGACCACAAATAACTAGTCACCACATAGAAAAACAGTATTAAAAACACTATTTAAAAAACCTAAACATTTACTTGCAAAGGGTCACTATTGTATGAAGCGTGCGCTTCGACCACCCGTTGACGCAATACTGACCTTTTATTGTGTCTTTTTAATACATTTGTGTTATTTTTCTATATTTTTAATACGTAAAAATATACACTGGATTCAATAAAAATATTTGCATTAAGATACAACAAAGACATAATTAGGAAATTGGGATTTTCTAAATACCGCGGAATTAAGTGCCAATTTTAGAACCCCACGGAATTGGGTGACTTTACCTTAATTATTTTAGTTTACGTCAAAAAAAAACCCTTGTGGCTTTTTTTCTAACTCATGTTCATTACTATTGTTTCCAAATATTCATGCTCATGGCATCGACTTGGAAAGAGATATTTTGGGTTATTTTGGTACAGAATAAATATGTCATTGTATTCTTCTTTCTTCTCAAAAACATAAAATACACTTGCACAAAAAAAGTCTAACATTGTTATTCCACTCCTAAATCTAGGGAGAAAACCTAAAAATGGTAACACTTCTAGGACTGACAGTAACAGTGACAATATAAAAAAAATCTATCATCCGGACCGTCACTGTCGCTTTATTGATCTGTCAATGTCAATTAATAATAAAGAGACAGCATCAGCCAGCCAGCTGCAGCCAGCTTGCTTGCTTTTGTTGTTATTATTGTGAATTTATCATTGCGTTGATTGAGTTGAGCATATAAAGTTGAGTTGTGCATTGAGATTTTATTTTTATTAAACCCATTATCAAAGATTTAAATAATGGATGAATCTGTTTCTATCAAACAAGAAGGAAAAAATATAGACATCAAACAGGAAAAGCAAGAAAATGTAGATAGTTTCAAGTACGAGTTTGACTCTGGAAGTCAGGATAGTAGTAAAAGTGGAAGCGGAGGATATCAACGATGGGCACCTAATTTAAACGGCGTCCGCAAAAGTGCTTTTACACCCTATAAATCGGTGCAATGTACGGCTCTAACGAATCTACAAAGAGGTAAGGAGTGGGTTGGTCCAATTAGAACAAGTAGGTACTTGAAGGTCTCTGTTTTGTGCTGAGAATCCTTAGCGACCGTATTGATCGCGTAGTGGGATGAGGTGGATAGTCTTTGTGTGGCTATAATTATAACTTAAAGGTTGGTTGCGTAGGTAATACGCAGGCGCGGGTCACGGAGCTTCCCCAGCCAGATTCTAGCTTCCATTCTAAAGCTGGTCGCGGCGAAATAACTCGCGAAGACGTGAAACTGGAGCAGTATGTCGACATCACGGATGAACATGGCCTTACTGCCCTGCACTGGGCAGCCAGCTATGGCCAACTGAACAGCTGTCAAGATCTGGTGTGGTGAGTTACCTTTGTTCTCACAGTTTCTTTGTTCTCAATCTGCAGCATACAAAGCCATCTCTGAATGCTGTCTTATCTTGAGGTAATCACTTGGATTATCAATAAGATCTAGCCTAGTTTTCAGTTATAAATCTAGGCTATTCCTAAGTTTTTACATTGTTTATAGGTGTGGTGCCAATGTTAACATGCGAGGGCCAGAAGGGGAGACTGCTCTCCATCTGGCCGCCGCTGGAGGGCACCACGAAGTTGTTAAGTTTTTATTAAATGAAGGAGCCGATGCAGACATACAAGATGATGTGAGTACACTCATAATGCCACTAATTAATATCTAAAGGCTTTATTCATAAATGCTTACTAGCAGCATTTTAGTTATGAAATGGTTTGTCCCTTTCTGACATACGCTATTTTCCAAAGAGCAAAAGAGACAAAACACTCAATAACAGTGTTTTAGTTAGAGAGTGTTTATAAATAAGGCAGTTGGTATATAATATTAATTAACTAGCAGCACCCCGCGGTTTTACCCGCGTTGTGCCCGTTTCCGTGGGAATTTCGGGACTTTTTTTACATAAATACCTTCCTCTTGAATCACTCTACCTATTTCAAAAAACCGTATCAAAATCCGTTGCGTAATTTTAAAGATTTAAGCATACAGACAAACAGACACGAAACAGAGACGACTTTATTTTATACTATGTAGTGATTTATTTTTGGCCAACCCTGGTATTGGAGTTTTTAGACTACCTCAAGAACTCCAACATGGTCTGGTTTCTGCTATAATAAATGGCTTGAATTAATTTGAAAGTATGGAGGATGTATAAATGTAATATATAAATATACACATATTCAAATATACATTCTTCATATAGGATGAAGGGTTACATAACATCCTTTATGTTGCAAACATGTTTGTGGAAAGTAAAACAGCTGACTTATATGGATTTGGTACATTCATTGACTATTGTATCCTGACATTCCTGTATGTTGTGTGTCATCAAAACCATAGGTTGCTTGAAAAATAGAGAAGTTATTATTGCATTTCAATTGCAGAATCTAATTGTCGAATGGAACAATAAAATGAATACCTATTCTACTATTCTTGTTATTCATGAAGGAATTCCACAATAGCTTATTTATTTTCATTTAGTTAGCAGCAGTTTTCAGTCATTGTTAATAGTGACTAATGAATGAAAGGCTTGCAGAGTCCATGGACTAAGGACTCGAGTCCATTTATCTAAAGTGTATAATAGAACATATTGTATACAATTCTTCCTATGGATAGGTCATTGCAGTTTGGCACCTACTTTGATGGGTGGCTGATAGTGGCATTTTGATCTGAGTGCTACTGTGTTTCAATTGATAAGTCTATGTAGGAGGCCTTAAGATAGTTCAAAAACTCCAACACGAGGGTTGGTCTAACCTACACAAACTTACTTTTTTATCACTACATAGTATAAAATAAAGTCGTCTCTGTTTCGTGTCTGTTTGTCTGTATGCTTAAATCTTTAAAATTACGCAACGGATTTTGATGCGGTTTTTTGTAATAGGTCAAGAGGAAGGTTTTTATGTAAAAAAATTCCCGAAATTCCCACGGGAACGGGCACAACGCGGTTAAAACCGCGGGGCGCTGCTAGTTCAGTATAAGACATGAATCTTATTCATAAACACTTAATAACAGCATCTTAGCTATCAAATGGTGTGTCCCTTTCCGACATACGCTGTTTTCCGAAAAGCGAAAGAGACAAAACACTTTAAATCAGTATTTTAGTTAAATACCGTTTAAGAATAAGGTGGTAAATTTATAATACTGGACTCTTCTTTCCAGTCTGGTAGTACTGCTCTAATGTATGCAGCCGCAGCCGATTTCCCCTACACATGCAACGAGCTTCTCGTCCGAGGAGCCGACCTCACTCTCACCAATGATTACGACCAGGATGCTTACACTTTGACTACCACCAATAATTGTAAACTTGGTAAGAATACTTTGCATGATTTTTTAAGAATATTTTATACAGGGATATTTTGTAGCTACTGCAGCAATAAAAAGCAAACTGTGTGTAAATTTCCTTTGGGGTTCCTCTAAGTGTTGCCCAAATCTCGGCAACCCTAGTCGTGGTCCGGGGGTTCTGCAGTGAATGTAGGTAGAGAGATAACAGAAAATGTAGGCTGCATCTTCCGTTTGGGGGCAGTGAATGTGTTAATTAAGTATTTTGTTTTTATTTCAGCACAAACAGCGATTGAAAACTTTCTACTTGGCTGCCTCAACAAAATGTGAATGATTACAAATCCGATCATGTTATGTTGCTTTGGACAACCACCAACAGATTCATTTGCCTCCAAGAGTTAAATGAAAATACAGGGATTTAGTTCGTAATGTTAAAGTCTAATTGATATATATTTTTAAGTTCGTTATACAACAATCAATGACCATAATATAATACAGACAATATCAAAATTACAAACTGGTTTTATTACACTTTGTTCTAATATTTACAGAAATAATTAGTGTTTTACACAAATAAATATAAAATACGTAAAGCTAGCCGACACTATAATGAATTAGTCTTATCTTAAATGCTAGTAAGAGCACCATCCACCTGTAAAAGCCTTTATAAAAAAAATTAAACCACATGTGTATGGTAAGCGTAGACAATACACTTCTTCAATATATTTTTTGTCTCCAACACCTTGCTGTTCTCTGCAGGTATTATTGTGATGATCAAAGACAGAATTGCTTGTCTCCATAAACCCTTAGCCTAAACCTCCTTACAACTTGGACTCGGTAAGCCAGTTGAAAGTTTGAGGTTTCCTATTAGACTGTGGGTCGATCAGAATGTTGATAATACTGGGCTTGTCAGTGACGGCGAGGGATTTCTGTATGGCAGTCTTGATCTCATCGACGGTGCGGCAGAGGTGACCGGTTTCACCGAATATTTCCATCATTTTCTCGTATCTTACTTCGCTGCTGAGCGCTGTTGGTGGAGTACTGGAAAGGAGAAAGATACATAACTGAACTTAAATACAATATTCGTACATGTTTAAAAGATAAACATTCTGATTCTACAGGAAAACAAATAAAAAATATCATAAATGTATATTTATTACTACCCCGTTCACCAGAACCACTGCTATGTTATGTTGTTATTATCTGTTGAGTTTGGTGGATTCTAATATCCACCAATCATATCAATCGTAGTAACACCCCATAGCTTTGGTGGGAAGGCACACTTAGTCAAGTCATTCTTGCAGTCGGAGTTTTAAGTCCGCCTAAAGGCCTCCGACATGATCTAAAGTTTAAAATAACCGGGACCGACAATTTAACGTGCCCTCCGAAGCACGGTAGCGCTCAGATAGACATGCCACTATAGGCCACCCATCCAAGTAGGGGTCGATCTGCACGTTACTTAACAATCGCAATGAACTAACATCGTTTAGTCAAACTACGCCACGAGCGTGATACGCGCACTATATCAATTAATATCAATATTATGTTACCATTGCGCGATATCCCCCCCGGACTGGATGTCCGCCATAACTTCCTTGTCGAACCCGCTGTAGATACCGTTGTTGTTAACTATGATTATGATCACGGGCAGCTTGTAGCGGAACATCGTTTCAATTTCCATACCTGAGGAATGATAAGAGGGAAAATTCAGTACATTTTGGAATGGTTGGGAATAATTAGAAAACAAAAGAAGATGTGTATGTTGTTTTGTTATATGCCGTCGGCAGCAGTTTGCAGTCTGCTGTAGCCATATAATGAAACAAGCAGATCTAACAAAATATCTAAAACTTTATAGCACGTTAAGCTTAACTTTATGCCATGAACACTGTCAGTAATCGTTGATAGTTTCTATTGGTTTTAATATCCCGAAATATGCACGGGAACGGGTTATTTTGGGTAAAAAAGTGGGGAATAGCTAGTAGCCAAATATATAATATAATAATTACCAGAGAAGCCGAAAGCGGAGTCGCCTTCGACACAGACGACGCGTTTCCCGGGCGCGTGGTCGCGGCACCACATGGCGGACGCGACGGCGAAACCGGGACCAACCTGGAATATTTGTTCACATGTTTTAGTGATTTTTCTTCAATACTTACTTTAAATAAAGCGCTTGATTGAGGAAACATGATTTACAGTATACTCGTAGTTATTTGACATTGACAACACATTCTAAAATATATGGAATTGAGTACAGGAAGTTTTTCATGTCAATGGTCTCAAAAAAATTAAAAACTAAATTGAAAATAAATAAATGTACCTAATAAATAAATGTAATTATGTATGAAGAGGTTTTTTGGGTACAGGAAGTACTACTACTAATTGGAATTCAAGTATTCGGATGACGGCTTTCTTTGAGGCTATAGACAAGTTCTAAAATGCAATATAAAATAAAATGTATACAAAACCAAACTCACCCCCATAGTACCGAAAGTGCCCGCATCAAGCCTATGCCTGGGCTTGTTGTTCAACAGCAGACCTCTGCCAATATCCATAGTGTTGGCGCCCTCGCTCACAATGATGGAGTCCTTAGGAATGTTGTCTTGTACCGTTCTGAACACCGCGTAGTAGTTCAGAGGAGTTGAAGTGTTGGCTGCTTGGGCCTGTCAAACAAATATGGTTGGTTACTCTTTCATGCAAAATCTACTGAACGGATTTGGATGAAACTATACAGTAATATAGGTTATACATCAGAATAAGAAATGGGATACATTTTATCCCGAAATTACTGCGGGAACGGGTATAACGAGGGTAACAACGTGGGGCACGGCTAGTTAACCATAAACTTACAGCAACAAACTCAGAGTTAGCCTTCTGCTTCTGTTTCAAAGCGTTCCACCAGTCGTTGCTATCCGGTTTGAGAGAGAACTTCTTCTCGGACAGTTTCTTGGTGAGAGCCTCCGTGAAGGGCTTGATGTCTGCGTGGACCGCCACCTCGGACTTAACGCTGTTGTGGAACTCTTCGGGGGTGATGTCCACCTGAAATATACAGTTGAGAATATCTCAGTTATGTTATATTATGACTTGCGTCCCTCGCTACACTTCGGGTGAAAGGGCCACACCATTGTTTTTTGTTTTGTCTATTTGAACGCGCTAATCTATATATATAAAATTCAAAGTCCTGACTGACTGATAATCAACGCACAGCCTCAACCGCTACACCTAGAAACATGAAATTTGGCAGGAAGGTTCTTCAAGTGACGTAAGTGCACACTAAGAAAGGGATTTCCGAAAATTCCTACGGGAACGGGCTCAACGCGGGTAAAACCGCGGGGCGCTGCTAGTCTTATAGTAAACGTACTCACACGGGTTTTTTCGCGTTAGAAAGTAAATAAAGCAAACTTTTTATTTCCCGACGTTTCGAGTGGATTGATTCACCTCTCGTGGTCGCGGGTGAACTCGTGTGAGTACGTTTACTATGTGTTCAAATCACGCTAATCTTGTTAGCTATATGATAGCTACATTCAAAATTAAGTTTATAGGTTACATTATCTCTGTTTTAGTGAACCAATTTTGAAGTTTTGATCTGAGTTTCACCGTGAATTAAGTTGGATTAAGTTGAACTGCTCGATTTCAGTGTAACGGTTGGGGCTAAGTAACTATAACGTTAGGACTCCTTACCTGTATAATCTTAACGTCGTTGGCGTATCGGGGCGGCTGTCCGAAGTGCAGCATCCAGTTGAGCCTCGCCCCCAGCAGCAGCACCACGTCGGCCTTCAGCAGCGCCTGCGTGCGCGCCGTCGACACGCAGTATTGAGACTCGTCGGGGACCACGCCTTTACCTGTTACATTACAAATTATGGTGAGTCCAACTGAGAATTGAAGATATGCTAGTGACTTGATTTTGATGGTTTTGAATGGAGTTAACATTATTTCTAATCTAAAATACTTCAACTGTTACTCATGAGTGAATGAACTCATGAATGAATGTTTTCATTCACTCATTCACTTACTCATAATCAAAACGCTTACCCATAGGTGTAGGCAAGAAGGGTACTTTAGTTCCCTCAACCAGCTGACAGATGGCGTCCTCGGCTCTCGCGTGCGCCGCGCCTTTTCCCACCACTATCAGTGGACGCTCAGCTTTGGAGAGCAGTTCCGCGGCTTGATCCACTAGTGCGGGGTCGGGGTGGGCGGGCCGGAGTTTCTCGGACGTGTAGAAGTCTATGGGCACCTTGGATTCTTCTACTTCACTCTGGAATGTTTAGAAGAGTAATTAGTAATGTTTGTGTGGTTGAGGAGATGTGTGAAGGTTTATGTCGTCAAAGGAATAGTCTGAGGTTTCAACTGAACTCTGAAGACCTGTGATCATTAATTGAGTTATGCTTTGCAAGATTTGATGTGATACTTTTTAAACTCACACGAATTGCACTCATTATAATAAACGGAACTGTATTGAACGATTGATCGAATATTTAATGATTGCTGAATACCATCGCTATGTTATGTTGCTATACTACATTTGACATCATTGTTATATTTATGTTGACTTAAAAATAGTTCACAGCATTTATCTGTTTTAACTGATTGACCAACATTATTATTTTTTTATTCCACAACTCTCTACCATTACGTATTAACCCAATTGCGCTAATGAAAAAGCGATGACAGTTTCATTACAGTCAGGGTCTTTTATTGGTGTTTTTATAACAGTCTTTTTAAAAGAGTCTCACCAAAAGCAACGTCCCAGGCATGTCCAAGTACGAGACACCGGGCCTGCCCGCCGCCGCGAGCCGCACCGCCTTCTCCACGTGCAGCGGGATGAGGCGCGCGGAGGGCGGGCGGGCCGCGTACTTACAGTACAGCCGGCTGGACTCCACCTGCAAGGGAAATTGAGGAGTCTTGTCAGAAGTTCGAGTAGATTATTGGCTAACAATAAGCGTCAGAGTTTGGTCTATCGACAACAGACAATTTTTCGTACCCTCCGAAGTATAGCCTTATAGAAGTATAGTATAGAATCATTGCCTAGCAGTTGGGATATCACTGGCTAACTATGCTTATCATCACTGGCCTTTTTATATCAATTTCTGTTACCTTTGAACCTTGTTGTAGACTTTTTAGTGCAACTTATTCACCCCCCATTATTTTCACCTCGGCGATATAACTCGACATTACGTGGTAAAATAAACAAACTAATTCGGAATGTATTACTACTTTCATAATTGTATTGGATATAGGGAAGGTAGGTCACAATTATGATATGTGGGCATGGCTTTATCATAGTACCACAAGATATTATTGAATATAAGAATATTGTCTTATCTTTGAAATTCAGAAACAAAGTGTAATATAATTTACCGATTTAGATCTATTTCCATTCAAACAAAAATAAATCAGTTCCCAATGTTGCAGTAGGTAGGTACAGTCATGAGCAATGAAATGTATACACGGGCAGATTTGCAAATAAATGTATACTCTGAAAATTTCAAAAACATATAGCCACTTAACAATTCATACTATATAACCACCCGAGTTTCTCACAATAATGTATACATTTTTGGCAAAAATATGTACACAGGTTCTTTTTCAGATATTTGTATACACGATCACATGCAAAAATATGTACACAGGTTCTTTTTCAGATATTTGTATACACGATCACATGCAAAAATATGTATCCATTATGAATTTCAATAATATGTAAACGATATTATTTCATAACGATGTAAACAATAGTATTTCATTATAATGTATGCACTTTATAAACGGTAGCAGTTTTCACTATTTTGACAAATCGGTATTAAATTTCAATACTAAGTACACAAATGTAATTTTCCAATTCATGTAAACATTCATTTTTGTCTTTTAAATATAGTTAAGAAGGTGCGTTCAAAATAGCCTCTTTGGGGTTGCCCCAAAGAGGCTGAGAAACTGAAAAAAAAATATGACTTTGATTTTGATAGTTTATAATAATTCTTTTGTTTTTTAAATTATTCAAAATTAAGGTATTGATTATTGTGAACGTAGACGTGACGTAGACAGAGAATAATACTATTCTTTATCTACGTTTGTGAAGGACAGTATAACAATGTCGAGTAATAACAATTTGTCGTACCGGATTTCGGCACATGAAAAACATAAAATTATCGTTTTAAAAGAGCGCAGGGGTACTCAGTTAGCGAAAACAGTTGGGTTATACGTGAAAACTTCGTCGAAACTACTAAACTTACATACACAAAACTCTTTGGTAAGATCTCGCTCGCTCCTGATTGGCCCTACGCGCAGCTGCGCTCTCATTGGTTAGATTTTAATGGCGGCAAGTTCACTCACTGTGACAATACACGTACGTGTGAAAAACTATTGTCAGCTTTTACTCTTGTTGTTTGATTAATTGCATTAGTGAAGATAAAGTAGTGTATGCAACTGCATATAACACGGGTATTAAAACACTCGTTACTATTATGAAACTCGCTGCGCTCGTTTCATAAACGACAGTTGCATAAACTACTATTACAGATTTGACTAGTCCGTTCTTAATTTAAATAATGAAATGAAACTGTCATGAATATTAATTTTGGTTTTAAGATTTAAATGTTTATAGCTAAAGACAATGCACAATTGCACACACACATTAATACAAACACATCTTGCATTTGACTGGATTGATAATTTCACCTTATGACGTAAGCTACGTTGTGGCTCAATAGTTTACAAGTTTTGTTACAATATTATCTGTAAGGATGAGGCGATGTTTCGAATCCCACGGAGCGGCCCAATTTTTATTTTTTTTTATTTACGAACTGTTGAGCGAAGTTACGTATTGTTTGCTGGTTTGGAGAAAAAAAGTCAATATGAAATAAAAATATATTTCGATCATTTTGTTTTTTATTTGTTACCTACTTAAATAATTATATATATATACTAGCAGCGCCCCGCGGTTTTACCCGCGTTGTGCCCGTTCCCGTGGGAATTTCGGGATTTTTTTTACATAAATACCTTCCTCTTGAATCACTCTACCTATTACAAAAAACCGCATCAAAATCCGTTGCGTAATTTTAAAGATTTAAGCATACAGACAGACAAACAGACACGAAAAAGTGACGACTTTATTGTATACTATGTAGTGATTTATTTTCTTAGTAAATATTTACGAGCATATTCAAATTTTATTGTAAAATTACTAATAACAAAACAAAAAGTATCAGGTTGCTGGGGTTCGATCCCACAAGATCTATGCTTAGCGTGATATCAGTAGACCCATTGTCGAACTGGCTACGCACTACCTTACGTCATACCTGAAATTTTTGCATTACGTGCTAAACGCTTGCGCTGCGGTGAACATCGCAAGCATCACTACATATTATAAAATAAAGTCGCTATTTTTGTCTGTCTGTTTGTTTGTTTGTCTGTATGCTTAAATACATATTTACAATTACGCAACGGATTTTGATGCGGTTTTTTGTAATAGGTAGAGTGATTCAAGAGGAAGCTTTTTATGTAAAAAAAATTCCCGAAATTCCCACGGGAACGGGCACAACACGGGTAAAACCGCGGGGCGCTGCTAGTTGAGAATAAAAAACAAACTAGTGTAATCAGCGACTCGCACCGACCACACATTCAACAACAACATAAACAAAAACATCTTGACTTTGTTTGCGCAAATAAATATTTTATTTCATTTCACTATCGACGGCCACCCATCACATTCATGATCGCGACAACCGTTGCTTAACATTCACTATCGACGGCCACCTATCACATTCATGATCGCGACAACCGTTGCTTAACACTCAATATCGACGACGAAGACCCTTGCTTAACATTCAAGATCGACGGCCACCCATCATATTCATAATCGCGACAACCGTTGCTTAACATTCAATAGCAAATCGTCGTTACTTACTTTTCGTCTTAATTTTTTCCGTCTAGCCCCCTTTCGCAACGATACGCGATAAGGAACTTCGTTCCAATATTGTTTACATGAATTGGAAAATTACATTTGTGTACTTAGTATTGAAATTTAATACCGATTTGTCAAAATAGTGAAAACTGCTACCGTTTATAAAGTGCATACATTATAATGAAATACTATTGTTTACATCGTTATGAAATAATATCGTTTACATATTATTGTAATTCATAATGGATACATATTTTTGCATGTGATCGTGTATACAAATATCTGAAAAAGAACCTGTGTACATATTTTTGCATGTGATCGTGTATACAAATATCTGAAAAAGAACCTGTGTACATATTTTTGCCAAAAATGTATACATTATTGTGAGAAACTCGGGTGGTTATATAGTATGAATTGTTAAGTGGCTATATGTTTTTGAAATTTTCAGAGTATACATTTATTTGCAAATCTGCCCGTGTATACATTTCATTGCTCATGACTGTACATACAATTATTCACAATGCTATATAAAATTATGTGAATATGTATTTTTTGCCTTAATTAAAATGTAACGTGGTACCTAGTACAGTCATAAATCATAAATAATTTATATAAATAATTATTTAATAATTTATTTAAATAATAATTGGTATCTAACTAACTGATATTAATACATATAAGTAATTAACAAATACCTGAAAGACTAACATGCATACGTATCTAATAGGTATAGCCGAATCGTTTAATTACTTTAAATAAATAAATATAGAAAATCCTCTTTTTATTAATCACTAGCAGCGCCCCGCGGTTTTACCCGCGTTGTACCCGTTCCCGTGGGAATTTCGGGATGAAAAATAGCCTATGTTACTCGTGGATAATGTAGCTTTCGAATGGTGAAAGAATTTTTAAAAACGGTCCAGTAGTTTTTGAGCCTATTCATTACAAACAAAAAAAGTTTTCCTCTTTATAATATTAGTGTAGATGTAGATGTGGTGCGTACCTTAGTAACTACGTTTAATTATATTAAAGCTGATTATTAGACTAATCTTCGATATAAGTGTCGATTATTCCGTTTAAAGGTCGCGTGGCTGATAAGACGAAGAAGTTTTTAAGCGCGATTATTATTCTTCAGGTACCTAGGGAATACCATGTAGGTTATAACTACGAACCTACTTCTATAATTGTACTTATTCTGATTTTCCTAAGGAAGCATATGGGAGAAATGTTGACGTTCATGTGTTTATATTATTTTATGAAATTTTATGACGACGCAATATCTAGGTAGGATGTTATTAATCTAGACCTAGCGTTCTATAAGTTAGGAACCTATCAGTTAGGTACAACCTCTAGTTTTAAGTAAACCTAAGGTTTACCTGTAGGTAAGGCCAATACTATCAACCAAGCATCTCACCTGAGGCCATTCCTGGAAGCCTCCAATGCCTTCATGGTCCTCGGGGCAAGAGCCAGCTATGACCAACAGTGGCCAACAGTTCACCTGCGCGTTGGCCATCCCCCCCACGCAGTGGAGAAGACCAGGCCCTGACACAGCCAGACATACTCCAGGCTTACCTGTAATGGGAATATAATGAAATTAGTTAAGTGACTATGATATTGCAGTAAGTCGGTCTGATTGTAAGACCATGTCTTTAATAGTCTTTAATCTTTAATAGTATTACCTAGTTAATTAGATTCCATAATACAAGCTTAGAGCTTAGTTCGGGTTTGACTAACTGTCCGTGAAATTATCCGGGTATATTTATTTATTTTAGTTAAACAAGCGACCCATGTTGGAGATCTTTTGGCGGGTTAAAAACCTTAACATCTACCATCTAACCATTGGAACTAAGTTGGTCACTTGCTCAAACTTATTTACTTAGTAAGACGAGTCGCATTATCGAAGTAATTTGCAACAAGTTGGGTGACAACGTTAGGTGAACTCTATCCTATAAATAAATATAAATAAATATACCTGGACAAATTCACACACGGTTAATTAGACCCAAAGTAAGCTCTAAGCTTGTGTTATGGAATCTAATTAACTGATACTACTACATATACATACACAAATACTTTATAAGGATATATAATTGACACCCAGACGTTGTCGCCAACAACTATGTCTGCACATATTGTTGACTCCGGGCGGGAATCGAACCCGCAACCCCCGACACAGTAAGCGCTCTCACTGCCACTGTGCCAACGGGCTTGTCAAAATCCTATGTATAATTGTGCATTATCTATGCAAGCTGGAACAATTTAGATAGGATTTTCATTAGCAGATTACTGTTATTTTATGCTGAAATTTAAACGCAGGAGAAACCGTGGGCTCCATTTAAGTAAAAATCACGTTTTACGTATATCTGTCAACACAGAGATAATTGCTTGTTCAATTAATTATCATAATAAGTAGGCAGCTTAATCAGATTATACTGGAACATTATTTATATGCTAATCTTTGCTTTGTAGATTAAAGAAGAGGAAAATATATTTTGTTTATAAGTTAGCATGGTTATGAATGGCTATGTAAATGAGAAATTACGGGACAAAAAGTAGACAACCTCTCTTGACTTTGGGTACAAAGTTTTCTCTGAGCTGGCAGGGAGATCTAGAGATTACCGCAACCAAACAAACAAACATCAATGCTTCAGCTCTACCACAGTATACATCCAGTATTTTAACTCCATATAAACGGCCGAAACGCGAGTTATACCTACGCGCTTCGACCGTGGTACACTCCAGTCGCGACTGTGCCGCAGTGACTTACGGGCGGTGTGTTAATTTTTGTTTTTGGTTGTATGAATTTGTTATTAACACATTGTCCATGTTTCCCAAAACAATTTATAATGAAGCTTTATATTAGAATGCGGATTTTTTATACCTTAAAATTGAAAAATCAAGCGTTTCGTACGTATCTGTCGAAAATATCTTTCGGTCGGAAAATATTTTTCGGTCGGAAATTTAGAACATTGTTACTCAATTATAAACATGTTTTTTTTAAATTCAATTTACCATTCACAAATCATCACGCATTTTTATTGAAACTTCCTATTCAATTTTAAGTATTTTAATTCTTAACATTAAAAAAAATTTACAGTCACAAAACTAAATGGAAACACAAAGTAGGCAAATATAATTAAAATGCGTATAATAAATTAGCGCATGTTTACGTACCGCGCGGCTGTAGGTATCTAACTCAAGGTCACAGCCGAGTTGGATTACTGTATGATAGTTATACTGTGGCTCTACTCTATGTCTATCTTAGTACATATATAAAACATCACTATTTGCATCTTAAAATGATTTCTTTACTTCATAACGAAAAGGTTACAGCAAGACTTATTCAGTAAACTAACTTGAACTTTGAACAGATAAATTTATAGTCCATAACATAATTTAATGTAAATGTGTGAGAACAATTAATTGTCAGTGAGTAAAAAAATCTCATATAAATTATAATATAATACATACAAGGTTATATTAAATTAAAATAGATTGAATTACTAAAAAAAACGCCTTGGCTGTCTAATTGTATGTGCATTCGTTTGGCAACACTGGGGTCCCGGGATTTATTCCCAGGTCAATCAAAGCATGTTGTATTCTACAAAAATGTTTTGGGTTTGAGATCGCCAACCAACATTAGGAAAGGTGATTACGCCAAATCCTCCTGACTGGGGTATCTTCAGAGAGATGACAGGCGTTTGCTTAGCAGTGAGATATTGAATGCTAATACTTTTTCTTAAAATACTAAAACTTAAAATATACTCATAGATATAGCATTTTTTAAATGGAGATGCCTCTATTACCGAAGTGCTTGATCCTAATCCTCAATGGAGTCATATGTTTTTTAGGTGTATGAGCGACCTTTCTCCTGCCTTTAAAGGTGATTATTAACTGTAAGAGAACAGCCTCTGCTGTCAAAAAACTACATGTTGATAGGTAAAATTCACTAAATTTGCAAAAAAGCATTTCACCAATCATCATGCGCTCCCTTTTACCGAGATCTTCCTAAACAAGAAAATATAATTAAAAATGGGACACTATCTTACCAGTAAGGTATCCAACAGCCTGTGCAGCGTAACAAGCGGCTTGTTCATTCCTCATCCCAACATATTTGAGGCCAGCCATTTGAAAGGCCAATGCAGTCTCTATAACTGGTATACCAACTATACCAAACACATATTCTACACCCTGCAAACATTAAATATTATTACTTAGATATAAAACTATTGAAAGTTCAAGTGTAATTCATTTTATAGTAATGATAATATGACATGGAATTAATTTATAATTGATAGAAAGTGCATAATTTCTGTAGGTTTTCCTTTGATGGCAGCAAAAATAAGCAATTATTATGTGTGTGATATGATATGGCTGTAAATTAAACTACCCAGAAATGAATGGAGATTACAAGGCTACAAATAATGGAATAACATGGAATTGCAATAAAAATTAGTTGCATCGTTTTTAATTTGAAAGTACACATGAAAGAAATGACCATTATCATTTTACTAAAAACCTTAGCACTACTGCATACCATCATAAAAGCAATAATACATACCCATATTCAGTTCTTTATATCCAAAATTATGTTAGTAATGACTTACTATATTCATTCCTTGTTAGTAAATCGGCGATTCAATTTTTCTACTAAAATGACTTACTTGTCTCTTGAGGCTCTCCGCCAAGATAGTATTCCCGTCCATAGTCACGGCTGAGCTGAGGTTTTTCGAAACGTGAATACCCCGTCTAAAAACTAATTGACTTATTCTTCCTAACAACATCATATAATTTTATTATAAATAAATTCTTATGTAAACTAACCGGTCCGAATTCCACCACAAAGTAACTAAATAAGAATATTTTGATTGATATGATAACTTACTGCAAGTGATAGCGGTTTTATCACTAAACTCGATGTTTATGTTGATGTTTAACGTATTTTTATTGCATGGGATATAAAAATGTTAATTTCTATTATACTTATCAGGTTGCTGTTGGCTTAACCACTTGATATAGAATAAAACAATATTTTTATCGCTATCGCTCGCACTGATATCAAATTATATATTCGAGCAACTTGAATAATTGTTGACCTTCGGACTTTGGAAATTGTAACTAAACAAGAAAATTTTTGATAATTTGTTGTGTTGTTGCTATTATCACAGGCTATAATGTAAACAAGTTGGTTTGACATTGATATTAAGTGAATTGTCTGTCACTGTCTCGCCAACTCAACTGTCAACGTGAACAATTTGATTACCTACCTACTTTTAGTTACAGTTTTGTCAATTCAATCTGTCAACGTCAAAATGTTGACAACTTTTCCCAGAAAGAATAAGTACCATGGAGGTAATGCTGAAGTTTAGTTCTAAAATAGTTTGAAAGACGGCACTAGCGTTTACTTTAGTTGAGTTAAAAAAAGAAAATTACTTTGTTTTATGTTCGTTAAATTAAAAGCCATTGTATATATGATGACTTAAGTTATTATGATAAGTGAAATCACATTTAAATTGTTTTTTAAGGAAGCTAAGGGGAAGGCTTCCATGGAATGAACGTTGATCGTCTCATCACCGTCTCGACGTACGGTGCGATAATGCATTACGATACACTGCATTAGGATTATGGAGATTTTTTTAAGGTGAACAATATGTTAAAAGGTAGCAAAGCGTGTACGTAAAGATGTGCTTTGCCATTGGTATCTACTACTACTTACCTGCCAAGACTGAGGTCTCGGGCTCAATTCTCAGGTCGAGCGAAACTGCGAAAACATGTTTCCTCCTACTTTTCAAACATGGCTCGGGTTTCAGATCGCCAACCCGCAATAGGCAAGCGTGGTGATTACGCCTAATCCTCCTCACTGTACTGATATATTCAGTTTAAATGAGAAGCCTTTGCCCAGCTGTGGGAAATTACAGGCTTATACCTCACCTTTATCTACTTATCATACCAAACGAAGCATACTCGTAGTAGATACTCGTAGAATCTATAGTTCTTGCAGGCCATCGTTATTTAATAAGTCCAAGTGTATAAAACGCGAGACCCAAGGTCCCGGAATAATTAAATATCTGGGGAAAAATATAATAATAATAAAAAATATCTATAGTTCGGGTAAAAGTGCATCGTATCGTAATGCACTTGTTTTTAACTTGAGCTAAGACCTTTCCATGTCCAAATCCAAATCCATATGTTACGCTTTCGAACCTGATTTTTATCGTAATTCGGTTTGTTCAAAGATAATATCGGTTACAAAGAGAATTATTATCACTACGTGTTGACGATAGGAAGTCAGATGCGCAGGCGTTCAATGTAAAACTACCCTCACGTAGGTTGTATGATAGAGAATGATAGGACGCGTTCTCATTTGACTGACAGCGACGAACAAATCATATTAACGCATGGATTGAGAAACCTCTTTAGAACAACAATTAGTTATTATCATACTACTTTCTGAAGAAAATGTTATATGGACACCTGAAGTTATTAATACCACATTCATAGCCAACAATGAATGTGGTATTAATACTTGAGGTCTTATTTTAATGATGGTTATGATATAATAAGGCTTTTCGCCTATTAAATTATTTAATTGTGTATAAGGGTAGATACTAGACGTGGTACACAGATAAACATTAATTACTAGCCACGCCCCGCGGTGTTACCCGCGTTGTACGTTCCCGCGAAAATTTCGTGATAAAATAAATTCCACGTGTTATTCTGATATATAACCTATGGTTACATCCAAATCCGTCCAGTAGTTTTTTCGTGAAAGTAACAAACATCATCTCGTACACCCAGATACATATACCACCACCCTCACAAACTTTCGCATTTTTAAAATTAGCAGGACAATACTAAGTATTACAAATTGTCACAACAAGTTAAACTTCCACATGCGACAAAGTAATCAACTAAAACGATCCTTAATATCAACAAAATTCGATAAAGATGTTCCGTAATAGAGCCCAATGTAAAACAAGCCTAACATAGTTGACGTAAAGTGAGCTACACAACGTATGGTAGCGCAAAGCAAAATATTCCATACAATTCTTTAGGCTGAAGCACATCAGCATATCGATAGTGCGGCTGGTGGCGACTCGACCGGTCTAATAATATAAACACTGCCTTACTGCGTTAGTATTGTACCTCATTCGACCGCGAGAACCTTCCTCTCATAACATGCACTGGTTTTGCTGCGAATTCGCATAAGTGGAATACAATTGTAGTTATTTAATTGAAAAAATAAATTGATGAAAAATGGCAGTGACACCACTAAAAAAAATATTGGGTAAGTCTTATATATATTTATATATTTAAAAAATCTTTTTTAGATTTTTTAGGTATTTTTTTTTATTTGCACTTTTTTAATTTACTGGTAGGCATTAACTCTCATAACATTCACGGTGCGTTTAATATTTTCACGGTATTAGTTAGAAATCAATTTATTAAACATTCTTTGAATATTTATCCCGTTCTTTTCTTTTAAAAAATACCAGTGTTTTGTGTAGAAATATTTAATTATAGGTCGTTAGTACATAATGTATTGGTTAAATTACTTTATGGACAAATTAAGTAATTCAACTGTCATTTTTGTTGTTTATGCGTTTGCGCATCTTTCTCTTTTATGTTTATGGCTATAATTATGAATAATATATTGAAACCTTATGTACCTATTATAACAATAAAATGTTAATTTATTTCACTGTTCCATGTGTTATTGACGAACTTTGTGACTTGTGATCGTCATCTGTAATGCGAAATGTTAAAATAAGTAAAAATAAAATAAGTAAGTACTAAGGACAGTTTAATACAAAAAAATAATTGAATTATTACGGGTCATAATATCCTTTTTATAGCTTTCCTCAATGTATTAATAAAAAACTAAAGAGCTAGATTTTATGTTTGATTAGTAATATTACCAGTTAATCAACTTTTTATCGGAGTTTTTTATTTTGCCTAAAATTGAGTAGGTATATAATCTGTACGTAGGAATGCCTGGGTTTTAATAATACCTACTTTGTTGCTGAGCGCTGTATCAAAATAAAACTAATCGAGGCTTCTGTAGGTCGTGGAGCCCTGGCATTAACTTCTCAAAGGCCTGTAGGTACATTTAAAATGTAATTTACAGTTAGAATACTTACTTACTTATATTCTTCAGCTAAAGTTCATCCAATCAGTTGTATGTTTTAATTTTATGATGAAAAATAGATGTTGTCCGATTCTCAGCCTACCCGATATGTACACAAAATTTCATGAGAATCGGTCGAGCCGTTTCAGAGGAGTTCAACCACGGTACCCGTTCCCGCGGGAATTTCGGGATGAAAAATAGATGTTGGCCGATTCTCAGACCTACCCGATATGTACACAAAATTTCATGAGAATCGGTCGAGCCGTTTCGGAGGAGTACGGGAACGAACATTGTCACACGAGAATTTTATAATATATAAGAAGACTAGCTGCGCCCCGCGGTTTCACCCGCGTTGTTCCCGTTCCCACGGGAATTTTGGGATGAAAAATAGATGTTGTCCGATTCTCAGACCTACCCGATATGCACACAAAATTTCATGAGAATCGGTCGAGCCGTTTCAGAGGAGTTCAACCACGGTACCCGTTCCCGCGGGAATTTCGGGATGAAAAATAGATGTCGGCCGATTCTCAGACCTACTCAATATGCTCACAAAATTTCATGAGAATCGGTCAAGCCGTTTCGGAGGAGTACGGGAACGAACACTGTGACACGAGAATTTTATATATAAGACTAGCTGCGCCCCGCGGTTTCACCCGCTTTGTACCCGTTCCCGCGGGAATTTCGGGATGAAAATTGATGTTGTCAGATTCTCAGGCCTACCCGATATGTACACAAAATTTCATGAGAATCGGTCGAGCCGTTTCAGAGGAGTTCAACCACGGTACCCGTTCCCGCGGGAATTTCGGGATGAAAAATAGATGTTGGCCGATTCTCATAGATACCGGATAAGCACAAAAAATTTCATCAAAATCGGTCAAGCAGTTTCGGAGGAGTATGGCAACGAAAACTGTGACACGAGAATTTTATATATTAGATTAACTCAAAACAAATCTCGGCGGAATATTAATTGAATTGATAACTAGCACGAATATAAAAATAAAATACAAAATTGGGTAACTTACGAGTAGGTCCGAATTCATCGTTTCTATCTCGAACCATGATCAAATGAACTCGGTTTTAGTGAACTAAATTTGAAGTATTGATCTCAGTTTAGCTCGCGGTCTAGAATTAAGTTGATTGATCGAGTTCAGTTATAACGGTGAGATTGGGGCATAACATAACCTTAAACAAATCCTTATAAAAAATAATTAAGGATTCATACAGCCCCTTTATACATTCATAAATCTAACAGAATGGGAAAGAATAACGTTATATGTGACTTTAATTAACACAGAATATGGCTTTATCCAAAAATTCCATAGACATTCACGATACGTGGGTGAAACTGCTAAACCCTGCTTGTACTAGCTGCTAGAGGGAAGCACTAACTATTTGAATGAATTAATGAATATAATAATAATCATACCCGGACAAATTCACACACGGTTAATCAGACCCAAACTCTAAGCTTGTAATATGGAATCTAACTAACTGATACTACTCTTACAAACACAAATACTTTAAAAGAATAATATATAATAAGCAACTCCCTAATAAAAGACATCAACGCAATCCTTTCTATACAATGAACTTTTTACTGCGAGGAACACAAAAAGATTATGTGTAAATGTTACCGTTAAATCAGGTATATTTACAGCTCTTACTTTAGAGTACAACTGGAACATTCGCGATCTCATAGGAACATTGTTAAGTTTAACATTGGATATGCAGTTTACTTTAACATTGGTGGTGCAGTCGAGTAGATATGTATGTGCGAACCACAAAACTCAAAACTATCGAAGATAGAAGAATTTTTACTCTGCGTGGAATAAAACGTTGCTTCGATCGAATAACACTGTTCATGAAAGTATTTCTTAACTGTGTGATATTAACCGATTTGCATTCGAAACTGCCTTCTAAATATCTAAATCTGTGTAATGCTCGTAATAACAAACATGGACACTTCCTTACAAACTTAGCAGATATTATAAAGTCGTTTATAAGAAGGTAATTGTTTTACGATACAATTAGGTATCGTATAAAAATAAGGAATATAATATGTAATATTTTAATCATTTGTCTGACCTGATATAGATTCAATTATATAATGAACTAGCAGCGCCCCGCGGTTTTACCGGCGTTGTGCCCGTTCCCGTGGGAATTTCGGGATTTTATATACTTATAAACCTTCCTCTTGAATCACTCTATCTATTTAAAAAACTGCATCAAAATCCGTTGCGTAGTTTTAAAGATCTAAGCATACATAGGGACAGACAGAAAGCGGAAAGCTACTTTGTTTTAGTATACTATGTAGTGATGGAGATTGGAAGATAGTTTAGTATAGTTAAATAGTATATATCTCACCGACCGAAATAGCATAAAATTATATATAATATATATATATAGTTGCATGACCTGTGTCTACTATCTAATTAAGAGATATTAATTCCTTAATAGATACCTAGATTTTTAGCACCTACTCATAATGTCAATACATCATAAATCTAGTAAGGTATGGTAAATATGAGCCACTTTGAATATGGTTTTATGAAACTGTAACTATAGACTCTTGTTAGAGACAAACATCCAAATATGGTTAGTTTGTATGTATTTTGGGGTCATAGGTGCGAAAAAAGTTTACAAAGACTGACATTGAGGTTTATATTGATTCAAATAATTATACTCTAAAAGTGAAGATCACGTTTTAAAGCGAGTATAGTTAAATAGTTTTAATAGGGAGTGTCTTTAGATACTTTTATTATTTTTTTCAAAATTAGAACATGTTTTTTTTTGTTCGACCCGGTAATTGAATCTGGAACCCCAGGGTAGGCAAATTAATCATCCAATTAAAATTCAATGAATTCGTTATCTTATTTCGTAGAAGGCCTTAACGTATTTAAAATACCCATCTTATTTACATGAAACTTTAATGATAATACAGCTTAAGAATATGTAATAAATACCTAAGTATCTCACACCTACTTATACTTATTTTACAAGAAAAAATATTGTTATTCTTCTTGCTACTAAACCATAGTATCTTACATATTTTGAAACAAACTACCTAAAAGCCGTTTTTAGGGTTCCGTACCCAAAGGGTAAAAACGGAACCCTATTACTGAGACTTCGCTGTCCGTCCGTCCGTCACCAAGCTGTTTCTTTCTCTATTAAATTGATATTCTTAAACATACATAAACGTGCCAAACCGCTGTTATGGTGAAAAAGAAACCGAATATTTTATCTGGTTAAAATTATTATAATTATAATATCTTTAAATCAAACAACGCCACTCAATTAGTACCACTTACGAGTATTCAATACATTTTTGACAAACATACGGTCGCTACCGAACACATACCTTTAGTGTTCGTACAATGGTTTCATTTTTCATTAAATAACTACTTTGTTTTACAAAAATCCTCGCCACATTCTTACAGTGTTTCATTTGGTTAGCTAAAGGATCCTCATTGGTTCATTAGTAAAAATATAACCGATAGTTACGTCATATCTATTGTACTTTATAAATATTATGGTCGCATGTCAAGATTCCTTCACATTAATAAAACAAATGTAACTGTGTGTAAGGTTCTTTGTGTTATTTAAATATTCTACAACTGTCCAGCATAGTTAATGTTTATGGCACCCGTCGAGTTTCGCGGGCTTTCACTTTTAGAACAATTTTCCAGAAGGTTAAGAAAACAACTCGCGATAACATTTAATTATTATACAATCCTAACTAATATCATAAATGCGAAAGTAAGTCTGTCTAAAGTAAACTACTGAACTGATTTGAATGAAATTTGGTACACAGTTAGTCCAGAACCTGAGAAAGGACATAGGCTACTTTTTATCGCGAAATTCCCGCGGGAACGGGTACAACGCGGGTGAAACAGCGGGTCACCGTTAGTCAAGTCATAAATGGAAAGGCTGAAGCTATGTTTATGATGTGTGTACCGTGGTTAGTTCCAGAAAAAATACCCATACTGGACGAATGCTCAGTCAGAATACTTATTTCTTAAATCCAAGAAAGTAGTTTTGAAAAATCCCGGTTGTTCCAATCAATAGACCATGTCAGAGGCCTTTAGGCGGTCTAAACACCCAGCAACTCGGACTTATTTACTTTTTAGTGGTTTTAAAAAGATAAAAACTATAGACTATAGACACAACTAGAAACTACAGACACAACTAGTTTATGGTACTAATATGTAGTATTTTTCTGTAAACAGGACCAAGTATTTTCAATGCCTACCAAACGTGATTGGACTAACTAACCCGTATCCAACATATTTTTTTAACTATTTTTGTATCTACGCACAGAAAACGAGTAGGTAATATAATAATTGGGACATACTTAACTTAATATAACTTGTTTGAAATTTGTAATTTTCCTCATACTTTCTCGCGAATGGCTTTTATTGCATTTCATAACAAGTACCGTTTTGAACGGACGTAAAGTATTTTCTTGATAAACGACGTTATTAGCCAGCGTTATTTCTATAAGATGACGTATTAACTTAACCATTTCCTTCAACTACTAATAAAAGTAAAGTAAGTAAATGTGTGATAAGTATTGGTCTAGAAATTGTCTTTTTAGAGTCTGTAGTAATATTACCTAACTTGCTTACTAAAAAGCAAAATTTATTGATTGAGGTCAAACACGTTTTATTTTCCTCATGCGAAAACGTGATCGTAAACGTGACAAACTTTTTGTTAATACATATTCAAAAAAGATATAAAAAATTTAATTATGCGTTTCCATAGCGTATAGTGTACTTAATTACCATATGAGCATAAGAAGTGTGTTTAACACATTGTAAAATGTAATCTTAATCGTTATTAGCATATGTATTTGATGCTACCGTGTTTCGAAGGGCACGTTAAGCAGTCGGTCCCGGTTGTTTTAATGTTTAGACTATGTCAGCCTTTAGGCGGTATAAAAACTCCGACACCAGGGTTGGCCTCAATCTATTCGAAATAACGACTTTTTTGTTTGTTTGTTTGAACGCGCTAATCTCAGGAACTACTGGTCCGAATAAAATCCGTTTTGTAAAGCCACATTCAACGGGAAGGTTATATGCTACTTTTCCTCCTGAAATTCCCACGGGAACGGGTACAACGCGGGTAAAACTGCGGGGCGCTGCTAGTAATTTCACATTTCTAACTCTACTCAATACAACTATGTTATTATGTGATAGTGTCGTTGAAAAAATAATACATATATTAAACCTTCTATTGAATTGCAATTGACATGTAAATTAGTAATGTTTGTGAAATCCAATCAATGGATTTGCGTTTCATGTAAACCTCGGAACGTATTGTACTCGTATCAACAGTAGATTTATGAGGAACTATGTGTATGTTATCAAATATACGCTTTGTTGATGCCAAGAAAGGACGCTTGCGGTAAAAAGAAGTCGTCTTGTATATTCCATAACAGGAATTACGTCGATATACAGTTCTGTATTATGAATTCTGTGACTCTTTGGTGTACTCAGTTAATTACTTATAGTCAGGTAATTAGTTTCTAGGCGTAAGCGTAAGCTAGTATGAAATGAAAAACCATTGAATATGAACATTGTTTGGAGAATCGTGAGTGAACATTCACGAACGTGATTTTATAGGAGTTTTATCACGAAAGTTAATTTAGATTTTCGTTTTATTCTCCCTATAGCACATACTAGTGTTTAACTGCCACAGATATTGGTTTTATGCAAGAATTTCTTATCAAATAAAGAATGTATACGAGTAGTATGGCATGAACATGATTATAAACTCATTTAGGTAAATAATTTGATACGCAGTTATTTGATTTGATTTGGACTTCTACAAAATTAATATTCTATTCAAATATAAACTTTCGAATGCATGCAGTGGTGGTGTAGGTCGAGGTGGATTATTTTGCATTTTTGCCTTGGACATTTTATAATATACGCTTCGGTAGTCTAATGGTATCAGCACTCGCCTTCCAAGACTGAGGTCCCGGGTTACATTCCCGGGTCGAGTAAAAACATGTTTCCTACTTTTTAAACATGGCTTAGGTTTGAGATCACCAACCCACATTAGGCAAGCGTGGTGGTTACGCCTAATCCTCCTCACTGTACTGATAACTTCAGTGGGATGTGAGGCCTTTGCCCAGCTGTGGGACATTATACATTACATTTTTACTTTTTTACCAGGAGACTCATTTAAGAATATATCTGTGAAGAAGATAATAATTTTCATAAAATATTTGTTTACATTCAAACAATCTATACTAATATTATAAAGCTGAAGAGTTTGTTTTGTTTGTTTGTTTGTTTGTTTGTTTGTTTAAACGCGCTAATCAAAGAAACTACTGACCGATTTGAATAATTCTTTCACTGTTAGATAGTCTATTTATCGAGGAAGGCTATAGGCTACATTTTATCCCGAAATTCCCACGGGAACGGGCACAACGCGGGTAAAACCGCGGGGCGCTGCTAGTGTATGCATATTATATCACATGAGAGAAAGTTTTTTTAAATTATTGCACATAACATAAGTTGTCATTGATTGAACTGTGACTAGGTGCTTGATGTGAATTTTATATCAGCACAATATAATACCGAGTCAAATTGATATTTTTATTGCTACCTAACCACAGAAAGCAGCAGAATCACATGGTGTTCAATGACGTGTGGCATTCCACTTATGGGCACGTTATTTTTTGAAAAACTAAATTGATTATACAATACTGCCTTAATAATATTATTTTACAAACTATGTATATGAAAAGCAAACTCTAATATTATAAATGCGAAAGTTTGTGAGGATGGATGTATGGATGGATGTATGGAAGTATGTTTGTTCCTCTTTCACGAAAAAACTACTTAACGGATTGGGATGAAACTTTACAGTAATATAGGTTATACATCAGAACGATACATGGGATACATTTTATCCCCAAATTCCCGCGGGAATGGGTACAACGTGGATAACACCGCGGGGTGCGGCTAGTATGTCATAATTTTATTTCTAGTTCATTATGGGTACAAGACAACACAAGTATTCTTGAAATATAATATTTATAATACAATGCGTAACGTAAAAACAAATAGATTCAGCTGTTAGTAAACCTTTTGTGACTTAGACATCAATGAATCAAGTTATGTATTTCATGAATATGATTGAAGAGGCCTTAAGAGAGGAATATGAAGTGAGGATAGAGTGAAATACGGGCACACTTGTGGCGTGTTCACATGCCTCAGAATGTGTATAAAGGCGATACTGATCACTGAGCATTCGCCGCATACATGCGTAGCATGCACCGCTGCAGTCGTGCATACATGTCTGTAGCATGCCTCAGGTTGAGGCATGTATGGGCATGCGTGATGAGGTGCCGTGCCATGATGTGCCTCACAATGTCTAGTCGTTATCATATTAATACAATCTAATATAAAGAAAAGAAAAATAAGCAGTTCTCATATAATAGCTCATTTCCCAATGTCGATTCCTATTACTATACTAGAGATAGTGCAATGTCTAAATCTAAGGAATTATTTTAAGTAGGTATTTTTGGACTTCATAAAATCTGCTTTTCAGTCAAACGAGTTCACCGAAGATAGCATAATTGTTGAAAATCAAAGCCGTATGAGTAATCGAGGTCGCCTCACAAACCCATGGCATTGAACCAAAGCCATTGTCAAACCATGTACATTGGTATTATAAAATTTACTTCGGATAACCATTTGGTCATTTCCTGAAAAACAATATCGGTCTTTTTATGCATATTTTTTATTGTTACGTTACATAAATGTTACTTACGTAACGTTGGGACATTTGAATAATTAACATGGGTATAGTTACTCAGCACTTAGGTAATAGGCACTTTGGTTCTGCTGTTAAGGCTTGAAACGACATCTTTTCATTACTTTGAATTTAAATGAAACTCGAATGTTTTCATCACTAAAAAATACATACATAGTTAGCATGATTTACATATGATTTATATAGATTCTGATTTATACTATTCCATAAATATACGTATGGTAACTGATGAAAGTTGTAATGTTATTGATGGTTTTGGAACGAAGTTCCTTATCGCGCGTTGCGAAAGGGGGCTAGACGGAAAAAAAGGTAACGACACTTTTTAGGCCAGAGAGGGACAGACAGAGAAACGCGCGCCGCGTTTGTTTCTCTGTCTGTCTCTCTCTGGCGTGCGCATGTTTCTCTGCCTGCTTCTCTCTCTCTTATAGAAAGCAAGCTAGATATTTTCGACTTTTCGTTTCGTCTTTCTATTTCGCATTGAACAGTGTGGTGTCGCGACGATTATATTTATTGATAACTAGCAGCGCCCCGCGGTTTTACCCGCGTTGTGCCCGTTCCCGTGGGAATTTCGGGATTTTTTTACATAAAAACCTTCCTCTTGAATCACTCTACCTATTACAAAAAACCGCATCAAAATCCGTTGCGTAATTTTAAAGATTTAAGCATACAGACAGACAAACAGTGTGACAGACACGAAAAAGAGACGACTTTATTTTATACTATGTAGTGATAAATAAACTTCGTTCCATCCGGGTGTCCCTTGACACCTCTCAAGTTTTTTTTTTAATTTTAAATATATATTCTAACTTTCTGTCTTGTACCAAAATATCTGTCACCAAATACTTAGGTAGGTTTCACTTGAATTATACGAGAATTAATTTGTAAAGTTATAATAGATAATGAATTACACGTTAAAGTCACATGGATAAATTTTGGAAACAATACAATGTTTACAAAATATTTCCCAAAATTCATACCGAGCCATACTTGCCAAGACAAGAGGTGGTTAATAAGATTACGCCTACATTTACATATTAATTAAAACACTAGAGTTTTGATAAATAAAGGCATGTTATATGATACACATGATATATCAGCAGTTTTGATTCCTTTGTTTAAATACTTGTAGGTACGTTCGGTTGAAAACACTTCCCAAAGATATAAATCATCCTTTCTTATGAGTGCAAATAGTCAGCCATGTCAGAGGCCTTTGGCGGCTCAATAACTCTGACACCAGGATTGGTCAGGTTGACCATCCACTCGATGAAGAAGAGTGCAAATAGTGTAAGAATAAAAAATGATTTCGGTTACTCTCGCTCACTCACACAGTAGCGCTTGTGGCGTAGTTTGTTAGAGAGATGTGAGCTTATTGTAATTGTTAAGCAACGTACATCTCGGTCCCTATTTGGATGGGTGACCGGTAGTGGCGTTACTATCTGAGTGCTACCGTACATACAATTGTAGGTCCCGGTGGTTACAATCGATTGACAGCGTCGGAGTCCTATAAGCGGTCCAAAATCTTCGACAACACGGTTAGCCACTAATCTAGCACTTCGTCCATCACGATACGAGTACTACTAAGCATATAGTTGTGTTCGTATTATAAACATATGACTGAGCGTAGTTTGCGTAGTGCCAGGTATGCGGGCATTACCTAGGTGCCCTAGGCAGTCACTCAGGCACGCTAGATAACATGTATCCCGGCTTCTGTATTTAGATAGTCACGTTAAAGATCGGGTTCCTAGGGCATTCACTGGAATGGTCGGTTATTAGCCTCGCAAACAAATTGTAATGAAGGTCTTATTCGTTTGATGATTTATAAATAACCATTAAAATGTAAGTAGAATAGATAATGATATAAGTCAATAAATAATTAAATTATCTATGGTAATTATCCGTAGCTGTTTGTACATCACTACATAGTATAAAATAAAGTCGTCTCTGTTTGTCTGTTTGTCTGTATGCTTAAATCTTTAAAATTACGCAACGGATTTTGATGCGGTTTTTTGTAATAGGTAGAGTGATTTAGGAGGAAGGTTTTTATGTAAAAAAAAACCCGAAATTCCCACGGGAACGGGCACAACGCGGGTAAAACCGCGGGGCGCTGCTAGTTTAGATTAAAAAGTAATTTCGTGTAGGTTAGTGACGAACCCTGATGTCGGAGTTTTTAGACCGCCAAAAGGCCTCCGACTTGGTCTACCGATTTAAATACCAACAACAATTTTACGAACGAAGCACGGTAGTGCTCACGTAGAAATACCACTATCGGCCACCCGTCTCAGTAGAGACCAATCGGCACGTTGTTTGACAATCCGAATGAGCTACCATCGTTTAGTAAAAATACGCTACGAGTACTACTAAATTTGCATTTAGATATATTCTATGGGATAGGTTAATTAAATTATTGTAAATATAGGGGCTTATTGTGTTTTGAACAGCAATAGATCGTTTTGTTGGTACGTTCAAAGAGCCTCTATGGGGCCAAAACTGAATAAAAATATTTGACTCTGACTTTGACTTTTGACTTTTCATCATCACATAAATTAATATGTATAAGTAAAATAATTAGTCAGTGACATCAATAACATATTTTTTATATTCTTAGCGTAAAAATTAAAATGACTTATTTGAATCGAAACACGAGCTGTTTAACTGTAGTTACACCAGTTTAATTGCTATTCATTTGTTTTTGCGGTTGTCTAACGTTCGTAGCAATCATGAACTGCGAAATTTTCTCCTAACTATCTCGCAATAATATTTACACCAGTTAATATGACTTATGGAATAACGAGCACAGAAAGTTACATACTTAATGAACCAAGTTGAGTTTTGATATGTTCGCAATATTTAGGTATGCAGACTCGAAGTCCTACTACTGCTCCTAAGACAGACTCGTGTCAGACCCAATGGGATCGCGGAGCTCCCAAACAGACCATGCATGTTCTAAGCCTCAGCAACTTTAAGTTTAGGAGCTTCAAATTTTGCATGGGTGTTTCTTTTAGGACGTAGGTGATCGCTAGTAGAGATTTTGGTCTTATTTAAATTTTCGCGATTTGTACACATTATTAACGTAATCGTATTTTACGGAATTTTCGCGGTACCAAATATTCTTTTTATTTAGTTAGCAAGTAAACACTTATTTTTATTTCCCGATTTCGAGTGGATGTTCAACCCCTAACAGGGTGAAAGGGAAGGGAGAAGAGGCCTCCTCACCCGAAGCGAAGGTGACCACTAGTGTAGTACATATTATATTATATTTAAACAGAGTTATATATGTCGAAGTATCTTTATATATATATTATACCAACAACAGGTACATATGTAGTACAGTCAGTAATATCTAAACAGTATCAACGAAGTAGGCAGTATTAATAAACATGCTTTGATATTGATCATTATCAATTTTACAGTGCGATGGTTCAGGATATAACATTTAGAATGTCACATCAATTTCATATCAACGCAAGGAAATTGACGCCGTTAAACACAATACGAATTATAAAGGGAAAATAATATAATAATAAATTATCTTACATACCTAGTATTTTATTTCAAAATATGAACATTTTCATAAACAAAATAGTTGAGAAGTTGATTGAGTTCAGTTGTAACGGTGGAATTGGGCTTTAATGTATCAATTTCTGCCTGAAGTGTTCTATAGTCATTGGTCAACTACCAACTATTCTAATCCTACAGAGACAATCTTTAGCAATAATACACAATACTCACTATCGTTGTATAATTTGCAATTCGTAATGCTATTTAATGAACCTATGAAGTATAAAAGAATCATTATCGCGAATTAAAGAGATCATAGAAACACTTTCTGCCCATTAGTAGGTATTGTTTCTACCACGCTTATTATAACAACGAGTCACTCCATGAATAAAATACTGCACAAAGTCATTGGATACGAGTTACACGTGGATAGGGTAATAGTTTTTCTTGCAGAGTTTAGTACAATCTTGCATCAGACGAAAATGGCCTTTAGTTTAGACAGAGTTAGTATCGCTTATCGCCCTCTGCTATTCTGAATTCTACTGTTCTACTCTGGCTTCTGCTAATCCTATTCTGAATGGAGTGTGCGAGCATTAATGTTCTTCCGGAACATTATTATAAGTTTAGTATCCTATATCCTATCTACTTTATTTCGTGAAAATTCTCAACCTACGTGGTTTCGTAGAATACCACCAACATCTAAATTACGAGACTGAACTTTCTGTCCGTTTCTGACAGTTAAGAAGTATGAACCCCTGAAAGTGTTTTGAGCTTATTCGCGAGAATTTAAACGAGAGCAATACCAAAAACGTGCAAATTTTATTATGTGACAGTAATGACAATCAAAAATGGACAAAACATAGAAAAGTAAAATATTGATATTTTAAGGAGTAAAAAAAAAACATATTTCCTTTTCAAACATGGCTCGAGTTTGAGATCACCAACCCGCATTTGGCAAGCGTGGTGATGCCTAATCCTCCTCACTGTACTGATAACTTCAGTGGGATGAGAGGCCTTTGCCCAGCAGTGGGACATTACTGGCTAATACTTTTCAAAGAGTATTAATGTTATGAATATCAAATACCTATAAAAAAATAAAATAAAATAAATATTAGGCCTGGAACAAGGAATTTATTTTACATGCCTGAATTTATTTGTCATTAAAAAAAATGACAACCCCACTGAGTTTCTTGTTAGTTCTTCTCAGTAGGTGGCGCGATGTGAACTAACGTAAACTTAATTTTAAGCTGACGATTATAAATGATTGTAATGATCTGATGTAATAAAGACATTTTGAATTTGAATTTGAATTTGAATTTGCATGTGTGGATGTAAGTGGAAAGAGTGCAGAATTAATTACCTAGGAAGGATGTGCCGTCCTCATGTAGAAAAACTGATTTGAACAAAGCAGATAGTTCAAGTTTATTTACGATGCAATCGCCAGCAATAGTAATATATCTTCTGTGACAAAACAGGGGCTTGGGAAATCCATTGGTAATAAATCTAGGTAATATTATAGCTGATAAAATAGCACGCTATTTAAATATAGCTTTAACGTATTGTATGAAATAGCAGTACGTGTTATATGAAAATAGCCGTTATTCGCATCACTAGTCATAAATAATATTTATTTTTTCTCATTTCATTGTCAAATACATGTCACATAATCTGAAATCACGCCGCAATAAAATGGTAATGATGTTTGTGTGAAATTTTATCTTATTATCATCCTATTCCTGACAAAGATACATGAAATAAAATAAAAATCATTAAAATCGGTCCAGCCGTTCTCGTGTTATGGTGTACCTACTCTTATAAATATAGATTATTATGCGTGGTAAGGATTTACGAAGCTTAATAAACCTTTAGGGCTATATTATGGTTTGTCACTTCTTACGTGTCAGACTTACGCAATTTTCGAAGAGCAAAAGAGACAAAACACATAACAGTATTTTAGTTACACAGCGTTTATTAATAAAGCGGGTAGAGTAGAAGATATTATGCACCATGCTTTAGTCAGGGCACGCCGATAATTTATATATTTATGAAAGTCTTACTTCCATGAAAGAAGAAAGAACAATAATGTCCTCGGAATAAAAGCCACAAGCTACAACAAGAACAATTATTGTATTTTACTTAAAAAACATACACTTTTTTATTTGTATGCTAATTAATGAAGTTCAATTATTATTTTGTCAGATTAGGCGAATCCCTCTAGATATTGAACTTGATCCACGTGAGGGTAAGATTTAGTAAGGAAATTGGTTTTATTGAGAGGACTGAGATTTCTCCTTCTGTACGTTAGAACTGTCATGGGTCCACCGTTGTATCCCTTATAATAAAAGAAAGTGGAGTACTAGATATGACTGATTATTTTATGTTTTTTAATTTCCAGATGGAGTGCCCGTAAGATGCAACCTATGGTTTATGTTACTGACGAGCTGCTGGGCGGCGTACATGCTCAGGGTCAACATGAGTCTCAACCTGATCGCCATGGTCCCAGCGAAACCTAGCACGTAAGAAAAACACTGGTCTATGATACTAAGTATTGTAGTATCATAGACCATCTTTCAGGACTAATATGGATGTAAAGACAAAGTTTTGTCTTCTATCTTATACTTTTCTTATAGAAATAGAGTGAGAAAGGAGATGTCTAGAGAAGAGAAAAAGTGGATAACATAAAGTCTCCGCGAGAATTTTAGTTCTGCTTCAGGATCTATGCAAACTTATACATAATTTTGTGGAGTTTCTTTATCTTGATCTTATAATTCCCACTCTTTGGGGTGTTGGATTAGCAATGACCGTATTAAATTGTAATAATTACTAAGTAATATGTACCTAATTTATGTCTTTACTGGCGGCATACAAGTTTGAAGACGGCTGACTGTCGATCAAAATATTTCGGAAGTATATTTGTTGATTTTTTAGGCATACATATCAAACACTTCATTATAAATGGGGTGTATGTTTATTTAAGTGACTCGCAATATTTTGTTTCCTTAACTATATATGCAATGTAATAACACTATGTAGTTTTAGAGTATTGATTATACCAATGTTTTTATAAAAATAAATCTAATAGATCAATGAGAGCGTATCATGCGTATTGTGATGATATGTTTGTGAAGTAACGTGGTGTTTAATACTATAAATATTATAATTACATTAAGTATTACTTACCTAACAGAAAATACTTATTAGGTTTTACCACCGTAATATAGGGTGATTGTATTCAGCTTGTTTCATATGTCCCGGGCGTTCGGGGAAACGATCTGTCAAAGCATTCATCATCCTAAGATAAGGTTTTCTATAATACATTGGCTTTTAAACTTCCGTGCCCAAAGGGTAACAACGGGACCCTATTACTGAGACTTCGCTGTCCGTCCGTCCGTCCGTCCGTCCGTCCGTCCGTCTGTCTGTCACCAGGCTGTACCTCAAGAGCGGTGATAGCTAGACAGTTGAAATTTTCACAGATGATGTATTTCTATTGCCGCTGTAACAACAAATACTAAACATAAAATAACACAAATATTCAAGGGGTTCCCATACAAAAAACGTGATGTTTTGCAATTTTTTAAAAGTACGGAACCCTCCGTGCGCGCTTCCGACTCGCACTTGGCCGGTTTTTTTATTTAAAGGTTTAAAAAGAACTCCTAACACTACCTGTTCAACAATATGACAAATCAATCACACGAACACACCGCAAACTATGTATTTATATTAATTCACATAAAGTATTGTAACAATGGTATATTTATTTTAAAGTGTCGCCTTGTGTTATGTCTTTACATGACCGCCAGAAGTATAATAATTTAAAATGGCTAGCGTAACTAAATGTTGGTTGTTACAGTTGTTTATCATAATATTTAATGTGTTCAACAGGCGGAGTGGTGGATTGAATGACGTAGCAAATAATAGGACCATACGTCAAGTGTCCGGCCCGCTAGCCGACATACCATTCCGGGTAACTACATGATAATATGGTTAATTGCACTAATCTATTATACTTAATGCTGCATTGAAAGACGTCAATCAAATCGATAATTAACTAATTGACGTTTTTGTTCATATATTACGTTAAGAATCTCTCATTAGCAATTCTTAAGGAATGATTGACAACTCTGAGTGTGGCAGTTAATTACTTACAGCAATTCTTTCAATCATTATCTTAATTATCATCTCTTTTTCGCTCTATCTCTTCATCCTATCACAATCCTCGAATATGGCGTTCGCCCGTAAAAAATACCGGGGACAGCTGTAAGCTTACGGAAAAAAATATATAATTAATGCGGGTTTGGGTCTCAATGATTCTTAAATATACATATATTATAGAGATTAAGGAGTAGGAAACCTACTTTCTTAATTACTAATTAATAATTCCTGGTTAGTCGCTACCATAGTTAGGTATTATTAATTTTTACCAGCATGCTTTTATTTTGTAAAAAATATTTCTAAATAAGATCTTTAAACGCAAGTTCTTGGCCTAGAGATTAGATTGATTGCTTTTCTTTATTACTTTGAATAGATAAGATAAGAAAACTTAATTTATTCATTACACAGGAAGGGAGCTCTAATACCTTCGACTGGTCTGAAGAGAAGCAAGCTCTGATCCTGGGCTCGTATTTCTGGTCATACCCCGTGACGTCACTGTTCGGAGGCATGGCCGCTGAGCGGTGGGGTCCTCGGTACATAGTCTTCGCCTCATCGCTCGCCAGTGGGATCCTCACTGCTCTATGTCCGATCGCAGCAAAATGGCACTATATGGCCTTAGTCGTCTTACGGTTTCTACTTGGATTCTGTGGGGTAAGATATTATTTTGAGATTGTTTAATTTTTTATATTTTGACATAAATGTTATAAGATTGTATTCCCTTATGTATATTAAAGTTATATTTTGTTTTTTTAAGGGTTTCGTATACCCAGCACTACATGCTCTGGTTGCCAGATGGGCTCCACCAGCTGAAAAGGGTAAATTCATCAGTGCAATGATGGGTGGCACGCTCGGGACTGTCGTGACGTGGTCACTCACTGGTCCTCTGATGCACATGTTCGGCTGGGAATCCGCCTTCTACGTACCAGCAGTTATCATGATACTGTGGTGTTTCTTGTGGCGGTACCTCGTGGCTGATACTCCAGCAAGCCACCCCAGAATAACTGACAACGAGAAAAAATATATCTTGGAAGCTTTAGGAAACAAAGTTCAGGCTTCGAAGGTGAGGCAATGTTTGTTCTCAATATTTTTGACAAGTGTCCGTCTAATATTTGAACTTATTATTCCTTGAATGTATATTTGTTCGGTTTTCTTTACATGTTTTATGTGTAACTCCAAAAGGTTAGGCTTTTGTACGAGCTGTTAATGACGTATTTTTTGCGGAAATCATTGACTTGCTATGTATTTAACGATGAGCAAAAACGTGTTAGCAAAAACGTGTTAAATAGTTGATTGGTTGGTGATAATAAAAAATTGCAGTGAATTTTAAGCAAGTTGGTGTGTAACGTAATCCTTGCATTATTACGTTGAAGGGACAGTGGCCTCTTCAGGAAAGGGCGAGAGCAATAACCGCTTGGCCCAAAAACAAATTGAAAAACGTCTTTGGAACGAAACAAGTTTTTACGTTTTATTTATCAGTTCAAATCAGTATTTACAATGCAAGAGTCCTTAAATATTTTCTTAATGATATTTATAACGGAATCTGAGATAAACTTAACGGTATTCGCGTTTATGAAAACAATAATCGTAAAAATATTATAATGACAACGCAAGGACGTATGAATTATCATCGAATACCTAAACAATTTTTAGTGTAATTGACCCTCAAGTGGTATTTTAAATGTAATTATTATCTTTCCAGGGACTCCCACCATTCAAGCAAATCGCGATGTCCATTCCATTCCTAGCAATGGTCGTGCTCCACTTCGGAAACCTTTGGGGCCTGTACTTCATCATGACCGCAGGACCTAAGTTTGTCTCTACAGTACTTGGATTTGATCTAAAAAGTGCCGGTTTCATTGCTGCACTGCCGTACCTTGCCAGAATGTTCCTTGCCATGATGTTTGGCGCTATAGGAGACTATATTCTAGGGAGAAATTTAATGAAGAAAATCATGATAAGGAAATCCTTTACTGTATGCTCTCATATTGTACCGGGACTATTGCTAGTGTTGCTGGTCTACGTTGGAAAATCAACTGGAATCTGTGTGGCTCTGATTACAATGTCCATGGGCTTCAATGGCGCCGCCACCTTGACTAATCTGCAGAACCATCAGGATCTGGCTCCTAACTTCGCGGGCACTTTGTATGGCATAGCCAACAGCATCGGAAGTACCGCAGGGTTCTTCACGCCAATAATTACTGCTTACTTTACCAAAGAAGGGGTACGTTATTTCACAATAATCTATCTGTCTAATATGTTTAGTCTTTTTGTTCAAAACCTAAATTATGTTTAGATAAGTTCACTAGGAGGTGAGATTAAGTTTAAAAATGTATTTTATTTATGTTTACAGAATAGTTTCGACAATTGGCGTCCAGTCTTCTACGTTGGAGCTTCCGTCTACATTGTGACGGCGATATTCTTCATTATCTTTGGCTCCGCCAAAACCCAGTCCTGGAATTACGCCAACGATAGCCAAGAAGAACCAATTCGCGATCAGAATGAAATGAAAGGCGCCCCCGCCCCTAAAGGAAAGTCTGCGGAGCCCTAAACAGGCCTTTTGCCTTGCAAAAGTCAGAGTGGAGTCGCTTTCTGACGTATATGGTTTACGTATGATGGCATTAGTAAAGTCTGTGTTTTCGATGTCATTGTGAGCGTTAACCATATTGAATTTAAGCTGCCAAAATGCCTTGAGTCCGAAGACTTGTTTTTACTAATGTCGCTTTATAAGCCCTTTACACCATAATCGGTAAACGCTTGTAGGTACTTTACCTTTTGCAAGGCAGAGGCATTATTGGTTTGAAAATTTAACAAGATTATCGTAATTATTAATATGCTTGTTTATGACATCACAGTATCTTAAGCGTAATTAACAAGTAAATTACGAGGATTAAATCAATATAAATTATTTATTGTGTCTATACCTACATAGAGATGATTGAAACGTCAGTATTTAATTTTAGGCTATGTATGAGCTGTAGTGTAGTTTTAAATATATCAGATTTAACTTTGGGAGTAATATTGATATACTTAATTAAAGTAATTTATAGACCAGTCGCCAAACTTAAAACGTGTATGCTAATTTATTTATTTAATTATGATTGTTAATATTTATAGACCCGGAAATGTGCAGGTATTTTGATTAGATAATAAGCGATATCCTTCGAAGTTTAGGTTTACGATGACATACATTCTATGAATATACATTTTAGACTGATATTAAACTTGAGGGCAATGAATTGGTTTCATTTCACGAGCGCCCCAGTATGGTTCAGATACTCGTGTGTAGTTATAATGAGTATAGACACTCGTCTATGTGTGCGTATATAATGATTATAGACACGCGTCTTTGTGTGCGTATCTATCAGTACCGTCAGCAAGATAATTGTTTAAATTAATTTGACATACCTCACTGCGAATAACCATTGCACTTTTCTTTGTTAACTGAAAATTGCCTTGCTGTCGTTACTTAGAAAACTATTTTGACTGGATTTTGGCTCGGACCATGCACGCTAAGACAATGTGCTTGTGCACAACATCTACACATGTCTCAGGAGCGCTCGTGAGATAAAATATATATCAGTAATGTTAATGTACTATTTGGACAATTATTTAGTCATGACACAATTCACTTCGCAACTGGACCAGGTACAGCATATAATCTTTAAAAAAATATAATTTATTGTTTGAATGAATAGACTGTGATTTATATTTATAGTAATATTTTATTTAGATACTCGTGTTATGTATGATATAATTTGTATAGTATAGTTTTTCTTATGACATATTATGTTGACCGATGTTAGAAAATTTAATTGATAAAGTACTTATTATTTGTCACCTATTGTGTCCTATTGCTCAGCAACCCACGCTCAGTTATGGAATACAGCAGGTTTTAAAAAACATTTAAGAATTGTATTGCATTGTAACTACATATGTTATTTTAAGTTATAAATAAAGTGCTAAAATTACAATATAATACTTTGTTGCTTTATTGTACTTCTTTCGTAATCCCAATTTCATTTAGATATAGGAAAAACAGTATAGAGAGGATCAATATAATCTGTACTTCTGTAGTGTAACTCGAAATCCGTGTCAGAGCAACATAATTTTAAATTAATTTAAAATTATGTTACCACCCTAGATACTTCAACATCTGCACGGAATTTTGAGCTCAAAATTCCGTGTGTGATCAGTGGATCAAGAGCTTTTAATGTTTTTTCGCCGTTGGCGGAGCCTTCCACTGATAGATAAATCTACCAATAGATTTGTATAACCTATTTCGGCGGTGGCTGTCGTGCAGCGCACGACAGCACGACGTGCACTTCCACCACAGCTATACGTTGCTACGAAACCTTTGATATGAATAGTGCATATCACCATCGCCTTGTTACGTTGCTATCCGTTCGTGGACACTAAACGTAGCGTAGCAATGTAGCCTAAATCTAGTGGAAAGGCCTCCTAATTATTTTCATTGTCTAACCCAGGGGTCGGAGTTTTCAGACCGCCTAAAGGCCTCGAGGCCTGAAGGGGACTGACAATTTAACGTGCCTTCCGGAGTACGGGGGCACTCAGATAGGAATGCTACTATCCAAGCTACCCATCCAAGTAGGGGCCGAGCTGAACGTTGCTTAACAATCGCGATGAGTTAACATCGCTTAGTCAAAGAGATCTGTGTTTTCGCCCGTTAGCCATACATACGTCAAACATTCAATTACCTACTTAGTACATCCACTTACATAGTACAATGTCATCCTCGTGTCGTGATTACGATTCGCCATGGCCATGGCTTGTAACATCAAACATTTCGTTACGTTATTTATGTAATTTTATATCATTTTCTTTTCGAGTGATGTTAAAAATCAGGGTGCGAGTGATAGTTAGTACTTATAATTATTGACCTCTTCTGAACTAGTTCTGTTCAAAAAGTGCAGGTCACTAACTAAAGGGGAAACTTAGTTTTTAGCCACCAAACATTTTTCTTCGAACATTTGTGCGATAGTTTATAACTTGATGCTACTTACGAGCTTAGTGTTTATAAATAACTTAGGGTTCAGTGCTAAAGTTTATATGCTGTTTTACAGATCGGAGTCATGATATTCTTTGGCTATTTTATGTTATATTGGGTTCGGTACAACTTGGGAGTGCACATAGTGGATATGGCGCAGATTGCGAAGAGGGATTACAATAAATATTTCAGCACTAGTAGGATCAGTGGAGTTAGTTGTTGTATTGAATATTGGTATTTTAGATTATTTAGCCAAATAACCTCCACTCTATTAGAAGAGACATTAGGTTTATATTATATTCATGAATTATTCCTAACCCATTTTCATTCCAAAGGGGCTTTTCTATTGTAAAAATTTGTGAGAATGTGTCATGATAAACGCGATACTCCTGTTCACTTTGATAAATGTTTAATTAGCTACTTGTAATTAGAATGTTCATAACCCGCGAAAGAAGATTCTTTACTATTGATTATGTTGAATACTGTTCAATGATGTATTCTACGCAGTAAAGGAAATTTTTTTTTATGGATTGAACCGTTTCGATCACATAAGACGAAATATTATTGTTCTAATTACGAACTTCACCCGACATCCAAATACCTTATTTTGATTCCTTTAACTGCTATGAGAAAGTAGCACCGCTGCCATTTACGCTTTTAAATCTAAGAATATACACGTATAAATATAATGATAAGATGTTAAAGCATTTGTACAGGTACCTACTTAACGTAAAATCAGTTAGACTCAGTTAGAGCTTAACAGAGACCTACCACCTAAAGTAATGTTTCTTTCAGACGATTGATTTAATAAGTTGGGATGATACAAGAATGGGTAAATTATTTTCCGCATACCACATCGGATATTGCGTATGTTTTCCAATATTTCACAGTATGGGCGACAGGTTTGTATGGTTTATTTATTTAGTGGAACTGAGTTACGTTTTTGTCAGTGGATTGATTGTCATTGTACGAGTATTGGATCACGATTTTTTTTAATGCTACTCAATTTTGAACCTCACATCCTTGTTGAGTGAGTACATAATTCAGGTAATGCTTGTTTCAGAATTGGTCCAACTTGGGTTGTGGGCATTTCTTCACTGATATCGGGTATCCTCTGTTGCCTAACTCCTGCCTCAGCAATTTCTGATTTCTGGGCATTGTTTTTTGTAAGAATCATAACAGGGTTTTGTGCGGTTAGTTAAACTGTCATTCTGCGGAATTTGTTATCAGCATCGAGCATCAGGGAAAATGCTGAAAACACTGGCGTGTTTCAGGGCGCTATGCAACCGAGTATGGTTCAAGTACTGAGGCACTGGGTTCCTCCTATCGAAAGGAATCATTTTATGTGGGCGTATTGTGGTAAGTCTCACTTAATTATACTAGTACGAGCAGTCTCACCTCACTTGTCGGCTGTCGTACCGGATTTTAATCAGGCGTCCCAGTGGCAGAACATTGATGATGAAGATGAAGCTACATATTGTGTCAGTCATTACAATTTTGTGTCGGCGCCAATATGACAAAAATCACTCACCGTCACCCAAGTAAAATCTGGATCCTACAGCACAGAAGTGGGAATAGGCTTTTAGGTATCCCTTTTTCAATATTAAATTGATTATTACTTAAGTAAAGATCCAGTACCATCCTCAGCATCAATAGCGGAAAACTTGAACTGTTTCAGGCATCACAGTAGGCACTTGTTCTACGTTTCTGATCTGTGCTGCAGTGCACTACTACTCCAGATGGCCAACCGGTTTCTACCTCTCCGGAGGCTGTCAGATACTATGGTCCATTATCTGGGTGACATACGTCACAGATTACCCAAGACTTCACAGCTACATCTCAAAGGAGGAACTTGACTATCTAAATAATACGATCGGTACAATATTTACTATTAGGGTACGTGTCTGTTTGTTTATTTAAACGTGTGAGGTTTCGGTATTGCGCTTTAGTTTTTTTTAATGGAAATACCTACGTTAATCTCGTTTTAGGAAGTTGCGTTTTAGGTAAGAGGCCTCCGATACATAGGGTTATTATTGAAGGCCTCTAAAAACCAAACCCGTAGAAGGAGATATTAGTGAGTAAGTATTCTTATTATTTTTTTATGAATGATGTAATAACTTCATTGGTTTGTTTGGCTAAACTTTGCTTATTAGGAAATATCTTATTAAGCCTATACTTAAACTATTTATTGGATATGCTTATGACATACCTATACTAGACATATAGATTCCTAATATGTATATAGCCTCGGCTTTTAATTAAGTATAAGCATGGTATAAGTACATTTGTACATTTGTTGTTCTTTATTGTCAATCTACTTCAAAAACCAAAGGTAGTGGGAACTTGATGTAATCTCGTTCGTGGACTACATCTAAAAACATAGATCTATTGGACGCATTGTAAGTCCGCGTCAAGTGGCATTGCCTATGCATCCTAATAATATTTTAAATGAGAAAGTTTGTGAGGATGGATCTATGTGTATATTTTATGGATGTTTGTTACTCTTTCCCAAAAAAACTACTGGACGGATTTGGACGAAACTTTACAGTAATATAGGTACATCAGAATAACATGGGATACATTTTATCCCGAAATTCCAACGGGTACAACGCGGGTAAAACCGCAAAGCACTGCTAGTGTTTAATTATATTTAAGTCAAAGGATACATGTTTATTGTTCCAGCTAATGAATGATGAAACGCCGTGGATGCTGATCGTCAAGTCAGTGCCATTTTGGGCGCTCTGTATCCTAAACTTCGGCTACGCTTGGATGATCATAGCACTCTGTATTCACGGACCTCTGTATTACTCGAGAATTGTCGGATACGATATTTATAATGTTAGTCAAGCTTACAATTTTAATATACGCCTAATCCTTCTCATTGTAATGATATCTTTAGTCAGATGAGAGGCCTTTGCCCAGCAGTGGGACATTACAGGCTAGTACTTTACTTTTCGTTACAATTATTATGTTTTTTTTATAATAGTTTTAAGTACTTTCACGTAACTGACTAGGAAGATATGCCCAAAGTATATACCAGAGATCCAAAATTGTTTAAGGTACATACCTATTTACGACGAAGTCTATGGATTAGTACATAGGTACGTACCTATGTTTATATTAGGTCCGGATTAATGCGCTTTTGATCAGTAAATAAAGTGTACTAAAGTACCCTACAGTAAGTAAAGTCATCTACCCATATTTTCAATAAGAAATTACTTTGGTGGTGGAAAATTTAACCTAAATTGTAGAACCTAATACTGATTGTGATTGAGCTCACAAAGTAAAATACGGGACAGTATACTCAACCGAGAGCATCGGCTTTATGTCTAACACAAGCAGAATAGGTACCAGAGGTGTAAATATGTACTTCCAAATAATTATGCAGGCACCTCTACCAAATTAGATAGGTAATGAATTCACTTATCTATACTAATGGCCGGTTCACATTATTCCAGTCCAGTGATCCAGCGAGCTAATCCAGTCCAGTGCTGGACTGGAGCATATCGTTTACATTGTTCCAGTCTTTTAAGAGTAGCTGGATTGGTCCCCAAAACAATTGACTCGTATTCACTGTTCAACGTTCAATCTAGCACTGGATTGCAACTGGAATGGCTGTCTACACTATTCCAGTGGCGCTGGATTAGGTGAGCTGGAATGAAAAGTTGACGGTCTCTCCAGTCACTGGACTGGAATGCTCACTGGAATGGGTACATTCCAGTGTCGGTTCACATTATTCCAGTAGCATTCCAGTACTGGATTGGATTGCTGGACTGGAATAATGTGAACCGGCCATAATATTATAAAGCTGAAGAGTTTGTTTTGTTTGTTTGTTTGTTTGTTTGTTTAAACGCGCTAATCTCAGAAACTACTGAACCGATTTGAATAATTCTTTCACTGTTAGATAGTCTATTTATCGAGGAAGGCTATAGGCTACATTTTATCCCGAAATTCCCACGGGAACGGGCACAACGCGGGTAAAACCGCGGGGCGCTGCTAGTCATTTATATATCACAAAAAGTTTTACCGTCATCGGAAAATCCTTTTTGCCAAGTCTTCTCATATATACGTAGTACGAACTATAGAGCGTTTGTTAATCTTAACTCGGCGAAAACAACTTAGTTTTTTTGCTTTCGTTATCTCATGTTTATCGCCTAATTTTAAGTATCTGAGCAATAACTACTAGTTTTTATATCCTTTCTTTAAAATAGGTAGGTATCATACAAACACACATAGGAGGAGATATTATTATGTGGCTTTCATATTATCAAGGAAGGCATTAAGAAAGGTTAATGGCATCATTTGTTCTCCAGGCAGCGGCATTAACAGCTTTGCCGTTTTTTCTACGATTAGTGCTGGGTACAATCGTGATTCAAGCATTTCATAGGTACAGACACAGTAACACTACCTACAAGAAAATGAAGCATATAAGGAAATATCTAATTGTTGTTTGTAAGTTATTTAGCAACAATCCTATACACCTACTTTAAGTTTTTGGTTCCGGCAAAAGAAAATAGATTTCTTAGAAATTAAGAAGAACAATAAGTTGAAATTCGTAGTTAACTTTATCTGTATCTGTTTATATATCGTTCCAGCGCACGTGATACCCGGGATATTAGTGTTCTTCACATGGATGTTTCCCATCCTGGTGCCGGGGCCCATACTGCTAACCTTGGCTGTCGGGCTCACGGCCGCTGGCATGGACTTGACGTTTGACTTCTGTTATGTATGATGTTTTATCTACGTATATATCTTTTTTCATTATCTTCTTTACAGGTAGGTACTATAACGAGTGATAGTATCATCCCATCATTATTTAGTTAGTAACCCTTAAGTTGAGCCGACAACTATTAATTAATAAATGTTATAAAGGTGGCCCACAACTTTGCAAAATTCTGCTTCATTGTTAAGTTCTAAATTCAAATTCTAAATAGAGAAACTACAGGTCATTATATCATCATATTTATTTAACTTAAAGAGTCTCTTAAGTGACGTAAGAAAAAAGTACTTATTTTTTTCTTTTCAGGAACTCACCCCAAATTACGTAAATTCAGTACACACTGTTATTAAAATAATAGGGAATACTTCAGGCATTATCGTGTCTTTATGTGTTGGACAAGTTACTTACAAATACAAGGTGAGGTCACAGTTTTTCATAGAATATGTCATTAGGGTTGCTGCACACTAAGCACCAGCAATGTTGGTTTAGTTTAGTTCTATATCTATTGATCTACAAAATCGGCCCGTAGCTTTACTGCACTGTTGCCGAAGCTTAAATGCTGACTCGCTTGTGTGTGTCGCTGTGTGTATTTCCTATTATATATCTCTATCTCCGTATTGTTGGGCAAAAGCCTCCCCATTCCCATTCCTTAGGTACTAACCATAATTTAATAAGATTAGGTTACTAACCAACGTTAAAGAGCCGCTCGTTGCTCGCTGCGAGCGCCGTGTTTCCCCGTACTGACTGCACAAACGCTCGCTGTGTGAAACGTTACATTACACCTTGTGGCGTTCGGTCAGTAACAGTCTTAACAATTTTTCCAAATTTCTTTTAGAACTCTCCTGTCGTCTGGAAACATATTTGGTGTTTTCACGCCACTGTGTTGTTCGTCAGTGGGGTTATATTTTTAATCTGGGGAGAGACTGTGATTCAACCGTGGAACTACAGAAAAATACGGTAAGTACCTCAACGAAAAATTTGATTTGTTTGTGCAGGAATGTCTTAGGTATATCCTAAATAATTCCAATGTCATGTAACCATAATAATGATGAAAATTTACTTTCGTTATCTTGAATAGGTAGCCTTTATCTTTTAATTATTTCTTTTAAAGACCACCAAGACAGAAGAGTAACATATTTTCAAAAGCTTCAATTATGTCAGAAATTCTTGAAGCGGATGAAGAAAGTGGAACAATCAGAATGTCGCAAGCTGCATAAATTATAATTATACATTATTTTGGTACCTATCTATTTAAAACCTTAAATTTGCCCAAAATGCTGGTTCAAGCTTAAATCTTGCCATAGATAATTGGTAAAGGATGAAGAAGGGAATTTCGTGACGCATAATACTTAAAACTGCTTACCTAATTACTTTGAAGTGATTAAAACTGTTATCGCACAATTTTTAACTGCTTTCCCATAAATTAGTTTATTATAGTGAAGAATGTGAGGTTTATTTGCCTTAAATACGAATTTCTTAGAAAATATCTTTGTAAAAAATATTTCCTAAATGTCTTAGTGGAAATTTGAATCAGTTATGTAAGTAGGTACCTAACGTTAAGAACGCGACTACTCCCCTGCTCCCCACCTTTTGAGATGCAAAATCGCCCATTTCCCGGATTATTGTGTTTCGTTACGGAAGAGCGAAGCACTTACTGCGTGGGTTTCGTATTAAAATTAAGCAAAAAGTGCGTATTATAGAAAATCTTTGGACAGAGAAAGCAATGTTAGTTGGTTTGGTAAGATAAGAACTTGGTACAAGCATGTTTGTTCGTGGTCTGTGTTATAGAACATAGTTTAAGAACAATCTTATAATTTTCCATTTTCTTGGGCTGTCGGTCTGTAACAAAATGTAAGTACAAAACAGACTCCATGGTCATACTTTATTGATGTTAGGTTATCATCACTACCGTTATTGTCATTGAATATGTCAAGCAATTTGACAATGAGTTTAGTGACAGTGACATTAGAATGTTAATGAATTCAATTTCTTTCTTTCTTTCATTTCATTTGATTTTGTCGCAAGAAGAAGAAGGGTGATGATTGTGAAGTGAATGTGAATTGATTGAGGAGCTTTTCAGAATTCATTAAAAAAGCGTTTTATTTTATTTTACTTTTGTTATACTGGCCGAACAGGCATACGAAGTTGCTGAAGCATTAGTTAATTCACGAAAATGTATAAGAGTATCGTAGAGTATTGTGCAGAACATGAAGGTTACAAATGCGGATATTGTGGTGGTTCTGATTCGAATTTTAGTCATGGTAAGAGTTTATTGAAATATCATAAAATTTTACACGAAAATATTTACTGAGTTTATGAATATTAGTTTAGTATTATCCATAAAATGAGCATAAGTACATATATTAATGAAGTTTCAAACATAATTATATATCATCAGTATAAATCTCTTTTAAACCAACTTCTTTGTCATTAGAAGACACTTTACATATGTTTGTTATTATATAGGAATGTGGGCCCACTCGATGACTGTAGAAGATTACCAAGATCTCATTGATAGAGGATGGAGGAGGTCCGGAAAGTATTGTTACAAACCCACCATGGATGTGATCTGTTGTCCCATGTACACCATAAGGTATGAACTTATTCTGTTATGAATGCATAAGCATGCTCATATTTAGGCCGTTAACAAACTCGCACATCTAGTTGACCAAAAGCTCGAAGCTTGTATTATGGAAAGATATACTACCCAATAAGTATATAAAATTGTATCTACCTAATTATAATATGGTTTACACATTTACATAGTTATGTTATGAAATAAAACCATGGAACAAAAAGTCTTATACAAATTAAAAAAACATAAAATATTGCACAAATAAACTTTACATAATTGTTTCAAAATATATATCGTTCATTTGGAAGAACATGGTATCAACTCAAAAATCTCGACATTTGAACTAAAAATGTAGTATTAATAAGAAAACTGAGATCTTTTTAATGAACAAGGTCTTTTGATGATCGGACGTGAAATGGCGCGGGGGGCAGGGTAGTATCTCCATCGTTTTCGCCCGTTTGTCATGTAGCTTTCGACCAACACAGTCTTATTCAGTCATACGCTCGATGTTACATTGAAAGGTCGCTGTTGTTTTGTAAAAAACGGTATTAAAACCAAAAAGTGCTGTGTTTGTTATCAGGTAAGTTTATAAATGTTATATTTTTTTCTGAAATAGACAACTATTTTAAGATAATACCTTATTTGGTATAATAATTTCAATAATTCTGGTAAGTCTTATGTTTCCAGGACAAACAAAATTATACCGGAGAAGAAAATTGGACCTCCATGTACCGATAAATGTCGTCAAAAATGTTCATCTAAAATAGCAGAAGAGAAGAGAATGACTATTTTCAAAGAATTTTATGGACTATCTGATGTAAATCAGCAAAGGCAATTTATAGTTAATAGTATCAATGTTGTGCGACCTAAATATCGATACTCCAGCGCTGCGAAAGCTCGTCAAAATAACTATGCGTATCATTTAACCGTTGACGAAAATATAATACGAGTTTGCAAATTATTTTTTAAGGCAACTCTGTCTATTAATGACACTGCACAAAGAAGGACGTTAATTTAAATAATGTGGTAGCCGATGATTTAAGAGGAAAACACGGTAATCATTTGATAAGGTAATAACGAATTAAATACATATTGCATTCCACTCTCTAAAAAAAGATTTGTGTGATATCTGCGTTGGCCATAGAAAATTTGAAGGCTGATCATGACAAACATCTCGCGGAGAAAGACCAGTCCAGAAAAGAGAAGAAAGCAGACAAAAACAGTTTAGATAACGTTGTTGTGGCTGTTTATGACCTTCAAGCGGTCTACCCTGTCCCCGCGGCGACGTATCGCTTTATTATTATTTATTTAAATTAAATGTTTTAAATTTCACAATTTATAATTTAAATCAAAAGAAGTAGAATGTTATGCGTGGCATGAAGGAGATGGTAACAGAGGTCGTAACGAAATAGTTTCTTGTGTATGGAAGTATTTAGAAAATCTGTCCAACAAGGCAGCAGAACCTTTTCATGTAGTGTTTTACAGTGACAATTGCTGCGGACAACAAAAGAAAATAAAGACACAATTTTTATAAGACTTCTTATTTTGATACGGACTTTAAAGAGATTAAATTATATACCTAACTTAGATAATATTGGTTTTGAGCAACTTTACAAGGAAAAAATTAAAATATCTGAACAAAAAAAGAAAGGCTTCATAAATTTAATCCACAAAAATATTACCTATCCCACAGTATTATAGATCTTTTTAAGAAAATCTGTAATAATATTGTTTTATTATAGGTATCTGGAAGTAAGTAAGTTCGGTCGCGGGGGAAAAACGTCGGAATCAAATTTCTCGCAAAATAGGCGATATTCAGTACTGGCTACACTGTTTGTTTTAGTATTGCCTATCTATACATTCAAACAGTATGACCAATACCAAAAATTGCCAATTTTGCGAAAAATTTGATCACGACGTTCTTCCCCCGTGATCGAACTCACCCCAAGATCTTCTTCATCGAGTGGATGGCCAACCTGACCAATCCTGGTGTCAGAGTTATTGAGCCGCCAAAGGCCTCTGACATGGCTCATGTAACGACTACTATCCGTAGAAAGTACACTAAGAAAAGATACTGTACTTTGTGTACTGATTACTATTAAAAGTGTACGGTTCCTATAAAAATATTGTACTACTTATTAATGAATATTTTAAAACTTAATTTCTTTTTAGTAGGTACTTATAAGATTGACGACAAATATTTTGTTTTGATCTCTATTACTCTCTAGTTATCAATGTACAAAAGTGATGTAAATAGCCTGTTTATGGTTGGAAACAGCTACATAAGTATTATTTGGTTTATGTAAGTTTACTGTGTACTGGATTTATGTGATTATTTTAGTATAAGGATAACGTCATGCAAAGCATTTGTACTGATTCTGTTAAAGTGATTTTTTTTCATGTGATTTTATAAAATGTTTTATTTCCTTTTCGTAGTCTGATGTTCGTTATTGTAGTTTCAGAATAATAATGCAAAATAATTTGAAGAAATAAAGATTTTTGTAATGAAATTGTTTGTTTTAAAACGGTATTATCTCTAGAAGGATATTAAACTTTTTAGGAACAAGGTAGTATTTCATAGTTTTATAATTCATAATTGAATAAATAACAGAATTTGTATGAAATTGTCATAGGTATATAAATGATTGTAAAATGTAACTAAAATGGATAAAAAAGAAATAAAAGTAAGTGTGGAACGGAAAATATTTAACATAATAAAAAAGCAGAATTTTGAGTTAAAACTCTGTTTTACAAATATTTTATGTTCAAAAGGGTAGTATTACGCACCTTTTTTTATATTCAGTATTATTTCGAAATCAGAAAACTGAATAAAAATAATAAAATATATTCAAAATTACTGTCAAATATATAGGCTTTAAACGTGTATATGTGAGGTCAACCAAATGTATAAAGAAGCTGAGATATGCCTCCAAGAAACTTTAAAATTGCTCTCCTGAAAAAACTGTGTTTTTGACATAATACCATGTTCATTTAAGCAAGCGATATGCCATTTGCTATATATATTTTAGTTGTTTAATAAATAATGATATTTTCTATCACAGATGCAAAGCGTTAGAATTTAAAGCATCCAAGTCCCAAAAGAAAATTATGAAGAAGTTCAACAAATACTTATCAGGGGATGACAGCGTCAATAATAAATCTAGAAAGATGTCCACATGTAGCAGTGCGGAAGATATTAACGAACAGGCTATTGAAAATGTGGAGCAGTTCGTGGAATCAGCCATGGTGCCGCAGAAAATAGATGTCGGGGAAGTCATGAAATATGAGATTAAAGTGGACGGCGGAGATAACAATGGTTGGTGATTATTTTAACAAGCTTATTTTATTTTTAGTTCATAGAAACTATTTATATTGTATTGGAGAAGGTATTTCTTGAAAAAGTTTAGTTAAGTACTAAATACTAAATGGAAATGTTTGCTTTTATATGATGAGCTTTATTATTGTCATGCAATGTCATTCAAATTGAACTGTATGCTAAATTTCAGTTCTATTGGGAATCGGGAAGTAGGTCAGTAATGTTGGCATTTTTTTAATTTAATGCAATCAATATTGTTTACATTAATTAGATTTATCTTTGGGCCTAGGAAATTTTGTAGACATATTACTGTACATTATAATAAGAGTTCTTATTTTTCTTAACTAATCTACCTTTTTATTTAATTTACAGAAACTGTGGCTGGTAAAGAATTGTTAGCTAAGGACAAACCATCGACAACAGAGATAAAGACTTCCTCAAGAGGTATGTTGTAAGTTTTCAACAATGTTATACCTAATTGGTACAACTGGTAACCATTAATTATAATTATCACTCTTATAATAAGGATAAAAACAATATGGCCTGACCTTTGAATAATATAATAGGTAATATGAACAAGATATTTCATCAGAGAGAATGTGATTCAGATTTTGATGAATTTTCTCATAGGTTAGATCTTGGGGATATATTATATAGGATAGGCTATGTATTTTTTCCAAAATGTCTACAAGAACGTGTGCACTGCGGTTCTAAACTTATATGTTAGGGTGTTACCAGGTTTATCAATCTATCATCGATCGACGGTAGAAGGGATTAGTTGATAGATAGTTTTTATCAGACCACTCGATCATCGATCAGCGGCATCAATCAATGGTAGAACGAATGAGTCGACGCCGTCACATCGGGTTAAACAATCAACGTCGATCAACGTCATCGACGGCTATCGTTCAATTCGTTAGTCGAACGGTTGCCGTCGATTAATTAAAGGTACCAGACCAGCTGATCGACTTTGATCGATGCCATTTCGATTTGTCTGCTAACACCTTCAGCAGTTCAACATTGGCTCCATATTTTTTAATTGCTTCCTCTGCAATTTTCCTAGTATTTTCTGTTACTAGTATCAGTCTATAGTCTATACTTTAAGTAAAATAACTATCCCGTTTCTAGATCTCAGCAGACCTCCAAGTGTGAAAGCTAAACAATTGAGAAAAGAAAAGAAACTGGAGAAATTAAAGGCGAAAGGGATCGACGTATCAGCAGTGACAAATAATAATAAGAATAAGGAGAAACAAATTGAAGACTTTGTAAACGAACTGCCAGGGGAGTTTAGAGATAAATTAGAGGTACATATTCATTTGATAGATGAATATTATAAAATAAATGCAGCGCAGCGCATTATAAAATAAACAGCGCCCCGCGATTTTATATTTTGATTGCTTCAAAGCTTCCGAAATAGTCTAATAATTGCATGTTAAATAGAATATTGTATTATCAATAAAGATGAAGTGACATTATACATTTGGGTGAAACATTTCCCTACCAGTTGGACGGTAGGTTATAAAAGTTTAATAATGTTATTCTGTAAATGTTTCCAGATAAAACTAGTCCGTACCAACCCACCGAGCGCCGAGTACTTAGCGACCGCCGCGGAAACGCACGGCGTTTACGTGAAGTATCAAACCACTATACATAACGACAGACCGGAGAAGTGTACCGAAGGGAAGTACCAGGAGTTTCTGGTGCACAGCCCTTTGTTGGTAAGAACTATTTAAGACGACGTGAGTCCAGCGCTTAGCTACTACGGAGGGGGTAAGGTGCGGGGCCTGCGGTCCGACCGCGGGCGATCTCCTCGCGCGTAGTTTGCGCGCTAAGTTTGAATAATACTTAATATGTCACTCATTGAGATGCTCGCATTGAGAAGCTCGCGCGTAGTTTGCGCGCTAAGTTTGAATAATAATATGTCACTCATTGAGATGCCACAGTGTAGTGACTACAGTAAAAAAATATAGTTTAAAAAAACTAAAAAACACGCTTTTTGCAAATTGAACTAAAAACTAGAAAATAATTTTTCACCTCAAATCAAAATTATAATAAAATTTAAGTTATTAACACAATGATTCAATTCAGAGTAAAAAAGCGTGGGGTGCTTAATATTTTTAAATATTACAATCATCATTGGTAACTATCTATGAGAGGATAGTTATGAACTACAGTAAAATGCACCCCACGCTTTTTACTCTGAATTGAATCATTGTGTTAATATCTTAAATTTTATTCCTAGGTATCCCCAGTACCAACATTGCAGCTGTATAGTTGTTCTGCTGATATTCTTATACTGTGACACAACATATCTTTTGTTTTTTTTTTCAAAGCAATAATCTACTAAATCTATAATACTCCGGTCAATTTATACATTCGAGGTTACATAAAGTCCCAACAAGCTGAAAATCAGCAAAATTGTTCAAAACATAATTATAAACAATGTCTAAAGTTCTCCATCATTCCCGTGTATGGAATTTTTTTTATTCAAGGTCAAAGGTAAAAAAAGTGTTTTTCGCAATTTTCAGCAAAACGGTAAGATTTATCATAAAAATACCTGAGAAAATAAAAAAGCTTATAAAATTCTCTATAACTTTAATTCTATCCACTTTTTCCATATTCCAAACCGTTATTTAACTACACGCTCCAGAAATGTAAAAATTAAGGACCTCGGGCAGGTAACTATGGAGCCTGCCCCAATGCTGAACAGTGACATGACCTATGTCATTTGAAAGGTATTAAAGAGTTGTACAAGTTACTCCTTGACAGTTATATCGAAATCGACGGCTAACTCGTCGGCTAACGGTGTTTTCTCTCAAGTTGTGTTTAACTCTTCAAGACCTTTCAAATGACATAGGTCATGTCACTGTTGAGCATTGGGGCAGGCTCCATAGTTACCTGCCCGAGGTCCTTAATTTTTACATTTCTGGAGCGTGTAGTTCAATAACGGCTTGGAATATGGAAAAAGTGGATAGAATTAAAGTTATAGAGAATTTTATAAGATTTTTTATTTTCTCAGGTACTTTTATGATCAAACTTACCGTTTTGCTGAAAATCGCGAAAAACTATTTTTTTTACCTTTGACCTTGAATAAAAAAAATTCCATACACGGGAAAGATGGGGAACTTTTAGACATTGTTTATAATTATGTTTTGAACAATTTTGCTGATTTTGAGCTCGTTGGGACTTTATGTAACATCATTCTCAATTTTGGTTTAAATTGACCGGATTATAATTCAAATAGTTCTTATTTATATTGAAACCTTATTTTCACGCAACCGTCATAGTTCTATATAGATTTTACTTAGAATACAGAAAGTACTAGAAGCCGCGAGCGCGCCTAATACTGAAGCTACTCAAACTAATTTTAAATAGAGTAGTTTGATGCGCAACCGATCAGTCACTTTGTGATCGTCGGAACGCGCTAACGTGTTTTACCGGTGACCAATTTCACGAAACTATGCCGTCTTGTGTCGTTCCTACCTGTAAAAATGCAGCGGGTTTGAAAAAAAAACAGGATGGGATCACATTTCACGTGTAGGTATCGCATTTAGGTATCGTCTTATTTAAATATTTAATTATTTTCTCAGATTTCAATTGTCATAGAGAGTGATGCGTCAATCTATGTTAGTGTTGCCAATCTAAGAGTTTTGATTTACCCTTCTTTTTATTACCTTTTGAGGGCTTTAATTCGTTGTAGAATATTAATAAGTAATATAATAAAAATTAACCAACTTGAAAAAAGAAAGTATAAAGCGTAAGTGCGGCTCGTATGTACCTAACCTAACAATCCTATTAAATAGTTTGTTAGTCTATAGGATTTCTAAACAAATTTTTGGTGTGCGTGTGAGGGAGAAGGGGAGAGGGGGAGCGGGTATAAAATTATGTTTCTATATTAGCCATCTCAAATTTAAGCTTCCCTGCTGAGGAAAGCGGTGTGGACCAAAATAATATCCACCTTAACACCGTGTTTTATTTAATATACCTATATATTTCTTGAGATAATCAGGTAGGTACATAGTTATATAGAAAAAAACAATTTTTATTCTATTATAATATTACCTCCGAAACTCCCAAAATTTACCCCAAAAATGGGCAAATAATGCGAGAGCTAACAACACTACGCGAGGGACTTTGTTCTGTTTTTGGACACAGCGTGTAGCTTGTAAATACATTTGAATGCTACTTCTGGTTCTTTCTGTATTCTGAGAGATTTTAATTTGTTGCTTACCTTTCGGAATATATTTCTTTGAAAAGTTTCCGTTTTGCCAATTTTGATAGCACCTTCTTATTTTTTTTATTTCCCATTTTCAATCACACGTTAAGTGCAGTAAATTACAAGTTATAACTGCGAAAAAAGTTTTAAATTTTGCATCTCCGCGCTCCAGCAAATATTTGGCATAGGTCCGTCCTCCACAAGCGCTTGAGCGCGACTGATCACGCCCCGCGTCACCCGCAACACGGCAAATTCTCGTTTTTTTTTAGGTATTTTGAAATTGTGTTTAAGAATGAAATGAAAGGTTACAAAAAAATACCTAATGCCCTAGCTCATGCTACGACCTATATTATAGTTGTTTTTCTTTGGGAAAAATCTGTTTATTTTAGCCATAAAATTATTTTTAAATTAATAAAAGAGGCAACTTTGTGATTTTTTTCTATCGAGGGAAATTAATCTAATCGTGTACTGAAATACCTTTGCCACTAGAATATATCCTCAACTTTAATATATAGTTTTTTAAGAATCAAAATTGTGACAATTTATATGAAAATAGTTGGATGGAAAAACCGCGTTTTGCGAGTTGCTGAACTCACGTCACCTTAAGTATTTTTGTTATTTATGAAGTTACTAGCAGCGCCCCGCGGTTTCACCTGCGTTGTACACGTTCCCGCAGGAATTTCGCGATAAAAAGCCTATGTCCTTTCTCAGGCTCTGGACTAACTGTGTACCATCAGTAGTTTGGCGTGAAAGCGTAACAGACAGACAGACAGACAGACAGACAGACAGACAGACAGACAGACAGACATACAGACAGACATACATTCATACATACAGATTTACTTTCGCATTTATAATATTAGTTAGGATTTTGTATCTCTATGTAACGTTACTTATGACTGGTATGTACTAAAAGAATTGTTATCCCAGTAACATAGCTCATATCGTAGCTCTTGTAGACAGGCTCACTTAGGTGCAGATTTTAATATGAACTATTAGCGAATGATATGTCCCGTTGGACAAAGGCATCTCATTGAATAATCTAAATCAAACTTAGTTATCATAAGGATACTCACATGTACAAAATACTGTTTAAAAAAATCGATATTACAGACGGACTCTTTAATTTTTGAACAAATTTAGAACTAAGTAAGACGAATTATACTAAACTAGCAGCGCCCCGCGGCTTTGCCCGCGTTGAGTCTGTTCCCGTAGGAATTTTTGAAAATCCTTTCTTAGTGTGAACCTTGAAGAACACTTGAAGAACCTTCCTGCCAAATTTCATGTTTCTAGGTGTAGCGGTTGAGGCTGTGCGTTGATTATCAATCAGTCAGTCAGGACTTTGAATTTTATATGTATAGATATAGATGAAATGAGTTCAAATCGTGTGAGTTTAAAAAGTATGTGAGTAGATGTTAATCGTATATAATGTCACAATTTAATATAATATCTTCTTAACCAGGCGGAACAAAGCGAGAGTGGCCCTCCGAGCGGCTACGGCTCCTTCCACCAGCAGTACTGGCTGGAAAAGAAGCTGATCGCCGTCGGAGTGATAGACATACTGCCCAAGTGTGTCTCGTCAGTTTACTTCTTCTACGACCCGCAGTATATGCACTTGACACTGGGCACTTATGGCGCGCTCAGGTGAATATTTTAATCTCAGAATAAAGATACCCAATTATAAAACTTTTTTAAACTTCGATTAAAATAAATATATCATTCAAATATGTATATGTCCGCATAGCATAAATACTATTATTTATTCTGATAATAGGAATTTTGGGGACCAATCTTCCTAACTATAGCAAAATTTATTAAACTGCCTAAATATTCATAAGTGGCATAATCTAGCTTGAGGCTTGTGATCTTAAAATTCTATGTTACTAACGGCTACCATTGATTTAGTGTTTAATGAAAAAACGTTTCTTTTTCAGAGAAATCGAATTCACAAGGAAACTTCAGTCCAAGTGCCCGGAGCTGAAATATTACTACATGGGATTCTATGTGCACACTTGCAAGAAGATGAGGTATAAGGGATGTTTCCACCCCTCAGATCTGCTCTGTCCGGAGACCTACAAATGGTTCCCGATAAAAGACTGTTTGCCTAAGTTAGACATCACGCCATATTCTAGACTGGACCACGATATGGATAGTGTTGACCAAAACTACCCCCGACGCAACGATATACACAGCATTCCCTGCTGGGTAAAAGGGACCATAATGCCTTACAAAGCTTACAAAAAGAAGGCGAAATTGACCTCCAATGAAGACGAAATAGCGAAATATTCAGAGTTGGTTGGAGCGAAAACCATCAGAAATATGGTTCTGGTACGACCGAGAATAAATTGAAGTTCCTATCTGGTTCTGCAATAGCCTAATATGTAATTAAATTACATGCATGTCTTTTCACTTTAAGAGTTATATTTACAAATAGACGTACTGAAGTGTTGGATATATCAAACGCCTTATTATAAAACAAATACTGCCTATTAATGCATAATTTTCTGCACAGTCCACTTAGAACTTTGGGATTACTTAGCTGTCTCTTAACTCTAGAATAGGAGGTGCCATCTAGTGGCCCGATTCAGAACTGCTCTAGACTTCTTTCTCTTTCCACTTAGGTGCTATTAATTGATAACAGTACAAATTCAGATAATACATCAGCTTCCTAGCATTACCATGCGGTTAGGCATGATATAAAAATCTACGTTGATTGGTAGAAAATGAGAAATGCTTAAGATGTTCATTCAATCAAAGCATAGTATTGTATATCACCCCGCGTTCTTTGCCTGTGGTTCCTCAAATTTGTTCGCGTGGTATTTTGGATTGTTGTAAAGTGTTGTTTGATGTCTTAAATATACGAAAATGTTGATACCTGATAGTCTTCTAAAGCTGCCTGTCGTTTAAAGCGGAACGAGGCTCCAGAACGGAGAAAAAGAGAAATGTTAACCAATCCTATTGGGTAATACTCCATGGTCCCCTTGTCTTTTAACCTCGTTCACCTGCTTAAACCGCGGGCAAGGGCGAATCTCTCATTGCATGGTCATGCTAAGACGATATAATAGCAAATATAGGTACTTGTTGAACTTAAACAAAATCAGATATTATTTCCTCAACCCTAATGATCAATTTATACTAGAGCAAAATCGAAATGAAGCGAAGTCTCAATCGGAAACTTACCATAGCAATTTCACTCTATTTTCCACAACTTAAGGTACATCCGCATACACACGCATTCGGCTGTTTCATTCTTTTTTATCTCATTAGAAATATGTACTTTATTATTGTTGAGTTAATGATGAAATTGCTATATTAAGTTTGAGATTGAGCTTCATCTAGTATGTATTAACCTTAAGGTTTGTAAAGTTTGTAAGCTAGTAGATCTATAAACTTAGATTTAGTTTAGCACCAAGTGTTTTATCACCTTGAGTCTCACTGTTTAACTTTAATCTTTCTTAATCTCAACGTTTCACCGACAATTCCCACTACCTATTTTAACACTCCAATTTGTTTTGTGGTACTTACTACTGTTTGACTACTAGTCATCTTGTAATAGATTTATCCTTACGATAGCTGTTATTTATTTACTTAATAAAGTATATTAAAATATTATATTGTTTATTTTATTACATACAATCACCATCTATGTAAAAATCGGTCTGTTTATAGCATATTATGACGTCATCAAAGATGGTAGATGTGTTAACCGTTTGTTATTAATTTTCTTTGTATTATTTTGAATTGTTGTATAGATTACAAGTGTGTAGACCCAGTATTTCATAAGGAACAAAATAATATAAATATGTTCAGTCAAAGGGCTTCTACATTTTTCTTTTTCAATAAATGGAAAAAAAATCGGTCCTGTTGTATTTACCAATACCAATGTACCTATAGCAGGAACGATAGGTCTAAGTCCTTGTAGCACAAATTGCCTATACCTACTTAGAATCTAGTTCAAAACATTTCCATTTAAAACCTAATCAAAACAATCTAGATAGTTCTTGCATCTACTTTCGATTGTAACTGTCGCACTGCGTCGATCTGGTTCAAAGCCCAGTCAGGTGTGAATAACCTTCACAGTCATTACATGCAATACATTTGATATTTCATTTGTTTTAGGGTTCCGTTCCGTTCAAAAGAAAAACGGACGAATAGGTACTCTTAATCCTCCTCACTGTACTGATATCTTCATCTGTGAGATGATGCCTAGCAGTGCATTACAGGCTTACTTTTTACTTTTTAGGTATTCTTATTTATAACTTTGTCCTTATCCTAAATGTCATTCACTTCAATTATTGATAGTTATGTGAGGTATATGCTAAAACAAATAATTTTAGATCCTCACTGAGGCGTCAGGGTTCTTCCCCATAGACTAGAATCTTTAAAATTGGCAAGAATCAAGGTTTACAAAACAAAGGAAAATTCATAAATTCTGTGGGAGTTGTTAATTTTGACACATTTTAATATTACCTTTTAGGTAAATTAATTGACATATCAGGGATACGAAACCCACGTTTATGAATTCGATTCGTACTTGTTCACTATTTATTACTTGGTCATTAATTTTGTTGTCAGATGACTAGAACTTTCATCTACCTTGTTGGCGCTACATATCTAGGCAAGTAAATTACCACCTATAATACTCGAACAAATCAATACCTACTGAAGTACGATTTCTATTCACACAGGTAGAATTTTAATAGGTATGTTATCTACATATTTACCTAGGCTGGTGCTTACTTCAAAAACCTTTCGGAGAACTATCAAGAAGTAAATTACCTTACCAGGTAGTAACTTGGATGCTAATGAATCATTAGCATCCAAGTTACTACTAATGATCTAGCTAGCGTCCTTATCCAATTAAAAACCGCCCAAAAATTGGGCAAAATTATTTTTAAACTGATTTTAAACGACTGCAAATTCTTGAGAATTTATTTTAGAATCCTAATACTTTGAAGGTACTACTACTGGGAATCAGCTTTGCTCAAGAACAGGTTCAGGCTATATTTAAACGTTAAGACGTTACATTATTCGCCACAACCTATAAAAAGTTGCTGTCTGAAAAAACCCGAGATCAACGCCTTGCTAGAGTTCGAATTGAGTTCTTATTGATTACACAGCAAATAAGAATGTGGTTACTAGCTCTTTAGATAGTGATTTGCATAGTACGAATAGTTTTTTATTGTACATCCACGTATACAAACCACATAGCAAACCTAAACCTACCTATACCAAGGTAATACATATAAAGAAACTTTTTAGGTACTTACCTTCATACTTTGATTTGGCTAGTTTTACAGTTAATAAGTGGAAACTGATTTACGCGTTGTTCTCAGAAATGTAGGCGGTACATAACCTAGCTAAAACCTAGGTAAGTACTTACAGTATATCTAAAATTAGTACTTAAAAACAATGTGTAACTTGAGGCATGTTGATGGGCTTACATTCTAGTGCTTGGTTAGGTCTAACTAGTTAGTTTACCGAGGTAAGCTAGGTACCTATATAAGCTAGTTGAATCATAAGACAACGTAAGTATAGTATTAAAATTACTTAGTACATTGGTACGTATTTTGGGTATAATACCTAATAAATAACTAAACTTACTTCTACAAATAACAGTGTTTCCTTTAAATGTTATTAAGTAGTTCTCCTACCTATTTAGGTGTCATGCCTACTCGTATTGTTCTTTTAAGGTTTCTATTGTAAGAACTATAAGTAGATAAAAAACCCGAACAAAAACACCTCAATAACACACAACATTTACTAAACCCAAAGGTCTAAATAAAGACGTGATGAAATAAAACAATTTAAATAATTTATTGTCCTTATAAAGAAGCTTATAATTTCGCAACACCAGAGGTGTGTCTCGAATTCTTTAAATATTGAAATGTATTCGACTGACGAACGTAGCAATAAAATTAGTGAGAAATCTGTCGCGTAAAGGCTATTTAGATTTTAATGAAGTCAGAGACAGTTACCGCCAGTTACCGTGATAATGTCTTTGACAATCGGATGTTTAGAAGTGGCACGCGAAGGTGCGCGAAGCTGCGATGCAATGTGCGGATTTGGAGGCAGTCGCGGAAACACAGGCGCCTGCGCACAACGCCACCGCGCGGCCCGACTCTCGCGCATCCCCGCTTGTTGACTTGTGTTTGTGATACCGTGTGCTAGGAACAACACATACCATGAAGTTACACATCAAACTATTTGGTAAGTACTCTAAGCACGAAAATCATTAAATACTAGTTTTTAAAATTTTATATCAAGTTATAAATGCAGAGAAATCTTCACTGTCAACAAGCTGGAGGTAGCAATTTGAAAACAATAAGCGTTAATTAATAACTGAGATAATTTTATTTGCATTTTACGAATGATGGCGTCTTTAAAATCATTGTTTTAAGTTTATTCACATTGTCATGGAATTAAGTAGTTCTATTATCTTCATAAAAATAATTGTAGCTTCAATGAAAATTCTTATTTAAATTATTAACATTTTTGTAGGAAGTTTGTTTGAGAGTGATGAATCCAAATGCAAATAACTTACTATTTGTTTCAAGGTGCCAAAATAATTGTTTTTAGTTTCTATTTAGATATCTGTATTTGGGTAACCTTGTTATTTGTGTACACACACACACACTATACCTACCAATTTCAAATAAGTCGGTATCTATAATTCGAGTGAATGGCTTGACCGTCAATCATTCATAAAACTTAATTTAACACTTAACCATTTTGTAGTTTCAATGATCAATTCTATTATTCGATATTAATTACCTATATATTCTACAAGTAAACTAAGTAGATATGCAAGGTTTTTGGTTTTTTAGATCTGCCTTAGGCACTAATAACATAGTCATAGTTAAAGATAACTACGAATAGCTGGTATGACAATATAAGTACCCGCAAATATGGAACCCGCATTTGGCAAGCGTGGTGATTTTGCCCAATCCTCCTCACCGTACTAATTTCTTCAGTTAGATGAGAGGCGTTTGCCCAACAGTGGACATTACAGGCTAATACTTTACTTTACTTTATTAGGGTTTCTACAGAAGCCAAGCGGTGCGAAGGTCTGACAAACCACATTAAAATTGCCAAAATTTCTTCGAAATGCATTGTGATTGGTTGATTGGTCTGCATTTATGCAAACGCAAACGCTTTTATAGAAAGAATAGCCCTACGGGTAATTCAAAGCGACAATCTGTTATTTTATTGACCCTACACAATGAAGTCCTAAGTATTATATGATAATATTTAATAAACGTCAGAGGCCTTTGGCGGCTCAATAACTCTGACATCAGGATTGGTCAGGTTGGCCATCCACTCGATGAAGAAGAAGATTTAATAAATTATTCTAAGGCTTAATCGACTACTTAGTACATAATACAATGAACAGTTTAGATACTAAGTATCCCCTATAGGATACCTAGGCTATTGATAGACTATTAAGAGAAATATAATGATATTTATAGAGTACCTAGCTACTTATCTATTAATAAAATAGACCTCCCATATAATGTTATGGCGACTTAACCATCTTTCCACCACCGCTATGCTATACTACGTTTCATTTACTAATCGTAGTATATCTCTAACTCTGACACCTATTTAAGAATGGACCTACTATGATTTATTTATAACTAGCAGCGCCCCGCGGTTTTACCCGCGTTTTGCCCGTTCCCGTGGGAATCTAGGGAATTTTTATACTTATAAACCTTCCTCTTGAATCACTATCTATTTAAAAAACTGCATCAAAATCCGTTGCGTAGTTTTAGAAATCCTTGCATACATAAGGACAGACAGCGGAAAGCGACTTTATTTTAAACTAAGTATGTATGTAGTGATTAAAAATATGTTTTATCCATATTAAGTGACCGTACCTTCTATACTTAGCACTTTAACTTGAATTAAGTTTTTGTGGTTTTCATTGACGCACTGGTATCAATTTCCGTCCTTCAAACGGCTGTAAAATCCATGTTTCCGCCGTAACAATCACAACCATTGTCTGCTCAAATTGACCATCAGTTCATGTATAAAAACTATGTCCTGAAATAGATGAATTCAGCATTTGTGATGGGCAGTAGGAACCTTTGTTCGTACGTTTAATGTGTTGAATCCTACTTATATTATGTTATGATTGCGAAAATTTGTGACAATGTATGTATGTACTCGTATGTTGTTGGTCTTTAACGCAAAAACTACTGGACGGATTTTGATGAAACATTACAACATACATTTGAATAGGATATGGAATACTTAAATTTTATTTTGAGATTTCTACGCGACGGGTACAACGTTAGTAAGACCGAGGCGCTGCGGGTCCTGTATAAAAATATTATTTATACATGTGACTAAGGCCTCAACAACTCAACCTCAACAACAACAACAACAAATAAAACAAACACTGAGAAAGAGAAAACAAAGTTATGTTTCATTTGATATTTTCATTTCAAGAACTCAGAACCCAGCAGTCATCATCTCAGGTGATGAGTTTCTGATATACTTACAGAAATATAAGTGCCTCCTTTATACAAAGGTACATATATTGAGAATCACATTACCTTTCTTTGTTCAATCCCAGTGGGGTTAAATTGAAAGAAACATTATTAGCCATAAAAAATCTTGGCAGGCACCCAACAAGATATACCTAACTTTTGCAAAAAGTAAGTAACAGCAATTAATTTCGGTACCAGTCCAGTATATCTTTCGAATACAACGGTATCGCTATTCGTTTCTCGTAAGGATGAAATCTCCTTAGCAACACTCAAAGATTTAAATCCGAAGACCTATCTGGGTAACGAGCTTAAGACCGGTTTCATCGAAAATGCTTTAATATGTGTTGCCTTTCGTCGGATACAAAACAAAAATTACAAACAATATTTTTTCATGGTCCATCACCACATCATCTGAATTTGCATCTTTTTTTTAAATGGACCGTAGGTAGTGCGACAAAGAAAGGCCATTAACCGGTAGAACTAAAACGATGATGAATGGCAACACTTACAAAATATATTATGGGATTATAAAATTCGCGAAATGGACATTAACAAAGTGTTACAAGGAGCTGGGCGGGATGGCCGGTAATTATCATTAGTGGCTGGCGCCGTGCGCAGGCGCCGGTATCTGCATTCTTGCACTTTCACCGACGACGCTTCCAGAAGGCAAGTGTACTCCAGTCGCACTTATCAGTGTACACCGTTACGCAAATCATTCACACAGTACTCGTTAAATGACCACGACTTTGAGTTTAAGCGGTGGCGGTGAAGAGAATCATTCCTTCTATTATGCAGGTTAATGTCAAACAAGACAATTGATTTGATGACAAGTAAAGGAGAAACAAAGCTAGCCTATCTTTTATTATGGCATAGGGCAGAGAGGATTCTTCTAACACAGGTTTAATTCGCAGGTTTAATTAAATTAAAAGTAGGGTTCCCAAACCTTATGAATACAAATTTGTATAAACAAATGAACGTTTTTAATTTACCTTCCTAATAAAATCTAATGGATATCTATATAGTGAAAAACCGTTACTATTTGTATTTAACTAAGTACTTATGTTACCACAAGTTTTCTTCTTCATGTCGAACTGATTTAAGTTTAAGGAGGCACATCAAGTCTTTGGAGTCAGCAGTCTGTTGTTTTATCTGATTGTAGGATTGTAGATTTGGCATCAAGTATACTTACAAGTAGGGCTGAAACCGATATAAAAGCCTTAAAACATTCGCATTTGTCCCGGAAGTACAAGTTCTATCCATTCCAACAAAACTAACTACGATGATAATTGTTCTATTGTGTAGGTAGGTACATATCTATCAATTACAAGATTATGAAACTGTTGTTTTTAATGTCTTAACCTTATACGTTTCTAAACAAAGTTTCCGGAAGTTATCACCTTACCTAGTTTCAAGTTATGGTCAACTAGTAGAGTGATATTTAATGCGTTTGATCACTACTTAGAATCTCATGAAGCGAGTTATTAATAACGCTATAGCCCCCCCGGCACTGATACAATGATAAATTATTTAATTTAATATATCAAGTGTTGTGAAATGTACTGAAGGACAAATCGTAAATAAGATTATACAGTTTTATTGATGGATGTCTATTTGTATGGTGTAATACCACGCCTATAAATATCAGATCAAAACCACGAATAGAAATATTCAATACAATGCGCTAATATTTACCATAATCACACTTTTGTGAAAACTACATTAGAATATAAGATCATCAATATTTGCTTTACATTTAGATCAAACTGATCCGCGAATCACGTCGTTACGTTATTCAAAAACATGATCGTTAAATGTTGTGCAAATAGTTGCTGTTCAGTTAGATGGGTGGCAATTCTGAATGATGACTCGTTTACAACAACAATGGTCGCACAATACAATGTCGGTAGCACCCGCCTCGCCTTATTATATCATCTACTAACCTGCTACAATACTGATTATTACCTTCAACTTCTATGAATTTTAAATCTTTAGAACTTTTATGTCAATGCTCAGAAATTAGACGTAGGCCTTGAAGATAATAAGATTCTTTTGTAAACAAAAAATGGATCTTTTATGTCTAGTGTTTCATAAGTAAAAGGCTTTTGCATGGTATTGATACAAAAACCTTGTATGACCCAGTGTCAAAATGTTTGGACATAGGCCGGTAGTGCTCAGATGAGTACGTAAGAAATGTAGGCCATCCTTGTGAAGATTTGGACCGCTTCAAGTCATCCGATATGGTCTGACGATTGAGACAACCGGGATCGATAATTGAACGTGCCCTCCTAAGCACGGTAGCGCTCAGATAGAAATGCCATTTTCTGCCACCCATTCCTGTAGGGACTGAGCTGCTCGTTGCTTAACAGTCAGAATGAGTTGATATCACTTTAGTCAAACTACGCAAAGAGCGATACAGCTAAGTACGCTACTATTGGTCATCCATCTAAGTAACACGCCCTTAAGCTTTTGATCGAGTTTGATAAAGACAGGTTTTGTTTTGGGCCTGGCTTGGTATTTAAAGTATTCAAACAAGGATGAGTTTTTTAGACCGCTCAATGTATACAACCGTGAGCCACGCTAAGCTGTAATCACAGTTCGCGAAGGTTCATCAACATTTTAGGCCACGGTCATAGCAAAACACGATCTTCAGATTATAATTGCCATTTTAATTCACTAAATAATTAAAGCGGCGCAAGATTAAGTATACTTAGATTCATTAATCACCATTGGTATAACAGTAATAATTTTAGGAAAACTAGCGATCGATTTTACATTTGCAACCCTTACTTTGCCTACCTTTTTAGATTAAGTTTTTTGCATTCTCAATCGGAAATATCAAGAATTATACTTTAAAAAATAAATGTCGATGCGAATTCGTATTGGAATTCGTTGACATTAAAATAGCCAATCACATCAAGGTTCTAGGAAGTTCAAGTCTAGACCAACCAAAAATGTTTACCAAGTGTTTTCGATGAAATTACGATTAAATGATTTCACTCGAATCCTGTTCGAGTTCGTATTATTTATTAAATACTCGTATCTAATTTATAATATCGGTGATCCGTCTCTTAACTAGACCAAGTGCTCAATATGTCAAACGGCTTTCGCTTTCGCCTCTTCACGGTTTGTTATTAAAACTATTTTATATAACTTGTACTAGTAATGTTGGTGCAATGAACCGTTGTTTGTCGATCTTGTCTTGATATTGACATTGTATTCGAAAGTTAATCTTCCGCGAACGATTACTGGTTCCTTCGAGGTCATGCATTCACATCACTGAGTATATTTGTTTTTAAAGTGTTTTGTTGTAAGCTACATACTAGCACAGGTACTGGCATGTACTAGTATACTAGCCAATACTTTGATTGAGAGATCTATTGGGTGTCACTTGCTACCGATTTGACTTGTAAAGGAGTATAGTCAAGCCTTTTGGTCAATATCTAAACAGCTGCGAATTGTTTTTGAAATGCTTGTACTTACACCTTTCTACTTACTAAAATGCTACCACTTAGTGTATCGTGGCCTCCTCTCCTATTATCTTCCACTTCTTAGGTTTCTTAACGCTTAAGATCTTCTTCGGAATATTTTTTTTCAGCACTTCCGCGGGCGGCCAACCTAGGCGTTTTTGTTGAGGACTTTCAGCATATTAAGTATCACCCTAAAGCTATAGAGAAAACAATATTATTTCTAAATATATATTTACAATAGAGGCGAAGCCCACAGCGGTGCGGTTATTTACCAACATACCCTTGCTCATGTCACATTGATACGACCATGAACTTCCGTTCGGTCTGTGTGTCGAATCATTTAGGTAGTCTCGCCTAACTTATTCACAAACGCTCGTAAAGGTCTCACCAACCATTTAAGTTTGACGTTCAAAATAAACTTGACCATATTTCAGAAAATTAATTATTCTGCGAGGCTTCAAGGAAAATATAAGAAACTATGCAAATTCGAGGAACGATTTGCAGTTTTTTAAAGGTCGTGAACTGAATATAATTAAATTTTATTAATATTATAGTTTGGTAGCTGGAATTAAAACAAATTGATGGCGGATCACGTAATAAACTCAGGGAATGTTTATTTTGAATTAATAAATGCATATCTATATCAATTTGTTGGTCCTACTGTCACATCAAAAGGGATCACCGAATTAGTGTGACTTTTATGTAATATAGCTACCTTCTATCCCAGAATTCCTACGAGGATATAACCATGCAGATGAAAGCTCGGACACAAAAACTAAACTCCCTTTAAATCTATGCTTAAGTTATATTTTAAAGCGGAAGGAATTATAATAACAGTCAGATTTGAAATGTTTATGCAAATGTGACAGCCACATTCTACAGGAAGACTAAAAGCTACTTTAATGTCCACGAAAATGGGTACTCGAACAAATAAACAATAAAAATTGGTACATACCTGTTACCCATACATACCTGTGTCCCACAGCTGGGCAAAGGCCGCTGTCTCACCGAAGATAGCACTACAGTGAGGAGGATTAGACTAAATTAAAACCCGAGCCATGTGTGAAAAGTAGGAAACATGTTTTCGCTCGGCCTGGGCATTGAACCCAGAATCTCAGTCTTGGCAGGCGAGGGCACAAACCATTAGACCAGACGAGGCGAAACCACCAACATCAAGTACCTAATGATTATTGTTCCGTTCCAGATCTGGTGCCGGCCAGGTTCAACGTGGCTATAATGATGTTCTTCGCGTGCTGGGTGAACTACATGCTGCGGGTCAACATGAGCGTCAACATTATCGCCATGGTGCCCGACGAGGCAGCCGCTACAATGTTAGTATGATGAACCTCTATGATATTTTCAGTGATTTATTTCTCCAATGAGAGCCCTTCCTGGTTTTATTAAGTCAGAGATAATGCCTTATTATATGGCATTTTATTTTTATGAACGATTTTGGTTATAGGGACTGCAATTTCCATTTACCTACGGGGTTGACTTACATAAAAAAGCGGTCACAAATATGATAAAAAAATCCCTATATTTTAAACCCTAATCTATCTTAGTGACAATTTGCATCTAAATCTGTTTTGTTATTTTTGCGTGTATGAGGAACATAATATGTATATAATATCGAAGTATTTATTATATTAGTAGGATGAGCGCAAATCGTACTATCTGTCCGACAAGATAAACAAACTTGTTTTTAAACCACCAGCGCCTATTCGATTTTAATAGTGTTCGTTATTCAAATGTTTCATATTTTTCACTGTCTCTTTTTATCTATTAGTCTGTTCAGTGGCGGAAAGGAATTAGTTATAAAGAATTTTACACCATAAAGTTAATAGTAGTAAACACGCATTATTTTACACACTGACGAAGCGTAGATACGTTGGTATCTTATCAACCTTGTAAAATGTAATTATATAATATGTTTATTATTATATGAAATGAACTTTGTAAAGAGAAACTTGTTTTGTTCTGAGATAGAAATTGTGTTTTTACGTCTCATGTAATGAAAAAAGTATGGAGTACGATTCTGAATTTGAAAAAAATATCAAAATAATTTAACTTAATTCCAAATTATTTTAAGTCCGCAGACCACATACACGTTGTGAATAAATTAACATAAACAATCACAAAAATATCACGTGTTTGTATTTATTAAATTTTTATTTGTTGTGACTCATATATAATAATATTAATAATATTGGTTGTTTTGCTGCGGTATATATTACTTATTTAAGTGGGGAAAGAATTCCACGCGATTAAAATATTATATAGTCTGTTTGTATTAAAATTAAAAACATGTAATATAAAAAAGAAAATCACGACAAAAACTTTAAATTGTACAAAAAAATGTGAATGATATCACGAGACACGACATATTGACTATTATAAATATTTGTTCCGTCTTGAAATGTCATAGCGGCGACAGGTAACCCGGAAAAGGTATTTATTTACCGACTGAATTTCCTATAGAGGCTGGAAAAAGGGTTTTCCTGTCACGACACATTACACTAATTACCTTACGAAAGTAGGGATCAGCTGTACCGGCATAACAATTCCTTACCACAAAATACTCGTATATTTGGCCTTATCAAAAACATTAAAGGTTTTTGTAGGACAAAAGTGCTTATTAAAAGTTACACTATAAAACTGAAACCCTAATCTCGCCTTGTCTTGCACTAAATAGAGAATCTAGGAAGAGAAGCATTTGGTCAGCAGAAGCATTTTCTCTATAGATAAATGTTTGCCCAGTAAAGGAGCGGAGGAAATAATAATGAAAACGTACTCAAAACAGTTAAAAACATCTATTTTCTAATGATTTAAAGCGCATGCCTTAACTTGCACATTTCCTTATATACGATATTTGTTCCTTGCAGGGTGAATAGCGAATGCAAGGCCATCGTGACCGAAGACTCGATAGATAACACGACGATCGCTAGGCGGGAACTACGTCAGGTAACCGATACAAATACTACTTCCTTGCTTTACTTAGGTGTATTACATTGTGACGTTGCTAGTGCACTTGCTATACATTATGTGCATTGCCTATTGTGACGGCTTGTAATACTTACTGCATTGTAATCTGGTGTGTACCAATAAATAGTGCACACAAACGAAGTATTAAGCTCTAGTCTAGTCTGTAGCTGCACTAACCGTATGTCAATACATTACGAATACGATTCATGAGTATTACAATCAAATTACAATACACAGTTGTTAGCAACTAAGGTATCGTCGGATCGCCTCGCGTCGTTTATTCGATCGTGTCCAAGCGAAATGATACTAATTTGGACTGATCGGATTCGTTTACACTCTCGGAAATGTTACTTTAGTTCAGGCGCTCCGGCCAACTGACGCGAGCTTACCTTTTAAATCCAAATTATAAAAAGTCATAAGTATTAGCCTATAATGTCCCACTGCTGGGCAAAAGCCTCTCACTGAATATATTAGTACAGCGAGGAGGTAAATCTAAATTTTACTTTCTTTAATTTGAGCGTAAAGTAAGCATACACCCAAACGAGCATACACCCAAATTATACACACAGTACGTGTATATATGCGTATATACGGTCTTTTTTGACATTGTTTTAGTTATTCAATAATTCTTTTAGCAGTTATAACCTTCTTATACAATTGATTTTGTAAGTAGGTAATTAAATCACTTAAGAGAAGCAACACCCTCTATCACAATTCAGAGAATATTTTACAAAATAAATAAAATATATGAATTATGTTCAACTCTGGTTTACATCGGTCTACCGCGAATCATTTACGTATACTCTTTACTCAGCTGTAACACAAAATATCGTTATTACAAACACATACTTAGTAATAGTGTTCAACGTTTCGTGTTTTATTAAGTCTTAATTAGATAATAACTCTACATTTAGGTAGGGTCATTGCGCCTGTTCGCGTCCAGCGCCCTATTCGCGTCCATTTTTCGGACCTCCCTATAAAAATTCTCGAAAATAGGTATATTAACACACTAAATCACCGAAAAGTCGTTACCGCTAATACCTAATCGTATAAGAGGCACATAGAAATAGACAAAAGTTCTGTGAGCTAAACCAATCATGTCTAGAAAAAATAGTTAGTTTCCGTTCTTCAACAAAGAAGCGCAAACGCGCGAAATGTTGGCAAAAAAATAGTGAGCTGGGGCGCGTTCGACGGTAAGTATTTTATTGTTTTATGCGTATTTTAGAATACACAGCTGTTTCTAGACATAAAGCATGAAAAAAGGAGTAATATTAATTATGTAATTGCATGTTTTTTTTAAAATTAACAGTTAAAATAAGGTGGACGCGAGTTACTACACCGAATTTATAAAACTTCCACTTTGCGACCACAATGGACGCGAACTCGTCTATTTATGATTTAGTTAGTTTTTATTTTTATGTGATAAAATTAAAAAAGGGAATTTGTTTTTATTTTTTATTTATGTATTATTATCATGCAATCGTAATGAGCAATTTGCGTCCACGTTATTATGATTGTAGAAAAAGATAATTAAAAATGAAAATCGTTCATCACATGTGGACGCAAACTATACCTATAAGGAAATAGTATTGTGCCAAATTGCGTCCATTTTTTCATTAAATTCAAATAATAGCATAAATATCTTTTTTAACTTTTATAATTTAATATGCATTTTTTTTAAATTAAAACTAATAGTTAAAACTAATAACACTCTCCCTGCTGAAGTTTTCTTTGCAGAAATTTCTATCGAAACTGAATCTGAGAGGTCTCTTATGGAACTATCAATAGAACGAAATAGTAATATTTTAGAATTCGATGCAACTAAAGTAATCTCTAGTACAACCATCTTCCGCAGCTGTTGGCGATTCAAGCCAAAAAAAACCTGTGATCCATTTAAAACCCACCTAATGCTGCCTGAAATGTCTAAAGAAGCAAGGAAACCTAATAATCAAAGGACTCCAGCAGCCATATCTTCTGCTGCATGGAGAAAGTATTACGAAGATAAAGCGCAGATCAAGAACGAAAAACAGGAAGCAATCCGAAAAAGAAAGAATGAATAGAGAAATAGAACAGGTTCAAAAAATTGCTCCGAAACAAAAAAAAGAGTATAAAAGTTACACAGGAAACGATAGAGTCGATAGATGTGGAATCTGAGAAAGAAAATGTACCAGACGTGGAGCTAACGAAATATTCTTGAATAAAGAATCTGTTAAAATACAATTTTTCTTTACATTATCCAAAAATATCACCCCTACATTCCTTTTCTTAGCTGGTGGACGCAAAATGGTCTATGGGTGGACGCAATTTAGATTTTTTGGACGCAAAGTGGGTAAAACGCCTATTTTTGAAGTTTTTCTATTTATAAAAAAAACAGAAGTAGTTTCGAACAAAACTGTTAGCGAACCCTATAGTAGACTATATAATGAACACATTACATAAATTTTTCATTGAAACTAGTGCTGGAACATTTTTATCTTCTCCTTCAAACTTGCCAACTCCACTAAATGGACGCGAACTGGCGAAATGACCCTAGTTTATTACTTTATTTCAATAAACATCGTTGATACGGGTTTATTACTTGTATGTGTCTCGTGATTTAACAATAAAAAGATACTTAAATGATATTAGAACTAGGTACCTACTGACTACGTACTGTCAACTCATCTATGCTATTTATACTAATATGTATTATAAAGAGGTAAAATTTGTAAGTTTGTTTGTATGTTCGAGCTAATCTCAGGAATGACCTGTCCAATTTGAATAAATCTTTTTGTAATAGATAGCTACATTCAACGGGCAGGTCATAGGCTATTTTTCATCCCGAAATTCCCACGGGCACGGGCACAACGCGGGTAAAACCGCAGGGTGCTGCTAGTGAAGTATAAAGTAGTCACACAGTACTGTTATATTAGTTACTGAAAGTAGTTTAGTATCTTTTCCCATTAATTTTTTTAACATTCGGAATGACATGTTAGTGGGTTTTATTAAAGTTTGAATACGATAAGGTTCTTATTATGGTTAACATATTAATGGCTACATAATACTGCCGTATGTGTAAGCAACATTGTAAAATAATAATTAAGTATTTATTAAGAGTTAGCCAAGCGTAACTTCATCAGATAAGAGATTAGTCAGTAGTACCTCTACAGGTATAATATATTAGTTTGACCTTCTACAATGATCCTTAAAAATATAACATAGCTAGCAGCGTCCGCGGTTTTACTCGCATTGTGCCTGTTCCCGTGGATATTTCGGGATGAAAAATAGCCTTTAATCTTTCCATTGAATGTGGTTATCTATTACAAAAATAATCATTCAAATTGGATTAGTAGTTTCTGAGATTAGCGCGTTCAAACAAACACAAACCAAACTTCAGTTTCATTACGCTTAAAAGGGGATATCAACAAATTGTTTTAAAAATGTATTATTGTATTATTATGAATAAAGAATTATTATTTATTTATTACAATATTAGTATAGATTTACGTACCTACACTAAACACATTACATGCTCATTCATTCACATTTAGTTAATAACATTATACATACCTATTAGTCAGATACTAACTAACATTTATCATTTCAGCCGCATTGTTTACAAAACATAAATTAAACGCAGATGAGAATTGTTTCTAAATTTGTTACCTCCTGTCTAGATTTTAATAGGTTTTATTTAGGTTTTACCTAGTGCACATACCAATTGCAATTAACTGTCCTTGTTCCTAACATCCACTGCTTCGGGTGTATGATGCCTAAGATGAGCCGAATTTTGAGTAGATGTATGTATTAGTAGATGTAGGTACTTATTAAATGTTGTTCATCGAAAATTAATATTGATCTAAACTAACATACATAAGACCCAAGCTCTTAAGTATTGAGAATTTCCTAAACCTCTGTCACCGGCTTTAGCCACATACATAAAGTTACTTACTTACCTTTTCCTTTCAGCCAGAGGGAGTGACAACATTCACATGGACAGCTCAGGAACAAGCCTACGTCCTCTCAGGGTACTTCTGGGGGTACGCCATCACGTGCCTGGTGGGCGGGACGGCTGCGGAGTTCTGGGGGCCGAGGAAGCTGGTGTTCCTGACCATGATTATCAGCGCACTGCTCACTATCCTGAGTCCTCAAGCTGCCAAGTGGCACTATATGGTGCTAGTGGCGTTGAGATTTGTCATTGGATTGGCGTCGGTAAGTGTTTTTTGTGTAATAACATTGCACTACGTGATCCACGTGGTAAAGTGATTGCAAAGGGGTTGAGGCCCACATACCTTGGTCGTTTCCCTGAAGGGTTGAGATTGCATAAAAACATCCCCATTCAGATAAGAGGGTGGTAAGTGTATGTTTTGCAATTGTTTTTTTTTTGGGTTGTGGTGAGGCATATTACATTTTTTACTATATTTTTGACTATTTTTAAGACGATAACTTTATTGGTTTCGCTATACGCCTTTGTTTGCTGATGCAGTTTGTAAAGTAAATTGATTGTTTTGTTAACGCATTATGATAAAAAAACTACACGACTGGAGAACCTCTTGGTAACTGTCGGCGTCCTGTGGCTTTTTCCTACGAGCAAAAATTAATGAATAGTTACTAGAGCCTCGTGTCTCTTTCTCTATACTGTGATTGATTTAGATATAAATACTTAATAAAAAATTACTAATTTAACGAGGTAGGTTATCATGTCCTCTTTTGCAAAATTGTGCCGTTAACTAAGTTTGTTTAATACATTGTCATAGCACAGAAAATTATGACTTACTTGCTAAGGTTTAACTGCAACAAGTCCATAATGTTTTTAAATATTTACTAAGTTGTGAAAATACTAGAAATCCAACTACACATGTTTTAACTACATGCGATTTGTCATAGTCGTAAAAAGTAGGTACTGGGTTAACTAACGTTCTGCGAGATTCTTTTGTTTTTACTAAACATGTGATCCAAATTGCAAGAGTAGATAACACACATACTGATTGGTTAAACAATGCGACATTATATGCGAAATATTGGTAATTTCCATGCACCTATATAGATAACAGTACTAAATAATATTCATTATTAACAGAGAGGCTGTATCGCGTATATAATTAGGCGTTTACATAAATATGAACCCGACAATATACAAATATGTATTCGAGCTAATTACTGTCGTAATTACACTGTTCGTGCTTTTTGAGACGAAATAAGTCTTCCTGTAACCACAAGCTCGAAACTTACTGCGTCGATGACTGGGTATTTTAGTGAATATCATATTTAAAATTTCCTTTATTTCCGTTTCCTTTATTTTTATATGTTTTGTAGTTGTTTTTTCGTTAATTTGAGTTTAAATAGTATTCATGTACGTATATTTTGTCGTGTTCTATTTAAGGTAGGTTATGAAAAATATGATTACCCTTTACAAAATGATCTATAAACGCAAAGGTGTAAAACGATGTATAAGTACTGTTGCAGAAGTTGTTGCAGTAGCTGTTGCAGCAGCAGCAGTGCTGTTATATTATCGTTTAAAAATTTAAAGGCATAACTTACTACTAAATTTCACATCGTTACTTTGGGCCACTTACGTGTTTGTGGCCTAAGTTGAAAAAAGTTTTAAGTGAGGAGTATTTTTCTGACAATAAATGTTGCACGGATACAACCGTTTACGTTTATATCAATTATGGTACAAAAAAGACCTAAAGTAATATTTATGGTCAGCACGTACCTACCATGACTCGTTTAACTTTAGGCTGTCTTGTCAAGAAGACAGCCAATCAGTCTTGATCAGAATGGAGGTTCTTCATTAAAGGTAAACGCACACTTATCCGTGCCGAATGCGTCGAACGTGGGATGTTCCAAATTCGGACGATTCGATGCGGGCAAGTGTTCGATTTTATAAGGTTTTATAAACAGAATACTTTTCGTTCCACTCGTTTGACGTCTTTAGCTCGAATAAGTACGCGTTCACCTTTACTGTGATTTGAAGGCCGATCAAGACAGATTCGCGCAAAAACATTGGCAAACACAAATTGAAGCTCTTCTATTTGTCAGAGTAATTGGTGCAATTTGTTATCTTTTAGAAACATTTGATTGGGAAAACACTTTGATTTGTTTACCTGAAATATCCGATTCATAAATGGTTACATACTGTCAAACAATATCTCACACACACCTAATTTGTGTTACGTGTGATAATGACGTATGAATTACGTCAATGGGCTACAATTTTCTGAAAAATTCAAAGAAATTAAAGAAGTTATTCCCCTATTATTGCTGTTCATTTGTTTTGGGTTTTGCGTCAGTTAATTAATTATAGTGACGTTACAAGAATATTACATTACAGCTGCGTATTACCAGTACATATTGTAAATTATATCTATCTGAAACGACATAATTCAGTCTGTCTGTTTCACTGTTATTAATGACATTAAAATCTTCGATGACGTCTACATGTTGGCTTTAGTAAATGGTATTGGAAGTAAAACCGAAGCGCAAAGCCAGTCTAAAACCAGCAAGACTAATCACAAACAAAGTAAGTACGTAGTAGGTAACATCGCTAATAGATACAAAGAATTCATAACTATAGAAACTTTTAGAATTTATAATAAAGGAATCCGATACGGTATATTTTCCATTGATTACTGAAACGGATGAATAGATAAAAGAATTCCACTTTTGTTAGGAAAATGTGTTGTTCAAAAGTCAAAACACCGTTAAAAAAAATAGGTATTAATTAGTAAATATTGCGCCATTTTTGTTTTGGTATTCTACTGTGGTATATTTAACTATGTATCTGTTATTTCTTCTAGGTAGGGCAAAGTTTTTGTTTTATTGTAAAAAGTTTATTGAGGACGAGCCGGATTCGAGTATGTACTTCCCAGTAGCCAATAAAATATAATGACATACAAATTAAATCACTACATAGTATTAAACAAAGTCTCTTTCCGCTGTCTGTCTGTCCCTATGTATGCTTAGATCTTTAAAACTACGCAACGGATTTTGATGCGGTTTTTTTAATAGATAGAGTGATTCAAGAGGAAGGTTTATATGTATAAAAATTCCCGAAATTCCCAAGGAAACGGACACAACGCGGGTAAATCCGCGAGGCACTGCTAGTAATAAATGGAACATAATTGCATTATTAACAATGTTCATTCATCATAATTTATATACATTAACAATCAATCATTATGCTAAACCTATTACATAATAATATAATAATGTATTGTTATTTGGGTTGATAGCTAGTTTTTCGTAAGTAATTAATTTATTTGCTATCGTCTCTGAAGGCTTTAGGAAATAAGGGGGTAGTAGGGAATTTTTTTAAAAGTTTATACAAACAAACTCTTGATCTTTATTCGTTCATTCAATTCGAAGAGGTTAATGGCCAACCCTGGTGTAGGAAGTTTTTAGATTTAGGATTCCGACATAGGTTAACGATTGAATCAACCGGGACAGACTGCCTGACATGCCCTTGTGTCTTTATCTTAGTACCTACTTAAAGTTTAGTACTTACACATTACTTACATAGTACAAATAGCATTTCCTTTACCTCATGTTTCAGGGTTTCCTGTTCCCCGCCCTACACGCCCTGGTGGCGCACTGGGCCCCTCCCGATGAAAAGGGCAAGTTCGTGAGCGCCCTGCTCGGAGGAGCCATAGGAACAGTCGTCACCTGGTCACTGACAGGACCGCTCATTGAGAACTTCGGATGGGAATACGCTTTTTATGTGCCAGGTGGGTTTCATTATGTTGTTAAAAAGTAATATGATGGAAAGATTAATTTAATGATTTCATTACCTTCATTTAGTTTCCAAAAGAGGATATTTTGAATAACTTTTCCTTGTTGTTTCCATGCACATACTACGAGTATGTATGATTGTGTTCTCGAATGACATAGTGTACCTAGATATTTATTTACTTTAAGTACTGATCAAGATAAAATATGTAGGTCCTGCAAATAATAAGCTTCAAAAGCTTTATTCATAAGGTGGTATTTATTTATATGGATTCCTAAACCTAGAGGGCATAGTGCCTACATACTCGTACATAGGTTATTAAAAGTGTGGCTTAAGGCTTTTAGTGTCAAATTACTGAATCACATATAGAAGTACTTATAGAAAACTGATGTTCTTTAAAAAGGACAACCAAAATCCTTACACAATATTTGTTATTTTTATAGGCGTGATAGCAGTGGTATGGTGCTTGCTCTGGTGGTTTTTGGTCTATGATTCACCGGTCCAGCATCCCAGAATCACTAGTGAAGAGAAGCAATACATCTTGGAAGCCATCGGAGATAAAGTTCATCAGAGTTCTAAGGAATCTAAGGTAAGCTTTAGAGCCAAGTGTGGATTCGTTAATGAAAATCCAATGTACTTCCACTAAGTCACTGAGTCTATCATTATTTAAGTCACTGATTGATGTAAAACAGTTTCATTTAAGCATTATTTTCGCATGTTCAATTGTTTATTCACAGCAGCACATAAAGCTATCTTTATTACCCTGTTAAACATTTCTAGATAACGTTATATTAAAATAAAGTCACGATGTTTCGGTTTACTTACTTACTTACTGTGGGTCATGACAATTATTTTCATAATAATCTTGTCAATATTGTCCTTTTAAATGCACATTTAAGGAAAATGAAAATATATACATACTTAATGCATTTATTTTTTAAAGTATTCTACTTTAATCAGATAGTTTGAATTATGTATTTACATATTATGGAAGTTGTTTTGCATAGCTAATTTAATACATACAATTGTTGTTGCTCAATGATTGACACATTGACGTCGTTCGAAAGGGCACGTCGTATTACATACCAGCCCCGTTACTTCACCCACGCATAAGTCGTAAAATTCAATATTCGGCACACACCTTTAATAGTTAAAAACATTTCTAGATTTTCTCTCTACATTTTATAAAAAAAACCAAGCGGTTTATTTTCAGGTTTTTTGGGATATAGTTTGGTGCTATGTTAAAATGTGACTGAATACTTTAAAATGTCTCAGATTTCATTAAGCATATTTGACTGCAAGCTGTGAGTTGTGAGTTCAATAATAACTGAACATCAGGCACGTAAAATTGTCAAAAAACGTTGTTAGACAATTTGTAACCTAACTTAATGTGAAAGATTTCCCATTTTTCCAAACTTTTCACTATAGTACACGTACCTATGTATTTGGGCAAAGGCCTCGACCCATTCCCACCACTCTTGTAACGTGACTTAAAGAAAATTAAACTATAATATTTTGTTTCTTACAGATTGTGCCGCCTTTCAAGGATATATTTTGTTCGTTCCCCTTCCTGGCTATGGTGGTCCTGCACTATGGCAGTAACTGGGGTCTCTACTTCGTGATGACAGCTGCGCCTAAGTTCGTCTCTAGCGCGTTGGGTTTCAATCTGACAAACACTGGAACTCTGGCGTCTTTACCGTACTTAGCGAGAATGATATTCTCACTGATCTTTGGAGCTATTGGTGATAGGTAAATATGGTTTTTTGTATAAAAATGTTTACCCTAGAAGCAAAAACATTTGTATGTTTGTGTGTGCCACACGGAAGAGCGAAGTACTTGCTGGTGTGCTACGTGTATCGAGTGACAACGTGACAACGTTGTCCTTAAATGAATGGACCCGAATCAAGGGTTATTTTTTTTGGGAATATGATAATCTACGACTTTTTAAATTAATACCTAGTTTGAATGATTAAGCAAAGGAAAGACGGACCCTGTCTAGCACTTAATAGAGAGGTGTGGAAACAGAGTGGAGAGGCCTTTACACAGCACTGGGACACACCAGGCTACTTATAATGATATTATTGTTAGTTATTAATCCTGACATTTTAATTACAGAATCGTCAAGCAAAACAAAGTATCTACAACATTTATGAGAAAGTTCTTCTGTCTGTTCTCCCACGTGGTTCCCGGTCTGCTCCTCATCGCACTGGGTTATACAGGGTGTGCCCCGACTCTCTCCATCGCTCTCATCACATTCTCCATGGGATCTAACGGCGCAGCGACGCTCACGAATCTAGTGAATCATCAGGATTTAGCGCCGAATTTTGCGGGAACTCTGTACGGAATCGCGAATGGAATAGGAAATACTGCTGGTTTTGTTACGCCGTTAGTGACAGCGCACTTTACTAAGGATGGGGTAAGTTGTGATATACATAGATTGTATAAATATAAGCTTTGACGCGGGCTTTCCCGACAGGATATATATATATTATATATATATATATAGATTATCCACCTTACTAACCGCTATTATTTTTTTAATGAATAATAAATAATTTGAATGAAAATAAGTACAAGACAGTTAATTAAGGATGTTTATTCGCCATTATAATAAATATGTTTTTTGTTATTCGTAAGAGAGTGTTTGTATTTGTTATGTTTTTATATAATCTGAATTTCTATAATTAAAACGAAGTACTGTGTTGTCTAACCTACTTTTTAACTTTTTTTCAGAATGGTTTCGCTGAATGGCGTCCCGTGTTTATAACTGGCGCGTCCCTCTACATCGCCTCCGCTTGCTATTTCATTCTGTTCGGGACAGGCGAGACTCAGTCTTGGAACTATGTTGTTCCAACGCCAATCGAAGAAGAGAGAAGAGAAAGAGAATCGGACAATGTTTCAGATGTCACTGACGTTACTGTAACCATTCCACCTAAAACATAAACACGTTATTGAACTACCCTGTATATAAAAATAAGTTGTAGAAACAAATTTAAATTATTGTGATATTTAACACCCGATTTTAATTAATGTTTTAAATTGTAAATATATTTTTGTAGTACATATGAAATGATAGTTAGCTTAAGCGATTTTTTTCTGTTAGTTTTTATGGAAAAGAATAGATGTAGAACGTGAATAGCAATTTTGAGCCATATTGTTCAAGAAATAAGTTTTATCATTTGATATTTGCAAAAACTTGCACAAAACATAATTTTCATTAAAGTCCTGGCAATAAGAAATTTCCAGTCGGGTTTATTAAAACTAGAAACATAGTACATAATTTTAAGAATACACTACATATACTAGATATCTAGGAAGTAAGATTGAGTTAGGACCGACACTGTGTTAGCGTGCGCATGCCGCGGTTTCATATAAAAGTGAACCGCCGTGTGCGCACGCGACGGGCGCACATAACGCAGTGTTGGCCTATAAGATGATAATGTGTAAGTAAGTAAGTAATAAAATGAGTAAGTAAGATTATGCCACTAACTTGTAAGTTTGAGATGTATTGATTGTTAAGGGGGGTTTACACGGGTCGATTTTCGCCGTGCGGCGAGTCGCTTCACTAATTGCCTCACCAAGCCGCATCGCTAGCCCATTTACACAGGTGACTAAAATCGCATGCGGCTCTGTCATTTCCATCCAACTCTGTCATTTCCAACGCTGTAGTGAAACACCTTCATGCGGCGGGCGATCGCCTGCAACTGATCGTTTACACGGTCGATTTTAGTCACCAGTCGCATGCGGCCGGTTGCCGTGCGGCAAAAGTCGGATGCTACCCAACTTTGGGGCTTGCGGCTTTAGTCGCTTGCAACTTAGCCGAATTGCCATTTAGATGGTCGATTTACGCCGCACGGCAAAAATCGTGCGGCTTTAGTCACCCGTGTAAACCCCCTATTAGAATGCAGTGCGGTATTATCATAAATTTTATCATAAATAACTCATGTATATGAGTAATTTATGATATAAATTATAGAAAAAAACATTATTATCTAATACATCAAATTTAACTTCACTGAATTAATTTACAAACGTAATGTTTTCTTAATTTACGATATCAGATAACGGTAATACACCTCGCCTACAAAATGTCTTTACAAAGATTATTGTGTTTACGAAACAATATAAATATTTTAAAACCAAGATTATAATTATTACAAAATTAGCTACAAATGCTAACAAATTGTCTCAGATATAATATACAGTAAAGGCGCGGATCCACTGCTGCGTATGCTATGCACGAGCACGCGGCGTATTGTAACTGGATTCATTTGTTTGATAACGTGAATCCACATTTCCACTGCGATGCACGTTATACACGAATATTAAGCCCACGACTATACAATCATTTAAGCGTGGAAATACGCGTTGTGGAACAAGCCGTGTCCCGCGTGCACAACGTGAATGGTGTAGACAGCGTTAAGCTACTTGGGCACCATATTCGAGCAAGCTATGCGTGTACTAATGTCGTCAAATCATGCATAGCATGTCCGTGGACTGCAGTGGACACAATCGCATACATTTTTCTCGCAAAGCGAAGTTTAACGTGTGTAGTTAGAATCTTCGTGCGCCATGGTGGATATGCGCCTTAAGAACTGATATTAGTATTAAGACATTGTAACCTTAGGCGTTGATTAGATTGAGCAAGTTTATAACTGCGAGGTTCCAAGATCAATTAGTATCGCATTTTGAAATCGACAGCTACGAGTACCTACGTCATAATATGTTACTGTCAAACTTTGTTTATACACGATAATTTGCTCAATCACAATCACGATAACAAACACTACACAAGTGTAAACATGCAATGTCTAAATTACAGAATTACCTAGGTAGTCAATTCAGGCCCAGTTTGTAGTTTGTACAATATTATCTTGAATCATTTTATAATATGAACATATTTTAACGTAAGGACTGTGATTATGCAATCAATGAGAGCATGATTTCGATTGATGAATTTGAATGATACAATAATAAATTAATACAAAAAATAACTATTATATTTATTTATCGTATTTTTTTAAACCGTGTTACAAAGTTTTGCTACTGTTTTATGTCATATTTTTTCGATAACATAAAAAAATAAAGCGATTAAAAACACTCAGCCTCATCATACATGCCTCAAGCTGTTGTATACAAACGGTACAAATCTGCATGTATGCGTGCACGCCGACAGATTCTTTACGTAACCATCACGGATTACTGGCCATCATCGTCTGTCCTCAGAAACTCTGCAAAGCTTGCATTGAAACCATGTTGATCTCGAGAAACGTAAGCATCTTATGCTCACAGTGAGGATACTATTGTTCATCGCGCATGCCTTGGGTATTGTTGACGCTACCTGAGGCATGCGCAAACAATTTGTGATGCATGCCTCGCATATTATGGGTACGCAGTCTTACAATAGTTTGCAAAGTGAATGCAGGTCGAGTTAGATTTACATTGTATGTTTATGTGCAGTATCTATCTTATCAAATTATAACTTTGTAGATAAGGTAAAGGATTTACTTTCCAAATTCAACTCGAAACTAAACGATAGTATTGGTGATAGTTATGTGCTGTGTGTTCGTTAATTTAAAAGGATTTTTCCTCTCGACTTAATTAAAACAAAAAAAAACAACTATACTGCTATAATAAACTAGCTAATAAATAAATTTTCCGTAATAAAATAGTGATCTTTTTGGTTGGAGAAAACATGCAGACAAATTATTGCTAATTAAAATACTTATTACCTACTCCTGCAGTGGCTTTCAAAAGCTACATAGATTTTTTGGCACAAAGGAAAGAAATATGTTTTACAAGATAACAGAGAGAGTGCCATGCCGTCTTGTGATTGGTCTGATGATATTCACCGGCGTCTGCAACAACTACATGACCAGGGTCAACATCAGCGTGAACCTCCTGGCTATGGCGCCGGTCACTAACCACACCTACACAGTTAGTATATACGCTTTATAATGAAGTCTTTTGTTTTGAGCATAATTAAACTTAAGACTTTTTAGTCGTAGATTCTCGCTCACTGACTTCATCAGTTCCTGGTGCATCTTAGTTCAGACAGTTTTTATACTGTCTTTTCTATAATAATATTATAAAGAGGTAAAATTTGTAAGTTTGTTTGTTTGTTTGTTTGTATGTATGTTCTAGCTAATCTCGGGAAATACCAGCCCGATTTGAATAATTCTTTTAGAAATAGATAGCCACATTCAGCGGAAGGTGGTTTTTTTTTCATCCCGAAATTTTCACGGGAACGGGCACGGCGCGGGTAATACCGCGGGGCGCTGCTAGTAGTATATAAAACATATGATAGACTAAGCGTCTGGACCTCCATAATAAGGGGCAATAATTTGATCATAGAAATAGCTGTGTATCTTATATCTACATCGGACACAATGACTTGCTTTTCAGAAAATGTTTAATTTTATTGTTTGATGGCTTACGGTTTCAATATTTCACTAAAATTTATAAACCAACCTTCATCTAATGTGTCAAATTGTAGACCTAATGGATTGTAGGGCTCGCAAACATTAGAGTTAAAGTACTTGAGCATTTGATGTTAGAGATAAAGTGATTAGAGCTCGAGTAGGTTCCCTTTATGGCATTACGAATGCAACACTTCAACTAAATTGTTGCAGGATTCCCAAGTTACGTTCAATTGGACTGCGTACCAGCGAGCTCAAGTGCTAGGGGTTTACTTCTGGGGTTACACCATAACGACTACCGCCGGAGGAACATTCTCAGACATTCTTGGCCCCAAACTGATGCTCTTCATAGTTATATTTGCTAATAACCTTTTGAGTTTCTTGAGCCCTGTGGCAGCAAAATACCACCACATGGCTTTAGTTGCTGTAAGATTTATAACCGGACTTGCAAGTGTAAGTACTATCAATAACAAAAGACTATACACGTGAGCATTTCAGCAGTCTAGAGACTACAATATCTCCAGATGAAAATCACACGTGACGTTCACATTCTATCGACTTTTTTGGTTGTAGTCTAAATCGTTTTGTTATTATTAACAAAATGTTTAAATGTCACTTTGCCCTTCATTCACATAGCTACGACCACAGATGTCATAAATACAGGAGATGTGGCAAGGAGGCGTGGCGCTTGCGAACGCATCTAGCCGCAAAGCGGCTTGTTGCCAGTTTCGGCCATTAGTCGAATGCCAACTTGCGACGTCTTCACTGCTCGTGATTTTTTACAAAATGCCGCGTTGTACAGTGGTTGTTTGCAAAAATAACACCTCTATTGTGAATTATACGAAAGATGGCATCTCATTTCACACGTAAGTATAAAAATATGATTGTTTTTCTTATTAAATTCATTAAAACATTACTTCGTGATACTAGAAACACGATAAAGTACCAAAAGCAATTATTTTCATTAGGAACTAAAACCATTGTTTGCTTAATACACATCGATCAATGAATCGCCTGGTCTAATAGCGCAATGGAAAAGTGTTTTACTGATACTCTCACTCACACGATAGTTTCGTGAAGCGGGTGCTGCCACACTGGTTCCAATTAATGAAATCAGGGACATAGAGGTCGAAGTACGAATTTCAATCTGATTTTTTGTAATTAAGGTCTTTGAGTGATTCTAAGCCTATTTTATAGAATACGTTTTTTTGAAATACCTGCCCGTTTCCGAGAAAAAAAATGTTAAGTTTTTTTTTGTATGGAGAAAAATCGTTTTCTTTATTTATTTCATAAACGGGCAGAGTCGTTAAAACCAAACCTTAAAGGGATTAAAGAACACATAATTCCTTGCATTTTGTTCGAAATCATCTACTCCATATCTCTGCCCGTTTAAAAACGGCAGGCGTTCCAAATTTTTTTTTTCTTTTGTGGTTTTTTTGGTTTAAATACGCTTGAATGAATACTTAAATAGCAATATTGTAATACTAGTACTTCATTCCATCGATACAAAATGTAATTGTAATATTAATAGCTTAGGTAATTTTATACCTACATACCTGCTATGTTACTTTTTTACCTGGGTATTGTTTTGCGTAGAGGCTTTTGCAAGGCCGAATATGTTTTATTGTTCACGTTACCTGGATAAGATAAGAAAAGAGGGCACTTACAGGTTACAGGTAATCAGGTAACTTACCTGATTAGTTGTTTTCAAAACGGAGTCACTCGTTCCTCGGATCCTAAAGTATCAACACGTACCTACACGCTCTTTACCATTAATATGTCTCAGTTTAAATCAAATTTGGATATATATGTGCTACTGAAATCAAGTGGAAATATCAAAAACAGTGATATATTGTGCACTACGTTTTTAAATCAAATAAACGTTGAAGTTTCTGCTGAAGATCTTAGAATTCTAAAACAGTTCACAAGAACATATGTTGCAAATTTACACAAGAGATGGTTGCAAGCAAATAGATGTCAATCTAATTTTTTCACCAAGAACACCATATTTGATGTCAATATTTGCGAAAGAGAATTTGGATGTCTCAAGCAATGGAAGCCAGTCCGCAGTCAGATGCTGCTACAAATACTCCACAGAAAGCCATCTGAGACCCACCAGAGGATCTATCAAACAAGCATAAAAGAAGGTGCCTTTCATCTCTTAAAAACCACTCCGAAGAAGAATTACTGTCTGCATTATTAGATAGATTGAAAGACAATTAGATTGACATCTATTTGCTTGCAACCATCTCTTGTGTAAATTTGCAACATATGTTCTTGTGAACTGTTTTAGAATTCTAAGATCTTCAGCAGAAACTTCAAAGTTTATTTGATTTAAAAACGTAGTGCACAATATATCACTGTTTTTGATATTTCCACTTGATTTCAGTAGCACATATATATCCAAATTTGATTTAAACTGAGACATATTAATGGTAAAGAGCGTGTAGGTACGTGTTGATACTTTAGGATCCGAGGAACGAGTGACTCCGTTTTGAAAACAACTAATCAGGTAAGTTACCTGATTACCTGTAACCTGTAAGTGCCCTCTTTTCTTATCTTATCCAGGTAACGTGAACAATAAAACATATTCGGCCTTGCAAAAGCCTCTACGCAAAACAATACCCAGGTAAAAAAGTAACATAGCAGGTATGTAGGTATAAAATTACTTAAGCTATTAATATTACAATTCCATTTTGTATCGATGGAATGAAGTACTAGTATTACAATATTGCTATTTAAGTATTCATTCAAGCGTATTTAAACCAAAAAAACCACAAAAGAAAAAAAAAATTTGGAACGCCTGCCGTTTTTAAACGGGCAGAGATATGAAGTAGATGATTTCGAACAAAATGCAAGGAATTATGTGTTCTTTAATCCCTTTAAGGTTTGGTTTTAACGTCTCTGCCCGTTTATGAAATAAATAAAGAAAACGATTTTTCTCCATACAAAAAAAAACTTAACATTTTTTTTCTCGGAAACGGGCAGGTATTTCAAAAAAACGTATTCTATAAAATAGGCTTAGAATCACTCAAAGACCTTAATTACAAAAAATCAGATTGAAATTCGTACTTTGACCTCTATGTCCCTGATTTCATTAATTGGAACCAGTGTCCATTGTTAGGTAGATAATTAGAGATGTGATGTCACTTTTGAGGTTGTCGATATTTTATATCGATCCTACTTAGTTCGAATGATTACACAAGGGAACAAAATTAGACTTTTTTTGCTGCATGGAACTTTATAGCTGTTGTTTACTAATGTGAGGTAAAAATGATATAATTAATTATTGAAAACACAATTCATTACTATTTCTTGATTACTCGACTTATTATTATTATTGAATCAAGTATGGGTTTTTAATTTATTGCGGTACTCTTACACATGTATCATTGATATCATCATCATCATTCACACCTTTTTAATATTTTAGCTATCCGAAGGATCCAAAAATAAAAGAAAAGTGGATAAATGCAACAGGAAAAGGTCCAAACTGGTTTCCCACAAAAAATAACACGATATGTTCGTCTCACTTTGAGCCTAAGTGCTTTCAACCATTGAAGAAAGTTCGTCGGCTCTGAATTTCATCGATACTATTTTTTCTACGATTCAAATTCAAATTCAAATTCAAATCAATTACCTCTTCACATCACTAGTTGCGATGTGTGTTTATTGTCTGTAGCTACAGGTAGAAGCCCCGCCCCCTGTATGCATGTGTTCTATTACTGAGTTTATTAGTGTTGCTGTAAGTTTCTTTGTGTGCGGGAGAAATATGAGCTCGTGTGCCGTTCTTATAGTTTTTGCTTTTGTGTTAGTGAATTAAGTGGGGAGAACACGGCGACATCTGAACACGAATACATTTGTTTACAAAGCATATCTCCTGTATTTATGACATCTGTGGCTACGACATTTGAATTATTTTGGCAACTGATAAAATATAGGTATCAGTGCGTGTAACCTCTATTTATCATCTCTCAATAGACAACAATGAAACTACACCGTATCTTCTTATCAATACAATATCCAAATCTAAGATAAAGTAAAACGCAGCGAAGGTGAATCTAAGGATGGTACACATTTTGTGAAAAATACGCATCGCGACAGAATGAGCAAAAGTAATAAAATCATCTTCCACACTCAACCGATCATCCGTGTCTACGTCAATATAAGCTACGAACTTATAACGAACGACAACGAACATTCGATATAGTCCCGACATAATTTTGCATTGTTGCAGGGTATTGCGTTTCCAGCATTCCACGTGTTGATATCAAAATGGGCCGTAGATTTAGAGAAAGGAAGATTTATAGGAGCATTGGTAGGGGGAACAATTGGCACGTTCTTCGCATGGTCTATATGTGGACCCGTCATAGAACTGTGGGGATGGGAATGGGGTTTCTATATCTTTGGAATATTGGGCATAGTATGGATGCTGGCCCTTTGGTTCCTAGTATTCGATTCTCCAGAAAAACATCCTCGAATTAGTTCTTCAGAGTTGCTTTATATAAGCAAAGGGTTGACAGTAACGCCAAATAATATGAAGGTAAATGAATCCTTAAATATTACTGAGTAATGTGTGTGCCTTCTTAATTGCATCATTGTTTTATTTTCAGATGATACCACCGTACAAAAAAATATTCTCCTCAATAGCATTTTGGTCACTATGTATACTCAATTTCGGGAACGGCTGGGGTGTTTACTTCGTCATCACTGCACTTCCAAACTACTTAAGTACTGTTTTAGGTTACGGTACTTCTTCGACTGGACTCTTATCTGCGTTTATTTATTTGATGCGTTCATCAAGTGCTTTTGGATTTGGATGCATTGGAGATATACTTTTAAAGAGGAATGTTATGCCAGTACGGGTGTTGAGAAAGTTATCGACGGTGTTCTCCCATATCGTGCCTGGCTGCTTGGTGCTCTGTATGGCTATTCCTGGCTTTGAGCCACAGTATTTTATAGCGCTGATGATAGTCGCTATGGGTCTGAATGGCTGCGTGTCAATTTCACTGACCAATACTCATGATTTAACCAAGAATTTTGTTGGTACGGTTGCTGGTTTTGTTACTACAAGTATAACTGTTGCGGGAATGGTGACGCCTTTCGTTACCGCTTACTTCACGAAGAATGATGAGGTATTTATTATGGTTTCAAATATTTATACTCTGCAGCCCCCTATCACAACGGCAGCGACGAAATCTGTCACGCCATGATAATATGATTAATATACTTATTGGTTGTACGGAATATTTGAAATTAGATTTCTCCCGCAATCAACACAGAGTAGGTACTTAATCATATACTAGCTGTTCTACGCAGTGGTTCTTTCTGGGATCCAATAGATAGAGGGCACTAGTGCGAACATTTTGTAGATCGCGCTTCTTTAATTTTCCCAGATTTAGTAGGGTCACGCCCTTACATTATGTTGAACTGGAAAAATCTTTCTCTTTCCTATGTCCGTTTAGATATTCTCGTATATGATAACATAATTATAATATACTCGTGCATGGCAAGAAGAACATGTACTGGGTCTGTTAATTCAAGCATATTTTTACGTTATTTTACAGACAAACCAAGAGGCGTGGCAGCCCGTATTCTATGTCGGAGGATCGATATACATTCTGACAGGGTTGCAGTACCTGGTGTTCAGCTCCACAGAGAAACAGAATTGGGACCAAGTTCTCATAACAAAGTAGCAAAATTGACTCTACATGAAGAAGTATAGAAGTTATAGTAACATAGTGCGTGATCAAGATTTGTATAAATTCAAAATAAATTGTATTGCCGATTACATTAATTTTCATTTACATACGTAACAAATCGCACTCCTTTTGTGTTTTTCGTTGGAGGAGTAAAGACAAAAGGAGTTTATTTACATCATATGAAATACTTATTATGAATTCCAAAACACATGCCAACTGCTCATTGTTGTGTACCACGTTTTTGTTATCATTTTCCTGAACCTGAATTTTGTACATTAATAAGATAACTAGCTCGATTAATTCATTATAAAGAATTTATTAACAAATTATTTCTTGTATACAGAGAAAGGGGTTACACTGGGTTTTTTATTAATCGCTATTGTTAACGCCGTCGCTTGTACGTGGCATCTGCATGTATATATATGCAAAACCAAACTCATTAAACGTTTTTTATGTAAGTATTTTGTTGACAGAAGTCTGTAAATTGTATAATTTACAGACTTTAACGTTATAAAAAACCAATGTAAGTACATATTTGATTTTTTCCGCTATTCATTTTCGTTAGTACTTTTGTCAGAAAAATAACAAAGACGCAGACTTTTACGGTAATTTGTTTGTTAGTCGATAATAATGGAGTGTCAAATATTCTTCAGTTCATGAATTATAGAATATTAATAGTAAATATTGAAAACAATACTTTTTAATTGTTTCACAATAATCATTGTCACGCACCGGACCACCTAGAATTATATGATTGTCTAAAGTTGTCTGGTAAAGTTGTTCATGTAACAAAAAATTGCTGATGTGAACATTTATATATATTGTGATGTTAGATATTACGGACCTTACGTACGCTTCAAGAATTGATAGAGTGAAGCGCTACCATCATTCCCAAACTTATAACAATACATATATTGTATACGAGCTTATTCTGTATATTTATGTGTTTACGAAAACATTTGTAAGAATAATATAAGCGTGACCAGCCCTGATTCAAAGTAAATTATGATGTTAATTTATGAAAATATCTGAAAAGCATAATTCATTTCTTGTAATGCATCATGTAAAGGCCTCAAGCCACGCTAGTGGTCACAAATGTGGCTTGTATGTGTGAGTAGTATTCAGTGTTGTGTTAAATTTGTCACAATTGTAACACCAAGTTGTAGTTGGTGTTACAAGTTTGTACGAGTACTAACCAAAATGATAAAATATATTAAATTGTTTAACTCGAAATAAAGCAGGTGTTCTTCAACTTAGGTACAATAGGAAGGTGTTTATTTTGTTCGGTAAAATTCTAGAGTGCTACATTTACGATGATTTCTGGTAAGTTATGATGTTTTAAATACAGGTTAAATCAGTTAATGATAGTATCACATACTACTAATACCTGAGCAGAATAGTGAATAGTAATTTTGATTAAAAAATAAGACAAAATACAGGTTTTACTGATATGAGTTTTGCCTGTTGCCTATCTATTCAATATTTAGTCGATTTAAAAATTAAGTTTTAATGTATACTATATAACTCACTGCTGCACAGATTTGACGTCATTACATATCAAAATCAGTCATTAAATCTGTACCAAGGAAGCATTTGACGTCTCTGAGTACTGGCGTCAACAGTTAAAAGCCGAATAACATTCTAAATTACTTTTTGTTTTATTTTACAGTAGATTTTAAAGCCATCCCATGTCGCCTAGTGATAATTTTCTCGATATTTGTACTCACCTGCACAAATTACATGCTGAGAGTGAATTTAAGTGTGAACCTCGTGGCTATGGTTCCTTTGACCAATAATACAGTATCGGTAAGTTTTTGTAAGTAATTAAGCACCATTAATGCTACGTAATGATCACCATCTCGTGTACGGCATGCAACGAAGCATAAACCACTGAACCGATTTCGATGAATGTTCGTATAGATATTAATTAGACTTTGGAGACATGGACATTAACTACTCTTAATCCGGTATCCCTATGGGAAAGGATACGCTAAGTATGAAAACACTGGGAACAGCTATTGTAACACAATGTCCGTGAGCGACGAACGGGATGCGATGCGATGTGAAGAAACTCAACCGCGACAGTACATTGTCACGTAGTAAATAAGCAAAGATATTTTTCATATATCTACTAGCTGACCCAGCAAACGTTGTTTTACTTAAAATTTAATATGAAAAATAGATGTTGTCCAATTCTCAGACCTACTCGATACGCACACAAAATTTCATGAGAATCGGTCAAGTTGTTTCGGAGGAGTATGGGAACGAACATTGTGACAAGAGAATTTTATTAGATTTGATTTTTACACATCGCTCCGCACTTCCGCGTTCGTCAACTGATCTTATTTATCACTTATTATCCTGTTCCTGACCAAGATACATAAGAAAAAACATTTAAATCGGTCTAGCTGTTTTAAGTTCTAAATGGTGCAACAAACTTGATTTTCCTTTTTTATATTTATAGATATGCTTAGGCAAGGAAATTGTCAATAAAACTGCCTGCATGTAGCGGCGTCCAAATCCTGTGGCGAGCAGGCCTTGGGACATCCCACGCTGTATAGCATTAGTAAAAGACATGTTATCTGTTGCAGCCGTCGCAAGTGGTACTAAACTGGTCCGTGTTCGAACGAGCTCAAGTCCTCGGTTCCTTCTACTGGGGCTACCTGGTCGGGGCATTTATAAACATCATTATACAAGAGTGGATCGGATCACGCCTTCTTTTAATTTCTACAAGTTTCTTTAACAGCCTGCTAACTCTGTTGAGCCCTTTGGCGGCAAAACATAGTTATTGGGCATTGGTCGTATTGAGAACACTCATGGGAATTCTGACTGTTAGTAATATGTATTTACTTATTTTTTTCTCTAATGAAAAATAAGATTAGAAATGTATTTTCAAGATTTTCTAATATACCCTTGTTGCATGTGCATTTTATCATAGTTTTTATTTATTCTAGGGATCTCAGTTTCCGAGTTATTTTCGTTTAATATCAAAATGGGCACTAGATCACGAAAGAACCAAGTTCGGAAGTGTACCAATGGTTGGGACAATAGGCACCTTTTTTGCTTGGATGACGTGTGGTCCAATCATCTCACGATTTGGATGGGAGTGGGGATTCTATGTCTATGGTATAATAGGATTGGGGATCACTGTCCTATCTTATATCACAATATACGATTCCCCCGAAGAGCATCCTAGAATAAGCTCAAGTGAGCTGAGTTATATTAAAGAAGGGATAAAAGACAACAAAATCAAACCTGTAAGTACATAGAACTTATAGTAATCTATGTATATAGGTATCTGTTTAATGATTCTCTTGTTTTGTTTCAGAAAAAGTATCCATACCTTCAAATGTTAACGTCAATACCTCTTTGGGCATATATAGCCGTGGAGTTCGGACAGGGTTGGATCATATACACTATACTCAACACAGCTCCTCACTACCTGGCTAGTGCACTGCACTATAGCACTTCAGCAACCAGCATGCTCTCATCCCTAACATATTTAGTTCGATGTACCCTGAGCATAGTATTTGGATACCTTGGCGACTATTTACTTAATAAGCACTTTACATCACTGGAGACGCTTCGAAAATGTGGATCATTAGCATCTCATATAGTTCCTGGATGCATTGCCTTATGTATGACGATACAAGGATTGGAATCAGCGTTTTATGTGATCTTGATAATAACGTCATTGGGTTTCAATGCGGCATCAGTGTTATCGAGCAATTTGAATCCTCTCTACTTGTCAAAGAACTATATTGGTACCTTGTATGCACTATCGACTGTTGTAAGTTCTGCATCGGGAATATTTATCCCTTTGGTAACTGCTACTTTCGTAGAAGGAGATGAGGTAATACACTTCTATAAGGCAGCTTATACATACTATATCCAGTGCTAATAAACAACATTTACCTATATATGGTGTAATCCGACATTGCGACAAAACAGCAGATATGCTTATCCCATGGACCAAATAAAAAATATTGACTACTTACCGAAACTTTACACCCATATTCTAAATCGTTGCCTCAAACTCCACTTACACTCAACTCAACCGAGGCCGCTCAAGGCGTCACTCCTCAAAATTGGTATTTGAGTTTAACGTGCGATTACGATTTGCACTCATTATAAATTAATAATCCCGGAATGTATCGCATATATGTTTGTAACGTTATATTAAAATAAGAACCCGGCATTTTGAGTGGATTACACCACTCGCTGTCACGAGCAGACTGGTTGGGGCGGCGAGTGTTCACTTCGTTCACAAACTTACTTTAAACTACCCGCACAAACTATTCGCTGTAAAATACCAGTACAACATACAGCAAACTACACTTTAAGTGCGGGTAAGCTGTAAGTGATGATACGAGTGGTGCAATCCCCTCGTAACATTGTGTACGTGTTTGGATAAATATGTTATAAGTATTATGTTTATTTGAACGCAACACAGTCCCAGTTTATTTATGTTCAATTTTAAGCTATTGCATAGCTTCTATCGCGGGCCTTGAGCGCGGGGACCAAATCCAAAATTTCCGTAACGAAAAAACCTCACGCTTACCCGATCCGACGGGAAGGAGGTGTGGCTTGAAGGCCGTGCATCGTCTAACGTCGTTTCAGTTCGGCAGTCTTCGACACGGCGTTGTGTGCGATTGTGCGTTGGGGGTCAGAGAGGGGGTGAGAGAGGGGGGTGAGAGAGGGGGGTGAGAGAGGGGGGTGAGAGAGGGGGGTGAGAGAGGGGGGTGAGAGATGGGGTTGAGAGAGGGGGTTGAAAGAGGGGGTTGAGAGAGGGGGTTGAGAGAGGGGGGTGAGAGAGGGGGGTGTGAGAGGGGGGTGAGAGAGGGGGGTGAGAGAGGGTGGTGAGAGAGGGGGGTGAGAGAGGGGGGTTAGAGAGGGGGGTTAGAGGGGGGGGTTAGAGAGGGGGGTTAGAGAGGGGGGTTAGAGAGGGGGTGAGAGAGGGGGGTGAGAGAGGGGGGTGAGAGAGGGGGGTGAGAGAGGGTGGTGAGAGAGGGGGGTGAGAGACGGGGGTGAGAGAGGGGTGAGAGAGGGGGGTGAGAGAGGGGGGTGAGAGAGGAGCTGAGAGAGGAGCTGAGAGAGGGGGTTGAGAGAGGGGGGTGAGAGAGGGGGGTGAGAGAGGGGGGTGAGAGAGGGGGGTGAGAGAGGGTGGTGAGAGAGGGGGGTGAGAGAGGGGGGTTAGAGAGGGGGGTTAGAGGGGGGGGGTTAGAGAGGGGGGTTAGAGAGGGGGGTTAGAGAGGGGGTGAGAGAGGGGGGTGAGAGAGGGGGGTGAGAGAGGGTGGTGAGAGAGGGGGGTTAGAGAGGGGGGTGAGAGAGGGGGGTGAGAGAGGGGGTGGGAGAGGGTGGTGAGAGAGGGGGGTGAGAGAGGGGGGTGAGAGAGGGGGGTGAGAGAGGAGCTGAGAGAGGAGCTGAGAGAGGGGGTTGAGAGAGGGGGGTGAGAGAGGGGGGTGTGAGAGGGGGGTGAGAGAGGGGGGTGAGAGAGGGTGGTGAGAGAGGGGGGTGAGAGAAAGGGGGGTTAGAGAGGGGGGTTAAAGGGGGGGGTTAGAGAGGGGGGTTAGAGAGGGTGGTGAGAGAGGGGGGTGAGAGAGGGGGGTGAGAGAGGGGGGTGAGAGAGGAGCTGAGAGAGGAGCTGAGAGAGGGGGGTGAGAGAGGGGGGTGAGAGAGGGGGGTGAGAGAGGGGGATGAGAGAGGTTGGTGAGAAAGGGGGATGAGAGAGGGGGGTGAGAGAGGGGTGAGAGGGGGGTGAGAGGGGGTGAGAGAGGGGGTGAGAGAGGGGTGAGAGAGGGGTGAGAGAGGGTGGTGAGAGAGGGGTGAGAGAGGGGGGTGAGAGAGGGTGGTGAGAGAGGGTGGTGAGAGAGGGTGGTGAGAGAGGGTGGTGAGAGAGGGGGGTGAGAGACGGGGGTGAGAGAGGGGTGAGAGAGGGGTGAGAGAGGGTGGTGAGAGAGGGTGGTGAGAGAGGGTGGTGAGAGAGGGTGGTGAGAGAGGGGGGTGAGAGACGGGGGTGAGAGAGGGGTGAGAGAGGGGTGAGAGAGGGTGGTGAGAGAGGGGGATGAGAGCGGGGGGTGAGAGAGGGTGAGAGAGGGGGGTGAGAGAGGGTGGTGAGAGAGGGGGGTGAGAGAGGGGTGAGAGGGGGGTGAGAGAGGGGGGTGAGAGAGGGGGGTGAGCGAGGGGGGTGAGAGTGGGGGGTGAGCGAGGGGGGTGAGAGAGGGGGGTGAGAGAGGGGTTGAGGGAGGGGGTGAGAGAGGGGGGTGAGAGAGAGGGGTGAGAGAGAGGGGTGAGAGAGAGGGGTGAGAGAGGGGGTGAGAGAGAGGAGGCGGGAGGGGTGAGAGAGAGGAGGCGGGAGGGGTGAGAGAAAGGAGGCGGGTGGGGTGAGAGAGAAGAGATATCAAATATAATTGCATAAGTTGATACAAAATGCTATGCAATAGCTTCACCGCGGCAGTCCCCGAGTGCCACACGTCTTTTTTTCTGACGAGATTAAAAATTCAAACCAACATGACTGATTTTTCAACCAAAAATCTTCTTCCAAAATCATTAAACTTTTTCCCCTTCTGAAGGAATCGTCTAGCTGCATTAGGCCATTTATAACTCTCGTTAGAAAAATCCGATTCACCCGCTGAAGATACCCTGTTGCATTCCAATATGCTATACTTTTAATGACGTAATTTTTCAGACAAATCCAATCGTGTGGCGACCAGTGTTCTACACAGCAGCTGCAATCTACATTATTTCAGCTGTAATATTCATTATATTTGGAAGTATGGAGACGCAGAAATGGAATCACTACGATGAAGGTAAAACTAAAGAACAAACTAACATGACAGTAAATAAAGACAATCTAGAAGCAGCTTAATAGTAATACCCACAATTTCATCTGTAATATTTTATATTAGACTAGCAGTGCCCCGCGGTTTTATCCGCGTTGTACCCGTTCCCGTGGGAATTTCAGGTTGAAAAGTAGCCCATAACCTTCCCGTTGAATTTGGCTATCCATTAGAATTTTTCACATCGGACCAGTAGTTCCTGAGATTAGCGCGTTCAAACAACCAAATAAACTCTGCAGCTTATTATATTAGTACAGATTATAGAGATATTTATATTGTAAACATTGTTATTAAAACTTTTGTTATAAAACCTGTGTTTTAATTTCTGTGTCTATTTGTTTGTCTATTGAGAAGGTAATTATTACAAGTAATAAAATATAAAGCATTTGGTAAATTACAATCATCATTTAATACATTTTAATACATATTAGGTACACTATCATACAGATGTATATACAGACGGGCAATAATAGTAATGTCTACGTTTAAAATACCTACAGATCTACACATCTATTATAATATATTGTAAAACATAATACATGACACAATAAAAGTCATCGGTTTTAATAAACCATAGAATCTTCATCAAGAATACTGATTTCTGAACGATTATTATCAAGTAATTTAATAGTAACGTAACGTATAAAATATTTTATTTGAATATTATTTTTGATCCAAACTATAGCATTCTTAATAAGATACTATTCACACGAATACGTATAATCTATGCCGTAGGTACTTAAATAGTATTAAATATTTTAATATAATAATTCAATTTCATAAACTCTGACAATCTCTAAATATAATGAAATCTTCCATTTAAACTGAAACATTGATCTCAACATTACTACAACATACAAATTAAGACTGAAATTATCCTTACTTCTTTGGAATTACATCACCAAAACAGCTGTCGTTATGGTCACATTGTGTATAGTTCAGGCGGGAGGCGAGACACGCGAGATAGAGAACCGCAGTGCGAGGAGTTAGAGCATCTCCGATCGATGAATAAGTTATTAACATAATGATTGATCTTAATAGTTACGCAAATATATATTAAAAATTTGCCCAATAACATCATCAACATAGGGACTAACGTTCATTTTAGTTAGTAGATAAACTTTTACCTTCTTTTTCAATTGTTTGTGCATCTTTCACACATAGGACTCTGATTCTGTGTCTGATTCCGAACAGTCCAATGCAATGCCTTTTTGTTTCTCTGTGCCGTTAGCGTCTCGGTAGAGGCGGGGCACAGACTTTGAGCGCGATGCTTTGTCGTCCTTGTTCACGTGGACTGGCTGGAACTTCTTCAGCACCCTCTGGTAGACCATCTTCCTGGGAGGCACCGGAGGCGGCATGTGAGGTGGTTTCTTGTTGGTTTGCTCGGTCTCCGGGGCCTGGTATTCGGGCTGTACGGTGGTCGGAGTAGCCTTGTATATCTCAGAGTATATGTCGGGCGTCTTCGACATCTTCCATGACTTGTCCACCATGTTTCGGTACACGGACGTGTATAAGGGGTCGACGTACTGCGCCGAGTAGCAGTCGTACGAGCCCTCACTCGCCGGGGATTCCGTCGACCTGCTCTTGTTCGAGCTCTGCGGTTGGTACAGCGTGTCACTACTACTCGAGTCACTGTGCATCACTATATTCGCTAATGACTTCGACTGGTTCAATTTGTTATTATTATAGTTTCTCAATCGATATTTCTTACTCTCATCTTCATTGTGAATCTTCTCGACATACGAGTAAGAATTTTGTAATGGGTTCATGTTGCGCTTTTCTGGTTCCCTGGTTCTGGTCACTGGGTTGATTATGCAGTTTTTAGTGCACATGTGAGCTGGGTCGTATTGTCTTTTGCAACATGTGTTAGTGGTGGTCATGATGTCATAGTTTCCATTACGCATTTTGTCTGAGCCGTTTGAGTTGGCTTCACTCGCTTCTAAGCTTTTCGTTCTAGCTGCTTGACGAGACCAGTCATTTCTTGTAAAAATGGTGGCTGCCGGTGTCACACTTCCATCATTGGTGATTGATACTTCGCCTTGAGGTTGTCTCGTTTGGCCATAAATATTTTCAGTTGTAATTTTACTGTTGTAATTAGCGCTCTTATTCTCCCACCCTGTATACACGCGAGAGTAGTTCAGGTTTCCATTGGGTGTTTGTTTCTGAGTTTGATACTGGTTCTGACGTTGTAGATTCTCCGTAAATACTGCTAAGTCATGTATGTTGCTGTAAACGATATTTTCTTGACTAGATACTAAATCACGCTTCTTGTCTAGTGGTTCTTGTTTCGACTCTAACAAATTGTCGGAACTTTTTGCTCTGTTGAAATTCTTATTGGTTATATTGTTATCGATAGTTTCTTGTGTTTCTGCGAACATGCTATATACTTTCGAAGTTCGCGCCGCTTTAGAGATGACGTTTCGTGGGGGTTTTTGTGGTTCGAACCCTGTTATGTAAATTGTTGGACTTTTGCCATAAATTTCCGCTGTCGACCGTTGTAATGCTGTTTTCGATACATAATTTCTTTCGTCGATGCCATTCGAGATACCAACGTTTATTGAACTGTGGACGTACCCATTGTATGGAGTATTGTATAATTCCTCGTTTACATTGTTGTATATTTCGGTTTTATTTGAATATACGTTTTGTCGTGGAGGTCCCTGTGGAAGTCCGTTGACATTGTGATTGTCGCCGTATCGCGGTACTTGTTGCATGTTGCACGTGGGCGTCGACATGCTGTGCAGGATGTTGCGCGGAGCCGGGCTGTTGCCGCCATTACTGTTTGAGTCGTCTTCTGACAACGTCAGTCCAGAATCTCTGCTAAGAGATAACTTTTCCTTCCGCGGAGTAGATAACTCCATCGAATCCAACGATATTCCTACTGAATGTAGGCTATCACTTTCTTCCGCACCCGAGTCGAGTAAAATGTTAGATGATTCTGGGTTGCCGTTGCCTAAAAGACCAGTAATCTGAGGTCCGAATAATGCCTCCGCTTTGACTATAAGAAGTTCTACTACCATTGGCACTGCTTTGGGAGCTTTTTCACAGGGAGTAGTTGGCCACAATAGGCTTGGGCCTACACAGACACCGAGGTTCATGGGGCACATGAGATTGATGTTGGATTTTTTCGCAATCGCTTGAAGAAGACACACGAAGTACGTGAGCATCGTGTAATGAGACTTCGGCAATCGTAGCAACAGAGTGCGAACAGCTGCAACTTTCTCAGCTTGTGGTAAATCTGGAAAAGGACATAAATAATTAGTATACGTATTAACGTATTTAAAATTATTAAGGTTTAAAAATTAAATACTGAAATTGTCTACTACGACTTTGTGATTTGATGATAAAAACAAAAACCATGAATACTTACTCAGCACTTGAAGCCAGGATTGATAGAGGTCGGCTAGCAGAAGTGGCTGGGGCAGTGCGCGACAGAACTCTTTGACAAGAGCTGCTAACAGTAGCACGGGCGCGCGATCCAACTCTGCACATTCAGCCCAAGGACCCAAGGAATCCAACTGTGGAACAGAAAGAAGCCATAGTATCATTGCATGAAATTACAAACCTCAATTAATTCTACCAGTCATTTTTTTTTCACATTTTTTTTAAATCCCTACGCACCTTATCTCTCAATAGCCGTAGTGCCTTAGCATTAGCACTACGACGGAATACTCCATGCGTGAGTGGCGCCACTGCCCTCAGTCTTCTAAGAGCTTGAAGCAGCGCAGGGGGAGGGGTCCCATTGCATAGTCTCGTCAATGGGACTCCGAAGAGGCGACCTCCACGACGAAGCAGGCGTAAACCTCTACCAGGAGTTACATTGCCACTGGAAGATCAACAATAACTGATTAAGCATCTCCTTACATAATATAAATAACATTATTTATGATTCAAAAAACATCATTGTAACTATTGTAAACACTACTTACTTCTTAACTCCTTGATTCTTTTTCCTCAGTTCAAACACCAGTCCACATGGATTGTTCTTGGAGTTAACATGTTCCAAGTCGAAACCATCTTCATTTGACAATGTCTGCCTTATTCGTGACATCTGGAAATGGAAAATTTACGTTATTCATCAAACCATACATTTTGTAGTTAAAGTTATCTCTCATGATGATCTTCTTTTATATAATGATGGTTTTGTAATTGATTGTCTTACCTGTATGGAATGAGGTCTTTCAACCCCACGTAATGGCATAGGAGGAGCGTCTCTCACAGTCCTCACACAGAGAGTGAACTCGCTGATGGCTCCCCATCTGGACTCCCCATCGTGTTCTTCATTCTCCCCATCTCCATCAGCCTCATTGTTCCCATTCTGCAGAACTTGTAATGCCAACTGTATCACGCATCTCGTGCTCATTTCGGGACTCACGGACACTGTCTTACACTGCAACAAATAATTACCTTCAGATATGTTCGTTTAAATTATTTGATTAAAGTTCAATGCAAGGTAGGTAATTTCAGTAACACTTACGAATTCAATGGAACTTGTCACATCCTTATAAAATATCTGAATATTTGTTGATTTCGGTTCTGTTGTTAGTTGAGCGTTCAGGGCGTTTTGAATTTTCCTGTAAATAACATAAAAATATGTCAATATATCATATCATCTTCTATTAACGACTAAGTTCACAGTCACTAATTATTAAAATAAGTTACCTGAACCAAGTATCTCTAGCCGCTTGCGTGGGGTACGTGGCAAGATAGTTCACAACTCCAGTCATAGTCGGCCATCCAATCAAGAACCCTGTATCATCACCATCTGGCATCGACAGCCATATTTCTGCCAATCGCACGCTTTCTTTCAACTTAAAGCAATTGGTTCCTCTGGACTTTCCAATCAGGATTAAGTCGCTGAAGAGGAACAAATGGCGGTCTAACGGTGGGGAGTTGGCGCCGAGAGGGCAGAGCTGGACGGGAGCCTCCATGATGAAGGTCCTGGGCGATAGCGACGTGGTACTCGCGCTGATTGTCCCGATGTCCAGGCTCGGGCGTTTGCGGAGACTTTTCTGTTTCTAAAAAGAAAAGGAAAATGATAAGTTGAGAGACAGAAAAAGGAAGCTAAGGAGTAAAAGCAGAGGTCGCCAGGGTCAGGATGACGATGTCGATCACCTTTCAAGGTTTGGCTTGAGTATTACCTGTGCATGATGCGCCACCAATGCTGAGGGTGCGTCGGCATCGTGAAGAGCGAGGTAGTCGTGTGGGAACAGATCCTGGACTCTTTCCAGGTCGGAGAGACGCGCCGCGCGCCTGCGCCCGCACCCCCCTCCCACCAGTCGCTCATATTGGGCCAACCGCTCGATCTGAGGACAAAAAGAAATAAACATTAATCAAAAATTCCGTAATAATTCGAACTCATACTATTACCATACTCATACTCATAGTATTAAAGTGTATTATCGAGTAGTAAACCCTCTGGAAACGTTAGGAAATAAAAAAAACAAATGGTTTACTTGCTTTCTAAACAGTTGTGCCATGAACAACCTGTGTGAGTACGTTAAAACAAGTAATAACTGTAAAGTAGCGATAAGTACTCGTAAATTGCTTCGCTATTCTTATAATTATAGCCCACAACCTTCGATTAATAGATGTAGTATTAACTTCATTAACAAATACATCAAATATGAATAAATTACGATCGATACCATATACTTAAGGTATCGCTACAAATATCAATACCCATTACTAATTCTCGAGTAACAAATCGTTTAAGTGCAGGAAGCTGTTACAGCGGGCATGATTAAATCGATAATAACCCATTGAAAGCTAACTAGTAATATAAATTCCCATCGCGAGCCGTCTCTCCCGAGGGTTACTTCCTTGAGGCGACATGAAGCGTGTCGTCTAATAATACATTATTATAATAGGGATAAAGGACCGTGAGACCTTCCCCGTTATTGTCTGCAATCGTATATCAACACCAAAACAAAACAAGATAGGAAATGCAACTGTTTCCAGAAGCTAATTGCTAATGTGTGAAACACACAGCCAGAGATAACTTACAAGACTTCTACGCTATCGTAAGCTTGGAAATTCCACTATTCTGCGAATCACGCCAGCGTATAATATCCAAAATACTGTATAAACCGCGTATTTCAATAAATTATGCGCAAAAAATAAACAATAGATCAATTTTATACAAGCTTACGTTTATTAAAATATTACGTCCTTATTTGACATTCAAATCATTCTGTTTTTTGCTGTACCGTTGATTGGAGATTATGACGGGTGCCATAACAAAAAATGGCTATGTTATTAACTACCCCATTAAGGATACTTTATCCATTGACTCGTGATGTGAAGCTATTGTGCTGTAAGTAATTATGTATTAATATGAGCTCAACCGCGAATTGACGCGTACAGAGTTCAGAGTGATTTTCATTTGAATGGACAGATTGACACTGGCACCGTTATGCGACCAATGTGCTCGAATTGTGACCACGGGTGTGCTAACATTGTAGTGAATATTATGAAATATTTGAACATTGAGTGTAGTTTCATTTCACAATTTCGTACAGTAACTACGTAGATAAATAGATTTAGTAGCATTTGTGTATTTGTATACTTACATGAGTTACAATTTATTGGATGCGTGGCACGTTTAAAATAAACGTTGTTTTATTTCAGGATTTAAAAGGCTCTAAAGTTTGTGCTTTACAGAATTTCATCAAAGAGCAATCTAATCTCGAAATAAAAAAGGTGATAGTTTCTCGAAACAAAGGATTTTATAGCTGGCGTCTGGACAGAGCGACTCCGACGCGTCGACGCGACATTACAGTTTAATCTATTGCTTTTTAAACATTCCTTCTATTTTATCAGCCCACCTAGAACTTTTAAGTTTTCTGAAAAGGTTTTTTCCATCGGGTATATTTGTTCAAAGTTTATCTAAACTACTTAATACTGACCAAAAGTCCGGTTCACAGTTTGTGTTTCATACTGTTATTGTTTGATCATAATACTGTTTACTAGACATGATTATAGAGTAGGTAGAAGTGGGGCCAAGCGGGGTATTACGTCTTAAAGCTTAGGCAAGGCACGTGAGCGTTATCTGTGCACAGATTACATGAAACTGCACTTTCTACGTCAAATATTTACTGTGGAGTAAAGTGGATTCAAGCGTAAGTTTTTAGATAACGTACACTGCCCTAAATGTTGATACCGGTGACTATTTAGTGTAGTTGCGTTTTTAAAATTATCTTCTTTTTATCTTTACTGCGTTTCCTGATAAGTGGACACGCCTAGGAATTGGCCGTTATTTAAAATTCTTTGAAGTGAACTTTTGAAAGCTTTTTTGCGGTAGTAATTGTTGTATGGTGACTAACAGTGTGCTAATAGCTTTTGAATTGCTCATTTTAGATATTATATATTTCTTAGATACCTAAGCTTTAGATACATAAGGACTATATGAACAGGAAAAAAAGTCGCTTGGTTACCTTAGTTTTGCTTTAGTACAAATAGGTACCTACTATTTGGATAAGAAAAAATCGCTAGTCTATTCGTATTTTGACGTATTCATGTTAACTTAACAAACTTGCTCAGTCATAGTTTTGGTAACCTTTACATAAATATTAGCGAGATTCAGTATCGTGAGTAGAAAGTTGACATCACATTATGTAATGTAGGTAAGGCACCTAATTAGCACTATTGTCATACTCTATGACATAAGATAACCCGATTGAAACGAAAGTAAGTAATTAATCAAAATAACCCATTAACCAATGATTAACGCATTACTTAAGTACTAATTACTTTCATTAATGTGCACTTAAGTATTCAAGCTTAATGATAGCAAATATCAATGCAATTGCGGTCATACAGATATAACTTCATTAAATTATCAGAAATCGAGGCACACTTAACAAATGAAACCTGAGACCTTTTCACTTGCAAATAATGCGTTCGACGTGCCATAATTACTGAGAAATTATTGCTTTACATTCGGATAAAGGCTGGTATATGACTATTAACGGTACGAGAGCAACCAAATTCGTGGAATATTAAGGGTGTGATTCATCATTGGATTCAATGAGGATACCACCTTCCAAATTTAAGGTCAGGCCTTTGAATTCGATTTTCAAATACTTCAAATAACGGTTAAACTAGTAACGGCCGATAATATCCCATCAACGTGCTATCGCTCTGAAAGTTAGTACAGCGAGCAGGATTATCCGTAATCACCACGTTTGCCTAACGGCTCAACAGCCTAGTGTTAATTTGAACAACTTGTAATGTAAGCCTCGGATCACTGTATGATGACAGGTACACCGACACCATAAACCCGTGGTCAGGATGGGAGATATCAAATTCAATACAATCGTGAGCTCCACTTCTAAGTAGCAATTACTCGTAACTCTAACCACGTCTGATATCAATCTTGATAGCATAGATTATAGAAAGGAATGGTTGGGATTGAATTTCATTCTACTCATTTTGGTATCAAAATACTTAACGGTCGTGCGGCCTGATTTATTTGAGATTTTATTGTTCACGTGGTATTTATTATTTTGTTTTTGTTAAGTTTTTTTAATTAATGTCCGTAACAATAATAGTCCTTACAGATAGATACGTGTCATTGTAAGATTGTTTAATTGTTAAATAAAATGAATCGTGTATGGTCAAAAATTTGTACAATAATGGTTCAATTATCTCTAAATGTAACATTCTCCATAAACCAAGTCAGCAAAAACATCAATAAGTACATTATTATCTTTAAACTAACAAAAGCATATTGCTTTCCCATTTGCTGATTATCGAGCAAAAGCCAAAGAAAGTTATCTTACATTTTTGTAGAACCAAACAAGAGACAACAAAGGGGACAGATAACATTGACTGGGCTTGTAATAATAGAGTTTAAGTTGAAGAGCCGTAACGGTGAGTAAGCGATATAAGAGAATGCCAGTGAAATGGTTATCGTAGTGACATCTCCGAGGTCGTGTCAGGACATGGGGTCAGTGTGGACCCCTTTCACACTAGTTGAAGCGTAGACTATGTAGCTGGAATTTATGTCGACCGCAATTGTATTATAATTGTGAGCATTCAACAATAATGTTGATAATGGCATTTGTGTAATGAGTTTCTTAGCAGATGCTACAGTCTTAGCTAGTAACAGTTCAGAGGAAAAGATATATTAGTAAGCCATCATAATTCAATTTGGGTTAATAAGAGAATCAAATTCGTTACATTTCAATTACTCGAACATTAAAGTTCCCGGTAAGTTTTAATCAATTACGTGTGAATTCATCAGAACTAATATTTCTTCTCGGACACTTTCAAGAACACGCTCATAAATAATTTCTTTCAATGCACATTAATTTATATAGCTCCCGACTTAGTCTTTACGTCTTCATCTCGTGTGAACAACTTCAACAAAGTCATTGTAACATCGAAAAAATAGTCGAATCATTGTTGGTGAAAACAATCCCCAACGATGAACGATTAATGATAACTCATTTCACTTTTGGAAATAATACCGTTTAGTAAAAGTGATCCAAAGGTCATGGTTAGAAACTGAATAATATGAATATATCATTGTGCGAATACCACTGAGTTTCATGACTTTTGTCGCAGCCGAGATGAAAGTTTACATTCTATTGAGGAAGATACGTTTATATCGACTATGCACAGTTTGTTATTATTATCTGACTCGGTATTTAGATAAGTTTTTAACTCTCTATAAACTTTCCCGACATGAAGAGCGCGTTGATGTCTTTTGCACGAATTAATTCACCTGAAAGTCTTCAAATATTTCTTCAAAACAAAAATATTTGAGCTTTCCGTATGTACCTTAATTTGAGTGAACTTATTTGTACTCGTACTTACCTAAATGACCAAAACAACTAAGTCACTGACATGAAATAAATGTCTCGTAATTACAAGCTCCGGAGGGCGTTGCCCATAAATCATAAAGAACCATCCGAGGAAGACATCAGCGCTCATCAACCGTGGAATTTTCGATTGAGTTTGATGTAGGACTGCTGTTATTTCGGATAATGCATTCTGGGCCGAATCGCCCCGGAGATCGCGGTCAATAGCCCGAGAACGCCCTTACGTTTTGAAACAAGGACAAGAAAGCAACATAAAACTTAATCTCCCAATGAGCCGCTGATTCGGACCACCTCGTAATTGAACTCACCAATAAAACACATTCGCACGTACCATACAATTTTATGCTTAATTATCTGGGGGAAAATAAAATATGATATGTTTTTATTGTGATTGAGAGGCAATAATGTTTTTGGGAAGAGTCTCTTCGGATTTCATAAACTTCAGATTGAATACAATAATATTTTTAATCGAAGGTTAACAAATTATTCTGTGAGTTTACAACTTTAGCCGTGAATTATCATGCTTATCAATAGTATTGTGAAAATATACAAATTCACAATTAGATACACTTATCTACGTCAACAATGGCATATAAATATTGGTAGTAGAGTCAAATATTTAGCAATTATTTGTACATACATACATACATAGGTTAAACGGACATATTATATTGCTATTGCTTAACAATTAAATGGCAAGCATAAAGAATACGCATCATTAAACATTAACAAAACCTACTCTTTTGAAAACGCTGAGTGACGGCAAATCAAATCGGTTTACGTAACATTATAGTCGACAATAGAACGTGCGTCAATCACGTGTTGGAGACGTTTTTAAATAAGTCCATGGGAGAAAGTATATCGCTCCAGGCGGGCACGTAACGTCGCGGGCGTGTGCCCTCGCGCAGCCGACATGACGCGTTATTGAGTCCACTCCGCGCCCCCGCAGTCACCGGCCACCGCCGCTGACCTTTGCCGAACTCTCCGACTCTGTACCTACTGTACGAAGCCCGCCCAACTGTGCAACACCCTGATTGGATTGATAAGTGACATTTACGTCTACAGTTACGCAGCACATATAGAAAAAGTTGATTGGCCTGCAGTTTCATAACAACATTTTACTCAAAACGAAACTCGATATCTTAAACCTTAAGTAATGCATAGAATTTCTTACCTAATGAACTAGTTGGTTTAACGATAAAGAAGAAAAATATTAGTTTACTTTATAATCCCATTAGTTGGGTATTTTATCCGTAAATCTGTCTGCGTGAGGAATCAAATTTGTGTACCGTTAAATATTTGATCGGATTTGCGTCAACAGAGCATAATATATGTGTGTCGGGGGTTTAGATGGATGACAGTCAGGTAGCGAACGAGTTAATTTGTCTACCTGCTTTAAGATTCGAAACTTGATACGAGAGATGACAAAACGACTGAGACATCGTCGCGATTTATAAATAAAAAACAATAGAGTTGAGTGGGAAGTAAGTAGCACGGAAATATTATCGATAGTTGGTCGTTGTCCCAACTTTCACGTTGCGTAACTCGCGGCATTGTTTATCAATTTACATCATCGAGTCCGACACATCATCGTGTGCTCGATCGATTCACGAGTCTCGAGTCGAGATACTTCAATCGACACAACTACTCATTCAAGTATTCGCGTGACACACTTTTGCGTAACTAGTGCTATAATCGCCATCTCATGATGTGTAACCAAAACCCATTCGTTTAATTAATTATAAAGGGGCATGGGCAATATATATATGTATATATAGACTGGCGTTGTAGTTTTCGAGCGCCACTACAAATTTACAGGATTATTATCAAGTAGTTAGTCAGTTAATTAAAATTGGAACTAATATAATACAACTTCAGTAGTTAGTAAGCAAACGTAAACTTAATGTTATTTATAATAGAAAGCAAAAGTCTCATACACTTTTTCTTCGATAAACTAGATACGTACATCATAATTTCCTTTACGTTATTTACAAACTTTTATTTGCTATATGGATTGTCATTAGTTTAATCAATACATACTTCCATTGAATTCTTCTTTTACTCAAAGTAGGTACATATTTAAAATAAACAAGTGAACTAAACATGTTATAGAAAACTAGATAAATAAACATCAATGTCCTACTTTCAATAGTCATTACGTAAGTAAGATAAACACAGTTATTAGCCGGCAAGCTGTGAATATATTCATCTATATTCATTTGCATAATAGCTATGGAATACAATAAACTTTTCTGATTTCTATACGCCTGTTTTTTGTAATATTTTTGGCGGTTAATAATTTAATTACTTGCTGTCAATAATATTTCTATACACTTTAATATCTTCTTTGAATTTAACGATATTTTATTTAAGACAATAAAGCTATAAGTTGCACATGGCTCATAAAAACTCTGCAAAGGACACGGTGTCACCTTGAGCTTAAAACATTTATATAATTATTTTCAATTGTACGGAGACTCGTTTGAGAACATAATTGAGTTTAAATATGTTTAATCTTGATTTAGTCCTTGGCTGTTAGTCGTTTTGTACAGCAAACTTTGAATAACGCCAGAAGCTGTTCTGACAAAACATGCGCCGGGAGGAATGTCTTTTTAATCGATGCTTCAATCTTGGTTGGATAAATGTTGTTATAATTGAGCATATCGAGGCATACCCGCATAATTTTGATACGAAAAAGGGGAGGGTCGGTGAAGCAGTGAGGCGGCGCGGCGCAGGCGCAGGCCGTGGTTCCCGGAATGTCATTCCGGCGCACACGCGATGGACATCAACCCCGACAATTATCTCGGCTCACAACAAACATTTTGCGTCCAAGTTTATAAATGTTGCAGGTATTAAAATTTAATTGATGCAGAATAACAACAGCAACACCATAAAGTTCTTGAACTTATGTTGAGCAACAACAAAAACAATATTTCACGTTCCCACCACTCGCCACTGGTCACCTGCATAGAGTCGAGTTGGATACCATTTTCTATTCGCGTTTCTTAAGCAAGTATTTTTTATTTCTTGTACAATATACATCATTTCAAGCCTATTTTCGTTGCAGTCTATAAATTAGAAAGGAGTCTCAAGGTCTCCATTTGATATTACTTTAACTTCATCATGATCATTGCATCGTGACAATCAAATAATATTTTGGTCCGTTGTCCGTGAAAGTGTGGGATTACAAAAAGCCTTTTTTCCTGGATGCCGGAGACGGCGGTCACGTCCCTCCGAGGACGACGGGCACGAGTGGACGGGTTTCTTGTCCACTACAATTACAACTCTTGGTCATACGCCTTTCTTTTAGTCACGTTTACACACCAAAAAATGTAACTGTAGAATTAAATCTTTCCTTGCTACAATCCAGTCATGTTTGTTAGTTCGTCAGTATTATAGGAATCCAGAAGTGTATTGTGTGTTGGCAGTGCAATCTATTGTTTAAAGCCTGTGAATATTTTGACAAAGGTGCCCTGGTATTGAAACGGTTGGCGTAACACAAAACAATAAGAAGTTTGTTGGATAGCCGGGGTGGGCTCGGGGCTCAGCAGGACGCCGGTAATGACGCCGACGCTGCAGCGATGCTGACGCGACGTCAAGCGGGTCACTCAACTCCGAACACTGCACATGTTATCTTTAGACGTGTCAGATGCACCGCAGATTGCACTGGAACTCTATTTCAGTAATGCATCCTTTGAGAGCACCCCGCGCGGCCAAACGCACGTACCATTGTGCTTCGTCACGCAACTATTACGTTCACACTTCACGAATTACGTGATGGTTTCTTTAGTAATCACTAATACACGACTATATAGACCGATTTCAAAGAATTTCACCTACTTCCTTTAGATTTTGTAGTGTTGTTGTGGGAACCAGAGATGTACAATGATGCGAGTCCTATTAACCGTCGATAGGTGCACCAAGAACACCGTTCCGCGAACACAGAACAATAGCAGGTAATTTTGTAATGTCTTCTTATTAACATGCATGACGCAACGCACACTTGTATACCATGGTCTCAGGTACGCACTTATGGTTATTATTCATACTACGCTATAGGTTATTTTAAATATAATTCCATACAGTCTCTGCATTCTAAGTGCAAATAACACTTGATCCCTACAAATACTTGTAGAATTCGATACGACGCAGCGTATACCAGTACGAGATACTGGTTTTTAAATGATTAAATGTGACATTGAACATTAAACTTCCATTGCTAACTGCTTAGTTTTAATTGGCGATTCAAAGCTGCCTTCGATGAAGTAGAAGTTGTTAACAATAACTCGCCAGCTGACATTGTTGGAGGCAGATGTAAGGACCATATATAGCGTGTTTATCTTCAGTAATTGCGCCAACATTATCGAATTTATGTTTTTATCATGTGCAGAGAGCACGCGCTCGACAACCTGCGCGCAGACCATTTTTTATCCCAATTGCATTTGAAGAAACATCTTGAAATTAACTCCAAGGCCTTGTTTCTTATTTGTTTTTGAAACAAGTTATTAAAAATAACCAGCTGTATCCAAGCATCAAATTCGCTGCATGATATATGGAAGGCTGATAAATGACCAGTTAGTTTTTTGTTATTGCTTCTGTGTCAATGTCAAACATAAATAAGTAACTAACTTCTGATAATTATTGTTCGGTTTAATTAAACCCAGATAATATATAGTATTAATTTGAAATAATAATAATTAATCATAGAGAATTAATTACTGTGTTGTTTATACCAGAGCCTATTGCATACATTATGCTTTAACTATACAGTTAAACGTTAGTTAACGTTTACAAATGGTAGTTAGGAAAGCAATTAAAATTAATCAAAGGATCTTTTAATGTCAATGCCTTAGGGTTCCTCCTATAAAAATAATTTAAATGCAGTCCTTAATTTTAAATCAAGATCTCGATTAGACGCGCTTTCATCTTTGAATATAAAAACGTTATTAGAAGCTCAATGTTGAGCGCTCTAACTATAAATTATTCATACGATACTTTACGTTTGAATAGTTCATTTAAATTAAACATTTTTTATAAGAAGGCAGTTGAAATTGCTTATTTAAATCAAGGGCCACATTTTTATTCGCATACTCAATGCTACTGTTCAATAGTTAACAAAATACTTCCTTCCGACACCCTGATTTGTTTTGATATGTATCTGAGAGACTAATAAATCTTTTTAATAGCAGTCACAGTATTAATTATACGCATCAAAACATAATATATTACATATTAATTCATCCAATCAATCACGTAATTGGTACAGTAAGGTGATTTTAAATGGAGTTTTAGGTTAGTGGCCCATAAAGGTCCATAGAGGAGTGATGTACGTTATGAAATGAGATTCAATCTACGCATCATCGATATACGCTTTCGAATTACCTTATGTAATGCACGGGGTAAAGTTCTAACAAAATTGTGGTTCAACACGCACAAACGACCCAATTTGCCCGCGGCAGATGTCGGGTCTATTCATTAGGTAATTATAAATATTTTTTGTTAGTCAGGTAAGAATGAGGCCATTATTAGAGCAGTGAATGTTTGTAGACTGTTTTGTTCAAGATAGTAGTGTTGTGGTTATATATTTTTTGTTATACCTTTTATTCGACACCTGTAGAGGAAATCGTGTTATGGTCAAGGAGATGTATCTTGTATTTTGTACGTAGTTTTACTGACGTTTTTATGTTATCGGCGTATTAATCGAGCATGCCTCATGCGAAGCGCTTGGGTATTGTTGAGGACAATGCGATGTATGGTAATCACTAAGCGTAACGCGGTACACACGATGTACTAACACTATCTAACTACATAGAGTTGACTTCACGAACGCTGCATGTTTTTTAATAGACTCGCGAAAGAATTCCAAGTGGATTATACATTCTACTTGTACGAGTATAGTAGGTAGGTACCTTTAATTTATTAATAATGAACTATTAACCTAGATAAAAATACATAAAATTATGATGTTAAGGAGTGGTAATAAAGTACGTTGTCACATTCATTCAAGGTGATTACGAGCGTTATAAGGAAAATAATAATAAATCATGGAGTTGAGAAAAACACCATGATTCAAAGTTAATTGGAGGCATTAGCTGGGACCAGTCGCCATTAGGGTCAGTATTAGAGCGCAGGATGTATCATAATTGAGGTACTCAGAGGCTCATGAGCCTCACGCTGACTATTCAAGTATCAAAATGATTGTAGTCAACTCCAGCGGTCTGTAAGTTCGATCGAAACTATTGTCTATCCATAACAATGCATAATAAGTACGTAATTTAAATAAATTAAACATTTTTGCAGACACAAGGCACAATAACCTAGAGTACAATGATGTGAGAATGCATTTGTAAATTATTCACTTACTTTTAATATAAATCTTATTAATAATTCATTCAACTAGGTCTTTATTATAAGAGCGAAGTAACTATGCACAGTTGAAACTCACATGCATCATTGAGAGGCAGTAATAGTCCTTGTTTATAGCTGCAGCAGTAAAATGCACTAGCACGGGAACATCACTGCGCGTCGGGTCACGTACGACCGTTGTTTACGAGGTGAAGCTACACGAAGCTGCACGCGCGAGTTGCATGCGCCGGAGTCGTGCGTGCGCGGGCGATGCGCGCCGAGGACTGCGCGCGATCCCTACTCGCGCGCCGCCACACCGCCCTACGATACTACTCGCTACGACACATCCCGCCCGCCTTCACAACACACATCCTCATAAAACCTCTTAACGACAAAACCTTTTTATACCACCAGTCATTAAAATGGGTCACACTAATCGATAAATCCAAAAGTATGCCAACGTTATTATGATGAGAAAACCTCATAAATAATCTTATAGTGTGAAATAATTAATGTCGCAGTAAAACTTGATTTCTTTAAGATCGACGCATTAAAAAAATCAATCCAGTTGTTGCTAAAATACGATATCTTTGAGCTTTATTACACTGGACGCAGTAGGTCATAGATATTTGAGTGACATGCGGTAAATAAATCTTCTGTGTTGTATTAGTGAGGTGGGAGTAAGTGGTATTGTTGTACTCATATACGAGTATGTAATGGTGGTTTGTGATGTGCGTTAGTGTGCGTTTGTTCGGGGAGGCACGCGACAGCTTCACTGTTCTCGAGCGCCCGCGCCTCAGACGCGAAGTAGAGTATGTCACACCACTTATCAATCATAACTGAACACACTGCAAAGACACCATGTCGATCTCGTCTGGATTACTAATCACTCGCCCTACATTCACTCACAACAATCGCGGGTGGGACAGGAAACACCACGAAACCACCTTATTATCCAAATTAAACGATACCATATTAATTTTCACAACGCGGATTAATTCATCTATCGATAATACAGTGTCGAAACTTCCGACAGCTTGCGACAGACCTTTAATGGCTGCCGATTGCTGTTAGCTTGTCAACTAACTAAGCTAGTTGAATAACGTCTATTGTGTAATTGGTTTTATTTAATTAATCGAATGAGATCGAACACACTGATTGTAAACGGTTTCAATTGTCGAAATGGTGGTCTCAAATACATTTTCGTAGTAATTCGACATTAAGTGGTACAAATGTTCAGTAGTTGATGAAATGTTCTTAGTTATAGTAACCCGAATTCGTCGACCCCGACTGTGTCTGATTGAATTAAACCAGTTAAATTATATCATTGAATGTTCGTCGCCGGCTGTAATTCGATTAACGCGAGACTCAGCGGCCGGCCAAGGCACTCCACTCCTTTATAGTCCTTTCTCTACGTAGTATTTTATCTCTACACTTTGTATAGTCATTAATAGGTGTATGATAATATTAACTATCGGTGCTTATCTAAATTACACAGCCAAATATGGTATAAACATAGAGCAAATAGCTGAATGTTGATGCTTGGCATATTTTTGCTTGGACTGCAAATTATAATTCCATTTGCGTGCGCGTTCACTTACGTCCAAGTAGTGGAACATGTGTCATATCCAAACTTGTCAGCAAAGCGCCTTTTGGACAGAACACGCTGAATAATCAATTGTATATTAATGTAAATTCACTTCGCTGGAGTTTTGTAGAGCTCTTCTAAATCACCAACACCCAACGTGTAGTGTACAGTTGGAAACATAAATGCTTACGAACAACATTTCTGATTTCGCTGATTTTGGGTCGCGATGTCTATGCAATATTTGAGGCACGTGTCAGTTTGTCTATTAGATTTTGTGCACGTATTATTTTATTATTACAGCTCATGTACAATACAAATAAGTAATAATAGACAGTGCCGATCATACAAACAATATTACAGTTTCTTAAAAGCAGATAGTCAGCAAATATGGAGCTTGGTTTAAGATTTCTTAAAGAAAATAGTTTTGCACGTGTGATATTAGGATTTCTTGTACTGAGATAATTATCTATATGTATGTTGTAAAACTACAAGGAATGTGTGTCATAAAAAATAGCATGAGAAAAAGCCCTAAGCATCTCCTGACATAATAAGAAAGTGTGAAAATTATACATATTTTTGTAATTATGTTATTTTTCGCATTCTCACTTCTACGCGGATTGCAAAAGTAAATTATAATGATATTGCTTTCAAACTGCTGTCACGATGCCTGAGGACCGCAGTTTGTGTCACGAATTATTGCGATTTTCTAGATTTGTCAATTAAAACTGTAGTAATATATATTTAGAAATTTACAATAGAAACGACTTTAGAAAAATCTTAACATAAATATGTAAATATGTTCTATAACGTCAGCTATGAAAAATATTTTGTAGTGAAAATAATGATGTAATACGTAACGCAGAGAAAACAACACTGCAGTGATTCATGTTCCAAACGTAAATACTAAGTACTCTGCATTCATAATTCCCAGGAAATTTATAAAAATCGGTCAATTTCTTGAAGAGCCGTTATTTGTGAAACATTATCCAATTTTCTATTTTACATCGCCTATAATAGACTACTGGTTGCGTGCGCCGGTTGCGCGGGCGCAGGCACGCGAACCATATCCAACTAACATTAGCCTAAAATCCACTTTATTCTGTAATTATGCCTCATGGGTGGCTTCGTTTGTGTTTAAACTAAGCTCTGTTTATCAAATCTTGATTTAAAAGTACTGTATTCGTTCTGTTAACCTCCATTTTCAAATAGGTCCATTTTTTATACTTTGTTTTGTATGACAAAGAAGTTTATGATAGGTAGATCCGCATTTATCATAGAGACATGAGACCCGCCCGCGCTTGCGTCTCATTTGATGAAATTATACGAAGCTCCCAATATCAATAGTTGTATTATTAGACAAACTATTGTTCTTTTGTTTATAAAAATGTACCGTTTGATGGTTTTTTGTACGGAGTTTCATTCATCCCGCAATAATTGAATGTAGGGCACCCTAGACTATAATTTATTTGGTATTTTATATAAGACAATGGACTAAGCTGTGGGCGCAGCCTTAATTATTAGGTACAGACTCTATGCTACGTAGTTTAAATGGATATTAGTTACTGAATGGTTATTTTTGTTATTATCGACTAAAGAAAGTGAGTGTCAGTTTAATATAAGTAATGTAGCAGTTAAACTAATCCCTCGAGTCAAGGAACCTATTATAGTACATTCGCTTTCGAAATAACTTTCTCTAATAAATACGAATTACTTCAATGTGTAATATTTTATCTGATATTTTGAAAACTCGTAATTACATATAAGGATTAGACAGTTGCGTGGGTTTTAAAATATTTTTTGGTGAATTAATAAAGGAAACGTTGAATACGAATTAGGTAATAAAATACTTATGTAAATATTAGAATTCATATGAGGTTGATGTTGGTATCGGCGGCAGTCACCCTCATCGATATGCAGGAGGTTGCGCGGGCGCATTACGATGCGCGATGGGTACTCACTAGTGGGTAGCCACTCGCCACTATCGACTGTCCGCCGACCCCGCGCGCCTCACCTAGACAACCACCATGTTTATTCAACTCCCTTCCCTATTGTATACACAATAAGGTAATTAGTTACGTGCCATACCGTCCGCGGCCACACGGATGCCGATATGCCCATTTGTGGAGTTTTGTCACGAGTGTACGCACTAACATGCCACGGTTTAGAAGGGATATCGACTTTGACCGATGGTTATGACGTTAGAATAACTTTGAATAGTCTAATTAACTCATGAATATACAGAACAATTGAGAGAATACCAAAGAAATTATTAATATTAAATGTATTGTTATTGATCGTGATGGTCGTCGTAGCATTTATAGCATAATAAAACATTGATAAAAACAATATAAGGATGTGAAATGAGCCTATTGAAGTGTTGTTTTTTATTTGGTCTGTCAAGTATTTTCCCAACAAACACCAAGTCAGAGTACTTTTTGTTTACCACAATGATCGATGTAATTTTATTTTTGGCGGTCAGACGATGTCTTCAAGACAGTTAATTATAACGTTCTTTTGGTCCCCCGCAGAGTTGGTAATACCGCTAAACCGTGATCAAAACTAAAGGAAAACCAGACAATTATACAAAAATGAAGATCACAATTGCATGGTATTTGTTTACGTTATACGACTACGTGTTGCGTTCGAATCTTGTTTGTGTATTATGATATTTGAGACATATTTGAGACATGAGCATTAGATAGGCAAAATGTTGATAAACCAATACCATCGTCATTCCAAAACAATGACTAAAGATTGTTTACAACAAACGTAAGAGTGTGGAGAGAGTGTTAAAGCGAATTATACAGGAAATAATTGATTAAAGCAGCTAATCAGCAGCGATTAATAAAAGGCAATAACTGTGGAACTTAACTTTCTAGATAACACAATTGCCCTTATCCTGTTGGCGACTTGTTCCAACTTTAATTGGCAACACCTACCAGTGTGTCACATTACAAATGTAAATACATACATGCATATACATAACTTGTATGGATGCCAATTACGAACACGACTTGCTAGAAACGGCTAAGGATATGCGGTTTATGTCCTCACTTGAAATATGGCCCAACAAAGTTGATTATCTAATAAGCGACGCAGCCAGTACATGTTCAGTTTATTATGATAATTCAACAATGTTTCATTGCACTTATTTTTATGCGATAAGCGAACACCGGAGCGGACATTTCAAGTATTTATTTAAACTAGAAACTATAAACACTTCTTGTTATAAGAGCATTTTTTCGTTTGGCAGTCAGCCAGTCCACTTTTCATTATGTTGAAATGTTTAGTGTGATTGAGTCTGTTTGTTAAAGTCAAGCGTTCAAACTCAAGAATTCCATTCGAATAGATATAAGTTTCAAAGCATGCATCGTGACACCATGGGTAATTTACCGGACGTTAACTTCCAACCACAATAATTCTTACAAATCGAAAAGATTACTGTGACCAATACCATAATTTATAATCCAAATATACTAATGCAATTGCGTCAGTGGGAGGTTACTCCAGAAATAATTTGTTGGTTGGTTACTTGTGACGTCATTCGTTCCAGCCTATCTTTCAGAATGAACGATCGCTCGTAACAACGTCCATTAATCTCGATGCAGTCAAAGGGATCACTTTCACTTTAATAACGAGAACGACATTCGTGAAACAAGGTCTCGAAATTAATTATGAAACGAAGTGAGCATCCGAACTGAGACACTTATGAGATATGGGGCCCCGTCTCGGCTCATAACAGAATGGCGGAGATTGATGCGTTGCTCAGATTCAATTTAAATTGATATAACTTACAATGAAATAGAAAAAGATAAGTCAACATTTCAAAGCACTGTCAAAACACTTGATACGTACTTTTTGTTTATTTAATTAAACAATCGTGATATCTTTATCTAAGAGTTCTAGATATTACATAATATATAAAAATTCGCTTTTACTAACTGATGTAAGATTAAATCACTGAAATACTTGAATACTTTTAATGAATCCAGCCGGCATCGAACTTGATTTATCTTAATTTATCGAAAGTTAAATTGAAATTATGTAAGACATTACCACAATAATGTCGAGATAATGAATTGTAATGTCATCATGGGAAAAAGTAAAAGCCATTTTTGGATTGAGTGTTATTGCAATGGAATATTAGCTAATTGAGTTCCAAGTTAAGGTAATGACAGCAGGGAACATTAAACCTATTCATATATCGAAAGAGGCCTCCTAATTATAAGGTTGTTATTACTATGCTAATGAATGACAAGTATCCAATAAAATCAGTTCTGAGTTGGTGATTGTGTGCAGGCTAAAATGTGCCTTATAGCGTTGTATGTGTTGGAGGTGTACTGCAGTATTGCTGCAGGGTATCATGGGCTTACGATAGAGGTGGTAATAGATAACGCGTAACACTAATGACGAGTGATATTTAAAATATATTAGGTACTTAGTGTCATGGTTCGTTTTGTCTAGCACTCGGCTACATGATTGAGTGAGGCAAATTAGATAAGCGCATTAGTGATTGTTACATCAGACTTTCATTTTTAGGGCCCTATTTATATTTCCTTCTTTGGTTGCACAACGAGACGGAGATATGAATCGTTTGATGAATGAGCTGGACACTTTGTACGCAGCATCTGTCCCGGAATTATCATGACAATAAAGCTAAGATAAGATACCTTTTTCAGTAATAATTAACTTTGGTATGTTACAAAATTTAGCTCCACGGTTTGTTATTGTATCGAATCTTTACAATCACTTTTGTGTTGTATCAAATAGGATTATACTACGGTGAGCAATACTAAGAGAAGCTTTAAATAGTTACGCAATTATATTTTAAAGTAGTATTAAATTGATTCAACATCTCAGTAAGATTTGAAATAATTTTCAATTTACATTATAATTTTTCACTAGATTGAAGCAAGACTTGGAATTACAAAGACGAGAATAGAGTGTCATTATTGCTGTTACTATAGAGCATATTAATTTCAATCTAATTACGTGATAAGTGTCATTCTAACTTTATGTAATAAAAAAAAACATTAAGTTGGACAAAAATGAGTAAATAGACCATTACGCAACCTCTTTTTGCAAACATTTCATCAGTGAGGGAGACAGTTGGTCATAATTCATGTAATTATCCGCGTGTTTGCTGCCTTAACAATTTTTAGATGTTATTTGTGCGGTGCCGCGTTGTGTGAGCGGGGGGCGTGCGCAGGCGCAACTTCGCTACATGTCTCCCGAAGCACTCGCGGGTAAAAACCACACTTGCCATTCCAGTATTTCGTTACTCCCCGTACTTATATAATTGGTCGGCTTTAACGCATGTTTTTATTTAAACGCGTTTCTATTTTACTACATTGTTGCAAATGTTATGTCTCTCGTATATAATGTTTTGCAATTTTGCCATTAAAATGATAAACTGTTTATCGTTTTATGATTATGTATTTACGTTGAAATTATGAGTAAATTGGAGAGTAATAAAATCCCTCCCGAGGAGTATCTCAAGCTCAGCTAATCTCATGGACCATCAAATAGTACCTTGGACGAGGATGAGTACGATTAACCTAAAAACCTCTTATCAACTACTCTAAAACTTTCTCTGATAAGTGTCTGGAATGGTAAATTACTGGTATACCTCTGGCTCGTTTGGAGTATCAAAATAATAACCTCTCTCCATATTAATTACGTCCTAGACTTTCTAACGTTGAGATAAATAGTGATCGCTCGTGGGTCGGTTGTCTGGTGTAATAGGATCGGTAATGAGACCGCGATAGGCGTTCTCACAGATGGATGGGCGCAGTCACCCTCATTACACGATAACATGAACATGACGTAATAAAGGGAATCTGTTGCCTTAATGTGTTTTAGAAATAAAGGGGATTTATTGCGGGAAAGTAACACGATGACATATCGTTAGATGTGCGCTCTAATGACGGCTTTCAATGCGCCTTACATTACACTTTATGTGTATTTGTTTTCATATTAAACAATAAACATACCCATCAGCAGAATGATATTATATTATACATTCATCAGACAATGCTTACCTGTAAAGATAAAAAAAACATTGATTAGTTATTTTATACAATCACACATACAATGAAGTAATAGATAGCCTTAATAATAAACATGTGGCGATGCCTAGGTAGTCTAGTGGCATGTGCACTTGCCTGCCAAGACTGAGGTCCCGGGTTCAATTCTTAGGTCGAGCGAAAACATGATTCCCACTTTTCAAACATGGCTCGGGTTTTAAATCACCAACCCGCAGTAGGCAAGCGTGGTGATTACGCCTAATCCTCCTCACTGTACTGATATCTTCAGTGAGATGAGAACCCTTTCCCAGCAGTGGGATATTATAGGCTACTTTACTATTTAATAATCAAGTATCTCAGAATTGTAAAGTTAATTTGTAGCCTAGAAACATATTAATAACCCGAAATTCTAGAGAAATACAGTGCCGGTATAATCACGACGTGTCATACTCTACCGTGTCATATATTAGTCAGTATTGCAGTAACGTTCACCGAGAGTACAAAGTCAAAGCTAACAATAGCGTCACATGGCTTCCCATGTTTCATAGATTGATCTGTTTCACAACTCCACATTAGTACAACATCCGTCAATCTCGCACGTTACTCGACACACGATTCATTTGCACATGATCGCATGTTTAGTAATTACTGGTCAACTATAGCTGTTAAAATAACAATTTCCTATCACGTGTGAACGGTGTTTTAAATAAGGATATCGGTAATTGTGATTTAAAACTTTGTATGGTGCACGAGATTGGAGCAATGCCTATTGTTCTGGCATAACTGTGAATGAATTCATTTTTATTTTATATTATTGTTTAAAAAGAACTAAAAAGTTAATGAGAGTTTCGTATTCATCAATAGAAGTAGTATTAATATGTAACCGCCACATTCACGACGTCCATTAAATCGATACTTAACTAATTGACTTTTGTTTTCATGCACTACAGGTCAAAAAGACGTGTGGCACTCGGGGACTGCCGCGGTAAAGCTATTGCATAGTTATTTTTTGTATCACTAGATGGCGTTAGTGTGCTGAATGTCTGCATCGCGCTAACGTTGTGTTCTGGGCTTATAGGTAGGCAATGTTTGAGGAGCGTTACATTTTGGAGCGTCCGGTTTTTCATTACGGAATTTCTGAATTCGGTCCCCGCGCTCAAGGCCCGCGATAGAAGCTATGCAATAGCTTAAAACCCTCATTAAATCTCTACTAATGAAGCATTTGACGTTTCTGAGTACTAGTGTAAGTCTTTCTTTTCGTCTCACTGAAAATATTTGTATAGAGAGGATATGAAGTATTATTACCAGGCGAACATACTGCTGGTTGGTATGTTTATCAATAAACAATTATTATTTTCATCATAGCAATTATAATTGTGCAGATCAATAACAATTACCTTCTGAATAACGTTACAATAGCCTTGACATAAAGAAGTTGACATTTAACAACATCGCTTGGCACTTGTTATCAATATTTATGGATGTAAACGTTATTGATATTTATTCGGTAGAAAGGCTAAGATGTAAGATATTAACTAGCATATAACACCTGTTTTATTTGATGCTCTCAATTCGTGCATATTTTAATCTTGTCTTATTAATATCTGTGCTTACATAACAGAGATATTAGAAAATGTATATGAACTAGCAGCGCCGGGTGGTTTTGCCCGCGTTGTGCCCGTTCCCGTGGGAATTTTGGTAATTTTTATACTAAGAGACTTCCTCTTGAATCATTCTATCTATTAAAAAAACTGCATCAAAATCCGTTGCGTAGTTTTAAAGATCTAAGCATACATAGGGACAGACAGACAGCGGAAAGCGACTTTGTTTTAAACGTAGTATAAGTAGTGATGGTTTTCCAAAAGCCTGAAAAAAATGATGAAATTTTCGAATTGATCCTTACTTTAACTTTTCATGAATCATCGACAAAGGGTAGTCTGCAAGCTACAGCAGTAGCTCTATACAAAAGAAACTGTAATAAAAAACAATCGTTCATAATTGATTGTCTTGCACCATTTCTATGCTTTGTGCAAGCCAGCAGTCACGCGAAAATAATGTTTAACCATTTTTCTTTCACGATCTTTCAATCTAGATCGTGCCGTGTCAAGATATATTTGATTAATTAGTTCAAAGACCGACAACACCGATTTGATACTCGATGACATAACGCTTTAATGATTTATTGATTGTTCGCGTTTCAATTATCTAATAAATATTATCATGATCTGTTGTAAATCAATGTAATGAGCTTTCTCAATACGAAAACAAGAAGCGGTTAATTCGAAGTCAGCAACGTTAGCTACGTATTAGAGCTAAAATTATTTTCTGATGAGGCGCTTTTTTTCAATCTTACAGGAATGACATATATAACTTAATCAACTAGATTTATTAAGAATAAACATAGAATTATGTTAATAAATTATGTAACATTTAAATTTATGTAACCGAAGCTGGTAAAATAATCGTTTATTACGTAAACTTTACAATTCGCAAACATGTTTATCACCTAAAAATGGAGCCGTTCTCTCCCATTATAAATTAAATTACATCAGTCATACCGAAAATGGTAAAATGAGAACTACTTCATACATTTTATGTTCACTTTTGCTAGTAAATCTGTTTTCTCGGACCATAAAGAGATATTCTAGTCAATAATAAGTTTTTATTGGCGTAAGCTGGTAAAGATTAGTGCATAGGTAATCGCTGGCGGGTTTTCATCAAGTGTACACTGCAAGTCTACTCTCACAAAAGCGAAAGTCAATACTTGTGTATATATACGAATAACTGGTAGCTTGACGTATTTACGATCACATGATTATTCTGCAACCGACATGTTAGCTGCTTTGAAGAGTTCTCAGTAAATTAAATTAAAGAAAAATATATTACATTTCTTAAGAATACTAGAATTGTATGTATATTGCTCTTCGAGGGACAAACTAAGTTTTGTACGAAATGTTTTATAGTATTTATTAATTTAACTAGTTGTGCCCTGCGGTTTTATCCGCATTTATTCCGTCACTGCTTACTGTTTAAACCTTCCCTGGATTACGACAAATATTTCAAAACCAGAATCAACTAAATCGGTCCAGCCATTCTCGAGTTTTAGCGAGACTAACGAACCACCATTGATATATCATTGAGTGTTACCATATAAGATGTTTATAGCGTATTTAATCTATAATTTCTTGATTAAAGTCTTTGTGGGTGCATGAATCTTGCAAGGTGAGAAATACATAATTGGTACTTTGTACCTTGAACGACGGAATACAGTATAGTCTTGCAGAGTTTTATATTTACAATAGGCTTACGGTAAAAGCTAAGTAAAAAGTTACTCTTTTTACTCGATACAGTATCATGGGAAAATAAACAGAAGCTCAAGTTTCGGTATCTATTGAAAAACTGCAACACCTTGTTATATGAATAGGCGGAAGACACAAACTTTTTTCTCCGAAAAAAGTTTGTATTAAAAAGTTTTTTATGCCGACGCGACGGCACCAAAAAGATCGTACTCGTAATTTGATTTATTGGCGATACGAATGAAATGTAGTTAAAGAGAATTTATGATGAAAGTAAATAAATTGTTTTGACGTCGATACATATATAACAAGTTAACGAGTGTGTCCTTGTGCATCGACATACGTAGTGACCAGGCGCATCCGAATGGCACTGCTTCAGTCCGGCGACTACCGAATTTTCGAATGTATTTGAATTTGATGAAAAATGAATATTGGACATTTTCTGTTAACTTTTTTATAACTTATTTTCTATTAACTTTCAAAACTCACAAGTTGCTCTGCTGCACCGTGGCACAGCACATACTCGTAGTACTGGTACGTTGCATAATACTCAAAGGTACTAGTGACAAACGTGTATCGAGTTGAACTAAATTGCTTACAAAATTAAACCAAGTTATCCAGTAGAAAATTTGTCGAGTTTAAATCAAGTCACCGTTTTCCTAGAACCGTTACGTCTAAATTACAGTATCTAGTTCTGAAGGAAATTGTCGTCGGTTATTACCGTCTAGATAATCGCAGGTGTATTATTAAGATCTACTTTCGATCTCGGACAAACCATCTACAATGTTAACTGCGACGTTATTGTTTGACGTCGAAACGTTCACGATACAGAAACTAATTTTGTTATGATAAAATCTGAGTGAATACCGTTTATAAACATGTGGCTCTGAGGGAGCATGCGCGCGATAAAGTTGGATATTTCAACGATAAACTCTTTCTGTATTTGCTATTTGACGCATAAACCGGACGCATCTAATGCAGTTTCTCTTTGGTAGCGTGCCGGCGGTCAGTAACCCAGCTAAAGATAGAGAAATTAGTCGAGCGCTCCTGCGAGTGAATGCACTCTCCGCAAGCAGCGCCTGCGCAGCCCGACGCCCGCCCATACCATATACGTGCAGGCGTAAACTCGGAGATCGATTACGGCTAATTACTGCCCTCTGCTTGCTAAATTACGAACCTCCATACGCAACCATACTTCATCCCCACCGCCAGCTATAAAGACAAGTCATCTCAATCTTTATTGCAATGTTGCTTTTATCAGACTATAAAATCATTGGCTTTATATTTATACACAAATACCATTACGAACAACATCAAACCTTTAGAAATATTTGAAATTAATGTGTATTCTATATTCCACGTTTGAATACTAATCTAAGCGATAGGTAAGCCTGGACTTCAAGGATTACGGCGTGATTTCTTCCTCAATTTAATTGGAATACTTCGCGATTACTATGTAAATGTGAGCGGTCGGCGCACGGTATTACAATATCAAACGGTTCATTCGAAAGCTATTATAAGGAAACTATAGTCGTGTGTCAGCGCCAATTACAGGGCTTGTGCATGATTCCTGTGTTCAGAGTTTCTGAAGCCATGTTGTCTATCCATCAGACGTCGGAGCATCGCTCTGGTGTGACGTGAAAGTGGATTGATTGCGTGATTATACACATGACACGTATTCATAAGCGCTCCATTGACGATTACAATTGTAATTTGATCGCTTTCCATCGTTTACAACGAATCAGTGGTTTTTGTGTACAGTTTTTGTCACATTTAGGTAATTGGAGACATAAGTAAATACATTATTGATGTCGATATTAACATTTAATTATAATTTTCCTTGTTATTTTAAAAGAAATGTTTTATTTAAAACATCAATCGCACGTCGGTTCTAAGTAATAAGGAAATTGTGAAGGAATTTGTAATTTGTTTAAGGCAAGATTTCCTGTGTCTGGCCAGTGTCTTTCGCTTTTACAACTCATAAACACAGTTTGTACTAAAACGGATGAATGAAGTAACTTAACTAAAATAGTTCAACTACACTGTTTACGGAAGGCTGATAACGATGTGTGTTAGCGCCCTCTATGTATCGAGGAGTTGCTAATTTTGTGTTAGCGTTGCATTGTTACTTGAAACAAGAGCTATCTTTGTTTTCAATTTGTAAACTAACCTACGTTTTACTTGGAATTGTAACTGCTACCATTTAATGTAGGATATCAAATGACATAATACTACATCCGTTACTACCTGTATTAGATTGCAACACTTTAAAAAGCTATACAGATTCATTGTACATGCTCTTAGCTTGTCATCACAGAATTTGTGATATCAGGAGAGAAACTCTCTGAAATTAGCTAAGAAACTAAGTTTATGGTTTTTGATATTTATAACACTGAAAGCACTAATATTAACAGTGATGTACCTTTCAAATATGGTTCTAGTTTGAGATCATCAACTTGCATTAATCGTCCTACGAGTAATTCATATAAATCCGAATTATTGTCCTCTAGTCCTCTATATATTTTCAGCGCTATCTTCCCTACTGTATTCCTTTACATAACTTCAGATTCGACATTAATTGAATATCTTGCGATAAGATAATGCGAATAATTCAGGAAGCATCAGAGCAAACAACTCTTTTTGTACATAATTTCATTGAATAAGTCCGTGTGCAAACTTTACACCAACTCGTAGTAGACCTCTCACCTCGTAGATTAATAAAAACCTTGGGTCCAAAAACGAGGCTACGGTATTATGTTTGATCAGACGATTAATGCCATATCTATAACACAGGAAACCGGAACTATTTAATATGAGCACATCATCATAATAATATTGTCTCAACCACATTCTTTCAAAATGCGCAAGCATTCTTTATTCAATTTGTTTAAATAATGTTAATATATTTTAATTAAGGTCACTTATAACATTTTTGCAAATATTATAAGTATCTACTGTTTAGTATATAATGTGATTGCTGTTAATAACATCGGCATTTTGAAGCGAAGCGTCAGACGTACGTTACAAGTAAATGTTTTAATTATAATTTAACAAACATTGTATATTTTATAACATGGGAAATTCAATGGGACATTTATTCAGATCAATGGGTACTTAGATAATGTACAACATTCTTTAATAGGTAAGTAAGCATTATTATCATACACATAGATAAATGATATGCCCGTTAGCACAGTCGTATGAGACAGCACTCACTGTGTCGGGGGTTGCGGGTTCGATTCCCGCCCGGAGTCAACAATATAAAAATAGCAGTTGGCGACGACGTCTGAGTGTAAATTATATATTTAGATAATGTATTTGTATATATATGTAAGTTAGTCAGTTTCTTAGATGTCATAATACAAGCTTAGAGCTTAGTTTGGGTCTAAATAACCGAGTTTGTCCAGGTGTTATTATGTCCTCCTCACTGTACTAACACCTTCAGTGAGCGTAGAGGCCTTCACCCTTCACAGGCTCGTTAAAAAAATACTCTACTTCATTTAAAACTACCACAAAGTTCCCACTTCACATTCCCATGATAAGAGATCGCTCGATGAATTATGATAATGTCGTGTGAGGAAATTCACAGCATTATTTCAATTAAGTTCATTTACTTAAAGTGCTCGCCGTTTATAGAGATAATAAAATGGATAAATAATAAGAAAGATGTGCATTAATGAGAGTTAAGTGACCTCATTACATACGGCTAACTGCTTGTAGTCGCTTGTGGTGTGAATTAATGACTTTGACTAATGAGTCTTAATGGTTTTTGGAGTTCGATTTATAAAAAAAATCAACGAGAAGGTGGACTTTTTGCGCTACAAATAAGAAACGGCTCGTTTTCAGTATTAAGTGTTCATGTTAGTATAGTAGTTTACACGTGAGTTAACAAGCCAAAACTGGCTAGAACTCGATGGAACATAAGTGTCATACAATGTCACATTTTATTTAGAACTCGCCAAATTGTGTATTAATCAAAAAGACACTTAATAGAAAAAAAGTTCCGACGAATTGAGAACCCAAACTTTTTATTAAAGTCAGTTAAAAAGGGATTCTGTTCAAATACTGATAAACCGAATACAGTATCTACTATTCCCATCCTTCTGAAATCCAATTGAATCCCAGCACCATAACGTACCAATAAGTAATTACGGTACAGTTGTAGCTGTACATATAACTCGTAATCCGACACAGACCGCAACAACAGTATTATAATAATTCAATTTTCCATCCGGATTGCTATCTTCAAACAAATACATTTTGTGTTCAAACATGTGGAACTAAAGGAAGTAAAAGTGCTTGTGCAACAGACATGAAGACGTGTGATTAGCTTTATATTACGTAGTTTATTGGTATTGAAGTTAATTATACTTATAACATGTATATAGACAACTAGCAGCGTCCCGCGGTTTTACCCGCGTTGTGTCTGTTCCCGTGGGAATTTTGGGATGAACAATAGCCTATAACCTTCCCGTTGAATGTGGCTATCTATTACAAAAAGAATTGTTCCAATCGGACTGATAATTACTGAGATTACCTCGAACATACAAACAAACAAACAAACTTAAAAAAATTATAATATTACTCTTTATAATATAGTATAGATGTAAGAGCTTACGGAGATAGGCTAAACCGTTTCGAAACTTCCTTCGTGCACGCACGTGCTAGACAAACGTCACAAGACATATTGTTTGTTAGACAAAAAATATGCAGACAAATGTTGTTACTCTGACTTAATATCGTCGAACAAAGCAGTAGCAGTCTAAAGACTGAATTATAATCTGCGATGGTACTCACCTTAGCAATGTTTCTTCATGGTAGTTAAAGAAACGCGGAAGATTAGTAAAATTTATTTTCAGATAGATTTTCATTCTAGAACATAATCTTATTACTGACCGGTTCTTCAACTTGCTACTAAAGTGTATAGGTATTCAACAAGTACAGACTATTTGCATAACAATTAACGAACAGAAAATGCAAATTAAATTCATTTTACTGAAGCAAAACACTTCATAATTGCTAATTTTAGTTAAAAAAAAACTTAGTAACTAACTAGTTCATGTCATGTCAAACAATTCAGGCACGCACGCACAAATCAATTTGCATACACGTTACAACATTGGCTAGAACTTACAAAAACAAACGACGTAATTTCACATTGTGTGCGCGGGCGCAAGAAGTGGGAAGCGTCGTCGCGGACGTTATAATTTTCACAGCACTTCCCGTTAGCCACACCGCAGTCGTCCATGACAATATCTACCTCCCTGAATACTCGTAATCACGGTTTAACTAATGAAAGAACGGCTATAGGCAATAAGCCGCGGTAATACGAGACGCCGACCAAGATCTATCCGAATACCAGGAAGAAGCGATCCCGCAGAAAGAGCTATCAAAAGAATTATTATCTGTATATTGTATTTCTATTTACGACGTGCAAGACTGAGTGGTTTTATGGTTTCATGTAATTCAGCTATTAATTCGATTATATGATAGGAGGTACTAATTCTAACATTAAAATAACACATTGAAGTCTACATTAACTACTTCATTAAATAATTACAAATTATTTTCTCATAATGATGTACATACCGTCGGTACGATTCCACAACTTAAGCTTGGAACTTACTATAGAATCCAGTTAACTATGTGTGAATAAGTTATGTAAATATTTATTTATATTCATGAAACTGACTGATTTCAATGCAAATTGATGTCCAAGTTAATAATTTGCATCTACAAACAGTAGTCATAAAACACTTATTGAGATCATCTGCAAGGATTGTATTAAAGGTCTGATATTATTTTGATGATGCAAGTTGCAATTTGTGAGTCGTTTGCTGTGTGATTATCATTAGGTCGAACATTAGACTCAAATGCACTTTATTTCATAATTTTATTATAATGCTTGCAAATTGACCTTACTCTATTTATGCTTTTTACTAATTTTCTCATATATTTATTATAATTCTCAATGCCTAGTACATCGTTAGGAGATTAAATCGAATGAAATATCAGACCACAGTAGAATAGCCTTAAAGCTAAAATTATAGAAAACCTAAGTGTCTACAAATTATGGACGACAATATTTCAATAATAATGAATAGTGAAACTAACAATAATTGTAATGTAGAGTCCTATAAACATGTAGAATGTTTGATGTATTGCAGTTTGCACCTGCGCTGGGCTAGGCAAGGCAAGGCAAGGATGATCCTTTCACTGCGCAAGCGCACAACTAAGTATTGAAAGTGCATCGGTGACGTAACGCGACATCATCGACCTCCGACCCGCCACGCAACCTCTATCTGATCAGATGCCTTCCCCTGATAGATTTATGGACACACTAATTGTGTTACATTATATAACACACTATGAGAGATGACTTACATGTGTTATTAGTGCTATCTTTATTGATGTATCAGTTTGGTTTTAGAATTTCTTATAAACGTGATAAAGTAACATGCGAATGTTAATTAAGAAATATGTAATATGATAAGTCAATGTTAATAATAAATTATATTTGATTTGATTTGTGTCAACGGATGTTTATGTTTAAAATGAAAGAATCTGCGCAACGATGGGCAATACAACTTATCACTACATCACTACATAGTATAAAATAAAGTCGTCTCTTTTTCGTGTCTGTCTGTTTGTCTGCCTGTATGCTTAAATCTTTAAAATTACGCAACGGATTTTGATGCGGTTTTTTGTAATAGGTAGAGTGATTCAAGAGGAAGGCTTTTATGTAAAAAAATTCCCGAAATTCCCACGGGAACGGGCACAACGCGGGTAAAACCGCGGGGCGCTGCTAGTTTAATTATAATTAATTTCAGGTAGGTTAGTGGCCAACCCCGGTGTCGGAGTTTTAAGACCGCCTAAAGGCCTCCTACGCGGTCTTATGATTGAAACAACCGGGACCAACTGCTTAACGTGTCCTCTGAAGCACGGTAACGCTCAGATAGAATAACCACTATCGGCCACCCATCCAAGTAGGGGCCGAGCTGCATGCACATTGCTTGACAACTTCAATATTATACTTTTTTAAACGCGATACAGACTCGTTTCATTTAGTGTAATGAACTTCATTATTGTCTTTAACTTTGTGATATCAGTAACCAAACCAGTCACAAACGGTAACCCTATAAATAAAAGAAATGTCAGTGATGTCTTGGTATTATTCGCAAAGAAAATATTGGTAAATCATACATCAGGTTGTCAAACAGACACCATTTCGCTGGATACATTCCCGTGGACCACCTACAGAGTGCAGTAACTGCAACTTCATATTTTATCAACTCTGTATTGTAACTATAGTATTAAAGGATCATGTTTGAATTCTCCAGCGAAGATTATATTACAGCTCCGATGATTCAATTGATTATAAGGATTGACGTCGTATATTTCGTTGTTTGAAAGATTCGATTTACATTTCGTGTTGTGTTTTATTTTGAAAGAACCTTTGAAAACAAAAGAAAGTTAAAATTAATGTATCTCCATGCTGAAATAAAAATAAACGCATGTGCACCAAAATCCAGTTATTCAGATTATACGCATTGCAATGAACTCCGAGTCAAATATTTTTCAACAGTTTTGGACCTAAAGAGGCTCTTTTAGAGAACTTAACACAGTCGGAAATCATCGATTCAGAAGAATTAAAACTATTATTAGTGTAAAAGTAAGACGATTCCGTGTTTCGGAGGGCACGTTAAGCCGTCGGTCCCGGTTACTTTCTACGGATAGTAGTCGTTACAAGAGCCATGTCAGAGGCCTTTGGCGGCTCAATAACTCTGACACCAGGATTGGTCAGGTTGGCCGTCCACTCGATGAAGAAGAAGTGTAAAATGGTCCACATTAGCAGTGTAATAAAAAAATAAATATATATATATATATATATATATATATAAAGTTGATATCGTATGTTTTATTAGAAATTTTTATTGTTCAAAAATAAGGAGACGTACCCTGTACTTGGAATGTATAGAAATGTAATTAGGATTAAAATTGCATTAAATTCATTTGAGGTAAGTACTTAAAGCGTAAGTACCGACATAGGTACTAGAAACATTAGAATATAATTATCATTAGTATGGGATAGGTGCATGCCAACATAAAACTTTTATTTCCTACTAAAATCTACTAATGTCTTATATACTAAAGTCAATATATTTAATTATGAATAGAAACACACTTTAACTCAGCATTTTTAATTTTATTTCAATAGTCAACACATATAAACGAGATGTTCTTGAATTATGTTGTAATTACACGTCAAGCGCAATATAAACGTAATAAATCTGTAGATAGACGTGCGATAAACGTTTTAAAAACACTTTCACCGCGTAATTGGAGCCGGTAAACAGCTAATAAGGCGACAGAGTTGGCCCAGACGTGCCGTAATGATCAGAGGGCTGGGGTCTTTGAGGTTTAGAAAGTAAGGCATGGTTTTTTTTAAAGAGACTTATGGTACAGTCGCAGGAAGTGTAGGAAAAGTTAGGCCGATGAGATACTGTTTATTGAAAGAGTATTTGTTGTTCAGTTTCTTGTCGATGAGAATCTATTGTTCATGATGTGAACAACTGACAATGTTAAACAATTAACTGTGCGGTGTAATGATGATGTTGTGCTGACTATTTGCAAACAATCGTGTTTTCCGTACTCTAGTATTTTTGCTATGCCTTCATATTCAAAAGATTAGTGAAGAAAGGAAGGACGTTAACGCTATCTTCCAAATTAATCTTCATTTAGACAATTAGGTCAACAAAACCCAAATGAAGTGCATCAACTCGTAACACTTAACACGCGACCGTCAAAAGTCTTAAAATTAGAACACTTTAAGGTATATATAGTATATATTCCCCGAACTGAAGTCACTCATCTTAAGATACCAGTAAATAAATTAAATTTTAATCCTTATAGGCCTTAATAATAAACGCGTATTAAGAACAGTTTAGCTAATAAATGGGTTGTCACTTTTTGACATCCGCAATTTTCCGAAGAGCAAAAGAGACAAAACACATTATAAGAGTGATTTAGTTACACAGCGTTTTTTAATAAGGCGGTATAAGCTCAGTCTTAATCCTTAATCTTAATAGAATCTGGTACATTTTTAACCAGTTCACTAAAGAATTGGTATCATTGACCTGGTTGTGAGACAGGGTGCGAGTAACACGACAACACGCGCTACCTCGTGGGAACCAATCACCGTTCTGTGCAATCAACAATTGCTACTAGTTGAATACTCAATACAAGAATAAAACTGTTATGTTTTGATTACTTAAAGTGTGCAGTTTACACTTCCCTGACTTTAAGTGACATACATGTTAATGTCTTCCCGGTAATTAAAGAATCAAAACAAAACAATCAAAATAAATTTAATGGTTTTAAATGAGCTTTGAAAGTATCCATACTCCAGTATATTATTATATTTTTTAAGTATCGGATAATCCCTTAAATTCGCATAATCCTTGGCAAGTAAGCTAGAAAGAGCCATTCCAACAGGATCGAAAAACACAACAACAACTTGTAAATTACAATGCAAAAATGCGTGCACCAATCCTGAGCTAAGCTACAACTCATCGCAGCGAATCAAGTTATAAATCATAACATCTAATAAATAAACATTGAATACACAATTATTCAGTTCGCCAGTTAGTTTCTATAAAACAAAATTGTTTGATCGTTGTGTTCGCAGCCGCGGTACAATATCGGTTGTAAATCACCTGTTGACTTCTCTAACTACTTGTTAACAATTTAAACCATACAATGAACATCCATTTAGTCATAACGGCATTCTATTGACACGCAAATTAAATGAAAGATGATAGAAAGTACGCTGCGTCATCGAATATAACGTTATGCAACAACAAATACTGTTTATTTGTGTCTATGATTTATAGTTCGTGACGCAATGGCTGTGACTTACAATAAATTTTATCAGTTTAAATTGGACATCTATAAAATCTGGTGTGGGCGGAAAAATTTAAATTTATAGATGTATCTCACAAAATTGTGTTACTGTTTTACACTTAGTTCCAGTGCTAACAACCAGTGTTTACATACTTTGATGTTATGATTGAACCATGACATCAAAGTATGTAAATGACTTAAAAAGTAAACTTATAGATACTTATTTAGAAAATAAACTCGATTAGAAAATAACAAACAAGACTCCTTAAACACTCCAAGACAATGCCTTGTATTCGATACGAGTATGTTAGCGAGTTGAAGTAGTGACAAATGTAGTGTTCCATTATAAGGTTGGTCCACATTATTCCGTTCAGAACACGTGCTTCACCCACACGTGTCAGCGAAGTCCACACGTGCTGTATGATGTACCAACACGTAATACAGCCTGCACCCTGCAAGCTGGCTTGCAATGTGTCACCTGCCACCCACTCCGCTTGTGAGCACATCCCTTTTGACCTTGCCTAGATGTTTTAGTCGAGGTATTGACACTGAGGATCTTATGTTTATAACAATTTTGTAAATAATTAAATGAAAAATAATAATATCAACATTCATGGTTTACACTACATTTGTATTACAAATACAGCATCAACAAATACAAGTTTTAATTCTGGTCCGAATTTGACTCAACTCTTTTGGATTAACTTAGTCAAAGTAATTTTGAAACTTATAGTTATGTTCTAAAGTGGCATTAGCTTATAAAATACGTAGATTAAATATATGATTGAATTTCCAATATATGTATTTCTAAACTTCCACGCAATAACATAAAGTTTATTGAAAGCCATACATATCAAAATGTGATTAGAAGTCCTACGCACTGCACGTACTCACTCCCTATGGTCTCTGTGGGACGAAGTTAAGTGACAAACTGACAAAATATTACGTAACTAATAAGAAAACGTTTTCCATTCGTTTACGTAACGGAAAAATTGTGTAACTACCGTAGTAAATAAAATAACGTTTCATTTAACCATACAGGAAAGTTGCCTGAGCTGAAGTCGTTTAATAATAATATGCGACGGAAAAGATGGCTGTGAGTCACACGATGGAGAAACCAAATTGGTACAACTACATGTAAATTAAACAAGTATCGATCGTAAATACTTTGCTTAGAGTACCTACTTGATACATCGCATGTGTTTAATAACTTACTAATACATATTTAATACAACTTGAGTATAAACGAACATATTTGCATGTAAATAAAATAAGACGTTAAATACACATATTACCCAAAGTTGGACGCTTAACAGAGATGTGTGAAAATAATTAAACGACCCACAATGAGGCTCAAAATACGAGACACGTATGCAAATTAAGCAACGTTCATATCGTAAATACCAAACGCACGAAATTATGTAAAAACTCATATTTATGTACCTCATATGTAAATATTGTTATTGTTATTTATAAGAAAATAATTTAGCGGTAAAGGTAAATTTAACTTTCAGACTTAATTTTTAATAACTCCATTCAAAAATGTTAGAATTTTAAACTTATTTGCATTAAAATGGCCTTTAGTAAGAATAAAATCATAATTCTTAACTGAAATTCTTATTTCGTAGCAGTCATATAAGAAATTATTATAATATTTAGGCTAATTTTACTTTCAGAACTATGCTATGCCACTTGATATCACCAAATAATATGAAACATAGCATAGCAATTTAATATCCAGAACAACGGTATGCTATGTGTGATAGCCACCAGATGTAGCGTAGTAACGTAACATAGTGGTTAATACCATGAATATGATTTTAACGGACTTCCAAAATAGAAGGCCCTCAATTTGTTGGAGTCTGGAGTCTTTTTGTTTTTGATATGTAATATCAACAATCAACGTTAAGCGTGGTGATACATAATCCTCCTCGCTGTACTGATATCTACTGTAAGTTGAAAAGCATTTGCCCAGCAGTCGTGACAGTTTCAGGCTAAAACTTTTTTACTATCAACAATCATAATTATAACTATGGTGGAGACACCGTTAAACTCTTTTTTACAAGATCCACTTGACGCCCTAAAGACTTATCTCATTTCGAAAAGTTGACAGTTTTTTACTACACGCTTATCAGTTTGTTGATATTATCTTGAAGCTCCTTTTTAGCATTCTCGGTACTAAATATTCTCCGAACAAAAATGTTTATTATTATTTATGTCGTCACTCTAGATTCTTAATACGTCGTTTTTAATCTTTTATTATATTCATGTTAGAAATGAGATGAAAAATGTGAAAATTAAAAGCCCTATTAAAGATTAGCAGCGCCCGGTTTTACCAGCGTTGTACTCGTTTCCCTAAGAATTTTGGGGATAAAAAATAGTCTATAGCCTTCCTAGTGAATATGGCTATCAGTTAAAAAAAGAATGATTCAAATCAAATTGGCAGTTTCTGGGATGAGCGCGTTCAAAAAAACAATAAACAAACTCTTTAGTATTATATATGTATTATTAAGTAAAGATACCTTGAATTAGTACAATGTGAAGGGATATTAAAAGATTTAACACAGTCTTAGCGCAATAGAAAACATGTTACTCTACAGAAATAAGAGGCTAAAACTAATAAGTTTTACGTAAAATCCAACACAGTTTGTGGTAAACTCCGGTCGTAAATTACGATTACACTCCCACTAAACGTACGAGTATGGGCCAATGTGCACCTGTCGCCACGCAACAATGGAGGTTTCATAACTCGAGATGTTTTCTTACATAATGCTTTACAAATTCATTGGTTTACCCGGAAAAATGGCAATTAACGTAGTTATAGGGAAGTGTCAAGGAAAAAGTAAGTATTGCAATAATACCTCTTTGTATACTCCTTAACCCTTTGCTGTCTAATTCCACATTATTATCATTATTCTTAGCCTGAAGTGTCCCACTGCTGGGCCTTTCTACTGTAATGCCACATATTGGGCATCAAATCTAAAGCAGTAATGTCAAAATTGTATTCTGTTTAGTTTCTAAGTTACAAGTTAGTATTGTAAAATGAATAACACTGATTGCAAAACCTAACTCTTATTCATCAATGAAGTATGCATATCTGATTCTGCATTCTTTATGATAAAATGTTCAAACTCATCTATAACAAAAGCACTAGGACATCACAGCTTCAAAATAATTAAATAACACTATCTATTGTATAATAGCATCTCGTATTTCAACCACACTCGGTATAAGGTCGACAATAGTTGCATCATCTAAGTGCCTATATCTTACATCCATTATTTAACGTCATTATTTAATTACGATAGCCTTTCTTTTCCCATGAACACATCAATTATTTAATTGCCATAGATTCGGTTATACAATTGTTATAAAACGGTAAGTTTGAGAATAATGCATTTTATTATAATATCTTTATTTTTAGTTTATGTTTTAACTGTTTTTTTAATGCGTGTAACTGTAGTTCAAGATGCTACAAGGTACGAACGAGTACGTTAAACAAGAATAATATTAACTTCATATTCAATTTAATGCTATTGTATCGCATTCGATTCCCTAAGTCCTCACTTTACTTATCTATGGTACTATTATACAGAGGTAAAATTTGTAAGTTTGTTTGTTTATTGTATGTTCGAGGTAATCTCGGGAATTATCAGTCCGATTTGAATAATTATTTTTGTAATAGATAGCCACATTCAACGGGAAAGTTAAAGGCTATTTTTCATCCCGAATTTCTCACGGGAACAGGCACAATGCGGGTTAAACCGCGGGGCGCTGCTAGTATTAATATAAGCAACTGAACGAAAGACATTTGCGATGCAGAGGCAGCGAATTAGTATAATAAATTTTAATACTGTACGATTACAATTTTATATCTTTAATTGTAATTACTAAACATACCACAATTTGCAATAAAAATACTTGATGTTGTTGATGTTACTTTTATTGATTGTAAGGAAAACTTGTATTAAATTAGTTACGAACAAAAGACTTCAACGCGCTCAAATCGTCTTATTTTATTTTCTAAGGATCAGCTAATACTTTTATAGCTAAAATAATGGATGTTTTTGTTATCAGCTATTTTATTTAATAGAATAATTGGATAAATTGGAATCGTTGTATGACGTCACCTGATAGGAATGTTCTTCTGTTTTAATTACAACCTCATCATTCAAAAGTTCGATGACATGTAATCAAAATTACAAAGTTACGAGTGAATATATTAATTTCCGAATAAATAATGAAATCTCATCATGAATTTTCCGGTAAAAATTATGAGTTCTAATTTTTTAATCGATTCACATGGTGTACCCGCGTATTTCGTAATTTAAGGTCAAAAATACACAGAACCGGTACAAAGCTGACGCGCTTATCTTATGGCAGTCATAACTAATATTCATCTACATAGATTAATTTAATAGCATTATAAATTCAATTTTTAAACTAGGTTTTTAGGTTATTTAATTAGCTTATCAATTATTTTTTTATTAAGTTTAAGTAACAAGTTATCTAATCAATGTCAACTGAGTTCTGTAAACGCATAAATGTGGCCCGTGAGCATACAATGAGTCTCGCAGTGAAATAAGAAGAAAAATGCTGACATTGATGTACCTTAACACCCGGGCATAAAGTTTAATTTAGTCCTTTTGGAGAACATGCGCGGGCGTCGCAGATGGATTGCGGGTGCCGAGAGTAATAACCTCGGAATGCGAGTCGCGGGAATAATGAAATTCGTACATTTCATTAAACATGTACAGAGTTTTGTACAACCGTTAAAACAGTATTTAACTTTTGTACCTTAACGTGGGCGTTTAGTGTTTAAAAAATGTATAATAAAGGCATGCAACGCAGCAAGAAAATAACGCGTCAAGACCATTTCACAATAGTAACATAACAAGCAACTAATCATTTTTTGTGTGGTTATTTCGAATGATAGCGCGAATATAGATTGCACGTGCATTGCACGCGGCTCGGCGGGCGGTCTGGGCGCGGGCAACGCGGGACGAGGGGCCGAGTGCGAATTCCTCCGCCAAGGAGGACGGGTGTCGCACAAACTACATGGACACGTCTTGCGGCATTATTTAAATACTCCATAGTACAAATAGCCGTCGAGTTTTTCTCTCCACGCACATATGGACATTTCAACATTTCACACATTTTTATGTCTCTTTGTTGCATTGCGTTGATACGAATTCAGTTGATGATGAACCAACCTTTAGTTGATTATGGTCTACTAATTAGATATTGAGGAGTCTTGCTTCAGTTTGTAATTGGGTAGTTACATTTAACTTATGAATCTTATTTTTAAACATGCAACATTAAATAAAACAAAAACCTCTTTCATGTTACAATGTTAAAAAAACATGTTGTAAAAAAGAAACTCGCAATCGAATTTATTATAATGTTGCCCGTGAGATTTAATTAAATTAAAAAACAATTGATATAAAACCAAACCGAAGAACATAAAATTAATTTTGACATTAAAACTTATCTGATTAAAACATTCCAAATTCAGACTTACATCACTGGTCAAATAATAAAGGGTTTTATCTTTTTGTTGGACTAACTAAATTATATCTGGTTGGTTATAAAGAAATAAAACGAATGAAAATGAACAGTATGTAAATAAAGCAAAACTTTAACGGATGAGGCATTTCTTCGAAGGCTGTGTTTTGTCTGGCTTTAACAAATGACTCGGAGGAGCGGTGTCGGAGCCTAGCAAACGAGATATCATACAACTAAGACTTCTTTTATTTACATCGATACTCTGATGGGACTTTAAGTGCGTTTTAATAAATACCCGTATTAACTATGAGAATGGGAAATGTAATCTCACTTTGTGTGCTTTGTGACACCAAGTCTTCATATGTTTATCAGTTTAGGCGTTGAAACCGTATATAGAATAGAGATTAGTTTTGTTTGTTTAGTCTTTATGAATTCGATTTTTTATTAAACCGTATTTCTTAAACCTTATCTTACTAAACATCCGGGCCCTTATTTATAAACGCGGTGTAACTAAAACACTGTGTTTTGGCTCTTTTGCTCTCCGGAAAATTGCGTATGTCAGAAAGTGACAAACTAGAAAGTGATAGCTAAAATGTTCATACACGTTTATTAATAAAGCCCACGATAAACTATTATTTACTATAAACAATTGAAACGAACATGATACGATCGAGTTCAACCATAGACCACATATAAAACGTCAACCTCAAAAGAGCTCTTACAACCAAAGTGTTATGTGGAACTCAACAAATGGCCTACTTCACCCGATGAAGTACTTCACTAACAAAGCGCCTTTAGTTTAAGAATAAAGTGAATCTACAAACAAAACCTGTTGTGAATTAGCACTGATTGCTATAGAGAATATTTTTATTGTTGACCAAGACAACCGCGCAAATTAATTTTATGTAGGTAACTAGGAAAAGTGGGACGTGGATTTATTAATTGTTGTAATCTTTTGCTTTCTACGAGACGAGGAAATAATTGCTATTGTAAACTAATCAAGTGTAGAAGGGGTTTCGGAAGGAATGGACTGGCTTCTCTACGTCTCTATCTTTGTTTGATCATTTAATTGATTGAAGTCCGAGTGGCAGTTATTGTACCGTTATCATGAAGCGAATCGCTACTGTCCATCTGACATCACCGTTGCAAAAACATTTGTCAGCGACACATAACTGGGTTCAGAGAACTTGACAAAAAACGCTGTCATTAGAAAGAAATGTGCGTAGCTCAGTGGACCTATGAAGATATATGAATCTGCCACGGTATGTATGTATGTATACCTTATTATAATAAAAATAAGGTCGAAAGTTTTGTTACAGCGGAGTTGTGACGCTACCACTGTACTAAGTTGTTTGACACATGTATATTTTTTTGGTATTTTGACATCTCATCCAAACACATTTTTCTATTTTTTTATTGGTATTATTGTTGAGTGTTAAGTGTCCCATTGTTAAGCAAAGGCCTCCCTCATTTCTTTCATTCAGCTCTGTCAAGTGCTTCCTGACACCAACTTGACAAGTACATGTCAAGCTCGTCTCGCCATCTCTGTTGGGACCCTGGGATCCAAATTTTTTGGTATAGTTGATTATTATTAAATATCCCTATTGTGTTAGTAAACCACTGATAACCCCAAAGTTTTATTAGTTACAAATCAATATTTGTAATACAATGTATTGCATCTCTCAATTTCTACTATCGTCTATCTACGAACAATAAACATGCATTAGTTTCAACTTGAAGTTCTATTTGAAAGCAAAAAACCTCTTAGCAAATCGAAACATTTTATTAAAAGCTAATAAAAATATGAACACGTTCTAAACTAGTTTTAATCATCTGCAATATTTCCTCCATGCAGCCAATAACCTAGCGATGATGCAAAAATGGAAATCTAATAAAATAAACGCATTTTATCTAGCCATACCTTATTAGAAAACATTATTCTCGTATTCAAAGTCATAAAGTAACATTACAACGAGGAATACTGGTTTGCATTAAACTTTAAACCGCGATGTAAAATTTATGTAATATATATTTTTTAATTGATAAAGTAAAACCTTATAAACATGTAACAAATGGGAATCTTTGGAATATTACAAAGCTTTATTGCAAGTAGTGCTTCGTCGGAAACGCAAATGTGTATGCACCGTCGGAAACGCAAATGTGTATGCACCGTCGGAAACGCAAATGTGTATGCACCGTCGGAATTATTAAAATTTATGTATACTAATATTAAAAAGACGTAAAGTCTGTTTGTTTTTATGTTGGAGCTAATATCGGGAATTTCCAGTCCGATTTGGATAATTATTTTTGTAATGGATAGCCAAATTCAACGGAAAGTTTATAAGCAATTTTTCATCACGAAATTCTCATGAGAACGGGCACAACACGAGTAAAACCGCGGGGCGTAGCAATATAAAATACGTACGTACATTATAAACTGAATGTATTTCAATTTCGATACAGTGGACATATGGCTTAATGTTTTTCTCATTTTGTTTCATTGAGAGGGTCTAGTTTCCTCTCCTGCTTCATCGCAACGTTAATTACTACTTACCAACTTATTAACTTGTTTTTCGGGTTTTAACTAAATGCTTAACTTAACAGTAAAGGTATAAATTACGCTACTGGTTTGGAATATTGAAAAAGGATGTTACTTTAAAGCTCGTTTAGGACGGCTTTTACAAAATATATAGAAGGTAAATTATATATCGATTTTTTTTTTCGTAGTGAATGAATAGTTTTAATGTATTCACGTCTCCCGCATCCCTTATAAATATGTACAAGGAAAATGTATCAATATCATAGTTATAAAAGATTGTAGTTTCCAGTCATATCATAAACAAACACAGGTCTACGAGTATGTAGCAATCAATGTAATGTAATTTAAATAGACCCAAACATAAATGTCAATTAATAAACGTTATTAACCTGCAGCTTGTTTACATCTCAAAAACCTATCTACGACTTTATGTTACGACTCCGGCGAGTAATAATAACCATAAATTATGTTGCGAAATAAAAAATAGTCGTTTGGTATACGTTGATCTGTTAGATGTAGCATTGTGTTCAACAGGTAAGGTCAGCATGGTAATATAAGGTCGTTGCAAGTTTCACACACCCTTATTCAAACAATTTGTATAACGACTTGCATTCATTTAAATATTTGTTTCCTTTGTTCAACGGCTAGCTAGCTTATACAAATAAACAATCGGATTTCAAACCAATCAAACATTAGGAATTTAACGCCTTCTAAAGTTACAATTTATATTTATAATACAATAATAGGTATGTTGTTGTTTTTGTAATCCAAAACCGAATATTTAAAAAATAATTCCTTATTCAAATAACTTGTATTATATTTTGGAATCTTCCGCATTTAACATCAAAACATGACTCACTGTAATCACAGCCTAACTCAAGGGCTCTCCAAATTAGAATACAAATTTGTTTGCTTTGTTCGCGTCAGTACCATTAGTTCAAATCAAACAGATTAATATGAAGATTTCACGGAGAGTGTAATAAACTGTTTTTTGTGCCCCACAGATGTTCACGGCAACAAATAACAGCGTGGCGATGGAGATGCCACCAGCGAGCAACAGATGGGATGGTACACGTGTGAATGACGTCGGTAAACAGCACGTGAGGTGCCCCGAAAAAACTTTGACGCCCTCTCTATACACTCTCAAATGATGAACACCAGTAACGAGAAATTTGAAATCCAACTTGTGTTCAATGCACTACAAGCAGGTTTTCATAAACACCTATAACAACCTGCATTCAAGGCTAACGTAAATCAAAGTTACTGTTTCACGCGATGCAAACTCAATAGCAAACAATTGAAATTGTATAATACAGTCACGGAATATTAAGACAAAGAATAAATTACATTATAAAAAACATACTCAAACATTATTTTAAGAATTCCAATGTAATTTTCTACGTCTACAGTTTATAGATGATTGAGGCTATAAAGATTGTAAATACAAAAAAGGATTGCCAAAATAAGACAATGTTGATGCTTCATCTTGTTTTAGTATCACATTTTAGAATAGCCATTCCTCATTTGGTATAATTTTATAAATAATAATAATAAAATATGAGATGAATGATATGGCGTGCGGAGGTAATGGGAAGCTGTATTTTGAGTGTGGTTTTTGGTTATGTTGGGACACGCGAGGCGCGCGAGTAGGTAGTGACTCTAGTGGCTCTAGTGGCTCTACCTGGTGTTGCGCATCGCTCGCGCATTCCTCTATCCGCGAAGTGCCGACTATCGCCGAGTGTCGTAACGGTGTCTGCGTTCTTCTTACTGAACTTTACTTCGAGCCTGTCCTCGACGGCAAATCATTCTCAATCTTTGACAGATCTCACCATTGATTGACAATGTAATTATAAATGCTAAGTACTCGTTCCAGAGACCTTCAAGCCGCAATTTTGAATCTATTAACGTTTTGTAGTTCACATAAACAGAACAGCTCTACGAGTAAATACCTGTTCGAGAGGAAATTACAGATCATAACAGTAGGCGATTAACTACTCTGTCATTCAGGCAACACTGTAATATTGAGTGCAGCGGTAAATCAGTAACTTATATTTATAAAGATGTTTGTAATGTCAGTTTATATGTAAAGGAATAAATTTTTACTTATTCATCAGCATCCAAAAAAGAAAACCTTTAGGCTCTTAGTACTAGAAGAAGTGCGGTAAATTGCGCAGCTGGTTGGTTGCTAGTATATATAAGTAACTAGCAGCGCCCCGCGGTTTTACCCGCGTTGTGCCCGTTCCCGTGGGAATTTCGGGAATTTTTTTACATAAAAACCTTCCTCTTGAATCACTCTACCTATTACAAAAACCGCATCAAAATCCGTTGCGTAATTTTAAAGATTTAAGCATACAGACAGACACGAAAAAGAGACGACTTTATTTTATACCATGTAGTGATATCAAACAGTAGTATGGATGCCAAAAACTATATGAATATAGCGAGCTCATAAAACAGATATATTCGTGCTAACAACAACAAGAGATATTTTGAGCTTTGAATATCCTAATAAAATCCGAAAATATTTTAACATATGATGTCTGTTGTTACGAATTTAGCATGCGTACGTGAACTCGTGAGTCCAAATCAATTGTTACAAGCTGAATGTTGGTTGATGATTGATTGGTTTTTTCTCGCCGACACGCATGGAACATGTCTTGTTTCTGCGAATTATTTTAAAATGTTGTTCTCGATTCTAAGATTAGTGTGCCATGAACTGTCGACCTCAAAACCTTTATAAGGAAATGCAGATCAGCTAAAGTAAAATTGCAAAACGATTCTTAATTTTTAACAAATAATTTCAAACAATTTGAAGATAAAATGAAACTTTGAAAGGCAGAGATAATGACAGCGAGTAGCGCCTCTCTTACGTATAGTTTCCAATAAACGCCAATTAAAGATTTCACGGACCACTTTTTTGTTGGTCTTATTCAACCATAAAAGTATTAAAACCAAATTCATAACCACCAATAAGCCGAGTTTTACGATAAGCTTCATACGTAACCAATTATTCTTAACTCCAGCTTTTGAAATAAGAAGGTACCTGCTTAATCTTTATCATCTTTTATGTTCTAACAATGTCGGTGGTATGTGCTCTGAACAATTAGGTACGATGAGCATGGTTACTATAGGAATCATGCACCTTGAATCTCATATTGCATTATGATTCATGTCATGAAATTGAAGAGTCATGGCATTAAACCGTCAAATGTCGGAGTTCTCTTGCATTGTTTGCATTGTCTTATCAAGCGAGATGTGATGTCATAGTTCAGAGGAACGCCCTCGGATGATACTCAGCATTTCGCAACCTGATGTAACGGGCTGGCCCAACACGGGTTTGGGCGCCTCGGTTACCAGCAATTTCGTGGTTATCCAAAATGGTCAAGTCATAGTGTTGGTGTTGGATTGTGCAACTAAGGTCGGAGGTTCAGCGGTTGGATATAGCAGGGAGGGGCGGGGAGGGGCGCGACAGGTGCACGAGGCCGCGCGCGCGCATAGGAGCGACGCGAAGGCCACCAGATCTTGTGGCGTTCTCTAATGTCGCAAGCTCAGCCATTGCCGATCACTACACCTTATAATTTCTATAAACCGACTTTGCTCAACGCTAATTGCATAAATAATATCTACCATAAGCCTACTATTTCAACAGATCAATCACAAACGCCCACATCCCGAATCATAAACGGAGAAATAAGTTGCTCTAGTTTTTGAAATCAAAGCCAAATTATGTAAAAGAAAACTCACCTCTTTGAGACCATCGAGACGTCCGAGGGACTTTGACTGTCGTAATGGCAAGAATGCTTTGAATGCGTCCATCCGCGAGGAGCGCTCGGGCTCGGCGTTGGTGGCGGCGGTGAGGTCCGCGCAGGAGAGGCGCGCCTTGCGCCGCTTGTCCAGCAGGTGCTTGGCGCGCGAGCGGCGCGGCGCCGGCGCCTCCTCCTCGGGCTCGGAGCACACCTCGCGCGCCGCGTGCACCGTGTGCCGCCGCCGCGCCGCCGGCGGCGACGTCAGCCGCGACACCAGCGACTCGAACATCCTAGCCGTCCACTAGCGCCTGACGTGGGAACTCCGAGGACCACTCACCCCGCCCTCACCCATATCTCCCAACCATCCCGCGGCGTACACCGCCTATAACCAAACGATACTATGACGATCACGCTCAGCGACCGCAGCGTATCGTTGGCTCTCGTCCGACATGCGATCACAGTTCATATGCGCTCAGGTGTAGGTAATTCAGGCCGGTGACATCGACCGACGCTATTGTCACTCAGGGTACACTCCAAAATAGCTTTGTTTTGATTCATTCACGCAGTGTGCGTAGCGTGACGGACGGAAATGGCAAAACGCGTTCACATTTGCATCGCGCTAGAGGCCATCCAGAGGTACACCGATGTTAGTGAGATCGTAGTTATTATAAATTGTTATTGATGTAAGTGCGAACAATAGCCGTGGATGTGATGAAAGAAGCCTGGTTCATCTTTTTCTCACAGCTTCTGCATAATAAGCCATAGTTTCGAAACCCAGTTACCGAATTAATATTAAAATTAGGAGAAACAAATGAACCTCACGAGTTAGAACTACATAAAAAGTATGTCATTCGCTTTCAATGCAGTCGGCGAGCAGAGCTCTGAGACAGTGTGTGTCACAGCACAGTGGCAGGTTGCCATCCAGCCGTCAAAATAGAAGCACACAAGGCCAATAACTGAAAGCGAAAATAGACCATCCCGGAGAAATACCTGTGGTTTCACACGTATATCTTTTAGTTTTAAAATATTCATAACATCATAAAGATATAATCGCTTTGCCCACCAGCAACCGTGACCAAACAGTGAACATTCTTTAATTCCCATCAACAAAAACACAAACTGCAAAAATATACTGGCTGCATGTGAAACTTCAATCAACGAAGTCGTAAACTAAATGTGGCCACATTTTCACTTTTACACCTGAGTCAACTCGAGAAAGAAAATTGTTTACAATTTTGTGACGAACATTAATGTATGAGATGTAAAGAACAGGGTCATTGCTTACATTTAAAAATATAATCAGAATGTTGGTTTCAAGTTCAGCATTGTTTGGTTTGAAGTTATTTCTGTTATTATTGTAATGGTGAATGTGTCGGATGGGCGCGCCCGAGGGCTACAGGCCCGTCGGTAGTCGTCGTTTGTGGAGCATGGCTCAGCTAATAAAACGGTTAGTCCTAAGCCGGCGATGTCGAAGCAAACCGGTACGCGGACCGGTCCTGCCCCTCCCCTCGCACGCCTCACCCTCTCTCACTTCTGAAATACACGCATACACGTCATCTTATCAAGAGAGCCACGCCGAGCCACCGCCGACTGCTACATGTCGAACCGCACTTCTATTTCACAGTTCTTCGCACTGGATAAGTATCGGATTCACGAGAACCGACCAGCATTAACGACATTATAGAGCTACTCGACCGTAGACTCAGTTAAATGTTTAGAGCTGAACATGACAACGACTCGTCGGTCCAGTTTGATAGCTTTGAATCCGAGCTTCGTGTCGAGCCGTCGCGTCTTTATAACTATAACATATCAATATTTCTTCTCCCATGAAGATCTAATGTGGCGTGAAAACAATTGGCGAAAGTTTGGTAAAGCTATAGGTTAGCCAATAGTAAGAGCAGTGACAAAGGCGTAGATTAGAAAGTGTGGTGTGTATCAGAGGCCGTGATACGGTCGCATACGCTCTGATTGCCGCCCTATCTACGGATCTGTCGCGGCGCGTGCTGCGCGTTACTTGACACTCCTACGTCAAACAACAATAATAACAGCAATCTTAAGTCACCATCAGACTGACGGACAACTTTCAAAAGCCCTGCCACAACTGTCTCACAAACTGGAAGCCCGTATTCACTGCTACGAGTAAATTAAGTAGCGGCAACTTGACAAACTGGGTACAGTGAGAACATTATATTTTATTATCCACAATTTAACTGCATTTAAAAACAATTATACGACGTAAAAAACTAAAATGACACGGTGTAAATACATTGAAAACTATCAGTCATTCGTAAGCCATTTGGGAGTATAACAATGAGCAGTGAACAAAATAAAATAAACATCGCCCGGCACCGATACGGCAGGACTCAGAACTGTTTACATGATCGATGAGATATTCAGAATAATAAATCTCCCGTATTATTTCCAGTTTTTATTGTCTGTCAAACATTTAAAACTTGGTTTTAGGTTTCTTCTTTTTATCCGCTTCCAAAAAGGAGGTTATTCGGTTCGACGCGCATTTTTTGTCAAGCTCGAGCTTTTTATTCAGTTTTTTAAGTGGCACACTCTCGTCAAAAACAATATCATTAACATAAAAACGATTTTGAATCAGAACTTCTATAATGTCAATTTATGAAATATGAATTCATCCAACTAAATGCTAGCGAGTTTGTCAGGGCTAGATTTATTTATGCAATTATTTTGTCACTTCTAAATTATAGACTAGCATTGAGACATTTTGTGTCATTTGAATATAAGAAATCCTGATTTATTTCACCTTTTGAGTTACTGGCAAGCTACTGGCAAATGAAAACACGAACATGTAATGAACACATGCATTCGATTTTTAAACAGTGACTACATCATAAAGTATAGTGAATACGTAGACTACAGGCGATCATAAAACTAAAAAGTTCACAACTAGTTTGTTATGTAACACGATATAAAATTTTGTTCTATTTCAGGGTATTAGTTACGGAAATGTGGTTTAGTTTAGGTCAGGCGGTGACCTTGGGTCCAAGTGGGTCGGTCGTGAGATGGGCTATCAGGTGGCAGACGTCACGCTCCGACCCACCGGGCCGCGCAGCGCCCGCGCAGCCCGCCGCGCCAGCCCCACTTACTCTCCCACATCGAACGCCGATAACATTACATACTTATTTATCATTACTATAATTTGAAACCCTCTCTTACCTAATGTTAGCCAGTCGATTATTACAACGGATATTTAGGAATTTGGAAATTGATTTTGTCTCAAATATAAGATGCATTTTAAACTTGATCCCGATAGCAGTACAAAGTTATGTAGAAGAATATTTTGCTATTCAAGAAAACTGGATAACAGGTTGAATAATTAATCGCTTGAGATTTAATAATTTAGTAGAGAAACTTATCCTGAAATCTATCCGCAAGCACAAAGTATTCATGTCAGACTGATTCACAAACTAGATTAATATGGTAATAACATGCATCAGATATGCGCTCGGCAACTTCGCTGCAAACCTGCCTCGCTGACACAAACATCATTCTCATAGACCATTCGAGTCTCGAGACGTTCTTACTATACTTATAGCCACGTAAAATGACCATTAATTACACAGTTTTATCTCCACTCCCACTTTTATAAAGCTTACGATGATCTCGACAAAAGACCGCGGAAACATTTTCCCTAATGACGAGACGTGAGTGAAAGCCACCAGCTTCTGAAGTTTATTTTAGCGTTTTTATTTATTTGTGTGTATAAACTTAATGTCTAATTCAACAACCATCACCATCTTCTCTCAGAATCATGGGTACTATATTCAAATGATATGTTCAGATTAACTTTGAGTATCCAATTTATTTTATTGTGATCTATTTCGAACGGCAGAGTTCGGGCGATGTTCGTAGATTTATATTGTGTTAAGTTTATTTATTCGGCCTATTTTTATAAAGTTATTTGACAGTTAGCGTCCCACAGTTATTTGGGTTTGAAGTATGTTTATGTTATGGATGTTGGAGTATGTAAACAGGTTGGTACCGTTTGTGTGAGAGAGCTCTGATGGACGGTGATGAAGAGGCTCTGCTCCGAAACATTCAAGTTAGAGAAGGTATAAGGGCGAGGTCCGTTATCTGGTGCGCGTATACATTAGCCGCAGCGTGACAGAGTTATTTAAATGTTTATAACTGTTCCTCTGCGATGGAAGCGTTAAACCCGCTTGTTTGCTCCCTGCTGCCTCTCCACCTCGCCACTTACATTGAATTATTATAGCCCAGATTGTAGGCTACGTATCGCCGGCGATTTGTTATGTGTATTATAACATTAGACTCGCTCCCATAACGGTTCCCTAATAACCGAAATACAGAGCGATCCAATTACTAGTCAATAAAACGTGTTAAGTAGATGCCTTGACTTCTGTTAATGCAGCGTTAATTGCTGGGTCAAGGAAGAGCCAAGTCGTAAAATTGAAATGTATAAGTAACATTGATTCTTCTAAGCTGTATTGATATAAGCATTTGAGCGCGTAAAGTAGGTACTTTCACTGGGTCAGGCGTGTGAGGTACACCTATTTGTAACGGTAGGACGACTATCTTTTAGGTCGTTTAAATATTTATCTTGTTCTTTTTAAATAACTTGTTAGAGCATTTTCTATCGCCGCACAAATCCAAGATTGTTAGATAAAAATAAATTTCTTCCTCAAAACAAAACAGTATACTATATTTTAAACAAACGTCACGGTATATTTATGTCGGCCGGCAGTTAATAATGTTGTCCATCTATCCGTTACGAATAAAAGTTTTATGATTCCTTCTGTAGTGTCATAAAAATTATTTCTGTGTATTTAACTGCATCCTAATGCAGTCAGCTTTTGAAGTGATGATAATGGAACAATATTTAACAAGCGATTTAAAACAATTTTACCGAGTGATAGTTACAAGTGGCGTGTTTGGTGATGTAGTTAACACTCACATTTCTATGCAATAAGCGTGTGCTTACGAAACAGTTACGGGTATGTCGTAAACGATAAAATCAGGCTAACAATATTTACTCTCAGATAAATTACTAGAGACACGTGAAATTTGATAATTACCGAGACCAATTATATCTTATCTTGCATCATTAGCCCCGCCCACGGGCCGGCATGCTACATTTGGGCCAATTTTTCAAATACTTAAAAACACATTACATTTGACTTACCAATGACCGGCCTTAATATGGTTTGACAACTGCTAAGTATATTGTTAGGTGTATGTATTTGAGGACACGCAATATATGAGTATATGATTAAAAAATGCATATAAAATGTTACTGAGTTTTTACGTTTCATGTTTATCATCATAGGTACTTAAAACGTTAGATGTTATTTAAAAATGTTCCCAACTGCACGCTGGCATCATTCCAAAGTAAATTTTCGACCTTATCTTTCCGTTCCCCTTACTACAATATGACAATGACAAACGAGGATCATCTCACAACAATTCTGAGCTACATTTTTGTATTACGTCATATCATACAATCATTGTGAGTCAAGTTGATTATGAGAATATTAAGCGGTTAATATCATTCAGTGACAGTTCGGTAATTTACTGCATGGCTTTGTTTCAGAAAATTTAATAAATCGTAAATTTTATATAAAACTTTTCGAGCGTAACTTATCTAAGAATTGTGCCTAATTTCTTTCCTTAACTGTGTTTGTCTCTGCGGTATGTTAGTAAGTTGATTCTATAAAGGTAGCTGTCTGATTTAAAATAGCCTTAAAGTTAATTAGAGAAAACCAGTGGGTCAATGGCGAAGACAAATGAACCGCAAAAACCTAAGCTCATTGAATCTTGACAAAATCTGTGAAGCAAAAACACTAACAACGGTCTGATTACCTCCTAAACTTCGACCAAACCGACGGGCTCGTGCCCAAAATGAGATTTCACCAATTAGCAATATAAATCAACGTATAGAGAAAGCGAAGTGCAGATTGCAAATTCATTACTATTTTAATGCAATAATGCTTTTATAATTGGTCAGAACTCAGAAGTATTATAGGTAATGGCTATCTTCATACTAAGTTTATTTTACTGCTAATGATGTAGATTTTATTATCACGCAATTTGTCCGGTCATAGAGAAAACATTGTATAACAAAACATAACAGTATTACTGTTTCTCATAATTTACTGTAACGACGACAGAATTATGGAATTTTACAACTCTCAAAACAAACAATGCTCAACTTAGGTCTATATCGGTTTTAAATTCAACAATTTTGCGACAATCCTATTTTTTCTAATCTGACGAACGTATATTGATTCAGAAGTACTTTATTGGATGTATTATGAAACCAATAAATATACCTCTAATACTAGTATAGGCGATAATTACTATTGTTGATAGTGCAGTGGTAGGACTGATTGTAATTGAATCAGTGGAGTGTTAACGCGTGAGTGAGTACCCACAACTAGTACTAGGAGACTGGCGGACGTCACGGCAACCCGGCCACACGTGCTCTCGCGAAGCCCTATGCACTAACCCTATTTACTAACACTACACACTACACACCTCGTCTAACTCCACAAATCCATTCATCACACAACTCAGAAATCACATTTCAAAACATCTAACCTCGACAACCATGACTTATAGCTTCATCTCGCAGAAAATAGGTACATACTCATTAACAAAAGGAAACCAGAAAACCGAATCGACCACAAAGTGGTCAAACGTTATCATTACATAAGATTTAGTAGTACAATAGTAATTGTGGACGAGGAACCGAAAACTGTTTACAAATACGAGTTTAGCGAGAGAAACGGAAAGTCAAAGCAACATGTTGAAGTAATGAGGTTATAATCAGATCTTCCGGTGCGGTTGGTGCTGGTCGGGAGTAGAAAGCGCTGCTAGTGGCCAAACGAGCCCTGCCGGCCGTCGCGGATGTATCAACTAGGGATAGAAATCAGAGCTAACTACTGCTTGCGAACAACCAGCCATTACCACTAACGACCCTCTCCCATCCTCAACACAGATCCTCCATAATCATAATTGGACGAGAAATACTGGTTGAAATACGACACCGGCACCGCAGCACCGTCCTAAAGGCTGTATCGACACCACTCGGCTCTCCGAGGACTATCCTACAAATATTTGAGGTTCAACAGCGCATTGTATTGATGTCATGTCGAAATATTAGTGTTTGCTAAATAACCTTTTACCTTTATGGTGTTACCGGTTTGGAACGCGGTTTGAGATGTCGAATATTTCCGTTGGAGATGTTTTTTGTTGAATCTGGCGAGCTCAAACCTGTCCGATGAGGCGGGCTAAATTATGCCTTGATGACGTTATTGTTCCATGAATATTTTATACCTAGCATGTCCCTATTTCGACGTTAATGGTAATCATGTTTACAAATTAGGCGCCAAAACTTATAAATTCGATGAAAATGAAGTAAACTATGAATACAAACTAACCAAGCCTGTAAGAACGAAGATTAATGTGGTTTTTATAATAAAAAGTAATAAATCTCCATAGTGTTGATGTAGCAAGAAACTGTTGGCCAATGAATTGCATCGCAATGCTTGTGACACTTGGTTATTGCTCGATATGAAATATCTTGCTTCGTCTTTTAATAAAGAATTCTACATAATAGTATCACTTTTGCTTATTTATAGCAGATACGTCAATAAAGACGTTTTATTTCGTTCAATAATCATTTAATAAGTACCTACTTAAAAAATTTATGTTAGTAAGCGAGTATTTATACGTTTTCCATGAATCTATGAAGGATCTTTGTATAGATGACTACACACCTGCCTGTTGGTCGCTTTGAATCTGTGAACGCATGTCGAGTGTTCCTTTTATAACCAATAATTAATCGTTATTGGTTATATAAATGATACGAAATACAAAATTAACGGAACAGTAAATGAGGCCACCGATACACCACCCGCTGAGATTGATACAAACACACTATCACGTCAATAAAGATATTTACCGTAATTCATTGGACATCACAAAATCCGATGGTTAAGTTTGAAGCACTGACTTCATCAAGGGCTACTTTCCATGTAGGTAGACGGAACAGTCACTCACACACGTCCACGGTACCAGCTCAGAGAGCGTCGCACGCGATTCCAACGAAAAAAAATAACACGGTTCCTTCACTCAGTTAATACGAACTGTTAAATCAAGTTTTGTCCGAAGATGTCACAACACACAATAAACCAGTCAATATTGGAAAGGATCACTGGAATTTCGCTTCGTCTGTTATTTTGTACGGAAAAGTTTGTTGACAGATAGCGTGTACGGGCTCGGAGACGTTCTCGCCGCGCTCGCGCATGTTGCGGTGTGAAGTCGGCCGCGGTCGGGTCGGGCGCGGAGCTAGCGCTGCCCGGCGGGCCGGCTCGCGCGGAGGAATGCGGCGCGCGGTGCGTCACAGCCACACGCTCGCCCGCGGCTCCGCCCGCCACGCCACTTCGCATCCACCAAATATAATTAAACTGCAGTCGATCGCCATCTCCACGCATAATATGCAATCCACTCACTACACCCAAACAAAACTCTGCATTATACCAACAGGAAAGTACAGTTAGGTGCAGGCGCGGGAATGCGTGAGCGAGGTCACGGAACTAGTTGTAAATGACAAGTCTTTCGTCGTATAATATGATATCTACTAACAAATTCGCTTAGATAACCCACTTATACATAATTTTTGTAGGTATGCATTATATTGTAGACTGCAGTATTATTAGATACTAAACTCCAATGACTATCTTTTCGATAAATAGCTATTGTTACAGAAAGGGCTTATAGAGAAATATTTAATTAAGTACGTAATATTATTGGAGAAAAAGTCTCTGTTAATGTTTCAGAAGTCACCACTTTATCGAACAATGGGTGGATTTTAATGTAAAATCGAACCGATGTTGATACCTGCTGAATGTTGAATGCGGATCCACAAGTTTTGCGGGTCATTGACGTACCGACCGCCTACACTGAAGCTGCTGGTCAAAAACGGCCTCGAATACCCCAAGTTTCGCTTATTAAGTTCACGGGCAACCTTCAACCCAAACAAAAGACTGCAAACAATAACCTTAAGAGCTTAGTTTTATAAACATGCCCCAAAATGTTTGCGGACACGTGTCTCGTCCTTCGTGTATGCGTTTGTTTGATCTCCTTTGAACACTCCGCTCTGTTTAGAGACGACCATGTGAGAATTAGTTTTTGTAAAGCTTTTAGGACTCCATATGAATATTTTTTGCTAAATATCGACCTTACCCGGAATTGATTTATTAGCAACATTTTTCAGCCACGACATCTAATTAAGTGTTCGTAAAAATTCCGGATAAAATCAGCAACGTAAAAAGTCTAGCTAAATATTAATCTGAACATTCTGTTAGAACTTACAATAAGTACAAAACAAAAACAGTGAACGAAACAGTGAACGATTTTGTTTTGGGAATTAGACTTGTTTTACAAAACTAAACTATGATATCATCTTTTGTCTGAACTGGAAAGAATAATGAGATATTTAATCTAATAATGTCTTACGTAATAAGATTTCATTGAAAACAAAGTACATTCTCAATCACAAATGACTATTGGGTACTATTTAAGCCTATTAAAGCGATAACATACAGCTTGATCGCATGAACCTGCATCAAATGTATAGAAGTGGTACAATGCAGCGGATGTTGCGCCGGCGGTTTACAACTCGATCGAAATAAGAGCGTTTCCGCTGAATAACAGATATTACACATCGGGCTTACCCTATCATGGATTACGATATGGCCATTTGGCAACTACAATTTGAACTATTCAATAATTGTTTGACGCGGTGTTGAGATTCAGCCATGTTGGCATGGGAAGTGAGCTAGGGAGAGAATAAACATGAGAGTGTACGAGTATACACATCACTGGTGATAATACTTCTGCAATCATATTTAGGGAAATATTTGTAGCCAATTAAATACCAATGGCAAGTGCAGATTGTAAACGCAACATAACCGAGGAAATAGTTATTTTACGTATTTTATTCGTACACCTTGACATATGCACTTGCCTACCAAATCCGAGGTTCCAGGCCCTACTAGGATCTACTGGAACTGTAGAATATAGATTAATAAATCAAATAGTACTATAAAAGGAATTAAAGATTCAATAGATAATACCTTTATCTTGAAAAACCAAAATAAAACATTGAAGTAATAATTTACCGTAGACTGAATCAATATCCGTATTTGGAATAAAATATCAGAGCTACTCGTATTTCTGGTAACGCAATAGTTGGCTGTCAGTTAGTTCTGACTGTAACATTGTTACAAAGAAGTTATTCTACAACGCCGAACATGAGTCACACACAGCCAACCTGTTTTATTCATACCTTAGAAGTTGTTTCCATTGGAAAACATCTCTTTCAGATACCTCTGTCATTAGTGGAAGTATCAAGATGAATAGATTTTCGATTCTACTAATTACGCTTTTAGAAATTGGAAAGCTACTGAAACTCAAAACTTTTTGGTCCTCAATAATTTTAAGATTTTGAAAACATTATCTCACCGCCCAAGTACCTTTTATATTCGATCTGAAGTATTGAATTACTCCATTTTAAGACGCCATTTTAAAAGTAATGATTGAAACCAGAGACATCGGGGTAATTGAACGTTATCCGAGTATTAGTCAGATGATCTGGATTCTGAGTCAGATATGACTCACACGGCTGCGGCTGCAAAGAAAGCTCCGCGGGTTATGCAGATAGCGGCGCGAGCGCAACAAACACCCGAAGAATCCCATTGTAACTGCTAAATGCAACCACGTAATTTACAGCGTTATCTCCTACATTGATGCTGCGCTCGCAATAGTAAAACATAGATAAAGCGTAGTCGAGAATATCTGTTATAATTCGTAACCCGCTGTGAATGCGGCGGTCGGCTCTATCTCGTCTTCCTTATACCGAAACAGGTGCTAAAATGACGTGTATTTGTGAAAAATCGCATGTGTTTGGACAAAAAGCACTCGGTGGGTCGGCGTTGCGCGGGCGCCAGTGAAATCGCGCGTGTAGAAAGCAGAACAGGGAGGGGCGGGTATCGGCGCACACGCTCCACTGCAACACCGCGATTGAATTGTGTATTTACACAAGTCGTAACTTTAAACTGCTGTTAGTAAACCAGAAGTCGGCGATGCTGTAACCCGAGAAGACGAAAGTCATAAGGAAGTTGATTTGTAACCTTCGGCATCGCCGCTGCTCGGGCCGAGCGAACTTGAGCTAATCTATGCTTATCTTACTTTATAAACTGCATGGATTTATGTTTTGGCTCGGTTTGTTACCATATTTACAGCTGCGAATTCAACTGTGGAATTTCGTTGGATTTACGAGATGTGCTAGATGTTTTGAGCTTTCTTTATTCTCGAGCTTCTTGTGTTTATTCCCTTGAAAGTTGGACGTGACATGGCACTCGTAAATAAGCCCGTAGACAGAATAAATCCCAATACGTCTATCATTCGCACCGACATACGAAGTGTATGTTTATAATCTTTCTTGATTACAGTCAATCAATCAACGTAATTAAATGTTATGGTGATGAAGAACCGTTAACGTGAATATTTCGACATCAAAGACGCTGAGGACAAGACGTGGATTTGTTTAATAAATGTACTTACAAGTACAACTACTTAGTCACTCGTAAATAATGCGTTGGTGAAATAATTTATTTGCTGCTGAGTAGGTAGGATGGCTGAAGTAGCTCTTTTGCTCAAAGTTATTTAGAATAATGATAGTTTAATAAATAATTGCCAAAGTAGACTTAACGATGTGATAATAACAAATAACTCTTACATTAATAGATTGTTATACCTGATAGAGTGTCATAGAGATTAATTACTAAGCATTAGGTATCAAAAGTTTTAAGGTCTAACGCCCGGACTCAGAGACGTGGAACGCTTCCTGGTTAGAGATTTAATGAGTGATTTTGACATATAATAATATGTAAAAAAATCGATTTAATGGATGTCTCTGAGTGCGGATGTAAGACATAAAAGGATGGCATGTTGCAAAATATCTTGAACATCTACATACCTACTTAGATGATGTATTTACGTACCAATTGATCTACATACACGCACTAAAAGAAATTGTATCAAATGAAATTTTTATGACAAACTGAATTGTCACTGCAATAAACCTTCGAGTGAAATCAAGACCTTTTCTTTTGTATCCTTATACATACATTTCGAATACTGTATATTTGCATTTTATACTTCATCAAATAATAAATATCAATTGGAGACCGCCTTTCAATCTATACTTGTAATATCACTACATAGTATAAAACAAAGTCGCTATTTTTGTCTGTTTGTTTGTCTGTATGCTTAAATCTTTAAAATTACGCAACGGATTTTGATGCGGTTTTTTTTAATAGGTAGAGTGATTCAAGAGGAAGGTTTTTATGTAAAAAAATTCCCGAAATTCCCACGGGAACGGGCACAACGCGGGTAAAACCGCGGGGCGCTGCTAGTAATACATATGAAGAGTTTGATTTTTTTGGTTTTTTGTTTGTTTTAACGCGCTAATCTCAGAAACTACCGATTCGATTGAAATAATTGTTTTTTTATGGATAGCCACATTCAATCGAAAGGTATTGGCTACTTTTCATCCCGAAATTCCAACGGGAACGAGCACAACGCAGGTAAAACCGCTGGGAGATGCTAGTCAGTTGTAAAGTACCTACCAGCTAAACCTCTTATTAATTAAATAATTTAAAAGTACTCCTCAGCTTTTAATAACTGTGCGTGTATTCTGAACGGATATTGTTATTATACAATAGGTTTAGTCTCAAATCCAACGCTAGGTCCTAATGATACAGTGGGGCAGGGTGATTGTCTATTCAAACTATTCAAGATGTTTCAATGTCAACCGGTATGAATAAAGTTATTATAAAACGCACTTAGCATTTAAATACGAACTCCTTTCTTGACGAAATTAAACTAGGTGTGGAGCGTTGAAAAGCTTTCATTACGAAATAATTCTATTGAAATGTAACTTGACTTGTGCTTATCAAGCTGTCGAAGATTTACATATTTTTAGTTGGAGCACGTCATTGCAAATACAGCCTTTAATGGAAGTACCTCGGGCAAGATTCCACTCATAGATTTGTCGGCACCGATCGTTGCCACCCATAATAGTCAGGTTGTCTGGTATCCAATGAGATTAATTTATCGCCAGCAAATTGTGACTCATACATTATTTTGGTATTACTGAAATACCTAGATTGTACCCACTTAATGTTATTCGGACATAATGATGTTATGACGATTTATTAATTCAAACTTTGATCGATGAACGCAGTTGTTTTTTACGTAACTATCTAACTAAAATGTTTAAAATCAAATGTAATTTTTCATTATGTTACTGTATTCATCAGTTATCATCTGTCTTAGATAGGCATAATACAAAACATATAACTGCAAAAAGTTAGCTTATAAAAAGCGATAGTAGATAAATACTGATGATTATATAATATCCAAATACAATCTATGTTAGAGCAAATAAATAATCATAATTACGCGGAATGCATTGCAAATATGGATCGTTTTACCATTTAAACTTAACCAGGTCAAAGCTTTATTGAATGAATCTAAGTTATTCGAGATAACTGTATTCAAAACTGCACTCTATCCCTTTGAAATAAATGATAAAATTGCACGTTAAGTACATTGACAATGCACGGAATGTCCACTCCGGATATGGCGAGAGGAACTATCTTCAATCAGAGTGTCTGAATAAAACATTAATTAGGATTTATCAGTCACTAAACGGCGAATAATGGAATGAACTAATTAAACAATGGATTAGTAGCAGATAAAATCATGTAACTGTACAATGGTATTTCCATTTAGGTAGCTTAAATATATTTCATGTTGATCAAACATAGAAATATTATAATATTGAAACATGGACTTGATAATTGTTAGGTATATTTCTATAGCTAGAGAAGCGGAGGAATGCCGCAAGGTAGCCCCGCGACTCTTGTCAGTGAGCCGCTGACGACGGAACACAGTAGGAGTTTTAGTGGGTATTTGCCGGCCCGTTGATCGCGTTCGGGACGAGTCCCACATACCCCGGTCGTTTCCCCGAACTGCCGGGGATGCATAAACGCATTTCTCCTACTTAAAAAAATGGTATATTTCTATAGAAGGATTGGTGGTAAGGCAGACATAAATTAAACATAAGTATGTATATGTCCTCAATAAGACAAGTTTGCTAATCCTGAGGTAATCCGCTCCATCGGCGCGCCACAGCCTTCTCATACCTCCTCATACCTCCACGTATAGTCACTATATGTTCAACTTTGATATTTCACGTTATTTCTATCTAAAACAAGCTGATTCCCGCTTTGGGACGTGCTTGAATTTTAATTACAATATTATCAACTATTAGTGACCTAACGTCCGCAGAATGTCGCTGTGACTGGGTTTGCATAATTTAATTAGTTCTCAAAAGGATTAATTAAGATTTTAATGAGACAGAAAGCTCGACTAACTTAAGTGCTTCTGTGAAAATCTTAAAACCAACAAATCCTTAATAGTATGTGCAATTAAATAAGATGAATAACCCTTCAATACCTCCGGGGCTTCGCCAATTAGACGCTCGCAACCAATTCACCATTATAATAACTTCATTAGACATTTAATGGAATTATTTCTTCAGTTTTTACCGTCACTTATCTCACAGTACCTTCGTTAGTCTTCGTATCCGGGTTTTATAAAAAGAAATATCGCAAGCAGTTAAAACTAGATATGAGTGCCGAGTTAAGTATAGTGCAACGAGAATGTCGGTACTACGAGTATCAAGCCATCTAGATAGTAGGGCTTACCGGCCAGATCATTTAGCATTCCAAGCGCGGCTCCGGCCCAGCCCGGGCAGTGTTCACACTTACAGATACAAATGTTATACCATGTTCAACATTACGAAACGAAGCACTAACTTTACCATTACATACTCGTACCAAATATTTTATTCGATGGAATTAATCTGGTTTAGTAATATGTAAAGTTGCTGATATAAATTTATATATTTTATTTCTGAGAGGCACTGGAGTGTATTATAAGATTAATATTCACTGTTAGTGAAGTTCACAGAAATATTACTGATAATTTTTAAGAGTTAGATCGAACCTTTTAGGAAAGAGGAACTCACTGTATGATATTGAATCAATGGGTGCTTGGTATTCTAGAATATTTTATTTTCATCTGTGGTATAGTAATAGTAATATAATATTATAAAGAGGTAAATATTGTAAGTTTGGTTTGTTTGTATGTTCGAGCTAATCTCGGGGATTGCCAATCCGATTTGAATAATTCTTTTTGTAATGGATAGCCTCATTCAACGGGAAGGTTATAGGTTATTTTTCATCCCGAAATTCCCATGGGAACGGGCACAACGCGGGTAAAACCGCGGGGCATGGAATAAGTTAAGAAGATAAATGATCTTCAACATTATTTTAAACATGTTCAAAGAAACCTCTGCACATTTTTCCTTCCTTCCCCTTACATTTTTCCTGTAACATTTTCTTAATGGTCATTAGCCTTCGTAAACCTGTAACTCAACGGTACTACATAATTAAAATTAAAGCCAGTAATGTTATGGTTTATGTAGACATAACTCTCTATTATATATTTTTCATGTTCAGTTTTAAAGTAGTCATAACTTACGCAGAAACTTTTAACATCTATGAGAGTAATAAAGTCTACTTGATGTGGCAGAAATATTTCTAACTTAATGGTTAGTGCTAATAAAATGGCTTTAACATAACGTTATTAACTAGCTACCGCAAGTAACGTCAATCTCGGGTTTCATTCCGTTCGATTGCAGGTCAATACAAGCCAACGATCAGCCAATTAGAATAGTATTGACCATTTTATAACAATTCACACTAGAATCAGATTTTCAGTACAAACTATTTTATTCACGTGTATAAGAGGGAATGGTATAATTTAATATTTATGTAGCAACGTTCGAAGATTGTATCGTATTCAATAGGATTAAGATAGGTGTCTCGCATACGGTCAAGTGCGACGATTTGTATTAGCGATCGTGCCAAGAGTGGGCGGCGGCGAATGGTTAGATCATCGCGTAAATGTCCCTATAAATAAATATTTAAATATTTTATTTACATCAAAAACTCAAAATTTACTAGATATTTTATTGAAATGATAATTATACTTAAGAATTATTTGTTTTTTACGAGTAAAGTAGGCGTGCTTCGTGATTTTTTTTAATCTACGTATAATTTCGTGCCCACGCTAAGTGGAGTGGTCATTTAGTAGTCAATTTCATTATGAGGTAGTCATTATATTATCTTGTGCATTTATGCAAACAAACTCATGAATAACCATAGTCCATCACACGAACATCATGAATTAGCAAAACATTTATCTCTTCAAAACCGTGAGTCAGATTCTGCCCTGCAGTCGGATCTGATAGACCGTTACTTATCTTCGTAAAAACATTTCCAAGTAAAATAGTTTCAGTTTAAAACAACAATGTTTTAAACAACAATAAGAATTCACTAAACACAGCGAGTTTAAAATAACGAGTAACCCCTAAGGTTACAGTTTTACAGCTATTACGGAATGCGTGAGAGTCTTCGATAGAATCAGAATCACGAATACATTTTACTCATACGAGTGCAGTCTATAACACCAACGTATTAACGCGCACTCTCTCAACTCGTATAGCTATTAAAGTAAGTGCAAACTGGAAATTTCATTTTACAGTAAGCAATATTATATATATAGCTTTCCACTGACATTATATAACGCATAACCAAAAAGTTAATAGGTTTTATAGATTTGAGGAAATTGTTGTTAAAAATGTGTAGTTACGAAACGTTCAATGATAATTTTTAGGAGAAACAAGTACATGAGTTGAAGAACTAGTCGCAAAACTTGTAGACGAGGGCGGCTTGATTGAAACCTGAAACTACCGCTGCATCGTGTCCAGGGAGACAATGGTGCAATCGAGAGAGAGCTACACTACACGTGCACTCTTCCGGCCCATTAGCATTGAATGGGCGGCGCGTGCGCATGTCGCGCGGATCATTGTCGCCCGCGATCCGGCCGGCTCTTCATCTAAATCAATCTCCGACAACGCTCTTCAGCACATTGTTCTCGTTTCCATTGGCGATTAAACCTAATGACCGCATTTGACACGTTCATTAGGCTCCACTCGCTCGGCAAATCGAGCGCCGCTCTCGTTAGGTCAAGTGCAATGGAGACGTATCGGTATCGCTTTTAAACATAGTTTTGCATCTTACGAGTAAATAAACCTGGACATAACATGGTAACTTATTCTAGGTACTTACCGGTAATTCAAGATAGTCTGCAATAGTGTGCTTGGCGGCCCCTCGGCGAATATCAGCCAGTGCGTTGAAGTGTTCATCGCGACGCGCCTTCCGACGCAGAAGAGCTCTTGCGTAGGGATATGCTGCCAGGAATTCATTGTACGCGTCCATAAGTTCACCCGAAAATAACTGTTTCAGTAATATTGCACTCTCAGTTGAGTCACCCTCTGGAGGAGGCGGCAATTCTCTGTTTTTTATGGACTCAGTAATACTCTTTGGAGAAAATATGCTCAGGCTGGTTGTAGACTCGCAAGACGTAAACACCTCTGTGGAATCGCTCGAGCCACATTTTGAAAATGGAAAAACAGATGAGGCACCGCTTTTCTCGCTGCTAGCGGAGCTTTGTCTAGTCGTGCTTGTCTTTTCATAGTAATCTGGAAACTGTGGTTCTGACTGGCTTTCCGTAGAAGGAGTGGATTCTTCTGCAGCTGAACTGGTGTATTTTGCGTTTTTGATACAGTCGTAGAGGTCTTCAATTGACTCGTATGGTGTCATGCTGCCACAAGATTCACCTTCAACATCATTCAATCGCTCGTAGAGGTCCTCGTTTCTTCTCTGAGTCACCGGCGTTATAGCTGACTCAGACCTACTTCTCTTAACGCTTCGAATTTGGTCGTATCCAAAATCACTTGGGTTTAGAAAATCCCATCTGACGTTTGCCCATACGTTGTCTTCAACATCCGCGGAGATCCTGTGGTCCGCGCAGCATTGGCGACTGTTTCTTATGGTCACACCACTCACATTATCGGTACTCTCAACGAATTCGCTCTCAGCCACCGACTCGTTGCAATCCATTGGAATGTCGACAATTATTTTTCTTACTGAAGGACAGATTGAAGATACGTTATCGTCATCGGACTTACGATACTCGGAGCCGGTAGAGTTCTTGCCGGTGATTACGGACGATGCGTCCACATCTTGCTGTGATAACACTCCTTCTTTTATCAGTTCAGTGAGTAAGCCTAGACTCTTTGGTTCTTCTTCAGTTTTAGATATTTCAGAGTTGTTTGCGTCACTGCTTTCATTCAAAGGCTCTGCGACTAGTAAACCGGAGTCAATGTATTTCCTCATGCGCTCTGTAAGAGCCTCGCTAGCTTCAGATACTGATTCCAAGTAATAGAATAGCAGATGGTATTCCTCCTTCGTGATGACGGCGGCGCGGAGGAGAGGCTTCCCATACAGTTCCACTGCAGAAAACAGAGTTGAAGCTGAAACGAGATTAATCCACTATTAATAAAATGCACTCGCTACATTGTTGCTAAGCTAATCACTAAATCAGCAAGTTACAGTTATGATAATATTTTGTAGGCGTCGGAAAGGTCAACACATTATGAAGTCAATTAATTCACCTTGCATTGCGTTCATCGTTAGAATGACAATGACCTTTCCGAGGAAGGTTCAACAGGGCATCGCAGTTTGGCTATAAATTATATGGATTTGAATCAAATAATAATGATTAACTATCTAAAATACAGCTTATTTCCATAAGTAGTTGACTTAGAGACACGTTCACATTTTTAAATTCATCATCAAACAGATCAAAAGCCCATTTCCTTTATGAGTTAAAGTATATTTTATTGCCTAATAAAATATAATAGTCACGCACCCAATGCATACGAGCAAGTTCTTCGAAAAGATTACTGGACAATGGTATGCGTATGTGTTATTGCCAAACAGCTTTCTACAAACATTGCTAGTTGAATACTGAATCAACCGCATCGTTTGCAGTTTATTGTCGGCGATGTAATGTCACAAACACCGAAGAAAGTGTACATTTTGTTTCTTAAGAACTTATTTAAACCCACGATTTGCACTTTACGGATCTTTGGCACTTGTATATTACTCTCACTGCATCCTCCGCGTGATTTCTATTCGCACGTTCGAGACTACAAATCGCTTTCATGATTTCTTTTATCTTATAATTGTTATGATTCACACGTACTAACGAAGATCTCTGTACAATTGTTATAGATTGTTGTCATAGTTAAACATACGTACCATAAATCCTTTCCAAAGCGATGAATGTTTCTAAGTCGCGGCCGTTCCATTGCGGTGGTTGGTACTCCACGACTAGGACCTCGCCTTCCAAGCTCATGGCTGGTGCTCTGGGATCCACGGGAGCTTTTGTGCCCCCCAGGAAGAGTAGCGCAGAGGGTGGTGGAGGGGCCAGGACTGGCATTGGAAGGGGGCTGCTTAGAGTCAGGATCCGAGGCGCTGACAGCGGAGCTGTAGGTTGCCCCGACAATACTGCCCCCCATTCTTGTAACGGTTCGCACACCACTTCAGCTACACTGGCATTCCCCAATACTGTCACCTGTAAAACAACAAAAATATGTTTGTTCAATATATCGTATTTTACATACAATCTAAAACCCATTTCTTTCGAAGTAGGACTTTGGATTTGCGATGAATAAGAAAATCCTAACAAAAGTACGAATAGATACTATCTTAATTAATAAAACAAAGCAAAATGGCTATGTTATTAAAACAACCTATAATAATATGAAGGTTTCTGCTATTAGGTATCTACTCTTATAAGAAAGTTACTCAGAGTCTGATGGATTGCGACGGGCGAACTCTCTCAAAGAGGAAACATGAGTTCCAATATTAGAAACATTAAGAGATGAATAATTCATTTAACTGACCAAAAGATTACTTAAACGGTTCTACATTAATTTTGTCTGACAATTGACATCCATTCAAAGTACTTGGCCTGAATTACCTTCACAGTACCTAAATCAGTTGATTTATAACTCGTATAAAAGATATAATGCTTTCTTAACCAAAAAAAGGGTCATAAAAGCTTTTTATTTAACGACCTTTGCTATAGGAAATTATCAAATGTTTGATAATGCTTATCATTTCAAACCTGTAAACATCCTCAATGGATTCCATTAATGACCAAAGGACTTCGTAACCGTTATCAAATTAACATCAAATGTATTCTTTTACATCATTCAATTGATCATTGTTATTATTGCCTAACAAACTTTAGAGCTCAAAGGAGAGTAGAAGACAAACATGAAACACACTTAAGACAGTGATAAAGTATGATACTGAGAGTGTGACAAATACAAATGTTAAGAAGTTGCAAGCACTTAGAAATAGTAAGTTAAAAAAGGATAAGCCTGTAATGTCCCAATGCTGGGCAAAGGGCTCTCAAAGTAGTGAGGAGGATTGGGAGTAATAATTACCACACCTGATTAATACTGGTTTGTTAATCTCAATCCCGAGTTTGAAAAGTAGAAAACATGTTTTCGCTCGACCCGGGAATTGAACCCAAGACCTCTGTCTTGGCCGGCGAGGCGAGTAATAGTAAGAAATACGAAGAAGGAAAACATATTCCGAGTCCATTCTTGGTATTTCGTTATATATATATTACGCTATGATACTGTTAAAAATATTGAGGAATTTATATTGAGGAAGATATAAGATAAACAGTTACATAGCTAAAAGTACCTAATAAATACCACCAAAACAACCAAGTTACAAGAACTGGCATCAAAATATTTGCAGTAATAAAAACCAAAGTAAACAGAGTTGTAAATCATAAACACTTCTACGAATTAGTATTGCCGTTATTAGCAAATATATATATCAAGGAACTTGTGGTCGTTGATACATGGATACTGTTGCTCTTACGAGACACTTCTGAGAAGCGCTCAATAAATCTATGTACTGGCGAGGCTAAAATTGGTTTGAACCTTTCATAAGCTCTGCGTTGTTAACAGTGTTGGGATGAAGGAATTCAGGAAGCTTTGCCTGTATCTTTCTCAGTCGTATATTTATATTAACGACTTTAAAAATATACTCTACTATGTATTATGGTACCTTTATTTAGATAAGGTACTAAGGACTAAGGTACTGAAGTGTATTTGATTCATACGTTTGAATCAATGTTTCAATCCATTAAAATCAACCAGAGATTATATGTTTATGGAGTAAGAAACATTTACCGAGACGAACCTACTTTATTTAATCAACGGCTCCTTAGCAAAAGTATTTTTTACTTTTATGCTGTTTACATTTATAAAAACTTCAAGCTTACATATTTTTGGTCCCGACTATACCAAAGCTTCGTCAGTGAATATCTAACACCATCTAACAAAGACCGTTATGATGTCTTCTACGTTTGCCTTAATGTTCTATCTCGGGAACATTGTCTTAGAAACACTGGTAAGGTAAATGTCTCTTTAATTCAACATTGAAGTCTAGATGTTCTGTATTTCGTACAGTGCTTTACACAAAGCTCAAAGCCACGACTCTAAGCTTTTAATGTACCTACAAAATATTCACAGCATAAACGTTGCCACGGCGATTCTAGTTTTTAACTGGCTCAATGTAAACGATGTACATTTCAGCCCTTTATAATCTAAGTAAGTATGCGTTTCCTATTTTCAATCTAGATTTCAATTCATCCCCTTAACATACAGACGCAAAGTGTTATATTAAAGTAGTTAGTATGTACCCAATTTTATTTTCACTAAAAAAAATTGTCGTACGGAAACACCTTTGTATCTCTTTTAATTTCAGACTTGTCCATATATAAAGTTTTAAAAAAGCATTGTGAAATTCTACTTTGATATATTATATCTAGTTACCAAATCCTTTATAATACAATCACATACAGACCTCATATCTTAACAGAAAATCAATCGAATAGATTTCAAAAGCTTATTTGCAAACGGACTCGCAATAGTCTCAACGCCCTTCGTGTCGTGTAGTTATTGAAATCGTGAGCAAATCCTCATTTAAATATAGATATATCTATAGCGGGTATCATGTTAATGTTGCAGGGACCTTGAGTGGCAGGGTTCATGGAGTTTTTACCGGCAATGACGACATACCCAAGTTATGCGAGTTCGGGCGTAGCCATCACTACGTGTTACAACAAAACCAAATCTCCCGCCGCGGTTTTGTCTGTGTGTCCATGATTCACTCAGAAATTACCTGATTGATTTCCATGTAATTTTTCTCAGCAATGGAAAAAATTATGGGGAAGGTTTTTAGTTCATTTTTATCCCAATATGGTAATGGTTTTGGCACTGGCAATGGTTACAAATTGAGTGTACACTGCTAGTGTATCTGTAATATAAGCTCCATCGCAGTCTGCCGCGCTTGTGCGCGTGCGCCCCCTTGCAACGCCTTCCTTCCTCACGTCTTTAGGGTTGTCTTAACAACTGATTTAAATTTAAATTGATGAAGATGCTCTTTGTTTTGGGATTTGTTAAATTGAATTATAATTGAATTTGATTCGAACGAAGGTTATTCACTTTTACTTCTTGCTTACTCCTAAGTGTTTTGTTGTTAACAGTGTTAGTTAAGTATTTCTCGGATTTTTGTATTTATCGTTATAATAACATCTAACAGAAATTATTTTACAAAGCTAAACGTCAAAAAAAGATACACACCATATCCAGTATTGCTCAATAAATATATTTTTAAATAATAATATAAGTACATACTTCAAAACATCATTTCCAAACGGGCTTGCCCATCCCTAATAATTATACTACGCCGAATACGCAGTACCAGAATAAAGGATCTGATACATCTTCAAGAAAAAAAACTGAAAGAGAATCCTGCGAGCTGGGTCCGAGGGCCGCGCCCCGGTTGAAACCAGAAAGTTTGATGTTCCTTGATTACAGTTTTTATAACCATTTTTGCTGTCATCAACACTACGATATCAACAATAAGAAAAAGAACAATTTTAATACAAAATGCATTACATGGTAACTGGTTTTACAAGGCTGTAAATAATAAATAAGTAATAGGTAAGTAATTAAGCCGGTATTAAGTGTATTAAATAGTTTGAGTTATATGCTAAATGAACTAAATTTTGTATGGTAATCTACTTTTATGAATAATATAGGTTTCTAGTCTCGGCGGTTCTCGCTTTGCTACATATATAGACTTGATTTGGTAATAACTGCGTAATAGATAGATCAATTATCTAGGTAAATACACCTAACAACTGTTTGAGTTGTTAAGTTATAATACAACAGTATTTAATTTAATCGACTTCTGTAAATAAGTATTAGTGCAAATGTATAAGCTCAAAAGCCAAGTTATTCAATGTAAATAAAGTGTAGTGCTGCCATCTTACGGCGACGAATCAAAACTTATATCTCGAGTCTTGCTAACGCCATCTAGTGAAATTGCTGCAAACTACTTGAACATTACTACGGTATGGTTTGTATCTAATATTACATATATTTTACTACAAGCTGTACTAAATTTTTGATAGATGGCGCTGATCCCAAACTATTTATTTTATGTATTTTTTATCTACTTTATTTAAATGGGAATGGGACTAATTTCATTTGATTTGATTGAACACTTATTAAATTGATAAAATACAAGATAATATAATAAATTACATTGGAAGTAGATTTCTTGGTACATTTATAAGTGCGTATTATATTAGCTCGATTGCCCTTTATCATTTGGAGTCGGCTAAATTTTGCAAGTTACATAACGCATCAAAGTTAGCAAATATTTATGATCAACCGTCGTCAAGGGTCGTTTGATCATCAAATAGAAACTGACTTCCGACCTTTGTCACCGCGGTCACTTTCTATCATTGGCCGCTATTGAAAGTTCGACATCGGAAGTGTTTCGCTCTCATTGCGATTTGAACCTTCCATTATTCTTCATTGTTTTTCTAAGTTCACTGGGTTTAAGTTGGATAAGTAGAACTTTCATTGTTCGGAGTTGTTCGGAATGGTTTGTCAACTTTTTGGTTACGTTTAGATGTTTAACTTTAGTATCTTTAAAGAGGAGCGAGCACGAAATACGGAAGTTACGTAGTGAGTATCCACTTCGCTCTTCCGTAGGAGCGAGCACTAATAAGGTGGGCAAAACTTAATCAAAGATTGTTGGGTAGGTACTAGGTACCTACCAAAAATCCTAGATAACATTATATATTTCCTTTTGCTTAACTCGCCTTTTGATACCTACTTTAATTAGTGGTAACAAAAATCGTCGTAGGTACAAAGAAGATATACATACCTATTTAGAATGACAATGGTTGATATGTTGTTAGGTTATTATTTCCAACTAGTAGTTACTAATTGCATCTCTAACACCTATGTATACGCCTAAGACCTACCTACATCTGTTATAAGGTTATCTATTACAAATTACAGACCCCTTTCTATCACCTACAGCTATGTATTTATAGCAGGGGCGTAGCTACCGCCGTATCTGCCGTATCAATTATACAGGGCCCCCGGGCCACGGGGGCCCCCAAAGTGTGTAAGGAAAAAGAAATAAAAACTTCCCAATTTATTTTATTTTACAAATGACAAAATTCTATAAAGCAATTACTTTTTATCCCGCCTTAAGCGTGCGTTCAAAAGTTGGCAACACTCTACATCGTTATGGCGGGCTGCGGGACTTCCCCGTTTTACTTACTAGAAAAACTAAAATCATCATCAGCCATAAATGATTTAATAAATCAGTTTGCCGAAAAAAAGGCAAGGAGAATGAATATTTAAAATTTGATTTTTATTTGTAAAATGGTTAAATTATGTTATGATAAATAAATATTTCTTTTCACAATTTTTTTTTCTTTTGTGAAAAATCTTTACCCCCAAACAATCTAAGGGCCCCCAAACAATTTTTTATACGGGGTCCCGCCAATGCACGCTACGCCACTGATTTATAGGCTGAGTCATTGGAACAGAACAGCTTCACGCACAGCCGCTCAATCTATATATATAAAATTCAAAGTCCTGACTGACTGACGCACAGCCTCAACCGCTATATGTACCTAGAAACATGAAATTTGGCAGGAAGGTTCTTCAAGTGACGTACCTAAGTGCACACTAAGAAAGGATTTTCGGAAATTCCTACGGGAACGGGCTCAACGCGGGATAAGCCGCGGGGCGCTGCTAGTATTATTATAATATAGACTTGTAACACACGGTATATTCATTACGATCATTATAATAGAGTTATCTAATTAACTGTACATTAATACGGCACGATTAATCGATTAATTGACTTAGTGATGTAGGTACCTAGTTTGAAAGTGGACGTTCATCACTACATATTATAAAAAAAACAAAGTCCCCGACCGCGTCTGTCTGTCTGTTCACGTTAAACTCAAATACTACTGCACGGATTTTTACGCGGTTTTTTCTTTATAGAAAGAGTGATTCAAGAGGAAGGTTTATATGTACCTATGTATAAAAAATCCCGAAATTCCCACGACTAAACTTAATATGTGCACGAGCATAGTCAAAGCAGGATTACTTATTTGAAGTATCAAGTTAGATTAAGTATTTACCATTCAATCCTCAATAGGTAGAATGGTGTCGATTAAGTTTTAAAAGTCAGAAATTTAATATAAATATTTAATGATCTTTACAGAAATTAGCTTAATTTAACTTGAGGTTACTTTCCCAGCTATTATATTCCCCGAATTTCTAAAAGCAGACTTCATACCAAATTCAGTGCGGTAACTAACCCTTTTAAATTATGTACTTCGACCGTGACTTACGTTTGTGCATGGAATATAAGCAAGTCCATTTAGATATAAATAATAAATCGGGGTACTGAAGAACCTTCACCCTCGTGCGGCTGAATTTGGAATCTTTAAATATACTGAGTAATTTTTTAAAGCCTGCCCGATGAGAGACCTAAGCTGCCTGACTGCTGTCCGTCACACACAATTCTTAGAATCCTATAAACTCTATCGAATATCACACACACGAAAACTTTCCTAAAAGAACATCTTGAACATTTTATTCGAGAACTTTTGTCCTGAGTGGACTAAAATCTAAAATCCCTCATCCGAGTGTCAAACTTTAAAAATATACCGCGTCACAGATTGAATATGAAAATTAACCCTTCGGATTTGGAAAATAAACCATAGTGTATTTTTAACCGGAATGACCAAGAACGTGTTTGCCAGATAAAAGTTTCCATTCGTATAAAATAAAGCTTTAAACTATTCATTTGTGGTAGGAACTTATAAATTTAGCAGTGCCCCGCGGTTCTACCCGCGTTGTGCCCGTTCCCGTGGGAATTTCGGGATTTTTTATAGCTATACACCTCCCTCTTGAATTCCTCTATCTATTTTTTTAAAAAAAACATCATAATCCGTTGCGTAGTTTTAAAGACCTAAGCATACATAGGGACAAACAGCAGCAAGAAACTTTGTTTTATACTATGTAGTGAAGGTAACAATGATTATTATATCTTCTAATATGAACTATTGAGAATGCAAGTTTAATATCTACATCAATGCAGGGTGCATACATATCCTGTGTTATATAGGTACATATATAGATACAATTATCCTAATCTATTACATGTATGTCTTCTTATCTACCAAATGACTAAACGAGTGAGTATCTAACATCATCTTTATACATCTTACGTGGGTGGTCGCATTGAAAGACAACAAAGCAACTCTGTTGATGTTCGTGATATGGATATTAAGAAATAGTTGAAGATTATTTACAACTTTTACTTATATGTAGTAAGTTTCTTACTTAATATGTGCTCATATTGAGGTTTCTACTGAATTCAATGGACAATGGTATTTCTATCTGAGCGCTACCGTGCTTCGGAGGACATGTTAAGCTGTTGATCCCGGTAGTTTTATTTTGTAAGAGGTCATGTTAGAGGCCTATTACGACGGTATAAAACCTTTGTTAGTTTGGGCAATAATCTATACAAATTAATGAACAATTAGAACTGCATCATGGCATGGAAAACTATGAAGTAGAGGCTTTCCAAAACTTCTCTGATACCATCGCATATCAGAGACGTTTTGATAAACAAAGGTCTTTCAGATCTCAGACTACACATATCTTTTAAATCTAAATTCAGTATTATGGCCAGAGTTCTAACTGTGAGAGACAAAAGACGAATCCGAATTCATCTTAGTTCTCATAATGAATGCCCAGATTAGTTGACCTTGACAGCCGATATCCTATTCAAATCAGTCTCAAATATTATAGTGCAAGAGTAGGATTTTATCAAAAGACACTTAATGATAGAAATCTTATAGTTTGATCACTCGATTAAAACTTTTAGATCACTGTACGATTTAATTATATTATTTTTAAGTTCTGCATAGGTATTAAGTGGCAAACCGTGTCTTGTTAACAACAAATAATTATAAAATCTCGCGTGATAACCCTCAATTATTAGATTTTTGCGATATTTTGTTATTTTCTGCCAATTAATCGTTAGTAATTTTGTTGCTGCAACCTCGCACTTTCAATGACCTTCAGATACATGAGCTATTAGACTTCTCCAAGGTTAATATATTCAATGTTCAGTACTTACTTTGCATAAGTTTACATGTTGTGAAAGCTTAATCATGTGTAATTTCCTCTCGATTAGGAGATGAATAATTAGACCACAACATTGAAGGTAAATCTCGTACTAACTCCCTCTTAGATACCTCGCACTTGTATTAACAGAATGTCGAAAATATTGATAAAGCCACATGCACAATAAATTTCTTTCGATATACAATACATTAGGTACGTAAGCCTAGACAATAATTGGGTATTTCTATTAAGAATATCACGAATTATGAATGTTGGTTGTACTTTATAAGTATATAGGGGTAGATGCATTAATTCTTATTGTATTTGAAAGCTTAAGCTTAATGGGGAAGGTTAAAGCTACGAAGGGGCAAAACTGCAAGGACCTGAAGTAGAATTTAGCTAATATGGTGCAAATACTTTGAAAAGGGGATTTCGAACAAGTGGCATCTTCCTTTTCCGTTATTAAACAAAAAACAACATGCGGGTGTATTATTTATCATATTACTATCAACATCTAATAGTAACATTTTAAAAATTTGTTATGAATTTTTAGTCCACACAAAAATCTCTAAACATCATTTCGTAGACTAAATATCCGATAATAAAACAGCAACATAGGAGTGATATGGTAATTCAATGGATTAAATTTCAAGTTCTGTTCAGATAAATGTTTGCATCAGAACTAGCTGACCGGTTTCTGCGAATGTCGCTCCCAGATAATAATAGCAGATATATCTAGAGTTGCCTCCAGATAACTTTGGAAGCGGTAGAAATTGGAACTAATCGACCGTAGAACAAAAAGGCTCGCAATCCAACTGGTTTGTACTTAAATCTGCGTCCGTAGCGCCCTCAGTCAACTGTCGACTTTCTAGCTACAGACTCCACAGCAAAGCAGCAGTTTCGTAGATCGAATACCTTAAAAAGGCCAATGGCACAGGATTTTATTACAAAACAAGCAATATTCGAAACGAGTTTTTGTTAATCACTTTAAAGTTTTTGTAATAACGTTGCCACTTCTAAACCCGAATCTAATCATGCGTAGTTATCGACCATCCCTAATGATTGAAACAAATTCGATACACGGTAGCGCTAAAAGAAGCGAAAAATAGTAATGCAAAACTTACATTTTCTACTACAAAATATAGTTTGTGGTTTCACCCACGAGTAGAATGGAGGAAGAAAAAATTTTTTATTAGCCGTGATTTCTAGTAAAAGTATCTTAAGTGTCTATGTATAATCGCAGTATGATTCTATTCCTGGGAAATAAAATATTTTGATAACGTAATAACTGAACTTTACAATACTTTATCATTAACAATACAACATTCTTTTATTCAACATAAAACATGACATACTTTTACAATTTATACAAAGAAACTACTTACTTATGAAAGTTATTCATCATAATATACAGGACGTCCCATTATCCATCAAGATAGTTCACAGGATATTAATCATCCATGATTTCCCATTAATTTTCGAGTTATTTGGATTTTCTAATACTGAATTACTTATTAATACACATCCTTTATTGTTGGGTCTTTCCTGGTACATAGTTCTTTCTATTTTTAAAATTACATCGTGATTCGTGCATAATTCGATCAAGTAGGTATATATTACCTACATTTCCTTATGATTTCCGTATACAAACATGTTTTCAGTACAAAGTTAAAAGTTGTATTCACCCGGACCAATAAATAATACAAGGAGTTTTCTGTAAAAAGGTTTATAACTTAACAAGACATTAAGTCAATGTTGCATCACACATTTCGTAACTTGAGTCATAAAGTGAACGGGTTTCGGATTATCCTCGATATATTTGATCCAATAAGTAGAGCAGTGGACATTTCGATTTCATTACTTATACAAATTAGGTGTATTAAGACTTTTTGTCGTAAAAGAGATAACTACAAACCACAGACAAACACGCATAGATTATATAAAGTTGTGAATTTGATAAAGGTTATAATAATATGTAATTGTAATTAAGGTGACGTGAGTTCAGCGCTTAGCTACTACGGAGGGGGTGGGTGCGGGGCCTGCGGTCCAACCGCGGGCGATCTCCCGCTCGCGCGTAGTTTGCGCGCTAAGTTTGAATATGTCACTCATTGAGATGCCACAGTGTAGTGACTACAGTAAAAAAAGCCTATCAAGCAAAACTAATCGTAGATATTACGAAGGTTAGTATTATATTGTAGGTAGCCTTGGGAAAAATAACTAAAAAGAGATAAAAGGTTTAAAAAAAATATCGGTCTTATCACTGGGTGAAATCATTTTTATTGTCTAATATAACGAGCAGAAATATTTTTAAGTGTTTGAATTTCCAGGTTGGTTCGACCTAAAAATATATTTCAATAAGTTAGTATAAAATAATCGTAAAAATACCAAAATAAAATGTGCATGCCACCGAGTTCATAAGCCACGTCTTAGGAGACAAGTCTTGTCCTATACTCGGAATTTTAATTCGATTCCAGATTTGACATTAGCTACTGTCATTTTGTGAAATAATGATACCACATTATAATAGTGTAGTGATGTGATGAAGAGGAAAAAATGAGTAGGCTAGATATGTTAATTGACAATATCACAGACACATTTATAATAAATGTTACAGAAAGTGACAGCGATAGCGATGACGGCGACAATTTATAAAATAAATTATTACCATTATACATCTATCTGTTTTATTTGTCATGTTCCTTCATGATCACATTTTTTTATTTATTTCACACACAATTATAAAAGAAAAGTCTAAGATCGTTAATTAATCGTCAAATCTAAATTATCGGTTCAGAAATATTTAATTTCCTGATATACTTAGTTTACGAGAGTAAAATTATAAGCGAGAAGAATCGATCCAGAAATATTCCATTTCCATATCGAATAATATCGCAACGTCACTATTTAGTACTTGTCATAATGTTGCAACACTGAAATTGTCAAATCTGGAATCGAATTAAAATTCCGAGTACTTATAGGTATCCCCACTACCAACATTGCAGCTGTATAGTTGTTCTGCTGATATTCTTATACTGTGACACAACATATATTTTTGTTTTTTTTTCAAAGCAATAATCTACTAAATCTATAATAGTCCGGTCAATTTATACATTCGATGTTACATAAAGTTCCAACAAGCTGTAAATCAGGAAAATTGTTCAAAACATAATTATAAACAATGTCTAAAAGCTCCCTATCATTCCCGTGTATGGATTTTATTTTATTCAAGGTCAAGGGTAAAAAAAAGAGTTTATCGCGATTTTCAGCAAAACGGTAAGTTTTATCATAAAAGTACCTGAAAAAATAAAAAAGCTTATAAAATTCTCTATAACTTTAATTCTATCCACTTATTACATATTCCCAACCGTTATTGAACTACACGCTCTAGAAATGTAAAATTAAGGACCTCGGGCAGGTAACTATGGAGCCTGCCCCAATGCTCAACAGTGACATGACCTACCGAGGTCCTTAATTTTTACATTTCTGGAGCTTGTAGTTCAATAACGGTTGGGAATATGGAAAAAGTGGATAGAATTAAAGTTATAGAGAATTTTATAAGCTTTTTTATTTTCTCAGGTACTTTAAGAGAAAACTTACCGTTTTGCTGAAAATCGCGAAAAACTATTTTTTTTACCTTTGGACCTTGAATAAAAAAAATTCCATACACGGAAATGATGGGGAACTTTTAGACATTGTTTATAATTATGTTTTGAACAATTTTCCTGATTTTCAGCTTGTTGGGACTTTATGTAACATCACTCTAAATTTTTGGTTTAAATTGACCGGATTATACTTCAGACAGTTCTTATTTATATTAAAACCTCATTTTCACGCAACCGTCATAGTTCAAATTTATTACTGCGAAAAAAGTTTTAAATTTTGCATCTCCGCGCTCCAGCAAATATTTGGCATAGGTCCGTCCTCCACAAGCGCTTGAGCGCGACTGATCACGCCCCGCGTCACCCGCAACACGGCAAATTCTCGATTTTTTTTAGGTATTTTGAAATTGTGTTTAAGAATGAAATGAAAGGTTACAAAAAAATACCTAATGCCCTAGCTCATGCTACGACCTATATTATAGTTGTTTTTCTTTGGGAAAAATCTGTTTATTTTAGCCATAAAATTATTTTTAAATTAATAAAAGAGGCAACTTTGTGATTTTTTTCTATCGAGGGAAATTAATCCAATCGTGTACTGAAATACCTTTGCCACTAGAATATATCCTCAACTTTAATATAATAGTTTTTTAGAATCAAAATTGTGACAATTTATATGAAAATAGTTGGATGGAAAAACCGCGTTTTGCGAGTTGCTGAACTCACCTCACCTTAAATAAATCCTAAATAGGATTTCCTTAATATAAAAACTAACAAGCTTTTTTGTCATTATCTTGCATTGTCAATCAAAAAAGAAGGTCAAAAACTTGTAAGATTACAGACAGACAAACATCGGCACAGGTGAACCAAAAAGCTTGTTACATACAATGATATCGACTTTTGACTTTTTTGCCAATTAATTAGATGTCATAAATATATTTTGTGACATAAAAGGAACTCTGTTGTGACACGAAATCTTCTTAATTATTAGAATCTATATACAGAGTGGCTTTTTAAGTCGGTCTGTATGTCTCAGTCTGAAACTTCTAGACACACAATCTTTTCTTATTTGCCATTTTCTCAGAAAGGCCACCCTGTACATAAAGCGAAATTCTTTGACTCACAAATCAGGAAATGTTATTGTCAAATTAGTCATATTTTAATTGTGATCCTACCCATAATAAACTATAGATAATACTTTAGTTTGTATCACCTTACCTACGTTTATATTAAATGTTTATTACTAGCTTTTTAGCTAATCCAAATTGATTGTCTTATCCTCATGCTATCCCTTTCTTGTGTTTTAAGGTTTCTGTGAACTTGTTAAGAGATTAATGGGTGTCATTATAATTGGGTACGGTTACAGAAGTTGGGAGTTACACACTAACCGTATTCATAAACGCTTTTTAATAAAAACACGGTTATAAAGTGTTTTGTCTCTTTTGCTCTTAGGTAAATAGATTATGTCGGAAAGGGACAAACCTTTGATAGTTAATGCTTATGAATAAAGTCGTAAAAACCGTAGTCACCATTATTTCAACCACAGAGTTAGCATTTGCATAACTCATTATTTACGAATATAAAAGCACTTAAAAGCATCTACAGTACGCCTTATTTTTACATACATGTTTTTAATCAACAACTATAATTAATCGACCTATAACGCAAGGCAATATGAAATGAATAATTTAAAACAATTTGCAATGTTCGCAAAAATAATTTAATGCACACATTATGGAAGTGGTATTTGGTGGCTTAAGTTCCGGTATTGCACTATTTTTTTTATTTAATCACTTTTCCGCAACAAATTCTTAAAATAAGCTGCCAATTATAACGCACCTATCATGATTAATTTATTATAATTACAATGCATTCTTTTGCTTTCGTATTGTCGATTATTTTTATAATGCCAATTTTTATTTTGGTCTCTGAGGTATTCTTGTTGGTTTAATACCAATAGATTTTTCAAGAATATCTATTATTCGAATAACACGGAACATTAACAAAACTATGCTTGATCAGATCAATGAAGAATAACCGTAACCATTAATATCGTATTTTTAACCGCCGCCGAGCGACGCAAAAGAGGTGTTTTAAGATTGACGTCGGTGCTGTTTGTGTATGTGACACCGAATGGACTGATTTTGATACGGTTTTTTTTGCGGTGGTTCTTCATGTTTAGTAAAAATCGGGCAAGCAATTTTCGCGCAGGGGTTTTCAATAGCATCTTTAAATGTCATAAATATTCAATATGAAATTGGGTGTAATATGTAGTATAGCAGTTTTAACATTACTGTTTTTTTACTTAATAATTTTATTTAAGTCATTGACCAATACGTGACAACGTGTAAATGTCATTTACCGGTCAGTCATGACAGCGGACGGTTACTTTCCTGAAGTTTCATATTATTATTTTTTGATGTAAATATTTATCGCACAAAATGAAAATTACATATTAATCACTACATAGTATAAAACAAAATCGCTTTCCGCTGTCTGTCTGTCTGTCCTTATGTATGCTTAGATATTTAAAACTACACAACGGATTTTGATGCGGCTTTTTTAAATAGAAAGAGTGATTCAAGAGGAAGGTTTACATGTATAAAAATTCCCGAAACTCCCACGGGAACGGGCATACTAGTAATACATATATTACTTAGCTATCAATCAATAAATATTAAATATTCCGGAGTTAATTGTTCCAGCTAGTAGCTGTCCATACCTTTATTTTCCATAGCACTGTACTGATATCTTTAGGAAGCCTTTACCCTGTTATTTTCAGATTTGTTTAAAAATGTGTTCAAAATATACTATTGGGCGACTTGAAATGAAGGTGGCCTGCCTATTAAATGAGACTACCATATATGAACGTTTTAATCAGAGCCATCTATAATATAAAAATGAATCGCAAAATGTGTTGCTAAGCGCATAACTTGAGAACGACCAAATTGGATGATTCGTTTTTTAATGTGTTCCTTATTGTCGGGACAAGGTTTTTATATAAGAAAAATAAGGAATAAAAATCTCAAAATTCAAGAACGGGGGCGCTGCGGGTGAAACCGCGGGGCACAGCTAGTTATAGTATATTAATATCTATAAAGTATAATATCTAACGCGCCCGTGCTTAGAAATTTCAAAAGCTTCATAAGAAGAGATTGAATGTAAGATTTTGATTAATGTATGAAACATTACGTCAATAAGTTAAGTGCCGACGGTGGACGGTCTTTAGGTGCGGCAGTAAGAGAAAATTCAAAACAACATTGTAACCACGTTTCAGGACAAGGTGTTTGTCAATAAAAAATGCAAAGTATTCAAGGTGAAGCTTGAGTCACAGACGCGGCGTGCACTTGAGTAACAACGCTTTGTGCTGTTTCGATAATAGTTACTATAGACTCAAATAACATTATGTAGGATTGAAAGATACTTACAAACTATTGGTATTGGTTGGTATTAACAGCCTCCGTGGTTTTGTGGTTTGAGCGCCCGGCTCACGACCCGGAGGTTCCGGGTTCGATATCTCACAAAAATCTCCTTCCCGGTGGGGATATCTCACAAAAATCTCTTTGTGAGACTTTCCTCAGTTTGGTTAGGGTATTGCAGGCTGAATCACCTGATTGCTCGAAAAGTAAGATGATTCCGTGCTTCGGAGGGCACGTTAAGCCGTCGGTCCCGGTTACTTTCTACGGATAGTAGTCGTTACAAGAGCCATGTCAGAGGCCTTTGGCGGCTCAATAACTTTGACACCAGGATTGGTCAGGGTGACCATCCACTCGATGAAGAAGAAGAAGAAGGTATTGGTAAGTAAATAGTGGCCACTGGCCAACCCTGTGGTTGGAAGTTTTAGATCAGGCCTCCGACACGGACTATCGATTAGACTGTGAAATAACAGGGAACGATAATAAGAGGGTTAATTAAGTAAGGGGTTTTAATTATAGGAAACAAAAGGTCTCGAAATTAACTCTCTGACGATTTGAAAAATAACACTAAGATCTATAACAAGCAAGTAACACAGGGTACTTTCTGTATAAGGATCATTAGTTTCATCCTGTATTCTTCAGTTAGCAATTTAATTAACAAATATTTGTTTATTTTGCTTGTTTAGTGAACGGACTGAAAACCAATGCTGTGTCACACCAGCGGTTCAGCGGACTCTGAGTCTGCTCCTCTGCATGATATATTGTTTTCTTCTTTCTTAATTTTGTAAATTGTATATTTTTGATGTGGAAACAAATGGCTTAAAAGAAAGGTGTAAAATGCTGAGCAATAAACTATCTTGACTCCACTGACACTAGACTATCTGAAATAAATAAAAGGTAAACATGTACTATATAAGTAAGTATTGTTAATTCCATTCTAAATGTTACAAAAAAAAAGTTGTCAGAAAAAACAAACGACATTTACTTTTCAGGTTTTGTCGTGAACACGTTCGTGATACCTTTATAACCAACAATTACCTCATTGCAAACCGTTAACAACAAAGTCGGCACAAAGTAAAAATAAAGAATATTCGAGTAGATTACTGGCAAACACTGGTATCGGAGTTTTTAGAAATCTTCCGACTTGGTCGGTGTATTGAAACATTCGGAACCGACAATTTAACGTGTCCTCTAAAGCATGGTAGAGCACAGATAGAAATGCCACTATCGGACGCCCTTCTTAACAAATAACAATCGCGTTGAATGAACATAGTCTAACTACGTTACAAGGTAAATACTTAGGGCTTTATTCATAAACGTTTATTAAGTATTTAGCTATCATATGGTCTGTCCCTTTCCGGCATACGCTATTTTCCAAAGAGCAAAAGAGACAAAACACTTTAAATCAGTGTTTGAGTTAAATTACGTTTATTGAATATTATGGGTAAGTAAGGTAAACTATTAGAGAGATACAATTATTGATCTACCAATAGTATGGGTCAAATGTCAACCCTTGCACCGTTACACGGTTGAGTTTAAACGCACGTGCATGTCTGCCAATAATCAATTGTTTATAGTAACTTAGATTCGGCTGAGTTTTATGATCATAATCTGAGGTAATAGTAACAATAAAACTGAACTCCGACTTCGTCTCTGAATGAACGAATGACGAGTGAAGCAAATGAATATATGAATGAAGTTTAAGATCTCGGATCCATCCATAAATGCTATATTTAGGCATAGACATGATATATTTAGGGTACGGAATACCCTAAATATATCATGTCTATGTATAAAAACGCATCCCTGCGGATTCGCCCACAACGTACTAATGTCCTTTCTCTCGGCCTAAACTATCTCTATACCGAACAGAAACAGACAGTAAAATAGAGTTGTTATACTAGGGATAGCAGCGCCTCACGGTTCTATTCACAATGTGCGTATCGAGGGTATTTCGGGATGAAAAATAGCCTATAACCTTCCCGTTGAATGTGGGTATCCATTACAAAATTTATATCGTTACTTCTGAGATTAGACAAACAATCAAAGTTATAAACTTTACCCGTTTCTAATTAGTCCTTAGTCCATGTCCAGCAAAATATGAAAAATTGGCATAGAATGTGTTTTTTTTTATATATCAGAGTAATCGGACTACATACATAAAACAAAAAAGGTTCGACCATCGAAAGCACCCCCACTCCCTCCTTCGGTGTTTGAAGTCGGTTAAAAATGTAATTTTTCTTATAATAACAGCATTTATCATATTACACGGTACATATCTATGTACTAAGTAAATGCAACCGATAATTATGTAGTAAGCAGTGAGGAAATGCGTGTAGATATTTGATTGCAAACTCTTTGATAAGTTTCTCACGGCAGCACTAAAAGTAGACGGTTCCTGATCGGTTACCCAAGTAACAGATTTACCTAATCACTTGTTAAGTTATTGGTAATGAGAAAATAATTGTGTTTTATGTGTACATTATCTATAGATATGAAATATGTAGCGCAGTCTAGACATTACAAATTGAATTTATTAGGTAATCTGCAGATTAGGTAAATGGCCTGCTCAGCTGATGATAGCACGAGCGAATGTTTTACGAGTATTATTGAATTTTATGAAAATTGTTTGCATTACTTGTTAATGGTATTTTGGATTGACACTTTGTTTTTCCATAGTTATATTATCACTTTTTATTTTCCTAATAAATAAAAATCATGCATTCACTTTGAGAAAGTTATTTATTAGTCAACCTGGTTTCGGAGTTTAAGACTGCTAAAGGCCGATATGATCTTACAACTACTACATATTGAATTGTTTGTCTACATATTGTATTGGGTAGTAAATGGGTAGTTTCTGCCTAAACTAAGAATGGTCTAAGAATGGAGTGTAGTCGCACTATTGCTATAAGGTCTAAGTATGTTAATGTACAATTATGTACTATTTCGTTTGAGAATATCACGTCATAAAAGAACATTATTGCCGTCAGTGACTTCGTTAAACATTGAGGAATTATGTACAGATCATTTTAGTATCATTAATTCCAACTTCCCGTCATAATTGTATGTATGTTCATTTCATTTGTACCATGTCTCTAACCATGCATTGTGACAGACACGGTTATCTGTCCGTCATACATTTTCAAGGCATCTATTCATTCAGAACAATGCAAAAGGTAAATGACTTCGTAACAAAACAAGCGAATATCTGCAGACCAAACGAATCATGCAATTCAACATGTTTCTTGTAAAAACTATTCCGTGATACTTGGGCACTACACACAGTTATCATTCTACGGTTACATTGCGTGAACAAACCAAACGCGGAGTATTACCCGACTTGGACACGAAAATATAGAATTCTATAAACAAAAACATAGTTTCCGTGTTACATAATGTACGATGAATCGAAGCAAATGGTAGCTATTTTATGATATAAAACTGTCGTGTGAAAATGTCGTTTATACAATGTATAGTTTCATTTAAAATGTGCTAAGTTATTTAAGTATGCATTACACTACATCATATTCAGTATTAAATCCTACTAGAATATTATAAATGCGAAGTTTGTGAGGATGGATGTATGTTTGTTGCTCTCTCACGAAAAAACTACTGGTTGGATTTGGATGAAACTTTACAGTAATATAGGTTATACATCAGAATACCACATAGGATATATTTTATCCCGAAATTCCCGCGGGAATCGATACAACGCGGGTAACACCGCGGGGCGCGGCTAGTACAATCATATGACTTGGTCTATGTAGTAATAACATAACTGCGTTATTGTATTATGTCACCATATATAATGACCGAGTTTATTCTATAGAATTTACTTAAGTATTTCAATTTTATTCATGTTTGTTTCTCGTGTGGTTATGGAAAGTAAGTAGAGCAAAGTAAATAAAGTGTGCACTATATTTGTTAATGTTTACTTGCAGTTGTCTTAATTGAAATGTTTATTTAAGTAGTTAAACACTTTAGAATCACTTTATCAGTACTGTTATTCAGTGATACTTACTGCCGCATTCAGAAATGTTCATTAAATCGACACTTTACTAATCGATGTAATTTTTCATACATATTGAGATGTGGTGTTGGCGTAGGATGGAAAGGATTAGTTGGACGGAAAGGGTGACAAATGAAGAAGTATTAGAATTGGTGAGAGAGAGTAGAACAATACTTGAGATAATAGAAAATAGGAGAGGGAAGATGATAGGACATCTCATACGACATGACAGATACATTAATAATATCATGTAGGTAAGGTAAAGTTGAAGGAAAGCGAGGTAGGGGAAGGCCTAGAATCAGTTACATGAGTCAGATTAAAGAAAAAGTGTCTGTCATGTCTTATAGAGATGTGAAGGAACTTGCACTGAATAGGAATAGATGGAGAAGTCTGCATCGGACTCACCGACAAGAGCCTTGCTCTTAAATTTATGATGACGATGAACATGTTAAAATCAGTAATTGAAAACAGGAAGCATTTGACGTGTCTGAGTACTGTTACCGTAATTTCTTAAATATTTATCAGTTTTGATAAATCTATACCACCCTGTTGGGCCAATAACTCTCAAAAACACTGCCTTATGCTTATGAGACACACATTTAAATATTTTTTAACCTCATTCTTCAATGTAAATTATAACAATGGAGTCCTCTAATCCTACATTGTTATAATTTTACATCTTCGAATGAGGTGATCATATAATATTGATCGAACTTAGCTTCAAGAAGTGTGTTTGAGCATCACTACATATTAAAAAACAAAGTCGCTTTCCGCTGTCTGTGTCCCTGTGTATGATTAGATCTTTAAAACTACGCATCGGATTTTGACGCGGTTTTCTAACTAGGATGCTGCTAGTATATAATAAACCAACTTCTCAATTCGTCTGATTCTTTTTTCGCCTAACAGTAGGTATTTTAATAAATTATCGTTCACATATTAAACTCCAACATCCTTGTCGCTTTTAAGTAATTTTTGTTTATTGTAACACTTAACACATCTACTTATTGACCATATTGGTAGGTCACTAGGTAAGTATAGCGTATACGTGAAACAAGTAGCATTACATTGATACAACGGTATCCAACAGATTGTACAAGTAGTCCTATACGTGGGCTGGCCAACAATGCGTCTCTCATATGTTTTCGCACAATTTACGATGTCCGATATTTGGTGAATAATCTCTTTATTGTGGCTTCGAACTAATTTGAATTGTAATTCGATGGTAATTTAGTCTTTGTAAATAGAGCATGCGCTAAACATTGATTAGTAATAATAGAACACAAGGTATGGCTTTTACAAATACTATTTTTTTTACAGAATATATTCATTTATTCAGTAGGTACTAAACCAGCGCTGCCCTAAGTATCACACTCTGGATAGCACAACGTGAGCCTTCTAATAGCTTTTTAATATTATTATTTTTATAAGATAAAATTCATGTAATTTTGTGTACTTAAAAAACAATAAATGTTTTTTTAAAAATAAACTTCAAGTTTTGGTTTTTCTTCTAATTTGGTTAATCTTCAACTTCTTTATGATCTAGGTTATTATGTAACTTTGTTATTAGAATCTAGGTCTTACATGGTGTTTGGCAAATTCATTCAAAAGGCTATATCTGCCTAAACGCTAGAAATAGGACGTTCCGTTATCAGTGTACTCAGTATGTAAAGAAAACATTTCGCAATGACGACTCCATGACACGTGGAAATGAAAGTCTTTTGAAGACCAAGCGACGTTTCTATTCAATTATTTTGAGTGCGTTCGAATCGGTCCGGACAATTGTTCGAAGTATTACCTATTGTGTAAAACGCATAATTAATTAGTCACGAACAGTTTTGGTTTTCGTTCGATTGCAACTATTTTGCACTCATTAATTAGTTGAAACACGAAACCTAACCTAACTCACTAAAATGAAACTTCACATGAATGAAAGATATCAGTGTTAAAATCCTATTATTATGAGTATTTTTTTTATCTTCCTCTAGAAATATTGATTGTAAGTATTGTTTACTCGATTATATCGCAGCAAAAACTCTTAAATAAATAGACTTCACTACATCACTACATAGTATAAAATAAAGTCGTCTCTTTTTCGTGTCTGTCACACTGTTTGTCTGTCTGTATGCTTAAATCTTTAAAATTACGCAACGGATTTTGATGCGGTTTTTTGTAATAGGTAGAGTGATTCAATAGGAAGGTTTTTATGTAAAAAAAATCCCGAAATTCCGACGGGAACGGGCACAACGCGGGTAAAACCGCGGGGCGCTGCTAGTATAATAATAATATAATACACCCGGACAAATTCACACACGGTAAATTAGACCCAAACTAAACTCTAAGCTTGTATTATGGAATCTAACAAACTGATACTACTAATATACATACACAAATACTTACTTAGTATCTATGTTTATTAAAATACCGAAAAACACTCAAATTTGAATCGTTTAAAACTATTATTAGAATCCTTGGCCCAGTTACGATTAGCAAAGAAATAAAAGTCTTAGAAGGTATTACAATGAATTAAATAACCTTAAAATAGTTTTGGATTTGCCCACGTCCAATAAATACTAATAATGTCGTACCACTTTCTGTTGCACTTAAATGGAGGAGGTTATTTGCATCTAGGTGACCACTGTGTAAGGAGGCGCGTAGGCGTCAAACAAAATAACCTCGACTTCACATTCAATGTCTACTTTGTTACTATAACTTAACATATTTAAATGATGAGCAACTTCTGAATAACACCAAAGAAGAGTCCAAAGCTGTTACCTACTTACCTATAAGCATTTTTATAGACTTAATGTAGCATTGTATTAAGTTTCTTGTCTATATTTAATAAAGGTGAAGATTTTTTTCTGCTCAACAAAATGTATGAGCAATCCCCTAAATCTGGAAAAATAACGTACATAATCACAATGTGCAAAGTGTTCACACTAGCATCATCTATTGGATATGAACAGCTAGTGGTATATCATACATATCTTTTTGTACTCGTTTAGGGTTCAACGCCCTACTTTAAAATCTTTCTAGGTATTTATTTATACTGATAACAAATCATTACTTTTAGTATATTTTTGTGACTTTACTAACCTTCAGAATCATAGCAGAAAAATGATTTACTTTGGGGAGTTAACATTTTGCATTTCTATGAAAAAAAATTGTGAAAATATGTTAAAAATTGGTAAGCAATAAGCAATATCTATGGGTACTTTAGTCCTCAATAACCAGAGCATCCTGACTGTACATAGACAAATGTGGAATTTACGATGTTGTCGTTAATCATCAAACATTTGTTAACTGTCACATATACAATCGAACAAGCTGTGTAACCACAACACACAGATAAACACACCCACAAATGATAACAAATTCGCGTGAAGCATGAAGGCTAGAGAGCGTCGCCGGCGCATCGAAACTTCATTTATTTCAAAAAAGTTTAAAACTAATTTATTAAGGCCGATTTACCAACCACCGACTAGAATTACATCAGTAGAAAAAAAACGATTTCATTCTATCCTTATCTGTCTATGGTGGTAATATAAACCAAATAGTTTAGAACTTTCATTGAGTTACATACGTACATATAACTCAATGAGAATTTTACTTTTTTTTAAGTATACGAACTGAATAAAGGAGTTTACCGACTTTCTTTACCGATACAAAAGTTATCAATAGCAGACCTCTTACATAATAACTACCAACTATGCACATGGACCAAACTCTAATAAGTAAACATAAATACCGTATACGTAAATAATTAGTTACCAAGTTAGCCTTCAAACATAACAGTCTACAAACTCCTTAAACGTTAAAACCGATATTGACCCCGATTGTGAAATTTAGAGCATGACGATTGTACATCTGATCATTTCGTTGGCCCAATAATGTATTGGTGCAATTAATAGTTCATTTGCTATTACTATCGCTTGTTTACTATGATGCAAGGGATCGTAAATTGAACCAGATAAATGTAAACATTTCAACGTAATAAGGTCGGTACGTTCATAGCATTCGAATTGGGCTATTTATTTAAAGGAGCTAGATATATGACTATACGGACACTTTAAACTGTGCTTTAAAGTATAGTTATGTAATATACTACACTGTGCCATAACAATTGTTGGGTTTTTTCCATGAAATTAAAAGATTGAGTCTGATTGAAAGCACTGTGTTTGTGTATTATCCCAGTGACGGAACTATGTGGAGGGGGGCTAGTATCCTCCCAAAAAATATGTGAATTCTCCCCAAAAAACGAGTGTTCCGAGACATAACACTCACAAATTACTCCCAAACCAAATCCCCTACCCCACTAGAGTCAAGCCAAATAATTCCCCGAACAATATCCTGGATCCGTCCCTGGTATTTTGTTTAGTATTTATTCATTCTCTTGTCTTAGACTGTCTCGCCGATCGTGAACAACTAGCACTAAACTCAAAGCATGAAATGCTATCTACGGTGTAAGGTTACCATTATATGCAAGCTACGATTTCTAAGAAGTTTCATTATTAATGGTTTTATTTTGAAGCTTTGTTTACAGTCTATGGTTTGTGGTTTTGTTTGTCATCATTATGTCAATGTTTATAAGAATAACAGTTTAATAACGCGTAAGAGCGTTTTCACATTATCCGATCCGATATCGGTGTCGGACGCCGATCCGATATCGGGGTTAAGTAAAATGTATGAAATAAGTACCTGTCTTTCATATTGTCCGGCCCGATATCGGAACATATTTCATACATTTGACTTACCCCGATATCGGATCGGCGTCCGACACCGATATCGGATCGGATAATGTGGAAACGCTCTAAGAATATTGCAGGAACTTAATTTTTAACATGTAACTGATCTACGGTGAGATGGGAAGCCCAGCGGTGGGACATTACAGGCTTATACTTTTTTACTTACTACCGATAATTAATTATAATACTCGTATATACATAACTGTGATACGTCGCGTTGTCAAAAACGTAAATTACGTTCTATTTTTTTGTTGACTGTACCTGAAACAAAAATAAATTGGTTGTTAATAAGTCCTTTTACTTTACATAAGTACCTAGCTTTAAATAGGAAACCCTGTAGTAGTACAGTCAAGGCCATTATTATCCAACTATTATAGTATATTATAATATCTATTTAACAGAGAAACTTGCCTACTTTGAATACTCAACAATTTAACTAAATACCGTTTATTTTAAAAATAGTCCAAAATAACTAATGTAGGTGCGCTTGCGACTCGCCAATGTAAATATTGTAATAACAGTTATTGCGGATATTTCTGTGTTTACTTTAAAAGATAGCTTTTAGAATACATTTTAGTACATCTAGGTATTTTTCCTACTATTATAATACATGCGAAAGTTTGTAAGTTTATGTATGTTTGTTATTCTGTCACGCGAAAACTATGGAACGGATTTGATGAAACTTTACCGTTATATGAGTAATACATTAAAATAACACTTGGGATACATTTTATCCCAAAATTCCATCAAGAACGGTTACAACGGGGGTAAAACCGTAGGGCGCTGCTAGTCTAATATAATAAGAAGAGAAGAAGCTGAATATCTGGAACTGCCTGTCCAATAAAAAAATCAGCATTTACATTGTACAGTCACATTCAATAAAAAGGTTTAAAAGGTCAGCTTATTTTGATCCCAAAATTCCCACGAGATCGGGCACTTCGCACGAGGAAAAGGCTGAACGCCGGGGCTTCTAGTTAGGGTAGATATTTTGATGTATTTCTTGGCAATAACTTGCCATGAACTGAGGAGGAAACTAGTTTAGGATACGTAGATGGACGGTATCAACTGAGGTATTCTATTGGTGAATTAAAACGGTATCTTTATATAAGTTACCGTTGAATTATATCATATAAAATCTAAGTGGCAGGTTAACCTGCGTAATACTTGCTGGTTTCTTAAGTTTAAGCGAACACTACTCATTTTGAATTAAAACTACGTTTACGGATACGCTTCGCTTTTATTTAAATTTTTTAACTGACGTTCAGTCTTCCATTGATGAAAAAATCAGTCTTCTGTGACCACGGATCCTGTAAAGGGGCCGAAACGTCAGATGAAAATGAAAAATAAAATCGAAGTGTATACCTATGTAAACGTATATCTTTTAAACTTTCACGATTTGAACACATAGTTTAAACGTACTCACACGGGTTTTTTCGCGTTATAAAGTTTCAATGTATGTAAACGTAGTTTCAATTTAAATCTGTATAATACTTAATATTATCATAACACAGGTATTGTATATATCTACAAACTAGCAGCGCCCCGCGGTTTTACCCGCGTTGTGCCCGTTCCCGTGGGAATTTCGGGATAAAATGTAGCCTATAGCCTTCCTCGATAAATAGACTATCTAACAGTGAAAGAATTATTCAAATCGGTTCAGTAGTTTCTGAGATTAGCGCGTTTAAACAAACAAACAAACAAACAAACAAACAAAACAAACTCTTCAGCTTTATAATATTAGTATAGATGTTCAGACGTATGAATAGACCTACTATTATTATAAAGTTAAAGCCTATGTTGCTTTGCTTGAATGCGCTTAACTCTAGAACTAGGTACTCGTACGAGTATGTAAATCAGTAGTATTCGAAAAACAACATTCGAGCCTATTTTAACAAGACTCAAAATTTCTCAGTAACAAAAATTTAAATTATACATGAGATATCAAATGATAAATTAATTACATTGGCCAACATTTCCTTTTATCACATTTTGCAACAATAAAATATTTATCAAATAAAAACTCGATAATAAAAGGTTTTATATTGTTAAGTAATCATTACTCTGCCGCGATGAATATGTGTCAATGAACGTGTGTCAATATTTATGTAAGTGTTCGAAATTGTATGTAACATGTATGTACAATATTTACTATAGGTACCATGTGCGGATAAAACAGATACTTTCATTTAAATGCAACTAGCAGCGCCCCGCGGTGTTACCCGCGTTGCGTGGGAATTTCGGGATTTTTTTTTACATAAAAACCTTCCTCTTGAATCACTCTACCTATTACAAAAACAGCATCAAAATCCGTTGCGTAATTTTAAAGATTTAAGCATACAGACAGACCAACAGACAGACACGAAAAAGAGACGACTTTATTTTATACTATGTAGTGATATGAACTGTTCATACTACTAATATATGCGCTACCGTACTTTGAAGGGTTCGTAAAATTGTCAGTCCCGGTTGTTTCAATAGACCATGTCGGAGGCCTTTAAGCGGTCTAAAAACTCCGACACCACACCAGGGTTGGTCACTTACCTACTTGAACCTACTTACTGTTCTTCTATTAAGCCTTTTGGTCAAACTCCTATATAACTGTTCTTTATAACTATCACTATCACTAACATCACTACATATTATAAAACTAAGTCCCCGGCCGCGGCCGCTGTTTGCGATAAAAACTTAAATACTACTGCACTGATTTTGACGCGGTTTTTTTAAACAGATAGAGTGATTCAAGAGGAAGGGATGTATGTATAAAAATTCTCGAAATTCCCACGGGAACGGGTACAACGGGGTAAATCCGCGGGGCACTTCTAACGTAAGTGAAACTTCAGCACGTTGCAATTTTTTTTTAATCGCATTATTTACACAAAGTAACTTATTAGCATAATATGACACATTATACTAGTTTATTTAATTAACTACTTACTTACACACATGATAAATGATACTCTTGTTTATTATTATATTAACAAAGGAAAAGCTAATGAGTAATCAATATGCCTCGTTTTACAATCAAAACCGACACAGGTACTTACGAAAAGGTCTGGTTTCACTAGGTCACATGTTGGGAACTTTACCTACATTAATAAAGTAAACACAATCGAAATGATAACAAAAGAGCCATTTTCAAGAACAACGGATTAAGTAACTCTTTGTTTGAATTCATTGTAAGTTATGAAAGTGAAAAGAGGAAGTTGAGTTGATGGTGACATTTGAATTGTGGCTAAATGTAATGTGCTTTCTTCTTGTATGTTTTGGTGGGAGAGATGCAGAAGGTTTCCTTGTGCTTGAGGTTTCTTTCAGTTAAATAGGTAAGCTTGATAAAGCGATGATTTTAAGCCACTTTTATCCCGAAACTTCTTCAGGAAGCAACCGCAAGGAAAGTTACAACCGCAGGATACCGCTGCAAATTTTTGTATTATATAACTATCAAACATAATACTTATTATTTTTATAGCCCCCGATATAGATCCAACCAACCAATAAGCTGCAATTTAATAAGTACTCAGACCAGTAAAACACTGTATTACTTTTAAGTACAGGTGTACATTCTGAATGACGCTATGGAATGCCATGGAAAATAATGGCACATCATTACATTACACAACGATAATGTACGACACATGCAAACCCGCAGAAACCGTGGCAGTAGCTACGATTCGATTCTACGCATGTTAAAAATTCGAAAGTTTGTCACGATGTATGGAAATTTAGATGTATGTACGTTTACGCAAAAACTAATGAACCAATTCAGATAAAAAGTGACAAAAAGATGGATTTGAATCTGACTTTTTATCTCGAATTCTGCAATTGGATTGGATCTCATTGGAAATTGGAACAAAGATTATAGAGTCTGGAATAAGATAGACCTTTTTATCTCGAAATTCTGGAACGGGCAGAGTACCTACAAAGCGCGCGAAATCGCCGGTGTTGCTCGTATAAAAATAATACCAAACAATTCAACTTTTGTTTGTAATTACAAGAGTACTGACCATTGACCATCGACAACAGACAGGTTTGAGTTTCAACAATGAACGCGACCTTCACGTAACAAATCGCGGTTTTTATTTCAAAGGTGAACAAAAAGTCAACTACATTCGTTGTTTTACATTCGCTAATTTGGAAATTTAATCTTTGTTATGTAAAGTTGTATAATTCGCTTTGATTTTCATAATAATTGATGATATTTATTGCTAGTGAAACAAAAAAGTATTTTCAATACAGCGCGCAGCGGTCCGGTTTTTACATAGTGTTAAAATTACCAATTTAAATGTCAGTATCAATATCATTGAGTTTGAATAATACATAAAAGGAGCAATAGGTAGATATCAACTTAGTATTGGAATACAAGACACAGATATGCTTTGCTGCTAATATCATAATTCTATGGGATATCATCAAACTCATTGATCAATATGCTATTTATAATAGATGTGTCAGTAGATAATATATTAATCTATGATTTTACCATAACATAAAGTATGTATTAAATCTTTCACTATTTATTTCAGAACCCAATTGGATAGATCAGTAAGTCATCTGCGCTAATAATGTTATGAAAACACGGAAACATCAACGGGAAACGGCCTGTAACTTATCTAACTAATAAATTCAACACATGTCAACCCGATAATATACGAAAACCATAAACGTATTCCATAGCCAATGAGAAAGCGATAAAACATTCAAAATTAGAACCGAAATAGAATACTTTCTATCAAACCTAGATTCGGTACGAAATAGCATCATTTTGGAACAGGCGCAGAGATTTTAATTACTAGTTCAAATGTTTACTCACTACTAATAAGGTTGTAGGTTAATTAGTATGCAGGCCTGATAGGAATAATAAATAGATTTATAGAAATAGAAAGCAAGCTCTTCAAACATGTTCTAAAAATAAAATCGTAATGATTGATGCTTTTTTGTTTTTATTAAAAACGTGAACATTGTTAACTAAATGACAATTCTAGAATGTTCAGAGCGTTGTGATGCTGATGACATAATGTTCGCAAAATACACTTTATACATATTTATATAAATTGTGATCATTTAGACGGCAATAGAAAACAATGTGTTATGTAACAGTAACAGTAAGACAGAGCTATCAATTTACATTTGATTTGCAATAATATTTATATTGATTGTTATTGTTCAAAAAATTACACGAATAATTAAAACCATTATTATTCTCGTAGAAATAACTTAAAATATTGCTCAAACGGACAAGTTTTGCATCAAAATTTCATTACAAATGATTATTTTAATGGAGGTATTAGCTGTTATCAGTTTAATTCGAACAATACACGTATAATTAAAGTAACAATGAACCCCAAATAGCATGTTACTCATTTAAAGAACCGAATACAGTGAATTTGCATTTAGTACATACAATAAAGAGAGATTCATTACAACACCGCATAAGGTACTGTTGTAGGTTGGCTGTATTGTTTTCACGTATATAATCTACTTATGTATAGGTATCTAAAGGTCTCTACCCACTAAAGCCGGTGGCGTTACCTCTAAAGCCAGGCGGCATTACCCAAAGGTTTAGACAGCTAAGCTTAGTAGTAATAGTAGTGGCACTAAATGAGGTAGGAAACTTTGATGTGTAGAGGTCTTTAACCATATATATGTAATCACTTGGCAGCAAATCGTTTTGAATATAGAACAACTTTCAGACAAGCAGTTACTTTGCATAAATAGATCATGCATTACCTCTCGCGACGAAAAGACTAAGTTGCATGACAGAAAAAGTTCCGCGGCTTTAGTTGCCTAGTGTATCCACAACTTTAGCGATTAGTCTGCAGTTTACTGCCTACTATGTCATTGTTAATACCCACATACGATACGAAACAGGAGAAAAAACGGAACAATACATTTGCCAACTGTTTGAGATGCCAAACCTCCAATGATTGTGAGAAATCATTCGGACAATAAGCAATAGGCATTTATAAAATATTCGAAAGTAGTTTTGACTAAGTACTAATGTTGCTTTAACTTTTTTGACGTTACATAAGTTTGTTGACTTGTTTGATGAGAAATAGAATTTTATAGAATGCGGAAATTTTAAACAAAATATGTCTTGCCTTCTCTAAATCAAATTCAAATAAGTACCCGGTAGCTAGTTTAGTTATCTCTTATGTTAACCAAATGATACTTAGAAAGATATGTACTTTTACTTTCAATCAATCACGAGTCACGATCTTTTTTCAACCTATACTGTTTCTCTTTTCAGCAAAGGTCTCTCCAACACCTTCTAAGCGTCCCTGTCCTGCGGGATAGTGATCTCCATTCAAATTTCATACAAAATGCTTGGAAATAAAGTACAATTTAAAATGCCCTGTCTAACTAAAAAATGGATTAACTTTTACTAAGTACCAAAAATCACCTCAGCTCAAGATGCATACGCAATTAACGGCAACATTACACAGCATCCACATTATAAGTAGTATTAGCGTGTAATGTCCCACTTCTGGGCAAAGACCTCTCCTCTCTGAAGATATTGCACAGTGCGTAATCGCCACGCATATAAGTATACAAATACTATTTTTATTACTGCCATTCGGTTTGCCAGTTTGAAGCCCTCAAAAATTACCCGAGACCCCATCACTGATCATTACTCAACCTTTTATATTCTCTGCCATTCAGTTTGAAGCCCCGAAAGATCTCGGCAGAGTTTGGGCTACATGATCTGAATTAGTAACGCAGGGGTATTTGAAATAATGTACGTGAACTCTTTACACTATAACAATAGAGCACATTATTACGCTATATCCATATAATTTCCCACGATTTGAAAGAAAGTAGCAGTTAACACCTCAAACATGGTTTAAGAGCGAGAGGTGTTGCCATTATGTCTCTTTGTTATAATAACTTTGCTAATTTCTATTACGACACCGAGACCCGAGACAATGACTAGATAATATAATTATTATGAGAGTCCTAACTACGTTGACAATACTATCACGACTAGTCTATAGTAAGCTAAGAATGTATGATTAGTTTTAAAAACAATGAAATTAATTATGTTCTGTAACTTTAGCTATAGGTTCGCTTCAATTATTAGTAGTTAAGTGTATAATAAAGGCCATCGGCTCATCTAATGCCCCTGGCACGTACCAGCAGGCCTGTAATTCCTCATAAGAGACAAGCTTTGTTGGTTTTTATATTTTTTTCTAATATGTATATGTATCTCCCTCCCCCTCCCTCTCTCTCTCTCTCTCTCTCTCCCTCTCTCTTTCTCTCTCTCTATTTGGGTAAGAAGAAACGCGACAAAATTCCATATTTTGTCACTGTCTAACATGGTCTTTGATATGCATCTTGGTATATTTAGTAGTACCAGTTAATTAGATTCCATAACACAAGCTTCGAGCTTACTTTGGGTCTAATTAACCGTATGTGAATTTGTCCAGGTATATTTATTTGTTTATTTATTTTATTTATTTATTTAGGCAAGTGACAATGGCTAAGCATTGCTATATTCTATTATCATTTATAGAAATTCATAGACAGGAACCCCAAATTTTAGATTTGTGAGAGAACCACTTTGTTTTAGCGACCAAGTTTTATTACTAACAATCTTCTAAATTTTGATAGTAAAGAAGTAGTCCATCGAAATGTTAAATTTTTTAGGCCTAACCTTGCGTTTTATAGAGGATGCAATTTTATTTTTTTGATGTGTAGGGGGGGTCAGTGTAAAGCTAAAAACAAGTTTGTGGGGTCGCCAACGCCACCCTTGTCCCACGGCCGCAATCTTGAAAATAGGGGTTGAAATGGTTTTTACGATATATCTCTTAAACTAATAATTTTATTTAAAAAAATTGTTCACATTTTTGTTGCAAATTAAATTCTCTACAACTTTGGCCCAGTAACTTTTTGTCGTAGAACTATAAATAAAAAAGTTATAAGCGAAAATGTTCAGAAATTCGAAAAGTAAAAATAAAAGACATAAGGGACATTACAGCTGCTGCTGATCCTAATACCGATCTATCGAAGGTCGTAGTTCGATTAGGTGGGTTCCATTTGCTCATGTCGGTCATAGGTGCGATTGGATATATCATGTCTGGTAGTGGACTCGAGGATATCTTCAAATTAATTCATGCTGAGAACTGTGTACAGCACATAATGTCTGGACATGCAATAGTTTAGGAGATATATCGTAAAAACCATTTCAACCCCTATTTTCAAGATGGCGGCCGTGGGACAAGGGTGGCGACCCCACAAGCTTGTTTTTAGCTTTACACATCAATAAAATAAAATTGCGTCCTCTAAAAAACGCAACCCCAAATGTAACTTTTCGATGGACTAAAGGTATTGCCACTTGTCTGACAAATGAATTGAGATAAAGAATGTCTTTATTTGTAATTTTAACAAAAAGGTGTTTTGACACAGAGGACAGATTCCGATTAAATTCTGTTTACATCATCGGCCACTGTAACAAAAGCGATAATAACCAAAAATATCAGGTACAGTGGGTCAGTATAATTCAATATGTCAATTAAATACATCCTACATTTAAAAAATTACTTTCACAACCACTTCAACCTAATTTTAGTTGACTCTTTTGGTGTTCATTAATCGGTTAACTGATCCACAACCTTTTGTAATTCAATCTGTAAACGGTACATTTTGAGTCGCGATATTTCATAACTCAGAACTAACGTACCGTATTTAACGAGCTTAGATGGTACTACAATTAGTTATCAGTTTGTATTTGTTGGTTTTCTGTTTTGTAACGTTACGTTATTTTTGTTTCAGTTATTATGTGAGCATTGTAAGACTACTTGAGATGAGATGTGTCTCTTAGGAACTGGTTAGTTTAGAACTTATACCAACATACACATAATACAACTTAATGTTTTTACCTGATATTATGTCCTTCATAAAAGTCATAAAACTGACATTTAACGGATGAAATTTTGTAGTAATATAGGATATTATCTGACTACGCCATAGGATACATTTTATCCCGAAATTCCCGCGGGAACGGGTACAACGCGAGTAAAGCCGCGTGGCACTACTAGTACCTAAATTCGTAATAATTCCACTTCAATTTAATCATTTATTCGGAAACCAAGTTATCTTCTCACAAACAGCACTAACCTAACTGCCTACCTAGATTAATAATTAGCTGTCAAATAGCACCGCGTAGGTAGAAAGATAATATTAGGCATTATACTCGTGCTGTGGCGTTTTCAATGAGACGACTGGTGGGTTTCAGTCGCATGACTGGCGGATAAAGGTCTATTTACTGGTTGATATGACCTCGGATTACGTCAGCTATCGAACAATGCTGTTAACTGCATGAGGGCTAGTTTCATAGATTTTGCAGTTGCCTGTTTTATTCATGCATTCGTGATTGCTATTATAAAAGTATTAGACTGTAATGTCCCACTGCTGGGCAAATGCTTCTCATCTCACTGAAGATATCAGTACAGTGAGGTCACATGCAAACTTTTGGATTAACAGTAAAAATACTCTCTTTATGAAATAAGTATGTCTAACCAGCAGAGACCTCGGCCTCTGTACAGCATCAGCTGAGACGTCTCCGTATGAGACGTATAATTTTGTATTTTTATTTTTTATTTTCTTGTGATTGTGGTCTTCTTCGTCTTCTTCTTCATCAAGTGGATGGTCAACCTGACCAATCCTGGTGTCAAAGTTATTGAGCCGCCAAAGGCCTCTGACATGGCTCATGTAACGACTACTATCCGTAGAAAGTAACCGGGACCGAATTGTGGTAAAAAATTATTTATTTAATTGTGAATTGCTTCTTCCTGAATTCGGTTTTAAATAACAATTACTTAGCAAATTCTAACACGAGATCTAGAAAACTAATTTGTCTTGTAAATCAGTTTCACGACTACTAGTGATAACTATAATTAGTTACGGAATGACTGATAGAGATAAAATATATTCAAAATTACGATTCTCACGTATAGAATAGTAGATGCATGGACTAACATAATATGGTGGACGTAAAGAAACGTGCCTTACTAAGAAGTTGAAAATGTTCTCTCATTGTGTCTTGTATAATCTTAGACTGTTTAGAATTGTTTTAGAATAAAAAGTGGGTATTTCGATATCCATACTATTTTTCATACATGCATGCGAACAGACATGCAATTTGGTCAATCTTATAACGTCCTAATATCCTTTTATTCACTTCGGGGCTTAAAAACACCTTTCTACCTAACGCTATCTATCTACACTAATATTATAAAGAGGAAAACTTTGTTTGTTTGGTTGTAATGAATAGGCTCAAAAACAACTGGACCGTTTTTAATAATTCTTTCACCATTCGAAAGCTACATTATCCACGTGTAACATAGGCTATTTTTCATCCCGAAATTCCCACAGGAATGGACACAACGCGAGTAAAACCGCGGGGCGCTGCTAGTATACTACATCATCACTACATAGTACGAGTATAAAACAAAGTCGCTACTTTTGTCTGTTTGTTTGTCTGTATGCTTAAATCTTTAAAATTACGCAACGGATTTTGATGCGGTTTTTTGTAATAGGTAGAGTGATTCAAGAGGAAGGTTTATATGTATAAAAATTCCCGAAATTCCCACGGGAACGGGTACAACGCGGGTAAAACCGCGGGGCGCTGCTATAATAAAGCTGAAGTGTTTGACTTTTTGTTTTTTTTACACGCTTATCTTAGCTACCAATCCGATTTGAATAATAATTATGTTTGTAATCTATACTAATACATATAATAAATCTGAAGAATTTGATTTCTGATTTCATAGTTATTTGATTGCGCTAATCTCAGAATTCAGAAACCACCAATTCGATATGAATCATTATTTTTGTAATACATTCAATGCTACTTTCTACATTCACAGCTACATTCAACGGAAAGGTTATAGACCATTTTTCATCCCGAAATTCCCACGGGAACGTGTAAAACGTGAGTAAAACCGCAGGGTACTGCTTGTTTTTATAAACCTGGTACGTATTGCTACACTAAAACTACCTGATATTGCCAATATCAGAATACGAGTGCAGAAACTTAATATTACTATCGACATTTTGCTCAACACAAGGTAATTTCCGTTCACAGATAAAAGGCAGCCACGGAAATAGAGGGCACGTGTTCTGTATTGTTCAGTTCTTTGTACCGATGTTAAAATAAAAGGAACTTTAACACTTGAGAATAGGGTTTCTTTTACTTGCTTGCATTTCTTTGTGATGACGTAGATTTGTAAGAAGACCTATGGGGTTGGGTGGAGTATGGATATTAATAGTCACAAAAGAGCGACGACGAAGGTTTAAAACTAAATAGAGATTTAAATACTTAACCATACTGATACTATCACACTTAGTAACGTCTGTTAAATCGACACTTAATAAATTGATGTCATTTTTCATACATTGCATGTCCAAATCACTCATTAAAATAGGTATCTAATAAGGAAGCATTTGACTACGGGTACGGGCGTAAGAGCTTATATTTTTATAGCACCATCTTCTTTCAAAGTAATATAACACCTAAGTCATAATATAGTTACTCTTATTTGAAAATCAGTCCCAACTAAGCCAATACAAAGGTATTATAATATTTGTAGAAAAGAAATAACAGTCTCTAGGTACCTTTGTTATCATAGTTATAATAAGCTACTACCTGCCGTTAGCAGTTATGATAATAAAAGTCAAACATTAACTGAACGATGGCTGATCTCATCTGGAATTCATGAAGCGTCCCGTAAGATTCCATTGCTTTATTGAATTGTACGGGTGCATTGACCAATGACCTTTATAAAGGCATTATTGTGCATACAATATTTAACTTTAAAAATACATCCCTATTTGAAACATAGTTACAGCTACTGCAAAAGGTGTGGTAGACAATTTATATGTCGTATAGCTATTTGCCTCAAAATGATAAGAAAGTTAATTTAAATCAATTATATGTATAATTGTGCTTATATTTATCATGTCAGTCAGTTGAATGAGTATACATACAATATCATCATTATTAATGTGTAGTAGACTCGTAGAACACTGTTTAATACCTAAATGAAGCACAAACAAAATAGTAGCAGACGCCATTAAACATAAAACGTACTATCACTGCAATCATCATTAGACCCTTTCAAAAGCACCTTGTATCCGATCTCTGTGAGAACACTCGCCACGTACTCGCATTTCACTTTCCTGCAATTAGGCATTTTGTTGCCACTACTAATGGTCCGTATCTCGACTTACACACGTTTCATTCATTATTTCGTATTCATGTGACTAAAATATGTTTCTAACTACTAAGTATTATATGTTACTTATTTTTTTAAGAGTACTGTAATTTTTTATAGTAGTGGATGTCAGATGACAAAATTATACATTCACAGACAGAGAACGAAATAATAAGTCCGATGTAATCTTGGTTTGCCCAAACCATTCATAACACGACTCTCACTATTCAAACAACATTCAAACAGACTTGCTTAAAGAAAGTGAAATCTTATGACAATCAGAACAGCATCGAGATAAAAATCTCGATAAGAATGCGTGCGATGCAATTTAATTACTAATGTTATGATACGAGCAGGATATGAGGCATTTAATTGCATCCATGGTCGGGGTATGCAGCCTTGTCTTACATACTGCCAGCATGTTCAACTAACTTACTTACTAATCTGTACTTTAAAAGGAAAACAATATGTATTGGCATGTAACATGTCCACTTGACTGACCTAAAAGGACATCACCTTATTAGTAATTCCTTTTCCCTATTACAAAATTTATTGCCTTATACATTAAGTTACATAATTATAGATAAATAAACTGTGAGAAGAGTTGATTTTGCATAAGCTTTAATTATAGTTACGTATTAATAACTAGCAGCGCCCCGCGGTTTTACCCGCGTTGTGCCCGTTTCCATAAGAATTTCGGGATGAAAAATAGCTTATAACCTTCCCGTTGAATGTGGCTATCAATTACAAAAAGATTTATTCAAATCGGACGGGTAATTCCCGAGATTAGCTCGAACATACAAACAAACAAACTTAAAAAAATTACCTCTTTATAATATTAGTATAGTATGGAAGTATAGATGAACGAGTAAATAATGGAATCGGTAATGCTATAAGGAAAGTAATTCATTTTCCAGCTATTAATTTTGAACAACACATAAAATTGAAACGTGTTACCAACATGTGCACGTATTAAAAGAATATGGAACTCTATAAACAACAGTATTTTGAAAGAATTGCGCAACAGACAGGCGGCTGAAATTAACGTCTTTCAACTGACATTATTCGGATGTATCCTGTACCAATGTTACGACGGATTTGTGACATTTTTCTCGTAAATATTTGCAAGAAAAGTAATTAATTGTTCGGTATTTGGGACTATTGCATGTGACCCAAAACTGCCGGAGTGTTTTCATCGTGACAGAGCATGCGACGACTTTCCCGAAGCATTCTATTTCAGTCCTCGGTGGCACATTTTTTAATCAACCGGTAGCGTAAAAGTTTCACTGAACTGGAAAAAACCATTGTTTCAAAATTGATTTTACTACGGGAGTGAAGTCATGATTTATTGTTCATTCAACTTGAAGATCTCGTCAAATGAAGTTGTTCCAATCCAACTGGTTTGACGTTTATACTCGTTGATATTCATAACGTCAAAGCTCCAAGTATAAATTAATCTTATACACTACCTACTTTCACGGTAATATTGTTTCGAAAGTTCTTTTTTAACCGCAGTTTAATGATACTTATCTCGTTTAACGTTATTGTTAATTATCCTTTTGAGGGTTTTATTACCCGACTTCTACCAAAGAGTAGTTCGATTCTTTTTATAGGTTAGTATGTTAAACAAAGATATAGGCACCGAATACCTATTACCTTCACATACATAGGTAATTATGTTTTTATATAATTACAGTCTATAAAAGATGGTGAACATATTTAATACTAGCTGTGCCCCGCGGTTTCACCCGCAGCGCCCCCGTTCCCGTGGGAATTTTGAGATTTTTATTCCTTATTTTTCTTATATAAAAACCTTGTCTTGACAATAAGGAACACATTAAAAAAAGAATCATCCAATTTGGTGCAGTCGTTCTGAAGTTATGCGCTTAGCAACAGATTCAGCGATTCATTTTTACATTATAGATTACGATATACCAGAACACCCTTATTTATGAAATCTTGTAGTCTTGCTTGAGGTGTTCATCAACTTATCAACTTTTGTAGTTGACTGTACAGATGTGTATAATATGTATGCAATACGTAAATACATCTCTATCGTCCCTGAAAGTCAATGACTCGTTCTCATCCACTTTATGCCTAAACGAACTTGAAAGAGTTTACCCTCGATCAGCTCAGTAATCAATTATCTATTCGAAGTATTTTGGTAGATACTATCTACTACACCTTTTAAAAATCAAAGAAAAATTAATAACACCTCTATATTCTAACACCTTATATACTCATACAGTTACTTTATCCCACAAGCGCCCTTGAGCCATGTTTGTGTAGGTAATTGTACTGTGCATCATGGCCCGCGTCAAAATCCTGTCAAAATTGTCTTTGAAGTAGAGACAGCATGTTAGGTTTGAGTGAAGACGTATTCGCATTGATATATTATACCAAATGATTATTAAACAATAATCTTGCCCGGTGCTGAATAGTTACGCACACAGACACGCGTGTCTATACTCATTACAGCCTGTGCTACAACTACAACTATGGTTCAGGAGTGCTCGAGAAATAAAACAACTATGCTTTACGATCGTTGTTTGATTTGTTTACTTGTCTCGATTGGCATAAGGTGTAACATATTCCCTTCTTAATAAGAATTTCCGACGAATTCAGACTCCTCTTTTTTGAAGTTAGTTCAAATCGTGATAAAACATAGCCGAAATCCCTTTGTTTACTTAACCGAATTTATACTGATACAAGATACCCTTCGAATCAAAGCAAATTTGTACTAAACAGTCTATTTAATTCTAAATCATGCACACCTGCAAAATATAGGTATAATTATATTAATTTGACTTGACCGTTATTCGAAGCTTATTTAATTTGAGATAGGCACTACGTTTCCCGCCATCTATATCCGTCTCTTTTCCTCTTGTATCCTTCTCTTTCTAACCCCACCACCTGGCAGAGTGGGGGCGCACTGAGTGAGCCGCCAACTTTTTACCTCATTGGCGTCTTGTTTCCCGCCGTGTACGTTGTGTTAACAAAAACGTTAGCACAATACTGAAAATTATCTTAAAATACCTAATTATAATACCTACAAGTATATTAACTAGTGGTATAACTTATAAGTCTCCACAAGACAACACGTGAGTTACTTCTTATTGATATAAATTATTACAAAGGAATATTCTACCTAAGAATTCAATTAGTTACGTACCCACATTTTAAAAAGTGTGTAGTCGCATAATTTTACTAACGGTTTTTATCCGTTCGAATTAATATTAAATGTTATTCGTTGGGTTTTTAGAACGAACATTTTTATTTTGCTTAAATTCAGTGATTGGAACCGTTAATTTGAACTTTATTTACAACGATTTTTTACCGTTATTGTTGTATTAAAGCGCTGTCCTGTTTTAGAATGGATAATAATTATGTACAAAATGAAGTGACAGAACCAGGGCCATCTGGTACGCAGCGTAAGTTACGGTCTAGAAGCTCGAGTTCAAGCAGTAGTTCCCAGAGCAGTTCTTCATCCTCGTCGTCATCATGCTCCTCAAAGCATCGACGGAGTCGTCACGGAAAAAAGAGGAGGGGGAAAAAACGAAGACATTCAAGGCAGGAGTATCGGAAATTGTCAAAAGAGGTACGTGATCTTCGCAAATCCTTGTATGTTCGTGATAATGAGCGCCAAGTTCAAGCTAGTGATCATTACTATAGCGATTCCATGTCTATTAATTCTGGTGTTAGTCGTAATCTTTACAAAGAATCAGGTGATGACTTCTCAATTACTGACGCACCTAACGATGTTATTTTTAATATTCACACCAAATTAAAAGAACCTTCCATGCCCACGAGTTCAGAGCAACATTTGAAAATGCTATGTGATCTTCAACATTGGGACACTAGTAACTGGAATGAAATCAGATATTCCGAGACTCAAAAGGCGTATAATCACAAACCGGGTTTCACAGATATTGAGATAAATGAGGAAGTTACAGCCTTCCAGTCTCCCCGCCATTTGATATACGCTGATAAAACTTTTGCCGCCTTAACAATGTGCATTCTAAAGCAAAAGGAGTCGCTTCAGAAGGTATTACATGATTTTGCTCAGTGGTCTAAAGAGTTTACCCCAGATTATGAGGTCATTAATAACAAGCTAACAGAATTTATAAATCGCGGTGAATTTCAAACAACCTCCGCAGATTTGTTACAGCTTGTTTGTGGCCATCGCGCAGAGATATTGCAAATGCGCCGGGACTGTATAATGAAACAGGTAAAGGAGCCATTAGTAAAATCTGCGCTTAGGAAGATTCCTCCTACATCCACAAACTTGTTCAACGCAGAAAAATTCACAGCTGCTTTGGAGAAAGCGGGTGGAGTTCGTAAATGTTTTTGGCCGCTAAAGAAGTCTAACAACTCTACCTCGCAGGTGGAGAGACACAAAACTAGCGTCTCCTCGCAGGAGTACGCATCCCGAAAAAGACCCTCGCAGGGTTGTCAATATGGATCATGCCATGTGCAAGGCTGTTGTCCAACCGTACCACCCCCGCAGGGAGGTTATAACTTTCACTCAAATGGACATAGCTCTCATTCGGTCGCACCGAATAATCGGGGCCTTTTTCGTGGACGGGGTTCTTCGAGAAATTACCCCAAGCAGCGAAATCAGTTCAAATCTGGGCAGAAACCATCTACGCCCAACAACAGTACAGACGTCAAACGTCGAAAGTACTGACATGATGCAGTTCAAAGCGGGTCGTCTAGCAAATTTTTTAACTCAGTGGGAACAACTTGGAGCTCCAAATGTCATTCTCAAGATGATATCGGGGTATCGCATACCCTTTCGTCAAAGGCCTCCAATGATCAATCCAAGGAACATAACAAAGGGTATGTTAGTTCCTTATTCAGCGGAGATGACTGCTGCCATCGAGAAAATGAAGGATCAAGGGGTCCTCGAACGAGCACATATTTCTCCAAGTTTCCTTTCATCAATGTTTTTAGTTCTCAAAAACGACGGCTCTGCTCGGCCAATTTTCAACTTGAGGGCCCTCAATCAATACGTAATAACCCAAAAATTCAAACTAATAAATGCTTCTCGTGTACCAAAGTTCCTGCAAGAATGGGACTGGCTATGCAAAATAGATCTCTCACAAGCGTATTTTCACGTTCGTGTAGCTCGCAGCCACAGAAGATTCCTACGTCTAGTCTATCAAAGAGAGCTATTAGAAATGACATGTTTACCATTTGGTCTAAGTACTGCACCCAAGACTTTCGCATCAGTGACAAATTGGGTTGCCCAAAGACTCAGAGAACGAGGAATACGGATCCTGGTGTATTTGGACGACTTCCTGATTGCTCATCAACACGAAGAAAACCTAAGGGAACATGTAAACATTGTAATTCAGACTCTCGAGTCCTTAGGCTGGATCATAAACTACGAGAAATCTGTGCTAACGCCGTCAAAAACATTGGCGTATCTGGGAGTTCAGTGGAACGCTTGGACAAATCAAAAGCAACTCCCCAAGGAGAAGTTAACATCGCTGATTGCCAAGCTGTCCCAAATGCTAGACAAGAAACACACAAAGCTCAAAGAGATTCAGAGTTTGGTGGGACTTCTAAATTTTGCGAGTTTTACCGTCCCAAGGGGCCGACTCAACTATCGGGCTCTACTGGAACTCCTCAACAAAATGCTGAGATCAGACAAAAAATGGCATTTAATTTCCATGGAAGCCAGGGACAACATAATATGGTGGCTTCAGAACTGCAAACGCCCTTCAGCCATTCATGTTCCTCCACCATCGCATTACCTAACAACGGATGCCTCCGATATAGCATGGGGAGCTCGATTAGACAATTTGTCGCTGACAGGTTTGTGGGCAGATCACGAAAAACAGTTACACTGCAACCAGAAAGAGATGCTCGCCATCTTAAGGGTGTTACAAGATCATTGTCAGCTCCTACGCCGGAGTACAGTACTAATTCAATGCGACAACAAAACAGTTATCGCATATCTCAGACACGAAGGGGGCACGAGATCCACACCACTGATGGATCTGACATACCAAGTTTATCGAATCCTGGAAGAATACCAAATTCATGTGAACGTTTTTCATATTCCCGGGATATACAACGGTCATGCGGACCATTTGTCGAGACTTCGGGTCAATCCAGAGTGGCATCTTCTGGCCAAAGCCACAGAGACAGTGTTTGCCAAATGGGGCATCCCCCTGATAGACCTTTTTGCCTCCAGTCGAGCACACGTGGTAATGAATTATGCGTCTCTGGATCTGAACGATCACCAAGCATTGTTTCACGATGCGTTCTCCCGGCAGTGGAATTTTCAACTGGCCTGGATTTTCCCGCCACCGTACTTGATCCCCAAAGTGCTATCTCATTTGAACAGTGCTCACGGGATTTACTTGGTAGTAGTTCCACACTGGGACCGAGTATATTGGCGGGCAGATCTGAAGGCCCGAGCGTTGGCAGCCCCATTCACGCTTCAGAATCTCAATCAAGTCTTAATAGACGTGTCGACGGGACTCCCACCTCCCAGGACACAGGACATGACTCTCGAGGTGTGGAAATGTGGGGGTGGGCTGAGACCCTACAAGATTGGAACGATAGCCAACTAAAACTATTAAAGAAGTCTTGGCGGCCTTCCACGATAAAGACTTATGATGTTGCTTGGAAAAGATGGCTTATCTGGTCTAAGCAACACCAAATTGATCCTCATAATCCTAAAGGTAGAGAAGTAGCCAGATTCCTGTCAGACCTTCACCTGGTTAATAAGTTATCCTTTAATACGATTCTGTTGCACAAATCTGTAATTTCAACTCTTTGCAATCCAGACATTGCTGGCCAAATTAGTTGTCATATTTTAGTGAAACAGGTCTTAAAGTCTATAGCGTTAGAAAAACCAGTTAAGACAAAACCACCGATTTGGAACATAGATAGCCTAGCTGCCTATCTAAATAATTATAATTTTGTACATGATAACATTTTCCAAGTGCAAAGACACACTGCGACATTATTACTCTTATGCTCAGGTCGAAGAGTTCACGATTTAACTTTACTAAGAACTGATGCAGAGCATTGTATCCAAAGTAATAGTTCTATCACCTTGTGGCCTGTTTTTGGTTCAAAGACCGATTCTTCGGATCACAGGCAATCGGGTTGGAAATTGTTCACTAATTTAGATAGCAATAATTTGGATCCAGTCTATTGGATTAATAGAACGATTGAATTGTTAAAAAATCGCAGGGATTCGGCTAGGGTCCATAATCTATTCATTTCTATAAGAGGCGAAGCAAAAGCAGCTTCTAAGACAATTATATCAGGGTGGATTAAAACTCTACTTAAAGATGCGAGTATAACTGCAACGCCTGGGAGTTTTCGCTCTGCGGTTGCTTCGAAAAACTGGGTAGACAATTTCCCATTAGAAGATATTCTTGCGAGAGGAAATTGGAAGTCCCAAAATACTTTTTGTAAATTCTATAAGCGAACAGTTCTACCCTCATCTTCAAGTACATCTGTAACTATGTTATTTAATCCTGTTGATTGATATTACTGATTTAATGTCAAATTGTGATTAATCGATTTATTAAAAATATATAAATTAAACCAATATCATATAATTATACAAGAGGTTTTATTTGCATTCTGGTATTTGTTTTCATTCAAAGGGTCAATATAACAAGAGATACCTTTTCTTACTAACAATCATTCACATTGGCGTCCAGATCACCACCACCACCAGGCGATAACAAACAGGTCTCAAATTAAATAAGCTTCGAATAACGGTCAAGTCAAATTAATAGAAGCGTTTTACCTACCAATAAAACGCATATTAATTTACTTACCTTATTCGAAGCTTATGTTTTAAAGTCTGCCTGGTGTTTTTCGACTCAATGAGGTAAAAAGTTGGCGGCTCACTCAGTGCGCCCCCACTCTGCCAGGTGGTGGGGTTAGAAAGAGAAGGATACAAGAGGAAAAGAGACGGATATAGATGGCGGGAAACGTAGTGCCTATCTCAAATTAAATAAGCTTCGAATAAGGTAAGTAAATTAATATGCGTTTTATTGGTAGGTAAAACGCTTCTATTTATACGCTACGTTTTATTCAATTTATCAGACAGGATCTTTTGAAACCTGTCCGAATACGAAATAGTCGAATTAATTATACAACAAGAAAATCCAATACTTAGTTATGTTATTCTATGGAAAATTTTGGTACTTTTGAGCCATGTAAAATAAAACAATTAACAGCTTGTTTTTGTATAGGAAAACATCAACATTTTGACATGAGTTTCTTATACATAAGTACTTTATGGACACACAGACATAAAAATTACAATTAAGGGCCATGTGTCTTACTCTCCTAACTCTGAAGGGAGATATTCAGATAGTTTTAGTTTTATTAAGCGTTATATCTGCCACACGCCCTCTTTGAAGATTGACGTACCGACTGACATAACCATTGATTGATTAGCAACAAAATTTACACCTAAGACTCCTAAACTATCTATCTATCTCCCTCTAATCGCCGACTGTAGTTAGAGTTTTCTATAGATCTCCTAAACTAGCTATCTCCCTCTAAAAGCCGACTAGCAAGACCTATCGCCGTCTACTGTGCTAGTGCTACATCTGCGGTTATGTGAATGTTGTACAAACCTTTGCATAGTAACGATATGTAACATGGTTACTACGTACTAGGGCTTTTCAAATGGTAATGAGTCAGAATTTTGTATTTATTCGCATATTTAGGAAGATAACACAAGATAGTGACAATCTGTTTTGATGTTAAAATAATTATAAAATAATATGTACTTAGACTAATATTATATAGGTAATTTTTTTAAGTTTGTTAGTTTGTATGTTCGAGCTAATCTCGGTGATTACCACTCTGATGGATGAATCCATTACAAAAAGAATTATAGGCTAATTTTCATCCCGAAATTCCTATGGGAACGGCACAACGCGGGTAAAGCTGCGGGGTTCTACTAGTGTTCAATGTGGTAAAACGATAAACAATGTTTCTACCGCACTGTCAACCGTTTCTGGTACGTTTAAGGAATAACTGCATTGTAGCCATATTTAATCAGAAAACCTACATGTTCCTCATATTGTTTATTCCAAGTCCAAACGACAACAGCCAAAATAGATACATACACAGGTTTTTACGGCCTACATGCGTTTTAGCGACAGTTAACTTTCCATACATTTCATAATATTAGTGACATTCATAAAACAAAAGTTACTAATTTTGGTGTTCTTGGGTACCGGCCAAACCGCCGTCGACTCGCTTTGCCAAATCTATTGTTAATATTTAAAACTCGCGTTGCGTAACTCATCGATATAAATCGGAGAAATGTCTGTACATATTCATATTTATGATTTTATTCGCAATTTCTAACACATCTCGGATCGATCTCATAAATATAATTTTTATTCAAATTTATTTAGTATGTTATAAATATTATATAACTTTATGTAATTGTTTGTCACGCGCCTTTCTTAAAAACTATTAAATAATCAGTAATATATAATCAAAATTCAAAAATGGTTTTCTTCCTTATTTTACTACGAGTACCTGAGTTTAGAATCCAATATCACACCGAGCCCACGAAAGTGAATCTATTAATAACCACACTTCATCTTATTGACTACCATTTATAAATATTTGATCGTGTATAACTTGTGTTCCTTATGAACACACCACATAGGCCGATGAAAAAAAAGAACTACGAGTATATTTAACTACTAGCAGCGGCCTACCGTTTTACCCGCGTTGTGCCTGTTCCCGTGGGACTTTCGGGGTGAAAAATAGCCTATAACCTTCCCGTTGAATGTGGCTATCTATTACAAAAAGAATTATTCAAATCGGAATGATAATTCCCGAGATTACCTCGAACATACAAACAAAAATACTTACAAATTTTACCTCTTTATAATATTAATATAGACAGAACGTGCTAGTAGCTTGCTTGTAAGTTTGCTCTATATATTTGCCAGATACTTAACAATTTCAGCTCAATGCATGAACGTAAGTGCTACGTGCAAGGAGATAAAACTATGCAAGTGTGTCAGCTACAGGTAGGTAGGTGTATACCAACCTGAAATGCTAAAAATCCTATGGTAATCTCATATTATTTTTGTGAGAAGGCAAGAGGATTTCTTTTTTTATGTTGGAGAACTGCAAGAGGATTACAGTTCTCCAACATAAAGTGGTAAACAATAGTGAATTGGTTTTCTTCTTCATCGAGTGGATGGTCAACCTAACCAATCCTGGTGTCAGAGTTATTGAGCCGCCAAAGGCCTCTGACATGGCTCATGTAACGACTACTATCCGTAAAAAGTAACCGGGTCCGACCGCTTAACGAGCCCTCCGAAGCACGAAATCATCTTACTTTTCGGGCAATCAGGTGATTCAGCCTGCAATGCCCTAACCAAACTGAGGACAGTCGCACAAAGAGATTTTTGTGAGCTATTGTCCCCACCGGGAATCGAACCCGAAACCTCTGGATCGTGAGCCGAGCGTTCAAACCACAAGACCACTTAGGCTGTTAAGAAGAAATGGTGACAAAGCTATAAAGTTGTAAACTTTGTCATAAACCGTATATCAATATCGCATAGTGAACAACACGTTTCAAACATCACACTTTGGCTTATCGTCTGCGCATCCTTTCACTGTATTTGCATAATGAAACCGAAACACGCCAACTAGGTTTTTGTCAAATGCAAGAATTAGCATTCTAGTTCTACCTACAGCTTCATCGAAAGTAGAAAATATTGTATAGGACTTTTTTAGACAGATAAATTTACTAAGAGACCGTTCCCACTTTGATTATAACAGTCTTTAGACTTGTTTAAGACGAACAAAGCTGTCTGTATCTAAGGTTTATAGTAGAGTGACAACTGTTAGTCTGGCAAAATTAATTTAACAACTGTCACTTTATTCGTTAGTATTAAAGACAAAAAGTCTGTGAGAAACACACCCGTATCTCTTATTATGATCTTGTCTCTGGTGTCTCTCGCTTCTCCATACATTTCATAGACTAAAACAGACTGCCTAACTCTAGACCTGACTATAGTGTGTTGGGCCTCTAAGATACGTATCCATGTTTTATAGATGAACGAGTTAAGACATGGTAAACGATGTTTGGTAAGCTCTACCGGTTAAACTAGTCGATAAATTAATCAGCCTAATACTCTTGTTATTCTAGATTGTTTTGCGAGTTCCAGCTTATCTTTAGCTTCTGAAAGTAGTTCCAGTTGAAATAGTTTTTATTCTACTCTCTTGTTTAGTTTTTTTTTTGTGCGGCTTCTGTTTACTACAAATCTATTAACATTGAGTTTAAATATCGAATAAACTTATCATTAAAACGTAGTGAATACAAATACGAGTATAAATACTCTTTGTTATCATATTGATTGATGTATGATGCGCGGTCACAGAGCATAGAAGCACCGCGCTCTCCTACTAGAGACGCCATTAACAACAATACCCGTGCGGCGAAGATGCGCTGAACTCAACTTCAGGCTCAAACCGCCGTCAGTCTCTGCTAGCACGTTGTGGAGAGAATATTATCAAAAAAAGCGGTAGAAATGCCTCATTGTGCAGTGATTTGGTGTAATAATCAAAGTAAAAACGTAAATAAACAAAATTCTGGCGTATCGTATCATAAGTAAGTAATTAAATGCAACTTTTAGCTGTTTAAAAAATGCAATCGAGGTTATTTTGAAACACAAAACCTCAAACGTATCCATGGTAACCAGTAAATTAAAATGCGCTAGTGAGGTGGCGCATTGGTTGGCGTTATGTCGATAATGCGTGTCAATCGTATCCTTGTACTGAATCGATATTGTAGAATTGATATTTTTTACTTATATTGAACCCAGACTAGAGATTTATGTTTTGTAGCTAACTAGTAACTAATATTAAAATAATACAAACTATTATTTAAGGTTTCCTAATGATCCTTTCATAAAAGATAAATGGATATTCGCTACAGGAAAGTACAACTGGTTTCCTCAGAAACATGATACCATTTGCTCTGTCCATTTTGAAGCTGAAAGTTTCACGAAAAAGAATTTCAGAAGAAGTTTATATTCTGATGCTATTCCAACATTGAAACTCCATCCTATTTTCAACGAGGTAATGAAATGACTTTATTGTTATTTATTTGTAGAGGCTATATAATGTAAGGCAAAAAACGCCTAGCATACCTATGTATTACATGTATTATCATTATCATATAATAAAAAACTAAAATTCCCTAATCCTAAAATTTTAATAGTCATTAGTCCGATTTCTGTTGATAAAAAAAATATCGATAAAAACATCGACTCATATCGACATACCCATCTCTACATACAATACAGATACGTCAATTTTGAAGTAAAGCGTGTCATGATGTGAGTGAACGGTGACACTTTCCGACACGCTAAGTTTGTATGAAAAGTTTTAAGAAAGGCGTCTCTAGTAGGAGAGCGCGGTGCTTCTGTGCTCTGTGTGCGCGGTATACGGTATGGATGGAATGTCTTATTTTAAAAACAATACATTCATTGATTCTTCCTCATTGAAAAGGTTTAGTCCCAACGGCCACCACTAAAACGGCCACCACTGGTGGCCGTTAGAACAGTGCATTATTTTTTGTCCCAACGGCCACCAGTGGCGGACGTTGGAACATTCCAAATAATATTTGTCTCAACGGCCACCACTAAATTGCCACCACTGGGGGTCGTTAGGATTAATATTATTTATTGGTTTAGTCCGTTTTCGCAATTGCAGTTTCACAATTGGCTGCGAAAGAAGAATTATTTTTCACTGTTTCGTAATTAACTTTCAAACAAGAATTTATTTTCTGTTTTCACAATCAAGTTTCGTTACTTCAAAAACGTATCGATAAATATGCTTTAGGACCCAAGGTTGAATTCCTAAAATGTTGAAATCCCGAAATGTTGACTTTCCCAGAACGTTGGATCTCATAATCCCCCGTAATGTTAACCGATAACTATGGAACTAGTAAAAAAAAATAACCCTAACCTACCGTATTACTTACTATTCGGTAGGTTAGGGTTATTTTTTTTTTCATGTTTTAACTCTCTCTTTTGATTAAAATGACATAGTGTGACTAATTCTTGTTTCGCAGTTAATTGTGAAAAAAGAAAACGGAGATATTTTTAGTAATTAACTGCGAAAGAAGAAATAATGTTCGATTGCGAAAAAAGCCAAAAAAATCTTGGTTGGCAGTTAATTACGAAACAGAGAAAAATAATTCTTCTTCCGCAGCCAATTGTGAAACTGCAATTGCGAAAACGGACTAAACCAATAAATAATATTAATCCTAACGACCCCCAGTGGTGGCAATTTAGTGGTGGCCGTTGAGACAAATATTATTTGGAATGTTCCAACGTCCGCCACTGGTGGCCGTTGGGACAAAAAGTAATGCACTGTTCTAACGGCCACCAGTGGTGGCCGTTTTAGTGGTGGCCGTTGGGACTAAACCATTGAAAACATTGAGTGAGCCCACACTTGCATGAACAAGGTTTTTTGAAGAATATTAATCTTTTTCCAAATATGATCAGATCAACTATATACAAGTAAGTACGCGCATGGTCTTCCGCGAGAGGCTTTTGTCTTACAGTGAGACCATATTGCATCAGTTTAAAAAATAATCATACCATACTCAAAATTTTCACTCAAGTTCAAAGCATAATCATTCCCCAAAATTTCTTTCAAAGAACCATAAACGCTTAACTTGATAAACTACGAATGTAAGATCATTTGTTTACTACTTATTTTCCTTGTCACGAGATCGCGCTGACCGATGCTCTCTACTTACCTTCTAGGTCTAGACTAGTATACATATATCGTACCTATCTATATAGATATACTAGGTGCTCCAGGTAGCCTCGTATGTGGACCTTCCAACCGGTTCCTCACATTGTTAAGGAGATAGTCCACGTAGCAACTATTAATTCAGCTGCGGTCTACACTTCGAGTACTTATATTAAACTACGCACTTGTAAAGTTAAAGTTACTCATTACTCTCAGATGAAACTGGTTAACTAATAAACATACACGGATAACCGCAAGTTAACTGAGTTTAAGTGATTTCCTTGTAAAGTATAAAACGTTTAACTTTCACTTAATGCGAACTTTATAAGTGACAGAATCACTGAGCAATCAGTGGTTTTGTTGGTTGAAGAGTAATAGAAATCTATGCACTCGTAGATATGAGTAGTAAGAGCAATGGTATAACATAAGTTTGTACTTCTACTATAAGTATAATTGTAACTTGTACTGATTTAAATGGGTTGTCTATTATACAGGCTGTAAGGCTATACACCGTTGTCACTAAAACCATAGGTCGGACTTAATTATAAAAATGTTTATCTGAATGCTCGGTTGCAATCGGGGGCTACCTTTCTAAACAGTATTGTTTAACTAACGAAGATTCATATTGTAGTTACACTAATCTAAACTTGTCAATCAACACATTAAGGGCACATACAAATCATGACCTCTTGACCAGCTTGACCTCTTATAACACAATGACCTTACACCTTCAATTCAAACCCCTCATAAAACCGATTCATTACTTCCGCAGATCCAAAAATATTAGCCAAGACAGCAATTACTTACGTCTGCATATTAATTAAGTCACCTACATAACTAAATGCATATAATTGAATTCATTATCTCATTACTCGTTCGAAGCAAGAGTACAGATCGATTACTTTCAAACCGGAAATAATCAGATCGACAAATATACTAGTTTTTACTAGACGTCTGAAGAAGGTAGTGCCTAGTGGTCGTATGGAGTTGATCCTTGGAACATTCCGGAGGGTAGCGGGATTAAATAACTTGACATCCTGTTTAGAGCGTAGCAGGGATTCCAAGCTCATGCCACGTAATAACATAACTATATTGCAACTATTTGCGCCCTGCGGTTTAATTAGTCTTGTAAGTAGTAAATGTTGAGTTACTACGATGACTGTAGTATAACGTAGTAAGTTAGTATAAGTCTGTAATGTCCCACAGCTGGGCAAAGGCTTCTCATTTCATTGAAGTAACATACATAATATTTTAAACAAATAAAAAAAACTACCGCGATAGGATATAATAATACATACGTTAATAATAACGTAGAATATTTCTCAAGTTTTTAAACCAACTTTTAATGAAGTTAAAGTTTACTACTGCGTGAGCGTATGCTGAAGTAACGGACACTTAGACCGCTACGTTCTTCGTAAGAAAAAGTGTGAATTCTAAAGTTTTACGATTACGAAAATGACTAAAGATTTGTCGAACCCGGTTATTTCAATCGTTAGACTATGTCGGAGGCCTTTAGGCGGTCTAAAAACTCCGACACCAGGGTTGGCCACTGACCTCGAACTAACTTACTTTTACTAAAGATTTTGTCTTTGATTTTGTTATGACATATACCCTTTTTCCTCATAATAAACTTGCATAAACCTTTCCCTTTTTAATATAAGATACTAAGGTGCGGTCACACATTACTTCCAGTCCGTCTTTGATCAATGAAATGGCACTCTTCCAACTCACAATATATTTACAAACATTGGAGTGCAATTTCAACACAAATGTATACGAATATGTAAAGTACGACCAACACAGATTAATTGCTTTATAAAAGAATTCGCGGCGATAAAAAATAAACAAGTGTCCCAGTTTTCAGAGAGAAATAAATCGAGTAATTTAATAAGTTATACATTTTTAAGTGGTTAGTAGTAATGATGAATTTTATTTGGAAGGTTCCGCGAAATATCGTTGAAGAGAAATTAGTTTTATATGAAACTCTCCACTTGTTTTAAGTCGTTTATTTAATTGTATTAACGTATGGTGCTTATATCTTTAGTCGACACTAGCAAGCATATATTAATTTTAAATTACACACACAGTTAGATTTATACCGTGGAATTACGTTTGTTACAAAATTATATTTACAAAGGCTAAGCACATTCATCAAGCATCTTGAGATACTGACTAAAACTTGATAACTTATTTAGTTTGGCTAGGGCATTGCAGGCTGAATCACCTGATTGCCCGAAAAGTAAGATGATTCCGTGCTTCGGAGGGCACGTTAAGCCGTCGGTCCCGGTTACTTTCTACGGATAGTAGTCGTTACATGAGCCATGTCAGAGGCCTTTGGCGGTTCAATAACTCTGACACCAGGATTGGTCAGGTAACTCAGGTTGACCATCCACTCGATGAAGAAGAAGATAACTTATAAAGTAAGTAACTAAGTAAGGTAACTTGTTAAATTTAACGTTAAAACATGATTCCATTAGTACTGAGAAAAAAGAAAAAAAGTCTCATCTATACACAAAACAAATGACAAATATAATCTCATATGTCTACTACGTACATACGTACACAATTTACTCAATACACCTCTCAGCGAGCGAGCCAGCCACAATCATTGCCAACCACTCAGATGCCTTTCAATCAGAATCATATTGTAAATATTATTCTCATATTATCTCTTGTCTACGGTCGCCGACGGAAGCTGAATCGATTTATAACAACTCAATCAACAGCCAAATAATTGTACTCTTATTTAAACAACACGTGATTTGAAACGTGTCCGGGTTTTGAACAATTGAGACCATATCTCTTATCATAGTATTATCAATACTAATATTATAAAGAAGTAAAATTTGTAAGTTTGTTTGTTTGTATATTCGGAAATTCAGAATTATCAGTCCGATTTGAATGATTATTTTTGTAATAGATAGCCACATTCAACGGGAAGGTTATAGGCTATTTTCCATCCCGAAATTCCCACGGGAACGGGTAAAACGCGGGTAAAACCGCTGGGCGCTGCTAGTAATTTGTCAATGGGTACGCACGGTAAGGTTCTTGTTTATAATTTTAGCATACTGGTAGAGTAAGGGTGCCTTTTGGGTGTGTTTCCATTTAGCGGAGCGGAGCTGTACGGAGCTCAATCGTCCAATCGCAACACATTGACGTCGTGAAAATCTTTTCGTATTGCTTAGTGATTGGTCGCTTGAGCTCCGCTGATATGCCACGATGCTAGTAGATATCCACCAATCATAGCATAGTATGCTAGGCTTTTTATTCAATGTAAACTAAGTTTTATTCAATACTAGCAGCGCCCCGCGATTTTACCCGCGTTGTGCCCGTTCCCGTGGGAATTTCGGGAATTTGTTTACATAAAAACCTTCCTCTTGAATCACTCTACCTATTACAAAAAACCGCATCAAAATCCGTTGCGTAATTTTAAAGATTTAAGCATACAGACAGACAAACAGACAAGACACGAAAAAGAGACGACTTTATTTTATACTATGTAGTGATAGTGATTTTACTACTTCTCTTCCAATGTTATTGTATCTACTTCTTACAGTCTTACTTGAGAAAGTATTAGGAATACAGCTCTACATTTTATACCTATTAAACCTAACAAAGGCTAATGAACTACCCGCGGTTTGACGGCGGCGACGTGACGTAGTCACTAAATGATAATATTTTAATCAATAAACAAGTTGCAAATCGTCAAAACACAATCTAAATATTACATAAAATATTTTTGAAAGTAGGCAGATAAATCGGTGGATCACAGGAGAAACTTCTATAAACCTTATTAGCACAAAATTAATGACACATAAAAGTAATAAACAAACTTGATCTACTTTGTTACGCAATTTAATAAAGTAAACATGTTTAAGTAAAACAACTTATTTTTTATCGCTCAATTGAACTATTGAGAGCACAAGACTCAGGTTTTCACCTAATAATACCAATAACCGATACCCAAACTTTGTCCCCTTTGTCCCTATATCCTATCCTTCTACAATGGAGGACCTGTGCAGAGCCACCGAAAGCACAATTACTACCGCAAAGTTATGGTCTGCCTCCATATAATTTAAACGAGAACCATATTGACACGAAGCAAAAGATTTAATAAAACTTCCGTCACGTAATAACTGAAAATTAGTATCTAATTAGTAATTGTAACTAGTATAAAATACGTGAGTACGAAACACGCTATCCATACATGAACGACCTCTGTCGAACGCCTCTTGCAACATCACTTTCTCCGCAATTTGCCACAACACCCGTCCATCACAACCATTATGTCATTGATATTAGCTATTCAATAATAATATGTTCAAAACGGATACTTTATTAGGTAAATATGTTACAAAACTAAGGCTCCATTTCCGCATCTAGTTTTGATTATGATGATTCAAGTTCAAACTGCAGCCAATTAAATAAATCAATCTTTAAATATACAGACAAGTTCACCTGATTTGGCATCAATTAAAAATAAAATGTTGTGCAATATTTGACATTTTGGGACCTAGATATAATAATATTTTGATGAATGTGTATAATATAAAAGTTTAGATACCTAAATACATATGATTAATTAATCACGACTAATTAATTGAGCTAGTTGATTTTCGAGTTATTTCCGAGTGTTTTGAGACCTATTTCGAAATCTTTAAGATGGAATATTAATTCTCAAATATAATTAATAGATTCATTTTTATTATATCTCAAAAAATATACCTACCTAACCTAATTAAGAAAGAGTTAACATGAAAACACACTTTAATATAAATATATTACTTAAATAATTTTGGGTTCTCTAGATATCCCTTTTGTAAGCATTTACGAAAAGAGTATATCAGAGCACCAACTTATAGATACTATTTTAGGAATGAATCCCAATTTTATAGATACATTTTGATGAAAAAAATTAACTTGTTCTTAACTAAACTATGTACCCACTTATAACAAGGTATTAAAATTTTGAAAACACCTCTCCACTTTTCATAACAATCGTAGCTGTTTTAGAAAACATGTACTATTCTTTAAATCGTACATCTTTATGTAACAAAGTAACATACGGCACGTTTGTATTCGCATTTCCGCTAAATGCATTAGAGTAAGCTGTTCAGACGACTGTGGGCGGTCTTCCTCATTGACGTCGAAGATCGTATGTCTTCACGTAAATAGCATTCCTTATTACACTAATCAGGACAGTCTGTGAGTTTAACTTTAAACTTAAGTTGTTGCGTTCCATTTTTAAAGTAACTTATTAATAACGGTTTGATAATAACCGAATTCACGTCGACTGGTATAGCCCATAACCAATAGATTTTGTCGAAACCATAGACATAGAAACCGATTCGCTAGATCTATGGTCAAATCGTGCCTTTTTTGTCGTTTAAATTTTTCATATAATCTAATATTAAATTTTTAATACAGGGACAAACTAATATTTATATTCACATGAAGATATTGAGCTTAAGTTAAAAATGTCTGTATAAGTTTGGGATAGTTAGTTTTTTTATTAGATCCACCAAATTCTTTTATACACAAAAAATACTTAACTTTAATTCGTAAAGGCAGTTGACATGACTGATTAGCACAATAAGTTAAATTCCAAAAATCAATTACCATTAAATAGAAATAATAACACTAATGAATTTGAATGACTCATACAATCGCACAAAACTATTGATTAGAATAAAATATTTTGTTGAACGAACCAGCCATATGACTCAATACTTTACATAAGTAGTCTGTGCATTTAGAATGATGCGGATCTTAACGTAAGCTTTATACGTTTACTGTTACATTAAACTTACCAAATACATAGTTGCCCGATAAACGTAACAGTCTACTCTTCTTTTTAACCGACTTAAAAAAAGAAGAGGAGGTTCTCAAGTGGACTGTATTTTTTTTTGTTACATATTACACTTAGGGTGGGGTTTGTACAACACTAAGGGTGGGTTTTGGTTATTTCAAAAGTTTTGCTATCGTAACATACGTTTGTTAAAATGACTGTTAAATACAAAGCATTGTTTTGTAATTTAAATGTCTGTTAAAGCTATTCGGATAGCGAGCAAAAACGCCACGATTTTTAATTTTCTGACGTTCTGAAGTTGACATTTTGTATTAACGTTTACTGGTGCGTGAGCGTAAGATGAAGCAACCCGCCTTTAAAGTGCTTTTATACCAGAGTTCTATGATGTTTTAATATCCTCCAATGTAAGCAGACGTATAACATACTACGTTATACTACGCATAACATAGTTCTTGTGGAAACGAACACTAAACCTTCTTCCTCTTTAGTTGGAATTATCTTTGATTTATCCACACGTTTGAGTTTACATTTTAGGTCGCCAAAGAAGAAATACATAAATTGTATTTTCGTCGTAAAGTCGATGAAACTTTTAGTTCAGATTTCCACTCCTATTGTCTTGCCAGAAGTAAAGTATTGGCTTATTATGTCTACCTATTGTATAGATGTATTTAAATATAAGTAAGTATATAGTTAAGAGTAAAACAAAGAACCTGCGTCCTCCCCTTTGTCTCTCGTTTGGACGACGAACAGTTTATTAAACGATTTTCAACGCCTACATTCGTTTAACCAGTTTATAGAATCAAAATAACGTTTTTAAGTCAACTTTAAGTACAATGTATTGACATGAATTATCATATCAGCGCTGCCGTTTTGTTAATTTACGTAAATTGAAACGACGAGGTAATGATCGCAGGTTAATGGTTGCAGAGTGTAAAAACTGTATGATAATGATCTGATAAATAACAAAGTTTGTCTTGCTTTACTTAGGTTTATTTTGTAGAAAAGTATAACAAGTATTTGTTCTATGACTTTCTTAAAGCAAGATATTTTTCTTCATTGTATGTGTCATTGTATCCTATCCTTCCTACTATCCTACTTCCTACTGATATTATAAATGCGAAAGTTTGTGAGGATGGATCTATGTATGAATGTATGGATGTTTGTTGCTCTTTCACGAAAAAACTACGGAACGGATTAGGATGAAACTTTACAGTAATCTAGGTTAAATACATCAGAATAACACATAGATGTATTCTATGTATTCGATTTATCCCAAAATTCCCACGGGAACGGGTAACGCGGCTAGTACGTAATATTTTTGAAGTTCGGTTAATACATTGTTGAACGATAAGTATTAACGACCGGTAGTACGAGTATATTAAATAACTCAATTGTTAATTAAATAGTTAATTACCGGAACCCCAGTCCTTCACGATGAAGGAAACGGAAAACTGAATAGTTAATGAATTAACCATGATCTTAAACGACAAAAAGGTCACTAAGTAACGATCACTACAGCGAAAATACCGTTAACAAAAAAAATGCTAATAAAAGCCAGCGTTGTACCAAGCGTTTCAGTTTACGTATGTTATTTAAAAATTTGGGTCATGTTGGAAATGTGTACATTAATGTTTATCGGTAGTCTGAAAAATCATTACAGTCGTTCGTAATACGAAACAGACGAATTATCGCATCCTGTGCCAAAACGTAACTGAAATATAATGACATACATTTAGGTGGCGCTTAGGGAAAACTGGAGTTAACAATATGATGCATAACCTGGCAAACATCAGCGTTGTTATTTACGATTTTACTTAATACTAGCCGCGCCCCGTGGTGTTACCCGCGCTGTACCCGTTTCCGTTGAAATTTCGGGATGAAAAATAGCTTATAACCTTCCTGTTGAATGTGGCTATCTATTACAAAAATACTTATTCAAATCGGACTGATAACTCCTGAGATACCTCGAACATACAAACAAACAAACTTAAAAAATTTACCTCTTTATAATATAGAAATGGTTCCAATATTTAAATATTTTGTCATTTACTAGCTTTAGTATATTCAAATCTTTGATACCATTTGACCTTACACAGTACAACAAGCTATTCATATTTTGTGACCAGACTTTCTATTGCACAAGCATTCAATACTGCAGTAGCAGCAACAGCAATAGATCACGCCTACCAGCCACCAATTCACCGGTTCATTGACAATAGTAAACAATACTTAGACGATATAAACGTAAAGGCAATTGCACCTTGTTATATCAATGGAGAAATCAGCAGAGTGGGCGCAATGGTGAAATATGCTGCTGACAAAATGACAATGACTCAGAAAATACATATCTGAATGCACTCCACACAACAAACGCTTTGTGTTTTGAATGAGTAGTAGTTGTTAAACGATTGTTAATATAACAATTGGCATATTTTAAATGTTAAGACTTTAATTGGATCCCGTTGATGTCTATTATAAGGCGAATTTCGTTATAATACGGAATGATGAAAGTAGGCGATTCGCCGACATCACAATTTTTAAATTATTCTAAAACTACCAATCATTATCTTTCTTTATCTATATTTTCAAAGACCGAATCACATATGTAATTATCGCCTGATAATGAGTCGAAGATAAAATACCAAGTATTATGTACCAATAAATTATCAAGTTTCTGGTATGGAAATGAGGTAACATTACATTTTAAGATATGCGAAAACTTGAATATTATATTACTTCATAGATTGTATACCTGTCTCTGAGTTTTGTCGGGAAGAATGATGGAGAGCTCGAAGGATCTGTTCTTCTTGTCGCGGCTGGCGGAGCGGATCAGTTTGGAGGAGGTCTTCGTGATGCTGTGCGCCTTCTCGGGGAGTTTGAGGGCTACGATGGACATGCTGCGTGAGAGCCGACGGCCCAGCTTGCGCGTGCGCAAGGACATAGAGCCGCCCAGACTACGCTTGGTGCGAGCCTCAGGGACCCCCGTGGTAGACTCCTCCACCACCCCGCCTCCCTCCGCACTGGCACCCGCCATCACTATCAGAATAACACCGACAACAACGTCAACACAACCCCATCACCATCCTTCAGACACTTTCACCAGAAAGTCTTCTGTCACCATTGAGTCATCACTATTTCACAAAGGACCACATGCACTTCTCAAACTTAGATCAACACAGCACTGCGGAACGTAGATCGGCGCGCAGTTTTGTCCGGTACCGATCATATGGTCACAAAGCCGGTTTGTTGGCACTGAATTGTCCTGAAAATTTATTCAATAGTCAGACGAGGTAATTTGTTAGTGAATGGGTTCGATTGTTAACAATAGTTAGTGATTGTTGATTTGAAATGGAGCGCGTTATCGTGTAGCGTGTTGTTGGGAGCGGCGCGGACGTGCGCGCGGGCGGTCGCGAGCAGAGCAACTAGTGGGGCAGGCGGCCCGCGGCCGCGCGCGGCACCCGGCCCGCGGCCGCCGGCCAGCCGCCCCCCGCCTAGCGCCTGACACTCCACACTTATCAAAAACACTCCAAACAAAACAACGTGACGTATCACCCAACAATAAAGTCTAGCCCAACCAGCTTCCACGAGATGTTTGACTTCTGAATCGAAACGGTAACCACGCTCACATTACAGGCTCTTGTTTGTTCTTTTCAGTTTTATAACGGAACTGGTTTTTGTAGAATTGTCTTGGACTCCAAAATTAGAGGTAGTTTACATAGATGTCAAAGAAAATTTTAAGGAAAGTTAAAGTTATTTCGGTCTTATGTTGGTTCATGTCATACAACGTAGTTAATTAATTTCAGATTGTAACATTCGCTCTGATTAAAATAGATCTCGGAATATGTTTGGATCATAAACACGGTATGTAACGTCTTCCTGGACATATTCAAATTGAATAAGAACAAAACAAACGTGGTATCCAACGGTCAAATAACTAGAGAGCGTTCGAATGCAATCACAAACAATCAAGAAATAATTGTCCTATTGAGAAATTCAATTTGATGTGCCCTATAGCGGCATGAATTTGTAAGCACTAACCCTGTATAATAGTTACTAATACAACTACTATAAATGTAATACCGCACTAATACTTAACCTGTCGAAAGCAGTTTTTATAAAACCTTTTTTTCTTTCTTTTTTTTAACATTTACACCTTATTTCTTGTTTTACAATAACTCTCTGTCGTGAAGGTCGTACAATGAATATTCAATTGATTTATTTTTAAATGGCTTAAACAATTTGTTACTTAATTGCTTTTCTTATGATGTTGATAATTTAAACGTTGAAAACTGGCACTCCATCAATTATAATAATCATCGCGTTTTATTACGATCATTCCACGATTTAAATGTAACTTAAAAGATGTAAAAAACACCCAGAGGGACTCAAGTTGAACAAGATATGATCGTCAATTCAAAAGTATTGTCTTCGTTTTTACTTCATAAAGGAATTTTTAGAATTTAACGAACAGCCTTCGTCGTTGGTTCACAAAACCTTATTTCCAATTAAAAATAAGTTTTGGATTCCCTTCATAACAATCTTTATTCGATTTCCAAAACCAAAATATCCATTCATAAAACCAAATGTGAGTTATCAAGTACACAAGTCCCTGTATGAATAATTTACCGAATAAATTCTAAGTTAGTTTTACGTCACAAAGTAGGCCGCTTAAATCCATACAAAGTAATTCCGACGTCTCAAATGTGTTCTACTATTGCACCTTCTTGTACAGTGTTACTTACCGAGATTTGTTACAGGTCAATAGATCTCAAGGTGATCAGCTTCTCTTAGTATACTTTACATAGATACTATAAGCTATTCTGTAGCTCTAAGAATAAGTACGTACAGAATATAGATGCTATTAGGTAATCTGTGCCCATAAGTACTAGTTACTAAGATAACTTAACTAGAAACAAAAGTGTATAATATCGCGGTATATTTTATGCATTGTTGTACGTAAGTACTTAACACGATTACGGTGTTGCATTACTGGTTTTATAATGACTAGCTTTGCCCGTCGGCTGCGTTTGAGTCGATGTTCGTGGGAAAAGGCTAGTAACTAAGTTTGTCCTTTTTAAGTTTGCCTCGGAACATATTTTTCATTTGAATTTTGGTTGAACAACTTGACTGGAAAGTTGGAAAAGACATATAAATACTTTTAAGGGGTGTTGGTTAAAAGTTCCTGTATAGCAAATACTTACCTTTTTTAAATATCATAGACTGAAAATTAATGTCAAAATTCATTTAAAACCTCATTGTTAATTAAATATTAATCTTGATAGAGTAAATGATGCATTTGCCAAATGTCATCCAGAATGGACATCTGTGATGGACATTATTTTGATAACCCCACAAGTTTTAAATCTAGTTTTAAATAGTTTTAATCAAAACTTACCCATAGTTGCCTTTTATAATATTTACATTAAAGTGAAATAAAAAGATAGCAAAATAGTGAAAATGCCGTAAGTACATTTACCCATTTCTGTAAAAAGATATAAGAAACACCTTGTAAATTGTTGTACTGTAAATTGGTATGTTATATTTTGTACATAAATCTTTATTTTTATGGAAACCACGAACTTACGATTTCCAGTAGTTGCTCGTTATTTTTACGATACATTCATCATTTCGTTTCATAGTCCATTCTGTTTGAGGTTTAATTTTACCACAAAATAAGAAAAACGGCCTTCAATGAGTAATGGAGGTACCCACTCTTAATTTACTCTGTAGGATATATTCGAATACATACTTAGTTATAAAATACGGTAATATGTAACATTTAAAAATACACATATTATTTTCCAATGTTTTTGTATATTAGAAACTTTAAAATCTTAGTTATCTTTTAGTCTCAGACAATCCTAAGTTCATATTTGTCTACATCTCATTGACGTACTTCAAAGGATTTCGAAATTCACAAGCAAGATACCGACAGGCAGTCAGTATACAATGTTTTTTTTTTGTGATGTCATAGCTCAACTAACACAAAAGACTTCTTATACTTTCAGTAAAGTAGAGACAGCATGGATAAAAGACGGCGATTGGCTAAGAAGATATTCAAAACTATATTCATCAAGAACCATTTCTGTGTAAGTTTAACATAAACAAGCAGCGCCTCGCGGTTTCATCCGCGTTGTGTGCCGTTCCCATGGGAATCGGGATGAAAATTAACATAGGTATAATCTTTGCGTTGGATGTGGCTATCGCATATAAAAAGAATTATTCAAATCGGACAGGTAGTTCCTGAGATAAGCGAGTTCAAACATATAAAAAAAATCAAACTCTTAAGCTTTATTATATGTACTAGCAGCGCCCCGCGGTTTTACCCGCGTTGTGCCCGTTCCCGTGGGAATTTCGGGATTTTTTTTACATAAAAACCTTCTTCTTGAATCACTCTACCTATTACAAAAAACCGCATCAAAATCCGTTGCGTAATTTTAAAGATTTAAGCATACAGACAAACAAACAGAAGACAAACAGACGCGACTTTGTTTTATACTACCTATGTAATGATTAGTATAGAATATAGATGAGTACGTAAATAAGTGACCTAATATACGAAAACCTAATATATACTACTCAAAAGAAAATAGGGGCCACTAAGTATTTTGATTGCTACTTGAAAAATATAGTAAATGGTAATGTATATTTATTAAAATAACACGTAACAAGGCTTTTATTTTAACTTAGGCTAATAACCATTTAATTTTGAAGTCAATTGTTTCACTTATTTCAATTATCTTGAAATTAGTCCATTGTCAACCGGAAAAACTAAACAGTAACTCTTTGCAAATCAAAACAAAAACTGACACAAGCTGTTTTTTCTAATGGTTTAGTAACGGGTGTGTCCTCCTCTCTTGTTTTCACACTCCTGGAGCCTCGAAGGCATACTCTCGATCAAGTTTCTGATGTTTTCATCAGGTATCTCTTCCCACGCACGTTTCAGAGCATCCATAAGCTGCTGCTGGTTGTGAACCTCTTGCTCATGCTCCCTGACCCTTCGTTTTAATTGGTCCCACATATGCTCTATTGGATTTAAATCCGGACTATATGCTGGCCATGGTAGGACACGAATATGGGAGTCATCCAGTACAGTCTGAGTGGCCCGAGCTGTGTGTGGGCGGGCATTGTCATGCATTAACCAGAACCCTGGCCCCACTCTCTGTGAGAATGGAATCACATGAGGCCTGATGACTTCCCCGATGTACCGTTGTGCAGTTACTGTGCCTTGATTTAAGAAAACCAGCTCGGTTTTGCCTTGTAAGCTAATCCCAGCCCAAACCATCACACTAGGACCTCCAAAGCGGTCAATTTCCTTGATGCAGACATCGGAAAATCTCTCACACTGTCGTCTCCATACTCTAATCCGCCGATCATCACTACAAAGCTTCACTTTACACTCATCTGTGAAGAGCACCATACCCCATTGATTCATGCTCCAATCTGAATGTTCGCGGCAAAAACTTAAACGATTTCCACGTTGAACCCTAGATAAAGGAATTCGTACTACTCGGCGTCTGGACCTTTGCTGGTCTTCATGCAGTCGATTACGTATCGTTTGGTCACTAACACGAGTCCCCGTTGTCAACCGTAGGCGATTTTGTAACTTACGTGCCGTCACAGAGCGCTCTCGACGGGCACACAATCGGATGTAGCGATCCTCTTGTGCCGTAGTCGCTCGCACCCTACCCGATCCAGGCCTTCTTGCAACACTGCCAGTCTCTTGGAACCGATCCCACACATTTTGGATGGCTCTGCGAGAGAAACCCAACGAAGAAGCTACAGACCGCTGTGAATGACCTTCAGCAATCAATGTAACGGCTCTGGTGGCAGCAATGGTATCCATATGTCTTCGTTGGCGTGGCATTATTAACAAAAGATGTTAAAAGAGGCAAAAGATGGAAAGAAATTGTTAATTTACAGATGATTTACAGAATATTATTGTGATTCCATCTCAAAGAAATTTGACCTGAAGCTCGATTTTTTTTATTTGCTTCAATTTCTGGCCAGCTGTAAGACTTAAACACCATCATTAAAGAGGTTGGATACTGAAGGAGTCCGGACATCATAAATTAGTCACTTATTAATTAGATAACATCAAAAAATTAACTCAAAACAGAAATATGTAAGTGGCCCTTATTTTCTTTTGAGTAGTATACGTTAATATCGTGTGCCTACCTACGTAGTTTGGCATTTAAGTATTTTGAAAATATCTCACATTTTCATATGAAATACCTGAATGCTTATTATTACATACCTGAGTTACATTATTAGATCACTTCATCACATCGCATCGTCACAAATTGTTTCAAATTAATTTTAAACTATAAATATTGAAAAAAGGATTTATCTAATTTATACCTTATTATAATATCCTCCTTTAGTACGTTGTATAGAATACAATGTTGTTTTTAAATTCGCGGTAGTCGCCAAGGTCTCTAGGAATCAAGTAGTGCTGCCTCTCTACCATATGATTCATCTGAGATGAGTCATTCATTTAAGTACAGCTTTGAGCTTACACTACTAACATCCAGACAGATTCTTGGTGCGATCGTAATCCGCAAACATTTATGGATTCCCATTGGTACCAAAGGTACTTGAAGCTTATTTCAGTTACCTGTTATGGGTTAAACAAAAATATACTAATGAAAAAAGTTGGTTTGTGCTAACATTGTTGAGTCATTCCAAATAAATTACCACGTAGCTAATAAGTAGTAAATTCATTCATTTCGAGGTTAGTAAGTAGTAAATTTACGTATATATAATGTCGCACTACTGTGAAAAGGCCTCTCATCTCACTGAATGTACCAGATCAGTGGGGAGAATTAGGCGTAATCACCACGGTTGTCTAATGCAGTTTAGTGATCGCAAACCCGAGGCAACTATGTGTAAATATGCAACACAACTTAACTAAAGCATCTGATTAATATGCCCTAAGCACGGTAGAGTTCAGATATTACTCATTACATTAGATACTTCTCTTCACTGAACAGATTTGATTTTATAAATAAAAGGGATTTTTATTTTCATCATTTACTAGACCAGACGAAGACCCTGGCCCTATATCGTTCATGAGCGCCGATTCTACTCCCACCAAGTCCATCCTGATGCGGATGAGTTCCTGCAGGCGATACAGCTCGGCTAGCGACCGGCCTTCCATGGAATACTTGCAATGTCTCATGATGCAGAGGAGCGACAATTACAGTCATAGCATGCGGTATCATTGATTCATTTCGAGTAGACACCTACTTCGACCTTCGAGTAGCAACCCTGGTGTCGGAATAATAGCATACGGTATAACCAACAGCCAGAGGCATATAAAAGTAGGTTAGGTTAGTACTTCCCGATTCTATAAAATACAGGTCCTGATAAGGACTTGAAAAACCAAAAAGAGGTCGTACGTGTTATTATTTAATTTTTTACTGCCTCACTATATCTCGCTTATGTACCGATTGGAAAATAATTTACGTTTAGTTCTATAAGTATCTAATAATAAGGTAGTTTTTACCAATCGGCAATCTCTATTATGAAGTTGGTTATACGCGTTGAAAACTATTGCACCTAATGAAGACCATATACGGTTAAGTTCACCGTCAGGTCTGCAGCGGACTTGAAGCAGCCTCCAGTAAACTTGGCGGTGTGCAAGAAAAGTCTACTTACACCTTCAAGTTTACTGGACGCCGCATCAAATCTGCTACAGACTTGACGGTGAAAGAAAAAATAACTTGATCTTGTATGGGCTGCACAAATAATAGGTAATGAACCTACTAATATATCTTCAACCTTTTTTGACATGACTAACTAATTAATTACCTACATATTTGCCTACCTACTATGTATCTATTATGTATACCTATTGTGTTAGGTCTGAAGATCTAAACGGAAATGAAACGAAATTACTCGATATGGTTCGCAATCGCAGTTCAGAACTCCAGGAAGAAACCCTCAGAAAACCTTTGGAGTTACCCACTGATGATGTTGAGGACGAGTAAGAATGTTAATAAATAGTCTTTGATCTGCCTCAAAAAGGAGGTTTTCAATTCCATATCGTAGGAGAAGGAAACGCACCTTAAATGACATTAACTCCTATAAATATTTTATTAGGAACAATGTTAACCTTATCTAACTAGAAGATATTATAACTGTTCCTAATCTATTTGTCGCAGCCAACTAGCTTAATCAGCCGTTCAATCATTATTAAATGTTGTAACAAACGGTAGCGTTTGTTACAACATTTAATGAACTGTAATATAAGCATTCAGTCGAAACTTTATAACGTAGGGCTGAATATCATTCAAGCCGCCAGTTGAACGGCGCTGTTTAGTAAAGAGGCTAGGCTGTTGATTGAACGGCTGATTAAGATAGTTGGCTGCGACATATTCACCAAAAAAGAAAGAGGAAATGTTAAGTCATTTACCAAATCTAATTCTAATTGGACGTGGCAATCACTTAAATCTAAGCGGAATTAATCTTAAACCCGGTAGATTAGACACCTACTTAGTCGACTACTTAGATAGATACTTATTTAAGAGTCGTAATGAGCATAAGCTGACAATAGCGGCCTTCAGTAAAAAGAGTTCGTTTCCCAACTTTCACTCTCGGTTCAATAACGCCTATTAACCGTAACTTTCTCACACACAATTTCCTTTATTAGTTAAAGACTAGTTTTAATTAAAAATTTATTAAATGAACAAGTAATTGCTAAGTCTAGAAATACTAAGTAAGATCGAGTAGGTTGGTCAACCCTGGTGTCGGAATTTTTAGTACGCATAGAGGCCTAAATAGAGGCTTCCAATAACCTCACAAAATATGTAGACTCTTGGAATAATAAAATTGGAACATGAAATAATTTATGGACCCTTGTTAGATATTACTTGGATATTATATTTGCCCTACTAATTTTAAAAATATGCAGAAAATAAGACTAGAGGTGATATGTAGAAACTTTTAACTACCATTGACACTCAATACTTATTCCAATTCCCTGGCAGTCAATCAAGCGAAGCCTGTGTCCACGTGACGAGCATGCGCGCTACAGAGCGCAGCGTGTCTAGGTCTCGAGTTTCCCGCGCAACCATATCCACGAGAAGAGATATGGACATACCTTCCATTCTGGCTTTTACCACATCCACTACAGCACCGGTAATGTTTTTTCGTAGATCCGTCCAATTTTAGCAATGACCACGGAAATAGACAGAGTACTGAGTATACAAAATGGTTAGGCAGTGCAGGATGTCAATCCTCAGGGCCCTTGTTACCTGTAATTTGAACCTCGTGTCACTATTGTACTTTTCTAAGCATTTGCCGCCGTCACTCACAGAGGGCCCTATGTTAGTCTCTGGGCCAAGAGTTGGGGAATCCTTCCCACACTAATAGTGATGTAGTAGGGTGGGAATTAGCTAAATGCCAAGGACCAAAATACATCTAGCCTCAAAAATAGAGCTATGGATGCCCTTGGCTCCGATTGAATATATAGGCAGGGGTCGAGAGCCCTAAAAAAATCCAGGCCCCGATCAGTGAAATCAACTGTCACCACTGTCACTTCCTTGTCATTTAAGAAAGTTGGTAGGTCATTTGTAGCTATCGATTTACTACCTAATGAATGCTAATACAGCTCTATGAAAACAGGCGCATCTTGAAATACCAGCGTTCAAAAATATAAACCAAAATAAAGAACAGGAAGAGATACCTCGGTGGTCCATTCGCCGCTCGGTCTGCCCTGTGTGCTCGCAGAGATGGAAGGATAAGAGCACCATCAAGAAGATCAAATACTCAGGTATCTTACCACTCAAATTCTTATTTGCCATAACGTTAACGAAGATTGGAAATAGACAACATTTTACAACTGACTTTCATCTTCATTATTTAAGGTTTAAAGAAGAATTCAACATCAGAACTTCCGTCAGTTATTGCCCCAGCAAGACTGAGAGCGTCCATCACTATGGCATAGTAAGTTACCTATGTAACTAATGCATTTTTTATTCAAAACTGAAGCCTTTTCCTGGCAGTAGTGTGAAGATATCCAGCATTTTCTAGAGTTCCCATCGGAAGGATTTAACGCGAGTGAAACCGCGAGTTGTCATTAGTCATTAATGTATTACATATCCTAGATATCCTACCTTATCATCGGGATCGGCTCTCCTTGTCTGTTATTTGTTATCATGCTATTTTTCTCTGTCATACCATACCATTACGAGTACATCTGTCTCTTTCGGATCCTTTATTAATGTAAGATAGGTACTTTTAAATAAAAAATAGGTACTTAACTTAGCTATTGCAGTGTCCCCCGGCCTGCCCTACCGGTAGTCGATGAAGACCTGCCCGGCTACGGCTCCATGCGCAACAGTAGCGCCACCTGGCAGTTGACTCGAGCGCGCCGATTTAGAGCTCCAAAACTCAAACTACCCACACCTGAAGAAGCCGCCCCGCCAACTGCCGCAGCACCCTTGGCGCAAAAAGACTTAGATACTCGTGTTATCAAATTTCTTAAAGAATTGAATGAATAAACTGAATACTATTAATAAACCAATGAAATATAAATATTATAATTTACCAATCAAACCATTTCTTCTAGAGAAAGTCTTAACAAAATGATTATATCGCTTAACACAAGAGGATTGCAGTTATCACTGGATGATACTACAGTTGCGGCATCACAAAACATACCTACTTTTTCTTCATTGTCGTGTCAATATGGTTCAAGTTAAAAATTATATGCAGGTAAACCAAAACTTTGCGGCAGCAATTGCACATGAAAAATTAACAGACGCACTAGTCGCCCCTACAATTTTACCCACAATTTCACTGGGATCATCAGACCTTGAGAATATCTCCTTCCCAACAAAAATAGAATCATCAAAATCGGTTCACCCTGTCAAAAGTTATGAGGTAACAAATATAAAAAAACATACAGTCGAATTGAGAATCTCCTTTTTTTTAGGTCGGCCAGCACAAAACAGCACAGGCATATTTACACAGAGCATAGATAGAAGCACCACGCGCTGTAGCGGACGGGCGCGGGCGGTGCTTCTAAGCTTTGTGCATATTTAAATGAAACAGGCAATAATACCCAAGGAGGTACCATCAAGTTCTCACGCAAAAGAAAGTGCATGGAAGTGTCAAATGTCATGTCATTTTCAAACTTTTCGATCTGTCATCTTCCTGTCATCACCATCATTGATATTATCTCTCTGGTTCGTAATTTCGTAATCTGTGACTCAAGTAGTCAAGTCTCAAGTCTCAAGTTCAAAATGTCAACAAAAAATCAGTATCAGTAAAAAATCGAAACCGTATAATTTAAATTATTTCGATCCTAACACTCAAAACATACAGTTTTGAGTTACTAAATTAAAACAATGGCATTCTTTTCACGCTCAACGGCGTTTCTGTGCGCGAAAAAATACATTAATGGGAACTCGAAACGAAACTTGATGTCAAAGCAGTTGATGTACAGTGAATTTGGAGATCCACTGCGAGTAATAAGATTCAAAGAAGCTGTAGTACCTCCGCTTGGAGTCAATGAAGTACTGGTCCGCATGCTGGCGGCGCCGGTCAACCCAGCCGACATTAACACAATACAAGGTATTCACTAATTAATATCACAATTCCTTTCGCTTTCAGAAGCCTGTTTTATGTTTTTCTCTTCGTTTTTCTTTCCAATTGTGCAATTATCTACTGATATCTGAAATACTTACGCTGAATGCTTGCAAGATTTTATCAAGGCAGGTATTTTTTTTTCTTTTTTTATAATGTTTTTATTTTTGACCCCCAACCCTAAAAGAGGGGTATAATGTAGAGGTAGGGGTATGTATAATGTAGTTTGATGTGCCTGGGTGTGTGTGTGTGTGTATGTCTTGAGTAGTGTTCAATGTTCAGCACATAAGTCGGGGTTAAAAGCTTTTAAATTTTCTTTAGTTTATATGACACTGAAGCTACTTGTCTGAACTTAGTATTACTTTTATTTCAGGTAAATATCCAGTGAAGTTGGAATTGCCTAGCATTCCTGGTAATGAAGGTGTTGGAGTGGTTGAAGATAAGGGATCAGCAGTATCATGCCTGTCACCAGGAGATAAAGTTATTGTTACCAAACCAGTCCAGGGAACATGGAGAAACTTGGCAGTGTTAAACCAAGAAGTAGTCAAAGTTGTGCCGAAAGAATTAGGGATTGTAGAAGCGGCAACACTCACAGTCAACCCATGCACAGCATTCAGAATGCTTTCAGACTTCAAGCCTGTAAAGGATGGGGGGCATGTCGTCATACAAAATGGAGCCAACAGTGCCTGTGGGCAAAATGTAATACAGATATGTAAAGCATGGGGTGTTCCAAACATCAATATTATAAGAAACAGACCAGATGTGGACAAACTGAAGTGTTATTTACAAGAATTGGGTGCCACTATAGTTTTAACTGAAGAAGAGCTCAGAAAAACTGATATATTTAAGAAAGGAACCATTGCTAAACCCTCTTTGGCTCTGAACTGTGTGGGAGGGAAGAGTTCATTGGAAATGTTGAGGCATCTCAAACATTCTGGTACAATGGTCACTTATGGTGGCATGTCAAGGGAACCGGTCACCATCCCCACTTCAGCCTTCATATTCAAGAACCTTTCTTTCGTTGGCTACTGGATGACTAAATGGAATGATAAAGCTGATAAAAGTTCTAAGGATCAAATGATATCTGATGTAGTACAGTTGATGTGTGAGAACAAACTTAAGGGTCCTATACATAAGTTTGTCAAATTCTGCGACTATGAAGAAGCATTGAAGAATGCACTTGCCCCTACCGGGTTCACAGGGTGCAAATATATCATAGACTTCAGAAACTAGTGATACTATAATTATTGTACATAAATATGTTATTTTATTTCCATTTGTTGGTGTATAAATTATGGCTTAGATAAGAAAGAAATGAATATTTTGTTGTAACTATTATTATTGATGTTTTATTACACATAGTACTTATATATTTGTTATTTACTAATATTAACTAAATACTGAATATCCATTCAATTTGTAAACTTGCTATCAATTATCTCCAATATTTCAGGTAAAACAGTCACTTTACCGTGCCTGCCTCATGTGCCAGGAGATGAAGGTGTGGGAGAAGTTGTTGAGATTGGCAAGCTTGTAGCTGCAGTGAAGCCAGGAGACAGGGTCGTTCTGACGTCCAGGCTACTCGGCACGTGGCGCTACTACGGCATCTACGACGAAAAACACGTCTACGTCATCTCCCCCAGAATACCCCTAGCTGAAGCGTCCACACTTGCCATAGCACCATGCATGGCATATAGATTACTAAAAGATTACAAAGAAGTATTACCTGGTCACACTATTGTACAAAACGCAGCGAACAGTCCATGTGGCCAATACGTCATTCAACTTTGTAAAGAATGGGGAATCAACACAGTCAATATTGTCGCCAACCACTGTGACTATCACAATGTTAAAAAATATCTAAAGAGTCTTGGAGCTAATGAAGTTTTTACACTAGATGAAGCCAGGAATCTATGTAGTTTTACAACGTCCCTTACGAGGCCCATATTGGCATTGAATTGCCTTGGTGGACCTTATGAGGATGTGATGTTACAGCTACTTGAAACAGGTGGCACTATAGTATATTATGGCAGTGCCTATGATATTCCTTTCTGTAAAACATGTCTACGCTATGATGCCAAATTCTACCGATTTAATCTATCTGCGTGGCACTGTAGTGCAAGTTGTATTGAGAAAAATACAATGCTCAAAGAACTTGTAACGCTCATGGCCCTAGGAAAATTGAGAGCTCCTTTACATTGTCCTTTAGAGCTAAAAGATTTCGTACATGCATTTAGAAATACTACGTATTGTGAAGCGTTTGCCATTGTTAGTTATATATTTGATTTCACAATGCCATAATTTGAAGAAATAATTTATAAAAAGTTTAACACTATTGATTTAAAAAAAAAGGAAATTGTAACGTGTGGAAAGCTTATGTATTTTTGGAACTGGCAAGCCAAGCTTATGTCATTTCCAATCTGTCAAACCAAACTATCAAATAGGAACGTCACCGCGAGCAAATGCTAAAAATCAACTGAGATGAATTTTGTAAATAATCCACTGGCAGAAAAAGTAAAATATTACTAAAGTTCATCGAAAACAAAAATATCTTAGATTATTTTCTAAAGTGCCTCGAGATCTCCACTAGGGAGATATAAATTAAGGTGAGAATTTATTATAATCTTTTTTAATTATTGAAATAAGACAAAACTAGTGCATTGTCAAAATGTAAACATTTTCTTTCAGATCATGGAAAAAGAAACATTTGAAACATACGAATTCTTATCGTGCAATATATCTAACAATGAAATGAATCCATTATTTGTATTGCGTGATGATGGAACCATCCTAAGTAAGATTAAACCATTTGTTTATGGGTGTAGTCTAGCTCTAGGGTATACACTTTGCGATTATTTTCTCAGACACAACTTTTCATTTTTCTAAATATTACCTTTTTCATATTGAATAAATAATAATTATTTTATTCACAAATTAAGGTAAATTAACAGTCAGGTTCACTTGTTTAAATTGATCAAGTAACAAGCTTCCACTTAATTTTTCAGGTGTGAACTGTGAGGTGCAATACATCCAAGAGGTAGAGAACCCCAAGGAAGACCCTCAGGCTTGCAGTAATGTATTTGATGTGTCTTCACAACAATACTATGTCAATGTCGACAACACTACGGAATTACTCACTGTGCCTGGTAAATAAAATAAAACAATAGTTCCGAAATTGAGACTGTAATCGCCCTTATAAATGTGGCTATACAACACAAAATAATTTTTGGAATCAAACTTGTTATTTGTGTATTGTGCCTCCAACAAATCATACTCTTCGCCTTTATTATTTAAATGTAGATTTACACTTCCTTATTTACTTTAAAGGTTAAAATGATCAATTTTTCAGAACAATTCACAACTACAGATGAAAGTCAAATCAACAGTTTTCTTATACAGCCTGATGTTAAAACTATTTGTGAACAGGTGAGTAGATCAAGACTTCTTATAAACAATTATGTAATAAGGTTTAATAGGATATTTCTTTTTTCAATAAATAAGGGCCTATAGTGTCTCACTGGGCTGGGCAACTTTACTGACAATATCAGATAAGACAATAGGTTATTTTTAATTTCAGATGGAAACAGAACCGATTGAAGAATTCAAACCAGACTTACTGCAAACAAGCAAAGAAGACAATACAGTAACAAAATCATCAAATAATAATTTAACAGAGGTTTGTACGGACCGTTAATATATTCTGACTGTAAGGAGCATTTCGTTGCTTGCTGGCAACTTTGACATGATAGCACTGGCAATGTCTTCATTTCCATAAAAAAATATAAAAGGAATGTTGAAATCCCTAACTTTAACACTTGAATATAATAATATGGAAACCAAACTATGATGCTACTTGGATTGAGTCCAATGTTACCTGTAAATATGAATTACTAGAAGTGCCTAGGTATTACCTGCGTTGTACCCTTTCCTGTGGAAATTATGGCATGAAAGGAAAGTGATTAACCCTGTTAAATCACTCTTTGTTGGTCAAAGCCGCATGAAAATTTGATGAGCATTTTTTGACAATAGCCATGACTTTGTTGGGCTTTTTTTTATAATATGTATAGATAAATAATACCTTAAATCAAATCTTTTATTACTATTGATTTTCAGATAACTTTAACAGATGGACAATATCAGATGCTAGAACAAATGGGCTGGATATTATTGGAGTGTAATGAAAGAATATTCATACTGAACACCTTAGGCCTTCACGATATCACCACTAATGAGAGTAAGTTTACTTGTATTTCAACTTTGACGGGATTGTTCAAATTATTTTCAAAGGTTCATTCGGTCAAACAAAATTTTAAATATTTCTTACAGAATTAGTACAAAAAATGAAAAATGAGGTTCAGGAATATAACAACAAATTACTTGCTTCTTTGGAAAATGAGTAAGTTTTATATATTCATATGACATACAGTTATAATATGCTTCCAACTTTTGTCTTCACACATTATATACCAATTTAGAATTGTTAAGAGTGGATTACATAATTGGGCTCTTGAAAAAAAAAAATGATTTTTTTAATGTATTTTAAAACTTTATTATTAATATTGATATATCAAAAAACTTAAAAAAAATATTTTTTCAATTAATTATAAACAATTAAAAATTGAATAAAAATCACGTGACTATAAACGCGCCATAATTGGTCACCGTGGTTGTGACGTGATAATGTATAGCTATTTAACCATAAGTACGTACAGCGTTTACGGCTATTATACGTGTAACCGAATGGGGCTATACATTATGACGTCACACGCACTCGGGTTTGTTCGGGAGTTGTCCGAGTGTTTTCGGTACTGGATTCAAAAATTAATTTTTATTTTGAAATAACTTTTGAATTATTGCGAAAAAAATAAAATAAAAATAGTTTTGTTATAAAACTAATATATAATCTTTCCATTTATCACAAATTTTTTTTTTTTCAAAAGCCCAATTATATTAAATTATTTAGGCAAGCATTCTTAACTTTATTTAGCGCCTAAATGCCGTTTAATAATAATAATAATAAATATACCTGGACAAATTCACACACGGTTAATTAGACCCAAAGTAAGCTCTAAGCTTGTGTTATGGAATCTAATTAACTGGTACTACTACATATACATACACAAATACTTTATAAGAATATATAATGAACACCCAGACGTCGTCGCCAACAACTATGTCTGCACATATTGTTGACTCCGGGTGGGAATCGAACCCGCAACCCCCGACACAGTAAGCGCTCTCACTGCCACTGTGCCAACGGGCTTGTCAATAAACAAATGACATTTGTTTTAAGTAGTATAAGAATAATAACACAATTTTTTATTTTTTATTTCCAGAAATAAAGATAATGTAAAAGTAGAAAATGTATCAACTGTTTTAACCATAAACAATTTAGATGAAGAGGCTGCAGTAGTGAAATTCTTTGTGAATGAGTCGAGTGTACCCAGCACTGAAAATTTAGAATTAAGTAACACAGGTATGCTATCTTAATACTTTTAAAGTAGCACCATGCCATAAACCTATAGATAGAAACCTAAAACTTTTCCTACAGATTTCTAATAAGAACTACGATAAATCGGACCAAGAATAGTCCATGTGATATATAGCATTTTCTCACTTAAATTGTAGGGCGTAATCTCTGCCATTAAAATGTAAATTTTCAAGTTATTCAAACTCAATCACTGACAAATAAGCCACAAACTCCACACCACATTGAGTGCAAAAAAGGTGAGAGTCGGACTAGCCCATGAAGGGTTCCGATTTTTGCCATTTGGCAACGGAACCCTAAAAAGTGTCAGTCATTTCTCTGCAGAACCGAAACTAATTGACTACCTTCCGAAAGCCAACACTTGTGAAAAAAAAATGTTCCATATGTAAGAAGTTAAAGTTCCTGTTTAGAAGTTTCTATATTTTCAGAAGAACAACCATCCACAAGTGATATTAAATGTAGTGAAACCACGGAAGACTGCGATTTGATCATCGAAGATGATCCTTTAGCTATCCCCGATACATTGCCGACAACTAGTGAAGATAGTAATTGTATAACGTTATCACAAAAATGTGACGCAATCAGAATCAAAACTAAATACGTTTTTCATGGTATGTATGGGTGATTCTGATTACAATATTAAATTATTATATCAAAATACTGCTTGCTGATATTTGGTTGTCTTTTTATAAACTTTCAGACATTCCAGAAAAAATATTCTTAGGGAAAACCGTTAATGGGAAGAAATTATACGCTAGAGCGAAGAAATCGAAGTACAATAGAATAGTATCGGATGATAATAACAAATACATTGTATATTGTGGAAATAAATATTCTAACAGTAAGTACCATTATGAAAGTTAAGCTTCGTCCAAATGACGAGTAGTAAAATCTCGGAACATGGGTTCGAGGGTCCACCACGTGTAATTTGCACGATTCCTGGGGGAATTGACACCATAGTATAGAAGTTTTATCAATGGACATGTTATCGTGACAGGACGCAGAAGATTTTGGCGAAGTTGATACCCAGTGTACTAGCTCTGTCCTACCCCAGTACCGCAGTGGACAGTAACGGCTCACATTATCCCTCCCCCAGCGTGCAACATGACGGAGTCGCAGTTCATCAACCTGGTCCAGGAGTCGGTGCGGCGCGGCGGCGGCGCGGCGGGGCTGGCGGCGGCGCGCGCGCTGCTCGCCCAACTACTCGCCGAGCCGCGCGTCACGCACCCGCTGCTTGGCCACCGCCTGGTCTTCACTAAGGTATGCATAGTGCCAGTTGGTTAGCGAGTGTATCACGTTGAAGTAAGTTTAAATTTCAGGCAATAATAAAATAATTAGACTATAGAGCAGCAGTGCATGCTACGATAGTAACCACAGAGTACCAGTCTACGCTGTTTGCTAACAACTATCCTACATATCAAGGCATCATACATGGCATGGTTAATGGCGGATAAATGTTTTAATGATGGATTTAAACATTTTTTAATTTATTAATATACTTTTTCTCCTTCCAGGTAGTAACATACACAGACGCTGACGTAAAGTTCGTGGTAAACAAACCGACAATAATAACAGGGTTCGTAAATAGAGATGAAAGCGGTGAACCGAAGTTCACACACGTGCCAGATATGCTACAGAAATTGGCAGAATTAGGTAATATCCTTGTATTACTAACTAATAATATAAAATATTTTACCCTGTGGTTTGAAGTGATACACATCCAAACCTATGGAAACCTACTTGAGATAACAGACACTTTATAAAAACCGATCAATCACTCTTCAATTAAATGTCTTATATCTCATTCGAACAAAAAAATATTATGCAGAATCCGAACATACATGACGGAATTTTCATTTGTTAGTCCTTTACCTCAAAAGCATAAATTACTTGTAGTAATTCACCTCGTCGCATTTCACCTTACACAAACAATATTTCAATAGAATCATTTACTTGACGCAACTTTTCGCATAGGTGTTCACATTAGTATAGTTAATTTGTAGCATGAAATTTTTTGTGTAGTATTTTTTTCTTGTCGCATTTCGCCGTGATCGTAGTTTGTTTGGTACTCTAATTAATTTGACGCTTTAATTAATGTTTGCACTAAAATTCTGTAATATATTTTACTTCACTTATTATATTTTTTATAGGTAGGTTAGGGTTATTTTTTTTTTACGTAACTGATACAAAAAAAAAATAACCCTAACCTACCGAATAGTAAGAAAATTGTTTTTACGTACTATTCGGTAGGTTAGGGTTATTTTTTTTTTTGTAGTAGTCTTCTAAGCTCGCGGGCCGAGTAGACCCTTTAGTTGAAAGTAGTAGTCGTCTGAGCCAGAGAAATAAAATATTACATATACACAGCGACTAAAACTTTTGTCCAATACTAAAATAAACGATTGGGATACAAAGCGAAAATTTAATACACAATCGAGGTGAAACGCGACTAACACTATAAGCGATAAAAAAAAGTGACGATTGAGACACAACGCCATAGTTAAAAATACGATCGAGGTGAAGTGCGACTAAAACTTTTAGCGGCTAAAAAAATAAACGATTGAGACACAACGCGATAATTTAATATTCGATTGCGATGAAATGCGACGAGGTAAATTACTACAAGTAATTTATGCTTTTGAGGTAAAGGACTAACAAATCGGAATTTTGTTGGGAGCATACAGAAAGACACTAACTTCCTTTTTTAAGGTCGGTTTTTAATATCTGCAGTAAAAGTACCAAATTCGGTCCAACCGTTTCTATTATAAACCAGAATAGGCTGATGAGTTTCATGATTGTTTTATTTATTTTCTAGATGATGAACAACAGTCACTTCCAAAGAAAATGATCAGCCTGTACCATATTCACATAGCAGAGTCAAAGATGAACGGAAACATTCCCAATCAAGCAATACACATTATGAAAAGAAGTAAGTATCATATAGTTCTACTAGCAGCGTCCCCCGTTTTACCCGCGTTGTACCCGTTCCCGTGGGAATTTCAGGATGCAAAATAGCCTATAACTTTCCCGTTGAATGTGGCTATCTAGTACTAAAATAATTATTCAAATCGGACTGGTAATTCCCGAGATTAGCTCGAACAAACAAACAAACTTACAAACTTTACTTCTTTATAATATTAGAATAGAAGAATAGATGAATATAATAAAAGATACATACTTTATTTAAAAGCATATTTTGTTGATGGAGTGTGTCTAACAGAACTTATAATAATTAAAACAGCTGCTACCTGCCATTTAGGAACCATAACTGATTCTTTACTGGCCTTGAGGCGGTCTAAAAACTCCGACACCAGGGTTGGCCACTGACCTAGACGAACGTACTTACTATCTAGTGATTTATTTTATCTTTGAAACTATTTTATTAAACAATTTGTTGGTTAAATGTCATACTTTTTTCTAGAACTTTCTTTGGACGTATTAAGAGATACCAAGAAGAAATACCCCGATCCGATGTTCGCTTGTGCGGCTTGCGCGGCCGTTTTCAAAACCGAATCATTACTTAAAGAACATCAAGAGGTAAAAAAACTTAGAACACCCATTATTATTAAATATCGAAGCACTCTACAACTTTAGGTAACTGTCATTGAAAGTCTTGTCAAAATCGGTTCTGCCGTTTCAGACAGTTACAGTATTTTGTACATAAATAAGGAAATATGTGTGCATATTGTGTTGCAGACTATTGACATTTTCGGAATCTGTATAATTTTTTTAACAATAATCGAAGTTTGTAGCGTTTTGCGACTAGGGACTACAAGGTAAAATGACGAGGTATAAAAATGTCTACTGGTCTTATTTCGTCCCAGTATAATATTGACATGGTATATGTATGTCGATGTATAAAAATGTCGCTTTGATAATTGGTGAAAAATATAACTGACAATGAGTAAAATTGTCGAAGTATAAAAATGACTACTTTAGTATTTTCTTACTATTCGGTAGGTTAGGGTTATTTTTTTTTTATTGGAATAGATCGTACTAACTGGCCTACATTTTTATACGTTGTCATTTTTCATTTTAGACCAAACTTCCTGTAATTGTAGACATTTTTATACATCGGTTTTATTAGACTAAGACGTTTGTATACCTTGGCTTTATAATACTCAGACGAATTAATTTTCAGAAAGTAGACATTTTTATACCTCGCCATTTTACCTTGTAGTCCCTAGTCGCATAAATCGTTTGTAGCAATTTTAGGTTCAAAATCACCGTTTCTATCTCGAACCACGATCAACTGAACTTGGTTTTAGTAAAGCTGCCTTGAAGTATTGTTCTCTATTTAGGTCGTCAACTAGGATTAACTTGAACTAATCGAGTTTAGTGTAACTGTGATAGGTATTGGGGCTTAGTGGCGTCAAAAAGAAATGGCTCACATAATTGTTATGTTTCAGAATCATTGTTTCGAGACCGACGATGCACTTATGATTGATACAGACAAATTAAACAGAGGAAGCGATCATTACACAGTCGTAGAAATAGGGGATGAGAAATGGTACTCCTGCACTCAATGTGAAGTAAGTTCTAAATATTGGTAGGCACCTATTTTATTTATTTACTAGCTGTGCCCCGCGGTTTCACCCGCAGCGCCCCCGTTCCCGTGGGAATTTTGAGATTTTTATTCCTTATTTTCTTATATAAAAACCTTGTCCTGACAATAAGGAATACATAAAAAAATAATCATCCAATTTGGTGCAGTTGTTCTGAAGTTATGCGCTTAGCAACACATTTTGCGATTCATTATTATATTATAGAAGATTAACTACTGGGGTCCCGCTGTTGGGCAAATTCAAACTCTTTGTATCTCCTTTATCAAAAATATAAGTATTGTTACTTCTGATTAGATTCCATAAAGCATGGAAATAAAAGAGGTTCCTTTACCGGAACTAGGCTAAGCTACGTTTCACAAGATTGGTAGTTAGCAAAGTAAAAAGAATAAGAAAGAAATATAATGATGAGATTTAATTGTTCCTCAATTATTTCAATTTCATTCTTTGTTTGATTGTAATAATTTTTATCACATTGTTTCAGGCCAAATTCTCAAGACTATTTAATTGTCAAAAACATATCAAAACACACGATATATCAACGAATCCAAATTCCGATAGTGATGATCCCAAACAAAAGACTGCAAAGAAAATATACAAATGCAAAATGTGCCCGAGTACTTACTTCCATTCGTCCAGTTTGTCTAAACATATTGTTAAAGTACATATAACTGTTTGACGGCTATGAAGTATTATTTATTTTATATTCTAGTGTTTTGCTCTTAGGTTTTACGCGAATAAACATTTTGAATTGAAAGTTCGTTTTTACATTTTGTCTTGACATTTGGGTTGTTTTAAAGAAATAGAAGTGATCTGCATGGACTTATTATTATAATCTGGACAGCGGACTGTTAAAAATGAAAAATACGAAAGCACACCTTACACCTTTACATTATGATTCAATTTGGGTTACCAACATAGACAGAGGCAAAACGAGCCAAGAGAGATAGCAAGTACCGAGGTCGTTTATCCCTTTCTAACACTTGCCATTCGATCGAAAAGTGGTAGTTGGTAGCATGTTGGTAGAAAATTATTTCACAACGCTGACTTTAAGAAATCCTTTTATTACATAAAGTAAATATTGAATTAAATAAAATTTATTAATTACTTACTTAGCTTTATAATACTTCCATTGACTTAATATTCTGAAATACCTGCAGAGCCATAATTATTTAGAACTATTTGGTAAAATTATTAATAATTTCTCTAGTAACCCTTTGAATTTGTCATGGCGACTTTGAATTCTCGTCTTCTCGTGAATATCTACCTATTTGTTTTATTTTATGCAATTTTGGGAGATTAGCTTATTGAAATGGTTAAAAAGTGCTGTATTCGTTTCTGTTAAACTGAATCCTATGGTGGTTGCGGGATATCCTTTCACAGGTAAGCCAAATAAGGGAAAAAATTAAAATTTGTTATGTAGGGTGACCTTATGGTCACCCTACATAATGCTTGTACTTATGTGCAAGCAATCACTCCTCGAATGATTTATGAGGATTAAAAATGGGTTACTATATATTTATAAGCTTAGATTATAGAAAGTACTAGATGTAGCATTCAAATGTATTTACAAGCTACATACACGCTGTGTCCAAAAACAGAACAAAGTCCCTCGCGTAGTGTTGTTAGCTCTCGCATTATTTGCCCATTTTTGGGGTAAATTTTGGGAGTTTCGGAGGTAATATGATAATAGAATAAAAATTGTCCTTTTCTTTATAACTATGTACCTACCTGATTATCTCAATAAATAGATAGGTATATTAAATAAAACACGGTGTTAAGGTGGATGTTTGCACACTTTTATCGGGTGATGGAAAAATTATATATTTTTATTTTATTTTATTTTATTTTAAAGTATTCGGAAAACTTACAGCTAGGTACAAGAGTTACATAAAAAAAGAATAATAACTTAGGGCCAATTACAATTTTTCACTATCTAAGATGGCTAATATAGAAACTAAAAATTTTATACCCGCTCCCCCTCTCCCCTTCTCCCTCACACGCACACCAAAAATTTGTTTAGAAATCCTATTTAATAGGATTGTTAGGTTAGGTACATAGGAGCCGCACTTACGCTTTATACTTTCTTTTTTCAAGTTGGTTATTTTTTATTATATTACTTATTAACATTCTACAACGAATTAAAGCCCTCAAAAGGTAATAAAAAGAAGGGTAAATCAAAACTCTTATATTGGCAACACTAGCATAGATTGACGCATCACTCTCTATGACAATTGAAATCTGAGAAAATAATTAAATATTTAAATAAGACGATACCTAAATGCGATACTTACACGTGAAATGTGATCCCATCCTGTTTCTTTTTCAGACCCACTGCATTTTTACAGGTAGGAATGACACAAGACGGCATAGTTTCGTGAAATTGGTCACGGGTAAAACACGTTAGCGCGTTCCGACGGTCACAAAGTGACTGATCGGTTCGGTTGCGTTGCGCATCAAACTACTCTATTTAAGGCTAGTTTGAGTAGCTACAGTATTATGCGCGCTCACGGGTTCTGGTTCTTCTGTATTCTGAGTTTATAAGTAATATTTTTTAAGTGTTAATAAAAATTTATTTAAATTACAACAATTTCTTTTATTTAAACATTATGCTTTTATAAGTAAAATCGGACTATCTTTTTTTAGTTTCACCTCAGTAGATAGTTCGATTTCAAATTCACAAAGCACCATCTATTCACTACATAGTATAAAATAAAGTCGCTATTTTTGTCTGTCTGTTTGTCTGTTTGTTTGTCTGTATGCTTAAATCTTTAAAAATACGCAACGGATTTTGATGCGGTTTTTTGTAATAGGTAGAGTGATTCAAGAGGAAGGTTTATATGTATAAAAATTCCCGAAATTCCAATCCAACGGGACAGGCACAACGCGGGTAAAACCGCGGGGCGCCGCTAGTAAGCTATAAAGAACAAAATTTTCTTCAAGAAAACGCCCCTACGGGAAATTTTCTTACATGCACTTATAAAATAGATGGCGCTAAAACTTGAACGTAACTGCAGAGAATTAAATTAATTGGAAAGTTCCTCATTGTATTTTTTAAAACAAATATTTCATTATAATATTTATTATAATATCCCACCTAACGAAAAAGTGTGGTCATCCTATTAGAAAGTGACAAACAGCATCGGCTCTCAACATCTCGCTCGGCTCGTTTTTCGGCTGCTAGAGCTCAGTCCAGATTATAATAATAAGTCCATGGTGATCTGTCGTTTCGCTCATGGTTCCTGTAAGTGTGTGCATACTTCAGATTATGACATGTAAAAAATAAACCCGCCGTTCTGTAACTTCCCGCCATTTCTCTGCATTGTCTACTAGCATCTTATACTTCATTAAACTTCTCCAAAAGGTCTCTTGTTATATCTAACCTTTTCAAAGATAAACTCAAGAATAACACCCTGTTATATAATAATCTCAGAATACAGAATAACCAGAACCCGTGAGCGCGCATAATACTGTAGCTACTCAAACTAGCCTTAAATAGTGTAGTTTGATGCGCAACCGATCAGTCACTTTGTGACCGTCGGAACGCGCTAACGTGTTTTACCCGTGACCAATTTCACGAAACTATGCCGTCTTGTGTCATTCCTACCTGTAAAAATGCAGTGGGTCTGAAAAAGAAACAGGATGGGATCACATTTCACGTGTAAGTATCGCATTTAGGTATCGTCTTATTTAAATATTTAATTATTTTCTCAGATTTCAATTGTCATAGAGAGTGATGCGTCAATCTATGCTAGTGTTGCCAATATAAGAGTTTTGATTTACCCTTCTTTTTATTACCTTTTGAGGGCTTTAATTCGTTGTAGAATATTAATAAGTAATATAATAAAAAATAACCAACTTGAAAAAAGAAAGTATAAAGCGTAAGTGCGGCTCCTATGTACCTAACCTAACAATCCTATTAAATAGTAAGTATGTTAGTCTATAGGATTTCTAAACAAATTTTTGGTGTGCGTGTGAGGTAGAAGGGGAGAGGGGGAGCGGGTATAAAATTATGTTTCTATATTAGCCATCTTAGATAGTGAAAAATTGTAATTGGCCCTAAGTTATTATTCTTTTTTTATGTAACTCTTGTACCTAGCTGTAAGTTTTCCGAATACTTTAAAATAAAATAAAATAAAATAAAAATATATAATTTTTCCATCACCCGATAAAAGTGTGCAAACATCCACCTTTACACCGTGTTTTATTTAATATACCTATCTATTTCTTGAGATAATCAGGTAGGTACATAGTTATAAAGAAAAAGACAATTTTTATTCTATTATCATATTACCTCCGAATCTCCCAAAATTTACCCCAAAAATGGGCAAATAATGCGAGAGCTAACAACACTACGCGAGGGACTTTGTTCTGTTTTTGGACACAGCGTGTAGCTTGTAAATACATTTGAATGCTACATCTAGTACTTTCTATAATCTAAGATAATAATCATATATTTTAAGTAATTACAAAATAAATACTTTTATTATCACATTATAGAAGATACTCTATATTTACAATGTCTCATCTTTAGATTTGTAATCAGAACACTTCATCCGAGAAGATGCTGTCTAGGCAATCAAAAATATCTTCATCTCCATTGCTGAGCTCGAAATTAGACTCTGTAACAATAGACATATGATATACATTTCCATCTACAATGATATCCAGCTTAAAAAAATAATTTACTTATCATTACATTTAAAACACCTTACTTTACAGTCTGATGCCTCATGATGTTTAACTAACTAACTAACTAACTAAAACTAACTCTACAAGTCAGCTGACTTACCGTGTCCTTGTAACGGAAAATAACTACATTATGCATAGTTAAGTTTCGATAATCAACACACAAACACATCATTGATTAAATGTGAATGTTGAACACCTTATTCTAAGTCCTTGCATTAAATATGCAGTATATCTCCATCACATATGTTTCTTCCCTAAGGATAATAAATAATCAAATATAATTACCTCTATTTTCAGAACATTCAATATCAGTTTTGATCACAGTAAAATCATCTTCATAAACAATTTTATAACCATCGGGCACAATTTTATCTTCATTCAGTACCACAGAGCTATAAATTGCTAATATATTGCTAAGAGTAATGTTCAAATAGTGTTTCTTGAAGGCGCTGCCTGTGGTTAAAACTGTAGGCTTTTGAAGGACAAAGGCACAGTAATCGGAGACAATGTATGATGAAAACTTTGTCCATGCATCTCTGTGTAGTGTGCATTTTATTGTACCTGCAAGAAAGGGAAGTAAATACTTAATTAAAAAATTGAGCACAGAGCCAGTTAATAAGTAATCCATTACCTATATTTATTTTATCATAATAAAATGATATCCACATCACAAGAAACAGAAAAGTTGTATATAGAAATGGGATGCTGTGTTAGTAAAAACCCATCTCATCTGAGCACAATTGCTTCTAACTAATAAGATGGTTTGATAAAGTATTGTTTATTATAATTAGATTTAAATTCAAGTTATTTATTCATTCATAATCATAATCTTAGATGTTAATAATAATTGTAATTAAGAACATCTTAATGCTTCGCCTAAAGGTATACAAACATTAACTTAGAAAATAAAGTAATATAGAAAAGTAAATGATGTTGATCTTGTTATAATTACCAGTGTCATCTCTCAATATGATCAGTGGGTCAGTGCCAGATCTGTCTATAGCCTCAACAAATGCGGTCACAAACTGAGCTTTTCTCCTTCGAAGGTTCCCTGCAAGTGCTTGGTGTTTCACAGTCTTTATACTGTTGATTTCTTTTATTTGCCACTCTTTTGTATCACTGAGCAATCTTTTCCATATTGGTGTTTCAAATATATCTGATTGTAAGTTGTTTTGAGTAAAATTGATGTCCTGAAAGTGGAGTAAACAATTACAACATGGGGAAAAGGGATTTCTAGGATACAATAAGTACACTTTTATTATACTTAATTAAATTTTCCCTGTCAACTTCCCAACAACCTGTCTGGATAGGCTATTTGGATATTCACTTGCACCCAGCTGAGGCCCCTAGCTGGCAATGCTGTACCCAGGCAAAGATTACATTTACACAGCAAAACAACAGTAAAAGAAAATGGAATCAAGATGCCCAGCCCAAACTGTGACTAGTTCTATAGGATGGTCAATAATGAAGGTAATAGCAGTCGGTCCTGGTTGTTGCAATCGTCAGACCATATCAGAAAAATATAAATACTAAAAATTATTTTGCGCCATTGACTCGAAAGAAGAAGGTCGTCTAGGAACTGGACACCAGGGTGACCAGGGTTAGCCACTAACCTACTTGAAATGAATGAATGAAAGATTCTGACCTGAGAAAGTAGCTCGAACTGACAAATATTATCTTTGGTCTCCTCCAGGACTCCATTCAGTAGACCAGCTGGGCCAGGAAACTTCCGTTTACTTTGATGATTAAAATGTGAACTTATTATTTTTCGTTTCATATGCTTCGGTGAAACGAAACAACTTTTTTTTGGTGAATCGGGAATCATAGACCGGTTTACATTTTCTTCTGTTTCATTTGCAGTTGAAACTACGACATGATCAGCATCTGAATTTATAGCAGGTTCAACTTTCTGATGTTCGAAATTGACCTTATCTGTTTCAGGGAACTCAAACTGTGATAGAACCTAAAATGTTTAATTTATTTTAAGAATATTCTTTAATTACTAGGTGTATTTCGATAAAATACAAACTGAAATACCTGGTCGAAATCATCCGATTCAAACATATTTCTTCCAAAGTTTAACAGTTTTGTACCACCCGCCGCCTGTGACAAATTTAAACTAATTTTGTAATATGTTTAATAATGTTTGATGGCTTACTCGTATTAATATCAAGAGAATATTAAATTTCTTGAAAATAAACGTACCTACAAAGTTATATTTTATTTTGATCGATTTTAGAAATGTTGAAACCACAGAAACAAAACAATCAATCTGACATGCCGGCCGGCCGAGATTGCCGAGCCGATTCCGGTAAAATAAAACTGACAGACTAGTTTAACTTGAAGCCTGACATTGGCAAATTACAGACAGGATAACAGGACGTGTGCTCTACACGAAGCAAGTACACCAACCAAGTTCAAAAAACATTTTAAAGACCATCGGTCATTTATCAACTTACCGCATCAAATCAAATCCAAATTATTTCGTTCAAATTACTATGGCCCACGCTCAGTCAAGTCGTCAGACAGATGGCGCATCCGTACTTGCCACCGGTCAGGCCATGCGACGGATTAGCGCGGCATGCGCGACTTTTGAATGATTAATTTATAGCTTACCCGGACCCGGCGACTAAAAAGGCAGACTGTCAATAAGCTGGTGGCTTGTGATGATGATGCATCATGATATGCTGATCAGATACCAGTATACTAAAATATAAAGTAAGGCGAATATGAATGGAGCCTCATACAATATATCATATTTCACGTCTATTCAAGCTAATCGGTGCAAGTTAGGTCATCCACATGCATGCAATAAGAGTACATAAAGACTTTTTCTGTGGGTGTACGTATGATTGGCATAGATTATTTTGTTATAATCTGTGAATTTGGATTTTTAAACAATTTGTTTTAATTTATTGTGTAACAAAAAGGCACGTTTTTGTTCAATCTGATTATTTTTATACTTACCTTTACAAAATCTCATCAAAATCTATAGATAGAAAATAAATTAACTTAACATGGCAGTATTTGATGTATTTAATCCTTTAAAAGGCATAACACCTCGATTCACAGAGGAGCAGCTCGAAGAAATTATCACATTTTTTGATGCAACTGCGAAACCCTTGTTGACCATCGATGATGGAGAACCAATAAATGTAATTTCAATTGAAAAAGTATCGGATTTTTTGAAACTGAAAAAGTTGTGTATTTTGCTATCGCATTTTTATAAATAAAACCTGCATGTAGCATAGCGATTTGCCAGGATATTTGTATAGGATATTTTGATTTCTAGCTTTTTGCTTTTTTAAATTACAGATTTCATAGAAGAAGTTTTCATTATCCATCCTATGGAGAAATAATGATTTTGGTAGACAAATTGAAAGCAGGCACACTAAGAATATTGACAAAGGAACAATTCATTTATATACTGAATACGTTTGTTTTGGAGTCCGAGATTAAACATGAGGTTCTTTTAGCCTTCCAAGTAAGTATTTTACTATTATTTAGGGAATACCGCTCACAGTCCAGGAACTCATTTGAAAGAGCGGTCGGTAACGGTCAGTAACGGACTAACGGTTAACTGTAAGTAACGGGCACGTTTTATGAAGGTATTTTCGATGTGTACGTTACGTATAGTTGGTGCAGTTTTTTTTAACTTATTGCCCCCAACTTGTTTAACTTTTTTTTAAGTGAAAAAAAATAAAACTTAAGAGGTGTCAAGGGACACCCGGATGGAACACAGTTTATTTATTATCAACAAAAATAATCGTCGCGACACCACACTGTTCAATGCGAAATAGAAAGACGAAACGAAAATATCTAGCTTGCTTTCTATAATGCTGGGGCTCCATTAGCGGGCGAAGATTCGTGTCGCGTTGTCGCGACAAAAACATCGTGTTCGGGCGAACACGATGTGCCAGTCTACACTAGCGGGCGAAGATTCGTGTCGAGTTGACGCGATGTATCGTGCCGGATTGTGTTGTTCAATTCCCAACTGTGCGGCCGAGACGTAGGTCGTAATTTAAAAATGGATGCGATGACACGATGTAAGCGGCCACATTATCGTGTTAACACGAATATTCACCGTAGCCCGCTAATGGAGCCCCAGCATAAGAGAGAGAGAGAGAGAGAGAGAGAGAGACAAACAGAGAAACATGTGCACGCCAGAGAGAGACAGACAGAGAGCATGCGCAAGTTTCTCTGTCTGTCTCTCTCGCGCATTTTTCTCTGTTTGTCTCTCTCTGGCATGCGCAAGTTTCTCTGTCAGTCTCTCTCGCGCATGTTTCTCTGTCTGTCTCTCTCTGGCGTGCGCAAGTTTCTCTTTCTGTCCCTCTCTGGCCTATAAAAATGTCGTTACCATTTTTTCCGTCTAGCTCCCTTTCGCAACTCGCGATAAGTAACTTCGTTCCAACACTTACACTTCTTAATTTATGTCCTTGCCCTTTACGGCCTTTAACCCGTCATGGGATTTCAATTGTGGACTTTCTGTTATGTTAATCAATGCTGATCTCAACGTATTTTACAGGTGTTTGATACAGAAAAAAAAAACTTTTTAGATATGGAAGCGATACAAGACATAGTTACTACATATGGTGATGTTTTTAATAATGAAGAAACAATAGAATTTTTACGCGACATAGATGTGCGTGGCGATGGCGACATTTATTATGAAGATTTTGTTGATAGTCTATTTAGCCTCGCACCTAAGCTCCATGAGATTAAGGTTTTTTTTAATAATCTGGCATTATAAATAATTATAAATAGGCTTAAAGATGTTACCTTATCTATTAGATAGGTCTTTAAACTGGAGTTAAACACTATAGGCACTTAATAATAATCCATTACGTTAATTGTTTCCAAAAGGCCTCTACGAGTTAGATCTAAGGTATGCCTAAGGATGCCTAAGGATGCCTTGACTCTTAAGGAGAAAAAAATACAGTGATATGATAATACCTAATACCAGGCGTAATCTTCTGGAATTATTGCAGGTCGATTATATTTATGAAAACCCCGACGAAGACCCCTCTGTTCCCCCGGAGCCTGTCGAGGAAGTAGTAGAGGCGCCTCCACCGCCACCACCGCCGCCGCCGCCGCCGCCGCCAAAGTCAAAGAAAAAGAAGTGACACCGTTTATCATTATTGTTTTTGATTAAATATTACTGTTACAAAGCTTAGCTGTATATTTCTTTTCCAAGTCTAATTTTAACCTAAGCCTATAAAATAAAACTGAGTAAAATAAAACGTTCGTAGGTAGTGATCTTTTGTGGAATTTGTCAGATTATATTCCCGCATTTATTATTTTTATGGTTCCAAGAGTTACAGGGGTTTTTGGTGAAAAAGAACCTTCGTTTAGATTATTTAATTATCGCACCTCCCGGTGGTACAACGGCATTAGGTCAAAATTGGCAATAACGATATTTATGCAGAAGTGCTTTAAATATGGTGAGACCATAGATAAAGACACTCGTTTAAAATAAACAGACCGCTCTTAGTGATTTTGTTTTACATCATAATATATGTAATGAACTGTAGATGCACGTAGATATTAGTCACATTGTAATAGTTTTGCTACATATGTATAATTTTTACTTCACCTCCACTGTTTATATTGATAAGCTCTATTATTTAAGAACGCCCTCAATTAGTTTTAAGCAAAGGATCCAGCTGAAAACCAGCGCTGTGGCTCCGGCTGCAGCATATGCTGAGCTGATCCTATTCTGTTTAGAATAAGTATATTTAATTGCTCTAAGTATTTATTTGTAATAAGTATTGTAGTTTTTTAGCCGAATAAATTTATTTGTATTTGTATTTGTTAAATGCGTAAAAATACCGTTTTATGGAATTAGTGGGTTAACATAATGGAAAACTTAAATTAAAACGGCTCTCCTGTAAAATAATTGCAAAATGTGCACTAGTGCCCTTGTACCACCGGAGTTGCGATATCTACATTAAAATATTTTTTGTGTCTTATTTCACTCATCTTTCATGCTTTTCAAACATTGCTCGGGTTTGAGATTACCAACTCGCATTAGGCAAGCGTGGTGAATACGCCTAATCCTCCACACTCTACAGTACAGATGGTACATACAGGTATCTTCAGTGAGATGAGCGGCCTTTGCGTGCCTTTGCCCCGCAATGGGCAATGAGTATACAGCTGGGTATCCATTTGCGCAGCCTCGTGGCGAGCTGCCTCATCCTGAGCGTGCCGCGGGCTTCGGAAAGTACATGCGTCTCCACTTGAGCACACATAATATCGTATCGAGCGGCAAGCCTCAACCCGAGCCACGATTTTCTCAATTCCTCATTAACCACCATGGTTGACGGACGTAAAGTCGCTGCAGCATTAGTAGTAATTAGTCACTACAAAAGGAAGCAACATAAGAAACGGAAACATCGATGGTGGATTAAGGAAATATATCGTCAGCGAAATGTTCATGCAAAACAATTGTTGTGAGATATGACCTTTGAAGGCGTAGAAGAAACTATTAAAAATTTTACCAGAATGAACTCTGAAACCTTTGAAGATTTATGTATCAAGCTTGAACCAATAATTGGAAAAAAAGATACATCGTTTCGCAAAGCGAAGTAATTTTTTTTTTACTTCGGAAATGGGTAGTTTCATTTCCTTGCTTATTATTTTCCAAGAATCTTCTTTCAATTGTTTATTATAATGATGCGGTGAAGTTGGATCCCACAAATGTCGGTGGTTTTCATATAACTTAATTAATTCGATACATTTCTCAGTATCCATTTTGCTGCGTGCCGAGCACACGTACCTCCGTCTCCACTTAACGCACGCCTCACACTTTCGTATATAAAAAAAGTACTCTGTGCCTCACACTGAGGCGTCTTTGAGCATGGCCATTTACCGACACGATTTGGCTCGCTGCGCGGCCGCCTCGTTTGGTTCAAGTCGCGGCAAGCCTCGACTCGCGGCACGGTCTCCACTAGATCTGCCTCGGGCCGAGGCAGCCGCTCGGCCCGAAGCTGCCTCAAATGGATACCCAGCTTTACACTTGTATTACTGGCTACCACGGCTACATAATTCTTTAAATAATTTTTTATTTATTTCTGGTCAGATTGTTATGGTTCTTGCCACGGAAGTACACGGAAGACAGAAGTACTTCTTTATTTTGTGGTTATTGCCATTGAGTTCTTGCTTGCACTGTTTGCTTCGTAGTTTGCCTGGTAGTGCTAAGCTAATGTCAACTGTCAATCAAGTGTCATTGTCAGTCATGCTACGTGATGTGTGAGTGTGTGAGTCGCGATTGTTCATTACAATTCACAAATTATTTGTAACATTTTTTGTGCGATGGATGTGAAATGTATCATCAGTGTCTGTTGAATTGAATTTATTTTGTGAGCTTGTAAATAGTAGAACCAGTATTTTTTATTGTACATTGAAACTAAATTGGAATAGAATGATGGATCTCGAAGACAATGCGATGGGACTAACCCACGAACAAACCGACAAAATACTTCAATTTCAAGACTTAACGGGAATAGAAGATATGTCGATATGTAGAGACGTTTTACAAAGACATCAGTGGGATTTAGAGGTAAAGACCATAGCGTAAATCCTTAATTCAGAAACAAATGTAACCAAGCAGTATGTAGGGCGATATCTTTCAAAGTAATGTTCGTTCATGCGGCTGATGTTTGATGAGGAAACTGGCGTTGTTATTCATAATTTTTGTTTAGGTGGCTATACAAGAACAGTTGAACATTCGAGAGGGTCGGCCGTCGGTGTTCGCGACGGAAGCCCGGGCGCCCCCCGTGGTACACGACCACATTGCCCAGCAAGTGTTCACAGACGACCCGCCCGAGGGGCCCGGCGGTGTCCGGGGCCTCTTCCAATATGTTGTCAACCTAGTTGTCTCAGTCTGCTATAACACAATATCATCTGTACTGAATTTGCTTTTAAGTTTTATACGAAATGATGATAGAAGATGTAAGTATTAGTACACATAATAAATCATAAATGTAGATCAAAACACATTTATATTATGCTGAACCTATATAATTTTGAAGACTGGAAAAGGCTGTTTCCTCTTACAGAATTTGCTACAATGCCACCATGTATATATTTTTTTTTAATACTGATTATTATTACAACACTGATTCCAATACTGCCTTGGATAACATATGGTTTCTCATTTTTCAGTGGTCACTGACCCCCTGGGCGATGTAATGAGCTTTATCAACACTTACACTAGTAAATACAATCCACATCCAGTATTCTACCAGGGTACATATTCACAGGCCCTGAATGATGCTAAGAACGAACTCCGGTTCTTAGTTGTATACTTGCATTCAGAATCAGCAACAGAAACACAGAACTTTTGCAGGTTTGTACCCTAAATTATTTGCAAGATTTAATTTTTTTTGTAAGTGTATTTAATTTTATTTTATAACCTTACAAAGTGTTCTTGAAGATTATAGTGCTATTTATACTCAATGGTAGAACCTAGGAAAGGGTTTGTTTTTTCTATTATGATCTTAACAATTTGGTTTAAGAGTATTACCCAACCAGAGTAAGCAACCCTTAGCTAAAGCTTAGGTCAACCTCTGTATATAATTATTGGTGCCAATTATTAGTGACTAGCCACGCCCCGCGGTGCTACCCGCGTTTTACCCGTTCCCACGGGAACCTCGGGATAAAATGTATCCCATATGTTATTCTGATGTATAACCTATATTACTGTAAAGTTTCATTCAAATCCGTTTAGTAGTTTTTTCGTGAAAGAGCAACAAACATACATATTATCCATACATACATCCATCCTCACAAACTTTCGCATTTATAATATTAAGTTAGTAGGACTGTATCTCAACTAAAATACCATGTTTGCTAAAATATGTATTCAAAGTCTTGAAGTAATTACATATCTGTTGGTCATGGAAGGGTTCTAAATACTCCTAATCAGGCCAATGTTCTTAAAATTGTTACTTGAGTTATTAACACATTTTTAAATGTTACATTCTTGGTTCAAAACGAAAAGTTATTAACCTTCTGACCTCAATAATGTTAGGTATTCAGTAAAATAGAAAGATGACATTGGTCCAGTTTTTAAACTGAATAATTTGAAAGGAGAACAAATTAAATAATGTACCTTTTTCAAAGAATTAAAATGCACAATGCCACTCATAAGAAAATAGTATAATGAATATTATTGTTTATTATTATCAATCCAATGTCTTCTCAATATTCTTCTTATCGTGTTAAATATTAATATTATAAGAATACTTTATTGTTATATGTATCTATTTATGTTATTTTCCTATCCATTACAGAACAACACTATCAGACCCAGAAGTGATTCAGTACATCAACACACACGCTTTATTCTGGGGATGTTCTGTGGAAAGCGCTGAAGGCTGGCGAGTGGCGCAGTCTGTCGGTGGACGGCGGTACCCGTTGCTTTGTGTTGTGTGCGTGCGGGATCACAGAATGACGGTGGTGGCGAGGAGCGAAGGCTCGTGTTCGGCCAGTCAGCTGCTGCAGCGCTTGAGGCGTATAGTCACTGATAATGAACCGCATTTAGCGGCTGCCAGGGCTGACAGGTAAAGTACTGTTTAAAAATTTTGTTGTTTCACATGGATGCTAACTTAGCTATCTCTGTCGGACATTTAATATTTAAATGTTCACCATTCTGCTGCACTCAGTAAATCTAAAAGTTAATCCCGATTTTATCTATATTCCATAAAATTTTCCAAATGTATTATATTTGGCCATTTTGGTCAATTTGGCCTTACCACCTTCTGTCTAGGCCACAGAATCGCACTTTTTGCTCTACCATAGATTTTAATAAGCTTTGTAAATCTTAATCAGCAAAGATTTTCCATCACACATATCAATAACTCCATAATATCTTTCTCAATTCTCAGTCCACAACTGTAACCCCTACTTCTGATAACAATTGCAGAGTGGAACGCGAGGTGAACCAGCGGCTCCGCGCGGCGCAGGACGAGGCGTACGCGGAGTCGCTGGCCGCCGACCAGGAGAAGGAGCGGCGCCGCGCCGCCGACCGCGCCGCGCGCCAGCAGCGCGAGCAGGACGCGCGCGACCAGCTGCAGCGCGCCGAGCACCGCAAGATACAGGTACCGACGGGGACGCGACGGGACGCGTGCACTACGAACATTACCCGTGTGTCTGTGCCACTTGCGGGTGCGTGGCTCGGTATGTGTTTATCATCACATACTTACTTTCTACGGATAGTAGTCAATAACTCTGACACCAGGATTGGTCAGGTTGACCATCCACTCGATGAAGAAGATCACAGATACTAAAGTGTTTACTATAAAAACTATTGTGTCAACATACTGGAGAAACACTGCAAAAGTTTTCTCTAAAGACAATAGAGTCTACAAACTAATTTTTATTTGTAATTTTCCTTCTTGAGGGATTGTTGAGGAATAAGATGTAATGTGAGATGATTCTTCACATTACATATTTAGTAAACAAAGCAATCTTTTCTCCGCAGAACCCAAAACAAGAGTATAGCTCTCAAGTGTCTATTCTATTGCAATCGTGCGGAAGTTAAACGTGTTCACGTTATTTTCTTACGAGTGTTTAAATGTGGCCTAATGTGGTCTATTTTCTGACCGAAGATGAATACTTCTGATCGGAAAAAGGTTTAGAGTAAAATTTACTAGTAAAGTGCTACATTAGTGTAGTAAGATCAATCTATACTATATTATTATTATAAAGAGGTAAAGTTTCTAACTTTGTTTGTGAGGGCTAACTCAGAAACTACCAATCCGATTTCAATAATTCTTTTTGTAATGGATAGCCACATTCAACTGGAAGGTTACGGGCTATCTTTCATCCGAAATTCCCGCGGGAACGGGTACATCGCGGGTGAAGCCGCGGGGCCAGTTGATGTATAACAGTGTGGTGTGCAGGTGATGGAGGCGCGCGCCGCCATGGCGGCGCGGCTGCCCGCGGAGCCGGCGGCGGGCGCGGGGCTGGCGCTGCTCATCCGCCTGCCGGGCGGCGAGCGCCTCACGCGCCGCTTCACGCTCTCGCACACCACACAGGTATACTTCACCCATTACTCACGTGCCAACTGAACCATTAATCATACTTTTTAAACTCAAACTATTTGCCCTCCTTTTATACTAAACGATCCGGGACTGTAGAACTGTAGATGGTATCGTAGAATATTATAACGTCACGGCATGACTGAGTCTGAGCTGAGTGAGGAACATTGGGTACGTATTTTAATAAATACAACACACATAAAACAGACAACTTCCTGTTTTCTATTTATTTATTTTTAATATAATTTCTTGCTCACTGCTCTGATATATTCGGTGAGATGAGAGACTAAAACGGTTAGAATAGAATACTTTGGCATCGTTATAAATACTGTATATCAATAATAAATCATTATATTCTCATTTTTTACCTTTTAAAAAGCAACAAAATATCTCTTTCCAGGATCTATACGACTTCGTGTTCAGCCACCCACAATCGCCGGAGGAATTCGAGATTACTACCAATTTCCCCAAGCGCGTGGTCGCCCGAGGCAAGCTTAAAATACAGGAAGTGGGCCTCAAAGATCGAGACGTGTTGTTCGTCAATGATATTAACGCATAATACCGGGCTCGGTATCAGTGAGGCGACGAGTACAAGTAGTTATAGTATTGACAACTTTTATCTGGTCGTGGCTCTTTTGTGCGTAAAAAGTGTAAAGTCTTTCCTGTTATGGTTACTAGGGTTTATAACGAACACTGAACAGGTTGAATCAATCTGTTTTGAGCTAGTGGGGCCCACAGTTACTTGTTCCAATTCCAATTTTTGGAAGCCTATATAAAGTTCTTCCTAATGAATTTATTATAACTATCCGACCGAAGCTACCAGTCCTTAAATCCGACTGGTAGCTTCAGAGTTTATCGCGTTCAAACAAACCATAATAATTTGAGCTTTACTGCTTGACATTGCATAAACAAAATGTAATGTATAAAAGCGAAGCGTATCCGTTAAAGCAGAGATTAATTCAATTTGTATCAGTGTTAATGATAAACACTTTTAACCTGAATTATCCCGCAATGATAGTTGTTATTACGTTCAACATAACTCGCCACGCGCAAATATAAGTTGAAGTATCTATACTTTATAAATAAACTATTATTTTCAACGAGAGTGTGTAATTGATGGATTTAAGACAGGTAGATGTTCCTACGGTAGGTTATTGTCTGTGACCTGTGGTCTCTCGGATTGGTAAGGTTTGACTCGGTTTAATTTTAAATAGATTTTAGTTTGAAGTATACTCATTTTCAGAAGATTATCCGTAGGACAGGACAACACATATGATTCGTTTATTACCCTAGATTCACCTGTGAGAAATGTATGTTGAGTTGAAAAGTGTATGTCAGTCCCGTTTTTACACTGTTTGGCATATCCTGTGGGACATTTTGGCTTCAAATATACATAAATCTTTACCCCATTTCGCACTTATAATATTATGTAAAGACAGTGATGATAGTCATAGTAAGTTAGCTATGATATTTTAATCAAGATTAGTAGTAGGTACTTAATTTTATTTTAATATCACACATCCAAACCTCAGACTCAGTTATACGATTCAATTCAAGCCTTGTCCAAGGTAATAATCTGAAGTGTTCAATGTATGAGTATTCATAATATACGTCACGTGAATATGGTCACTAGGACATTACACTCTTTCGGTATAAGTAATAATGTGTATGTTTAATAAAGCTCGTGTATATACGTGTAAGGAGGTATATTTAAAAATCTTTTATTTTATTGTTTTCTGTTATTTGTTGAATGGTTTCAAAATTCAAAAATATATGGTGCTCTTACCGTATTGCTGCAAATATTGAATCAAAAATTCATTTTTCAGTAATAAATAATATCTACCCAGTTGCACTAACGCTTTTCATTTAAAAAGTTTATTTCAGTGACGGTTATAGGGGGTTAAAAGTATTACATACCCTCAAAAACGTATAAAACTACCTGTAACGAACCTGTTTCCCATGCCAAAATCGACCCTAACTAGGGTAATAAACCCCCCAAACAAAAATCAGCCACTATTTTAATTCATCATTTCAGTGATTACATTGAAGAACAATTAATCATTAAATTTTAAAATGTTTTGCATTCGTTTGTGCGATTGGGTAAGTTTTAATAGATGACTATTACAACATTATTTTAGCACTAAAAGTATGATTTTATATCAATGGTAATAATCATCAAATTTTTAAAATCTTTTATTAACCATTATTATTTAAACATCCAAAATGGAAATCGGGTTGCGGATTGCATTTATTTCTATTGAAGAATAAATTGTATTTTGTTTTGTTTGTATAATAGTATATCTTCTTAAATTATGTCGTTTTTTGTTTATCCCACCACTTGCTCCTGAAATCCTTACCGCACATTCTAAGAGCCTGAATTTAGAATAGCTTTTAAAGAAAACAAGTTATTTTAAAATTTCATATTTATTAAAAACTTGAACTGAATAACACTCAAAATTATAAAATTCAAATGGAATGTAGGCACTTTAAATATTCACAGTTAATTCTACATAAAATAACAAAAACCGATAATAATCAATTACATTTAAATAAAAACCTCACACCAAGTATCGAATTATTACGCCTACACAATTTACAAAACATTTTATGTTTCAATATAGTATATGACTGTGTAACTAATTTAGTTACAGGGGAATACAATTATAGTTAGGGGCTGTCCATTAATCACGTGAGGCTAGAAAGGGGGATTGGCTTTCATAAAAAAATCACGAAATATCACCGGGGGGAGGGGGGTGTAGTAGTATATCACGTGTATTTATTTTTTCCGCAAACGCGGGATTATACTCAACGGAATATTTAAATACATATTTAAAAAATCAAGATTCTTTGTGGGTACCTAAAAATACACGTGATATATGGGGATGAGGGAGAGGGGGGGGGGGGGCAGTCTTAAACCTCACCACGTACCACCAAGGGGGTTAAAATGACAAAAAACATCACTTGATTAATGGACGGCCCCTCAGGTGTCCATTTGACGAATATACTTCACTTTAATATTGTTTTCTGTATCTACTAACTTGTTTTTATCAACATTTTAAATGGAAAATAACATATAAAATATTTTTCACTTCGAACTTACTATGTGGTCAATTTGATATGTCAATTAATCTGTGCCATATTAATCTAAGGATTAAATGACTGGGCGTTTCATTTCAGATTAAAATTTAAAATCTTATATTTGAATTATTAACTGTACAATGCATGTAATGAGATAAAACTAAATACATTACTATAATATTTTCTGTGTACAATATAACAAAAAGCTGCATTATCAAGAAATCATTTTATGGCACATTAAGTACATTAAATTGTATTTAATCACATTAAAAGTTCAAATATTTACTATTATTAAACTATACAAGTATATTGGATGGAATATTTACAAACACACGTAATTACTACCAATCCTGTCTTTATATACATTGAGCTAATCTAATCACATGGTGCAAATATAAAATTACTGAAAAAATATCCAAGATACCCAAGTAAATACAAAAAATAGATATTAATATAACGAAAATGTATCCTAAAGGAAGAACGAATTCAAATTCATAGACACAAACGGCACGTCAACGGCAAGAACTTGAAGTAACGGCATGCCAGCGTCGGCTGTCACAGCGTCGGGGAGGACAACGGCAACTGACAACTGTAAGCGACGGGCTGATATTAGGGGTGCGTTTCCATCGTAGAGTTCAATCGACCAATCACAAAGCATTACAAAAGATTTTGATATGCATTGTTTGACAATTTCAACATTCCGCTCCGCTTCAGTGGAAACGCACCTAACGCCGCTGTAGTAATAACCCTGCTGTTAACAAAGTGCCTGTTGTGTGTATGAAGCTTAAGGCCAGCGCTACACCTAACGGAAACGCATGTTATTGCATATAATTTACAATTGGCACACTACGATCGACGCAAGATCGATCAATCTGTCTGTTTGAAAATTATATGAACAAATATGTATTGGCGTTTTTCAGTATCAACGCACAGGCAGGCGGGTAACTTGGCGCATAGAAACTGGCAATCATCTGGGTAAAACGAACGTTAGTTGCTTACCTAGAATACAAGCCACAGGGCTCTAGAATCCCAAGAAGCCGCCGGCTTATGCGTTCGTAGCCTAAGAATTCTTACAGCCTGCGCTGGTCTACCAGTGCTAATAGAAACCGATCACCGTGCTAATAGACCGGCGCAAGGAACGAGCTTTATTTCAGCATTTTTTTTTGGTATTATGTCCTGTGTGCAAAAGTAGTTAGACTACAAAAATAATCCTACATTACTTTTGGAAAGTGCTCTAACTTACTAACTGTACAATCTTTACAGCAAGAACTTTAAAAACATTGATAACTATTTTAAAAAGATCTAAAAATCTTACAATCACATTATTAAAATTTAAGTAAATCTATTTTTACATCTGTCGTACTTAATATATATTTCACAATGAATTCACAACATTATTGGTGTTAAACCTTTAGTTACGTATACATAATTTTAACATGATAGATGAAATATTGTTTGTACTATTGTGTAATAGAAATCTATTGACCTAGCTAAGTAGTAAGAACATAATCCCATCAAACGGGTAACAAATAGTCGTTGAACCTGCATTGTTTGAAGCGTCTTAGTAGTATTGAAACAATGAGACAATATTTTAAACTTAAATGCCTTGTTGTGTCACAACACAGTTAGTTTCGTAAACAACATATCAGCCCATCATTAGTTCAAAACCTATTAATTTCCACTCAATTTTCCCTATAAAAAGGCTATAGGTTTATCATTATCTTAACATGTCTTCCTTAACCCAGTAAAACCTTCGTTCGCTTTAAATAGCCACTTTATTCGTTAAAGAGACCCGTCGTCATTGGTTGAAGATCTTTTTAATTGTAATCCAATAATATTGCCCCAGTTTTCATCCCATAAATGCGTGGACACAACCTTCTTTCATTCCTAACTTGGTGAGTAGCTGTGCGCCTGTGTGGGTGAACTCCACAGGGCCGCACAAGGACGCGAAGTGGGTACAAACGTCAGTGCACCTGAGTGCGTCCCTGTCGAACGTTTCAGTGATGTGTCGGCTCTCAATCCGACCCGTGTGACCTTTCCATGAGGAATTGGCGTCTGACAGAACGTTTGTCACGATAAGTCTGTAAGTTGTTAATAGTCATTTAATTTTGTCTTCAGTTTGAATTATTAAAATAAATAAATACATATAGAGAATTAAGTATACATTCAAGTAAATCCTACGGCATAAACTACTGAAAAGTTGTTGAAATTTTACATCAGAATAACACATGGGATTCATTGTATCCCAAAATTTCCGCGGGAGCGGGTACAAATCGAGGCGCTACTATTATATGTATCTATGTAAAGGATTAATTCGGTTTGTATCAAAGGTTTGTACCAAAACTGCTTTGCTGTTCTACGTATAATATGATTGCTGGATCATAAACGTAGCATGACTACGTAGTATAGTACAGCTCTAGTGGAAATACACCTGTTGTTGTAATAAATAGTTGGTCAGTATGATAAGGATAATGAAGTTTATGTCAGTTTCAAACCTAGGGTTTATAATTTATATGAAAACCAGTATTGTTAAGTATACATTTATATTTACCTTTCATCATCCTTCATAATTTCTTCAAAATTATTTTTAAATAAAATATCCTTTTCGGTTTTATTGTAAAACATCAAATGGACTCGTTCACTGAAATTGTAAAAAAATACATGGAAATAGTTTTAAAAAATACATTCATTTTATAATTTGAATATTCTTCCAACATACCATTTAGGATTGGTTCTTGAGAGCATGAATTTAATGAGACCTAACATAGGCGTGATCCCAGTGCCGGCGGCCATTAGATACAGGGTCTTTACGAGTTTTAACTGAAACAAACATAATATTTGAATTACTTAATTAGCATTGAAATGTTAGAATTGTTAGACTTTGAAGAAATATAGCAATAGATATTTGAGTTTTTAGTAAAAATAACGGCTTGTAGGATTAAGATCTCGCAGGAAAATACATAAAGATAGCAAGTGTCCCTTACCAATCCACCAATCATATGATAAAATGTTTTTGTGATTATAGTAAGACATCACCTCAATGCAGAGCGAACTCAAGAACTCGAGACGAACGAACAAAACGAACCTGAGACCTAGATTTTGATGTGAAGTGAAAATGTCTGACTAAACGATGTTAGCTCATCGCGATTGTTAAGCAACGTGCAGCTCGGCTCCTACTGGGATCGGTGTGTCTTACCGATAGTGGCATTTTATCTGAGAGCTACCGTGCTTCGGAGGGTACCTTAAATTGTCGGTCCCGGGTTTTTCAGTTTACTCCCACCTGTTCTGTTGAGTAGTTCTGTTGACAGAACTACTGGGACTTTTTTTACCATTAGTTTTGTCCACAAAACAATTGGGAATACAATTCTCACTTGGTCTGTTGAGTAGTTCTGTTGACAATACTAACTATTCCGTAGGTTAGGGTTATTTTTTTTTTACTAGATAAAAGTCAGGTGTAAAGCATAGTCTTTTAAGTCACAGAACTAATGGTAAAAAAGTCACAGTAGTTCTGTCAACAGAACTACTCAACAGAACAGGTGGGAGTAAACGGGTTTTTCAATAGTTAGATGTTAAAGGCCTTTAGGCGGTCTAAAAACTCCGACACCACGTTCGCCTATAACCTACTCGATGTTTCTTATTATTACCACAGAGTAATACTCACTTTTTGTAACTGAAAGTTCCCATAAGGTCCGGACACAGTTACCGCGTCTCCTATGTTGAGGGCGGTGAGGTGCGGCGAGAGGGTGCCCTGGTCATATCTCTTGACGGCCAGCCGCAGCGCCGGGAGGTCGCACTGGTCAGAGCTCCAGCCCTCGCCCACCGGCGTGTACGAACGGACGCACTCCGACCCTGAGGAGACGAGATGTTGGTGATTTGTCCAGTAACCTCTTGAATAACGCGAGCTTTGACATTGTGTGAGATACGGTACTAGCCAAAAGCCGTGGGGGCTTGCTGGTAATAGGAGTTAACTTTAAAGCACGTTAGTAAGTATACCTATTAGTCGGAGTTTAGGGCAAAGGCCTCTCATCTTGCTGAATATATTAGTAAAATGAGGTTAAAGTAATCACCACGCGTGTCTACTGCGGGTAATCACCTAAAATACTACAAACTATAATATAATAAGTTCAATAATAGAAGTTCTGTAAAATGAGGTAGTTGAGTTAAGCAACAAACATATTACGTCATCGTCCTCAATTTTTATAAAGAGAATTTTGATTAACAAACCAGTAAAGCTAAAAAAACTACTTCATTTTCTTCAAATGAAAAGCATTGTAAAACAAAAAGTTTGTTTCAATATTGAACAGACATTTGACTAATAGAATACCACCCTTAGCAAGTGCGTCGAGTCGGAAAAACCAGAAGAAAACAACTGTCCTTTTTTACCGTCAACACTATTTGGTTAACTTGGTTTTCTTTTCTGCTATTGGCTATCTAAACGAATAAATCAGAAAAGGGAACTAAAATTTAATGTGCGGCATGCTTCGGATGGCACATTAAATTGTCGGTCACGGTTGTTAAAACCAAATCGTGCCAGAGCCGCTCTATAAACTGCCAAATTTTGTGATCACCCATAAATTTAGTGTACAAATTAACTAGCAGCACCCGGTTTTACCCCAGGTTTTACCCGCATTGTATTCGTTCCCGTAGGAATTTCAAGATCGAGAGTACCCAAAAACCTTCCTCTTGAATCTAATGTCTATTGGTGAAAAAATAATGAAAATTACCAAAATTCTTTCGTTGGAATTTGCGAGCGAGGCGCTAGTGAATATGAATATTCTCTCACCATCAATAAGCCGATGTACCCTGACGTGGTAACCAATGGGCACCACAACAGAGCCCGCCGCGGTCATCGTGATCATGGTAGTGTCGTGTGTCACCGCTCCCAGGTGCGACACTCGACACTCCACCTCTCGAGGTGTCCACACTCGCGAGGGCGCGCCGATGTGAGCCTCGCCACACCCCTTCCATACGCTAGGCGAGGCTTTTAGTGCTGTCACCTATAAGTGATTAGGGTCTATAGTGATATACCTAGATTTAAAAAAAAGATATGTCAACTTCTTATTTACAAAATTGGGAAGATGGGAAGATGACATAGGTACTGTATAATAATCACTTAGATATGCTATGAAATTTTCAGGAAAGTATTTTTGGGAAACAAGCATGTTAGAGGTTATATTATCAAAACGCATTATAATTGGTTCAATACTTAGTTTAATTTTAAGCTTGAAAACGTAACAGATATTTCCCCTTCCTTTTATTTATAAAATAATATTTTCAATTGTAAACATGAGTTCAATGTGCAATTATAAAAATAAATTCAAGTATTATACAAACATAATTAAAATGTCACAAATGGGATTAAAACGACACATGGCAATCGAAATAAACTACTCAACTACTTCTATTAATAAAGCTTACGTCGCCGTTTCAATTGTACGAAAAGCTTAACATTTAAATGAAAAATGCTAAAGCATTTATCTCAGTCATCAGTCATTTCCATTACCTTTTAATTTTAAACCGACGTATTAAATTTAAGCTGCAATACACACGAGAAACGAAACATTCGGATTTAATGTAACTGTAACTACTGCAATAAACTTTACGCTTAATTTGCATAACCCACGTATCGAATAATAGGAATTGTAGTTTGTTACTGCGTGTATTAGGATGTCCGTAACCAAACATTTAATGTATTTGCTGGTTTGAGCTGAGACGGGTTAGACGTAATAAAATGCAAATAAGGTGCCCTGTCCGTAAGTGCCACGTTTAGGTCAACTACCTCACTAAAACTTTAATACGGTTCCAAGTTAGACGAGCTTCTGAGGGCGAGGGTTTACTACCTTTACGAGCTATCTAATAACGTCTAGTATACGTTCTACGTGGACGAAAAGGGCAACAACATTCTACTTTTTACAACGCTTTTTTCACTAGCAGCACCCCGCCATTTTACCCTCGTTGTGCCCGTGGGAATTTTGGAATGAAAAATAGATTATAACCTTTGCGTTGAATGTGGCTGTCCATTACAAACAATAATTATTAAAATCGAATTCGTAGTTTCTAAAATAAGCGTGTTCAATCAAACAAACATAAAATCAAACTCTTCAGCTTTATTATATTAAGTACTAGCTGTGCCCCGCAGTTTCACCCGCAGCGCCTCCGTTTCCGTGGGAATTTTGAGATTTTTATTCCTTATTTATTAAACCTTGTCCTGGCAATAAGGAACACATTAAAAAAGAATCATCCAATTTTGTGCAGTCGTTCTGAAGTTATGCGCTTACCAACACATTTTGCGATTCATTTTTATATTATAGATATAGATAGAAACCCTTACCTCCACTTTTCCACTTTCAGCGTAAACTTTAAGCTGTAACGGTTCCTTTAACTTGGCTTCAGGCACAATTTTGAGGGTTCTTAACCAGTCGTTAGTCGCCACTTCAATTAAAAGTGAATCATCGGTTATTCTCGCACACCCCCCTGGGTTGGCTAGGGGTCCCGTGTACACGTATATGGTTAACTTAGTCGATGTTTGGATCCAGTCGTATCGCAGCGGTTGAGGCGAGTCTGGACTCTTGTCAACCTTCCTAACGGGACTGGCTGCCGCTCTCCTACTTATAGATACTGGAAGGTCACTGGACTGTATTAAACTCTGCATTATTTTACTTGGCGGACTGCCTTTGCCTGTCTCTTCGTTCTTCGTCATTTTTTTCCTAACAGGCGTAATGCAATTTGCTAGATTCTCCATTGATTTTCTGACTAGTTCTTGCGCTTTGGATGGTTCTTTTAACCGGTCGGATTTAGATGAGACACTGGAGGTGTCGAAGAGTTCGTCGGCGTCTGGAAGTTCCTGTCTTAACGGTCCTACAAGACACTTTGCTAGCAAGGAATCGTAGTTGACCCATGGATGTACTTTGTCAAAGAGTTGCGTAGCGTCCATTCCTGCTCCGCGCAATAATTCTTCAGGACCTGGGAGAAAGACGATAAAGGTGAAGAAAAGTTTTCCATTTATTAAAAGGGAATTAAAATCGTTTTAGTTTTCTTACCTCCAGGATGATACGGTAAATAGTAAGTGATATTGTAGACTCGACCTCTAATAGCTAACCAGGCATCACCTGAAAATAAAACATTTGAAATATCCATTCGAAAACTGAATTAATCATATTCATAGAGTTTTCTTTCAAAGAGTTCTTACTTTCTTTATTATGAGTGGCCAGTTCCTTCGGAGTGACGGGTCGTATTCGGCCACCCACCCCAGTGAGGTCCTTGCCGGAGTTCCCGAGTCTAATCCAGTCCATCAGACTGTGACCTGGTTGAAGAGCACATTTGTTCCTGGGGTTGCCTGAAACAAAAGAGAGTATTAAAGTAACATTATGTAAAAGTTAAAAGACAATAGGGGAATTCTAATTTAGTTGAAAGTTTTCTAACTTAAAAATAACTTAGTATTTGGTACATACAGGGCCTGTATGATACAGCAGTAGGTAATTTTATGAGTAAGTACAAATTACGCAGTTCTTATTTATTCAAGAACTCCAAGATACTTGATTAATTCTGCTTACATCTACTACTTGATCATAAACTTAATACCATTGGCAATGGAAAAGGAGACTATTCCAAAACTGAATTTTGCCGCGGGCAAATAAATGGACTTGACGTCCAAACCAAAACAATCAGCAGCTCCGTTATGAAAATGTTTCCTGAAATATCTGGTTTATTTACGTCTCTACGTTAATAAATGATTGCACTAGTTACGTAAAAGTTTACAGAGAAATTATGAACCTCTGCCTTTTTGAAGGCGAAGAAATTTGAGTAGGTAAGTGTTTAAAAGTGGTAGAAATGTACTCGTAGATAATAATGCAATATTCAGTATGGTATGAGTTTAAATTAAAAAAAGACGTGTGGCACTCGGGGACTGCCGCGGTGAAGCTATTGCATAGCATTTTGTATCAACTTATCTATACTAATGTTATAAAGCTGAAGAGTTTGTTTTGTTTGTTTGTTTGTTTGTTTAAACGCGCTAATCTCAGAAACTACTGAACCGATTTGAATAATTCTTTCACTGTTAGATGGTCAATTTATCGAGGAAGGCTATAGGCTACATTTTATCCCGAAATTCCCACGGGAACGGGCACAACGCGGGTAAAACCGCGGGGCGCTGCTAGTGCAATTATATATATTATATTTTTTTAAATTATTTTATTCATGCAGTATTGCTTATTGTGGGTTCACCCTTCCCGCCTCCTCTCTCTCTCACCCCTCCCGCCTCTTCTCTCCCCTCCCGCCTCCTCTCTCACCGCTCCCGCCTCTTCTCTCTCACCCCTCCCGCCTCCTCTCTCTCTCTCTCTCACCCCTCCCGCCTCCTCTCTCTCTCACCCCTCCCGCCTCCTCTCTCTCACTCTCACCTATCTCTCTCACACCCCTCTCTCACCCCTCTCTCTCACCCCTCTCTCTCACCCATCTCTCTCACCCCCCTCTCTCACCCCTCTCTCTCACCCCTCTCTCTCATCCCCCTCTCACCCCTCTCTCTCACCCTCTCTCTCACCCCTCTCTCTCACCCCCCTCTCTCACCCCCCTCTCTCACCCCCTCTCTCACCCCCCTCTCTCACCCCCCTCTCTCACCCCCCGTCTCATCTCTCTCTCTCTCTCCTCTCTCACCCCCCATCTCATCTCTCTCTCTCCTCTCTCACCCCCCTCTCTCACCCCCCTCTCGCACCCCTCTCTCTCACCCCCCTCTCTCACCCCTCTCTCACCCCTCTCTCACCCCTCTCTCTCACCCCTCTCTCTCACCCCTCTCTCTCACCCCTATCTCTCACCCCTCTCTCCCACCCCTCTCTCTCACCCGTCTCTCTCACCCCTCTCTGTCACCCCTATCTCTCACACCTCTCTCCCACCCCTCTCTCTCACCCGTCTCTCTCACCCCTCTCTCTCACCCGTCTCTCTCACCCCTCTCTCTCACCCCTCTCTCTCACCCCTCTCTCTCACCCCCCTCTCTCACCCCCCGTCTCATCTCTCTCTCTCACCCCCAACGCACAATCGCACACAACGCCGTGTCGAAGACTGCCGAACTGAAACGGCGTTAGACGATGCACGGCCTTCAAGCCACACCTCCATGCCCGTCGGAGTGGGGAGCGTGAGGTTTTTTCGTTACGGAATTTTTGGATTCGGTCCCCGCGCTCAAGGCCCGCGATAGAAGCTATGCAATAGCTTAATAAAACAGCTCTTTATTACCGTTTTTAATTGTGCGAATCGTATTATTGTCAATAAACTCCTCTTTTTCAAATCCTAGTTAACAAACCGGTATAAAATATAACGTGTTAAGAGCTCCCACACAAAACTGCGATGCGATGCGATGCGAATTCGCATCGTAGAAACTTGCGATGCGAATTTCTACGATGCGATTTAGTGCGGCGAACCGTTTGGTAGGGTGACCATTCAAACTTAAAAAAAATGTTTTTCAATTAATTATAAACAATTAAAAATTGATAAAATTTAAATAAAAATCACGTGACTATAAACGCGCCATGATTGGTCACCATAGTTGTGACGTCATAATGTTATAGATATTTAATAACAGTCCAGCGTTTACGGCTGAAACGGCGGAGTGAAAACTAACATTATGACGTCACACGCGCTCGGGTTTGTACGGGAGCTGTCGGCGTGTCTTCGGTACTGGATTCAAAAATTAATTTTTATTTTGAAATAACTTTTGAATTATTGCGAAAAAAAATATAATAAAAATAGTTTTGTTATAAAACTAATATATAATCTTTCCATTTATCACAAAAAATTTTTTTTTCAAAAGCCCAATTCCTGTCCTGAAATGTTCTGAAATGGTGTCACCAAGGATGACGTAATATGACAGGAATGTGCGATGCGAAGCACATCGGAAATTCTTACGATGCGTCGTGCGAATTCGCAGATTTTTGCGATGCGATGCGAATTCGCAGTTTTGTGTGGGAGCCCTTAATCTAACCCAGTAATCTAAAAACTGAAACAAAAGAAGTGAACTCCCATAAAAATATAAGAAAGTTCAGACACAAAGAAACAAAAGACGAACACCTATAAAATTGTTCATAAAGTCTTGAAAATGGAACGAAAATTTGATTAAGATCGGCTCATATTTAACCAATATTACATTGACCGCAACCACCTACTAATAACGTGATAAATTTATCTAAATAGGGTTCCATTAAGCTGGCGTAATTTAGTGAGTGCTACTGAATCGAGATACTAATCTATGTAAATAAGAATCGATCTACTCGTATATTGATGGCGAACTACATTGAGCAGAACATTTAACCGCCCACTTTCGTATATTGAATAAATAATAGTAGTTTATGCAACGTCATATAAAGAAGGGTATTAAAACACGAGTGTGAGTTTATGAAACGAGCGCAGCGAGTTTCATAATAGTAACGAGTGTTTTAATACCCGTGTTATATGCAGTTGCATACACTACTTTATCTTCACTATTTAATGCAATTAATCAAACAAAATTTTAAAAACAAAACACATTGCGAAACATTAAATTCACGCGTAGGTACGTGTATTGTCACAGTGAACTTGCCGCCATTAAAATCTAACCAATGAGAGCGCAGCTGCGCGTAGGGCCAATCAGGAGCGAGCGAGATCTTACCAAAGAGTTTTGTGTATGTAGTTTCGACGAAGTTTTCACGTATAACCCAACTATTTTCAAAAGCCAGCCTAATATCAAAATTTTATACAACTAGTATGAGGATTTTGACATAAGGCTCGCCAGGTTAATTGGTCGCGTTATAATGATGTTATAATGTTAAATTATAATGATATTATAACATCATGTGCAATTGCTTAAATTGAGTGTTTTAGTTGCCTGCGCTATAACAGTAGTAATTATAAGTCAAGTATTGGAAACATAAGTAGGTAGAATGTTACAACATTAGTGTAGATAAAACACATTACAACACTAGAGAACCGCAAATACTAGTGTATACGTTTCTAACAGACTGAAAGTGTCTTATTTGCTTTTTATTGTACTGCTGCAATTTTATTTCAAAGTTTTATACGAAGGAAAGATTTCTTGAAAGAGAATGTATCGAGGGATTTTCATTGATCCATTTTAATTAGTGCTTCAACTTTGCCATCCTTGTAAGCTGTTTAATTATACGGAATCTTTACAAATGTTTCACTAAGTCGTTAGAATTTTGATATAATCATTGTAATTATTAGTAACAAAGGTTACTTTAAGATGAACACACCTTAAAAGGGAAATACATATTTATTTGAAACTAAATACTTACACTTATGATTATTTATGATTCCGGTAAAGTTTTCCAATACCACTTAGATATTACACAGGCAAATATTATTTCTGTGACCGTTAGACACTTAATTTCAGTCCCTATTTCGATGAAGTATTAAAATGTATGTTTAGGACTATAAATAACCACTGGCAAGTCAATAAACGAAACCCTGTACTAAACTGGGACATTGCTAAGTGCCTACTGCCTACGACAGCGAATTACAAATATGTACTAGAATTATCGCTTTAGCGCGCCTCAATTAGGTATATTTTAGCCAGTAAGTGCGAGCAGGACTGTGGTCTACCCTGGTATCGAAGTTTTTAGACTAACCAACAATTAAAGCACGCTATCGCTCAGATAGAAATTGTACTATTGGCCACTCATCTATGTAGATGCCGAGTTGCTTGTTGCTTTACAATCGCGATGAAACCAGTGATTTTATCCATTCAACCGGTACACTATCTTCTTAAATAATAAAGATGTTGATAATATTCGAATGCTATTCTTTGAAGTCACGAGGATTGTTATTTTTCGCCCACTGCAAAAAAGGAGGACTTCAATCTTCTCAATTCGACCGTTTAAATGCTTTTTTCTTATGTTATTTAAAGGTTTTTCCAATATCTCCAATTAGGTATACCTACACTAAGTTCTTTTCAATGTTAGTAGTATCGAATACATTTGTCCACATGCATTCACACAAACCTTTTCTAAGTTCTGTCTATTCTACACACGAGAACTTAAAGGTAATCTATTTTGTCGATACGACATATGTATGTACGAGTATGTTACGTATATGTTGTAGGTATTCTCGTAGAATAACAACACAACATGGAGACAGATCAATAAATCAAAGGTTGGTGAAGTTCAGACCTTCGAAGTTTTTCCCAACAACAACTTCAATTACAGGTTTATATTTGTTTTATATTACGTTCGTTTTCACACGACTTGGTTTGGTCGATACACTAAAAATATAGAGCCCGAGGCGTAGTTTGACTAGCGATGTAAGTTTATTGCGATGGTTAAGCAAACGTGCAGATCAGCTCATACGGATGCGTGTGTGGCCAATCGTAGCATTTTTAAGCTATTGCATAGCTTCTATCGCGGGCCTTGAGCGCGGGGACCGAATCCAGAAATTCCGTAATGAAAAAACCTCACGTGAAAAAAAAACGCCATCTAGTGATACAAAAAATAACTATGCAATAGCTTTACCGCGGCAGTCCCCGAGTGCCACACGTCTTTTTCTTTCTGAGTTCTACACGAACTTATTAACTTACTAAAAATATAGATATGTTTTAGTATCTAATTTCATTTTGAGTTACCACTAACCCTACTAACTTTGAAGTCCCGTAATCAGAATTAAGAGTCTGTAGTGTCCTGCAACACAATTTTCAATTAAGAAATGTATCTTCCAACTTATATAACGGTAATACAAAAGTTCTTTAAAAAAACCAGTACCGAAAGTTTAACTCCATGACTATGTAAGAATTTGGCACACTCCATTTTTTGTTTAACCTATAACGTCCCACTGCTGGACAAAGGCGTTCTTTTTATACAATGGACACAGCACCTAACACAAGAAACCATTTGCAAAGATGTTTTGGTGCATTTGAAACAGAATTAAATATTGATGTGAAAACACGAGCTCCGAACATTATTAGAAGCGCTTTTAGTGCCTCTCCTTATTTCTCGGAGATAATTTACTGAAAGGAAAAAGAGGGAAGAACTAGTAAATCTCTTGAAGCCCATTATTACTTAGGGATGTATGAGGCCTTCTCGTAGATAATACATACTAAACATATTCTTGGCTAGTAGCGACTGGCGGTCTTATACGCGTTGTATCCGTTCCCGTAGGAATTTCGGGATAAAATGTATTCCATGTGTTATTCTGATATATAACTGTTTAGTTTTATCCAAATCCGTCCAGAAGTTTTTGCGTGATAAAGCAACAAACATCTATCGTCACAAACTTCGCATCTACGAGTATATTGTTAGTACAGTAAGAAGTAAGTATAGTAAGAACAGGATATACCCACTCGGTATTTGGCAGGGCTGTAGGGCAGCTCTTGAAAACGCCTTTTAATTTTTGGCAACCGCCGCTTAACTGAACAGTGTTGGTCCATTAACTAGGTCGTGTATCCGCCTCCGAATCCACGTATAAATCAATATTGACTCAATTAATCCGGCGAGCTCACGTTGACTTTACAACGTTTGGTGAAACAGAGCTTCGCAATTTGTAGAACCGCCTTAATTATCATTACTTATGCCTCTGAAACGTGTTTAATTATAGTCTCTATGGCGACGGGACAGAGTCCTGATTATTTGGATGACGTATGCGGGAGAATTTAATTAAAATTGTTTAATTAGCCAAGTTGAATCGTCCCGGCGTTTGTGTTATGTTTTCAACAGGAACCACACGGGGCAATTATTTAATTAAGTGCTTATAACGTGATCTTTGCTAGAAAATGTTGCCGCCATCATGCTCACTCGTTAATTAAAACATTTGGCTAGCTGTTTCAGTAAACTTTAATTACAAAATACCTGCCGTAAAACAATTCTTAATACTCATAAAATTGCGGGAGACTTGTAATTAAAAAGTTTTGTCAATTTGTGTAAAATACTTGAGGGAGGTGATTCAATTAATTAGAAGCATTTATCAAACACCTACATACAAGAAACACGACACATGCATGTATTATACATATGTTCACAGAGTCGATAATCAGAAAAGTTTTTTGATTCCGACGGTTCTTTCTGAAGTTATTCAAATAAGGAAAACATATAAACAAACTGAAACAAATCTTAATCTCGAAATCATAAAAGTATTAAATTACCAAGAGGGAACTTTGTCCGCTCATCCTTCATCTGTAACTCCGACTAGACGTCAGATATTCAAATGAGATCCTTCCAAGAACCTGCTCTTGAGGCATCGTCCTTTTCCTACAAATATTATCTTGTTCTTAGACAGCCAGGAACTTAAATTAAGGAGGTACAAGGCCCTGCCTTTTCTATACCTCTGATATTGAATTTTCTTTCAATAACATAAGCCGGATTTTATCACGTTTCCCTCCGAATTATTGGGGAACACAATAATATTTGATGAGGCAAATGATAAATGTTTGTTCGATATTTTTAGATACATTATTGGAATACTGCGTTTGGAGCTTACTAATATTTGGAGGTGGTATTTGGTTTATATTCGTACTGAAAGCTTTAATATAAAGCGGAGGTTAGGCAGCTTGGTCGACTGTTTACGGAGTTGGGCATTACATTTGAATTTTTGATGAAGCTGTATAATTTATTCATGTAGATTAGAATGATGAGTCACTGGAGTGAGGAGTTAGTGCGAAGGACGACTCTTCACAAAGGGTAATTCGGTTCGTGCTGTTTACAAACAACCTATTTAGGCCGAGAAGAAAATTTCACTTTGATTACTTAATCTTGGGGCTTTGCGAGCGGCGGTAATTTCCTCGCTGGCGACATTTTTTAATATTCCAGTCCACATTTTCCAAACCAATTATTACTTTAGATGAAATTTTAATTGATTTATCGAACGCGGAATAGAAAATGTTTTTCACACATTTTAGACGTTATTTTTATAAAAAGTTATTCTATCATGAAATCTGTTTTCTCTAGCGCGCGCTTGAGAGGATGTTGTTTCAATCTTATTCAATAGTTTACTGGAAAGCGTTTCAAAAGGCTGCCTCCATTCCTGTACGCTGTACGTACACTACATACGTAGGCATGTAGCCGGTGGCGCTCGCTACTTTTGCTTTGCTTTTACTAACCTATTTCAAAAGTGGTTTCTAGAGCCAAGCCAGCTCCAACTAAATACGAATGTGAATTTTTAGCTGCGAAATATTTTTATGAGAGAGTTTCTGTGTTATAAACAGCTCCCTAAATTGAATATGGCGCCCTGATAATATTTAAGCGCTTTACGCATAAGTGTGAGCTTTCCATTTCAGAAGCTTATAAAGACATTTTATCGAAAAAGAAAAAGGAGCGCCTTATAAAACAGAATAACCGTGAGGGCTCTTTATTAGTGTCCTAAAGGGTGACGTAACACGAAAGGTTTATAAGATTTATTATAAACACAAACTTTTGTCCTCTATTGACTTAAATTATTTGTTATAAGTTCGAGACTTGAGTAAGATACGAACTGTTTTCTTAATTACGGAGAGATTCGCATTGAAACATTATTTAGATTTATTTTCGAGATGTTCCACCGCATCGTTCAAGTTTCAGAGGAACTCCAATTGTTTATAGAAGCACTTGAAACTTGTCTGCGGGGGCTCACTAATGAGAACACTTCCGAGAGAACACTGGCGTCAGCGCGGAAACACATCGGTGCCAACGGAAAATCTTGCCTAAAACCTTCCTATAGGTGGAAAAAAGGTTAATGTAAGGACCGATCAGCCCTGAACTTCCATTTGAATAAATAATATAAAGCATCGGAAATTCATTACGAAACATGAACATTGAGAGATGGATGAGCAAAGATATTCAATAAGCGACCTATTTTTACTTCAGCCAGACTTCCATCAGCCTTGGTGAATAAAATATGAAGTTGCACATTCAAACCATATGTCAGCTTTTATATGTCCTGTATCAGAAATAGAGACGGCTAGGCTATTCCACTTCAGTTTTGTATTCAGGTTGACATTTCCATTCCTTTTATAGAAATAGATGTAGATAGATGATTGTACGAGTATTCCCCTTTTTGGGCTTTAGGTACATGTCAAGGCAGTTTAATAATGGACAAGTGATAAAGGATTTGGCTAAACATTATTGTGATTATCATAATTGCTTATCATATCATAATTGCTTGGTCATAAAACGCGGCAGCAGACCAAAACGGATATTTCTCAGATTTCCCGCATTGTACAAGTTCCCGTGGTAATTTGTGGATAAAATAGCTTTCATCTTGAATATGGCGATCATAATTTTGGTAATAAACCTTTCGAAAACAAAACTCTTCAGCTTTATTATATTTGTATAGAAACCTATTCGCTGTAGTTGAATAAATCGTACGTACGAATTACTCGCACTTCAAACAATTTAAATCTTAATTATTTTCGTTTTATAAAAGTAAGCATTGCCGGTCGGACTAACGAGCCGTCTATTCACCACAGTGTTGTTACTTCCATATCAATAAACAAAGCCTTTATTATGCGTAGGTAACTACATTCTGGACCAAATAAAATAACCTGGAGAAGGTCCAAATTGCTTTTCCGTGTTTTTGAATGGGTAGGTAGTAACAGTTACAAAAATAAGAGTTACTTTGGCCGAAATATGAACCGTTGTTTTTTTAACGATATCCCTGAAGCGAATAGGTGTAAGTTTACTTTATTTACGAAGATAGATAAACAGAGGACGTTGTAACTATGTTATCATTAAGTTTTCGAGTAAAGGGTTCTGTAATGGGCCGTCCCTCACGTCCCGCGGTGATTTAAATTGCCTATCTTGTTGTTATATTAGTTCACAAACAGGAGATCCCTTCAGCCGGTTTGGATTTGTGGTCACAGTCCGGTTTCATGGCGAAACATATTCCATTTCCATTGTAATGCTCAACAAATGAAATATTGTTAACCTTTACTTTATATTCCAAATATGTTTCGTAATAAAGGCATTGTCCTCGTCTCAAGTGACTCGAAGTCCTTGTTCGAATCGTTACCAAACATGTCTCTAAAAGGCTTCATGAACAAAACATTGATTGAATCGCACACAATACACTTAAGCAATAGAAATTCAAATGAAAATGTTATATACAAAAGGAACATTCCTTTTTTATTCAAGTAAATCGTATAAACGTAAATCGCTTGAGGGTTTGTTTACTGAAATAATACGAATGCTTTAACTGATTGCCGGAGATGAAAATAAACTATGAAATCAATTGCTATTTTCTGTTCGGCAAAGTAATTGGCGAGTGTTGAAATGAAAGTTGTAAATACTGTAATTGGGATAATGTTCGTCTTTGAAGCAAATATATTCTTTCATCAATTTGTTTGCTCAAAGATCTAGATTACTGGCGATTGACGTCACGAAATGTTGACCAAACTTTATTAAAATATCTCTTCAATTCTAGATAACTGCGTCATCAAACTTGTTACTGTAGAAGAAACTCAGGTACAAATTCACCGTTTCTACCTCGAACCCTGGTTTTAGAAGTTTTCTTTTTAGTTAAGCTCTTGAACTAGAATTAAGTGGAACTGACCGAGTTCAGTTGTAAAGGTGAAATTGGGCTTAGCTATGTAACAATTGAACAATAAACATCACTAAAATAAAATAAAAATACAACTTATTTTATAACTAGCAGCAGTTTCATAAGAACTACCAGACGACTTGCTACAGCGGAAACTTATCAGACAATACAAACAGCTCTCTCTTCGCGTAGCTTGTTTGATGTTTGCCAAGGGATATCCAACTCTGCTAAATACTACAGACCAAACACACACTACATGCTTGTTAAGGCTGGTTAAACTACCTTGAAACTCTATGTAGCAGTAAACTGCAAGATTCAGTTTAGTTCGGAAACTGCAATGAGTTCGGTATATAAAGGGAATTATTGATTAGCCCCATTTATAGCACAACTACGAATGCCACTATAAAATTCCATGTGTTTATTCATTCAGTTCGATTTCGAGGATATTAGTTGCTAACTCTGGTGTTGAAGTTTTTAGACCGTCTAAACTCCAAAGGCATCCGACATGGTCTGACGATTGTACAACAGAGACCGAGTGCTGTTATATTTATATGTTTTAATTCACAATCATATTATTAGTTAATCGAAAAAATATTATTTTACCATAACATGTCTTGTTGTTTTGCAGTTGCATTCGTTATGCCGAAGGGTAGATATGAATACATATATATAAATAATGTCTGTTACGCTTCTACGGCTGTTGAATGGAGTAGTGTATGATTCGAGGTCCAAAATATGCTATTTTGTGGTTCATCCCAAAATTCCTACAGATAACAACTCAGATGTAGCCGTAAGGCACTAAAACACTTATCAATGTAAAGCTTCCCTTCCTCATTCTCCGAATTATATACTTCAGTAACCATCCTGAAGACAAGTCAATTCATATCGTAGGAATCTCAAGAGTCAAAACGGATGAAGGTCGAAAGTTAATCATAATAAAGTACACAGAACTCTGAGTTGGTTATAAAAACGTAAGTAGCATCGAATCTCGTAAAATTTAGTCGATAAAGAACAGTACAGGATAATCCTTTTATCTAGTCGGGCTGAAACGCATTAATGTTCGCAAACTTTCGTTAAAAGATAGCGGAAACAAATGTAATGAAAGGGGAAATTCTATGCCAATGGCTTAAACGGTTTTTATCTACACTAATGTTGTAACATTCTACTTATGTTTCCAATACTTGACTTATAATTACTACTGTTATAGCGCAGACAACTAAAACACTCAATTTAAGCAATTGCACATGATGTTATAATATCCACATCGATATCGTAAAATCTCATTATAACATCGCGCCCTGCGCGGCGGGCGCCCTGCGGCCCTGCGCGGCGCGCGCCCTGCGGCCCTGCGCGCGCAGCTGCGCTCTCATTGGTTAGATTTTAATGGCGGCAAGTTCACTGTGACAATACACGTACGCGTGAATTTAATGTTTCGCAATGTGTTTTGTTTTTAAAATTTTGTTTGATTAATTGCATTAGTGAAGATAAAGTAGTGTATGCAACTGCATATAACACGGGTATTAAAACTTTAATAAAACTTCTTTATATGACAGTTGCATAAACTACTATTGTTTGAAGGTTTTATTTTAAAGTGCTCTCATTATCGGTGCGCAAGTTTCTTTAATCCACCTTACATAGTCCTAACTTTTATTATTATTCTTAGCCTGTGTCCCACTGCTGGGCAAAGGCTCTCTTTCTACACTTCATCCTAACTTAGTACAATTATACTTATATTTACTTGGTTTTCTAAAACTGTTATTGCATTACAATGAAGAAAAGCAGGGACATATTCTATTGTAACATCTTAACACTAAAATCAAAAATGGACAAGTCACTTTCAGATAACCTGAAAAGTGATTGACGTAACAAATTGCTTCCATTGTCGTAGAGAAAGCGAAGATATCCGAATTGACGACAAAAAGAAGACCCATTTAAAAGACATCGTCTTAAGGATCTACACACACTGGGTCTGACAAGAGTTACTGTATATAGGTACACGTTAATAAACAGCACTTGGTAATGAGAAAATGATGGTCAAATAAATAAATATACCCGGACAAATTCACTCACAGTTAATTAGACCCAAACTAAGCTCTAAGCTTGTAATATGGAATCTAACTAATTGATACTACTACATACGAGTATACATACACAAATACTTGTAAGAATATATAATTAACACCCAGACGTCGTCGCCAATAACTATGTCTTCACATATTGTTGAATCCGGGCGGGAATCGAACCCGCAACCCCCTATACAGTAAGCGCTCTCAGTGCCACTGTTGTCAACAGGCTTGTCTTTCAATAAAGTGAATTAATAACTAACTATACATGGATGAGGCTTTTTAGAGGAAGCAGAATTTTAAGTAAATAAAGGGTTATTTTATATTCATTCGACTTTAAAGCAAACAGACTTCTGGTAATAATAGTATGTAATTAATTAATCACTATAACTATATAAAACAAAGTCCAGGGCCGCGTCTGTCTGTCTGTTTGTTCGCGATAAACTCAAATACTACTGCAAGGATTTTGACGCGGTTTTTTTAAACAGATTCAAGAGGAAGGTGTATGTATATGTATGCAAATTCCCGAAATTCCCACGGGAACGGACACAACGCGGGTAAAACCGCGGGGCTCTGCTAGTTAATTAAAGTTTAGTTAGTAAATTAAAATCTAATATTTAAATTAGATTATTTTTCATTACTGGTTATTCACCTTGAGTCTCTTCATTTGATTGTACATACACTTATTTGACTATGGCCTATTAGAATCCTTGTGTTCAGTAGCCTAATGGTGGCCACTGATTTAAATTAGCGTATTCATCCAGAGTCAAATGGAAGCCAAAATAATTATTTATTAGCCGGTGTATTTTTAGTCTCTGCACGCGAAATATTTAGGTCAAATGTTTGCAATTTATTGCTGAAATTTTTAAGATTTATAGCAAGGATTGTACATTAAAACTGAATATATTTAAGGGGGTTACGAACGATAACTGTTATAAAGTTTGACAATTTGATTTATGTATATTTTTTGTGGTATGCAAGAAATTATCACAGTCCTTGTAAATAACCGTGGAGTTTTCATTAGAAAGAGTATTTTTCATCAAAACTTGCTTAATATAATTGGTCTCTTCTTCATCGAGTGGATGGTAAACCTGACCAGTCCTGGTGTCAGAGATATTGAGCCGTAAAAGGCCTCTGACATGGCTCATGTAACGACTACTATCCGTAGAATCCGGGGCCGACGCGACGGCTTAACGTGCCCTCCGAAGCACGGAATCGTTTTACTTTTCGGGCAATCAGGTGACTCATCCTGCAATGCCCTAACCAAACTAAGGACAGTCTCACAAAGCTGGATACTAAACATAGGCGAGAGATATAGCAAAGTTCTGGTCTAAAATCACCATCAGCAAAACCTAATAGAATTAATCCACTTTAAATATATTTATTGAATATAAATATATTTAAAATCGTATTAACAATAGAGACATCTAAGAATCCCAAAATTCCTCTGCATATCTATATTTATAAACTACACGTCTTAATAATATTAGTAAAAGATGAATACCGATGATGTTCACAGCTCTTCCCATAAATCTTGGAGATAAAGCCATAAATCTCGCTATAAAGCGATAGAGGAATTCGTTTGTATTATAACATTTCTATTAACAAATTCTTTGATACAAAGTAATATCACAAAGTACATGATATATTGTGTCGAACAATTTTTACGAAGATTTGATATCATTAACGATATAACGAGGACATGATTTTGGTTGAATCGTTTACATACTTCATAGTATTTTATTTAGTGCCTCATTTTTTCTTCTTTTACCGACTGAATTTTGGAATGAAAAGGGCCCAATGGAACACGATACCTGAATAAAGAATTAGATTTTAATTACACTAAGAGATTTAATCTAAAGCGATGTATTTTGTAGTATGTTCGAGCAGGTTAGTGGCCAACTCTGGTGTTGGGAATTTAACATGACTGAAACAACCGGGACCGACAAGTGTACGTGCCCTCCAAAGCACGGTAGTGCTCAGATATAAATGCTATTATGGTCAATATCCAATAAGGGGTCGAGCTGCACGTATTTCGTAGTGAAAAAGCTAATATTTCAGAGCCCTTTCTTTGTTCTTTGAGATAAATATTAATTCAAAGTTTAGGGTAAAGGGTTTTGAGGTATATGTACGAGTATGTATCTAAAACAGTAATAACAATTTTCGAATCCACATAATTATATAATTGTACTTTCCATCAAAATAAAGTTTAATTGAATCGTAAAAGGAATGTCTTTTCAGTACGTAAGACTAATCTTGAAGGTAATTTAAAAATGTCTCGGTTCTGAAGAAAAACTTAATTAATTACCGGTTGACGGTTTTCTGCACTTTACTGGATCTAAACGTTGATGAGTTTAGATAAATGAGTGAAGGTATCACAGGGGAGTTTTACATTTTTAATATTTGCAATGGACAAGTTTCATTTGAGATGAAATTTTATTTTATAATTAGGTATATGGGGAAATTTTATTTTGGTAAAGAGGAAGAGGAAGGTTACCTTATATTTTATTATTATTCAAAAGATATAGGAAAGTAATCTGGCTTTTAATATGACTGTGGCAGATTTTTGCCAAAAGTTGCTAGTGAGTCAACGCCCGGAGTCAACAATATGCGACGTATGGATGACGTACATTCAATTAAGTTTTTCTCTACGTGTTCCTATTCTAGCGTATCCCCTTTTATTTTCACTGATAAATCTTTTATTAAGACAAACGATTTAACCTTTTAAGTCCGATTTCCCTTCAGAACGGAAAGGTAAAATTGCAGGTTTATCTTTGAATGAAATACATTAAAAATGGAAATCTGGCAGATAAAAGGGACGATGTCTAATCAAGTTGTGTATACAAATGACGGAGTAACAAATTGATATTACTTTTTTTTGGAAAAAGTAGAATTAATTCGTTGATTGCTCAATGACTGGCGTTCAAATTGGAAAGTAACAACTTCAATTATTTTGTACAGATGTGTTTTTCGTATGACCATTGTTAGTGGATAAATTTGATTGAAAATTCAGCGTTCGATCATGAATTTATATCACGCAGCCATTTTTCAATTACTGGTAATTTTATAGTGTTTCCATATTCGCCGTGGCTATTTTAGTGGCTATTTTAACGGTATGATTAACTATTTTAAGTTAATCATACCGTTAAAATAGCCAATTTGCGAAATAGTCAGTTATTTTACAAGCAGACATTCAAATACTTGGTACGGTCAAAAACTACTACAGTATCTACCTTGTCAAAAAATAAGTAAGGATTAATGACAAAAAGTTATACAAAGAACAAAGGAATAATTTAACACCACAGCATAATGAGAGAACACCCCAAAATGTATAACAAATATTTGGTCAAAGTTCCCTTTGTTTCGTTCTTATTTAAACAGTTTAAACACCATTACGAATAGATTTTGCGTCGGTTTTTGCGGCGAAATCCGTAAACATTGCTTCTGTAAGCAATGTTCGATTTATTGCACTTTGTTTTTGAAAGAAATTTGAATATTTATTTCTGAGGATTGATTTTGCTAATAACAAAAGGAACACGTTTTTTTGAGGTAAATAAGAGGTTATTGAACAATGTATAAGCAAGTTTGCTGTCATGTCTACCACTACCATTCCATTTTTCCATTTTTCATTCAATTTATCAATGGTTAAGTAAAATCAGGTACTTATTTTTCTAGATTACTGACTACTAGCCGCGCCCCGCCTTGTACCCGTTCCCGCAGGAATTTTGGGATAAAATGTATCCCATGTGATATGCCGATGTATAACCTATATTACTGTAAACTTTCATCTAAATCAGTCCCGTAGTTTTTTTGATGAAAGAGTAACAAACAAACATACATCCTAACATCGCATTTATAACTAGTAGGATATTACATTTTCTAGATAATAATGATATTATCTAGAAAATGTAAGTCGAGAAGTAGGGGAAACTATGAAGTTTCCCCTACTTCTCGACTCATGACAATAGTTATGAAACTATAGACAGTTTCCAATACACACCATCATTCACATTGTTCATTAAATATTACAAAGTTATAACGTACGTGCTTGAAGCCGTCTCGTACGGGAAACGCGATAGAAAGTTTCAGCTACCTCGCTCCTCATTTACTATGGGACCTAATAAAGTGTCCCTGGACAAGATTAACTAGTTCTACGTAGTAGAAGGTTGACTATATTGTTGCAAATGTTTTGCAAAGACTACAATGTTGGGTATTGAAAAGGAAATAAAAATAAATTGATTAAATTTGTATAAAAGTCGATAGGTATGCTACGTCTTTCTGTGTCTATCCATGCTTTTATTGTACAAAATAGTTTGAAACAGAATTATATATATCTTCAGCGCATAGCTTTGTTATGCATATGAGTGCAAGTCCTCTTGGCTAGTCCAGATTGCCTGCCTTTGCAATCGGTTAGAGGCTCAAGTGCGAGTACATACTAGAATAGAGAACTAGATATATCAACCGAATCGGATGTACACTTAGCCCATTCTACTCGTATTTTGTTCCAAAATTGCCTTTATCGTGCTTGAGAACCGCACTATCTCCAAACAGAATTTTATTGGTACGAAATGTGACCCAGATGCAAATACAATATAAATTCCGTAAAACCAAAATTGTGTCGCGCGAAACGGTGTGTGGGTAGTTTCAGAAATAAAAACAGAAGGTCCTTTGTGACGGATTCGATTAAAACTTTGTGAAAAGCTTTCCATATGATAGGGGTGATGGTTCGTAATTCAAATAAGGAAATTAATTGGACCATTGTATCACATTGGTCAGTTAAAATATTTGTTTCATTGTGAGGTTTTAATAAACGTTAAAACGGTTAATTATTATCTTTTATATAAATTAAAGGCGTATAACTTATACGTAAAACTAGAAGTAAAAGTTAGGTTATGTTATCTTTAGAAAAACGTAGAAAATATTGTAAGAAGAAGTACCTATAATATTATTTAAAACTAATGCTTTAAATGTTGTTTTTGTTATTTCAGGTAAGTTGTCTGTTAGAAGTGTGTTAATTGTGGTAAAACTTGTAGAAATGTGATGTAAATAAAAGATTTTGTTATTTCAGAAAACGCAATTTTGTCTTTATTTCGCCGCCTGAGCATATACTATTATATATTTATATAGTACTAGCAGCGTCCCACGATTTCGACTGCGTTGTGCCCGTTCCCGTAGGAATTATAGGATGAAAAATAGACTATAACCTTCCCATTGAATATGTCTTTCCGTAACAAAAAGAATTATTCAAATCGGTCAAGTAGTTTTGAGTTTATTCATTACAAACATACAAATATTTCCTCTCTATAATAGTAGTGTAGTTTGTATTAAAAAACAGCCATGTATACACTATTCCCAAACATTAATTACAGTTCACATGTCACATCAAGACAGAATATAGCGCAATTAAAAAACACAGAGGCACTCGGAATGAACTCAATATGCAGATTTGAAGTGTGCGTGGCTCGGGGAGAGTTGCTCGCGCTCTCGACACACTCTAGTCTGAGGCTAGTGCGCCGCGAGCGGCAGACTTTGAAGCCAATCTAGAAACTAATAACTGTCTGTACTAAGTTTGAGTAGTAGGTTAGTGGCCAACCCTGGTGTCAGAGTTTTAAGACCACCTAAAGGCCTAACGATTGAAACAACCGGCACCGACAATGTAACGTGTATAATAATCCAGACTTAAATACGGTGAATAAAGGCGGCAAGCGGGATACTAGTAATATTAATTTGACAAGCCCGTTGGCACAGTGGCAGTGAGAGTGCTTACTGTGTCGGGGGTTGCGGGTTCGATTCCCGCCCGGAGTCAACAATATGTACAGACATAGTTGTTGGCGACGACGTCTGGGTGTCAATTATATATTCTTATAAAGTATTTGTGTATGTATAAGTAGTAGTATCAGTTAATTAGATTCCATAACACAAGCTTAGAGCTTACTTTGGGTCTAATTAACCGTGTGTGAATTTGTCCAGGTATATTTATTTATTATTTATTTATTAGGTAGGTACCTATAAAATGTGAGTTACTGTCTGTACGATTCTGTTTTCATTCCTAAATCGCTGAACCGATATTCAAGACGATATGTCGTTGATATAGATAAACTTCGATATAGGCTAAATTTTATAAATATATCCCCAATTCTCTACTACATTAATAGAACTGAAGCGAGGGCGCTCAGTTATCAATAAAACAGTCTTAAAGATATGCCACATAAAATAAAACCCTATTCTTAAGACTGAAAGAAGTTTTAAAATATCAACTTTAGAGAAACTGATGAAATTATGCAAACATGTAAAACATTGTATTAGAGCTTTTCATCCGGCGAGGCGGCGCAGATAAGTTACGGCGCCATCACATAATATTAAAGATATCGCCGCTCAAGATATTACGGCCAGTATTTTGAGCAAGATGAAGATTTCAACCATTTTGATAAGGAACTTTATGCACTTTTTATTTCCATTGAAATAAAATCAACTTTTATAATGCATGGTGAAATTGAATGCCATGTTATGTTCCTTGCACTATAACTGGTAAGATAAGGCAAGATTTAAAGTTAATAGCTCTTTGATACGTTAACTTTGATTTCAATTTCAATTCCGATTAGTGTTTGGTAATAATTGGGTCAATCTAGAATCACTTTTATTACCGTTTTCAAACAATATAAAAATAAGTTGTGAGTAACGAGACCACGAACGAGTTGTTCGTAAAGTTAATCTAGAAAAATCGTATTGAGAACTAGCATCCACGTTTATATCTTGAAGTTACTGTGTAAAAGAGTAACATACATCCTCTATCTATTCTCACAAACACTTGACTCTTAACATATCATAAAACAAAGTCTATCTGTCTGTATGTAATCGATTTTCTCAAATATTACTCAACGTATTATCATGCAGTGCACCAACATACAGAGTTATTAAAGAGAAAGGAGTGTGACTACTTTTCATGTCAAAATTCCAACAGAAACAGGTACAACGCGGGTAAAATCTCGGGGCACTGCTAGTTTATAATATTAAAGGGACAGGTATACAGTATACCTAGAAGTATACCGTATACTCCTTATTTGAAGTTTTTTACAAAACAAAACCCCACAACCTCTTTAGAAGTCTTTTATAATACAAACACTTCAAAACTATTACCACGCATATTTTCAGTGGTACCGTGCCCTATTTCATAACGACATCGACAAGAAATCGATGAGGCAGATGATTCGTGGACGCCTTACACTTTGTTCTACAGCCGTCAGAGTTCACTATATGTATGATCGTACGTATGTATATACACGGGATCGAGGGCTAGTCACTTGCTCGCACTTATGTATGGAGAAACTGTACGTGGATGCGGTAAGCTGCGTATACATTACTTAATATGATGTTGCTTTGCTAACCTAGGTGACCTAGCTACAAATATAGTATAGGTATAAGTAGTGTTCACGGTTTCATTCGGTTTGTACTAGTTCCCGTGAAATAGTCAATGCATTATAACAGACTCTAATCTTTCTCTGTGTCAATTTTCATCAAGATCCAATCTGTAGTTTTTGCGTGAAAGAGGAACGTACATATGTACATCTTCTCTTTCGCATTTATAATATTAGTAGAACTTTTACTAAATATCCACGATTTTATGAAGATGCTTCCCTATAATCTATTATTTCTTAAGAGTCTTAAAATGGCCTTAATAGCTCATTTCCCGACCAAGACAAATTGTCTTCATGACTTCATCATGGTAGTCGCATTGATGTCCTACAAAAGAGCACTAGTATTTACTAAGACAAGAATTTCTTTTATACACAAACCAAGTAAATTTTCAAAGTAAATAAAAAAGTCAGTTTCTCAATTGTTCACTAAAAGATCAAAATCGAATCGGTTAGGCAATTGGACGAAAACTGATCAAACTCCGAATATTCGGTAACAAAGTTGAATAATGAAAAAACTACCCCGATATTCATGAGACATAAAGGTATCGGTTCCGTTGAATAGAAGGTATAAAAACGTTAACATTTACCGAAAAAGTCTTGGTCTTTTCACTATTATAACCATTTACTATGTAGTGGAAGTAACATTGTAACTACACCGACCTATATATCTTACTAACTAATAAACATTTTTATAGATGGATCGAAGATTGTTTGTTATTCTTTCGCGTTAAATTAGCACGACGTAAACACGGCTTTGAATTAAGTCAGTTACTTTACTAACAGAATTACCAAACGAAAGAAAATGGGTGTTCTAAATCAATGAAAAAAATTCACTAAAGACACAGCGGTCTCCTCTAGTTGTTCCCGGCGGAATTTCGGGATGAAAAATAGCCTATTACGTTTCCGTTGAATGTGGCAATCAATTTAAAAAAGAATTATTCGAATCCGTTGGTAGTTGCTGTGTTAAACGCGTTCAAAAAAACAAAGAGTATACGCGCGTTAAAATCACTGTAAATTCGGTCTCAAGCCGCCTTAAAGTGGTTGCTGTAAAGTTCTGTTTATATTAGAGTTCAGTGGTGAGTACGCTACCGTTGCTCTAACAATGTAGCTTTACATTGGTAGAGCAAACGGTAACCACCTACTTTTACTAATGCAAACTAGGAGTTTTGCTGACCCCGAGGGCAAGCGTCCTGGCGTATTACGGTGTCGTTTTAGTAGGTTTACACTTCCATATGCGTATGAGTCCAACATACCCCACCCATCTCCCTTGATAAGCGGAGATCAGTAAACGCATATCCACCTTCATAAAAAAGGAGATTTCAATCTAACCCAACAATAGTTCTGCTGAAACTGCAGTCTTCACTTCCTATACAGATTGTTGATGTAGATCGGTTTCACATCAATTGAGAATACGATGTCATGGCCGATAATTAATTCATGGGCTGAATACGGACATAAATACTGCTCTGTGTACTCGGTTGTTTGACCCTTGTTTGATTTGGTTCTAATCGATATACCTTTAATAGTTAGATTGAACTTTACAGCTCCAATCAAGTTACAAGTTCCAATCTATCTTTAATGATGTAAATTAAGTTTGAGATTATTAAATCTTTACAAGTCCAGACAATTAAACTAATCCCGTGGGTTCATCCGCATTAGGTTTTCTTTTCCCCAAAGCTAAGCTGTGCTACGTCGCTATGCTACGCAAGTTACGTAGCATATCTTTACCTTTATACCTCTGTTCTTGTTGTAATTTCAGGAATTCGTTTTTTTAGATTATTAAAAATAACTGTACAACATCACCAACATTCGCAATAAGTCTTATCTACAACTATGCTTAGCTTAGGTAATACTAATATTTACATTTTAACCAAGTAATTTGCCAAGTTAGTCTATCGGCTTGTCTTTGGTGGTAACTCGGGGCCGACAACTTCTTTGGCAGTCATTAGTTATTATTAGTTTATTACTAACTTGTCTAACTATATGGGGATTTAGGCGATTCTCACATTGCCCCGCACTACGCAGCGTAGCTCGTGAATGCATGTTCTAACGTTGTTTGTAAGTAAGTATCTCCGTTTGTAAAGAAAACACGCACAGTCCAAAACAGACTATGCATCAACGCGCGCGCGCGTAAATGCGTCGACACGCAACGTGCAGCGTGAAGCGTGGCAGTGTGATAATCGCCTTAGAGATTCAATAGTCGATGCATAATAATCTTTGGTAAACTTGACTAATTATGCTCACTAGCCGCGTCCTGTTTCTCGTTTAGTGCCCCTTCTTGTGGGAATTTCGGGATAAAAATATCGAATAGTTTCCATTTTGCGATTGCTGATAAGCGCATTCAAAACTCTTCACGTAAAGCTGAACTTTACGTATTTGTATAGATACTTGACCATATAGCTAATAACATATTTAGCCTCGAAATAAAGAGGGTTAATGCAAACCTGGTTTAGCCTATATTTTATTTCTGGACCCTAATTTATCTTCATATAAAACCCGTCAATGGTCGGGAAGTTTTTGTAACCAGCCGAAACAAACAAGCAATATATATTTTTATGATACATGGATACTGCAAACTGGATTAACAGAACACTAATAAAAAAATGATATAATACAGACACACGAGTATCCAATAAAAGCAAATAGATATAAAACAACAAAACAATAACATAATTTATAGTAAAAAAAACAAATCAAGATATATCGAAACATTTTATTTGCCGATTAGAATTGGTTCATCAAAATACTTACTGTAATACGGTTCGGAGAAAATCTATTTTAGTACTCAGTTTATTTTCGTGGCTTCAAGTTGAGTCAAGTGGGTACTTGGCTCAACTTATAATTTAACTTATAATCTATATATATAAAAATGAAACCCGTTTTCCTTGGTCGCGGCATCACGCGTGAATGGCTGGACCGATTTCACTAATTCTTTTTTTGTTGTATTTGTTATTATTAGGAGAAGGTTCTTACGGAAAAAAATATTAAGAAAATCTCTCAGAAATATTGAAAAATATACATTTAATTTTGCATATTTAAAAAAACACGCGTAACGAATGTCAATGTCATTCACTAAGGCGGTACGAAGTTCGCCGGGTCAGCTAGTTTAATATATTAACTTTCTCCAGTATAAACGAGTAATGGGTAATAACTGAGATAATATTAGGCACCTTTGATAGGTAATAACGTGGCCACTCGATATGATTGTAATCCAATATCGGAAATACTATAACTGGGGAACATCGATAAACGATAATTAATTTAGAGGTTTGGGCGTCATCGAAACTATCTTATAATAATGGGTATACAATAGATATCGGTATAAGGTTTAGTAATCCTATTAATTATTAATCCAAACAACGTTTTCGCGAAAGTAATCTTCTTATAGAACAGAAATCTAAGGAGCTTATCACTACATAGTATAAAATAAAGTAGTCTCTTTTTCGTGTCTGTCACACTGTTTGTCTGTCTGTATGCTTAAATCTTTAAAATTACGCAACGGATTTTGATGCGGTTTTTTGTAATAGGTAGAGTGATTCAAGAGGAAGGTTTTTATGTAAAAAAAATCCCGAAATTCCCACGGGAACGGGCACAACGCGGGTAATTAGTTTATAAAAACAATTAACGGTTCTGTTTGAAAAATCTAGTGCAGACGTTTCAACCCTGCGGTTTTCTTTGACTGATTTTCTTTTAAACTTTTATTTCATGGAAACTGTAGGACTAATAACGAATATTAATTAAAAGAGATGTTGCAGAAAAAACGTAACATTTTATCTACTTTGCATTATTAAACCGTTAGCACAATTTGATTTAAGATTATTATGTATTAACATACCATCCACTCATATTACTTTGAACTTTGAACAATTCTTATTAAAAAACAAATGAACGTAAATGTCTTAAAGAATGGAAACTAAGTCGAGATAAAGAGCCCGCAGATGAAATGAATTCTCATAGAATAATAGAATGACGAGGCACTGAAGTGCTAATGGCTTAACATTACCCGGTAATGGGTAATAGGAAATTATTTTTTCATCGGCCATTTACCGCATAATACTCACGTTTACCCAAGAGACCGATACATAGATAACATCGATAAGTCTCCCACGGTAACCAGTGTAATATCACGCTTATGAGCCTAACAATGTTATTTCCAACCAAATGGGGAATCCGACCGGGCCGTTACGGAGCACATTAGTTTTTACTACCCTAAAGCCACCCTTAATAAAGAATATATTTGGTGAATCTGCGCTTATTATATAGGCGTTGTATTCCAAATCACATAAAATGGATTTAGTGATGGCTCCAGGAAGGCCGGCGCCGCGGGACCGCTCGTCACCCAAATTTGTTTACAGGGCTTACGCTGACCCAGTTTTTCTACCTGTCTTTCATTTCCATTAAGGGAAAGCAGACATTTAACGAAATAAGTTTTATCGCGACTAATAATGTTGTTTTTCGTGCCCGTAAAAATCTTTCGTCAAATTGTTGATGTTTATTTTGGCGAAAGGGAATGCCGCGTTTTTAATATTCATGACATTTTTGCATAACTCCATTATGAAAGTTTTAAAGGATGAAATTTACAAAATAAAAGGGACATTTTTGATGTCAGCAAATAGGCGTGTGCAAATAAAAATATGAGATACCTGTGTTTTGTCCGAGTGTTCGTGATTGCGTGCTTCAAAAGAATCCCTAATACCATTGTGTATAACGCGAGAGCTTATTAAAATGTATGTATGTTCATAAAGAGCTTCTTCTAAGTAAGAGTAATTTATCATTCCGCTCTGAGGTCCCTATCTCGATAGACGGAAAGGGGTATAAATAAAACAAAAGGAAAAAAACATTCATTTGTAGCCGAGAGGCCCTTCAAGTGGATGCGGAAACGGAACTAACGAGCAATTTCGCAGAACGAGTTCAACCGCAATTGTTCCAGTCTACATAGTACCACCGTACGTATATTAAACCCAATACGCTCTTGCGTATTACCTTTATTGGTGCTTCCTTTGTAACATAAGTTTTTAAGGACCTTTATTAACCAAACTTAAAAAAAGGTCGAATTCGGCAATTTTGCGAAAGGAAATTCGGGAATTTTGCGGCATTTGTCTTATTTCCGGACAAATTGTTGAAAAGAATGTCAATGGAATTTTGTTTCAACCTAGAAAATGCTGTCACATTTTACGGAAGGCTTTCAGCGAGTTCCTTCTGCGTGGGAAGATCTCTGATTTGGCTCTCAATAATGAAAGTTGTTCCGTTAAAAGATTGGCAAAGTCTTAAGAGTCAGCTGCGGAAAGACAACTTTGACGGAGTTGATTTTAAAAACATTATTTATACTTTCTTTTAAGTATAAAAGAAGGTATACTTAGTGAAACTTTTACCATTTCCTACGAGAACTTTCGGAGTTGCATCGTAAAATCCGCTTTAAATAAACGAAATTGAGATCTTTTACAAAACGAACTGATAATATAACTTAAATTATTTAAGGACTTTATTCTGACGTTAGTATGGACATTATTGGAGAAACGTAGCATTTTTTTTAAATTGTTCCCAACCGTTGACGGTAATGACGACTGCACTCTACTCCCGATGATTTTTGTGTGCTCGCATGTGGCTTATGTAACCAATCTTCCTTGTAAAGCCCCTCGCACAAGATGGGCATGTAAGCACACCACCGTCACAAAAATTATAATTGATTTCCGCAGTTGGTCAGTCTTCCATCAGCATAATAATATTGAAGTTAATAGTATAATTTGAGAATTATCTCAAAGGTACATAATAAACGATATATAATTGTATAATAAATACATAAAAGATAACAGTTCAAAGAACTTGTACGCTATTAAAACTGTCAAATGAAATGAATCAGATCAGAGTAGCAATGCTTGTTTATTTGTACCCACAACAAACGTATCGATTCGTTTGTGCATCGCAACTCTTTTAGATCTATTTCTATCTCTCATACTCGTTTGAAACACAAATGGGAAAAAGAGGACGTAGTGAAGTGAACACACAAAAATTAAAACACAGTTTTTGGCACAATCACTCAAATTAAATTTAAATTATTAAATTGAATCATCATCATTAAAGTTAACTAGATAAGATCTTGTCTGGGAAATTGATGCAGGCGTTTCTCTTTGTTTCTATTATTAGCATGTTCCTTTAATTTAAGTAGATACCAATACTGTAACACAAAGTACCGAGCAACGATTTAAAGTTGAGAGCGATATAATGGTGCCAATAAAAATCAGTTTATTCCCAAAGTCTGCATTCACATTATGTACTATTGATTGTGTATGAGGGAAGTTAGTAACATTATTTTTAAATTTGAAATTAGACGTTAGATTATTGTACGTATTTTTTCTTTATTTCAATTCTTTTTTCAAATATGTTGGAAATAGAACACAATTCAAAACGAAATTCATTTGTTTGACATAATCATCAGCTGGACATAATAATAATGAGGTGTACAACCACTCCAGCAAGTGAGGCTCGATCAATTAACGTCGTCGTCAACAAATTACAACACATTTTCCTCATCCCCCTTATTACGTGGTCCAACGCCTCAGCCAGCATTATGTAGCAGATTGCAATATTATCCGGCGCGGCGTTACCAAAATTAAACCAATCACTAATCTTAGGGTAAACTTCCATCATTTTTGAAAGGGTATAAAATTCTCTTGTTTCTTTTTTAATTAACCTAGATTTTTCCCACATTCGAGGTAACCATTATACCTTTCTTATCTAATACCTTCCCGTTGAACGTGGCTATCTATTACAAAAATAATTATTCAAATTGGACTGGCAATTCCAGAGGTTAGGTCGAACATACAAACAAACAAATTTACAAAATTTACCTCTTTATAATATTAAATAGATAGACTACTTAGTATTTTCGTTATTAAAGTATTTAACGCACATGAAACTTGTTATTAATAAGATATATACGTGAATACGTGTATTCAATTCAAATGTATTATTATACGAACAAACATCACAAACAAACTTCAGCCTATACGTACCGTGTAAATTAGAAAGTGGAACTTTGAACAAAAGGCCAAGTTCTAATAAAGTAATGAACGCTGCTATAAATAAAAACATTCGTTAAATAAATGTAAATATATATATTTATCCTATCTAACTTATATAAATATTATAAATGAGAAAGTTTGTGAGGATGGATGGATGTATGTTTGTTACTGTTTCACGCAAAAAACTACTGAATAGATTTGGTAATATAGATCATCATGTCATCAGAATAACACCTGGGATTCATATTATCCCAAAATTCCCGCGGAAAATGGTACAACGCAAGTAATATAAACTGCGTGAATCTACTAGTACCTACTAAAGTATAAAGATGAGAAGTTTGATTTTTTGTTTGAGCGCGTTAATCTCAGAAACTACCTACTTACTACTTACTACCTACTTTTGTAATGGATAGCCACATTCACCGGGAAGATTATAGGCTATTTTTCATTCCGAAATTCTCTCGTGAACGGGCACAACGCAAGTAAAACCACGGGGCGCTGCTAGTATAGATTTTATTTGGAGATTCTAGGCTAGTCCCATTAGCGTAGCGCACCTGTTTCGAAGCTTCGTTAAATATTTCCGAGCCCACGACTCGGAGATAACGAGCGATCTTGGACACAAGTTATAAGATACATCAAGTTTTTTTATTAAAAGGTTCTATCGAGTAATATGGAACCTTCTTTCAAGCATCATAAACTTCATACACTTGTACCTCTTCGAATTTTTATAGCAATTACGGGCTTGTTACGAATGTCACAAGATAGCTAAGTAAATAAACATTACATTTACTTTAGTATAGAATTGATAGATTAATATTTTATTGTACACCAAATTGACAAAACTAAGAAACAGAAACATAAATAAAAATGAAAGTTATACAATGGGCGGCATTATCGCTAAAGCGATCTAAATTCGAAAATCTCCTCCAGGCAAGTCGCTTTCCGCTGTCTGTCTGTCCCTTTGTATGCTTAGTTCTTTAAAACTACGCAACGGATTTTGACGCGGTTATTTTAAATAGATAGAGTGATTCAAGAGGAAGGTTTATATGCATAAAAAATCCCGAAATTCTTACGGGAACCAGCACAACGCGGGTAAAACCGCGGCGCGCTGCTAGTATTTAATAAGATGTTTATTTATGGCGTATTCCAAGACTTTTGTGCCACACACGATTATCACCCGACACAAATATACGTGTCTTATCCTCCGCTATGTCCTCGACACAAGAAAACTGAGTGGTGGACTTAGAAGTAGAGTGACCAACGCAAATGTCGAGAGATATTATTTTATAGTAGTAATGCTGCTTAATCACTTATACATAGATCTTTTCCTGACTAATGTATTGAGAGGAAAGCCTAAACCGAGTTGATCAAACAAGCTTCCACGAAAACTTTATAAAGTCCAATTTTTTTTTAACAAATACTTAATAAAATATAACACATTTGTTTAAAAATAACCATAGCCTGATGGAATAATGATATAGGCATTAAATGGATATTAACTTATACATATTTGAAGAATAATTAACAACGTAAAACATTATGACCGTGCACAAGATTTATATGGACGATAAATCTCAAAGAGTTACACGTATCTAACTATACACGTAACACTACTGGACGGACTTGGATGAAACTTTACAGTAATATAGATTACATCAGAATAACACATGGGATACATTTTATCCCGAAATTCCTGCGGGAACGGGTAAAAGGCGGGGGCGCAGCTATTAATAATATAAAAGTGTATAGAGCTTAGCTGCCCATTCTTTTTACAACCAAATTTTTTTGAACTTATTTATTGATAATATAAAACACATTTGTTTTAACTTACTAGACTCCACGGAACACACACTCGAAGACCCTTCAGATCTTTTTCCCACACAACAAAACATAACAACAAATTACAAAGTGATATTCTTCAAAAGATTTTCTAATTAAAACAGAGAAGAAACACTACACCAATTAAAATTGCTTCTTTAATTGGGAAAAAGAGATACAGCGTCGATTATTATTCGTATTGAAATAAATTAAAAAAGGAATGAGTTGGAGTTTTAACAGTACTGTCACACCAGTGTGGCCTCTGGACGTTGGAACAATAACAATCAAGTGACAATCGTTTTATAATTAATATGTGCGACGGGTCTTTTATGCCTGTTATGACCGCGTCATCAATACTTAATTAAGCGACGTAACAATAGACCCACGTTGGTCATTATCACGTTAGGCAGTTACCTTTTTCGGAGAAATGTATTTTAGCTGACCTAATTCGTTTTCATCGTAATAATATTATAAATGCGAAAGTTTGTAAGGATGGATATATGTTACACTTTCACGCAAAAACTACTGGACGGATTTGGATGAAACTATACAGTAATATAGGTTATACATCAGAATAATACATGGGATACATTTTATCCCGAAACCGCCGCGGGAAAGAGTACAACGCGGGTAACACCGCGGGGCGCGGCTAGTGTATACCCTAATAAGACATAGCGTCCGTCGTGTCTGTTGGCGATTTACTCAAAATCTACGGATTTGCATGTTGCTTTAAACAATAGACAGATTGATTCACAAGGCAGATACATGTTTGACTACTATACTATCATCCCAAAATTACCACGGGAACGGGGCTAAAACCACAGGCCAGTACTAGTCATTGTTATATTTTAGATGAGATTGTAGGAGGCCTCTAGGCAGGCTAAACACTTCCATATCAGGGTTAATCATTGAACAAATATATGATAAAACAAAGATTGTTATATTTTAATCTCAACCCAATCAGAAATAAAAACGAATGAATTAGCATTTTTACGAAACCAACTAAATCGCGTGACTCCAAGACTCGTAGTTTAAAATTTGGAAAAGAGTCATAGAGAGGGAGAGAAGAGTCTAGTACCTAACAAGATTAGGATAATTAAGATCTTAAGATAGCTCTGAACAAAAGCTAGGTAGGTATTAAATTACCACTTTTTGTTACTTTATCTGGTTTTATTTGGAAGGTGGACTGAATTAGGTAGAAGATAATCTGTAGGGTAATTCCTAGAAATACTCAATTATAAATATTTCAAAATAATTAACAAACTAGATGCGGTTTAAGTTTCCGTTTAATCTTAAAATTAAATTGGTTCGAAAATTAAAATTTAATTATAAAAGGTAACGAGTTAATTTTGGTCTTTGTTTCGGTGCCAGACGTTAAATTATACTTGCCAAGAGGTTCTTTGTTGTTAGGTTCCGTTTTAACCAATTAGATTGCTCAGTGAAAGTCCAAATATATAAGTTAGCACGTCTCTGTGAAAATGTTCAAAGTGACATTGTAGTGTAGTTTTTGATTCAATTAGTGAAGTTTGTCATAATGATATAAGAAACATTTTGAATACTATGGCAATAAATTCTGCCGACGCTTAGGAATCAAGTGATCTTGAGTGGATCTTCTCTTATCGATTATTCCTAAAAAATGATGTAAGTAAAAGGACTATAATTATGTTGTACGTATTGTCCCACCGTCGGGCAAAGGCCTCCTCTTATTCCCGCGTCTCTTCTGGAATTGAAGCCACCGATAGCCAGGGCTATATTTGTTATAACTATTTATTTGAATAAAGTTTTTATGAGACTTTACAGATATTTATTGATCTATAGGCAAGCAAGAATGATTACTTATCGAAACCTCATTAAATTTGAGTATTCAAAATATAAACTTCACTTATGTGCAATGTTGTTTCAATCAATAGACCAAGTCGGAGGTCTTTAGGTGGTCTAAAAACTCCGACACCAGGTTTGGCCACTGCTACATGAACCTACTTTCTTACTTATGTGCATTTGAATATGTTAACCGAAAGTAGTTCTATTAATAAATAGCTAAGTTCTAAACCCACAGTGTGAATAATGTATACCAAACTAAGCTCATTGCGGCTGCCTGTCAGATTATTCTACAGAGGAAGTTTCTCATTCCCATACATAAACGGATTTTCCCGCTCATAATGCATTTGTAAACCACAAAGAGCTTTATATGGCTGTTATATAATGTAGGACAATCCCAAACAATTTGCCCTGAAATACTGATGACTCAATGTACTAAGAGGACTTAAGAGATTAATATTCCAATCAAAACTCATGTCACCGGACCCATTTTGATTAATATTTCGGCAGAGGTCATTAAATCCGTAAGGTTTAGGCACAATCGAATAATTCGCAACATAAATATTCCTCGAATCGAGACCAACTGTCTGTGCCGATCAATTTAAATTTCGATTGGTTTGAAGATAAAGCCAATAGAGAGGGTTTCGATTCAAGTTTAAAAAATGAAAATTCTCCAACATAGCCTAATAGTAAATAATGCCAAGGCATTTGTTTAATTAATTTCGCCCAACATCAATTCACTTGCTCCACCGGCTACCTAATAAAACAAATGGGATCCTCGTTGTTCTTTTATTTTCGGTCCTATCGGTTTTTCCAATTAAATAGAAAATCTTATTACGGTTTTATTGGTACTTTTAAGGTTGATAAAACATAAAAAACAAGTCAAAACCCCATCAAGAGTTTAGAAAGAAACGGTATTGTACTGTTTCTCTAATTTACTCTAAATGATTCGCCGCTGCGGAAAGTTTCTTTGAAATATGTTCCGCTTCTGGGAGAAAGCCTTCGTAACATGGGAATTACTTTGATTACCCTTTTGGATATTCAAAGTTATTTCATTGTTAAGAAATTCGTTTCAGTTGTTGGTAACTTTGCTATTAAGGTGTTATATTACCTTTCACTCTCTAGAGTTTCAAAATACCCTACTCACCACCTACTACTTCATCACGGAAATTAAAATTATAGTAAATAACCTGTGTCATCAGATTCGGGCGGGCGATGCCTCTGTCTGCCGTTCCACCAGCAGCCACAACAAGGCATGCTTCACTCGCACTCTTCAAATTACCTCCATATCGCTAAGAACCAGTTTATAACGTTTAAACAAACTCCAAGTCAACACGAGTCCATACGAGGCAATTTTCGCGTGACTACATCCCTCGCGCGAAACTTTTATCCGCAAGTTATGAAATTATATTCACAAATACGTGGCAAGTTCTTTTATATTCTTCCCGAGCGTTGGTTATTTTGCATGTTGGTGACATGGTCGATATTCAGTGGTATTACACATTATTTTTTTGTTATTGTTTTGAATGGTAAGCGTTCAGCAGCGGTTCCTGAAAGCTGTGGGGACGCTACCGCCTCCGGCCGCGCTCTGCGCTCAACTGCGGCTGAATATGAATGAACCGAGGGTTTCTTTTCAATGTGTACGTATGTATAGTAAACCCTGAAGAATCGCTACGTTCTCATATACGAGACACGAAAGGGTGGCAAATGTATATAAAGTGTTGTTGCGGTGATCACATCTGATCAATGACCTGTCAAAACATATTTCAGTATTAAATAACCGTAAGGGAAATAGAAGCAACTCACATTTTGCTGTAAAGAAAATGATATTCTTTTGCTATAAAAAACTTTATGGGGAAATAATTCCAGGCGATTTACTTCACTCTGTAGACACAAAGACTCATCAAACTCATTAATCTTTATGAAAGTATACTTAATTTTTTCTCTTGCAAAGTTACGTATACAAAGTGTACCTAATTTTTGAACATATAAACGCTAAAACGAGGAGACGGTAGACTGTGTTAATCCATTTTCGTTATATAAATAGTCTTTTCATAAGTTAGCCATCTGAGTCGGCGTCTGTTTTGAATGGAAGGCCTTAACGAACTTGGGATTCTCGTTAAGCCAAATGACAGTAGTTGAATGTCTAATATCAAACTTGCTTTTGTGAACCATCCTTGTTTTAGAGAATAATTGAAATAACATCTAAATGGAAGCATTATTGGGGTACATTTTGCAATAAGCAGAAAGTTGCAAATGTAAAAGGGTCCAGTAATGGTTAACAATAACAGCACTTAAAACTATTGACTGTTTATTTAGTAGGTGGTGAGAGCTCGTCGTTTAAAATCAAACAAACTAAAATAACTTCATACCACACTGTGTACCGAAGTAACTCAATTAACTATTCTGGATTTACCGAGCCAAATAGTTTTGCCTTTAAAAACAAAGGCCTACCGTTCAATCCTCCGAGAATAAAACACATCAGACAAGTAAATTGAATTGTAAAGGTAACGGACAGAATGACAGTGGTACTAACTAGTTCAGTACGAAAATCTGATTTACAAAATACGTGACCCAGATACAATAGGACGTAATTCCAACAATATGCTGCTACAGCGAAAACCTTTGCTGATAATTTAAATCGGAGAGCGTTCATTTGTTTCTTTCATGACCCAACCACGAAAATTACGACATTTCTCTCTCTCAATCGTTTTTGGGAACTTGTGAATATGAGTGTCAGCAAAAATATTTAAACTTTTGGTTTTCAAAATGAGTAAAGTTTCCAAAATTTTCTCTCCAATAATCCTACATAAAACGAACAAAGAAAGACCAAAATATTGACTTTGGTTTTTTTAGTAATCTATGATATTGCTTTAGGTTGATAGTTCTTCCATTTCATAGGTTCAACAAAGGAATACGATGAAATCGAGCGGAACGGACAAACATTGTCACTTGAACAGCTACTTTGTTCAGTATCTTACGATCTACGTTTGTTTCCAAGACTTTGTTAGCAGAATAGTCAGCTGCTCTGTTCCGCATTACATAACTGAATTATCCCGTAGCGAAATCGGTATCACTACATAGTATAAAATAAAGTCGTCTCTTTTTCGTGTCTGTCACACTGTTTGTCTGTCTGTATGCTTAAATCTTTAAAATTACGCAACGGATTTTGATGCGGTTTTTTGTAATAGGTAGAGTGATTCAAGAGGAAGGTTTTTATGTAAAAAAAATCCCGAAATTCCCACGGGAACGGGCACAACGCGGGTAAAACCGCGGGGCGCTGCTAGTGAAAAATATAACACAACCATTATTAACGTATAGCCATCCTCATATACGATGTTCTAATTATGGGTTAAGTACTTGTGACGAATGGGTGGGACATTTCCAATACATTCAATTACCAACCTTATTTTATTGGATACTAGCAGCGCCCCGCGGTTTCACCCGCGTTGTACCCGTTCCCGCAGAAATTTCGCGATAAAAAGTAGCCTATGTCCTTTCTCAGGCTCTGGACTAACTGTGTACCAAATTTCATTCAAATCGGTTCAGTAGTTTTGGCGTGAAAGCGTAACAGACAGACAGACAGACAGAGTATTAGTTAGGATTAGGATAGGATTAGGATTAGGATGGTGTAGAAAATCTCCTAAAAATGGTAAACATAAAGGCAGTTAAGAGACTAGGTTGTTAAATAAGAAATAAATACCCATAAGTAATTGAGAAATCGTCGCGTGACTTGAGGCATAAAGCGAAGTCATACGTCGCATTAAAATTCAAGTACCTATTATTGGTATGAAGTGCCTCTTCATGGTATGAATGATATTTGCGTAGACGACTCATGCTCGAACAAAGGTCACGGACATAATGTGCAATTCAATTATAGGAATAGCTATCTATTTAATTTGGGTAAGTATATTAGATTCACGGTTCTATTGCGGGAAAATGGGCAGTATTCTTGGAAAAGGAGTCACTGTGGAGGTAATCATTTGACAAAATGCTTTTAGGAATCGTTATTCGTGGAACGTGGTCGCTAGTGATAGGGAGTCTTTTTATTATTTATTAAAGCTTACATATTAAAAGCTTGAATATATTAAAACTCCATAATCAAATGACACAATTCTCATCTATAAAGTTAGATTGAAGTAACTAATATATGTAATTGCTGTTCTGAAGATAAATTCATCAGATATTATACAAATATAATATGCAAAGGTCTTTGCTGTATCAAGATTATGTTACAATACGAATACGATATTCCAATTTAGTTTGGTTCGTAGTGCGCGCTAGAGAAATTGCTAATATAATCTAGGAGTGGAGAAATAATTGGGGGAGCAAGGGATTCCACTGACAAGAAACATTGCGTCTTGAGAGGATATATTGTGTAACTGTAATTAAAATTTATGTTAGCTTATAACGTCTTAATTACTCTGAACGGCAATGAGGTATTTAACGTAATTTGAACAATGGTAAAGCATCGTGCATTTGAAGCAGTGTTCAGCACGATTTACACTTGGATGGGAGACCAATAAGAGAAATGAGTACATAGCTTGATTGAATATTGACATATCTAAGTGCAACCGTAGTTCGGAAGGGACGTTAAATTTAAAGCCTTTATTTAGGCTGAAAAACTCCGTTATCAAGATATACCATTTTACAAGATTTCTACTTATTATCCTCAACACGACCTTCTTCCTTTACCAACTAATCTTTACGGTTCGGTTTGGCTTAACGTAAACGTGAGATGATTCGGTAGCGTCTATTCTAATTATTGTAAGCATATGATACGCAGGCATTGACGCGGATGGCATACGTTTCCGGGTGAACCCGCATTAGCCCCAAAGCTGTTTATTCACGCTTTGCACCCTTCGTGACTGTCTGATAAATACATTTTATATCGCTTCCATTCATCTCCGTTTCATACCAGCTATCATTAATGCATGACTTGTATTTTCAATTCCACATTAACATTCATCAAGTAGCATTTTTTTCTGAACTTACCTACATTAAGGAAAAATCTTTTACCGGTAAATTATTTATTTATGAACGAAAATGTAAGCACGCTTATTGAATTTTTATAAAGATTACGAATTTATGTTTTGCCAATAACCGAATTTTTGCTTGGGCTCCTTGAACTTACACCAAAGGGCGATTCTCTTATTTTAATATATTTTTAGAAAGTAATTTCAAAATACTTACCGGTAGATGATCCTGTTTCAACTGTCGGGGCCGGTTTAAGTTTCGCTGTCGTTGCGTTTGGAGAAGGTAATAATGTTGGACTTGGCAAGGAATTTGAGGTCGTTGACTCCGAGTTTGTCTTCGTGAAAGGCGACGAAGGCAAAGATATTGGCGAGGATATTTGTAGAGGAGACGTAGGAGTCCCCAAATTAGAAGGAAGAGACAACTTGGATTCAGAATTGACGAGGGATTTGATGAGATCGGTATTTTCATCGACAGGGTCCGGAGTACAAAGAACTGTGGGTAATGGAATCTTAAAGGGTTCTTTACTCGAAGATGTGACAGGTGCTCCCTCCAAAGTTTCCTCCATTTTCTGCAAAGGAATTTTCACTGTTAACATAAAACTCTCATAAATTAAAAGTAAACTTGTACGCAAAGATAAGCATGTTATATTTTTATAGTTGTTTTATAAATAAATCTACGGCATATGGTTTCGACGTGAAAAAGTTATAATAACTACGTGAATACTGACAGTAACCATTTTAACAACACTACGATTGTAATAATATTGTCGCTACGATGAAATTTAATAATATGCGAATGCATTATTTATTGCCAATGTCTAGGGTTCGATAACAAGCAATACATGTAGTAGTGCGGAAGTTCAAGGCTCTATCTATCGATAATGCCTACATATTTGTTATGAGGTAGGCAGTGTTTATTAAGCTATATGCAAACCCAACCTTTACACTTCCTTGACCAAATCAGAATTAAGAAATGTTGTAATCATCACAGGGACTTCTAGACTCAGACGTTTGGAAATGAATTGCTCTATTATTTAAGGCTTAAAATTGTTAATACAATCATTAAAAAATGACAACCCCACTGAGTTTCTTGTTAGTTCTTCTCAGTAGGTGGCGCGATGTGAACTAACGTAAACTTAATTTTAAGCTGACGATTATAAATGATTGTAATGATCTGATGTAATAAAGACATTTTGAATTTGAATTTGAATTTGAAAGGGTATTTTCTTAAATGGGTCTATTAACACTCTTGGTAGTTTTTTTACCTTTTAAACAAGAAAAATATAAAAATATTATTATAGTTGTTTAGGATACGATCCTGACAATAAGCATAATAATATTGGTTCTGGTTTAATACACTTCAAGAATAATGTCATAGATTGTATGTTTTATAGCTAGGATAAGATTAAAGCTCGGATTTGTCTGTCTGCAGCTTCAAAGGCAAAACAAGTAGGTACTTATACTACAAGCATAACTTATCACAAATAGTAACAGACCCAACCAATATGCTGTTGCATAATATGTAGCTATAAAGTGTACCACATAAACATTAAACAGCTTGGCTCGTCGAAATGTCGCCGCCGAGAGAGAGACGCAATAACAATAACAGAGACGGCGATAACACTCATTACGAGGCACGATAAAAGACTCAAAGCACCGTATTCAATACCACACCATTGTCAACCTTACTACAATGTAGCAAGGTTCGTTATGACGCAACATTTCTCGTGTTATCCGACTGAATAGGCTAGCACGATCAGACCATCGTCCTTGGTTAGTGTTTCACTCATTCATTGAGTCTCTGCATCGAACGCCGAGTGACCGCTCTGTGCGATATCAACGCCGGTATTTTATAAACAACTTTCTTAAAGTGACGCGTTAAAATGACTGAAGTAATAAAGCCGATGTCGTTTAGTAAAAGAGTGTTGCATGTGATAAGGATAATAGCAGTTCATATAGCCAGGTTCCTGTGTAAACTGTACTATGGAAATGAAGGTGAGAAGATACCACCGATAACTGATGATATCTTGAAAGTACCGGCTATTGAAGTTGCTCAGAAGATCAGGACCAAAGAGGTTTGTGAACTTTTTATTTATTATTCCACTTGGTACTTGCGTGGGTTGTTAATAACACAATGGATAGTTAAAGGATGCGGAAAGATAAACACACACGGTGTCAAGTTCAAATTACTTGTGTCCTTTGTATTATTATGAGTATCCAACATGAAATATCAAATATATTGTTACTGTAACATGATATTGCAACATCAAGGAAAACAATATTAAAACTATTATCTCACGATTCGAATATTGATCGGAAACCTCACAAAACAAGTTCTACCATAAAAACTAAAACTTATGGCACAATGGAGTACGAATCAAATTCAAAATTTTAGTGTAGTGAGTAAATCAAAAGGTCTGACATCATACTGTGTCATACCTTTGCTTGGCGCAGACGTAATGTTGTATTGTGTTTTATGGAAGAAGAAAACCGATATCTTGTTTTATAGGCACACATACTAGACTCGTAGCAAGAGTGAATGCAAATATGGGCATAGATATAGCGAAGGCTATAGGCTTTAATATAGTTTTTTTATAGAGTTAGCTAGTAGACAAGCCCGTTGGCACAGTGGCAGTGAGAGCGCTTACTGTGTCAGGGGTTGCGGGTTCGATCCCCGCCCGGAGTCAACAATATGTGAAGACATAGTTGTTGGCGACGACGTCTGGGTGTCAATTATATATTCTTATAAAGTATTTGTGTATGTATATGTAGTAGTATCAGTTAGTTAGATTCCATAACACAAGCTTAGAGCTTACTTTGGGTCTAATTAACCGTGTGTGAATTTGTCCAAGTATTAAAAAAAAAAAAACAAATCGTTCAAGTTTTTACATACGCAAGCACAATCAATTTCCTTGCACCAAATTTGCCAATGCTAGGTCAGACTCCAAAACCAAACATTACCTATACACCTATGTTAATTATGATCTTATAGGATGTAAATGAGAAATAATAATCTGTATTACTTCGAATAAAGGTTATGTGGCTGTTTAACAACTATAAAATTGTAAACAAACTGGTTTTGAAAACGTTTTGATATGATATTACCGTTTTGCAGCCAAATTTGGTGTAGGTAACTAAATGGTTAATGTAAACAAGCCATAACAAGCACGCCACCACAAGGTTATTGAATTCGATTTTGTCTTCTCTCTAGACATCTCTCTCTCTCTCTCAGTTTCAATATAAAAACAATAGATAATAGGTATATTATCTTTGGAGTGCCCTACAGGACAAAATTCTATCGCCCTCCCAAACATGGACAAACGACCTTATTCTTTGAGTTCTTTCTAAATATAAATATGTATTTCGAAAACATTACCTACGACTGATAAAACAATAATAATCATACATCAAATAAATGAGTAAGAGTAGGTAATGAAACAAATACAAGCAACCTATATTTGTGTTAAACAATGCAATTCTCGCGTGATGATGTCACTCATATGTACTTGTACATAAAGTATATATCAACTAGCAACGCCCCGGTTTATCCACATTGCACTTGATCCCGTGGGAAATTCGGGATAAAAAAGAGCTTTAAATATTCCTCATTAAAGTGGCTGTCATATACAAAGACAAATTTTCAAACCAGACAGCTACTTCCTGAGATAAGCGGGTTCAAACAAACTAACTCATCAGCTTTATTACATCAGTGTAGATCTACCTTTGTAGTACACTGTACGATACGTATAGTGTTGACATTATTATTCACACTTAGCGACTTTAGACTCTAGATATTGCGATAGTAGACTTGATAAGCTCATATTTTTCTAGCTGTAACAATAATAGACTGCACTAACTTTAACTTTACACTCTGGCCCAGCAATGGGACAATTAGAGTGGACAATACAGTTAAAAAGTACTTAAACCTATGTCTTGAATTACAAATCCAAGTATAGTGAATGGTTAAGGACATCTTAATCTACGTGTTTAGCATGTTCACCTTTATAAGAAGATCCTCAATTCCAATGCGTCTACTTTTATGCATGTTTGGACTGTTATGCATCGGGTATACTCATAGCTCCTTTATCTTTTTATGGTAGGATTTTCCAATTTTGTTTTTGATCCGAACTAATTTTATACCGAAATAGTTCCATGTACATTTCTAGCTCCATATCAATTTCATTGAAGTCTTGATGATAATTTTAAGTAAGATAGTTTTGGAACGTACAACCGGTAACAATGATAGCCAAAACACAACAAATATAATGTAGATAGATATATTCAGATAATTATAACCACATTCACGAACCCATGATAAGATAAGCGTTACATGCAAGTCTTTCGTACCTGTTAATATTACTATCGCCCGATAATGAGTCATGAACATTTTAGGCATTTATTGGAAAGACATATTTTCAGGCATTTATCAAGCAATTATGTATTAAGGAATTGTCCGACAAGAGCCTTGCTCTTAAATTTATGAGAGAGATGAGAGGAGATCACCACTCCGCATTAGGCCAGCGTGATGATTACGCCTAATCTTCAATCAAACTGGACAAAAGCCTTTTCTCATTGAAAATATGAGTACTTTCAATGAGATAAGTGGCTTTTGCCCAGCGGTGGGACATACCGGCTGATATTACTACAATCAGTTGAACAAAGGCCCATTTTTAATGCCTTAAGTTATACTTAGTTCATACTAAGTTGAAGCACTAGTTAATTTTCAGAACCTTAAAGGCCATACTTAGTTGCTCTTTTCCCTTTCTTGGCACGACACTGGTTTTAAAGAGCATTCGTTCTGACTTTGAGAAGCACTTGTGAACTTTAAAAGGGTTAGCGAATTTATAACTGCTGGATCATTTAACAACCCAATGTAAATATATTTTTTTCTTACGGGTGTAGTACATGAGAAGTAAATAAGAAATCTATAGCTTTGCAAACCTTTCATGCGAACTGTTTTAATGCTCTCATTAAGTATCTTTCTTAAGGGGTAGAAATGTGGTAGACCTATCTTATGCATCTTTCGTAAATTGCTGTGTTTACTTTATTGTCTTAATAGTTATAATCGATAATATATGTGTGTATTTTCCTCTTGAATTATTTTGTGTATTGGTGAAATCAGCATGAAAAAGATTTTGAGAAAACCAATTACATACAGACAGACAGCATTTGCGGACTTTGTTTCATAGCATATAAGATAAGATGTAATTATAGAAATAATATCATAATTACTCGTACAGTATTCCGCCAGTGTGGTCCCATCTAACACAACATCTAATCTATCCTAACACGCCAAGAGACATTGGCTTCACTACATAGTATAAAATAAAGTCGTCTCTGTTTCGTGTCTGTTTGTCTGTATGCTTAAATCTTTAAAATTACGCAACGGATTTTGATGCGGTTTTTTGTAATAGGTAGAGTGATTCAAGAGGAAGGTTTTTATGTAAAAAAAATCCCGAAATTCTTACGGGAACGGGCACAACGCGGGTAAAACCGCGGGGCGCTGCTAGTTGTTAATAAAGGTGAACTCCAAATAGGTTCACATAACAAAGCGTCCCGAATAGTCTCCATCACGTACCTATTAAGACTGAGTAAAGTGATATCTTCCCACACAAACGGTTCAAGACCACTTTGATAGCAGCATAGCACTAAATGGTTGAAAAAATGCTCTACATTGTTCTGAAAAATAGGCAGTGCGTGACAGTTGAAACCACTTGCCGATTGAATTACAAACGAAATATAAGTAGAAAAGGGTTACAATAGTTAGATATTTGATATTTTGAGAACTGTAAAATAAAATAAAAACACTGAATCGAAAACGGTTATACAATGTCAAGGATAGGAGAATAGAATAGTTCCAATTCCAAATACTAAAATTATATGAAGTTAAGCGGCCTTTAATTTCATACAATTTCAATGATAAGTCAGATCATATTTGGTGTTGTAAATACTTGGAAATTGACAATAGGATAATGACAATGACCAACACCCAACACAAAGGTAATTTCCTTGTTTATAAGTCAAATTAAAATTAACCTGTTAAATTCCAGATCACAAGCGTGGAAGTTCTGGAAATATGTATGAGAAGAATAAAGGACGTAAATTCAGCGTTAAACTGTTTCGTGGAGGATAGATTCGAGCTGGCCATGAAAGAAGCGAAGGAGGCCGACGAATTGATCCGCAGCGGCTCCAAGACCATTCAACAACTTGAAAAGGAAAAACCCTTTTTGGGCGTTCCTTTTACTACTAAAGATTGTATAGCAGTTAAAGGTAAACGTGATTGGCTTTTAAGTACTTATATTATAATTTAGGGTTTTCATTAATGTAAGTAATATTCTACATCATAATATAGTGAAGTCGAAATGTTTTTAACGCTTAAATCGCTGGAATTACGGATTGATTTGAAAAATAATTGTAAAAATTAATAACTCATTCGAGGGAAAGGTTAGGAAGGCTACCAAAATTCCCAGAGGAATAAGAACAATGCGAGTAAATCCGCGGTGCTTAAGTTGGGGATGTATGGATGGGACATGTATCAGTCAGTAAGATGGCGAAATTAAAAATTGGTAGGTAGTAGTCTTTTTTAAAGTTCGCCCGCGACCACGACTGGTGCAATTCACTTGAAACGTCGGGAAATAAAAAGTAGGTAATTAGTTTACTTGCTTTACAAACTTTCTACTGCGAAGAAACCCGTGTGAGAACTATAAAAGTTAACGTAAAAAATTGGTAACATTTAGAAAGAAATTAAGGTTTTCAAACATTTTCTTTACACGCTACAAGATGTAGATAATCTACCTCCAGTATTCTACTACAATATAAAAACTTCCCATAATTATATCCCGATTAAAAAAAAATGTAAATAGCTTGTAATTTTATTGTTTGGTTTATATTTTTAAACATAAAAGATGTAGTTATTATCGACCTTGATATGCTTAAAGACTCTGTTATGGTTTCAGTAAAGTATTAAACATTATATACCTAACTAGCAGCGCCCCGCGGTTTTACCCGCGTTGTGCCCGTTCCCGTAGGAAATCCGGGATAAAATGTAGCCTATAGCCTTCCTCGATAAATAGACTATCTAACAGTGAAAGAATTATTCAAATCGGTTCAGTAGTTTCTGAGATTAGCGCGTTTAAACAAACAAACAAACAAACAAAACAAACTCTTCAGCTTTATAATATTAGTATAGATGTAAGTAGAATATGTTACATTCATCGTACCAACAATTCGTCTCGCTTTAGAAACATTTTTTTACAATAAACATTTGCCTACAATGAACGCTAATATACATTTTAAATACAGTCGACTCTCGTTAATTCGAAACTTGAGGGACTTTTAAAATATTACGAATTATCGAATGTTTGAAATATCAAATGGTTCGAAAGTGAGAGAAAATAAATAAAACTTCGAATTACTAAGTATTGATCAATAATTATTTATTAACTGCTATTCTATAACAATGAAAAAAGTTTAGAGTGTACATACATACATGTACATACCTACATTCGTATACATACATAAACCTATTCATAATGTAAATTTATTAATGTTTCGAAAGAACTCTGATAATTATACTGGTTGATTCAAGTTTGAACTTGTCGCAAAATGTACTTACATTACAATCATTCGACCTCTTTCTCTCTGCAACTTTGAATTGTCGAGTGTTGGACGCCGATGAGTTCGAATTAACGCGTCGTTTTATTACTAAAATATAATCTTATAATAGAATAAAGAACCTTTTACTAGTGAAAGGAGGGTTAAGCGTTCGTTATCAAACATTTGTGCAAATACCTATTGATTTATTAATTGTATAAAATAATTACTTTTCAGTTCGTCATTGAGCTGGTTATAAAATACGTTGCAGCTAGCAACGCAATGACGATGGATATTCGTATTATTTTTCCAGATTTTTACTCTGTCATAGAACCTGAATTAACTTTAAAACCAATTTTTATATAACTAACTGTTCTAATGCTTATTAACACACTAGAATAGAAACACTTAATAACACACTAGAATCATAATCGCAGTTTTATCCGCGCAATAAACCTTGCAATTGATTGAATGTGGCTATTGGATAGCCACATAAAGAATTAATTATTTGAATGGAACTGGTAATTACAGAGATTAACGTGATCGAGCAAGCAAGCAAGAAAATCAACCTTTTAACTTTATTATACTTGCATATCATCACTACATAGTATAAAACAAAGTCGCTTTTCGCTGTCTGCCTGTCTGTCCCTATCTAAGCTTAGATCTTTAAAACTACGCAACGGATTTTGATGCAGTTTTTTTTATAGATAGAGTGATTCAAAAGGATGGTTTATATGTATAAAAAATCCTGAATTCCCACGGGAACGGGCACAACGCGGGTAAAACCGCAGGGCGCTGCTAGTACAGATATATTTTTAACACACCACTTGATTAGCAATACTCTGTTAGCAATCAGCATTTATTTACCCATTGAAGTCGAATCTGCAGACGCCAGCGCAGTAAGCACTGTCACTAAACGCTGATCCAACAGGTTTACAAAGAGTAACATGAATAAAGTTAATTGTTTATTGTTTCAAGGGTTACATCACACAGCCGGTGTAGTGCTTCGGAAAGATTACATCGCTCCTAAAGATTCTGATGTCGTGAAACTACTCAGAGAAAATGGCGCCATCATTATTGGACTCACTAATGTTCCTGAACTCTGCATGTGGTTTGTATTTTTTTAATTTTCTCTGTGAATTATCATAAATTATGCTATTAAAAGCCTGCATTACCTTGACTATCCTATCCTACTAGTGAGGATGTACATATTTGATGCGATTAGTATTCTATCTCTCAAAAACTATGGAACGGATTTATATGAAAATTGTCACTGAGAAAGATTTTGTCAGAGAAAACAGTTGACTTTTAGGCCCATGGGAAGGGGTACAATGAGAGTAAAATCTCGTTATGCTACCAGTATTTAATACGCAAAACCTAAGAGGTTCTTTCCATGTTTTCCATTTTTATCTAAACCTATAATTTCTAATGATTCAGTAATTTACGTACCTATTTGTGTTAACATGAGTCTATTCGAAGGGCACGTCAAATTGTCGGTCCTGGTTGATTCAATCGTCAGGCCTTGTCCGAAGCTTTGAGGCAGTCTAAAAACTTGAACCAGGATTGGTCACTTACCAACATGAACCTACTTACATTTAGTAGCATATTTTCACAAAAATATTAAAATTTATTTTAACTCATAGATTAATGTTAGTACCTTCGGTGTTTTAGGTATGAGAGTCATAATCACATCCACGGAAGGACCAACAACCCTTATAACACAACCAGGATCGTGGGGGGATCTTCAGGAGGCGAAGGCACTATACAAGCAGCAGCTGGAAGCATTTTTGGGATCGGTAAGATTAAACCAATCTAACCGCAGTTGGCAAGTGTGATAATTACGCTTAAGCATCCTTACTGTACTAATTTCTTCAGTGAGATGGAGCCCTAATTTGTTTTAGTAGGTATGAATTTTTTTGTGTCCTCTTTTTGAAACTGGTAGTCAAAGTAAGGTTATCATTTATTTGCCTCAAATAGTTATGATACTTACATAATAGGTATTCATGGCATATTTATTATATATAGGGAGAGTTATTTGCTTTACTTCTCATTCAATAAGATTACATGCTAAAATTATTTTACGTTCAATAGATTTAACGGAATTTGCTTATTTTAGGGATTAGTCATTGATCGTTCCTTTATTCTGGGGATTATCTCTTCACGAAATTGTTTGTTGCGCCACAAGTTGGATACAAAAATTATGAATACTGTTAAAAAAATCCAGGTTCCGACATCGGGGGTTCCATTCGCATGCCTGCTTTCTTCAACGGCGTATTTGGACATAAACCATCGAAATACATAATTTCTGACGAAGGCCAGTACCCGGGACCAGAGACCGAAATGCAGAAATCGTTTTTGAGTAAGTATACCTAAATACTTAGTCAACTTAACTTACTTCAATTAAGAAGTAAACTCTCTAAGAATTAACTCTGTTACGCTTTCACGACACTGATATTTGTTAATCTATACTAATCTATACTTCTATACTAATATTATAAAGAGGAAAGGTTTGATTTTTTGTTTGTTTGTTACGAATAGGCTCTGAAACTACTGCACCGAATTAAAAAATTCTTTCACCATTCGAAAGCTACACTATCCCTGAGTGCCATAGGCTATATTTATTCCCGAAATTCCCACGGGAACGGGCACAACGCGGGTATATGTAACCCAAGGTATGAAAAACATGCCTAAAAAAATTGGTTTTTGGCGTGCGCTACTAAATCTATTGATGATACACAAAAACAATGTTCTACACAATCAAAGTACATATCATTGCAAACAAATAAGTTCGCGAGGGCATATGTCTAACTATTATAGTTAAGACACAATAACCGTTTTAAGTTAAAATTAATTAGTTAAAAAAGGAGTGTAATTTTAAGTTGATGATATTCATATGATGATATGAATCTACATCAAAATAAATAGCTCTACAATCAAGGTTAATTATGTTTCTTTGTGTACCTCTTTAAATTATTAAAATCGGACAGTTAGTTTCAGAGTTATGATGAGAAATATCACTACATAGTATAAAATAAAGTCGTCTCTGTTTCGTGTCTGTTTGTCTGTATGCTTAAATCTTTAAAATTACGCAACGGATTTTGATGCGGTTTTTTTGTAATAGGTAGAGTGATTCAAGAGGAAGGTTTTTGTGTAAAAAAATTCCCGAAATTCCCACGGGAGCGGCCACAACGCGGGTAAAACCGCGGGGTGCTGCTTACAAAATAGTAATGCTCGATGGCGGGTCTCTTATGGCTACTTACTGTTTCGTGCGGTCAAAGCGCGCGGGGATATAGGTACCTACCTACGAACTACGAACGACGAAGACGTGCTATGTAGGTATTATCCCGAATTCTTCCTCACATGAAATCTTGATTGTGTATACATATATACTCGCGCGAGACATGTAATATTTTATCCCCAATTTCCCACTTGAAATTTTGATTGTGTATATTCCTGCGGGAGACACGCAATGTTTTATCCCGATTTTCCTACATGAAATCTTGATTACCCGAAGCGAAGCGAGGGCGGGTCGCTATATAAAATAAAGTCGTCTCTGTTTCGTGTCTGTCTGTCTGTTTGTCTGTATGCTTAAATCTTTAAAATTACGCAACGGATTTTGATGCGGTTTTTTGTAATAGATAGAGTGATTCAAGAGGAAGGTTTATATGTAAAAAAAATCCCGAAATTCCCACGGGAACGGGCACAACGCGGGTAAAACCACGGGGCGCTGCTTACAAAATAATAATGCTCGATGGCGGGTCTCTTATGGCCACTTAGGGCCAGCGCAGACAGAAAGGAGCGCAGCGGAGAGGATTTTATTAACGCACTTGAAAATCAACTTTAAAATTATTAAAATAAAGTGCATAAATGTTTCCCGCGTAGCGTCGAGGACGCGCGAGCATTTTTTGTCAGGTTCAAACATTTATGCACTTTATTTTAATAATTTTAAAGTTGATTTTCAAGTGCGTTAATAAAATCCTCTCCGCTGCGCTCCTTTCTGTCTGCGCTGGCCCTTACTGTTTCGTGCGGTCAAAGCGCGCGGGGATATACCTACCTACCTATGAACTACGAACGACGAAGACGTGCTATGTAGGTATTATCCCGAATTCTTCCTCACATGAAATCTTGATTGTGTATACATATATACTCGCGCGAGACATGTAATATTTTATCCCCAATTTCCCACTTGAAATTTTGATTGTGTATATTCCTGCGGGAGACACGCAATGTTTTATCCCGATTTTCCTACATGAAATCTTGATTACCCGAAGCGAAGCGAGGGCGGGCCGCTAGTGAGAAATAAATGACATTGGGACCTTTCCCAATGTCTTTTGTCAAATTTTATGTCCTTACATATACCTATTATTTGTTATTCCACGTAAGTAACCGATATTTTTCAAGAAATATCACAGGAAACAGCTAGTTAGCAAACACACAAATATTGCTTTGGTGTAATGTATAAACAAAGACGCTCTGTCGTGCCCTAATCACGAAGTAGCTAGGTGATTATTTGATCAATACAAAGCAAATTGTAATAATAAACTTGCGAATTTTATGACACAGCAGTATAGGGTATCGCTACTAAGAACTGTTTGATCAATATCTTACGTGATATATAAAGGTTTATAGATTGCTAACATTTTCATTGGATTATTTCAGGTGCAGGCCCCATGACAAGATTTGCTGTCGATATGAAACCAATTCTGGAAATTATTTCGGGAGAAAATGCTCCTAAACTGAGACTGGACCAGGCAGTTGACATTAAGAAAGTGAAGTTCTACTATCAATTTAGTAACGACGTGCCTCTTTCGGACCCCGTCGATCCAGATATTATAGCTGCATTAAAGAAAGTTGTTGAGTTCTTAAAAGTACAACATAAAATTGAGGCCGAGGAAGTAAAGTTGCCGTTAAGTAAATCTTTAGCCACTTGGTTCGCGAATATGGAATCCGATGTGCCATTTGGCCAACATATAATGAAAAACTATACAAAAATGAATGTAGTCAAGGAAATTATTAAAAACGCTTTTGGACTATCAGGAAACACATTAATTGGGTTAATAACGAGTTTGTATACTGAGAAGACTCCTCCAGAGACTAAGGCATACTTTGTGAAGTTCAGGGAAGAGCTTGAGAAGAAGTTCAAAGACCTGCTTGGTGAAGATGGAGTGTTGTTGTTCCCTGTTCACCCAGTACCCGCGCCATTCCATAACGAACCTTTAGTCAGGCCTTTTAACTTTGCATACACAGCTGTAGTAAACTGTTTAGGGTTGCCAGCAACTTCTGTACCTCTTGGACTGGGTCGAGAGGGGTTGCCAATAGGAATTCAGGTGATAGCAAACCACAACCAAGATAGACTATGTCTAGCTGTTGCTGAGGAACTTGATAAAGCTTTTGGAGGTTGGGTAGAGCCACATAAGAGCTAGATACTATAGAATATATATTTTTGTAGTTCTTACATTGTCCCACAATATATTTTTAGATGTAATATGTATGTACAATAAGAAATATTATTATTTTATTATTTTTTACTAAAATGTATTGTATTGTGAGTTTATTAGTGAGTAATAAATGGTCTTTTATTAACTAAATATTCTTCGTATTAAACTTGAAAAAGGAAAAGTCCCAAAACATAAACCCAGAAGTTGAATGGTATGCCAATTGCTTGAAATAAAAGTTACAAGAAGACTTTAGTATAACTTTAATTTCAACAAATAAATAGAAATATTAACATGAATAGAACATTAATAAGATTTAGATAAATTTTGAATAATTGATAGTATTTCTTTCCTCTTTTGGTGGGGGTTGTATTTGACTAGCATATCACAGGTACCTATTTTCTTATGGATATAGGCATACTCTGCTAGACTTTCAGCATTGCAGATGACATGGACTCCACAATCATATCCATTGCTTTGCTGGATACACTCCTTATCCACAAAATTTATGGTTCCTGAAACACAGAAAAGAAATTTCATAAACAATCAAAATTTATACAAAAGTTTAGTATACATAAATAAAGTAACAAACAGGTAATGACAACAATAGTAAGTTCAACTCACCCCCTCTGGAGAAGTATGGTATAATGTGACTTGCGAATTCCCACGCCACATCATGATTGCTGCCACTTGAAGAGTCAAAGTGGAAAAAACAGTTTTCTGGCTTTGAATACACAAGCAGGCTCCAATGTGAGCCACCAGCCATATCCGGCGTATCATTATCATTCAGGGCGAAAAAAACAAACTTCTTCTTTAAAACACCTAGTGGTTCTAAAAAGGTTTGAATTTCATCTGTCTGCACCATTTTAACACATTGGGTCACTTCAGGTGTAACAAATAGTAGGTCATGGGCTTTATTGATGAGAACCTTTTCGATATATTCAAAGTAAAATGATATAATAGTGTCGTTGAGCCAATGCGGTCCGTCCAGCAGCTCAACATCTGATCTATGAAGTAGAATGTCATGGAAGCTCAACACAACTGATGTTTTTGCCATTCTAAGAGAATATTCCAAGAGATTCTTCGGTATATCTGTTACACAAGCGAAAGGTATACTCAGTTTTCAAATACAACCTGATTCATACAGAATAAAACAACAACAATAATGCCTATCCTCAAAATCTATTTACAAATCTACTAAAATCTACAAAAAATGTTAAAATAGAACTCACCTTCGGATTATGAGCAATCAATTACTGCACAAATAAATAATCACTGTAATATCATTCACAAATTAGTTTTACGATTGAATCAAACTAATTGATTTTTCATTGTGCCGTTTACTCCAAACTGTATGTGTAGAAATAATTGTAGTATGTTAAAACACTGATCAATTACACTTATTTATTGCGACGCGTATTCATACAAGCAATTCAGATTTTTTATTTTTGTAAATCCCCAGGCAAAATCGAAACTCCGAAGAGAGATTACGTTACGAATCTAAAATTTTTCATTTCCAGCATTCGCAAAAGATTTTCTATTCAATCAAGTTGACACACTTGCTTGACAATTGACAAGACAATGACTGCGAAGGAAGGACTTTAACAATTAAGGGTTTATTGAAGGTTGACGTTGGCATTTGAAGGAAGTTATTCGACCGAAAAAGTTTAACCTCTTTTAATTTTATCTGTTGAAGGTGGCTATACACGCAGACTGAATGGAGTGTGAAATGCCACATAGGTACTCGGACTCGGCATGTCTCGTGATGCGTGTAAAGTGACCTTTATTCTTTATCTTGCTTTATAAAAGACATGTTCCAAATTCGAATCAATATGTGATTACATGCTCAGAGCTAGGAGCACGTGAACACTGCTTCACTGACTGCCTATTGAGTCCAACTTCATTCTACTGGTTTTCTCGTCCGGAATCTAGCTAGCATTAAGCATACAGAAATCCCAGAATTATGTAGGAGTTAGTCAAACTCGCGTGGCGAGAGGTTTTCCCCACTGTAATGATTACAGTTCCATGTTCTCTATAAAACCCAAACTAGGCATATCTTTTTCGGAATGGGTTCTAAATTAAAGTTATTTTCTGTTTATTATCAAAACCAGTGGAAGTAGACTTCTACTTTCCCAATTCCTTTTAAAACAGGCTACAAATAGTGTTGTAGCTATTCCAGAAAACAGAGGTTAAATAGAGGACATTTATATTGAATGTAGCAAATGTATGTAAGGTGATTAAAAGAAATAAATAATCTACTTAAGTAAAGCCTTTATTAGTTTATCATAAACTAATTTTGGTAACAATGTTCATCGTCTTATTTGATTAAACAAAAATTTATGCACTGTATTCACAAAATGAAAGAACAATCACATTGTTTCTACACACCTATAAATATTTTAGTAAGATTCACTCACAGCATTGTTAAGAGTACAATGTTATTAAATAATCACTCTATTAAATAAACTCATACTCTCGATCATTATAATACATAATGATGACATCTAACAGTAAAATGTGCAACATTAACAATTCAATAAATTACTGATGATACTGATTGGGCTAACAACAAGAAGATCACTCCACAAATATTATGGAATATTTCTTCTGTTTTTACAATTTTCTAATGATTATCTGCATTACTTAGTAGCCTGCTTGAGGTATGCGATGATGTCTGCCCTGTCATTGGGTTTCTTGAGACCGGCGAACACCATTTTGGTTCCAGGGATGTATTTCTTGGGGTTCTCCAGGTATTCAAAGAGGGTGTCCTCACTCCAGACAATACCTGTGAATAGATAAGTTGTTGTCACTGATACTCGTATAATTTTCCTATTATATTAGATTTTGACTTTAGTTTTATGCGAGTGGTAACCACTGACTTTAGTGAGATCAGGGTCTTTGCCATGCAGTGAGACTTTACAGGTTGATATTATAATTTTCAGTGTTCCATTATTTGACCATATATGTCTAATATGACTAATTTACTGAATTTATAATGGAAAAATTAAGAAAATCTATTTTTACTTGATTTTTACATGATATGATTAAATCTTCTAACACTAAGATAAAGTCATGCTAAAGCTTACTTTGACATGAGAAATGACAATGTTAATTTGATAACTTTTAACACTGAGGTCAAACTTATTTGACATATGGATGGACAATGGACTTTTTGATAGTTAGAAATCTGCATTTAGTGATTGTGAACTTTACCTTTAGCCTTGTTGGCGTCTGAGTATGAGAATCCGGGAGCCTGTCCAGTTTTGCGGCCTATGAACCCATTTAGATTGGGGCCCACTTTGTGTTTGCCACCGGCCTCAACCTGTCATTTGAAAAAAGAAAATAGGTAAGATATCTATGGTCTTTTTTAAATAAACTCCACTATAAATGGAACATTTTATAAAAGGTTCTAAGTATACTGATTATCATTGTGTAGCAATGAGCTGGGTATTCAATTTCATTTAGTAAAAGTAAGTTATTAATTAACTGTCGAGTTGTTGGAATTGGAAGGTTTAAATAAAACTGTTAAATGGGTTAGCTCAAATGGAGCTGGGCAGGCCATGTCTGCCGCAGGCCTGATGAGTCTTGGGCAAAAATTGCCACCATGTGGAACCCAGACTCTAGCAGAAGACGCTGCAGCAGACCAAAACGGAGATGGCGAGACGAGCTTGACATGTACTTGTCTGGTTGGTGTCAGGAAGCTCTTGACAGAGCTGAATGGAAGAAATGGGGGGAGGCCTTTGCCCAACAATGGGACACTTAGGGCTTTAATAATAAAATGGGTTAAAGTTTATTTTCCTGTTAATATTTTAGGGAAGTTTTTGTGTAATACTTACAGTGTGACATTGTGCGCATCTTTGGACGAACAGTTTCTTTCCATTTTCAGCATTACCTGCAGGTACACCCATTCTGAAATAATTAAATTAACATTGAACTACAATATTGCAAACCTGCACACTCTTACAATGAGAGCAAGCATTATTGCACAATACTTAATAAGATTTAATAATACATAACTTAGAAAATGTACATAATGGTATGTACTATAAATTATCGTGTTATGTTAATCTCCTATGTACGTTGTTGGCTAAGGTTGCTAAAACCATGTGACCTAATGCTTAGATAATAAGTACATTACACGGACCGCTTGTCCTTGACTCATTATAGCCACAAGTACGAACTCTACGTGTTCAGGGACTTATGTAACATGACAATGAATGTATATCTGCTCTAAACTAATCTTGGCTAGTCTAAAACTATGTCAGGATCAATGTCAACTAGGGATTTCAAGGCACAAGGTGTCGTAATGACACCATTACGTAAGTGTTAAAAAATTACAAAAAATAAGACCAATAATACACCACAATATTATTCCACACTTGACGATACCCTACACAATTTAATACACTTATTTTCAAAATTACATCAGAAAATATTATGTTGGTAAGGTTATGTATGGGTCATTGATTAATTTAAAATCACTGATGATGTATTACCACGTCATTAAATTAAAGTTGTTCTTTAAACGAAAGTTAACGTACTCACTTTTATATTAATCTGTTATAATTGATATTCACACACAAAATTTATTGTCTCCTGATTGCCGGGCTGACTTGATACCTACTCGATTTTCTTCGAAATACTGATCGACTGACTGACACTAGCTAGGGTTGGGATGGGCGATGTTACCAAGATATGAGTGAGCGAGAAAAATAGTAAAATCAACTTATGAATCAGTTCAGTAGAGAATGGATGGATGTGACGAAATATGACGACATTGCCTACGTCAAAGTTTTAGAATGCAGACCTTGAAGGCAAAGCGGACACGAGTTAGGTGCGGGCAACGGTTGCTTTGATGAACTCTACCACTCTACGGTCTTGAGTCCTGTCCTGTATTCACGACACGAACGATTCAAACGACGTAGTCCACAAATTGTACAATAAATTCCTCCTTAGACGCCCTACGACCGAAAGATACACGTAATTCCGCCTGACCTGACCGAGTGACCGATAAATTTTCGCATGCGTGAATTAATCGATCGATTCCCTACAAAACCACAGATAATTTGCATATTGCTATAGTAGTTTTTCATCTGTGCAATATCCACGCGCGGTAATTTCAAAATGTTTGTTCCTGTGATTTGTGTTGTGGTTTGCTCAAGCGCAGTTTCTAGGGTTTCTAGTTTCTATTCGCAATCTGAATATTAAAACTGTCTGTTTTCGCATTTTATGCAACCATCATCAAAATAAGAAAACTCTAATAATTTAACCTTTCATTATTTTTCAGAGAGCTTTTTTATCATGGTTGTTGTATTTACACCAATGCAATGCTCTGTTTTTATTGTCACACATTGTTGTAAGTATGTAGTTGTTTCTTAATATATAAATAAGAACTTACTATATTCCTTATCAATGTACTTTGCATGGTAGCTTCTTCCATAAAACTTTACACTTAATGACAAAGCTTAACTTAACAATAATCATAAACAATAAAAGTTAAATCGTTTGTTTGCGAGTGACAAGTGACAAGCATTGTTTTTATTTTTATTATATATAAAGTAGGTAAGTAGGTTTTATTCATGGCATTTTTTACAAGCCTATTTCATTAATTATTGGTAAGTGCGTTTGTCACGACATCCAAATAAATTCAATGATATAACTTTCTACCCGAGGTTCTCATTTTATGTATTTTGCTTGAACCATTATCATCTTTCGGTAACAGGGAAGCTGAACCTCATGTTCCGTAGATGGCGTTGATGCGACCTATGTATGTATTTGGATACTAAGTAGGTATTTCACAGATTTGGGTACCTACTATTTTTAATTTTTTATTACCAACTTACGCCTATTTCCATTGTTTAGGAACCGATTTCGAAAAGTACTTTTCGAAATCGGTTCGAAAGGTTTTAACGAATATTGAATACTAGCAGCGCACCGCGGTTTTATCCGCGTTTTGCCCTTTCCCGTAGAAATTTCGGAATGAAAAATAGCCTATAACCTTCCCATTATATGTGGCTATCCATTACAAAAAGAATTATTCAAATTGGATATGTAATTTCTAAGATTAGCGAGTTCAAACAAACAAACTCTTCATAATATTCAGGTTTTCAGAATGGTTCCATTTTAATCGTTTTATAAAGGTTCTAAAAACCTAGTCTGACCTGTGTATAATTTTTTTCGCTTAAAAGTTTTTAAGGATACAATTTAGTAATATGTATTATTGATATTGACCGATAAATTCGAATTCAATCAATATCCAATGACACTATTTCCTTGACAATAATTTCAATCATAAATGTCTACCTATCTCTTATTTTATCTCTTAGATACTAATACAAAAGTAGGATACCTACCTAATTCATATTTATGTACGCTACATATATTCATAGGTATGTAGATGTGTTAAAATGTGATTGATCACGACGTTATCTGTTTATTATTCGTAGGTCATCTAGATAAAGTGTTTACGTTAGCAATGTAGGTACTTATTTCGTACTTATATAATGCTTACTATGTATCTATAGGAAATTTTCATATCCTACTCTATAGTCTACTAGCAGCGCCCCGCGGTTTTACCCGCGCTGTGCCCGTTCCCGTGGGAATTTTGGGAATTTATACTTATAAACGTTCCTCTTAAATCACTCTCTCTATTAAAAAACTGCATCAAAATCCGTTGCGGAGTTTTAAAGATCTAAGCATAGGACAGACAGACAGACAGACAGAGGAAAGCGACTTTATTGTATACAATGTATACTATGTAGTGATACCAACAGGCGGACAGATTACTCATCATCGTAAGAGTCACTGTTGATGAGATCGTCATGCTAAAACTTTCATGTTCGAGGCAACCCCAATGCTTGTTCCTCTTCAGAAACTCACAGATGTAGGTATATGATGAATTTTGATGCAGACCAAGAATTCATTTAGCTTAGCAATGTCTAAATTGTAATATTGATTGATTGATACTCTGAAACTAATTATGCTTCGGTAATATTATGAATAGTAGTTTCAAGTCTTTATTTGATGAATGTCTGAAGCTAGGAACAATGTATGTTATATCCGTACTAGAGAATAATTTCATACATAAAAAAAATATTTATATAGGCAACCAATCTATCAGATACCTTCCTAACTCAACATGTTTTTGGTCCTTGCAAAGTTCAGTTTGCAAAGAAAAGGAAATGATATTTGGTTTTATGCAAAGTTGTTGGAAAAGGCATTTCCATGAAAATTCTCAAACCTGAAAAAAAGAAAGGAAGGTTTTTATCATTATTATGACAAATATCGCTAAATAATGTTTCGCTCAATTGATAGTATAACCGTCTGTAAATATATTTCAATCCGTATACTGTAGAGGTACGTACGAGTATTAGGTGTCGAGACGCGAGGTCGCCTCAAGCATCTTAACCGTTCTGATTTCCCTGGGGCTCTTTTCTTCGGCTTATTTTTTGATTGAGAGATTTCGTGTTTCAAAAAGTTTATTTACGTTTTTATTCATTTATTGATGATGTTTATATTCGATATCACATTCCGTTTATTTAGGTATCTTGGTTTTATGGTCGATGCTATTTTTATTAGCAGTCAGTAGGTATTGTTTAGTACTAAATACCTACATCCCATCTTTCTATAAATATAATAAAAATGTTCGATTACTTTTAAACTTGGTATATATTATACTTTAATATATTATACTTTGATGTGGCACACGTGATTTTATGCGAGCCTTTATATAATAAATAATTCATATAAGCCATAATTTAAGCAAAGTAACAAAGTACTTACGTTATATTCGGATAAAATCGGATTATGAAAATGAAGTGAATAAAACAATAAAAGCAAAAACAAAATGAATTACGTAGGTACTTTACTAAATTAAGCTGAGTAATCTCTTAAAAAATATTCGAAAAGATGGTAACTAACACCTAACTTGTTTATAAACGAGATCATTTATATTTATATACATATTATAATTAGACCTAGGTTTAAGGTGTTTTCATTTCATATTTATCAAATTACATTTAAAAAAGTCCTTCTGTAAAAACGTGTCTGACCGAACGTTACAAGGCGTAATGTAACATGTTACACAGCTATCGTTCGTGCAGTCCGTTAGTACTGAGAAACACCGCGGTCACGTCGAGCAACGAGGCTGTGTTCGTTGCTCGCTGTACATGTTACATTACAACTCGCTCATATCGTCGGTTAGTAGTACCCACATCTGTATACTTAATCCTATATCTAATGAGAAATTATTATTGGTTAGTATCACATAATTAGAATGAGAGGGTTCTATGTCTATGGCTAGTACATTGACAACATTGGAACCCGTATCTTATCTAGTGCTCACGGTTTTCAAAGTACCTTTGATTTAATTTGCTAGGTTCATTTTATTTGGTTTAACATCAGCGATTCCCTTTGAATTTACAAAGCAACCCCGTAACGCCCCTACCTGATACTTTGTATCAAAGTAGCTCGAGATAAACTTTAATGACCCTAGTGATTTAAGATGTTAATATACAAGAAGCTTTCCGAAGACAAAGTAACGAAATATTTCTTAATTTAGGCATTTACCGTATTCTGTCCTTATTTCCCTCATTTTGTTTCTCCTTATTATTGAACTAGCGTATACTGCTGCTCCCATATTAAAGCCTAATAAATTGTTCACTTACAGAGTAAATACCCCGTAAAAATGTCCACTTTACCAAAATATATTTGGTAAATGATAATGTAAGTAATTGCTATTTATTTAATTCTTAACAGAGTAAGTATTTTTTCAATTTTCCTTTTGTCTCTGACCACGGGTTTGATAAACTTTGGCACAGTTGGTCTGTCTCTAATTAAAACAGGAAAATCTAATTACAAAAGAAAACATTTCTTAGAATTTTGTGAAAGAAATAAAATATTTGAATAATTTGTTGCCGACGCAGCTTCTAAGAGGTTTTTACTCTCGGTTTACGATCCGAATCGTGTGATAATGGCTCGCAGTAAATTCAATTTCCCTATCTGTTTAATCCGAGGTACGATACTTTCCATTTTAATTGCTTCTCATGTCTTCAGTTTGCTTTCATACTTTTTAGGTGGGAGTAAAAGTAATTTTCATGAAGAAGATAACATCTACCTTAGTTACCGGCCAAAGATTTATATAACATGATGAATTTATTTTTTATTCTCTCATAAAATCATAAAAGGATTCAATACGAACTCTGGTTAACGAGACTAAGTATAGGTAAAGCGACCCATGGACCCAAGATCTTATTGCAATGGCAAAGAAAAGGGTTCTTGTAGTGCCGTGAGAGGTATCACCATGCTCTCCCTTTAGATACAATGAAGGCATCCCATCAACGTTTTCCATCAATCTTTACAGGCCAGGGTGCGGATAACTTCGTACATTGGGTCTGATAGATTAAGTCACGTCCACAGGTGCTAGTTCCAAGGTCGTATAAGAACCTATTTATCCCATAATGTTGACAAACTCATCAATATACAAAATCCACCCGAGGTTCAGTCGTAAACTTGTTTTGTTAGCTTATAGGAACTTCTTAATTTAGCTATTTATAAACAATTCCAGCGACACATGTGAGTCTAGCAGCGGAACTTTTGTTGCAAGTATCGGAAAATAATTTAAGTTCTAAGAACGTTAACATTGTAATTAGGTGGTATAATACTATGCTGCAACAAAGCCTTCTTGCGTTATGCAAGTATTGTGAATAAAGCACTAACCATCTAACTTAAACTAATTGTTAAGAACTCAGGCGCTTACTTTCAATCTTAAGTCAAAATAATCCCTCACATCACTGAATACGGCTCAGTGATGTCTATTAATAATAATTGACGTACTTTTTAATACATGTCAAAATCACTCATTGAATTTCTAATTATAAAATTAGGACAAAGCAATGTAAATATAGGGTATCACCCAAGTATCACCATTTTATATGGAGATAAATGTCGCAAAAGTCGTTCCATGGAATATGGTTAGGTTAGCTATATAAACTGTATAACTTGTATTGAGGCTACGTGTAAGACTGATTCTCTGCGTCTTCTGGTCTGGTTATATTACAATAATAGCTTCTTAAAATAGTTTTGGAATTAAGGTTCGGTCAAGCGATTACACATCATCAAGATTACGTTGGTTACGTATGTTATCTAAAACACGTGTGCGAAATGAATTGACGTAATTTTTATCAGTTCAAACTACAACATATGAATTTATTTATAAGTACACGTGTGTGTAACATTGAGTAGGTTACTAGGTAAAGATTGTAGAAAAAATAATCAAAGGAATACAATCAAATGTAGAGTAAAGGCAAAACTTTCCAATAGTTTAGGACAATGGACAAGGGAACCCATAATATACTGTTTTTATAAAAAAGTATAACGTAACGTCCAACAATGAGATCCTAAAACGATCTTAGATCTACGTTTATTGTATAAAGGACTCGGTTTTAAGTTATTACCATTGAGTTGTTATTACCATTGAGTTGTTATTACCATTGGTAGGTATAACGGTAAAGCGTAAATTGTTTGTGAACTAACCACCTGTGTATGTCATATCGAGAACAATTAATTTAAACTAAAACAGATGTTATTGAATAATCAGCCACCCGCAGTAATTAAATAACATTATGATGTAATAATTGCCTTTGTTTGTAAACTTTGGCTAGTGATGTTAAAACTCGTTCGGATAATGTGTTTAATTATAGAAAAAAATGTGTTATGAAAAATATGTAACTATGGCAACTGCTACTTGCTTTTCTACTATCATGTTTGATTGATGATCTAAACCGTGTAGGTATTCGACTTTGATATTATAACATCTGTGATTGAACTTTGGTTGACTTTTATTTGAAAGTGAATCTTAAAGGTCTGTTCGGAAAGCAGCAGTGCCGCCGCGCTGAACATAGAGATTACAGACATAGAGATTGCGGTCGACAGTTTTTGCTTGCTGCTGCGGTCGCAGCCGAAAACAGACCATAGGTAGTAGTTAAGATTGTAACTCTGAATTAGTAAAAAAAATAAGTATAGATCGGTGGATACTAATTAAGGTAAAAACAATAGTAAAATATAATATGTATTTATTTCAGTAATTAATAAATAGAACTTATGCACTTTCTTATAAGTAACCAACATTTCTTTTAACCCAAAGTAACAAAAAATCAGTAAAATTTAGTCTAACATTATGAGTGCGTTATTTGTTTAGTAGAAAGTGCATTTGAGGAAGGAAATGAGTAGAATGATGAGGAGGTTATATTTGTTGATGGAATAAGCGCTGTTGCACAAGTCGGAGTGGCATAATGAGCAGGACTTGTATTTGGGAGCGATTCCGGGAACGGTGGTGTCTTCGCAAGTGTTGGCGCAGTCGCGGATAAGGGTCAATGATGCTGGAAACAAAATATATGCTTTAGTATTGTCCAAATCTTGACTCTGTTTGGTCTACTTTCTTGGTATTCAAGTTTTTGTTGCCATAAAAAAAGTTATTAATAAATACTCTAGAACTATACCCCTACGAAATACACCTAGATAAATAACCTCACCTAACCTCCTAGAAGGTTAAAAAATGTGCGCTACATTAAACGCCTGCATTAATTTCCATTGGCTTTTTCTTATAAGTGGGTATGAAACTGCCAATGTTACAGTTTGAGTAACAAAAAAAAAGCAAAGTGCCTGTAATATCCCACTGCTGGGCAAAGGCCTCTCATCTCACTAAAAATATGAGCACAGGGACAAAAAAGTAATTTAAATAATTATTGCCTTACCTCCAGTTCCAAAAGTCTTCGTAACACAGGCATTATGGTTTCTGTTGCAATATTTCACTGTTGTCCTCCTATTTGGCAGCCAGCAAGTAGGATTAGTGGCGGTGCTGCAGGCGAAACAAATCCTTGGATTCTGCATTAAAGACACCTTACTCTGTGCGAAGCTTTGCACAGCAGATCCTTGAGTAGGGTCACGGTATCTTGGAGATATCTCCACACTTTCCTCGCTCTCCTCAGACTCGTCACTTCCAGAAGGAACTCCCAAAGCTCTGCGAGTATTAGCACTCTCATTTTCTCCTCGCATTATTCTTTTGATCTTATCTTTCAGACAATCCTCAAACAATTCAATAGTTTTTGCTTCGATTATTTGAGCTTCTGTTTTGTATCCACTACTTAAGGCAGTTTGAGTGTTGCTAGGGCTTAAGTCAGTTAAAGGCACGCATCGGCTTGGGCCACTAGGGTCACATTCAACTTTATCACTATTTTCTTTTTCGAGTTCAATGGAGCCTCCTTTATTGGATCTTCTGTTATCGTTGTCAATTGTATCGATTGTCTGTGTGGTGGAAGATTTAGGTTCTCCAGAGAGCAAGAGAGGCTGTTCTTTTTCCTCTGGTGCGGAAGGAAGAACATTTGTTTCCTCCTCTGCCGGTGCGTTTCTTGTAAGGCTGTGTGGGATTCCGTTATCAGACAGAAATTTAGCTATGATTTTTGCCTTACGACATGGTTTTCTACTTATTCCTGCTTGATATTCCTGACTTGGAGATGAATTCGGAAGATCATTTTGATTGTTTGCTACTTCCTGCGGAAGAACTGTAAAATACGAAAAAAATGTTAATAAAATGTTTCTTGAAAGCCCATAGTTAAGTCTAAGAAATACTGACCTGATGATAATACGGCAAATAATATAAAGGTGATTAGAAGCATTATGGAAATGGACCTTCTTGAGTATGAGCTAGAAGACTAACTGAAAGGTTTTAACATGACCGGTGTACTTAGTAGCCTATTACTTCCATGCACGGTGGACAGATGGAATTTTATCAATCAATATCATTCCATTGTGAATTTGCAGCCGACGGAAAGACAATTGGAGTAATAAAACAATGTTCCATATGGTTGACTTCCATGCATCTATAAAGTTAGTATTGTGACTACCTACCATAGAATTTGTAGCTACTGTGTAGGTATTAAGTACATTCGCACTATAGTCTTGGCTCTAAAATAACGTGTCTTGTCAAAACAGCTACCCCAAGCATTGTTTGTAGAGGAACAAATTGTTCAGGTCGATAATACAAGTATATGTAAGTAATTACAGTGTTCTAGGAAATGTTCAAAACAAATATTGGTAAGAAAAATACAAATTCAGCACAAATCCCGCGGTCACGTTTGTGCTAACAGTCAGGAAGTGTTATTGTTTACTTTCCATTCGAATGTCTTCCTTTTTATATAATTTTATTTCGTGTTTCCTTCCTGTGTTTTTTCAGGATGTATTTATGAATAAATATTTGTTTATTGGCTCAGCAAATTCTATTAAATGGTGACATTTTCGACTTAGGGACTTTGTTTATTTATTCATTTCGAGCGGGTAAGTGGCTGGTTTCGGAGTTTTTAGACCGCTTAAAGGACTCACAGTAAAATGCAATAACAGCTTTGTTACTTATCATTTAAAAGTATGTAGCTGTTCATACACTCGGCAAATAAAATGCCAGGCACTTGTGCCATCATATACTCGTATATTGTATCTATATTGTGAGTTGCTTCCACAACACTAAGTTTTAAAATGTGGAGTTCATTTTAATTAAAAAATGTAGCAATACTAAAGAACATGGTTCAGTACGTTTGAACGTTGAACATTTTATACTATTAACCTGGTTACTCGTAGCGTTTCATGACTTTCATTGGGACAAATGTCGTTATGGTATCGAGTTAGACCGGTAGATAGCATTTAAGGCTAGCTTTCCGCTTGTAAAGTTTCGTCAATTATTTTTGTTCTCATTGCATAATCTTGATGGCAAATATGTGTTTTTGTGTCAGGCTTGTATTGGAATAAACCAATACTTTTGAGCTGCAGTTGCTTTATGAGCAGACAATCTCTAACATAAAAATACTGTCTGTTGAAATTCGAAAATTATGGGATAAATTCTAGTAAACTTTAGCAAGTAGGCAAATAATAGTATCCAACCTTTATTAATTTTCTTGAAGCGCTTTAGTACTACAAAAGCATTTACTTATTTTAAACTTGAACAAACTTACTTCACTTAGCCACATTCATTTTGTCTGGATTTTGCAATATGAAGGGATAAGCACACCTACTTTAGAAGCCCTCTGTCGAAGTTTGCTCACAAAATAAACCGCCGAGTTTATCAATGTTTTTTCATAGTGAATGTGAAGGATCAAGTCTCGATATCTCTGTTAGATAAATAGAGTTCGGTCACATGTACACAGTTTGTGAATATATGAAATGCAGATTTTATCACGAATACACTTTTTGGGTGACCAAACTGTTGTGTATACAAATACAAAGTACAATCATTATTAAAATGCTTTACTAGAAATTCGATGAAACGTAGCGTAAGTGTTTCAGTTTCTGGCTTTCAACAATGTTAGAAGACTTATTAATATTCGGTTTGTCAAACTTCGTGCTTATCAATTAAATGAATGGGTACCATTTGACTCGAATAGAGCATAATATTACAACGCTAACTTGTATGGTTTGTTTCTACGCCGGGTTACATTTGTCGTTTTAACTTAACTGGTAATGATATTCAGTGCAGACAAATGAAGCCCCAGAGCGCTTTAATTTTAAGGCCGAACTTCAGGCTAAGTAGTCTCGCAGGTGGCGGATTGTGTTTGCAGTTATTCGAAACGATGAACAAACTTTATTAAACGCTCCTCGTAAAAATGTTACAATTTATACTTTTTCTTTTCTCCACAAAAACAAAGCAGTGGTGAGGAAAAGAGAATTACGAAAGTTGCAATTTAAGGGTTAATCTAAGTAGCTCTTGTATTACTCTTTGAGAAGATTGTTAGACGCCGAAAAGTTGTAGTGGTTGTTATAAATGTTTATTGTAGGAAACTTCACACGTGTTGATTGCCGGTTAGTTGCGAGCTCCTATTCTATTAACTTTAATGAAGTTCGACCGAGGTTCCCGTGGTCCTTTGTTCGAATTTGCGCTGCATGAAGTTCCATTTAATACTTAATATTGTATATTCGATGGCCAAACGAAATACAGAATACGACCTCAATTTTGGAACTTGTTAACATAATTCAAAGAGGCAGTAAAATAAAACAAATGACAACACGTAAACTACAAAACTGCATAATAAAACACAATCGTTAAATTATAAGACACCCATAAAAATGAAAAGGTTTTATGAAGGGTTTTTAACTATAAAGGATCAATTTTTTATATTTGCATGATTCTTGTGTGCGGGGTCGCTTAACAACGACCGTATAACTATGGCAATATCTTAAGTTACATATTTATGAAAGAACCCTTCCCTTTATAGCCCCTGAGAGTGTTAGCGTTTTATATTAAGGTATGATGTTGTATTTTACATTTAAATAGGAAAACTACCTAAATAAAGAGTTGAGAGGAAGCGCATACTTTTACATTTTTAATCATAGTGCGTTACATTATAGTTAGCTTATATTAAAAGGAAAGTAAAAAGTATAAGCCTGTAATGTCCCACAGCTGGGCAAAGGCCTCTCAACTCACTGAAGATATCAGTACAGTGAGGAGGAGGTACATATTACACAAAAATATTGTTATATGAAGTTCAACGGGAAAGTTTTCCAGATCAGTAAATTCTTAGATACCGATATATATTCTATATCTACTTTTTCCAGTTTAATGCTAGTTCCCTCTATAACATCAAAATATTATGGTTAACCATAACCCTATATCACAGAGCAGATGTTTTTTATGTGTTAATAAAATCTACTAACACACAATTTGTTTGCAATAAGTAGTAGATATACGGAACATTTTCCAAAATATATTCTTGGAATACGAAGCCACAGTCGTAAAGTTTTAAGGTTATAATCATATGTAGAAATATCTCGCTGTCCTTTTGGAAACACATGACATACTTTGGTATGCTAAAAAGGTCACGAATCCTTATGGGAAACTAATACTTCGTTTGATGCCTTTCATTCAGTGAAGGATGATTCATGCCGAATGCCGTGTGTCAAAATAGAGGTTAACGAACCTGTATTCCCTTTGCGTCTAACCCGTGTGCATAACCACTGGTTTAATTTTTTTGTTTTAAAAGTTTCATGTTGGGGTTGTGTTTTTTGGGGAAAAATACTGTTTCGTTTTGGTAAAAGGCTACGAAGGTTAGAGGCTAACAAAAGACTTTAATTTTTTTACAATAGTGGAAAGAGGTTATTCTTAACACGTAAACGAATTCTAATTTCAAAAGTACCTACTGCAAATGTATAGTGAAACTGTCTCGGATTTTGCCTTAAGTTTCAAGGAAATGCGGCCATAAGCAGGATTCATTCCGCACGCACATGCCATTATCGCTACGAGTTCCTTACGAACCTTTGTCAGTAGGTTAACAATGAGGTCTTTTAACTGTGATTTATTATGTCCACTCACCCATGCTCTTCACAAAGACTAAAAGTGTCTATGGATGTAGATTGGACATTTATGTATAGACTAAAAGAAAATGGCGGAAATTTGATTATGATCTCTAATCATAGCAAAGAAAATAATTAAGTTATTTTGAAGAAGCGGCCTTTTGATTGATCTTAATTGGTGTATTAGATGGAAAATGGAATGGAACTCAATTTCCTGCGCGCCAATTTATTCAATTACAGCCCACGGTTTTTCTGAAACTTAATATTGTTCTAAAGGTTTTTCCGACCAATATTATCAGCTAGGAAAGTTCTAGATGAATCAGGTGAACTACTTTTCAGTTGAAGCCATTTTCCTGCTGCAAATACTTACTCAATAAACTTCATAAAAGTTTAAATATCCTTCACGAATTCAATTTTCAAATTTTTTTTTTACTTTTTTAATTATACTTTTTTCAAAGTTTTCGAGAAAAAGAAAAATTTGTAATCACTTATTCTACCGACTGAAAAGTTAAATGCACTTTAAAATTAAAGGCGTTGTATGACAATTGAATTTTAAACTGCTTGTGGTATATTCCTTAAGTAGGTATGTAAGTATGTACAAAGTGAATAAAAGTAATCAAAATTATCTCAATAAGGCTAGTTTTACTAGCAGCGCCCCGATGTTTTATCCTTGTTGTGCCCGTTCCCGTGGGATATTCGGGAATTTGTATACTTATAAACGTTCCTCTTGAATCACTCTATCCATTAAAAATAACTGCATCAAAATCCGTTGCGTAGTTTTAAAGATATAAGCATACATAGGGACAGACAGCTATACTATGTAGTGATAGTTATGATTAATCAATCATAGTCAGTGTGTTGTTACATATACTCGTATGTATTAACACTTTGTAATAGTGATGTGTAACATAGTAAGTAACATAGTAATTGTACTATATTTATCATTGGAAAAAAGCCTAGTCCCTACTCTTACTACTGAGTACTAAGTTTACATCAAGCGAAAGATAACAAGCAATACCTAATATAAAGTGAAGTAAAATCCTAAGTAATATTCGGTGTTATATCCGGCATATGGGATCCGAGGGTAACTGTTAGCGCAATAAACAATTGCACGAGATTAACATAATGGTATAAAGCAGATAAGGGAGTGTGTGACCTACTTCTATTAAGCTTACCGTGCGGTCTCCTTTACATTCAAACCCATTTGTATAATTGTTTGTTATCAACATGCGGTAAGCGGTTGATCTTATCAGTTGAGTATTCGACCTTCCTTGATTGTCCGAAGAAAGAGCAGCGATAAACTCTTGTGATAGTGATGCGCCATGTGCTGTGATGTGTGAGCTAATTACGTAATCTGGGCACTTTACGTACAATTTAAATTGAAATAGGTGGGTATATATAGGTGGGTAAGTTAAATAGGTAGGTACTCGAGTTGTGTATTTATTATAATCAGATTTTTAGTTTTATTCACGTAAAAGATGTATTTTTTTGTTAAAATTACAAATGGCTTAAAGTCCCATTTAATTTAAACGTAATTTCATGCGGACAGACACATATACACAAAACACATAACAAACCCATTTTTGTGTCGGTAATACAGTTTATTTGGAAACATATATTTTAGTTGGAAAAATAATTCGTCTGTGTAATTTTGTGGTGTGGAGTACATTAGTACTCTGTGGATGTGGATTGGTTTAAATATTTTTCCGTCTTAGACAAAAGATATCTAATGAAATATAGAATAGATATCTTATCAAATATTGGAATATTAATCTAGTAGGTATATTTAGTTCTTATCATCATAGAGTTAATATTACAGAGCTTCCTTGTTTATTCTCAAGATTAGATAACTGGATCGTCACTTGACTTGTTTTGTTCATTTAGCCATTATTAATAGTACATTAATTTTATACACATACTAACCGCGCCCCACGGTTTCACCCGCATTGTACCCATTCCCACGGAAATTTCGGGAGTATACATAAATAAACTGCACAAAAATAGCTTTAGAAATTTTAATTTTCTTGAGAATAACAATGTTATAAAAGTCAATACTGCATAATCGTTTGAATATTTATAGCTATCCCCTTATTTTTATAAGCTAAATAAATCCCGTGAAATCGTCATATTAACAACTGCACGATTTTCGTGGAGGTTTTGTGCACTGGTATCACATTTGTTTACAAAAAATATCTGGAATTCAGAAATACATTATAGTAGGATAGGGTTCTTTTCAAAAAGAAGTATTTTAGATTTTTGCAACAGAACTTTTTAATAGTTTAGTAATTATTTAGTAAGTTAAGTTATTATTAGTAAGGTTTGAGAATGTCGAGAATATTTTACGTGGTGTATTATAGATATATTTATTTTGTGTTATTTGTAGTTTGGAGAGTTTATTTTTATAAGAAACTAGCTGTGCCCTGCGGTTGCACCCACATTTATTCCGTCACTGCTTACCTTTTAAACCTTCCCTGGGCTTTCATGAATATTTCAAGACCAAAATTAGCCAAATCGGTTCAGCCGTTCTCGAGTTTTAAGCAGACTAACAAACAGCAATTCATTTTTATAATATAGAGAATAGATAATGTTAAGAAAAAATAGGACTAGATAGATATTCATCTCCCACAACGTAAATCATTCATTCTAATTATAAATGGGTAATTAGGATTTACGTTTTATATTTTTCATCTTAATTAAAGGCCCGTTTTCCGGGATTTATAAACAAAGAGCGGCACTTATTAAATTTAACGTTTGTCAGATTGGGACCGTCTGACCCCTTCAAACGCGAGGGTTCAACTTAATCAAATCATGAAAAAAAATCAAATGCAACGTGAAGTTTTAAGCACCCGGGGTATAAAACCTCCATGATGATATTTCAATGCAATTTAATTTTCGAATGTAATGGCGGAAAAACAATAAAAAAGATATTTGTGGTTTTTTTGTTTTTATTTTAAACTAGCTGTGCCTCGCGGTTTTACCCGCGTTGTGCCCGTTTCCATGGGAATTCCGGGATGATATAACCTTCCCGTTGAATGTGGCTATACAAAAAAAAAATCAAAAAAAAAATTGCTCGAACATAAAAAAAATAAACTTCAAATTTTACCTCTTTATAATATTATATAATATGTAGATTGATTAGATTGGTTGTTCTAGTCAAGAGTAATTAATAATAGAGCTCCTAATATATCTAGAAGGTTGCTGTTTAGCACTGTTATGAGATAGAGTAGAATATTCTAAAGAAGAAAGGATACAAGTTGATATTATGAAACTACATCATGACTTTTTTAATCATAACTTCTTATTGAGTAGCATGGGTGTAGAACGTGACCGTAGTAACTATTGAGCAATCTGTGACGTGACCTGATAACCCGAGAATTCTTCGCATAAATGCCGGTTCAACGATTGATCTTAAGATCTTGCATCCGAGGCAGAATGATAAGCATGTTAATGGAGTATGCTTTAAGAAATATTGTATTTTTCAGTGAACTATTAATACTTTATACACGAATCGACAGATTTCGATAATACTTTTTATTGCTTAAAATTAAGTATCATTTTTCATTCAGCTAACACTCAGTAAGATTTACTTATTAATTTGAGTTTTATTTTAAGTAACTTCAAAATCAATTTTCCATTGTGTATATATATACTGTTAGGTTCAATAAATTATTAACAGAATTTTGTATGTTTTAAAGAAAAGAGGTTTATATGTTTATGAAAAGAGGTTCGGTTACATTGCAAACTTTTTATGTTTATGAAAAGAGGTTCGGTTACATCGAAAACTTTTGGAGAGAATAAAATAAAAGGGCGGGAATCTTGATTGAACTCTAGAAGGCCACGGACGTGTGAAAAAGGGGATTGAAAGAATTAAAGGATGGTAAGGATTCAAGTGTAAGAATTAATTAATAATAAGGTAATTATAACGATATGAAGTTTATATATCTTTATGTTAAATTCAAAGGAATGTCTGTTATGTTCATGTACTAAAATGTGTGTGTAAATATATTTATGTTTTAAAGTATAGTGGTTTTATATATTCAATTACCCATGGAATAGAATGGAAGTAGCCTCATTCGGTTACATTTCAGAAGTGGGATACCGCCTGCTTTGTGTATTGCATGTTTTAGTATGTACCTATACAGAAAAATTATTAAAAGATATTTCTTGGATTTTTATCACGTTGAATTGTGTGGGCGTTTTCGACAATTTCTAACTGCGAAGCAACGGATCTGATCTGAATTTAACCCCTAATAACGAGTTTCAGATAAATGCCACGCGGAAATGACACCTTACCTCGACGCTGGTCGATAACACCGGACCACGCTCGAGGTGATGTCGGCGCGAGGGCTGAAGGGTCAAGGCTTAGTCGGAGCAGGAGTCGACGTGGAAGTCGGCGACGGTTGAGGACACCGGATCATTGGCGTCGTAAGCGGTCTAGAGTGGGGGATGAAGATGATCGTGGCAGAAGTCGTCCTACGAGCGCGCGCAGTCCCAGCCCGGTTCTCAAGCGGAGTTCAGAAGAACAGGACCGCACGCGCAATGGACGGAGTGGCAGTGGAGCAACCGCGAAGAGGAACTACTGCAATTACGGAGACAGCTGTGCAGGCTTGAAGAGGAAATAAGTCGGGAACGCATACGAAGTCGCCAGCGTGAACACGGTCGAGCGGCCGGCGCGGCCCGGTTGCAACGGCGGCGCGACAGGAAGATAAAAGGTCATGTAGTCCTTCTTTTTCTGCTAAAGATGTTTATAATATCATATAGTGATCAGACTCAATGAGGTAGTGACCGAAAGTAGAGATAATACGAAGCTAGTTATTAGAGAATCGGTCAAGAATAACATTGATGCCGCACAGGTAAAGCAGAAAGAATGATAATATGAGCAAAATAGGCGACCTTCAAAACAATATAATGAGGGGGATCTCGTAAAGCTGACCAAGGCTAATTTTAACAATGATGGTAGATACAAAAAGTAGTTACCTTCATATGTAGGGCCGTATAGAGTTGTTGAAATATTAGGTTATGACCGTTACCGAGTTGCAGCTGATCGCATGTCGTTCTGGATTCATGTGGCTGCCTTACAAGTAAATGATGATGATACCTAGTGATGATTCTTATGAAGATAATAATAATGTAGACTCGAAAATATAACTGATAATTTATGACTGATGGATGAATTTAAATGATTTGTTAAAAAGACAACAAATATGATATTTAGGTGATTTTAATTGAACTTATGATGATGATTTGTTTTGTAATGCGTAAGAATTGAGGGTTTGCGCTTATAAAACAAAAGATGAAAACACATTATTATATTTTGAGAGAATTGAGGGTTTTCAAGACATATAATAGTAATGTACATGATTATGAATTGAAGTTTTTATTGGATTAGTTGTGAGAATTGAGGGTTTACACTAATCAAATAACCAAGATAAAAAGTATTATTATGTTTTAACAAGAATTGAGGGTTTGTGAAGACATAATAATATATACATGATGATGATGATGATACCTTTGATTGAAATTGTGTTTGTGATGTTAGCTGTGAGAATGGAGGGTTCACACTAATATGATAAGCACACTCGAATGGGCATGTTAATATGATTTGTTTGCAAGAATTGAGGGTTTGCAAATACATATTAATATATACATGATGATGATGATACCTTTGATTGAAATTGTGTTTGTGATGTTAGCTGTGAGAATAGAGGGTTCACACTAATATGATAAGCACACTCGAATGGGCATGTTAATATGATTTGTTTGCAAGAATTGAGGGTTTGCAAATACATATTAATATATACATGATGATGATGATACCTTTGATTGAAATTGTGTTTGTGATGTTAGCTGTGAGAATAGAGGGTTCACACTAATATGATAAGCACACTCGAATGGGCATGTTAATATGATTTGTTTGCAAGAATTGAGGGTTTGCAAATACATATTAATATATACATGATGATGATGATACCTTTGACTGAAATTGTGTTTGTGATGTTAGCTGTGAGAATGGAGGGTTCACACTAATATGATAAGCACACTCGAATGGGCATGTTAATATGATTTGTTTGCAAGAATTGAGGTTTTGCAAATACATATTAATATAAATAATTTAGTAAGTAGATATAAATATTCTGTAACTTGTAATATGCAATTTTTTTTCTTCTTTGAGTTTAATCAAGAAAGCCGAGTGTTAGGTTAGCTACATGATGATCGTCCTGAGGACGTGCGTACACGAGGACGTGTACGTTGTCAGGATGGTCGAGTGTTAGGTTCAATAAATTATTAACAGAATTTTGTATGTTTTAAAGAAAAGAGGTTTATATGTTTATGAAAAGAGGTTCGGTTACATTGCAAACTTTTTATGTTTATGAAAAGAGGTTCGGTTACATCGAAAACTTTTGGAGAGAATAAAATAAAAGGGCGGGAATCTTGATTGAACTCTAGAAGGCCACGGACGTGTGAAAAAGGGGATTGAAAGAATTAAAGGATGGTAAGGATTCAAGTGTAAGAATTAATTAATAATAAGGTAATTATAACGATATGAAGTTTATATATCTTTATGTTAAATTCAAAGGAATGTCTGTTATGTTCATGTACTAAAATGTGTGTGTAAATATATTTATGTTTTAAAGTATAGTGGTTTTATATATTCAATTACCCATGGAATAGAATGGAAGTAGCCTCATTCGGTTACAATACTATAAACACTTAACCATCCAATTTCCGTTAACTATTTCCATTTTGCTGTTCTCGTATTATATAAACTCCGTGCCAGCACATGACAGACGCCACAACATTACACCCTAGCTACTCTAGTTAGCATATTTGCAGGTAGAGTATACTCAAGTTACCTTACAAGGAAATGGCCAAGAGCCTGTGCAGACCTTCGTCCAGTCAGACAATCTTTAGACTGTATTCTGGACTATGAAGCCTATGAAAGAATGTACAATTGAGATAAGACGTACTTACAGACTGTTTTGTCCGTCACCAACTAGCCACCACCAAGCAGTCTTCGGTTGCAGTGACTTGGCTCTAATATATGTATATAGCTCATTAGACAGGATGTTTTATCCTAATATGACTTATGTAACCACTTTTTGCACTAAATGTACAGCACAAACAGAACACGTTATGGTATAGGTGTCATAATTATAGTGTATGTTTGAAGGCGATTTTGTTTTGATTTGGTACGTGTCCAGCGTACCGTGAACAACTCACTTGAAACTTTAAGATTTAGTTCCCGCGTTCGTTCATCTTGTTTCTGTTTGGGAGTCTTTCGCTGAAAATCGACCTAATTATACCTAAATGGATGGGCTTTGTCATTAATGTACAGGACAATGTGTTTAACCTAGGCTAGTCTATATAGGGGATAAACTAAATATGAGACTGCAAGGCGAACTATCGCCTAGCTAGACAGTCTAAATATCTAAACTATTCTGCGATGGTCTTTACCTCACATGGAAATAGTCTTAACAGTTGACCGTTTTGGAGGCTCTGTTCTGGTTAACAAACACGGTGCTCCCATTGTGTGATGTGGAGTAGGAAATGGATGCAATGATGGCTTTTCTCGTCTAATGGCCTTGGAAATGAGCACTCACTACGATATATTGAGACTGACGTTAAGGGCCCGACTCGCCTTGAGGGTTGTCCCGAACTATCTTTTACTACCGGAACACACTGTATGTTTGTTTTCGACTCCAAGAGTGTTTACTCCCCTGAAACTTAATATAACTTAAGTTGACATACCGTAACACTTGAATTAGATTTATGAGGATGTACACGCCTTTTCTTTGCTGTTCCGTCGTTCCGGAAACGGTCCTGAAAAACTGAAACTGAGTACAAAAGTGTAATTCAGTTACTTATATTAAAAGTAAATGTTCCATGCGGCGTATGTTAATGTACGTAACGTTGTAGAACTAATTAACTTTTCGGTTTTGGAATTGCAAGTTAATGCTTTTCTGCGGTTTTGGAGCTTTTAGTTAAAAGAGTAGGCTTGGGGTAGTTGTAACGAAAATTAACCTTTATATTCATGTGGCGTATGAAACTGGAGCATTATGGAATGAAGTGTGCTGGATTCTGTTATTTAATTACCTGTTGGCTATTTTTTTAATAAAATTTATTACAAATACTTGTTTATATCTAAAGGAAGGATGATTCAAACGGTTGGTTACCGTAACACATTCGTTTAAAGGTCCCGATTTTTACGCTGTTAAATGCAAAGCGTTGGTACGGCGAGTAGAAAGCCACGACTTTTAATTTTCTTACGTCTGTGGAGACTGACATTTCACTGATGCATGATTGTGAGATGCCTTTGCCAGCAGTGAGACATTACAATCTATTTTTTTTATGAGTGCAAGCTGAAGGAACCCTCCCTAAATAGTTAAAATAGTCCAATTAATGTATCGTATGTACCGATAGTATATATCGTGTGTCGTTCGATTAAAAACAAAGTATAAATACGTGTTCTTGTTCAGTTTATAAATAATGTCATAAACAATTATAATTTTTAATTAACGCGCTTTCTGTCCCGGGAAATGAAGGCTTCACTTATTCGTTCATGAATAATAACACTGTTTGATAACACTCTCGTTAACGCTCGCAGATGTTGTCGAATTACGAACATTGGCAACTTTCTGATGGTTTAACATGTTTAAATAACTGCTTCGTCGTATGCAAATATCATAATCGAGTATTTATTTAATCACGTAACAGTTTCCAATGAAAATTGTAATCAATTTGATCCAAACGCGTCGGATATTAATTTAAGTAGTTACAGTAATTGATGTCGGTTGAGCGATAATGTATCGGATGTTATTGGATGCTAAGTGACGTTGTTATCGGAGTCTTCTTGAGGAACCGAAACAAATTGGATAAATAGCCACGGCTATACCGCTGTATAGGCACGTGACTTGTTGGTTTTAGCTTTTTCAGTCAACTGACCATTTTTGTTTTGGATACCAGTATACTTGATTGAAGCATTTCAAGGTTAGCCAGTAAACAAGATTTGGCTATTGATTATCCTAAAATTCATGTAATTGACAATTTAAAAAAACTCTTGTAAGGCACCCAAACTATGTATTTTTATAAATAAACATCTATCTACTATAATAAAGCTCAAGAGTTTGTTTTTTGTTTTTTGAACGAGTTTATCTCAGGAACTAAAGGTGCTCCCACACTGCTGTTATAGAATGTTAATTAACGTTAGTAAACATTTGTTAGCTAACATTTAATCACCAAAGTCAAAAAATGTTTTCATGTTAGTAAATGTTAATTAACATTTTTGAACAAAATTTTGTTTGTAAACATTTTATACGGGTGACGGCGGGGTATGCGGTGAGTCGATGAGTTTTTCTCTAGCTTTAAGCGTTCGGCGCATCCAATAAGAGCGCTTTTTCTTTTTTTTTAAACAAAAAATGAAAGCTATCCCAATTAGCAAATCTTCTTCCATTTTCGTGTAGACGCCTCAGAACGCAAAACCAAACTGCGAGCCAATGCCAGATTCAAAATGTTATAAAATGTTAGTAAACACTTTCCATCAGTGTAGGAGCACTTATAACATATAACAGTTCCTAACAAAATGTAAGAATTGACAACATTTGTTAGTAAATGTTTTAGTGTTCAAAAATGTTTATAAACATTTTGTAACAGCAGTGTGGGAGCACCATAACAATCCGATTTTAATAATTCTTCTTGTAGTGGAAAGCCACATTCAACGGGCAGTTTAGAGGCATATTTTTCGTCCAAAAATTTCCAACCGGAATGGGCACAAAGCAGTAAAAACAGCGGGGCGCTGCTAGTCATTAATAAATGTATTTGTCTACGGCGTAGGCAAGGACTGCGTAGCGTCTACGCCGTAGTCTTGTCGACTCTACATTTGGTAATTTAGGTGTCATTTCTTTGGAGATCAAAATTACTAGTCCAGCTCGTTGACCTAATATGAGATATTGTGCTAAAATACAACAAAACATTTTATATTTCTTGTCAAGAAACATTCATTATTACCACAAGATGCAACCAAGCAAACCAGTGACACAAAGTACTAAAATGCAAGATATATGTGGACATCAACATTTTTATTTATCTCTCAAATCTCTTAGATATATTCCCATGAATACTCCAGTTTTTCTGCGAGAAAGGTTTAGGAAAAACATAAATAATGTATAAAAGAATGACTACAATACCAATTACACTACAACCATATCTTCCTCCTCTTTTTTCTAGAATACAATGTATTCTACCAAATAAATTGGGCCAATTGATATAAGTACAATATAAAAGGGTTGAATAAACGAATGTGGAATACTCGGATTCCGCAACTACCTACGGTTTACGTACTATAAATACCAAGGTTTTGATGAAAAGCTAGTACTAAATGGGGTTGTTATAAAAGGTTTGTAGCTACGGAAACTAAAAGCAGAAATACTTTTGTCATGTCGAAACGTTATAAACGACTTTGCTTTCAAAGCTAAGTTTTTCATGTCAAGTAAACGTTCACACTGTAGGTAAGACTAGTTTTATTTTGAGGCTATGAAAATGTTAAGCGTACTTAGTACCTACGTTATCATATTCAAACTTCTATAATACTCACTAACATGCGACACTAACAATGAGTATTTTATAATTTGACAAAGTACTAAAGTGCTTGGGCCACTGTACATTGTCTTAAGCCTTTGAACTTTGTCTTAACTATGTATCAAACTATCAACTTAATTGCAAGTCGGGTTAATTCAATATACTCTGCCGGTCATCAGAATACTCGGGTTAGCGCAAATAAAGCTGACATAGAGCTTAGGATCTAGGAGATCTAGACTTGGTAGTCGAGACGAGTAGGTAAGCAAAGTTAGTGCAGTGTGCACTCTCTGCAGATTGCGCTGTGCAATCGCTTGATGTAGGCTCGCACATACCGAATTTCAGGTTGATTGTTGTATCACTTACACAATATGTCCCATATGTGACTGCAGCAGTCATCTCTGACACTGATTCCGTAGCGAGATGAAATGTCAGGTTCTTTGATAGTAAGGTCGCACATCGATTGACTGTCGACGGTCGACTGTCGCATGTAACATGCATTGACAGCTACATTTCAATAGATTTAAGGTTCAAATTGCAACACATGTCCTGTGTTTAAAATTGACCACGTAAATCTACATTGATTCGATTGATGAAGATTTTCAGGATCCTATTTCTACGCCAAGTATTAGTAAAATGGATGAACGCTTAATGTATAAAAATATTCAAAGCTCATCATTACTACGGCAATATTCATGAAAATTTTACCTTTCCAACGAGTGCGTATGAAATGCGACAGAGCGATGTTAGTCGAGGGTCAAAAATGTCAAAATCTTATATTCCTGTGATAAGGGTCCGTTCGTAGAAAAATGTTCGGACATGTGAGATAAGCTCCATGCTCATTTTTTATACTACAAAGATTTATTTTCTAAAACTTAAGTCGATTCTGGTCTTTTACAATGCGTATTGTGAACGTGTCAGTCTAATCTGCATCTCGAAAATCAGAATATAGTCGAAAAAATTCGACGATATTTCAGAAACTCAAGCAAGGTTTTACGGAAGGGTTAGTGTAACTAAACAAAAGAAGAGCTCACACGGAACTCTTCATGATTTTTTATTCCCATTTTTATACAAATAACATGTTCAATATCAAAACAAAGAAAATCGAAAACTGCTTTTTTAATGTTGCTGATGTAAAGAATAAACCAAACGACTGTGTAAGTTAAATAAACCGAATGTAGCTTTACTATTTCCAGTGAACAAGCTCTAAATTCGTTAAAGTTCGGTTTAGGCAAGTTTGAGTTTGTACTTGAATGAAATATCGTGTTTTGTTGAATCTCCCTTTATAGCGCTTACCTCTCCTTACCTTAATCTTTGGAAACAGTTCCCCACTTACTCGCTTAACAAATTGGTAATATAAATATCTCTAGTTGTTTACACTGAATTAAGTAGTCGTGTTTATTTTGTTAGTCTTGTGGTACTTTTACCACAAGACTAACAAAATAAACACGACTACCTCGACTGCCTCCGTGGTCTTGTGGTTTGGGCACTCGGCTCACGATCCGGAGGTTCCGGGTTCGATTCCCGGTGGGGACAATATCTCACAAAAATCTCTTTGGGAGACTGCCCTCAGTTTGGTTAGGGCATTGCAGGCTGAATCACCTGATTGCCCGAAAAGTAAGACGATTCCGTGCTTTGGTGCGTACGTTAAGCCGTCGGTCCCGGTTACTTTCTACGGATAGTAGTCGTTACACGAGCCATGTCAGAGGCCGTTGGCGGCTCAATAACTCTGACACCAGGATTGGTCAGGTTGACCATCCACTCGATGAAGAAGAAGAATATACATGCGATGATTTATTTGTAGATTATCCATTCGTTCACTTTGAGTAAGTTAGTGACTAACCCTGGTGTCGGAGTTTTTAGACCGCCTAAAGGCCTCCGACATGGTATGACGATTGAAACAACCGAGACCGACTGCTTAATGTGCCCTCTGGAGCATGGAGGCCCTCACATATAAATTCTACTATCGGCCATCCATCCCTCCATCATCCCTAGTAGGGCCGAGATGCAGGTTCCTTACCAATCGCAATGAACTAAAATAGCTTAGTCAAACTACGAGCGCTAGATTATTAATAGATGTGTTTGTACTATGAAAAGCATCATGTGGAAGGATGATGGCAAACGCCTTCTCAAAAAGAGCCGTCCGAAACCTTCCTACACCTACATATTCAATGCTGATGGTCAGTTGCAAAGCGCCCTGCAACAGGACCTTTAAAACAAAATTTGTCTTGGTAATATTCTATTCTAACACCCTGAAAGTTACGTGAATATCTCCGATATAAAATACCGACGACTGAAAGTAAATATCAAATGTAGGAATATTGGTTGCAATATACAGTTTATCCATTATTATATATGGAAGCGATATTGGCATTCTCGTGCACTCTAGGCACCTTGCGGATGTATGTTATGTATGAGTCGTGGCAATATCGATGTTGTATAACAACCTTATATCGTATACGAGGACTTGGTAATACGGTAATACCTACGTGACGAAATATTAAGTAAGGCATACCTTATTATATTGCTCGAGTAAATATATTTTGCAAAAATTTGTAGTGGAGTTATTGATAGCTACAGATAAGTGGCAATTAATGGCATGTATGAGAATGTGTCATGATCATGTAATTATCACGTAATATAAATAAATATTTACAGGATAAATGCACACGCGGTTAATTACATCAAAACTAAGCTCAAAGCTTGTATTGGGCGGGAATCCAACTCGCAACCTCCGATACAGTAAGCGTTCTCACATGCCACTGTGCTAACGGGCTTGATATACCTAACCTACAGTAAAATCATACACTGAAAAACTGATACTCGAACATCTAAATCTACAACTATACTAATCACTACATAGTATAAAATAAAGTCGTCTCTTTTTCGTTTTTGTCACACTGTTTGTCTGTCTGTATGCTTAAATCTTTAAAATTACGCAACGGATTTTGATGCGGTTTTTTGTAATAGGTAGAGTGATTCAAGAGGAAGGTTTTTATGTAAAAAAATTCCCGAAATTTCCACGGGAACGGGCACAACGCGGGTAAAACCGCGGGGCGCTGCTAGTATACTATAATATTAAACCTACAAATCACTAATGTATCTTCTCACATTTTGTTTACAAAGCAAAACCACAGTCTTCAAGAGAGCTAACACATTTCAGATGTAATCTAGTACATAAAGGCACATCTCAAGCCCTGCTCATCTTCCTTACACACAAACTATACAACATAACGTTCAAGTAATTATAGGTACGTATGTTTTAAGAGCAGCGCGTGTTCGCGATTTACTTGATTAAATTAGCATATTAAATTGCTTAGCTGTTTGTTGTTGATTAGTACTTAATATTTGTATTTCATTTGTCCCTGTTTTCAATGGTTATTCGTAATCATAATAGATTTTGTGTGTGAATAGTTTATCTTCTAATGTTTAGCCAGGATTTAGAGTTGATTAATGTTTTGGAATACAAATGAGATTGGTTTTCGTTGCACATAAAGGTGGGAACACAATTATTGATGTAAAACCACTGAGTTATATATACTACTAGCAGTGCCCTGCAGTTTTACCCGCGTTGTGCCCGTTTCCGTAGGAATTTCGGGATTTTTTAAAACATATAAACCTTCCTCTTGAATTACTTTATCTATTTAAAAAACCGCATCAAAAAGTTTTAAAGATCTAAGCATATACATAGGGACAGACAGCGGAAAGCGACTTTGTTTATTACTATGTGGTGATAGTGAAGTAGTCCATACATATAACTCAAAGTGTAAAACACAGCAGTTACTACTACCATGGTAGTTCACAACAAGTCAACGCACGTAACGTAATCCACATACGTCAGATACATGTATACTAGTTCACAAACACAAATAGATACACATGCCTAGTAAGTAAGCATGTGCAAGTAGCTGGCATGCAGGTTACTGCCATTTGTATTCAAACCTCAAACCTACAGTCTGATAAAGACCTTCCGTCAGTAAAGTAAAGTTTTCATTACACAGCTCTAATCATTAAATAACATAAAATACAAGAATAAAATTCTATAATGCATTATCTGAATACATAATACAATATTTTATCACTTACATACTTGCTCTGTTGATCTATATTGCTTCATATATCGCGCACAACTGTAACAAAACTACAGGAAATAAATTAACTCTAAGCCATTTGGTGCTTAAACATTAAAACGGTTTCAAACTACTAAGTGTAAGCACCTCTATTTGGTTGGTCGGATTCATAATTCTGTCTGTAGCATCCTTAATGACTTCGTTTGTTCACTGTGAAACACCTTGGGTCGTATTTTATTTAACTTTTACGAGTATGACACACACATATAAATTACGTTGCTAGTTTTCCTCGAAACATAAAAGATGAAAGACCAATTAGATAGACTTACTCAGACTCTGCAAGAAATATAATGCTTCTGGTAAAAGGAGCCTCCGTAGGTATTCTCTTCATTTACATTGAAATTAATAAGAACTTTTGATGCTAAATGAGAGCTAATTTGTGAGGTACTAGGTACTCTTTAGCAGACGTGTATAGAATCGATGATGATACATAACATCTTCAACAACTTGAAGAAGTTTCGTAACTGCGGAAAATTCGGAAACATTTCGCGTATTTTTATCAACGTACATAATATTCCGCACTTGTTCTCACTCACGTATTTCACAGTTAAGCTTTAATAGGTGTTAAAAGCCGCAAAAAGTTCCCGTTGAGTGTGAAAGTCGTCCGTGTAACGCTCGGGGCCGAGCCAGTAAATCGCACCGCCTCCAGGCATTTGGGGAAGCAAATAATTACTGCGTGGCTTGCCTCGAAATTTGGCCGCAGATGGAAACCGAAATGTGGTTTAGTGCAATGCCTCTTAACCCTAGATAGATAACCATATTGCGAGATACGGAAAAGATAACCATGCGCTTCTGAGGCGCTAGATTTTTAAATGCGTCTAGCTCAAAGAATAAGCTAGCTATGTTCTTAGAAACTTTATCGTTATAAAGGTAAATTTGTACACTTTAAAATAAAAATACAATTATAGTTTACTTTGTTTATTATAAATTATTTAAATCAAAAAAATGAATATACCTCTAAAAAAAAACTAAAATCAACAGTCTTCTTTAAATAGGAACAATTCCCGTAAATTATTGTCTAAATCAGTGGTTTTTTCTTACAATCTAGTTAATTATTATATAATCAGTCAGAAAATAACAATCATCCCCATAATAATTTGGTTTAGAGACAGTGATGACAAACGTCATTCTTGTGTTCGCCACAAACTGTCTTTTTACACTTAGTGCAGGTCATCTTTGTCATTCTTTTTTTTTTAGATGTGCAGTAGCTGCAATATCGTCGTTTTTTGGCTGAAGGCTCTTCCTCATCATGCGTGCGATCTTGTAAAGCTGGTTTTGGTAGAATATTTTCTATATTCTCTCGCACATGCCTTGGTAAAGTGGGAGCCTCTAGTCTCTTCGACATCCACGGTGCAGTCAGCTGGGTACTAAGCTTTTTCATATATTCCCTTCTATTCAAAGGTTTTTCCTGTTTTGCCAGAACATTGTGACAGTATATTACGTAGGAATTCACAAAAGCTATGTTTAATATGCCATAAAACATAGTCATTGGCCATCGATTTGTTTTCCTGGAGCATGACATCGTAGAGCACATTTGATCAAATGTGTCAACGCCGCCCTTGGTTTGGTTGTAATACATTACGATCTCGGGCTTGCCAGTGGTTTGGTTTAGAACACCTTCTTCGTCACACGATGACAACAGATACACCATCTTTGAGGGCTTCGGCTTGTACGACACCAGAGTCAAACACCCATCGTAACAGAACATGGACGTGCCTACTGCTCGCGAGCGGGTGTTTTTTAATTCCTCAGGGATTTCTCTTTTATTTGATCTTAGAGTGCCCACCAGCGTCAATTTATATGGTTCTAAAAGAAGCGATTTCGCGAGAGGTATTGATGTAAACCAATTGTCACATGTTACATTTCGATTTGTGCCATGAATAGGTCGTGATAACTCTTTCACGTAGTATTCGCCCTGAGGTAATCCATTGGTATTTGTGGCTCTACCGATATATGGCATAGCATTCAACATATATTTTGTGCCGTTGTCGCACATCATTGGGATTTTTATGCCATACTTACTTGGTTTATTGGGTATGTACATTCTGAATGGACATCTACCACGAAATGCTAATAATTGTTCATCGATTGTGATGTGCTCTCCTGGTGAGTAGTTCTGTTTACATTGAGCTATAAATAGTTCCCAAACCTTTCTGATTGGAATGAAAGGATCTTCTTGACGTGCCTGAGGGCGTAAAGACTTATCGTCCATCCTCAGACATCTAATGAGGAAATCAAATCGATCCCTGCTCATCACTGCTACATACCTTGTTCCGGAAAAGGTACTATCAAATAGCTCATCCGTTGACAAGTGATTGTCTTTCATTGCAGCACTAAGGGTTAGGACGCCAATCAAAGCTCGAAGTTCTGTTGCGTTTGTGTCTCTAAAAGTGGCACTCATCATAGAGCTATGACGTTTTACTGTTATCTCAACATTCGTCCATTTAACAATTTCATGAACTATTTCGTCGGTTATGAACAGATCAAAACATTCTACTGGTACAAAAATATTTCGACACATACGTGTTGGTCCTCTATTTGTTCGTACAATATTGACAGCAGAGGTTCTTCCATGAGTTTGACCCTTAACGATGGACCAGCAATGTTTATTCTTACCTCTAATAACTGTCCCAGTTGGAACAATTATTCGCTGGTCACGCTCTAAATTTCCAGTAGATTCCGAAGCAGGCTGAGACAAATCCTCGTCATTGGATGCGGCATGTGATTCTTCTACCTGTCCGTTATCGATAAACTCGTCTTCAATGTCACTCTGCGTGTCGTCTTCACTCAGGTGATCTTCGATCTCGCAGTCACTCTCCATAGAAATATCTCCTTCATTTTCGTCTTCTTGGTTCAAAAATGACCATATTTCGTCTTCTGCCAGCGTCCTTCTACTCGCCATAATCACTGCGTGAAGATTATAACCTAAAATCAAAACAAAACCATTTAAAAATACACTTTACATCATAAAATCATAATTACTTACTAACACTAAAAGTTACACAAAAGATAAACATACGCCTCTCGAGCGCACAGACTAGTCATAACTACTAAAATATTGTACTTACCGCATAGAAACAGTCGTCCCGCGGTAGAGTAGAGCGACAACTGAGTTGGCTGAGAAGCACAAGTTGATACTCGCGTCGCAAAAAAAGAGACGACAATATATTACTTTCGCGGGCGCCTCTGCGGCATAGGTTATCTTTCTAGGGTTAACCATGAATATTCCACGAGTTACGCTCACTATTCGATTATAAACGTACACTTACGCAGACCCGGGGCTCTCCGTAACATGCGCATAACAAGAACAATGAATTTAGGGAAAACTATTCCTCAAAGCCGAATCCTTAAAACTTAGCAGTGTGGTTCGAGTGTTGTAATGGAAGTTTCAGTTTTATTGTTTGGGGAATAACGACATAACGTTATTTTATTAATGTGAATGATTATTTCTCAATTGTTTGGGTCCACTAGACCAGTGGTTGTGAAATTGATGAAATTCCATTTGGTGGGTATTTGTTTAATGCGATCTGCATCGTTGTAACCGCGGGTTGGCGGGCGCTCGTGGACGGTGCTTCACGTAATATATGGCTCGGGCAACATCTGCTGTTGTCGATTCACGGTTTTCACTCACGGGGCCCCGAATAAAGCTTTTCAATGGGTGACATGCATTTTGGGTCTGCAAGTAATTGTCTCCTATATCACGAGGTATTACTTTATATAGTTTTTTTATACAGTAGGTATCCTATTTATGTATTCATAGGTAAAGGGATTAAGGTGCGTTTTCGGTAGCGACCGCAGCAGCAGGCAGCAACAGTCGACGGCAAGCAGCAATGTTGCGGTTGGCAGTTACTGCCTGCTGCTGGGCTAACTACCAAAAAAAGACTCTTACTGTATGGTTTTGTAAGCATATTTTGTTTAGAAAAGATCAATTGTCAAATAACGAAATAATCCATTACACAACAGGTACACATATTTACTATCGAATGTATTACAAAGTCGTGTACCAATTTCATAAAACATTTTCATTCTAACAAACTAACGCCTAACGGTTTTCGTTCATCAATTCGACACGAACAAAACGCTACTGTTCCAGTTATACTCGTAAATAATACCTGTAGTTTTATTTCTGAAACGGCAACGAACGGACGAATCTGAAAACTGGTAACAAAAGAGAACAAATCCTCTGAACTAGATCGGGCAGACATTTTGGATTAATAGATTTACGAGAGGAGAGATAAAGTTGCAATTCAATTGCCCTGTTTTTTTTAATTTCTCATACATTTTAGTCATTACATTAATGGAAGCGTCGACGAATACATTTATAAATTGTTTTAATAAAAAAAGCCCATTTTTTTCATAGCTAATTCGATTAAATTGTATACGTATTTCAAAACAATTTTCCTGTTTACTTTTTGATTTTGAAGAATAATATTACTTGAAACACTCATGGTTGTAACCCGATACTTGACTGGTAAAATAACAAGCAACAGCGAGGGAATTGTTAACATAAAATAACTGTAAATATTCAAGGCAAAATTACTTTACAATTTAATATCGTTACTAAATAAAAATAAAATCCGCCTCCGAAATAAAGCTATAAAGTCATTTTTAGTGTTGTTTATGTCACCAAAATATTGTATACGCCGCTTTACAATATAACCCAAAGATTATAAACTGTCAACAAATTGTGAACTGTACAAAACCATGTGCATTTTTTTGTAATACTACATTACCATATATGGAGTTCTAATTACTTCGCTATCTAGGTTTAGATATGATAGGTAAATGATATCATACCTAACCTAACTTTGTCATCTACAAAATTATTTTCGTCAATATACCTAAAGCTTTGATTGAAATAAGTCATATGGGTAAGCTTAGATACAAGCAAGGCCTAAAATTGAATTTGAAATAGGTCATCTATAAAGTTTCTGCTGAATTGTTGAATCATATAAACCTCCTTCAGGCTACGCCCATAAGCTACAAGTGTAATCACCCTTTCCTTGCTGTCGGGTAACAAGATTGTTATTGCATCAACTCGACTCAGGTATTATTCCGACAGAAATGACGAATAAAATTGGAATTAATGGCACTTTTGAGACTTTATATACAATTCAGAATGAACATGAACAATATGATTGGCAATTTACATTTTTATTGTGTTTTGTGTACATTTATGATTGACTTGTTGTACCCTTTTGATGTACCAAGTATCTGAGGCTGAGAATTAAAAGGGTTTTTGTGAATCTGTCAGTATAGTCGGCAAATCAAAATGCTATGCTCTGTAGGACTTTGTCAAATTTTAAATTCGGTGATTCTCATTGTTATGAAAGGTGTTATTGGAAAAGTTTGTATTTGACAAGGTCCTTTCTTAGCCTTCTTTCGATGCTCTGTATTTGGATGGGGACTTACCGAACATCCTAAGAGATTGTCAATAAAAACTTCTTCCCTTCTTAAAAGGTATGGGATTTCAACCTTTGATCTTGAAAAACGTTACAGGAATGATGAAATATCATATCAACATAGCATGTATTTATGTTAACCGATTAAATACATTTATTAAATAACATATACATAATAACCACATTTACGTGGTAACCTATGATGTATAATTATGTGGAATTTAGTGTCAAGTTATTTTAGTGAATAATTATTGCTTAGGAACTAGATTTTTCTGAATTGTTTGTTGGGCCGACAGTGCGTTAAGCGTGCGCACGCCGCGGTTCATTACAAAAGTGAACCGTCGCGGGCGCCCGCGGCGTGAGCTCGCCGCGTGTGCCCGCCGCCTGTGGCTTCATACAAAAGTGAACCGTAGCGTGCGCCCGTCGCGTGCAGTGTCATACAAAAGTGAATTGACGCTTGCGCCCGACGCGTGCGCACGCTTAACGCAGTGTTGAACCTAATAATACCTCGCTGTGTGAGTTCGCTATATTTTTCAATTAAAATATTTTTGAAATAACTTATTTAACTATATCGGCATAATGATATGTAATGTACCTGTTGTTTCAACGCCATGTTAACGCCCACGGCAAAAACAAATTTCTTTCACGATGAAAAAGTGATTTTATCAGTAAAGTGGGGAGAATAAAAACACAAGTAGGTATGCCATTCTTTTTGGAATTCGTATTTATCCGCCTACACGTAATGTTGCCTACGTAGCTGCATTTTTTACCCAAAGAATGTAATTATTATACTCTACCACAACCAGTGCTACGTCAGAAATGTGTTTGCATTTATTAGGATACGAATACAAAGTTACGAGATCATTATACGAAAACTGGAAAACTCAAACAATCAAACTTTTTTATTTTACCTTCTTTTACACTTAAGGCATTCTTACGTTTCCTTTATCCTGGAAAGCCGTTGTTATTTCCCACCTCGAGCCAGTTTATTGAATGCGTAAACTAAGGTGAGTCATATTACTTCTTTTACGAGTCTTAATAAATGACATTGCTATAAAATAATCCAATTCTCCCGTACGAACGACCCATATAACAGAGCTAATCAACATAGCGGGATTAGATTAGTTTTAATTTTAACTGGAACTAATTAATTGAGAGCGTTGTATGTTTGTGTTGGTTTAGTTATTTGGCGGTGTTTGAAACTGATTTATCTCCGTTTGTAGGACATGTGTCTTGCTAAGTGATGTGGGTGTGATCACACAAAACGTAGACGCAGTAATCTCTAGTCGCGGGTTGCGGGTTGGTAGCGGCTAATAGCTTCACACCCGTAGATTAATGAAAACACGCTCTTGTGTACATGTTTTATTGGTATAAATGTTTTATCGTACTTCCCTTGTTATGCATATAAAAGTTATCCAGTAGTTTTATGAGGGTTTAGGATAACGTGGATGACAAAGACGGTCAAGTCTATTCTGTAGTTATCTTTGTAGTTTACGGCGTCCGTTTGGACAATAACGCTTAGCTTAGGCTTCGTTTCCATTCAAGCAGAGCGGAGCAGGGCCGAGCTCAAGTGACCAATCACAATGCTCACAACGCATGATTTTGACCTGTCAATGCCATGATTGACAAGTTCAATGCATTGCGATTGGATGATTGAATTCTGCTTCGCTTCAATCGAAACGTACCCTTATAGGCGTCTTCGTTTAGAATTAGCAATTTACAAACTGCTAGAAGGCGAGATCAATAAAAAGCGAGAATAAAATTAGCTGTCTTGCAGCGTTTTTGAACTCGATAAATTCAAACGACGCGCCTAAATATTCAAGACTCGTAAATCTCAGTAAAATATTTTATTTATAATTAGGTGAATGGAATAGCATGTCCAATCCAGCACGCCACAGTGTAATACATAGTTATTTCCTTTGAAATTCATTGAAGTCCTTCCAAACGTTGAATACCTCGCGTGTGATTCATCTCCCCATTACACGCGAGAACGACGGTAAATCAAAACTCAAGATGCACCTACAAAAGGACGAATGGAATGAAATATTTTGTAATAAACCAAATGCCATCCATTCATCATGTAAATAAGTCAATCTGGTAAATGAGTCTGCTTAAAATGGAATATTCAGAGTCGTCAAGAAAGTAATTTTAAAGAGACGTCGCGTCTAAACAACTTCCTTATTTACTTGGGAACATTTTATTAGACTTTACTTATATGTACAGCCTACGAATGTTGCGCGGTTTAGTACTTTGTCAAATTATAAATTTTGAAAACTCATTGACATGTAATAGGTTTTGTAGGAGTTTGAATATGACACGGTTCTAAATATGCTCAGCATTATAAAACGGCTGTATATAAGTACGTCTTCATAAACTTTGCGTCTTGTATGCTTGCTCTTCGGCCTCTGGAAGTACGATAAATAATCTAGCTAGCCAACTTGTCGGTTTAGTACATGGTTATTTCCTTTACATCCTTATTAGTATTGCGCTCGTACTCACACTTCAAATGCTTCCATAGTAGGGATTTAGTAAGTAATTTGGACATGCATTTAGTGTCTATTTAATGAACGTCTCTGAGTGCGGTATACGAGGGATATTTGAGGGATAAATAATTTGAATTTGATGTATACTATATTCGCGAGAAGACATGCCAAGTTTTATCCCGAATTTCCCACATCAAATTGATTGTCCGAAGCTAAGCGAGGGCGGGTCGCCGATATTATATAAAGTTTAATATCAAGATATTTATAAAGTTCACACATACTGTCCTGTGGTGTTGACTTTTGTTTAACCTAGCTAGGCTGTACCGCCTACGTGTTTATTAAAGCTTAAGTAAATGCAACCTTCTCAAACTATTCATAATACCGTGTTCCACTTTAGCGTACAGTTTACAAGGATTTATCAAAAAACTGCACAGTATTAACAAGTTTCAAACTAAAATGAAGTCTGCAAGAAAATCCTAAGACTCTGCTGAAAAATCTTGGAAATTAAATATCTTGCTGAAGTCTTTCGAAGTTGTGGGGTTTCAGAGTTAATTAATTTATCTAACGTAGTGTGGACTAGAAATATGTATTGGTGGAAGTATGTTTCATAAATTAAAACAATATTTATCTTATTTTTGTTTTAAGTACTTGCAAACAAATATTTTTTTAAACTTATTAAAATAACAATAATTCACACACGATTACATTCCAACTAAGCTTGTATTTTGGTATGTAAAACAACTAATTTTAAAATACAGGTACCTACATACATCTAAGAACTCATAATGCCCTTAAATTTTCCACATTAATAAGGTGTCGAATCTTTTCCTATCATGAGTGTACAAACTACTTATCTTCGAAATACACGATGACCCGAGAGCCTACACTACCTCACTTGTATGTACGCGCTTCCCATACTCAAACTAAGATCCCGAACCTGTCAATTACAAGTTTCAATAGTGTACGTCAGAAGCACAAAGGTTTCTGCTGAACTTGTACTGTCTTTACTTTAACATAACGCCACGCATCAAGTATGGGTTCCGTAGAAATGGATATTTTACTAGGCTGTGGTACCCTGGCTCGTTACACTGGTTTGCTGAAAGCTGTGAAACGCTAGCGGCAAAACCCCGGGGCGGAATCTGCTTCGGTGTTGCCGTTTTACGAAATAACAGATTTTTGGGGAGATTATTTTTTCGAAAATATTTTTTTAAATCTACTTTAAAGTTAGTGAATAAAGGATACACAAAAATGCATTAAAACTGTAGGTGACCTCCACTTAAACATACATTATAATTATATTTTATTTACACACAATAATATATTAAAAACCACTTACATACATCACACATTCATATCCCAGTAACATAACATTCATAACACAAATAAATAATTTCTAACCAAATGTAAACAAACAATAATTCGGCAAGCAAACCCGCGCGATATGCGTTGTTCCGAATTTGTGCAAATCTTGCATTTAAGTTAATTGTGGAATGTGAAGCCACGCGGAGGCGCATCGCGCGCGCGCAGTCGATCACAGCGTATGCTACGAGAGACACATACAACTCGTTCTCACGCGCACTCGCGTTTTGCCCACGCGTGAACTGTTCACTTACTACTTTGATTAATTACATGATATGTATTATGTGCTACATTGATCCTGTCTTGCTATCCTTCTAAAAACTAAAATAGTGTGTGTTGTGTGTGGCTAATAAACTTTGGCAATTCATCTTTGTGGTTTAATTCAACCAATATTACCACGCACACCCCCTAAAACTGGTGACCCCGGAACAAACTGAGGAACACGGAAGACAAGGAGCAATTCGCAGCCTGGATGTCGGCGTCGAGTGGTTCAGATACCACCGGTAACGTGGACACGCGTCCACGACGCCACTCCAAAATCAAGATGGCGTCTCCCGTCGTGCCCGCTTTAACAGTTGCAAGTAATCCAGTGAGCATAAGAATACCACCTTTTTGGCCTGAAAAACCAGCAATTTGGTTCGCACAAATAGAAGGACAGTTTGCAATCATGCGCGTGACAGACGAAGCAGCCAAATTCTACCACATTTTGGTTTCGCTCGACCGTCAGTATGCTGCTGAAATAGAGGACATCCTCACTGGTCCTCCCAATTACCAACGCCTCAAAGAGGAGTTAATCAAAAGGTTGTCTGCGTCGAGAGAAAATAAAGTCAAACAACTTTTGACCTACGAGCAGCTAGGTGATCGCAAGCCGTCACAATTCCTTCGGCATCTTCAACATCTCGCCGGTCCAGATATCCCTCAAGAATTTCTCCAAACAATCTGGACGAGCCGACTACCCGTTTCACTTCAGCCTATCGTTGCGTCACAGCCTACCCTGGGTCTTGACGCACTCGCTGAACTCACTGACCGCGTCCATGACATCGCAGTGCCATCTCATCAAGTTGCTGCAACCTCAACGGTACCGTCATCATCAATAGCTGTTGAGGAGCTCACACGCCAGGTAGCTCAGCTGACGCGCCAGGTGAGCGCTTTAACTATCCAATCGCGACATCGACCTCGACCCACCGAGCGCCGCAGAGATGCGCAACGCAGCCGATCGACATCACGACGTTCAGCGTCGAACTACCGCAAGTACCCAGTTTGTTGGTACCACTCACGGCATGGTTCCAAAGCTCGTCGGTGTATCCAGCCGTGCGACTACAACCAGGGAAACGAGAGAGGCAGTCAGTGATGGCGACTGGTGATTGCCACAACCCCAGCTCAGGTCGCCTCTTCATCACGGATCGTGGTTCACAGATACAGTTTCTAATAGACACTGGAAGTGACATTTGTGTGTACCCGGTTTCAGCCCTTAAAAGGCAACTTTGTAAATCAACATATCAGCTCAGTGCTGCCAATGGTTCGACTATCGACACTTACGGCTACATGCAATTAAATTTGAATTTGGGTCTGCGGCGTGATTTTCCGTGGCGTTTTGTTGTTGCTGACGTCACAAAAGCAATCATAGGCGTAGATTTCCTTTCTCACTATCGTTTGGTTGTTGATGTTGGCCAACAGAAGCTTATCGATAGTCTAACCAATGTTAGCACTGTAGCTTGTTTAGATTTAAGCGACAATGCTGTTTTAAGTGTTAAGGTAGCTAGTTTTAATGGTGATACTGTGTATCATAAAATTTTGTCTAATTTCCCGGAAATTACACGTCCTTTTGGAACTCCTCAAATCGCAAAACACAATACACAACACCACATTCGCACCACACCAGGTCCACCTGTATCATGTTCTCCTCGCCGTCTCGCGCCTGATAAATTGAAGGTAGCTCGTCAAGAATTTGACGCTATGATTGCTAGCGGTATCGCACGTCCTTCTGACAGCCCTTGGGCATCACCTCTTCATCTCGTGTCTAAAAAAGATAATGGGTGGCGTCCATGCGGCGATTACCGCCAATTAAACGCTCGTACTATACCAGATCAGTATCCGATTCGTCATATACAGGATTTTTCGCAAAACCTGTCGGGTTGTACTGTATACTCGAGTATCGATTTAGTGAAAGCATATAATCAGATTAGTGTTAATAGGGCAGATATTCCGAAAACTGCAATAACAACACCCTTCGGATTGTTTGAATTTTTAGTCATGACATTTGGACTTCGTAACGCAAGTAAAACCTTTCAGAGATTTGTTGATGAGCTTACTCGTGGCTTAGACTTTTGCTGGCCTTACCAGGACGATTTTCTTGTGTTCAGCCGCACGCCACGTGAGCACGAAGAACACTTGCGTCAACTTTTTACGCGAATGAGAGAATTCGGTATATTAATCAATCCGGCCAAGTGTGTCTTCGGTGTGTCTAATATTCAATTTCTCGGCTACGAAATCTCTGAAAGCGGCACCAAACCTCTGGACAGCAAGGTAAAGGCAATGTCTGATTTCCCTCTACCAAAAACCGTCCGAGAACTCAGACGATTTTTGGGCATGGTAAATTTTTACAGGCGATTTTTACCCAACGCCGCTCAGATTCAAGCACCCCTGAATGCCTTACTGTCCGGATCGGTTAAGGCATCCGATCCGATTGTTATGACTAAAGAATCATCGCAAGCGTTCGAAAACTGCAAGAAGAGTCTGTGCAATGCAGCACTTTTAGCTCATCCTGATTCGCAAGCTAAATTAGGATTGGCCACTGACGCCTCAGACACGGCGATAGGTGGTGTCCTGCAACAGCTCAAGGATGGAGACTGGCAGCCATTAGCATTTTTCTCTCGCAAGTTAAGCCCGTCACAAACGAAATACTCTCCGTATGACCGTGAGCTCCTTGCCATTTACGAGAGTATAAAATACTTCCGCCATATGCTGGAAGCTACTCACTTCACTATCTATACTGACCACAAACCTCTTTGTTACGCATTCAGTGAACGTAAAAGTAACTGCTCACCACGTCAGTATAGACACCTTAATTTCATCTCGCAGTTCACCACCGATATACTAGACGTTCGTGTACCCGTTCCTCGATCCTACACTGCAACTCCAGAACGTGTCCCTGTTCATCCACCGCAGGAAAAGACCGCGCTAACAACTACGCGTTCAGGTCGTACAGTACGGTTCCCTGACTTTTATCGCCCTTAGTCGGTCTCTGGAGGGGGATGATGTAGGTGACCTCCACTTAAACATACATTATAATTATATTTTATTTACACACAATAATATATTAAAAACCACTTACATACATCACACATTCATATCCCAGTAACATAACATTCATAACACAAATAAATAATTTCTAACCAAATGTAAACAAACAATAATTCGGCAAGCAAACCCGCGCGATATGCGTTGTTCCGAATTTGTGCAAATCTTGCATTTAAGTTAATTGTGGAATGTGAAGCCACGCGGAGGCGCATCGCGCGCGCGCAGTCGATCACAGCGTATGCTACGAGAGACACATACAACTCGTTCTCACGCGCACTCGCGTTTTGCCCACGCGTGAACTGTTCACTTACTACTTTGATTAATTACATGATATGTATTATGTGCTACATTGATCCTGTCTTGCTATCCTTCTAAAAACTAAAATAGTGTGTGTTGTGTGTGGCTAATAAACTTTGGCAATTCATCTTTGTGGTTTAATTCAACCAATATTACCACGCACACCCCCTAAAAAAACAATAAAGTTATTAAAAAAGGAAAATATAAATCTAATAGATTTCCAATTTGTATATTCAAATAAACTAAATAAATTATAGCGTAATATAATTTTACAAAAATCTTTTTAAATGTTTCCATGTAGCAAGGACGGCAATGTGGTACGTTGCGCGTGGCAACACTGGCCGGGCTGCGGCTAGTTCGCGCCAGTCGCGGTAGCGCGCGATCGTTCCTCGCATCTGTCAGCCGCACGCAACTTTCCCGCGCTTTCCACGCCGTTTCCCGCTCTATTTGAATAAGTGCGCGCGAATCACTTATTTTTTTAACAGTGGACGTGTGAGTGGACATTTTTTTGTGATTTTTATTGAGTAAAATCTTTAAAGATTTTTCGCCTAAAATTAGGTGAGTTTTTTTTTAAATTGTTAGCTAATATTACGTTTTATTAAGAATTGAGAGTGTTTGATTTTAAGATTATTTTTTAAACATAAGTACAGGGTGTAGAATATGAATGTTACCAATAACATTACTAAAAAACATTATTTTATTTTAACAGATAATTAAAACGGCATTAAATTCAGTTAATTTGTACTTATAGCCATGGGATACCCCTCCAAATTCAATACAAGTGCCAAAGTTTCTACCCAATCTGTTCTATTTCAAACATTTAGTTTTAATTAGGTACTTACTGAAAATTGCCTAAAAAAGTCGACAGTATTTATACAAATGTGTGTTACTTAACGTGCCCTCCAAATCCATTTTGGATTCGGAAATTCGGAATGCACGTTTATGAGTCGGTCCCGATTGTCAATCGTTAGACCACATCAGAGGTCTTTGGACGGTCTAAAAACTCTGACAGGGTTGACCACTAACCTAGTAACCTACTCAAAATGAATGAATGAATGAAAGTTTAAGAATGAATGAACTGTATTCGCACTCACTAAATACGAGTAACAGTTAATGAGTCTAAAATAGGTTTTAATCTAAATGAAAAGTGATATGAATCCATTAAAGCTCCGCCGTGAGGCCTCCAGACGATTATTTAACAAAAGATAATGAACCACTCTGTCAACACTCAGCACTACAAAACGTCGCGACATCTCACGCCTACGTAGCGCCCAACGTTCACTGAAATTGGAAATTAACAACTGAATAAGTGTGTTCTAAATTTATCAATGGCTTGTTGATATAAGGTACTCACTTTGTATTATATCTTTGCTGTCGAGATTATTATTTTTTTTTAGTTAACCTGGTATGTCTCTCTTCTGGAAATAGTCTCTCCATCGACTTTCAGTCGTCTATATAGGTGTTCCTATTAAATATGTTTCTTTAATAGGTATGGTTTAATTGATAGGTTCAACTCAGATTGGCATTCCGTCGCACCGAACCGGTAATCATATAAGATTAGTAGGAGGCCTTTCCCCTGCACTGGCTCTTCATCACTACAGGATCTTATAAATAATAATTACTATTGAAAGTTAGTGATCGACCCTGTACTGAAAATTAACCTATCTATTCTTTGTCCTCGATTCGGGTTTGAGATCATCACTCTTCACTGAGTGAGTGAGGTCTCCCTATATGCCCCATAAGAATGGACAGACATATGTATCTCTCTCACTTTACCTATTTCCCGATGTTAGTTTTGCCATTACCCTGATGCACTAACTCAATATTTAAAACATCTCTAAAAGGTTAAGAACCAGCATAATTATGTTAAAACGGCTCACAGCAAACCGTTGGAATACTCTAATTCGAAAGCACCAGGTGTTTACATAAAGAGGGCCCTGGTTTCTACATCTCCGGCAACTAAATAAACACCCTCGCATTGCTGTCGAACCCACGTCAAAAATATTTAATTGCGGATATGCTCAAAGGTTAACTCTCATAGAAAATCGCTGACTAGAAACATACCATTTTCTTTTGAGAATGTTATGCAATTTTGTGAATGTTTGAACACAGTTATGTGAAGAGATATGTACCTATGTATATTAGCGGTTTGTTTGGATTGGGTTTACTAGGAATCGCTGAGTTCCATAGAACTCGAACTGAGAGCTTGTAAATCCGCTCAATCTTTTTTCATGATTTCCATTAATCCATTCACAAAGGTCCTTTATTCCATAAGAGGTTTACTATGTTTAATTCTATGCCCCTATTTGTTAACTAAATAGGCGTTTAAAACTGTAATGCCATCGCTAGGAGCCATTCGCGTGCTCAAGGGCTATCCGAACGGCCGACACATACCATCCCCGCATGCCTTCACGGTTGAATACCTTGAGCCGAAAAATCTCATCGGAAAATTGTAAAACGTGAATGGACGTGCGAGTATGTGAGGCGTTTCTGTATGACCTGTGATGTTTAATATTCTACTTTATTAGGCTCGACCTTGTTATGTTTCTCGGCTTCGGTCGTTCTTATAATCAATATTTTGATGTTTTGCAGAGTTACAAAGCAAAGTGCAAGTCGGCCCTTACTTGGATAGATTAGATGGCCGGTAATGGCATTTGTATCTGAAAGCTACCTTGCTTCGGAAGGAACGTTACATTGTTGCTCCTGGTTGTTTCAATCATTAGACCATGTCGGAATTCTTTAGGTGAAAATCTCCGACACTAGGGAACTTACTAAAAGAGCAAGTACTGACTTTCTTACGTGTTTGAGGACAAATTGTACAAACAAGAAATGTATTAATGGTATGAATAGCGGGTCCATATTGGCTCAACTAAAGTTCTTTACCCGAAATTGTTCTTCCTAACGATTTGTAATCCGAATGATCACTCTTCCTAAAATTTTTCATCCTAAAGTTTTCATTCATACTATTTGTAGTGCTACCGGCGATGTTCATAACACTCATGTTTCCGAAAATTGTAATTAATAATATCATTAATGTAAATATATTTAAACTCCTACTGTTTTTTATCATAACGCTTTAAAGGAAAAGGTTTGTTTTTAAACTATTTCTTGTGATTACAAAACGGTTCCCTATCCATTTGCATAAAAACTTTAGACATAATATAACATGGCATAATTTTGTTGTAGCGCTCGCCGGCCGCTGCCGCGGCACCGCTCGCTTCGCTCGCTCGGCTCGCGCGTAGTTGGTCACAGTTCTAACCTAACCTAACCTATAAAAAGAAATCTAAACAAAAAAGATATGACTTTGAATAATAGTATAAAAGAAACATGAGTGTTATGAACATCGCCGGTAGCACTACAAATAGTATGAATGAAAACTTTAGGATGAAAAATTTTAGGAAGAGTGATCATTCGGATTATGAACATTAGAGACAAAGTAGTTAGGAATTGTGATTGTTAGGATGAAAAATGTTAGGAAGAACATTTTCGGATTTCCAATTATCGGAGTTGAAAATTTAGGTGAACTTTGGCGCACCCATGAATAGCACGTACCAAACAAAATTCTGTCATCTTCATATATTTTCGTGTCGCATTAAAGTTGTATTTGCGCAAAATTATAACCTTTACCAATTTGAATATACTAAACCTCAGCTATAAAAAAGCAGTTTATTTTATTAACTTTATCATATAGAAGTGGAAGGAACTCCATCGACAAGAGCCCAGCTCTTAAGTTTAGAAGAAAAAAAAAAAGATCATATACTTATGGTCTGTGTTGAGCAACAAAACATTGTTACTGACATAAAAGATACATAAATGTACGTTAAAAATTGAATTATACGCAATTTAATTCACTCGAACATATGAACCGGTTTCGGAGGGAATATTTTGAATTTTATGTACATTTCCTTTATAATTGAATGATTTATCATGCGCTCTGCTTTACCAGATGTGCTCCAACATTGTGTGCCATAAAACTGTTCAAAATTCATATTTTTATAACTTATATGAAATATTAAATGTCGCTTAGCGGGAGCGGGATTCGGATTATAAAATTGGCAGTTCTTATTTCCACTTTTGATAGCATTTTCACTCTTTTTAGGCTTTAGTGAAATTGACATAAGCATCATTTTTGTATGGATATATGAATGGACCATACGAGTATATACGTTGCTTCTAATATCGAACACTATCCACTATAACTTGTATGTATGTATATTAACAAAGTAATAAGCTAGAACCGAAAAGGAAAGTTACTAGGGTCGTAATCACCAATACCGTCCATTGAACAGTAATATTATCAGTCTAATGTAATTCAATGGTAATCCTTCTCTCTTTTGGAAGTCGTAAGCATTAATCCCGTAAATAAGGAGCGGGAACGAGTCGCCAAACTCATAATTATGACCTTTTTCCGATTTGCACCGGATTGACGCGTAGGTTATTTAGGCTAGCTCAGACGAGGGGCTTCAGTCGGTTCTGCGGGATTCGTTGTCTACACAAACATTCATAAACTGTATATAGAGAACGCACAAGGGAGACAGCAGTCAACGAAAATTAAAATATGTTTTTTTTGGGACTTTTGACATTTTGTCTCCCGTCTATGCGGGTTTTAAGGCTTCGCGCGAACCAGGCCACTGACCACAGCCACAGCAGCGGTTTGGGAATCAAAGGTGGTAGTTGGTCGCTGTAACCTCTACAACGTTCTTGACATTCCGAAGACCATGGTTCACTTGTTGTCCTATCCAGACTCTCTGTTCTTCCTAAGATTTGCAGGAGTCCACCTGCAAATCCATCTCCTGGACCTCATTACTCGCTTTAACTCTATTGACCTGACGATGAAGGTAGTCCCTCTAATTTGTGTTGCTTTCGTACTTTCATATGTCATGAGTGGAAGTCACTCGCTACACGTATGCAGCGATTTCATACAAAACGTTTCAAATCATGTAGACAGGTCGCCGCCAGAACCGTTGCTGCGATTTGTTGCCCGTTTGCACGAAGCCTTCCTAAGTATTCCAACTTTAGTTATTGCTAATAGAGAGCCGGTGTCTGTAATAGAGACTTATGAAGGGAAATAAGGAAAGTGCTGATGTCATTCATCAAAGTATTGCGGGAATCAGGGAGTAATATTTGGGAGTGATGACTGAGCGTATTATTTTAGACATTTCACGGTGTCTGTTTTTGTCTGATATTGCTCCGCGAAGTTTTTCGTGATTTATGCTTATGATTACGTTGTCCATGTTTTGTGTAAAATTGGGTATGAAAAATATGCCGAAACTTTAGTCTCTTATATAAATAATATGTAGATCATAAATTTGGAAACATCAACGACGTCTAATTGTCTAACGTCGCGGCGTTCGATTAAATTAAGCTTGTTAGAAAAACGAATTGATAAACAAAATAAGTTCAAATGATTGACCAATTCGCAGTTAATAAAGTTGCTCAATATAAACAACTCATAACACAAACAACCGTATTACTCGTACTAGCTAACCAACATTAACAACTAACTCTTATTAATATACTGATGAGTTTCCAAAATGGCGAAAATGGATTCGGTATTACCTACTATCTCATGGGCCAATATAAGTAATGACCAGAGCAGAAACTATGATAGAACACAGCCAATCCATCAATACGGAATACTGAGTATATTTGTGAAGCGATTTTTTTATTCAGTGCCTAGTTTTCTCATTTCTTATTGAAATGAGAAAACTGCCTTTGCCCAACAAGTGGGACATTACAGGCTAATACTTTTTTTTTTAATTTTTTTTATTGAAATAAAGGAATCTGAACTTCGGTATAGTGTTTTGTAGTGTGAAATTCAGTCAAACATGTTTGGGTAAAACAATGGTAGCCCTAAAAGTTTAAATATCGAATCTTCTTCTCTTCATCGAGTGGATCCTGGTGTCAGAGTTATTGAGCCGCCAAAGGCCTCTGACATGGCTCATGTATTGACTACTATCCGTAGAAAGTAACCGGGACCGACGGCTTAACGTGCCCTCCGAATCATCTTACTTTTCGGGTAATCAGGTGATTCAGCCTGCAATGCCCTAACCAAACTGAGGACAGTCTCACAAAGTAATTTTTGTGAGATATCCCCACCGGGAATCGAACCCGGAACCTCCGGATCGTAAGCCGGGTGCTCAAGCCACAAGACCCCGGAGGCTGTTGAATTAAACTTCGGTTACACTGTCACATGATGATATAATGATTCAGTCCTAATAATAACTGTTCATTACTGGGAATGGAGAATACTAGCGAAGTTAGAGCCTGAACACTGCCAAGACTTTATTTAGACACTCTTTCAATGAAAACATTATGAAAATAACTTATTTAACAGTTTTTTTAATCTGCTAAAACTGAAGTTAAGCTAAGTACAGTTTTCTTCAAACTGAACAAGTAAATCTAAAGTAAAAGTAAATCAAAGTAAAGTCTTCTTTTATTGAAGATGGTCCAGAATCTTAATCGGTAAACATAGTTGATATTAATTCAATTAGAAGTAATTACAATAACCGTTATATTGAACATCTATACCAGATAATTGAAATTATCCAACATGGGCGCTACGGTTATTGGCTCAGTGCGATTAATTTCGATTACTATGACAAAGTTATCCTCTAGAGACACAACTGAATGCTATGTTCGACACTGGGGTTGTAAACAATGAGCGAGCAACTCGGTTCTAACTGGTGTAATTGCAACGTATATTTGCTAACATAGCAAGAAACTACTGGAGTCGCTAGTTCAGCTATTGGCGGATAAAATAATAAGCCTGTGGTGGCGAGATCGGGTCCTATACTTATTAGTTTGGTCATTTTGTGAAACTTAAGTTTACTTGAAAATAGACATTAGAAAATTAGAGACTGTTTTTTTAATGTTAAGCGAATACTAATCATTTTGCATTGAAACTACGTTTACGGATACGCTTCGCGTTTGTTTTACATTTTTATTTGACGTTTCGGCCTCTATCGTGGTCACAGAGACCTAAAGGGCCGTTACGTCAACTAAATTAGTTTTTAAAAAGAGCGGATTTAGCGACTTTTTTCTATTCTTTCCTCATCACTTTTTATTCCATACTTACCTCAGTCTTTTTCCTCTATTGAAGAAATTGTCTATGATTGGAGAATTGATCTTATTAGGTAGTTCGACCTCTTTTATAAAGAAATGGACTATAGTCTTTCTGCTATGAAATGTCCTGCTGCCGGGCAAGGGCTTCTACGCTCTGAAGATAACAGTCCAGTGAGCAGGATTAGACGTAATCTCTACACCTTGTTACTACACAAATTACTAGTAACTAATAAAAAACGTAAAAAAAACAATATGTTGTTGTTACGTAGTATCTCATGGGAATATCGCGATATAATGAATTCCATGTGTTATTCTGAGTATAACCTATATTACTGTAAAGTTTCATCCAAATCCGTTTTTTCATGAAAGAGTAACAAACATACATCCATCCTCACAAACTTTCGCATTTATAAAAAGTATTAGTAGGATTTTATATTCTATTTCTACGATTTTTCAGTTATTAGAGAATATTTTATTAATTTATTTTACGGTTAAAACAAATTAACCCCCGTACCACAGGAAACTCGAAACGCAACGAAAATACTCCATTACAAAACAATTATGAAAATATTCATTTAATACTTCATTATCTTTCGAAAACGGGAACAATACTGTTTTAAATTAGAAACACAAAAGGTTCGCAAGTTTCTCTAAACGCTTGGTTTGTTTATAGTTGCAGTATGCTACTGTCTTCAGTAGTATCTACCAACTAGCCGCGCCCCGCGGTGTTATCCGGGTTGTACCCGTTCACACGGGAATTTCGGGATAAAATGTATCCCATGTGTTATGTTGATGTTTAACATATATTACTGTAAAGTTTCATGCAAATCAGTTCAGCAGTTTTTGCGTGAAAGAGTAACAAACATACATTCATACCCACAAAGATCCCCACAAACATTCGCATTTATAATATTAATAGGATATAAGTGCCTGATACGTAATACCTTTATTACTTTATCAAAGAATCTCTTTATTTGCGCGTAAAGGCGCGTACCGGTAGCCTTTATTTTTTTCATACGAGAGTTAAAATGTGAAATAATTAATCCAGACGAAGACGATTGCTTCTAATAATTTTCACCCATTGAAAACCTTAGTGGCAGGATAAAAGACCATTTTTTAATTATCAAAAGTGTCCCACTGTTGGGCAAAGATTTTGCCCTTCAAATTCCACTCTTCTCTGTCTAAAGCTGTGTAGAGCATTTTTTAATTATGTTTTAAATTTATAACTTCTAATTACTGTGATAAATTGTATCAGAATATGGCTGGAATAATTAACGGAGGCGCCCCATCGAGATGAATAAGTCGGGGGCACGTGCTCTATTCATTATCCGTAGCTGTCAGTAATTAGAACGACCATTTATTAAAGATCTCCTTGAATCATTTAAAACGAGATTTAAATTCGTCTCAATCTCACGAACAATCTGTAATTTTGTATTTTTTTTCTTGTTAACCTTAAGGCCAAGTTAATTACTTTAACCTTTCATAATTATAGTAAATGTAATATTAGATGTCAAAAAAAATACTGTCGTATTAAGAACTTCATCCTTTTTTGAAGTCGGTTCAATCATTTAGGTACATAGATACATTCATGTTTGCTTTTGTTTCTGTCGATAGCTTTCAATAGTTATTTTAATAGCTTAGTACTCGTACTTACCAAACAATGGCCGAGTACGAAATCGGCTGATTATACAAAATAATTCAACAATTTAAAATAGACACATGCACTGCCCCAGTTAAACACACACAGATAAGTGCTAATCGCAAACCATTGTTAACTCTGTCCAACCGCAATATTAATGAGTTATAATTAAAATTTTATCTCCGGAATCTTGTTTCCTTATAAACTACACATTTAGCTAAATCGTTGTTTATTTAGTGTATAGAAACTGAGGATCACAAAGGGTCTTTTATATTACGAGGGTGTTGTACATGAATTAACTATTTCCTCTCTGGAGAAGGTGCTATTAGCCGACGAATGTGTGATTACTGTTACCCTCGGGTGCCCTTTTTGTTGGATCTATGTGAGAGTTTGGATTAGCTATTTAAATTCTACGAACATTTAGTGCGTGAACATTCCTTGAACCCAAAAAATAAGGCAAGTTAGTATAATGTAGGGTTCGCTTACTTCTTATGTCGCATCTACACTTACACATTTCAGAAGATCCCTCGCCCGAGTGTCTCGCGCCTTTTGAAGATACTCCGACGGGAGATGGGGCTATCCTCGTCTTACAAACACTTGCTCTGACAACGCCTCGGGGGTTACTTAACAATTGTGTAGAGCCAGCATAAAAAGCTTAAGTTTCTAGATGTTGTTTGAAAGCTGGAAATTTAATAAGCAGTCTAATTATAGGTTAAACGGGATAAAACTGAAAAAGAAGCCATTATCTTGTTAGCGTTTCTACAAAACAGTTTTATCTGAAGAATTAATGTGTCTAGACGGAGAAATCCACCTGATTCTTACCTCCGACATCAATTGCCTGGCTTATTGACGTTCATTAAAAGTTTTACCTCTCTCTAGAGTTAAATAAATTAAAGGTCTCTAGTTGCTAACAAACGTGACATTAGACTTCTATTTAGTTTCAGTACGAAAAAAAAGAAGAAAAAGAAAGTAATGCATCATCAGTTTCTTGTATAAATGCTATATATATACATCTTGCTGGCAATATAAACACTAAATTGGCACCAAAGAACGATTTATGCAATCCTAAGTTATTGGACATTCGATACGGAATTTTAATCCGTATCTACATCGTATGTTTTTTTTTATTCCCATCTGTTATCGAAGAGAGGAGCAATGAAAAGATGTAATAAATAGCAGAATCGCAACATAACGCCAGCACTGGCACTCCGGGCTGATAGAGTGCCGGCGATAAATAATGGTTATAGTTGTGTCACCATGAGTCACGCAACAAATAGCAAGAAAGTGTAAATGTTGTACTGATGCGCAACCTACTTTAATATATACGCTTTGAAATGGAGATCAAACTACCCAGAGTTTTGCCTCTGAGGCATAGACAAATAGAGCTCCAAAGGATAATAGGAATAAAGAATAATAGACAAAAGAACTATTCAAACAAAAGACAATAACCGATTTAGCCTTCTGAGAACTCGCGAACCTTTAAGAGACGAACTTAATACAATTTATTTATTCACAATCACAAACAAAATTAAAATCTCCAAATTGGATTTCTTTTTAGTCTTCAATTTACAGAGAAATGCAATTACTTTGTTGTTGAAAGATACATGTTTTCCTTATTTTGTTTGAGAGAAGATTGAATGTACGATTTTATTGTATTAGCTCTATACTTACATAACAAAACAAAATTAAGAACAACTAGACGCTGCGTTCCAATTAATTTACTATGTTTAAATGACGTTTTGTACGAGATAAAGGTACCGAATAGATAAAGGAAGGCATACATATGCCTGTAAAACGCTGCAGAAACAAGCATGCTAGTTAACTGCCAGTCCACGTACAATGCACACTGTCAGGCACAGACATGCCAGTTAGTTTGTAAGTAAGCACGAGCAAGCTGTTGGTATGCCAGTTAAAGGCATTTGTGTTCCGGCCTTACTAAAGAAGTTCGAGTAGGTTAGTGGCCACTGGCCATCCCTGGAGTCTGGAGGATTATTTTAGACCGCCTTAACGCCTCTGACATGGTTTAACGATAAAACAACCGGGACCGACAATTTAACGTGCCGAAGCACGGTAGCGCTCAGATAGAAATGCCACTATCGGCCACCCATCCATGTAAGGGCCAAGCTGCTCGTTTCTTAACAATCGCAATGTGCTAACATCGCCAAGCCAAACTACGCCACGAGCGCTAACGTGAACGTTTTACCGACCTATAAATAATAAATAAATAAATTGATTGCAGAAATGTAGTTACATAGATGTTATGATACAAATAATTATGGACACATACATTCTACCACAACGATGGTATGCAATATTTTATTATAGTAGAGTGCCTGCCTAAATTCAGTTGTCCTAAATGGTTAAACATCGTCAATTGGAAAAAATGTGACCTTTGACTATTAAACAATAACAAAAAACCTTAATTTAAAAACGAATACTAAATTTAAGTCAATAAATTAACTGTCTTTTCAATAATCCTTCCGTCCTCACGAAACAAATTAATTTACAACAGAAACGAAAGTAGTGGAATTCTTTTATAAAAGAGAATCCCACAGACACGCCTAATCTCCCATTCAATTTCAATTTCGAATTCATCTCAATCCATTTCTATTTGAAATACATTCAGAACCTATTAGCTCAGCGCTGTTCAATGCAATAAGTATTACAATTAGTCGACAGTAGACTCTTTTAATATCGTATTCCGAGAGCTCACAGTTTCATAAAAACAACTACGTGTTCAGAATATGAGGCCGTAATACTAAGAGAATCGTCCCTTTCTGCATTTTGATATTCAGCTCGCAAAAATCAAGAAATGCAAATATTTGGGTACTCTGTATAGATACTTTGGCGATGGGGTAATAGGTAGCTGCTATATACTTCCGATAGTGATGGCCCACTGACCGTTTTCGTTGAAAGTTATTTAAATAGAGGTGTCGTTATGTTAAGGAGTTGTCAGCAAATCTAAGAAGATTGTTTGGCAATATGTGGAACGCCAGCTTTCGAGCAATGCTTGCATTAGATGCAACCGTGCTGCAACCATTGCAACTGTATGGAACTAGCTGGCTTGCAGCATGTAAACTCACTCAATCTCAACGAACACCTTGATCACGGCCCTTAAACAGTATCTGTCTCTATTGTTTAAAGTAATCTGCCACTTCTTTTTATGAACGTCTTATAACCTATATCTATATGTAATTGGCCCATAATTTAAAATGATATTTTAAAGTTTATGTTCTTCGATAGGAAACCAAGTCATACTCTACGAACGGAACGCATTATATCCGACATAAAATACTAAACATAAACGAAATGGCCGCAACCGCCAACAACCTCGGTCTCCAGCATCTCTTCTTGAAATAACGACCGCCCCGAGCCTATAAAAATGCTAATGACATAAGAGTCATGTTTTAAAGTAGAATAGCTTATTGAAGAACTTATCTATTACAGTGATCGGCTATCTCCCTCGGGGGAATGAATCAGCCCGCAGCGGTGCCGCCCCATCAAACGCCAATCTAGACAAATATTTAACAAATCAATTGAACCCAACGAAATAAATTGTTCTAATGTTTAGGGAAACGTTGCGGAGACTCCTTTTAAAATCCTTTGAATCTCTGCTTACAATTCCAACGGTTTGCGAATTCTTTCACGAATGCTAAGTATAATAAAGGACATGCATTTATAAAACGAATGCTCCCAAACAAAGTTGTTGAGTTTTGTGCTCGGGCTAAACAAAAACACATCTAAATTCTCCCAATAAAATAAATGGGTGAAGGCGTTTAACAAATTCATTCGGCAAGCGAATTTGCTCGATGTAGCCAACTGGAAATAGAGATAAGGCGACATAATACATTCGCATAACTACACCTACTTGTCACAAATATATGCGCGAAATGTAACAACAACAATATTTTCTCTGTATTATTAGTTGTAAAGGTTAATTTCAACAAGAGCTATAACTTTTGGCAAGTCAAATCCAATTATAAGAACAGACAAAGTTTCCAAAATGAAGATGTTGGACGATTAATTGTTTAATTAATTTTCTGCAAATACTGTTGCGTAAATGCTTGTTATAAATAATTTCAACTTTTAATAATATTCATATACAGTCTTTGTTCAAAGTTTTCATTTCATGTCCCAACATGTCAACATTATTCTAGAAATCATATTGAAATGGAAATTATTTTGTTATCTTAATATATTCAAAAATATTCTTGGATTTGTATTTTTAACATTAGCTTTTTCCTCTCGACATTTTTTCATCTGTATTTGCAGTTGCGCAGCGTTACATTCCGCGGTATTTTCCTCGCCAAGACTCCATTTGATTCAAAGTTTTCAGAAGCGAATCAATTTCCTTAATATCTGCAATCACCACCGGAATGGACCGCCATAAACATCAAGTTGAATGTGCACGAATAATTAATGCCAACATATCACCGAGCGCTGGATGCTCCGGTTTACACGGACACAGTACACTCTATAAATAATACAAGAGGTTATAAAGTATTAACATCCTCCTTGCCAAGTTATGGAGTATCAACGTAGCTCTTAACATTATTCGATTGGACGAATATCTCCGAATGACGTGCCATAACACGAATTGCGTTTTAAGACCCACAGGAACCCAAACTTAGTTTGCCGAGGAGTACCACAATTTCCTGGCGGACTCCGAACAAAGAGAGGAAGGTTTCTCACAAACATAATAAAGACAGTTCGCAAACTTTCACTCAGTTGGGAAAAAGTTTTGTGTTTATCTGAATGCATAGCGGGTAACGCCGACAACAAAGCAAAGTCTAGGTAATAAGATCAAGGTTAACTTGATTTATAGGATCGTTTTCTTAGTGATAAAATTTATCAAAGAGAGTTTGTACTTTTGCTCCTGTAAACCCCAAAGACAAAACTTATTTTTCAGTTATTGGTTTCGAGATACAGGTTTGTTCATAGTTCGGAGTCCATTGTTGAGTTAGTACTTAAATTTATTATGTATATTGTTTTTAAACAAATTAACTGGAACTTAAATAAAAAAGTTATTATGTGTGTGCAAGTAAGAATATGTCGGTTCCATTCATACCAAAACACAGAATTACAATCCTGCTCTGTATTTCAAACGAGAAGAGAACAAATGAGGGGTATTAATGAACAAAGATACATATTAAATGTAGACAGTAGCATTAGTGAAGAACAAAAGAGTAATTCACTGTATAAGCTTTTAATGTTCGACAGAGTCGTATATGAAATAGCTTGTTACATTATGGCCTATTCACTGGGAGGCAGAGAAGCCATTTTGAACACAATGTTCACAATGTACTCTTTAGATGCGGAAATCCACTCACGATATGACTACGAGCCAAAGTAGAGGCAAAACGAAATGTAGGTTTTGTGCTGGGTCTGCTTCGGTGCAACTTCATGTAAAATCATAATGTCATTATGGTGAGTAGGTCCGCCTTGGAGCTGAAGAGGAATTTCAAATTTTAAACGGAAGAATTTTCTAGACAATTTTTGCCGTTCTGTAATTCAATCTGCATTCTGGATAGTTCAGTATTAAGAACGTTATAGTTGTTTGGTTTAGGCTATGCTAGCTACTTTGGTAAATATCTTAATTGTTAAAAAAAAATGAACCGACCAAATTCATTAATTTCGAGTAGGTTTATAGTTTTTATTTCGGGGAGTTTTTAGACCGCCTAAAGGCCTCCGACATAGTCCAACGATTGAAGGAACCGAGACTTACAGCTTAACGTGCCCTCCGAAGCACGGTAGCGTTTAGATAGAAATGCCACTATAGACCCATCATAGTTGGCGGCGAGCTGCACGGTGCTTAACAATCGCAATGACCTAACATCGCTTAGTGCAGCTTGATTCGGAAACTGAAGATGAATTTGTTTAGCATCTTATTTATAGATAACGTCTACTTATAATAAGAACAGTGGAAGTCTCTACTTAAAGAAGCTTAACTGAAAGAAAGGGATCATTAAAATTCATCCCTAAAAGGGACGGCAGAAGAGGTCACGGCCACTGGCCAATATCTTAAATATAAATTAGATTTATACTCCACTAGTCTCCCGGTTTTACCCGCGCTGTACCTGTTCCCGTAAGAATTTTGCTATGAAAAGTAGTGATTTGCTCTTTAAGTGCTCTTGAATTACTCTGTATGCTAGTTAAAACCACATGAAAATCTCTCCAATAGTTTTTGAGAAAATCAATTACTTACAGGCGGATAACTTTTGGGGACTGCGTTTTTAAAAATGTATAGATTTGGATTATTTATCTATTTTCTCAGCATTTCCACATTTCTGATATTAAGCAGATCTTTTATATATTTACATTTTTACATTAAAAGAAGAATCCTCGATTCATCAGTTCATGTATTGTAACCTATAAATTATATTCGTAGTTTTATTGCTATTATTTATGAGATCCAATACCACAGGGTAATACATTATTTTTAATGTTCATCAAAGTTGATTGCTTGGATGTAATTTATCTGTGGTCAAATGTACTGAAAAGCTGAAAATATACCGACATACATTATGTATCCAGAAGAGTAATTACGTTATATCCTATTTTAAAACATGAATACCCCCGTGGAATTCCTACGAATGAATATAATAGTCTTAAATTGAAACCACGTTTCAGGATACACTTCGCTTTTATTGTACATTTTTATCTGATGTTTCGACCCCTTTACAGGAACCGTGCTCACAGAAGACTCGTGGTCACAGAATAATCTTTACTAATATAATAAATACGCTATGGATTTTTTTTTGTTTGCTTGAATATGCTTATCCGCGAAACTTTCAGTCGGATCTGAAAGGTTTTTTTTCCCGTGACATTTCACACATCACGTGATTTTCATAGGGACAACGTTAGTATGGGACCACAGGACAATGTGATTCTATAGTCGAATTTAGTTGAAAGCATAATATACCAACGTTAGTATGGGACAATGGTGGAATCTATTTCAAAGCTTAAACATTCTTTTAAGAAGATTCATATTTGATCGAGATTAATCTCCGAACGGAGTTAAAAAATATGACGTATAAAAACAAATAAACAACCCCATTATAATCATATCGACTTCTATGCAGACGAAGTCACAGTCAATAGCTAGTCCTAATAATATTATAAATACGAAAGCTTGTGAGGATGTATGTACGAGTATGTACGTTTGTTACTCTTTCACGCAGAACGGATTTGGATGAAACTTTACAGTAATATAGGTTATATATCAGAATAACACATGGGATACATTTTATCCCGAAATTCTCGCGGTAACGGGTACAACGCGGGTTACACCGCGGGGCGTGGCTAGTAAGTAATATAGCTCCTCTTTTATTTAAGTACACTATTTGAATTCTCACGCAATGACAGTCATTAGTTAACCGTGTCATCGTCGAGATCAGTACAGGGCATTATCTTAACTGCCTCAAGGGTCTGTACAATGATGTATCATACCCGTGAGACCAGTGTAACCCCTCGTGAATACTCCGCCAGTCACTTAATATCTATTACGTTAACACTTTAACAACGTCATTCATTTGCATAATAGAAAAGTCAAGGGAAACTTCTAACAATGTGATTAGGGACTAACAGCCTTGCAAAAACCGTTATTCTTGATGTATTTATACGTTGTATAAAATTACTTAACGACAACCTTTGTATGAAGGGAAATGTCAAAATACAAAGAGCATACGAGTATATACTATGTATGATATCTGTACTAATATAATAAAGCTGAAAGTTTAATTTTTTTGTTTGTTTGAACGAGCTAATCTCAGAAACTATCATTCCGATTTGAATAATTGTTGTTGTAATGGATAGCTATATGAAATGTGAAAGTTTTAGACTATTTTTCATCCTCAAATTGCCACGGGAACGGGTACAACGCGGGTAAACTTGAAGCACTGCCATTTATTACATAAAAAACCATATTTTTAGTGTAAAACTTCATTATCTATAATCGTGTCACTTGCATAGTTTAATGCTGCGAGCGTTCATAATGCAAAACTTTGCGTGGTTTTACATTTGCAGTCAGTATACTTCCTGTGAGCTCGGGTGTGAATCCACGGTGCGCTTCATCGCAGCTAGAAATTGTTAGCATTATCCATTTCCCTCGCCCCACTGGAAGCAGTACGTGAGGGTATTCAGTTCATAATTAATTTTATATTCCATACGTTACGGAACGCAATCAGGTTTATTAATATAAGGTACGCTCGCTGCAAGTATTTCCTTGCAGTTGGATGTAAACAATTTACTCGAGTTAATATTTAATCACACTCGCAGTGTTTGTTCACTCTGCTGAGTTGTGTATTAGATGGAACGAATTTACAGATATACGTAAAGTTTTGTTAAATATTGAAGCTTTTATTAGTTTTGAAAGAATGTAACATATTTTTTTTTAACTTACCTAACGGGGTCACACCGCGCAGACAGCTAGCAAAGTTTTGAAAGAAGAGCTTTGAATTTTGTCTGTGGAAATAGTAGTTTCAACTCACGAGCACCCATAACGTCATTGCTATCTATCGCTTCAGCGTGAAATAGTGTAAGGAAATTGAATATAAGCAATCATTAAATACCTAACGATCATAACCAAATATTACTAAATTCAAGTGAATATAAACGTCACGATGAAACAATAATATCAACACAATACAGGGAGGGGAAGCCTGAATCAATTGTCACTAAATAAGAGTGGAATCACAGCGGCATCATGAACAATCGGTTATTGATAACGGATTTCAATGAAAGTCTCTATTTCCAATACACATTTCGGTTCTGTGTAATAAGCATTCTGCGCGGTTCATTTGAAATTTATTACGTGGAAACTGGACATCGGTGGACGGAACTTATGTGAATAGCGCACTATCATTTATTTAAGGTTGGGAATGTTTGGGCCTTTGGGTTTAGGGTGTTTTGCAACTTTTGAAGGATTTTTATTGGTATTTTTGTCTAGCAATTTGATATGATTATTACAACGACATATTTTGGTTAAAAGTATTTTCCCTACTTTGAAAAAGTATTCTCGGTAAGGTTTACTCATTATAACCTATAGAAATTACCAAATACAATGAACAGTTTATGACATTATTGTCAAGCCTGTTGGCACTTTGGGATTTAGAGTGTATAAATATTACGATACGAGGTATTTCTTTCTATTTGAGCGCTCCCGTACGATTCAACTCTCACACCACTGTAAACTACTTTACATACTCAAACTTGGTTAGAACTCAAAAGATCTCATTGGGTCGAAGTGCTTCTGGCCTTATATCTGGGTCGCAAAAAGCCCTTAAACAAAATCTTCTCAAACTTACTTAACCGCGGTGCTCTGTACTTTATTACCATTTATTACTGACATACCTGTCAGCCGCATAGCTTCAGCCGTCAGCTGCATCCAATATGTTTCCAGCTTTATGATTACTCGGAAGTATTATTGCGTTCTGTCATGTCAGGGGTGGATTTATTTATCTATCTGACAATAGTATGAATACATTTTTATTGTAACAATTCTTCAAATAATGGTCCTAGTTCTCAGAGACAGACATTTCCATATTTCCGTGAAATAGATTTATTTTCTACTACATTTCATATTTTCATTTTCATTGAATATGAACGAAAGTGTTGCATAAGGAGATATTTTTCATATTAATATACTCCTTACACTATGGAATCGATTAAGATTGATTTTTAGTTATATTTTTATATCCGATTTTTAAAGTATTACAAACAAAAGTATTTTATAGAATTTCTCAACATTAATAAAGGAAAATATTACCTACATTTCTATGTTTTCAGCACCCTAAAACGTAAGTTATTTTTATCTAAAATTGCGGGAGCCGTTTAGCGTAATTTTGCAGGCTCATTTACCTTCAATAGTATATTAATAGGAGTCTAAAGCCGTGAGCCAAACTGATGATAATGGGGGCTTAACCTATTAACGGGATCAAGATAATGAAATCAAATAACGAGAGGTATTTATAGTGTTCATTATAAGTGTATCGGTGATTCTCAAACAATGGTTTAATGGTAAATCTTTCTTTAGAAACTCTTTGTTCGTAAACTCCTTGTTTGATTCTAATGTTGAGGTAAGTACACAACTCGAACGGGGGCTTTTTAAGTTTTCAGGGTTCCGTAATCTCGGGGATTTCATCGAAACCGTATTGTTCTCGTTGACGCGGTACGCTGTTCTTCAACTGTGATAAGTGCTTTTGCCAGTTCTATTTTAAGTTAGGATGAGGGATAGGTATTGTTTTGAATAAGTATATTCTCTTTATTGTTTGTCATTGCAAATAAAAATTTATTACATAACCTAAAGTATAAGGCGATATATAAAAGCTTTGCTTTGACTTGTATAATAAACGGGATCAATTTTGTTTTTATTATTGACTAGCAGCGCCCGCGGTTTTTCCCGCGTTGTGCCCGTTTCCGTAAAAAATTCGGGATATAAAATACTCATAACCTTCCTCTTTAATGTAGCTATGTAATACAAAAATATTCTAGAGATTATCGAGGTTCTCAAGATTAGCTGGTACATACAAACAAAATTACAAATGTTACCTATTAAAATATTCGTATAGACAAAGTTATATGAGTAATTAAAAAGATAAGATAATTTGTATTACTGATGACTGATGGTTATTAAAACACTACTTGAATTTAAAAGATCGGACCGAACCTACAATTCTCAAGTTTTTTAACGTCAATTCCATAAAACTATGTTATACTAGCCGCGCCCCACGTTGTTACCCGTTCCCGCGGGAATTTTGGGAGAAAATGTATCCCAAGTATTATTCTGATGTATAAACTATAGCACTGTAAAGTTTCATCCAAATCCGTCGAGTCGTTTTTTTGTGAAAGAGTACCAATCATAAATACATCCATGCTCATAAACTTTCGCATTTATAATATTAGTAGGATATGTACGGAACTCTAAAATGCATTGGCTCGATTGTCACTTTGGCCATTTCAATCTGAACTATGTTTCCAAGTGGAGTGTTCCTAACGTACCTTGTACTTGTCAGTTTGAAACAGTTCAACTTGAAAAATGTTCTTCATTTGTTCTTTCTAAGCTTTACATTGTTGTCGAGTTACTTTTGTTGTTTTTATTGATCTAGGCCTTAAAAGCTTTTCGACATCAATAAAGCTTGTAGGTAAGAACAGTATTATCAAGAGGATATATATAGTACTAGTCGCGCCCCGCGGTTTCACCCGCGTTGCACCCGTTCCTGCGGGAATTTCGGGATAAAATGTATACCATGTGTTAGATTGATGTAAACCTATTTTGCTGTCATTCAAATCCGTTCAGTAGTTTTTGCGTGAAAGAGTAACAAACATACATAATCCATACATCCATCCTCACAAACATTCGCATTTATAATATTAGTAGGACAATGAAATAACGTGTGAAATCACATTTTTTTATTAGTCTTCCTAAAGATTAGTTAGCATAATGTCGCTGCACCTTGGTACCCCAGTTAACAATCAAGCTGATTAACAACTCCGTATAATAAACTAATCCACGCGGAGGTTCCACCTGCGATCCATTAGATGGCGCTAGTGTGCAAATGGTGTAGATCTCGCTTACGTTCCAGATTTAGTGAGTCGCGATTATTTTTTCCTGTTCAACATAATGTATGGGACATTATGTTGAACAAGAAAAAATAATCCTCTTTACAAAATTAGTATAGAAATAGATTATACATATCTATAATGTAATTACATTTGAAATTAATAAATGAATTTGAATTGAAATGAATTTGAATATCTATACCTCACGGTCTTCTTCTTCTTCTTCTATAATAAATTTCTATCGAGTTATCAAAGCGTCTCCTGGGAAATGCTAGCTCTCCAATTAGATTACGTAATATTCAGTAATATTTAACCTAACGTGTCTTCCAATATTATACAAGCTAATTACGTTCGTTACGTATGCAAAGTTTGTTTGCACTGAATTAATTATCAATTTAGGTTTACTTTAAGACGTGTGGGGATGATTGTAATAATAATATTGCTCGTTTTGCGTTGCGGGGATTACTTGGAGCCCTTAATAATTTTATTTGAATACAAAATATTATTAAATTTTTAGTAAGTACGTTCTACGAATTACAACTGAGTTATAACTGATAAAGCTAGCTATGTTATACTATAATTAGAGAATAGTAATAACAAGTATTGGCCTTTAAAGCCTTCCTGGGCAAAGGCCCCTCGTCTCACTGAAGATATCAGTTTAGTAAGGAGGAAGCGTAATCACTACGCTTGAATAAAGCGAGTTGGTGATTTTAGTCATGCTTGAAAAATAGGAATCATGTTGGCTCTCGACCTGGGAATGGAACCCGGGACCTTGGCAGGCGAGTGCACATGCCACTAGACCATAGAGACGTTTGAGAACGTATAATCTATTTCTTTTGGATTGGCGCAAAATGTGGTTAAACTTAAATGTCGTCAATTTTCCAGCCGAAGACGATTGCTTCTGAAGACGAAAAAGGTTTAGAGATAGGGTAATAATGAAATAAAATTACTAACCTTTTTCCTCTTCAGGAGCAATCGTCTTCGGCTGGAAAATTGACGACATTGGTCCACATTTTGTGCCAATCCAAAAGAAATAGAGTATAGATTAGCTTATAGTCTATTTCATATTAGATGATCACAGGTTATGCAATGAAATGCTAGTCTAAACTCCTTTTTTAAGTTTCCATGTCACCGAGGAAACCTTATAATTTCGCAATGTCCGTTCATCCTCGCTTCACTATTGCTCAGAAACAAAATACGACCAACATATTTTCATACGCTCCTTATTCTCTCTCACACACTCATTAAACAACACTAATAAGGATACAAAACGATAACATATTATATGTAGTGATATTTTCGCATCCTCAATGCTCGTGGGTGATTTGTACCTACATCCGCAATGTGTCACCGCCCGACCCCTCTGATTGATACAGATTGAAGCTTTATTCATACTCCGGTATAAACACAATGTTTCAAATAAATGAAGACAAATCGACCAATCACGTTGTTTGTTATTTTTCATACTTTACAATTAATGTTTATTGGACTTCTTGGTCTATTCGATTTTTAAATGATGATTTTTGATTAGTCATGTTTGGGTAGGTCTAGTTTTGTATAGTGAGAAATGAATCAATGTTATAATTCCTATTAGATAATAATAATATATACCCGGACAAATTCACATACGGTTTATTAGACCCAAAGTAAGCTTTAAGCTTACTACTCAGATACTTAGAAACCTAATACCTATGGTTTGTATTATACTCACGTGAATCCTTTAAACATAATATACATTATGTACTTAGTACAAGTAGATACTAAATCTACATAATTGCGAATCCCCTTTAAGTGAAGGAATCGATATTCCAGGGTACAAGTGATCCTACAAAGTCTGTTTGTTACCAAGAAGCGATAGCGTTGAAATACATGAATACTAAGTCCTATTAATATTATACATCAGCCCTCGCATAGCTTCCGCAAAATACTTCTCTTTGAGATATATTTTAATACTTTATTCGCTTGACATGTTAAAGGTTTTATTGGCGGCAGCTGGTACATGTATTTCGCATTACAGTAATATCATCATTATACAATGAAATAGAACGAAACATCTAAGAGACAAGTTGAGTTTGGCAGAGTTGAGAAGTACTTTCCTTGGAACGAATTTGTTTTAACATTCAACTTATTTTTAGAGCCATTAGCATGTCGTGTTCACCTTTTTACAGAAACCACAAAGCGAATTTGATGTTGAGTAATGGCCTGTAACACTTTTACAGGACAATGGCCTTTTATTAAGCCTATTACTGAAATGAAAAGAATTTGGTGTAAAATGTTTTTTCTTCTTGAAGACAAAACAAAAACTTGGTATTGTCTTGTTTTTTTCTAAGGATAACGTGAATGTCAGGTATACAGCGGTAGAGCAATAAACTAGAACAAAATTATGATTAAAAAAATGATAGAGTACTATATTAGAGTACTGATATCTTCAGTGAGATGTCAGTAAAGTAAAGTAAAGTAAAGTAAAAAGCATTAGCCTGTAATGTTAAGCCTTTTTACTTTACTCTACTGTAAAAATATATTAACATATATTTTCACCAACAATAGATCATCAAAGCTCAATTGTGATATTGGTATCGGTATATTGGCCATAACTCACTGTGTAATCTAATCGATACCACCATTTGTCTCTCGTACGTCTGTCTGGCGGTACTCTATTCAGTTCAGTTGACGTATAGTTGAGGAAATAATAATTTTGATACGATCTACGATGGATTCCTGAACTATCAATTTGTATATGTTTCGTCAATTTGTGAACAATAGGGACGAGGCAAGGAAAACGTCTGCTAAAAAGATACAAAGCTATAAAGAATATTACTTAGAAATATATTATGTTCTTTGCCTATACAGCGTTTTACGTGAATCTTGGCGTTTAACATTGAAACACGTAAAACTAGTACCATACTTGCTTGTACCGAAATGCTAGCAATGATTTATGTCAATTACCTATTTATATTAAGTATTTATGTATATGCCTTTGCCCAGCGGGACAATACGGGCTAACGGTAACAGTAACAGTAATAAGTATCAGTTGGTTACATTCTATAATACAAGCTTAGAGCTTAGTTTGGGTGTAATTAACCGTATGATGTTTAATGTTTCCGGGAGTATTTATTTATTTTACGATACTACATCCACCGACATTTACCAGATCCCATTGTGATGCCAAATACATAGTATTCGCTTTCTTAATGTGTGTCTCGTGCCTGACTGTACATTTGAATGCTGAATAGTTACCATGTATTATATTCGAAGAACGTTGGATGCAAATAGAACAATCACATCTCTGTTTACTCTAGACGCATGTTATGAGCTCGCGAGCTTCGCAAATATAATTTCACGCAAGATGTTGACTGAAATATGTTTCACAACGAAACAATCAACATTATATTGTTGTTTAAAGTGAATGTTATTTTGGAATATGAATGAATGCCACTCTCAGGGTAACTCTAACTTTATATATAAAGCTTTGTTGTTTGTCATGCATGTCGGTGAATTTGGCTTTACAAAAATGGGAGTGTCATGAGTGCAGTTACATGATGGAGACAAACGATTAGAGCTCTTTTAGGAAAAAATATCGCATAACCATAACACTATATGAGCTACAAGTATTTTGTTTTTTTATAGAAACTAAGGCCTTTCACTGTACCATGGTAGAAGATTTTCAATAAAACTATTATCGAAAACCTTCTGCTATAAATGACATTAAACTTTTTTTTTTACGTAACCTCGCTGTCCCACTGCTGGGCAAAGGTCTCCCCCAATTCTTTCCATTTTTTCTTGACATTAAACTACTGCTTATTATTTTAAAAAACGCAGAACTGAGTTGCCAGTAATAATAAAAGAACAACCATAACATTATATTATTACAAATTATAGGAATTTACAAACCGCAATGACGGCGAACAGAACATTTTTAATCCCAAAATTTGAGGTTAAATGCAACTCGAATATTATGTTGATTTAACTCTCATGTTCAACCATTTATTTGCGTATATTAAAGTTGTATTTCATTGTAAAGCCGTTGTAAAAAGTGATATAATCAAGCCTTATTGTTAAATGTACATTTCCTGGAAAACCTGTCAGAGGTAGTCTTAATTTGTAATCATTAATTTATTTTATTATTACCCTGACACTGCAATCAGAGTACATTTGATATTTATGTTTGACTTCAGCTATATTACTGCTTTCGTATCAATACTCCGTATCGTTTGACTCATGTACTTGTAGGTGAGTCCACAGTCATGCATTGGAGGTAGTTTTTTATATTTTACATAATCCCTGTATGAATCTATTACACCTCAGTCTCTGTGAATCCAGTTCCCGAAAATAAACTGAAATGATATAAACATGTAAAACATAAGCGAAGTCCGTAAACGTAGTACCTATTCAAACTGTGTAGTATTCGTTTGATTATGCTTAATCCTTCTCACGGTACTGACGATATCTTCGGTAAGATGAGAGGCCTTTGCCCAACAGCGGGACATTACAGGCTAATACTTTACTTTAATACATACTTATCTAAGTCTTCACGTAAACCTCGCTTTAAAATCACAAAAGCAACGTTTTCTAAATCTCCCTAGGATTTAACTGCATGCATAACATACAACTTGATAAAAACGGCTGTATAAACGGAAAATTTACAAGATAGGTATCCAAGCATACATAACTTCATGGTAAGTTGAACACAGGAGCTTGCTGAAACCGTCAACGTTGCATCGGGAATTACATCCAATTGCGATAACTTGAACAACTTTGTCCTTTTGAAGAGGAAGTTGGAATCAAACTAATTGTCGGTAACAACTTGTAAGTTAATTAAACATTTACATTTATGTTAATGTTTGTGTATGGTTATGTGTTATGTTTACTTCAAATAACATGGTGCTGTTGTAAGTAAACTTTGGTTGTACTGGTTTCTTAAGTTTAAGCGAACACTACTCATTTTGAATTGAAACTACGTTTACGGATACTCTTCGCTTTTATTTTACATTTTTATCGGACGTTTCGGCCCCTTTAGAGCGTTTGTCCACCGCCGCCGGCACCGGACCGGCACCGGGAACGAGATGCCGGCGCCGAAGTAGCGGTAGATACATTTAGAGCGTTTTGCTTTAGCCGCGTGTCCACCGCACATCCGTCACGTCATAATAAACTCGGGCCGAAATAATCTCGTTCCCGGTGACGGTCCGGTGCCGGCGGCGGTGGACAAACGCTCTTACAGGAACCGTGGTCACAGAAGAGTGAGGGGTTATGCGTCTGACGCATAAAAATGTAAAATAAAAGCGAAGTGTATCCGTTAATGTAGTTTCAATTCAAAATACCTTTGGTTGCTTTAAAAATGGCGGTAGAAGTTTTTTTTTTCAATCTACATTTATGAGAGACTTGCAAAGTTGAGTAGAAGAAATCCTTCTTGTTATAAATTGCGTATTCACGGCATATACATTGATAATTATTTAACAGTTAATGCAGAAAAATAGCTCAGTCTGAATTAAATTCTGTTATTCAAAAAATAGCTGTCGAAAAATATAGATTTAATAATCTTATGTTAATTTCAAAATGCATATAAGATTCTTAGAGTTTGAAAGAATATACACATATTTACTTAGGTATATCTGTTTTGTATCTTGACCCTAAAAGTTGTAATGTATTGTGTACTTTTTCTCGTTGAGATCTTTTGGGAAGTTTGTGACCCTTCCGCATGTGTCGAATATTGATCCTTCGATTATATTTAACCATTTTTAAATACTAAACATAATGTTGGAATTGGTCGTCATTAAAATATAACGCCAGTAAGGCTTATCTTTTCATAAAATACGAAATGTATCACAAGAGCGTTACTATGACTTCAATTTTTAATTGACCAAAGAATTATTAGTATGCTTATATTAAGCTGTAAGTTTCCCTAAAATTAATAAAATAAAAATAAAATAAAATATCTTCAGTGGCAGCCTTTGTCCTGCAGTAGGCCTTTACAGGGTGATACTTAAGAGTGTATACTACCTCAAATCGCTTATTTTCAACTCGGCGGGATCTCCATATATTCCTCGTTACTCAATATTTAACTTTGAAACGTATGTATGGTAAAGTTCATGATATAATCTATCGATCATATGTTTCGAAAACACGACTCCATGATATTTTCTCGATAGAAAAAAATCGCAAAGTTATCTCTAAATTTTTACTAAAATCTTAATATCTCAATAAATACAAAAGTTGTTGAATTAAAATAAAGTGTAGTAAATTGAATAGGGTTTACAGAACAATTAATATGTTGCGGTTTTTTCAAATGAGTACCATAATGTTTGTAGGGAGCAAATACCTACAATTCGCGGGCCGAAACACCAAGCGCTCAGGTGTTTCTGTCCCGCTTCGGCTCAGGGGAAAATCTGAATACGCGAACTGAGGTAGTGTACACTCTTAAGTGCAAGACACACATAGTGCGGGTGCGGGACGGATGCGGGCTGGTTGTGAGTGTCTTGCTGTTTAGAAAAACTTATGACAAAAGCCGGCAACATTTTATGGAGCAAAAAATTTATAATCCAGTGTTTAAAAAAAAATCAAACATGGAAACAGATGCAAAACCTATGAAACTGTGAGCCACTCGTCTATTTTTATTATAGGATTGATCGTCGGAATCCTCAAAGGAAATATGGAAAATACAAATTGGTTGCATTTTCTATAAAATAGTTCTTAGGACAGTAGTCGGAGTGGGAGTATTCTTGATAACTAACTGGAAATATCACGGTTCGTTTATTTTGCATAAGAACTAAATATAAAACAGGAGACTGCATACAATTTTTAATACCCTCTGACAAATTTTTTTCCTCACTGCTTACCGTTTAAACCTTCCCTGGACTTTCATAAATATTTCAAGACCAAAATTAGCCAAATCGGTTCAGCCGTTCTCGAGTTTTAAGCAGACTAACGAACAGCAATTTATTTTTATTTATATAGATTATTTAATATCTCTAGTTGTTAACTTACATGCAATCGCATGGTGCGAAAGATCGAGGTAAAGTGAAGCAAATGCCTCTGGGTAAAGCACAAGACACACAAAGTGCGTCTGCGGGGAGGGTGCGAGTCGGGTAATAATAATAAATTATAAATACACCCGGACAAACGGACCCAAACTAAGCTCTAATCATGTATTATGAAATCTATCTAACTGATAATACATATACATACACAAACACCTTATATAAAAATATAATTAACATCCAGATCGTCGCCACAACTATGTCTGCACATATTGTTGACCGCCGTCTCGGTCTCGCATCGAACCCACAAGTCCCACAACCCCCCACACAGTAAGCGCTCTCACTGCCACTGAGCCAAGCTTAGCTTGGGCCAAGAGGTCTTGGCGGTGCGAGGCGGGTGCGCACCCGGCCCACCAATGAGATATCCCCACCGAACCCGGAACCTCCGGGTCGTGAGCCGGACGCTCAAACCACAAGACCACGGAGGTTGTCAATGTTCAGATAGAAATGCGACAAAATATCTAAACCACGTAAGTAATCGGGAAGTTATAATTTGATGCGCACGTGTTCTGCATTGCCTATTCGATGAGGAGCTTATTTCCGTTTAATGAGTCCTGGCTCACGGGACCAACTTACTCTTTCTCGGGGTAAATTTGTGTGTATTTCCCTTTTCTTTTGGTATTTCTTTAATTTTTTTTTCTTTTGTATGTGTTGAAAGAAATTTTATTGTATTTAATTAGGGGCGCCTTGTAATTAGCAGGATTTTAGCCGCGTCATACTACCAATTCCCGTGGAAATTTCGAGATAAAGCCTTTGTTCTTTCTCGTCTAATCTCTTCACCAAATTGCATCAAAATCAATTCATATAATAGTTTAGCCATAAAACGTAATTGACAGTCAGAGTAACTATGGCATTTATAATTTTAGTTATAAGTAAGGATATGGTTTACGTAGCAATATTAATGCGATTGTTAAATGGTACTCCATTTGCATTGCGCGGCATTCGGTCGCATCGGGCCATAAGTGTCTCTGTCGGTCTACAAACTCCGACACCAGGGTTGGCCGCTAACCTACTTGACATGAATAAATTAATGAATAAGTGTCTCTTAATACAATACATACCTATAGTGTACTATAACATAAACAGGCATAATCTTAACTGGGGTTCGAGGAATTGAATGTGGTCTCTAAAGTTTTTAACTAAGAAAGAGAAAGTTAAGAACTTACTTAGGTACTTTTTCTTATTTTGATACAGATTAATTTTCAATTCGGTACCTTAAACTTTGTGAAAAACTTCTTTAAACCAAGTACAGAATATTAAAGTTGTTTGTTTTTAAAAACCACTTCCAACACCAAGCTTCAGTTTCGTTCAACTTCTTCAGTTAATATATGCAATTATTTATTAACTAATCGCGCCTATTGGAAGGGGTGTTCTAAATCTTTTAGGAATTTAAGTGCACTTCAATGTTTACTTGATACAATATTCATTATCCATTACCTTCGATGAATATACAATTGGGTTAATGTATTATAAACCGTCTTGCTTGGAAAAGCGGTATAAATTGTTTAAAATTTTCACGACACTCAGTGACAAATTGAGGAAAACTTCTATGTTTCGGGATTTGTGTATTACGTTCGAAATATTTTATTATACATATCACCCGACCCGAGCCAAGGAGTTATTGTGTTTATCAGTCTATGTATGTGTGTGTTTTTTTCTTTCATAGGACTATACATTAAAATGAGCGTTCACAGCGTAGTTTTAGCTAAGCGATGTTGCGATTCACTTCATTGTGATTGTTAAGCAACGTACTGCTCCGCACCAACTTCGATAGGTGGATTACTTTGCCTTCTGAGGGCACATCAAATTGTCCCGATTATTTTTATCGTCAGACCATGTCAGAGGCCTTGAGACCGTCTTGCAACTACGACACCAGGGTTGGTAACCGACACGAACTTACTTTTGCTGGGAAAGTTAACTCTGATATCAAAGATCAAAGGCACTGCCTATTATGTAAATCAGCGAAAAGTCTAACTATCACTCCGAATTAGTCCGAATCCAATCCATAGTTTTGCTGGTTAATTATAGCTCGGATAAGAGTTATGTCCAACTTTATGTCCAACTCCAATTCTATCGAACTTTCCAATTCTTCGAGATCTGCAGATGAACTTCCGTTTGATGAACTTTTGTATTCCGTTGCAAAACTCTAGAACATTTTGAAACTACTTATTTATTCTTTCAGTTCAATATTTAAGAGCATTTCATTGGGAATGCGAAATAATATTGATTCTATTGGGGTTAACCAAACTATTAAGTTTGTGATATCTTAAGTTATGTTTTAACATAGCCATCTTTAAATCAACGGTGGCCGCCTTAACTAAAGTTTATAAATAAAGTTCTATAGAAATTCCTTTAACATTAAAGAGCTAATCAATACACCAAAATAAAATATTTTAAAATAAATAAACTTACTTCAGACCAGCTTTTAATGAGAACTAACACTTTTTAATAAACGGTTTTATCTTTTCTTATAGATAGATAGCAAATGATATTTGAAGTTGGTCAAAAATTGTTCTTCAGTAATAAGCGTCTTCTAACGCAAAAGTTCCAATTGAACCTAAAATGAAAGATATATTTGTAGTTTGGTTTATCCTTGACGTCTTTTCCGAGTTCCAGAGATTTAACGTTGTTACTTATAGTAAAGTCCTCAAATAAATTCACACAACCACAATCCGTGAGCCGGGACAGGTTCAGACGGCTTTATTCCCAGAAGTTTCCCTTTATATATAGGTAAAAATATTGATATTATAGGACCAACTTCAAATAACAAACGTGCGTTATAAATAAAATACCGAGAGACGAATTTCCCTTACAGAATATAGAATGTTTTGGAAGCGATTCTAAGAAGGTTTTGATGAAAAACTGTGATACATTTTTCTCGATATTAACCCTTATAGGCAGTAGAAATAAAATTATTAATTAAAATTCCAGGTAGAAATTAATAATTAACGCACAGCTGCCGAAGCCCGTTTCTTTCTCATTGTTCAGTAAAAAAATAATTAGCATAAAGTGAATGAGCTATTTAAGAGAAGTTTCACCACCAACCCTTTGTAAGTTTCGAAAGCAATTTCAAAGTTCATTTATTTTTTATTTTTGCTGTTAAAATGAAAACATTTTGCCATAATTTTTATAAGATTTGAACTTTTTTAATAAATTTTCAAAGGCCGCAATATCATTTGATATTGCGGCCTTTGAAAATTTGGTGAAATTTTGGTTTTGATGGTGATTTTACCATTATGAAGATAAGTACATAATTACCTTTCTCATGAGTGAAAGATTTGGCTAATGACGCCATTTTAAAGCCCAGTATTTTGAAAAGTAGCATATAAGCCTTCCTCTTGGTTGTGGCTTTCAAATATTTTCTGGAATGTCTCCACAATTTCAACAAGCAAACAAAGCACATACGCTTTATTACGAGTAAATTGGAATAGATTTTTTTATAGATGCTACTTGAAAAGTTTTCTCTAACACGAAATCAAACCACAGCAACAGAATTCTCATTACATATTGTTCATTCATTCAAAATTTATTGTTATTGAACAAAGTACGTGTCGAGGGCTGTTCCACGTGAACTCCCACGTGGAAGTATTCTCATTCATTTCCTAGCGCATTGTTCAGGCAATAGGCGTAATGACCACGCCCGCCATTCAATACACCAATGAATGCAACTATTGTCACCATTTTATTGTGACAATCATTTATACCGGTATTAGAATAAGTAACTTTTTATTGTAAGGGGATCTGATTTTTTGTTGTGATCGCTTAACGTCTCGGTGGTAGTGGTGTGTGTACTCGCCTACCAACACTGAGGTCCGTATTCTATTCCCAGGTCGATTTAACATGTTTACTACTTTTAAAACATAGCTCAAGGTTGGAATCACCATCCTGCATTAGGCAAGCGTAGTGATTACGTATGGATTTTCGCCTAAGCCTCCTCACTGTACTGATATCTTTGGTGAGATGGGAGGCCTTTGGACCTCACCAGGATATTACAGGCTATTACTTTGTTCTTTTTTCTTCTATATTTGTAACATACTTTAGGCTGACCGTTAACTATAAAGCCAAATCAGTATTAATACTGAATAAGTGTATATTATGATCTACAAGTTGCGCCCTCTAGAGATGTCACATCCTCTTTCATTAATTTTCATTTACAAAAAATCTGTTTAAATATTGCTATGACTGAAATATTTCTATAGTCTGCGCCCCTAAATTATTTTTGTGACACTATTCCCAAAGTTTTCCAACAAGCCATTCAGAATTACACCACTACCCATTATCAAACAAAGTTCTTCAAGACAAATATGGATCAATACGTTATCATTTAGACCTAACACCCTCCCAGCATTCCAAGGGCGTCCCCTAAAGTATTATTTTAATGTCCAACTCGTAAAACTCAATCATAAACTGCCATATTGGGTATTTGTGTACATTAATTCATTATCTCGCTACTGTTATGTTACATAGTCGTTTACAGCGTTAGTTATTACTTGATGGAATATTCTTTTAACGGGGTCATTACGGAGAAGTGACGTGCGACGGCTCGAGTGGCGACACCTTCTCGGACCCTTTTAACGCTTCCCGGAAAAGGTTCGCATAAAACATCCACGATTTTTCTGTTATGAGGACCATCTTGTTTTAATTACAGAACGTAACTCAAGGATTATAGTAATTAACACATTTTCTTATTATAAAAGTCAGACGGTAAGCCTATTAAAAATAATTAGAAAATTCACCATGTTACTCGCAATTTGAAAAGTACAGCGTTTTTACGACGATATTATTGTCTATTTCGCCACTAAATCAGTATAAAGTTGAAGAAAAGCGCTCGTTAAATAAATATTCAAGTACGCACATAAATAACCGGAGTGCGTATCATAATTCCGCTTTTATTTTCGAATGTAACATTACTTTTTTCAACATTCGCGTTCTTGACATACGAGATATAAGGAAAACTTTTATCAAGATGCTCCTTGGTGGCAAAAACTAAGTTCCTTCCTTGATAGATGAAGGTGAGATTACTTGATGTTATAAGCAGCTACATCCAAGGGTCAGTTAACACAGTAGTTACTTGTACTTCCGCCTGATCGATTTCTCTCGGTGGGAACTTGTTCAAGTAGCCACAAATCATAAAAGCAATCGAGGCTAACGAAGTAAACATAAACATAAATGAATGATGGTATTATTGGAGGTCGATCGTCCGTCGACCACTTGAGAGTCGACCGCCTCGCCGTGACGCAATGCCGGCCCTTTGAATAATTATCGAGATTAATTAAACTAAGTGTCCAGCCTCCACAGTTTTCTACTCAAATTAATAGTTTAATGTGTTTCGATTGCCGCAATTTATTGCTTAATTTAACTTTAATAATTGTAAACTACTTTCTAATTTGACTTGTTTATTACTTGCTTTTGATCTGTTAATGTAGTGTTCGTGACGTAGTTTAGGCTAGCGATGTAAACTCTACGCTATTGTTAAGCAAAGTGCAGATCGGCCTCTTGGATGGACTTGGATGGGTGGAGGTGGATGCGATAGTAGCATTTTTATTTGAGCGCTACCGGTTCGGTGGGAGAGTTAATTTATTTCAATTTTTAGACCATGTCAGTGGCCTTGAGGTGGTCTAAAACTCCGACACCAGGGTTAGTCACAAATATTCTAGAACTTAATTACTTTTTATTGCTTTATTTGAACATAAAGCTCATTACAAGCTACAACAATAACAAAACAAGAGTAAGCACTTAGGAAACCGCATATACCGTTCAAATTGGATTATTATATACCGTTGTTGCAATTCGAATGGCAACCTCATGTAATTCAATATCCGCGACACGATCATGAGCCTCAATGGCGGGAAATTCACAGCTGTTCTACATTTAACAACGATGTTAAACTTTAAGGCACTGTAAAAGAGGGAAAGAGGGTGTGTGTAAATGTCTTCTGCATTATCATTTTCCGAATGTTGCATTGTAAATGTGTTTTACCCGGAAATGTGACGTTTAAAAAGGTAGTGCGTTTTATTGGTCCGAATTCACCGTTTCTCGAACCACGATGAACTGAACTCGGTTTTAGTTAATCAAGTATAGATCTCAGTTTAGCTCGTGAACTAGGGTTCAGTTCATTGATCGAGTTCAGTTGTAACAGTGAAGTTGGGGTTTAACTCGGCCATTGTCTTAGATCTTTATTTAGCCTGTTTCTTTGAATTTAGTGTCTCCTTCACTCGACAAAACTGTAACAGGTGCATCACGCACTTGGTAATTTGTCATTGCATTGTAACTGGTCTGTGCAATGAGTGAAAGGAGCAGCTTTCCAAATTAAATATAGATGAGAATGGCGACGAGCCAAAAGCATTCAGATAAATAAAATAGGAATTATTTAACGGCCATACGTTGAACATTAATGCATTTTATAGATGTGGCTGTACCATGAATTTAATATACAAACATCATAAACTCCTTAGGCTGGACTTATAGGAGTGCCACCGTGTATGACACACTACTAGCGAATGTTTTTCAAAATAACATTGAATAAAGAAATGCTTTTAACGCAAACTCGTGTTCGTAATAATTTTGTACTGCACGTGCAACGCGGTACTATACAATACCTTCGCTTTTTATTATTTCTTTTTAACTGTTACTCACTTCGTTCATGAAAAAGGTACATTTAAAAATCACCGTTTCGCACTTGAATGGTCAATTTCAAAGGTAGTCAACTTTGCACGGCACTTAAAATCTCAGCACTGAAAATTGTGTTGAAAATACCAAACATATAAAGTGAAGTATCCAACATAAACTGTAAATAACACCTTTTTACGCTCCATAAAAGTTAAATAGGAAGCAGGAACCTGCGTTTTTCATTTATATAAGAGCCGAAACCTAAATGGTTCATTTATCGGCAAGCTTTGGAATGTTCTTTTGAACCGAAAGAGATAGGGCTTGATATCGATAACGTAATTTATTTCACTTTAATTCTTTTTACCGTTCGAGTTAACTTTGAACATTTTTGCCGACAAAGCTTAATTTTAACTGAGTTTATGAACAGGCCCTTGGATTTGGCACATGTTTTATGTGATTATGTAGAAAGATTACTTACTAAGAGATTTAGAACTGATTATATTTTCTACGGCGAGTTAGGGAAGAGTCCCTTTTTTATCCATTGTGTATTACAAATATCTATTACATTTGATATTGCAATATAGTTAACAGGCCGATAGACCTAACGTAATGTTCTAATAAAAAAATACCAATAGCAGCGTGATGATCGGCCTTTAGCCCAGCTGTTGGACATTACAAGCCATTTGTCTTTAACAGCAGTCTTAATTCGAACTCACACTAACGTAATTCATGTCATTGTTCCAGGAACAGTGAAGTGTCTCACATAACCAGCATACCATGTGTGTGACTTGAGTGTTAGTTGGACCTTGTGCTATGTGCGCGTGCGGGTAGGGCGGGCGGCGCCGGCGCGGGGGACCGCAGCATGAGTGCGAGCGCGCATGCGCAGTGAGCTGGATGCGGCGCGCCAGTGTGTACAGCGTGAGCGAGGGCCTGGAGCGGTGCGCCTGCGCTAGGTAAATACATCATTGTATTACTTACTGTTTCAATCTTAAGACTATGGCGGAGGTTTTAGGCGGTAATAAAAACTCCAACCCTAGAGTTGGTTACTAGCCTACTCGAAATGAATACCTGTCTTACTAACGTCCGTACTCAAAGACGTCAAATGTTTCCTTAGTAGACATTTACCTATTGAGTGATTTTGACATGCAATGTATGAAAAAATTGGTCTATTAGTTAAGTCTCGATTTAATGGACGTCTCTCAGTGCGTTAGTAAGTTACATAGAAAAGTTGTTTATAAGTTAAGTTGATTTTCCCTACTTGCGCTGCAACCATAGAAGCGTACTATGCCTCGATAGGATCATGTAATTTGTTTACAGCTCCAGAGGCACATGGGAACTTATTAACAATGCGCTGAACATGAAACTCAACACAATGAAAACTTAAGACCAACAGCTTGGCTAGCTGCCATTAAAATAAAATATACTTAACTAGCAGCGCCCCGCGGTTTTACCCGCGTTGTGCCCGTTCCCGTGGGAATTTCGGGATTTTTTTTACATAAAACCTTCCTCTTGAATCACTCTACCTATTACAAACCGCATCAAAATCCGTTGCGTAATTTTAAAGATTTAAGCATACAGACAAACAGACACGAAACAGAGACGACTTTATTTTATACTATGTAGTGATGATTCATACTTAAAGGATGCTTTTAAGACTTATTAATAGATGTAATTTTTATAGTACGCTTTGTACCCGTTCCCGCGGGAATGTCGGGATAAAATATATCCCATGTGTTATTCTGATGTATAACCTATATTACGGTAAAGTTTCATCCAAACCCGTCCAGTAGATTTTTCGTGAGAGAGTAAGAAACATAAATATATCCATCCTCACACATTTTCGCATTAATAATAGGATAGGAAATATTAATTTGAGCAAACGACAGCTCAATCGGACTTGCTATTGCTTGGTAGGGGGACCATATTTGACCTACTTTTTAATGTTATGTTTGGTTAAATCACTTGTATTGCAAGAGGATTACTAACATTACAAACGGATTAACATAACATAATCATAACAGCCTTGCTAATAATACCTTCCGTGTCCCTAATCGTATTAAAATATACATATATATAAAAAAGCAATGACTCGTTAAAACCTACTGTTAAGCATAATATTTCTCGTTCACTAACAAAAAAATAATTAAAATGAGAATGAATGTTGAAATCTTTCTATTAAACTGCTCATGTAATCATTTCAACTGAAAGCACTTTAATTAAAATTGATGTCAAAAGCGTGTCTGGAGACGTTTAACTAATGAATGACATCTTCTACGACTAAAAAGAATATTCTGGGTTTCGCTACGGACCTCTATTTTTGTAACGTCCTCGGAAAGAAATAACAGGTGTGGGTAATCCTTAGCGGTTTGCTTTCAGACGCCTCTAATTATACCCATCCAATAACCATTTGGTTCTTTCATTATAGCTCTAAATCCGAGATTAGTTCCTGGTACTATCTATTAAGAGTAGATACTATTAGCAAATTATACAATCGACCAGGTTTAAGCAATATACTTTTGCATGTTATAAATTTGTAGAAGCATAGTATTAAAATGTATTTCGTCTAAAGGTGATTGACATTGCTGTGTGTACATACTAGTTATATACAGACCATCAAAGCCACGTTGTACTCGTTTCCGTAAAAATAAGGTTACAAAACTAGCCTTACAGTGAGAGTGACAAACAAGCTTTTTCTTCAAATACGACTTCATAGTTCCAGAAGTATGTGCCTACATTGAACAATTAATAGTTAAGAACATTGTTACAAACAAGATTACAAAGAAACTTTACTTCATCACAATTATTAAGACAGAATGATAAACTAATTAAGGTTATTGAGTACTTAGGTACAATATTGACACATTTACGCCCATGAAATTGGATGATAACTGACATAAAGAAATAATACTGAGATAAGAATCAGCAATAAGAGATATTATTTTATTGCGACCGTCCTTGAACCCCTACTATAAGAATTATTCGAATACCCACTCCAATTATCGAATAAATCTCACCGGAACAATTGTTAATAGTTATTACGGTAGCTCTATTAATTTATATTACAACACCTTACATATAAATAATATCCCGGGGCTACAATAAATCTTGAGATTATTGCAGCTTGTCATAAATATAAGAACTTTATTGCTAAATGATATGTAATTATAAGTTAAATGCTCCAATTAATAGTAAATTATAATGTTAATATTATTATTTTTGTTACAAAACTATTATTGCCTTTATAGTTTAAGAATAATTTGTAAACGGAATGTTACCGCCCACGAATATAGTAATCCGGTATTTTATAGAATGCCGGTTATTTTTTTAAACATTTTTAATACACCCATAGGTCTATGATATAACCAGAGACATTGTCTGCTCTGTCTTTTACGTCTTGTCTTAATACCACAGTACAAGTACTAGCCTGTAATGTAATAAACTAGCCATTATTGGACAAAGGTCACTCATCTCACCTATGTACAGTACGGTGAGGAGGATTAGGCGTAATCACTACGGTTGCCTTCTGCAGGTTGATTGTTTTCTTTCTCTTTTTTCTTTATAGAGAGAGAGGGAAGGAGAGAGAGAGAGAGTCGTAACGAATGCAAAACTTAGTCTTAACGAGCATTTTAGTTCTTCTTCTCTTTCTACTGTAATTCTTAATTTCCCACGCCTCTGCTGTAGTTTATTAATATAAAGTTTGAATAAAATTTATCACACACATTAAATTCAAAACCAAGCTAAGCATAATAATTTAACACAAAGGTAATGTTAAACAAACGAGAATTTAACGTCCTAAAAGTAAAAAAAAAGAAAAAAAAAAGTATTAGCCTGTAATGTCCCACTTGTTGGGCAAAGGCCTCTCGTCTCACTGAAGATATAAGTACAGTGAGGAGGTTTCAGGCGTAATCACCACGCTTGCCTAATGCGGGTTGGTGATCTCAAACCCGAGTCATGTTTGAAAAGTAGGAGACATGTTTTCGCTCGACCTGGGAATTGAACCCAGGACCTCAGTCTTGGCAGGCGAGTGCACATACCACTAGACCACCGAGGCGTTGTGCAAGATAACACGTATGAGCTTTTACACAACGCGTTTTAATTTAGATAATGTTTTCTCTCAATAATCATGAAAGTAAAGGAACATTTTATTCGGCATCTACAGTAATGACGAAACGAATGGTTACCGTTTTTTTTACGGTTTAATAAAGAAATTAGGTTGTTTATACTTTAGCTTAGGACGGTAACATATTCGATTCAATAATGTACAGTCAAGAACATTGATGAACACTTTCAATGTTACTAAACACAACAATAAAAGTTTTCATGTCAGAGGTTTTGTTATATTGAATAAGTTTTTCAACTTTTGTAGTTGGTTGTACATTACAAGTTTGCCTATCGTGTTTCACTTGTGGTATTGCAGTTTAAAAGCGTTTGCACTATTAGATTTTAATCATGTTACTATCAATTAAGTCTTTCATATATATATTCATACGAATACGTCAGTGGGCATCACTGGTGTCGGATGTTTAGAATGTCAAAACACCACCAACATGGTCTAACGATTTAAACAACCGGGACCTACAGCTACACGTGCCCTCTGAAGTACAGTAGCGTTTAGATAGAAATGCCACAATCGGCCACCAATACAAGTAGTGACCGAGCTGTACATTGCTTAACCTTTGCAATGAGGTAACATCGCTCAGTCAAACTATGCTACGCGCGCTACTACTATTTATGATTTTTTCGTTTGTACCAGTAACTTTTGTCTTTGAAGTATTTTTTATAATGACGTAATTTACCTTTGAGAAGGTACGTAACATTACATGGCCGTATTTTAACTGATATACATAAGGTCGAAATAGGTACAAGTACATAGTTTAATTGCAGTCACAATGTTAGTAAACATGGCGGTAAAATTATATTGATTTAGGACTTCCTCTGTTACATAATACTTACGTAATGTAATTACTTAATTATAGTACTTTTCATGTTGTTTATTACGACATGCTTATGATTTAAAGTTTAATGAGTAGGTTTGACCCTAAATTCTAAAGTCTTGCTGTACCTTATTTTAATACATTAAACTTTTGAAATAACTTATTTTTCATCTTTTTAAACTGAATCCGCCTTCTTAATAAACACCATGTTACTAAAACACATATGTTTTGTCTCTGTTGCTCTTCGGAAAATTGCGTGTCAGAAAGTGACAAACCATTTGAATGCTAAACTGTTCGTACGCGTTTATCAATATAGCCTAATAAATACAAATCCTTTCCAACAAATAACTCATTAATGAAATAATACATTAAATCGAAAAGAACATAATTCGAATTTCAGTCATTCCAAGAATTATTAAAGAGCTTTTACCGGTAATTGTCTACATTCCTTTTCAAGTTCAACATTTCGATGTCGGAATGGGCGTTTACCGTTTAATAACGATGGTGCCTTGAACGAACGAACTCAATGTTTGTACGATACACGATTTATGAGTAATTTCTTGTATTAAAAAACGTCTTGCACATAAATATCAGTTACTGTATTTGTTCTTCTGTTTATTTAACTGCGTCTCAATTGTTGCCAAGTTTTGTATCTTTGTTCTTGTTAAGATAACAAGACTAGTATTTTTTGCTTACGATAGAAACAGTATCAGGTTTTTTAGGTTATTTGCAATGTATTTTGTGTATTGTCGTTTAAAAGTAAACATACTGTTATTGTTTATGTGTTTATTTATTTACTTTCATAAGTTCATGATCTTGAACACCTGGCGTCAGAGTGTTTTTTATTGAAGCAGACCGGAGAAGTGCAGAGCGCAATTGACCAATCAAAACGCATAACGGAGAGATTTATAACTACTACCGAACTACTTGGTGCCGACGATTATTTATTAAGAAAGGATTAAAAAAATGTATCACCAAGATTCGCCACTTACATAGGCTTGTTAACTTGGCCATTGTTTTGACTTTCATATGTTTAAAACCTTTGGTAGAGCAATTAAAGCCATTAGTATTATGCATTAGTATTAAGTCGTACGTTAGTATTATGCGTTCGGAAATGTAAAAGAGACTAATACGTGTCGGTTTGTTTGCAGGTAGCGCGGGCGCGGGTGCGGGTGCGGGTGCACGTGCGCGTGCAGCCATGGCCGGCTGATGGAGCCGGGCTGGTGGTCGCCCTCCCCGACGGCGTCCCCGCCGCCGCCGCCCCGCGCCCCGCCCGCGCCTCGCTGCCGCTGCCACAAGCCTTACTCCACTAGTTACACTTGTTTACCACACTATGGTAAGTCATTACCGAACTACCTTTACACCATAAATCTGAGATCGTTGTGACTCAAATACACAACTGCGTTACGTAAATCAGCGGCGCCCATCTGCTGTATAGTTATGCGTTGTAATATATCGGTCCAGGAACCAATAATATGCCACTAACCTAAACGCAATGAATGACTCTTGTAGGAGATGTAGATACCTACTAACCGATCTCTGATGTAAAAGCTATCAAAAAGTTGTATTATCTCTCCGATAGCCTCACAAATATTTATATCTATCAACATCCATTCTCATAACTGTTTGGACCGTACTTTAGTAAATAAACCTGTCTCAAAATAATGTAAACATTCGGAACACTCGCTCCAATGATAATATAATGTAACTCTACATTATATTCTGTAGACATTCAACACGTCTATTCGAATCTATTTCACGGCTGGAAGACCTATAACAATAAAATAATCACTACATTAGTTGGCAAACTTATTCTATTCAAACAAGATCTAACAAAGTATCTAATGTAATTACGTTCGTAAGATATTATGCAGTGTGACTCGCTCAGACGGTTTTATCAAGAGCTCTTGAGCTCGTGTCATGTACAAATGACTGCATCCATCATTGACAACAACGCATTAATATTCTTTTATTACAAACAAAAGATGTTCAAAAATGTTAGATGAACAGTTTAACGAATTAAGTTTAGTCTGTCTCACACAAAAGATGTCTAAAAGAAAGAAATAGTAGACGTGATAGTAAAGTTAATCACGTGTACACAATAGTATCTTTACACGATATTACATTTAAAAGGAAAGACTAGGTTTGATTCTGAGTAGAAGGTTAATTTCACGAGTCATTAAAGGTGATAAATGACAATAAACTAAGAATTTATTGTTCTGATTTATTGTTATAGGTTAGTATTGAATTTAAGTAGTGTTTCGTTTTGGTGAAATGTAGTGTGAATCTTTATTGCCTTTGAGAGTCGAATGAGAATCGAATAGGTTGATGCCGTTAAAAGATAAGCGAGTTTTGAATACATACAGGTACAACAAGTAGGTGTAGTGGATAATTCACTAGATAAGTACTAAACTAAAGCAGCGTCCCGCTAGATGAGGCTGCTGGAAAGGAAATTGGCTACGTTTTATACCAAGATACCCACTAGGTGCCCAGCGTGTAGTACCACGGCTTATCAACTATACATATGTACTATATACTATAAACTATACTATCGTCAAAATAATCCAGTGACTCTTGTATATGAGGATGGTTAGATATTGCACATATTAAGTGGATATAGATTATTTTATTTTATTTTATTTAGGATGGATGATGGATGTTGATGATTCCTGTTCCTTGTAGATGGATGGCCAGACGTCGAAGAGGAGTCGACAGGCGGCGCGCTCCGCGAGCGAGAGTTGCGCTCCCTCCACAGGACGGTGCCGGCACTGCGGCGCAGGGAGCTGGACACACGGGCCATCAAACACCACTTCTACCCCGAGGGGGGGTGGGGGTAAGTCACTCACATACCTGACCTGTGTAATTATGTCGTTAACTTCTTCTTCATCGAGTGGATGGTCAACCTCACCAATCCTGGTGTCAGAGTTATTGAGCCGCCAAAGGCCTCTGACGTGGCACATGTAACGACTACTATCCGTAGAAAGTAACCGGGACCGACGGCTTAACGTGTCCTCCGAAGCAGGGAATCATCTTACTTTTCGGGCAATCAGGTGATTCTTCTTTATGTCGATGGTCCAATAAGGGTACAGAGTGTATATCGGTAAATCGCAACAACAACACTAAAGCCGATCCCAATAATCGATCTCTACTGACTATCAAACTCACTGCCGCGCTCAGAAACGTTCATTAAATCGACACTTAACTAATTGACGTAATTTTTCATACATTACATGTCGAAATCACTCATTAAATATCTATTGAGGAAGCATTTGACGTCTATGAGTACAGGCGTAAGACAACAGATTAAATCTTCACATTGTTCGTAGCATAACTGGTGGTCTTTATCTTTTTGTTAAATGGGTGTGAGATGTCAATTAAGTAAATCTTAATTAAAATTCATTACGAAATAATTGTTATACAGACGATGCCCTCCTAATCCAACAAAACTACTTATTCCTCCAATCCGATCCAAATCTCACTTGGAATCGACTACTCATCCGATCTCACACGCTGACACGGTATAATTTGATTTACTTCATACCCATTGTCGATGCCAAGTTCAAGAGCTTTCGGGTTCATGATTCAGACGCACATAAAAGTTGATGGCAAAGATAACTCGTTAAACATGTGAATTTACGAATTATCAGATAAGACGGCAGACATATTAAACTTTATCATACGAGCATATGAACATCATACAGTCTGAGTTCATAGAAACACATAAAATCAACGTTTACATCCAACGTTTTATAACTTCGTTAAAGACTTACTAACTGTAAGAGCGGGCCCACAATCTTGGAACTTCTAAATTCCTGACAACCAATTTCCTTTACAACTCCAATTACGTGGATAGACTTCAAAGGCTTAAGATAATCTTATTTATTCAATATAAACCGAAGGACAGGAAACCTAGCGATATTAAATCCTATAAAGTTTGAAGATGCACTCCGCGGTATAATATGACTTCCCGAAAGTTTGCAACTCGTTTTATGGGCTTCATTTGGAACTGATTTAAGTTTATAATAGTCTCGTAAAGATTTTACTAGTATACAAGATTCATTTGCAAAAAAAAATAGGATAAGATTCAGCATAGAAAATACTGATTGTGAGTGAGTAGTGTTTAACAAAGATAGTCCTAAGTCATGAATTCCACTTAAAACTATAATCTCCATAAAGTAGGAGTTTATTATAATAGAGCCACATAAATAAAACACCTTGTTATTTATACGAGAGACTAACAAGCATGAAATTGGACGCCGACAGTCTAAACAGGTACGAACAGAGAAGTTTTTCGCGAAGCGTCGAGTTTCAGTGCCTTGAACATAATTCGAATACGTTGGAGGACACGTCATAACCTGCCGTCGGATAAATATATGAGATCGGGAACGGCCGCAAAGCGCGACTTGTATTTCCCTCGCGGTTCCAAACGTGATGTGACGCAAAATGAAGACGTATTATATCGCCATCAGTCGCACCGGTAACTTTATTCAGACTACGACAAGATAAATACGGGATTCCAAAAGCAAATTTGGGTACCGTCATGTCACCAAGGGAATTTATAAATCTGATAGCGAAATAACTCTGGAATCACATCTCTCGTACGATCAACGAATTTATACATCGGATATTGACTGCGTGCCGCGGCCTATTAATGGCGCAGACTCGTGATTGTGTACAACACTTTGCTCAAAATTTGTTACACTCGCATTTATTTCAGTCACGATGTTTGTTTGTAAACATTATTACAGTAAAATTCCGCTCTTTATTATTATCGCAAAAATTAATGGAACACTTTTCATTAACCACAATGCGATTCTCTTTTGTTTTAAAAGCTTATTAAACTTTGTGCGAATATGTTGTGTCTGTTTTATATAAATGAGATAAGCATTTAGTGCACTCAGGAAGTAGGTAATGTAAGATTAAAAGCATACATATATCATTAGATTACTATTTTAAAATGTAATCGGCTCGTTGTACCCTCTTGATATACAAAGGTGTGAACCCATGAATAACCCAGTGGGTTAGTTTACCAGTTTGTGTATTGTAAACCTTTGTCTTATCCCAATTACTCGGGGGACTGGTACTCTCCAGTGGACGGTACAAAATAAAGCTCCTGATTTACATAAGCTTCAATTTTCGCTAGATCTAGTGAGGTCATCCTTTACTATCCCTCGAGGCCGCCACTTTTAAGCCTATAATGGACCCTTCTTTAGTTACCGACTTTATATAATAAATCAAATTAAGGTAGATATTATAGCTTTTGCAACTAATTTGTCTAGATTATTAGATACATTGTATATTTTGGATGTTTTTGTATAAATTTTATGGAGTGTTTACTTCAGGAATATGAACCCCAAAGGGCGTCGTAAGATCGTTTATCATTTCAGGGTTGCGTTTAAATTATTTATGACTGGCTGTCGGCCATAGTTCAGCTCCTTCCCGTCGTTGAATTCTTAGTTTTGGGTTCTGTTAAGTTCACGAGTCCCATCTGGAAATAGGAGTTTGTAAACAGTAAGGTGCATTGAAAAAGAGGCACCGCCAAATAAACTGATGTCTGTCTAATCTATGGTACTTATGTGGCAAATGATAAAGGCCCTATCATCATTATGATGACGACCAAAGTTACAATTAGGTACTTAATTTTAGTTTAGACATCTATAAAACTTTCAAGCTAGCACTCATTCTTCAATTACTACTGCTACTACTAAACTACTAGAAATGTTGTACTATGCTGCGCTGCCACATTTAATATGATTGGTAAATAACACAATGGTTATTATAATGCTATATCACATTTCATATGATTGGTAGATAATTAAAGATGTGATGAAAGACCCTTACTGTACTTGAAATGGACCTTACTTGCCTACCTAAAGTATACCCATAAACGCTTGTTCACTCTAACTGTACTTCTGTCCTTGCACATCCTAAAGTAGTTCCCATAAACCCTCGTTCATACCAGTTATTATTTCAGTTGGATCGTGTGCGGGGCTGCATTCCTGGCACACTTGCTGTCCACTGGGCTGCAGCTAGCATATGGTGCGCTGCACGTGTACGCACTCCGACACCTGGGACCTTCTGCCGACCACGCTGGTAAGGATCATCGCAGATTAGTCCAGAGAGTATGGATAAACTTGTTTGGCACAGTTATCTGTGTCCAAGCTGGTAAGGATCATTGTAGACTAAAATCCAGAGAGTATAGACTATAGAATCGCTTTTTTGACACAGTCCTATGTCTAACAACGGCTGTGGGAACCACGAAATAAAGTCCTTACGCCTGTAAATACTTCGCTCTTCCCTGGTAGGAACAATTCTTCAGTATGCACTCTTTCTCTTATAGGTTTTCATAGTTCAGAAGACAGTCTATAGACTGGAGTAAAGTCTGTACAGGCTCTTAGATTATTTAAAATGGATGTGCTTTTAGCTTATTACTCTACTCTACGTAAAAACGTAAGTGGAATATTTTGAAAAAACCTTTTTGAAATGTAGTTGTGAGCATCACTCGAAACACTTACGAGTATGTTCGCTGAACCGATTATTTCCCAACATTTGTTTAGTTACAATTAAAAAGTATCCACTGGATATTTTTTAAAACTAAACAGAGAAACGCGGACGTGAAATACAAAATGAAACATCTAACACGTAGTTTTTTCTCAATAAACGCGACAGTGAAAGATAAATTAGGTCGTTATTCTCGGACGAAAAATCTCATGGCACAACTGATTTCCAATTAAAATTTCAGTGCGTGCCTTAACGACATTGTAAACACGATTAAAAAGCATGATACCTTTTAAGCAAAATAATGCAGGTACACAATAATTATTAATGTACGAAATAAAAGTATTAACCTGTAACGATCCACTGTTGGGCAAAGGCCTCTCATCTCTCTGAAGATATCAGCACCGTAAGGAGGGATTAGGCGTAATCACCACGCTTGCCTAATACTGGTTGGTGATATCAAACATGAGAAACTTTCGCTCGACCTGGTAAAACGGGACCTCAGTCTTGGCAGTAGACTGCACATGCCACTACACCACGGCGTCGAACAAACGAAATAATACAACAAAAAATACTTATGTCTGCATTGTTCGTGTAGAAATGGAGAGGTGAAAATGATTTTCCATTTCACGCATAGCGAAGCATTTTTGTGCGATTTGACACGTGAAGATGTAAATAATGGAGGAAAAGAAATAATAGTCGCGGGAGTGTTAATGTGAGGAGGAAAGCAATTTGAAAGCGGAGCTTTGTAAAACTCTGAGTAATCCATCACTGACGGAAATACTTGGATAAACAAAGACAACTTTTTCACTCGACGAGAAATTAAAACGTAACAGCATTACCAACGAACTCACCTTGACAACTTGATAAGTTTTAATTGCCGTTGCCAAAAAACAACTCACAAAAATGACAAATATTTTCTCTGTGACCCAAAATAATAATAAATTGTATCAAAATATAATACCAATTTGTGTTAGCAAGGTCAATGCGTGTCCGACAACATTGTAAAGGCTTGGAAACTAAACGAAGTTTCCTTTGTCTGGTACAGAAAGCTGATTTATTGAATTAATTTTCCGAGCTTGACTTGAATATTAAGAGGAAGAAATGATTTGGGTTATAAGAGTCGTGTTTGTTGGGCGTAATTTTGTCACCCACTGCAGAGGTGGGCGGCAAACTGTAGCCTGTCACCCACTGTGTTAAATAAAGGTCACACTGGAGCTGGTTGACGTGTACAAATTAAACTGCAATAGGTAAATTGGACGCCAATAGATACGCGACACTAACTGCGTAGCACTACATAGTACTATACATACAGATACACACCGCTATAGATTAGGTACAGTTAGTTCACTAATTGAACACGCAATTCCATTGTTAGTTGTGTAGGTTTGGTGAAATAATTCGTGTCACAGGACCTCGTCAGCTTTTATACTGGAGATAACTATACCGAGAATAACGGTTCTATTTGTAAGGTAGTGACATCATTTTTCTATAATCATGAGGGGAAGTTCTGAAGCTCAATTGACATTCCTTTCTCACTTACAGAGGACTTTAGCTCGCTAATAGTGACGTAACTTGTTCATAACGGATATTCACTAGCAAAGTAACTAAAACCATTATTAATCTATACCAATATTATAAAGAGTTAAAGTTTAAATCTTTGTTTGTTTGTAAGGGCTTATTTTAGGAACTACCTGTCCGATTAAAATAATTATTTCTCTAAAAGATAGCCACATTCAATGGAAAGTTTGTAAGATATTTTTCTTCCCAAAATTCCCCCGGTAACAGGCACAACGCGGGTAAAACCGCGGGGCGCTGGCGCTGCTAGTACATTATAACATTTATAACGTAGCAATAATAGCGCATTTAATCATAACCAGATGGTTCTGTAACGGAAAGCAGCTGACATAACTGACACTTTTCCGGATTAGTGTCCTATGTTTGGACTAATCTTGTTAGAAATTGTTGGTCGTAACTTTGAGCTTCAGGACAATGCTTGGTGGGCAAATCGTCGGCTTGCTTTATAAAATAATAAGGAATATTATATTAGAAGGTTTTTACAACGTAACATGTTTGAAGTGAAAACTTCTTTAGAAGCGTTGTTCACTTTTTTTAATGGGTAAAATATGTTAAACTCGCATCAGGACACGTGACTAGTGATCGAAATGTTGTAAGAAGTTTTGACGTTATTATTCAAGTTTTCACTTCTGTCGGCACTCCCGGAGTGCAACCCCTATTTTTATTTATCTCGTGATGGAGGTTGTCTTGAGTGCAGTTACACTAATGTTAACCGGGCGTCCGGACGTAGCACTTTTGTATGAAACCGCGCGGGTGCCCTCTTAACGCAGTTTCAGGCCCGAGACTCCTGTACTGCCTAGCCTAGTATGAGGATCGTAAATCACAATCACTTATAATGTCCTAATATTTTTTTACCAATAAATATTCAGCAAACAGAACCACACGCTCATTCTAAGAAGCCATTAATCATCCTCCTCACCTGAAACGTTTGCTAATTTTAGTATAAAAAATAATATCCCATTTTGTTTCGCAAACATTTATTACGAAAGAATTACTGTTCCGTCATGATTTTCTTTATATACCTTATCCCTTCGGGTTTGTGTTTATATTTCATTGCGGACGGAGTACCGTATAAATGTGGTGTAATAAATAATCGTAGTAGCGATTTGAAGAGTGTAAACCTCTGGCGTTGTTTTCCTGGAGTATTTTATTTATAGTCCGACTTTAATTTATTGGTCACGTAAAGGTCAGATGACATTAAATGTGTTCAATCGATAATCAATACCGAAATAACCGTCGTATTTTTAGATAGGAGCTATTTTACTACATCTATTAGCATAAGCTTTTTCCTCTCGGTTCGGGCCCCAATTTATTTCAAGTCGATTATTTTTTACATTAGTATTCCCTTTTTCTCGTTAGAAAGTAAAATTCGATTTAGGTTGACCCTCAGGTATAATTGGGAAGTTGTTTTTATGGTCTTGGATATTTGTGTATTGATTTTAGCATAATTTATTTAGCATTTTAAAGTAATTGTTTATTTTAAGTCTGTGTTTTTATATTTAGATTGTTTCTTAAGGTTCAGTGGTTCCTAAACTCCAATAGGTACTTGAAAAAATATCGTTATATTCCCTCTTATTAATTATCTACCTAATCATCGATTTGATTATAGAATGGATATAGACCGTATTTAAAGACTTTATTTAAAAAATAGACCTATTACTAGTTCACAGACCACGATCCCTGTAGAGTATATGTATATTACAAATAATCACACATATTAGGCATACACCTATTGTAGGTAGTCGTAACTACTCGTGCGAGACTATTTACTATATTAAAGGGCAGTCTTATCCCCAGTGTGGGCGGGCGCGATCTGCGTGGGCGTCTCGCGTGCGGCCGGCTCGCTGGTCGCTGGGCGGCGGCGGTCGCCCAGACTCGCAGCACTGCTGGGCGGCTTGCTGCTTCCGCTGGCGTGCCTCTTCACGTCATTTGCTACCCAACTGCATCAGACTTTGTTGAGTTACGGTAAGTTAGTATGGACGAACTTGCTGGAGTTGATAATGCATTGATATTTTATCTCCCCTTACAGATTTTTCTACAATCATTTCACCTAAAAATGCTCGAAATGAAATCAGGCGATTTCATTTCAAGCATCCCTTGAATCTGCCACTTTCTTCCACCAGGTGTAGTCCTGGGCATCGGATGCGGTCTGGTCCGCGAGTCCGCCGGGCTGGTGCTGGGCGCGTACTTCCGGCGGCGGCGCCAGTTCGTGGAGCTGGTGGCGCACGCGGGCGGCGGCGTCGGCATCGCGCTCTTCAGTGTGGCTTACAAGGAGGCAGTGGGGTGAGCGGTTGAGTCATTCATTTCGAATAGGTTAGTGCCCTACACTGGTGTCTGAGTTGCTTGCCTAAAGGCCTTCAACATGGTCTAACGATTGAAACACTCACGGAAGCACGGTAGCGCTCAGATAGAAATGTCAGTATCTACACCAGGGAGCCGAGGTTACACGTCTAACCATCTCTAAATAGGTCTGAAAAAGACAATAAATCCTACAAAAAAAAAAAAAATCTAATGGAATTTAAGTTCACTTTAGTATTTACATGGAGAACAATAATTTTTTTTTTTTTCCGATACAATAGGAAACTAGGCTGGCGGCTAGGACTGCAGGCAGTTACAGGCATCTTGGTCCTGGCTTTTTTCCTTAGCGCAGTGTACAGGAGCGCCTCCCTCTACCACCCTCAAAGACGAGCCATACTTCATCTTAAGAACCAAAGGAGAAAGGTAAAAAGCAAAACTTTCAAACAACTTTCATCAAAACGGAATTCTTAATAACACTAATTCAATTACAAGCACCAACTCCAACAGGAAAATTTTACTAAAACTTGCTCCAAAACTATGAAAGAAACCGAGGTCGGGAACGAATTGAAATTAATTTCGCGACAAACAAAGCATTTTGTCAAAGTTATTTTGTCGAGGGGAACGAAACGTTTGTTATTATAATTTGTCAAAACAACAATACAATAAGAGTTTGTGGTTTTTGTGACAGGTGAAAGAAAAAAAAGGTCTAAAGAAAGCCCCTCTGTTCGACCTGAGCCCCCTCCAGTCTCGGCCCGCGAAAGTTTTGTTTTTGGCCTCCGGATTAGCGGCTTTCGGACTTTACACTCCAGTGTTTTTTCTGGTAAGTCTAATTGGCAAAGTTGTGATTGGTTCATGATTGCTTTGTGATTAAAGGATTAACTTTCGCTTGGTTTACTGATTGGAAGGAGTTAAGTTAGTGAAATTGATACTTTCAACACGATTTTTCACTTAAACCTTTCTACTTTAACGAATTGGAATTATTTGAGTCATCAATTTTGCAGCCTTGACATTGGTCTTGATCATATGAAGGGTAGCTGTTTATGGGGGTTTTCTGAAATGTCATCCACAAGACAGCAGCACTGAGACGTGAGGTCCGGAAATCTATCAACAGTGTCATTTTCGTGAAAGCCCTCATTGACACACTTTTATTTTACTCGGATGATGCTAAATTGACCTCATTTAACCCCGGATCGAATCACGTTGTTAAATTATCTTGACATCAATCGATTTACTCATTATATGAACACTAGCAGCCCCCCGCGATTTTACCCGACATAACCGTTCCCGTGGAAGTTTCGGGATGAAAAATATCCTATAACCTTCCCTTTGAATGTGACTGTCCATTCCAATTCTTTTCTTCGAATCGGAGAGGTAGTGTCTGAGATTTTGGGTAGCGCGTTCCAACAAACAAAAATACAAAAATATCAGCTTCAGCTTTATATCCTACTAATATTATAAATGCGAAAGTTTGTAAGCATGTATGTATGATCTATGTATGTATGTATATTTGTTACTCTTTCACGAAAAACCTACTGGACGGATTTAGATGAAACTTTAAAGTAATATAGGTTATAATTATGGGTTATAATTACACATGGGATACATTTTATCCCGAATTCCCGCGGGAACGGGTACAACGCGGGTAACACCGCGGGGCGCGGCTAGTAGAGCATATATTTTGGCCTTAGGCACTGCAAGGGTTCGAGGAGGGCCTGGAGGAGAGCGCGCTGGTGCTGCTGCAGACGTTCCTGGGGTTCGCGGCCGTGCTGGGCTGCGCCGGCTTCGGGCTCGTGCTGGTGCGGCCCTCCGCGCAGTGCCTCGTCTCCAAGCAGTACCTGTGCCAGACCGCCATGGTGGGCATCGGTAAGAACACCACTTGTATTTTATTGTTGCAATATTTGTAAGGCTACATGGACGCCTCGGTGGTCTAGTAGTATAAGCACTCGCCTGCCAAAATTGAGGTCTCGGGTTCAATTCCCGGGTCCAGCGAAAAATGTTTCCTACTTTTCAAACATGGCTCGGGTTTGAGATCACCAACCAGCATTAGGAAAGCGTGGTGATTACGCTTAATTCTCCTCATTGGACTGATATCTTCAGTGAGATGAGAGACCTTTGTCCAGCTGGGACATTACAGGCTAATCCTTTTTAATTTATAATTTATAAGGGTACATTAATGTCAAGTCATAGGTTTTGTTAGATTGGAGAGAAATAAGACTATCGACCTGTCATCTAAGTAGAAGCCGAGCTGCACGTTGTTTAATAATCTCAACTTCGCTGCAAACTTCAATACAAAAATGTATATGTATAGTGTTTGGCATGCATTGTAAGCAACTTTATCAAGTGCAATTGCAACTTCACGTCGTTCCCATATTACAGTTAGCATTTGAAAACTACGAGTATTGCGATTGTTATTATAAAGTTCCAAAATTATAGTCGTCATATTCGCAGGTCATTCATTACAGTGGAAGACCATAGAATACTTATTATTCAAGTTTTAATAAAAGATTTCTCACAATACATTTAAATGAATGAATAGAAAGACAGAAAGCGAGCAATTACTTCCTCACACCTAAAATACTTATTCTGTGATTTCAAATTTCACTTATTCAACAAATATTTCTTCGTCCTAAATTACGGAATGTGCCTCAATTACTGAAACCATTTCTACTGTCCTTCAAATTTCGTGCTCCATTTTTCCTCATAAAATTGTATACAAAATTTTGACGACTAATAACTTTGACACGAGTACCACTGTTGTCCTTTTAAAGTGCCTTTCGATATAGTTAGCTATCCACTTAGGAATATCGATAATGTTCTAGCCGGTATCAATGGGTACTTCAATTTGAACAACATGAATAACGATATACAGTATTCGATGTTAAGACGTCTATATAATGAAAATCGCCTTATCTTAACGGTAACAAACCCAATGGAATCAAGTTACTGTTTACGTGAATGCCACAGTGGAAGCGAATGTGACAGCGATTTGAAAACACAAAAAAGAATATTGAACAAAATCTTGCTCTCAAGTTAATAACAGTGCTAAACTGTGTTCCAAACAAATATCAACTTCATTATAAGGAATGTTGTTGTAAGCCATCCCGACAACAGAAGCTCTTGCCCTATTATTGTGTGACCTTTTTAAAGGCCAGTCGCCGTTCGCCTGCCTGCACTATGCCACCCTCTAAAGCTCAATATCACAGTTTGCAATCCACCCAGTACATATTCATTAACAACATGGAAATAATATTCGATTGCGGGAGACCGCTAACGAAGTAAACAAAACCGCTATGCATACTAAACTGCATTTCCACTGTGTAAGTTGACTTCTAATCAAACAACGAGAGAATGTCGCTACGTAGTGGTCACAGAAATACTCGTAGACGAGGCACGTACGTACATACAAGTATTATTGTATAAAACAGACCACAAATAAGAACCTGTGCAGACCTTAGTCCAGACAGTCTTTAGACTGTCTTCTAGTACAGGAAAACTGTTGAAAGTGCACACACTAAAGGCAAAACGTATAACAGACTTTTCATCTGTTACGTCTGACTGACTCGCCGCTGTGGTATGCAGTCGATCGCGCAAATGGATATTCTTTTGTTTTTCAGACAAATCGCGCGTAGCATGTTGACGAAAAGAAGAATAATTTGTACCAACAATTGTTGTTAGACTTAAATAAAGCTTTAATTTCCTAACTTACTTATTTTGAACAAGTCCGTCTAAACAAGTTTATTCTGTCTAGATATCGTATGCGATGGTCCTAAACAGTCCTCAAAGTAGTAATAGAGGATCACGTTCCAGGCATTTCGATGTTGGCCCTGAGCAACGTAGAGGGCTACCACGGGTACGTGCTCTTCGCCTGGATGTACGGGCTCTGTCTCGGCGGGTTTTTATATTCAATCAAAATGCTCACAATGGAGCGAGTCCGAGGCAGGCACTTCACTAAAGTTTGGGGTAAGTATTTGAGCACACAACACACTACAACACGTTATTTGCAGTCCCGGTACTACTCAGTTACTTGTACACATTATGTTTTTGTTACTCTTGTCACATACATAATAGTTTTGTTATTTCCAATTTTCTTTTTTATTATGAGATAAGAACGCGAAAGTTTGGGGCGATGGGTGTTTGTTTTAAAGAAATTAGTAGCTAGAGATATTTATTTTTTATACTTACACATCTCGTACTTTTGCATTTGACTGTGGGGTGGACTAGAATCCAGAGGCTAATGAGATCATTCATAATATCGTGTCTTATAGGGTTCGTACAAAGCGCGGAGGCGATTCCCGTGATGGTGGGGGTGCCGGTGACGGGCTACATGAACCAGCAGGCGGCGCGCTCCGGGTTTTACTTCTCCAGCGCGTCCACTCTAGCGGGAGCCTTGCTGCTGTTCTTCGTGGGGTTCTCGAAGCGCGAGCCGGAGCCGGGCGCGCTGCCGGCGCCGGTGGAGGCGTGCGCGTGCGCCACGCCGCCGCCGCGCTGGGAGCCGGCGCCGGCGTGGTGCGCGTGCGGCGCCGGCAACACCTACTGCAGCTGGACGGCGGGCGGCGCGGGCGGCGCGCGCCTCGCCAAGTCGCTGTCGTACGCGGCGCCGCTCAACCGCGCGTGCTGCGCCGGCGCGGGCGGGGGTGCGGGTGCGGGCGGGTGCGCGGCTCCGGGCGGGTGCGCGGCGCCGGGCGGGTGCGCGGCGCCGGGCGGGTGCGCGGCGCCGGGCGGGTGCGCGGCGCCGTGCTGCCGGCGCGGGCTGCGTCCGTCGCGCTCGGTGCCGGAGGGGCTGGCGCGCTGGCCGCGGCCCGCGTGCCGCGCGCTGTGCCGCCGCCGCGAGCACCACCTCATCGAGCAGATCACCACCTCCGTCTGAACGCTATCCTCCTCTATGTTTGTCTCTGACGAGTGCCGTGAATAGTTCTCGATGTGAATCCCGGTTTCGGTAGATCCTCCTAGATTAGAAAAATTGATGAAGCAATAAAGTGTCGAGTCGATGTGCTTTTAATTAATTCGGCGGCCGCGAATCCCGGGGACGTACGATGAATGTTATTTTTACCAGTCGGGATAATTGAAAATACCGCCGTTGGAAGATATTCGTTCGAATACGATCCGATTTAATTTGGAGTATAATTTCCCGTAAATTTAATCGGTGTAACGATTACGTCAAACGCGAAGTAATTTAATGAAAATAGTTAACATTAATACCCCTATTTGTAAACGTTACTTTAGCGGGTTAAGGGGAGTTTCAGAGTTATAACTCCAGTAACGTTTATAAATGGAGAGGTTCTATCTTTAAATAATCGTGGGACCTCTTTGTGAAATTCATATTTTATAAGTAGATTTACCTTTGATCGCGAACCTCGGTGTGTCCTACTCTACTTGAATCTATCTATCAGTCATTCTGAACCTAGTACGTAATATTATTGTTCATAATTATAAGAATTCTTTCATCTAAGACTTTGTAAATAGAAGTAAATTAGAAAATTATATTATATATTTAAAAGTTTATTTACCATAGACAAAAATGTTTCATGAAAACAAGTCAATTTTAGCTGTTTAAACGGAACTTATGTATATTAATATTGTGTAAAATTATTGTTTACATTCTGTTACGATGTTATTATGAATTACTTTACTCAGCGTTCAATTAAATCATCAATATCAATGTGTTAACGTGTATTGTTTTACCAAAGTGTGATTTTACAGTTTTGGTGATATTTAAATAAAATTCAATTTAGAAGTTTTTTGGTAACTTATTTTATAACACCAACGACTCGTACCCTTACAGATAAGTACAATTTATAAGCAAGCACAGTACTTTACTACACAACGCTTTAAGGTGTGTTTTCGGTAGTGACCGCTGCAGCAAGCAGCAACTGCCGACCGCAAGCAGCAATGTCGCCTCGCTTGAAATTTCATCGAGATTCATAGATTCATAGTTGTGTTTGCAGTTGGCAGTTGCTTCCTACTTACTAGCCTGCTACCGAAATCAGACCTTTAACCAGTTTTATAGTTTACATACTATCATACTCCTATCGAACATGTGCATAAGCCGCGGCTGATACGGCTCAAGAATGTCCGGGACTTGGGTAAGATCATTTCCGTAATAGTTTAATAAAGATACATTCATTAGTTCACCCTTCAGTCACCGGACCCGTGAGCCGCGTCGGATATCATCAAGTGACGTAAGTCAAAGGGATTACTGAAAACGGTTGTGATAGTTAATAGTGAAGTAGGAATGAGGGTAGACAGTTATACCGTGCCGTGACATACGTGAAGCCGGTAGCGGTGGAAGCAGGAAGGGTGGAGCTAAGAGGAAATCCGATTCCGAAGCGCGAGGCCCTGACAAACAACCTTCACTTCGAATATTCGATTCCTATACGCCATCCACTGACAATACCATCGCGATATATAAAGAAAATCCGATTTTAACCCTGATTCTATCCCCATGTCGAATGAAAATCAAGCAGAGATAAATCCGTGAAGTACCTACCCATCCGATAGTAGGTACGTACCTAAAAGAACTCGATTCGTTTCGAATTCGAGTCTCACATTCCATTCGAAGAGTCCTTGAACCTAAATTATTTTCATGCGTCAGTTTTTACAGTTCCAACTTGCTATCGGTAATAATTCAGTTTAATTTTATTATACGTCGTCTTATTTCGTATATTCCGGCCTATATTTCAAAATAACGATCAATTTATTAAATTAAGAACAATCTTAAATATCCACGGTACGTTGCGAGTTATTTTGAAAGATCGAAAAATTATTTGCAGGTCAACGAAATGTTACGGGAGATTTATTTTCACATAAGCCATGGGTTGTGGTTCGTAATCTGACAATATATCATCCAGAGATTGAGTAATAAACCGAACCGAACGTTTGTGGTTGCTCAGAATTAGGTTACAAGGATATACAATGTAAGTACAAACCTGACGTTTATCAGATATTGCTTCGAGCGTAGTTTGATTATAGTGGAACGGATAGGTACTTGTGTAAACAAATAATATTAATTTCTGCTGAGAAAACGTTGAAGATGTAGGTTACATTACTAAAAGAAGATTAAAGGGATCACAGCACAGTTCACCACAACAATTATTTATGATTAGAAAACTATCCGTCCAACTGCAAAAAACAACTTTGTGGTTCATCTATTTAGCTGATATACATACAGCCCAACTATTTCCAGCCTTTCATCCCAATAATTCGTAAACAAACATCAATTCGCCCACACGTAATAGAAGGTACATTACACAGGAAGATTGCTTAATACTATTTGATATTCATAGAAGATCGTCCGTCCCGTTGTACGTATTATAATTAAGAGCAACACTGGGCAGTCGCGGCGCGTCGTGTGACGAATATATTTGCCAAGGATTATGGTAATTGCTACACGCTGCCTCGAGAATGTGCATCATATATTAAAAGTGAGACAATAATTACTTTTTGGGACAACATTTATTTATTTTGGGATATAACTCTGGACGCAGTTAATAATAAGTGGTATTAGCCTGTTATTTCCAATTAGACATCACAATTCTGCTCTGCAGTTCTGCAGTGACAAAACAAAAGCCAATAGGATCACTGAAGATATCTGGGGTTAATTCTGCTAAAATAATTGTATGTCAGTTTGATCTCGATTAAAAAGTTTGATCAATGTATCAAACAGTGCATACAGCGACAGTACAAGTCGCTTATAATATCACTCATTAAATACAACAAAGTAATAGCCTATAATGTCCCATCCCTAGGCACATGCCTATCTCAATCTTATAAAAGACAAGTACAACTAATATTATTTGACCACCAATCGTGAATTAACTTTTATGATAAACACCAATGCAAGCGGGTGAAGATAATAAAACAAAATAATCGAAACAATTATCTTATTCAAAGCAATGAAGAATACTTTCCTCAAGTTTATCGTAAAAAGACATTAAGGATCAAAAACATTATTGCCTGAAATGTATTTGAGAGGTATTATCTTAAATTCGCGTGAGGGTTGTATCTCGCATGTTTCCCACATTTAGAATGTTAAACGCGTTATATATCTCGCGTTCCCGGTACTTCGTTAGCATTGACACGGTGATAATGTCGACTCAATTTACAAGAGAGCTTATTGCCACCTGTGTTAAAACAATATTCATATTAATAACTTCAACACGAGACTTTATTACAAGCTTGTTTGCAAAACAAGTATTAAAAAAAGTTCGAGTAGTGGTCAACCCTTATGTTAGAGTTTTAAGACCGCCTAAAGACCTCCGGCATGGTCTAACGATTGAAATAACCCAGGCCGACAATTTAACGTTTTTTCCGGCACGCTAGCGTAAGTATAAAAAATGAATAAAGCAAAATTAGCCTTTTATTTGAAGACGTTCGTAATTTCCACTTAATTGTCTTAAATCCAGTGGATTTTACTCGCATCCATCTTGATTAAAGTGGTCAAAGTAAACGCAGTAAAGCTTATCCTTTTACTTTCGTTTACCGAACTAATTCATCAAGACGTTTCCAAGTTTCATCATTCGCTACGGACGGATTCTACGGAGCACCGGCACTAGGGTAACTCCAAGTAAGTTAATAACTGGACTAACTAAGTTTTGTGGGCTACGTTTACATTGTGCTATTGTAATATGACCAGGAACTATAACTTATATCGCTTCCGTGATGGCATTCAGCTTCCTTTGAACTGCCAAAGTTGGAACTGGGCGATAATGGAGAAGACGCTGCTTGAGATTAAACGATCACTACCATATTGTACTAAAGGTATTAAGTGGCTTTGCTCACCCACGTTATACAGGGTAATCGATTTCAACTTTTTTTAAACGGTCAGTATGAGCAAATCCGAAACTAAGAAAGATAAAAAGATTTTATCTTAGGAACCATGTCACCGATTTCATAAATAAGAAAAACCCACCCTGTATATAGACTGGTGTCTATCAATATGAATAATTAATTAATTTGTAACTGTTGCATTCTATAGTTAGCTCAGCCGCAGTCTAACATCCAGTTACAGCTACCTACCAATTAGCGGTTATTTACAAACACAGTCCGTCCATTATATTACGCCTCCCCTAATTGCGTAGAATAACGCAAAGTGCATCATAATTCACTGCGTAATTAAAACGCTTTTCAATTATACCCCGGATAATTTAGACATTCGAGAGTGCATAAAGTCCCAACAAGCTGAAAATCAGGAAAATTGTTCAAAACATAATTATAAACAATGTGTAAAAGTTCCCCATCATTCCCGTGTATGGAATTTTTTTTATTCAAGGTCAAATGTCAAAAAAAAGTGTTTTTCGCGAATATCTGAAAAACGGTGCAATGTAGCAAAAAAAAGTGTATGATGAAATGAAAGCTTATAAAATTCTCTATAACTTTAATTCTATCCAATTTTTCCATATTCCAAACCGTTATTGAACTACACGCTCCAGAAATGTCAAAATTAAGGACCTCGGGCAGGTAACTATGGAGCCTGCCCCAATGCTCAACAGTGACATGACCCATGTCATCTGAAAGGTCTTGAAGAGTTGTACGAGTTACTCCAGACAGTTATATCGAATTCGATGGCCAACTCGGTGTTTTCGACCACCGAAGAATTACCACTGGAGGTGCTGTGGAGCCTGGACGGTATGCTCAACAGTGACATGACTTACGCATTTGAAAGCTCTTACAAGTCACTTTTTGATAGTTATGTCGAAATTGACGCCAAACTCGGTGTTTTCGACCACCGAAGAAAAAACACTAGGTGTATGTGCAATAATGTGAAGTTGACCCTGATCGTATTGCTCAACAGTGACATGACTAATGTCATTTGAAACTCTTACAAGTCACTCCTTGACAGTAATATCGAAATCGACGACCAACTCGGTGTTTCCGACCACCGAAGTATCGACACTGATCGTATTGCTCAACAGTGACATGACACATATCATTTGAAAGCTCATAAAGAGTTTTATAAGTCACTCTTTGATAGTTATATCGAAATCGCCGTCCAACTTACTGTTTTCGACCACCGAAGAATGGAGTTGGGCTATGCCATACCGAAGTATCGACGCTGATGCTAATGCTCAAAAGTGACATGACCTATGTCATTTGAAAGCTCTTGAAGAGTTGTACAAGTCACTCTTTGACACTTATATCGAAATCGACTGCCAACGCGGTGTTTTCGACCATCGAAATATCGACACTGGGTGTATATGCAGTTGACCCTGATGGTATTGCTCAACAGTGACATGACCTATGTCATTTGAAAGCTCTTGAAGAGTTGTACAAGTCACTCTTTGACAGTTATATCGAAATCGACCGCCAACGCGGTGTTTACACCACCGAAGAATCGACACTGGGTGTATGTGCAGTTGACCCTGATGGTATTGCTCAACAGTGACATAACTTATGTCATTTGAAAGCCCTTGAAGAGTTGTCCAAGTCACTCCTAGACATTTATGTCGAATTCGACGGTTAACTCGGTGTTTTCAATTTGACAAAAAAAAATATAACTTCACTCTCATTTTTTGGTCTAAATTGACTGGATTATCAAGGAGTGACTTGGACAACTCTTCAAGGGCTTTCAAATGACATAAGTTATGTCACTGTTGAGCAATACCATCAGGGTCAACTGCACATACACCCAGTTTCGATTCTTCGGTGGTCGAAAACACCGCGTTGGCGGTCGATTTCGATATAACTGTCAAAGAGTGACTTGTACAACTCTTCAAGAGCTTTCAAATGACATAGGTCATGTCACTGTTGAGCAATACCATCAGGGTCAACTGCATATACACCCAGTGTTGATATTTCGATGGTCGAAAACACCGCGTTGGCGGTCGATTTCGATATAAGTGTCAAAGAGTGACTTGTACAACTCTTCAAGAGCTTTCAAATGACATAGGTCATGTCACTTTTGAGCATTAGCATCAGCGTCGACACTTCGGTATGGCATAGCCCAACTCCATTCTTCGGTGTTCGAAAACAGTAAGTTGGACGGCGATTTCGATATAACTATCAAAGAGTGACTTATACAACTCTTTATGAGCTTTCAAATGATATGTGTCATGTCACTGTTGAGCAATACGATCAGTGTCGATACTTCGGTGGTCGGAAACACCGAGTTGGTCGTCGATTTCGATATTACTGTCAAGGAGTGACTTGTAAGAGCTTTCAAATGACATTAGTCATGTCACTGTTGAGCAATACGATCAGGGTCAACTTCACATTATTGCACATACACCTAGTGTTTTTTCTTCGGTGGTCGAAAACACCGAGTTTGGCGTCAATTTCGACATAACTATCAAAAAGTGACTTGTAAGAGCTTTCAAATGCGTAAGTCATGTCACTGTTGAGCATACCGTCCAGGCTCCACAGCACCTCCAGTGGTAATTCTTCGGTGGTCGAAAACACCGAGTTGGCCATCGAATTCGATATTACTGTCTAGGAGTAACTTGTACAACTCTTCAAGACCTTTCAAATGGCATGGGTCATGTCACTGTTGAGCATTGGGGCAGGCTCCATAGTTACCTGCCCGAGGTCCTTAATTTTGACATTTCTGGAGCGTGTAGTTCAATAACGGTTTGGAATATGCAAAAAAAGGATAGAATTAAAGTTATAGAGAATTTTATAAGCTTTCATTTCATCATACACTTTTTTTTGCTACATTGCACCGTTTTTCAGATATTCGCGAAAAACACTTTTTTTTGACATTTGACCTTGAATAAAAAAAATTCCATACACGGGAATGATGGGGAACTTTTACACATTGTTTATAATTATGTTTTGAACAATTTTCCTGATTTTCAGCTTGTTGGGACTTTATGCACTCTCACCCTCATTTTTTGGTTTAAATTGACCGGTGTATTAAGCGGGTAGGTACGTCGCTGAATATATTTGGGCATTAACCTAGAAACACACGTCCATAAAATAGAGTGTCGTTCGGTGAAAACTGATTATTGGAAGTCTGAAATCGAAACCGCATTGTTATTTCACGGGAATACTTAGAGATGGGAATGCGGATCATATTGAAAGTATCATGTTTGCACGCCTCATGTATGAGGCAGGAGATAAAGGGAAACTTACACTTGTAACAACTTTATCGTAACTTTATTCGCAAAATAATTGAATATGAAAAAGTGGATATTTTATTTTACAGAAACTGTCCTTTGTTTTCAATGGTTACAAAATACACCACATCCAGTAGTTTGATCGAATATTGACAGCAAATTTTGAATAAATAAACAATTATCTACACAAACTTGTATTTTGCGCAAAAAACGTAAGCTGCAGATGAAGTCATAAGTTGTAATTTATATGTGGAGGTAGCCTGCGGTCCGCATGTGTGCCTTCCCGTAATTTATCATACTCGGATGAGCTATTTTAAGGACCCGGCATTCTGTGGTGTCGCGTTCGCTTAAAGTCTTTATGGTAAGCAAAAAATGCAAAGACCGCACCCAGGGCCGCACAAAAACAAGGCATGTGACGGCTTTATTTAAATAAAGAAAGCTTCTCTTTACTTTGACCGGCATACGTCCCTAAGTACTAAGTACATTAAGCTTGGTTTTATTCAGATAATACACATACGAATAATTCTATATAGAGGTCATATGCAGTTAGTTTGTTTTTTGACCAGGCAGTTAGTATTTGAACTTATTTTAATCTGATTTGCAAAAGCTATTAGTTTTGTTTTCTTTGTAGGATTTGATGTTCGAAAAATGTGATACTTGAAGTACCTATATACGAGTACCAAATCTTTGTCTCTTCGCACTATGAGAGTACTTCCGAATAAATGTTAAGTGCATTAGGTACCTAATTAACATTCGAAGCGAAAGCTTTGCAAGGGTGAGAGAATTCAAAGTTAATGTGTGTTTTATCTAGGTGGCTTGGTAGCGCGACATTCGGTAAGTACGCCACACTGTTTCTTAATAACAAAACCATTTAAACCGTCTTTAAAAAATAGGAGGAAGAAAACACGGTTAGGTATGAACGAGTTGGGAAAGAGTATAGACAATAATTATCATATAGATAATCTTTGCCTATTATGAACGTATTACTTCGGGCATCGCGGCACAGACGGTTGTTTTAGTAAGTAATAACACTTTGATTTCTAGATGTTTCGGGTGGATTTCACCACTCTGAGTCCACTGTGTCCGCGTACTTAATAATCAATAATGTGTCCAAATCGCGAATTGATTACCTATGCCTACCATGGATATAATTTTCCACACATGCTTCACTACATAGTATAAAACAAAGTCGCTTTCCCCTGTGTATCGGATTTTGATGCGGTTTTTTGAAATAGTTAGAATGATTCAAGATGAAGGTTTATATGTATAAAAAATCCCGAAATTCCCAAGGGTACGGGTACAACTCACAGGTAAAACCGCGGGGCGCTGCTAGTTACATCATAAAATACATCAGTATTTCTGATTCCTGTTCATTCACGTGATACTCGTATAGGAATCTAAGCTGAAAAATTATTTCATGTGTTAACTGCAATAAATAGAAATGCAGTTGATTGAGTGGGGTCACTAGTAGATATAATATTCATATATGTACTATGTGCCTATACAAAAAAGTATTAACCGGTAATGTCCCACTGCTGGGCAAAGGCTTCTCATCTCACTGAAGATACCGGAACAGTGAGGGAGGATTAGGCATAATCACCACGCCTGCCAAATGCGGGTTAATGATCTCAAACCCGAGCCATGTTTGAAAATTAGGAAACATGTTTTCGCTCGACCCGGGAATTGAACCCGGCACCTCAGTCTTGGCAGGCGAGTGCACATACCTCTAGACCACCGAGGCGTCTCGAATACAAAAAATATATTCCAATCGGACGGGTAGTTCCAAAGTTCTGTTTAAACAAACAAAAACACCCAATTTTTTTTAACTTTATTAGTTTATAGATTAACAAAGTTATAAATATAAAAGGTCGCCATATAACGGCGCCTATGACGCCTAACCTCGATTTCTGGAAATAATTTAACAAATTTACAATGTCTAGACGCCAATGGAGCTAAAATGAGAATAAAATGAATACGTGTTGAGTTGTTGACGAAACCCTACGTTTAACTACGCACTACATTTTAATATTGTGCGTATTTTACATTCAAACATACTTTTTATTTCATTGAGTATATGGCTGAATTAAAAAATTGATACAGAGAGAGACGCTCGGTGGTCTAGTGGTATGTGCAATCGCCTTCCAAGACTTGAGGTATTGAGTTCAATTCCCGGGTCTAGCGAAAACATGTTTCCTAGTTCTCAAAGATGGTTTAGGTTTGAGATTACCAACCCGCAGTAGGCAAGCCTGGTTATTACGCCTAGTCCTCCTCAGTGTACTGATATTATCTTCAGTAAGATGAGAGGCCCTTGCTCGAATCAGCAGTGTGACATTACTTAGAGAGAGAGAGAGGAGAGAGAGATATGGAAGAGAGAGGGGAGGAGATAGAGATAGGGGGAGGTGGGATATAGGGGTAGAGAACGGAAGAGAGAGGGTGGGACAGAGTACAAAAAAAATCCTATTGGGTCAAAGTGCCTCAATATTAGTTTCAGTATATAAGTGACATAATTAGTCCTAATTATAATCACTACATAGTATAAAATAAAGTCGTCTCTTTTTCGTGTCTGTCACACTGTTTGTCTGTCTGTATTGCTTAAATCTTTATGGTACGTTTACACGCTTGCCAAGCCTTGGCAAGGATCGACAATCGCAAGCATGTAAAAAGGGCGTTTGGCTTGGCTTGCGTGGGCTTGTGCCTGCTTGCTTCCGATCCAGTCGAGTGTCGGTTTTTTTACGCAGATCAAAGGGCGTTTGCGGCAAGCGCTTGCGATGCATTTACATGTTGGTCCGCGTTTAGTAGCCATTGTGATCTCGCGGATAAATAAAAAATGAGTTGCTGGTCGAATGAGGAGAGTCTTTTGTTTCTGGGACATTACCAAATGGAACCATGCATCTGGAATCCGAAAGATGCAAATCATAAAGATAAGAAGATATTTCAAATAAAAGTACGTTAACCCAAATGCAATAGCCGTCACAAGTTCGCTGTCCGCCATGCTTGGATGTATATTGCAGACTGACGCATTCACAAGCGTATAAACGCCTTTCAAACGCCAAACGAGATTTCTGGAGGCTTGGGACTGTTTGGAGTTTGCCAAGGCTTAGCAAGCGTGTAAACCCGGCTTAAAAATTACGCAACGGATTTTGATGCGGTCAAGAGGAAGGTTTTTATGTAAAAAAATTCCCGAAATTCCCACGGGAACGGGCACAACGCGGGTAAAACCGCGGGGCGCTGCTAGTTAATCATATGATGAAAACTTTAAAGCGACATTTTGTAATATTGTCCTGTACAGGAAGACTTTCCAAGTAGCGCCGTACACTTGTAACATGTAAACTCGTAAACCTACTGTTGTATGTTATCGTTAAACAAATTTTATTACCTTTCTGCAACATTAGTATAAAATTTATGATTGAAATGACATCGTAAAACGTCGCCATCGATAGACTCCGAATAGAACATAAAAATCTCGCGATAAAATGAATAAAAACAAATTTTACACACAAAGATAACTGATTTTGTTTCAATTTGTACATTAAAAAAAGTATGCAAGATAACTGAACGTTAAGTGAGTTCGAGTTGGTTAGTGGTCAACCATGGCGTTAGAGTGCTTTAGACCGCCTCAAGGCCTCCGACATGGTCTATCGATTGAAAAAGCCGGGACCGACACTATAACATGCCGCCTGAAGCACGGTAGCGCTCAGATACAAATGAAATTATCGGCCTCCCATCCAAGGGCTGAACTGCACGTTGCTTAACAATAGACTACGTCATAAGCGTTTATTCATGAAATAAAGAATTGTAACTTAAGAACTTTGCTTTTCCGGGGTTATATTATTGTTAGCTTCTCCGATTTTCGAGCAGGTGACTTTAAAAATGGAACAATAGTTTTTTCTACGCTTACGTACACTATTTTATAACCTACACCAAAAAATACCCTGTTTACAAAAACTGCGCTTTGCGTGCGTTGAGCGACCCGTATACGCTCAAGCTTATTGAATAAAACTTGAATAATATCATTTTATCAGCATTTTCCCTTGCATGTGAATACGAAAGGTAATTGCATTGTGGTCGTTTTTAACAATAAGACCTCATTTGTATTTAAACAGGATGCAATTGCCTCTGTGCGATTTTCATTCCACTATTTTGTTCTCTTGCATATTTCAGACAAAGTTACAAGGTTTCCGGAGCCCGTATTGTAAGTTTGACCTAAAGGAATTCCATTTTAGTTTATACAATACCATATCGAATCGTTTTTACGCATGAGTATTTTTATACATAAAACATACCTTACGTTATATCCCAAATAGAATATATCCATAATACAATTTATCCGGTCCCTCGACCAAACATAAGGTAGGTATAATCCTTTAAGAAACCTACTTGAGATAACATATTGGATCTTTTATTGACAAAGTACTACATCTTTGATCGAGTAAAACGCAAACAAACAAGATTTATGTATGAATTCAACAGTTATTTGCAAATATATTATGGCTTCAGTCGCAACAGGCTCGGGAACAAAACAAACTTGATTCGATCGAGAAAATTGAGATTGGAACAATAACAAGAACGATTTCAGGTATCAAAGTAGATAGGCGTCGAGGGAGGAAAGTATATCGCTCAATAAACGAGTTGTGAGGCACGCGAATGAGCCGTAATTCATGTGTTGGCACTCAATCTCCGGTTTATTAATGTTGTACGAGTATAATGCTTTACTCGCTCTATTGGAAATGTGAGGATGCGAAGGAAATGTACGCATTAGTAGTGTATCCGGGAGTGGGAACTTTCGGTTTTATGTGGAAAATTTAATATTTCTTTGAAAAGAAAGATAAATTCTTCATGGAAAAAGTACAGATATAAAACAAAGTGATTGGTGAAGCTTGTTCTGCAACTGCTCCAAACATTACCTGACTCAAGTCACCTGATTTTCATTCAATTTTGACAGTAGTTTATACAAAAGCCGCCCTTACAATACATTGTTCTATGATGAACATTATAATAATAAAAAGTACATGTAGTAAGTTGAATAAACTAATTCTCCAGCTATTATGAAAAAGCAATCAATCGCCACTTCTATAATCGTATACGATAATTTCGGAGTTAAAACTAACCCGTTTCCAGGAATAAAACGTAAACCTAAAATCACGGCTACACTAACGATTAAACTTGTTAAACGTTTGGGAACTCAAATTGGAGCTCAGTTTTCAGTCGCTTATTGAGTCAATTACCTTTTAAAGTCTCAGTAATCTGTACCCTAAGCGCTCTCGCTGCCGACGCCAAACTATGGTCAGGTGTATTGTTTCGTAGTTATAGAGGTCAGAGGACGATAATGACCTTAATGTTTATGTGTTACTTAGATACTTTGTCTTTGACTTTGTCGTTTAGTGATATCAATCTCGCCAAAACATTTTCATATTAATAGAAACCAAGACCTATGTCTTATCCAAGCTTTATTTTAAGTAAGCTCCACAGTAAATATATGTAGCTTGACCCTGGTAGTAAATATATTTATGATACTCCATAGTATATTAGATTTCACAAAATATTCAACGAACTCAAAAAAATATTTCACAAACAAAAGCAATAAACACTTCTAAATTCCAACTTTTCACGTTTCTAGAAGAAATATTTCCCACTGAACGAGATAAAAATCACGTTTCATTATTTTATTTTCCAGTAGAATTGAAATATAAATGGGGTTCTGTAAGTTTCTCACAGACGGACAGGCTACAGCACTTCAACCATTCGGCTTGAATGCATTTTAAAAATTGAGTTTCACAAGAGTTCCGCCGCGGCGCGCTCGTTCTACGAAACACCGTTTATGTTTACTTTTCACACTTTGAATATATTGAACGTTACTTCCTACCTTTGAACAAAAATGGCCAATTTCAACGCCAGTACAGAACACCTGTGCTTCGCGGTTTTATCTGCAACAAACTATATATTTATGAAGGCAATAACCGTGTGAGAATTAGTCCTTCCAATATTTATTTACGGATATAAGTCCCGTTTGTTTTAATCTTCAGTTAGATCATGTCGGAGGTCTTTAGGATAGGTCGCTGCAGGTCAAACCTGGTAAAGTGGGGCTACTCCACTAAGTCGGAGTGTGACTGCGGTGCCCCAGACCAGGACATGGTTCACCTCTTGTCCTGTCCTCTGTGCCCTACCACCTGCACTAAAGAGGACTTACTGAACGTATCAGACGCTGCCCTCTCTCTTGTGAATTACTGGTCCGGGAAAATATAAATACTGAATATGATTTTGCGCCATTGACTCGAAAGAAGAAGAAGGATAGATACCAACATGTAATAGTACCAATAACATCATTAGTAAGGCGTTGTTTCGATTGAGAGACGATTCTTTACAATCTGCAGAACTGGGGAGTTCAATAGAACGCGTTACGTTACCTTGCGAATTACCATCACTTGCCCCTGTCATTTTTTTGAACTCATCGACTTACAGCATGTTAACTAGCTCAATCTAATCGACTCTTAATGTTGTTCCGAACCCCTAAAGTGCATGTCTCCTCAAATTACTTCCGTAGACCGCTCGTGGATGTAAACAATCAGAGCACCGCTGATAGATGTCTTGGCATTAGACTTCCCATTTCATTCCATGCAATACTTATAATGGAAACAATGACTAAACAAAACAACATTCTATTACGGAAGATAAAAATATGAGCCTCGTTTTGATGCCACTTCTTCCTTGTTTTGTATTCACTATTCAAGTTTCCTCCCTTTTGTGAAGTATTTCAGTAAATGTTTATTCATATAGCGAAGTTTTTAGTACCAAATGAAAATTATTTGTAAAGTTTTTCGGTAAAGATGCCTTTTCTTTTCTACGACTTTATAAAATACTTAGTAGCTTTTTACCTACTAGTAGCAAAGAAGAAGTATCGACTATTGTTATGATACCTTCTTATGCTTTTTCTATTTCCATAATGAAATGGAACTGAATAACCAAATCAATTTTTCTGCACATGCTTAGGCAGTCTGAAACCTCAGACATCAATGTAAACCACTAACCTACAGAAAACCTTTGGCGGCTCAATAACAACAGCATTGGTCATTCACTCGATGAAGAAAAAGAAGACCTACAACCATCGCACATTGAGTAGCTTAATTATTCTTCAAGCAAGAGCGATTTGTAACATAAAATTTACGTTTAAAATTACTCCAATTATATATTTGATCGATAAGTTAACCCACTTTTTGAGTTCTAGAATTATATCTCCTACTAAGTGTATCTTCATCTAGTCTATAGTTATCTCAATTGAAGATTGTTAACGTATCAACCCTTATATCGTACTTATCGGGAAATAAAATAACACTTGTAAGAACCGAACCCTGTATATTGTCCGAGGTATAATCACGCCATTGGAACAAATCGCGCTGCCTATTGTTGTGCCAGTCACTTACGTGATACGAATATTCCGTATTTTTGAAAACAAGTTCAATCCACCGCGGGCTTACGTGACAACGTTTACTAATATTTATTCAAAAAATACCTAGTGTATATTAGAATTCGGAACCACGACTGACCTTTAATTACGGGGAATAGTCCTGAAAATCTATACTAATATTATAATAATATTATAAAGCTGAAGAGTTTGTTTTGTTTGTTTGTTTGTTTGTTTAAACGCGCTAATCTCAGAAACTACTGAACCGATTTGAATAATTCTTTCATATATAGATAGTCTATTTATCGAGGAAGGCTATAGGCTACATTTTATCCCGAAATTCCCACAGGAACGGGCACAACGCGGGTAAAACCGCGGGGCGCTGCTAGTATATAAAAAAAGCTTGCATAATAAATGTAAATTAGTATTATTTAAGCACAAAAACAATGTCATTCGTTAAAAAATAACATTTTACATACATTATTTGATTCGCTTTTTCTTCTAATGACAGCAACAAAACTAGCTTTCAAGTAAAAAAATCTGCATCCAAATCGGCTTACCCGTTACATGCTACAGTGCCACAGACATACACACAGATGCACATAGCGGTTATACATATAACAAACACTCTCTTTTCGCTGCGAGATAAAAAATAAAATCATAACCATCATCAAATTCTACGGGATTTTTCGAGGCAAAAAACAATGATTTTATTTGTTTTTTCTTTTAAAAATATTATTTTGTGCCTCGAAAAACTCCTTAGTAATAAGTTAATAATGTGTACAATCCTCAGTTTAAAAAGCCCATCATAACAATATTACTTATTGACATTATCCCTACCATTCTCCAGACATCAATTCAATTCTTTTACGACCTAATAACAACAAAATCCTAATTTAAAAAGATTGAAATTGGAAGGGCTCGTTCCTTTTAAGATAATTGTTTACGTGATATTAGGGCGACCCTCCAGTAGAGTGATCGCAAGATAGGGTTCATCCGACTCAAATCGAAACCTTTTAAGATTGACGAGATAAAAGTCGTTTATTATTGTAATGCAGTCCTCACTCTATCCATCCCTTCATTTTATTAGTGTGCCATTAATCTTGTTTCTATAAAAACCGCCTTTATCCCAATACCCGCCTATTAAAAATTACAAAATGACTATTTACGAATATTTGCAGTTTTCACGTCAAACCGACTGACCCAGTTTTGAGAAATTTTAGCATAATTATACTCTTGAGAAGATAGATTTAGAAATTAACATAAGCTAGTTTTATCCCAGCATTCCCACGGGTGAAAACTCCAGTGATCAGTTCATAATTTATAAAACTGTTTGTCTTTAATGTATTTTCGATATTCAACCGCACATCTGATTTATACGTTAATATTACAGAACCTCAGTAACACGTTTTTCTCAGTTGTTCTCAGTTCAAGTTTTAATGGCATATTGAAAGTGACGTCACCACTAGTCCGTTTAATGAAAACGCTATTGAATATATTATTGAAAGCTATTATAAAATAATGGATGTCTAAATTGCTTTAACGGGCTTTATGTTTGTCGTCAGAATCTTAGGAAAATATATTCTTAAGTACATTCTACCTACGCCACCTGTTGTATAAATTTTATGAGAGATATTGCATAACCGAATCTACTACATACTTAATATTAATAAAATGGTTGTGAGGTTGAACGGTTGCTTTTTTCTGCTTTACGGTTTAAGCACACAGCTGAAAACCAGAAATAAGACTTAGGGTTAAGTCAAAATCAAAGTCAAAGCCAAATATTTTTATTCAGTTTTGGACCCATAGAGGCTCTTTTGAACGTACCACCTTAAGGTTAAGGGGTAAAGGTCTAGGCTACTTCAACAGCGAGTTCATCACAAAACTATTGGTCCGTTTTCGATTTAGGCGTCTCGTTAGCGGACTGAACCCGAGTGAAGCCGCGAGGTTCAACTCATTTATAAACGCCTAAAACAACGCGAAGTACAAACGAAAGTTTCCAATTCGGTAATCGTTAAAGTTTTCCTATTTTCTCTTATATTGTTGTTTGTATAAGGATCTGTTACTGGGGAAGTTTCAGATCGATTATGCAGATTGTGGGGCCGTTAAGTCCTGAGCATAGTCTAGACAATCTATTAAACTGACTTAGACATATTCGACGCAGGCAATTCTGTCTTTAGGCAATATAGTACAGTTAGGTAATTACGTATGCGTTTTCGGAACACATAATAAAAAATATACACAGTACTATAAATTGCAACAAATAAAATAAAATAAATTATTTTCATAATACAATCCAAGTGTGCCTTCGTGAAAGTGATTAAGAAGCTAGTTACTGGTCATTTTACCCTATAAGTGCAATAAAAAAGTATTTGAAAAACAGAAAAGTCTACTTCGCTCAGCAAATACTTCATAGTGCAAAGACGTCTTGTCTCAGTGTGCTCTCCTTCATATGTTTTCATAGACAGAAGTCTGTCTAACTACAATATTAACTGGTCTGCTCAGTCTTTTAAGTGATTACGTGTGAGTGGTGTGGAGTTGAGACGTCAGCGTCGAGTCAGCCCACCCTCGAGCCGGACCCGATGACTCTCGACTACCACTCGCCACTTCACTGTGACAATCAAATATCAGCCCGAGGCGGGAGGTCACCTAATTATGTATTATTAAAAATGAATATCAGATGGTGCGGTTTAATATGATGTAAGTTTTGTTGAGGGAGATTCCGCCTGCAAACATGATAATTAATATTCCAATAGTAAACACTATTACCATTTCAATCTATCTATTTATACATATAATAAAGCAAAAGTACATGGCAGATATTAAAAAAAGATGGCTGTCTGGGGATACTTAAAATCGATCATAGATCACGTTTCAACAGCTTTTCGCTTTTTACCAGTTTGTCTGTTGATGTATCACCTGAAAATTACTGAATGGATTTTGATGTATACTTTACTAATCAGTTTAGTAAAAAATTCATTTATAATTATTATGTTTTGTGATTCTTATCCCAACATAATCTTTTGTGTTCCCAAAATGAAATAGTAACGAATATGTATCCAAAAATAAAAATATTCAAATACAATTTCTACCCATTCAGTTCATTCACCTGCAATGGAAAAGCAATAAACGAGGCTAATGTCAAACATTTAATATTTAACATTCATGCAAGCTATTGATTAAAATACTGAAATAACACATTACCTTAATTAACAATTTGGCGTCATTGTAATTGAAATGGAAAATCAGTTCAGACTATAAATTTTATTTAATTCTCTTCCCGTGTGTTGATGGTTATTGGCCTATGATCGCTTGTTGAGCTTATACTGTGGGTTATTTATATTTCAATTTCATTATAATATTCTGTATAGTTTAAAATAGTATTATAGCTTGTCCTATCTCTTTTCAACGTGTCACACTACTCCTACTGGTATTGTTTACCTCTAAGGGATTTGACAAACTGCAAGGCTACAAGTATAACAGAACGCATCTGTTTCTATGACTCAAGTTTGTTAACTCGTCCAATTTGAAAAAGTCTATGATATCCTGTATAGTTATCGTTTCGGGGCGGCTTGCACAAGAACCCTTAAATCTATTTAATTCATTATGTTTAAGAAAAAATGCTGTTCGTTCAATATTATATTTTATACAGCACGGCATAGAACACTATTTAAAACGGACGTCATTTGTTTATTAAAAATATTTTTGCGCTTAATAAATTTAAGAATGCCTTATCAATCCGCACTTTGCTAAATCTCCTATAATCGATTCTATAATTCAATACAATACAAGCATGAACCTATCTACCTAATCACACATAGTCTTTTTTAAAGGTAATTTAAACGTACTCACACGGGTTTTTTCGTGTTATAAAGTTAATAAAGCAAGTAATAACTTACTTTTTATTTCCCGACGTTTCGAGGGGATTGCACCTCTCGTGGTCGCGGGTGAACTCTAATCACACATGTATGTTAGTGATCCGAAAATAAGTCCCGTATTTTAGAATCACCTTTCACCCGACCTGAAAATTGAACACGGGTCCTAGAATTTGACAGCCGAATACACATGCCGCTGAACTGTCGAGGCGTTCAAAGGGCCTTTAATTTCACACTGTAATCGTATATTTCCTCTGATCTAATCAGAGCAAAAGTAATAAAATGAAATAGTTGACAGCTAATATTTATAAGGGTCCTGATTTATTAACCAAACCGTTATGATAAAATTATTCAATTTATAAAATCGATTATAAAATCGTTATTCGGTTAATGGGTAATTTATATGAAAATTAGAAATAGAATATTTTTCTTTGGAGAATAAAAGTTTTAGTATCTAAGTTGGGACTATGTCCTAATCATGATGCATTGCAAGACACTTCGAGCATTGCATTGCAATGTCATTGGTAATTAAACTCCGGTCCACTCTTGCTCAGCGAAAACATATCTTAAGGTACGTACACCCAGGAACATGTGAATTCAAAATAACGGATGCGATAAACAAATACAAAAACAAAATGTGTATTTCCAAAAAGCAGTCTAATATAAAAGTAACTATCTTATAGTAACTACATCCATCACAAATTTAATATAATAAACGTCTTTTCATGACTTTTATTAAGTTCAATATTTCGCAAATATCTCAAGTCAGAATGGTTAAGTGAAGCAATCAGGGCAATGTTCATTAAGGGCGCATTTCCAACGAAGGGCGTTTGTCTACCGGCCTTCCATTTGAAGACATTATTGGCTTTGATCTTTCATTCACGGAATGGAATCACATCAACAAATGGAAATACTATACAATATTTGCAAGGTTGAATATAGCTTTACGAATAGGTATTTGATGTTTTTTAGGGCCGACACTGCGTTGCAATTTGTAGGTATTCCTTAGTATGTTTTTAAAAATTAAAACAATAAGGGTTAACACTGCGTTAAGCATGCGCCCGTCGCGTGCGCACGCCGCGGTTCACTTTTGTATGACATCGCACGTGACGGTTCAATTTTGTATGAAGCCACACGCGGCGGGCGCACGCCGCGGGCGCGCGCGACGTTTCACTTTTGTATGGAACCGCGGCGTGCGCACGCTTAATGCAGTGTTGACCCTTAATGTTTAAATTTTTTCCAATTTTTAAAAACATAGGGATACCTACAAATTGCAGACCAAACATACCTACTCTGATATAAGCATTCATAATTTAAAAGCATGTTGTAATGATTACACAATTTCATAACGGTTATTGTAACCCAAATATTTAGGCTACAATAAATAATTGTCATACAAAAATAATCACAAAATTAATGTTGTAGCCCTTTTAAAATATCAAAGATAAGTGTAAAACCATTAATCATGTAATTTATTGCGTTATATTTCCTAACTTCCATGATCTAAATAAATCAAGCGATGCTAAATGCGTGTTTGGTATGAAATCAATTATGATGCGACTTGTGGTCCGCGATGATCGATGGTCTTTTTATAAAGGGTGGCTGGCCTACCGCCAAATCTATATTGACATTAGCGATTTAAAGGGGCTTAATCATCTTGCCCTGAAATCCCGGCTTTGTGCTCAAAATTATCCAGTCCACTGTTTGTTTATATTAGACACAAAAAACATTAGAACGAATGAAAAATACGAACTAAGAAGAAGACTGTTTACAGAGAAATAAACTGGCATAATGTATGTAAATGTTAAAATATTGTTTTGTAAAGTATCAATTTCAATTAGGAAGTTTTCTAGCTACTACTTAACTATTGTATTCAATGTATAACTGACTACATCCCGCGGTTTTACCCGCGTTGTGCCCGTTCCCATAAAAATAACGGGATGAAAAATAGCCTATAACCTTTCCGTTGAAATCCATTACAAAAATTAGTATTCGAATCGGAGTGGTAATTTCCGAGATTTCATATACAAACAAACAGATTTTCTCTATAATATTAGTATAGAAAGCTTGTTAATTCGCTTGACAACGATACTTTACTAGCGTACAGTGAACTTATAATCTTTATTAAACAGGCAATATATTTTACCTCTATAGATTATAATAGTGTGCCAATGGAGTGTGTTTAGTAGAGAGTCGCTGTGAGTGCCATAAAGCCGCTTACTCCCGTTGCTTACTTGGAATGAAAGCATGCCGTCCGCGGAATATTAATTCGAAAATAAATTTCTATTATGTTTTCCCAAGGCTTCTCAACAAATATGAAATCTATTGTTGAGGCTATAACGTTATTGTACCTTAAGCTTAATATAGAGCATAGAAACTGGATTCAATTAAGTACTTGGTCTATGCAGGTTTCATTTAATATTGGATTCGAATTTTAATTGGGCGTTGACGCTTCTGTGCTTTAATGTACATGGCCGATACCAAATTGGAGTCTGAGAAGTGAAAATGGTCATATATACCATTTTCTGCCACATGGATGAACGATTATAATCGGGACCTGAACGAGAGACCCTGAAAGAATGATATGTTATAGCTCTCCTTAAAAATTACTAAAAGAGAAAAATTCATTGAACAGGACCTTTCAATAAATATTAATGCCCGATTAATTAAAGCTAATAGGCTAAAAAGAGATCTCAAAGAGTAACAGAATCCATTGATAACTAAATTATGCTCCTCAAATGAAATACTCTTGGGATCGTCGGCGAAGTAAAGAGATGTTGTAAAACGACACCTGTTGGCTAGATGCCTTCGTATTCTTCACAGAAATGCAATCTAAAACTGTCTTTATTACAAACTGTATAAGGTTCAGTAAATAACCAAAGTTGGCTCCAAGTTCCAGGCATGCACCAGGTGGAATAATAACGAACTATTGGTGGAGTTGATCTTACTCACGTTTACAGGGAAACTTTAAAAGTTAATTGAAAGTTGTGTAGCGTGTTTTATGAATTATTTATATCTTTATATTGTAGGTATATATCGGTATTGGTGATGTAAAAGAACAAAGTCTAATTAAGTAGGTAAGTCGTTGTATTATTGTAGTTATTCGAGCCGTCTATTAAATGGTAACTAAACGTAAATGTTCATACATACATGTCAACATCACTCAATGAATCACTAGGACTGACTGACTGACTTGGCGTCTCGAGTACCGCAGAGTTTTCAGATATCGTAACTGACCCACCAAATTTTTCTTATAAAGATTTTCTAATATCTGATCCGCAAAATTATGAATAATAAAGACGTGGCCCATAATTCAAGCAGTCACGATCGAACGTCATTTAAATTCATGACTCTTCAAGTAATGACTCTAAAACTCTCATTCTAACAAAACAAATGATTTTCTTTCCGAGATCCCGACAGTTTAATTACCATTGAAGATTCTTGGTGGGTGCCGCAAAAACAATGAGATTTTTTTGTTCGATCCTCTTGCGTCATAATGCAGTGAATTAGTATTCTGCGGACGTTCCTCCGACCAAGGGAAACTTATCTATTCCTTTCTCTAACTTTTCCATCCACAATGTATCGATGGATCGCAATTTGTCCCCTGAGAGTTGTCACGAGTAGTGACAATTTATTTTCCCATGAAAGAGCAAAGCGAGCATGCTCCTGTCGGAACAAAAACATTCACAACAGAAACATAGACTTTTTCAAAAGAAGCATAAATATTTATCAATATATTTCACTTTCAAGTCACATACATGACGTAATGTTACTTTCTCAGCTACTTTCAGTCACATAGTAAATATTCAATATTTACTTTGATAAAATAACATGTTTCGTTTTAAAAGGAGTTTGTATGACGAGTACAATTTATAGTCTGGTGATTGTCGAACTAGAACCATCATTATTGTTTGGCTCGCCTCCAAGATGTGGTATACGGTTGTTAAACTCAGACTCAGCTACTGTGTTTTACTTAAACTTCCATTGCAGGAATAAATTTCAAAAGACGAAGAGATAATACCAAAATAAGTGAATGTACTACGTAGTACGTTGTTTTCAGAACACTGGAGATATGAAATATGAATATGCATGAATGGAATGTATGTATTTTAAAAGTCACCCAAACTCGAGTTCAACACAACATATTGTAATTACAACGAACGAAGCGGTGCAATATGTATGGTAATTGAGACCTATTTCAATATAAAAAAAGTGTGAGGAAACACGGAAAATATTATATCGCATGTTCTTTTAGCAGATGATATGACACACACGATAGAGAAACGAATTATTATTATTGCTCACTCACTGTTACTATCATTATGTTTACGCCAGGAGAGAGTAATCTCTCAAAATGTATATCATATATCCCGTGGTACTTGTATGTAATCATACAAGTACCACGGGATATATGATATACATTTTGGTAGTCTATTTAATGTTCTATGCCACGACAATAAATGTACACCAGTTATAAATGCATAGACTAATTCACGACGCAAAAATATGTGTATGTTTTGTAGGAAAGCTGACTTAATTAAATTACTTTAGTGCTCATAGCTTTACCTTTTCACTCATATAATAATAGAGTGTATAATATTTTATTTAAATTTTACACCTATTTGCTCCAGTAAACCTTATACCACTAACTTAATGCTTATTTAGTGAAGCTTGTTTGTGTCAAAGTTATATATGTACAATTAAACAGACTATCAAATCTGTATCTCTGTAGCTACCGTAGGTCGTCAATTGTTTTAATTATTTCCGCCTCCGGCCCGACCATAAAGTTAGGAGGCCTTGGCGTGAATCCTCGCCTCCAAGGGATAAAGAGATTCACTGGCGACTTATTAACATATTTGTATCTATTGTAAAGGCGTCCTTGTCACACATCAAACACAGACTCCATAATCTATATAGATTGAAGGAACGACAACGTCGCGCCTACACAATGCGGGGTTGTTCAGATCCTAACCAAATTAAACAGATTACTCCCCGAGGATATCCGATGCGTCACTAAATACCACATTATTCAAATTAAAATACGAATATTATGAAGTCAATTACGGTTAGAATACAAAACCAGGAAATGAATGTCGGTGACGGGATTCTTGGTCGTTTTCTCATTAAAATTAATGTTTATGCATGGCTATAAAATCTTATTTGCCGCGATTAATAACGTTCAAAGTTGTTTAAATTCATGGGTTTAAAAAACTTTAGGCGCGGAAAAGATTTACATTTTAAAATGCATTACCTGAATAAGATTTTTTTTTTATATTTTCCTTTGTTTGTTTTATTAATGTAAGTGTAATCCCAAATAATAGTAACAATTGTATAACATCAGAAAAACGGTTGTTAGTCGGATACAAATAGCTCTAATAACGTTACATTTATGACCCTCATTTGTAAGATTAGCTTATTAGCTTTGTATGTGGGATATTCTTCGTAAAACTGATTGATTATCTAAACCATCAGCCGCAATGAATATATTACCTACTAGCAGCGTCCCGCGGTTTTACCCGTGTTGTGCCCGTTCCCATAGGAATTTAGGGAAAAATAGTCTATAACGTTCCCGTTGAATGTGGCTATCCATTACAAAAAGAATTATGAAAATCGGATAGGTATTTTCTGAGATAAGCCCGAACAGAAAAATAGACAAAATTAAAAAAATTACCTTGTCATAATATTGGTATGGATATTACCAACAAATACTAATATTGTCCTTTCCTGTTAACCTTGTCTGTAATTGTATTTAGTAAATCCTAGTTTACGTAAATGAGCTTTAATCCCAACCGGACCAATTCTCAGTTCGTTATAAATTAGCATAAATTTTTGATTAAAATTTTCGTTCTTATCAACTCTGTAAACTTTGTTTCAAAGGGGTTTGTCACTGAGATTGTCGTTTGTAATTAATTTTGTGAACCAATAGATACACAAAGACAACGTTACACCAGTTTGTGAGTTATTTATTGATATTTCTCATGTTCTTTGTTTTCTGATTCCCAAACGCTTGATTCCGATACTCGGGCTCTGTTTGTATCAATCAACTCAAAGGATTCAAATCCATTTTATCTGTTTAAATATTTAATTTGTGAGTTTATCGACTCTAAAATTCAATATGAAGAGTTAACGGGTGATGTGGCGCGGAGCCAAGACCGTTTACTAGACAATTTGTTGCTTGTGCAGCGATAACTTTGGAGTATGTCAGGATAGAAAAACCCGGGTTGTCGTGCCGGAAGGGTAATCAAGATGAAGGCAGCGAGCTGGGCCCGCAGTTCTCCCCTCTCCAAAAACTCCAAACACCCAAACAATTAGATACATGGTGCAACTTCGCTTTGATCCCTACTAACTTCACAATTTGTTTGCTTTTTGATCAACTACCTTTTTATGCTCGATGAAGGAAACGACTATGTTAATTTTAAACATGGAACAATGTTTTTACTTTTTATTAATTGGGTCTGAACAAAAAGAAAACATAATTAACCTTATTAATAGGTTTAATTAATTATAAAGGTCTTATACAAATTCAAGTTTTGTCCGCTTAAAGCTCTTCTATCTATCATTCTATTCACTTACCTATAAATACAATAACACAAAAGCGACAGGACAAAGGTAGGTAAATCCTTGAAGGAACGCAATCAATTCAAAGCCATAAAATAGAGTCCATCTCTTGTAAAATGTTCACAAAGCGGCACGAAGCCCGTCTATAACAGATGACTCTCCGTTTCGCATTGAATGGGATTATTACCCGGACTACAGCGGCCGTGCGTTGATTAAAATCTTATAAATGCATCGAATATTCACTTTAACAACAAAATTGCTGATAATTTGTAAAAGCGTTACAATTTTGAACAGAATCGAATAACGATAAAATTGAACAATGTAAAACAAGTATCAGATAATATACGAAATGTGTTAATGCTTTCCCAACGAACAGCTTTGTGCTATGATTTTATAAATATGTGCACGTAATAACGAAAAATATTTAATAGGCATAGTATTTCAACAACTATCAACAAAATTCGTGCAACAAAATGTAAGGGTCGGAGTTAAGCTTTAAATATTCCTCTATTTGATGTTACAACGTTCTCAGTTGAACTAACGAGCTCAAGAGGAAAAGTTAGAGTAAAAACTTGCCAGTTGAAGCCTCTAACAATTTCACTTCACTATTGTGCAAATATTTTACAAAGTTCCTACTTTGTTTAACAGTACTCTTTAGATGCGATGACTTTAAAGATTGTTAAAAGAGGTATTCAGTATTATGTTCCACATCTGGACAAAGGTCTTTCGTGTCACTGATAATATCAGTACAGTGTGGCGTAGAAATCATTGCGCTTGCCTTCATTACTTTACGAGTACTAAAAGTAAAGCAAATATGAACTTTAATAAGATTCTTTCTTTTACAAGGACTTGTATTAAGGACAGGTCGGAGCTTATTTTTGTCTTCGATGGTCAAAACATTTACTTAATCAGGTGATTAAATTCTTAATCAAGTCACAGAATTCATTACACATCTAAATGTACCTCTTGGCATTACAATTCTACCTACGTATCTTAAGTAATAACTTCAACGTCCCCAGGTGATTACAATTAAAGGCAGCATTCAATACAATACCATCTGTTCGAATAAGACCAAAATTGTCTCCAAATTGCAGCTATTAAGTAAATTAACAATTTGCCCTACTGAGTCGGTGGCAATCCAGCAAGGTTGATTGGTCCACAAAATAGTATTACGTAATTTAAGTATTGGAAAACCTCGTAAATTCCACTTCGATTCTTCGATCGATAGATAAGTAATATTTATTAAAATTTTGTAATTTGCTCTGCGATACGGCCCGGCCGTTGTTACGGTATTCGGTTACATTTAAAAGAGGTTCTCTATACATCTATACTTAGTATAATAAAGCTGAAGAGTTTGTTCTTTTGAACGCGCTAATATCAGAAATTACTAATCCGATTTCTATCATTCTTTTTGTAATGGATAGCCACGTTCAACGGGAAGGTTATAGACTATTTTCATCCCGAATTTCCCACGGGAACGGGCACAACGCGAGTAAAACGCGGGGCGTTCTCTATTAATAAATATAAAAAATAGTAACGATAATTTGTTACTATTTTTTCTACTCTTTTAGCTTTATAATATTGTCATGTATTTTTATTAGACACATATTCGTATAGCGCGTCTGCGGGCTGGTTATCGCGTGACGTTGTATTCGTATGAAAAGTCACATTGCATTCGCCCACTCTGGTCCCGCTACGCGCCCGCGACGGGTCAGTGAGACCGGCCCGCATCCAGCCCGTACTCGCTCTGTATGTGTCGTGAGCAGGCAATAAGTCAAACATTATAGTAACAAAATAAATATATTTATAGAACTTATGGCCATAAACTTGTATTTAATTACCGTATCGGTTTGCAATTGTCTTCAATTAATGCAAGTGTAATTAAGGCAGATCCCACATGTTGCTCACCTCCCATCTGTCCTGTATTTGGCATCGTTATCTGTCACTTATAATCCGTTGCAGCACCACAATGACAGTACAATCTGCAGCTCTAATAACGAGGATGCGGTACTATTACATATTTAATATATTATGTTACTTTGTGCATACTTAAGTGGATATCGTTCTATGTAAGCTGCATGCGATTGAAGAATTATTTTCAACTAGCAGCGCCCCGCGGTTTTACCCGCATTGTGCCCGTTTCCGTGGGAATTTTGAGAATTGTTATACATATAAACCTTCCTCTTGAATCACTCTATCTATTAAAAAAAACCGCGTCAAACTCCGTTCAAGTAATATTTGAGTTTATCGCAAACAGACAGACAGACACTGCCACCACCAACCCACTGCCGGGGACTTTGTTTTAAAATATTTCGTGATATAATACTCTACCACGAAGTTCATGGCTGCATTATGAGTTAACAAATTCGTTTTAAATACAATTACAATTGTATAATAAGAGTTATCGAGAAAAACGGTTAGCACTCGGACATTAACAGTCCAATAAAAAGTTACGCAACTAACACGTGATAACATTCAACTTACGCAGCGAGATTTGGACTGTTCTCTGGTAATAGGCAACCGAATCCTGAGTGCGGCATTACCGCGCGATCGTAAAATGTGATCATCTCACCGAGAGCCAGGTCGCGAACATTTGAACTGCTCGCATTACCGGCTGTCGTAAACCGAGGGCTCTTATAGACCCACTTCGGGCTCCTTAAACTTGCCAAACGAACAAATGGAGAAAAATCAATGGATTCAATATAAAACCAAGGCAATCCCTGGACGCGAGTGTTTACGTTGGATAATCAGCATTATGTATGAGTGGATTGGACTGTTAATTGTATAATGAAGAGGGATTGTGTGGTGGAAATGAGTCAAGCTCGCACAATGATCAGAATCAACGAGAACTCAGCCGTGCGCTATTCAAATGAACTGAATACTCGCCTCTAATTACCTAGTTCAGAGAATTTCCATGCATTTTAATTTAAACCTGGAATTCCTTAAACCGCTGCACATCCACTAATATAATCGTTAATAATGAAACATTACGATTTTGAAGCGCCAATTGTAATCTAGTTAACCTGATTCAATTGTAATTAATATCAATATACCTAATATATTAATTACAATTGAATCACGCTCGCTCGCATCTCGCGTACATACGCTCGAACTGCTATGCACTAGCTATATGCACTGCTATGCACTAGCTATATACAGTTTAACAGTCACCATAAATGTTTATGCTATAAGTAGTTGACAAACGGTTATCCCTAAAGTTTCCACAAACAAAAACGATAGAAACCACAAATATTAGTCTTAACCAAGTTATGTGGCAACTATATCATAAGTCATAAATCTTGAAGACATATTAATTTAAGTCAAAACTAAACGCAATAACTCATATTTTAATAAAGGTTGAACAACGTCTGCTTGTTAGGACAGAGAAGTGTCTCCATAAATATTCCCCCTAAACTCCATACATCACTGAACAGACATTAGTCATAATCACGGCGTGTGGTCGTCGGTGATCAAACTCATCAATTACGCTTTTGTTCGACAAACGCCTCGATAATGTACGGTGACACGAGACCTGCGATATTACATAGTTTCGGTGAGAGGGGAGCCAAACACTGAACAGACGTACGACCTCTAACATGGATTACTTTCGTTATAGGATCGTTTTTTAATATGTTGTATTGTATTGTATAGTTTAAAACAATAGTGAAAACTCTTTGTAATTAGTCAATTGAACTCCACTCCGCCTTAGTACTAAGCACGAAATAGAGAAGTTACGCAGTAAGCGCTATGCTCTTCCATGGTACAAACCCTAAATGGGTCAGCGCCACAAAACAGACGCAATAACAACGACTATAAAGTGAGGGGATGTCACGTTAACTACACTAATACGGTAGGAACTTATGGTAGGAGACAAAAGCATATATGTCGGAGCGTGGCATCAGTGGCGCCACACCAGATAGCGGATTATAACGTCACTACATTATTTTTAGTCTGTAGAAGTTTAAGAGTAGTTTGTAAATTCAGTTGACTGATGGAATCGGTAGTGTTGTTATTCCGTGACGTGAGTTCTACCTTCGTGGTGTAGTCTGTGGTATGAGAATAGACTATGTTAAGTCTGTGGTGTTACGCACTGTGACAGATGACAGTTGTTCGATAGAGGGATGTGAGCTGGTTTGGTAGTCTGTGGCAGTGAGTGAGTGGGGGAGTCTATGATAAGTAAAGATGGCGTACATTAGCCTGGTCGGTACATTAGACGTGATGGGACGAGTGAAGATGGTTGGATGGCGATTACATTGGAACGTAGATTGGAGGAAGGATGGGTTGACGACATCACGATCGTATTGCGAATCGAGTATAGGATTAGGAAAAGATTCTATGGCGTGGACAGGACGACTATGGGGTGTAGGGAGGTCGTTTAGGTTCCATCAATTAATTGAATCTAGACGTATCCTAACTGTAATGTGTAATCCATGATGATCGTGTGTAAAATACAAGCAATGTCATTGTAATGAAGTCCTGTGAGTTATTATTTCAAGATCAAGACCTAGAAATCCTAAGATGTTGGATTGACAGTATAATGCTCGTGCTTATCCTGATGTGACATGTCCCCAATATCAGAAATGGGGTAAATATCGCTGTGTTCGGCCGACATCAGAAGTAGGATGATTATCGAGGTTACCCGACATCAGAAGTAGGATGATTATCGAAGGTTACCCGACATCAGAAGTGGGATCAAGATCGCTATTGCCCACCGTGCATCTAGCAGAGAATGAAAAAGATCGTGCTGAATATCATATCGCCATGGATGGTGTTCAAGATCAACCACGGAGCTAGGTTTATGATAAGATGAAAGAATATTGAGAGCTGCAAGCTGAGCTCGTTAGTGCATGTTATCGACGACGACGACGGCGACGACGAGATTGAAATTCATGTACCTTCCCCTGGATTATGAAGCTCGTAGTATTCGGAGATATGTCTGAATCATCATCCCGCCAAAAGCGCTACTGTCATGCGCTTTACGTAATGTTTATTTTGCAATTGGTTATAAAACTTGGAATGTTCTGTGAGTATAGTTAGTTAGTTTTCTACTCTATTGTGGAGTTAAAAAGGTAATTATGAGCTTCCGAAAGAGTCAAGTTTAATCTTGTACGTAATGTGATATGTTCTAATATGTTTTCTTATTTTCATGTTGGTGCAATGCTGGTAATTATTGTGAGCATTGATGAACCTCGTCCTGGGTAGAACGTGGTTCTCTTCTCAATCCTGTTACCTGAGGAATATGAGGGATTGCGGTAATGATTGGCATGAATTGGCGTATTGAAGTATCTTAGTTGGGAAATATCCGGTGAGCTATTTTGTGATATTTGAGTCAGTTAACATTGAGAGTTTTGTAGTGAATCTTCGTACCACTTGATAAAGTAGAAAGCTTATTAAAAGTATTTTGGATGTTTATCCCGTTGTAAAATATGAGAGTATGAGAAAGGGTTTCTATGTGACTATGTGACTTATTGAGTTCAATGTTCGAACTCGGCGATGGTCGTGGTCTGGATTGACCGTACTGTGGAGTGGTCTGCTGAGACCGTGTATTGTTGAGCAATGTGATTGCTCGTCGGCTGGTTGCCGCGACTAGACGTGACTAGACAAGCTTACTGTTACTTACTCATGGCTCATATTGTAATGTGCATTTGAGATTAATAGTCTATTGAAGTAAAAGTTGAAAATGACGTGGTACCTAGTATTCATGTGTTACATAGTATTGATGATTCCCGATTGATAATAATTGTAATTAATTTTTGATTGAAATCAAGAATTTAAGAAAGAACAAGCTTCTTAATAGTCAGGTTGTCCGAGCGAGTGCAAATTACTGTGGCCGCGAGGTTTAAAGGAAAACGAGTACACAATCTAATGTCATTGACTGGTATAGGAAAATGCCTGAAGGGCAAGTACCCATTGTTAGTGATTCTGAGCCTTGTGAGGATGAAATGTAGTCACTTTTGACTGTGTGGTAACTAGTTGTGCGTGTCCTCTTGAGTCTGGGTGGTCACGGGGATGATCACGGGTGGTCACTGGGATGACCACAGGAGCGGCTGATCACAGGGATGATCAGGGCTAGGCGTGATCACTGGGATGATCACGGGAGTGACTGATCACAGGGATGATCAGGGCTATGGGTGATCACTGGGATGATCACGGGAGTGACTGATCACAGGGATGATCAGGGCTATGGGTGATCACTGGGATGATCACGGGAGTGACTGATCACAGGGATGATCAAGGTCATGGGTGATCACTGGGATGATCACGAGAGTGACTGATCACAGGGATGATCAGGGTCATGGCTGATCACTGGGATGATCACGAGAGTGACTGATCACAGGGATGATCAGGGTCATGGGTGATCACTGGGATGATCACGAGAGTGACTGATCACAGGGATGATCAGGGTCATGGGTGATCACTGGGATGATCACGAGAGTGACTGATCACAGGGATGATCAGGGTCATGGGTGATCACTGGGATGATCACGGCCAGTCACAGGGATGACTGCGTATTAGGGCTACGGGGATAGCCAGACAATAGAGACACACACACTTGACTTTTACTTTGATTTGAAATTAATTTGATTTTTAATGGGTACTTGTGCCTGACGATGTTCTAGTATTATGTTGAGATAAGCAAGGTGATTATAAATATTGAGATAGTTAAAATTGTTGATTAGAAAAGAATAATAGTTTGAGCTTTACTAAGTCTTTTGTTGAAGTAGAGTTGATTAGGTCAGGAGTGACCGAACGATGGTGATCGGTACACGTTGAAAGCTTTGAACTCTAAACGTACTTACAAGTATGCACACGATAGATTACGAAAGATGCCAGTAGGTCATGTACCAGTCGAAGTTGATGTTAATAGTGATCCTGATGAGGATAAGTAAACTTGTTTTGGTGGAAACTCGAGTAAGGACTCTATCGGCCGTATTGTGTTGGACCGTACCAGAGGTTGTCGTGTAGCCGTAGCTCAGTAGAAATCGGTGTCTACATTGTAGTCCGTGAGTACGCGGTAGCAGGCAACTCTGGCGGAGGTCGGGTTCTGGAGGAACCATTGAGTCCAGGAGTAGACTCGGCGGCTGTGAGAGCAATTGCGATTGCTGTACGGCTCGAGAGCCGTGGCGATAGAGGGGCTTACTAGAGTGAAGTTTCGATTTGTGTGGTTAATTAAATTGTGTCAATTTGTTGTTACAAGCGACAGTGGTACATGGCTCTGGTTGATATTTTTTATGGCTCTGGTTGATATTGATCGTGTTAGGAAGATGCCTGTGGGGCAGGTAACAGCTGACTCAGACGAAAGTGGAGACAGTGAGGTTAATTAAGTGGTTGATTGTTACTGGTTTTATGTCGTGGGTCAGTCTGAGACCGCACCAGAGTGCCGTAGCTGTAGCCCGTTAGAAATCGGCGTCTACTACTTGTAGTAGTCCGTGGGTAGGCAGTAGGCGGTAGCTCTGGGTAGTGTGGTCGGGTCTTGCCTGGTAGCGAAGACCGTAGAGTCATGGGACGACTCGGCATTCCGAAATGGAAGTGCATAAAGGGCAAATGCGTTTGCTAAATCTTGTGTTGTGACCACGAATAAAGCTCAGTAGTAAATCAATTGTGTTTAAATTGTTGGTTGTGTGTGAATAATGAACCAGAGTCTGTCACTGTTACTGGCCCCAGGGTTTTGGTAGATGAAACGTTATCATAATTTACTTTGTGATTTCTTACGCTATTTGATCATATTGTTAATCTGAATTTGAGTTGTTAGTAATCATAGTTAGTAATTTAAAAGAAAAACTATACAGTTACAAAGTTTCTTTATTTGAGCTGTTTGTAGAAATATGATTGGTCAGAAGTGGCCGAGGCGAACAAATACTCTCGTTGGTTATTTCTGTGCAGGTTAGCCAACACACGAGGACGTGTGCTAGCAGGATGGCCGTGTCGGAGCGTGGCATCAGTGGCGCCACACCAGATAGCGGATTATAACGTCACTACATTATTTTTAGTCTGTAGAAGTTTAAGAGTAGTTTGTAAATTCAGTTGACTGATGGAATCGGTAGTGTTGTTATTCCGTGACGTGAGTTCTACCTTCGTGGTGTAGTCTGTGGTATGAGAATAGACTATGTTAAGTCTGTGGTGTTACGCACTGTGACAGATGACAGTTGTTCGATAGAGGGATGTGAGCTGGTTTGGTAGTCTGTGGCAGTGAGTGAGTGGGGGAGTCTATGATAAGTAAAGATGGCGTACATTAGCCTGGTCGGTACATTAGACGTGATGGGACGAGTGAAGATGGTTGGATGGCGATTACATTGGAACGTAGATTGGAGGAAGGATGGGTTGACGACATCACGATCGTATTGCGAATCGAGTATAGGATTAGGAAAAGATTCTATGGCGTGGACAGGACGACTATGGGGTGTAGGGAGGTCGTTTAGGTTCCATCAATTAATTGAATCTAGACGTATCCTAACTGTAATGTGTAATCCATGATGATCGTGTGTAAAATACAAGCAATGTCATTGTAATGAAGTCCTGTGAGTTATTATTTCAAGATCAAGACCTAGAAATCCTAAGATGTTGGATTGACAGTATAATGCTCGTGCTTATCCTGATGTGACATGTCCCCAATATCAGAAATGGGGTAAATATCGCTGTGTTCGGCCGACATCAGAAGTAGGATGATTATCGAGGTTACCCGACATCAGAAGTAGGATGATTATCGAAGGTTACCCGACATATAAATTGGTTATGTACTGGAAGTACATGGACACGTAATTGAATGTCGAATACACGGCGCCGATGCGCTCCACAGAGTTTGGAGCCAATGCACCAGATACATTCTGATTCGATCTTGGAACTGAAAATTTAAACAAGATAAAATGTGAATCTCGCACAAATGAGCTCAAATGTTCGAAGCCGACCTCTTTTAAGGTTGGCCCCTGACCTACGAAATGAATGAATGAGGGTAGTTAACAGGTTTTAGAACTCAGTGTATTGTTGTTTGTACAACTTAAAAAGTTTTAATGATACTTAAAATATGAGTTATCCAATTAACTTTATTTACAACTCGCATTAATTTATTTCTGTAAAATCTGAGTGAATTTTTAATGTACGAGTATATCTTGATGAGCCATTATAAATTTAATGACCTCGTTTGTCACAACGAACCCTTTAATCAAGCCTTCGCGAGCAAAGCATTATCCTTTTATATTCGTCAGTCAACCAGAAATATAATTGAATACGAAAAAATATCGATGAAAAGAATCTCTTTTTAGACAAAGACGCAATGTAATCAAGGAAAATAGAAATCGTATCTTTTGTTTAAAAATGCCTTTTATGTGAATAAAAGATCATATTTTCTGTGTTTTACATCCCTTACGTAAGACCGCGGAGGCAATTAAATCGAGAAATATAAAGAATGTTTTTCTGTCTTCGTTATTTGCTGTGGGGTAATTAGATGCATTACATGCATATACTTTTATTTTCTTTCTATTACGAAGAATTACGCAGACGTCAAACTTCCCTAGAAATGTACTTAATGAGTGATTTTGACATGAGTGATGTAATGTAAGAAAAAATACGTCAATTAACGTCTATGAGTGGGCAGTAGACACGTGCCATAAACTCGAATAAAGAAGTGCCGTTATAAAGAAGTACAAGGTTGTACTCACAATAGGAAACACACAATGGTTCAGCAAAGTGTTCTATTGTAGGAACATTTCGTATTTTTTGCTTCACACACTGAAGTACTGACGTACTACTGACGTGACATGATTGACATCAACACAATGCAATCCAACTAGCGAAAACATGAGCCTTACTTTCTTGCATGAGCTAGATTTTGTGGTGAAGCAGTCTAGGAAGGACATTTCAATATTCAACGCTAAGGGACATATTCAGTAAAAAAATAAAAATAATGTTAAAAAGCTTAATTAAAACTCAGCCCATTTTTGTTTAAACGACATTCGCCCCTTGAGTATAAAACTTCTAAAATATAAATATGTATATAAACTTTAAACGTATCTACAAAAATATTATGTTATCGGTCATAAACGCTCGGAGCATATTGCTACGAGCTACGCCGTAGAGGTGCTACAAACGTCGTAGAGGTGCTACGAATGGCGTAGCTTCTATTCATACGATATAAAGTACTGCGGTTTTTTTTATAATAGCCAACAGTGAGTTCGAGAGATATTATCAATTTTCTACTTCAGCAATGTCCAGCTGAAATTTAATCTTATAATAAGGTATTGGAAATGTTGGAATTTCAAACTTTACACCAAGTAGGTCAGATACTTTGGTATTCGTTATCTTATTTCTACTTGTCATTTCCAACTATTGCGTAATATCTTCAACTGTATGGTTTGTCAGAGAACAATCCAGAAAGTGATTAACGATTAATTTTGTACTGAAATGAACTCACTAACTTATGAATAGTTCACACATTTTTTTTTCATATAAAGTATGAGAAATGTTGCCATATACACATAAATTCTCCATAACTGAAGTTGGAGAGAAGTGTGCTCTTGATATAACAAGAGAGTACGTAAAAAATGTTGAGGACTCGTCACTGCGGAAGTTGAGTATTTTCCGAGGAGTGCACGTTTAGTTCCGCACCTGTGTGCCAGCCGAAGACACAATCCGTCTTCGTTAAAGGGCCGTCCGCAGTCGCTCAACAAACTGCGTACATCCATCAACTTTTTATCTAATAGACGTACACCTGTATTCTGAAAAATTGTATGAACTCTCCCTTAATTTCGGTCGCGGCTGATAAATGTGCTGTTGAAATATTTTGTGTAACATTTGTTGTGATTTCGTTCATTTTGAACAAATGAACGAAGTCACTTATAAAAATGACAGATTAAATAAAACAAACTAAACCTCTAAAATATTTCATTCTACAAATTATTTTTCTACAAAGCAGGTTTAAAATCATATTTTTAATAAAACTACAAAAGTTCCTGAGATAAGTGTACACAAAGTCTGTTTCATTACAATGCACGCTACTTCCCCATAGTGATGTTTACGAGAATCTCCATTTATACCAATATACAGTTATTTAGATCCAATTAGATTCTGTGCGAGGTAACACGGTGCATACAAATTAGATAAATTACAGCGTTTCTTACACAAGTGTCAAGAAGCCGACGTGCCTAAAATAACTAATATGTGGTATTTGGTAGTCACCAAGTTGGTGTCATAAGTTGGCGGGGTTTCCTCTGTTCTCTGGTTGTGTCTCTGTTGTCTGGTTGCGGTTCTCATGTACGTTAGATTGCGGCGCTGTTCGTGCGGTTACTATCGGCCCTCATTACTTCATGCACACTACTGCAGATTCGAATAAAACCCTATTTCTTTAACATTGCTAAAGCGCAACACACATAGTGCGGGTGTGGTTACGGGCCCACTTCGACACGGCCACGGACACACAGGTCAGGTGTGACACCTTTTATACAAATCCAAGGTAAAAAGGAATACAACGTCACGTGACCCGCACGATGTGTCTTACTTTAAATATTCACAAATGTTTCATTGAATGTCTGCCTGCGAGCGAGGATAATGTTTTACACATTTTTCCTTCTGATTTATTTGAATAGCAACTTTATTCGCGTAAACTTTTACTACGAAATTTACAACAATTTATATACAACTTTGTGATTTACCGTTTTTTACATTTTATAAAAGCACCAGAGAGAATATCTCTGGTATCTTTTTTATTTTTATAAGTATGGGAAGCCGTTTATGTTAAAAACTATCTTAAATTTTTTTCTTTTGAAAATAACCTTTGTATAGGTAATGCTGTCTTAATTTCGATTAGTCCACATTCACTGGAAACGTTCAAGTCTCATTAAAGAGCAGGTTAAGTCAGACCCATAAGTAGCGAGTTGGAAGTAGTTGTTGTTGTAGATCAATCTTGCGGCAACCGCCTCCCAGTTCCGCAGGGGGATGCGAGATGGCTGCGGAAACAACCCTTAACAGCCACTTTCCGAATTTGTGTAGCAATAAATTTGTTCCACAATATATCCAAGCGAACGCCTAACCGAGAAATTCTCAAAATATTTTCGGGAAGAATACAAAAGACCTCAACGTTACATTTTTCTGGTTCACACAATAGGGGACAGCCATTAAAAATATATTATGTCGTTAAATTGCGTGCGACAGATCGGCTCTGGCCGTATTATAAATGCAAGTTTTATTATTATTTTACGACTTTAATCTTCTTTACCGTAAAAAATAGAGTCTCTAACTCTTTCTAGAGTAAAATTGTGTAAAGGTTCATCACTTGTGTTGTTTACGTTTCTTTAATAAATCACTCAACTTGTCACAATAAAAAGATCAAATGAAATGAGACACTAATTGAAATAGTCATTATTATTTTTTCCTTGTGAGTTGTTTGTTCACTTTGTAATTAATAATAGGAGGTCGAGAGAGTTGGACGAGATTTATTGGCAATTTAATTTAAACGGGACTATTCTTGTTTCCCGTTCGCTTACTACACTAGAATCCAACTTTTACACTAAAATTTCACGGACCGATAATCGGAATGGTTTGAAACGATTTATTGATTCATATATTCACAACTATCTCTTACTTTAAATATTTTTCTAATCTTAGTTTTTTTCTCTTTTTTTCGGGCTCGAGATCACCAACCCGCAAGAGGCAAGCGAGGTGATTACGCCTCACCTTCCTCAGTGTACTGATATCTTCAGTGATGTGAGAAACCATTGCCCAGCAGTGGCAAAATTACTGTTTTAGTTATATCTATATAATAATTATTCCACATTTATCTCTTATTACTCGTGGCGTATTTTAACTTATTGATGTCGCGATTGTTAAGCAACGTACAGCTACGTTCACCAGAACTACTTGGATTGGCGCCGTGGCTCATAGAGGAGCGAAATACTTACTGCGTTTCTCTATTTCCTGTCGTGGCTAATAACGGGTGCGTCGTATTTTCAGTGCTGTTTCAATATACCATGTTGGAGACGTTTAAGCCGTCTAATAACTTCGATATCGAGGGTTGGTCACGAGACCAACCTTAATGATGACTTACTTATAAACCCCTGTTTAACTTATTAAACTGTTTTCTCGACGACTAAAATTCTCATAAATTGTGAAAAGTATCTAATAACGCTTAAAATAATTGTTTCGGATGTAGCGACATGTCGCCCCGTAGGGAAATCATTTTTGCGGTAATATCGCGTTTAACACTTGTTTGTCTCTTGTAGACCGATTTAACTTGACTGAAGCAGCGGAGTTTTGAAATAGATAAACTAGAACCGAAAATAAAAAATAACAAGAAACCCAAAGTAGGTAACCAAATGAAGAACAGAATATAAAAAAATTAAAGTGTATAGATAGATTTGAATAATTCTTTTAGTAATGGATAGCCACATTCAACGAAAAGGTTATTTTTCATCTCGAAACTTCTATAGCATGGGCACAACGCGGGTAAAACCGCGGGGCGCTGCTAGTTTTATTATATAACGTGTCGCGAATTTACTAAACTTTTCTTTATACATATTAAAAACTATAATAACTAACTAAAGTACTGTGGTAAACACAAAAACAACACAATTCTATCACAAATCTTTAATATCAGAAGCGTAAATCAAACCACAAGTCTTAATCAAACTAAAGTACATTCATAAATCTGTCTAAGCCACAACGCTTTAAGTTGAAGGGTTAATGACCTTTTCAAATTGCAGCAGGATTATCAGATAGGTTATGAAGAGCCCCACAAACTTGAACGGGAGAGATATGTCGATGTCCAACATTCGAAGTAAACGGAAAGATAAGTCTCTGGTCTCGGTGAAGGCGAGTAAAGCCCGGGTGACGCTGCGTCCCGTTTTATCTGTAAACATGAAACTTGGAAGTAGAAAAATGACAGTTATTGGATGTATGTTCTAGATAGTATGAGATATTACACTGCTTTTTTATTAAGAGATGTGGGTACTTAAAATGTAAGGTTACAGATGTGCTGTTTTATAACTTGTGTCCTACGTGTCTGATTTTAACTTTGATACGAGTATAGTACATACAGAAAAAACAACCCTATCTAGGTTGTGTCAAATAGTTGGTTAGTGTTAATGCATTCATTAAAAAATTACCATTTTTACGATGTCGATTGTCTGTTAAATACAAAACGTTATTTCATAACTTAAATGGGTTTTTAAGTTATTCGGGCAGCCAGTAGAAAGCCACGATTTTTAATTTTCTTACGTCTGTTACGACTGACATTTAGTGTAACGTTTACTAATGGGTAAGCGTAAGCTGAAGTAACCTGCCCCAAGTGAGTAATAAAATAAATATAAAAAAATAATTTTAACATAGGCTTTTCAATATGTATGACTAAACAAAACACACAAACCATCATTAAAATGAACCTCATTTGAAACTGTACACAATACATTGGTTTGTGTCGTGAATAATCATCGGTTCGGTTCGTCCCGAGGTATTACTTCCCCCGCCGCCCCGGGTCGTGATTAAATTCATTTATTTATATACGAGCCGGCCGTTATCCGGATCAGTCGAAAGTAACCGAATCCATTCACCAAGAATCTTCACATGTTTTGTGAATAACGTATTGATTACAAACAAATAAAGGAAGACCTTTTCAATAAGTCAATTCATACCAAGTCCTTATTTATTTTTTATTTATTCTATGTGAATGAAAGTCTGTCAAATACTGATAAAAGGGCAAATATTCAATAAAATAAAATACAAATAAAATATAATTTGGTGGGAATAACTGTTTTTCAAAGCTGTTTTGAAGAAACAAATACGTCTATTGGTATTTTTGTAGAATATCTCTCTACAGAATATCTCACACAGCCAAAATGGAAAACCGATATCAATAATGTGTTATGCGTCCGCGAGACGATCAAGTGCACTTGACAAGTCGCAAATGAATAAAACTTGTCAAGTCGCGTCAAGTCGCATCAAGCTCAAGTTGGTTCAAATTTTTTGTCAAGTTATCATCAAAATTATTGTCAAGTCATGTCCAGCACGTAGATACTTGACGGGAATTGTCAAGTCAACGCTGTAAACGATCAATATTCACTTCAAGCCCGTAGACTTGTCAAGTGCACTTGATCGTCTCGCGGACGCTTTACTTCTATTGTAAGTGTTAGAACCAATAAAGTGTGTCTTTACCTAGTTTGTTCTCATAGAGCTTGGAAGCCAGTAACTCTCTCAGCTTGCGCACTTGTCTATGGACACTATCTGCGAAGGTGCACGGGGAGAACAGCGCCAATATGAGAGTCACGAACCAAACTACGCTCCTTGTGAGTAAATCTACTATGTTCTGCAACATTGAATTGAAAGGTAAAAGGATTAGCCTGTGACGTCCACTGCTGGGCAACGGTCTCTCATCTCACTGAAGATATCAGTACAGTGAGGAGGATAAGGTGTTATTACCACGCTTTCCTAATATGGGTTGGTGATCTCAAACCCGAGCCATGTTTGAATAGTAGGAAAAATGTTGTATTTTTTTTATTTTTAGATGTAATCAAATTTTGTTCGGCCTCTTTAGAAAAATAAACATGTTGTAAGACTTTTTTTTATTAAGGAGTGAATGCACGGCAACTCGCCAGATCTGGACGCACCCTTTAATTTGAATAGTATGGTTGTGTTCGATATTAATCTAATTTAGCGTTCCTAGCCAGAAAACTAAGTAGTTGTCAATTGTTTATTTTCCTTCTTAGGGCACGTTAAACAGTTGGTCCCGGCTATTTCAATCGTTAGACCATATTGGTGGCCTATTGGCCGACATACTCCGACACCAGGGTTGGCCACTAACCGTCTCGAAATTAATGAATGAATTGATAGAGCAAAGGTCTACTAAATCTACCACAAGGGACTCTACTAATGTACTACATCTTACCATTTTTTCACGAATATAATTAAGAGATAAATCGTAATTATACATCAGAGAAGTAATGAACGAGATTATCATTAAAATCAGGAGCTGAAACAAAAGAAGACAAAGTAACAAAATAATTTCGGGTATTATCAAGTAATATTAGAAAGAAGTCAAAATTTTATTTTTTTGTTTGTATGTGGTCCGATTCGAATAATTATTTTTGTAATGGATAGCCACCTCCAACGGGATGTTTTTTCATCCGGAAACGAGTACAAGCGTAGAGTAAAAGCGCGGGGAGATTAGCAAGTCTGATATAACACTATATATTAAGGCACTAACCTGCCATTTAATAGCATCGATCAAGGAGTTGTAAGCTTCAACAATGATCTGATAGAGTTCCATCGTCTTTTTCATGCAATAAGGAGTTTCACATATTTTTTTCTCCGCCGATAACTGTTTGTAATCCTTCAGAAAAGATTTGGTGTTGCCAAGATTCGTAGACAGCGACGTCTCAATGATATAGTTAACCAGTTTCAACCTTGGTATCAATATACTTAACAGATGGCCGAAGTAAAATAACTCCAGCGTGTAGGTGATACTGATGAATAATTCTTTCCAGGGCACAAAATGGTAGGCACTCATGTAATAAGGCGCTAAAACCACCAAATATAAACCACTCAACATATTTGTTTGTATAAAATTATGAATGCTCTGTCGAGTAGCTTTCGGCGCGTACCCTATTTCGTCGTCAAACTTGTAAATTTCGTTGTAATAATTGCGCAAATGTTTTGCACTGGTCCAACTGAGAAGGGTACAGAATGCTTGATTGAAAATTATTAGGCTTGGGATTACAAAGTCATCTGATGTTATTATACAGCTGTACAATAATAAAAGGTTGGACAATGAGCTTATCAAACCCAATAAGATACTTATGTACAGTTTCATATTAGGCATTATAATGACCCTTAAGGAACCGAACACAGTTTGATAATAGATGAATAACTGAGAAAGTAAATCGATGTTATAATTAATATTTTGTTTAACATTTTTTGTTACCAAGTTGTTGATGAGCACTTTTGGAGGCGTCATGTTTGTGGGTACCACTATCATGTACTGAAAGACTCAGTAATTATTTTACTTCGAAGTAATTTCATAATGTGTTATCAGCTCGGTGGTAAAGTTATTATTTGAAGCGCCATTTCAATTAGATTAATTGATGAGATCACGACCTTATGACATGATGTGTATTTCATTACTATAACAAATTGTATTATAGTAGTTTATGCAACGTCATATAAAGAAGGGTATTAAAACACGAGTGTGAGTTTATGAAACGAGCGCAGCGAGTTTCATAATAGTAACGAGTGTTTTAATACCCGTGTTATATGCAGTTGCATACACTACTTTATCTTCACTATTTAATGCAATTAATCAAACAAAATTTTAAAAACAAAACACATTGCGAAACATTAAATTCACGCGTAGGTACGTGTATTGTCACAGTGAACTTGCCGCCATTAAAATCTTACCAATGAGAGCGCAGCTGCGCGTAGGGCCAATCAGGAGCGAGCGAGATCTTACCAAAGAGTTTTGTGTATGTAGTTTCGACGAAGTTTTCACGTATAACCCAACTATTTTAAAAAGCCAGCCTAATATCAAAATTTTATACAACTAGTATGAGGATTTTGACATAAGGCTCGCCAGGTTAATTGGTCGCGTTATAATTATGTTATAATGTTAAATTATAATGATATTATAACATCATGTGCAATTGCTTAAATTGAGTGTTTTAGTTGTCTGCGCTATAACAGTAGTAATTATAAGTCAAGTATTGGAAACATAAGTAGAATGTTACAACATTAGTGTAGATAAACTTCTAAATGTTATTACAAAGTAACGATAACCTATATTGTTTACCCAGTACTGATGTTAAGAAAACTTTACAACTTTTTTTGAAAAATGTAAGCCAATGTCAAGAAAACGTAAAACTTAATGTATAAAAAGAGTCTCATCTTCCTAAGTGTCTCTTCTGCATAAGTAACGAAACTTAATGTCTGCCTTCACAGACTTAATTCATTAAGATTAAAGCATATGTTACGAACTAACGAACACGTATGTTATACGAGTCTTTACATATATTCTTATGTGTCGTTTCACTTTCAGTGAACAAGTTCATGGCAGCAATTTCACATAGCGAATGACGCTATTCATCATTACGTGCAAACTTCTTTGAGGTTTATATATTTATATTTCTGTACACCACACATTTTCCACGAACATTCTGATTATATACCTATATATGTTACGGCTAATACCCGAAGTGCGGCTACACCTAGTTCTAACCGGCTAAAACTAGGTTTAGCCGCACTTAGGGTATTAGCCGTAACAATTATATGTCATTTTAATGAAAAGAGAGAGTTTAAACATGAAAAAAAAAAAATCCTAACCTACCGAATTACTTACTATTCGGTAGGTTAGGGTTATTTTTTTTTTACTAGTCCATAGTTATCGGTTAACATTACGGTTCGAGCCTAGACCTAGTTTTAGCCGGTTAGAACTAGGTGTAGCCGCACTTCGGGTATTAGCCGTAACATATACATACAAGTTGTATCTTAGGTCACATTAGGTGGCGACCGCAGTCTACGAGTATATCTATACTAATATTATAAAGCTGAAGAGTTTGTTTTGTTTGTTTGTTTGTTTGTTTAAACGCGCTAATCTCAGAAACTACTGAACCGATTTGAATAATTCTTTCACTGTTAGATAGTCTATTTATCGAGGAAGGCTATAGGCTACATTTTATCCCGGATTTCCTACGGGAACGGGCACAACGCGGGTAAAACCGCGGGGCGCTGCTAGTTAATATAATAAAGCTGAAGGGTTTAGATTTTTTGAACGTTTGTTTTTTGTTAATTTTAAACTACCAACCCGATTTGAATTATTGTTTTTGTAATGGATAGTCACATTCAAGAGGAAGGTACTAGGGTACTTTTCATCCCGAAACTTCCACGGGAAGCAAAATAACTCGGATTAAAACCTTGGGCGCTGCTAATATAGTACAAACAAAAAGGTAGTTGGCGATGATAGCAGTTGTCAACAATTAGCCATTCGCAGTCGGTGTTTAAAGTAGTTAAGAGTTAAAAAGACGTTCGTTGAGTAAGAACTAGTGGATTGAAATAAGATCGGTAACCGCATTAGATAATGTAACAGATTTTTATTAGTATTCACAAAGTTGTAGGCATTAATCTCGTGGAATTTCGAAAAGAAATCAGTATATAAGATCAATCTCATTAGGCATGCGAGCACAGCGAAAAGTGTCGCAATCCCACGTGGCTTCTGGAAGCTTTAAATGTACATTAATAAAAAATGTGATGGGGATCTCAAGTGACTATTACTGCGAACTTATGTAACCGTTTGGTAACTGAATGTTACAGGAATCAAGTGGAATTACACAATCATGAACGCGATGGCTGCGAGACGGCAAATTCATGACTTATAAAAATACTATAAATCTCGATCTGGCCAGTTACGAGGGTATTTTTTATGTTATTCTTTGCCCTACAAATCGTAATATCTGTGGTCTGCAAGACGATATACTGTTTTTTACGATTCAATTTCTGTTAGGCCTTTCAAATGTGAAAATTGTACCGGGTGATAAAATAATCGTAATGAGGTGATGTGATGGATAATATTTCACATTCATTAAAGAAGCTTCAGTGAGTCGGGTTTGTTATGAAATTAAGAAAAAATACAAAGGGTACCGACGGCAGTGCCCGCTTTGTTTTCTGCTTCAAATTAACCACGAAAGTTATATAATGCTTTTGTTTGTCGTCGACAGCGGTTATGAGCCGGTCGGTGCCACATAAACATTTCCATTTTTTTCCATAATACACGTAATATATGAAAGTTTTACTTGTTTCTACATCCAGACTGAATGACGGCTATTTTTGAGCATTGCATTGAACGAAAGTTTGTTAAAAGATTAAGTAACATACATACGTAAGAAAAAGTGAAAACAAAAAAAAACATTCAATTCAAAAACGTGCCTTATAAATTTCAGATTACACGTGTTTTAATTTCGAAGTTTTCATGACAGCTGCGATAAAGTTAATGTCAAAGTCATAATAATTCGAAAACTCGATCAGACTTCAGCTGTTTCAATATTTGCTGGAAATCATGCAATTGTAATGAAGAGAACCGTAAACTTGGGCCAATAGCTTAGAGATAGGATAGAATCATCAATATGTCTTGTATGAGCATAAACGAGTTAATGCAAAGAGGTTTTCCTCAAACCGTCGTGTTATTTCATTACGATAGCAAACTGGGTCAGAGGTCAACCTTGCAGAAACTGATTTTGTATTCCAAATCCGAATACTTTAAACATAAACAAAAACATGTTTGCTTGCAGTGCAGTCTTAAAACCTATAAAACCAAAACAGTAAGGAAAAGCACATTTGACATGTAAAAGTTTTACTGGTATTGGATTTGCAGGACTCCGTTAATGGCTGACATGAAGTTTGTCGCACTGACACAACGTTTGACAGCTACAAACTACACATCGTTAGTGATAGAGTGTTAACTACCAATAGGGGTACTGTGACTCCTAGACGATTCAATCGTAGATAACATTTTTTCGCATTAGAGCTTGCGTAGACCTTAGGCCAGATAGTATTTAAATTATCTAAGTCTTACAGCATGAAAAAGAGCTACAGACTTTCAGAACTATCTGTCTGTCTGCGATGGCCCATACAGTAGCTAATACATTTATATTACATACAAAAATATAGCTTAACTAGCCGCGCCCTACGGTTTCACCCGCATTGTACTCGTTGCCGCGGAAATTTCTGGATAAAATGTATCCCATGTGTTATTCTGATGTATAACCTATATTACTATAAAGTTTCATACAAATCCATTCTCTAGTTTTTGCGTGAAAGAGTAACAAACATACATATTGGTAGGATTTAAAGTACATCACAGTTACGAAACAATTCACAAACACAGTTCCTTACGCAAATAACTGTGTTACGAGTATATGTTATTCACCTGTTATTCGGTTCCATAAAGTTGCAAAGTTGTACTTCGACTGTGGCTATACAGAAAATATAACAAAAGCCGGTGAAACACGTGCTCGCGTCACCTCCTAGTGCCACCTGACACCTCGAGAAATGTAGTTACAAAGTTGCCGAAGCGTGCACTTGGAACAAAACGCTATATAACATCACTAGCAGTGCACCGTGGTTTTACTCGCGTTGTGTCCGTTCCCGTAGGAATTTGATTATCTGGGATGAAAAGTAGCCGCTTCCCGTTTAATGTGGATCTCCATTAAAATAATCATAGATGATTATTGATGTTTATCAATGTCTTAAAACTTTAACACCAACTTAAGATGCACGCCAAGACAACGAACAGTTTAGTCTTCGTTTTTTTCTCTATTTCTTTTGGAAAAGAACATATATTTTCGTTAGAGTCCAACATATACCTATACCATAGAAACCTCTTAACTATACAGAGTTGGCAACTAACCTACTTGCACTACTGTTAGTGATCATTACATGTCCCATCGTGTGATGCAAATTGTAATTATGATTCAGACGGATAGGGTTCTCGTTATTAATTAAGTATGGCAGTACATCTGCATCTGCAATGTAAACGTAATACTATGTCACACTCAATAGCTCTACATAGGAACTACAAGTATATCAAACAAGACGAGAAATAATTAGGATGCGTTTCCAATGAAGCGGCGCCATACGAAGCCCAATTGACCAATCACAAAGCATTACGAATGGTTTTGACAATGTCAAAGCGTTATTTGACAATTACAATGAGTTGTAATTACACTTTACACTTTCATGTTCTTACAGTAAACAAACTAAAAACATGATAAAACCACAAACAACACCACGATTTTAACTTTAAGTTGTCTTATAAATATTCATTTTACACTGGCGAAGAAACAACAAAATTTATGCGCGAAAGTATCATGAACGGCTATTAAAAATAATTATTCTCTTCTCCCTCATATACCAGTAATAAGATTTTATGAAACACGTGGTTAACTTAATTAAGACAAACAATAATATAATACTCTTCTCCCATGCGTATAAATTAAGGTAATAGGATAATTAATATAATAAATTATATTTTATTTAAATATAATGTAATTATATTTGAAATTAATAAATGAATTGAATTGAATTGGATCGTAGCTATTTTGAGTAACAATACCCATATGTCTCAAATAATAACAAATTCGTTCTTCTCATAGAGAACATTTCGTATTTTCCTATTTGTATAACTGAGGTGTGAAGCTGAATTTCCCTGATTACTAATTAATGGGCGTTCAGTATTGTTATTTTTTGAATTAATAATCAATTAATAAGCGGATGAGTATCTGGTGTGGGCCAATCAATCATTACATCCGCGCGTGTGGTGCGCGCCGATCAACCCCTCCGGGCACATTTTATTACCAATCCCGGGACCAAGATCGATGCGCAATTTATTTTCATTGTTGCACAAAATATATTCATTTACTGTAATTTTATGGTGCAAAATTTATTACAAATTTTATACTCGAAAACATCTTATGATCGTGCTTCGGTAGGATAAAGGGCTTCGAATCTAGAAATGGTTTCAAATTTTGTTTTTATTGTGAGCTTCTGGTAGTAAGAACATATGTAATACATTCCACAGAAACCTTGAGCCTTTGACAGAAGTTATTGCCACTGGCAACACAAACGACAAACACTACAGAAGGCGTTGAGTATTTCTAAATAAATATTTTCGCAGACATGAGACACCCAATACTGTTCGAACGCCATTCAATCAACAAACATACCGAACACAACTCGGCCTTTGGTAACTCAAGGAACGGCACTTCCCCGACTATTTATCCTATATTTGCATTTGTGTCCCAAATAAACAAAAGAAAATGGAATGACATTCTCAAATTGATGATTCTTTACGGAGCAGCTGTTAACTTTAACGTTATAAAAGAAACGTTTCGCTTCTCTCCGTCTTCTTAAGTGAATAACTGCCCAGCACTAAGATCTAAGGAAAGATCCAAAGATATAAAGCGAATAAATTTTAACTCACTAAGTTACATCTTAATAAAAGCTGAAAGCATATTTATATCTTCAGATAATTTGTATTTATGAACTTTAAAATTAATTGCTTGCTATAAAATTTTACTGCCATAACAGAAACAAATAAATCGCGAGTTAATTAATAGGCATGGAAAGAAGATGAGTGCCGATAAAATGAGGTTAATTTATTTATCTTTTAATTATTACTAGCAGCGCCCCGGAATTTCGGGAATTTTTTTACATAAAAACCTTCCTCTTGAATCACTCTACCTATTACAAAAAACCGCATCAAAATCCGTTGCGTAATTTTAAAGATTTAAGCATACAGACAAACAGACAAACAGACACGAAACAGAGACGACTTTATTTTATACTATGTAGTGACTATGTAGTGATTACGTATTGATCAAATGATTAACCATTTGGTACGTATTCTGAAAGCTTATCGTCATTTATTTAGTGATTCTGAGCACTCCTGGCTCTTAGCAAAGGTAGCATTCGCAATCAATTTCACGCAATATTGACTCAGAATCTTGAGTGGAAGGTTTCTAAAGCCATTAATCACTGACAAGCTTGGTGCTATTCTATCCTAAATAATATTGTATCGCCGTAATTCAAACGTGGACAATAGGTGCGGATGTCGCTCTGCAATTTTGATTAATCGTCTTTCAATGAACGCCTTAAAATTCTATTCAAGGATCTGTTGACTAAACAAATTCTCAACAAATTTTTGTACTTGTGGCGAGTGAAAATAAACGATGACTTGCTGGATATTTTCTTGCAAAAAGTTTTAATTTAATCGTGATAATAATGCAGACTAGACAAAGATGCAATCTCTTATAACTAGTTAAATGATTCTAATTTTAATTTTACGTGGTAAGTTATAGAAGCACTATTGTAAACATTAAGCTAGACGGGACTTACTTGCGAATTAAACATTATATACATACCATTTATTGATTATGCATTAAAAGTTTAATTAGCAATTAAGTCCCGTCTAGATTAGGGTTTACAATGTGTTCATATCTTGTTAGTTTGATAGCAGAGTCTACTTAATAAATAACAGTAACCATTGGATACACTTACCGTTCTCTACCATATAATTCAATTTAAATTTAACAAATTGATCAATTTCATGTCATTACATGTCCAATTACGTTCCGCATATACGTGAATCCCTAAGGTAATGTCAAAATCGGTTGATGAAGAGTAAACATTGAAGTTTGTCGAAAGTCCCGTAGCGGGAAATACATGACCGATAAGTTATCAACTCAAACGGAGACACACTCACTACACAAATATACACCTGTGATTGAACTGCAGCTGGTAATTGGAAGATGTTTAGATACTACTGTAATTATTCACAAATCGATAGATAGATGATAGTGACGATTTTGAGTGACAGTGCTTTCAAAGTTTTCTGATTTGTTTAGCGTTTTCATTGTACATGTTTTGATTCTATTAATCAATGTATTTTGAATGCAGCATTATAGTAAGTTAAAGAAATTCTAAAATTCAATAATTTTATTATTTTTATTATAAACACTGTACAAAATCTTTCATCAATTCTAAAGATTGCTTTTTAAATTGATTTTACGATTGCGTTATATTATGAATCGTTCAGTCAAGTTTGAGCCACTTACAACAACACTCTTAAAACTAAACACTATGTGGCTTAACTTCGCGATCATAAAGTGTGTCAAACACTTCGTAGGAACATATTATTCTACGTAGAAACCATACAAAGTGTTCTTACTTAATGTAGGTGTGTACAGTCAGGTACAGCCCCTATTATACAGACTTTCAAGTTGATACGCCAACCTTAGCCAAGTTTCAAGATTTAACTGCGAGCCACCCTAATTAAGTGACCTTTAAATGTGTGCAATTCTGAAATTGGAGCTTAGCCTCTCTTGAACCGGGTTATATGCTATTCGGGACACTTGTGACTTATACGAATGTACTTGACTTCGAGTGAAGGAAGGAATTCATCTCCGAGAATTCTTTTCATTGACAACCTTCATAATACGATGTTTACCTGTATGTTTGGCTTACACTGAAATACGTAGATATATTTTATTGTACGTAAAGAGCTACTCCGTTGAAATATTCATAGTAGATGTAGTAATCGGATACATAGTCTCATCTGTTTTGAATATTGATTACCTTACGGTACGTAAGATAAATATAACATCTGAACATATATTATGTTAACAAAACAATATGATCAATCTCATAATGATAATCCCTTTGTCGCAGTATTATGTAGGAATATAAATATATAATACTTCGCCCGTATGTATTATAATGCCCCTTAATCCTATTATGAACATAAGTAGTAGTAAGTATGTAAACAAAGTGCTTGACACATAATTTAAGTCTATGTTTGTTGTGTATAAGTTATCTGTGAGTGAACTTTCTATGGAGCGGTCTGTCAGACTGACGTATTGATTGATACAGCATGCCATGCGAATTTGGTTATGAAAATTAGATTGTAATTTTAATATTATAATAATAGTGATTAACAACTGGTGAAACAATAGCTTTAAATGTTGTTTTATAATGCGTTAATGTATCTTTGGATACTAAGGTGAACAGTAAAATCTAACTAAAATTGAATTGCTCTGGAAAGAGAACACTTTATTTAGTTACAAAAACTAGTTTTATCACTTATACATTCTTTAATCTTAATTAATAACAAACTCACCTGGAAAGAGAAACAACATTAACGTATTATAAGTAATAACCTGTATTGTCCCACTGCTAGGCAAAGGCCTCTCATCTCACCGAAGATGAAGTGAGAAGGATTTGGCATAATCACCACGTTTGATGAACATCTAAAGTTAAAACCACTTCTCATGTTTATGGGTGAAAGATCTTGGTAACCAGTCTGAAACTAATTAAAATGGTAGCTGTATTTCAATTTTCAGCACCGAAGTGTCTCGTTATACAAAAACTGTGCACTAGTGCACTGAACTAGTGCGGTAAGTACTTCACTAGAGAATACTAACCCGATTTTTGATACGCCACCCCTAACATTGAGCGTATAACGAACATACCACGTCGTTTCCGGTGTACTAATAACTTATAATATTTTATTCAGAGCTTATTTTATTTATTGTTCTGCAGTTTTTTTTGTGTACTTTTTAACATTTAAAATACAAAAAAGCTTTAAAACTATGGATATTTATTATTAGCTGTATTTCAGGCTGTCAGTTCTCTTTGCAAGACAAAGGATTTTTTCGCTAAATATTCTTCAAAACAACATAAGGAAGTGGCATTTACTTTTACAATATAACGAAAAAGCTTTTATCGTAAACAGTTTAAGAATCTTTCAGGAAGATAATTTCTTTATGGTAAATACCTCCCTAAATATTTAAATGATTAAACAGGGATAGTTTAGCCAGCTGATCCAGCTGTTACACCAAGCAATACAGGGAGATTTAATTTACAGTCTAAAATCTGCTAACAACATCATCGACTTATCAGATCAGACGGTCAAAAATGTATTTATTTGTTATTTTAATATTACAACAGACACTCCAATGTTATTAACATGTAAAAATTACACCGCATCAGTTCCCGTTGCTTTGTCTTCCTAAACAAACGCGATGGTTTCTCGTCGTTTGTTCCGCGGCCGCCGCCCGCGACTACTTCCTCAGTCACGCCAGTCTTTATACCACCCACCCGAGACCGAAACCTAGATACACTTTGCATTTTAACATACTACTTTTTATGTGTGTTCTGTAATGACGTGTTTCATTTGTTTAATTTTAAACTTGGAATGTAGAAGCATAAATACCACAGAGCATAGAATCACTGACAGGAGCTTGGTGATTCTTTGCTCTGTGATAAATACGGTCGAATTGAGACCTCCACCTTTTTTGAAGTCAGTTAATAAACTCTCGTATAGTCGGACAACTTCATACAAAGTTAGTTAAAACTTGTGCCATGTCAGAGGCCTTTGGCGGCTCAATAACTCTGACACCAGGATTGGTCAGGTTGACCATCCACTCGATGAATAAGAAGAAGTTAAAACTTAACTATAATCTAAAGCAAAGCTCCAAATACGGTATTTTCTTATAAGGTTAGGTAAGTATGTAACTAAGCTCGAGTAGGTCAGATATCGGAGTTTTTACACCGCATAAAGGCCTCCAACATGGTCTAACGATTGAAACAACCGGGACCGACAATTTAACGTGCCCTCCAAAGCACGGTAGCGCTCAGATAGAAATGCCACTATCGGCAACCCATCCAAGTAGGGGTAACATAACACCGTATATGATCAAAATCGCATTCAGTGTCAGTGGCAACATACACGAAAAATATTCTTCTGTATAAGAAACATGAATAAATACACTGGAACAATGAACATGTACGTAGAAAATAATCCTCGTCTTTCTAGTGTAAACATATGCGACACTTTAATGACTTTAAACGAAGGTACTCTTAACTCAAGGATAAGAATAGATCAATAAGAGTGAGCAAACTAAGACAGCTCGGAAACAGGCGGCCCCCAGGCGATCCTGACGCTTCGATTTAGAAGTTAGCGGAATACTACAAGCCACTGAAATCCGCCGAGGCTTTACACTATACGTTTTGTACCCGCTACACAATGTGATATTATTTATACACATACATCCCCTTTATGTTGCATGAATAAAATACGAAGACACAGATGTTCGTATGTTTTATAGGTACACTGCCAATGCACATTCCATTTCTTTCCTGATTTAGCCACCGATCAATTTCTATGGTTATTCAATTCATAAATTCATAAAGTTCATTTACGCAACGTTTGTCCTATAGGTAATGCTATAGGTAATGCTAATGTACTCCCTAATACCTATTTAGGTAATACAGCCATTTATACTCAGTGAATTATATCAATTGAACACAATAACATTTGCAATTTGATGCGGTTAACCAGATATTGTTTGTTCGATTCATAAATCACTTTAATCTTTATATTGCTACGACGAGCTACGGATTTACTACGGAATATCGTAGCTGCGTAGTACAGCTACGAAAGTTTGAACAAAATATTGCACTGGTTATTGTGAAGAGTTTGTCTGAAGAATTTATTTGAAATATTTGTGAAATAAATATAAATTCGAGTTGTATTCTTCTTTTAATAATTTTGAACACGCAAAAGGAGTGTCTGAGGTGCACAAATCACGAAAAGCTTTTTGTGCAGTCAAAGGAGATAGCAAAACAAAAGCGTGAGTTCGTTATCTCCTGCCTTTAGCGGTCTGAGAGACCACTTCCCTGACATCTGAGTGTTTTCTCCACTCTGTATTTACATATTTCTGCATTTACTAACATTTTTTGCTAAAACCTCGGTTTTGTTATATAATTCAAGAGCGAAAACACAAGAAATTAGGTGAGTTAACTGTAGTGTAGTTGACATGAAAATGGAAATAAGGTATATTAACGAATAGGCTCTTTGATTTAAATGAACCTCCTTTACACAATGACATTGACTGATACTGTCAAATACAGGTGTATCAACTTTATGTTTACGGAACAAAAATATTGATCCCATTAATTACCTATTAAAAATACATATTCAGATTGGGATTTAACTAAATCTTATTATATCAAATTACCTATTGTGATAAACATAATTATATCATAATGTCAGAGGTCGAGGTTACTCAAAGCCAGGAAAAGACTATTACTACAGATACGTCTGAAACGTATGAGCCGGCTGTGAGGATAGGCAGCGAACCTCGAGAGTATTCGACGAGTGGACTCCGCGAGGGCAGCCAGCTCAGAGCGTGGGCCGAAGTATCCAAGATCAACTACTTGTCTTCCAGATTTCTCGATGTCATATCCTCAGGTAATGCTATAAAGTTAATGCGAGTTGCTTGTCTGGGAGACATCCTAACTGTCCGTTTTGAGGTGGTGAATAAATGACTATTATCGGTCCCGGCTGATTCAATCCTAAGACTAGGTCGGTCTAAACCTTCAACACCAGAGTTGGCCACTAACCTACTTCTTCTTCATCGAGTGGATGGTCAACCTGACCAATCCTGGTGTCAGAGTTATTGAGCCGCCAAAGGCCTCTGACATGGCTCATGTAACGACTACTATCCGTAGAAAGTAACCGGGACCGACGGCTTAACGTGCCGTCCGAAGCACGGAATCATCTTACTTTTCGGGCAGTCAGGTGATTGGGGAAGAAGAAGAAGCCTGCAAAGCCCTAACCAAACTAAGGGCAGTCTCACAAGTAACCTACTTGACCTTACTGTCCATTTTAAGATGTGATATTAGCTTATTGTCTGTTGAGAATTTTTGATTTTGAGATCGGTTCTGGTATGAACCGCATGTTGGAATTCACTATTTTGGTGACTACCGATATACGCCACTCTTGACTCATATCCGAATACTCAAACGAAACTCTATTCAAGCAGCCCTCACGGGGTCATCAATCCATAACATTTTAATTTTAATGAGTTTTCAAAAATGTTTGAATGTAAATGAGCCCTAATTTGCTCAAAATGCGATGAGACTATCCCGAACATGAACCACATTTGAAAAGTATTTTTCGTACAATATATGCTTTGCTCAACACAGGATTTGGCAAGCAAATACTACTACTTACAGGCGTTAAAGTTTAAAGCTTAAGTTTATTACTTATGTTTCCTGTGGTGAACCCTCAGTGGAGAGACATCATCATTCATATTAACTACATATTTTCATCCGATATTCTATAAAGGTATGTGACATGAAGTCCGGCTGTTCTATTACCATTGTGCTCCGATCCAAATCTAATAAATGCAGGAAAGCAGTCCTTTGCAGAATTGTATCAAATTGTAAAATGGAATGTTGCGATCGAATTTTAATATTTTTAGGTCAAAGTATAAGACGTCGGAGCATTGGCGTGCCTGTCTACGAAGGGCTGCAGCCGTCACTGCGGCACATAAGTGTGGACGAATTATTTGCGGAACAAGTGAGTCCATTTTCCACTTAAGTGGGCTGATATTGTGTGTCTACTTCCATGGGCGATGAAGTAACATGAAAATATATGATTACCTTCCGTCGGCCCATTATTATGTTTCTCATACGGGTGTCTTAGCGTAAAACGTATTCCGGCGTCGGCGGTATACTGTACGTACGAACATTATTATCTCACACGTTGCTCGAACTTATTGGTAGCAATTCAGAAAGTACTTGAGCGACAGTTTGTGAAATATTATGAAATTCTCTAAAAGTACCCTTTGAAAGTAACCTCTAATTTTGGTAGAAATATCTCCAGGGAAGTAAACTTATTATGAAATATTTCCGTCAACAAGTTAGCGACAGTGAAAGTATAAGATGTTTAGTAACTTGAAGATGACGAAGGATACAAAATTAATGTGAAATAACGTATCTTAAAATATCCAGAATCTTTTCTGTTTGAGTAGGGTAACCGTCCGGCTTTATTCGGTGGGTTAAAAAGTATTTGTATGTCTGGTCATGCCTAGATTTCAGCTGACCAGAACAATAAATACATGTCGTAAATAATAATGTATTCTCTTTACGTATTCATAATGGTATTCGTACCTGCTGTAGAGACTAGTAAGGAAGGAGTGTAATAATTCGAAGAGATTTTAATACTTTTTGCTCATTTCTTTACTCTGATGTAGTTCTTTTGTTGAAATGTTAAAAAAAAGAATCAAGTACCTCAACACATTTCCTAACGTTTTCTAACCATCAAAAATTATATTACAGTTCGCAGTTAACGTCACATCACTATTGAACGAAGATCAGTACTGGTGGTGTTTCTACAACTTTCCGGAGTTGTATGCCGATAATTATTCGCCTGTAGTACGGATTCGGGAACTCGCTGACGTGGCAGAACTAGTGAATGGAGTCCTCACCAGAGACATGGTCACAGCATGCTTGACGTACTTGAAAAGAACGCCCATTTTAGGCGACTTTGTTTACATTAAACTGGACTTGAGTATGAAGGTAAGTTGATAAGTGCAGTCACGTTGGAAGATTATCGAGCTTTTTGATTCAAGCTTGATTCCGAAAAGAGTTGCCTAATCTGTATTGTGTACATTAATTTGGTTTAATTCGGTGGCAAAATTGGTTGGTTTTCGGTTACTTAGTGTAATTATTTTGTTGAGAGTCTAAGCTTTTGTAGATTGTACAAACCACTATTCTCGAAGTTTAGGTATTAGTTTTTTGTCGTACGTGAGCTCGCTATTTCATATAATATGTCCTATAAGATACTGCACTAATGTTAGATTTACATTGTTACAGCATCTGAAAAACATAGACATCTTGCAACATTACAAATATCTGGTGTACTTGGATTTGTCTACAAACTACCTAACGGAGCTGCTAGTCCTAAAATACCTATTGTACTTACAGTACGTTTCAGTTGCGTACAACAGACTGAGCACCGTCTTAGAATATGATACGCGTAAGTATAGTTTTACTATTATTTAGAGAAATAATTTAAAGCGAACATTACAAATTGAATAATCCCCGACTGTATTTTTTTGTATAAAATCAAGTCTTAGACTACCCACCATGAAAGCCACTTTCTGTTAGATAATTAAAAATAGAATACAATTAGTTTACTCGCTTGGAAGCAACGATACCTCAGACACACAGAGTAGGACTCTATATATATTTTTTATATACCTTATAACACCTTATTTTTTTTTACCGGTATTTTTTTATGAATTTCTCTTTGTTATATCTCCATCTTATTTCAGCACAATGGTTTCTGACTGAGGTTCACTACAAATACAATTCTGTGAAAAGAATTCGTGATCTCTCAATGTTCTGGAGTATCACCATCTTAGATTTGTCGCATAACAATATCAAGTCAATCAGTGGACTGGAGAGTTTAAGGTAAAGTTCAATGCTTGTTTTGTACGTTAAAGTTGCTTGAGGAAATTAATTACTTTATTTGTTTAATGTACTTTATCAAAGAGAAGAGACATTTTGAGTATCTTATCTTTATTCAGTTACTCAAATGAGAATTTCATGTAAGATTATATTCGAATCTTTGATCTGAAGCTGTGATTAAATTAACTATTAATTTAGGCTTGCCAACATTAATTTCACATATTATGTAGGTCTTAGCTATAGTCTTACACTTTGTTAGATAACCATTAGAGATAACCATTAGAGTTAGATAACCATTTTTAATACCTCTATCTTTATCAAGATACTTAAAAGGGTGTTCTTTGAATTAATGCTTTAGCATGTTGTAAATAAAGTTCATATGTTATATCAACCAGATTTCTCCGGCGCCTAGACTTATCCTTCAACCACATACAAAAGCTGGAGAATCTGAATCACCTCCGCCTCGTTTGGCTCGACGTTTCCTATAACAACATTTCGTCGTTTGAATTCGGCCCGGACGCTGGGCTCTGGACGCTTCTGCATCTCGAATACCTCGACTTGAACGAAAATAACCTCACCTCAATGAGAATGTTTAGCGGATGCACCAGGTTTGTGTTTTAGAGCTACATTGGTTTGACCTACTAAATTCTTTTCAAAGCACTATCGGGCTTAGTGAGTACCTCGTTACGTTTGCGTTCAAAAGATAAATGTATGGAAAACAATCGAGGAACAGAATTCAAGTGTTTTGAGTTTATTTTCGTGATGTGCTCCGTCGCAAAAATTGCGAACAAATATCAAGTGAGCGCTGCGGAAAGTTTTGGATTTTGTCTGTATTGTTTCGTGTGTATTGGTTTGAATACTGAATTTATAAGCTTATTCTTTCCGTTCTATTTCTAAACTATTATTTGAACCGGAACTTTGCGTTCTAAGTAAACTAGAGCAGAGTTAGATGTGACGCAAGTCAGGCCGGTCCTATCTGTAACTCGGCATTCGTTGACATCAAAAAGATTTAAAGAGTAGTAGCAACGCCTTGTTCCCATTGTATTCAGTGTTGTAGAAATTTAGATTTAGATAAGAAAAACTTACATACCTATATGTATTATTTTTCAATATAATTTTATTCAGGGACTTTCACACTACGGCTCCCAGTCTCATAAACATGTGTCTCCAGATATATGCTAATCTGCCCGTATCTGCGCCAATGTCTACCTAGATCCATTCAGTTTCACATCAAAGAGTAACTTCCATTCATCCTACGAAGTTTCACATTTAGACTTGCACGATAAATGTACTCAATCATAACTACTATAGCACGTTATGATTTTCATTACGTTAAATAGGTTGCCTCGCCTCGCCAAAAGCCGCGGTGGTCTAGTGGTATGTGCACTCGCCTGTCAAGACTGAGGTCCTGGGTTCAATTCCCCGGTCGAACCAAATACATGTTTGCTACTCTTTAAACATAGTTCGATCAAACTCGAATCTCGAAACTCGATCACCAAGCCGCATTTAATTATATACTCTTATAAAAATATTTGTGTATGTAAATGTATTAGTATCTGTGAGTTAGATTCCATATTACAAGCTTAAAGCTTAGTTTGGGTCTAATTAACCATGTGTGAATTTGTCCGAGTATATTTATTTATTATTATTATTTGGCAAGCGTGATGATTATGCCTAATCCTCTTCACTGTACTGATATCTTCGGTAAGATGAGAGACCTTTACCCAGCAGTCGGACATTAAGGCTAATACTTTACTTTACGTTAATAGGCTGCAAAAACTTCACGTCCGTAATAACCGCTTGGCCATGCTACTCGAGCTGGCGGTCTACATGCGGCAGATGCGACGCCTGGTCGTGCTTGACCTTCGCGCCAACCCCATCTGCTCCACTCCAGGGTACAAGGACGTCGTCATCCATACATTCCCGTTACTGCTTAATCTTGATGCTGAGGGCATGGATCCTGTTGAACAGGTGACCAAAATGGACAAACTTGGTAATCCAACACAACAGAGCATAATTGCTCTGTTGTGCTAACATTAAAACAGAGCATAATTGCTCTGTTGTGCTAACATTAAAACAGAGCATAATTGCTCTGTTTTAATTTTACCTAGCAACTCTGGATCATAGACGTGATATGAAGGCAAAACATAATATTATTGATTACTGTATGCTGATTGGTGGAACATTTGAAATTCGACTTTTCCATGGCATAGAATGGTGAATACGTTGTGTTAGAGTGACATTTAAAATTAGAATTATCCAAGATTATGATAATGATAAATACTGTGGGTCTTCATAAACACTTATTAATAACACTTTATCTATCAAATGGTTTGTCCCTTTCCGACATTACGCTATTTGTCAAAGAGCGAAAGAGACAAAACACTTTAAATCACTGTTTAAGTAAAATATCGTTTGTGAATAAGGCGGTCAGTGTTTATTGGTAGCGCTCATGGCGAAGTTTGACTAAGCGATGATAGTTCAGTGCGATTGTTAAGCAACGTGCAGCTCGACTCCTACTTGGATGGATGGCCGATAGTAGCATTTCTATCTGAGCGTTATCGTGCTTCGGAGGGCAAGTAAAATTGTCGATCCCCGTTGTTTCAATCGTTAGACCATGTCGGAGGCCTTTAGGCGGTCTAAAAACTTTGACACCAGGGTTGGCCATCTAACTTACTTATTGGTGCAAGTTTTGTAATTCGATTTATTTAATCATATCATATTTTGCCGCAGTCTCATTGTTATGCTAGGGACAAAAACCTCTTTAAGATATCCATTGCTATTGGTACCTATCCTCGTTTTCAACCATTATAATATTCCGAATGCCTATTTCAAAATACATCCCAGTTGGTTTTACGTACTATACATATTAAAAATATATATTAAAATTTAATACCACGATGTAGTTGAACGGTACTCTTTTTAGCTTGGTGAGGTATGACATAGCAGTGGTCACAAAAGAGTTTTTAATCCTATCAAATTCCTACAATTCTGTTTTGGTCAGGCGTATGTCCAATCCATTTGAAATCCATTTTTCCCGAAAGCTGACATAGGTAGATTATAGAATAGATATAAAAACAAAAGGTTCCATGCAAAAACAGGATTCTGATAACAAAGTATTGGACGCGATGCGGTACGCAATATTTAAGCTACATTAAATTGCAACAATCATACATAGATATGACTCTGTGTAGAATCATACTAGGTAATTTTAAAAGTACTTTTTTAAATTTCGAACTCTTCATTTATCAATACCTAACCTTCTTAATCTCATATAATGTGAAAGCTTCTAGAATGCACATCTCAGACATTCCATTGAAAACATGTTCGAAATATTTCACTTTAAATGTAACGGAATAATAAATCCACAGCGTATGTCTAAAATGGACATGGCGCCCGAAGTAATGACGTTTGCAACTCGTAGACTGCTCCGACTGATGTATATTGAACAACTGTCAAAAGCGAAGATTTCCCCTTTCATCCCACCAGCGGACACTACCGAAGTGCAGATTGTGGTTTTAGTTGGCCATGAAGCTGTTGGAAAAGGTGAATAAATGTTTCTGTCTCTTTTATTATAGACTTTCAGGAGTTTCCATAGAGATTTGTGCTAGTGCAATCTAGTTTTATTTTATTTAAATTTTAAGATTTGATTCTAAATTCAATTTCTCTTGTGTAGCCGTTGGATGGCACCTGGGATTCAGATAGGATTAGAAAGGCTATATTGATTACAGTGCACACAAATCACTCGCAGTATCAACGTAATTGCTAAACACCTGCATTCGCACTGATTAAAGTGTAAATAAGCCTTTACTTTAGTACTACATATTCTTTATAAATACAATTTATTGATCTACCCTCGCCTTACCAATTACTCCCTTTTATATTTCATGTTTTGGTTCCTACCTTCTTAGAACAAGTTCAAAACAAACCTCTCATATCTTCAATCGACATTTGCTATGTAAACACATTTGGTGCATTAAAAGTTCACAGCAGAAACGAGCCCGTTTCTGCAAATATAAATAAAGCAAAACTTCGTTCTGTCGATCTCATTAACAGTATCGGACAAACCGGGAGCTGATGAAAAACTATCCTTTGAGCTTATTCATTTAAATAGAAATGAGAAAAGAAGAAGAGAAAAGAGAAATAAATGAGTATTTTTTCATTTAGACTTTTGGCAAACCCACTGGAGTTAGCCAGCCCATAACCGAAAACAACTTCATATTTTAATAAAGTAGAGTTGTACTTCCCATTCTAAAATACAATTTCCTATGCTTTTGTCATGATTATATGTGAAACTTAATTTAATGGAATGTTCAAATTGATTTCTCCATTAATATTCAAAACATAGTATAGATATTTTTTATTTCATAAACTTCTCTGCCTCGTGCCAACCAACTATAAAATACATATTTGTGTATCTTTGGTCTGATTCCATAATAGCTTAATTTGGATCTGTTATCCGAGTCTGTATTTGTATGGGAGGTATATTATATTTATTAGTTAACGCATCGGAGGTCTTTTGTTATATGCACTAGCCTGGCAAGACTGAGTTCTCGGGTTCAATTCCCGGATCGACCGAAAACATGTTACCAACCTGCATTGGGCAAGCGTGATGTTTACGCGTTATCCTCCTCACTGTACTGATATCTTCAGTCAGAGGCCTCTACCCAGCAGTGGAATATTACAGGCGAATAACTTTAAAAAAAATGCTTATTTATTAGTAAAACATGGACGGAGGTAGGAGACTCTTTGTATATCTGATTATCACTCCGTCTATGTTTGCGTGACATCAATAGCAAACGCCATGCCGCTAAGCGCTATAGACGTCATTTGCAGTTCCATTGTTTCTCCGAATGATAATTCACTTATCAAGCGCGAAGAGTACTGAAGCGGTTACTTGACTAATCGAACGTGGATAATATGTTGATCATTGAGGGCGATGTGAGTGTTACCAATTGGTTTAAGGAAATCAAGTTATTGACCGTAAAGAGTATGTAAGCTCAAATATAACCAAAAGTATTAATATTATTATAAACTAAGTTACAATGGCATACGTAAGGTGACAATGCTTAAATACATTTGAAGTCAACTGTACATATATATATATATATATATATATAACAACTACCGTGGTCTTGTGGTTTGAACGCTCGGCTCACGATCTGGAGGTTCTCGAAGGGGGGACAAAAATCTCTTAGTGAGACTGCCCTCAGTTTGGTTAGGGCATTGCAGGCTGAATCACCTGATTGCCCGAAAAGTAAGATGATTCCGTGCTTCGGAGGGCACGTTAAGCCGTCGGTAGTCGTTACATGAGCCATGTCAGAGGCCTTTGACAGCTCAATAGCTCTGACACCAGGATTGGTCAGGTTGACCATCCACTCGATGAAGAAGTAGAACTGTACTCTTCCTTTGTTAATAAACCAAACTCCTCATCTTCGCAGGCACTCTCGCCCGTCGCCTCGCAGCCTCATGCAGTGACCACGTGGAACTAGCATTACTCCACACCACGGCCCAGCACCACACGCCCGGCCACTACATCCAGATATCGAGGAACAAGTTCGATGATATGCTGTTGGCTGGCGAGTTCCTCACGTATTCCGAGATGGATGGAGAGTCTTATGGGTTGAGTTGAGTTCTTTTACGTTTGGAAGTATTTTATAAGAAGCCTTTTATAACTAGTTTTTTATCAATGCTATCATAAGTTTTCTTACATAACAAATCGTTCATAACAAGCCCTTAAAAAAAGGTATTATCATATTATCAAGCTTTTTTGTTATTACCTATTTTGCATTGTCATCGAAAACAAACGTACAAGCAAATTTCAACTCAATCTGAAACCAGAGAAAGTCTTTAACAGCAGGGCAGGTTAAACTAAATATAAGCTCGTGAAAAATATAGGTATATTATAGATACATATGTTGGTAGTTATCCTATTTACAAACGGTCAGTAGGAAGTCGACCGTCAACATTCAACTTATGGATGAATAAAATCGCTTTACGTTACACGAAAAACCTATTACGCTTTATGACGTGCAGTTGATTTTCGACTCAAAAAAAGTTGTTCATGCTTCTGTGATCACTAAAATCGTTACCAGCATTTTGAATAGAGAAAGATAGAGAATTATAAAGTTTAGCTACCCTGAATATTAGTCCAGCTACCCAACCCCGAAATGACTTTCAAAATGAGCCCCAGTAACCATCCCCGCTACTTAACTAAGCTTTCCATTTTCAAGATTTCTGGATGAAAATGGTCTAAGGAATGGAAAACAAATAATCAAAAATGTACCTTTGTAATAAAGTAGGATTTTTACTAGAGTTTTACGGGATTCTCAGGTCGGGATGAGGCTTTTATTAAGGACGGAAAAGTGAAGATCGCGACTATGGACTTGGTGGGTGCCTTGATGCTTCAATTACGCGGTCGGCGGCCATATCTGATTCTGGTATCCTGCATGGATAAATTAGCTTTGAGTACGAAGCAACAGCATCGTAAAAAGTAAGAATATAGGATGATCTTCACCTTTTATTAACACATTGGGGGGATCCTAGCTCTACCTAGGAACGAACATATAAAATATCTTTGTAACTTTATGAGTAGAATACTAGGTTTAGGTACTCATATAGTTTCTTTTAGCCTGGTATTATTTATTTCCCTTTACACAACATTGTTCTATGTTCATGTTGAAGCCTATATTAATTAGGTGTTGCCAATCTATTGTTGCTGTAAACTTACAACCATATACCGACACATTACAATATTGCGTGTAGCGTTATATTATATTTCTTTAAAAAAAAGAACATATTTAAAAGTATAAAGTATTTAGCCTGTTATATCTCACTGCCCAGCAGTCTCATCTCACTGATGATATCAGTATAGTGAGGAAGATTAGGTGGAAGCACCTCGCTTGCCTAATGCGGCTTGGTGATCGCAAACCCAAGCCATGTTTGAAAAGTAGTAAAAATGTTTTCGCTCGACCCGGGCATTGAACCCGAGACCTCAGGCTTGGCAGGCGAGTACACATACCACCAAACCACCGAGGCGTTAAAACTAATAAAAGTTCTACATAATTGCCTCCAATTGAATGAACTCCTAATCCCCAGTTACCGCAACAATGACAACCAACAGCGCATGTCGATGGAGCCCCCGAACGAGCGCTCCACCCTCCAGGTCCTGCTCTCAGGCCGGATCATCATCACTGGAATACTGAACGAGATCCTCCTAGTACGTAGCATCATTTACTTATTCCTTTTGAATTCAAAAGAATCGTGGCCACAGAAGACTAAAGTGGTATGCTTATATACAAGAAAAAATAAAAACCACAGTTCCTGTAAAGGAAACGTCAGATAAAATTGTAAAATAAAAGCGAAGTGTATCAGTAAACGTAGTTTCAATTCATAATTAGTAGTGTTCGCTTAAACCTAGGAGACCAGTGCGTAATGGTTACTACGTAGCTCTGGCGTTTATTGTTCCTTTGTGCGTGTTCGTTTTTTTATGTATGTCTTAGTTTTTAATTCTTAACTCTACATTTAAATTGAATCTTCCAGTTCTCCAATTTAGATACCAACGTAATCGCATTATTTCAAATTTGTTCTGACCCTTTCATTTTACATTTTGGAACGAAGTTCCTTATCGCGGGTTGCGAAAGGGGGCTAGACGGAAAATGGTAACGACATTTTTTAGGCCAGAAAGGGACAGACAGAGAAACTTGCGCACGCCAGAGAGAGACAGACAGAGAAACATGCGCGAGAGAGACAGACAGAGAAACTTGCGCACTATTTTCGTTTCGTCTTTCTATTTCGCATTGAACAGTGTGGTGTCGCGACAATTATTTTTGTTGATAATAAATAAACTTCGTTCCATCCGGGTGTCCCTTGACACCTCTCAAGTTTTTTTTTATCTGGATGGCAGTTCGGCTTGACTTGAAAGAGAATTATGTATTCGAATCGGATTGGTAGTTTCCGAGATTAGCGCCGTCAAACAAACAAACAAACTCTGCAGCTTTATAATTTTAGTATAGATTTACTATTTTACGTAAATTTACGTATGTACGCACAAACACTAATAATCATACTCCTATTCCAGTTCCTACCTGAAGAGAAGGAACAGAGTGAGTTCGTGATCGAGTCGGAATGTTCCCTGATGATGGACAGCGAGGCGCGGCAGGCCGTGAAGGACTACGCCCGGGGCGTGAACATGCTTACATTGCTGAATTCTGTAAGTACTAAAATTAAACATGCCTAGTGATTTCCGGTTACTAACTCTTGTTGTATCCGCGGTTTTATCAACCGATGTCGATGTTAACGGTATTGGGTGAAAATGTTGGGGTGAAAAATAACCCAAAATATTAATCTTAAATTATTGTTTTTTTCGGTGTAACTGGGCGGTAATCCAGTGACTAGTTTTTGATATAATCGCGGCAAACGCAGGCACTTTGGGTATTGGATTTGGATGTATCTCCTGAGTGTATTTTCGAGTCAGCTTTCTCTCATAGATACAAAATAACTAGAACAAAATTGGTTTAATGGTTACCACTGCCAGTCTCGCACATACTCTATATAAATACTAAAACCGGACTATACTTATAACCGGTCTTAATATGCAGCTCTTTATGTACCATACCAAGTACCTATACTATAGCTTATAACCTTTAACAAAGAGTTTACTTAGTGGGATCTAGGTATAGTCGGCCAAGAAAGTGGTCTACCACTTTTGACAAAAGTTTCTGCGAGATGTAACGATCGCTAAGGTTGACTTTTCTATGCACAATTATGTTATGACGTTTAAAATTGACCTTGTTGTTTCATGACGTTCAAATGAATCTCAACCGTAGGGTGGTAGACCACATATTTGGCTGACCGTACTATCTACAAATTCTCTATCTATCTATGCACTGTTCGTGTAAAAAATAGTATCAGCCTGTAATGTCCCACTGCTGGGCTTCTCATCTCACTGAAGATATCAGTACAGTGAGGAGAGGAGGTGGCTTAACCACCACGCTTGCCACATGCTTGCCAAATGCGGGTTGGTGATCTCAAACTCGAGCCATGTTTGAAAAGTAGGAAACATGTTTTCGCTCTACCCGGGAATTGAACCCGGGACCTCAGTCTTGGCAAGTGAGTGCACATACCATTAGACCACCGAAGCGTCAACCACCACTGTTCCTATATAATCAATTAATTAGATACTTAGGTATTCACGTACTAGATCCCTTTCGAATCAGATCGGTTAATCACAAGCAACACCGTGTAATTAGTTAAACAATGGAAACAAAGGCAAAGCGCCAGGTTTGAGTACGTGACCGATACAATTCCACGTTGGACCAATTAACGAAACTGAAATTTAACTCAATCGCGGTATACAGCTCTGACGAATTGAAACAGTTGATTAAAGGAGTTCAGATTGTAGAGTATCTGCTATTATAGGTATAACATGTTGGTACATAGTAAATACTAGTACAATTTTTTCTTTCGTATGGATAGAAGCTTTGAATTAACACGATTTTAGTTTCTACTTTCCTAACCGACATGTATCATGGTAGGTACTTTAGAGTACTTTACTTTCCTAGTACTTTCCAAATCAGGTATCGATATATTATCAGGCAAATGTTACGATAGCTATTGAAGCTGTGTACGAAGACCTGAGCATTATCATAATAACTAAAAATAATTCAGAGTATAGGTACCTAAGTACCTACCCTTAATATAAAATTTGACATTTCTATTTCGATCCCACTTTGAGAAACCTATCTTTCCATCCCACAACCATTCCAAACCTATTAACATAGCTTACGTAGGTACAAGCGAGCGAGAATAGCTACCCATTATACCATGTACCATGATTATGGGTTTATAAGTAAAGCCGCTGACTTTGTAGTTACCTCATAAGTTACATAACGTAGCTACGTAACAATTTCAACAATAATTCAAGCAAGTACCTACAACGTGACATATTTCCAGAGCTCCTCATCAGTGATAGACGACGGCTTCCGCCGCTCACACGACAAGACGAGCCAGGCCGAGCCGAGCCTCTACTCGCTGTACAAAGAGTCTCAGGGCACGGGCGAGTACATTAGCTACATCAACGGACAGAACTCCTTGCAGGAGCGGAAGAATAAGAAGTCAGTTTGAATTTGTATCGTAATATCGTTTGTAAGCGTTGATACGCGTCAGACATTTGCATCTTGTGTGTGGGGGGGGGGCTAGGGGGGGTATGATCGTAACGTACGACCGCTGTCGACTACCTAAGTAGGTAGGTACCTTCCTTATCTATACTAATATTATAAGGAGGTTCAATTTGTAAGTTTGTTTGTATGTTCGAGCTAATCTCGGAAATTACCATAAAACTGCGGGGCGCTGCTAGCACATTAGAACCATATGTGGTCGACTGATCGATCGCCAACGTCTATTGTGCATCAATCAGTCAGCAAGAATACTTAGGTGCTTATAGAACTTTGACATTTGTCCCATTAACTGCAATATTTAAAAAATCGTTTTATCTTCGCCCAGTTGGAACATGGTGTTTTATTATATGTGCAAGTTTAAATTTGATAATGCTCTGAGTTATCTTTCTCATGAGCTGATTGTACCAAAATAGGTATTCTAAGTCATCTACTAAACTAAATAAATACCTACAAGATACGATGAAATATTCCAATCACTAGTTCGCAAAGATCTTTATGGCCGGTTCACATTATTCCAGTCCAGTGATCCAGCGAGCTAATCCAGTCCAGTGCTGGACTGGAGCATATCGTTTACATTGTTCCAGTCTTTTACGAGTAGCTGGATTGGTCCCCAAAACAATTGACTCGTATTCACTGTTCAACGTTCAATCTAGCACTGGATTGCAACTGGAATGGCTGTCTACACTATTCCAGTGGCGCTGGATTAGGTGAGCTGGAATGAAAAGTTGACGGTCTCTCCAGTCACTGGACTGGAATGCTCACTGGAATGGGTACATTCCAGTGTCGGTTCACATTATTCCAGTAGCATTCCAGTACTGGATTGGATTGCTGGACTGGAATAATGTGAACCGGCCATTACATAAAGTAATAACAAAATTCCAGAACAAATGATGGTCAACCGTCCAAAACGAAAAATTTAAGCATCTCCCATCCGAAAAGTGTGGACTTTAGCAGATACACGTCGTCCACTTGGAAAGGTTAGTGCTATCTGGTTGATTTGTAGCTTTTTCTAGGAATGTGCTTACCTCTGTTTGAAGACAGGTATAACTTGCCCACATCAAATGCTTATATTCCTTAGGGCTAAATAAGTAGGTAGATGAGGTAGGAGATAGGTTAACTTTATGTTGGGTCTTACCTGGATTCTATTCCATGTACCTAAGTATTTACCTAAGTATTTCTATTTTTACTTTCATACAGATTTTTACCTACCAGCCAAGAGGAAGAAAAATGACCCGAATGACACATAAAAGTGATTTAAAACTCCAAAGATAACATGATCAATAGGTAGCAGAGCCTCGCACTATTTAAATAGGGGAGAAAAATATTCCCCCGAAATATGTCATTTCCATGTCCCCAAATATGAACAATCCAATATTTATGGAATACCTAAACACATTTAACATGGGAAACAAACAAAATCGGAATTTTGTCAATAGAATTCCGTCATGCATGGTTTGTACCTACCTTTAGGTAGTACATTGTGCGCTAAGTTTAGGTTTTCTAGGTCAACAAACAGGGCTTGTAAACAAATTGCCGCGGAATATGAATCGTTTTTCTAATCAAATAAAAGGGTATATAAAGGGTCTCAACAAGGTCTAAAATTTAGGTAAAATAAAATAAAAATCGGCCAAGTGCGAGTCGGACTCGCGCACGGAGGGTTCCGTACTTTATAAGGCGGTAAAAAATCACATTTATTTGTATTACCGTCTACTTCTTAAAATATCGACACCACCACCAACCACAACCACGAACCAAACTACACAGGTTTATTGTGGATGTAAAAAGTTTTTATTTCATCCACAGGATTGTCGATGGTTCCCGATAGTTCTAAATCGTCCAAATCAGTAACTTTCACATCAACGGAAGCCGACCACGCAACAGAGATAGATCCGTCCGGAATGGTCATTGAATCCCCGCAACCCAACGAAACAGAACGTAAGTTATTGATTGGTTTAATATGAATTAAAGTTTGAACTTGGAATAAATCCAACCCGACCTTATATTTGACTTCAAAGTATTTTTGTTACTTTGTTTGTAAATTGAAAATACCTATTCACCTTTGTCCTCCTACGTTCTATTTTATTATTTCTATATAACTTGGCTGAACGTGGAAACCTAGATAAACATAGCACGAACACATACAGTGCAAGACCTAAGTACCTGATAGAAACATATAAAAATTTTGTAACGCACAAAAAGAGATTCCTAATGCTAGATTTTTCTGGAATATCATTTACTAAAATAACATTTAGGTAAATATAAATTTACTAGCCGTGTCCTGCTATTTTACCTGGGTTGTACCTATTCCCTGGGAATTTCAGGATAAAACATAGCTATAACCTTCATCTCGAATTCATCATAGCTACTCAATATACACAAAAATATTCGAATCGGACTGATCATTACCGAGATTAGCCCGAAAATACAAACAAAATTACAAATTTTACCTCTTAATAATATTAGTATAGATAGAGGTTTAATATTAATAATATATGTATATGTTAAAGCAACACAAGATAAGTCCCATGTTATCCGGTCCATAAGCGCCCGCAACCCGTGGCCGCACAAACGCGTGGACTCGGGCACCACGCTCGACGACATGGACTTGTGGCTGGCGTTCCTCACGGAGATCGGCGCGATGATGGCCAGCGATATCGATATGCAGCGCTGTGAGTACTAACTAGAAAAATCTACTTTATATATAAAAAGCGGCCAAGTGCGAGTAGGACTCGCCCATGAAGGGTTCCGTTGCAGAAAATAACATAATATAATACTTCTCCTTGTAGTTTGTAGATTTGAGTTGATTGAATCAAATGTAAATTGCGGTTTACGATTTATGACTTATTTAAAAAAACTACTTACTAGATCTCGTTCATACCTATTTTCGGTAGATTTGCATGGTAATGTACCTACATCATAAGTATATTTTTTTTAGTTTAAGGGTCTACGCACATTATAACAACTCAACGACGACTCGACTCTATGTCAAATATTGAAATTTAAGCCCTGTGTCATATGTTCAAGGTTTAATTTCAAAAAAATATGCGTAGGCCACTCGTCGTACACTACTTTAATATATTTTTTTGTAATTAAACCTTGAACATATGACACAGGGCTTAAATTTCAATATATGACATAGAGTCGAGTCGCCGTTGAGTTGTTATAATGTGCGCAAACCATTATCAGTCTCTTAATTTTAGAAGTTACAGGGGGACACACATTTCGTTTAGTTCTGTTGAGTAGTTCTGTTGACAAAACTACTGGGATATTTTCCCCCATTAGTTCTGTGACTTAAAAGACTATGCTTTACACCTGACTTTCTCACACGATAAAATGAGGATATTCCCCCGTAATCTTAACCGATAACTATGGAACTAGTAAAAAAAAATAACCCTAACCTACCGAATAGTAAGAAAATACCTACTGATTTGTAACCAGTTACCAGCTACTCAACAGAACAGGTGGGAGTAAACGGAAAATTGTATTCCCAATTGTTTTGTGGACAAAACTAATGGTAAAAAAAGTCCCAGTAGTTCTGTCAACAGAACTACTCAACAGAACAGGTGGGAGTAAACTACACATTTTACCACTTTGGAAGTGCCTCTCGCGCAAACTATTCAGTTTAGAAAAAAATATATTAGAAACCTCAATATCATTTGTATATATCCCCATGCGTATGGGTTTGATGAAAAAAAAATTGAGTTTCAGTTTTCAGTATGGGTACCTCGAAAATTTATTGTTTTTTTTCTACTTTTGTGTGAAAATCTTAATGCGGTTCACAGAATACATCTACTAACCAAGTTTCAACAGTATAGGTCTTATAGTTTTGGCAAAAAGTGGCTGTGACATACGGACAGACAGACAGACAGACATGACGAATCTTTAAGGGTTCCGTTTTTTGCCATTTGGCTACGGAACCCTAAAAAACGTTACTATTATGTAGGCTTTGTAAATAAATCTACAAGACTATTAGCCGCTAGCGGCCCGCCGCCCTCGCTTCTTAGAGTAAGGACTCACGAAGCGGTTTTCACCCGTGCCCGCCGCGGTGGCGGAATGGAGTTTTATTTTCAAAACTCACGAGACCGGAGTTTTGTGCGGTTACGCAGCCGTCGCGGTTGCGATTATCGCCCGCAAACTTGGCGGTTGATAATCGCAAGACGGGCGGTTACAAGAGGGGCGGTTAAACGATCAGTTGAGTTCAGATCAGTCCCCCCCCCCCCCCTGTCCACGCGCGGTCGCCCGCCAACCGACCGCAGAACGCGCGGGTGCAACCCGCCGCGGCTGCGGGACCGCGACCCGCGCCCGCCGGTACAAGATGACCGCTGGAGCAGCGGGACCCGCAAACAATCGCACACGCCGCGGGCGTAAAACGCGTCGTGAAATGTGCTTTAATTTTTTATTCTACAAAGGCTGCGGGCCCGCAACCGCGGCGGGCACGGGTGAAAACCGCTTCGTGAGTCCTTAGCCTAAAGGTACAGCTTACATCTCAATTTATAGTCGCTGTATTATATTATTGCCAACTAGCTGTGCCCCGCGGTTTCACCCGCAGCGCCCCCGTTCCCGTGGGAATTTTGATTTTTATTCCCTATAAACCTCACGGAGCCCGAGACCTTTCCAACGAATGGAAAACCGTGGAAATCGGTCCAGCCATTCACGCGTGATGCCGCGACCAAGGAAAACGGGTTTCATTTATATATATATAGATGAACAAATATAAAAAAAGAGACAGCTAGTTAATACTTTAAAGAGATGTCAAAGCACTCCACTAAATTTTGAATTGTAGAACACTATATGATTTTGGGAAATCAATGAGATATTGGGGGTCAAGAATATTATAAGGGCTATTGGCTCTTTATGACTTTTTTACGTACGGCACCCGACCAGGCACAGCCCAATGGCTTGGTCTCCACTTATTTTACCAACACCATTAAAGTTCGCAGTGATAACCACTAAATGTCACTTGGATAATGCAAGGCAACAAGTGCGAATAACAGGGTAGTCTGTCACCGAGAGGTCAACCAGTGGTCACTGGCCGACCGCGCGTGGTCAACCCGCAAGCGAGGTACTCCATAGTCGACGTGGAGCTGAACCCATAGTACCTGCCTATTCCATATATGTACATAGATTTCTAATCGCTAGCTAGAGACGGGCTAATCCAGCGCCGAATGACTAATGCATGACTTCTTCTTCTTCTTCATCGAGTGGATGGTCAATCTGACAAATCCTGGTGTCAGAGTTATTGAGCCGCCAAAGGAATGCCAAAGGAAGGAAAATGACATGAATAAATGACTAATGTGCCTTCAATTATTATAATACTGGTTAATATTTTCAGCGACAGTTCTCAAACGTGTATCGACACAAAAAGATGATCCGATCGCGTACATTCGTGACATGGAAAATTATAAAAAGGTATTAATTATGATGCTAATGTTCTGTTATAGAAATTTACACACGGTCGATATTTATGATCAAGACTTTGCAATCTAAAGTCGAAATGTTATATCATCCGCGAATACACTACTCAAATTAAGGGTTTAGTCCCAACGGCCACCACTAAAAAGGCCACCACTGGTGGCCGTTAGAAAAGTGCATTACTTTTTGTCCCAACGGCCACCAGTGGCGGACGTTGGAACATTCCAAATAATATTTGTCTCAACGGCCACCACTAAATTGCCACCACTGGGGGTCGTTAGGATTAATATTATTTATTGGTTTAGTCCGTTTTCGCAATTGCAGTTTCACAATTGGCTGCGAAAGAAGAATTATTTTTCTCTGTTTCGTAATTAACTGCCAACCAAGTTTTTTTTGGCTTTTTTCGCAATCGAACATTATTTCTTCTTTCGCAGTTAATTACTAAAAATATCTCCGTTTTCTTTTTTCACAATTAACTGCGAAACAAGAATTAGTCACACTATGTCATTTTAATCAAAAGAGAGAGTTTAAACATGAAAAAAAAAACCCTAACCTACCGTATTACTTACTATTCGGTAGGTTAGGGTTATTTTTTTTTTACTAGTTCCATAGTTATCGGTTAACATTACGGGGGATTATGAGATCCAACGTTCTGGGAAAGTCAACATTTCGGGATTTCAACATTTTAGGAATTCCAACATTTTAGGAATTCCCCCAATTCCAGACAATATTGGCAAACGCAAGAAATTAAATATCTCTTGATTAATTCGTAAATGGTGTTTGAGTATTCGGGTAAGAGATGCCACACGGGGCGCTGCGTTGCGCTGCGTCGTGGCTGCGTCGTCGCAGCATTGACGCTCCGTAATTCTAGATACAAATCTGCCCGGCATGCCACACGGTGCGCTGAAACAACGTGCGTCGAAACAACGCACTCGCAGCGCACAAGGAGTGAGGGAGACGAGGTGGGAAAGGGTGATGTGACGACGCAGGACAGCGCAGTATTGTTTACAATATCGAAGTCACTGCTTTGCGACGAACGCAGCACCCGTGTGGCATCTCTCTTAAATATGATGCAATGTAGTCCTGTTGGCGGTTTAAGTGTATAGATAGACCCTCTAATAAATGTTTCTTTTCTAGTTCTTATACCAGCCAGCATGTGACGCCATTAACACAAACATAAAAGGTGGATATGAAAGCGTGCATTATAGAAAACCAGGACTGTTCCGGGATACAGTAAGTTATTTGTGCAATCTCTAGTAATAATTGACAATAGTTGTTAATACAAAATTATTTTGAATTTCAGATAATGACAGACAATCCATATGAAGCTTACAAGAAACTGGAAGGCATTGTACGTCGGTTAGTAAACTCGCAAAACATAATGACGCCCATGTTTGATATTGATTTCGCAAACCTTAAACACTATCCCGAAGTCGAGAGAAAACTAAATCACATTCACAATCAAATAGCAGCCAGTAAGCCCTTCTTTTAATAAAACTTGTGTTAAAAAAAAATGTTGTTTTATTGTGATAAGTAAATTAATACAGTATCATACATACATGGAAAGGTGATAGAATGGCGCTGGATTCATTATTTTAAATTTTACTATAACCTTAAATATAATGGTAAAAAAATAAGTCACATAAAATCATTTGAACACCATAGTATCGAGCATTGCGCCTAGATTTTGAACGATATTGTTTGACATCAACACATCAACTTTCTCTTCTAAATGTCTCTTGGGGTCCTGTTTACCGACATTCTTGATAGCCAGCTGTTCGGGAGTCATCTTTTCCTCATCCTCGAGTGCCTTGTTGTAGTTTTTAGCCAGCTCAAGCATGTCTGATACTGTGGTCTCATTTATACAGCGGTGTTCCTTGTAGTCTGATAATGTGAGACCGTCCATCCAGGACTTTTTGTGTAAGTTAAGCAGCATTTTTTGCTCCAATTCATTCTTTCTGTAGTTTATACTGATGGAGTAGTAGTGACGGTTCAAGCCGTGGATAAGGGCTTGCACGGAAGGTTTCTGGAGGTGACCCAGGTTGGATGTGGTTTGCCGAGGCTCCTGTCCGAGCACCATCATGTTGGGGTTGATGAGGCGGAAAGCATCGATGACAACCTTACCCTTGACTGACTGGATGGGGTCAACGACCACAGCGACAGCTCGCTCTGACAAAGCCTCGAATGACTGTTGAGTGTTTATGTCAACACCAGACAACCAGCAACCAAACCCAGGATGTGAATGATACCTAGAATAATGAGTAAGTATTTAAATCTATGATAAGTCAGTTGAATTGTTAATGTTGATGATATATAATATGGTACAGATTTATGGTTGATAAAACAGTTGGGAGAGTTTAAAACTCATTATATAGGTTGTGAATTTCGATTATATTTACTAAATTAGTGAAGTTTGTTTGAAAATTGAGTTTGAAATGAAATAAACTTTCCTTTGTTATACAAGGAAAGTAATCTTACCATCCAACCACCATCTCTGGTCGGCCAGTCTGCTTAAGCATGTCTAACATCTTAGCTTGGAATACTGGATCAACAGCCTCTACAGACACTCCGGTACCCGTCTGAGGCATAGCAAACACGTCAATCACACGCACAGTGTAGTCATCCACAAACTCGCCTGAAACACACAATGAAACATATTAATCACTTAAAAAAAACGTCATAGTAACTCACCAAATATAAGTGAATGTTCACTGACGGAATGATGAGTATGCATATTCATTCATTTTCATGGTTAAGTACCTCTACAAAATGTAAGGCTAGCAACCAAACCAATGAGATTAAAGAGGCTACTCACCAAGCATAAGACCCATAACTTCCATGGGGACGCCAGCACGGCCGTGCTTCAACATTTTGAGTAAAGCAAGCGATGAGATGTACACTTGTTCGGCAGTGTCCACCACGGGCGCGTCGGTGGGCGGCGGGGCCTGCGAGAGCCCAGCCATACCACCGCCAAGACGCAACAGACGATCCATAATAGTTTCACAAACTTCTTATCCTGGAAACAATCGTACACCTGATCACTAAATGCCTACAAGGTTCAGCGGTACCGTTGCTTACATGACAATACTAACAACACAAAATACTAGTATCAGAGGTATAATCTACAGCTTACTTACAAGAAACAACAACTACACATATATATTTTATAAAATTATGAATAAACTAGTTAAAATCTGAGAAATACAATATATTTTATGAATTTATTCACAGGATGCAAAGTTGACAAGAATGATTTCCAATTTATGGTTTTTGACAGACAGCTCCCAACTACGGCTTTGTGTTTTTGACAGAACTTGTCGAAAATGCAACCTCATGTGGCAAATCCATAGTCTAAGGATGAAAGTAGTCTTTGTCAAAATTTTGTCATTTAAAATCAGTGACATTGACGTTTATATTGGCCTAATGTCAATGTCACAGCAGCAAACAAACAAATCTCTTCGATCAAAAAATTTGATATATCAAATTCCATTTGTTTGTATCGAACATAACACCGCTCGCGTTCATTATATTTATCTGGCTTAGGAATTGTTATTTATTCAACTTACCATTGTTCAAGTTACATGTTATAGTAAAATACAATGGCGGAGGCTAAATCAGTTTTATCATCAAGATATTCAGGAGGACCACATGGATTGGGTAAATTCTATACATTGATATAAAACTCGTTCGTACCACACGAATTATCATTTGTTATGTATAAAAAACTTTGCAGGTGACCCGGACGATAAGACTCTTAGGAAAGTAGAAGTTGAAGTTTTAATCCCAAAGGTCATGAGAGAAAAGGCCAAAACTCAAAAATGTGTTAAAGAAGTTGCAGAATTTGAAACTTGCTGTAAAGCATCTTCTTTACTTATGGTGGTTAAATGCAGAAGCGAGAACTCTGCTCTCAAGGAGTGTCTATCAAATTGGTACCAGAATGACAGCTTTCGTCAATTATGTACAGAAGATTATCTAAAAGAAAGATCGGAGTACCGAAGAACTGGTGTTAAGAAACCCACAAAAAGGGCTTAGATATATTTGATTGATCTTAATGTTATGTAGTAGTGTAAATAAAATTATTATTGTTGAATTAATCATCTTCATTTATTGTAACAGGAATGTTTCTTGTTAGGAGTATTTCTCTTACACTATACTTTCTTAGGCCCTCTGGCATTTCTACTGGTTCTAAGGGACTTATTACTTCGGCTATTAAAATTTCCTGTGAAAGAAAATACTTGATAAATAATATTTTACAGTAATGAAGTGTTCAGACAGTTAGGGATGGGCACCTCGAAGAGATGGGCCTTTTCCCTGCAAGGGCATTATTCAGGCTTTAAATCACTGTAGTGAGGGGGGACCATTTCCCATATAATATAGATATTACTAAAATCAATTATTACATAAAAATCAGCATGCTTCAAGCCACATTTACAAAATCTAACTGAAAATAGTTAAATCTGAAATTTTATAGGCTTGGCATAAACTATGAATGTACCAATTTCTAAATGCTAAGTATATTATCTAAAGTAACAATATGCCATACCTTCACTGTAGTATGAGCCATGCGAACATGACCTAATATTGAAACCCAGTCACTTTCAATATGATGTTCAGATTTTATCACCACAATGTAGTCAGCATGGGCGATGCCTGGTCCTTCCTTGTATAATACTGAAATAACAAATAACAATAAGTCAGTTTTGATGTATTTTGTCATAAATGGATTGTGATAGCTCTTAACAACTTGTGCCTTTCCGAAACAGCTGTACTATTTTGGTATCCACCAGGAAGGTAGGAAACATAACATACCAACGACAGTAACCAGTTATCTTCTCAAACAATGCATAAAACAAAGTAAGTAAGTTCAGGTAGGCTAGGGGCTAGTGGCCACCCCTGGTGATAGAGTTCTTAAGACTACCTTAAGATCTCTGATATTATATAACTATTAAAATAACCGAGAGCAACCCTTTAATGTGCCCTGCGAAGCATGGTAGTGATGTGAAGAAGTGCCACTATCTGCCACCAGTCCAAAGAGTAGTTAAGCTTCATGTAGCTTTAGTGAAAAGGTAATAGTATTTACTCACAATAATCCCCTCCAAATTTAATTCCAGTCTTCACCACATACCCTTTTGATCGAAAGTAGTGATAAACTACATATTTCGGAACAAATTTTCTGTCATTTGACGAAAAAAGATCCCAACACTGTTCTATACTAAGAATATTATTTTCTAAGCTAATTATTTGGAGGCAACCAAGGCCATAAAGTAAAAAGAATGCTTCTTGTAATGTGAGTAATAGTTTTTCATGTAATTTGATTTTGTTAATGCAACATTTAGGTTTAATGTTAGCAAAATAGTTTTCTTCCTCGGATTCACTGTTGGGAACTATCACTGCTACATCCTCTTTGTTGTGGACTTGAAATGACTTGTTACTATTATTTTCATCATCACTACAGTCTTCATCACTTGACACTAAATCAATCACATCCCTATTGGTCAGAAGTCTTTTAGCGTCACACATTATCTGTGATGTCAGTTCTTCAACATCCTTTAAAAACTTATCAGAATCAGAACTCTCACTAGCTGTACAAAACTTCTTATACCAATAGCTTCTCTTTAAAAACTGTCTTTTTCTCATGATGTGTATGTTATCGTTTCTCTGTGATTCTGTTGGACGTGACCGTGATAAGGAGCCTTTACCAAAGCACCCCATGTGGTACAACATAGCCATTTCTTCCAAGGAGCGCACTTCAACATTGAACCCATTGTAATGACCAGTAAATATAATCCTCATTGAGTTATCTAATGGAAAACGTAACGATTCAATAGACGTCGGAAATAAGTCATTTGGTTCATTAGTTTGACAATCTTCTGATTGCAATGTAGACATGACAAAAGAACTGGCCACTTCCCAAAATACAATCAAATGTCACGGTTTTTCTACGCAGGAGCAACGCCACTATGGTTCTGCGAAAAAAATAAAAATCTATTGATTTAATTGTATTAATTTAAGGAAGTGAAATAGTGTTAACTTCAAAATGGAGCAAGAAAAATACGACTGTAAGTATTTGTGATTTTATAACTAGATTTATATTAGTATGTGTATTGCAGAGAAGTAAAATTCTATATTTATCACTATACTACCTATGTATGTCAAGGAAAATACAGAATTCCCCTCAAACAGTTCAAAACACAAAATATCTATACGATTATTCTCAATTCAAGATTACCACTTAAATTCAAAGATAAATTAATATGTATCTTGGGCTAAGGCGCGTCATGGGGAGAAAAAATAAGCTGTTCTCACTCGAAACATCCTAAGACCCTGGCCAGCTAAAATTAATTAAACAGAAAATACTTTTCAAAGAGCTTCGGCTTTGTTTATTTATTTTTAAAATTCTAAAGAAAGAAATTGGGTTGAGTTGGAAAAGTAGGTACTTTCATCATTCTGTTGCCAGCTGTTGACTTTGACAATGACACTTCTGATGTTTCATGCTCGATTATTATGTTACTAACTTCACACACACACTTCGTTATTAGTATTAGTGATAAAAATCCAGATTTTTACATACACAAAGTAAATCAAATACAAATTAGTCAATTAATAACACTGCTTATTTCTATTACATACCTACTTATCATTAGGGGAAATGTAATAAAAGACAAAAGTTTAAATAGTTATTTATTATCTGTGTTTTTTGTTACTGTATGTTGCCTAATTTTTATAGCAAAACATTACTGACAACATTCCTAATATATTGGTATCTCTTTCATTTTTAGCTCGTCGTGTATTCGTTAGAGAAGGTAAGAAAATATATAATTTTCAGCTAACTTCACTCTCAATAGTCACAAGACATCTCAGCTGAGGGGTGATCCGTCTCATTATTTTTCCAAAAAGTAGTTTTTGGAATTATTTTTGGCGTGATCCTTGATTGTGAAGTTAATTATAGCCAAAATGGCTAATATCCACGAGGTAAATGTAAGGCAGCTAATTCCCAACCTGGGCGACGATAAAATCGGTAAGTTCATAGTAAAACACCCTTCCAGCAATTCCCATACTTGAAAGTCCTTACTAAAATCCTCCCAATGTATTTTAGATATGATTGCCGCGACCAGCGTGCTGCAAATTCGCGCCAGCGATATTCGCCAGTCCTCGATGAACTGGGCGTCATATCTGCAGTAAGTATCGATTGCTGTAATATTCGCTGAAATCATAATATCAAAGTAGTTTTACTCTGATCAATGTTTTTTAGGTCCCAAATGATCACTCAGCGCGATTTTGACTTTATCACGAACTTGGACCAACGCGGACAGAAAGATCTGGCGGACAAACAGCCTGAGACTTGCGCTGAGGTGTTCTGCAATCTGCTGTCACACATCAGCAAGGATGTCACCATCCAGTACACCCTGGCTCTGATCGACGATGTCCTCTCAGTAAGTTATTTATTGGTTACTTTTCTCACTAAATTAAATATGCACCATACACAGCAGAAAAGAGGTGAGCAGCAGATGACAAAACTAAGTGCATCCTGTTGTTTACATTGCAATAAAAATCCCCATATAATTTGCCCAGTATTTTCGATATTACCTGAGAAAGGGAATTTATCTTTTGGTAATAATGGCCATATTTACATACCTTCATATAGAAACAGTAAAAACCTGCAATTTGTTTGAATCACAAACAGATTTTGATAAAATATGAAGATATTAACCCATTTAGACCGGAAACTATTTTTGTTAAAATGTTGTGTTTTTATTGCTGATATCTATCAATAGGAGTCTTATAATCAGAAAAATCACATTAAAAAAAATCTCTCATAAAAGGAGGGTCGTAGGGGGGCCGTACCCTATGTGGTACGGTAGGACTATACGCATACAAAAAGTTCGATATTTTTAGCAACTAATTTTATTCAGTTTTTGTATAATACATAATAAAACATTTTATTTGGATACATATTTCGCACTTGGCACATTTTGTCAGGCATAGTTTATGACATTGTCCACATCTCATCCGTTTTCCTTGCTCAGTATCGTGGTGTTCTTCGTCATCAGATGATCAGATGCTATTGATGGTGGACGAATAGGACCCGATTTTTGGCAATGGTTCATTTTATTTCGGATATATGTATAATAAGACATAGAACAATTTGCAAATCCATCTTCCCACCAGTATCTCCGCACAGCAGCCACGCAATTTGCTCAGACATGTCAATGCAAACGATGAAAATCACATGGAAATCCATAATTTGCCTCTTAGTTTGCTTCGAGCACCAGCTGAAGTGGCTAGAGGTTCAGGAGATCCAGAGGTTGATGAGGACGTAGCTTGTGGATCTGAAGAGCCCTTACAAAAAGAATCCAAGATTTATGGGTGAAATAGGCAAGACTTACCACTAAAGTATTCATTACGAATATGCATTCAGGGCAAAAAGTGGTACATGCCTCTAATCTTGCCTGGTCCACCTATAAATCTTCATCGGTCTGATCGGCATTAGCAGTTGCAGGTGGCAGTACGAAAATATCATATTCTTGCTCATGACTACTGGTACTCGTCTTCATCTTCAAAGTTTGTTGCAATATCGTGCAGAGTCAAAGACCTAGAATACAAATATATGAATGTAATAATAATTTTAGCAAAATAGTACCCAAGATATTAGTTTCCCGTGGGAATTGCAGGATAATTAACAGCGAATATTATGTAAAAAAGTAATAACCTTATACATACCAAATTCCATTTAAATAACTCCAAATTTTACAAAATATGTCACTAACCAAGTATTTTTCAAATGTATGAAATACTAGTGATTTTAGATGTCGTATAGGCCTACTGTACCGTATATGGTACACCTACTTTCAAACTGTATAATTCTTACAAAACTGTATTTACCGATAATTTTTAGTTGTTATAGTATTGACTATATTATAAACTTTAAGATATAACTAATAAATAATATTATTTACCAGAAATAATTCTGTACTTACCTTCTCGAAAACATTGCAATTATTTTTTCTCGACCCAGCTCCATATATTCACAAGTATTTTCAAAACCACTAGTAAAAACTATGTTTTATATTTTTTTACATAAAGCTAACAAATCAAGTTAACTAATAAACAAGTTAAACTTTAAAAAAAAAATATTAGCAACGAATTATATTTTTTTAAACTTACTGTACCCTATGTGGTACGGTAGGTCTAAATGGGTTAAAAAAAGAGATTAGTAGAAATAGTAAATAAAAACTGATGTTACAGAAGTGGCAGACAAGTGAGTTCAATCTTAGAAACCACATGAAGTCACCATCCAAACAATTTTATCTTAAATTTTTTTTTTCCATGTAGTAACATCATATTATATTTGCAATTCCAGGAGGACAAATCTCGTGTGAAGATGTTCCGTGATGGGAGGGGCCGTAACCCTTGGCAGCTGTTCCTGAACCTCCTGAACCGCCAGGATGAGTTCATTCAGCACATGACAGCTCGTATCATCGCTAAGCTCGCCTGCTGGTTCCCGCAACCCATGGAAAAGGCAGACCTGAACTTCTACCTGTCTTGGTTGAAGGACCAACTCAAGATGAATGTAAGTGTACCTTAGAATGCAGCACAGTATAGTCAGAAAGAGAAGTTTTTGGATATTCAATTGTTTGTACAGAGTGAGTGAGCACTTATACCTAGTTTCTGGAATACCTATATAGGTTCTATATTATTTTGTTTACCATTATACTTATGCATTTTTTTAATACTTATTTGTAGTACCAATTAGTAGTGTGTAGTTTACAGAACTGGGTATATTTATTTGATTATCCTTTAACTTCTTCTATTGACTATACATCATACATTCTTAATTCCTTGCATGAGAATGCATGATACATACTTAACAATTTATTTTTGTCAAATTATGTAGTATGATTTATTGGTTTAAAATGTTAATTAATTCACAAGCTTTGCTGGTAGTTTGAGCTTTTCAATCCATTGTGTGTTTTCATTATTGTTGCAATCATAACACTGAAAACCATAACATAAAAATTAATTCATGAGTAATAATACAATATGTTCTGTTTCTGTTAATATTTTTTATTTTACTAAAAACATCTTACTGTACACACTACTCGTAAACACTTGACTTAATGTCTTCTTTATTACTTAGTTTAGATTCATCACTTGTAACATTCACACACACATTGTTTTAACATTACAACCAGCAATCACATTTCGAAAACATTTTGGGCGATCGACAATTACGTAGGTATGTGTCGCAAGCTTAGTGCCGAGAGGAGAGTAGCTAACACAAACGTGTCTAAACCACTCGAATAGTAACACAATGTTGTGAAGCATCATCAGCAAGCTATACACATTGTTGGGGCTTTGTTGGCGCTACAATGTCATTGAGAGGTTTGTTTTATAAAGGCGGAGAAAATGTCTGCCGAGTTAGCGCATGCCGAACAGGTTATGATCGCCCACGAGAAAGAGCATTTCATCGTAAAGGGTGAAAAGCAAAAACAACATCTAAAGGAGGAGGGCGTGGCTGAGGGAGAGGAGAAATACTCGAGCCTTTACACCTCGTTCGACGTCGTTAAGGATATCGACGCTTTACCGCCCGGCCTGATCAAGGTACTCTATACATGTCCACACATGTGATACGTAACCAAACTATGACTAACTGAAACAAAGTAAGTATTTAGGTACTAACTGTAATCAATCTAATACTGTTTAGAGTGTTAATGCAACGATTAATATGTATCGCTTGTTTGCATTAATTTAACATTCATATTCACTTTTATTTTGTGAATGTGCATGCATGACGCTTTGGCAGAGGTTTTTATATCCATTTTTTGTTTAGTTTTATGTTTTAGTTAAGTTTATATCTCAGGTTTGTAGTTGCGCATGCCGACAGTGCCGGCAGCGCCTTCAAATGGCATAATTTAAAAAATAATGGTTTGTAGCCCGTTGGAGACATTGAAATGTTCTTAAAACAGATGTTAATAAAACGCAAACTATGTATGTGTGTGTGTGTGGAATCCAATTCGATATATGTACATGATAGTAAAGTAGAAACATTATATTGTTTATGAAAATGACCAAGACAAATGTCTGAATGTACCTATTGTTACCCCGACAAAACAAAGACCAGTGTAATAATGTTACGAATTGATTAACAATATGTATACCTACATATTTTTTCTATTAGTGTATGTTATTATTAATTGGGATGTATTTAAGTTTGTTCTACATATTATAACTTTATATTCTTGCACAATTCTTTTCTTTCGTTAATAATTTGTGTTATATGTCTTTTATATTCTAATGTCTTCTATTTTATAGTGTACTCCTCTTTTTTTAACAGTTATCTCGAGGTTTCAATGTACAAGCTAGTGTATGCTTTAATAAATAACTTCTTTTCTAAAACACACACCAAATACTGTACTTTACAAAACTGTAACTGAATAAAAATTCTGTATTATCTGTAGTTCCCGATAATTAACGTAAGGCCTACGATAGGTCCCAGTGTACAACCGAGCCCCGATTACTCAAACATCACTAATAATTAAGAGATACCTTGTTTCATAGATTTTTACAAATGGAATTTAACGGCTGATTATTTTGAGTGGCATTTGAGTAATCGAGCATAAGGTCTCTGCTGTCACTCACTGACAAAATCAGTAAAGAGACGAAAACTATAAGTAACAGTTATATAAAAGTAAAAAGAAAATTATTAGCTGATAATATCTGTCCAACTGCTCAACGAACATATCGGTACGGCGAAGTATGTTTGCCTGAGGCTTGTCAAACACGAGCCATAGTAAATGAGCAATCTCCGGAGTACAGTTAGTAATTGAATGTATTATTTGACAGAACAACGACTACATCCAGTCCGTGGCACGCTGCCTCCAGATGATGCTGCGCGTGGACGAGTACCGCTTCGCGTTCCTCTCCGTCGACGGCATTTCCACTCTGCTGTCCATTCTGGCGTCCAGGGTCAACTTCCAGGTAAGGTTATGAAGTTAAATACCTATTATATCTTACAGTAGTCTACAACCTTCCTCAGTAATGTAATTATCATGTAAAGAATCTTTCAAGTCAAAGTCAAAGTCAAATATTTTTATTCAGTTTTGGCCCCATAGAGGCTCTTTTGAACGTACCACCATACGAACAAGTCTTAACTGGTACTTTCAGCGATTAGCGCATTTATACAAGCTCATGCATGGGCTTATTATATGTGTATAGATTACTATATGACAGTGTTCAACTAACTAGGGCTAGGAAACTAGATATACGCACTGAACCATGGCATACAATAAGTTCATATATTAAACACAATTTTTTTATATCAAAATCATATCAAGTTCTGTACAAAAGGACAACAATACTGTTAAACAACAATTATACATTATACAAGTCTTCATCCATCACCAGGTCCAATACCAGCTCGTATTCTGCGTGTGGGTGCTGACCTTCAACCCGCTGCTGGCTGAGAAGATGAACAAGTTCAATGCCATCCCGATCCTGGCTGACATCCTGAGCGACTCCGTCAAGGAGAAGGTCACTCGCATCGTGCTCGCTGTGTTCAGGAACTTGATTGAGAAGCCTCAGGATTCCCAGGTAATTGTAATACCATAATTGCTATAGACTCTATAGCAATTATGGTAGTAATACAACAAATCATGTCAGTTCTCGCGGGGTAGCGTAAGACTTTGGGTCCATATCTTTGTCAATAAATAAATAGTTAGGAGACAGACCAGGTTTTTAGTTTGGGTAGGGCTGGACACTGATGGTAGAGCAGTTTGGTTAGAAGAAACTTGGACCCTGGTGCCAAGGGATATTGCATCTTTGGTGGGTTAAGCCCTAAACCCGCCATCTCGGGATCCGCCATTGTGATCAAGGCTCTATTCTTGAACTAACATCATAATCTTTATAAGCCCGTTGGCACAGTAGCATGTGAGAGCGCTTGCTGTTTACAATTACAGTATAGATACCAGCACCCTGATATAAGTGTTTGGTCACTGCAGGTGTCGAAGGAGCACTGCATCGCCATGGTGCAGTGCAAGGTGCTGAAGCAGCTGTCGATCCTGGAGCAGAAGCGGTCGGACGACGAGGACATCATGAACGACGTGGACTTCCTCAACGAGCGCCTGCAGGCCTCCGTGCAGGACCTCAGCTCCTTCGACCAGTACGCCACCGAGGTCAAGAGCGGCCGGTCAGTGCACTCCTCTTCAACATTATCACAGGCAGACCAATCAGTGCTGCTAACTTTTAGTGTACCTTGATCAAATTTGAACTTATATCATCACTAAGAAAATCACAGCACTATAACTACTGTCTACTTTACCACGGCTTGATGACACTACTGGTCTAGTAAATAACGAAAACACAAAACCTATTTTTCAGACATAAAATAGAGGAATCTGCGGTATAAAAGGTATTACGTTCCAGTGACAATATCTGGGCATAAAGTTTAGTATGTAACTTAATAAGAAACGCCATAATTTAATTTTATCATAATGATATGTTACTGGGAACTATATAAACTTAATTCTCAATACTAGAAAGCACAGTTTTTTAATCCAAGAACCCCTTTATAAGATATTCCGTTCGTTGACAGCCTCGAATGGTCTCCCGTGCACAAGTCGGCGAAGTTCTGGCGCGAGAACGCGGCGCGCCTGAACGAGCGCGGGCAGGAGCTGCTGCGCACGCTCGTGCACCTGCTGGAGAAGAGCCGCGACCCCGTCGTGCTCGCCGTCGCGTGCTACGACGTGGGCGAGTACGTGCGCCACTACCCGCGCGGCAAGCAGTACGTACACCTCCCCATGTTTGTTGTCTAAGTGTAGGGCCACATCTGCGGAACGTACGGCGCCGAACCTTCCGCTAAATACGCTCGTAGTGTATTTCAAGTTATCTATGACACATCAGTACGCGGCGTAATTTCGACTGATGTGTCATAGAGCGGAAGGTTCGGCGCCGTACGTTCCGCAGATGAGGCGCTACACTTACTGGTGCATTGCTAGTGTCGCTGTTCTTCTTCGTGTCGAAGACAAGACAATGTATCATCACTACATAGTATAATTTTGTACTCCATACATATCAACCCTATTAACCCTTCGTGGTCTTGTGGTTTGAGCGCCCGCCTCACGACCCGGAGGTTCCGGGTTCGATTCCCGGTGGAGACAATATCTCACAAAAATCTCTTTGTGAGACTGGCCTCAGTTTGGTTAGGGCATTTAAGTCTGAATCACCTGATTGCCCGAAAAGTAAGATGATTCCGTGCTTCGGAGGGCACGTTAAGCCGTCGGTCTCGGTTACTTTCTACGGATAGTAGTCGTTACATGAGCCATGTCAGAGGCCTTTGGCGGCTCAATTACTCTGACACCACGATTGATCAGGTTGACCATCCACTCGATGAAGAAGAAGACCCTTCGTAGGCGAATCAGTCTTGGTCGGTTTTGGTTTAAATGGAATATCCTTAGTTCTTTACGATAGACAAACCAATATGTTTTTGTATTTCAATATGCTCCCGTGAACATAGAAAAAATATACAAAGGTTAAAAAACTCTTATCAAGCCTTTATCTTAATCTTAACCAGTCACAAATACACTTGTCTAAACTGTTAACAGTTATCTAATATCCAGTGAAACCTATACTAGGTACAATTGACGTCATAGATACACACTTTCACCTTGTGACATTTTAATAAAGTGAAAATATGTTAATAGGATGGGTATTTTTGATAGAGATAATATTTTTTGTTTTGAATTGAAACTACGTTTATTACGGATACACTTCGCTTTTATTTTACATTTTTATCTGACGTTTCGGCCCCTTGACAGGAACCGTGGTCACAGAAGACTGACAATTTAAAATGAGTAGTTTTCGCTTAAACTTAAGAAACCAGTATTATTTTTCCTTGTACTGTACGATAGTTAATAATCTGGCAATGCAAGAGAATCATTACATAGTATAAAACAAAGTCGCGTCTGTTTGTCGTTTGTCTGTTTGTCTGTATGCTTAAATCTTTAAAATTACGCAACGGATTTTGATGCGGTTTTTTGTAATAGGTAGAGTGATTCAAGAGGAAGGTTTTTATGTAAAAAAATTCCCGAAATTCCCACGGGAACGGGCACAACGCGGGTAAAACCGCGGGGCGCTGCTAGTTAACTATAAATTAGATTAAATAATAGGTCAAATACCCACGTTGTAACTATAGACAAATAATAACTGTCAATAATTCCCTTCTTTCCTATGTCACCTTTCGCCCTCGATTATACAACGTCGATTGTGTGTTGCAGCATCATCGAGCAGCTGGGAGGCAAGCAGCGCGTGATGTACCTTCTGAGCCATGATGACCCCAACGTGCGATACGAAGCCCTACTCGCCGTACAGAAACTCATGGTTCACAACTGGTAAGGACAATTCGTTTTATTGAATATTTCGTAGCATATTGTACAAGTATTTACTGCAATATACTTCTTCTAACGGATCTTAAAATTTAAACTAATATGGCCTATTTAATAACCTAAGACAATTCCTTCTATAGAGGAAATAATTGATTATGGTTTAGTCCCGTTATTAAAACAGTAAAAAATGTGTCCAACGACTTTTAATGTATTTCAAACCATGTTTACGTTTGTTCGCAGGGAATACCTCGGCAAGCAATTGGAGAAGGAACAGATCGACAAACAGGCGGGCACCGTCGTCGGAGCTAAGGCTTAAAATGTTATATTACGTGTATAAATGAATTGAAATAATATTATATTTGTTGTTGTTGTTGTCAGATTACGGCTCACAAGTATCCGATGCATTGCTTGTATAAACATATAAAACGCAATTATAGTATGCATTATGGTTCGTGTAACATGCCATGCTTTATTACCTGTTTTAAAATGAAACTTTATTGTAAATATTCAAAGATTATGAATTATGTATAATTATATTTTAAATCACCCTTAAAACTAACACGCCGTCGATAATACAATATTTGGTTCACATTCCTCATAAGTGTATTGTTGTTAATGATAATACGAACATGGTATTTAATAATGTAGTTGATTATTTATAGAAGTTGTAGAGATTTATGACGTGGTGACTACTATCTCCGGCAGTATTGTGAATAAAGTCAAGGAATTATGTAGTTAATTGTTTTTATTATTTCTTCAAAACCCTTTACTCAATAGCAAGCCAGTACTAGATTCTAGAATTCCTAAACCTTAACTAGGAATCTTGGTAACTTCTGGAAATATTTTAGTCAGTCTTTGACACTACTCCACCAACCTACTGGTCTTGGAGTTAGTATTTTACATCCATCTTTACAGCCTTCTTGAATTTACACAGATAAAAAAACATCCCGAAAAAGCTTCTCGCGACTGACAGTGTTGCTGACAGTAAAGGCAAAAATTGACGATCATTCCACCTTTTTGAATACATTCAGTCAACGCCATTTTGTACTATTGTCAATGTCAAAAAAGATTGGTGGTTAGGTTATTTACAATTTCAGTCCGTTTGTGATGTTTTGATTTGTTTGAATTTCTTATTTTACCGAAACTACACACATTAAAAGAAAAATAATTAATTCATCACAATGGATAATGTATTGGTACTTAAAGATTACAAAACAGTGCCGGATATTGTACACGAATACGAGCCTTCGGTGAAATTTGGACACATACCTCTTATTATTGATAATGGTAAGTGAAAGAGAATTAGTTGTTCCCTTGGTGGGTATATTAAATATTCAATTCCTCATTAACTTGTTGTAGGTTCCTATCAGTGTAGAGTCGGTTGGTCTATTTACGACGAACCCCATCTTACGTTCAAGAACTTGATCGCTAGGCCGAGAAAAGATCGATGTAAAAAGGATGCAGAGCCGCCCGTGACTCCGCCGATTCAAATAGGGAATGATATTTTGAATATAGAAGCTGTGCGGTAAGAAAAAAAATGAGAAACCTCGAACTTGTGTGCTTACTTCCCATGTTATTACGAGATACCAACGAACTTTCGTTTTGCCGGTACTATTAAGCCGTATAGCGGCAAATTTAATACCAGATTATGGTAACAATGTTTCGTTTCAATATAAAGGTCTCCATAAAGTTAAACATCATACATTTTTACCACACAATAACACATAAAAAAGACTCCAATAAAAACATAAAGTTTACTCATAACCATTACATTTTACAGATTCCAACTAAAAACCCAGTTCGACAAGAACATAGTGACTCATTTTGAAGTACAAGAGCAAGTGTGTGACTACATCTTCTCGCACCTCGGGATAGACAGCGAAGGCAGTGTACCGCATCCTATAGTCATGACGGAGGCCTTTGTAGCTCCTAACTATTGCAGGCAGTGTATGTTTTATAATACGAAACAATGCTTGTGATTTCACTTGCAGCATACCCATACTGTGGTAATTTTGAGATAAAAAGTAGCCTAGGTCTGCTCCAAGGTGTTATTTATGTCAATGCTAAATTTCATCAAAATCATCAAGTTGCTATGGCATTTGTAGGGATTTCTTCACCTCTAAAACAAAAAGTGCTATTTTGTTCTGATTCTGTTTTGTGTGTATCTAGCATCTATCTGTGTCTAGTTATAGCATTTGTGTTTCAAGTAAATTATTCATGATATTATCAATTTATTTTGGTTCATTTAAAAGTCATCTGTGTTTAGTAGGTGCTTATAGTCTACATTACAGGTCATTTTATGAATTTTACAACCATTTTCCTAATATTGTTTGCACCATAATATTTCATGTGTTTCAGTGATGTCCGAGCTTCTATTTGAGGGTTATGGAGTGCCTGGCGTAAGCTATGGCGTAGACTCCCTGTTCAGTATGTACAAGAATGATATTGGGGATACAGCACTCATTGTCAACTGTGGCTATCATACAATACACATTATACCAGTGATCAGGGGCACTGTTTGTGAAGAACACGCTAGGAGAATTAATTTAGGTAACTTTTGGGAGATCTTTGGAGTGGCGGATTTACCAATAGGCTAAGTAGGCTGGAGCCTAGGGCGGCAGATTTAGAGGGGCGGCAAATTTTGCCCAAATAATAAATAAAAAAAACTTGAGAGGTGTCAAGGGACACCCGGATGGAACGAAGTTTATTTATTATCAACAAAAATAATCGTCGCGACACCACACTGTTCAATGCTAAATAGAAAGACGAAACGAAAATATCTGGCTTGCTTTCTATAAGAGAGAGAGAAAAACAGACAGAGAAACATGCGCACGCCGCACGGCTTACATTAGCTTACTATAGCAAAAAGTGTCGGCCACCTATCACATTCATGATCGCGACAACCGTTGCTTAACATTCACTATCGACGGCCACCCATCATATTTATAATCGCGACAACCGTTGCTTAACATTCAAGATCGACGGCCACCCATCATATTAATAATAATAATAATAAGGGGTGTAAGGGACCCCAACTGCCATCTCTCGGGGTCCAAGCCAACCTCACCTGCACGTGGTGCACCCTGCTGGCTGACGGACGAGGCTCTGGCGAACCCAACAGTCCCCAAAACCCAACCACACGCCGAGATCGAATCTCGGCTCTCGACGATCGGATCTCGGCGCGGGGACGGCCACTCGTGGCAATTGTGGCAATGGTAACCAACCCAATAAAATGGAGAAAAGTACAAGAAAAGTTTATAGTTTACGGTCGCTTCCCGGAGGTCGCCGGGGCACACCTGGAGCCGGTGCTGGGTGTTTCAGCATGCGGTCCACCGGTGGTAGAGAGCTGAGCAGGCGGGCCTCTATTGCAGAAGAAACTACAGCCGACATCACCCCTCATCCCCATCAGTCACCACGGTCACCATCATCACTATCATCTCATAGTCTCTTCGCATCACCCTCATCTTCACCTCAGCCCTACGAGTTTCGCTATCATCAAAGACCACCACCATCACTATCATCTTCACCTTCTCTCTCGTCAGTGGATGTTGTGCAGGAGGCATCAGCCAACAACCCTGCACCCGCCGCTGCACGATCTCGCGCGCGAATGAGATGGACAAATGAAATGAACGAGTTCATCTGGCGCACTTACCTTTTTATTACACATGGCGAAACAAAAATCCGCGGATATCTAGACCCACTTTACATCAAATTTACCGAAAAATTCCCTGGAACTAATGTATCAAAACAAAGAATAGGAGACCAACGCAGAGCAATAGTTCGAAATAAATTAATACCGAATGATAGTATGCAAAGCATCAAAAATGAAGTTTTACGAGTTTTAGACAACAACCAATCAGATAACAATAGTACTCAAACATCAGGAACCAACCCAGTATTAAATAACACCACACGATTAAGATGGACCGATGATATTAATGAAGGAATAATGAAGACATATTACATTATAACACATTTAGAATCCAATAGATCAGCTTACCGTAAAGAACTCCACACAAAAATTACAGAACAATTTCCACAAATATCACATGTATCGGAACAACGAATAGCAGATCAAAGGAGAGTTATTGTTAATAACAGACTGGTGTCAGAGGAAAAACTTGAAGAGATAAAAAGAGAAGTGAGAGAGATCCTCCGATTGCAACAACCACAAGCAATAGATAATACAAATATATATGATAGAAATACACATAATAATATCACAATAAACCAAGACCCTAACGAACTTTGTACATTAATAAATACAGATTTGAATACGACGTCACAAGATAATATAACATACAATAACGAAGAACTCAATAGGTTAATTACAGAGACATTTGAAAATGCATTTCATAAATATTTAGATACAAACCCAATAGAAAGACCATTTTTACCAAAACAAAAAACCTCAAGAAAATTTTCATACATAATTTCATTTTTGAATTCATCAGTTTTACCTAAATATGACACAAATGAAAATAGTTTTATTCAAACTCATCTTTTAATTTACTGTGCAGCCTATACAGCAGCTAAATGTAACGGTGCTAAAATTAAAGATAACAATGAACCGTCAATAAATAATCCCAACCGCGATACAAGGCCGAACTGGTTAAAAAGGATGGATAACAAGATACAAAAGTTACGAAGAGATATTGCCAGAATGACACAATATATTCAGGGAAATAGATCAGTAAGACTTATAGTACACATAGATAGAATTAAAAATAAACACCGAATCCACTCAAACTACGAAGAACCAAATCAAACTAACGAACAGTATCTCGACAGCCTGAAACAAAAACTAAACGCAGCATCTAGTCGTAGACGACGATACCATAATTGCACACTTAGGAAAACACAAAACATTACATTTCAAAACAACCAAAAACAATTCTATAGACAGCTTATATCTAACTCTGCAAACACACATGATACAATTGATAATAGTCATCATAGTCACCAAAATTCCCCCGCTCCTAGGGATCTCCACGAATTCTGGTCAAATATATGGTCTAGACCGGTCCACCATAATGAACACGCAGAGTGGATTAAAGAAGACCTGGAAACACTGACCGATACACCCGAAATGATATTCGACCACATTCCTTTAAACATTTTCATTAATACAATAAATAAAACCCATAATTGGAAATCTCCTGGCAGTGACAATATCCATAATTACTATTATAAAAAATTCACTACCCTCCACCCTTCAATATATAACCATATAAATGATTTTATAAAAAACCCCCAATTAATGCCCACATTTATAACCCAAGGAGTAACATACATGATACCAAAAGACCTTACAAACCTAACAGACCCTGCAAAATATAGACCCATAACTTGCCTCCAAACTATCTACAAAATTATAACATCCTGTTTATCTCAAATCATCAGTAAACACCTACTCGAACATAACATACTAGCAGAAGAGCAAAAAGGATGCCGTAAAAATAGCCAAGGTTGTAAAGAACAGCTCATTATTGATACAATCGCCATGAAGCATAACATCAGGCTACAAAAGGATATTTGCACAATGTATGTAGACTATCAAAAAGCTTATGACTCTATCCCTCATAGTTGGCTCATATGTATTCTTAAACACTACAAAGTTCATCCTACCATAATTAGCTTCCTATCACAAACCATGCATCATTGGAAAACCAAATTAAAAATAGGCAGACATGTAGAAACTGAGACAATCCCAATCAAGAGAGGCATATTTCAAGGAGACGCTTTCAGTCCCCTCTGGTTTTGCATGGCGTTAAATCCTTTATCTAAGCTACTGAACCGATCTAATGATGGAATATTGCTCTCAACAAATAACATAGAATTGAGACTTAGCCACTTGTTTTTTGTTGATGATATTAAACTTTTTAGCAACAGCATACAGGCCCTACATCACCTTGCAGATATTATTCAATCCTTTTCCAATGATATCCAAATGACATTTGGAATAGATAAATGTAAAACATTTACTTTAAGAAAGGGCAAATCTGTGGAATCTGTCCCATACATGCTTCCCTCTGGCCAACAAATAGAGTCAATAGACCACTTTAACACATACAAATATTTAGGTTTTCAACAATCATCTCACATTAACCACAAGCTGGCCAAAACGCAACTCATCAAAACATACAAACACAGGCTCAATATTCTCATGACATCACAACTCACTTCCGGTAACCTCACTAAAGCCATTAATAGTTTTGCCATCCCCGTCCTTACATATTCGTTCGGTATTATAAACTGGTCTAAAACCGACTTTCAGAAATTACAGCGTCTTATCAACACCACAATGACCTCCCATCGAAAGCATCACCCGCGGTCATGTGTCCAACGCATGACGCTACCACGTGAAGATGGTGGACGCGGCTTCATTGATTTACAAAATTTACACAATAAGTTAATCACATCCCTCCGAAACTTCTTCCATACTCAAGCTGATCACTCTTCATTACATTTCATAGTTTCTCAGTTAGACAATAAATTTACTCCCTTAAACCTACATGACGAAAACCTTCAACCTAATCAAACCATAACTGAAAATAAAGATAAACTCCTGGCTTGGGAACAAAAGTCACTTCACGGAAGACACCGCACCGACCTACAGCAACCTCATGTCGACATCAGAGCGTCGAACGCCTGGCTGCAGCGAGGTGAGCTCTTCCCTGAAACGGAGGGCTTTATGATCGCCATACAGGATCAAACCATAGATACTGGAAATTATCAGAAGTACATCATCCGGAGGCCCAATGTTGATGATATGTGTAGACGATGTCATAGTGCCTCTGAGACCATCCAGCACATCACAGGTGCATGCAAATCCATAGCCCAGACCGATTATAAACATAGACATGATCAAGTAGCTGCCATAATCCACCAAAATCTAGCAATCCAAACTAAACTAATCAAAGATAAAGTTCCTTACTATAAATATAAACCGGAATCTGTTTTAGAAAATAACTTATTTAAAATATACTGGGATCGAACTATCATAACAGATAAAACCATTTATAACAATAGACCTGATATATTAATTTTAGACAAGCAAAACAAATCTGTTTATTTAATCGATATCGCTATTTGCAATACCCATAATCTCACAAACACGCACACCGATAAAATAGCTAAATACACTGATCTATCAATTGAAATAAAGACCCAGTGGCAAGTCCAGCACATCCGCACCATACCCATCATTCTCTCCAGTACCGGTGTCATTCCCAAGACACTCCACACCAGTCTCACTACTCTGAAGATGCCTCCGTTTACTTACTTATTATTGCAAAAAGCAGTCATTCTTAATACTTGCCGTCTTACACGAAAATTTTTAAATAACTAGACCGAATACTAGTATAATTATGTATGTATATTTGTATCCCATATCTATGTATATATATCATTACCATTAATGAAACACACTTGGCTTCGGCCCGTGTAATAAACACCCCTTGAAAAAGGGAGAAACAGCTTCTGTTAAACAAAATAATAATAATAACCAAAGACTTTGGTTATTATTTTGTAAGCTTAAAAATGGTGGGTGGCTTCAAATCAAGAAGATCCATAATACACAACCCTGGCACAATCACCATATTATGGGATTGTTTTGTGTACTACCCACTAAACTTATCACAAAAATGTTGCTTATTTTAGAACAATTAGATAATAAATAAGAACAATTTGGATAAATCTTAAAATTAATTTGGCTTTATCAGTACCATAACCATTAATTGTACGATTCAAATGACAAATTCCTTCAAAAATGTTAACATATTCAGTACATTAAGTCTGCACCTTCCAGGTGGCAGTGAAATGATAAGCTTCCTTCACAAGCTGCTCCAGCTCAAGTACCCAGTCCATGTCAACGCCATCACCCTCTCCCGTGCCGAGGAAATCCTTCAGGAACACTGCTCCATAGCCCTGGACTATCAGGATGAGATTAAGAAGTGGGCTAACCCAGATTACTATGAGGCTAATGTGAAGATTGTACAGTTGCCTTATGTGCAGTCATCCAGTTCATCTACATTGACAGGTAACAATTGAGATCTGTTAAGTATAACTGTTTGTCGTTGCCCACACTAAAGCCATGTATTCACTGAGCAACAATGTTTCGGATACACAGTTTCTGAAACATCACGTAAATGTTTCCAGGAACAATGTTTCGGAAACTCTGCCGTCCACACAGTCAGTTGCTTAGTGTAGGGCCACATCTGCGGAACGTACGGCGCCGAACCTTCCGCTAAATACGCTTGTAGTGTATTTCAAGTTATCTATGACACATCAGTACGCGGCGTAATTTCGACTGATGTGTCATAGAGCGGAAGGTTCGGCGCCGTACGTTCCACAGATGTGGCCCTACACTTAGGTCATGTCGCCCGAGGTGTGTTGTTATGTGGTGCCTACATTTTTTTGCATAAGTCCATCGAGCAATCCCATAATATTCGTTTTTCTCAAACAGTTCTATCAATTTAAAGATAGTTTCGTCATCCCACACTACAGCCATGTTTATAAACAAATGTAAGACGTGTCCACACTCGCATACACCTGTTGCGCAACTGATTTGTTTCTGTGTTCTCCGCCGCAAGTGGGGAGCACCGAAACATCCGATAAACACGTAGTGTTTACAGAAACAAAATGATATGTTTCTGATACAAAATCATTTGTTTCAGAAACACGTAGATTTTGTTTCTGAAACAGAGTTTATAAACAATTGTTGCTCAGTGAATACGTGGCTTTAAATGGCAACTCCAATTCTTTAATGTCTTGAATTGGCGAATGTAAGAGGTGGAAACGATAAGAAATCTCACTTGATTATTTCTAAACTATAAAAGATATCAAAAACTGATTAATGATACGGAAAATGCACCAGACAATGTAAAAAAAGATTTACATGTACAAAACAATTTTATACATGTAAAAATGTATAAATGTATCTTCTGTTAGATGTCAGTTGAGAATTAGTAAACAAAACTAACACACATTCAAAGACCAGATAATATTCACAAAAGAATTACATTTTGCTTGGAACTGGTTGCGTAATGCGTTGGTGGATTTTTGCAGTGGAGCAGCAAAAGGAAAGAAAGAGAGAAATGGCGAAAAGACTGTTGGAGATCAACGCGCGGAAAAGAGACGAGAGATTAGCTGAAGATGAGGAGCAGTTGAGTCAACTGCTTACAATACAGGTATGTCTATTTCTATACTAATATAATGAAGTTGAACAGTTTGATTTATATTTAATCTTTTTGTTTTTGTTTTTAGGATATGATTGAAGATGGCGACACAGATGAGTTCAATGAAGCAATCAGAGGTTTTGATATTAAGAGTTATGAAGATCTGCAGGTAAATAGTCAATAACACATTATTCTTTCACAATTTGATATGTGCTAGAATAGTAGCTAGCTAATATCAGGCACACATTCAAGTCCCCATTTAAATAAATAACAACTGTTGATTCATTCAATGAGGGTTTTCACGAAAATGACACTTTTGACAGATTTCTGGTCCTCACGTCTTAGTGCTGCCACCCAGTAGGTGACATTTCAGAAAACCCTAATTTGAAGCTTCGATTTCTTTAAGTCGCAAGACTCAGGCTGCGTTTAAACTTAGTGCTCTGAACAGTTCACACCAAGTGCTCGCGTGTTTACTGAATATATATATAGATAGGGCTGGCTGTAAAATACCTAGTTTGTGCTAGACGCACATATTTTTAATTTTGTATCTTCAGAGACAACTGAGTAACCTTCAAACCCGCATCGAGCGTAATAAACAAAGGATCGCGGCCGCGGCAAACGCTGAAGAGAACTTAGAAGCTCGACCGCAGACCGGGAGGATGCAGCCGCCCACCGACCCCGAGGCATTCCAGATATGGCTCACTGAAACTAGGACTAAGGTAAGGCCTAAAGTATTACCTATTACACCCCAAAGGGCAAAGGCCTTAGAGCACTTGTAGACGTCGGTTTTTTTCACCGGACGGACCATGTTTTTGACCAGATTCGCATAATGACCTAGCAGCGCCCCGCGGTTTTACCCGCGTTGTGCCTTTTCCGTGGGAATTTTTATACATATAAAACTTCTTGAATCATTCTATCTATTTTTAAAAACCGCGTCAAAATCCGTTGCGTAGTTTTAAAGATCTAAGCATACATAGGGACAGACAGCGGAAAGCGACTTTGTTTTATACTATGTAGTGATGTGTGTATATACACCGGACATCGGTCCGGCGAACAACGGACGTCTACAAGCGCTCTTACATAGAAAGAAAAATATCAGTACAATAGCAGCTCCCCGCGATTTCACCCGCGTTGTACCCGTTCCCGTGAGAATTTTGAATGATAAATATCCTATAAGCGTCTATGCAAACTCATTTATATCTGAGTGTGTATTGCAGTACCGTGAGTTGGTGTCGCGTCGCGAGTCGCGGCGGTCGCGTCGCGCGGCCATGGTGAAGCGACGCACCGCGGCCGCCGCCGAGCGCATGCGCGTCATCTCACGCCTTGCCTGCGCCGGAGACGAGTTCGGGAATCAAGACTCGGATTGGGACGCGTATAAGAGGTAACAGCCACAAATCTGATGGTTTGACAGCTTTGAGTGAACTTTACAGCTGTATTAACCGCAGAGCGTCTAAGAGAGAAGATCATCTAAGTAGCATCATCGTCCCCAGTATCAGCCGCGACGCCGACAGCGACTCCGAGGCGGACGGCGAGCGGCTGCTGGAGCTGGAGGAGGCGCTGCGCGAGTTCGAGCCGCCGCCCGCCGCCGCGCACCAGTTCCACCAGCTGCACCTCGCCATCGAGCTCTACAGGTGACCTACAGGGCATAGGTACACGGCTTTTATGAATAAGGCGGTTTGCCTTTGCTGAGGAGAGGGAGTGATTTATATTACAACTGTTATGAGTTTATAAAGGTTTCACCCCCTCCCCCTCCTTTCTTATACAGGATGGCTTTTTTAATAGGTCTGTATGGGCAAGTCTGACACTACAAATCGATGAAAAGGATCTTTATAAAACATTTTCGTTATTTGACGATTTAAAAATACCACCCTGTGTAAGAAAGGAAAGGTTGAACCTTTATAAAAGTTGCAATTTCCATAACATTTTTGAGCAAAAGCATTAACTGCAGAAAATTCAAGAATGAGTAGCTGGTTTTCCTGGCACGCTTCGCTTCGGCGTTGTTAATCGGCGCGTAGTTTATTACTCGGCCCGTGGCGTTGAGCACTCAGCGTGACTCAAAAACGCTACCTATTATAACTACATACATACACATCAGCAGCGGCGACTGTCAGTAAGCTGTCACCGTGACAGTAAAACCGGCCTTAAAAGTGGTCGTTTGCTTCCAGAGCGCCCGAGCTGATGTTCCAGCCGTCCATGATGGGCAACCTGGAGGCGGGGCTGGCGGAGACCATGGAGTACGTGCTGAAGCACTTCACTCCAGAAGACCAGCTGCTGCTCGCCAACAACGTGTTTCTCACTGGAGGCTGCTCGCAATTCCCTGGTAACAAGTCTTTTAGAGTTTTAGTGTTCGAAGGGCACGTTAAATGGTTGTTCCCGGTTGTTTTAATCGTCGGAGGCCTTTAGGCGATCTCTGACACCAGGGTTGGCCACTAACCTACTGATTGTTATCCACTTACTTTTAAAAACTCTTCAAGTCAACACCCATTAAAGAATTGTCCGTCGGTTTTTATACAATTAATGGCCAATTACATATTATTTTACCGCATCACACTAAATAATAAACTTTTAAAACAATTCTCCCTTACTCTTTTACAGGACTCAAAGAGCGTCTAGAACGCGAGCTCTTAGAAATGCGTCCGTTCCAGTCGACGCACAAAGTTGTAATGGCCAAAAACCCAAGCTTAGACGCGTGGTACGGCGCGCGAGATTTCGCGGGTAGTAACGAATTCGAGAACTATTGCATTACTAAGGAGGATTACTATGAGATGGGCGGAGAGTATCTCAAAGAACATTATACCAGTAATAAGTATTACAAAAGTCCGGCTCCTATAGTAGATAATACTTTGGCGCCCGCTGGGGACGCCAATGTGGTTAAAGAAGAAATTGTGGTCGATTGTTAGTTAGACGTAAGTAATAAACTTATTTTATTTGTTAGGTATGTTTGTGTATTTATTTGTAGTTATACTTAAACACATTCAGTGCACGCAACCCCCGTCGCCGTTCAAATTGTGTATATAGAAACCTAGCAGCGCCCTGCAGTTTTACTCGCGTTGTGCCCGTCCCTGTGGGAATTTCGGGATGAAAAGTAGCCTTTTATAAATTCCCGTTGAATGTGGCTATCCATTACAAAAAGAAAAAAACTTGAGAGGTGTCAAGAGACACCCGGATGGAACGAAGTTTATTTTTATCAACAAAAATAATCGTCGCGACACCACACTGTTCAATGCGAAATAGAAAGACGAAACGAAAATATCTAGCTTGCTTTCTAGAGAATGAAAGATGCGCGGCGCGCATGTTTCTTCTGGCCTGCGCAAGTTACTCTGTCTGTCTCTCTCGCGCATGTTTCTCTGTCTGTCTCTCTCTGGCGTGCGCAAGTTTCTCTGTCTGTCCCTCTCTGGCCTAAAAAATGTCGTTACCATTTTTTCTGTCTAGCCCCCTTTCGCAACGCGCGATAAGGAACTTCGTTCCAAAAATCAAATCTGATCGGTATTTTTTTTTTATAGTTTCTGAGATTGGCTCGAATATACAAACAAAATTATATATTCTTATACCTCTTTATAATATAACTAGCTGCGCATCGCGGTTATACCCGCACTGTACCCGTTCCCGTGGGAATTTCGGGATGAAAAATAGCCTATAACCTTTACACAAAACGAAGTATTCAAATCGAATTGGTAGTTTCTAATATTAGCCTTTACAAACAAACAAAGTTAGATACTTTACCTCTATATAATCGTGTGCGTGACACCAGCAGGAAAAGTTGTGCTAGACAGATTTTAGTCTGATGAATAATTAGTGCGCTATCTCCTGTAAATGTGCGTGAAGTAAAAAATTTGTGCGAATTACCATTTCGGAAATAAACAGAAAAAACTAATCCTGCTGGTGTCACGCTGCTCCAGCAGGAAGATTTTTGAACTAATGATCGGAGGGGTAAGTGTTGTATATCAGCGGATAGCTTATATTGGTGCCTAATTGTGCGCTAAAAATGAAATTTGTGCGACTCATGGTTTTAGAGATATTGAGTTTCCTGCTGGAGTCACGTTTTGATAAAACCTGTATCTCGGAAACTATTGAGGGTACGACCTTGGTTTAAACATATTTATGTAGCTCTTAATTTGTGCGAATTTGTGAAAGAATAAAATTATCAAAAATATTTCCAGGATAAGAGTAATCATGAATAGTAGAAATCAGGAAAAAACCTCCTAGCGCGTTAATTACAGTATTTAAAAGCCCACTAAAGATGGTTTTTAGGTCGCCTTGTTATTGCTAACAACATTCTTAATTTTCAGGAAGGTACATAAGCGCATTTTGAAATTATAACACTTTTACTGAAATCGTATTGAAATTGACTTTGCAAGAAAACCACTCAACAAAAGATATGTAGGTATACATACAAAATTAGTGCGCATTTAGAATAACACAACTTGAAAATTTCAGCATCCTAGGTTTAGTATTTATCCAGATATAAACAAAAACAAAACTGGCCTTAATTACTAGGTAACCCAACCAATTTCAACAGTCGCAAAAAAGCGAGCGCTTCATACAAGCAATGACATACATAAATGGGCAGTCTTATACCGAATATTTTGTCGGACAATGGCGCTCACAATGCTTATCGAGGTTCAAGTGTATTAATTATTATTTCTTTCAATAATAATGGGAAGAAGTGGCGAAAGGCGAAATGGATAGAATTGGGGGAGACAAGATATTTGGCGTATCTTGTAACATTCCATCCAATTCCCCTTTAGTTGAATCCTCACCAAATTTCCACGGGATCTTACAAAGCAAGTACTCATTATCAAAATAATAATTATTCCAATCGGTAATACGTCTATTATGTAATCCCATAGCAGGCATAAAATACAAGAAAATAGTCCCCGACGAAATGTGATTATTATAAAATTATAAATATTATTAAAAAAATATTAAAAATATTAATTAAATAAAATTATAAAAAGTACATTAACCGTTGTCTGCGCGACTGTCCAAAATATTCGGTATAAGACTGCCCATTTATGTATGTCATTGCTTGTATGAAGCGCTCGCTTTTTTGCGACTGTTGAAATTGGTTGGGTTACCTAGTAATTAAGGCCATTTTTGTTTTTGTTTATATCTGGATAAATACTAAACCTAGGATGCTGAAATTTTCAGGTTGTGTTATTCTAAATGCGCACTAATTTTGTATGTATACCTACATATCTTTGGTTGAGTGGTTTTCTTGCAAAGTCAATTTCAATACGATTTCAGTAAAAGTGTTATAATTTCAAAATGCGATTATGTACTTTCCTGAAAATTAAGAATGTTGTTAGCAATACAAGGCGACCTAAAAACCATCTTTAGTGGGCTTTTAAATACTCTAATTAACGCGCTAGGAGGTTTTTTCCTGATTTCTACGATTCATGATTACTCTTATCCTGGAAATATTTTTGATAATTTTATTCTTTCACAAATTCGCACAAATTAAGAGCTACATAAATATGTTTAAACCAAGGTCGTACCCTCAATAGTTTCCGAGATACAGGTTTTATCAAAACGTGACTCCAGCAGGAAACTCAATATCTCTAAAACCATGAGTCGCACAAATTTCATTTTTAGCGCACAATTAGGCACCAATATAAGCTATCCGCTGATATACAACACTTACCCCTCCGATCATTAGTTCAAAAATCTTCCTGCTGGAGCAGCGTGACACCAGCAGGATTAGTTTTTTCTGTTTATTTCCGAAATGGTAATTCGCACAAATTTTTTACTTCACGCACATTTACAGGAGATAGCGCACTAATTATTCATCAGACTAAAATCTGTCTAGCACAACTTTTCCTGCTGGTGTCACGCACACTATATAATCTTATATATAAAATTCTCGTGTCACAGTGTTCGTTCGCGTACTCCTCCGAAACGGCTCGACCGATTCTCATGAAATTTTGTGAGCATATTGAGTAGGTCTGAGAATCGGCCAACGTCTATTTTTCATCCCAAAATTCCCGCGGGAACGGGTACAACGCGGGTGAAACCGCGGGGCGCAGCTAGTATTAGTATAGATATTAGGTATATTATTAGTATGCGCTGTCAATATTATCCTCCGAGTTTCATTGTATGTTGTTCAGTGTATGGGGTAGTGTAAGGTAAGGATGTGAAATGAAACAATCCAGCTAGCCACAAATATCATGGCACGTTTATTTTTTTCTCCTCTACATGGCTTCTAAAGGAATCGTGACTTGTTATTTTGCATTCATAAAAATTTATTTTTTCAATAGAACTCTGCGTAAGAGCACTAAACAATAGTTTCAAAATGTATATTTTTCATAAAATTAAATAATAAACTCTGTTTTCATTTTGATCTTTTCAATATAAGTAAATTACTATGACGATACAGAAAGAAATTACATGTTTTGTTAGTTCGCTAATTATAATATTGAATGATGAGACTATAATAAAGAGTACATTTAAAAAATCACATTAAAGCATATACATAATGCTGACTACATAGACGCTCTGGCGGCCCCGCGACGCCCTCGCCCCGACGCTTCCTCGACTCGCCAACGAAACAACAGTAAACAATACTAAAACTACACGACAAATTAATATTAATTTAAAACGAACCAATCCTTTACACTTATACAATTTTTATCACAATCACTTCAGACTATAAAACAATACTTTAAGTAATAACGCGGCGTGCGGGGCCGTCACAGCTATTCACGTGCAATGAATACACCACAATTAACAAATCTAACTTATTACAAATATAAACTAGCCTAAACATTTTAACAAATGAAAAAAACAGCTGTATTTAAAAATATTGGTCATAAAAAAGGCTGTAGAGCTATGACTAAATGACCGCATAATATAATAAACAGTTATCATGCCATGATGTTTGTAAATATTTCAAACATTTTTTTAGTTAAAATAATAACTTAAAAGGATGTAAATTACTCCAAAACTTGGTTAACTATGGCTTTCAGCCGAGTAATTTAGCGATTTATACTAGGTTGTATAAAACCAGTGACTTAGAAATAGCTCTCAGTGTATAAAAAAGTTAAAATCCTTAGGCTGTACTCTTGTATGGTTATATGTAAGCAACGCAATATGTTGGCAAAGCGGAAGTTCGCGTAAATCTAACGATATAATAGAACTAAATAGGTATGTACCTTAGAGAATATGATTACATAGGGATCACTGTTGAACTAGCACAATCGAGTTTAGTCCGACTAGTCGACGGGAAGTATACATTAACGTGCGGCTCGCTAGTACGATATGTACGATCTCTTAACTGAAACGAACGCGGCCAAACGAACGAACAAACCGGTTGGTCCGACGCAACCCAACGGGTGGTAAACATAACAACTCAACAAACCAAACAACCAAACGTAAACACTGCCAATACTATTTCCAGTGAGTATTCTTAACGTTGTGAATTCCTCAGTCTTTTCTACGGTCAAACAAAACTAATGTGAAACTCATTGTACCACTTCCACTAACTAAATTATATTGAAACGTTTAATATTAACCTCTAAAATATATAGTATACTAACATCGGTATGTAAAATATTGGACAGCGAAGTCGCACAAGTTGCGTTACATTATATTAGTACAAGTTGTGTTCCTTCACTGTGTACTTTGTGATCCTACCTCGTACGGAACGTATTTCAGTTATAATTGTTCACTATAACCACTCAATCGCATTGTATATGGGTGAATTGAGCGCAATACATTCCGTAATCAAAGGACCCTATGCCCCCAACTTATCTAAGCTCGGTTAGGTGAAGTAACGATAGGATATATGTTAATAAAGAAAACATTAATAAAGAAAGCGAACATATAACAAAAATATATTAACTAATTCTAGAATTAATAATAAAGAAACAACTCATCCTCACCGAACCATTGAGAAGATGGGAGATTATAACTATAGTAATATATTTAATATATCTCTAGTTCACTATGTTGGTGTTTCTATTTCCATTCATAATATATCTATGGATAATATGGTAGGTTAGGTATACATACTGCGGTAAGAACCTGCTACGTACAAACTATTGATAACTATGCGTTTAATTTTCAATGGTGACCACAATTATTGGTAGCTACTAGTTAACCGAACTTCTAGTTTGTCTAAATAATACTGTTATCAATGGCTTGGTAGGAAACTTACTTTAAACATTTTAAAACAGAAATTACTATTTTTTTCTGGGCAACTAAATGCATCCGTTATTATTATATTTTATCTTAACATATTACGTGTACATATTTTTTATTTTAAAATGATAATGAGATATTGGCCTATTTTTTTTCAAGTTTCTTTCAAATACAGAACTATCAAAATATAAAAAAATATTGAGGACTATCAAACAACATCCATATGTATATATTATTATGTATACTTATGTATATCTACAAGAAATTTTTGATTTATTTTTTCAGTTTACTTAGTACCCAAAGTATAGTTCTGTGCTACATCTAACGTTTTATTCCGATCATAATAACTCTCAGTTCGATATTTGTCCTGTTGTAGAGTGAGACGATCTACAATCCGATAAATCCTTATAACGTTAATTTTGAATTGTTTATCTTTAATATAATCATTATATTCAATTAAATAAACACTACCAATATGTATTTACAACATCTGACCCAGCACATGGACACATACATAAAGTATTGAAACAAAATAAAGATTCAAAAATAATAACAAGGAGATATGTGAAAACAATAAAGTACTAACTCGGTACAATATAATATTACGAGAATAAGTTCTTTTCATCCATATTCTAGACCAGTTCTACCCTGACCAGCAGACTTAACTAAACCTACGCTTCCTCGTCGTTTACACAGAAATGGCACCAAACTATCTTTGATATCAGTAATGGCAACCCATAAGGAATCCCCGCGCTAGAACCGTCTCAACGTATTGGAAGACTACTGCGCTATACACTATACAATACACTTTATATTCGAACATTTATCAAATTAACATTTAATATTGCCACTCGCTATAAACCACCGTTTAAAAATAGTATCGATCGGCGTATCCTAAATGGTGAGACATTATGTAACTAACGATGTACGAGACTATACTTATGTGATTAAGTTACGTCTGGAAAATAATGGTGTCAATGGTGTAACGATTGATATTGCCTAATGTCGCTATCCGCTAGAAGGCACACAAAGTTTAGTAAGAAGCTTCACAAATAATCTTCACACTGAACATACCATCCCAACGTATAATACGTTTAAAAAATATTGCCAATTTCATGTTGCAACAGGCACTTCTCTGAATTACTCCTATACATCATATTATCATTAAGTTATCAATTGGTGAAGCTTTCATATTGCCTCTCAGGACTCTGTAGTTTGAGAAATTATTGATTTGTTTGTACTTAATATTATTACATTATTATATCAAATCACTTTACACATTGAAATCTGTTATTCCTACGGATTAAGTATGTACCATATTAAAGAGCCCTTATATTTTACAGTGTTCAAAATACATTTTTTTAAATAACAGTTCTATAAAATGACAGAACTTCCATATACACTGACACGTTCTAAGTTAAAGCATCGCAATAAGATATTGTTACATTTCACTACCACTAATGAACATGGGGCGATATCATGACAAGCGAAATGACGTACATAAATTTAGAATTTCAGTTGGAGATACTATTCACGAATCCAAAAATGTTTACCACTAAGCAAATTAGAATATGAGATCAAAAAATTTAGGCCTACAATCTAACGATGAGACTTTAAGTATTGATTTATGAACGCCACCACGGAAAATCGATATACTTATGTGATGGTATAGATAAATCACAGTTGCGGATAATAATCACAATGCATAAGTTAGGCGGTATCGCTACGACTACGCTGGCCCGAGGATTCCACCGCCACTCCGCGCCGGACAAACCAACTAATAAACGAAATGTGCATGAGTCCATGCTGACCCACTGACCGGCTGGCCGACTGACCGACTGACCGACTGACCGTCTCATATATATTCATAGCAGATTAGCTGCTCTTGTTGCTGCCGATAGGTTTCTTTATAAATTGCACTGTGACTGCAGGTCAACCGAGAGCTGAAATCATAAACATAACATAACTTAATAGCTTGCCTGTAGGGTAATACTGTCTGTATAGGTAAGAATAAAGGGCAGAAAAGCCATCTCACTGAAGTCAATGTGAAGAAAATATACTTCTTCAACTAAAGCATCCTTAGCCGCGAATATTTTTTAAACTATCCTATTGTTAAGCACCTTTCATCGTTCCCTTAAGGAACGTTGTAAATTGTAATATATGGGATGTTTTACCTATTCAAGGTTTCAGTCTGCAAGGTGCATCTGACCAGACATTTGGGGTTGGGGCGTAGGGGTGTGCGGGGGCGGCGGCGACGCTGAAAAGTACACAAATCGTTATAACAACCAATCAAAATTATGTATACTATATGTCATCCAATTATCTCCCACTGCTAAGTAAATCTATAAAAAAAAACTTGAGAGTTGTCAAGGGACACCCGGGTGGAACGAAGTTTATTTATTATCAACAAAAATAATCGTCGCGACACCACACTGTTCAATGCGATATAGAAAGACGAAACGAAAATATCTAGCTTGCTTTCTATAAGAGAGAGAGAGAGAGAGACAGAGAATGCGCGCCGCGCATGTTTCTCTGTCTGTCCCTCTCTGGCCTAAAAAATGTCGTTACCATTTTTTCCGTCTAGCCCCCTTTCGCAACGCGCGATAAGGAACTTCGTTCCAAAAACAAAAAATATCCTACTGATGGACTATGCACAAAACCTAACACCATTGCACACAGACTAATCATCTGTGTTACAAAAAATCTGCGTTTTAGCAGCCTTAAGCGCAAACCTATCGCACATATCACTATCATTGTTTTAATAGTAAATATCGTATATCGTTTGAGCTCTCGCATAAATAAACAGAGTATTATTTTGCGTTTCCATTGAAGCCCAGCGTAGCGGTGCGGAACTTAATTGACCAATGACAACCCCTTGAAATTGTCAAACAACGCATTGACATTGTCAAAATCATTTCGCAGTGCATTGTGATTGGTGGATTGGACTCTGCACTATTCAGCTCGAAACACACTCTAACCATAAAATAAAGTGTTACTTACAAATAGACGCAATAGATTGCGGTGACATGGCCGACATCTTGCTCTGCGAGTCTTGCATCGACACCTGTGTGCCTTGGGAGGTCATGTACCGGTTGACCATTGGCACGAAGCTGACCGAAAAAACAAATAAATGTATTTTACAATTGATGTATATATTTGCGAAGAAAGCAACAACAATCTTAGCTGCACTATAACTAGTATAATATCTGAGCGCCACTCAGAATTATTTGGATGTTAAAGTAGTCCTAAATCATTGTCAATTCAATACAAATATAAATACTTATGTCTATTGTGAAGTGGAACCGGCATGAGTAGTTTTTCAGTTCACATAACGAACAGATAATAAGACAGATAGGCGTTTTAAAACTATGTAAAGAAAGGATAGTATGGACTTGACAACTATGGGCTTGGAAATAGTATGACATGTTCATACATACGTATGGATATGGGTAGGACGGTAGTATAAATAAATAAAGTAATGTAATGTATTAGCTGTAATGTCCCACTGCTAAGCAGCAGTGAGGAGGATTAGGCGTAATCACCACGCTTGCCTAATGCGATCACCACGGTGATCTCAAATCCGAGCCATGTTTGAAAAGTACATGTTTACTGTAGAATAAATAATGAGTGATCAAATGTAGAAGGTAGTCAAGTCGTACATACCTCAAGTCGCAAACACCGGGCGAGTCAAAGCTGCCATTATTGGAGTTGTTGGTGTTAGTGGCGACGCTGTTGATGTTGCCCAGGCTGTTGGCGGACACGTTGCTGTGGTTGTCGCGGTGCACGCGGTTGTGGTGTCTGGACAAACAGAAAAGTATTAAAGTTACCGTTTCTGTGGGAATTTCGGGATAGAAAGGTTATATAGAAAACACCTGGTTATATTATAGTGACGGAATAAGAGTTTAGCCAGAGAGGTCAATTGTAGCCTTATCTTTCATCAAAAATGTTTGTCTACCCAAAATTAAAATAGCCATAAAATATTATATTTAGTAACATTTTTATTTATCTATGATTTCAGGAAGGAACTCCATCGACAAGGGCTTAGCTTAATTTCAGCAGAAGATTCCTAGACCCGTAGCAAAAAAGGAGTTTTTTCTCTTTCAAAGTGTAATTATAACGAGCGGCACAGTGCTTCGGAGGGCACGTTAAATTGTCGGTCCCGGTTGTATCAATCGTCAGACCATGTCGGAGGCCTTTAGGCGGTCAAAAAACTCCGACACCAGCGTTGGCCACTAACCTAATCAAACTAACCTAATGCAGTTCGCCGTTGGACCTATAGATTTGTTTATGTTGTTGAAAAAGCGTCCTTATTCCTTACCGTATAAGGTAGCTGTCTCGTACGAAGGTGCGGCCGCAGACGCTGCACTCGTAGCAGGGCCCGGTGGAGTGCGTGCGGATGTGCAGCGCGAACTGCGACTTGGACGTGAACGTCATCGAGCAGCGGTCGCAGTTCAGCGGCTTGTCGGCCACGTGCGACCATCTGCGTAGGGAAATACGTCGTTTATAATCAATAGTGTAAGTCGATTTTTGTCCCAGTGCGCAGTGGTTATAAGATGATAGGTACTAATAAAAATCGGTTATGGCCTCATTTTGAGTTGTTTCACTGCTGTGGATGTGCAAAAAAATAAAGGACCCTTTCAACTTGAGTGTCGGCTGCGGCTGCGTTTTGTACGAATACGAATGAATATACAAAAAAAATCTAATTAATTTGTTGCCCAAAACTGTACAATTCCATGTACAATTCGATTCAGTAATTGAAGTTGGATGGCCTGGCATGCTTTGAAGAAGTAATTTAGGGAATAAAGTTAAATTGAATGTTACCTGTGAGCGGTGACGTAGCTCTTCACAGCAAAACGCTTCTGGCAAATATCACAAGCGTAGGGACGCTCGCCTGGAAACGTACAACATTATGTAGAAACAAGAGTGGACGACCGGCGGTGAGCAAGCTTCTAATGAAATAAAAAGCACAATCGAAGCAAACTATGATGTTAGAAAGACGGCAAGATGCAATTAGACAGTGATGCACTCTGAAATTTAATGAATTTAAGCCAAGAAAATATAACAAAAACAAGTACTGAAACTTAAATGATGATGTAGCGGGTGATAAATAAAAAGACAAAAGTTCAGTTGTCGGTGCCACATCATTAAGTTCAGGAAGCCATCTTGTACCTGTATTAGCATTTGCCGTCTTCATAACTATGCGTCTTCCAAACACTGTGACTATTCACACACTACGAAATGAACACAAACGATATCAACAAATCACCGTTATCTACATAGCAAACTGACGAAGAACATTATCTAGAATACTGCGGCCGTCTAAGAGAATGCTATTCGTCGTGTGGCGTTGTGAATTCACATAAGGCACTAGGCTGCATATCTGTATATCGGTGCGGAGTCAAAGGTCCCATACCGGTGTGGATTCGCTTGTGGATGTTGAGCGTGGACTTCTGCGTGAAGCGTTTGTAACAGACATCGCACTCGAAGGGGCGCTCGCCCGTGTGCGTGCGCGTGTGGATCTCCAGGTACGGCTTGCACGTGAACGCGGCCGGGCACTCCATGCACTGGTACGGCCGGCCCTGGACTGAACGCGCGCGCTTCCCGTTACTCGCCGCACCGACACGCAACACAACAGACTCTACGCGTGTACTCACGACTCACTCATGTGGCACCGACAACTTGAAACTCAACGTGTACAAATAACATATTAACATTATCTAACATCAATCACTTTGAATTTGGAAGCTAAATGGAGCGGGACTGACCTGTGTGCGTTCTCTTGTGTATGTTGAGGGTGGACTTTTGCGCGAATCTCTTGAGGCAGACGTCGCACTGGTAGGGGCGCTCGCCGGTGTGCGTGCGGTTGTGGATCTCGAGGTACTGCTTGCAGGTGAAGGCGGCCGGGCACTGCAGGCACTGGAAGGGCCGGCCTTGCACTGCGGACGAGGGCTCGCGTCAGTACCGGCCGGCTACTCGCTAACAGCGCGCGCGCGCTCCGCCTCGACTCGCCGCGGCTCGTACCTGAGTGCGTCCGCTTGTGGATGTTGAGACTGGACTTCTGCGTGAAGCGCTTCAAGCAGATGTCGCACTGATAGGGCCGCTCGCCGGTGTGCGTGCGCGTGTGTATCTCCAGGTATTGCTTGCAGGTGAAGGCGGCGGGGCACGACAGGCACTGGAACGGTCTGCCCTGGACTGGTGCCCAACACAATACATTAGAGCGGCCGCGCGCGCGGCGGACCGGTCCCGCGCGCGGGCGGCCGCTCCGAGTCACCCACCTGTGTGCGTCCGCTTATGTATATTGAGGCTGGACTTCTGCGTGAAGCGCTTGAGACACGCGTCGCACTGATACGGCCGCTCGCCTGTGTGCGTGCGCATGTGAATGTCCAGGTAGGGGCGGCGGGCGAACGCCGCCGGGCATTGCCCGCACGCGAATGGTCGCCCTTGCACTGCGTCCAGTGCACACACAAAAGCGAGTAACGCACGTCGCCGACGCAGGCGGTCTCGGCCCCGCCGTAACGATCCTCCGCGAGGATCACCGAACCGCCGGAATAACCCCAATTTTGAAAACCCAGTTTACGTGACCGATACCTATTCGGTTCCGCGGTGCCAATGTGTTTGCGTCATAGCGGCGATTGCATTACCGCTTTTGTGACAGAATTAATATCCATGAAGAATGAAAGTACAATGAAATGCTAATCACCGAATCGTATGCAGAATGGGAGGATGATAGAACGAGTGACCGCCGGGTTAATAAATGATAGTGAGAAATTAATTGCGATGCAGAAGTTCGTAAGCGCGCGGGTTCGTTGCGTTAGAGAAGTTGAGAGATGTTAGTCGGAAGTAACGAGGAAGCTGATCGTGACGGGATGAAATAACGGGTTAGGCGGGCAACGGAAAAATAGGGAGCAAGCATGACGCTATATGAGATGCGTGACTGCGTGACGAGTCTCTGTTCGCTATTCGTATCGAGAGGAGTACTGCGGATATAATATATATGGGCTACTAACCCGTATGTATTTTTTCGTGCAAATTGAGCGCGCACTTCTGCGTGAAGGACTTGAGGCAGACGGTGCACTGGAACGGCCGCTCCCCTGCGCCGCCCCGCACGGACAGGGGACAGAGAAACAAAACAAAACCACGATGGACAAATAAGTTCACACTACGGCAGTACCGCGCCTCGCCTCGCTACTTGCCTTGCCACTCGGCGAGCGCGAGCCGGCCTTGGCTCGGCTCGCCTCTACCATGAGGGAATTCACGTATTATTTGTCCATCAGAGACATTCTCATTCCTACATTAACTTACATAGTCCTCACGACGTACACATGCTTTAAACTTATCTGTTTGTGAATAGTTTTTGAGCGTGTGTAACCTAAGTACAATCTAAATTATAAGTAACCCATAAATAAAATACAACTAATAAAAACATTAATTCAGTGTCAAGTGTTGTTTACGAAGCGGGATTCGATCTAGGTTTAGGTTAACGGGAGCCCTTAAAACTATTCACAAAACCATGGTGTCAAAGCCACAATAGCAAATATGAAGCAATCCGGTGAAACGACAGCTCCGTTTGAATTGTGGCTTGGAAACCAAAAATAAAAAGGAAATATCAAGGGACCCACCGGTGTGTATACGTTTATGAGTGCCAAGGCTGGACTTCTGAGTGAACCGCTTGTCACAGATGTCGCATTGATAGGGGCGCACTTTGTTGATCAGCGATTGCATGTGCTCCTCTAGAAATACCAATAAAATGAGCTAGAGCATCCGTCCAGGGGGACGCACGGCCACTGCCTAATAACGTGAGCTAACGTAACATAAAATAAACAAAAGTATTGTAATAATGTCTACATAGGAGTTTAGGGGAAAATGCCTACCAGTGTGTATTTTCCCATGACGTCCCAGGCTGGACTTCTGAGTGAAGCGCATAAAACAGATGTGGCACTGGTACGGCCGCACTTTCTCTAACAGGGCTCGTCTGTGCTCCTCTATAAGTTATACGATTTCGATATAGCAACACTGCACCCTTACACACATGTCATTTAAGTCAACTTAACGTCTTTCAATTAGATTATACCATTCACACACATTCAGGGGGAGGTGGGTTATGGCTACAACATAAACATATCGGTACCGTTCTGCCTCAAGATTAAACGTCACGCACAAGTCGGCAGTAGACAACAAAGACCCACCGGTGTGTATTTTTCCGTGCCGGCCCAAACTCGATTTCTGGGTGAATCTCAGAAAGCAGATGCCGCACTGGTAGGGCCGTTCCTTAGCCAGCAGGGCGCGTTTGTGTTCCTCTGAACGAAATCGAATAGTCAATTTATGATCGAGGGAATGAATCGCTACGGAGTGGAGGGGCGCGGCCGCTGCGCGAGCGGGGTGCTGCGGAAGTGAACCCACCCGTGTGTATTTTCCTGTGTCTGTTGAGGCTGGAGCTCTGCGTGAACCGCATCTGACAGAGGTCACACTTGTAGGGCCGGTCCTTCACCATCAAGGCGCGCATGTGCTCATCTAGAAGCCACACACACCGCTCGACTCTACTCAAGGACCCACAAGCGCCTCGCGACCTCACTTGTGCGTCCTTCCTCCCCCTGTTTGCCTCACATCGACCGAAACCTTCCTCACGCCCTGATGTTTATCTATATTGCTATTTAAATCTAGAAGGACACAACTCAAAAACTATTCACAATGAAGTATGTTAAGCATATGTATCTGTGTCATAATTCAGCGGACAGTGTCGCACCAGTGTCTTTATAATACGTATAATAATATGTTGAAACGAATCGTGTAGGCAAGAATACGATAGATTGGGTATATTATACTTATATTAGTGGTATTAGAGTTTGTTTTGTGTTGTGTAAAGCTCCGTTATAGTAGCGTGCTTGTATAAACCGACTAAGTGGATAAAATGTAGGATCACAGGAATCAAACATTTTATATGTAACTTTCATAAATAAAATTGCTACGTTGGTTTAAGAAACTAAGCGTAAAATTATAATGTTCTACGTAGAATACAGTTTAAGAAAATGTTTTCAAAAAGGTGTCATTGAAATATACTTAGTAAAATAAAAAGTATTCAAAAATATATATAAATGTAATATATATAGTCTATAAAAATGGTAGCTTAAATATCAGGGCGTCAAAATAGGACAAAAGCAATTTATAAACTCAACTTTAGCCAATTGCTAATAAATAATTAAATAAAATATTTAAACAAAAAACTTATTTACGAATGTTTATTTTGCGGAAACAGGAGGAGGTTTTTTGCAAATTAATTAGGTAGATATATGTATAGTTAATTATTATTTAAGACTTATCAATCCCCTCATGGTACATAGGACTTGGGAGATTTGGGTAATGTAACTTCCATATAAAAATAAATGAAGAACTTTATCCTGTCTTATCTTTGAAACGGTCACTTTATTCTATCGGTACTAATAAGACCCATATGTTAAACTCCTTATTTCAAAAACCTATTTATATATCCTGTTTATAATCCCTTTAATTTCGCGTTATGTCTCCTTTTCCCCATAAAATCTTTGTACATAATATGGAAATTACATTGGTTAATTAGTTTATATTGGGGTAGGTGTATATTCAAAAGATTCCGATTTTAATCTATCTCCTAAGGTTCGAAATCCTAACTTTCAGTCTAACTTTTAAATTATTAGGTACTCTTATTAATCTTCATTTGTTATTTTTCACAAGTTTGAAATATTTTTGTCCTAGATAAAAGTTAGTAATAATTTAAATTTAAATCTCAGGTTTTTTATGAGTTTGTATCTTACTTAGGACATAAAATTATTTATTTTTCCAACTTGTGACAAACACCTACCTACTCTGAGAACCTAACCACTTCTTTAAAAATATATCCAAAAAAGACCCAAAATTAAGAACTTTAAGACACTGATACATACTTTACTATACTCATATAAATTGTAATTTATATAGTAGGTACCTATTAATTGATATTTTTTTTCCATTACATACCTACACTTAAATTACATAACGGGTCAAAAACGACCTAGGATTTTGCCATATACCACAAAATATTAACATACACTAAATACGTCTTTAATTTTGGCTCTTTCTTGTCCATTATCAAAACATTAATACACAGAAGCTTCAATCCTTAAAGGATGTGACAAGCTTCCACGTATACCGTTGGGACTTACCTGTGTGTACGCGTTTGTGCGTATTCAAGCTGGATTTCTGCGTGAACCGTTTGAGGCAGAGGTCGCATTGAAACGGGCGTTCGCCAGTGTGCGTGCGCATGTGTACTTCGAGGTATGGCTTCCGGCAGAATGCCGCGTCGCAGACCTGGGGCGGGGTTGGAATATATGTCTCAGTTTTAGATTTTGATGCTAAGCTTGTTATATGGTATCTAACTAACTGATACTACTACTGAACTGATATATGTATACACAAATACTTTATAAGAACACTAGCTGCGCCCCGCGGTTTCACCCGCGTTGTACCCGTTCCCGCGGGAATTTCGGGATGAAAAATAGACGTTGTCCGATTTTCAGACCTACCCGATATGCACAAACAATTTCATGAGAATCGGTCGAGCCGTTTCAGAGGAGTTCAATTACGCACCCCGTGACACGAGAATTTTATATACGAGTACCTATTAGATTTAACGCCCAGATGTTGTTGCCAACAATGCCTTCACATATTATTGACTCCGGGCGGGAATCGAACCTGCAACCCCAGACACAGTAAGCGCTCTCACTGCCACTGTGTCAACGGGCTTGTCACAATAAATATAGTAGTATAGGGCTTGTCACAATAAGTATAGTAGGTATATTAATAGTAATGAAATGCAATATCAAAGTACTAACTGTGCATTGGAAAGGCTTGTTTCCCGAATGAAGCTTCATGTGGACGTAATATGAAGAAGCGGACGAAAGGACTTTGCCGCAGACCTGCAAACATTGGTTCAACGTCAATCATCGGCGATCTTATAGCAACCCAAAGCAGCCTGTTGTTGATCGAACTAAAGTTGACTTGTATGTAAGGGTCAAGGCCACTGACCTCTATTATTTACACACTGGACAGGCTGTTACCATCCATACAAATGACAGCTAATTTTGTGTAGCAATTTGAAGCGCCCCTGCGAGTGTCCCGAGAACTAATTTTGACGTTCACTGCAAGCAAATAGGGGTACCAGTCGACTTATGTCATAACTAATTTTAGTTCCATGGACATTCGTATCTGCCTACAGTGGCCTACAGCGCCAAAATGGCGACACTCAAATAGGGACAAAATTATTATGACAGCAGCCTGTCCAGAGTAAATAATAGAGGTCAGTGGTCAAGGCCCACCACACAAGCAGAAGTGTCTATCTAGAAAAAAAATACCGATCGCATTGACAACCTCCTCCTTCGGTGTTTGAAGTCGGTTACAAGTACATTAAACAAGTAACAACCTTTGAAAGGCGATAGTCCGATAATTCCGGTTTGTAAGAGTTCACTGACTCTATTCTAATACATGATGTGAAGTTTGTCATTTATGAGTAAGTATCTTAGGACGCCGAAGTGTCAGTGGGACAAACTTCACATCGGTAGCGTGTGAGTATAATAACGCTGTACAACAAACAGAGATCGATGAGAAACTGAATCGGCCGCGTACTGTATACATTGTAGAATTTGTAAATAAATAAATATACCTGGACAAATTCACACACGGTTAATTAGACCCAAAGTAAGCTCTAAGCTTGGTGTTATGGAATCTAATTAACTGATACTACTACATACACAAATACTTTATAAGGATATATAATTGACACCCAGACGTCCGCGTCGTCGCCAACAACTATGTCTGCACATATTGTTGACTCCGGGCGGGAATCGAACCCGCAACCCCCGACACAGTAAGCGCTCTCACTGCCACTGTGCCAACGGGCTTGTCGAATAGGGAGTCAATAATGTTGCGCCAAATTTTAGTTTTACCATAAGATACGCTTGTTTGACCCTTTTTATCCGATGCATTTTTTTATTATTTAATAGTTAAGCAGTTGTCAACAAAATCATTTTGTCAATGCATTATGATGACTGTAAAAAAATATAATCTATGGTAATTTTAATTCTAATGATGATGATTTAAAAAGAAACAAAAGAATGTATTTATTACAAATATTTAGAACTAAATAAAAAAGATATGAGTAAACAAATCTTTATGGTGTAAGTAACATAGGGATGGGGCAAAATAACAAGTAGGTAACTAGCTATGGAATACAAAAGTGATGGAATTAGGTAGGTATATAAATCATTTTTTTTTTTACTTTTTCTTATTCATTCTTACCTTACAGGCCTGCGGTTTCGATCGGGGCGTGCCTTGGCCTCCGTTGGTAATCTCCATTTTGGTCTGAACTGATCCCATGTTCACGCCCATACCCTGGACAGATAGATACTATATCTAAATACAATACTATAGTCTCTAGTGTGCCTTGTAGCGAATTACGTGTAGAGCTAGATACCTCCTTGGAGTTATGCTTTGATACATTATATTCCCAAAAAGCAAGTAAGTATTTATATTATAAGTAAGTATCACTGAAGAAATCAGTACAGTGTATATTTCCAATAGTAAGATTAATGTTCTTGATAAGTTGTAGATGGCGCCACAACTTCAGGAAACCATTACTATGCTTGTTCATAACTATTTGTTTTTTTATTTATTTACCTGTGAACACTGTTGGCCATCCATATCCATTTCGACCCCTTCATCTTCCATGCCTTTAAAGCTTAGCTGCAAATAAATAAAATAATAAGTTTCTGTAGTTACTCAGATGTATTCTGTGAATGAACTAGATGAACAGAATCGAATAAATATTAAACTCAATACTGTTGGGAGGAGGGGGGGGTTATATACACCTTCAATATTGGACTTGATAATTTTGAGGGGGGTTAGTCCCTTTAATGATAAGACTAGGGGGTTATGTCCCTTCGAAAGACTATTGGGGTATGTCCCTTCAAAAGACTGTGGCGTCATGTTCCCTCGAATACGGCTGTTACATACCTCATCATCCTGCGGCTGCATGTCCTGGTGGTGGTGGTGGTCGAGCAGCTCGGCGTGCGGCGTGGGCTGCTGGATCACGAGGCTGTCCTTGGAGTCTTCGTGCGACAGGTGCTGGCTCATGATGAGCGGGTGCGAGTCGCGCGCCAGCCCGCCGCCGCCGTGCACGTGCCCGTGCGATGAGTAGAAACTGATACATGGAGTTCATTAGGATCGGTTGGATCATCGATGGTGGCTTAAGTATTGACCTAAGCAGTGAGTAATGGTACCAGGAATTAAGAAATTGAAACTTGGCTGTAGAAACTTTAGATTGCAGATAGAAGCAAAAATTTAATTCAATTCTTTATTGCGTTCAACTCATTGCGTTTCAAAATGTTTTTTTAAGTTGGTAACCTTAAAAATACTAAGGTCTTAACGACTTTTGTTCTTCTTTCTTAACTTGATTTATTTCAATTTGTTCACAATACTTGAAAGTTCTAGGTACCTCTATTATCTATTTCTTTTGGATTGGCACAAAATGTGGTTAATGTGGCACATATAGTGCCAATCCAAAAGAAATAGAGTATACCTCTCTACCTCTCTTATCCAACTGAGATTGTTTACAACTCTATTCTATAGCTGGTAATACTAACCTCATTGGTTCGGCTTTGATCTGCTGCTCAAACATGGAGATAGTGGCGAGCAGGTCGCCGGGGGGCGGCACGGGGACCCCAACCCCCCGTGCCACGCCCCCGACGCCCACGCCCCAGTGTGCCGGGAAACTAATGGCGAAGCTGATGATCCCCCATTTTCAACTTTCTCTTCCTGTGTGCAATAACCTTTTGTTAATAGGGTAACACCGTTAGTTTATTTATACTTTGTAAAGGTCTGTGTATCAATAATACCAGGGTGATATGTTAAGGTGTCCTTTTCGTTTTGTTAAGGTAAAATATTTATTTTAAAATATAGTGAACCTGGGTAAGTGAGACTCTACCTAGGCTATATACCTAGTTAAATCCTCTAACAAGGTAAGACCTAGTATTTATTTTCGTAATTACATTCAACTTCCAAAATATTAACGCCTAAATTCTCAGTAAGTAACTTAAAGATTGATAAGGTACTTATCACGCTAGTTTCTAGACATAAGTAAGTAAGTACCTGACAATTCAACATATCATAGGTATAAAATGAGCGCGTATCTAGCTAATATTATTTATTAGGTAAGTACCTAAATGGATAATAGTATGCATAAGAATAGTACAACGTTAAACTCCCCTAATTTTAATTAATCAAATGATAACGAATAAGTACCTATGAAATATAAATCCTTTTTTAATAAACATCCCTTGCCAATTCCAATTTTAAAAATTGATTAGCTTATGATAATCTATAGAGGGCCTATTTTTATTTTATCTTTATAAACATCCCGAATCAAATTATCAAACAGAATAATCAGGCACCTACCAACCTAAAATAAAATCTTAAAAGAAATAAAATAAAATTGTACGTACATAGTTAGTGATCTAGTGAGTGGCCTATTGGTGATCCATCAAAACCAAAATTATCCTAATTGAGAGACCTATAATCACCGAAACAACACTCGTCATATAATAAGACAAAACAAAAAAACTGTTTATATTCTAACTAGAATATTTGTATTCCTTCCAATTGTGACTCCTTTAAACTGAGGTAGGTAATAAAATAACTCATCAGACATTATTTAGGTTATTCTTATTTGACACTGTATAGAAAACTTTATTATATTGTTATTGTCGCGGGTTATGTTTATATTTATATTTAAGTTATTAGTAGAACCTATTAATAGTAATACATTACAGGCTCTTACTATGCTAACTAGGTAAAGGTATATTTTGATTATTTATTATTAGGATTAAAAATAGCCTACCATCTTTTTTTAAAAGTAACTTTAAATGGGATGAACTAGTTTTCCTATGTCCTATTCCAATCACTACTCGACACAATCAAATCAATACAAAAACTAACAATGATAACGTAAGTAGTTAAATAATATAAAATATTTTAATCTTTTTCATAAATTGATAAAGTTTGTCAATATAATTATAGTAGTATAATCATTTTTTAACAAAACTTCTATGTTGAATTAAACAAAATAAAAATCTCCTATAAAACGAAAAAATTACATTAAATTATGTTAATCTGTAAATTATACTTCCGGTATGGGAATACTATTTCCGGTATTACACATCCGGTTGTGGTGGACCATGTTATACGGGGTGATTAAATTAAATTTCATTAAAATTATTGTATTGATGTCTTTATTTTTTTTTTGTTTTGTAAACGTAAGTAAACTATTATAGAATATAAAAATAAAATACTACAGAATTTTATATTAACTAATAATATTAATTGTATATAGCGATCGTTTTAGTTTGTCTTTTTTTTTAATAGATAATATTTGCATCTTAAATGAAGTTCATGAAATAATTTATTACACCAGACATCCATTTTGCATGATTTGACTACTATCTACCTAGACTGCATGCCGTGATAGATACATACATAAAACAGTATAACGCAAATAAAACAACAAAAAATAATTGTTATTACACAAACATTTATATTCTTTATGCATTTTACGCTGTAAATATAAACAAACAATTACTCACAAAGGTACAGGAACTTAGTACCCGAGTAAAAACCACCCACGAAATTATACACAAACATGAGCAGCTAGACTATTTGCAAGAAATATTGGCGCGTACTTAAATATCAATAGCTATTTGTTGCATGACAACATCGATAAAATCAAAAGGTTGAAAACAAGTAAATTGCAAAAGAGTTTTGTAAAAGCTATAACAAATTATTAAATGGCGGAAGCTCACCGAACGACTGTCTCCACCCAGCCTCCCCCCGGCCATCAATAAAATGGCCAATTCGTTATCGAATTTTGTCCCTAACTTTCGAGCTGAGGCTGCGCGTCGCCGGTTGTCATCCGACAAGTAATAATTTAATAACCACTACAACACTAATGTAAACAATATCGGTATTTATCGCTAAATTATCATTTTGGTGAAAGTTATGTCATTATTATGTTAATGCAAATACTGTATTCGCCGATTTACTTTGTCTTCAATCATTTTTGATTAGTTTCTGTAAAGTTACACTAGCTTCATAAATACAAAGCCTGTTTTCTTATTGGAAATACAACGACCTTTCATAATGTATGGAGGGAATGAGATATAAATTTATTATTATTCCTTTTTTATGCAAAATCTTATAAGTTTTATCGCAGTTATGTTAATCTATCATTACATTTAAACAGCTATAGCTAGTTTCTACTCACATATGTAAAGAAACACCTAATTATAGTTGTGTATACGGAATCACATAAATTATATCACTAATTACACAATTTCGTTAAGATTGGCCATTCGGATTATGTTTTTCTTTAGACACCGATATAAAATGGCTGCTACCTCATTGTTCTGCGCGTTCGTTCGTGCGCATAGAAGCCGTGAACGCTTGGGGACTACTTCTCCGCCAATTAAAATTATGGCGCGAAATTTAAGGCGTCGTTAAGTATAATTTAATAGGAAATGTATGATAATTACGTCGGGAAATAAACTATACGGTATAATATACTATTACGTAACAGAATATGTATGTTGTTACTAAAATGACGAGGAAAATAGGAAAGTAGAAGTGTGGATCATATTTATATTCTTCGGAGTCGCCGGCACCCGGCGTAATCAATTTTCTTTGCAGATGACGTACTCCTTCTAGATGCTGGTTCAACTGGTCGTCGGAGTTGGTGAAAATATTGCATACTGTGCAATAATATCTCCTGTATTTCTTGGGTACTACTTGTTTTACTTTCCTCATTTCTTCCATCATGCTGTATATGAAAGGTAGTTTAGAAAAAAATAATATAATTCAGTTTACCTACTTATTAATAATTGAAAGTTGTACCTAATGTTAATTAATTAATTGATGTTGAACAATGTTTAAAGTATGTATTATTAGTTTAATAATTATTATAATAGTTTACTTCAGTACCTATTACGTATTTAGTTGATAATAATTTATGTAGGTACCTATAAATTCTAGTATCTATTAAAGTTAAAGGTAGTAATGTATAAATTTATTAGACAACTACGCTTTTATTTGAATGTATAGGTACTACTTTGACAACCGACAGAAAGAACGCTGAGCAGTGAAATGAAATGAACTTAACACGCACGCAAGTGGTAGATCCAACCTAGAAAGAAACGTCATTTCAAGAGAGAAATAAAAACTCGATGTGGAGGGGCGTGCGCCGTAGTGTGAGGTATTGTAGATGGGTAAGTAATAAATTATTACTTCTGAAACCGTTATGTTAATTGTTAATAAAAAAAAGGGCGAGTGGTCGATGCAGCTGTCCATCTGCTCATAACACACTACACGCTGTGTTGTGCGTTTGAGCTTGAGTAACAAGTTGGTTACTTAAGTAACTATGCGTGTAATAGATGATTGTATTTTTTTTTGAGTGCCTACTTACACTATGAGTATGACTATCTAGGTATTTCACTTATTTATAAGAGGATCAATTTTGTATTACAAGTAACTATGTAGGTACCTATAAGCTATTTAAGCCTACTTCATTAATTAATAAGATTGCATTAATTTGGCATGTACCGTATAGTTTCAAGCAAAATAGGTTGCATCAGTCACAATTTTAATATTTTTGTATATCCACTAATTTAAATTAAATATGTATTATGACTAGTTACTAGTGAAACAATAAATTTGGAATGATTTTGGTTTTAATTGTTTATAGTGGATGACACACAAAACTTCGTGTATCATGTTGTATATGGTGATATGAAGTGGTGTTTCTTTCTGTAAGCCGTAGGTAAATTTTTTATGCAGTCAGTTTTTTATTAAAATACTGTTTTAAAAAAGCCATAAACAAATTATAATAAATTCCACAAAACTGATCATCTACTGCCAGCCTACTTTTTTTTTGATGTTGATGACGTTGACGTTAATGTAAATTGTCAAATCAAATGACGTTTGACAACATTGACGTTTAAAAACGCACAAAAACTATTTCTTTTTGAAAAGTTGCGATCATGGCGGTGGGTGATATTTCTCTAAAAATAATTGTATCTCAATTAATCTGTATTAATTGTGTTTTGTTAAACAAATCTAATATCTACAGTGCATCTTACATAAATTACCTTTGCTGTGGAAATAGTATTTTTCGTCAAAATGCTCCAAAAACATATTTGGCCTAACCTAGTGTTTGAATGACGAAAATGGATTTATATCTAAAACTTACAGTGATGGCCGTAACTAAACATAGTGTGTATTTTTCAGCGTGTACCACCGCCCGCGTTGAAGACCAAGAAGGAGAAGAAGCCTCCTAAGGACAATTCTAAGAATGTTATGAGAAATCTTCACATTAGGAAACTCTGCCTAAACATCTGTGTTGGAGAGTCTGGTGACAGGCTGACCCGTGCTGCGAAGGTGAGTCTACCTAAAACACATTTACACACTAAGTTTTATAGCGATATGCCGCAGAAGTTATGATAAACAATAGTGCTTACTTGTGCCGAAATTGAGGTTAGGATTGTTAGAACATTGTGTTATTTTATTAGTGATGAAATCTATTATAGTTTTATCAGTGTTTTGTTTGCCGAATTTAAATGGTGCTTAAACATTTAGAGAATTTCAGTGTTCCATGACTTTCTACAAGTCAATATTATATTATGGTGTTTATAACTAGTTAGCTCTGTCAAGTTGCCAAGTTTTCAGCGTAGAAGTTAATATAGGTACTACCACAATACAATACACTACCAATACAAAAATACCACAGCATGATGTTTGTTCAAGAACTACACCAAAATGTGTTTTTCTTTGTATATTCATGCAAGATTATTATTTCTAATTTGCAACTTCTGGGTACTATTTTTTACTGCTCAGAATACTCACGGAAATAACATTAGTATACAAAGGTTCTTATTTTATATGTTCTTTGTTTGTTGTATTGATTTAACATTGTTTTAAATTATTTTAGGTGTTGGAACAGCTTACCGGTCAACAGCCCGTGTTCTCAAAGGCGAGGTACACTGTGCGATCGTTCGGTATCCGTCGTAATGAAAAGATTGCTGTACACTGCACCGTCCGTGGTGCTAAGGCCGAGGAGATCTTGGAAAGAGGTCTCAAGGTATGTTATGAAAATATAATCAGAGTATTCTTCTTATTTTGGGTTTATTATATGATACAAATAGAAAACAATTTATAATACACATTATGTTTGTAATAGTATACATCTCCACATAATTAACTGTATTAACCCAAAAGCAAAAGTTTAAAAGACGTTATTGATATCTATACTAAGATTATGAAGAGGTAGTTTCTAATTCTGTAAGGGCTTATCTTAGAAACTGCTAATCCAATTTAAATAATTATTTTTGTAATGGATAGCCACATTCAACGGAAACATTATAGGCTGTTTCATCCTGAAATTCCTACAGGAACGGTCACAATGCGGGTAAACCTGCGAGGCGTTGCTAGTATTACATATTATAGTACCATATGAGAACATGTAACATTTTGTTCCAGGTCAGAGAATACGAGTTGAGGCGTGACAACTTTTCAGCCACTGGAAACTTTGGCTTTGGTATTCAGGAACACATTGACTTGGGTATCAAATACGACCCCTCCATTGGTATCTATGGTCTCGACTTCTACGTCGTCCTTGGCCGCCCAGGTAAATAAATATATTTAATTTTATATCAGTAGTACATTAATTTATTTTATAGTAAAAATCTTAATCAATTGTAGGCAGTTTTGCTTAGTTCTTTGAGGATTTCATTTTATTAAGCCATTCAATGCATTGAAACTTTATTTTTTATATTTGCAATATGAACTTTTAGTTAAAAGCACATTTGTTCAGAAGCGGCAAAGAATTTCTTGTCACTTCGTAAATTATGTGCAATATTAGAAGAATGCTAATAGGAGAAAATATTTTCTATATTATTTTCTTTTGTAAGTGTTCATACATTGAAATCCCAATTAACAGTATAACACTTCATAAAACATATTAACTCATAACTACTTAAAATAATGCAAAAGTTTGTATGCCCCATCGTCACGTCAAAGTGTCTTACCTAATTTTGTTAATTTTGGTAACGAAATAGAGAACTTAGAACAAAGAAGACATACCACTTTTTATTGTGAAATTGCCATGGGAACTATTTGTATATACCTTCAAAATTATCTATCCCAATACTGTCCTGTCAATACTGGCCTACTGATAGGTCATAAAAATCATATCCCTGATAGCAATAGTAGGTTCTATCTAATATTTGTTTCACTCTTTCCAGGTTTCAACGTTGCACACAGAAGACGTAAGACTGGCAAGGTCGGTTTCCCTCACCGTCTGACAAAGGAAGATGCCATGAAGTGGTTCCAACAGAAATACGATGGTATCATCCTTAACAGCAAAAAGTAAATTAAGTAAAGAAAATCCATAAACTTTACTGAGTTTTATTTTATTTAGTACCTACCTTTACTATGAGCACTAGAAATAGGTTAAGATCTAGTATTATCTTAGGCATATAATAGGCTATGGTAGCAAGATGAAGGCATTTATGGCTTAGATCCATGAATGAAAATTAATGATAGGTTGATATTAGCATACATACCTAAGCTGAGTTACGGGTTGAAAATGCAGTAGGTATGTAAAGCATGGTGGTGAATAATAGTAATAACCTGTCACTTTGGTTGAAGCTCAACAAGAAAGATACTGAAAAGGCTGCATGATGCTCTGATACTGCAAGGCATCAATGTTGATGCTCTGGTTTTACTTGTGGGTTTTACCTACTACTTATTTTAGTGAATCGGCTAAATAAGGCAGTTTCCATGGTAACCAGCGAGGCGAAAAAATCTTGAAAAAATGCACAAATTACTTTGTTATGATAAATCCGTCAGTTACTTTGACAACTGAAACTGTTTTAGATGTTTTGTTGATATGAAAATAATTTTTGTATGTTTAAATGGCTGGTAAGTTCGGTGGATATGAAGATGAGGAAGATAATGTGTTGGTTCCTAAAGAACCTCAAGTTACATCACTCGACCCTGATGAAAGGAAGGCTGCTAGGGCACTGCGGATAAAACGCAGACAAGATGCTCTCAAAAGGTAAAGTTATTTTATTATATTTTAAGAATAACTAAGAAAATACAAAGCAGGTAGTCAGGTATTACAATGTATTACGTAAGTATAAAGCAAAGATCTTAGTAAATACCTAGTATCCTTTCGAAGTTCCTTTGCAAGTCTGAGATACCGTCTACAGTGCAGTAGTTAGTCCGGTATTTTAGTATCGACTAATAAAACTTTGGTGTCAGGTTTAGGAAGTATCTAAATGCTTGTAATTAGGTAACTACCTACTTCCTTTGCAATAAAGAACAGAAAGCTATAATTGCAGGGTAGTTTATAAAGCATAAATTGCCTGCAGAGCTGACCAGCCAGCCGAGGAACTACCCCCCGAAGAGGAAGCGGGTCCCATAGAGCAGGCCACCTCCAGCGCGGCCGAGGAGCTGCAGCGCCTGGCGCTCGATGGCGCGGCAAAGGTCACCAATGTCAAGGTCACCACCGACGAGCGGGAGGTCATCCGCCGGAACGCCTATGCTGATCAAACGACTAGTAACTTCTTTACATAACATTACACTTTTATATTTAAATATTATGTTCCTACTCATTTAGATTGCATAGTAGGTACCTACTTTAAAAGTACTTAGTAAGTGTATTACCTACTCCGCCGATACAATTAGGTAGGTACTCATTCAACGTTTGGAGACAGTCGGCTAGTTTCGATTTTGATTAAGTTATTTTTACCAGTCGCTAGTCTGGCTATGGATATGTAATTTTGTGTGCACCTATCTAAACCTAAGTAAAAGCAAGACGTAGGTACCTACTTAGTTACTCTACTCATACTCTTATAGAAACCTTCGAGACGCTAGAAGAAGAGGCAGTTGAAGCACAGATCCAGTACGAAGCCATATCAGCCAATTGGGACAACATCCTCGCGCTCAAGGACCCGCTGGACATCGACGCGGAAATGAAAGAGCAGAAAACGAGGTGTGACACCCTTCTGGCGCGGAAGAACAAAGTCATTGACTCGATTAAAAACGATCTCAAAGCTATGGATATAGCGTACTATGAGGATTTGAATAAACAGGTTGGTAGGGCAGAGATAACTTTGAGAGGCAACTTAGTAGAAAATTACAGGCATCAAGTACCTAGTAGCCTAGGGCCCACTACATCCAGGGGCGCCCAGAGACGAGACATTAACCTAGTGCGAGAACTAACGGTTCCTCAGCTAAATGCAAAGTTCCCAGGGCATTTCATTTAATTTTTCCTCAGAATTTTGACCCTGGCTGTTATCGAAGTTTTTAGATCACCTTAAGACCTCCGACGGCAGATTGAAACAACCGAGATCGTCAATTTTGCCATCCGAATCCTGGTAACCACTATCGGTATTTTCCAAGTATTTTCCGAGCTGCACGTTGCTTAACAATGAAGTAACTAATTAAAAACCTACCTAAGTAATTAATTAGTTACTAAGTTACTCATTGACGTTCAATTCCAGGACCAAGACATCAAAGAGCTAGGGGAGAGGGTGGAGAAGCAAGTAGGTATCATGCAACGAGCATACGAGAAACAGCTGTTTCTGATTGAACAAGCCATCAACATCGAGCGCGAGGCGATGATCGACCACAACAACAAGCGCTGGGAGGCGCTGTACAAACAGAGGGACAAGGAGGAAGTGGCGCATATGGAGTACAAATATGAACAGGTAGCTAATTCTTGATCTTGAATTAGGTGGGAGTTGAGATCCCACCAGGACATATGACGAGCCTTTGCGTCATACATTGTTTTGTTCATTCTTTTATTATTATGTAAAATATATTTAATTTGATTTATTAAATGCTTTTAAAAATTTGATTTATTAAATTTGATTTATTATAGGCTTAAATGGTAAATGGACGATAAATTAGGTATACCTATATGTAGAATGTCAAGCTGAACAACAGCTTTAAAAGAGAGAACTCATGAGATGTTTACCATACCAGCTTTTTTTTATTTTTGTCAACTTTATTTAGCTTTTACACGAGAAAAGCTAACATGGAGAATGCTATTTCAGTTTACTTACTCTATCTCTTCTATACTTTTTGAAGAAATCCGAGGAGGTAGCTAGTTCTTTCCTTAATATTGACATTATTTAACAATTAATTGACTCTATCACATTTTAGCTAGAAGAACATAAGCAAGAAGTGGAGGCCATCATGTGGGACCACCATGAGAAATACCGCGAGGCGAAAATACAACTGGAATCGTTGGCCCAAGAACTGCAGAAGGAGTTGGAGAAGTTGAAAGCCACTTGTATTATCAATACGGAGAAGATTGGATATAATTATCAGGTTTCAATCGACCTACATTGAATCATTCACTACACATAATATAAAACAAAGTCGCTTTCCGCTGTCTGTCTGTCCCTATGTATGCTTAGATCTTTAAAACTGCGCAACGGATTCTGACGCGTTTTTTTTAAATAGATAGAGTGATTCAAGAGGAAGGTTTATGAGTACAAAAAATCCCGAAATTCCCACGGGAACGGGCACAACGCGCGTAAAACCGCGGAGCGCTGCTAGTTTAAGATAAATTGGCATCAATACTTCAATAAGTTTTTAAGTAGGTATATATTACAATTATTAACAATACCTACCTACGTTTCGACTCGGCGCTCTAGCTAGTGGCATGTGCATTCGCCTGCCAAAACTAGGCTCTCGGGTTCAATACGAGGGCGGGTCAATAAGTCCGTGACTTTTTGAATTTCCGACCTCTTTACTGAAACAATAATACTGGTCCCGTCAACAGACATCTGTCAGTTGACTCCTCTGAAAATTTGAACTTGCTGCGTCAGTTAGTTTGTGTTTTACAGCTATCTTTATCAGACTACTCACTAATTTGACGAGAAAATGGACAAAAGTGAATTTCGTGTGCTTATTAAGCATTATTTCTTGCGAAAAAAAACCATTACCGAGACCAAGGCAAAGCTTGATAAATACTATGGGGACTCTGCACCATCGATTTCCATGGTAAAAAAGTGGTTTACTGAATTTCGTTGTGGCCGTACAAGCACTAAAGATGCCGAGCGTCCTGGACGCCCAGAAAAAATTCACGATATGGTGTTGGCCGACCGAAGATTGAAAGTGCGAGAGATTGTGGAAGAAGTAGGGATCTCGCATGGCTCAGTGGTTTCAATTTTGAATGATCACTTAGGCATGAGAAAGCTGTCCGCAAGATGGGTGCCGCGTTTGCTCACAGTCGACCACAAACGCAATCGTGTAACAACTTCACAGGAAGGTTTAGCATTGTTTAATCGTAATATGGAGGAGTTTTTGCGCCGTTTTGTAACCGTGGACGAAACGTGGATCCATCACAACACACCAGAGACCAAACAACAGTCAAAACAGTGGGTTTCCAAGGGTGAATCGGCGCCAAAGAAGGCCAAGGTGGGATTGTCGGCCAATAAAGTTATGGCGACTGTTTTTTGGGATGCACGCGGGATAATCCACATTGACTACCTTCAGAAGGGAAGAACAATCAATGGGGAATATTATGCCAACTTATTGGACCGATTCAATGACGATTTAAAAAGAAACCGACCTCATTTGGCCAAGAAAAAAGTTCTTTTCCACCAAGACAATGCAAGGGTGCACACATGTGCAGTCGCCATGGCCAAAATCCATGAATTGGGCTATGAATTGCTCCCTCATCCGCCCTATTCTCCAGATTTGGCTCCGAGCGACTACTTCTTGTTCCCAAACCTGAAGAAATGGCTTGGTGGAAAAAGATTTGACTCCAATAATGAAGTCATCTCGCAAACAAAGGCCTATTTTGACGACCTCGACAAATCATATTTTTTGGAAGGGATAAAAAAATTGGAGAAGCGTTGGACAAAGTGTATAGAGCTCAAGGGAGACTACGTTGAAAAATAAAATATATTTTTAATAAAAAAATCTGTCTTTTATTGCAAAAGTCACGGACTTATTGACCCGCCCTCGTACCCAGATCAATCGAAGCATGTTTCCAATTTATTTTACAACGTTCGGAGCTTGAGTTTGAGATGGCCAAGCCGCAGTAGGTAAGCGTAGTGATTTCGTCTGATCCTTCTCACTGTACTAATATCTATCAGTGAGGTGAGTGTGTGACCAACGTGTGTATTACGTCTAATAGGTACGTTTTTTAAGTTTTTTTTTAATTATTTTTAGGTTCTAAAAAAACGCGAAGAAGAAAACGTGTTCGTACGCTCCCAACAGAAGCGAAAACTAAACAAGATGTCTGACGTGGCCAACACTTTGAAGGCGAAGATTCGTAAGGCTGCCGAGGACGGCGCTATCGAAGAGATCAGAGCTGATGCAGAGATCGTCAAGTTGATGCAATCTATGGGTGATTTGGAGATCAAGTCCAATCAGTTTTCTCACGTGAACCATTATAAGTTCAGCCAGGTATGGCGCATGGCGACGGCGAGGTGCAATGAGCTGCTGAAGGATCTCCGTCAGGGCGAAGTCGCTATCCACGCTCATATCCTCGCGGAGCCAGCTCCGCCGCCGCCGCCGCTGCCGCCCAAGAGTCCTCTATCTAAATACGGTACAGATTACTCTTTGGTCCTAATGAACTTCGTATTCTACTCGCGTATGTATTTAGCTATGTCACTTTGTATCGCTAGGCCATTAAGCACTAGTTTTAACCAGAATGTTAAAAAATTAGGTCAACAAATCCACCTTCTTCATATCGCTTTCGCTGGAACCCATGATTTAGATATTAGGTTATCTGGTCGTGTCAATAGTTTGTGTTTTCTAGAGCACGAGATGGATGCTGCCCTCACTGAAGCTGAAAAGCCTAGCGCTCTCATGGATCCTAAGAATGCAGTAGCGCAGACAGCTAAGGAGAGGCTGGTATGTTTTAGACAAAAAATAATCGAACTGTTAGTTCCGGAGAAAAGCTCGTTCAACAAATAAGCGTTTATGATGAGGCTCTAAAGTATAGACTAGTATATACAGGGTAAGGTATTCTTTAGTTAAGCTTAGAACATTTATTTTACAGTCTCAAAATCTACAGTTTTTACATTTATGTACCTTACTGTACAGTTTTTACATTTATGAACCTTACTGTACTTTCGTGAATGAAATAAGTTCATATATTACATTCCAGACCCGTCATATTCTCCAATTAGTTGCAGACAACACTGGATTTCTGGTGGAAGATCGATTGTTCAAGTTAATTGAAAAGTATCAATTAACCTCTAGGAATTTGTGCACCTTAGATGCTATTTTTATGGTAAGTCATGTGCCCCTTCATATTTATTTTAAATTATTTTACACCCCTGTTACATAACATAATAAGTCCTTTTTATTTAATAAAGGCATCTTCTTAAACTTATCTCACGTTTTAATACCGACAAGCACAGCGGCATGTGAGAGCGCTTACTGTGTCAAGGGTTGCGGGCTCGATTCCCGCCTAGAGTTAACAATATGTTGCAGACATAATTCTTGGCGATTTCTGGGTGTCAATTATAACGTTGCGGCAACATAGTAGATCAATCGAAAAAAGTGGATTTTTAAATCCTCTTCGTGCGATTGATCGAACAATGTGGATTTTTAAATCCTCTTCGTGCGATCAATCGAACTGTGCGATCGAAATATGTTGCCGCAAAGGGCGCAAAAAAAAAAAACCCTAACCTACCGAATAGTACGTAAAAACAATTTTCTTACTATTCGGTAGGTATCCGATGGTTTTGAAGCACATCATTTGACCGATTTTTTTGTGCGATTGATCGCACAAAAAGGATTAAAAAATCCACTTTGTTCGATTGATCGAACAAAGTGGATTTTTAAATCCACTTCGTGCGATCAATCGAACTGTGTTGAACTATGTTGCCGCAACCAATTATAATATCCATTTAGAGTATTTGTGTATGTACATATTTGTAATAGTACCAGTTAGATTCTATAATACAGGCTTAGAGTTTAGTTTGGGTCTAACTAACCGTGTGAGAATTTGTCCGGGTATATTTATTTATTTTATTGAACGCCTCGGTGGTCTTGTGGTATGGTCACTCGCCTGCCAAGACTGACGCCCCGGGTTCGATTCCCAGATTGAGCGAAAACATGTTTCCTACTTTTCAAATATCTATAGCTCGGCTTTGAGATCACCAACCCGCATTAGGCAAGCGTGGTGATTACGCCTAATCCTAATCCTAATGGTGATAAAGCCTTTGCCCAGCAGTGGGACATTACAGGCTCATACTTTACTATACTTATACTTTATTGTAATATCAAAAGGGATATTCATGGCCAATACCTACGGCCTTGAATATCATCTTAAAATTTCAATCACTAGGCATTAGAGATTCAAGCCGAAGAAGACGTGGAGCTCCTTTGCAAGACGTTCCTGACGTACGCGTTTTGTCCCATTTGTGTGGGGATCGACGGGGTGTCGGAAGTGTCGGCATCTGTTACGTCGGTCGCCGAATCGCGATTCCCTGACAGTATTAGTACCAAGACTATGCGAGGTAAACAATAACATTTAGGCGATTCTCACATTGCCCCGCAACATGCAGCGTGATGCGTGGCAGTGTGTAAACCGCCTTAAACTCTTTTTTTCTTTCGAGAATGAAGAGGAAAAGGTTTATTTTACTTAAACTTTTTTTCTTTCAGTTATTTCATTCCATTCTTACTCGACCACTAAACCCTTTTCCTCATGAAAGAAGTTAAATATTGTCTTTGGTTCAAAAATCAGTTTTAAAGTGGTTTGAATTTTAAGTGTCGCAAGAAAAAATTGAACTTACCCCTATGATATTAAACTAGAAATCTCCGACACAGGCTTTTTATCTTTAGAGAAGATGAGATATGTCTTTTAGACTATAAACATGCGAAGATAGAACATTTCGGTCTTATTCATAAAAAATCCTTAAACAATGACTTGGCGTGCATCCTTGCCTTGCTGATTACTACATACTTATATTTTGTCTATGTTTGTACTTATTTTCTCACGAGTATTACTGTAATTGTATGTACCTACCTTGCTTACCTTTACTTTACTTATCTACCGTTTTACTTTACCTTTACAGGAGAACGTTCGTCCATCAGAGGTCGCAACACGGGCGGCGCGAGAAGCATCTCAGCAAGCACCTCCAGATCCGTCCACATTACTACCAAGTTAGTTATTTTCGTACCTATATTAGGTATTTTTAATTTAGGTACCTTCCTATTCCAACTCGCAATACACCGCGTTGTACCCGTTCCCGTTGGTGTTTCGGGAGAAAAAGTAGCCTTTTTTCATTGAGTTATATGTACTACGTAGTACATATAACTCAATGCCTTTTTTAGTAGGAAATAACCACGCTTGTACTAATTCTCCACAGTGTACTGTAAGACCTATACATTTAGTAAGATGAGAGGTCTTTCCCTTTGACCTGGAATGTTGCAGGTCAAAACATAGCTTTTATTGTCTTCTTTCAAAATGTTCCATTTCCGACTTTTATCAATGACTAGCAGCGCCCGACGGTTTTACCCGCGCTGTTCCCGTTTCAAAAAGAAATATTCAAATCGGATGGTAGGTACCTAGTTCCTGAGATAAGCGCGTTCAAACAAACAAAAATACAAGAAATAACACTCTTCAGCTTTATTATCTATACTTCTATACTAATAATATAATATATAATATATAATATATAATAATATAATAATAATATAATAATAATATTATAAAGAGGAAAGGTTTGATTTTTTGTTTGTTTGTTACGAATAGGCTCTGAAACTACTGCACCGAATTAAAACATTCTTTCACCATTCGAAAGCTACACTATCCCTGAGTGCCATAGGCTATATTTATTCCCGAAATTCCCACGGGAACGGGCACAACGCGGGTATATGTAACCCAAGGTATGAAAAACATGCCTAAAAAAATTGGTTTTTGGCGTGCGCTACTAAATCTATTGATGATACACAAAAACAATGTTCTACACAATCAAAGTACATATCATTGCAAACAAATAAGTTCGCGAGGGCATATGTCTAACTATTATAGTTAAGACACAATAACCGTTTTAAGTTAAAATTAATTAGTTAAAAAAGGAGTGTAATTTTAAGTTGAAGATATTAATATGATGATATGAATCTACATCAAAATAAATAGCTCTACAATCAAGGTTAATTATGTTTCTTTGTGTACCTCTTTAAATTATTAAAATCGGACAGTTAGTTTCAGAGTTATGATGAGAAATATCACTACATAGTATAAAATAAAGTCGTCTCTGTTTCGTGTCTGTTTGTCTGTATGCTTAAATCTTTAAAATTACGCAACGGATTTTGATGCGGTTTTTTTGTAATAGGTAGAGTGATTCAAGAGGAAGGTTTTTGTGTAAAAAAATTCCCGAAATTCCCACGGGAGCGGCCACAACGCGGGTAAAACCGCGGGGTGCTGCTTACAAAATAGTAATGCTCGATGGCGGGTCTCTTATGGCTACTTACTGTTTCGTGCGGTCAAAGCGCGCGGGGATATAGGTACCTACCTACGAACTACCAACGACGAAGACGTGCTATGTAGGTATTATCCCGAATTCTTCCTCACATGAAATCTTGATTGTGTATACATATATACTCGCGCGAGACATGTAATATTTTATCCCCAATTTCCCACTTGAAATTTTGATTGTGTATATTCCTGCGGGAGACACGCAATGTTTTATCCCGATTTTCCTACATGAAATCTTGATTACCCGAAGCGAAGCGAGGGCGGGTCGCTATATAAAATAAAGTCGTCTCTGTTTCGTGTCTGTCTGTCTGTTTGTCTGTATGCTTAAATCTTTAAAATTACGCAACGGATTTTGATGCGGTTTTTTGTAATAGATAGAGTGATTCAAGAGGAAGGTTTATATGTAAAAAAATTCCCGAAATTCCCACGGGAACGGGCACAACGCGGGTAAAACCACGGGGCGCTGCTTACAAAATAATAATGCTCGATGGCGGGTCTCTTATGGCCACTTACTGTTTCGTGCGGTCAAAGCGCGCGGGGATATACCTACCTACGAACTACGAACGACGAAGACGTGCTATGTAGGTATTATCCCGAATTCTTCCTCACATGAAATCTTGATTGTGTATACATATATACTCGCGCGAGACATGTAATATTTTATCCCCAATTTCCCACTTGAAATTTTGATTGTGTATATTCCTGCGGGAGACACGCAATGTTTTATCCCGATTTTCCTACATGAAATCTTGATTACCCGAAGCGAAGCGAGGGCGGGCCGCTAGTCTTATATATAAAATTCTCGTGTCACAATGTTCGTTCCCGTACTCCTCCGAAACGGCTCGACCGATTCTCATGAAATTTTGTGAGCATATTGAGTAGGTCTGAGAATCGGCCAACATCTATTTTTCATCCCGAAATTCCCGCGGGAACGGGTACCGTGGTTGAACTCCTCTGAAACGGCTCGACCGATTCTCATGAAATTTTGTGTACATATCGGGTAGGCCTGAGAATCTGACAACATGTATTTTTCATCCCGAAATTCCCGCGGGAACGGGTATAAAGCGGGTGAAACCGCGGGGCGCAGCTAGTATTAGTATAGATTGGTTTATGTTATAGGGGCCACGAGTTGTCGCCTGATGATCAAGAGTTAATGGCGGAAGCTGATGAAATCATTCAGAAATGTGGTGATCCTCAACGTAAGTTAACCTACTTGAAACTGTCTTGAGTATGTAAAGCAAAAGCAAGGCGGAGGTGCAACAAAAATGGCTTGCTCATAATCTGTAGTACCTAGGTAATAAGTAGCTTTCGATTGCTTACTAACCTTTGGATTGCTTATTTGCCTTTGAATTGCTAATCGACCTTACCTTTATTGCTATAATGGACCGCTCTGTATATACTTACTCATCTTTTGTTAGATCATGTCGGACACCTATAGACGGTCAAACTTACCTAGGTACCTTTTTTAATCTAATGAACGAATGAATGAATGAATGTTGTAGAAGCCGTGGTGGTGATCAGTGGCGGCGCGGCGGAGTCGGTGGCCGGCGCGGGCAAGCGGTCGGGCGCGCGCGGCGTCACAGTCTCCTCGCAGCCAAACTTCGAGCACATGGAGAGGAGTAACAACCCGTTTCTGTGCCCCGGTGAGACGACCAGCTTTCATAGCAAGACCTACCTACCCTGCAATATTAGGACTTTGGACCTTCGGGGACGACTAGGCATTTATACTACAGCTACTGCCCGTAAATAGGACCCCGAATAAGTAGTTTACTTTAATATATGGCTCAGCGGTCCCCCCCGGAGATTTTGTCTGAGGGTAAGATCCGAACCAAGTATTGTCTCGGCTATGTACCTAGGTAAGAAGGAGGCGTGGCGAGTCATGCATTGTTTTTTTTTTGTTTTAATGTCCAAAGAATGTCAATAATAATAACATTACTACACACCTCAACCATAATAGTAGTTTATGCAACGTCATATAAAGAAGGGTATTAAAACACGAGTGTGAGTTTATGAAACGAGCGCAGCGAGTTTCATAATAGTAACGAGTGTTTTAATACCCGTGTTATATGCAGTTGCATACACTACTTTATCTTCACTATTTAATGCAATTAATCAAACAAAATTTTAAAAACAAAACACATTGCGAAACATTAAATTCACGCGTAGGTACGTGTATTGTCACAGTGAACTTGCCGCCATTAAAATCTAACCAATGAGAGCGCAGCTGCGCGTAGGGCCAATCAGGAGCGAGCGAGATCTTACCAAAGAGTTTTGTGTATGTAGTTTCGACGAAGTTTTCACGTATAACCCAACTATTTTCAAAAGCCAGCCTAATATCAAAATTTTATACAACTAGTATGAGGATTTTGACATAAGGCTCGCCAGGTTAATTGGTCGCGTTATAATGATGTTATAATGTTATATTATAATGATATTATATCATCATGTGCCATTGCTTAAATTGAGTGTTTTAGTTGTCTGTGCTATAACAGTAGTAATTATAAGTCAAGTATTGGAATCATAAGTAGAATGTTACAACATTAGTGTAGATAAAAGTACATTACGATTTACGAGACATCTGTCTGTCTTGGCCAAGAAACATATAAGTTATTGATATTCCAGTGGGCCATCTTTTGGAAATAGAACCGATGCAAGTGCTGACGGCGCTGGGCGAGTTCATAGCGGTATTCGTGCCGCCGGACAAGAAGAAACTTTACGATTTGCTGTATGTATTCTGTATGTACTAGCAGCGTCCGTGGTTTTACCCGCGTTGTGTCCGTTTCAATGGGAATTTCCCGTTGAATGTGGCTGTCTATTCCAAAAAGAATTGATCAAATCGGACCAGTAATTCCCGGGATTAGCTTGAAAATCAAACTTACAAATTGTACCTCTTTATAATATTAGTATTGATGACTTAGTTGACATCCCGTTACATTGGACATCTTAAGACAATGCCATGCCGGTGACAATTAGACTGCAGCTGCAGGTGCAAGCGAACACAAAAGTTTTGTCTTTGTTTCTCTCTTCTCTAAATACATTTCTCGCTCTCTTTAATTATATAAAGAAAACAGATAAAAGATAGAAGAGTTTTTGTCTTTGGTGTGCCTTAGTAATGCAATTAGCTAGCTAGCTAATTAATGTCTAGATATTGATAATATTATATTAATATTGTTATTAACTTGTGCTTCTACAGGGACAGTGTAAAGCCTCCAAACTTTTCAACTCCGTCGCGAAAAATTAAAACTGAGGAAATTGAACACTACTGGGAGGAGTGGAAGAATGTGTTCCCCGCGGAAAAAGACAGGTTTTGGGACGGACTGCTCACCGGGCTCAATAACTATTTGCCTATATTACAAGGTTGGTTACATATTATAAGTTTTAAACGGGAACAATTTCTGTTGACACAGTAACTAATAGAAACAACGAAAATAAATAACCTGTTGAACACATTACCCTCCTTTTCATTGAGCAATTAGGTAAAAATCTCTCAATTCCTGGAAAGTCGTTTTATCGTTCGTTATTTGCCCAGAACGAGAGCGTCTGCACGAAGAAGTGCAGCACCTCCGGCGGCGTAACGCGGCGCTGCGGCGACTCGTCCGCGGCGCGCTGCCGCAGCTGCAGGCCAAGCCGCCCAAGTACAGCCGCCCCGCGCCGCCCGCCTTCACCTGCTCCTACCCGGACGAAGCGATGGACGTGCCTACGCTACCGCCCATATGAACGATTAATAAAGATCATTATACCTATATATGCAATTACTCTATTAACTTTGACCCTAAAATGAATGAATTGACGACGCAACGCTTGCAGCTTTTAGCCAGCTCACTACTATATTATGCCACTATACTCTGCTGCGTTAATTATGCTGCTCAAAGTTAGCAGACAAAGTTTGCTGGCTGTTAGCGTACTGAGGATTTGGACATTATTGGCCTTAGTTGTCACTTGAGGCTTTAAGCCATAACCAGAACTTCTGCAGCGAAGCGAAGAGGTTTCTATTTCTATGCTGGGTTAGGTTGTTGGTGAACGATGGATGACCAACTGGCAAGCTGAAGCTGAAGAAGTTCTTTTAAATTTGTGGACTGCTCTTATTGCATATGACCAAAAAAGTCGATTCTGTGGTTACAAATTAGATCCGTCTAAAGTCTAAACCACAGGTCTAAACCAAGTCTAAACTAAAGTTAATGAATTGGTTCGTGGTCTGTGGTAGTCTGTGCTAATTTTTATTAAAAACGCATTCACATTTTTATGTGAATGCGTTTTTTCATTTTTAACACTTTTATTTCGACATATCCATTGTAAAATATTTGCAATTTTGTAATTAAATGGATTTAGAATTCATATTTTATTAACTACTAGCTGTGCCCCGCGGTTTCACCCGCAGCGCCCCCGTTCCCGTGGGAATTTTTATATTTTTATTCCTTATTTTTCTTATATAAAAACCTTGTCCTGACAATAAGGAACACATCAAAAAAAGAATCATCCAATTTGGTGCAGTCGTTTTGAAGTTATGCGCTTAGCGATTCAGCGATTCATTTATTCAATAAAAAAGATAGTAAAGTAGTAAAGTACGTAGTACTAGTTATTATTCTGTGGTAAAGTCGAATTTTTGAAAACTCAATGGCAAGCAAACTGTCAGTATCACTGTCACAAAACAAACAGCTGTCGATCATCTGTGTTTGTTTTTCCACTTTGTTTTGAATTTTGATTGTTAAAAACTTGTTGAAACTTGATAAATGTTTGCGTAATTTCAATTATTTTTAATAAATAGTATTATATGAATCAACCTTGCATGTAAGTTCATTACTTATTTTACTTTCCTTCCCACTAAAGTTATAATCGCTGTGCTGAAATTATTTATATTAAGATTACCGGCAATCGTACCTATATTTTTATTGAAATTTAACAATTAATTGCTTCTTAAAGATGCAATGGAGCATTGGGAGACGCTTGTGAATTCCCATGAAGGCTCTGAAAACACGAGAAGCTTCTGTAAAGCGCTACAAGTGGCAGAAAATGTGTTGAAAGAAGATTTGGCGGGCTTTGAAATAGGTAACGTTTAGCAATGTTTTCTTAAAAATAAAGGACCATTTCACCGATTACTGTCTTTACTTATTTACATATAAATGAGCGCCTGCAGTGTTTCCCGCGTTTTTGAGGGAATTCGGAGTAAACCTATGTCTTATTCCAGAATCTAATCTATGTCTGTCTGTGCCAATTGTTGATTCTATCAACAAATGCATACACCCTCATAAATATTTGCATTTATAATGTTAAATAGGGCAGAACACAACAGAACATATTTTGAACCACAACAGAACTTGAACACTCCTCTAATAACTAATTTTAATGTAATTACACCATAATTGATGTATGTTTTCAGACTGGTTTCTACAAACATTCCTCTACAAACCGGTGTATGTATTAGAGACCATTAAAGAGCGACACAGAGATGACAACTGGTCCAAGCCCCTCGCAGATACTTACAAGTTGCTGGCGGATATTGTGAGCAAGTTCACTGAGAGAGTTGAGCCTTGGATTTTGAAAATTATAGAGGTAATACAAATACTGTAGTACTGGAATATTTAGTCACATTGATACTTTTTATGCAATTAAAAACTTGGTATCACAGTTCAGTTAAATGCCTTTATCAATTTGGGCTTAAATTAAACACATAGTTTAGTTATGGGTTTGTCATAAAGCCTGTTCAATAATCTAAGCTTTTATTATAAAAGGAGCTATCAGTCATAATGAAACTAATACCTAATGCTAATGAAACTAAATATTTATTAGAATAAGAAGAATAAGAATAAGAATAATCTTTATTAGCCCGTTGGCACAGTGGCAGTGAGTGCGCTTACTGTGTCGGGGGTTGCGGGTTCGATCCCCGCCCGGAGTCAACAATATGTGAAGACATAGTTGTTGGCGACGACGTCTGGGTGTCAATTATATATTATATAAAGTATTTGTGTATGTATATGTAGTAGTATCAGTGAGTTGGATTCCATAACACAAGCTTAGAGCTTACTTTGGGTCTAATTAACCGTGTGTGAATTTGTCCAAGTATTTATTTATTTATTTATTTGCCATAGATGTAGTGTACAAGTGCTTATAATAACTAAGATTAAGGCTAAGAAGTTAATTATAGTATTACAACTGACCCCTAACTAGATTATTTGTAATCTGTATGTAGAGATTATTATTAATAAGCAATTTAGTAATCTAAGGAAAAAACATTGTTTATTATATCATGAATAAATAGTTTAATAATATTGTCCTACCACTGTTTAATTTCCAGGTATGTTCCGTTCGCCTAGATGCCCGCACTCGGGCGTACTCCCTACAATGCTTATCAGCCTGTGCTCGCACACATTTGTTTGGGAATTATTTAGAGGGGGATGTAGGAAAGAGACGGGTGCAGGAGTATATAGAGGGATTGGAGGAAGGAAGTGCTTGTAGGGCTGCTATGGCGATTTTTATAGGTATGTAGTTTATCATATACCAATACTAATAATATGTCTTTTTGTTTGTTTGAATGCACTAATCTCGGGAACTATCAGTCTGATTTGAATAATTATTTTTTAATTTGCCGAAATTCCTTATACGAACGGGTATAATGCGAGGAAAAACGCGAGGCGCAGCTAGTTATTTGTATAATATCATTGTTAATTTCAGCTCCCTTTCAAATTGATGGATTCTTTTCTTTACAACATACAACAATTTCAGATAGTTAAATTACTGTTTGTTGTAGATACATACCTGCTGACATGTTGATTTAGATTCCAAGATTCATTAAAAACATATATTTATTTCCATTTCGTTGGTGCATCCTGATTCAGTCTAAATGGATTCTTAATACTTTGTTTTAAGGTACATTATGTGAATACCACCCTGACATATCTGATGATGCAATCGCCAACGAAGCCAACAGGATATGGAGGATATATCTGAACATGTTGGACTCTAACAAGAATACTGTAAGTTTTTAGATTATATTACCAGTATAACTAACTTTGACTAAGGGAGAATTGCTTCAGTTTACGCTCACGCACTAGTAAACGTTAACATTACTGTTAACATTTTGATGTCAGTTTGAACAGACAACAATGCTTTGTATTTAATAGTGTAAACAATTGTTGTTCCTTTCTAACGAAAGTATGTTGATAACTAATTGATTGAGAGATCCTTAGTAGTAATATTTTAATTATGGCATTGAATGCTACTTAAAGGTGAAATTCTATTGGAGAAGCTAAGTGGGCGCAGAGCTGTATTAACCAATGGTATCTCTTTACAATCAATTATGATTGGTCGAATGGGGTCTATACAACTGTACCATTAAATCCCATTTTTTTTTCAGGATACAGTTATCAGCTCTGTTCTACAAGGAGTTTCAGGGCTTTTAAAGAACTTTGGCAACGATCTGCCTATGGCGGAATTGAATAGATTTTTCAATAAAATGATGAAAGAATATATCAATATCTCCAAATGTGAACAAGGTTAGTCAGTAATTAAGTTCATTTTTGTGGTCATGATGGGTGTATATAAAGAAAAGTATAGGGATGTATTTCTATTGACGCAGAGCGGTGCTGAGCTCAATTGACGAATAACAATGAATTAAATTGTTTAAAAATGTCAAAATCTATTCATAATGCATTGTAATTGGTCAAATTAATTTCCACACTGCTTTACTCTGCTTTTATGTAACGCACCTTTAGCCTGTAACCCACTGCATAGCAAAGGCCTTTCAACTGACTGGAGAAATAAGTAAGATTGATATTTTTCTTTATATATTTCAGTGATAATTTCAATAGTGTCAAACTATGTAAGTCTTTTCAAAGAAGTTGTGTGTTCATCTCGCTCTATACGGTCTTGTCTATGGTCTTTGACTGACTCCACGGCAGCGCTCACTGCAACTTATCAAATGTTGGCTGAAGAAATGAATAAGGAAGAAATACAGGTAAAAATAGTCTATTAAAAACTACAAAATGTATGTTTTCTTTGTCTATATAAGTCCTTTAAATCCTATAATATCACACTGCAGGATTATAGCCTCTTGTATAGTGAGCCCATCACAGTATAGTGAGAAGGATTAGGTGCAATCACGACCCCTACCTTTTGCGGGTTGATCTCAAATCCTTACCATATAAATACACCTGGACAAATTCACACACGGTCAATTAGACCCAAACTAAGCTCTTTGTTCGTATTATGGAATCTGATACTACTACATATACATACACAAATACTTTATCCAAACTAATATTATGAATGCGAAAGTAACTCTGTCTGTTACGCTTTCACGCCAAAACTACTGAACCGATTTGAATGAAATTTGGTACACAGTTAGTCCAGAATCTGAGAAAGGATATAGGCTACTTTTTATCGCGAAATTCCCGCGGGAATGGGTACAACGCGGGTGAAACCGCGGGGCGCGGCTAGTAAGAATGTATCTTAATAAATATTACGTAATACCACACCTATTGTTTAAATGTTTCCTATCCAAGTTAAATGAATTATGTTTTTCAGAAAGTAATATCTTCAGAACTATTGCCATATACGAAGCATAATTACCCGCCTATCAAATACACGGCGTTACGGTTAGTTAAATTCATAGACAAACGACACGGCATGACCACGGAGGTGGAGTACGATCGAGATGTCTATACCTTGGAGTTTGAATTGAGGGACCAAGTGTCTTATGAAGTGGCTGAGGCGGTGAGTGTATTAATTTTTATTTATTTTGCGAATAAAGGTACAATAAAGTTGTTACAAGTGTATGTGTAATTTATCTTAACCGACTTTAAAAAGAGGAGTTGTGTTACCGTGTTACGTAGAATAATGAAATACCAATTAATTTAAGAGGTACCTACCTCATTTCGGACTTGTGTAATTGATATAGAGCTGCACTTGTTCAGCCAGTCACCAAATTAGTTTAATTATTTATTCTTTTGATAAATAAATTGTTAATCCTGTGCACTTGAAATAGTAAAGCATTGTTAAAATCTTGAAATTATCTATACTGATATAATAAAGCTGAACAGTTCGATTTTTGTTTGTTAGTACCCGCTTATCTCAGAAGTTACCAATCCATTTTAAGCAATTCTTTTTGTAATGGATAGCCACATTCAACGAGAAGGTTTTCTTTAGAGGAATTTTTCATCCCTTAATTCCCACGGTAACAGTTAACGGGCACAACGCAATTGAAACCGCAGGGCGTTGCTTGTAGTGCTATATTAAGCTATTGCATAGCTTCTATCGCGGGCCTTGAGCGCGGGGACCGAATCCAGAAATTCCGTAACGAAAAAACCTCACGCAAAAAAACCTAACGCTCCCCACTAACGCCATCTAGTGATAGAAAAAATAACTATGCAATAGCTTTACCTTACCTTTACCTTTTTTGAATATTATTTCAGATCGCGTTTTCCATAGAATGTAACTTACCTAACAGTGACAAAATACTGCAAGCCGCCATTTTGTTCTACGATAATATACCGGAAAGTAAAAAGAAGAGTATTGTTGTCAATGGTGTATTAAAATCAAGCCCGGATATGATGATGGTAAGTATATAAGTGACTAGTTTATGTATTAGGGTTGTTTGTAAGGGTCGTATAGGTAAATATTATTAATATATATATTAAATTAATATATAGTCTATAAGTACTATAATAATAGAAATAAAGCAGTAGGGTATGATTTTCCGTACTCAAGGGTAAACATGGGACCATGCGCTTATGTCACTAGGCTGTATCTCATTAACAATGGTCAGACAATTGAAATTTAAAAATATAATGTAAATATTTAAATGGTGTTCCCATAACGTGATTATTTTGCCGTTTTTAATAGATAATGTTACAAAATCTTTCGTGCATGACTCCTACTTACACATGGTTGGCTTTTTGTTTGTATGAACGTCCTTTTCTCTGGAACCACCAATCCATTTTCATTCAAAATAAATGTTACGCACGGGAACGGGTATAATGCGGGTAAAACTGGGGGCGCTGCTAGTTAATTTGTTTATATGTAATACCTTTTGCTATTTTTATTTAGTCATTGTTCGATTTTGTTCATTCTGTCTAGACACGTTTATGAAATGCTGAACAATTAACAATCGATCACACCATACTTGGCATATATTTTATTTATCAGACACGAATGACATTGTTCATATAGCGTATAGTAATTTCACGACTTGCTATCAAGTCAGGATGGCCGAGCGGTCTAAGGCGCTGCGTTCAGGTCGCAGTCCACTTCTGTGGGCGTGGGTTCGAATCCCACTTCTGACAAATATTTTATTTTTATATGTATGTTTTTTATTTGTTATTCACATAATATATTATTTTTTGTGCAATCATATTTGCACGTATTATAATAGTTCAACTATCACATATTATTTGACCCATTAAATAGTGTATAGGTAATTGGCACATTTCATTTGTGTGACTATATCTGTGGGTGGGTGACATTAAAACTTGTTACTTAATTCTTGAAGAATATATATAAAAAAAAAAAAAGTGATTGTTTTTTGTTTGTTCGAACGCGCTAATCTGGAATATCAGTCGGGTTCGATACGTTCGTATACGATATAATTCATTATTCTACGAGTATTTGATATCTATATTTAGGAGGCAGGATATGGATTACTTCTAGGACGATTGTAATGATCTGATATTAAAGGTAATAAAGAGATTTTGAATTTGAATCTACTAGGGCTACTATTCACCCCGAACCCCCACAGGGTACAATATAGGTAAAACCGCGAGCACTGCTAGTTTAACATATTTAATTTTTAATTTACAGGTACATCTAAACTTGCTGATATCTGAATGTTGTCAACCAGCGACGTTAGAGTCACATTTGCCCCTTTGGAAGGACATTTTGGACTCTGATTTGGAACAAGAGAAACAGATATTCGTTGAGATGTTTGTCCGCCATTTTGTGACCGTTGTCGATGTTTTTATCGATGATTGCGATGAAGACTTGGTAAGTCGAAATATTAAGGAAACAGTGGCAGGCGATAAATGTCACAAATTGATTTTTGGGAGATTTTATTATCATCCAAGTATTGAATTCATTGAGATTACAAATGTCAAAAGTAAGTAAGTTTGGAGTTTTTAGACCGCCTGAAGACCTCCGACATGGTTTAGCGATTGAGACAACCGGGACCGACAATTTAACGTGCCCTCCGAAGCACGGTAGCGCTCAGATAGATATGCCACTATCGGCCACCCATCCAAGTAGAGGTCGAGCTGCACGTTGCTTAACAATCGCCATGGACTAACATCGCTTAGCCAAACTAAACGTGCTTCGGGGGGTACGTTTACAAACTTATTAATGCACGTTGTTATAAGGTACCTAGAAGTATAGTTAGTTAGTATTTATTTTTAACTAGCTGTGCCCCGCGGTTTCACCCGCAGCGCCCCCGTTCCCGTGGGAATTTTGATTTTTATTCCCTATAAACCTCACGGAGCCCGAGACCTTTCCAACGAATGCAAAACCGTGGAAATCGGTCCAGCCATTCACGCGTGATGCCGCGACCAAGGAAAACGGGTTTCATTTTTATATATGTATAGATACATTATTTAAAATGATCAAAGCCTTTATTTTCAGAAACTACCGGAGAAAATCCAAAATCTATTAACATTATCATCCCATGTGTTCACGCTGCTTTCTCCCGAGTTTTACTCAAAAGTCCAGTGCTCTATAGTTTTATCGAAATTGGTCGAGGTGACTCGCTTGTGCGGACTCGAGGCGTGTTCTATAGCATTGTTGAGGAGTTTGGTTGCGCATTTGGAAAATGAAGATGGTTTAAAAGAAATGTATAATGTACGTATAGGCTTTTTCTGTATAATGTATCAGCTTTTTACCAAAACTGAGAGAAACTAAAAGAGGGATTTATTCTTTTGTATGTTTCAAATTGATTATTATTTTTTTAATTTCTGTGTTTTTGGCTGTTATAATTCATATCCCGGGATCAATTCCCGGGTCGAGCGAATGTTATTGTAGAACAAGTGTGCTGAAGTGTGCTGCAAGTGTGATGAACGCTTACGAATTGTACCAAATGGTTATACTACTAATATAATAAAAGTCAATTTTTGTGAAGATGTATATGTTACTCTTTCACACAAAAACCTACTGAATGGATTTTGATGATTGCAGTAATATAGCTTAGACATAAGAATGATACATAAGGTACTTTTGTCCCTAAATTCCCAAGGAAAAGGTTACAATGCGGACGAAATCGCAGGTTAGAGTTAGTTTAATATACATATAGAATCAATGATTCATTCCTTTCTTATTTCTTCTATTTGATTTTTTTATTGCCAGTTAATATCCGTGGAGAGGTCTAAAGATGAAACAGTGATGTGCGAGAGTTGTCTGGCGATCGTGTGGTCCCCTGACGGCGTCTGTGAAGACCGGGACGTGCTGTTAGCTTGCGAGGTGAGCGATAAGCGTAGTTTATCTATTAGGCTGCTTGTCCGTTAAAGCGAGGTTACGGAGAAATATTAAAATTTCCGCTCATATATAATTAATATTTCTCTTTCTCTCCGCTCCGAGTCACTCCGCTACAATGAACAAGTACCCTTAAGGTGGCATCAGACGGTTCACCTAGTGAAAGCTTTTATTTTTTTTTCATTCCTTATCCATATGGCTTAGCTAGTTGACGTAGAAATGAACATTCATCCACAGTTTCTTTCCTGGCGCGAATGAATTTCCAATTTTTTCGAGGACTTGGAGTGAATCGGAGTAAATCGTGAATCGGTTCACTAATGAACACTCACTTGTCATTAGTGAACCGATTCACGATTGGACGAGAGACAAAGAGACAAGACAAAGATTGGATTGTCGAATGAATCGACATTTTTGTTCCACTCTGCAGTCAGACCCGTCACTCTGAGTGAAAGATGCAAAATGATACAAATAAATTAACAGAACATTAACCGTGTAGTTCCACTTTGAATGTATTGTTTATCCTTATTCCCAAAGGTAATTTTAAATCGCGTTCATAAAGCTTTGGAGTAAGAATGTAATGTACCCTTTATTTACTCTTCAGATAATCTTATCAAGGCAAGACGCCGAACCAAAAACGTTGCTGAAAACATTGAACAAGTTGGAAAACGTAATTGGAAATATCAGACAAGATTCGGAGCTACAATTATTGCGAAATGTAAGTATTTTTCTCTAAAAATCACTAGGCGGAACAGCCTCCGTGGTCTTGTGGTTTGAGGGCTTAGCTCACAATCCAGAGGTTCCGGGTTCGATTCCTATTGTCCGCACAATAGCTCACAAAAATCTCTTTGTGAGACTGCCCTCAGTTTGGTTAGGGCATTGCAGGCTGAATCACCTGATTTGCCCGAAAAGTAAGACGATTCCGTGCTTCGGCGGGCACGTTAAGCCGTCGGTCCCGGTTACTTACTACGGATAGTAGTCGTTACATGAGCCATGTCATCGGCCTTTAGCGGCTCAATAACTCTGACGCCAGAATTAGTCAGGTTGACCATCCACTCGATGAAGAAGAAGAAGAAGATTAGGCGGATTTGTATAAAACTTATTACACTATCAGATTAAAGTTCATCCATGAGTCGTTAATATCCTTTCCTGCTGGAATAATTCCAGAAAGGTACTAAATTTTCTTCTTGAGTCAAGATTATGATATTTTTAAGTTACAGAATTTAGACCGGTCTATTGCACTGTCATTTGCCATTATACTAATTAATTAATAATTTTCTAATTTCTAAGATATTAAACCACATAGAGAAGATAAGGAATAGGAAAAATGTAAGCGGTAGAGAAGCGAGGATTCTTCAAAGAGAACTCACTATATTTGCTGGTAAGACTATACATGTTACTATTTTGTGACTTAGAGTTGAAAATGTTTAACATGTTCATTGCCAAAAAATAAAAATCCAAGTACATTATCAAGCACATGCAACCGGTATGGCAGATAACGTGTTACTACCACCAGTAAGTAGCAGCAGATGTTATAATTTTTAAGCTATTGCATAGCTTCTATCGCGGGCCTTGAGCGCGGGGACCGAATCCAGAAATTCCGTAACGAAAAAACCTCACGTGAAAAAACCTCACGCTCCCCACTCCGACGGGCAAGGAGGTGTGGCTTGAAGGCCGTGCATCGTCTAACGTCGTTTCAGTTCGGCAGTCTTCGACACGGCGTTGTGTGCAATTAGACGTATTAAATTATAATTGCATCAGTTGATACAAAATGCTATGCAATAGCTTTACCGCGGCAGTCCTCGAGTGTTGATTTCACTGGTAAGCTTTTACTTTGTACAATATTATTTGTGGTTATACTCAAGGTATTTCGATTTGCAGGTAAATATTCTAACAGTGACTTGAATAATAACAAAGCATCGAGTTCAAGCAAGATGAGTGAAATGAAAGAGATGGCCTTAGAGATACCGAATACTATCGAGGGTGTCAACTATAAGGTCAGTTTATTATTATACTAGCCGCGCCCCGCGGTGTTACCCGAGTTGTTCGCGTTCTCGCGGGAATTTTGGGATAAAATGTATCCCATGTCTATTCGAATGTATCACCTATATTACTGTAAAGTTTCATCCAAACCCGTTCAGTACTTTTTGCATTAAAGAGTTACTAACATACACATATCCATCCTCACAAACTTTCGCATTTATAATTTTAGTAGGTTCAGTAGGATATAACAGTGTGATTGACGAAACATGTATTGTTTTAGTTACATTTATCCAGAATATTGGAGCTGGCTCTAATTCATGAGGACGAAGACACGTTGAAGACCATCTTGACTGTAGTGCGAGCTCAAAGTAAGTTTATAATAATAATAATAATATGTCTTTATTTCAGGCAATAGGACCCATATCACACAATACAATACAATATCATTATACATGAAAAATACAAAAATAATAAAAATAAATATATAAGTAGTTCTTATTGTGAGGACACAATGTCATTTTGTATTGGCAGAGCGATGCACTGCTGTCCAGTGTTTGAAGGTGGAGCAGTCCATCCGCTCAGTCAACGTCATAAGAATCTCGTTGTTGGCTGAACGAAGTTTGTCCCAGAAGCCGGCTATTCGTGACCGTAATATAGCGTAGAAGTCAGGAGTTCCGCTCTCCGCAAACATGCCTGACGCACTACAGCAGCGGGGCAATTTCATTAGGATTCGGTACGCGTCATTGTACTGAACCCTAATAGTACTAATCGCTTTCCTTGTGTACGCTGTCCAAAGCTGACATGTGTAAAAGCATAAACAATATGCCCTAAACAGCGCCAACTTCACCCCTCTAGTACACTTGGCAAACCTACGCGCAAGCATGTTGCTTCTCACCGCCATAGCTCTGCGTTCCCGTTCAATGTCGGCATCGTCATTCAACGTACAACCAACAACGTGACCCAGGTATCTGAACTGTTCCACCCTCTCGATTATTGAGCCATCTAAATACACATCGGGGACATTCTCCGGACCTTTACCAGCTCTGAATACCATCATTTTAGTTTTGCTAACGTTATACTTCAGGCCATGCTCTTTAGCATAACGCTCACAAATAGACAGTAGCTTCCTTAGTCCGCTAATTGAGGGACTGAGAAGCACCATATCATCTGCATAACTGATATTGTTCACACAGGAACCCGCAACATTGCACCCTACCCTTGTGCTTCTCAGTTCCTCAATCAAGCCATCCACGTAGAGGTTGAAGAGGTCCGGAGAGGTCAGCCCGCCTTGGCGCACTCCGCATTCTAACATATACTCGTTAGATGTCGCGTCACCCCACCTAACAAAGTTTGTTTGGTGTTCGTACCAATATCTCAACAGATTGACGGTTCTTATCGGGACCCTCCTAGACTTAGAGAGCTTTCGCCACAGTAACCAATAAATTACCTGGTCAAAGGCCCTGCTTAAATCCAAAAAACATCCGTACACCGTAGTGTTTCTGTCCGTGTAGTATTTGATAGTAGATTTCATACTAAAGATTGCCGCATCTGTTGAGAGATTAGAACGAAAACCAAACTGCGCATCATTGACATCAACGCAATGTTTCAAGTCAGGATATAACAACATTCTTTCCATGACCTTACCGACAACAGTTCCTAAGGAAATTGGTCTATAGTTTTTAAGATCGGACAGATCTCCAGTTTTATTTTTGGGTATTGGAACTACCACGGTCCTCATCATATTTTTCGGGAGATAACTGGAGTTGTAACATAAGGTAAACAGTCGAGCTAATAATTGATAAATGTATTTACCTGCGTTCTGTATATGCTCGATGCTAAGGCCGTCGAAGCCGGGCGACTTACCGCGTTTCATCTCACGAACGACACGTTTGACCTGGTCCGGTCGAATTTCGATCGGCTGATCGATCGAGATATCATCTCCCCGACATGCAGTGCTTAGTTCGGGCTCGTTCACTTGATTACGCGGTCCAATTGGTTGCGTTTTGAAGTGGTGTGAAAATAACTCCGCTATTTGTTGTACCCCACTAACATTGTTTACTGTAATCGGAATGTTCGTCGAGTAATTTAACTTTTTTGTACCCACCCAGAATTTTGAAAAGTTTTTACATTTATGATGCATTGCTAAAATATCTAACCTTATTTTTTCTTCATTATTTTGACACCACTTCAATTTATTTTTGAATATACTTCTATTTATTGTCATGTTATCAAATAGTTCACCAGATCCCGGCCGACCCGCCGCGAGCCAGGCATAATAATGCAATTTTGCTATTTCGTGTACCTCTCTGACGTGGTAGTTCCACCCCAAAATTTGTTTCTTTTTTACCTTTTGACGTACATCGCTCTGACAACCATAACTATCAGAAGCTACTGTTTGTAAAGTGTTAACAATTTTGTCATATAGTTCGTCAATTAAATACAAATGATTTGTACATGAGCATTCCTTACAATTATCACAGTTGTTTACATAAACTATTCTACTAAGTGCATCACAACACATTTGCCTATACAAGTCTACCTGGTACGCGTCTCTGTCACCCCAGCGAATATTATTAGCTAGGTTCTTATTCGAATTGAATACGGACTTGCATACAATTTTCCCCACATCACAAAGTATAGTTATAGGAGTGTGATCGGACCAGTATACACCGTAGTTCACTATTATGCGCGTAACAGTCAGCTGTGCCGCACGTGTAGTAACACAGTGGTCGAGCCAGCGTTGAGATCCGTGTGCATCACTCACGTATGTGTAGGTATCCGCCGGCAGCTTCTCCTTATCTACCCATACTAGATCGTTATCTCTGCAGTATGTCGCGAGCTCGCGTCCGAAGCGAGCATTGGGATGCGCGTTAAAGTCGCCCATTATGTATGCCGTTTCTACGTCGCTGTCGGCAATAATTGCGGTTATTTTCGCAAGACATTCTGTGAACTCCGTAAGGTTGTCCTCGTTGTCAACTGGCATATACACCGTAAGGACAAGAAGTGATTTGTCCTTTAGATTCACTCTAATCGCCGCAATTCTATCGCTGTCGCAGTCAATGGGCGTAACATCACAAAACAGCGCCTTCCTCCACATCAGCGCGACGCCACCATATGGACGCCCCTTAAGAATTCCCGCTGACGTATTCACCGCCGATACAGCGACACTGCTGAAGTCATTGTCTATCTCGTTCATAATGCCTAGGTCATGGGGCATTAACCAGGTCTCTTGAAGAGCTAGTATGTCAGACGTCTTACACAAGGATCGGACTTGTTCGATCGACCTCTTTATAGATCGGCAATTGAATGAAGTCATAGATATATAATCCATTTTATTTATTATTAGGCGCATTCATTGTTCTTCGCTCCCAGAAGCGACGAAAAACCAGTCCCGAAGGCCAAAAGGCACTGTCCAGAAAAGTGTCTATTGTGTTGCTAGCCACTACAACTTTAAACGAATTAAAGGTGGTTTTGTTAAACGGCTTTAGCAGCTCGACGCTAACACATTGTTGACCCATATCTGTAATGTGATCTCGTATGTCAGATTCAGTAACACTTATTTTAGCGCGGGACACGTACACGGAGCATAATGAATCAGCTACTTCTATTTTACTAGATACTAATGTACCACGCATATTTAATTTACGCGGTGCTTTTTGAATTTGTTTCCTAGACTTCTTTCGTGACTTCACTAATTGGAACGGTAATTCCTCACTAGATGCAAGTTCGTCATTCATTGTCAAATCTAAATGTTTTGATTTGTTATCATGCGCTAAACTCGTGGACGGTTCCGTGGATGCAACTCGAGCGGTGCTATTACGCACAATCGTATTCACTCTGTTCTGACGGGTGACTTTCGCTTGGCGCGTCGATCCGGTTTCATTGACAATAATATCACGATAAGACGGAGTGAATGCAGACTCACTCAGCAACCGTGATTTAGACACAAGCGCACGCGGCGAAACAGTGCTACTCCTCAGCGGTGTATTCTGCGATTGTAAGCGAGAATCATTATTGATAATTGTTACCGATTCTCTTAGTGAAATTTTATTACGCATATCATCGAATTCCATTTCAAACTTCATCTTGATATTCGTGAGTTCCGCGCGAAGAATCGCGATATCTTTTAAGAGGCGCGTGACGTCCACATAGTCAAAGGATACCGGAGGCAGTCTGTTCAGATCTTTAGCTACAAACGCCGGTTGCAGGTTAGGTTCAATCTCTTTCAACACCTTAATGACATCTTTGATGTTTTTCTTCTTTTTGTCGTCACCTTTGCGTTGTACATTCTTCAACCCGCTACCACACGAATTGTATAGCACATTCTTTCCGTTTTCTATCTCGGTATCACTAAAGTTCGATGCACATATTTGAACAATACTAAGTTCATCAAGTACGTCTATTTTATTTTGTACAAATGCCAGAAATTCATTTATAATCACATCTGCCATAGTCAGTCACTACACCGTAAACATTACTCATAGAACGCGTTCGAGCGGCTCGACATCGCTCGGCGAACTGATTTATGTTGGTCCGAAATATTTTTAATACATTTCAGTTCTTTTCGAGTAGATGAGTAGCCAAACCTGGTGTCGGAGTTGTTAGACCGCCTAAAGGCCTCTGACATCATCTGACTATTGGAACAACCGGGACCGACTGTTTAACGTGCCTTCCGAAGCACGGTAGCGCGTAATACCGCTATCGGCCACCCATCCAAGCAGGGGTCGGGCTGCCCATTGCTTAAAAAAACTTGAGAGGTGTCAAGGGACACCCGGATGGAACGAAGTTTATTTATTATCAACAAAAATAATCGTCGCGACACCACACTGTTCAATGCGAAATAGAAAGACGAAACGAAAATATCTAGCTTGCTTTCTGTAAGAGAGAGAGAGAGACAGACAGAGAAACATGTGCACGCCAGAGAGACACAGACACAGAAACATGCGCGCCGCGCAAGTTTCTCTGTCTGTCTCTCTCTGGCGTGCGCAAGTTTCTCTGTCTGTCTCTCTGACGCATGTTTCTCTGTCTGTCTCTCTCTGGCGTGCGCAAGTTTTTCTGTCTGTCCCTCTCTGGCCTAAAAAATGTCGTTACCATTTTTTCCGTCTAGCCCCCTTTCGCAACGCGCGATAAGGAACTTCGTTCCAATAATCGCAATGAACTAACATCGCTTAGTCAAACTCAGTTATTTTTATACGTTAAAAGGAAAAGTGAGTTAAGACGTAAGTTGAGTTATTTAAATCGCGATTCTATTTATTCGGATTCTATTTATTTTTAGTTTTTACAGCTAAACTGCTATAATGATTATGATGAGTATTGTGTGTTGTTTGCAGTGTCGTCGTCGCCGTCGGCCAGTCTCTCGTCCGCATGCGGGTGGGCGTGCGTGCACGCCGCGCGCGTGTCGCCCGCACTATGCGCTGCGGCGGGCGGGCTGGCGCCCACTACACTCGATTATGTTACTCAAGTTAGTTGCAATAAAAATTTTATCTACACTAATGTTGTAACATTCTACTTATGTTTCCAATACTTGACTTATAATTACTACTGTTATAGCGCAGACAACTAAAACACTCAATTTAAGCAATTGCACATGATGTTATAATATCCACATCGATATCGTAAAATCTCATTATAACATCATTATAACACGACCAATTAACCTGGCGAGCCTTATGTCAAAATCCTCATACTAGTTGTATAAAATTTTGATATTAGGCTGGCTTTTGAAAACAGTTGGGTTATACGTGAAAACTTCGTCGAAACTACTAAACTTACGTACACAAAACTCTTTGGTAAGATCTCGCTCGCTCCTGATTGGCCCTACGCGCAGCTGCGCTCTCATTGGTAAGATTTTAATGGCGGCAAGTTCACTGTGACAATACACGTACGCGTGAAAAACTATTGTCAGCTTTTACTCTTGTTGTTTGATTAATTGCATTAGTGAAGATAAAGTAGTGTATGCAACTGCATATAACACGGGTATTAAAACACGAGTGTGAGTTTATGAAACGAGCGCAGCGAGTTTCATAATAGTAACTTCCTTATATGACAGTTGCATAAACTACTATAAGATTACAGCTTGATGAAATCTCGAAATTTATACAAAGTTTCCAATTGACTTAAAGCATAAGCTTAACCTTAACTTTAAAGCGTAAGTGAAAACGATAAAGCTGCTTGTCATACTTGACAAACAAACTACACCGTGATTGAAAAATAAACTATGTGCACTTGTTGTGTTTGAGAGAATTAAGTATCAACACAGTCAAAGATAAATATAAAATTAAATTCTGTGTGAAATACATTTTCAAATGACTGAGTTTGTCAAGCGAAATGACTTCATTTTACTTGCTAACAATTATTAACTATCTATTTTCCAGTACGTAGTGAGCGAATCATCTCCCGGCGTACGGAAGTTGCTATCAGACCTTGTGGAAGGTATTCTGATGAAGGAAGATACAGAGCAAGCGGCGCGGAGTCTCGCGGAGAAGGTGCTCTCTCTGATGAGGAGTACAGATAGTAAGTAGACTGTTTAAAAAATGTGACGTGGAAAAATGGCGTAGCGCACTGCACGAACTATGAGAAATTTAAAGCATACAGATAGATAAATATTGTTGCAGTCTAAACCACTATTTCTGTGACTTAAGCTGCGTTGGCACTTAGATATAAGCTTAATATTATAAAATAGAAAACTAAATAGGAATATATTTGTCATAAACAGAGCTAACATAAAGAGTTTAGAGAGATTAGACGATTCGAGACATGTTTTGTAATTAATTTGTTCTACATTTAATGTCTGTAATACGTTAAATTTTCAGCTAAATCAAAGCTAGCCGGTCTAGACTTAACCGAGCCTCTCATCACGTCACTGGACGACAAAAATAAGTTATCAAAAGAAATTCTACCCAGTCTGATTGTAACCATAGCAGCGACAAACGAAACTGAGACTTATACTGTCTTAGATAAGGCCGCAAAACTATTTATGGAGAAAATAGAACTGTATACAACACAAATACTGAAAGGTACTGTTGAAGATTTAATCAAAATATTATTAGATACAAGGAGTTCTATCTCAGATGACAAAGAAGCTAGAACCTACAGAAATCTACAGAAAAGTATATTGAACTTCTTAAAAGAAATGTACGATTACAAAGATGAAGATCCTTCCAAAGCTGTCAAGATTTTCTTTGACATCTGTCAAAGTTTCAATGTTGACAATGTCAAGTGCTTGTTGCTTTTGTCAGAGTTGACAGTGACTTTTGATTTGAAAGAGAGTTTGCAGGAGATATTGGCATATAATGATGGATTGATAGTGAATATGCTGTTTTCATATGACTTTACGTACGAAGTTGATGATTATAATGTCGTCGCTGTATTGAAGTTTATGACGGCTTTCCATGATGAGCTATTGAAATGTCACTGTCAAGTAAGTTTAAGTTAACAACCTAATCCTAATCATCCATTTTGTAATGTTAGTTACAGGAAAAGCCAATTAAGATGTGTTTTTTGTTTCAGAAATCAATAGGGCATCTCTCTGAATTGATCAAATCACTAAATATATCAACTGTCAAAAAGTTAAGACGTCACCTGTTACTCTGCCTGTCAAAGTACAAAAAGCTAATTGACGTTATATGCTTGGAAATATGGACTGACAGGCTACCTATTAAAGATATCACAGATAATATAGAGAAGAATAATTACTTGCCCAAACATTATCTGCCAGTTGAAGCTTTGAAAATAATGCTAGACATATTTGATCTCAAAAATCCAAATCTTCAATTAACAACTTTAAATATTTACGCCACGAAATGGGCCAAAATAATCTTAAAAACTTACGCTACAGGATACGTGAAACACTTGAAAGCTGAAATGTCATATCTGACAGATCTAATGTCAGTGTCACTGAGGTTTTTGACAGTGACAGATATCAAGTGTATTTTGAAAGAAGGTCATGGTTTAAAAGGGGTTACGAATGAAAGGGTGGGGGTTGAGTTCGCGGGTTTCTTCATTTCTGTTTTTGACAAGTATTTAGTGGCAAAACCGTTTTTATTATTGAATGAGGATATGACAGATTGTGTCACTTTGATAAACGATGTTGTTAGAATTAGTGTCAGAAAGAGATGCAATGAGACTTATTGTGACAGACTACTGGAATTGGTTGATCAAGTAAGTACTTATTTATATCTTAAATATATGTGTTTTACAGAGTAGAGTAAATTAATAAGTTTGTGTTGGGTAGTTGCCAACTATGGTTGAGTTTTAAGACCGTCTTAAGACCACCGGCATGGTCTAAAGATTGAAGCAATCGGAACCGACGGTAAAAAAAAACCAAATAATATTTGATTCTACCCTTTACAGATATGGCCGTCATACTCAGAAAAGTCAACATTCAAACAAAAATACAATTTGTTAGTCGGTCTCAAGTATCTGACCAAAAAGTTAGGTCCTCACTCAAACCCAATGAACTGGGTGAAGGCAGTGATAAGTGGGGATGCTTGTGTCGAAGAGAAGGCGACTTTGATTGGAGTGTTGCCAGGAGGAAGTGATTACGGGTAAGACTGATTTATCTTATTAACCGATTAAAAAAAAAATTAAAACTTTTAAGTTCAGGCTGAAAATAATCCTGAATTGGCCAGCATTGGTTCTACGATATCAGACAAACACACCCCTACTATTTTAACCGATTCCAAAAAAGGATGGGGTTCTCAATTAGTCAATATATATTTTTGAGTTTCTTTTTCCAGACCTATGTACACCCAGTTGGTGAGCTCCCTGCCGGCTCGTCTGTCGGAGTGCAGGTTCAGTTCCCGCGGCGTGTGGTTAGCAGCGCTGGACGCACTCGCCGACACGCATGATGTTACACTGCTGGGGATTGTCGCCACGCTGGTTGCAGGTTTGTGCAAACAATATTATAATTTAACTCACTAATTAAAAATTCCAAAAATTACTTAAAAAGTGACTTTGGCTAATACGAGAAAATTTCAACGATTTTTTTTTACGAAATTCGGTCTAATACTCTGCTAGTGGAACTTTGGACTTCTGCATTATTCGTGAAGATATGATGAGAGCTTTCTACACTTTTTCAGCTACTAGTGGGTGCTTCATAGGTGTCAGTGCAAACAGCACACAGTGGTGTATGTGTGTGTGTGTTTGTCATGTATTTGATTGTGTGCAGGCGCGGGCGCGGGCTGGTGGTCGCCGGCGGTGTCGTCGTGCGCGACCTCTCTGTCCCGCTCACTCTCTCTGTACTCTTCTGTGTACGAACATTGCTGGACCGGCGTCGACACTACGCTATGTACCACCATGATGGTGCCGATGCTTAGGTATGCACTTATCTATAAGTACTGTACTAGCAGCGTTCTGTGGTTTCACCTGCTGTACCCGTTCCCGTGGGAATTTCGGGATAAAAAGTCACCTGTGTGTTCGTCCAATTATAGTATCTCTGTGGGAAAGTTTGTAAGGATGATTGTGTATTTGTTATTGTTACTATTTACACAAAATGTTCTGAAAGAATTTTTTGCACAAATTTGAATGAAACTTTACAGTTGTAAGGGTTACACATCAAAGTGACACATGGGATGTATTTTATCCCGAAATTCCCGTTAAAGAAACAGCTGACGTACTCGTCTTATATATAAATCTGTATAAAACACTTTTTATTCTCGATAGATATTCAACAACTTCCAACCTAGTAAGCTTCATATCCACCAAATTGAAGGCGCTGTTATCAATACTGAGGACCGGTCAGAAGTCGCCGTCGCTACACTATTCGTACCATAAATGTGTGGTCGACAATACCAGGGCTTTGGATATACTGCAAGTGGTTTTTGAAAAGGTAATCTATATTAAAATTATAAAGAAGTAAAATTTGTAAGTTTGTATGTAATCTCGGTAATCTCGAGAATTTCGAGCCCGATTGGAATAATTATGGTTATTGTTATTGTAATTGTAATGTTGTAGGTCCCTCCTCAAGTGTTAGAGTCGCCCACGTCCGCACTATACAGTGACATACAGACGGACAAGTCGTGGCAGCTGGTGCGCGACGCGTGCAAGCTGTGCGTGACGCTGCGCCCGCGGGTGACGACGGTGGACGGAGCTAGTCCGGCGCTGGAACAAGCTGTCAGGTGACGATTCAATAACTGATACGAAAGAAGCTTGGCGCGCGTTACTTGTAATTAGGCGTCCTCATTGCGCCCATTTTGCGTATGGTGGTGGGAAAAAGTTGCGAGCGCGTTTCAAATGAGCGGAGATAAGCGGTTATTTAATGAATTTAATTGAAATCCGCTTTGCTCATCTCCGTTTCGCTTCGGTATAAACGCGCCTTAAGATATATTTTTAACCCCCGAAGTAAAAATATAGTGTATTTCAGATATTTTTGTGCCGTCCGTAGCGTAGTCATAATTCAGTAAATGCAGTTCAGTTCAGTAGCATCAGTAAAGGTTAACTTTACTTTTTATTGTGTTTCAGAAACTTCCACTGTTCAGCGTACAACTGTATGTGTGCGTGCATTTGTGTATGGAAACCAGACGATAAGATATACCAAACGATTTTAGACCTTAACGTCTGGACAAAGATTGTAAATTGCAATGAACAATATGAGCTGCCTTTAAGAGCTCATTGGGTAAGTATGATTTAATTTTTCTGTCCTTTCCCAAGGTAACTTAGATTTGTGAAATATCAAATGATCTATCTGAACTTGTGGTATATCTATTTTTTCTCGTAGAAATTTACAGATTAAATGCGCTTTAATATGCTAATCGAACCTTTAGGGCGGATTGTACACGAATTCTTAGTTTAATTTAGTACCTAAATATAGCGTTTAATGAGCAAATGGCGTTTAAATAGTGTTCTATTTTGTGCAATATAAAGTACAAATTTGAACGAACAACTTTTGTTTTTTAAACCTATTAAGGTATTACAAACATTTAAATTGGTAAATGTTTTAAGTAGGTTATTTTGCAAGCCGCCCTAAATCTTTCATTTAAATGCAACTATCATCATAATTAAATATTTTTTACATTTTCAATTCCCACGAGTAGTTATAGAGATTAGCGCTTTCGAACAAACGAAACAAAATTCAACCTTAGCCTTATCAGACTAAGTAATAGAAGTCATATTAATATTACTCAGATGTGACATAATGTATCAATGTACATATAATTATATTCATAATATGAGTTAGTTACATTCCATAATACAAGCCTAGAGCTTAGTTTGGGTCTAATTAAACTTGTTATTACAATTATTTTTTAAATGTTTCAGAATCAAGTGAGCATTAGTAAGTCAGTATCCATACCGCTGGAGGAAGCGTCAGACGCGTCGACGAGTCGGTCGCGGATGTTCCTCAGGACTCTGTCGGAGAACCCGCTGCTGTTCGACATGATAGACCAGGATACTGATCAGGTGAGGGGATTTGTATCGCATCTTTAATATCTAAATTAATCGCTGAATGTGTTGCTAAGTGTATAACTACAGAACGACTGCACCAAATTGGATGATTCTTTTTGTGTTCCTTATTCTCAGGACAAGGTTTTTATATAAGAAAATAAAGTAAAAAGTCTCGGAATTCCCGCGGGAACGGGGCGCTGCAGGTGAAATCGCAGGACACAGATAGTAAGAATATATAACGACGTTCCGAGTGGACCACTAGTGGTCACGGGATGACTGCATACAGCTGTTTAATTTTTTACAGGTTAGGTTAGTGCACGGAACTGAATTAACCAATCACAACACATAACGATAAGATTTTGACAATAGTGATGCGTTGTTTGACAATTTCAATGAGTCTTCAGATCCTCCTCTCATAGATTCAACTGATTTTTTTCGTTAAGGAAAAACCTTCAGTGAGATTGATTTTAGTTCTAAAATTAAATTTCAAAATCAGTTTCCTTGTTCAATCTAGCAGGTAGAAACAACAGACCTTCACCTAACTGACAGCGAGTTGAACGCGCACCCTTGCGCGGCCACACTGACAGCGTTGTTCCGACACCTCGCCGCCATCAAACGCGAACAGTGGGGACACACGCTTAGGGACGCTTTGGAAAGCGGAGAGAGGAATGTAAGGTGGCTGCTGGCACAGGTGAGTTGGGATAGATAGATAGATGAAATCATTTGCTACATTTTATCATATTTTGTATTTTAAAAAACCACTGTAGTAGAACTAATTTGAAGCATGGCAGTCGCACGGCCGCTGCATCGTCGTTTTTCGTACAAAGCTTGCGATGTAGGACGACTATTGCTACAGCTCTTAGATTGGTCACCGAATAAAGTAAAAGTTTTTAGTTCATTGACGATATATTAATATTCACTATTCTAACAGGCAGTATGTAACAGCAAAGAGGAGTTAAAGCCACACGCTAGTGTGTTAGCCCCGGGTTTGCTCGCTGTGGTTGCTGACACAGCCGTAGAGGAAAATGGAAAGAAAGTGCTGAATAATCTACATGTTGATATTGTAAGTATTTATATTTGTGTGGTTTTGATACATTTACTCTATTTTTTAAATCACAGTTTTTGAATACCTAGAATACTAGCCACTATAATATACCAGATCCGTTATGACATAATTCAATATTTTGACTTCCAGTTAAGAACTCTAACTCAATGGGAGCCTGATATCCAATCTTCCTCGCAACTGAACGCAGCCACAGAACACCTAATAACAACATGTCTCATTAACAGTCATAGACAATCAATTAATAGGACACTGCTTGATGTCATTAGCAAAGTTTTGGAAAAATACGCAGCCATTTTGAAAATATCTTGGAGCGTTTTTGAAAGTTATGTTAAAGGTTCGTAAAGATGTAACTTTCTAGTAGTGATGGGTTCATAAGTGTTCTTTTCCACCAGAGTAATGCTAACGTCAATATTATTCATTTCATATGATTGATGGATACCATCATAGACATGCTATTTTACTGTGCTACGTTTGATATAAACGTAGCCTAGCCTAATTTTAGATAGCCTAAGGCATCCTAATTTTCATGGACTAAAAGATCTAAAATAGCATAACGGTAATTAGAGTATCATTGCAGATAAATGAACTGTCTTGTTGAAATTTGTAATAAAAGTTTCCATCTTATTTAAAAACTTCTTTCCAGATCCGACCTCATCAAAATCAACATTTATTATACTCAAAAAAGTGACACAAAACTTAATATACATTCCTGAGTTAATACCCCAATTGATAGTGACATTATCACGAAACTGCCAAGGATATCAACTGTCAAAATTGGCGGAAGTTTTCGGCTTGGCCATAAAATGTCTTGAGAATCAAACAAATGATAACCAAGGGGAAGGCAGTCGTAAAGACAATGATAACTATATGACGGAGTTTAGAAAACTATTGAATAAATTGAAGAAGACTAATGTCAGTGATTTTATAAAGCTAGTACATTATTCTGGATGTTGCGATGAATCGCAGTTTAGGTAAGACTTACTACATTATGTGAATGAAAAGAAAAAGTCACACAAGTACATGTCGTTCTATGTTTAAATGAAAACTAAAAACTTATTTTAAAAAGTCAAACTTACTACATCGTTCTGTTTTTAAACTAACTCCTGTTTCAAACAAAAAAAAAACATTTAGGAACACCACTCTCTTTAGCGCCAGGGGTTAAAATAAACTATAAACTATTTAACATAATTTCAGAACCATTGTTGACTTAGTCCAAAAGTTGCCTCAAGCGGAACGGAACAAATGTATAGAGATTATATCTAAATACATATCGCTGCACCCGGACGCGACTGTCATAGACGAGATGCCACACGAACTGAGGGTGATGGTTGATGACCGGTCTAGTGACAGAATATTTGAAGGTAAGTGTCTTATTTTACATTATTTGATTATGATTAATATAGTCAAGGTGTGTCTTAATTAGTTGTGTGGAAATTGAGTCGCTTTGCTTCAAAAGTATGTCAGTTTAAACATATTTTAAGTTATTTTACCCATTTTCCATTGTTCGGTTGCAAAATGATGGGTGTAATTTTAATTTATTTAGTTTTGGATTCGTTTAATTTTTTTATGAATTACTTGACGCATTTAAAATTTATTTATTGTTTATATACTTTTAGAATTTTTGGAAATCACTTCAAAATCTACCTTGGAACCCGCACCTAAAAGAGCGAGAATGAGCGTTGACTCAGCAATTCTCAACACATTGGGTAAAAGCGAGCGAAGCTTCAGCGAAGTTTTAGCGAAACTGAGCAAAAAACAAGCGAGTAGAGTGGTTGAGAAACTGAGTACTAGAGATATGAGTGTCCGGTAAGTTTACGACTTAACACTGTTAGCGTAACGTTTGAAATAGTATAAAGACTTATGCATCACTGACCTCTATTATTTACACACTGGACTGGCTGTTACCATACAAAGGACAGCTAATTTTGTGTGGCAATTTGAAGCGCCCCTGCGAGTGTCCCGAGAACTAATTTTGACGTTCACTGCAAGCAACTGCAAGCAAATATGTAGTACCCCTATTTGCTTGCTTCTTCTTCTAAACTTAAGAGCTGGGCTCTTGTCGATGGAGTTCTTTCCACTTTCCTCTGTCATCTGCCATCCTCTTCAGCTGTTCGTACGACACGACTTTTGCTCTTTCCATCAGTTGGTCTGCATATGGTCTGCTTCTTGGCCTTCCTCTTCCTCTTTGCCTCTATGTGTCCTTCTGTTATCGTTTTTATAAATTCGTCGTGTCGTAAAAGATGTCCAAACATCTTTCCTCTCCTGATTTCTATCGTCTTTAATATTGCTCTCTTTTCCCCTATTAGATTCTTTTCCGTCCAGCTTATTCTTTCCATTCGTCTCCAGCAGCACATTTCAAACGCCTCTAGCCTTTCCCTATCCCTTTCCCTTTATGCATTTGCTTGCAGTGAATGTCAAAATAATTTTAGTCACAGTCGACTTAATGTATGCATAAGCACTGACCTCTATTATTTACACTGGACAGGCTGCTGTCATAATTAATTTTGTGCCTATTTGAGTGTCGCCATTTTGGCGCTGTAGGCCACTGTAGTAGGCAGATACGAATGTCCATGGAACTAAAATTAGTTATGACTTAAGTTGCACTTATTTTCATATTTTTCTTTCAAATACAAAGCCGCCAAAAAGTAGTGGAATTGATTATCGCCTAAATTTACTGGCGGCACTATAGTTATTGTACTTACCTGAGTGATCAATATGATCAATAAAATCCGATTATATGTCATTGCCATTTTAGTTACGTTTTGTTTGAAAATTAATGCATACATATTCATTTATTCCAGATTAACAGAATGTTTTTACGTTTACATATACATACCGTTAGTATATAAAACTAACGAACACGTAGATTTGTCTGCGTGTCTGTCTACTTTCTTTAACGCTTTGTTCACACATTTGAAGAGTAATGATAAGTTTAAAGAATGCAAGTTGAGGGATACACCTTTGGATGCGTAAGTAAAATACATATAACTTACCTGTTCCCTGCGGTTTCACCCGCGATAAATAGATGGCGCTTGGATGTAAGTGAAGCGGCGTTCCACTTATAGTCCCCGTATTATGAACTGAGTTGTGAGACAAATAAAAGAGATAGACATATTGTTTGTTTCTCCCTTCATTAAACGGCTGCATGAGCCCAGTAAGTGCAAGCGGGATAGACATAGCTAGAACTACATGCTATATTATTTTTGAACATACTTCTAGGGAGTCAGAAACTGTACTTACGAAGATATTGACGAACACAAAAAGTTACGCGGGTACTTTGAAAAGTTTCTCTTACAAAAGAAATAAAGAACCACGTCGGAAAAATAAAGGTTAGTGCAACCAGATTTATTAACATCCGACTATGCAAAGTACGCAAATTTTTTAATGAATTCTGATAACAAATTTCAATCTACTTTTAATAATGTTAAGTTGAGTTTGATTCTTTGTTTGTTACGCTAATCTCAGAAACGACCAATCCGATTCGAATTATTCTTTTGGTAATGGATAGCCACAATCAACTGGAAAGTTATAGGCTAGTTCTCATTCCAAAAATTCCAAAAAACTGGCACAACTCGGTTGAACCGTCTAATAAATATATTAGAAGCATATTGATTATTATAGTTTTGTGAATATTATGTTTTTCATAATTTCCAAATGTTTTTCAGATACTAGCACAGTTTTAGACGTGACGATAACGATTGAAAGTATACTCGACACTTTCCTACGATTTGCTAAAGTAAGTAGAAACTTTGTATAATCTTACATTACATAGTAATATTTATTCAATTTCTATATTTTTTATTGTTTAATCGTCACATTTGGTTTATTCATGTAATTATGTCGACAAGTTGTTATTATACCAAAAGGATTAATTAATTAACAAATATCATCATCATCATCATTATATATACATAATATAAAAATCAATGGCACTGAACTCCTAAACGGCTGGACCGATTTGAATGATTTTTTTTGTATGCGTTTCGGGCACCCTGGATGGTTCAGATTCACACTAGCGACAACTATTGGGTCGCGGGTGGAACCACCGCGCAGGACAGCTAGTAGTTCATAATGAAACTTTTCCTTGCTATCATGCCTTAAAATATGATCTAACTTGTTACAGACTACACCCGAAGTGTCATTAGAGCTCTTAATGCAGCTCCTAAACAGTGTCACAAGTAGCGTGTTCGATTCCCGGCCTGTCATCGCGCAAATGTTTTCAAAACTGATCTCAAAAAATCCTGTGTTTATTGTCAACTGTCGGAGTTTCGTTGATGAGCTGTGTTTGATCGATGGGTATGTATTTTAAATACTTCTTTGGAGGCGTATGTATCTTCAACACAATTGACCCAATAAAGTAAATTTGAAAAGGTTAGTCAACCCTGTCGGAGTTATTAGATTGCCTAAAGGCTTCTGACATGCTCTTACAATCGAAGCAACCGCGACCGACGATTTAACGTGCACTTCAAATGTGCTTCAGAAGAACTTACTAAGAAATGACGTAGTGTCATTATACATTGATAGCTCATCGTTAAGCAATGTCCAGTTCGACCATTACGTAGATGGGTTACCGCTAGTGGCATTTCTGAGCGAATCCCTGTTTCGGAGGGCACGTTAAAATGTCGGTCTCAGGTATATTAATCGTTAGACCATGTGGGAGGCTTTTGGTTCGTCTTCGATACCTGGGTTTCCCACTAACCCACTGGAACTTACATGTTGTTTATTCTTGTTACAGTATAAAAGAAACCGTAATAGAGTTGAAGCATACATTGTCATGTACGGAGGCTGAGGATGTGATGAAGTTGCTCTGTGAGGAGGTGCTTCTGAGGACTCAGGGAGAACAACTGTTTGTGATGGGGTGAGATTACTCTACTGTAAGATAAGTGTTATGTATGATTAGGCGAATGTAAGTTTTGTGTAATAGTTTATTAATAAGTTTGATGTAAGTTTAGAAAATTTAATTTTTTGTCAATTTGTCAGATTCGTTCAATGATGAATAAGTAATGATAATAAGTTCAATGAAGTTAATCGTAGTTTAGTTTAATTGTGGATTAGTTAGATTGAAATTATTTTAAAGTCCGATTGTTTTAATGTAAGTTTAGGCGTATGTAAGATAAGTTTATTTTAAAATAGTTTAATGTCAAATAAGACTAATGATAAATTAAGTAATTGGGTAGTTGAATGTAAATGATTATATTTTTAGGGTTAGTGATATTGATTCAACCACTATGGACACATCTATGAAAAATGAGGAATTTTCAGTGGAAGGTATGTACTTTAGAAGTAAAAAAATATTTTAAGAAGTTATAAATTTATAATACGTCTATGTGATCTATATAGGTATAGGTGAAGGTGTACGTCTATGTGATTTATACATACACCTTCACTTACTAATACTTTCATGTGATTCTCTTCACAGAACTAGTATCAACATTCAAAAAACTTTCAAATTGGGATTGTTTGAGAATACAAGAGAAGAAGTTCATAGAGTCCACGGGTATACCTCATTTATGGACTGAGCCGGCGCGTTTTAGTGAACTCATACACGAATATACAGGTAAATTATAATTAGTTCTATATGATACATTTGTTTAAGATAAAGGCTTAAAATCGCATTTACATGCGAGATTTTTTGTGTACGAGTGTATATTGCAGGTTCGTGTATTTTCGTGTGAGGCGCTTGTACATGTGCGTAATACGTAAGTGTGTCAGAGTATGTGCTTGAGTGTCTTTTCTTAAGGGATATTATTTTTTTATATTTACAGACACATCGACTTGGTTTGGTAAAATGGCGGAACTGTACAGAAATAACAAGCAGGACAGCGTTAAATGGGTGAAAGAGATAGATAGGTATCCGAAAAGACATTTTGAATTATCTGCTGTAAGTATCTCTTTAGAATATTGTAGTACATAATTACTTTGTACTCATAGATATCATGGCTTTAAAAATGTTTTATTTTGTGTAATTTGTTTTTCTCTCTGAATATCAAAATAAAAACGCAATGTTACGTTTCTTACAGATAACAGAAGCACTACAATGGCATGAAACTGAACATAGCGTAGATAATTTGCAACTACCCACAAATATAAAGAAAAAGGATTGTATCGCCGAATGGGCGGGACGGCTAATGATGAGATCGGCATACTTGAGCAGTGTATCTGATGAAAATCATGAGAAAATAGTACTGTCCCGCTCACACGAGCTCGGTTGGTGCGAAAGAGCGACAGAGATGGCGCTACCTAGCTTGTCTTTACAGTGTATTAAGAAACGTACTATGTAAGGATAGTTACTTATATTCGCAACTAATCTTCTTTATAATTATAAAAAGGATTAGATTTATTGTTACTTATACGTTTGAGCTTATATTGGAATGTCAGCCGATTCCGAAAGACATAAGTCAATGTTTCGTACTAGATTTATTCCCGTTTTCAGGTATATAAACTGAGTTAATAAAAAACTGAAACTGGGGTATCTCAAAAACACTGCATACTATTATTTATTTGTGTGAGTAAAATTGTTTAACAATGAAAACGCCATTCGCAATCTGCTACAGTAGGCTAGGTATAATAACCTTAACTTTCATAGCCCAATGTGTCTCATTCCAGAGAACTGAATGATAATGAAACGCTACCGTGGTTGGAACAGAAAGTGCGTGCGCTGAGAATGACGGGCATTATGCAAAATGATACCGACATCATGGAATCGGCACTTGAAAAAGCAGGTAAGTGAGATGGTATATTATTTGCTTAGAAATAACTTTTTTCTTCATACTTTAAGTATGTTTAAAGGTATTAGAGTATTTTTAATACAATATGATAAATTATTATTGGAACGAAGTTCCTTATCGCGCGTTGCGAAAGGGGGCTGGACGGAAAAAATGGTAACGACATTTTTTAGGCCAGAGAGGGACAGACAGAGAAACTTGCGCGGCGCGCATGTTTCTGTGTCTGTCTCTCTCTGGCGTGCACATGTTTCTCTCTCTCTCTCCCTCTCTCTCTCTCTCTTATAGAAAGCAAGCTAGATATTTTCGTTTCGTCTTTCTATTTCGCATTGAACAGTGTGGTGTCGCGACGATTATTTTTGTTGATAATAAATAAACTTCGTTCCATCCGGGTGTCCCTTGACACCTTTCAAGTTTTTTTTTGTATCAGACTGGCCGCTGGCTGGTTGCCGTATTTTATTTTTATTTTTTTAAACGGCCGTTTTCAAGGAATTGTTTATTTTAATACATATATATGATTAACCAACCGTGTTTACTGTTGTATGTTTCAGAAAAATATACAAACATGTTTTATAACCAATCGTCTCCTGAATCTATATTGGGGCTTAACAAATTGATGCTGCAGTTGAATTACGACCTTAACTGTAAGTAATAAGTACTTTATTTATACGAATTCTAACATAACTTAAAACTTTATTTAATAAATTACGTAATCGATACTTATTTTCCTATATTTCAGCGTTAAATACCACAAATATAAAACAATTTTACGAGGAAATTGACACACAGTTCACCAGGCTGACACACAAAGTGTCTTCAAGCCAGAAGATGAGAGAAAACATGACATGTGTTCATGACACAGTCATGATGTATTATGAAGATGCTATTACTCAAGGTATACGAGCATATTACAATATGAAAATAATATAATAATAAAATATTATACACACGAAAATAACGAATCGTTCCGTTTTTACTCATAATATTATTTGTGCTAGCCGTAGCGGGGTGCAAGTCTGGTCCGCTACAAGATTTGAACGAATTAACTGGATTTAACTGGCTTGGTTGGTGTTGGATTTAAATGTTCCTATTCATTTCAGATGACAACCATTTTAAAGAGTGCTTCGAACAAATGTTGGTGACGCTACAAAGAGCCATGGATCTGAAAATTGATAGAGATGGCAGTTACATAGCCATGATATTGAACAGAATAGACGAGGCGAAGATTGATAGCGATATGTTCAACAAACTGGTGAAATTGGTAAAGTACTGAATTACTTAATTATCTTTCTAGCAGTACCGGTACAGTTTGAATGTTGTGATGAACTGCTGCCCATCCTCGTAAATCACCTATAGGACTATAGATCTTCTTCATCGAGTGGATGGTCAACCTGACCAATCCTGGTGTCAGAGTTATAGAGCCGCCAAAGGCCTCTGACATGGCTCATGTAACGACTACTATCCGTGGAAAGTAACCGGGACCGACAGCTTAACGTGCCCTCCGATTTTGGTTTATAACAACTTGAACTCTACTAGCTAATTATCGACATATTTAATGTTAATGTTTAATGATGCAACGCTGTACATACATTTCAAAATATAATATAAACTTTCAGATAAAAAAATCAATAAAAAAATTACCAACTCACTACGCGGCTCAAATACGAGCCAAATTGAATACCATCCCCAATCCCAGCGGTCGGAAAATAGAGTGGGATTTAGAGGAAGACGTTGAAAAGACGATGAAGTGTTTGCAACTCGTGTGCGATCCGGAAAACACGCTCATGTTGTATTGTAACGAGTTGGGTGTGGCCCTCAGTGAACAAGGTATTGTATGACGTATGACACGTACAATTGTAAATTGAAGTAAGAGAGGGAAATAGGTAGAGAAGTGTACGTGGGAGAGAGACTAGAGAGAAGTGCGTAAAAGATAAGCGAGAGGGTGATTTATTGAGTGAGAGAGAGAGAAGTAAGATGTTAGATGTGAGTGACAGAATTGAGTGGGAAAAGGTGAGAGGGAGAAATGACTGAGACATAAGTGAAAAGGAGAATGAGAAGTGAGAGAAAAGAAGAGAAGTGAGTGAGTGTATAGATGTGTATAGGAAAGCTGAACGTATGACAAATCTTATCATGAGTACAATTATTTATTAATATTTTAGATGAATACAAGTGGTGTGACGCATTCAGACGAATGAAGGCTGTGTTCTTTGAAAATGATTACATCGGCGATGACTTCCTGCCGCTTCTGAAGTACAAGAAGAAATTAAAAGCTATCGAAAGATACGGTAAGTCCATACAATTATGAATGAGTCATATATTTAGTTTACAGTTACATAAAGCGTTGTTTTTAATAATTATAAGTCTGTTAAAGTTATTCGTGTTGAAAGTCACTATTTTTAATTTACTTGCTGACTGATATTTTGTGAGAACTATTAAGCAAAGCGTTATTTTATAACTTAACTAGCTGCGCCCCGCGGTTTCACCCGCGTTGTACCCGTTCCCGCGGGAATTTCGGGATAAAAAATAGATGTTGTCCGATTCTCAGGCTTACCCGATATGTACACAAAATTTCATGAGAATCGGTCGAGCCGTTTCAGAGGAGTTCAACCACGGTACCCGTTCCCGCGGGAATTTCGGGATGAAAAATAGATGTTGGCCGATTCTCAGACCTACTCAATATGCTCACAAAATTTCATGAGAATCGGTCGAGCCGTTTCGGAGGAGTACGCGAACGAACACTGTGACACGAGAATTTTATATATAAGATATCTATACTTCTATACTAATATTATAAAGAGGAAAGGTTTGATTTTTTGTTTGTTTGTTTGTTTGTTTGTCTCGAATAGGCTCTGAAACTACTGCAACGAATTAAAAAATTCTTTCACCATTCGAAAGCTACACTATCCCTGAGTGACATAGGCTATATTTATTCCCGAAATTCCCACGGGAACGGGCACAACGCGGGTATATGTAACCCAAGGTATGAAAAACATGCCTAAAAAAATTGGTTATTGGCGTGCGCTACTAAATCTATTGATGATACACAAAAACAATGTTCTACACAATCAAAGTACATATCATTGCAAACAAATAAGTTCGCGAGGGCATATGTCTAACTATTATAGTTAAGACACAATAACCGTTTTAAGTTAAAATTAATTAGTTAAAAAAGGAGTGTAATTTTAAGTTGATGATATTCATATGATGATATGAATCTACATCAAAATAAATGGCTCTACAATCAAGGTTAATTATGTTTCTTTGTGTACCTCTTTAAATTATTAAAATCGGACAGTTAGTTTCAGAGTTATGATGAGAAAATCACTACATAGTATAAAATAAAGTCGTCTCTGTTTCGTGTCTGTTTGTCTGTATGCTTAAATCTTTAAAATTACGCAACGGATTTGATGCGGTTTTTTTGTAATAGGTAGAGTGATTCAAGAGGAAGGTTTTTATGTAAAAAAAATCCCGAAATTCCCACGGGAACGGCCACAACGCGGGTAAAACCGCGGGGCGCTGCTTACAAAATAGTAATGCTCGATGGCGGGTCTCCTATGGCTACTTACTGTTTCGTGCGGTCAAAGCGCGCGGGGATATAGGTACCTACCTACGAACTACGAACGACGAAGACGTGCTATGTAGGTATTATCCCGAATTCTTCCTCACATGAAATCTTGATTGTGTATACATATATACTCGCGCGAGACATGTAATATTTTATCCCCAATTTCCCACTTGAAATTTTGATTGTGTATATTCCTGCGGGAGACACGCAATGTTTTATCCCGATTTTCCTACATGAAATCTTGATTACCCGAAGCGAAGCGAGGGCGGGTCGCTATATAAAATAAAGTCGTCTCTGTTTCGTGTCTGTCTGTCTGTTTGTCTGTATGCTTAAATCTTTAAAATTACGCAACGGATTTTGATGCGGTTTTTTGTAATAGATAGAGTGATTCAAGAGGAAGGATTATATGTAAAAAAATTCCCGAAATTCCCACGGGAACGGCCACAACGCGGGTAAAACCACGGGGCGCTGCTTACAAAATAATAATGCTCGATGGCGGGTCTCTTATGGCCACTTACTGTTTCGTGCGGTCAAAGCGCGCGGGGATATACCTACCTACGAACTACGAACGACGAAGACGTGCTATGTAGGTATTATCCCGAATTCTTCCTCACATGAAATCTTGATTGTGTATACATATATACTCGCGCGAGACATGTAATATTTTATCCCCAATTTCCCACTTGAAATTTTGATTGTGTATATTCCTGCGGGAGACACGCAATGTTTTATCCCGATTTTCCTACATGAAATCTTGATTACCCGAAGCGAAGCGAGGGCGGGTCGCTAGTTCTTGATATTCTTGAAGCCACGCTTAATATTCTTCAGTTGGTTTCTTAATTTTAAGCGAACACTACTCATTTTGAATTGAAACTACGTTTATTACGGATACACTTCGCTTTTATTTTACATTTTTATCGGACGTTTCGGCCCCTTTACAGGAACCGTGGTCACAGAAGACCACGTTCCACGATACTCGATATGGTTCAGTTAGTTAGACTATTGACTATTTGACAAGCCCACAGTAGCAGTGAGAGCGCTTACTGTGTCGGGGGTTGCGGGTTCGATCCCCGCCCGGAGTCAACAATATGTGAAGACATAGTTGTTGGCGACGACGTCTATATATTCTTATAAAGTATTTGTGTATGCATAAGTACTAGTATCAGTGAGTTAGATTCCATGACACAAGCTTATAGCTTACTTTGGGTCTAATTAACCGTGTGTGAATTTGTCCAAGTATTTAAGTATTATATTTTGAACTATAATGTTTAATGTGGCGTGCAGACGCTACAGACGCGTGTTCCCGTCAGTCCGTGCTGCAGGCGGTCGCGCGCGAGCTGGCGGCGCGGCCGCGCGCCGCGCGCCGCCTCGCCGCGCTCTGTCCTGAGCTTACCACCATCAACACGTTGCCGCACGGACCGGTACACGCTATAGATGAACAGGTGGGTGACAAATGGATCAAGTAGTGCATTCGACGAAGTATTTCGTCTTGAAATACCAGAATATTGTCACTAAGAGTGACGTGTCTACGTCACTCTTAGTGACAATATTCTGGTATTACGAACTACAGAGCTGCCCCGTCAGCCCGTAGTGCAGTCGGTAACTTCGAGATATACATTTTTATTCAAAAAATTCAGATTTTCTTCTTCTTTATCATTAAGAGGTGGAGGAGGCGTGCTCCACACTGTACTGATATCTTCAGTGAGATGTGAGGCCTTTGCCTAGAAGGGACATAGCATACTATGTTTTCTTCTTTTTTTACAATTACTGAATTAAACACATTCCTATAGGACATTGTAATCGAAATCCACTCTACCTTATACCTTATTATTTAGATCTAACTGCATCTCCTAAAAAATATTAATCACTTTCGAAATTATACTGCTATGTCACAGGTAAAAGTGTACACGGACGCTGTATCAAGACCGTGTGTTATATCGGTTACGTTCACAAACGGGCAGCGTCGGCGGTACATCATCAAGCGAGAGCCGTTGAAACGCGGCGCCGCCGCCGAGTGTGTGGCGGCCTTTACTCCGACACTGGGTATTGATTGCACGGTAGGCGACAACAATTATATTTCAACTTAAAATTCCGTGCAGTAATTTGAACCTTCGTATTGTGTGGTAAATTAATTATTTTGTTCAAACTTTTCCATCATTTTCATTAATTGATTTTTGTGTCATAATTTAATTATGTCAAAAAGTATCCACTCGGCTAACTAGACATAAAGGTTTATCCCAATGTATTCCAGATCGTACCTCTAAGTGATGACTGCGGCATCATAACCTACTTGGAAAACCACGTCAGGCTCCGAGAAGTTGTATCCACTGTATGTAAATTGGATGGTAAGTCATCCCACCCCCTATCCCAAAATAAACGTCAAAGTTTGTGAAGTTAGTTAAAAATAAAAAAAGAAATAAAAAATCATTTATTGCTTTAAACTTAAAGTACAAGGGTAAAAGTTTCAAAATATTATAGTTATAGTTGACCATCTTTATCACCATTTTGTATCCTCAGAGGTGACAGTAGTCCGTCAGAGTCGCAAGGAAGACGAGCTGGTCCTGTCGCCGACGCCGACGTCGCTGCAGTGTCATAGTAACATGTGCGGGAAGGTGCCGGCGTATTCGCTCAGGTAGTATAATGAACAACAGTGACTTTGTGATGAGACCTATGCTATACTACAATCCTACTAATATTATAAACTAGCAGCGCCCCGCGGTTTTACCCGCGTTGTGCCCGTTCCCGTGGGAATTTCGGGAATTTTTTTACATAAAAACCTTCCTCTTGAATCACTCTACCTATTACAAAAAACCGCATCAAAATCCGTTGCGTAATTTTAAAGATTTAAGCATACAGACAGACAAACAGTGTGACAGACACGAAAAAGAGACGACTTTATTTTATATATACTAGGTATGTAGTGATGCGAAATTGTACCGAGATGACAGATAAGAAAGGAAACGTAGGCTATTGTTATAAATATTGTATGTTGTACTCACAGGAAAGGAATCGAGAACGAATGCGCGACAATCGAAGAGTTTGTCAACAAAAAGTACAAGTTTGAGGCGAGTCTCGCGGTCATGACGTTCATTAATTGGATATTCGGTGAGATTACGGAGAATATTGTTATTTTTATTGATTTTGCTAGAACTATTATTTAAAAATCTAACAATTTCTTTTCGAATATGAAGTCCATTTCCTGTCTCCCATCTAAAGAAGCTACTAGCATATTTAATATCTAGAACCCTATTAGACTATTGGCTATAGTAGAAGTCAAATTTTGACAAAAGAGTTAGCCATCGAATCAAATCCAAGAAATGTATCCATCCTTTATAAACCTTTATTTACTGTGCATTTTCTTTGAATCTTTCAGGTCTAGGCGATCGTCATCTGAACAACATTATGTATTCGACGATAGATGGCAGTATTCAGTGTATTGATTGGGGCGCCATTTTCAAATATGGCGGCGAAGAACTACCCGCAGTTAGACTTACAAGGAATATGCTGGCTGTTTGTGATTTACAAGGTTATATAAAAATATAAATACTAGTTAAAAAACGGTACATTTTGTAAGCTATTATATTCTTTAATCTTATAAGAATTTATATTCCTCTTGTAACATTCGTATGTGAGGTTATTTTGGCTTTTAGCTGATGAAAATGATTTTAATATTAAGATTTATTTCAGTGTTTGAAAGTCGTCTACAAAGGATTCTCTCTGAAGTTCGCTCTTCGTACAGACTTCTGTTCCCTATCATTGATCTGTGCTTTGAGAATACCGGGAAAGGCAAGGACTTTGTAAGTATACATCTACATTCTGCACTAATATAATAAAGCTTTCGAATTTGTTTCTCTGTTTGAAACATTCTTTGGTATTGCCAGTGGAATTTCCAAAATTATTTTGTATGATTGACTTTTATTGATTACTTTTATTAAATAATGCTAATTTATAATGCGTTAGTTAAATCACACCTAGAATACCTAATCGAAGTGTGGGGATCAGCTGCAATCACTAATATTATGCCGTTACAACGTACACAAAATAAAATAATCAAAACACTACATAATTATTCTTATCTTTCACCAACTAAACAGCTGTATAAGAATACTAAAATATTTAACATATCTCAACTATATACGTATAAAACATGCTTACTTATCAAAAAAATAACTACTAACACTGTAAAGTCTAGCATTAAGTTCTGTAGGAAAATAGGTAAACACAGCTTAAGAAATAGGTATAAATTGCAAATTGAAAAAACTCGTACTTTATACGGCAAGTCCAGTATATTATCTGAGGGAGCGCGACTATTCAATAAACTACCAGAAAAAATAAAGGAATGTGACAGCCTAGACAAATATAAAACACTTTTGTACAAACATATATCAACTGTAGCAGCAGAGTAGATTAATGAATCGACAATATTGTAATCTCTTATCTCATTGTAAATGAACTATGTAACTGTTCGTATGAGAAATAAAGTCTTTAAACCTAAATCCTTAGCCGTTTCAGGCAATTTTTCCAATTAACCTCATTAAATATATCATACTTCAAAACTCTGTACCATAAGCTATAGTGATAAGTTTAATGTTTGTCTAATTAATTTCATTTCGACTAGATTAATGGTCAACCCTTGTATCGAAGTTTTAGACCGCCAAAAGGCCTACGACTGGGTTCTAATTACGAATATAATTTTAAATAAGATCATCATTTATTGATTCAAGTTAAATCTATTTCTAGTTACCCTACATCAAAGGACTTATAAAAGGAAGTGTGACGTCACACCATGTAACTACGGATATGCTAAGAAATTCGACAAGAGCGTACAAAGAAAAGTACATTGAATTGTTAGACGTTGTCTGTGATGGTTTAATTCATAGAGAGGAGTTCACAGTCGAGGAGCAAGTAAGTTCATAGACAAGTATAGTTAGCAAAAAGAGAATCGCGTAAATCGGATATGAAACTCCATCGTAATCGGTGTACATACATAAAGCAAAATAATAATAAAAAATACCGACCGAATTGAGAACCTCCTTCGGTGTTTGAAGTTGGTTATAAAAGTTAAAAAGAGTTTGTAAGGATAAAGAAGGGGAAAGTGAAATATCAGATTTAAGACAGAGATTAAATGAGATGGAACCGAAATAAAATATAAGTCAATAAAAACTACATAAGTAAAATTGAGAACCTCTTTTGTGTTATTATGATAGCACCTCTTTTCTGGTAAATTTTTCTTTCGGAGGAGGAGTAAGGAGACCTTTGCCCAGCCGTGGGACACTTCAGGTTAATAAAATAGATTGTAAATCCTTTTGTAATGCAATATAGTCAATGAGGAAGTTTACCAATCTTATTGAAAACTACAGCTTAAGCGATGTAAAATAATATTATCTTTCTTATATTTTTCAGATTTCAATACTGTTGAAACACAGCACCGACCCCAGGATATTGAGCATCACCAGATCTGGATGGGAACCCTGGGTGTGATGACTATCATGAACCATTATCGTATATTATTCAATAATTATCAATTTATTGCCTTTTGTTTGTTTGTAAATAATGTTTATAAAATAAATGAGTGTTTTGAATATGCAGCTGTTAAATTTTTTGCATTAAAAAAATACAAACATCCGAATTGAGAACTTACTCACTTTTTAAGAAGTCGGTTAAAAATAGAGATATAATTTAAGTCAAATGAACCTGGGCTAAAAATGGCAATATATCGAAAACTATAAGAGTTAGCGCAAAAATAATGAAATTTTCGAACCCCTTAAGACGATACAGCCCGGTAAGGGCACCCCCTCCATCTAATGGGGTCATGATTTTTAAGGTCACTGACCTTTGGACATTAAGAACTTTGAGAGGTAAAATTTATATTACATGGCTCGATTACATTGATTAATTCGGACCTTAAAAAATCCATCCCACTAGATAGAACGGTCTTTCTGAGGTGTATCCTGGTATGGGGTTAAAAAAATTCATTATTTTTGCGCTAATTCTCATGGTTTTCGAGATATTAAAAATTTTAGTTGAGGTCAAACATTATTGGACGAGGAGGAAATTCTAGGATGTTGTCAAAATAAATAAAACAATATTATTATTTAGTATTAACTATTCATATATTTCAATAGTATCTCTTATAAACTATGCATCTAACGCTCCGCGCTTAATATTTGGTTTGTCTAAATGAAGACGAATTAACAGTTAGTGTCTCATGACCATCAACAGGCGAACAAAATATAATTAACACATTTCAAAACAAATCAAGCTGTTGAAAAGATCTTTATTGCTTTAAAGTTTACTCATTATGCCATGTCCAATTACAGTATGTTGCGTGTCGTGTCAATCAAAACCCATCCAAATACCATCAAATTTTACATTCATCGTTTAGTTATACTATGCTATTAGTGGGGAATGTTAACTTTGGTATAAAATATTAATTATAAACAACAAAAACATTACTAAATCAAGGACACTCGTGAACAACTTAAACCAAGATATAAATTACGAAAAATACTGATTAATCATAAGCCTAAACTCCAGTAAAATATATTTACAACTGGACAAACTAAAGTAGTAAATGTAAACACAAAATAGGTATAAAAATACTTTTCAAAATAAAAGCAAATTTGAAATTGTACGTACTTAAAATATTTACGTGAGCAGATAATGTGGTGAGAACGAAATTTGTAATTCGGTTTGTGTAATGAAAATGCTCTTGAAATGTAACGAGAATCGAATAATAAGTGTCTAACTGGGCAAAGTAAATGGAAATGTCTTAAGCACTATAATTCTAACGCACCATATCGTGTGTAGGCTCTATGAAAAACAAGATAAATTCAATAGTTACCGTTATTCATCTAAATTCTAACATTGATAATTTTTCTATAAATTTTAATCATTTTCTAACGATAAATATATTGAATTTTCATTTACAAACTCCAACTTAAATTTTAAATGTAATTTTACTACTGGTTGTTTTCTTGATCACAAGGATCATTGAAAAACTCGATCAATATTCGACATTTACGAATATCTCATAAAATCAAATTATTTACGATACTATGCATTCATATTAATTTAGGGTGAAAGAAATACAATCCTAAACACACCAATGCAATCCTAGAAATTTAAAGTTATTATAACAACATATAAAAGATTAGAATTATATTCTCTATATCTTATATAAATCGTTTATATATCGAAGTATCTTTCTTTAGTAATCAGTCAAGCCACTAAAGAAGAGTTCTTATAAATAGCATCAGGATGAGAACTATATACAATACACTATAGGTTTATAGGACATCTGATAAAGTACCTAAGCATAGATATTGCAGATTGCTGTCCCAGCTTTAAAACAAATCAATTATAGACTGGATTGACTATAATAGACAGTTCTACGCTGAAGGAATTATTGCACATACATTTAACTATAAAGAAATAGTATAGTTAATGAAACAGCTCGTACAAAATGTACCTCGAATCCTGTAAATAAATAACTATAGAAGGTATATACTAAATCAGATCGCTAACTTCCTTGCATAACGCTATTTTCATTGAAATAGATACTAATATTAATTCGTTAATCTTAGGTAGTAATCAGTAATGATAATGACAAATACAAAATGTGTCGAGATGAAAGCCGTGTACAGTTTCTATACATAAATAGAGTAATAATAATTACTTTGTGTTTACGTTATATGTAGTTACAGTTACCGTTGACTTTGGGGGTCATTTATAGATTTAGAGGAGTCTAGGGGTCACCTGAACTTTTCTTCATATAATTTTACAAGCCTATAAAGGCCTAAAATGAATAATCATTTACGACCCCCCATAACCCAAGCGACCTTCAATTCCTCTATTTTGCTTGTTAAATATTACTTCATGACTCCCCTAAGAAATCTGTTTTCTGACCCATCCGATTCATATGCTAGTCAACTCTTGTTTCAAGTCACCACCTCTACGCTTGTCGACTATTGTCCCTCCCCGTGAGTGGTGTGGGCGCGGGGACTACGCCGATGAGTCGTGCGCGCAGGGGTTGTTGAGGAGCGCGGCGGGCGCGGGCGCGGGCGCGGCGGCGGGCGGCGGCGCGGGCGCGCCCGCCTGCTCGCGGAGGCGCCGCACCTCGCGCGCCGCCGCCGCCAGCTCCACTTGTAGGGTCATCTCTCGCTCACGGAGGTTTTTGATCTCTGTTTGCCAAGCCTGGAAATTAGTAAAGATATTGGAATATAAAAAAAATACAGTCATATTAAAGATCTACCACATGTACAGATTGCTTCAATTATTATTCACGTTAGAGACTTTGTCTTAGAGCGAGTAGATGATTGAATAAGTTCGGTCGACTGATCATTGCACTACACATGGTCTACTTGTCGACTTGATGACTGACTTACTAATAGATCTGGTTGGTCGACCGGACTACAGACTGTCGGCTGATTAATAGTCTGTCGATGGACGAACCTATTTAATCGACTGATCAGATCTCCAACACCAATGTGTCTAAGGTATGAAGTCACGTGGATAGTTGCACACGCTTGTCTACTCATGTTCATGTGGTAAGTTTCAATAAAGTACGTACGATGTTCTGCTTGAGCAGGTCGAGCTTGTCGTTCTTGAGGCGGCACACCTCCTGGCGCAGCAGCTCCTCGCCGCGCGCGCCGCCGCCCGCCTCCGCCGACGACATGGACTCCAGCCCCGTGTCGCTGTCCACGTACACCACGCCTGCGGGCGCACAACACAACACTATCACGTTTACGGTTACGTTAATAGACATGTAGATTATAGGTCTGATGTAAAACACTAAATGTAAGGGCTCTCTTCACACTCGCCGATTATATATTGATGGTGTGATTACTCGCGAGATTGATTGTGCACAGGGCTTACTCGCTTGAGTAGTTATGACATCCTAGTTGGTTACACAACGTACTCTATTGTTTAAGAGGTAGTACCTTGAAGACTGGTGTTTGGCGTAGCTTGTTATATGTTCTATAGGTCTGACCAAAGAATATACATTATTTACCAGTAAATTAATATAATTAATAATGACCCTTAAAAGTTCGTATTAAAAATTTATCTTCAGCATTGCCTACGTAGTAAATATAATCGTCTAAGCCTGATATTGGACGAGAAAGTTAACCTTATTATAGATAAGATTTCTGTTAATCGTATGGACTATAATAATAAAATTTCTACAACATATTTACCCACACTACCCACACCACCCACATTTACGAAATAACATAATATAAAATACACAATTACTTCAGATGGGTGAGATGGGTACACCACAATCATGAATCACATAAGTATAAGGATAACTAAACATAGTAACAAGATAAACAAACTATGACACCAAACAACTGAACAAACAATAAAGTGTGTTTTACCCGACTTCAAAAAAAGTTTTGAAGACTTTTTCTGAAGTTGTTTTGTGCAGTTCTATTTACAAAACAAAAGAATAAACTTCTCTACGATACATCTACAGGATCAAAAACACAACACATACCTACAACCATTAACCATGCTAGTACAACCACGTATGGGAAATATACTTATTTTTCATTATTTTTAGGACTAACCTGTAGCGCTTTTGCCACAACTGAGCCAGTCCTTGTCATCTAATCCAAACAAATAATTTTGATAAAGTAACTTTACAGTTATTATTAAATTTTCTTTAAACGAGTCCATCTAAGACTTAATACTGGAGTTGTTCAAGTATGTTCATAGGCATTTTTACTCATCATCACAAGTCTTAAATAATATTTTCTTCTAATGGCAATAAACAATTTTTTATTTATATATTTATTATTATTTATTAAATATGAAGATTTCTTCAACCAGCGGGTCGAAGTCAACCTAGTTGATAAAATACGATGACACCATCATTTTTGTTATCAAATTGGCTTCCCACCAATGTACAACGACTTGTAAATATGTAAACAGATCCTCACCGAGCGGGTCCAGGTCGACGGAGTTGAGGCTGGAGTCGTCGCTGTGGTCGTGCGGCGGACGCGGCGGCGCCGCGGCGCGTGACGTCACGTCGGGGCTGGAGTCGCCCGACGCGCCGCCGCACCGCACCGACACCGCCGACGCCGACGACGACGCGATCGACGACTTCGAACGACCGCTCTGCAATACATTGATACGTGTCACACACCAGAATCTAACCATAGGGGTGGAGCTGTGCATATTATGGATTTAAAGAGATGTGACAGATAAAAATAATTTGATAATAATGACAGTCGTAACATTCTTATTAAAGTCTCAACATGCGAAGAATCGCATGTTGAGACTTTAATCAGAATGTTAGCAAGCAGTTGCCTGCTCATCTCTTATGTAGTTTTACAATCGTCACTACGTCAGAGGCCTTTAGGCGGACTGAAACCTCCGACATCAGGGTTGGCCACTGACCTGCTCGACATGAATGACTTGAGAGACCGAAACGTAAACTGAATGTGAACTTACATTTGGCGTGTGAGTTTCGTTAGGAGTAAACTTGTTTTTGTTTAGGTGGTTTTTGTTGCTGTCCGATAAATTCGTGTCTACGCTTGGTGATCTGAAAAACACAATAAAACAATTTTGAATATGAATACGCAAACGTAAAAGATTTTTGGATAACCCAAAATAAAACAACAAAAGCAAGAAAAAGACGAAATAAAAAATTGTCTCACCTGACTTTATAAATAAGTGCTTTCTTCACCGTATCGATAAACCTGGCGCCTGCGCCTTCTTGTTTGGGGGTGCCCTCGGGCTGCGGCGACACCGCACCCGCACCCACCTCCACCCTCACACCAGCACCCAGAAACTCCAGCGACTTTGACTTCAACTCATCAGCCAGATTCTGCAGCAGTGACGCCCTAGTTCTCAGTTCGAGTTGCGCGAACTTATCCGCCTTGTAGCAAGCGTTCTCGGCGTTGATCAGCTTCGTGAGAAGGAACTCTTTGAATTCTCGTCCCTTGCGGAACACTGACGGCTGAGGGAGAGTCGGACCGAAGAATGGTACGTCCACTCGAGCGGTGACGGCCACTTTGTACCTGGAAAGGGATGGGTTTAGGACGGTCGTTTTCATAGTTTTCAAACATGTTCGGGATCACCAATCCGCATTAGGCAAGCGTGGTGATTACGACATCCTCCTCACTGTACAGGCATCTCAATGATATCTTTAGAGAATTGAGAGGGTAAGACATTAAAGGCTTGTACTTTATTTACTTTAAAGGATTTAAGCGGATTTCCTATTTTTATATTGCTTTTTACATTTGTAGTGTGCTATTAGTTTATTTCATTATTCTTGGGGAGTTTTCCTCTATCTAGAAGTACCTATTACATATATGATTTTGTTTTATTTCGGTTCTATATAATATAATGTCAAATGTAAAGGAACCCTAATTTCATAGAAAATTAAATTAAATTCAAAAGCAATTTCCTAATGTCACCAACATTACGGTAGCACAACATTAATTCAAAGTAAAGTACACAAACGCGTGCTCATGAAAAAAATCTTCATAATTGTGCACCGGGGATCATTTGCATATAAATTACTAAGAAATTTCCTCTCCAAGTGTTGTAGCCACTTTCTTCAGGGCTCGATGCAAATAATGCGAGCGTTGGTGAGTTACAAACTTTATCCTCAACAATACACTTGACAAGTTGTTTGAAAAAAGTTACGGTTAATGAATATTGCTATTCAACTGAAGTTGTCTTTGTGGTGATTTTTCCTTAGATGTAGTATTTTCCTTAGATCGAGGAAATATTGTAGAATGTAAACGGATAATGTTGTTTATTAAGCTCATAATTAAATTCAATCAATATAAATTAATTAGTTGAATCAATATATGTTTAAGCAAACTTTTTGTGTTTAACTACGCGCTCCCCGCGGTGTTACCTGCGTTTCCGTAGGAATATTGGGAATTTTTATACTCATAAACAGTCCTCTTGAATCACTCTATCTACTAAAAAAAACTGCATGAAAATCCGTTCCGTAGTTTTAGAAATCTAAGCATACATAGGGACAGACAGCGAAAAGCGACTTTGTTTTATACTATGTAGTGATAGTGATAAGTATATTATGAAACCCAAACTAAAGGTATCGAAGAAGTCAATATTTTAACTAATCATATAAGTTCATTTTAAAAGAAGAATAACAAAATGTACTTATATTTCATAATGGAACGAGTATTTTTTTCCTCTGAGAAAACTGCAGTCTGCCTTTTAGATTCCTCTCTAGAGATGCTGTAGTTCACTTCGTGTACCTATACGAGTAAAGTGCCAACATTTATGTCACTTTTTAAAGTAGTAAGTAGTATCTTGGAAAGGCTTGTCAAATGCTTTTATAAAGGAGAGTTCTCATTGACAGCGGTAATGGAGCATACGGCAAATATTCGAGTAGAGTGGAAGTTGAGCGTTTGAATTGGTTGTTTTATAGTTGACTAGCAGCGCCCCGCGGTTTTACCCGCGTTGTGCCCGTTCCCGTGGGAATTTCGGGAATTTTTTTACATAAAAACCTTCCTCTTGAATCACTCTACCTATTACAAAAAACCGCATCAAAATCCGTTGCGTAATTTTAAAGATTTAAGCATACAGACAGACAAACAGTGTGACAGACACGAAAAAGAGACGACTTTATTTTATACTATGTAGTGATGTGTTACCTGGTCTCCCCGCCGACCGCCTCGAGCGGCGTGACCACGATGAAGGCGTGCAGGAAGTGGGACGCGATCATGTCCGGGGTGAAGGGCGTCGCCTTCTCCTGCGAACAGAGGAACAGAACATCATACTACATGTACAAAATTAGAAGGAAATTTATCTATGTGACTTGATAAAAATGAGTTGCCTTTTTGTAAGAGTTGTTCTTAAATAACATTTAACACATTTAAGGCGCACAATTTTTACGTAAAGGTAAAGGACACGTTTCTACTGTATTTCAGTCGTCCTAAATGACAGAAACTGTTATAAATCGAAGCATTTAGAAAGCCAATAATTAATAAGATAAGAATATCTATAGCATCTTTCATCCCATCCTAGAGTCAAAAAAATATGGTTTCTGATCATCTTAATAAATTAATACCCCAATTAGAAAAACTAATTTATTTATTACTCGAGCAAAGTATAATCTAGTGACTCATACCTGGAACACGATAGCCACGATATCGTTGCCGACGTGCCGCTTCCTCTGCAGCTGCTGCGCGTCTCCCGCAGTGTGCGGCAGCAACGGCGCCACGTGGAACATGATCTCGCGGCTGTAGAACTGCTCGTAGACCGCCTCCGAGCCCGTGTGACCGTTCATTATGTCAAGACCGCCGCGGTAGCCTGCGGAGAGGAGATAGTCAGTTGAGTGTTGGAAAAATGGGAGTCAGTTGGAGTTTTCTTCTTGGCTGGCTTCTTTTGCGTTAAGGTAGCATTGACATAGGCCAGAAGGGTTGGTTGGTATTTATTATGATACTGCGTGAACATTGTAATTAATGTATTGGGTAATCAGTCAAAGATTTTTTCAAATTACTTTATCCTCAGTGGAATGTAAGAAGCCATCATTATAGACATTTTATCTAAGAAGGTTGAAAAAACAGCGAAAGTAGAACAGGGATATCCCAAGAAAAAAGTAATAACAAGATTTCATGACATGGATATTAAATATCTAGTTAGTTTAGTAACACTGTGACCATGTCTAAATACAGCAACAAAGCGACTGACAGTCATAATATTAATTAACTGCAGCCATCAGGAAACCAGCCAATATATCAGAGTAACCGAGCGATCGCATTCATTGAGTAAAGTTCAGATTCCACTGTGAGGCACGCTGCCAACGTGTCATATGTAACGGCGCGACAGTGCCAGGCCCTAACTCTGTTGTATGGGATGCAGCTGTGACGTCATCAGTGATATAATATCTATCAATAAATTAAGATGTTGAATTTGGAATCTTGATGGAAATGTCTAAAGGGTTTGGCAAAGTTAACTGGCAAGTATGAGCCAACTTTGAGTAATCGAGCAATAATGAAGATCGGATTCGTTTTTGATCGTATATATGATTGTAAGTCCCTACCTACAATCATATATAAAATAATGCAGGTACTTAAAAAAATAGCTATATAATATTATAGTCATTCTTTTTTACTAGTAGGGTGATAACACCCTACTAGCCAAAAGCTTCTCGCTTGATAAATACATCGGTACAATAAAAAAAGTTAGACCCACAGGTTAGGTATACCTAAATACGTGTAACAGGTACCAACCTTTATGATCCTTCAACTTGATCTTCTGTCCGAGCATTTCAAGGAACTCGTCAAAGACCGGCGACGTGTCATTATTCCCGAACAGTTCTTCCTCCGTGGTCTGTCCGTACTTCTGGTACAGGACTCCGAACTTGAAGCTGTTCACCAGAACATGTTCGTCATAGGTCGCGATCAAAGAGGACGCGTTCAGACACATGACGGCCATGAAGTTGTCTACATTGATTTGGTCGTTCAGCATTTTGGCCATCTTTAATGGTGACGGCATGATGCCAGATCCTGGAAGAGATTGGGGGATATTGTTAAAAAATGATGGAAAAAATTATGAACTGAATTCTTTCTTCTCTTGAAAGAGTTTTGAATTCTAAGGTGTTGGGGTGCCATGATGCAGCTAAGACGAAAAACAAACAGAGCTTATGTTAAGAAAAAAAACTTTTTGAACACCATCTATAATTTTGTGTTCTTTGTTAAAAAACACATATGTAGACGGTCAAATTGAGAATTACCTCCTTTTTTGGAGTCGGTAAAAATCGCTAGTCGCTGTAGTCGTCACTGCACCGTGGTACACCCCGTAGACCCTTACTAGTTCATAGTAAATTTAGTGGCCAATATCATAGGACAAATGATAATTGTATTTAAAAAAATGCTGTACTAAAATGTTCAGCTATGACGTAGACTCACTGAGTTTATATATAGATCTATATACCTAGTAGCGGAATTATTGGAGCTGAATCGTATCATTATATTTGTGTATCCCTGTTCAAATATTCGATGTAATTTCTCATATCGGTCCACTTCGTTTCAGGCACTTTTCTTGTGGAAACGCTCACCTTTTTGATAAGTTACTATACCTTTGTTTATATAGACTTTTGATATACCCACTGTCTTTACACTGTCTTAATGCCCAATTAAGGTAAGTACTAGTTAATTGAGTTTTAGTTCGTGCGATAAGAGAATGATTGAAGGATAATTACTGACAATCACGCTTAGGGCTTTCATGATAAAAGGGCTATTACTCCTAACGAACGCATAGCCTTTTAATTACGTTACGCAACTTGTTTATACGTAGTTCTAAAGACAAATTTATCTTTTTCATCTTAATTACATTTCTGTTGTATCTGATAATTAAAATTTTCGGTTACAGTACTTATTTAATTTCCTTTGTAATAGTTTTCTTAAGAGGATATGCTCGGGTATTAAACCATTTTATCTACACTAATGTTGTAACATTCTACTTATGATTCCAATACTTGACTTATAATTACTACTGTTATAGCACAGACAACTAAAACACTCAATTTAAGCAATTGCACATGATGTTATAATATCATTATAATATAACATTATAACATCATTATAACGCGACCAATTAACCTGGCGAGCCTTATGTCAAAATCCTCATACTAGTTGTATAAAATTTTGATATTAGGCTGGCTTTTGAAAACAGTTGGGTTATACGTGAAAACTTCGTCGAAACTACATACACAAAACTCTTTGGTAAGATCTCGCTCGCTCCTGATTGGCCCTACGCGCAGCTGCGCTCTCATTGGTTAGATTTTAATGGCGGCAAGTTCACTGTGACAATACCCGTACCTACGCGTGAATTTAATGTTTCGCAATGTGTTTTGTTTTTAAAATTTTGTTTGATTAATTGCATTAAATAGTGAAGATAAAGTAGTGTATGCAACTGCATATAACACGGGTATTAAAACACTCGTTACTATTATGAAACTCGCTGCGCTCGTTTCATAAACTCACACTCGTGTTTTAATACCCTTCTTTATATGACGTTGCATAAACTACTATTATACCACACTAGCAGCGCCCCGCAGTTTTACCCGCATTGTACCCATTCCCGTGGGAATTTCGGGCTGAAAAATAGCCTATAACCTTCCCGTTGAATGTGGCTATCTATTACAAAAAGAATTATTCAAATCGGACTGATTATTCCTGAGATTACCTCGAACATACAAACAAACCAACATACAAACAAACAAACTTACAAATTTTACATCTTTATAATATTAGTATAGATAAAAGTCTTGCTACACTACCTCCTACCACATATATAAAAGTTTATAAACCAAAATTTTTGTTAATAGTAACTAATTGAAATTTTAATAAAAGTCAGAAATTTTAATTATATTTGAAATTAAAGTTGTATTGACTTTAAATATCTTCATACTCACTAGTGGTGGGAATAAGTCCGTGCATAGTTTCCGTACGGAGCCGCAGCAGGATCCTGGTGTGGTCCTGACCCGCCATGTGCTCGTTCTTCAGGGACATCACTACGGGGCCCAGCACTTCGTCATAGCCGACGAGATTCATGTGTTCCTGTCAAAGAAACCGGCACTTTAATTTTTAGTTCTAACCTCATTTTATTAATGATACTTCAGAGAAACAAAACGTTCAGATAAAATCGTATAAATTAAGAAATATATAGTTATAGTCATCCTGAAAAGATATTCTTAATATATATCTTCATAGATTTTTCTGAAATCGTACGGCTGATTGAAACAACATCGAAACTTACAAACTTCATCTTTTTATAATACTCGTATCACTATGGGATGGTATTGGCAAGTTATTTCGTCTGGGACAAAATTGCTAAGTCAAAACCAATCCAAAAACTTCCGAAGGTTTACCAAGTTTTGACGGACGTCTAGATACTTGGATAGTCCATCAAATATGCAGGATGATAAATAGTAAAAGTTACGTTAGTGAATAGGGAACGTACGTTAATAATTAAACACATTCGTGCGTTACAAACAACACTAATCGATAACCGTAGAAATGTACCAATAACCTGCATGTAATAAACAATATTGGAGATGTACTTATGTTTTTCTATAAAATAAATGAAGGTAAATAGGTTAGAGGAAAATTTGCTACTAATTAAAGATTGTCATAACTAATATTGACCGTCAAAACAACAGTTAAACGCCTATTAGTCGAGCCCATAGCCGTAAACACGGAATATGATAGCGCCCATATTTACGATACCTACTAATGTTTATTTTTGATGCCAATGGATTTTCGTTGATGTTTTTTATGATGGCCAGTGGACATTTAGGATGGTTACGCCAACGGAAGGCCGAATATAGGTTTGGCGGGGATACTATAATAAGACACGTTATTTTGATAACATCGTTCTGAAATTAAATTAGAGAAAATTGGCAATAAATTAGTAGGATACGCTTGTGATGTCTACTTGTCTAGTAGTACATAGAGGAGGATTAGGCGTAACCACGCTTGCCTAATGCGGGTTAGTGATTACAAACGCGAGCCATGTTTGAAAAAAAAATTTGGCTATAAAATTAAAATGACATTATGATATTGCGGTGGTTAATAAATTAATAAAATTCTTAAATTGACTCATAAACATCATTAGCAGTAACGTTGTGAAGTGAATCAATTAACAATTGTTCGTAAGGTAAATAATATGACACAGTAATTGATATTTCAAAGAAAATTATACCTTGTTGATACATCGTGGGAACCGCAGTATCAATAGTTAATTAGCCTATCAATTATGCAAATACTACGCAGTCAACAGGCATTCATTAGAAACATTTTTATGAGTTCATTCAGAGCTGACCTCATTACGGAGGAAAATATGAAGTTTTATATCTTGTTTGAGTTTGTTTAATTATTGATGCCTGTTTGATGGCTGTGTCTTATTTTTATTCGTGCTATATGTACATAGGTTCTGTTCACGTACGTGCTTTTTTAAATAGATGTATAAGTACATATTACAGTGACGTGCATATGGAAAAGATGCATTTCTTATAGGTACTAAGTTTTACTTATGAATTGAATACGTGATTGAAAATATGCCATCCTTCACAAGGCCTTGTGAAAATGTTAACTTTAACGAGCTCAAATACAAATAAAAATTCTTGATTAATTATTTATTTTCAACACTGAAATTGAAGAACATCCGAATAATAAATAATTCTCTCGTGTCAAAATTAAGGAAAATTTCGGGGTACCTTTTTTAAGATGCCACAAAGAAGCAAATTGAAAGCTAAAGACGGTAATTGAAGGGGCGATGGGTTATCACCCTCCCTTGATGGATCACGTCATTTGAGATGAAATCTTACATTTTTTTATGCTGATAGAATGTCCTATCGATGCGCGTTTACGTTGCGTTTGTTAAATATTTTCGTTCGCCAAAATAGGTCAAATGAAATGTTTACAATACGTTCTGTATTCCGCAGAGATTACTTTGTGTATTTTTGTTTACCCGAACGTTTCTGCATCGTTGAATGGTAAATGATTTTGCCTTGACTTTTACCAATTTTAATATTCCAAATATCACGTCTTCATGTTTGTGATATTGATTTCCATGAAATTCGACCTCAACTAATTGCAACAAACATAAATACATAAATTTTCAATTCTTATGAACGTAATAAATTCCTCATGAATTAACAATAAGTTATTCAATTCCACGTAATTCTGAGGACAATCAAACGGCCATCACTTTCTGTAAGAATGGCCGCGAACCAATTTGGCGTTATGAATGAAGACATTTTGCTTATTGCTTCTACTTTCTTTTGTGAGCATCCGTCATCATCATTGATCAAAATTAATGGATTCCATTTGTTTATTTTTTATTGACTGATTTTGTTCAAATAAACCTGTTGAGAAATAAATGTAAAAACTGTAATTGAAAAGAAAATAAAAATTTACAACCACTAAAGTACGTTATTCGTATCTAGTTACACTTAATTGCTTTCACAAGTTACGTTTTAAAATACGTTTTTAAGCTTTTGAAGTAAATTACAAAACAAAACAACTAAGTAAGAGAATTATGTACTAAGTAATTCAATTTTACAGTACAGTTGTACGTTATTTGTTACAGCACCATAGATCACGTAATTGGCCATTAATAGCATATCTAAAAACTCAATCATCATAAAACTAAGCTTAGCGAAAACAATTTAACCCTTTAGTTAGGTAGTCGAGTAATGGCGACGTTCAATGGTCGCTGTCAAAAGGTATTTGCATGTGTCAACCTGGAGTATCGGTTAAGCCTTATGGCATTCATCTGGCTAACCCCGGCTGGGAATGGCCCAGCTCGCCTCGTGACGTGTAAACGATGGCGATATGTTATGTAAGCCGCTGAGATACGACAAGAGATTTTAAGCTGCTAAAGACAGGTTGGTGTTTCAATTTAATATGGTATCAGTGATAATGAATTTGATGAGTGTTTAGTATAATTAAGTAAGAGAATATATCCTCATTTACTTATAGCCTAATTATTTGTAATGATTGGATATAATATATTACTATAGGTGTAGTGAGTCTACCCTGTCGGAGTTTTAAGATCGCTTAAAAGACTCCATCATGGTCGAAAGATTGAAACAACCGGGACCGACAATTTAACGTGCTATCCGAAGCTGCAAATGAATATGATTTATTTTCGTTTCGCCAATGTAGCAATGTTCATTCCGCTAATGTAGTAATTATCATTCCGTCAATGCAGTTATTTAGTTCTTAGTTATATCATCTGTGTTCGTTTGCAAGTAAACAAAGCGTAAAGTTACACCGAAATTTCAACTTGTGCACTGTTTGTGATATGCAACACCCACTCAAAGTCACTTTGTTCCTTCGTCCCCTGTTTGTTACACGTTTTGACACTTATGGGAAACAACGGAATCGAAATAATGTATTTTTGAAACGCTTATTAGTTATACAGCCTTTACCTACTAACTCCGTGAGACAAAAACTTAAGACAGACTAGCGTGAGAACGAACAATTTGCATGTTACAAAATAAGTAACAACCATTATGGCGTGAAATACTTGCCATGGCGTCACAAATGTTATTTAATTGATGTCATATTTTTATCAAAAAAAGACAAGTACAAAAGACCACCGAATTATGTTTAAATTTCAAAAAGTGTTTATACGTAAACAAATTTAATTTCGTCGTAATTTGGTAACGTGTGTTTAGATCAGTGGACTCGATAAGGGGGCGTGTACACTGCACACCGCGGTGGAGTCTAAATTGGCCGCGATGGCGTAATCGCAGCAATCTACACGGAGTCGAGAACTTAACCCGCCGAGCGTAAAGTTACGCGTTGCTGCGCCCAGACGTTCCCACTATCGCCCGTTTACCAACGAACCCTTCCTGTTAATTGGTGGGCATTTCAATATGATTTCTCTCGTTAATGCCTCACATATTTATGTCGCGTTACACTCCATGATTCCATGGCGGACATGAATTTTATTTGCATTTTGTACTTTCATTTGAATACGAAAGACGTATAAGTATACATATTTACTGAAAATTTCCCTCGTTAATATTAATATTAAATGGTATGATGCGTTAACATTTTCGATTTAATTACTAAGTTATGCGTTACTGCATGAAGTTTGTTTCGAGTCTAGTTCGGCTCATCAGTTAGTTTAGGCGGTTCTATTTCGAGTATCATCTAGACTATACTTAGCTATGAGAAGCGATGTTTAAGTTAGTTTGCCTGTTATTGGCTAAGTCAGCAGACGGAGTAGAGTGCAGGCTCGTATAGGCTGCGGTTGTAACTTTACCAACTAACATTATGCACTTACACGATCGCTCGTATGCTTATGCATGTTCGTGTGTAGCGCTCTTTATGAAATAAATTCGTGAGCGGTTGAACTTTAGCGTGCCTTGTAAAAGTTTTTGTCGTTATGAAATTCTGTACTTTGCTTACTTTTAATTTGTTACAGCTTTATACACCATATTACCTTCTCGATCAACAATATCGATGTACTATGTTTCTATTCACACAATTAACAAAATTCATATTAAACTAAGCCATAAACCGATTGAGCGACAATGGCCCAATAAATATGAGATGTCGCAGTGAGGCGGACAATTATGAAGATTCAAAAAAGAAGAAAAAGCTCGTGGGTATGGGAAAGTTCACACGTGATGTGAAGCCAGCAATGTGTAGCGAAGCGGGTAGACTTAGTCACAAGAGGAGCGACAAGCGGGTATGTTCGAGCGATTATGAAAATATAAGTGTACTTCATAAAAATAAATGGTCGTCACAAATAGCAGTTATAAAAATAGTTTGTAGCAGTTTAAGTCTCTTTTAGGTTGGTAATAAAAATAATGAATCGTAATCTACATTATTTTTATGAAGCCAAGGGATCAGATGTTTTGTCAGATGTCAAGTGTGATGACGTTGTAAAATGGATGCTTAATTTTATAGAAATATATAAATAAGAAGACATGAGAAAGTGAATAGTGGATTTCCAGCAAAAACAAGTAATAATGCAGCGAAAAATAAATTACCAGGTTAAAAGAGTATTAATGTAAACTTCATCGCTCGAACTCGCTAAGCTTATGATCATGTCACCAGTCTTATAACGCCAACTGACATTGTACCGCCGATCTAAGATATTCATACAAGCACCACACATAGATAGCTTCGATGCTCAGATAGCACTGAGTGATGAGTCTGTTTGTAATTACACTCATTTACGATGTAGATAACATTAAATAAATGGGCAAGTGATGTTTCCTTCGAGTAAATAATATATGTACAAAAATGTGTATGTAATTGTGGGTTGGAATATACTTTCATCAAATGTCTAGGTCACAGGACTAATTTGTTGGTACGTTCTTTTAATATTTATAGTTTAATTAACATTAAAGAGTCTTGCGTTTGGTTTCGTAAGTTTATGTTAGACATCAAAAGCGTTCCTAAAATCTTTATTAAGTAGATAGTGTTGCTTATTTAGATAAAAGTAATAACTAAGATTGTTTAAAAATGTGTAAAATGTCTCATTTAAGTCATACATGCCTAAACATATTTTGAATTAAGAACAATTTCATCAAAACAGAAGGGAATACGTTCCAAATTTAAATCCATCACCAATTCGCACTAGTCATAAAAGAGTCATAAACAACAAACAATTCTGTTGAATCGATTACCCGGCAATTGTTTATTGTATGATTTAATCGATATAAGTATGTGGACCTTCCTCGGAAGGTCAAGGCGTAGGACAACGACATGGCACCCTGTCCATATTATGTCAAGGGAAACGTGATCGAGTGGCCGTCCGGATATGCCGGCATATTTTTATGTAGAGGACTCTTCAATATTGCAAAGTTGATTTGTTGTTTCCGAGTTTTTTGTATGATTGTCAGTTTTCACAATGAAACCTTAACCTTAATCATCTAGCGATCCACTTTCAAAGAGCAAAGAGAAAATCTATCTCGAGTTTCACATCAAAAGATATTCGTAACACAAATGTTTGAATTTAAAATTTAAGCTCAATGAATGAACAAAGTGTAAAATTATCCGAGTACAAAAGCAATTGGCACGCTTGGCAAATGGCAACTCAGTTTTATTTCGAACCTGCGAGACAGCGTGGCGCGAAAATGTCGGCATGCGCATACGATTAAAAAAAGAAAAAACGAGCTGCGAAAGTCAAATACTGGAATACTTCTGTTTTATTTTAAATTTTGTCGTTTAAAAATACTTTTCTGCTGAATACAAACTAACATAAGAAATTGTCAGCTAGTTGTCAAAAGAGTTTTAGAATACAATTCAAAAATGGAATGCAATATTCGAGGTTCAAATATTTTAAAAAACATGAAAGAAAGTGTTGTACAGTCACGAAAGCAATTTAATCGTGATTCGATTTGTGTATTTTTTTGGTATTGCAAGTTTTCGTCATGGAGTAGGAACGGCCAGGTTTGGATCGTGACCGGCAGCACGAGGTACTCTTGCTTGTTTTTGTATATTCCAAATTACTGAGCCTTCAATATGATTTATTGCGTCAGATGCTCTGAATAATATGTTTAATTAAGTAAAGGTAAAACTCGAAATAACTCATACGTTTATCGCGCGATTGACAACTGTAAATCGACTGTAAGCCTGCTTCTGAATGCCAATTATTAAAATGACTTTAAATTATTATATTTCAGCTGAGACACGATATGTTAATTTTGTGTTACTGGTATTTACTTGTCTTATGTTATTATGAAGCTATCTTTAGAAGAGGCAGACTGTTTTGAGTGATATTCGGTTGCCGAGCGACTTTAGTCTTAATGGTGTTAACGAACAGACACTAAGTGTTGTACAAACTATTTGGATATTGGTATGTACTTTAAAGGGTATTATTGTCTCTCTACATAGCCATAGATAGAACATGGTAATTTTATTAATATAATACTAATTGTTTTCGCCTATTGTTACTAACAATATTACGTACCTATTTAGGGTAAAAATAGGCTACGTTTTACGTTTTGGTTCCAAAGAAAACTTGACACCATTACAAAATTGGGTCATTTTTCAAATCGATGATTTGAAGGTACACCTTGCGAGAAGGCATTCTACACTTCACCACCATAATATTATGTAAATTCGCGATTTGACACGTACCTACCTAGTTTCTTTATAATTCGAGAGCGGCTGAACCGATTTTAATGACTCTTTTTTATTTTATTTATCTTAATAAGTAATAAAAATCCTAAAACACGCGGCTGCTCTGCGGATGAAACCACAGGGCACAGCTAGCTAAGTTCAACACCACTTAATACATCCAAGGTTACTCACACTTACCTTGCCAACGAAGAATCGTCTGTAATACTTGGCAGTGTCATCTGTGTCGATGTTGTGTCTCCTGGCGGCCTGTCGCGGGGTCCCGGGCTGGGCCCTCGACTCGCCCTCCTCGCCCTCCTGGAGGGCGTCGTCCACGCCGTCCACCCAGTACCCCCCGTTGGGGGGCTGCACTATGGAAGGTGGAACTCCTGGAGACAAACAAGGAATGGTTATACAAAGAAACTATGGTGTTATACAATTTTGAGGAGGTTGAAATTCTTGGATTTTGTTTTGGAACTATGTAACTACTGGAAACAAAGATGGTCAAATATGGATGAAGAAATTAAAGCCTAAAATTAAGTTTTAGTGAACAGAAATGGGATGGTCAAAATTGGGACATCGATGAAGAGTTCTGACTTAAAAACTATTTTGAATTGATTGAAAACCTCAATGTTATATGGTTTGAAGCTTGACATAATTTATCTTAAGAAGTTTATTAATGTAATTTAAGTATTTAAAAAAAAAACATATTAAGGTTTATGTACACACTAGCCAAGTAACTCGCAATAATTTAATTTTATTAAACTTTTAAATAAACAAACCTAACCACAGTATTTTATTTGTTAAGCAGCGCCCCGCGGTTTTACCCGCGTTGTGCCCGTTCCCGTGGGAATTTCGGGAATTTTTTTACATAAAAACCTTCCTCTTGAATCACTCTACCTATTACAAAAAACCGCATCAAAATCCGTTGCGTAATTTTAAAGATTTAGGCATACAGACAGACAAACAGACAGACACGAAAAAGAGACGACTTTATTTTATACTATGTAGTGATTTTCAGTCCATACTTCCACCCTCCTCCCTAATATAATTGATAAGTCGTGACATTTCGACATGTCGGGCTCAAATTCCATTACATCAGTCCACTTCTGCACAAATATCAAACTACTTACAATGTTTTTGTTCAAAAAACACTTTTAAAAATTAAGGAAGTCACGATAACACTGTTTTTGAAACCATTACAAAAACCGAGAGGCACTCGAACAAGGCCGAGCGTTACAGAACTTATGATCGCTTAGTTTTTGTTATAGGAATATTATTTAAATCATTTGTAGTGGTTTGAACAAAGGTTAACGTTTGAAGTCAGTTCCTACCTTATTACTTTGCTTTAAGTACCAACTGTATTGGATAATATTTTTATTAGTGTTAAAAGGTATAGACAATATGACTGATATTCGAAAGACAATCTTTTCTGTAGAGGAAAAAAGGTTTAGTGATGGAGTACGAAATAAGAATAGCATGCAATTACTAAACTTTTCTATGAATTGTCTAGAATGAATTATTTTTTATTGGAAATGGGCTATGTATTATATTAGACTAGCAGAGCTCCGTGGATTTGCTCGCAATATGCCTGTTCCCCTGGGAATTTCAGAATAAAATAGCTATGTCCTTTCCGTTGAATGTGGCTATACAATACAAAAACAATTATTTAAATCAGATTGGTAGTTTCTGAGATTAGCGCGTTCAAAAAATCAAAAAACAAACTCTTCAACTTTAAATTACATTTTAAGACTCATAAGAAGAAATGGATACATAATACCAAGCACTAAGTAGCATCAACTTCACTACAAAGTACCTCCATGATTAGAAATCCCTGAACAAAAGTGTGCATCTAATTCTAAACAACGTGCCGTGCCCGGCTTTGTCCGCACATTTTTGCCATCGCTTTCAATATGGCCGCCGTCCTGCGGTCTGCGGGACTCATTGTTCAGGAATCCTTTCAGTCTCCACGAAGCCTCATTTCCACTTAGAGTTCGGAACAGTTGCAAACATATTAAAGTTCGGTAGGATATATTATATTATTACGGGTTTTGTTGCAGCATAAAGGATTACTTAAGCAAGTAAAATATTGTATTTAATTTCGCGATGTTCCTTATTAATGTGTACAAATCGCGAAAGTTTAAAAAATACAGTTGCGAACACGAGGGCTCTTCCGTGGTTGCGAACATATCTCTTTCTCGCTCTTTCATTCAATAAAAGAGCGAGAGGGCAAGTGTTCGGAATATTATGTGAAAACGTGGCTTTACAGCTTGCGTTACGTCTTTCTATACAAACTCGGTTTCAGTCAAAGGATTTTGTAGACGATTGAAGATATCATTATTTTAATCTGCTCCGTTTGTTTTTAAAAATGTTTCAACTTAATGAATACGGTATCTGTCAAACGTTAGACTTCTATTCACTTTTCTATGCGTAATTTTACTCAAATTGTTTTAAGAGTATGTATGAATATTCTTTTCTCATATTATTGCCAATACATACCTATGTAAATGCGAAGTTTATATGAATGTTGAAGTGATACAGTATATCTATAGCTAAATGATGCAATTTTTATTCCTACTGAAAAGGAAAAAAGTGAGAGAAAGCGTAGTTCTGTAATATTACCAACAATCCATCTGTTTTAAGCACAAGACCCACATAGTGCTGGTGCGGGCCGTCACGGGCCCGTTACGGGCCAGTGTGGTACCTTTCATACAAATACAAGGAATACAACGTCACGCGACTCGCACCCGGACTATGTGTGTCTTGCACTCTATTAAAATATGCAATCAACAGAATTTACTTTATTCATTAAATTAGTTTATGAACTCGTCAAAGAATACTCCGGAATAAGCGAAGTGTAACCGCCGCGGTGATCCAGAGATATCTCCGCTGAACTAATTTAATTAATGCTTTAATCAGCTAACTAGATGGGGTGCCTGAAAGGGGTTACTGATAACTGGAACATTGAGTTGGACTTCAGTCTGTACAGTTTGATCTGGTCTAGAATATAATCATTAGTTTGGTTGGTTTTGGTTGGAAAGTACTAGTTTGTGGTTACTATTACTAACCACGGATGTTAAGGATGTTACTGAATTTGCAGTTTTTTGAAAAAAGAACACGGAACTGCCACCTTTACAGGTTTACGTTTTATTATGCCTTCTTTATGATCTATTTTCAAATAATTTGCTAGTCATTCCTGCATGATGAATTCGTTAAAAGGATAACTGATTTTTACTTTAGTTTTTGTTTTAAAATAATCTTTCTAAACTACTAGGGCATTAAAGTAGCCACCGATATGACTCTTACGCAGTAGTAAAATCAGCTAGCATTACTACTAACAATGAAGTACATAACAATACAATTGAACTTAGAATTCCCATTTAATTATCTTTTTCATGAACCAAACGATCGCGATCGCTTCGTTAAATAATGGAGTCGTTAATCTAAGCCCATACAACTTTCACACCTCAGTTCTCAAACATTCCCATTATAAGTACTTTCTCTAACAAAATGGTTACAACAATAAGATTTGTGTAACCACTTTTGAAAAGATTTATTTCGACCACAATTAATTTCTTGGAACTGTTTTCTGAAGGTCTCGGTTTAATCACCTAAAGTTGGTATTTGTTCTTAGATTGTATTCTTGATTCATCATTTTATCTGTAGGAACCCATTTAGTGAATTAATTTGAGATACTATATTGTGTTGGTTCTTGAAGTGATAGCTTAGAAGTAGTCGTTACATGAGCCATGTCAGAGGCCTTTGGCGGCTCAATAACTCTGACACAAGGATTGGTCTCTTCTTCTTCTTCTTCTTCTTCATAGAGTGGATGGTCAACCTGACCAAAAGGCCTCTGACATGGCTCATGTAACGACTACTATCCGTAAAAAGTAACCGGGACCGACGGCTTAACGTGCCCTCCGAAGCACGGAATCATCTTACTTTTTGGGCAATCAGGTGATTCAGCCTGCAATGTCCTAACCAGTTAACCAGTAACTGTTACCAGGATTGGTCAGGTTGACCATCCACTCGATGAAGAAGAAGAAGCTTAGAAGGAAGTGGTTCTCAATTCGAAAGGACCATTTTAATCAGAGCAGACACGTCTGATAATATTGTAATTCTGTATACTTTTACGTTATCATTACAGAGTAGAGTTTGCTAAATTGAAGATGAAGGCACCGTCTATGGCGTAGCTTTGATAAATAATAACAGCTTTGTGTTGTAGCTGAGATTGAATGGGAAATATGTGTTGAGGAAATATGAGGTTATATAACTTGCAACATGTCTACTATACTAATATAAAAAGCTGCAGAGTTTGTTTGTTTGATCGCGCTTATCTCAGAAGCGACAAACCCGATTTGAATAATTGTAATGGATAGCCACATTGAACGGAAAGATTATTGACTATTTTTCAAAATTCCTACGGGAAAGGGAACAACGCGGGTAAAATCGCGGGGCGCTGTGAGTGTAACATACATATTATGTGTTGACATTTTTATAACTGGCAATGTTTCTCCATTACTAACTAAGGTCAAAGCAAATAAGGTATTGTAAAACAGATGTATCGCCATTATAAGAACTAATTTACGAGCCATGTGAACTACAATTAAATTAGAAGTTCGTTGCATTGCAACACGTTGTTGTAATCTTTTGAAGAAATTTCAAAATATTGTGAGTCCATGTAATGAACACAATTTTGTAGCGCAATGGCATTCGAGTCGAGTAGGTAGCTAATTGTGTTATAGTCAGGTCAACGGACCTTAAACACGATCGTCAAGTTTTTAAATAGTCTTGGAAAGGTATTTTTTTTAATGGTCATAGTTTGAGCTTTTCAATAGGTTCTAATGAGTTTTTGAAGATGCTTTTAAATTTTTGGGCAAAGTTACAGCAACTAAACTTATTGTTAAACTTCTTCATCGAGTGGATGGTCAACCTGACCAATCCTGGTTTCAGAGTTATTGAGCCGCCAAAGGCCTCTGACGTGGCTCATGTAACGACTACTATCCGTAGAAAGTATTGTTAAACTCGTAATGAAGGTGTTGCACTTTTTTCAGCCTGAGTCTTAATTTAACATTCATTCTTATACATTCTTAATTTATGATGATTAATAATATTCAGGTTTTCTTTTCCAGCTCTAAAAAGTCAGTTATAAAAACATTTGAATCTAAAAGATCTTAGGAGAATAGCGAATTTTTCGAAAGAAGATCACATAATTATAAAAGATAATACGTGTTATATGATCACATAGGTAATTATAGTGTAAAGAGTAATATTCAACGTCCTTTAAAAAAATAACGCTAGTTTCCTTAAGCCTCATTGCATCGTAGCACCCCCACGACAACGTAAATGCATCAATACTTACCAGGTCTCGACAAGGTCTCTTCCAGGAGTCTTCTGCTGGCCTGGCAAGCGGCAGCTACTCGCCGCTGCGGCGCCGGGCCCCCGGGGGAGGGCGGAGGCCCGTGCGGCGCTGGGACCCGCCCCTCGGCATACGAGTGTCGGTCACTCACCGTCACCGTGTTACCCACTGACACCGAACGACGGTTCTCGGGACGAGACACCTGGAAGCAAAGGGTTAGGTTAGGTATGATCATTGACGTCCGTACTCAGAGTCGTTGAAAGCTTCCTTAGTAGAGTGAATGAGTGTATTTCATACATGTCATGTATGAAAAATGTCTATGTCTTCACATATTGTCGACTCCGAGCAGGAATCGAACCCCCTCGACACAGTAAGCGTTCTCACCGTCACTGTCAAGATGTATGGCACGTCATGTCACGGGCTTGTCAAACTGTATAGTTTAAAAATAGCTATGTAGGGCATTCCTATATCGCAATAGTTACCCTACTCTTCATTATTACCGACTTTTCATATTAGGACGAACTATTGAACTATGCATACAAAGTATAATAAGCTTCAAGATTACTATCGACTCTAATATCGCACATTAAAGCCGTGTATCCACTAGGCAACAATTGACGCGCAACACGTGACGTTCGCAGGCTTGCACAGCGAGTAACATTTGTTTAGCAACATTTTCTATCGAACAACAAGCTACCCGTCATGTTGCGCGTGTTGAACGCTGTTGTGCACCGTTGCCGAACATGTTATGCGTCACGTGTTGCCCGTCGATTGTTGCCTAGTGGGAACGCGGCCTAACTCTTCAGTTTCCCTCAGGTTTGCTGAAGAAAGCTTGACCTGTATTTGATGCACACATACAAAACACCACTATTTAAACAGATGCGACACTAGAAAAATGAACCACGAAATACCAAAGTCAACAATTATCTTTGAAACTGGCACAAAAATTACGGTATTTAGTTGTAAAAGTAATTTGTTACGGTGGCGTTTTTGCGTGTCAATGTTGTTATACGGTAGCTATTTGGAGCTAGGTCATTCGGGGGTTAACTTGCATCTCAATGAGAATAGTAGGTAAGTGAGAACTTTAAAAAATCTTCAATTTGTTACTTAATCTTTGGAAATTGAAAATAGAATAGAATTCGACCCATGTTTAAATCTAACACTGCTTGATGCTCATTTGTTTTTTTAGAATAGAATTCGAATAAAGTTTGTTTTTTATTGTCTATTTGCTTTGTTAATGTAACCCTTTGTCTATTTTTCATAGATATTTATTATTGATAATATTGGAGGTTAACAACCGCGCACCACCCACAAATAAGTTCAAAGGAGTTTTAACTGACGTGTTTATCAAGAAGCGTTAATTTACCTATTTGAGGAACAGAGTTCATCGTAGAAAAGGCACAATATAAACTGAAATCAAGTACAGGCGAGGCAAGTAACCGTGACGCATCGATCATTGAACTCGTGAGATTCAGACATTGTTGATTTTCACTATAACTGTACCGAACAACGAAATCATTTGCGGTGGATCTTGTAATAACGTCGGCTACCTGATCCACAAACCGTAGACAAATAAATCACAGATACGGTTCAAAATTTAAGAAAAATCGAGATGAAACGTTCACAAAAATCGATTCCGGTATAATCGAATGGCCCATAAATTGTGGTAGAGCTATAAACACCATCAAAAGTTTAAAATTGGACGACGGAAGCATTAGCGCAGCCGTTGACGGCAACCCGTGGCGTAGCGTGGAAAACTCGCGCCATTTTCACTTTGATCAAATGAATCTGACGTGACGCCATCTTTGAAAATGGACAGTGGAATCAAATATCTGTGGCCAAATGAAACCATCGACACTGAAGACCGATTAGAAAAATATTATAGAGTTTCACACCCATGCAAGAAACCATAGAGTTCCATAGAGCTAGGTACTTGTAACTACATTTATAAGGGATTCTTTCACGACTCTGTTTTCACCCGACTACGCAAGCATAAGGAAGGTTATTAAGTAATAAAATTGAGCCTTAAGTAATACTTTATAGTCACGTTGAACCACAAAAGTTACGCTCATTTCTCATGTAAATTGCTAACGTCGTAAGTTTTGAAACGGAAACGGATAATAAAATGGACAAAAAATTTAATGAATTATAAAGAAACAAGTAGATAGATACTATGTAGTTAGTTTGTACATAGTTTAGATTTGTTAAGTAAATAAAGTATTTATTTCTTTGTTGTTAGGATATCAAATATCCACTTTTATGGCCTCTTCACAGTTTGTTAGAACTAATCTAACTATTGGGTGTTATTGGGTCAACAACGAGTCAATTCAAAGGCAATTATAGGTAATTATAAAGGCAAGTATTGGTGATTCATAGCTTGCAATCTATTTCAACATAATAAGTTCTTTCTTTACGAATAATTCCAAAAATATCAAAGAAAAACTCAGAAGAAGTTGCTCTGTTAGCTGTTTCGTATCACTCCCTAACGCCACGTCACTAAACTATGTAAACTAAGATTTATTAGGACTAAAGTAAATAATCGGTCGAAATAAAAATTAGTCAAGTGACACAAATAATTCTTCGCCGATCCTCATTAGTTCCCGAAGACAAATCTGGTAAAACATCCAACTATTTTAAGAGAATCGAACGCTGATCTAAAATAGGAAGGTGGAAAGATTTGGGGCGCTGTTCGTTTGAATGAATTTCAAAAAAGTTTACAAGCACAGATAAAACAAAGTTTTAAAAATAAATCGAATGAATGTCTCTTTATTTGAATTCTATGCATTCTATTCCACAGATAACAACGCATTTTGTTTTTATAATTCCAAATTCAAGTTTTTTAAATAATACGTTATTGTCCTATTTTATTATGTCAGTTACTGCTGCATTATTTTATTTTTATCTAAATTAAGTGTTTTAGTATGTTAAGCATCACATTATTCTTTCGTAATCATTTAAAGTAGAATACTAAGTACGTACAGTAACAGCTCACACAGTTAATTTACACAAAGCTAAATTACAAGACACATTTAGACCGCATAACTTACACAGATCGTAAAGGCAACCGAAATATTTTAGCACGTGGAGCTCATTCTAAACAATGTTCAGTTGTTCAGCGTAATTGCAGTCAAAGAAATACGGGTAAATGTACTTTTAATTATGCATTCAAGTTTGTAATGTAAAGACTTGGGAATATTTTTGGTTATTATGAATTCCTTCGTAACTAAAACGATTCCTATTTTTAAGTTTATATATTAAAGAAACATTTAAAAAATTTATACATAGAGTAAATGTTTGACTAAGGAAAAGTATTATCAATAAAATGTAAGTACCTACCTAATCGATAGTTTATTTTTTTACAATTCGATTTAAGAAAGTCAGATAATTGATTCCAACATTGACAAAACACAGAGTACTAATCAAAAGAAATGGCTCGAGCATTTCCGTAAAATTTAAAATTAGAACACTGTTCTGTGGTTTGGTCATAAAAATATAACTGGCCAGTTTTATGTTGGTTAGTTTTTTTTATCAAAAAGTTTTGTTGAAACGTGACAATAGATTTATATTTTACAATGAAAACTTTTTATAGAATGATACGTTTGATATTAACTTACTGCAAGCGGCATCTCTTGACCTCTGTCTTCACTTAATTAAGCAAATTGGCATAAAGTCAACAAGTAAATCTTAATGTTAATGTATTAGAAGAACTAGACCGACAGACATGATAATACTGAACCAAGGACGCTAGACTTGTTTTGTATCTAGATTTAGATTAACAGATTAGTTTATTTGCGCCATCTTTGGTAAATAACGGAGAGAGAAATAAGGCAGACGACATTAAGAGGGAATCGAATTTATTGTCTATGGTTTGCGAAGTGAATTTTGAATTTCGAATATAGTTAGATATTATCTATGGTATGAGAATTGAATTTCGAATCTATCGTTAGAAAAGTTAACATTCTAAATATAAAATATAGAAGCATTATTAAAAAAATTGGACCTAAATAAGTTGAATAAAAATATTATAGAGGAGACAGGTTGTTGTTGTCTTTCCAGAGATAATAATAAATATTATTTTGATTACAATACACAGCAAACATTCCGCCACAGTACAGTGCATTTCATTTAGTAAATGTAACTTCCATTTTAGTTATTGAAATAGCTGAAGCACCTGTTTGTTGCAAATGGAATATACATTTCCTTATACATTCAATGTAACTAGATCTGGATATCTTAATATTGATTTCTGTAATATCCAGAAATCAATAAATAAATATACCCGGACACATTCACCCACCTAAGCTCTAAGCTTGTAATATGGAATCCAACTAAGCAACCCCCGACACAGTAAGCGCTCTCACTGCCACTTAGCCAACGGGTTTGCCAAAATTCGAAATAAGACAGTTAATGCATTATTATGCTCTAATATTTAGAGAAGAAAAAAAAACGCATTACTAATGTTATGTCTAACACAACCTTAATATTTGTCATCGACAAGAAAAAAGAAAAAAACTTTTTGCTCAACAAAAATCGCTCATTCAAATAAAGAATCATCGATGGTACTTGACACAAAATTGAGTACGGTCGGACCTTTCAAGAAAATGCCGACGTCACACATTGTGTACAGAAAATCAAGGCAATTTCTACCCTCTTACCTGACTAAACAATATTTGTTGAAACTGATAACTCTGTGATACTGAGTAAGCAACTCCAATGGTTAGCTCCAATTTTGTTATCAATTTTGGACTAAGAATTAACTTACGCGTACATCAACGGTTTTGCGAGGTCAATCTAAAATTGAGTACTAACACGACCGGTAATGCAAAACGTAATTAATTTTCGAGATATTTGGCTATCATTTTGCTTTGAGAGCAGAAATGTTTAGTTTAGCTACCCTATGTTATGTGAAAATATTAACTGAAAATTGGAGAAATGAACAGTGCGTGTAGTGTAAAACTTTACAGGAAAGCCTCATAAAATCAGTCATCAACGTTTAAAAATGAAAAAAAAAAAACATCTTTCTTTAGGCGTAACATAAAACTCACCGCGTTTAAAAAGAGAATAATGCATTCCGAATTTAAAACACATCGATAATCGCAATCGCATTATCAAATAAAGAATTGCATGACGTATACAAAACTTACCTAAGTACTATTACGAGTATAAAAATAGAAAACATATATTTATTGCATTATTTACATAATTAATGACGCAATAAAACTTATTATAATGATAGAACCATGTACATAGTATGGAGCACGTGTACATTACATTATCTAACTTCAAACAGTGTTCGTAGTGCGATAACAGATAAGCCGGTTAAGCGCAATGCACTTACAATAGGATACCTACCTAACAGTTAAGATTAACTGAAACCTATGCACTTAAGTACGTCGCTAGGATTGAATAACCCGACCTTATTCAATCAATCTTCCGTTATTAATCGTGTGTGATTTTTTGGGGTGTATTTAATTAATCCTACTGATATAAATGCGAAACTTTGTGAGGATGTATGTGTGTTTGTTTGTTACTCTTTCACGCAAAAACTACTAAACGGATTTGGATGAAACTTAACTGTAATATAGGTTATACATCAGAATAACACATGGGATACATTTTATCCCGAAATTCCCACGGGTACGGGTACAACAAGGGTGAATAGTTGCTGTAGGATTAAGGAAGTTTCCTTATTTCATCAGAACGTACTTATAATTTTAATTACATTAATTAAACACAATTAAGTTTGCAATAATCTTTAAATCACGTTGTTCCAATAACTAGTAACAAAAACAAGTCGCGAGACACCCGTAATGTACAGTTAATTACTGTTAAAGATATGTATTGAATATTTCATTTAATTGCTATTGATTGGCGTACACGAAATATTATGAGGAATCACTGACCTACGACGCGGTAAGCTGTAAGTTATTCCATGGTTACGACTAATTTTGTCAAGACATTGTCAAACGATATATTGGAGTCAAGGACTTGGAATAATAAATGTGTTGTGTAGCCTATAAAATGTGCATTTTATTTTGTACTTATAAAATACAGTTTTAAAAATGGAATTTGATTTTGCTCGCCCAAGTCATATAAAGAGAATAAAAGAAAAAAAACCACTACGAGATTACTGGCTGGAAAAAGAACAAAAGTATTCAATTAAATAAAATTAAAGAGGTTGTGCGGTCAAAGCTTAATTTAAAAATATTTCACCGTTACAGGAGCGTTACAGGGCTTTTTGTAGAATATATTCGAATTTTAAATCAAAAGTTTAATTTTCATTTTCAGACAAGTATATCAGAACATTTTCCCCCCATGTTCATTAAACGAAGGGAAGTCTACGTGTTCCATTGTTCGTAGAAATAGTAACGCCGTTGTATAAATTAATCAGTTGGTTTACATAAGACATTTCACGTTAGATTTCTAACGTTTGAGATTAGTCGCCGTAAAGTCCTACTAATATTATAGATGTGAAAGTTTGTGAGGATGGATGTATGTATGGTTGTTACTCTTTCACGTAAAACTACTGAACGGATTTGGATGATACTTTACAGCAATATAGATTATACATCGGATTATACACATGGGATACATTATAGTTATCACGAAATTTCGGTAAACCGGTACAACGCGGGTAATACCGCGGGGCACGGCTACTTAATTATTATTTGTTTCAGGTCCTGCAACTATCGACTACTTCATAAAAAAAATATTTGTGTAAAAAAAATGTAATAAGTCAGTCTACTGCACTATTATACTGTGGCAGTGATATCGCCATGCCATTCACTCGTCTCAAAGATAAAGGGCGCTTCACACGCCTCCAACGGTATCTGATGAACGAATTATTCCGACATTATGTTGTTCCCTGCTTTCCTTCACATGTACCTACTATTGTTACACAATACTCCGCTCGGCTGAGTCTTGAACAGTATTTTATTAACTTGTAATAGACGCCTTAGCGCATTGAAGGAAAACAAAGCTACCCTTATCACTGACAGGGTCGGTAGCGACCCTTTTTACGTAGATCTCTGTTCTGGATAACTGAACAACAATAATTCGAATGTCAACTTTATTTTACCTACTTTTATGTGAAGAATCACTGCGGATCACTTTTATTTATATTAACCAACTAGAAGCGCCCCGCGGTTTTACCCGCGTTGTGCCAGTTCCCGAGGGAATTTTGGGATGAAAAATAGTTTATATGTTTATATGTTAGGCAACCTTTCTGTTGAATGTGGCTATCTATTACAAAAAGAATTATTAAAATCGGACTGATAATTCCTGAGATTACCTCGAACATACAAACAAATAAACTTAAAAATTTTACCTCTTTATAATATAAGTAAGATATCCCAAACTTTTTCATCTCTTCGTTCTCAATTCGGTTAGTGTATTCTCTTTTTAAAAGCTATTTCGTACTTAATAAGTTCCTGTTATAGAGTACTCTATACTCTACGGATTTTAAAAAGTAAAACAAAATGAGGTCGACACTCGGCTGTTTCAGATTTCCTCCGGAGAAAATAGGATAATAAACTAGCTGAGATAATGCAACAATGAATGGGATTCAAGAATTTGAAGACAGTAAATAGTATTAAATGTACGTGAATGGGAGCGTAGAGAACTCTTCCTAGATCCTCTTGAGTAATTGAGTTTATCGAACCGTTAAATGAGTGTTGCAATTCTTTGATTAGCATGTTTTTGTTTTAATTCATTCCGGTATTCGACCTTTGTTAGATTTTTGTTTTACTAATTTGCATAAAAAAATGAAGCAATTCTACATTTGAATTGAGAATATTGAGACGAGATTCAACATAACAAAGTTAGATCACACACTGTTCTAAATTCAAAACTTTTTCATAGACACTTACCAACCTTAAAAAGTTATTAAATGACTACACATTGTTCTATATTCAAAACTTACCTTTCAAAGACAATATCATTATTCTTTTACACTTTCTGGGCAATGAATCAATAATTGAGAAACGAATAAAACCTTTATTGATTGACGTGTTAACGCATTGCTACTACATTATTCTACTAAACGATTTAGATGTTCCTGCAATTTGTTGTTGAGTTGATGACGCCATCGCGAATGCGCTTGTTAGTGTATTGTGTAACAAAGATTGAATGAGGCGTTAATCAATCAGTTGATGTGAATTGAAGGCGACCTTCAACACTTTAGTAAATGGTTTCAAGATTTGATTGACAGTGGTTTAAATACTATGAAATATGATGAGTTTCTAAGAGTATTTTTAAAAAAATATGGAGTTTTAACCTAACCTAACTTATAGAGGTAGTCCCAAAAGGGGTACCTAGTTGAAAGGCACCTGCGCGAATGGCTCCTAGTCCCATTAGGGCACATTCCAGGGTGCCTAGTGCAAGGGTATATTTGTTTAACATTTCTTTTACAGGTCGTATTATAGGACGTTATGAGTCGCTAAGATTTGGCGAGCCTACATTACGTCACTCTTGTCAAATATATGTATATTTTTTCAATTCCGCCATCTTGCAAATTTTACATTCACTCAATCTAACCGCTACCAAAGATGTTTTGTGTATTACTGGACCTGTCAATCGAAAACTAAAAGTTTAATTTAATAAATTTTAGAACTCTAAAAAAGACAATCAGTCAAACTATCAGATCCATGTCTTTTCCTTAATTTTTCTTCTTAAGAACGACGCTAATTTTCAGCTGCAACCCTCCAGTAGGTATGCTCTCATAAACCTAACCATAGACATAAGTATAAATGTATACTAAACCCACCACACATGTATAAAGCATCTGACGTTATTCAAGTTCATATTACGATGAATGCGAGTTTCCACAAAGCGCATGTCGGATTGCATCATTGTACTCAACAAAAATGCTGTAGTACTAATTTTGCATGCACGCTGAAAAGGTTCGCTGGCAAACCTCTTGTAATGAAAAACTAAATAATGACTAATTAATTTTGTAAAGCCTTGTACATAAAGACAGTACAGTGACTTGTCTTGCTTGGTAGCTTCTAAAGGGTAAAGCTACTTAACAAAACGTATATTAGAACTAACAGCGGGGTTTTGCCCGGGTTGTGCCCGTTTCAGTGGGAATTTCGGGAACCTACCCAATAAATGTGGCTCTACTCATTACAAAACGAATTATTCAAATAGGATCGATAACTTTTGAGATTGGCGCGTTCAAACAAACAAAAAATCAAATAATCCCTCCAGAGGCCAAAACATTTTGCCCTCTGTTATATCAACGATTCTAAAGTACGTTTTATTATTAGGTAGTTTTTATAACGGTATTCGAATGTTGTGGTTTTTAAATTAAGAACTATGTGGGTTAGCGTTTGCAAGGTCGTTTACCCTAACAAATAAGTGTTACCATGCCATGAATTAAGTTTATACACAAAAAAAGCATAATTTGTTTTATCTTGTTTCTTGAATGGCTGAAGATAATTGTATGTCACCCAAAAGAAAGTATATGCGTGAGTAGACTCTCACATTAACATATAAGTAACAAAACGTACGTCACAGAGAGCTCGAGGCTATTAACAGGTTGTCCACAAGAGACTCCGTTATGTGACACACTTTGTTGGCCTAAAAGTTTTGTTTTGTCGAAAGAGACAAAATTTTAATTTCGTTTCGCAAGTTTTCTCGCTCTAATCACCATAATCTTACCTAATTATCTGTCTAGCATTTCATGTGAGAACACAATTGGTCAAGGACGGATTAAGAAAGAAAATATTTAATCCCATTCACGTTTCGTTGCGTTTACATAAACCATGATCCTAGGTCTCCCATTACTAGTTTCGAAGGCCATTTCAGACAATCAAGTTGCAAAACTTAACGTGAGATGCAATAAATAAAGTAAGTTAACATAAACAATGGCAGCGTAACAATGTAGAGTACATTACGCTACGGAACAGGATGCGACGAGAGAAAGCGTGCAAGAAATGATGCGGCAAAATTCGACCGATGCGTAGCAGAATCGCACCGAGCATACATCAACGCATAATTATGAAATATTACATACACTGGCAACACAAGCTCCGTAAACTACCCGCCATTGTTGTCAGACATCAACAGATGACATGCGTGAACACCGTTCTAAAATTGAAAAGGGAAAATATGCAACTTCCACGGACTATTCTTTATACAAAAGGGTTTCGGAGTAACATTTAACAATATGGATGTTGACAGGCATAGACGAACTCCTTAGTTAAAGGTTTTACTTGTCTTTAAAGTAGGTTTCATTTTAGTTTAAAAAAATAATTCTCAGTTGTAAAGGTTTTATTTATTCCAATGTTAAAATTAAATTAATTTCATACAACAGGAAAGACGCATGTGTTTTTATTTTAATGTTTTTGTTATGATTTTAATTAAGTACTTGACTGTTTGTTATAATTGAATAATCCCGACATAATATTGAGGTTAATTAGAACGCCATGATAAAGTTATTATTGTCTCGCCTCGGTGCTCGCTCGTCACGTACTATATGGAAGTTAATGACATTATATTATTAGTTTTAAGAAGTACTTACTGAAGTAGTCGATAGGTAACCATAAACATTGATAATTTTCTAAAACACATTTATTGTATCGGCCTGTGTTGTTATTTTAGACATCTAGGACAATTAAGATAAAAAAGTTTTCATGTCATTTCGAAGCAACGTTTAAAAATAAATTTACTACACACTGTCAATAAACGAACTATCATCTATAACTCCATAATTGTATATGCTAAATCCAATCCAACATCCCGCGCAATACAGTGTGATACAAAAAAGACTGAAACGTTTTATTTTGTCAATTTTTTTTTCTATTTTGCGGTTGGCAACCTTTGTTCTACCGTTCCATTGTAAATTGCAATGGAATTTTTATTTGGCATTTAATATTTTCATTGAAAAAAGTTTTGTTAAATAAGCCATATACATTTCTTTGTTCGTCCAAAGAGGTTTCAAAAGACTATAGACATTCTTTTTATTTATAATTGGAATTAATATTGGAGTTTATCGTCTGTTCTGTTTGTAATATAATCCAGCAGTTAAAAATGAATTAAAGAAATAACAAACTTAGTTAACATTAAACAAACGTACCATAAATAAAATAAGCGCCATAAACTAATCGACGCGTAAACCTATTAATAAAAATAGACCGAAACACTGCCGTACTGCCAGTTAAACGATAAAGTTTCGTGTGAACCGTTCTTATTCAAATGTAGTGTGAAAATTGCTTCGATTTTCTTAACTCGTAAAACATTCAGAATTAATTTGCGTAAAATGTAGTCGTTTATGCATTTCCCTGAAATGATTTGTTTTCTAATTTTATTGCCTCCTTGCATGTTGGAGCGTGTGTAATCATTCCCTCCATTTCCTGCCTGAAGACTATAATGGTTATTAGTCTATGCCTAGAACTAACGACTTATCTAAATGGCAATCTCCTTTTATGACAAAATTACTTTTTCAAACCACAAGATGTAGAATTTAATAACGCCCCATTACACCAACATGAACAGTAATATAAAACTTTTCTTAATAAAAATAGCAATATAAAAATTCCAATCAAGTTTCCCAAAGTTTCGAACTTGAAATTTATTCGCATCGAAACCATTACTTGGCTGCATTCAATAACATCTTCATTGAGATGTGCAACTACAGCAAGTACATACAAAAAAGACTTTGCAACACTGTATTGAATAACTAATATCGTCTGATAGCTCGAAGGCTGCATGATCAAGATGAAAAGCGGAGCTCTATAAAAAGGAATTTATTATTGAACGTCCTATTTGAAATGAAATAGAACGGTACAATTCCATTTTTAAACAATTGACGCCGAAGAAGGTTGAATAACTACAAAGTAGGTTTTAGCCTGTAATGTTCCAGTTCTGACGAAATGCATTGCATATCATTAAAAAGGTTTTATAGAAAAAAAATGTTATTAACTACGAACTTCTTTTTTTGGCAGCAGGATTGTTCGAAACATAACAGATAGCGAGTGTGCAATAAGAAATTGTTCCCACATGTACTCGTACACAGTAATCTGCATCGCGTAGCTGCGGGCGACTCCGGTCGGGAACCTTCCGGATCTAGGTCGCGAGACAGAATGTAGTATTCCCTCTACAATGGATTCAATCGAACGCTCTATTCATTATGGTATTCGTTTTGATTCATGGTGGATGCCTTCCAACTTCAAACTATGGGATTAAAAAGTTATGCTCTACTTCTGGTATACAATAGCTGAAGTAAAGCTCTTTATTTTTATGATCGCCTAGTACTTATAGTCCGAGTCAAATGGAGCGGATATTTATTGTTTTTATTGATGCCTAGTATTTATAATGATCTAGGTAAAATGGGGTAAATATTTATTGTAGATAAACAATGCCATATCTAATTCTTGTTTCGAGTCATAAAATTCCGGTATCAACATTTCAATTAAAGACAGTTTCGTTCTATTCCTACCCCATCACTAAACCTATCCTCTATCTATAGAATTGTCTCTGGTTAATCAGCCATATTGGTTTAAATTACAGGTCTATAAGCAGCAATGTGTTAAATATTATTGTGGATATTATATCCACAATAATATTTAACTGGATTTTACTGTCTATTGCCAATAGACAGTAAAATCCAGTTAAATATTGTTGAACTTAAGTAATCTACTTCTAAGAATCTTCTTTTCAACAACAATTCTTCTACAAAGTATCTTCAAATCCTGGAAGAAACCCGATCCCGCCTCGAGCCAGGTAAAACATTATTTTTATGCGCTTTATAGCAATCCTCTATTTTTATCTACTTTGTTCTCTCGTAAAACGTCATAGCGTTATGAAACCACAAAGAAGCACAGGAGCGTCGTATGTCTATTTTGGCCAGGTATGTACTCAGGATTATGGTGGGGCAACTTTGGATAATATTATGTCAACCGCAGTTTTCGTAACAACATTTTTTGGTTAGTTATATAAGTATGTAAAATAGGGGAAGATATAGGTTTATTTTAGTCGAATATATTAATTTTGGAAGGTAATGTAATAGGTTTATAATCATGATTTTGGTTCAGTGAAACAAAAATTTATAAACATTGAAATACTAGTCACATTCACAAGAATTCGCTAACAATGAGGATTGATTGATGGAAATTTGTCACTTTAACATTTGCAACAAACGAAAATAACCGATGCTATTTTTAGTACACAATAACATGTTCAAAGCAGCTTCGTACTAGATAAAAGCCCCTAAACTTTTTCTTTACAAAAGCCCTTTGGGGGCTGTTGGGGGCTATTGCTAGAAAAGCCCCCAAACTATTGGTACTTAATACGTCACTAAGACCTTTGATGGGCCCACTTATAGTTTGAGTAACAAGACAGGACCTGCCAGCTAATATTATTGGCAGGTTTCATGACGTTAAAAACAAAGGATTTTTAAATGGGTTTTTATAATTTCTTTGTGATATTACTTGGCTTTGAAGCTGTTAGAATAATGTGGTTAGTGGGACATCAGATTTCATTATTGAGATCTATATTTTATAAAGGTATATAGGGTCAACTTTTTTATGAACTACTTTTGATTGAAGCTATTATACCGAAGAAGATTCATCGAAGTATGATTGACCGAAGCTTTTATGAAAAACTTGAGTAAGATTACGTCACTATTTTTATTTTGAAAATCGTTTCTCCATTCCTTATGGGATAGGTTAGTGATGAATTTTGTTAAGCTTTTAGATTGCCTATCATATTTTTACGAACTGTCATCTTTGCGACATCTTTCCGAGCACACTATAGTTCGCGTAACTTTTGTGTAGCGAAGTCACCAGGGAGCGCAGTTTCGTTAATCTCTTAGTAAATTACATGAACCTCTTTGTCATTCAAAGTCTAGGCTAACGACTAACGTTTCAGGTAAGCGGAAGTTATTAGTGAGGTCTTTGACCTCCGCCCAAGCCGCGCCGACGCCGCCCGCCCAAACAACGTCGATCGTGTAATACGTTTTCGTAATTCAACTTTTTTATAGTAGGATAAAAACTTTTTTATCACGTAATAGAAATCCCAGAAAGGGTTAAATTGAAAAGCTTTATTTATTATTATATTTTGATAGGATAACGGGTTTTATTGATATTTGAATAGGAGTTTTATGTGTGTTTGTACTTTATTTATGTTTATAAGTAAATATTATGATTGGACAGTGATTAATAGTCGAATGTTAAGGTTTATTTAAGATTGTTGAAGTTGTTATTTGGAAACTCTTGATAGGTATTCAGAAATTCCCATATAATCACCCTCAAACCGCAGAGCGCATTGTATATGATAATTAATGTTATGTATATTCAATTAATCTCATTACCGTTAGTTAAGCATAGGTAATGTCTGTGTATAATTCGACACTGACAAGACTAAAATAAATAATAAAATAAAATAATCATTTATTGCCACAATTACAAGAAAAATAAAAAAATACAAATTACAACTATCATAATACAGCAATAGGAGACGTCTCAGCTGATGCTGTACCGAGGCCGAAGTCTCGGTACAGCGCTGGTTTTTAGACGCCCCCCGCTCTGGTAGAATAAACAAAAGCGATTAACATCACTCGCTAAATAAAAATAAAAATATAGTAGAAAGTAGAAGTGAGTGAATATGAATTAAGTTATGATAGAATTATTAATTACAAATTATTAATTATTAACTAGTATCGCGCTGCGGTTTTACTCTCATTATAACCCTTACCATGGGAATTTCCCATATTATATTTTGCCATATTAATAAACTCGTACTAAGAACATTTTAGCTATCAAATGATTTGTCACTTTCTGACATACGCAATTTTCCTAAGAGCAAAAGAGACAAAACACTTTATAACATTATTTTAGAGCGTGTATTAATAAGGCGGTTAAGCTTTAGTACATTAGTATAGACATAGATATTAAGATTATTCTAGTACTAGCAGCGCCCCGCGGTTTTACCCGCGTTGTGCCCGTTCCCGTGGGAATTTCGGAATTTTTTTTACATAAAAACCTTCCTCTTGAATCTCTCTACCTATTACAAAAAACCGCATCAAAATCCGTTGCGTAATTTTAAAGATTTAAGCATACAGACAGACAAACAGTGTGACACACGAAAAAGAGACGACTTTATTTTATACTATGTAGTGATACCTACTCTCAAACACTCGATCGACTCTAATTGATGACGTTATCTGCCACTTAAAGTTCTGAACTTCACTTTCAAACTCCAATTTTAAACTAGAAATGAGCTGGGTAGGACTTCCTAAACTTTTGTAATAAGCTTAGTTATGCTGAAGCATAATTTTGTGATAAAACTGCTCGGGGCGTTTGGCAATGTATAACTATTTGTACTTCATATTTCCTTATTAGGGATTTATATTGATTTCTTAAGAACATGTCGGAGGCCTTTAGGCGGTCTAAAACTCCGACTAGCTTAAAGTATTAGCCTGTAATGTCCCATTACTGGGCAAAGGCCTCTCATCTGACTGAAGTTATCAGTACAGTGAGGAGGATTAGGCATAATCACCACGCTTGCCAAATGCGGGTTGGTGATCTCAAACTCGAGCCATGTTTGAAAAGTAGGAAACATGTTTTCGCTCGACCCGGTAATTGAACCCGGGACCTCAGTTTTGGCAGGCGAGCGCACATACCACTAGACCACCGAGGCGTTCTAGACGAGGAGACTAGCTTAACCTATTCGAAATGAATTAATTTATTTGGAGTTATATACCTATTGTGTGTTTTAAGCTGTGAGCTTTAAACCTTAAATGGTAAACGTTTGAGACATCGTAATTACACAAAAATAAAATCTTCTGTATTAAATGTCATAGGATTCTAATTTTATACGCAAAAATATGATATTGTTTTTGATCGGAAAATTAAACTATGTTGATATATTGCATAAGTTTCCATGTAGGTAATATGATGATATTATCATGTGTCCATAATTTTCACCATTCTAACGCAATTATTTTTTTCATTTTTTATTAGAAAGATGAAAATTACCCTTACTAATTTATTTTATTCTTAAAATCTTTCTCTTTTCCAATATAATATCATTTACTTATAATATTTTGTCATAATCATTCATCATCATATATTTAATCTTTCCTCTATAGTTTTTCATAGTTTCACGGTCGTCAGTCTGTTCCGACCGGGTGTCGCGTCAAATGGAATGGGAAATTGCAATTTGTTCGGCGTTGCATCGTATTTAATATTGAAGATCACATCGCGCCGCGCCGGTTAGATGATACATGCCTTCCTTTACTTGTAGTTATTAGGTAACCATTGAATTTGGGCCAGACGCAGCCTGTGATGTTGTGACGTAAAAGACGATTTTAACGTCTTTATGGCATTTTTTAACATGTTTAAATTATTTTTTGGTTGTCGTCTAAGCGTTTGGGGGAGACTTTTGTCCAGCAGTGGAACGAGTCAGATTGACAAAAACATTTAAAAAGTCGTAGTAACTAAGTTACTGCCTAAGTTGGGCCATGCCTGGTTTATTTTCAGGGTATACTTTTTGCAAACGGTCTTTCAATCTTTCACGGTCATATTTTTAAGATTCATGGAATCCCTTATCCTAGTTCTAATGATAATGGTTTTATTGCTTAGTTTGATCATGTTCAGCTTGACCTCGAAAACCTCTTACAACAGAATGATAGTAGAAGTCTATCCTATTCTTTGCTTTCCTCCGTTTTCTTTGCCAAATGTTCTTTGCTTCACCCAAAGACATTATAATTTTGGCAGCGCTACCGCTCTACTAGCCTCGATATTTAAGATCCCTTCAGTCTAATGTCACAGGTCACAGGTCACAGGCTGAACTAGGCCATTAGACACAACTTTAAATGTAATGGTTGACCCAAATAGTAGCCATGGCTTTATAATTGTACCATCATCTTGTTTGCCTTATTTAGAGGAAATGAGTTGTAGTTACGCACCATTTTGCAGATTTACTGTTCTGAAGCTAAAGGTCAATTCTTTTAAAGATATTTTTATGGTATTTTCGTATTAAGATCGTTGGACGTTTTTGCTCTATAGCTCTGCTATGCTCCGTTGCTATACTACTATGAATACCACCTTATTACGTTGGTATGTTGTGTTTGATATGATTGGTATTGGCAAATGTAACATAGCCCTGAGATACGAATAGCACAGTTCTGGTGGAAATACATCCCTTTCGCTTTTTGTTTTTAGAAACTTTGGATTTGACTTAAAATTATAATAATAACTTTCTATTCTCTCCATATTACTATCGTAGTGCAGTTTATTTATCGTATTGAAGTACAATGGTACTCGGTCGAAAATGCCACAACATTACGGAGCACAAAACGGTGGAAACTAAAAGAGAACTGTGAACGAACAAGTCTAGGTGCTGGTTTCAAATGAAAAATGTAACGGAACAAGACCAGTGCATTCAATAGAGGCCTTAGCAGGGAAAAAATATACAGCTGGAACGGTGGAACGGTTACCGATAGAAAGAACCGTTTTATATAAAACGAAAAGTTTACGAGCATTTCGCAGAACCACAGTGAACATAAGTCCGAAGCATTTTCTAGACAGACCCAAAATATTTGACCGAACAAAAACTTTGATGAAAAACATCATTCCCTAAATGAAACTCCATCCAAATATTGGCCATGATTTCGTCCCGGCTTGTCAACTATTTGAATTTCCAACGACTGTTTGAAATTCAATGAGACTTTTATGCTAATTCATTTTACGTCCGGAGTTGTCTACGCGCTATCTCTTACCGGTGTAAAACTGTCCCAAAATACCTGAAACAAAATTAATAATTTGGTTAATTTCATCCAAGAAATATGACTATACTAGACAGTCAAAGAAAAATATGAAAGCATTTAGGGCCGCCGCACAATGGGCCACGGGTCACAGTCACAATACTTAAGTGAAACTATTAGAAAAAAGCCGTTGGTCACGCTTTGTGGCTGTGGTGACAGTGTGCAGCGACCCTTTAATTAAGTCAAAACCACAGGTCAAAACTGACTATTCTTGAAAATTTTGAGCTTTATCGATATTGAGCATCGGCTATAAATCTGCGAATTTTAAAGAAAGAACTATAAATTGGCGAGTAGCCCGTAAACTAGCCGGCGTGCTGTCGGAAACTCGCCTAATGTCCTTTAATATCACTGTTGTGGAGTTCTTACTGTATATAGCATGCAGGTTAGGTTTAAACTCCTTTCAAGTAAGGTAAACTTTCGCCCAATACGAATTTGATGCAAACAAGTATTTTCAAGTATTCAAGATCCTATATTTATATAGCACAGGAGGTATCTGAAGTATGAGTATGTTCACAATGATACATGAGAATGCATACCAGGATCTTATCTCAATTTATGCGGGAACACGAATAAATCTGAGAAATAAAGGCGCGGAAGCTTATCGATAAAGTATCGAGGAAACATCTCGAGAGCTTCTGCTCGATTCTCGATTCGGTAAACTGGTTTAATGTTTGAAAGTATGTAGTATTTAATTTGGCAATTATGTGTAATTGTAGCATTCATATGTATTGACCACTGCCGCAAAAGAGGGGTATTATAAGTTTGTCGTTGATGTCTGTGTGTGTGTCTGTCTGTAGCACTGTAATTCTTAAACGGATGGACCGATTTCGATGCGATTTCCTTGCAGTGGTTCTGAGCTATGTTTGATAAAAATTGGCCCTGCCAATCAAATTGTAGTTTGAAGACACTTTGGAGAAATGCAACCCAAAAATCAAAGTAAAGTCCATGTCAAAAGTCCATGTCTTTTTTTTCAATAACATATTCCGCTATATTCCAAACTTTTGATACATTAAAATATTGCCCAATAGCATGAATTTAAAAAATCGAACCCCAAAAATGCAAATCAGCTATAAATTATATTCTGAATGCTCTTCGACTGTACCAAAAGGAAAATAAACTGATGCAGGTAGAGAAGAGGACTATAAATATAAGATATTTCCTATTCTACCGAATGTATTTGGAACTTATTCAAAATGGCGAAATGGGTCTTAAGCGAGTACGGCTAGGAAGGTTTATATTTGCCTTCTTAGGTGTATGTGTTTACGATCCAATTTCACAGCGGAATTAAATGTTTATTTTGTACTGAGTTACATGAAACTACTGCTCGGGGTGAAGAAAAATTGAAGAAGGTTGGGTATTGTAATGTTAATAACTCATGAGTGAGTTAAACTGTCAAGAGGTACCCACGTAAAGTTATAATTAAAAACAAAATCTGGAACTTTTCGGGTATAAATATCACTACATAGTATAATACAAAGTCGCTTTCCATTGTATGTCCCTATGTATGCTTCGATCTTTAAAACTACGCAACGGATTCTGACGCGGTTTTCTTTAATAGATAGAGTAATTAAAGAGAAAGGTGTATATGTATAAAAACTAAATTCTAAAATTCTTACGGGAAAGGGAACAACGCGGGTAAAACCACGGGGCGCTGCTAGTTTATACTAATTGATATCTTTCAACTAGGGTGGTCATAGCACAGGGGGCTTAGACAAAGTAACATTGCATCGTACCGAAACGATATCGAAATTCGTCATCGTCTTTGAGATAACGAAAACAATTTCCTAGCCAATGTAACACTTTGGTATCGATCGTCGAGTCGAATTGTTTATTCGTTAAGAAAAAAAATATTGACTATGGTATCGAAAATTTAGCTGTCAACGTCAGTTTAGAAGTGTCAAATTCGATTGTTTTGTGGAACCGCCACTAAAACAAGAATTGAGTTGCGTCGTGTTTTGTTTTGATTCTCTTGTTTTTAGTTTTTAAAAGTGGTTTAAAAGTTTTTAAAAGTGGTAAGTACCTACCTAAATACAGTGTTAATACATAAAAGTGGTCCACAGTCTCCTAAATATTACAATGGGTCTCAAATAATATATATTTTTATAAACCTAGTTATAAATTGCAACAACATAATACCTAGTTGTCTACCACAGATTTACATTAGTACATTACCTATAAGTACATATGAAACTTCTTACCTTTATTTCCAGAGGTATTTCGGAGGAGTCTTAATCTAGCATGTGCTTGTAGGTCGTCACATAACTGCTTAAAAGTTATTTTGTTCAGCCTGAAATGTTGAATAAACAACAATTCTGGCATATCCTCAATTGTTTCCAATTGCCGTCGTAATCTAAATCGCATTTGGCGCCTCTCCCAGGTGTTCTCGTTATGGGCAGCCCACAATAAACGTAAAGAATGCATTATAAATGATTCCCACAACTTTACACATTGTATAGTCAAAATCACAGCTGATGAATCAAACGGACATAATGTTTGGAGATAACTACACCGTCCTAGCATTCGTTTCGTTATTGTTTTTGACGATCGCGATCGAAGCGAAGGCGAACGTCAAAAGTGTTGCTTGGCTACGCATTTGTATAGAAGTAAGCGTTTAAACAATTCGTTACTTTATGGTTTCGCGACGAATTAGACGTTTGTCTACCAACTTGCGATAACGATGACGAATGACCACGTGACTTAACGCGGCTTATGTCAATCCCATACATTTTAATCTTTTCGAACTTCGTTATCGTTTTTAAATTGTTACTTTGTCTAAGCCCCCAGGTTACTCCTGTCAAAAGCTATCTCATGTCAATTTGACATTACTAATTTAAAATACGATAATTAAAAATGCCCTAAATACGTCACTTAATGAAGATAGTTCCCACTATACAAACATGATAAGAACTATTATCAATCATTACGAAACTTAGAACAACATGACCCAAAACAAACTTTCGGTTCTTGGTAATTAGATAAAGTAGATGTTTATGGTTTCTCACGTTATTTCCGAATGTTTTTATGGTTTGGGATATATGGCAGTGAAACTACATCAAACTTTGATAAGTTGTTAGTTGATTTCAATGTTGTTTGGGGAAAGCACGTTAAATTATCGGTCCCGATGGTTTCAATCGTTAGACCATGTCGGAGGCTTTTAGGCGGTCTAAATACTCACAACACGGTTGGCCACCTTTTTGAACTTACTTACTTAAGTAGTTTTATTAAGATAATTTTTAGAAGGTTTTACAAACATTTGGATTAATATTCAGTTAATTTACAGGTTCTCAAAATTCAATTTTTTACTATTTTCAAAATTGATTTTAGGATTTTTTTGACGTTTCAAAAGTTCAAAACCTTCCGAAATATGGCCTATCAGTTAACTTATATTCGAAATTATAATTCACTCATAGATAAGTTTGTAATGGAAACGCAATGGCTTTTCCCTGAATCTTCAGTAACATAAAATTGGAAAGCCAATAACGTAGATAACATCTACGGGCGCTAATGGATGAAAATGATAAAGCTTTGTAATAAGAAGATTAAAAACGATCCCAGAGTAATTAATAATCTTTATTATGATTGTCTAATATTTAAAGAGATTGTAATTTCGAATATCCTTTATTCAGATAAATTATAAATAAGTATGTTTATAACAATGTAACTAACATACGAAAATTATATTACGAATATTTCTGAACATTTCTGAACCAATACCACTGCACTGATATCTTCAGTGAGATGAGAGGCCTTTGCCCAGCAGTGGGACATTACAGACTAATACTACCTACCTTATACCAGTACATTTTACACAGACCCACGTACAGTAATTCAAAATGCAATCACATCTGTTTATTACAATTTATATTACAACTGAACGACTGCTCTACCTTATACGAGGCATAGACAATGAAACAGGTCGTATTCTACGATACGACACCAAATCCGTAGACAATATAGAATTAACTAAAGTAATAAACAGCGATGCATGCAAAGCTCTGAGACCGGACTGTTTTAGTCTCGCAGCTCCCACAATAGACTATAGAGTATAGACTATAAACTATTTATTCCACCGAATGGCCAGTCTATTATAGGAAACCAGTGCTTTCAAACGATATTGTTACTCTATGAAAATAAACACCGTTCGTTGGCGCTTTAAAATTGAACGTGAACAAAGTTTTAAAAAAGGAATTTTCCAGAATTCATAATTCATTCAAGTTTATTAAGCAACATAAACTATAAAGTGTTCAGTAGCCGGCTAACGGAGTCTTATAGCGTTTAAATTAAAACTTGTGTCATATTTTACAAAAGGCCGGCACAAAAATGAACAGAAATTTTCACATTTACGTCTTCCCCACCTGACTGGATCAAATGATAGGATTCTGTTACCGACTTACGTCAGATTTATCGATGGATATTTCCGTAGGCACGATTTGATTTGGCAAGGATTTCTGTGAAATATATCATTTTAGTTTTCGAAAGACTTTCGGAAATAGCTTCCTCCATCATAGAGTTTGTCTGTCAAGTAATTATGGATGGGAACGCAGATCAAAGATGGCTTCTTGTAGGCGAAGTATTATGAAGGTAAGTGGCACGTGCATACTGCAATTAGGATATGGTGAACCAACATTAAGAGGGCGTAAAGCGTTCGGGGCCCAAGGTAGAACACGGTGCCTTAACACACGAGAGCATTCATTAAGGTGAAACGAACATTTACTAGCAAAAACTACAAGCGATAAAACCATTTTTTCCAACATTTTCTCCGACGCAGTTGTTGAATTTCAGCAGAGCAATATAAACTTTATGCCGGTGGGAAATAGTACATTGTACCAAAAAAATCCGACTCGTTTTAATTTTAAATATGTATTTACAAATGCGGAAACTTGGAGGTGAATTTTTGTTCGGAGTTAATGTGTGACCTGGTGGGTGTTTTATGGATTTCGCTTATGAGTTTCGCTGCGATAGCTATAGACAACACACTTGTCTATGAATGGAAATAATAATATAATAAATACCCGGACAAATTCACTCTCGGTTAATTAGATCCAAAATAAGCTCTAAGCTTGTGTTATGGAATCTAATTAACTGATACTACTACATATACATACACAAATACTTTATAAGAATATATAAATGACACCCAGACGTCGTTGCCAACAACTATGTCTTCACATATTGTTGACTCCGGGCGGGAATCGAACCCGCAACCCCCGACACAGTAAGCACTCTCACTGCCACTGTGCCAACGAGCTTGTGAGCTTGCAAAGCCGGGCTTGGAAATAAAAGAGAAACAATAGACAGGCGCCAATCCTGACTCATGCAACTTTCTCGAGTCCATGTCAGGGCTCCAAGCCCCGCCTTTTTATTGCATCCATAATGTACAAAGATAATAGATGCTTAATAGAATTGAGTCTAATAACACACTACAATTCTCATTGTTTGACGCATACAATAGACTTGTAATTGTTCTGTTTCTTAGTATATCTACCAACATCATTTAAGAACGAAGATTGTTGGCATTTTCTTCAATATATTAAACAAGTAAAAGTAAAGTATTAGCCTGTAATGTCCCACTGCTGGGCAAAGGGCTTACCGATGATATGAGCTAGCGTGGTGATTATGCTTTATCCTCATCAGTTCATCACAGTACTGACTTAAATACAAGTGTTTGATAAAAAAGTTTTAATAGCATTCTTTCATGTTTTGACATTTCTTTGCTGCTATCTACTATATATTTAATGCGCGTTTGATATAGTCATGCATTGTCATCTAGGTACAATGCATAACAATATCAAATATGCATTAAAAATACAGCTCAATCGGTAACCGGAAGTAGATCAAATTTAACTTGCAGGATTTGATTATAGACAAACATTGGGGCAGGTGAATGAAACTAAGTAAAAGTTTATAAAAAACTCTATTAACTGTGTGTTTTTGTTATTACCCATTTCACTTGTAATTATCAACGAATTAATTAATTTCCACAATAACTCCTAATTCATTGTTCAATGAAAGAAGCAAACCATCCAGTTCAGTGAACACAAATACCTCCAATTACTTACTGTAAATGTAACAGTTTGTTAAATAGCAGGTATTTTAGTACTCGTGATATTATGCCTATTAAATACTCAGAGAACAGCACACTTTGCTTAAGACTGTAGTAAGACAAGCTTCTGTTCAAACTTCAGTTTTATATATAAGCCTTCGTAGATATAGATAGATCCTAGAACATACCGAATTACAGTTCGAAACAAAATAATATTAGCCCGTAATATCCCACTGTTGGGCTAAAGCGTCTCATCTCACTGAAGATATCAGTACAATGAGGGCGTAGACGTTAGTCTACTGCGGGTTGGTGATCTCAAAACCGAGCCATGTTTGAAAAGTACATGTATAATAATTGATCATCGTAAACATAACTCACAAATACAAACTCTAAATGTTAGCTAACAGCCTGCGGTAGTTCTAATATCATTTCAGATTCTCCCACACAAATCGCTCCTACAAGTACACCCGCAATTCACTCGATGCACTAACCATTGCATCGCCAACAAGTTAAACGAAATAGGAATTTAATCGAGCAAATTCTATTCTGGCTCATTTCAATGGACCGTTTTGTATTGAAGTTTAAATAAATGTATTGGGAACTGATCAACTTAATCACGAGTGGTGTCATTCATGTGCAGTCGACCGGCTTGATTCACAATATATTATAATGAGATTAACATCACGGACAGATCTGCGCGGCTTTTAGGCAATTGGTGTATACTTGTACGGACAATGTTTTTTGGTATACTATTGTATGTTATTTTGCTTGCTATTTGGTATTGATTTAATGGTATCTACGTTATTTAAGGTAATTTTTGCAGCAGCTGTGTAAATATCAGATGGTATATGTACAAAATAAAACTCTTTGTACTTGTTACAATAAAATATCGTACTAGACGAATTGAAAACCCTTTTCTTTCAGTAATCGTTTAAGAAATGTTTCTTTTTTATAGTTGTATTCAAATGGCAAAGGAATTTCCTTTCATTACTATTTAAATGAAGATAAAGTTTTCAGTCTACAATAATTCTTCAAACCTAGTTGTTCTTTTATTTTTAATAAACTTAAAATGGTTGATTTGTGATTATACAAAACGTACAGAAATCTTCACATCATAAACATTTTTACAGTCGAGATAAAACGAGATCAACAAATCTGTTATTAAATACGTATTAGTTTAGTAACTTTAATTATCTAACATCGTCGCATCACTGCTCTTTGATTGCATGACAGATAGACGTCATGACTTCGTTCGACGACCGCCAGTTCGAAGACGCCTGATTTCTATTCAATGAGTAGATTTTCAATGAAAAATCATATCGATTACAATAGCAAAGACATACTTTTACCATAATATTATGTTGTAAACTTTTTGTTTTAAAAAAAGCAAATGGCGAGTTTGATAAACTTAGTTGTCAAAGATTTTGAATTTCGAATGTCATGTTTGTATTTTTTTAAAGTGTGTATGAATTTTGACGAAGAAAAACTATTGTGTTTTCTATTTGTAGCATAATAGAAAGTTGATAATAAATTGCACAATACTATGTTACGTTTGATTTTGTTATGGATTGTAGATATTATTACAAAGTTAAGTACATAATTTATTACGAGGTAACAGTTACTTAGTACTTATAGTGTTTTGAGATTATGTTATGATTTAGTTTAGTTAGAAGGAACTCGTTTGATAATATGTAATATGTTTGACTAAGTTTGACTAAGGCAAAAGCATCTCATCTCAATGAAGTTATCAGTACAGTGACCCGGAAATTGAGTTTCAGTAATTAATTTGATTATTATGGATTTTTTTTAATGTCCGGTCGAATTAGTTATTTTAAAACATTAAAACGATCCATGATCTAACCCCCAATTATGAAAAAGACCAGCAAGTATTAAGAAATTCGTATTAATTTAAAAATCAATAGATTATTCTTAATACTCACTGCCACGCTCAGAGACGTCCATTAAGTCGTCACTTAACTAATGACCGTAATTTTTCACACATTACATTCATGTCAAAATCACTCATTAAATCACTACTATGGAAGCATTTGACGTTTCTGAGTACGGGCGTTAAACTACAAAATAGTAAATACTTACATTAACAAATAAAACACTCTGATGGTCCATTTCACACATCACAAACAACACGTTCGACCATTTGAAGATGAACTCGTATAACTGGTCGATTTCAATCAGGAAGCATCGAAACTCTTCGACCGTGCGAACAATGTAACAACACACCAAATAACTTGGTTTTTCTATTCGCCTTTTATCGAACAATAAGGCCCAATTAACATTACGAGTGAGTTCAAACTATCTGTACAGGACTTTAGTATTACAAATATCGAACAATATAACACTGCAAATAACTTGGTTTTTCTAAATGCACTTTATCGAACAAAAGCGTCCAGTTAACGTTGTAGTGTAGTCTAAACTATCTGTAGAGTACTTTAGGATCACAAATATTGAATACACTGCAAATAACTTGGTTTTTCTATTCGCACTTTATCGAACAAAAGCGTCCAGTTAGCGTTATAGTGTAGTCTAAACTATCTGTAAAGTACTTTAGTGAAACAGATGTTCACAGTCTGACTACATTCTGGTAACTGATTATTGTAATGTGAGGTAACTAAACGCACTAACATTCTTTGTAATAATACTTGGGAATGAGGAACTGTTTCTTTGTGAACACAGATTTTAATTGCGTTTTTATGTTACCTAAGATGGTTTGGGAAGTTTCAAATGTGAGAGCTAGAGATAGAGTTAGGTATAGAGAACAAGTTTTATGTAGTGTAGAACAATGTTTTTTGCTTATTAAGAGACACACATAGTTATATTTTAGATGGATAAGTTGCTTTATAAACTTTACGCTGTCTGTCTGTCCCTAAGATCTTTGAAACTACGCCACCGATTTGGACGCGTTTTTTTTAAATAGATAGAGTGATTCAAGAGGAAGGTTTATATGTATAAAAATTCCAGAAATTCCCACGAAAACGGGCACGACGCGGGTAAAACCGCGGGTCGCTGCTAGTTATAAATAAATATACATAAATAGCGCTGGTGCTGGACATCACTAGAGAGACAGTCTTTAATAAACATTATTTCCAAGTTATTTCCACTATGGAACGATTTGATGATGCCTTACCTTAGAATTTACACAAAATGCCTACAATCGTAATAACATACGACAAAAACATAAAACTATTAACTTATCAAGTAAAAAAATACGTAAGTATGTCTATTTCATATTCCAATAAAACCTACATAACGCAGCCAAAATAGAAGGCAAAAATAATTCATAGACTAGAAATATTGATAAAAGGTCACCGGTCTACAATATTTATGTCACGTGATGATATAAATAGAGGGCATTATAATTGGACATCTATATTTCCCCACGAGCCTTCACATTACGAATTCAGGGGCAGACGGTCTCCTGACGCAAAAACATGAAAAATTATAAATATATCAACCTCTATTTGAAACCGAATTAGGTAAAGAGTTTGTATCCAAGTAGGAATATAATTGATCTTCTTTTTTTGTATTTGGAATCATTTCATTCGAAGCTTGACCAATCTCAATTCGAAATTCAATTTTACGAAAAGTAGGAACCATACTTAAAATATAACATTTATGACACACACATACAAACAAAACAGAGACAACTGTTATTTTTTTAAAGTACAAATTAAATAAACTATGATAATTTAAGGTAATTTTGAATATCCGATTGCCTGTCTCCAAGTTCTGTCTAGACAAAAACAATAAACAAAGAAAAAGGATACAGCAATGACACGAGTGCAAATTGAGAATAAAAACTGCAATGAATTTACATACAATGAATCTGTAGACCTCTTTAAGGTACCTCATAAAAAATAAAATAAACAGTAAGTACACTTTACAAGAAAAAGCAAAAGTTTGTTTATATGGTCATGTCAACAGTAAGTAAGAGTAGGCTAGAGGCCAACCCTGGTGTCGGAGTTTGTAGACTGCTTCAAGGTGACATCGTGGTCTAACGATTCAAACTATCGGGACCGACAATTTAAAGTGCCCTCCGAAGCACGGTAGCGCTCAGACAGAAATGCCACCATAGGCCACCCATCCAATTAGGGGTCGAGCTGCAAATTGCTTCACAACTGCAATGTGCTAATATCACTAGTCAAGCTATCTCAATTTATATAACAAATAAAACCATTCATTTGGAACTCGAAATTTCTAATTCAGCAGTAAGTTTATAACTCTGTTGCACATTTCATTGCATATTCTATTTGCAAACGGTTACAGCATTTAGCTATTATTCAAGCTGCGAAGCTATTGCGTGGTCTCCGAGGAGTTTCGATCAAGGGAAATTTTACCTTATTACATAGACGTTAAGGTATATTGATGATGTCTATTGTGACCATCAACACCAATTTTCGATCTGAGTTTCGATCCAGCCAAGGTAAATTTAACCTTATTACAAAGATGTTAAGGTCTATTGACGGTGTCTATTGTGACCATCACCTATGAGTCAGTACTGCGTTAGTACCTGTCAAGTCAAGGCCTTCATAAAAGGCTGGTTACTGCTAGGTCTCTAGCGCTATCTGTCGAATATAAAACAGATAAGGAAATACTTATTAATTAATAAGGACATTGACTTTATTATTAATGCACTGTTATATTATCTGTTATATTATCAATTTCTTATTTTTTGTTAAGAAGTAGTTGCCATTATATTTGATTTAAGCAGGAAATGTACAATAGATTTCTTTTGATGTTATATTGGTAAAGTATTAAACCTTTAAATATTGCCCCAAGATAGCAAAAGTGACACAGTGATTTTTGAAAAAAGAACACACGGAAGTTATGAACAAAGTGAATGTTCAATGTGCTGAATAATGAACATTTTGAAAAAAGAACACTACTACATTATAATAGTAGTTTATGCAACTGTCATATAAGGAAGGGTATTAAAACAAGAGTGTGAGTTTCATAATAGTAACGAGTGTTTTAATACCCGTGTTATATGCAGTTGCATACACTACTTTATCTTCACTAATGCAATTAATCAAACAACAAGAGTAAAAGCTGTCAATAGTTTTTCACGCGTACGTGTATTGTCACAGTGAACTTGCCGCCATTAAAATCTAACCAATGAGAGCACAGCTGCGCGTAGGGCCAATCAGGAGCGAGCGAGATCTTACCAAAGAGTTTTGTGTATGTAAGTTTAGTAGTTTCGACGAAGTTTTCACGTATAACCCAACTGTTTTCAAAAGCCAGCCTAATATCAAAATTTTATACAACTAGTATGAGGATTTTGACATAAGGCTCGCCAGGTTAATTGGTCGCGTTATAATGATGTTATAATGAGATTTTACGATATCGATGTGGATATTATAACATCATGTGCAATTGCTTAAATAGAGTGTTTTAGTTGCCTGCGCTATAACAGTAGTAATTATAAGTCAAGTATTGGAAACATAAGTAGAATGTTACAACATTAGTGTAGATAAAGGAGTTTATGTTCAATGTTCTGACTAGCGAATAATTTGAAAAGGAACACAGAATAATACTGTGAAACATAGTAGAAGAGTGATAATGAAAATCAATGTTCTTTTTTAAATAATTTGTAATAGTCAGATACATACAAAGAGATTGTGATAATAATAATACAATGTTCTTTTTTTAAATCATTTGGACATAAACAGAAGAAGACATTGTGATAATAATAATTAATGTTCTTTTTTCAAATCATTCGCTAATCGCAATCCCAATCGCTGCCTAAGTGATTAGCATTACCACAAGACCTTACCGTAACCACCCATTGATCTCAAACCGCAAAGATAACAAAGATTACATCAAAACTGGACGATCAATATCGATTCAAAAGGGAACTTCTGTGACTCAACATTGAGTCACTGACTCATTTTGATCATTTGGGTAAAGTTTCCTTAAATAGGGTAGCGTAGCGTTAAAAGGGTTGTTGTCATATGAGACCCTTCAATTTTGGGAATTAATTCGGTATTCTTAATTCTCATGTGAACTGTTAGAGGTATCGTGTTAGTGTTAAAAATTTTATGACTAAGAAGAGTGTCACGAAGCAGCGACGGCGATGCTGACTAGTTTTTTTAAAGAACACAAGACTGTAAGTCAAAGGTAATATTCAAACTTTTAACCGACTTCAAAAAGAAAAAGGGTTAATTTGTGAGGTATATTTTTTCCTAAAAATTCGCTAGGCGTCATCGTGATCGACATTATATTACACCTATAAGTAAGATATGATGGCTTCGTATTACTACAATAAACATCTAAATAAGCAAGTTAACGAACAGTTAATAAGTAAAATCCTGTTCCCAACACAAAATCACACCACCAAACAATCCTTAGAGCATTAAATTCTTAAAGCGCAATCTCAGTAATTGTTGCAGACAAGTGTATTGCACTCCACAATCGTTCATTACGCGTAGAGAGTTGTTATTATAAAATCACTGATTGCCACCACTAGCAGTTAGTTCAATGACACCGAACAATTTGCTTCATGCGATTGATGTGATTGATGTAACGCGTTTACTAGTTTATTGTTTAGTTTATGGCGATAGTGTCGTCTTGGTATTTTAGATATCAAGGTGACGTATTTAAGAGGAGAAACGATGCTAGGTTCAAACAAATATCGCTCGAATTATTTGAAAAAAGAATATAAGACTTTAATGTTGTGCAACGGTGCAGGTAAGCCAATGGTGGCTCCCCAAGTAACATTTAAGCGGAAAAATAGTATATATACGAGCGCATTACCAGCTATAAGCTTAATAAAAGATGTACAAGAGTGTAATAATATGTTTAGGACTGTACTAAAGTATAACTGTACAACTGTATACAGTATAGCTGATTAACGGCTGTATAGCGCCTAAATTTGTACCTTTAGCTTTTAAATAGCATTAGAAAACGCTAAAATACAGACAGCGGCGTAAAGAACTGCGTTCAGCAACTATATACGACAATAACTGTATATTGCTCTCAAATTATACTTTTGTATAACCTACTTCTGTACAAGAGCATTAAATATTGTTAAAGCCTGAGTATTGGTGTAAAATTACTCTATTGTTCAGCCTTCAAGTTAAGCTTGATAATAGCTGTACAACAGAAATCTAGGATACTCTTAGCAAGCAATTCCCTTTATAATAGTGTAATACAATTCTATCTCATGTAGAAGAGTTTCGATTTACTCCTTTTTAAAGCCTTATGCGATTGGCGTACATTTTTCCCTTTTTACAGGTATTCGTGTTTTAGAAGATTAGAGTTATTATTATAGTGTTGGCATACGCAATTATCCAGCTTATCGATTATTTTGAAACTAATACTTATAGCTTAAAATCAGTCTATTTATTGGATACAAAAATATAAAAATAGACTTTTATTTTTAGTATTTCTACTTTTTTTAGAGCCTAATAGTTATATTATTATACTTATAAAAAAAAAACATTAAAACTAGAAAAAAGATAAAAATGCCATGAACAAGGAATCGGATTGTTTTATCGAAAATATTTGGAACACTTTTGATAAAACAATCCGATTCCTTGCTCACCGCCTTACGGGCCTTGGTTGGGGTCATAATGAGGTTCTGTATTAATGAATATGAATAAGACTTTAAGACAGCTTCTACAGTACTTAAATACTAATATACAGACAATATTACTCTTTAGGCTGAGATACGTTCTCAAATAACGACTCTGTTATGCAAAAAGCTGCATTAAGGGGGTACTAGAAGAGCAAGAGCTGTATAAACTAAGGACGCCATTTTATCATAACCTATTAATTGCATTCCAAATTTACAAGATAATTTTTTATTTATTTTTGAAATTTCAGTACAAATTTACAAAGGATTTTAACTGTATAGTACACACAATTACGTTTACTATCAATAGATCAGTCTGGGTTACTCTTAAAACTGTTTTTAAATTTGATCACATATTTGTTGTTACAGAAAAAATGTATGTATATTCCTTATAACGAAGGGGCGTGAGTTTTGAGCTTAAAACTAGTATACATATTCACATAAAAATATCAGCCGCAAGCATAACAACAACGATAAACAGGAAAGAGTACTACCACCAGTTATTAATTTTTTTTTTACTTATACTTCACATAATGGTCTCTGCCTTGGCACATAGTAAATTAAGAAATAAAATGGAGAATGAATTCAACCACGAACACAATTATAATATATTTATTCTTCTATTAAGATTTTCACAAGCCTGAGTCGGTATAAAAGAATAAAAAGGAAAATTAGAGAATGGAAGCTGTATAAAAGTATCTAAATAGTATCTTAGCCAGGCAAATAGTACAGCTATTATGAAGCTGTTATACAGCTAAATCTACACTTAAAGCTGTATAATTTTGGGGCCCATTTCAGAGTTATAAGGGCTGTATAGCTTGCTATACAGTCTTTATACAGCACGTTTAACAGTCTGTAGTAAACAAATAGTCCATAATACAGCTTTTATACAATTTAAAATGTTACTTGGGTCTCCAATTATTTGAAAAAAAAAAGAATAACGAATTATTTGAAAACAATTGTGTAATTTAAGAACTAGTTAATGTTCTATTTTCAAATATTATAGTCGCTGTTTTTGCATTGTGGTTTGCATCTTGGCGCCATTTTGAGTTTTTTTTGCTAATTGGTGACGTGTTCAAAAACTTCCATTAATAGACAAAATTTTCATTATCTATGTTTAATGTAGGTTGTTTTATTGTTGTCTTAGACGCGTGTTGAAAAAAGGGAGTCGTTAATGCGTTAAAATATTTTCTTGAGTAACTCATTAGTGGTTAGAGATCAGTAAAAAAGAAAAGATGTTTGTAAAGGAGTTGGGACCGTTTGTCCTTTGTGGTGTAGACATTTGTATTATGTCATTTGAAAGTTAAATGTTACTACTGTTTACATACCAGAGAGTAGAGATGGAGTTACCAGTAAATCTATACTTAATATAATAAAGCTGAAGAGTGTTTGTTTGAACGCGCTAATCTCAGAAATTATCAATCCGATTTGAATAATATTTTTTCTAACGGATAGCCATATTGAACGGGAAGGTCATAGGCTATTTTTCATCCCAAAATTCCCACGGAAACGGGCACAACGCGGGTAAAACTGCGGAGCGCTGCTATGATCTATTCCAAAATCCCAGATCATTTTTGTAAACAAAGTTATGTCAAGATTTTGTCACTGTCAATGTAGGAGGTCAGATGTGTCGAACCTTCGGGTAATTTCATTTAAAAATAATAATATTAGGGTAAACAGTACAGTGATTGGGGGAGATCTTTGCCCAGCAGTGGGACAATATAGTTTAAATAAAAAAATAAATAACAAAAATGTTTTTCAAATATAAGTATAGATTACAATGATTCACATTGGTATTTTTTTTAAATTGATTTATTGCCTAAAAAGTAGCATAAAACTTAATTCTATGCTATTGCACAATCATTGGCACATAAGTATAATTATTGGCACAGTGACTTTGGTATAACGATTGGCAGTGTATTTACCAATGTAGGCACACCTAGGTCCATTAATAATCTCGCTTAATCATCATCCAACATTTTTAACAATTATTCATCTGTCATTGGTCTCAATCTGTTTACTTTAACTTTAAGAACTTAACTTTAACAAAATATGAAAGAGATCATTTTCTTTTAGATATTCTTCTACTTGTGTAAACCAGTTTCTAATTTGCTTCTCTGACAACTTTGAGCTTGCTGAATTTACAGCCTCTGATGTTCGTATAGAAAGCTCAGGATGCCTCTTCAAAAACAGTTTATACCATCCCCCACCTGGTATATTATTAAAAAGTTGTAAAAGTTGTGATGGTCAATTATGACCAACGTGTGCATTAATCGATGCGGAAGGGTGAAATGATGCGGACGCATCTCCATATATTATTGCGTTTTTGTACTACAAAATGCGATTCGATGCTGATATATGTGTCTTCACCCTAATGCACACGTTTCCACGCCACTTACGAACCACGATAAAATAAAATGGCGACTTCAAAAAAATGTTCTGCGTCTCTGTAGTGTTCCAAGTATACATAAATAAACTGCACCAAAAAAGCTTTTGATAATTTTAATTTTCTTCGGAATAACAATCGTATAAAAGTCAATACTGCATAATCGTTTGAATACTATAGCTATCCCCTTATTTTTATAAGATAAATAAATACCGTGAAATCGTCAAATTAACAACTGCACGATTTTCGTGCAGTTTTTGTGCACTGGTATCACATTTGTTTACAAAAATGATCTGGGATCTGGAAACATGGTATAGTCCAATATAATATTGGAGATGAAACTTCAATGCAACGCCCATTCGCCTTTAATATACTCCAAGGCGAACTCAAACTAATACGATATCTCCAAAACTTAATGTAGAAACTGTATCGCATTGCAGCAATAAAATACCTTCAGCGATACCCAATACTGAAATTACGAAAGTCACCCGCTGCGCCAATCGAGAAGCCGCAAATTAAATGTTTTAATTAGTTTTAAAACATCCGCAGAGACAGAAACACACTATAGGGTTACCGCACTATTAATCTTATTGACAGAAAGTGAACCTTATTTCCTACGCCATAACGAACAGCGAAACCACAAGTTTTTTCCATATTTGAATTTGTTTGTGTGTGTGTGTGTGTGTGTGTGTGTGTGTGTGTGTGTGTGTGTGGGAGCACTTGTGTTTGTGTTGCGTGGATTTTGGCCTCGAATCGAGACTTTGGCAAATAAAGTCTAAAGCAAACACGTACATCCGTTCAATGCAGTTTTTTCATGAATAAGCGGTTTGTGTGGTAACATAATAGGATGGGTACTTTATGTGTAACAATAGGGTGCGTTGTGATTGGTCGAGTTCCTCCAGTTCCATGGAAACACACCTTAAGAATAATTTGAGAAGATACAATAAAAATATTTTTTTTGTTCTTAAACCAAATGCAAAATTAAACCAAGAACTAAAAAAAGCATATTAAACACGATTGAATTGAGAAACCTCCTCCTTTTTTGATGTCGGTTAAAAAGCTTTATCTCAAGTTAAATTCCCAGCAATAACTTCCTTGATTCTCAAACATATAAATACAAACGAAATAAATAAGTTAATATCAGTAAGAACAAAGCATGTAAAAAACGACTGCCAATATTGTACATCAAATCATAAAGAGCCATGACAAACGCAACGATACCGAGACATCAATTCGGCAAAATAACAACACGATAAAACTCGTAAAGGAATATCAAAGTGGAGTCTCGTAGAAGTTCGAAAGCCTCTAATTCTAATACTCTGGATTTCTTTCATGTTCAACAGATTCTATATTTTCAAACAAAATTACGTCATTCATTCATTCCTTCATTCATTTGGAATAGGTTAGTGGCCAACCCTAGTGTCAAAGTTTTTAGACCGCCTAAACGATTGAAACAGCCAGTACCGACTGCTTAACCTGCCCTCTGAAAATATATACGGTGCATAATATGTCAAAATATTTTTTTATTTTTATTTTTGTCTGTGTGTTTTTTCGGCTAATCTCTGAAATAGCTGGACCGATGTTGACGGGAATTTTACTGGCAGGTAGCTGATGTAATAAGGAGTAACTTAGGCTACTTTTATTTAAGAAAAGTGCCAAAATTACAAGCGGACGAAGTCACGGGCACAGCTAGTCCTTAGTAAATTCTGATATATTCTAATACATGCAGGTTTACTTCGACTTCGTTGCAATGGAGATGCCTCGCGTGTTCAGAAAATCGAATTTCTAGTTCCGCATTTAAGTAATACTAAGTCCTACACCAATTCTTTGAAAAATACGATTTATATTACACTAGTACAGCCTCGCGGTCTAACCTTGTACCCGTTCCCGCGGGAATTTCGGGATAAAATTTATCCTAGGTCTTATTCTGATGTACAACCTATATTACTGTAAAGTTTCATTCAAATCAGTTCAGTGGTTTTTACGTGAAAGAGTAACAAAAATTCATATATCCTCAGAAACTTTCGCATTTATAATATTAGCAGGAAGAAAAGTCTACGTACGAGGAGGTACTTAGTTTTACTGTAAATGTTTGTACATGTGGTATTCTAGGTTAAGTATCAATGCAATAATCCTTTCCGTAAATCCACTTTACTACTATTCTCAGTTTAAATTCGTTTTGTATTTTTATACTTGGATAAAGTAGTTCAAGAGACACCAATATTATTATATTTTATTATATAGTAGTGTCATACATCCGTACACAGAGACGTCAAATGCTACATTTGTAGACATTTAATGAGTTATTTTGACATATAGGTAATGTATGAAAAGTTCCGTCAATTAATTAAGTGTCGATTTAATGGACGTTTCTGAGTGACTGAGGCAGTTAGAGACCTTTATTTGATTTTGTAAATGTGTGATGAAATGATTTTGTAAATGTAATTAAATTTTAATTAACACCTACTGTATTCAAACAATAAAATATTATTTTTCCTCAGCCATCATGGTTATCCCTATAACAGCATTGTAGGCTGTGACTTTGATTCGGAATAGGGAATCCTGAGTTACTATTCAGAGCTTATAATGAATTGGAAATTCCAATCATCATTACATGCCTCGTTGTTTTATACATTTGTTGTATTTATAGTAAACAAATATATATTTCAAAACAAAGTTATGACGTAAATGGATCATCATTTTGGACTTGGTAAGGAAATCACTAACCTTCTATTTTGTTTTGTATTAAAATAAATATTATTAACATGGATAAAATAATTAAAATATTTTTATGAATGGTGGTTTCTTAGGTTAAAGAGAACACTACTCGTTTGAATTCCATTCACAATAAACTTTTTTTTTATTTACATATTTTTATGCTTGACTAAAATAGGAGTCCTATGTGATTCTTTTGTATCGACACTAATATAATAAAGCTGAAAGGTTTGTTTGTTTGAACGCGCTAATCTCAGAAACTACCAATCCGATTTGAATAATTATTTTTATAATGGATAGTTGCATTCAACGGGAATGTTATAGGTTTTTTTTCGTCCCGAGAATCTAACGGGAACGGGCACAATACGGGGCGCTGTTAGTTATCTATACTAATATTATAAAGAGGTAAAATTTGTAAGTTTGTTTGTTTGTTTGTATGTTCGAGCGAATCTCGGGAATTACCAGTACGATTTGAATAATTCTTTTTGTAATAGATAGCCACATTCAACGGAAATGTTATAGGCTATTTTCTATCACAGAAATCCCGTGGGAACGGGCACAACGCGGGTAAAACCGCGGGGTGCCGCTAGTTATTCAATATACGTTCATTGTTCATGTTTTCAATAAAATAGTATCCGTTATCAAAATTCAATACGAACCGATTAAATCGACCAGTAAATACATACATAATGACTATGTAATACAATATCACAAACATCAAATATAAGCGACACAACATGACACAAACACACATTAATTATAATTGTTGTCGACAATTACAAACGTACAAATTAAATATATAGCTTCCAAACACGCGTTGGATATCTAATACTAGCAGCGCCCCGCGGTTTTACCCGCGTTGTGCCCGTTCCCGTGGGAATTTCGGGATAAAATGTAGCCTATAGCCTTCCTCGATAAATAGACTATCTAACAGTGAAAGAATTATTCAAATCGGTTCAGTAGTTTCTGAGATTAGCGCGTTTAAACAAACAAACAAACAAACAAACAAACAAACAAACAAACAAAACAAACTCTTCAGCTTTATAATATTAGTATAGATACAATTAAAAACTTTAACAAAAACACACATAAATTAACAACGACTTAATAAACGTTACATATAATTTCCTATAGTGTAATGTTTGGAAAACTATGTGCTAATTGTCTTTTAGCGATCAGTTATTGGCCTTCAACATACAAACAAGTAAAAAACTTAGTTGTTAAAGTTGATGAACAAAATATGTAATAACATTTTATTATTAATTTGTTAAAATAGTTATTGAACTTTGAATTGTAATAAATAAGTATAAGAATTAATACTGTTAAGGTATTTTCCTGCTAAGATTGTTTTGTCAAGTCTTTAATAAACATTAGTACAGAAGCATTAATATATTCAATGTAATAATTTTTATTATTCGCTACTTAAGAAAATAAATATCTATATTAATAATCGTATTACATCAGATCATCTGATACTCCTTTCACATGAAACAAAATAATTTAAACTCCTAACTTTCACCTCATCCAATTTTGAAAGTATATTCTTTAAATTCTTCACGAATGGCGAATGACAGATGTTACCACACCTGCGCACGCGCAACTGTCCCTATAGCAACCGAATACAAAGCAATGAAAACATATGGCTTTATATGTTAACGGACTATTTTGTTTGATATTTTTGTGAGACTATTATTAATCTAATAGAAAATGTTATCATTGGTGGTTGACTTGTTATTATGATGTCGGCTCTTATACTATATTTTATGAGACAATTGCTCTTTACGGCCGCGGCATAATAAAGCAATAATCACATAGACAAGGTAAGTAAACTTAAACAGAAAATGGCGGAAATGAAATTACTTAGGTACTACTCTGTTATTTGTTAACTTACTTTAAAAATAGTCAATTCAACTGTATGCTTTTTAATGTTCTGTCAGAACGGTTATCTAAACACTTCTACATACGAGTATATATACTATGTACTAGTATGTGTGCTAAATTTAAAGCTGTACAGTTTGATTTTTTGTTTGTTCGTTAATCTCAGAAACTACCAATCCGATTTCAATTATTCTTTTTGTAATAGATAGCCACATTCAACGGGAAGGTTATAGGCTATTTTTCATCCCAAAATTCTAAAAGGAACGAACACATCGCGGGTAAAACCGCGGAGCGCTGCTCATTTTACAGTTCACTTTAGTGACACTAAAGACATTAAATTATCACTTTTGATAAATAAATTAAATCGTAAAGAGGCTTGTCAACACTCTCATTAGCTCTCATAATCTTTATTCAGACATTGAATCCATTTCATTATGTCATCACACGATGACACATTAGGGCAGGGAAAGTCGCAAATAAACATACAAGTACCTAATAAAAGTGAGCTATAAATATAGAGATATAGAGTTTTAATTGAATTAACACCCACATGAGGCTATGTGTCCGAATGACTCAGTGTAAGGTGGGAATGTAAAGTATGGGTTTGGTAGGTCAAGTTTAGCGATTTTGATTTGAAAACCTTAAAGTAACTAAAACACTGTTATACTGTTTTTGTCTCTTTTGCTCTTCGGAAAAATGCATATGTCAGAAAGTGACAAACCATTTGATAGCTAAACTGTTCTTACTACGCGTTTATAATATGGCCCAAAAAGTTCAAGGAAAATACAGATTGTATAGCTAATTAACTACGAAAAACTTACATCATGCTAACTTATACATAATGTAAAAATGTATAAGTTTGCATTTGGTTTCATTCAGGTAAATTGTTTCATTTCTTAATTATTTTCTATGAAAATGTTTCAAAGATTTTTTGAAAGAGAGTACCTACTTAAGTCAAAGTTATATAGTGTGTATCTTCTTTTGAACGCAAGCAATATTATAATGTTAAAACTATCCTTTAGGTCAAGTACTGTATAGTAACAGAACCTCTTGAAAACCTCTAGAACTTTCGATAACAACTAATGCACTCAAGGTGAGCAGCCTTACGATGTAATGATGTCATTGTAACGGTTCTGTTGACATTATCTATGGTATTACTCTATGGTAAGTGTAAACGAAGGATTAGAAACACCCTTTATCATGAAGGCTGACCTTGTTATGCATACACGTACGGTGTGACCAGAGCGATGAACCCGTTGGCTAATATATCGATCCAATTTCTAGTAATGGGTTTAGTTAGTTTTTGTCGGTGTATAGTTCTTTTTTTAAATATTGAGCTCGTCAACGAGGTGATTCAAAATGGCGACCCATTAACCCATTCACAGCATTCGGTATTTAAATTCATTGGAACGGGCGCTCTATGTTTTTGTTGTTTATGGTTTAGATATGTCATGATAATTTGAATTTAGAACTATTTGTTGAAAACGTCTGTAGGTATTAAATAAAGTCTCTTGACCTTATTAATAACAATTATACAAGATATGCCGTTATAGTTGTCAAGACACATGCTTGCATATCTAGCATGCTTCAAGTCCTCACTTTTTAAGGTAATTTACGACACATTATTTAGAACACGATAAGCACCGGAACCTGTTTTCGCAAGACATTAGTATACATATCTACTTGTAGGTATAATACATGCGTGCATGTAAATATATCCGGCCGATTAGCTCTGTATGCAAGAATGTTTCATTTTCAAATAGTTTTTATATGTAAGAGATAGCTGTTTAGTAGAAAAGTATACTTAGAGAGACTTTGAAAGAAAACTCATTGGTTTACAAAATAAAGTTATTTTTTTTTAAATGTTCTATATCTCTATATTCAGTTTAAACCGTTTCATTTAACAGTTATATTATACAATACATAGTTCTTGGCTTATAGTCATGTTTTTATAAAGATTGTGACAATCGCACGCGCAGATGACAAGGCAGGTGGCCGCTACGTCTGCCAAGGCGAACTATTAGTAAACCAATGTCTATTCAATTGATGATTCAATCGACCGACCTATACATGTTTATACTAACCTTAGCCACACGTTGTATAAAAAACAATTTGAAAAGTGGGATCGAAAGATAGTCATTTGATTTCCGATAATTTAAATTTCGAACTGTTTGAATATAGAACTTGCTACTCATATTAAGTTTTCTGGATTACAGATAGACATTCAACTCTTTAGTTTAAAAAAGGTTCTTTTTTTAAACCCTTGTTTATTTTTCTTAGGTTTGTACTCAGTTGAAAGAATATTTAATACCGATTTATTTCATAGTCTATGGTGTATCCATATCAAAGTGCGATCCGAAATCATTGCTGTAATCAGTAACCGATAAGAGCGGCGAGTATTTCAAGGGCGATACTGTGCTTTTACGCATTTGTGTCCGAAATATAATGTTTGCTTATGGATATAATAAGTACGTATTTACCTAGTAAGTTTGGAAAATCAAAAAATAATCCTGGCTAGATTTCATACTAGGCAATTAAAATACTTAATCAAAAAAATATCTCATTATTTTATTAAACATTGATTTCAACAAAATAATCATCTACGCAGACAACAATAAAATTAATATTAATTTTTTTAATCAAATTGTAATTTTCCATACATCAAACCGATTGTACAGTGTATAACAGTATATAATGATTCCAATTATAATAAAATGACATTTGCAAAATTAATTGGTTACGAAAAGTTATTGTAATAATTTGATATTTGATAATAATTGCTTTCATATAACTTATTTCGTAACTTTATAACATTAAAATTGTTATTTTATTGGTTGTAACCTAAAGGTTATTCTAATAATAATTTAAATAATTACCTCGTCAGAGAGGGGCGATCCTATGGGAGAATCTTTTGAGCTCCTCCTTCTAGCTTTACCAATCCATAGATTCAAAGACCTCCTTCTATTCGGACTGAACATTCTGCCTTTTTGCTGAATAAACTCTTTTTTCTATTCCATAATCACTTTGAATTTCGAAAAGTCTTTGCACTACGCGTCACTTGACAGTTCGATTTTTAAAGCTACTAAAAACAAAACACGACTACGCAGAAAAACACTTGAGTTCAGCGTCGCAGAAAAAACACTTGAATACCGAAAAAAGTAAATTTAAATTGACAATTACACAATATGTGCGCGCGTTGTGAATTGACAGGGGAAAATGGCATGAAAACAGCTTGTACTGAGACTAACATGCCCGATAAATGGTACCAGGAAAATAGGTGCGATAACGGGGCCATTTGCATGTACTAATGTATATTATGGACTATTTAGAATTATTCTTGAAGTATATACATAATTATGACAGAGGATTGATGACTTACGTTCGATATTAAGTACATACCGCATACTTGGGGGACGCCTTACATTAGGCGGTATTTACTTGCAGGGCGATGTGGTTATTTCACTAATCATTATTGCCCGTACTCAGAGACGTCAAATGCTAACTTAGTAGAGATTTAATGAGTGATTTTGACATGTATTGTATGAGAAAATATGTCAATAAGTGTCGATTTAATGAACGTCTATCCTCTATGTATTTCATCACGTTTCATCATCATATCATTACAATGTGGACATCTATCAAGTTTACAGATTGTTACTACATTGGGTCAATATACTCATAAAAAAAGTATGTATTTTCAAATATTTTATTACAGTATCATTCCCATATCGAAACCACAATATCAAACTAACGCACACTTGTTTTACAAAAGGAATACTCATTATCCATCCAATCTAAACAGTCCTGTAATCATTGAAAAATTCTATCAAGCAATACACGTCTTTATTACAAAGAGACGAAGATTTAAAATGTATCGTTTGTGTGGTAAGTGTGTAAACCAAAGGGTACACACGAGTCTCCACTTGTCCACGAAAGAAAAGTTAATGAATAGAGTCCGAGGGAAGGTTAAAACAAAGAATAATGTTTTTCTTTGAAACGGGGAAATAATAGCCACATCGGCAGTGTGCTAGGAATTCGAACCGATCTAGAGTTGGACATGGGGAAATACTTGCCCTGAGTAACTATGGTGGTAAATATTTAACCTTATCGAATAAATTTTTGCTTGTTGGTTATTGCTTGAATAGATTGTTGGTAGTTTTTAGTGGATTTTAGAACAGTTTCTACCAGTTAAGGGTAGTGAATAAGTACACTATTTTTACCAAAATTAGGAGCTTTGGAATTATAGACGTGTTACACAGGTTTTCAGTGTAAACAAAAGATCTTTACCAACATTCATATGTACATATTCAACCAGCTACAATTTTATAGTACCCTAGTCCGCGATTGTCTTCGCTTCAAGAGCCAATACTATCAGATCCTTCCCCATCAATATGTATGAATTTCCAACCGAAATTGCGTGAAAATCCAGATGTTGGCAATAAACACATCTGACCTATGTCAGCAACTAGGTCAATCGGCAAATAGATGGCGCTGTAGTCATTTTTGTGTATGTCAGACTCAAACCCAAAATAAATCTCGGAGGCCGTCATAAGTCTTCGGTAGAGACCTTCTCTTAAATATTTATAAGGAGAGGCCAAAACAACGCAGAGGTTGTTTAATAAACGGCTTGGGACTAGTGTGAGAAGACAATCGTTTGAGGAATCGCTTTCTAAGACTTCAAGCAGAGTTGATGGACCACATTGAGATATGAAATCCTTTAAAAAATAAACTGCCGAACTCAGGGACGGCCATTAAATCGACACTTCATCTAGTTGACGTAATTTTTCATACATTACATATCTAGATTCTACTAAGGGTGTATTTGACGACTCTGAGTACGGGCGAAACACCAAGGGCCATATTAATTAACGCGTATTAAGAAAAGTTTAGGTATCAAATGATTTGTCACTATCTGACATACGCAATTTTCCGAAGAGCAAAAGAGACAAAACACAGTGTAACAGTGTTTTAGTTACACTGAGCGAGTTAACAAATGGAAAATTCAAATTTTGATTTTGGAATAAGCTTATTCCAAAATCAAAATTTGAATTCCATATAATATTATGTGACGATTTTTCTTCGCCTCTCTCTCTATCTCTTTCTCTCGCTCTCTCACTTTGCAGCTTGCTCAATAAAAACAAATTACATTCACCATTACCTATAGAAATCGCCATTACACTTTTGAAGCAGTCCGTTGCTAACCTATTATCTTTAACCTACCACTCTAATACACTTAAAACACCCAGTTAATCTACTATTTAATATAAGTATCTGAATTGAATTCGCTCACGTGCGCCGCTCCAATATTTCAGCGGCGGGATGTAAACATTGCTAGTTATTTGGACGAGAGTTTGAACCGGTGCCAAGCCATCGGGACCGCAGTGAACCTTCTTGGAGATACTCAACCGAATTTAATTGGAAATTTAACAAGAATCGGAAAAATAACCGTTCTACTATTTCTACGTCAAGGTTTTTAGATTTAAAGATTTCTTCTCGATTCATATATCACCTCTTTTATTTTTCATATTTTTTAAGTATAATTTATTTTCAGAATGTATTTGTTTTGATATGTACTAATAATAAGATGAACGGAAGTCTCTTTCATTTAGTAAAACGACAGCGACCAAATGTGTCATAAGATGATATTATGATAAATGCTAAGTGCTGATTGGTGCAATATTTGAAATTGGAGTTTTCCACCAATCAACTTATGCTATTTATAATATCATGTCTTGTCTCATCCAAATGCTATCTTATTGTGCTAAAGAGGGACAAACAGAAACATTGGCTGAGAATTCAAATTTCGAATATTAACAAAAATTATTTATCATATCACATCTTGTCGCATTTGGTCGTCATGACATTTAAAGTTAAAAGAGAATCGGCAACACGATTGATAGCAAATTCTAATTTCAAATATTCCACCAATCAAGACATAGTAATTATCATATCATGTCTTGTCCCATTGGGTCGTGCTAAAGGAGGTTGTTATTATAACAATTAAGTAACTCTTTTAAAGCCTTTGTCTTCAAATCTTGCGATCACATTTAGTTAACAACAAAGCGTTTCAAAAGTGCATTGAAGCATTTTGTTTTAAAAAGTGCAGTGAAGCACTTAGTTTTAAGGGTTTTCGCTTGGAAACTTTTCAATCGGACCGCTGGCTGTGGGGAGGCTCCTTTGAGACTTGTTTGCCCCTGTTTTGGTAACCAAATCGAACGAGCCCCGAACAAAGCTAGTTTGAGTATCTTTTCAAACGTGAGAATGTAAATTGGTGCTTTCATTTACTTCACACGCATAATATAGGAGTTACTTGCTGATGCGATTTTGTTTAATTTTAATCACCAACCCGCAGTAGGCAAGCTTGGTGATTACGCCTAATCCTCCTACCCGTACTGATATATTCAGTGAGCTGAGAGGACTTTGCCCAGCAGTGGAAAATTCTTTGCTAATACTTTTAAAAAAGATTTTTAAGGAAGATGCAATGTCATATTTTATACCTTAAAATGGTTAAGTAATGTAACTCGGTCTAGGAACCCAAGTTTCATAGGAATACAATCTTCATATAAAGAAAGGTAACGATACATTATATATTTCACTTTGACGTCTGTCAAATTTGACACTTGAAAGTAATTTCACTATAGTTTCTTATCTCATATGAGGTTTCCGTATATCTTGGAACCGTCTACAAATGTACTCTAAGCTCTGAAGTCAAACATAATTCAAGTAAGCTAAGTTACAAACCAGTATCTTCAACAAAGGTTTCGTTTACCAAGAATCTATACCAGAAAGTTATGACGTAAACCTAAACTAAAATACACATGTTAAAAGTTCATTGATTCATCAAACTTCACATCAACACATCAAAAACAAGATTAACTATGATCTGATTTACTTTCAGGTCAGACCATTCATAACTAAATAAAGGAAAGGAAGATACAAAAAGAATTCGAAACTGAACTCATTCACTCACTCACTCACTCATTTATTCATTCATAATTTATTCATTCACTCATTCATGTCAAACACTTTGTAATGGTAAGCAAATAGGTCTATTAGAACGATATAACCGCTAATTTAAAAAGTACGTGACTTAGCATACCATAATATATGAAGACTTACATTCATAAACGGTACGTGTTATTACAAGCAATTCATCTTATTTGCTTTAATATTTGTTTGCTTTCTACAAATTACGTTCACTTTCACTTGTAAGTCTGTGAGAAATAGAAAAGGTATAAAATTATATCGTTTTTATTAGATATTTTACCGCAGTGTGGTTATGGATACTTTGAATGATAATAGAGTTAGATTACAGTTAATAAAGCACCGTGTTTGTGATATCTATACTTTATCGTAATAAGCTATTTTATATATGTATACTAGCAGCGCCATGCGGTTTTAGCGGCGTTGTTCCCATTTCCGTGGGAATTTCGGGATGAAATATATATATATAACCTTCCCGTTGAATGTGGCTATCTATTACAAAAGAATAATTCAAATCAGATTGGTAATTTCTAAGATGTCAGCGTTCTAAACAAACCACATTATCAAACTCTTTAGCTTTGTATTGAATTCAGATAATTTGCCGACTAGAAAATGAAATAGTTTTTATACTTAGTCCTAAACTTAACATGTAAATACTGAAGTCAACTATTGCTCATAAAATGTCAAATAAGTATACCCAATAACTCAACACTTAATTACGAAAAAGTACTGTATTAAAAACTAATCAGACACAATAAAGAACAATAGGCTAGCTACACAAAATAAAGCCATTACGCATTAAACACAAAATACTTCGAAACCTTACACCACAGCAAAGAAAACTTCATTCTGAAAACCTTAAAGTTCATTTTCGTTTACAATTTTCAGAGTACCCGCCTAATGACAGCATTTTCCGTTAAACGTGGTTAAACTAGCAAGATGGATGCCAAATTAAGCTGACGTAATGTGACCTTCACCTAGCGAAACATGAGGGAAATAATTGTATGGACGTGACGATATTGTCTGTGATCTCTTTACGATACCATTACACATTGTAAGTCTTCTGTTACGTTTGAGGTAATGAAATACAATAACTCATTGAATTTTAAACTTGGAAACAAGTATTGATGGATTACTATACGATATTGACGTCGATTTAAACTTCGAATAGATGGTTATTCGAAATTCCAAATCAATATACTGCATTTGAAAAAAAAAAGAGGTTTAAAACTATTTTTGTATTCCTACTAATAATCCGTGTCTATAATCTATGACACATTTAACCTATAATTCTAGATCTAGAATAATCTGTAATCTAATAAATACTATCAAATAATCACCTAGAGCTTTAGCTAAATAATGAACCAATAATTGAATTTGGCCCAGAATTTGGAACATAATCCTAATCTGAAAACCTAATTACGTAGATCTGTTTATAGAAATTAGTCTATGATTTATTATAACATAACCTATTTGTAGAATGAACTGATAAAAAGAACTATGTTAGTTCGTAATTCGAATTGAAAGAATGTTTTATACAATTCGTATTAATAAATTTAAGAAGAGCTTAAAATAATGAATATTATTATTGACTGACTAGCAGGTTTACATGTGTTCATTCCAATGGGAACTTTGGGATAAAAAATAGCCTATAGCATCTTAAAAGTGATTTAATTAGTTACAAAAATAATTGTGTATTAGAATCGGATTTGTAGTTCCTAACCGAGTGCGTTCAAACCCGAGTGAAGCAGTTAGTTAATAAATAATATTCAAAATATCTGTACTTGTTTACCGTACATTTGGCGTCATCGTTATAGTCGTAAAATTTAATGCGTAATATTTTGTGAATGACCGGGAATTTTGATAGGATGCGGGGGCGATAGCGTAAATATCGAGAGACATTTATTTACAAAATTATTCAAATAAACTTACGTACTTTAAACTGATGAAAATGTCTCAAAATGTTCGCTAAATGACTGCATAATTACCTGAAAATAAAGTAATAATTTGTTAGATTAACACACAACACACATCACACACAGAATAAACACACACATTCCTTATATATTTACACATGTGTGTTGAAAATTTGCCAATACAGATTTTCGTCAATGCAGATGTATAAAAATTGTCTGCAGTATTATGCAGAGATATTAAAATAAATAAAGTGTTCTAGAACCGAATTTTGGGAGCATTTTCAGCTTCAGTACGTAAAATTAAGCGGTGGCTGGGTTGGCAAAGATCTTCAGTGTATAATACTGAAAATATGTATTCTCAAGATATTATTTTCTCTACGTGATCTTCACTACATAGTATAAAATAAAGTCGTCTCTTTTTCGTGTCTGTCACACTGTTTGTCTGTCTGTATGCTTAAATCTTTAAAATTACGCAACGGATTTTGATGCGGTTTTTTGTAATAGGTAGAGTGATTCAAGAGGAAGGTTTTAATGTAAAAAAAATCCCGAAATTCCCACGGGAACGGGCACAACGCGGGTAAAACCGCGGGGCGCTGCTAGTTTTATATAAAATCGATATGAATTGTTGTTTATTTTACTGTTTGGAGTAATGTAGCGCCCTGCAGTTTTACCCGCGTTGTGCCCGTTCCCGTGCGAATTTCGGTAATTTTTATACATATAAACCTTCCTCTTGAAGCACTCTATCTATTTAAAAAAACCGCGTCAAAATCAGTGCAGTAGTATTTAAATTTATCGCGAACAGACAGATAGATGCGGCTGGGGACTTTGTTTTATAATATGTACTGATGACGAGGCATTTTGTAAATTCGAAACGTATCATATAGAACCAATCAATAATTACTATAATTCTCACAGCTATAGCTCTCTAATGACGCACGACATTAATATTAGATCCATTAACCATAAATGAATCAATACATGTGTGGTACCTTTAATGGCAGCCATCATCGTTAAATGAAAACAAATAGAGAAAAAGGTATACGACTAATCATCGGTGTGTATGTTATCAATAATCGGTATGTACTGTCAGCTTCATGTATGTTATCAATAATTGATATGTACTGTCAGTTGCTATTATATATGTACACACTTCACTACATAGTATAAAACAAAGTCGCATTCCGCTGTCTGTCCCTATGTATGCTTAGATCTTTAAAACTACGCAAAGGATTTTGACGCGGCTTTTTAAATACATAGAGTGATTCAAGAGGAAGGTTTATATGTATAAAAATTCCTGAAATTCCCACGGGAACGGACACAACGCGGGTAAAACCGCAGGGCGCTGTTAGTTCAATATTAAAATTTTATTTTATTCTACTGATTCCTCTTCCCTGTACTGATATCTTCGGTGAGATGAGAGGCCTTTGATCTGCTATGGGACATTACAGGCTAATACTTTATTCCTTTGTATTTGTAACCTCTTTTTTGAAATCGGTAAAAAATCAAACCGTGAACAATAGCAGTAAATCGAGATAGCCATATGCTTCTATATAAAGCTGTGTTCCCATCATAAAGCCGCTTTACATAATCCATAATCTCCTATCGTTACGGCCTACTTTCGACATGAAAACAAACATGCGTGAATGTGGCTATAAACAATATGAGACATGTGAAACGGCCCTAACACAGGTTCCGCTTAATATTTTTCGATTGAGAGAGTTTGGTTTACGAAATGTGTGAAGTATAAGTAGTGACTACTATTTTGCGATCGAGTTAGGCTAGTAAGACTATAGGATATTATGATAAGAAGTTAGGCTATTAATGTAATTTATTATGTTCAAAAATTTACTATGAACAAGTTATTAGCAAAATTGGATTTTTACTAAGATGTCATAGAAAATATTTAATAGTATAATTACTTATTATATCATAGTATAAAACATAGTCCCCAGCCGCGTCTGTCTGTCTGTTCGCAATAAACTCAAATACTATTGCATGGATTTTCATGCGTTTTTCATCAATCGATAGAATGATTCTCCCAGAAGGTTTATATGTATAAAAATTCCCGAAATCCCCACAGGAACGGGCACAACGCGGGTAAAACCGCGGGGCGTTGCTAGTTTCGTACTTTCGTATTCGAGTGTACTAGACATCAAAAAGAAATCGCAAGCAATGAAACACACAAAGTCTGCATTTGATTTACGATCGAGTTCCACACTTAATAGTAAATGGTAGGGGGCGTTGCGAAAGTCAGTGTCTTGAACAATGAGATCTCGATAGCTGGAGATGCGTGACGAGTCCACATCTGCACCACATTATGGTACTACACAAACAGTGAACCAACCAACGGTTCTCGTTTCATTCCACCAGTTATAATCGCATCAAAACATCATCACAGAATACGGAAACTGTAACAACAATAGTGTTAGGAGAAACAGTTACTCTCTTAGAATGTGAATTTTTAATAGTTTTTATTAGATAATTTTCATAAAATATTACGCAATAAAACTAACCATTGTTCAGCGAATAATAATGCGTGTAATAATAATTGTTTATTTTTATTATGATAATTTTATTACCCACAGTTTAATTCGTATATTTATTTGATGAAAGTCTTTTAACTTAAGAAGGTTATATAAATAGTAAAATGTGTGTTGTAAAGGAAGTGTGCAATTGGCATTTAGTATTAAAACTGGTAGGTTCAGGTTACCCTTTTGACCTAGGTCTGATCTGACTATTGCTGGATGGAGGCGATCTATGCTGTAAGCTAGGGCTGATACACAACAACCATGAATAAACTTTAAAATCAGGTGAGTAAATAAAATGAATTAGATTCTTTATAGTTTTACAGTTTAAGGTAACGGTGTTAATATGGAATTAAAACTAATCTATGAATAAAATGTACTTCTTTTATATTTCACGTTTGTTTTTTGTTTCCGCATTTTATAAACAAACATTCCTACAAGTAAATACAGTATCTACTTTATGTAATTTAAATCTGAAAGTAATGTTCCGCTTTCATGATTTAAAAATGTGCATATAAACTTCAAGAACAAATGCTTAAGTAAATATTTAGTTTTATGATATAGTTTCTTTGTTCGGATTATATTCTTACACCGCGTCTCACCTACTTTACGAAAAGATACATATTAAATGGTACTAGCAGTGCGACACGGTTTTACTCGCGTTGTGCCCGTTGCCTTGGGAATTTCGGGATAAAAAATAATTATTGAATGAAATCGGACCGGTAATTTCCGAGATTAGCTCGAAAATACAAACAAACAAACTTCCAAATTTTACTTTCTTATAATATTAGGGAGGGTTGGAAGCGTTTGAAGGAGACCTTTACCCAGCAGTGGGACCATATAGAGTAATCAAACAAATATATTAGTACCTATAGATGTGAAATTCAACTCTTTTTCGTGAAGTAGGTTAACTTACTTAGCACAGCCCTAGCTCACCTTACTGGGGCACTTTTATTAGCATTAGCTGACTAGGCAAGTTTCCAGGGTTGGGAAACTAGTCCTTAGGGATATACGTAATATTACGCCAGGAATTGATGCCTCAAGATGAGATGAGAGTGGCCGAGATGAAGTAATGCATAATAGAATGTTCAGGACGAACGAAAATGCAGAGAAGTAGATTGTTTGGATCAGTTCAGTAGTGAATTGGACATACATGATTCATTTATAAGAAACTACGCGCCTTTCGTCTTACTTACACATTGTTGTGGTCCCGTAGGAATTGGAATGGGGTATAAGAGATTAAAGGTTCTATTACAGGGGCGAAAATTGATTGAATCAATGATAATATGAAAGAGGAACAAATATAATGTGTGGCAAATAAAAACGTTACAAAAAAAATGAAAAAAGAAAATTTTGATTTGATTTGATATTGATGATATAATGAGATTAAATCTTTATTTATAGATATACCACATTTTAAATCATATAAAGTATGTGTGTATTATCAGTTATTCCATTATACAAGCTTAGAGTTAGTATGGGTTTAATAAACCGTGTGTAAGTTTGTCCTTGTGTATATATTTATTATTTATCATTCTACAACAATAAACACAGAAGGCAGAATATTTTCGGTTAAAAATGTTATACATCTGAAATAGCATATGTCTGTAGTCTCTGTTACTTGTTGACCTGATGCAGCTAAAACGGAATAGAGGCCATGCTTCTATAGACAGAACAAAAGCCTATATTTAGCTTTACTTAGAGCTTTATGTAACCTATCTTGAAAGCTTTTATATCTAGAACAAGATAAATTTATCTTAGCGCTAGCCGCGCCCCACGGTGTTACCCGCGTTGTACCCGTTCCCGCGGGAATTTTGGGATTAAATGTATCCCATGTGTTATTCTGATGTATAACCTATGTTATTGAAACGTTTCATACAAATCTGTTCAGTGGTTTTTGTGTGAAAGAGTAACAAACATACATACTCGTACATACATCCTCCAAAACTTTCGCATTTATAATATTAGTAACATCTTGAACCCTTTTTCATATAGAACAAGATAAAAAATATTAAGTTCACTATTAAACCAAATGGTGCATCTAAAATAGTTTCAGTGAAAATGTTATTACTCGATCAATTGGCGTCGGGCAAATGACTTTCGATAAATCTAATTTCGAACTCAGTTCATGAACCTTAATGAAATGAATCAATACGTATTTTTATTTCTTTATCGAAATTTTATTGAAAATAATAATGTATAAATTTGTCCTTGAAATTCTCCTTGAATTAACCGAATTGTTTTGGGTTAACTAAATAGTTGGTAACACGATATTTTGATATCAATCTACAATATTATTGTGATGGCGTGACCGATCTCATTCGAGCAACACCTGAAAATATTTACTGAGGTTTTATTAACATGTTTGAACTAAATATTTGATTGTTAATTGTTATAATTTCTAATTGATGCATATTAAAGGTGCTTATATTATATAGTAAATTTTTTGTTTAATATTGTGTTATCATTTTTTGACAAGCCCGTTGGCACAGTGGCAGTGAGAGCGCTTTCTGTGTCGGGGGTTGCGGGTTCGATTCCCGCCCGGAGTCAACAATATGTGCACACATAGTTGTTAGCGACGACGTCTGGGTGTCAATTATATATTCTTATAAAATATATGTGTATGTATATGTTGTAATACCAGTTAATTAGATTCTATAACACAAGCTTAGAGCTTACTTTGGGTCTAATTAACAGTGTGTGAATTTGTCCAGGTACATTTATTTTTTATTTATTTCCTATTCAACTGGCTGAACAGATTACTTTCGTATCTATACTAATATTATAAAGATGCAGAGTTTGTTTGTTTGTTTGAACGCGCTAATCTCAGGAACTAATGGTCCGATTTGAAAAATTCTTTCAGTGTTGGATAGTTCACTTATCGAAGAAGCCTATAGGCTATTTTTCATATAGAAATTCTCACGGGGAGGGGCATAGCGCGAGTAAATCCACGGGGCGCTGCTCGTCCAAATATACAACTTAAGAAAATCTTCTAAATGAACTAAGTAATACTCGTAATATCAGAAACTTTACAACTTTGACAAGATCCACAAATAAAACAGACGATGAGCCCAAACGGCGGTTAATCAGACGTTTTACAACCCTGTCAAAGTTAACCTAAGTTCGGTATGAAGCGATTTACTATATCAAAGCTGAAAGTTCAACGTTTCTTAAGGAGTCAATGTTCAAGAAATCCTTTGAAGGACAGAGCATTGTAATAACAATTAGACTCAATGCGTTACTGGCCTTAGAATCTGATTTGACAAATTGCATATCGTCCAATATTGTCTGCAGATGGCTGGCATCTATTCATACTTGAATGTCTTGTCAAAATGAAAAGAAATCTCATTTTTGGAACTATGCAATCATTATTCGTTCGTTAAAAATCTTCAACAATTTCTTTGAAGAGCCACTTAGGTTCATAATTTCGCACTTCAGTCGACTAGATGTCAAATCCTTAATAGTATATTAACACTAAACGGAAGTACCTAATCTAATATATAAAATGCTCGTGCTGTGGTGTTTGTAGTTAATCTGCTCCGAAGCGGCTTGACCGATTCTCATGAAATTTTGTGTGCAGAATTGGACAAAATGTTTTTTTCATCCCCCTAAATGTAAAGGGTAGTCCACCCCTAAATTTTTACGTGGCAAAACAACGTCTGCGGGCCAGCTAGTATCATTATACTAACTTCACTACCAGATTATAAAAACTAAGTGTTTTCAAATTATGTAAGCTATCTCTTCATTATCACGAACAATGAGCAAAAAAGTACAATAAAACAAGATGCACAAACACAAAAGCATATTTCTCGTTGACAATAGTAAAGTCGATTTCGATCGGTATAATGAAAAAGAAAAGTTATTTAGAAAATTCAATCCCACGGCGTTTTCACTTGTGGGAGAGGTGAGAAGATTGATACAAATGAAGATCACGATGTTATGAAATAGATTATAATAATTATAGTTTAAATTATTAACGGTTTTAATTCTCACTGTACCTATAAAAAACTTTGCAGAGCATTTATTAAGGTACGGGTTTAGGGACAGATTAAAAACTGATGTCTTGCAGCCGTACCCATGGTCACTAATAATTCCTAAAGTGGCGTTAATGAGATTTTTCTGACATTAAATGTATGGAAAATAACGTCAATTAGTAAATTACCGATTTCATTGAAGACTCTTCAGTACTTAGTCAGGCTAGTAAAGAGCGATCTGGGTGTTTTATAGGTATTTAAAAATCTTAGCGAAATGCTTATTTCTTGATGAAAAGCGAAATTAGATTAAAATAAATTAAAAAATGCAAACATCTTTAAGGATATTTTACCTGCACACCGTGACTCATTCAAAACCGAACCCAAGTTCTTCAATAAAAACATACACCACATTTATTATGCAAATATGTTTAAGATATTTACCTTATAAAGAAATATCTGCGGACGTGTATTGGCTAATTACCTTGCATGACTAAAAGAAGATAATACGCGTTTTACTAAAGAAAGCGTACTATTTATGTTGAGATTGTTATGCATAGTTATCGCAAATTAACTAGAAAGTAATCAAAGAAAAACCAGTAATGGTTAGTGATTAAAATCCGCTTTTAAATGTGTTGGTTAAGATCAAACCTTCCGTATTGCAATAACGGGTAAAAAAAATATAGGTAATTCCGTCACTAAGATTTCTTTTAAGCAATAACACTACGTTTTTGTACGCTTAAGAAATCTAATTAATTCGTTGAGGTCTTAGTTAACATTAATGTTGTATTAATTAAATTAACATTAATGTTTTCGGTAGCGACCTTAGCAGCAAGCAGCAACTGCCGACTGCAAGCAGCAATGTCACCGTTCGGACTTTCATAGAGACACATAGAATCCACTAGTCACAAAATAAAGAAGTGTCAGTGCTTCGCTCTTCCTTGGCAGTAGTGGTGCTAGGACTACCATATCGGAGGCCTTTCGGTGGTCTAAAAACTTTGACACCAGGGTTGACCACTAACTTACTTACTATAAGTATTAAATACTTATTAGTACAGTTGTCAAATAAAACTAAGATCCATTTTCACTATGCAATATTACGAGTACGATTTCGCTACGAATAAACTACGGTTTATTTATCTTATCTGACGTATTTATTTAAACTTCATATTTCTTGAACTTTAATCATTAAGATAAAATAAACTATGCGAATAAATCGCCATCCATAACTCAAACGTCAAAGTGAAGTGAAATGTAAAAGTTATATAGTTTATACTAAACCAATCTTGATTGGACTATTAAATAAATCTTATATAACTGGGTTAACTAGTTATTCAAACTACGTGGTTCAATTTTCACTGTTTCTATTGATAAGAAAAACGTTTGACGTAGTTTCCTTGACCAAGTATTCCAGTTGATTTATCGCTATATTATAACTGAACTACCCTATTTCTAAGCACGGAATTGCTAAAGAAATATTAGTTATTTATTTATGATATTATTTTGGTTTGTAGCTTGTGGTAGGGATGGGTAAATAGCCTTATTTATACTTATTCAAGAATCACTACATAGTATAAAACAAAGTCGCTTTCCGTTATCTGTCTGTCTGTCCCTGTGTATGCTTAGATCTTTAAAACTACGCAACGGATTTTGATGCGGTTTTAAATAGATAGAGTGATTCAGGAGGAAGATTTATATGTATAAATATTCCCGAAATCCCACGGGAACGGGCACAACTCGGGTAAAACCGCGGGGTGCTGCTAGCATATTAAATAAAAACGTCCTTATTGTAAATGTTTGTTCTAAGTGATCATTAAAACCTTAATAAGTGTTTGATCTCTAACCAAATATTCATTTCAATAGATATTCAAATAGCTTTAAATTGTTTCCAATGAACTGAAGTCTTCCGGTTTTCTAAAATGATTTGCGAACTTACAAAGTTATGGAATCAAAGTTTGAACAATCAGAGCGGTGGAAAGTTATCTAATGCCTCGCTTTGTGACGTCACAAAGGGAGGACTCGTGATCTCTTGTATTGCTTTTAGTTTCAGTTTAAAGTGCTTTGTAGACCAACATTGATGTCTTCAAGTATTATACGTAACTAAATATATAAAAGATGAGAATCTTTCAAGAATAATCGGCATTCGTAAAGCTGTGTGAATAAGCCATTATTATGCTGCATAAATATTTTTGATAGCGTTGTAAATATTTTTTATATATTTTTAAAACCATTGTTATGTATGATTGCCGTTAATAAAACCATAAATAAGTAACATAAGATGCGATTTTAACAAAGCAAAATAACTAAGATACCAGACCAATCTACCCTTGTAACTACGGACGACATAAATTGTAATTTAAGCAAGGCATTATAAAGTACAAGCTTTATTGAACAGTAGCTACAAATACAGGCCATAAAATTAGCCACACGTCTACAGAAGACCACGAACAAATCTATGTCAACAAGACAAGAACGTGATTAACGTACGTGATATCAAACTATGTGTGCTACTGTAAAGTATGTGCATTATTCAGCATCGAACAACCAAGTGCTGTACCTCTACCAAGCACGAAATTCGTGACAACCAATGAATGCTTCTGAGTAGAACATTGTTTGGTTATGGTCCATTTCTCTGACTTACACAGACAATGCATAAATAAATTCCACTTAACGGAAACGTTGAAACCACAACTGATTCAAGCGTAAAACATGAAACGAATCTACTGAGTGAAATTGGGCACATCCCGACCTCTTTGGAAGCACAATTCGTCTAGGAATTTCGATATTTTGGGTAAGTATGGAGATTGGGAATTTGTACGAAAGATTTCCATATAAGGAAATTTCACATGAAGATGAAAAAGATGAAAAATATTTGACCTATCTATTTATATACCTATTTCTTACGGATATACCTAGATGATACTCACTACACGGATACAACAATTGGTCCTTCCAATAAAATCATGTCAAATTAGTACAAATTCGCTTCAATGCTCACAAAAAGCGTGATCTATTTATTGCAGTTACAGCCATCATAATAGACTAATGCCTGATGATTGATGGAACTGACACTAATCGTCAAAAAAACTGATCAAATCACCAACATGGCTGCATTTCGCGCCATTTATCATTTGTCCATGTTATCTGCGGTGTTATAAAATGGCGGTAGAACGTTAACCTTTTTGCTGGATAAACTTTGTGTTACGCATGGCCGGCCACACGTGAGACGCAGGAAATACTCTGAGAATCCATTAAGAACTTTCACAGGGAGATTTTTCCATCAAATGTTCGAAAAAATTGTTCCGTGTACGTTTTGTGCGACATTATGTTCCATTTTTGATATACGGTGTACTTTATTAATTATCTCTATTGTTTCGTTGTGTTAACTTGTGTGGGAGAAGACTGTGATCAGAAATACTAAAAGAAGAAATATGTGATCTAGCTTTTTCTATTTTTCCTTAAGCATCGTTGTTAAAAGCTTGGCAGCATAGCATAGCTTTAGTGAGATGAATAGTTGTGATGAAAATAAGCATATTTAATCCGTATTGTTCATATAATGGCAGGATTTAACCGTAACTTTCGAAACAGGATCTATTTTCGACGAGGATTCTTCCTAAATGTTCCAAAAGTCCCAATTACAATGTTATAGAGGAAACATAAACTGTACGGATGTTCTATCTAATAATAACGTCTTTGAATTCGATGCTGTTAACATTAACTATCGTGTTTTACTAATTTTATATTGATCTGTAGGTTTTATACATTTTTGTTACAATAAACTAATATTTATTGGCCGTAAAATGGCTGTGTTTACTTGATATTACAGTTTTTAAAGGTTGATGGATCAACATCCTTTATATTTGGCTGTATAAATTGATATACATATATATATACTAATTGTATGAAGAGGAAGATTTTTCAGCTCAATACAATAAATCTGGGAAGATAACGTAAGCGTGATCTACAAAATGTTCACACTAGCGACATCTATTGGATCGCGGGTAGAACCACCGCGCGGAACTGCTAGAGTGAAATATTGAAACAAAATACAAGGCGATTTAATTCGATATAGAAATAGTCAGTTTATATTTACCTTTTTCATCGCCTTACATCTTATTTATATTTGTCACTGAATTTAATTTATTCATTCATATTCTCTGAAAACATTAATTGAGATATTAAAGTTAACGAGTGGCAAAGTAAATCATAACTATTACTGTTGGTAGAGATAACTAGGTTTATAATTTGCGTTCCACTGCTTTCTCGTGGCAAGCTATTTTTACTTAGAATTGAAATAATATAGTTAAATTCGTGTTATTACGACTGTTTTAATTATGCTTGTCAAAATACACGACTGAATCTCAGAATACAGAATAACCAGAACCCGTGAGCGCGCATAATACTGTAGCTACTCAAACTAGCCTTAAATAGTGTAGTTTGATGCGCAACCGATCAGTCACTTTGTGACCGTCGGAACGCGCTAACGTGTTTTACCCGTGACCAATTTCACGAAACTATGCCGTCTTGTGTCATTCCTACCTGTAAAAATGCAGTGGGTCTGAAAAAGAAACAGGATGGGATCACATTTCACGTGTAAGTATCGCATTTAGGTATCGTCTTATTTAAATATTTAATTATTTTCTCAGATTTCAATTGTCATAGAGAGTGATGCGTCAATCTATGCTAGTGTTGCCAATATAAGAGTTTTGATTTACCCTTCTTTTTATTACCTTTTGAGGGCTTTAATTCGTTGTAGAATATTAATAAGTAATATAATAAAAAATAACCAACTTGAAAAAAGAAGTATAAAGCGTAAGTGCGGCTCCTATGTACCTAACCTAACAATCCTATTAAATAGTAAGTATGTTAGTCTATAGGATTTCTAAACAAATTTTTGGTGTGCGTGTGAGGTAGAAGGGGAGAGGGGGAGCGGGTATAAAATTATGTTTCTATATTAGCCATCTTAGATAGTGAAAAATTGTAATTGGCCCTAAGTTATTATTCTTTTTTTATGTAACTCTTGTACCTAGCTGTAAGTTTTCCGAATACTTTAAAATAAAATAAAAATATATAATTTTTCCATCACCCGATAAAAGTGTGCAAACATCCACCTTAACACCGTGTTTTATTTAATATACCTATCTATTTCTTGAGATAATCAGGTAGGTACATAGTTATAAAGAAAAGGACAATTTTTATTCTATTATCATATTACCTTCGAAACTCCCAAAATTTACCCCAAAAATGGGCAAATAATGCGAGAGCTAACAACACTACGCGAGGGACTTTGTTCTGTTTTTGGACACAGCGTGTAGCTTGTAAATACATTTGAATGCTACATCTAGTACTTTCTATAATCTAAGGACTGAATATAAGTTTTGAAAATAAGATCAATTTTCAACTTTATTTCTATGGAAATAAATGTCCAAATTGATCCGTTCTTGAAGCACAAGACACCTTTTGTATACATACAAGAAATACAACGTCATGCTTACTTACCGCACCCGCATTATGTGTATCTTGCACTTTAACCTGACATTTTGCCATAACAAAAAAAAAAAAACAATTTCAAATATAGAAAATGAAGCTTTCTGAGATTGCTGGTAGTGATTCGTTACATTACAAGTCTCTCATACTCATTAACCTCTCCTAAAGGATCATTACATTGGGTGTAATTAACCGTGTGGGAATTTGTCAGGTCGTATTTTGTTTTTTTAACGTGTCTTAGAAGGAGGTTATGTATCGTTTGTAAATAGTGGTTAATGTACTTTGTTATCAGGATTTCATAACAACACGTGTATTATTATTGAATAATGTTATGCAGAAATCAATTATACTGCTGTCGTTATGATAAGGAGAAAATACTGTTATTGGTATGCGGATATTGAATCGTACGGCGAAATTGTTTATTATATCACTACAATATGAAGAAAATATTTGGAATCATGGTTAGATTAGGTTAGAGTACTAATTATTGTGTAAAATATTTTACCAATATTTGGAACAAGATTCCAGGGTAGTACGGGCCTTTTACATCGCAATTTTCTTTTTTTATAATTTCATAGATTATGCGAAACTGGGGTTTGTAGGATAGTTGAACACATTTTTATTTTTAAAACTACTCATCTGTTATATCTTTCCAAAAATCCGATGCACCAGAATAAAACTTAGCAAAACAACTTTTTATACCAACATTCCTACAGGAACATTTATGAAGTGGGTAAAACCACAGAAAACACCTCTATAGCACCGAAATGAACATAATCGCGTGTCACTGACCGACTTGACAACACTGGACATGTGCTGTAAAATACTTGACATCTTGCCAACTATTGCACTTGACAAACTTATAGTTGGCATGCACGGTTGACCGTATTACCGATGCAGTAGTTTGGAGTCATAATGCAGTCATAACCTCAAATTATAATGTAAATTTTTAAACAGATTGTAAGAATTCTTTTCACACCCATTATCATTATTTAACGGTGCATAAATGTATTTGAATAATACGAGTAAGTGCGGTAACTAATATGCATTTTCGTAGAAGTTTTCGTTATAAACTTATAAGGAAATAAATTGTATTACTATCTCTTACTAAGCCATAATCCCCAAACTTCATATCACACATCGAAACGATCGAACCATAAAGGATTTTCCCTAGAAAATCTCCGTTGTACTAACACATTTTCATCGCAAATGTGTCAGCCCATCTCGTCACATCTATGGTAATAAGCTTAGGGTTGCCACACGAACTATTTGTCAAATTTTGACACTCTATTTGTGTCACAAGTTGCCGCATTATCTGTCATTGTGACATCATAGAGAAAGTGGAGTGTCTTATCGGATTACACAAGTATTTATCATTTCCTTTATTCTAGTGTCATTCGTTGGTTATCTTAATCGGTGTTTGAGATAAGATGTGATATGATAGCGGAACAGGGTCAAGCTTTTGTTTTTCATACAATGTTTATTTGTTTTATTGATAATCTGACGGTATAATATATTAACTTAATTTGAAAGGTTCCCTAATAAAGGGCTTTTATATATGTAACTGTAAATAAAATAAGATTTTTAATATCCAATTAGAGCCTTAAACTTAAACAGTAATAAAGCCTTCCAAATAATAAAAACCCTAAGCATAATTTTGACATTTATCTCCATACAAATTTTAGCATTAAAGATGTATTGACATTCAAACTTTATAGGTATTCTAAATATACCAGGATAACGTTTTATTTGTAAGTTTGACGTTTATGTAATTCACTGATGTTTGGTCGGCATTTTAATATCAAAATTTAATGAATTTAGAACCTTAAGCATGTTTACTTAACGCACAAAATGCTCGTAAATGTCAGTTCATGAAAGTCATTGAACCGTCCATGTTGGACGCTTCAATTATATTTAATAGTATAAAAAATAGTGTAAAACTAATAAACCGTGACAACCCTACCAATATCCGTTGTAACAGTAATTGGAGTGAGAAATATCCGGACGATATTCGCCGAACCTCGCCAATATTCGCTGTGACTTCTTTCCGTTTGATGTCTTTGCAAATATCAGTATTCATTATGTAACTTTAAGGTATTGTTATTTAAGGAAAACATTCGTGCAAATATTTGTGACAAATAAATGTTTGGACATGAACAATTATGAGAATTTAATAGGAATGTTGTTTAGAATCTGATTTGGAATAATTAACAAATTTTTCTTACGTTACGGTTTATTGGATATGAAGTACAGTCTGTTTATTTAAAACAAGATGTGTGAATAGGTAGAATACACTTTATAGATAAACTATAGTATTTCAATACATACCTAATATGTACTAACCGCAAGGCTAAGGCGTTGTCCTAATAGAACGCGAATCGCGCGAATCGCGCGAATTTTACTCGTACGAACGCGCGATCAAACATATTGAACTCTGAGGCGTTGTCCTAATAGAACGCGAATCGCGCGAATTTTACTCGTACGAACGCGCGATCAAACATATTGAACTCTAATAGGTGTCCTAACTGACAATCGCACGACGCGGTCTCAAATGTATGAAACACGCGATGGTCGCATCGCTCGCATCGCGCATTCGCGTTCTATTAGGACAACGCAAGCCACCATTACCAAAGTATCATTTCATGTCAGGTGTTTTAGTCTATTGATGTTCTTTTGTTTAATGCTTTGTTAAAGCAATCTATTAATTGAAAAATGTTCTATTACTGCTTTCGTTTTCTTTCTTCTTGTTTCTTTAAATGTATAAAATACTAACAGTGCCCCGCGGTTGTACCCGCGTTGTGCCCTTTCCCGTGGGAATTTCGGGATGCAATATAGCCAATAACCTCCCCGTCTAATGTAGCTATCCATTGCAAAAAGAATTATTCAAATCGGGCTGATAATTCCCGAGATTAGATTAGCCCGAGAACGTACAAACAAACAAAGTACAAAGTAAGTAAAATAACTTACAAATTTTACCTCTTTATAAAATTAGCATAGATTATTTACTCTTTCTTCCCTCATTTGTTTTAAACATACTAGGCATCGCAAAAAGTTAAGAATGTAATGCTAGCTGGGATAAATATTCCACAAATTAGCGTTAATTTCCTAAATACATAAGCACTACATATATTATATTAATTATTTTTAAAAATACGTCTCTATTTTTTTATACGCATACCAGACCAACTGGAGAGAAGTGACCCTGGCTAGGGATGCATGGAAGGATGGAGGACAGTCCATTGTCCAGTATTGGAAGACGAATGGCTCATGATAATAATAAACGTCTCTATAACAAATACCCTTGACGTTATCACCATTGGTCATTAACAGCTAACGAATGCATAACATTTAGCAGACTCTGATAACAATGAAATAAATACGACAGACACTAATGAGGTAGTTAAATTAACAATTGAAATGAATAATTAATATTTGATAAACGGAAATAAGTCGCCAAGTATTGTCCTCTAATTGGGTCAATTTGGTTATTGGAGGCTGTAAATCTTACATTATCCTGTTTATGCTAAAAAAGACTAATTATACGTAAGATACATGTAATTTCGTCATTACAACATATTTGGGATACTACTTATTCCTCATTCTGTAAGAAAATTTAACGATTTGACAAATGGAATTATATTGGAAGACTAACTATGTATATTTTGAAGAAAGTCGTGTTAATTACACCACGTAAAACTCAAGAACGGCTGGATTGATTATAAATATTTTTGTTTAATTTGGTTTATCTTTGAGTTAGGATACTAAGTAATAAAAATCCCGAAATTAACACGGAAATGGGTACGCTGCGGGCGAAGTCACAGACACACACAGTTTTTAACTAACCCATATTCAGATTCAACAGGATATTGTAAATTGCATAATGTAAATAAAAAGTGCGTAGTACTAACTCCTATTTAAATTCTAGAAAAAAATTGGCAAACATTCCTGACCCAGAGTCTTTTGACTCATCTCTTTACATAATGCATGACTCAAAACTTGTTATATTATTCATCTTGTTCACTTGTTATCATGTCGTCGAATGTTATTTAATTCTTCATAATTTATGGACGTTTTCATATATACAAGCCTCACCAGAACTCAGAAGTACTGTTAGGTTTTACGCACTTTGTACCCACTTCTAAATTTGTATATAAAAACTATCCTTATAATTCGCTTTATACATTTCTCCGTCGAAAATCCGTTCAGTAGTGTTTTGAGTTTATCATGATCATACATACAGATGCGAATACCTTGTTTTATGATATCATGTTGTGTTGTACTATTATGTACTTATTTATTGAGTTTATCTCAGTGCTACTCAATCTAACTATTTAATATACTTTTTCTTCACTGATGAATCATCAACACCATTTTGTTTGTCGGTAAAACCTTTAGCAGGTTTTTTGTGAAGATCGCTGTTCTTGACTCCATCATCATTAAGTATATTACGAGTTTTATTCACTTTTGGTATAACTTTATAATCGATATTAAATGTGCTTAGATTTATATAAGGTAGGTTATTAGGTTTATTATTAGATTTAAGTTCCTTAAGTAACCTTTACATGGTATTTACGTTTACCCTTTTATCAAGGTCCCAATGATATCGTCAGTGAGACGATTTACTTGTCCACTGTAAAGTGTCCATTCTATTCATAAACTAGGGATTACAAGTGACTGAAAGTAATTAGGTACCTATATTAAACTGCCAAGTATCTAAGCACCTTCCTAGGTACATTTGAAATAAACAATAATAGTGATCACTATAATACTCTAAATCAAGTTCCTAAATTAACCGACTAATCAACAGATCAATTAGAAATGTCGAAATAAATAATGGGTGTGTTTACAACCGACCTCGAATTGTAAACAAAGTTTGGCTAATGTGATCATTAGGCGAGTACACACGATTTAATAAAGACGGTAGTTTAAAAACAAATGCTGTTCTGAATTACATAGATGATAGATAAATGGATAAAGTAAATGAAGGTACCGATGGACTCACTAAAGAAAAAGTTGGCTTGGATAGAAATATCGTACGTAAAGAATAACTTAAAAGAAATACACTAAAGAAAGAAAATGGATTTTTCCGAATCTACGTAGTGAAGTACTATCGGTAAGAACCGATGGACTCACTAAAGAAAAAGTTGGCTTGGATAGAAATATCGTACGTAAAGAATAACTTAAAAGAAATACACTAAAGAAAGAAAATGGATTTTTCCGAATCTACGTAGTGAAGTACTATCGGTAAGAACCCATCTAGATATCAAAACCAATTAAAACAATTTCATAACAAACGATAGCTCGAAAATTGGAGTTGCTTTTTTTCCTCGCTCGTGCATACCTAGCTCAATGTTCTAAATCTAGGCAACACCAGTACATTGGTCTGAATACTTCAAAAGTCCGTTCGTAGGTTGTATTAAATTGATTTACGACTTACGTTAATTTTGAAGTAACCAGCTACTCGCAGGATAACGTCACCACTGATGTAACTTCTTACAATAACTTGAACGTCATTTTCTAAGTAATTGATTGAATAGTAATAGTAGCTGATAGCTGTTTTCCTATTACGATACAAGGTTCCTATGACGACTTTCAGTCTAGTAATAATGACTATTTGCTTTGGTTTAGTCATATAAATATGTGTGATATAAATCATGGATAAACAAACGATAAACTGATTATTTTCCATGATCATGTCAACAAAGCAAAATAAGCGAGAGACAAAAAAAAAGATATTGACCCTTCAAGTAGGGTAAATAGCCAAGAAGAGAGAATGAGAGAAGAGAGAGAGAGAGAGAGAGAGAGAGAGAGGGAGGGAGAGAATGTAAACAAATAAATTAAAAAATCAAAACAATCATGATTAAAATCTTAAAGGTCCTACGACATGATTTGACCAGTCCTGCCTTGTGATTTCATAGAGAGATGTAAAGTTCTCATCATATGACAATGATAGTGTTACCTCTTTCTGTTCAGTAGGAGTGCTGGTCCGGACCCCGGTGAGGTCTTTCCAGCGCAGCACCCCCATGACGGCGTGGCGCACCCACGAGCCCCGCCGGCCACTCCTCCCGTTCGACAGTTCATCCACCACACCGCACAACACTGAGTTCACAACCAACTTCCCAGTTCCATCCTTATCCCCCTTAAGCGCCACCTCGCTACTGATCGGCAAAGATCTCCGCTCCCTCATAAAGCCAACTGGAAGTCCCCACAACTCAACGGTGGCCGAATCGCATCCTAACACACGCACTATTAATCATCCTCAATATCGAACTTCAAAGACGAGATAAATCTTCCGGTAAATCGTTTATTTTTATTACAGTTTTCGGGTCACCCAGCTGCGATATTTCCCATAAAACGTCCGGAACTTTTTCAATTATATACTCGTACTCCTTGAAAATGGTTTCGGCCTGTTTGTTTTATATTTACGAGTAGTGAAGTTTAAACTTTCTCTCGATTGAGTTCGTCTTTGTCACCTCCTTAAAGTGGGTTAGGTAAAACTTTTTCGCTCATTTACGAATACGTCAACACTCGCCGGTAATTTGTAAACAGTTCATAAAATATTATTCGATGTTTATGAATCACGAGATGCACTTGAAATTGTCCCCGCGGAGACAAGTTATCGCGTATCAGTTATAAACTCGCGAGTTATAAAAGATTTGTCAAACACGATCGAATGGCTACTGTTCGAGGCCGGAGACAGCGGTACGTCCGCAGCGGTTTGCGTTCCAAAACCGAATGGAGCGGCGCGTGCCACTGCCAGAGCCACATGTTTCCCGGCGAGCCTTACGGAGAAACCACCGTCTCTTTCTCATCAACGATAAGAATAAGATGTCAAACAAGGACAAACAGATATCCACTCTTCAAGACAAGACAGGTGAATGTATCACCGGAGAACAACAAAAACTTTTCAAACGTTTCTAGTGTGATTTTCTATTGTTTAATGCGAAACTGAGGTTTAATAAATTGGAGCAGTTTAAAGTCAAGGCAATCGGCATTAAATTTTTTATTTACTTTTACAGTAAAATCAAACAAGTCGCGTGTAAAATAAATAAAAATATGAAACAAACGTGCTCACACTTAACGATATGAAGTGGTTATCAAAAACACAATTGTGTGGGAATTTCCGGTGCATTTGGCCCTTATGTGAAATGAGAATCCACCCCAAGCGGCCAAGGGAAGGGAACAATAGGATATCTACAGGTGTTGTTAACGGACTTCTACACAGCTGCTTTTGGGAACCAAAGAGTCTTAACTAGACGGAAGAAGATGCCATAGTAGTTGAGGAAGGATGTGTCACCGCACCTTATGCAGAATTGACAGCAAAAAAATATCCGTTTCGCACCGACTCGCACTTTCTATTCGATATTTAAATTAAATTGACGTAACACCTTTTGTTTATGATAATGTTTACGAGCGTTATGAGTTATGAAACAGTTTAATCGGACAAACAACACGTAACTACCCTCATAAAAAAAACATTGCATTTTTTGCATATAAGAGTTTTTTTGCTGTGTCCATTAGGTGCTTATGTTTTTTTTTTCTATATAAATTATTTTTTCAATTTGAAAGGGTGTATTAATTAACGCCATATTTTATTAAGGATGTTGAATAAATTTCGTATTTGTCAGATCGGAACTGACGTGACGGATTGAACCTAGAAATCAGCAAGGGATATAGTTTTGCATACTGAGAATCACGTAGCAATAGTGTTGGGAAACATCGCACTATACCGAATAAGGATAAATGGTTTGATATCACATTATTGAATGGGAACAAAAATACTGTCTTGACATCACATTTGGACTAGCAGTTTAAAAATAAATATATTACACGTCAATGAAAATATGGGACTTTATTAGAATAAACTTCTTTCGTAGATTTTTTTAAAAAACGGTTAGGTATATTCGGAGTATAACAAACATTAAGACAAAATGACATCAAAATTGAGATCTTATTCGTTTTTGAAAGTTGCTGAAAAAGCCATAAAATGTTTTGGACTATAACATCTCACTGCGTTTATGTGTTCTAAATATATTTGTATAGTGATAAGTATTGTCTTCACCACTTTCTAAGTATAAACGAAAATAAACGGCTTTTCCATTTTTGTACGTCCGATCGTCGTTTTAATATGACGTCTCATAATGCGTAAAAGGTTCAGGAACGCGTCAATATCCCGCCTACGCAGGTACGTGAATTTATATTCATTATCAAAAACGTAGGAGTCGGAATTATATGTTATTATTGTATTGAAAGTTATCCAGACTATAATATTAGTACCTGTCATTTAAAACAATTTTGTATTATTATTGGTTCAGCCAATTTACATGTAATAAGAGACAGATCAACAAAGTTTCATTGACGAACCATTGTCAATTTATCTCCTCATATACCTATAGGTATATATTATAACAACATTAATATTAAATAAATCTTTAAATCTATCCATGTAAAAATCAATTGTGTTTGATTTGGCTCGCTGATGTATTTAGCTGATTTTTGTTTTTAAATGTTTGTCGTAATCCAGGGAAGGTTTAAACAGTTAGTAGTGACGGAATAAATGAAGGTGAAACCGCACGGTAAAACATATGTTTATAGGTCTAATTAAATGTTAATTAAAAAATAACGTCGTGTTTCTTTAAGCTCAATATTAAATAACAAATATTTTCACTACAAAATTAATTCATGAAAAGACAAAATAGTTATTCGCAATGATATCGCAAAGTCCCATCCCTATTTAAAGTGATTATGTAAGCAATACATTACTTATGCGAATGCATGTGCCTCATTTGGCGGTCGTTAGAGCAAAGGTACACGCTCCTACGGCTGTCTTGTCTAAAACACTAGCTGTTCCCTGTGGTTTCATCCGCACTCAATAGATGGCGATAGGTGCAAGTTAGAATAGAATATCGTTTTTTTCTCAGATTTGGTGAAATCGCTCCCATTTTTACTCGTTAGATAGTAATCGGACAGTATCAAAAAGTTAACTATCACAAAGATTCAAAGCTCGAAGAATGAATAAACGTCCTTCTAAAATATAATATTTTTAGGGACATTAAGATCTTCCTTAAAGTCCTCTTGCAAAGGCGTGACTATGCATGAAATAATCTAAGTTTTTCAGTCAAAAGAGCTTAAAATATAAAGTACTAGCCGCGTCCTGCGCTTTCACCCGCGTTGTATCTGTTCCCCTGGGAATTTGGGAATAAAATGTATCCCACGTGTTATTCTGATGTATAACATAAATTACTGTAAAGTTTCATCCAAATCCGTTCAGTAGTTTTTGCGTGAAAGAGTAATTAAACATACATCCATCCTCACAAACTTTCGCATTTATAATATTAAGTAGTAGGATTCATCTTCGCAAACATTTTTATTCGTTGTAGGATCTAGTATTTATACTTAAAGGAACTGAATACCTGTTAATAGGCCTAGTCAGTTCGGACAGTAAATGAGGTACTAACATTAGAATCGAGTTGTATTCGATTCGTTTCAGCTCTTAGGATCACAAGCGATTTGGTTCTCAGAATTTAGAATCATCGGATCTTCATTAATGTTAGACAATTTCTGTTGAAAACTCGATTAACTTGGTACAAAATCGATTCAAAATGTGCATAAATGGTGGTAATCACACCAATCCCGATAATGCTGTAGTCTCTGCTTTATTCAGAAATCATTAACGCGTCAAAATCTGCTCAGCCCTTTTTACTTGAAAGAGCAAAATAGGTATGCAAAACTCATTCCTAGTATCAAGAGTTTATCACTACATATTATAAAACAAAGTCCCCGGCCGTGTCGGTCTGCCTGTTCGCGATAAACATATACTACGAGTACTGCACGGATTTTGAAGCGTTTTTTTTAAATAGATAGTGTGTTTAAAGAAGATTTATATGTATAAAAATTCCCGAAATTCCTACGGGAACGAGCACAACGTGGGTAAAACCGCGGGCGCTGCTAATGTAAGACAAATTGAATATAGCGAAGTAATTATTATTTTTCAAATAGGTTATATAGCAAAGAATACTCTTTCCTTAAGCAAGTGCTTGACCGTCCCTTCGTACATAAATAATTGTCATCTACAACCTATTGTCTGCTGTCTACTCCTTACAAAGAGTTGCAATGTTCATTTATTTTTCAAGAACATTTGTCTGGCATTTTCATTCTGTAGTGAAAGTTTGAGAAATATGGGAGCGCGGTGCTATGAGCTCTCTACACTAAATCTTTATGATATTTGTTATTTATCAACGTTGTATGGAAGATTAGATGCTTGGATACATGCATGTGAATTAAATAAACGCAAGAAAATTAGTTTAGGTATAAATAGTATAAATACCGGGACAAATTTACACATGGCTTAGCTATAAGCTTGTACAATGGAATTTAAGTAACACAAATACATTATAATGAGGATAATTGGGTATTTGATTTTTTTTTTTAATTTGAATTTGAGAGATGAAATTAGTAAAATAACTAAAATTATGATCAAAACTGAAATCAGAATCAAAATCGTTTAATAAATAAAGAAATTATAAACTATGAAATATTCTCTCCTGTCTGATGCTGTACCTTTCTTGCAAAACGATTTTTTGTATGCAACGTCTATGGCGCTCTAACATTGTGACGTCACACTAGTTGTATAGTGCTGTCTCTGTCTAATCAGCAACTTTGACCGCTTGTAACTCTCGAAATAATAACGATATAAAAAAACGGATTTTAGTTTCTTACACGTGATAACAAGATTAGTTAATAGGAAGAATAAAAAAAAACATTCAAATACCCAATTGACATCCAGACGTCGTCGCCCACAACTTGCCTACTCATATTCTTGACTCCGCGCACGAATGGAACCCGCAACCCCCGATACAACAAGCGCTCTCACATGCCACTGTGCCAACGGGCTTGATAAACATCTATCCATTAATACATTGTATCCATTCTAGTATTAATTCAAATTTAATTTTAGAACACATCACGATTCTTTATTTAGAACAATTACTACGCCTAGTTAGATGCAAACATAACTCCTTATTTATAACCTTTTATCTAGTACCTACAAATTCATTCTGCCAGCCATATTTCCATAAAAGGTATCCAGATAGCCTTACCATAATTACACCGTCTGGGCTTGCGTATCGGCGTAATTCGAGGCACTTAAGTGAATACTTGGTGCGTCAAATGTTTATGTGGGTGTTGAACCGATCTTAGGGTTTATAGATGGTCTGAAATTAGTGATATTTGATTGTATACCTAAGTACTTATTGTTAGGTTTACGAGTTTATGGTGTTCAAGATTTTTGTATGTCCAAAGAATAGGGGGGGAAGATTTGAATGTCTGAATGTTTTTGTATGAAAGATGGTTTGATTCACGGTTTCAACTTTATATTGTTTTTACTTAGGAAGTTAACGTCGGGGGAACTATTTTCAGGAGTTACTTTTTAAAAACTTTCTGTGTTCAAAGAGCTATCTTTATTTATTTATAGGTTATCAAATGTCTCATATATATTAAATAGCTTTAATTCATATGTATGTAATGCCCTAGCAACAATCCCTATAAGTATAGCATCGCGTTCGTACCTAATGCACTGTTTCTAATATAAATAGACCAAATAATTAATTCGTAGCTACGCCCGAGGCGAATAATTTACCGTCCATACCCACTAACAAACTAACAGATTGCAACACAAAATTTCACGATTCTCCCATTAAACCCGTATGTTTGCATGACCCAATCTGAGCAAGGTCGAAACATTGTATTGTGATGGTTAGCAACTTGATATGACCAGAAGAATACCGAGATTAGTTCGGTAGTAACTTGTTCGTATTCTGTGACGCAGCCTTGCTTGGGTATCGGTATTATTGGAATGTTTGACAATCTACAACAAATTTAAATATTATAGAATTCTATTTTTGAAGTTGGTGATGGTGAGACTAATAACATAGACAAACAAAGATGGAGACTATAGACTATAGAATACTTGTAGATAACTCTAATTTATTCGAATAACAATAGACAAAATGGGTTTATTTTAATATCTGTAATATTTTAAATTAAATTTTGATTAGGTTATATTAATTTAAGTCAAGTCAATATAATAAACATCTATACTAATATTATAAAGAGGTAAAGTAAAACTTTGTTTGTTTGTAGGGGCTAATCTCTGAAACTACCAATCCAATTTGAATAATACTTTTCGTAATGGATAGACACGTTCAACGGGAAGGTTATAGGCTATTTTTCATCCCCAAATTAACAGGGACCGGGACAACGTGGGTGAAACTGCCGGGCGCTGCTAGTTTATACTTAAAGGAGATTTTTTCATAGGACTTTCTTTTGGTAAGTATTACTTTATTCTGGGTAAATTTCATTGTTTAAAACTTTGAACAAATTGTATACTTTATGTATACTACCAGTCATATCTAATAATAGCTTCATGCATTAATGTCTCAATCTAGAAAATCAGTACCAATTTATTGGCCCAATTAAATTGACCCCTAGACTGCTGAGACTATGCGCTACTACAGAGTAGACCTAGATAATAAAGACAATGTATGATCCTACGAATATTTCACGACGAATTGGTTGTTGGATGGATGGATGTAATCTATACTAATATTATAAAGCTGAAGAGTTTGTTTTGTTTGTTTGTTTGTTTGTTTGTTTGTTTGTTTGTTTGTTTAAACGCGCTAATCTCAGAAACTACTGAACCGATTTGAATAATTCTTTCACTGTTAGATAGTCTATTTATCGAGGAAGGCTATAGGCTACATTTTATCCCGGAATTCCTACGGGAACGGGCACAACGCGGGTAAAACCGCGGGGCGCTGCTAGTACTAATGTAATAAAGGTGAAGATGATTTTGATATCTTCTTCATCGAGTGGATGGCCAACCTGACCAATCCTGGTGTCAGAGTTATTGAGCCGCCAAAGGCCTCTCACATGGCTCAAGTAACGACTACTATCCGTAGAAAGTAACCGGGACCGACGGCTTAACGTGCCCTCCGAAGCACGGAATCATCTTACTTTTCGAGCAATCAGGTGATTCAGCCTGCAATTCCCTAACCAAACTGAGGAAAGTTTCACAAAGAGATTTTTGTGAGATATCCCCACCGGGAATCGAACCCGGAACCTCCGGGTCGTGAGCCGGGTGCTCAAACCACAAGACCACGGAAGCTGTTAATGCTGTTATGTTTTTGATATGATTTTTTGTTTGAACGCCCAATCCAATTTGATTATACTTTCTGTTGAGTGTGGCTAACCATTACAAAATTAATCAAATCGGTGGTAGTTTACCAGATAAGTGTGTCCAAACAAACAAACTTTTAGGCTTTATATACAGATAGTTATTTAGGATATTATGACACATTGGTACTATATAGATAGACATTTATACGTCCATATTTTTCTATGAAAACACAGTAAGGCTGTCATTTATTCTGAATAAGGATAAGTTGTGGGATGTTACATACATGAAATAAAAAAGGCACCTCATCCCTACATATTTTATGGAGGTTTCATAATAATTACACGGTTTTATATTTCATTCATACGTAGAAGCTAAAAAGTAAATATTATGCAGCAATCTTGTTTAATAAATATTCATTTAATGTTAATCGGAAGGAAAGAATAAGTATATTACAGGGCCCAGTTTTAATATTAGCGGAGTAAGACGAGGGATTTGAATATTTTGGTTTAAAAATGAGTAATTAGGGAAACAGATGAGAGATAAGACAACTTTTAATATGTTTGTGACGTTTACCAGTAATATATCAACTCCATCTACTGAATTACTTTTTAGTTTATTAACAAGTTACATACAAGAAATAAAAAACCACAGACTATCCAATCAAGTAGGTAGGTACTTATAAGTTCATCAATAAGTTAAATTTGGAATACCCCGTGCGCAAAAACTTAACTGATTTTTACCAAACATAGTTATGACCCACCGCAAGAAACTCCAAATAAAAATAAAACCGGCCACCCATCCAAGTAGTGGCTGAACTCTACGTTGCTTAACAATAGCAACGAGCTGACATCGCTTAGTCAAACTTCGCCACGAGCGCTTATACCATTAACTAGCAGCGCCCCGCGGTTTTACCCACGTTGTGATTTTGAGAATACAAACCATCATCTTGAATCACTAATTAAAAAAACCGCATCAAAATCCGTTGCGTAGTTTTAAAGATCTAAGCATACATAGGGACAGAAAGCGGAAAGCGACTTAGTTTTATACATACTATGTAGTGATAGTGATACCACGTAACAGGTACTTAAAAAGGTAAATAGGTGATTATTATTAAATACCGCCCATTGAAATGTGTCCGAAAATAATGGCAACACACCTCCTGTTGCGGACAAATGAAACCAAATTATTAATTGAACGCAAATTCGGCGGTTAGCTTAATTCAAGTACCTATTATATTTTAAACCGCAATCACGGACATATTCCTATTTGTTTATAATTTGTTGTGTTTTGAAAATGAAATGCGAGTGAAGTTTTCAAGAGATTTCTAAACAAAAACTGTGTGAAATATGTTTGTTATTTTATGACATAGTTGAAATGGTCATCTAGATACAAAACACTTCAAATCATCGCGAATAAATAAGCTGTCTAAGCGTTAGGATACCTGTTTAGATACCTACTATATTTATTCTTTCAAATATAATGTAACTAGGTCTCCATATTAATTGAAATTATTGTAATACCTATGCAAATACTTCATAATAAATAGATACTGCTAGTTAAGTGCTTCACTCCGTGCTTTGCACGTTAAATTGTCGGTCCCGGTTATTTCAAACGGCAGACCATGTCAGAGGCGTTTAGGTCCCACTAACCTACACAAACTTGATTGCTTATTGCAAGTTATTTATGTCTCAAAACAATAGATCCAAATTACACCCCGCAGCACTGAAACTAAACTAAATTCCGAGCAAGTGGCGCGTTCATCAAATCGTCACGGGTGTAACCTCGTTCCTTTCTTTCCGACATGCTTCGCTTGACACCCCGTCGTGGCATCCGGTGGTTACCAGTGGTTACTTGGTGAGCTCCATATCGGCGCATCGGACAAATAGTTTCCTCTAGTGCTAACGAACTTCGTGTGAATTGACCCTTGAAATTTATGGCGAATCTATTTTGATGACTCAATTCTTTCTTATCTTTTTGATGGCTGTTTATAAATGTGTAATGTACCTATGTGGGGGAATTATTTTGTGATCCAAATATGTAGGTATTAAGTATTCTTGTAATAATATTACTGTTTGGTCATAATCAAATCTTAAGATACATTTTTATAAGGAGAATGCATTTTATAGCACACTCTTACCGCATACCTATTGATTACCTACATAGCATGCAGTAATTCCAAAAGAATAAATCTGAAAATAACTTACCTGAGAAAAATAAGGTGGTAGAACCGCCCTCTGGTCATCTAATCGGGAACATTGTACCCGCTCCAGTAATTCGAAAAGTTCGTGTTGAGCGCGAGCGCCCCCTGTCGTCGTCGAGCTCCATGGCGCTGGCACGTGCTGCCGCCTGTTGACAAACAGAGGAACTAAATTGAAACGCTGTACGAACCATTTGCCGTCCGCGCTTCGCGTGGTTCTTAGTTGCCGTGAACTACGAAATGCTACAGTGAATTCTCACGAGATGGCGCTGTTATTAGAGTATAGTTTTTGTAGATGGCGCTAGTGGTGTTTGGTAAAACAATGCACTTTGAAATACTAAATAATTTACAATGGATTAATGACACACAATACACTAATGAATAAAATTACGTTAATAATTATTGCAAATCGATATAAGTGTCATCAAGTCATTAAAAAAGAACAATAAAAAGAGAGCGTTTTAATCCGACATAGACTCTGATTCAAGTCTCCATCAATCTTTTGAGTCACTCTATCAATCAGAACCTTTTTGCACTTCAGATCCTCTGGAGTCCTTTAAGTGTCGACAATAGACCTCGTTAGTGACGGACCGATAAGGAAAAGTTATTCAAACGACTGGGTATTATTTCACAAGCAAAAGTAACATTCAAATGTTAAATAGTATAGTTTTATGGGGAATATTTAGCGGGGTTCTAAAGAAATACCAAGGTGGTACCTTTTCGTATTTCAATGCTTGTATTGTATGAGTTCTTAGTACTTATTTGCAAGTTTGTATGGTTATTTTAAATTGTTGAAACATTTATAGATGCATGTTACAAGTATTTTAATGTCATATTTAATATAGATAAAACAAGCCGATGCTAATAATACTAAGTAGGTAGGTAGTCATGCGACCTGAGTCCGGCCCTGTTGTATTCACCAGAATAGCTGACTGAGCGTCTGGCTCGAATACCCGGTAGAGATAAGACGGTCATTGTGGGCGGCCTGCGAGCCCAGTAGAACTTTAAGTTAGATTTAAAATTCATTCCTTTGTACGTTACTCAACAATATACTTGTCTTGAAATATTAAATTAATTTTTAATTTTTAAAAAGTCGCCCCGAAGCTCCCAAAGTAAAACTGGCGCAGCCGGTAGGATACCGTGTAAACCGTGTTGCTTAGTGAAAAACTCCAAAAATCGGGTTTTGGGCAAATTGTGTTCGGTATCCTCGAACCAAAGAAAATAAGTTTTCCGGGACGGGCAAAAAGATATTAGTGAACTGCAGAGGAATCACCACTGGAGGATTATGGCTGGCTTGTGAGTAGTCCAAATTCACTATTCCTTTTCCATTCATATTCTATTCCTATTAAATTAACTAGATTGTAGAGGTTCAAAATCACCTCATAATTATTAGTTAACTTTTCAAGGTAATTGCACAGAAAATAGGCAATTATCTATAGCGTACATCGTGTACAATTTTATTTTAATAAGTTTCAACTAAATTAAGTTAAATTGTAAAATGACTCAACCACAACTGGTGTCAATTCCACAAGAAATTTCATCTATTATACCTAAGTTCGATGGAGATGAAAGGCTCCTAAATTTATATATTAAGAAGTGTGAATATGTTATAAGGTGTTATAGACGGGAAAACAATCCGGCGCAGGATTTATATGTGTTTCATGTAGTGTCGAGCAAATTAATTGGCAAAGCGGCCCACTTAATTAGTGAGCGCCCAGACATAGAATCCTGGACCGAATTAAAATCTGTATTAACCCAACATTTCGGAGATCCGCGTTCGGAAGAATGTATAGCCATCCAACTAGAGACATTAAAAATTAATACTAACGAATCTTATCTAGATTTCTGTAACAGAATTCAACAGGTTAAGAGCTCTTTATTGGCAAAAGTTAATTTAATCACCGATGATCACATTAGGAGAAGTAAAATCACTATTTACGACAATATGGCACTTAATGTATTTTTATATAATTTACCGGAAGATCTTATTCGTATAGTGAGACTTAAGGGTACTAACACACTGGAAGATGCCCTCAGGATTGTTCTGGAAGAAGTCAATTTTAAATTTCAATACGAGTCGCGCAATAGAATAATGAGACCTTTAATGAATAAAAACCCTTCACAGCCTTCAGCTATTACGAGTAACCCTTATGTAGAGAAGTTTGGTCTTAAACCATTATTTACCACTAACTCACAACAAAATCAGGGTTTCAGATTTGGTATACCGAATCAAATACGCCCTCATGTTCAGCAACAGCCTAATCAACAATTCAAATTTGGAATGCAACATAATCAGTTTAGACCTCAAGGTTTTACTAATCAGCCTAAGTTTGTGAACCAACAAGTTCCTCAAGGTTATAGACCTTCGTTTGGACAATCTTTTAGACCAAATGTCAACCCTCAGACTCAATTTAAATTCGGGATACCCCCAACACATCAGAATAAACCAAAGGTAGACACCGATGTTACTATGCGTACAGCATTACCAGTTCGAAATCAGGCTCACCATAACGAGTTACACGTAAACTCACCCTATGAGACGGATCAAGATTATTACGAGCAGGACGTAGTCATAGATGACTACCTGTATGACGGTAACTGTGGAGTACCGGAATACACACATGAGGTAAATAACGAGACAGTGGAAAATTTTTACCAGATAGCCTCGGATATGGATCGACCGAGTTGATTAATTTAAATTGCGAAAATGTTGCAAAACTTCCGTACATTTACTTACCAGAAATCAACGCTAAGTTTATGATTGATACAGGCAGCTCTCGTTCCTTTATCAGCCCTAAAAAGGCGAATGAATATTATAACCAATATAAATTCCCAGCTCCATTTGAGGTAATAAGTACACATGCTCGAAGCTTACATAATGAGGCAATTTACACCCCACTTCCTGAAACATTTAAATCTATAGTTTCACACACATTTTATATTTACGAAGTAGACAAAGACTATGACGGACTTATAGGATCTGATCTATTATCACAACTTAACGCTAGCATTGACATGAAAAATTTGATTTTAAAGACTTGCGATACTGAAATCCCTTTTGTGTATAATCCTCAAGTTACAATTAAATTAGAACCACGTACCGAGACTAAAGTTACTTTACCGACAAATCTTGCTAATGGTACTGGAATTATTAATTACCATATATTTGAACCTGGTGTTAGAATGCCTTCTGCACTTGTTAATTGTAAAAATGGTCATGCTGAAACATTTATACAAAATAGTTTAGAAACACCTGTTTGTTTTACAATAAACAAATTAGTTTCAGTTACTCCATACACACCTGATAAATGTGAAGTTAATGCTAATACGGTACCTGATAACGACCTTGACATCGATGACCATTTAATAGAAAACCTAGAGAAATTAAGACTTGAACACATGAACACTGAGGAAAATAAAGCAATCAGTGCCCTGTGTTACGAATTTAGAGACATTTTCTACTGCGATAAAATACCCTTATCTTTTACAAACAAAGTAAAGCACCATATTAGAACCAAAAACGAAGACCCAATCTATATACGACCTTACAGACAACCCCAGAAGATAAATGACGAAATTAATAGACAAGTTGACAAATTACTAAGTGAAAATGTTATCCAAGAATCTTTTTCTCCTTGGAACTTTCCTGTACATCTTGTGCCAAAGAAGCTGGACGCTTCGGGAGAGAAAAAGTACAGAATGGTGATAGACTACAGACGTTTAAATGACTTGACTACCGATGACAAATACCCATTGCCGAATATATCAGACTTATTTGACCAATTAGGAAACGCTAATTATTTTAGCACAATAGATTTAGCAAGTGGCTACCATCAGATCGAAATTGACGAAACTGATAGGGAGAAAACCGCGTTTAGCACTCAAAAAGGGCATTTTGAATTTTTACGCATGCCGTTTGGCCTAAAAACGGCACCTGCCACCTTCCAGAGGGCCATGGATCGCATACTAATAGGGCTACATTGTTTAGTATACCTGGACGACATTATTATATTCTCTAAGAGTCTTCAGGAACACATAGAAAAACTACGTAAAATATTCGAAACACTCAGAAAAGTGAATCTAAAAGTACAGCTAGATAAATCCGAGTTTTTAAGAAAAGAAGTTCTATACTTAGGACACTCAATCACGCGTGATGGGCTAAAACCTAACAATGACAAGATAGATGCAGTCTTGAGATTTCCGCTTCCAAAAACCCAAACTGAGATTAAAAGTTTCCTCGGTTTAGTAGGGTATTATAGGAAATTTATCAAGGATTTCGCTAAACTCACACGACCTTTAACCGTTTGTCTAAAGAAAAACCATAAAGTAGTAATCAATAAAGAGTTTATAGAATCATTCGAAAAATGCAAAGAATTACTAACAAACGCACCCCTTTTACAATACCCAGATTTCGATAAGCCGTTTATTCTGACAACCGATGCCTCCAATTATGCAATTGGCGCGGTATTATCACAAGGATCGGTAGGAAGTGATCGTCCTGTGGCATATGCGTCGCGAACACTTAACGATGCGGAAAGCAAGTATAGCGTTATTGAAAAAGAAGCACTCGCTATAATTTGGGCTATAAAACATTTCCGCCCGTATCTATATGGTAAAAAGTTCACAATTTACACCGACCATAGACCACTTTCATGGCTTCATTCATTCGAAGAACCCAATAGTAAGATCACGAGATGGCGATTAAGATTAGCGGAGTATAATTATGACGTTATTTATAAAAACGGACGTCAAAACACAAACGCCGATGCGTTGTCGAGGGTTAAGATCAATGCATTAAGAAAGGGAGCTAAAGATAATAGTTCAGTAAAAGTAAACGTAGATGAAAAAGACTTAGAATTACAAAGGCACTGTGAACAAATTACACAAGAAATAACTAAATTAGGTAAAAAGAAAGGAAAAGCAAAGAAAAAGCCAGATAGTCCAATTTCTATTTCATCAGAATCGGAAAAACCCATATCACTTTCATCGGACTCTGAGCGTACCGTTAGCATCCCCAAACGTTTGCGCTCACCCTTTCCAATCACTGAATTTTCAAGCGGAACTGTTACTGCCTCTGAGTCAGAATCACACGTAGGAGCAGAAACAGTACACTCTGCACATAATATGGATTCTACAGGAATTCCAATATTAAAGGAATCAATAGATACCAAACCAAACCAAATTTTGGTATATACTTGGTTCAGAGATCAAATAGCAGTTAAAAATATTTCTAATGTTAAACAGAAAATATTGGAAGTACACTTACCATTAGAAAGACCTGATTTAATAAAAGACTTTTTGAAAAGATACATTCGTACAAAAATTAAATATTTTATCTATTTCGAAGACCCACAGCATAGGTTAGAATTTACTAATGCTGTTTTAACACTTTTTAAAAAGGGAACCGTTAATATATTAGAATGTACTGAGCGAGTAGTTTACGTAGAAAATGAGGACGAACAGAAAGCAATTGTAGAAAAATATCATGTAGGTAAAAACTGACCCTGGTCTCCGAAGTAGTTAAAAACTTATATAACACCACACACAAAATTAGAGAAAATGTTATACAAATTGATCTTAGAATGAAAGAGTTTCAGAATGGTATAGATAAAGCAAAAGAAACAGAAAAGATTCATTATTTGAATAATATAATAATTAATGTGTATTCTATGATTTTACACAATTTTCAAATCATAATTATAAAGCTAAATGAAGTAGAAACAGCAATGTCATTCAGTAAGCTTGAAACCCTACACCATTCTATAATAAACTCTGATACCTTGTTAATTGTACTAAAAGAAATTGAACTTACTGAAAGATTAATTTTCCCTGCTGAGCCTGAAAATCTTGTGAAAATTGAACAATACATTAATGTAAAATCTTTTATCAAAGAAAACCAGTTAACATTTGTAATGGAAATTCCATTAGTATGTAAAGAAACATATACTTACTATAAATTGTATCCTATCCCTATTATCCATGATCATATGACATACATTATCCTTCCTAAATATCCTTACCTCATAGTGAAAGGACTTATCTCCGAGCCGCTAGCCAAACCGTGCCAGCGAACAGATAACAACAATTTCGTCTGTTTCGAAGATTACCTTGATAAAATAAATGAAGATCCGTGCATCTCCGAATTGATGCAATTCGCTAAAAACATCTCTTCCTGTAAGTTGATACCTGTCAAATACAAAGGTGTCCTTGTCCAGCGCTTACAAAATAATAAATGGATCGTATTTTCTGAAGGAAAGACAATAATTCGCAGTTTTTGTCAAAACGAAGTAAACCAAGAGATTATCCAAGGAACATACATCGTTACTACAGAAGATACATGTGAAGTGAAAATAGACAAATACTCACTAAAATCACGCCCTCATCGGACAACAAATTTGAACTACGAAAAACTGCCAACTGTAAACCTACCGCACATCAGCGAGATAAAGGCGGAACAGAGAAAACCAGTAGAATTAGAAGAAATGAATCTGGATAACATACAAGAAATAACGAATTCCGTAAAGTTCGATACCAATAGTGAAAGTGAAATAGTGAGAGTCAATAGTGTCAGTGTTTGGACCATTGGGTTATATTTTATTATAGCAGTTTTTGCAGGAGTTATGTTTTATATTAGATTAATAAAATTAGGTTATAAATGTAACTTTCGAAATTCTCCGAATCAGGTAAATTCGGATAATCTCGAATCTCAGGGGGGAGAAGTCATGCGACCTGAGTCCGGCCCTGTTGTATTCACCAGAATAGCTGACTGAGCGTCTGGCTCGAATACCCGGTAGAGATAAGACGGTCATTGTGGGCGGCCTGCGAGCCCAGTAGAACTTTAAGTTAGATTTAAAATTCATTCCTTTGTACGTTACTCAACAATATACTTGTCTTGAAATATTAAATTAATTTTTAATTTTTAAAAAGTCGCCCCGAAGCTCCCAAAGTAAAACTAGGTAGGTATTTGTGTGTATCACAAGGGGAGGAAAATGTTCCCATTGATACTTTAAAATAAATCTAGGTTAAGTCCTATATGTATTACAAAGCAAACAAACTCAATATTATAAAAATAAAAATATTAAATTGTGAGGGACAATTTCAAGCAGCTGCTTCTAAAAAACAAACAAAATGTAAACAAACTGATTGCAACAATTTAACAGCACGAGACCAAATAAAATTGAATTCAACATTTCAATAGCTCTTAATAAACGATGACATAACTCTTTAAAAACTGGTATTTGAATAATTTATTGCCCTTAATATAATATAAGTAAACAATAAGCACGAGTGACCCCATCTGTTGGGTGGACGCGCAACTAAAGTGAAAGGATCGAGTCTGATTTATTGATCAATTAACTGACCATTGAAAACACCCTTTTTGGACGCACTGCACATCCCCTCGGCACATACAAACAGACTCAATCAACGATTGTTTGTTTTTCGACTTTGCTTAATTTCCGAGTGTCGAAGGGTCCATTGTATGTTCGAGCAATAACTTTGATTGGCAGATGTTTATATGTTATTTTATAATTTGTTCAGGAATTTGCAACGTTCGCTCTGTAGGCGATGACATGACAATAGATAGTTCGTTGAATTATATTAATTGTGGTTGCGAAATTGAACATTTTGTAGGATTGCATTCGTGTTTCTAGCGCAAAGATGGATCTTGCGTTAGTTACATTTTAAATTAATAATATTGGGGCCCTTTCAATATAAGCTTTATCAGTCGTTCTGCTGCGCATTGCAATAGTGGTACGTAGTCTGAACAGAATTTCTTTTGTTTTTCATACAAAACGCGAGTAGCAGACGACTTAAAGCTTTTAAATTGAAAGATACCTCAAAGTTCACCTACCTTATATGATAAGTACCTACTCGTAATAGTAAATGATGTTCAGGAGGTGATTATACATTTAAATGTGTAGTGTAAAGAATGTAAGCATTTCTCAGTTTCTTATTGTTATGAATACTTTAACACAATAGAAGTGAGTAGTAATATTTATTTGATTTGAGATAACAACTTTGTGAAGTATTTAAATAAAATGTAACGTATTTTAAACAAACTCCTAAAACATTAAAACAAAATATTGTCGAGCCACATACTCGACCAAAAAAAAAGTCAGTAAAGGAATAAGTACTCCAACTTTTTAAATTTGATACTAAAAGCATGTTGCATTTGTTTAATTTAGCGCCTAAATATGTTTAAAAACAAATGACGTTCATTTTAAAAAGTGTTCTATTTCGCGCAACATACCTATAATACAATTTTAAACGAACAGCTTGTGTTTCTTAAACATATGATACCTATTTAATATATTTAAGAGTCGTTGTAAAATACACCCTAAAATAATATTATGATAAGTACTTATTATCATGTTATTATTAAACAGGGTTTGTATGTTTTTATACAAGACAAAACCGCATAATGGCAGCTACAGACTATAAAATACACAGTCATGTTTTTTTCGCAAAAACTAGGGCATCGTACACACGTGTTTGCAAGGATCAATTGTACACTGTGGCATATTTTATGAACACCCGTTGCATATCTAGTGTCCTATGTAAATAAGTGTGTCTATGCAAATGGCTTTAGCAACAATAATAATGTTTATTTTATGTTCATTCATACACATTTTTTGTTGTGTTTCATTACGTACGGTCAGCCAAATATGTGGTCTACCACCCTACGGTTGAGATTCATTTGAACGTCATGAAACAACAAGGTCAATTATAAACGTCATAACATAATTGTGCATAGAAAAGTCAACCTTAGCGATCGTTACATCTCGCAGAAACTTTTGTCAAAAGTGGTAGACCACTTTCTTGGCCGACCGTACTACAGCACCCAGAGCCTTCCATTAAATCAACACTCAACTATTTTTTTACTAGCCCCGCCTCGCCGTTTCACCCGCGTTGTGCCCGGTCCCGTGGGAATTTTGGGATGAAAAGTAGCCTATATCCTTCCCGTTGAATGTGGCTATCTATCACAAAAAGAATTATTCAAATCGGATTGATAATTCTTGAGATTACCCCGAACATACAAACAAACAAACAAACTTATAAATATTACTATCTAATATTAGTAAAGATTTATTAATTGACGTTTTTTCATACATTAGGTATATTACATGTCAAAATCACTCATTAAATCTACTCAGGAAGCATTTGACTTCTCTGGGTACGGACGTAAAACACAGTTAATAAAAAATATTGTAAAATTGAAGTGAAAACCCATGTTTTATAAACTTACTAATTAGGACTCCTACTGTTATGACTTCCAAAGAAATTCATCACCAAATTGATTTTTTGTCACATCCAATTTATTAAAAACTTGTTATTTTACGGTGTTTTATTAATAAGCAATAAAGATAGTTCAATAATCGTTAGAATACGATATTACGGGTGCTAATTAGTTTACCGTGTTTGTGACCAAAATAACTAACCTTGATACCTACCTATCTACGAGTCCTATATTTTATGGTTGATATTTTAAACAAAAATGTTTGAGACTATAATGCGTAGGTGGCGCAAAATTAGTGAAATAGTCGTCTAAAATTGGCATAAAGGCCAAAAATAGAAGCAAAAAACCGCCTTATGAATATAAAATAACCATCTGGGACTTTTCTCCATGTCCTACCAGGATATTCCTTAGGCAACCTAAAATAGCCTATAACGAACTTAATGTCGTTTGAATAAAACCAAGTCACTTTTTTTAACTAGCTACATATTAGAAACACTGATTAGACCCCACAGAATCTAGGAAAATAGCGTCAGCACGATCTACATAGGCACACTAGTGCCATCTTTTGCATTGCGGGTGGAACCACCACGCGGAACTGCTAGTCCTACTATTATAAATGCGAAAAATTTGTGAGGATGTATGAACATGTGTATACATGCATGTATGTACATATGTATATTTGTTACTTCTTCACGAAAAAACGACTGGACGGATTTGGATGAAACTTTACAGTTACTTATTATAGTTTAAGTTTATCAGAATAACACATGAGATATATTTTACCCCGAAACTCCCGCGGGAACGGGTACAACGCGGGTAACACTGCAGGGCGCGGCAGTAGTAATATAATCAACATAAATTCCACTAAAACAATATTTTTTTCTAACAAAATTCTCTTGCTTTTTGGAACAATGAAAGCTCACACAATTCACACGTCCCCACAGATGTGATGCAATTACTATGATTTATAAGTCGGATAACACTCACATTTCACGGTCTTGGTCGACAGTCTTATTTCTTTCTTTCTATCTGGTTAATGAGAAAAGATCTTACGATAAACAATTTCCTTCACAACATTTGTGTTTATGTTCCTTCAGATTATAAAGCTTTGTTTTTAAATGGTTATTAACGTTAAAAGTAGTTAGTAGTGCAGTGTTAACGGTTATCTAAGAATGTGTATAATTAAGTAGTAATTAAGTTGTTATAAACGACTTCATACTTTGTTAAGAAATTACATCATTTGAATTACTTTATTAACTTTTTAAGAAAGCATTTACGTGTATATTTATTTACTTCCTCCAGTAAGTAGGTAGCGATGATTTACATGAAAATACAGACACAGTAAAACATAAGAGCGTTTATTTTGTCGTAACCGTAGTCGTTTTTAATGCATTCTTTAATTTTAATCAAGAGATAAAGTTTCTAACTTTGTTTGCTTATAAGGGCTAATCTCAAAAATTACCAAACCGATTTGAATAATCCTTTTTGGAATGTATAGCTATATTCAATGGGAAGGTTATAGGCTATGTTTCATACCAAAATTTCCACGGGAACGGGCACGACGCGGGTAAAACTACAGGGCACTGCTGGTTTCAATTTTGATATGTAACGTTTCATTGCTACTTAGTTTATCCTTACATGTCCATACTCAGGGAGTTCCCATATCGATACATAATAATATGTCATGCGATGAATTATCGAGTTACCATATCGATGTCATATATGCCCACGCGCATGACAGACACTTGACACTTGTGCCCTTACCATATGTATTTATTAGCTGAATCATTGGAATCGTGATAACTTGTGTTTATGAACACAATATGTGCATCAGGTTGCGAATATTTATCGAGTTTGTCAGATGGCACGTCACCAGGTGGTCTGGGGAGGCAGCTGGAGGTCTAAGTAAGGGAGGGGGGCAGAGGCAAGTTGATAAGGAGAAGGATGCAAATATGAATTGTAAGTAATGTCTAGCGACCGCCCAATAGCCTCCGACAAGGTCCAACGATTAATAACATCATCATTATATAGTCTAACGTTAGTTAGATTCTATAATAGAGCTCAGTTTGGGCCTAGCTATGTGATGAATATTGTAAGTACATTCTATTGAAACATAAAAATGATTAATAAAACATTACCAACGGAATTCAGAATCGCTTTCTTCAGTTGTTGAAGAAAAATTATAAAACCAAAAGAAATAGTTTCTCTAACATCAACTGCCATCGAAAAACAATTCCCAAACATCTCCAAGAATTCTTAGATTAAATACGACACTATCATAAAAACGAAATCATAAAAACAGTCGTAAAACTACTAATACGAGTATACCTATATCTAATTAGTGTCAATATAAGTCAAGATACCGAACCAAACTGTAGGCTTTTCAAGTGGGGTGAATTAATGATGGATACTGTATGTTAGTATGACAGATACATTCATAAGGATTATTCATCTCATGAGATGAGACTTGGTCCACGAGAAGGTTTTGTCATGCCTTGGGACTTTCTTTATCTCAGATTCCATACTAAAATTATACGTATAGAGGGCCTTTGCGAAGCTACGAGTATATATTTGACTAGCAATGCCCCGCGGTTTCATCCCCGCTGTGCTCGTTCCCGTGAGAATTTCTGGATGAAACTTATCTTAAGACCTTCCCGTTAAATGTGGCTATCCATTACAAAAATAAATATTCAAATCGGATGGTAGTTTCTGAGATTAACGCGGTGAAAAGCTATTGATATTCTATCAATCGATGAGGCCGTAAAACCAAACCATAAGACGTTCTTTCGACAAAAACCCTAAACACACGTTCCTATATTAAGGACACTAACAAATGTGTCACTGAAATGCATTAGTTTTACTAAAAACTGCGACAAAAACGGACTATACATAAACATTACAAACAGCGCGATGACAGACAACTACACTTGACAAAAGCCTTTTAAAATGTGTCTGGGAACGTGTGAATCACATCGTGAAGTGGTTTCCTGGGTGCAGGGCAGGATTAAGGAACTTTGCCCAGGGCAGATAGCAAAGAAAATGATGTCATAGCTGAAAGATTTGACCTTAGAATCTTTGTATTTTGAGTAGTGTTCTGAATGATAATATAAAGGATTTTATGGTACCTACATGTATATAATAACACTAGCAGCGCCCCGCGGTTTTACCCGCGTTGTGCCCGTTCCAAAATGTAGCCTATAGCCTTCCTCAATAAATAGACTATCTAACAGTGAAAGAATTATTCAAATCGGTTCAGTAGTTTCTGAGATTAGCGCGTTTAAACAAACAAACAAACAAACAAAACAAACTCTTCAGCTTTATAATATTAGTATAGATAAACAGCATTATATTTCTCGAAAACTATTGTCAAAATTTTACTATTAATTGAAACGTACGTTAATGTCAGTATTATTTGTTGGGATGGGATCCTAACCTCAACCTAACCTAACCTCCTAACCGACCTGACAAACAATATAGTCAAAATTGTAAGGAAGCATGAGTCCATTAAATACTTTGTTTTACTTTACCTTATTAAAAAAATGGGACTTTCATTAGGAAGACAAAAACCCATATTGTCACATATCCTAAATGAACTTTTTTTAGTATGGTCATGTCATTTGCCCACGACAGCCCCTGAATGCATCCCTGTGTAAACGCATACAGCCCCGGGCGTGCACAGTTTACTGTGAATTATTCGGTCTAGCCAGGAAATGGGTTAGAGCGAGACTGTACACCAAACAAATGATTTATTTTTGCAGGATATCTTTAGTACCCACTATTTTTAATAGCGTTCAGTTTTATTCATAAATATAAATATTTGGGTATACCGCATTCATTTTAAATTCATGCACAGAAGTAAGGTGTGTTTCCATTGGAGGGTGTTTGGTCTAAAAATATCCTAAATATGAACATCCTAATATCCTAAATGGTACATACCTAGAAATATTAAGGTACTAAATAGTGTTATTGTCTTTACTACATATCAGTTTTTACACTACAATTTTATGTTCCTTGTTCTAAACTGCTATCGCTGCATCGTACCGTTCGCCGTCGTTGCAACGTGGCAACCCTCAAACTAAGTTATTCGGCCTCACGTTAAAGTTGGACGTACAACGGTGATGGTGACGGCCAGTGCTCAATGGGTACTCATGAAGTCCTGTGTTAGATTATGTTTAAATAGCCTATTGAAATACCTATCAGGAAAACTAATTTCCACTGAAACATTTAGTTACTAATAGTTAATCTGTAGCACAAACCACAGATAATTGCATAGTTTGTACGAACGTTAATTTGTTCTGAATCTGTTATAAAACAATTTTAATTTAGAAAACGGCAATTGTTTTAGTAAACTTAAGTAATGTTAAGTTTTTAAGTCAATTAACTTTATAATGATTTCTTATGAAAGCGATTGCTCTTGTAGAGTTATTAGAAATTGTGAAGATTCTTCAGTAAATAATTATGTATTGTTATTAAGTAAAATTTCTTGGCGTATTAACAAGAATTTAATAATATTATTTATTAAACCAATAGTAAAGGTTTGCCTTGCGGTTTCACTCGCTTCGTTCGCGTTGAACTAATAACAAATCTTAATTAATGGAAGTAAATATGTAAATGTTAAAATAGTATTGGCTTAAAGTAATTTTCAAATAACAGTATGTAATATTAAATAAAGCCGAACAGTTTATTTTTTATTTAGTTTGTTTATTTGAACGAATTATTCTTTTTATAATAGATAGCCACATTCAACGGGAAGGTTATAGGCTATTTTTATCCCGAAATTCCCAAGGTAACGGGCACAACGCGGGCAAAACCGCGGGGTACTGCTAGTTCATAATGTATTCACATTCTCACAACGGTGACCGAACTTGACTGAAACATTAAAACGATTTGATGCCAGCGCCATAATGTAGACCAAAAGTACAATGTAGACAAGTGAAACCTTCAAAGGCGACTGATAGGCACTAGTTTCCTAGTTCGTAGTAACCTCACATACAGTCTTATCTGACACTAACTAATCTAACTATTAAGTGCTAAGTTTGTGCCGTGTATCGTGACACTAATTACCGTCGAGTTAAACATAGCCCACTGAAATGGCCTACTCCTAGACTATATTACTTTACCAAGTTACCAACACGTTCAGTTGTACGGCTAAGTCGAGCCTAAGTTACAAACTTTCGCGTAACTTAATGAATAAGTAATGAATGGAGTTACCTGCGACATAGGTTGTATGTACACTATACAATATACATATATGTGTTAAGGGGAATACTTCAAACATGGCGTTTTGAAATCTCGAACCTGCTCGCTAGCGTGAAGATTACGCTTTACCCTCCTCAGTCATTTATTCATGTAGGTTAGAGGCCAACCCTGGAGTCGGAGTTTAAAAAATCGCAAAGACCTTCGACATGGTCTGACGAATGAAAGAACCGGAATCGACTACGGAACGTGCCTTCAAAGCACGGTAGCGCTCAGATAGAAATGCCACTTTCGGTCACCCATCCGAGCTGGACGTTGCTTAACAACCGCAATGATCTAACATCGTTTAGTCAAACTACTGTACTGATGTCTTCAGTGAGTTGAGATGCCTTTCCCCAGTTGGATATTACAATTAAAGGAAATACAAAACTTAACCGCATATTTCATTGTAATATGAATCAGCTTTTCATTGACGTCGGTTAAGCTGCATGAAAGTGTTTACTAGGAATTAATATTGATAGAGGATTGACCTATAATACTTGTTACTCGAAAGTATTGTATTAAGGAACTCATACTTAAAGTGGAGCTCAATTAAAATCGAATCATTTTTTAAATGGTTATTTAAAAACGGAAACACGATTCTATATACTAAATGTAAAAAAAGGAATCGGTGTAGGATCTTGGCCCTTTACGATTGATGTAGATTCATTTACCTAGATTATTATATTTTACATATATATTTAGACTAAAGCCAAACGCTGACGCTAGTCTAATACCTATAGGTATGTGTATTAAAAATAACAAATATTATTCATGCGCAACAAATGAAAGTATAAATAACTTAAAATCACGGTAGATCACATGGCCCTTAACAGAATATTAAACACGGTTAAGAAACATCGGTATATTGGCGATTTACCAAACAAAGACAATTTTTATCTAATTTCTAAAACTAACAAAGTTTAAGAATAGGTATTCAAAATTGATACAGGGCGCATTTTTACCATACCCTGATCAAACGTAATATCTTTGTACTCTGTATTTATCTTTACATCATAATTTACAAAACTTTGTGTAATAGTAAGTACAAATTGACATTTAACATTCACGATTTTTTCTCTAAATGTTAACTATAGTTTAAGGAACTTAGTAATTGTAGTTCATGCGCATCTTACAAAGCAATTTATTGTATTGCAATCTTTTATGCTCATTATCTGTGCATGATTTGTCAGTATTTATCATATCATCGACGGTAACGTAATGTGTTTCAAATTAAGATGATATAGGTGAGTATGGCGATGAATGAACGTGGTACAGTAGCACGTAAAGAAACAATAACCTCTCTATGTATTAGCAGTGATTCGTGGCGTTAAGTGGATTCAAACAAATAAAAAATAGCTCTCCAGCTTTATAGATCTAGGCCCTAGGCAGTGGCATGTGAGAGAGCCTACTGAGGTGGCGGGTTCGATTCCCGCCTGGAGCCAACAATATGTGTAGGTCTGTAGACTCGTCGTTGTTAGCGACGATATGTCTGGGTGTCATCAATTATATATTCATAAAGTATTTGTGTATGTATATGTAGTACTATCAGTTTCAAGAATACCAGCTTAGAGCTTATTTTGGATACATTTAACCGTGTGTGAATTATTCGGGAGTATTTATTTATTATTATTATTATTTTAGTAAGAGATATAATGATATTATATCTAGACTACACAGTATAAAAGTATTGTTTTTATGTTACCTCTAATCTCTAACAGAAGGTATTGTTATTGTTGCCTCTAATAGATTTAATTAAGTATAAAATTGGTATTTTTATATGAAAGGAATGTTTTCTAGGATGTAAGGCTACAACAGTATTCACATTATTTCTCATTTGTTAGCGTTCACCTTTGATCTTCGGGAAGGAGTTCCAGTAATAAGTTACGCTGTTCTTGGATCTAGCCAGACTAGTGGTTAGGCCTAGGTATTCAATCTTAGGTACAAGATTCAACTGTTAGACACTTAACAGTAATACTAGATTTTTGTTCACATGGAAGGGAATGTGAATTTATTTCTGTTTGTTACTTCCGTGGGTGAAACTAGGAATAAGTTTATAATTAACTAGCCACGCCCCGCGGTGTTACCCGCGTTGTACCCGTTTCCGCGGGAATTTCGGGATAAAATGTATCCCATGTGTTATTCTGATGTATGATCTCTATAACAGTAGTTTTTCGTGAAAGAGTAACAAACATACATCCATCCTTACAAACTTTCGCATTTATAATATTAGCAGGACTAGCAGTACCCTGCGGGTTTACCCGTTCTTTTGGTATGAAAAGTAGTTACAAACTTTCCTCTTGAATCACTCTGTATGTTGATCAACCGCATGAAAATACGTAAAGTAGTTTTTGATAAAATGACAGACACCTTTATTATATTTAGGATTTATTTCAAAATAGTAAGCAAGCTTTGACAATTAAGAAAGAACAAAAAGTCCAATTGTGCCAGTAGCATCAAATACGTAAGTATTTTGTGCAAGTCAACTCGCACGTGCCAGTTTTTAATCTAATCCCTAACAACATATTATTCCTACACAATAAGATCCGAAATCCACCTCTCTATTCAATAAACCCCTACGCGACACCCGCAAGCAGCACTTATAAACTAATACCCTATAATTGGCATAATAAAACTACTATTAAATGCATAATAGATTTTCTATCATAAATTAGTTCATCAATAGTCAAATTGATCTTAAATACTGGGGTTGGAGTATTTAGAGCGTTAGAAATGTGTAATCATGGATTACTAGCACCAGCTATAAAGAGTAATAGCCGTAATCTACCGGCAGCTGTGATGTTAACCCTCGTAGGCCAAAACCCACAATTTAGTAGTAAAATCGTATTTAATTGAATGTTTTAATAACCCACTGTAAGGTCTATAAAGTTGTATGGACTTTCTTTTGAAATGTAGTTTGTTTATGTTGAAGCGATCGTTGCGTAGTTTGACTAAGCATTGTTAGTTCATTGCGATTGTTAAGTAACGTGCAGCTCGGCCCCTACTTGGATGGGTGGCCGATAATGGCATTTCTATCTGAGCGTTACGTGCTTCGGAAAGTCTTCGGCTTTGACAAATCACTCTGTACAGAGAGAAATGTCAAAGTTTTATTTAACAGATAGTTAAACTACGTTGTGCTCTAGATAGCTATTTATTAGCTCTTAGATATTTTGATGTAAATATCTCCGAAAATGCACTAACGTTCAAACGGTAGTTCATAAAATTAATTGCAGAATAAATTAATACTTAGAGACATACTCTAACGATAAACAACCGTAAGAAGTTGTTAAGTTAGCTGTATAGTACAGAGATGGTATAGAAGGTCTCTTAATAATCTTAGAATCTTTTAATAGGCAACACTATCTCATATAGAATAAGAAGAAGTACCTATCTTATACGATACAGATGTAATTCTTTACATATGATTTTCATGATAAAATTCCTACAGGGACGAGAAAACCGGCGGGGCACTGCTAGTACTATAATATAACAAATTAATTATAAAAATACTAGAAAGAGAGAGAAGCTTATTTCAATTAATTTCATTAAATTATAATACCGAATCCTGCACGGGTAGCATGACAAGTAGACATACAAATATGTCTACCATCTATGGCGCAAGTTTGACGTCATCGCGATTTTGTCTACAGTAGCTACCGCGACATAGATTTGTCTTGTCGCGTACGTCATTTGTATACAAATGTCTACGCCCTTGAGCATGACGACCATATTATGTCTACGTCAGAGACTAATTTGACTTTGACATTTCAAAGTATACAAATATGTAGGCTACCCTCCAAGGTGCATACAAAGCTTGTCTTTTTCGTACAAGACATTTTAAACTTACAAAATACAATATTTTTGTAACAAAAACGAAAACAAAAAACAATAACCACAGACAAAAACGCACTGAAATGAATGAATGGCGAATGAATGAAATAGTGTTGTGACGGTGTTGTGCTTCAACAAATTTATCGGTAATCATGTGTGACCATGTTAAAAATATAATATATTTGTAAAGGGCAATATTTCTATGTCTTCCGTAGCGAAAGTTTTGTATACAGTAGAGATTTTCGCTTCCTGTCATTATGTGCTCGCAACCGCGCCATAACCCGTAGACAAGACAAAAGTTTTAACCCTATAGAGATATATGTCTACCAGTGTTCATGCTACCCGTGCTGCTTTTATACTGCAACCTTGCTAATCTAGAATCTTCATAGATGTAAGTAAGTTCATAAGTAACGTAACATTACTAACTGTTTGTTTAACATTATCCGATCAGGTTTGATACATAATGTATTACGAGGGATCTAATGATCAAATCAGTGAGGCGGTTTGTTAGCGCAAAAAGTTATACAATTATTAATGTCTTGGCTAGTTTGATGTAAATACTACTTCTTTGAAAAATGAAGAATGTTTTAGTTGGAGGAAGTGATTTATTATGATAGTTTACTAAAACAAGAAGACTATTTACAATTACTTTTAAGAGTATACGGTGACGAAGACGATTGAACAGAAGAAGGTGTTATCTGTGATCACGGTTCCAGTAAAGGAGCCGAAATGTAAAATAAAAGCGAATTGATTCGTAAGCGTAGTTTCTATTCCAAAATACTTTTAAGAGTTTAATTTGATTGAAAAATTTGAAGAGTGATTTTTCAAATTAAATTCTTGAAATGGATTCAACTCAAACATTAACAGCTAATTTTAAAAATATGTTTATTTTTCGAGCGTTTTCAATTGCCATTTTAGTAACTGTAGTGTAGAGTGATATGTAAATTCCTAACACTTAAGTACTCGTATCAATAAATAAGCGATAAGTGCCTAATCATAAGCAAGTCTCAAAATATCAGAACAAAAACTGACACAAAAACGCAACATAAGTAAGTATCTACGATACTTGAGTACGTAAAAAACATAGCATTAACATTCTAAATAATATGAGCTTGTCAAGATATAGAGAAGAAATTCCAAACACCAAGTCGGGAGAAAATTATACATTATTATAATTATAGATTTAAAATAGGCAACCATTTTAACGAACACGACTTCGTTCTGTTTCTTGTTTAGTTAAGTGAGTGCGTTAAACTATAACTTAAAGTTTTGCTATTACAATGGGCTAAGAATATAGAAATTCATAATGTTGGAACTTCGGTTGAAAATAATTATAGATATCTATGATGTTATGAGGCAAATAAAATTTGATTCTGGTCTCGTTAGTCCGATTTCGTATTTCAGTACATATACTAAAGGATAAATGAAGAAAGTTAGATTTAAATCCGATTTCAAAAAGTGTAGTATTTTCAAAAAATATAATGTTTTAGACTTTGTTCTTAAATTGATTAACAATGCCACTTAAATATGTCATGCCAATTTACGGTAAAGTAAAGGCATTCAATACAATTCAATATTTTAGAAATAATGTTGAAACCAGTTAGATACCATACAGAGAAGTGGAGAAGTAAGCTAGGAGATAGAGGGCAATCAAGATTTTATATCATTTATGAATAGGGGATCAATGAGTTTGAATGATTAGGGACATTTTCTATCGTACATACACAAGAATTATGACAGTTAGGATTCGGACGAATGATTTCCGGTACGTATCTTTAAACACTCTTGCAGTAAGAAATTTCATAATTGATTTTTCTAAAAAATAGAATAGAAAGTGGGAGACTGCTAAGATAATTTCCCACGTCAAGCAAAAACATGATCACCTACGCTTGCCTAATGCGGGTGTAGTGATAACGCCTCCTCAATGTTCTGATATCTTCGGTTAGATGAGAGGAGTTTGCCCAGAAGTGGGACATTACAGGCTTATACTTTTTGTTACTGTTACTTTTAGTGGGTACCAGAAATAGATAAATCGAATTCGACAATAGAAGGCCCGATCAACAAAACTAAATTTATGTAAACTTCATCATGTCCCACGTTTTTCTGAACCCTGGACACCGTACTATAACTGGTACTATTTGACGAGTAATACAATAGTCAGCCTGTATTTATCTAGCTGTACATTATAATGGAGAATTCTCGTATACTAGTTTCATCAATGACTAGATTTTCTATTAAAGTAAGCTAAATAGGGTAAATATAAAATGTATAATACTTTTATACCCTAGTTATTTTATGAATAAAGCTTATATTATAAATATATACAAGGAAATAATGTACAATTGTCGCTGTTAACAAATCATTGAATTAGGCGTAAATTACGTTGCTCATAAAGCGAAAAATATATAGTGACTAAACACATTTGGTACAAATTGTTAAGTAAGTAATTCAAATAAAATCTTTAATTCAAAAATCATTGAAATGAGAAAAATTTGCAGCGGAGCTGGATGTTATGGGAACCATTGAAGAGTAATTTATAAATAAGTTCCAAGTTTCCAATAGCATTTCAATATTGCTCATTAGTAATTGATTCTTACTTAAATCTATTATTTCATACGTACGTTAATTTCTTCATGTATCTCCTCCTCGCTGTTAACAATGTATAAGATTCCTTCTGCCCGCCCGAGGGCAAATATTTCATTTTCAATTTTGACTTCATTCGGCGAGATGCCCTCACTTTAACTCAAGTCACAAAACACTGTTAAATCGCGAACTAGTTTATTTCGCTATTCGCGCTTCGTTATTCGCGCTTCGCTATTCGCTATCGTCGTTTCGCGGTTTGACGTAATCGCTAATATTTTTTCTTCTATCCCAGCGAACCCTATAATTAAAGAAATAGACGTGTTTTATATACAGAAAAAGTGTGACAAGTTGTGTGAAAAGCTCAACGTTTAAATTACAATTAAGTCACAAAGCTTCAGTGTTCAGTGCAAAATATATAAGTGAATCATGCTTCAACAAACCATGCAAACAAGGAAAATGGTATTTAGTAGGAATTAATAATAACAATATATAGTAAATATGTTATAATTAAGATAAGTACCTAATTGTTGTTGAGGATTCCCGTTGCAATAACACTGGACTGATTTATTTAGCTTAATCTATTACGTAATAATATAAATGGTACTGTTACTGTTACATACTCGTATGTACATAACAAGCGGCAATCGCATCGTTTCCCTGATAGGGGTTGAATTTCTCAAAATCCCTTCTAAGCGAGCGCCTCTATCCTAAAAAGAGCCCCTATGCAAAATGTGAGTATCATAGCACTAATAGTTTCACATTTACGAGGAAGGTTATGGGCTATTTTATGTCCCGCAATTTTCACGGAAAAGAGTACAACGCGGGTAAATCGCGGTGCGCTGCTAGTGTTTTTGTATACCAGAAGACTAGCTTATTACAGTCTTGTCTAAAGTGGGCTTAGGTGAGCTTTTATAATGCAATTTTTACGGTAAATTCTCCATCTATTCAGTACTAAATAGACCTAACTAAACAGTACTAAATAGTTTTAGTTCACTGCCTCAACTTACGTCATAACATAAACTGCACAAGTAATTAATGAAACAGACAGACATTAAATGACACCACTATTCGCGATCCTAAATACCTACCATTAGAACTAAACATTGGGTTAATAAAATCCTTAGTCATAACTTTAATAATTAACGGTCCACCAGCCAAAGATGAGATGATACTTTAGACAAAAACGTTTAGCCACCATTACGGAGCATTTTTAATCAATTGAATCAGTACTCTGAGTACAAATGGTTATTAACTTTTGAATACATTCGTTCGAACGTTCATTTCAATTGTCATAATACACTTACTATGTAGTTATGTAGCGCTCGTGGCGTAGTTTGGCCAAGCGATGTTAGTTCATTGCAATTGTTAAGCAACGTGCAGCTCGACCCCTACTTGGATGGGTGGCCGATAGTGGTATTTCTATCTGAGCGCTACCGTATTTTGGAGATACGTTAAACAGTCGGTCCCGGTTGTTTCAATCGTCAGACCATGTCGGAGGCCTTTAGGCGGTCTAAAAACTCCGACACCAGGGTTGGCCACTGATCTACTCGAAATGAATGAATGAATGTTTCTAATCATCACTACATAGTATAAAATAAAGTCGTCTCTGTTTCGTGTCTGTTTGTCTGTATGCTTAAATCTTTAAAATTACGCAACGGATTTTGATGCGGTTTTTTGTAATAGGTAGAGTGATTCAAGAGGAAGGTTTTTATGTAAAAAAATTCCCGAAATTCCCACGGGAACGGGCACAACGCGGGTAAAACCGCGGGGCGCTGCTAGTAAGATACATTATATGTGACATAAAGCGATCGACGTTCAATTTTACTGACTGTACCACCTACCATAGAACTGGAACAGTTAAACAAACAGTAACTTTGATTTATATCTGTTTTGTATTTGATACTGTTCTTAATAATTAGCTATGAGAAAGGAGGCCATGTTCACCATTGAAATACATTGATCTTTTGATTATAAATAGGATCTCTGTTCTCTCTCTCTGATGTTGTTAATGTTAACACCTAACTATTTTTGTTAAAATTTTGTATTTTTATTCCTGATACCTATCAAAGGGAGTCTTATGAAGTTATGACCAGGAAAATCGCATTTAAATAGAAAACACGGCTTAGAAAACTATATTCTTAACAGCGATTTAAGCACTATGTGAGTGATGCACCGATTTTCTTTTAAACCGACTTAAAGAGAAGGAGGTAATTGATAAGGAGATACATCGGAATATTTTGTTATGTTTTAATTTATCTAAAAGCTACTCATCAATGAAATGAAGCTGTAACTGGCGTTTTAAATGACATGTGTCAAAAATATCGCTGGAAACGTATTTTACCATTCGCTTGTATTTTTATAAAGGCGTGTTTTAGTATAAAGAAAACACAGATATTTTTATTGAAATCAAAATAGCAAGATGGAAAAGTCAGCACTGATTTTCTAAACTAGTATTTAAATTATAACTGCAGTAGTCGCAACCAGTATGTAAGCAAATAACAATAAACATTATATTCCTTTACAATAATTTGCATACAATTGTAATTCATAATAATTATTGGACAGACTCCCATAGCATTGGCACAATGAAGATTAACAGCCATAACTATGAAACCAGGTCAGGTTAGTATGTATGGTTTGTAAGCTCGATTGTTGATTACGATCAATCGTAATCGTAAATTATCAATAACTAGCAGCGCCCCTGTTTTACCCGCATTGGGCCCGTTCCCGTGGGAATTTCGGGAATTTTTATTCATATAAACCTCCCTCTTGAATCACTTTATCTATTTAAAAAAACCGCGTCAAAATCCGTGCTGTAGTATTTGAGTTTATCGCGAACAGACAGACAGACGCGGCCGGGGACTTTTAATAATATGTAGTGATTTATTGTTTCGTTTTACAGCTTATTCCTTTACTTTCAGAAATACTGTTCTCTTTCTTAATGGTATAATTAAATTGTTTATTTTATGACAAAACTAGCGGTCAAAAGTATAATGGACTGACAATACGTTTATATTGTAAATAGACTCGTCTTCCGGTTTTCCCCGAAGTGTGCTAGTTCCCGTGGGAATTTTGGGATAAATCAGCTTTTAATCTTCCTTTTGAATATTGCTATCTTATACCGAAATAATTATTTTTATTTGATTGGTAGTTCTTGAGGTAAATCCGTTTGAACTAACAACCAAAAAATCAAACTCTTCAGCCTCATTATATACGTATTGATATCGACTTTGTCAAGATTACATACTGATTTATCACAGCGGATGTGGAGGCGTAACTTACAAAATTTTGGTTATGTCCGTATTATTATCAAGGGCTGAAGGTCAAATATAAACGTAGTTTAAAAACAAAAGACTCACGCAGTCATTATGACACTTTAATTTGTAAAGAGATCGCATGCTTGAACTGTGCATATTTTTCTCAGAATACGTCTTTTTTAAAATAAAATACGCGGAAGTTAACCCAGCACTTGCATGTCACATTATATGCAAATAAAAGTAATAAAATCTAAAGTATTTACCATTTACGACTGTAATAAAATTGTAACAATTCAACAGTCAGATACTGCTTTTTCTAATGAGAATATTGTTACCAAGTATTTATGGTAACAGAGAGTACAGTTAAACTCAAATGTAACAACACGTGGGAGAAAGCCTAAAAGATTAATTGGCCTTAACTTACTCATTGTACCATAAACTAATGAGAAACCAACAAAACAAGTAGAGCCTTAGAAATACAAACTAAGGTGTGTGAAGTGTTGACACTGGAACTTTCGAATTAGGGCATGGAAAGGTAGAAAGTTGAGACTATTCTACTAGTTTTATTAGATAAATACCTATTTGGCGTTAGGATGCAGGTTAGAAAAAAAGGCAAACTGCAAAAGAAATCAGCAGTGTACAGTCAGCAAATTTGGAGGATGACCGATTTCATTATGAATAAAATGTCGGATGACATAACTTCGGATGGCAAAGTATTATCATACTTTGACAGTTATCCAAAACCATTAAAAAGTGGCGTGACCCATAACTTTATTAAGTTTAAAAAGAACATTAAACTACTGGTATCATTGACATAATCTATACTAAGAACAAATGAAGGTATGAAAATACTTGGTAACTTCAATATAAAAATAGTTTTCAAAAGACACTGAAATGGCAAGCGTGGTGATTACAGTACCTAATGTATTGATATCACCGATGAGTGAAGAGGACTTTTTCCTACAGTGGGACAATACAACACACGTATACTTTTACTGAGTGTTCTCTTAAAGCTACATTGCTTAACAGTAATACATCGTGCATAGTGGATTAGCTATGAGATAATAAAATAAGGTCTCCAACTATTGGCAATAGCTTCTGAATGGGCTCTAAATGAAAATGTTGCAATAGAATATAGTAATACGTATTCTATTCTAATATGTCGTAACGCATACACTTTCAATCTCGATAGTGAAGTCCATTGTAAATCTCTCAATAACACCTACATTAATAATAAGTAATTGATTAATGATATAGCAAAATGTTTTATAGGAAGTCTCGTTAACCGGGTTAAATAATTATAGCAAGGTCGGCTGAACGATTATGTTTTGATTATGTAGAAAAGATTCGGATTGGGTATTACACTAAAGTAGTAAGTACATACATTTAAAATGCTACGGATTCTAGTTTCTTAACTGTGTGAATCATTAAACTTCTTTAAAATTCTTTAAACGTAGGACTTCTGCTTGTAACACTTGGGTATAAAATATGAACAATTTATTTAATTCTTCTCCGATCCTTAATTAAAATTCAAGAAGCCATTGCAAAAGACAGTACAATACAACATTTCTTTCCAACAAACTAAAGATGCAACTCCAATTTTAAAATGCAAAAGTTCCGTACCCTCAACTTTTTGCGAACATTTTAAACAGTTAGGCCTTTGTCATACTAACTTGACCTATCATTACAAAACAAATGAAACCGATAAAATCTACTAATATGTTATAATCAATATATCTTATTGATGCTAATGAAGTTGTCAACCTCATAGATGGAACAATAGATGCGTAGGTAGAACATTTGTTGCGGACACAAATGAACTATTTTACTCACAGCTAAAGGGCGCAGCGATAACCGTTGATAATAGAATAAATACGAGCATCACGTAATGTGTTGATAGTGATATTACTCGTATAATTTGTAATAGTAATGATGCTAACAGTAGGTCACGAATATCCTTGTAATTTATGCTGATTACATTAGTGATTACGCTTCTTTAGCTCGTTCGCTTACGGCTACAATTTAAAAAGAAAATGGTTAGTTAAGCATTCCTATTATAAACTTACCTTCTCTTTTTATTGTACTTAGACTAATAACTGAGTATCTGAACTAAATAATCTTTGTGGCCATCAAAGTATATAGGCATGATCCCACCAAACATGAGAAAATAACTAAGTATACCTAGGGTGTTCTGACTTAAATCCTTACGCTATCTATTGATAATAGAGATAAAATTGCGGGAACCAGCTTGTAAGTAATATGATTTTTTTAAACACCCGAATAATTCATCCAGGGTTCACGTGTGTGTTCATTTTCTTCAATGTTATAACTTTGGTTCTCTTCAGTCTTTGAACAAAGTTCTTTATAATTTATTTTTTAATTAAACTCACTGAACTTATGAACTCCTTCAGTGAGCTACAAAATTAATGCTTACTGTAAGCCCGAGGTCAGAACAATACCGTCACCGCACTGTGTTTTCGCCCACGAGATTCATATATCTAAGTCTAGGATCAATTATATTATTATGTGTCGTTTCCTATTTCATAGACATCTAGCGATTGAAATGTATGATGTCATTTGTGTTGAATTCCTGTGATAATTTAGGGACATGATAGGTTATAAAGAAAAGTTGATCCAATTATTGAGTTCGATGTTTTTGTAATTCTTGATTTTTGGAAAATCAGAGAATGATTAATCATGAACTTCGCCATTCTTATAAACTACGGCATTCATTTAACTCGTAAATTTGACTTTCAGTTTTACTATTTCTTAAATTTCCGTTCAATAAAGTGTATACACTACCTACAAATACAAGATGTTACAAGACGAACTTTATTTTCCTCCCCTATTCAAAAATTTAAACACTCCATAATTCAAAATACTTGAAAGTGTTTCCACCTCTTAATTCAGATTTAAAATGTGCATAGTTCAACAGATTATCACAGGATAAAGCAATGAAAACCGTACTCCATTGGAATATGATGCATATTTCATAAGAGGCGTTCGCAAGCTTCTGCAACTTAAACACAACAAACACGGTTGATGCAAATTATGGACAAACAGTGCTTTAACTAAAGAGTAATTTGTGTTCGCTGGTACGAAATGGATGGTGGGAGAGAAAAGGAAGAAAATATTGCATGAACGAGCATGAAACCAGTGAAGAGCATATACGCTTGGTATACGAGAAGAATTTGGGAGATAGTTTTAAATACCTCACACTCGAAAGAGCTTGTATGAATAAACAAAGAAATAATTTACGTGTAAATTTAGTTTAAAACACTGTTTCCGCGTCTGTCAGCAAGCAAAATTATTTAACGAAGCAAAATACATTTTAAATACTAGTAGCGCCTAGCGGTCTTACCCGCGTTGTAACCATTCGAAGAATTTTGAAATAAAATGTATTCCATGTCATATTTTGATGTATAACCAATATTATTGTAAAGTTACATCCTATAATCTTTAGTTTTCACAGATCCTGATCGTGCATGTAAAATTTACAAAAAGCATCGACTTTTTACAGAAGGCCTCTACTAGGTACAACCAATAAACCTAAATTATAACCCGTTAAATTAAAACCACAATAAACATGACATAAAATAACAATAAACAATAAAAAATTATAAAAACCGCTATAAAATTATCATAACCCTTAACTGCCGGTTCTATATCATTACACCAAACCGCATTAATATTAATTCATTTCGACTCAATGTCTGCAATTATTCAACCGATGACGTCGGCGCGTGCGCAGGTTGCAGATAGCGATCGACTATCGACCCTATTATATTATGTCTTTACTAAAACATTTGTTAGTTTTATTGGTTACTAGCAGCGCCCCGCGGTTTTACCCACGTTGTACCCGTTCCCGTGGGAATTTCGGGATTTTTTATACATATAAACCTTCCTCTTGAATCACTCTACCTATTACAAAAAACCGCATCAAAATCCGTTGCGTAATTTTAAAGATTTAAGCATACAGACAAACAGACAAACAAACAGACAAAAATAGCGACTTTGTTTTATACTATGTAGTGATGTAGACGTGGTGGTGGTTCTGAAGCGTCGGTGATTTTTGGTAGGATTAATTAAAAGCTCAGAGTCATCGAATTTTAGAAACGAAATCTGAAATTCGACGTTTCTGACTATTTATTTTCATTAACCTTCTAGTTTCCGACACTTTACTACACTTCAAAGTGAAATGTTGTTGCTTGTAATATATTATCATTATTACAGATGATTTATTTTACGCTACAAATGATTTATGTCATTCCGTCACTAAATAATAAAAAAATAAATGTAACATTATTTATAGTGCCATCAAAACTTTTGTCACAGAAGTCTTCCCTATCAAAGGAGCAAAGGGTTAACAAAAAGTCATAAAGTACCCAAGAATTGCTATCAGAGACATACATAAAACAACGTTTATCCATGTTCTTGAATTACGACTACAAATAGACATTCGTTGATATCAAACTCTTGTATAAGTGCATAATATTTCACGCGCCCATCTCTTAAGGGATGACTTATGTTATTTTAAAAGTTGATGCATAAATTGTTTCTTCATACAAAATGACGTTTATAATTGACGTGTTGGTTGTTGACCAACCTTGTCGATACCCGCATTGTGCCCGTTCCCGTGGGAATTTCGGGATTTTTTTTTCATTTAAAGCTTCCTCTTAAATCACTCTATCTATTTAAAAAACCGCGTCAAAATCCGTTGCGTAGTTTTAAAGATCTAAGCATACATAGGGACAGACAGACAGCGGAAAGCGACATTGTTTTATACTATGTAGTGATTTACATGTATTAGCTTGGCAGCCAATCTATTAAAAAAGTTGATGGCCAATCCATATTATTAGGCAGCCTAATAGTCGCCTAATATGGTGTTTCTATTATGGTGTTATTGTCTTTAGACGTTTGTGGAAACTTTTCTTGACCATAATAGTTGGCCAATAAGGAGCCTTGTTTACCATTTTAATACTAAGCTGAAAGTGAAAAGTATTTAGCATAATAAGATTCACATATTTTATCTTTTATGAGATGCGTTATCGTTAAGTTACAAATTTTATTTTGAAATGATCCTAGAATAAAAATTAGTAATTTGCCGATTATGCTAATATCAGGTGAATCGATGCCATTAACTCACGTAGTTTAATATTTTACTTTCGGTTTTTGTGCGATTTGTGGGATATTTTATGTCTCACTTATTATGATTATTGTAACGACTTATCCCGCGTTTTTACCCACGTTATACCCGTTCCCGTGGGAATTTCGGGATGAAATATATATTTGAAACTATAAATAAGTAGGTTTTATATATCTATAACCTACTTATTTAAAGTTTCCCGTTGAATTTGGCCATCCATTACAAAAAGAATGTTTCAAATCGGGCCGGCAGTTCCTGAGATTAGTAGCCCTAACAAACATACGAACAATCAAAATCTTTACCTCTTTATAATATTAGTATAGATAAAATTATATACATATATTTATTTGATAAATACTTAAATAGTAAATCCTAAGTCTGTAGGTACTTGGGGAGTAAGATATTTGAAAGGAAATTCTTTATATTATAAACGTTAAGCTCCCGCCAGGAGCATCCCATAGTGATTGCAATCGCGATAAAAAATAGCCAATAACTGTCTCCGGACCATAAACAATTTTTTGCAAGCTGTTGAGTGGTTGCTTTATGAATAGTCTATGGGCGAAAAATTTATTTTTATAAAAATAAAAATTGGCTGTTTTAAAAAGATATGAAAGGAATTTTCACGTAAATAAAGCTGATTTAAGCACGTGCCAACCCAAAAAAGGAGGTAGTACTCATTAGTTCTTAGACTGTTTTAGTAAAATGGCGTGTGTTCTTGAACATTTATGTCACAATTTCAAAATCAGAGATATAATTATAAATCGTTTGTCAAACGTGTCACTTCTATGCACTATTGAGTGAGTTATTGTCTTAAGTGGGATATGTTCATTGCCTAAGCATTGTCAATAGCCCTTATGGTGTTGAAATAGGAGCTAAATTGGCGAAGCTAGCTTATTGGCCAACTAGGGGTACAAGGCAAACGGCTCCTACGCGAAGCGACCATCGTAAATCTAGGTCTAGTCTAGACAAATCAAACAAAAGTTGGATAGCGAAATAGTGCCAAATTGTGCGTCGGCGGGAGTAACGGCCGGCTTTCTTGTGAAATTACGAAAGGCATTGAAGTTTAAAAGGATTAGATGGCATTTGTTTTACTACATAAGTTAGGACTGCTTGCAATGAATGGCTTCATTTTATTAGACATATTTTACTTAATGTCTGATTTTTATCTGATAAACTTTAAATTCGTTGTATATTCAAATTGAAAATATGTTTTATTCCCAATTTTAGCACACAAATGACACCCCAAAAGGGTTTAATTTTTAACGTTTTTTTATCCAAATCTGATGAATAATCAATGGACCTTACCTAATCTATATAAATAAAAATGAATTGCTGTTCGTTAGTCTGCTTAAAACTCGAGAACGGCTGAACCGATTTGGCTAATTTTGGTCTTGCAATATTCATGAAAATCCAGGGAAGGTTTAAACGGTAAGCAGTGAGGAAAAAAATGCAGGGGAAACCGCAGGGCACAGCTAGTAATAAATAATAACTAATGAGTCTTCTTGACATACTATAGAAGTATTCGTACAAATAAAAGGTACATTTGTATGGAATATATCAATGTCATACGAACATAATTTATATCCAGACTCGATTCTCTTGAAAGTAACAAAAACAGAGTACACGGCCCGTTGATTGATATGTAACAGTAATGTAGAAAGCTAAAATAATACGTTGTCAGATTTGAAACGAAATGTAATTGATTGATTGATTCGATCGTTCTATATTTTCATTATAACAGTATTTGAACTGAAAAGCTAAGTATTAATTATAGTTAATTGTATGGCACTTACGCTTTGGTTTGGCTGTTTTGAGGTAAACGTCTTTTATTGTCAAATGTGTACACGTATTATCTATCAAGTATATTAATGGTTGAAATGTTTCGCTGATCGGTAAGTCGAAAAAAAATCAGTTGAGTAGAGAAAGGACTTCTGTGTCCACGGTTCCTGTCAAGGGGCCGAAACGTCAGATAAAAATGTGAAATAAAACAAAGTGTATCCGTAAAAGTAGTTTCAATTCAAAATGAGTAGTGTTCGCTTACTTAAGAAACCAGTACAATTCTGTTATTGGTAGTTATAATATACCTTACGACAGTACTCATTAGTTTGAAACGGTGTGAAGTGCATAACTGTCAAGCATTTTTCTAAACTAAGTACTTACGGTGCTCAAGTGTTTAATACTTAACTGTGACCAATTTATTGGCTTAGGTACTTAACATAATGTTTCACATACAAACATTAAAAATACTCTGTTTAATAAACAAATGCAGCGCGTACTTGACATTGAGTGAATTAACAAGCAGCGAGGTTGCTGACTGCAAGACACGTAAGTTTTCATGTGTAGTGTGTCCTAGAGCTTAGTAGCTTGCAACTAGCTAAGCGCTAAGTGCACAGTACGGATCGCAAACATTCGCACAATGCACAAGCGAACATTCGCGAACGTTGTTTACCTAGGATGCTAGCCACTGGGCTCTAGGCGCCAAGCAACCCGACAATTGGTGTTAAATAGTAGCTGTTGTAGTATAAGCCTGTAATGTCCCACAACTGGGCAAAGGCCTCTCATCGCACTGAAGATATCAGTACAGAACAAAAAATGTATATCCCGTCAATTAATTAATTAATTTCGAGTAGGTCAGTGGCTAACCTTGGTGTCGGAGTTTTTAGACCGCCTGAAGGCCTAAAGATATTAATATTAGAGCTAGCTATTTCGATATTTTATTATCTAAATAGAAATGGTTGGAATTGACTACCGCCCGAGTTACCGCTTCGGTTTATGATTGTGGTACTGCATCGATTCATTTTGTAAGTCTTAAAGCTTGTTGTGAAATGTTAATAAAATTAAAGTGCCCATAAAGATCAAACTAACTTATGAACTAGACCGACGGAACATTTCTAAAGTGAAACCTGATAAATAGTTTTGGACTGTAGGAATATGAGCTATCTATAGGATATAATATGAAGTATTGATTCTATTGACTGATGAATTAAATCGATATATTTTTTGGTATTTAATATGTAATACTAATTAACGAAACCACTGAAATATAAGACCCGACCCCGCGGTTATTTCGGGATGAAAAATAGTTTAAAATCTTCTCCCTAAATGTGGCTATCATGTTCAAATCAAATAAGATTTTTGTCTGTCTAAGTAAAGTTATTAATTTTGAAGTTTGTACGCAGGCTTAATATTTAAAAGTCTCATTAAAGTTTATCATCATCTCATAAAAGTTATCAGTGCAGTTCTAATTCAAAATACTTTAAAATTAACATAGGTACCGGCATTTTCTATTCTCCACTACCTAATAATCGATCCCTAAAGTACTTAGTTCGAGAGTTTTCTTCCTAACCTAACCCCTGTTCCCAACCAATATAAATCTTCTCAAGTACTCGTACCTGCCGGGGTAATCTACAACCTATTAGCTATATGGTCGGCGTTACAACACGACTGACCAATTACTTATGGACCAAGCCACATTAATTACTATTACACACAAGCGTTTGTCGTTTTTGAAGCAATTAATTACTTACCTATTGGAGTTGTTCGGTACTTCAGCGTTGGTAAGTAAAAAGAAACGTTATGGCTATGGAGTTAGGGTATATTTCTTTTGTAGCGGAGCGGAGTTATGTGGAACCCAATCGACCAATCATAAGGCATTGAAATTGTCAAATAAGGCATTGACATTGTCAAAATCTTTTTTTAATGCGCTGTGATTGATTGATTGATTGAGGTCCGCACTGCTCCGCTCCGGTTCTTTGAAAACGCCCCGGTTTATGACGGTTTAAATTCAGCTAATTTACAAGATGCGACTTTTACTCTTTGACATTTGACATTTGTGTTTATATGACAAGTAGGCGAGTTCATTAATAGCAAGTTCTTCCGAACCTCGTTACTCTCTCGTTACAACTTGTTAAAATCTAAACGAATGTCAAGTAAGTATATAAATCTATATTGGAAACGACGCATTTAACATGTCTTAATAATGCTATTATCTGAACAAATTTTAATTTAAACTAAGTGCTTCAGTGCAACAATTAAATTCACATGACCATTATATGCTAATATTAAATCGTATAGGCGTTATCGGCGCTTAAGAACAAGTCAAATCCAGTGCCCGTAAAAGGAGCCACCATTAGTGGCAACACTTCTATTTGTCCAAAGATGAATGGTCTTAATTAACTCAATTTAAACTTCCTGATCGAATCGATATTCAAATTAGGAATTGAGTTTAGAGGAGCAAAAAACTGATTCGATATTACGTCACGTTTTAAGATAATGTCATGAAAACAAAAGACGGCAATTAAGAAACTAAAAGTGGTGCCAATGTCATTGTATTAAAATAACATAACTCATATTTGAATCTAGAACACATGTCTTCATTTCAAAATATCGAATGTCATCGTGCCATCACTAATAAAATCAGTTCAATAGCTCAGCAAATGTTTGTTGTTCCAACGTCCAAAAATAAACGAAAAAAAATACTTACCAGATGTTTGTTTTCAATGAACCACACGTATATCAAAGCTGCATCCTTTCCATTCCAAGTTTAAACTTTTATAAACAAACCGATCCTTAGAGTAAATAAACGTAAGCAATAAATTCGTATCCGAATTAAATCGATACGTGAATCAAATTTTAATCGAATACATAACGATTAACGATGACTCATATGAAAGCGCGTGGGCTTTTAAGCCTACGATTATTGCAAAACAGATTTTGTCCGGAACTAATCGTTTGGTTGAAACACCGCGGTAGTTTATGGGCATCATAATCAACAGTAAAGGAATTTGGTATGGAATTGCTGGCTGGATAGAAATCGATTGTGACAAAAAGGCTTTAACTATTTTACTTTTTTTCTTTACTCATTTGTTTATAATTGAATTAAGCACCAAATAAGGCGAAAACGAAAATCAAAAGCTAAGCTAAACTTCCGATGAAATTCTACCATTTTTTTCCGCAAAAGAATTGAGATTGAACGATCGACTGAAGATTAACGCTACAGAATAGTTCGATAAAGGATTACGTGAGTCCGTAATAGAATAGGACTGCACATAGTGCCGAAAGTTAGTAGAATATTTGAATACCTCTGTTAGAATGCTGAGCTCAATCCATTGTGTTACAAAGTAGGCAGTCAGTGGCATGTCAGGTATTCTGGTCGTATCTCTTTTAGGAAAACAATACGGGTTTCATTGTTTTCTAATAAATTTAGAAATCGAGATTGTATCTAATTGATGACGGCTGGTCAGTTGGCTGTTTTGACAGTGAATATTTTAGGAGTTATGTTTTTATTGTGCAGTTTGATTGCGGAACTGAATTGACGTAATATACGTATGTGAGGGTACTATAAAGGAACATAGTAGTTAAGTAGTAGCAGTAAGAATAGTTATGAAGTAAGTAAGGATAGTTATAAAGGGAACTTTAGCTTTAAATTACATCAAGTTTTTCATACTCACAGTTATGAGTGCTAATAACAAAACAGCAGCGTTAACAAAATTGAGCAATTAAAGCGGCCATATTATAAAATCTATAGTAATGTTATAAAGCAAAGTTTGTTTGTTTGAACGCGCTAATCTCAGGAACTACTGGTCTGATTTAAAAAATTATTTCAGTGTTGGATCGAGGAAGGCTATATGCTATATTTCATCTCGAAATTTCAGCGGAAACGGGTACAACGTGGGTAAAACCGCAGGGCGCTGCTAATAATTTATAATGTTAGCTAACATGCCGATGTAGTTTCTAAGTAAAATAACCATAATTTTCAAATGAAAATATCAGCGAAAGTCAACCATTACACACCCACTGGGACAACTAAACGTTAACATTGCATTATTCGAGCTTATCTATGTAAACATAGTTCTGTGGCGACATTGTACTCAATCAAATTGTTTCTGCTTAGATTTTGTTCAACATTTTATATAGTACTAGCTGCGCCCCGCGGTTTCACCCGCGTTGTACCCGTTCCCGCGGGAATTTCGGGATGAAAAATAGATGTTGGCCGATTCTCAGACCTACTCAATATGCTCACAAAATTTCATGAGAATCGGTCAAGCCGTTTCGGAGGAGTACGCGAACGAACACTGTGACACGAGAATTTTATATATAAGAAGATTAGTTAAGAATTAAAAGTATTAAAGGTATTGTTTAAATCAATATAATTATATAGACATTTTGTCTTTCACAACATAACAGACAAGACTTCTGTGACATAAAAGTAGACAGACAAAAAGACAGACAGACAGATGTCTACTAACGTGTCTGCGTGAACCAAGTTAGAATAAAAGAGTCTATATAGTGTACTCAGGTTCATAAATAATTGGTGATTTATATCAGTCACATGATGGAAGCTCTAAATAATTTTATTATGATCGGAAGCTTGACACCGCACCGACCTAGTGGTGATAAGTGATAACTTATCAATACACAAGATATTAATAACAATATAGGTTATGCAATATAAGAAATATGTCTATTAAAATGTGCTTTATTTTCTTTTAAATAAAAAATACATTGCTCGGGTTTGAGATCACCAACTCCAACTGCGTGTTCGAATCACTGATCCGTGTTATATCTAGTAATTATGACTAGTCGTGCCCGCGTTGTACCTGTACCCGCGGGAATTTCGGGATAAAATGTATCCCATGTGTTATTCTGATGTATAACCTACATTACTGTAAAGTTTCATCCAAATGCGTCCTATTGTTTTTCCGTGAAAGAGTAACAAAGTTACATACATACATGCTCACAAAAAATCGCATTTTTAATATTAGTAGGCCTAGTAAGCTTGGTGATTACAACTTATCCTCCTCTCTGTATGAACTTCATTGAAATGAATCTTCAATGAAAAATCAGTGAGAGACCCATACTGAGTATACGTATCTTAGTTTACTATTGCCAGTAAATATAATTGTCTATGATAGATGTTTTAATCGTCAGACCATGACGAAGGCCTTTCGGCGGTCTAAAAACTCCGACACCAGGGTTGGCCACTAACCCACACGAGATAAGGATTAAAAGTATTTTTTGTTATTGAAAATTTCTACGGGATCGGGAATAACGGGACTGTTAGTATATGCGAACATCTGGAGTTAGATCTCCCCTAAACGTCAGAACCATAAACTAAAGTTTAAAATCAAACAAAAGTCATAGAGATAACAAATAAACAGACAGTTCTTTTGTTTACAAACCTAACAATAAACCGCGAAAGCTTTCAAAATATATTGACCGTTTTTTTCTATTGATTCCTAAATCCCCTTAGTTTGCAGTTAATCGCATGATTAAATAGATTTCCAATCGATTACAACACAAACAATATGACATAGAAAACGAATTCGAATCAAACCAACCGTAAATTAATTACAAAGAGAACTCTAAACAAACCTCAGAGCAGTAAATGCGATTACTGACGATCGGGAATCTCGAATCGATTCGGACTTTTTGTATCGATTACATCGATCATCTTCCGTTAGTTAACCGTAAGTTATATTCCGATTTATATAAATTTTTGTAATGTCTTTAAACTTCGGAAGCGATACTAACAATGCTTTTACATCACCTGTATATTGTTCTTGAATTTATATGATAACAAAATTCTGAAGTTTTACCAATAATTTAGTTCGTGTAGTGGTGTCGGAGTTTTTAGACATATTTATCTTTGACATTAGCTCTCCATGCATATTTTGACGATACTGACCAAAGACCATCCATCAATTTTATACAGAGTATAACTATACAGTATATAATTGTTAATCTATTGTGGCATCATAAATTAGGTAATCATAATGTCAATCTAAATTCAATAATTTCGTGGTACCTCTAACTCTGCTCATACAGTTTTCACGTTCACTGTTATAACCTAGATTAATTTTTACATTTGGAAACAATCAGCGTGTCCCTTAGTTACAAATAAAAAATATTTATTTATTTATTATTATTTTCCTTCTTTGGGCGAAATCTCACTAACATCACATCTCATAATCATACTCATAAAAAAACAGAACATTTTTAAACCGACTTATTCTTCAGAAAACTTAACCCAAAAATACTTCGTGTTCAGTATTAAAACGAATTAGGTACTCCAACAATAAGTTTGTTAAACTCTCGTTAAAATGTTAATAACGGTCATTTCCAGTCCATTAGCGAATAAAACTTATTTCAGTTGAAGCGAACATTTGTTGCAACTGTTTCGGTGAGCGTAACAATTTGTTAATGAGGGTTGGAGTTAGAGATGAAAACTTATGGGGATAATTTGGATGATATAATCTTAGAGAGATATATATACACTAGCAGCGCCCTACGGTTTTACCCGCGTTGTGCCCGTGCCCGTGGGAATTACGGGAATTGTTATCCATATAAACCTTCGTCTTGAATCAATCTATTTATTTTTAAAAACCGCGTCAAAATCCGTGCAGTAGTGTTTGAGTTTATCGCGAACAGACAAATAGACAGACGCGGCCGGAGACTTTGTTTTATAATATGTATGTAGTGTAACAATTTTTGAAGTAGTTTTAAATAGCAAAGGCACAAATGCTGACTCAATTGATAAACGAATACTGTAAATGACATCATAATGGATTTGTTAATGAGTATAATAGAGGAGGTAGGCGTCATTTTGATTCAAAGAGTTCAATGAAAATCGGGCGAGGGCGCGAGTAACGTGTAAGGGTTCCATCGAAGCGGATCAGAGCTGTGCGAATATCAATAGAACAAGGCATCGATCAAACAACGCGTTGACATTATCAAAATCTTTTCGTAATGCGTTGTACCCTAATGATTGCGTTTATTGTACGTCACACTGGCTCGGAGCAAACTCGTTTAATGTCAAATATCTTATGCCATTACTGTTACGTAATGTCTATGTTACGCGTATCATAAGTGATAAAACTGTACCTTAAGCGCCAGATGACCGAATCTGCGACCGCGCCCCATCGTCATCAAACAATGACCGCATTCAAATCAACGAATAACCCATAAAATATTCATATTTTCGGACACAATACCCAAATAGACCCCAATGAACTAACTAGTTTTGTTTTCTGACAATAACCCGTGAATAATTTCGGTTAATATTTATTTTGATACAGATCCGTTTTTGACGAGGATCTGACAACTTCAGTGACCTGTCACTTTTTGACAAATAGTTGTCAAACTTGATTTTATAGATAGTGCGAGAAAGTAAAGGTAGAAGAGAAAGATATGGTAATAATACAGAAATAGTGTAAAATATAGATTATTCCAAAGATTTGAATATGTACTCACTAAAGTTATAAAAAAATATTGTTTTTTGACAAATTTAAAGATTATCTAAGAATTTTCATTAATTCGAAACACAGTTTACCACTTTTTTGCTATTATTTCTATAAAACCTAGTTACATGTTTACAAGCCATAAATTAATTCGTAATAATAAGAAAGATTTCATGCATGTCTTTCGTAAAGAAAATGTACATAAGCATATGTGTCTCATTTGATATATTGCACACAAATTGTCTTTTATTGTATGTGTGTAATTTTATAGCGTTATATATTACCTGATACAAAACATTTAGAATTAAACCTGAAATTACTTACGAGATTGACTTAGAAATAGAAGGTACTAAATCAAAAAGGATTCAAATAACAAGTTTGACATGTCTTCAGAGAACGGCTAATAAACTAAATAGTTAAGGTTTTGAAACTATCGACACCCGAGAGATTAACGACCAAACTAACCAAGTCGACATTGAGTGACAACCGGACAGCTCCCCTCAACAAAACAAACCTTAGTCGTAAACCCGTCCCCTTAAACCAATTTTAGCTCCACTAATAAATAAACCTATCGGATTGTGGGGAGAGCAAAATCAATGAAAAAATATCTACAGAGAATCCAATAACTATATTACTTACAATCGCGTGCATAACATACTATTTATGTGCTCGTATTCCTAACAATAAAGGTAGGTTTTATACAATTGTGCACAAAAATAAGCTACGAATTATGAGCACCATGATTGAACTCCCTCTATGAATGACAGATGGTAGCACAATGCGCACTATTGTTACACCAATTTCCAATCGAACCGATCAATGTTTCGGGGGCATTTTTGCGTATACATTCGATGTATTATCAATACTTCATCTGATAATGATGACAGTTCCGGATTTAAAATGAACAGTTGTCGATTGTGCAAAAAATACTGCACTTACAGCTATTTTGCATGGTATTATGTGATAATCAAAAACCAGAGTTGATTTAATGCATCACTGATATTCCATACATCATTTTAATTTACACGCAAAGGCAGTGAAGACTAGATAAGAGGGAACTAATCATTGGCTATGAGTTTCATACGTGACTTAATTATAAACAACATTTAAAGTCATAGTTTTATTACACATAATATCTAACTGAACACAGGAAACGGCGATGAACCAGTAATCACCGCGACTGGATGGATTAGATTGGACTGACTATCACATGCACACTATGAGCAAAAAGTAAAAGCGATTTGGTTAATTGCTATATATTAGTTTAGTTCTTAATTGATAGTTCACTTTTACAACAATGCGACAGAAAGGTAGAAAGCATAACTATCTTATTCACAAGGTGAAATCAATGAGAACGAATAACGCGCATATGATGCTACTGTTCAAACATTGAGAAGTTTGCGTGCAATATATGAGATAATACGAAATAATGACTGCAGGAAAATAATCAACTTAACTGCTGAGTAATAATTAAAGTTAAATTATAATCGACTGTGAAGCATTTTCGATGTTTTATTAAGATATGCAAAAAGAGCCGTGATGACTATATTTGTTGAAGTTTACGATAGCACATGAAACGTAGGTGATGACAGCATAATGACGTGTTAAACATTATAATGCAGGTAAACTGTGGATAGTTAAAAGAACTATATAATTAAAGATCATCTAGAATTTTCTCACTGATAGAAATGCCAAGTTGTTAGATAAAAATGGTCATTATTGTGTAATAGGTTCTTGCACTGAGAATATTAATGAGAAAAAATTGCCAAATATATTAGAAAATGTAAGATTTTTCTGCTGATTTCAATATCGAATTTAAAAAAAGAATAAAAGAAATAAAAGCGTCAACGATCTCGATTATGAAATCGATGTTGTCACGATACTTGCAATTTATTCCCAGACAAACAAACAGACTATAAATTGTCGTTCTGTGTTGCGTGATGAATGTGCGTTATTTACCCTCGGGGACAAATACGGAAATCACACGACAGAACAGATTGGAGATGACAACACATTGTTAAAAGAAGTATTGAAAAGTTGAAAGTAACATGAGCGAATTCACAAATGATCACGATATAAAAATAAGCGGGTGACCGTTAAAGTCAATGCAGTTTTTAAACAAATGGAATGTCTTTTCAAATTCCATCTGGATTGGGATCCCATATCAAGGCTATAATCCGCTGGTTTTTTGTTATACTCGTAGCACCCCAAGGATTTCAATTAATCCGCGATTCAACAGCGGATCCTAAGTAGATAGTTTTGTGGTGGATAGAAATGGGAATTATTTGACCCAGTTTTGAATAGTCGGTAGTTCCATCGCTTTGTGGTTTATGTCTTACGAGTTTCTAAGTAGTCTGTGGTAAACGTTTAATAGATGAAAGTGAAATGGCATTAACAAGATTCCGCTACAACGACGGAATGTTAGTCAGGTTATTAAGCATCTTATCGCAGAGCAGATATGCGAATTTTCTTGTGCAAAATCTCTTTAATTAATATTTCCTCTTTCAAGAACTGCAAAATTTGCAGAAGATTATTCAAACAGTTTGAAAAGCGCTCCAGTTTGCAACAAATTCTAGAAAGCGCACACAACACTTTCTTGGCTCCCGGTGGATATGAAACTGAATAAGGCAACACTCATTATTCAAATATGACCCAATTTCCTACAATTCTCTAATGGAACTCTGCAACAAAACCGGAATCTTGAAATATGCTCTCCTTCTAAAACCTGTTGCACGAAACGGTATCATCGTATTTCAAGATCATCTCGGACCTTAATGATACACATTCAAACAGTGAAAGTATTAAAATACCAGCCCTCATTACAGAATCTCCAAAATTTTATTACGTGGAATATCGTTATAAAAACTGTACATTCATAAGTACTAATTTGATCCTCGAGAATTTGAAGTAATCATGAGTTCAGTAGGTGCAGTAAGGGTTGTGTTTTCAATATTAGCTCTTGAAACATATGGTGTAAGGTTTAGACTTCTTTTGACATTTTAGAGTCAAGAGTGCTTTGAGAGGTAAATATGCCCGTGGGCGAGACGACCGTGATTCATTACTTGACTGTCGTCCCATTCTAGATAGAATGTGAATGAGCCGCTATAATGTCTCGACTCGACTTATAAGTGCTCATAATCGAACTCATGTACTAACTAAATCAATGAATTGATAGGCAATTGAGAGTTAAAGTTACGACCTCAACGATCAGTATTATATTAAGTTATTCAAATGAGGTATCATGAAGGATCGATATTAACATCGAGACGAACAAATCATGAATTAAATACACCCACTTCCCTTGTATATCTAAATTGATCATTAAACACTAAATCACTGATCACAGGATACAGTAATCAGATGCAAATAATAAATAATCGATTAACGACTTTATGGGCACAGAGAGTACTCACTTATGTTCAAACGATTCCTCTTATTATGACCGGAAAGAAAACTAGATCTCATCCGTCATCCGTGAGAAATTATATTTCTAATATACTGATAAATTAGATAGCAAAGAATTGGGCATTATAATAGGAAAACCAGCTAATTCTTCCTATCATAAAATTATTAATGGGTAATAAATTAGTAACTAGTACAACATTTTTATGGCTGATCACTTGTGATACATACATGGGACATAAAAACACGATCCGAACTTATGTTAAAAAAGAGATTATGTACCAAAACAAAGATTTATTCCCAAAGCCTACATATCTAGCATAATGAATAGCAATTTGCTGAAATGGAGATGCATTGCAGGCATCAACAAGGGCCGTGACAAATACAACATCCGTTAATCTGCATAGCCACAGACAATCGGTTACAGAACTAGGTGAAAGCACTTCAGCTGAGAGATCAATGGATTGGGTTTGTGTATGTGAATAGACAATTATGAATATCAAATGTGACATTACTTGAGCATTGACCAGTTATTTACCCAAAGTTATTGAGAATCAAAGGAGTATTTGCTGCTTGTTATACTTCCTTTGTAATTACTTTTGTTTGATATCAGTTAATATTGAATTTATTCCAATAAGAAAATAATGTTAAGAAACAGGCACTTCTATATTTAAGTTACTCTGTAGTGCAAGCCACCCTCAATGTAATGTTCTTGTTTGGAAAGGCGTTAAATCTTAATCAGGGGCGTATTTCTTAAAAAGAAATATTCTTCGGTCTTGTAGATGGTAATAAAAAGTTAAATAATATAGTACTCGTACATGTAAAAGTGATTTGCTTTCATTTGCATTCAGCGTAACGGAGACTTATTTACAAGCGGAGTAATCATTAAAAATTAATGGAGCATTTAAGAAATCTCTAGAAAAAGTAAGGCGACTCCATACATTTTAATGTACTAAAATGAAAAGTACGTTTATATGTAGTTGTTTTAGGTTAATGTTTTATTTCGTGTTTTATTGGGCATTAATTTGGGCAAGTACCTCTCGTTTAGTAAAATTTTGAGTATGGTAAAATATCAGTAATGAAGTTGCTCCTTTTTCAAGCTCATTTTGATTTATCATGAAAATAAATATTTATATGTAATAAACAAATGAAAAAGATTATTTCTTTGTGAGTATACAGTTAACCAGAATTAATTTATCTATTACTAGGTAATATGTACTAGGATATTGATAACAATTTTAGAACCACTTAAGTTTCATTATTAGTTTGGTTTCCCTTACGATACTGAAACAACAAAAAACTTTTTAAACTCACACGATTTGCACTCATTATACTAAATGAAACGGGTCTGTATCGCGTCACGGGAAAACCCTATCCCGAGACCGCTCGAAACGTCGGGTACGTATTTTAGTAAATACGTGTAATTATCTAACGCGATACAGACCCGTTTCATTTAGTATAACAAAAAACTTAATGCAGAAATCAATGAATATCAGTTAAACCATAGCGGAATAGTAACATGTTCTTACCTAGTTCTAAGTCTTATCTACTTTATGAGAATTCTGAATTTGCAATGGAATGTTATCTTGCCTAGTAACTCAAATGGAATTGAACTGTCATTAATTGTATATATCTGCAACTGTGTTCAATACACTCATAATCAATCACTGGTCAGTGTTTGTATACAAGAAGCTAATGGCCGGTATTTGTGTCATTTGGACCGATACATAGGACAGGGCAAACAGTTGGTCGCATAGAGGATGACCATTACACGAATGCGTGGAACCACAGCTGTTCCAACATGAAACATACATATTCAAAGATCAGTTTCCATTTCGCACGCGTAATCGGAAACGCATCGGAACAAATGTAACACCCGCCAACCAATTACAAACTCTAAACCGACGACACAACTTTTAAAATTGTCTGTTAGATTAGTGATAATGGTTTATTCATTTCTTAATTGCAGAAGGAAGTGTTCGCGAAAGACGAGGGGAAATAATAAAGTGGAATCATACAGCACGCGTCAGAGTGTGACGGTGCTATATGTGTGCGGTGCGGAAGAGTGTGATGGAGCATGTCAGGGAAGAATTATTGACAGGTGCAGTAAATATTGGTTAGTGAGCTACCGAGTCAAAAGTTAACGATCCTATTGGAATGGAATGCTCGTTTCTCACGAAATTAACAGAAGGTATAGTCAAACTTCATTTGGTGCTTTACTATAGTTGTCGCAGTTCCTGTCAAGTAATTACTATACTTTTGGTTGCTGTTACGTAAAACAGTAATTATTTAACAAATTGAAAATTATACCAGGTATCTAAATGCATATTTAACATACTACGCTATAAATACTCTAACGTAGGATGATAGGACACATAAAGTAATAGAAAAGGGAAAAAAAATCGGTAAGTAAAATAATAATGAATAATAACAAATCCATGCAAATGCAACGAATTCAATTAATGCACTGACCTGTTAAAAACGCTGACAATCACCATAGTAAACAATCCAAATGTTGAATTATTTTAACATTAGTTCATGTAAACTTTTAAATCCGGTCAGCAAGTCCAAAGAAAAACCAAGCACATTTCCACTAAAATGCACATTTTTCCCGAAATTTATACGAGCGTTAATATTTTTTAAAGTTCGTAAAAACGCGAGTGGCGTTATATCTGGCGACACGACCACACGCGACGACGGCCGGCTAGCTACTGAGGCGTTGATTGGTCGCTCCGTCGATCCCTTCGCCCGTTCGTTCGGATGCAGCGCGTGCGCATCCGTTTGTTAATGCACCCAACGAACTTACCCTTTTTAAATCTATTGGATATTTTGAATTGGACTAATTAAAACTCTATTAAATGATGGTTGAGATGGGTAATAATACTAAGTTTATTTATATCTAGATAGTTGAGCATTGATGACTCAATTTACTTCGTATTAGCGTTGGTTATTTTGTTTCACTGGCTTACATACGGTAAGCAGTTAGTATAGAATTTACTTTAAAATTTATAAAACTGTATACAATAGATCCATCTATTCACAATAACTTAAATAAAAACCACTTTCCTAGAATAATACTTGATTATTCTGTATCGAACATTTGCTGAGTATGTGACTCAGTCACCGCTACTCGATTCATCTCGGATGCACCTCGCCACTCGTCAGCTTTCCTGGCGAATACTAATGTGGCTTATCAAACAACCAGTCTGTATACAACTCCATACTTTTGTCACACAAGACTTATACGGAGACAAATAAAGCAATTCTCTAATAACAACGCTGTAGACCTGCCAATCCATATCTCGAGAAGAAGCCGAGTCTAATCGATTCAATCAATCTTATAAATTGAAATTGATATAATCTGCTCGGAATGACAAAGGAGCTCAATGTGACGTAAATTAATTATGCTAAGATCTATTTTTCTCTGTGATGTACCTGATGTTAATACTAACAATAGATTCAAAGCCGGTAGCCGCAAAGTACAAGTTAAACTCGTTCGTTATCTGCCTCGAACACCAAACAATATACTCAGCCAACAAACTTTACCTAGAACCATAAGTTTATCAAAGAGTTTATTGTTTGCTCAAATAAAACCCGTTATTGCCAGCTCCACAACTTGAACACCATACGGTTGGTTCTTAACTTTCGGGACCACAAAGTATCAGAAGTGTAAGTCATGTCGTCTGAAATTCTATATTAGCGGAGCTTTAACAACATATTTATTACGGTAATAGAGTTTCTCCCCTATTGACGCCTTATCTCAGCTTCCTAATTTAGTAGAGATGGCGAGATTATCGGGAACGGTGGGGTGGCCTATTCAATGAGAAACCGGGTCACCGTGAAAATTGGCACACCTGTATTTTGGCAAAGGGTGATTACTTTGATACCAACCTCATAATGTATTACGTTCGGTAAGAAACTTATTGTGCTACAAAAAAATTACGAGTCCTACAATATAAACATATGTCGCCTATTTTCTAACCAAAGCCTATTACTTCTATAGAGGAAAAATGTTTGGTGATTGGATTAGTATTTAATAATCTCAGTAAACATATACTATTATTGCGACGATGTAAATATGAGTATCACCTGTGCTATCTCGTCATCAATAGGCGTCTAATCCGGCGACATTGGTATAAGGTCACATTTGTATATTTTTGTTATTGGAGATATCGTTAGCTAATGTTTGTACAATGACTCACAAAATTCTCATTAAATGGCGTATCATCACGGATATCCCAAAGTGTTCAAAGACGATTCACTAACAATGTTGTAAGTAATGTGAACTGTTATTTAAATTCAACTTTTGAATACAAAATAATGGAGACAATGAATATTGTATAAAGCACCATGTTATCACGTGATGATAAAATAATTGTTTTGTTTAATTTGGACATATGAAAGCTTGGGAAGATATAACAAAACTGACAAGCCCGTTGGCACAGTGACAGTGAGAGCGCTTACTGTGTCGGGGGTTGCGGGTTCGATTCCCGCCCAGAGTCAACAATATGTGAAGATATAGTTGTTGGCGATGACGTCTGGATATCAATTATATTTATTTTTACACAGTTTGTGTATGTATATGTAGTATCAGTGAGTTAGATTCTATAACACAAGCTTAGAGCTTACTTTGGGTCTAATTAACCGTGAGTGAATATGAAAAACAAAAAACGATCTCCAAAATTTCAAATTTGAAAAAAGGCTTATCCCAAACAAGGTATTGGAATATTTAGTCATCTCATAAATTTCTATGTCCAAGTCCTAAATTGTACTGGAATAGTACACAACATTTATTAGTCCTAAAGCCCTCGTACAGAGAATACAAGTCAATTTACTAAGGTCGAGGCGACCACAATGTGTTACTATGGCTCTCTTGGGTCCAACCGTAGCCGTGTATTGCAGGACATTATAGGATATCTTCATTGCTCCAAGTCAAATCGGTTTGTTGAAGTAAAACAACAATAAAAACTACGTGGGCAGAGGCACTTTGTTAGTATGATGTAGGCATAACAAATTCCAGATTGAATTCATATTTTATAGTTTGTAGAAATCGGGAGCAATATCTCCTTTGATAGCTTGTTGTTATATGTCATTTGATATAATATGTTATATCGACCAAGAAGGTCCATTATGCTTCAAGCAAATACTCAAAACGCACACATGAATACGGTATTTGCCATCAAACCACTTCACGGAAAGTGATGTCACTGACCTTTTAACTTTTAATGTGTTCGTCAACAAATATCATTAAAATCGAATCTTAACTAAGTACTTACATTTATTCCTCGTCCAGAGCGATTTAACGAGCCCTTATTTCTTTATTCGTACCGAATTAATTAAATTCGGCACTAAATGCGGCCACTGTAAACAAGTCTCAACATTTCTTTCCCATATTCCTTCGATATGAGTTCAAAGACCTTCTTTATCGAGTCTAACAAAAAGTCCATCTGAAGGGTCAGTATGACCTATAATTAACTCAGCATGAATCAATGAGGAACTTCAATCGTTTTTCAAATACTTTTTGGGAACCGTTCATGCCTAATGTTAAATGTTTTTGACCTTTTAACTTTTACGTAACTAATGACTGGAGCACACCTAATTACCTTCAGAAAGGTAAAACATGTTTCTAATTTGAAAACCTAATTTGCTTTTGAATTTCGAACGTCGCACGTCGTAGTGACGTTTAGAAATATGAATGAAGATTTATTTTTAAACATCATTTAAAAATATTTAGTGCCTAATTTTCCATTCATTATTTTGTTTGGATCCCAGTTTATAAGTTCACGTTCTTACCTACCTCTTGATACATTTTATATGTTTCCGCCGGTTACAGACCAAGTTCTTTTGGTAACCGACGTTTCTCGTTCAAAAACATCAATTTTAGAAAATTACCTGCAACAATAAAGAGTTTAACGTTAGAAAGTGTATTAATGTAATATTAACGAGAGAAATCTTCAAATAAGTGGAGCAAGACAGTATTGTTTTAATTGTCAGTTGCACCGAGGTGACCCTAGACGTGCAGCGTTCACACTTCATCATGAGCTGTTGAGAAAAAGGCTGCTAATTTAAATATTGAGCGAAATTCATCTCAAGATTTTCATTATTACTACGGAAGATTGACGCTTGAGTACACTATAGTCACGATTGTAGTTAGATAGATAGTCTTTTAATTTATGAAAATGTATGAATAAGCACACATTAGGGACAAAATATCTAAAAAACTGATTGGTCTGTTACATACTTTTTAAATATGATTTTGACAAGTATTAGGCAGAGAAAAGCCAGTTTTATTGACGTCAAACCAGTCAGTCTAAGACTATTAGACATAGATACAATGGCTATAATGGGCTCAAGCTCAAAAAGCTGCACATCTCATCTCAGTCGACAATTAATCAGTTAATAAGTACAATATTATTTAAATTACAATAGAAAGCATCTCCAATATCAAAGGGCTGCTATGTCCAAAAGATAAATTAATAAATCAAATACTGAACACATTGCTAAGGGCATTAATTCGAAATTCTAATTTTTCGCAACCGGATTGTCCTGTCGTCATCGCACCTGATCTTCAATTGTTATTTCTAAACTAGTTAATATCATCTGGTTTCGTTTGCCATTCCGATGAGAGCGGTATCAGGTTAGACGAGAATGATTTAATTTACATCTCATTGCCATTTTCATTTTGGTTGCTGTAAAAATCAGGTTTAACTGATTACTAAGTTCATGAAGTGTGATAGTCGAGCATGCTTTTTTATATTTATGGTTCAGAGAAAGTTTGAAACAATTTGAAGATAAGGTTAGGGAGATTTTGGAGATAGTCCTTAAAAATATTTCCTTAGGTATATTTTGTTATTCTATTCTGTCTTTCCATTTTGGATGCATAATTTACGTAAAATATTTATAAACGCCTCGGTGATCTGGTGGTGTGTACACTCTCCTGCCAAGGCAGAGGTCGGGTTCAATTCCCAGGTCGAGGGAAAACATGTTTCTTACTTTTCAAACATGGCTCGGGTTTGAGATCACCAACCCGTAGTAGGCAAGCGTGGTGATTTTCCTTATCCTCCTTACTGTACTGATATCTTCAGTGTTCTGGGCCTTTGCCCAGAAGTGGGACATTACAGGCTAATACTTTTATTTATAAACAAAACAACTCGTATTCCAAAAATGAAGATATCCGCCAGAGATCTTCCAAAATACCTTTCCCATAACAAGTGTTATTTCTTCGCCCACGTTATTCCCATAATTATATTCTCCAGAAATAACGAAGCCAAATGCCTTCAAAAGCAATTTACTAGTTACTTCAGTGATTTTGGCTCCCAAAGCCCCGGAGCGAAACACTCGTTCATAATGGAGGCTCCTTCGATCTGGATGGCGTATCTACTCAGTGATTATGGGGTTATGAAACGCATAATGGATTCAGGAGAAAGTGAAGGGCTACCGATATTTGTAGCTAAATTAGGGTCTGCGCAAAGCTATTCTGATTCGATGTTACCGCAGAGTTTAATGCAATTGTATATTGAATAGCTACGTGTGGTCCATACCGATGAATTAAATGGTTCGGTTACGACTGTTTTGGGGGAGTATCAGATAACAAGATCACTGGAATTATGTTTAAATATTGACTATACTACGTTGACTTTGTATAGTAATGGAAGTTTTATTAGCTTTAGATGTAGATGAAATTCGTAATCTAGAGAGGGAATAATTTCGTAGCGACAACATTGCATCTTATCAGGAACGTGTCTTGGTTGTAACAGTAAATTATTGGAATTGGAGCGTACTTCCTATACTTAGGTTGAGCTATTAAGATTAAAAACGTAAATTGGTATCATGTTGCTGGATAAATGTTCTGTTAAATAGTAACAGTGTATATTGTAGTGTTACTTGACAACTTGTTCAATGTAATCAGAAAACGCTGTTTTTATCAAGCAATGAAAGTATCTTCATATTCAAAATTCAAACCAAACTAGTGATCTACATTAAAGTTCCCAATTCCATTATTCCAAGAGATTAAAATACAATACTAATGCAAGATTTAGATGCACGTAAGGGTGTTCTTTTATGATACAACTAAATGATATTCGGACAATGACGACAAAAGACCTGTTTCTGTCCTGACCCAGTGCCACCAAGAAAATGTTCTCACAAAACAACAATGGCATAACAAAGGGATGCTGTTATTCACACAGTTAACTCTTTATTATGTTAGATAAAACTATTATTGCAGAGAAAGAACGCAGTATGTGATAGTATGGTTCGTATTCTAATTGTATGTACAGGTTGTTCAAAAACCCAAGAGAATCAAGCTGCGGTATTGAAATTATGATTTAATTGAAAGTCGTTCTAAAGGTTTGATTTACTTAAATTAGAGATTGAGTTTGGTGATACCAAAATTTGCAAGGACAATATTTCTGAAAGCAGCGAAATAAAACATAATATGAATGTAGATATAAACATGTAGAAATAGTGAACTAGTGACAAAATTCTCATAATAAGTCTCAACATGATGAAATTCTCATAATAGAAATTGAAGTGGAGTATATACTTCAAACAAATACTTAAAATAAAGACTTAATTCAAACATTCACTATCAAACAAAAAAAACACGATGTATAACAAGACATAGTTCACAAGACAAGGTGCGGACACAAGTGTCTAACAATGTTTATAAAGAAGACAATGAGACCAAAACAACTACACAAAAACCGCCCTTTATCTCAGAATCCCTTGAGGTCGGTGACCTTTCATCCAACCCCATGCCGGTTTCTCAGTTATTGTGGTATGAATATTGATATGGGAGAAGTAAGATTACTTTGGGTATGCAGATATGTTTTATAGGAGTTAGTGTTTGTTATGGTTCGGATTGTAATTTTTATGATGTTGAGAGTCAGGTTCAGAATTAAATTTCTAGTTGTTTGAAAATGGGATTGGATTTTAGATGCTATAAATAATTGAATGGTTTGTTCGTAATAATGTTTTTTTCAATCCAGGTATATGTAATGAAAGGACTTTTACCACAAACAAAGGCATGTCTTAGTACGCCCTAATCACCCTAATGAAACAAATGGTTCCTAAATGAGGTGCTAATAAGTATGTTATATACATATAATAAAAGTTTCACATACCTAGTAAAACACAGAATTCTACATCCGTTCTTAATGAAACCAACAATAAGACGATCAATCAAGTGCAATAAGAAATTGAAAGAGATGCCGTTCAAAGGTGAAATTGAAGGCATTTTAACTAAAGACCAATGACAATGGATCTTTTAGCTATTGTCTGATCCACACTCGACGGCCCCACTATCCCCTGAATAGGAACAGGTCTTGGAATTTATTTGAATACTTCAAGATCCTCATTTAAATATTGATGGTATTTTGGTTCCAACAAAGAAACTTAGAATGAAAACTGTTTGATTTGAACTTAATTAATAGTTGGATTAATTGTTATTGCATGTATAGTTAATTCCTATAATCTAGTTTCTGATTTAAATAGATTTGCATTTCCAATCAAATGAAAGAACGGCTATTGTCAAAATGATTTTATGAAATGTGAAGCTGCTTTTTCGACACGATTCGATTTAGATTATTTCAAATTCTGATTAAAATTACTATTGTTTTATGTGTATAATATTATATGATGAATAAGCATAAAAATAAACCTCCTAAAAAGCATTCAGTTACATGATCTAAACCTAATACGCCGGATGCCTAGACGCCAAAGGAATCATAAAAGTAATAAGAAAGTTGCCATAGATTAGGTTTTCCTTCCGTGAAATGTAATGTAAATAGAATAAAAAGTAGCAACACCACAAATAATGCAGTAACACTGTCTCTTATCATATTCCAAAGAAATTCAAGTTTATTTCGTAAAAACTACTGAATTGATTTCATATCTGGAATATTCAAAGTTAGAAAAGAATAAATTGCGAACTTTTAATTTCGAATGATGAATTTGGACCGCGGAATCAGACACAGTAATGAAATTTGCTGTCGGTGAAATATTCAAACGATTTATTCACCGAACGGTTTGTGTGCAAAATGTATGAATGTAATTTAAAATTTATTCGTTGGAACAAAGGAAATATTTGGCTGGTTATGTTATATATTTATTAGTGAGTTAATAAATTTATCATAGATTATATTTTTTTCATTGATTAATTTGATCATCATAAAATATATTATTGGACAAAATCACATAATGTACATTTCATTTGAAAAGCGAAGCTTACACATGCGTATCTTTTCGCAGCGCCACGGCTTTATACGTGGACATCAAGAATTTTTATTTAGTTAATGATACATTCCGAGGTACTTAATTCTGTTGTTGTTGATGACCATTCTGTCAGTACCTATTTAAATTCAGACAAAGCACTGACGGTCTTCCATTGTACATTTTCATTAATTTGCTAATTTGGTCCAAATATTCAAAAATAACCGTACCGTGTAACGTCTGAGGACAATACGGGTTCCAAAGTATTAAATTACATTGACCACTGTTACTCAAAATTTCAAGGGTCTATTCAAATGTAACCCTTTTCTAATATTTCGGACCCCTTTAATTCACTTTTTTGGAATAACAATGGAGTCGCAGCTTAGACTGGAATTACACGGATATTCGTGTAAATTATAAAAATAACGATACATTTAATGAGATTAGTTTTTTCGGTTTTAAATTAGGATGCTTTTTGGGGCATCTGCGTTTTCCATTTTTAAATAATTTAATAGTACTTAGTAAAAAGTTTAAATATTTCGATTTGACAATAAAATTTCAAACCAAGTAAGATTAGGATACGGAAAGCGAACTTACTTAAAAGCTCTCAACTTTAATATTCAATTAGAGTTTGGCTTCGAAATTAAATCCCATTGTATTAGTTGCTAAATTGGATTTATAAGTTTAGAATTGTTTATTAAATTGCTTGAGGAAGAATAATCATTTGGACAAATAAATACTAAGTAGGGAGATTTAACTCGATTCCTTATCAGTCTCATTCCGAATTCGATATAGAGGAGTTAAAGAGATTCAAACCTAACCTAATCGTATACCTAGACGGTTTAAAAACTCGGACACCACTAAGCCTCTAGCCAACTCGCACTAACTTACTATCCAATAGGGACATTATCGCATACAATTTACAATTAAGAACAAAATGTCTTATTTGTACAAATAGGAACAAAATGTCTATTTTGTACAGTTATGAACAAAACAGACAATAATAACAGGCGTACAAACACATTTCTACGAGTATGTCCAACAAAACCAGTTGTCAAATAAAAAAATGTTAATTTGTGATGTTATTACAAGATCTGCATAATCGACGCAGTCGTCCGTAAGAACATTGTTTAAAGACATAGGGGTTGCATTAGACGGTGGAGCAATGTGACCTTTATGTCACTGTTGATAAAGTTTGCTATATCAAGTTGAATTGCTCACTCGATTGTACGTGAAGTATTTTAAGGGGTTTCGGTCAATGACTCGATTTTTGCGATTAAATCTGAGGTGTTAATTTATTTGTAGTGTCGATTTTATCGCCTATTTCTATACTTTAATAGCAGACATTTAAGTGTAATATTGTAAGGGGTCAATCGGTGGGAATGTTTCAAAATATAACTTGTTCAACGAATAGTAATGGTAGCAATAAAAATGTGTGCTGCAAAATGTTCCTCCCGTTCCTGCTAAAGTTTTAAAATAAAACTTCCTGTAGACTGAAATAAAACTAAAACTATGTAACCATGCTAAAATAACAAAAGCTGCCAAGTCCTTGTAGCAAAAGGCACCCAAGAGCATGTTCGGCTCACTTAACCACAGAAACTGTTAAATAAAACACATCGAGAACTCCTGCAGGATGTCCGAAACAACAGACGTAAAACAAACTCTATTTACTCAAACTTAAAGCGCAAAATAAAAGGTGAGTTTGAGTAAAAACACGTGCGATTTCCGCAAAAAAAAACTAACAGTCTTGCAATAAAAATAACGTCCGGACGATGCGTGCTCTAGCCATAAAAATGGCAATAATTTCTCCTTCCATAATAAAAGTATTGTGCCCAAATTGTGAGAGGGCGACATTTTTATTGAGCGATAAAATATGAACGAAGCACATCATATAGTTCAAGGGCCCGCCGTTAATACTGTATAGTTTTAATTTACCTTTCGCAACAAGCCGTAAAGTTTCCTGCTAGCGATGACCGCTTGCGATTTACGACCAACCAGACCGTTTAATTTATAACGTGTCTCGCTGATATTAAATTAATATTTTTTGTTGCTCGTCCCCAAACAAATAAAAGGTGTTCGTAATCAATTATAAATTTGAATACTCTTTTGTTTTTAGAGAATTCTTTTACCGTAAATTATGATTTAGATCCACAAAGTAGAAGAAAAACGTATAAATTCCAACCCACAGTCACGCAAAGTGAAGTTTGCGCAAATATCATAAACTTACATAACAAGGGGCCCATTGTAACAGGAGTGGCCCACTTCAAATTACGAACCATTACAGCCAAGGTGACGGCTTTTGTAGCATTTGCGACCTTTTTTGCTATGTTAGAAAAACAAACTTTTTTGTTTGTCTATCTTTAGCAAACTGGTATGATATAATTATAACGATGGAAGTCATCCCATGTTGTCATTGACCGACTTTCACCCTTATTTTTACCGTGCTATGATTTGAAATAAGAATTATAGACAGCTCGTTAGTAACCCAATAGTTTAGATGTACAAAAAGCGTATCAATTGAAGCAGCTGGCATCATTTATTAAAGTGGTTTATCTTATCTATTTGGTGATAGATTTGTGAATATTAGTGTTAATGATCAACAGTAATGAACATAAGCTATCGATTGATGAGTTTCACAACCATTAGTGTTCGTTTAAGTTCTGTGTGTATTAAAATATAAGTGTTGTACTTTATAATTTGTATTTTGAATTAGTATTGGTTCTTTTTTGTACTTGTTTCCAATTTACTTTTCAAATATATGTAGCTCAGGTTTGATTACCAACCCGCATTAGACAAGTATGGTGATTACGTCTAAACCTCTTCACGGTACTGATATCGTCAGTGAGATGAGATTCAATTGCCTACTACTAATTCTTATACTTTTGCTTATAGTGATTCTTTTAAAAGTAAGTCGTATGTTGTCCTCATGTTAAACATATTTCGAAGTCGCTTTTAGCTTCAGAAGGTGGCTGCGGATAATCTTCAAATACTTTTATCTTTGTTTGAATATCAATACATGTTACTCGTAACAAAATACATATTTGCCTGAAACACAGGTTTTAACCTAGTTCAGTAAACGGTTTATCCTAGATTTATTTATATGTAACAGAAGTAAGTTTGTATGAATACAGATTTATTTATAAAAGGAACCAGCTTTTAGACTGCTCAAAACGTTGCACATGGTTTACCATCTAGGACTAACAATTTAACGAGTCCTCCAAGTACGGAGAGTTTAAATGGTATCGGCCATCCATCTGATGATGATGATGAGCAGCACGTTGCTTGACAATGCGTCAACATTGCGAAGTCAACATTGCTTGGGAAGATATAATAGAATCATCAACACGATCCTAACCCATTAAGATGTCACTTCATTCATTTCGAGTAAGTTAGAGGCCAACCCTGGTGTCGGAGTTTCTAGACCACCTAAAGGCCCCCGATATGGTTTGACGATTGCAGCAACCGGGACCGACTGCTTAACGTGCCTTCCGAAGCACGTTACGTAGCGCTCAGATAGAAATGCCACTATCGGCCACCCTTCGAAGTAGGGGCCGAGCTGTAACACTTATTATGTGTAACAAAAATAGGCAGCTTCGTATGTGAAATTAAGCCTTTATTATCGTTAGGAGAGGTTCAACGGTTATGTTTATTATTCTCGTGTAGGCTTCACGTATTGTATGGTGTCATTTCAGTTGATGTTACGTTTCAATTGCCGTGTTACCATCCGAACATATTGTTTTGGAAGGCAGAAATAATGGTATTGTTTTTAGTAATGAGTTGGGAGTTTTAAAAGAATGATAACAAATTTGTAAGAGCCTCAGACTGTGATGGTAAACGGAAAATATGATGAGAAGTATAAATGATATGAAAATGTTTTCTGTAGAAGGAAAAGAAAAGATTTTTCATAGTATTTTTAAGAAACTCATTATGGTGCTTATGGATGTGGAAGTAGGCTGAAATTATGAAAGTAATTTCTATGTATAACATTACAATTTATCTCTGTTCTATTGCAATGGAGAGATTTCAAGTTGTTTTCCAGATCCCATTTTATCAAGTATCAAAATTAATTTACAATGTTTTATCAGATCTCAAGTAAAAACTGGACTAAATAAAATCGAGTTTTGGCTAATTGAACCCGTTGTATTAAGGTGTACAAAACGAGTTACGACCAAAACTAGAATTTCTTTCAAAAAAATATATCACATCTGTTTCCTGATGCGAAGACGTTTGAATTCGTGTAACAGAATACATTTTGTATTGAAATAAAAAGCATTCAATTGACCAGAATGACCGGAAATCAACCTTTTATCAAATCATCGCTACTTTTTATGTTAAATGCTGGGTGTTTAGTTGTTTAATCGACATCAAAGTAACAATTATAAACTTTGCATTTGTTTAATTTTATTGGTTTTTGTTGATTTGAGTTTTGGGTTTTTTTACGATGAGGGTGATTTCGGCAGATGTAAGATTTGGGGTAATCAATTATTTTACAAACCCAAATACTTTGTGTAGCACCTTTACTTGTAACCCCGTGTTGTATTTTATTAAAATTCCTCCTATGGAAAAATGTGTAGATTATGTTGGACCCCTAAAGCTCCTAAAGAAAGGTTTTGTTCCCTAGACCAACTACAAAATTTATCGGACCATGGCGTGAATGAAGCAATGTGAGGACGATATGAAAGCTAAGGAAGGTAGCTATTAACATTACGTGGGAGGTGAGAGAGAGAGAGAGAGAGAGGGAGAGATCCCCTCTTTTCTCTCCGAGGCAAGAATGTAGGATATAATACGAATAATTAATTTACAACTGTCGTGAAGAAAGTATTATAGAAAATATAATTTTTTCGATAAGAATGATCTATCATAAACAGGTATCGAAGTGCGTTTTTCAGATTCGAAGTCAATTTAATTAAATTATTGTTTTCAGAAGTTGAAAGCGATCCATGACGCACGACTTTTATTTCGGCCATTCCCTCTGGGCTACCGCTTTTCGAATTTATTTACAAATGGGTCCAGTTTGTTTGCAGTTTTTTGGCTCTTAATTAGTGACAGTTAAATTTAAATTGGCCCCATAAATTTAGCGAAACGGACACCACGTGACGCCGGTCACATACTAATGGCGTTAACGCTTATCTTAATGTATTTCGTTTATCTTTTCATCCGAAATAATTGGAAAATAATAAATGATTACCAAAATCTGCTTGTCACATTTGAACCAAATATGTGATACGTGGGATTACTTATTTGCAACTGCTGTATAGTGAATCAATATGAAGAGATCAACTTTGTTTAATTTTATAAAACTCCCTTGCATTGCCTTTGTTTGTCACTCCGGGCAAAATTCTCCGAAACATTTTTAAATATTTTCAGAACATATGTGTGCATTTTCAGTTCCCAGCATCACAAAATTACTTTATTTCCGGCAATATTTGAATAGTACTTCAATTTTTGCAAAAATACACACATTCCTACAATATTTGAGCAGTACCTATTTTAAACATAAGTAAGCTCTGCAACTAATTCAATCACTTCAACTTCTGGTTTAATTAGATTGACGCCATTCCATAATTAAAAAGAATCAGTTTAAAAGAATCCATAAACTGATTTTTTCGTCGGAAATAATTAAGAATTTTTGTAAAAGTCGTTGGCGTTTAATTAAATCAGAACAAGAGAGTAACGAGGCGTGGAACAAACTAACTTACTTTTATGTTTTCTATGTTCATTCTTGACTTGTGACGTGATTTCTAATTAAATAGTTTGACGTAGTTACTTTATGGTAATCTGTGACGTAAGTGGGTGTATTAAGGCTCGTTTACGCCGAGTCAACAATGTGCGACAGTGTCACATGCTACACATTGTTGCATGCGGCACCTTGTGGCATGCTACAAATAGAAAGCATTTGCGGCATATGTGGCATACGGCAGCCTATTTTACGCCGAGACAACATCATGCCTGGATAATTTCCAAATCTAACTACTTGTTTGATCGAGGGGATACATACACCATAGAATATGGCTGATCAAGTAACTCATGGTAACCTGTAATTCATGGTTTTGAATTTGCCTTAAAAGTTAAATATTGTCGGAGACTACTTGATGTATCAAGGTATTCCACCAAAACAGATTGACTTTCATCATCCCTATTTCTATCTATTGGCTCATGTTGAGTAGCCAGTTCTATTGGTGATGGATCAGATACCAGTATTGTATGTTGATTGTCTTATGGAGACTGAATATTAGTATTAAGATCAATATCTGGTGTCGATACTGTTGTTGGTGGCGATGATATTGATGCCTCATGTGTACTGTAAACTGTTTTGACGCACGAAAAATGTCGCATGGAATCCATTGTGCCCGGATACAAGTTGCGATAGTCTGCCACGTGACGTGACGCAAGGTGTTGCCATGCCGCACGGTTCTTGCCACAATGTGCGACATTTTTGACTTTGTAGCATGCGGCCTTGTGGCATGCCGCAATGCCGCACAGTGTTGCCCCGGTGTAATATAGCCTTTAAGATCATTTGTCCCAAAGCTTGAAAAAGCAAACTAATTTTACAGTCTGATATTGTACAGTTTTTATAAAGGCTTAAAGTTTTTCATGCTAGTTTTTTCAGTGAACAACAAGTTACAAAAAAGACATCTAATTAACTTAAGTTATTGGGGTGACAATAAAACATGACGCAGTAAAAAGCTCATTTTCTTAGAATTATGTTTTATGTTCTCGTGAACTTACGCAGCCAATAATATAATACTTATATATGTATAAATTACAATTTACTTTATTTTTATATTTTTTCTTGTCTATTATGTATATTATAAAATGTTATAGCACTGTCTTAGGGCTTTTTAAAATTAAGCGTTTTCTGTCGTCCTGCTACGTGAGTTTTGTATGAAAAACAAAAGAACATCCGCGCGTCGCTACTAATGAAAATATGAAAAAATATATAGTCCCACCATCTTATCTGTTCAGTTGACAGCGTCGCTAGTGGAGAACTTGGTATTGCCGTAATATAAGAAATTCACCAAGAAACAAAGGTAATTAAAACATGTCTTGCAAGTCAGTCTATAGATATCATTAAAATTTAAGAAACTACAATATCAATCATATAAAGCCTAACATAGTATAGATTTAATATGACGCGGCTGTAGTTCCCATTTTGCCCACCTGAACAGTTAAGTTGGTGGCACTGCATATAAAAAAATTTAAGACAAAAAATTTTACGTTCTCAGCTGGGTAACTAAAATTGAAAAAGGTCTTGAGGAAGAATTATGTTAATGTCAAATTAAAATAACAATAAAACAAATCATCCCCGGTTCATAAAAAATTGGCCTTTAATACATTTTCAATGACCTTAGCGCGATTTATTTATATAAATTGCACCCTTATAATCCGTCAGGGTACCTAAGTGAATATAAATAACTAAGCAACATTAATTTATTTACAAATATGTGGCAAATGTGTTAGACGGGCTAAATATATTTTCAAAACAAATGCCATACCGAAGCGAAACTCAAAAATGTCAAGCTATCCAGCAGAAAATCTTTGCTGCCGCACTCATTGACAGCCGTCCATTGAATCGACGATTAACTAATTGAAGTAATTTTGCATACATCTAAAAATCTACTAAAGAAGCATCTGACGTCTGGCGTCTGAGTACGAGCGTTGGAAAGAGAGTCTTTTTCTAAATTAAAGGCGTAAAGGGCCTATAATATCAACTCTCGTTTCATGTCATCTATTGCTTTTTAACTAGGCTAAATTTCTTTTGCCTAAAACTTGTCAAAAACTGAGGCGCCAGTTTGAGGTCTACATGAATTGAAAACCTCTATGCATCCATTCATAATGGAAGCATCTAAAAATAGGTTTTACGCTCACAACCTCTGAACATCAAAGTCAAGGTAATGAGGGCGTCGGGGTGAGGTCTACAGCTCGCTGTGTATACTCATTAATGTTGAGCAAATTGGGCCTGAACATAAAATGTGCATGTATGAAAAAGTGATGAAAAATGTATTAATAACGTAATGGGAAAAGTCAGGAATAAATGATAAGATAAAGTTATGTTTTTAATTCAAATGCATGAAACTACAGTAGCCGGTTGGTTTTAGGAGTGCCCTTTAGATTAGTGAGTATACAAGCTGAGAGATCATTTTAGAAGAATTAAGCCGATTTTAATAAAAATACCAATTGTGAAAAAGTTAAAGAAATTTTAATTTTTATGTCGTCTCACATAGAGCATAGAAAGACAAACACAAAGACACAGAAAAACTTTCCAAATATATCACTGATTTAAAAAAAGATACAGCAGTGTAATTTTTATGATACGGAGGGCTAGTGATCTGAGTAAATTGTCAATTACAAAAAATAAAGGTATTTTTCAATCTAAACGGACGCCAAAGCTATTTTTTATCATAAGTAAAGACCACACAGAATGCATAAGTAACATGAGGACAGTGTCACAAGATTGATACATATCTAACTCCACACCTTCGTAAATGTAAACAAAAAACATGTAATTGAATCTATGTATAAATTAACAAAACATTGACGCCCCGACCGTCGACGCAACACGTTTCTCGTACAAAAACTAAAACAAACATACTTTGTATGTATTTGAAAACACCACTCATCCGAACCAATGCACACGGTTATTGGCGTCACATAGACAATGATTTTATGTTTAAAATATATTCGTTCGCGCTTGTCGCGTACACGTCTGGATCTAAATATTGTTTATGGAGGGTTGAAAAAAATAACGGATTATATAAAAGTAAGGCATCGTTTACCTCGTCTTTGCATTAGGACGCGTGTGGAAAACGTTAATTTATATGTTGTCGGTTCCGGTGGTCTCTATATTCAAATTATGAGGATTTAAACGGTTTAACCAAAGAGTAGAATAACTATTACAAAAGGGGTCTAACGCATCGAGGATAAGTCTGACACTAACTAACTAATCAATTAGAGCTTTGATCGGGTTCTAAATTTTAAAAAAGAATCATTGATACAAACCTTACTTTTAAATCTAAAACATTCTAAATCCAAATCCATTGTCAGGATTTCAACAAAAGAATTGCATTTTTTAATTTCCGAATTCAAGGATCCTTCATTGACACACGTACACGACTAAATTAATTAGTTCCATCAATCACTGGCAGTATGTCAGTCGGAACACCGGCCCACTGGTTTTAAAAAGACAAACTACAAAAAAGTGTAACGTGATTCGACCATTGTGTCAACCCTTCCATTTTTGAATGTAGTTGTGACTCTTCGGCGAGGCGTGCTAGCTTGGGCGGAGAACTATGGGGACAATATTATGAATATCCTGGTTTGAAAAAGGAAGATTAATTTGGTATGTTCGGAATTTGGGTCGACGACCTTAACCCTAAGGCTTAGTTATTTGGACTGCATTTAAGGGCAGTATGTGTTGTGGTATGAGGATGCCTGAGATCACTTATTTCTAAGCTTGGTTTCAGAGAGATGATGAAATTGTTCTTTTATTAGTTGCTCGTAGTTTAACACTTCCTACTAACAGTTAAAAAGGCTTGTTTGCAGTTTCGGTCCAAGCTTTAACGATTTTGGTGAAACTAATATTTTTTTTGTCGTCATTTGTTTTCAAACAAGACAAGATTTTAATAATGCATCTCATCTTACGAAACATGAAAATGACAAATTGCCAACGTATCAATATCACATTTACAAAAGTAGTATATTTCTGAATATTTTTATCAAATAACTTTCTATGGACCCTTTTCATACACCTTTTTGTAATTGACAGGACAACGTGACAATACAGACATACATTCATCATCGACTGCAATGATTTACATATGTATGGATAAGTTTGAGTGTGACAGCAATCTATCATATGGCTGACAATAAGCACGCGCCCTTTGCCGACTTTTTTAATAATATAACGAAATATACGCTGTTTTAATTAAATTAGGGGAGTTATGGGGTATTGATTAGTTTGAAGTGCATAAATTAACAGAAATATTGTTTCCTTCGTTGTTTTCGAAAGATGTTTGGAAGGGTAGTTGTATGTTGGTTTGGTTGTTGTGTTTTAAGTGATTTTTGGGGTATTTTGAGGAAAATATGCACAATAGTTTAACTTATAGTATATGGTACTTTTCTGAAAATACGAAGACTTCAATATATTTTTTCATTTGTATATTGTTTATGTTTTATTTATAAATAGGTAATACTTCAGACTTGATCATATGCAGGATATTTTCATAAGGAAATCCAGGAATAATTTATTAATGTGGAAAATCCATTTGTTAGGTTTAGGTTAGGTTTAAAGATATATTTATTTTACTCAAAAAGAACATTTACAGTGTTCGCTTATATTGAGCTTACAATCTAATTTAAATAAAGTATAAAAAATCCAGTGATCTGGTGGACTTACAAACTATAGAATCTACACATTCTATACATTCTATACATTGCTATGGATATACTGTGTTAGTTTATTTTTAAATAAAGATAGCGTTTTACAGGCCTTCACTTCGTTTGGTATGTTATTAAATAATTGTGCACCCTCAAACATAATATTTCTTTTACCATAAGTAGTTCTAGGAGTTTGTACTTTAATTTTATCTGTTTTTCTGAGACCGTGAGTGAAAGTTCTTTTAGTAAATTTTATTTGCGTTTGAGTTTCCTCCGTTAATATTTTCCTTATTAAGATACATGTAAAGTAAGTATATAATTGTTTAATATTAAATATTTTAGTTTCTTTGTAAATGAGTTGTGTGCTAGCTAAATAATTGTAGTGGAAGAGAACTTTGATTAGTTTATTTTGAGATGTCTGAAGTGCTTTCAGGTTTGTATAAGCAGCACAGCCCCAAATTTCTATAAGATATTGTAAGTGTGACTTTACCAGGGAGTTGTAGATAGTCATCCGGGTGTTGTGTGGTATACATCCTGCTACCTTTCGCAATGCCCCTGTGACCGCAGATAGCTTAGATCTTACATGTTCAATGTGTGATTTCCAGTTAAGTTTATCATCTAGTCTTAGGCCTAGATACTTTTCTTGGTGTGAGCGATGAATTACTGTATTGTTGATGGTTAGTGGTGTGTATGGTGGTATTTTTTTGTTTTTTGCAGCAAATATCATGTAGGACGTTTTTTAGGGTTCCGTAGCCAAATGGCAAAAACGGAACCCTTATAGATTCGTCATGTCTGTCTTTATTTAGTGTTGACTGTCAGAAGATTACTTTGACACCATATGTGAAATTTCTGCAGGTCTATTTGTGCTTTGCGGAATAATTCAGCAAGATTGGGACCAAAGTAGAAAAGACATGTGTCATCGGCATAAAGAGTAATATGTCCGTCTAAACCTATTTTACTAATACTATTCACGTAAATCAGGAATAATAAACTCCCGATTACCGATCCTTGGGGAATGCCGCAGAAGATTTTCTTTGGCTTACTCTTATGATCACCTATTTTTACAGTCTGAAATCTGTTTGCCAAATATGATTCAAACATTTTAAGTGCTTTATCTGTTACACCCAAGTCTTTAAGTTTATTTAAGAGGATTTCATGACTAATGGTATCAAAGGCTTTTTGGAAATCTATAAATATACCAAGGCAGTAGTTTTTGGTATCTATATTTGTTTTAATTTTTGTCACAAGATCTATGGTTGCAGCTAGGGTATTCGATTTGGGTCTAAAGCCATATTGGTGGTCATATATAAAATGCAATTTCGATAAGTGTCGTTCTAATCTTTTGTATAACACCTTCTCAAATACTTTTGACAACACTGGCAAGACAGATATTGGCCTATAATTTCCAGGTTCACTTTTGTGTCCCGACTTATATATAGGTGTGACTTTTGCTAACTTCAAACTATCGGGGAAAGTTCCTTTCTCAAGGCAATCATTAATACAAGCTGTTATTAGTGCTGGAATTTAAGGCTTTGCATTTTAAGGCTTTGGTACTTATGCCATCAAGGCCAGTTATACTTAGTATGTATTACAATTTGTATTAATTACAAAAATCGAAATATCTCAGTATTTCCTTATTTACTACTAGCAGTACCCCGTGGTTTTATCCACGTTGTACGCGTTTCCGTGGAAATTTCGGGATAAAATATATCCCATGTGTTATTCTAATGTAGAACCTATATTACTGTAAAATTTCATCCAAATCCGTCCAGTTGTTGTTTCGTGAATGAATAGCAAACATACATACATCCTCTGAAACTTTTGCATTTATAATATTATTAGGACTTATTACCACTCGTGGCCGGCCACGAGTGGTGTAATCTGCTCGAAACGGGTACATTTAATAAATACATGATTTTTTATTTATTTCATGTCAAAATCACTCATTAAATCTCAACTAAGGCAGGCCTGTGTCACTCCGCGTGTAGGTATTAAAAACATACCTACGGGCGGCGGCCACTGCGCAAGGGCCAATCTAGTAGGCTGCCACAAGCGAAAGAAAACACACGCGTGCGCGCTATATGTTACAATTAAATTTAAATGAAAAAAGACGTGTGGCACTCGGGGACTGCCGCGGTGAAGCTATTGCATAGCATTTTGTATCAACTTATGCAATTATATTTGATATATTTGATATCTCTTCTCTCACCACCCTCTCTCACCCCTCTCTCACCCCCCTCTCTCACCACCCTCTCTCACCCCCTCTCTCACCCCCCTCTCTCACCCCTCTCTCACCCCCCTCTCTCACCCCCTCTCTCACCACCCTCTCTCACCACCCTCTCTCACCCCTCTCTCACCCCCCTCTCTCACCCCCCTCTCTCACCCCTCTCTCACCACCCTCTCTCACCACCCTCTCTCACCACCCTCTCTCACCCCCCTCTCTCACCCCTCTCTCACCACCCTCTCTCACCACCCTCTCTCACCCCCCTCTCTCACCCCCCTCTCTCACCCCTCTCTCACCACCCTCTCTCACCACCCTCTCTCACCACCCTCTCTCACCCCCCTCTCTCACCCCCTCTCTCACCCCCTCTCTCACCACCCTCTCTCACCCCCTCTCTCACCCCCCTCTCTCACCCCCCTCTCTCACCCCCCCTCTCTCACCCCTCTCTCACCACCCTCTCTCACCACCCTCTCTCACCACCCTCTCTCACCCCCCTCTCTCACCCCCTCTCTCACCCCCTCTCTCACCACCCTCTCTCACCCCCTCTCTCACCCCCCTCTCTCACCACCTCTCTCACCCCCCTCTCTCACCCCCCTCTCTCACCACCCTCTCTCACCACCCTCTCTCACCCCTCTCTCACCACCCTCTCTCACCCCCTCTCTCACCACCCTCTCTCACCCCCCTCTCTCACCCTCTCTCACCCCCCTCTCTCACCACCCTCTCTCACCCCCCTCTCTCACCCCCCTCTCTCACCCCCCACTCACCCCCCTCTCTCACCCCTCTCTCACCACCCTCTCTCACCCCCCTCTCTCACCCCCCTCTCTCACCCCCCTCTCTCACCCCCCTCTCACCCCCCTCTCTCACCCCTCTCTCACCCCCTCTCTCACCACCCTCTCTCACCCCCCTCTCTCACCCCCCTCTCTCACCCCCCTCTCACCCCCCTCTCTCACCCCTCTCTCACCACCCTCTCTCACCACCCTCTCTCACCACCCTCTCTCACCACCCTCTCTCACCACCCTCTCTCACCCCCCTCTCTCACCAACCTCTCTCACCACCCTCTCTCACCTCCCTCTCTCACCCCCCTCTCTCACCCCCCTCTCTCACCCCTCTCTCACCACCCTCTCTCACCCCTCTCTCACCCCTCTCTCACCCCCTCTCTCACCCCCCTCTCTCACCCCTCTCTCACCCCTCTCTCACCCCCCTCTCTCACCCCCCTCTCTCACCACCCTCTCTCACCACCCTCTCTCACCACCCTCTCTCACCACCCTCTCTCACCACCCTCTCTCACCACCCTCTCTCACCCCCTCTCTCACCACCCTCCCTCACCACCCTCTCTCACCCCCTCTCTCACGCCCTCTCTCACCCCCCTCTCTCACCCCCCTCTCTCACCCCCTCTCTCACCACCCTCTCTCACCCCCTCTCTCACCCCCCTCTCTCACCCCCCTCTCACCACCCTCTCTCACCACCCTCTCTCACCACCCTCTCTCACCCCCCTCTGTCACCCCCCTCTCTCACCCCCCTCTCTCACCACCCTCTCTCACCACCCTCTCTCACCCCCTCTCTCACCCCCAACGCACAATCGCACACAACGCCGTGTCAAAGACTGCCGAACTGAAACGACGTTAGACGATGCACGGCCTTCAAGCCACACCTCCTTCCCGTCGGATCGGGTAAGCGTGAGGTTTTTTCGTTACGGAAATTTTGGATTTGGTCCCCGCGCTCAAGGCCCGCGATAGAAGCTATGCAATAGCTTAAAATTAAATTTAAATGAAATTATGTTACAATTAAAATTAAATTACAAGTAAAAATGATACAATTATTATGTTTTGTCCGAAACAAAAACAATTCCACACATTCATTTCTACACATTCATTTTTACACATACATAACATCTACTTATTATTCTTTTGTCTATATAAGTATAATGAACAAAATGTGTTTTATTTTATTACTTCATTAAATTAAATCTTTGGCAATAATCGTATAGCATATACAATTATGCAGCTAGCTCTTAGACTACGTGAACGTACTCGGCGCTGCCTGCTGCGCGTTGCCCGCCACAAGTACATAGGAGTAAACGCTCGTGCTGTGCGCTAGATGGCATAAGTAGTTTCTCGAAGTAAGCAACCCTAGTCCGCGGCTCTTTCAATACGTATAACCATGTATAACTTATTATGAACCGTAGTATAGTGAATTAAGGCCCATATTCCTTCAAAAAGAAATTGGTAGGTATGTAAATGAACACGTGCTCGACTGGACCGCGAGCTAAATTAAATCATATTGTTTATCAGATTCAAGTCATATTTCTTTGAAAACCATTGCGAAGTAAAGCTTCTGTACGTAGTACTAGTTATTATTCTGTGACTAAGGGAGCATTTGACGTCTTGAACGGGCGCAAGTTTTACACTATTTTTATTTGTTGTCATTATTTTAACCGTATAAAACATAAACATTGGCGAGCACGACTATTATTGTAGTTCAATGCGTTTACTGAATATGTATGTGGAATAACAATGAAGCGTGCGCATCTTTTGTGTAATAAAAAAGAAACTAATTTACATTTTGACATTTCGTGGTGTCAGTCTGTGACGTGAGCGAAACACGTCAGTTTGAGAGAATAGGTATGTTATGACAAAATGATTTTATTATTTTGGAATTAAAAGTATTTTGTTGTGTTAAAAAGAGCAGTTTTAATTCAGAGAAACTTGTTTTGTGAATATTATTATATTATTTAGAATATTAAACAAAGTTGGTTAAAATCAGTTTTGATTGTAAATGATGAGTAAAGCTTATTGATACTATCTTTGAGTACAGAGATGACTTAATTGTAAATGCTCAATGTTTCAACCTTAGGGGTATCATAGTAGGTACCTAAATTAACATGAGATCAATAAACCTTAAAGATACTATACTGTGACGGTGAATAGATTTTTTTGATGAAAGAACTTTGATCTTTAGCTCTTTTAGTCGTTAGTTTGATCGTTAGGTAAGTTTGTGTTCTTTTTTCAAACATTATGACAGTTGTTAACGCAGTTACTTCACTGTGGCACCCTTCTACATTATTCCATAAAACAAAAATTATTTATTTAACTTTGTATATCATTGTACAAGAAAATACAGTGTTTACATGTGGAAGAAACTTTATTGCTTCTGTGAGAAACATCTCGGGGCGCCTGAAAGGTGTGACATTTGTTAGACAGATGTCTGTTAGAAATCTACATAATGTAGCACTTTCGTCGGGGTGAATACATCTTGTAATACCTAACGATATTTCTTCTATTTATAAGATAGCTTTTGAGGCAATAATGGACTAACATTTGAATTTTTACGAAAATGCCTTTTTGGAATTGTTTTCATTTTGGGAGCCATTTTGGTTTGATGGGAACTGAAAGAAACTTTGCAGAAAAATCTTAAATAATAGTTTAATTATAATTACTGATATTTCAATATTATTGATATTGTTAATAAAACATTCGCACTGAGAACTTCGTCCTTCTTTGTTCTAGAAGTCGGTTATACATGAAGACTTATTCCCACAAAACCTCATTATGCAATTGTAATTTTAAAAAGAGAAAATGAAACAATACTTTTTATTTCACTTGTTCGAAATTCAAAACAATAAAATGCTTTAAAACGTCAACTGCAGGTCCACGGTTAATAACCCTTCAATTAAAAAGTACAATAATGAAACTAAATAATTGTAACACATGAAAATAACAGTTACGTTTATTGTTAAACAGTAAAATAATAGTTTTTTAACCCTTTAATTGCGTTCTTGACTTTTGTTTAGATTGTGAGAAAATATAACCCCAAATTATGACGAATGTATTTTTATTGTCAATAATTTATTCACACAGAGAAGATTGCAGCAGTACAACTATATTTCATTATTTATATTATATAACACGTAAAAATATTGTTGCTTTTGTTCTATTAATACAGTCTTTGGATCCAAAATACTTTATATCAGGTTGTATTTTTATTCTCTATCCTATTAATTAATAAATGCGAAAGTTTGTGAGGGTGAAAGGATGTTTGTTTGTTACTCTTTCAAGCATATACTACTCAACGGATTTTTATGAAACTTCTCAGTAATACAGGTAATACATCAGAATAACACATGGGATACATTTCATCCAGAAGTTCCCGCGGGAACGGATACTACGCGGGTAAGACCACGGGGCGCTATTAGTCCTTAACATACCCAAGTAAAAAAAACATAGAGTAGACACTTCCATAACTTCTAATCCTACGGCCAAAAAATACTTTTCAATTTTCAAAATACAATATTTCCGAAAATAAAAGTTAACATACTCGCCTACCCAAAACGCGCCACTAACACAGAACCACCACAAAACGGTTATTCCACGAGCAATTTCCAATCGGTTTTTGAAAGCAATAAATCTATTGACACCCGGGAAACAATGCAATTTTTTTTCGCCACCCCCATTTATCGAATGGAACGTGTTTTTGCTATTCTAATACGGCTTTGGTTTTCTATTTCGGTGTATGTATGGGTTTATTGAGCTACTGTATTATTTGCGGTCACATCGCGTTTTTTTCCATGTTTAATCTTGAGTAGGAAGTGTGCTTCAAAGGGATTACTTCCCCTTGTTGTCAAATTGAAAATTATGGCGGTTGTTGAAGGTTTGGTTCAAGTGTGGTGTTGAACATTGTCTGTGATGAGATTTACCCTCGAATTTAGAAACATTACTTAGCTTAGAAGGCCACAGAGTTTGTATTTTGTATTTTAAAATAGTATTTTGGTGAAAATTATTACAAACCAGCAGCGCCCGTTCCCGTGGGAATTTCGGGAATTTTTATACATATAAACGTTCGTCTTGAATCACTCTATCTATTTAAAAAAACGCGTCAAAATCCGTGCAGTAGTATTTGAGTTTATCGCGGATAGACTGACAGACAGACGCGGCCGGGGACTTTGTTTTATAAGTAGTGATGAGTTATGTATTGCTATGTACATATGTTGGGATAACGCAAAGTATCCTATAATACTACGGTCATGTACTACGGTATATCATCTAGTATAGACTGGTAGGAATGAAAAGTCATAGGCAGCGAAGGTATGAACATAACAGTAAATACAACGCATTAAAAACAAAAACAAAAGACAAGAGACTCCCCCACCAAAAAGTTTCTCTTAAAACACACAGCCAAGTGTAAACTTATTCATAAAAACATCATCTGCTCAAAACAAACTTTTGTTTTTGGAAAATTACACCCCTTCTCGTTGTTTAGCATATTTTATTGAGATTTTGTTTGCGCCTTGTCCCGAATGAACCGCAACTGATGCATACTGAATAAATTAACATTTACATACTAACGTTTACTGTTTCTATTGTGCGCGGAAGAAATACGAGACGTATATTTGCAAATAAGTTTTTTTAGATTCAAAATAATTCATAAATATCATGTTCGGTTTTGAAGTTGTTATTTGAGAGGGATGCAGTAATGTTATTGAGCTTTTTTGTACCAAAAGTATATTTACAATAGCGATATATGACGTAGCAATTCTGCGTAGTGGTTCTACCCAAAACGCAATAGATGGCGCTAATGTAATTTTTTTATAGATAACGCTTACATTATTTTCCCTGATTTAGTAAGATCGCACCTCTATTATTAGTAAAAGCAGGTAAAATCTTCCTCTTTCTAAAATTTGTATAGACTTATGCTCCATATTTCCTAAACTGCGATGGCAAAGATGCGACAGCAAAAATGCTTGCGTTGCATTTTTTCAGGTTAGTGGGTTAAACAGAAATAACCTGATTACCTCTATCTTTATTCTACGTAACTCGTGTTCAGTTAATCAAAGTCCTAATAATACTAAGTACTTATTAGATAATGAAATAGAAAGTAACCAGGTAACTCCATGTTTGATAACAGCGCAGTAGTCTGATGTAAGGATAGTATGGATTGGCACTCTCGCTAATTTATTCTTTACGTGGTAAAAAAACATACATTTACATGTATTCTTCCTTCTCTATAAGCTTTGGAGTTGCTTGGCGGTTTTCAAAAAGCCTTTTTTAATACGACATTTGTTAAGGTATGTATTATCTATATGGTATGGTATGGTATAATAAAGATTGAAAAGTGTGGTTTACTTCTTGGTTCTACTTCGTACTATTTATCCAAGCAGAAATAACGTTCAAAATAGCTAATCAAATTTGGTGATCTGTTTCTATCATGTTTTTAATAGACGCTTTTGTACGTATATTGATATTTTCATATTAAAACGTCTTTCTCTTAAGTTACAACTTACATATGATAGTTCAACATAAAAACAATTAAATCGTGTTAACTCGTACACGACATTGTATTGCATAGGTACATACATAGTAATATCACAGATGCCTCCCGTTAAATACTCCATTTTAAACTAAAATCAATCGCATAAATCATTTTGATAAACGGTGCAGTAACGCGAACCGAAGATAAAAAATAAATGTTCCGTGAAAATTCAACATTATCGTAAATACAGAGGCACAATAACAACAATGCGACACTTTTGATAACAATGAAAAGATTTTAGAAACCCTTTATGTTACAAATAAAATTTTATATCTGGTAGTAACTATGATAGTATCTATGGCAGGGATGTATTGTTCTTCAGCTAATAAAACTTTTGTATAGATGATTCTGAAAATTGTAATTGAAATATAGCTAATGAATGTTTAATTAAGTCTACAGCCTGAATGTCGTAAGTTCTACTAACGTCCATTATAATCCGTATCCAATCCATTAAAATCATAATTAAATTACTTCAAGTAACTAACTTATTACAGTCCATTAATTTAATTATAAATTAAACCCTTAAGTTCCGTTCAAACCACTTAAAACGTACAGCCATAATTCACCCGTAATATTATTAAGAACAATATAAACATGTCCTGTGCCGTCACACTTTGTGAACACATACAATCGTACATCCGACACGCGTTGCTTATTAAATTATAAAGAAAATAAACCGGTAGGTAGACTTGTTATACACACAATTCATTAAGATGTATTAACTTTCATAATGAGTTGGATATACGACCTTTTAAACATAAAACTCCTGCAGCGTAAAAGGTCGTAAGTGTATGACACTTCAAATAGGGATGTATCTTTTTTGAAATTGGAAGTTTATATTGCAAGGGGAAGACACCGGAAAGAGAGCCACGTGGATAACCAGGTGGGAGTGATTTTTTTCTGAAGTTTGGAAGGAAATGACTTTTTGAACCAGTACGGCGCCTGGATATGTTTTTCTGCTATTTTTTGCTCTGGAAGAGCTTTTGTGGCTAAATAGATTTTAATTGGTGCTTATGGTATGTAATTATTTATTTTGCTCCCTGAGTGATTCTAAATGAGGCATCACTTTGATAAAGGGACAGAGTAGTGATTTTTAACATAACATCGTTGTTATATCAAAACTGAAGATATAGTAACTAGGGGTTCACAAATATCCTCAATTCCCCAACCGAGACTAATTTTCGCCTAAACTAAAACTGGCCGACCGTAAAATTCCCTAACCATACGTCAATGTGAAAATATTATTTTATCACAAAGTTAAATATTCTAAGTATAAGTTGAAGTGTAAGTAACAGATGTCTAAGACATTAATTTAAGACAATTTTCATTTGAATAAATGAGGCATATCGGGGTAATGTCTTCGTCCGATTATTTTGGAGTTAACGACCTGTGCACGCTGTTACGCCTTTCTTCTATTACTTATTACTGCAGTCATAAAATGTTAAAGAAATGTAAAATATACATGATTAATGTGCAGAATGTAGTATAGGCTTGACGATGCGTTCAGTGTTACGTTGAATCGTCAAATATGTCTATTTATATTCTACTAGCTGCGCCCCGCGGTTTTATCCGCGCTGTGCCTGTTCCCATGGGAATTTAAGAACTGCTCGCCCGATTTTGTGCAAACTTCACAAAAAACAATTTACTAAATATATATCCGAACAAAGCCTAAACATTTGGTTTGGATAGGTGAGCCCGTTCTTGAGTTAAACGTAAAATTACAACGAAAAGTGGCATTGATTTTTATATTTATAGATTGTTTTCTTCCAAGAGTTAAAATTCAAAGCATCATCAGCATCACTGATTTAATTGATATTTAACTAAAGAAATATTCTTCCATTGAGGAAAAAGGTGGACCTCATCGGGTAAGAATGAACTAAAATCAGTTAGCAATTTTCCTCTTAGAAAACGAATTAAACCCAAAATATTATTTGGGTTTAATTCGTTAGTATAACCATTCCAATTAGAACGCACAATCCACTTAGCATAATATAAAATGATTGTAAAAAGAATAAACCTACAACTGACCTCCCCGGTTACCTAATTAGATCACCTTTTCTAATTGGGCTCTCGAGGGACCGCGGCCCAGATATTGTTTGCTCCTAAGTGAATTACGCGATACGCTCCAGAGAATGAAAGCCAATGGGGACTCGGTTATGCTTCGCGAGTCCAACGGAAACCTAATAATAGATACTCAGTGTCCACTACCGTTTGACTGAGTGTTTGTGAGTGAACTCATAATGATAATTAATGATAGGATAGTTGGTAATGATAATGATGGAATAATTGGTAATGATAAGAAAAAGATTTATGAAAAGATTTTTATTAATAGGTAACTAGTATAGGTAGGAAAGTTATTAAGTACGTTCACAGTTTTACAGTGAACCTGAACGCTACCTTAAAATGTTTGAATTATAGCTGAACTATATGTTAATAATTTAAAATCAAGAAAATAGCTTATTATAATAATTTCTTCAATAATTTCACCAAGTACTAGCTAATTTTTTTTTACTATTATTTTCAACAATAGCGACATCTATAACGACGACTATAGTGTTCAGCGACATCTAGTAGAATTTAGTTGAACTATTATAACAATTTATTGAACACCAATATTTGTTTATACACGTTTGTCATAGATGGCGCTATTATACAAATATGGCTTTTGGTATTTATTGCGGTTACAAGTGTGTTGGGTTCAAATTTTTTATACTATTTTAATCATACAAAATAGAAAAATAAATAAAACCAAATATAAATAATTACGTTACCCATACAGAGGTTTGAACCCGCAACCTTTCCTCTAATGAAAAATATTTTACACTCAATCTCCAGCTTAAAATCCTGGAATGTCTTTCAATCCCGCCCCATCTTGCATAACATGAACATCGTAAAGGTTTTGGAATTCAATTTAATGATTCACTTATCTCGTCCAAAGTAACGTAACTTTTTCCAGCAATATGATATAGATATTCAAACTTAGTGCTCTGTCATAATAGGACCAATATAACAAGAGCTATGAAATAAAGAGAAAGTGTTTTAACGTGTTCGTTGATGGCGGGTCTTGGTTCGGTGGACGATTTAGGATTTATATTTTCTTGTAAACGATATTTCTTCGGTCTACGGGGATTGAGGATAAAGTGATGTAACGAGATGTTGTCTTTGACAGGCTATACCTTTGACGCAGGTGACAAAAGAAATTATCGGAGGCTTCTGAGGGTTACTTTATGGATTTTGTAACTTATGCTCATTATCTATTTTATTTTATGAGCCATTATTTCATCCGCCGGGAAAATATAAAGAAGCTTGCACATTGAGAACATGATAGCGCTTCAGATTCAAACGTTACACAATACATCTACTTTAATATCACTACATAGTATGAAACAAAGTCGCTTTCCGAAGTCTGTCTGTCCCTATGATCCTTAGATCTCTAAAACTACGCAATGAATTTTGATGCAGTTTTTTTAATAGATAGAGGGATTCAAGAGGAAGGATATATGTATAAAAATCCCTGAAATTCCCACGGGAACGGGCACAATGCGGGTAAAACCGCAGGTCGCAGCTAGTTAAAATTATAGGAATAGCTTCGCTTTGCTTTTTTATGTTAAATATCATTGTATTAACTTCACTAACGCCACTACTCAGACGTCAAATGTCTTAGTAGAAATTTAATGAGTGATTTTGACATTAAATGTATGACAAATTACGTCAATTAGTTGAGTATCGATTTAATGGATGTCTCTGAGTGCGACAGAAAGACTGAAGCATGTGCCTTACAAAAAAGGTTTATAAACCTAACGACTAACGACACTGTAATGTACAAATGTATATTACTAGCCGCGCCCCGCGGTGTGTTGTCGCGTTGTATCGGTTCCCACGGGAATTTCGTCATAAAATGTATCCTATGTATTATTCTGATGTATAATCTATATTACTGTAAAGTTTCATCCAAATCTGTCTAGTAGTTTTTACGTACAAACATGCATACATCCTCACAAACTTTCGCATTTATAATATTAGTAGGAAGTAGGATACGATAGGATAAGCGGAATCAATATTACATATCATAGTATTTTTAGTACATAAGTACTAAAAATCCTTTCATTTTGACAAGGTTGTATCTTTTTTTGTTTATATCGTAATCTTTCGTGTACCTTCTCACAATGAATTACAACATGGAAATGTAAAACATAAACGTATTCGTACATAATGATGGGAAACCATTTAAAAGTAGCTGGGTGCCACGGAACAAGGGCAACAAACACAGTGTCTACCCCTGCACTATTGTTTTAGGACTTTATTCATAAACGTTTATTCATTTACAGCATTTTAGCTATCAAATGGCTTGTCCCTTTCCGATGTCCGCTATTTTCTAAAGACCAATAAAGACAAAACACAGTAGTGCATCTATAACTAACTAACAGCGCCCCGCGGTTTTTTACTTATAAAAAACACATGAATTTAATTCCGTACAAGTGTTAAATAACGAATAAAACAATTACCTCTCATATTAACTTAGAACAGAAAACCATTTTTATACCATTCATTAATCACTTCACTATCCAGAACATAATCTCGCCAAACAAATATCGCTCTTAATCCATTGAATTAAGTATCGCCATTGACTTGTTTAGATATGTATATTCATAGCAGTACTAATTGATGAGTTTTTCTGGCATATCATTTTATGGGTAGTTGGGTATTGAACGGAGTCTATTCACCGTTGTTGAGTAACATACTGTAATAACTGTTGGGCAGAGGTGGATTAAGGTAATAGGCAAATTAATGAAGGTGTTATTGAGCGAGCGATCAGTCGACTTTCTACGTGCGTTTTGTATGAGAAACAAAAGAACATACGAGCGCGCGGACCGCGCACTACTGCTACTGCGGCACAGACTGCGGCGCGTGGCTGGACGACTAGAAACGCTTTAATTGTAAGAGTCCTTAATCCGCCTCTGTGTCCATACAAAAAATTAACGTCAATTTGATTATATGATCGGTATACCCATGAGCTCTTTATTGTCCAATGACTCAATTTCAACCATCGAACCAAATTACGGCGCGAGCCTAATATTAATTCTTTATACAATCCGATTGCAAAATTACGTCCGAAACAGTTACTTCAATTACCCATTGATTGCTTCAACAATGTTTTATAATAATAACTAATCTAATATGGAATATTGTAACGTTTGTAATGTAGTGAAAGTTAATTCATAAAGTTAATAATATTTACTAATAAAAGACATCAACGCGTGACCGTGACATCAATTAATTATTCTAATAGATTTTTTGTATTATTAATTGTAATAAAAGATTATTGAATTAGTACTATTAGGAAGCAGAAAGGAAGGAAACACAATTAAAATTGGTGTAAAAGTATAGTGTCTTTGGGTTTAATGTCGTATTTGCGGTAGAAATTGGAACTAGGTAAGTAAACAAATTACAAGTGAAGCAAGTTGCGTCCAATTATCCAATATGCCGAAGTAGATGTTTCATTGGTGAAATAACACATCGTATATTTATAAAGTTGAACAGTGAAGTTTTCTCTAACGTCCCACTGCTGGGCAAGTTCGTCACCTCAGTGGGAATCAATACAGTGGAGAGGTGTAAACCGGAACCCGAGTATAATTGAAATAATTATAGTCGAGTATCTTTATAGTAAAAGGGTATCCGTGTGAGACATAAAGTGATAAATAAATATAATGTATGACCCAAACTAAGCTCTAAGCTTTATTACAAAATGTAACATATTTACAAAAATATATCAATATTTATTATGACTTCACATTTTGTTGACTCCAGTCGGGAATCGAACCCGCAACCACTGACATGGTCAGCGTTGTCTTGTCAACAATCACTGTGTCAACAAGTTTGTGGAATAATAAGAATATGTAGCAATAAAGCGCTGATCAAAAACAGTGATGTCGAATAGTATACTATAGTGGATTCGTCCGACTAGATAAACATATAAATGGCGCCGGACTTTCGCACAGCAGAAATAATAGGTAAACAACACTCAGCTACTTGATACCCCTTTTACTTATAATGTAAGTAATGCCTCTCAAAGTACTCTGTATTGTACCGGGGATATTCAAACCAGATATCCCCCTACTGGCTTCCTAAGTATACTCAGGACACCACTAATCAATGATGCCAAATGAAGGTAATGTTGTTTTTACCAAAAAAACTTCACTTGCGTGATTCAGGACTAGTTTTTTAAGTTGTTTTAACTTAAAGTTCTGATTGGTGGAGGCAGTTTGAAAATGAATTTGCACTTTAAACACATGCACATTAGAAGATTATTTGTTTGGAAACGTTTGGCGTGTTGAGAATTAAAACTACACGCTATTTGGTGTTATTAAAATAGTTTTCAAATACTAAATACCAGTGCAAATATGCAAAGGAAATTCTATTTGAATAAACAGGGGAATAAACGCAAACATTTCAGCATTTCTGAAACCGCTTATGTCGACCCGTTATACCGTCAGAAACAAACCCACCACAAATCTCTCGTACATCACCCGACACTAGTCTGAATTTACGATAGATTAGTATTTAGGCTCCCTGCAGACATTAAAATCTGTCATTCCATTTGTTAAGCTAATAATTTAAGCTGCGCTGCTTCTGTTGCCTAATATTTAGTAAGTATTCAATATTTTCTTTTACACATAAATTAAGTTCATAAGTCAGTGGTGTTGGTGCTGAACTTTTTAGAACGACCTAAGGGCCTCCAACGTAATCTAGCGATAAAACAAACGGGAACGACACGTTAACACAATATCGTACATCAGTGGGTAAGTCTCTAACGCCATTTACGAATGAATTTAGAATGGTTGAACGGTGACAAATCAACAATGTATTAAACAGAGGTGGCATTGGTTTCCGTGTGAGTATGAACACAACTTGTGTAAGTATTCTTACGTAACAAAGGACCGAATACAAATAAATCTGTTAGAAAGATAATCACATTAACTGTCAAACACACACACACGAGTAACTTCGACTTTTGGATAGAACTACCAAACTATTAGTTTCTTCAAAGTAGTCTTCTATACAAGTATCGAGCAACTCCTAAAATTAAATGTCACAAACACTGCTATACGTCACCCGATATTATTGTTACAATACAAATAGGTTACGTAATAATTTTCATCAGGTTAGGGCTATTTCTACTAGCGATGTGCGGGAAAATTGAGCTAGGTAGATAAGAGGAATACTACACCTATATTAAGAAATTCTAGAATGGAAGAGATATTGATTGATAGACTAGCTGTTCCTTGTGGTTTTACCCGTACTCAATAGATAACGCTTGAATTAATATTTCCGTATACTATAATTATTTTCTGTGATTTTGTGCACCCAAACAATTTGTTGGTCAGAAATATTTTCACATTTATAACATTAATATTGCACATTAAATTGTCCCGGCTGCTTCAACCTTCAGACCATGTCGGGGGCTAGGCGGCCTAAAAAATCCGACACCAGGGTTGGCCGCTGACCTATACGAACATACTTAAATTAAATGGAGTACAATCACAAGAACTTCCTCATGCATACTTCACCTCCTTGTTTCGTAAAGCATAAGCAAAGCAGCTAGGAAGTAAAGTACATACAAACATTGTTTTGTTGACGCGGCGACATACTGACGCGACGTCATGGTGTATTTCATTTGCTTTTTACAACCCCCTCGTCTCAGCGAAGAGAGGTTAAATTGAAAACATATGTTATGGCTTTATTATAAAAGCAGTTTCATGTCGATAATGATAAGTTATTGCTGTTTTGTTGTTTTACTCGCAAGTACTCATTCATTCACGCCTCGGTGGTCTAGTGGTATGTGCACTCACCTGCCAAGACTGAGGTCCCGGGTTCAATTCCCGGGTCGAGCGAAAAAAAACGTGTTTCTTACTTTTCAAACATGGCTCGGGGTTGAGATCACCAGCTCGTATTTGGCAAGCGTGTTGATTATGCCTAATCCTCCTGACTGAACTAATATCTTCAGTGAGATGAGAGGCTTTAGCTCAATAGTGGGATATTACAGGCTAATACGTTTTAACTACTACTCCTTCATTTCTAAGTAACGTCTCATTCTCAAACAAACTACCTATTGCCTCAGAATACAGAAAGAACCTGTATTCTGAGCCTATTGCTAATGAAATGATTATTTGGGTAGTCGTTTTAATTGACAGTTTATAAACAGTACGTATTGACCGACTGCTTAACTTGCCCTCCGAAGCACGATAGCGCCCATTTAAGTAGGGGCCGAGCTGCAAAAAATATCGAAATAAATTAATCTACTATATAAAAATAAGTCGGGTTTTCCTCCCTGACGCTATAACTCCAGAACGCACGAACCGATTTCCACGGTTTTGCATTCGTTGGAAAGGTCTCGGGCTCTGTGAGGCTTATAGGGAATAAAAATCTCAAAATTCCCACGGGAACGGGGGCGCTGCGGGTGAAACCGCGGGGCACAGCTAATCGTAAAATATTTATAGAAATGTTGTTTTGTCCACAGTATCCTGACCCATTTTTTTTACTGCAATATTTTGACACAAACAATAACATAAACCAATTTATATTTAAATGTAACGATCATTGCTTTTTACCTCCAGCCATCAAGTTCCATGATCATGAAATTTCGGGAATCTGTTTGTGCAAAATTGTTTCCAAACTCAATGTTTGGGAGGACAAACAGGGATGTCCTAATAAAAAGTTATTTGCGAAATTATACTGCCGGCGCCGCGAGGACGGTGGGGCCGGAATCGATACATAGACGGGGGTAGGTGAGAGAATGATCTTTGATAGTATACACTGTGAAATGAATAGACCAGTATTATGTCGGAGACTAGTCTTATTTAGTACTAGGATTGTTTTACTGCCGCACTTAGAGGCGCCCACCTAATGAAAAATTAACTGACGTAATTTTTCAGAGACTACTTGTCAAAGTCATTCATTAATGTCAATTAAAGAAGCATTAGATTTCTCTGAATAAGTACGACGGGTAGACTATGATTATTAGTATTTCTCTTTGTTGTTAAATCACGAGCTTAAAGTGTTTTATGAAACATTAACGTCTTATATTATGTAATGTAAGAATGTTATCTAATCTAAATATGATTACGTTGTTAGAATTTGTTCCTTGGATTTTTTTCTCTCCTCCTCCTCCTCCCATTCGGATTAAAAAAACTGTTTTTGCATACGATAGCAAAAGCTACATTTAAGAAACATTCAAAAATACTTTATTATATAAACGATTAAACCTCACAGCCAACAAATGTGTTTACCTCAGGCTGGAATCGAACCCCGTACACGACAAACGCTCGTACAAACAACTGTATTACTGTATTTAATCTATATATATAAAAATGAAACCCGTTTTCCTTGGTCGCGGCATCACGCGTGAATGGCTGGACCGATTTCCACGGTTTTGCATTCGTTGGAAAGGTCTCGGGCTCCGTGAGGTTTATAGGGAATAAAAATCAAAATTCCCACGGGAACGGGGGCGCTGCGGGTGAAACCGCGGGGCACAGCTAGTCCTTAATACAACTAAACTCACCCGTTAGGTTGTTGTTCTTGAGTTTCATCAGCATCATTACTGACAATGGAGTCCAACATCTGAATCTTCAACATTTTGGATCACATGTCACTCACATCACTACGATCACTTGTTAACTGCACTCAATCACTAAAGATCACTGAAATATTTTCTATCGACCTGAAAAGGGAAAAAATATGAATTAAAAAAAAGAATTGAGTTTTTTGAATCGGTTAAAACCGAGGCAAAGTAATCTATATACGAGCTTATAATAGAAAGTCGTGTAAGTTTATGACCCGAAAACGGATGGACCGATTTTATTGATTCTTTTAGCCTCTTTATGTAAATTATTCGTTCATTTCGAGTAGGTCAGTGGCCAACCCTGGTGTCGGAGTTTTTAGACCGCCTAAAGGCCTCCGACATGGTCTGATGATTGAAACAATCGGGACCGACTGCTTAATCGTGCCCTCCGAAGCACGGTAATGCTAAATTGAAATTAAGCCATAAATATGAAATAAAGACAACCTTTCAAAAAACATTTTATGTAAAAAGTGATTGAAGAGCCACGAAGACTTTAGATTTAACATCAGTAAATAAGCTCGCTTCAGCAGCAGCCCAATTCGAGATGCACAATCCAAATAATTTGTTTTCACGGTCGACTCGAGCTGGTTCCGTCTTATCTTACGATTTGTAGCTACTGGCTGACCTCGTAGTTAGTTTATCTTTCTGTTTATTAACCGACTTCAAAAAAGGAGGAAATTCATCAGGATATTTTATTTTTCTATAAGGAAAATTTAATCCTCCTTACTTACATATGTCTTTGGTAAGATGAGAGGCCTTTGTCAAACAGGGACAAACAGGGGACATTACAGGCTAATATTTATACTTAAGTAAACTTTATGTCGTCGTTTCTTTAAGCTAGTTTACAAGCTGTACAATAGCGCGAGCGAGTGAACAATTTAATATGTTCAAAATATCTCATAAATTTCCGTGTTTTATAAATAAATACATGTGCATCGTTTGTGCGGTTTGTTTTCATAATCCAAAAAAAGCTATTCTCATCAGCGATTGAAGATTGTGCTAATATCTGTTCTATTGAAACTCACCTATTCGCAATTTCTAAACTCGGCCAATAGGAAAGAAGCCTTAATGCAAGTCTGCGATTAAGTATACGTTTCGGAACAGATAAATACAGATACATTGCCAAGAAAATACCTAGATCCCACCGATGAGATCCGTTGAAAGTTTCTCAATAATAACTTGGATGAAAGCGTTAAGCGGTTCATTAATTATAGAATTCCAAAGAAGACTCATAACAGCTGTATATCGATCTTGAAACTAAAGTTTACGGGTTTAATTGAAATTGTTTGCGCGTGTCATTTGTATTGTATTAGAAATTTTGATGTTTGGCCTCTGTTTACGAGCAAAATTACTAATTATCGCTCATGTCAATAAGGAAATACATTTTATAATGTTGTTTTGCACATGATAAATACAAAAGATAAGTTGTGAGCTTGTATATGTACTAATATTATAAAGCTGCAGAGTTTGTTTGTTTGTTTGAACGCACTAATCTCAGGAACTACTGGTCCGATTTGAAAAATTTTTTTGTAATGGATAGCCACTTTCAACGGGAAGGTTATAGGCTACTTTTCATCCTGAAATTTTTACGGGAACGGGTAAAACGGGAACGTGGATAAGAATTAAAGTACCATTCTTACATTCAATAAATATGTAGTTATAATGAAGAACACTAAGGGTGGGTTGTTCCAAACGGTTGATTATCGCAACAAACGTTCGTTAAAAATTTCGATCACGTTTTACGCTAGTAAATGTCTTAAATTCTAAGCGTTGTTTCATATTTTAAATGCCAGTCTGTTAAAGTATTCGGGCGACCAGTAAAAGACATGATTTTAATTTTCTGACGTCTGTTGACACTAAATTTTGTTTTAACGTAAGCTGAAGCAACCCGCCTTAAATGATTTAAATTAAATTGCCACACATGAGAAAATACAACACCTACCCCAATTCTGTTTAAAACCACAAACAACAGATGTCGTTACTTTCGCACGCACAAACTTAATCTCCTAACAAAAATCTATTGACAAACCAATCGGTCGGCTACCTGCTATTTGCTACCCCAAAAATTCATACAAAACCTTTTTTTTTTGCCAAAATCCTGCATCTCGCAAACGATATTTTCTGGCGTTTATGTAAGGATAGTGATATTGAGGGATTGTATTTAAGGGAGTCCGTTTCTACGCGGGAAGTGTGTCCTTGGACGCTCTGGAATTGGCTTGACGGGAAGTACTGACGTATGGATCGTATTCATCGGAGGCGTGATGCTGAAGATGTGGAAAGGGATGTGCTTAGCACTCGAAACCACCGGTGTAGAAGTTTTGACTCCTCTTTTGAATAGTTAAAATATGTAGTATGTGGTTGTACAGTCTGTTAGGTTCCATTGCAGAGGTAAGGGCACTTACTGAATCAATAAATCTTTAGCTTTATTCAAGAGGAAAGTACATATGTTTTATTCCGAAATTGCCATGGAAACGGGTACAATGCGAGTAAAATGGCGGGGCGATAAGGTATAATTTTAACGCTTTGAAATATGTAATACAATACTTTAGTCTTTGTGGAGTGGTACTTCAATACATTCTTCAATATTACATCTTTTAGAGTTGAAGTGTCTTGTAATATTGAATGTGTTCATCAACTTTTGTAGTAAACTGTACCTGACTATATTTAGGCTGTGTTGTTACACTGCGGTACATTCGTACACTTAAAATAAATTAATATCTACCTAAATAATTATAAATGTACCGATTAAATAAATCGAATAAGTTAATGAAATCAAAACAGTATTTATTTAAATAGGATAAAATTACAATTCGCAGTAAATTACAAATAAACCATATTTATAATACGGAGTAGGTAAATTCATTGCATTAATTGAAAACAAACATGTTTTGAATTATTATTACAATTGAACTACGCTTAACTATGCAAGTGTGGTGACTGATATTATTAGTATTTGTCGGTAAATTAATTAGTATTATTACTAATACTAACAAAACAATATAAACATTTATTTACAATGATGTCATCTATTTTTTATTAATTTATTACACAAAAATAATTTATTTACATTGGGATATGACCCGGAGGTAATTTTATACTCCGTTTTATTTTATTTTTTCCAATTTTGAATAAAGAACATTTTCATTATTCTTTATTAAAAAAATAATTATATGGTGATGTACTCGTAAGTATATTAAAATTCCCCTTACAAATAAAACAGAGCAACTTCTTAAGCAATTAAAACAACAAAGCAACAATAATTATCCTCATTGTATGTAACCAACCCTCCACATACACCTACCATCAAAATGAACCACTGTAATCACGACAATACATTAGTACGTTTAATAACAACGAACCCGTCCTATGCTTCCTACGACGATAAATTCCGAACATTGTTTGGCTCAGGTGTACAATACTCATCCAAAAGTACACGATAAGACAAACCATTTTACTTCTCTCATGTAAGCAAAGGATAAAATGTTACGTAAATGGATGTTTTCAGTACTTAATGGCAGGTATGGTGACGTCACGTGTATTGTTTATTGGTGACGGTAGTGTTTGTACGTGGTGTGGAGTGAAGAGGGATGAACCCCGTGTTTTGAGGGTATTTTTAGGAGTAAGATTACTCTGAGATGATAATATTAAAAGTAAAATTAAAAATAAAGTAAAAATTTAATTTTGTGCATCAAATTATGATCGGGATCGAACCTAGTACCTAGTTGTCAAATTGAATACGATCTTTTTTTTTCAAGCTGTCTAAGGAAAACTTGGCCTCGAACGGTCTAGGCTAGCTTCTTCATCGCTCAGCGAAGGAGCGGCGCGGCGAGACTAACCCCCGCGTGCCTTAAAACTAAGATTAGACAAATCTATATATTATAACAGTGATGATTAGTCACTTCAATAATAGGTAGGTATAAAAAACTTGATCATAAGAACTAATACATAGTTCACTTAAAATGAGATACATAGCATAATATTAATGTGAAGGTAGTGAAGACTACTTACTCCAAAGTTTACCTTTCAACACTAAATCTAGTACGTAAAAGATGCAAAAAGGGATGTCAAAGCTACTCTTCTACGGTGGTAGAGAGAACAGTAAACTGAACTCCGAACGGGTTGGTCTGCAGAGGACGGTCCGGCGCTCACCGTCCTCTGACAGCCAGCTGACAGGTGCCAAACACTCAACACACACTAATTTAGGACACTGCACAACACAGCACAGATAGCTCGGATAGGTACATAATAAACTCAAACAATTTTGTCTCATTTCACATAATACATGTGATTTCCCGAGAAGAGCTAGACACCCCGAACGAACAGTTGAAAATGTTGTTCTAATTTTAAATGAGAAAAGAATAGTGTTTGCGTGTTCTAGGATTTGTTAAAACCTTTTTACTTCATTAATTAGTAAAAATAATTTCCGTTTAATTACAGTGCTTTAAAATATCTTCAAAGATGAAAATTATAGTATACATTAGTTTTGGATATCACGTAACTGTCAAATATTATGTTTGAGTATCTGTTTTGCTATAAATTGGGATAAAAATCTTACTAATTACCTATTAAGCGGTGGGGATTAGAACAAGCGACATCTAACGTAAACATAATGAAGCAAATACATTATTTTTAAAACAAATGAAGGTAGATAACATAACAATAAAGAAGTTTCATCGTAACTTTATTCTGCCGCTACTTAGAACAGAAAAGAATAAAACAAAATTTTAACTAAAGGTATTATTTATTTAAACATGTACAAGCATATGTAAAACTCAACTTTTACTTAATAAAATATAAATTACGTATAAATTATAATATTACAAACCACGCTCGTAAAAAAATACGAAGAAAGTGTTTAAAAATATGAAAGTACATGAAATTGTTAATTATATTTATGTGAAAAAGGTTACTTATCATTCAACAAGTGTTTTAATGAAGCTGTAAAATTCTACGTGTGTTCCAACGGTTTGTTGTTCAATTTTCAATGTTAATTACTTACTTAAGAACAAGTGCTTTTATTCTTAAAACTTTGTTATATACTGCCTGTTTAAACATTTTAGTTAGTTTTTCATAATTCTATTACTTAGAAAGACTAAACTAAACTATATTTTTAATGTATCTTAAATATTTAATTAACTGGTAGTTATTTCTACGTTTAATGTTATTTTCAACTCGTCAATTACAAATGAATCCTTGTGACAAAATGCTTATTAATACCCAGTAAGGAGATTATTAGTTAAACTTTTATTTGTAGGTTAATTGCAACTCAAATGATACTTTCATAGGCAATTGCAGTTTAGGCAATTTTTATAGCATCCAATACTATTTCACTTCTGGGTAAAAGACAACCTCAATGTAATCAATTATTTATATTTTCAACTAACAACTGATACATAATACTTTTCAATTTCACGTTATCATCAGAAAGTAAAGTTAACAAAAGAATAACCTAAAAATCTCGACCAAAACTCCAAAATTAAAAGGACGTCAAAAATTCTTCGGCATTGGTGTTGAATCGTTCCGAGCATGCACTCGGTGCCAACTGCTCGGTCCGATATCGAAAGAGGTAGTTCACTGGGTTCAGAAGCCGCGTCCGAAGACAACAACTAGTCAAGGGGGATGCCGACCAGCTCCCAACTGGCTCAATGCGAAGAAACGGACGCCACACTCACTACTAAAACATCAACGAAATCATAGAAAAATCGTAGAAAAATATCACTTGCGCGATCCAGAAACTTTACCTGATGCTATTATCTAGCAAGCGATAGAAAAAAATTGGGTCCTCTATTGTAATCCTGATAGTGGGGCTGGCGATATTTCTTGGCCATTTGTAAACCGCTTTGTCAAAACGACGGTACGGGTTCAAATCTCAACGAATGGGTAGTTTAGTTTTATGTGGGCCAAGTTTTTATTTTGCTGTTTGGGATAGATAGCAGCACTGTGAGACAGGTTTTGAGAATACCCTTATTGGAATAAAAGTTAAAGTAGCCTCTAATGTTCCAATGCTGAGCAAAGGTCTCTCATCACACTGTGCAGTGTGAGGAGTTGTTATAAAAATAGTCAACGTATAACATTAATGCGTAATATTAATACGTCAATAATACGTATAAATCTCGATAGTTTGAAAAAGATTTCTGTTATCCCTTATAACTAACTGATAATATTTTACTAAGTACGAGTTCAATTTGTACTGGTTTCTAAGTTTAAACGAACACCAATCATTTTGAATTGAAATTACGTTACGGATACACTGCAACTTATAACACCTCAGTCTTCTGTGACCACGGTTCCCGTAAAGGGGCCGTAACGTCAGATAAAAATGCAAAATAAAAGCGAAGTGTATCCGTAAAAGTAGTTTTAGATGCAATTTGGTTCTACATAGAACAAGCCTTTCATTAAGACAGAAATTATAGTGCATTGTCCAAAGTAAACGTGTAGTATGCTAAAATTTAGCAGAATCGACCTACGGAGAGGTGTTTATCTTGGTTGTAAGATCTGATTACAGACAGACACCGTACAGGTGCAGCTAAAAGTTTGTAATATAATCGTCGTTAGATACAAAAAGTGTAAGATAAAACCAGAACAACAGAACGACATAACATTTTATTTTGTTTTCGCTTGTGATTAGGAAACATAGTTTCAATATTGAATTTATTGGGTAGAACACTTGTACATATATTGGATTTTGTATTCGATTATATAAGACCAATAAAATATAATATTTGCGTGATCTGATTTCTTACTTAAAAGATTTAATATGTATTTAATATTGATTTAATAAAGCGGTATCTCAAGCTTAGTCAAAGACAACATAATTAAAACTTACGATAATTAAAACGCGTTTAAGTATATTATTCTGATATCGTAAGTGGGATCACGGATGAACGATGTCGTTGATTAAAAATGAAAACCCGATGCATCGGTGTGAGGCCAAGCGGAACGGTAGGCTTGATATACCTACTCGCAACAAGGCTACGTTGCAAATATTGTGTTACTGACTAGCAACGTCTCACGGTTTTACCCGCACTGTGCCCGCTCCTATGGGAATTTCGGGATGAATGATAGCTTATAACCTCCCCGTTGAATGTGGCTATCTATTGCAAAAATAATTATTCAAATCGGACTGGTAATTCCCGAGATTAGTTCGAACATACAAACAAACAAATAAACTTTACCTGTTGTATGTATGCGTGTTCCTTATGTAATGTACTGTGATTATTTTTATTATCCATTCGATAGATTTATTGATGTTCTACCGGTTGCCGAAAGAAAGTTGTGGTAGTTTGTGTAGACCGCATTGTATAGACCGTAGAATGTTTTTTGTAGTTTCAGTTATATATTATGTAGATACGATTTTAATAATATTTGATTGATTTGACTTGTTATTACTTGTGGTTCGTGTTTATTTGTGTCGAGTTTATTTGTAAGCGCCTGTACTTAGAGACGTCAGATGCTTCTGTAGAGACGTCAGATGCTTCTGTAGAGACGTCAGATGCTTCTGTAATGTAATGAATAATGATTCATATTGACATGTAATGTGTGAAAAATTACATCAATTAGCTCAGTGTGGATTTAATGGACGTCTGTAAATGTAACAGTTTGCCTGTAATATGCGTTTTAAAACTGAATGTTACATTCCTAGTTGTAAAAATCCCAGGAAGAGCGAAGTATGTACTTACTCTTCTCTATTTTGTATTAAAATCGCATACTGGGTTTTCCAGCCAACTAAAATTTAATGACCTTGTCTCTAGTTTATAGCATTTTATAAAACAAAGCCGTTAACATTTTATAGACGACACAAACTTTATTAACAACAACAATAAGCTATTTGGTACAAAATTCACAAAAAACGGTCTTTAGACATCAATTTTGTTTATAATTTAGTTTGTAAAGTTATAAATCACTACATAGTATAAAATAAAGTCGTCTCTGTTTCGTGTCTGTTTGTCTGTATGCTTAAATCTTTAAAATTACGCAACGGATTTTGATGCGGTTTTTTGTAATAGGTAGAGTGATTCAAGAGGAAGGTTTTTATGTAAAAAAATTCCCGAAATTCCCACGGGAACGGGCACAACGCGGGTAAAACCGCGGGCCGCTGCTAGTTATAAATAAGACTTGGCTGTAAAATCGGTACAGGAAGAGAGAAAAATTATGAGATAAAAAAACTTTTATATTGCATTACAGTTTCTCGTCGTCAAAATTGTTCTTTTGTAAAATGTTTTGTGACGAATTTCATCGTTAATTTTGTTTACAACTTTTTCTCTCGTCTTACTTTCTTACCTCATCTCGTACAATTTGCCTCCACTGTTTCTTATAAAAGCAGTTTAATTTCATCCGATAATGGACTTTGAACTCTAATGGGCGGTGTTAAGATTTATTCTATAGAGTTAAAAGTTAAAGTTCCATAAGACATTCAATTTATAGTTGATTTAAATCACGTACTTTAATTTACGATACATTATAGTACATCACACTTGTAGTTGTAATAAATAAAGATGTGCGTCTTTGTGTGCGTAACTATCGCGTAGTACCGTTCGGCAAGATCATTTACAAATTGGATTGATAGTTTCTGAGATTAGCGCGTTCAGAAAAAAAAAAAATCAGCTTTAAAGCAATACTAATATAATAAAGAAAGCGGAAGAGTTTGTTTGTTCCGCCTAAAGGCCTCCACCATGGTTTAACGATTGCAACCACCGGGATCGACAATTTTACGTGCCCTCCGAAGCACGGTAGCGCTCAGATGGAAATGCCACTATCGGCCACCCATCCAAGTAGAGGCCGAGTTACACGTTGCTTAACAATCGTAATGAGCTAACATCGCTTAGTTAAACTACGCCACAAGCGCTACCACTGTTCTTTAGCTACTTGATATCTTGGTCCAGCCATTCCGAAACTTCTTTCCTTTCCTTATGTGGATAATCCTACTAATATTATAATTATGTAAATGCGAAAGTATGTGAGGATGTATGTGTATTACTCTTTTACTAAAAACCTACCGGACAGATTTGGATGAAACCAGTAATATAGGTCGTACATCAGAATAACGCATGGGATACATTTAATCCCGAGATCCCCGCGGGGCGGGGTAAGTTATCTATATATGTTCAATAAAAAGTGAGATGCCTGCTTTGAATTTAATGAATGTGTATGTGCAAACATCAGCATATGCGGGCGGACTAATTTTCTTGGTATCTGTTCAAACATTTACCCAAATCGAAACTCGATAACGACACCCCGAGAGAAACAGTTGTGGGCACAAACGTGATTGAAAATGAAAATAGGTCAAAATTCGATCGGGAAACTTGACCAATAACGTGACGCGTGAAGTTTGTCCAATTTACTCGCTTAACAAGATTTGCGGTTTAGAGGTCTATTCATACACATATAAAGTTTTAATTGCGAAAATGTTTCACAGGTCTTTTCATTAACGGTTTGGCTTGTTTTGACTTTCAAAGACTGTCAGAAACATAGAAGGTGGATTGTTGTTTTATTGTTATTAGAACTAATTATTTATATTTCGAGTATCACAGAGCCGTCGCGTTAAAAGGGCGTTCAAATAAAAATGGGCTGACATTGTTACCGGAGGAGAACCTTGATTGGTTCCCGACAGATGTATAATGCAATGCACTAGATGATGAGACAAAGAACTTTGTCCTGTAGTGAGATTCTAATGGCGTCTTAAATAAAATTGTTTTAAATAAAAACTAGCAGCGCGCCGCAGTTTTACCCACGTTGTGCCCGTTCCCGTGAGAATTTCGGGAATTTTTATACTTAGAAGACCTTCCCATTGAATCACTCTATCTATTAAAAAACTGCATCAAAATCCGTTGCGTAGTTTTAAAGATCTAAGCATACGAGTACATAGACATAGGGACAGACAGCGGAAAGTTGAAAGTCGGATTTGTTGTATACTATGTAGTGAAATATATGTAGCTAGCTAGGTAACTTTTTCCATCACATATTAAGGCAAACATTATCAGAAACCACAAGAGACTCGAAAAATTTGCAATCTCATTAACAAATGCAACACGTGTGGCCACAGAATTGCGACACCACAATTAATTATCGAAGGCGAAAGGTGTTTCCACTCAGATGCTTCCCCCGAGAGCCGTAGAGTGCTTCGATCTTCAAACAACACCATCTGTATCAATTCTATACCTTAACGCCTGACATTAAAGCTCAAGGTAATTTAAAGACATTACTAAGTTAAAAAGGAGTACCTCCCTAATGGTAGGATGTTGATGGTTTATGGGTGTATAAAATGGATGTTTATGGTACTCATTGTGGACTTAACTTTAGAACAATGTGATGTTTTTCCTCGAAGATAGGCCATTTGAATGTTATTTTCCCGCAATCAATTAGATATTCTATTGTGGGATAGTCTATTACGAGTATTCAGTGCGAAAGACTGGTTTGTTTTTGACACGTTTACGGCCATTCGGCCAGCAAATGGACTAAGACAATTGTAATGATCATGAGAATTTATTTCAAGGAATGTAAATGTTGTTTTTGCGTTATGTGAAATTAATGAGTCGTTTCGTAGTTGATTGAATTGTAGGTGTAAAAGAAGACTTAACTATATATTTTTTTCTACCTTTCGGCTATGTGAAGTTGTGAGTAACTTTTTGAAATATACAGTATTCTAATGCGGGTTGGAAATACGCCATAATCTTACTGTACTGTGTGATATCTTCGGTGAGATGATGAGGTCTTTGTCCAGCAGTGAGACTTTACAAGCTCATACTTTATACTTTAAATTATTCATGCTTAGGTATATATTCCAAGTGTCTATATTTTTCTAGTTAGAACGCACAAGCTAAATGTTGATATAATATTATTAAATGCAATTAAAAAACGAATATACTTAATGTTGTCTGAATTTTGTTACTGAACTTTATAAAACATTTGAATTTAAGTCGGTGGAATGAACTTGAAATATAACATTTTTATTTCAATAGGATTCCCTTCCATTTAAAAAATAAATTGACCAATTCCAATCAGAAGAAGTAGACCTCACCAATGTCAATAATTTCAGAAGCATTTTATTATAGGATGCGCCCATTTCAGGGCCCGTCGTTATTCAATTGATTTTGAAGGAAGCAATTAAGTATTTAAGTACTTTATTAGCCTTGATTTTATAGTTTGTGCGAATTTTATTGAAAGTCTATCTGCCAATCAAAAACAATATCTTTTATCTCTTTTCTTCATATATAAATAGAGCAACAGAGATTTCTTTAGAGAAGAGAAAACGAAGATAAAACCTTTGTCTTAGACCAACAGGTGTTTCCAGTTAGATGAAAAAATTGGAATGGAAGACATAAATATTCTTTGATAGTTGATAAAGGCAAAGAGATTCTACTTAGATCATAATGCATAGAGATCATTATGTCCATTGCATGAGATCATGATGTATCTCTATAGCATCATATCATGTCATAGTTACCTACCAAAATAACGTCATTCTAGTATTCAGAATTGAATGTTGTGAAATTTTCAAACTAATATTTACAAGATTGTATTACAGTATTTTTACTCTGTTTTCAACATTGTTTAAAAATCTAACTTGATATGGGATACTTTAAAAAAATTCTAACTAGTTATGGGAATCTTACTTTAATAAAACGTAACGTATGTTTTCATAGTAAATGTAATCACACGGGTTTTTTGATGGTAAACATTTGTGAGTTCGGTTACTATGTATGTACCTATTTGATCAAATCGAGTGAGTTACGTTTGTTTCGTACGTGAAAAATGTATTTCGTCTATATAAAGTAACTTTAATAAATAATTTTAGACTATATCTATATATTCAATGACATTATGTTTCCATTCCACTTACACTTTTAATACATTTGCGTCAACAGAGCTATTAGTAGTCCCTCAGCGCACAAACTAACAATAGTCGAATCCATATTTGATATGAATAATATTGTATAATGTCGATGTACCTTTTTGATTAATTAAGTACCTATTGAGGTTTCACAAGGAAGACTTTTGGAACAACTACAAGTATTTCTAGAGCCATGAATATTTCTTAGTAATTTTTAAATTGATAATATTATCATTAATTGATAATAGGGGCTATTGTTTTACGTGTGTTTATTATAAACCCAACACATTCCAATAATATTGATATTGGAACAGAATTATAGGAAGATGTAAGAAATACGTGTGATGGTAATGTGCCACAGTGCAGACGGCGATTACCTAAAGCGATATTTTGCAAAACGAACACAAAATAACAGGGCCAGAGCTAATGTCGAATGTTCCTTATATTCATTTAAAACCTCTACGCAAAAGAGGGGAATTACTTATAAGTTTGACGTCGATGTCTGTGACACCGTTGCTCCTAAACGGCTGGACCGATTTCGATGCAGTTTTTTTCATTTAAAAGCCAGTTTTCTGGCAGTGATTCATAGCCATGTTTGATAAAAATCGGTCCAGCCATTTTTGCGCAGGGCGTTTCAAAAAATTTCATTTAACTTGCCAAAAAATCGTTAGCCATCATCACTACCACTGCACCATAGGGATTACGTTACAATGGTAGTGAAGTGAGGTGTGAAAAATAAGAAAAAATAGTATGCAATTAGAGAATCAATGCATTTCACTTTAAGAGCCTTCCAAACTTAAACAAAAGAATAACAGGCCAACCTTAAAAGCACGCACGTGCAATCCCTAAAATTAACCGCAGCCATTGTTCCGCCATCATTATTCTACACTCACGCGTGTTAAATATTTCGTTAGAAAGTCTTCGGGGATTTGATATTCCGACCACGGAGGAGATAGTGACATTGAACGATTTTAGTCAAACAACTTTAACTCCACGCTTCTTTTATGGTAGCCTTTAAGTGTTGCCACTTGCTTACAGTTTGCTGCGTGTGTTTGAAAAGTGAAATTGTTTATCAATGATTCCATTTGTCTGTGATTCAATTAGCAATCTTTTGTTTTTGTTGAATTCTTTTTGATTCACACTTATAAGTATTTAAGATAAAAACTTCAACTCGTCAAGTGTAATCATCGCTGGTTAGGGATTTAGATTACATCGACAGAAACTGTCGAGTAGGACATCGACATACGAGTACATACACATAACTGAAGTTTTCGCTTTTTTTTTGTTTTTAAATGGTAATCTTAGGAACTCCCAATCCGATTTGAATAATATTTTTTGTAATATCAACACACATTCAAAGGAAAGGTAGTTTATTATAGGCTATCTTTTCATCCCGAAATGTCTACAGAAACGGGCACAACGCGGGAAAAACTGTGGTGTGCTGTTAGTAGTGAAATACATATTATTATTATAAATATGTAAAATATTAATCAACTTTATTATAAATAGCAGCGCCCCGCGGTTTTACCTGCGTTGTACCCGTTCCCGAGGGAATTTCGGGCTGAAAATTGCCTATGTTACTCGTGGATTATGTAGCTTTCGAATGGTGAAAGAATTTTTAAAAACGGTCCAGTAGTTTTTGAGCCTATTCATTACAAACAAACAAAGTTTTCCTCTTTATAATATTAGTATAGATAGTGTAAATAAAATAGCAGTTTTAAAACTCGCTTCAAGTAAAAAAAATAAAAGATAAGTACAGTAAAATATGGACTGTGACTTGCAAACAAATCGCACAATTTTCGCAATAGCACCCAGCACGAAAACAATTTTATACCAAAAATTACATAACACAATATGTTTTTAATCATCCGTAGATTACAAAAGCCGTACAATAACAGTAACATTAACGTTTCATTAAACAAAATACCGGTCGTTAGTGTTTTTCACATTTCTCTCGTATTGTTCGTTGTCGATTCAATATGGTTCGTTCACACGTTCTAATACTCTGAGTAATGTCCCAAATACACTACTATGTTCGTCTAATGCGGACGTGTTTCAATTTTACTTCGAGCGTCAAACGTCATCTTTATACAAGCCGATGACTTAGTTCGGGTCTAACTAACATACATTGTCTCGGTCTAACTAACCCAAACTAAGTTCTAAGCTTGTTAATTTTAGTTTACTTATTATAGATTGTCCACTGCATCTATCAAAAATAGATGATTCACTGTATTGTTTATAGTTATACTGTAACTGTCACCGCATGTTGCGATGAACGAATAACTGTAACTGGGTCTTAAGTCAGGGGCTTGATTAAAATTTTCTTGTGATTTATGAATTAAATCACGCATTAGTTGATTTCTTTGAATGCATTGCGAAAATGTATAGAGGAAAAGTCTGCTAAAGTGAATATCATGATACATACAATTACGGCAGATACTTTAACTTTGATGCATGCAACGTAATTAAGGTTATTAATTAAAATATTTTTCATAAAGTACCAAAGACTTTTTTTAACCTGTTGTATAACACAACAGGCTATTATTGCTTTACTCTATAAACATACTCTTTGGTAAGATTTTTATTAAATCCGTAAATCTTTCTAATTTTCTTTATATGTTACCGCTGACTCATGAACTACCTACCAGTCATATATTTGTATTGGAAAGGTTATAGGAGATTTTCTTATCCTGATATTCCTACGAAAAGTACCTCAACGCGGGTAAAACCGCGGTTCGCGGCTAGTTCGTGAAGAAAGAAGCGACCACTTTGAAAGACTCACCAAAATTAAGAATTCACAGGATTTTTAATTGTACTGTTTCTTGTACAGTATCAAAATTTTTACTGCTGTACTCAGTGACTTCCTTTAAATTGATATTTAACTAATTGACGTTTATGGAAGCATCTGAGTGCGGACGTTCGTAAAATTTCTTTGTACACATTTAAAACATACAGTTAAAATCCCAACAACCAACTATAATGTGAGACAGAGTGTCTAAATAGAACAAAAAGCAGAGATTTTACTACCAATAAGGCAATTGAGCTTTTCCAACATTGTTTACGTTGTAATTATGATTGTGGGAATTGACACATGACATCGTAACTGCGGTCATAGTGTGTAATGTCTACGGTCTTGTTGATATTGTGCCATGATATTTATAAAGCAAGAGGTAACATCATCTATTTCAGTTGTAGTAAGGTGTTTTAGAAATGTATTGAAAAAACCATTTGCATTTTTTTAATGTTTTAATGTCTACTTTATTTAAAAATTATTGCATAGGGCAACATTTTGTCATTATTATTATTGTATTTCTTTGGATGATGTACGTTCCTATAAACATTTATTACTCAGAAATTTAGTTTTAAGTTGATTTTAAGTATTATCTGTGATGGTATTGCTGGAACGCCTCAATAAATTAATTTAAAAAAATATAGTGACGCCTACTGCTGCAGATGATTTTGTCACATAAACAAAAATCTTAAGAGAAGTTAATGAGTGATTGGGCAATATACTGATGAAAATACAACCCTATTAGTTAATTGTGACGTCACCACTCGGTGACGTCAGCAGTAAGTATAGCAGTAAGTGTGACAAAATCTATACTAATATTATAAAGCTGAAGAGTTTGTTTTGTTTGTTTGTTTGTTTGTTTAAACGCGCTAATCTCAGAAACTACTGAACCGATTTGAATAATTCTTTCACTGTTAGATAGTCTATTTATCGAGGAAGGCTATAGGCTACATTTTATCCCGAAATTCCCACGGGAACGGGCACAACGCGGGTAAAACCGCGGGGCGCTGCTAGTATGTAGTAAAATGAAAACAATATAACACCTACAAGTCTAAAAACAAAAGCCTATCGCAGCGCACTCTTCATATTACTATACTAATAATTGTTCTATAACTATTGTCATTAAGCCCGAGGCTTATTTTGGATGTAACAAACCGTGCATGAATTAGGCTCAACATATATGTATTTATACTTAAACATAATTAGCGAATCCGTTGAGGCGAATATTCGTTAAACGTGATCATTTAGGCTTCCCGTTCACGTTGCGAGCGCACGTTTTTGCGGATATTCAGTTGTTGGTAATCGGTGGATTCAACGTCGCGTCGAGAATCATGGACATGTATTAAGCGTGGTATTAAGCGAATTACGAGCTGCGAGATCGATAGAAGGAGAGCATAATGTCTTATAAACTTTGGTTTTATCAGTTTTCAGCTAATGAAGCGTGCCGTAAGTCTCTTTTCTTTGAGCCGCAATACGCGCGGTGGCAGCGCGACCGCAGTTGCAGAATCCCTTATGCAGTTGTAATAAGTTCTAATCGGCTGCTATCGCCACTACTGTCGCGCGGCTAAAACTGAAAGTGAAGGTGGCCTAAATGAGCAAAATCTTTTTTTTTTAATATCAGGACTTGCACTACTGCTCCGATGTCCACAAAGAGGAGAGGCTTTTGCCCTGTGTGGGACATTAAAGGCTAAACATTGTCTTTGACTAATACAAAGCTCCCGGAATTCAGTTTCTTTCTTATGGTGCCGACCTTAATATAAGCTATTTATGTCACAAATTATGTCACAATATAATTTCACGTTATTACACATAACTTTAAATTTAATACGTCACGGGCAGAGCTTATGCAATCAACTGAAATAGCGTTATGTTGCACAATCACTGACGTGTGAAACTGTGGAGCATGTTTGTAGCAAAACTATGTAGGTATGTACCTGGTTACTTCAACATTCAACATTCCCAATCAAAAAGTCACGGTGACAAACCCAGTAAATTGGAGTAGGTTAGAGGATAATTCTAGTATGAGTTTGTAGACCTTATGTACTCATAATCATAATCATTTATTGAAATAACAGGGCTAATTAGACCCAAACTAAGCTCTAGGCTTGTACTGATTCTTTAGTAAACTTTGCCCATTGCCCAGTAGTATATTTTTAGGCCACCTTACATTACCATGCCTGTCGTGTTGTAAGAGTACCAAGAAACATTAATACTAACTACTACATTATTGTCTCAGATTCAGTATTGCTACAAGACGTACTAGGCTCATGAATTTAATTAAAAAAACAACATAAGTAAAGTAGCAGAAATCAAAAACTTAATAGTGAATGTCGTTCAAGAACAGTTTTACATTTCCATTCATAACTTTCATATAATTTCAGTCTTTTATAACATCATGACCAATTGTACAATATTTCGATCAATTAAAAACAATAGCAAATAATACTTTAGATAGATTGTCTAACAATGAGTAACAGTTACGCACATCAGTATTGTTGCTGTAATTGTATAATTTTCATTGTATTATCCTGATTATTAGGGCTTTTTCAAATTATACGTTTAATTCGTCCTGCTAAATTCGTGTATGAAAAACAAAAGAACATCCGTGCACATGAGCGACGGCGCACTACTGCAGCACGTAGCTATACGATTAAAAACGCTTAAATTGAGGGCGGCTTAAAAGTTGTCATAAATCGCTCGCTCAAAAATAGAATATCCAACTAACCAATAAGTGTAAAATCAACCCGTAAAATAAATAAATAACCCGCGGAACTGTAAATAAATCTCCATCCATGTTGAAATGAGTGTTCGTTAGTCGAATATTGCCCTACTTTCGGCTACGCGCTTTGAATACTCCGGAAGCCTTTCTGAAATACATATAATACTGGTTAATACTCGTATATGTTTAACATACGAACACGGAGAATCGTTGAACCTTTTTACAATGTTTTATTTACCTTTTTTCCGTACGCACGTACAAAAGTATATTTGAACTTAAAAAAATTGCCTTCGGCGTACTTGTAGAATGATTCTGTACTTCAGTATTACTTTCATAATATTTTGGTAATATAAAATCAAGTTGATAAAATCTTTAAGATAAACTTTATTGAAGCTTTGTTATTCAAGTTATAATATTTGGTCCTTATTTATCAATGTACTAGCAGCGCCCCGCGGTTTTACCCGCGTTGTGCCCGTTCCCGTGGGAATTTCGGGAATTTTTTTACATAACAACCTTCCTCTTGAATCACTCTACCTATTACAAAAAACCGCATCAAAATCCGTTGCGTAATTTTAAAGATATAAACATACAGACAGACAAACAGTGTGACAGACACGAAAAAGAGACGACTTTATTTTATACTATGTAGTGATGTATGTATCTTATGAGACTAATAACTCCTTCAAAAGAAACTTTTCTATTAAGTATGAGTTACTTTCCAAGTTTCTACATCGAAAGCTTTGTAATTTTATCCAAACATGTTCTTGTAACCATATTTTTACCAAATTTTAACATCATAATATGATATATGTACATATTAAAAAAATATTATCTTGTAATGTCCTACAGCTGGGCAGAGGTCTCTTATCTCACTGAAGATATCAGTACAGGGAGGAGGATTAAGCGTAATCACCACGCTTGCCTAATGCGGGTTGTCGATCACAAACTCGAACCATATTTGATAAGTAGGAAACATGCTTTTCGCACGACCCGAGAATTGAATCCAGGACCTCAGTCTTGGCAGGCGAATGTACATACCACTAGACCACACCGGGGCGATATAAATATAACATTCATAAACTTACGAATGAAGCAAAGAATAGCAACATACAAAATCTCTCACTCATTCACTTACACTCGCAAAGTCGGATTTTAAAACATTCTCACGATGAATACGTGCTACTAAAATATAAACAAACCTTGAAAAGGCGTAATGAAAAATGTTTTCCCTTTATGCCCATTGAAATGCATATAAAATTCGACATAAAACGAATTGCTCACTTACAGAATTGAAAGTTAAGTAAAAACACGGTACAGTAAGGAGTTCCCGTGGGTTTTCTTTGTTTGTGATGATTACATTTTAATGTGGCTCCGTTACATTCACGACAGCCTATTTGCTGGTCCCGAATTCAATCTGGACGAAAATTTTCTTTTTTGTGCATTCACTGAATGAACAGTCATATTGTATACTTAGAGAAGTGAGGGTTGGAAGGTCGAAGGGTAGTTTTTTGTGTGATTAAGGTTCGGGAAATGCACATCTGAATGTAATAATATTTTAGTGAACAGGTATTCGTAAAAGTTGTTTTTTTATAAAGGTGCTTACAGAAAAATATGTTGGCCTGTATTTTCTGACCTTAGTTTATATACTGTCATTGCCCTTATAAACTAACTGCTGGGCTGATTGCGCAAATCATTGTTCCCCTAAAATAACATAAAATTTACTGTAAGAAATAAACTTCTCTTATATAATAAAAGGTTTCATATAAAAAAACTTAGCTCCAATTTAAACGAGGCTCCATGAAAATATGAGACGTCTTGGCAAATTGCAGCCGCCTTACCGCATGTGAGAGACACCGTAAATTACTTTTAAGTCAACTCGCAGATTGAATTCTTTTCTTAAATAAAGTATAACGTGAACTCATCCTGATGATAGTATATTATTTTATCAAGAGAAATGTACCAAGATTGCGCGGTGGGAATTACGGTTAAGAAATAAGGTCGCAGCTTAATACTTTGAGATTGGGGTTTAAAGTAATAATACAGTATTTGAGATTAATGTTTCTAAGACAGACAGGTTTTACTACATCGAATTCTAATCAAATTATTGTTAAACAAGCAAAGCAATGAAACGAACGGTCGAGCAAGGATGGTCCAAATTAAACGTGGTAAATATTGAAAAATAATATAACTATCGTTTTAAGATCATTTTAAATCTTGAATCAAAAACAAGCCGTGCACATATAAGTATATAGTGTGAATCAATAAATACACCCGGGCAACTTCACACACAGTTAATTAGAACCAAACTAAGCTCTAAGCTTGTATTACGGAATCTAACTAACTGATACTAATACATATACATACAAACACAAATACTTTAATTATATAACTGACACTCAATTCATCGCCATCAACGGCCTTCACATATTGTCTCCGGGCGGGAATGGAACCCGCAACCCCCGACACACTAAGCGCTCTCACAGGCCACTATGCCAACGGGCTTGATTATACGAGTAGACTCAAAAGAAGCGTAGAAGTCCGAGTTACACACATTGTTAACAGTAAGTACGTTTATTTAACAAAACATCAAACAAACATCTCTTCCTCCACACGATTAAAATCGCGACATTATTACAATCACGATCTTTGTATTCTTTACAACGACGGAAACGAAATTATGTTAACTGTTACTTTCGTGACACGGAAAGTTACACGCAATTAAATAACACAATTACTATTTAGACAATTCAGCTACCGGAAAAATATGGTTAAATTCATAACATTGTCGTACCGGCCCTAATCAATGAATGTAAATTTTTGTAGGCGAGTATTTTATGTATTTTCACCAAAGAAAATACGAGTATGTAGAGATTAACTGGATTATAAATACTGGACTATACATAGTATCAACTAGCAGTACCCCCGTTTTTACCCGCGTTTTGCCCGTTCCCGTAAACAAATTGGGATGAAAAACAGCTTATAACCTTCCTAATAAATATGGGTATCTATTACAAAAATAATTATTCAAATCGGATAGGTAATTCCCGAAATTAGCCACAATATACAAACACAATTTCTACCTCTTTAAAATATTGGTATAGGTTTTATTTTCTTTTAATAGATTAACCTATTAATATATTATGAAATCTTATAAAGGCAGAGGTAATATATAAACACATACATGCGTACATAACCCCCGATCTATTCTATCACAAAGGTGCCCCTATCGGGAATACTTGAAAAAACGTCTGTATCCCAAAATAATTATAACAATACAAAAATGTTCAAACTATTTAATGATTGTGGCTTCCCCAATTTATCATTGAACCATCCCCAATACCCTTGAGATCAATCTGTAAATCACAGCCGCTGAATTTGTATTCAAACAACGAGATCCAAGTCGATTCTAAATAGGTACTATGAACTATTCTGTGTCGAGGTTTGATTGAATCGAGGCTGTTGGTTTAGATGTTAGAGTGTTTTAATTAGACATTGTTGGTATTATGACGAAATTATTAATGAAGGATATATAATAATGTTACTATTAGGTGAGTGAGTATACATTGGAGATGGTGAGACGAGCTTGAGGGGTATTTCTCTGGTTGATGTCAGGATGCACTTGACAGAGCTGAATAAAAGGAAATAAAGGGATACTAAAGGACAACAAAGGGACATTACGTTAGAGACAAAAATTACAGTATTGATTTATGAAAGAATACTAAGACTGGAAAGAGGGTAGGATTTGTTAAGGTATATATCAGCCGGATAAAGAAAATGTCTGTCATGTTGTATAGAGAAGTAAGTGAAAACGTTCAGATAGGATAACCGTATCCGTTACTTCAATATAATGTAAAATATTCGCATAAAGATCGATATAAATATACTTACTATTTATATTGCTACTAAGATGGAAAGAACGGCACATTCTTTTACAATTCAACAAATATCTATATATAGCCCAACTTGATTTGAATACCAGAACATCTAAAGTACTGTAAACAATGTTCCGGCTAAGGCATTTACCATTAAGAGTGTTTCCGTGCTTCGTAGAGCACGTTAACTTGTCAGTCCCGGGTGTTGTCATTGCACCAAACTTATTAAGTCAAGCCTTCAAGCTGTCTGCGAGTTACATGACAATCTGACACCGAGTTTAAACTATACAAGAAGTGGAAGTGTTTTTTGTGGAACGAAGTTTTTAATTTTGAAATTGGAATAACTTTTCCCTTTAATGAAATCTTGGTCATGTACTATACTAGAAGCGCCCCGCGGTTTTACCCGCGGGAACGGGTACCACGCGGGAATTTCGGGAATGTATCCCATGTGTTATTCTGATGTATAACCATAGTTTATTCGTGAAAAAATAACAACCATACATACATACATCCTCACAAACTTTCGCATTCATATTAGTAGGATGAGTGAGTATATCTTCATCGAGTTTTCATCAGCGCCATTTTAAAGGCAACCGTATTGTGCTTTTTATATTGTTGATGTCTTAGTTTTGTAGTGCACTTTTTCTTATACTATGACGTTTACGCTCTTCCATTAAACGTGGATTCATAATACGTGTGGTATATTGAGAAAAAAACATTTCTATGTTTGGTGATCTAATCCAGTCACGATCTGCTATGATATTCACGAACTGAGGATTAAAGGATTTGTTTTTAAAATATAACTTTTATTAAAATACGTACAGCGCTTGTATTAGTATTTCGATTTGAGGTCAAGTCCCTAAGCAAACTAACCGATAATCGTGGATTGGAGTGCTCTAGAGCTCGGGCCGACTTGTCAAACATTTGATATTCGTAATAACCAATCAATTCGTTCTTCGATATTCAAATAAAAATATTAAGCTTTTCTGCACTATTTTTAGATTTTTCTTACGTCCCATATACTCGTAGACAAGTTGAAATCGTTACCATCAAAATGTATGAGAAGGTACTTATCATGCACCAAATAGAGACAGTAAGCTCATTCTTGGCGTCATAAAAACTGTAAGCACTACTATCACGTGACATTACGCTACATTTTAACAGTAAAGAAGTAACGTGAATATCAAGTAGTTTCCACTTATCTTAAGGACAGAAAACTAAAGTTCAAATTCTATACTTATCTCGAAGAACTATCGAAGACAATTGTCACATACAGTAACACAACATAACAAGGAAATTCTCACAGCAAAATCACAGAATTTCAAATGTGTCATACATTTCAACTACTTTAACAGAAGAAAAGAATTCCTTTCGAGCTATATGATATCAATAGACAAAACCATATTGAAGGAATCTTTGGATATTTCAATTGAACGTCTAATATAACAAATACCATTTGGATTCCTTCACGCCCTCTGCGACCTTTGATTTGTTTTGTGCCCTTCATGCCTCGGAATACAAGATGAGAATATAGGAAAATATGCCTTAATGAGTATGTGTTTTGTGTCAATTTAAGTTGACAGCATATTTTATTCAAATGTATCCGAATGCACTTGAGCGAGAAAATACTTCAGTTTCAAGTGTCTATGAGGGGATTTTTGTGATATATCACTATTGTAAGAAATAATGATAGACGTTACATTCAACAAGTTGAGAGGTCGATAAAATTACTTTATTTGAGAAAATAATTTAATATTTTAATCAACTTGCTGTACAGTAGGTATAAAACAAAAGTAGTTATAATGCACATAATTATGACCATTCATTAAATAACAGCAATGCTCCCTGGTTTTATCCGTGTTGTGCCCGATACCGTAAGAATTTCATAGCATGTACTTAACCTTTTGAATATGGCTATACAATACAAAAAAGATTTAATCAAATCCAACTGGTAGTATTGAAATTATATTACGAACAAACAAAAATATCAATCTATACCAAATAGATAGTTTAATTTACTTAACTCCAAAATATTCGCATTCTGCCAATTTATCACGATAATCATAACATTCTCATCAAATTTCCCACGGGTGCCGCACCGAAGCGAACAAAGAGTCAACTCAAACGTAAACTATTTAATCATCTGCTATACATTCAACAGTACAATAGTCGAGTCATGTCATCAAATAAGCAAACTCAAGGCGGTTGATTGAAACGGGATCACACAAATCCCTTGCGATGCGACTGATCTTGAAGTGTCAGCCATAACTCGTAACTAAGACTTATTATAGCTTAGATCTTATTATAGTAGCTTCGTGAGATATCGAAACTGCGGGTAATATTGTAACTATTGTCTGTTCGGAAGGAAGATATCTCATCTTCTTGAATAAGGTTTTCCTTCTGTGGCAGTGTGGCTTCTATTCTGGCTTCAATTATGGTCCAATGATCTGTGATCTATGTAACAGACGGGTCGAACACAATTCAATATGCCTGTCCTAGACTAGCAATACATCCTTGCTTAGCTTCAGTTTAAGAAACCGTCGTAAATTGGGGATTAAGAAGGACTCAAAACTATTGGCTGTGTCTGATTGATCGTTAAATTGAATGATAATTCGTTCAGTATTTTTATGATTAGTGTGGAGATACAGACAAATGACGTAAGGGAAATTATATTTTTTTACTGTGCAAATAATTTGTTTTTTTTTGTCCATAAAATCAAACAGAAATGTACAGGACCTCTTTAATGCTCAGATGTCCGTTAAAACGTCAATATACTTATTGCCGTCATTGTTCATACATGTCGAAATCACTCATTAAATCTCTACTTAGAAAGCATTTGACGTCTGAGTACAGGATAAAGCTTTGAAAATTCGGGAAACTTGAGCACACCGCAAAGCTAGTTACTCTATTGATTTCCTTCAAAGTCACAACATAGGCTTAAAGCCGGTTGAAGACAGGGATCGCCCATGGATTAGAGTACGCCATGCTCTTTTATTACCCCATTGTGCAGGAGGCCTTGCTTTGGCACTTTATATTTTATGGCCATTTGTACACGAAGATGATAGCGCAGTGGGGAATAAAGGTAAGTTGTAAGGTACGATACCGTTGTTTACGGTAGAGTGTCATTTATATTAGGAAGACCAAACATTATTAAAATGTATATAGGTACTTAGCGATAATTTTTATACCGCTTCCGTGAAAAATTGGGGATTTGGAGAAAAATTTTAAAAGTACATAAAAGCAGCCTTTCTTTTTTAATGTGGCAAATACAACTATATTTTTTTCAAAAACGATCGATCATCGACAGAGATAAGCGCGTTCAAACAAACGTACAAAAAATTAACAGCTTTATTATTAGTTAAGATAATCCAGGAAGATTTCTCAAAACTTTCCTCCTTCCCATTGAATAAAAATGTAAATCACGAATACAACTCTGTAACTGTCAACTCCCGTTTCATTCGTGCCAAAGATAAACTGTTTCCATTTCTATTCATTTGAAGGTAGCTCAGAGATATGAATAACCATAAAAATATAAAAGTTACAATTTACATAGCTCTTCATAGAGACGGAAGAGCACAAAAAACCGTTGACAAACTTTTTCCATTCCGGTTAAAATACTCATTTTCCGTTTACCCGCGACTGAGGGAGTAGCTATAAATAATTTATTTACAAGTTATCTTCCTGCTGAAAACTCGATAAGCAGGATTATGGAAATCTAGCGGTTTTATATAATATACTAGCAGCGCCCCGCGGTTTTACCCGCGTTGTGCCCGTTCCCGTGGGAATTTCGGGAATTTTTTTACATAAAAACCTTCCTCTTGAATCACTCTACGTATTACAAAAAACCGCATCAAAATCCGTTGCGTAATTTTAAAGATTTAAGCATACAGACAAACAGACACGAAACAGAGACGACTTTATTTTATACTATGTAGTGATGTCGCTACTGTTATGAATAATGTACAATGTACATGATATTTATTAATCGTCTTCTTCTTCTTCTTCTCGTATATTAATCGTAATCGTAAAATACACGTATAAATAAATAAATAAATAAATAACCTACGAGTATATAGGTCTTCCTTCACTGATAAATTGCCGTTACTTTTATTCTTGTAGTAAGACTGAGTCTATTGGCGGTCTTAAAGACTCAAATACCAGAGTTAGCCTAATGAACTAACTAACTAGCAGTTCTAGTGGTATTTTCCACTGCTTACACCTTTACACCTCTTCTCAGGAACATTTCATGATAAATAGTAACATTTAACCTTCCTTTTCAATAAGGAAAAAGCGTGGTTTAAACGAATGTTTGAACCAGAGAGAAAATGCGTTAGTTTCTACGGCCTATCAAATTAGTCGTCTTAACATAAACCCACTATAAATTGTTAAGGATAACGCAAAAATAATAAGCTTAAATGAAATTATGATATTAATCTACACATAAACCATTATTAAGCCATATGTGGTCGTAATAAGGTCAAATAAAAATGTCAAATACTAAAAAGTAATATTAAAAATTATTACTTTAAAATACAGAGCTATAAGTATTGAGTATCATCGTAAAGTGGGTTTTACAATGTCTGTATAATCCATAAAGTAGGCAATATCCTTTACAAAGCGACCATTCAGCTTCTATCTGGTCACTTATAGCGAGATGAAACAAGGCGCTTCTACGTTGTGTGATTAAAACTTGTATCGATATCGATAAAAGTTAAAAACGGTTTACTTCAGAAGTTCGCTGGGAAAGTTATATCTTTTACGAGTACAATATTTGAAAGGTCAAGGAGACATTAAGTAAGTAAGTAAGTAGCCTGTAATGTCCCACTGCTGGGCAAAGACCTCTCATCTCACTGAAGATATCAGTACAGTAAAGGAGATATTAGCGTTCGTAATTTAAAATATATTTCGGTTGAAGAAAGTGATTCAGTAACACGATACGTATTTAAAAACTAGTACCGCCCCGCGGTTTTACCTGCGTTGTGTACGTTCCCATGGGAATTTCGGTATGAAAATTTGCCTTAAATGTGGCTATCCATAACAAAATAATTACTTATTCGAATCTATTGGTAGTTTCTGAGATAAGCGCGTTCAAATAAACTGAAAAACAAAAGTGATGAAAACTCTTCAATTTTATTATATTAATAGCAGCGCCCCGCGGTTTTACCCGCGCTGTACCCGTTTCCGTGGAAATTTCGGGATGAAAAATAGCCTATGTTACTCGTGGATAATGTAGCTTTCGAATGGTGAAAGAATTTTTTAAAACGGTCCAGTAGTTTTTGAGTCTATTAATTACAAACAAACAAAATTTTCCTCTATAAAATATTAGTGTAGATAAAATGGATCTGGATGGATGGCTCTACATGTTGTATGAAAAACCTACATAATAACCTGGTAACGTATCAAACTCTTAATAGATATAAAAAGGCCATTACCTATATCGATACCGCGACATCACTAGTGCTGTGCCGCAATGTCGAAAGGGTGCAGTACTTCAGGCGTCGACGACAACCCGCTGACATCCGACTTAAGAGGGGTCAACGACCACCATTCTGAAACTTAACCGTCTCATGCGTAAACTTTATTCTCTTACATAATATTACGACGGTTTGTCATTGACTCGGTTTAAAGTTTATAGCCAGCTCTGGTACACATTTCCCTCTGTTTAATTATTTAAAACTGCACGGTTCATATGGTGTAACCGCGAGTACATAATTAATGATCGAGCCATGTTGTTTTGTTTTTGTTACGTGGAAAGGAAATTGTTTTCAAGTAATTTGTTCGTATTTCTTCCTGTACTAGTGGTATTTGAACACTCTTATTGGCAACTAGCAGCGCAGCAAGGTTTTACCCGCGTTGTGCCCGTTCCCGAGGGAATTTCGGGATTTTTTTAACATAAAAACCTTCCTCTTGAATCACTCTACCTATTACAAAAAACCGCATCAAAATCCGTTGGGTAATTTTAAAGATTTAAGCATACAGACAAACAGAAAAACAGACACGAAACAGAGACGACTTTATTTTATACTATGTAGTGATGTTATGACGCCTTGAGACATTTAATATAACCGTAAGAGCCTAAGCATATTGAAGTCAAGACTAAACAGACTAGACAGACCAAACAACAACAAAAAACAAACATGAGAAGGAGCGCACACTATACAAGCCTTTACGGACTTTTTCTATGCCACCAACTGTCCTGTCTAAAGAAACAACTTTTAAACTCAATACAAATCATTTTATTATAAAAACTAGCTGCGCCCCGCCGTTTTACCCGCGTAGTGCCAGTTCCCGTGGGAATTTCGGGAATTTATAAACTTATAAACTTTCCTCTTGAATCACTCTATCTATTTAAAAAAAAACTGCGTCATAATCCGTTTCGTAGTTTTAAAGATCCAAGCATACATAGGGACAGACAGCGGAAAGCGACTTTGTTTTATACTATGTAGTGAAGTGGGTTTAATATATTATTTAAACTAAAACGTATTTTGCACAATATGTACCCGTCGCGTCGTTTCGAGCGGATTACACCAAATGGATATTTTTGCAAAATTCTTTATACTTTAAACGCGATATAGTCCCGCTTTGTTTAGCGTAAAATGAGTGCAAATAGTGTGAGAGGAAAAAAGGCTACAGTACATACAAATCAGTCTGTACTAAATATAGTTGACTCAGGCTCTGAGACATTTAACTCCGACTAACTTATAGCTAAAATATAGAATACCTAACACATACTATATTACCAACCGGAATCGCCATTCAAACGTGAGTCGAAGAAAAACAGTCTATGAATATTCGTAAAGAACATCAGGTAATCTAATCCGAGGTGATGCGTACGTATGTAAAGTATAGTAGTTGCCAAACGGAGAACTGGGAAATGCGTTTAAGGAATGAGACCCCGGAATCGAATTCACAGGTACGGCAAAGGCTCAATTTGCATAATGTATCTTAGGAAATGTAGCGAAGCTAGAACTCACTTCATGTTTATTAAAATACGGCTAAAATATTCTATTGACGCTTTTCCGTTAGACGCGTTTTTTGTGCTGTCTTTGGATATCGGTTTTTTAAACCTATCTTGCTTGCGATGTGAGGAGAGTAGGTTGTCTGGTTAGGAGATAAGAGGTGCCACGATGACGGCGATGGCGACCATAAAAAATATAGTGTTAAGATTTAATTATTACCCTGCATTGTCCCACTACTGGTTAAAAGCACCGACTAAAAAAGCTTAAATCGAAAGAGGCCCTAAAGCTTCTCATCTCATTGAAGATATTACTACAGTGAGGAGGATTAAACTTTTAGGGTGTGTTTGCCTAGAAGCGGGCAGAACCCTATTCACCACTCACAGCACATTGGAGTTTGTCAAACAACGCAATGACATTGTCAAAATTACAATGCATTACCACGCATTGCGAACAATTTTGACAACCGGCCAATCGGCTGGTTGAGCTCCACACAGCTCCGGTCGGCATCAATGGAAACACACCCTGAATCACTACGCTCAAAGTAAGATGATTCCGTGCTTCGGAGGGCACGTTAAGCCGTCGGTCCCGGTTACTTTCTACGGACAGTAGTCGTTACATGAGCCATGTCAGTGGCCTTTGGCGGCTCAATAACTCTGACACCAGGATTGGTCAGGTTGGCCATTCACTCGATAAGAAAGAAATATCACTACGCTTACCAACTGGGTGTTAATAATATGGTATCCGGTTTTATTATAAGTTTCTCATGAATTATAAAACCACTCAGTACACTTAACTCGGCCCTTTTCTCATAAGAAAAGTTAAATAAATAGCGAGTACTTTTCCGATAACTATGACCGGTCCCAAACCTTATCTTTTATTCATTGAATGGATCTAAAACATTTTCGAAATTCATCAATGTATTAAGTCCAATACCTTTGATCGCGGTTGCGTATTTAGTTTTCCTTTAACCGCAGAATTTATATTTTGTTCTAACTTAACGCCAATGTCGAGTATTTACATATTTACACGTAGATAAATTATCTAACGTATAATAATTTATACAGACAAACCTTTTGAAATAAACGTTACTATGTATGCTGAGAGCTAAGACCATTTGCAGTAGATTTCAAGATTAAATTATTCAGTTAGCCAAGAAAACGCGAATAATTAGCTAATGGAATAACTCCATTAAGTACAAAAAGCTCGAGTAATGTATTGTATTCCGTGATTTTTATTCTCGTTTGGAACCACAAGAGAACGTTGTTGAACTTTAGTATACCACTGATTTATTTAGTAGAAGAATTAGCTTGTACTGTCTCACTACAGGAAACTAGGAAACACTAAAGGCTTCTCTCACTGTAGACATCAGTACAGTGAGGATTAGGCGTAATTACGCTTGTCTACTGCACATTGGTGTACTGTATTCTCAAACCTAGTCATGTATGAAAGAAAAGTACATTAGATACATTTGTTTCCTCAATCCAAGTCCACTAGGGCCTTCTTCATTGTGTAAGTTTGAGTAGGTGGCCAATACTGGTGGCGGAGTTTTAAAGACCTCCCTGACTAGGAATATCGATGGAAACAATAGGGCCGGCAGTTTTACGTGTCCTCCTGAGCACGGTAGCGCTCAGATAGAGATATTATGCCAATATAGGCCATCCATCCAAATAGGGACTGAGCTGTTTTAATATAGTATGTTTATTCCAGCCCCTATATCAATACTAACGATGCCCGTGACCCATTTTCTACCAATATAGAGAGAGAACTACCTATAAAATTCCCAACATTCTTTTAAGAAATAAAAAAATTATAGTTCCGAGAGAAGTCTTTCATTTCTCTCAAAGATTCCTCCCTACTTATACTGTAACTATAGTATCCTAAATACATTTTCAGACACAAAAATCCACAAATTCAAATTCCGTACGGACATGGTGAGGACTTTGGTAAATTATGTATGAAAGTAAAGTTATTCGGTGATTTCCCTAGAGGTACTGTATGTATACGGATCAACGAATAGGCACGATGAAAATCAAGCTTACAATTGTACGTAATATGACTTTTTAGTCCAATAGATATATTACAAGGAATGTTTCTTTAAAAATTTACTAAAAATTTTGTGTGTAGGAAATGAAAACAGATTTATGTACCTATACATATTACTGATCAGTTTGTTAACTTTGAGTAATCGAGTTATCAAGAAAATTGGGATAAAATATTATCATGTCAAAATGACGATCTATTCAAAATAATCCTTTGGATTGAGCCATTTTACTAGCTGCGAGCCGCCGAATAGAAAGTCAGCGACTCATGTCATTGTATGACTCGCTTGTTACGTTTAGGTGTTCCCCACGAATGCTCCCGGTGATTCTCCCGGTGCAGCATCTTTTTAACCAACTTCAAAAAATAAGGAGGTTTCTCAATTAGTCCGTATATATACTTGTCGGTTCGCAATCTAAAAAAAACAAGATTTTTACACAAAACATATGAAAACAAACTTCTATATATGTATATGTTTAGAATCCTTTACAGTTTTACCTAAAAGGTACCGTAAAAGCCAGCCAATTTCAGTACTTAAATATCCAAAAATAACCAACGTTGCGTCCATAAATTTCTAACAAAATGATTTATTGTAAACACAATTTCGTTGTCTCGTTGAAAGGCCGAGCTTCCAAACCCGACACGGCAATAACGATGCCCGTCAATTATAATTTGTTACTTAAAATATTACTTATTTACTTTCAAATATGGCTCGGGTTTGGGATCACTTCGAGCAAGCAGGCGTAGTCAGCGCTTAATCCTCCTTACTGCATGTATTATCTTTGGTGAGGCACAGGCGGTTGCTATGCAGCGGGACACTGTTTAACTTCTTATAATAATTATGTAACTTTATAAAATAAAAAATAATACATATATCATTTTTAAATTAAACGAAGTTTTCCAACCGATAGTGTTATTATATCATAGATCATCGGCGATGAAAACTTTTACGGAAAGTGTGACTTTTTTGTGAACTGGGATGGTCGTCATCCTGACTATGTCTTCAAACAACTCCTTTGATTTGTGTTTGGTTAGACAATACAGTGCGGTCGTGAAGCAGAAAGAATTTCGTCCATTGACCTCTATCTATTTGTCTCTGCCACTCGTAAACAATAGTATTGCCGTTTCACTCCGCCAACGCATTGTGGCGAGTGAGACAGTAATATTATTTTTTAGTTGAAATGCGCTGCAGACTATCTGTCCTATTGATATTTATCGGAACATTATGTTATTTTTGAATAATTGCGTTTTAGGTATTTATGTACATTTAAAGATAAACTTTAAAGAAATATACTTTTCATACTTCGTGTGTGGTCGTGTTTTCTTTTGCTGTCCAGCGTAATTTTATGGATATAGCTTAACTTATTATAACATTAAGATTAGACTTACTTTAATAAACTGCATTCTTGCTAGTAATAAAATGGTACTCAGGGGCGACATACCTGAAAAAGACATAAATGGTCATTTTATGGGGTTTAAATAATGTTTACACATTTAAAATTACACTAACTGTTCTGCGCGGTGGTTCCACCTGCGATGCAATAGGTAGCGTTATTTTACATTTTGATAAATTTAATTTATTCCTTAAATTTAATTATACATATAGTGACAAATCTGCAAACAAATTTCTTTATATAGGATTTTACTTCAGATATTTCGCTCCGTTATTTGTAAACAAAATCTAAGTTGAATGCTTTAATGACGTAAAATTAAACTGAAATAAGCCATAATTACATGCATAAATATACTACCAAAACGCACTTGTTTAAGGAAAATATTGATATACATGAGCAAATGATGTATTGAGAACGACGTAATATATGTTTACACATTACCACCTTATGTCATTGCAATAAGGTGAAAAATTGCATACATAATATTCGTATATTATGTATGCAATTTTTCACCTTATTACAATGCCATAAGGTGATAATGTGTACACATATATTACGTTGTTCCCTATACATTATTTGACGTCGTCGTCAACTATATACAAACATAATAATATGAGGTATAGAAAAGCAAGTAATTAATATTGCGATATCCCTGTATTAAAACCACATTGAATTCATTATTAAACTACTGTACCCGTAACAATGCTGAGTGGCATTTCATCATTAATTCCAATATGGGACTTGGTGGTTTCACACATCCATTTTACATAACCCTTCAAGACACGAGATTGATAGTGTATTATCCTTTCTGAGTAGTGTCATTAACATTGAGTGAGTAAATATCCAAGTTTACTAGCGTAGGTAACTATCCAAAGTAGAATTTGCAAATATTCGTCCGATGTCAATAGGTAATCCTACTTATAAATGCGAAAGTTTGTGAGGATGTATGTATGTATGTTTGTTACTTTTTCACGTAAAAACTGTTAGATGGATTGGGATGAAACTTTACAGTAATTTAGGTTATATGTATGTACATCAGAATAAAACATGGGATATATTATTTCCCGAAATTCCCGGAAATGGGTACAGCGCGGGTAACATAGCGGCTAGTGGTTTATAATGTATTCTCTACTTGTAAGGGCCCACAATGCGTTAAACGTGCGCACGCCGCGGTTTCATAAAAAAAACAACAGTCGCGGGCGTCCGCGGCGTACGCCCGCCGCGTGTGGCTTCATACATAAGTGAACCGTCCCGTGCGGTTTTATACAGAAGTGAACCGCCGCGTACGCCCGCCGCGCAGTGTTTGCAGTGTTGGCAATGTTGGCCGCAGTGTTGGCCCTAAAAATATCCACTAACTTATTGCTATTATCAATCAAAATAACGAAAAGAAATAAAGCGTCAACTCTATTGTAAATGGTAAACCAGTTTTTGCAATGCCACATCTTAGCCTAAGAAAGTTCTAAGAAGGTCGTAACTTCTTTATATCCGTGGCTTTACTTTATTGTTATAAGAGAAATTACTTAAATCTCTCTCCCTGAAGATCAAGTTTATAATCTTTGCATTTATGAGGTTGTTTCCCTTGCACTTTATAGTTAGTGCAGAAGTACGGATAATTAGATTAGTTTTGATAATTATAAGTTCAACTTTAGTATCTTTCAGCCAATCTCAAAATGTAGCTTAAACTTAACAAAGCTTCGTAAAGGTTATCGTCCTTTAGTTTACACATTGTATTCTGTCCTGACTCTCAAAGGAAAAATAAATTCCCCTTTGTTCGTGGCAGAAAGCCATGTTTTATTTAATTATCTGCGTTTGAAAAACTCGCACGTTGGTTCTACAAAATGTTTCGTTATTGTCCGTAATGAATGTCGGACACTAATTAATTTGGCCCGACGAGAATTGACCTCTATCACTGTCTCTTCACAGAATATTGTTCACATATCTGAACCAGCTATTGCATTGCATTTTGCACTTTTATACTTTAAAATAGCGAACAAAGTTACACTATATTGTTTGTGACTTATGACGTTTCTGTTGGAATAATAGTTACGTAAAATTAGATGGGGTCGCCATGTCCGGTGACGGAAACACTCGAGAAATTAACAAACCAAGAATAATTTTACAACAGATTCGTAACAATAACTCAGAAATGTAATTTTGCACAACTTTATGATTAATATTTCCGGAGTTTTAAAGCTCAAAATGGCAAGAAATTTTGGATATTAATGAATGTTGTTTATAAATCCAATTGTTTCTAATTAGTTTCTAAAAGTCAAAACTTCTTTGAACGTCAATTAGAATGAAATTTAAACAGAAAACAACTGAATGTCAATTTCTATTGAAAATGTCAAAGTTTACAAATTGACTATATGGCCGGCATCATACAAACGCTGAATCTCCATGTGAATTTATATGTGGTAGGTACTCGTTTTTCTTGTAACTATGTGCGTTCAGAATCCAGAATCTGAATATCAGATTCTGAAATCACTGTTAAATTGGTCACTTATAGTCACTTTTAAATGATACTATCTTTATGTATACCTCTCACAATCTCCATAGATGGATTATCAAAAATTGTATGCACTTTAATTTTGTTTAAATGAACCTACGTTATTTTTATGTATAAACAGGGTGCAAAAGGCGCCGCTCAGTCCTATTATTCTATGTCTATCGCATTAAAAAAAAAGAACAATGAATATCGGCTCTTTATATAGCCTTACCTTTCTGTTGAATGTGCCTATCCATTGAAAAAATAATTATTCAAATTGGACTAGAGTTTTGAGATTCTAACAGACAAAAAATCAAACTCTTCAGCTTTATTGGAACGAAGTTCCTTATTATATTAGTATAGAATTCGGATTCTTCTTTCAAAGAATTTGCCAATCAATGTCACTCGCAAGTATCGTGGCACCCACATCAATAATGTTTGTCTTAAAATATGACAAGGAGTTACAAGTATAGATTGAGGTCATGTTCAGTAGGAAGATAATAGGTATTCCTAACCTAACCTACCTAGATAACGCTCTTTAGCTCTGACAGACAGTATCCCACTGGAGAGCCGATAAATAAAGACTGAAATTTACTAGCAGATAGGTAAATAGAGACAGCTCGGAAAGGAATGAAAATAATCGGTTTATAAGATAAAGACTATCTCCCATAGTCTGTTGGAGTTCGAATTTCAAACGTATTTCAAGTAATCTATTATCATCCATAAGAATATTTTATATGAATTTATCAATTTGCCTTCATTCATATAATAAGCAAGACATTCTTCGTTCGATATCACGATGACCTCTGACCTCTGCCTTTTAGTGAATATCAGATTCAAAGGAACCTCCATTTGTATCGCAATAACTGATTACTATCATCATTCTCTTTAAGGTTGTAGTTTTATAGATAAAATCCAGTTAGGTTAACAAAAACTTTTTTGGTGAGCCTATAAATAAATGATACGGTATCTCAAATGCTTGTTTTTGGCCATCGTGCATCGGCGTAGTACGAATAACAAAACTGATTCCATTTCGCTTCAATAAAGATTTGTAAACATTGTTCCGTGTATCAGATGCGGCTTTGTTCGGTGTTCGTGATTGTTCCTTCGATTTTATTGGCATTCACGTGTTCCTATTATATGGAAAATATACATGAAATTGTAATAAAATTGTCATAAAACCTACTCAGTTTTTTATGGGGGTGAAAAGGTTGTAAATTTATAGGACATAAGCGTTTTCCTGGTACCTACTAGCATTGAAATTAACCTATTTCTAAATATGGTTTGTTATTACCATATCTTCATTTTCAGAGCCTTCAGAGATTTTAGAGCCAATATGCAGTGAATACGACGTCGATGACTAGCAATTGTTTTGAAAAGAGAAGACAAAATTATAGTGTAAGGCCTGAGCTACACTTGACGAAAATTCTCTCGATCTGCCGCCGCGCCGATACATGCATATAGTTTACCAATAGCGGGCACACTACGCGGAAGATCGGTCGCTCCATCGATTTGTAGGTTATATGCAAAAACATGTATAGCCGTACCTTTTAGCCGTACGACGGGGTTTTTCCGTCAAGTGTGGCTCAGGCCTAAGAGTTCAAGGTTGTTTTTTCAAAAAATTCGCTGGTCAACATCACAGATATTTTATGGCATTCCCGTTATATTAAAATGTTATAACTAGCTTTAATAATTCACAGTCACTCCCGTAGAAATATATACTTTGAAGTCTTCTGTGACCACAGTTTCTGTTAAGGAGCCGAAACGTCAGATAAAAATGTAAAGTAAAAGCGAAGTTTATCCGTCCACATAGTTCCAATTCAAAATATACTTTGAAGTTTATAAAACACACTCAAAAAGTACTAAATTTAAAAATGTTTACTTCCCAAGTATTTACGTGGAATAATCTTACGCGAAGAGGTTGAATCTCTGAAACTGGTTCCACAAAACCTTGACCTATATATTACGGAACCTTTAGAGATCGTTTCGAAATAAAAATGGTTACAAAACAGGTAACTTCACTTAAGAATTTCTGCAGAATTATTTATTAACTTGTTTATGAAGAAACACTTTATTTTTCAGTAGTTTCAGCGGTGAATACCGTCAGGTTAATATAGAAAATCATGGTGAAAAGATTTGTAGTACTAGTACAAAAATAAAGATAAAATTATTTTTTTAAATATTAAATTATATGTGCATTGACGCCAATTATAAAATTAAATCGGAAATTTACGTATCGAGGATTTATTAAAGATAAAAATATAGAAACTAGCGGCCCACCCTTGCTTCGCTCGGGTAAAAGATCACCCACGGTTAGGGGTTGAATTTCGCAAAATCCTTTTTTAGCGACCTTTACCTACGCTACGTCCTAAAAGGAACCCCGATACAACATTTGAGATCCTAGCACCGATTTCGTGATTAATCAGTGAGTGGTATATATTATACATAATATATACATTAAAACACACCTTATTAATATTTCAAATTACATTAAGTTATAGTAACAGTATCCATCAGCATTTAAATAAAACCAAAACAAGAACAAACTCAAATCAAATAAGGAACGAAAAGGATAAGATAAGAATAGCGGGGAGAATCTTATTTTAGGTATTCCTGTCCCTGTAGACAAGAGGATATCGCTTCGCCTGGTATTAGAATGTACAGCAATTGCATGTAAAAGTCATATAGTCCTGACACATTCCTCACTGCCCCACTGCTGATCCCTCCAAATACCTTTTTTAATTTTATTTGTGGTATGGTGGTGGTTTGGTGGTACGTTCAAAAGAGCCTCTATGGGGCCAAAACTGAATAAAAATATTTGACTTTGACTTTGACTTTATTAATAAAACTCTTCTTTGCCATTCCATACATTTTGAGTTCAAAGAAAACTAGAACTAGGGACTTTACAGGTCAGTTGACTATATAGTCAAGACGCGTTCTAATTATAAAACATCCATGTACCACAGCTGGGCATAAGTCTCACCCAACTCTTTCCCTTTCTTGCTATACCATTCATATACATTAAGATATTATGAAGAAATGTCACTTGGTGCAATAAGTAGTAATGATTATACACCTTGAAAGTAACGAAGCGAAGCGAAACGAATTCAAAGCGTTTGCTTCTTGCCTATACGGACAGGACTCGAAACCTGGAGTTCCGCTTTTATTATTTATCTCACTCAAGATCTCTTCAGCGGGACTCTTTCAATAAATAATAAGCTTCGAGACCATACCATTAATTGCGGTGCGGACTTTGCATAAAGTTTTACAACTTTAATGTCTGTTTGAAGAAACTACGTGTTTCTTTGAGAGAAGATATTCTTAGTTACATCTTCGTAATATACAGCTTTGTTTAACTCTTGCAATATGATATTATACTACGAAGATACGAGTACAACAATGACACCGGCCATAAGCGAATGTTTTTTTAAGAATACTCATTTATTGTTATATATTGTTAATACTTAAATAATTGAAATTAATGCGTGGTGATTATGCCTAATCCTCCTCACTGTACTGATAACTTCAGTGAGATGAGAGGCCTTTGCCCAGTAGTGGGACATTACAGGCTAATACTACTACTTTACTTTTAATTGAAATTATGAAAATCTATTCGTTATGCATTGTAATTGATCAATTGAGCTCTGCATCGCTCCGCTCCGCTTCTGTGCGTGCAGCCCTATGCGTTTCCATGAAAGCGGAGCGGATGCTAACAGCCTCCGTGGTCTTGTGGTTTGAGCGCCCGGCTCACGATCCGGAGGTTCCGGGTTCGATTCCCGGTGGGGATATCTCACAAAAATCTATTTGTGAGACTTTCCTCAGTTTGGTTAGGGCATTGCAGGCTGAATCACCTGATTGCTCGAAAAGTAAGATGATTCCGTGCTTCGGAGGGCACGTTAAGCCGTCGGTCCCGGTTACTTTTTAGGGATAGTAGTCGTTACATGAGCCATGTCAGAGGCCTTTGGCGGCTCAATAACTCTGACACCAGGATTGGTCAGATTGACCATCCACTCGATGAAGAAGAATGCTTTGTGATTGGTCGATTTAGCTCCGGTCCGCATCAATGAAAACACTCCAGAGATATTGTAAGAGCTACCTAATTCGATCAACAATACACAACTAGATATCGGGTCACGTACAAAATCAAAGCTAAATACTGTTCGCGTGGATGACGTGTGACAGCTTATTTTGTTTACTACCGAACTGAAACAAAAGTTTAAACAGTTCGAAGTTCAACCTAATTACAATCATGACACCTGGCAATAAAGTAGCAAATCTTATGAATAATATAAGAGCTCACTTTTCAAATGAGGCGTTATTCACCGAGACGTATTTTTTGCGCCGACCCGATATCTAGTTGTATATTGTTGATCGAAGGCTACCTATGTTCAATATCCTTTTTCTTGCTACTCATAGTCGTCGCCGCTTGTACTCTCGTACCCAACGTAACTTGGTGATACACAACACTGGAATAATAGTTATTACACCAATTATTTGTGTAACGTTTCAAGCCACAAACGAAGTTACTCCTCATTCTTTCTTTACGTGTTAATTACTACAATTATTCTCGGATATAACTTTGCTATGCATTAATTACATAAAGTAAAATATAATCATTGTTTCAAATGAAATTGTTTTCAGTTCGTTGAGCTAGTTTTATTTATTGATTTATAAAACTGGTAAATTATATATTACTTTTTACGCTCGGTTTGAATAATCATCATTATCTTTGGAATATTTTAGCGGTCAACCCTGTGTCGGAGTTTGAGGACCGCCTAAAGACCTTCGACATGGTCTAACGACTGAATCCGGAACTGAATGCTTAACGAGCTCTCCGAAGCACGGTAGCGCTCAGATAGAAATGGCATTGTTGGCCACCCATCCAAGTAAAGAGCTGAAAGTTGCTTAACAATCGCAATGAACTAATATCCTACGTTTGAGTAGCCTATCAAATAGTAAATCAAGTTGAAACATTATTTGTATGTAAATAAATATTTAATTTTAATCCTTTCTCTTAGCCACCGAAATTTAGTATAGCAATGAAGATTTAGTACGGCAGTTAACTGCTCAAAACTATTCATTCCTTGGTCCATTAAATTTAATAGTAAACACCCTTAGGTACCTAATTGCTCGGAAAATGGTAATACATACCGTAAGATATACAAGGAGATTAACAGAGCTAAAAATTAATGATGAATGAATTAGGTATATATTATATATATATAACCAAATAAAAAACTTTATTCTCAAAAAAGCCAACAGATTCCCGGGAGTACTCTTTTGCAAGTCCAATAGTATTAACCTGTAATATTCCACTGTTAAGCAAAGACCTCTCATCTCTGAAGATATCAGTATAGTGAAAAGGATTAGACATAATCACCACGCTTGCCTGATGCGAGTTGGCGATCTCAAACCCGAGCCATGTTTGAAAAGTAGAAAACACGTTTTTGCTGAGCCGAGAATTGAACTCTGGACCTCAGTCTTAGCAGGCGAGTGCACATACCACTAGACCACCAAGGCGCAAGGTAGGAACACATAGTACTCTTACATACACCCAACATTACAGCCTAACATTATTTATGATTAAATTCTTCGCTCTGCGGCTTTGCCATCCATCGTATGTTATCCCTATGTGTGGCACAAGATTACCGAATCAATACCTTATTCTCAGTACTATGGGTTATCGTGGCTCTTTCTAGTTTGATTAAAAAGTGTCGTAGAAAATACCTGGATATAAATAGTTCATAATAATTCTAGGTAAACGTGCCTGTACAACCCTATAAAGCTGGGTCAAAGTGATTTATTTTGGTTTAGGTTAGTATTTGTGGTCTTGGACTGAATAATAAATTGGGCCCGTAAAGTCTCGTATACATTATGTTGTGTACCTTCTCTCTGCACATTCTATTTGGTTGTGAATTATCATGTATTGGCATGTCACGTGATAATCTCGTGGTCATGATGCAGTCTTAGGCATTATGGCAGCAAAGAATACCGCTTATATAATATTGGCATCCCGTTATTATTAGTTCCTCGTATCTTTAGTATATTTTGGAGCCTATACTTTATTGTTAAATAGCTGTGCCCCACGGTGTTACCCTCGTTGTACCCGTTCCCGCGGGATTTTCGGGACAAAATGTATCCCATGTGTTATTCTGATGAATATTGCTGTAAATATTGCTGTAAAGCTTCATCCAAATCCGTCCAGTAGTTTTCTTGGTGGAAGATAACAAACATACATACATACGTACTACATCCATCCTCACAAACTCTGATAATATTAGGAGGATTCTTCTGTTCGTAAATGATAAGTATGATAACATTATTGGTCGGAAGAGCACTTGTACGAGGACAGTATCATTTATTTTCAGTGGTTCCTTCTCAACATGATTCAGTGATATTGTTGAAAAGGCTGAAGTGTCTCTCTGCAGACGTTATTTATCTTCCCTCTTTCTTCATATTTTATTTATAGTTGACAATCTCTGAAGATTGGGAACGATATTTTTATTATATTAGAGTATTTCTTCGATTATATCCGCTTTAAGAAATACTGAACCTATTAAGCCCCGTATTCATGGTAAACATTTGTTTAGCAACAGAGTTGAATCAACACGTTGCAGAGTTGCTGTCAACATGTTGCTGGCAACACTGCGTGTTGCAGAGTTGAAACGGCATGTTGACAAGTTGTCGCCCGACGAGCGTAAACATCAGTTTAGCAACAAATGTTGACGCGTGTGGACGAGTTTGCAACAGTTTATAAACATGGCAGTAGTGTGGAGCAATGATAAAATAATGCAACTACCTCCTCGGGCAACATTTAAACGCAGACTGCCGTGTGGACAACCTTTATCGATTTAAACAAAGTTTAAGCAACATTCGCCCCGTTTCATGAACAATGTTTATCAACTGTTGCTCAACAAATGTTTACCATGAATACGAGGCTTTAGACTATAATTGGAGTATTTATCTTTTATTTTTTGAATTATGTTAAGTTTTCTATTTTTGTAACTCCCTTACCTGGAAATCCTCTTTATACTTATTAAGTTAATATTATTTTCCTCAAAACCGTATTTTATTTTGCCAGTACATTGTCTTACACGTTTCAAGCCATTATTCTCCGTATTTAGAAATAACTTAAACTTGATACAGAAATATTTCGTATGGAGAGTCATGCTAAATTGACACTAAGGGAGAAAGGAGGACTAAAGGAGACTAATGATACTTTTGGTTTTCAAACTTAGGATAGGAGTATCAATTTTTATTGGTAAGGCATTAAAATGTAAAGCCATTTAAATCCATCAAAAATAGACTCGGAGTAACCAAAGGGTTTTATTAGACGGTCGCTAGACAGTGCAAATACTCCGTTCCCTCATAAATCACTCCGACAAGGCCAAGGAAATCGGACAAGCCTGTTCATGGCTTCCATTCACGCATGAATTAGTCATGCTGCTGAAGTAGTGCTGTCACAAATTAAAATACACCCAGAAGGTCAATGTTGATGTGCTACGAAAACAAACACACACACATATAGACGCGTACTTACACGAGTATCGTATCAAATGTCTACTTGCATTAGTTTGACTCCTTTCGAAACTGGTGTAGCGCTCATCAATGTGTGCGTGCCCAAATTTTAGAGCGTAGTTTGACTTTGGCCTCTGTCAACTTCCAATATAAACATATAAACGCACACATACATATACTCTATTTGTTCTTGATTGTCCTAAAATGTGGACCAATGTCGTCAATTTCCAAGTCAAAGACGACTACTCCTAGGGTAAAGATAGGGTAAGAATGAAATAAAATCACTATAAACCTTTTTCCTCTTCAGGAGCAATCGTCTTCGGCTGGAAAATTGACAAAATTGGTCCACATTTTGGGACAATCAAGAAAAATAGAATGCTTGTTTCCACGTGTTTCGTAATAATCTCCACTGGAATAAGTTTGACACATTTCGAAACTGTCATAACGTTCATCAATGTGTATGTGTGCGTTTGTTAAGTTCGGTATCGACTTTCTGGGTGTATTTATTTTTGTGCTGCTGTGACTAATCCTCCTCGTCCAACTGATTGATACGTTTTGATAAGACAGAAATTCAGTTAACCGTATGTTTTACTGGTTTTATAGCAATCAATTTGAATTTAATACTTAATGGTGGCTATTGGGCGTTAACTGTATCGTATTTATTTTAGAATAGATAGTTAAATAAACTAGTTTCCTAAGTTCTTCTCATTTTGAATTGAAACCACGTTTACGTCGTTTCAATTCAAAAATTCATTAAATATGATGATACCATTATTCTTGCTAATAGATAATACTTAGCATGAGATCCTATACAATATTTTTAAATTCGGAATGCAGAGTTATGTATAAATGATACTAAAAAATCTTCTTAAGTCGAAATAACGTTCCTAATCAGGTTAGGTTAAGGCGTATTGAGAACATTTTAGCTATCATATAGTTTGTCACTTTCTGACATACGCAATTTTCCGAAGAGCAAAAGAGAGAAAACATTTTATAACAGTGTTTTAGTTACAAAGCGTTTATTAATAAGGTGGTATACCTATACCAAGTTGTTCCTTCTAATAAGACTGATAGGTCTTATTAGAAGGAACGACTCGTAGAAATTAATCTTCTCATCTCCCAATCAAGCCATTTCAACGCATAAAACGTACGAAACAGCCATAAAGTTCCGCATTCTTCTACGTACGAATAACATTGAAAGTGAATTTCATAATTTACCTCAATTATACAATCTAATGTTAATGACGTGATTTCATTTGGAGCTCCGACTTGGTTACGCTAACTTGAAAATGAAATGCCTTATTTGACCGTATTCTTCATTCATACAAGCAACAAACATTTTTCCTACAATTAAATAAAAGTAGGTATTAAGCATAAACTAAATTTCACACTTTTCTTATTTTAATTACGCAAATACCAATGTTGGAGTATTTTTCATTATTTAATTAGTAACAGTAATTAACTGAAACTATACTAGAATGAAAAAAATAATTTAACTAGGTAAGTACCTGTTATTTTTTTATAAGTAGTAAAGTAATAGGTCCAAAGAAAATGACATATCGTCTCCTGAAAAAGTCAATCAAGTGAGAATAAATTAGAAGGAATGATCGAATAGAACACATCACTATAACTCCACTAAGACGTATTCATAATTTCATTTTGACTCGTGGTATTTGTGGTTCACAGTCATTAAAATGAAAACATGCATCGACTCGAGGGTCGAACCTAGAACCTCAGATTTGGCAGCAAATGCACAAACCACTACACAACCGAGGCGTTACATCTAGATTACAATTATAAATAAAGTGATTTCACTACATTTTCTAGATGCATTGTTGATGCAAGCGTCAGAATTGAAGGCCGTATGGATTACTATCCGCTGTCCGAGTAAACATAAACTAGGTTTTTTACTTATTGTGCGTGCGAGAACGCACCTAAATGAACGAGCACATTCATCCTGTATGTTTTAGTTATTAAGCCAGAGAAACGAACGAATGAACTAATAGATACTGTGGCTTTAAAACAGGAATTCAAGAAAGTTAATACATTTTCTTTACGGCTTTGCAGGTGCAATGTCCACCATTTTAAATATAGTACGCAGTAAAATTAATAACCATAAGTTTATTGAGGACTTCTAATGAAGGATTTTATGTTCATTTATAATTAAATTTGTATGCGCCATCATTACACACAAACGCCTCTTATACCTACATACACCAACTCTACCGTAAGCGAATGCGACACACTGCGAACCAGTAGGTCGATTCTGTAAAATTCAGACAAGAACTCGCATGTCACTTCGCTATTCACTCTCACTTCGCGTAAGGTTCAAATTGACCTTGATTTTGCATTCTGTAAGCATCACCTAGGCACTTGCGAAGTGAAGTGAGCTCCAAAGCGACCAATACTGTACTAGTGATTACCACACTCGACAAAATGTAAGTCGATATTTATCGGTTTTTTATTTTACTAATTTTTGACACAGAATTTTAGCTATTTTGATGTTTAAATTTTTTTTTTTTGTATTTTAAGTAATTTGAGGCAGCTAATAAGTAAACAAAAAAAACAGAAAACTCTAAATTCGTGCCGTGAATTTAATAATTACCTTAAATTACGAAAAAAATTACTGACAGTGACAAACAATACCATTAGTAATCTGTGGACAATTTATTTTCATCATTTCATCTATGAGGGCTCCCGGCAATTGTCGTCTTACATTAATGAGCTACAATTGTTTTCATGTTTTTCTCTTTGACAGTGACTATCAGTGGCATTTGTTTGTTTACGTTTTTGGTCTCGAATTCTGAATCAAAGAAGAAGCGCTCCTAAAGGAAGGAAGAAGCGCAAACTCCATTCGCAATTATAATATGGCGTGGACTCGCTTGAAAGGAATTGAAAGAAAAATGGATCGTTCAGAAGCATTCAAGACCGCATACACCGCACAGGTTGAGAGTTTACTGGAAAAAGGTTACGCCTCGCTATGCGATAACCCCGAGGAAGGAAATGCACGGAATTGGTATTTACCTCACTTCGCAGTAACAAACCCGAACAAGCCGGGTAAAGTACGTATGGTGTTCGACGCGGCGGCGAAAGCGAATGGAGTTTGTTTGAACGATATACTGTTAGACGGACCGGACCTGCTTCAAACGTTGCACGGGATACTGTTCAGATTCCGCGAGGGGCCCGTAGCCGTGACAGCCGATATAACGGAGATTACGCGAGCCGACCAATGGAGATGGGTGCCCACTGCGCTGAATGTCGCCGACGACGCGGCACGAACGGAGCACACTCAACTGAATAATAAGGATCGTTGGTTCACCGGCCCGGCATTCCTATACGAACCCCAACAATATTGGCCCGTAGCCGTAGAAGCCGACACGAAGGAAAGCGACGACGAGATAACGCACGCCGTCGTGATGGAAATACCGTGTATAGACGTGAGCCGCTTTTCAAGCTGTGAAAAGGCGGTGAGAATCGTCGCCCTGTGCTTAGAGTTCGTGGGAAAATGTAGGAAGCGCGATGCGAGTGACAGGCTTCAATACCTAAAGAAAGCTGAACTGATACTCGTGAGACTCGCACAAAGGGAGAGTTTCGCGCCCGAGTTACGACGATTAAGGAAAGGAAAACCTGTAGACGGTCAAAGCAAGCTGTACAAATTGGACCCAGTATTAGGAGAGGATGACGTCATACGTTTACACGGTAGGATAAACGCCGCAAACGTTCCCGAGGAGATGAAAAGTCCGCCTATACTGGACGCCCGCCATCACTGGACGAGATTGTTGATACGCCGCGAACACGAAACGCAGCATGACATTGGAAGAGAGCATTTGGTTAACAATCTACGTCAAAAGTACTGGATACTGCGATTACGAACTACGGTTCGCTCGATAGTGAACAACTGCGTTACCTGCAAGCGGAGAAAAGGCACCCCCCGCACCCCCGTCACCGGCGATCTACCCCGCGTAAGACTGGACGCCTACACACGCCCATTCACGAGAAGCGGAGTTGATTGTTTCGGCCCTATGTGGGTGACAGTTGGACGGCGCAAGGAAAAGCGCTGGGGGATGATTTTTACCTGCTTAGTCATGCGAGCGGTACATATCGAGTTGATTCCCAGCTTAAGTACGGACTCAGCAATCATGGCGATACGGCGATTGGCAGCACGACGAGGATGGCCCGAAACGATCGTATCGGATAATGGAACTAACTTTCACGGTGCTGACGAGGAACTTAGGAAGGCACTGGAGGCTTGGAAGCCTACAATTAGAGATTTTTACCTCAAAAAAAGAATTAGTTGGAAGTTCATTGACCCGGGGGTGCCTAATCAAGGAGGCGCGTGGGAGAGATTGATACGGACGTTCAAATCATCTCTGAACACTATTCTCAACCGAAAAACTGTGCGGGAGGAGGTACTGTCGACGCTGGCCGCCGAGATCGAATACACGATGAACGCGCGACCATTGACTCACGTGTCCGTGAGTCCCGATGATCCCGAGGCACTGACCCCCAACCATTTCTTGTTGGGGACTGCAAACGGAATGCCTCACATTGGAATATACGACTCGGCGAACAGGCAGGTGTGGAAGGCCGCCCAGGGGTTGGCCGACGAGTACTGGAGGCGATGGACGCGGGAGTACTTGCCGACATTGACGGCGCGAGGAGAGCTGCATCGAGACACCGGGAACATCACGCCGGGAACCATCGTCCTAATCGTAGACGGAACGCTGCCCAGGAACGTATGGCCGTTGGGAAAAGTCATGGAGACGTATCCGGGCCCGGACGGTGTTGTGCGAAGCGTGGATGTGTGGACGAAGGGTGGCATTTTTAGACGCCCTATCAGGCGTCTAGTCGTCCTAGGAAAAGTACGAATAAGCAGAATAAAGAAGTCAATTTTGTATTTGGAAAGTTGGTGTTTCATTGAGGAGAGAAATCCATCGCAGTAGGCAGGCAGGAACCCTACACTACACTACACCACCAACAATAACTATGAGTTCTTCTATTTTCACTCGTAAAATAGATGCTTTTATTTTGACACTTTAAATCGGGTTTGAGTGCGAAGTGACCATAGATGTAGGATATACAAGATGCACATAGAAAGCTTGGAAGCATCACCAAAAAAAATATACACATGTGTTGGTGAATGTCTATGTGCGAGTTAAAAATAGTGTTGGCCACAATACATTTTTACTTTATGGACTATTTCAGTTTCAAACTTGAAAGATTGGACTTGATATTTCATACTTGAAAACTTCAAATAAAGATGACCGCAAATACACTGGCGGGATTGCGCCGAAAAGACTCCCAGCCACCCCCCACGCTTTAAAAAAAACGCTGGCCCTGTTTTTTTCTATTTCAATATCCCAACTTGACTAGATCCCTGGCGTACGGCGGCGGGGCAATACAACTTTCTTTTTTAAACATACTCGTTAAGGTTTAAGTTGTATGTCTAAAACATTTATACCAAAAGTACAGGTAATTAAAACACTGAATATAATTTTGATTAATTATTTATTGCCCTCGGAATATTACAGTTTTGTTTAAGTGTGTTCGTAACGTTTCTCTATCCAATTTTAACAATTTACTCTCATGTTTTAATCGGAGATCAAAATAAGTTTCGATTATAGTTTTCTTATGCAGATATCTATGACTGTCTAAGGGATCTTGATCTAAAACATGATGTTGTAGATTATTAAACAGGGACTGTACGTTACTTATATAACTTTTAACACACATTTAGCAAAAATTAGTTCAGTCATTATTTTCTTCTTCATATAATCTCTGAAAAAACTCTCAGTCTTAGAACACAATGTAATAACGTCTTTAGATGTCATTTCCTTTGGATTAAACATTTGTTGTCAAAATGTTTGCTACAGATAGTGGAGTTAGTACTAACATTCCAATCTGGTCTATTTACAGTCCGTAACCATTTTTCACGCACAAGGTGGAAATCTAGAACAAAATATTAGTTACGCAATTAGGTACCAAGTTTTGTATTCTTACACGTAAATAATGAGTTCCTAATGTATATTGTAATTTTATTTCAAAATTGCTTGATTAAATAACTTTTATTGATGTCTTGACAGTCTCTAAAAAAGATCAAGTTTTTATCGATACTCGTGTCGTCATCGCTTTGTCAAGCAGTAGCGAAGCAATTTACTATTTTACATATTTTTTCCGCGAATTCTGTATTAAATCACGAAATATACTTAAATTTATCAACGGATAACAATAAACTATTGTAAACATCTTTTACTGAGCCGATTTAGAGCAGAAATTTGGCAAAATATGGTTCGAGAAATTCCAATAACAAAATCGTATTTACCTGTGAAAAGTGTATTGGTTGGGATTATATCGGCTTGTAACGTCACATCCAGGTACAGAACAGGTCACCATAATTGAAAATTGTAATATTCTTAAGTTTAATCGAGGGATTAGTTAAAAAATCACAAATTCCACCACAACGTGAAACGGACTCGGACGCTATGGGCTCTTACTCGAAAAAATTATGACTTATCGGTACTCCTTTCGCTGTCCCTTTTTCTCTCGGGCGGTTTGAACTTGATTAGGATTTCTCGCTCGCACGCTTCATGTATCTTGGGAATTCACTGGACGGGCATGTCCGCGGGCAGTCTGTCCGGGCATGCCTGGCGACGCAATACACTTCACAGACTCTTCAGTTTGTTTTAGAACGGCTTCGCTATTAGTTGTGTTGCAAGATGGCAATGCAAAGGCGAAAAATTGCAATAGTTACGCTAAATCAGCTCTGGGATAAATTTCTTTACATTTTTCAATCAAATGTTGATAGGCGGTATTACGCATTTCACTAGAATTCATAAATTCCTTGCTTTTTACCTTCCATAAACATGGATAAGTTTTGTATTTAGCTATAAATTCTTCCCAGAATATTTTATTCTCATTAAAACTCATTTTAAATTAAAAATTCTACACAACTCGTCGAACGATAATAAGCGGACGTCTGTTTGGGTTGCTATCACTGCCAGGTCTGTCCACAGGCCGCCTGGACTAAGCATTCACGCTCGGACCTGTCGGTGCCTGTGCAGACAAAATGAGATCGCGCGGACTTACAACGGGCAGTCTGCCAGACCGCCCGCGGCAGTACTACACTGACTGATAAAGCACAGACATGATAGTAGCGAAGCCCGTCGGACTTGCCTGCAGGCTTGCCCGCGGACATGCCCGTCTAGTGAATTCCCCGCTTTTGCGTAGCGAAAAAAATTCTAAGGGACCTTACGCACTAGCGGTTGGCCGCTAGGCGGTTAGACTCGAGCGGTCCAACCGCTTAACGCGGTTTCTTCGCGGTTAGCCGCCATAGCGGTCAGCCGCGATGAAACCGCGTTAAGCGGTTGGACCGCTCGAAGGCGCGTGGCTCATAAACAAAATGGACGCCGTCGAGATAGCTTGTGTTATTTATTTTTGGCTGCGCAACTGAAAACACGTGCATACTTCACCGGCGGCTCGCCGCAAACTAACCGCCAGTGCGTATACACAAGATGGCGGCTAGCCGCGAAGCGGGCCGCGTCACTCCATTCAACCGCCGCGGTTGAAATTTTGTGGCGGTTTAGTGCGTACAATCATAAGCGGTTGCATATTAAACTGGAAAAGCGGCTAGCCGCGCGGTTAGCCGCCCCCGCGGTTAGCCGCTAGTGCGTAAGAGCGCTATATCTATGGAAGTGACCGTCGAAGTGACGGAGGAATTACCGTATAGAATGCCACTTTTTACGTCATCTCATACTTTATCTGTCAAAATCTCGAAGTCAATTTAGTTCAACTCGCAAACACGCTCGCAAGAGTAGCGCTAGTGTAGATTCGAATTAACAACCGAGTTTTAGAAAGAAACTCACAGCGGATTCAGATTCGAAGTTTAGAATGAAGTCTTACAGAATTACATAGCTGAATATAGAGACTCAGAAAGGTCAAATGCTTCCTTAGGAAAGATTTAATTAGTGATTTTGACATGTAATGTTTCTACAAAACTCCAGTCTATTCTCCACATCCGTTCTATAGTTTATCCGTGAAAGAATAACATCCATCCTTCAATCCTCACATACTTTGTTGTTAACATGACTAGATTAGATTAGTACTAAAATGAATGAGTACTATCGTACAACAAAGCAAGACAAGATTCATATATTATCTAGTTCTGCAAATGTACTCGACGCAACGAACCGCGAAAGAATACTATTTCATTTGGTGAGATTTATTTGCAAACATTACGCAAACACGGTGAGAGCATCAAATAAATGGAATGTTTATCTTCAATGTGGTTTACTAGGTTTGCCGCTAGAATGTATACATGTTAGTTATCCAAACTAACGAACCGATACCGATATCTTGAGATGAGAAGTGTTTGCCCAATAGTATAAAACCCGGACAAATTCATTCGCGGTTAATTAGACCCAAATTAAGCTCTAAGTTTGCAATATAAAATTTATACATACACAAATACTTTTTAAGAATATAATTGACACCTAGACGTGTTCGTCAACAACTATGTCTTCCCACATTGTTGACTTCGGAATCGAACCCGCAACCCCCGAGTAAGCGCTCTCACTGCCACTGTGCCAACGGGCTTGTCAAATGTGACCAGTAGTTAGTTCATGACCAGGACCTCATGGACTCAGATCATCTCTATGATGGATTTGAAGGTCATCTGAGTTCTCCAAAAAAGATAGAAGATAGATAGAAGAAAGATAGAGATAGAAGTCTCCCTTGATTGGCCCTTAACCAGAGAGATCCCCTTAACCAAATCATTTATCCCCCGGATCTAGCTCTCTTAAATAAAATCCTGGATCTTCCACTGTTCGCAACATAGCGCGACTAAACAAACAATCTCTACAGCTTTATTATACGAGTGTTAGTACAGATTGATGTATATATGCCCATATAGGGACTCCAACGGAAGCGTCTACAACATCAATTTTCTATTCAAATGTTTGAACATAAGCATAATTCACTGTTTTGCGTAAATCGGATATCGTCGCTCATCAAACATGTCGGTCTCTCCTTATTTAACTTGTTTTCGAAAGTCTCGTCAATTTTTATGTCCTTCGTATTTAAATTTTGATTCAAATGATCAGTGGTATCGATATCCTCATCATTACATACTGTATGACTATGCATGAGTTGGGTACGTATCGTGTACTTATGATCATTAATGGTTGTAGGGTTGTCGAATTCGCGATTATTGAAAACTTGTCTGATTATCGGACTTGCTTACTCTAAACATTTCATTATATTGTAAATACAATGTTCAATGGCCATTTAAGTTACATAAATAATTAGCTATGGTAATGAAAACAAGCGATTTTTTGAAAATAGAACATGAACACTAAATCTTACACATTAATGCTGTGTTCTTTTAAATTACTAACACAAATTGGAGTAATGTACAAGGAAACACAAGAATGAATTTCTAACAATCAAACATTCGTCATACACAGGTTATTTGTTTTAGTAAGAAAGCTATTAAATGTCTGAACAAGCTATAAGTGCAATGAAAATGTCCACACGACCTCACAAAGGTGATCCGACATTTTCCACAGCCCGTAGCCTTAAGCTACAGTTGTGAGGTTTTTATTCCTTTAGTCTCTCTAGTGATATTTCTTTCGTCTTTTATTTTTAATGAACAGAACATGCCCATGTTTGTTAATTATATAAATAAAGACATGTTAGACGAATAAGTATATCAGAAATGAAACATGATCGGTATTAAGCAGTCTTTGTTTTTAGGCGCTCTAAAAACTGGGACCTGATTTGGCCACAAACCTATACGAAATTATTGGGTTACCTTTGTTTTATCAAAATATGTTTGACAAATTATCACTTTCCAAAATATTTTTCGCAGAATTTCATTTCCCAAATAATCGTTTGCCAAATTAACTCTTCACAAATAATTGTTACGCAAACGTAATGTTTGACACATGAATGTTTAGGCAATGCCTCGCTCGCCAAATGGTAGTTTGACCAAATTTCATTTAGTCAAATGTTTTAGTTGGCATAACATATTTTACGCAAAACAAAATTAGGAAAATGATTTGTTCTGGGAGCAGTTCGTTTTAGTTGGGGGAACCTAACCTACTGTTCTGGGAGCGGTTCGTTTTAGTTGGGGGACGCAGTTTTAACCTAACCTAACCTACTTACCTAATTGAATCTCTTCATTGGGTTTTTTTTAATGCGGGAGCTTCGCCCCCCGAGCCCCCCTTTACCCTTCAGTTTATGTCAGTTTTTGGTTTTATCGAGGGCCACAGTTCTTCACAATTCATTTGACTAAACGTTTATTAACTAATATTTTTTTGCCTTAATAAAGCATTTGCTAAAAGACCAAATGCCGAAATGTCATTTTCCGAATTAATATTATGCTGAATAAAAAATTGACAAAACGAAAATTTGCGTATTGTAATTATGCCAAAGATTGCATTGGCAAAAAAAAACAGTTGCTAATATTTGTTTGGGAAATGAAATTTGACCAAAATAATTTTGGCAAAACGGCAGGATCCCGAAATTATTGAATGAGAACATTATAAAAGACTTCAGCCAACGGATTTACCCACATACATACTAGACAGTATAGAACCAACAAGACCTACAACATTTCTAAATTAGACGTATATACAGGTCAAGTCAAAGTCAAATAATCAGTTATTGCCCCAACGAGGCTCTTTTAAACGTACTTTACATACACATAATATGCTATAGGATAATATGATATGGTGGAATGTAAACTTTTTTTAAACCGTGACAGCCCTATTCCTCCGGTCGGCAGCTGTTTCGGTGTGCAAACTGCAATTTCAGACGGCCAACACATGTTGTTTGTTAACATCCATGCATTCAGTACTCGCTGGCTTCGAGATGGAAACTAAATTGGGTCAATAATACATGAGACATGACTAGACCGTACGCGTCGTTGACAATACAGATATTAGAACAGTCAATTGTTTTATGGGAACAATTTGCTTTATGGGAATCGTTATATTAACGGTTTCAAATGATATTGTGATATTTTTATTGAATCATTGGATGAAGATTTTTGGTAAAATAACTTAGTTTCAAATGCTTTCTTTGTAGAGATTTAATGAGTGATTTTAACATGTAACCTATGAAAAATTTTGTCAATTAGTTAAGTGTCGTTTTAAGGACTTCTCTGACTGCGGCAATAAAAGTATTTATTTAGAAGTAAAGTTTTTTCATTAAAAAGTTTCTTTGTATTCTAAAATTGGTAAAATATTCCTCATAAAATACTCCGTTCAGATTGTTGTACCAACTTAATGGATCTAGAGAGAATAAAATTATATGCCTACTAAATAAAAGCAATAATTGATGTTGCGGTAATTAACCCCTGAACCCTTAGTCTTTCTTAATGGCAAGTCACTGTATATACTCGGTCGAGAGTCAACCCTAAGTATCTGAGTAATAAAATTACGTGAATCAACTTAAAACTTTTATTAGCATTAACTTTAGTTTATCTAAGTAATAACTTCTAGATTGATGAAGAACTTTTACCAACTCCGCAATAAACTGTTGAAGAAAAAAAACAATTATCCAAGAAATCTTCATTAACTACTGTAATACAAACAAAAGGATTCTCAATTGTGTTCAGTCACGACTTTTCAAGTAACTCCAATTACTAGGTTTCCTTGAAACCTATTAGTCCTTTCCCAAGGCTTTTCCTAAACAAACACTGTAATCGCTGTAAAACAAAGACGGAAATCAAGTATTTGATTAATAAACAGCACAAACAAACGAGGCTATTCATTGTATTCGAGATTTGAATCAGTTATATAAGAAAGAAGATTTTTATTGGTATGCTATTTGGGTGCTGCTCGTAGGTACGTTAACCTTCTTTACTGTACTAATAATGTCAGTAAAAAAGATCTTTGTCCTATATACTTCCTCAAAGGTAGTTACGACTTTTTAAGTATGGAGCTGTTCCAAAAAATACCCATGTAAATTCGTTTTTTCTCCTACTCCCCAGAAAAGGCACCACAAAGATATATAGCTAGTTCCATATACCCATTTCCTTTATGGTCCCTTAAAGATCCATAAAGCGTAAAAGGACGACATACACGATGTTTCCAGGATGCAAAAAAATCCTCTCGCATTCTATTGTACTCTGAATTATCCCTCGAATAATACGGCAGCCATTTTTGCCCTAATCAAGCCCTTAAAACTTGTGATAAGGCACGCTTTGCCAATTCAGAGGACCCTAAATTGTGTAAGTGCCCTTAAGGGATGCGATGTGATTGCGGGCTAAGGTGCTTCACTAAATTACAATTTCTTGTTACCTAGGTAGAGATTAGGATCTTGACCTATCTTCCGTTTATAAGGGCTTGAACAAACTCAGCGTTTTATTGGTAAAGTTTTTCGATAAATTATCGTTAGATAACTAAACTTGGCGGCCAATTAATTTTACAAAAATATCAGTCGAAATTAATGAAATATAAAGGTACTTTTGAGATAGACATCTCGCCGATTTACTTTGTCGTTATACGATATAATGTTGACTTTACCTACCCTAAATGTCGGTTAGTTTCGCTATGCTCGATTCCCGCTATGCACTGATCATAAAATACCTACCAAAAAGTGCCGCTATGCACGGAATCAGATTTTTGGACTGTCGAAAGGAAAATGCTTATGTTTAAATAAATAAAAATTTAAATAAATACTCTCTTACTAGTTTCACTAACTATAATTAATAATCAGTATTCGTGTTAATCAACTCATAGCTTAAACCGTCAACACCAAAACAATGAGTTTTTTGGGTTACCTCTTCCGGGAATTTGTACCTGAGTGTTAACTTTTGTCCTTGAATAGAAAGAGACAGTAGGATTGCGGTTTTGGTACATCTTTATTTTACTGATAAGCATAACATAATTAGGTTAGTTCGTTAGTACGTCTGCAATCATGTCGGACGCAAGTTCTTCCCGTGGTCCGGTTAAAAATTATACAATAATTGATAGTAGACGTGGTGGAAATACCCTGTTATATACCGGACACAATTACCATTTTGTAAGACAAAATAAAAGAACTGTTTTCTGGCAATGTGTAAATAAAAGAAGTGATCTTAAATGCAGTGGAAGTGTAACTTTGGAATCTGAAAATATATATTTTCTTGGCTAGTTTTTGAGTTAATTTATGTTTCATAGTGTTTTTATATTTTTAATCGAAATATACGCAATTCTTAAATTTAAATTAGATTTTTATTTACTAAAACAATTTTCCTCAAACTATGCAGTCCCAGGCTAGCTTTAAGAGTATACTTTAGAAACACTTTTCTATCGAATTGTACCTTCCATTGTTTAAGGTAGCACTGAGAAATTCAGAGCAAAGCGGCACTTTTTGGTAGGTATTTTATGATCAGTGCATAGCGGGAATCGAGCATAGCGAAACTAACCGCTAAATGTGGGCTTTACCTAAATAGGTACAAACGAAATATAATGATAACATAAGGTTAGTTAATTAATGAATTGCTGAAAGCACCCAAAGGTGTCCTTGGTCGGGTACCGGCGCACACGAAACAAATACGTACATACACCACAGTAGTCTACGTAGAGAACTTAACGGAAAGTTTAAATTAATATTTAATTGAAAAGAAAATCATTCATGCGTTTATCACATAGCCCGCACATAACCGTAATCACAGATTAGTTATATTAATGTTTGCGGTCGGAGCAAACATTTAGCTGAAGTAAGGCTATGGAAATACTTGTGGCGTATTCAGATTGCAAAACCCATAGTTAATAGATAACTAACTTCCAGTTAAGGAATTTAATGAAAGTGTGGTTCAATAACAGCATTATCATTATGAATGGTTACTGGTTTCTTACGTTTAAGCGAAGACTAATGAACTAAGACTAAAGACTAATGAAATTACGTTTTTGTGTCTTCTGTCACCACGTTTCAAGTAGTGGACCTGAATCGTCAAAAATGTGAAGTCAAAGCGAAGTGTATACGTAGTTTCAATTCATTATTTTGCGCTGGTCTAAAAGTATTCAGTTGGTTTGTTTGTAAAAAAACATTATATTTAAAATCCATATGTATAGTGAAATTGCTACCTTGTACCATACTCACAGACGCAAATTAAAACGGTGAACTTATTTAGCGTAATTTTTCATACATTAAATTTTCTCGGTTTTCACCAATATACAGAGTAATTTAAGAGGAAGGTTTGTGACTACTTTTCGTATCAAAATTCTTACAAGAACGAGTACAATTCGGGTAATCCCGCGAGACACTGCTAGCATTACATATTTCTGATTGCTGCCTTGCACTTATTGGCTTTACAATTAACTATATTAATACGATTTCTCGAACACATTTACATTAGAGCAATCTCCTAGATCCTTCTTGTAATCCGTAGCCCTTAATCAAAGGATTAACTAGGATTTATACGACCACAACGAGTTTCTAAGCCGAACTACGATCTTAGACCCGAATGTACTCACCTCTACAGTTTTAATTTATAATATAGTTGAGGAAGGTTCAGGTGTAATGGACAATAACTGTTGTTTGGGGTGAAATTATTTCTGTATGTACAATCAACTACAAAAGTTGAACACTTTCAATACTACTAAACACTTCAACACTTAAAGATTCCATGTTAAATAAGAATGGAATACACTTACACATAATGTACCATTGTTTTGTAATATTGAATATGATTATCAACTTTTGTAGTTGTCAGTACCTAACTTTGATCTACCAGTAGTAATATTTGCCTATAATTGCCTACTGCTAGGGAGGGTATAGGATTCTCACTATACTTCCACCTGATCTCTTTATTAGCTACTAGCGGCCCGCCCTCGCTTCGCTTCGGGTAATCAAGATTTCATGTAGGAAAATCGGGATAAAACATTGCGTGTCTCCCGCAGGAATATACACAATCAAAATTTCAAGTGGGAAATTGGGGATAAAATATTACATGTCTCGCGCGAGTATATATGTATACACAATCAAGATTTCATGTGAGGAAGAATTCGGGATAATACCTACATAGCACGTCTTCGTCGTTCGTAGTTCGTAGGTAGGTATATCCCCGCGCGCTTTGACCGCACGAAACAGTAAGTAGCCATAAGAGACCCGCCATCGAGCATTACTATTTTGTAAGCAGCGCCCCGCGGTTTTACCCGCGTTGTGGCCGTTCCCGTGGGAATTTCGGGAATTTTTTTACATAAAAACCTTCCTCTTGAATCACTCTACCTATTACAAAAAAACCGCATCAAATCCGTTGCGTAATTTTAAAGATTTAAGCATACAGACAAACAGACACGAAACAGAGACGACTTTATTTTATACTATGTAGTGATTTTCTCATCATAACTCTGAAACTAACTGTCCGATTTTAATAATTTAAAGAGGTACACAAAGAAACATAATTAACCTTGATTGTAGAGCCATTTATTTTGATGTAGATTCATATCATCATATGAATATCATCAACTTAAAATTACACTCCTTTTTTAACTAATTAAATTTAACTTAAAACGGTTATTGTGTCTTAACTATAATAGTTAGACATATGCCCTCGCGAACTTATTTGTTTGCAATGATATGTACTTTGATTGTGTAGAACATTGTTTTTGTGTATCATCAATAGATTTAGTAGCGCACGCCAATAACCAATTTTTTTAGGCATGTTTTTCATACCTTGGGTTACATATACCCGCGTTGTGCCCGTTCCCGTGGGAATTTCGGGAATAAATATAGCCTATGTCACTCAGGGATAGTGAACTTATTTGTTTGCAATGATATGTACTTTGATTGTGTAGAACATTGTTTTTGTGTATCATCAATAGATTTAGTAGCGCACGCCAATAACCAATTTTTTTAGGCATGTTTTTCATACCTTGGGTTACATATACCCGCGTTGTGCCCGTTCCCGTGGGAATTTCGGGAATAAATATAGCCTATGTCACTCAGGGATAGTGTAGCTTTCGAATGGTGAAATAATTTTTTTAATTCGGTGCAGTAGTTTCAGAGCCTATTCGAGACAAACAAACAAACAAACAAAAAATCAAACCTTTCCTCTTTATAATATTAGTATAGATAGTATAGATAAAATAATAGGATTTGTTGGTGATTTCAGGCACAACTACAAAGTCTCAGAAACTAAACTTCTAACTAAGATATTGCTAAGAATGTTAACTAATCAAGGTAATTCAATATTCAATATATTATATTCAGAATCGATTAACACTAATGGACTGACACTTTATGGAGTACGATACATACCTGTGGACTACGCTGAAAATAAGTCTACTAATGTATCTTAGTTTTCATCGCCCCCACCTCCACTATCAAAAGTTGAAACTTTACTTATACCCCCATCAAATCAACCCTCAATAAAAACTTTAATAAATGACTATCCATCAAAAATAAACTGTCATCATAAACTGAAACAAATTGGATTTATTAAAAAGTAGGAACATTGATTTTTCCGACGTCGCGCGCGGCGGCACGGGCGCCAAGCAAATCTAATTGATGAGGCGGACGCAGCCTCATGAAATTTAGATGAGTTCTTCTGAGGTGAACCATAACTGATGGCATTTCTATTAATTCATCTATCTTTGTAATTAGGTGCGCATTTCGTGGAAGAAATGAGCTTAATGGAATTATATATGAGGTCATTGCTTATGATGGTGATGGTTATGGGTTTTTAATTTACCATGTATACTATTGCTCTATTGCTAATCTTTCCAGTTGTGTGGCAAACTTCACACTACTGGTAGTGTTACAGAACCAACGCTGTCCTAAACCAAATTTAACCGAATATATCCTTCAATCCTTATATAATTATCCTTCTCTCAGATAGAAATGCCACTACGACCACCCTTCCATGTAGGGGTCGAGCTGCACGTTGCTCAATCACATCAATCACACAATCAAACAATCACAATGAACAAATATCGCTTTGTCAAACTACGCCACGAGCGCTATCTCACTGAAGATATCAGTACAGTGAGGATGATATGTTGATAGTTGATAAGTTTCACTACAATTGAGGATATTGCAATCGACTTTTTTATAATAATACTATAGAGTGATCCTGAACAGTTCTTGTTATGGTTAAATTGCCGTGTGCTCGTGAGAAAATTGATGAAGTCAAAAACAAAACCCTTTGAAATTGTAACTACATAGAGCTGCCAACCACAAGTTTAAGAGTATCCACGTTCTAGTCACGTCACGTTTAACAAAATAGATTTTCATTTGTTATCTTTTTGTAATTCGAAGGATTTTTTATTACTTAATAAAAAAATATGAAAATAAAATCAAAATTTATTTTTAAAGTGTTTTTATCATACTTTTTAGACTAGAATACTTTGCTAGAAATCTTGAAAATATTAAAATTAAAATCCGTAAATGAAGGCAAAACGATATTAGACCTTTTATCGTCATGTTTGAAAAGCGTTTTTACGGTTACAAATTATTAGTAGCCAATTGAAATTTACAAAAAGTATATACATATAACTGAAAAACCTATTTAACGTAGCACCTAATGGATTTCGGTATTTGCTCATTTAGATTTTAGACCTACCTACATTATTTACCACTATAGAAATAAATAAACAGTACTAACACAAAGTTACTTAGTTCTGTGATCACTATTTTTTAAAATATTTTAAAAACATATGATTAGTACCTATATCAATGAAATTGCAAAGGTAATTTCAGAATCAATATAGATACACAAATAATTATGTTATTGGCCCCACGTAAGAAACATACACGAAATTTTATATCATTAACAAAATAAAATAAAATAACTGTCAATTCCATTTATTTCTCTACACTACACCATTCACCAAATGTCACCCGTAGAGACAAATTGACACTTGCCATGTTTAAGTGAAAATTAGCAAACTGACAAATTCCCCTACACCATCACTTGATTGACACCTTCGATCAGATTGACACTCTAGTAAATAACGACGGGGCCAAATGGCAACCCCAAAGATTAATGAGTTAATTCCTTCCCTGCCAACTCCAAAGAGATTTCAATAGAACACGATTCAACATAATTGAACTTAATTACTGTATTCTGGAATTCACTCTATACAATCCTCTATGGATTAGCTAGAAACATTAGACGCGGCTGACGGTTTCAGCTGGACGGCCAAAGAAACGTCCGAGACTTATGTTCTATAGTTTGCACGTCACTGATTTAACCAATTTTATGATTGTGATCTGTGAAGAGATGAGACACTGAGATTTCGGGATCCAACACTAATGACACTTGACCTGAGACTTGACCGGACACTCGTGACATTCGACCGATTCCCAAACAAGCACGTAACACTGGCAAAATTGCGACATAATGTCAGTGGAAACCATCAAATAAAAATTTAATTTAATTGACATTCGACCGGACACTCCTGAATGACCACCTGTCGAAATGACTACTACCGTTCAGCCGCGTCCGTTTATCCGCGTCCGTCAGCCATGTCTGATATATAACTGGCTCTAACATAGAAATATTGACAGTCAGTGTGTCCTGTTCTGAATGTGAAATAATTGAGATGTTGTAAGCGATTGCGTCAACAGGATTGAAGGGACGAGGGGCCGAAGTGGGTCAAAACGTTGTAATTTGTCTCCAAATTAAATTATTTATCTACCTTGAATTTAATGGTATCGAAATGGAAGGTTAAACGGAATTTGATTAAGTATTCAATTTGAATCAAATTTCACTAATGCACGATACGAATAAAGGAAAGACATAAGGAAAATCCTTAGTCTGAATCACAAGGTACAAAATTAGTTCGAGCATCATAGATTTTAATCTAGGTCTTAAATAAAACGTCTATACATTTAGGAAATAAATACAGCAAACATCATCCACCCTCGCCTATTTCCAATGTTGAAACAACATACCTAAACGGAAGCAATACCTGTTCCAGAATAATTTATTTTCCTAGAAAACCTTTATCTGAACAAAAAGTTAGAAGCATTCATCCATCTTCATTTCCTTATACCAATAGGCTGTTGTACTTATGTTGAGTGCCGAGGCATCATGAAACACGGCTTCTGGTAAACACGAAATTATTATCATTATCTCGAATAAGCCAAGTCTAGTGTCAGAGTTTTTAGATCACCTAAAGGCCTACGTTTGTAACAAAATTGTAATATGTGCCCTTCAAAGCGCTCGGAGAGAATGCCACTACAGGCTAACCATTTACGCAACGGCAGAGTTTTACGTTGCTTAACAGTAACCGGGAAGTTAACATCACTGAACAAAGCTACACCAGAATGCTACTGAAATTATTTGCCCGTTAGGTATTTGCGTTCAAAATAATCCCGGTTGCAATGTCAACTAACTACAAAGGATTAAACGCATTACGCAGCCTAATTTCTACCGTTTTGTTATGGATTTTATGATGAAACAGATTTGTTCATGTGACTAGCCATAGTAAGTAAACTGAATAATGCAAAACTATGATTAAATTTCCAAAAAATCAATATTAGAAATAAACAATTTAAATTACTACAGTATAAAACAAAGTCACTTTCCGCTGTCTGTCCCTATGTATGCTTTGAACTTAAAACTACGCAACGGATTTTGATGCGATTTTTTTCAAATAGATAGAGTAATTCAAAAGGAAGGTTTATATGTATAATAAATTCCCGAAATTCCCACGGGAACGGTTACAACGGGGGTAAAACCACGGAGCGCTGCCAGTTAAAGATAAACTCGAACCATTTAGTGCATCAAAGTAAAAGAAGAAGTATCTTGTTATCCTATTTTATCAATAGGATAACAAAAGATAAAGTAAGATAGACCCGTTGCCAGTCATGGAAAATAAGAAAAAGGCCGAACAGTTTATAGACCGTCTAACCACCTTATACCATGTTTGTTCACGAGTCCAGTTACAAGGTAACCTAGTACGTCTGGTACTCGTCCTAAGCAAATCAATTCTAAATCTGGACCACATAACCTGAAGCAGTATAGTTGTTTACATTTTCAGAGGACGGTAATGGGTCCTTATATTGGAGATCACTTGTTGCTAGGGACTGTTTACTCGTCCCGACTTAAGTGTGAAAACCTTTTGAGCGTGTATTGTTCTGCAGTTATTTTTGAACGAATGGAATTTTGGTTATTGTATGGATTTAATAAAGTGGGGTACTGAACTGAATTTATTCTTTGGGGTAGAAAGGGATATTGTATCTCTCCCATAAAGAACATTTCTTCTTTTGTTGAGACAAGAGACAAGCAACGACGAAAAGCGGTTTTTGCTAAATGAAAATTAATGAGGTCTTAAACTAACTTTTTGTGTTTGGAAATCCGCTAGTCACCGTCTTATCTCTGCCTGCACCGCGGTACCTACATTATGTGGACCTGATTCTGAACACCACTACCACAGTGTATAGTTTGAGATAAATACTAAGAGTTAATTTTATTTTATATCTTACATATCATAAAACAAAGACCCCAAAAGCAATGTATGTATGTAATTGTTTTTTGCTAAATCTACGAAACGGATTTTTGCAAAATTCACGGAGAAACGGGTACAACGCGGGTGCTACCGTGGGGCACTGTTGGTGACTGATATCTATAACCTTTGATGAGTCATCCTTATGATATATTTCAAAGCGTTTAAAATTTAAATTATTAAAACAACTTTCCATTTTGACACAATAGTTGATAAAATGTCACTTAAAAGGCATTTAAACCGTTATTTGTGAATTAGGCTAAGTGTAGATTTTTTTTACTACTTAGTAGAAGTCGCGTTGGTTTTAAAGGCTTTTTCAATTTTATTTTGGTATTTCAATAGTTCCTTGGTAAAATTGTCGAAAGTCAATCTTAAAGTTTAATCAAACTTTCCAATTAAACATTTCATAAATCACCTCTTTATTCTAAAACAATGTTTTATTAAACCTAACTAACTGCAACAGAGACGTCCATTAAATCGACACTTAAGTAATTGACGTATTTTTTCATATATGTATCACTACATAGTATAAAATAAAGTCGTCTCTTTTTCGTGTCTGTCACACTGTTTGTCTGTCTGTATGCTTAAATCTTTAAAATTACGCAACGGATTTTGATGCGGTTTTTTGTAATAGGTAGAGTGATTCAAGAGGAAGGATTTTATGTAAAAAAATTCCCGAAATTCCCACGGGAACGGGCACAACGCGGGTAAAACCGCGGGGCGCTGCTAGTTACAATATAACATCTGTCATTAAATCTCTACTTATGACGTCTCTGACTACGGACGACAGAGAATAAAATTAAAACGCTCAAGTATTAACTTATGTTTAGTTATTTGCTTACGAGTATTCCATATATTGCAAAACTCATCCATATGAGACTTTAATAAGAACTTTGTCATATTCCATTCATATTCAAACTTTTGCAATAACTGCATATATCTCAATGAAAATTTTCAATTTAATAATATGACTAAGTACTTTAATATTCAAATCAAATCAAATAAGTTATATCCCACCCTAATATTACCACAGAATGTTGGGTAACCGCCATTAAAAATGAAAATTCCTGAACAAAATTCGCCATGCAGCGGGTAGACTCGGTCACCCAAGGCAATATTTATTCATACAATGTTAATTAAAAGCCATTTTGAAATTCATTGGTATGACTGCCCAATGCCCATCGTATTAAAATGAACCAACTACCGCATGATAAATTAATGAATACGTTATCACTGAAGCCTGTAGGCAACGGACTTTTGTCCGCGGACAAATCAGTGAAATTATGATTATTATCCTGTGAGGTCTTTGGTCAGTCTTTACTTACTTTATAATAGTAGTTTATGCAACTGTCATATAAGGAAGGGTATTAAAACACGAGTGTGAGTTTATGAAACGAGCGCAGTGAGTTTCATAATAGTAACGAGTGTTTTAATACCCGTGTTATATGCAGTTGCATACACTACTTTATCTTCACTAATGCAATTAATCAAACAACAAGAGTAAAAGCTGACAATAGTTTTTCACGCGTACGTGTATTGTCACAGTGAACTTGCCGCCATTAAAATCTAACCATTGAGAGTGCAGCTCGCGCAGGGCCAATCAGGAGCGAGCGCGCGATGTTATAATGAGATTTTACGATATCGATGTGGATATTATACCATCATGTGAAATTGCTTAAATTGAGTGTTTTGTTGTCTGCGCTATAACAGTAGTAATTATAAGTCAAGTATTGGAAACATAAGTAGAATGTTACAACCTCAGAATACAGAATAACCAGAACCCGTGAGCGCGCATAATACTGTAGCTACTCAAACTAGCCTTAAATAGTGTAGTTTGATGCGCAACCGATCAGTCACTTTGTGACCGTCGGAACGCGCTAACGTGTTTTACCCGTGACCAATTTCACGAAACTATGCCGTCTTGTGTCATTCCTACCCGTACAAATGCAGTGGGTCTGAAAAAGAAACAGGATGGGATCACATTTCACGTGTAAGTATCGCATTTAGGTATCGTCTTATTTAAATATTTAATTATTTTCTCAGATTTCAATTGTCATAGAGAGTGATGCGTCAATCTATGCTAGTGTTGCCAATATAAGAGTTTTGATTTACCCTTCTTTTTATTACCTTTTGAGGGCTTTAATTCGTTGTAGAATATTAATAAGTAATATAATAAAAAATAACCAACTTGAAAAAAGAAAGTATAAAGCGTAAGTGCGGCTCCTATGTACCTAACCTAACAATCCTATTAAATAGTAAGTATGTTAGTCTATAGGATTTCTAAACAAATTTTTGGTGTGCGTGTGAGGTAGAAGGGGAGAGGGGGAGCGGGTATAAAATTATGTTTCTATATTAGCCATCTTAGATAGTGAAAAATTGTAATTGGCCCTAAGTTATTATTATTTTTTTATGTAACTCTTGTACCTAGCTGTAAGTTTTCCGAATACTTTAAAATAAAATAAAATAAAATAAAAATATATAATTTTTCCATCACCCGATAAAAGTGTGCAAACATCCACCTTAACACCGTGTTTTATTTAATATACCTATCTATTTCTTGAGATAATCAGGTAGGTACATAGTTATAAAGAAAAGGACAATTTTTATTCTATTATCATATTACCTCCGAAATTCCCAAAATTTACCCCAAAAATGGGCAAATAATGCGAGAGCTAACAACACTACGCGAGGGACTTTGTTCTGTTTTTGGACACAGCGTGTAGCTTGTAAATACATTTGAATGCTACATCTAGTACTTTCTATAATCTAAGGTTACAACATTAGTGTAGATAAACGTTTTAATAGTCTTGAAGGACAGAAATATCCCTTAAACAGGTCTCTCGTCTGAGCAAGCTTTGAATGATTTGATATTATTTAGCTTTTCCACTCCACGGGTTTGAATATAAACAAATGAATATTACATTTATTTAAATTACTGTTTGATTTTGATAGACACGAGAAAATTAACGTGATGTTGCAAATTGGAGTATGAATAAAAATTACATTAAGTTCTAAGTATAACTTGAAAGCAAAAAGTGACTATCTCTGTTTCAAGAAAGCCTTTAAAAGTATTTCATAAAAATATTACAGTTTTTATCAGAGCAGCTTCATTTTGTCAAGGTTAGAGTTTTCTGTTTATCAAGCAAGACTGAACATTCTGTAGCAAATGTTTATTTTTTCTTTTTATTGTTAGATATGAGAACATGATTTCTGATAAGAAAAGAAAAAAGCTGGAATAGACATTTTTTTTTTAAATTAACAAAAGAGTAAGGTGTGGTTTAAACCACAAAAGAACGAACTGCGTTCTTTAATTCATGGTTCAAAGTAACAAAAGAGTGACGGAAATTACATTAAGTCGTTCGTATAATGTGGTGAACGAACTTTGATCTTACTTTTATCGACAACCGTCATCTTTCAGGTTATCCGTCGACACCTAATTAGTTGACAGCTGCAGTTCAGCTACGTTCACTGAATCGGCCGTGTACCATATTCTTTTTACTAGTGCTGTGACCGCATGTTTCATGCGTCAATTGACCTAATATAATCGCGTTTTCATCTTTTCCCTTACCTATAGATTTCGCCTCGGACAGACAAACTTATCTTTGTAAGTACTTTCATAATAACCAGGTTAGATCCGGATAAATATATGAGCGAAATACTTAGCCTTATTCATAAACGCTCATTAACGGCATTTTAGCTATCAAATGGTTTGTCCCTGTCCCACATACGCTATTTTCCAAAGAGCAAACGAGACAAAATACTTTAAAACAGTGTTTAAGTTATAGAAAGCTTATGAACAACGCGGTAAGGTAGTCGTCACCCCTACTACAAGTAAATAACATTATTGTTATCCTGAAAATGTTTCAAAGTAAACGATTCACGCAATTTAGTTCCTTCATTCTGTTGTAATTTAATCTCCTAATAATTATTGGCGCCTATTCCACGGTAAATAAAAGCAATAATAAGATTTCTGTCAAATTATATTTTTCTTCGGGAAGCGGAAAATAAATCGAACCACCTGAAGCGTTCCTTTGTGTTCCATTCTCGACCCTCGGTTCGTTATTGGAATTGTTGCAAACGGCCGATTCCTATTTTAGGAGAAACTTAAAATACTTTCGTCTTTTTCTTCAGGTTCCTTGAGATTATTAAAACGAAACTCATTAAACGACTCGCATTTTTAATCGTTTTGTGAACAGTTTAATTACGATTTTTTGTTGTAAGACGGATAGGTATAATGGAAGAAAACCTTTCTGCTTGAGGTAGAATAATTTATTTTTTTCACTAGGGTTTATGTTTTTATAGAGTTACCGCTTTATTCATAAAATATATTTAACTTAAACACTGTTTTGAAGTGTTTTGTCTCTTTCGCTCTTTGGCAAATAGCGTATGTCGGAAAGGGACAAACCATTTGATAGCTAAAGTGCTGTTATGAATAAGGCCCTAGGTATATAATGAAAAATATAGCTTGTTCACTACTTAGATGAGTAGTTGATATTTCTACCTGAGCGCTACCATGCTATCAGCAAATTAAATTCTTAGTCCCGATTGTTTTAATGGTTATCATTTACCATTTAATGCTGCAGTAATAATAAAAACGAACCCTATCTCATATCTCAGAACGTTAATAAGATACTTTATGAGAAACATTCATCACCAAGTTGTTTCCGACCGTTTCCCGTGCAAACTCGTTGGTGCAATTTCCGCCAATATCTACCTTCTCTCGGTCACTTTAATATCTATGGGACGGACAAACGTTGTCTATCTGCTCATCAAATACAGTAGCATCTCGTGTGAACGCAACTTCGAACAATTTCTAATGTTATTAGTTTGAGCTGTAGAGAAAAGTCTTGTTGGAAATACACTTTTCTATGTACGGGTTTTAAGATAATGAACGGGGCTATGAAGGAAATGAAAGCCACTGAAATAGTTAAACTTCAAGTTTTAAATTGTATAACGAATACTTGCCGCACTGAAAGACATCAATTAAACCGACAATTAAATAAATGACGTAATTTTTCATACATTATATTGTCATAATAACTCATATCTATGTATACTAATACTCGTCGTATTATAAAGAGGTAAAATTTGTTTGTATGTTCGAGCTAATCTCAGGAAATACCAATCCGATTCGAATAATTCTTTTTGTAATAGATAACAACATTTAAAGGGAAGGCTATAAGCCATTTTTCATTGAAAAATTCCCACGAGAACGGGCACAACGCGGGTAAAACCGCGGGGCGCTGCTAGTCTATACTATAGAAGCATTTGTTGTATCTGATAAGGCGGTATGACCGATAAACAATTAAATTGCTAGGTACATAGCCTAAGATAAAAGTTCTTACATAGTTACTATGAAATAAATATAAAACATTAATGGATTTTCCAGCCTCAAAAATTTATAGCTGCAAAATATTACGTTGCGTTTTCGGTACATTTACGAAATCGATCTAAAATATTGATGTTTTAAAGTGAGATAGGATGTATTTTTATATAAGGCTAGCTGTTCCGCGCAGTGGTTTCACCCACTAACAAATAGATGTCGCTAGTGTGAATCTAAACCATCCAGGGTGCCACCCAAACGCATACAAAAAAAAAAACATTCAAATCAGTCCAGCCGTTTACGAGGAGTTTAGTGGCATACACACGTACAGTAGAATTATATAATACCTATAAAGAGTTTATTGGCATGATGTTAGAGTTGATGAATGAATGATGTTAGTGAAGACAGAGAAAAACAGATTAAACATGAGTCAGTGACGAATGTAAGTCCGATTACACAAATCAAACCATATTCCACAATAACATTTATCTTCAAACACGATAGAGGTTTCAGATACAAAAAGAAAACAAAACTGAAAAAGTACTAGTATTATGAAACATCAATTGTTTCGACTTTTACTTACTTCTTTAAATAATTTCAACCAATACTCCGAATTGTTATTCTTTCACGTGACTTGTATATTAAATATTGCTTTGACCGATGGGACAACAAATTCTTATTTGATGTACATTTGGCACGAACTGAAGTAAAACAAAGAGAAGTGATGTGTGAGTACGTATTGCTGAATGTTTTTTAAATACAGCCGTCCATTTTGTCAGAACAAGTGGGCTATAGTTGCATAAAGTTTTATATAATGAAATTCTAAAGTATTTAAACAACACCTAAGTGTTTTTTTCTTTATAGATAGCTATAGCAGCGCCCGCGGTTTTACCCGCGTAGAGCCCGTTCCTATGAGGATTTCGGAATAAAAATAGCCTGTAACCTTCCCCTTAAATACTACTTTAAAGACAGGCAGACATTTATAGTTATTTTAACACATGTATATCTAAAACGACAGTATTATTTACCAACAACATTTATATATATTCACTACATAAAAATATAAAATGAATACACACGCATTTTTACAACCAAACTATAAGTTGTACTCGTATAATGTAAGCTAACTAACTGATATTACTACATCTTTACATATTACTAGCAGTACTCCGCGGTTTTACCGCGTTGTACCCGTTTTCGTGGGAATTTCGGAATGAAAATTAGCCCGTAACCTTCCCCTTTAATGTGGCAATCCATTACAAAAATAATTATTTGAATCGGAGTAGTAATTCTCGAGATTAACCCAAATGTACAAAGAAAACAAAATTACAAACATAATATTACTCTTTATAATATAAGTAGGTATAGACAAGCATACTTTCTATTTCACTACAATTCATGCATATAGGTTTTATCGGTAAAATCATGATAATATTGCGCGATTGACATCGATAACATAAGATAGCATAAAAAAATATTGCACATCTATACAGTGTATTATATTACAAAATACATGGTATCGTTTATCTTATCGGTGACTGAACTAGAACTGCATTATACCTAGGCGATATTCAAGACCTAGTTTTACGTCGATCGGAAAGATTTCCTGATAGATAGTATTAGACCTACTATGATCTATTCCAAAATCCCAGATCATTTTTGTAAACAAAGTTATGTCAAGATTTTGTCACTGTCAATGTAGGAGGTCAGATGTGTCGAACCTTCGGGTAATTTCATTTAAAAATAATAATATTAGGGTAAACAGTACAGTGATTGAGGGAGATCTTTGCCCAGCAGTGGGACAATATAGTTTAAATAAAAAAATAAATAAAAAAAATGTTTTTCAAATAAAAGGTATATATATAAGTATAGATTACAATGATTCACATTGGTTTTTTTTTTTAAATTGATTTATTGCCTAAAAAGTAGCATAAATAAAACTTAATTCTATGCTATTGCACAATCATTGGCACATAAGTATAATTATTGGCACAGTGACTTTGGTATAACGATTGGCAGTGTATTTACCAATGTAGGCACACCTAGGTCCATTAATAATCTCGCTTAATCATCATCCAACATTTTTAACAATTATTCATCTGTCATTGGTCTCAATCTGTTTACTTTAACTTTAAGAACTTAACTTTAACAATATATGAAAGAGATCATTTTCTTTTAGATACCTATTCTTCTACTTGTGTAAACCAGTTTCTAATTTGCTTCTCTGACAACTTTGAGCTTGCTGAATTTACAGCCTCTGATGTTCGTATAGACAGCTCAGGATGCCTCTTCAAAAACAGTTTATACCATCCCTCACCTGGTATATTATTAAAAAGTTGTAAAAGTTGTGATGGTCAATTATGACCAACGTGTGCATTAATCGATGCGGAAGGGTGAAATGATGCGGACGCATCTCCATATATTATTGCGTTTTTGTACTACAAAATGCGATTCGATGCTGATATATGTGTCTTCACCCTAATGCACACGTTTCCACGCCACTTACGAACCACGATAAAATAAAATGGCGACTTCAAAAAAATGTTCTGCGTCTCTGTAGTGTTCCAAGTATACATAAATAAACTGCACAAAAAAAGCTTTTGATAATTTTAATTTTCTTCGGAATAACAATCGTATAAAAGTCAATACTGCATAATCGTTTGAATAACTATAGCTATCCCCTTATTTTTATAAGATAAATAAATACCGTGAAATCGTCAAATTAACAACTGCACGATTTTCGTGCAGTTTTTGTGCACTGGTATCACATTTGTTTACAAAAATGATCTGGGATCTGGAAACATGGTATAGGTACATTACCTAGCTAGGATCTAGGTACATTAGGCCCCTTACACAAGCGTTAATATTTTTGAGTTCTGATAGTTAACCATCAAGATGATACTGAATGAGTCATGACTACGAGACTATTACGCAATCATCTATAAATATAAAATTCAAAGTCCTGACTGACTGACTAACTGACTGATAATCAACGCACAGCCCCAAACGCTACACCTAGAACATGAAATTTGGCAGGAAGGTTCTTCAAGTGACGTAAGTACACACTAAGAAAGGATTTTCGAAAATTCCTACGGGAACGGGCTCAACGCGGGCAAAGCCGCGGGGCGCTGCTAGTTACGTATAATATGTATATACATTTTTGATGTTATTGTTTGTTTGGACGCGCTAATCTCAGGAACTAACGGCCCGATTTTAATTATTATTTTTTTATTTGATAGCCACATTCAAAAGGTTATAGGATAAAAGGATAATTCTATCCTGAAATTCCCACGGGAACGAGCACAACGCAAAATCTATTACGAAAAAAGTATTCAAATCGGTTTGGTACTTTTTTTATTAGCGGGTTCAAACAAACAAAAAACTGTTCAGCTTTATTATATTAGTATAGATAATTATCGCACAACCCTAATCATGAATTCTGTATCAACTGACCCTGCCCTTATCCTACATAACGTGGGGTTGGCATACGTTTCCTTCGTCAATAGATTTCAAAGTAACTTTTCCTACTTCCGTATTGTAACATCTTCACAGCCCATCCATCTTTTTGAACAGATTCGTTCAAAGATATTATTACGACGAATTACATGATCGAAAGCTCGGGAGGGTTGCATATTAGAAGTGAAAGATTGTGTTAGGTTTTTTAGTTATATTGGTCTAGTGGTATATGTACTCGCCTGCCAAGACTGAGGTCCTGGGTCCAATTCCCAAGTCGAGCGAATACGTTTCCTACTTTTCAAACATGGCTCGGGTTTGAGATCACCTGCATTAGGCAAGCGTGGTGAATACGCCTAATCCTCCTCACTGTACTGATATCTTCAGTGAGATGAGAGGTCATTACCTTGTAGTGGAACATAACAGGCTAATACTTTTTTCTATTGAAAAGCACTGTGGCGGTTCAGTGTAAGCGACGACAAAGGGGACAAGCGATTCTTTTGTGTTCTTTTTTAAAAGCCGCTAGCCTAGCTTAGAAGTAGCGTCTCCTTAATAGGTGCAGTTCGAAATATGTATTGGTAAGTCACCGCTTTTGGGCAATATATAAAATCAGTATACACATATATATAATGACATGTGAATGTGATATCCATAACTCTGAGATTACGTATGTGGCTAAATATAATACAATGATCATTTATGACGTGATCCTACAGATGTTATAAATGCAAAAGTTTGTAAGAATGGATGTATATAATTATGTTTGTTCTCTTACATTATTCTTTCACGCAAAATCTACTAGATATATACGGATAAAATTTACAGTAATATAGGTTATACATCAGAATAACACATGGGATACATTTAATCCCAAATTTTCGGCAGGAACGGGCATAAGGGGGGTAAAACCGCGGGGTGCTGCTAGTTTTCATATAATTTATGAATCATACTAATTCGCGAATGTTTTCACAATATTTGTAACGTGATTCAATCTTTATTGATTGTACTAATGTAAGCAATATTTTTGTTTAGTAAACAAAGTGGAGTTGTCAGAAAGTTTAAATGCAATTCATTTAGGAACATGATATAATATTCTAATAATGAAAAACTAACATGATGAAAAACCACTAATATTTACGTACACTGTTTTAAAGATGGCTAAAGTTTAAGAATAACAACACCGAACATTATTAATTAAACACAGTGATTAGATTTAGATACTAATTCAAAGAGGATTATACTGATACCGTCAGTGAGCCTTTGAGAGATCTTACAGGTTTACAGGCTATGAACAAAGTTACAGGCAACTTCACGTATCACATAATTTCTGTTATGTTTAAGTAGTTCGTACTTTCTACACCCAATAACATTCAAGTTTGATATTTAAAATACATATTATAGTTTTTATACCAATACAATATCGTATCCAATGGCAAAAAAAATATTTTCTTAATATCGTTTCATCAATCAAGCATTTTAATTTTTAAGTACGTTTGTTAACTACCTATATGCCTTGATTTTCTAAATTCGACATGCTAGTGCATTATAAAATGTCATACAAATAAAAATAATTTAAAATTGTTTTGTCAATTATGAAATATTATTTATGTTTATACACGCAGGCTTACTAGAATATGTCATTGAATTAATAACTATCTCTATCTATACTAAAACAATAAAGCTACATTCAAAAGAAAGTTAGACAAGCCCGTTGGCACAGTGGCAGTGAGAGCGCTTACTGTGTCGGGGGTTGCGGGTTCGATTCCCGCCCGGAGTCAACAATATGTGAAGACATAGTTGTTGGTGACGACGTCTGGGTGTTCATTATATATTCTTATAAAGTATTTGTGTATATATATGTAGTAGTATCAGTGAGTTAGATTCCATAACACAAGCTTAGAGCTTACTTATATTAATACTGAAATTCTTACGAGAACGGGCATAACACGGCTAAAATAGTAGGGTACTAGTCATACTCGTAATATTGTCTATCTCAAAAAAATTAACACACTTATTCATATTAAAGACAACTCTATATGTCCTGAAAATTTTCTATTAAGTTAAACAGATAAAAAAGCGCGTTCTATAAAAAATATTATATAAGTTCATATAAATTAAGTACCTAAAGAAATCAATTAATAATAAAGCGTAAAAATAATAAAAATAACTTCTTATCATAAAAATATAGCACTTGTCTCATATCGATTGTAATTATAGCCGTTTCAAAGCGAAATGTAATTAAGATGAAATGAATAAACGAAGTACCATTCAGATAATATTCATTTTGCAATAACAAAACCATATGCGAAGGAAAACAGACTCGCGATTATTATTCCGAGCTGTAACATTACGTGATGTTATTTAAAGTAAACAATTTGTGGATGTTAGAATGGAATGGCAAAATTGAGTTTGGATAGGTTTAATTAGCAGCGTTTTTCTCTGTACGAGTGGAGTATATATACACCTCTACGCTCAATTCGTATTAAAGACAAGCCCGTTGGCACAGAGGCATGTGAGAACGCTTACTGTGTCGGCGGTTGCGGATTCGATTCCCCAAATTGCTAAGTTCTGAGATAAGCTCTTACAAACAAACTAACAAATTTATAGACTTTATCACATTTATATATATATCTTTGGTCAATTTATGTATGAAGATAAAAGCTTCATAGATAAAAGGGACCATACGTTAAAGGAATATGTACTTAATACCGGTACTAAGAACTATAACGAGAATGACGGATTTATTACTAAAGCTGAATAATCATATTCATTCATGTTCAATCAATGGAAAAAATACAATAGTGCCTTTATAATCGATACCTAAATATAAGATGTTACGGCAGAAGCAAAGATCTCAGGGAATGACAAAATTCATATGACGAAGGCAATGTGTGTTGTGTTTGTGAGGTTACGTGCTACTCATTGAATGTGATGTAAACTCATTGACGTAAGTAAGTTATGGTCGACAATAAATACAAAATAGTAGCTTTTCATCAAAATAAGTCTAGTCTAGGCGATTTAGAAACTCTAAGGGCCTAAACTGCGTTAAGCATGTGCCCGCGCCGTTTCATACAAAAGTGAACCGTTGCGTGCGCCCGTCGCGTGCGGTTTCATACAAAAGTGAACCGTCTAGTGCGCCCGCTTAGCGCAGTTTCGGCCCTTAACACCAGAATTATATCATTAGAATACCTATCGTAATAATCCTCTAACACTAGACTTATGTAACTAATCTACTTAACCATATATTATAATTGTTTCTCGTTGAGTTCTCCCAATTAATCTAGTCAATTTCTAAACACATATTTTCAATATGGATGTAGTGTTCAAGGATATGGTTGAGTGCAAAATTTTCGAAGACGACGTCGACAATAGAGCGAAGTGGAGGAGATCAACTACTTACTCTACTACCATACACATTTAGCCAGGAAGAGAGAGAGCGAAAAGAAGAGGGAGAGAGCTAGAGAAAGAGACAATACATATTCCCACAAACATTAATAAAGCTTGATTGCTCCTTTATTTAGATCACGTTTTTATAAAATACTAGCTGCGCCCCGCGGTGTCACCCGCGTTGTACCCGTTCCCGCGGGAATTTCGGGATGAAAAATAGATGTTGTCCGATTCTCAGACCTACTCAATATGCTCACAAAATTTCGGAGGAGTATGGCAACGAAAACTGTGACACGAGAATTGTATATATTAGAAGATTTATAATGTCAAATAATGTAACCACCTGAATAATTCTATTGTAATTACCTACTTGATATTCATGACGTACGCACACATATTATATAGAGCAGTCAATAAATATATCCTCCCACTGAACTATACCGTAGATACATTCGTACAAATATTTATTATATCGTAAACGTATAGCCCCTGAACCCCTATCAATAATAGTCTTCATTTCAGTGGCTTATCCTGAAGATACAGTATTTACAGAAAGAAACCTTTTTTATATGTATTTTTTATTCACTTCCCAATATGAATATTCATTTTTAGTATATACTTCATTTGCTATACATAGTCATCTGTATAGAGCAACTATAGGTATCTACTTATAGGTATAAAATATGTATAAATGATATATGGAGTTATTATCTGCGTTTACAGCTATGACATAAATCCATTAATTTTATATCTGAATTCAGATTAAAATAGGCTATAAAAAGTTATTGTTTCTATTCACATAGATATGTTTATCAATGACACAAATTAATTAATCTAATAAGGTCATTCAACTACAAGAATGGATGGGTGGCCGATAGTGGTGTTCTATCTGAGCGCTACCGTGCTTCAGAGGGCACGTTAAATTGTCGGTCCCGGTTGTTTCAATCGTTAGACCATGTCGGAGGCCTTTAGGCGGTCTAAAAACTCCGAACTTACTTACTTTTACTACAAGAACATTATAATAAAAAAAAATACGGCGCATGAACAACCTACTTAATAAATTACAATGAAGGCTAAACATATAATTACTAGTTACATGGACCTATTAGGATTAATTTAGTTAGAGCATAAATGCTTAATCTGACTGGCCAAAAAGCTATAAATAAGTGAACCAAAATTATTAGGTAACTAATTAAAATCGTATTTATCGCTAAACTGCCCTAACGTTTAAATAACAAGAACATTTATTTTCATTGTACAATCTAGGAAATCAAATGCCGGTGAAATCACTACAATTTGCCGACGAAAAATTCAATATTTTCGCGCAAAAACATTCAACATGCATTAAATGCTAATAACTCACCTGATTTTTGTTGTCAATTAACGAATTTCAATACAAATCCTTAGTTTGGTAACACTTAGTTTATTCACTGCACTTTTTTTGTCAGATGTAAGTTATGTTATCGAATTGTCAGTTGTTTACTTTGTGTATCGAAGTAAATTATACGACGCGAGCCGAGCGAGACGCGTGCCTCCATCGACACTAGAACACACACTGAGAGCTCTGCACGCCACAGACTACGTAGCAGTCGCTACGAGACGTGAAAACCGTAGACATTTGCTACACCGGCGCGGCGAGGAAAACTATGAAACTCTTGCTACAATTATGGAAGTTTTTTAAATTATGTTTCAGGATTTTCGGTATTTGCGTTTTCGCTTTGTAGTGGTTTTGCATTTTGCAGCGATAAACACTAATTATACTAATTACTAATTATATTGTTTAAACTAATTATATTATTCTGATAAATCAGTACTTATTGCAAATAAAAAAAAGAAGTTTGAAGCATCCTTAGTAAAGGATTTTAAACTGAGTAGGCATAACTATACCGAGGATAACGATAAACTATCTGTGTATCTTTCAGATTTTAAATAAATATAACTATTTACTAGGTTACACCAAAGAATGTACCAATTTTCCGACGCTCACAAAAAGTGTCGAGATAAAATATTTTCGCAAACCTTTCTAGGCAAATATTAGATACTAGCAGCACTCCGCGGTTTTACCCACGTTGTGCCTGTTCCCGTTGGAATTTCAAAATGAAAAATAGACTTATAGCCTTCCTCGATAAGTGGACTATCCAACACTGAAATAAAAATTCAAATCGTACCAGTAGTTCCTGAGATTAGCCCGTTCAAACAAACAAACTCTGCAGCTTTATAATACCTATGAGTATATATTTTATCCAGCAAAGATATCAATCTATCTCACAAGTATTCCATATACGGCTTCTATGGAAACTTGAACCACGCTCCGAACTCGTGACAACTCCTGTGAGGCTTCAAACATTGGAAAAATACTTTTATTTTATCAATTGATGTAAATGTTCCGATCGGCTGGAGCACCAAGTAGGTAAAGCGTATCATGCATGCTCTGCGTGTGTTTAAAATTAATTTGCAGTTGTAGGAAACAGATTCAATCTGACACGACTTATGAAAAGGAAAATATTGACGACATGCATCTAGTTATGAACCAATCGGCTCGTTTTAACACTTCTTCTGTGACCACGGTTCCTGTAAAGGAGCCGAAACGTCAGATAATTTTTTTAAATAAAAGCGAAGTGTATCCGTAAACGTAGTTTCAATTCACTAAAGTAAATATTAAATACCATCACTACATAGTATAAAATAAAGTCGTCTCTGTTTCGTGTCTGTTTGTCTGTTTGTCTGTATGCTTAAATCTTTAAAATTACGCAACGGATTTTGATGCGGGTTTTTGTAATAGGTAGAGTGATTCAAGAGGAAGGTTTTTATGTAAAAAAAATCCCGAAATTCCCACGGGAACGGACACAACGCGGGTAAAACCGCGGGGCGCTGCTAGTAGTATATAATCTTAGGTATGTCATAATATAATTTCATGTAAGTTCTATACTGAAGGTAAGTATAGATGATCAACCCTGGTGTCGGATTTTTTTAGACCGCCTCAAGGTCTACATCATGGTCTTACTTTGAAACAACCGGGACCGACAACTTCACGTGCCTTCCATAACATAACAGAATCACTATTCAACTGAAGATGTTGTTTTATATTCTTTGGAAACTAAACTTCGTAGGTAAGTATTTGGTAACTAAAAATGTAACGTTGGTGTGTTGGCTATAGAGTTCCTAGACCGGCCTTAAGACTTCCGACATATTTCAACAATTAGCCTGGCCGCATACGTGCGGAATCCGAATTCGTTTTCCGCATTCGTTTTCCGCATTCGGACATCTGAATGCATGGAATCAGTAGAAAATACATTATTTGACGCACACGTTCGTTTTTTTTTCGAACGGAATAAGTTCCGCACGTACGTTTCGTTTGCAAGCCGGCGCGTTAGCCTGGCCGCATACGTGCGGAATCCGAATTCGTTTTCCGCATTCGTTTTCCGCATTCGGACATCTGAATGCATGGAATCAGTAGAAAATACATTATTTGACGCACACGTTCGTTTTTTTTTCGAACGGAATAAGTTCCGCACGTACGTTTCGTTTGCAAGCCGGCGCGTTCGGAGAAACCTACTCGAAAAAACCTAATGACGTCATGCGGAACGCAGCATATCCATACATTTGCTATGTACGGTCGCATACGTTCGGAAATTTCCGTACGGAATTTAAAAAAAGTCCCCACTAAACGTACTGGCAGTTTACAATTCCTAATGCAAAAAAACGAACGTCTGCGCTAGTTCCACGGAATTCCGCATGCGGAAAACGAATGCGGAAAACGAATACGTTTTGTTTGTGCCGGCGCACACATTCGGAAATTTCCGTACGGAATTTAAAAAAAGTCCCCACTAAACGTACTGGCAGTTTACAATTCCTAATGCAAAAAAACGAACGTCTGCGCTAGTTCCACGGAATTCCGCATGCGGAAAACGAATGCGGAAAACGAATACGTTTTGTTTGTGCCGGCGCACACATTCCGAAATTTCCGTGCGGAATTAAAAACAAATCAAACCAATTCCCCACTGAACGTACTGGCAGTTTACAAATCCTAATGCAAAAAAACGAACGTCTGCGCTAGGTCCACGGAATTCCGCATACGGAAAACGAATTCGGAAAACGAATTCGGATTCCGCACGTATGCGGCCAGGCTTAAAACAACCGGAATCGAGCGTTTAACATGCAAAGAACCAATTTAGCGTGGTTTAATTTTACTTTAAAAATAATGATATTGACAGTTATAAATGAGTTTTAGTAGCTGTTTTGATATGAAGTTAATTATATCGACATTAAGTTTCTAATACTTGCATTTATCTATACTTATATTATAAACAGGTAAAAGTAAGTTTGTTTGTTTGTATGTTCGAGCTAATCTCGGGAATTACTGATCCGATTTGAATAATTCTTTTTGCAATGGATAGCCACATTCAACAGCAAAGCTATAGGCTATTTTTCATCCAGACATAACCACGGGAACGGGCCCAACGCGGGTAATACCGCGGGGCGCTGCTAGTTATTTAATAATGAGCATTATTTAATTTTAATCCACAATCGCATGTTTCATTCATTCACGTTTGACTTATATAATTTGAAGCAACTCGTATCTAATTCGTTTGAAAGTCAATTAATTTTATTAGCCTTCACTTTTCATTGTATTCAGTTTACTTTAGTAATTTCAAGTCTAATAAAATTTAAGGGGCGAGTTAATAATTCCACAACTCAATTTTAAAGTACGGTCTAACTAGGTTACGTTCTTAGTAAATATTGGAAAAAAGATGTCTACAATTACGGTGCAAATAAACCAGGCAATAGAACATGAAAATGAATTAAGTAAAACTGTTTGCCTTTCAAAATTAGGAGAATGATGAGTGCTAATGTAACAAGTAATACTATTTTTCAAACATTCGCGATTTTTACACATTATAAATGTATTACTACGGGTTTTTTCGCGGCTCCTAGGGTTGTTTTAGTAAGTAAAAACACTTACTTTGATTTCCCGACGTTTCGAGTGGATTGCTCCACCTGTGGTCACCGGCGGGACCACGGATATTACATTAGACTCATACTCATAGAAGGAAATTTTTCCCGTATAAAAATCCGTAGTACTATGTTAATAATAATAACTAATAATATTGTAGTATTGTACTAATAACTAATAGAAAGCCAGAAAGACCTTGATGTGGTTCTTAGCTAAAATCGTGTTATTGCTTTCTTAAATTTTCAATTTAACTTGTGAAATAGTATTTTTCGTTTGGAACATTGACGGCTAGTACTTAGGTAGCGGTCGTTGTATATATTTATGTTTACATTTATAAAATCGCTTGGTGCTGTCGCCGCCTCGAAACCGCCCCGTTGTATAAGCTACGAGTATATTCCACGGAAGAGCGAAGCACTTACTGCGTATAATATTCTATATTTCAAGTCCATATTATATAATTTACATTATCGCGGTAAATACCTATCCTGTAGCCTAAATAATGAGTCCAATAAATCAACCTAAGTGTACCTTAAAATGTGGCGAAGGTTACTTTCCTAATTACAGCTATCAAAGTAAAATCATGAATGAGTCATGAATCAAAAACAAACTTGAAACGACACAACCTAAATAAAATTATAATCTCCTTTAGACAGTGACAGTTTTAAAGGTAGATTTCGAATATCAATGCGATAACGATTCGTCGCATTAGGTCTCATATTCACGAAAATGATAATATTTACATTTGATTTAAGTATATTAAGACGTAACAAGCCTATTTTACTTTTATTTCTTCGCTTCGTTTTTGCATTCACGCCCATACTCAGAGACGTCCAATGCGTTCTTAGTAGAGATTTAATGAGTGATTTGGACATGAAATGTATGATAAAAGTACGTCAATTAGTTAAATGTTGATTTAGGGGATGTTTCTGAGTGCGGCAGTTACACTTTATTTCAGTGAGCTAGATGTTATATTAAAGTATGGGAGAGCGTCTTGCTTGTAGCCTGTTCTAGTTCTGTAGAGTGACAAGTCTGTCACACCACTGAAGTGAGGTGTGACCATAAGACATTATTGTCAATTTAGACTCACTTTTTACGTTTTGTGACACAGTCTAAAGTCTACAAACTGAACAACTGAAAAAGGTCGAATATCTTTTTATAAATATCGTGAAGTAAATGATTCTTTTACATATCAGAATGTTTAGAAAACATTATTTTCCCTTACATTCGAAATCTACCTTAATCCTACATCAGCACGCGACTCCCTGTAAATTATTAATAATTAATTACCACGCTGCCAAGGGCCTATGTGAAATGTAAATAACCCTTACTCAACTCAGGTGGGTTAGGTAAACAACCTGAAAGTTATGAAAATTGTATATTGTATTATTTAAATTAATCAAAGGATTCGCTTGCACGTAGGACCACTTCCAAACATAGGAAAACTAAATAAATACGTAACATGATTGAAAGTAATACAATATTCCAAACGCAAAAACTCTTTTTTTGTAGTCCGTTAAGAATGTCTGAAATGTGCTGCTCTAGATGTTTTGGATTAAGTGTGTGATGTTAGAGTCACGTACTTAAGAAATATATCCTAGCACATAGGTCCGAGAATCGATACTGTTTTTGTTACGCAACCGTAAAACCCAAATGGTTTGCTTAATCAACTTTATACGAAACCTCTCTAAGATAAAATTATATTATATTCTACCTAATGGGCATTAAGCTTTGTTATTCTCGCAGGATAACTTTGTTACGTATATTTGCAAAGAGGATAACATAATGAGTATGAATAATTCGATTTGCTTTGGTGAAATGAACCCTTACAGTGCGCAGGTTTAAATTATGCACAAGCTTTAATTGTCAACAAAAAGTAAAACAGAATTTACGTGAAAAGGTTCTGAAATATAAACAACAATTGTAATTTCAATTAATGCCGGCTTTGTATTAAAAACTCATCAAAAAGTCGGAATTAACGCGACCTTTCGAGGGATATCATTTAGATTTGATTATACCGTTAAGTTGTCTTTCCTTCCAGTTGAGGTACTCTTATAGCTTGCATACCTACCGACGTTTCGCAATTATTTCACGAAGGTCTTTCTTAATTAAAGACAATCCAACTGAAAGTTGAAGAAAGAGGTGGAATTAAAAAGAATATTATAAGAATAGTACTTGACAATACTATGGATAGAAGGAATATTTCATAAGTATTTCAATTAATATAATTATTATTTAAGGATACCTTTATTGGAAAAGTATTACCTAAATCAACGATAATCAATTATAATTTTTTTAAGTCAGACTACCGTATTCTCATACCACTGCAGTCAGCATTTTGTTTGCGTGGAACGACTGTAATTGTGCATAGTTATAACTACTAGCAGCGCCTCGCGGTTATTACTCAGGTTGTGCCCTGTCTCGTGAGAATTTCAGTATGAAAAATAGCTTTCCGGTTGAATATGGCTATCCATTACAAAAACAATAATTTAAATAGGACAGGAAATTCCCGAGATTAGTCCCAACATACATACAAAATCACTCATTTTACCTCTAGATACTATTAGCATAGATTATCGATATTAAAAATGTCATACATCAAAAGAATGTTTATTTAACGTACTTTTTAAGGAAAACATTTCACTGCAATTACTGCCAAAGAAAAATCAATACTCTTGTATAACCAACCAGTTACTCTGTTATGAAAATATTGTGAAGTACTTACATAAACTGAAAATGCTCGATTCGTGTCCAAACGAACTTAATAACTTAATTAGAGTTTCAAGTTTCATGAAGCAAAAATACAAAAAGAAGAGTCTATTGAATTTAAAACTTTAACTTGTAATAGAAATAGGTCAACGATCAATTTCCGTAGTTACGCCCTAGTCCAAATACTAAAACTTCGGAAAGGAAATGAATGCAAAATTGGGAAATTCAATATTTACTGTTTCATGACAAATTGTGGTCGCAGTTAGCCGAGTTGTATTGTGTTCCATTTGTTCAAAGTTTTGATGTTGAATATGACCTAATATTTGTATGGGTGTCACTTTTAATTGTATATTTTTGACGTGGAAATAATTGGTTTAAATGGTTTATTCGCCTATATCATATTTCAGGACATATACCTTTGCATTTGCCTTTAGTATATATACGAATCGGACTGGTAATTTCAGGGATTAGCGCGTTAAATAAAATAGACATAAAAATAAGTCTAGGGATAGCCAAAGGCAATGGATTTCTAAGAAATCTAGACAATCTCTTAAAAAATCCAATCCTTTATTCAGCACTTTATCTAACCGAGCCATCTTAAAAACACAACGTTTTTGGCAACAGTTTGTTCTCTGAAAAATACATACTCTTTATTACTTTTACTTCAATGTTAGGTACTCCACTTACTGATATAATTTCCCTAAGGATATTTGGTAACTTACCTTTTTTACTTAGAACCGTAACGAAAATAAAACTTTTTGTATTACTTACTTGATTGAGAGTTTTAAGAAGTTTTCACGAAAGAGTCCTTCTAAATGTTTTTGTTCGAGAATTTTCTTTGAATTCATTTAACGAATAGACTTCGTGGAACTTAAATAAAATTAATTAACATAGGTACACATTAATACAATTAATTTGTTATTTTGACTTCCATTCAAGAAGCAAATAACTGAAAGTACTAAATCCTGTATTGATCTCAATTATAGATAGTAAAGATCTTTATTGCTTATAAAACTGCATTAGCGCTGAACTAAAATATTGCGTCATAAAGTCAATTTTGCGTTACGTCATCGCCGAGGCAGAGCCAATGGTTCTAGACCAATAAATATCTGATTTTCTATAAAAGCCAATCAGTTTTATTCAAGTGCCAATAGTGAGGGGCCCTCCCCTACGGAACTAAATTATTTTATTAACCACAGGAATGAAGTGATCATCGCGCGAAAATGTTTCGCTTCCTTGCCACACGGTTGCCAATCAACTATTGATTGATTGAAAATGGGATTGCAAAATACTGTATTCGTAGTACCGAATGTACTGATTTAGGGGGCTACGATGTAGCGTTGGTTCGGTGACCAGCGAAGTTTTGAAAAAAGAACACAAAAATTATAACGTAAGAGCTAGGTGACTTCCCTTTTCAAACTTCTTTCGTTAAAATCATTAAAATATTTATGTTACTGCATATATAAATCTGTGGTATTTTCAACATTAAACAATATTTCTTATTTAAAAACCTAAGTTGAATTAAAGTAATTGCACTCAACTTTTCTACAGAATAAACGTCAAGTTTAAAAGTTTTTCGAATTAAGAACATAGTTTTCTAAGTAGCCTGTCTTGACATTGAGCCAATAAGAAAACTTCCATTCTCACAAACATTCCCATTTTTTAATGATCAACAACGTATTTTACTAATACAACCTTTATCAGCTAATGAGCATGGTGTAGTTTCACAACTACAATTATATTAGGTCAAGAGTACGTCTGTATTTAAATAGAATTTCCGTTACAGAAGTGTGCTACTGGGAACTTTAGTTGTGTAGGCGCGAACAGGATGGGAAGGACACAAACCGATAGCGGGGCCGAGACGGAATTCCGGATCGGGATGCGGCTAGGAGATGGTGTGAGTAGAAGGAGTATTAGTGTTTCGAATTTAGAATATTATAATTCAATCATTTCGTGTAGGTCAGTGGCCAACCCTGATGTCAGAGTTTTTACACTCTCTTACATGGTCTGACTATTGAATTAACCGAGACCAACTGCTTCACATGCCCTCCGAAGCTCGGGAGAAATATAATAATGGGGGTGTCATAGTGCAACGTTGGTGATAGATTTTTTATGACCTCCGAAATTGGAGATTGCCTGTTTTGTATATCTGATACCTCTTTACAGAAACAGAAAGAGGCCGATACCTCTTCACAGAAACCGTGCTCACAGAAGAGCGAAGAGTCAAAATTAAAGCGCAGTGTACTCGTATCCGTACACGTAGTTTCAATTCAAAATGAGAAGCTTTCGCGTAGAAATACATATTTTACTGTAAAAAATATATTTTCTTATTTCATTTTCTCGTTGACATATTATTCTGATATCATAGTAATTGACCACCATAGTTCATTACCGGAAACAAAGTAAAAAGGGTTTTGTAAAAATCTGGAATGATAAAAAACTCTTTTAACTTAGACCACACTTTAGTAAATAGTTCATCCAGGTAGCTCCGTTAGCTATGCAATGAATGACCAACTTAGATTTCTGTGCAGCTAGATTTATTGAATTTAGTATTACTTAGGTATATATTTTACTCTAACTTGATAGAACTATTTCTGTTAATCCTTCTCACATTTTGAATGTACAGAGAGAGAGACAGAGAGAGAGAATTGACATAAGAGAGACAATTACAGAGTAGAAACAATAAAACTGCGCTACGAATGAAGCAAATGCGATACATTTAGACCTGCTGTTTTAGTTTTAGTAAACAGTTATAGGAATATAGTTTTATCACCACAGCGCCCCTGGGCTATACTTGTGACGCATTATTAGTCGTGTCAAAATTATCTTTAAAGTAGTGACAGCATGGTAATTATATGTAAACGTAGAAAAGTTATTCAAGTGAGTTGTGTCAAATCCAAATAAACAACGATCTTAGCAATCGTACCGATAGTCAGGTACAATAGGACGCGTGTCAAATACATTACAACTACAAGGTAATTAATCAGGCGGTTTGTGAAATAAAACTACTGAGCGTATTCGCCTCAGTTGTGTCATACATAACGCTGTCGTACATACTGCATGCACTAGTGACACTGTACTTAAGGGCGTAACAATTAAAATAAGTATTAATTCAATAAAATATATATTCTTTTCTAAAATTAATACTAAAGATTACAAAAATAACTGTTCTTAAAGTAGCAGTTAAAAATAAATTCATACACATTTTTATAACCCAATCTACATTTTTACATTAATATTTTTAGATTAATAGCGTGAAGTTTAGCATTAGAATGATCATATTTACAATTTTATGTTTTTTATGCAAAAGTATTTTTAATGGAAGACTTAGCTTAATTTGACTATACGAATAAGATTGAAAACTTATAACTTTATGTTAAATAGGTTACCTTTATAATAACTCTGATTTAAATAAAGGAAATTACACACTGACTGACATTTACTTATGTTCAAAACAGTGTCAAGTTGAGCTTAAAATTCTGAAGTCGAAGCTTACGATTCAACTTACGATGAGTGGACTGACTGTGACGTATTCATTGAGTGGAACTGTCGCGAGTGCTTAACAGTATGTAATACCCTTTATAATGAACATCAAAATAGACCGCGATTTGAGTACTATAATAATTTGATCTGGTAAATAATTATTAATAATAAATAATCGCAAACAAATGAGATATTATCTGCAGTAGCTGCTATAATATTAAAATAATATCTTTACACAGTAACAATTGATGAAATGTCAAATTAAAGTATGTCAAAATATGTCAAATTCTACAAAGGAATTGATTCCCGACTAGCTATAATTATATACAATTCATAGAGATATCATTGCACTCACAAGCATACGAAAATTAAAAGTAACGTTATGTTATTGTTGAGACGATTGTATAATTTAGATTTATTTACATATATTGTTATATTATTTGTCAAATATGTTTCAAAAGTAAACTAATAAAATAATAATCATTACAGTTGACATGCAACTGGCAAGATAAACATTTAAAAAATAATGGCATTCCTTATCTGCTATCACCACTAAATTTTGCTCAAGAAAAATATGAATTAAGCATGTTTTTCAATGTTGTACTTTGTCAAACAATAGAAAGAAAATTGATACTATAACATAATCTTTGTTACGAAATACACTTTTCATATTGTGTTACAATTCATATAAGATTTGTCTTTCTAAAGCCCGTTTGACAAAACTTTTACAAAAGCACCGGTTTCATATTAATCTATTCCTTTACATTACAAAATACTTTAAAAATATGTTTTAATTTTAGATACGATAGTACCATCCGTTAAATCTAGTCACCATTAGGGAGTCGTAAAGTAACTGTGTAATTTCATATTATAAATTGACTTTTGAAGTCCTGTAAAGTATACAATAAAACCTAATGGTTATTCATAAATACGTTGACATTACACGATAAACTATAATCGAGTTGAAAAAGATTCCTTTCTTTGTGAGTACTATTACAATCACAAGTAACAGTCATTATACAATTTGTGATATCACCTTTGCGTTTTTTGACAGATGTATATCTGTCTCGATTCCTCCTGTTGAAAGTTAATCGTTTTGCCTCGCTCAGAATGTGGAATCCCACCCGGAGAGGTCGTCTGGTGGTGGCTCCTCGCCATCTGGCGGGTACTGGTCGAAGTTGTGGGTATCTACCGGGGACTTGACTGTGGGGGTGATCGGGGGCTCCAGGGAACGAGTGGCCAGGCCTTCCCAGTTGAAGCCGTCGAACCATCTGGAAGAAACCAGGGTCAAATTAGTAATGATCAAGGAAAAAAAAGGGTTTGCCCAAGACAGGACTTGATTTGCCAGCCTTTTTTATAATTTTGGTGGCTCTGAATATAGAAGGACATCTTATAATAATAATGACAAATTCACATACGGTTAATTAGACCCAATTTAAGCTCTAAGCTTGTGTTATGTAATCTAAACCCATGAATCCTGCTCATATAAATAATAAATTCCAAAGATTCTAAGGATTTATGTATAGTATGTAATTATGATTGTTACTTTTCACATAAAACTACAAATTGTATTTGAATGAAACTCTACAGTAATAATAGGTTATACAATATACATCAGATAACACATCCGATATACTTTATCCCAAAATTTCCACAAACATTTACAACGCGGGTAAGACTTGGTGCAACTAGTACCAAAATAAATCTTGTGGTCTTATAAATGGACTTTCACAATTGACATTTTCATGGCCAAGGCTTCGTAAATTACTAAATCTAGGCCACTTTATCACTCGCCCATATTTAAAACTATAATGTACCATATTATCACTGTACCACCTAATAGTAAGGTATAGACATTTGCAAACACCGATAACGATCATGATAACACTCATGTGATTCAGATCAATATTTGTTAAAATGATGTAATCTTAACCAAACCTAGTAGGGTAATGTTGGACACTAATATCGTAGTTTTTAGATAGCATTAAGGTCACAAGTACTCTTTGACAACCAAGGCCGAGGAATAACGTCCACGCCCCTTAGTCGGTTATTAAGTGGACAACCTTTGTGTGGGAGTTTGAGACAAAATCCTCTCCCCTTGATCGGACAATTGCAATGTAGTCAGAAACAAGACAATAACATATTGCGGTCTAGAAAAACTGAGACTAAGCCATTGCAATAACAATGTGATCAAGAACAAGGTTTATCATGCCTCCCGAAGCACAGTAGCGTCCTTATAAAATATGTATAATGAATGACTCACTTATGCTTCTGTATCTCAGTGATGCCTCCTCGCTGGTATCCAAGCCGCTCTGCAGGGTTATCCCGGCACAGTTTCTTGATGAGATTAGCGGCGTTCCTCGTGATGCTGCGAGGGAACTCCACTGCGTCAATACCCTTGAGTATCTTGTTGTAAGTCTTCATGGGGTCAGTGCCGGTGAAGGGTGGGGAACCGGTGAGCAGTTCGAACATTAACACACCTGAAAATAGACAAGAAACAATGATTTAAATGATCACTTAAATCGGTACTTACGAACAGTTTTAAGCTATTAATAGGATGGAAGGTTAACAAATCAAACTTTGTTTAACTCCATGGGAATCTTTATATTCTCAAAAATCTCTTAAAGTGCGCACACCAGAGATAAAACGTCTCACAGGCATTTTCATAGGATTACATTAAACCAAAATATTTTTAAGACTACCTTAATACCTGCGCTCAAAACGGACAACTCTAGATACGGCATGACTTATGTTCTGAACCAAAATATTTAGTATCAAGAGACAGAAAGAGTAGACATTTACTGATAATATTCTATCAATACATACCTAGAGACCAGTAGTCAGCACTGATATCATGACCACGGTTCATGATGACCTCCGGCGCGACGTACTCCGGCGTGCCGCAGAAGGTCCAGGTCTTCCGACTGGCCTGCAGTTTCTTCGAGAAACCAAAGTCCACTAACTTCACGTAACCTTTCGAGTCTAATAGTAAGTTCTCTGGTTTGAGATCCCTGGAAAAAGAACAATTTTGTTAGTATCGATAAAATGTAATACTATCAGAGACAATACCTTTTTAGCATCTGTTTCGTGCCCAAACTGGGTTTCGACACCTATAGATGGAGTTGTGGACAGGATTTGAGAGTAATTATGATAATTTTAGCGAAAGCGTACCTGTAAATTATATTCCTAGAATGAAGATAGTGGAACGCTTCCACTACGCAAGCTGTGTAGAATCTAGTAGTGGCGTCATCAAATTGTCCTGAAATTAGAGACAGAAGATTTTAGCTTCTAAATTCTGGCTTAAACTTTCTGAACAGTCTTTGATACTACTGCAAGCTCATTAAGTCTTCCTAACTATAACGCTATAATACTGACCTCTGTCCCTCAAAATTGTCCACAGTTCTCCACCAAGGCAAGTCTCCATCAGCATATACAAATACTTCCTATCCTTAAATGTCTTGTACAATTTCACTATGAATTCGCAGTTCATTTCCGACATGATCTCCTTTTCTGACATGATGTGTTGCTGCTGCCTCGTCTCAACGATCTGGGCCTTCTTCATTTGCTTCAAGGCGAAGGATCTGGTTGCGTCCCCTTGGATTTGGACTAACTCCACACGACCAAAGCCTCCAATACCCAGAGTGGATATGATTCGAAGATCTGAGAGACGTAGGTTGGCGAATTCTTCGTTGAGTCTGGAAATCAAAATTAATAAAACTCAGAAGACTTCATAACAGGAAATTGTAGAAATATGGTGTTTATAAATATCCGTCGCAGTTACTAGTCCTAATTGATATTTACTTACCAATTGTATTTCATCCAATAGTGAGCATCAAAACAAAAATAGAAAAGTTATAGACGAAAAAATCAAGATGATTAATTATATGATTAATTTCTCGTCTCGAACAGTTCATTGTCTTAGCCAAAAACATAAGTGTTAAAAACAATAGAATGACAACCACATTCAACTATTGTTCAATATGGGTACATGAACTTGACATATATAGAAAACCTTTTTGCGGTCGGTAGAAATAGGAAGATACAGACTTCGTTAATGTATTACGTGGATGACATTATTCTTAGTCATGTCTCATTGTCTCACTCAAACTATATAATTGTGACAAATTCAAGGGCAGAATAGAAGCATTGTCCAAGCTGCATTTTTGTATAAAAAATGGAAAACACAAAAGTCAAAATATTCTCAGCACTGAGTCAATGTTCAAATACCCTTGACTAAAGTCATGTTGTTATTAGTATAATTCCGAATTTAAAATACGCAGCTTCAGAATAATGAAGATCTTTTAAGAAAATACATCATCATAATCCTATGCCTTCACGTGTACCAGTAATAATTTCTGTTATTATTTTTGGGGGTCAAATAATAACATAACAATATTTCACTTAAATTGGCATTATTTTTTTGTGACCAAGGCTAATGAGAATCGTAAATTGGATTGTATTTCAACTCCAATTCCTACAACTAAAAGTCAGTAGAAAACTTCACATTATACGGACTCTGTTCTGCCTTGTCAGTATCCAAAAAGATTGCAACGCGTTCTTACCTCTGCCTACTATCTCCTTCGTCCTTGTACTTCGTACGTATTTCGTCGAGAGCTGAAATGAGCTGGTTAAAGGTCTCTCTGTCTATCACAAGACACGTGGTGCCGTCTGGAGAGTCGCAAATGATGTTTGCTGTTCGAAGATCATCACTGAAATAAAAATAAGGTCGAAGTTATTACAAAGTTTGAACGTAAAGTGCTTTTTATCTTATTATTCAGAGCTTGTATCCCACGGCAGGGTCATTTCTAAAGTTAAAGTTTCTTTCAAGTTATAAGCCATAATGGGTTCGTTTTTCAATCTCCAGGCCTGTATCCTATATCGAAGTAGCTTTCAAAAAGGTAGGACATAGAAATCACTTCAAGATAAGTCAATATTTTGTAGTTTTAAATTGCTTTGTAGGTATATATATATATATATATATATATATCTACTAATAACGTTTAATTAAGCGTTAAATAATTAATCATTAAAGTAGGTATCTTTCTAAGCTTACCCTTGCAAGGCCTTTTCACCAAAGAAGTCTCCTTTTGTGAGAGTTCTGATGAATTTCTCGTCGGTTCCATTCGGCTGCTTCTGCGTTACCTTGACCTGGAATCGATATGACGAACATTAATCATCTTATTATCACGCTCACATCCTACTAATACAAAAAGTACCAACAAAATCTTGTGATACCCATTCAAGCCAGAAATTGCAATATTTTGAAAAAAATCCAGTTTAACAATAATGTTTCATTTTTAAAATTCATAACAATGAAATATAGTGTTTCTGGCATACTTATACATTTGTTAGTCATTTTACACCTCCATATTATAATGGCCATATTAATAAACACTACTTATTTAGAAGTGTGAAGTCATAAGTCAGTGTATGTAGGTTACCTTTTCCATCCTTCTATTTTAATAAAATCTGCTAACGTATTTTGCCATAATATTTGCTTCCATATTATCTATTGCACAGCTAACCAAGTTACGTATTAAAATGACTGTTATATAATAATCAGTAACCATAATTTCACGCCTCAGTTGAGCAATATTTGAACTTTGTAAAATAGTTATGTGTAACTGGTTAAATTGCTCTCAAAAAGCGGATGAATGCAGTTAAAACTAGTATGTCGGTCCATCGTTATGTGCTATCATTAAAATCGTAAAAGTAGTTATTAGCTTTGAGATGAGGATGCGGTATGTTGATATTTTTGTATGCTTGTCAAATTGCACGGAGTCTTGGTGTGTATTTTCGTTTTTCAGTTAGTTAAGAACCACAAAAAGAACAATAAAAGCGAAGTGTATCCGTAAACATAGTTTCAATTCAAAATAAGTAGTGTTCGCTTAAACTTAAGATACCAGTAGCTAAGAACCAATTAGTATATGCTGAAAATTAAGTCCCTTTTCAGAATTGTAAGCTAATTACTTTAAACATATGATTTATTCTACGATTATATGATTTATACTTAGATCTAATAAAAAGATCATAAGTCGCCCAAACATTATACTTCTTTCATCCCAAAATATCAATTTATTATTTTATTCCTGCTTCGGCCATTATTAAATAATCAGGTTTCACGAATGCACTAAACCGGTTAAGATTTTAAGTGATCCTTGTTTTTTCTTATAAACCATCACGCAAGACTGGTTCAATTAAAAACTAAATGTTACCGAATATCCGGAATGATAGAACAATGATGTCCAAAGTGTCCATGTTTTTGGCTATTGTTTTTTACACTTTAGCCACGGAACGTATTGACATCGTAAACATTCTATCGTTTTATTTCATTTCCAAGAATAAAGGAGAATTTGCAGCTTTAAGCTTAAAGCTTAACGCAAAGATTAAATATTGTTGGGTATACGAAGAATCTTCGTGTAAACTTATGTTTTTTAACTAAAAATAGTGAGAAACGGCATTTTCTTTCCACTGAGTTTTTGTATCATGTTTGTCTCATATCCTAAAGGATTTGGCTTGATGTATCGTCCGAGCCAATGTTTGAACAATAGATCAAGATAAATGTCTTCATTGGCCTTGCAGAGTATGAATAAACCCTAGATAGCCACTTGTTAAATTAAGGTTTTGGGAAATTTAATTAAAATGTTAACAATCTACGAAAATGCCACAGTAGAAAATGATCTGTTAGAAGCAACCAATTAACAATACATTAATAAGGTTTTTAAGCCAATTAAAGGACTGAAATAAAAACCCCAAAGAATAATTGTAACTCAAATCACGTATTAAGTTGACTGCGTCCCAAACCGGTAACCGCGGTGCCAAATTCACATTTTACTTTCAAGATGGTATAAGAAATTGATGGTACTAAACAAGTTTCTTACATAACCATAGAAGGTAATGCAAAAGAAAATATAAGTACTGGTGTGATCGAACAAACATTTTGTGTTAGAACATCGAAAACGAAGATAATGTACCTTGAACAACAAATCGAACGTGACGTGGTACAAACATTTTTATAATAATTTCACAACTGAACGAATTTCCGTCACGGTTTGATGATATCTTTTTGTGAACAATTTATTTAAATTTTCTTCGAATGAGGCTCGGAACTGATGAGGCGTGTCCGTTCGTGGAATTGAATAAAGGTTTGATAGAACCGAATTTGGATTTAAACTTGACAATGACAATGATGCCAAGATTGTTTAAGGTACTGAAGAACAAAGTAAATTGTTCCTTAAATGTACGGAAAGTTATGATTACAGAAAATTTATGTCTAAAATATTTATTTAAGCGGCCGAAATAATTTTGACTTCGGTTTATTTTATGATTGAAGAAAACCAGAAAAAACAAGTGGAGTCCCAAACCTACCAACCTACCCTTAATTAGACATTGTCATTTAGATTAAGGCAATTTCTTCAATATGATGAGACGATATTTGGTGTATTCTTTAGGAAAAGTACCGTGGTATACAGAAAAAAACAGCTCTCTCCGAGCTTACACATAAATTAATATTAATTAATAATTAAGTGCTGTAAAAAACCGGTTCTTGAGACCACACCTCGAGTGAGGTTCGTTTGAAAAAAGTAGCATCCAAATTGGTTCAACGCTTTAAGAACTTTTATTTACAAAAATAAACATTGTTAAATGCAAACTAAAGATCAACTTACGTTCTAAATTCAAATAACAAAAAACAAAAGACGATTGTTTACCAAATTTGTACCGTATATTATTTGTACTCAATCTTAACGTGTATAGCGGAATATTACTACAACAACAGTAAATGTTTCAATATTCCTCATAAAATATGTTCTATTTTAGCGACAAAATGCCAATTTGCTACTTGTAAGAAAATTACAAGAACTCGTTTCGCAGAACCTAATTAGAATGATAGAGTACGCGCAGCGACCAAAAGGAGAACATCATAATTGATCACATACAAGCTATGCCATAAAGAATCGTGTACACTGTCGTCAACTGTATATAAAGGATATAAAGGTAATAAATAAGATATTTGCCAAGCCAAGGGGCGGGAAAAAGAATAATATTGGTACATTAAAAATAGCCTTATAGTTTTTTCTTTTAGAATACTATTTCTATTGAATAAAAATATTATGAAAATCTGTTGGGTAGTATTTTAGTGTACCGCAAACAAACATATACATAGTTACAAAAGGATAATTACTTGTTTAATTAATATTATGTAATGTAATGATAATATACAAATAATATTGTTTATAATTTACATACACAACAATGTAAAACTTGTTTCATAATATTTGCAACATTTCCGCATTTAAAAGTGCAACTTTGTAAGAATACGTCTCCAATAAAAGTTTATCATTGTATAATGAAGACAATAAAATCTTAACGACTTTATCCAAATGTCGACCACATAATAGTGATGTATTATATTTCCTTGAGCTAATCTTTAGCAAATCAATTCATCTCATTTTGTTTTCTAACTAGCAGCGTCCCGAGGTTTTACCCGCCTTGTGCCCGCCCCCCTGGTAATTTTAGGATGAAAAATAGCCTTACCGTTGAATGTGGCTATCTATTATATCAGACTGGTAATTCCCGAGATTAGCTCGAACATGCAAACAAACAAACTTACAAAAGTTTACCTCTTTATAATATTAGTACACATAGAAGTATAGATAAGTATATTCATAGCCAAGAGAATCATATGTAGGTATACAAAAACATATGTACGGTGCCATAGAGCTCTAGGGCATTAGACAATTTTTTTATGATTTTGTAATCGTATGAAAAATATCTCGTTTAAAGCTACACTATCACAATTACAATATACTCATACATCTCCGCGATAAATAAAACAATGAAAGCCTTATCTTGTGGTGTAAAGTCGTCAATAACCAACACAATAGTCATGATCAAACAATATTCTTCCAATTTAACTTCAATCTACTCGATTATATCGTTGATTTCACCGCAAACGGTGATATGTTTTGTGGTTTGGTTCGAGAGGTTGATTCGTATTTGCATCGGTGTGAGTGGTACTCGACTAGTCGCCGGTGAGCCAAATGCCAAGGTGAACAGCCACAGTCACCGAGATAGACCTTTTCTTATTATACAACTGTATTTTATCATCGATTCAAAAACAACCAAATCTCAGTTCCGTGAGACAAAACAATGAACCAAAATAACTATGATGACGAAATGAAGTTGATTACACAAATCAAATTACAGTTTGGTTGTTTACTAAACATTAGTCGACCAAGATTCAAGTAATTCTCGAAAGTTAGGCGGAACGAAAGTGAAAACTGCTGTCTTCTTCATATTGAAGAAATACAAACGTAAACCTTATGGTTGTTGAAATAGAATCGACAATTAAAGTAAAAAATATGATTAAATATAGAAACAGTCATGGAAATAAACAAGAAGACATTATGGAGCTAACAAATTTTAAAGAGATCATTATGATTTTGAAGATGAATTCTAAGCTGTTAGTCAAATAGAAAGAAGTTCCGGCGAAGGAATGGAGCTATTAACATTAAATTGAAATAAAAATCTAAAAAATAGTGTGGTCCAGAATGTAATGCTCTGTGTAATTAATAGAGTATGACACACATGCTGTAGCATCAGAAGGAAGTCTAACATAAAGTAGCATATAGTTCTAAAATAAATGAAGCAACAATAAAGATAACCTAAAATCGCGTAACGAAAACAATAACTGCTCAACACTAATTATCTATACTAATTATAATTTGTAAGTTTAATTGTTTGTTTGTATGTTCGAGCTAATCTCAAGAACTATCAATCCGATTCGAATAATTATTTTTGTAATAGATCACACCACATTCAACGGGAAGGTTATAGGCTATTCTTCATCCCGAAAGTCTCACGGGAATGGGCAAAAGGCGGGTAAAACCGCGGGGCGCTGCTAGTCGTTAATAAATAAAGTTGTCGTGGAACCTCAAAGTATTATTAACGAAGAAGTAACTTTTATAGAAGTGCCAAATTACGATTTTATCAAATTAATCTTATGAATCAATTAACAAAATCATAAATATCGGTCTAAGACGAAAAAAATATACCCAAAAAGTGTATTTGATTAGAGCAAAAAATATTTTAGGTGTTTTAATAATATTCTGACAATAACACCTTTTTTATTACCTTCATCAACTTGTAAAATCTCATTCCAATTAAGCCAGCCTAAAAGCATTATTTTATATCGATTAGACCATTTATGTTTACATTATTCCATGTGGCATCATAACCCAGAAGCGATAAGCAGGAATTTAAGAATCCACTGCGTGTGACACAAAAGGTCAATGACATAGATTAGATAATAGTAACTAAAGCATTACTGTGAAAAAGAAGGTCAGTTTGAATAAAGATCTTTGTTGTTTTCAATTTGTAAATCAACAAGTCAGTCTACGTTTTACATTCATCTTTTGATGTTATTTGAGTTGCCTTGGACAATAAGGAATATCTAAACATTGGCTTCCAGGTGTGGCAAGGGGAATCAGCAAAATTGGAAGAAAATTTGAAATTATTGTACCCTGTAAAAGCATATTTGGTAAAACAACACGTACCTGTCCCTTCGAAATGATGAAGAAGGTGTCACCCCTGGCGCCCTGCCTGATGATGTAGTCTCCGATCTGGTAGTGAGTCTCTTCCAGCACGTCTGATATCTTGATCAGGGTGTCTTCGGGAAGGTCCTTGAATATCGGGACGCTGAAAAAAATGAATACATTAACAAAACTCCAAAATTTAAAAAAACTACAGGATTCTTTCTTATCGAGTGGATGGTCAACCTGACCAATCCTGGTGTCAGAATTATTGAGCCACCAAAGGCCTCTGACATGGCTCATGTAACGACTACTATCCGTAGAAAGTAACCGGGACCGACGGCTTAACGTGCCCTCCGAAACTACATGATTAAAATGAATTATTCTAAATTTAAAATATTTGAAGTGCGTTTGCTCAAATTCACTCAAGTGCCGCTTAATTTGTTATTCATAACCTTAGATTATAGAAAGTACTAGATGTAGCATTCAAATGTATTTACAAGCTACACGCTGTGTCCAAAAACAGAACAAAGTCCCTCGCGTAGTGTTGTTAGCTCTCGCATTATTTGCCCATTTTTGGGGTAAATTTTGGGAGTTTCGAAGGTAATATGATAATAGAATAAAAATTGTCCTTTTCTTTATAACTATGTACCTACCTGATTATCTCAAGAAATAGATAGGTATATTAAATAAAACACGGTGTTAAGGTGGATGTTTGCACACTTTTATCGGGTGATGGAAAAATTATATATTTTTATTTTATTTTAAAGTATTCGGAAAACTTACAGCTAGGTACAAGAGTTACATAAAAAAAGAATAATAACTTAGGGCCAATTACAATTTTTCACTATCTAAGATGGCTAATATAGAAACATAATTTTATACCCGCTCCCCCTCTCCCCTTCTACCTCACACGCACACCAAAAATTTGTTTAGAAATCCTATAGACTAACATACTTACTATTTAATAGGATTGTTAGGTTAGGTACATAGGAGCCGCACTTACGCTTTATACTTCTTTTTTCAAGTTGGTTATTTTTTATTATATTACTTATTAATATTCTACAACGAATTAAAGCCCTCAAAAGGTAATAAAAAGAAGGGTAAATCAAAACTCTTATATTGGCAACACTAGCATAGATTGACGCATCACTCTCTATGACAATTGAAATCTGAGAAAATAATTAAATATTTAAATAAGACGATACCTAAATGCGATACTTACACGTGAAATGTGATCCCATCCTGTTTCTTTTTCAGACCCACTGCATTTTTACAGGTAGGAATGACACAAGACGGCATAGTTTCGTGAAATTGGTCACGGGTAAAACACGTTAGCGCGTTCCGACGGTCACAAAGTGACTGATCGGTTGCGCATCAAACTACACTATTTAAGGCTAGTTTGAGTAGCTACAGTATTATGCGCGCTCACGGGTTCTGGTTATTCTGTATTCTGAGTTCATAACGCTATTCATTTTGAACATTGTAATAAGTTTCCAAAAAAAAACATCCATATTGTCTGCGGAATTATCTAGAAACAGTTTTGGCAAAAAGTTTAATTTGACAGACAGATGCATTTGCATATTCTATACAATTTGAATGACTAGCATAGACATTGACGATTTGTTCGCAAATTACGTAAACCGCATCTCCGTTTTAGTAAAACAAAAAAGGTGTGGAGATCAAAATACGTACAAAATATTATGTAACTAATTACATAAAACGATATGAAACGTGAACTATGCTCTCTATGTGTAGAAAGTGTTGTGTTTATTGTTAAAAAATTAAAATGTAGCTATAAAGCCGGTGACCATTTCCATAATAGTACGGTTGCATAACGTGGAACAAAAAAGGGAAAGCATAGAGTATAGACGTACATGGACTTACATTCATAATCTGACGCATGACAGCTAGAAGGAAATGCTTTACGTAAGAAAAATATATATTGTTACCCGACTTGAAAATAAGGAGGTTCGCAACTGGACTGTATTTTGTTATTCGCCAAAGTTGCTAAACTATCAATAACTAGGTAAATTGTATGTATAAGATTTAATTGTTGTTATTATAACAAATTGAAAAAGGTTCGTCAAACCAATTAAAAAGTATTTAAATCTAGCTGGCTTTTTTAAAATACCTCTAATTGCTCTGTGATTAATCATTAATCACTTCGAAAACCCAAATGAAATATTTTAAGTAATGTCATACATATTTTATTGCAATTAAATATTATATTTAATTAATTGCCAATTAAAAGGTCTTTATAAAGTATATCATATTGAACTTGCATAGGAAAGAACCAAGGCTTTCGATTAAAAATCACTTAATGTAATTCAATTTGCATGCAAATATGATTACTTATATTACATTTTATTACCGTAATTATAAAACTATTTATTCATACAGTTATATACATAAATACCTTTCACTTTTCATTTAGGAAAAAGTATAAATTTTTCGTACGAATATTTTAGGCCTATTTTGATTGTATAATCAAAAATGCAAATACATAATCGTTATGAAATTGATGATACGGCTACGGCTCTTAAGCTATATTTCAATTGACCCCTCTGATATCTTCAGTGAGATGAAAGGCCTTTGCTCTGCAGTGGGATGCTAAACTTATTTTCCACTTCTATCACCATGTGACGACCATTTTTATATATTATAAAACTTATCAGTCAATCATACCGTAACAACATAGTAGAAATAAACCATCAAAACAGTACTGTATTGTCATAACTGTTCGTCACAGTATGTGCTATAGAAAATTGCTGCGATGATTCTAATTTTGTACCATTTTTGTGTAAATTCCTATCAAATTTGCTAAAATGAACGTTATGGGTGAAGCAATAAGAGATACCTTTCTATCATCTGTCAATTGTTAGATGACAAGACTATTTTCTGCTAAATTATTTATGTAGGTTTCTAAGTGGTTCTAAGATCGAGTGTTCCGAAAAGAAAGTTTCGCAGTAAATAAAAAAGTTAATGTACAGGGATTTTATGAATATATTAGCAGCGGCCCGTAGTTTTACCCGCGTTGTGCCGTGAAGTTTCAGGATGAAAAAATAGCCTATAACCTTCCCGTCGAATATGGCAATCCATGGCAAAAAGAATTACTATTCAAATCAGGCTGATTCCCTAAAACCCAAACCAACTTACAAATTTTACCTGTTTATAATATTAGTATAGATATTCGTGTGGATTAGATACATTTATTTCAGTACTTAGATGACCTAAAGAATCTACATCAAAATCGCAGATCTCACCGCTGTATCCATATTGAAATACCAAGAGACTGTATTATTGGTACGATGGAGATTTATTAACTAACCATATCCGTTGAATGATAAAGTTTAACCTATTGTTGAATACAAATTTTCAATTGAATGGCTGTCTCACGTAATATCTTACATGTAATATCTACTTGCATATTATCTGTCCACCAAACCACGGGGAACTTTTTATTCGTAGAAAGACTGACCGTATAATGAACATTCAATGGGACTTTTAACAATGCTCTTTTAAATACAGATTCCAATTTTTGATATCAGTTTAACAAATAAATGGAGATAAGCAGTCATTAAGGTCATTAAACTTCTCCATTTCTCCTGTTTTTTTTCTCGTCGTACTAGTAATAGTTATAATAATTGTCATGTTAACTCATGTTGATCCCTCAACTTTTTCCCCACCCGAACAAAAATGTCTCGTGTGAACTAAACCAATACCAAAATCCTAATAAAACCTTGTAGTAGATAAATTAAATAATTTAATACAGAAACGATTGCATGTAATACGATGTTAATGGACAAGCAAGTAATTATATCAAAGTATGTCGAGGCAGTACCGATGTTTGATCTCTTAGATACGCAGGAAAACGTATGTACGAGTACATTAAGGAGGTCACACTGACAAAGTTAAAGAGTGCACTTTGCGTCAGTCTTAATTGATTTTCTGTTAGTGAATGTTTGAAAATAGAACACTGTGATATGCAAAGAGCAAAGGCCGTGTCGTATGAACAGCTGAAGAGGAAGGCAGAAGATAGAGAAAAATGGAAAGAACTCCATCGACAAGAGAAGACGAAGAAGATATTATGCATTTAGCTCAGCCACTAAGTATTATTGTATTTACATCAATGAAACATAGAATAACATCTAGTGCAATCATAATATGCAAACAATTTAATGACTATATTGTTTACCTAAACATTCTGAATTAATTAATATTTGATTGATTTGTGTTTTTCGTCTTCCTTATTTGAATAAATCAATTCTCTGTTCGCTTTGATAGAAGTAACGTGTTTTACTTTAGACCTCGCTAAATATTAAGGGCCTTATTTATACAGAACTTTAGCTATTAAATGGTTTATCCCTTTCTCACGTACGCTATTTTCGAAAGTGTAAAAGGGACAAAACACTTCATAAAAGTGTTTTAGTTCATTATGAATAAGGTGGTAAGTATGAATAACCACAAAAAGATACTCGTACAACAATATTTAGTATTGTGTGCTCATATTGTAAATAACTTGTAAACTTTTGACTGGTAAACACTTTTTATTTCACAGTCATACTATAATAAATAGGTGTTAAATAAATCATTTAAAATGATGAAAAGTGAGAATTCGTTAAGTAGGAGTGGAGTGGAGCTTATGACGTGACTTATAGCATTTCATTGCTTAAAATCTCTTTGCAATGCAATGATTACTCAAAGTGAGCTCCTCTCCGCTCAATTTTGTATCAGTAAAAAAGAGTGTCCCGTTTTGATAAAATCCGGATATAAAAGAAAAGATTATAAATACCTAAATATGGTGTAACGCGTAAGTTTCTAACTTTCTTCTTTAAACTTTAAATTTTAAACGATACGACAACGGAAATTAACCAATGGCTAAGCTCTCGACTAATTTCCTTTAAGTTAAATTAATTGATTATTCTACTTAAATGGATTTGCGCAAATGACTTCTTAATGGTTAGTGAAAGGACTATAGTATGCTTAATGTCATGGAATTGCATTATGATGTGCAAGATAAACCCTGAACACACTATAAAAAATTAAAATTGCAACTTTCGTCATTTTTGAGACGCATTTATAGCTTTTTGTTTTGCAGAGTTAAAGTATGTCCCTTGTTGGTTTGACCGGTGTTCTAAGCCTTATAAATAAAATAGCAGTGTCCCACGTTGTGAACGTTCCCGTGGGAATTTCGGGATGATAAATAGCTTATAAGCTTTCCGTTGAAAGTAGCTATTTATTACAAAATTAATTATAAAATCGAATTAGTAGTTTCCGAGATTATTGCGTTCAAGCAAACAAAGAGTCAAATTCTTTAGCTTTCTTTATTAATGTAGACAATAATTAGTTCAGTTATAGTTTTGCAACCTATTCGTTAGCCAATAACTACGACAATAGACAACAAAATCTTTGTCTCAACAAATTGTAATATTTGTAACTGCAATAGAAACACATGAGAATAATTTAATCAACTTAATTTAAATTTTGTACGTGATTTGTAATACATAGTTAATGACTTGAGAAACATGTTACCTACTTCAAATTATGATAGTAAATGTTTTGCAATTCATATCCTGTTAATAACATATACTCGTACTAATGTTTTTAATCACCACACATCACTTTCAGAACATTAATTTAGAAAAAAAACAGTAAATTATTGGTTATAAGAAACTGTGCGATATATTTTTTGGAAAACATTAGACATTCGTTGTTAGCGCGTTAAGTAAACAAGTGAGTAAAAAAATTGACATATGACACGACATGTCACTTGTGTTTTAGTGAACTAGCTAACTTACGAATTCCATTATATATATTCTACTTCAGTCATAAAAAAAGTATTTTAGTTTATATATTACCTACGGAAGAGGAGAAGGTTATTTGGTTCTTCACTGTATAGATATCTTCAGTGAGATTAGAGGCCTTTGCCCTTCAGTGGGACATTACAGTCTAATACTTCACTTTTTATAGTACCTAATTGAAAAATGGTCCCGGCTATTTCAAAATTAGAACAGATACCTACCACAATCGAGATTAAAATAAGTCTCATAAAGACATTCATATTGTAAAGAACTATTTCAATGATGCTGGAAATGTATTGACCCAATAAATATGGCACATATTTATTGGGTCAATACATTTCCAGCATTTTATATTGGAAGGAAAGTGTGTTCTGGAGGATATAGAAACCGTTAAATTCGTTATTGCATTTTGATTATTCTTTTCAAGAGGTGAAGGTCCTATCGCAATCATTTAACGAGTTTTTATAGTCGTTTAATATTTCAGAGGAGCACAATAGACGGTTAAATTTTAAATTATTCTCATAAGATGTCTGCAATAAATCTATTGAACGAAATCCAGAAATGTTGAGAAATATTCAAAGTGTATTGCAATAGGTTGCATGCGATTCAGAATTATGTATTCATGTAAAGTCAGTGTGCAACAAATACATACTGGTTTTTTCGATAAAAATTGACCAAGCTTTGATATCGGATATTTTTTCTAGAATAGATACATCGAAATCACCGTAAGGCTCTTTATCAAAGAACTAGCAGCGCCCCGCGGTTTTATCCGCGTTGTGCCCGTTCCCGTGGGAATTTCGGGATTTTTTTTACATAAAAACCTTCCTCTTGAATTACTCTACCTATTACAAAAAACCACATCAAAATCCGTTGCGTAATTTTAAAGATTTAAGCATACAGACAAACAGACACGAAACAGAGACGACTTTATTTTATACTATGTAGTGATGTATACCAAGACTACAGTATCTACAGCTATTATTTCAGTACAACTTTACTTTAGTCATTAAAATAGTATTAGGAAGATAGCTGCCATGTATCTTTGGTATTGTTAATAGTCAACTATTGTATAACACCAGTAATGGCTTTATTTTTAACAACATTGTAACGAGATAAGAACATAAATCACTTAGTTAACATCCACTATAAAACAAACAATTTCTCTTCTAAGTATAATAAAGACATCGATCTCGCAGACGCCTTCTTGGAAGATGGATGGACGTTCATTTTGATCCACTAAGGATGTTGGACAGACGCTGTGCATTCCGGAATAAGATAACCGTTAAGCTACTTGTTGACTAAGCAACAATTGCCGAGCTTTATATAAATTGTGAAAAAAGCGCGAAAGTTCCGTTCCAAGTTTAAAAGTCGCGCATCCTCTTTACGGAAAAATTGCAACGTCATACCTCACAAGCATCTTTGCCAAACATTTTGGACAAACATCGTCACTAGTCGACGATTGTTGCCATGTCAAGACTAACCTTAGTATTGAACTATTCGGATAATGTTACATGTGTTACCCGATCTTAGAATGCTGGTAATAAAATACAAGTTATGATAGATTGTCTGCATTTAATGTTCAATTAAACGTTATTGGATTGCTAAAGGCGTGGTTGAGATGTTATTGATTTCCTAACTGTATTTCTAATGGTTTTAATTAATATTGGCTATGACGAATGATCATTAAGCGTTGTGACATTGAACGACATTACAAGCTGCGAATTCCAAAATTGAAATTCGAGATATGTGTTGCTTGCTTTCTATTGCATTCGTCAAGTTTGTAAATTCGTCTTTTGACAAGGATACTTTTACTGGCAATAATTTCGTGCTTAGTTTTAAGAATTCCGTTATGATATGAATAAAAATGCAAGTTTAACATTACAACAATTGTTCATTGTGAAAGACTTTCACTTTTGAGTGAGATAATTTTTTTTTTTTTTTTTTTTTTTTTTTTTAATTTATTTATTTAAGGTCGCTTAAACAACTTGGTCATCAGCGACCGATAGAGAGATAATTATTTGTATACTACTTAAACTTCATTATTATTAGTATTAATGGCTGAACTTTATCATCCATTATGAATTTTAAAACTTATTTATTTTCTTACAGGGTGGCTTCTTTTAAATCGTTCAATATAGGCAAGTCCGAAACTACAAGAAATACAAAAACCTATTCTCTGGCTCATAATATTCATTCTTCACTATTTTTTATCTAAACCAGGTACCTAGTTATAAATAAACCAATTGCATAATATAAACACACCGATCGTAGTGAGAATATTTGCATAATATTAATTCCATAAGTACCGCCATATCATATAACACACCATGTTTGAAAATAAATTGCGAAGTAAATAATTATTACTATGACAACAAAGGCCGCACTATAAATAAATAAATCGTATCTAATGGAACTTATCGTTAATTGTTAAGCAACGTGCAACTCGGCCCCTACATGGATGGGCGTCCGATAGTGGCATTTCTATCTGAGCGTTACCATGTTTCAGAGGGCACATTAAGCAGTCGGTCCCGGTTTTTTCAATCGTCAGAACACGGCGTCTAAAAACTCCGACAGGGGGACTCCAGGGTAGGCCTACTCGAAATGATTGATGAATATATATCGAAATGTTTCGAGACGTTTGTTTGTGGATTGATGTATTAAAAAAAGGAATTAATAATACTTAATATACTATACTTGTAAAATCTGAAGTCAAAAAGGGAAGAATGTAGTTTCTGTTACATGTTAATGTATTTAATATTTAATTGTCTCTACTATTTTTGTTATTTTGCTGGGTATATGAGTCCAAAAGAAATGTTTTCAATTATTTTCTATTTTTGACATTGATATGACATTTACTAAACTTTCATATGTCTTAAAAAGAGCCACTTCAAACTAATCCAAATCCATTAAATGAATTTTGATGATTGATAAGTGTGAAAAGGAAGTCGAGTATAAAAGCTTGTAAAGGATAAACTTCAAAAGAAGAAAAATCAACTCTTTCCCTTAAGTACAACGAAAATAGAAATGATCACCGACTCTTATTAAACCACTAAGACGGGATAGAGGTTATTGACCGCAATGTAAACATCTTTTAGGAGGAAGCAATATAAATAGAACAAAAAAAATCTGTTCAATGACTTTCTTGACTGAACGCCAAAGATTTATACTTCATAGTATAGCTTCGTTTGAAATTGTTCAAATGACAGGGTTAAGATTGCTTAGAACCTTATACGAAACTTCACTTGATATTTGGAAGAAAATTGCGGCTTTGGGCCTTCAAGAAGTTTGCATTTTAAGGCCCTTATTTTAGACTATTCGCACCCTATCCTATCAAAATGTTGGACCCGAGATAAATATAGGAGGGTGAATGGCGATAGTTGCTTAGACTTAGAGCCTTTAATAGTTGGATGTGATTTGCAAAATATGACTGAATAGTAAATCCTTTGATCAAACCTAATATGTCAAAGTCCCTTTATTAAATAAATAATCAAGAATAAACTAATACGTAAGCGCATCGGAGTTTAAAACGGCTTTAACTTATGGTGTAGCGAAGGACTAAACGACGGGACAAGCGAATTTTAGAAAGGGAGAAATTTAAAATTATTTCCCGTGAGAATTATGGGATAAAAATATAGACTTTATGTAATCTTCCTCTTAAATCCAATCCAATAAGGATTCTAATTGAACTGGTAGTACCGAAGATTTGCCACAACAAACGAACAAAATTACATATTTTACCTCTTATAATCTGTACTGTTATTGTGAGGTAAAGTTTATAACATTGTTTGTTTGTAAGTCCAATTTGAATATTTATTTTTGTAATAGATAGCCACATTCAACATGAAGGTTAATGGCTATCTTACAACCCAAAATTCCCACGGGAATGGCCACAACACGGGTAAGACCGCGGGGCGCTGCTAGTATAGGTATAGAAGCATGGATGTGGTCATGATCTTCACTTGATTACACAGAATGAATCTGCAAGTGAATTTATAACCATAGGCGTCGCCGTAAAATGAGATTCATCGTGCAATTTCATCGCAATTTGTTGAAACACTCATCGAGGTTTGAAGACGTTGAATCTAATAGACAAATGTGAAATGAAAGTGTGAGACAAAGAGACTTAGAAATAAGTTTACGTGACTGTTAAGAATTTTTGAAATCTATTACTAGTTTTAGTGTTAGATTTTGCAGGTAAATCGTACTCTATGGTCACTCTTTTAATTATACTCGTATTTTATTTTACTTAATCCAGGGTGAAATAAGAATTTTATATTGATGATGTATCAAACAGGAATTTAGTAATTAATAATAATACGTCAATGACTAACTACCGCACTCAGAGACATTAATACCTGTTTAAATGAAACTTAACTAATTAACGATATTTTTCACTACATGTCAAAATCAATTGTTAAATCTGAGTACGGGCGTCGCCGTCTCTGAGTATTGGCATTAATGAGTTCACTAGTTACGATCCAACCAATATGAATGACACAGTTCAAACTACCTCGAAGCTATATTTAATGTATTTTCTGATTATGATGCTGGAACAATTATCAATCAAATTGAAACCCAAAAAGTTCTTAGACTCTAAAAAAAAGTCTATAAACTCTATGAAAAAAACGATTGTAAAAGTAAAGTATAAGCCTGTAACCATCATACTGAAGATACCAGTATAGTGAAAAATAAAATGTATCATTGTTATCAGTTTGATTAATAAAAGCCTTTGTTCTGATAAAACCTCTGAGGTCAATGAAAGGAAAGAGTCCATTCATAGCGTTCTTGAGTCCATCCGGTGATAAGCCTGAATTAACCGACGTTACGACGAACCATTGAGAAACCGTAACACTACCGGAGATTATCTTGATTATACACGTTTTCATAATACATATTTTATAACTCAATAACGGATAAAACGTTATGTTTCTAAATATAACATCGCAAGTGTGGTCTTTAGATTCATTAAACAAGTTTTTATTTTCATTCGATAAAATAACTAACTCACGTACTCAGAGACGTCAAATGCCTCCGTTTTTTCTTGCTTCAGTTTTTTTACCATCGAATTCCTCGGTTATTGATTAGATATTTAATGAGTGATTGTCATATGTAATGTAAGAAATTACGTACACTGGCTAATAGTCGATTTAATAGCCGTCTCTGAGTGCGGCAGTAAATAACTTTAACACCACAAGTGTGGTCCTTTAACTAATTTAATAAAATGATGGTTAACTTCATTCAATAAAATTATTGAATGAAGTTTTAACGATGACCGAGTCTTAAAAGGATTGAACCGTTCAGTTCAAAGCATGACTGTTAAAACTATTATTCTAATGTATCTTGAGACAAAGAGGTCTCTAAACGAACTCTAAACTTGTTAGGCCATGTTTGGCCAGACTCTAAACTCTCTTGTATATATAATTATGTACTCGTACACGTAAGTCGTACCAACGACCTAATTGCTATGCTTCTATTTATAAATCTCTTAACAGCACTGTTATTATTCTCGGCCTATTTAGGCCCCTAACGATTGTCACAATAGTAAGTACCTACGTCATAAGATAGAATGTAATTGTATTTTCAATGGTTGGGGAATATTCATAGTCAATATGAGAACATTAAGATTTATAAATAGCTCTTATACTATAAACTTGTACGTGTACTCTCTTAATTGACAACCAAACCACTACATTCGGCTTTGTAAAAAAAATAGCAACTCTAACCGCTTTTAATGTCTAATACCTAAAAGCGTAAGACCAAGTTACAAGGGCACGTTAAGTCGTCCGTCGGTCACGGTTACTTTCTACGGATAGTAGTCGTTACATGAGCCATGTCAGAGCCATGTCAGAGCCATGTCAGAGCCAAGTCAGAGCCATGTCGATAACTCTGACACCAGGATTGGTCAGGTTGACCATCCACTCGATGAAGAGGCGCGAGAGAGGAGAAGAGGAAGAAGAAGGCGGTTTTCAAACATTAAGTTGCCAACATTAATAATGTTGGACTATCATAGTCTGTAATAATCATAAAGATTCAGACTTGTACCTTAAGTCTGACACTAATTAGGTCTACATACCTCTTCAAGAAGTCAGTGTATTCCGCCTGTCTGATCAAGCCAGTCCTCATCATAATGGTCTGGAAGCACTGCCGCTCGATGGCCCATAGTCTACAGTCGGTGGCCGCTTTGATGGTGGCTGTTCTCTTGCAGTTGTACAGGATGGCCAGCTCGCCGAACACCTTGCCTGGAGCCATGGTGCTGAGGTACTTGTTCTCCCTCGATACTTCCACGCGACCCTCTGTAGGAGAAATATTTGAATTAGATTTTTATTGGAATATGCTATTGGTGGAATGGATATGCGATATTCACGGATTATAAGTTTTGGTAGCTTTTGCAGAGATTTCTGAGAAAAAAAGTTTAAAATCCTAGCCTGTAATGTCCCACTGCTGAACAAAGGCCCCTCATCTCACTGTAGATATCATTACAGTGAGGAGGATTAGGCGCAATGACCACGCTTGCGTAGTGCGGGTTGGTGATCTCGAATCCGAGCCATGTTTTCTGAAGAAATTAGATTTGAAACAATATTTGGTTTAATGCCTAAATCAAGCCTTCTATAAGAAACTAGCAACGTTCTACGGGTTTACTCGTGCTGTATGAAGGATTTTTAGTTCCTCACTTTGCTTGAACTACCCTCCTAAAGCGTGTCTCCCCCCTCTCCAATCCGATAGCTGGATAAGCGTTTAAACGGCTACTTCTTTCTAACTTCTAATTGCTTATTCCATAACGTAATCCAAACCAGATCATTTTACAAACAAGACACGCCAAGGTCTTAACAATCGTAACAGCTCAAATCAGTTAATGAATATGGTGAAATAATTACAACCACATACAAAACACAAGCGAAGGTCTTTAAAACAAAGTGCATAGAGCTCATTTTAAAACGCAGTAGTTTACAGTCCTTGATTCAGCGGTGTGGGAAAAATGACCACGTGATACAAATGTAGGCCTTAATTATAACAATACCTTGTTTATATCTAAACATGATCTTTGCAGGAACAAATAGTTTAAAAATACTTCGAACAAATACCTATTTGAAGGTGCCATGGTGTAGACCAGTGACGTCAACTATATATTTTTGACTACATATAAAATTATTTGAAACTATAGCGTTTAGAGGTTATTTTGAATATATTTTTTTCATAAATTGCAAACCGTCGCCGTCGTTACTTGCAACGTGGTACCCTTCGTGAATGCAATATTCATAATTTTACTTTAGTCTTTTACGAATTAAATTCTTTGACATTTCAGACAAAGACTACGTATAGATAATGTTAATTCTATATTTAAAAAATATAAAAACAAAAGAAGCACAAACATGTTGCACAGATTACTATAATATCAAGGAAATCCACTTTTCAAAATTATTGTTGTAATAAAAAGTGATTGTAGGAAATTAAAATGTCATTCGTTTCTAGATGTAACGTTACGTTCAAACTTCGAATGATTTAAGTAAAATTAATAGTTCCGTTTCCTTCGAATGCAATAGACGTTTTTTGTTCGTTTAATTTGGATTTTCCCACGAGTATTTTGATCGATCATGCATGACTAATACGCGTATACAATGTTAAGAATAGTTTATTTATTTTTGGTAGCTGAAATTATCCTTAGCGTAAATCAATGCAGCGGTAGTAGCCGCGTACCCACCTAGCGCACAGGCTCGCGAGCCATGGCTCGCGAGCCATGGCTCGCGAGCCAGCCTCAGTAGTTTTGTTCAATTTACACGAGGCCGCCTCGCGAGGCAGGCTGAGCCATCATAAGTCGTGTATATTCAGCTGCAGCTATTTCCCTAGCTTCGCGCGCGAGTCAAAACATAACCGTACCCACCTAGCGCACAGGCTCGCGAGCCATGGCTCGCGAGCCAAATGCTCGGCTGGTGTGGACGTGCCTCGGGCTGCCTCGGGCGCGCGTTTGCTCGGCTGAGCACGGCTCGGCCCCGAGCCATCTGTTGTCGGTAAACTTGACGCGCTCAAAGGTGCCTCGGTGAGCGCTGTGTGTTAGGTGGGTACGGTTATGTTTTGGCTCGCGCGCGAAGCTAGGAAAATAGCTGGAGGCTATTTTCCTAGCATCGCGGAGGCTGGCTCGCGAGCCATGGCTCGCGAGCCTGTGCGCTAGGTGGGTACGCGGCTATTGTCTAGTTAAAAAATAGATATAAAATCCTGTACAATAAAGCATTAGCCTGTAAATATCCCACTGGTGCGCAAAGGCTCTCATCTCACCGAAGATATGAGTACAGTGAGGAGGATTATAGGCATAATCACCACGCTTGCCAACTGCGGGTTGACGATTTTATACCCGATCAATTTCTGAAAAGTAGGAAATATGTTTTCGTTCGACCTGGGAATTGAACCCCGGACCTCAGAATTAGGTAAGTGAGTGTACATGCCACTAGACCACCGAAGTGTCTCACCAAATCAAATATCACCAAAATGATGAATTCAAAATTACCACGGAAACGTGGTGTTTTGACTTGTGCCATTGTCCTTAACAAAGTATTGTGTGAAACATATCCCGTTATGAACAGTTCCTATTTATTGTTTAACATTTTATCACGTTTTTTACATTTTATAATTTAATTACATACAATAGAAATGTAATATATTAAATATTACTCATGAAATGCGTACGTAATAGGAAACTGAAAAAATTGTGTTTATTGGAGTGTAATAGGAAATTAAAGGTAGCGTCTGATTTATATTGAAAGCCTGTGCCCTCTCCCGTAGGAATTTCGGGATTTTTTATACATATAAACCTTCCTCTTGAATCACTCTTTCTATATTTTCCTTTCTATTTTAATCCGTTGCGTAGTTTTAGCATACATAGGGACGGACAGCGGAAATCGGCTTTGTTTTATACTATGTAGTGATAAGCTGGTGAAATGAAGTGGATGGTACTGCAAGGTACAAACAACTTAGCGTGATTTAAGTATGTAAATATATTGTATAAGCAAAAAACTATGTTTTATTAGCAACATTTATACCTATGTTGTACCCGGTCCCGTGGGATTTCAGGCATAAAATTAGCTTATACACCTTCCTTTTTAATGTGGCTAAGATGTACAAAAATACTTCTCGAATGAGACTTGTAGTGCGAGAGTTATAAAAACAAACAAACAAACAAAACAAAATCTCTTCACCTATGTTTATAATAAGTAAGTAAGTACTTATACAAATAATTATGTAAGTATATCCTAGTCTTACAATCATTGCTATGAAAAGCCTTGAAACACTTTCAAAATAATTTGCTTTCGAATCTAAAGTTTGCTATAACATTAAGTTACGTACAAACATACGTAAATCAGGAAATTTCCACACGTTTGACTTGTTTGGGTTGCTTGTTTTATCTCTAAAACTAACCAAAACGGTTCATTTGTCAACGAACGTTTTAAATATAGTAAGTAGCATAACTACCGAAGACGAACAATGTTGTTTTATTGTTTAAAGATGAATCAAACATTAGTTTCCACTATCTCTTGTGTCTGTTTGAAAATATAATAAATATTATACGACATACGTCCAATCTTATCTTTTCTTATACATAAAAAATATTCGTTTTTTAAGCTCGACAAACTCGACAACGGGAAAGGCAATTTCGATAGTTTTGGTATCTATACGAGTACTAAATATTACTAAAAATAGGTACAGCTTCTAACTTTTTTATTTGTTTGTTTGTTTATGTTTAATCTCAGAAACTACCGAGTCGATTTAAATATTATTTTTTTAATAGATTCACATTCAATGGGAAGGAGCCTCGTTTTATGGGAACTAGCCACATTCAATGAGACGTAATACGCTACTTTTATCCCAAAATTCCCACTGGAAATACAAAATTCGCACAATGCGGGTAAAAGCGCGGGACGCTGCTAGTATAAAATATTTTACTTACATTGCTAACTAACCATTGGTAGCAATTTGTTGCCAGTATATTCACAAATACCGTAAACACTTTCTCCATTAAACATATTATATACATAACATTTGTAAATTAAAACATCATCGACATTTGCTCTCATGAATAAATATTAATGAAAAGAAAGTCACTGCATCATTCCATCTCGATGTTGCCATTATTTGATTAAATTGGTTCTCACACAAGAACATGGGGATCTCATGTTGGTACAGAGTTGTTTGACATTTCAATGCACCTTCATATCAATAACGACAAAGATGTTATTAAATAGTTCGCTCCGATTGTGAAGTGAAAGAGAAAATATTTGTGCGAAAGCATTATTTATGTCAATAAGTTTCCCAGCCGGCGTTCATCATATTTAAGTTTCTAGACATAATCACATGCTAGCGTTCTTGAAGAGATTTAAATATTGAATTTTATTCAATTTAAGCAGCAGTTTTACTTCAATGCGAATGTAATTATGTGCGTTATATGAAAAAAAGGCCTTTAAAATAGTCATTATCATAATTAAACATTGAAAAGTTTAATAAATTCGTTTTTGTAAGGACGCAAACATTTACAATTTTCTATGTTGGATAAAGTATATGATTGAAAAAATACTTAGGTACCACTTAATATCAGCAGTAAATTGATCTAAGGCATTGTTTCCATTGAGCTAACGAGTCAAATTGTAATCAACTTTGTGTTATGAATTAACAACTCGCAGCTTTATAAATTAATCTAATCTAAGGCATCTAACAAAATGACTAATTAATTTTTCTGAACAATCTGGTTTCCGCGAATCCAGATCGTGATATGTTGGAACAAACCGCACGCTTTATCAATATCGTTTAATTTGTAGCCCGCGGCCAACTTAGCGATAGTTCGATTTAAAACTAGGACAAGACGAAACATTTAATTGATATTCCGGACTCGCAAGTTTAGCAACCTCGTAAGTGGCCCGCGACGTATGCTAAAGCATTTGACCACTGTTTAGTCCAATTTGGTATATGAGTGCGCGCAAACAATGTGATGAAATCGATACGCACTAGTTATCGGTACAAAAATAATCATATTCTGACTCATATTGTATACCTACTAATTATAAGGTGTAGTTTTAACTGAGCCAGTTTACTTAGTTAGTTAGCTGCGGAATTACGATCTCAATAGAATGCGAGTAAGTGAGCGAGCTACTTGACGAGTGACTAGCAGTCTTTTGCGTTTGCCGACTTGCAACTTGTTAACTCGCTTATCTAAACAAAGGCGTTGTTTAGATAAGTTTGAAATTGATAATTGAAATAAACTATGGGTAAGTTACTACTCTTTTAAATTCTATACATATTTTAAAATAAGTATGTATTTTCTTGGTTGTCTCATGTGAGTCATAGATTCCTTGCAACATGCATTACGTCATACTAACTGTCATCCGCTAAAGGACCTCGAAGTCTTGTTGCCAACTTCATCGATCAAAACCAACGCACGTGATTGTAAACAAGTAGGTTCTTAAGATAAGAGAGTCTAACTGCCTCCGACTGCGTAATGTTTTAATATTCAGAGCATACTTTACCTGAATCTCCATTTCGAAGTTTCTCGACAGGTTTGGTGGCTGGGTCTTCCAAACGAGTCACGTCCAACACTATTCCGGCATCGAGAGACGACTCGGTCGCGTTACTGTCTCGGTGACAGAGATTTCCCGTCCTCCTCTTTCTCATTCCGTAAGTGTGAACAGGCACTATCAACTTTGGTCGCGGAATAGAAAAGTCAGAGTCAGAACCACTTGAAGAACTCTTGGCACTTCGCGAGTAAACATTACTGTTAGTAACACGCTCCTCACTTATACGATCTTTACCAAAGGACATAATGTCATTGTACCTCTCATACCTATCATTACTTCTCACTCTCACTGTGTTGTATAGCTTTCCATATTTGTCACGTTTGATTTGTTTCGCAACACCATTTGTAGTCCGATGGTCACTTTCTTTACGCGGATCACTGGAGTGTGTCCCGTTGGTGATCGTCGGTGTCGGTTTGTTTTGGCTTCTGTTGAACATTTCGTACTGCATTAATGTCAGCTGTTCACTTGGCGACAGGTTTCTTTTCGGTTGGGTGACTGTAACACCATTATGAGAAGACTTCTCAGGGTGTATCGTGTCAAGGTAGCCTTTCAAAGGAGCTCGCCCTTCACTTTTAACCCTTAAAGATTTAGATCGAAAACTAGGCTTGGAATCCTCCATACGTCCGTTATGCTCGTCTGCTTGTTGCGTTTTATGCTGAGGAAGTTGATCGCATGTGGATAACGACTGATTAATAGGCTGCATGTATATACCTGAATCTTCCGCTTCACAATCGATTTCGAGATTCTGTTTTCCGTTTCTAGCCTTGATAGGAGTTAAATCTAAAGTTGCCATGGAGTTAATTATTTGATACATAGTATTACCATTTAATTTTGAGTGGTCATTGTTATAATTTCTTTTAGTGTCTTTGTGTATTTGTTTTATTTTATCACTGTCAGTGTCATTATTTTGCTGACTTACTCTGGAGTAATATTCGTAATAAGATTCTGATGATGGATCAAGTGGTACAGGGCCGGGATCCGGTAAATGATAGTAATTTTTCTTTGAGTCAACTTTCCTTTGTCGGTGAGCATATTTTAAGGAATCTTTACGCTGCGGAGGCACTGGAGGTTGCTTGCTATTCGAGCCAAATGCCTCAATATCCCACTCAGTAAAATTTCTCCTTTTCACTCTCCGTAAAGTAGACGGTTTGTAGCCATTCGGCATATCTTTAAAACTATAGCTATGTTTTACCTTATTCTGAATGAGATTATTATTTGCTCTAGCCTTCTCTTCAATATTTTGTTGGTATTTAGCTAATTGAGACAAATTGCTAGGAACATCGTCGGCGTAAGAGTATTCATTGTCATCGTGTGAATGCGTTTTGTTGCTGTATTCTTTGTCATTAGTATGTCCGACGTCTCTACAAGATTTGCTTCGAGATATAGTGTTGTATTTAACCTTGTCCGGTTTTTCGTGTTCATTGTATAGACCAAGATTGCTTGCGCCGACCCAGTTGGCCGCGTACACGAGGTCCATGGTCCGGTCATTGATGGAGAGCCAAGGGTCCTCCATGACCGCTTTTCCAGGATAATGTTTTATTTTCATAATGTCGAAGAACCAGATTCAAATTCACATTTTACGGAACACGTCACTGTAGTATGAGTCATATTCATTACTGATAATTGCATTATACTGATAAAATATTTAAGGTTATAGGTCACTTGCGCTGTGCGTCAGGGTTTTCACTTTATTAATAACTACTGTAAAAAATGAGATTGTAAACGACATGTTCAGATGCAACATTTGATTCTTTCCTGGTTGTTTTTAGTTTATCTGAGAGAACAATTGAATTACCAATTATTTGCTCAATTGATTTATGTGTAACAATGGAATGGTTTTGCAATAAAGGCAAGTAACACATTGATACTAGTCAAATGGAAACGCGGTTACTCAAGTACTAAGAGACACGAGCTTGCTTTATCCACACAATATTATAATTCCTTTTACCATATCTTTATTAATAGTGCTCAGCTGTAAAATAATAGGTACTTTTGTCAATAGAAGACAAGTTTCCTTTACATATAATCTGCATTTCAATGAATATCAATTAAGAAATGTCAAAGCGTTGTCCGTAGGGAGACTGTAATGTAAGGCTTCGCAAGAACGGATGCGTCACGGGACGTAACCATAACCATTGCACAATCAAACCCATTTGAAGGAAGTCCAACCGCACCATAAACAGACATACACAGAGTTGTGTAATAAATTAGATAACTGGACAGAAGCAAGCACGGTGACATTAATGTTATCAATTATTACCACGCTTTCACTGCACATTAAGCACGTAATATCGGACCGAAAGTTGCATTATGATAACAATGTATAACAATAAAACTTGCAGATTTTACATAACAATGAAAGTGATATGTGTTATAAAATGATAATTGATAGTCATTAACACTTCAATGTTGCTATAATATACTATAATGTTACGCAACCTTTAAAACTGCAAGATTTAAAAAACAAAAGACTTATCTCGTGCATCGCAGCACATGACAAGTTTTACAATTACAAAGAAATCAACCATTGATTTCCACAATTAAACTCTCAATAACATGGTTGCTAATTATCTTGAAATGACTATAATGAGCTTGATGAATATTCATTTGAACGCAAGCAATACCGTGTGTGCAAAGATGACCAATTACTAGTGGTCATTAAATGCATGATTGAATTAATAGGAAAAGATTTCTAAGAGCGATGGACGGGTTAAATCCAGTTTGTTGGTCCACATATGCACTCGGCTGGACACAGACACTTGAGAAACATATCCAGGAAATTGAGAAAACTGTACTCTGCATTTAACATATTCAATATTATTTATAACAAGATTTACAGCAAATTTTTTAGAGTTGAGTATAGTTGGTTCCAAACTTCTCAAGCAAATGCCCATTGATGGGTCGAAAATATCAATAAAGATTGTACATATACACGGTGAGCCTTAATAACCCGAAAGATTTAAACCAACGATTTTAGAGCCTAATTAGAGTATATAAAGTTATATAACGTATAGTCCAAAAACCCATATTTTAAGAGATATTAATTATTTCAAGTAAACCACAAGTAAGAAAATCTCAATTGTAACTCACCCTAAAGGCGTGACGTAGCCACCTACTACTTTTACACGCAGACGCACTAACCACATGGTTGATGCATCGTATGATATCGGAGTGATTCGTTAAGTGTCATGCTCGCTCCTCAACTGTTTCTCAACTGAGATTAATCAAAACTCGCTCACTCTCTGAAGTAAAGGTTTGTTTACAAAGAAGCGATCAATGAATATGATTTAATTTGTACTGAAATAGTAGTTTAATTAAGACACATAATTGGACCCATGTTGATATAGCATTATTTACTCGTACTGTGGTCACAAATACGTCGTTTAAATCTTTCGGGTTATTAAGGCTCACCGTGTATATTAATTCATAAACTTCAAAAAAACATTGAATGTAACTGCAATTATTTCAATTAATACCCAAAAAGTAAAAAAAAGCAGAAAAAGTATGCTGTCGTCATGTTTCCGCCAGACGTTAATAAAAACAATAGACTTGAATGGGCATTAAGATATCTCATTATAGAGGTACAGGCGTTTAATTGTAGTGTCATTGTCTTCTACTCGTTAATAAATATTTATACGCTCAAGAGCTGAATGTAGAAACACGGTTCGTGAACAATTTTCTGTACGAATGTAATCTATTGTAGACAAATCATTATTAGTAACTAGACTATGATTTGTTGAGACAGTGACCTCCTGATTCTCTCTAATCTCAAAGCTAATATGACTGTACCATCAAGTAGAGTAATTTTCAAATTACGGAAAGGAAAATTCACTCAGTGAATTGCGTTTCACAAGTCCCCCATCCCATCCCATCCATCACTTGTGTAGAAACAAAAAACTAATTCAAACATCACATTAAGTAAGCAAGCGCCAAGATTCCGAGAAAACATCTATTATTGTATGAAGCAGCAAATTGTTTATTATTGTTTTTGTAATACCTTTTTGACACGTGGTTTTAACGTTAGTATACATTTTAATATGATGAGATTTATCACCTCTTTGATGGTACTTTAAGAGCAATAATTGTTATTGTACTGGTCTATAATTTTTTAATTGACAATTAAAATAAAAGTTACGTAAGAATTTTGTTATGATATTTAATACTTAATTTGGTAGTCTTAGCTCCTTTAGCTTAGCTAAACGTTTGAATTAAGATTTTATCGTAGGTTACGTCGATTAATGTTGATTCATATTCTAGGTACCTAACAAATCAAGCATAGCAAAGCATATTGTTAACGTTTGTCTATTTAGAAAACGCCATTTGTTTGCAAGAGCCAAAGGTTAACGAGACCTTGCAAACAAAAACACTAGCACACATATTTCCGAGTCAACACAAATACCGACAACAAAACAATAGGTTACGATTTAGACCGTTAAACTCAAATCGAGTCAAGGAACGTTTACCGTAAGTAAAATTAAGCTACGCGGTCACTGGTCACTTGCTATTTTACTATCATTCCACTAGTAAATGTTATTTCGTAATTGGATTAAGTAAACAAAACGTTGCGGAAGGTTATTTTCAAATTACAGAATTATTTTTAGTAATACAAAACTAGCAACTTTAATGTTTTATTTTAAAGTATTTGTGGTTGAAGCGGAACCATTTCGTAATATAAACTTTCACGAGTCATTTCATTTACTTATACCTAGTTGTTTTGTGTGTTTGAATTTATTTTGTTCTGTCTACACGATGGACATTGTAAAGTAATAGTTACCTCACAAATATTTTTTATTCCCATTACTTAACATATCCGTCGAGTTATGACATAAAGATCAGTTTATTAATACATGTCTATGCAATATTAAACAATTAATCTTAGTGCCAGTAAAGTGTTTGTTATGTATAGTCATCCATAGTTACTTACAGGGAGTAGAATCGAAGAAGCCAGAGATAGATGTTTTTGCAAAAATAAATTTGCTACACAATAACTAGGAATTGAGGAAGGCAAATACAATACATGTTTATAAAAATATCATTGTATTCTGTCTGAAAGGTTGACAGATAGAACACAAAACGAGCCACGGTCTGTTAGCCCTTATAATTATTTAGATACATATCACAATATTTAATGCTATTTATACTACCCACAGAGCACCCCAAGGTTCCATTCTAGGCCCTACTCATTATATTTCCCTAATAACCTTGATTTTGCAATAATTATTTTATTGTTGTTGGTACAGTTTTGGTCTTTTATAATAATGTTATCACAAACAATTATAATATCAAATAGTACCTTTTCTGTTTCTGTATGGCTTTTTGAAGTTTTATTAGATCAAGTTATCGTCTGCAGTAACGCTATCAGCAATTTATATTGTGCTACGCTACGGTATTCATTGAGTTAATAACCGATTAGTATATTATCAATTATAAAGAAAGAAGGAAAGACATTTTCTATTATTTATGAAACGTGTCAACTGTCGGAACATGAACAACAAAGCGTGTAGCTAAAACTGAATTAATATAGCAGTCGTGGCGTACTTTGACTTAGCGATGTTACTTCATTTCGACTGTTAACCAACGTGCAACTCGGGCTTTACTTGGATGGGTGGCCGCTAGTGGCATTTCTTTATGAACGCTACCGTGCTTCGGAGGGCACGTTAAGCAATCGGTCCCGGTTGCAATCGATAAATGTCGGAGGATTTTAGGCAGTCTCAAACTCCGACACCAGGCCTCACTACTCAAAATTAATGAATGAACTAATAATATGTACTTTTAACCAATAGAAATTCTGATGCATCAAACAAAATAATTTTGGTGCAATATGCAAAGTAATTTTGATGTCTACTTTTACCACATTCAAGACTGGTTTTTTACCAGTTTTTTTAATTATATGCATGTTTTGTTAAACTATGGACTGTTTGTACATAGTTATTCTTATGTAATTAGAGTGCGTTAGTTGATCACGTAGTCACCCGAGTTATGTAACAATATCTGGGACGAAATTACGTATTAGCTAGCTCTAGTCTGTACCTAAGTACTAGGTCTATACCAATAAAGAGTTGCACAGTGCAGACATTAACGATGGCAAATTTGGTTTAAAAAACTTTGATGCTACTAGCAGTACCCCGCGGTTTTACCTGCGTTGTACCCGTCGTGGCATGTAGTGTAGTTACAGACCTTCCTCTTGAATCATATATATTAGTCTAATATCTGTATAATAGTGAAAACCGTACGAAAACTCATTCAGCAGTTTTTGAGAAAATCTATTTCATACAGACAGAGATTTTGGGGACTTTGTTTTTTATTAGTCTTTAAATATATCGTACTTATAAGTTAAAGCCTATAGTAATATAATAAAGAGATAAAATTTGTGATTTTGTTTGTATGTTCGGGCTATCTCGAACCAGCTCGATTCGAATATTATTTTTTTGCGAATAATTGTATCCCGAAATTCCCACTAGAACGAGCAAAACGAGGGTAAATTGATTGCGCATAAAACAAGAAATGCTAAACCCATAACAGAATCTGTTGATGACAAGCAACAGATTATATTATGGGTTTATATAATAATTAGATAGGTGTTATGTTATAATTAATGTTACATATATATATAAAACTTTGGAACATTAATTCTACAATTCCCATAAACGGAGATAAAACAACAGATGTAGATATAATCATAGATAGCCAAATTAATACTCAAATTGTATAATTAATTATTTCAACTCTTAACAACCAAAGAAATATAATTTACCAAAAAAATCATTTAAATATTGTTATTCATACATCACGGTTGTGCATATTATTAAGATAATGAATGCCGATGAAAGTTTATAGATTAGTGTGGTGGCATATCTTAAGTAACTGGTAAGCAACCCACTTGATTTGATATGATCTATAGCGCTATTTAACACTTGAAGAAAATATAAAGTATCACTCATTCACAGATCACAGATCTTTAATATTTTTCTTTATTATAGATTCGCAGCGCACCGCGGTTTTACCCGCGTTGTGCCCGTTTCCGTGGGAATTTCGGGAATTTTTAAACTTATAAACCTTTCTCTCGAATCACTCTATCTATTTACAAAACTGCATCAAAATCCGTTACGTAGTTTTAAAGATCTAAGCATACATAGGGACAGACAGATAGACAGACAGACAGCGGAAAGCGACTTTTTTTTATACTCTGTAGTGATAATGACTAGCAGCGCACCGCGGTTCTACCCGCGTGGTTATCGTTCCCGTGGGTATTTCGCGATGAAAAATAGACCATGAACTTGTTGAATGTGGCAATACAAATCGGAAAGTGCCTGAGATAGCCCGTCCAAACAAATAAAAAACAAAAAAACAAAATCAGCTCTATAACATAAGTATAGATAATAATGCACTAAACATATCAGACAAAATTACTACGTGCTATGCAAACCTTGGTTTTTTATCAACCACTAGAAACGTGGTTCAATCAGTTCTAAAATCGTTCGTAAAGCTTACTAAAAGATTGGCACACTACCTACCGGTCTTATAATATTAAGGTCATTCTCTTGTGTAAATAAATCCAAGCCAAAGATCGAACTGAATACAATGGATCGAGTTCCGGGTACAATTTAGTACTGGAGTGGTTATTAAAGCCTACGCAAATAAGCCCATTACCTGAGCCATAACAGAGTACCTATTTTGGTAGTGGGTTTACGAAACAATTTTCCCTTTTGAACACTTCTATTTCTCCTAAAGCTTACTTACTTAAAGTTGATAATTAAACGCGCGGAGTTAATGTAAACGAAACAGCAAATTATGTATATTTTCACTTTTAAAAATAATAGAAGGTTGTAGCCAATGTAATTTTAAAAGTCACGCTTGATGCTAAATCACTAAGAGTATTTTGAGACGAAGCTTTGACATTTAGTGTATCATTAAAAATTTAACTCGTTTGTTTGATTTTGTATATGCTGATAAATTCAAAAACTAACTCTTGCTTTAGTCATCCATTATTATTTGAAATTGACAGATAATAATAAATAAGTAATAACAATAACAGTTATTACTGTCCTGAGAAGTTCTTTGCTTTGCAGAAAATGAAGTACTAATACAACAAAACAATACACACATAATGAGCCCTTGGTTTCCGTCTAATAAATAACTTAACAAACAAAACTAGTGACTCAATCTTCAATTCAATCGGCAATATGAAATTCAAGACCAATGATGGCACAGTTACATAAAGGCGACATGTACCAAGATTATAATAATAAAGTGATGTCATTCGGACAGAAAGCTCGAATAATAATAATATGTGTTTGAATCTGTTCGCAAACACTACATTTATAAGTATACTTTCACAGCACGAGTAGTGCACACGAATGCCTGAGTTGCAACCTTGTGCAAGCCTTCCTTTTGATACTTTCAATTTGTATTTGTCTATGCTTTAAGGACGTATCCAAACTAGTTTGTTAGTCATCGATTCGCAGATAATATTACACAGCCAGATAAAAATTAAGAAACCAATTTCAAACATAAGTTTGGAAAGATTTATGTTGCATCTGAACATTGTTGTCGTATCCCAAATCCAGGTGCAAGATATCATCAATTTCTTGGAAACGCGACAAAAACTCACAATAAACACTGTTCAAAACACACTTTACCATAACTTTATTTAGAACTCGGTAATAATCAAAACGAAAACATTAAGCACGTTGGTAACTTGAAAGATCGCGACTATTTTAAATTCCGAACACGACGCGACGAGACAGCGGCCAATCACGACAACGCCGCTCCGCTTACTGTCCGTCTCGATCGACTCTTGCGCCGCGGCGCAGCTGTTGACGCGTTAGAGCAAGACAGACGTATACGAGTGAAAGTGACAGCACCTGAATAATAAAAGCTCCAAGTTCATATCACAAAAGGTGTACCAGACGGTGAACTTTTTGAATTTGATCCTGCAGGGCTCCAAGGCTCCAACGGTACAGTTCTTAAACAAAAGAGGCGAAAAGCTAACGAACTCACCCGGTCTACAATTTGCATAATAAATTGTTGGTTTAGTGAAAACATACGTATTGCAACCACAAAATATTTGAACAACTGTATTACGTGATCGTGACTTTGACTGATGAAAGGTTTTATTTTCTTACGGTTAAATAAAACAAATATTATAAATAAGAAAATGCAGTTGCTAGTAAATGCAAATGAGCTCAAAATAAATTGTATCTAAAATAATGCAAATCATTGAATCAGGTAGTTTAAGAGTGTAACAATTAGTGAAGGCAAAAACAAGGTTAAGCCCGTGACCGGAGGAAGGCTAACAAAATGCTAAATTTACTGAAGGCCAATGACTATAATCGGTGACATAAAAACAAATAACACTCAGTCTTTATACAATATTTTAATGCAACGATTGAATAAGTGTTTTATAAAAAAATATAAACGGACCTAAAGAGTCCAGAACAGTTATTAAAAACTTTCAATTAAAAGAAAATCGAAAAGGAAAGTCACAAATCAACAGGAACATAAATACATATAGCAAACAGTTCAGTGGAGCGAATGAAAACAAATCCATGGAATCATAAAATAGAAACCCTCCGACTAGTTAATCATGAAGCGAATCTAATTCTTCGGAAAACTCAATAAAGTCATTTAAAAATTGACCAAAAGCATATAAACGTAGTAAACAACATAAGTTCTTGTATCTAGGTTAGACAGCTTTCCGTTATTTCGACTACATACATCTAGTGTTAAATGTAAATTAATACGCATTTAAGTCAATAACTCTTTCCACTATCATTTTCTACTTTTGCACGGACTGGTTTCGCAACAGTTATGATGTAGAAAAACAACAGTTTCCAAACACACACCATGTATTAAATTCAACTCGACGAGCCAGAAGTAATGGGTGCAGAAAACAACGCTCCGTTGGCTATCAACAATTAAGATCTCTATACCAAATTATTGCATCACAGTTACGAAAAAACTTAATGACTTCACACTTTAAAGAAAGTCACAAATATTTTCGGTAAAAGGGATAGTTTTATCAATTAAGAAGACAAAGCATATGGATGAGCAAATTCTCGTGAATAAATCATATAATGAAATGAGCCTACTGTTTGAAGCGGTAAGCGGCAGCGGCTGGATGATGGTTCTAATAGAACGAATACATATTAAAGAGGAAGGCGTGGATATAGGCGGGAATAACGTAACACTTTATCTTATAAGAAGACTAAGTTAATTGGTGTTAGTACCATATGGATGTTTAATTAAGTTAGTAAGTTACATTAGATTAGCGCTAGACTCTGATAACTGCCTTAAAATCTTACGACTCTTTTTAACGATTAGGACCGCGGCACGGTAGCACAAAGACAGAATAAGAATAAGAATAAGAATAAAATAAATTTATTGCCAAAAATTAAAAATTGAAGTATGTATACACAGAGATAAAATTAAAATACAAAGAACTAAAAGAAAAGAAAAGATACTAAAGATTTTCATAAACACTTCTTTATTCCTTAAAGTTAAGTCAATAATATATGGTAAGTTGAGAACAGGTTATATAATACTGACAGTTCCCATAAGTCCCAAATTAATATTTCACCAAATAACTACAATTAAAAATGAAGAGAGAAAATTGGCATCCATTGAACTCTGAAACGAGGCTCTCGATTTCTAATTGAGTCATTATGATTATATCACAAAGAATGGTCGATTATAGTCTTTTCCCAAACGAAGTATATAATTTAGTTATAACCAATGAAAGGTAAGTAAAGCACTTGTAATTTCAATCGGTTAGGCGCAGGGGACCAAACGAAAGTTTTGGTAAAAGGTGAAATGTTGAATCTTCAGACCGATTTCGTTCGTGACGCAATAATGCATTTTTAAGGCTTGCCAAGGCAACGCTGCGGTTTATATTATAATAGGTTGAGATGTTGTTTTGAAACTGAGTTCATTCTTTGTTATGTTTTGTTAAGACTTTGTTTTTCTATATGAAACATTGAATACTCTACATTTTATACATTGAGTCTGAGAAACAATTGAATTCATTTCATTATTCTTTTGTCCAGAAAATTATGGATTATTCTCGTAACATGCCTTTACTGTAGATGTATGCTTTACAACGTTCGATATGATTGGGGGATCCATCATGAGTCATACGTCATACGTCGTACGTCATACGTCATACGATCATACGTCGATCAAGATACTTGTGGTATCGAAGGTGGCTACCATTGAAGTATGATCAAAACTAAGGTAGTGTTTATCTTTCCTAAAAAAAATAATTTCTATATCAATATGAATGACAACAATTGCACTCTTAAATTCCTGATCCTAATAGAACAAAATGATTCATTCCCGAGTTTGAATATAAGATCACAGATTACTCGTCAGTTACTACGTACAAGTCACTTCTCTACGTCTTTGTTGTCAAATCAACATTGAATGGAGTGTGCGGGCATTCTTCCTCTTGAATAAATACTAGATTAAGCGGTGACGCACACTCATGGTATTTGTTTTAATTAAACCACATTGTCGGTTTGCATTGTCAGAAAAATAGAGTTCATTCCTCAAATATTTCGTAACTAGTTTATTATGTAAAGCGTCTTAAAACACATTGTATTTATGCGGTTCAAATAACTGAGATATCTAATCTAGTAAATAAATATTTTTCCGTTTATCATCACTACATAGTATAAAACAAAGTCACTGTTTGCCCCTATGTATGCATAGATCTTTAAAAATATGCAACGGATTTTTATACGGTTTTTTTAAATAGATAGAGTGATTCAAGAGGAAGGTTGATATGTATAAAACTTTTCAAAACTCCCACAGAAACGGGCACAATGTGGGTAAAACCGCGGGGCGCTGCTAGTTTTTTATAACAAGGAACAGAGGCTTTATGCTTGTTTGCTTTACGATGCTTGTGATGAAAACAATTTTTACTTGCATTTCAATGTTTATAATTATGATTTGTGAGTAGCGGATATTAGAAACATATCTATTGTAACAACTACATACAAAGTTAGCAATCATAGTACGAACAATCAATGTTGCAACCTAATAGACAATCTATGGAATTAGGCTGCACCAACTATCGTGTCTAATGCAAAACTATTCACACTGGTGAAATCGTTATGGATGGTCAAATCACTAGAATGCTTGCATTGAGACAAACGTTACCAATTTAACACGCATCTGTTATTATTAAGAGCGTTAAAATTGGACTCTATACAAATTGGACTTACTTTTTGTGTTGTTGTTTGAGTGGACTTTTTGGTGTATTTTGAGGTATAAGTTGAAAGGGGTCTGTGTTAAATTTAACTGATTTATTTTAAAAATGGATATATCTAAGTAATTTGTTTGTTTTTTTATGTCAATCTTATACAAACCTAATGATTTAAGAGATTTTACCTCTTTACACCTCTGTGTAAAGAGGTGAAATGTCAAATGTTTCCTTAGTATAGACTAGCAGCGCCCCGCGGTTTTACCCGCGTTGTGCCCGTTCCCGTGGGAATTTCGGGAATTTTTTTTACATAAAAACCTTCCTCTTGAATCACTCTACCTATTACAAAAAACCGCATCAAAATCCGTTGCGTAATTTTAAAGATTTAAGCATACAGACAGACAAACAGACGACAAACAGACACGACTTTATTTTATACTATGTAGTGATTTAATGAATGATATTGACAATAATGGACGTCTATTTTAATTTACCATGGATTTTAAATGCTTTGACTAAGTTATATCACAATATGTAGATATTCTTTTTTGAAAGTTAAATCAAATTAGATCAGATAAAATACCGTTTTGTTTCGGTAAATAATGAATTGATCAGATTGATATACTAATGTATGTTATCTACCACAATTTGAATGTTTCCGATAATATCACTGAATCATCTTATTATCTAATTGTTACTTAATGGAATACTTTCCCTAATGAATAAAGCAATGACAAATCATTATGATATAACGCATTATTATGAGATGTTCAAAATATTGAAAATAAATTTACATTAAGAAGTTGGGAAAAATAAAATTGTTTTTGTTTGTTAGATGTTACCGAGAGATTGTTCTAAAGAATAGTTAGTCAGCTTGACGGCTGGCATTTTATTAGCTATATATCACAGAGTATTTTTTTGGTTTTGACAAGCCCGTTGGCACCGTTGGTTTTTCTAAATAGGGTTTTCTAAATAGAAGTTATTCAAGAGGAAGGTTTATATGTATAAAAGTTCCCGAAATCCCCACGGGAACGGGCACAACCCGGGTAAAACCGCGGGGCGCTCCTTGTCAAGTTATACGTAGCTCACTATGCATCGCATTATTTACTTTAATTGCTGCTTAATTGTTTTCCACATTTGGTTCAATTACAAAAACTAGAAAGCACGTTACGATGCACAAAAACATTAAATTTTAATTTTACAATCCTCTCAAAAATTACACTTACAAATTACTTTAACTTTCTACTATTATTATGTATTTTTATATTAAGTATCGTAATATTTTATGAACATGTCTATAAAAAGTAATTCAGTACTGTTGTTTCGAATTGTTTTCTATACAAAAAGTGGTAAATCTTTATGTTATTAGGGTTAACGTTAGCGCAATATTGGTCTACAAATGAAGTCGTAAGTGAGCAGAAATTCTAAATTAGGCTGTTGTAATGTTGTTGTCTTGATGTGTTTTGACAATAACATGTATTTCAAAACAAGTAATAAAATAAGTCATTTGGATGGAAATTGAGTTCAAAGTCCTTACACAACGTTTGCGCTTAATAAATTTTATCTTTCAAGTAAACTTTAAGATAATATAGGTTAAGATACTAATGTCAGCGCGAGACATGTCAGAAGCGTTTGGCGGCTCTATAACTCTGACACCAGAATTGGTGAGGTTGACCATCCACTCGTTGAAGAACAAGAAGAAGAAGAAGAAGATAGATTATAATTTCTGAATTAAACTAACCATGCATTACGTAATTAATATAAATTGATCAGTGTTTCCAAAAGCAACAAGTTTGACACGATAGAAATATACTCTCAGCTCTAAATAATCTATCCTCGAGTCCTTCAAACAAAGATCATATAACCGCCATTGGTTCCGCCAATTATGTATCCGCCAATCTGTTGTATAATTTTGTTAAATTAAAATAAAATCTAAATAATTAATATTATCTAGTCACGATAAATCACATATTAACGTAATGTTTTGAAGTTGAATACTTTCAAGTGTCCATAACTTTCACTTTGCTACCGACTCTTAAAGATTATGACGTCATCATAACGTTGGGCAAAAACTCGACAAGGTCTCCGCCTCAAGGTCGCTCGTTGTGTGAAAAAGTGTCTTTGTTGGTCGTTGCTGTAACAGCAGATAAATTGTAGTTCATTTTTTATAGTTTTTTGCACGAACTTCGTTTGAGCCGCAGCCTTTTATTTACTGCGCCTACGCGTTGTTCGGAGTTACCGAATAGTTTAAATTTAGAATGATGCGCACAGAGATTAGGCTATCATTATTACCTACCCTATAATTTAATGTGTAGGTGGATTTGTTGTCATGTATTAGATTTATTTATACCTACGTAAAATAAGTAAAGGAAGTTTTTAGTGAGGCTAAAGATCAGGAAGGTTCTAAGTTTAAATATAAAGTAGCTATTCCTACAATATTTAAGCTTATGATGTCATCATTAAATTAAAGCGCATGATCCTCCTAAGGGTCCTAAGTATCACTAAAAAATGAACAACAGGTACCTATTGCATCTAAAGTCATTTAGCTAAGGACGAAAACCATTTGTGACTGAGTTTTGACTACGAGCTATCAAAGTAACCTTATTTATGTTCTACGTTTGTAATCAATAAACATGTCTCAGAATCTCCATATATAAATAATATTATCATTAACATTTAGAGAGAGACGTACCTATCTTGTCTGCATTCATACTTTCCCTAGACCATACGATTAGAAAATAACACTTACGCCTTTGCGCCGTTGAGAAAGCGGAAAAGCAGTTTGCGTGACATTTCTTACAACTTTCCTACATGTTGCAGTTGCTAAGATTTGACTGACTTGTTTTTAAATGATAAAAATACAGATGTTTTTTTTTTCTAATAAAAGAAAAACCACTAGAAAAATGATATATAATTATCGAACAGATAAACTATCGTGCGCATTATCGTGTTCTATAAAGCATTCGAACATTTCTATTCACAATGAAATTATAAAACATCCAAGAATTTCATATTTTTAATGTATAACATTGAAGCTAAATTATTATTTATCTTCCAAGTTACTGTTCGCAACACTAGCGACACCAAGTGGTGAAAAGTTACACCAGAATATGTGCAATAGTAGCGACATCTATAAGACATGGTTGTACTAAATTAACTTTGCTATCTTACGCTAGATGGCGCTGTAGCAATAGTACTTCCATTAAAAACTAGATGGCGCTGGTTCAAAAAGTTCAATATGTCACTACTAGATGTCGCTGCTTACAAATTAGTTTTGCCACTCGTCGACAGATGGCGTTAAATGCAATTAGTACTGCTTGTTAACGCTAGATGGCGTTAACTGATTAGTACTTTTATTTCACAATAGATAACACTAAATATTGTTTCGTAAAACATACGCTAAGGGCGCTGTTGTACTAGATTACCCTGTGAAGACAAATTATTTCTTATGAAAGGATTTACTAACCTTCCATAACGTAGACGATGCTTCCAACATCGCCTTCTTTGATGATGAGGCTGCCGGCTGCATATTCAACAGGGTACATGCAGTCCACGATCTCTCTGATCTGTGTCATCTCCAAATTCTTCATGAAGTCATTGTCGAGTATTGCTGCCTTAATCAGTTCCCGCGAACTGAAAATAAAAAGAAACATACTATTAGCCAATAATTATACGGAGACACACAACTTCACAAAATAATTTGGTTACTTTCCAAAATAACACAACACCAATAAATGTTTGTTCCAGTACAAACACTTTAAAAAGACCTTAAATAAAATTTTATTTACGGGCTCAAAATTTACTAGTAATTAGTAGCTGCTAATAACCAATTTTCAGAAAAGAATACCTACCTATTTACTTTAAAATGTTTATATTATATTACCAAACACAAAATTTTGTTGTGTTTGGTCTACGAATGTCTTATTAGTCTATCAAAATAAAAAAGGATAATGTGGTGGGTTACACTGTTATTAATTTGTAAATGCTATAGTCTAAATGTATCACACTGTGTAACTGTTTGTTATCCCGATGTATTCAAATAAATAAAATAATATTCATTACATTTGGCGGCAAATCCCACAGCATATGTACCTACTAAAAATAACCCGTCAAATTCAGAACCTCCTTCTTAGAAGTAATGCATCTCCATGTAAGACAGTCCCATTAGGATGACAAACAACCGTAGCCTAGGTCACAACATAAAATAATACCTAGTTAGACTACAAATTATGCCTACAAGGAAACTAGACAATCTAGACATGCCTAGATAAAACACTTAACTAAACAAAAGGCCAACATTATAATGACGGTAACCTCAAAATTATTACAGAAAATTGGAGACAATCATGGCTATAAAACATTAATCGTGGTATAAACTACCTAACTATATGTCGTTATCAATCAATCTATTATGTATATTCTATACTTATTGGATATCACTACATATTATAAAACAAAGTCCCCGGCCGCGTCTGTCCGTCTGTTCGTGATAAACTCAAATACTGTTGCACGGATTTTGACGCGATTTTTTTTAATATATAGAGTGATTCAAGAGGAAGATTTATATGTATAAAAATTCCCGAAATTTCCACGGGAACGGGCACAACGCGGGTAAAACCACGGTGCGCTGCTAGTATTTAATAGTTAATCTTTGACTAAAAATAGATATAGGAAGATATTTATAGTACCTAGGACCAGATAAGGTATCTTTCCTAGATACATATACTTATCTATATTTATTTTTTTAAATATCTTCAAGATACCTACCGCCTTATTCATAAAGCTCAATCTTTACTGTCTAAAGCTTCCGGCTGGATAAAAAGTTCTCGTCTATACAAACGGATTTTAACATAGCACATAGGTACTTATATATAAAATAACCTGTTAAAATATCGCACCAATCTGAATATCAGGTTTGAAATTATTCCTATAAAAATCAACATTATGTATGACACTAAAAAAATAAAAATAAACACTTCAAATGTATCCAAGTATTTTGACGTAGAAACCTATGTACCTTTTTTTACACAGTAATGGAGTAGATATTATCAAAATAACAATGACATCATTAGATTAATATCGCTTCGTGATCAAAATGCAGCTTCTTATTAATAAAAGGTAAAAATATGCTTGAGGAATATCTTAAGAGGCCTCTGAACCCCAAAAGCCTGTCTTCCGATATCATATCCTGAATTACGCATTCAAATTGTTATTTAAAGTTTTCACTATATTTAACATACATTTTATTGCTCTTTATTTATGTATCCCTTGATAAACGCTATCCTCACCAAGATCAAGCAATGATTTAAAGTTTATTTACTTATACCGGCACCCCGCGGTTTTACCCGCGTTGTGCTGGTATCTCCTATCGAAATTTCGGGATTGAAAATAGCCTTTATAACCTTCCCGTCGAATGTGGCTATCTATTACAAAAATATAGATATTAAGCATGCTAATAGAAAGAAAGGAAGTGACAGGACAGGAGGTAATTATAGTTCCCACGTTAGAAATAGTATTCAAAGTGTCTTTATTTACCCGAACATGTATAGGAGGTATGCAAATCAGCATTATATTTAAAGATAAAAACTGTTCTCTTAAACTGTTAGGACGAGTTGCTTCACCTTACACTCACACACCAGTAAACGTTAACACAAAATGTGTGTCTCAACAGACGTAAGAAATTGAAATATCGAGGTTTTCTACTGCCCGAATAACTTTAACGGACTGTCATTAAAGTTATGAAACAACGCTATGCCTTTGTCTTTTTAACAGACATCTAACAGCTGTAAAAATCACGAACTTTTTAACGAACGTTTGTTACGATAACCAACCGTTTGATACTACCCATCCTTACTGTATGATAATCATATTTCAATCGATAATCCATTATCTCATAAACAAGACAAGATCTACAACCGTACAAAGCAACGATACAGCACCCCATACAACGTATGACAGTACAGGCGAGGACAAAACACTAACATTCGAACGTAATTATACCAAATGTGGCTCGAAGGCTCTCCAGTCCACAAGTTAACCTAGACTAGCAAGTTACTTGAAGAAATTCAACCACATTGATTGATCGACCGCAGAGATTGACGGACTGTTTACAGACTAACGTAGGACTTTATTTCCTTTTTAGATACACTGGTTTGATGAATCAATATTGAATTGAAGACTTTTATTTTTTAGTAAATATTAAACATTTTACTTTGCGATTTTAATAAATTAATAAATTTTAAATAATAAATTTTAATTCGAGACCTAATGAATGTATAATTCCGCAGTATCCGCAAACGAGTGGGCTCCATCAGTATATAGTAAACTAACAGCGCCCAGCGGTTTTACCCGCACTATGCCCGTTTCCGAGGGAATTTCGGAATGACAAAATAGACTTTATGCTTCCCGTTGAATGTGCCTATGCATTACAAAAAGAATTATTCAAATCGGATGTGAGATTAGCCCTTACAAACCAACAAAAAATCATTGAAACTTTACCCCTTTATAATAAAAGCATAGATATTAACTAAGCTAAAGGAATATTTTTCAAAACATCTGAAGTAAAATTTCCAAAAACATCAAATGCCTTGAACCGTAAAATTCAGCCCAAACAAACAAAACATGGTGGTAAAAATGTATCGAATATTTGTATTTTTCTTCACTTTATTTGCTTTGAAACCCTAAATATATGTAAATAAATCGAACGTTAACAGTCAATCGATACTGCAGACAGTAAACAAAAACATCATTTAATTCAACCTCATTCGTGAAACTCATAAATTAAAGGCAAATGTTTAAATGGAAAATGTTTGTACTTCATGTTGCGAATGGCAAATGTACGTACCGACTCGACAGTTTTACTGACGCCATAATGTACTGTATAATATTTTTAATGGTTTTTGTACGTTTAAAACTTATAACAGGCGATTACTAAACACGTCTCGTTTAACAATAGTTAAAGGAAAACAATTGTTCGAAACAGTGGGTGCTATTCAACGGCGCGATATATTTAAATGTATAAATTAACTACATAATTTTAAAAGAAACACTTATTTTGTATTCAAAACAAGGTTGCCAAATCGGGATCTTGAATTAGAATACCGACTGCGTAGTTACCAATTTAAATTGTTAAAAGTTTACCTTGATATTTTACTAGCTGCACTCCGCGGTTTTACCCGCATTTTTACTCGTTCCCGTGAGAATTTCGAGATAAATAAACAACTAATAACCTTAACGTTGAACGTGGCTTTCCATTACAAAAAGAATTATTCAAATCGGATTTATCATTTCTGAGATTAGCGCGGTCAAACAAACCAAAAAAAACTAAATTATTTAATTTGGTATACATTTTGCTTCCCATAAGTCTTAAAATAGAAAAATAAAATTGCTATCAAAACGAAAATTAACATACCTATCAAATGTGTGAGATCGTTCATAAAACATAACAGACACGAATGACATTATGTATATTTTAAATCTAAACAAGATACTTCGTTTGATGTTTTATAGATCAATCTGCAACGTTTGTTAGTTTAAGCTTTTCTTTTATGTCTAAAACTACTCACTTGTAACTTTTGGGTATTTTGACGAGTTTCATTTCATGGTCGGTGGTGAAGGCTGAGAGTGGCTCTGCTGAAATCGCTGTTCTTTTGAGCCTCTGTTCTCCAAGTGGATACACTCTGGTGTTCTCCATCCCAGGAGTCCTCATGACAAAACATTCCTCTTCATCTAACCCATTCTTGTGGCTGTCTATAATCTGTCTAGTCAACGGTTTAACAACCTGTCTGTACTTGTCAATCTCGTTCTTCAAATATCGAATCGTCGCATCTTTATCGTCGATTTCATTTTCCAACAAAGCAATGATCTTGTCTCTTCGTTTCAGTTCCTCTGTCTTCTCAATGACCAGTCTCTTCATTTCCAAATACTTCTTCTCCAATTTGTACGTGTGATCCATTTGGCACGGCTTTGTGTGAGTTTGTGACATTTTCACTATTTTATTTTACACTATTTTTCAATGCACATTATTAACACCTTTAACGTTTACCGAAATTATTTATTATAACATGTGTAATGTGAGTTACGTTATCTATAAATCAATCGACAAGATAAAGCGGACGTCCACACACTCCAACGTCTTGTACTTGTGTAAATGCGATGTATAAAATATTGGACTAGAAAATTCAATGGTTAAGTTTCTCATTGAGGCCAGTGACACAATGCTTCTATAACTGACGTCATTGATAGCTTATTGTGCGCTCCAAAAGTATTTCGAAGAATGATTTAATAAGTCCTACTCGACTAGTATTAAATGTTTGAATTCAAGTACACTCTCATTGAGTGACCACCGACATGATTCATTAGAATGTGTCTGTATTATTACAATTAAGTTTTAATTGGTTTTCATTAAAACAAGATTAATGGGGACAAATTAATAAACAGGATTCTGCTGGTTTCAAATGGTAATCATTGCTCTGGGCCAGACAATTTTAAATGCCTTGAGAATTCACGAATATATCTTTGTACCTTGAATCTTAATTCGGTACTACTTGGTAATGTCACAAGCTATTAAATTAGGAAGCTGTTTGAAAGTGAAAACATGTTTAATTATATTGAGATAGCCATCATCCAATTGATTGAACTTGACTTCTAATGGTCGCTTGACATGATTACACAGAGGTGTTAATACTCCATGGATCGTAAACCAGTCAAATAACTCTTTGCATCTATTAACTAAAGTTTATGTCAGCTTAACACATGAGTAGTCATTACTACCGCATATTGTTAGTTAAGCGTATATTAATAACTAGTTAGACGGGCGTGTAGGTGAAATTAAGTATTCGGCAATGAATGAATTGGAAGCGTACCTTTCTAAACAATTTAAGGTCACATTTTGTCCTATGGAGGAGATGTAGATCACGAACATTCGAGGCATGAAGTGCAGTAACTCAAGGTCCGATTAACGTGGAAGTAACATGTGGTATGCAACCATTATATTTGGTAAGCTTGAGGTCATATCTTTACAACAGTTCAATCTGAATACCTGTTTTAGATAAAAGCTGTTATGAAACAGGTTGCAACAAACTATTATGCTAGGTATAGAAAGGATATCACAGATGATCTTATCGATAAGATGATACAGTTAATTGGGTTCGCCCGTATCTCGAACTTACTTATTATAGCCATTTTACTTATAAAAATGAATAAAATTGAAGTTTTAGTATTATATCTAGAAATATAGATCGACTTGAAAAATCTATTTTTGAATACGATAGTCAAGTAAGGAAGATAGATGCTACGTATTATCATATAATCGCCACGGGAACAGGCACAAAACGGGTAAAAATGCAGGGCATTGCGAGTATATCATCAAAAAATAGAAACAGCATAACCATGGTAAACTGTGCAGAGTATCAGAACGATCTAGTTATTGGAGTGAGGCAGATTCACAGATGTGCAGACCGAATTATTTTTTTCTATTTTTGGTCAACGGGTCAAGGAACATTTCGGGCTAAAATAAAACTACCTCTACACATCTCAAAGAACAGCCTCACAATTCTGTTGACTCAGAGCGATAAAATCCCCCGTAAAGGAAGATAGGAATCTTGAAAACTCAACCTCTTTCCAAATCAGATTTCGCCTCGACTTCGAAGTTCAGGGACTCGAACTTTTAATTATTATTAAGTGTATCGTGACTTTTCATAGCTTATAATTAAAGCTTTATTTTATCTCTATAATTATTTAGTAAGGTTACGTGTGATACATTAGTTTTATGAATCGTACAATTAAGTTATGCCAAAGTCAGGTGCAAAGTTAATTTAATCATTTGACTTTACAATATCAACCCAGCAGGCCTAGCCAAGTTGCAATTCTATGATCGCAAACGCTATAGAAAACGAAAATAATGTATGGGAATGACATTTCTCTAACGTTCAGAATAAACGAATAGATAATTCGTAGACAAGTTTACAATTTATCGTTTCGTCAAAACAAAGAGAATAGAAAGTTGTCGATTCTACAGTGTTGATCGCTTCATCCCATACAAATGGTAGCCAAGTTGCACTTTTGACAAGCGCAAACGAAACGAATTCTAAGTTTGTGAACGCTTGGGAAGCGAATGGGAAGCGATCGCTAGCACCTTGTAGAAAACGCTAGAAAATGGCGGATTTACCATCAGCTGTTACTGTTTTTGAGTGGTTGTTTATGAAAGTAATTGAGAATTGTGACTGGGAAGTGAAAAAAACATTGATTTTTTGAACACAATTGCCTTCTAGCATCTTAAAATGCATTCTTTAAACATTCAATTCAATTCAATTCAATTTATTGTTCAATAATGTTGTGGTGTGCTCACAATGAAGCAGTGTGGTTGAAACGCCGGAGAAGAAATTTGTATCAAGAGTGCACAGAATCCATCCGGGAAATGTCGGATACTTTATTTAGAGAGCGATTTGGTTTCGACAAATATCCTGAATGCAGCACAAGGGTCAGGGGAAGAGCTATATACGCAAAGGCATATTCAAGCCCGAAACACCATTGAACGCTGCTTTGGATTACTCAAAGGACGGTGGAGATGTTTACTGAAAGACAGGGTTCTTCATTATCACCCGCATGTGGCTAGCAAAATAACAATGGCATGTTGTGTGCTACACAACATCGCATTGAAAGCCGAGCTACCACCACCAACACTACCTCCGGCTGCCCACGAGGATGGTCGAAACTCATCTTCTTTCGTTAGAGAAGGCACAAAGAGCCTTGCTCAAGATCTGCACCTTCAAACCGCGAATATACCCCACCTTTGAACTATACAAGGAATGCAAAGTGCTGAGTATTCGACAGCTCTTCATCTTAAACACCCTACTAAAAGTGCACTCACTCACACCCTTAACTAAATCCATTTCCAGAAGAAACTTCACCGTATGTCATGTTCCAGCATCAAAATACGCATTCACAAGACACTTTTTCTACTTCTTAGGCCCTCACCTTTACAATAAGATCAATAAAATCATTTCCCACCATTCCTTAACCTACCCACGTTGTAAACAAGTGCTGACAGAGTGGCTTACATCAAAAACCTATGACGAAATAGAGACACTCCTAACCTTCTTATCTTAATCACACATTAATATCCATCATTATCCTAAATTCACTCTTCTACTACACACACAAAATCCTGCTTCTAAACTTGTGTAAGTAATATGTATTCATAATTAATATATAAGAAACCCATTAGTACTTAAAAAGTTGTGTAAACCGCTGTTTTATAACTAGCTTTAAGTATTCAAAATGTTTAATGTATAAAGGCCAATGTAAACCCACCTCATAATCTGTTAAACTCTATAGTAAAGGCACTCAACGAGGGAATGGGACTGATATCCCTACATACAGATTATAAATAATCTAGTTAGGGGTCAGTTGTAACACTACAATTAACTTCTTAGCCTTAATCTTAGTAATTATAAGCACATATGTACACAACTTCTATGGCAAATAAAGATTATTCTTATTCTTATTCTAATGATATACCCATGCAAGCTTCCACCTCCGATCCTGTGGGTAGTCAAAATGAGGGAATCCAGGGAAGAGCCATGCTAAGATGTTTGTTAAATAGATTACAATAATAGCATTTTAAGTTGTGATTAGTAAGTGGGGAAATTACTAGTTTTAGTTCTTATGTTAATTTTACAGAATTTGTTTAATAAAAGAGGATATTATGTAGATAGATATTTTTTATTGTTCACACCATTAAATAATTACCGATAATATTTTTAATTGACATCTCTATAGGAAAGTACTTATCAAAATAAAATAAATTTGTTAAACTATTGTTTATTATTTCTTTAATTAACTTGTGGCATAATATATGATAATTAGTGTAATACAATTTTAATATTCGTTCTATTATTATATACATTAAGTAAGAAAGGTAAGTAGGTATATAACTCTTTAATACAACTGCACATTAGTTAAAGAATAAAAAATTAACTTAAAACCCACAAACATTAGCAAAATACAACTGCACATTAGTTAAAGAGTAAAAAATTAACTTAAAAATCATAAACATAATTAACTCAAAATGTTCATCATGGCATTTGAGGTGATTCGAGGCTACAATGGATCTGCTGAAGGTAGTGATGGCCTCAACTGTGGCAATATTTCTGCCAAATTATTCAGAACCAAACGACATAAAGTTTGGTTTCGATTTTCTGCCATTTCAACTCTCCGAGCTTCCAGTCGTAACCTTTCCATCTCCTCCTGAGAGAGAGCAACTTCAGAGAGAGTGGGCAGCGGAGATGGGACAGGAGATGCTGAGGAAGTAAAAATTATACCTATTACACACAAATAAATGTAATATGTAAAGTAATATGAGTTAGTTTGTTGTTCAGTAAGTAATAAATCAAATTGTTACTATTACGTGTTTGTTTGTATGTCTTCCAAAGTATCTCTAACATAGGAGATGCCTGCTCATGAGCGTGGTTAGTTTGTTTTGTTTATTCAAAGCTGGATAAACATAATAATTTACATCCTATTTCAATATGATTTAATTGGTAGATTTTCACGAGTTATTGAATAACTAATGATATGTATGGTGCTTACTTTTTTCCATTTATTCATTGATTTATTTACCCCTCCACCGGAGTTCATGAACTCTGTTAGTTCTTACCCCAGACGGTCAGCTTTTATTCTGCCTTGTGCCCCTTTTTTGGGCCTCGTTATATCACCTCGGCTAAAAAAAGTTTAAATGTTATAATAGAGAAACAAAAGGACTACATGATGAGCAATATAAACAATCATCTTATTAAGTAGGTAGTCAATGTTGCATCACGTCATTGTTTATGTTTCAAGTTCCGAAGTATTAGAAAAAGCAAGATTTTTGGGTAATTATTTGATTTTGCTTCAAATTTATGTACCTCGGACTGCTCCAGGCTAGTTTGAGATCTCGATTCCATCTTACAAAAGTGATCAGTTTAATAAAATTATAACTCGTGGCTTACAAAGCAAAAAACATGTTCATGCTATAATAATCCTACAATTATGTTTATAATTATGCAATGTATTAACATAAAAATGATAAAAAGAGTATACTTTTACCTTATTTCACTCATTTTCCAGCACAAAACAATCTATACTAATATTATAAAGCTGAAGAGTTTGTTTTGTTTGTTTGTTTAAACGCGCTAATCTCAGAAACTACTGAACCGATTTGAATAATTCTTTCACTGTTAGATAGTCTATTTATCGAGGAAGGCTATAGGCTACATTTTATCCCGGATTTCCTACGGGAACGGGCATTAATAATAATTTTTCACCCGCGCCGTGTAAGTCGGTGTAAGAATTTCACAAGAAGCAGTGTTGCCGTCCGTTCTACAAAATTAAAAGTCCCTCCCTAGTAATATGAAAAATTCCGCTAAATATTGGTAAATATATATTTTTTAAATCCGCTAGAAGTCGCTAAATCTTATCGCTGACGTTCAAGTCTAATCTCGAAGTTCGCGCCTTATAAATTGGGGTTTTGAGAGGGCGCCGATCGTTTAATTTTGGCAAATATTTTCATTTTTCACAAAAAATAACAAAAAAATAAAATCAACACATTTATTCAAAAAATCACACAATGTTCTGAATGATAGAAAAGTCACTTTTCTAAGAATTACATAATTTATTATTCAAAATCAAAACATTGTGGGGTTGAAATAGAATATTTTGTGCCAGAACGGATGTTTATGGTTGTTCAGGTGTAGTGTTGGTCTTAAAAAACACATTATTCTTCATATATTTTCGAAAAAAAAGTCACATTTACAACGGCTCAAAATCCGCTAGAAGGCTCTAAATATTTTTTTGTCGCTAGCTCATTTTTTTTTGCCGCTAACCACTTATGAATTCCGCTAGATCTAGCGACAAAGTCTCTAGAACGGCAACACTGCACAAGACAGCCTGTGACTTTGACATTGGTTTGACGTTTCAGAACGCTAACCATAGGCAAGAGAGGCAATCTATTCTATCCGTATTGTAGAACGAGCGTTTTTAACAGTAGCGTCAACTTGGCTAGCAAGTTATCTCTTTCTACAAACGCTTTCGCTAAAGCGTTAACGTTTGTAGAAAGAGAATAGATACGAAACGTTTGTGATATGGCTAGGCCTGCAGGTTATTGTCATCGTTCAATTTCAAGTAACTCATTATCATAATGTATTTTGCATTATACAATTTTTGTCAGAATATCGTAATTTTCATCTACTTTATCATAATATACTTTATATTATAAAATGATTCTCAAATTATCGTTGCACTTGTAAAAATAACATTCTATCTGGGAATATTCATCGATCACTTTTTTTATCTCTTTATATTTATTTACCATTTTATAATAAAATATGTGCAGAAGTAATTCTTAGGTCTTACCAATGCAACATTTAATTATTATAAGCCTTATGAAAGTTATGGATAACTAGACTCTTTTTATACCCACATTACCCGAATCAAAGTAAATGACCTACCAAATAATGTCTTCATACGTTTTTTACCATCTTCCCCTATCCTCTGACACAAGTATCATAGTCAACTCTTTTTATTTCATAGATGTATCATCAATATCGGCCTAGACCTGTTTCTATGTTTTGGATGTAAGCCCATCGCGTACAAATATATTAGGCCGAAGACTTTAATTAATTTGTTTTACAATGCTTCATTATAATTAGATTAAGTGTTTGTAATTAGTGCAATTAGTACATTGTGTCTGTCTACATTCATTTAACTATAAAATTAATTCTTATATGTACATGAACTGTCTTTTTTTACATTATTAAGTTATTAATACGGGTTTTTGTTCGAGATAGTGAAGGCTATTTTTTTATAATGATTAGGGAATAAGTGGTAACAGTGACATTTATATTTTTTGTGCCTTTTTCACGATGAAAACATCCTACAAATTACTAGCTTTTTTCACACCTATCTATGTAGGGGTACAGATTCTAAATATTTGCAACATTTGAATGAACAGAATGCCGCCTAATCGCCACAAGACGCAAATGAAACAAATCAATAACATTCACCTCATTTGAGTGAATCAATCACTCATAATATCTCAAAACTCCAATTAGTTTTGATAAATCGCTGTTTATTTCATAGCTCATGTTGGTTAATGGGAATGCGTGTGATAAGTATCAATTACCTGTGGTTTACGACTGGTTACACTGAATAAGATAAATTAAACAGAATGGTTTCATAACAGTCGTAGTACAACATAATATGGATAGTGTTTAATTTTAATGCACCTACTCAATATTTAAACAATAACTATAGATACGGCATTATCTTTGTAAGTTCAAAGTTAAAGTACCATTCTAAGTTCGACTGTTGCGGAAAAAACTTTTTCAACCCAAAAACCGACTACAAACCACGTAGGTATTGAGAACTCCCACCCTAACCTAACCGAATTTTTATGAATTCGGTTAAAAACGAGACCAATCTGCCAAAGAAGCGCTACTCTAGTACAGTTTCGTTCATAATTCCATTAGCAGTCCTACAAAACTATCGCGTCAGCACTAGTTTTACTTATACATAATCTTCTTTTTTTAGGACAATTCACACGCACACTAGTACAAAAACATCGTGCACTTGATAGGATTCATGATTTCAAACTGTGACGTGAGCAACATTATGGTTTGAGAGTATTGTAACAATATTATCTGTAAATATTAGTTATAACTTTTTTGGCATCAACTTTCCGTTATCTGAACATAGTTTACCTATAAAATATTACATTATTGTGATAAAAGCCATCACTATACTACGGTCGAGTATACACACGTATCCATCAAGTATTTTTCCAACTAATGTTTGCTAAAAATATGTTAGCGCGTAAACAATATTGACAATATTCAGAGCTTATCGGAATCTTTAGCAATGTCACCTAAACTTTTATCTATATCCAGATAATCCCTACTTGATGACGTCACTATATTTAATCCGATATAGAAGTTGACAGACAGGTTAACTTTATCAGGAGGAACTACTGAGCCCATTAGCGTTCAACGCTGTCTAATGGCCTGTGACAACGCTATTTATATAACACTGATAATGATAACGTTGTGTTGATAATGTGATATAATTAAATACAAACATTAGTAAAATTACGAAACGTCACAGTAACTGCCCATAGCTATACCGGTGATATCATTGTGGTTATCACGTATAATTTTATACTTAGAGCATTGCACTGTAGTTTGGGTATTGAGTTTCCGTTTCATGAAAAGAACAAATACATTAGACACTAGAATGTAATTAGCACTTACACTTTTGGCTTGTCTATAAATTGATGTGTAGAAAACGGTAAAAGAAGACCTTGTCGAGTTACAAGTGAATTTAATTTGAAACATGATAATAGGTTAAAGCTAAACTATGGCTCTAAATATACTCCAACACACTCCGTATCTGATAGCGAAGTCTCATCCATCTTGCTGAAATGAGAAGCCTCTGGTAGAATAATACTTTATTTTATAATAATACTTTATTATGTTATCATGGAAAAAGTTATGACACATGTGTTCCATGCCGTATTTGGATATGCCCGTATGCTACATGCCTTACCCGAGCAATGTCTCGTATGGTACGTCAACTGTAATGGCAAACAGTGGACTTGGCAATTAAAAACAATATCGGAATAATACCCACTGCATTTGAAGATCCTTTCATCAGAACCGTTAATCAAAAGTTCTGTGAACGGATCCAAAATAAACATGACGCTATGGTAGGAAACAGTCGGGACTTCGCAAAATATTTGTAAGATTTATTTGTATTATTAACCTTTGAAAATGCATTAGATTTCCACGTGTAGCTGCTGAAATTCAGTGAAGGTATTGCCAACATTTATTATTATTTTGGTGTAGAACTGAAACCTAGACTGGGGAATGATCTTGGTAGTTTTTACGCCATACTGAAGTTTCAGGTCTTAATATTCAATGAAACAAAAGTCACTTTATGTGATTTACGCCTAAATCTAAAACAGATGACTACTATGTCTTACATAATTTCAACGCACGTTTTTAAACTCAACTGAATGAGGTCAAAAGCAAAACAACTAAAACGTTTATTTAAAATCCGAATTAGACCACCAAAATAGAAACCGTTTAATAAGCCGTATATATGTCATTATTTACGAGTACAACACAAAATTGTAACGCTGACGAAAATTCGCAATAAAAATGTGAAGTATATTTTGACTGGAGATATGGTAATTAGCATCATCATAAAGCAATTTAAGGACCTTGACATACTGAGTACAGAGAAAAAAAATAGAAAACATCTGTTTGAAAAATGTCACGAATTAGCTACAGGTCGATGTCAGGCGAAGGAAAAATAACCCGTCGGATAACAGTATGGGGCTATTTCTGTCCTTCGCACGTTTGAGATGACACCCGTCAGAGACGCTGAAAGGTGTTTATTTTTGTAATATTTCAGAAAATGAATTGGTTTTGGGTTACCTACGTCATTCGTAAAGACAGTTAAATGACTTGCATCTTAATGGTGATGTCTTAGAAATCGTATGTCTTTCACCTTCACGTAGGTGCCAAGCATAGGTTGAATACCTCACATTATAGTAAATACAGTGAAGAAAGTGTGCAAATCTTTCAGAACAGTTTTCTTATTTTTTACCTTTATTTACCAAACAAAGTCTTAACTAATTAACTATTTCTTTTTCTTATAAACGGCTTACCTAAATTTGCATTGGCATTAAGCGTTTTTAAGTTAATTAATTTAAAATAACTAGTAGATTTTTTAAACCAGGGCTTAGTTATTAAACATTCACAGCAGTAGTACAAGTCTAGATTAAGATAACATTTTATAATTTACGATCATTAGGCTTACTGATGCACTAAGAGACGTTATTTTACATTCATTACATGTCAAAATCAATCATTAACTCTCTACTAAAGAAGCATTTGACGTAAGTACGGGCGTTAGACACATAGTTTACATTGTACCAGAATGTGAAACCCCATCATTTTCTTGTTTATTTTCTCGCCAAGTATTTTAAACTGCGCATCAAATCTTAACACCTAATTCAATTGTTAGTTTCTAATACATCATTGTGTCTTCGTTAGGGATCTATTTCTCAACGCTGGTACCTTTTTAATAGAGGCTATTAAAGCCACATTGTTCTTCAATTGAACGATAGATAAAAATACTCATTGCTTACTGTGTTTTATTGAAAGTTATTAGTTTTAAATGAAACCCTGCAGGTTGTATATGCGTCCTCTTTTATCTACTACTAGCAGCGCCCCGCGGTTTTACCCTCGTTGTGCCTGTTCCCGTGGAAATTTCTCACTGCTGGGCATGGTTCTCTCATCTCACTGAAGATATCAGTACAGTAGGCAGTAAGATTTGGCGTCATTGGATTGGAAGAAACTTCTATGTTCCAATAATACTGATTATCTTTAACATCGTGTCCTTTATGAAGCACATAATGAATGTTGGGGTCATATGACCCTTTTCAACTTAAAGGTTAATTTTTCGACACGTGCTGAACTTATCAAGCTACTAATTGTTATCTCTTGGAGAAAACCTAAAAGCTGTTGAGTATTAACTTTATATTAAAAGGCTTTTGCAATTATCACTTCATTTATAGTCATGTGTCCATTAAGTTTATGATTATGTAATGTTGATGCTAAATTAAATTTGGTTTTAACATAAAAAGCTAGCAAATGTAATAAAGGAAATCCTGTTCCAAGACGGAAATTAAGGCGAAATATTTAAAAAAACTACCTTGAGTGACACTTGGTGTTTTTTTAGAGAAATTCTGAATTTTAAATTCCAAGTATCATTGCCAATACACCAAAAATATATGACTAAACAGATCAAAGAAATACACGTACCAATAGTTGGTATATTATGGTAACAATCTACGTTAAAAATACGAATAAAAACTTCACGGAAGGCGGCCCACTGAAGGTTGCTCTATAAAGTAGCCAGCCATTGGTGCAGCACGTTGGTATTGTGTTACTGTCTCAATAAATCCATATTTAAATCCATATAGATACTTATATTCACATACAAAGTGACAACAATAATTTGTTAAGGTTTTCTGTTAGTCGATACTAATGTTATTTAAAAAAAAACATGAAAAATATGTATGGGCCCGACTCCAAAATAAATTTACGGAAATGGGAATAAAAAGTTAAGCGCGATCTACATAATTTTCACGCTAGCGACATCTATTGGATCGCGTATGGAACCACCGCGCGGAACAGCTATATAATGGGTAACAACTAGGTTAGGTTGACCGCCACCATGAAACAAGTGAATTTGCGCCCTAAGTTAAAATATGTTATGTAATAGGTACTTAAGCATGTAAAGTATATATATTTTTAATGCAATAATAATGCTGGAAATACTGCTTAAAACTATACAGCCTGTCAGAACTTGTTTCAAAGCTGACGAAAAAAATACTGAGTTGCATTATAATGAGATGGTAATTAGAATAAATCTATTTTATTGAAGGGTAAAAATCAAAGTTACTATAAGGAAATTTAGCCCTAAGTATCGTATAATTAGTATTCATTTTTCCTTAATACTTAACCTAGACTCAAAGATGGAGTAATGAATGAAACCTCAGTGTTAAACCCATTAGTGGATATTATTAATTTGATGATTACATTAATTGTATTTGTTTGCCAAATTAACTATGCAACCTTCGGCTAAAGCAAGTTCAATATCAAATCTACATATGTCCTTACGTATTATTTTACAGTCTATAGGTATAGATAGGTACTAACAGGCGCTCTAAAACTCTGGCACCAGGATTGACCCCTACTTACTTACTTACTTTAATCCTAACTAACATTATAAATGCGAAAGTAACTCTGTCAGCCTGTCTGTCTGTCTGTTACGCTTTCTCGCCAAAACTACTGAACTGATTTGAATAAAATTTGGTACACAGTTAGTCCAGAGCCTGAGAAAGGACATAGGCTTTTTTTTATCGCGAAATTCCTGCGGGAACGGGTACAACGCGGGTGAAACCGCGGGGCGCTGCTAGTATTTAAATATATCGGTATTTTTGTAAACTCATTTAGAAGAAAACTGATGATAGAAGCGATACATTACAAATTTTGATAACATTAAATTTAGAGATAGTCGGAAGGGACTTTTTGCTGCACTGTTGGCAGCCTTTCTACAAGAGCGCTCAACAACTAACGTTGCTGGGCTACATTCGAATGATCGGTTAATACCAGCATCGCTATATTACATTGCTAACCTATGATTCATATTATGAGTATCAAAAGTAACTTAGCAGCTTGATATGTTGGAAAGATGCCTCAAGGATTACGAGATGCGTGATACCCAAACCGAGACCCAAGCTGACATGCCGTTCATTCAGCATCCGCTGTTATAATTTAGCATAAATTACAGATAATTAACGTTGAAAACTTACTACTCTAGTCAGTCACACAGTACGATGAACTTGAATGAAGTAATTTTTTTGTTGCTAAAATTATTCTCACGATGATGATGGTAAAAAGCTTTAAAAAAATTAGACAACTTTTTTGACGTAACGTCTACAAGCTTTCATTGTTCATTTTTTGTTTATGCCGAATGATGTAATCTTTCTTTAAAGTTTTGTTTTTTGCTGCAAGTCAATTGGAGCTAAATAATAGAATCCAACTGGAATCTTAAAAGTAGTTTGAAACACAGACAAGGCAGTTTTATCCAGTTTGTGTTAAAAGATTTTATGAATATATTTCCTCTTCAAAATTAATTTTATTTGATTTTAGTTCTTATTTATTTACTAATAAGTGTTTAATTAATTAATTAATAAAGGAACACGAAACAGGAAAATTTACTTAATAATCAAAACGAAATATTTATATTATTTCTTCGTTATTAACAGCCGCCAAGTCTTAATACTTATTAAGTTCAACATATTTTTTTGTTCAAAGCCACCGTAAAATAATTTCGTAGAATAACGAATAAGGTTAATATAAAGTTGAACTTAAGAAAAGTAATGTAAAGTATTAGCCGGTTAAGATTTTTTTGAAAATTAGGAGGTTTAATTTCTTTATTGTTAGTATCTAATTACTATCTATCTCTATCTAAGTTATATTTGCAATATGAACTTGTCTCTCGTAGAAGCATTGTGTTATATTCTTAAAAGCAGCTGGTTTTACTGAACGTTTTTTCATGCATTCAGATAGTATCGTTGTCATTGTCAAATCGTGATTGTCAACTTACGTGAGTCTTTTAGAACTTTACAAGCTTTTGTGACCTTAGGCAAAATGAAGGCTGTTTGATAAAAAATATAAGATAATTTGGTGCCTAGGTTGATATATAGTAAGACATAAAAATATTCGTATAACTGAAAGAGTTGGAACAGGTTTGTATGAAAACTGAAATTCCAGCTTTATGACATAAACTAAAATAAACTGCCAAATAGAATATCTTAAAAATAGAATAAATTACACAAAAAAATTGGCTTCAAAACTTTAAAAACAAACATCAAACAGAAACTTAAACAGAAGAAATTCAATTTAAAAATCTGTCAATCATGACCACGCGAGATGAAACGAGTTATCAAAATATTCAATCAAAAACCTCTTATTTTTCGATCAACTTCACATATTCTTTAGACGTGTATGTTATAACGTATTCAATAACTTCGGTAAACGTATTCGCGCGTTAGCGTTCGCTCGGGGCTGAGGCCGCGAAAAGACTAGCACAATATGAGTCGTGACCAAAACACCGGCCGTTATAGTAACTACTATGTAATCTACATGTCAGGTCTAGACTAGAAATCATCTGGTTGATGAAGTCATGGGGAAACTGGAAGAAAATCACCGAGTGTCGTCTACCTGTATAGACATAAACTATTTTCTGATAACAAGGAATGGCCCACGGAATTTTCGGAAAATCGATACTAATAAGTATTATAAAGCTGCAGAATTTAACTACTTGTCCGATTTGAAACATTCTTTCAGTGTTAGATAGTCCACTTATCGAGGAAGGCTATAGGCTATTTTTCATCCCGAAATTCCCACGGGAACAGGCACGACGCGAGTAAAACCGCGCTGCTACTTTAGAGAATAAAATAGTTAGCGTTCCTGAGACTGAAAACGGGAATAGAATAATCCTTAAAAACCTTGCTTACCCTAAGCAAAGCTTAAGTACTTTATATTTATGTTTCATCAGTCGGTCCAGTTATGTAATAAATATGCATTGTTATATCATATTGAGACTAACAATTCCACATAAAACTCTAGGGCTGGTTGCAGTGAACATATAATTGGATAATAATATTCATTTTTATTTTTATACTACCACCCGCCCCGCGGTTTTACCGCGTCGTGCCCGTTTCCGTGGGAATTTCGAGAAGAAAAATAGTCCATGACCTTCCCGTTGAATGTGGCTATCCACTACAAAAATAATAATTCAAATCAGATTGGCGTTTTCTGAGATGCGTGTTCAAACATAGAAAAAACCAAGCTCTTCAGCCTTATTATATCAGTACACATTCTCTGACGTTTCGACCTCTTCAACATTGAAGTGACGTTTGGTAAGTAAGTACATACGTTCGAGTAGGTTAGTGGTCAACCCTGGTGTCGGAGTTTTGAGACCGCCCAAAGGTCTGCAACATGGTCTAACGATTGCATCAACCGTTACCGACAATTTAACGTATTGGTATCCACCAATCACATTAAACTTCGATATATAATTTCTCTAAGGGAACAACACTATGTAGCTTTAGTACTAATAAGGTGTTCTAAGGCCCTAACGTCATTGTTTATTACTCCTAGTAAAAACAATCTGCGTTCATTTAGATGAATTCAATGACATAGAAATTAAGCAGCTGGTAGACAATTGACGGCAGTAACTAACAGTTTAATGTGCCGTAAACTTTATATTAGATACTGAGATTTACACTGGATATCGTTACGTCATATGCGTCTATACTTTGATACTAAGCTAGGCCAGTTTTTGCTAAAGAGTTTTTATTTAAACCGATATATCTTCCAATATAGGTTACCCAGGTATCATATAAAAACTAGACGAATACGAATCTAGGTATTAAAGGCTTATGTTCAAAGTTTAGATATTTCGATCATTGCATGCGTAATTCTTAGATGCCTAAGTATTTCTCAAGGGTCATGCACAAGGACTTATTTTTTCCTTATTATTTAAATGCCAGTTGCATAAATATCATAAGACAACTTTGGTTCAACAGGGTTAAATATCATTATTGGATTTAACTACATATATTATTAACAACTAGCAGCGCCCCGCGGTTTTACCCGCGTTGTGCCCGTTCCCGTGGGAATATCGGGAATTTTTATACATAAAACCTTCCTCTTGAATCACTCTACCTACGAGTATTACAAAAAACCGCATCAAAATCCGTTGCGTAATTTTAAAGATTTAAGCATACAGACAAACAAACAGACAAAAATAGCGACTTTGTTTTATACTATGTAGTGAAATACTTATAGTAGAGTACTTTGTTATACTCATGTATCTTATTTATGACAATAGTTCAGGGAGAGCGTTTCTGAAGAAGAGTGTTCACGCGCTATTTGTTTTCGTACTTTTTGCCGTACAACAAAACGCTACGACACGCAGCGCACCTTTTTTACGAGGCCTAAGAATAGCCACCTTATACCTATTATCTTATTTGTAAACCTGTTCTAAAAAAAAATGCAAATAAAACAAAAAACCTACAACAGTAACCAAGTATCCAAAAATTAATGTTAATGACAGTTATTAATAGTCTCATTATTATGGAGGCAGTCGGTTGAAACGTGTCATCTATTTTAGTCAACTTCGACCTTCAAACTATTTGCCATAACATAACATCGCGGAATTTTATAGAGCCGACCGGTCAAAGACGATGCTGGTATATTTCTGGATGTGTTTATAAATTAATGTGCAATATACTTTACGCACAAGGTGAGTTTGGTCAAATTGTTTTTAATAACCTATATTCGTATATCGTAAACTTATAAATTACGAACTTCATTTTGTTTATTGCTTAGAAAATTTATAACTTCCTTTGATATCTAAAACCACTTTTGCTACTTAGTAAATACTTTTATGACATCCTCGCAAAAGCTAAATATTTTTTGAAGATTTTATTCGTTGCTTAAATTGCATATTCGACGGGGAAGTGCGAACAACTCCTAACTTACAAAAACCAAATTTTACAGGAGGCGAAAAAAACCGTTTTTTATTTTTCCCAGCGGTTTAAGAAAAAATGTGTAAATGGCAATTTTATACTTAAATGGACCCGCATGTAAGGTAATAATCAAAATTTGTTTGGAATAAGTATTTGGCGAGATAATGTAAGATAGGAGGTATCACCATGCTCGTGTGGCTGAAATTTTGAAGATAGGAGTATTTTCCATACTTCAAAAAAGTAACAGAAATCATTTAAAATTATCATTTCTCGTTGAAGTTTTCAATCATATTAGGTAATAATATAACAAAGGAATCTAAAAATTACTAAAAATCGACCAAATATTCAAACTAGGCGATTTTTTTGAAGATAGGAGTTATTGGCTTTCTAATATCAACATCATCGTCACTATATCGGTTAAGATAGGAGGTATTTTCAAAATGAAACACTGTTATAACTCTGAGAAATCAATGTTTATCCATTGCAATTTTTACTGTATTGTTTGAAACTATAATCCTATAATTACTGTAACATTGATTGATAAAACATCCTTTAAAAAATCAAAGATAAGCTTAAATAAAAACAGTCCCACTTCTAAAACTAAATCAACGAGAACAAAATGAGAAAGCGGCATAAAAAAATAAAAATCTCTTTAATGACTCTAATTGTTTATAGATAATAGTTTAATAGTAAGCTATGTCAATGAGTACATTTACTTGGGCCAGTTAGCATCTTTCGGCAACAGGCAAGATGCAGAAATTGCTCGTCGCATAGACAACTATTGAGCTATTGGGCCCTAGCGGAACTCCTGAAGGGACGCCTTCCAATGTCGCTTAAGCGAAAATTAATAGACATGTGTATACTTCCTGTGCTCACATACGGTGCACAAACTTAGTCATTGACAGATTCGCAGAAGTCCAGTCTCAAGGTTTGCCAACGGGCGATGGAGCGCAGCATCTTGGGTGTCAAGCTGACGGGCAGAGTCCGAAACACCGAACTGCGCTCCCGCACAAAAGTCGCCGATGTAGGTCGCAAGTCTGCTGAGCTAAAATGGAACTGGGCTGGACATGTCTGTCGCAGGCCTGATGAGTCTTGAGACTTTATGGGACCCAGACCCAAAGAGGCGATGCCGCGGCAGACCAAAAAGGAGATGGCGAGATGAACTAAACGGATTTTTGGCTGGTTGGCGTCGTGAAGCTCTAAATAGAGAGAAGTGGAAAAGATGGGGGGAGGCCGTTGCCCAACAATGGGACACCCAAGGCTAATATAATAATAATAATAGACAACGCCTGGAAAAGCTACTGGTCCATGAAAACGCTAATGAAGGGAGATTTGCCAATCTCTCTGAAGCGCAAACTCATTGACATGCCTGTGCATCTTGCCCATCCTCCCTACGGTGCAATGGAACGCAGCATTGTATCAAGAGACAAGACCGCGTCAGAAACACCATGCTGCGTTCCATGACAGGCGTTGCAGACGTGGGAATTACAGCTGCCAAGCTCAAATGGAATTGAGCTGGTCACGTAAGCAGGATACACCCGGACAGATGGGCAAAGATTGCAACGGAATGGAAATTCCAGGATGCCCCCAGGCCCCCAGGTTGGCCTCCGACTCGATGGCGGAAAGAGCTGGGCGATTTTAATAAGGATTGGAAGGAGTTGGCTATGGAAAGAGATAAACGGAAAGAATTGGGGGAGACCTTTGCCCTGCAGGGGAACAGCGAGGTTACGTAAAAAAAAACTCTATGAGGTAGGTTGTTGAATCCAAGTAAAATATGTGTCGTCCAGCACAATTTACATAGTAATTGACTATTATTTACTCAAAAACAATCAAAAACGCTGCAAATAGATTAAAAACACAGCACTACGTGACGAGACGTTCGCGCACGTAAGCCGGTGTCCCTTTCACACTGCGAGAGACGCACCGTTTTTGTCTCGCTCTAGAGCGGGAACACTGTACTTGCGTATGAAGATAGGAGATATTAGCTCAAAGTTTTATTTTAAATGAAGTCACGAGATGTTTCCATTTGTAAGTTAGAATATATTTCCTGCCAAAATTAATCAGGTTATGTTGGACCTTAACTTAAGAGATGTTTCTTCGATGCCTAGCTACGTCAATTTTGCGAATTTCAACTTAATTCATATATCAGTAGACGCGCAAATTCATTCTCTATCGAACTGCATTCAAAAGTCGTTTTCGTAAAAAATGTAAGTTAGGAGTTGTTCGCACTTCCCCGTCTATATTTTAATTTGCAAGTTAAATTATTAAAGGCATTGAACATAATGTAAAATAAAACCCATACAAAATAAACTAATACCCTATAGTGTCTGTTTTTTGCACCAATATGTTACGGCTCAACCGTCGACCGTCTTTATGTATATTAAACTTTGAACGATGAAAAATGCTGGCGATTGAATTGCCAGAACGCTTAGCGCCATCTCTCGAGTAAAGTAGGAAGCAAAAAAACTTCAGCTACTCGCCGCTAGATGGCACGAATATGATTTATATTCCTCTTTGACGAGGGGAACTTTTCCTGTTAAATAATATTATCATATAATATTAATTAACTTACAAAACACAAACAAAATCACGATTTACGGTTCTACCCCAGTATTTTCTGCTCTTCAAATAACTATTACAATACTGTGATGGAAATGGAAAATAAAGTTATTTAATATAATTTTATAGGGCATAAAATATTGTATAATGTTATTTTTTATTAAAAATGTTATACTGCGAAATTGTACGCAGCGGAAAATGGTGTATTTACACTTGATATTTTTTATATTTGGTAAGATTTTATTTACTCATATTTTTGATTACGAAGTTTTCTTAACACTGCTATTTTGTTTTTGATTTAAATATGTTTAAATAACAATTTTATCTTTTAAATAATAAAAAAGTAGCTTTGGCTGTACTAAAAAATCTTTCATTGACAAAGTTTATAATTTCAGCCTCTCTACACAACTGTATAGAATCAATCAAGGTGAACGTGCAAGGGTCCATAACTTTAGGAAAGGATGTTGTTGAAGTGTTCAGAGAGATCATTGACGAGGCCCCCGATGGACGCCGCCGGCTACCATCTTACCTGGACAAGTTATCAGTCCTTATGTTATCTTACCCCCTGTGCAAAGAAAGAACAATATGCGAGAACGGTCTAGACAACTTCGTCACTGAATACTTCAGGGCATTGATCAACGCAATCGAATTCTCTTTTGGAGAAATTGATACTGGCTACAAATACACAAATGATAAAGGACTTTTTGAATCAGACCTGGTAAATATAATGAAAGACGTAGAAAAAATTATTGGAAGCAACGATGAACGGCTTACTGAATATAATGGGTACATTTGTTGGGAAGATATTATAAAAAAAATGCATGCTATTTGTTTAGAAAGTGCAGTTACATTTGGAATCGAAAGAATGGAAGGAAATGCTACTATTGTGGACGATGTCGCCAAGAAGTTCAGAGAAAAATTGATCATTTCGTTATCGGACGTAGAGTTAACATACGAAAGGATACTTTGCCTCGAGCGTGACATTTGTATTAAGAGATACGACTGCACTTCTGCACTCCACGGATTTCTGAAGCGTCTAACATCACTTGAAGAAGAAAAAACTAGATTATTTTTAAGAAATTTTATTGCAGCGCTTGGGAACACAAATTTCTACAACCAACTAAGCGATTCTACGTCCAATGAATTTCAAAATGTGCTGAATGAGATTTCTTTTGGCAAAAACATTTCCGCCAAGTACATTTTTACGACCGTGTTCAATATTGTCGATGATAGAATGAAAACTCTTCGAGATAGTGAAGAGTCTAAACTGAATGGTACTGATATTAGAATGTTTCATATCATTCTCTCTGATTTAGATCATATATACAGTAAGCATGAAAGAACTGCGTTTGATCCATTCCTCACGAGTTTTGGCAAATGGGCAACTTTTGGCAAGAAACTCGGCACCAGTGTGTCACAGTTGCTGGAAGACATCAGCCGTGTCATATCATTTGAACCTGATATTATTTCGTCGAAATTGATGAATGAAGTTAAAATGTTTTTATATCTAACAGTGGATCCTGAAAGTATAGATTAATTAGAACGTGTGTTTTAATTTTTACTTTGAATAACTATAAACAAAAAGATTTGGACGAATTGTTATTCTCCTCTTATATTGAAGTCTTCTCAAAAAATTTAGTGTACGTACCTAACTGTAAACTAAACGGTGCACTCTAATCTTTTGTGATTTTGTCAGTTTAGAAGCAGGTCTCTTAAGTTAGCACATAACGATTTACTTCTACACAATGAAACACTATTTATAACTTACTAGCAAACTTAATCAAAAGAAAGTTTGCATTTAACCTGTAGCGTTTTGTCAATGAGCTCTCCAAAATCTAATTATTCTTATTGAACTCTACAAACAAGCCAACCAACGCATTCTTAAGGCATAATAAAACTTTGTACCCGTACAAATACTACCAACGGCTATTACCAATACCACAAGTGGTCCGTATGAAGCTGATTGCGTGAGCGGTGATGAACTATGCCTTGTTAACTAAAAATAGACCATCCACAACAATGACAATTTATTGTAGACGGTACGAGGTTTCTTAATACAGAGGCATGGAAATATTATACATACATAGTTGAAATGAAATCGTTTGGAGTTACTTTTTGTCGATATGAACAAAAACTGGTTTTTGTAGTTTTTTCACGTGTTCTAAATGGCTTAGAGGGATACTACGGTATAGATTGACGATATCGATGGCTAAAGTTTTGAAATAAGAACACCAAATTAAAATATAAGAACTAATTTCGATATCTTTTTACCAGCAATTCGTTATTCACTTGTTTTTTATACCTAGTAAAATGCATCATTTGAGCTTGCGTATAACATTTACCTCAAAACTAGAGTTGTCATATTTTATCTTCGAAGATGAGCTTTATTGCAAACAAGTACAAAATACACGTCAATTCATATTTCCTTGATTTCAACTCTTGATTAATAGGTCTGCTAATGATATTTATTGCAGTTATTAGTACATTACGGTGCCATAACGGTTGGTATTGGTTGTAGTTGTATTAGCCGGTAATGACACATGTTCGCCAACATCCCAAGGTCTGCCCTTTTGGGTCAATAACTGTATCAAACAAACTATTCATTAGCAATCATTATTACTTATAGCTTTATACTGCCAATGTTGTTTACGTGTGTACAAATTACTAAATTTGTTTTCACTCTATGTACAGATACAGCCCGTTCGAATTTTAATCGGACGTTGTAAACATTTTAATTTGGAGTAGATTAGTGACCAACCTTAGTTTCGGAGTTCTTAGACAGCCTAACCCTACCATGCATGATTTTTTATTTTTTGGTGAGAAAAATACATACGGTTTTAGTGGGCGAGTAGATGATGGGAAAAATAAAGAAAAAAATAAAAGTCGATATTTTCAATAAAAAAAAACAATTTTAATGGTTGTGACACATAAAGGACATTATTATTTTTAGTAAATTATTATTATCATTATTTTTTTAGTACAGGCTATTATGATTGAAACATCCGGGACCGACTGCTTAACGTGTCCTCCGAAGGACGGTAGCGCTCAGATAGAAATGCCACTATCAGCCACACACCCAAGTAGGGGCCGAGCTGCACGTTGTTTGACAATCGCAATGAGCTTACATCGCTCAGTCAAACTATGCCATAAGTAAAGTATTATGCAACGTATAGGTGACAGAATTTATTCAATCAAAGAGAGATCATATTTCAGTACATATTGCTCAAAGTTTATGTAGTGTGAAAAGCAAAAAGCGGTTGTACGAAAGTTATTAATTTTTGGAACGAAGTTCCTTATCGCGCGTTGCGAAAGGGGGCTAGACGGAGAAAACTCTTATAGAAAGCAAGCTAGATATTTCCGTTTCGTCTTTCTATTTTGCATTGAACAGTGTGGTGTCGCGACGATTATTTTTGTTGATAATAAATAAACTTCGTTCCATCCGGGTGTCCCTTGACACCTCTCAAGTTTTTTTATACTCTATCGTGGAATACATTTTACTTATTCGTGCAATTTAAATTGAACTTGATGTCGATACGTGATAAAGTCATTTGCTTCGACTTTTCAATATAAATCTGAGAGACATTTAAATTTTACGTAATTGCCAATACATATCGCATGTCAATTAAAGAAAACCTTTGCCATCAGAACTACTATATAATTAAAAGGATAAATAAAATTTATTGCGTCACTGCTAAAATATATTGTAGTCAGCGAACGACTGATATTATAAAATTTATTATTATTATTTAAGTCATTGCTATCCCACTGCTGAGCAAAGGCTTCTCCCCTCTACCTCCATGCATCCCTAATCTGGGCCACTTGCCACGCCTCCAGTTGCTAAGATATGTGTCGAGTTCGTCCGCGATTGTGTAAATCTCAATAAGTTGAAAGTCAATATGTAGTCTAGAGAATGTAGAAACGGTTGAGCTTCTTCTTAAAAATAGTTAGGGGAATCGATTTGCCGAGCAGTCTCAAGGTAAAACCGTATGCGGTAAAAAACCGGATTTGTTTTTTATCTACCGTGTCTAAAAACTAACTCGTCTAAAGTGTGAACCAACCTATATGAATGTTGCCCGTATTTCAAAATGTTTGAATTTGACAGTTAACCTCCTATGTACGTAAACGCTTTATTCCGTGTCATTTTTTTAACCACAACATGACCCCTCTCTGCCATGTCAACAACAATTTCATTGCAATTTCACGACTTATCTATAATCACAGTGAAATTATATTCAAAGAAACAATCAAGTGACATTTAAAACAAAGACTTAATATAACCTCTATAGACTCAAGTTTAAAGTTACATTTAGCTTGTTAATCGACATTTAATTTATTGACAGATTAAACTGACTACTCCAAAATATAGTGCTATACAAATAAATCAATTCCTGACATATTCGGCTACAACTTTATACAGCGCGATAATATCTTCACGTTGGCAATTTTACGTTACTTTTCATTTCATTCCGGCCACGCCATTCACACCTTTAAGTTAAAGGCATAATTATTATGCAAATTTATGTGAGAGAAATAAAATGTTGGTGTCGAAAATAAGTTAAATTACAGACCACCGCATAAGTTCAGCGGGAGGCGATTACTCTTGCGAATAAATAAAATTATGGGTTCGGAAAAGATGTATTCACACCACGATTTAAGCATATAACAACGTATTCAAGTACTGAGCAACATCACATCTCATCAAATCTAGATACATAAATATAGAACGTTAATATTGTTCATCTAATACATAAATTGAAATAAATAAATCAATGTTTTTTTTGTACTTGCGTTGGTGAACACTTGCCGTGTTGCTAAAAGCACATAACACAGACAGGTTTTAAAAGTACTTTGTAATATTTTTAAATTTCATATTATTATTGCTATGGACACTCTAAATAACATATTAAAAACGCTATCCAGAAAAGATAAAGATGTAAACTTAAGTAACTGTGTTGCTGCACAGTTTTGCTCCTAAGTTAACTGCGGTGTGTAAGCACGTTTACCGGAGAAAACGCTCGTTATCTCTGGTGAGTTAAGAAGTGTGGTTTACTCACTTATTGAATTATTTAATTGAGTGCAAGTTTGGACTCATGGCGAAACATTAAAAGGTTAGGTCGCAGGACTATAATTGAGGCAAACTCCTTATTATAATAAATACAATAATTATTGTGTACTAGGTAGAGGCAAGTATTCCTTTTGAAACAATTTAAAAAAAGAGGTTTAGTGTTAACCCGAAAATGTAGATATTATATTATGGACCCTTTCTTCTAGTAGGCGAGACACAACTACATTTAATTATAATTAAAACATACTAAAAGAGTTAAAATTAAGACATCACTACATAAAATAAAACAAAGTCGCTATTTTTGTCTGTTTGTTTGTCTGTATGCTTAAATCTTTAAAATTAAGCAACGGATTTTGATGCGGGTTTTTGTAATAGATAGAATGATTCAAGAGGAAGGTTTTTATGTAAAAAAATTCCCGAAATTCCCACGGGAACAGGCACAACGCGGGTAAAACCGCGGGGCGCTGCTAGTATTTAAATATTTGCGAGATGTTATCATCACGCTTGATCCAATATCAAAGATTTAGAAGCGATGTGCTTCGGAACGTTAAGTTATCGGTACCGGTTATTTCTCTCTTTAGACCATGACTGAGGCCTTGGGGCGGTCTAAAAACTCCGACACCAGGGTTAGCCACTAATAGTTGACCAATGTAGTAAATAAGTGCATCCTTATATAAACAAATAAACACTTAAGTAATGTAAAAAAAATCAATTACCAACTCACTTAAATGATTATTTACCAAATTTATGGACTTATAGGTAAAGTACCAAAGCGGTATTTTTATTAATAAAAGCTGTTACATAAATATAATTTTCAAAAGCGGCGCTTATCAGAACACTTTTACGGTCATTATCGTAAATCGTGACTTTATTTCTCTTTTATATTCTCGTAGGTATCAGAATTAATAAAGCCCTGTTTGTTTTATAATGTAACTAGCAGCGCCCCGCGGTTTTACCCGCGTTGTGCCCGTTCCCGTGGAAATTTCGGGATTTTTTTTACATAAAAACCTTCCTCTTGAATCACTCTACCTATTACAAAAAACCGCATCAAAATCCGTTGCGTAATTTTAAAGATTTAAGCATACAGACAGACAAACAGTGTGACAGACACGAAAAAGAGACGACTTTATTTTATACTATGTAGTGAAGGACTTTGTAATTGGTCCTTCCTATATTGTGTCCTATTAAGGCCCTTTATTGAATACTAGCTGCGACTCGCGGTCTTAACCGCGTTGTACCCGTTCCCGCGGAAATTTCGGGATAAAATGTATCTTATGTATTATTCTGATGTATACCCTATATATTACTGTAAGGTTTTATCCAATTCTTTGCACTAGTTTAATGAAGTTAAGAGTATCAAACATACATACCGATCTCACAAACTTTCGCATTTATGATACTAGTAGGTTTTGCGATCAGCCATTGCTTCGTTTCTAACATAATATGCTATAGAAAAATCAAGATACTTCCTTCAATGTTTATTTATTACTAGCCGCGCCCCGCGGTGTTACCCGCTTTGTTCCCGTTCCCGCGGGAATTTCGGGATAAAATATATCCCATGTGTTATTCTGATGTATAACCTACATTACTGTAGAGTTTCATCCAAATCCGTTCAGTAGTTTTTGCGTGAAAGAGTAACAAACATCCATACATCCATACATCCATACATCCATACATACAAACTTTCGCATTTATAATATTAGTAGGATTATAAATTTGAAATCGAAAGAGTTTTTTCATACTTCATTAATGTGCGTGAACGTACGCTGATGCAACCTGCCCTAAGTATAAAAGTATTAGCTTATAATGCACACTGCTGGGCAAAGGCCTCTCATCCCACTGAAGATATCAGTACATTGAGTAGTAAAAATAACAAACAAATAATGTATCCGTTCATATACCTAAAACTGCAACTTCGAGAAAAAACAGGTCATACAACTCAGTTAAATCCGACGTCTAATTATAAAACTAGAAACGTATCGATTATAAATCGAATTTATTATAATCCTATTCATGATTACTACGAGTACTATGCATAATTTGTCTAATCTAAATTTACAGTTAAGTCTATGTAGTCAATCTAGTTAGACCTAGGTAATACAAAGTTGTTTATATTAATCTATGGCACAGGTACAAAGTATACCTAGATTTTCTAGTTAGGTTTCTAGTTTAAAAAGTAATTATAGTGTTGGCAAGTTTGCAAAGTATGTGCGTTCTCATTCTCGATACGTTTTTATTTACATACCTAATGATTAGATATGCTAATAAAAATACTCTAACCAATAGCGTAGCTTTGCATTTTTCATACACAGAAACACGCACATCTCTCTGTCCCTAAATAAACTAAAAGCATCATTCCATTCATCCATCTATCCATCCATCCATCCCCACGCACTTTCGCACTTATATTATACACTAGGTGTTTTCCGTGGCTTCATCCTAAGTCTACACATTGTCATGGCCATTTGGGAATAAAAACAAAAAACAATCTCAAAGTCGTATCTATAAGCATGTCAAAATGCATAAAAAATACAAAAATCGCTTCAAAGATTTAGGAATGAAAGCAATACATACAAAAATGAATTCTTTTGCAAAGATGTTAAAGATGTAAATAAAGATATACGAGTATAATATAATCTATAATCCCTACTTCACTACCTATTTGTAGGATTATAGTACGAACTCTTTGAAAATAAAGGTATGTTTTCGGTAGCGACCGTAGCAGTAAGCGGCAACAGCTGACTGCAAGCATCACTACTGGTTTTTATTAATCTGTATGAAATGTTAAGGGCGGCGACATTGCTGCTAGCAGTCGGCAGTTGCTGCCTGCTCTGCGGTCGCTACCGAAAACACACCTTAAAGATTTTTTAAACCGTAGCCACCGTAGTATTGCCAGTAATCTCAATATAATTCTTAAATATTCTGTAAACGATAACTAGCAGCGCCCTGCGGTTTTACCCGCGTTGTGCCCGTTCTTGTAGAAATTTCGAGATGAAAAATAGCTTATAGCCTTTGTCGATAAGTGGACTATCCAACACTGATTTTTTTTCCAAATCGGACCAGTACTTCCTGAGATTAACGCGTTCAAACAAACAAACTCTGCAGCTTTATAATATAAAAGTACAGATTTACAATCATTAGAATTTATTTTTGTCTAATCATTTTTCCTAAAATGGCGTAAATACTACATTTAAGAATGTCAATGAAACATAAACGGCATGTCACAGTATTTGAAACTCTGTCGGACCACATTTCATACCATTTATATTGGAGTTACTAATAAATTTATTTTTTACCAAGATCTCTTCTATTACGTACTAATTGGTATGTTGATTTATGTTTCTGTTAAATGATAATAATTATTGGTCGTTTCGTCTGTTGGTTTAAATATAGAAGTATAAGTATACTTCCTTCTCCTATACATTTTGACACTGTACAATCAGTGTAGCGCTCGGAGTTTGATAAAGCAATGTTAGTTCATTGCAATTGTTAAGCAGCGTGCAGCTCGGCCGATAGTGGCATTTCTATCTGAGCGCTACCGTGCCGTCCAGCACGGCAGTCGGTCCCGGTTGTTTCAATCGTCAGACCATGTCAGAGGCCTTTAGGCGGTCTAAAAACTCCGACACCAGGGTTGGCCACTAACCTTCTCGAAATGAATGAACAAATAGGGACAGTAGAGTTATACTTCAGTTCTTCTTCTTCTTCTCCTTCTTCGTGTCGATAGCACAAAAATTAACTTTTTAATGAGCCCGCTCCAGTGCTTCACTGCCCCTACGCCCTTGTCATTGGCGCACATATATACTTCAGTTGTAACACTTAACCAAACCACATAGCTCGTATTAGCAGCGCCCCGCGGTTTTACCCGCGTTGTGCCCGTTCCTGTAGGAATTTCGGGATGAAAAGTAGCCTATAACCTTCCCGTTGAATATGTCTATCCATTACAAAAAGAATTATTCAAATTGGATTAGTAGTTTCTGAGATTAGCGCGTTCAAACAAACAAACTCTGCAGATTTATAATGTAGTAATATAGATTCAACCAAAAAGTACACAAACGTACAACTGGCACCTTTTCCAGAATTACAGATTATATCACCACATAATTAAAGAAGTCATTATGGTCTCATAATAATGTTTAAATCGTTCTCATAATTCTGATTGAATTTCGTTTCGCAGTAAAATTACCAGTTACACTTGACACGAGTCAATATTCAAGAGAAATTAGTCGGAGGTAATGATACACGAGCAACGGAAATTAAATGAAATTCTGATTTGGACACGTCATGTCTACTCGTCAGGTAAGCTGTCCTCAGGTAAGCTTGCTCGTAAAATTATTAAGGAAGATTGAGTTTACTTTGATAACATAATGACGCTTTTTACTGCAATTTTGCTGTCTAGATTTGATTTTTTATGGACTCATGCTCGTTTTTTTATACAGGTTAACCGAGAATGTAGTCTTTCTCTTTCTTATCGGGTGGATGGTCACCCTGACCAATCCTGGTGTCAGAGTTATTGAGCCGCCAAAGGCCTCTGACATGGCTCATGTAACGACTACTGTCCGTAGAAAGTAACCGGGACCGACGGCTTAACGTGCCCTCCGAAGCACGGAATCATCTTACTTTTCGGGCAATCAGGTGATTCAGCCTGCAATGCCCTAACCAAACTGAGGACGGTCTCACAAAGTTATTTTTGTGAGATATCCCCACCGGGAATCGAACCCGGAACCTCCGGATCGTGAGCCGAGCGCTCAAACCACTAGACCACGGAGACTGTTAGCCGTTAACCGAGAATGTAGTGTCAGGCATACTGAAAGAACTGCGATAAAATGTAAAGACATATTTTTGCAGTCAAATTAGAAACTAGAGAGAGACTTTACTACTGAACTCTGTTAAAATAAGCTTTAGATACCCAAAAGTCAACAATTTTATTGTATTTTGGTTCTAGCATAAATGAACCATATGACCGGATTTTATGTATCATAATCTATACTATAATAATATTATAAAGCTGCAGAATTTGTTTGTTTGTTTGTACATATTTGTAATGGATAGCCACATTCAACGGGAAGGTTTTACCTAGGCTACTTTTCATCCTGAAATTTCTACGGGAACGGGTACAAGGCGGGTAAAACCGCGGGCGCTGCTAATGTCTTAAAGTGGAGAATAATAGCGTACTAAAAAGTATTAAGTATCGTCATTATTTTTGTATGCTGTGCGAATTAATCGAATCGTCGAATTCATTGATTACTTTCCCAATATTCGAGCAATCTCGTAACCAAATTCCAATAACTTAAAAGGCCTCGTATCTTTAATTGAATATTATGTAAAACAATACAATCAATTTACATTTTAATACACTTGTAATAAATGCACTTTGTCGGTATTCTCAAACATATCGCGAACACAAATCTACAAGTATTTTTTAATTCATTTAATTTCACGTCAGTGTAGCAACTTGATGGAGCAATTAAGTTGAACCTTTCAGTTCAAAGAAATTGCCATTAATAAAACACTTTCGTTTCATTTTGTGTTATTTAACGAATAATTGTGTTTGCGTTTAATGAGAATTAATTGTTATCATTATACGAATAATAAATGAACCCAAAAAGAAAAATACAGTACAGCGAGGAGTTTGATTACTGAAGCCTATTTTTCTTTAATACTAAAACAAGCAGCGCCCCGCGGTTTTACCCGCAAAATGACCGTTCTCGTAGGAATTTTGGGATATAACATAGACCTAACTAACCTTTCCGTTGAATGTGACTATCTATTATAAAAATAGGATTGTCAGTTTCTGAGATAAGTGCGTTCAAACAATGTTAAGCCGTCGGTCCCGGTTACTTTCTACGGATAGTAGTCGTTACATGAGCCATGTCAGAGGCCTTTGGCGGCTCAATAACTCTGACACCAGGATTGGTCAGGTTGACCATCCACTCGATGAAGAAGAAGATTAAGCTCACAAATAAATTGTACTATTTTATTTCGATTATGGTTAACTATGGCTATAAAGCCGAATTTTAGTACTTATGTATTGTATTGAAAATGAAAAATCACAGGACAAAGTTGAATAATTAACAAAACAACATTCTTAATAATGAGTTTTCGGAAAAATGTCGGTCCTTTTTTGCGAATAATTAAAAGCGAGTTTTAACTATATCGTGGATTAAAGATTAAGTAACAAATTGAAACAATTATTTTTAACGAGCCGGAATTATTGTATCTTAAGGTTGATAGTAGTAATAATAAAAATAATTGCTACTTTAATGTCGCTCAAGTTACTCATGTTGCTTATGTTAAAGTCTAGTAGAAGTATACTTATAAACACTCAAAATGTTAGTAAACTTCGTCTATCATTAGACTTCTTTTTTGGGTAAAAAATATTCGTAATATTTCAGACGAATAAGATAAGCAAAAGTGAATAACTAAGAATTAGGTTTGAATGTAGCAAAGTATATTTATAATATTACTAGCCGCGCCCCACGTTACCCGCGTTGTACCCGTTGCCGCGGGAATTTCGGGATAAAATGTATCCCATGTGATATTCTGATGTATAACCTATATTACTGTAATGTTTCATCCAAATCTGTCCAGTAGTTTTTTCGTGAAAGAGTAACAAACATACATACATAGATCCATCCTCACAAACTTTCGCAGTTATAATATTAGTACGTATTTATTGTTGTCATTTGTTTATACAGGGTGATTACGGGGTCGTGGAGCAAGAAAGAAGCATTTAACTTACTTTCTCCTAAGCATCACGATAGGTTAGGACTAACAGTACACCAGCGACTTATTTTAGTCAGCAAAAAAACTGCGATAATTCGAGATCATGGTCACCCTACTATTTCCCAAGAAAACTTATGTCAAGTAATATTAAAAGTAGGGTGACCACGCATTTTGAGTCAATAATAATTTTTAAATAAAAATACGTAAATAACGAATCATCTTTGTTTAAATTTAAATAAATACAGGTAGCATCGCAATCATTTATTTACTGAGTCAGAAAAAAATGGTTGGGATCACGACCCCGAAATCACCCTGTATACATCTCGAGTAAGTAAATAGTTTTTACCCTAATCATGTTTTCTCTCCGATTGGTAGTTTCGCTATAAATGTTAATTACGTTTTTATTATTGATTATTATGAAAACTATTGATACGATCGCCTTTATAATACTACATACTCTTTGCGACACCCTGACCAAGAATAATCATCAAAAGAGTTAATTAAACATCGTTTACACCACAGTTTCACTTTATCACCGACCCAATTTAGCCACAATTAGCAATAATAAAACATCTGCAATAAACTCGTGACAATGTTGATATCCTTACTGTTAATTTAAACTTACAGTCACGACGTCCTTCATTCACAATCAGACTTCAATAAAAGACTTCTCTTGAATCACTTGACATACATTTTTTTGAGAAAAAAGAACAGTTTTTCAAACATTTGTATTTAAAATGTTAAAAAGAAAAAGGAGATTTGACAATTGACGAGTTGAATTCGTCTGGCCTCGTCAGTCGTGCACTTTTAAGGTTCAAACCAAATGATTAAAAAATTAAACCCATGAATAATTTTGTAGGTAAATCATTTGTGTATGAACATGGTAATTTGAACCCTAAAAGTCCATTACAAAGATTATTATATTCAGATTAACTCAACAAAACTATGCATTTTAAATAAAATACACGTCAAATAAAATTATTTAAGATTCATTGATATAAATTGCAACAAGTCATATATTTCATTTACATTTATCAGAACAGTGATGAAGATTAGGCCTGACCACTCGCTTGCTCAATGAGTATCAGTGATCTCAAACCAGCGCCAGAAAACGTATCTATACATATATACTCGTATAAATCGTCCTGAAAGACTGTTCAACGCAAACCGTTGATCGTAGAGACCTAGAATTGGGATGGTGTGTCCTTTGTGTGACGTAGGCATCCTTTTTCGGAAAGGATTACCCGAAATTCCAGCGCCAAAGCGGTGAGAAAAGGGGGGCAACGTTTTTATAGGACAATGTGATTCCTTCGTTGAAGCAACTTGAAATTTTGCATTAAATTTTTTGTGTTATGCAAAATTTCGGGAATAAATCGGAAATTATAGAAGGCGTGTTTGTTATTTCATTGAAACCAATCCCGTTACGGAATTAAATAATAACAAAATTGACGAATGACGAAAAATCAATTAAGAATCCTATTAGAACCATTTCGTCTTCTACACGGACAAAGTCACAGGAAATAGCTAGTCTTAACCTATATTCTTAATCCCAAATTCCTACATACTATACAAACATGCTAGTGAAATTGACAAATTCAGGTTCTGAGTTAATAAAAAATTAAATTGGCACTGACCGCTTATTAATTACATTGTTAATTGTCATCACAGTGTCTCGTAAATCACGACATTATTTATAACATGCTCCAGTTATTGAAACACGAAGTCTCGTGTACTGCATTTAAATATACGTAGGTGATAATAAAATGTTGATATTTTTCAACGTCACACAAATAGAAAAATAATTTTGAAATTGTGGTAATGTTGACCCATATTGCTGATTGTATTTCGAAAAATTTAACTTAAAGGTCATAGGATTTAAATTTATATTCGTAGATGAAAACATGATGCGAACTGTTGTCATATGCTTTGAAGTATTTTTTTGCCCTAACTTTTAGGTAGTAAACGTATGAATTACGAGATGTCCATTTGTCATAATTATGCTAAAACTGCCAACCTTTTCGATACAAGTAAAGTTTCAGGGAAAGTCATTAGTTCAATTGTTTGCTACTTTCATATTATAAAATAACAACTTTACAACCAGAATTGAACTGTTAACGTTACAAATAAAACCAATTTAAATACAGTAAAAACGCAGGGCAAAGAAAAATAGTTGACACTGAACAAAAAGGTACAAAAATTCAGCAAAAGAAACAAATATTCACACTCTTGGGCGAGTTGGCGTGATCCGTGGCTGCGTATAATGTAAGGGCCAATTTTCAAAACGAGATTTCTCCTGTTACCTTATACGGTTTCGACAAGTGCTTCCAACCAACATTTTATTCCATTCATTTGTCATACATCCTCTTTAATTTGTTCGCAGCGGTTGTAAATTCTAAAAATTGCCGCATTAAAAGCTCTGATAAATCGTGCCGGTGTAATTATGCTGGAATAAATGGCTCTTTCAGAACTGTTCATTATAACAAACGATTTTATGACACATTTTATGTATTGCTATGCTACTATGCCAACAATTTTCGCATGCAATTCGCTAAATTCGTTCAATAAACCAATAAATTGTCTAAACATATACATATATGCATGATTGCGTAAAACATACGATATCACATTTTGCCATTTACGTCCATTCACGGCAATTTATTGGCAACAATGCCTATCTAATGACTTGAACAGTATGTTAATAATTTATAACATACATTTTGACATATTGTGGAACAGTGACACAGTTTAACGTCCAATGCACTGATAAGTATGCAAATGAAATTGACAAGGCATCCATTGATAAATGAGAGATAAGTTGAAACATCATTCATAAATTCTACCAATATAGATCTAACTATAAATTTAATGCTGACGTAACTTCGCATAAATATAAAGATGATAATGTAAGTGCGCTTTTTTGTCAATTCTCATGAACATAATTTCATGAATGGAACAAATCTTTCAAATCAAAAGACAGAGACAAACGGAATCAATCGAATCAGGGATCGAACTAGTACGCTGAGATTCATGTTACATTGTTTGCTATCGATATAATAGAATAACGTTTTATCATTTAATTATTAAGTCATAAATTAAAGAAAACACGATATGATTTTGGGCCACGAGTCCTGCAAATGTACTAGTACAAAACATTAAATCAACGTAATACTTTAAATCCGTATCTAAGATCACGTACATTCCAATTAACATTATTATTTGTTTTGACTTTTCATCTGTTTGACATTTCACTTATCTGTCTACCACATTTAACGTAAACAAACAACACCAAAAGGAGTTTCCCACAAACATCAACAAAAAACCAAGGGCTTTATATAATATGACGACGTTATTAATACCCAAACACCGACGAAAACTTGTTCCATTCATGATTTTATGATATCTTGATGATTATCTCTAACGTGTTCTGCAGTTTACCGAACCAGCATTCATTAAATCTTGGACTTGGACAATTTTTTCCTAGTTATACATGTAATAGTATGCTAATTTATGTAAGTTTTTTATCTTTTACGTTCGATACATTTGAAGCTCATTTAATCGCCGATAAAACCGTATCTCTAACATCTGTCTGAAGTCATTGATCCAATATGCATCGCGATAACAAGTAAATAAAATTGTAATTCTTCAATTTAATCTCAAATGCAAATCTCGTAATGAATTCAAGTTTATTTATATTCTGTTGTGATAGTCTTAAATCGTCTTGTTTTTGGAGTTTGATGTCGTAACCGTAAAATCAAACGAGGCTAGAATTTTAAATTAATGACACTAATTTTCATTCAAAGGCGACAATAACGTGGTGACAAGAACATGTGTTAAATGTATCAATGAGAGTCATTATACCTTAACCACGATTGTTACATTATAACGACAGTGATTTATTTAATGAGGTCATTTGGATGGCAATTGAGATTTTAAGCCTTCTTCAGACTTGAGTTCCAATTTCGCGTCATGATACAAGTAGGAGCTACTTGCCCTTGCAAAGGATAATGTTACCTTGAAGAGAATTGAAATACGTAATAGTTTTACGCCTACTTCTAGTGTACCCTTCAAGTCGATTCCCAACAGTGAATGTTTTTTTTTTAAATTAAATCAAGAGGCTTGAAGAGTTACGCTTCACGTTTACTCTATAGAAAAGGAAAAAGCGTATATTTTCGTAGCATTTCTCAAGCGTTCCACCTACACGTCAAGCACCTTATATCAACACGTGGAGAATTCCATACTTATTTACTTATCAATCTCGAAACACGCTGCTCTACGCAATAGCATAATGTCCACGAAAACCGGCCACAAAATATCATGTTTTTAATTACTTCTGATATGAGTAGTACGTTACGTTAAGCCGGTAAACATACATTGTAATATGTTAAATAATGAAGGCATGATAGGTTTATATAGGTTTGTTGAGGAAAAACCTTAAAACGTGTTTTAAGGATGGTGTTAACACCATGACACGGCCTGCCGCCGAATTCTAATTGACATTGTCACGGCACGTTTAGTGAATTCAACTGTGATGATTTATGATAAGGATATTATCTTTAAGGTTATCTTGGAGCCTTGAACCCCCTTTTAACATTATTTTTTTAACAAATAAGGAACCCGTAGAAGTTTATCTAGATCAGTACTTACACGTGTTTTGATGATGGTGCGGTAGTGTTTCGTTTACGATGGTCAATGAAATTGTTTTATTTTCTTTTATTGGTTTTAATTTCTAGTCGTATCCCTGACAAGCTGGCGGAAAGAATGGATGACTTTGACAAGGAATAGAAAATAGTGACTTAAAGAGATGAACTGAATTAGGAAGACCTTTGCCCAGTTTGGACATTTGAGGTCAAATAAAAAGATTCCCGCGGTTATACCCATTTTGTACATGTTCCTGTGGATACAAATATTCATCTAATAATCCATATATCCTAATCCATTTGTTCCCAGTGATTTTTTGATAGACAAGGCGACTTTAATGTATGATGTTAGTATGGTTTACATGTCGCCCTTAAGATCTCATGTCTGACTTAGGTATACCTACCGTAGCTGCTACGACTCGCACCTAATCCCTTAACTATTATTTTCATTACAGAATATTATTGATACTTTCCTCTTAAATCTTAAATTTAATACTCCCAGTCGTCAATAACCTTTTCAATCTATAGTTAAAGATTTTTAATCAGTCACAGTCACAGTTAATAATTTTTGGTAATCCCAAAAAAGTATTATGTCGGAGTTTAAGTTCACAGTTAAAAAACGCACAAAATAAACAGAGAATGAAATTCCACAATATGAAATAATAACATATCTTGCTTTTTTCGTCAAGAAAATATTTTGTACTTATTAAAATCTTATTAATTTAATTATACAAGCTCACTCAGCGAGCATACAATTATCAAATGCCAAGAACGAAGCAGAAATGCAGTGTAGGTATTTTCATGGAGTTCTTTAATTTCAGTGCGATTTTTTACATACAGACAAGGTGATTTTCTCTTTGCCTGGTGTCATTCGAGAGTTTATATTCGATGACATTCATGCCATTGTTTTTTAAGCATTGACTTAATAGGGTGCTGTCAGGAGTTCTTGGGCATACTAATTTATTACCTTGTCATTCGAGTACAGTATACACAGTCGGCGATTGTGAAATTTTCTGCATTATTGAATATGAAAAATGTTCTAAGCTTTCTGTAGGCATGTGCCAATTTGCCTGTTTGACATTATTAATATTAAAAAGGTTCATACGTTAATAGGTGAAGTAAGACCTGGCTCTTTTCATTTTATAAACGACTTCAATATTAAGAGGAGGTTCTCAGTTCGTTTACTTTTCTTTTTATATTTAGTTTCATTCAAATCGTCGCGTCGTATTGTCAATGAACTGATTTCAAAACCTAGTTCAGTACCTATATTGTTTTTGTAAAGAGCAACAAAGGGAAGTCATTCCATTTTGAACTAATAACAGAAAAGGTGCAATCCTCATTAGAATCTAATTTGAATTGAGATGTTCGTTTTAAAGTTATATCTGTCTTTATTTTATATGTTAATACCTTATTTATTAGTAAACCCTTATCAATGATATTTGGTAAACATTTTTAAGAAATAAAAACTCATTTGAGTACATATCTAACTAGAACACCATGAATCAACGTCATATCTCCAGTTTAATTATCATCGTGTTATCAACACTAATAAACAGATTATATTTTGCAATTTAAATGTTACGATGTGTCAACACCATTCTTTTTTTAGATGTTTATATCGTAAATTATACTAAGCGTATGAATGCTCTGCCCCTCTACATCTGCTATGATGTACCAAAGGGGTCTTCGTTTATCTCTTCCTCAAAGACATTGCTCTCTCTTTCTTTTTCGAAAAGAATGAAAGATAAATTAAATTTTGTTTTTAGCATGCATTTTCGCCCTGTTGGATCCTTATAATCATTATCACTGGAGAATTATAGTTTCGCGTGTGTGTGTTTTTTCTGATACACTGATACACGTTACCTATGTAAACTGTATTAACCCACTAACCCGATCACTGACAAATTACTAACAAACTTCCGGTAGAGTGACAGAGTAACAGAGTCCAAACCAAACATAACGGACTATATCCGTCCAGAGGCCGACAAGCAAGACATGTCACCGTCAACTGTACATACCTCTGATTTAGTTTTTTGTCAACACAATGTTCAAATAGACCGGTTTTATAATTATTATTTGATGTGCGCATTTTTGTCTTGATAAGTGAATTTTGTATATCTTTTTATAGTTGTTAATGACGTCTGAGCAAAATATGCAATAGCTGGTATGTTATGTAAAATAATATACATATATTATTTTGAAGCCTCTACGATCACTGTAAATATCAGTACAATGAAGAATATTCATAATCACCATGCTTAGCTACTACAGATTGGTAAAAAACGTTAACAAGGCAATATTAGAGTGATCTCTTTTTTATGTATCCTACCGACCAGAAGTATTTAACCCGAACGAATTAGTCGGTTACCTGTCTACTGACCAACTACAAACGCGAACAAAAAATAGAACCAAAGACGGAATTCAAACGATACGATATTTTGACGACTTCCTGAAGCCAGCTTGTTTGTAATAAAACACTAATCTCGTTATTAGAAGGCAACAAAAATTAACATTTATCCAAAGTCATGGTTATCATTATCAACATGATGGTTTTCGAAACGTCAGTGAAGTGCCTGTTGACATTGTATTTTATCACTTTATTTCAAAGTTAACAATAGATCACGAGTTTCACATTGCCTTATGAGTTTAGCCGTCAATGGAGATAAATAAATAACACTATTATCGTAGAAGTTGATACATACATATTTGTGTAAGATTTTTAGTGGTGCTAAAGTCTAACAAAAGGTTTAGCCAATTACCAATGTTAACAATTGATTACCTTCATAAATAAAATCAATCGATTGGGGGGTCAAAAACCGATTTCTCAAACAGGACAGTCGGTTTTAGTATCTAATTATTTGTCAAATATAAAAACGGCTCTCATAATTAAGATTCTTGGGTCAAAGAGTGACCCCTTAATGATATTGATAATAATTAAAGTGTTGGATACAATAAATGTTCCTATATTATACAATGATAACAAAACACTAAAGAGCCAATGTCTTATTTAATTAGGACTTGGCGATAGTTGATATACGCAATACCCTAAAGCCAAATTATTAATGGCTTAATACAGCCAAATTATTATTTGAAACAAGGCAATCGGCCAGTTTAAATATAAACAGATCTAGAACATTTATATTGAAATTATCTCTAAACACAACTCGGGCTCTAGAAAATAGCTGTTTATAGAGCACATTCATTATCAGTGATTGCACTTTCTTTACTGGTAACCATACGTATTTTCTCATCGGCCTGTCTGGCAAACCTGATTATTATTTTAAATACTACTTCGGTAGCAGGTGAAGTTAAATAATTCACCGTCTGTTCGGTTACCGTCATTATGTTGGCTTCTCGGTGTTTCCTAACAGATTGCCTAGCGTTTGTAACTGCCAAAATGGACTTATTGCGTGAATGATTTATCAGCCTTACTATATAAAAGAGTTATTCAAAGTATAAAGCATTCTTAGTTTCATTATCATTTGTATATTTTTCTCCGTTCGATTTTCTATTTGACGTACACACATTACCTTGGTAGGATTTTGTTTTGGGTGTAAGTTCACTGAGGATAACTTTTTTATTGGTAAGACTGTATGCAATTGAATGTATACTAGATATACGGATAATAAAATGTACTTACATGTCATTTTTGTCGTAGACGGGGAAGGTTTGATGGGCGAGGTCCTGCAAGGAGGAGCTCGTCTGCGGCTCCGCAGAGATACCCTGGGCCCTCTGCTTCCGCGGGGCGCGTGAGGCCCTCGCGTACTGCTGGTACGGGAACACGCTCTGCAGCTTGTCCAGCTGCGAGCGCAGTTCCAGCATCTCCTGGTCACGCTGCTTCAACAGCGCTTCCAGCTCCCTAATCCTCTCTATTAGAGGCTGCATATCGTTAGTTCCCGTCGCGTTAGCAACACAATTTTCCGAATCCGCGTTCATAGTTCCAGGAGTCCCCATTATCCCGTTTATCTCTGTCTCTCTATAAGTCTCGTCTAACGCGCGTCTATCGCCGTTGACAGTAGGCGCCACGGTTAGCGTACCTCCACCTGTATTCACTAAGGACCTCGGCTCATCGTCAACAGCTGTGCGCTGTGACGATCCAAAGCAGAGGGTATCAAAACACACGCGCATTCACTCAGTTGAGGAGCACTGAATGGAATCACTGGGGATTTCACTAGGGTTTGTGTGTGTCACTTGTGGTGGGTCACTAGCACTGTATTGTCACGGTAGCGTGTGGTGGTGTCAGGACGAGTGGTGCGAGTCGTGCGGCGCGGGCGCGGACAGCCGGAGTAGTGTGATACGCGCCGCCCGGTGCCGATGCTCTCGTACTTAGCCCCGCGAGCGCCGACGTCTCCCTGGAAATTACAATTTCCCTTTCAATAATGACTTCTTACACCACACAAACATAGTAATAGTACGTAATATTTCACTTATTTTATGATCTAACGTTCCCGCTGATGACAGGAAAACAAGTCCATAAAATTAATTTTATAAAGTACTAATTGTCACGTTAATAATTAAACTTATTGAAGATACATATGTATATACAAACAAGCGTTGAATATTTCATCGTACACTATAAACAGATATTGACTAACATAAATTGGGTCTGATGAAATATTTTTTCAGCAACTAAACTCAACAGTTGTCTATCAGTGTAAGAGGAAAATATTAGTCAACAAGATTGAAAATAACTGTGTCTATCGTTGGCAATCGAGGAATATTTTGAAGTGATTTCACGACGCTTATCTTATAAGAAACATTTTATGATAATAACTACTTATTATTTTCAATAGCTTGTCTTAAAAAGAGCCCACATCACCTGATTCTTTTCCAATAATGGCACATGACTGTTATCTAATCGTGACTTCTCATATACATACATACTTATATTGGGTCAAAAGATAGTATTTGAGAAGAAACAGTTGGAAACATATGGTGAAAAACTGTACCATGTTGTGGAAAACACAAGTCTAACAAGCACTGTTTAATTGTAAGATAATTATGCAAAAACAGTACGTTGGCCTCAAAATAAAACACGTGACTACAAATTTTCCGTTTCATTACTTAGTTAAAGAAAGCCGCATCATTAGCTATAAGTATTATAAATACATAACTGCGATTTAGATATGACATCCATAAAATTATATACGACGTGATAACACAGATTTAATATAATCTTGTAACACATGATTAACGGATATAATCGTACGCATTCTCTGGTTAATATAAACCAGTTCTACATATACATATAAAGTGAACGTAACAAGTTAATCTAAAAATCCAAAAAAAAATGTAAAGCCTATTATGTAGTCGTATTTTATAATGTTCACAGTCAATATCAAATACCTATCAACTTTGCCAATCTTCCTTTGGTATGTACCAAACCTAAGAAAACCTTCAAAGTACACTTAGTTCAACGGTATCTCTTTGAGTATTATGACAGTACTAATCTATAGTACTATATATACTTACACACAAAAACTACACTCTAGGTACGTCTATACTAATATTATAAAGAGGTAAATTTTTTAATTTGTTTGTTTGTATTTTCGAGATAATCTCGGGAATTAACAGTCCGATTTTAATAATTCTTTTTGTAATAGATAGCCACATTCAACAGGAAGGTTATAGGTTATTTTTCATCCTAAAATTCTCATGGGAACGAGCACAACGCGGGTAAAACCGCGGGGCGCTGCTAGTAATAATATATTATGACGGATGTTCAGAAATTATCTGATGGGAATTAAGTTTAGACTCCTTTTGTGTTCTTTCTCTTTACGCAGAGAAAATTTGATACTTTGCAAAATATTTAACAAATGCTTTCAACTGAATCAACAATACAGTAAAAGGAATATCATTTGACTTCAAATATCAAGCAGGCAATTGGCCAAAACAAATGAAAACAGTTTGGGCGAAATTAATCGCAAATTATTCAGTGAATTTCAATTATTTATAAACTTGCTTCGGTGCGTGAATTCTTCCGCACTCAAATCATTCATCCATCATTATTCTCCAAAATTAGAAACAATTAATTTCGAACTTTTAATATAGGCTTGGACATTTAAAAGTTTTGTCCAAAACTATCTTTCGGATTATGAAAAAAAAAACAGAAAGGTCTTTGACCTTTTCCTCAAAAAATATGTGATCCAGGTTCTTAGCATGCCTTATTTTGAAGCGATTATTTTGAATTAGTATTTTGTTTTTTAAACCTAGACACAAAATAGGGATGCTGTTAGTTTGACCATGGCTCAAAAACTAATGGCCCCTTGAGTTTTTTGTTCACAATATTGTTTAAATATTCTTTTACTGTTGAAATGTGTACCTGTTACATACCTCGCACCTTCTTTCTCTAGGACACAACTAATGGTATGATAATGACATAATAACCTTACTCTAATTTCGCAAGTGGGTGTGCGATATAATTGCTTAGTTCCGGTGGGTGTACACTTAACATTGTGCGGCACAAAGGGCGGTATACAACGTCTACATACAATAAAGTAATGTTTAGATCTTGTTCATGGTCAAGTACTAACAATTGACTGAAAATAGAACTGTTTGCTTTACCTACGTATTTGGTAATTTTAAGTTTCTACTATAATTTTACTTTTCTAGATATAATCATCAAACATACGTCTGTACTCAGAGATGTCATGATTTATATTGAGTGATTTTGACATAATTTTTATGAAAAATTACGCCAATTAGGTAAAATTCAATTAAAACTTTGGGGGCGTCAGTTAGTTCCATATAGCTGTCTGTCTATATGTACTTGATTTTATTAAAAACTACTGAACGGATTTTCATGCGGATTTCACTAACACACAGTGTGATTCAAGAGGAAGGTCTTTAATTAAGTTTTATGCTGAAGTTTCCACAGGAACGGGCCCAACGCGCGTAAGGCCGGGAAGCACTACTAGTTAATATCTTAAGACCAAAAATAGGAACTTGTTGTATCTTGCTGCAGCTAGCTGTAGGTATCTTGATCTGGGATCTGTAGCTTTTTATCCATTTGGTCAAAAAAATTAAACGCTTTCGTATTCCGGATTCTTAAAGTTTAGACCAACCTTTAAGAGTTTTAAGACAATCATTAAGAATCCTCTAACATTATGCCTTCATCGATTTTGCATTTAGCCAGGTAAGTTTACAATTGACATACTTTCCCTTAACAATAAGCAAAATTACATACATAAGTATAAATAAATAAATACATGTTTCGTGATTGTTGCCTGCAAGCCCTATTATTATTTACTGGCAGTTTCCAAATACAGAATTTATTTACATATAAGGTTTAAATCACTTTAATGAACGTTGAAGTAACATGGTTTATTGTTTCTCATAGCATTGATAAAATAATACTTGAACGGTTTGCTGTTTTGCCCGCAAAAAATTACAAGATATTTTTAAGGTGTTCAATTGTCAACCTTAAACTGAATGTTTTTAAGCATATTTTCATTCGTGCAGGATATAGAACAAACTTTAATATATAATATGTTATGGACTCTAATATGTTAAAAACTCTCTCTATCCCTCTGGTATTAATGCGATTATGAAAATGTTACGAGTAGTTTACACGCTGCGAGAAATTATACAGTCCTAGCAACGCCCCGCGGGTTTGACCGCGTTGTGACCGTTTCTGTGGCAATTTCGGGATGCAAATTAGCCTATATAATCTTTCAGTTGAATATGACTATCCAATAAAAAATAATTATCCAAACTGAATAGGTAGTTCGTGAGATTTAAAACGCATTCAAACAACCAAAAATCATCTTCAGCTTTATTATATGAGTATGGATAGAAATTCGCATTCATTCATAAACACAGAATGGCAGAACACATTCCAAATAATTTTAACGACATGACTAATGAAATATTAAACTAATGTCGATTACGTAGAATACCTATCACCCGTTTAATGACAGATTTTGGAAATCCCCCGTACACACAAAATGAATCATATTTTAATTACTCTTTGTTTCAATATTTATTAAACCATTTTTCATTGTTTTCATATATAAATTTCACGTGAATGGTTTTAATTTAAATATGTAATATGACAGTATACTAACGGCCGTACTCAGAGACGTCAAATGATTCCTCAGTATAGATTTAATGATTGATTTTGACATGTAAGGTATGAAAAATTACGTCAAATAATTAAATGTCGTCTCTGAGTCTACGTCTCTGAGTGCGGCACTAAGGTATCTTGTATTCATATTAAAATAGTCTAAAGACATTTTAAAAATAATACTAGAATTGGTAAGTATATGTAGGTACATAATATTACTTTACTTACAAGAATCATTTGATGTACAACGTGTAATAAAATATCGTTTTTTGTTTAAATTTTAATCATCTCAGGAATCTTCTTAGCCGCTTAAAATTGATATTTAAAAACGAGTATCCAAGATTATAAAAAAGCTATTATTTCTATAAATATTTTTATGACATAGTTTTTATTTTGCAGTTCAAATTTTTTACTACTGCAAAACACGTCTAACATAATTAGTTAACTAATGAAAATGGCGTTAAAATATAAAATTAATTTTATTCTTGTGAGAATATAATTTATGAAGTATTTTAATAATATCCTTTTTCCGTTTCTACAAACTACATAATTATAAATTTGATATTTCGTCTTGTAATATGATCTTGGATTAAATCACTTTTGCATTCTTAATGAACGAATACCTCGTTGTTATTTATTTAAATTGTTTGAACATAAATTAAATTGTTTATACAAAATGTGTTCATGTGTTTACAAATAAACGGGTACGTGTTAATATGTTAATTAATGTCGATATTTGCACAAATATAATGTTACTAGCCGCACCCCGCGGTGTTACCCGCGTTGTACCCGTTCCGGGAATTTCGCGATAAAATGTATCCCATGTGTTATTCTGATGTATAACCTATAATACTGTGAAATTTTCGGTTAGTTTCGCTATGCTCGATTCCCGCTATGCACTGATCATAAAATACCTAACAAAAAGTGCCGCTATGCACGGAATCAGATTCTTGGACTGTCGAAAGGAAAATACTTATGTTTAAATAAATAAAAATTTAAATAAATACTCTCTTACTAGTTTCACTAACTATAACTAGTAAACAGTATTCGAACACATAGCTTAAACCGTCAACACCAAAACAACGAGTTTTTTGGGTTACCTCTTCCGGGAATTTGAACCAGGATTGCGGTTTTGGTGCATCTTTATTTTACTGATAAGCGTAATTAGGCTAGTTCGTTAGTACGTCTGCAATCATGTCGGACGCAAGTTCTTCCCGTGGTCCGGTTAAAAATTATACAATAATTGATAGTAGACGTGGTGGAAAGACCTTGTTATATACCGGACACAATTACCATTTTGTAAGACAAAATAAAAGAACTGTTGTCTGGCAATGTGTAAATAAAAGAAGTGATCTTAAATGCAGTGGAAGTGTAACTTTGGAATCTGAAAATATATATTTTCTTGGCTAGTTTTAATCTCATGATTTTGAGTTGATTTATGTTTCATAGCGTTTTTATATTTTTAATCGAAATATACGCAATTCTTAAATTTAAATTAGATTTTTATTTACCAAAACAATTTTCCTCAAACTATGCAGTCCCAGGCTAGCTTTAAGAGTATACTTTAGAAACACTTTTCTATCGAATTGTACCTTCCATTGTTAAAGGTAGCACTGAGAAATTCAGAGCAAAGCGGCACTTTTTGGTAGGTATTTTATGATCAGTGCATAGCGGGAATCGATCATAGCGAAACTAACCGGAAATTTTATCCAAATCCGTTCAGTATATAGGTTTTTTGTGAAAGAGTTAAAACAAACATACATACATCTTTACATCCATACATCCCTATAAGGTATACCATCCTCACAAACTTTCGCATTTATAATAGTAGTAGGATTTTTTTTCAGAGCTTGGTAGTCACAACAGGCAGTAGTTAAGGGTGCGTTTCCATCGGAGCTGAGTTCAACGACTAATCACAACTTCTAAAGACAATTCTCCTCCCTTACTTTATATTTTTTTGTACTTTTCAAAAAGAAAAATCTAACAGCTGTCATTACAAAATCGTCTCTATCCCTAGACGATAGCATTCAGTTTTTTTTGAAAATGAATTCTCGGTGAGAGTATTGAAACTTTTCAAATTAACTAGATATTTTATAACCATAGAGCGTTGCCAACTAGTTTAACCTCGAAAACTAACAAACACTTTGGTATCTATAAGAATAACATAAATAAACAATCTATATTTACTTCTGCTCCAACTATGTCGGCTTTTAATGAACATAGCCATTAGTTCTTTAAACTCGCTAACTAGTTTCTTACTTTGCCCCACTTTACAAATACGAAATGTATAGTTTGTGTTTACATGTTAATTAAACGCTATTTGTTTAGCCATTATTTGGCGACAACAATTTATGTATTAAATTTCATTCAAAAACATTCTCTCAAATTAGTGCTGTTTTATTGTAATATAATAAAAAAATACTTAATGAACTCAAATTTGGAATTTTATGATTCGAAAATTCGTGTTAGTGCCTCAGAGCGTGGGAGACTAGCTTATTTGTAGAAGAGGAACTCCAAATTATAGTATAATCTTTTCGCCATCGCAGTACCGTGGTACCTTCATTAGACTTTTATACTTTTTACTTTTTCACCCTTGCCACCCACCCAGGGGTGTCACTTATGTGTCTAAGTTGAAAATATAATATTGATAAATATTAATTTAAAATATGAATGATCTAAGCTACCAGTATCCCCTTTTAATATTCATACAATACGAATAATATGAATACAGTTTTCATTCTTCACAAATCATGTCCTACTTTCCAAATCTCACAGACAGACAGACAGACTCAATTAAATCCAATTCCCGGCTGGATGTTGCCATGTCACAATTACAAGATTTACGAGTATCATATGACGTGTCAGTGAAAACGCGTTTATTTAACATTAACAATAATTGTTCTTTATTGGTACAGCCAGTTAACTTGATTGTTTAATAACAGTCTAGTTTTGTTAAGATCAATGATCTTAGAATAGTCCAGAATTAGACTCTAATGTAAGGACAATGCCAAAGTCATACAAAGAGATTTGATTTAGTTTAGAGTATAAAATAATAAAAATATATCTTAGGTGTCGTCCATGGTATGGTGGCCAATGTGGTGATATAATGGAACATCTTCGATGGATTTTTTTTTAAATGATTTACTACTGATTGAACTACGAGTATAATTTCGAAAAATAATTGTTTGATTTTAATACATTTTAGTACACCCTACCATAGGTAGGTTTTGAGACAACTTTTAGGGTGTCAATATACAAGTATTTGCAGACTTACAGCTGGGTATCTCGAATTCCGAGGTGAACTTACTATAATGACTGGAGTATTACTGTTCTCGTCATAGGACCACACGCCCTTCCAAAGTACGGGTAGCATTTGAATTTCGTTTGGTTAAAAAGCCTATAGCCTGTCACAGCGGCTGTTCTTTCAGTAATTTTACTCTCATTGGCTATATCATAAATCAACACGCGTCTCCGAAGCACGGTAGTATTCGGACAAACATGCCAATATCTGGGGGCACGGCAGCCCCCGCGAAGTCACCCATAAAAGCGGTATCGCCGTACCGTCCTTTCCTCGAAGCAGCTCAGGTTAGTCTATTCTAGTGCTCGAGTTGTAAGTACGTGCATTTGTTCAGCGGTAAGCATGTTGCAGGAAAATGAAACGTTACAAAGGTTAGTCGTACAATATTTGGTCCAAAGCGAACGTCCTCGAGTACAAAAGGTAGACAACATTCGTCAGAATAAGTCACTTCCGCGCGACATCATTATATAATTGAACTCGGCTTAACGCCGGCCTATTGCTATGGAATGCTGACCGCAAACAAAATTCACACAAGTGACCTGCTAATAGTAAACAAATTGTTATTCAGTTGTACCAAAAGTAAGGTTTTGAACATTTCATCACAAAAGTCACCTTACAAAAGTATCCTTAATATTAAAGAGCAATTAAAATGATCATAAAATTATTATTACTGTTTCAACATAAAGGAAAAATGGCATCCTTGACTCTTTAAAATTTGTAAAAGTGGCAAGTTGGTAACATAAAGACTTTTTAAGAATATTTTTTTTTTTTTTTTTTTTTTTATTAAAACTATAATGATGTAATGTAATATAACGTTGACTTTTGATTATTAAACTTGTTGTTTTTGTCAGGAACCAACCCGTTCGATTTAAATAATTCTTTCTATTTCATAGTCACACTCAAGATAAATGTTACCAACTATGTTTTCCTGAAATTACCACGGGTATGCACAGATCGCGGGTAAAACAAGGAGCTTGCAGAATAAAATAAAGCATAGAAAAATTGTCACAACTTATGTTGTTATCTTGTATTGTCGACAAAAATCCATTACCTATTGGGATTGACTTAACAATTCAAACTCTTACTTTACATTTATATTTTAATGTATGTACTCTTACTTTACATTTATTATATTTAAATCTAACTTACAGGTCTTTAGAATCATAAGATACATTAGTTATTAACCATTAAATAGTCAACCTTAGTGCCAACATTATGATAGAGTAATCTCGCCGATATTACATGAATAGCAACTTGTAATCTTAACTGCGTTTATACTCATATCAGGGAAAATCTATTTAATGAAAAATGACTAAGCTTTTTCGAACGTTTAACTAAATGACCCGACATCCTACTAATAATATAAATGAGAAAGTTTGTGAGAATGGATGTATGTATGTTCGTTACTCTTTCACGAAGAAACTACTAGATTGATTTGGATGAAATAAACTTTACAGTAATATAGGTTATACATCAGAATAACACATAGTATACATTTTATCCCAAAATTCCCACGGGAACGGGTACACCGTGGGTAACATCGCGGACTTTTTTAGGCTGTAAATTGAATTTAAAGTAAGTTTTTATAACAACTTTTCTATGGAATTATTTCATGTACCAAAATAATTTCAAAATCGGATCCTACGAGGTACAAACATAAAAAAATCACTTTGGAAGTCTTTTTGTTTTTAAAGGCTAAAAATGCAAAAAAATGTGACGCCGGATTAATGTTTCTGAATATGCAATGCGCAGACAGAACTGAAACATATTAAGTACCTTTACACAAAAAAATTGTGGAAATAAATCGAGTGAAACCTCGGGATACTGCTAGTACATAATATTATTACAAGATACAAGGTATCAAGATAAAATCTCAGATTTATATCTGATGTAATGTGTTAGACCTCACTTCATTTATCATAGTTATTTAGGGCAAACGTCAATACTACACAATAGAAATATATAATTGTTCGGTTGTTTGCGCGTGACTTAATTTGATGAATAGAAGACATTTTGTAATGTCATGAACACTTGTCTTGTTATTTATACTTAGAATGGATAATATTGGAACCTAAAGCGCCGTGCACGTTGATGGCCACTTAGTCACTTAAAAATATGAATGAGTGAGTTCTCAAGTTGCAACCGATGAAATAAAAAACAAGTGTCACAAAGTGGTCAAACAAAAAATATCTGAAGAAAGATTTCGGATTTCAAACTTTTTCGAACAAAAGGATCTTACTTATAAACTTAACTAGCAGTGTCCCGCGGTTTCACCCGCGTTGTACCAGTTCCCGCAGTTTTGGACCCCTATTTTATCCCTTTTGAAATTGAATTTTCGAAAATCCTTTCTTAGCGTGCACTGACGTCACTTGAAGAACCTTCCTGCCAAATTTCACGTTTCTAGGTGTAGCGGTTGAGGCTGTGCGTTGATTATCAGTCAGACAGTCAGTCAAGACTTTGAATTTTATATATATAGATGTCAATTTTGGTAGTAGATACTCTCAGCTCGGCCAGTATCTTATCTTAGAGTGAATAGGTCCAGCTTACGCTCGCGTACCAGTAAACGTTAACACAAAATGTCAGTCTTGACAGACGTAAGAAAATGAAAAATCGTTGTAATGGCCGCCCGAATAACTTAAATAGACCGTCATTTAAGTCATGAAATAATGATTTGTATTAAACAGATATTTAACACCGTAAAAAGCCCGATTTTTTTAACGACCGTATGTGACGATAATGAACCGTTTGAAACAGCCCAAATTTATTTGTACGGTAGTGTATTTGCGTAATGTAAGTTACGCGTCAATTTTATCCCACCCCTCATTTTAATAATAAATTATGCCAACATAAAAAAAAATCTATAGTCCTAGTGCTAGATTTTTTCTCACATTTTTGGTATCCAATTAGATAAAAACCTTCGATTAATTAAATTTCGATTTAAACAGGACACAAACATTAGCAACGTAGTTAGTTAAAATATAATGCTAAAGGTTACATTATATTAAAAGTTTTGGTACTTATAAAAGAGTAATGAGTAAATTATGCAAAATAAAACGCTTATGGTTGTTACGAGTCGGTTAAGTGATCAGTATCGATTTCCGATACAAATCTAACATATTTATTAATGTGTTACTTCCTTACACGTTACGTGATTAATTATAGAGAAAAAAATGACTCAATTATATATAATTGCCCGATATTTTTTAAACCACACTAGCCGCGCCCGCGGTTTCACCCGCGGAATTTCGGGCTAAAACTTATATTACTGTAAAATTTCATCCAAATCCGTTCTGTAGTTTTTGCTTGAAAGAGTAACAAACATACATAATATGTACATACATCCTCACAAACTCTAGCATGTATAATACTAGTTAGTAAAGATTAGTAATACATTTTACCGAATTAAAACTTAACTATCAAGTTTTTTAGTTTTCCATTTGACGTTACAAACTTATAATGGAACCGTGACTACATTAGACTAAAGGTTACGTAGTAACTATTTAGTAATCTGTGCTAAAGGTGTTGGTTTTTTATGAAAAAAGGAATCATTGCTGCGTTATTGAATTGAGCTTTACGACTTATATAATAAAGGTGTAGAGTTTATTTTTTTAATTTATTTGCTTGAACGCCTTAATTCCTGCAACTACCAGTCAAATAGGAATATATATTTTTGCAGTGGGTAGCTACATTGGAAGCTTAGCTATAGTATACTTCTATGCAGAAAATATGCAACTAGTGTCAATATCTACACTAATATTATAAAGAGGAAAACTTTGTTTGTTTGTAATGAATAGGCTCAAAAACTACTGGACCGTTTTTAAAAATTCTTTCACCATTCGAAAGCTACATTATCCACGAGTAACATAGGCTATTTTTCATCCCGAAATTCCCACAGGAACGGACACAATGCGGGTAAAACCGCGGGGCGCTGCTATCTGTAATATAATTGTTCTAATTATGTAATACTTCGATCAACAATACACAACTAGATGTCGGGTCGGCGCAAAAAATACGTCTCGGAGAATAACGCCTGATTTGAAAATGAGCTCTTATTTTATTCATAAGATTTGCTACTTTATTGCTAGGTGTCATGGTTGTAATTAGGTTGAGCTTCGAACTGTTTTAAAACTTTTGTTTCACTTCGGTAGTAAACGAAATAAGCTGTCACACGTCATCCACGCGGACAGTATTTATCTTTGATATTGTACGTGAACCGATATCTAGTTGTGTATTGATGATCGAAGATGTAATATCTTAAAAAATCAGACATGTAATATACAATTTTATGACTGAAGTAATAAGGAAAACCCTATTAAAATATAACACTTGATCAAGTTTACTTCACTTAATTGAACCGATTGTAATCAACAGTTGAGAAAGTTAATTTATTATTTTTAAGTGTCAAAACAGGACTTGTTTTAGGTAAAGGTCGGTTTATTGATTGACAGATTTATTTATTCACTAGTCATAAGTTGTCAACAGATGTCAGTGTAACCGGGGTGTAAACTTGCCCGTATGTCATATTGACCAATAATTAATTGAGAACGAGTATTATTCGAGACCAGTACAATGCTAAATGTTTTTTATCGAATTGTTATTGAAATTGTATTAATAACTTTATTATAGTAGGCTGTTATGGGTAGGTCATACAATGTCACTTTTATTACATTACGTGCAATCGTAATCATTATACAAAGTTACACTATTTTTCCCTATAAATTACATTCATTAGTATTGTATGGAGTTTCGTTAAATTGTATTGTTTTATATTAACTATTCAGTTAGTTTTAGTACCTAAACTCATGTTTTTTTTGCATCCAATAGATTCACTGTGTGCCCCGTCCCGTGGGAATAAGGATGCAAAAAACATGTAACCTTCCTCTTGAATTAAACTATCTTGTATAAGAAGAATTATTCAAATTGGTATTGTAGTGCCTTAATTTACGGAACCCGTTAAAACAAAAAAAAATCAAACTCGCTTCTACAGGGACCGTGGTCACAGAAGACTGTAAAGGGGTCGAAACGCGAGTTAAAAATCACTACATAGTATAAAACAAAGTCGCTATTTTTGTCTGTTTGTTTGTCTGTTTGTCTGTATGCTTAAATCTTTAAAATTACTCAACGGATTTTGATGCGATTTTGATGTGATTCAAGAGGAAGGTTTTTATGTAAAAAAAATCCCGAAATTCCGGAACACGGGAACGGGCACAACGCGGGTAAAACCGCGGGGCGCTGCTAGTGTAAAATAAAAGCGAAGTGTATCCGTAACCGTAGTGTCAATTCAAAATGAGTAGTGTTCGCTTAAACGTAAGAAACCAGAAACAATAAAACTCTTTAACTTTATTATATAAGTATAAATGATTTATTTAAAAACTGTTCCAGTACAAATCACTCTTTATTCTCTTTATCTTAATTTCCTCGATGCTGCATCAATCACGTTAATTCATAACGTCTGAACGAAAGGATTTGTTCCTCGCATCACGGCTGCGATGACGCATCGACACCACCAGTTTAGCGTGGACACAATAATTGAAACCTCGTGATACAGATGTATAGAGATCGTAATAATTTATTTGTTTGATAAATATTTGGAGTTGGTAAAGGAAAAATATTGGCTACAATGCCACTGGACTTAGATGATGTGAACATTCTTTGAATTTTTTAAACAGACTGTTTAGGTCCTATGAAAATGTACGAAGTTTTTTTCTACGTAATAAAAGTGCGTAGAGATTTTTCTACTTAATCTGATATATCGTTCTGATATCTTCCGTGAGAAGAGAGGCCTTTCCCCAGCAGTGATACATTACAAGTTAAATTCCTTATTCATGAACGATATTTACTTCAACAGTGTTTTAAAAGTGTTTTGTCTCTTTCGCTCTTTGGCAAATAGCGTATGTCGGAAAGGGACAAACCATTGGATAGCTAAAGTGCTCTTTATAAGCGATTATGATTAAGGCCCTTATACTTTAATTTTGATGTAATAACTACAAAACAAGTTCAACTCTATTAGATAGACATGTACCAATACTCACTACGATGTATTTTTATTTGAACAATGTGTTACAATTTCTATAGAGCGCCAGCCATGAAAATAAAGAAAAACATATCATACATGTTATGTGCAATAATGAAAACAATAGGCTCGTTATTGTCAGTTTTAAAACCAAACACAAACGACTGTTTAAATTACTATGTCCGGACTTTTTTGTTTTGAAAAATATCATTGCTATCATCATTAGCGTTATTATGTTCTCATTTCGCAGCTAATAATCGTATGTATAATTATAGTGTCTCATAGTATAAGCCCACCGACGCAATATCCAACATCCGACGTCTGAAAAAGCTATATAATTCGCATGAAATACAGATTGACAGAAAAGAAAACTTAATACAAATAAATCTTTAAAAGCCACTTATCATACAATATATGTTTATAGATGTTTTCTATCTGTACTAATATGATAAGGCTGAAGAGTTTGTTTTGTTATTTGGAACGTGCTAATCTCAGAAACTAGAAATTAGTAGTAGTAAGTAAAAGTATTAGCCTGTAATGTCCCACTACTGGGCAAAGGCCTCTCATCTGACTGAAGTTATCAGTACAGTGAGGAGGATTAGGCATAATCACCACGCTTGCCAAATGCGGGTTGGTGATCTCAAACTCGAGCCATGTTTGAAAAGTAGGAAACATGTTTTCGCTCGACCCGGGAATTGAACCCGGGACCTCAGTTTTGGCAGGCGAGCGCACACACCACTAGACCACCGAGGCGCTGTGAGAAATTAGATATGAAAAATTATTTTTGTAATGCATAGCCACATTCAATGGGAAGCTTACTTTTTCTCATCCCGAAATTCCCACGGGAATGTCCACATCTCTTCTATCTTTCATGTATCTCTTCGTATAGAAATAGAGAAAAGAGACAGTTGTCATGAAAAATGAAAACAAAACCTTTGTTTATGCGTGCATCTTTGTCCTATAGGGAAACCTCTTTCGATTCTACAATTAAAAACGACATCAAAAATAGTTAAAATGATTGTGATTACGCTCCGATCTAGTGTTTCTATTGAAGGTACAGTTAATTACAAATGACCCAACTGGCATTCTAGAACAATTGAATATGGCCATGTGACATTTCTTGAGTTTTATAGCTTGCGTGCGCGCATAGACTAAAAGAATACTTAATATTTAAATCATTGAAGGAACCATCAAGCGTTTAAAAATGAATTTAGTTTAATTCAAAAGCCTTATTAAGAAAAACACTTTTTTTTAAACCGAAAAATATCAATTATTTTTGATCATTTACTTACCGTCAGCAAATCAAGTCAAAATTATAACACTGCAAAACCAACTTAGGTTTTTGAATCAATCACTGTATTCCTTTAATACTAACGTCAGCTTTCCACTTTGCTTATCAATTCACGTACACTTAACACTGTAAAATCGCAAAATATCAGTTTCAGAAGCTATTCTTTGATGTTCTATTCTCGTGTATTTACTTTACGGAAGATAGATATTAGATGGTTACAAAGATAGTAAATATTGTGAAGATAGTAGCAGATTATTTGATGGAACTGATGATATTTTTGTGTGATATGTCAGACGCGCGTTCTTGATAGAGTCGGTCGGACAATAAATTGATATTGGACCGGCGAGCGACAAGTGCAGTCAGATTTACTGGTTGTAACCACTCAAGATGTGGGACAAGTGATGGCTGATAAGCGGGCGACGAATGAGAGACTGAAGTTTTTTCTTTGTAACAGCGCGATGCATTGTGCTTTGTGCACTTCACCTGTTATCTGTACAAATAAACACATGATTCTTGTTTTGGATAGTTATTTAGTTAAGTATAAACGTGACGTTGTGAGATAAAAGTGATACAATATCGTAAATATTGATCAACTGAAAAAATAGTAAAGATGTGTGGTGAATAAAATTAAACGAACGAACTCAAAAACGAAATCAATTCAGTATGCCACAAGAAGATAAAGTACTTTAAATATTGAAGATAACCTATTACGGACTCATGGAATCCTATTTTGATGAAACGATGCGGACAGATAAGTATAATTTAACCAAATACGCTGAAGAATGATATCGGGTAAAATGTGCAAACACATATATTTTTTTCACATGATAAGACCAAATTGTGAACATCGATACCGCGAATTATTTTTACAATAAGTTTCACTTCTTTCAGTTCAGACAGACTTCTGAAACAGGAAAAAGTAAGTAACTTTGAGTACGTCAGTAGCCAACCCTGGTGTCAGAGTTTCTGAACCTTCCATGGTCTAACAATTGAAACAAATCCAAACAACAGTAAAATTGTATTAAGTTGTTACTGAAACTACTCAATCACCTTTTTCAGTGAGTAAATTTACATGAAATGTTGCTGAAACTATTCACTATAAGAAGTTTGCTGTTAAAACCTCTCTATCACCTTTGAATTAGACCATGAGCGTCATCTTTTAGTCAACCCGCTACACTTGTATTGTAGCTCGTATCATTCAATGTGTTTGCGCAACCGAGGTCGTTACTCGTTGTCACAAAATATTGTACTAATGTTTATGTGAACTTGTTAATGTTTACCGACAAACAATATGATATTACCAGTCAGTATGTACGAAATAAGATTAGGAGTAACTCCTACTATATTCCTTATTGTTACCAATCAATGATTTGATAGTCATCTTAAATATCAGTCAAATTCAAATTGATTTATTTAGTCATAATCTGCCACCATGTGGAATCCGGAAGCTGGATTCGCCACGGCAGACCAAAACGGAGATAAATAGACGAACTTGAGCGGGTACTTCGTCAGAGCTGAGTGGAAGAAGACCCCAACTATTGCACACTTAGAGCTTATATAATAATAATCCCCTTGCATATCTCTAAAAAAGACCGGGCTTGTCCCGTGATACTAAGGAGAAACACTATATTAGTCATTGCTAACTGAATTGGACACAATCTGCGTTGAATTTTGCTTTCCTCCATTTTTCTATCCTGAACCTAATATAGACATAAGCTAAATGTCTAAGCTAGTCTTGTTCACACATTGTTTTAAACGAAACGTATCATCTGACTCATGCATAGTACATGAAAATGGATGACGTTGAATGACAAAGTATAAAATGTACCCCACTTCAAGTGAATCTTAGTCACAACTTCACAAGTCATGAAAAAGGAAAATATACTAAGTAATATTTTACTCTCCTCAATAAACATTAATATATTATAAAGTTTTCTCATATTTATGTCGTGTATGTCTGAACTAATTTTGTTAATTATTTAAATACAAAAAGTGGTATAGTTCTCATACAAACGAAGCTTAAAGTCGGATGTTCACTTTAAATTATAAAACACAAGCCGCGCCCCGCGGTGTTACCCGCGTTGTACCCGTTCTCGCGGGAATTTCAAGATAAAATATATCCCATGTTATTACTATTATATTACTGTAGAGTTTCATCCAAATCCGTCTAGCAGTTTTTTTCGTGAAAGAGTAACAAACATACATACACATACCTCACAAAACTTGCATTTATACTATGTATTAGTAGGCTAACTTTTAAGTTACTGGGCCTGTCGACCGAACCCTACATCTGCTTATGAATGCTGTAAATCATTAGTGCATAAAAACTTCCGCTCCGCTCCGCTAGACACCTGCACAGTGCACATTCAATAACCTAGTTATCGATATTAGTACTAAGAATTTCCTTAACGATCAAACCTGGCACTTGAAATGTGATTAAGCATAATTAATTGATTTTCTTGACATGCATGAGACTTTATTATATCTATACCTAAGTACTAAGTTCGCGTAGCTTAGTGGTCAACCCTGGAGTCGGAGTTTTTAAGGTCTCCGACATGGTATATCTATTGAAACTATTTGAAACAACCGGAATCGTCAATTTTACGTGCCCTCTGAAGCACAGTAGCACTAAGATAGAAATGCCACTATCTGCTCCACCCATCCAAGTAGGAGTTGCACGTTGCTTTACAATCGCAATATGCTAAAATCGCTTAGTCAACCTACGCCACGAGCGCTACAATCTATACACTAATACATAATATCTTATTATTATAGTGTTTCTCCTTGGAGTCGGGACAAGCCTGGTGTTTTTGAGAGGCATGCGATTATTATTAATTATTTTATGGTAGCCTCGGTACTGGTGCAGTCTAGCGCCAGTAGCTGCCACAGACACTAATTCATATCTTATTAAAAATACCAAGAGACATTATTGGAAATATGGCATCTCAAACAGATAAATAAATACTCACATTCTACATCGGCAATAGATAGGTGTACAGTACCATCTAGCGGTGAGTAGCAAGACTAAATAGTGCTCATGGCGATCGATAGATGGCGCTGTAATTAGTTTTAACGCATGAACGTAACTTAAAATGTAAAATAATTTAATTTGTTTTATATAAATATTGAATCTTTTTTTATTTAATTCAATCTTCATTCGTCAATTTGAAAAAGAAATATTATTATTTATTAATAGATTTCATTCAATGTTTAAAAAAATTATCAAATAATAGGTATTCATTAAAAATCACATAAACTATCATCTGTTATTGCTTAATGCTATATTTATATATACATACCTCTAAATAACTAAGTTTTATTTCTTTGAATGTGTTTCGTTCCTATAAAAAAGTCTCACACAGGAATTTAGTTTTAAGAACATTTTAAAATGTATTATTAATTGTGATACTGCTGAAATGTTTTAATAAACGAACTAGCAGCGCCCCGCGGTTTTACCCGTGTTGTGCCCGTTCCCGTGGGAGTTTCGGGATTGTTTTATACATATAAACCTTCCTCTTGAATTACTCTATCTACCTATTTAAAAAACCGCGTCAAAATCCGTGCAGTATTATTTGAGTTTATCGCGAACAGACCGACAGACGCGGCCGGGGACTTTGTTTTATAATAATGTAGTGATAAATAAGTACTTATGTATATCTGCCTAGTTCACAAGTCACGGCGGCATTATAAAGTTCTATCTAATTAATATTCTCCATATAATGTATCTACGTATCAGCATTTAGGTAGGTACCTAATTACCGACATTTACTACGTTCTAGCTTATTAAAAAATAAAAAGAATTACCTACTATTGTTGTTTTAAAACGCATTACAGCTATTGTTGTTAAATAAGTAGGTAGGTATTAAACGTTCAGTTTCATTTTACTTGCCCACATCACTATAGTAACATCACTCTTTGATCAATCATCAATGTCTAACAGTATGTACCTATACTCAATTATAAATAGATCATTAAATACCAGTAAAAATACTCGTCTATGACATAATACTTGAATACAAAAAAAATATAAGTACTTTAAACCAACAATATAATATTATTATGCGGGCCAAATAGAGACCGTTCACTATTCACACATATTTCCTCAAATCCCGCAAACACAGCATATTATTGGAAATATCTCCCCACATTCTAGGCGATCATTCGTTAGTGGTACCCATTACAACAGTTACCACTTATGTACCAGTTAGACCGGTCTGCAGTCTGATAATACAGGGACCACAGAATACGGAATAACGCCAAAACTTATCTATCGCGTTAAACTTTAGAGATTTCTTACTTTAACGCTTAGATTTTGTGTTCCGTCATGGCTCCACGAAAAGGCGTTATCGAACCTTTTACATTATGCTAGTAGGTACCAAACTTCCTTATATCACCACGTGGCTTCCTTTAGAATCGAAAGTTTGTATGAATGGATGTTCGTTACTCTTCAACGCAAAAAATATTTTAGGTCGACAAGACATCACCACTTAGTATAAATCAAAATCGCTTTCCGCTGTCTGTCTGTCCCTATGTATGCTTAGATCTTTAAAACTACGCAACGGATTTTGTTGCGGTTTTTTTAAATAGATAGAGTGATTCAAGAGGAAGGTTTATGTACATACAAATTCCCGATATTCCCACGGAAATGTGCACAACGCGGGTAAAACCGCGGGGCGCTGCTAGTTATTATTATAAAATTAACTTCGCGAATCGAGTAAAGTAGAAAAATATAGAAATCAATGAAACTTCATTATGATCTTTATCACAGGTAATACCAAAATAGAAAACAACCCAAAGAAAACAATTTTAATTATAGATCCAATATTCACACAATTTGATTTCGCGATAGCTATCCTTAAGCAGAATACACCATTAGCAACTACCGGTTACCATTAGTGTCCAATACAACCTGCCTATTCCTAATTTATGTATTGCAACAGGAAGCCAAAATGCAAAAATATAATTAAAAGGTGAAACAGGAAGTAAGCAGATGTTATCTCTTATATACTAAGTCGTAAACATTTATCATTGATATGTGATAACTTGATAAGACATATACGAATATATTTAGACTAAATTCTAAAAATAAATAAAAATATTTAGGAGAAAAAAAATTGAAATAAAATTAGAATAAGTATACATATATTTAAAACATTTAGCGGTCAATAGCAGTCTGCCAATAGATTTAAATCGATATTCACTTCAAAGTTGCATTCGGTAGATAGGTATTAAGCAAGAATACAACTGATAATTTGTGAGAATGTATGTATGTTTGTTACTCTTTCACGCAAAAACTACACAAGGGATTTGGATGAATCTTTCACATTTTATCCCATAATTCCCACAGGAACGCGTACAAGACGGGTCAGACCGCGTGGCATTACTAGTAAACTAATAAACTTAATTTTGTATCTTACAGATCAAGTGGTTTTTAATTTTTGTGCCATCGACACGAAGAAGAAGAAGAAGATCAAGTGGTACCAAGTGTCGGATAAAATTAACGGATATACGAATGTTAAGGTTCCGTTACTCCGTTTTCCGTTTTTCTCAGGGACAGCCCTAAAATATTTATCGTTGGCTTTTGAGTACATTTTTGAACATAAAAAATCTCTAAGTAAGACAAATTTTAATTAGTTGTTATTTGAACGTAATTGAAAATTTGATTGACAAGTTTCAATAGTGATAAAAATTATCGTTAATCTAATTTTAATTAACGCTTTAACCAACGGACCACCAGGAAAGATTTTTTATTGAATAATTTTATTCATTGATTTTCTAATACATTTTTTGTAAAGCGTCATTTTTGGGCTATCAGTCTTATAAACGAACGTAGATGATTACATTACGTAGACAGTTACATATACAGGGTCAAGTGCATCGAATAAATACGTAGCGGCTGTGGAGTACTTTCAAAGTCAAAGACAAATATTTTTATTCAGTTTTGGTCCCAAAGAGACACTTTGAACGTACTACCCATTCGGAAGAACATCAGCAGAGAATAATGGGCAAACAACTCTGCTGAAGTCTGCACAACGTATCCCTCGTCTCAATTCATGATATCTATACTTCTACACTAATATTATAAAGAGGAAAACTTTGTTTGTTTGTAATGAATAGGCTCAAAAACTACTGGACCGTTTAGTTTAAACACGGGTTTTTTCGTGTTAGAAAGTTAATAAAGCAAGCAATACGTTTAAACTATGTGTTCAAATCGTGTAAGTTTAAAAAAGACTACTGGACCGTTCTTAAAAATTCTTTCACCATTCAAAAGCTACATTATCCACGAGTAACATAGGCTATTTTTCATCACGAAATTCCCACAGGAATGGACACAACGCGGGTAAAACCGCGGGGCGTTGCTAGTGTTTAATAATAGGCAAAGTGAAGTACCTACTTTAATAAATAAAACTGTTTGATGACTAAGTCAACAAGCTTTTAAATAGATTAGCAAAATCAATAAAAATATGAAAATGTAATTTATGATAAAACATTGGTGATATCTATTAATGATTTACGCCTACTGCTTTGTTATTATACTATCAATATATCATAACGAGCGCGTTATCTGCGCATACGCAGCAGGACACTAACCTCCAAGAAATTTAAATAAAGATATTAAACAATCGTCAAATAATAATTAAGCATAGTCAATTTATTCAGTGCCACTGGGCGACTTGTTTTCATTCAAGATATTTGGTTTGCGGTCAATAACTTGGCTATATTCGAGACTAGTAGCTTCCCGTGGTTTTACTCGCGTTGTGCTCATTCTCGTAGGAATTTCAGGAATTTTTTTCATAATAGACTTTCCTCTGTAATCACTTTATCTATTAAAAAAAACTGCATCAAAATCCGTTACGTAGTTTTAAAGATATAAGTATACATAGGGACAGACAGCGGAAAGCGACTTTGTTTTATACTATGTAGTGATAGCGATGACACATTCTTTCTAAATTCTTTTTAAACTCATCCAAATGAAATCATATATACCAAGTAATATGTACAACATTCCAAAGGACACGTTTATTATTATTTACATAAAATTATTAACTAAGTATTAGCCAGCGTTTTATATTGAATAAAATCTGTAAGTATAGTATTAATTAACTTATTTTATTTTGAACGGTTTCAATTTGCATTCGAACGTGTTTCATTTATTCCCCTCGGTAGAAATAATTATTCAAGGGAAAATAACTACATTATATAGTACATACCAACCTGATAAAAAAACAGCTTACCTGAAACAATTAAATAAAGTTATGAAAATAAAACAAACGAAATGAATATCTAAATTGGTTGACAAGGTTTTTACAGCTTTCTAGCATCGTTGACATTTAAGGAGCTTATAAGCTGTGTTTTGCCGAGTTTAAGCTTAAGCCATAAGCTTAAGGCACACATTTACAGCCCCCGTGGTCTTGTGATTTGAGCGCCCGGCTCACGATCCGAAGGTTCCGGGTTCGATTCCCGATGGGGACAATATCTCACAAAAATCTCTTCGTGAGACTGTCCTCAGTTTGGTTAGGGCATTACAGGCTGAATCACCTGATTGCCCGAAAAGTAAGATGATTCCGTGCTTCGGAGGGCACGTTAAGCCGTCGGTCCCGGTTACTTTGTACAGATAGTAGTCGTTACATGACCCATGTCAGAGGCCTTTGGCGGCTTAATCGCTCTGACACCAGGATTGGTCAGGTTGACCATCCACTCGATGAAGAAGAAGAAGAAGAAGACACACATTCCTTGTTATTATCTTTGTATGAAAGGTGTATGGCCCGTTGCGGACCCGCTGCTTTTACGGGTATTTCGCTTCGATCGATGATAAGCGAGCGTCATAACTTCAAAAAGCTTGTAAAGTAACTTTAACATAGCTGCACAGATTATAACTTTAAAGTTGAATTTTCGAAAATTATTTTTTACCGTAAGCGTACGTGAGTTTCAAAATTAATTAATTGCTGTACTCAAAGACGTTAATTTAATCGGCAATTAATTAATTGACAAAAAAATTGCACATGACATGTCAAAATCGCTCATTAAGTATCTACTAAGAATGCATTTGACATCTTTGAGTACGCGAAAAGCAAAAAAAAGATGTTACATAATTAAAGAAACTTAGTGATGGAAATAATACTTAATTACTTTATTAGATACATTCAAAATATATACCATTACCTTAAAGTCAGAGTAAACTATGAAATTGATATTTAACTGCATAATATAATATATGCTATGCTTAATAATTACACCCAAAGTAATCTCTAAGCTTACAATTAAAATAATAATAATTTCGTAGTCTTTATACATAATACATCTTCCCACTTATTCGCTTTCCTGTATTTGATTTTACGGTCTTCACTCTAAAATACGAAAGCATATCCAAAGTACAAGCTTAAGCACTTAATTAAGTTATTAACCTCGGAATTAAAACTTAAATCCTATTACCTTAAACCTTAAATAAATTTACGAACTTCAAAAGGTTATTATTACCCATCTCATTATTATTAAGTACATATATTTCCTGCCCATAATAATTAGATACGAATCTTTACATTAATTACATAAACATTTATGGCTGTGTAAGTATATAATAATTATAATTTAACATGATGTCATTCTAACCCTTTACATAATTAGTATAATTGCCAAAATTAAAGGAAAATAACACGATATTGTAGTTCATCTATACCAATAAAGCTGCAGAGTTTTTTGTTTGTTTGTTTGAACGCGCTAAATCTCAGGAACTACTAGTCCGATTTTAAAAATTATTTTTGTAATGGATAGCCACATTTAATAGGAAGGTTTTGGGCTACTTTTCATCCTGAAATTCCCACGGAATCGGGTACCACGCGGGTAAAACCACGGGGCGCTGCTAGTTATTAATATTACTTGTGATGATGTTACTAGGTACATACATAGTTAACTGTCAGCACACGGTTCAAGGAAAACTATAAATAATGTTTTGTTTTGTTTGCTATATTTAGAAATAAACTATTTCCGTAACTTTTTTGTTAGGTAATGCATGTTATAGAAAACAGTGGGTAAAATTGTATGGGACTTGGTCCAAAACCCTACATAGATGAAATATACAAAATAGATGAAATATATAGATACACCAATCGATAGAGCAGAGTCGACTCTACAAGCTTGTCATGCATTAATTTATTATAAACTAGCTGCACTCTTTTGTTTCCCCTGCATTGTACCCGTTCCCATGAGAATTTCAGGATAAAAATTACTCTATATGATAATTGAATGTCTAAGCTATATTACTGCAAAGTTTTATCCAAATCCGTTCAGCAGTTTTTGCGTGAAAGATAAACAAACATCTACCCTCTCAAACATTCGGATTTGAAATAGGTATTAATAAGATAAAATAAGTAGGTACTGGTCCGGGAAAATATGAATACTAAAAATTATTTTGCGCCATTGACTCGAAAGAAGAAGAAGAAGAAGTAGGTACTCGTTCTAAAGGTCGAATTATATATAAGTATAAATATTATCATATTAGTACATGTATATAGGTAAGTAATTGAATGTTAACTGATATATTAATATAGTTGAAGATGTTATAGGTAATAAAAGAGTCGTAACGATTTTATGACTGCGACTGCACTGACTCAGAGTGTATTTGTTGGTGGTGTACGTGTAGTGTAGTTCCTGCCTGCCTACGAGGGGTTTCTTTCTTGAATCAAACACCAACTTTCCAATAAACAAATAAGACTTCTTTATTCTGATTCTGTGTATTCTTCCAGATTTCTTGAGCAAGCTGCGAGCACCGTTGTTGGTCCACTTTTACTGGCGAAATGCGCCTCAATATATACACAAATAGTGCCCGCAACTTGCTGTACATACAATGATTAAATTAACACGCGCGAGTGAGCGAGATAGCGCTATACAAATTAAAAGAGAGAATCTAAGCTAAACTGACTACGGGGTTTATTTACAATAGTTTTACAATATTTACAAGGGGGTTTAATGAGAGGGTTCGTCGTCCGCAACAGTCTCCCCCCGGCGCAGGTCCCCGCAGCCTTTCTCCACCGGCAGGACGACTAGACGCCCGACAGGGCGTCTAAAAATGCCACCCTTTGTCCACACATCCACGCTTCGCACAACACCGTCCGGGCCCGGATACGTCTCCATGACTTTTCCCAATGGCCATACGTTCCTGGGCAGCGTTCCGTCTACGATTAGGACGATTGTTTCCGGCGTGATGTTCCCGGTGTCTCGATGTAACTCTCCTCGCGCTGTCAATGTCGGCAGGTACTCCCGCGTCCATCGCCTCCAATACTCGTCGGCCAACCCCTGGGCGGCTTTCCACACCTGCCTGTTCGCCGAGTCGTATGTTCCAATGTGAGGCATTCCGTTTGCAGTACCCAACAAGAAATGGTTGGGGGTCAGTGCCTCGGGATCGTCGGGACTCACTGACACGTGAGTCAATGGTCGCGCGTTCATCGTGTATTCGATCTCGGCGGCCAATGTTGACAGTACCTCCTCCCGTACAGTTTTTCTGTTGAGAATAGTGTTCAGAGATGATTTGAACGTCCTTATCAATCTCTCCCACGCGCCTCCTTGATTAGGCGCCCCCGGGTCAATGAACTTCCAGCTAATTCTCTTTTTGAGGTAAAAATCTCTATTTGTAGGCTTCCAAGCCTCTAGTGCCTTTCTAAGTTCCTTGATAATATCTCTCGCTAATCGGGCGCCGATCAAACTCGCTTGTAACTCCATACGCGGTATACTTTGAGCTTTCATTGGTGCCACCTTTGCTTTTGCCGCAATCAGGGACACCTCGATTGTGCCGTCACGCTTCTTGAAACGCCAATATGCGACGGCGGCGTAAGCTAGCTCGCTGGCGTCACAGAATACGTGTAGTTGTCTCTGCTGTGCTCTCCCAGTTTGATAACAGCGCGGTATACGTAGACGCTCGATGTACTCGCGGTCGGCTTGCCATTGGTTGAAAACTTCACATACTTCAGGGGGCAGTTTTTCATCCCACCCAAGTTTCAGGCGCCATAAACCTTGAAGTATAATCTTCGCCGTGATCGTATACGGGCTTATCAATCCCAGCGGGTCGAATAGAGACATGACGGTACTTAGAGCCTCGCGTTTGGTGGGCTCTCGTCTTCCAGTTTTGACGTCATCGGGTACTCTATGCAAAGCAGTGTTAAAACTCAACTCGTCGGTATCTGGTAGCCACAGTATTCCCAGCGTTTTCCCATATGGGTGCGCGTTCGCTCCCAGCTCCTTTGGAGTTCGTGCTCGGCTATCTGATGAGATATCTCGCAATAAATTAGGTCGGTTTGAGTCCCAGCCGGCTAACTCGAAACCTCCTCTATGATGTACTTCGATTACTTCGGCCATTGTTCGCGCTGCGGTCTTCTCGTCGTCAAAACTTTCAACCCAGTCGTCCATGTAGTGGCTTGACGTGATTGACGTGTAGGCGAGGGGGTGACTTTCCTTGTTGTCCTCCGCGTTTTTGTTGCGCACGCTGTGTGCTAAAAACGGCGAACTTCTCGCTCCGAATATCATCGAGTTCATCTCATATTTGCGTGGCGGGTTCTGGCGGTCTTCTCCGCGCCACAGAAAACGCTGCGCCACGCGATCTTCCTTTCTGATTTTCACCCTCAGAAACATCTCCCTTATGTCGGCTGTCACGGCTACGGGCCCCTCGCGGAATCTGAACAGTATCCCGTGCAACGTTTGAAGCAGGTCCGGTCCGTCTAACAGCATATCGTTCAAACAAACTCCATTCGCTTTCGCCGCCGCGTCGAACACCATACGTACTTTACCCGGCTTGTTCGGGTTTGTTACTGCGAAGTGAGGTAAATACCAATTCCGTGCATTTCCTTCCTCGGGGTTATCGCATAGCGAGGCGTAACCTTTTTCCAGTAAACTCTCAACCTGTGCGGTGTATGCGGTCTTGAATGCTTCTGAACGATCCATTTTTCTTTCAATTCCTTTCAAGCGAGTCCACGCCATATTATAACTCGGTGGTAGTATGACGTCATCGCTCTTCCATGGTAAACCAACCTCGTACTGCTCCCCGGTGCGGCGTACGGTGGCTTCAAATATTGTCAGCGCGCGCTTGTCATTTGCTGACGGTCTCGATTGCAATGTTATCCCTATTGAATCGATGTCGAAGTGCGCCTTTACTAGCTCGTGTAAATCCACTCTTGGCTCGCTGACGTGATAAATCTGCTCGTTCTTGACTACGTGGCGGGGCGCCGCCCCGTGTATCGTCCACCCCAGTTCTGTGAGCGATGCAGCGGGTTCGTTCCTCGGCCCGGCCATTAACTTGCGCGTGACTATGAGATGCCAGTTGTCTGCTCCAATCAGAATCTGTGGCTTGACATTCTCGTAACAAATGTCCTCGATAGGCAGTCCTCGCAAGTGCGGTCTGTTGAGCGATTCCTTATTAATGGACTGACTTCCCAAAACGAGATTACCGACGGTCCGCGCAGTCATGCGGTGGTAGGTATCTTGTTGTCGTCCTTTAATATCCAATTGTACTACGCGGCTCGCCGGCTCCTTTTGTTGTGAGGTAACGCTACATATATTTAGGCATCTCTGCGGCCCGCTGGCTCCCAAGCTTTGCGCCAACTTCTCATTTATGAGCGTAATCGTCGATCCCTCATCCAACAACGCGTAGGTTTCCAATTCAACGGTATCTGTCTTTAGAGTTACCGGACAAATCTTCAATAGAGCTCTCCCAAACGTATTCGAACCCTTGAAGTTAACGGCGGACACGGTGACTCGCTCACTAGCCTCCTTGTTGCTATCGCTATGCAACAATGTGTGATGAGTTCTCTTACACCCGTCGATTCCGCATTTTCGTGCATTCGTGCACTTATCGCGCCGATGTTTACTTCGAAGGCACTGATAACACATGCGCGCTTCCCTTGCCCACTCCCAACGTTCACTAGTGGGCATCGCTATCAGCTTGTGGCACTTCGTTGTAACGTGTTTCTCGCCGCAGCAGTAACAAACTTCGTCTCTAATCGCTTCGCTATCCATAGTGACGAAAACTGCGGCTGACTTCTTGTTAACTTTGACCCGCCTGTCCAATGTTGGCCGCTCCATACATGTAGGCTGCGTGTCCGGTTCATGCAGGAAACGTAATCCTCTGTCTCCCTCTCGCATGAGAAAGCGAGCCAAAGTTATCATTTGCGGCTCCCGTGCGCGTCCTCGTTCCGCTGCAAAATCGCACCAGCGTCGGCGGGTGCTATAATCCAGTTTCTCTAATGTGTGGCGAATCAAGTACTCGTTCGTTAACATTGATTCATTACCCAAACATTCCAATGCGGTAACGATGTTCTGTATTTTCAACGCGAAACGGTTCATCTCTTTAGCCGTGTTGCCCACGCGTGGCATTTTCTTCAAACTGTCGATAGTTTGATCCATAATGATCTCTGGACGCCCAAAACATTGCTCCAGAGTTGACATTATCTGGTCTGGGTTCGCGGCTACGTGTAATAGTTGAGCAACGGCGTGATGCGCCTCCCCCCGTAGACTATTCCTCAGCCGACACAAGTTCTCAGTAGGCGTGAAGTTATAGATGGCGGTGCTCTCCTCCATTGCAGCTTTGAACGGCAACCATTCATTCAGGGCTCCCGAAAATGATGGTAGATCTTGCGCTTGTCGTGACGGCCGATTGTTGTGCGTCATACGCTCCAAACGATCGGCTAATCGATCAATCCCGTCCCGGCTGTGCGATCGCCTGTGACGCCGCGGTTCCCTTTCTCGGCTCGGAGTCCGGTTACGCGTAGTTCGATGGTCGATAACCCCTCCACAGCTAGGTGATCTGTCTTGACGTGTGCGCTCCTGTCTTCCATCAGTGTATCTCCTCATCGGAGGAAAATACTCCTTATTGCGCTCCCCCCGTGCAACAAAATGTTCCCTGCGGGCACGGGGCGCGCTCCGGTGCATCCATTCATCGACGCGCTGTTGTGTATCGCTGTTTCTGTCTGACCCGGCGCGGCTATCTCTGTCTGTCTCATCTCGAATTATCGCAACTTCAGCTGCCAGCTTTTTGCGTACGAGTGATGCCTCGACTTCCATTTGCTGCCTCCGTATCCTCGCTAGTCTCTCCTCAGCTTCGTACTCCGCTTGTCGAATGCGCGCCGTTGCACTTGTGTTTGATCTCACAGTTTGGATTGAGGGCGCTCGTCGTCTCTCGGTGACCTCTTGTTGCGGCTGGTCCTCTTCATGCTGTGCTCGATCTGTGGTGAACGGCCTCGACGTACCAAGCCCGGTCGGCATTGTGGTCGGCGGTGGACGGTGCTGTTCCGTGGACGTGGATGGTGGTGGCTGTGTGGTGGATGGCGTCGATGACGCCGCAGTCCGCTGCCTCGTTCGTGGTGGGCTCCTCGTTGTGGGCATAATTGGCACTTGACGCCCCTAACAGTCCCTAACGTTCCCTAACAGTCCCTATTCCCTAACAGTCCGTCAGGAGGGCCCGGGGTGAGCCGGGATATGCTCCTTCAGGGATGGAATGCGGGGGGATGAGGTAGGGGGGGTCTGCCCAGCAGTGGTCTATACAAGGATCGAGGTGCTAAATGTCCGGCTGGAATGTCCGGACACAGTCAGCAGTGCCTACAGTCCGGCCCTCGACCCAGGCTATAAACGTACTGGCGTCAGGTGCTGTTCAACCTGTTCAGGTTGGTGGCGCCGCACAACACCACACCGTCTGGGTAGACGTTAACCCAAAGTACCACCCCGTTTGACACCGTTAGGTGGAGTAGTACTCGGGCCGCGTAACACGCGTTATTGAAGCGACGTCTTGTCCTCGTTGACTCAGTCAGCTTCCCGATGATGCTTCAATCGCCCAGCTGCTCTCAATCCTCCTTGGAATATCTTCTTAAAACAACCCAGCGCCTCCTGTTCGAAGATATTTCTTCTTATAACGCCCGGCTGCGCCTCTTCACTGGAACCTCGACCCGTGTAGCGGGGCCGTGACGTCACACGCCAGTGGAGTGACAATTACGTTCACTAGGGTATGACGGCACCACTAGTGACGTAATGCTGGAGCTGTTCTGCAGATCTTCAAGTCTTCACGGATTCTTGTCTTGCTATCCGGCTCGAAGGACCATAAACTGTTGGTGGTGTACGTGTAGTGTAGTTCCTGCCTGCCTACGAGGGGTTTCTTTCTTGAATCAAACACCAACTTTCCAATAAACAAATAAGACTTCTTTATTCTGATTCTGTGTATTCTTCCAGATTTCTTGAGCAAGCTGCGAGCACCGTTGTTGGTCCACTTTTACTGGCGAAATGCGCCTCAATATATACACAAATAGTGCCCGCAACTTGCTGTACATACAATGATTAAATTAACACGCGCGAGTGAGCGAGATAGCGCTATACAAATTAAAAGAGAGAATCTAAGCTAAACTGACTACGGGGTTTATTTACAATAGTTTTACAATATTTACAAGGGGGTTTAATGAGAGGGTTCGTCGTCCGCAACAGTATTTATAGTTAACTATGCATGGAATAGGAATATTAGTAATAGAATTGTTAGTTTATTTTATTGAAGATACACTTATCTGTTATTTTAATATATATGATGTAAAACTGTATACAAGAAAATATTCGTCAGAAATGACCCGCCGCACCCCACGGTGTTACCCGCGTTGTACCCGTACCCGCGGGAATTTTGGGGTAAAATGTATCCCATGTGTTATTCGGATGAATAACCTATATTACTGTAAAGTTTTATCCAAATCCGTTTAGTAGTTTATTCGTGCAAGAGTAACAAACATACATACATCCGTCCTCTAAAACTTTCGCATTTATAATATTACAAGCCGCGCCCCGCGGTGTTACCCGCGTTGTCCCGTACCCGCGGGTATTTCGGGATAAAATGTATCCCAATATGTTATCCTGATGTATAACCTATATTACTGTACAGTTTCATCCAAGTCGTTTCTAGTTTATTCGTGAAAGAGTAACAAACATACATACATCCATCCTCGAAAACTTTCGCATTTATTAAGGACTAGCAGCGCCCCGCGGTTTTACCCGCGTTGTACCCGTTCCCGTGGGAATTTCGGGAATTTTTATACATATAAACCTTCCTCTTGAATCACTCTACCTATTACAAAAAACCGCATCAAAATCCGTTGCGTAATTTTAAAGATTTAAGCATACAGACAAACAAACAGACAAAAGTAGCGACTTTGTTTTATACTATGTAGTGATGAAGTTAGATATCTAGTGATACATATTTATGTTCACATTTACATATTTACCTGTAATATTCCACCTAGTTGTTCAATTTTAAAACTAGCTTCTCTAAAAATCTCTCTGAAAACCAGCTTCTCTAATCTGACTAATATTTAAAAACCTTGACCGTTCTAACAAAATTTTAACAAACATCGAGTAAACGAAATAACACAATAAACCTTTTAATGATATTGTAATTATTTCCACAGACCACGTTACATTGGATCAAGTCCAACTAGTAAAACTGAAGTGGATGCCTTAACGTCTACGGAATAGGGTTCAAAATCAACATGTTTTAGTTCACTCTTGACCTGCCAACAGATGGTATGAGTTACTCCGTTAAGTGCTGTGTACTTTGTTAATGCAGCCACTGACGTCTTATTACTAATTCTACGAAATAATTTTGTTAAACACTGGCAGTGTCCCGCGGTTTTACTCGTATTGTGCCCGTTCCCGTGGGAATTTCGGGATGAAATGTTGCCATGTCCTTCTTTTTGAATGTGGCTATTTAACGCAAAAAGAACCAGTCAAATCGGATTGCTAGTATCAAGAAATGAAATTATTCAGCTTTATTTATTTAGTGCTGATGGAACACTGGCGGTTTTTTGTTACTTTAATTCGAATTCTTACTAAAAAAAAGCAAAAAGCAGATTTCAACTTCAGGAGTCTTTTCTGTAGAGTTTTTGCACTTTAGCTACATCACTTAGGGCTACCACCCAAAACTGCGATGCGATGCGATGCGAATTCGCATCGCAGGAACTTGCGATGCTGTTCCATTAATTAGCGATTCTCATTTAATATATTCATCTCTTTTCTTTGTACTGTAGTAATGGCGATAGATATACCTATTTCAGTTCGTATCGCAGAAATTCGCATCGCAAGTTCCTGCGATGCGAATTCGCATCGCATCGCATCGCAGTTTTGTGTGGGAGCCCTTAGGAGTAGGAAATAGAGAAGTTACGCAGTAAGTACATCACTCTTCCGTGCTTAGGAGTCATCGAGATGTTAGATATTCCTGACTCGCGTGGCAAGAGAACTTATGGATTTAATATAAGACTACAACTTAAACAAATTGTATTCTTCAATCTAATTTTGAGTCGAAATTCAATAAGCCAGCCCAACCCAAACTGACAGTCAACTTCTTAATATCTGGCCAACCAAAAGTCTTAAAAAGGACTTGCTATATCTTCTGCAAACCGGTTCCATTTTCCAAAATTAAGTCGTCATCAATCACACGTCGATCAATCATATTTTTGACGAGGAACAATGTTAACCATATTTTTTACGAATACCAATTAAAAACCAATTAAAAATGTTTTTTATTACGTAAATGAAATCATTAAATAGCAAAACTCACATAGTGCGGGTGCGTGCTGCAATCGTGTGTCTTGCGCTTCATATTTAGAATTTATTTTGGTAGATAATGTGGTCATAGCCTAAATAAAACACAACAATTTCATTCCACGATCAGAAGCTTAGTATGTATGTCTCTCGTACAAGAATTATTACAGCGACAATATTATAAGTAGCTACAAAGCTACGTACACACAATATTAAACATCCCAGCAACAAAGTATTTACGTATCAACAAATTAAATATAGAAATGGGATGTTCTGTTCACATGTCCCGAAATAGAACTAAATTGTATTCAATGTGTCGTCCAGTTAGCAATGACAATCGTGTCATGGTAAAATAGCTTTTATTATCACTACAGATAAGGCTTAGTCCTGTTGGATTAATGGGTGGAGGTGGGTCAGCGTTAGTGGCCATGAGTGACTAAACATTGTTTAAAAATAGACGGGGGATAAATGTAATGAAACTGGTCAAGCTCGCCTTGTGGTCCATATTTATACCATACTCGTTATGAATGCAATTTTTCTTATGATTATAATCAATGACGTGGGAATAATATTCCCTCATACTTTTGACGAAATATTCTGGAAGCTTCAAGAGTGTGTTGTATTGTAAGTTACCACGGTAGGTATGTAATAAGTAAACGTAACATGTAATGTAATACGTATAACATGGTCTAGGTGATACATAGGTCTCAATCCAAGTACTTATGTCTGGATTGAGACCTGTGCATTGTCTAGACCACGGAAGCCCTAAGTACTAACTACATAATACAATGGAAGTATTACCTATGTGAGTGAGACAGTTATATTATAGTATTTTTGGACAATTTATTGAAAGGAAAATTATCCAAGGATGCTCACTACTAACAACACAGTATTGTTTGAATTAGTGAGTTTAGAGACAGCAATATTGATTTGAATCAAGTATTCTAAACGCTTTGAGAACATTTTTACTCAGGGTTCACATTACGTCGTCTAATATAAAAGAAGTTAAACTTTTGTTTTATTTATAGGAGTTAGTCTTCGTTGGAACTGCATTTAAAAATCTCTTTAATCGTTTAAGTAATTTAGTTTAATGATTGTTATTGTCAATAAATGCCGTGGCGTGATCGTAAAACAAAACCGTGCTACGCTCGCTGATTGGTAATAACCGATCAGCTGATACACCTTAAGGTGTAAAAATTGAGAAAAATTGTTATTTGAAAAGAGCACAAAATATTCCATAAGCTAGGTCTATAAGTACCAGTGAGTACTACGAGTACTATAAAAAGTACCCAAATATAATATGAAGAAACGACTTGTATAGTGGAGTGGTTATCTTTCATCAAACTTATGATTAATCATACAACAATATTTAATCCCTCGAAACAAAAAGATGGGTGTTTTAAGTTTGTTGTAGCTGTGCGTGCCAGTAGTCGATACTACTGGCACGCACAGCTACAACAAACTTATCGGTCCATTTGTTAGTTACTTAACAAATGGACCGATTATTATTCGTATTTTTTAATGGTACGAAAGATTTTTTCATGTTATCACAACTGCTTTGATTGAAAAATACTGAAGTTACAATAATCGTTCTTATTTATAGAAAAGACCCGAGGGATGAGATAGGATATATTTTATTTTCACTCCTTCTGGATGTCTCGACAGCTAGAGATTAATACAGGCCCCAATCACTAGTAAAACAAATATACATATATAAAGCATTTCATGTGACTTGACTTGCTACCTTTTTTATCGTGCGTAAGTAGGTATTTCACCACTACTCGTAGTAAATAACAATTTGCAAATCCAGATACCTAATTATTGATTTACGACTCCATGGCGAGTTTTTTGACAGTGACCTTATCAGATATTAATATATGCAGGCATTTAAATCATAGGCCTGCTTGAGTTGAATTTTATGGAGAAAAAAATATCTTACTGTCTTATAAAACGGTCGTCTAAACCAGTACTGTGAATAAATTAATTGATATAGGTACATAAGCAAAAGTTTGTTAGCCGATATTTTTTGGACTAATTATTACTATCGGGTATCGGACGCACGTGATTTTGAATTTTGAATGTTTGAATTTCACGAACGATTTCACAGGCCTGATGGATCTTGGGCAAAAATCCCCACTTTATGGAAACCACCCAGCCAGACCCAAAAAGGCGACGCCGTGGCAGACCAAAAAGGAGATGGCGAGATGAATTCGACGGATTTTTGCCTGGTTGGCGTCGTGAAGCTCTAAATAGAGAAAAGTGGAAACGATGGGGGCTGTCCCCAAAATGTAGAAAGTATTCTGCAGATGAAACAAAATCTCGACCGATGCAAGACTGCAAAACGTAAATCTTTTTTTAATTTATTTTTTTTAGATTTAAACTCGATTCAATAAAAAAAATAACAAAAACCGTGCAAAAAAGAATCTATATCTTCGGCGAGCGAATATTGCTAATTAAAGGCCGGAACGATTGATTTCCAAATTAATAGATAAAAAAACATGTTTATTGAATGCCTTATTCATTATTTATACATATTTTTGTATAAATTTGATTTAACTAACAATTTTGTTTGCTATATGAACTCTTTAGTTGAATTCTTAGGTATAAAATGTATAAAATATGTTCATTTATTTATTTGATTTAATATCAATTTTAAGAACAAATTCGATAGTGCTTGACGGATATTAAAAACACTAAATTATGTAAAGAATTTACGCACATAGCTGACCCGACCACGTAATTTGATGGCGTTTTATGAGGTAGATATGCAAACATTCTTGCATACTAACAGTTTCTAGAACAGAGATCTAGGTATATTGGCTAAAAATGAGTATTAATTTTGTATATAAAAAAATATGATTATGATCATCACCTATTGGTTTTTTAACGAATCTAAGAGTATTAACCCCCAATTACACTACAACGGCCACCTAATACAGTCGCCGAACTTGTTTCAATTGTCTTCGGTCGACGAACGTTCGTCCTACTAAACTGTCCGGCCGGAGAGAGACTGTATATACTTTATTACTTACTAGCAATGCCCCGCTGATTTACTCGCCTTCATCGTTTCATATCGGGATAAAAAAGCTTATAAACTTCCTTTTAAATTGCTAGCTTATACCAAAATAATCATTCAATACTGACTGGTAGTTTGTAAGCACGTTCAAACAAACAACAAATCTAATTCTTCATTTATCGAGGAAGGCTATAGGCTACATTTTATCTCGGATTTCCTACGGGAACGGGCACAACGCGGGTAAAACCGCGGGGCGCTGCTATCTAAGAATATTAGCATAGTTTAATCTTGATTTAAAATTTTAGACGAATACAAAATAGGCACAATGGTTACAAAAAGAAATATCGTTGAAATGAATATTCAAAAAATAAATTAAACCAATATTAACATGCAAGATGACAACAAAATTCAAAAAAGATATTAGCAAACAACTTTCAAAATTTAAATTTATATTGGCACATTTGTGTCTAGGTTTTTCTACAAGTCCTAGAATGTTAACAGACTCAATATCTAGAATAAATTATACTTATCGAACAAACCCGATATACGACATTGTTTGGCTTCAGATTTACAAAATTAATGATGTGAATTTTAATTAGCTTAATTTATGTTCGTAGAAGTCTATTAAAAGGCCCATCAGTTTTTTAACCAAACATCTTTTAATTGACTTAATTTTAATCGTTTTTTTTAAATAATACGTATGATTTGGTTAATAAAATAGATGATGTTAGTAAACAAGTTAGTATATAGTTTAATGTGTTAAATATCATTAAATATATGAACAGAACAGCTTCTATCCGAAATGTCGGATAAAATTAATATATAAGGGAAGTATCCGTATCCGTAAACTTTGTTTCTTTTCAAAATTAGAAGTTTTTAGTATTCTAAGCTAGTAGCGGTTTTACCCGCCTGTTCTCGTGGGAATTTCGGAATAATGGCATATAATCGTCCCGTTGAATGTGGCTATCCATTATTAAAATTATTATTACAATTATTAGGATTCGTAGTCTCTGAGTGCGTTTAAACAAACAAAAATCAAGCTCTTCAGCTTTATATTAGTAAATAGATCACATTCAAGCTTCAATATTATAAAAATGTTAATTAATGTATCCATGTACCAAGTGAATTACTGAGTTAAAAAATGAAATCCGCCCGTACAACCAAAACACCATTTAATTAGCACGACAGTTAAAATTTTATGAACATTTTACATCAAGTGTAATGTTTATATCACGCTGTTTGGTACAATTAAATTAACATTTCGCAAAAATCTTTGGACTGGATGTTATTACGACTACTGGCAATAAAATTCATATACAATTTGATTGGTATGTTCCAAAACTCCTCAAAACGACCTTAAAATCGATTACATTACTGATAAATTATTGATGTAAAGTTTGTTTGTACGACCTATATACAGTGACGATTCATACTTGTAATATAAATCGTAAAAAATCGTAAAAAGAAATAGTAAACTGATTCTTTTTCAGAAAATGACTATGTTATAGACATAATTCGCATTATGTTCCTGTCGAAACTACAAACTTAAGTTAAAGTAATAAACATTAACCTATTTTGTTATAGTCTCTAACTGCCACTCAGAGACGTTCATTAAATAGACACTATTTGGCGTAATTTGGTCTTGTGGTTTGAGCACCCGGCTCACGATCCGGAGGTTCCGGGTTCGATTCCCGGTGGGGACCTCACAAACATCACTTTGTGAGACTGTCCTCAGTTTGGTTAGGGCATTGCAGGCTGAATCACCTGATTGCCCGAAAAGTAAGATGATTCCGTGCTTCGGAGGGCACGTTAAGCCGTCGGTCCCGGTTACTTTCTACGGATAGTAGTCGTTACATGAGCCACGTCAGACGCCTTTGGCGGCTCAATAACTCTGACACCAGGATTGGTCAGGTTGACCATCCACTCGATGAAGAAGAAGAACGTCTCTGAGTACGGGCGTAAGTAACGTAAAAACCCTAATAACGCCAGTATTGAATTTTTACGTGTTGCGTTTAGGACTGCATATAATTGAAAATTAAAATTTATAGAGTCAAGCAAAGCGATTGATATAAGAACCTTTGATTAACCTTAACGTGATGCATATTTTTTTTAAATAAAATTCAGAAAGGATGGATTAATTAAGTTTATATTAAGTTATATAATTAAAAAATATTTTTTTTAAACTCACATTGCATTGCATTTTGATAAATAAATGAAGAAAAATGTATATTCATCATTACATCGAAACGAAATCAGTGCAGTTTTCGCTTAAACCTACGGAAGCATCATTTTAATGTTCGAACTTTATCCATTGCTGAATAAGCTGTCTTCAGCTATGGTTGATATTAACTAATTGGTACAAAAAATAGTTAATTCGCCTACCTGAACGTGGTCTCCATATAATATTTAAGTTTGCTATACGTGTGCACTAAGTGAGGTGTAAAATGTTGACTGACTAGTCCCGACTCGAGTAACGAATAATAAAATCATTTACAAGCATTATTATTATTCTTAAATCCGTGGCTAAGTCTAAGGAAAAAATATTCCACTCGTAAAAAATATGTTAAATGTAACCGAATTCTTTTAATTAATAATGTTAAGCATTTAGTTTTTTTATCTAGACGGTAGAAGGTGGTTTCAAACTGAAGTCGAATCGGTGGTCTTTGTGCGGTCTTAGTGACACCCAGCGGAAGATATGTCCATACATCTACACATTGACAAGCCCGTTGGCACAGTGGCAGTGACAGCGCTTACTGTGTCGGGGGTTGCGATTGCGGTTCGATTCCCGCCCGGAGTCAACAATATATGCAGATATAGTTGTTGGCGACGACGTCTGGGTGTCAATTATATATTCTTATAAAGTATTTGTGTATGTATAAGTAGTAGTATCAGTGAATTAGATTCCATAACACAAGCTTAGAGCTTACTTGGGATCTAATTAACCGTGTGTGAATTTGTCCAGGTATATTTTTTTATTTATTTATCTACCTTCTCTCACCTATTATAGGAATACCAGCCACCCCCCGTGGTTTTACCCGCGTTGTGTCCGTTCCCGTGGGAGTTCGGGATGAAATTACCTATTACCAGTCCGTTGAATGTGGCTTTCCATTACAAGAATTATTAAAATCAGATTGGTATTTTCCAAGATTAGCGCATTCGCGATTAGTAGTATAGTAAAGATAACATAGTTATTATCAATACCCGCAAATACCCGGGGTCAATACCCGTTAATTTGTTTACGAATATTTTGCTAGATAAAATCTGTTTATCACTATCCTATATGAAAAATCTTCATTTTAACCCGGGCTAGTAACAAACCTTTTCAATGAACAAAACGATATTTTTGTAATAATTTTCGTAATATTTCATAGTCAATTATAGGCCTATATAATACACTGTCTATGGTAAACACGTCTCGGTAAATTAAGTGGATTAGCCGTAGAGAATCGGACAATAATAAAACAAAAATCAGTATGACGATATGTTGTCCACAAGTCACAATTTATTTTACGTTTATCAATCATCTTTAACATTACTTCTTCCTAAACTGATTTCTTTTTACAACCTTTTAAAAATGTTTGTAGATTTTCAAGAACACTGTTTTTGATAAGATTAGTTAAGATTTCATTATCTTGAAGATAAAACTATTTTCGTTTACTCGCCTATTCCAGATAAGCCCTGGTAAGAACTCTGGAACTGTATTTTTGACACTTTTGAAATAAGTAAAGATGACAGACTCGGGCAAATGTTGGAATCATTAAATTTATCTATACTGCTACAGAGAGGTAAAGTTCATTAGTCTGGAAGTCATCTCCGAAACTATATAGGATCAATATCGGGTTTTTAAAATTTATTTTGGTATCTATTACATACGCACATTAATTAAAGAGTTTATTTTTTCTTTAATATCCACATGGAGAATGTATCTATTACCTTAAGAGTTCTTTTTCTAAATGTCCGTATTGGGAACGACTTCACACGGCTTTAGCTCCTCCATCGCTCAGCGAGGGGACAGCCAACCAATCCCCTTATGCCTCGTACTTCTTATTCCACGGAAACAGGTCGCGGGCATCACCTCGGGAACAGTCATAATTTATTATGCTCAATACATTACGTCAATTACTTGAAAACCCGTCATTTCAACACTTAAGTACGCACAAGCACATACGTCAGTAATACCACATATTTATGTCGATACTAAAATATCATACAAAACAGATGTTATCCTCCAAACCAGCGTTGAAACTTTATGCAAAACATGCAAGTGGATTCCTTCTTAATGCAAGTATGTTTATATCTGAGTGTTGGTGGTGTACGTGTAGTGTAGTTCCTGCCTGCCTACGAGGGGTTTCTTTCTTGAATCAAACACCAACTTTCCAATAAACAAATAAGACTTCTTTATTCTGATTCTGTGTATTCTTCCAGATTTCTTGAGCAAGCTGCGAGCACCGTTGTTGGTCCACTTTTACTGGCGAAATGCGCCTCAATATATACACAAATAGTGCCCGCAACTTGCTGTACATACAATGATTAAATTAACACGCGCGAGTGAGCGAGATAGCGCTATACAAATTAAAAGAGAGAATCTAAGCTAAACTGACTACGGGGTTTATTTACAATAGTTTTACAATATTTACAAGGGGGTTTAATGAGAGGGTTCGTCGTCCGCAACAGTCTCCCCCCGGCGCAGGTCCCCGCAGCCTTTCTCCACCGGCAGGACGACTAGACGCCTGATAGGGCGTCTAAAAATGCCACCCTTTGTCCACACATCCACGCTTCGCACAACACCGTCCGGGCCCGGATACGTCTCCATGACTTTTCCCAATGGCCATACGTTCCTGGGCAGCGTTCCGTCTACGATTAGGACGATTGTTCCCGGCGTGATGTTCCCGGTGTCTCGATATAACTCTCCTCGCGCTGTCAATGTCGGCAGGTACTCCCGCGTCCATCGCCTCCAATACTCGTCGGCCAACCCCTGGGCGGCTTTCCACACCTGCCTGTTCGCCGAGTCGTATGTTCCAATGTGAGGCATTCCGTTTGCAGTACCCAACAAGAAATGGTTGGGGGTCAGTGCCTCGGGATCGTCGGGACTCACTGACACGTGAGTCAATGGTCGCGCGTTCATCGTGTATTCGATCTCGGCGGCCAATGTTGACAGTACCTCCTCCCGTACAGTTTTTCTGTTGAGAATAGTGTTCAGAGATGATTTGAACGTCCTTATAAATCTCTCCCACGCGCCTCCTTGATTAGGCGCCCCCGGGTCAATGAACTTCCAGCTAATTCTCTTTTTGAGGTAAAAATCTCTATTTGTAGGCTTCCAAGCCTCTAGTGCCTTTCTAAGTTCCTTGATAATATCTCTCGCTAATCGGGCGCCGATCAAACTCGCTTGTAACTCCATACGCGGTATACTTTGAGCTTTCATTGGTGCCACCTTTGCTTTTGCCGCAATCAGGGACACATCGATTGTGTCGTCACGCTTCTTGAAACGCCAATACGCGATGGCGGCGTAAGCTAGCTCGCTGGCGTCACAGAATACGTGTAGTTGTCTCTGCTGTGCTCTCCCAGTTTGATAACAGCGCGGTATACGTAGACGCTCGATGTACTCGCGGTCGGCTTGCCATTGGTTGAAAACTTCACATACTTCAGGGGGCAGTTTTTCATCCCACCCAAGTTTCAGGCGCCATAAACCTTGAAGTATAATCTTCGCCGTGATCGTATACGGGCTTATCAATCCCAGCGGGTCGAATAGAGACATGACGGTACTTAGAGCCTCGCGTTTGGTGGGCTCTCGTCTTCCAGTTTTGACGTCATCGGGTACTCTATGCAAAGCAGTGTTAAAACTCAACTCGTCGGTATCTGGTAGCCACAGTATTCCCAGAGTTTTCCCATATGGGTGCGCGTTCGCTCCCAGCTCCTTTGGAGTTCGTGCTCGGCTATCTGATGAGATATCTCGCAATAAATTAGGTCGGTTTGAGTCCCAGCCGGCTAACTCGAAACCTCCTCTATGATGTACTTCGATTACTTCGGCCATTGTTCGCGCTGCGGTTTTCTCGTCGTCAAAACTTTCAACCCAGTCGTCCATGTAGTGGCTTGACGTGATTGACGTGTAGGCGAGGGGATGACTTTCCTTGTTGTCCTCCGCGTTTTTGTTGCGCACGCTGTGTGCTAAAAACGGCGAACTTCTCGCTCCGAATATCATCGAGTTCATCTCATACTTGCGTGGCGGGTTCCGGCGGTCTTCTCCGCGCCACAGAAAACGCTGCGCCACGCGATCTTCCTTTCTGATTTTCACCCTCAGAAACATCTCCCTTATGTCGGCTGTCACGGCTACGGGCCCCTCGCGGAATCTGAACAGTATCCCGTGCAACGTTTGAAGCAGGTCCGGTCCGTCTAACAGCATATCGTTCAAACAAACTCCATTCGCTTTCGCCGCCGCGTCGAACACCATACGTACTTTACCCGGCTTGTTCGGGTTTGTTACTGCGAAGTGAGGTAAATACCAATTCCGTGCATTTCCTTCCTCGGGGTTATCGCATAGCGAGGCGTAACCTTTTTCCAGTAAACTCTCAACCTGTGCGGTGTATGCGGTCTTGAATGCTTCTGAACGATCCATTTTTCTTTCAATTCCTTTCAAGCGAGTCCACGCCATATTATAACTCGGTGGTAGTATGACGTCATCGCTCTTCCATGGTAAACCAACCTCGTACTGCTCCCCGGTGCGGCGTACGGTGGCTTCAAATATCGTCAGCGCGCGCTTGTCATTTGCTGACGGTCTCGATTGCAATGTTATCCCTATTGAATCGATGTCGAAGTGCGCCTTTACTAGCTCGTGTAAATCCACTCTTGGCTCGCTGACGTGATAAATCTGCTCGTTCTTGACTACGTGGCGGGGCGCCGCCCCGTGTATCGTCCACCCCAGTTCTGTGAGCGATGCAGCGGGTTCGTTCCTCGGCCCGGCCATTAACTTGCGCGTGACTATGAGATGCCAGTTGTCTGCTCCAATCAGAATCTGTGGCTTGACATTCTCGTAACAAATGTCCTCGATAGGCAGTCCTCGCAAGTGCGGTCTGTTGAGCGATTCCTTATTAATGGACTGACTTCCCAAAACGAGATTACCGACGGTCCGCGCAGTCATGCGGTGGTAGGTATCTTGTTGTCGTCCTTTAATATCCAATTGTACTACGCGGCTCGCCGGCTCCTTTTGTTGTGAGGTAACGCTACATATATTTAGGCATCTCTGCGGCCCGCTGGCTCCCAAGCTTTGCGCCAACTTCTCATTTATGAGCGTAATCGTCGATCCCTCATCCAACAACGCGTAGGTTTCCAATTCAACGGTATCTGTCTTTAGAGTTACCGGACAAATCTTCAATAGAGCTCTCCCAAACGTATTCGAACCCTTGAAGTTAACGGCGGACACGGTGACTCGCTCACTAGCCTCCTTGTTGCTATCGCTATGCAACAATGTGTGATGAGTTCTCTTACACCCGTCGATTCCGCATTTTCGTGCATTCGTGCACTTATCGCGCCGATGTTTACTTCGAAGGCACTGATAACACATGCGCGCTTCCCTTGCCCACTCCCAACGTTCACTAGTGGGCATCGCTATCAGCTTGTGGCACTTCGTTGTAACGTGTTTCTCGCCGCAGCAGTAACAAACTTCGTCTCTAATCGCTTCGCTATCCATAGTGACGAAAACTGCGGCTGACTTCTTGTTAACTTTGACCCGCCTGTCCAATGTTGGCCGCTCCATACATGTAGGCTGCGTGTCCGGTTCATGCAGGAAACGTAATCCTCTGTCTCCCTCTCGCATGAGAAAGCGAGCCAAAGTTATCATTTGCGGCTCCCGTGCGCGTCCTCGTTCCGCTGCAAAATCGCACCAGCGTCGGCGGGTGCTATAATCCAGTTTCTCTAATGTGTGGCGAATCAAGTACTCGTTCGTTAACATTGATTCATTACCCAAACATTCCAATGCGGTAACGATGTTCTGTATTTTCAACGCGAAACGGTTCATCTCTTTAGCCGTGTTGCCCACGCGTGGCATTTTCTTCAAACTGTTGATAGTTTGATCCATAATGATCTCTGGACGCCCAAAACATTGCTCCAGAGTTGACATTATCTGGTCTGGGTTCGCGGCTACGTGTAATAGTTGAGCAACGGCGTGATGCGCCTCCCCCCGTAGACTATTCCTCAGCCGACACAAGTTCTCAGTAGGCGTGAAGTTATAGATGGCGGTGCTCTCCTCCATTGCAGCTTTGAACGGCAACCATTCATTCAGGGCTCCCGAAAATGATGGTAGATCTTGCGCTTGTCGTGACGGCCGATTGTTGTGCGTCATACGCTCCAAACGATCGGCTAATCGATCAATCCCGTCCCGGCTGTGCGATCGCCTGTGACGCCGCGGTTCCCTTTCTCGGCTCGGAGTCCGGTTACGCGTAGTTCGATGGTCGATAACCCCTCCACAGCTAGGTGATCTGTCTTGACGTGTGCGCTCCTGTCTTCCATCAGTGTATCTCCTCATCGGAGGAAAATACTCCTTATTGCGCTCCCCCCGTGCAACAAAATGTTCCCTGCGGGCACGGGGCGCGCTCCGGTGCATCCATTCATCGACGCGCTGTTGTGTATCGCTGTTTCTGTCTGACCCGGCGCGGCTATCTCTGTCTGTCTCATCTCGAATTATCGCAACTTCAGCTGCCAGCTTTTTGCGTACGAGTGATGCCTCGACTTCCATTTGCTGCCTCCGTATCCTCGCTAGTCTCTCCTCAGCTTCGTACTCCGCTTGTCGAATGCGCGCCGTTGCACTTGTGTTTGATCTCACAGTTTGGATTGAGGGCGCTCGTCGTCTCTCGGTGACCTCTTGTTGCGGCTGGTCCTCTTCATGCTGTGCTCGATCTGTGGTGAACGGCCTCGACGTACCAAGCCCGGTCGGCATTGTGGTCGGCGGTGGACGGTGCTGTTCCGTGGACGTGGATGGTGGTGGCTGTGTGGTGGATGGCGTCGATGACGCCGCAGTCCGCTGCCTCGTTCGTGGTGGGCTCCTCGTTGTGGGCATAATTGGCACTTGACGCCCCTAACAGTCCCTAACGTTCCCTAACAGTCCCTATTCCCTAACAGTCCGTCAGGAGGGCCCGGGGTGAGCCGGGATATGCTCCTTCAGGGATGGAATGCGGGGGGATGAGGTAGGGGGGGTCTGCCCAGCAGTGGTCTATACAAGGATCGAGGTGCTAAATGTCCGGCTGGAATGTCCGGACACAGTCAGCAGTGCCTACAGTCCGGCCCTCGACCCAGGCTATAAACGTACTGGCGTCAGGTGCTGTTCAACCTGTTCAGGTTGGTGGCGCCGCACAACACCACACCGTCTGGGTAGACGTTAACCCAAAGTACCACCCCGTTTGACACCGTTAGGTGGAGTAGTACTCGGGCCGCGTAACACGCGTTATTGAAGCGACGTCTTGTCCTCGTTGACTCAGTCAGCTTCCCGATGATGCTTCAATCGCCCAGCTGCTCTCAATCCTCCTTGGAATATCTTCTTAAAACAACCCAGCGCCTCCTGTTCGAAGATATTTCTTCTTATAACGCCCGGCTGCGCCTCTTCACTGGAACCTCGACCCGTGTAGCGGGGCCGTGACGTCACACGCCAGTGGAGTGACAATTACGTTCACTAGGGTATGACGGCACCACTAGTGACGTAATGCTGGAGCTGTTCTGCAGATCTTCAAGTCTTCACGGATTCTTGTCTTGCTATCCGGCTCGAAGGACCATAAACTGTTGGTGGTGTACGTGTAGTGTAGTTCCTGCCTGCCTACGAGGGGTTTCTTTCTTGAATCAAACACCAACTTTCCAATAAACAAATAAGACTTCTTTATTCTGATTCTGTGTATTCTTCCAGATTTCTTGAGCAAGCTGCGAGCACCGTTGTTGGTCCACTTTTACTGGCGAAATGCGCCTCAATATATACACAAATAGTGCCCGCAACTTGCTGTACATACAATGATTAAATTAACACGCGCGAGTGAGCGAGATAGCGCTATACAAATTAAAAGAGAGAATCTAAGCTAAACTGACTACGGGGTTTATTTACAATAGTTTTACAATATTTACAAGGGGGTTTAATGAGAGGGTTCGTCGTCCGCAACACTGAGAGTATGTAGATAACTTGACATTTAATGAAGTAGCTCTTGCATAACGTGAATATTGCCTATAAGTTACTTCGTGTTTTACTAGGAATCTTGATTAAAAACGGCTACTCGGTGTGAGTATGTGGCTAGCCTTAGTGTTTTTAGGTGAACATTCTATCGATATGTGTATGTTAAGACTTCTCCATAGTATGGTTGGTCTTTGAAAAAACATCTACCATTGAGACGAGCTTACATAGGATTTTTTCATATTTTAAATGCATGGAAACATCTTTTTCCAGCTTCGTACTCAAATTACAAAGAATATGGGCAATTATTAACAAATGAAATTATTAAAATTAGAATCCAAGCCGCCTCCGGCCTCCGACTTGGTTTATGGATAAAACAACCGGGACCGAAAATTTTACGTGCCTTCCAAAGCACGGTATATTGTCGGGTTCTACCGTTTCTTAAAACAAAATACAAAATTACTTTCAATATACATGTAATAAAATACATCCCCTGGTGTGCCAAAAAACCCAAAGTGACCGCAAACAAGACCGCCAAAAAGCCGCAAACCACTGAGTATCCATTCTCAGTGGTCTTATGACTTTCGGTGAAACATTTTTTTTTCCTGCAAATCAACTTGTCATTGACTTTAATAACTTGACCAGTTCTTAAAATGATTTTAAAACTAATCAGAGGTCTCTCATTTTGAATAAGTTTTGTAGATGGGAAAAAATCCAATGACAATTATTCGCATTTTTTAGGGTTCCGTAGCCGAAAAAATAACAGATCCCTTATTTTTTCGTATGTGCACTCGCCTGCCAAGACTGAGGTCAATTCCCAGGTCAAGCGTGTTGTCAGGTCAAACATGTTTCCTGCTTTTCAAACATGGCTCGGGTTTGAGATTATCAACCCGCATTATACAAGGGTGGTGATTACACCTAATCCTCCTCACTGTACTGATATATTCGGTGAGATGAGAGATATAGAGATAGAAATCTATCACGTAGTTTATGAGATATGAGATCATTTCGATAGTTAGCTGTACAAACTTATTATTTACGGTTGGGGTGATAGACACCGTAGAGTGAGCGGAACCCAAACCTAATGTGTCCGAATGAATGAGACTGATTTTCTTTCTTTGCTGCTACGGAACCTTTCATAGGCGAGTCCGGCTCATTCTTGGCCAATTATCTAACATAATATAGAAGGCTTTAATAATTAAGTGACCTCACTATTTTGTTTAGGCTCGTATAAAGCAAGGTCGCATTAGGTTTATCTCCATACCCAATGTATACTAATGTGTTTAATCGTAGAATTTGTCTATAAAAAGGTCAAAAATTGCAAATTATTTCATAAGAATATGTTAAGTTCTTGATAGCAGTAGTCGTGACAGTTTTATGATACATTATACAGTTTATTCGAGAATAAATGAAAATAATCTGCCAAAATTACAAAATGCCGTTCTATAATAACCCTTCAATTTTGAGTCACTTTAAAACTTGTTTTTAATGAGTTAGACACATTTTCGTGTTCAAAAACATTGAATTTTTTTAAAAACTTGTCAATATTATTCAAATTGATGTAATTATAATAAAATATCTATTATTATTTTTATGAACATATACATTCTACAGACGAAACAAATTTAATGTCTTATTTACCATTTATGGCTTATTTTTCTTGTCAAGGCAAGTAACGATGGGCACCAGAAACCAATTATAACGCATTGTTATACCAAAGAACGCATTGACATTGTCAAAATCTATTCGTAATGCGTCACGATTGGTCGGTTAGACCACACAGCTCCGGCATGGAAACGCACTAAGCCCGTAATATCCCACCGCAGGCAAATGCCTCTCATCTCACTAAAGATATCAGTAAACCGAGGATACGTCGTTAAGATCTAGACAAAATATAATAAAACTTCATCTTTCGGGCGAGTATTCCAACCATCAAAAAGTTTCCAATAAATTTTTAAAACCACATTAGCTTGTTTATTTTAAATATATTACCGTCCCAAATAACGAATTCTCAAACATTTTTATTGCCTCTACGTAAAACTAAACAGCTATGTGAATGTTGCTTCTTCGTATAATATAAATTAGATTAGTTTACAAACAGATTTGGATTGAGTTTATATTACAGTGGTTCAATTACGCTTTAATATTAGCAATAAAATGTGATTAATGTGTGTGGGAAGAAGGTTTTATAGCACGAATTTTGTAGCATTAGCGTTATAAAATAGTTGGATAACGTCGTCTTGTTGGAAAATTCTACTAAATCTCGAACACAGTGCAAAAATGTCCACTGAATCGATGGAAAACTATCTATCATTAGAATTTATAGATGTAGGAAGTGAACCTGCCAAGACTAACAGGTAAATTCAATATTTTCTAACTGGCATTTTGCCACGGCCACGGCCAATATAGGCGTGGCAAAACCAATAGATTTATAAAACTCATTCATCATATCACAGATCATAAAAAAGTCTATGGCAGTAGAAAATAATCTGCGAAATGATCGATCTTAGATAGATTTTAATATGAACATTTAATTTAAAAAACCCAATCTCATTCATAAAATAGTAAACAGACCACTGCTGAGACGAGTGACTTAATGCTTCCTTGTTCTATTTCCTTTAGGCCAAATTATTTAAATATTCAAAGATTATAGATAACAAAAATTCATTGAGATAAGATAAGATCTTAACCGGTCCATAGATACACACGATAGACGATTTTTTTAAATCATTTCATTCATGTTCCATGAGACACAGTCTGACATCATAAAAGTACTGTTACAAAAAAAATGACGTGTACTAAATAAAATAAACAAAGATTACTTTGTGCTAAAATTATCTTGCAAAAAAAATCAAGGAAAGCGGACTTTATCGACAAAATGTCTTCGTAGCTGCAGTCATTAGAAGATGTGTGCAGAGTTATGGGATAATCTATCTATAATCTAATTATTTATCTTATACTTAGTAGTACGTATTCACTGTGTCTTAAAAGGTCTAATTTGGAAGATAGTAAGACGAACAAGTATACCTAGTACAATATAACTTCACTACTTTTAGTATTAGGAGATCACTGAAGACAAAATGAATATGAATAAAGAGAGAAATGTACACAAAATAGTTCATGAAATCATTATGTAATAACATCGAGGCACATTTACTGCCAGACTACAAATTGCCATTATAGGACACTTCGTGATCGCCGAAATGTGAAATCAAAACGTGATCAAAATTTCGAATTTTAAAAAACCGCTCGTTAAATTGCTTTATGCAAATTTTTTGAATTCGAAAATAGCATAGCTAGACATGTTTTATTAACACCTAATTGGTATTCAAAAGCGATCAAAGTTGCAAATAGTTCAGCTCATTTTGAAAATTTAAAGCCGCTATAATTTTAGCATAATGATTACCATTCTGTAATGAAGTAGGCAATGCGCGGCGGTCTATATTGACTATTTTATGACCATTTTGACGGGTTTGACCATTTAGCTTAGTTTCAATGTCTGCTATATAACAACCTCCGTGGTCTTGTGGTTTGAGCGCTCGGCTCACGATCCGGAGGTTCCGGGTTCGATTCTTGGTGGGGACAACAATATCTCACAAAAATCTCTTTGTGAGACTGTCCTCAGTTTGGTTAGGGCATTGCAGGCTGAATCACCTGATTGCCCGAAAAGTAAGATGATTCCGTGCTTCGGAGGGCACGTTAAGCCGTCGGTCCCGGTTACTTTCTACGGATAGTAGTCGTTACATGAGTCATGTCAGGCCTTTGGCGGCTCTATAACTCTGATACCAGGATTGGTCATCATAAATTTTATTTGCACAGTATGCATAACCATTCCATTCAACTTTTAAATTCATTATCAATTAGCTGTTTTACATTTTATAAAAAAAAAAAAATATTTAAATTGCTAAATTTGTTTTCCGGTTTTAGATTTTGATTTTTTTTTAATTTGACCTGTCAGAGCAATGACACTTGGCATTAACTAAGCATACTGCTTTATAACTTGTAGTCCTTGTAATGCAGTAGGTATAATGTGAATGACATCTGTGATTCCAATACAATTTAAATCAAATTAAAATTATACGAGAATTTTTACTCTAATTATAACGGTTATTGGCTATATACTATACATGCCTACATTATATTTATAATCAATCGGGTGAAAACCTCTTACCACTGTCCTTTAACCCAACTGCGACGAAGCCCAAAAAGGAGGGTTATGTATCTGAATGTATGTAATTTAAGATGGGGCACGCTATTACTCCGGCCGGGGACTCAACCCCGTTACAATCACTTTATTATGGGGATCATCTAGTACCGGATAATACACACTAAACCCATACGTATTCCGTTGTCCATGGCTTAGGCTAGCAGTTGGGGACCTACATCATATCCTTCTCATATTAAAAATGCGAAAGTTTATGAGGATGTATGTATGTATGTTTGTAGGTATGTTTATTACTATTTCACGCAAACACTGCAGAACGGATTTGTTTGAAAATTTACAGTAAATATAGGTTATACATTAGAATAACAAATGTGATACATTTTATCTCGAAATTCCCGCAGGAACGGGTACAACGCGGGTAAAACCACGAGGTGCGGCTAGTTTTAATATATGTGCTCGTACTAATGTTTCTGCTTCTATCTAGCTGAGTCGGCAATCTAAGATAGCAGATTATGCAATGGCATTGTAACTATGCAAATACATATAGGTATACTTATCATATTTTGGCGTCTGCAAAAAATCACTACATAGTATAAAACAAAGTCGCTATTTTTGTCTGTTTGTTTGTCTGTATGCTTAAATCTTTAAAATTACGCAACGGATTTTGATGCGGTGGGTGATTCAAGAGGAAAGTTTTTATGTAAAAAAATCCCCGAAATTCCCACGGGAACGGGCACAACGCGGGTAAAACCGCGGGGCGCTGCTAGTTTATTATAAAATAAAACATTTATTTAAATATTTGTGTCATAACTCAAACAGCTACTTAAGATTATCATTCCACATTGTTTATTTGACAGGCTGTGACACATTTTGATAATAATCCAATCATGTGCATTATAAATGCAAAGATTTTTAAAAACGAATTTAAAGTGTATTCATTTCATCAAACATAGACTTTCAAAATAATTTACGCGTCAATAACCTAACTGACAACTTCATAAAAAATATTGAAAACCAGTTGTAACTCAAAATTTTGACTTTCATACCTACCTCATTTGTAACAGTGACTAATTTGATTGAAACTCAACGTTCAAAATATATTAAGCATCAAAGCGGCCTGTGACAGCTTGAAAAATAATTATCACTCTAAATCATTGTACCTACCTATATCATTTGACAGCCTATCTATTAAATAATTTAAAGTATTTCGTTTTATTATACGAGATAACTCTGTCATTCGACCGTTACTCAGTGGACCGTTTAGAAATTAAACGAGAATACAAAGACAAAGTTTTATGGTATTGCCCAGTAAAAATAATTTAAGCTTGCCATTTAACTACTAGTGAGCTATTTAGATATGTAAGATACCGCTTCTTAGAAACTTATGTTGCCTTGGTACTTTGTCACCAGTCAGTTTAAGCAATTTGGTAACCGTACATTTCGAAAAAGGAATTAAAAGTAAAATACATATTTGTGAGTAATCCCCGGTGCCTTCTCGTTCCGTTTGGCTGTTCGTTACAGAAATGATTATTCATATCGGATCTGCAGTTTCTGAGATTAGCACGTTTAAAGCAACAAAAGAAAGCTCTTCAGCTTTAGTATATTGGTACAGTCGACTCTCGTTAATTCGAAACTTGAGGGACTCTTAAAATATTACGAATTATCGAATGTTTGAAATATCAAATGGTTCGAAATTTGTGTGGACGCCGATGAGTTCGAATTAACGCATCGTTTTATTATATACAAATTTGAACGTGTCGCTCTTTCTCTCTGCAACTTTGAATTGTCGAGTGTTGGACGCCGATGAGTTCGAAATAACGCGTCGTTTTATTATTTATCAACGATTTTTTCGTTCGAATTACCAAGTGCATAAAAATGTATTGATTTAGTTCGAAATATAAAGAGATTTTGTAGGGAACTCGTGATAACTTTGAATTATAGAGAGGTTCTAATTATCGCAGGTTGGAATTAACGAGAGTCGACATATTCTTAAGGCAACTCCCACTGCAGGCCAAAATACTTCTCAGTACAAAAATGGCATTTAAACCAAAAACTATTTAAACAAGATTTTACTGAATATATGCCACTCATCGTTAATTTCCAGCAACGTATTGCCCGCACCTTTAGTCTTCAAAATCCATCTCATCGACGAATGTGGTCGACTACGACCCTTCGTACTGTCAGGATTGCAACAAAAAGATTTTGGCACTAAATACGACAGACTTGAGGCATGACCAACCCAATCCCATTTCAGTTGATAACTTAAATAGTCGAAAATGAGAGGAAGAAAAGACCCCTTCCGTAAATCCTTAACTATTTAAATCTATAGCTTAGTACCTATCACTTCTTAACCCCAATTTCACCATTACAACTAAACTCGTTATGTTCAAATTAAACCCAGATCAATAGCTAAACTGGGATAACTTCAGGGTATTTGTGGGTTCCGAATATAAATATGTATTATTTAATTATTTATTAGGTACTAGCAGCGCTCCGCGGTTTTACCCGCGTTGTACCCGTACCCGCAGGAATTTCGCTATAAAAAGTAGCCTATGTCCTTTCTCAGGCTCCTTGACTAACTGTGTACCAAATTTCATTCAAATCGGTTCAGTAGTTTTGGCGTGAAAGCGTAACAGACAGACAGAGTTACTTTCGCATTTATAATATTAGTTAGGATAGTATGCACCACACAAATTCCATTTACCTAATATATTCGTTCTGCAATCCGTTTCTTAATTCATAGACATAGATAATATGTTAATTACTGCATTAATTCGGTCTGACAAATTAATTCTGCTGTCACCTAACCTAATCTTACTTTAATTGAAATGGTTTTTGGACTAGCTATATTAATGATATCTTAAAATATCTCTTGACGATACATTAGCTGTACCTGCTGCCTACGTAAATCTCATAACTACCGCCACATTCGTAGGCGTAACCAGTATTCATAATTTTAAACATTTACTACTAAGAAATGGAGCTTGGTATAGTTAATGGACACGTGGATTTGATAATATATCAATAGATGTAGTATAAGTACTGTCAGGGACTAAAAAGTTGAAATAGCAATTGATTTAATAGTACTTAGTACTGCCGTGTCGCGACGATAAGAATCCACAGGAAGGTGATGTTTTAAGGCAGTTGAATTTCCTAGTTCAGTAAGGGTGCCTGTCCATTGAAGCCAATAGGGTGGCATACAATTTCCGCTTACAGTGTTATGTGCAATCCTATTTGTTTACATTTCTCCGTTTCTCCGCTCCGCAGCCTCGCTCCACTTCAATGGACAGGCACCCTTACAAGTGATTACTGTTTCTCACGGACTACATATTATAATTTTGAATAAAACTAAATGATTACTAAATTGTAAAGGTCTCTTGGATTTACTACCCTAAATTACGGACATTTCTTGAATTTTGAATCTTAAGTTGACAAAATAGTAATGTTAGGCCTACGTTCAGACAAACTTATAAGGGTCTTTTTATAATTTGTGCCTTAGCTTGAATAGTATTTAAAACAAAAACCGTTATTCAATTTTTTCACTTTCTTCTTCTTCATAGAGTGGATGGTCAACCTGACCAATCCCGGTGTCAGAGTTATTGAGCCGCCAAAGGCCTGATGGCTTAACGTGCCCTCCGAAGCACGGAATCATCTTACTTTTCGGGCAATCAGGTGATCCAGCCTGCACTGCCCTAACCAAACTGAGGACAGTCTCACAAAGTGATGTTTGTGAGATATCCCCACCGGGAATCGAACCCGGAACCTCCGGATCGTGAGCCGGGCGCTCAGGCCGCAAGACCACGGAGGCTATTTTCACTTTACTGCTTGAGTATTTCTTTCCTGACAGTACCTTTGTTTTAACGTATCATTATAGTAACTAAAAGATAGGATCCAATCGTAATAAACGTTTGCCTTTGGCTTGACTCATAAATGTTTCATGATTTAAATGCTTTTTATTGTCAACGGTATATTATTACTAATCGCCTTATTTCCTAGATCTATTCATTCTTATTAGCAATGCAAATTAACTAGATTAAACATGGAAATAATTGCATTTTTTATTCATTTAAGACGGTAATAGGTTTATGTATAATACTTTATTGTTTTTTACTTTACTTTTACAGACAGCTTCTCTATCGTACTTCGGAGAGCATGTTAAACTGTCGGTCGCGGTTTCAATCGTCAGAATATGTCGGAGGCCTTTTGGCGATCAAAAACCTTCGGCACCAGGGTTGGCCACTTTTTAACTATAACTCTATCGAACTTACTTACAAACAGCTCATTATAATATTTTAGTTTAGATTCTGTTTTAGAGGTCGCAGTAATAGTAGCCCTTTATTCAAAATTAGAATGTTTGTTTTCGTTTCCATTTTGTTATACTACAAGTCCAAAAAAGCGATACTAATCAGTAGCCATACTGTATCAGTTTTCAAACGAACACATATGGTATTTAACCATGAAAGGACCATAGTTAAGTTATTAGCCTGTAATGTCCCACTGCTGGCCAAAGGCCTCTCATCTCACTAAAAATATTGGTGTAGGTATAGACAGTGAGGAGGATTAGGCATAATCACCACGCTTGCCAAATGCGGGTTGGTGATCTCAAACCCGAGCTATGTTTGAAAAGAAGGAAACATGTTTTCGCTCGACCCGGGAATTGAACCCGGGACAGGGCTTGGCAGGCGAGTGCACATACCACTAGACCACCGAGGCGTAAGGAACGTAGTTATTGAAAACAACCTTAAACTATTGCTATTCTGCCCACACAACAACGGTTCATATGCAATCCGAGGCACGTCTTACTAAGTAATACATTACATGTTTTAAAAACTTGCATTATTCATGCCAAATGACGATTTCATACTGCTAAAGAAAAATTAGGCTGGTTTAGCGAACAGAACGTTAGAAAGATAAGCGTATTTGCTAATAGTAGAGACGTTTAGTGTTTAAAATTAATTTATAGTTTACTATCTGCCCCGGCAAACGTTGTTTTGCCATATAACAATGAAGGGTGGACTACCCTTAACATTTACAGGGATGAAAAATAGATGTTGTCCGATTCTCAGACCTACCCGATATGCACACAAAATTTCATGAGAATTGGTCAAGGCGTTTCGGAGGAGTTTAACTACAAACACCGCGACACAAGAATTTTATAGATTAGACTAGCTGTCCCGGCAAACGTTGTTTAGCCATAGAACAATTTAGGGGTGAACTACCCTTTAGGGGGATGAAAAATAGATGTTGTCCGATTCTCAGACCTACCCAATATGCACACAAAGTTACATGAGAATATGTCAAGCCGCTCGGAGGACACTGCGACACAAGAATATCAGGGTTAGACACTAACAGACTCGATAGACATGAATAAACTATTGTTTATCGAACAGCGCCCGCTTTTTTACCCGCATTGTACCCATTACCGTTTGAATTAGGCACAAAAAGTAACTTTATAATTCCCTCTTTAATATGGCTATCATAAAAGTAAAAGTATTAGCTTGTTATGTCCCACTGCTGGGCAAAGGCCTCTCATCTCACTGTAGATATCAGTACAGTGAGGAGGATTATTCGTAATCACCATGATTGCCTAATGCGGGTTGGTGATCTCAAACCTATGATATTATGTAAAAATATTCTAACAAATCCGATTGTTAGTTCCAGAGATTAACGCTTTCACAACAACTTTATTCCCATACTATTATAGATTGTGTGGCAGGTGTCTTACTGGTATTAAAAGAAATAGTAGATCACTACATATTATAAAACAAAGTCGCTTTCCGCTGTCTGTCCCTATACTATATATGCTTAGAACTTTAAAACTACGCAACGGATTTTGATGCGGTTTTATTTAATAGATAGACTGATTCAAGAGGAAAGTTTATATGTATAAAAAATCCCGGAATTCCCACCGGAACGGGCACAACGCGGGTAAAACCGCGGAGCGCTGTTAGTAAATATTAAATAGTACAAAATTCCCAGATGACGCAATATAAAACCAAACTATTGGTGTCCACGCCAGTAAAAATGTTAATATGTGATGTAAACATTGTATTCAAATGATAACAAACGAACCAGTTCGGTTTTTAGACGGTGTAATTCAACGAAACAAAAGATTATTCCGAGAATAATCTAAAGAATCGGGGACCTTCATTCTAGTCGAGGAATCTATTTTAATATTCAATATCATCGGTTAACGGTGACCTTACCTAAACCCTTGGCAAAAAGGTAGAGCAAAAACAATAATTGTTGTTACTGTCCGGCTGTAGGTAACCTTCCGAAGTGTTGTAGACAAATCGATTGTTTTCTTAGGTTTAGCGAACACTTCTCATTTTTAATTGAAACTACGTGTACACTCTGCTTTTATTTCACACAAGCAGCGACCCGCGGATTTACCCGCGCTGTGCCCAATCGGGGGAATTTCGGGATGAAAAATAGCATATAACCTTCCCGTTGAATGTGGCTATCATTTACAAAAGTATTATACTAGTAGATTGGTAGTTTCTGAGATTAGCGCGTTCAAACAAACAAAAAACAACCTTTTGTATAATTTTACAGCTAATCATCTTAGTAAGTATATATTTTTATCTAACGTTTCGGCCCCTTACAGGAACCGCAGTCACAGAAGACTTCTTGGTTCGAGTCTTATCTGCAAAAAGTATCCGTAAACGTAAACGTAAACATCAATTCAAGACATCCGATTGATTTTGACAAGTTGATTTTGTTATCGATCTTTCTCATGGATATTTGATAGCTGTAGGAAGTTTTTCACTTGTGTAATAAAACACGTGACATCACTACATAGTATTAAACAAAGTCGCATTCCGCTGTCTGTCGGTCCCTATGTATGCTTAGATCTTTAAAACTACGCAAAAGATTTTGATGCGGTTTTTTAAATAGATAGAGTGATTAAAGAGGAAGGTAACACCAACGTGGGTAAAACCAAGGGGCGCTGCTGGTTTATTCATATAGTACGATAGGTACGATAACAATATTTAAATATCATGTCGATCAGTGACATTACGAGCGCGCGATGGTGATGGCTTCCGTGACGTAGCCATAATGTAGGTAAATTCACGATAAGGCTAGTTTTTTAGTTTTAACGTTTATATTTTTGCTAAAATCATTTAAAGTAAATGTGTAAAAACAAAAGGAAAAATACTGGCTTAAAGTATCGGTCTTATAAAGTAAATGAGTATAGACATTAGCGAAATATGTATTGGGCTTGTCATGGTCTGCGGGCTTAGATACACACCAAAGACGTAAGTATAAGTATACTCGGAATATCTTCTCTTCATATAGAAATAGAGCAAAGATATGTACTTAAAGAAGAGAAAAAACTTAACTCTTAGCCGTGCTGGAGAGAGATAGTCGGTTTACTTCGTTTTATAGAGCTTTTTCACACGGGTGGATGTAACAGAGTAATCGGTCTTGAAAACTGAAACTTGCCGACTATCTCTTGGTTATAATAATAATGCGGGCCATACACGATCAAGTTCACCGTAAAGTTTGCACCGGACTTCATGCGGTGTTCACGGCGTATGGGTATAGGTGTGCAAGTGTACTTACACCACCAAGTTTACTAGCCGCCACATCAAAGCCGTAAACTTGATCGTGTATGGCCCGCATTAAGAGATCTGATTCCATATAAAAAGAACCGTGGAACATGACATTCGCAAAATTAGTTTACTTTTCTCCACACACATTAAGTACTATCACGCTTACTTTTGTTAAGATCGCATTCGTGTCATGTCATGCTAAATTCATTCCGCACGAACACTACAGCAACAAAAAACTTTACAATATTAAATAATAAACTTCTTTGCATACATAAGTTCAATGTATCACTGCGGTTGAATACAATGAAAACAGAACATGTGGTCGATTTTTAAAGGAATACCTATTAATCATTTATATTGTTATGCAACATGCTATACAAGTGTTGCTTTGACTATGGATTGCCCCGTGTCTTACATTTATGGAAGTGTTTTAACCACGTAGAGTTCTAATAAGGAGTGTCCTTAACAGTTTCCATCAGATTAAATACCGAAGGACGTCAGATCTGAGATAAAGCAACTATATAGATGCGGTAACTGCCATCTGTTGAGGTGTTGATCGTTTCTGTTAGGACTTCAAAGTTGCGATATCCTTTAGCACGATTTACATTGTATTACTTCAGTTATATAACTGTGCTGTCCCACTTTTTAGCAAAGGTCTCCCTCAACGTCTTATATCACATTAAATAACTAATTTTCATAAGCCTCAATGGCATAATATTTTTCTAGGGCCAGACTAAAACGATTCTCAAAAATTTACTACTAATCGTCAATATTTTTTGTTATCTGCTAATTCTTTGAAAATGTATCGTTTTGAGTTAAACATTAAACCAAAGAATACTTAGAAAAATATTAAAAGTCCTTAACCTGTCAGTCGAAATTGTGAGCTAAATTATTATTCGACTCATAAAGTTGCAGTTGCAAAACGAAACGAATCGATTTGGTCAACCGTGGCCTTGCTTTCATGTCATCGGATCTTTCTATTGAAACCAATTAACAATCGCGATTTAACGGTACATCATAAACTTTTCAATAACAAGTATTTTCATTAATGATTGATAGTAGCGCTCGTGGCGTAGTTTGACTCAGCGATGTTAGTTCATTGCGATTGTTAAGCAACGTGCAGCTCGACCCCTACTTGGATGGGTGGCCGATATTTGCATTTTTATCTGAGCGCTACCGTGCTTCGGAGAGCACGTTAAATTGTCGGTCCCGGTTGTTTCAATCGTTAGACCATGTCGGAGGCCTTTAGGCGGTCTAAAAACTCCGACGCCACTAAGTTACTAGAACTTACTTACTTTATTATTGATTTTTATTTATCGCCCGATTACTTAAATCAGTTTGACTGTTTTCGTTTTGGAAATCATTGTTCAAAGAAATTGAGAACCTGTTTTTGACCGCGTGATTGTTTTTGCTCTGTATTTAGCCGGACTTACTGTCTGCCATTATGCCTGCAACCAAACTTTGTGTTCAGTTCCATAAAACCGCAATTTTCGAGGTATATTACATGCTAGAACACACGTCTAATTAAATAATTCATCTTTAAACTATTTTGAGATCAACCAACCCGCATTTGGCAAGCGTGGTGATTATGAATTATGCCCAATCCTCCTCACTGTACTGATATCTTCAGTGAGATGAGAGGCCTTTGCCCAGTAGTGGGACATACAGACTACTACCTTTTTTCAATGGCATTAATGTTAAACAGAAACTTAATTTACGGATGAACTTGGATGTTATTTCACAATTGTATCTAATTTCAGCCTTTTAACAAAATCTATCCTTACTAATTTAATAAAGAGTTTTATTTTTGTTTCAACGGTTACTCCCTGGAACCACCAATCCAATTCGAATGACTCTTTTAACATTGAAACATTTTATTATGATACATTCAACAGGAAGATAAACTTATCTTCCTAATGTAAAAAGTAACTACTTTTTACCCCAAAATTACGGGATCGGGTAGAACTCTGGGATAAAACCACAGGTTACATAATAACAGTAGTGTTCATTGAAGTCGCTCTTAAAAGCTAATAAGCTGGCTGTAAGTCCAGTTGGCTGAATTTCGAACAAATCATGAACAAGTGACTCAAGTCGTGATGAAGTCGAATACATATAATATCTTATGCTCATTTTGAGACCATTAATGCATGTATACGGGTACAATATTACTAAATTGCATACTGAAGTAAATTTATTGCTTCGGTTAATTCCAATTTTCGAACATTGTTCGGATTTAAGACCCGCATTACGCGCATGACGGTTAAACCTAATCCTTCTCATCGTACTGATAACGTTTAGTAATAGAAGAAGCCTTTACCATCATCGTCACTACATAGTATAAAACAAAGTCGCTTTCCGCTGTTCATCTGTCTGTCCCTATGTATGCTTAGATCTTTAAAACTACGCAACGGATTTTGACGCGGTTTTTTTAAATAGATAGAGTGATTCAAGAGGAAGGTTTATATGTATAAAAAATCCTGAAATTCCCACGGGAACGGATACAAAGCGCTTAAAATAGTGCTGCTAGTTAAATATAAGAGTAAAGAACTCTTGTCGGGAAAACTGATGCATGCTTTTCTACTTGTTTCTTATAATTAGCATCTTCCTTTACATCTCTATACGATATGACAGACAGCTTTTCCTTAATTTGCTCATATAACTAATTCTATTGCTTCCTCTTCCTCGCTTCCCTTCAATTTTACCCTCTATGATGCGGGCATTTACATGGTAGGATAATGAGTGATTTAGCTGTTTATTTCTTGCATACTCCCTAGGTAGACAAGTGCCAAGCGCAGTGATACTGTGATTAAGACATCTGTCCATTATGACAATAGACAACCTAATTGCGATTGTCTATTGGGATTGGCACAAAATCATTGTAGTATAAGAAGGCAAGATTTATCTTCACTAAGTACGACTATGTTTTAGCAACTGTACTGTATGTATGTAGTATGATTGATAAAATTGTATACGCATACAATGTATTCCCAAAAATCCTATTGATTAATTTAGATTACATTTTATCTAACTTCTGCGTACTTTATCTGACAGTTGGGGACGGAAAAAAATATATCAATAGTAAGGTACTAGCAGTTTTGTTTTTTATCGATTGTGAGCAAATGTTACGTAAGTTTCATTGAAAATATTTGAAGATATTTTTTTGAATATATTTTTAGTTACAAGACTCATTATACATGTTAAGAACAAGTGAAAGACTTTAATTACATGTGTAGTCACTAATCAGGTGTTAATACGACCACGTCAAAAAAGAGATGCCTTCGATAAATATTATGGCAAAAAATATTTTTACATTGACGTTGGTACTGTATGAATAATTTTTTTGCCTCCTTTTTATTAGTTACCTATGTACGTCTCCGTTTAATAGATATTATCAAAGCATAATTATATTTTTTGAACTTAATATTCTTTCTTTTTAATAAAATTAGAATACAAGTGATACAGGTAGTTATTTTGAGATGGGTACAAGTTAGATAAGCAACAGAGGGACGTTTAAAGATAGGTATGCGTTTTTGAATGATAAGATTGAAACTAGATAGTGTAAATGTTATTCGAATTGGATACAATTTATAAACATATATTGGAAGGACTTTATATTTAAAAGCAAGCACTCAATATATACAACACGATACTCAGTCGTCGCTAGTCAGTGACTCTTATTTGGGTGTGAATACTATTTTAGTTCGCATTTAAATGAATAGATAATCGCAATGTACGAAAAGGTACATAGGTACCTTTTCGTATAAATTTTATTTTGTTTATGTCACAAACTTGATTGTTTTTGCCTCAAATGGCACTGTAACATTACTTCAGTAACTTTAGTAGTCCGTACTCCATAGTTGCAATTTTGATATACATAATCAAATCATCCATTTATTTTGATGTACCTACACACGCAAGCGATTAAAAATGACAACTTAATATCTTATAATTAAAAACGATTTAATAACAACCAACGCAAAATCGACGATTAGATATCGAATCTTAGTTCAAACGTATTTATTTAAAACAACATTTATACCTCAATTTCAATACTATGCAAGAACGTATTATTTACGGCGTAGTAATTTATAATAACGTATATTTTATATTTATGTCAAAACTGGAACTTGTTTTTGTGATAATCACACCGGACTGTTTTGGTAGCTTCATTATCTTACGAGTAAATAGGCGGGTGCATGTAAGCAGTCATCTTTATCAGAGTTTGTTTACGCACAACCCGTACGTGTACATAATATCTCGGCACGGAATCCGTGCATGATATTCGAAACAACCATCGGCACAATACACCAGCGAGTATTCTGTACAAGTTGAGCTTGAACCCACAGTAAACTGCTGATTAATTAACTACTATTACAGTCCGTTCTATTTATAGAATCCGCACAGAGATCACGTCTTTGTCTGTATTAATGTAACGTAAACGACTACCAAGCGTCCCATATCTCTGCAACCCGCACCGGCGAACCTAACATTGTTAAATAACCTAAAAATACATTAAACCAAAATGTCAAACTCACCTAAACAAACTATACGTTGCTTCTTCATCTTGTAAGCGGTCATTATTGCACAAAGTGTTTGTTTCACAGAGTGAGGTTAGGAGCACGAATACGTCACGTCATTTTGACAGGTGACGCGGGATGTCACCGCCACCTTGCAGGGGCTGGCCGGGCCCACTCCAGAGTAATGTAGCTTGTTTTGTCACCGGAATGGCATAGTTTGGAAGGTAAAGCAGCGTTTGCGTCGGGTTGTCGCGGCCAATGAACGGCGCGGGCCGCAGTTCCAAGGTCAACGGCGATGCGGCGCCGGCAGGGGGCGCTGATGGCGGCACACGAGCGACGACTGCGCTGCCCGTATGGCAACTAACAGAAACAGTACCTACCGAGCGTGATGCGCCGATAAGCGGTATTATGGAATAAATAAAAACCGATGAGATGTGAATATGAATGAATGCAACGTCCACGCTCTGATGTGGCTATTATAAATAATACATTGTCGTAGAAATTCACTTGTCACAGTTGTCACTTACATTGCATGTACAAGGTGATTACATCTAATTAAGTGTAGGTATTCTTACAATAACACACTTTTTATTATTTAATGAATAAATCACCTGCCAGCAATCATTACGCACCCCAATTACCTATTGCGAATGAAAAAAATTAACCTGTTTATCCTATTAAGCCAAAAAAACAGGCAGGTAGGCAAATTTAAGACAGCTATAAAGAAATAATTAATTCAAAGAGGCGGCCGCGGCGCTAAGGAAAGTTGTCAAATATTTTTAGAGGAGGCAATGCTAATTAATAGGTATGTTGATCAAAGACCATTTTGAATATAGGCAATCTCCACCTCGAATAAAAAAATATAAATAGATTGCGAAATATTCGGAATATTTAAAAATATGTTAACTTTATGTCTTTTTAAAACAAAAATTATAATAACTTCGTATAAATTAGAATTAATTTTCTCGGTTGATCCATTTAAAAAAAAAATATTCTAGCCTCAGAGGTTAGAAAACACATTAAACATAGTTCCGCTACTAAGCACTAGATGGCAGCACATGTAGCTAAAACGGCTTTTCTCAATAAAAACAAAACTTAATTCAAAATAAATATTAATGATGTGCTAAGTAATAAATTATTTATTATTCACAGTCTTATCTTTTAAATCTTTCTATTGAATTATAATATCTAAATAGCGCCTCACGGTCTACGTTTCGGTTTACCACTGAGAGTAATATTACCATTTTAATGAAAAGATAAGTGTTAATTAATTAAACCATCTACATATATCTACACAAACAAAACAAAATAAATAAATAAAAGTAAAAGTATTTGCCTGTAATGTCCCACTGCTGGGCAAAGACCTCTCATCTCACTGAAGACACTCACGGCTTGCCAAATACGGATTGGTGATCTCAAACCCGAGCCCCACCTGAAAAGTAGGAAATATGTTTTCGCTCGACCCGGGAATTGAACCCGAGACCTCAGCATTGGCAGGCGAGTGCATATACTGAGGCGTTTATCACTACATAGTATAAAACAAAGTCGCTACTTTTGTCTGTTTGTTAGTCTTTAAAATTACGCAACGGATTTTAATGCGGGTTTTTGTAATAGGTAGAGTGATTCAAGAGGAAGGTTTATATGTATAAAAATTCCCGAAATTCCCACGGGGACGGGTACAACGCGGGTAAAACCGCGGGGCGCTGCTAGTAAATACATATATCAAGAAGTAAACAAAATAAGTTTGAATAGTGTTCATTCTGGTGTCGGGAGTTTTTAGACCGCCTAGGGGCCTCTGTGATGGTCTAACATTTCAAACAATCGGGATATTTGACGTGCGCGCTACCGAAGCACGATAGCGCTCCGATAGATATGCCACCATCAGCCACACATCCAAGTAGGACCGAGCTGCACATCGCTCAACCATCGCAATGAAATAACATCGCTTAGTCAGACAACGCCACATAATCATTTTGAAAATAAAAATCATATAGCGAGTCAAGCGTATCGCATCGGTCACGAAACGCAATGGGCAGGTGGAAACATCAACGGGTGATCGAGCATTTGTAGGAACGAAAACCAACCACTGTATCGACCCAAAAGTCGAAAGAAGGTACTTGCCGACGAATGTCAGTAATACCCAAGAATTAGACGTGAAGCATGATCAACAGCTGGTAATGTAAATCTATACTCTATATAAGCCGCGCCCCGCGGTGTATCCGTTCCCGCGGGAATTTCGGGATAAAATGTACCCCATATGTTACTCTGATGTATAACGTATACCTATTGCTGTAAAGTTTCATGCAACTCCGTCCAGTAGTTTTTCCGTGAAAGAGTAACAAACATACATCCATCCTCAGAAACTTTCGCATTTATAATATTAGTACGAAGTAGGATGTACGATATACTAATACATAAAGCGCAAGAGTTAGATTTTTTGTTTATTTGGTCGCGCTAATCTCAGAAACTACTCGTCCGATTTGAATAATTGTATTATGTATTGGGTAGCCATATTAGGGAGAAAGGTAGGCTACTATTTATCCCGATATTCCCATGGGCACAATTTAGGAAAACTTAGACACGAACGCTTCTAGTTTAAAAATTAAGTGAGGGAGACCTAGAAGCCTTTATTTTATCTAGGAAATCTTTACTCCGTTTTCTTGGCATACGTTTCAAAATATCTTTGCTTCTGTAGAATAGACCTTGTATACACCTCTCTATTAAACGAAAAAACTAATATCTTGGTGATGAATTGGTAATTGTTAAAAATGGCACTATAAAAAACAAATAAAAATGTATCTGAGTTCGGCAAATAAAGTTTAAGAGTTACATTTAACACCCAATTGGGGCATAATCAAAAAGTTATAGACAACATAATGGCGACCTCACAGAGGTTTTATGGCTTTTTATCGAACTCTTTTCATTACCCAATTAATTACGAGATTTTGTAGGTGCAATAACAATGTCGATAGGTATAAACTTTTATTTATAAGATCAGATACTCGTATATAAAAAAAAGTTTTGCGCAAGTTATTGTACCTAACCACTAAAATAAACCTGCTATTTCGCCTGTTTTTCTAAAGCTATAACAATCAGTTCACTTTTCATGTAGATAAAATCGTTCAAATTGACACAGCCATAGTAATAATCAATATTTCTTCTTTCTACGTCAAGATGTGATGATATCAATAAAATACGTCATAAGGAGTAGGTTATTCTTATTAACCTTTGGTGTATCACTTGTTACTTTTAACATGACATACGCTTTCTGATTTTTTTTTGTGTATAAAATTACAGTTGTCGAAGATTCCATCGGAAAATGTTTATCACTACATACACATAGTATAAAACAACGTCGATTTCCGCTGTCTGTCTGTCGGTCCCTATGTTGGCTTAGATCTTTAAAACTACGCAACGGATTTTGAAGCGGTTTTTTAAAACAGGTAGAGTGATTCAAGAGGAAGGTTTATATGTATAAAAAATCCCGATTTTTCCACAGGAACGGGCACAACGCGGGTAAAACCACGGGGCGCTGCTAGTTATTTATAATCTTTATATTCAATTTATTCCATATTTTGATGTCTGAAGTTAATAAACATCAACCTACTGAACTGCCTACTACAGTACCGACATTTTATGGTTTGCAAAAGTGAATTTTAGTTTTCGTTAATAACAAGTTATTGGTCAATAAAAGTATTCATTAATCATAACGAATGTTAACCTGATTTCAAGAAGGTTATTATAACATTTAAGCGATGATGTCATCGTAGGGTTGACTCACTTTATTGGTCCTCAACTGTACTAAATTCTTATTTCCACATTTTTTATGATTTTATACATATTTATATATCTTTTGTGCCTTACAAACGCATTTTAGATCAAGATTTGACCGTTGTTTATTAGAAACATAAAAGGTATCGTATCTAACAATCTATAATATCGCAATCCTGTGCAAAGGCAGAGTAAACAATTTTATGTTAAAAAATGTGCACTTAAGTTTTCAGTAGAGTGATAAAGATTGCAAGATAAGGTGTTTTTGTTGAACGGATTACTTTAATTTAAAGTATTTTTGTGTAAAAACTTTAATTTTTGTCCATACCAAAAAGAATGCAAATTGTTCCAAACAAAAGACATCAACGCATTATTATTAGTAGCGTCACTTATTTCCAAAAAAAGTCTATTAGACTCTTGTCACTAGTGTAATATGTTCTTCATATGTTTTCATTGGCTAATAAGATGTCTGGATCTATACATGCTCCAACCTGATTAATTTTTTATCCAAAATTAAGGTCATAAAGTTGTCTTATAAAGTTAGTTAGTAAAGTAAAAAATACACACATCTTTGTTTTACTTACCATTTGATAGATTGATTGTATCGTATTCCCATTCGTTGTGAGCCAATCGTACTCCAATCCATGATTTGCTCACAAATTTTCATAAAGTAAGGTTCTTAAATATATACTTATACTCGTATGTTCAATTTCAACAAGAAGAAACCTTGCTTTACAATACAAGTTGAAATGAAATAAAACCACCGTTTCCTGAGCTTTAACTGATGACTACACAGTTAAATTTAATTCAGTCTACTCAGTAATATTTATACACTACGCACACTTCACGTTCGTTTTACATTTTTTTCTAACGTTTCGGCCCCTTTTCAGGATCCGTGGTCAAAGAAGACTGATATATTTAGCGGATATACAAAAAAATATCGCAGGTAGCGCCAAATACATTTTTATTAGTTAAGAAATGTCAAGATCAGCGCACAAAGAACTAACAAAGGTCTATAGATTTAATGACCCTTAAAGGTATAACCAAGGTTAAATCCATGCGTATACCCCATGATATAACATATATGACGTGTTGCTCCGCCGACCACAACCGCAAGCGGTTTAATTACATTACACTGCACCTCCCCCGGTAAAGAGATACACAGAACTATACCACCAATAGAAATCACGAAACCGATTGTTAGAAATGAGCTGATCGCTAATTACCTCTGGTACCTAGTTTATTGTTCACATTCAGCGACTGTTACTTCCATGAATATTGCATACAGCCGTTTGGACTAGTTTTTCATTGCCTTTCATTATACGAGTATTTATGATATAAGATTGAAGAGAAAGATCTAAAATGTATAAATGACGATAAAAATGACAACAATTTTTTTAATAACGTTGCCAATTGGTATTAATGACCGTGAAAACATGTGAAAATAAAAGAGAAAAGTTGCTTTTCATTCACAAATAACAATCTATGTATTAAAATAAATAAAACACACAAATAAATTTTACATTTTATTTAAAAATAAATTATTGTAGTACAACTTGCACCAATAACAACAAAATTTTGGTTTGAACAACTTGAAACCTTAACTTTCGCTCAAAGCAACTTAAACCTTATTGCGTACATTATAGAATATAAAATTAAATACTACAGTGCGATAGGACCTAGGTAATGTAGAATAAAAAAAACTAGTTTTTATAATTTAAAACTCACAAGTATAACTAACATTCAACAACACAAGAGATTCGAAAACGTAAGTTGATTACATTGTTTGAGAAAAAACGTTAAAATACCGTTACTTAATAACTATAGTTGTTCGTTATTTAATCGTTATTTGAACGTTATTTCCCATTGTAATTCAGCCTTATCGGAATCAAATTCCGTCACACATCAAACACGAATTGAAGCATGAACAAATTGTCTACTTTCCAATGAACCAAACACACTGTATTCTAAGTTATCGGTTGAAGGCACAGCGTATTCAAGTTAATTACTAATGATGTCCTTATGTGCCTACCATTAAGGTTTATATTCCTATGTAACCGCAAACGCGTGCTCTAAACAATTATCTTACAAACTTAATAATACAAATGTTTTAACTTATTAATTCAAACGCCTTAATTAAAATTGTTTTTATATCTGTTGCGGCATTGAATCGTTTCTCTGTTTAGGCGTAGCAAGATCTCACTCAATGTTATTATGTAGTATACATTTTTGTTATACAATACACTCATTTATGTATTCAAAATCAAAATATGTAATAAAGGTAAATACTTTAACTGAACGATATAAATTCTTGTTAGTTGTATTGAACTATAGCCTTTGATACTTTAGGCTATGTGTTTTACAATCTATTTTTTTACATACATGTCCTAAAGTGTAAACTAAAAAATAGCCAATACTTCAAGGCAATTCCTTGTGTAAAGGAAAAAAGGTATGACTTTTCCTCTACACAAAGAATTGCTTCTGGTTCGAAAATAAGACATACCAGTTTGTAATGCTGGGACTTGGTAACAAAAAAAGATTTATTAGATTTATTTTGTCAAAAAAAAAAATTAATTCGAAATTATGTTCACAATTTACCAAGATGTCAACCCATCTACTGATTCAACCATCATCTACCGCTAGTCAAAATAAAAACAATGATACTTCATTTATTAGAATGCCGCTACAAACAAAAAATAAATCATGTATTAAACTACAAAATAAACAGCCAAATCTTAAATTAAGATATCCTTATAAATATCATAAGTAATTTTGAATCTCATTTTTAATTTAACGTCATGGATTAAATCTAATCTAGAGTCTTGTAGGCGCAAACTAAATCAATTTGTTAAGGTACTTTGAGATTTAAAGAATAAATAATATTTACTTAAGTATATTATTTATTTTTATTTTTTTGCGTTCGTTTTTGAATTGCTTATTCCCAAAACACTTTTAATTCTTTACGAAAAAAAGGGGCATGTCAAATCTAAAAAAAACAAGTTAACAAAAAAATTAACATCTGTGAGAATAAACTGATTCAAATATGATCAATGAAAATATTAAGCACACATAAACCCTTACCATATTCAAACTTCTATCATACCTAAATATCTCAATGAGTATTCTCGAATTTTATATTAATACAAGGTATTAAATAGCTTACTATTTTCATTGACCCAAAAAAATTAACTTTAAGCCCCGAAGTACCTCAACAATGACACATCTAAACACTGGGTGATAGGACAAAATGCTTATTCTAATTATCTAATATATTTCCTATTATAATGAATCCTATCGGCATCATTTATAATTGACCGCATTCAATAAAATTCCTTTATTGCCTCACTCTTATAATATACATATAAATTCATATACATAATGAGTTTTTCAGTTGCTTTAGTTATTCTCAACTTGCCAAATTCGCTCTTGATATTGCCAGGTTTCACTTAATACTGCCAAGATTGTCCTAAGCACTGGCAAGTTTTATCTTAGCATTGCCAAGTTTGCATTAGGCATTGCCAGGTTAGCCAAATCTGTGGTACCTTTTTATTTAGTTTATTTAACAGATACATCATTACTAAAAAACAATAGCCATTCAATCGAATACAGTCACGCACAAATTGGTTATGAAAATAAAGTGTTTTGCTATTCATGTTGCATAAAAATTACGCAATGATGTTCTTTCAAACTTAGTAACGCCAATCAAACATATAAAAGTGTCAAATCTGATAAAATTAATTAATTGAAAAAAATATTTGAATTTAAACTGCAGTTTTTCTTTACCGTGATGCTTAAAATTATTCTGTGTACTTTACAATATATCCTCTTGAGACAAAAGTTGATCAAATTTAGCTTTTAACTTTACATTTGTTCCTTCAACCCATAATTCTGTTTGAATCTAATTTTGATCAACATTCTCCTTAACGTATGTGTTCGCTATTTGTGTAAAGGCAGTATGTATGCAATTGTACTTTCGTACTAAAGTGTATTATTTTTATAAAATTAAGCTCAGACCTAATAAAAACTCAAAAAAGCGCTGCCCACATTGAAGTGAAGCCAGTTTTGTAAACACATGTGCAATCTTGCAAAGTGTACACATTTATGCACAAATTCCACCCTATTATCTCACTAGCTTGCTTCACAATTTCAACAGCGCTTAATCTTGACTTTTCCTTTGATCTAAGATATTAAGTACTATTATTGTAATTAAGTTTACCGGCTAGGTGTTCGTCGCGTGCTCCGTAGAGTATTGGTACTGCTATTCGAGTTGTTTGTACATGTCTTCTATTTGGGGTTTGAAGTAGTTCCTTATTTCTGGTCTTTTGGCCTTCATTGTGGGCGTCAGTAAGCCGTTTTGTACCGAGAACGGGTCTGGATGGAGATATATGTCTTTGATCTGGAATGAATAATGAGGAATACTTTGATAAATGGAATCAAATCTCTTCTAATATCTTAATGTCGATTCAATCGAATCAATTTAATATGAGATACAAGGTCTTAAAATGTTGGGGACCATCATTATCGACTTAATTGTTGTTCAACATGATTACTAAATTCTCATCATTTTTATTACATTATCATCTCTATTTAAAATAAAACAATTTAAGGAGCCGAGACACTATCAGAAGCTTATCGCCTTCACTATCATATGCAAACAAAACTCGTTCAGTTCCTCTCCCGTAAATAAGTCTACTTTTTGATTTCAAAAACTGTAAAAGCAGGCTCAATCGATTAAATTCTCTTCTTCACATCAATTTGCTACCTCCGTCACTTATAAACTGATTTAGAAAATTCGTTCAGCACCTGTTCAAAAGTCTTCAACCCTGCGTTCTTGCCCCACAGCAGCATATCATCCATGATCATCTTCTTGACGAGTTCGTTCTCGCAGAGCGCGGAGAACGTTCCCTTGATACCCTTCTCCAGCGCCCAGCACTTGATCACGTCCACATCCGGTACTACCACCGCTACTATGCATGACTGGAACAGATTTAAAAATATGGAGATTGTTGATTTTGGTGGTTGAGAATGTTAAAAAATTAATATCAACAACCCCTATTTTTTCTTTATGATGCATGATAGAAAAAAATATAAAGATTTTGTATGAGGTTTTTCGGGTTGTTAATTGGGCTTTTGAAAAAAAAATTGATTTTTTTTATGTATTTTAAAACTTTATTATTAATAATATTGATATTTAATGCAAAAAACTTAAAAAATATATTTTTTCAATTAATTATAAACAATTAAAAATTGTATAAAAATCACGTGACTATAAACGCGCCATAATTGGTCACCGTGGTTGTGACGTGATAATGTATAGCTATTTAACCATAAGTACGTACAGCGTTTACGGCTATTACACGTGTAACCGAATGGGGCTATACATTATGACGTCACAGCTCGGGTTTGTTCGGGAGTTGTCCGAGTGTTTTCGGTACTGGATTCAAAAATTAATTTTTATTTTGAAATAACTTTTGAATTATTGCGAAAAAAATAAAATAAAAATAGTTTTGTTATAAAACTAATATAATATAATCTTTCCATTTATCACAAAATTTTTTTTTTTTCAAAAGCCCAATTGGAAGCAAGACTCGAAAAAACTAAGAGGGATTTCATTTTTGGAATGCTCTTTATTTAAGGCCCAATCACGTATCTCTACCGGCATTCTTTCATTGGCAATTTTGTATTTATATTTACATGTATTTATATGTATTTATATTTATTATACTCCAAATTTTTTCACCTTATTTTCTGCAATCTTAGGTTAGGATCGTCAGAGGTTGTGGACAATTTGAAACAGATTTTTTGGCAATAATTTTGTATCATTATACTAATATGGCTCTAGTGGCTCTAGATCTGCCCTGAGTATCAGCATAATCTCATGCTTAAACCAGAAAGAACACTCACCTTCAACGATTCTCCATGGACGAAAACTTGTTCGACGTATTGACTCCTAATGTAAATGTTCTCTATTTTCTCAGGAACTATGTATTCACCTTGTGATAGTTTGAAAATATGTTTTCTTCTGTCTATAATTTTTAGGGTACCATTCTGAAAAAGAAAGAAAATGGGTGAGTATGTTATAAACAAAAAATATTATTTTCTTAAAACGGTTGGTCATATTTGCCTTGGTTTATGCTAGTATCAAAGAAGTTTACGGTAAGAATTCTTAGGGCTATTCACGAGAATGTGAATCCAGCATTAGTTTATGTTGTAGAAGTTTGTGGGCTTATTTTTCCCAAAAAAATAAAGCGAAATGAAAAGGTAATAAGGTCCTGACGGAAGGATGGGGAAGAATTTTCAATTATCCTTCATGTCGCTTCATTACAACTGAGTCAATTCAGTAATGTAATGTAACCAGTACTCAAAATTAAGAGACAAGCAATATACAAGATTATCAAAATGCGCATCAAACGAATGATTCTGTGGGGTAAGCTAAGGTGAAAGTAATATAAAGGTGAGTGTTGGCTCTGAACTGACCGGCAGCCACTTGCCGACGTCGCCGGTGTGGTGCCAGCCGTCGGGGTCGACGACCTCCTGCGTCTTGGCGGGCTCCTTGTAGTAGCCGCGGAACACGTTGGCGCCCTGCACGCACACCTCGCCCTGCCCCTGCGACGCGAAGTACTCCATCTCCGGCACGTCCACGAGCTGACACACACCACCACTTTGTTACAACAGCCTCCTCAGCTTACAGAACATATACCTATATGTAAGACATGCGGCGAGCTTGGCAACGAATAGGAGATAGATATGGAAATTGATAAGTTCTTAGACTTCACAAGAGCTTGGCTATGCTGTAAAGGGCTCCTTTCATTACTCTAATGCTAACAGATTCTGATCGCCCATACTATTTATTGGTCTAGAATTATTCTTTATAGTTCTAGCCCCTCCTTCTAATTTAGGTCTCTGGTCTCTGACAAAAAGATCTAAAAGTTTTTTTACGGAATATATATATGTCTGTGAATTCGACCATTAGCTTAAAATATCTACCGGAAATATAAAACATATTATTCATTTATCTTTCATATTATTTGTTATATGACAGATTAAAGCCCGCACGTAGAACAGAGTCGTAATAATAAACGGAATTGAAAGTGAAAACTAACAACATAGTGAGATCACGGGATTTAGTTAACGACATTTTAGTGGCATTGCGTATTTCAACGTTCGAATCGACATTAATCATTTATAGGCCAGCTTGTACAAATAAACAGTATTCAGTTCAATTGGGAAATTTTGTGCTAATTTCTGAGACACGAAGTATGAGAACTTAGATAATTTCGGATTAAGTTGACTATCAACTTTCGATTTAATAGATTTTCACAATGAGACTCAAAAGGAATAACGCCAAGCTCTATAAAGTGAAGCAAACACAAGCACGAGAACATCTGGTGGCTACATTGCAACAACGAAGGTTAATTTGTCCTAATTAATACTGTAACGTGTAAACTGTTGGATTCACTACCACAATTCATCATCATCATCATCATTAAGCCAATGGACAACTAGAAATAGGCCTTCCGCATATATCGCTACAAAGCCCATTTGTTTAACAACCAATGATGAATGATGATGCTCAATTACTTCATATCTCTCAGTATACAATGACTCCTCATAATATCCTACAGCAGTATCCATACCTTCACTTTGCACGAAGCTACGGGAGGGCCGACGTGGTCGGGAACGTGGTCCCCTTGTACCGTCAGCGTCACCGGCGCAGTGCACTCCGTCTGACCGTAGCCTTCTACGATCTGGAATAGCAACAACACAGTACTTAATATAAATAGTATATCAATATATCTGTTATTAGCAATGAGTTATAGTAAATCATTCGAGTTTAATAAAACTTTTCTGCAATAAAGTCTTAAGATCTACATAACTGTATAGTTTATTTTAGGATTCAAACACTCGATTATCCATCTGATAAGATTCAACCCGTTCATGCTATAAATGGATTAAATTACAAATAATTTTATGATGACATAAAATCTCCAAAACTTTTCGTCTAAAGACTGGCTACTAACTTTTTTAACAACAAAACAGATGAATCTAACAGGACTTGCAAATCGTAAATCTAACCCAACTACGAGTAAATCAAAATGAATGGGTTACTGCTTCGCTCTTTAACGGTATTTTACAAACCATAAATCTCGCACAATGGGTACCCAAAAATGATGCTATTTGAATAACAGATTCATGAAAATAATATCACATTGTGAGTGGTATCATAATGAGATCAGAACTAATCCCGGCCCATGTTGATTCACAAGTTCACAGGCACGCAGAGACAAATTCACGTAATGTCAATGACATCCGAGTGGGCGAGATGGATAAACCAAATTAAGTGATGCTACCGTTACTTACGTAGGTACAACAAAACAATTGAATCTTATTAATAGAATACAAAACTAATAAAAAAACAATTAGAGAATAAATGATTGCTTCACTGTTTACTGTTATTGTGGGTGATGTTTCAATATTGTTTGAATAACGAGCCAGTGATTCAGAAGTGTGCGAGTTTTTGTTTGCCATTCATTGTGATTTAGAGGCCATTGTTAAATTAAAATATACTGTTTTAATCAATTGTCTACTCATCATGATTCGTAAAGTGAATTAGATTGTAGTTCAGGTTTTTGACGCTGCCTCATTTGGGAGGATAAATTTATATCTGCGATTCCAGCACTCTATTAAAATTATGAGTCACTCAAGCTGAAAAGCGAAGTGAGTATGTTTTCCTATGAAATATAACTGGCGTCTAAATATATCTATGAGATCGTTGGCTGATCTCCATACGTTTGGTATAGATAGCTGATCATATGAATTGATGTGCAGTTGTAAAATCTTTTATTTATGTGAGGTTTCTTTTAGTAGGCATTCGAGGGTTACGTTAATGTTTTGTTTTACCTTCGATTCTTCGATCTAAGAATTTGTGGTTAACCTCTAACGTTTAATGTGTTGAATTTTACTCTAATAGGTACTCTAGCCACCAAAATTATAACTAAGTTTAGCTATAAGTAGTGTACACTCATTTTGTCAATTTTCCAGCCGAAGGCGATTCCTTCTAAAGAACAACGTTTAGAGATTTTGTTCCATTCTTACTCCATCCCCAACCTTTTCGTCAATGGAAGAAGGTGTCTTTGGTTGGTATCAATAATGATAAATCAGACATGATAGCTTGAATTTTAACTCTTGTTAGCAAAAAATAAAAAAAGTGAATATCTAGATAGTTTGAATTCTACCTATCGTAAGAAAAACAAGAACATAGTGGGTAGTACTCACGAGACAGCCGAGCGCGGCGCGCGCGAACGTGAGCACGCTGCCGGCGAGCGGCGCCGAGCCCACCACCATGATGCGCAGGCGCCCGCCCATGCCCTCGCGCACCTTGCGGAACACCAGCTTGTCCCACACCGAGTCGCTGCGGACTATGCCCCTGTACCACGACATTTATTCAAATTAGTAAATAAATAGTCCCGGACAAATTCACTCACGGTTAATTAGACCCAAACTAAGCTCTAAGCTTGCAATATGGAAACTAACTCACTGATACTACTTATAAAAAATATTTTTATATGCGTATTATATTAGAATGCGAAACATATTTTAGAAGCAATGACTTCTAGACTATTGAATAACAGGAATTAAAATTTTCTTCAGAAAAAGTGGTGTCGACAGAAATGAATTGAAAGAAAGAATACACTAATGACTTGGCAACAGAATAGGAAGACAAACTATTTTTATTGCCATATTAAATAAGTAAGTTAAACAAAGTATTTATTATTTTAATAGCTATTTCAGAGCTAATATTAAAGTGATAAATATCCATTATAATAATAAATAGACATAAATTATCGACAGTGTTACCTTTACGGCTGCTATTTGTCATTTTAATGATAACCAGTCTAATATTTGCAATAACCGTTTGCCGTCCGCGACTACTTAATCTTATAAATCTCTTTACTGTCATCATTAATGTTCATATTAATTAATTTTAATAAACGGCTATAATTAATTTAAGACTATCATTAACTAAGCTTCAAGCTTTGATTAGACAGGTATCTATTCACTTTTTTTCTTGACTATCAATTATGATTTCTTTCTTATTTCAGGAGACAAATGAAATGGGACAGACAGTCCTAAAATATGCAATTTAATGGTATTCCTAATTGATTATTTTCAAAGAGTTAAATATCGCTTTACCAAACAGTTTACCTTTTCAGTTCCGACTCCTTTGCTGACAAAGCCATATTGAACAGTAGTTTCTTCAGTTTTGACCCTGATATTTCTGCTTGCGCTTTGTCATAGAGTCGGTTCAATAGCCTAGGGACTGCTGGCATCATGGTCGGCTTCAAAGCGACGAGGTCATCGCCTAACCGTCTGATGTCACCACTGTAGAAACCAACGGCACCACCCACCATATAGACGGCGTTCTGAAAAATATTTGTGAATGGATTGGTTTTAATATTGTTTTTAATAATATGGTTTGTAAGTAAGTGGCTATTATAGTCTTGGGTATTGTTCGAGAGATGGAAATACATAATGAGCTACATCATAGTCACTTCACTAGTAGCATTTTTTTGGGAACTTTAAACTAGTTATCAGTCATCATAGCTGGTCAATCTATGTAGTTTTTGGTAGGCTTAAACGTTCCGATGGATGTATGGTACATTGGAATTTCATAAGTCTTTTAAATACCAATTCTCCCTAATTCTGAAAACACTATTTTAAATTGAAATTCTAAAGGTTCCAAACTAATTCCAATAATCCTGAAAACAACACATACCTCACAACACCTCTCCAACATATGAGCTAAAGGCAAGAAGGAGATCATGACGTCATTCTTCATAGGCCTGTGTTCCCCGAGCTGCATGATCACACTGCACAGGGAGGCGACCACGTTCTCATGAGTCAACATCACTCCTTTAGGCATGCCGGTTGTTCCGGATGTGTAGCAAATTGTGCATAGACTGTCTGGTTTTGGTGGCTGTGGATAAAAGAAGAATTTTAACTTCACATTAAGACCTTGAAAGTACGCGCACTAAAGTCAAATCATTTCGTTGGCACTTCGGGATGTTATAATAAACTATGTAGTAAGCAATCCTGCGTTATTACCGTATTTTTTTTTTATAAAATGTGCTTGATAGCTTTAATTCTTCATATATCACTATCACCGAATGTCATAACAATAAGCCCAGAAATCTAAGTAATTCGGCTGTGTTATTTTCCGATAACAGATTTTGACCGTGAACTTTTCTGAATACATGTAAAACGTATCGTTGAGTCAGCATTCCGACCCGGATTCGTTATTTAGTTCAAAACCCCAGGAAACCAAACAAAAAGTTCTACAACCTAATAATTAAATTATCATATCTGTTAGCAACATGTAGAAAAAAACAAAATCAAGGGCAGGCTACAATGTATGCAAACGTTGTAAATTAAACAGGATTTTAATTATAGGAATTATAGCACTCACGTACCAGCAATAAATTAATATTATGGCCAAATGAAACGAGACCTGGACAAATAATAATTACCGGCAAATTAAGTGTTAATTATATTAAAGTTCTTACTAAAATTTCAATATCGTTGGCTATTCCGAAAGGTATATAAATATAACTAGTTTCATATCGTGACTGTTGGTTTAATTTATTTTCTCCTACACAACAAATGTTACAACGGAAACGTTATGACATTTATATTCTTCGGTATTTCGTGCTCTTTGATGTTATTAATATTGTACATTTTATGTCGTCAGTTGTTTACACGGCATTAAAATACAATTTAGAATAAATGTCTGATTCTGTCTGCTTGTAAATTAGTATTAACGGCCACCAGATGCTAGTCAAGCTTGGTGTTGTAGCCGCAGCAAATTAAGCCGGACAAGGCTATCTCTAACAGAAGATCCGAGCCCGGATCTTTAATGTGTATTACTTTAGCTTAAAGCTGTAGAATCAGTTGCTATCTAAAGTTAAGGGGTTTTAGTATACTTAAGCCTCAAGCCATCAACTCAGATACGAACTAACGCTTAGTATTATAAGTATTAATACAGGGATTGCATAGTCATACCAATTTATGAGCCACGTCCTAAGAGTAACTTTTTGCAGCTTTTGACAGAGATATAGTTTGCAAAGAGAATATCATCGCATACCAAATGTAGCATAGCCACGTTGCTATCGTTGCTATCAAGAATCATAATAGTAATAATAGTGGTATAGACCTGTAATGTCCTAGAGCTATCATAGAAGCTAGCTACCATCTCATCGAAGAAGTGCAGTGAAAAGCATTAGGCGTTATCACCACGCTTGCCTACTTCGGGTAGGTGATATCAAAGTCTAGCCAAGTTTGAAAAGGGAACTTTCGTTCTACCTTGGGAATTGAACCTGAGACCTCAGTCTTGGCAGACAAGTGCTAGACCAACGAAAAAGATGAAATACACTCCAAAAGACGGAAGTTGAAGATTTTTTTTTTTATAGTAAAGAAAACATCAACTTACGACACAGGGATGGTCTTTCTGAGCTCCCAGTATTTCGACGTCAGTGAACTTTATGATCTCCACCCCCCGACTCTTGGCTCTTTGGTGAGTGGACGGGGACACCTCCTTGATTGTGATCAACTTCCTCAAACATCTAGGCGACTGATCCAGTAGGAGATTCGCTTTTTTGTCATCTTCGCATATAACTACTGACATTTCAGCTGTAATAGAACATACGATAGGAATAAATATAGTTGAAGACACAGATTAAACTATAAAATATAAATAAACTTTAAATAGTTTATTGGCATTCACTGTTGTTGCAATTCAATCGTTAGTTAGATCATTAATTTCAAAAGCTTTAAGTGATCATAAATCTCCAACACCAGGTTTCACTACAAACATACGTGCTATTAACTAGCTAACGGTTACTGACTGAATTACTAAAGTTAAAACTGGCAATGTAAATGATACTAAAATCAAATCATCATCTGCACTCAATAATGTCATTTTTCCATTCACCTAGTGGTATTCACGACGCGCTCCCATAAATATCTCACAATTGCATCGCACATGACAATAAAATGAAGCCTAATACTCGTAAATCCACAACAAGCAAACAGGTATCGGATATGAATATACATACTTTGATTAACAATGAAGGCACATGCATTGGCTCCTAAAGTATCGTACAATGGCACAATAACCATTGAATAGCAGTAGGCTGCTTGCTCTGCCATTATCCATTCTGGACAATTCTGGGAATAGATACCTGAAAATAAGAGGAATATTACAATCTAGATATTTCTTTAGAAAGGTCTCTATTGATATAAGAGAGATAAATATAAATATCAACAGGCTTTTTCTAAATTAAAACATTAGACGATATATGAAAATATTGGGCAATTACAAAGCAATTATAATTAATATTTGTTCAATGAATAAAACATTACACTAATGTCGCAACTCCTACGACACAACAAAATAATAGAGGCAGTAAATTGTTGAGTAAACAAAAATACTTTAACAGTATGTAATTTTTAAGAAAAGATAGCTTGTGTTTACGTAAATTGCATGGGTAGAAAGAATAATTGAAGATGCTTGCAGTTGTTTATTTATATTAAATAAAAGTAGATAGAGTACACTCACCCACAAATGTGTTTTGCCCGGGAACCAGCCCTTGACATATAAGGCCGGAGCCGAAGTTCTTAGCCCTGAGAAGGGTCTCATTGTACGTCTGCCACACGTACGGTTTATTTGGACCCTCACGCCACCCGAGACAGTTGCCATTATCTGCGAGTTAAATGTCCGCCGTTTACATTGAAATCATTATCTCTTAACCATTTATCATATCTCTGATCTTTCAACTTGTCTAAAGTGGGCTGTAGTTATATTGTGGAATATTCCACTTTAAAACCCGCTTCAATTTAAAACATTTCGTTTTTTATCGTTGCAATAAGTAAAAGAGTTGTCTCCGTAGACAAAGTGAGCAAAACATCTCGTTTCCCGACTACTCTAGTGGCACAAATTACGTTTAACTGTATCCTTTAAACCTGTTATTGGATGATGTTAACATTATTTTGTAATACACTGGCATTATCTTTTGTATCGCAAACCAACGGAAATGTAAAGGGAAATGAGGTGTGCCTAGAAATACGCCTTGAGGCACTCCTTGCCTTGCAATTGTGTACACCATAAATATGTTCATGAGACAAGTTTGCAGAGGTAAATGTGTGTTCAGAATACCTAACATATTGACAAAGTAATGAAAAGTTGTAATAAATTGTGTGTGAAATCATGTGGATATCTTGGTGCATCGATCACTCAGTCAGAAGCTTTAGATAAATCGTACTCACTTGATTCTCTAACACCTCGTCGGAACGTTTCGTAGAGAGTGCGTGTGTCATCATGGAGATACCTCAGGTAGCGTCCGTTCTTAGCTTCTTTGTAGAACTTTGAGACGCGTACCATATCATGTCCCTGCAACAATGTACCATCGAAATTGAATAAAACGAACACACCGTTATATTAATGAGTCAACGTGGTGACTACGGTAAAATCAAACTGGCGACTTCTGGTTGTGACCAATTTAAAAGTAGCGTATTAAACGAGGACATTGCACCGAATCCCTTCAACATACGGAAAACTAATCAGCAATAATCTAATTAAACAACTAGTAACTACAACCGACTACAAATCGCCGCATTCCTAAGCTAAGCTAATACGAGTAAATCAGGTGAGTACATAATGAGTGAAAACCTTTAATCATTCATTTCCGTTTAGAAATTAACGACAGTAGGATCATAGTGTTAATTCCTGTCAATAATTTATTCATAGAGACTTGTAATAATTATTACAGGTCCTTTAGAGAAGTTAGGTCGTGAAACCGCTTAGGTATAACCTAAATAAACAAGTTACGAAATAACTAACACATTTTCGATTAGCACTATCAAAAAAGATAAACAAACTGCAACATCACAAACATCTTATGCACATGCGTTAAACACAACGCCGTCCGAAAATCACTTCGTCCAAGCATTATACATACTAAAATTTTATGCAAATACGCTCTCCGCTAACCTAATGACATAGTTGGCCCACTAACTTCGAATCTTGGCTTCAAGAACGCTGCTTACACATTACGGTATATTATTATTACAGTTTGCACAACGGATAAAAACGGAACGATGTCCGGGTCAAAGTCACCACACAGTTCAAAACAGAAGCATGCTACGTAAAATATTATGTCATTACGTTGATTAAATACACTTGGAAAGTGTTTCGATTAACGCCAACTGCTCCTATCACTCACTGCCATTAAACTTGGAGTGAATTTGTTACATGAACTAGAAACATTTTCTTTTAGAACAAACCCAAGTTCCCTTCAAAATATATGACCGCAATACGCAATCAAAACATATTAAAAAATAAAATATATGAAAGGAATTTGTTACTCATAATCTGTAAAAACATTTTCATAAATATATTAAAAACTTTTTATAATCCAATGTTCTTGTCACTAAAAATGATGTGAGGTTAATGGGTGTTCTGTAAAAACAAAATGTGTGAGCAATCAAGCAATCCGATCTTATATATAATAAGCAAGGTCGAAAGGAAATTGTCCGCGAGACGCGCCGAGTGAAAAACGTCGGTTACACAAACGACAATGTATTTATAACAAAAATATTCGCGACACTACACGCCGTTGTCGATTCTAATTTTGAATATGAAACAAAAATACTCATGGGACCGTCTACACTTCAATCAGAGACGAGGGCGACCGTAACGTTCATTCAACGAAAGATTTTATGTTCTGCCATTGTAGTGAACGAGGAATTATTACTAGCACTAGTACTAGCAAATTAATTCATTAACTGGTACATTAGTTATGCTCGACATATGGAGCGAGAGTTACGTCAGTGCTCTTTGCTAAAATATATCAGGAAAGCCCTGAAGGGGGGGCGGAGATGTAGGCTGGTGTTCTTGGCAAGAAAAATGTATCTCTAAAATAGTTGACATTGTCGCTATGTTTGGATCGGCTACTAAAAGTATTTCCGCGTAACTCGCTCTTGAAAGCTTCCGATGATTATCGAAGTTTCTTAGAACCTCTGACTTCTTTTTGCGTTAATGGCAGTCAGGCAAGAATTCTTCCTTTACTTTTGAGATAATTGTACTGAAATATGTTCCAGGTATCGATACGTTGTTTTACAATGAAACACCTCCAGTGCAAACATTAAGAGAATTGATAAGTGGTGGAACAGGTTACAGTTTGATCGTTTATTTATATTTTTGATTTCTGACGACGTTTCCGCAAACTTTATAAAATAATGTTCGTTATCTTTAAATAGACTGCGTGATCTAGACTGTTTAATTAAGAGTCGCAATTTTAATAAGGTGTTAATAGCGGTAATAAAGTTGTGAATAAACGACACTTAACACGTAACAAAAGCCATACAACTTGTAGTAGAGGGCGGTGAAGCGTGTCAAATTGTCAATCGTCGGTGATTATGAACCGAACATGTTTTGGCTAAACATCAAATATGTCACGAGACAATCCCTTACCGGGTGAGTAAGTACATCAGTGATTTATTTACATTAATTTCATGTAAACAAACTTATTAAACATTGGAAAATGATGACTCTAGAGGAATCTTTGCCGATTCCTTGGTACCTAACTGATTACATAGCTACCATAGCTGTATGATATTTATACGATTTATAACACCAGCTGTGATATTTATATGAATAATAACGGCAGCAAAATAAGCCAAAAGGTCTATCTCTATCAGGTCCATCTCTCAGAGGTCTATCTAAAAGTCACTATGCTCACGAGTTGCGGCAATACTTTTGATGTATAGTCATAAGTAGAGGCTTTAATGTTGCGTTCAATTATTTCAAATGAACTAGCATTTACACATGAACTAGCAACATTATCTGCTTTACTAACTAGTCCATCGAAATGTTACATTTTTTAGGCCTAACCTTGTGTTTTTTAGAGGACGCAATTTTATTTTTTTTATGTGTAGGGGGGGTCAGTGTAAAACTAATAACAAGTTTGTGGGGTCGCCACCCTTGTCCCACGGCCGCCATCTTGAAAATAGGGGTTGAAATGATTTTTACGATATATCTCTTAAACTATTAATTTTTTTTAAAAACATTGTTAACAGTTTTGTTGCAAATTAAATTCTCTACAACTTTGGTCCAGTAACTTTTTGTCGTAGAACTATAAATAAAAAAGTTATAAGCGAAAATGTTCAGAAATTCGAAAAGTAAAAATAAAAGACATAAGGGACATTACAGCTGCTGCTGATCCTAATACCGATCTATCGAAGGTCGTAGTTCGATTAGGTGGGTTCCATTTGCTCATAATATGTCGTTCATAGGTGCGATTGGATATATCATGTCTGGTAGTGGACTCGAGGATATCTTCAAATTAAGTTATGCTGAGAACTGTGTACAGCACATAATGTCATGCTTATGGTAGGGCTGTACAAGTTTATGGTAGGGCTGTATGTGCTTATTTGCTATACTACGGACGTTAACATTTTTTATAGTGCATTTATCAGTAACAAAAATAGTTATGGATTCAATAGAATTTACAGAAGAAGAACGAGATTTTCTGGATGATAATAGTACTATAAATGAGCACGTACAGCCCTACCATAAGCATGTCCAGACATTATGTGCTGTACACAGTTCTCAGCATAAATTAATTTGAAGATATCCTCGAGTCCACTACCAGACATGATATATCCAATCGCACCTATGAACGACATATTATGAGCAAATGGAACCCACCTAATCGAACTACGACCTTCGATAGATCGGTATTAGGATCAGCAGCAGCTGTAATGTCCCTTATGTCTTTTATTTTTACTTTTCGAATTTCTGAACATTTTCGCTTATAACTTTTTCATTTATAGTTCTACGACAAAAAGTTACTGGACCAAAGTTGTAGAGAATTTAATTTGCAACAAAACTGTTAACAATGTTTTTAAAAAAAAAATAGTTTAAGAGATATATCGTAAAAACCATTTCAACCCCTATTTTCAAGATGGCGGCCGTGGGGCAAGGGTGGCGACCCCACAAACTTGTTTTTAGCTTTACACTGACCCCCGCTACACATCAAAAAAATAAAATTGCGTCCTCTAAAAAACGCAACCCCAAATGTAACTTTTCGATGGACTAAACACAAGGCACCCACAGAAGGGGAAATATGAGTTATTTAACCACTCAATATTATACTCAGAACCAAATTCCGATTGTCTAAATCGACTTTATGATAAATGTGAAAGCCTAAAGCAAATTATTGACTGACACTGAATGATTGGTTCAACATTAACGAGTTGTTCTGAGTTATAGCTGTCAATCACTTTACATTGCGGCTGGTTAAAATAGAATAGGACGATGATCAGATGAACAATATTCCACGTGAGCGCATACCTAGTGAATGAAGTAATTGTAATAGAATAGATTGGATTTCGTTCAGCAGATACTGTTAGAAACCTGACGTCTCAATTGTAGGCGTTGCCTTTAGTTTGTAGTTTGATTTTAGGAGCGACAAATGGACGCACACCTATTACTTACGTAGTATTGTATAAATAGCTAACAAGAATAAATATATACATATCTTCAGAAATAGCTTTAGTAATTGCATCACTTTCGAAAACCAAAACACTAATTAAATGTAGTGGCAGATAATTAATGTTTGTCAGAAAATTACAGAAATATGTACTCGTTAAATTAGTTGCGTTAGTTTAAATTAGTTTGGATATAGAAAAATATAAGTAGCAATAAATATTAATAATAAACACCGTTACTTCAATTCTGAAACAATGCGTCTTTAAAACGAGTAGTCGACCACATAACCGAGCACTTTATCTTAAATGTCACAACATTCGAACATAAATCATTCCCCACAAAAGGTAATGCAAAGGAAATGTCTTTAGGATTTGAATACATTACATACAAAAGCATGATACACTCGTATGTAGGTCTGGTGGATAATATTTTATAACGCACCAGTTACAGTTATGTCCCAGAAAATTACCAATTTTAATAAGTATGTTCCGTGAGATCGTAAATTTATATACATTTTCTAGCTATTCGAACCATAATATACTAGATTTCAATGATCCCTGCTCTAGGTTTCCCACAATAAGTCAAGGTTTTTAGTAAGAGAAATAGGATGATACATTGCCAATGCCAAAATTAGTCGAATTTTATTCCAAATTCTAATAATTGATGATGATTATTTTGTCAGTGCCTAACTTAAGAGGTGTTTGAGCATTTGGGCATTAGTCTGCCAGGGAAATGTTGCCCTATACAACTGGACTAGCCTAATAATGCATCACATTCTGTATACTTAGACGGCTCATGTCAAGTTCGATGCAGGGAGGAATGTCATCATTGTTTCTACTCTATTTATCATCATGACAAGCTTGAATTGTTTGCCAAAAATTCTTAAAAAATAGTCACGAGAACAGAGTTCTGTTATAATGATGTCATCAATAGCAATTTTAATAACTAATTTTAGTTCCGTCGCTATGTAGAGGAGATGCGCTAAATTTTATCGTGCATTGTCAACGCTGTCCGTTGGTGCAAATTTTATGATTTATTTTCCAAGCCAACGGGAGACAAACTGCATTCATTTTATTGCGGTAATTCTCTACGATCATTTTATGATAAAAAAGGCCACTGATCTGATCGAAGTCAATAATATCAGTACCGTGAGGAGGATTAGGCTTAAAAATTTGATGTGGGAGTTAGTAGTTGATAAGTCGGAACTACGTTTTTTGTTTTTTTTCAAAAATATTCAAGTTTAATCCACTTAATCCGAGTCAAAATAATGTAATTTGGCAAAGAAACATCACAATACACAGACATAGTTCTATCAACATTATGCGAAATATGTGTTCTATAATAATGGGAAGTTTCAAGGTTAAAAGTAATTTATTATGGAACTGTTGAAAGATAAAATTAAAAGGTTTTTTATTGCTATCATCTAGAATATTCATCTTCTATTTCTGAATTCGCACAGTTTTCCATAGTGATTTAAATGATTCGTATCTAAATAATAGTGATCTCTGCCAAGTCGGTGCGTGAGTGAGAACAATGTCTCGACCTCTGCTTGAATAATTTATTGGATAGTTGACTTATAACCACCTCGAACAACAAAACATCCAGGTGGTTAAGAATAATTGCCTAAAAATTAAATTAATCCTGTTATTTCTACGATTGACACCCTATCTGAGATTTACAGTATTGATCAGCTCAATCACTCCAATTTTTTTTTATTGGTAAGAGAATCGAAAGTTTTTTCATTAATCTTTCCTGTCTCTTTTTCCCGAAGCGGTTAACGGATTTTTAAAACTCTTTCTTGTGGAATAAGCGTTAATTTCATTACAAAATTGACTTTTTCAAACAATGTGTAAACGAAGTGTAGTTGTTATCAAAATATATTTAATTGGAACATTTACTCTGTTACTGACCCTCAATAAAACAAACTGTAGCTTGGCAAGAGTTTAACAAACAATTACAATTATTTGTAATATTAAAACTCACTTTTATCATGTCCGATTGGTCGGTGAGACTGATGGGGGGTCGGATCGGGGCTACCCCGATACAGCAATCACAACACGCCATTGCAACAAAAATTTAATCACACCACAAGTCACTTTTGCACCGTTTATTTCAAACGTCCGCGGGTTGCGTAACCTTTGCCATTGGACCGCCGAAATTCACAGTATCCTTGTTAATTATTGTCCGGCAATCGATCTTGTGCGAGACAGATTTTGGCTTAGTTTTCGATGTTCTCGTCACTTTCGCTTGAAATTTTCGATTACTGACAGGAGAGCAACAAGCAGGGCTGCCCGTGGTAAAATGAGTTAAAAATACCGCTCGAAGATGCGCTGTGCCAACTCCACATCGTTGGCAGTTTGGATTAGGACATCTCGCACTTTGATACCGCAATAACCAGGAGTTCCTTCAACATTTGAACTTTATGACTTGTCTAACTGTTCATTTGTAACGAACGACTGTTCATTATAATGAGTAGTTTGTATTCTGGAATATTTATGAAGTTATAACTCAGACAATTCATAATGTTTGTAATATCATAAAGCTAAGCTTGTTAAGCAAAGTAATGATATCTATAACATTTCGCGGTTTAGGTGATACTTTAGGTATTTACAAAGCTTACAGGCGAATGCAATCAAATGAATTAAACATAATCAGCCATTGGCCTCTATCTCCATATTTCTGAAAGGTATTACGAAGCCAAACTATTATTATCGGTTAAAGACCTAATCTTGCCATATTGGTATTACGTGTAATTATGAAATGTTAATGACGTGTTCCTATTAAATTGATTGTTGAGTTTAAGACATTTTGCAATTTAAATCCCGAGAAAGATTAATGACGATATTTATTTTAATCGGATTTACTGTTTTTTCATAAAATATTTGATTAATGTAACATTCTGCCCAACTCCTCACTGTACTTACATCTTTGAGTTGAGAGGTCTTTTACTTACTTTACTGCCCATAAAACGGTTCTGATGTCCTTATATATACTAGTTTTTATTTCACATAAACCTAATTAATTGTTTTTCAGTCAAAACTATGTGAAGTGCTGAACCTGTGTTAATTTATTCGCAAGAAGACTATAGCTATGCGGGCTATTCCACCAAAAACCTTTACTCACCGGTTCAAGCAGACTTTGTTCGTGGAGTGTGACGAGAGGCTTCTCCGGTTTGGGCCTGGTGCTGAGGTAAAACGCTGAGGCAGCCGCCACGCCGGTGAGGGCCAGCGCCCCGGCGGAACCGCCCACCATCCAAAGATAGTTGTCGATCTCACTCACTGGAAAAAAGAGGAAATATAAGTGATTTAAAATAATATTGGTAAGAACAGTTTCAGTGTAGTGATTACGCCTAGTCCTCCTCACTGTACTGATATCTTCAGAGAGATGAGAGGCCTTTGCCCAGCAGTGGGACATTACATGCTAGTGTACTACTACTACTAGTTATACTGTACCGTTTCTCTACCGATATAGATTTACATGCAGTGTGCTGCAAAGACTATTGTAAACTTTAGCTTAGTTAAAGTCCTTTATCAATAACGATTATTTACAAAATAAGCGAAAATCCACTTAAAAACTGTTTATCTAAACGTGTTTATTTTTTTATGGAAAATAACGGCCATTTGAAAGCGTAGAAAATAGTATTTTATTCAAAAAGATTCCAAAAAATATATATAAAAGTTTTAGGAAAACAAACCAATAAATTCTGCGGATGTATAAATAAATAAATGATTTGAATAAATTGATACGCATATTTTTAGACTACATATTATCATCATATATTAAACACTATATTGAAATGTCCGTCCATTTACGACCTGACAATATCCCACACCACATGCATAAAGAAATACAATTTTCATTAGTTGTTAATAAAGTTATCGCAATAAATTAAAGGTAAAATATGATACTAATTGAATCCTTATTTATGGGCGGTGTTCGGAAAATAAGTACGAAGTCATATTTTTATGAATCAACAGGCCATCAGAGATCGGTGCGTTGAATAACTTGTGAGCGCCATATAAGGTGATAAGCGTTAATGAAATACCAATATTAATTTAACAAAGGATAAATCTTTCTTTCTTACAAAGAACTTGTAAGCTGCCGACCTTGCCCGTCAATCTATATCGCTAATGATGATTGAAGAATTCTCCCATGAAAGGAGTCTCGAATCTTACTGAAGTCAATGGCTGGATTGAAGGGCGTTTTTAATTACTTTCGCCGCTCTATCGGGAAGTGAAATATTAAAAAGTAAATCTCGAGATTATTGGTGATAAAAGATGTTTTCTGAAACATACGTACTTATAGTGATTGAATAAGATCGTTCGACATCAAATAAATACGAATTTTACGAACACAGTGGCATGTGAGAGCGCTTACCTACTGTATTTGAGAGCGCTTATTAAATTTATTTAAAAAGTACTTTAACTTTACGTATAAATACAAACTATTAATTACATAGACAATGTTCTCCTCAAGCAAATACTAAATTATGCAGTTGCCATCTAAACACTCACTATGTAGATCGCACATCATCACATTTGCATAATACCTGTATTACCTACACCTATTTTCCTACAAGGAAATGTCAATAAAGCAACTTTCATGTAACCAAACGACAATCAGTTCCTGAACTATAACCGCTCTAGTGTTTATTTACGACGGGCCAGTTTAGAAAGTGGAAACTTGGGGAGCGCAATCGCAGACAGACATTAGCGCGTAGATTTCTCGGGATTCTCTCGCGCTTTCCACTGACATACTTTTATAACACGACTGTAACATGTAACTACTAGCCGTTGCTATTTCTAGACATATTCAAGTAACAGTTCATCGAGTTTCATCAAATATGTTTGACAAGGGCAAACCTCTCAATGAAATTAGGGACAGGGCTAAACGAATCGCAAAAGTCAATGTCGTAATCGACATCAAGTTTTTGATCATTAGAAGGGCTTCGTTGTATTTGAAGGCGATGTTTAAGGTCGCGTTCGGCCTCGATACCGTATAATTTGTACTGAGGTACTGGTTGGTTTCAAAAGTTTGAACCTCGTGATCTAATTTCCCCTCATTGTGCATTCAGAGAGTGTAACAAGCATGACTGCCCTTCAAGGGCCTCTCGATCCTCAATAAGAAACTAGCTTTTTTATTTAATTTTCCAAGCTTTGTATGCTTATTTAATTAAAGATGTGTAATTTATTAAATAACATTGTTATCTCAATATTTACCAACTGTTAATCTCTTAATATTATACCTGTTTGAAATTAAGAAGTTATAAAACTAATTTATGGGTACATTAATGGAAACGGTGTCATTAAACTGTTTATTAGCTTGTAATAAGCAGGACCAGATGTTAACTATTGAGTAAACACGAACTGTAAGCATGTGGGTTAGCTTATCAATGTACACATAGAGAAACTTTGCAAGCCCGCAGCGCCACGTATAAATATAACTTACAACTGTTGCACTGGTTCCACCATATTTTCTTTTCTTGAGTGTGTTCAGTCTTCTTTTTTTCAGTCTTTTGTAATTTCAATTTCTTCTGTATCTTGTGACATTTTTCCTTAACACTAAACTCAGTCTTGACAGACGCCGAGGCGTTCACTTTGTCCTTTTTAACACTAAAACCGAACTTCCCGCTACCCATATTGATAATGTTTGGCTCACTTGTTTATTCAAAGTGTTACCACTGCCATCTAGGACTAGGGCATCATTGTTGTCACCGTGCCCGATTTAAACTGTTGGAAATATTGCTTTAGTCATAAGTGCACGTTCGTCGCTTGTCGTAAAGATATTCGATATCGCATTATATTGTTGCGGAATGAATCGGAATCCATAAAACTAAAAGGTTTTATAGAGTTATCTCGAGGAGGCCTTAGCCTTGTCGGGTTCATTAACCCTATCCTGACGATAACTGAAATATAATACAGCCAATGATTCTATCGGACTTTATCTATCTGTAAGTGTGTATCGAGTATATTATTAGTATGTTAGTAGACGTCCGATGTTACGTTCTATTTAAATACATGCATATTACGCAAAAAAGAAATAAATATATCAAAAAACAAAGTACGTATAATCAGGCCTTATAAAATCCTTGCTGTTACAAGTTCTCATGAATATTCATAGATAAATATTCAAAACGCAAAGCCTTCGCAATCGGGCATCAATCATGTCGAAATAAAAACAAAACCATGTTTATAGTTGACGGTTCAATTATACAGAAAATGGTAACGATTTACAATCCAGTTGCACGTTTAGTTTTATCGTCATTTATATTGGTCCCGGGAACGCATCCGAGTAATTATATAATTGCTATTGCTGCAGATTGCTAAAACGAGACGACTTCCAACAGTTGGGAACATGTGATTATGAACAATAAATATTTATACCGTTCGTGAATTGCTATCATAAGTTTCTGTAATATGCAATTTTTATATAAATAATTGGAACCTGTTATGTAACATCGTAACTCGTGACACAAAATGCTATACGTTTCACACAGCAAATATCATCACAGTTTACTGTCTTGAACATCACTTTGAAATTCCTTTTTGTTATTGCTTGAATAGTGAGACCCATTGAAATCTATTTGTCAATGTATAGTTCTAAAGTTTAGTCAATAACTAGTTTCCTGTTTTAGGACATCAATGCTTGATTGATCAGAAGTAATAATCCCCGTACCGTATGCTAAACACGAAGTTGACCCAATAACTGCTCAACGCCTACCGTGGGCGTTATAAACCAACTTGCAAAACAAAACAAGTCATTACTAATAGTATACGTACTAGTTCAAAGCAATAATTATAGAACTGAACGAGTACACTAATAGAATTTTATTGTTTATTTACATAGCACATCACTAGTTCAATGATTTGCTAATGACCAAGATGGCAGATTTGAAAACAATAGCCTAGTAAAATCTAGTTCTAGAAGCATTTATTTTGTGATTGATTGTTTATATTTGTACAAATGGCTGTTTGGTATCAATTGACCTTCTTTTCCTATAACGTATTAGCAATATTTTACGCAGTATTTTTAAAAATATGATCCAAACACGTGACTTTATTATACCGTCAATATTTTGTTTATTTACGATCAGCAATATACAAAGAAAGGTAAACAATATTTATTTATAATCATCAAAACCTCAATTCCGTATAAATTCGACGAATGCGATAATTCAGCAAACGACAATATTTTCATTAAAACTGTAGGTAGTTGGAAGGTAGTTGATCAATCACAAAAGGATAAAGAAGACGGGGCAAATCTATTCAATTGGTCAGTTTTGTTTGATACGTTTGTTTGGATCGTTTGTATCGAACAATGAACCAGTACGTACAGTAAAGTCGGGAGCAACTGTACCGGTCCAAAAAGCCTAACAATCGTTGGAATCACGGCAGCTTATCGAAGTGGCACTAATATAATGACGAGTGTTTCCGCCATCGGAACGTTCACACCGGGGTAACGGTGATTCCGACATTTTGATCTGGTTCACGAAACAATAAAATTGTTCACTAACATGGATGAAATATAATCCAATTAAGTTTATGCCCCTACATTTGTATCCAGTGGGAAGTGTGTATTGTAATTTTATTGATCATTTAGCACCCTAATTTGGAATGTTACAATATGAATTTCATCATGAATGTGCATTTGCATTGGCGAATGTATAATAATTATGACGTGACTACCAACGATATCATGATAGAAAACGTATCTACTAATAAATAATCGATAAATAACAATAAATCGCGTACAAGTTCCAATGAAAATTCCTTGCAAGATTCCTTCGACTGTTATCCCAAACCAAGAATAGGCATCAAATCTGACTCAATAAATCTTGACTCATAGTGTTGTTAGCCATCAAACAAGAACATTAATAACATCCTTATACGAATTGATCATAACAGAAACGTAACCGCCCACAAAATACATCATTCACAACAAGCGATGGAGAAACATGATTAATTATAACGACGTAGCTAATTGGTAAATAATTTTAAAGACAGCATATGGAGCCAAGAGACGAAGAAGACAATCACATGCAATGAAACACAAATTGTGTTCAAAGCATTAACCAATAAAGTGTGATCGCGTATTTATTGAACAGGATTGCAATGAGAGTTGTAAACTGTACGTTCAATTGCAACGCGCTTCTTCGAATATCCGAATGCATTCGCGGGTGTCGCACTAGAGCAATAACAACACAAGAGTTCGTCGAACTTCGCACCGCTTAATGTTTTGATAACGCCGTCGTCAATTCGACATCCGAACTTTTTTCTCGCAAGATTCGCGGTTACAGTTAAAGGCACTACGCAGCTCAAAAACCGTTTTAATTACTTCATAGTCACGTGTGCTTGTAGTAAAATTGTACCGTTAATGGAAAGTGATATGACAAACCGGACGCGGTTCTTTATTGTGCCTCTCCGGTTTTTTACGAGCAATTTAAAAATTTCAACATCGCTGCAGTTCATCAAACTTTGCGATTTATTTATGTTACCGTTGTTGTTGCCATAGCGATTCCACGATCACAAATAAAAATCAATTCGTTCAACCACTTCCTACCAGTGAACAATGGACTGCGAGGTAATTACTGGTATTCAAACACTTTTATTGGTGCTTCTTTAAAACTAATCATTTTTAATTTGCAGTTAGTTTTTAAATGCGGAATAAAAATTTCGAAACAAAATCTAAGAGCGTGATGACATCAGAAGTATTAAATATAGAGCCTTGGGTTTATTGGTTGATAAAAGTTTAAACACCCTATTTTATTATTTATCTATATATCGTATGTCGCACTATTTATCGCATCCATAACAACTACATACCTATCATTAAGTATTTCTATTATCAAGCAGATACGAAGATAAACACAAGATATAAAATCCATGTTACTATAAGGAGTCAATGACTGATTTAGCATAAACATTTTTGTTGTATAACCAGTATTTTGAAATTAGCATGGGCACACGCCATGACAGTTTGATACCAGTTTTAATATGCAATTAAAGCGAAAATAATGGGACAAATATTTTTCCCAAACATTCGGATACGATAAAAGAGATTTTAGCAACAACATATTACTGTTCCGCACAATATTAATCAACTATCGGATCTATGCAGAAAGTAATCATAAAACAAAGGACTACATTGAGGATGTTACGCAAAGAGAGCGTGTTAAAACAAATGCACTTCCTATTGGATGCTCTTGCGCATACGAAATGAGACACCTACGGCCTACAGCAACTGAGTCACGTCACCTAACACGAAGCTCACTTAGCACTTTATTGGTTTACTTCACACACACATATCGTATTCTATACCTTATTTCCGAATCATGTAAATAAACGGTCATTATGTTTGATAAATTATCTAAAGGGATGTCTATATTGCTTCGCGGAAAACATTCCTAGCTCAAGAATTCAAAGAAGCTTTTGAATGTCTACAGTTTCTACTGTCCTTTGTTTCTATCGAGAGAGATTCCTAGACAAATGTTTGAACGCGTTTGACGCGTTGTGCTAAATTCGTTACTATGCAACAACTTAACAAAATCTCACAAATTAAACTCTATGTAAAGGAAGAAAGTAATTTTTGCCTCGTCTTGTACGCATCAAGAGCGTATTAAGCTAAACATCACATGTTCCATACATGTTCCTACACCGCAGATTCCGGCTATAACATCGAAAGCATCTCAAGAATAATTATTTTATTTTATTTTATTTTATTTTTCGTATCTAGATAGGTGGATCTTACTCTTCTATTGCTCATCTGCTCTTCCATTTATCTGGCGTGTTGCGATGCCACCATACATTTACGCGATATTGTTATAGTCTAGTAGACAGGCTGAAGATCGAATGTTCGAGATAACTTCTCTGCATGACAGTATCGCTACGTGAGCGAAGGACCCTTAGGGGTTTAATAGCAGACCACGAATACATACTCAAACACGATGAGCCGATTCTCGGATGTCTTTGATACTTGCATGGAATGATCTTGTGGTGATGTTAACTACGAGCGATTTTATATAAACTTTTACGGTTTTAGGGTTCCCACACAAAACTGCGATGCGATGCGATGCGAATTCCATTTAATATATTCATCTCTTTTCTTTGTACTGTAGTAATGGCGATAGATATAACTATTTCAGTTCGCATCGCATCGCATCGCAGTTTTGTGTGGGAGCCCTTAGTCATTATAAATTGAAGCTACGATTACGGATACACTACGCTTTTATTTTACATTTTTATCTGACGTTTCGGCTGGACAGGAACCGTGGTCACAGAAGCCTGATATTATATTATGTGCCTGTACAAAAAGGAGTAAAATATCGCAGCTGTAAAATACATTTTGTTACGATTTACGCAAAAACAGCTAACAGTGTCTTGAGATCATATGTATCTAATCCTAGTACATCGAACTCATTTCCATAATATAATGCCAGGCATTAGCTGAACAAAGAGTCTTGTATCTCGTATGACCCACAAACGAACAATGGCTATCAAATTTCAAGCATAGTGCAGAAACATAGCCAGTCGTGATCGCTCTTAGCACGATCACTTGTTTTCGTGCAACAGTGTACTATTAAAATAATAGTTCCCTTTAGGCTCGCGATTGTGGTAATAAATATGGCGATAATAACTGCATCAGACTAAATTGACCCTAATGCAGATGCTGCATGCAGATATGGCGTTCATTATAAATTCTTTGGCTTTTACCGCTAAAATGTATCCAATTTCATTGTCCGACACTAATTAGCATAATTAAAGAATCGATGAAAAGACACCGTAATCTTTCTTTTTGGCTCAGATTACAAAAATTGGTACCAACTTGTTATAAAGCAAATACTTCACATTTTTGCAAGAAACTAGCAGTGGCTCGCGGTTTTACACGCATTATACCCGTTATGGGAATTATAGCATGAAAAGTAGTCACAAAACAAAGTAAGTTAGTAACAAACCTTACACTTGAATCAATCTGTACGTTGGTGATAACCGCACGAAAATCCATTCAGTACTATTTGAAAAAATCAATTACACACAAACAGACAGCCTTTGGGACTTTCGTTAATAATATGTAAGACTAATAACATAATTTAATATAGTGCATTATTAAATACATAGTAAGTTACATAACATAGCATTCTAGACACACAAAACAAACAAAATCAAAGCTAACCATCTCGGATGCCTAACAAAATGACGGCGAAACTTTTTGCCCCCAACATTCTCGTAGAGATGCCATTAATATAACTCGGAGAAGAAACTGGCCGAAGGACAATGGATTAGATGGAATGACCGATATCAAGTTATTTACCATATTAAAGTTAAAAAGAACTAATACTTATTAACATAAGAGTCATGAGTTTGGTCAGGACTCGCTTGTGACGTATTGTTAATTACGCTAAGTAAATGAACAAACTTATATTGTTCAAAATGCTAAGTTACGGAAGTTATATTACTAAAAAACTAATAAATAAGGAAAAGTTTGTTTTACCTACGGTTTTTGTTTATCTCTAATCGTAATTATAAACACATTAATCTAACTAGTTAATGATCACATTGGGTTTAATTGATCAAACGCTATTTATATAATCAAAGGACAGGCGAAATGTTTACAATCTTATGACGTTTTATAGCTATTATGGATTCCGATCTACCGCACGCGTCTATTTTCATATGTATACAGTCTATAATTGAAGTAACAACTAATAATAATTACGTACGTAGTGAAAAGTAGCAAAAAAACACGATATCGTAAACTGAAGCGAAACAACGTGCACAATTCCGCATTTAACTTGAAAACTGTACATAGATCAAAATGATCGATATGCAATGAGTAATCGAGATGGTGTTAGATCGTTTCGTTCGTCACTGGATCGAGTATCGAGTATCGTCAGTGGATGCGCGCGCGTTGGTTTCGCGCGGCCGATGCGACGGCCGTCCGTTGCGACAATGCGCCTCCATGCCTACTGCCTACCCCAGTCTCCATTGCCTAGCCACCTCTCTCTTTTGACAGGCCACAACGGTAAGCAATCCAGCCTTTACAAGCGTAGGAACAAGCCGGTTACTAGATATACGACAGATTGCAGAACTTGATTTGAAAAAATACTTTAAATATAAACTTTTTAATGGTCAGTTAATGTTAATCCGTTTCAGGAGTATGCACTTTAAACAATGAAATATAAAAGCGCTGTGATAACGGATACGCTGATTAATATAATTATTCTTTTGTCCACATGCGAGTAAGTTCAAAGACCTCGTAATATGAGAATCATCTCTTTAATTCCAACAATATTAATGGCGTCGTACTAGTTAACTAAAGTGAAGTGGCTACAAAATATTTTTGTTCTAGAATATGACAAAAAAAAATGCAATTTTCAAAGCAATCGAAATTAAATATACTTACGACAAGTAATCTTATTGTAACATACGAAGAACATAAACGTATTGAAAACTATTAACTGAAGTTCTCCAGTACAAGATAATAAAAATGGTCCCATACAGACTAACTACAAACCACTGTTTTAATAAAAACAAACGTAGGAACTAAAACAAGAACAAATGGAAATACGTTTGTGAACGTTTTACGACATTTAGGATATAAAAGTTACTTTGTATCGTTTCGCAACAAATAGCGAAACGGGCATAGTGCTTTCAACAACGAGATATTTACAATAACTTTTGAAAGGATGTCACGAACAAAAAGAGGAAAAGTTTGTATCATTTGTAGCATAAAATTCTAATTATGTAGTTTGAATACAAGAAGGGGCAATGCATTTATGTAATATTAAAGTAACAAAAATTTTTAAGTAAAGCAAAAGGCAAAAGTAAGGCAAAAGGTAGTAAACAAACCAAAGGCAACATTTCCACATAATCTAAATGTCAATTTTGAAATACAAAGCAATTCTCTTCAGCATGATTGATCTTATATATCATTAGACATTCAAAGCTTCAGAGGTAAGAGATAAAAGAAATGTGACATGAAACAAAATTCGCGATCTTCTTCTTCTTCTTCTTCTTCCGGTATTAAAGGTCACCCTTTTTCCTTTCAACATTTTTTAAACGTGAAGCAATTTCAAACACTTCAAAACACTTAAGGGTTTATTCATAAACGTTTATTAACAGCATTTTAGCTATCAAACGTTTTGTCTCTTTCCGACATACCCTATTTTCGGAAGAGCAAAAGTGACAAAATACTTTACAAAAGTGCTTTGGTTAAACATCGTTTGTGATTAAGGTGGTTAAGATTTCCCATCGAATAAAATGAGGAAAGTAGGCGACATGTAATGAATTATTGCAGTTTATTTACACTAATAATAGTAGTAGAATTATTATATAATATTATTAATTTGCGTTTCAATGATTCGGAGCGGAGCTATACGGAGCTCAATTGATAAAATAAAATAAAATAAAATTTATTGCCACAAAAAAATAGGGAAAATACAAAAATTCACGTTTTACTTATAACTAAAAAATATTGTAGCAATGGGAGGCGTCTCAGCTAATGATCAATCACACAGCATTACAAAATGATTCTGACAATGTCGATGCGTTGTTCGACATTTTCAATGCGTTGTGCTTGGTCAGCACAGCTCCGTTTCAAAGGAAGTTCACCTGCAACCTGTAATGTCCCACTTCTGGATTTACGCAAATACCTTATAAAAATTCAGTACCAACTACTAACATCACCTGACTACAACTGATTACATTAATCACCCAAAGCAGTAAACACTTCGTCTTCTTAAATTGAAGAGGTGGGCTCTTGTCGGTGGAGTTCTTTAAACACTAATACACAGATATAGAAAACACTAACAGACTATAAAATCGAAAAGAGCCTACCTCACTAAAAACATTTTCAATTCACTAGCGACAACACCAATCATGCTATGCACACAACACGGGTTTGTTACGATTACCAACACATCCGCAAGGAAACACAAACACACAGACATGCAATTCTTACGACACTTTTGCTCACATATTGACATAACTCCAAAGTCGATCCAGTAACGCACGCGAACCATCTCCGATCCATCTATAGAACAAAGTAAAATAAAGTATAAAAAGGACTTTAAAAAGGTTTATCAACAGAATTTAAGCTATCAAATAATTTCTCCCTTTCGGACGTATGCTATTTTCCAATGAGCAAAAGAGACAAAACGCTTTAAATAGAGTTTTAGTTATAGTTTTTATGATTAAGGCGGTTAGTCTGTAATGTCCGACTGCTGGGTCGCTTACCGAAGATATCGGTACAGTGAGGAGTTCTTGTGTAATCCGCCCTTTATTTCAATGTGTTATTTGTATTCAAAGTACCTACTTAATTTCTGCCAATTAGTAACGTTTAATTTCTTGATACAATGTAATGATAGTAGGCACTGAGCCAATAATTGGTATTGATTGACATGGACTACATTAATTCCACTACTAAATGATCCACATTATATAGGAACCAAATCCTCGTAAGGTCCTTTTGCATAATGCTAACTGGATATTAGTATAGAGAGAAAGATCTGAAATAAATAAATCGCGACAAAAGTTAAACACCTACAGGGTGATATATTTTTTTAAAAGGAAAATTCATTAAGTACTTCAATTCCTTTTTTCTAAAATCCACCAACTTGCCGTTTAGATTCAGTATTTATTTGTAGGAACTAGATATATTCTTAATTTTGAAGCCAATAACACGACTGAAGATTTATTATTGCCGCCAAAAAGCTGTGCATTTATAAGAACTGTGTTGGGTACTATAATCAATTGTATACAGCAAATGCAGTACGTACGTACTCTTTGGCGCAATGCCGATCTGTGACTATCTCAATGCAAGGTTAAGTATTTGACATACTCCAAAGAAACGAAGTTTAAAATAAACATACGAACAAACAAACACAGTGATGAACAAAGCTTTGCTAAAATATTGCAAATTCTATAAGTAATTTAACTAGCTGTCCCGGCAAACGTTGTTTTGCCATAGAACAATTTAGGGGTGGACTACCCTTAACATTTAGGGGGATGAAAAATAGATGTCCGATTCTCAAACCTACCCGATATGCACACAAAATTTCATGAGAATCGGTCAAGCCGTTTCGGAGGAGTTTAACTACAAACACCGCGACACGAGAATTTTATATGTACCTATCAGACATTTAAAATAGAATTATCATTTCATATGCAAATAAATAAAAAATATGTTTAATTAATATGCGCTATGAACCGATGGATATTATAATTATATGCTAAAAGAGATTAATGTGGAAAACGCAAGCTGCTTTATAAAACTAACCCTAATTAAAGTGATATTAGTCCTATCAGAGATATATTATAAATCGATTGGCGTTTATTATTGCAGTATGGTATTATAACATTAACCCGCAATATCAGTTAGACGCATTTACGAGACAGAACGAAAATTGCCTATTAAAATAGTGCTGAATCGAAAATGTAGATCATTATTCTTGTCTAGTAAATATTTTAAAGATACAAATAAATAATGTGCTAAACGTTTGGTTATTTCAAATTCGAAATACAAGAAATACGTATCCGCTGCAGTAGTTTCTATATTTGACAGCTACCTCTTTGGAGAAACCAATTATGAGTTGATTTAATGTTATTAATATTGTTGAATGACTGGGTTTTACTCGGTTTGATTTACCGACGCTGTCAGTATTCACAAAACCGTTTTGCACTCGTAAAACTTATAGCAAAACGAGCTCAAAACGTTTAACTACTCGAGTAATAAAACATACTAAGATACTTTTGTGACTATTAAAGTCAGTGTCATTTAAAAAAATTAAAACGGGTTGTTTAAAATAATTATGTTCGTAGAATGACTATACAGCCATGGTATCATGGTATAGCTCACACTTTAATAAGATATTCATTTATTTACTTTTTGTTAACCTCTATCGCGCTGTGGTCTCCAATTCCCTTCATCATTCACTTTCCTGTATCATTTATCTAATACTCATTGATAAATAAGGTAATTACTATCGGGTTAACTCTCCAAAACCAATTATAGAACACAGCTTAGACTAAACAAAATGCTCAAACACTAGTCTTGCTATACAAAATAATAATAAAATCCTGTAAAGACTTAACTTAACACCAAATCCCTTTCAAGCTGTCATCTAGGACTAAGCCAGCATGACACAGCGCAAGGTGCTCGCTAAAAAATGACAAACGAAAACACATCCACAATAGTGTCATTAATCCTTTACGAGTTCCCCGACCCCACAGAAGAGTGATAGACAATGGTTGTGAACGCGTTTGTGAGTTGAATTAATGCGTATGCACATGCAATGGGAAGCGGGAACTGACCAGCCTTGAACTTGGCTGCGCCTGCGCCGCGGTATCCTATGCAACTACTTAATGAATACGAAAGTCGCCATTTCTAGTCGGCGCGCATCGCGTTATGCGTGTACGCACACGGCGAGTACCATCAATTTTATCTTTAGTGGACGCAGGCGGTGTCTAGAAAAGTAAATAGTATGGCTGTTTAATAGTTTAGATCTAGTTAAGGAAAAAGTAAATGGTAGTTTATTTGAGACCAGTGTTTTAAAGTTGATGCATAGATAAGAACAAGCAGACGTATAGAACCATGATGTATGAAAATGTGGACATGATGCATACATGATGTATGAAAATGTGGTAGCGAGTATTCCAAATAATTACACAAAAACTAAAAGGATGATTTTAAACCTTTAAATAAAGTAGAAATCACAATGATTCTACCCAACAAGATAAAGTTAACTAAATATGGACTCATTAATTTATATTAATTCTCATATTCCGGGATTATTTTACAGTTGTTACTCTACAGTTAACGAATGATACTAAAACGAAAATAGATACCTATAGACATAAATTGTATTCACATTTAGAAAATGAGATCTCAAGTTCTTCTAAATTATTTCAGTTTAATACCATGCATGCATGCATGCATGCTGCTACAAAACGCGATGACATCGATAGTAATTAATAAAGTCATTATATTAAAATTACTTAATGAAACTGATTCATGCTATTTAAACTATATTTATGGTTAAATTACTCGAGTTTTGTTTTGGTAGCCGTTTTGATGTAACTTCACATTTCAATACACTTTTGATCAAAATATTATTTCAAATAAAATTTGTGCCGATACTTAATAGATTTCGGTTTCTCCATTTACAATGTGTTCATAATGTAGATAACATTTTGTTTTCAGGGCTAAGTACCTAATTATAAAATATTTTGGTTAGATAAGGCTGACTTGGTAAATATACTTTTTTACAGTATACAAACTTAAGAACTACAATGCCCGGAATTCTACAGTAGGTACACAGGCATATAAGGGTGATTTTCTCCATCGCATACTAACTCCATTATATTATATTTCATTCGTGGCTAATATAACCTCAAATCTGAAAGTCCACTCGCTTTACTAAACGCTGTAAGATCTCGCGAAACTTAGGGTGAACTGAGAGTAGGTTGCGGGTTCAATGTCCCCAGACCGGTCGGACTTAAAGCTTCGTCGAGTGAACATGGTCCGACAAACTTGGCCCACATTTGAAGACATTTAGTGGCTTAAAAATATTATCATACTACATTCAATTTATTTACTTTAAACACCTGACTTCACTTGTGTGTGTTATAATTTTTTTTTACTTATTTGAAAGTGCTAATATTCGAAACTTTTGTCGGATTATTAAAAAAATCTATTTGTATGTTATATCCATATTTACTACGAGGATTAAAGAATTTTAGGATGAAAGTAGTTCTTAAGGGAATCCTAAAATTCTTAAGAGAATGGACAGGAGCTGCTTGTTATTATACTATCAATAATTAAAATACGTTTGTGTCTTAGTAATGAATAGTTTTAATCTTAAAACTAACGGAAAAGTTTGGCGATAGAAAATTGCACCTCTAGAAATTTATATAAAAAAGTAACCTGTTATTATTCTTATTAAAAACTATGATTCAGAAGAGAACTAAGAGTTAGTTAATTGTCCAGTCCAGTAATGATCATTTCCATTCTTGAGCATTTTGAACCAGGTTAAAAAATGGAAGGAAATTTCAATAATTTCAGCATGTTCTTTAAATATTTGTTACGTCATATCGCCGTAGTGTAACAAATTATTTTCTGTGTATAAAGTTATGCTACCGGATTGGTCCCATTGAAACCAATGTAAAAAAGGCTCTTTTTCCATCCTATCCCATATCCTATCCCACGGCTGGGCAGTAGAGGTCACCATACAAATATAGTGTTAAGTCTGTTTTCCCTTTGAAAAAGTAATTATTACGTTTTCAATGGAGTTTGTCATTTTGTTTAATTTTTCGACCTTCACAGTTTCAGTTATGATGACAATCTTCACCCACAAATAAATAATACAGTAAGACATTAATTTCCCGCTTCCTTGTTGTGTGGACACATCTACTCAGCATTGAACTGATTCCAACATTTTATAGCCGCGTTTAAGAGGTGGGTAGGCGAAATTAGGTTTATTATAGGTATATTTGCACGTTCCTATTAAATCTAGGTGTTTTTATAACTTTGTAGCCAGTACTGTGAGCATTTTCCGCCGTTTTATTTTGCTAATAATTTTACATTTGTGACACGTTTACGGCTGGCTTGAAGGAGACATATTTAAGACATTCATAATAAACCTTTATTGAAAATACAGAGTTTATATATGAGTACATAATAAAAAATAATATAATTAATACCTAATAAACTAAATGAACGAACAAAACGTATGAAATTGATACAAAAAGACCGGGACATAATCTGTCGTTGTATTTCAGTCAGACCATAACTGCACCTCAGAATATCAAAACAAAGTTACATAATTTCATCTCGGTCAAAAAATCCACAAATTCACACAATATCGTGACCAGATTTAAAGCAGAACTGACAGTACTTTAACGGAATACATTATTATTAAAATTGCGCTCTCGGAATTTCCCTGAGTGCTATTTAAATATTTAATATGAATTTCATTTTAATACGAACGATATTCATTTATGTAGGTTCATATTCAAGCAACACATTTGTTGAGTCGTCGTAGGATTTCATAATGATTTTCATTGTCATTATGATACTTAAGAGTAATTAATATTCATTTTAATACGTCATTGTTTAGAAATTAAGCCTGCCTGAAAGTCTTTTGACCTTTCTGTAAGCTAAAACACTGCTAACATTTATACTTTTCATAACCAACCAAAGCTTCAAATAAAAAACTAAAAATCTAAGAGTAGCCATTAAGATAGTTCCCCAAAGCGATGATTTAAATGAAATTCATCATTAGCCATCGATCCCTGGAGCCGCTGCCGTCATTAATCTCAAGCTTTGCGGTTACTGTGTCGAGTAACGGTACCGCAGCAGATGGAGTCAGGCTCGCCTACACTTTGACCAAAGATTATGTATATTTAAGAGGTTATATTTCAGTAGGTAAAAAGTTAAGTGACGTGTTCAATCCTACTACAAGGCAAAAGCGCAAGCAAAAATCTCTTGTTCTATTTATACGAGTATGTAAGTGCAGTACCATGAGAATTAGAAGTGCTTGAATCAGAGAAAATAGATAGCCTTTACTAAATGCCTAAGGCCTCTATCATGGAGACACGAGGCACCGGGCGAGTGGCGTAGCGTTGAACAGCACAAAAGTACAGAAAAAAACGCTTGTGATCAAAATGTTACATGATCGCTCACATATATTACTTGAGTTTTATAAAAACGCCCGACGTGACGACGCACGCGGCACGTAATGCTTAGGCTCCATGAACAAGGCCTTCCTTAAAAGCTAAACAAGTTCTTGTTGCCAAGACAAGCTAACGCTCCAATTACTACAAAATCTCGAGAGCTAGAAATCGAATCATCTTCTACATCGTGGCAAAAATAACCCTCTCCTAATATAACTACTGCAATAAATAAAACGTCTAATAAAGTCAATCAAGTATAAAGCAAAGTGAGAGCAATACAAGACAGAAATAAAGAGCTTACGTCAAGAGTAGTCAAGACAAGTTTATATTAAAGTCAGTTCGTTGAGTTTATTAATAACTGATGTTAATACGTTTAGTCTAGACCATAATTAAAATTGCCAGCTAATGCCAAGTATGTACATGATGCTTAATTCAGCTATTTTCAGCCATCACTGGTAAACTCTACCTTGGTTATTTATACTTGGCCAATCGCGCCCCGTGGTTTTACCAGCGTTATGCCCGTTGCTGTGGGAATTTCGGGATAAAACATAGTCTTTCTCTCATTAATTGATTTCGAGTAGGTTAGTGGCTAACCCTGGCGTCGGAGTTTAGGTTTCCTTTCTCTTAAATATAGTTTAATTTTAATTATAGTTAACGCCTCGGTGGTCTAGTGGTATGTGCACTCGCCTGCCAAGACTGAGGTCCCGGGTTCAATTCCCAGGTCGAGCGAAAACATGTTTCCTACTTTTCAAACATGGCTCGGGTTTGAGATCACCAACCCGCATTAGGCAAGCGTGGTGATTACGCCTGAAACCTCCTCACTGTACTGATATCTTCAGTGAGACGAGAGGCGTTTGCCCAACAAGTGGGACATTACAGGCTAATACTTTAATTATAGTTACTCAATACATAAATAATGATTCGAATCGGACTGGTAATTACCGAGACTATCCTGAACATACAAACTAAATTACAAAACTTACCTCCAGAAAATGGTCGATTCTAAAAATTAAGAGTGCCTTCCCACAAGAGTTACACTACTATGCTACGTTTGATATGATTGGTGGAAACAATAAGCCCAACGTAAGCCACAATTTGACAATACATGATACTAAACTCTCTGTAATCTAATTTACTCTATGACCAGTCACCGGTTGCCAAAGAATTGAACTTGAGTATTGTGTCATGAGCAGTTATGCGATGCCTGTGACCGACATTTTAGTAATCGAGCAAAAAATATATTGACCATTGTTTGTTCGTCCATTACATAGTGTTATTCGTTGAAAACACGTTTGGAGTTTTTTTGCGTACGAATCCAAAAGTAGCTTCTTTGATGATTAATAGCGTTATATTGCTTTATAATTAATGTTATTGTGAGATAATGTTTAATTATTATCCATTTGAATACTGTTTAATGAATGGATGGAGTTTCATTGTGGGATTTTATGGCTCTAAAATATGAAAGATTAATTGGTACCTATTGTCGTTTATTAATTATATAAGCTCATCGTAATATGTTCAATGAATTATTTTACTGAAGTTATTATCATTATAAACAAAAAGTCTATGGAACATGAACGATTTATAGCATAAAAATCCAATTATCAGAAAAATTTAAAACGCCAATTCATTGCCTATAACAGTTAGCAACAGGCCATTTGATGGTCGTACAAAAAATCTTTGATTGGGCGTCAAACATCTCGAATAATGTGGATGGTAAAAAAATAAAACTACCTACCAACATAATGTATATACAGTTATCTATCGAATCATATCTAGTATACGAGGACCGGAATACAGGGGTCAACGAACGCTTGCATCTGACGTATTTTTTATATTTTTATTCATATAAAAGTATTAGAAAAACTTTGTGTGAGTGTGACACATGGTCTTACTCATAACTTGATAAAAACTACGCAGTTGTGAACAGCTTATTCAAGATGGACGAATAGAAAATAATACGCACAAAGCCAGATGGGACTGAAGCTTCAACGTTTATTAACAGCACTTAAAATGGTTTGTCCCTTTCCCACATACCCTATTTACCTAAGAGTAAAGGAGACAAAACACTTTAAAGCAGTGTTTTAATTATAGAGCGTTTATAAATAAGGCGGGTAATATTTAAATATTTCTCACTGACCTTAGTATGTCCTAACTACACTCCTAACTTGACTCACCTAAAATTCATTTCACCCTACGAAGCAAGCAAAACTAACCCATACCCTTAACCCAACTAGCCATAAACATCCAAACACAAAAGTTCCACCTTAAAATAAATGACTTAGGTACTAAAAGTTCTGACGACAAGGTGAGTCATCGTATTCAGATAGACAGAAGTATCGTTGGTATGCTTGCGTAGTATACTCTTTGTTTTTAAGGGTTTAAATCAAAACCGTTTTTTTTTTCCACCAAAGACAATGTCTTCCAAAGAAAAAGTTATCATTTCATTCCACTCTTTGCTATTCTCATTTTTTTTCCCTGTTGAAATAATTATCTAAAAATATGCCATAATAGTTTAGGTTCATCTCTTTTTAATAAAAAATCAAATTTAGGAATGGATTTACGTAAGTACTACACTGGACGCACAGATAGCTCGATAAAATTGTAAGCAGTTTATCATATTTGAAATTGTTATTGACATACGTATTCATCGATTACGTATTACAGAAGTCTCAGTAAGGCTCTTACTCAGAGTCGTCAAATGCTTCCTGAGTAAAGATTGAATCACGAATGACTGATTTTGACGTGTAATGTATGAAAAATTACATCAAGTACCTAATTTAATTTCGATTCGCTGATCTGGCAGTTAGTATGTACATATGTTTACCATTTACATGAAAAGGTTGACAAAATAAAAACTATACTACAGTATACACCAAGAAAGATAATAGACGTTAGTTTGTCGGTCCAGGTCCGGTTGTTCTGTTCTGACACACAAACCTCGTGTAACCGACTTGTAATTGCGAGGGTGCAACGACCGACAATCGCACTGAGATCTCGCTAAAAGGAACGACACATCTTAATAGGTCGATCCGCGGAACGGAATGTCAATTTTGTATTGTTTAAGTTAAATGAGTTTTGTCAGATATTGGGCCTTATTCGGCGCTTATTAAGAGCATTTTAGCTATCGAGCATCAAATGGTTTGTCCATTTCCGACTTACGCTATAGGTATTTGAAAGAGCAAATGAGACAAATAGCTTTTTACAACGTTTTAGATTTACCTAGATCGTTTATAAATAAGGCTGATTGTTTCTTATTTTTGTAGAGATACTGTACAGTCATGTGCAATGAAATGTATACACGGGCAGATTTTCAAATAAATGTCCACTCTGAAAATTTCAAAAACATATAGCCACTTAACAATTCATACTATATACCCACCCGAGTTTATCAAAAATATGTACACAGGTTGTTTTCAGATATTTGTATACACGATCACATGCAGAAATAAGTATCCACTATGAATTACAATAATAAATATGAAGGTAAACGATATTATTTATAAAAAAAAATTATGTGTGCGTGACACACACTCAACGCGAAGTATTGGTATTGTTTTTTTATTGTTTTTATTTTGTAAATGTCTAATGGGGACACTAGGTTTCATGCTCAGCGCATAGGTTGGTATCTCTCTATATCTCTATGGTTATTACTCATTCTGTCCTTCACAATAAAAACAAAAAATCTAAACTATCAAAGTCAGTCATTGAAATTAATACCCATTTGTCAAAATAGTGAAAACTGCTACAGTTTCTAAAGTGTAACATTATTGTGAGAAACTCGGATGGGTATATAGTATGAATTGTTAAGTGGCTATATGTTTTTGAAATGTTTAGAGTGGACATTTATTTGAAAATCTGCCCGTGTATACATTTCATTGCACGTGACTGTACGTCCTTTAGTTTAGAGGTAGATACCACGTAGAATCTACGTGGTATCGTGGTGTCGTGGTTCATGTACTGTTAAATAGGTAGGTACTGTTTATATGACTAGACTAGAAAGTAGCTTTTAAATTTTATTATAAGCATTATAAATTGTAAAGTTAGAAGTTTTACGTTTATCTAATAAAACTAGATATTACCAAGGATGAAACATACTTTTACAGTAAGCCTGTATAATTCATAATAGCATCTAGGAATACAAAAATACACCCTGAGAAAGCCCAATTTGCATAAATAATAAACTAACAACCACACTCGATAAATACTAAAGGCCTTATTTATAAACGCATACTAGCAGCTACCTATCAAATGGTTTGTCCCTTTCTGACATACGCTATTTTCCAAAGAGCAATAGAGACAAAACACTCACTAAGTGTTTTAGTTACAGAGCGTTTTTGAATGGCAGTAAGTATCTCTTTACTTATGTTATCGGTTTCGATACGTCACACCCACTTTCCTACATTAAGTTTATCGTCAAATAAATCGATAGTTCCTTTACACCGCGCCTACAAATTAGACGGAGCAACAGCGATTGGCCACCAGTAGTAACTATTGAGTAATCTGTACGTGGTACTGTGACTCACGGCAATACCGTGGCGAGGTTATTGCTCACATAATTTTGATAAACGGTACCTTACTTTTATTGTCATACTTATGAAATATGGCTAGAATATTGGGATTTATAATATTATAGCTGGTTATTAAGTTATAAATAAGTTTTATTAAGTTAACTAGCTGCGTCCCGCAGTGCTACCCGCGTTGTACCCATTCCCGCGGGAATTTCGGGACAAAATGTATTCCATGTGTTATTCTGATGTATAACCTTTATTACTGTAAAATTTCATCCAAATCCATTCTGTAGTTTTTGCGTGAAAGAGTAACATCCAATACCTACATCCATCTTCACAAACTTTCGCATTTAGAATGTGAGCAGGATAGATAGGCGAAGGCAAATTAAATAATGGAATAAGGACATGGAGCATGTTGAAACCACCCTAATACATTTTATCACCTTCAAGTACACTTGTTTTTAGCAAATAAATATTTCATTATTTCACTATCCCACGTAATATACCTACCTACCCCAATAAAGTAGAAAATCCTTTTTGAAAATTCTGCTCATAACAATTTATCTATTACCTAGGTATATACCTACCTGGTGCGTACTTAGCTAGCACGTCACAAACTAGCTTGCTCAGATACAATCAAGGTAAATTCAAGGAAAATACAAAGTTAAAATCTCCGGTACCTACCTAACTTTAGGCCTGGGGAACATAATTAAAAATACATTTTACATAGATAGGTAGTTACATTTTTATCATCAACAATATCAAGACAATCAGAGTTTAACCACCAAAATGTCCTCTAAAGTAACATTAAAAATATAATATCAGGGCAATCAGACATCTAGATAGCATCCCAATTTCAAAATGGTCAACATTATTTTCAACACAGCGTTTATACATTAGGACCAATTTACTTGAAAAATGATTTGTGTAGGTATTATACTTTTAGAACATTCATTTTAAAGTCACATTGAACAACTAGAAGTGCCTTGCTCTTATAGAGCCTGTTGTAGATATCTACTTAATTTCGGAATCATGAGGTATTCAGATGTAGAAGCTAAATTATTTCAAAATAAAATCAAAATCCGTTAAATCGATTTAACGTAAATGAGTAACAAACTAATAAAAATAAGTAAGGAAATATCGATTTGGATACAATCCTCTGAAACTTTCACGTTTTAAAAGTAAATAAGTTCGTGTAGGTTAGTAGCCAACCCTGTTGTCGATGTTTTTAGACCGCCTCAAGGCCTCCGACAAGGTAGGTAATAAGTGTTATATTCGAAAAGACATTATGAAAGAAAATTATAGGTCGTTCAATACCTATTAATTATGAGTACTGCGGTACTTTGATTGCCCTTAGACAAAACGACCTATAGCTGATATCGATCCTTAGTAAGTAGTCTAGAATATTAAAACAGGTCTGTTAAAGAATTAACTATTCATAGATGAGTCAATATTTTGTACTTAAGTTAACTATTTCCCTTTGAGGTTTCTTCTATGAAATAGGTTTACTTTGATTAAAACCTAGTTTACTGTAGGTAGAGTAATCGTATTGTAGAGTTAAGCACTAGACTCCACTCTAACACAAGACAATATGCCTATTAGAGATCCGTGTCTCAAATACCTTTATGTTAATTAAGCCTGGTGGGTTGACCACGGCACGAAAATGTCTTAAAGAAGGTCAAGACTTAAATAATATATTTATTAATAAAAGGTCACGTAAACACCGCGTTATTTGTCTGTCTTATCTAGTTATTACAAAGGCAATGGCCTAAGTAGTTAGGTATCCTACTTGTTGAAGTACAGCTGAGATGGAACCTTAAATTTTGAGCGTGGCATCAAATATGAAGAGGATCTTAGAAGTTTTGATGTGTAGTATGAAATGAACTGGTTAGGAATTCATGTAGTTCCAAAATTGATTAACAGGGTTAAGATGCACGCCAAGACAATGGTTTTAGCTTTGTTTCTCTTTTCTTAGGTTTAAGCGAACAGAACTCTGCTTGACATAGTCTTCTGTGACTACCAGTTCAAGTATAAAGGAACCGAAACGTCAGATAAAAACGTGTATCTTAGTCTCTAGGTTGGTGTAGTATATATATTACATATATTCCCGATTATTCGTTTCTTTCTGTAAAATTAGTTTTTAGAAGTACCAAAGGCAATGCTCCTGTTTTCGTAGATAAGGTTATGGTGGAGGTAGATAAGGGCTAAACATAAAAAGATAATATTTTTAAATAAAGGTGCAAGTGGTAGATAGACGCTTATCGACAGTGAGCAATTTTTGGGGATAATTTCGTCCGATATTGCAACAGTCAGATAATAAATACAATAACAGTATCTATAGTGATAGATCGGATCTAAACAATATTTCGTAATAAATGTTGAAATATGGCATATTGCGTATATTTACTATTTAAACATATATATTTATCATACAATGGCACTTATATACTTTGTTATCAACTTCGTTCTAGTTTCATATTGCAAAAGTAAGTAAGTACATAAGCAGTATTTATTATATTATAACGTATGTGTACTTAGATGTTATTTATAAGTGACATACACGTCGTAAATTAAAAAAATATTATCAAGAGAATAAAATAGTAAATCGTGTTATAAACCTTTGTAGGTAAATATTCATAATCATAATACATTGTTATTTACCGGGATAAGTAACCTGTCCGTATGTTATGTTTACTCTAATTAATATGATATCATATGTTTAACATTTTTTAAATCAATATCGCTAATAACTATAAAAGTACCTTTGTAACAAAACCGCATCATAATCGGTATATTCCTTTAATGGAGCTATTATGCCAAAAATAGACACACAAATACAACAAGCTTATATAAAACACTCCAAACATTTTAACGCCATGTTGATTAAAAATACAATAGCTGACATCTGATACTAGAAAAATACTCAAGTATTTCAAAAGAATATAAAAATATAATCACTTACTTTTTGAAGCCATCCTTGATGTTGCAATTCACTTCTGGACCTTGAAAAAACGAGGAAAAAATATTATTCACAACTAGATTTTTTTTTACTAGAATTTAATAATGATTTAATGTTAAGTTAAAACACTTTTGATGTTCGCGGTTTAGACACGCGACTACAACAAGCGAGCAATATAACGTGTATGATAAATAAAGATAATATTATGAATTCATTCAAATTAAATATTATGACTGCTTTGAACTAATAATAGGGTTAAATTATTTCCTTTGTTTGCGGGATTCCTTGTAATTAGAAGAACATAAATAAAGCCTTGAATTTGTTTGGGGAAATCTTTACCTACCTCTTGTGTAAAGTGAGTCTGCCTTTACACTACTGGTAGGGGAAGAAATAAATGATCCGAATTCATATTCCAACGATAAACTATTGTATTATCTATTATGGCGGGACGAGCAGGACAATAAAAAAGACTGGCAATTGCTGGCTACAAATCGAGAAGAGTGTTGGGAATAGGAGGGAGGGCTTTGCCCAACAATGGGATGATACAGGGTAACACTAACAGCACTATTGTTAATAATAATGCCAAATGTTTTTTAAAGCTATTCATTCACTCATTTCTGTTTAAGCGCTACCGTGCTTCGGAGGGTACGTTAAATTGTCGGTCCCGATTGTTTTAATCGTTAGACCATATCGGAGGCCTTTAGGCGGTCTAAAAACTCTTGACACCTGGGTTAGCCACTAACCTTCTCGGAATGAATGAATGATTATTGAGAAGACGCCTTAAATAATCACATAGCAAAAAAACAATTCATTATGTACTAACTTATGGTTTAACTTATACGTGCGTAGAGGCCTCTACAAAGTTACATTACTATTGCATAAGTTATCTTTATTACATTGTTATCAATAATAACTATTTATTTACCTGCTTTCTTGGTTCTTTAGTGCAGTTTACTGAATAAAACAATATATTTTCATACAACTTGTCTCAATGTTGCAATTAAAATTTGTGATTTCTAAATAATCATTTTCAAAACTTAACAGAATAATAATTTATATCTACTATCCTACGTAGTTTATTTAGAAAAATACACTTATTTATAACAATATTTTAAATTCATAAAAGGAAAAATTGAACGAAACCAGTTAATGGACTTCTCAGTGACATTTTTACGGACACGCTATATTTGAAGTGAAGGATGTCATTTGCTTTTCAGTGAGTCAATCTGTCCAAGGAGTTTCAATATAGGCAAATTGACAAACGAGGTTAGAGGAAGAAGTTTGACACATCAGTGTTTGGTTTTACCGACTTACAAATAGGAGTGAAATATTTATTTATTTAAATGATTTTAATTCATAAATAAAGACTTAGTATTATTTATTTTAGGATATTTGGAATGTCATAAGAATTTCTACTTCACTACATAGTATAAAACAAAGTCGCTATTTTTGTGTTTGTTTGTCTCTATGCTTAAATCTTTAAAATTACGCAACGGATTTTGATGCGGTTTTTTGTAATAGGTAGAGTGATTCAAGAGGAAAGTTTTTATGTAAAAAAATTCCCGAAATTCCCACGGGAACGGGCACAACGCGGGTAAAACCACGGGGCGCTGCTAGTGTAAAATAAAAGCGAAGTGTATCCGTAAACGTATTATCAATTCAGAATAAGTCTTGTTTACTTTCTTACCTATGTCCGATTTCTGGAGAGATAGAATATGCAAGATTTTAGAAGGTATAAATCGTTATGGCCGGTTTACATTATTCCAGTCCAGCGATCCAGTCCAGTACTGGATTGCTTACTGGAAAAATGTAAACCGGCACTGGAATGAACTGAATCCAGTAAGCATTCCAGTCCAGTAACTGGATTCGCGGTCTACTTTTGAATCCAGTGCGATCAATCCAGTGCAACTGGAATAATGTAGACGGCCAATCCAGTGCCATTCCAGTGCTGATCTCTTCTTGAAATCATTGTTACTGTAGTGTTCACACTTCAACGGCTTCTATAAATAACTGGAATAATGTAGACGTTACAGATCCAGTCCAGCACTGGCCTGGAATCTCGCTAGATCACTGGACTGGAATAATGTTAACCGGCCATTAGTGTTGAAGAGTATAATACATATATGATTTATACTAAGTAAGTGCGAGTAGGTTAGTGGCCAACCCTGGTGTCGGAGTTTTTAGACCGCCTAAAGGCCTCCGACATGGTCTAACGATGAAACAACCGGGATCGATAACTCAACCTGCCCTCCGAAGCACGGTAGCGCTCAGAAATACCACTATCGGCCACCCATCCAAGTAGGGGTCGAGCTGCACGTTGCTTCGCATCGCAATGACCTAACATCGCTTAGTCAAACCACATTATCTATTAATTACCAAACATAATAAAACAACATAAAACGCCGTTGAAAATGGATCTAAAATAATCAATGGATTTAAACGAAATCGCAGACTAACAAGACACAGTCAAGACCTGCTCCTCCTGAATTAAAGTCGGTTAAATTAAGTACATAGATCTACTTCTAGATCACGGTTGTACCACCTTGCTTATGTAGGTACTTATTACCATGATACATATACCTGGTGATTATGCCTCATCCTCCTCACTGTACTGATATCTTCAGTGAGAGGAGAGGCATTTGCCCAGCAGTGGGGCATTACATGCTAATACTTTACTTTTACATATAGCTGATACTATTTTTTTAAGGCATTTCCATATACTTGAATGGGTTAAATTAAATCAGCTTAAAGTAATTGCAATCGATAATTTGACTGTCCACGATACGCGTCTAAATAAATTTCTTTCATTTTAATTAGACTAAAAAAAGTAATTGTTTAATACTTAAGCATTTATCGTTTCATAGATTTTGATAAAAAACACATGCCTGAGTATATTTGGATGTTTTCTAAACAATTTATATATAAGTTTTGTACGTACGTAATAGCAGATGTACGGGAGTGGGTGATAAATAAAGTTAAAAGTATGTTTCACTAAATCTTAAGATTTAGCGATCTTTTTAAATGTCGATATTGAAATTAACACTTACCACAGAAAAGTTTGCAATAAAACACAGGATTAGTTCACAACACTAGGAAACATTACCGGGGTTTGATGACTAATAATAATACCTAAAAATATTGATTAAACTAAACCTATTATTCCCTAATTATTGTACGATTACACTAAAATATAATTTAACTATACAACATAAGTATATAATTGTTTAATTTTAAGTAAATTTAACTGCACTATTATTTTATAGTCACCGCATTTCCACCGTACACAGCGAGTCGCAAAGCGGTTTTCTTAATTTCCCGCTCAATACGCATGCGTATACTGTAGGAAGGTTATCGATTCTCTCTGTTATCTCGCTTGGGTTAGAGAGAGACAGGTATATGGTGTGATTACATGCGCAGTGTTATTGATGTATAATTTGTGGCGGGAAAACGAAAGAGAATCGGCACCTGACGGTTGTTCTGCGCATGTCAACAGCTGACATTGTTTTTTTTATGCAGAATGTTTAAGTAACTGCGATGGGTATTATTCCCTTCCTTATGTATGCACTTTAATAAGGTACTTGTGTGACTTGAGTTCAATTTCATTGGCAGAGTAAAGAGGTACAAACAGAATGTAGGTAGCAAACAGGCAGGTTCAGGCTACCCTCCAAAGTATAATAATGGTGGCTGATGGATTGATTCGCTTAGAGTCTCATCTCATCTCTCATCTCCTTCTGCGAAAACAGTCAAAGTAAATAAGTTCGAGTAGGTAACCCAGGTGTTCTTCTTTGCTGCTTCGCTTCTTAAACTTCGCGCTCTCTTTCTAAAGCTATCAAATATCACGTATCTACCTAGAAAAAGTTTTGTTCTGAAGTTTTGATGATTGATGATTGACGATTGAAAATTGAAACTTGGTTTTAAAACTCTTGGTAGAATTTTGTCCTTCCTTATTAGGGTGCGTCCACATCTGGCGAATGCGCCGCGAATGTGCAGCTCGCCAGCCATGTGCGAGCTGCCCGCAAGCCGCGCGCGTGCAGTCACGGCAATGGTTTGGTGCGCCTCTTTAGTGCAACTCATGCAAGGCTCGTAAAAGGCGCGCGCCCAGCGCGCGCGCGGCCCGCGATCAGCGCGCGCTCAATTATCGCGCTTACAATTGCGCTTATTGCTTTATGGCGGTAGGCAGACGCGAGCCGCTAGCGCGCCGCCCGCGCGCCGCCCGCGCGCTGATCGCATACGGCGCTTAGGTTGCGAGCGAACTGCGCGCGAGCGGCGCAAGAGCGGCGCACGAACAAAAATGCACGCGCGCAGCTCGCGGGCAGCTCACAAACGGTTCGCGACCTGCGCATTCGCGGCATATTCGTCAGATGTGGACGCACCCTAGAAGTTACGTCTTTTCCCTGAAGATTTTAATTAGTTATACTTACTTGTTGTTTCCCAACGGTTTTGTGACTGGTTATGGAGAACTTTATAAACGTATTGCAACGTTTTTTTCGCGGCACAAAGTATTTTTTTAGCAAGCAAAACACTAACTTTAATTTTCCCACGTTTAGACTGTAGACATTGGAGTAAATGCTGCGATGAGAGGTAGGCGTTCCATGATAAATCAAAACTACCCCCAATCTTCAAATTCAAATTCAAATTCAAATAATCTTAGTTGTTAGATTAAAAAAAAATTGAATTCAAACCATTTCATTTGATATTAATGAAATAAGTAGATCAAGAAAATAAAAAGATATATTTCAACATTATTTTATTTATATATTTAAACAAGTAAGTACTTAATGAAAACTTAACAATAAATTAAACATTTAGGTTTCTCCACTTAAATTAAAAAACAAACTAATGTAAACTTAAAAACATATTATCAAGGAACAACATTAAATGTCATGACGTAAAGTTTCAAAACTAGATGCGACTGTGACACTCGCATGTGGGTATAAAAAATACACGAATAAAATAGATGAAACACCAATTCATCGAAATTTTGGTCACGTCACGTCCCTATGTGACCTATAAAGTATAAGCCTGGAATGTACCACTGCTGGGCAAAGGCCTCTCATCTCACCGAAGATATCAATACAGTGGCAGTGACGAGAATCAGGCGATATCACTACGCTTGCCTACTGCGGATTGGCGATCTCAAATTTGAAATGGTATGCCATGTTTGAAATGGTAACATGTTTTCGCTCGGTTTGGAAAATTAACACAGGTTCCAGTCTTGGAAGGCAAGTGCACATACCATTACACCACAACGTAACCTATAAAATTAAACTTAATAAAAAGTTTTCCGAACTAAACTAATAAACAGCAAATAATATAGAGATTCCGTCGAATGGATGTCTTTACTGCATACAACTGGTTGGACCAGTAGGGATATCCGAAGACTTGTAATGAGTCGGGTCAGGTTGAGGCCCCACTCTGCTTCGAGCAGTCCCTAAAGTGAGAAGACAAACTCTGCCATACCTTTCATACATCCTGGCCTTACTATCACCCATACGCCACCCGTACATCCAGTTAGAAGTCTGATCAAAATAAAATTTCTCCTCCGGCGATACTTTAAATCTCATCTTTAGATACTTCTCTCGACCGAACTCAGGTGGTGATTGGTAAATAACATCTCCCACTTCCGGGTCCACAGGCCTCATTACTGGATTAGAAGTCAAGTCCGTATCTGGTCTTGTCAACCGTGGATCCAGTTTGGGATCACCCAAGCCGATGTCGACTATTGAATTTCCGTGGCGCAGATGTTTCACTCCTGGTACGAAAGGCTTTTTAGGACGAACCATTCTGTTCAGAGCTGATGAGACGTGATCTCTGGATATGGCCTTCAGCCCTTCCAACATGACATGGCTGGTGACATCGTCTGGGAAGTAATTAGTTGGTTCCCGTTGAAGCGTCGCAGCTTGTTGGATACGCTCTTTGTTTTTTTTGTTCCAGTTGACCCGAAGTCTATTTTCTTTTGTGTAGTTCTCTATCAGAAACCTCTGAACTGCCGGGCTGCTTAAATCTAGGGCTGGCATTATGTAAGGGTCTTCACACAAAGATAAAGAGAGATAAATAAGATTAAAATTGCTAGCCTTGAATATACATTCAAAGGTTCAGGGTTTGAAATACTTACTCAACAAAAACAAATCCTCAAATTCACAAAAATAACAATCCCAATTAATCCATTACAAGGATTAATGACACCTGCCTAGATAACAAATTTTGTGTCAATATATTAACATCAGCGAAGAGGTTTCTATGTCTATTTCATAGACATAAAAACCTTTTCGATATTTTTTTGTCTTTCAGTTTAACACTTGGAAACCACGGAAGACTGAAGTATTTCTACGTCGTGGGCCATGGAATTTGAAAATAAAGTCCTGGCGTGGCACAAACGAGTTCAACGTCTTGCAGAACTGCTGTAGAGTCGGTACATATACAAAACTATGATATAGTTACAATACAGTAAACTTAATAAAACGTCCGCTGCGCATATTATTAAAAAATACTTATAAGGCTTAAGGGGGTGCCTTTCCATCAGAGATATGATATGCTACGTTTCATACAATAGATGTCGTTAGATATTAAGTAATTATAGACATCAATAAAATATTTGTTTGAATTGAATTGAATTGAATTTGTATTTAAATTTTTTAACAAAGGTGCTTTAGGTGATGGGTGAAGGGGAACTTAGCACGGGACGAAATTGCAATAACATTGTGCAAAATGATCGAGTGAGACACCCGTACTGAGACGTCAGTCAAATGCTTCCTTAGAAAATATTGAATGAGTGATATGATGTACTAGCCGCGCCCCGCGGTTTCACCCACGTTGTACCCGTTTCCGTAAGAATTTCGGGATAAAATGTATCCCATGTGTTATTCTGATGTATAACCTATGTTACTGTAAAGTTTCATCCAAATCCGTTCAGTAGTTTTTGCGTGAAACAGCAACAAACATACATCCATACATACATCCATACCCACAAACTTTCGCATTTATGCTATTAGTAGGACGAAGAATTTGATCGTAAGTTAAGTGCCGGTGACTGTCTCTGAGGGTGGCAGAGAGTGATGTAACCAATAATCCGTCACATGACGACTCATGAAATGAAAACAAGTCGTTGTTTCAAAATTGTTTTAATCATAAATAAACGTAGACAGAGGATAGATTTTTGTTTGGAACAAAACAACCTCCACAATTATTCACACGTCATCCATCGCGTCATTTAATGAATTACAATTAATAATTGTCTAATTAACGTCTAATAATACTTACAGCAATCTTAAAAATAACCTTGTACATATTTATTACCACAATTAATTTGAGATTTTATTTCATGTAAACTAATGCTTATAGAGAGAATTATTCCAATTAGAAAATATATTTTATTAATTTTGGAAAAGTATTTTTGTTGGTCAATCTGTTATCACCAGAGATCGCAAAAATTTGCGACATTGTTCGCAATAGTGTGGACATGACTTCAAAATCAATCAAAATATTATTCATTAATTAATTTCTTACTTGACGTATAATTTGATTCCTAGTCAATAAATACAAAAGTTTGTTAAAGTATAGGTTTATTAAAAAAAATGGTCAGTATTTTTTCCAAATTTTCTGCTGTCAGTCTATTATTTCTTTATTTATTGTATATAAATATTTACGAAAACGATACTTATTTTAAACACGAACGTAAAAGAAAGAAAAAACGTCTGTCTGCCGAAAATGTAGAAAAAAATACTGACCGTTTGCCTTAATAAATATACTTTAACAAAATGTTGTACTTACTGACTAGCAATGAAATATATGTCATGTAAGTTATTCATTAATTGAATAACATTTTAATTAATTTTGAAGTCATGTCCACACTATTGCGAACAATGTCGCAAATTTTTGCGGTCTCTGGTTATCACAAAAGCAACAAGTTTTCTGAACGTCACTTCTCAACATTGATTTTAATTTACTCGCTTCATTTAAACAGTAAAATAGTATTAATACATGGCTGGTTCTTATTATTAGGGCGCATAAGGCCTAGTTTACATTGCTAAAGTTCAATATTAAGTATCATTCATTACTTTGACAAAGTAAATAAGATTTTCATTTGTAGAGTATCGGTAGAGCCATAATTACTATCGACAACACTTCTAGTCATATTAGTCATTGTAATCCAAGTGTTATTGTTTTAAGACTACGTAGACGTGTTGTTAGTTACTCAGAAGCGTAGCATTAACTTCGTGCCTCCACTCTTATCACCGCAGCATTAATACGCAGTGGTGCAAATGATAGATGCTTATGGTCACAGCTATGATCCTTGAGGTTTCTGCCCTGTATCCATAGGACGAATATCATTATAACAAGTACTTACATAGCTTAGCCGAATCCTTCGTAAAAGTGTATCACTTTTCGGTACTTTGTCAAGAAGGATGGCGAACCATGATGAAAGCCCGGAGAGTTCGACGATTGACGATTAGCCGGATCCACACCGAACGATCCACCGCGCTCCGATCGCGCGCGGCAGGAGCGCGCTCCATAGGACTTGGACAAATCTTCAAGGGCTTTCAAATGACAAGTTATGTCACTGTTGAGCAATACGATCAGGGTCAACTGCACATTAGTGCACATACACCTAGTGTTTTTTCTTCGGTGGTCGAAAACACCGAGTTTGGCGTCGATTTCGACATAACTATCAAAAAGTTACTTGTAAGAGCATTCAAATGCGTAAGTCATGTCACTGTTGAGCATTCCGTCCAGGCTCCACAGCACCTCCAGTGGTAATTCTTCGGTGGTCGAAAACACCGAGTTGGCCATCGAATTCGATATAACTGTCTAGGAGTAACTTGTACAACTCTTCAAGACCTTTCAAATGACATGGGTCATGTCACTGTTGAGCATTGGGGCAGGCTCCATAGTTACCTGCCCGAGGTCCTTAATTTTTACATTTCTGGAGCGTGTAGATCAATAACGGTTTGGAATATGGAAAAAGTGGATAGAATTAAAGTTATAGAGAATTTTACAAGCTTTCATTTCATCATACACTTTTTTTTGCTACATTGCACCGTTTTTCAGATATTCGCGAAAAACGCTTTTTTTTTACCTATGACCTTGAATAAAAAAAAATCCATACACGGGAATGATGGGGAACTTTTACACATTGTTTATAATTATTTTTTGAACAATTTTACTGATTTTCAGCTTGTTGGGACTTTATGTAACCTCACCCTCATTTTTTGGTTTAAATTGACCGGATTATCCATTTTATTTGATATTAATAAAATAAGTAGACCAAGAGATATATTTCAACATTATTTTATTTATATATTTTAACAAAAAGTAAAACAAGTACTTAATGAAAACTTAAAAATAAATTAAACATTTAGGTTTCTCCACCTAAATTAAAAAACAAACTAATGTAAACTTAAAAACATATTATCAAGGAACAACATTAAATGTCATGACGTAAAGTTTCAAAACTAGATGCGACTGTGACACTCGCATGTGGGTATAAAAAAAACATGAAATACCAATTCATCGAAATTTTGGTCACGTCACGTCCCTATGTGACCTATATAGTATAAGCCTGGAATGTACCACTGCTGGGCAAAGGCCTCTCATCTCACCGAAGATATCAATACAGTGGCAGTGACGAGAATCAGGCGATATCACTACGCTTGCCTACTGCGGATTGGCGATCTCAAATTTGAAATGGTATGCCATGTTTGAAATGGTAACATGTTTTCGCTCGGTTTGGGAATTTAACCTAGGACCTCAGTCTTGGAAGGCAAGTGAACATACCATTACACCACAACGTAACCTATAAAATTAAACTTAAAAAAAGTTTTCCAAACTAAACTATTAAACAGCAAATAATAAAGATATTTTGCGAATGGATGCCTTTACTGCACACAACTGGTTGGACCAGTAGGCATATCCGAAGATTTGTAATGAGACGGGTCAGGTTGAGGCCCCACTCTGCTTCGAGCGGTCCCTAAAGTGAGAGGACAAACTCTGCCATACCTTTTATACATTCTGGCCTTACTATCACTCATACGCCACCCGTACATCCAGTTAGAAGTCTGATCAAAATAAAATTTCTTCTCCGGCCATATTTTAAATCTCATCTTTAGATACTTCTCTCGACCGAACTCGGGTGGTGATTGGTAAATAACATCTCTCACTTCCGGGTCCACAGGCCTCATTACTGGATTAGGAGTCAGGTCCGTATCTGGTCTTGTCAACCGTGGATCCAGTTTGGGATCACCCAAACCGATGTCGACTATTGAATTTCCGTGGCGCAGATGTTTCACTCCTGGTACGAAAGGCTTTTTAAGAAGAACCCTTCTGTTCAGAGCTGATGAGACGTGATCTCTGGATATGGCCTTGAGCCCTTCCAACATGACATGGCTGGTGACATCGTCTGGGAAGTAATTAGTTGGTTCCCGTTGAAGCGTCGCAGCTTGTTGGATACGCTCTTTGTTTTTTTTGTTCCAGTTGACACGAAGTCTATTTTCTTTTGTGTAATTCTCTATCAGAAACCTCTGAACTGCCGGGCTGCTTAAATCTAGGGCTGGCATTATGTAAGGGTCTTCACGCAAAGATTAAGAGAGATAAATAAGATTAAAATTGCTAGCCTTGAAGAGAAATTCAAAGGTTCAGTGTTTGAAATACTTACACAAAAAAAACAAATCCTCAAAAATGAATATACAAAATTCACAAAAATAACAATCCCAATTAATCCATTACAAGGATTAATGACACCTGCCTAGATAACAAATTTTGTGTCAATATATTAACATTAGCGAAGAGGTTTCTATGTCTATACCCTCATAGACATAAAAACCTTTTCGATATTTTTTTGTCTTTCAGTTTAACACTTGGAAACCACGGAAGACTGAAGTATTTCTACGTCGTGGGCCATGGAATTTGAATATATAGTCCTGGCGTGGTACAAACGAGTTCCACGTCTTCCAGAACTAATGTAGAGTTGGTACATATACAAAACTATGACTATGATATACAACGTGTATACAACACAGTAAACTTAATAAAACGTCCGCTGCACATATTATTAAAAAACACTTATATGGCTTAAGGCCCTCTGGCCACGTGGTCCTACTGCCTTTGTCCTACCGATCGGACCACATGAACTTTTTTTTCCGGTTGGTTCGATTAATCGGATTACAAGGATTTGTAATTCCGCTTCGTCCTACCGATCGGACTACATGAACTTTTTTTTCCAATTAGTTCGATTAATCGGATTACAAGGAATTGTAATTCCGCTTCGTCCTACCGATCGGACCACATGAACTCTTTTTCTTAAGATATAAATTAACTAACAGATATTTCAATTGTAGGTTAGGTTAGGTTAAGTTTATATCAGGCCCGAAGGGCCAAAATAAGGCGGAAATAGGAGCTCCGCGCAGCGGAGCTCCGTCGACACTATTATGGCACAAACTGGAACTTCAAAAGAGTAATTTGATAGAAAAAAAACACTTTGGACGAGTAGTCCGATTAGGTCTAAGAAAACGCAAGTTTCTATAGTCCGATTAGTTAATCGAACCAACAGGAAATTCAAAGTTCACGTGGTTCGATTGGTAGGACCACGGGGTCTACGAAAATGATAGATTCAATAGTCCGATTAGTTAATCGAACCAACCGGAAAAAAAGTTCATGTGGTCCGATCGGTAGGACAAAGGCAGTAGGACCACGTGGCCAGAGGGGCTTAAGGAGGGTGCCTTTCCGTCAGAGATATGATATGCTACGTTTCATACAATAGATATCGTTAGATATCAAGTAATTAAAGACATCAATAAAATATCTGTATTTTAATTTTTTAACAAAGGTGCTTTAGGTAATGGGTGAAGGGGAACTTAGCACGGAACGAAATAGCAATAACATTGTGCAAAATGATCGAGTGAGACGCCCGTACTGAGAGACGTCAATCAAATGCTTCCTTAGAAAATATTGAATGAGTGATTTTATGAAGAATTTCATCGCTAAGTTAAGTGCCGGTAAGTATCTCTGAGGGCGGCAGAGAGTGATATAACCAATAATTCGTCACATGACGACTCATGAAATGAAAACAAGTCATTATTTATAAATTGGTTTTATTAATAATAAATTAAAACATTTTTGTTTGGAACAAAACAACCTCCACAATTATTCACACGTCATCCATCGCGTCATTTAATGAATTACAATTAATAATTGTCTAATTAACGTCTAATAATACTTACAGCAATCTTAAAAATAACCTTGTACATATTTATTACCACAATAAATTTGAGATTTTATTTCATGTAAACTAATGCTTATAGAGAGAATTATTCCAATTAGAAAATATATTTTATTAATTTTGGAAAAGTATTTTTGTTGGTCAATCTGTTATCACAAAAGCAACAAGTTTTCTGAAGTCACTTCTCAACATTGATTTTAATTTACTCGCTTCATTTAAACAGTAAAATAGTATTAATACATGGCTGGTTCTTATTATTAGGGCGCATAAGGCCTAGTTTACATTGCTAAAGTTCAATATTAAGTATCATTACTCTGACAAAGTAAGTAAATAAGATTTTCATTTGTAGAGTATCGGTAGAGCCATAATTACTATCGATTTCCTAAATAACTGCTCTCTAATCCGTAATTTGATTGATATCTTGGCTTGCTTTTCGATATTTTATGCTATAATGGATACACCTAAATGTCCGGTTAGAATTTAGGACCACATTTAATCTAATGTAAACTAGGCTTCATCATCAGAAATATTGTGTGCTAAATTAATAGCTGAGTAGTATTCACCAATCAGATCACTTCATTTCTATAGCTCAATCGGACATTTGACAAATGAATCGACGTGATTGCTTCGCATCATCCACGTTTATAACCGAAATCGAAAGGGAAGGTTATGTTGTTGTATATACAATATCTGATGAAAAAGAACCTAAATCCTTAATCCGTTCTAAAATCATGACCGATTTCAAAGAACCTGTTTCTAAACGCAGGAGCAAAATACCGTTGCGCAGTTGCCAATTTTCCAGTTAAATGGAAAATTGGCAACGGCGCAACGCTATCTTCAAATCGATCATGAAGTGAGGATACGATCTCTAAAACTGTTCATTTTATATTTAAATCTCAAAGGAATCAAATCATCTGGCAAATATTTTACAATTACAATCTAAAAATATGTTTTTGTATCAAGGGTGGACGCGCACAAAACCGCACAGTAGAATCGGTACTTATTTTTTCAGTTTGAAGTAAGACTGACGTAGATACTGATGACGTCACCTGACATTTATTCGATGATAATATTCGTACTAAAAAAAAGCGCGGTCAGTGCGCATTCACCATAATGTATTCTTTGATTTAAATTGTGTCAAATCTCACTGCAAGTAACAGTGTCCAAGCGTTTACAATAATGTAATTAATTGACGAACATTGTGGGACAGCACAATCAAACCAAATATGAACAAAAATACATGGAATGGTATTCCGGTGCCGTAACTGTCTTTAAAACTATTGCGAGGGTGTCGTTCCTAAAATAAAATGACGCTATAATTAAGAAAATAAGTCGAAATAACAATTTGTACAGTAAGTACTTACCAAATAATACAATAACTAAGTTAGTAAAACAACGTACTAACAACTCATACAACTCTCAACCTTAGCTATTATTTTCGTTTGCATTAAAACTACATTTCATAGAAACCAAAAATAATCATTTTTTTCCATTCGAAACGGTTAATTAATTAATATAGTTATTTAAAGAAAAATATTGTTTTTATTCTAAAATTCCGGGTTCAATTCCCAAGCCTGAAAATTAACCCGGGACCTCAGTCTTGGAAGGCGAGTGCACATACCATTAGACCACAACGTGAAATTAAACTTAAAAAAAGTTTTCCCAACTAAACTATTAAACAGCAAATAATAAAGATATTCCGTCGAATGGATGGATGCCTTTACTGCACACAACTGGTTGGACCAGTAGGCATATCCGAAGACTTGTAATGATCAGGGTCAGGTTGAGGCCCCACTCTGCTTCGAGCGGTCCCTAAAGTGAGAGGACAAACTTTGCCATACCTTTTATACATCTTGGACTTACTATCACCCATACGCCACCCGTACATCCAGTTAGAAGTCTGATCAAAATAAAATTTCTCCTCCGGCGATACTTTAAATCTCATCTTTAGATACTTCTCTCGACCAAACTCAGGTGGTGATTGGTAAATAACATCTCTCACTTCCGGGTCCACAGGCCTCATTACTGGATTAGGAGTCAGGTCCGTATCTGGTCTTGTCAACCGTGGATCCAGTTTGGGATCACCCAAGCCGATGTCGACTATTGAATTTCCGTGGCGCAGATGTTTCACTCCTGGTACGAAAGGCTTTTTAGGACGAACCATTCTGTTCAGAGCTGATGAGACGTGATCTCTGGATATGGCCTTCAGCCCTACCAACATGACATGGCTGGTGACATCGTCTGGGAAGTAATTAGTTGGTTCCCGTTGAAGCGTCGCAGCTTGTTGGATACGCTCTTTGTTTTTGTTGTTCCAGTTGACCCGAAGTCTATTTTCTTTTGTGTAATTCTCTATCAGAAACCTCTGAACTGCCGGGCTGCTTAAATCTAGGGCTGGCATTATGTAAGGGTCTTCACGCAAAGATGAAGAGAGGTAAATAAGATTAAAATTGCTAGCCTTGAATAGACATTCAAAAGTTACTCAACAAAAACAAATCCTCAAAAATGAATATACAAACTTCACAAAAACGACAATCCCAATTAATACATTACATGGATTAATGACACCTGCCTAGATAACAAAATTTGTGACAATATATTAACATTAGCGAAGAGGTTTCTATGTCTATAACCTAGACATAAAAACCTCTTCGAAAATTTTTAACACTTGGAAACCACGGAAGACTGAAGTATTTCTACGTCGTGGGCCATGGAATTTGAAAATAAAGTCCTGGCGTGGCACAAACGAGTTCCACGTCTTGCAGAACTGCTGTAGAGTCGGTACATATACAAAACTATGATATAGTTACAATACAGTAAACTTAATAAAACGTCCGCTGCGCATATTATTAAAAAATACTTATAAGGCTTAAGGGGGTGCCTTTCCATCAGAGATATGATATGCTACTTTTCATACAATAGATATCGTTAGATATCAAGTAATTATAGACATCAATAAAATATTTGTATTTAATTTTTGTAACAAAGGTGCTTTTTTTTGTGGGTGAAAGGGAACTTGGCAAACTTCGAAACGAAATAGCAACAACATTGTGCAAAATGATCGAGTGAGACGCCCGAACTCAGAGCCGTCAATCAAAGGTTTCCTAAGAAGCTTAGAAGAGATTGATTGAGTGATTTTGAAATATGGTATATGAAGAATTTCATCACTAAGGTGCAGGTGAGTGTCTCTGAGTGCGACAGAGAGTGATGTAACCAATAATTCGTCACATGACGACTCATGAAATGAAAACAAGTCATTGTTTCAAAATTGGTTTAATCATAAATAAATAACATTTTTGTTTGGAACAAAACAACCTCCACAATTATTCACACGTCATCCATCGCGTCATTTAATGAATTACAATTAATAATTGTCTAATTAACGTCTAATAATACTTACAGCAATCTTAAAAATAACCTTGTACATATTTATTACCACAATAAATTTGAGATTTTATTTCATGTAAACTAATGCTTATAGAGAGAATTATTCCAATTAGAAAATATATTTTATTAATTTTGGAAAAGTATTTTTGTTGGTCAATCTGTTATCACAAAAGCAACAAGTTTTCTGAAGTCACTTCTCAACATTGATTTTAATTTACTCGCTTCATTTAAACAGTAAAATAGTATTAATACATGGCTGGTTCTTATTATTAGGGCGCATAAGGCCTAGTTTACATTGCTAAAGTTCAATATTAAGTATCATTACTCTGACAAAGTAAGTAAATAAGATTTTCATTTGTAGAGTATCGGTAGAGCCATAATTACTATCGATTTCCTAAATAACTGCTCTCTAATCCGTAATTTGATTGATATCTTGGCTTGCTTTTCGATATTTTATGCTATAATGGATACACCTAAATGTCCGGTTAGAATTTAGGACCACATTTAATCTAATGTAAACTAGGCTTCATCATCAGAAATATTGTGTGCTAAATTAATAGCTGAGTAGTATTCACCAATCAGATCACTTCATTTCTATAGCTCAATCGGACATTTGACAAATGAATCGACGTGATTGCTTCGCATCATCCACGTTTATACCCGACTGTGGCGAAATCGAAAGGGAAGGTTATGTTGTTGTATATACAATATCTGATGAAAAAGAACCTAAATCCTTAATCCGTTCTAAAATCATGACCGATTTCAAAGAACCTGTTACTAAACGCAGTAGCAAAATACCGTGGCGCAGTTGCCAATTTTCCAGTTAAATGGAAAATTGGCAACGGCGCAACGCTATCTTCAAATCGATCATGAAGTTAGGATACGATCTCTAAAACTGTTGATTTTATATTCAAATCTCAAAGGAATCAAATCATCTGGCAAATATTTTACGATTACAATCTAAAAATATGTTTTTGTATTAAGGGTGGACGCGCACAAAACCGCACAGTAGAATCGGTACTTATTTTTTCAGTTTGAAGTAAGGCTGACGTAGATACTGATGACGTCACCTGACATTTATTCGATGATAATATTCGTACTAAAAGAAAGCGCGGTCAGTGCGCATTCACCATAATGTATTCTTTAATTTAAATTGTGTCAAATCTCACTGCAAGTAACAGTGTCCAAGCGTTTACAATAATGTAATTAATTGACGAACATTGTTTATGGGACAGCACAATCAAACCAAATATGAACAAAAATACATGGAATGGTATTCCGGTGCCGTAACTGTCTTTAAAACTATTGCGAGGGTGTCGTTCCTAAAATAAAATGACGCTATAATTAAGAAAATAAGTCGAAATAACAATTTGTACAGTAAGTACTTACCAAATAATACAATAACTATGTTAGTAAAACAACGTACTAACAACTCATACAACTCTCAACCTTAGCTATTATATTAGCTTGCATTAAAACTACATTTCCATACAAATACATACATCAAATAGAAACCAAAAATAATCATTTTTACATTCGAAACGGTTTAGAATTACGAAGTATATTTAATGAAGAATAAAATATAATTTTTGGTATTCATATTTATATTAAAATGGTAAAAGCCATGTCATGACAGTTAGGCCCTGTTACACAGTGGTCCGATCCTCATAATGAGTCAAAGATAATATTCAAATTTATTAAGTTTTTAAAGAAATGTACCCACAAAGATACATCTAGCGTAATAATTGTTTAATATTATGTAGTAATAAGTAGTAGGAATAGACGAATGAGGTAAATTAACAAATACATACCCACTAGTACATACTTCTAAAGGTACATACATTATAAAGCTAGTGAAGTGTACAAAAATAGTGAGGCGATGGGTATCATGAAAACTTATCGGTACACGCCATGCGTTCGACAATATTACACCGAAATTCGACTTTGTCATTATTCACTAATCGAATATCACACATCTCTCTGCAACAGCGCACAAATACAGCATTCTTACATATTGTATTCTTTACATAAATTCAATCTTAATCATTGTTAGCAAAATAATAGACATTTGTATGTCATTTTCTTACAATCCAACCATCCATTTGGGATTTTGAATACTTTAAATTGAAAAAGTATAAACTCATTTAACTCCAGAATCCATCTTTTAAGATACAGCATTAAATCTTGTTAAGACAGACTACTATAGCTTTCTCTGCCACCAAAAGTTGTCAAACTAATGATGATAAATATTAACAAGAAATTATGTCAATAATTGACAACCACTATTGTCAAATACTGAAAACCACTGTAGACAAGACTGACATTTGTCACCAAAAATTGTCAGATGAAAGTTGACATTAAAATTGACATCCTAAATGGACAAATCGGTTGTTTAATTCAACTCATTGATTGGACTGAACTTATTCGGGTCCCTCGGCATCGCCAACGCATTGTTACAAATAAGTCCAACCACTGGGTTTTCCAAGTTGTCATACTTGGAGTTAGTTTCTGAGGACAAACTGACGGCACCACTGCTGTCTCCTTCGTACGTGTTCTCTGATTCGTCGACGTTTTGGGAGCTGATGCTAGTCTTGTCGTTTCGTTCTATTTGTTCCTTGTCGAATTCATTGTTCTTGTCGTTGTTGGCGAGTTCGATCCAGTGCGCGCGGTTGCTCTTGACACGGTCCAGCATTGGTTGGAGGGAGCTGGAGAGTACGGCGAATGCCTGTGAAGTGACAGAATTTTCTTTAGTGTCTGTCAGTTTAATTTTAACGTAATAAAAAAAGTAAAAGCTTTTACTTTTACTTAACCGAAGCTGTAACTGCAGCTGTCCCATTCCGGGTAAAGGACTTTCGTCTCACCGAAGATATGAGTTCAAATTACCCCTAATCATCCTCGGAAAAGGTGTAATCACCACGCTTGCCTAATGCCGTTTGGTAATCTCAAACCCAAGCCGTGTTTGAAAAATTGACTCGACAACATGCTTCGCTGAAGTGACAGAATTTTGTTGCTAGTCCATTTGTTTTTTACGTTATAGAACAACAAATATCCGACTACACCAGACATACACAAACAAATTTATGTGAATATTTTTATCCAGATATTGTTCTAGTCTAGATAGTAAGATCACGCATATTTACCTCGTAGATAGGAAGACATATTGAGTCAATGAACTTGACTTGCATAGCGGGCAGCTCGTCTTCTTTGTCCCGGTTCATTATATCCTGAAACATAACACATTTCTATTTTAACACTACATTCTAGTTACCTTTTAAAAAGCGACAAACGTAAAAGAATGTCTACAAAGCAGGACGTAAGCTATATACATACCATCAAAAAGCTTGGGTGGGTAAGAGTAACCTCTTACTCCAAACCCCACCATATCTAAGTGAAATTGCATGATTTTGTGTCTTCGCCTTCTATTCTACTGGTGATAAGTATAAGCCTGTAATGTCCCACTGCTGAGCAATCTCATTTCACCGAAGATATCATTGAGGTGAGGATGATTAGGCAATATCACCACGCTTGCCTATTGCGGGTTGGTGATCTCAAACTCGAACCATGTTTGTAGTACCTACGAACAGTAGGAAACATGTTTTCGCTCGAACCGGGAATTGAACTCGGGACCCCTCTTGGCTCACTCTTGGCAGGCGAGTGCAGGTAGTGGTGATAATTCCTTATAATATTTCTCTAACCCCTGATATTTTGATGAAGATTACACTTACAATGGGCGTCAGATTCAGGTTGTGCCGCTCGAGGTCGCCCTGGCGGAAGAACTCCCCGGCGACGAGCGCGGCGACGCGGCGCTCCACGGGCCACGGCTTGGTGATGGCGGCCAGGTCGCACGCCGTCATCAGCATGGCGCGCAGCAGCCCGCGCCGCGCCTCGCACGCGCCCCACGCCGCGCCCACCGCGCGCTCCGCGCCCACCAGCTCGATGAACGAGTTGCGCTTGCTGGAGGGACATAGTAACGTAAGGTAGTAACGCTTTGAGACGGTTGCAATCTCAAGTGAGAATCAAAAACATCAGGTTATGAAAATAAGATAATGCATACGGTACTCAGAATTTTGGAGCCTGCTGGCAATTCACCATATCATGTCATAAATGCAAATACACTGTGACGAATTTTACATAAAAAATTTGACATTGATCAGTTGGATATAAAAAATAACAATAACTACGAAAATTACCTGAAATAAACAGCCAAGTCGGTAGACAGGATGGCGTCTTCTAGTACCTTGACGACCTTCTCATAGTCATCCGAGGAGAGGTTGACGAGGATCTGGTTCCCGGGAGAGTTGAGGATCATGAGGCACTGGTCGAAGTGGTGGTGCTCCATGGTGGACGTGGAGTACAGTTGGGCAAGCGGTGACGACGCCCTGCGAATTTGACAATTCGTTAGTGTCACAATGGCATTGTTAGTGACAAATTCATTGTTAGTGTCACAATAAAGTAAGTTGGTATAGGTTAGTGTCATAATGACACTGTTAGTATCATAATGATAAGTCAGGCCAGTACTTTAATACGAGTATTATGCAGGTTTACTTAATTGGTAAAATTATTAGTGTATTTTTACTGTTCAGCGTGTACAATATGTTCTATGACTACCTTGAGCTCATTTTATACCGTTAGGTCGTCTCATTTTATATCGTTCTATCCTTATACAATAATATACGGTGTGTCCAAATACGGCACGGCAAATACAGAGCTGTGATTGGACGTTGGAATCTTACTAACTCCGAATGCAGTTTGGACACACCTTCATAGCATAGTAGTGATAAAATAAAACATACTTGATTTGAAAAGAGTTATTGGTCCCTCGATGATCAAGGTCGTGGCACAAGCATCCAATGATAAGCGCCAAGCACTCCAACTCGCCAAATATCTTCCACCACTGTGTCTCCTGGAATGCAAATATTTGTCAATGTTTCAGTCCGATCAATATTGATACAGGCAAATGGTTCAGTACTAAGTGAAAGAGCTAACAAATTACTTGGCACGTTGAATGCTCTTGAATGTTATGCATCTCTGATTTTAAATATCAACAAGTTAGTTAAACACATTTATTAGTTAGTGTAGAAGAAATGACGTGGCCAAGACACTTTTAGATTTATATGCTATTTAGGAACACTGTTCAATTACTGTAGTAAACTTTTTGATAAAATGATTTTTGTAATGAAAAATGCTTAAATTTGTCAAATTAATTTAACACGTACCTACTCGTAGGTTGTAAAATCATTAGGTAAAGTTATTCTAGCATTGTTCTACCAATAAAAAGTTTAAGACATGCATTGTTTTTTGAGCAACGGGCAACGGCAGAATACTAGTAAATCCAGCACAGAACTCTAATCTAAAATAGACCTTACAATCAAGAAAATAAGACTCACAGTAAGTATAGCGAACATCATTTGCGCCACGTTGAAGGCATGCCTCCAGTTGTGGTAAGTGACATTGCGGTAGTTCTTCTTCACGCTGAGAAGCCACCGGCACAGCACGCTGTAGTCTATGTGGAACCTGGAGTCACGAAATAACACGTTAATTACCAGATACATATAACAAATCGTTATACAATATCAGGCACGGTTAACCAGCATGGCAGTTAACGTGATAAACTATTAGGTAAGTATGTAAGTTCGTGTAGGATAGTCGCCAACCTTGGTGTCAATTTTTAGACTACCTAAATACCTCTGACATGGTCTAACGATTGAAACAACCGGGACCGACAGCTTAACGTCTGAAGCACGGTAGCGCTCAGATAGAAATGCCGCAATCGGCCACCCATCCAAGTAGGGGTCGAGCTGCAAGTTGCTTAATAATCGATGAATTAACATCGCTTAGTCAAACTACCCGGCCCGGGATTTGAACCCGGGACCCAAGGCAAGATTAAGCGAATTCTCATGGCATTATAGCACGAAAATGTTTGAAAATCTACAATTTTACTTACTACACTACATTTAATACAAATAGTAAACTAATAAAATAACAAACCTCTCGACAAAATCCAGGTCCAGGAACATTCTAAGACACGCCCGCAACGTGTCATCATCCGTCAAGTCAATGTCATCAAACTCCAGCTCGTGCAGGCTGAAGTGCACTGAAGAAGGGACTCTGAGCGTCTGGAAATAGGATAACTGTGACAAAGTCTAGCGGAACTTACTAGAAGGGCGAAGAGGTGTTGTTATAGCGGACTTTGTCAAAATAACGAATTCAATGAAATTCAGTTCATTGAAGTCGGTTCATGAATAACTCTGAGGGTCTGAAAGTAGGATAACTTATAAGGAGAAAGTAGTATGCCTTCTAAATTCAAAATTTACTTTGGAATGTAGCTATCGAATACAATTCGAATTAGCGAAATTTTTATACGTCTCGCATGATGCGATGACCAAGAGAAACAGGGATGAATTTATATTCATAGAAAAAAGATATAAATAAATGATTATTAATATTAACTTGAAATAAAGATTGAAGATTAAGATTGTTAGATCGTTGATAAAATGTAGAGATCACTCACCCGTAACCGCTGCGCGTCGTCTATCGAAGCCGAAGCGTGGTAACTTAATACCTGAAACCATTATGATAACAATTACTATGAATACCTTGATGTAGGGCATCACTTATATGTCATTCATAATATTATTATGTTAACTAAAGATACTTATTCTTTATAACACATTACATTTCTAGCCCTAACAAAGGGACACAACAAAGATATGGTGCTTCCGAGACTAGAGACAACTATCTTTTATCTCTTCTCTTCATATATAAAAAGAGAGACAGATGTCTATAGAAAGATAAAAAAACTTTATCAAAGAGAGTATCTCCTATCAGCGGGGCAATCATTTGTATTGGTTAAAGACATATCTCTACTCTTTCAGGGAGATTTTATGTCTCTGTCTCGAGCTACAAAAATAGGACGCATGTTGCCGTTTGTAGACTAACTGTAGAGAAAATTTCCCCAGATCATAACTTCATTAACATTTAGTCTTCACTTGAGCTAGTAAAAACGACAGCTTTTAACGTTGCATGAAAGAAATATATAGAGAAGTTTGTCTAAAATATAGAGATAAAACAAAGACAACACCTTTGTCTTCAGTTATATGCTTGCCGGCTGGTCATGTTAAATAGCGGTTAGAGAAATATTATAAAGTTAATTATTATTCTAATTAGTTTTTAATAAAAAGTGACTCACGTCCAATGTAACACTCTGTTTCGCCATCGCAGTGATAGCCTTCTCGTACATGTGAGTGTTATGTATTCCCATGCCGCAGAATATCGCGAACGCCTCCACGAAGTTTTCGTCGTTCTTCGTAAATAATAAGCCGTCGAATTTGTTGACTAGCTGTGGAAAAGAGAAGAGTAGATATTGAACTACTTATGTGCGATGCGAGTTTACTTGCTATAATTTAGAAAATATGTAGTTATGACTGTGCTTGTAAGTTTAACATGAAAATCATCCAACCTTCGGGACACCATTTCAGAATAAAATCTTTTCCGAAAAAAATCCGACCATAAACAATGGCATTCTTTCCGATCATGCACAAGACAGATAAAAATCTGGATTACAGAAAAGATTTAAAAAATCCAGATTAAAGTAATACTTTTCCAACGCAATTAAAAGTAGGTAAGTTTATGTATTTTAACTAATTTTATCAACTGGAATATTTTTCTTGCTCAATAAAATGTATGGGCACCAAAACTGGGAACTCAACGTTAGCGCGATCTACAAAATTTCGCACACTAGCGCCATCTATTGGATCACGGGTTGAAACACCGCGCGGAACAGCTACTTAAGTTATACCGGGTGGACAAATCTTTACTACTGTCTTTGCTGTCCAAGTTGCAGCAAGAAACATTTAGCAAACAACAGACAGTGGAATCTAAAATTTAAATACGCCATTTCCATAACCGTTTCTACGTTCAACAAAAATATACACCCTAAAGTCCGTGAACAAAGTCAACAATGTGACAAGCCGCCAAACTTAACAGTTTTGGCTCGTGAGTTACTCACAAATTGGAACAAGAAACTGTGGAGTTGTCCGGTGCAGTTAAAATGAATTAACTTCGAACCGAACCAAATTACCGGAGAGCAAAAAAACACTCCTTTGTGTCGCACTGCGCAATTATTTTAACGACTTCTCTAATTTCGTAGGTTCTCTCTCCGTTTACGACTCTAGGGCAACGTTTAAAAATAATAAGTGGAAACAAGCGGAAAGTTCTGAACTACCTGTATAATTTTATACTTTACTAATTTTCGTTGGAGAAGTACAAGTGTTAAATACGAGAACAGTTATAAAGAGCTTAATGTTGCTTAATGTTGCTTTAACTATATATTTAATGGTTCCGCCATAAATGTGCATAATATCCCAAACCGGGTCGGACGGACGAATATAAACTATAATTGGTGTTCTCAGTTCCTTCGTTGCTATTGTGTTTACTCTATTAAGATTCCGCACATTTTGTACCGTAAAGTAAATTAGATTCGAGTACAAAATCTAGAGCGAGCATCTAGTATTCAGAACTCATTGTATTTAAATTTAAATTTTCCACCTAAAATGTAGGAAAGAATTTTAATTTTAGCAAGTCGTTAATTAGTGAAACATCCGCACCGAAATGCGTAAGTTCTATTTAAAATTCACGCGGGCACCGCCTAAGTGGTTGGTTTAAGCACATTTTGTGGTTGTCGCATACAACCCCGCAGTGCGCTGTTTCTACTAAAACTGTGATACACTTTGAATTTTTCATTAATTCACATCTGGGCCGAAACTTGTCGGCCGGCACGTTTGCCGCATAATTTTGATTAATACTATCAAGAGTACCAAGATATCGAATATTCATGGATTCGAGTTGCAGGTACCTTTCATCATCTACAAATTTCGAGAAAATTCTGAAAATTTCATAAAATGTCAACGAAAAAGTAAAAGACTTCGTACGTTGTAAATACCCATGAAAGCATCATCCAATGAATAAAGTAATTTCTGTAATGTACACCACGTACACGCATTATCCATTTAACTTGGAGGTAATTTAGTCATTGAGAATTTACCAGAACAAATCCCAACAGTAATGAGTTGGAAACATTCTCGGAACTCTCCGACCGAAGAGTATCTCGACAAATCATACCAACATTTCGTTCGCCATCAAATAATATCAGAAATACCTGATACATGAATCATATTCTAAGAAATAATACCATAACATATTGATTTCATATTTACCTGTATAACTCCAATGATTCTCCCTTCTGAGTTCTTGATGGCCATACATAGGATAGTGTTGTGTTTGAATCCTGTGCCGTCATCAACGGAAGGATCGAAACGTGGATCTAAATACGCATCTGCTATATTCACCGTCTGAAAAATAATATACGATGACAATAAATAACGAATTTCGGCAAAATCACTACATAGTATAAAATAAAGTCGTCTCTGTTTCGTGTCTGTTTGTCTGTTTGTCTGTATGCTTAAATCTTTAAAATTACGCAACGGATTTTGATGCGGTTTTTTGTAATAGGTAGAGTGATTCAAGAGGAAGGTTTTTATGTAAAAAAAATTCCCGAAATTCCCACGGGAACGGGCAAAACGCGGGTAAAACCGCGGGGCGCTGCTAGTATTGCCTAATTTCCTAATCTGGAACCTCTATGCTTTTCTTTGACATGTAAACTCTATGTTCATCGCTACAATGCTACGCCTAAACCCCAAAACGACATGCAAGTACTACGCACGTAGCCACATTACCGCCGCGTAGTAACGTTACACGTACTACGCCATACGCGCGTAGCAATCTGCGTTAAACATACGACACCGTAACTACATTTATATTTAAAAATATCTCAAAGGAAATAGCCGGTTATTTTGTCTTTTGCTGTACAAAGTTCACTCGAGCATCACATAAATAACATTGCTGAGTTGTAGGTAACAAGGACACACGGGATTGCAAAGAAAGAGAGATGAGTGAGGATTATGCGGCACTCCCGAGGGATAACAGAGTAAGCCCGATCTTTTCTTTATTATAAATGATGTACGACCAAATATGAAACCGTAAGATTGTTTATATATTCTACTAAACCTCATACTTCATTAGCCTCTTAGCGTGATTAAGCTACTGAAATACTGTTTTTTGACCTTGTCTGTTAACAGAGCAGAAATTCTGAGTACAAGTATCAATAAAGTAAATAGTAAATATTTTGTCTCGGAAATTGAGGCCCGATATTTCGACGAGATATTTCGGGACGATAATTTCACCCTTTTCAAGGACTTGTCAAATTGAGTGAGCTTAGTTATAAGGGTTTTAAAAACAACCTGATTAATAGGAATATTTTCATACATTTACTTGTATATAAATAGCATATTTTTCAATATCTGTTCAACTGCTTTGAAAAAGATATTAAAAGGTATTTACGTATACTTTTTATGTTGACACAAACACCTCAAATTTCTAATTAAAATAGTCGGACCGTACCATCTGCAAGAAAAAGACGAGCAGAGAAAAATATAAATAGCACCGAAAAATATCGAATTTAATAAATTTTGTAGGTGTTTGTTAACCTGTCACTGGCAAAGAATATAATTTAAAAGTTCCCGCGCACAAACAAACTGCGATTGACACGTCACGTATATTTTTATTTTGTAAAACAAAAGCTGGAATGTTAATGAAAATATCGTAACGAAACTGAACACTTTGTAATTACAGACGTGGTGAGGCATAAGTAATTAAGACAATGAGAAACCTCCTCCCTTTTTTTAAGTCGGTTTAAAATAAACTGCACTGCGTAGACAGTTTGATTAATGAAGTAGAAAATTAATAGTCGATGGTAGTAAGTTGAGATAAACTAGAAAAAAGTTAATTAAAAACATTGTTTAAGGATAAAAACGCGAGGGAGACAACTATAGATAAAACCTTACTTACTCTTTCTAACTATAAATAATTAATATTACTGGATACTACTCTTTCTTTAGGTACATTTAATAATTTCACAGTAGACCTAAATAACCCATTCAGAGGCCTTCTTCCGTCATTCAAGTAGTAAGACAACCAGTCATGATAAGAATGAAACTATTCCGTCGACGGACAGCGGTTAACAAACTCTGACACTAGGATTGGCAATGTCATTCAAAGGTACTAGTGACATTATTTAGCTCATACTCTTTCCTAATTTTTTGCTTACGTAAAATTCTATATTTGTTTGTTACTCTTTAACGCAAAAACTACGGTACGGATTTGGATGAAACTTTACAGAAATATAGGCCATAACATCAGAATAACACATCGGAAACATTTTATCCCGAAATTCCCACGGGAATAGGTACAATGCCAGTTAGACTGCGATGAATACAACCCGCTACCCCCGACATAGTAGGCTCTGTCTCGAATCACTGTACCAACGGGCTTGTCAAGCTAAAGAATAGCTATAGAATTTGAAGTTTGACACACTGAATCTGACCGGCGACTTAACCCAGTTCGTTAGGTCGGATTAAGTGTAGCATTGGCAGCAGCAAATCACGCCTCGTATAGTTAGAACCGAGAAGAGAATAATTTGAACCGAGTAAAACCCTTACCCCGTCAGCATTGCATATAGAAGCACTATTAAAAGGAATTATCAACCCTTTGCTATGAAATGTGTTAGGGAACATTTTGGAATAATTTACTTTAGACCTCTTTCAAACAAAAAAAAATTTGAACAAAAAAAATTGAAATCTGTTTTAAGTATTGAAAGTAAAAAAGTAAACAACAGTATTGTTTACGTACTGCGCGATCACAACTTGATAGCGCCCGTCATGGTTATGAATTTTAAGGATAGGACCATGTCACAATACTGTATTATTATTTATTTGTTTTCAGCCTGTATTGTTTCACTATAAGGCAAACGCCTCTCTCCCTCTCTTCCAGCCGTCTGTCTATCCCTTTCTATCCCTAGCTCTTTACTGTATGTAAAGATAAACATTACCATGGTCAACAGCTTTGCTTACCAACAAAAGTATTTCTAAGTTTATAAAGTAATTCGTATTGTTTCCTCACCTCACCAGTGGTAGCTACATATCCCGTGATCCCGATGTTGATAGGGAACCGGCTCTCGTAGGGGGAAGTCCGAGGGGTGCCCAGGTCGGTGTCGTCTCCCGCCTCCAGGTCGAACACCCTGGAGAAACTGCCTTTCGAAGCTTCGTGGACTAGAAGCACCTGTTGAAGAAATGAACTTGTAGGTGGTGGTGGAAGAGTAGGGGCTAACCTATCTTGCATACTGATAGGTAATTTCTTGTAGGTTAATGGTCAACCCAATACATAAAAAATCTATAAGTAAGTACAAAAAGTATTAGCTTGTAATGATCCAGTGCTGTGCATAGCTCTCTCATCTCTCTGAATGCATCAGTATTTGAGGTGGACTAAGTAAGGATTATTTTTGAAGATTCCAGTTTATTTATTTCAATATAAACGGAAACCTAGTATATTCAAAGGACTCATAATTAAATTATAATACATTAAGTAATATGTTTTCATTCGGTAAGTGATGCAGCGAAGTACTTATTAATTGGTGTTTCACCTCAAGGATTGGTCGCAAAGCAATTAGATTTTCACTAATGATTGCTTGCACTTAATCATTATGTAGATACAGCATATTCAAATAAAAGTCACCATGGAGAATAACAACAAGAATATTTGGAACAAAATTGTGTATTCAACCAGATTTACCATTAAATACAAAATACACATCTGAATTTAGTTGGATTAAACCAGAATTACAATCAAAACATCTCAAATTCTCTAAGATTTAACTTCTAATCTAGGATTATAGAAATAATACCAATATAAAGTTTATTAACCGCGGATTTCGCACCGTTTAAGTGACAAATATTACACCCACTTTATTGTCTAACAAAAGCAAATCCAACAGAATTGGCTATCAAAGGTTCTTCACATTTGAACTCCGTCGTAAAATAACCGATATTCCATTTTAAAAGGCTGAAGAAAATATCAAAACTAATATGTAATATTTTTACGTTTATCTGGTGTTAACGTTTTTCATAATTCGAAAGTGTTTCAGATTAATCATAAAAAGTCATAGCCTGTTACTTATTGAATGATTTTGGAAGATGTTACATAGAATATCCATAAACGCAGTATTTTAACCACTGAGGTCATCAACACCTTTAGAAGCATTAAGCGTAGTTCGAGGGCAAAAACAAGAAATACTATTACGAAAACTCGTAAGTTAGCAAAGTGAAATTAACTGAAAATATTATCGTAGGAATAGTTGTTTTGAATTGTTCGGAAATCTCTTTCAGAGTGTTTACACTAACTAACCGTATATTAACTGATTTCGGAACCCAATTTTCATGCTAATTTAATTGTGGAAATGTATTTGTAGGTATTGGAACACTTGACAATTGGGCCAATTTTGGGGGCGCATTTGTGGTCAAACAAAATTAGATTCAAAATGTCCGCACCTGAGAATTGCATCAATAAACAAACTCGGTATTTACGTAACAATACATTTCGTTTTCTAACGAAACATTTTCATTTAGTTTTCCTTTAAATTCCCGGTACACAACAAAACATTAATGAAAATATTCTTAAACAAAGAGAATATAGCAAACTAAAAGATACCTAGAGCAAATACAGCTTGCAAAGAAAAAACAAATACAGCATGCCAATAATAACGTAAAATTAAGACGTAATGAATTCAAATAATTTAGATTGACTCGAAATAATTTTCCTTAACAACTGCAGAGCTAATCCACCCAAGTTATATGAGTAGATCTAAAGTGGTTTCCATAAAGGTTATCTTCGTAGACATAATATCTGATTGTCATATCATAATTGAGTTTTTCTTGGAAATGCTCCAATGGAAACGTCAGGGGAATTTTTGCGATGCGGACGGACGGAGGCGGGCAGACGTCATAGCGTAAGGGTATGAGACACAACTATGTGACTTCACCCGCGCTCGATAACCATAAGTGTATGTGACTAGCGGCGCCTCGCGGTTTTACCCGCGTTGTGCCCGTTCCCATGGGAACTTCGGGACGAAAAATTGCCTTTTAACCTTCCTGTTGAATGTGGCTATCTATTACAAAAATAATTATTCAAATTGGATTGCTAATTCCCGAGATTAGCTCGAACAAACAAACTTACAAATGTTACCTCTGTAGGTACAATATTATTAAATAAGTTACATACGAATATTCGTCTTAAATTGTAGTTTTGATAGTGTATGGCAAAGGGTAAAACAGTTGAACGAATTTGACGATACTTGGTTTGGTACACATAGGTACTTTCTTTCTATGGGTTTGTTTAGCAATAGATTAACTACATTGACATAGAGCACTAACATTAATATCAGAGGAATAGATAGGTACCTACATAATATGACAAGCATCTATACTTCATTAATTAATGAAATGAAAATTATTGACCATAATTTAAGAATCGGGCAACATTTCAAATATTAACGCAGAAATAATTCAAATACTAACCGTTTACGATTATTAATTGATTCTCTGAATTCTAAATTAAACTAGATTACCTATGTATCAATAAATATTCTACATCCGGTCAGGATAGGAGATATTAGGGTGCCTGTCCATTGAAGCGGAGGGGTCTAAAAAAATGGCGACGTAAAATTAGCGATTCCCACGCTATCTTAATGTACAGTTAGCGTTATTGCCGATTTTATGCGATCGGTTAGAGCAAAAAAATTATTTTTTTAAGCAACTAATTAGCAACAAAAAAGCAACAAATTTCGGTGTTTTTTTTTTCAATTTCGCTAATTTTACGTCGCCATTTTTTTAGACCCGAAGCGGAGCGAGACTGCGGAGCAGAGAAACGGAGAAATATTAACCCATAGGATTGCATTAAATCTCAGCTCGGACATATTATGCAATCCCATTGGTCAATATTGCTACGTTCTCCGTTCCGCAGCCTCGCTCCGCTTCAATGGACAGGAACCCTTAATCTCATTATCTATATCTATCTCATATTATCTTATTAAAGTTTCACTATTACAGAACGCTTAGGTAGTTACAGTGATGAATATACAGAGGTAGATATAAATAAAGTAAAGTATTAGCCTGTAATATCCCATTGCTGGGTAAAGGCCTTTTTTCTGAAGATCAGTACAGTGAGGAGGATTAGGCAGAATCACCACGCTTCCCTAGTGAGGGTTGGTGATCTCAAACCCGAGCCATGTGTTCGCTCGACCTGAGAATTGAACGCGGGACCTCTGGTAGATAATTGCACATACGAATAACCCATCGAGGATATATTATATAAGTGTGTTAAATATTTCTGTATGAAGAAACTTTTATATAACACCAAATTTGTGTTACAAATACATCGACACAGCTATTTGGTTTTAATATTGGTTAGGTACGTTACTCGGCCTCAAACTTGGTCGAACCCTTTCAAAGTATTTCCCTAGAGTTAGAATTTCGGGACCAAGGTTATCGCTTTCCAGTCACATAACGTGTCGCTCGCCTTTACAGATAGTTAATTTTATTAACAAAATATATACTTTTATTAGAGACTAGCAGCGCCCCGCGGTTTTACCGTGGGAATTTCGGGAATTTTTTTACATAAAAACCTTCCTCTTGAATCACTCTACCTATTACAAAAAACTGCATCAAAATCCGTTGCGTAATTTTAAAGATTTAAGCATACAGACAGACAAACAGTGTGACAGACACGAAAAAGAGACGACTTTATTTTATACTATGTAGTGACTATGTAGTGAAGAATATTCGATGAAACAGCAACGTACAAATCGTTTGCTATATCTACTATTTACCTAAGTAAAGTATTAGCCTACAATGTCCCGCTGCTGGGCAAAGGCCTTTCATCTCACTGAAGATATCAGTACAGAAGTAGTAATTTTTTTGTAAATTCAGTGAGATGAGAGACCTTTGCTCTGCAGTGAAAATCACAAGCTTATACTTTACTACAGGCACTACAGGCTAGGCCTTCTACAGGCAATTACGTTTTTGAATTATTTGGTTTAAGGTCTTCACCATTTGGTATTAGGTATTGAATTAATACGTTTCTCCACCCGGACGCTCTTTTCCATTAAAGTAAATATCAGTTTCATAATTTTAATTGCCACACAAATATTAAAAAAATATTTAATTGCTTGATATTTGTGCCAGTCTTCAAACATTTATCTTTGCAAGAGACAAATTGTTAACTCATATTTGGCTCCCAAAAGGTCATGACTAAAAAGCTCAGCATTTCCAGATGAATGAAAAACCAAATTCTTGCTTCTTCGAAAACGCAAGTCGTTCAAACGATTACCTTAATTTAATTAATTAAAAACGACTTACATTCATTAACGATATATTTTTTGCAATTAGCTTTCTGTTGATTAGCAATTAATTATTTGGACACACAAAATAACTTTTGTCGGTACTGCTATCATCAAATATAATCACTTTCGAATTGAAAATATATTTAATAAGCGTCTTAAAGAGGGTCGTTTAAGGAGCGTGCATATTTGAGAGCAAAGCAGAGTCCTCTTAATTTGGATATATGGAACGTGATAGTGTGTTTAAATTAATCAAAAAGACAAGTTGTTTTATTTGATATGCCGCCTTGAGATGTTTATTTCACATGGAATTTTACTCGGACTGAAATTGAGATAATTAGCAAGATAATTAGCAGATTTGTGCTTACACTTTTTTAATCACTACATAGTATAAAACAAAGTCGTTTTCCGCTGTCTGTCTGTCCATATGTATGCTTAGATCTTTAAAGCTACGCAACGGATTTTGATGCAGGTTTTTTAATAGATAGAGTGATTCAAGAGGAAAGTTTATGAGTATAAAAATTCCTGAAATTACCACGAGAAAGGGCACAACGCGGGTAAAACCGCGGGGCGCTGCTAGTAGTAATTAAAGGTTACAGACGTCCACATAAATCTACAGTTTTTCAAAGAGTAAATTAAATAAATCTTTTGGGCAATCGTTAGGGGATTATCTTTAAATAAACTTTAGTAAACAGTATATTTTAAGCTTTGCTCACAATCATTAAGTTCTGAGTAAACTTTTAATTGATATTATAAGTGTCAAGTGCTAACAAATAAATCTGTGTTAGAAAATAAAAACCTTATAATGAATTCTGCGAAGTAATTTATGTTTTATTCGATGAAAAGTTTATACTATTATCGAAAAATACGAGTATTAAAGAATCCTTATGTTTAATAATATAATTTATTTTGGTCTCCTTCAATAGTAGCAGATTTTTTAACCACCGATGCAAAAGAAGGGTGTTGTAAGTTTGAAATCGATGTCTCCCCATAGCTCTTAAACGAATGAACCGATTTCGATGCGGTTTTCTTCATTTGAAAGCCAGTTTCCTTGCAGTGATTCTGATTTATGTTTGGTAAAAATTGGCCCAGCCGTTTTTGCGTAAGGGGTTTATCAAAATTTACTTGTTTTTTTTCACTTCTATATTAAAAAGCTCTTAAACCAGACGAATTTTCGTAAACGTTATTATATTTCATAGGCACTTCTCTCTATATCAGTTTCGGCCTCGAAACTAACGATATTCTCCTTCATCATTTTCAGGTTACATAACATTCAATGACACGAACACAGTACAGTAGTCAAGTATTTTATTACCATCTGCGTCAAAAATATTCTGAATTTTACTACAACCCCATGTTCTATTTTTTACATTTCTTGCAAACATAAGTCACCTTATACGGACATGTTGGCATAGCTCCAGAGCCAACATGTACTACAGTACACTATACTGCGGAATATACCAAAACAAATGTCATTTAGCAACAGTAGTAAGTGCCAAAAGCTTTCCGCTGATAAACGTTATAGTTATTTAGTGAAATATGACCTTTAATCCTTTGAGATATGGTTTTTATTGCAATAAATCTGTGTACATGTATGTAGCCAGCCTAAGAAAATGTTGAGCACTTTCGTATTTTTACAATTATAACAAACGACTTTTTAATTAAGATGTTACTATGGAGGTTTAAATATGATAGATAAGGTTATATAGTAATAAGTAAAGTATACCTCACACTATTATAGCTGGACTAGTATTTAAAATATACAAATATTTTTATAATTTTCCATAAATTTTAGTAATAATCAAATTACAATTATTAAGTAGTAACACAAGCTTTGACGTTTTTTTCACTAATGAAGATTCATACAGTCTCTCGGACTACAAAAGGCATAACAAATAATGAAGAACGTTCGTTGTGTCGTTTCAACGCAGTCATTATCCGACATTTTGTCATGTAATGACACTCCAGTTTTAAAAGCTCTGTCGAGCAAATGGAGGAAGCGGAAAGATGAAACCATGAGGAGAATAAAAATTATAATGGATTTAATAGTTTGGTTTTGTACACATTTTTTATATTCGCTACGTCATATGATACGGCCGGTTCGAATAACCTATCTCTACCAGAAATTTCATATTTTAACATACACCTTAACATAATATGAATTCTATTAAATTCTATTTTTGTTTATTTTTTTATATTAATTTTATAAAAGGCTCGAGGACATCGATAATAGATATAAATATGGTTGTTATTTGTATTATAATATCGTATTATTAATCCAAGGAAACACATCATTACATAGTTTAAAACAAAGTCGCGTCTGTTTGTCGTTTGTCTGTTTGTCTGTATGCTTAAATCTTTAAAATTACGCAACGGATTTTGATGCGGTTTTTTGTAATAGGTAGAGTGATTCAAGAGGAAGGTTTTTATGTAAAAAAATTCCCGACATTCCCACGGGAACCGGCACAACGCGGGTAAAACCGCGGGGCGCTGCTAGTTAATTATATATGTATGTAAAGACCGCGATAGATTGAGGAAAGTCTACAAAGCAGAATATGACTATAAATAGCAATCCAAATGATTGCACATAAATATCTATTACTATAATATTTATGGATAGCGACTTCCATAAGATTTTCCGGCTTCTTAGGGACACCAATATAGTATGTCTTAGCCCGTCTGCCCTGAATGATTCCGAAAATTTGTTCGCTTGCTCTACGATTATAGTTAGTTCTTCACCGCATGGTATGCTACATGTATTGACAGCCACATTTTATGTGACATATTATTTTTGACATGTAATTAGATAGTAGATAAATGAACGCTAATTTTATTTTTAAACTGTCAATGCATGACAAACTATTTATTGTAATCGTAAATTAAATACAATATTCGAATATATACAACGTATTTTTTACTTGCACTACAAAACACACACACACACTTTAACATATCCAAGTACATATATCCTCTGACCGTCGTATTAAAAAAAGTATCGCTAAAAATTTTCCGTTTACTCAATGAGAACAAATGACGTATCAGCGAGACAAATCTCTATTAGAATTCTAGTGTTAGTGCGATATGCGCGCGATAAGTACGCTTGGCGCCTACATGCTCCAATCATCGTTAGTACACGCGATTGAACGTCTGTGTGACGTCAAACAAAATAACTACCTTCAGGCGAGTGAATCAGAAACATGAAACTGTATTTGATAGAACACATTGTTTAAAATCCCCAGTAGTAGTCAACGGTAAATGTACAATGTAGTAAAATTTGACTGTAATCCTATCCTACTAATGTTATAAAGGCCCATCGCAGACGACAGACTATCCGTGACGCACTTTTTAGTCTGTGAAAATAGAACCTATGTAATTATATGCAGTAACGCACACGAGGCGCAAAAATCCGCGACAATCCGCGACCGAATTTTTGTGCGCCGCAGACTCGATCGCACAAAAAGTCTGTCGTCTGCGATGGGCCAAATGCGGAAGTTTGGGAGGATGTATGTATGTATGTATACTGGTTTCTTAAGTAAGCGAACACTACTCGTTTTGAATTGAAACTACGTTTACGGATACACTTCGCTTTTATTTTACATTTTTGTATGTATGTTTGTTACTCTTTTACGAGAAAACTACTGAACGGATTTGGATGAAACTTTATAGTAATATATGTTAAATTATACATCAGAAAAACACACAACACGCGGCTAATGCCTTAATAAATGCTAGTTAATCTCTAATCTCGCTGAAGATTTCAGACGATTATATTTAATTAAGTTAATATTCATTATTAATAGGTACATACGAGTATATATGGTGCTTCTAAAATAAACGTTGAAAAATTTAGACACAACCAATTGATGAGCCTTAACTAAGATTACTAAACTACAAATTTAACGATTCGATTTTCTTCTTTAAAAATGTATTGCAAGTCCAAAACTGTACTTACAGCGACATTAATTAGCCAATATAACTAACAATTTAAACATAATTACTTTGACAGCCACTTAACAATTTCCGTCTTAAATTACCATTGACAGGGCTTTTAGATGCGACGATAAAAACCAGATGAGAAAACCCGTATCTACGATTTAATCGAATGATATCAGACGGGTTTTCCGACTGGGGTACTCTGAGTCATTCATTAAGATGTTAATACTATCCAACGTAAACTACATGAAGTGACTGCGCAATGTTTTCCGTAATAAATGCAAGAAGGTGTGTAAAAATTAAAAAATAGTAAGGCCCAAAGGACACGTTGTATTTTATACGCGCAGGCGACGCGCGTATTAGGAATGCGCGTCTTTGGCGCCGTAGACGCTGATTGTTGCGTTTGCTTGCATTGATGATACAAGTGCGCGCATGAAGCGCGTACAAATGAGCAGTGTTGTCTCAACCGACGCTATTGTACAACTGGAGACTGGAGGAGTCTCTGGTCAAAACGCAAAAGCTACGAGCGGCTACAGCGCGTATACGCGCAGGAGACGCACGTTTCATGATCGCCCCGTGTGCCTAGGTTACAAGGTTGCGTTCAAATCTCGTTTGAAGCTCGTATATGCGCGTCATCGGTGCGTCGCCTGCGCGTATAAAATAGGCCGTGTGCTATGGGCCTAACAAATGATGTAAAATGTATTAGTTTGCAATGACACAATGCAGAGCCCAAACCCTCTCGTCGCTATGAAAATATCAGTACGGATGATGGCGTTACGAGTATTCAGTGCTCTTAAAAAAGATGTGCATTTCATTAAATTTATCTAAACGAATATAATAAAGTTAAGCTAAAGTTTGATATTTTGTTCAAACGCATAATCTCAGAAATACTAGTCCAATTCGCATAACTATTTTGTATCGGATAATAACATTCAAGAGAAAGGCTATTTTTTATGACAAAATTGCACAGGAAAGGACACAACATGCGGGGCTGTATGTAATACATTTTATTATAGGTATGTAATACAAATTATATTAGTAAGTTTTAAGATATTAAATTTAAAGAATAGGTACTTCAATAGCCTAAAACGAAGTGCGGGTCTAGCTACCGTGTTTGAATTTATTACCATCTACGTCTTATCATAGACATAAACACAAGCGCAAACATTTATTACCATCAACGCTTTACCATACACACAAACCGGTGATGTCATACTCAAAGTACAACAATAAATAAAACTTTACAAACACCATGATAAATTACAAGAACTCAAGTTAATTGAATCAATTAATTAAACATGTCGTTATATTTATTAGGTATGCAACTCCAATGAGAATAATAAACGCAACGCAATTACTATTACAAACATTACAATACATAATAAAGGCCCACTTCCACTGAAACGATCCATTAACTAAGAATAACAAATGAGATCTATCCAAGTGTAAACCAACATCCATAATAAATACAAATAAAGTTGACTAGACCGAATGTAGGCCTACATAAATGTTTACTGTACCAATAAATAAATAAATACTAGCAGCACCCTGCGGTTTTACCCGCGTTGCGCCCGTTCCCGTGGGAATTTCGGGAATTTTTATACATATAAACCTTCCTCTTGAATCACTCTATCTATTTAAAAAACCGCGTCAAAATCCGTGCAGTAGTATTTGAGTTTATCGCGAACACAACAGAAATAAAGGAAATACCTGTGCCCGGTGCCCGTTCCCGATGAACGGATTGGTAGTTTCTGAGATTAGCATTCAAAGAAAAAATCAACAAACCATAAAATCTAAAAAAATCTCCTTAGCATTATTATATTAGTATACACATTTACAGAATGCGTGAAATCGCTTGATTAAACACTCAATAAAATCTGAATAAGGAAACTAGAATAACTTTCTTTGTTGAAATAAAACACATCGAATGGAGAGGAAATAAGTCGGGGTTCAAAGGTAACTTTTGTATGAAGCTATGTTTACTATATTTTTTACAAATTGCCTTTTCACACATTTGGAACTTATACTGTAACTATAAGGAAACTAACGGCATCCCGCAGTATTACCCCCATTGTACCCCTTTCCGTGGGAATTTTGGGATGAAAAATAAATAGCCTTTATTTGTAACAGGAAAGCAATTGAATGTGGTTATCTAATAAAAAAAATCCAATCAGATTCGTTTGAACTCGCTTATCTCAAAACTAACAATCTCTTTTGATTTTTTTGTAATGGACAGGACATATTTAACGGATAGATTATAGATCTATTCCGATGTAATACCAAAAACTAATACCATTTGGTATTACTTTATTTCCGAATTTATTTTTCATTCCCAAAGAGCACCACGTTTTTTTAAACAAAAAATGTATTCCTAACGAATACCAAAACATTAGTTGTAAGTACAGTCAGCTAAAAAAAAATAACCCTAACCTACCGAATTACTTACTATTCGGTAGGTTAGGGTTATTTTTTTTTACTAGTTCCATAGTTATCGGTTAAAATTAATTAACATTGTGAGAAAATTAACTAGTGGTTGTAATAACTGCAAATGTCTTCTATTTGATTGTTTATAAATAGGAAGGTAATATTGTAATTATGTTGGACTTGGAATGGTAACAGTAAATTATGTGATATCTGTTAAATTTCTACAATTGTCTAATTAGAGGAAAAGAACCTTTTGTGAGTTAAATGTATATCAAACCATAATATTGATTAAACATTAACTGAAATCATAACTCAAAGCATTTTAATTTTACTGAACCTGACTGTACTTTATTCCTTCAAACTTATTTTGGTATTGGTTTACAATGTGGTACTCGTTGGGAATGGAAAATAAGTTCAGAAATAAAGTAATACCAAGTGGTATTAGTTTTTGGTATTAGATCGGAATAGATCAGATTATAGGCTATTCGTCATCCTGAAATTCCCATGGGATCGGGCACAACGCGGGTAAAACCGCGGAACGCTCCTAGTTGTAAATAATTATTAGCTATTACGTAAATAGTGATCAATGAATAGATCCGAGCTGTTTCTGTACAGTCTTGAAGCTTAAAATATCTTCCCTTAGGATCTAATACACAGACATTCAAAATCCCAGTACGATTTCATATCACAAAGAGATAAATGATAACTTTGACGTGACAGTCAAAAGCAATCGTTGTGGAAAATCTCGACGGAAAATACCCCGGGAAGCGATGTAATTAAACTAATATCAAACTCCGATATAACTTTCATGGAGATCGAAAAGTATTTTATTTATAGAACCGCTATTGACTGAGTAGTGACAGACGGGCTTCAAACAAAAAAATATTTCCATAACAACAGTCGGTAGGACGAACTTGTTATCAATATCAGTGCTATTTCTAAAAATGTCTTAAAAATCGCGAGACTGAAAATCTTTTTTTTATTTCAGACTAGCAGCGCCCCACTGTGTATATAATCTTTTAAGCTGCGTCCTAGCTCTCAAGATTCACTTTAGTAAATCATCTTCATATCAGCATCGACGCAAGATCCGAGTTCCACGGTCCAGAATTTGGCAACAGCAAAAGCATTATTTAATTAGAAATTGGATAAAAGACAGCAAATCGGGAAAACGGTACTTTGTAGTACAGTCGCTTACAATATAGAAGTTTTACTAGAATAGAAGAAAACAAGATCAGTTCAGACTGCTCTATGAAGTACAGTCCTTTACAGAAGAACCTCATAATTTTACAAAGGTTGGCCTCTAATGAATAAATGACCAGGCTATGGGAGATGAAGAGTTATCACCAACGAACTCACCTGTACCCGTTGACACCGTATCAAGCTCTGCGTGTGCGTCAATATCCTTAAAACCATGTGTTCTATCGTGCTCTGCTCCTCAAACACCATCCTCGCCAGGTCCAGTAGCACCTGATTCCTCTTCACTTCCAGCTGGGACCTCTCGTACAGCTGAGCATTCCGTAAACCGATGCCACAGAATTGGAGGTAGGACGAAAACACTTTCTCATCGTATGTCGTGAAGGGGCCGTCACTTTGCTTGTTTATCACCTGCGGAATAGGGCTGAGTATAAAAGTTGAGTCTGGTTGAGGAATGTTCCCATTAAGAGGTAATTCGACTATGGATATTTAAGGGTGCGTTTCCATTGAAGGGGTGCCCGATTTAAGAATCATTAGGATTGTCAAACAACGCATTGACATTGTCATAATCTTTTCGTAGTGCATTGTGATTGGTCAAATGAGCTGTGCGGAGTGCACAGCTCCGCTCCGCTACAATGGGCACGCTTAGTGGAGTGCGTCAGTAACGAACGAGGAGCATTTGTCGAAAATTCAAGGGAATAAAGCAATGCCTAAACATTTAGGATTGGGAATTCAAAATGAAAACCAATCAAAACAAACTGATTTTATATTCCGATGCGATTTCCACTGGGACTGAAAAACACATGTTTCGAAGTTCCGCCAAACTTTCCGAAGCAAATTCAATTTAACATCAGTCAGCATATTTTAATAATAAGCCGCTGTTCTCTAACTTATTTTGATTTTATTACATTTTCAGGAAACTTCTCTAATTCTACATTTATTTCTTAGAACGCTGTTACTTGTAAACAATTTGTAATATTTTGACGGGGGATGGATGGATAGACTAAACAAACGTATTTGTTTGGGTGAGTGGTGGGTGGCGGATATTGTATAGCTCTGGGGTCGAGGTAGAGATGATTAATAAACTGGTTTGGTACCTGAGCGACGCCGATGACCTCCCCGCTGATGTCCTTAATAGGCATGCAGAGGAGAGACCTCGTCTTGTACCCGGTTTGTTGGTCAATGTCGTGGTTAAACCTCTCATCCTGAAACAAAAATTGAAATTGTATTATTACCACACACACAATACGTAAATTATTATTATATACAAGAAGCAGCGCCTCTTGGTTTTACCCGCGTTATGCCAGTTCCCTTGAAAATTTCGGGATGGAAAATAGCCTGTAATCTTCCCATTGAATGTGGCTATCTATTACAAAGGAATTATTCAAATCGTACTGGCAATTCATGAGATATGCGCGTTCAACATACAAACTCTTCAGCTTTATTATATTAAGATAGACAAAAAGTCACTTCTTCTTAAAAACAATTTGAGCTCTTGTCTATAGACCTCTATCCACTTTATCCTATCCTCTGCCTTCTTCCCACATACGACACACAACAAAACTTTATAACAGCTCATTTAGCTCGTACATATACACAGTACTGCACAAGTTAAACTTCGTTAACTAGCTTCCAAAGTGGAGTAGGAAGTCTGTGTTCATTAGGGGAGTTTCTAATTGAGCTGTTATTAGTGGGCCGAAGAGGGCCGCTCCGAATGGACCCTCACAATAGGGTCGGGAGTAATCAGAGTGAGTCTCGTCCGCAAACCGCAACTGTCCTCCACTCCTTACAACTCCACATTATTGCTACTTCAACTACTCTAAAACTATCCTGTTTTCTAACATTTCATATTTCTCTTACATTTTACATAACTGTCCCTCCATCTATATCTATACTTAATATAAAACAAAGTCGCTGAAAACTATCTGTATGTAATTGATTTTCTGAAATACTTCTGAACGGATTTTCATGTGGTTTTAACCAACGTACAGTTATTCAGTAGGAAAGTTTGGTTTCATGCGGTTTTTACAAACGTACAGAGTAATTCAAGAGGAAGGTTTGTTTCATGCCGAATTCCCATAGGAAGGGGTACAACGCGGATAAAACCGTACGGCAATGTTAGTAAATATAAATCCTATTACTTTTACATATCGTTAGACTAAACTCTATACACCCTGCTTCAAACTATTTAATTAACGATGGATGGAATTTTAATTGACCGTCGTATTAATTTCCTGAGTTGTAGGTACGAGTATTCATGCGATGAACGTTGGATGAAGCCGTATACACCTACACAATGCTATGAACATCGGTTAGAGCTTTAGAGCACTCGTTACTTAGGATTAGAAACCGTTAGTACTTAGCATTTAAAAATTCCAAATTGAAATTAGAAGCAGTGCTTTCTATATATCCTACTTTTCAAACATGGCTTGGATTTGAGATCACCAACCCGCATTAGGCAAGCGTTTTGATGCTTCTGATTATCTTCCTGACTGTACTGATCTCTTGGGTGAGATGCTAGGCCTTTGCCCAACAGTGGGACATTACTATTACTTTACTACCAGATATCTAAAAATCCTGACATCGAGATCATATTTTAACCCACAACTTTACACCCCCAATATTATCTCTACAATTTATATGCACATAAAAATATACACATTATAAAAACCAACGCAAGGGATAAAGACTAGATAATAATTTTCAAAACGAATTACATTTTCGCTCTTGCGTACTGACGCAGCGAATTTTCATAAATCTCTGGTGCAATCTCAACAAATCCTTGTCATTTGGAACAGTCAGTTCGGAAAATATGCCGCAGTTCAGTGCGAATTTATGATTCAATACGAAGGAACTCATATCACGATGCAGTTTGTATGGACCTTCCGGTGAAAACCGCATTACTATGGCCGGAAGCCAAAACCGAAGTTCTCGAAACGCAACATTAATTACGTGCGACTGTCATCTGACGAGATAAGGGGTTAACGATTTATTCATATATTAAAATCACTATTGCCTTGCTTTTAAATAAAATACGTCTATTGCAAACTACAGTGACATAGAAAAGTATTGCAATGCTCAAGTGCCTAGTGGAATTAGTAATATAATTATAATTAACCATGCTTATTTATAATTATTGGAATATTATCTTATACGAATATAATACCCATCAAAACTTCCCAAACGCAAGTCCAATTAACCCTGAATCGCAATTAAAAGATAAATATTATATAAATGTAATTTGTATTACTATTGTACATTAATATACGTACAACAGTATTAAACGTATATCACAAAATGTCCGTTTATTTTATATTATAACAGCCCATATAACAGTAACAATATAACGAAAGTAATTCATTCGAATGTACATTTACAGATTTAATTTTACCATAGATTGTTTGGCACGCAGTCAAAAAACGTTTCAAATAATCGTATTCATGAAAGCGCTTTATATGAACAATAGAATAGTTATACTAAAAGTAAAAGAGTTGCGAAGTCGGTTTTAGTAAAGCGCTGCATGAAATTCGATTCGCACTACAAGTTTCCCAATGGAGTAATTTTATTTCTTGCGCTGAACTGTAACTCAGAGGAGTATCTAACTTCAGTTTTCTGGATCACGTTCTGCTGAAATCAAAGCTGAGAATCGAAATGACCCAGTTCAAACTTTCTTTCAAGATTATCACACTCTGTGAAAATCGTAAAACCGACGGCGCCCAGAAGTGTAAATCTTACCAAGTGCAATCTATTACAAAAAGGCTTCGCTCTGTCAGGACGTATTTTATCCTTCGAATTTACATTTTGGATTCAGAGACGCGAAACCCACACAAATCCACCAAGATTCGCATATTGTTTGTCCATTACCTATCAAAGCTCGAATATTTGATAAAAGATTCGTACCGGTGCGAATACTTTTTCGTACATTTTCCTGTAAAGGTCATAACTAAACATGACTTGCGTGTTGTACAAATACAAAACCTGACGAAAGATATTTCACTAAGAACCTTCCTCCTCAAAATAACATCGTTAAAGCAACACTTCCCATCTGTATGCCGTGAACATTGCAAGTTGTGTATTATTTCGACTTCCTCTAACCTTCAGATATCATTCTCTCCGCGATATACTCAATATACTTAAACAAATCTTTATATTTAATCCTTACCCCTCAATATACCATTTACCATTCAAGATTACCATCCAAGTTTGAAACGAGAGCAAAACACTTTGAATCTTTTATGACATTCAATACAGGGATGATAATGTATTATTCATGATCTGATAACAATCAATTCAAATTAGGTAACTGGATTTTCTGGTTTCTATCCGTACAATGTTGATGGATTCTAAATGATTCAGGTTGATATACCGTTGTCAGTGGCTTTTGAATGTTAAATCTACGTTCTTTAGATTTCTGAGTTCTCAAGAAGCCCTAATGATCAATTTATTAACGAAGTGAATTTTCCTCTTTCAATGCTTCATCAGTGAACTTTGGCTGATAACTTCAAAGAGCTTATTGAGGTTTATTTATGGATCGTTTGAAATAAAACTGATCAAAGAAAAGTTTTGTACAGAAACATTAAATGTGTTTAAGCAAATTCATGCAGTAATACAAATCGCGAGCACTCAGTTAAATTGCCAAGTGTTAGTCATTTTTCTAGCTGGCTGGCTTTACATTACATCCCTGATAAATGTAGTCGCATAACCGCTAAACAAGATAAGTATGACATAAGCCAATGCGGTGCACAATCTGTTCGGTACCATCTCTCATACACATTCGCATGCAAATCTCTTTCATAAATAGTAAGTACGTGAGCACACATCATGGCGGCGCTCCCGACAAGGTCACTTGTGTTGGAGTCCAGCCAGGATGAGCAATCATTTTAGTGATACCATCAAATTGTAATGAAAGGACGCCCTTGAACTTGCCAAGAGATATTGGACGCAAAAAAATATTGGTAATGGAAACGTTATGATGAAAATATCGATATTTAAATGAGAGTGAAATTACCGCGCTCGGTAATAACGATAAGTGGATCACGTTCTATGACACGAGTCGAGCCGAAACCCTTCAGTAATATTCGAGGGAGAAGCTCTCAAGTATTAACTTTAATTTGCACACACGTGCCAGATAATTAATTTACAAATTATTTCAACATTCACTCCACATTCGATAATGAGATATCACAATACACACATTAGGTATTAACATCGCATTTTATGAGCATTTCCAATTCCAACACAAATTGTGATAAACAAGATTAAAATGTTCGCAATTTTTTGGGTAATATTACGGATAACTTTATTTTGATCTGCTGACGCTAATGAAACAAGTTTCAAACGACACCGGTGATTATTAATAACATCAAAATATACTCAAACATTGTGATGTTTTTAAATAGTAGTACATAAAAGTTAGTCATACTCAAAAGAAGGGCCTTATAAACGCTTACTAACAGCAATTTACTTATCAAATGGTTTGTCCCTTTCTGACATACGCTATTTTCCAAAGAGCAAAAGAGACAAGACACTCATTAACAATGTTTTAGTTAGAGAGCGTTTATGAATAAGGCAGTAAGTAGATAAATAAACAAATATATTTCATGTAATACTAAATTTTGTTTTAACAACCAAAGCGACCATGAGACGGTTTATATTGAGTATAAATATCATTATGCCGCCACACATCTTCTTTATTCAAGAAGCTTTACTTTGGACCTAAATCTAAGTTTATCCCGAGCAATTTCATTGGATGTAGGCGACACAGTAAGATAGCATCTTTCTCTAATACGAAACTGCATTCGATAAACTAAGCGACTAACCGTAAAATATATTTTAATATCAATAAATATTAACAGCATTTGTATTGAGTTTGTGAAAGTAGCACCTTTATGACTTAGAATATCTTTTTGATAATCCTATATTAAATTAATGTTACGTAGTTCTCGACCACATTTGTTGTTATTCGAGTGCATTCTAATTTAAACATCAATACAGAAGAGAAATCAAGAATATAAGATTGGGTTCAAATGAGTAAATCAATCATATGGAAATAACATTACTTTCTAGGATTGGAGTCATTTAGAAAGTAATTTTACTAACTAAAACGTAAAGGAAGGCAAAAGTAATATATAATATATGGCATTGTAACATATCCCGCCCGCCCAAAAAAGCTCTTATAACAAAATGCCGTCCTAATACCATATTCATACGATTGTATCAAATAACAAATTCCTGTCTTGTGAATCTGTATTAGACCTAGAAACCCTAAGATTTATTACAAGACTAGCAGCGCCCCGCGGTTTTACCCGCGTTGTGCCCGTTCCCGTGGGAATTTCGGGATTTTTTTTACATAAAAACCTTCCTCTTGAATCACTCTACCTATTACAAAAAAACACATCAAAATCCGTTGCGTAATTTTAAAGATTTAAGCATACAGACAGACAAACAGTGTGACAGACACGAAAAAGAGACGACTTTATTTTATACTATGTAGTGATGTTCTACGAATCTTGTTGAATTGGTGATTTCGTCTAGATCTCAACATCAAACGTATATCATCAAACGATAATAATAAATGAGGAGGCGAATGGTATATTTCGGATACAATATTTTATATGGTAAACAAATACTGCGAAATGTTTACTGAAATTCCCTTTAAATACAAGTATAATCCGATGACAAGTAGCAGTGAAAAGCTCAAAGACCAGTGGCCGCCCTCACTTCGCTTCGGGTGATAACCCCTAGGATTTTGCGAAATACACCCCCTAGTAGAATCCTTTCTTTCTGCTGACTACCATCATAAAAGGAACCCCTATACCGAATTTCAAGTTTCTAGGTGCAGTAGTTTCGTCTGTGCGTTGATATATACAGTTGGTCAGACATTCAGTCAAGCTCGCCTTTTATATATATATAGAATTACAAATGATTAATAACGATACAACCTCGTAATGGGAAAAGGTTAAGCCCACAATAAATTGCAGCCATTTCATTAATATTTCGATTGATTAATATAGAATATTAACGTTATTTCTTCGCATAGAAAGGAACAATAAAATATTTTCTACGTAGTAGCCGCTGGATATTTCCTTTGTCCGAGACAAAGATAACAGCTGCGATCCGGAGATATTTTCACTGCCTCCATTTCATTCATTAATCTTTACGTGCATTCATAAGTCTTTGTGGCTGCCATTTTGCAGTCGAATAGAAAGTCTCAAGTATGTTTCAAAATCATGTTAAGAAACTCATAGTATAAAACAAAGTCCCCCATCGCCTCCGTCTCTTTGTTTCTAAACTTTATTCTTTTAAACCAGGCTACAAATTTTGATGCAGTATTTTTTTGTTTTTTGAAAATTGATTGTCGTAGGTTTATAAATCATCCGCATCTAAAACGGAACATCCGTCTAAAAGTTATGATAGCACACACACAGATAACGACGTAAAACTTACAACACCCCTATTTATGCGTCGGGGGTTGAAAAATACGTTATTTGAGTACCGAAAGTAAAACATCTGCAAACAAAAAGATGTTCCAACATTTGTCTTCCCAGTTTCAGTGGAGGTGTCGAGGGCACCGTAAATCTTGTAAGTAAACGAAAAGTTAAGTTTAGTTGAAGCTTATCGGCGTGAATATCGAGATATGGGTTAGAGGGTCTCGAAATGCCCTTTTTACCACCTCCTGACTGACAGATGACGTAGGTTCTGACGCGAAAAACCAGCACTGAAGCCTTCCAAATAAACCCATTAATACGTGTTAATGTTTGTAAATTACCGGCTAGAGGCTTTCATAGTCGATTTATTTTTCGGAAGGCTTATATTTAAATATATAAGGCCCATATATTTAGTAAAATTACTTTTGAGGAGAGGAGTTTGCCCTACAGTGAATATTTTCTTTACACGTCTTTATCTATACTAATCTATACTAATATTATAAAGCTGAAGAGTTTGTTTTGTTTGTTTGTTTGTTTGTTTGTTTAAACGCGCTAATCTCAGAAACTACTGAACCGATTTGAATAATTCTTTCACTGTTAGATAGTCTATTTATCGAGGAAGGCTATAGGCTACATTTTATCCCGGATTTCCTACGGGAACGGGCACAACGCGGGTAAAACCGCGGGGCGCTGCTAGTTTGTATATAAAAAGTAAAAGTATGCATTTACTTCAATCATCTTTTATTAAAAATGCAGTTGATTTTGTAACGCCGATTGACAATCAGTGTTAAAATTCTACTACTGCTATATTTTTTCTGGTATATTTTTTATTTATGACTCTAATAGTCATAAATAAAAAATATACCGCACACCATTCATAGTATTATTACTCTTACAAACAACAGACGTTAAAACGACTACAATTCGTTATTTACGACTTAACAGAATTATAAATAATGGCTACAGCGTTGGGAACACATCGGGAATTGCATTCCCAAAGCAAACATTACGCACACACCTCTTGTCGGTATGATTAAGAGATCACGTCGGAAATTTTACGATATGACAACCCGTAATCGTAAATTTTGGATTAGGCCCGGATCGTACAAAGGTACGTGGACCGAATATAACAGATGGTATCTATTTATACCTCAGTTAGTGTTGGGAATGTGTCCTTTTAGAGGTATATTCAATCACATAGTAAAGTAATTGTACAAAACAGTCTACAGCTGCCGTTTACTCACGTCTGTACTAAGGAGCGAAGACATCTGTACTAAGTCTTACTATCCTACTAATAAAAATGCGAAAGTTTGTGAGGATGACGTATGTTTGTTTGGTTGTTACTCTTTCACGAAAAAACTACTGGACGGATTTAGATGAAACTTTACAGTAATATAGGTTATACATCAGATTAACACATGGGATACATTATATCCCAAAATTCGTTGGTTAAGACCACGGGACGCGCTAGTAATGTAATACCTATAACAGTCTACAGCTGCCGTTTACTCACGTTTACACTAAGGAATGAAGACATCTTACTATCTTAATAAATTACTATCTTACACTAACATAAAGCTGAAACCATTTTTTTAGATTGTTTGAACGTCTTATACTCTTATAACGTATTCGAATAATTATTTTTTATTAAATAGCCACATCACAAGATTTTTTGTACTTACAGCGCAATTTTTTAATACTTTTATCCAGAAATTTTCATGGGAATGAGTACAAAGCGAGTAAAATCGCAATTAATTGATTCATAGTAGTCATACAGGGTTCATGAGACTTCGATAATGTCACTGTGCTGATAAATTAAGAATCAATCACAAAACGAATACTTTTTTAATAAGATTTACAATTTAATTGGCAATTCATAAAATTATTTTACATAAAATTTAATTTCACGAAAAGATACGATACAATAATTATAGAGATCGTAACAGTATTTAAATATCGTATAAAATATTTTAAATGTCATAAAATTTAATCAGTAATCAATAACATAGCGCTGAATTCATTAACTGCTATCAATATCCTACTAATATTATTAATGCGAAAGTTTGTGAAGACATGTATGCTATGTATGCATGGATGTACTAGCCGCGCCCCGCGGTGTTACCACGTTGTACCCGTTCCCGCGAGAATTTGGGGATGTAATGTATCCCATGTGTTATTTTTATACATAACCTATATTACTATAAAGTTTCATCCAAATCCGTTCAGTTGTTTTTGCGTTAAAGAGTAACAAACATACATACATACGTTTTTTTAAATATCACGAACTAGCCGCGCCATAATTTTGTATGATACTATAAGACATTCTCAGTTATACTAGCATCGCTTAAACCCCGCATTATACCCGTACCCGTGGGGTAACCCGCTGTTACATTGTCGCTATCAAATACATACAATAATGAATTATCAAATTAGACTCAAAGTTTCAGAGCCAGCGTTAATAAACAATTTAAAAACAAACTCGGTTGAAAGCAAGAGTTTGTTTTCTGGATGTAAATGTGCTATGCGCTATAACTAAGATTGTATAGCAAGGAACATACATACATCCAGATTAACGAACATTAATAATTCTTAATATTTTATTTATGACTGTTTACATTCCGAACGTTCGTTATAATTTCATACATAAATATTGATAATCCGACAAGTAATCGATTAATTTTACGACGATAAATGTGTTTTATTGATAAATTCTTCATTAAATATTAATAAAATAGATACTCGTAGCTTCCACATTAGCACAGCACATAATTTAAGGATAGTGATCTTTGATCATAATTCGTAGATATATTATCTTTATTTCATTGGTACTTAGCATATTTTAAAGAACCCAATAAATATCATCACGTCGCAACTCTGTGGGGTGCTGTGGGTGTCATAAAGAATCCAATGCACAGTCAATTTGTTAACTATCAAGTGTAATAAATCAAATTAATGGGTATATTTAAATTCATTAAGTATCGTATATGTAAGCGGATATTTTTTCGTTATTTTAATAGTATAAGTTATCTAAGCGTTCCTCATTAGCGCGGAGATAGGAGTGAAATATCGTAATGAGTCAATAAGATATTTTATCTGTTAAAAAGACAAGCATGAGCACATTAATACTTCGGAGAGCGCAATTGCTTTGGAAACATTTATTGGTGCTATTGTTGGGGTTAAATTGTCAATTTGCAAATAAAAAAAAATGCATTGACCTTAAGACTTGCAGTGCAATGAGTACGTATAAGCATTGCAAAATTGAAGTTAAATGTATAATGCATGTAATGATGGAACTTAACAGACATTTTTTTTCACAGGCAAAGACCTCCCATGTCAGTATATTCTATTTTTGTTACGACAGTTTAAAATTCGAACCATCAAGACTGATTTTAAACCAAAGACAACTGAAAGAAAGAAGAAAGAAAAACATTTATTCAGACGAATCACACAACAAGAAACGAAAAAACAAAAAAAAACAAAGCAAAGACAGAAAAGAGAACAACAGATATTACATATAAAACAATTACACGGACAGAACTGCTGTGTGAGGTCTGAATAGGCCTCGTCTCAGCGTAATGCCGCCACGATCTTGTGACCCTGGCAGCGCTGATTTTCAGACGAGGCCCAGAGGTGCGCCACTATTAAAATCAAAATCAATACATATACCTACATATAAATACCTACATATAATAATAAATACCTCAATATACTACATACAAATACCCCAAAGTAATCCCATTACATATACATACATAAATACACAATGTAAACTAAACATTAAACCTTACAATCGTCATTCATTCATTCATCGTATCAAGCACCTAATCTGTGGTCATCTGTCACGCCATTCACCAATCACTCAGGTCGCTCACTCACTCGAATCGAATCATTCATATTTCATTTATCTGCGAGCGATTCATACCATCCATACATACATAACAAGCACGCAGCCATCCACCATCCACCTAACAAGAAACAAAGGAAAAATACCACGTGAAAGGTTATACTACTATTGAAACGACATACCTACATTAAGAATAGACATTCAGTATCTACGAACATTAAGAATCAACAAGCGTTGAGATTCTGCAAACATTAAGAGTGTTTCAAGTGTGAAAAAAGTGTGTATACGGTGTACCAGCGGCCACGACTGCCGATCGACCCCATGCACTCCGTGCCAGACCCAATGGTAAGTACGACAGTTCAATAAACTACAGACTACAGAATCTATCAGCTTAACTTCTGTAAGCTGAGTAATCGCTGTTTTATTGTACTTCGAAACGTCTGCAACGTTTTCAGGGCGCGACATGGCGGGTCGAGGGTGTTCCAGCATCTCGTGGCCGCATATCTGAAGGATCCCCGAAAAGCCATAGTGCGGTGCTTCGGTGTGACGAGGACGAACACGCCGGCACGCTCTGGGCGTTTCCTGCGCTCCTGGGCCCACGTCAACTTGCCGAGTAGGTACCGGGGAATCCCGTTACGTATCACACCGAACAAGAGAGTAGACAAATGAAGTTGCCGCCGCGCGTCCATCTTTAGCACGTTGTGCTCATTCAAAAAAGGAGTAACATGCGAGCGCGGCGGTATATTGAAGCAGTAGCGGGCGCAAGCATTCTGTACTCTCTGTATTAACTTGGCAGTTTTGATGCGGAGGCAGGGACCGTATACAGTGTCCCCGTAATTTAGCTTGGATAGGACAAGAGTCTCACACAACAGCTTACGCATTTCAACTGTGAGGTATTTCTTAAACCTATATAGAACTTTTAACCTAAAGAAGCAATTTTTGACACACTGTTCCACATGTTCTGAAAATGTCAGCTGACTATCCAGCACCAGACCAAGGTTTCTCGCTACGTTGACTCGCTCAATTCGTGTATTGTCGATGGTGATGTTTAGTGTTACATTTTGAAGTTTCTGTGTAATCATCTTTTTGGTGCCAAATAACATGAATTTAGTTTTAGATGGGTTGAGAAGTAGGCAATTTAATTTCGACCAATTACTTATCTCATGAAGGTCCGAGTTAATTGCAGCCACCGCATCCTCACTATCCTCAAGTGCAAATGAGAAGTAAAGTTGAACATCATCGGCATATATGTGATATTGACAGTGTGATATACTGGAAACCAAGTCGGCACTATAAAGTGCAAATAGGATTGGCCCGAGTATGGATCCTTGAGGTACACCACGTTTGACTTCCTGTGTAGTTGATTTCATGGTGGAACCGTCTGGCAGGGTTATTTCAACATACTGGGTCCGATTGTACAAATAGCTACAGAACCAGTCTATCGCACTGTCATTGAGCCCATAATATTTTAACTTAGCACATAGGAGCTCTATATTCAAACCATCGAAGGCCCTTGAAAAATCCAATAGAGTTAGAACACTCAGTTTATTCTGATCCATGGCATGAATCAGGTTGTCGACAACATCTGCCATTGCTGTGGTGGTGCTGTGTCCTTTTCGAAATCCAGATTGTACAGCGGGCAGAATATTGTGCACCTCTATGTACCTGGTGAGTTGGTTACAGACTACCCTCTCAAGTATCTTGGACAGACATGGCAGAAGGCTGATCGGTCTGTAGTCTTTCAGTGAGGAGGGGTCTTTGACCTTAGGCAGAGGACGGACAATGGCTGTCTTCCAGGCACTAGGGAAGGTACCGCTGGAAATGGATGCATTGACCGTGGATGTTATGGCCTTAAGAGACTGTGGGAGTGTAAGTGTCAGCATATCTAGACTAATTGAGTCACAACCCATGGCATTAGATTTTAATCTCTTAATTATTTGTAAGACCTCTGTTTCATTGGTTGTCTGCAGAGCGAAGGTATTGTCGGAGTTGTACTTGTTAATGGTGAAATATGCTAATTGATCTGCTGACACCACACCGTCCCCTGGCACATTGAGGAAGTGCTCATTTATATCATTCGGGTTTCTTAAATGCGGAGGTAGGTCAGTAGATTGCTTTTTATTGGGCAGTACAGTGGTTTTTAGTTTGTTCCACAATTTTTTGGGGTATTTAATGTTCTCATTAATATCCTTAGAGAAAAAGCATCTCCTCTCTGTTTCCAGGGCATCAATGACAAGCTTTTTCATTAGCTTATACTCTTTTTCCCTCCTTTTGTCAGACCTAGACTGCTTCCAATGATTATGACTCTCATCCCTAGCCCGAATCATTTGCCTTACGGTTGGAGTAATCCATGGCTGCGGTGGATGCCTGAACTTACGGGTTTTTAGGGGCGCGTGCCTGTCGAACAAAGAGAGCATCGTCTCTTGAAGAAAATTGACCATGGTGTCGACATCACCGCCCGCACGATCAATATCCGTCCAATCGATGCTATCTAGGTCGCGGGAGAAACTGTCATAATCCATACTTGCTAATGGCCGATACGTAACCCATTGAGGTGTGGATGGCTCTTTTTTTATCTTAAATTCTGCTACGACCATGGCGTGACCTCCGAGTTCTGGCTTGTGTATGACAGTCACTGCCCGCGTCCTCATGTCCGTACATATCACATCGATTAGCGTGCTGCTGCTGTTGGTGAAGTGGGTGGGCTCCGTGACCACCTGATTCAAGCTCATGCTACTGACAAACTGCGAGAGAAGGTCTGATGATGCACCGCTTGTGGCCGTTACGTTGATGTTGAAGTCACCGACCAGAATGACTCCGTTACAGTCCGAGAATGACGTCACCGAGTCGGTCAGTGCATCAAAGAACTCCAGTTTGTCTTGCCATGGAGGGCGGTACGCTGTCCCTATGGCGATGGTGGTGTTCTTGACCCTGACCTTAATCCACATCTGCTCGACTGTCGTCTTCGCAGGGTGTTCAGCTGCCTGTGCATGTAGGCCTCGTCGTATATAAAATCCTACGCCCCCTCCACGTCCACGCTTTATGCTCTCAGGCCTAGGGCTATGTATAAATCTGTAGCCGCTAACCCTAAACATGGTTACATCATCACCACTTCGGAGCCACGTCTCATTTACGGCCAGAATGTCAGGCTTTACCTCCGCAATCGCCACCGCCAACTCGTCAGCCTTGGTGTTAAGAGACCCAGCATTGTAAGTGCCGACTATTAAATTCTTAGAAGCAACCATGAGAGCTTGATAAAGTACACGGATTGAGCGCAGCTACTATGGTGAGACTCCCGTACCTATCCAAGCCGTAATTACAAGACCTTAAAGATAAATAAATACAACTGCTTCTTCTATTCAGGAAAAGAGTTCAGTGTAGCGTAAGCAAGTAGTGAAACCTTAACCTCTTTCCTTTTCAGAACGAATCGTTAGCGACTGGCTAATAGATCACACCAGTCTCTCAACTCTTGTAGAAAAAAATAGAGTGTACCTATTTAGTTAGATCATTCTAAAATAGAAAAAATTATGAAAGGGATACAGTACCTTATAAGCATCAGGTATGTTGACCGGCTCCCCGCTCTCGGCCACGTACCCCACGATGCCGCTGCCCCAGGGTATCCGGATCTCCTCCAGCTGTTCCATTTGCTCTGGAGTCGACTTGGAACACACGTCGAACAGTTTCGACACCAAACATCTGCGAACAACGAAAAATTTCCTTAAGGTCTCACTTGAACAATATAATCTTAATATTATAAATTAACAGCGTTCCACGGTTTTACCCGCGATGTACCCGTTCCCGTGGAAATTTTGAGTTGAAAAACCTATAGCATAACCTTCCCGTTGAATGTGGCTATCCATTACAAAAATAATTATTCAAATCGCATAGGTACTTCCTAGGATATAAAAAAAAACATAAAACGAACTCTTCAGCTTTATTTATATCAGCACTAGCTGTGCCCCGCGGTTTCACCCGCAGCGCCCCCGTTCCCGTGGGAATTTTGAAATTTTTATTCCCTATAAACCTCACGGAGCCCGAGACCTTTCCAACGAATGCAAAACCGTGGAAATCGGTTCTTGCGTTCTGGAGTTATAGCGTCAGAGAGGAAAACCCGACTTATTTTATATATCAGCATAGATGTTTGTAAAGAAGGTTGTATATATGTTTGTTACTTTTTAACGCAAACACTGGTTAACGGATTTTGATGAAACTATGCAGTAATATAGCTAAGACATCAGAATAGCACATGATACTTTTTATCTTGAAATACCCACGGGAACGTGTACAATGCGGGTGAAACCGCAAGGCAAAGCTATTCATTTTATAAATTCAATCAAAACTTTCAGGGAACAAGGACTTGAAATTCATAATGCGAAAACAAATATTGTGGAGCTAAATGAAAAGGTCTCCGCTCCACTTTATAATGATTAACGTTTTAAAGTAATATAACGTAAATGTTTCTTGAGCGTTCATTTCAATTATATCCTCAACTAGCAGTGCGCCGTGGTTTCACCCGTATTGTTCTTACTTCTGTGAGAATAATCGGGATGGAAAATAGCCTATAACTGATTTTGAATTTGAACGTTAACGGATTACGTTTACGGATTACGTTTACGTTTACGGACTTTTACGGGCACTGCGCTTTTATTTTACACTAGCAGCGCCCCGCGGTTTTACCCGCGTTGTGTCCATTCCTGTGGGAATTTCGGGATGAAAAATAGCCTATGTTACTCGTGGATAATGTAGCTTTCGAATGGTGAAAGAATTTTTGAAAACGGTCCAGTAGTTTTTGAGCCTATTCATTACAACCAAACAAACTAAGTTTTCCTCTTTATAATACTCGTATTAGTGTAGATATGTGATGAAGTGTATCCGTAAAATTAGTTTCAATTCAAAACGAGTAGTACGCGATCAAACATAAAAACCAGTAGCCTATAAAATCCTTGAATATTTCTATAATACACAAAAATCGCTTTTCTAATCAGACTTGTACTTCCAGAGATAAGCGCTTTCGAACAATTCCTTCACCTTTTCTACATTACGTTAGTCACAAGTTTCTCATAAACATCGGGAATCGAACCCGCAGCCCCCGACACAGCAAGCGCTCACATGCCACTGTGCCAACGGGCTTGTATAATATATAAAAGAAAGTATTAGCCTGTAATGTCCCACAGCTGGGCAAAGGCCTCTCATCTCACTGAATATATCAGTACAGTGAGGAGGATTAGGCGTAATCACCACAAGATAATATATAACAAGAAATCAAATCAGGTAAATTCGACAAGTGTCGTTAGCACTTAAATATCTCAGTAAGATTACCGTTTCAATAATCCAAAGTACTGTAGACTCCATTTCATTAATATCCTAGTGCGACTGGAGTCAGGACAAGCAAACAAGACAAGCAAACGACAGGCATAATCGAATTCCCGCCTCCGGGAATTTTCCCATTGAACAGCAACAGAGATCCTTTTAATAAATCCTATACTCGAGTGTCATTGACGCGAGCAGAACATTATAGACGTAATACCTAACACGTATTACATAATGATGGCTACAGTTTGTGATAGGCAAGTCTGTCCCAAGTAAAAAATCGGACAAATGAAAAAACAACTACATTTCCTTTAAATCTGGCTGACCGCAATCAGTTTTGAATTGAAACTACGTTCACAGATACACTTTGCTTTTATTGGACTTTTATCTGTGCCTTTGGCCCCTTTACAGGAACCGTGGTCGCAGAAGACTGAGGTGTTATGCGTCTATAAAAGAAAAAAAGTATCTTTTAATTTTTTTCCAGCAAAGGAAAAAGTCTCATTTGTCTTTTTCCCCAGCAGAGGGCTAACTTTTCATTACTTTAATCCTCGAAACCTCACGCAAAGTTATTAATCGATTACATTACCTCAATACAGCGATTACATTACCTCACATAATTTAATTAGTTTCAGTTATAACTTATAAAAAACGAGATAACCGTAGTCCCGTGCTAAAGAGGAGAACATAAAACTGTAACTGCTACATGAAATTAACAGTTTACTTAATTCTAATAATTTACCCTGAAAAGTACTAGAAGTACTAGAAATACATACTCGTACGTCATAAAGACATTTACCCAAGAAAATCATAAATAAAACGACCTAAAATAATATTTACTCAAAAGAATACCCTATAAAAGTCATTCAATATCCTAAATAGTAAATCAATCCACGTCGCGGCGAGACATAGTACAAAGATCAAAGGATTCATAAAAAGAAATAGGAACACGTTATAACACGGTCTGGAAACGTCCAGAAGGATTGAACCGTACCGACGGGACCCCAAGATTTATTATTATTCAAATCCTCTAGATGGGTTTTTCTTCAGACAGGCATATTTAGGTCACCTGATATGTTTCTTGTAACAAACGGTATACATATTTTAGATTCATGGCAGGAAACACCTTTAGGATTAAGATATATGCTTCGGTGACAAACACCGCTTTTTCATGAAACACAGCCGTTACCTAAGTTAAAGTTGCTCTCTTAAGAGTGTATACTACCTCAAATCGCTTATTTTCAACTCGGCGGGATCTCCATATGGGCATTTCTCTGTAAGCTCGTACAGGTCCATATAAATTCTGTCCTGGGAATAATTTTTAACACTTGCCAAAAAACTGTGTATTATTACAAAGAAAATTAACTTTTATTTTAGTAAGATGAGGAGGCCCACTGAATTTATACGTATATTCCGAGATATTTGCAATTTTTTAAGAAATCATGACAGGGGACTGTTAAGGGAGACAGGGGACTGTTCTACTTAAAAGAAAAGTCATTTTATATTAATCAGTCATTTATTATTTTTATGGCATAGTTTTGTATCACTAATAAACAAAGTTTCTTTAAAAAAAATAACAGAAAATATAACTTTCTTTAAACATTAATATCAAAAATTAACCTTAACTGCTAGAAACACTTTTATACTCACTGAGATCAACATAGTCTTATTATTGTAATATCAATAATTAAATGCTTTATGCAGTATTGATCGCAATACCTATTGTTAAAATATATTTATTTAAAAAAAGTATTTTCTCTCAAATATGTGATATTGCTATCGAGATCTCCAATCAAACCGTAAGGATTTTTTCTAAATCGAATAAGGCACATAAAGTTTAATTACAATTTAACATTGAAAATTATTAGCGCTCGAAAACGTCAATTTGAGTAGAAAACTGATAAAATATTCTCTTTACCTTCATAATCAAGTTTGGATTATCCAACTTTTGGATAACTTGATCATATGACACGTCTGAAATGTCCTTATCATCTATTCTAAAGGTCTGCACTTTTTGGTCACAAATCTTGAGGAAAGTAACACGCAATTCATTTTCATCATCGTCAATCTCATTAATTACGGCAGCATAACGGTATTCTACATGTTTAGATGGGAATTGCACAAGAACGTAATCTCCAGTTTTGTAACATGAATTCTGAATGCCACTCGTTCCTGCTATATCATCCAGTCTTTGAAGAGTCTTGTTTGGTGTAGGTGTCAATTCAGGTTCAGCAGATTCAAGATCTTCCGGTTCAGATTCCGTAAACACTTCTTCTACTGTCCACCTAGGTTTTAGAGGAAAATTGATACTGCCAATCTTATAATGCTCACAAGATCCACTGTTACAAAAACAGCTGAGATTTTTCATTGTAATTGTAAGTGTTTTACATTTAATTGGAAGGCCGGGAATGGGTCTGAAATAAACACCTGACACCTGATGCACATTTAACGTGCCATTAAAACCCTTCTAAAACGGTGTGCAGGCTCAGATGTGCTCGAGATCCACCGAAATATGAACTGAGCTATATGAACTGGAGTGGCGGGTCTTGAAAGTGGAGTAACTGCTTCTAGGTCCGATAAAGGCGTATTTTTGCGTACAAAAGTATTAGTGACGCTCTTTAGTCTTATGTCTTTCGGCTCGGTATACGGTGCAATGTTCTTTCCACTTCTTTAAGGCACCTCTATGCTCACGAGGTGTCATATATCCTTTACTAACTTTTGCAAACCTTTTTCTTTCTTCTTTTGGTACTTCAACTTCTCTTTTTCTCTCATTTCTTCTCTCTTTTCAGGGTCATTTTTCTCTTTAGATATCTTATTCGCTCTGCGTCTCTCTTTTTCTGTAGTATTCCTCTCGGGATAACTTTTTCTTTTAGGAGCCATATCATGTGCGTTCGATCTGCCTGTGTAAAATAATTTCAGTTTATTAAAGAAAATAATGCAAAGCAATTACACTTCGATCATTCTTATATTAATAAAACAGACTTACGGTTAAATTTTCACAAACAATGCATGAAAACAATAACTAATACACAAAATATACAGTCCCCTGTTGTGTGAAACAATCCCCTGTATCATTTTCAGACAGAGGACTGTTGCCAGGGGACTGTGTATTTCGGTTAGATTTCACAATATTTACTAAACGAATGTTAAATAGTTTTTTAAGAATCTTCCGATCAGTTTAGACATAAATAATACAAACAATAAACTATATATGTATAATTGTTAAAGTAATTAAAACACACAATATTACTTACCAGAGGACTGTTGGTGATACCGGTCCAAACGCGGGTTCACCCTACAAATGACGCTGCAACACTTAACAAAAAGGCGTTCCTTCGCCGCATTCGGCAAGGTTGCCAATTTCATACCAGTTACTTTTCGTTTCACTAATAAAAACGTTTGTAAACATCATAGTTTTATTTTAAAATGGTTTGAAATTTTTGGCAGGGGACTGTATAAAATTTCTGGGGACATAGTTTACAGGAGTTTACTAATTAAATAAAATTCGTAGCGAGACTTTCTTATACCAAAATATTATAGTTTAATTATTTTTCTTTGTAATATTAACCGCCTAATATATGTAGTGTCAATAACTTCTTTGTAAATATCATTTTTAGGTGGGGATGCAGTGACGGGGACAACCAGGGGACTGTATTTTTAGAGCTTCTATCACTTCAAGAAAAAAACTTTTAACAGTTATGGTTCTGAAAACAAAGGGCCTGTAAAGTTTCGAGGTTAAAGTTTTATTAGGAGTGATTATTTTTTAAATAATTAAAATACTTTTTGACAAAATCGGTCGGGACAGCCAATTACGAGGTTACAGAGAATCGCCCATATATTCCTCGTTACTCAATATTTAACTTTGAAACGTATGTATGGTAAAGTTCATGATATAATCTATCGATCATATGTTTCGAAAACACGACTCCATGAAATTTTCTCGATAGAAAAAAATCGCAAAGTTATCTCTAAATTTTTACTAAAATCTTAATATCTCAATAAATACAAAAGTTGTTGAATTAAAATAAAGTGTAGTAAATTGAATAGGGTTTACAGAACAATTCATATGTTGCGGTTTTTTCAAATGAGTACCATAATGTTTGTAGGGAGCAAATACCTACAATTCGCGGGCCGAAACACCAAGCGCTCAGGTCTTTCTGTCCCGCTTCGGCTCAGGGGAAAATCTGAATACGCGAACTGAGGTAGTGTACACTCTTAATAAGAAGTTAAAGGAAAAAAGAATATGATTTAACCATAGAAAAAGTAGCGATTTGGTTTATGTTTATCAAAATCCGGTAAAGCAGGCTGTCAATTTTTATGGAAGCATATTCAAGTTTACCAACTTTTTTATCTTGAAGGTATACCTATTGTGTAATAAAGACATTTTATTTATAGACACGTTATTAAATCCGAGGGTACGGGAAATAATTTCAAAGAATTCAAATAGACATCCACGTAATGCGATACCCCGGAACGCCGTTATATTCATACGCGAATAATCAAGGATTTTCTTTTGTCTCCGGGTAAGAATGAAATCAACTAAATTATCGATAAAACGACATTACATAAAGCCCACGTCACAAGTCGGAACTCTTGTTCTAAGAGCTACTTACGTTCAATAAAACCCATTGTGGCGTGAGGCTAAAATGACGACTGTGTTCTTTATACAATGAATCCCAACAACATACCGACTACGTAAGGTGTTTTACCTCTAAACAAATGCACAAATATTGGTTACCTTCGCTCTATAAATAGTGTGGCGATTTCTTTATTAAATTAACACTCTATTTCTAGAAACTACATGGTAATTGAATATGATTCTACATTTCTTTTATTAGAAGTAATGTTGGTTGTATCACGACACGATGCGTGGTTCAATAACTCAGTACTGGATATATTATATCGGAAATTCAAGGCAGAAGCTTAAATATACGTTTCGTATTCCAAAGATACCTTCGAAGGTACGGCACCGCGGTAGGACCTCAATGAATAATTATAAGCGTCTGTCCTTATCCCCTCGACATCCTAGGCCACATATGGTCGGAAAATTTAAAACCATCAAGGGTACAAATAAAACGTGATATACCACAATATCACTCTACCAATGCCTATCTATACGATGTGAATACAATAATAGCTTTTTCATTATTCATCCTGTGCAATCGATTGAATTAATATGAAATGCATCATTGCACGAACAAACGAGGTGTGTTATCCGTTTATAATGGCCGATAGATATGTTCGTAAACATTATTTATGTATGATCATGACTTATTGGCAACAAGATAATTTGTGTTATTCATATTTATAGTATCGAATTCGAGTATTCTGAGATCATTGTGAGGCATAAACACTAACAACAAAATGTGATAAGATACTAGTGTGTTCCAAATTAAATAAAGTACCTAGCAACTGTCTCAGTTCTCGAACTAAGAATTTATGATTCGTATTTCGAAAGACGTATTGGTCATAAAATAACGGCGACATACAAGAACTTACCGAAACGTGTAAATCGAAAGTTTTGAAAGAAAATACATCACCATATTTTTATATCAACAATGATTCCGAGATCCATTTATAGCCGTACGCATCCCACTCGCCGGCCGTGACCTTCGCGACCTTAACCCCTCCGCAAGGGATGGGGGGCCAATGAAAGCATTCCACCAAGATTCCACTCAATTCACCGATCGGAAAGGAAAGTTTCTAGTGTCATTCTTCATTTACGATTGGACCGTCCCCGGGATTAGCGACACGATTTGTTTTAACAGATGTTATTTTACTCATCGTAGATTTATGACCCTTGTTACTGTTCGAATTGATTTTGATGTTTAACGGTCTGAAAACACCGAAAAGTTATTCAAGCACTTGTTTAAAAATAAAGTAAGTATCTGCTATAAAGCATTGTCTACTCCGAAAATATAATCAAATAAGAATAAGGAAACGAGCAATAATTTTGTAGTAAGTACAACTTCATCATCCCCGAAGGATATTCTCATACATCAGGTGTATAATAAATATGAAATTCAAACTACAAATCTCGGGAATTGTTTAATGCACAGATCCCTTGACCTTGGCAATGTTTGAAACACTCATTTGTATTGTGTCGGAATATTTCAGAAACTGGACCGTTTTAACTGAGGGTCAGAGCCGCAATAAATAACGCGAATATGTATTGGACGTTTGCTTTGTAATTATAGGAGCTGAAATTCTCGCTTCATTTTGCAGGGTATGGCAAAAAGTGGTGTTTAATTTTCCAAACATCTGGTTAATTTTACAAAGAGTTCAGCTGAATTTATAGTCGAGTTTGTTCTTTATAAATAAAAGAAGCAGTTAACAAAGTTAAACGTTGTTTTTTCTCGGAATATAACTATTCTTGAAGCTTCCTTGTAATAAAATAAAACAGTTTTAAATTCTAGATAACTTTAGAAGTAAGATGATAGCAAAAATGTTTCACCGTCGGAAAAACCTTTTGATGCCGTGGAAATATGAAACAAAATATTCGTTTGTCGATAAAAAATGGGTGTCAATAGGCTACGATCTTTTGGGTCCTGAATCATGCTTGACCGCTTGAGATACTATTATAATAGTGAATCCAACTGTGAAATCAAAGACAGATTGCGCCCAACAAGCCTGGCGATGTTAGCCACCCTTTTACCCTAAGAACAACCCTATATTTTAGATGTTCCACATGTCTATGTACTTTGGCACTATGCCAACAACATATGCCATATGTAAGATAGGATCGATTGCCTCGAATCCTTATTGCAAAATTCATAAATATTCAGCAGTGCAATAAAGTCTGCTATTTACAAGAGAATATTGCTCGTACATTATTAAGGTCCAAAACTTGATTAAAAACTTTTCGAGTCCAATAAAGCCTTGTTTACGCTCGACTTTATACGCCACAAAATACTTTTCAAAAATAGTCTATGAATAAAATATAAGCCTTCTTTAATAATCTTGCGAAAATAATTTCGTGTTATTATAAATGTAAGAAAAACCTAAGGGGAAAAGGTAGGTTATAAAAGATATAATAATGTGGATATGTGGCTACATACATAATATGTATATCTTACTACTCTACTTATTATTCTCACTATCTTTGCAGCAAATACTTTAAGCAATTTAGACAAAATTACGAAAGTATAACTTAGTCGTACTTTAACGCTTAGGTAGGTACACCTACACGCACTTACGCACGAAAACATACTCACCCAAAATCCCTCAATAAAAACCACACGAAAAAAGAACACAAAGCGACAAACAAGATTCAGTAGATTCTCTCAAGTTTACAAGCCTAAAGGTTTACACATAAAAGCCATTGAGTGAGCATGTCGACTAACACTGTGGAAATATACCAGGACGTAGTGGCATTTGTAGCAGTTACCCCCGAGGGATGGATAGAAAATGGTCTCTCGTAGACATTGCTCAAAGCTAGTGCGAGTACACTGACTAAACGCTTTGGGGAAACGGGACCGTGTTTATGACGGGAACAAATAGTTAACTTTGAATATTTGATCAAAAGGGATATCGGGGGAAATCGAAATCGGATCAAGCTATTGTTTCTGATGTGTGAACTCTGAATAGTCAAATTTAGCTTTCAGTTCGAACCGAAAGTCTATGTTGATGTTATGCGAAACATATACAAATATTTGATATTTGATTTGAATTTCACCTTGCTAATCAACAGTGTATTGATTCTAAACATTATTTGAGTCTTGAAAAGCGAATTAATTAACCAAAAACAGATACATAATTATCTCATAACTCTATTCTATAAATGTACAGGCAATGATTATCAAGTTTTAACAATAAACACTCCTAAGCTTGTTAAACACGGCAGAAGAATGTATTTTCAACACCGTTTATAACAGCTATAGATCAAACGGTGACTAATAAATAAATCCGTTGCCTCCGCTACTAGCGCGCACGTCAATGATCAGCTTCACCTTGATTTATACGATAATGAGAAACAAATTGGTTTATATTCAACGAATATTGTTCGCAATTTCAAACGATAATATCCACACAAATTGGATACCTATAGAGAGTAAATTAGCATAAAACGTATCATCTCTTTTATTCAATGCTGACTTCAATAGATAAAATTGATTATAGACAATTCAATACTAATAAACTGGTATTTCCAAAGGATGATCCTTAAAATAGTATTCCCAACGAACTCCGGTGATGGGTGTTTACCCCTACACATAATTTTCTTAGCAAAATATGTACCCAGTTTAATTTGCCCTTACCGCAGACCTTTGTAACGTGATGGAAACCACGATCTTTAATTAAAACTTTACACAATAAGGCACTGCTTTTATGTTTACCATTTTACAAGCACTTTATTTAGTTTAAAATAAGCAAAGACTTTAATTAAAAATGGATAAAGGACAAGTCTGCCCAGAGACACTTTTTAAAAGAAAAAGACAAGCTACGTAATATCGTTTAATTATTGACAACAAAAAACTATGTCATTCTCTCTAGACTAATAAAAACATTTGAGCAACATTAGTTCATGAATTGAAGATAGAAATACAACTTAATATGGAACAAACCATAACATTGCCAGTAACAATATTAACAGTTCACTGCAATGCGAAACTGTCTTATACTACTCGTAAGTCCGTAACGTATATATTGGAAATTGCACCAAAATTAGTTTGCAACAGTATGAATTTCAACCGCATTGGTTTGTAAAACAACGTCTAAACAAGAACTTACTCGTATTAACCTATGAATTGGTAATACAAAAAGGAAATGTCGTTTACAAACTACAAACAGTCTAAAGTATCTTTGAAAAAAGTCACGTGTTCATTTGTAGATGAGATGGTTTTCGCTACACTTTTAGATATGAGTATTTCGGTATGAGTAAGTACCTAAAGTGAAGCATTATTTAACTATGCAGGAATTGCAGAAATTCTTAGACTGTGTTCTAAGATCTGGAAACCACCCAAAGCTTCCGTGTCAGAATTAGCAATTCAAATTATCAATAACTCGGTGAAATTGATCCTGAAGCTTTCAACAATTCAACATGGACTTGGACATTGATTGTACGGTAACAACTCTTTCCGCACTACGAGCCCCAATGCAAAATAGTTCGTCTAGTCCGAATTTTTTTACTGTGAGATTTTTCTAACTTTATTTTTTGTCTATACATATTAAAAGATTAAGCTGTTCTACCATCACATGTCGCGTTACTTATGCCCTTTTAAAATTATGTACTAATAAACTATTTTGGCTATTTCAATTTATAGATATTCTGTTTTAAATTCGAAGAACTTACAAGCAAAATAGTTCGTCTAATTGTTAATTGATGCAAAAGAGTTCGTCTATCGTTGAGTTAAATAAAATTATTCCTTCTTTGTACCATGATGTTCCTTAATTTAAAATGTTTAAAGTAATTCTGTGCCATTTGTCACATGAGAGAGTATAAATTCAGAAAATTTCAGTAATTTTCATTAATTTTCAAATAACAATGGGTCGTGGCAAACCCGTGTGTGAAGAGCTGCGAAAGCGAATAATTTGTGGGGTCGAAGCTGGCAAATCAAGTTACCAAATATCTAAAGACTTGATACTTCCCAGATCTACAGTTCAGTCTATTATTCAACACTATAAAAATAATAAAACGACTTCTTGTTTGAAGAAAACTGGTCGACCACGCATCACAAGTGCTGCAGACAACAGAGTTCTGAAGAAAATTATCAAAAATAATCGTCGTGCTCGAGCTGGAGAGCTCACGGTGCAATGGAGGGACATGATTCACAAAGACGTCTCAGTCGATACATGCAAAAGAGTCCTTAAAAGAATGGGTTACGGATTTTACACCGCTAAAGAGAAACCACTGTTGACTGCTGTACAAAAGAAAAAGAGGTTGAAATTTGCTCGTGATCATTTAAATTGGACTTCCGATCAGTGGCGTAGTATCATCTGGAGTGACGAGTCAAAATTTGAAGTGACAGTCGGTGATGAAAGGAAAAAAGTGATTCGGAACAAAAATGAGGCATTTCATACTGATTGTCTCAAACGAAAAGTGAAGTTTCCGGCTTCTCTAATTATATGGGACTGCATGTTTGCACAAGGTGTTGGTTGTATGCAGTTTGTGGATGGTTTTATCACTGCTGTGAGGTATCAAAACCTTTTGGAAGAGAGTTTACTGCCTTCAATTCCCGCTCTCAAACATCAAGATTCATTCATTTTTCAACAGGATGGTGCTTAATGCCATACTGCAAGGACAAAAAGATGTGGCTATTGGCAAAAAGCATCCCTACAATCGAATGGCCATCTAACAGCCCGGACTTGTCGCCGATTGAAACCCTATGGTGGAAAATGAAAAAAGTTCTCCGTAAAAATCCATCAAGATCAAAGAGTGACTTAAAGGCTAAACTACTGGCAGTTTGGGAGTCCATAACGCCTGAGGAGTGTGAAGTGTTGGTTGCAACCATGCCTCTTCGCATTAAAGCTGTTATTGAGAGCAAAGGCGACACAACTAAGTGGTGAAGACATGTAGACGAACTATTTTGCGTCAGTAACAAGGGTAGACGAATACTTTTGCTTTTTGTTATTTAGGATATTTTTTATTTTTTTTTATGTAAAGTTAAGTCATTAAAGAATTTCAGTTAAGTTAAAATAAACTTTAAAATATTCATTAAATTGTGGTTTACTTTTTATTAAACATTCTTAATTATTTTACCAATATATACTCTATATATTTTACGCTTTGCACTACTTTTCATACTAGACGAACTATTTTGCATTGGGGCTCGTATACCAATGATTTATTAAATTCGTTCAGAATTCAATACGTATGTTAATCAGCAAGCAATTTCTGTTTCCGTTGACAATGAATTGAATCGGATAAATCGCTATTAATTAAATGTGGATTTAACAATTTACTGCCACGCCTCACACTGATTGGTATTCCGTTATAATTCAATGATTTAATTACTTTTTATCAAGTTGTAGAAAACACATGTGTTGAGTGCCAATAATTTCTATATCGATTAAATTCATATCCATTATTCCGTGATTATCATACATCCGTTCATGATAAATTGACTTCAACAGAAAGATAACAATATATACCGAAGGATTTTATACGAAACATTCTGTTTACTATTTCAGATGTTAGCGAAACAAAGTTTTGGTCCGACATTACAAAGAATAAAAACACTGCAGTCATAACAATAAATAAACATGACAATGGGCAAAAAATCGAATAGAACGTTGCCGAAATTTTAAATAAAATACGACCTCCGACATTGCTAAACTGTAAGGCGCAACATTAATGCACCAATGGAGACACTTATCATTATTTACTGCTTTTTGGTGTTCGCAAAATATATGCAAAACTAGAGAAAATTTTTCATGAAATAACATTAAGTAAAATATCCAAATATTTCATCCTTCATACCAGTTCCCAGTTCCCAAAATTAAATGAGGAAGACGAGAAATGCTTGCAAATTCATCACGTACACTAATTCCTTCACAAAACGATCAGAACCAATCTCACGCCCAAATCTTTGCTAAAAAGTTTGAAAAACAAATTGCCTGATCCCAATTCTAAGTTCAACAATTATTATTGGTGTTTCTGTTGGGGCTATGGGATCGTTTATTTATCTGTAGATCCAACCGCATCGCCGACGGCTTAGCTTGCATCGCCTTTGTGTGGACAGCTATTAACGCCATACTGTGCTGCGACATCTGTTACAAAATGCACTTGGAATTTATCCTCGCTAAATAATTTCACCGCATAGCATCGGAACATGGACACAATGGGAATTTTCAATTATTTCGATCCAATTTATTGTATAGCATATTTTGCGGTATTCATATTGTTCGGATAGTGTAATGATGTGGTATGTTTTTGTTCAAGTTTTAACGTGGCGGTCTCATTAAATTATTTTACAAAGATTGATATCAAAATCGGATCACTGATTTTATAAAGTATTTTGGCAAGGTCATGAATATAAATCACTGGTCAAAAATTTAATCTTTCATATAAATTTTAAATACGTTGTACCACATTTTGTACGGCGGCAGTTAAAACAACGTGGATTGGTGAACTCAACCGATATGTAAATATTTTATTAGAATTAATAATTCTTTACGCAAACATTCAGTCCGGTTTCCCGAGAATAATGAAGGGACCTATCCTAAAATATTTGGGTATTGTAACGTTTTGTTCAGATAAATGTGTAAAACCTTTAGGACATACGAATAAACAAGTGAAACCTTAACAACTAAAATCACTAAAACGCCATCCTAAATAAGTAACCCTCCATTTTGACAAGTACTTTTTTATATATGAGTATAATAATATAGTTCCACTGCTGGGCAAACGCTTTCAACATTATATCCTTTTCAAGTAAAAAGTACTTAATTGCCAAGAATATAATATATAAAATTAAATACCTTCGAATTTAAGTAGTGTTCGGTTGATTTTAATGGGCACAATTTTTGTTCATGCGAAACCTTACATTCGATATAATAATACCCATTTCCAAAAACAAGGTATACACACACCAACCCGCAACTACGCAGAGATAAAAAACAGAATTCTGAAAATCCTATTTTTCGGATCAATTTTATGTGTAATTGTACCCACTAACAATGGGTGATTATTATGATTCGTTCACGGTTTTGGGAAAAGGCAAAGCGAAAGTTCCTTGTGTTGTGTGAACGCGGACTATTGTGCTTCCTACTAGTTCCTACTCTTTCTCCTCTCCACGGTCTGGTAGCCATTGAGCGGACTCGGTCGTTGACCCCTGTACTGTACTGTCGTTAACTTAGTTGCCTAGACTTTAACTCACTGCTCCATCGGTGTGAGTTGACCAAAAGCAATAAGTGGTTATTCAAAAATTACATAGAATTATTTGGCAGTGGTCAAACAAGTAAATTATTTGTTATATAGATGACATCTGCGTTCCGAGAAGAAAGAACGAAATAAATGTACAAATAATTGTTGAATACGTACTGCACAAACTCATATAAAAAATAGAAGCGCTTAAAAATATTATTTTTATTTAATACCGTCTCTAAGGGACCAATCACCCGCACATTTTCTCTAAATGTCACATTATATGACAAAGAGCTTTTAGTAAAAAGTAATTAAAGCGTAGATGTTTGCGAAAAATATAAAAAAACTTGAGCCAATGAATGACTTACTCATAAAGTAAATTATTTTTTAATTTATTCTTGAGGTCAATGGTTCAAGCTAGTAACTGAGAAGAAATATAATTTACAACAAAAATTTTGCCCAAAGGCGATATTTCTTGCACATCAGTCTCTAGAAGGAGATAGCCGGCTAGTTTTTTAGAGCGTTATCACTGTCACACGTTACCTATGTGTAGTTTAACGTCACAACTACTGATAGGCTAACGCCAAAACTATGCCTCAGTATCTTGTTTCATCAGTCAGTGTCTTGTTTATGTTTGTCCATGGCTGTGTAAAGACTTCGCTTTACAAATCAGAAAAAAACCGACTCTCTTATCAACTTTAGAGGCCTCCAGAAGCCTCCAGAGGCCTCCAGAGGCGAATGAGCAAGATACGTCGCAGGTTGCTGTATCAATAGGTATGTACGCATAAATGATTATGAAAGTCGAACATTGAAGTCTATGTCACAATTTCCGTCACTGTACTAAGAGGCTTTCACTACCCACGAAATAAGGCGGTAACTGTCGTTATTTCCTGTCCATAAATTTTTGTTTTTATTCCTTTAATGGATCTCGATCGTGGTTTAAGTGGTTTTGCACGGAGTTTTTGCGGTTGACTTGGTAGCTATTTTATCTCGCCAAACGGATTTGCTTAGAATGTTCGCTTATGAATAAAGTGGCGTTTAATTAATTTTGAAGTAACATTGTTGGTTTTAGTGGTCGGATTTTATCTCGGTGATTAGGCAATTCATTTTAGAAGCACACAAATCATAAGAACTGTTTTTCGGAATTTAGAACCTTAGAACAGGTATGTTAGCCAGGAAGGTTCGCTTTATTATGCTCACTGCGTTTTCCGTGAGCGAGAGGCCTTGCAATAGGAAATTCATCGTATTATACGTTTTTCGTATTTAAAATAAATTGTTATAAAAACAATCTATAGTAGTACACAGTTTTAATTAATTATTTTATAGAATTTTTAATACAAAAATGACGAACAAAAAATTCTTCTCAAGCAAATTCCGTGAAATAAGTCCGTTTCACGATACAGACCTCAAAGGGTTACGAATTTGAAACTACAGAAAAAATACACAAAGCCGGGGTTAGTGGTTGAAATGTTTTATGAATGTTTTTGGGGTTCTTCAACTAAAGAGCCACCGAGACCTTACAGCTTGAGCTTCGCTTTTGACCGTTTGTCCGTCACATTACAGTACACGGTATAGTCACATTACAGTAGTAAACAAGTACATATTTTTCCCCACTCATATTTTTACATACAATAAAGTCTATTAGACTTATAATGTTCGCCCTAATCTCAACGAAAAAAAATACTACATGATAGAAAAAAATTACTGCTGATAGCTCACTTCAAGGAGATAGTTTTTGGTAAAATACTAAGCAGAATTTACTACGAGTTCCTAAATTGAAATAAAGTAAATTCATTTCAAATCTAAATGGAACCCATTGACTGAAGGTCCTATTCGCGCTTGCTCTGTTTTGTACTGTGAATGTTGAGGTTGTAAGGAATGCATGCAACCAACCACTGTCGGGGCTTTTTCCGCTTTTAACGTTCCCGCTTTATGTAGACGAGAGGCGTATGAGAGTGCAAACAGAATAAAATATGGAGATGTAAAAACATTCACTTCGTCACATTACCTCCCACGTAACACAAGGAATCGAATCGAGAACCTTCTATACATGAAATCAATTTTATATCGAATCCAATATTATTTATGCGAGTTTAATGCAAGAATCGTGTCAGAGTTATAATTCGAAACACTTCAGAGAATAGCTTATTTTATAACTTAAACGGTGCCAATGGAAGAAAACTAGCTACAATACGTAGACAGCTGAATAATATAAGATAATTCTCTGGTCTCACCTACGAAGTTTTATTCTGAAAATAATCTCCTCACACCCATAAAAACCCAGTGACTTCAGATCAAACTAATGTTTCTTGAAAAGTTTTGAAATCACTTAATGATTAAAATAAAATTCGTAAAAAGATTAATTCTAAACGACTAGCTCTAGAGAGCAAACTTAACCTTTGAACTCTATCTTCATTATCATAAAGATCACTATAGTATAATGGCGAAAACACTCACGATATTACTGTGAAGATCATTTCTTACGTACTTACTTCAACCAAGCGAATATAATGCATTTGTTAAACCCAAACAGACAATAGTTATTTAAAACAAATTACTTGAGAATGCAGCTTTCCAAGGCGAACAATAAACCTCACAAACTGGAGGAAAGGCATTAAAATAGATACCTACTAAGAAAACCCATAAAATTGCCAATAATTCTCTGCCCACAGAATAGCAGCATTCACTAATAACCTTTAACATTCTGAATATAAAAGCGCTATAAAGTTTACAACTTCCATGCTCTGTGGTGGTCGGTAGTTTTGGGTTCAATAGCTCTTGGTAATCGGTAGCCAAAGTCGTAAACTAATAATAATACATTTAATTCCGACCTTTGGTTGCAGGCGTCAGTCTAGACACTCAACTCGTAATTACACCTCAGAAATGGCTGCCTCATTATGCTGAAGCCAGAACTAACAAACCTTTGAGGTTTACTGAGGTTCACACCTGAAGGAACCTCTATAAATGCAAATTTGAAATGCAGCCACAAATTGCTTAAAATATAAAAGCTAGTTGCGCAAAGAAAACCAAAAGAATATTAAATTGAAAGACGTTTAACGACTTACTTTTAAGAGACAATGAAACAAAAAAAACAGAAGTTTAATACAGTAAAAAAAACAGTAAACAATGGTTCAAATAAAAACATCCGTCTCTTTCTGACAGAACGATTGCTCGTAAATTAAAATGAGATGAATGCACATTTCAGTGTAACATCGTCTCGCAGATCGTTTGGATTACACAAAGCATCCATCTCCGCAGTGGCAGAAACTCATTGCTAAAGCAATAAATTCTGATTACAAACGGGTGGACTGCATTCGAGTGCAAATTCTCACTCGGAATGGATTTCTTTTTTACAAATATTGCGAGTCTACATCAGATTTCAGACGGACGAAACCAATGGAACCGTTATTCAAAGATATTCAAAGACCTACGTTCAATATTCACACACTTGAACAACGTACTTTCATTGTTCTTGTAACATGTTATATTGAAATGTCTTACGCAAACTTAGTGTTAACCAAAATATTCAGACGTCATTGCAGTTAGTTGATGAGTAATGCCATTAAACTTGCAACTCTTGGCACTGACAATCTCGGCGGCACTTCAATCTAGCGATGCACCAATGCTAGGGTTGCTATGATTAACACGTGTATCATTGTGGTACTACGAGTATTTCCGATTTGTAATAAAATAAACCTTATGCAGATTAGTTACAAACCCTGGTGTTGAAGTTTTCAGACCACAGTAAATCTTCTGGTATCATTACACGATTAAAACCAGTCAAAGAATGGCGGTAATCCGATTAACATGTCTTCGAAACCAAAACAAAACTTCTAAAAAGATTTTAAATTATATGTTAATTGGGAGTTTCGCCAGTGTTGATATTATCATATTTTGCGGCACTATGAAATTAAGTAGTTAATAATTTACTATAAAAATATGTTTTATGCATTTTATCTATTCTTAATTTCATAAAACGTCCAAGTATATCATAAAATTGTGTCTGTGCATCCGATGCAAACCTTTAATATCCACCTACTTCGAAACGTATGCTCCTACATAACATCCTAGTAATACTAGTCGGTCCCAGTTGTGACAATCGTTAGACCATGTCAAAGGCCTTTAAGCGGTTTAAAAACTCCCGACACTAGTGTTGGTACCTTACTAACAGGATCTTACCTAATTATATATAGGTATCTAATGTTAATTAAGAAATTCTCAAATCATTATATTTTTAGGCTTATAAAATAAAGTTAACGTTAGTCTAGGTACTCTAAATATAATAGTCCTTCTATTTTTAAGACTAACGATGTAACGTTGGTATAAGTAAGTAAAAAAACTGGTCTGTAAATAGCCGCTACGTATTTTCAGCGACAACCCTAGTCCCAAAGTTCAGATGGCCAAGCGAGTAGAATCCAAACCGACAGACAATCGCTGGCCCGAATAGAACTTGTGTCTTGATGAATTTACACTCCATATTCTGTTTCTATTAATTGAACTGTCTCATATAAAATCCGACGCAAACAAACGTAACATCATTTAAGAAAATAACTGTATATATAAAATACAGTTATTTTTTGGTTGTCGCCTATTTTTTTACTGGCGTAAAACTTAAATTGTCCTTGTAAAACTCATCTTCCAACGATAATTTATTGATGATTGTAAAATGCAGTATTTTATTATAATAAATTCAGCTTAAAAACATAAAATGACTTGTTTCTAGGACAAGCTAAATTGTATCTCATATTATATTGAGTACTACTATATAAAGCTGAAGAGTTCGATTTTTGTTTTTTGTTTGCTTCAACGCGAATATCTCAGAAACGGTCACAACGCGGGTAAATGCGGGACGCAGCTAGTAATATAATAAAACTCGAAACAACTATGACCTAAAATTTTGCCACTCAAATCGGCTTAGCTTAAATGAGATAAAATCGTATAAATTCTTATAACGTCGCTCGCTCCAATGACCGACAAAAGCTTAGTCGGAACTTTAATGTTTAGATAAGAAACTTTGGAATTTGGGGATAAAACATAAATGATGGACAAGTTAAAAGCTTTCATTGACATTAACAAAGACTGAAGAGGGCAGAAAGTCGGTTACGAAACAGAGAACCAATAATGGAATGAGCTGACAGTTAAGGCAGCGCGCATACTGACAACTTGGCAGCAGCGGTGTAGCGACAGCAACCCAAAGACTTGTCCCCCACACAATTAAATCCAGCAAGAAAAATGAACTGAAAACTTACAGGTCTTTTGTACACCCGAATCCTAACCTGATTAATACATTTCTAATACAATTTTCTTCACCGATCTTACCTAAGATTAATTGATTGATACCACCTGTATTCTATCATTGCTCTGAGAAATTACCCGCTGAGTGAAATGCGTGTTAATATAATTTTCATGACATGGGTAAATAATTATTTCCGACTTTCTCTACTGTTATCTCTGGTTAAGGTGATTAATACGTAATACAAATATTTATTTATATATATCCCGATTTACCCAAGGGATGCTATCAAGACAAACGCGTGGGGAAACTCTTCCAGGTTAAATATACTTTTTTATATATATCGCTACTATAATAGCCACTTATACAATGTCTGGCAATATCAGAATATTGGCCTGGAATATTTCTAAAATTGTTTTGCTTTTTGTTAGTTCCTATAAAAATTCGCGAAACACCATAAATGGCGCTAAAACCTATAATCATCATTCCTCTTATTATCTCTCTACCTTGGGCATTGTTGGAGTTAAATACAATTTGTGGTTTAAGAAACAAAGGCAAGGAAAAAACATGACTTAACAATGCAATATAGGGGGTCCATATTGGCTCAACTAAAGTTCTTTACCCGAAATTGTTCTTCCTAACGATTTGTAATCCGAATGATCACTCTTCCTAAAATTTTTCATCCTAAAGTTTTCATTCATACTATTTGTAGTGCTACCGGCGATGTTCATAACACTCATGTTTCCGAAAATTGTAATTAATAATATCATTAATGTAAATATATTTAAACTCCTACTGTTTTTTATCATAACGCTTTAAAGGAAAAGGTTTGTTTTTAAACTATTTCTTGTGATTACAAAACGGTTCCCTATCCATTTGCATAAAAACTTTAGACATAATATAACATGGCATAATTTTGTTGTAGCGCTCGCCGGCCGCTGCCGCGGCACCGCTCGCTTCGCTCGCTCGGCTCGCGCGTAGTTGGTCACAGTTCTAACCTAACCTAACCTATAAAAAGAAATCTAAACAAAAAAGATATGACTTTGAATAATAGTATAAAAGAAACATGAGTGTTATGAACATCGCCGGTAGCACTACAAATAGTATGAATGAAAACTTTAGGATGAAAAATTTTAGGAAGAGTGATCATTCGGATTATGAACATTAGAGACAAAGTAGTTAGGAATTGTGATTGTTAGGATGAAAAATGTTAGGAAGAACATTTTCGGATTTCCAATTATCGGAGTTGAAAATTTAGGTGAACTTTGGCGCACCCCAATATAGGTGTTAGTTTTATACGGGGTTACTTTCTTCAGAGGGCGAGGTAACCAAATCCGAAACTAAAAGGAACAGCGAAACATCCTCGAAAGAGTCTCGACCAATTTTGATAACAATAAATAAATTGGGTTACAAAAAATACCGAATTAAATAGGGAAATATGCTCAAAGAAGTTTGCGTTCCTTTTAACCAAACCCAAATTGCATCACTACACACAAGTTTTTTGTATCAATTCCTCACCTGCCATTTTGCGGGTGTGGTGAAGCTGCTCTCTCCCCTTGCACCAGGAACAGGGACCCTCGGTCCGCGTCCAGAAGGATGGACACATTCTGCAGGATCTTGTGGCACAGCACTCGCACCTCAAGCTCGTTGCATATGTCTTTCACCTGGGGAAAGGAATTAGGAAATAGTTCTGAGACAATAGACTTGGCCAAATTCTGGCCTTCTAATACTTTATTGTGACATCTTTGCTAATGTATATTTTTATAGCTCACAGGAGTACATCTTAACACGTTGCATAGGACCAGGTGGAATAGGTCACATAGCTTCTTTCTTTAGTTTATATACGTTTGTAGCTTAGCTATGGTGGAAACGCACCATTTAATATTAAGTATTATCGAGGCTGGCTAACCAGCTATGCAACATGATAGTACCTTCCATGCAACCATCAAATCGAATGGTTTATTGCTCAGTCAATCTTTACGTAAAACTCTTTATTTATTGTAACGTTTTACAATTAACCAATAAATCAAATTAACTGAACATATATTACACCTTAAAGCAAATACAATGCACTTTGAAACAAAACCAATAACTTACAAAAGAAATAAATCAGTCAAACGCAAATAAATCAATGTTAAGTGTTTTAAAGCCGATGTATTCGCTTTATTCATGAAGATCATTATTTAAAGAAATTTTATTCGATTCACATTGACACTCAGCGTATTAAAAACAGCTGAATAAGAATACACATAACACTGAGCTCAGCATCAACAACGTACAAACACGAGTTGAATTTGTTCAAACAGTCTTTTGTTAACTTACAGTATTATCATTCGCTCCACCAAGCGTGTTCGACGCTCATCGATATAAAGAATTTTGCTTTCATATTCAAATATCTTGCGACAACAAACTTTCCGAATATTCAAATATTCCTAAGTGCACTTCAAAAATATACGTAGCAATGTGCAATAAAATTTACATATCTTAGGGGATGTGCAGTCGCGACATGTCAACAAACTCGGGGAGCGTCACGCGTCCACCCTCGTCCAGACTTCGAATATCATTTCCGAACTAATTTCCTCCACGTCTTCGACTCCTCGTCTCTTATATTTGCTGACGCGACTAATAAATCTTATCTGTATGTATGTTCATGATGTCAACGTTTCGTACTCTTATTTATACAACGTAGATACGAATTTGCTTAGCGGTGAGGTTTATGTAAACTTGTTATGATATTAAATACTTAGCTTATTCGTAAGCATGAAGTTCAAAGTTCAAGTGGGTACAAGATGTTCTTTGGAACTGGCATGACGATTAAATGAAATGTTGTTGAATTTGAAGATAAACAAAGAACATCATAAGGACAAAGGAGACATTAATGAATCGGTAATGTACATAGTTAAACATCTTTCATAAATAATATGTGATGAAACTACATCAAAACAGATTGTGTACTGTGTGATTACACAGTAAAGAAAAGCTATTTAAGAGCAATATGATGCTTGATCAGTTTATAGTGAGCATCCCTATATTTCCCAACAATATATCGCTCTTTCCATCAAAATACTCGGAGCGGACAAGGACATCAGTTTAAGGTCGCACTTGTTTAACGACATCAATTTATCAACGTTCCAGATAATACCAATACAAGTGATTAATTGTACGGACGAATTCGGTTCAGCATCGCCGCGTCGAACCGAGACTAAACCTTAACATATTTAGGTTAAGGTAGATTACCATTTACATAAACTCAATCAATCAAGATGAGAGTAAGCTTCCATTTATTTCAGACAATCACTACACTTAGAGGAACTGTAGGAAAATGTGAATTGGATGCCAAATGTAGGTACAGAATTACCGATCCTCCGATTCAATAAGATCTTCATTTTCCATTAGCTAATTAAATGTTGGACGTTTGCATGCGCTTAAACATACGAGTATAAGGTTGATTATGCAAGAGATTATTCGTATTACATTTGACTAGAAACAGATAAATATAACAAGCATTCAACCAACAACTCACCAAGTTAAGGCACATTACTTAAATAAGTCAAAGGGTAAACACTTCGCCCGCAATAATACAAAATTAATTACACGTTCCAGACCCCAAAACTTGAGTTAATGGCCGTTAAATTTTAATAACACCATTCCGGAGTAAGACCATAAATACAATATGTTAATGCAGGATAGCTGTATGGTAATCTAGGAAGAGATTAGAAGCGTAATAGCCTATTAGATGACCCAATAGTCGCTAACCCGGGGCTACTATTACTATTCTGATTAGTTAAAGTACTAATCACATTATATAACGTCCCAAAAGTGTCTGAACTAAGTGAATAGGCAAGCGAATGGATATCGAATTAAGTAACATGTGATAACTGTGTGAAGAGGTCAAACATTTTGTTTTACGTCATGAGAAATAAGTCAAAGGTTTTTATTATAGATATAAAACTAGCCATAATACAAATTAAAACTGTAGCCATAAAATAAAAATTAATAACTAATATAGTAAAAGCATTGGACGTAACCGTAATGAAAGTTAATACGTGCAATAAATCATAATAGAAAACAATTTTCGATATTACAAACCGGTACCAAAGAGCTAAAGCTTCCAATACGAGGAGATAACAGTTAAATTGATTGATAGTAGGAATTTTGTAATATTTAATAACAATTAGTTGATGTGTCGGATGGCGCCCGGTTTTATCAGGCCTAGTCATCTGTGGCGGTACAAAGATATATATCATACAGGAAGTACCCAATTATATATTCATAAACATATAAATATGATATTGTCTATTAAATCTACATATTACGAGTATATTCATAAAAATCACCAGTTGATTTTGACGGTAATAGATTAACGGAGAGATTATTTGTTTTTGTTTGTTTGAACGCGTTAATCTCAGAAATTACCAATCCGATTTGAATAATTCTTTTTGTAATAGATAGCCACATTCAACAGGAAGGTTATAGGCACAATGCGAGTAATCCCGCGGGGCCTGACATATATCTTTGGACGACGCGGTCGTAATCGGCTGTCAAAAATAATGGTAAAAAGCGAAGTTAATCTAATGGGAATTTTATTTTGAGACATCTGTTCGTAATAGGGATTAAAGTTAATCTTTTACGCGTGATCGGAATAAATAGACAGGGCTACGGCCTTTCATGAAATACAAGAAGCGTATAATAGGAAACTAACGAAAACTTATAAGTTAAGACCTACGTCAGCTTGAAAAAGGCTTTCTTACTTATAGTTCTAGGATATATGTAAATAAGAACAGTATTGGCTGAGAACAATACGTAAGTATTTAATTTGCTATTGTGTAGAGGACGAAGTTCCCAACCGGCATATAATTTTAAACATACCTAATATTGAAACTGTTATAACAATTATTAGGGGTGCGCCAAAGTTCACCTAAATTTTCAACTCCGATAATTGGAAATCCGAAAATGTTCTTCCTAACATTTTTCATCCTAACAATCACAATTCCTAACTACTTTGTCTCTAATGTTCATAATCCGAATGATCACTCTTCCTAAAATTTTTCATCCTAAAGTTTTCATTCATACTATTTTGTAGTGCTACCGGCGATGTTCATAACACTCATGTTTCTTTTATACTATTATTCAAAGTCATATCTTTTTTGTTTAGATTTCTTTTTATAGGTTAGGTTAGGTTAGAACTGTGACCAACTACGCGCGAGCCGAGCGAGCGAAGCGAGCGGTGCCGCGGCAGCGGCCGGCGAGCGCTACAACAAAATTATGCCATGTTATATTATGTCTAAAGTTTTTATGCAAATGGATAGGGAACCGTTTTGTAATCACAAGAAATAGTTTAAAAACAAACCTTTTCCTTTAAAGCGTTATGATAAAAAACAGTAGGAGTTTAAATATATTTACATTAATGATATTATTAATTACAATTTTCGGAAACATGAGTGTTATGAACATCGCCGGTAGCACTACAAATAGTATGAATGAAAACTTTAGGATGAAAAATTTTAGGAAGAGTGATCATTCGGATTACAAATCGTTAGGAAGAACAATTTCGGGTAAAGAACTTTAGTTGAGCCAATATGGACCCCAATTATTTGTTTGTCTGGTTCTTTGCGTTAATTTGGTATTCTTTTAATTTTGCATTGCCTCGCAGTTTTACCCGCATTTTACCCGTTCCCGTGGAATTTTTGCCAAGAAAAGGCACAAACCTTCCTTCTGAAAACAGTACGAAAATCCGTTGAGTACTTTTTGAGACAATCAATTACACAAAGACACATACATACATATTTTGGGGACTGTTTTATAATATTGATATAGGTATACTTTGGTGCGTGGGTTCATGGCGGTGTCATAACATTTTACTGAAGCCCAAATAGATATTTTAGTCAACAATGTCACAAAATGAACTGTAAATTAGAGGAACAAGAGTAAAACTTGTCTAATTTAGCGAACAGCTTTAATTCCTTCATTGGCCACGAGGTCTGTAGTCCACAGGGGAATAAACCGCAAACCCGCAGGCTTGTCGGACCATTTGTAACAATATACGAGTAAAGGACAAGCTTTATTGGTGTACCCTGGCAACGAGACGTGGTCGCCGCCCATTGTAATTTCGTAATAAGATAGGCAGGATTTGGTCACACTGACTATAACCACTCAAACGTCCGGGCGACCATGGTCGCCCAAAATTTTTTGGCGTCAAACGTTAGGGCGACTATGGTCGCCCGGACGTTTGAGTTATTTTAAACGATATTTTCTCTGTGGATAGTTTCAAAAGCTTTACGGATTTTACACTAGATGGAGCTGTATGAAATTACGCGTCTATCCATATGTAAAACAATATGGCGGGTAACAGCAAGAATAGAAAAAAAAAATTGTTTACAAACGGTATGTCAAGTGGTGTCAAGTGTCTGAGAACTCTTTGTTTAAAATATAAGTATTTATTTATTTAACATCTTATTGTATTAGTATTATATATTAAAATAATCCCCAAGATTCATTCTTTCAAAATATTTATACGTGCTATCAATCTAAAGTTTGATAGATTGACTTTACATGTAAATAAAGTCGACACGCGGAAACTATGCCTTTGTGTGTCGGTTTTTCGCTAAGTTTTTGTGTGATATATTATATATTTTAATAAAATTCTTCTTATAATTGGGAGAATAGGTCATAATTAATGTTTAAATAAATTTATACGAAAAGAAAATAACGAAAATAAGTTAGGATTTCATGTTTTTGTATGTTCTTTCCCAAGATTATAGGTATGGGTTTGTATGGGCGACCATGGCCGCCGCTGCAGGAATGCGTTGTTTGTTTTGGTTAATGTGCTAGACTGTTTATTCCAAGTAATTATATATTGGTGTCAAAAAAAAGCTTATATAATCTAGTTTAATAATAAGTAAAAAACAATGAGAAAAGTTCAATAACTTTTCGTTAAAACTTGTTGAAACAAATATTTTACTTAAATTTAGCCCGTATTGTTAAGTTCAAATTTATTTTCTGAATTTCAGATTAATTGTTGTACTATAATTAGTACATATTTTGATTCCTTAATTATTCAGCTATAAACTGGTATTTTTTGCTTTGCCATAGCTGCAATAGTTTGCTAGAAAAAATACTTTGAATCGGTAATGGCATAGGGCGCTCGACGCGCTCACGCGCGATCACGCGCGTGGACGTTTCAAGGTGTTGACAGGTGTCACAGGTGTCGTTTGAGTGGATAAAATACAAAAAACAAACAAAAACCTGTTATCGTAATCTAATATTTTTTCTTCGTACGTAGTTAATAATTACAAAAACTCATTCCCTTCTAAATCTCAAAGAAAATACTCATAGTACTCGTAAATACATGCAATTCGGTAGGTTAGGGTTACATATTTTGTTTTCATATCAGTACGAAAACAGTAAATAAAATCTTATTTCGTAGTTAATTACGAAACTCAATTACTAAAACAGAAAATGAAGTCTGGTTCGATAATCAATTATGAAACAGTGAAAAATAATTCATCTTTCGTAGCCAATTACGAAATTAAAATTACGAAAACGGACTAAACGGATTTAGCCTGTAATGTCCCATTGCTGTGTAAGAGCCTCTCATACCACTAAAGATATCAGTACAGTGAGAAGCATCAGGTTAAATCGCCACGCTTGCCTGATGGTGGTGATCCCAACCAGAGTCATGTTTGAAAAGTAGGAAACATGTTTTTGCTCGACCCGGGAATTACACCTGAGACCTCAGTCTTGGCAGGCGAACTCGCATACCTACTACTAGACCACCAAGGCGTCACAATATATAAAATAAAAAAGCTCAAATGAGAACGTTTTGGAGTCAAGTAAGAAGGTAATACGCAAGATTTATACATCCATACATATTTCTACTATAGGTGGTAGGAAGGTTTAAAAAAGATATTATTAGGTAAGTAAAGTATTTCGTAATATTTCGGTTGTCTCTTCCATTGATACATATTACTTTATCAATGAGCCAACTGTTACTGTTTACATACAATAACTTTATCGAAACGTGCTTATCACGAACCTCTGCGGACCTAATTTAGATATGAGAACCGACAATTACTCGAATAACAACTGTCTTTCGTGTTATTGCGCAAAGCGTAATTTGATCGTCTGGAATCGGCTATTCAAACGAGGCAGGAAACTCTAAAATATGTATGAAAATGTACTTTAGTGTACGTACTTTATTTTTTTATTCCTCAATTTTCAAAGATGATTTATACTCGTACAGGCGAGCGATGAAAAATTCCACACATATTTTTCTCAAACACAGTACTCAACAAACAACCATTATAAAGTAGTTACTCGAAAGCTTTTACAAACCTTTTACAATACTGTGATTTTAACGAAAAAATCACCGCCAAAAATGTTCTTATCCTGTGATTTATCTATTTTATAAGTCTGGGAAGATACCCGAAAATATTTTCGCTTTTTACCTTGAAATAATTTAGGGGAGCGTAAAAGGAAATCAAGGACATAAATCAATTTTGGACAAAGCCTTCTTTTAGTCTGGTGCTTTAAGCCCTACTACTCATTGGGAATTACCGCTCCCAAATTAGTGAAGGAACGGGCGAAATAATAATTTTACGACAGTGGAATAATTAACGGCCATATTGTGAAGAGTGAAGAAATATTTCTATACTTAGCTCCTACGCTGAAATATATTTCGTACAAGCGAGGAGAGACGGCATTTCTCAATTTCCAACAAAAATATATCAATCAATACACAAAAACAATACCCTGATCCACGAAATTAATAACAACCGATGGGTATTGTTCAATCAAATGAAATCCAATAAAAAGTTATCAATTTCTCATGACTACAGGCGGTTGCCGGTGTTCAGACCGCAGACAATAGATATTGATATCATACACGGACGAACACTGGACTACAACGCTCCAATGGCTAAATTGAAAACTTGGTGACTTGGATTAATTGTTGAGTTTTCAGGCCATTGCCTCTAGTGTTCATAACTCAAACAGTCCAGGTAAACAGAAGCGTCTATAATGGAAAAGCTTTCGTTATGAACAACAGCGCACTGGATGTGTACTTTAAAGGGTTCGTTACGAACAATAATTATATGATATGCAATCGATCACTATAGTTCTAAGCAACTATATTTTTAACGAAGTGAAAAAAAGCATCTACCCTACCAACAAAAGTGAGAAACATAACTATTCCTACAACGGAGATGTACTACTGCAAGAGATTTTTTTCCTTTTCGATATATTGTGTAACCATTGTTTTGTCGGCGTTTGAATCACAATGCACAGGTCATCGTAATTAGAATATAGTTACTATGCTGCGATGTGAATTAAAACATACACCTAAACTTTTTGTATTAAAACGTTACAATCCAAAACTATTACTACAATATAGTAAAATGTACATACCCGCGACTACAAGTAGTGCAATCCACCCATAATGGCGGGCAATGAAATTCAATGTTTGTACAAGCTAAAAAAATCCTTCGTACGTACCAGTTCAAATATAAGTTCCTTCTCATCTAGCTGCCTAAGTTCATGCCGGGACCGCCTTTGCGGCCGCGAGGGTGTGGCGTAGGGCTGGTCTCCAAGGAACGTTGGGGTGCCATCCACTGTCGTCACCAGGGGCTTCAGCAGACCACCTCGCTCGAACTCGTGCGCTGATATCTTCCTGTAGAAACGAAATGGAAGTTTTTAAGAGATTATTTTTTTAAGATATTTGTTAATGTGGAAGAAAACTTTGCCTAAAGATGGGACAGTATGGAGTGATTTAAAAAATATAGATAAGATGAAAAATGATGATGATGAAAATGATGAAAATGATGAAAATGATGTTTGTTTGAAGATGAAAATGATGTTTGTTTGAACGCACTAATCTCTGGTCATCTGATATCACTGGTCACGTCATCTCGGGAGATCGTATATGAGGTGGCACTCGCCGTATCCCCGACGCCAAGCGCTTTGGCGTATTACGGTGTGGGTATTTGCGCCTACGCGGCGTATGAGTCCCACATACACCGCTCATTTCACTAGATGAGCCATCAATAATTGCGTAAACGCTTTTACCACCTTCATAAACAAAAAATATACGTCATCTAGACAGATATTTTTTAAAAATCTGTAGGTATGCGATAGCTATTGCGTTTGCAAGGTATAGGTAACTAGACAATTTCTTTTACTTTAGGGATCTTTATCTCAACACGACCTGAATGACGATTACAATTTTATTATTCTACCAAAAATGTTCGAAAAGTTTTACAAGGAGGAAATGGACCTTCCAAAATCAACACTTTTAACTGATAACGTTTTTCCAATATATCAAGAAAAAGTCAGCAAAAAAACTCGGCCGGGCTTGTGTAAACTTTTTAAAGTAATAAAGAGAGGGCTTTACCTCTCTTAGAATTTTTACCATCACCTGGAGTACTTACAAATTCGATAACGATTAAAAAATCCTCTGTAAACTCGTCGCCTTAAAATGTTTTAACTCGTTTAGGAGGTTCAAGAAAGATTTCAATTTACTTAAATGTTTTACCCGTTTTTATGTGTTGGATAAAAAAGATTTACTCGTAGAATTCTTAACTAAGTTTATTTTGTAAAGATTTAAAAAAAATTGTAGTTGAGAGATTGTAATTGAGAATTATAATTGCGGCGGGAATAGGGGTGGTCTTAGCTCAACATTGGGACCATATCATCCATTGGGGCCATCAGTACCAGTATTAATTTTTGTTCCACATTTCGTACTTTTATTTCTTTAAATCTATCAAATTATTTATAAATTTTATGGCGGCGGTATTAATGCTTTACATGGCTAAATATTAACTATCAATTGTTACTCTCATTTCAAAATATGATGGTACAGCAATACGGACGGTTATGGTTATGGACGTTATGGATCAAATTCGAAGGTGATGAACAGAGTACAAAACCAACTTAATACGAATCCCATCCAGAGTTCTTTGCACGTAAATGTAAGACGACGCGAGATTGATGATAGCTTTAAAACGGATGGTTTCCGCGTTGTGGGGCGAATTTATCGCTCCTACAGTTTTAACCTTTAAAAATGTATGTGAACAAGCCGTATTAGTACTTGCAGTAGAGAATACAAACAGATTATGTACTGCAGTAAGTTACACAATCAAATTTATTTTAAGAAATCTTTTATACTAGCGTAGTCGTAGTTTTCAGAATAGATAGTCTTTAATGCAAGTTAGAATATGCTATCATTATTTTCTTATATTTGGAAAGATGCTGATGTTCTCATTTTATTGATCAGAAAGAAGAAAAATCCTTCGGTATGTGGCCTTACAGAATATATAAAGCAACGCGACAATAATCACTGCAATTCCCTAATGAGTCTTGATATCAAAATCGAATCTTATTCGAAAAATCTTTAAATTATAAACTTTTTGCTACTAGACACATAATCTCAGTATACTCATATCATAGCAAATTACAAAAATTTACATAACTAAACAATAAGCATGTGTGCTCTTTCTCGTACGTCGCCTAAACAAACATATTGTTGCCGGTACTCGGATCCCAAAGTCATGTCCTGTGTCGTGTTAATATTTGCCCAGGATCCTGCGAAAGGCCACGTCCACGGTCCATCCCTTCCGTAACTCCGCTGGGACATTATCGGTGAAGCACACGCGAAACTTAGTTAATTATTTGGTGTCAAGGTCTTTTATATAACGTTGTCAACGTTGGTGGCAGTATGGTAGCAACCTCAGATTTCCATACGAATGGTTTTGGGTGTTATGAATTTTCTGATTTCTGCTTGGTTTTTTTGGACGGCTTTGGTTTTATTTGTCGCTTTAAAACAGAGATAAATCTTTAATGCGTAAGACAATAGTAAAATTACGACCAATTGTCTACAACTGGTGGTGAGAGTCTACAACAGCATACATACAATACATGTATTAGTTATCCCCGTACGTTGTAACCGTTCTTATACGAATTTAGAGATAAAAAATCTACATTTCTCATGAATGTTATCTATCATAATACAATAATAATTGTTCAAATCAGAATTGTATTTCTAGAGATTAACGAAATCAAATAGACTTCTAAGATACGATGTAGGCAAGTTTAAGTGTATGGGAAATGGAAAGAACTCTATTGTTTCCAATTCTCTATCCAATCCATGCTAGCTTTAAGTTTAAGATTATATTATAGACTAGAGGTGCTTCTGGGTATTGCCCGTGTTGCACCCGTTCCCGTGGGAATTTTATGATAAAATGTATCCCAAGTCTTAATCTGATGTATGACTTATATTACTGTTAAGTTCCATCCAAATTCGTTCAAAAGTTTTTGCGTCAAATATAACAAAAAATAATTTATAATATTAGTTGGATAGTATGCAGTACGATTGTAGGACAGTATTTTTAGTTTGTAATGTAAATGATGATGGTATACCTGACTGGAGTAGTAGCACCGGACCCTGAGCCTGCTCTCGAAGGAGACGCGAGTTCCGCGCTGGCCGGAGTAGCGTGTGACACCAACCAAGCGTCCACCACTTGCCGAGTCGCCTTCCTACAGGACAAACATACATGGGTTAATAAAAGTACATAACATAATCACATATATTTTTATAAAAGACGATAGAGGTATTCAAACTAGAGCTGCTATAAACATTAATTCAAAATAAATGTATCGGTGTTCAAAATTAATTCATCTGGAGGTATCTAATTCACACACAAGTCAAATACAAATGAAACAGTTCATTCTTAATCATTGATAATAATCTACGATATCGCCATACATCTGTTCGGAACGCACACCAAGAAAATAAACTCGTTTTCATCAAAGCAATTATGAACAGAACAACAACACACACACACGAGCCGTATTCGTGAGTCGTAACCTTTATGAAAACATTGCGTGGACACAAAACGGACAATTCATTCATAAAAATAAATGGCCAAGTTGATCGAGTATGTTTATTGGCTGGACACGCAACAGGCTAGAATAGTCCGCAAATGGCACTTCTAGATTAGTTTGGTTTATCTCATCTTTGTCGTGCTGATTATATCTAGTTTTGGTCTAGAGAGTTACAATGTTTAGTAAAATATAAGTACCAAATACTGCAGTACTGTGTTCGATACTTGGAGCACGGTAATGTTATTAGCCAATCAGCTTACACCCACTCAAAAGTTATAAATAGGTACTCTTTGATGCTCCCTTTGCGTTCCTCCGGGTGAATAAAACATATAAGGCATATATAGAAAGTCAAATTACAAAGTCGAATATCGTAGTTTTATTTCACAAATCAGAGTTCATTAGTTTCTACCGATAACAAACTCACAAAGATAAAATTATGTAAATTAAATCACATTCAGAAGTTCACACCCGGTGTTATAAATTCATTATAGATGAAATAGTATCGAAATAATTTATTAACAGCAAATAAAATTCACGATAACGAAGAATCTAAGATAACCGTAACCAATACTATACAAAGGTGTGGTTTAATATAATAACATTTTATTTATTAGGCCAATCGATAAAGTAGTTGTAGAGTGCGTGAGAGGGTACCTAAGCGATTTCTTCAGAAACGTATTCAGGGTGCTCAGGGTAAAAACATACTAAAAGTCCTGACGTCTAGGAGGTCCGCCGGAGGAAGGGGGGGGGGGTGTGACAAAGGTCTCAATTTTAGGTTATTCGCGAATATCTTTAAAACGGTGCAATGTAGCAAAAAATAGTGTATGATGAAATGAAAGCTTATAAAATTCTCTATAATTTTAATTCTATCCACTTTTTCCATATTCCCAACCGTTATTGAACTACACGCTCCAGAAATGTAAAAATTAAGGACCTCGGGCAGGTAACTATGGAGCCTGCCCCAATGCTCAACAGTGACATGACCTGTCATTTGAAAGGTCTTGAAGAGTTGTCAAGTTACTCCTAGACAGTTATATCGAATTCGACGGCCAACTCGGTGTTTTCGACCACCGAAGAATTACCACTGGAGGTGCTGTAGAGCCTGGACGGAATGCTCAACAGTGACATGACTTACGCATTTGAAAGCTCTCACAAGTCACTTCAGTTGGCCGACGATTTCGATATACATGTCAAGGAGTGACTTGGACACGCGGACTCGCGGACTACCTCCTAAAAAGTAAGTATGTTCGAGTAGGTTAGTGGCCAACCCTGGCCTCCGACATGGTCTATCGATTGAAACAACCGGGACCGACAATTTAACGTGCCCTCCGAAGCACGGTAGCGCTCAGATAGAAATACCACCTCCTGCCATGTATGGAAGTATTGGTATTTATTAGGATTTTTAACGAAACGCCATATTCGTAAATCATCCTAAGCTACCATACTTTTTAAACTCACATAATCTTAATCATCCTAATCTATTTCCATGTTAACTATAATGTATCTCTGGAACTACCAATCCGATTTGAATAATTCTTTTTGTAATAGATAGCTACATTTAACGGGAAGGTTATATAGGCTTTTTTCATCCCAAAATTCCCACGGGAACGAGCATAACGAGGGCAAAACCGCGGGGCGGGGCGGATACGAGCACAACGCGAGTAATATCGCAGAGCGATGCTAGTTTTAACATAATTTTAGAACCACGACACATATAACGGCTGTAAGTACACTTTAACAGTTTTAATCAACAAATTAACAGTAATTTTATCACTACAATTTATTAATGTAAACTTAATTCTCTGATAAGACTTGAGGTTTTGAAATAACGCAACAATTAATAGGGATAAACAAAAGTAATTAAAAACGCAAACCACTCGAGACCCGATATTAAGGGCATTACGAAACCAGAACAAGAATATTATTTTTTTTTCGAGAAAAATAAGCGGCTTTTCCAAGATTTTAATCTTTTAGAACGTTTTGTGAGCTCCAAATTATATTTTTGTTAAATGGGATTTAAGTAGATTTTGTTTCATATTTCAGATGTATTTCTGAATGGTCAAAGGAAAATATCAGAAAAAATATCGTTTTTTCTTTGGCTTATAAATGGCGCGTTTGGTCTAAGATAATATAAGTGTTCATAAAAAAACATTATTTTAATTATAAGCTTTTATTTTTTTAATTAATGTGCCTTGTTAATGTGGATTGGGCGGGGGAATGTAGGAAGTTGGGCGGATCATTCAGCTTGCAAGATTTAACTGAAACTGCGCGTAAAATACATACAAGCTTGTAAAAATAAAATTGTAAAGGTACCAGACCAAAAGCTAGCTAATAACTGCGCCAAAAAATAAACCGAACACCTGAAATAAAAGCAACTTTACAAAGTGGCGGTAACATTAAATTAGTTAAAGAGAAACTAAGCAAATCAACTTTAAGTTAGTGCTTAACGAGGGAACTCCAAATTGTAACTCGATAGGAGCAGACACCCCAAACTTGTTAACATTACAAAACAATGGACTCACGGGCTAGGAACGTAACTTCACACGAAATCTAAAGAAATAATGCTTCAATTAGAAACATTTCATTTGCATATAATATATTATTTCCCGTATGCAATTTTAAAACTTTATGGTTAGATTTTACGAATGACAATACGATGATTGTAAATATTTTCTAAATGTATCCAGATATTAGAATCGGTTCGACGTCATAAGTAAAGTTAAGTATTAGCATGTGATGTCCCACTGTTGGGAAAAGGCCTCTCATCTCACTGAAGATATCATTACAGTGAGGAGGATTAGGCGTCGTTACCCAGCTTCAAACCCGAGCCAGTTATAAGTTATATTACTTTTAAAATACCTCTAATTCTATAAAGCCCTTTCGAACAGAGTGACTGTGAGCTAGATAGGTCAATAAGCCTTTAGGGCTTAGGCAGATCTTCGGCCGGCACGAACATTTCATTTTGAATATTTGTGTAGGTACTATTTCATTCCGAGACAGGCTTGTAAGCCCCAACGAATAAGAACAACAATAATGAATATTTAAGTCCATAAAACTCTTGATATTTCTTCCTATAAAATGATAGACAATTACCATTTGTTAGCACAGTAAGTTTATTTTAAAGAATAAGTTACAAAAGATGTTATTTCCATCTAATAGGAACCTTTTGAAGATAATTGCTCTATGAAATATGTAGACACATTATAAAGTGCGTCTCGCTTCATAATTTCTTGTAAGTCATTGCTCCATTACAAACGGCGTTTCCATTCCTTCCTTCCAACAAAAGACAATATGGAATACTTCTCTTGATTTATAAGTCTACAAAGTTGGCGACATTCTCTAATTAGCCTTCTCCATGCAAACTGGGTAAAAACAAAAGTTTATCGACGAAAATGGAGTTGAATTTGTGTTAATTAAGACGCATAAAGACTACAACGTCTCTGGCGATTTATATAAATTTATACAAAACAAATAAGCAGGTTCTTTATATTTATATAAAGAACCTACTTATTTGTTTTGTGAATAAATGTCTGTTGTTTCGTATTTACGATACCATTAATTGCGTTTTAATAATTAATTTTTATAACAGTTGATATACATAATTTTGTTAGTTATTTGTTGTTGATAAGGAAGCTAATAATAAAGAGCGGTGCGATGTTAAAGGAACCTGTATTATTTTATAGTGCGATACATTTAGTAGTCGTTGAAGACAAGCGTAAAATATGAGGGTGTAAACCACTTTATGTCACCTGTTCCATTTTGTGTCAATCGTTGGTAATATACTGCAAACAGAAAGAAACGACCATCGTTTCTCAAGACATTGACGAGCTCTAATAAATATTTGGGTGATGTGTTTTTATACCGTTACGTTCCATGATTATGTTTTATCAATTCATATCTTATTACGACAACTAAATAGGTACATATTATGAGTTTAACGGTAGCGACCCGTTTTCGAATTATTTAGAAATAAATAGGATCATTGTAAAGTCCCATTGCAACTATTTTTGAAATATATATTTTTTTAAATTAAGTTGATTGAAATGTATTGATATTTAGAATTTTACGTATGTATTACAGTTTTACGTCTATCCCGGCCCAGAGGTATACTCGTAAACAAACATCAAATAGCAAGTGGCAAGCAAATAAGAGCAGATATATGCAAATTTAAGTGTATTTAAAAATAATATGAAAACATAAAAAGTCCCAAGGTGTAGTAGGTAGTAAGTAAACGTTAATGTCATCGACCCAGTTGGCAATAACTAATGTCTAGACAACAACAGTTTGTCATTCTGTCTGTCTGTCCCCACTGAACATCTGTCAACACTTCTTACGAGTTCACCTCAAGTACATTAACAACAATCTTCATCTATCAAACATTACTAGAGCTTTTAGTTTACATTTAATAATGGAGTGATTAGAACTCTGTACATACAATTTATTCGATGGAGATTTGGATGAAGGATTGCATTTTTATCCTTTAGATTAAGTACATAAATGTTTGTTACCTTTATGGCATAGGAATAACTATTTAAGAACGACTACATACGACTAATAGTTCTAACAGGCAAGCGAAAATGATGGCGAATATTTTTAGCGGCGTACAGCGTCAATTTTTCACAAAATGTACAAACAATATTTTTATACACCTGGAATAAACGTCATAACCTGAATAATTGAAATAACTGGTTCATCGCAGATTAAGAATGCGTTTTCATAGAAGAGCTGATTCGAAGCTCAATCGACCAATCACAATCCATTGACATTGTAAAATCTTTTCGTATTCCATTATGATTGGTCGACTCACTTGATTGCCCGAACAGTAAGTTGATTCCGTGCTTCGGAGGGCACGGAATCTACGGATAGTAGTCGTTACATGAGCCATGTCAGAGGCCTTTGGCGGCTCAATAACTCTGACACCAGGATTGGTCAGGTTGACCATCCACTCGACGAAGAAGAAGAAGACTACTCACAACTCCGCTCTGCTTCAATAAAAACTCGCACTAAAGCTGCATGTGTAATGCATTTCAACCGAGGCAGGGCAACTAACAACCTGGGTGCTAGTAAGCAAGCTGGTATGCCAGCTACAGCAAGTGAGTATGTCTTTGTGTGTGCGCATTCCGGCTGTAATCCACAAAGGTGAATTGTGTTACATAATACGTTATACAAAACAAAACACACAACCTACGTGTCATATGTATGTACGTTCACCTATTCACGTTGCCCAAAAGCGTAATAAAACGGAAATTATTGTTGAAAACAATATCCAGCCATCGAATCGGAGTCGTGTTCATTTGTCAACATTATCTCCCCCTACGGAGTAGTAAATGAGAACACATTATGTGTCAAAATGTTTGCGCTTTTGTATACAAATGGTACGCTCAAATATATGGCGGTACTAATATGGTGTGCCTACTTCTAATTCTATAATTATCTGAATCCTTTGGAGAAACGGTAACATTTTTATGCAGAAATCAGAGAAGATACTGAAAAACTCAGCCCAGTACAATTACAGTAACTACCTATTTTGATGAATTTTGGCATAAGGTTAGTTATTAACACTTTGGATTGAATTTTCTGTTCCAAGAGAGGGTAAGTTTTACACATAATAAATATCACCAGTCAGTCATTCATAAAATACATACCCGACATAATACATAGAACACAAACAATCACACAGAGATCGTAAACATAATCAAAACAATAGATTTCTTAGCCCAAAAATAAAAAATGATATTCCATCCGCATTCCTATTTATTTATTGCTCTAATAAAAAAGGCTATTGCGCTTGTTTATTCAATTAATGCAACGTTCCAATTAATATCGAGCCGCGTGTTGATTCGCAATCAACATCTGCTCAAAAACAACAAGAACAATACTATTTTCTTTCAATTTGGTTCAATAATAGACGCGATTTTTAGGTAGAAAGTTAATTTCATCTTTTGTTGGACAAAATATTTACAGAGTACATTCATAATCTCATTGACTTTGTCATTGAAAAACCCTTCAACGAACATTTTCAGCTCAATTAGATAACTCAAAAATAGGTCAACAGTCGATTTAAGATACGACCATCAGTTAAACAGAGGGCATTTACTTGAAATGATGATTCAAGCAATTTGTCGTAACAAGAGATGCAGCGTTTGATAAGAACGTAAAAACGTACTACGAGTAGGAGACCGATCCGTGGTCCAGAAGCATTGTCCAACTGATTGTACTATGGGAAATCAAAATACCCGTAGTTCAACTGGCTGACTAAAACTTACTTATGGTCCAACATATTAAGCAAAAAATATCCACAAAGGGGTTCATCACCTGTTCGAAAAACAGTATGTTTAGACGATATAACATTTATATCAAAACCTAGTTAAATCATAGTCAGAAAGAGGACAATTTGTTCTATATGTATATCTGAAAGTTGAACAATGGGTGATTTTATTACCCGTGGTACAAATAGTTGGTCAGAGCTGCTGGATCATCTGTCTGTTTGCGGGCACGAAATGACTATACAACTACGAGAGCTATTAAGCGCAGCTTTGGATGGTGCTTGTGCATGTTGCTTCTAAAGATTCTTATTTAGGAAAAATCTATTTATTTTAAAGCTTTCTCTATTCCTGCAAGATTTAAAGTAAGACAGAGTTAAAGTCTGCGACCAATCTTATGATTTCGTCCATTTTTTAACAGTACTGTACCGGTGTACCATATTTCTGATATCTAAGAAACATTTGCATAATTATTCATTATATACTACTCCTAAGAATCGACGAAGCTAGTATAAATATTGACATAAATCCAAATTCAATATCCAAGACATGTTCTTGATCTTTTGGGAATCACGCGGTAAAATAGATCCCACAAAAAATATGGAAGTAAACATCTTTTTCACTGTTTATAAAGTAGAAAAGTAAAATACAAGAGGAATGATGTAAAGAGGAAAACTCCGATCGTTTTCCCGGAAACACTCTGTTTTGGAAAAGCTATTTTCATGTTACCAATTACAAAGTAACATTATTAGCTTAATGAAATATCAAGGTATTTGTTATTTAATAATAAAATTAAATCAGTCTTAGTTATTTTCTTAAAAGTTGTGTCTCATTTTACTGGCTCCCTAAGCTTTAATGGTCAAAACACCTTTGCACCCAACTGAAAGTGGAACATATATTTTCGTCTTTACCTTTATAGTGCTCTTATTACCGCGAACATTGGAGCTGCAGTGTTCGCTGACAGCGATTGGCGAATGTGTCCAATCCAATGTTAGCGAACCACTCGCTGTGTCGGAGGTTGTGGGTTCGATTCCCCCCCCGGAGTCAAAAATATGTGATGATATAGTTATTGGCGACGAACGTCTTGGTGTCAATTATATAATTCTATAAAGTATTTGTGTATGTACATGTAGCAGTATCAGTGAGTTAGATTCCATAACACAAGCTTAGAGCTTACTTTTTAGGGTTAATTAACCGTGTGTGAATTTGTCCGGGTATATTATACGATCAAACCTTCAAATTATTTACCTTAAAAAGTAGTCATGCACGAACTCCTGGTTTTCATCAAGCCAGGCCTCGGTGCGGGCGCACTCGGCATCGTAGCAGGTGGACGCGGGCACCCCGCCCCCCGCGCCTCCCGCAGGCTCCTCTATGCTCCGCAACTGTAGACCTGCAACAATTGAGAATATGTTCAGTAACCAAGTAAGTAATAAGTTAGTAGACTCTAATATGATCTAGCTAGTACATTGATACTAACTATTAACTACACTCTTACGGCCTTCTTAATAAACGCGGTGTAACTAAAACACTGTTACATTGTGTTTTGTCTCTTTTGCTCTTCGGAAAATTGAGTATATCAGAAAGTGACAAAACATTTGATAGCTAAACTGTTCTTAATACTCGTTTATTAATAAGGCCCCATGGGCTTATACTAGGTTTGGGAAACATTTTAATATAACAGTTGCCCCCCCTCCCCCTATAGACTAATACCACAGAGGTCTCCAACCTCCTTCCCCATTAACAAAGCTATAGTTACACCCGAGCTGCCAAAACTCTCCCGAGTCTATTCGTACCTTACCACTTACTACGCTTCTCACAGTAACTGATATCTTCAGATATATGAGAAGTATTAACCCAACAGTGAGACATGACAGACTAATGTTTATGAACTTTTAACCCTCGATAAATAATAGGGGCGGTGTTAAGTGTGTTGTGTGTCTGTCTCTATGTGTGCGTGCGTAAGTTCGCGTATTTTGTGTAAAATATCAAACAATATTCAAACCAGGAACGGGCTCTTTCACACAACAACCAAATGGTGTAAAATTCAAACAATTCATTATCTTTTGTACAAATACAGAGTAAAATATAATAACAAAAATTGAACTGTTTATGGTATGACATGAAAAACATCAGCGTCAATGATCAAATGCCAGTAACCATAACCCCTAATTTCTTTAGCCATAACCAACTGGACTTCGCATATTTATGAAGAGTTTATTACCTCCATGCGCACTACTTATAACGTAAAGGTTCAGGTCTGTCCAAGTTGGCTTCGAACTGCAACTGCGGGCTCTCTATGGATATGGATAGGTTATACTATGAGAATAACATACGGGATACATTTAATCCCAAAATTACAACGCAGGTAAGACCGCGAGGCGCTACTAGTATCAGGTACGACACGAGTGTACCTATTCATAGTGATAACTGTTTCATGAAATACGTGTAACCGCGAAAGAATTTCGACTAAACCTATTAATAGTACAACTCAAATACAATTATGCCAAAAATACCTTATCTAAGCTAATTTTGGCGCATAAAAGTTTATATGCTTGATTATCCACATGACTATAAGAAAAGAAAACACTTGTTGAATTGTTTGTTCGGCGTGTTATTGCCTATGTTACCGACTAAACATCCCCTAATAAGTTCACATAGTTCGGTGGATCGAATCTGTTATGAATAAGATAAAATAAGGCTAAGTACAGGAAAAGTTTTAATCAAGTTTTCTCAGAGATACTCAAAGGAAGGAAATAGTGCGAACAATGGCCACAATAACACGAATTTATTACTCTGTATTATGTACATATGCCGCGAAATTTTGGTCTGCCTCCTTATAGCTAGAAGCATATTGACACGACGAAGAAGTAGATTATGATACGAAAGGAATGAATATAAAAGTCCGTAACAGACTTATAACTATGTTAAGCTGAAAGGTTTGATCGAAGGCTGACAGGCAATACAACTCTACAATAACTTTAGCCCAATAATAAACAAACAAACGTAAAACCACACTATAAAACAAATTCCAAACTACTACATTCAATAATAAACCAATTTCCAAATAACTAACAGCCAAATAAAACAAGTTCCCAAAAATAAAATCAACATTGTTATGCATACAAACAATATGAAAGACCAATTATATTCAAATAAACCTTGATTCCCTTGACAACTTTATAGAGCGACCTTTAGCCGAGACTACTTGACCCTTTGGGATTTTTAAATCTAAAACCGAGGACAACAAGGAAAATAAACTTATTCATTGCCAGCCGCGCCCCGCGGTTTTACCCGCGTTGTAACCGTTCCCATGGGAATTTCAGGATGAAAAGTGGCCTATAACCTTCCCGTATAAAGTGGCTATCCATTACAAAAAAAAATTTTCAAATCGGACCAGTAGTTCCTGAGATTAGCGCGTTCAAACAAACAAACTCTGCAGCTTTATAATATTAGTATAGATTGTATATATATATATGAGTCGAGGTATTACGTTTCAGATTGTGTACGGTTGTCGGGATGGATGCTTTGTTTTTAACTTTCATGTTGAAACAGTTGAACGATTCAGGTTTCATAACTAGAAAAAGTAATCGATATCTTTCAAAAGATTCAAGCAAATGGGTTTTAGGCGCTTTTTCAAAGAGATGTGCTATATGAGTCATGTGCAGGCGTAGCGTTATGCTATGTACCGGAGAGTTAGTATTGCTATGAGAAAGATGCATAGCTCGTGCGAATGAATTGACAGTACGTAAGTACGTTTGTGTAGGTTTTGGCCTGGTGTAGGAGTATTTTTACCGCCTAAAGGCTTCCGACTTCTCCGATCCTATTGATTGAAACAACCGGGCCAGACAATTAGTCCATCGAAATGTTACATTTTTTAGGTCTAACCTTGCGTTTTTTAGAGGACGCAATTTTATTTTTTTGATCTGTAGGGGGGGTCAGTGTAAAGCTAAAAACAAGTTTGTGGGGTCGCCACCCTTGTCCCACGGCCGCCATCTTGAAAATAGGGGTTGAAATGGTTTTTACGATATATCTCTTAAACTATTAATTTAATTTAAAAAAATTGTTAACAGTTTTGTTGCAAATTAAATTCTCTACAACTTTGGTCCACTAACTTTTTGTCGTAGAACTATAAATAAAAAGTTATAAGTGAAAATGTTCAGAAATTCGAGAAAAAAAATTATATTTTTCGATGTAACTTTTTTTTAAAACATTTTACGAGAAAATGATATCAGACTATTTTTGTAGATCGTTTTTTGAGGAACAACTTTTATAAACAAATTTTTTCATTAAGTCAATAGCTAAGGTTTTACAGCGCTCCGAAGTGAGTACAACTATACCTTTATTATACAAGCCCGTTGGCACAGTGGCAGTGAGAGCGCTTACTGTGTCGGGGGTTGTGGGTTCGATTCCCGCCCGGAGTCAAAAATATGTGCAGACATAGTTGTTGGCGACGATGTCTGGGTGTTAATTAGTTAATTATATTCTTATAAAATATTTGTGTATGTATAATGCGTCCGCGAGACGATCAAGTGCACTTGACAAGTCGCAAATGAATAAAACTTGTCAAGTCGCGTCAAGTCGCATCAAGCTCAAGTTGGTTCAAATTTGTTGTCAAGTTATCATCAAAATTATTGTCAAGTCATGTCCAGCACGTAGATACTTGACGGGAATTGTCAAGTCAACGCTGTAAACGATCAATATTCACTTCAAGCCCGAAGACTTGTCAAGTGCACTTGATCGTCTCGCGGACGCATAAGTAGTGTAATTAGATTCCATAATACAAGCTTGGAGCCTACTTTGGGTCTAATTAACCGTGTGTGAATCTGTCCAGGTATATTTATTTATTATTATTTATTTATACGTGTGTACTAATAATGTGTCATCAGTTATTGTTTTTTTTTATTTATTTTGCTTTTTAAATTTTTTTAATTATAAATTTTACAATATTATTAATAATTAATAATATACTCTTTTCCCCACCACCCACGAGCTAGAGTCTGGAGGCGCGTTTTTTTTACGTGGTATCCCCAATAGGCATAATCCACGGTGATTTTCTAAATTAGAACTACTCCGTCCTCAGTCTTTTCGATGGACCAGGCTGCGGCTCAGCATCTGATCGGCTTTCTGAATTAAATATCAGTGGGAGAACTGGAGAAGGAAGGGGTGTTATAGTTTTTTATATACACAGCTCGTTTTCATACTTTCCGAGTCTACCATCAGGTCCAGTCGTGGCTTAGTAATTATAATGATCTTGAAGACTGGGGCTGGAAAAAATGGAAAATCATTAATGCCAGTGCAGAACTCTAAACATCCAGCACCCCCTGAGCTTCTAAAATTGATCTTTTGCAAATGCAAAGGAAACTGTGGAGCAATGTGTGGATGTCGAAAAGCAGGGCTGAAATGTTCTGCAGTGTGCTTCCATTGTTCTGGAGAGACTTGCAGCAACGTAATGGAACTCTCAGAATTAATAAATGAAAATGACTTTGATGAAGAACCGCCGACATAAACACCTTTTCCTTCTCCAGTTCTCCCACTGATATTTAATTCAGAAAGCCGATCAGATGCTGAGCCGCAGCCTGGTCCATCGAAAAGACTGAGGACGGAGTAGTTCTAATTTAGAAAATCACCGTGGATTATGCCTATTGGGGATACCACGTAAAAAAAACGCGCCTCCAGACTCTACCTCGTGGGTGGTGGGGAAAAGAGTATATAATTAATCTTATATATAAAATTCTCGTGTCACAGTGTTCGTTCGCGTACTCCTCCGAAACGGCTCGACCGATTCTCATGAAATTTTGTGAGCATATTGAGTAGGTCTGAGAATCGGCCAACATCTATTTTTTATCCCGAAATTCCCGCGGGAACGGGTAAAACGCGGGTGAAACCGCGGGGCGCAGCTAGTTATTAATAATATTGTAAAATTTATAATTAAAAAAAATTAAAAAACAAAATAAATAAAAAAAAACAATAACTGATGACACATTATTAGTACACACGTATAAATAAATAATAATAAATAAATATACCTGGACAGATTCACACACGGTTAATTAGACCCAAAGTAAGCTCCAAGCTTGTATTATGGAATCTAATAACACTACTTATACATACACAAATATTTTATAAGAATATAATTAACTAATTAACACCCAGACATCGTCGCCAACAACTATGTCTGCACATATTTTTGACTCCGGGCGGGAATCGAACCCACAACCCCCGACACAGTAAGCGCTCTCACTGCCACTGTGCCAACGGGCTTGTATAATAAAGGTATAGTTGTACTCACTTCGGAGCGCTGTAAAACCTTAGCTATTGACTTAATGAAAAAATTTGTTTATAAAAGTTGTTCCTCAAAAAACGATCTATAAAAATAGTCAGACATCATTTTCTCGTAAAATGTTTAAAAAAAAAGTTACATCGAAAAATATAATTTTTTTTCTCGAATTTCTGAACATTTTCGCTTATAACTTTTTATTTATAGTTCTACGACAAAAAGTTAGTGGACCAAAGTTGTAGAGAATTTAATTTGCAACAAAAATATTAACAATTTTTTTAAATAAAATTAATAGTTTAAGAGTTATATCGTAAAAACCATTTCAACCCCTATTTTCAAGATGGCGGCCGTGGGACAAGGGTGGCGACCCCACAAACTTGTTTTTAGCTTTACACTGACCCCCCCTACACATCAAAAAAATAAAATTGCGTCCTCTAAAAAACGCAACCCCAAATGTAACTTTTCGATGGACTAAATTTTACGTGCTCTCCAAAGCACGACATAATGACAAGGCATTTTCCGTTCCTGTCAGTAAGGAAGGATGCCCATCAATTGCTTTCATACACGCATATTAAACGTCCCGATGTAAAAAATATGCATACATTTTAACAAAACGTTCTAAGAAAACCTTTTCCGTTCAAATATTAGAAGAAAACATTCGCACACGAATTAATAAAGAAAATACCAATAAGTTTTCATTACGAATTTCCTAGGAATCTGAAACAAAAGGCTCTAGGGAGTAATGGGAATGGAGGAGTGGCCTCTAATTACCAATGGACAAAGACAGACCAGTTTCATAGATAACATAGAGTGTCGCGTGATATTAATTAATACGTTTTACTTTAGCTCAATTGAAACTGGCATTGGGAACTAGAATAATTGCTTGATATACAAATGTAGTTAAATGCGTGTGAGAAAATGATAAGAGTGATTAAAATAATCACACTCTAGACTTAGAGATTTCTTTATTGTTTTTTTATTAGTACTCTCATGCAAGTAGGTTTAGTAAGTTAGTGGCCAACTCTGGTGTCGGACTTTTTAGACCGCCTAAAGGCCTCCGACATGGTCTACCGATTGAAACCACCGGGACCAATAATATAATGTGCAAAAACTACTTCAAAGATTTTGATGAAACTTTTCAGAAATGTAGCTTATACATCAGAATACTAACATGGACTACTTTTTACCCCAAAATTCCCTTGAGCACGGGTGCAATGCGGGTACAACCGCAGTCATCTACTAGCCATCTGTATGTGACGACTCGTATTACTCAATCTCGTACGTGTTATACTACCCAATCTATTTTCTTCAAGAAATGCGGTCACAGGGAGGATTGAACTCATAAACAGGCGATAGGATTACCATCTCGGTGTAAACTTAGTCACAACGATTCTGACGTTCGGTATTATAGTAGTAGATGCCCGCAGTGTCTCCTCGCCTCGCTTTATCCGTCTTAGAACAAGTTGGGTTTTTTTCTAGAGCTAATATTGATTTCTCGACTTGATATTCATAAGAAGTATTTTGGGAGTACCTTTTCATATTAAACCGAAAGATTTCCGTCATAGAGATGACAAAAATTAAAAAAGAGTACCCACTTTCTTTAAAAAAAATCGTTTTCAGTCTTCCTGCGTTTTATATGAAAAACAAAAGAACACCGTGCACGGACGACGGCGCACTACAGCAGCGGCGCGTAGCCAAAAACACTAAGCCTTATTTTCGAAGTCGGTAAGTTGCCAATTGGGCTACTTCATTAAACATCCCATCTATTTGTAAAAACCGCATGAAATTCTGAACAGTATTTTTTCATACATACAGACGCGACAGGGGATCTCGTTTTATCATAATCATATGTAAGGATAGCATCAGCTACCGCGCAAAGATCATATGCATTTTGATAGTTCATGTTGTGATGTTGAATCCCGATAGCCACCGACGTTTTATATTAACCAAATTTACATATTCCACTAGACAACCTTCCAACGTATTCAGATATTTGCATGGAAATGATTTATTTAAAATAGAATGAGTAATTTTCATAACAATTTCTGTTATAATTAAATTATTTATGAGCTTTATTTTAATTTTCGAAAGGTACTGATGTTTATGAATTAGCCATTTTATAAAATAGCCAATGGTTTATTTTGTTTCAGGAATCACACCTACTGCAAATAAACAGCTTTTAGTGCCAAAAACGAGTTACATATATCATTTTTTTCAGCCAGTTTTGTTAACATACAATTTCGTATACGGTAAGAATTTTGGAAATCAATTCATGAATGATAGAGTCCGGACTAAGACCCGGAATCGAACCCGGAATATCAGTCTTGGAAGGCGAGTGCACACACCACTAGACCACCGACGACTTGCACATAATGGCATACAACTGTCGAAAGTTCACAATATTATAACTTTGGGAGCGTTGCAAATAACTGCTGTACAGAACATCGTGATAAAAGTTATCCAGTAAACATTTTGTTGCAAATGTATTCAGCGGACATTCAACTTTCAAATAGCATTGTGGCTCTTCGATGCAACTAAAACGAAAGTTCGTTAGTTTGTAATTGTTTTGTTGCGTTCGTCTACTGTTTTAATTTTGAAATGGTATTGGACTTTTTATATTAAATGTAATATTATTTTATTGAAGTGGTGCTATTGTTTTAGAATTATTTGTTGGATTTATAGAGTGGTGTTTGATATAAAAATACCACTGAACGTTTTTAGGGTTCCGTAGCCAAATGGCAAAAACGGAACCCTTATAGATTCGTCATGTCTGTCTGTCTGTCTGTCCGTCCGTCTGTCTGTCTGTCTGTCCGTATGTCACAGCCTTTTTTCTCCGAAACTATAAGAGCTATGTTGTTGAAACTTAGTGTGTAGATGTATTCTGTGAACCGCATTAATATTTTCACACTAAAATAGAAAAAAAATAAAATTTTAGGGCGGTCTCCCATACTTAGAAATGAAAAAAATATTTTTTTTTTCATCAAACCCATACGTGTGGGGTATCTATGGATAGGTCTTCAAAAATGGTATTGAGGTTTCTAATATCATTTTTTTCTAAACTGAATAGTTTGCGCGAGAGACTCTTCCAAAGTGGTAAAATGTGTGTCCCCCCCCCCTGTAACTTCTAAAATAAGAGAATGATAAAACTAAAAAAAATATATGATGTACATAACAATGTAATCTAACACCGAAAATTGGTTTGAACGAGGTCTAGTTAGTAGTTTTTTTTTTACGACATAAATCGTAAACCGCAAAAAAATACTGATTATTCATTCAATAACTCAAATGTAAATAAAAAAACATTTATTTTAATAAACATTAATCTTATGCATAAACCCTGAACCATTATTTTCTTATAATAAATCTGTAATCTGTAATACTTATACACCATGAGTAGAAATTATAAGTCGCGCCAGGGTTTGTGAGGTCGTTAATCGATCACAACCCACACGCTAAGTAAGTAAGTAGTAGTAAGTACAACGAACTTCAAGAACTTCTTTATTATGTTACTCGCTGCTACGGAACCCTTCATGGGCGAGTCCGACTCGCACTTGGCCGCTTTTTTTTTAATAAAAAACTAACTCGTTTAATACAGGTACCTACTATAATTACTCAAAAGTCAAAACTAAAGGTGCCAATTAAAACTGCGTCAAATATTAGGTATCTCAAAACCTGGGCCGTGCCTTTAATAAGACTTCATCAAGCAATTTATTGGACAAAGGAACACGATCCTTTGGGGGTGTATCAAAGACTTTGTCAAATTAAAATAATCTGTATAACTACGCAAATGGCCAAGTAAAGGGTGGCCGGCTACGGTCTAAAGCTCTCCCCACACGTGCCGACATCGACAGGCGACACGGCATACTTTGTTTGATTAAAAATCGAACTCGTCAATACCGACATTCCCCGACACTAAAGTCACCCGAATTCGTCTGCGATTCGACGATGTGCAGAGTGCCTAATACCGACTTATTCCATTACCGTGTCTCGTCACTGAATGTGAAAGAAGTAAAACCAATTTATTTTCCATTAACAAGATAAAAACTGAGAAATAAAATAACATTAATAGAACGTAATTCTTCAAAGAGATCTTTTGTATTAGGAGAACAGAAATGTTTGTTTTCTTTAATTAAATACTTTGTAATTCTGTTAGAAAACATTTCAATATTTATTAGTACCTAAGTTAGTTTAAATTACCAACCCTGGAGTTTTAGACCGTCTGAAGGCCTCCGACATGGTCTGACGATTGAAACAACCGGGACCGACAATTTTATAAAAATTGATTAAGTTCAATGTTTCTAAAATTAAAAGTTACGTTCCACTTTACACAATTTCTGTTTACAGACATGCTGTTATTTTTTTGCGATGTGGATACAAAATAATGAAAAGTCACAAAAAATACGTCTTACACATCGCTAATACAGTAGATAGATACTGAAAATAACATGTAAAAATTAAATAACACGTCACATACTCTATACGTTTCGTAAACCTATTGAACACTCGACAATATAACTCACGTAAGCTTGTTAGTCCCTGTTAAGTAGGATAGGCATCTTTACGTCAGTTTCTTTTAACTTATTACTCTTGTTAAATAACTTTATAAGTGGGTTCATAATTTAGGCACAATCCTGAATTTAACTAGGATTGATGGAGCCGCATTCAAAAGTTTGAGGATTTATCATTTTTAACCTTCTTCACAAACAATGAGGAGGTTTTTCAGTCTTTTTATGGTATGCACTTTTTGTGAGGACATTGTTCTTTAATATAGCAATATTTGTTTAACTGATTTCACAAAATCAAGTTTTATTGTCTAACTATAAACAAATGAGTCAAAGATTTGAATATATTTTTTATACCAAAAGGACTTCGAAAGATCCTCTCCTTTCGAACAGTCCTTCATGGGTGAACCCAAGAAAGTCTCGCATTCACAAAAACTGTTAATTTAGTATAAGCCTGAAATGACTCTCATCTCACTGAAAATATCAGCACAGTAAGGAGGATCAAATTTAATCACCAAATACGTAATCATTGAATCATCACTGACTATTATATCTTAAAGACTGTGTATCAATATTTTTATTATCTAAGCCTCATTATCAAGCCAATAATATTATTACATGTACGTAATGGTAATAACAAAAGTTATGTAACACGGACCCAAACAAGGCCCGCCTCTTAATTATTGAGGACATGCAAACGCATAAAACCGATATCACATTCAAAACATTTGAACAGATAACCTTAGAGATATAAAAATGTAGTTACATTTTTATGTAGTTACATGTAGCCGCGCCCCACGGTGTTATCCGCGTTGTACCCGTTCCCGCAGGAATTTCGGGAAAAAATGTGTTATTCTGATGTATAAACTACATTATTGTAAAGTTTCATCCAAATCCATTCAGTAGTTTTTGCGTGAAATAGCAACAAACATACATCCATACATACATCCATCCTCAAAAACTTTCGCATTTATAATATTAGTAGGACGAGCGGAGCTCTAATGGATTTTCTTATCTATATTGACAGTTTTAAGTTTACTTGGTTTTAAGATCCCCACCTAAATATCACGTAGCCATACCTCTGGTGTCAAAGTCAAAAAGAAATATTTATATTCAGTTTTGGTCCCAGGCCCTTTGAACTTACCACCCATTCGGAAGAACATTAGCAGAGAAGAATGGGCAAGAAACTCTGCTGGTTATTTAGTGGAAAAGTACTCTTCACTTGGTGTCAATCATTTATAAAAACAAAATATCGTCGCAATAATTTTAAATTATCAAACCCTCGAGTACACACAGACATATTCCCTGTATACAGCTTGTGGACCCTTTTTCGCCATTTTATATTTTACATAAATTCGAGTAAGTTAGTGACTAACGCTGGTGTCAGGTTATTTAGACCGCAGACGCCGTCATGATCTAACGATGATCATTGATGATGATTAACATATGTACATAGATAGTTCATAGCTAAAATAACTCTTAAAAAGAATAGCTAGCGATGTACGGAAAGTTAACTTGAAGGAAGAAAACCAGTAACTCCGTAAACCGGTTAAAATATAGGAAATTAAGTTGCATGCTCTCGGGAGGATGTACGGAAAAAGCTCACGGACATTTTCAAGTTCAAAGGAAATTAATAATGACGTAAGATACTTCGGAAATAATGAACGAGAATGTTGTTTTAATATTAATAACAATAATAACTCTGTTTTCTGACATAAAATAAGCTATGTTGCAACATTAATATATTGATATGAATCTCCTACCCAATTAGAAACGTTTAAAACTTTTGAGAAATTACCCTGAATGGCATAACATAACGTAATTATACATCACATTATGTAAGTAGTAAAAGAACTGCTATCACATATATATTTTTTCATATATGGCCAGTCTCTCGGTATCTAAGTACATCTAATGAGCATAGAAAGATTTACTCAGGGGTAGAACATTATACACTAATATACTTTAACTTTACAAGATTTCATATAGTTATAATAGAGACTTGTATAAAAAATACAATTAAGATTAAATAGATAAAACTGTGTCTACAGCGTTCATGTTGATGCAACCTTCGATTTGATAAAACGGGTTATCTATCCCTATACCTATCTGACCATTAGTCGATTACTGATGTTAGTCCCGGTTCGATATCGTGATAACGTTCGTAGATAGTAACAAATTAGAATACACAAGTAATACATGTTAGAGCAAATACAATTTCAACCCGTTTACATTTGTACGGGTATTAATTACCCACATAAAAATACATTTCAACCTATCTTTTGTTTCGATCTTCAAAGATGGGCACGCATTGCAAAAAACACTAGTCAAGTACCTAGGTCATGCAGACCGAAGCCTATCTCTGAATAATTCAACGTCACTCCAAGAAGAATTGTAATTGGGCTCATCAGGGTAACACTATCAGATCGGACTACCGTCTAATTGGGGTCCCGAGACGGCAACCGTCACACACGCCGACTTCATAACGAATCCGATGAGATAAGTTCGACTAAGCAATAGGGAGCACCGTTTAGACGTAAGACGTCCAATTTGCAAAATGTCAACCCTCATACATTGGAGACGCTGGTATTTTTTGTTCCTAGAACTTGGTAGCAGGAATTGTCGAGATGCTGGTAGATAGGGAGGACTTTCAACATCGCATCGATACCAACTGAACAACGTTAATTAGAAAAATACAATTTTATAAATATTTAAGGCAAACATGAGGTAAGGGTTAAATGATGATGTGTTTTGTACAACCTTTAAAAAAAATTGTGTAATAATTTATTCAAAATAGACAAGTACATCAAAATCAATACTATTGAAAAAAAGCAATCCCATAGGTATGTATATTTAAAGAGCGGTACTCGTAGCATTTTCTACGTAGTATTTTATCGCTGGTATCGATTTTTTGATTGATATCGTAACTTTAAACTTTTATATGCAATGTAGAAGACTTTTATGAATACAATACACTTTTTACTAAAATTCACTTCCTTAAACATATGTCTGAAATATTTCCGAAAATTCGCAGCTCTTGATAGTTTACACAAAATATTTTCCACTATAAAGCAACTGCTGTAGATGCTAAAATCTTTTCACAGCGAAGATTGTTGCAATCAATGTCGTCGTAACTTAAAGTTAAGAGAAACTGGAAGCACGTTGTGGTAATTTAATTTGTGCGAGTGCACTGGAAAATGAAGTTTGTTTATGTTGTCTGAAATGGAAGAAGGGATATCGCAACAATACAAAAGACACGACGTATACCCCAAATTGACAATACCAGGGACGTTTTTGAAACAAGAAAAATAAAGAACCAAATTGGTTTAGCTATCTGAAATCTGTACCGTATTCAAACAGTGTTTGGAACAATAGCTTCAATTTGCCATCCGACGCGCGATCGTCGGACCAGCTTGAAATCACTTGTAAACCTACACCCATGTCCAATAAACATTTTTATTAGCAAAACATAGCGTAATATTATCATTAAACAGCACCAACAGATAATGAGCATGATAATCTGCATATTTATGAACTTTGAAACGTGTGGGGATATGCACGATTCTGCGAAATGACCGCTCTATGTAATATACGGTACGGTAACCATAATATTATTGTTTCTATCGTATGACAACAAGAAATTACGCGAGTTAGCAGTAATGCTGTTTGTATTGAATTACAGAATCCTATTGCTTAACAGACTGTGTATAAAATAACATTCTCGTTTTGCGTGTACGTTTCTTTCTGGGTGGTAGAGTCGAGAAAAAGTTATCATAGAATTAAAGGGAGCAGCTGATTTTTTTTTTATGTATTTATTAATACTATACCTTTACTTCGTTCCGCTTACTGTTATTAGAGAAGCAAGATTTTATACGCCAAAACTCTGTACTTAATCCGTTGATGTTTATCAAAGATTTTGGAGCGGCCACATATATTTGGGATAAGCTTTCGAATTTTGACTCGCAATATCGATTTCTTAATAACGAACGGAATAATTCTGCAAATATGTGATGCATGTAGATTGGAATCAATTGACTGCGTCCGAATTTTCAGATCGACATTTTTAATCAAGAGTCTTAAACGGAATTCCGTATGAATTCTGTTCTTATTTTCAAGGGTAAAAGAAAATTATACGAAAGATAAACTCCTTTAAATTTTAGCAAATTTAATTACTTTTGTGTGACTTGTGGCGGCCTGCTTATCTGTATTGTTTATCCGTCTGAAGTTATCTGATTTGGCTGTGCCAACGGCGACATTTCTCAACCTTTTATGCTGCATATATAATAGCATTTTAAGAAATTGTTACAATAGGGACGATTTATACATTTTTAACTATTAAGTGAAAGCGATCGATTGAAATATATTACTATTCAAAATTAATTGCCTCCAAGTGGTAAATACGCCGATCACCATCACCAATCGCAACCAATTTGCCGCCAACACCGATCTAGAATCAATCTAAAGAATGTGATATGCCAACAAAAAGCAGCCATCAATAAAGAACTTCTGCTCCATTTGTTTTATCGAGCTTATTCAATACAATAAACGTAATGGACTCTCCGTAAAAAGTTTCCATAAAGTCCCTATCACATGAAAACTCGTTTTACTCACCTAAGTGACAGAGATATTAGTCGTTTCTTGGATAAAAGGACTAAACCCACAAAAAACGGTTTTTATGTGACGAAATCGGGAAGTTTCATATTACTTCTCATTCTCATAGGCCGAGATAAATAGCCTCTTTTGGAACTTCATTCTTGGAGAGTATCTTCAAGGCATGAATATTACGACTATCATAGCTATGGTTTTGGGACTTTGAATAATGGTAGGGATGACGCTAGGCGAGATTTTAGGTTTATTGGGCCAAGTTAAACCTCAAACAGTTAAACCACAAACGCGCGAGATGCCTAAGTATTATTATAATGGAGGGTAACTTGTTTTTGTAGGATAACGTTCGAACCGCCAAGTATTCGAGACCCGAGACCCGAACGGTCTTATTGAAATTCAAATCAGTATCTGTATCCGAACAGCATCAAGAGAACAATCCAGATTTGTTGTTCAAAGTTAAATTGCTACAGGTGAGGCGAGGGTCTACTTCAAATCTCTGTTATTGCTATAAAATTGTCGCCGCAGATACACGGGTTAGATAAAATGTTCTTAATTGCTTTTATGGTGACAAAGTTGTACATTGGAGTTAACTTTGCTAATAGAGTTTGCAATTATAGTTCGTGTGGTGACATGATTGTGTTTTACTTGATAATTAGTTTTAGATAGTTTGAGGATGGAACTGATCGCTGCGCAAACGTTATTTTAAGAGTTAGTGCAACTTTCATGAGGCATCCATTTGAACTACGTTCATGGATATACTTGAAGAGTTTTATTATGGGTATTCATTTTGACTATGACTATGTATTATGGTCTTTGCCAAGCAGTGGGACATTAGGGGCCGTTCACAAAATACGTCACGCTATAATCAACTTTTTTTCACCCCCTCCCCCCCTATTGTCACGCTGTGTCACACTTTCTGTGACCCCCATGTAAATATTTCGTCACAAAAACTAAGACCCCCCCCCCCCTGAATCATGATCAAAATTGAGAAAAAAGTATTTATTGAAAAAATAATTTAAAATCTTTTAATGAACGGCGAACATCACGTTGCCGTAGACCCCCCGTCCCTCCTTGTCACATCTTGTCACACTCAGCAAACCCCCTCCCCCCCCCCCCCTTGAACGCGAACGTATTTTGTGAACGGCCCCTTACAGGCTACTACGAAAACTTTTTTTACTATGCAAATATTATGTTTTTTTATGCATATATGCTTAAATGGATATTAATTACATGTTTATTTAAGAATACACTGAATTATGAATTCTGACTATGACTACGTATTGTTTTATTTTTGGCATAGTGTAGATATTAAATTTTTATTTAAGAGACAAAATCGTGTTCAAAAATTCACATAGCGGATGTTACATTCGCAACAACGATATTTTTTTTTAAAGTTTTTCAAAAAATTCGGTAGATAAGAGAATCTTATATATAAAATTCTCGTGTCACAGTGTTCGTTCGCGTACTCCTCCGAAACGGCTCGACCGATTCTCATGAAATTTTGTGAGCATATTGAGTAGGTCTGAGAATCGGCCAACATCTATTTTTCATCCCGAAATTCCCGCGGGAACGGGTACAACGCGAGTGAAACCGCGGGGCGCAGCTAGTATTTTTATAAAATAATCTCATATTACAGACATTAAAAGCATCACTGGTTGGTTTTGTTTAGGTTTTACGCGTTGCTCTTTGTTCGAACTGAGGCTATTGTGTTTTTATCTGTTAATTTCACGCCTTTGCCGCGTTTAGTCGTTTGTATTCTCGTCCATTTGTATTCGGGCGAGATTTTTCTCCTTCAAGTGAAGTGTTCAGACGAAAATTTTCCATTCAACCGGTTAATGGTAGCGTGTACTGACGCCATAGACCTTTATTCAAAACAGTCTACTTAACTGTTGAATGGGTATAATTGGAAACGGTAATATTGATTTTAGTCGACTTCATAAAAGGACGGGTTAATTTTGAATATCTTATAATCTCCTCACTGTACTGATATCTTCAGTGAGATGAGAGGCTTTTGCTGTGGGACATTGCATGGTAATACTTTACTTTTTTAAATCTTTGAGCATATAGACGTGAATTACAATATACTTTTTTGAATGCGGTTCATTCCAAAACTGTCCCATATTTTCATAGGTTTGAAAGAGGCATAAATAAGACAATGTGCAGAACCTCCGGGGAACACTGTCTCCCACCCATCTCACAGATTCATTTATACCTTGGGAGACAGGGGTAGCTACATTTTTAAAATATGCCTATGTAATAATAATGAGAGTAATAATCTTTTATTTAAAAAAAAAGTATTACATTCTAGGTAACATATTTTTTTTTATATTTAGGTAGAAAGTCCGAATGAAAAGAAAGACCGAATTTTAACCATAACACGATAAATCGGCGACATATTGTTCAGTTTAAACCGCAGGTTGACCGCAGTGCGTCCCATAAATCCACGAATACGTATCGTTATCGTCTATATGACGTTAGGTTATATTTTTTTACGATTATGATTTACACCGCAACCAACGGAGTGCACACACGTGTATTGCTTTATGTATTACATAAGTACCATGAAGTTACTTGTTAGTGTTACTGGTTTATTATAGTTAATAGGATATTATGTTCTTAATTTCGTAGTATTAAGTCATTTTTTTTTTTTAATAGGCGTAGGTTTAGCAAACATTACTAAGGTAAAGTCACCTAATTCCGTGGTATTTTCAACATAACAAGGAAAGACATCATATATGAAGTATTGACTGTAACTTAACAGTGCTTTATCTGGTGTCATTAAAAACGGTATTCTTTTGACTACTGTTGCGGACGACGAACCCTCTCATTAAACCCCCTTGTAAATATTGTAAAACTATTGTAAATAAACCCCGTAGTCAGTTTAGCTTAGATTCTCTCTTTTAATTTGTATAGCGCTATCTCGCTCACTCGCGCGTGTTAATTTAATCATTGTATGTACAGCAAGTTGCGGGCACTATTTGTGTATATATTGAGGCGCATTTCGCCAGTAAAAGTGGACCAACAACGGTGCTCGCAGCTTGCTCAAGAAATCTGGAAGAATACACAGAATCAGAATAAAGAAGTCTTATTTGTTTATTGGAAAGTTGGTGTTTGATTCAAGAAAGAAACCCCTCGTAGGCAGGCAGGAACTACACTACACGTACACCACCAACAGTTTATGGTCCTTCGAGCCGGATAGCAAGACAAGAATCCGTGAAGACTTGAAGATCTGCAGAACAGCTCCAGCATTACGTCACTAGTGGTGCCGTCATACCCTAGTGAACGTAATTGTCACTCCACTGGCGTGTGACGTCACGGCCCCGCTACACGGGTCGAGGTTCCAGTGAAGAGGCGCAGCCGGGCGTTATAAGAAGAAATATCTTCGAACAGGAGGCGCTGGGTTGTTTTAAGAAGATATTCCAAGGAGGATTGAGAGCAGCTGGGCGATTGAAGCATCATCGGGAAGCTGACTGAGTCAACGAGGACAAGACGTCGCTTCAATAACGCGTGTTACGCGGCCCGAGTACTACTCCACCTAACGGTGTCAAACGGGGTGGTACTTTGGGTTAACGTCTACCCAGACGGTGTGGTGTTGTGCGGCGCCACCAACCTGAACAGGTTGAACAGCACCTGACGCCAGTACGTTTATAGCCTGGGTCGAGGGCCGGACTGTAGGCACTGCTGACTGTGTCCGGACATTCCAGCCGGACATTTAGCACCTCGATCCTTGTATAGACCACTGCTGGGCAGACCCCCCCTACCTCATCCCCCCGCATTCCATCCCTGAAGGAGCATATCCCGGCTCACCCCGGGCCCTCCTGACGGACTGTTAGGGAATAGGGACTGTTAGGGAACGTTAGGGACTGTTAGGGGCGTCAAGTGCCAATTATGCCCACAACGAGGAGCCCACCACGAACGAGGCAGCGGACTGCGGCGTCATCGACGCCATCCACCACACAGCCACCACCATCCACGTCCACGGAACAGCACCGTCCACCGCCGACCACAATGCCGACCGGGCTTGGTACGTCGAGGCCGTTCACCACAGATCGAGCACAGCATGAAGAGGACCAGCCGCAACAAGAGGTCACCGAGAGACGACGAGCGCCCTCAATCCAAACTGTGAGATCAAACACAAGTGCAACGGCGCGCATTCGACAAGCGGAGTACGAAGCTGAGGAGAGACTAGCGAGGATACGGAGGCAGCAAATGGAAGTCGAGGCATCACTCGTACGCAAAAAGCTGGCAGCTGAAGTTGCGATAATTCGAGATGAGACAGACAGAGATAGCCGCGCCGGGTCAGACAGAAACAGCGATACACAACAGCGCGTCGATGAATGGATGCACCGGAGCGCGCCCCGTGCCCGCAGGGAACATTTTGTTGCACGGGGGGAGCGCAATAAGGAGTATTTTCCTCCGATGAGGAGATACACTGATGGAAGACAGGAGCGCACACGTCAAGACAGATCACCTAGCTGTGGAGGGGTTATCGACCATCGAACTACGCGTAACCGGACTCCGAGCCGAGAAAGGGAACCGCGGCGTCACAGGCGATCGCACAGCCGGGACGGGATTGATCGATTAGCCGATCGTTTGGAGCGTATGACGCACAACAATCGGCCGTCACGACAAGCGCAAGATCTACCATCATTTTCGGGAGCCCTGAATGAATGGTTGCCGTTCAAAGCTGCAATGGAGGAGAGCACCGCCATCTATAACTTCACGCCTACTGAGAACTTGTGTCGGCTGAGGAATAGTCTACGGGGGGAGGCGCATCACGCCGTTGCTCAACTATTACACGTAGCCGCGAACCCAGACCAGATAATGTCAACTCTGGAGCAATGTTTTGGGCGTCCAGAGATCATTATGGATCAAACTATCAACAGTTTGAAGAAAATGCCACGCGTGGGCAACACGGCTAAAGAGATGAACCGTTTCGCGTTGAAAATACAGAACATCGTTACCGCATTGGAATGTTTGGGTAATGAATCAATGTTAACGAACGAGTACTTGATTCGCCACACATTAGAGAAACTGGATTATAGCACCCGCCGACGCTGGTGCGATTTTGCAGCGGAACGAGGACGCGCACGGGAGCCGCAAATGATAACTTTGGCTCGCTTTCTCATGCGAGAGGGAGACAGAGGATTACGTTTCCTGCATGAACCGGACACGCAGCCTACATGTATGGAGCGGCCAACATTGGACAGGCGGGTCAAAGTTAACAAGAAGTCAGCCGCAGTTTTCGTCACTATGGATAGCGAAGCGATTAGAGACGAAGTTTGTTACTGCTGCGGCGAGAAACACGTTACAACGAAGTGCCACAAGCTGATAGCGATGCCCACTAGTGAACGTTGGGAGTGGGCAAGGGAAGCGCGCATGTGTTATCAGTGCCTTCGAAGTAAACATCGGCGCGATAAGTGCACGAATGCACGAAAATGCGGAATCGACGGGTGTAAGAGAACTCATCACACATTGTTGCATAGCGATAGCAACAAGGAGGCTAGTGAGCGAGTCACCGTGTCCGCCGTTAACTTCAAGGGTTCGAATACGTTTGGGAGAGCTCTATTGAAGATTTGTCCGGTAACTCTAAAGACAGATACCGTTGAATTGGAAACCTACGCGTTGTTGGATGAGGGATCGACGATTACGCTCATAAATGAGAAGTTGGCGCAAAGCTTGGGAGCCAGCGGGCCGCAGAGATGCCTAAATATATGTAGCGTTACCTCACAACAAAAGGAGCCGGCGAGCCGCGTAGTACAATTGGATATTAAAGGACGACAACAAGATACCTACCACCGCATGACTGCGCGGACCGTCGGTAATCTCGTTTTGGGAAGTCAGTCCATTAATAAGGAATCGCTCAACAGACCGCACTTGCGAGGACTGCCTATCGAGGACATTTGTTACGAGAATGTCAAGCCACAGATTCTGATTGGAGCAGACAACTGGCATCTCATAGTCACGCGCAAGTTAATGGCCGGGCCGAGGAACGAACCCGCTGCATCGCTCACAGAACTGGGGTGGACGATACACGGGGCGGCGCCCCGCCACGTAGTCAAGAACGAGCAGATTTATCACGTCAGCGAGCCAAGAGTGGATTTACACGAGCTAGTAAAGGCGCACTTCGACATCGATTCAATAGGGATAACATTGCAATCGAGACCGTCAGCAAATGACAAGCGCGCGCTGACAATATTTGAAGCCACCGTACGCCGCACCGGGGAGCAGTACGAGGTTGGTTTACCATGGAAGAGCGATGACGTCATACTACCACCGAGTTATAATATGGCGTGGACTCGCTTGAAAGGAATTGAAAGAAAAATGGATCGTTCAGAAGCATTCAAGACCGCATACACCGCACAGGTTGAGAGTTTACTGGAAAAAGGTTACGCCTCGCTATGCGATAACCCCGAGGAAGGAAATGCACGGAATTGGTATTTACCTCACTTCGCAGTAACAAACCCGAACAAGCCGGGTAAAGTACGTATGGTGTTCGACGCGGCGGCGAAAGCGAATGGAGTTTGTTTGAACGATATGCTGTTAGACGGACCGGACCTGCTTCAAACGTTGCACGGGATACTGTTCAGATTCCGCGAGGGGCCCGTAGCCGTGACAGCCGACATAAGGGAGATGTTTCTGAGGGTGAAAATCAGAAAGGAAGATCGCGTGGCGCAGCGTTTTCTGTGGCGCGGAGAAGACCGCCAGAACCCGCCACGCAAATATGAGATGAACTCGATGATATTCGGAGCGAGAAGTTCGCCGTTTTTAGCACACAGCGTGCGCAACAAAAACGCGGAGGACAACAAGGAAAGTCACCCCCTCGCCTACACGTCAATCACGTCAAGCCACTACATGGACGACTGGGTTGAAAGTTTTGACGACGAGAAAACCGCAGCGCGAACAATGGCCGAAGTAATCGAAGTACATCATAAAGGGGGTTTCGAGTTAGCCGGCTGGGACTCAAACCGACCTAATTTATTGCGAGATATCTCATCAGATAGCCGAGCACGAACTCCAAAGGAGCTGGGAGCGAACGCGCACCCATATGGGAAAACGCTGGGAATACTGTGGCTACCAGATACCGACGAGTTGAGTTTTAACACTGCTTTGCATAGAGTACCCGATGACGTCAAAACTGGAAGACGAGAGCCCACCAAACGCGAGGCTCTAAGTACCGTCATGTCTCTATTCGACCCGCTGGGATTGATAAGCCCGTATACGATCACGGCGAAGATTATACTTCAAGGTTTATGGCGCCTGAAACTTGGGTGGGATGAAAAACTGCCCCCTGAAGTATGTGAAGTTTTCAACCAATGGCAAGCCGACCGCGAGTACATCGAGCGTCTACGTATACCGCGCTGTTATCAAACTGGGAGAGCACAGCAGAGGCAACTACACGTATTCTGTGACGCCAGCGAGCTAGCTTACGCCGCCGTCGCATATTGGCGTTTCAAGAAGCGTGACGGCACAATCGAGGTGTCCCTGATTGCGGCAAAAGCAAAGGTGGCACCAATGAAAGCTCAAAGTATACCGCGTATGGAGTTACAAGCGAGTTTGATCGGCGCCCGATTAGCGAGAGATATTATCACGGAACATAAATACAACGGTGAATTAACCTTATGGAGCGACTCCAAGACAGCCCTACAGTGGATACGCAATGACTCAGCGAAGTACACACCGTATGTTGCACACCGTCTCACGGAGATAACGGAGATAACACGAGCCGACCAATGGAGATGGGTGCCCACTGCGCTGAATGTCGCCGACGACGCGACACGAACGGAGCACACTCGACTGAATAATAAGGATCGTTGGTTCACCGGCCCGGCATTCCTATACGAACCCCAACAATATTGGCCCGTAGAAGCCAACACGAAGGAAAACGATCGTATCGGATAACGGAACTAACTTTCACGGTGCTGACGAGGAACTTAGAAAGGCACTGGAGGCTTGGAAGCCTACAATTAGAGATTTTTACCTCAAAAAGAGAATTAGCTGGAAGTTCATTGACCCGGGGGCGCCTAATCAAGGAGGCGCGTGGGAGAGATTGATAAGGACGTTCAAATCATCTCTGAACACTATTCTCAACAGAAAAACTGTACGGGAGGAGGTACTGTCAACATTGGCCGCCGAGATCGAATACACGATGAACGCGCGACCATTGACTCACGTGTCAGTGAGTCCCGACGATCCCGAGGCACTGACCCCCAACCATTTCTTGTTGGGTACTGCAAACGGAATGCCTCACATTGGAACATACGACTCGGCGAACAGGCAGGTGTGGAAAGCCGCCCAGGGGTTGGCCGACGAGTATTGGAGGCGATGGACGCGGGAGTACCTGCCGACATTGACAGCGCGAGGAGAGTTACATCGAGACACCGGGAACATCACGCCGGGAACAATCGTCCTAATCGTAGACGGAACGCTGCCCAGGAACGTATGGCCATTAGGAAAAGTCATGGAGACGTATCCGGGCCCGGACGGTGTTGTGCGAAGCGTGGATGTGTGGACAAAGGGTGGCATTTTTAGACGCCCTATCAGGCGTCTAGTCGTCCTGCCGGTGGAGAAAGGCTGCGGGGACCTGCGCCGGGGGGAGACTGTTGCGGACGACGAACCCTCTCATTAAACCCCCTTGTAAATATTGTAAAACTATTGTAAATAAACCCCGTAGTCAGTTTAGCTTAGATTCTCTCTTTTAATTTGTATAGCGCTATCTCGCTCACTCGCGCGTGTTAATTTAATCATTGTATGTACAGCAAGTTGCGGGCACTATTTGTGTATATATTGAGGCGCATTTCGCCAGTAAAAGTGGACCAACAACGGTGCTCGCAGCTTGCTCAAGAAATCTGGAAGAATACACAGAATCAGAATAAAGAAGTCTTATTTGTTTATTGGAAAGTTGGTGTTTGATTCAAGAAAGAAACCCCTCGTAGGCAGGCAGGAACTACACTACACGTACACCACCAACAACTACCAAACTAAATTAAAGTTAAATCTATTTTAAATCGATTTATAGTTTAAAAAAAATAAATAATGAAGTAAGTCCGAAGCACCTAATTCCGCGTTAAAAATCTTAATTCCGCGGCATGTGGTTCCTAAATCCGAGTATAAATAATGTAAAGGGAATATTTTAGTATCACATAATTTACTAATTTGATACACAGACAAAAAGTGTTTTTAGCTATTGTTTATCTGAACAAATTGTTAAACATAAAAAAGAACACCCTGTGATTTTCTTATATTATACCGCGGAATTAGGTGCTCATACAACCCAATCCCGTTGCAGTCAGTTACATAGTGCAACGGAATTGGATTTCAAACTTTGAAAACACTATTCCTATTTCCGAGTGTTAAATAAATATATTTTTTTAAATATGTTTCATACAGATAAATTTTTATTTATAATATATTTTTAATCATCTACAAAATTGCATTCATTTACACAGGCAATTTGTAATTAAATTAATATTACCTGCATCAGTTCTCCATACAACAAATTAACAAAACTCGTAAAAAGAATTACGATTTAACATTTTTTATTGTTCAAATTAAACTAAAAGTATACCACGGAATTAGTTTCAAGTACCAACTGACTTTTTTGCTTTAAGTACTTATAAAAGTAAAAACTACTCTTTTATAACCAACACAAAAAAACAAGAAACAAAACCAAGCTTATGAGTTTGCTATTCCGTGGTAATACAACGGAATTGGGAACCGACTAAAAATTTTGGAACCTAATGCCACGTTATTTTAAAATCAAATTTTAAGCTTAATTTATTAAGAAAATAATAGAAAAGGTTAGTACTTACCCATAAAAAATAAAGTCTCGAGCAAGTGGACCACAAATAACTAGTCACCACATAGAAAAACAGTATTAAAAACACTATTTAAAAAACCTAAACATTTACTTGCAAAGGGTCACTATTGTATGAAGCGTGCGCTTCGACCACCCGTTGACGCAATACTGACCTTTTATTGTGTCTTTTTAATACATTTGTGTTATTTTTCTATATTTTTAATACGTAAAAATATACACTGGATTCAATAAAAATATTTGCATTAAGATACAACAAAGACATAATTAGGAAATTGGGATTTTCTAAATACCGCGGAATTAAGTGCCAATTTTAGAACCCCACGGAATTGGGTGACTTTACCTTATAATTCCGTTTTTTATTACAATGTGATTAAATTAACAAATGTTACACTGTTTTGGGGTTAGGTTTTATTATACGATATGGGGCAAAAAAAACCCGTGTTTAAAGAATACTGCAAAATTATTTATACTGAATTGTTATATAACCAGGAATTTGTACGCGTAGAAATCGCGAAAGTTTACAAATAGACGGAATGATTCAGGAGAATGATATGTTTTATTTATTCCATCCAAACCACTAACGAACTGACCCAATTTTGATAAATATTAGTCGATTTGGAATGAAATTTTTGACGTGGGTTACTTTTTAATAATATTTATCCAGAATTTCTTACAAACAAAACCGCGGTGCACTGTAAATTAATCATAAGCTTAACATTTTCAGAATTTCAAATAAAAGGAGTTCGAAACGTAATAAAGAAAATAATTATATACAAAATATATATTTATAGACAAATCCCCATTAGTATCCAGTTTCATGGAATCACTCCAAAGGATAATTAATTTTGGATAAAAAAATATAATAAATTCGTGGAAACGCTTTTTCTGAAGTATTTTTAGCGCAAATCAGGATTACGGTCCAAATTACAATATCAATGTGACGAGAGAGACATTGCCATAAAAAGAACAAAATTGTAGGCATCAAAAAAGAATGAATACTAACGAATATTGTATTATATTAGCAGAACTAAGTAATTGGCAACTTCCCTCAGTTTTACCCGCGTTGTACCCGTTTCCATGGGAATGATGAAAGGGATTCGGGATGAAAAAAGGCCTATAACTTTCTTAAAAATAATTACTCTAAACGGACTGGTGGTTTCTGAGAAGTACAAACAAACCATAACATAAAATTCTTCAGCTTTATAATAATAGAAGATAGAATATATACTTCAAAGCACTTACGAGTACAAAAAACAAGCAATATATTACTTATTAGTTGAGCAGCCAATTACTCATCCAGTAATGAAGCCCAATGAAGTTTTATATTAACTCTACACTACATTTGTTTTGAAAAATAACACCCATTCACTTGGCTATTTTTCAGATCATAAATCAAACAACTAATCTAATATTCTTGCAATTTCAGTGTTTTTGTTATTCTCCAATCACAGCACAGTCATCAAAATATTCGCAAGAAAATTTGGAACATCCAAACGTGCAATTTTCTTCAATGGGTCACATGATTGGAACGTACAAACTAATAAAAATGAAACCCATAAATTAAAGCTTAAAAAGGTTTAAGCGTGTCTTAAATTTCTAATAATGTAATAAAACTGTTTAAAACATTTCATCATGCTTGAAATATACGCAAAAAACCTAAAGGGAAAGTTATACTCGTACCTCTACTCAATTATGAAAGTATCAAAAACCATTATAGCCGATGATGGACATTAAATATATGAATAATGGCCATATTTCTATCCGACCATAACTAAGTCTTGTGAATATTGGTGATTATTAACATTAATGACGATGTTTTTTATTCAAACACCGCATTAAAACGAGGATCACATAACGCTAGGATTACAGATAACAATCAATAGTTTCTAATGGCCTACACACAAATTGGTTTCCTAAAAAAAAGATACTGATAAACATCGGTAACAGAAATAACAGTAAAATTCGAAATCGGTGATAAAGAAACGAAAATGAAATCTACATACGAGTATACATACTTTTCTTGTGTTGAAGACATGATCCGTGGAGGCGACACATGCTCGCCGTTTGCCCCATGCGGGCACTATCTCGGACCACGCCCCATCAGTGCTGACCAAACATCGATACTACATGCCCACACTACCGATTCATCATCACTTCACTAGTCAACACTAGAGTCTTACACGGTCCAACTTTAGTCACACTTGAACACGCTCGGGTTATTCACTATACTGGCTTCAATTAACTTCGGCAACCTCAGTTTGATGGAAGGAAAATAGAGAATATAGGTTACTGGAACTGGTTGGTAAAAATAAAATATATTGCCACAAACTGTTCTATATTTTGAGATATTGCTTTATATAAACGTCTCGACAGTATAGTGGCGTAAACACCACCTATCTACAAGGTGCCGGGTTCAATCTTTGTGTCGAGAGGCTTATGTATCCCAAATAACTTTTTAAACAACGCTAATATGTTTGAGAGACAAACTGGTGACTACGCATAATCCTCCTCCCTTTTTTAAATCCTACCTATTTAAAGAACCTTTTTAACAATATTTTTAAAGGTTCTCTTTGCTGAGCAAAGGAATCCTTGCGAAGGAAACTTACCGACCGTTACTTTATTATACTAGGTACCTAACTCAACATGCCAAGCTATAAAATATCGATATATTTACATAATACCAATACAAATTATGTACTCATGCGTTTCCATTTTACAATGTTAGGCGTCAATTTGTTACGCACGTGCGTTCTCGTATGTGAAGGATATTGTTTTGTTGAATGCAAAAGAAAAAAATATATTCTTAAAATTAAACGCGAGTGAACTAGCTATCCGTAACCGCGCTTCTCTATGGGATAGTGCCACTGTATAATAAATAATGTACATATAATTTGTCATTTTTGCAGGTTTTATAGGTACCGAGCATTTTGCTGCCCAGAATGAAAATTTTGGAATTTATCATATTCGTAAGGATTTGTCATTTCCAACAATTTAAACTGTAATTCCTTCGATCAACAATACACAACTAGATGTCGGGTCGGCGCAAAAAATACGTCTCGGTGAATAAGGCCTCATTTGAAAAGTGAGCTCTTATTTTATTAATAAGATTTGCTACTTTATTGCTACGTGTCATGGTTGTAATTAGGTTGAACTTCGAACTGTTTTATAACTTTTGTTTCAGTTCGGTAGTAAACAAAATAAGCTGTCACACGTCATCCACGCGGACAGTATTTAGCTTTGATTTTGTACGTGACCCGATATCTAGTTGTATATTGTGATCGAAGTGTAATTCAATTAAAACGACATAGTGACGTCATAACAATGGTGAACAACATCAGTCATGCAGATTTTAATCTTCTTAAAAGCAAGAGCGTGGGGAGCCTACAACGAAATGAGAGATACAGATACTTGGATAATACTTAGCCAAGTTTATTAAACATTATGTTATTCCATTCATCCGGATGTTTTCTAGGCTATGTTGACCGATTTATTACTCTTGTTCACCAACTTTAGTTAGCACAATGTGTTTTCAAGTAATATGAACAGTAATTGAGCCTTGGGACTAAATTACGCTTGCACTAAACTTACTAACGTCATACATATACGTCAGTCACGATCGAATTTCAAACGTGGAATTTATTTTACGCCAATCCATCAATTAAAATGACTTTATGACTAAATTTTAATGTCACCCTAAAATTCACAATCCAATATGCAAATCAGTGTTCGAAATTGATTTGCAATAAATCTTGAAAAACAAACTATTCAAATCACCACGTTGACCCCTCAAAGGGTTAATCGAATATCGAAAAGGTCAACGTCGAAAAATACAAAATAGTAACGTAGTAGAAAAACAAATGACAACAAAATGCCAATTGTCATTGATGAATCGTCGGCTCACGTCGAATGGAGCTCCTCTCATGAATGGTAGTAGTTCAGTGGTATTCAATCATTGTCGAACTTTGGCCCCACATCCATAGCTCACTTCCCTCATGCTGCGATGCTACGATACATATCAACACCGTATAATTCATTCACAATGACAAAACCCTTCTCTATGGTACGAAGATCTTGTGAAATGTGTAAGTAGCTAGTTGGTATCTATGAAGGTGATGAAACCATCTTGCCAAATATTTATGATACTCGTATATCCACCTAGCAGTCTCCGTTTACATATGTATAACGCATATAAAATTTGGATGGCATGGTGCGTAGCCCAGATATCGCTAATTATGAGCCCAATTTCAACGCCAAATGCACACACACAGATTAGGATATGTATGAATCAAATAACATTCTTCTTCATCGAGTAGATGGTCAACCTGACTAATCCTGGTGTCAGAGTTATTGAGCCGCCAAAGGCCTCTGACATGGCTCATGTAACGACTTCTATCCGTAGAAAGTAACAGGGACCGACGGCTTAACGTGCCCTCCGAAGCACGGAATCATCTTACTTTTCGGGCAATCAGGTGATTCAGCCTGTAATGCCCTAACCAAACTGAGGACAGTCTCACAAAGTGATTTTTGTGAGATATCCCCACCGGGAATCGAACCCGGAACCTCCGGATCGTGAACCGAGCGCTCAAACCACAAGACCACGGAGGCTGTTATCAAAATCAATCAATCAAATAACATTATTCAAGGTTAATTAATCATCTCATTTCATATCATAAATATTTGATACGGTAATGGTTTCAACACCTTAACGATCCGTAACGCCTTTACCGATAGTAACTAGGAAGACATTGAGAAAGTGTAAAAGGTATTTACTACCTCCTAATGATCTCAAGAGTTCAAGGTCCGTCAGTTGGTTGTAAATTAGTTACATTCTTGAGGATTAAGTATTGAGTCAGTCGAGACTCGGGCAGAGATCAGTGTTGATTCAATTAAATCACTTTTATTGAAACGAGAGCAATGAAACATGTAGAACATTATTTCAAATGTTTTCATTTAAAATTATCGTGATAATAATTAATATTACATAGCTCTATCGTATCCTCAGTGTTCTACTATGTTAGGCTCACTTAACTTGGTACATCACCAATAGTAACTCTGAATCGAATTGTCAGACTGAATGAAGTTAGTTACAAATCGAAACGAGATAGTGCCCTGTATCGAACCCAACGTTCACAAAAGCAATTTTTCAGCGACCAACTTTCTAGTGTAGGTGGATAATAGAATTTGCAAAGGCATTTGTCAAAGACAACTTACTCGAAGCGGGGGGTGGCGATCGATTGGCCACTGCCTCTTACAGAAAATTAAATTACATACTTCACAAGTGACACTTTGTTTGCGGTGTTTTCTCTTGTTCTTTTAGCGCGAACAACTATTTTAACAGTTGCATGAGAACTTGTGGCTTTTTCATTCATAAACAGTTGCTAAAATAGTTGGGTATTGACGTCAGAGTTCTTTACTGCCCCAAGAATAGATACCTCGTAAACGTTGATAATGACTAATCGGTCATGCTTTTTTGGGACTCCATAAAACTGATTGGACCTCTGTCCTGTCAGTTTTCGTCACGATTACGTCAAAGTTATTATTTAAAGACTTTCAAGATGAAAATAACGTCAACGCAATTTTAATTCCGATGTAGTTGTAAATCTTTCTAATTATAAATTTTTATAACGTCTCGACACTAATTGCTATGACGTTTAATTGTTATCTTCTGTCGTGATTTATTCGCAGAAACCCGAGATGAAAACGCCGGAGGACGTTCAACAAAAAACTCAGTTTCATAGGGATGGAAACATTTGTTTTACTGTCTTACGCTGAAAGGCCCTAATGTAGAGTACACAACATATACCATTATTCTTCCATGCGTTGCTTTTTGGAGACAATCTGGTTCGGAGATAAAATCTCTCATTTAGCTCCGGTACCATCTACTACGTAAACAGGCCGAGAATGTAAGAACATTTCCATCATAATTATACTATCAAGAAGGTTTCCCACAAATTACATGTAGCTATAATCATGATTGCTGGATGCGATTACATTGACAAATAACGTTTAAATTCTGATGTTTTCTCTTAATGAAATTGATTGCATTCGATTCAATGCTATGTTGTTGCGACATCTAATAGACGAATTATTTAAAAAGTGACTTTCACTCGGCGGGATATTTAGGTCATTTAGGGTATAATGGGGCGGAGCGTGGGCCTGGCTGCTATTACGTCTGTCTGCGTGACTGCAAGGTAAATTGTAATTAATGACTTCATAAGACGTTACAGAGACTGGATCCACCCACGCTCTCGTAAAGATTACTTCGGCCGCTTCAATCGACTAAAATTTATTTTACTTGTAAATGGTAGATTAGTTGACTTCTTATCGCGTAGGTCGGTGGCCGACCCTGGTGTCGGATTTGCCTAAACGGCTCCGACATGCTCTGAAACCTTAATTACTTTTAGCGAATATAGTAGTCACTGGGCGGCGAAAATGCAACTCGCTATAAAAACCATATAGTATGATAATTGCTTTCGCGACTTAATACATATATTTATAAGAGATTTTAACAGATAATGAAACCTACAAAAACTGGTGAAATCGCCTTTTTACCATACGGGTTTTACTAAGACAAAGGTTGTCATAGTAACAGCAACTAGCTATTATTTGATAAAAGAAACAAATGTTCTTGATGGTTCTTAAACACTTGATATCATTTTGAAAACGTCACCGTGACTATGGCGACCCCGAAAGCTAAAAGGATTACATTAGGGACATACCGAAGAGTATTCTCCATTCTCAGTTAAACAGTAATGTCCTACAAAATGGTGAGTTTTAAAGACACGTGATCATCAACGGGACCTTGATCTGGGGAATTAATGATGACTATAATCATCCGTACACTCCGCTTTCTAACAAACATCCAAAGCTTGTTGATGATATAGTGACGAGATACCTCTATAAAAATAACGACTACAATTTATAACTTTAACCTTATTACAACGCCTTAAGGTAAAATATCCTAATAAATTTTTATTGCTTCCTTCGCATTTAATACAAAAGTACCAAAGATACAGTATAGATAAGCTCCGATTACTATCATTCATTATAATTTAACTATCTATAATTTATGTATCTTTCCATTCGATATCGGTGTACCGTAATAGATATTATCTGATATTACTATCGAAGCATACAGTTGAATAAAATATAAACCTTTAATAAAAGTGTTTATCTACACTAATGTTGTAACATTCTACTTATGTTTCCAATACTTGACTTATGATTACTACTGTTATAGCGCAGACAACTAAAACACTCAATTTAAGCAATTGCACATGATGTTATAATATCCACATCGATATCGTAAAATCTCATTATAACATCATTATAACGCGACCAATTAACCTGGCGAGCCTTATGTCAAAATCCTCATACTAGTTGTATAAAATTTTGATATTAGGCTGGCTTTTGAAAACAGTTGGGTTATACGTGAAAACTTCGTCGAAACTACTAAACTTACATACACAAAACTCTTTGGTAAGATCTCGCTCGCTCCTGATTGGCCCTACGCGCAGCTGCGCTCTCATTGGTTAGATTTTAATGGCGGCAAGTTCACTGTGACAATACACGTACGCGTGAAAAACTATTGTCAGCTTTTACTCTTGTTGTTTGATTAATTGCATTAGTGAAGATAAAGTAGTGTATGCAACTGCATATAACACGGGTAATATAACACTCGTTACTATTATGAAAACTCGTGTTTTAATACCCTTCCTTATATGACAGTTGCATAAACTACTATAATTATTCAGTGTCGATTTTATCAGATGAAGCCTCTTGAAGGAATATAATTTTAATATTAATCTAAGAATATACGTTTTATTGATTAAGCATGCATTGGAATCAAACAGATGTGATGATAAAATAATTGATTCATACAATTAATTGATGACAACCAATTAAATTATCACATTATAATACGATAAAAGACTTTCAAATTAAAATACATTTTATTTGTAGAATTATTTCAACGTATTTTTAATATAATTGTTTTTAGGGTTCCGTACCCAAAGTGTTAAAAACTGGACCACATTACTGAGACTTCGCTGTCCGTCCGTCCGTCCGTCCGTCCGGCCGTCCGTCTGTCAGTCACCAGGCTATACCTCAAGAACGGTGATAGCTAGTTTAGAATTCAGATTAATTTTAACTAGCAACGACTGAAAATGTACTATTTTCATAGAAAGATTGAATGAAGAGCGTTTTCCATTCAAACGAAATATATCAGAGTGATAGCTTACGCACACAGAGACGACCATTAAATCGACATAACTTTTCACAAAGTACATTACCAAATTACTCATTAAATCATTACTAAGGAAAAAATTTACGTATCTGAGTACGGACGTTAGTGAATAATTGGTCGACGATCCTCCAAAGTATGGAGTAGGTTATCCTTAAATAAACTAATCACTACATAGTATAAAATAAAGTCGTCTCTTTTTCGTGTCTGTCTGTCTGTTTGTCTGTCTGTATGCTTAAATCTTTAAAATTACGCAACGGATTTTGATGCGGTTTTTTGTAATAGGTAGAGTGATTCAAGAGGAAGGTTTTTATGTAAAAAAATTCCCGAAATTCCCACGGGAACGGGCACAACGCGGGTAAAACAGCGGGGCGCTGCTAGTATCTAATAATCGACTGCTGTAAAAATTAATTGATTAAGTGTATCCTTATCTGAGAAATCTCTTATCTCTCTTAAATGTTTCTAACAAATATTTTGTAATGTAAACTAGATTCTGAATAAATAAAGTGATCGCCAATTAAAATAATCAGATATCATTTATGAGTGTTAAATTATCACTTGATTATCTCCTACCATGGTTGTAAATGTCAATGGAAAATTGTAAACATCGTTAGTTTATAATCCAACTAGTAATATTATGAACTGTCGACAGATTGTAAACAGTACAAACCATTTACAATAATTTAACGCATCATTTTTCGTAAGTTTATAGTATGTCCAAAGTAAACTGTAAAATTGTGAATGAAACGGCAAAAAAATATGCGTTAAAGTAGAATAGTAGTTTATGCAACTGTCATATAAGGAAGGGTATTAAAACACGAGTGTGAGTTTATGAAACGAGCGCAGCGAGTTTCATAATAGTAACGAGTGTTTTAATACCCGTGTTATATGCAGTTGCATACACTACTTTATCTTCACTAATGCAATTAATCAAACAACAAGAGTAAAAGCTGACAATAGTTTATCACGCGTACGTGTATTGTCACAGTGAACTTGCCGCCATTAAAATCTAACCAATGAGAGCGCAGCTGCGCGTAGGGCCAATCAGGAGCGAGCGAGATCTTACCAAAGAGTTTTGTGTATGTAAGTTTAGTAGTTTCGACGAAGTTTTCACGTATAACCCAACTGTTTTCAAAAGCCAGCCTAATATCAAAATTTTATACAACTAGTATGAGGATTTTGACATTCGGCTTGCCAGGTTAATTGGTCGCGTTATAATGATGTTATAATGAGATTTTACGATATCGATGTGGATATTATAACATCATGTGCAATTGCTTAAATTGAGTGTTTTAGTTGCCTGCGCTATAACAGTAGTAATTATAAGTCAAGTATTGGAAACATAAGTAGAATGTTACAACATTAGTGTAGATAAAATGGTTTATACTGTTCATAATCTGTCGACAGTTTATAATCTTACTACTTGGATTATAAACCAACGGATCATAGCAATTTTACGGTGACAAATATACCAGTTTATAAAAACGAAAGCTTGTGACTAAACAGATACGACTTTTCAGACATGTAAAATACGGTACATTGTGATAAAAATCTAGATTCTAAACCCCGATCGCATAAGATTTAAATAGATAACTAAACAAACATTAAAATGGACAAACTTCTGAATCAATCATACTAAACGGACCAAAGTCAAAACAAATATACAGATAATGGCAGTTCCAAAGAAAAAAATCTGGGATAATGTTATTTATCGGTTCCATAAAACATTTACAAACGTTGCGCTCGTGCCGAAAGATAAAAGTTGTAGAGATCTGTTTATCCTCGGCCCGAAATTTCATAAGTTCAGCCATCAATCATCGTGTAGTATTGGTGCTGTAAGCTGGAACTCGTTTAATGTTTCCTAAACGTGACTCATGTCGATCCACGGTATCTTCAACGACCTTGTTCTCAACGCAAACTGACCTACGAACCAGTACTACGCAGACACACACCCAATCCACACATAAAAAAATAATGGCAAATTAACCTTTATTTAATATAACCAGCTAACTGGTTTATTAGAATGTTGAAAACTTAACATAAATCAAGTTCCGTTAGGCCTAGTTGTGAATGGAGATATAGATCTCTACAAGGAAACGAGACTTCTGATCCTTTAGATTCAAAACAAACATTATACGGAATCGTAAAAGTTTTATGTGACCTCAACAGAGCGGGATCCGAAACAATGTAGTGAACGAATTCCATAAAGAAGTTTATAATACTCCCCGAGGCGTTGCAATATGCAATCCGTCCCGCGAGACGACAAGGTAACGCAATCTGGAATACCGCCCGAGAATACTAAATGGTTTAATGTATTCCGAGGAGGAAAACCGAAGCAGGATACGCGTGTAACGAATTTAATATCGATAACGCGATGGGTGTAATGTCAATTTTAAGGTCCGCCAAGTCCCTGTAATGAAGGCCTGGTATTGTCAATGTCGGCACACCACCGACGTAACAATAGAACATTAATTTTGACACATTTTCCTTCAAGGCTCTTGTTTGTGTAATAATTCGGTTACCAAATGCCACGAGGAAAGTTAAAACAACAATAATAGAGAAAGACTTAATAGAATATGTATTCAAGAAACTTAATTGCTTGAGATCGCAATTTGCGGCATGACTCGAACGAAATTGGAGCGCTAAGCTATTTCACTCAAGCTCTTTGTTGACGTTTACGTTAAGGTAAACCTAAATGACTGTTTAATTAAAAATATTTTAACGAAGCTAGTACACGAGTTGAATTTCATTTACTTTACAAGAAACGTACCTAAAAGAACGGAGTATTGCAAACAAGCAGTAACCCTAATCCGAGTAACAACTTGTATGTATGAAATGGAGTAAGCCGGGGCATAATAACATGTGGGTAACAACTGACCCTCACTATCCGTTTAATAAACCCTGAATTATCAAGTAAGCCCTAAGCTCGGCCATAATGTAACGTAACATACGACGAAATCTCTTCTTAATTCAAATATTTTCAAGCCTAGTTCTGTATATTGCGTGTCGCCGGATAGATATCCAAGCATAAAATGACTTAAAAGTTTAAAAGTGCTGTACTTAAGTACAAAAGTAACAAGGACGTAAAAGAAAGTTATGTTAAGAGACCGTGTGTGTATATATGTTTACATTACAAGTATTTAAGTATAATAATCGTACAAGGGCTAATTTCCATAAAAGTCAATGAACATGCCGATGATTAGCTTCTCTGCGAAATACCCTATCAAATGTATTATGTTGCCAAAGTTCTGCGGGGCGTTGGCGCCCACCCGACGTAATAACAATACCAAAGAAATTCCTCTTATTAGGTATGTGGCGTGTATATCGAATACGTATATTATCTTAACCTCAATGCTAAGTAAATAATACATGTAATATGACGGGAGTCACGAAAAAGAACCAATCTATTTTTCTATTTACACATTCTAGGGAAAACTCATTTAACGAACAAATAGTGGAACGATTGCCTTAACGTAAAGTATCAACAGCCTGTGATTACATTGAGAAAATGTCTATACCTAATAGGATTACGTTGTTTTGTTACAAATATTTTTGTGTCTTCGAATATTTTAATACTATTTTGCTAGAAGTCGTATTGCATTAATACTAGTTTTCCCAAAAACCGTATCAAATACAACTTATATCACAAAGTGTTTGATTTGATACGTAATACGCTTAAGGATATGAAGTTACTTCGCGCTTTAATGTTAAATTAAAATAAAGTGATTCCAACCTTAAACTACAGTCAAAGTTTTCCACTGAAATACAAGTTTAACAGTCGTTAAATTAAAACAGAAACTAAAGGATAGTTTTAATAAGAAGCAGATCAGCCTCTAAAAAGTATAGACACTAGACGTGCAAATTACCCGGGCGTAATAGCAGCTCATGGCGCCAACAGTAATAAATTTTGCAAGCGAAAACATTAAAATCTCGTTAAAACGCTTTCCACAGTATTGGCATTTGAGTGTGATGGCTAGCCTCTCGGTGGCCAATGGCATTTCAATTCCAGAAGCATATACTAGTCAGTAAAAAGACTATTTTTCAATTCAACGAATGATTTCACTCGTGAGTTAATGCAGCTAAATAGCCACTTTGCTTATCTGATTTGTTGAATAGAATATGCTCTTGTTTGATAATGTACTGTTATGTGCATGTCAGGCTAAGTACTCTTGGTCTAACAATAAATACATAGGTACAAACTAACAATCACTTAAACATAATTTATTTTCCAATCAATGAATCACGAGGCACAATAAGACTTGAAAATTGGCGAAACCGTATTGCTTGCTTTCGATCTTTTGAAATTATTCAAGTGAACGAATAGCGAGACGGGAGCTACGCCGACGAAAAGCAACAAGTGATTTAATTCAACCCTCAGCTCCTCATTCAAAGTTCTACACGAACTTTCCTTGGATACCATGCAAATGAATGCTTTTTTAAAGTTCCTTTAAAATCAGAGAGAATAATAAAGTAAAGTAGAAAAAATATGCGGTAGTTCGCATTTATAAAAGAAAACCTACGATTTTTTCAAAAACCACTTTAAAAGGTAAAAAAGTGACTGAACAAGGTTAAGGAAACCAGTCTGAAGTGTCAATTAACGAACTTGTTTCTTTATGGATCATAACTATCAGAAATCAAAACAATCTGTCTTCATAACAATCGTACAATGGACAATGTTGATTGTTCGCCATAGGAGTCAGTGAGGAAGATTATTAAATGCGCCGATTAATCGAGCCCAAAGATTCATTGAGGCCTTTTTGTAATTGTAATAATAGGTCCTCGTCTCCATACCAAGAGTTTGTTTGGACAACACATCGTTAATATTTTGGAGATAGTACTCGCTGAAGCACTTTAATTAGCATGAATAGCGCATTAATATACGGGTACAAGAATCTCCAATACATTAAAGTAAAAACTGGCCATTATTTTAATTATACATGTGCTTCAAACAACTGTATTTCATAATGATCAGCCTACAAAAAAGGTCCATAATATGAGGATAAATTACATAATTACTTCATTTAAGAAAATTAATAACAATATTTTTTTGGAGTACCATTTTTGAAAGCAGAACATGAAATTGAAGATAAAAAGTATAAAAACAAAGTGCATGCGTTAATTAGGAGTGTATTGACAAGATGTTATCAGTGCGGCGTGGCAACATAACTGGCAACATTAACCCGTCCTCTGCGTGTATACACAATATACATACTACGGGCTGAGTTAATAGCCGATCGGTCAATGAAGGAATGCAGCCGCAAGGTCGCCGCGGAACGTTCATCGGCCGAGCATCAAACTGATTGTGTAGTGTGCAGTGTTACCTGTCGCATTTGCTTTGTAACTTTCACAAAAACCCTAACTAATATTATGAATGCGAAAGTAACTCTGTCTGTCTGTCTGTCACGCTTTCACGCCAAAACAAATGAACAGATTTGAATGAAATTTGGTACACAGTTAGTCTGGACTGAGAAAGGACATGGGCTAATTTTATCGCGTAATTCCCGCAGGAACGGTTACAACGCTGGTGAAACCGCGTGTCGCGGCTAGTGTACAATATTTTCATCATCAGTATTACCTCAAAAAGGTTAGTGATCAACACTGGTGTCAGGGTTTTAGATCGCCTAAAGTTGAAGGCCTTAAAACAAGGTCTATCAATTCAAACAACCGGGGCCGTCAATTTAACGTTCCAAGAACGGCAGAAAAGTAAAGAGCGAGTTAAAAAACAAACTCTTCAGGTGTATTATATCAGGTTATAAGGAAGTCAAATGCTATAGGATAAATAGGACATGTTAATAATAATATAATAGGTACTATGGGAAGAAATAAGAATCATAACAGAGCGCAGAAAATTCATATTTCTTTATTATAACAGATGGTTCATTTGTTTTTTTATTGAACACGTTATGGGTAATGTATAAAAACATGAGATTGATTTGAATAAACCACTGTAACAATACAACGATGATCTCATAGACAAAGCCTTCATATAATATGTGTTTCAATAGCTTGTTAGTCAGAAGTTTTAACAGATTTATCTACACTAATGTTGTAACATTCTACTTATGTTTCCAATACTTGACTTATAATTACTACTGTTATAGCGCAGACAACTAAAACACTCAATTTAAGCAATTGCACATGATGTTATAATATCCACATTGATATCGTAAAATCTCATTATAACATCGCGCCCTGCGCGCGCAGCTGCGCTCTCATTGGTTAGATTTTAATGGCGGCAAGTTCACAATACACGTACGCGTGAATTTAATGTTTCGCAATGTGTTTTGTTTTTAAAATTTTGTTTGATTAATTGCATTAGTGAAGATAAAGTAGTGTATGCAACTGCATATAACACGGGTATTAAAACACTCGTTACTATTATGAAACTCGCTGCGCTCGTTTCATAAACTCACACTCGTGTTTTAATACCCTTCGTTGTATGACAGTTGCATAAACTACTATTATACGCAGTTTTTTATTGTTTTTGGTTTATAACTTAGATTAGTTTAACATATGTTCAGTGTAGGACTAGGGTACTACTGTATTATGTATTAAATAAAATGCATAAATAAATATACCTGGACAAATGCACACAATGTTATTTAGACCCAAAGTAAGCTCTAAGCTTGTTTAATGGTTTATATGAATATATAATTGACACCCATTCGCCGTCGCCAACAACTACAACTACAATATGTCTTCACTTATTGTTGACTCCGGACGGGAATCAAACCCGAAACGCCCAATACAGTAAGCGCTCTCAGATGCCACTGTGTCAACGGGCTTGTCTTGTCTTGTATATGGGAATTGTTCATACAAAAATAATCGACTTTGAACTCAGAACTAGTTATTTTAATTGTAAAATATATCAAACCCATTAAGATTTACCAGAACAGCAATTTTATAGTGAAAATGGGTATAATAAAAAAAAACAGTCTCCCAATCCATTCTGAAGCCACACAATATTCAGACATGGTACAATTTGCATTGCTAATGCTACTTCACATATTTGGCAACTATGTATTACCAGTTATCACATGTGTTACTACGTGTTATCAATTTAATAATATTTAACTATTTTGATTTACCGCTTTATCTCGCTGGCTTTGTTTACTTTTGTCATTTGAGAATTTACGCCGATACGAATACGTATTATACTAGTGACACGCCCTCGTTTCGCTTAGGTTATTCAAGAGAAAAACTGCAACACATTTTATTTTCATCCTGTAATATATTTTAACTAGTATCGCCCCGCGGTTTTACCCGCGTTGCGTCTGTGCCTCTCGGAATTTCGGGATAAAAAATTGCCTATAAACGATTCGAACTGGTAGTTTTTGACGTATTTATGCTATCCTGAACCGATTTCGATGGTGGATTAAATTCGAAAGCGATAGATGGTAACCCGGCCAGGATTTCAAATATTTTCTCGAACCATCTCTACTTACACTCACAAACATCTATTAGTATAAAAGTTGTAGTTGGATTGCTGTCGTAAATCATATATTTGTTCAGCCGTTCGTATGTAAACTCAGATTTTAACGAGACCAATTTGTGTCAATCAGTAAAAGAAAATGTTTTTATTATCAGTTTACAACACTCAATCCATATCATGGGCAATGTGTAATAGTCCAAAACTTACTAAACTAAACCTATATTAGAGATTATGTTCGCAAACTGTTCCAATTTCATCGGAACTCTCTGAAACATTTCAGCTTTCAATAGCCATAATGGTAACCACGCTGTACCTAAGTATTTTGATAAAGATTATTAATTTACTTCTATACGCGTTCCTACTTTGTTGTGTAACCCATTAAACGCGATATTTACATAATAATTACATAGCTTCAGTATTAATTAATTTTATCAATCAATCCAATAAATCATTGTTAAATCCGGTTTATATTAGTACAAATGATATTAAATTGTTAATGTTTCCTCCAATTAAGTGACGTAAAAACATAAAATAAAATGCAAATACTATACCGAAACATTTCCTAACGAGTGGGCAATTCATCAAGTACTTCCAAGGCGTGTGAGGGGCTTGTTTTTTCTTCTTACACCCCCTACGGGAGGTATGGTGGCACCGCTCAGCGGGCTTGCCGTGCTTCGTGAACATTCCGGGACCGTAACGGTTCCATAGACAGTCACATCACTGGCACTGATACACTAACTACACAGGCGGACGCCTAGCCCGGCCCTCTGGCCGCCGCACTAGCACATATCACGATATACTAATTGGTGACCCGCGGCCATCACCGTCCGCGTCAAACACTACATTGGAGACACCCCACCCAAATGTAACTGAAAAGAAAAAAAAAGAAAAAATGTAATTCTTTGCCCCCGTCGCGTGTAGAGGCAAAAATGTATAAAAAAATAAAAAATCGTTAATGGCAATTCCTTGAATTTCGCTTATACGAAAAACATATTACTTTGGTATAACAAAGTTTGTAAAGATAAGATTACAATTAATTAAATAGCATTAATGGATCTTCTCAAACTTAGGATCATTTTGAATCTGCATTTTCGTGAATGCCTTGACAGATAAGGGAATCGGGGAATGAGGACAGCTTTTCACATTCTTTCATACAACCGGTATCAGGTGATATTAATTTGCGTGTTTTTTTTTTCGGACAATGAACGAGTATGTACTACATATAGTTTGTTCCAAAACATTAATTGGATTCTTGAAGGAAACCAGTTTTTCAAATTAATTAATCGAATCAATTTTTTAAGAAGTTCCAAGAAATATCAAATATTTCCACGCAGCGTCGCGCTCGTCAGCTATGTTGGAGACGCGAAAGTTTCCGAGGAAGTATGTAATGATGGTCTTTTGTAATGCTCTTTCACGCTTAAACAGGTATATAATACACCCGAACAAATTCCCACGCGGTTAATTAGGCCCAAATAAAGTTTTATGTTTGGATTGTGGAATCTGACTAACTGATACTGTTACAAAAATACTTCCCATGAGATTTTTTCCGCAATCTCCGACAATTTACATCCAGACGTCGTCGCCAACAACTATGTCTGCACATATTGTTGTCTTGAGGCGGGATTAGAACCCGAAACCCCGGATACAGTAAGTACAGTAAGCGCTTTCAAATGCCACTGTGCCATCGGGCTTGGTATAGTAGGTAGATAGAGTTTTATGTATTTTGGCATTTTATAATAGACAGGGTATTTTCTACCCTATAATCCTAAAAGCACGGGTACTTCGAGCGTAACCCGGGGCTCTAGTACTTAATAATTCCGGCGCAACATTGCCATCGTTGTTGACAAGCGACAGCAAATATTTGTTCGATTTGATCCGAGCAGAGTTTGTACCGATTACTTATCTATTTTAGTAACGTAATGATTACTTACAAAAAATATTTCATCGAACCGTGACGAGTTTGGTTTTCCCAAATAATTTGAAAAAAATGCCGTTGTTTGAAAAATCAATTATAATCTATATAGTTTCCGTTTAGCATCTCGGTACGACCTTATCATATAAAGACATGACACACAATATAAAAGACAACGCGACAAAATTTGAGGCCATTTCAATTCAGAAGATATTTGCGGTGCGTGTCATACTCAATTTTGAGGTGTAGAACGAAAAGGTCCTTAGAGGTTTTAACTAGATTATTTGGCTCGGCCACAAACGAGAGCGTAAGGTCAAGGTACATTGAAGAGAGTATATAATACATAAATCCATATTCATACATAGGCACCTATTTAAACAAGGACAACGTTATCGCTCTTCCGTTTGCTTAATGAAAGCAATGTGTTGTCGCATGTCTATTATTAACTGCAATAATCGTAGTGATAGGTAAAGACTGTATTTATTCTAGTTATGCAAGTGGCAGTTGTATAAACAAAAAATAATAATGGAAATCTATCGATAATGCTACGGTATTCATTATATAACATAGCTTTTAAATTGGTTAGTACTAACTACTTGTCTAACCCAATGTGTATTTAATGCGCGCTTATTAAATCTCTGAAACATAACTAGATAGGCCTATAGCATTATCAAATACGTTACCGCAATTTCGTTATGAACTGTCTATGTCACGCACATAATAATTTAGTTTTGAATATGTAAATAACTTGTTAAAGCTGAATTGATTACAAATGTTATGACGTAACGTTCTGTGCCAATTTTGTTGCTAGTTGCTATTCTAAAACAACTCCGATTTTAAGGCCTCTTTCAATTTTGACACGCATCGAGGCACAATGATATTATTACAAACAATTATATTGTTTCTGGAACCATTTTTTAATCGAAAACATGCAATAAAGTTCCGCCTACATCTAATAAACAAATGTGAACATGCCTACAGTGCAAAGAACTTAAGTTATCGTGTTTTCTACGAAGCTCTTTCCATTTTAGGGAATCGCCACGTCATAACGCCCTATAGGGTTATGCAGCCGGTGTTTTTACTACAAGCTTAGTTAGGATGAAGTTTCTTTGAGGGGTCCGAATGAACATCAAAAGGGGAATGTTGTTCGCGAGTTGCATGACAAGAGAAACTCGCAACTCATTGTTTGATTAAATTATAATACATTTTAGCACAATCATATTTCAGTACGACGTAAAACCTTTTTGAAGTGTCGTTGTAGTTGATTGCCTTTATAAACTGTTTCAGGCGTAAAATAAAATAAATATACATAATATTATTTCAAAACCACTAAGTTCTAAACACTTGAGTAGAGGAACAGACACATCTGTACGTCAGACTTGGACAGATGAGCACTTTGTAAGAGCTATCCATCATTTATCTCCAGGCTCTTATAACGAATATCGATTGAGATTCTCCTTAAGTAAACCTCGATATGGCCACAGTTAAGTTCGAGCCACAAGCGAGCGTAGATGACTCATACTAGCCAAACATGGCAGTTGCCCAAGACCTCAGTTGCAACCAGATATCGCAGCATGGTTTTTCAATACGAAACATTGCACTGCTGTTTTTTGGATTTTAATTGGTGCCGATAACTTTTATAAGCGGAAAACGTTTTGTCGCCTTTGCAATAAGATACAGGTGTTTAAATTACAATGAGGTGACAAAAAAATATATGCAATTAAAGTAACATTATCCCTTATTTTGAGAACTCGTTAAAGGAACATAAATATTTATGAGAATAGTGTATTATATAAAGCAGGACGGTATCAAGTGTTTTTGTAAAACAACATTGAAGCACGAACTGTTCCGCGACAAAACTCAGTAAAAATTAATGACATCAATACATTTTCGATCGCTGAACAATGCAATTATGTGGTAATTCCCTTAAGGTCCGATTCAGGAGCAAGTTGCGATAACGTAAATTGAGTTTCATGTTATAATAAACTGAATTTTGAAGCGTTTAAGCGTAATGTTTTCCTGAACATTTTTATGCTTCAGTAAATAGTAAAAAGCGACTGAAGTTTAAACTCTCAGACACAGAATAGAAAATATAATGAGTCGACGTTAGCTGTAATAATGTTGGGAAACAGGATGATATCGTTAGGAAAATTCGATTCGACATGGACGACAGCTGTTTCGGGCTCGTTATTGGAGCCCATCGGTTTACAAAGCTGCCCATTTTAAGAACTGTTCACACGACACGAAAAAGGCTACCGCACTTATTTGGTGTCACTGAATAAACTTAACATTCAGTGCAAAGCTGACACTGATGTAAAACCTGACATGTTTATAATTACCAGACATACAGTGGCCGGCAATTCAGCAGTCAGATGTGATCGATCATTCTTTGGTCATGAAAACTTGGTTGATTTGTGGCCTGGTTTTTATATTTGACTCTTGATTGATTTACTTTTGTTCTGATCTGAAACTTGATTTGTGGTGGTAAACATTTTGACATTCAGAGACTCAGGTTTCGAGTAATTAGTGACCACCACTATTGAAGATTTAAACCGCTGGTTCTTAGAAATGATATGTAGATGGAAATAATCAGAATCAAGACTCGAACTGAATCTCGAATCACAATATCGCTCAGGTAGAAATGTCAATATCAGCCACGCACCGTAATGTCTTGGCACATTCTGTTTGGTCTAAACTGGGCCTTAGGGTGTAGCGTCGGGGGCAGTATGGGGAGACGTTCATTCATCTGAGGCATGACGTCACGATCGAGGTCATGCCCTCGTGCGGTTACCGAGAGAATAACGACAGCAAAAAGGCGTTCAATATGAACATAACCTTTGGCAAAGTTTTTTTACTAACCATGAGTAGTTCATTTTGCTTGTAAAGCTTTTCAATTGCTGTCATTGCTTTCTTTGGATGTCTTAATGATATTTTTTGTGCTTAGGAGTAATTTATCTTAATTTCGCTTTGATTTATTTATTTTTGCAAGTGTTGAGTGTTGAGCAAGTTTAAGTTTAGCTATTTGGACGAGTAGCCGATTTATTGATATCAGTTAGACCATGTTAGAGCTATAGAAGCAGTCAAAAAAATGTATACCAATAAGGGTTTTTGTAGGAATAACTTTTCAGACGAAAGACGAATTGAACGATGACGAACGACACAGGTTATTGAAATAATATATATAAAATAAAGTCTTTTTCGTGTCTGTCACACTGTTTGTCTGTCTGTATGCTTAAATCTTTAAAATTACGCAACGGATTTTGATGCGGTTTTTTGTAATAGGTAGAGTGATTCAAGAGGAAGGTTTTTATGTAAAAAAATTCCCGAAATTCCCAAGGGAACGGGCACAACGCGGGTAAAACCGCGGGGCGCTGCTAGTATATACCTATAATAAAGTATTTTTAAACTTTGCATTAATCTATACTAATATTATAAAGAGGAAAGGTTTGATTTTTTGTTTGTTTGTTTGTTTGTTTGTTTGTCTCGAATAGGCTCTGAAACTACTGCACCGAATTAAAAAATTCTTTCACCATTCGAAAGCTACACTATCCCTGAGTGACATAGGCTATATTTATTCCCGAAATTCCCACGGGAACGGGCACAACGCGGGTATATGTAACCCAAGGTATGAAAAACATGCCTAAAAAAATTGGTTATTGGCGTGCGCTACTAAATCTATTGATGATACACAAAAACAATGTTCTACACAATCAAAGTACATATCATTGCAAACAAATAAGTTCGCGAGGGCATATGTCTAACTATATTATAGTTAAGACACAATAACCGTTTTAAGTTAAAATTAATTAGTTAAAAAAGGAGTGTAATTTTAAATTGATGATATTCATATGATGATATGAATCTACATCAAAATAAATGGCTCTACAATCAAGGTTAATTATGTTTCTTTGTGTACCTCTTTAAATTATTAAAATCGGACAGTTAGTTTCAGAGTTATGATGAGAAATATCACTACATAGTATAAAATAAAGTCGTCTCTGTTTCGTGTCTGTTTGTCTGTATGCTTAAATCTTTAAAATTACGCAACGGATTTTGATGCGGTTTTTTTGTAATAGGTAGAGTGATTCAAGAGGAAGGTTTTTATGTAAAAAAAATTCCCGAAATTCCCACGGGAACGGCCACAACGCGGGTAAAACCGCGGGGCGCTGCTTACAAAATAGTAATGCTCGATGGCGGGTCTCTTATGGCTACTTACTGTTTCGTGCGGTCAAAGCGCGCGGGGATATAGGTACCTACCTACGAACTACGAACGACGAAGACGTGCTATGTAGGTATTATCCCGAATTCTTCCTCACATGAAATCTTGATTGTGTATACATATATACTCGCGCGAGACATGTAATATTTTATCCCCAATTTCCCACTTGAAATTTTGATTGTGTATATTCCTGCGGGAGACACGCAATGTTTTATCCCGATTTTCCTACATGAAATCTTGATTACCCGAAGCGAAGCGAGGGCGGGTCGCTATATAAAATAAAGTCGTCTCTGTTTCGTGTCTGTCTGTCTGTTTGTCTGTATGCTTAAATCTTTAAAATTACGCAACGGATTTTGATGCGGTTTTTTGTAATAGATAGAGTGATTCAAGAGGAAGGTTTTTATGTAAAAAAATTCCCGAAATTCCCACGGGAACGGGCACAACGCGGGTAAAACCACGGGGCGCTGCTTACAAAATAATAATGCTCGATGGCGGGTCTCTTATGGCCACTTACTGTTTCGTGCGGTCAAAGCGCGCGGGGATATACCTACCTACGAACTACGAACGACGAAGACGTGCTATGTAGGTATTATCCCGAATTCTTCCTCACATGAAATCTTGATTGTGTATACATATATACTCGCGCGAGACATGTAATATTTTATCCCCAATTTCCCACTTGAAATTTTGATTGTGTATATTCCTGCGGGAGACACGCAATGTTTTATCCCGATTTTCCTACATGAAATCTTGATTACCCGAAGCGAAGCGAGGGCGGGCCGCTAGTACATACATATAGATACTACTTTATCCCCAAACCCAAAATAAGAAACAAATGACGAAAGCATCAAACGTTATGTCAGTAAATACTAAATTACTTAATACTTTCATCTGTATCATAATCCTTACATATTAGCTTAAGCAGACTTTTTAATGAAGGTTTAAAGTTAGGAAAATAATGAGGCGGCTTTACTGCAATTTGTTAATGTGAGGGATTACGTATCCTTATACGATAAGCCCCCATTTAATACGTTGAATTAAGTGTAATTTTTTATGCAAACATGCTTAATTTTAATACAAAATGTTAATCTATAGTTAAACCAGTTTTGTGCTAATTCGGTGTGAATAAGGCCTTAGTTTTTTTAATGGTTAGTGGAGGTCCTCCATTTTAAAGGTTTTAAAACGAGAAACGTAAATTACACTATCGTTGAAATCACACTTTTGGAAAAGTCATTATATACCTTAAATTCGTGCATTCAATCATAACAAGCATTCGGACAAAGAGGATTGTGACAAAGTGATTTATCAAAGGCTAATGCATTTATAATGTGCCTGGACTGCACCGTGGAATCGTATCCGGGGACCGTTTGGATCGGCTGGTGGTGCAAAATTACTCAACGGGTTCCAAATTATTCTTCAGATTTTCCATACCAATCCAAATAAAAGCTAAAAAGAGTTTTATTAAGTGGTCCATATTGGTGAGAAGATTCTCATTCTAATATTGAATAGAACTAGTCTTCAGATATTGTTATCTAAATAAGAAAATTCCTTATTTAGTTAAAGCTACTGCACTACCTCCTGAGCATTAGAATACAATTTTGTATAGCAGATACTTATGATCAAGTTTTCTCTCGTATTAATTAGGGTGCAAACAAGCTTATTCCTTTTATTAACATATATCAGAAATCTTAAACGCACATTGCAAATAATAATGAAAAGATAAGCAATAAAATGTATGAGCGTATTACATACTTGTACCAATGTACGTGCCAGGGTTTCTCGTATTGAATGCGAGTAAATTACAGTGCAGGTACTACAGTGAACTCAACCGGTTTACAGAGCAATAAAGTATTGGTATCACACTGGTATAGTGTTAGTAATGTTTTAGCGAGGGCGTATCGATTGCATTAATGAGATGTGGGCACACCGTCACATGTGTGGTCGACTCACAAATGGTACATTACAGACGTTTCAGTTATCAATATATGGACTTTATGACCCATTTATGATTTAGAAACAATAACAGGCATCATCTTTTGTAATTTTTTATTGACACATAAAACCTAATGGGTCGCGGCGTGTATTTTGATTTGATTAATTTATTATTTATTGTTGGGAACGGATTCATTTTTGTAACGTTTACCATTCTAGAAAATTCTGGACCAGAGTTACTCGAAGAAATAACTCTCATCTCCAAGTAAAAATATACAATTATTGTGGTAAATTTTATGGTGATAACGTATATATTAGTGTTCCAGCACAATAACGTTTAATCCCGTCAACCAAAGTTTAAATCGAATTAGGGTTTACGTATAAAACATAGATGGTTAAATATTTCGAATGCAAGCCCAAAGGATAAAGAAGGTCCATGTCCAATAAGCGATTGTAGGATTAACCGAACATTTAGATTCGACGAATGCCCGATATGCGTTGTTTGAAGAATTAACATTCAATTCCGATAAAAAGTTAATATTACAATTAAATATTTGCTGTGTAACAATTTTAATGTCTAAAAGATGCCATTGTTTCCGTTCCCATTGATAAAAAAATCATTTTATTTTTTGCTCGATATCAAGTTCGTTATTTTTTGCATTTTAATTCTCTTTGAAGGTTAATGATGACGCTCATCAGAATACGATAGGTACTCGCCACTTGACGTATACTAAATACAATTTGATTAATATAAAACTTAAAGTAATACAGATAGCAAAGCAAACATACTTACATCTGTCAAACAGAAGATATTTAAGTGTATATACAGAATGCATTCTGTTAAGATCACGTTAATCGCGTGTCAATTGATAGCCAAATGTCAAATACCTCATTAGGTTAAATAATCAAATCCATAATAACAAAACCATATCAGAAACAAAACACTATCAATAACAATGACAGCACGTTTAAACGTATACTTCTTTATTGTATAGCTAAACCGTATTTGCAGAGTAATGAAGCGTCATTCGATAAGAGATGTCTTACAAGAACGGAGGCTGGAGGCTTGTCGCGATAACACGAGGTCACGTATACAATAAAACAACACAGAATCACTCATCGTTCAAGGAGGAAGAGTTTGCGAGTAAGTTGTTTAAAATTGTTATTGTGGATAATAATTTTAAGTTTTTAAATGATTTTATTTATTAAAGCAAGGAAGTTTGAGTAGGTTAGTGGCCAACCCTGGTGTCGGAGTTTTTAGACCGCCCAAAGGCTTCCAACATGGTCTACCGATTGAAACAACCGGTACCGACAATCAATTTAATATATTGATGCGGGAATACATGTAATACGAAGCAGTAACTAGCATGCCAGTTACCTCCAAGGCAACTTTCAATGCGCACTTGTCATATACAAGCATACCAGCAAGTAAGCATATGCGAGCAGCTGGTATGGAAGTATATATTGGTATGAAAAACCTTTGGTTAAACCACACACGGCAAGTACTTCGCTTCTCCGTGGTATTTAGAGCCGTATTCAGTTTGACAAAAAGAAAAAAGGCGAATTCGTGCGAAGAAGATTAGCCATGTACCTTCTCCAAGTAAAACCTTGGGAAGAAGTTAACGCAGTGATATTTTAACATAAAGGAACATATTATTCAGATACACAACATTTCTACGAAGCAAACCAGGATCGATTGGCAAGTAAACAAATAAAAAGAGTTTTTGAAAAAAGGAATCTAATTACTATTCCAGACAGGACGTATTGAAGCAGTCAGGTTATTCACCCGTTGAAGAATTAATGGCACGTCTTACTGTGCTTCAGAGTAGACAAGTCGGATAAGACTGCTCTTGGCTGAGGGCGCCACTATCGATTTCAGTACAACTGCCTAGAAATAAATCAGACTTATTGTTTTGAATCAAATTAGTTCCTGTTTTGACCGCATGCAAACTTATCTGGCTCAATCATCACGTTCTCTGGAGTTCACGTAAACAGCATTGAAATGCTTTTATCATAATCGTACTTAATATTCTTATTTTTGAGAAACCTAACCATGTACTTATATTTTTCGAAAACTTTCAAACTTAATAATTTGCTATTTTTGAATTAAATCACTGTATTTCTACGTTAACAGTAATATTATTCTAGAAATCTATTTTTGCCAAAATAAAACATTGTCAGGGAATGCTAAATATTTATTTAATGTTATCCGGCCGGGCCTATTATTTAAATTAATGTCTACGGAATACAAATTTCCAAAAAATCCATACTTTGAAGTGCAATAAAAAAGCGGGTATGCTAATTTCAATTTATTAGGTCTATTTTATAAACAATAGAAATCTTGGCAATCTTTATTTAATTTGGAAATATTAATTCGATTTGGTTAATAAATTTGAAAGAAATTGGATAAAACTCCTTATTTCAATTTACTGAGAATCATAATTATTCATTTCCTTTATTAAGTAGTAGTACATTGTCTGTTTTAGTAGGCTTCGATCTACTTTGAAGACGTCATAGAAATACATATGTTAATGTGAGAGAGTCTAAAATTTAACTTCATTAACATTTAACGTTTAGATTAAACTACGTAATTAATACTTTACAGTAAAATGATGGTTTCCATGACTGGAATCCACTAACACAACATTTCTATTCTGAGGAAGCTAGGGCCGACACTGCGTTAAGCGTGTCACGCCGCGGTTCCATACAAAAGTGAACCGTCGGGTGCGCCCGTCGCGTGCGCACGCCGCATGCGCCTGCCGCGTGTGGCTTCATACAAAAGTGATCGTAGCGTGCGCCCGTCGCTTGCGGTGTCATACAAAAGTGGACAGACGCGTGCGCCCGCCGCGTGCGGACGCTTAACGCAGTGTTGAACCTTAGAATGCAAAAATGATGAATTAACTTTTAATAGTTACTAGTTAGGATCTCGAATCGCGCGTCTCTCGATCGAATCACCAGTTGAACAAAAAATCTTATCAAGTTCGGTTTTTCCATTTGGGACCTCCATCTAACACGCAGAACAAATACAGTACAACAAATCTTATTGCGTTCAGTTTTTTTATAACCGGTCAAATTACGTAATCTATTTACTTGTATATAAAAGGGTTACTGACTCACTCACGAAATATCAGAAACTATAAGTGCGGGGGGGGGCTCAAATTTTGCATGAGGAGCCTTTTAGGCGTAGGTACTCGCTGAGAAGGGATTTTGATTTCAACCCCTAAAGGGGGCACCCTCTTTACTAAAGATTAGAGAGAGCGCACCGCTAATTGTGTACTATGTAAATTCCGTATAAACAACAGCATCTTAACTAAGGGCTACCTAACTCCGTACATTTTTGACAACTTAATCAAATAGCACGTACAAAATTTTCTCGGCAAAAAAACGCTATTGAATCATTTAACGTGTTAAAGATTCCTGTTTGCTGCTGTTCGTTTTGTATCTAGATCTAGTTGTTTGTAGCCGAGCCTAGAGGCGGATCGACTACACGAGTCTAGATAATAATTATTACTCTGATCTAAAGCAATTAAAGGCGCCAAGTTACTCACTCCACGGTTTAAACATAAGCTCCAGATAAATTACTCGCAAGTGTGACTCATTTATGTTAGTTTCGAATAGAAACTCGTGGTATTTAAAGGTATTGTGATGTAATACTGTGTGAGTTGTCTTCAAATTTGTGTTAATTGAGAAAATCTATTCGGTGCCTTGACATGCATGCTAAAGAAATAAAATAAGTGTAATCAATATTGTATATAAGCTGCACCCAGTAGAACACTATTTAGAACGAACGTCATTTGTTCAATACTTACTTACTCATATTTAGGCGCTAAATCTAATGAAGAATCCTTATGCAATCCACCCTTACTAGCAATAAGGCGAGGATATGTGAAAATAACGCGCATAGTCGCTACTTTGACGATCAAATATCAACACTTCTATCGATTCTATAAATAAAATAAAAACACCAATTAAAAGAATATATCCTTAATTAAATTTTAAATCGAGTAGAATTTTAAAATTCATCATAATAATGTAGAAATAAGATGCACAAGATTATGTAAAAGTAGCACCAAATATTATTTTCTCGTCCTAGATCTCGTTATTTGAAGCGATAATCATAGTTTTTTTTTAGGAATATCAATTTCCTAATACTCACTTAGATTTTAAATCAGTTAAATTTTTCATTTGACCCGCCAATTTCTATAAAAACGCAAAAGAGTTCAAATATTCGCCCGCCACGTATCACGCACTCGTGTCTTGCTTCACAAATCTCAACCTTATTTTATGGAATTAAGAACACCCCCTCAGATCTGTCCGAGCGCCACATATCCTCGCCATAACAAACGATTTAATTAAAATATGGGCGTAAAAATACCGTATAATAATAATAAACCGTTAGGTATGTACTAATTATAGGTTAAATTAAGTTTCAGTCTGTATTAGTGAGAAAATGTCAAATGTTCTAATTAATATAACCTCCCCATTTTTGTCAAAATTATTTTAATTACTAACTAACTACCATCATCACTCTACCAATAACTTGAGTAAATGAGAGACAAAAGGAACAAATTATTCTATTCACTCTGTTATATTTTCAATTGTCGTGATGGGATCCTATAGCTCGCACTTACATTTTCCATCCAACTCCCAAGTTTTAAAAACAGCTACAAAAGATTACATCGTTTACATATCAAAAGTAACTCCCATTCAAATATTTTTCCAATATCCGCTCGATGAGTATATTTTCGAAGTCTTTGCACAAAGAAAACACCTAACGTAAGTATATCAAATATTATTATTGTTAGTTACATATCTCTCGTTGTAATGTAAACAATTTTCTTGTGGAAAACTACGATAGTCTATCGTGTTTTCGCGTGACTTACAATCATTACTGCGTATGTGTAGCACAGTGTGTGATTAAATAGAAAACTCGTTAACATAATATTCAAACAAACACACACAGACGCGAGGCATTTTTATAATTAATTACTAGTTCTTTGAAATACGTGGGTGCAGTTACGACCGCAATATTTCTAAGCAAACATTTCAGCTGGTCCATATTTACTGTTTTTCTGTTCCACCGTACATCATAGAATACGTTAAAAAAAACGAAACTGTCTGAATATTTCAGGCGATGTTTCACAGGACCGAAATATTTCTTTTGAAAGGTTCCCCCATATCAGTGTTGTAACGTAAACGCCCACGAGTTTATGTTTTATATAATGCGCCATCAAATATCGCTTACTAGCTAATAGTGTGATCATCAACGAAACATCAGTATTATTGTACAATATCTGTATCAATATTTACAACAATGTTCGTGACAATAAAACTTAATAGTTCAGACAATTATGCCGGGGTCTGGGCCAAATTGTCAATTACCATTCTCGCTACATTGTGCCCTGAATAGTTCGAAGACTCTGCCTACGTCATGTACTATAGTAATTGCTCTATGAAGCTTCATTATGCCTTTATTTTATTACTAGCCGCGCCCCGCGGTGTTACCCGCGTTGTATCGGTTCCCGCGGGAATTTCGGGATAAAATGTATTTTATGTGTTATTTTTATGTGTAACCTATATTACTGTAAAGTTTCATCCCAATCCGTTCCGTAGTTTTTTCGTGAAAGAGCGACAAACATCCATACATCCATGCATACATCCATTCTCACAAACTTTCGCATTTATAACTAGTAGAATGTTTAATTACAACTACATGCTATTGGCAGTTTTAACAGTGAAATACTTAATACAATGACGTTGAACTGGTAATGACAATTAGTTAAATAAAAGAAAAAAATTGTGATTAACAAGCATTCAATTCAATACGGAGTACTGTTAACTATTTAATTAGGCTGACAATGGAATATATTAATTCTTTGAATACTAATTTTGAGTGCGTAAAATAACTGAACTGCCAATTTCAGTGAGAAAACAGTAACTAGTTCTAGGTTTTTCCTACTACTAGACATCTCTTAGACATTTTAGCTCCTCAGGCAATAAGCCTAAGAATTATAGCCTAGAATTATATCTGAATTTCGTGTCTGCATTTTTATCGAGTCTCATTTAGCTCTTAAACAATCAAGAAAATATGTCAAGAAAAATAAACATTGTATTTATTTTTTAGTGGCATATGCGGAAAATGTATAGTCACATCACAGTTATAACGTGTAAGAGCAACAACATCCATCATCATAACTAGAGCTGTCCCACAGAGTTACCCTTGTTGTACTCTTTCCTGTGAGAATTTCGGGATAAAAGTAACCTTGACTCTTCTTCTATAATATGGCAATGTTTTATTATGCACCCCACCTTAGCTTTAGTTTCAGACTTATCTCGGATTTCAACAATAGGTCGAGTGCTTCGTGATTTTTGTTTCAATACGTCAAGAGTCTAAAGGCCTTATGCATAAACGCTTACTAGCAGCATTTTAGCTATCAAATGGTTTGTCCCTTTCTGACATACGCTATTTTCCAAAGAGCAAAAGAGACAAAACACTCACTAACAGTGTTTTAGTTAGAGAGCGTTTATGAATAAGGCAGTTTTGGGCTAACTAACAAAGTGCAATATGAATTGCACTTTGTTTTGTATATCTTGTACGTTCAAGTTATAAAGAACATAAGAATCAAATACATAAAGAATCTAATTAGCAGTGCTCCGAAGTTTTATACGCTCTGAAAAAGTAGCGTATAGCTTTGCCATAACCATCCTCTTAAATGTTATAGTATACCATTAAGGATTGTTCAAATCCGACCGGTAGGATTAGCGCTTTCAACCGAACAAAGAATTAAAATCTTCAGCTGTATTGTTAGGATGATCCAAAAATAAATATTGCACGAATATTTATTCAAAAATGTGACCAACCTTAAAACTTTTTTGCAAATTGAAAAGTATAATCAAACAAGAGTCTGGAAGTTGATCAACCGTTAGGTATGTACTAATTAACATTTTTGAAAATAAATGCTTCTTTATGCTGTTATAAAACTGAACTGGAGAAGTAACTTGAATACTAATCTATTTTATTAATGGATATTACTATTAAAAAAATAGAAGTGCAATTAAAATAATTTGGAATTTCAATCTTGATGGCTGATAAAATTCTAAAATTTGAACTTTTTGCAAAATGCAAATAGGTTCTGGTTTTTGCTGTTTTGAAATCAAGGTCGGTGGCTCAAGGAACGCCATTTGAAAATACTTGTTTTTTTTGTTTTTGAGAATTATTTCGTGTTAGAGGCTGTTATAGTTCTATTCTACACTATCTTCAACAACAAAAAATCGGAAATAACAAAAAATATTCTTGATTGTCTTTTTTATCAAAATTGTACTCGTAACATAACGGGTGTCTTGCAATAACTTCTCTTATGCGACTAGGCATTAAAATTCTTAATAAAAATAATAATTGCACCGATCTAGCTTATTATATAAAAAAAATAGCAGCGCCCCGCGGTTTTACCCATTTTGAGCCCATTCCCGTTGAATGTGGCTATCCATTCCAAAAATAATTATTATAATCGGATTGGAGGTCTCCGAGATTAGCCCTACTAACAAACAAAGTTAGAAACTTTACTTCTTTATAATAATATAAGTGTATAGATGTATATTTTAAACTTTACCAGAAATACTAAAACACAATACTAATACATTGATTAATACAAAGTTTCGCGTTCAAAAATAATAATTTCAAAAAGACTATATGACTCGGTCTTACGCTACTTTGTATAGGAACCAGTCTCAACCAAACAAATCGGACTAATAAAAAAAAATACAGACAATTCATTCACACAAATGGTACAGTATCTATGACACATGACCTCGAAGGGAAACTGGGTACAACACACACACAAACACACACACGCGCGTGTTACATTGTGTAATACTTTTGATTGATAAACCAAGACTGAGATGTATTGGGATAGTTTGGGTTTTAAACACCGGGGTACGAGCAAACAACTTTGGAACATTCAGTAAACGTTAATTAATAGAGGAGAATGATGCAAAACTGAGAAAATAGTTTGGATACTGTATAATTATACTTGTATTCATGTTAATTTAGTAAAGTAGATGATCTCTCGAGAAAAATCATATAATCTTCTTCTTCATCGAGTGGATGGTCAACCTGACTAATCCTGGTGTCAGAGTTATAGAGCCGCCAAAGGCCTCTGACGTGGCTCATGTAACGACTACTATCCGTAGAAAGTAACCGGGACCGACGGCTTAACGTGCCCTCCGAAGCTCGGAATCATCTTACTTTTCGGGCAATCAGGTGATTCAGCCTGCAATGCCCTAACCAAACTGAGGACAGTCTCACAAAGTGATTTTTGTAAGGTATCCGCACCGGGAATCGAACCCGGAGTCTCCGGATCGTGAGCCGGGTGCTCAAACCACAAGACCACGGAGGCTGTTAATTATATAATAAGTAGTTTAACCTTTTGTTTGCTTTAAGATGCTGTTTAACACAAGCGTAAACGTCAAATAACTATTAAATGTATTGCAAATTATTACTATGTCTATAATATAATTATATAATATACCTGGACAAATTCACACACGGTTAATAAGACCCAAAGTAAGCTTTAAGCTTGTGTTAAGGAATCTAACTAACTGATACTACTAAATATACATTCACAAATACTGATAAAGCTATTTAATCAAAATGCAAATTTAAAAAAAAAACTTGCTTACATTTGTGAGTAATTAAGAACTATTTTTGAAGACTAGTAGGTATTTTAGCTGCAATATTCCTTATTTCTCGAGATCAGATATGATAAAAATTACGTTAATTACTTTATTAAAATTCATGAGTAATGAATCTAATTAAATACTTAAAATAACGAACCATGTAAACTGGGTAACAAAGGTTTTTTTTAATATTTAAATTTATGTATTTTTCTGACCTACCAAAAGTGTTGCTAGAGGAAAAATCTACATTTTCAAATGATACCGAAAAGGAAACAGGGTACCTAATCCTTAAGATCCTCTATAACATGACAAGAGGGTAACTAGGCAATTTGCATTTTGTCCTGGTTCTACATAAAATCATAATATTTGTATTCAAAAGAATCATCTTTTGAAAGACTCATATTGTTTCTGTTCAATTTCAGCCATTTATAAAAAGGGGTTAAATTTATTTATTTATTTATTTATTTAGTGTTAGGAGGTCCAACAGCTTGACTACTTATTCTAAAAAAGTACAGCATATCTTAACAGAAAGCCAATTATAGGTCCTCACGGATAGAATGTGAATGATTATTATACAATTTAGATGTATGTACTTAAATAATGTAGATAGTTATTAATATTGTTTTAGTTTGTGCTACGGGGGAAAGTTAAGTTATCTTACAAGAGGTTTTTTTTTTCATTTTATTTTTTTGTTTCAACCGACTTTTCAATGAGAAGTGGAAAGATTGAGTGCAGACTATAGGTACCTATAGATAAAACAGTCTTATTCTGACTTCTTCTCTATATGGAAGATGTCTTGTCCCTAATGAGAACACACTTTCAAAAAGCAAAAATCAATCTTACTTAACTGTAGTCTGCGCTCCGCCTTAGCGTAACGACACTTTAAAGTAATGTTGGTATGTTAATATAATACATATATATAGTATTTCCAAATCAGAGTAATATTTCAAAGACATACATCGACCCGGGATTTGAATCTAGGACCTAGAATTTGGCAAGTGAATGTGCATATCACATATACATTTCAAAACTTTCGAGGCCTTCATATTTCAAAAAATCATTTACCTTCAAATCACAACCTTGATATCACAGAACAGAAGGTCAAAATTTGTTTTTTCATATTACCGTTTTTAGTGACTTGTGATTGTGACATAAAGTTATTTTAGCTATGACACGCGAGTCCCGCACAATAACGTTATCAATTAACAAATGACACTTTAAACAAATATTGTTAGAGTATTACGCGGAAGAGCAACGAACTAATAACAATGGAGAAGTGTTATTACACCGATGTGACCGTAAGGTAGGTACGAATACTTGTTCATAACAATTGGATTCCAACACCCGACCGAATTCATGTTTAAACTAACATAAGCTCAATTATTTACTAAGCTTATGGCCAATTGTTCAATCTCCAGATAACGTTTTAAGACGTAATGTAATAATTTTTAGCAATCATTTTGTTTTGAAATATAATTCGGTGTAAACAATTTAACTAACGATTGAAGAATCGGCCTTAATGTATTGTAATATGATGCGTATATTTTCAGGGTCAAAGTAAACCAAACTGAATAAAATTTAGGTGATTTTTTACTAAAGATTAATTGATTTATATCGTAGAAGCGCGCAATGACGTAGTTAAATTGGCAATTATTTTCTGTTATGAAGATTTGAGTTGATGCAATTATGCATATAGGTTCACGTTATAAATGCACGTAAATAATGCTGATTATATTTGTATGGACGCGACAGTACATACCGCCCGGTAGATATACATGTACATGTAGGTACACAGTCATGATAATATACGTCTGTATGCAAACACATTTGTACACATTACAACACACACAATCGTGATCGACACGCGTTAATACCACGCATATGAACGACCGTCGTATGTTTTTTGCAAATAATCTGCCTATTCAAGTTCATTTAAAAAACTAAACGGGCAATAACTTCACATACAAAGACTCAAGGAACATTCCATGAATAATCTTTCAAATTATATACCTACGCAACTAAAAGATGCCAGTATAGTAAATGAACCGGGGTCATACTTACAGATAACGTTTGTCGGCCAATAGTGGATGTTAACAACAAAAATCCGTCAACAAAAACACAAGAGACGTAATGCAATGCTGCATACACTGCGGCCGTTAACCCGGCACCGGCGGACTGCGTTTGCGTTTCGAAAACTTCACGTCGTCGAAGCGTTTAGAGAATATTCAAAAATAGACCAACCGATACGTTTAAGCGCGCAACAGTGATCGCTCTCACGTTTTCGTTTAAAACGAGACTCGAATATCTACACTGAAAGTGCATGCAGCCCCGAGATCGGTGGTGGATTGCTTTGAAAAGTTTCCAGTGCTAAGTTAGAGGGATCGCGAGCGGACGGCTGTTAGCGACGCGAGCGCGGCAACCCCGTGGCGCTCAGAAGTGGACTGGCGGCGCCGAGCTCGGCACTCCGCGCGGCCCGACTCGCGCCGACCGCCGACACAGGAACACCCACACACCCGCGCACACACACACGCCGCCCGCACACCACTCAACACACACACACAGCACATCTGATAAACACTACAAAACAAAACATCACTGCAATTGCACGTATGTATAATATAAACACACGCAGTTTTCCTGCTTCTATGTGTTCACACCCAATCACTCCTGTCTGTTGAAACTGCGGTTCTAGTGGAAAACTTACAAGTTTGTTTTTGTGATAACGTACTATCTTGAACGTACAGTGAGTGTGTACGAAACGGCAACAACAGGTTTAATACTAAAGCAATGGGTACCTAATAGCACAAATGTCGTAGGTCGGATTCGGCTCGTAACAGCTCAGAACATGCTCTTATTAAACGCAGACGTAGTTGGTAAACACAAGCAATAAAGAGAAGTTTTACAACGAGGCGCAGAATACATTACCATACTACACAGATGTAGAGCCGAACGCGACGCCGCGCCCGGCGACTGCTATCAACAGACATAAAATGAGACTACACTTTAATTTTATGAATGAATCTACTGACGCCTCAAAAATAGATGCAAATTATACTACGGCGAGATAACAATCTAATATATGAAGTTGTATTCGGATATTTGTATTGTGACCTTGTTGCGTATATTTCTGTCGATCATTGCTCTTGACATGAAGTAAAACAATATTGAAAACACGGCACACAAATACACATACAAATGAACATGACCAATCGTTCTAATGATAAAATAATACTCACGCATGTATAATCCACATTGTTGGCGATCGGTAACAATATTACCTGAAATCAAAGACAAAATATCTGAGGATAACAACTTAATAATAAAAAAACAGAACCTTATCAACTGATTAACTTAATCTTATATTACTAGTCCATTAGTAAAGAAAGTATGCTAGATCCTACATCTAATCTATGTCATATTATTTTAATTCAGTGATTTAGGTAGCGCGCCCGATTTAAAATAAATAAACATCGAAATAAAACTGTATCAATGTCGTCGCCAATTTATTAAATGAAATGCATTGGAGGCCGCCCCAGTAACCTAAAAGTCTTAACATCCTAATGACATGACACTACGACGTACGAGTATTATCATAAGACACATTGCTAATACTAATTACTAATTAAATATGAAATTAGACCAGACTATGTGACTTCCAGTGACCTCCAAAAATCGGACTCCAAATCTTGTAGTTACATGATTTGACTGCCGTTCGCGAAGTTTGGTGGTGATTGTTCGTGAACCGCCAGAGGTTGCAGCCGGAGCGGTTCAAGTAGGACTGATTCCTTTTATCTCAATACATTCTTCCACACTACTATAGTGACACTCAGTTGAACAACGCCACCAACACTATAAATAGAACGTTTCCACGATTCTAGATTCCTAAGTGAAATTCATCTTGTAGGTAATGGAAAGATTTGTGTTGTCTCCTAATATATAACTGGCAGATCCCGATAAGCCCTAATAAGGACGGATGTTATTATCATTGCCAAATCGGGGTTGAATCTAATAATAAATCAAGTTCTAAAGATCCTCTGCCTAGTATATTATTTACGATGAGAAAAGGTCTCAGGACGAAACGTTTCAATTTACTTTGTCGCTTTCGCAAATTCAATTTGAGTTTCCGTAAAATCTATTTGTGTTTCGACAGGTCGCCCTGCCTTTTCCCAGCTCGTGTTTGGGAGATACAAATGGTTAGTCAACATTGTCCAGACTCCAGAATATGTGCATTACCGGTGAAGCGAACGATTGTTGCCACCGTAAACTTCATCAAGTAAACAAATAGACGCATATGCCGCATTAATCTTTTGTATTATCGAAAATCCTAAACAATGAATGGGATACATGTTATAAAACACTTGTGTATTAAACGTTTATTAAGACTTAAATATCATTTCCAAAGAGCTTACAAAATATTTAGGGCCTTATTCATAAACGAGCACTTAAGCTATCAAATGGTTTATCCCTTTCCCACATACGCTATTTGGCAAAGAGTAAAAGAGACAAAACAATTTAAAGCAGTGTTTTAGTTTAGAGCGTTTATATATGAAAAAGGCGGTTGTAATAATGTGAGATTTCCTTCACTGAAATTCAACTTCCTAATTTGTTTTAACAGTACTTAGTATGTATATATCTGGATAGTACTACTCAAGCTCAAAGACGTTCAATTTGTCTTCTTTAAAACGATGGAACCTTGGCAGAATTAGTCATTGGCTATAACAATTTAAACTATGTAGTTGACTACTGACTGTATTGTGTCACAAGCTATAAATCGTAGAATAATGTTAATGAATAGATTTATGAAAAGTTTTGACGGTCTAGGAACTAGATGAATGAATGAAGTACATATGATAAGCCAGTTGGCACAGTGGCAGTGAGAGCGCTTACTGTGTCGGGGGTTGCGGGTTCGATTCCCGAGTCAACAATATGTAATGATGATATATGAGTTGTTGGCGACGACACGCGACGACGTCTGTCTGTGGGTGTCAATTATATATATTCTTATAAAGTATTTTTGTATATATATGTAGTAGTATCAGTGAGTTAGATTCCATAATACAAGCTTATAGCTTACTTTGGGTCTAATTAGCCGTGTGTGAAGTTGTCCGGGTATATAATATCTAGTATAAAACAAAGTCGCTTTCCGTGGTCTGTCCCTATGTATGCTTAGATCTTTAAAACTACGCAACGGATTTAGATGCGGTTTTAAATAGATAGAGTGATTCAAGAGGAAGGTTTATATATAGAAAAAATCCCGCAATTCCCACGGGAACGGCCCACAACGCGGGTAAAACCGCGCGGCACTGCTAGTAATTTTATATTACATAATATTGAATACTGAACTCATACTGAACAAATTCTTGATGTATCGGAGTCCACAAATAACATTCCACAACAAAGTTACAACTTCTAAAGCAAGAAGTATTGCGAACGTTATTAACTATGTTTACAAGTTGTATTGTTTAAATGGATTTGAAACAATAACTTCACTTACGATGTTATGTAACAATTTATATTGAATGAACAATATCACTGTTGTTAGGGAAATATATAGTAAACGTCGTATGGCTTGAAGCTTTAATTAGCTTGAGTTTCAGTTTATAGAGAGTTAATTATAAACTGAGTAATTCTCGGTACTGTTCGGGTAAAATAATGTTTTGGGCGTCTTTCGTATTGTGAAGAACAGAACGCAATAGCACAAACGTCAAGACGGTCGAAGTCAAAATTAATATAAACGCTTAATGACAGCATTTTAGTTATCAAATAGTTTATCCCTTTCCGACATACGCTATTTTCTTAAGAGTAAAGGAGACAAATACTTTATAACAGTGTTTTAGTTAATGAGCGTTATAATTAGAGCGAATAAGGCGGTAAGTATATTTAAGTTAACAGATGATTATGAACTTATGGCACTGACTATCAAATAAACTGTCTGTACTTTGTCTGATTGCTCTATTTATATTCCATACATATAGGTCAGCCAAATTATTTCAAGTACTAAATGACATATTTCACTTTTTTTTTGTTATGAATATTCGCCTAAACTAATGCCAAGTTTTCGTCTTAATTTTTGGCAAACAGTAAGTTGTTTACTATAGAGACCTTTTCATTGAGCCAAGATGTAAAATGCTGATTATATCACATGGTTCCTTGCAGTAACTTAGATATTTAATAACATTCTGGATACCTTACTCCAAGTTCCTCTTCATTATCATTACATAGTATAAAACAAAGTCGCGTCTGTTTGTCTTCCGTTTGTCTGTTTGTCTGTATGCTTAAATCTTTAAAATTACGCAACGGATTTTGATGCGGTTGTAATAGGTAGAGTGATACATGAGGAAGGTTTTTATGTAAAAAAATTCCCGAAATTCCCACGGGAACTGGCACAACGCGGGTAAAACCGCGGGGCGCTGCTAGTTACAAATAATAATTTCACACGTAAATATTTTTCAAAAGTGAATCAAATCGTGTAGGTTAGACGCCAACCTTGGTTGTCGGAGTTATAGACCGCCTTCGACAATGTCAAACGATGAAACAACCGGGACCGACAACTTAACGTGTCCTCCGAAGCACGTTAACGCTCAGATAGGAATGTCACTATCGGCCACCCATCCAAGTAGACTTGAGCTTAATTAATTAATTAAATTATTATTTGTGAATTTCAGACACTGCCAGAATGTAATTTGCCACGCAATTTCATTTTCAATTTCCATAATCATTTTGAATTACAAACTCGTTTGAATATCTCAGTAACATAAAGTGATAATTCGTTTCAGAACGATATCAAATATCCAACAGAAATTGCAAAAAAAAAAAACAAAACACTACACATTTCATTACTTTTTTATCAAATCAAAATACCAGAGTGTCAGGGATAAAAATAATTCCTACGACAGCCATCAAAATCCTTGGCAAATTCCTTGAGCCCCAGTGACGATATTTAATAAGGGTCCAAAATAAATAACGACTGTGCGGACTACTCATTTTACAAAAGGGATTCTGAAAAGAGACTCGTTTAGAAATAATATCGTTTTAAATAAATTAGTGTCATTTATCTGGGCTCGGTCACGAGTCTTGGTTGGGACTTTAATAAATTATCTAAGATATTCTCTCTGGTTACATAGTGATATCCGGATTTGATTGACTGCTGAAAATGGCATCGCTCCTTCTTCATCCATATCGCATTACACAATGCCTTCAGACTATCTAGACATCCCTGGAGATAAAGATCCAGTAGAAACGACGCTTTTGAAAAATTGACGGTGGTGGAATTGAGAAGACTTTTTTGTTCTGAGTTTGACTATCAATCGTTTCCGAAAATGGAATTATGAAATTCTTTAAGTATTTCAGCAGTAGGAAATCCCACTGCTGAGCAAAGGCTCTCATCTCACGCAATATATCAGTGCGATGATTTTCTTAAATGAAAATAAATCTCAGCAGAGATTTCATCATTATGAAAAACATATATTAAATATTGATCGTAAGACAAATATTGCACAATAATGCGTCACATTTCATTTAGTATTCACTGTTGTATTGAATTTGGAAACTTATCACGAGATTCTCGCTTTAATATTCAATCATTTGATCTCCGCACCTCGAAAAATTAAAAAAAATATTTCCATCGCTCGCGAGTAGAACGCCGGTTCAAAGTGAACTGTTTGGCGTCATAGTAAAGGTTAATTTAGTTTGCGAAAGGGTCTGAAAACACCGGATGTGAAATTTTCCACCGTAGCTTCAGGATTGTTCCGAACTAGCGGGATTCATTCACGGTGTATTTTTGGCTTGACGTTTCGTTTGGAATGGTGTCATCGCCACACATATGAGACCGGGTTGCCGACCCCGCTGGAGTAATACAAACAAACAGCTGATCGATATCTGATACTTACCATCTAACTAAGTACTGACAACCAGAAGATAGACCTCCAATAACAAATGGATAGATTAACTTTCATTCGGTACATTTTTTATTTTTTGTGTTATTCATGACTTTCTAAGATGTGTTGTCCAAGTCAAATGTCCCTAATGTGAAATAATACTTCGATATTGCTTTGACGCTTCATCAAAAATAAGCCATAACTCAACAAACCCAAAAAGTCTCATTTGCAATTGAACAGTTTGGTACAATAAAGCAAATTCTTGAAATACTGACTCCAACTTTTACCAACCCTGGTGGTAACAAGATCTTCGACACGTACCAAACTCACCGAACATATGTTACGAAATTAGTTTTCTTTTTTGACGTCAGACTCAAGTCGAGAATGCACTTACAACCAAACTGGAATCACACAAGAACTTCACGGATTCTTAAAACTTTCAAAGAATAAGTTTATATTGAGTTGTAACTTTGATATTATCGTAGCTACGACGTATAAACCAACTATGACGTAATTTTGAAAACTTTAGATACTTAACATCGCAGGTCAATGAACGGTTGGTAACATTTAAAGTGTTATCACATCAAGGGCTCTTTTAATTTAAAAGCGTTTTCAACGTCTTATTACGTGCCGCCGTCGTCCGCACGCACAGGCATTATTTTGCTTTGTTTTTCATACAAAGTACGCGCAGCTGGAGGACTAAAAACGCTTTAGGTAATTGCTCTTATAGGTAGTGCATAGATTTATCAGTCATTTTATGTCATCTTGTAAATGTTACAGATAAACTTGATCTCATTTTCAGTAGCCAAGTCAAAACTCAATTGCTTAACCGAAGACAACTTCATCCTTCAACACATTTATTAGATCCACAAACACCTATCCCCTTCTTTACAGTTTCAATTATATCAAATAACAAACCTTAGTAACTAATCGATCAGGGTTCAAGATACTTATGAGGTTTCCAACCGCTTTCAGAACACTCACCGCCATAAATTAATTGGAAGTTAAAGCTGAACACTTGCAGCGCTCACTGTACACTGAAAGACTTAATTAAAACGTATTGTGTCGTAAATCGCACATACACCTATTACAAATACTCCTTTAACCCGGCGCCAATGACGTGAAAATAATTTCAAAGACAATGACCCTGGGTCATAATGACCCAAATTTCATCGATCGATTTTCAGGAAATTTAATAAGTCAGCTTAATTTTAATTATTGTGTATGTATAAAGGATTATTTACTGAGCTAATAAAACAAAAATAAAACTATTGTATTACATAAATCAAATCTTTATTAATTATTTAACAACACATGCAAAATCATCTATAAAAAACACAACGAGTCTATATTTTTAATTTTTGGCAAAAATGTCTTAGTAATAATAGGAATTATAGATAAGATAAATAATTCCTATTATTACTAAGAAATTTCACAACAATAACAATAATAATAACAATAAATCAGTCTTCTACTTCACAACTCACAGTCATAGAACTGCTGCAATTATTGCAGTATGAAATTAATCTCGCTGCGCAGGCGGCGTCGCACTGAGCGGGTCAACGAGGCGGGTAGAGGGGGGCTGTATCGCCAGCTACACTAACGCTCGAATCATGAAATAGACGCGAAAAAAAAATATGAACGTTTAAAACTGCCTCGGGTCAATATGACCCAGCGTCAATGACGCCGGGTTAATAAATAGTCCTTTACCTATTTTATGCGGGTCGTATTACGTTACCTCTAAAAGTGAGTAGTTTTAACAACAGTAAATTGACGCATAACATTTGCCTACTTGATTGTACCACTCTTTAAGAGAGAGTCCTTAATTGATTTTACAATGATTAATGATTATGACGATGATACAGTTACTGTTCCATACTTTGATATCTAAATTCCTTATGGTGATTTAACCTAATAGTTTTGTAGTGGGTTAATGAAGATACTGCCCGAAATATAGAAAGTAGTTTAAAAGAAAATAATTGTATAATCGCAATATTTAGCAAAAAATAATCATTAGCACAACATCATAAATCGCGGGTTTCACGAAATCCATTTAATTTAAATGAAATATTTAGCAAAAAATACTTGACCACTTCAAACTGGTTTTGCAAAATAGGCCTAGGTAAATAAGTTTCGAAAAAAATCAAAATATTAATGCCTACCACCTTTTTATTTCCATTTCAAATGTCAGACTAGTTAATAAATATTAATGTATGTTTAATTTTGTAAAGAGATACGTACTTTTTAGAGGTCTAGTTGGTTATAAGGGATGGCCATAGTCTGCATATTTAAAATACCCGCGTTGTACCCGTTCCCGTAGGAATTTCAGGATGAAAAGTGGCCTATAACCTTCCCGTTGAATGTGGCTATCCATTACAAAAATATTTTTTCCAATCGGACCAGTAGTTCCTGAGATTAGTGCGTTCAAACAAACAAACTCTGCAGCTTTATAATATTAGTATAGATAAAAACTATATTAACTGCCGCACTCAGAGACGTCCATTAAATCGAACTTAATTATTTGCCATAATTTTCCATACATTTGTTTATTTAGGACAGCCAGTAAAAGTTATAATATACAAATACTACACATAACACAAAATTAAAATATAAATGCACTTTTTTAGCAGCCACAGCGTGCTTAACTAATTTACTTAAAACATCCTTACTTAGTACATTATAATTATGTTAAAATCACTCATCAAATCTCAACTTAGGAAGCAATAGATGTAACGTACGTCTGAGTAAGGGCGTTAGTAACTTTTCCGTGACCACAAGCGACAAATAAAAAGGGAAACTAAAAGCAAAGCGTTCTAAAACGTAGTTTGACAACCCTTATTTATGTATAAAAACATAAGAAGGAAATGAAATGAGTAGCAAAAACTACAGCAAAAACATGCCGAGCCTATGAATTATTCATTCAGTATTACAGATCTTAGAGATTCATGTGACAACATGTGAATAGGTCTTTCTTTCTGTTGTAAACCATTATTATAATATTCTTCCAGCCTTTACATAATTTGTTTCAAAGACATTGACTATAAATGTATCATATTTATACATTCATTTGTATCAATATTTGCAAAATATTTATTTGAGTTAATATCATAAAGCTGAAGAATTTTTTTATCTTCGGAATCACCGGTCGGATTTGAGAATGTTTTCTTTTTGTAACTATACGAAAACCTCATTCGAAGGAAGGTTATACTCCACTCTTTATCCCGGAATACCTACGGGAATGGATATAACGCGGATAACACCGCAAGACGCTACTAGACTATTTGCTACTTGCTATATCTATAATATAAAAATGAATCGCAAAATGTGTTGGTAAGCGCATAACTTCAGAACGACTGCACCAAATTGGATGAATCTTTTTTTAATGTGTTCCTTATTGTCAGGACAAGATTTTTATATAAGAATTAAGGAATAAAAATCCCAAAATTCCCACGGGAACGGGGGCGCTGCGTGTGAAACCGCGGGGCACAGCTAGTTTATTATATTATTAATAGTCGAATTCACCGTTCAATTTGATATTTGCGTTCTTTTATCAAAATATCTTTACCATTACAAAAAGTCGTAGTTTATTCCGAATCTTCTGAATAGACCGGATCCATAGTAAAGTACTTGGTTCAAAGACCACATGGCACCCAGTATCTCCCGTGTTTTGTTTGGACGCGACCCGGGCCGCGTCACCCAAACACCAACAAACAGATGGACAAACACACGACCGCTGCGTGCTCATTCATTAACGTAGGTTGCAGCCAACAAAATAATCTTTAAATCCTGTTCGTTCATGCTGGATTGAATGGCGAAGTCGGAACGCCTAATTAGGAAATCAAATATCATGTCGGAATACCAGTGGTAAGCGAATGGTTCTTGGTTCTTGTTTATATTAATTGTAAGTATGTAGTACATACTTACAATTAATATAAAACTATGTACTTAATTATTTTCATTACTTTAGGAATAGATATTAAGCTCACGCATCTACTCGTATTATAATTAATTTTTTCATGCCTCTTCAACTTTTTTTATTATTCAATATTAACAGATTACGCATTGATATCAATAATGAGTAATTTTTGGTGATGGCATTTCATTACCAAATATTATGAAATAACATTTAAAAATATGTATTTCCAAAGGCAATTAACGTTAAACTTTTATCCACAAAACAACATAACGGAATACATTTACGAATATAAATGACAGTTTCCCCTAAACCTGTCATTTGCCGACAACGATCACATAGTGTTGACAGAGTATTTGATGCCAACAATTAATCATAGCCAAAGGAATTAATTACACTGGAGCCCAATCTACATCACGAAAACAACCGCTTTAATCTGTCAAAATTTCGACACTCACAAACTAAATTACGATTAAACCATTAGTGGTAACTTAAAAATAATTATGATGAATGGATGGACTGGAGAAGGTGTTACTTTGAATGAAAACAAGTTTATTATTTCGCCAGAAGGTTTTTAGATTAAGTATAAAAACCGTTACTACGAGTACTAGACTAAGTTCTTAAAGAATCATTGAAATATTGAAAATATAAAAGCAAACTGTGCTCTGCTAAAACATCATACAATATTCAAAGAAATGGATTTGTAAATCAATCTCAAGATAGTAAAAAACATTACAAACTTCAAAAAAGGTATCCATTACCAGCCGCCAAAGTGAAAAGAATTTTTATTAAAATAATTTTTCAATACCCACAAGACCTCACTGAAAGGAAAATATTCATAAAAATTAATGGTAACAAATTAAATTCCGAAACCAATTTTGGGAGGGAATGTTGAAAAATAGACGCGAAATTATCATAAAGAACTGTCCCGATGAATTTACATTGTCTATATTTTCCCGACTACAATTAAGGGGATGCTGCTCCAAATTAAATTCCAAAAGAGGGGTACAGTTCTCAACACTCAATTTACATACATCCGGAGAAGAGTTTCAGCTTTACTTTGCTTTGCGAGATTGCACGTACGCTTTAATTGTTTTACCGATTACTAACTTACTTTCGTAAATTCTGACGTTTACGTTAGAATAAGTAGTCTTATTTCAAGTTCCAGAAGTAATACGATGTAGTACAAGTAACAGATACTTAACTTTGAAACGTTACTATCAAGTAAATCCACTTTGTATATACCAATTTATTTTTCTATTCTACAAAGTTTTCTTAGGAAAGGTATTTCAAAACTGTATACTAAGCTGAACTAAGTATCTGCAAGATAAGTCACCTCTGCAACTTTTAAACGCTGGATTATTCAGAGTCGTGCTGCAAGTTCCGAGCAATCCTTGAGCATCCGAGGTTGTATCGATACAAAGTACTCACAATGTACAAGGGCTTATTGCCTTAGAACAAGAACGGTGCAATAAAATAATAATGTACTAGGAGCTTACTGCAGAACAAAAGACTTCCTGTTTCCTTCTCTTCCTCTCAGACAATGACAAGCTTAGATAGATTACTCATCTATTTATTGATTACATTCTCAATTTCATCTTATTAACAAAAGTAATGAAACAAAATAGATTCAGCTACTTAAGAGTAACAGCTACGATATCACATAAAATTATACACATAAAATTATAAGTCAAACTCATTACACCCCTCTTTTTTGCCTTAGGCCAAAATAGGAACATCCGACAAAAACCAGCACGTTTAATCAAACAATTACAAAGTTTGCCGCCTTATTACACCAAATAATGTAAATATTTAATGGGCGTGTGTATGTGTTTAAGATTGCGGTAAGTATTTAATTTTAGATGGTTTAAAACAGTTCTTTCTGCCGCAATCAGTGTTATTAATGTAGTTAAGAGAATTATCAGAAGATAATCGTGTCCGTTTGACATGTAATGTATGAATTTTCAGCCATTAGTTAATTCAAATTCAAATTCAAATTCAAATTCAAATTCAAATATTTATTTGCTTCAAAACATGGTATACAAAGATGTAATTAAATATAAGGTAAGTGCAGCATGTTTCGCCATATATTATAGCATGCAAAAGAAATTGTCAATCATTATCATAAAATTAACACAAAAAAAAGTTTTTTTTTTTTTTACATATCAAAATATTCGTTTAGACTGTAAAAATTATATTCTTTTAGCCAACATAATATACATTTCTTAAATTTTTGTTTACATAAAGTCTTCAGTTCATTTGGCAATTTGTTATAAATTTTTACACACATAACAATAGAATTCCTATTATATTTAATTGATTTTGGTACATCTTGCAGTACAAGTCTATGAGGGTTTCTCTGTAGTCGATCACTCACATCATGGGCTTTTTTAAATAATTCAGGGTGCTGTTTTACAAACATACAAGCCTCATATATATATATACACGGCAATGGCATTAGATCAAGCGTCTTAAATAGTGGCCGACAAGATTGATATGGTGGTATTCCACAGATAGCTCTGAGGCATCGTTTTTGGGCTAGAAATGCTCTGTTAACGTCTACACTGTTACCCCACATGAGGACACCATAGCGCAAGATAGATTCTACATACGCATGGTAGGTTGTGACAGCTGTTTCCCTATCAGTGACGTTCTTAATTTTTGCTAGTGCATATACAAATTTATTAACTCTATTAGTAAGATTATCGACTTGTACTTTCCAATTTATATCTTGATCTATGGTAACTCCCAGAAATTTTGCATTTGATACTTCATTTATTTTTTGTACGTTCAGCTTGAAGTTGTATTTAGCTTGTTTTGATCTATTAAAATTAATAAAATTGCATTTATTTAAATTAATTTGCAGATTATTTCGTTGTAACCAAAGAATAACATTGTCAACGGTATTATCAATTTCTTTTTCATGGTCATGTATACATTTCATGTTAGATTGTTTGTCAGATGTCACAATAATTGATATGTCATCTGCAAATAGAATTTTTTTATGATTTGTTACGTCAGATATGTCATTAATATATAATAAAAATAAAATTGGACCCAATATACTTCCTTGAGGAACACCACAGTCATTATTCCTATATTCTGAAGTATACTCCGTCAATTCATTGTTTATTGGATTTATCTGGGTGACGACTACGCATTGTTTTCTGTAAGATAGGTAAGATGCCAACCATTTAAGTGGTAACCCTCGAATACCCAATCGCTCCAGCTTATCCAGTAGCAGGCGATGGGATACAAAATCAAAAGCTTTTGTTAAGTCAAATAACAATGCGGTAGTTAGTCTATTTTTATTGAGTTGTCTAAGTACCGTGCTTATGAGGTTATAAATAGCTAGTGTAGTTGACTTTCCTTTTTGGAAGCCATATTGATCTTTATTGATTATTTTAAACTTATCACAAAAATCTAATAATCGCTTTAACATACACTTCTCTATAATTTTAGATAATATTGGGATTAGTGTAATTGGTCGGTAGTTATGAATATCTTCCCGTTTACCTTTCTTAAATAACGGTTTAACTATAGATAGTTTTAGTATACTGGGAAATGTTCCAGTGGAAAATGATAAATTTATCAAGTGAGTTAGAATAGGGGTTAATTCATTAATGCAAGCTTTAATTACCTTGGTATTTATTCCATCATATCCTTCTGAATTTGTGTTATTTAGAGAGATTATTTCATTTCTCACATCTTTTTCTGATAATGGTTTCAAAAACATGGTATTCGTATTGTGTTTAATGCGTTGAGACGCTTGATTAACTTCAGGGTTTGCGTTATTTGTATAGTCAATAAAGTTGTTATTGAATGCGGAAGCTATGTCAGTCGGATTAGACATTTTTACATTATCTATTACAATGTTTTCAATTGTAGAGTCAATAGTTATATCATCTGTCTCATTTTTTATTACAGACCAGGTAGCTCTACATTTATTTCGACTGTTGTTAATGAACTTTTGATTAGATTGCTTTTTTGATCGAAATATACACTTTTTTAGTAAGGCTGAATACGAAATATACTTAAGTCTTGTACTTTCTGTTTTATTAGAGTAGTAGTGAGATCTCAAAAATCTTTTCGTTTTACAACTTATCTTCAGACCTTTACTCAACCATTTTTGCTGTTTTGTATTGTTACTTATTTTTATTCTTACTAATGGAAAACATAGATTATAGAAAATGCTAAGTAATTCGTGAAAGTTGCCAAAAGCTTTATCTAGATCCGTCTTCTCATTATATATGTCATACCATGATAAGCTATTTAAACATTTGCGAAATTTATTTATATTATCCATCGAATAGTCTTTTTTGAATATATAATAGGAACTCGGCTTTAAGTACTTATGTGGTATAGGGAACCTTAATAATTGTGCCGTATCGTGGTCAGATAGATGCAATGGAAGAACAGTTGAATGGGCATCTTTAATGTTACTAAATATGTGATCGATGCAGGAGTTTTTACGTGTGGGAACATCAATATGTATGGTCAAGTTATGACTGTAACATAGGTCTTGTAAATTATTTCTTAGTGTTCCTGTTTTCAAAGTATTTATATTTATGTCACCGAGTACAACGATTTTTGTGGAAGGTTTATAGCGGGCGTGCAACTCATACATAACCGCGTTTAATTTATCCATGAATGTAATTGGGTTTGAGTCCGGTGTTCTGTACACACATAAGATTACAAGGTTATATGAAGATACTTCTATACCACAAATCTCAAATTTTTTAGGGATCGCATGTTTTTGCAGAAACGTTAGCTCTTTGTATGATATGCCGCGTTTAGTTAAAATACAAACACCTCCTCTCTCTTTTTCTCTATAAAAACCACTTGCCAGTTTATAATTGTTCATCTTTAAATAACCTTCGCTACCTGATTTTAGGAATGTTTCTGTAAAACAGAGTATATCTGGGTCAACCCCTGATTCCTTTAATTCTACAAGAGTAATTTCCAATATATTAAGTTTTGATAAAATACTAGCAATATTTTGATGCAAAATCGTAAAAGTATTATCAGATATAGTTAGCTTATTAGTTACGAAATTTCCTGTTTTTGTCAACTATTGGGAAGTAGTCTTTAATTGTTGTTTTATTTCTAACAAGCCTATTACTTTCAGAGCTATTTGCGGCAACCTTTTCAACTTTATGAGAATGTGCCCGGTTAAAATAATAAGGTATAGTTCCCTTGGGATACTTGATAATGCCATTGTCCGATGTTTGGTCAACAGGGGAATTACGTTGAATGAGCTTCTTAAGTTCTTTAGGATTTAAATACTTTTTGTCATAATCAATACAGTCAATTGAGTGATTTAAAGCTTTAGATATATTAAATGGATTATTATACTTACAGAATACATAATGGCAGTTTTTAAATTCTTTTGCAATATTTGTTAGACCTGTATTCAAGCGGGCCACGTCCAGATACATATTTTTAAATACATTTAATAAGAATATGTCATTATCTCTATATTGTCTTAGTAATATACGTAATTGACTAAACACAATTTTATGATCATAATCATTTTCGCCTATACATATAACAATTTTGTCACTTGTGTTTAAACTAAGGTTGCTGCATCCCTTGAGAACTTCTGTCGTTGGAGCAAAGGGTTTGGAAAAAAACATCAGTACATGAAGGCGGAGTGATAGTTCTTGGTTTTGGCGGAGAAACCTTTTTACGTCTTGTAACATATGATTCGTTTCCGCCAGAAGGTGTTGAGGACTTTAATCCTTTTTGCGTACAAAATTTGCAACGCCATTTGGCTTTTGAATCCTTATTCAAGAGGCGATGAAGCTTTTCGGAATATCCAATACAATCGAAATCATAACTGTTCTTGCATGAGTAACATAAAGCCAGATTTATTGAATTATTCTCCTTTTTACATATATTGCATGTTGCTAGTGTCGCCATCTTGCGGTTTAACGTTGTCAACTTAGTTGATTTAACTGACATATTAACCGCCGAATCTGACTGAGACGTTACGAACAATACAACTGAGAAAAGTTTCTTCACAAAAATATATAGCGGTCATTGGGGTTTGAACCTCCGCTTCTTCGACGCTTGCGCACTTAATTTGCACAGGTTCGCAACTGAGCCAACTGTCTTGTTAGATAGCTGGTTGAAATTAATGTGTGGTTTGTAGTTGAAACAGTATTGTGGTCAGTTGAGAGTCCAAGGGTCACTTTATTTAAATTTGTGCGACCGTTTACACCGAAATGAATTTTCAAATTAAATCACTTCACACTGGGTTTTTTGCCACGAATATTATGTTTTATTATAATACACTTGATTGATGATGATGTTTGGTAGTAATGTTATTGTTTATGTTTGTATTTTTATTTTTATCACTGTTTACCTAATATACTTTATAACTTTGTTAAATCTTTGTTTTCTTCAACGCCAACACTAGTACACGTACTTTAGGCCTTACTGTACATGAATTAACACTTTTTGTTATAATATGTGTATATTTACTATTTAAAAATAATTTATATCACAGAGCTGTTGTTTACATCGGCACTAGCGCCATCTCTCCATAGTAAGTTTAATTAATCTTTTTATTTAATAAAATCTTTTTGTTTAATAAAAGTAAATTGTCAGTTTAATTGACGTCTCTATGTATGGGAATTACACTTTTGTACTCGTAGTTCAATAAGATGTACCTAAGATGTTAGATGCAGTAATTGATTGACATAACAGCAGATTGCGGCAGATTGTCAATTGCAAATGTCAATAATATGTCAACTTCATTGCAAAAACAGCATCATGAAAAACAGCAGACATCCTTCTTCAATTTCAAACATAAATATAGAATACTAGTCGCGCCCCGCGGTTTCATTCGCGTTGTACCCGTTCCCGCGGGAATTTCTGGATAAAATGTATCCTATATGTTATTCTGATGTATAACCTATTTTACTGTAAAGTATCAATCAAATCCGTTCGGTAGTTTTTGCGTGGAAGAGTAACAAACATACATCCATGCGCACATACATCTATCCTCACATCACCTTTCGCATTTACGAGTATAATCTTAGTAGGATAGGATAGATATATATCGACAGTTATTTACTTCTACCGTTCACAATATATCTATCTAAATCCTTCGATCCTTCCACACAAAAAAAAATCATCACTCTATTGCAGCAAAATGCATCTCAGAGTATCGAATAACATAATCTATGACGATAAAGAGTTTTATGATTCATGGACCGGAGGAAATAACTCGTAAGTTTTACGAGTGCATTTTATTATCGTTTCACGGTAAACGAATCAGCTTTACATAGTAAATGTCGCAGTTAAAACATATTTTTCTCTAGAAAACTATATACGTGTGCGTAAGGTTAATTGCAAATGTCATGTGTTCTAGTGTAATAAACTAATGGACACAAGTACTGATGGACACGAAAGTTATTAGCAGGATTCCAGTCTATGTACCTAGTGGTCAAAGGGAATTTAGATTGAATGGCGAGTGGTTGCATGTTCAACATCATTGCGCCAAGGCTCATCAAACAAAGTTACTCGCAAGATTATAAATAAGTGTATAGTATATCGACATATATCGACTTGACAAGCCCGGTGGCACAGTGGCAGTGAGAGCGCTTACTGTGTCGGGGGTTGCGGGTTCGATTCCCTCCCGGAGTCAACAATATGTGCAGGCATAGTTGTTGGCGACGACGTCTGGGTTTCAATTATATATTCTCTTAAAATATTTGTGTATGTATATGTAGTAGTACCAGTTAATTAGATTCCATAACACAAGCTTAGAGCTTACTTTGGGTCTAATTAACCGTGTGTGAATTTGTCCAGGTATATTTTATTTTAAGTGTTTATATTTCTTTTGAATTTTTCTAGTTCTATGTTCTATGTATATACCTTTATCATGATTAAAATAATTAAGGATGTTCGTCGCACGCAACACATTTTTGAGTACGTCTTCAATGTATGATAATATATGAAGATCCTGCATAATATAATCTAATCCTACACGTACTATAGACTTTCGATGGAACCTTTATTGAGAAGTGGCATTAGATGAATAATTCGAAATAAAATACATATTTCAAAATAATCCAGTCGATTTCGGTAAACTAAGAGCCCTTACCCACTTGTCCTCTGCCGGATACGAATTTATCGGGTCGCCTCGTCTGTTATTTCGGCACAAAATCGGAGTCTGAACAGTATGAGTTATTACTTAAGTTCCATGTAAATTGTTGTGCCATTGGAACGTCCGATTAAAATCCAAGAACGACAGCCAGCAAGTGAGAAAGGATGAAGCATAGACTAGATAATGTTACCTGGTTTTCTCCGCATGCGCCACTGCACCGGCGGCGGCGCCGGGCTGCCGGAGCCCGACGATGCCAGCTTGAAGGCCGTCACCTGCCAACAGACGGACATGCAAATTATCTACAATGTCTATTTTATGTATGTTTAAGAGCCCTATATCTTATGAAAACATGATGCCATGACTATTTTACCCGCTTGGGTCGGCAACAAAATATAAAAGTCTACACAGAACTTAATCATACTACAATAAATATGCTAACATATGAATGCGAAATTTCTCTATTCATAATTTGACAAAGTACTTAAGTGGTCAACATTTTCATGGGCTGACTGAACTGTTAGTACCCTCACTAAAAACGTTATGTGCCACAATTACAAGGGCGTGGAGGTGGCGTTGCTTGCACCGAAGCGAAGGTATTAATTAAGTAATAGGTATATTGTATCAAACACATGAGGGCAAGCGATACCATTGAGAGTAGTCTTATTTTTCCTTCTTCAAACTGATAAACTTGCTTCAGCTATTTTGTATCAACAACCAAATCACCCTCTTGTCCGACGCAACCTTGTTCTTAATGTTAGGACCCTCCCTTAGTAACTATCCAAAAATAAACATTACTGTGTTACTGACAAAACGCAACGACATGGAACAGGCTTGAGAACAGCCTTTGTGTGAGTCTTTTCACTATACTACCCGTATACTATGCGACGACTATGCATAAGTTACTCTTACACTCTATGGTTTCACAAATTTATTGATATAGACAAATTTGATTGATTTCCAGCCCTACACGATTCTTCCTGAAAAGTAAAAAGGTCTTTGAACCCTTTTCCTCAATGGAAGAGATTGTCTAAGACTGAAAAAGCAGTCATGATGTTCATGGTTTGAATATTAACTTTCGTAAGAAAAACTAGATTATGCATAAGGTTAAATTGTAACTAAACTGTTACGAGTATATTAAGTACAAATATTGTAACTAAACTGTTACGTATAATTCATATGATGTAAAAGGAAGCATTTACATCATTAACATTATGCTCTAATATCCATTAGTTTTATACAATTCTAAAGGGTAAAGTCAAAAAGGACATACATACTAATACGGACCAAAACATGCCAGATAATAGGGACTAACTAAGCATAATAGTAGAATGTATGATCTACGTAAGAAGTATTTTTAATAGCTTGTCCAAGTGTCCACTTCATAATAGGTACATGTTGTTATTATTCTCATTCATTAACATAGGCCACGCACACACAGTTGTTGTTTACAAACTACGTATATAAACAGTAAACACTATTGTGTATATAAAATTATAATGTGTAAATGTTATACTTTAGTTACATGTCTAACTACTAACATCCATAGTGTACATTACATAGTAAAGTTCAAAGTCTCGGAATTAGGAGCCAATATTTCGACATCACGAGTCTAAAATTAACTCTATTGAATTTAACTAAACAATCCCGATAGGCTAAAACATTGTATTATGTAAATAAACTCTCGGAACAAACAACATTTTCCAACATTTTCCGAGCGGCTAGCGACATCTATCCCAGTTCGTTTGAACTAAAAGGCGACACAGTTTGAATTGAATTAGCGGGCAAGGGTGTTCGCTCAATGGTTTGTATCTGACCATGTAGTTACCTTTTAATGGGATAGGTGGCGTGACTTGTACACTTATAAGAGTTGCAGGTAAGTTTGGAAAATGATATTAATTTTAAAAGTTTTGCACTATAATAATTTGTGGAACAAAAATAGATTATTGGAAGCATGATAAACAATGTCCCAAATATGAATACCTATTCTTCATACCCTACCTTACTCTATATTTCAACGCTATGCCTCCGAATATTAAGTTGCAGGAAGTTACTGTGTAGGTGTGAGACTAACAAAATGTATAAAATATTTTTAAGAATTCAAGGCACAATCTTCCCTGATGAGCGTTTCCTTTGGCAACAACGCGATACGAATAAAATATACTCCCTACAAATTGGTAGAATGCTTTTCGACACCAACCTTCGTTAAAATAAAGTTAAAATAACTTAAATATTACTCATATTTAAATTAGAAAAAGATTCAAGATTATCGAAATAACATTTCACATTTCGTTTTAATAAAGTGGCTAAAGTGTTCATTACCCGTTTGGATCAATGCAAAGCAAATGAACGTATTGAATACTGATGTCTGCTAAATCTCCTTAGGGTAGCAACCCGTAATTGCTTACATTGATCTCAACCCGATTTTTTAACTCGAAATCAGATCAATAAGTATTAAGTTCTGTCGTTAAGATTAGATCTCCACATGGACATTAATACTTTAAATACGAATTTTAATGACAATCTACACCAAAATCCACTTTTGTTTTTGTTTCATGAGGATCTTTATGCTATAGTGTAGTTATTGACGGTCTCCGAAAAACGCATAAGTTTTACAAAGTCTGCTCTAACAACCGTTCGATTACCTCTGCAAACATTCAGCTAAGTGCTGTTTGCTGTTATCAAAATACTGGTCAGGGATCCATTACTTTTAATACCTTTAATCTGACTAAAAGCTTTCGTTTAAATTCCTTCAAGTATTCCAAATGAAGGCTTAACAGGGGGTCTAACGAGTTGGCAACAAAGCAACTAGTAGGTGTTGAAACGACCAGTTACAACGGAAATAGAAACGAAACGGAATCCTCGTATTGGAAAGGTTTTTACACGTGTTACCCACAATACAAAGGACGATGGTGCGGTTTTATCTGGAAATTCCGCCATTATCACAGAATTTGGTTTTTACATGTCCATTTTACCTCACAATTTCCGACCTCCCTTTTGACTTTTGTGGGTTTTTCTCGAGTTTATAAATATCAAGTTTTTAACTGAATTACTTAAAAAAGGAAGAGATTTTCTATTTGACGGTATATGTGTTTTCTCTCTGGCATTCGCTAACATCGTCCTACTTTATAAATCTTTTTCTTTCATATTCCCAAGCATGGGTTGAGAGAAAGCCTTTTATGCCAACTGAAAGGTTACAAAACAACCACTAAACGAAGTCTCATCCAGACATTTTAAGTGACTCATTTCATATGTACAACTTATATAAAAATGGTCGTAGTCAAAGAGTAGTTCCTCTTTGACTCTTTTACCTTCCTTCCTAATATTTTAGTGAAATTTCACTTAGTTGCTTTGACTAGGCATTCCTTTGATATTCTCTTTTTTATGTCCATTGGGAAAATGAAAGTAAACTTGTATATTAAGGCATCTTTTCTATGTTAAAACTTTTGGGGTAATGTCGTTTGTTACAGCACGTACTTTTGTATCCACGTCCCCAACTTTAGCTGCGACTTTGAAAGTTTGTAACAGTATCATATTTCTACCTTTAAGTTAAGACAATGGTACTAAATTATTTATTTTAGTAACTAGCCATCTTCTACTACGAGTATATACTTCTTTATGCTATGCAACTCAACAGATTAAGATACAATATAGCACATTAGTGTAACTTAATACCCAAGTTTACAACGCTCATAAACGGACCAAGGAATTATAAGTATCATAAATATTACCTTACTTAGGCTACCTATTTTTTCCAATGAAACAACAAATCGCGTCATTAATTATCTAAATTACTGGTACCTAAATGGGCCCAGATCTGTTTACCAAAGATTATTACACACTAACTGGCTCTTATATCTTATGATTTTTAATATATAATGGTACTAATTGTATCGTGTTACATTTTTAATTGCTTTGTAAACGTGTCTTTCCGAGTAGGACTGCAGATCCTGCAGCCGGTCCTGGACCATTAAGTAAACCATACTTTATGGAGGGCCCCTTCGGACTTAGGTACAAATTCCTTGTGATTTGCATTTGCAACTGAAGGTAAGACTATCCGTATTTGGTATAGTTATTTTATTTCACTAGCACCCCTGTATCATACGTGCAGCTGTAATGAGGATATACACCCGTAACTATTAGTACCGTCGACAAGATCATCTATACTAATATTATAAAGCTGAAGAGTTTGTTTTGTTTGTTTGTTTGTTTGTTTAAACGCGCTAATCTCAGAAACTACTGAACCGATTTGAATAATTCTTTCACTGTTAGATAGTCTATTTATCGAGGAAGGCTATAGGCTACATTTTATCCCGGATTTCCTACGGGAACGGGCACAACGCGGGTAAAACCGCGGGGCGCTGCTAGTTGTTTATATTCATTTGACAAACTTAACTGCCTATCGAAACCGAATGACATTTCTCCGTTTACTCAATCTATGGTAGATTGAGCCTTCGCTACTTCAAAGACAATGTGTATATAATTACCTACACAATTAAGACACAATAAAATCACCTTCAGCTGCCCGCAGTTTTACCCGCGCTGTGCCCGTTCCCGTGGGCATTTCGGAATTTTTTTATGTTAAAGTTAGAGGATAATTCAGGGTCTTGGAAGATAAAATAATAGAAATATACTTGGAAAATCGTAATAGCAAATATAATATGTAAAAGTATTTTTAACAGGAAAAACGACAAGTCAATAAGGAAACAAAATCTAGTGTCAACCCAACACATAGATAAACTTTATAAAGTAGTTTCTATTTCAACATCTTCTCTCTTTGTCAAGTTTAGCCAGTGTCTTCTCTTTCACTGAGCATTCCAATTTTTCTGCACAACATCGTCAGCCTGGGCCTGAACAGTGGCTTGGTCATCATGTCAGCCAACTGCATCTCTGACGAAACTTTCTCCACTTTCAGCACACCGTCCGTTACAGCTTCCCTTATGAAGAAGTGACGAATCCTGATGTGTTTTGTTCGATTATGAAACTCGTAAGGCGGGTTTCTAGCTAACTTAATTGCAGACTCATTATCCACATACAGCACAGGTGTATCATCTGTGTGCTGAATACTAGCCAGCAAAACTTTTAGCCAAATTATTTCCCGAGTTGTCTCACTCGCAGCGACAACTTCTGCTTCGGTACTTGAGATAGCAACAGACACCTGTCTGTGGCTTTTCCAAGAAATTATCCCTCCAGCGTACATGCAAACCATTCCTGATGTGGACCTGCCAGTTTCTAAGTCCCCACCGTGGTCTGAATCACTGAAACACACTAGTTTTTTATCAGAGTTTCTTTTGTAAGTCAACCCCCAGTTCATAGTGCCTTTCAAATACCGCAGGATTCTTTTCACTTTAGTGATATCCTGGTTCGATGGGTTATCTAACTTTCTAGAAGCAACTCCGACAGCATAGGCAATGTCGGGCCTGGTTCCGACCATGAGATAAGCCAGAGCACCAACTGCTTGTCTATACGGGAAATTAGATTTACTTTCAATCTCTTCTGTTTCCGTCACGTCGTCTTTGATAATTGGTGTTCCAACCGGCTTACACTCATCCATCCCAAACCGCTCTAATATTTTCTTTGTGTAGGCAGTCTGATTCAACTCAATCGATCCATCTTCTCTTCTTGTTATCTCTAAACCAAGATAGTAATTTGCAGGCTTCGATTTGATCTTGAATCTTTCTTTCAGCTCACACAAGAACTTTTCTAATTCTTCTTTATGAGTAGATGCAAGCAGACCATCATCTACGTAAAGAGCCAGTATCAGCTTCTTCTCTCCTCTCTTCCTTACAAAGAGGCATGGATCTGCTTCACTCTTCTTAAATCCAACTTTCACTAGAAAGTCTTGCATGCAATTATTCCAGCATCTAGGGGCTTGTTTAAGTCCATAAAGGCTCCTCGTCAACTTGCATACTAAGTTTGGTTGATCGTTATACCCTTCTGGTGGTCTCATGAAAATCTCCTCTCCAAGACTTCCATATAAGAAAGCGGTGGATACATCGAATTGCATCAAATGCATATTTTCTTGTGCAGCAATACTTAGGATAGTCCTAATCGTACTCATTTTTGCTACAGGACTGAAGGTTTCGAAATAGTCCACACCCTTCTTTTGAGAATACCCTTTTATCACCAGTCGCGCTTTATAACGTTCTATGCTTCCATCTGGATTTGTCTTTACTTTGTAAATCCATTTACATGGTATAGCCTTTCTTCCCTTAGGTAAAGATACCATTTCCCAAGTTTCGTTTTCTTTCAACGACTTCAATTCATCATCCATAGCTACTTTCCACTTTTCCTTATCTTTGGATTCCATAGCTTCTCTGAATGATTGAGGTTCTTTTATATCATTCAACTCTGCAACTGTCATCATCACAAAATCATCAAATTTTTCAGGTTTTCTCAACGTTGAACGATCTCTTAGTCTCATACCTTGCTCTTCCTCTGGTAAGACTTCTTCATTTTCAACCTCACTTTCTATATGTTCAGACCCACAGTCTTCGAATATTTCATCATCAATGGGCTCTTCTTCATCATTATCTGATTCAACTGTATCTGGTTTCACAAGTCTAACTATCGCTTCTGGGATTTCTATTTTACCGATAAGACCTTTCTGGACATTTGGTTCTTGAATACTCTCCTTCGTCTCATCCTTAGACTTCAAAGGCTTTTCTTCAAACGTTACATCTCTGGATCGAACTATTTTGTTCTTCTCTTTAACCCAAATTCTATAACCTTCGTCATTATCGTAACCGACCAGCACTCCTTTGATAGCTTTCTTGTCCAGCTTCTTTCTCGTTATTTTAGGAACATGTGCGTAACAAATACTACCGATTACTCTCAAATGCTTAATCCTGGGCTTCTTGTTGAACCAGATCTCGTACGGTGACTTGTCTAGTGGAGTAGGACCCGTTCTATTCAGTATGTACACTGCGGTATCCACTAACTCAGCCCATAGACTTTTAGGTAAGTCATTTGCATGCATCATCGTCCTCATTGCTTCCACAACGGTTCTATTATCTCTTTCTACGCAACCGTTCTGGTTTGGCGTGTGTGGCATTGTCAATCTTTGCTTTATGCCATAACACTCCAGTATTCTTCTCACATTTCCGTTATCAAATTCTCCTCCATTATCACTTAATAGCTCTCTTACTGTATGTCCTGCAGTCTTTGCTTCAGCTAACATAAGTTCAAGCTTCTTATGAACCTCTGATTTCTCCCTCAGAAAGTAGATAAAGCGGAATTTGCTGAAATCATCTTTGAAGAGTACAAAATACTTGTATTTGGATAAAGAGTTGATGAAAGGCCCGCATACATCTGCATGTATTAACTTTCCTGCTTCAGTAGCTCTTTCTCTTGTTCCAAATTTCAACTTATGTGCCTTACCATATACACAACCCTCACATAGTTCTTTGTCTAGCTTCATCTTAATGCCAAGTTCTCTCTCAATCACCTTTTTCACATGTGATTTGCTCTGATGAGCCAACCTCTCGTGGTAGAGCTGCAACTGATTCTCTTTTGACATAGTGTTCACCTCAATTGGACATGCAGGTCTGATATTTCTTACTTTCAGCTTAAAAAGACCTCCATCTTTTTCTCTTTCCCCAATGAGTAACACTTTTCCATGTTGTAATAGTTTGCATTCTTCCGTTGTTGACATGAAAAGGCTGTTAGACAACTTGTCTTGAGCTGACAGCACTGAAAATAGGTTCTTCTGTATTGTAGGCACATACCATACATCATGAAGTGCTATCTGTTCATTACGACCCTTTACATCAGCTACTATGTATACAATTCCTTTTCCAACTGCATCTATTGTATCCCCATTAGCTGTCGTAACGGTGTGTGAAGTGTGAAACCTCTCAAATGACTGGAATAGATCCTCCCTGTTCGTGACGTGGCTAGTAGCTCCATTGTCCGCATTCCAGTGATCTATATCAGCAGAATCATTTGGATTCACTGCCCTTATGTGCATATTCACACTCGTAGTAGGTCCTTTTGACTTAGATGTTGATGTCTTTTGCTTAGGTGGTCGTCCATCGGATATCCATTTGGAGCATCCTCTTATTCTGTGACCGACCATGCCACAATAATAACATTTGTCTGTGCTCGCTTCCACCTTACTTTTTCCATAATTCCTACTCACCTTACTCTCTTATTTGTTGTAACTTCTCTCACTACTAGTGCTTCTATCTTCTCTTCATACTTAGTAGATAAAGCTCTTTCGTGGTTACTTAACTGAGTTGTCAAATTTTCTACAGTCCTGTCTTCTTTGGACATCATCATCCAGCTTGACTTAAATGAGAAGTACTCTTCAGGTAAAGTATCCAGTATCTTACAAATTAGGAATAATTCTGGCAGCTCTTCCTTCAGGTGTTCTTTCTGGAGTTCCCTGGTAAGTTCTGACCAGATATTTTTCAATTTGCTGACATGTGCTGACACGTCACCACCAGATTGCATCTTATAACTGAAAAACTTCATGCATATGTCGTAGACTTTGCTTTCTGATATACCATCATACAGGCGATGTAACTCTAGCCATACATCTCTTGCAGTAGAATACCTCATGACTTTTTCGCAGTTCTCTTGTGACAAATTCGTTGAGATGAGTAGCAAGGCTGCACTATCCGCCGACAAATACTTTTGCTCTCGTTCTTCATACTTTTTTACATCTGCTGCTGCTGCACCCGTTTTGAGTTTCTCGGGCGGCACTAACTTGCCCTCAACTACATCTAGGATCTTCAAACCTCGCAGCGCAATCATTATTTTGAATTTCCATGTCGCCCAGTTCGATTCATCAAGTTCTCCAACATGAATCTTCGCTGCATCAATGATAGAATTTTCCATCTTGTGCTCTCGAACTATCGACGCGTAATTTCTATCTGAATTTTATTTCCGGGAACCACGCTCTGCTACCATGTTAAAGTTAGAGGATAATTCAGGGTCTTGGAAGATAAAATAATAGAAATATACTTGGAAAATCGTAATAGCAAATATAATATGTAAAAGTATTTTTAACAGGAAAAACGACAAGTCAATAAGGAAACAAAATCTAGTGTCAACCCAACACATAGATAAACTTTATAAAGTAGTTTCTATTTCAACATTTTATACATAAACCTTCCTCTTAAATCACTCTATCTATAAACAAACCTCATCAAAATCCGTTGCGTAGTTTTAAAGATCTAATCATACAAAGGAACAGACAGACAGACAGACAGCGGAAAGCGACTTTCTTTTATGTAGTAATGTTTAAGTGTCGTTTTTGCCCCTTTCTGATAACCGTGATCAGAAACACGTCCGAGGTTACTGTCAGCGGTTCAATTCAGATTGATACCTTAATGTCCCTTTTATTGTGCATATAGATAAAGTGCATTAAATTTACAGTCAGTAAATATCATTACATAGTATGTATAAAACAAAGTCGCGTCTGGTTGTCGTTTGTCTGTTTGTCTGTATGCTTAAATCTTTAAAATTACGCAACGGATTTTGATGCGGTTTTTTGTAATAGGTAGAGTGATTCAAGAGGAAGGTTTTTATGTAAAAAAAAAATCCCGAAATTCCCACGGGAACGGGCACAACGCGGGTAAAACCGCGGGGCGCTGCTAGTATTTTTATAAACCTTGGTCGGAAAAATTTACCAATCAAAACTGTTTTTTGTTGCGACAAATTAGTGGTAAAATGCAGTAAGTTGTAAAAGGGCACTTTACATACAACGATAAACATTGTATGAATACAACAATAAACTTGACAGTTTTAAAACTGTATTAATAAAGACAATCAAAGCTTTTGAAACAATAAGATGCTATTTGAATCTATAACATTTTTGTTACGTTTGGATATGTAAGTGACCAATTCTTCAGTGTCCAATCTCGCGAGAAAAACTAACGGAGTTTAAATTTCTTATGTTTTTCTTATTTATTATAATCTTATAGTTATAATCTTATGGGTGGTGACAGATATCAGACTTTAACTATAAGAAGTACTTTGCTGCGTTCGTCATTTACTTAGGCTTTTAATTGTCAATTATTTATTCTACATCTAATTTATTCACAAGCATCATTATATATATGGTAATTCGATCGCGTTAAGACTGCTATTACAGAAAGTCTTCGCCACGTGTTTTTATTTTGCATGCGGCGAACATCTTACTGTAATCACACCATTAGACAGACAAACGGTTTCCAGAAATAATAGGTAATAATTAGATCCAGCTGCTTTTCGAACATCAATAAATTCATTCATATGTACGTTTCGAGTTCGAGACTTAAATGGCAATTGGCTAACCCTGGTGTAGGAGTTTTTAAAACCGCCTAAAGGCCTTCGACACAGGCGAACGCAAAATGAAAAACTTATTCACGATTCCTTAATTTACTTATTTCATATTGAAACAGCAAACTATTATTTGGTAGCTATTTATTAACTCTATTCGCACTCTCTTTCGTATATTTCGAGAGCATCCGAGCAATTTGCCGAGGTCTGGTACGAACGGGAAATTAAACGAGACCGAAGCAAAGCAAATTGACAAGGAAATAGAATTCATTCATTCACACGTGAGTTTTAGAGTCTGAGTACACTATTTAAACAAGACTGCGGTTAGACAGTCTGCTAGTCTATAAATACATATGAAAGAGCGGTAGAGACAAGACGTCCGTCTTGCAGACTGGTTGAGATTTCTTCATCTTTTGTTCAGTTCGAACAAGTCAATCTAAACACTGTTGTGCTTTTATTATTCAACGTTTTCGACGAGGCAAAACTGATTGCGGCAGGTTATATAAAAGCACTTTAGCCAGGCATTGAAATATTTTTTATAGTCTAGACAAAACGAGAAGCGGTTCCGTTTATCATGAATAATTATAATATAAGAACCTGTCTGAATGCTTATAAAATATATTTAATTGGACATAAGAGCTTTTTAGAAATTCCTTAAATATTTTTTTTGTATTACGTTTTGTTTATCGCCACGTTTGGTATATAGGCGTAGGCAGTATTAGCATTTGTATCGATTGTGGTATTGTAATTGTGGTAGGTAGTTGTGATGGTTTAGAAGCAAAATTAATCGCTAGAATAAATCTGGACTATTGACCGATCTAAACCAATGGTATGACACCATTTACAGATCTGCCTTAAAACCCTTATCCGTTATATAGTAAGGGTGTGTTTCCATTAAAACGGATCGGAACTGTGCTGCTTGGAGCTCAACTGACCAATTAAATCACAATGCTTTACGAAAAGATTTCATTGTCAATTGCGTTGTTTGAGAATCCCTATGCGCTATGATTGGCTCAGGGTCGATAGCACAAGAATTCTTAATTTGATTTAGCGCCTTAATAGGTATGTTTAAAAATAAATGAATTTTGTTTAATTATTTGGCACACTATAGGAAAATTTTGAACGAGCAGCTTTTGTTTATTATACATAATTAGGTATAGAACGTTATGTCCAGAAATATCATAATTAAGCTTATACATTTTACACTCCGAATAACTTTTTACAACGTAAAGTATCCATCAAAATAGCAACACTTTGTGTACTAAAATAGAGTTTCAGACGTTCGTTCTGTTTTCAAGTATTCCTCCCAGTATTGCCGTTGCAACAAAGCCACAGCACGTGACCACAGAAATAACTTTGTAACTACATACACACGTAGTGTTTGTAGCGTATTAATTAATTGTATGTGTTGCCAGTCAAATAGCTATGCGTATTAAATTAATCACACTGTAGCATAGTTTATGTACCTATAGGTACATCATATAGGTAAATACACGTATGTTCATTACATTGTATCAATTTTCCTATCGAGTTATAATAATATGTTTATTAAAACATAGTGGAAGAGAAGTTGTATGTACTCGTATGTTTGTTTGTTTGTTGGTTTGAAGATGCTATCTCTGGAACTGCACGCTTTTGGAAAGCAAATAAGGTATACGATAGATTCAAGAAGAAGGTAGAAGGTTATATATAAACCGGGTGCTGTTACAGTACCTAGTCACTCGTTAAATCTTTGTAAAATAATATTGTTTGAACACTAAAGAAGTCTCAAGTGTCAAAGAAAACAGCAAACTTTCAGCTCCATTATTTTAGTACTATCATAGCAGCGCCCCGCGGTTTTACCCGGGTTGTGCCAGTTCCCGTAGGAATTTCGGGATGAAAAATAGCCTATAACCTGCCCGTTGAATGTGGCTATCCATTACAAAAAGAATTATTCAAATCGGATTGGTAATTTCTGAGATTAGCGCGTCCAAACAAACAAATTATCATTGTTTTGTTTAATGTATGGACATAAAATGTGCATCCAATTATTCAACCATCTAAAAAACCAAGACGATTAGACGTATTTAATACTTTAGCATTCATTTGCGGTGCAGTGTACAAATGATAAGCAATTAAAACGTTTTAACGAGCCATTTGATAAGGTGTCTGACTCCATGTACAAATAAAATATAAGTCGGGTTGTAAAGAAGGTTCTTATTCTTATTTAATTTCAATCTCCGTGATTTCAAACGTAATTATTAGATATACTGGATAACAGGTTGGAATTATATTTTTACAAGGTTTTCCGATCCCGGTTTTTGCAATACACCATTATCCAGGTAAACAAGTATTTGCACAAATCGCAGAGTAACTTTTTCCTTTAAATAATTTAGCTGTTACATAGTCCTACGAATCATACGAATAGAAAACCGACAGGGTCTCCATAAATAATTTATACTAATAATTAATTTTATTTGCATGCTCGGGATAATGTCGGAAACTACCTAACCAATTCACATAATTATTTTTGTATTAGGTAGCCACATTGAAGAAGAAGTTTATAGCAGCGCCCCGCGGTTTTATCCGCGTTGTGCCCGTTCCCGTGGGAATTTCGTGAATTTTTCACATAAAAACCTTCCTCTTGAATCACTCTACCTATTACAAAAAACCGCATCAAAATCCGTTGCGTAATTTTAAAGATTTAAGCATACAGACAGACAAACAGTGTGACAGACACGAAAAAGAGACGACTTTATTTTATACTATGTAGTGATATTTATCCCCAAATTCCCACAAGAGTAGACACAGCGGGGGTAAAACCGCAGGGCGTAGCTAGTAAGTACTCGTACATTATTTAGTTACTCACGTTATCTGTTTACAAATGCTTCTCTATTTATTGAATATTAACACCGTTCTATTTATTACAGCACATGCACATAACGTCTCAAAACACATCGTAGACTGAGCATGGCGTTAGTATTATTTTCATTATTTACTAGTAACGCCCCGCAGTTTTACCCATATAGTGCCCGTTCCCGTAGGAATTTCTGGATGAAAAATAGCCTATAACCTTCTATTTGAATGTAACTATCTATTACAAAAGGAATTATTGGAATCGGACGGGTATTTCCCGGGATTAGCCCATAAATACAAACAAACAAAATTTCAATTTTACCTCTATAATATTAGTTTAGATACCGAATCTCGAAGCGAATGTTTGCCAAATTGAAGAGCCAAACATACAAGCATTATTGCGCAAATAGAACTGTCGTTTGTGAAATAGTAGTAAAACTAAATTATAGAGTTTTAGTCGTCAAATGATTCCTTAGGAAAGATTAATAAGCGAAGTAAATGTGAAGTGATTTGAAACGTAATGTATAAGAAATTCTACCAATTTGTTAATTATTAATGGTTCCTTAAGTTTAAGCGACACTACTCATTTTGAATTGAATCTACGTTTACGGATACACTTCGCTATTTTTTAGCTGCAAAGAAGCCGAAACGTCATCGTCAGTTAAAAATGTAAAATAAAAGCGAAGTGCTTCCGTAAACTTAATTTCAATTCTAAATAGTTAATCACTATCACTACATAGTATAAAACAAAGTCGCGTCTGTTTGTCTGTTTGTCTGTATGCTTAAATCTTTAAAATTACGCAACGGATTTTGATGCGGTTTTTTGTAATAGGTAGAGTGATTCAAGAAGGTTTTTATGTAAAAAAAATCCCGAAATTCCCACGGGAACGGGCACAACGCGGGTAAAACCGCGGGGCGCTGCTAGTTATTATTGATATAATTGACGATTAGTGAAAGCCCATCACTACTAAAACTCGACATTTTGAAAATACTGAATGTTTCTCGGTGTATAATCTCAACGTACATTTCTCAGTGCATATGTAGAGAACAATGGCTGAATATAAAGTTTGGGTCATGGTCATACGTCTTTTGGTGAAAATCAATGATGCGTTAAAAACGTACATACCTAACAATTCGAATCATTTGACAATCAATTCAAACTATGAGACAATATTATATGAAACAAACTGCTGCACACAGACGTTCATTTAATCACCAATTAACTAATAATTGCGGTAATTTTTCATAAATTACTAGTCAAAATCGCTCCTTAAATCTAATAAAGAAGGATTTGACGTTTCTAAGTACGGCGGTAAATGCTCAGAGACGTAAATTAAATCGAAAATTAACTAATGGTGGTTCGACAAGCCCGTTGGCACAGTGGCAGTGAGAGCGCTTACTGTGTCGGGGGTTGCGGGTTCGATTCCCGCCCGGAGTCAACAATATGTGCAGACATAGTTGTTGGCGACGACTTCTGGGTGTCAATTATATATTCTTATAAAGTACTAGCAGCGCCCCGCGGCTTTGCCCGCGTTGAGCCCGTTCCCGTAAGAATTTTCGAAAATCCTTTCTTAGTGTGCACTTACGTCACTTGAAGAACCTTCCTGCCAAATTTCATGTTTCTAGGTGTAGCGGTTGAGGCTGTGCGTTGATTATCAGTCAGTCAGGACTTTGAATTTTATATACGAGTATATAGATTTGTGTATGTATAAGTAGTAGTATCAGTGAATTAGATTCCATAACACAAGCTTAGAGCTTACTTTGGGTCTAATTAACCGTGAGTGAATTTGTCCGGGTATATTTATTTATTTATTTATTTTATTTATTATAATCTTTTATAAATGACTCATTAACTCCATTAAAAAGTTACTTTTGACAAGTAATGTATGAAAATACAAATAATTCCTGAGATGAGGAATCATTGAAGTACGGTATTGAATCGTCTTAACTCACCCTGTGTATTAATATGTATGTAATATCGCGAAGCCTATAATTAACGGTTTATAAATAGGTACCGAGACTGTAGGGAAACTAATTGAGATTCTCAGAAACAGTTAAATCGCTTTATTCTCTTTTAATTATGACTTAATTCGTTAAACTTACTTTACGAAAACTGCGAGTACCGACCGAAGTACTTTATTTCAAGATTACTAATTTATAATAGAGTTGTAGATTTTATATTTCACTTGTAGATTTTAATTTCTCTTTCAAGAGTTTAGCAAGTTCTTAACTACAATTTGAGAAGAGTGTCTCATGCCAATAGTGGATTTCTCACAGCATTTTAGCTATCAAACGGTTTGTCCCTTTCCGACATACGCTATTTTTCCAGCAGCAAAAGGGACAAAACACTTTATAACAATGTTTTAGTTAAAAAGCGTTTATGAAGGATGTATTAGTTTAGACCAGTTTATTTCCGAAAAAGAATTATTCTCGATTTCCGTGGACCAAGAGCCGGAAACGCGAAACCCCTATCACATGTCTAACAAATATAATAACGCGAACGCGAAGTATTGAACTTGTCAGGTCGCATTTTGTAAACTTGTTCAATGGTTTTCTATATTTTGTGTTCAATGTAAACCGCGCCTGTTTCTGCAATAAAGCGCAAGACACACTGTACGAGTGCGGGTCGTGACGTTATATTCCTTGTAAAAAAAAGTAAGGTAAATTAGCCTGTATTGTCCCACTGTTGGGCAAAGGCCTCTCATCTCACTGAAGATATCGGCACATTGAGGAAGATTAGGCATAATCACCACGCTTGCCAAATGCGGGTTGGTGATCTCAAACCCGAGCCATGTTTGAAAAGTAGGAAACATGTTTTCACTCGACCTGGGAATTGAACCCAGGACCTCAGTCTTGGCAGGCGAGTGCACATACCACTTAAGCACCGAGGATATTCCTTGTATTTATATGAAAGGTTTCGTCACTGGCCCTTTTCTATGCAATTCAAACTCATACTAATCTTACATGTAATGTACTATCGAGTACATTGCCAACAATGCAACAGTAATTCTATAACAAATACCCGTCTCAAATATTCGATTGAGTCATCTAACGGTAAACACGTCACCGGCTGAATTAAGGTTGCATTTGTACCGTAATCCGAGATTAAAATGATTAAAAGAAGACGTGTACACGCAAAGATTTCTCAGTAAAATGTACACAGATTTATAAATTACGTCAAAACAAAAAGGGCAAATTAAGTTATACTTTAGTTCTTATTACTTAACCGAGACAGAAGGCGATTGTAATCATAACTCAGAAAGCAATAATAACAGCAGTAAGTCAAAATTAAGTTTGAGGCCGGCCAACCGTGTTGTCGGTGTTTTTAGACCGCCTAAAGGCCTCCAACATGGTCTAACGATTGTAATAACAACGGGGACCGACATTTTTACGTACCCTCCAAAGCACGGTAGCGCTCAGATGGTAGTAGATTCGAATAGCTAAGTGGCAATCTTGGTGTCAAGGGTTTTTAGACCACCTAAAGGCCTCCGACATGGTCTGACGATTGATACAACCGGGACCGACAATTTAGAGTGTCCTCTGAAGCACGGTAGCGCTCAGATAGCCGAGCTACACGTTGAGTAACTATTTCAATGAGCTAACATCGCTTAATCAAAATATGCCACGAGTGCTATATAACATCGATCATCATTGTATTGTTTTATAATATCAAGTAGTTACTTAGTGTATATTTGTTTTGAATGAATATGGAAAACCTCCTAAAAGGGAGAATCGGGTCAGTAATTTTCGACAAAATTGCTGACAAACAAAATTAGATTCATATTACACATACTTACATACGAATCAACTACAGATCCTCCTGTCTTGAAGTCGGTTAAAACTAACAGTAGTCACTACGCAAAAACATAGGTAATAATAGCCAGGCAATGATGAGAAAATATTAAGTGGACATAAATATTAAGGTATAATAAAATGAGAGGACGAACAGCGCTCTATTACAGAATGATTTTAAAACATAACGCTAAAACGAACAAACTAAACTCCAATAAAAGAAAACGCCAAGTCCTAAGCAAGCAAAATGTTGAAAATATAAAAAGTTAACCATCGCTGTTGAAATTAAATCGTGCACCCATTTTCATTCAGTGGAAGCACTTTGTACGTAATTCAGTTCATTCCTTTACAAACAAGCTTTTCCACTTATCTTTTGTTTGAAAAAGTTTTTTCATTTGAAACTTGTTTTGTTGGCTTTAACATTGTAATACTTAGTTTGTATTTGAAAGTGATATTAGGTGTTGAAATTATATATTAAGGAGTGTCAGGTCAATTGTCTATCTATGCGCATTTTATAAAGAAGAAAATTTCGCTGACTAACCACATGTTTGGGCGCGACCCCACAATCTGGCAAAATAACGAAAACGCGATCTAAAAAAAGTCACACTAGCGTCATCTATTGGATTGCGGGTGGAACTACCGCAGGGAACGTCTAGTAGATGATAGTTATGTAACTTGCAGGGATTTTAAATTATTCAGGACTACTTCTTTCTGTTATTTAAATATTTTTTTTATATAAATCTTTTTTCATATCCAGTGAGAAATGCTCTTTATCCTTTAAACTACAAACTATCCTAAAAGATATTTCGCAGTTTCACTGCTCACTATTTCAGTGAAAAACGGATATATTTTTATTAACACCGTAGTCAATTTATGAGCCATTAGTAAATATCTTCCAAATGAATTATCATAATTATCTAATTACGCGTTTTATGGATTAGATAAGATACTAAATAAAAAATATATTTATCTATTCTCGGAAGTGGCGCTTATGTTCCGTATTTGATAAAGGAAAGTAGAGTTAAGCCTAGATTACGTAAAGATCCTTTGGCTTAGAGCGTTGCTATCACTTGATCTGTTGCCAAATATGCGAATACCCCCAATCTGTATAAAGTAAAGTACTGCATTATCATTGTAAGCTAACTATAATAGGATGGTTCTCGTGGGTAGGTTTATGTAAAATATAAAGACTGCGTCAAATTGGGAAGATGTGAACTAAAATATGGTTAAATAAATATACCTACTTAATTTACGTGACAAATTCACACATGGTTAATAAGATTCAAACTATGCTATATGCTTGTATTATGGAATCTAACAAACTGATACTATGACATATCAATTGGAGGGGGTCCGTGTTGTAACTGTTCCCATGGAAGAACAAAACTTGTATTTTGATAATTACCCATCCTCCAAAATGTTTGCTACCATAAAAATATTGAAATACTAGCCTCGCCCCGCGGTGTTACTCGCGTTGTACCCGTTCCCGCGGGAATTTTGGGATAAAAATGTACCCCATGTGTTATTCTTATGTATACCTACATTACTGTAAAGTTTCGTCCAAATCCGTTCCGTAGTTTTTGCGTGAAAGAGTAACAAACATACATCCATACATCTATCCTCACAAACTTTCGTATTTATAATATTAATAGGATTACTTCAAATAAAAAAGGCATTTCTATTGATTGAAACAAAATTCCAACCCAAAAAATAATAATTCGTGTAGAAAACTAAATAAAAAATATATTAACCCATAACATAGGTTAATAAAGCCATATTGAAAAATGAAAATCAAAACAAAGGTATAAAATATTCTCTAAAGGTCAGCGGATGATGCACTTTGGTTGTGCTTTGATGCCACATGCTTCTGAATAATTAAAATAACAAAACGTGTTTATAATATTAGAAAAAAAATTGACCTACAAATACTTAACAAAAAGTTGAATAACAAATATTGTGATACTTTGTTAATCTTTAAAGTGCATAATGTAATGATTGCCTTTATCGGCGAAGCGGGATTTAAATTAGTGATTGCCTGATGTTTGCATTACGTAAGTTTATTTTTTCTTTCTCATATATCCTATGTAATTTTTTGTAAATATAAACATTTGGTTATCTTTTTAATCAGCTTATCTATATCTCGTATATAATATAATAAGGAGTTTGATTTTTGGTTTGTTTCAACGCGTTTGTCTCAGAAACTACCTATCCGATTAGAATAATTATTTTTTGTATAATCGATACATCGGCTATATCGAAGGGGAAGTATATTGTTTATTTCGAAATTCCCACAGGAACGACCAACGCGGGTCAGACCGCGGGGCGCTGCTAGTTTATCTATACCTACACATAATGACTGCAATCCTAAAGGCTAATTTGCAATGTTACCATCCAAATTTGTAAAAAAACAACGAAATTAAAAGCTTCTTAATAAGTAATACCTTTATTTTTATCTTTTGTACCTAAGTGATGGAAAGGCCCACATTTTAGTTGTTATTATGAGATCCTCTACCTGCGCACAAAAGTTCGTAATGTAAAAAGACAAGTACTAATCAAAATATAAGACCAAAATACATCTACTCGGATAGCATTCACTTTTATTTATTTATTTCAATTGGAACGGGGACCCAAATACACCAATTTAAACTAAAAACATCAAAACAGAAGTCACAATCAATCAATTTATACCAGCTCCTTGCTGGCCTATCATGCATATGCTAACTGGCATGCCTGTATCTGGCAACTATGTATTGTACTTGCACTTAGAACAACTGGCATGCAAGCCACTAGTCAGATAGACATATACATACTTATTCCTATTTCTAGTTACTTACCGGGATATAGATAGTTAGTTAATCAAACAATTTGTTTACCTATAACAAAGTAATACGCATCTAGCGTATTTTACACAGTTCATATTCATAGGTAAATTCAATTGATTTTCCTACGGTTTCCGCCAGGTTAGGCTGTCTGCCAAGTTCAGCCATAATCGGCACTAGCAACTGTACGTTTGAATAACAAACAATCAAATAGCAAAGGATTTACGGTTTTAACGAACACAGTACATCGACAAGGTTATTTCGAAATGGATCGGAAATATTCCGGGGTTTGATGTATGCAACTACCCTAAATATACCTTTAGCCGTTTGATGTTCAAGTTCTTCAAATTTCATTATGTTGTTTCTTTTAAGGAACGTACCTGAAAAAAGAATAATGGATTAGGTTAGTAGTTCTAGCAATGGTTTTATTCGCTCCGCTGGTTATAGTGATAGAACAGTGCTACTCTTAAATATAAATAAATACACGTGGACAAATTCACAGACGGTTGATTAGGCCCAAACCAAGCACTAATAACACTGCGTTAAGCGTGCGCACGCGTCGGTTCACTTTTGTATGACACCGTACGCGACGGGCGCACGCGACGGTTCACTTTTGTATAAAGCCACACGCGGCGGGCGCACGCCGCGGGCGCCCGCGCCGGTTCACTTTTGTATGGGTCCGCGGCGTGCGCACGCTTAACGCAGGCCCTAATAATTGTATTATGGAATCTTATTTTAACACAAATACTTTATATATTAGTTTTATTTTATAATAAAAACTAAACTTAACTAACTTTTTTACTAAACTTTATGGATACTGTCACTTGATCCTGTGATATCTTACTGCAGGGCCTCTCAGCTCACACGCTCTACATACAACTTAAAAATCCTGATTTTAATGTATAAGGGTAAATATATTGTATCACATGTAAGATTGACGGCCAATTTGCATTTTTAAAAAGTAGCTGCGGATTTAATTAGCATGTTTTCGTTGTCAGTGTGATTCTCACACTACCTTGCAAATCAAGTAGGTATCTAGTTACCAGAAAACTATCGTTTAAATGTTTGTGCGTCATAAGTTCAGTATTTAACACAGCATTTCTATAATTTCGTAAATGTTAAATAAATAGTCTGTGCAGACCAGGGACAGTTCGCAGCTGCACTTCCGCAATGAAATATTTTTTCCGCAATCGAAGGGACTTTTTGTCCTACCGCGTCAACCTTAAAAAGTGTATTTGATAACGCTTAAATTATAAAGTCCTCAAAATGCAATGTTAGCCTAAGTTACATCAGCACGATATTGCAAATTCATCTTGGCTTTTTTATGAAAAGCAAAAACTATAAAATTAAACGAATAAACTACGAGTACATAATACGTATAAGAACTAGAAACAGTCCACTACCTCCTGTGCCACTACGGTACAAACAAATACGGTACGCTACGGTAATATCGTTAAGTAAGATCCTACTACAAAGCACAAAATTTTCACACCGTATTATCAGAAGAACAAAAGGACCATGACTAAAAGCCAATTGACGAACAAGCTAGAGTTATAAAAAAAATTGTTCAATGAGAATTCTATACGCCACATACAAAACCTATTTTTTCTAGATCTAGAGCAAACAGCTGGCAAAGTAAAAGAACAAAGAGAATATGGTGACGAAAAATGATAAACGGCCTTATTCATTTCAGAATTGACAAAGCCATAACCGTGTTGTAACGGTACCGATAGTGACTAACAATTGTCACATTCGAAACGGCACGGTGCCTGTAATATAAGGCCTTCATAAATAACAGAAGACTGAATAAGTATGTAAGCATAGCTCGTAAAGAATATCGATAAACAGTCACCATGTTTTTCAGACATCACTATGTGTCATGTTTCCATGCGGAATATGATCAAGTCATTTTTTGGGACTTTTAGCTCGCGTTACTAAAATGGCTGATTCAAAATTAGGGATATTTGCAATGCATATGGTATTAAAAATTTAATTTAAGTGAAATTAACCCGTGACTGCAAAATCTATACAGAAAAATGTTGATGCCAATGTATGATTGCCACAAGTTATTGTTTTGCCGATTTAAAACTACCTTGAAATACGTGTGCAATAATTCAATTATTAAACAAAAGTAACATTTAACCTTGTCGTACGAATACGACAGTCATTTCCGCGAATACATGCCGAGAACGAATAGTATTGGTTCAACAAACAAACGTACAAATGGAAGAAGTCCTTTGACTTTATCGTTTCTCAATATACGCAGCGTGTATTCAGAATATTGAACACGATACCATAAAATTACACAATGTTTGTTCCTATTCGTCTATGGAGCCGACGAGTGATCTGATTTTTAAACATTTCCACGCTACCTACACTTTATTTGTATTCTATTGTTTGTGAGGAAAAATTCTGAGAACACAGCTACAGCTCCGGTTACAATGAGATCGGGATCCCTGTCCTTGACTTATTTATTCAGCCAAGAAAACTGTTTCACTAATATGGAAACTTCTAGGATTACGTGGTTAGTTTCAAATTGTAGGCGCGCGTGCAAAGAGAACTAATAAAATTAACAAACAATGGCTAAAACTATGATCATAACAGCGGAAATTCTGAATAAAAGGCTCCAGTAAGATAAACAAAAGACAAACATATACAATGACACTACTAATTGGAACAATTCAAAGGCGCGCAATTAGCTAGATTGGTAGTTGGTACAAGACGACATTTTAATAGCACTAACTGAACCTAGCTCTGTAGACTGTCTGGTAAGATAAAAGATAGCAAAGCGTTCATTGATTAATGACGAACGCCCACGCTCGCATTCGCGTCAATTATCCAGCGTAATAATAACAAACAAATCCATGGGTATTGTAACTGGATTTTTTTGCCCAAAACGTGACCAGAAATTGTACGTGAAAGGATAATGGAACCTTAAATTGTTTGATTTAGATTACCTATGAATAAAATGGATGGGCGAGACAATTTTGATTGTTATACCGAATAATAAATCTGATTTACATAATAATATGATTTTGTATACACGATAGGTATGGGTGCTGATATAATGAAAAATTCATAAGCAATACGAAGAGTTATTTGATATATTCCCACTAGCACCACACGTCAGAAGGACGTGGCTTCATAAGTAACTCGACTCAAAGTTTCTTATTATTCCAAAAATATAAACATACATTTGTAAACGGGAGAAAAAACAGGAATGAATAAAGTTAGACAGGCATTGCCCTTTGGCGGAATTACGTCATCAATTTGTCAGTGACCTTATTATTGCTACTACTGTCGATAAAATATTTGTTGGAGGCAGTCGGTTATCTTGGGATCATTTCATATTTTCGATATAAACCTAACCAAAAATACTTTTTCTAAATTAAGGAAATCTATCTTCATAGTGTGTGTATTAGGTATTGCGTGTGTTGTATTAGGAGACGCTTGCTTTAAACAGTAATTAGCATGTGATCACAAGGATAATACTTAGAATCTGTATGTGAATAAGTTAAAGAAACAATGTGAAATACACGGTAAATAAATAGTTTATCCTCAAGTAAATAGAATGCAGAGTGTCTAGCATCAAACAATACCTTATTAAATACTAGAGCTCAGTTGCAGTGTACAATGCACAAGTTATTGGAAAACGCAATTTTCAATTATGTAGTACAAATACAATACAGAACCATTTATTTGAACTAGTTATTTAATACTTTCAATATCGTTAACAAAGTCTCTCTTCTACATGTAAATTATTGACATGCCCGTTGGCACAGTGGCAGTGAGAGCGCTTACTGTGTCGGGGGTTGCGGGTTCGATTCCTGCCCGGAGTCAACAATATGTGCAGACATAGTTGTTGGCGACGACGTCTGGGTGTCAATTATATATTCTTATAAATAAAGTATTTGTGTATGTATATGTAGTAGTATCAGTTAATTAGATTCCATAACACAAGCTTAGAGCTTACTTTGGGTCTAATTAACCATGTGTGAATTTGTCCAGGTATATTTAAATTATATCTCAGTCTTACTCAATACCAATTTTCTGTAACGTTATTTTAGCAAATTGTTTTACTGTGGAATAAGAACACAAAGGAAACGTAACTAAGCTTCATATTCAATGTTGTATTTCAACCGAAATTGAAATGCTTATCTATTAAGGATCTCAAACAAGTGCACCATACTGTACCAGGAAGGCACTACGCAATAGGTTGGTAACGGTTAATAAAAGCTGGAAATAAAGCCGCGATATAGGGTGATAACGGCATGGAAGCAGGCAATTTACCGCGCGAGCTGGTCGTTTATTCCACCGTGCTTGGAGGTAAAACGCCGTATACGCTAGATTTTGCACATTGTAACGCTGGCTTATTTGACGAACTGATTCGGGTTAAAGCACTAGACTCAGTCGCGATTTAACCGCTCTAGTTTCCATGGAACCTACTTCTCTTTTACAGCTTTGGCTAATGAAGCAAAATGTTTGGGGCCAACTTTTTTATATTAATTTTAGCAATTCATGTTATGTAGGCTATCGGCCTTCAAATTAAATACCGTAAAACAAAACAAAACACTTGACTGTTGGAACAATTTACTGAATTCGAATTAGAAATACGTACATACCTTATTATATTTGTATGTATGTGAGACAAGTGTCAATTTTGTTACTGTTAATACCTGATGGTTAGCAATTTACGTTCCCAATGTATCAAGTCAATGTGAGCAAGACCCAGAAATCAAAAGCTACCTAAATATTTGTTAGTAATACAATGAAATTGATAAATCTAGATGAATCCAGTTCCATAAGTTGGAGACCTACGTAAGTTATTATCAATGTGGGAGGTTGCGTGTGACCTGTTTGTGTGAACCGTTTAACTCCATAACTAATCCGGCATTATTATGGATCGTAGCTCGGATTATGTAGCTCAAGTAACAAACTTAAGCCGACGCGATGTAATCCGTGCCAAATTATAATTGGGTAAATATTTACGCAGGTACTACAATATATTATTAAAATTTATAACACCAACCCGCAGTCAGCAAGCAGGTAACGCTCAGATAGAAATGCCACTGTCACCCATCCATGTAGAGGTCGAGCTGCACGTTGCTTAACAATCACAATCGCGTAATGAGACTACGCCACGAGCGCTACACCGCTGCTGAGCTGAGCTAAGGATAGAGAAAGCCGAAAGAGAAGGAATACAGGAACTGCCCTGCATTTCGTATTCCATATTGTTGTACAGGTTTACACATATATATAACTATGCTGTTGGCAATATTGGTTTCAGACGTAGAAAGTTGTTTTACAATGAAACACTCAGAGTGTTTAGTTGCGAAAGCGTGAAAGGCAAATTGGCTTTCCAACAGTACACAGAATAAATGGTTGTTAGAGTCTAGTTCACGTATTATAGACTAGCAGCGCCCCGCGGTTTTACCCGCGTTGTGCCCGTTCCCGTAGGAATTCCAGGATGGAAAATAGCCTATAACATCCCCGTTGAATGTGGCTATCCATTTTTTTTTTTTTTTTTTTTTTTTATTTAACCTATATTGTCCCACTGCTGGGCAAAGGTCTCCCCCAAGCATCGCCAACCCTCCCTGTCCTTTGCGAGCACCCACCAATCGCTTTTATCCATTACAATAATAATTATTCAAATCGGATTGGTGGTTTCTGAGATGAGCGCGTTCAAACAAACAAACTCTTCAGCATATTATTAGTATAGATACTAGTTATTCTGTGCCAAAAACGTTCGCCTTTAAAGTGCCGAAAAATTAAGGCACGTTACAAGTAATCGGTTAGATGTTTAGTATCACAAAGGTAGGTTCCATTGTAGGTTAATGAATTGAAAACTAGGACATTCTGTGCACGTTCCCGTCGGTTGAGTGTTTGTTCGCCCCCTGACTTACTACTCTGACCTTAGTATAGACACTGTTGTCTGGAAGTGACCTACATATTAATGGAATTATAGGAAAAATCTCTTGTAAGTTAGGTTGGCTATTCCCGTATATTCAGGACACCAAACACTGTTATATGTTGTTGTTGTAGGTATATTCCGGAATTCATCAATTTCTTTAATAGGATGGGAAAGATCAAAAGGTTGGAATGTAATTAAAAAATTAAAAAGTGTTTTTTATAACTGTTACTGTAGTTGTTAAAGATAAACCATGTCGGAGGCCTTTAGGCGGTCCAAAAACTCCGACACCAGGGTTGGCCACTAACCTACTAGAACTTACATAATATAATAAATGTTGAAATGAATCATTGTTCATTCTGATGGCGTTTTCGACCACTTATTACATCGAAGGGTGTAATAGTTAAGTTATATAGTTAAGGTGATCCCTCGCCGGGAGCATCCGCTCGCAATGTCACATTACACGGGAATGCTCGTCAGTCAGGAAGGCAGTATTGTAACTTAATGCTTAAATTAGAATCTGGAATTAAAGGCGAATGCTCCCAGTGAGGGAGAAGCTTTAAAGTGTAACCAGATGTAATGTGCTCCGATATGTTGAAAAGTCTAGCCTTAAAGTAAGCACCACTTAACCTAAAAAGCCATGAATTACTTTTTAATATGTTTATTGAGATGAAACCTAATCCATGTGGAACACAACTACTCGTACTACTACGCACATAAATTTAAACAAGATTCAAGGTTCATGTGAAGGTTGTTAGGTATTATTAATTTTATTTGTTTGAAGGATGAATAACTAGGTATTTTATTTATTGTTTAATTAAAATCTATACAAATATTTATATTTATGTATTACTTGCAGTCAGCAGTGGACCGGCATGGTTGGAAAAAGAAAAGGGCATAACGAACAATATGTAATGCATGCTTTATCAAACTATTTGTGGTATTTATCCTAACTAATATTATAAATGCGAAAGTAACTCTGTCTGTCTGTCTGTTACGCTATCACGCCAAAACTACAGAACCGATTTGAATGAAATTTGGTACACAGTTAGTCCAGAGCCTGAGAAAGGCCATAGGCTACTTTTTATCCCGAAAATCCCGCGGGAATGGGTATAAAGCGGGTTATACCGCGGGGCACGGCTAGTTATCTATAATCGCAAAAAAATAGACAAAACATTTCACCACAAACGCCAAGAGAGGAAATTCTTAAGTTAGGGTGTCCGAAAACGGTTTTCGAAAAGTCTGCTTTTCACAAATTTTAACAAGCAAAGCAAACGGTTTCAACTAGTTCGATTATAAAATGTAAACAATGCGGTTAGTTATTTAAATCTTACGAGTATTTTTCCACGTTGTCAACGTAGTTATGCACCCACCGGGCCGCATAGTAATACATAATGCTGACCGTGCATAGCTCTAGCGGGAATGCGTGGGCGCATGACCAGAAAGGATGTTTAGACTATAAGTTAGAGATAAGAAATATGACTTTAGTTTTAAGAATATAATTCATTATTAGTTAAGTAACCCTAGTTTAGTTCGGACGTCAGTCCTTAGTGAATAAAACTTTTCACTAATTATTAATTAAGTAACCTTAGCGTAGTTTGGACGTTTATAACAGTCCCTAGTGAATAAAACTTTTCACTTTAGTTTTTAAAAAGTATTTTATTGCTCCCAAATACTTTTCTGGCGCAGCCGGTAGGATCGCACTACTGTGTGCTGCTGATTCGTGCGCGAAAAAACGATTAAAAAGCGTGAAAAGCGCGTTCGGTCTTCAGCCCGTGGCGATCCGCGAACCAGATAAATTTGAAAAGGACCTTGGAGACAATACCTAAGCATGGTGGTGACTGGCAGGTGAGTGAGATTTTTCGCCATCCTTTCCCCACTATTCTTTGTTATAGTAGGAATCGAACTTTTTCCTTTATAACTTTTATTTGACTTACCTAAAAATCGGTAGACCATTTAATTTAATGTATTAAGTAGATTTTATTGTTATTAAATAAAATAAACTTAGTTTAGAATAAAAAGGAACTATTTTTGGAATAATATGCAAGAAATAATATCTTTAGTTATAAATAGTTGTGAAGTTTGTAAGAAGCTTAAGTATGACAGGAAACCCCTGAAACCACCCTTACAGTCAACGCAAACGCAGGAAGCCCCTTTTCAGGAAATTTAGATTATACAGATGCTTTACGTTATGATAAGGAAATATCCATGATAGAGTCGAAAGAAAGAGCTCTAGGTAAGAAAATCAAATCAAATCAAATCATTTATTTGCGTAAATAGTTGTTACATCTATTTACAAACCCAAAGGGTGTGCAAAATATAAAATCAAAACTAAAATATAAAAATAAAAAAACTAAATACTAAAATAAACTATTAAACAATCAAAAACTATAGGAACTAAAATAAACTAAAACTTAAAATCAACTAAACTATAGAGTAAAACTTAACATCTTAGACCTAGTTACATTATTAATTATTATATGTGTTTATCTGCAAAAAATTCTTCTAATGAGTAGTATGCTTTTAGTAAAAGATACTCTTTTAGTTTTAGTTTAAACTTGTCTGTCCTGTCTATTTTTCTAATTGAAAGTGGAATAGAATTATAGATTTTGATGCCTAGAAAAAACAAGCTATTATTAAATTTATTTGTTCTGCAATGTGGAAATATTATTTTGTTAATATGGCGTTTACTTTTTGTAACATATATAACGCATATGCAAATTTATTTATTTTAATACATAATTGTTCTACATGTGTTTCCATGTTAGTTCTGCATCTATATGGATACCGAGGAACTTAACTGATTGAAGTTCTTTTATAGGATCATGGTTATATTTTATATTTACGGAATTAAAGTTACTATTCTTATTTTTCTTGTTTCTTATCATCGGATCCAAATTCAGGGTTGGGATTTTTAGATGATTTCTTTCGGTCTCTGACTAGTTTTCAGTTGACACCAAGACTCTAGTATAACCACGTTTAGATTGTGATTTCACCTCTTTAGAATTCTCTGATGGTATCCTTTGGGGCGATATAGAGTTTTTATTAGATCTTCTTTGAAATAAAGCTGGTTCCTTACTATATGTAAAGGAAAGTCAAATAACATCTATAATGGAAGTACCGTTAACAGATAAAATAGTTTTCGATTATTACAAATTATATCCTCTTCCCATTTACCAATTTCCTACGAGAAAATTGTTATTATTTCCCGATTTTCCGTACCTTTTGGCGAAAAGACTCCAAATACTTGCCAGTATCCCAGCCGTGCGAGAAAATCGACGCAGCCACTTTCCTGTGTACCGACGACAACGTAGCGCAGTTTCAGCCTCCCACATGTGCTGAACAGCTTCTGAAGTTTCAGACTAACCTCACGTTTTGCTCACCATATGCTGTTGAAGTTGAAGACATCAAGGTACAGCGTATTAGCATGGAAAGTTGGATCATATTCACGCGAAATTCAACCATAATGACTGAAAAATGTGAAAACGAGAGTAACAAAGTATTACTACAGGGCACATACGTCGTTTCAACATCTGAAAACTGTGCTTTACACCTGAATGAGATTGAACTTACCTATGAACGCACCTTTACTGAAAAACTTCAGTTCAGAATTGCAGCCGTTACAACCTTACCTCAAATGAAAATTGAAAATCCGACATCCTTACCTGTAATCAATATAAAGAACATCGATCTGGAAGAAATGAAGCACATTTCCCGCATCCTGAAAATTAGCGACACATTCAGTGAAAGTGATAGTGAAATGGGCAATATAGTGAATATCAAAAGTGTTAGTTTAGCCACGATTTTTCTATATGGATTTTTCATAGTTATAAGTATTATTTTCCTTTCATATTATGTTAAGCGAAATCATCGGAATCCAGTAATTGTAGAACCCGATAATTTCGCTCTTGATGAGGGAGGAGTTATGCACCCACCGGGCCGCATAGTAATACATAATGCTGACCGTGCATAGCTCTAGCGGGAATGCGTGGGCGCATGACCAGAAAGGATGTTTAGACTATAAGTTAGAGATAAGAAATATGACTTTAGTTTTAAGAATATAATTCATTATTAGTTAAGTAACCCTAGTTTAGTTCGGACGTCAGTCCTTAGTGAATAAAACTTTTCACTAATTATTAATTAAGTAACCTTAGCGTAGTTTGGACGTTTATAACAGTCCCTAGTGAATAAAACTTTTCACTTTAGTTTTTAAAAAGTATTTTATTGCTCCCAAATACTTTTCTACGTATACAAACTATTATTTAATCTATGATTGCGGTTTATGTCATTCATAGATAGAAACCGGTTGAATTACATCAATGTTTCTTGTTTTTCTTCATACGATTGTTCGATCGAGACCAGTTAGCAGCCACTCTATACTGAATGAAATCATTGTTTTTATAAAGGCCGTGAATGTGAGTAATTAAGTGACGTCACACGATATTGGGTAACAAGATACTGATTAAACTCAGTAATTAATATATAAATCAGCTAGCTATATTAATATATAAATAAGCGAAATATAATGCTACAAACATGAAATTTGAATTAGTAACAACAGTTTCGCAAAATAATGCGAATTAAAAACGCACATACGATTAATAAATTAAAACATTTTTAAACACAAAATGAGAATGTAACTTATGGTGTTAAACAATTAAACACGTGACGGAGTCATTAAACGGGCATTAAATCTAGAGAAAACATCTAAACAGTTAACACGGAGTGTAATATTCAAATCGGACGCCTGTTTATGAAACCTGTTAGCTAAGTACTTCAGCGAAGTTGAATTACAAGGCTCTTCAATCTGGCTGACTCAGGAAAATCAATTTGCCATTAATTACACGAATCCTATTAAGATCCTTGTTAAGTCCATGACGGGCACAATCTGTGTTTAATTACTGGCGAGACTGCGTCTTTTGAAATAACACTCGGTACCGAAACCTTCGGTGGAACAAGGGTCGGGTTCGGTCAAAAACATGATCCCGTGACATCTCCAGCTCACTCACATCGTTATACTTACGTCGTTGTCATTATAAAGAGCAAGTACCCTTTACTGGGCCCGTTTTCATAATTGTTTAATAATTTACCGGAGGCCCGGTTCTTGTTTATTAATCAGTACTTCATTTTGAGATGTTTTGTGATTGCAAATATGTGTCTAAGGATGGTGTGATTGTGATGCGGGTTTTACGCGCAATAAATCATGAGTATGACACGTTATAATGTAGGAAGACGAGATAAAACGTAACCTATATAATATGTGTAGTATTATGAGAAATTACACTGTGAATGATAGTTGAAGTTATCTTCTTCTTATATATAAAATTCTCGTGTCACAGTGTTCGTTCGCGTACTCCTCCGAAACGGCTAGACCGATTCTCATGAAATTTTGTGAGCATATTGAGTAGGTCTGAGAATCGGCCAACATCTATTTTTCATCCCGAAATTCCCGCGGGAACGGGTACAACGCGAGTGAAACCGCGGGGCGCAGCTAGTAGTATTATAATACCATGATAAGTAAGTAATGTCGAGTAGGTTAGTGACCGCAACCATGGTGTCGGAGTTTTTAGACCGCCTAAAGGCCTCTGACATGGTTTAACGATTGCAACAACCGGGACCGACAATTTAACGTGCCCTCCGAAGCACGGCAGCGCTCAGATAGAAATGCCACTATCGGCCACCCATCCAAGTAGAGGTCGAGTTACACGTTGCTTAACAATCACAATGAGCTAACATCGCTTAGTCAAACTACGCCACGAGCGCTACCATGCTAATTAGGTAAAAAAATGTTTATTGATTGATCTAAAAGCAAGCAAAACTATATTATAATATCATATTCAAAATACACATTTCAATCAGATATGTCAATTACAATTTGTAATTTGATAAAGTTAGTATACTACAATGAGTGACATTTCGATATGCCGAATGTTCGTCCGACTTCGTTCCTAGACATTCACAAACATGGCAACACAATCACATACCATTCGGTTCAGACAGTTAGACAATAAACCTAATATTATTATGGAGGTGTCTGCCTCACCTCATTAGCATTTGATTTTGTCTAGTATTTCCGCCACGTACTAATTGAAGTATTTGGTTTACACGAATTAATGAGTAATTAATTAGATGACTACTTTCGCGACGCTTTCTAATCAAAAACTGGGCTTGCTGGTTTTTTGAGTGGGTCAGTTGTATGGAAAAGATAAATCAAAATGTCAGATGTGGAGTAGATGGTGTGAGCGGAAACAAAATTATTGGTTTGATTTCTGGTACGTATTCCAGCTAACAAGTCAAATTGATATAAGATTAAACTTTAGTGAAGAGCGTTCAAATCAGCGCTATATCATACACTAGCAGCGCCCCGCGGTTTTACCCGCGTTGTACCCGTTCCCGTTGGAATTTCAGGATGATAAATAGCCTATAACCACCCCGTTGAATGTGGCTATCCATTACATAAAGAATTATTCAAATCGGACCAGTAGTTTCTGAGATTAGCGCGTTTAAACAAACAAACAAACAAAACAAACTCTTCAGCTTTATAATATTAGTATAGAAGAGTAGTAGTATAAAGTACGAGATGTTAAGAACTGTGTTTAAAGGTTGTGTTTTGACAAAGAAAAAGCTGATTATTAGTGAGTTTACGAGTCTTGTAAACTCGTTTAGCCTACACTAAACATACTCAATGTCGATCTGAATCCAGAATCTGAAATTTAGATTTCAAAAGCCGTAAGTTAATTTCTCAATTCAGAAGAAGTCAGATCGAAATTGCGATGTTGCCTGGCCTAAATGAGGCTATATGATTTTTTTAAATAAGATATGATTTGTTAAATTTTCATCGCCCACTCGCATTCGCTAAATCAATTGAATAATATAAAATTAAATATCATAGGTAACTCATAAGTAGAATTTCGTCAAGCTTAACATGAATGAATAACCAAACGCGCTTATTTGATTGGCGTATATTTTATGCAAAACTAAACCTATTAAAATACTTTATATGCCTAATAACATTAATAATACTATCGACTTAAATATTTTTTATTCGAGATGATATGCAAACACGAGAAGGCCGCCCGTGTAACATATAAAATCATAGGCCTTTAAAGGTCACCGATGACTTTATCTTTTGACCAACGACCATGAAATCTCAGGAACTGTATCCATTAATCGGCATTATATAAGAGTAATAATCAATTATTTATTAGATTGGTCGCTGATTAATATATTCAATAACAAGGTACAAAAACATTGACAAAAACGGTGTTGTTTTGGATTTTGGTAGGTGAATGATCGAATTGGGATCGTTTTGAATTCGTAAATCAGGAACAAGAGTTTATAGCCCATACGCTAGAACTACTGGGGACACTGTTCCACAAAAGTTACGGAGACAATAATCAATATGACATCAAACTACTGTAAAATACACCTGTATGTGAATTTTCATTTGTTCTCAAACTACTGCGCAGATTTTGGCGCGGTTTTTTAAAATAGATAGAGTGCTTCAAGAGGAAGATTTATATGTATAAAAATCCCGAAATTCCGAACGGGTACAACGTGGGTAAAACCGCGGGGCGCTGCTAGTCGAGATATAACTTAAATTACATACTTGTAATGGCAAAACTGTTATTCCGAGCACCCCAAAGACCAATAGGATTGCATTATCTCATACAACTTTACTGATAGATAGATAAAAGGATTTCCAAGGAAACTCATTGTAACTTTGCCGAGTTTCACGACAGGAAGTTAAATGTTTGGTGTCGTTGAGTGTGGGCTATATTTAAGAGGATTTGTGAACCAAGTTCAGGAAGACAATTTTAGTTTAGATCTGATAACCAGCCATATTGTGCTTAGAAAGGGACCATAGTGTTGGAGTTTTAGACGCGCGAATGCCTAAAAGACCCTTTCACTAATAAGATCGAGTAGGTTAGTGGCCAACCCTGGTGTCGGAGTTTTTGGACCACCTGAAGGCTTACAACATGGTCTGATGATTGAAACAAATGGAACCGAGAATTTAACGTACCAAGCGTACAAAGCACGGTAACGCTCAGATCGAAATGCCACCCTTCCAAGTAAGGGTCGAGCTGCACGATAACATTTGCGATGAGTTAACATTGCTAAGTCAAACTACGCCACGAGCGCTTCCTGACTTACTTACAGAAGTACCCTTTCACTGATTCAAATTATCAACAATATGTAGTTGGATTTCAATACTCTGCGTTTAACTTTACAGTGTGATCGATTTGGAGGCCTTTCTTTAATATTTTTAGGATATACATTATACATCTTGGGTCCTAAGCAGTGAGATAATTAAAAAACAATTTTGGTTTTCTTGTCTAATCATCGAGACGCCTCGGTGGTCTCGTGGTATGTGTACTCGCCTGCCAAGACTGAGGTCTCGGCTTCAATTCCACGGTCGAGCGAAAACATGTTCTCTACTTTTCAAACATTCGAGTTTGAGATCTCCAACCCGCATTTGGCAAGATTGGTGATTATGCCTAATCTTCCTCACTGTACTGATATCTTCAGCGTGATGAGAGGACTTTGTCCAGCAGTAGGACATTATAGGCTAATACTTTTTGAGCATCACTACATAGTATAAAATAAAGTCGTCTCTGTTTCGTGTCTGTTTGTCTGTTTGTCTGTATGCTTAAATCTTTAAAATTACGCAACGGATTTTGATGCGTTTTTTGTAATAGGTAGAGTGATTCAAGAGGAAGGTTTTTATGTAAAAAAATTCCCGAAATTCCCACGGGAACGGGCACAACGCGGGTAAAACCGCGGGGCGCTGCTAGTCAATAATAATTTATTCTACTAGGTATTATGATTCCATTCACCGCATAAAAACAAAAGTGTTAAATTCCTTATCTATATTATCCATGTAGGTACACGCCACTAACAGTGGCTATGGACACTATTTAAATAAAGAAGAAAAAAAAAACAAGTTCCTACACTGATTGACATCACCATTTAGATAAAAGAATCACATAAATTTGGCAAAATATTATTGAAATTAGATAAATTTGTTAGCTTTATCTTAAAAGCCCGTTAAGATTGTATAGATAAGGGGATAATTTATACTAAACATAATAGAGACACTGGCGGGCATAATCGCGTTAATAAATTAACAGTCCATAAACATGCGTTTTACAGTGTGATAACATCAGATGGTCAAAGATAAAAATCATTTGCATACTCTATTCTTTTAAGTTACGCCGAATAAACGAATAAAAACTGAATGGTGAACCTAACAAATTAAGCTATCATAACATGTTTGTTAAAACGCCCGGCATTTGAATATGCCACCCAAAATAAGCCCCCAATAATTAGATTTGAATTTAACAAAATATCTTTCAATAATCTTGTAAGAAGTCGTTGATATTATAATGTACTAACGTTAAGAAATCAAACCTATTACAATTTAGTACTTCACGAATATTTCGCTACAAACCTCGGTAATAGTCCCTGGAGTGAGCGCGCAGAAATCGCCCAAAACAATCGAGAGCCGGTCCTAATAGATTGATACTCGTAGCTTTGCACAGCGTTAATTGGGTTCTGTTGAGTGTTTTCATAAGTTCAGTCGCGTTTGAGTATTCCAAAGGTTAATATGAAAGACCTATATTTTTAATCCCAGTCAACGATTTTCATATTCAAAATAAATAAATACAACGCTAACAATTCCCAAAAACCTATCGAGTAACTTCAACCAAGTATAAAAATCAGTATTAAGCCGACTGAAAAAAATCGTCCATTTCCGAAAACCAACGTTCATTTGTACATAAACGGAGGAACGGATGTAACGGAATCTGATGAAAACAACGTATCAGAAGTTAAAGGAAATGACGTGTCCGGTCAGAGATCAATCTCTGATCGGTTTCCGATGGCTTAGTTTACTTTTTATATCGTTCCGAAAAAAGTTTGATAAAAAGGATCTCTAAAGACGCGTAAGCAGAGGAAACATTCGTATGCTCGGAAGGAAATACGGGCGCGAGCGAATGTTCGTTTGGCTGTAACAATTTTATCCATATGTGCTTCGAAGGGTATCTTACGCGGTCGGTCCCGGTTGTTCCAATTGTCGGACTTTGTCGGGTTAAAACCTCCAGGGTTGGCCACTGACCTAAACGAACTTACTCAATTTTGTAATATGTTATTTTCAATAGGTATGAGCGAACTTCAGCTCTGAGCATTTGCCTTGAAAATTTGTTCCAAGCAAATGTTCGCTCACAAAATTAGGTAAGTGAAGACGCGGCTTAAAATTACAGGTGATATTAACAATAGGTAAGAGAGTAAGGAGCTGTACTTAGAAACTATGATGGTTCGATACATTAAACTATTCTGATTTTGTGATGCTATCACTTCTTAAATAAGCAAAGGGGATATGGCGTGGTTCAGACGAGCGAAAACTACTTGGGTTTTTTTTAATGAAACACAAAATAATAGTGTAAGAGCTAATATTGAAAGATTTTTTCAAAAAGCTTATCTCCGCTTATTCGTCGTAGTGTCAATATGGTTCTAGTTAAAATTATATGAAGGCAGACCAAAAGTTTGCGGCAGCAATTGCGCTTTCGGTGGCTCTACACAGCTCCTCCATAGTTGTAGGACAGGACATAGGGCATGTCAACAGGTGGGTCATAGTTTGGGGCTCGGTGCCGCAGGGGCATTGGATGATGCTGGAGTAGCCTCATTTCGCCAGATTGTATGCACACCGTCTAGCAGCCCCCTATAGAGACAAATCCCCTCCTTAGTGATTCTTTATGATTGCACAACTCAAAAAGCAAGAAGAATGTCTGCCTTATTGCATTTTGAGTTGCGTAATCATTACATAAGTATAATTTTGAGGCTAGTTTTTTCATACTTAGCCTTTTTGGAATCTTAGGTGACACAACAAAATAAATCTATAAAGGTATTCCGAAATTATACATTAAGAAACATTTGAAACACTACAAACACATTATGTACATATTGATAGCTCATTTTAAATGTACATATATTAAGCAAAATATTTTATAGGCTTTTCGAAAAATCGTGTTTATAGAACATTTTCAAAACAAGTAACCAATAAAGCAGTAGTATGTAGTTATGCACCCACCGGGCCGCATAGTAATACATAATGCTGACCGTGCATAGCTCTAGCGGGAATGCGTGGGCGCATGACCAGAAAGGATGTTTAGACTATAAGTTAGAGATAAGAAATATGACTTTAGTTTTAAGAATATAATTCATTATTAGTTAAGTAACCCTAGTTTAGTTCGGACGTCAGTCCTTAGTGAATAAAACTTTTCACTAATTATTAATTAAGTAACCTTAGCGTAGTTTGGACGTTTATAACAGTCCCTAGTGAATAAAACTTTTCACTTTAGTTTTTAAAAAGTATTTTATTGCTCCCAAATACTTTTCTGGCGCAGCCGGTAGGATCGCACTACTGTGTGCTGCTGATTCGTGCGCGAAAAAACGATTAAAAAGCGTGAAAAGCGCGTTCGGTCTTCAGCCCGTGGCGATCCGCGAACCAGATAAATTTGAAAAGGACCTTGGAGACAATACCTAAGCATGGTGGTGACTGGCAGGTGAGTGAGATTTTTCGCCATCCTTTCCCCACTATTCTTTGTTATAGTAGGAATCGAACTTTTTCCTTTATAACTTTTATTTGACTTACCTAAAAATCGGTAGACCATTTAATTTAATGTATTAAGTAGATTTTATTGTTATTAAATAAAAGAAACTATGTTGAGAATAAAAAGGAACTATTTTTGGAATAATATGCAAGAAATAATATCTTTAGTTATAAATAGTTGTGAAGTTTGTAAGAAGCTTAAGTATGACAGGAAACCCCTGAAACCACCCTTACAGTCAACGCAAACGCAGGAAGCCCCTTTTCAGGAAATTTAGATTATACAGATGCTTTACGATAAGGAAATATCCATGATAGAGTCGAAAGAAAGAGCTCTAGGTAAGAAAATCAAATCAAATCAAATCAAATCAAATCATTTATTTGCGTAAATAGTTGTTACATCTATTTACAAACCCAAAGGGTGTGCAAAATATAAAATCAAAACTAAAATATAAAAATAAAAAAACTAAATACTAAAATAAACTAAAACTTAAAATCAACTAAACTATAGAGTAAAACTTAACATCTTAGACCTAGTTACATTATTAATTATTATATGTGTTTATCTGCAAAAAATTCTTCTAATGAGTAGTATGCTTTTAGTAAAAGATACTCTTTTAGTTTTAGTTTAAACTTGTCTGTCCTGTCTATTTTTCTAATTGAAAGTGGAATAGAATTATAGATTTTGATGCCTAGAAAAAACAAGCTATTATTAAATTTATTTGTTCTGCAATGTGGAAATATTATTTTGTTAATATGGCGTTACTTTTTGTAACATATATAACGCATATGCAAATTTATTTATTTTAATACATAATTGTTCTACATGTGTTTTCCATGTTAGTTCTGCATCTATATGGATACCGAGGAACTTAACTGATTGAAGTTCTTTTATAGGATCATGGTTATATTTTATATTTACGGAATTAAAGTTACTATTCTTATTTTTCTTGTTTCTTATCATCGGATCCAAATTCAGGGTTGGGATTTTTAGATGATTTCTTTCGGTCTCTGACTAGTTTTCAGTTGACACCAAGACTCTAGTATAACCACGTTTAGATTGTGATTTCACCTCTTTAGAATTCTCTGATGGTATCCTTTGGGGCGATATAGAGTTTTTATTAGATCTTCTTTGAAATAAAGCTGGTTCCTTACTATATGTAAAGGAAAGTCAAATAACATCTATAATGGAAGTACCGTTAACAGATAAAATAGTTTTCGATTATTACAAATTATATCCTCTTCCCATTTACCAATTTCCTACGAGAAAATTGTTATTATTTCCCGATTTTCCGTACCTTTTGGCGAAAAGACTCCAAATACTTGCCAGTATCCCAGCCGTGCGAGAAAATCGACGCAGCTACTTTCCTGTGTACCGACGACAACGTAGCGCAGTTTCAGCCTCCCACATGTGCTGAACAGCTTCTGAAGTTTCAGACTAACCTCACGTTTTGCTCACCATATGCTGTTGAAGTTGAAGACATCAAGGTACAGCGTATTAGCATGGAAAGTTGGATCATATTCACGCGAAATTCAACCATAATGACTGAAAAATGTGAAAACGAGAGTAACAAAGTATTACTACAGGGCACATACGTTGTTTCAACATCTGAAAACTGTGCTTTACACCTGAATGAGATTGAACTTACCTATGAACGCACCTTTACTGAAAGACTTCAGTTCAGAATTGCAGCCGTTACAACCTTACCTCAAATGAAAATTGAAAATCCGACATCCTTACCTGTAATCAATATAAAGAACATCGATCTGGAAGAAATGAAGCACATTTCCCGCATCCTGAAAATTAGCGACACATTCAGTGAAAGTGATAGTGAAATGGGCAATATAGTGAATATCAAAAGTGTTAGTTTAGCCACGATTTTTCTATATGGATTTTTCATAGTTATAAGTATTATTTTCCTTTCATATTATGTTAAGCGAAATCATCGGAACCCAGTAATGGTAGAACCCGATAATTTCACTCTTGATGAGGGAGGAGTTATGCACCCACCGGGCCGCATAGTAATACATAATGCTGACCGTGCATAGCTCTAGCGGGAATGCGTGGGCGCATGACCAGAAAGGATGTTTAGACTATAAGTTAGAGATAAGAAATATGACTTTAGTTTTAAGAATATAATTCATTATTAGTTAAGTAACCCTAGTTTAGTTCGGACGTCAGTCCTTAGTGAATAAAACTTTTCACTAATTATTAATTAAGTAACCTTAGCGTAGTTTGGACGTTTATAACAGTCCCTAGTGAATAAAACTTTTCACTTTAGTTTTTAAAAAGTATTTTATTGCTCCCAAATACTTTTCTATGTTCTCGACCCGGTGTAAAATATTTATTAAACTCGTTTAGTTAAAATAAAAATACTAGAAACCAACATAAATAACTTGTCAAAACAACATAAATAACAACCGACAAGCGAAGAAGACTAATGACATTTTCTCTTTACACTGAAACTAGCCCCGCTTCGCGGTGTTACCTGCGTTGTGCACGTTCCCGTGGGAATTTCGGGATGAAAAATAGTCTATAACCTTCCCATTGAATGTGGGTATCTAGTAAAAAAAGAATTATTCAAATCGGACTGGTAATTCCCGAGATTAGCTCGAACATACAAACAAACAAACTTACAAATTTTACCTCTTTATAACATTAGTATAGATAAGTGTTATTGTTCTCAATGAAACGTACTCGTTAAAGGACAATGTTCTTTTAAACGAACACTGTCTTAATTGTCAGTGAAAATGTTGAAATAAAGACAAAAGAAAAACGTTGTACTTTAAATATCCCGAGGCGTTCGGTCCACATACGTTTAGATGTTATGTTGAACACGAGTCCGTAGAAAATTTTAGACAATACAACACCTACACTTGGTAACGAAAAGTAACATAATAAGTATGTGTTAGCTTATTTACTAAAAGAAGATATTTAAAAGAGTCTTTGTGCCAAAACAGAAAAAAAATAGTCAAAAATATTTTGGTTTGATTTTTTTTAAATAAAGTAAACGCTTCAGGCCTAATAGTCGACCTTGAAGCAGTCCTTTAGGCCGCCTAATAACTTCGACATCAGGTTTGACCACTAAGCTATAAGAACATTAAAATACGCTATTAAAACGGAAGAGGATATATCATATAACCCTTCCTAACCTCACTTGCTAATTGCTTAAAAAAGTGTTAAATGTATAGATATGATAGACTAGCAGCGCCCCGCGGTTTTACCCGCGTTGTGCCCGTTCCCGTAGGAAATCCGGGATAAAATGTAGCCTATAGCCTTCCTCGATAAATAGACTATCTAACAGTGAAAGAATTATTCAAATCGGTTCAGTAGTTTCTGAGATTAGCGCGTTTAAACAAACAAACAAACAAACAAACAAAACAAACTCTTCAGCTTTATAATATTAGTATAGATATGTATAGATATGATAATATATTACTTGTACTAAAAAATATATTAAAAAATCTTAAAAAACAGATACAAAAAAAAATCGTCGACTTTTGAAAAAACTAAATCAATACAACTATAGGCTTCTACATCCGTTTATGTTTAGGAGATACCATTATACGATGTCGCAGATTAATCTAATTGCAAAAACATTTTTTTGCACTGAGATTAAACAAACTAGAGGAAAAAATACAATAAAAACACAATACTTCGTTTTACAATTAGCAAGCTATTGTTCCTTCCAAAATAGTTATTTGTATTCGATACTGATAAAAGTGAAGTAATAAAAGACCTGAACGTGCTTCGAATTAAAACTATTCATCTATTCAATACCTAATTGTAGGATAATAAGAACAAAATCAGTTTCCTTCCTTTTACTGTGTCTTGTTTTTTCCTATTTTCCTGACTTACGTTAAATCTATAGGTACTTACTTCACTACATAGTATAAAACAAAGTCGCTTTCCGCTGTCTGTTTGTCTGTCTGTCCCTATGTATGCTTAGATCTTTAAAACTACGCAACGGATTTTGACGCGGGTTTTTTTTAGTAGATAGAGTGATTCAAGAGGAAGGTTTATGCGTATAAAAATTCCCGAAATTCCCACGGGAACGGGCCCAACGCGGGTGAAAACCACGGGACGCTGCTAGTCTTTTATAAAGGAGAATTTTGTCTGCTCAACAAAATGGACGCAAACCCTACTAAATCTGGGACAATAACGAAAGCGCGATCAACAAAATGTTCACACTAGCGCCATCTATTGTATCGCAGGTGGAACCACCGCGCGGAACAGCTAGTTACAATAATAGAAGCAATGGCAACTACAGCAATTTTTTTCTGTTAGTTTGTGAAAGAAAAAGATGGAAGCTCATCATCCTTAGTGTAATGTTGAAATCTCAATTTTATAGAAGTGATATCGCGTCCCGCGCGATTATCCCCACGTTGTACCACTATTCGTTGTTGAAATTTTGAGATACAAAATAGCTCCCACAAAGTCCTTTTGTATGTAGCTATCCAATACAACTCGAATAAGCGAAATTGTTCCATCCGTTCACGCACGATGCGATGACTAAGTGTAGGGCCACATCTGCGGAACGTACGGCGCCGAACCTTCCGCTCTATGACACATCAGTCGAAATTACGCCGCGTACTGATGTGTCATAGATAACTTGAAATACACTACGAGCGTATTTAGCGGAAGGTTCGGCGCCGTACGTTCCGCAGATGTGGCCCTACACTAAGGGAGAAAAAGATTCAGTTTTACATTTTTAATCTGAATAAGACATAGTAAGGTTGTCATTGGTATGGCTGTTGTTTTGGTACATGGCACAAACAAGTAAAGTAAATATCTAGAAATTAGGCAGGGCGGTAGCTATTTCATCTTTCTGTTTGTTTACTAACCCTTTGCCACAATTGGGTCAACACAGTTATTAGCAGGGCTCGTGTAAACGGTACATAATAGAAACAGTTGAATTTAACTCGTACGGAATACCACAATCCGATGGAATCCAATTCCGATGTAACTACGAACCAATATTTGAGAAGTTTGGGTAACTTACCCTTTGCGAACTTTGGAAGTAATGTTTTGTTATACCAATACCTACAATAAAGAAATATAACATTTATAACTATAGCGAAGTTATGATGTTTACTATGCTGACTGCCGCATTCAAGACACATCTATTACATCGACAATTACCTAATAGACACATTTTCATAAGTACAGTACATGTCAAAAATCATTCATTAAAGCTCTACTAAGGAAGCATTTGACCTCTCTACGCGCGTTAGTACTTATTATACTGAGTAAAAAATACTCTAACCGCCAGACACGACTAAAGATGTCTTTTAGAGAGGTTAACATGAGTGATTTTTGACATGTAATGAATGATCAATTAATTAACTAATTATGTATATTTTACTGACGTTTCCGAGTAGAGGAGTTAGTTAGACGTCCGTGCTACCAGATCACATTTCAATTTCAATACTTCCTTGGCATAAATAAATTAGATTCAAATAATCCATCCATCAAATGAAAGTCTACCAAGTGTTTTAACCGAAATGATAGCTGTATTATTTCCTACCGTTTCCTTTGAATGTAGTAACTACACATACACGTGGACGGAATTATATAAAAATACTATTTCTTCCACGTGGACATCATTCACGTTGAAACCGGAAAAAACTCCGTTTGTCATTGTTAGAAAAGTCACGTGTCATTCCTGTAAGTTGTGAAGGAATTTCATTTAAAATCGTGAAGCCGTTTTTGCATGAAGTAGATAGTCACTACGTACAGGAGTACCTAACTTTCATCCCCTAATTCCCATGGGAACGGGTATACGGGATGTATAAAAGTATCTTATAAACTTCTTACTTCCTCGTTAATGCGGCTAACATGTACAGAAAGATTTTTTTATCCCACGGGAACGGGAATTACTGGATGAAAAGCTGTATAGTATTTGAGTTTATCGCAAACAGACAGACAGACGCGACTGGGGACTTTGTTTTATAATATGTGTGTGATATTCAAGGGGAAGGTTTATATGTATAAAAAATATTTTAAAAATCCCGAAAGTCCCACGGGAACGGGCACAATACGGGTAAAACCGCGGGACGCTGCTAGCTACTATCATATATTTGTACAAAAGATTTTTTTTTATCTGACCGGAAGTTCCAGAGCTTGGACCTTTGAAGCAAAAACTCTTTTTCTTTATTATATTTCTTTGTATGTCATAGATGAGAATCACAAAACAGTTTGTTTATTTAGATCACAAGATGGATAAAACATAGGTATTACGGGATTGTTACTTGTCTAGTAATGTGATATTGATAACTGATAAGATAAGATTTGTTTGTTTAGATCACAAAATGGATAAAGCATAGGTATTACGGGATTCATTGAATTTAAATACCAAAACTAATTTAATTTCCATTTATGTTAGAGGATTAAGTTACATGGCTAGTAATGTGATATTGATAACTGATAAGATAAGATTAACTGTTAGAAATTTCAAAATATTAATTTAAATGCCCACTTTCTTTTGAATAGTAATTGCGCATAAGATGTCAAACATGTTAATAAAACTGGCGGCAAAAACAAAAGTACATAAAGTAAGTCTTTTGGCAAAACATCCCTCATTTTGGAAATGGCTGCGTTTTATTTGTTTTCTATCATTTCTTAATTGAATTTTTATGTTTATTCAAAATAGAGTAATAATTCGACCGAATTTTATTCAACCACTCGAGAACGGAGAACCAACAGGTTATGTTAAATATTGTTAATTGATTGCTAGGCTCCGACGCATTATTTTTTTAAGTATGAAGATTATTTAAATAACGAATTTTACTGGACTTGTCAATTATTGTAATTGCGTGTAGTAAATGTGTTAATTGTAACCGTAACTAATATTTTGGTAAAGAAAGTAAGTTTGTGTAGGAAGGTACGAGGCCACAATTTTTGTTTAACGGGCCAGCCCTGGTGTCGGATTTTAAACGGTTTAATATTTCAGTTTAACGAACGAACGAGCTCCAAACGTTATATTAGTAAGGAATGGACAATTATTACGAAATAACGTAACGTAGTCATACAGCTGTGGCAAATGAAACGAGTAGTCACCGTGTTATCTTCCATTATGTAGGTAAAACAGCAGATATGCAAAACAATGGCAGTATGTCAGTCATATGGTTAACAAGTTTACTAATTTCATATAAGACACTAAGTACATCGCTTTGCTTAATAATAAGTTCGTCTGTTAGTGGTCAAACGTTGCTTAACAATCGCCACGAGATAAAATCGCTTAGTCTAACTACGCCATGGGAATTTCAAATGAAATGGAATGAAAAATAGCCTATAACCTTCCCGATGAATGTCGCTATCTATTACAAAATGAATTATTCAAATCGGACTGGTAATTATCGAGATTAGCGAACATAAAAAGAAACAAAATGAAAAAATTAACTCTTTACTTATAGGTATTACCTGCGGTTTAAAAAACCTCAAGACAACATAATTTAAACGTACTCACACGGGTTTTTTCGCGTTGGAAAGTTAATAAAGCAAGTAATAACTTACTTTTTATTTCCCGACGTTTCGTTAGAGAGATGCAATCCCCTCGAAACGTCGGGAAATAAAAAGTAAGTTATTACTTGCTTTATTAACTTTCCAACGCGAAAAAACTCGTGTGAGTACGTTTAAATTATGTGTTCAAATCGTGCAAGTTTAAAAAAGACTACCTCAAGACAACGTCAGGAGATTCAAATATAAAAAGGAAGATGAATTTTATGGTAAACGCGATTCAATATGTAAGTATAACTCAAGACTGTTTATCCACGTGTAAGGTTTCTGTTTCTGTAATACATAGTTTTGTATCGGAATGTATTAGATGGTAATACCCAAAGCTTTGAGTTCAGACATTGAATTCCAATTCTGTTGACTCGTGTAAGTCTAAAGATTTATACTGTAGACTATTTTATATTGAAATACTGGAATTTTAATTAAGGCGAGGATATGTGGCGCTCGGGCAGATCTGAGGTGGTGAGGTGCGGGGCAATCAGCGGGGCGCTGCCCGCGCGCCCCGCTACAAAACATCGCACAAAGCGCGCTGAATAAATTTAAATTACCGTTGAAACTTTTTTATTATACCCTTCGATCAACAATGCACAACTAGATGTCGGGTCGGCGCAAAAAATACGTCTCGGTGAATAACGCCTCATTTGAAAAGTGAGGCGTTATTCTCACTTATGTTATTACTTATGTTAGACTAAATTATGATTCAAGTTTGCATTCATTCTCAACAAGCTGGATTTTTGTGCAGACCTTGAATACGTCATTACAAATGATATGTCAAAAGTCCCTATCGATCCCGCTTGTGCGTTGTTTTTAATTCGAGGTCAAAGGTCACAAATTTGCGTTTTTTGCGTATATCTCTGAAACAATGAGAGCTACCGAAAAATGGTACAAACAAAGTTTGTAGATCGTAAAATTGTCTACAAAAAAGATCTCAACACTTTTTCTTCTACGGTGCACAGTTCTCGAATTATGGCTATTTTAAACATAGAAAATACGAATATGCACTCATACGTGGCCAGTATAGATATTTGAGTTTTGTGATAAATACAAGAAACAATAAGAGAGTGCAGTTATCTTGTCTCCCTCCAACATCTGCTTCTGCTTATCAACACTTATTTCGTGTGTTCTACCAAGTGCAAGTGTGGCTAGGCAATGATCTAAATCCTGAAGATTGGGGCTGGAAACTGATGAATAATAGTTTGGAGCCAATATAGACTTTACTGTCACCTGCTCCAAAAAATTACTCAATACAATTTTTTGTAATTGCAAAAAAGTAGTTAATTTTAATTAAATTTAAATTTTTAAAAAAATCATCATAAAAATAGTGTCCCATTGCATTACTGGGGAAACCACGTTAAAAAAAAGCGCCGTGTACACTACTTCAGAGGTGGGGCGGAAATGTGTGCATATTATATAGTCGAAAATACGACTTTCCTGCGGTCTAAAGTCACGATATCTCGAAAGCGATGCTTTGTAGAAGAAAAGTGTTGAGATCTTTTTTGTAGACAATTTTACGATCTACAAACTTTGTTTGAACCATTTTTCGGTAGCTCTCATTGTTTCAGAGATATACGCAAAAAACACAAATTTGTGACCTTTGACCTCGAATTAAAAACAACGCACAAACGGGATCGATAGGGACTTTTGACATATCATTTGTATCATTTGTATTCAAGGTCTGCACAAAAATCCAGCTTGTTGGGAATTAATGCAAACTGGAATGTCTATTTTAACTGGAGTATTTCCTAGTAGTATGTGTAGTATGTAGGTACATTCAATTAGGCATTTTTCAACAAGTGTAGGTATTTTTATGACTTACTCGTTTTGTGCATGAGTTGGTTGCACGGGAACAAGTTCAGTTAGTGTTATTGGTATATTATCTGACTGTTTATTCTGACACCTAAAAAAATAAACAAGGCTATAAGTTACTAATTTACTCTTTGAAACTTTACTCTTTGACCAGCTTTGACTATTTATTTTACTTTGAGCTTTGACTATATTTATTAATTTTACATACTTACCTAAACATACCAGCATGTCTTTTTACCTTCCTTTTCCGCTTCCTTGTGCAACAGTTTCTGATTTTATTGATACTTTATTTTACCATGATGTAAACAATAGTCGATTTTATAGATGTGAACTCACGAAGCAGAGCGTCCGGTTCACAACCGTACATACACTACGAGCTACGCTCGTCGACTGAAGCTAGTAAACAATCTGATGCGATGCCTGCGTTCCATAAAATAAGGTTGAGATTTGTGAAGCAAGACTCAAGTGCGTGAAACATGGCAGGCGAATATTTCGTTTTATTTGAATTCTTTTGCGTTTTTATAGAAATTGGCGGGTCTAATGAAAAATGTAACTGATTTAGAATCTAAGTGAGTATTAGGAAATTGATATTCCAAAAAAAAAACGATGAATATCGTTTCAAATAACGAGATCTAGGACGAGAAAAAAATATTTTTACATAATCTTGTGCATCTTATTTCTACATTATTATAATGAATTTTAAAATTCTACTCGATTTAGTATTTTATTGAGGATATATTCTTTTAATTGGTATTTTTATTTTTTTGATAGAATCTATAGAAGTGTTAATATTTGATCGTCAAAGTAGCGACTATGCGCGTTATTTTCACATATCCTCGCCTTAAACACGATAATACACACATAATTGCTAACATATCTAATCTAACTAAACGCTCGAGTTTAACAACGCATTACCTAACATTTTATTGTAAGTGGATAAGTGTAAATAGTAACTACTTACACTAAAGTTTGTGGTTCCAAATTTAAAAAAGGAATAGTTAGAAGTTAGAACAAAAATTAAAACGAACGTCTTTTTATTTTTGGACAAATAGATACTCGATAAATGTCCGCTCCGACTAAAGCTGAGGACACACGGCGACACTTGACATTAGACACTCAATGTACCTATACATCGAATGTCTGTGTGTGTCCACTGCCGCGACACTTAGTTGCAGTTGTTGTGGCAATGTCGGTCAGTGTCTGTGTTGCAGCCGTGGAGACAGGTCGGGCGCAGTGTCCGACGCAAGTGTCGCGAATTTCGAACCTGCGCGAAATTTTTAGCTAGACCAATATGGCGTCACGTGCATGGTCTGCAGAGGACATAAGATTTTATATTATGAAGGCTTGCCAGAACTATGGCAAATATCAAATAGCGATTATAAAAATCGAATTAAAAAGACAGCGGCAATAGAATGTTTGGCGGCACGATTTAATACTACTGCTGTAGAAATAAATAGAAACTGCACAATTTGCGGACTCAATAATGAATTAAGAAAACTAAAGAAAAAGAAGAGCGGACAGGGCACAGATGAAAATTATGTAAGCAAGTGGGAGTATTTCTCAAGTTTAATGTTTCTCAAGTTGAACGTCTGTTCATGGCGAGGAAATGTACCACACTGAATTGCAGTGTAGCATCGATCCGTGTAGACAGCTAACCACACATAACCGGGACATTAAAATGTTTACACCGATGTCGACACAAAAAATTGCTTACCATGAGGACGCAATCTACACTAGTGTCGACATTTGTGATGAGTGTCAGTGTCGCCGTGTGTCCTCAGCTTAAGAAATATTTAAAAATAGTATTCAAGTTGAAAGATTCAAAAATAGACAAAATGTAACAGTGAATATTCAAAAAGTTGTTCGTGTAGTTAATTAACATATTGCCACCAAACTCAAAAATATTACGTCAACCAGAATTTGCAAAAAAATCGATGCATTTTATTAAATTACCATTAACATAACATTTAGAGTCAAATTTGATGTAATATATGATATTATAATTCTTTTTTTCAAGTCGAAAGTAGCAGGAAGTGTGTCTAAAACCATAATAATATATTGATAAATTGGAAACCTCAATTTCTTAAAATAAATTTCTTGAACAAGAGTTTATTTCTAATCTTTTACTTTCAATATTTGGGGTAGGGTATATTACGTAATGTAAGGAACGATTCCACTGAAGAAGCTTTGTACTTTACAGACGCCTGTAAATTATACATGGTTCTGGATGAGTACAGTGAGGAGGATTAGACATAATGACCACGCAATCACACAATCCTCACTGTAATGATATTTTCAGTGAGATGAGAGGCCTGTAATGTCCCACTGCTGGGAACTAGCAGTAGGACATTACAGGCTCTACTTTCTCTCTCTCTGGATGAGTTGGAGTTCAGAATCATTCAAGAATCAAGAACCAAGGACGGGGCCTGAAGCTAATGGTGACAGGCCTTCATAAAAAGAGAATACTTAAATCACAGAGTGCATGAATTAATTGCTTGAAGTTCTTTTTCCAAAAAAATAGCATAGTTATCGTAGCCAACGCTGCACAGGTTCTTTCAAACCAGTACCAAGTTTCAAGTAGGTAATTCAAAAACACTTTTTATTCGTAAAATGCTAAGCTAGTTTTTCTAAACACAATTCAATAGAGCAAACATCTCGGTACGTATTCGTTATGGACCGATGGAAGGACAGCCTCGGTCGACCTTGTTTGACAGTTTTACCTATAAATACGAGAGTATGAAGGTTAGCAAAGAACCGGTCAAAATATTGACAGGGACATTATGTATTCTAAGTTATGGCATCACATAAAATTTTTGAATTTTATAGGCCTAATGGAAACGGTCACAGTATAATTGGCAACATATTATAATTAAAATGACACAAATTATGGAAATTTTTGTTTTTAGATGCATATGTATTTGGGTTCTACAAATCTGCCAATTTCTTCCAATATTTTGACAAAATATTTGCATGCACTAAGTAGGTAGTTTTCACTTTTAATGAAAAAGCAATATTATCTCAACAATATAATTAATTCCATCCACGCTAAACGACTGAACGACGTAGAACTCTGTCAAAGTAAAAGAAATAGTCCTTCAACGAACTGCATCACATTACAAATGACAATGAGATACTCGCTCAAGGGTAGTAATTTAATTCTCCTACTTCGACAAGGTTGGATCCTCACGTCCCCAACTAGAACGAAGATAGGATAGGTAATAGAATAGGTACCTGCTATAAATGCTCAGTCAGGTATCCGCTTACACGTCAATACACATTTCACGCTAGACTCGAGAGATCCAGTTACAATAGACGATAATTAATGTCCGCTTTATCAATTTAACCATTGTTTCAATTTTGTTCCCTCGCAGTCCATAAAGGCGCATTCAGATTGATTCTACGGGAGTTCTCGGATGGCCGGCCGCAAAGCAATTAGGGGCCAAATGAGTGATTTTGCGCAGAGAACCTTTTTAATTAAACATCGGCCTTATTAACACGATTCCATTCAACAAGCAGCCAGCAGATTGAAGTTAATGTTAATTGTATACCGCTTTTGGAACTTTGGAATTTATTACAAGATACTGTAAGATACTGAATTTATTACAGGATTAAGTGTATAAGTACCTACACCTAGGTTTTTGTTTTAAGAATAAGAATAAGTCAATCATAATGTACAGCCTTTTTGAAATACAGAAGCTTTATGGAGACTGGACGTACTAAAACGAGGTCATTGTGGTAATAGTAACTTTAGTAGAGTCTATTACCTTTTTTTTGCCTTATTCTTCATCGAGTCAATAAGATACCATTTTATATACGAACTAGCTGCGCCCCGCGGTTTCACTCGCTTTGTACCCGTTCCCGCGGGAATTTCGGGATGAAAAATAGATGTTGGCCGATTCTCAGACCTACTCAATATGCTTCGGAGGAGTACGCGAACGAACACTGTGACACGAGAATTTTATATATACCTAAGATAAAACAATGACAAGCATTTCCCTATCAATATTTTATTTGTTGCATGATATTTGTACAAGGTAAGTAGGTCTACAAAGAATTTTATCCGTAGTTATCAATTTGATACAGCCACATCAACTGACTTTTATTATACGAAAGTAGGTATTAAATTTTCCTGTTTTTCACCAATCAAGATACAGCATTTTATTGTATGTTGTGACAAAGTGATTCATGCTAGTTAGAGGTCAGTGATGCTGATGCTAGTGCAGCAGCAATAGACAAGCGATTATTTTTAATTATAGAGTAACATGATAGACAAGTAGACCTGATAAAAGCTATGTTGAATTATTTTTTTCAAATAATTCGCTTGTGGGCATGGTCAGAGTAAAGTTGCAAGTTAATACCCATAAAAAAATGCCAACTTTGATTAGTGTGAAGTGCCTTTAAGACTTTTATAGGCACCCAAAGTCACGGATTTTCTAAGTCCAAAGCACCGAAAGCAAACCCGTGACGAAAAAACGAATAACCATAACAGATTTGCTTGAAAATATGCAATGAATACGATAATTGTATTACTCACGGACAAAGGTCAGTGCAATGAATGAACACTGGTACCTCAAGTACTACGCATGTCAACATTAATTACATTATTTATCTGATAAGTTTTATTACAAAACAGTGTTAGCCTTGTGCTGGTAAAGATTATACACATGCTCCTCAGTGGATTATTTGGTATGATATGACTGATTTTTCTCTATACTAACTTATTTTGAATTGAAACTACGTTTACAAGTACACTTCGCTTTTATTTTACATTTTTATCTGACGTTTTGGCCCCTTTACAGGAACCGTGGTCACAGAAGAGTCTTAGCCACTGACAGAGTAGTGTTCGCTTTAACTTAAAAAAACAGTATATACTAACTTACATATGTACTTAATTAATATATTAATCTGAAAATTAAACGTTCGCCCACGAGCAAGGCGAGCAAGGCGGACTAAAAAATATGTCACCAGAGTTAGCCACTGACCTAATCGAAATGAATGAATGACTATTCACAAAAAATCTGATAACGATTTTGTCGAACTACATTAGCAAAATTTACTGTTTAATTTAGTTATTTCAACTAATCCATAACTGCGGGGCTTCACTTAAAAAATCTTAATCAAAGCAATCTTATCTACCAATTATGTACCTATTGTAATCGAATATAACAGGTGATTATTGAATGGAATAGGTAACAAATTGTTAAATGTCTGTCGAATTCTTGTTTGTTTAAACAGTTTGTTTAACCCAGATATTTACCTGTTACTCACGTACACGCAAATTATACGTCAGATGTTTTCAATTCAATTTATTAACAACATTAAGACGAACGTATAGAAGGCTGATAAAGCCAAGTTCTCACTTAGCGTTCTGAACAGAGCAAGCAATCGTCCGTTCTTGCGGGAGTGGACTCTGAGCGAGCGAACATGTTCGCTCAGTGGATACCGGCTTGGAAGAAATGTCACTTCGACATTGAATGAAAATGCGTGTTTTCTATTTAGCGCACATTGTTAGAACAGCGAACAGCCCAAAACACAAATAATTATTTCAAACCTGACTTTTGTTTCTTTCAATCATATTAGTAATAGTTTAAGCACTTTCGTGTTAGCAATTTTCACCCAAAAAATTAGTATAAATTCGGTCCATACGTTTAGGAGTTACAATGCCACAAACTTATACTTTTTGCTTCGGATCATATCAATGTTTGATCAGAACTGAAAATTGCCTTAGATTAGAACTGGCCAAATGTTAACGCAGCTTAACCTACACGGTGCATTACCTGTGCAGCCTTTGGAGTTTAGCTAAACTTCGCTACTAACGTGAACTCCTAAAACTAGTTAGGTTAGGTAAAGATGTTAAGGTAGAGTTACGAATTTAGCAGCTTGTATTACTTAGTGCTAAATAGTGCTTTGCTTAGGTAAGTTATGTCTTTGTTTGGCTTCAATAAGTTTCTTAAGTTGTTTAAACTTGAACTTCTGTTTAAACTTGAGGTTCTTGTTGATGGAGTTATTGCATTGAGTTGGAGGATAAACAAAATTGAATGCAAAACTGCACTTTTGCATTTCTCTTCATCCTCTGCTATTAATTACTTCAATAAGTTACAAGGTTTATCTTCTTATTTAACTTAAAGAGCTAGGCTCTTGTCAATGGAGTTCTCTCAATGTTTTCTATCCTTTGCTATCATGACTTTAATAAGCAAGAAGGTTTTTCTAGAAGATGAATGTGGGGACTCCGATACAAATAACAAAGTTTTGGTACACATGATTCACCGCTTGCACTCGCCGTACCAAAATTACAGGAACCAGAAGTAAAAATGTTTTCACCTAAAAAAGTTATTCGCTAACTTTGTGGCTTGTTCGAAGTTAATAAGTACAAACAAAAGGTAAGTTGTTACGGTAGATAATACGTACGAGTATACTGTAAAGTTAATGTAGGTACATGTTCCAAGTTTTAATATCTTTCAAAAACAAAGACATCATTTTACTGCACACGAAATAAAAAATACAAAAATTTTGAAAATGGCGCAGTTTACTTTATTTTATGGCCATACTTGCCACAAGACTATTAACGAATCTTGGCATTTATTTTACTACTTATATTCTCATGTATTTTATTGCTTTACATTATCATAATATGAGTTTTAAACTATTGTTATAAAAGGGACGATAAACTATTTATTCGTCTCAACAAAATATATATAGTTCATATTAGTCTAGTTCATTCACACAACAAATGTCTATGTACCGTTATGTATGAGTTACGATTATATACTTATGTATTTGAAGTAGCTTCTTATCATTAAAATATACTAGAATAATAGATTCTCTATTTAATTATATACTTACCTACTTAGCTCCCGGCTTGATAAGTAAGCAATTTCGAGTAAGTTAGTATCAAAACCCGATGTCGAAGTTATTAAACCGCCTAAAGGCCTATTAGTTAAGCTATTAGATTAGTTTAACGATTGAAATAAAAGGCACCGACAATGTTACTTACACGGTAGCGCCAACAAATACTTGAGTCAATCTAATCTATCATAGTGTTGTGAGCACGTTACGAGACTACTGTTATCTTAAAGTAAAACAAATGACTGATAACAGATAACCCTCCCCCCAAACAGTTGACATGAGGAAGCAGAACGCGATAATGTTTCAATGTTAGCAATAAGTTCAGAGTCAGATCTATCAAGAGCAAATCAAACAAAAAAAAAAGTATTTTACTATTAATTGAAACGTACATAGGTACGTTGATGTCCTAATTATTTGTTAAAACGGGAACTTACGTACGGCGGAGGTTACTGTTGTCCCTCAACACAGATATCAATCCATATATTATTATGTTAGTCCATCGAAAAGTTACATTTGGGGTTGCGTTTTTTAGAGGACGCAGTTTTATTTTTTTGATGTGTAGGGGGGGTCAGTGTAAAGCTAAAAACAAGTTTGTGGGGTCGCCACCCTTGTCCCACGGCCGCCATCTTGAAAATAGGGGTTGAAATGGTTTTTACGATATATCTCTTAAACTATTAATTTTATTAAAAAAAATTGTTAACAGTTTTGTTGCAAATTAAATTCTCTACAACTTTGGTCCACTAACTTTTTGTCGTAGAACTATAAATAAAAAGTTATAAGCGAAAATGTTCAGAAATTCGAGGAAAAAAAATATATTTTTCTATGTAACTTTTTTTTTAAACATTTTACGAGAAAATGATATCAGACTATTTTTGTAGATCGTTTTTTGAGGAACAACTTTTATAAACAACATTTTTTCATTTAGTCAATAGCTAAGGTTTTACAGCGCTCCGAAGTGAGTACAACTATACCTTTATTATACAAGCCCATTGTCACAGTGGCAGTGAGAGCGCTTACTGTGTCGGGGGTTGTGGGTTCGATTCCCGCCCGGAGTCAAAAATATGTGCAGACATAGTTGTTGGCGACGATGTCTGGGTGTTAATTAGTTAATTATATTCTTATAAAATATTTGTGTATGTATAAGTAGTGTAATTAGATTCCATAATACAAGCTTGGAGCTTACTTTGGGTCTAATTAACCGTGTGTGAATCTGTCTAGGTATATTTATTTATTATTATTTATTTATACGTGTGTACTAATAATGTGTCATCAGTTATTGTTTTTTTTATTTATTTTGTTTTTTAATTTTTTTTAATTATAAATTTTACAATATTATTAATAATTAATAATTAATTATATACTCTTTTCCCCACCACGAGCTAGAGTCTGGAGGCGCGTTTTTTTTACGTGGTATCCCCAATAGGCATAATCCACGGTGATTTTCTAAATTAGAACTACTCCGTCCTCAGTCTTTTCGATGGACCAGGCTGCGGCTCAGCATCTGATCGGCTTTCTGAATTAAATATCAGTGGGAGAACTGGAGAAGGAAGGGGTGTTAATGTCGGCGGTTCATCATCAAAGTCATTTTCATTTATTAATTCTGAGAGTTCCATTACGTTGCTGCAAGTCTCTCCAGAATAATGGAAGCACACTGCAGAACATTTCAGCCCTGCTTTTCGACATCCACACATTGCTCCACAGTTTCCTTTGCATTTGCAAAAGATCAATTTTAGAAGCTCAGGGGGTGCTGGAGGTTTAGAGTTCTGCACTGGCATTAATAATTTTCCACATTTTTTCCAGCCCCAGTCTTCAAGATCATTATAATTACTAAGCCACGACTGGACCTGATGGTAGACTCGGAAAGTATGAAAACGAGCTGTGTATATAAAAAACTATTACACCCCGACGCCGACATTAACACCCCTTCCTTCTCCAGTTCTCCCACTGATATTTAATTCAGAAAGCCGATCAGATGGTGAGCCGCAGCCTGGTCCATCGAAAAGACTGAGGACGGAGTAGATCTAATTTAGGAAATCACCGTGGATTATGCCTATTGGGGATACCACGTAAAAAAAACGCGCCTCCAGACTCTAGCTCGTGGGTGGTGGGGAAAAGAGTATATAATTAATTATTAATAATATTGTAAAATTTATAATTAAAAAAATTTAAAAAACAAAATAAATAACTGATGACACATTATTAGTACACACGTATAAATAAATAATAATAAATAAATATACCTAGACAGATTCACACACGGTTAATTAGACCCAAAGTAAGCTCCAAGCTTGTATTACGGAATCTAATTACACTACTTATACATACACAAATATTTTATAAGAATATAATTAACTAATTAACACCCAGACATCGTCGCCAACAACTATGTCTGCACATATTTTTGACTCCGGGCGGGAATCGAACCCACAACCCCCGACACAGTAAGCGCTCTCACTGCCACTGTGACAACGGGTTTGTATAATAAAGGTATAGTTGTACTCACTTCGGAGCGCTGTAAAACCTTAGCTATTGACTAAATGAAAAAATGTTGTTTATAAAAGTTGTTCCTCAAAAAACGATCTACAAAAATAGTCTGATATCATTTTCTCGTAAAATGTTTAAAAAAAAAGTTACATCGAAAAATATAATTTTATTTCTCGAATTTCTGAACATTTTCGCTTATAACTTTTTATTTATAGTTCTACGTCGAAAAGTTAGTGGACCAAAGTTGTAGAGAATTTAATTTGCAACAAAACTGTTAACAATTTTTTTTAATTAAATTAATAGTTTAAGAGATATATCGTAAAAACCATTTCAACCCCTATTTTCAAGATGGCGGCCGTGGGACAAGGGTGGCGACCCCACAAACTTGTTTTTAGCTTTACACTGACCCCCCCTACACATCAAAAAAATAAAATTGCGTCCTCTAAAAAACGCAAGGTTAGACCTAAAAAATGTAACATTTCGATGGACTATGTATATTATATGACTAGCAGCATCTCCCGGTTTTACCCGCATCCAGTTCGGTTTCAGTCGAAATTTCGGGGTAAAAATACTCTTTCTTAAATACCTACAGTTATACAGTACAAATATAATATGCGGATCAGACGGGTACTGGCTGAGATAAGCCTATCATTATTTATTATATGCGCATTAGCATAAATAGATAGATAGACCACAGGCATCGAGTTAGTTCCTAGGATTCTAGGATTCTAACTCAATCCTAGGATTCTAACTCGATGACCACAGGTCATTAGATACAACGTAATGCTGTCTCGGAAACAGGGGGTCTGGGCATGTCCAGAATATACCATTGTCTCAGCTAGTACCTAGCTAGATTAACCGACCACCTGCGGAGATCAGTCATAATTATTGTGACGGTGCGGTGACGTGCCCAATGCCCATCCTTCCCAATTTTGTTTACAAGGAAGATTGGATATGCCACACGAAAGCGAAGCTTATGCAGCCAAATACAAAAGCGAGAACACGAAAGATGAAATCGTAGAGAATAAGAATGATTGTGACAACGGTCGGAGCATATAATATATACCTAGGTACTAGGCACCTAAAAACATTGTAAATATGAAAACTTACACTGTAAGGTAATTAAGAGCTGTTTAACGTCGGTCTAGTGGAGCAAACTTTGGTGTTTCAGATTAAAAACTAAAGGGCACTATAGCGGTGCTTAAAAACCTCGTTAAGTCTCAAAACTTAATTGCTTAGCTGCTACCTAATTATTACAAAATATTGGCACGAAAATTTTCAAGACTTTACATTTTGTAACAAAAACAACCTTTATTGAACCCTGATAGCTGATAGGTATGAGATACCGAACAATTAAAGTAATTTTTCGAAAATTACTTTACAAACGTCAAATAACTTAAATTGTTCATTCAGAATATGTTCATCAGATAAAATTTAATAAGACTTAACAAGATTACGATCATACTCAACACAATGTTACTAAATAATACATTACGCACATATAATTCAATAACGCCCACAAATACGAGGATGGACGGAGAAAATCAAATTTCCTCCACTCGTACTCGTGGACGAAAGGCTTTGTCCGTGATGGATTAAGTAGGTTTCCTATTTATGTACAAAGGTATGGATGTACAATAGACGCAGAGGGTATAATACCCATTGCTCGACGATTTTATGATTAACAAAAGGGTTCTCAGTTATTACGCCTATTGTTAGATTTTCCAACAGAAATGGTAACTATTAGATCGCGTTATCTCGTCTATACAGAGGATAATTCCTTTCATTTTCTTTTTGAGCCTTTCGAAACTTCTCGGGGCCACAGAAATTTTTCAGCATCTTCCTTTCCTAAATAATTATTGTTATAACTTAATGCGTTAAAGATGTTAAAATTTTTCGAATCAAATCCATGAACCAATCACTTATAAAGAATTAAGAATAAGAATATTCGTCGTATGTAATACGGTTGGGTTGGGATACGGTCCGATGTATTACTTACGATATTCTACGCAACGGTTCAGTAAAGGCTGCTAATATGCAAACAGTTTTCAGATTAGCGCCAGAAGAAGCTATTAAGTACCTGTCACTTAAACAATAACTACATCATGAAAATAGACTACCAATTAATCTTGAAAACGACCACATAAACTCAAATCATAAACCTTTTTTACAGAATGATGACTGAAAAATAACGATTTTTAAGTGCTTTAGCTATACACATATTTTATTTATCCAAGTCCGCTCTTATAGTCGAAATAAGCGTTAAAACGCTATTAGGAAGTGGGTATCTTCGTAATACATTTTACGTTTAACTGCGAACCCAAGGCGTTGGTCGTTAACGAGCCATATAACTTGTTTTAGGATACAGCCATTGTTAAAGACGTTATTTCAGTCAGTTTAATTGACGAAAATAAATTTGCAATTCCGTAATTGATTGTTTGATTACATTACGTCACTCTGTCAATCAGAGTGTTCTATATAGGTTCGTTATTTCAGTTCGTTAGTGAATCTGCTATGTTTCAAGCGTCATAAACCAATAACAATGTAGAGCTTAATAATTTGTGATCATTGTAGGTGTAACAGAGTACATTGTAAAATACACAGTAAACTACATAGTTACTGTGTAGTAAAACAGCTTTCCGGGTAATATAATCTGGAATAGTCCCTGTAGAGTAAAGGACAATAGCAGTAAGTATTAACGCAAGAACATCGGATTGAAATCGAGGTTGGATTAACCAACTTTGCCTAAATATAACTAACTAAATAGGTTTGTGTATTGTTAACTGAGTTTCAGATCACCCAGATATTACGTTTTACTTATGTATTGCCTCACATCCTATTTACCCTTCATGGACTTTATAACCTTAAAGGTAAACCTACTAAAAGTAAAATCAGTTATGCACCTGGATATTTAGTTATGCCTCTGGTTAACTTATTTATTATTACTAAGATGATTATTAATGATTATTAATCAACTTAGTCAGGATCAACACTGCGTTAAACGTTCGCCCGCCGAGTGAGTTCGGCCCTAATCCCTGTAATATTATAAATGTTAATGTAAGTTTGTTTGTTAAGCTTACACGCCAAAACTACTGAACCGATTTGAATGAAATTTGGTACACAGTTAGTCCAGAGCTTGAGAAAGGATATAGGCTACTTTTTATCCTGAAATTCCCGCGGGAATGGGCGCAACTCGGGTGAAACTGCGGAGCGCGTCTAGTAATAAATAAGTTAAAGTTGAGGTGAAAATTATGGATAAAGACCTAAATATAACTATAGAACTATCACCCTATTTAAAGAGTTGATGAGTCGATCTAAACAATACTGCATTAAAGCGATACCCTCATCCCAGCGCTTGAAGAAAATGGGTCATTCCAATTCTGGCGTGAAGGAACAAAAAGTAATTATAGGGTTGTTAATACAAAACTTTATACTAAGTAACTGCTTAGCTCCAAAATTACCCCGTGTAAATCGGAAAACTCAATCCATTCAATACATTACTTAATGTGGATTGAAAAGATTAACTCTAAAATCAATTTAACGCTTAAATATGTTTTAAAAACAAATGACGTCCGTTTCAATAGTGTTCTGTAAAATACAATTTGGATGAACGGCTTTTGTTCCTTAAACATATTTATATTTAGTGCTGGTGCAATCCGCACTTAGTAAGTTTAAAAAAATTAGATTTAGAGGTTCGCTATGGTTCACTGTTAAACTGTTTTCATAAAGCGGCGTTAACATGTAGTAGTGAGTTTACAGGCTACGAGTTATATACATATTTCACTAGCAGCGCCCCGCGGTTTTACCCGCGTTGTACCCGTTCCAGTGGGAATTTGGGGATGGTAAAAATAGCCTATAACCTTCCCGTTGAATGTGGCTACCTATTACAAAAATAATTATTCAAATCGGACTGATAATTCCTGAGATTACCTCGAACATATAAACAAACAAACAAACTTACAAATTTTGCCTCTATAATATTAGTATAGATTTGGACAGAGATCGTCACACGCTCGTCACATTTCAAACTTTATCTTCGCCGATTTGCGACTGTAATTTGGCTCAATGTCAACGACCACTACGCTGTTATGAATTAGTAGGGTAATTAGTACTTAAATTAAAATAACGATGGATGTAAATCTACCGTTTCGAAGTACAAACACTAGAAGTACTAAAAGTTCAAAGCGAAATCAAAGCGTGTCTGAATTTCACAATAAGTACACTCGCCAACATAATGTTTAAGACGACTAGAAGCGGCATAATTGAATAGTGGTCGCTGGCAAAAATTAGCGTTGAATATCTTCTTTAATTTTCTGTAACTGGAGTTCCTCAAAATTATACCATTATAAGTTTTTTTTTAATGCACAGCTCAATATTCTCCCAATGATTATGGGATCGTCCCACAAACATCGTCTTACGCTATTAATAATTTAGTGAACTCTATATATCGCAATAGCGTGCAGTGTTCGTTTGATTAGTTTGTTACGACCACCATTAAACGGCTACAGCCCGTGTCATTCCTAAACAATCATATTACCCCAGTTACAGGTTATGACGAATGTTATGAACAGGCCCGAAATTCTTCCGACGTTCCTACCCCTCGAAATGTTGACATTCCGAAAATAAACCATACACTCAAGCAATAAGAGTTACGTTTATTGAACTTCCTTGAAAATAACAATAGGTATAAAGTACACGCAAGATATAAAAACGAAGTGGAATTACAATATTTAGGACGCAATATTGAAGATAATTTTAATAAGAGTATCCGCCGCGAACAATGAGTATTTTTTATTTCTTTAGCATCTGATATTTACGTCATTTGAAATAATGCGACGTTTTGGCAGGTATGCCTACTTAAGGCATATACCTATACAAATATTTTGGAGAATAATGTGCGCCTTAAACGACTAGTTAGTTGAAACATGCAAATACCTAATACGCATCAGGAGTTTCCGTAAACAATAGAAATGCCAACATAATCACTTAGCAGGTATTTATTAAATACCTAGTTCTGCTAATGATGAGTGATTCAATGTAGAAGAATGATGGCAAGGACATTTTTATTTTTTGTAATTAGGTTTCAATAAACAAAATAAAAATATAGGTATTTGACATTCTACTGTTTCTCAACAGCCGCAAAAATTAAAAATTTAAATTAAATCGTTTAAAAAACGAGCTTGCCACTCGACCTACTTCATTAACATATGTCACTAACCCGTTTTTTTTCAAAATCTCGTTTCGAAAATGCTAAATGACTTGATTTATATTCAAAAAAATTGCCGCGGTAATAATTAAATATACATTTCAAACATTTTTTATATATATTCTATTTGCAAATCAAAAAGGAAAAAAATAAAAGATAAGCCTAGTTTAATCAGTTTCTATTATTAATGCCATTATTTTATAATACCGGTCGAACAGATATACAAGCTATTAAAATAAATTTGAAGAGTTTGTTTTTGTGTATTTGTTGCACGCCAGTCTCCCGAGCTGCCCGTCAAATTTTAAAATGATTTGCTCGTTTTCGTTTTTTTTCAGTTTTGTCAGTTTTCTATTTCGTGTTTGCCACTGACAGAATAGGAACTACCTTCACATCCCGTAGACTACTCATCGCTGTAAAGTCATAAATAAAACCGAATCAAATAATCTTTCTAGAACATACTAGCAAGACTTATCGTCCGCTATCTGTTTTCTCATTATTCCGAGGACTTATTTGCGGTCATATTAAAGGCAAACAATAATCTAGTATAAGTTGATTCTGTCCTCGATTGTACGCTCCCATCGAAAATAGGACAGTCGAGACTCGAGATGTATGATGTCATCCACACTGTAAATAAACGATTAGTTTTGGTCGAACAAAACGCGTGGCGGAGACTTATCTCGTTAAGAATGAAACAAATTTAATTTACTTATTTATCAACATCAGATTTGTAGAAAATAGTAAGTGGATTTGTAATACCAGTTAGTAAATACCTCTGCATGAATGTAAAGTCGACTGACTGCCTACTTGATAACAATTCAATAAGAATTTGACTTTTGCATAACTTTCATGTAGTTAATTGGAAGTTATATTATTTAAAGGACCCGAAGGTTGATAAGCGTCCCTAAATAACTTTTAAGGGACCAATTGACATTCTTGAAAAGATAATCTTCAAATTCACAGCCTAACCCAACCTCAACAAACGATGATCTACTAATTAATCCAAAATAATCCTAAGATCATTAAAAGGGATCGTTGGGTTTTATAAAACTTATATCTTTTGTTACACGACGTAAAAACTGCTGATCTATCTATACTATACTAACTAAATAAAGAGTTTATGTCCTGCTCAACAAAATGTATAGGCAATGGGAAAATAACATGCGCGATATCCAACATTTTTCACTCTAACGCCATCTATTCGATCGCCGGTGGAACCGCCGCACGGAACAGCGTATGTATGAGTTGAAGAAACGCATGAATGCATTCCATGTTTTTAAACCAAGCTATTTTAAAACAAAACATCTGTTTATTTATTAAAACAGGTGTTTCTCTTATTTGCTTACTTTGTTTTCATCGTTTCGAATGCATTGCACCACCTCCACACTATGTAAAAATCGCGTAGGTACCTACTTTAAATGTTGCATTTATTTCCTTGAGAATGGTCTCACCACAAATGTCTTACTGTCAGTTCAATTGACAATTATCTAATTGTCGTAACTTTTTATACAAAACATGTCAAACATCACTCATTCATATATAACGTAACGGTAACGTTGATGACATACAACTAAATTGAACAGTGTTTCAATCTATAGTTTGTAATATGAACCGACTTCGAAAAATCTTACGGCATATGAAAGGGTTTTGTTACAGATTAGTCCCGATTTATTCGATTTAAAAAAATCTCATCAGTCCTCATACAAAATGTGGTCTGAAATCAGTTTCTCGTTTAGAAAAGTTATATACTTAACTCAGAAAGAATAGTGGAGTTTATTATTTGTGGTCTGGATGAGAAACATTCTGTCATTTGTTTTGGATTGGACCAAGCCAAGTTCCGCCCACAAAGACAAGAGAAACAAAACACACCTGTCTGACCCGTTTTAATAGGACCTTGAACGTGAACTAAGTCGCCTTAAATTCTAAACCAATATCTGTATCACTGCATTTAAGGTAGTACCTGCCTACATTTAACACGTTCACTACCAAGGTGAAAAATATATTTATTACCCACCTTGCAGTCACCGGTGACCTATGTGGCAGCTCCATTGCTACAAAAAGTAAGTAAATTCGAGTAGTTAGGGGCCAACTCTGATGTCGGAGTTTTTAATCTGCCCTAAATCCTTCGACATGGTCTTATGATTGAAATAACCGTGGCTGACAATTTAACGCACCCTCCAAAGCATGGTAGCGTTCAGAAATGCATTCCTACTAGTAAACCCTCGGGAAACTTCCATTACTTCGTTGAATTTTAGTTTCCATTAGTTATAAGAAAGGAACTATTAACTAATATTGTAATTATTGGGAATGGACCACGTGGTAGTCAAAGTGCTATGAAGTTTTGCTCAAGAACTTTGTTATTGCCTTCATTTCGCCATCAGGTGTATGGAATCACCGGCAATTAACATAGTTGCTCTATTTTCGTCCAGGTGGGTCTGATAACACTTCCCTACTGCTGTTTTCGTCCATCACTTTTTATGAGCCATCGAATAAAACAATAATGGCTCTTCAAATCGTACGTAGGTACCTATACCATTGCTATACAATTTTCTTTCCGCAGTGAATTTCCATGGTTTTATTATCAAATGAAACAACCAAATATTTAATGGAAATTATGAGGTTACACCGATCTAAGGTATATGTAAATTATAGGTGGAAAGATGGTAACTTGGTACCTATTTTTTTACCTTACAACTTGCATATTTAAAGGTACCTAGTGGTCACAAGTGAACACTAGTCCTGTTATTCTGTATAGCGAAAAAATCCGACATGGCCACTCCCAAATTATTTATTTACCTGACTTGTTATTAGATTTTTCCGCTAATTACGAAATAAGTAGACCAACTGCATGTTCCTGGATTTTTTTTAGAACAGACAAAAATATTTACCGACCCAGGTAAGCAGGTATATAGGCTACCCAATACCTAACCCGCTAGGTAAGTACTTATATTTGGTATGTATTTTAATGTGATTGGTTTGCTTTGACTATCGATAGTAAGAAATTAGGTACCTATTCGTTCGGGGGAAATAGTTCAGTCACACAAGACAATAATAGTTTAACTAATACAGGTAGCAACTAGGACCTTTTGGAAATTAAAGAGGTAGGTAAGGTTTCTAGATATTTTTGGTTTGACACGTGGCGGATCCGGATTTAAATGCGGGCCCTTCATAAAAGATCCCCCTCCCCTGATCCGCCATTGATACAATGTTACCTACTCTCTATCTAAGGCTCCGCAACGAGGTCAGTGAAAAATAATTTGGCGGGAAGTTACCGGGCACGTATCGTAACCTTTTATAAAAGACCTCCTTTTCACCTATCTCTAGTTATTGATAGGTGTAGGTAGTTAATGGCCTATAAAAAGTCGACGGAATGATCTCGTGTATTCTTACTGAAGAGATGTAAAGAAAGGGAGGTAAAGAAGTCTTATTTTCGTTGAACTTAAAGTTATTTACCGTTAGGCGTAACACTTAGGATCTTTGTTTGGGTAACGAAAGAGTCTTTATCAGATGAATAAACTTTGTACCCTCCTACGTACCTAGTACAATAACAAATTAGACGTTTGTTATTTTGTTAAAAGTTAGCGTAATGGCACAAAATAGGTACCTATAGTGTACGTACGTACTGTACAGTGTACTGTTTTCAATGATAAAAAGGATTCAGTGATGGGATACGAATGGAACCTTTTTCCTATTCAGAAGGAATTGTCTTCGGCCCCAAATCGACCACATACCTACCTACTAGTCCCAATTTTATCTCTTGTAAGAATCAATAGATAGATATCTTTGTTATATGTGCCTAGACCTTATGCAAGCGACTGTACCACGACACGAGTGATGTCTGATGTAAATAGGTACGTAGATCACTAGGTAGGTACCTACCCAACGCGGCTATGCTATAGAAAACACGTGACTGTCAAAATTAACACCTAACTAGGTAGGTGATAGACGCGATACTCAGGTTAATTTAATAGGTTAGTGCCTGCGTTGCCAACGCTAAACAATTAATTTTATGTAAAGCTAGAGATTGTAGGACTTGAAATTCGAATAAAAAACGTCGGAAGCTATAATTATGTACTTACTGTATAAACAAATACCAACATAGCATCACATCAGTATAATAAATAATATACCTACCTACTTACCTACCTGACTGAGTACATAATTTACTATACAGATTTATCAACAAACGTGACATTGTGAAGTACACAAAAACAATCAGAAATCTGTTGACTTAGTGCATGTAAGATAATCACTATATTTTTTTATCTGGAGATAAGAATTGTACGTTCGCAGACTTAATTCTTATCTCTTATTAATAGGTACTACATACCTACAACTACACGTAAGTAGGTAAGAGTATAAGACAAAAACGTGAAGTAAAACAACGGAACAAAAGGCTTACCTCAACTGCTTCAGATGCAGTTCACTTCAGAGCAACAAGTTCACGGACACAAGCAAAACTAAAACCAATAACCACACCACTGAAAACCAACTTTGTAAACACAGCACACACGCCAAACTAAACTTCAGAATAAAAGTCTTAAAAATAGTTGAATGACTTCAAAATGATTAATTTATCTTATTAGAATGAATAATTCACTCGCCAGTGAAAGTTTTTAGTGATAACCGTTCGGTAAGGTTATGTTTTTGTTATGATAAACGCGTGAACGTCAACACAATGCGAACTCCGCGCGATTACTGCTGCATGCGCGACAAGAACGGACTAACTACGTACGTATACGTACGACTACGAATAAAACTGAACAAGAGACTGACTAGGCTTTAGCTAGCTAGACTGAAACGTAATAGATTATTTGTTGAACTTCTGATCCGCTAACAAAATGTTTGCGAATAGGACACTATTTATTGTAATACTGTATGTAGGTATAATGGATTTAGGTACCTAATGTATAGGTTAGTTACCTACTTTAGTTAGTATATTTCCTTAGCAAGTCAGTTTCGCTTGTAATTTACATGCATTCTTGCCAACTTTTGCATGCTTTTTTGCATCAATTGTGCCAAGTTTATTTTAAATGTTGTAATTTATGCATCCACCTTGATTCCTTCATAATATGATTCACAATTTCTTTGCACAGGAGACAAAATCAATTATTATGATAAAATGCTTTCAATATTTTTAAAAACTCTATCTATGTAGTTACTATTACTAAACTATCATACAAATAATCAAATTATTGGTACCTAGTAAATTGAGATAAATGTATTATTGTACCTACTGCACAGTCTGCACATATACATAACTCAATGGGAAGGCATGTAATTTACTTGAAGGCATATAAAGTGCGGTACCCTTACCCACCCACCCTTACCAATACTAATCCAATAGATTACACCTATGCTGGGCCATTTTTTGCCGCAAACTGCCATGACATTAAAGTTAGATAAACGCTTCTTATTATCCACTAGCAGCGCCCCGCGGTTTTACCCGCGTTGTGCCCGTTCCCGTGGGAATTTCGGGAATTTTTTTACATAAAAACCTTCCTCTTGAATCACTCTACCTATTACAAAAAACCGCATCAACATCCGTTGCGTAATTTTAAAGATTTAAGCATACAGACAAACAGACAAACAAACAGACAAAAATAGCGACTTTGTTTTATACTATGTAGTGATGGTACGATATAGGTCTGTGGCGTATAGATAGATAGATAGATGCGATACCGCCAGATCCAGCCCATCCAGCCAGATCCGTCATTCACACCCAATATTTAATTTGCGCGCCATCTGTTAGAGTATAATGGAACTAAATAAGACATCACACCACAGACCACGAAACAAGTAGACCGATAAGTCCATATTATATATTGAGTGACACGATAGGCGGTGATTCGCTGGCGGCAGATTCGTTGTCCCTCTTAGATTTCAAACAAAAGAAAGAGATAGATTATCATTACTATTGAGTTCGTTTTGCTTACCGCGCCTGACTGGGCTTGCATCACACCACTGAAAAACCTTGGCCAAATTGACCGCCCAATATTATCACATTTATCACCATTACCAATCCATGCCATTAAATTCCAAAATATTATTTTTACTTCATCTGTGGGAGTAAAGCTTTTGATGCGCAATCAATCGAATCAAACGTTCATTCATTTATGTCTTCTCGATACAGGCTTGCCTAGTGAGAAGACAAATAGAAATTCAAATTTGTTACTCCATCGACAAATTGTGTTTTATGCTGTACTAAGAAAGAATATTTTTATAATTTAATTTTAAGTCTTATCTGTAAGTGCATTTTGTTCGAAAAATTCAATTATTATTTCATAGAGACCTTACAGACTATACACCAACTAGGTACCTATTCACTCCATGGACTTATTACTAAAATCTGGACTGAGCTCTAGTAGCCGAAAAACGAGCCGAGCGAGATGTTGAGAGCCGATGCTGTTTGTCACTTTCTAATAGGATGACCACACTTTTTCGTTAGGTGGGACAAATATTATAATGAAATAATATTTGTTTTAAAAAGCGGCCAAGTGCGAGTCGGACTCGCCCATGAAGGGTTCCGTAGCAGCGAGTAACATAATAAAGAAGTTCTTGAAGTTCGTTGTACTTACTACTACTTACTTACTTAGCGTGTGGGTTGTGATCGATTAACGACCTCACAAACCAAAAAACTAAAAAAATAAAAAAAACTACTAACTAGACCTCGTTCAAACCAATTTTCGGTGTTAGATTACATTGTTATGTACATCATATATTTTTTTTAGTTTTATCATTCTCTTATTTTAGAAGTTACAGGGGGGGGGACACACATTTTACCACTTTGGAAGAGTCTCTCGCGCAAACTATTCAGTTTAGAAAAAAATGATATTAGAAACCTCAATACCATTTTTGAAGACCTATCCATAGATATCCACACGTATGGGTTTGATGAAAAAAAATAAATATTTTTTTCATTTCTAAGTATGGGAGACCCCCCTAAAATTTTATTTTTTTTCTATTTTAGTGTGAAAATATTAATGCGGTTCACAGAATACATCTACACACTAAGTTTCAACAACATAGCTCTTATAGTTTCGGAGAAAAAAGGCTGTGACATACGGACAGACGGACAGACAGACATGACGAATCTATAAGGGTTCCGTTTTTGCCATTTGGCTACGGAACCCTAAAAATACAATGAGGAACTTTCCAAGTAACTTAATTCTCTGCAGTTACGTTCAAGTTTAAGCGCCATCTATTTTATAAGTGCATGTAAGAAAATCTCCCGTAGGGGCGTTTTCTTGAAGAAAATTTTGTTCTTTATAGCTTACTAGCGGCGCCCCGCGGTTTTACCCGCGTTGTGCCTGTCCCGTGGGAATTTCGGGAATTTTTATACATATAAACCTTCCTCTTGAATCACTCTACCTATTACAAAAAACCGCATCAAAATCCGTTGCGTAATTTTAAAGATTTAAGCATACAGACAAACAAACAGACAAACAGACAGACAAAAATAGCGACTTTATTTTATACTATGTAGTGAATAGATGGTGCTTTGTGAATTTGAAATCGAACTATCTACTGAGGTGAAACTAAAAAAAGATAGTCCGATTTTACTTATAAAAGCATAATGTTTAAATAAAAGAAATTGTTGTAATTTAAATAAATTTTTATTAACACTTAAAAAATATTACTTATAAATATATAGTAACCCATTCTTAATCCTCATAAATCATTCGAGGAGTGATTGCTTGCACTTATGGTCACCCTACTATAACAAATTTTCAATTTTTCCCTTATTTGGCTTACCTGTGAAAGGATATCCCGCAACCACCATAGGATTCAGTTTTACAGAAACGAATACAGCACTTTTTAACCATTTCAATAAGCTAATCTCCCAAAATTGCATAAAATAAAACAAATAGGTAGATATTCACGAGAAGACGAGAATTCAAAGTCGCCATGACAAATTCAAAGGGTTACTAGAGAAATTATTAATAATTTTACCAAATAGTTCTAAATAATTATGGCTCTGCAGGTATTTCAGAATATTAAGTCAATGGAAGTATTATAAAGCTAAGTAAGTAATTAATAAATTTTATCTAATTCAATATTTACTTTATATGTAATATAAGGATAAGCTTAAAGTCAGCGTTGTGAAATAATTTTCTACCAACATGCTACCAACTACCACTTTTCGATCGAATGGCAAGTGTTAGAAAGGGATAAACGGCCTCGGTACTAGCTATCTCTCTTGGCTCGTTTTGCCTCTGTCTATGTTGGTAACCCAAATTGAATCATAATGTAAAGGTGTAAGGTGTGCTTTCGTATTTTTCATTTTTAACAGTCCTCAGTCCAGATTTTAGTAATAAGTCCATGATTCACTCACTATCAACGTCAGATTATCACTGTCAAGTGTCAAATGTCAAAACGACAGTTATTTAAATTTGTTTATTGAAAGAAACGCCAGTTTGGTTGGTGGTTGGAATTTGAAATTGCGGAACAAAATAAACAACAAAACGACGTCTTAGTATTTTGCGTTAAATTATTAAATTTTTCTACGAACTGAAACATTATGGAAATGCTGAAAACTGAAAATTGGACGGGAGGTACAGAAGAAGAATATGAAACACAACATTTCGGTTTCGGTGCTCAAAGATTGAAAATAGCCGTCAGACAAATGGTTGAGCAGAAAATAACGAACGGCGTGAAAGATATGGAGTCTTACCTGAAGGAGACATTAGACTTAAACGGCACAGACAAGGAAACGCTGACAAGATCTTGTGATAAGTTGCTCCGAATTTACTTTGAGAGGGCAGGCCCTTCGCTTGAAAATATTGACAAAGAAATTCATAGAATACTCAAGATCCCTTCTAATGTTTTGCTCCCTGAAGATGAATGTCAGAAAGAACAGATATCTGATTCAGAATATGAGAAATTAAAAGAGGAAGTTGCCAATCTAAGGAAACGAGTAGAAAGAGGTGCCCTAATGGAGGCTTTACTCACCTCTGAAGAGGAAGAGTTAGCATCAGTAGAAGGCATTTGTGAAACCGCTAAGAAAGACATGGAAGTGCTCGATTTAATATGCAAGAACAATGAGAATAGCAGTAAAGCCATTCTCGGTGATACATTATTCCTGTGTGCCAGTGCAAATTTTACTAAAAGCAGTGATATCAGTCTCTGAATATTATGAAATGTTACTGTGTTGTAACTAAAAAGTTTTGTAATTATTTAATTTAATATTAATGGTAAGAAATAAAGAAGCTTTCTACTTTTCTATTAAGATTTTAGTAGAACCTGTAAAAGCATTACTCCCTTTTTACTGTTATGAATTTTTGTTCAAAAGATCATGCACTAAAAACTGTATCAAATAACACACACAGACACATAAAAGAACTGAACCAAAAGCAACTCGAACACACAAACATTTTATTTGAAGACTTGATTTTATTTTACATAGATTAGTTTCTCAGTAAACCTTAAGAGCAAAATAAAACACAGGATTAACAGTCACTTTTAATTTACTGTAAAAACAAAACATTTACAGATAATCTATAAACAATCATCTGAGAATAACAGTACTTATTACACCAACTCTATAACACTGATCTTATTACATACTATCAACTAGATAAGAAATAATATCAAAATTGTTAATACATTGAGTTACTTTTTTAATCAATAAAATATTCTTCAAAAATCTTATTATTGGCACAAATATGAAATCCTAAACATTTAATTAATATTTTAAATTCTTATTTTACAAAATAGATAATTGTTATTCTTTAAGATCTGAAAATAAATTATATAAGATCTTCTTTTGTTTTTAACAATAAGGCGTTTATCACACTGCCATGCATCACGCTGCATGTTGCGTGTGGACGCATAGACGCGCGTACTTGCGGGAGTGTAGATCTGCATTGCGGGATTTTTACTCACCCATGGGCGTGTTTCTCCACTTGTAAGCACGTGATCTGCATCATTTGTGTGTTTGACTATACATGTCTTCTCTACAAACGGAGATACTTACAAGCAACATTAGAACACGCATTCACACACAACGCTGCATAGTGCGGGGCAATATGAGAAACGCCTTAATGGATCAAACTTATTTTATCGATTGACTTGCTCTTGCTCACTCGTCTCTTTGATTCTACCTTTATTTAGATGGTATTTTTTTAACTTAATTATAATATTTGGTTAATTATCACTTTACAGTACACGTAAAACAATACTTCAATAGAAACCAACGTTACAAAATAGATTATATCTCTGAATCACTAACAGTAATTAACATACATAAAATCATGTACTTTCAAAAACGAGAAAGAAATGACTAAGTATACATTTTCTTATGAATCTAATATATTAAAAGTATTTTTATGATCATAAACAAACATTTGATGATGTTACATTATTAATAATGTACTAACATAACTATTTTATTTGTTCAGGCTATTTTGAATACATGCTACTTTAAGTTTGAGACATCTATTACACCATTATTGGAAATAGTATAGAATTATGACATTTTTACCATAGTACAATTGGGAAAAGATTTATTGTTTTGCTATAGTATTAATATAGGGTGTTCCATGGCTATGCGACATGAAGGACCTAAAAGTACCATAAGCTTTGAAGAAAGACATATTTTAGTTTTTAAAAATTCTTGTATTTTGTATAAAAGAATTTATTGATATTGTTTCCCTAAACTTTCTTTAAATTTCTATTTTTGTTCCTTATAATTGACAATATTGGTGGGAAAAAAGATATTCAGAACATGATTTTCACATTTCATTACATTTTCACATTAACTTATTATTGACATCTTATTTTAAACTGCTATTTAAGGTATTTTCCTTCCATATTACATAGCCATATTACATATTACATGCCTTCCATATTACATAGTCATCCTGACAACATAGAAATCTTCTAATAAGTTGGCAAATTTAACTTGGAAAACAAGATTTTTGTATACCAATCAACATAAAGCATTTTAATTTTATCATGTCATGACTATCAGACGTAAAACCTAAAAGTTCATTTTTTAATGAGTATTTATGTGCTATTGTATATCCTATATGATCATACCAAACTATGAAGAGCTAAAAGGTTAATGCCCAGATTTAGAAAGTTTAAACAAATGCACTCTTAAGTGAATCTTCCAGTCATGTTGAATGTAATGTATATGCTTAATTTTTACTGTGCAGTGTGGTAATGAGCTATTCATTATACAAGCTATTTTTTTTATAGTGTAACAATTATCACAGATACAAATAAAACAAAATTATAATAAAAACTAATGAGTTTATGTACAACACTTTAGAATTTATGCTTCATTCGATTCATATTTACAGTTTCATTACATCTAAGACCCTAATAAAATGGATTATGTATGTTCTAAATGCTAAAAGTTATGTTTGGTAACATTTTCTGTTTATCAACAATGTTTTTTACATTCCAATGCTTTGCAGTCAGCATGTTTTATTGTCTGCCCAGAATTGAACACTGAGTGCTCTGCTTTTCTTAAATTCTGTCATTAAACATAATGTTTATTACAATCTAATATTACACGTAAGATTCAATGACTAGCATGATCAATCGAAATGTTTATAATTATAAATAACACCTTATGACTAAACAATTAGCACAAATTGTCTAACAGCACATTTTATATGGAATGTTTTCTATCTATTACGAACACAGATATGATAACGGACAAGAGTCCTGAAGCATTCAAGCCTTTTGTAGCTCTAAAAGTCTTATTTTCAAGCCTATTTCACTACTCCATTTCGTTTAATATTTGAATAATATAAAACTATATTAAAAAGCGAATATTAATAAAATTTTAAATAAGCAAAAGTCATAGAAAAGCATTAGTTTACAATTAATTCATTCAGCGACAGAACTTGAAAGTAGTAACTACTAAAGTAATATTTGGAATTAATATATAGGAAATAAGTAGATTTTCTGACATAGAAAAAAGTTTTTCTTTCATAAATCACGATAACGTAGGAGACAAAAGGAAAATATTAACAAGCAACTTAAAATAAAGGATTATAGTATGCGGCTTACCGAGCATACTTGAAAGCTGAATCCAATGATATGGGTGTTAAGTTGGTACTACAATTTACATGTTCATGTTCAATTTACTTGGATCATAGGACCACTTTGAAGTTATTGCATTACATTCATTGCCCTGTGTATGTGTAGTGTAGGACCTTATCTCCTTTGGATTCAATAGCAACTACCAAAATACATTACAATTTAACCATAGCAGGGTACTTAATTTTGTATCGGCTTGCTTGGTTACCCATTTATTGCCAATAACCAAATCAATTTGTCGGTGGGACAAAGTGTTCTATAAGATATCAGAAATACAAGGCCCTTATATTAACAACATCCTCGGTAATTAGATTATGCACTTTAACGTGAATAACACAAACAAATAATTTATATTTCTTGGAACCTTTTTCCATAAGCCGCATACTAGGTTCAGAGTTGTATGGTTGATCAAACAAATTCGGGCGGTCTTGGATCTACTGCAGTTACCACTTTCTTAGCAGCTGGACCTGGCCAGGTCCAGCCGCTGTCGCTGAGGGCTACCAGTCACACCGGGCCTGTCCATTCTGTGCTATCCTGGAAATTAAAAAGAATATACGTAAGATGTCAGTAGATTTAAGATGATCTATTGGGGTCTTGAGTTCTATCTATCTAAGTATTAGCCTGTAATGTCCCATTGCTGAGTAAAGACCTCTCATCTCACTGAAGATATTACAGGGAGAAGATAGAACAGGGAGTAGGACTAAGCGCAATCAGCACGCTTGCCTACGAGTTTTAATTTTTTAAATTTTGACTGGCTAATCTCTGGAACTACCAGCTCGATTGCTTACATTCAAAGGGAAGTTTAGAAGGCTATATTTTATCCCAAAATGCCATGTGAATGGGCACAACGCGGGTCATAGCTAGCTACTATTTTGATTTTTGACAGTGATAAACTTACTTGTGAGATGTTAACCGACTTGGTGTGCATAGGGCTCTGTGGACCGGTCGTATTGGTGGTGAAGTACCCGCCGGGCCGCGGTCGCAAATGTCGGTTGTGCATCTCCATTTGAACTATTTTCATAAACTCTATCTGTGCCGCCAACTTTTGCACTTCCTCCTGTAAATATAATGGAATATAACTTTAGTGGTTTCTTCAACTTTAGCCGCCTTAGCGCTTTTAACTTTGGTACGTTCTAACCATAAGTTTCAAATATGCGGCACATATTTTTTTGTAATTTTATCGAGTATGCTGCAAGATTTTATAAAAAAATAGCTAAGTATTTTTAACGTTTTCCGAGAGATGGTCGTCAGTTGTACCAATGATAACTTCTTGAAAATATTCCAAACTGCCGATTATGCCATCATAGAGGAAATAATCACTACGTATGCTATAGCAGTGCCAGTGGAGATTTGCTGTAAAAAATGTGTAAACAAGCAAAAAAAAAAAACATGTGACATGCTTGGAGAGCGAAGTTCGTAGTTGAATGAATGTATAGTATTTAGTTTGTTCACCTTCAACTCCTCGTTCTCCTGGTAGAGGTCGGGCGGTTCGTCGGGCACGAGCCCGATGCCGTTGAGCGACGAGGAGGCGGGCACGCCGCGCGCGCGCGCGCGACTGTCCCACGTGTCGCCCGTGCCGCGCACCACGCGCACCACCTGCCGCCCAAAAGGTTCACATTACAACACGGTACCTAATGTCTTGAAAGGTTAGGTACTTTATAGGTATTTATCACAGAAATATATCTAGTTCTGTGGTATTTATTATGAACCACAGAAATATAATATGTATCTAGATTATGAACACATACGGGACTTGAGTATTCATGAAGAAAGCTTGTGGACGGACGGTAAATAACTCCGATAAATGCGGGTGTTGAAGGCATTCAGCGCAAGCAGCGGGCTAAGAGTTTCTATACAATGTAACCAAACCAGGCGCGCCGACACGCGCAGAATGTCACTGACGACAAGTAGGGTGAGTTTTTATGGAAGCAAAGTGGAAGAGTGCGGAGCTTAATTGACAAATAATACAATAAATTGCCTTTTTCTGAGTGTCTAATAATTGGAAGTATAACTGATTTGCATGTATGTATAACACTTACTTTAGGTGCAAACACCAGCAAAACGGTGGTAGTAGTTGAAAGTTGTGTTCTGATGAAACCCAGAAGATATTTCATATCGGGCCCAGCTCTTGGTAATATCAGTAAACTGAAAACAGATTAACAAGACCCATTACAGTCGAATCACTTAGATGGGGGAACTATGTAGTTGTTTCCAAAGTTATGGTTAAGGGAAACATATTGTAATAAAAGGCCTCAGATTATTAAAGGGGGTTTAAGTCACGCAAGGAGTTTCAAACTGATGCCTAAAACTAAGACTATACTTACTGGAAAGCGATCATAACTGAGTTGACAGTGAATATGTTGTAGATGGCGTATGAGATGAGACGCGCTTCGTTGTACAGACTTTCTGCGTGACGGACGCGGTAGCACACTCGCACGCCCCACAATAGGAATAGTATTTCGCCTGTGGAATACATCCTAATTTAATTTCTCCCACATTATTCCTTATTTTAATAATAAAACACAATAAACAGGCCTCCAAAGTTACTAAAATATGTTAGCCTGATAGTTCATTCACTCATTTAGAGAAGGTTAGTGGCCAAAGTTGATGTCAGAGTTTTTAGAACGCCTAAAGGTCATGATAGTTAAACAGAAGCTTGTGAATAATTTATTATATTATAATTCATTGTTAACTTAACCACTGCCTTTTACCTGCTTTAAGGGTTATCTTTCTTTTAATATTATTTTTATTTTATTTATACTAAACATGGCCGCAATGTTGCTGCCAGACTTAACAAATGGCATTAAATATTAAATTTAATCATTTTACCTATTGCTAAACTGTGATCCCACCAATTGTAAGTACATTGCTTGAATTTGAGTCCTAGATTATCTGTTATCTGAAACAAACAATATTCAGTTGAAAACACATAACATTAACATCAGATTTATTATATTAGTAGCATTGTTCTTACAATTTCGGCGTCTGGAGGAGCAGACAGTGTCCAGGTTCCTAGATACACCAACATAATCAGCAAGATCGGAGCCATCCATTGTAGTAATTGTTTGTCAGTCAACTTCAACTTGTGCGCTGATTTCACTCTGTATGTTAATGACACTCTGAAAACGAGATAAGTCACTTATAAAGATTATACTTATACAAAACTAATAAGCGTATATGTGTACACAAAAATTGCTTTATAAAATGTTGAGCATTTGTTTTTTTAAGCCTGTCTTAAGTATAGTTCAATAATACTTACTTAGCACATGCCTACAAGAATTTTCTATTTTAACAAAGTGGTAGTGGTCAATATTGTCATAGCCTGACTATAATACACTAGCATGTCACCCATAAAGGCCATAGCTGAACTGATACAATGGCACCTAATTCAAATGTGTTACTGAATAAAATGATTTATATTTCATGCACGTTAAAAGTATGAAGTATACCTCCAAGTTTTCATCAATAAAGCGGTGTAAGTGATACAGAATCCCATGTGACGAGTCCATTTTGTGGCAATACAAAAATATCTGTCCAACACCGGGAATATGGCTGCCATCTGGGTAATTAGGAAATAATGTTGATTATGTTAAAGGTTAACACTTTTAAGGGTAATATATAATAAATAGGTGCAACAGTGACGCCTCATTGTGGAAGAAATGGCCAACAAGTAACAAGAGTAATATATATTTAACTTGCAGCGCGTTTTACCCGCGTTGTGCCCGTTCCCATGGGAATTTCGGGATACATACTTGTAAACCTTCCTCTTGAATCACTCTATTAAAAAAAACTGCATCAAAATCCGTTGCGTAGTTTTAAAGATCTAATACATAGGGACAGACCGCAGAAAGCGACTTTGTTTTATACTATGTAGTGATAACTTTATGTAATTCAATAATCTTTCCCTTACTGTACTGATATCTTGGTGAGATTGACCAGCAGTGGAACATTACAGCCTAATACTTTACTATTTACAAGGTTTTTTCTTTGAAAGCCTGTAGAAAGATATTTATGATGATTAAATAAAAATAACATTATTATGTCAACTTACCTCCATATACATAATGACGCATCCACACAGAGTGATTGATAGAAACACTGGGCTGGCAACTCGGAATACTTTGACCCTCCGATGATGTCGAGTGTAACAGCTGAGGCATACCGTCATAATTGCACATGTCACCGATATTACTAGAAGTGTTATCCTGTAAATAAAAATCATCATATGAAATTTCATTAATCTTGCTTTCTGCTGCTAGGTACTGTAAAACTACTAGGATCACTAATTCCCATAGGATAAAAGGTGTTTCTTTGTATGCCTATATTTTATCTCAAGGAATAAGTCTATCTTGGTATCAAATCAGTTGTAGAGTCTAGGTGAGAAAGAATAATACACAAACTGATAAGTTTTTTCACATTAGTCAGTAACTAGCACCCCGAGGTTTTACCCGCGTTAAGCCCGTTTCCGAAAGAATTTCTGGATGAAAACGCCTATATCCTTTTACCGTACCGTTGAATATGGCTATACATCATTACATAGTATAAAACAAAGTCGCGTCTGTTTGTCGTTTGTCTGTTTGTCTGTATGCTTAAATCTTTAAAATTACGCAACGGATTTTGATGCGGTTTTTTGTAATAGGTAGAGTGATTCAAGAGGAAGGTTTTTATGTAAAAAAAAATCCGAAATTCCCACGGGAACGGGCACAACGCGGGTAAAACCGCGGGGCGCTGCTAGTTACAGAAATAATTATTCAAATAGGAGTAGTAATTTCTGAGATTAGCATGTTCAAACAAACTTTTGAACTTTATTAAGTTAGTATACATTAAAGTTTACTTACCGAAAGGGCCAGTTATATGTGGCAAGACAAGGTTCAGGGCCTCTGCAAGTTTCACAACCAGGCTGGCATCTGAGACATTCATAGGGCTCACTCCAGTTTTCAACACCATTTTCTTCATATTGTTGGTAAGCAACTGAAGTGAAAATTTAACTTATATTACACACACATTCTGGGAATAAATTGTATCGTCAATAGTCCTTCTTCTTCTTCTTCATCGAGTGGATGGTCAACCTGACCAATCCTGGTGTCAGAGTTATTGAGCCGCCAAAGGCCTCTGACAGACATGGCTCATGTTACGACTACTCGACTACTATCCGTAGAACCGTAGAAAGTAACCGGGACCGACGGCTTAACGTGCCCTCCGAATCAGTCAATTAGTCAAAAGTCAATATTTAATAATACACGATACGATAACTCAGAAGAATAATATCAATGAAACATAATAATATAAACAATGTCATCAATGTTTATAAAAATACAATTACAAAAGTATGTATTAGAAAAAATTACAATCATCGAACATTTAATACTAACCTAACTCCGAAGCATGGATTTAAATCCGTACTAATCAAAACAAAATATAATGAGAGTATATTTTATTTAGGAACACAAATAAATAAAATAACAAATTAATTATGTTTGAAAAATAGGTACCTACCTACAAGAAATCCATTTTTAAACTTTTTGACGTATTGAACGAATAAATAAAATTACCCAATAGGTAGTTACCACAGATTATAATAAACACAGTAGTATAAGGTCGCTTTGTTGCCGTAAGTCTTTTAGGCCAAATTAATTGCGCTGTGGGTTATAACTACAGATTGATACCAATCACTTTTAAAGGTTGATTTACACGAGACGATTAGGAAAATGAAATCAAAAGGTTTGCTGTGAATATGACAATAAACACACAAGTGATGAATGTCTTCAACATGAAAAGTTAATAAACGTTACTTACTTTCAACCAAGGACCCGTTGAATCCCTCAGGATGTTGCGTTGAGTAATAACCTCGGCGACATTTACAAATATACGAGCCACGAGCCCATCCACCGTAGCGCATACTCATTTCACGATTAGGTCTATAGTCGCACTGTGAAACGAAAACGAAAAGCTCATAAAAATCATCACACGACTTCAATACGTACCTATTAAAAATAATTCATATGGGACCTTTTTAAAATATTTGAACGAACAATTATAAACAAAGATAGAATTTTGAAACAAAAATAAGTTCAAACAAAAAAAAAACAAATTGCGAACTTCATCAACAGACATCATAGTAAACAGATTTCTCTGCTGGTACCATTGCTGGTACCTAAGTAAATATGTACTTACATAGGTGGTTACGTTCGGGCATTTGTGAGTGCCATGGAATGAATAAATCTGATTGTCAAGCGCTTCTTCGGAATCCACTTCGCATTGGTTGATTTCCAAACTCGATATGTCAATATCCAGCGAGACGATGCCTTTCAACCTGCGTATGAATACGTAATTTAATTAAACTTGGATCCCTACATACATTTTAATCACGCTGCGGTAAAGTTTCTCAGGCTCGTATTCCCATAGATATATTTCCTGCCTATATGCTTATAGGCAGGAAATCTCTATCTGGAAAATATTTAATGAAACATTGCTTTATGATGTCTGAACGTCTGTCTTGGAATACAACAATTATGAAAGACGTTTTTTATTGTTACCTATGCTTAAAAAGTATATCTATCTATCGTTTTAAGACCGTGGTATCAGACTGAACGATATAATTAGCATTTTATTTATGAAATGGTTTGTCCCTTTTCGACGTACGCTATTTTCCGAAGAGCAAAAAAGACAAAACACTTTGTATCTAAGATTTAGTTAAAGAGCATTTATAAAATAGGCGGGTAGTTCGTAAATAAGAAACAAGACCGGATCGGATATTGATTGAAAGCTCGTTTGAGCTTCCATTTCTCCCTGGAAATACCTACTTATTTCTATTCCCACACACAAATTCAATTCACATTCTTTGACGGTTTTCAAACAGAATTTCAGTACTTAGTACCTAGAGCCAATTAAACTAATTCTTTATTTCAATACTCACCCCCCTACTATAGAAACCGGGACCGTATACGATAGAAGCCATCTCTTCGCCTCGCAGCTGTAGTAAGGGTACGTCCACCAGCCGATCATGGTGGCGCCCGGGGATGACGGCATGAACTTCGGAGATCGAAGAGTTTCGTGGGCTGATTCGTACCTTTGGGATATAAGAAGATAATTAATTAGAATATTCCTATTAGGGACTAGTAGTGCCTCCGAGTTCCCCACGTTCCCGGATGAGTAGTACCCCGGGGTTGTTACAGTGAAAATTTTGAGATAGCAGTCGATTTTCTTGTCTCTGTCTATAAGTAAAAGTGATACTAAGATACCTAGATGTACATACTAAGAATTGTTTGCTTCTCTTCTTTTCTAGAACAGAACGGATTTCTACTGAACTGGCACAGAGTTAGATAAGGATCTGGTAAAAATACATACGATATTTTATATTTCGAACGCTTCTTTATATTCTCACGGAAACGGGCATAGCACGGTTGAAACCGCGGGCGTTGCTAAGAAAGAATTATGAGTTTCTCCTCCGAAAATACTTCTTACGAGTACCTACTCAGTTCTTTAGAATGTAGAAGGCATTCCTTCAAACGAAATTTTGAAGCCATTCTGGTTAGCTATCTTTAGGTGACCATGTCCCAACCAATCTAGGTCATCTAAACAGGTGAACAGAGTAAAGCCAGGCATAAACCTCTGCGCTCCCAACGTAAAATTAACTCAAGTAATGTGCAGAGAAACGTTGGAGTAATCTACTTTGCTAAATCTAGGTACTAATATTATAAAGTAGGCTTAGGACAAAGCCTAAACTAGGTAGTTAGGTTTACTACTTAATTACAGTAGCCGGTAGCCCTACCAGTTATTTAACCTTTGCCCCCCCCCCCACCCCCTAGCCTACCTTATATAATGGACGGGACATGATAATTATAACAAATACTGTGTATTGATTGGTGGAAAAGTTGACTTTAAAGTTTTCCGCCAACACAACGCAGTTAAATTAATATCTAATCATATCATGTCTAGTGGCACTTGTTCTCTGTGGATAGTTTAGTTTGATAGGGATGTTTCCCTATTATACTATATCATATAGTCATATACATAGAAATCTCTTCGCTGCGTACATTTTAGTTCTATGGAAACAATAGTAGCGGCCTATGCGCGATAGCGATAGGTAAGATATCTTGGAATAACAAAAACAATCAAAATCTAAAAAGACATCACAAATGATGTTCTCATAATATATACATACATAAATAGGTAGTGGATCTGGCGCTTGGAGGTAGATACATACTTAGAACATTTTAACACCCTAAGCTGCTTCCGCAGGGTTTGACCCTGTCCTAGTCCAGACTAACCTACACACACTATACAAACTCCCCCATAACAACCTTTTCCTGCCTTCGCTTCCCCATCTTACAACTCACCAAGGAATCTCAAGGTCAGGCGGTTTCTCCCTCTGCGGGGACACCACAGGAACAGGCTCTCCGTTCCCATATCTTGTCCAGGTAACCCCGCTGTTGACGGTACCTTCAGGCTTCAGAGCAAGGGCCCGGGCGCCGACCGCGCGCTCCGACGGTATCGTCCCCATGACCAGCCCTTGAGATACTGCCATGAGGACGTCTGCGAAGATAATTACAATTGACATTTGACACAATTTACCGCCATTTTGAATTGTACGTTGAAGTTTGTAAACGTTCAAAATTGCGGTAAATTGCTTATCTTCGAAAATAGATATAATTTTTCGAGTTTTTACAAAATAAATGCTATCCGCGGGTGTTAGTTCGCTTCATTTAATCAATATTCATATACGAGCATCGGAAGTGGCAAGAACAAGAAGAACCATCCTTTTAAATCATTCTGGCTGTTGGTAAAAATCACCTGAAATCCTTTATGGCTTTAAGTCCAGGCAACCCTCACATATCTTTCTTAATACTATCATAGTAACGTAGAGTACGTTAAACTTAAAGTTCATATTAGTTGAGAAGTTGTTGAGAACTAGTATTTAAGCGATATTGAACTGAACGCTACAGTTTCGAAGACAGTTTCACGATTCAACACTTTTTAAGTTGTTTTAAAATTGAAACACCAGCTGCATGCGGGATGTTTCAGCATTATTACACAAGTGCTTACTAGTACCCTCTACTTTTTCAATTTGAGACCCAAGAAATATTTTAATTGAAACTACGTTTACTGTTACACTTTGCTTTTATTTTACATGTGGTCATAGAAGACAAAAAAGAAAATAAGTAATAATACTATTATTTTAAAAAGCTTTGAAGCCAGAATAAAGTAGCCAAGTACTACAGCATAGCCTAGATCACATACCTATCTTGATGTTATCGCACAAGAGATAGGTACCTTATGACTTCCTTCCGCATAGCATAGATCATTCATCTTATTTACGCCGTCCCACCAGGGTTTCGTTTATTTATTTATCTCTATGTATTAAGGGGTGGCAACATACAACACGCAATTTTTTTTTAAATTAGTTTTTAACTAACTTAATAAGCTATTCCATTTCTCCTTATCCCCTTAACTGATGACTCCCCTTATCCTCATATCCCTCGTTTATTATAACCCCCCTCTATCTTATTATCCCCCTTATTTTATTACCCCCCTAACTTATTATCCCCCTTATTTCATTACCCTCCTTAACTTATTATCCCCCTTATTGTATTACCCCCTTATCTCATTATTCCCCTTATCTTACCATCTTTCTCGAGGCCTAGTTGATGAAGAAGGTTGGCTGCTAGATCAGCCTGGGCCCTGGCTATGTCCCATCTGGCGGTGTACAGCGGAGCCCGGAGCCTCCCGTAGCGTTGAGTGACGCACAGTGCCCCCGTAGCTCCTGTGGCGACTGCGTGGACTAGGCGCAGTGAGGACTCTATTTCTTCCTGTGGGAGAGGAAAATCGTGATATATACCTAACTAATAGTATAAATGCGAAAGTAACTCTGTCTGTCTGTCTGTAACGCTTTCACGCCAAAACTACTGAACCGATTTGAATGAAATTTGGTACACAGTTAGTCCAGAGCCTGAGAAAAAGACAAAGGCTAGTTTTTAACGCGAAATTCTAGCGGGAACGGGTACAACGCGGGTGAAACCGCGGGGCGTTGCTTACTATAATAAGTATCATATAATAAATTACCCGCGATGTGACCGTTCCCGTGGGATGTTCGGGATGAGAATTATATCTCCTTCCCGTTCAATTTGGCAATCCATTACAAAATGAATTATTAAAACAACTATACTAAATAAACAATCATTAATTAAAGAATACTTACCAAACAAATTATCTATCATAATAAACCCGAGAAGTAGATAAAAGGTTTACCTCAACACGACGATACTGCTATTAACTAAAGGTATCGGGTATTCAGGTAAATAATTATGCGCTCCGTGCCTTTGATGATAAAGGAAAATACCGACGAAGACAATTTTCCTTCCATGTGCTTCCGACCAGAAGAATGTGGTAGAAAGATTTCTTTCATTTATTAGTATTACGGTTAAATGAGCATTGAGATGAGTAATGGCGGAAGCTGATTGGAGTAATGGTAATACAATATAAAAATATTTATAAAAATGTGTAGGCACTTATAAATAAATGTGTAATATTAAAATAGCCGCTTTAAATAATAAAAAAAAATTCAAGTTTTGTTGGTCTGTCTTTTGTTTCGGCCAATCTCTGAAATGACTGGACCGATTTTGACGGAACTTTTACTGGCAGGCAGCTGATGGAGTAACTTAGACTACTAGAAGCGCACCGCGGTGTTACTGCTGTTGTACTTGATCCCGTGAACACTCTTAATGAATTATGTGGCTACCATAAACAAAAATATATTTCAAATTCGAATTATAATTTGAGAGAGTAACAAGTTGAAGTAACTAAACGGGAACGAGCACGAGTAAAACCGCGTACCACCGCTACTGTACACGCTACATTGTACAGTAGTACACGCTACCTTGATAACTAAACTACCTTGTTATTTACTCCACATAGGATTTCTTACCCAGAAATAGGAATCAATATCATTCGCTTGCAATGTGATACCTAGGCCATTATTTATCGCTACCTACTAGCTGAAACGTGTGACCTAATTTAACGATTGTTCGTTCCTTACCACTCACTTCACTTTTAGACTAGACTGATAGACAGCTAATTTTAGATCTATCACTGACATGATGTTATGTTCAAGTTCTAAACATTGTTTAGACTCTAAACTAAGTCTAAACCACAAGTCATTTATTCAAGTACATCTATTGTCTTTTACAATGGTTTTCAGTGACATTATCTACTCTAACAGACAAAAAGTAGTCAGATAAACAAACATTGCAAGGAACGCAAGGTTGAGGTTAGATTTTTGTCTTGTTAAGCAACGTGCAGCTCGGCCCCTACTAGGATGGGTGGCCGATAGTAGCATAAGTATATCTAAGCGTTACCGCAAATTGTTTCAATCTGTAGAACTGACAAGTCGGAGGACTTAAGTCATTCTAAAAACTCCGATACCAGCGTTGGCCACTACCTATCCAAACTTACTTTAAAAAAAAATCGTACACCAGTCTTCATTTTTACCAGTCTAGTTTTCATAGACAGTCTAACGTAGTCTAGTCTTATGTCTGCGCAGCCTCTTAATGACTGAAATAAGGTAACAAAAACTAAAATACTAAAACCGAGCATTCATCAAATTAAATGCCACCAAATTGCATACGAAACATTCTCCGCCAAGTGCCTATTCAGTAACCAAGGTGTTTAAACGTAGTAACTATTAAGTAATCTGTGGTTTAAACATTCAAAAGCAGTTGGTTTAGTTATTCTGGTAAGAGGAATGAATTCGCGACGGGACTCGCTTTAGCCGTGAGAATACTAATTGAATAAGATCTGACAGAGCACAAAAGCCGTAAACTAGAATTTGATGTAGAAAATGAAGTATATTTCAACTGCAGTGTTGTAGGTGTGAGGATTATTAAACTGTGATACTCATCTACATAGATAGGTACCTACATAACTAGGTTCAATCAATATGGAATAGTTTTTGGGTAAGTATTTTTTGTTTGAATAAAAATATAAAATAATATACGTTACTTTACTTCTATATCAAAAGTGTATGTTACTATTTTATTTATAACTATAGTTGTTCAATTACAGTATATTCAAGGATATTATGTACACGTAAGCAGTAAGTAATATATGTAGTATAGGTTATAGATATGAAGCTAAAGAGATTTTTTTGTTTGTTTGAAAGGTTTGAACGCGCTAATCTCCGAAACTACAAATCCGATTTGAATAATTCTATATGTAATGGATAGCCACATTCAACGGAAATATTTTTCATTCCGAAATTCCCACCGGAACGCACAACGCGGGTAAAACCGCGGGGCGCTGCTAATTACCTATATAAGTAGGTATTTATTTATGCTTAGGTGTCGTAGATTGAGCTAGTTTGTTTTGTTTGAACATAATCATGCTTTGCTTTTTTATAAACTGCTCCAATCTAAAACGCCTTTAGTATAGGTATTATTCATTGACCACATTTTCTCTAACACTAATAAAATAACATTAATACTCAATCACTATCAATTCTACTAGTATTTTTTTCCTGAAATATAAGAAATAACATTAGTGATGAATATAGATAACTTAATTTCTGTGTAATAATCACAAGTGTCCTTTGATCAAGGTGAAGCCTGATTTACTTAGGTCGAGGAGCATTGGGAAATAATAAGAAATTAATATAAGAAGGTAGGCGGGTAAGAGCCCGCGCCCACTAGAGTCACCACAGTCTATAAACAGACTTGTTCGGCGGTAACTGTCTTTTGTTAGTCTGACATCAATTGCACAAATATTTTAGTCTATGGGTGCGTTTCCTTTAAATGGGAGCGGAGCTATGCAACATTGTCACACAACGCATCAACATTGTCAAAATCTTTTGAAACGATGTTTTCCTTATCGCGCGTTGCGAAAGGGGGCTAGACGAAAAAACTGTAACGACACTTTTAGCGTTAGAGAGAGACAGAGACATGCGCACGTCTGTCCCGCCACGTCACTGTCACGTCTGTCTGTCACGCCGCAGGCGTGCGCATGTTTCTCTGTCTGTCTCTCTGGCGTGCTCATGTTTCTCTGTCGGTCTCTATCTCTCTCTCTTTTAGAAATCAAGCCAGATATTTTCGTTTCGTCATACTATTTCGCATTGAACAGTGTGGTGTCGCAACGATAATTTTTGTTGATAATAAATAAACTTCGTTCCATCCGGGTGTCCCTTGACACCTCTCAAGTTTTTTATAATGCGTTGTGATTGGTCAATTGAGGTCCGTACAACTCTGCTTCGGTCAATAGATACACATTCAAACACACAAAAAGGTGTCACACTGGCTCGCAACACCAGCTGTGGCCCGCTGAGGTTCTGCAGCGGGCCAGAGGCTGACACCTTTCATACACATACAAGGAATACAACGTCACATGACCAGCAACCGGCCCGCGCACGTACTGTGCGTATATAGCGCTTTACGGTTGGTGACTGTAGAATGGTCTCTTAAACAGTAAGTTAAATCGTCGTCCCGGTTGTTTCGTTAGCTAAAAACAAAGTTTAGACCATGCCAGACGTCTTGGTTGATCTAAAAACTTCGACACTTAAAAGTCTGCAATGTCCCACTGCCGGGCAAAAGCCTCTCATCTCACTGAAGATAGCAGTACAGTGAGGAAGATTTGACATAATTACCACGCTTGTCTACTGCGGGCTGGTGATCTTAAACCCGAGCCATGTTTGAAAAGTAGGAAATAAGTTTTCGCTCGACCTGGGATTTGAAACCAGGACCTCAGGCAGGCGAGTGCACATACCACTAGACCACCTAGGCGTATAATATTCAAACTTTTTGCTTGCCATAGCACGAAGTAAACACTTTTTGGAAACAAAATTACAAATGAACGGCGCAGGTCGTTAAATTAAACTGATGATGGAGGGAAACGTCAAAACCAATTTCACAGACGTGAATTCCATTTCAATACACAGCTCGATAATTGAACATGTTTGGGTAATTAACCAAGTTAAGTTTAACGTTTTAAGCAATATCAAATTGTGCTTATAATGTAATAGATTAGACAGAATAATGATTGGACGCACGCTTGAGATAGAACTGGATTTGTGCCCGTTGATTTATACGAGCAATATTACTTATTTAACACTTTTAGAATATCATGTTGATAGACAATTAAATACTCGAAGTTGAATAATAATAACACTAGCAAACGCTTTGCTTTGCTGTGGGATTATCATTTGATAGTCGTACGCACGTGATATGTTTTCCCATATATGTATTTGGATCGTAATGAAACAAAAGTGAAGCGATGGCAGTCATATTGTTTATAGATCGAGGTATTTTTTAAATTTGCGTTCTCAGATTGAACGAAAATGTAAAAAAGGGCACGGTAGTGCTCAGATAGGGATATCCAAGTAGGGGTTGTGATACACGACGTTTATCACAATGAACTAACATCGCTTAGTCGACGCCTACACACGTACAACGCCTTAAGCGCTAGATAGTTTTTTAAAGTCTTTAAACATCAGACCTCACTCTTCCTCCCTGACACAGTAATATGGCCAATGCTTCCAAGACCAACAAACAATATCTACATTGTTCGGAATATTCTAAACTTAGTTACAGAGTCCAATTTACGTTGTGACATGATACGACGTCGGTTGTTGCCGTGATTAACGCGATTTCAACATTCAACGCTCTCTATGTATCGCTGTTTCAAGCTCAATTATATTTCCGAGTAATTTTCATTAGAGAAACACATCTCTATTGTTTCCAGTGTTACATTTGTATTGTATTTAAACGGATCTTACTTGATAGCTGTCGGGGGCAGAATTCAGACTGAACAACGTTTTACTGTCGCTGTCAGATATTGGAGAAATGAATATGATATTTCGAACGCTCCATTTCAACATTTCGATTGTGTTGTGAAAAATGTTTACTCTTTAAAACTGTTGATTGGTAATTCGTTTTGTCGTTAACAAAGTATGTATAGAATGCAATTGTTAATGTTACATTGTATTTGGTAAATAATGACTATAATCACTTGACACTATACTTATAAGTACAATGATCACGTTTTATAAATTCGTCCATTTAGTAGAGGCTGAGTCTTAACATATTATAGTCAAAACCGTCTTTATAATAGCTTGTTCATTGCTAACAAATCTGTCTTTTGTTAGACTTACAACAGACGACTAAACAAATTCTTTTTAGAGACAAAAAAGTCTGAGTTTAATGAAAAATCTGTTACACGTCTTGTCCCTGGTGTGCACTCCTTCATATATTTTCACAGACAACGACTATTTAACTGCAGTCGTGACTACAGAATTTATTATACTTTTATTTGAGTAATTTTAATTTTTTAAATCTTTTCACATTTAAAACCCCGCCACATTTCAGTTTACCGTGAACAGTATTTAATTATAACATGAAGTTGAACCCGGACAAATTGTGTTCATTAAAATATACGAGATTTCTTACTTTATTACTTTACAAAAAGTTTAATAGGAATATGTAGGAAGTATTCGTCGAGACCTACACAGTAAGTGATTCTCATTAAGTATTTCTCAAGAAAAGTATGAAAGTTTACGGAAACCATTTAAAAGAAAAACTTGTTAAAGAAAAATGTTTGAAAAGTTTTTCATTTGCATTTAAATTTCTGAAAATTTTACTTCAATCTAATCTAGAAATTTTTTGTCAAAAAACTTGAGGGTGTATACTGTAATCCTACTTACCTAAACCTGGGCTACCTAAATTCTGTCTGTCTGTACCGACAGCATGGTACGTTTAAGTTAACGGAGAAAAAAGTCAATGGTTATTAGCAGAAAGGTATGTCAAGCCAAATATAAACAACTAGCTGTCCCGTGCGGTGGTTCCACCGGTGACCCAATAGATGTCGCTTGTGTGAATCTAAACCATCCAGGGTGCTGACCAAACTCATACAAAAAAAAGTAATTCAAATAGGTCCGGCCGTTTAGGAGGAGTTCAGTTACAACGATAAGTGGCATTTATTTTTATATTTATAGATGCTGATGATGATGATCGTGCTAACGATACTGATAATTACTCACACACGCGTGTTCACTCACTCATTACAACTACAAGTGTAGTTCACGTGCTCGTGAAATTAAATAACTATACATTTATGTTTTCCCAACATAATTACCACAAGCTTCAATTAATTAATGACGTAATACGATAATTAACTAACTTCTATTTATATAAGGGTGGGTTATATAAAGGCCACCAACTTTTATGATACAACGTAGGTAGGTTTATAAGGTTATATTGACGTGAATTCATTGGGGTATATAAAAGCGATCGAGCTAAATATGAACAGGTTTCAGTTGGAGGGGTGAGGGTGGAACGAAGGCTTGGGGATATCAAGTGTTATAATGTTCTCGTAAAAGAGTGTAAAGTTATTGATATTAAGTAGTCCTTTTAGTATTATGTGTACGAAATAATTTGTAACTAATGGTTAATTCGTTGCCTTAACTATTTCGGTCGGTAACAAAAGAAAAACAGTAATGTGTCGGCTACAGGTGTTGTCACACGTACTATAACCACACCACGTGGTCAGGCGTATATTTGTTATTGAAAATGAATAGTACAATTTCACGTACTACATTTTGTCGTCATTATTGATCACGTGAATGATACTGACTACATTGCAGCCACAAGGCAACGATGAACCGTAAACTTCTGTGCCTGCAGAACGTAACCACATCGCAACTTCTATCGACAACACAACCACATGGACAACTTGTCAGTATTACAAAGCAACTGCAAAAAGCTACAGCGGCACTATTTACGCGTGACCACATTTTTTCGCTGCGATGTGGTGTGGTTTTGATACGTGTGGACATACCCTAAGGAACATCGCACAACTTACAAGCTGTTTACAAACCGCCGTTCGTTGGTAAGTGCGATGGAAGGGAGCGAGGAAACCCATAGACATAGAAATACGGAAAAGCGAAGTACTTACTGCGTAAGTCCCTATTCCATGCATAGAAACCTCTTCGCTTGTAGAATCACGAAATAGAGAAGTTATACAATAAGCACCTCGCTCTTCCATGTATGGAACAGATGGGACACGACCATTCTAGTGAATTCGCTGACTAACTTTAGCTATAAACTCACTAAGTCGAAACGTCGCCTAACTATATTTGAATATAAACTTCTATAATATACTCTATTCAAAAGCAAAATGTGTTTTTACCATAAATGCAATTCAAAAGCAAAATGTGTTTTACCATGTGCATATCAAATGCACTTGCACATAAATATGATTGATGGGTGAATATTTAAAATGCTGCATCGTACAGCAGCGGGGAATGTGTAAGCGATAATACATTCACTCAACAGAAGGCGATATATCTTGCTCGTCTTCTTCTGGAACTGCTAGTTACGATTATAACTCTATATGAGAGAGAGGGGCGTAAACTTTTACCATTAAGGGCGGACTGCACGAGAAGTCTTAAATATATATTTAATACCTAAATATGTTTGAGAAACAAAAGATTTTCGTTCAGAATAGTGTTTTATATTGCGCGAAATATTCAAAACTGTATTTTATACTACGCGAAATAGAACACTATTTAAAACAAAAGTCATCTGTTTATCACTACATAATATTATAAAACAAAGTCCCCGGCCACGTCTGTCTGTCTGTTCGTAATAAACTCAAGTACTACTAAACGGATTTTGTCGCGAGTTTTAATAGATATAGTGATTCAAGAGGAAGGTTTATAAGTATAAAAATTCCCGAATTCCCACGGGAACGCGCACAACGCGGGTAAAACCGCGGGGCGCTGCTAGTTAAATATATTTAGGCGCTAATTCAAATTAGGAATCCTTCTTCAATCCAACTTTAGTGTTACATATTTCTGAGGAGTCATACTTCCTGTTCCTCCTGTTTAAAGCTTACAAGAAGATTGTTCCTAGCTATGATTGATTAAAAAACACCAGTCGGGCCTGTACAATATTTATATTTCCATTTTACTTGTGAGCAGATACATCAATGTTGTTTCAATTTTCTGGGTTTTATAGCTAATCCTCGGAAAAAGTTAACATCGCACAACCAAAAAAGATATTGATGGCAACATCTGGCCTGACTGTTTAACATACCCTTTGTACCGCATATTAAGGACGAAGATTAATGGATATTGATTTAAGATCAACCTTCGAAAGAAAACCGAACATTTTATGGTTTGCAGAAGCACGAAACAGAGTCTGTAGTTATGTACGTACTATGAGTGTATGTACTTGTAATATAGTGTAGTGGTATTATCAATATCAGGGGCCTTACTCCAAGCACGATCGAAATCGTTGACCGGTCAATTCACCGGCCTGTCATTCCCTTACAGATCCACCGCCAAAACGTGAAATTTTGTACTGCACACTGTTGCGCGGACATTGTTTGACAGATACTTTCATCAATTTTATAATACGCCTAAATTAAAAAACCACAATTAGATCTGTAACACAATATCAACCTTCAAACTTGGTCGCATTATGCTGACGTCACGTACCTATCGTGTTATTAGCAATAGGGAGTAACTTTTAAGGAACTTGCGGGATCTGTCACTCAAATCAGGTGGCCGCCATGTTTTTTGTTTCCCGCCAAAATGTATGAAGATATTCATTTTGTAGTGCGCGGACATTATTTGTAGTACCATAGCAACCGTCGACACAGCTTTCATTTAAAAATATAATCTGTTTCAGTATTTATAAAAACGTCAAAGTTACTTGACAGTTGTAATGTCAGTTTTTTATTTTATTTTTTAATATAGTTTGTTATTGATTGCTAATGAAGTTGGTAGAATGTAATTAATTGAATTGAATAAATAGAAGCATTATAGCACAGTAACGATAATATCATCTCTTTTTTTACTCGCTCGCCTTTTTGGAACCCAGTCTTACTGGTAAGAGTTGTGTCACTTTCGCCCCGTTTAGATTCCCTTTAAAACTAATCGGTGTTGTGAATTAACTAGTATTTCAGTGCCATTTATCAATCCATCTTGTGCTTATTCTGGATGGGAAGTGAATTGCGGAACCACGCCGGGTAACCACATGTGTGTGTGCCGCGTGTGCGTATCATGGTTCCTTTACAGGACGCTTAGGCCTTTAATATTCACTTCATCCATCACCGGCTAGCCTTTGCACAATGCACTAAACCTAAGCCCTGCATTAAACCTAATTATTTGCAGATTTAATATTTTTATAGCCTCGTGTCTTTTGATGTTCCCGCTTAGGTGATCACGTCTCCATTTTTACCCCATGCCTTGTTTATTTTATTTTGCAACCTATTTTGCTTGGCTTAATCTCATTCTAGGGTTCCACCGGCGGGTTTCCTCCACATGGAGGCATGTGCAAAAATCAGACTCTAAATTGTTGATATCAGATGAAGATCGATGAGTTACCTATATTAATATTGAAACCAAAAAATCATGTCATTGGTATGCATGATTAATATCTCAGGACTTTTCTACCTTTATATATATGTGTATCCTGCCCGTAACAACCTACGGTGCACAGACATGGTCCTTAACAGAGCTCCAGAAGTCCAAGCTCAAGATCTGCCAGAGGGCGATGGAACGCAGCATCCTCGGACTCAAACGAGTCGACCGAGTGCGAACACCACGCTGCGTTCACTTACCGGCATCACCGATGTCGGTACCAAAACCGCCTGGCTGAAGTGGGAGTGGGCGGGGCACGTGTCGCGGATGGCCCCCGAGAGATGGGCCCACATCAACACCCAGTGGGCCCCGAGCGGAGCGCGGCGCCGAGGACGGCCGAGGAAACGCTGGCGGGATGACCTTAACTCCTTCGACAGCGAGTGGTGGGAAACCTCAAAGGATAGAGAAGGTTGGAAGCGTTTGGAGCAGACCTTTGCCCAGCAATGGGACAATACAGGTTGAAGAAAAAAAAAAGAGAAAATATATTTCAGTAATCCTACAGCATCTTAATTTTTATATTCTAGCACATTATATATAATGCAGGATGTACATAAATGGAACAGAAACGTAATAGTGCATCATTTGTAACGCAATAATAGATAGATAATTCGAAAGAAAGAAATGTTTCTTAATAAGAACTTTAATCCTATCTTGACAGTGCAGACTGTTGGTATAGGTATCAACAGTCTGAAAAACATGGGTTTGTGGTAATCAAGCCATGGACAACAAAGTCCCTTACACACTTCTGTAATTAAATGATTAAAAGTGAACTAAATAATGGACCTCAGTGCCATAAAACTTAATAAATATTTTTCACATTATAGAGGTTTTTTCATTTCATTCATTCCCTTAACGCCTCGGTGGTCTAGTGGTATGTGCACTCGCCTAGTAAGACTGAGATTCCGGGTTCAATTCCCAGGTCGGGCGAAAACATGTTTCCTACTTCAAAAACATGTCTCAGGTTTGACATCACAGATCGGGTTTGAGGATTTGGCGTAATCACCAGGTGATTACGCTTGATCCTCTTCACTGAACTGATATTTTCAGTGAGATGAGATGTCTTTGCCCAGCAGTGGGAAACTTCACATACAAACATCCTTACTTCATCATTCTCCTTAATTTTTTGAATAGTTCAGAGTTACAAATCGCTGGTTAATGAAATTAATGATAATGCATGTTCGTTCATTAATGATAGGCTGGTTCTTTATCCATTTAATGGAAACTTGTGTTTTCTATTAAAGCGAATACAGGGTTAAGAAATGCTGGTTAGAAATGTAGTTTAAAATGTTTAACATCTATATCGATAAAATATAAGCTATTAGAAATTAAAACTACCAGATTACGGATACACTTTTGTTATATTTTAAATTAATTCATTTGGGATTCATCAAATCTGAGGTGATGACTGTGCTTATCCAAAGTATGGACTACCGTTTTCAAATTACGTCGCTGTTTGACATCAGCTATGGTTTGTGTTCCTCATCGCATTGGTCCCTGGACTCCACTTCGTTTGACCAATAGAGGAGAGTTCTCAATCACAGCCAATCTCAAAGATACCAGTATAATCCAAAGGAATATTGCACTTGATATTGTGCTCTCTAAAACAGTGACTGGCCCACGTAGCTGACTTGGATGGTGATGAAAAGTCAAGTTATTCAAGAATTTCTCTATGTTGGTTTACACAGAAAATGACAAAAGTTTCTTGCCACATGTTGCGCCATTCTATTAGTTGGAGAATAGATTTGGTTTACAGTACGTACTTATGTATTTTAGGTATTCTATATAGGTAATTCGGGAAGTTTCACACAGGTCGGTATTTGTGGCTATCATTTAGACAACCATTCATTGTGTTTTTTCACCAATTAGGCAGGTTTTCTTGAGCACAAGCGTAGTATATCCGTAATGATATTAGAAGTCGTTATATTTTAATTTCCTAGAAGATATTTAAACTAAGTATTTTAAACGATGTGTGAATCCCTGTAATGAATATTTATTTATTTGTATTATCTAGCAGTCCGTCTCTTAGCAACTCATCAGTTGTAACAGATGCGTTCAAAAATATATTTTCACGCAAAGACCTTTTTTATGCGTCCATGACCGCAGACGTGAATCATTTAAAGCATCAAGTAATTGATATAATGAAGAAATAATATAAACAATGATTAATTTAGTACTATAAGTGTATTTTTCAAATCATAACTCCCAACTGTTTTGAGGAAATAATAAATATAAAGCCCTGACATTAATTTACTTATATTTATTTGGAACGTATCCGAACTACTGACGGCATCATAGACACTCTAATGACATAATGCAATTTGACAACTCGTTGTATTCGAAAAGGTACTATGTGCTTTGTTTACTTTTTTTTTCATTGTAATAGGGTTTATAATTGCGTGGCATTGTATTTTTTAAAACATGGCTGCGCTTTTAATTTGACACTAATAAGGCCTCATGGTACCAAATTTTCGATTCCTTAGAAGCAACTTGCGAGCGATCAACTTCACGATCGTGGTAACCCCCCTGTACTAATATAATAAAGCTGAAGAGTTTGTTTGAACGAGCTTATCTTATAAACTACCAAACCGATTTGAATGATTATTTTTGTAAAGGATAGCCACATTCAACGGGAAGGTTAAAGTTTATTTATCATCCCAAAATTCCTACGGGAACGGGCATAACGCGCTGCTAGTACCTATTATGTGTCTTTTTGTTAGACATTACTAAAGCGCCATGCTTTATAAGAGAAAAAGTTATATTTTAATGTTTGAATATATTTGGGCTATCAAATGTCCGATAGTCCATCCAAACATTACCTAATTACCACCGTTAACTACTTATGTAAAGGTAGAGAGATACGTAATAGTGGCATAAATTATCTGTAATACTGTCAATCAAATAGGCAATGACCAATCCACTGACCCAAATTCATCAAATTGACACAACCACCTCATTTGTGACATGTGTACTAAAATTTAATTAAGGTGTAATGGCCAAGTTAATTATTGAGGGTATATTCGTCAATATGTACAGTTAGCTCTTTGCGAGCTTTCTAATTAATTGGATAACTGCTTTTGCGGAAAGAACTACGGGTTCATGTGACTGAAACTTCCACGTGATTTATTATTAATGGACGTTATTGAGGGTAAGTGCTGTGGATTTGTTGACTGAGGTTCCTCGGAATTGGCAAATAGCTAACTAAGCTAGGAAATCTATATATGCTTTTATAATTGAAGTTTTTAGAATTTGACTTTGATTTTTGTTTGTTTGTTTCAACGCACTAATCTCAGGAACTACCAGTCCGATTCTAAGAATTAGTTTGGTATTAGATAGCGACATTCAAGATAAAAGTTATAGGCTTTTTTGTCACAAAGTTCCCACAGGAATGAGCACAACGCGGGTAAAACCGCGAGGCACTGTATCTAATAAAATTGCTGTACCTACCTACTTTAGTGTTCACTGTTCAGGTGGCTCCTAGGTTACATACCTGAACATGTGGCTTTTGAACATTGAGTTATATGTACTACGTTAGTACATATAACTCAATGCCTTTGAACATAAAATAAGTAACATAGAAGGAGCTTTTAACACTATCACTGACAGGTTTAAGAAATATATAAAGCCGTAACAAGCAACATATATCTACACTAGGTGCAAATGAATCGACAGAATTGGACAATTCTGTTATCCACTATCACTTTAATACTGAAAAATGCTGCTTTATATTGCAAAACCTATTGAAGCTTTCGCCCTTTGGCTATGCCTCCATTAAGCCCACTATCAGCGATTGTAAGCCTTCCTATATACTTGAAACTAACTTTGACTAACTAATTTGAAACTATTACTACTATACAGAGCGCGCTGTATGGACCTTCCTTTTTAAGTATAAAAGAGGCAAACTAAAGGCAAACTGTTAACAGTTAACTACTCGTATGACCCTAATGGCTTAAATTAAATACAACCAAACGTCAATGACTAAGTACGCTCTAAAACAGACGCACGCGTACATAGATGCGAGCTACACGGGTTTCGAACGGGAATGAAACGGTTCAAACCACAAAATAGAGTGGACATACTAAGTGGAAGTTTGCTACGAAAACCTTGCGAGCACGTGTCCTTGTATATGTACGCGTTTCGGAGGACGATTTTGTCGACCATCTGGATGTGTCTTTTAGAGATTTGCTACGAAAACCGTGTAGGCGCACGTCTATGTATGTGTGCGTCGGCTATCGAATCACGGTTGGTTGGTGAATGTATTTATTGAGTTTCTATATCAACTTACCCTGTAAGTTGTAGAGTTGGCAGCGTGTGCTGGTGGCAGCGACAGGAGCGCGATGGGCAGCAGCAGCGCACTGGACATGCGCCGCGCCCCCGCCATCACTCACCACCATTCGCGAGACGACACCCCCTGCAAAACAATCATGTAAGGTAAAGTCACCCAATTCCGTGGGGTTCTAAAATTGGCACTTAATTCCGCGGTATTTAGAAAATTCCAATTTCCAAATTATGTCTTTGTTGTATCTTAATGCAAATATTTTTATTGAATCCAGTGTATATTTTTACGTATTAAAAATATAGAAAAATAACACAAATGTATTAAAAAGACACAATAAAAGGTCAGTATTGCGTCAACGGGTGGTCGAAGCGCACGCTTCATACAATAGTGACCCTTTGCAAGTAAATGTTTAGGTTTTTTAAATAGTGTTTTTAATACTGTTTTTCTATGTGGTGACTAGTTATTTGTGGTCCACTTGCTCGAGACTTTATTTTTTATGGGTAAGTACTAACCTTTTCTATTATTTTCTTAATAAATTAAGCTTAAAATTTGATTTTAAAATAACGTGGCATTAGGTTCCAAAATTTTTAGTCGGTTCCCAATTCCGTTGCATTACCACGGAATAGCAAACTCATAAGCTTGGTTTTGTTTCTTGTTTTTTTGTGTTGGTTATAAAAGAGTAGTTTTTACTTTTATAAGTACTTAAAGCAAAAAAGTCAGTTGGTACTTGAAACTAATTCCGTGGTATACTTTTAGTTTAATTTGAACAAATAAAAAATTTTAAATCGTAATTCTTTTTACGAGTTTTGTTAATTTGTTGTATGGAGAACTGATGCAGGTAATATTAATTTAATTACAAATTGCCTGTGTAAATGAATGCAATTTTGTAGATGATTAAAAATATATTATAAATAAAAATTTATCTGTATGAAACATATTTAAAAAAATATATTTATTTAACACTCGGAAATAGGAAGAGTGTTTTCAAAGTTTGAAATCCAATTCCGTTGCACTATGTAACTGACTGCAACGGGATTGGGTTGTATGAGCACCTAATTCCGCGGTATAATATAAGAAAATCACAGGGTGTTCTTTTTTATGTTTAACAATTTGTTCAGATAAACAATAGCTAAAAACACTTTTTGTCTGTGTATCGAATTAGTAAATTATGTGATACTAAAATATTCCCTTTACATTTTTTATACTCGGATTTAGGAACCACATGCCGCGGAATTAAGATTTTTAACGCGGAATTAGGTGCTTCGGACTTACTTCATTATTTTTTTTTTTAAACTATAAATCAATTTAAAATAGATTTAACTTTAATTTAGTTTGGTAGTCAAAAGAATACCGTTTTTAATGACACCAGATAAAGCACTGTTAAGTTACGGTCAATACTTCATATATTATGTCTTTCCTTGTTATGTTGAAAATACCACGGAATTAGGTGACTTTACCTTATATACATCAGATTTAGAGTTTGACCAAAATGGTTACCTTGGGGTATTACCATGACTGTTATCGTATGTATATTATCTAGTTTGACTTTTCATTCACATACTGTACTGATAGGTTCAGTGATGTGAAAGGCCTTTGCCCACAAACGAGACATTAAAGGCTTAGACTTTTTTCTTATTCTACGCTAAAATAAGGTGGCAAAACGACAATGAAATCTTGTTGCGTAATAGTGTTAGGCGTGTCGCCTTCAAAAGTACCAAAATCTTGAAAGCAACTGGTCAGATGCAAATCCATAAGAGATCATCCAATTGCATCCGATCAGTTACGATTGATACGTCATATAGGGTAGAAACTCAGTATCTAAATGTGGTAGTTTTTAATGTGGCTTAAGAGGTTCAAGATATTATTTTTTCTGATTTAGAATTATTATTTTCTGTTTCTGTTTTAGAATACATTAGTTAGAATACTTTTATCAGACCGCCTTCCGTAATAGCAATCCAATCAATTACAAAAACGTTCAGGTAAAACTTGATCCGATCTGTCTTCCGACTCTCTACTCATCTAAACCACCTTTAAAACTTGATCTTCATTAAACCCGAAAACTGCAGCCGCTTCTCCGCAACTTTACGAACAGAAAACAATATCTTGCTTAAACTTAATTAAGACTTTGGTAATTCACTTTCAATATGTTACAAGTTCCCGAACTTAAAGAAAGATCAAGAACGCTGGAAAGATGTTACATACTTATTGAGTTTTAATACCCCAGTTCGTCTAATGTATATAATGATTTACATAAAAGCTTATCCTGTAAGAAATGTCTACATAATTGCGTTATTTAATCCGTAATCTGGCTTTTATCGATCCTTTTATGTAAATTATTTAGGCGTTACAATGATATGCGAGTGAGCGCGAAATATCATTCGAAATGAGTTCGTGAAAATGTTTTTTTCCTCGCGAAGTTTCGAATAATAAAAGAAATACAATTTTCCATGTGTCGCCACACTCCGCCATTTTGATCTGAAAGCTCGTTTGCTTCCGGGTTATTTATTTATTTACTAGCAGCGCCCCGCGGTTTTACCCGCGGTTTTACCCGCGTTGTGTCCATTCCTGTGGGAATTTCGGGATGAAAAATAGCCTATGTTACTCGTGGATAATGTAGATTTCGAATGGTGAAAGAATTTTTTAAAACGGTCCAGTAGTTTTTGAGCCTATTCATTACAACCAAACAAACAAAGTTTTCCTCTTTAAAATATTAGTGTAGATAAGTGCTGGTTATATTTAATAAATTGTGGAAATTGCGCTTCCTTTCTTTAAACGTTTCATTTTATTAGATTACATTAAAATTGGTTTATTATTGGCTTTAACTTTTGAAGGCCTTTTAGGGTGGATCGTTTCAAAGAGTTGGTTATCGTAACATATGTTCGTTAAAAAGTTTAAGATAACGCTGTTAAATGTCGATTAAATACAAAGCGTTATTTCATAACTTAAATTATAGTCTGTGAAATTATCTAGGCTGCCAGTAAAAAGCCACAATTTTGTATATTTTTACATCCATACATATTGTGTTAACGATTACTGGCGCGTGAGCGTAAGCTGAAAAAAGCCGCCCTTTATCACAGTATCTATAGTAATTGTTGCATTAGATGGAAACTCTCTGTTTACGCATCATCATTAACTCATCAGTTGTTTGCATAACACGCTAAATTGAAGAACAGAAACGGGTTATCATAACAAACCTGCGTACTTTGTTTATTCGTTGATTTTCTACTAAATTAAATGCTGAATATAATATTTTGTAAAGAGATGTTATCTGCAAACTGACGGGATGATAATGAACCCGTAACGATGGGGGTGCAGGGCGAAAATGTAATGTCACTGAAAGGAATTTTCCCTTTGTTTATATAGCGGTTATACGGGCGTGTCTAGCGAGTTAATTTTTATAATATCTTAGATTTACTTTCATATTTTATACCAATATAATGAATTTAAAAAGCCCTACTGTCAAAATCACTTATTAAATCTTTACTAAGGAAGCATTTGACTTCGTTGAGTATGAAGACTGTAGTTAGTCTGGTAAATGAAACATATGAAGTTGCGAACACTAGAGATGAGACATTTAACAGATTTTTGTATTTATGCTAATCCTCCTAAATTAGCAGCGCCCTGCAGTTTTACCTGCGTTGTACCCGTTCTCATGGGAATTTCGGGATGAAAAATATCCTATAACCTTCCCGTTGAATGTTGCTATCCATTACAAAAAGGGTGATTCAAATCGGATAGGAGCGTTCAAACAAAAAAATAATAATAATAGGAGATGAGGATTATGCTTAATCACCAAGTTTACCTTACTGGCAGTAAATAACTACTTTTGATAATAATTATACAACCTAACCTAAACTAGACTAAAGTAAGTATTAAGTACATTGTCCTATCTACTCTGTAGGCTTATCAAACTGAAGATATAAGTACTTTGGCATAAAATAAATAATCAGTTTACTTTAATATACGACTCAAACATATCGTTTGTTCACGTAATCCGCAAATATGGGTCAGCTACGTTAAGTAGTAACAATGGTTAACATAATCGCCCCCAAAATATATCATCCGGACCTTTATTCGAGTTTGGGATATCCCTCATTTTCCGGTCACAACATCCAATACCCGCAAAAGTGCCCGATAATTAGAGAGGTACCTAAACAAGCTATGAACCATTGTAGCTGTCCCGGGTTACCTGTTTCAACTTGGTTTAAAAGAGCAATAAATTAAAAACAGCGTGGGACAGGGTTGACACTTTTAAAATAGAACCAGGACAATTGTTGTAGTGGACCGAGGGAGAGGGCGTAAATATCTATACTAATATTATACAGAGGTATGTAATTTTGTATGTATGTTCGGGCTAATCTCGGGATTTCGAGGGAGTTCAGGAGTCCGATACGAATTATCTTCGTATATTTTGGGTTTTGTCTTTGTTTCATTGAGTAGTTATATTCAAGGCAAAGGTTATACGTTATGTTTTATCCCAGTAAACCGGGCCCAACCGCGGAGCACTGGAAGTTTAATTATTAAAAAAATACACGTTAAACACTAGGAGCCATATTAATAACCGCGTATTAAGAACATTTTAGCTATCAAATGGTTTGTCACTTCTAACGCGAAGAACCCCGTGTGAGTACGTTTAAACTATCAAGATTTTCTGTCAGGAATTTTCCTGAAACGAGGACAGTCCAGGAAAATTCCTGACTGAAATGACCTGAATTGGCAACCCTGGGACAGCGGGCTATATGGGGCCAGGTGATACCGCCCCGTTAGGTTTCCAGGTCACTACGAGGTAGATATGGGCTCAGCATTTTACTCCTTGTTTGTTTTAACAAAATGAGTTAAGCAATGGTCTAAAGTGTTTGAGGCCACGGAAGTTTTATTGGTATTTAAAATGCTGATAGTCTATTGACCTCAATTGTCAATGTGATGTAACGCGCGAAGGGACTATTGAGTGACCAAAATGTCGGTATTAAATACAATTCAAGAATAATAAAACACGCTAGTTTGTGGTACTCGTAGTGATAAGCAACTAGCCCCGCGGTGTTAACCGCGTTGTACCCGTTTCGGCAGGAATTTCGGGATAAAATGTATCCCATTTGCTACTCTGATATATTATCATATATCACTGTAAAGTTTTATCCAAATCCGTCCAGTGGTTTTTTCGTGAAGGTAATAAACATACATACATACATCTTCAAAAATTTTCGCATTTATAATATTAATTAGTAGGATTAGTAGGATATTTCTAAATGAAATGATTCTGTTACTGTTAGCCTGTATCGTCCCACTGTTGGGCAAAGGCCCCATTCCCGCCACTCAATGATTAATGAAATGATAATAACTAAATTAATATTCTACAAAACTCGAGTACAATAAAATATAAAGGAAAAATCCGTGAAATTCAGTTTCACAGTTGACGATAAAAAATGTTAAAAAATGTTGTTATTAGTCGCGTTAAAAAATGCCGTTCCGCGGATCTGAGCCTTAATCCTTTAAAAGTCTTCCACGTAACAGATGATAGCACATTCTTTAGTGATGGGCGTTTTTTATACTTGGTAAAATAAATAGTCTTCCCGCCGAGTGGCGGGGCGGGGCTAGTGTTTCTGAGTAGAAACACTAGTGATTTCCGCGAGGTTAATAATTTTCGTTACATTATCTAACGCGATACAGACCCGTTTCATTTAGTATAATGAGTGCAAATCGTGTGAGTTTAAAAAGTATACACCTCTTCTATCTCGTTACATGATTACATAATAGAATGCACGTAACTTTTTAAATTGTAGTATTCCGTGAGGAGAACTCCTCATTGTACTGTTATCTTCATTTAGATGAGAGGCCTTTGCCCTGTAGCGGGAAATTACAGACTAATACTTTACTTTTTTAATAGTATTCCGTGAAAATTTTCGTTTTCCAAAAGTGTTCCGGCATCAAAAACATTTAGGACCGCTGCACTAAAATACAAAACCGTTAACGAAGAAGAGCTTCGTCCATAGATATAATACTCGTAACTATCTCTATCTTCGCCCTAAGGGAGAAAAAGTTCATCTAGATAAAATGTGCTCAACATGAGCGGATCTAGAGGAGGGTATAATGGGGAATCGTACTAATATTAGAAATGCGAAAGTTGATGAATGAAGATGAATGTATTTTTGTTTATCTTTCACCAAAAAACTACTAGACGGATTTGGATGAAACTTTACAGTAATATAGGTGATACATCAGAATAACACATGGGATACACTTTATCCCAAAATTCCCGCGGGTATCACCGCGGGGCACAGCTAGTACTAGATACGAAGCGTTGCTAAGGGCGCTTCTCGGCCATAGCGCTTTCGTAATGAAAGTCTTAGAATCAATTTTAAGCGTTGTTTACTTTCGCAGTCTCCTCTACTTTAATGAGTTGTGGTTCGCTTTCTCTAAGTTTTTACTATTGAACGCACAAGTTAGTAATTTCGAGTATTTGTTTGTGGGGTTTTAAAAAGGTTAGCAACGTTTAATTGGTTTTTGGGGTATTCTGTATTGAACCTACGACACAAAGAATTTCGATTCGTGACTTCGTATTAAAGCTTTATTTAAAAAAGGATCTTTTTCTTTTCCTTTTTTATAAAAATAAATAAGATTTTACTAACAGTACTTTACCTTTTTACTATTTAAATGCAGCATTACTTTTTATTTCCCCACAAAATGGCATTTAATTAATGTTTACCACGACGCGTTGATAACAATTACTTTAAAGTACGGGAGTTATGCAACGATGAGAATTGAGCAATTAAAGAGTCCACAAACGACTGCCACCGAATTGCCGTGGCTGAGCCAAATGGCCAAAAGGCGAATGTGCATTTGTGCAGTTATACGGAGATGTTACATTTTATCGCTGGCATTACTAAACTTTTCCGCCTTTATACAGTTTTAATGTCACTTTTAACGTGTTCTCTCTGTCTTCTTCTTCTTCTTCATCGTGTGGATAGTCAACCTGACCAATCCTGGTGTCATAGTTATTGAGCCGCCAAAAGCCTCTGACATGGCTTACGTAACGACTACTATCCGTAGAAAGTAACCGGGACCGACGGCTTAACTTGCCCTCCGAAGCACGGAATCATCTTACTCTTCTCTTTCTGTGATTTGATTAAATTACGGTGATGATAACGAAAACATAACGGTATAATGGAAAGTAATATTCAATGGAAAGGTTATCTTTCCACCCGAAATTTCCATGGGAACGGGCACAACGCAAGTAAAACCCCGGGGCGTAGTAAATAATATGTGAATGAGTGCCTTTAACGGATAGCTTTCATAGAAAACATTACAGGCAAAGATAACATCTATTTACTTCTATATTTCTTGGTTTGTATTTACTAGCTACGAGTATGTTATACTTGCGTTGTATCTACTAACGTAACAATATTATGGAGGCATAACATGTACACTGTTTGTTATTCTAGCTGTAAACTATTCGCGAGTTTCATCCATTTTCTTCAACTGTTTTACCTATCCATATAAGTATACAGACTTCAGAAATTTATTTATTATTTATCCGACTTCAAAGACCGAAAAAAGAGGTTCTCGATATAAAATATATATATACCCGGACAAATTCCCACACAGTTAATTAGACCCAGCTTAGTTTGGGTCTAATTAGTAATATGGAATCTAACTCACTGATAATACTACATATACAGACTTCTAAGCTTGTAATATGGAATCTAACTCACTGATAATACTACATATACAGACACAAATAATTTATATGAATATATAATTGACACCCAGACGTCGTCGTCAACAACTATGTCTTCACATATTGTTGACTCCAGGCGGGATTCGTACCCGCAACTCCCGACACAGTAAGCGCTCTCACTGCTACTGTGTAACGGGCTTGCTTACAGGCGTAGCATAGTAGTAAAGTAGCAAAGCAAAGCAACGTAACAAATCATAACTGTGGTAGGAAGTCACCCTAAAATCTTGAAATCATTACATTTTGTCATTAATCAAATTCCATGGCTAATAGAAATTGGAATATTCTCAGATTTCGCCGACACAAAAGAAGCTGTTTGGAAATTTAATTTGTTGAGTGCGGTCTCAGGGAATCGGGTATCATTACCAACTGATTAACAACATCGTTGGGTAACTTAACAACTTTATCAACTTATTGAAACTTTTAATTTAAGACACCCTGAGCCGTGAACGTGAACCGTGGACTTAAAGTTCTTGATAATTTATTCACCGTGACTTATCTCCCGTGATAAAAGAAAGAAAATTTTAAAACAGAGGATTTTAAAAGTTGCTTCAGTCGAGCTTTTTCTTTAAAATCGATTTGGGACTTCAGTAAAGGTCAAATTTACTGCCACTTTCAGATACGCCCATTAATCGACACTTAACTAATTGCTGTATTGTTTCATACATTATACAAGTTAGGATCACTCATTAAATCTCTACTAAGATATATAAGATATATCTCTACATTTGATGTGTCCGAGTACGGGCTGAGGCTCGTAATTTACACAAACGAGTAGTATTTTATACTCCCACTTAAATATAACTTTCTTAAAAGAGTACGTCCGCAATAGGTGTCTCTCATCTCACTGAAGATACGGTGAGAAAGACAAGGCGGAATCACCACGCTTGTTGATCTCGAAACTGAACCATGCCAAGCAAACTTGCTTTGCTCAACCCGGGTTTTGAACCCTGGACCCAAGTAATGGTAGAAAACATGCCACTAGATCACCGAGGTGTTTCATACATTACATGTCAAAATCACTCATTAAATAAATAAATAAATAAATACTTGGACTAATTCACACATGGTTAATTAAATAATATAAATATAAATATACCTGGACAAATTCACACACGGTTAATTAGACCCAAAGTAAGCTCTAAGCTTGTGTTATGGAATCTAACTCACTGATACTACTACTTATACATACACAAATACTTTATAAGAATATATAATTGACACCCAGACGTCGTCGCCAACAACTATGTCTTCACATGACTCCGGGCGGGGATCGAACCCGCAACCCCCGACACAGTAAGCGCTCTCACTGCCACTGTGCCAACGGGCTTGTCTGATCTGAATCTCTACTAAGGAAGCATTTGACGCCTCTGAGTAGGAGCGATAGTACAAAAGATTTTCCAAATCGGATCTATAGTTTCAGAGGTGTGTTCAACCAAACTGACAAAGAAATTTCAATCTATATACTCGTATATAAAATTCAAAGTCCTGACTAACTGACTGACTGATAATCAAAGCACAGCCTCAACCGCTACACCTAGAAACATGAAATTTGGCAGGAAGGTTCTTCAAGTGACGTAAGTGCACACTAAGAAAGGATTTTCGAAAATTCCTACGGGAACGAGCTCAACGCGGGCAAAGCCGCGGGGCGCTGCTAGTTTGATTATATTAGTTAGATTACAGAGACGACTATCGTATACTTACGAGTATATATACGTAACACCCTTCTTTATCCATATTCGGTTAAAACCCTCCCAACCCATATATCGAAGCAATATTCGGCAAGCTCAACTTATTTGCCAGAAAACTTCTTGATCGTAATGATTATGTACTAGCAGCGCCCCGCGGTTTTACCCGCGTTGTGCCCGTTCCCGTGGGAATTTCGGGATAAAATGTAGCCTATAGCCTTCCTCGATAAATAGACTATCTAACAGTGAAAGAATTATTCAAATCGGTTCAGTAGTTTCTGAGATTAGCGCGTTTAAACAAACAAACAAACAAACAAACAAACAAACAAACAAAACAAACTCTTCAGCTTTATAATATTAGTATAGATGGTACAGGTGAAAGGAAAATGATGTCAGTTGAGTCAACCCATTTCATACGCTTCTTCCTGAGACCTTGGCTGTATAAAGGGTTCTTTGGGCCTGTGGGCTTTGTCGTTCCGTCATATAAGAGATGCGTATCAGATATTTTCCTTTCACCCTTATTTAGGTGAACTAACACACACGGTTGTCATGCCTTATCTTGTATCGGAAAAGGAACATTCTGTATAGGAACTTCGATTGTTTATATTTAACTAGTTTTTGTTGAAGAAAGTATGGTTTTGATATATTTGTGACAAAATCATGTCAGTAAATTATGGATACTGCGATTTGTATCGTTGATTTGGTTTTCGTTTTTAATTTAGTTATTTTATATTATATTTAACTCGTTTTTTGTTGAAGAAAATACGTTTTAGACATCTGTTTGTGACGAAATAATGTAAGTGAATACGACTTGAACCGTTGAATGAGGTTTTCGTTTTTAAATGAAATGAAATGAAATGAAATGAAATTATTTATTGCATGAAATAGGTAACATACATTGGTCTTATGATATATACAGGTTTCTCTATTTCGCCGATATATTAGAAGGCATGCATTAATTTTATTGCTACTTAAGATTTCTTTTGTTTTTTTAGGACAAGGTTAAACTCTCAGGGCCATATTAATAAACGTGAATATTTTAACTATCAAATGGTTCGTCACTTTCTGATATACGCGATTTTCCGAAGAACAAAAGAGACAAAACATTGTATAATAGTGTTTTACAGAGCGTTTATTAATAAGACCATCAAGGTTAAACTCTAAACTTGTATTATGGTATATACATGAATACATACGTGTTGTCGCCAACAACTATGTATGCACATATATGTATTGTTGACTCCGGGCGGGAGTCGAACCCGAAACCCCCGACACAGTAAGCACTCTCACACTGTGCCAACAGACTTGTCAACTTACTAACCACTGGATTCCACTGGATTCCACTGGATTCCAACTGGATTCCACTAGATTCCAACATTTTAACCCAAACTTAGTTGATTATTTACTTAATACAGCGTAGAAATCCACTATGTAAATTCTAAGTTATAATATGCCTCCACCGTAGTAAGGCGATCCTAAAATTTTGATAAATTACAACAGAAAACAATTTCACTCAAACGTGAAATCGGTTTAGTTTGGGTATTTTATCGATTCAATTTTATTCATAGGGCAACTCAATTTCCGTAGGTCTAAACTCTGTAAGCTCTGAGAAATTGTGCTTTTATGGCTCTTGGGTTAGTTTTGATGGATTTCAAATGTACTTAGTTCAGTTTGTGAGTTGATTTGTGGTTTTATCCTTATGTACGACATATTGAAACGTTTCAAGGTTCCTTAATAAGTACATATGTTTTTTTAAATTAAAATGTGTGTATTTTCGTTTTTACGAGTATTGAGAGCGTTTAAGTAATTTGACGGCGAATTCTGTTTGCTACTGACCTATTATAAATGAATGAATGAATAAATGGCGAATTCTAAAATTTAATTTCAATCACATTTGTTTTCCTGTTCCCTTATAATTACAACCCACGAAAACAAATCAAAGCAAACCGAAGTGAAATAAAAATGAATATTTCAATATTAAATTAGCTGCGGAATGAAACAGATGAAGGAGAAAAAGTAGATAAGCCACAATCATAAGACGGGGAGTGCCAATTTAACGCAGCTTAAATTTATTTACAGATGGAATTAACGAAACGAATTGGATTTTTAAACCTTCGGAAATAAATCATTGTATAAACAATTTAACTAAACATGGTGGTTTTTATAAAATACTAGCAGCGCCCCGCGGTTTTACCCGCGTTGTGCCCGTTCCCGTGGGAATTTCGGGAATTTTTTTACATAAAAACCTTCCTCTTGAATCACTCTACCTATTACAAAAAACCGCATCAAAATCCGTTGCGTAATTTTAAAGATTTAAGCATACAGACAAACAGACACGAAACAGAGACGACTTTATTTTATACTATGTAGTGACTAACAGTGACCTGTGGTTTTACCCATTTTGTGCCAGTTCCTGTAGGAATTTCTGGAATGAAAAGCCTTATACCTTCTCGTTAAGTGTGGCTATCCATTACATAAATAATTATTTGAATCGGATTGGTAGTGTTTTAGAGATGAGCGCGTTCAAACAAACAAAAAAACAGCTTTACATGCTCTTTGTTATATGGTTTCCTATTTCTTCCTAATATGGTGGTAAAGCACCAGACACACATAGTGCGTTGCGAACCGGGTGCGGGCCTGCAACGGGTGAGTGTGACACGTTTCATACGAATACAAGAAATACAACGTCACGCGACCCGCAACCAGCCTATGTATGTCTTGCGTTGAAATAAACGAAGCATTAACTAGCTTTTCATATAAATTTGAAGTATAGAAATTCTTTCAACTTCTTCATTGTAAATCCTTTTCAACTAAAAAAAAAAGTGAAAAAAGTTTTCAACTAAACTGGTAAAATTAACATTTATTGCCCACTTCTCGACCCAAAACAACAATGGTGGAAACGTAAAGATTTGACTAAAGACCTACTTACTTAACATTATTAAAGTCTTTGTGAAGAAAAAGGCAAGTAATATTGCCCAAAACAGTTCATTTGTCTACTTACGCCTCAGTCATTGTTAGCTTTGGGTAAACGTAATAAAAGCTCGCCTTTACGATGTGCCAGAGAGGTCTTAGAGCTTTTGGCGAGGTCGCATTAAACAAGACACAAATCACATATAAGGAATCACAGTATAAAAATCCTTTGAGAGAAGTTCCTCTTTTTTTTGGAAGTTGGTTAAGAATATATATACATATGTACAGGTTTTCTCCTACGGTTTGTTTTACATTTTAGAATTTAAGATAAACAATTATAATTAAATAATGACATAGAACAATCACTTGTGACATGTTTTTGTGTCTTTCGATAAGTTACTCGAAAGAACCAAAAACATGTCACAAGTCTTCTAAAATAAAAACAATGTCGAGTAGCTAATTATTATCTATCTGTACGCCAGAATGTAAATTGTCTTAAACATGTTTATCGCTTTTCAAACATTAGATTAGATTAATCAGGTACATTTCAAGTGTTAACTAAGTTGAGAATGTTTCTACAAATACCATTTATTTAAATACCAAGTTTAAACTTTTTATTCCTCTTTTTATCTATACGTTTGGAGCTAAAATGATTGTTTTTTGTTTGTACGGGCATTATTTTACGGGAATTGGCATCCAGTCGTGCTGATTGGAGATCACGCGTCAAAAACAAAGTGCATAGCTTTGAATTGCATCGTACTGAGCTGGATGCCAAGCGTGAACGTCTGAAAGCCCGACCACCAGCGGCTTTCCATTACAGCTACAGAGACCGTGCTCTAACGTGTCCCCAGTGCGCGCGTACCTTCGCCAACAAAATCGGCTACGGGAGTTATGTTAGAGCTCATGCATGACGTGGAAGCTAGGAGTAGAAGTGGTCACCGTAGCCGAAATCGGCTGGAAGACTATTACATTGGACTACGAGTACCATCGCATTGAATAGATCTTTTTGTTTTTAATAGCTTCGAGTTCCACGAGAACGGTACAAGAGTAAAGGACGAGACACACGTAGTGCGGGTTATCCGCAACCCGCACTCGCACTATGGTGTGTCTTGCTCTTTAGTACGTATCCATTGAAGCGGAGAGGAGCGGTGTGGAGCTCGATTCACCATTTGGGTTGTCAAAGAACGCAATGTCATTGTCAAAATCTTTTTGTAATGCACTGTCTAATGCACAACTTCGCTCGGCTTTAAACGCACGCTTAGACCGGTAGCTCTTTAATAATAAATTCAATTATAATTGAAGTTTGAGTCCGGTTCAAACCGTATTAATAATAGGTTTAAGTAAATATAGTTCTGTAATCTGCAAAACCCCAAACGGTAAACAAATAAATATTTTGCTATAATTTGGTGCGGTATTTGGGCAAGCATTGCGGATCCTAATCTAATAACGGGCTCTGTTGTTTTCTATTACAATATGGATTTATGTCGTTTATTTTGTTATCGAAATATTTGTTAATACAAATACATAGAAAGGATATAGAAAAACCTACCTGTTATCACAGAAGTCCGTTCGTGATTCGTTTTATACGATATGTAAAGATCATTGTTGGTTTGTAAACTAAGAGCTAAAATGTAAGAAACATATAGAGCGGCTGCGGCCCGGTTACGTGTCGCGTGACGTTTGTATTCCTTGCATTTGAATGAAAGGTATCACCCTGGCCCGTTGCAGGCCGGTGTGATGCCTTGTATTCAAGGAAGGAAAGTAGTCATCCGCAGATGAAAATACACCCTTATCTTTACAGCTTCTTGAAAAAAGTATGTTAATGGTTAACAGTTCGTTAGAGACATTTCCATCTTGCGTAACCATGCGACTTTAGATGTTAAATGGGAGGTCCCAGTTGTATAAATCATTGTTGAGCGTAGACCACATTAGAGGTATTCAGGTGGTCTAAAAACTCAAACATCATGGTTAACTCTCTCGAACTTACTACCACTCCCACACTAATACTTACTTAGTCTTATTAAAATAATATGAATAGTGAATGCAGTGAGTAGTAACATTTTAAAGACATTTTCTTGTATTGTGTGCACAACAGACCTCGGTATTCGTGAGACCACTCCCGTAAACAAACTCATCTTGCAAATTGCATCTGGATGTAATCAAATTGGCTGGTCTCGGGAATTCAACGTAACAGCTGTAATCATTCTCTTTTGATGTTCAACTTCATTCCAAATTGAATATATAACGACTACTTGCAGTGGAGGATGGGGCTCTTGTATAATTTGTTTACGGCGTTTTTAAGGCAGAATTAACGTAAGTTTTAAGATGAAACTTAGTTTTAAGATTAACTGCAGTATAAATCAGTTAGATTTTCAAATAACCGTTATTGATATGAGGCGAGATTACTAGCTGCGATCAATATAGATAGTAGGTGAATAGTTCGAGTAGTTCAGCAAACCGTGGTGTCAAAGTTCTTAGGCCACCTAAAGGTCTCCCACATGGAAAAAACCGCGTTCGAAAATGTTATGTGTCCACCGAAGCACGGAAGCGCTTAGTAATCAGCCAGCCATCATTCTACCACTCGTAAACTCGTAATATGTAGATAGTGAGTGTCACAAATGTCAAATTTCAAACTTTGAATTTAGAATTCACCGACTCACAGATTAGCTCACACCAATGGCCACCAATGTAAAAAATATCCACGGCGTACAAAAATCAAATAAGGCTGTATATATAGAGCATACCTCATAACTGAAACTCTTGGGAATACTGTTTTTACTTTTAAGAGTAAAGTTTTATCCTGTATGATCTTAAGGGGCGCTATTTCTTTACATTACTGCGTACGCGATTACCATTTTAGGAGATATCCATATTTTATAATATGTACTAGAAGCGTTCCGAGGTTTTACCAGTATTGTACCCGTTCTCTTGAGAATTTCGAGACAAAAAGTAACCTGTAACCTTCCCGTTGAATGTGGCTATCCATTACAAAAATAAGTATTCAAATCGGATTGGTAGTTTCTGAGATTAGCGCGTTCAAACAAACAAACTCTTCAGTTTTATTATATACTAGCAGCGCCCCGCGGTTTTACCCACGTTGTGCCCGTTCCCGTGGAAATTTCGGGAATTTTTTACATAAAAACCTTCCTCTTGAATCACTCTACCTATTACAAAAAACCGCATCAAAATCCGTTGCGTAATTTTAAAGATTTAAGCATACAGACAAACAAACAGACAAAAATAGCGACTTTGTTTTATACTATGTAGTAGCATAGGAGTATAAATTAACATTTATAACAAGGGAACAGGCAATACGAGAGATCCCAAAATATTCCTGTCTAAAAGTTATTTGCAAGACTCGCAGCATTGATTTCTCTTCCGAGAGGGTCGAACAATTTATCGACGTCAAACCAACCCGGATAGTTCGGTTTCATATTACAATAGTTTAAGGTTATAGCGGAAATTCTTTGGAAAAGTTCCTTTCAGTTTATTTTTATTATGAAGTCTAAAAAGAATAGGAGCTCTTGGGATTTAGGAGTGGAATCAGTTTGATAAGATTTTTCTTACTTTATTACTTTCATCTTAAGTTTTTAAATCTTTCGAGTAACCTTTTAATTATTTACCTCGTACTGTACCCCGTTCTTGAGGGAATTTCTGGGTTTTTATTACTTACTAGCAGCGGCCGCGTTGTGCCCGTTCCCGTATGAATTCGGGATGAAAAATAACTAATAACTTTCCCGTTGAATGTGGCTATACATTATAAAAATAATTATTCGAATCAGACTAGTAGTTTCTGAGATTTGCACTTAGCAACACATTCAGCTATTCATTTTTATAGTATAAAGATTAACTTATTATCCTATTTCTGAGTTAGATAAATAGAAAATAAAAAAATCATTAAAATCGGTCCAGCCGTTCTCGAGTTATAAATGGTGTAACTAACACGATTTTGTTTTATATTAATTAATTCTCTATATAACATAACACAACCTGAAGACTTGTAGTATCAAGTGATCCTTAACAAAAATTCAAGAAATTGTTTTATCGCGTGAAAATTTATCAGTTTTTATTGACACACAAAAATAAAATCTATGTATATACTAATAAAACTGAATAAAGCTGAACTCGCTAATCAGGAACTATGACACAAGTTAAACGAAAGTAAAATGAATCATACTTGGAATATAACCCCCAGCCTGATTACCAGCCCACTAAAAAAATAACCAGTAGAGATTCTCGCCCATTCTTCTCTGCTGATGTATATCCGAATACGATGTATGTATATCCGATCCGGTGGTACTATCAAAGGAGCTTCTTTGGAGGCGAAACGGAGAAATATTTGACTTTGATTTATTCTCATTTAATTATACTTATCCTATCGTTTTTATTTACTTAATCTTAAGTTTTTAAAAAACTAAGTTTTTCCTTTATTCTCCGAAAGCTTAATTAAATTACGTTCCCTTCTTTAGAATTGTTTTGAAGTTAGACACTCAAATGAAATTTAATAATTACTTCGGTTTTACCAACAGGTAACTTTTCAGGCGTAAATATTTACACTGTAAATTAATTAAGTCTTCACGGTTTATTATTTGGTTTTATCGATTTATGGTATTCATTTTGTTATTGGAATCTTTAATAAGGATGTTTTAGAGATAAATTAGTGAGGACTAACTAAAATGTAAAGTCTCGACGAGGAAGACGCACGGCGGGGCGCATGTAGCGTCGCGTTGAACAATAAAAAGCATTAAACAAGACTTTAGTGATAGCAACCACATAACGCCACGCGCTACGCCACTCGCTACGTAACATGCTACGCCACACGCTACATCACGCGCTACGCCACGTCCTATTCCACGCGTTAGCCACGCGCTACGCCAAGCGGTACGTCACACAATACGCCAAGCGTTACGTCACACGCTACGCCACTCGCTACACAACGCGCTACGCCACGTGCTACGCCACGCGCTACGCCACGTGCTACGCCACGCGCTACGACACGTGCGAAGCCTTGTGTCTCCTTAGTTCACTACGCACTACGTAATGCAAAAGTTTAAATGAACAAAATAATCTGTTCCTAATACTCACAAAGGAGAAATGCTTTGTTGGAGACACAGCTTCAGGAACCACCGTTCGTATTTGATCAATTTCCCTAAACGCTTGTATCTAATAAAATTAAATTTTATGATAAATCGTAAATCGTGAGTAAAATACATAAAACTCTTCATAAATGAGGAAAACCTGTGATAAAACGGTAAACTTATTTTAAACTGCGCTTAGTTTTATGTCAACCTTAAGGTTGTTTAAAAGGAATGAAGTTGAACGCCGTAAAGACGTAACCACGCTTCATAAAGTCTAGAAATAAATAAAATGGGCAATATTGTTGAACTTTTAAATCTATTTAGTACCTAAATATGTTTAAGAAACAAAAGCTGTTCGTTCAAAATTTTGGACCGAAGTTCCTTATCGCGCGTTGCGAAAGGGGGCTTGACGGAAAAATGGTAACGACATTTTTTAGGCCAGAGAGGGACAGACAGAGAAACTTGCGCCCGCCAGAGAGAGACAGACAGAGAAACATGCGCGAGAGAGACAGACAGAGAAACACGCACGTCAGAGAAAGACTGTCTCTCTCTTATAGAAAGCAAGCTAGATATTTTCGTTTCGTCTTTCTATTTCGCATTGAACAGTGTGGTGTCGCGACGATTATTTTTGTTGATAATAAATAAACTTCGTTCCATCCGGGTGTCCCTTGACACCTCTCAAGTTTTTTATTTTATATTGCTCGAAATGGAACACTATTTAAAACTAACTTCATATTGATGTTTTTAAACATATTTAGGCGCTAAACAAAATTATGAATTCTTGTGCAATCCGCCTTTAGTCTAACTAACTAAAGACAGACTTGTTTGCATTAAACAACTCATTTTGAAGTACTGAACTATAGTTTGGTATGCTCAATGAAGGAATTGAAACGTACGTTAATGTCATTATTATTTATTTAAACGGGATCTTACGTACGACGGAGGCTACTGTTGAGAGTTCCTCAACACGTTTCGGTCACATTCGGTAACCTTCATCACGAGGTGGGTGAAGCGATTTATAACAAATTACCAAACGACGTGGTAAGTGTTTCATTTATTAAATTCAAAAAGTTTATTAAGCATAGACTCAGCCAAAAGGCATATTACTCTATTTCAGAGTATATTCTAGACTCAGACGTTTGGAAATGAATTACTCTATTATTTAAGGCTTAAAATTGTTAATACAATCATTTAAAAAATGACAACCCCACTGAGTTTCTTGTTAGTTCTTCTCAGTAGGTGGCGCGATGCGAACTAACGTAAACTTAATTTTAAGCTGACGATTATAAATGATTGTAATGATCTGATATAATAAAGACATTTTGAATTTTGAAAACAAATATTAGTAATTTTTTAATTTCCTTATGTTTTTCTTGATGAAACGGGGACTCTCATAGTATTGTGGGTAGGTGCTGTAACAAAATATCATTGGCATAAGAGTTGTGTCTTCCTCAATTTGGGCGGCGTCAGGCAAACATTAGTTAAAAGATATCACATTCGGAGCTCTGGGGACTTACTTAGGGTAGAAGAAAGTGTATCTTTTCTTATACATATTAATTTTATTTTTAACTTATTGACAAGAATTAATACGAATTATAGACGTAATTTATATTAATTCTTGTCATCAGCAATCGCAATTGTCGCATACCTCTATTAGTCGCTTTTTTGAAGAAATATTGGTGTTGTTAGGTTGAGCAAGTTAGCGAGTTCACAAGGTCACGAGCATTACATAACGAACTCGTCAACTTGAAGGTCGTCACCCCCCTCTCTAAACCTGGACCCACCCCTGTCAAAGTCCTAACTTCCATTACAATTGGAATGAAGTATTCCCTAGAATTAATTTCAAAGATACCTTCCACGCTTCACAGATAGTAATCTTAGAGTTGTCAACGTTAAACAGTAACGTTAAACTATGTAACTAACTCTTGATAGTCGGTACAATATGATTGTTACTGACGACTTGAGCGAAACTTACTAAATTAGTAGCTTACTGGAAAATCATTTAAGTTCCAAGTAGCTGTGAAGGTAAGTAACTGCGGCGTTACATTCTAACACGAAACTAACTAAATCGAAATCAGATACTAACTTAACTCGGCCCGTACTTGGATGGGTGTCCGATAGTGTTTTTTTTATCTGAGCTTGCTTCGGAAGGCACGTTAAGCAGTCGGTCCCGTTTGTATCAATCGTTAGACAGATTCGAGTCCTTTAGAAGGTCTAAAAACTCCAAAAAGCTCTAAACGCCAAAACTAGCGTTTAAAAATAAACCGAGGAGATTTATTAAAGGATCGTGGGTACTTTTCGGAACAAAGAGTATCGATTAAGGATCGTGGTAGGTACTATACGAAGGAATTAGGATAGGTTTTGAATTTTTAAATAAAGAACAAGAATGGATATAGAGTAGACAAGCTAGACTTTATAAACATAATTTCCTCTGACTTGCAAGGTACGTAGTAACTATTATCTGTTCTGTGGTCCAGCTGACTCAACTTTATAAATGGGATTAATTGAAGTGTTTCTAGGAACAATGATTCTATTCTTTATAATTTGGTCACATGTCTCTTGTTTACAACGATTAAGGTATCTTCCTTGTTGATTACGCGTTGGATATATTACCTATACTATAGGTTATACTAAACTTTAATTAGGCAGTATAATTAAAATTTCCCTATTACCCGTTGCTATTCTTAATAGAAGTAATTTTTATTAGTATAACATCTTAATTTAATTATTTTAAAATCGATATCATAAGCCAGAGGGTGTAACGGTTTAAGCAACAAGGACGGACACTTTAACGTTCTAAATGAAATTCCACTATCGACCACCTATATAAGTAGAAGCCAAACTGCACGTTGCTTAAAATCTGATATTCAGGTGTTATCCTCTCAACGCATAGTGAACGCAACGCAAAAACGTCAAAGATATAGGTATATAAATTGCTAAGCATTATTTTCCCTTATCATAGTAATGTCCGTTAATATGAGCGGAAACGATCACGATATGGGATGAATGTATACTAGAGATCAGAAAGAAAAATCGCATTCATAGACAATGAAATACCTTTATTAATATACAGTTATAGCAATGAGGACGGTCAGCCGACCTTCCGAGTCAAGGATACGACAAGGCTAAAGAAACGATATGCAGAAATAACATCTCTGAAACGGCATTGTCATGCACTGGAGCGTACGACGACATAACTGGAAAATAATAATGTTTTGCATAACACAAATGCGATACCATCATAACAAAGGAACCCTTTGAAATAAATTATATCGTTTTGAATGGAATATCTCATTTATACGTGTAACGTGAATTGGTAGCGTTCGGTAGTGTACAATGATGAATTGTTTAATTGTATCATTTCTTGTTTCGTGTCGGAGAATGAAAATGTGTAGTATAGCGGAGAACATATCTGAATATGGATCTGAAAATTCATTCTGAATATTGGAGGGTGGTTTATTTTAGTGAGAATTAAATCGCATGTAATTGAGCGAGAGAGAGAGAGAGATCGTAGAAAGATATAATTCCATAATAACTTACAGATTTGCACGCTAATACCTATACCATAAGGTGAATAATGAATATGGTGATCTCAATTTGGGCTTTCTCATCTCAATTTGGGTTAGGAATAGTAACTGAGTTAAAACATTGGATCCACGTCTAACAGTATTTTTCATTTTCCCTTTATCTTGTTAGTTTAATCATGATTTTAATCAATTTACAGTTATACTACAAAAAGGCAGAGAAAGCAAATAAAGGGAGCGACTATAATATCTACAGATAGTCCTAATATTATATTTTTCCCTAAACATTAAAAGAAATCTCATCCAAAAATTCAGTTAATCTCAAAAAACATCTAATTTTCCACTGTCCAGGGTATAATTACTAAAATTCCTCCCAAAATCGCAAGTAATTTAATTTTGTTGGAACTATGTTATTTTGCCGAGAACCCTAGGGTTTTTCATGCGTATTTATTTGTTTTTCTTACAACGAAAGTTTGGGGAAAATCCGTGGCTGAAAACGTGAGAAAAAATAAAGAAGTTTGGGTGAACACTTCAACATTTTCTTGTACATAGTTCTAACAGTATTTGGGCAGACAAGTGTTTGTCTTTTTTTGCTCTTACAGACATCACATAACTCTTGGTACTAATTACAAACGAAAAAAAGGTTAGCCCTGAGATTTAAAGGGAATTAAATCAATACTCGTAAGCTTATAATTGAGGAAGAATTGGTTGAGTTTTCAAATTTGTCTAAACTAGTAACTAAATAGTGCCGATCACAGATGATCTTGATGTTCTTCCGAATGGGTGGTACGTTCAAAAGAGCCTCTTTAGGGCCAAAACTGAATAACAATATTCGACTTTGAAATATACATATGATCTAACCACCTAACTATGCCCAAACAAACCTCAAAGTACAAAAACTTAACTATACCTACCTACAAATAACTGTCACGCCATATTATTTAAATAATAATGAGAAAAGCAACCTTACTCCTATAGTAATAAAGATATCCAATATTACACTTTATTACATAACATACGAATTCAATATACAAACTAAATGGCAGAAACAGCTGTTTCACGTTTCAAACGCTCGCGGGTATACACAAAAAACTAGTACGTGTTACTGATACTGCCTTTCAACTATGTTATTTTGAACCCTTAACAAGCCCGTTGGCATAGTCACAGGCATAGTGGCAGTGAGAGCGCTTACTGTGTCGGGGGTTGCGGGTTCGATTCCCCCGGAATCAACAATTTGTGAAGGAAGACATAGTTGTTGTTGACGTCTGTTGTCAATTATATATTCTTATAAATTATTTGTGTAGGTATATGTAGTAGTATTAGTTTGTTAGTTAGTTTTATATTGATACAGCTTTAGCATAATATAAATACTATAAGTATTATTAGAGAGAAGGATGGATCAAATATCGTTAAATTAAACATTTTGCCTCAAGGGTCACAACCTACATATTTCAATTTTCACAAGGAAAAGATGCCAAAAATACGTGAACTAAATTCAAATCTTCATGCCCAGTAAATAAATCCATCAGGGAAAAGTGACATCTGACTCGAAATTTTAATTCAGTAGAGTGCCTTTTTCATCCTGTTGATAAAAAGTAGGATTTTCGGATAAAACGATTCATCCAATATAATATGTATCGCCTCTTACATCGAAAAGTAAAGCGTGATGATGTCAACCGGTTGCTAATATAAGGTATCGTTTTACAAAGAAGAAGACATTGAAGAAAAAAGTTACGGACCGACACGCGAGGAATTTCAAACTTTGAAGTACTGTTCCACCACTATTCCTAATTTAAATATCACATAGGGTCTATGTCATAGACACTGTCAACACACTATTATAATTTTAAATTGAATTGTTCTTAATTTGAACTTCAGATAGAAAAAAATAACCTTGAGTCCTATCTTAAAATTGAATACCGTTTCACCGACGGTATTTTCATCGATTTATTTTCATCGAAGTAGGTCTATTCAATAGTCTGAACAACATTGGTTACGCCGCATTTGTATTTATTTCTCGTTTTCCGGAGCACGCTGCTGGATGGGATAACCTCATTTCCTCTCACTATCTTCGCTTCGGTAAACCTTTTGACATAAATAATATTTTTTTTTTACATTATACGCCAGATAATATCGAAATGTATTTGACACGTTTCATAGTTAATTGTATTTGTAGTAGAAAAAGTATGGGATGTATTTTTGTGGTTCTCACTGTACTGACATCTTCGGTGAGATGAGAGGCCTTTTCAGCAATGGGACATTATAGTAGGCTAATACGTTACTTATGTAGGTATGGGATTATTTAAGGGTTAAAGGCGTTATACAGTAGTTGAGATTGAGCGAGTTTACAAGTCGCGAGCTAGCTAGTTCAATAAAACGGGAGCGAGCGGGTGAGTGAATCAATCAATTATTGAATTCTTACCAAAGCCCCGCGGTTTTACTTGTGTTGTGTTCATTCCCGTGGGATTTTCGGGATATAGCCCCGTATAATATAATAGCCTATGTGGCCTGAATGTGGCTATCCATTTCAAAAATAATGATTCCAATCGAATTGGTAGTTTTTGAGACTAGAAAGTTTAAACAAATAAAAAAAAAACAAAAATCTACTTTCGGCTTTTGTATAAACTCCTAAGTAAAGATAATGTAAATTCTAATTAACAAAACAACGAATACCTATTTTAAAATCATTGCGATAATGAAACAATAATTGGTAATGGATGATAATGGGTTATAAGAACCCATTAGGAAAAACAAATACAAAAAATATACAATACAATTCACATTGTTTTAACAGGTAAAAGGATTTAAAAGGGAAAATATGGTTTTATATTATTGTTTCGAAGTACCTAACGGGTAAAGTATGATATCGATTAATGAAATTAAATAATATGATCAATTTTGTCGGTATTTTTGTAGCTTAGAAACATAAGTAGTACTGCTATTAACTATTGCTTACGTTTACTTCACAGGAGTCATGGTCATAGTATAAAGAGAGGGGGAGTATGTTATCTTCATACAAACGCAAGACTGTACATAATGTTATGTATCACACATCCATTTTTACCCTGTTGTAGCCAAAAACTTACCCTACTACGTAATATTCAGCTCGGAACAAATCGCAATACCAATGTTATTACGTGTGGCTCCGTTTGTCGATACTATCAAGACTCGACAAGGATGCTTCTGAATTTGCATACCAGGCAGAGATTTTCGCTCAGATTCGCTCTGAGTGAGAGCTTTTAATAAAACAATTGCCGACCGCGTTCGATTGACAAAGAGTGTTCGACGTGACAGTGTCTATAGATCTTGTAACTAAAGCTGACGTTTACGACACGAAATAGAGAAATGGAATTTTGTGTGACGGATTTTCTGTGAAAGACATAGTCGATGAACTTACTCATTCGAATTTCGAACGTTGCTGCAATAGTGTGATCACTAGTGTGGTCAAAGCCGAAATAAAATCAATAGCAGATTGGGTATTTATGTAAATTTTAAGTTATGTATAACTAAAGTAGATCAGTTCGTGTTGGTTAGTAGAAGTAGTCAAGCCTGGTGTTTTGTGTCTTGGTCTGACAAAACACCAGGCACAAAAAACCGGGACCGAAATTTTTTCATGCCCTCCGAAGCGCGGTGGCGTTCAGATAGAAATGCCACTATCGATCACCAATCCAAGCTACAAGTTGCTTACCAATCGCAGTGAGCTAACTTAGCTAAGTTATGACTAACTTACTACGCCATGAGCGCTACTTATTTCAACTACTATTACTAAATAACTTCAAGTCACATCAAGTGTAAATGGCGGAGTCACGCTCATATACTGACAAAAACTGAATAAAAACAAATGACTGCGCTACGCCGCATGCTATAAACAGATAGATACTAGATACACACTAGTAAACAGTCAAAAACGGGCCAGTTTTAGGTACCTATTTATCCACTAATATTATAAATACGAAAGTTTGTAAAGATGGATGTATGTATGTTTGTTATTCTTTCACGAAAAAACTAATGTACGAATTTGTATGATACTTTACAGTAATATAGGTTATACATCAGAATAATACATGGGATACATTTATCCCGAAATTCCCGCGGGAACAGGTACAACGTGTGTATCACCGCGGGACGGTACTAGTGCTATATAATGCTGAAAGTATATTGCTTGTTAGTCTGAAAAATCAAAATTAGAAATTCGAATACCTGTCTTGTACATTTGTACTGACGTAGTTCTCGTGAACGGATAGTAAACTTGGGATTTGTAACCTAATTCCTAGCTCGGAGAATTGGATTTCAACCCATAAACTGTCAGCGCCAGAGTTCACTGAAATAGGTTTTTCTGAGGTTTTGCAGCACATGCCGAAAATTATATGGTTTAGTAAAAAGAAAAAATATGTTTTGGAATAAGTAACATTTATTTTGTCCGTTAGGTAGATCGTTCAAAATATTGAACAGGTATTTTTCTATTTCATATAATCGAAAAATTATGGCGTTATTGAGTTAAATGTTGCATGACGTCACACCTCAGTGATTTTTACTCAATTGCGACGTTATCCACTTTTTATAAAGATAGGTATTTGAGTCAGTTTATATAGGATAGCGTTTTTCCCCAGTATTTAAAAAAAGAACAGTGTCATCAATTTCAAACGCATGGCAGTTTCCATTATCATACTGACATAGTACCATGAAACAATTCTAATTTCAAATAGGTTCTTCAGTCAGGTGCCTATTGTTAAACTGTCAGTCTGAAAATCTACGTGAAAGGCCTTCATAGGAAATGACGAGTGTACACGAGCATTTTGCAAACTGACAGCTAGAATCAGTGCCGAAATGTCACATGAGATATGTAAATTATGCGGCCATTACTGTTATTTATCGACCTCTAGAAGAGGCTAGAAGATAGGATATTAACGGTTAGGTTTGGTTCTATTAGTGGCCGATAGTAGCTTCTGTCTAAGCGCTGCTATATCTCGGAGGTCTCTAGGCGGTCCAAAAACTCCCACACCAAGATTGGCAAGCAATCTTCTTGAACTAATGTATGTGCTATAGAGATTGATAGTTCTAAAACACAAGCACTTAAATCCAGTGTTGGCAGCCAACAATGGCTTAAATAAGTGGGCTCTAGAACTTTGTCGCTTTGAGTTTTGCCGGCGAAATGTAGGGCGTTGTAAGGCTAAATATACCTATTAGTAGAGATGAGACTTACTTACCCAAATTCTTCAAATCATGCTCGGATCTGTAAATAAAACAGAGATCCTTGTTAGTAAGTATGTTTTATCTATGTAGTCACATCTGTGAATGAGTTGAGTGAGTGAGTTACTGAATATATTTCATGGGTGTTCAATAAAGTGTTCCGCAAATTGCATTATTTTCAATGCTAGGGGGGTCCTACCTCCCTCTTATTTACACCCTATAAGTATTCATTCAATAAAGTCTTTCTCAATTTAGCGTTCGATCCAATACGCAGCGACGTTTTCTTTTGTTTCTCATTTGTAAGGGTACGTTTCCATTGAACTGGAGTAGAGCTGTGCGAAGCCTGATTCACCAATCACAGCTCATTGATATTGTCCAATAACGCATTGTCATTGTCAAAATCTTTACGTAATGCATTGTGATTGGTCACAATAATGGTCAGTTGAACTCAAAGCTCCGCTCTTTAATGGCACGCACTCTAACACTAGATTCAGACCGACTTAAACGCTTACAGTAAAAGATATAAGCACTTAATTATTATAATTTTGAATAAGTTCGGAGGCATGCAGGTTATCTATACTGATCTTATGAGGAGGTAAAATTTGTATGTTCGAGCTAATCTCGGGAATTACCGATTTGAATAATTATTTCTGTTATAGATAGCCACATTCAACAGGAAGGTTATAGACTATTTTTCGTCCAGATTCCCACTGGAACAGGAACAGCGCGAGTAAAACCACAAGGCACTGCTAGTTAACGATAACCCTTAGAAATCGCAGCCAACTCGACATCATCTCTTTGTGAATTTCGTTGAGAAATCGGAGCCAAAAACACAAGTGTACAAAGGCTCTGTAATATCACTCGATTCAATCTTCCTGTAGCTTGTCAACTGTTCTTATAATAACGTCAGTATGGTGAGAAATAACGGCAGAAACCGGTGTGATTGAAGGGTAAGGGTGGAAAGGACAGAATGATTAATATTGTACCAGCTTCATCGCTGTGTGTATTCGTATACATTGAGTTGGTTTTACTTTCATTTATTTGAAGAGAAGACTCTTCAGGATAGTCTGAGTTAATTTCTTTTAGGGTTAGTAGTTTCAATCAATTGGTTATCGTAACGTACGTTTGTAAAAGGTTCATGATTTATGGGTTGTCAAATGTCTGTTAAAGATAAAACGGTGTTTCAGAACTTAAATAAAAATTACAGCCTGTTAGAGTAATTCGGTTGTTTAAGTTATTATGGTTGTTTTTTGTTTTTTTGAACGCGCCAATTCAGAAACAACCAATCCGATTTGAATAATTCTTTTTGGATTGGATAGCCACACTCAACGGGAAGGTTATTTCATCCCGAAATTTCCACAGGAACGGGAACAACGCAGGAAAACCACAAGGCATTATACTATAACAACTAAACAGATCAAACTCCAAAGGATTTCTCTGTAAACATAAGTCATTGTTACGCCTCAGTCACACGCGTAAGATTCAATGTCACACCAAACACTGCGGTGATTCCACGAATATTTCGATTCACAGAACTATATTAATTAATTTCGACTCGCAAAAGGTACTTACGTATAATTTGGTGAAGGTATTGTAACTACAAAGAGTAATTACGTTCAATGCAATTTGTTTAACGGCATGAATAAATATTGCCGAACCCGTGACATTTGCCTGCTTCTCCTTAATTACTGTAAATATTTATGGTTTGTTGACTATTTTGCTTGCTATGGGATACATTTATACCAACTTTGTAAATAGAAAGATTTTTACCTACTGAACTAAATGTATGGGCAGGTTCCATCACTATCACTACATATCATAAAACAAAGTCCCCGGCCGCGTTTATCTGTCTGTCTATCCGCGATAAACTCAAATACTACTGCAAGGATTTTGATGCGTTTTTTTAATAGATACGAGTGATTCAAGAGGAAGGTTTACATATATAAAAAATCCCGAAATTCCCACAGGAACGGGCACAACGCGGGTAAATGCCCGGGGCGCTGCTAGTTTAATCTAAAATAATGTATCGGGATCTACAATCCCAATAGCGCTATTAGATCGCAGACGGAACCACCGCGCAATAAAATAATGTTTAATGACAAACATAGTTTTACGGCAACTACTCGAGTCAATCTAACAATTGCTGCCGCAAACTTTTGGTCTGCCTCCATATAATTTTAACTAGAACCATATTGACACGACGAAGATGAAGAATCCAACACTTAGGGCCGAAACTGCGTTAAGCAGGTTTCATACAAAAGTGAACCGTCGCGTCCGACCGTCGCGTGCGCCCTCGCGTGCGCCCTTTTAACGCAGTTTCGGCCCTTAGACAATAAATACTAAAATAAAACAATCGTAAAAAGATCGAACTCTTAATTCCATTTAGTTTCTCGAAGATGAAACAGTTACAAGGAACGTTACTTGAAATGCGTTTGAAGTAAAACGAATACTTGGAAAGGGTGAAACAACGGTTTAAAATAAAAGTGATTTATTTGGTCCCTTACAAACTGTGATTACAAACAGAAAGGAACAATAACAGTAACATCTGTTACTTAGATCTGTTATTATTTCTAAGCAATTTGTTTCGTTTGATAAATTGTTTTTCTTTCATTGCTTTTGTTTTTCTTTTCAATTTAATAGCGAAGTTTTGTTTTCTCTCCTGAAATTTTTAGTGTGGAAGGTATTGCGGGTTTCTAGATATCCAGTGTTTAAAAGCTGAAAAAGAGTAAGATAGAGTACCTGTCTTGTTTATGGGAATCTTTTTAGGGTTCCGTACTTAAAGGGGAAAAACCGGATCTATTACTGAGACTTCGCTGTCCGTCCGTCCGTCCGTCTGTCACCAGGCTGTATCTCAGGTACGGTGATAGCTAGACAGTTGAAATTTTCACAGATGATGTATTTTTATTGCGGCTATAACAACTAATACTCAAAATAAAATAAAACAAATATTAAAGGGGGCTCCCATACAACAAACGTGATTTTTTGCCGTTTTTTTAAAGTACGGAACCCTCCGTGCGCGAGTCCGACTCGCACTTGGCCGATTTTTTCTGATTCCATTAACAAAGTGAAGTTTGTTGGCATTCTGTGAAATAAAGTTTCAATTGTAAGGAAGTTTCACCGTTACCAAAGCTCAAATTAATTAAAATTAATTCTTCGATGCCTAAAGAAAACTCTATAAGGATAAGTAACCGCTTAATTGTGAAAACAATGCCACCTCATACATACTTATAAATAATTCATATCATCTGATACAACTAAAACATGTGCGAAAAACAAAAATATCGGTTTGTTATTACAAGTTCGTTTGAAAGAAAAGCCTCGGTTGATGATAAGTTCAAAGGCTGTTGTAGTTCCAACATCAAGCCCTTTTTCACAGAGGGCTGAAGAAACAATTTGTATTGAACTACGTTTACGGATACAATTCACTTTTGTATCAATCCGAGATAGTGTTTGCTTAAACTTAAGAGACAATTTGTCTTAGCTAATGTTTGATGTTTTGTTAAGTAACTAGCAGCGCCCCGCGGTTTTACCCGCGTTCTGCCCGTTCCCGTGGGAATTTCGGGATTTTTTTTACATAAAAACCTTCCTCTTGAATCACTCTACCTATTACAAAAAACCGCATCAAAATCCGTTGCGTAATTTTAAAGATTTAAGCATACAGACAAACAGACAAACAAACAGACAAAAATAGCGACTTTGTTTTATACTATGTAGTGATTAAGTTCGAATAGGTCAGTGGCCAACCCTGGTGTCGGAGTTTTAGACCGCCTAAAGGCCTCCGACATGGTCTAACGATTGAAACAACCGGGACTGACAATTCAACCTGCCCTCCGAAGCACGGTAGCGCTCCGATAGAAATGCCATTATCGGCCACCCATCCAAGTAGGGGCCGAGCTGCACGTTGCTTAACAATCGCAATGAGCTAACATCGCTTGGTTAAACGCCACGAGCGCTACAATACAATACTCGCTTTTTTAAACAATCAATAAAGAAATGAATAATTTAATTCTAAATATAAATTATGTGCGTACAAATTCTTTGCTGATCAAATACTCGTACAAACACAGGCCGCTGATCAAAGGGAACTCATACTTACATTCCGCTACGAGAATTCCAAGTGTAGGAAAAAATTTGGTGCGGAAAATAGACTTAACCGACCAAAGTATTCGTTGACATTGAACAAGTTCACAAGCTGTGGCGAATTCTATATTACAAATCATGTCAAACACATTATTATTTGTTTGACAGATCAGTGCGGGGAGAGACGCTGTCGCAAGCGCTTCACCCACTTCCTGATGAAGGTCACCGAATGTGACCGAAACGTGTTGAGGAACTCTCAACAGTAGCCTCCGTCGTACGTAAGTTCCCGTTTAAAAAAATAATCATGTCAAACACAGTTTGATCTTAAATTAACGTACGAGCGCTACCGTGCTTCGGAGGGCTCTTCAAGTTGTTGATCTCGGTTGTTTCTATCGTTCTATATGCGGTCTAAATACTCCGATACAGGTTTGGCCACTCACCTTCTCGAACTTAATTACTAGCACGTCAAAGACACTTGTTTATAATAAAGTTGTTTAAGCTGCGAGTTGACGCTCGTGGCTTGTAAAATCGTCTCGCGACGCCACAAATTATTGAATTTAGTAACATTTGAATCAAATCAAATTTCGAGCGGGTTATAGGCCAACTCTAGTTTCCAGCGTTTTTAGATCACTTAGAAGGTATTTCCGCGGGATTCCAGTCCTCAGCTAAAATAAAGCAATTGGTAAGCGAAGACTGTTTTGTCGTTTTGACGTTTCGTGTCAAAAAGAAACAGTCTACTTCGCTTATTGTAGCTATATCAGCGTGCAGCGTGGGAATCATCTTCATCATCCTACTGCTGGTATCTTTCAAACATTGCCTACCACTTATATCGTATATTTTTAAGAGTATAAATGAAGAGGCAGCCAATTAGCAAACACTATTCGTAGATCAGATTTCATGTTTACACACACACACGGGCAGGGCGTTGTTATGACGTATAATAAGACAAGTATAATATGTCATTCTGAAGCGATGTTTATACTTATCGATTGTTAAGCGACGCTCATCTCGGCCACTAGCTATTATTGCTGATAGTGACATTTCTATCTGAGCGTAACTGTGCCATAGAGGCACGTTAAATTGTCTACCTAAGTGGACTTTAAAGCTTGTTTGGAAATTTTCAATGGCCAAGTTCTTTTACGTATTCGTTAAAATATGAAGTAATAAATATTATGTATTTATTATGTTTTTTATAAAAGGACCAAGTGGTAAAAACGGTAGGTAGAATTAATTAAAAAACCCGATTTCCACCATCTATTTAAAAAGTTTTTTCCAGGTAAAATATATGGGCGTCCGTTCCCTGAATTCAAAATTCAATTTAAACTAAGCAAACATTTTTTTTTTGTTTCAACGATATGCTACAAACACAATAAAAAAAATGGAAAACAGGAGAACAAATGAATGAGTTAGATTGGTTTACCGCGAATGGAGGAGGCACATTTACATAATAATAGACGATGAATAATACATAGGAGAGACTTTGGAATGACCTGTATCTAATAAGCAACGCCTGTCAAGTAGGCAAATTCAATCTTTACATAAACAGGTAACTTTGAGAGGTTTTTTTTAAAAGCTTCTGAAAATAAAGTGAATGTTGAAAATGGAAGCCTTTTTTCTCGACAACCCTTGTAACTTTTAAACGTTGCCTTTATTTATGCAAAAACTGTTTTATTAAAGGTTTCTTTGAAACTTCAATTAAGAATTTCGTGGAAGATACTCGGGTTCGATCGTAAGTAGTCTTGGAAGCAAAATAGTGTAAACTTATACAGGGTACTTATATGAAAACTGTAGCTGCGATCACCCATCTATGCAATAAAGGCATCTATGCCTAAGGATGCGTTTCCAATGAAGCGGCGGAGCTTTGTGGAGCTCAAATCACAGGCTCAAATGACCAACCACAAAGCATTACGGCAAGATTTTGACATTTGACATTTGACATTTGACGTTGTTTGACAATTTCAAAGCGTTGTGATTAGACAATGAAGCTCCACACAGTTCCAGTCCGCTTGAATGGAAATGTACCTTAAGCAACCAACCTTCAATCAAGGTATCTTCATCAACTTCATATTATTAGATACTGCGTCCTGTGGCCCGCGTTGTGGGTATTCTCGTGAGAATTGTACATTATAAAAATAGCCTTTCTATTGCGATCATTCTAATGTGTATGGATAGATAGATAATATACAAAAGCTTTCTAATAAATTGATATGTATACAAAAAGACGTATTCAAATCCGAGTGGCAGTTCCGAAGACAAGCGCTTTCGAATAAACAAAATCTTCAGCTTATTATATAATAATAAATAAAATATGTATTAGTAAACGATCAGTCTAAACTAATATGATAAAACCGAAGAGTTTGTTTTTTTGTTTGATTGAACGCACTTACTATCTCAGTAACTACCAATTCGATTTGAAAAAATATTTTTGTAAAAAATTGCCACATTCAACGAAAAGTTTATAGGATGCCACTATCCCGAAATTCCCACGGGAAAGACAGCGCCCCGCGGTTTTACCCCTGTAGTACCCCTTACTACTCACATGAGTGAAACCGCGGGGCGCTGTCTATAAACTTTTTTCCAATTTTACATTGTTTGAGCTTAATATAATCAATAACACTCTATATTTTATTGAACTTTGCTGTGTGCTAGATACAACCAATCGAATCGAATGCGAAAAACGGAAAATTGAGTTGAAATTGCGTTTACCAGACTGACGCCTACCAATAAATGGACCATCGGAACCGTTTCAGATAGGCTCTGAGCTTGTTACCTGCGCTGGTATTGAGTTCTAGACCTATTTACATAGAATTAGATTCAATATGCCTGGCACCCTTATATGACTATATACCGAACTAGTCGTGTCTATATGTAAACCTAACTACGGTCTGATCTGTGATATACCCGTCTCCGAAATAATAACCGCCTTATTCATAAACGCATTTAACAAAGGGACAAACCATTTGATAGCTAAAGTGCTGTTAATAAGCGTTTATAAATAAAGCCCTTAGTTTTTAAGTTCCCTAAGTAGATGGTTAAACACGATCTAAAATACTTACAACATTAAATAAGCACAGAATTATCGAACCACAAACTAATAAAAGTGGAACCGCTGCAAACTCAATAATAAAATCGTGAGTTTCGCCTATGTTCGACACTTTACTAGTTTTCCTCTTCAGAACGGAAAGTTGTTTATCTTCAACTTTTCTCTTTTTCTGTTTATTTTTATTACATAAAAAGTTGCGAATAGTAAGTTGAAAGGGGTTTCCTGAAAGTGACATTTGGTCATGTTCTCTTAAAATTTGTCAGAATATAAACCAGGGGCCTTATTCATAGACGCTTATGAACAGAATTTTAACTAGTTCATCCCTCCCTTTCCGACATACACTTTTTGCTAGAGAGCAAAAGAGACATCACACTTGAAAACAATGATTTAGTTATAGAGCTTGGCTTAGACTTGGCTCTAAATTATGGTGATTAAACTATACTATATAACATTACCGTTTCGGAGGTCTTTAGGCGGTCTAAAACTCCGATACCATGGTTGGTTACTAGCCTACCCGAAATGAATGATGAATGAATCATCGGCAAACGGAAACAAGTTCGTTTTTCAAAACTTTCTTTAAAAAAATTGTCTTGCAGTTTGTGACACGATGAATCCAGATGACGTTATTAGTTTCAAAACTATGGTCACTGGTTTAGTTAAATGTACCGTCCCACTGCTGGGCATTGATTATTCCCAGACAAACTAAAGAGTTTATTTTTTATTTTTCTCTTTCAAAAAAGCTAATCTTAGTAAGTATCAATGCGATTTTAAATACAAACCTCTTTCTGTATTGGATAACTACAGAAGTTTACCTTTTTGTGTTGAAGGAGAGGCAGACTTAAACGAATATGAATAAAGTAATATTGTACAAATAAAGCTGGCACGGAAGAGCGAAGTACTTACTAACTAAGGGCATATTGTAGATTCCAGTACCTTGATTGTAATATGTTGTCTTTGTCTTCAGTAATTTTCCTACATAATATATTTACTTCATACAAAAATGAGTAGGTATATAATGACTCGGGGTTTATTTAGCTTCGACCTTCGATCAACAATACACAACGAAGGCTTCGATCTCTCAATAGATAGGTACTAAATTGTAATCTTAGATATTATAAAATAAAGGCTCCTAAAACTGTCTGTATGTATGTAATTGATTTTCTCAAAACTACTAAGGATTATTATGTGATGGTTAGCAACATACATTGATTCAAGACTGCTTGTGACTATTTTCATGCCAAATTTCCCATATAAATATAATTATATTTTTTAAGGTTCCGTACCCAAAGGGTAAAAACGGGACCTTATAACTGAGACTTCGCCGTCCGTCTGTCCGTCCGTCCGTCTGTCACCAGGCTGTATCTTAAGAACGGTGATAGCTAGACAATTGAAACCCTCCGTGCGCGAGTCCAACTTGCACTTGGCCGGTTTTTACATAAAGTTGGGTACAACGGAGTAAACCCGCGGGGCCCTGCTAGGTCCAACACAAAGGCATGTCCAAACATAGCGCGCATGGTGGAAGGTAGCTAAATACGTGAGTTATTTTATCGCATTTTGTCACATCTCACCACAGTTCATTTGAACTATTTAATATATATAATATTTATTTCAAAATAATTATATAACAAAAATTATCTAACCTAGCCTCAATTTAATCTAATTATCGATAACAAGAACAATATAGAAGTTTTTAATCGTTTCTTATCGGTTAAATTCTTCACATCTGGAGATAAAAAACAAGGCCTTGAGTTTAATTGATGTATTTTTGTATAAAATAATATTTTTGATGATTGTTTAAATTTCAATGCACACTGATAAAGGATAACTGAACACTGATAACTTATGCTATGGCGAGGGATTTTACACGAAGACTTAGTTCCTGTTCCAAGGTCCCAACAAACTAGATCCATTGTCAGTCAAGATATTAGAGCCAGTTAAACTCCTTCCCTTATCACTGACAACGAACGTCACCAAGTCAGCAATCTCTTCAGCATCAGCAACCCTCTTGGAAACAGTCGCATTCTCCAGCATATTCCACATATGGTTTGCAATTTGCCCATTGGCTCCTGAGTTTTCTATGATTTCCGTCTTGACAGGTCCAGGGTTAACGGTGTTAACTCTAATACCTTTATCAGCCAACTCGAACGCCACACATCTACTGAAATGGTCAAGAGCTGCTTTGGAAGCACAGTAAGCTGATAAAGACTTGGTCAAAACAGTTTCAGAGGCCATGCTGGATATGTTCACGATATTCCCCTTCGTTTTGCTCAGAGGGTCCACAGCGAGATGAGTCAAAAGTACAGGAGCCCGTAAATTAGTAGAGATTACTTTGTCAAAGATATCTAAAGCTTGTCCAGCGGTTATGCTGGAGGTATGCGCAATTCCAGCGTTGTTGATCAAGATGTCCAATTTACCAAAAAAGTTCAATGTTTCAGGTATAATTTTCCTGACGTCTGCTTCTTTAGTGATGTCGGCTACAATTATTAATGGCTTGGCTCCTTTTGCAGCGCATTGTTCTGATACAGCTTTGAGTTTCTGTTCGTTTCTTCCGACGATGGCCACTCTAGCGCCTTCTGCTGTTAACTTGATAGCTATAGCGGCCCCGATACCCGAGCTGGCACCAGTCACAATCGCAACTTTATTTAACAAAAGCATTTCTGGAAACACGAGTTCTCTTTGACGGTAATTTTAAATAAATGACGGAATAAAAATTCAAATGTAACCAACACAACAATGCTGTCCCAAATATAGTGAAGCACTATCTTCGAAATCGATGTGATGCGATCCATTGATAATGTAATCGTATCAATAATAAATAAATTAGGGGTCTAAAGTACACGTGTATTTTTTTACTATTACATTATTAACATTTTAATTGGGAATCGTATAGGTCATTGAAGACAATGAACTGTATTATAGGAGTGTGTGTTTGTAGTTTATAGTTTGTCTACAATGTAATATGGGTAATTTTATGTATTGTGGGTAATTTTGAGGAGCGTATTTTTTCGCGATACCTACGTGAGTGCGAAATACTACACTGCGATAATTTATATACATTGAAAACTTGATACCGAAGCTTTGATAGTGCGATAGCTTGTAACTGCGAAATGTCTTTTGTTGAAGGTTTTTGAATATCGTGTATCGTAACTCGATAGCTTGTTTTTCCGAGTTTTCGTTGTGCGATGTTACACATCTGAACATTTTTTTCAAGCGACCACGTTCAGAATTTGTTATCGATGGCAGCTAAAGTTTAATATTCATATATTGATTTACTAGATATTTTGAAAGGTGTGATAGTGTAGCAGTTTTCTTATTCGTGTCAGTTTAGAACATCTATTTCAAGGAACTAGACCCAGTCCATCAAAATGTTAAGCATACTTAGAAACTTTCATATCTAATCACAAATGTCAATAAGAATTGTCAATAATTTCTTAATGTGACAGTACTAAAGTTCAAAATAATTTCTAGGGCTGATTATACCTTCCCCGGGTCCCAGACCTGCCCGTATATAAGGGCCTAATTTCGTATTACTTCTTTTTCCTTTCATCTTTACAAAAGGTCCGTTTTAATAAACTTTAAAAGATTTATAGTTATACAAATATATTTGAGAACGGATCCTTATCCCATGTCCGATTCATAGGTCAACTCTACCTTTTGATGAAAGCATTTTTACAATCGGACGGATGATTATAAAATAAAAAATACGAACAAAATAATATAGCAATTCGTATATAATTATAATTAATGTATTAAAAGTTTAAAAATAGTGGTATGTCCTTGATATGGGGTAAAATAAATATATAATATCAATCAAAAGGCAATATATTTATTGAAAAGCACATCCACAGTATCGCTATACATGATACTCTGATGACTCTATACACGATAAATCTAATATCTCTAATATTCACCGAACACCACTTGCACAAAAATAATCTCACTTATAAGAAAGATGAGTATATACCGACTTAAAACCTGAGGATTATAATCATTGTCTTAAAAGATACATGTAATTAATGAAAAAAAAATTCTTCAATTAATATCTGCTATTTTACTGGGGTGAAGGCAATTGAATAGGTCCTAATATTGATGACCCGTTATCAGATATAATATTGGATCCAGTCAGACTTCGTCCCTTATCACTAGCGATAAAAGCAACCAAATCTGCTATTTCTTCTGCATCACCGACTCTTTTGAGAAGTGTGTATTGAGCTAAATTGTCCCAAACCATATCTACCACTCCACTATATCCTCCTATATTAGCGACAATATCAGTTCTAACTGGACCAGGGTTGATTCCATTCACTCTTATACCGAGAGGAGAAAGCTCCAAAGCTGCGCACTTAGTGAAGTGATCTAAACCAGCCTTTGAGGTGCAGTACGCGAACATGGGATAAGCAACCACACCAGCAATACTTGAAATATTGATAACATTGCCCTTGGTCTTGCTCAGATGTTTGACAGATAGATGTGTCAAGTAAATCGCACCACGGAGATTAGTAGCCATTATTTTGTCATACACTTTCATGGCATTGTCATCATCCAATTTAGCTTGGTCGCCGATTCCCGCGTTGTTTACTAAGATGTCCAGTTGTCCGAAGTAGTTGATTGTGTCATTAACTATTCTCTTCGCATCTTCGTCTTTGGAGACATCGGCGACTATGGTAAGAGGTTTGACTCCAACTTTCTCACATTTTTCCGAGATGCCTTTTAGTTTTTCTATATTTCTTCCCACGAGGATCACTTTAGCTCCTTCCTCAGCTAGTTTTATAGCCGTGGCGGCTCCGATACCGGAGCTAGCGCCAGTCACGATAGCAACTTTATTTAATAGACTCATTGCAACCCGTCCTCTCGGCACTGGACGATACTCAAAATTAAGAATGATAAATCACATTTTAACAACTGTTAAATAAACGCGTCCGGCCTTGGAATTATAATTAGATAAGATACAGATAAAGAAACAAGCGACGTGATGTAGAGCGAAACAAACAAAAAATCTGCCTCGTCAGCTTTACATTAGGATAGATTGCCGTTAGAGATAGTTTTTTAGGACTTATCTTAAGAATGTTAACTAAAATGATCATTATTTTACATGTTTGTATAAATACAAAACGAATGGACTTAAAACAAATGCCTGCATACAGATTATCAGTAATGACAAAGGAAACAAACACAAGAAAAAATCAGGGAGCCGATGATTACAAAGACACTAGTGAACCGCTCTAGCTTGAAGATTTTCTGTAAGTAATTCGGTAAAAAACAAAGTATGTAGATGTTAATCCACATAAAACCTAAACCAATTCTTTTAGGCTTACCTTGGGGTCGGAGCTTTTCGACTGCCTCAAGGCTTCCGTCATGGTCTAACTATTGAACCAACCGGGACCAACATACATGATCATCTATTTCATGGAACTACACACTGACCATCAAAATGTTAAGCATACTTCGAAACTTTCATATCTAATCACAAATGTCAATAAGAATTGTCAATAATTTCTTAATGTGACAGTACTAAAGTTCAAAATAATTTCTAGGGCTGACTGTACCTTCCCCGGGTCACAGACCTGCCCGTATATAAGGGCCTAATTTCGTATTACTTCTTTTTCCTTTCATCTTTACAAAAGGTCCGTTTTAATAAACTTCAAAGGATTTATAGTTATACAAATATATTTGAGAACGGATCCTTATCCTTATCCTATGTCCTTTTCATAAGTCAACTCTACCTTTTGATGAAAGCATTTTTACAATAGGACTGCTATGTGATTCTGTAAGACTTCATTCTAAACTTCGAATCTGAATCCGCTGTGAGTTTCTTGATTGGCATTCTAAAACTCGGTTGTTAATTCGAATCTACACTAGCGCTACTCTTGCGAGCGTGTTTGCGAGTTGAACAAAATTGACTTCGAGATTTTGACAGATAAAGTATGAGATGACGTAAAAAGTGGCATTCTATACGGTAATTCCACCGTCACTTCGACGGTCACTTCGCACTCAAACCCGATTTAAGGGCTCCCACACAAAACTGCGATGCGATGCGATGCGAATTCGCATCGCAGGAACTTGCGATGCGAATTTTTGCGATACGATTTAGTGCGGCAAACCGTTTGGTAGGGCGACCATGCCTTCAAGTGTAGTCAGCCGTACTGGACGTGTTTTTAGGAAGCGTAAGATGGATCGCGAAAAGATTATTGCACTGCTGTTATTGTTAAATAGATATAAAAGAAAAAGAAGATTCTGGGTTAATCCATTTATTACAATTATGAACTCTGATGGGAACTATTTTACTCAAAAGTACTATGCGTTGAGAACTGAAGAAGATAATTTTTTTGATTATTTTAGAATGAGCATATCTTCATTTGAAGAGCTTTTGAGTTTATTATCACCATGCCTTCTAAAACGATCGTACAAGGGAAGAATTCCTGTTATGCCTTTGGAAATGCTGGGACTGACTATCAGGTAAAGTAAAACAAAATGTCTCAGAACGGACTAAAATGGTGTCACCAAGGATGACGTAATATGGCAGGAATGTGCGATGCGAAGCAGATAGGAAATTCTTACGATGCGTTCGTGCGAATTCGCAGATATTTGCGATGCGATGCGAATTCGCAGTTTTGTGTGGGAGCCCTAAAGTGTCAAAATAAAAGCATCTATTTTACGAGTGAAAATAGAAGAACTCATAGTTATATAGTGTTTAAATTGAGTTTTTAAAGTTTTTAATATTAGGTGAAGGGGAGTTTTATATGTTTTCTTTGTTATATTTTAATTTTAATCGTCAAATATGGAAGAATTTGTGGTGGCGGCGACCGTCAATTCATTGGAAAAGGTATGTAAAAAGCAAAACACCTATTTTTCTTGATTTACAGAACAAGTTGTGAGTTTGCGTGTTGTTCAACTACTTCGGTGATAAAATTCGAATCTAATTATTTTTGCCAAGTGAGACTTCGATTATGAAATATTAGGGAAGCTTCAAATCCTTTTAAGATTGAAGAGGAAAAATTTAGGAAGCTATTTCGAGTTCCAAAGTCTGGAGCTCAACAGTAGATTGATTCTCTCAGATTGAGGTTGTATATCGTGGCCTCCTCAGCATGTTATAGTATAAAGAAGCTAGATTTATATCTGTACTAGCTGCGCCCCGCGGTTTCACTCGCGTTGTACCCGTTCCCGCGGGAATTTCGGGATAAAAAATAGATGTTGTCCGATTCTCAGACCTACCCGATATGTACACAAAATTTCATGAGAATCGGTCGAGCCGTTTCAGAGGAGTTCAACCACGGTACCCGTTTCCGCGGGAATTTCGGGATGAAAAATAGACGTTGGCCGATTCTCAGACCTACTCAATATGCTCACAAAATTTCATGAGAATCGGTCGAGCCGTTTCGGAGGAGTACGCGAACGAACACTGTGACACGAGAATTTTATAATATATAAGATAATAAAAATGTATATCACTTTGCAGATGAGGATGACACTGGAGACCAGTTACAGCGAATTGAACCAGCTCTTGATGCAATAGAAGGGACAGAGGAAGATCATGATCATGATTTTCTGTCATAAGCCAGATTAATACAATAATATTTAATTGCTCGTTTTTAATAAAACAAATTGTAATAAAAACATCATTATATACTAATAATTGTTTATTGTTGTAAAATTAGAAGAATTAAAAATTAGAAATTATTAATAGGAGAATAGTGCCCGCAACTTACTGTACACATGATGAGTAAAATTACACGCGCGAGGGAAAGAGACAGCGCTATTACAAAATTAAAAACAAAGCTAAGCTAAACTAAATGAACTACGGGTTTATTAACAATATTAAAGTTTTATAAGAGGGTTTTATGAGAGGGTTGGTTGAGAGGGTTGATCTTCCCCGTCGTCCGCAACAGTCTCCCCCCGGCGCAGGTCCCCGCAGCCTTCCTCCACCGGCAGGACGACTAGACGCCTGATAGGGCGTCTAAAAATGCCACCCTTCGTCCACACATCCACGCTTCACACAACACCGTCCGGGCCCGGATACGTCTCCATGACTTTTCCCAATGGCCATACGTTCCTGGGCAGCGTTCCGTCTACGATTAGGACGATGGTTCCCGGCGTGATGTTCCCGGTGTCTCGATGCAGCTCTCCTTGCGCCGTCAACACCTGCCTGTTCGCCGAGTCGTATATTCCAATGTGAGGCATTCCGATTGCAGTCCCCAACAAGAAATGGTTGGGGGTCAGTGCCTCGGGATCATCGGGACTCACGGACACGTGAGTCAATGGTCGCGCGTTCATCGTGTATTCGATCTCGGCGGCCAGCGTCGACAGTACCTCCTCCCGCACAGTTTTTCGGTTGAGAATAGTGTTCAGAGATGATTTGAACGTCCGTATCAATCTCTCCCACGCGCCTCCTTGATTAGGCGCCCCCGGGTCAATGAACTTCCAACTAATTCTCTTTTTGAGGTAAAAATCTCTAATTGTAGGCTTCCAAGCCTCCAGTGCCTTCCTAAGTTCCTCGTCAGCGCCGTGAAAGTTAGTTCCATTATCCGATACGATCGTTTCGGGCCATCCTCGTCGTGCTGCCATTCGCCGTATCGCCATGATTGCTGAGTCCGTACTTAAGCTGGGAATCAACTCGATATGTACCGCTCGCGTGACTAAGCAGGTAAAAATCATCCCCCAGCGCTTTTCCTTGCGCCGTCCAACTGTCACCCACATAGGGCCGAAACAATCAACTCCGCTTCTCGTGAATGGGCGTGTGTAGGCGTCCAGTCTTACGCGGGGTAGATCGCCCGTGACGGGGGTGCGGGGGGTGCCTTTTCTCCGCTTGCAGGTAACGCAGTTGTTCACTATCGAGCGAACCGTAGTTCGTAATCGCAGTATCCAGTACTTTGACGTAGATTGTTAACCAAATGCTCTCTTCCAATGTGATGCTGCGTTTCGTGTTCGCGGCGTATCCCGTGCAACGTTTGAAGCAGGTCCGGTCCGTCTAACAGCATATCGTTCAAACAAACTCCATTCGCTTTCGCCGCCGCGTCGAACACCATACGTACTTTACCCGGCTTGTTCGGGTTTGTTACTGCGAAGTGAGGTAAATACCAATTCCGTGCATTTCCTTCCTCGGGGTTATCGCATAGCGAGGCGTAACCTTTTTCCAGTAAACTCTCAACCTGTGCGGTGGATGCGGTCTTGAATGCTTCTGAACGATCCATTTTTCTTTCAATTCCTTTCAAGCGAGTCCACGCCATATTATAATTGCGAATGGAGTTTGCGCTTCTTCCTTCCTTTAGGCCCATAGCACACGGCGTATTTTATACGCGCAGGCGACGCGCGTATTAGGAACGCGCGTCTTCGGCGCCGTAGACGCTGATTGTTGCGTTTGCATTGATGATATAAGCGCGCGCATGAAGCGCGTATACGCGCTTTTGAAGCGCGTACAAATGAGCAATGTTGTCTCAACCGACACCATTGTACAACTGGAGACTGGAGGAGTCTCTGGTCAAAACGGAAAGGCTACGAGCGGCTACAGCGCGTATACGCGCAGGAGACGCACGTTTCATGATCGCCCCGTGTGCCTAGGTTACAAGGTTGCGTTCAAATCTCGTTTGAAGCTCGTATACGTGCGTCATCTGCGCGTCGCCTGCGCGTATAAAATACGCCGTGTGCTATGGGCCTTAGGAGCGCTTCTTCTTTGATTCAGAATTCGAGACCAAAAACGTAAACAAACAAATGCCACTGATAGTCACTGTCAAAGAGAAAAACCATAGATGAAATGATGAAAATAAATTGTCCACAGATTACTAATGGTATTGTCTGTCACTGTCAGTAATTTTTTTCGTAATTTAAGGTAATTATTAAATTCACGGCACGAATTTAGAGTTTTCTGTTTTTTTTTGTTTACTTATTAGCTGCCTCAAATTACTTAAAATACAAAACAAATAATTTAAACATCAAAATAGCTAAAATTCAGTGTCAAAAATTAGTAAAATAAAAAACAAATATCGACTTACATTTTGTCGAGTGTGGTAATCACTATACCCGGAATTTTAATTCGATTCCAGATTTGACAATTTCAGTGTTGCAACATTATGACAAGTACTAAATAGTGACGTTGCGAAATTATTCGATATGGAAATGGAATATTGCCGGATCGATTCTTCTCGTTTATAATTTTATTCTCGTAAACTAAGTATATCAGGAAATTTATTTATTTAATTAAATATTTCTGAACCGATAATTTAGTTTTGACGATTAATTAACGATCTGAGACTTTTCTTTTATAATTGTGTGTGAAATAAATAAAAAAATGTGATCATGAAGGAACATGACAAATAAAACAGATAGATGTATTATGGTAATAATTTATTTTATAAATTGTCGCCGTCATCGCTATCGCTGTCACTTTCTGTAACATTTATTATAAATGTGTCTGTGATATTGTCAATTAACATATCTTTGACAACATGGGATACGCATTTAGACCATTCGGTAGCTAATGTCAAATCTGGAATCGAATTAAAATTCCGCGGATACAAAATATCGATTCGCAATTAAATAAGATATTCGTATCACTACACTACATTAATAGATGTGGTATCATTATTTCACAAAATGACAGTAGCTAATGTCAAATCTGGAATCTAATTAAAATTCAGAGTATAGTACAGTATTGGTCGCTTTGGAGCTCACTTCACTTCGCAAGTGCCTAGGTGATGCTTACAGAATGCAAAATCAAGGTCAATTTGAACCTTACGCGAAGTGAGCGTGAATAGCGAAGTGACATGCGAGTTCTTGTCTGAATTTTACAGAATCGACCTACTGATGATTATAAAATAAAAAATACGAACGAAAGAATATAAACTTCTTTAGCAATACGTATATAATTATAATTAATGTTATTAAAAGTTTAAAAATAGTGGTATGTCCTTAATATGGGGTAAAATAAATATATAATATCAATCAAAAGATATTTATTGAAAAGCACATCCACAGTATCGCTATACATTAAGCTTTTAAATCTAATATCTCTAATATTCACCAAACACCACTTGCACAAAAATAATCTCACTTATAAGAAAGATAAGTATATTATACCGACTTAAAACCTGAGGATTATAATCATTATCTTAAAAGATACATGTTATCATGAAAACAATTTTTTTTCAATTAGTATCTTCTATTTTACTGCGATGAAGGCATTTGAATACCAGATCCTAATAATGATGACCCGTTATCAGATATAATATTGGATCCAGTTAGACTTCGTCCCTTATCACTAGCGATAAAAGCAACCAAATCTGCTATTTCTTCTGCATCACCGAGTCTTTTGAGAAGTGTGTGTTGAGCCATACTGTTCCAAACCATATCTACATCTGCACTATTTCGTCCCATATTAGCGATAATATCAGTTTTAACTGGACCAGGGTTGATTCCATTCACTCTTATTCCGAGAGGCGAAAGCTCCAAAGCTGCGCACTTAGTGAAGTGATCTAAACCAGCCTTTGAGGTGCAGTACGCGAACGCGGGATAAGCAACTACACCAGCAATGCTTGAAATATTGATAACATTGCCCTTGGTCTTGCTCAGATGTTTGACAGATAGATGTGTCAAGTAAATCGCACCACGGAGATTAGTAGCCATTATTTTGTCATACACTTTCATGGCATTGTCATCATCCAATTTAGCTTGGTCACCGATTCCCGCGTTGTTTACTAAGATGTCCAGTTGTCCGAAGTAGTTGATTGTGTCATTCACTATTCTCTTCGCATCTTCGTCTTTGGAGACATCGGCGACTATGGTGAGAGGTTTGACTCCAACTTTCTCACATTTTTCCGAGATGCCTTTAAGTTTTTCTACATTTCTTCCCACGAGGATCACTCTAGCTCCTTCCTCAGCTAGTTTAATAGCTGTGGCGGCTCCGATACCGGAGCTAGCGCCAGTCACGATAGCTACTTTATTTAATAGACTCATTGCAACACGTCCTCTCGGCACTGGACGATACTCAAAATTAATGACAAATCACATTTTAACAACTGTTAAATAAACGCGTCCGGCCTTGGAATTATAATTAGATAAGATACAGATAAAGAAACAAGCAACGTAATGTATCCACAGAATATTATTGTAAGTAAAAATTGTATGAGTCATTCATAATATTAAGTGTTTATGAGATAATAATAGAATAGCTCTTTATTATAAAATAAGTTATAAAACCATTTATAAAAAATTTAACCCTTATCACTTAGAGTTATGAAATATAGATAGTAGCCGATTCTCAGACCTACTGAATATGAATATAAAATTTCATAAAAATCAGTCGAGCCGTTTCGGAGGAGTATGATAGATACCTAACATTGTGACACGAGAATTATAAATATAAGATTAGGCGTTTTAAATTTATTATTATATATTGCTTTATGACTTTTTATGCGTTATATCTGTGCTCCTAGGTCAGAGCCTTGTATTTTGCGAAATAAACATAAGACAATGCAAAAACTGATAAATCTTAGTCTTGTATCAGAATGAAAGATAACAGGAAAGGAATCGTATAGGTGATTAAAGACAATGACCTGTATTATAGAAGTGTGTGTTTCTAGTTTATAGTTGTTCACAATGGGATAATAATTTAATACGCAGAGGAGCTACTTTTTTCGGGATACCTACGTAAGTGCGAAATACTATACTGTGAAAATTGATACATCGAAACTTTATTGATGGCTTGTTACTGCGAAATATATTTTGTTCGACGTTTTTAAACATCGAACTTCGACGCCTTGTTTCTCCGAATTTTCTATGTGCAATGTTACGTTACTTCAAAAAATGTACACATACCTTGTAGAAAAATGTATCTGAACATTTTTTTCCTGCGAATCCCGTTCAGGATTTCTTATCAATGGAAGCTAAAGTTTAATATTTGTGTATGTACTCGTATAAGTAGTGGTATCAGTGAGTTAGATCCCATAACTAGCTTAGAGCTTACTTTGGATCTAATTAACCGTGTGTGAATTTGCCCGGGAATATTATTATTAATATTCATATCATGTTTCATAAACTGCTGCACTTCATCCATGGACTTCAGCTCATATTCGTTAAGTCAACAATGGTGTAGACAGATTACGATCAATTATCCATTAAAGCACAAGACACATAGTGTGGCTGCGGGCCGGGCCGACTGCGGGCCGTTGTGATGCCTTTCATACAAATAAGTTAATTTAAAAATAATTTTCATTTCTACTTCACAACTAAATATTATTTGACTGTGTTTTATAATTTAAATAGTTGCTGATAAACTTAAAAAAATGTTTTTCATTTAACGATAACGTTATCTAAATGACAATACCTAAAAGATAGTGGCCGGGCGTATCTGAAACAACATTATTTTACTTGATATATTATAACTATTTGTTATATTTCATTTATTTGAAGTGCGTTAGAGACTGAACAATGCTGTTGTTAAATAAAGTTGCTATCGTGACGGGTGCCAGCTCGGGTATCGGGGCTGCTATAGCCCTAAATCTAACAGCAGAGGGCGCTAGAGTGGCAATCGTCGGAAGAAACGAACAGAAACTCAAAGCTGTATCAGAAGAATGCGCTGCAAAAGGAGCGAAGCCACTTACTATTGTGGCTGACGTCACCAAAGAAGAAGACGCTAGAAGAATAATAAATGACACCTTGAACTTCTTCGGTAAATTAGACATCTTAGTCAACAATGCTGGAGTCGGGTACGTAGCCAATATAGATGCAGATAACGCCATAGATGTCTTTGATAAAGTGATTGCTACTAACTTACGTGCTCCTGTAGTTTTGACCCACCTCGCTGTGGAACCACTTAGCAAAACCAAGGGTAATATCGTGAACATTTCAAGCATGGGTTCTAAACAAATTCTCTATGCAACTTCATCAGCCTATTGTACTGGTAAAGCAGCTCTTGATCATTTCACAAGATGTATGGCGTACGAGTTGGCTGAAAAAGGAATAAGAGTTAATTCAGTCAACCCTGGACCAGTTAAAACTGACATTATAGAGAATACTGGAGGTAGTGCAGAATATGCAAAGCAAAGGTGGGAGTTGATGAAGAATGTGACGTTACTCAAGAGGGTGAGTGAAGCTGAAGAGATTGCTGACTTGGTGACTTTTATTGTCAGTGATAAAGGAAGAAGTTTGACTGGCTCGGACATCTTAACTGATAATGGGTCTAGTTTGATGGGGCCTTGGCCTAGGTACGGTGTGTAGATTTCAAGTTTACGCCGAAAGCTCACATAGTTACTCACATAGCTCACATTATAATTCTAAGCTTAAGTGCAGAGATTTTTTTAATATTTGGAATGTTATAAATGTTATGAAACTAAGAATTTGTTTTGATTATACCTTTAGTGAATAAGGGCTATTTCAAATTATGCGTTTTCAGTCGTACTGTTAGTATGAGAAACAAAAGATCCGTGCGCACGGACGATAGCGTACCAACTCGGCGTGTAGTATGACGACTTAAAGCGCTTAAATTGGAAAAGCTTTAAGAACGCAGCTGCCAATTCAATTGCTGACTAAGAGTATATAGAAAACTCACACATAAAAAGTTTATTTATCTTTCTAAGTAATGACGATAGAAATAATCTTAAAAATATATAATTCAAACAAACTTGTCATGAAATCAATCGTAATCTTTAATTTAAATCTATTCAACAGAAAGGCTCTTGTTTCGTTATCACTATCACTACATAGTATAAAACAAAGTTGCTGTCCGCTGTGTGTCTGTCCCAGTCTGTCCCTATGTATGCTTAGATCTTTAAAACTACGCAACGGATTTTAACGCGGTTTTCAAAATAGATACAGGATTCAAGAGGAAGGTTTACAATTATAAAAAATCCCGGAATTCCCACGGGAACGGGCACAACGCGGGTAAACCTGCAGGGCGCTGCTATATATGATAAAGGTATTATCACTTAAATATATGGCTGAATATAGTGATTAGATATAATACTGCTCACTGTATGAACTTTATCTTCAAAGTGAAATTCATTTCATATACATATCTATACTAAAATAAAGCTGAAAAGTTTGTTTTTTGTTTGTTTGAACGCGCTTACCACAGAAATTGCTGAAAATAATATGTATATGATCCATATGTATGTTAACATACTTTTTAAACTCACACGATTTGCACTCATTATACTAAATGAAACGGGTCTGTATCGCGTTAGATAATTTAACGTATTTTACTAAAATACGTACCCGACGTTTCGAGCGGATTACACCGCTGTTATCCCGTGACCACGAGCGGTGTAATCCGCTCGAAACGATACAGACCCGTTTCAGTTAGTATAACGATACAGACCCGTTTCAGTTAGTATAACATGTGTATGTTAATGTCATGTACAATAAAGTGTTATCTATCTACATATGTCCGTTTCATAAGTCAACTCTATCTTTTGATGAAAGCACTTTTATAATCGGACGGATGGTTAAAAAATAAAAAAATACAAACAAAATAAAATAAACTTTAGCAATTCGTAACATATTATAATTAATGTTATTAATGCGTATTAAGAACAGTTTAGCTATCAAGTGGCTAAACTGTTCTTAATACACGTTTATTAATATTAATGCATTATTGGAATTCATTAAAAGTACATAATATAATAGACTAGCCGTGCCCCGCGGTTTCACCCACGTTGTACCCGTTCCCGTGGGAATTTCGGGATAAAATGTATCCCATGTGTTATTTCGATGTATAACCTATATTACTGTAAAGTTTCATCCAAATCCGTTAAGTAGTTTTTGCGTGAAAGAGCAACAAACATACATCCATACATCCATCCTCACAAACTTTCGCATTTATAATATTAGTAGGATTAAAAATATTGCGCAATATTGAAATTCAAAATGATTACATATATAAAAATAAACTTACTCAAACTTTTGCCGAATCATTGTAGTAGGTATAGATACGATACGAGTCATTTTGAAATATTATGTAAATACTTAATCAAATTGTGCTATTATTATTTTTTATTAGATGTTTTACCATATAAAATCGCGATGGAAAAATAAGAGATGATTAAATGGGTGAAAATTTAAGGTATTTACAACCTTCATCAATTCGAATGCTGTAATATAAAAAAAAAATTGACAAGAAAAGTCAGGGGTGGCAACCCATATCACATAGAGGTATGAATAATAGATAGTAACCGATTCTCAGACCTACTTAATATGAATATTAAATTACATAAAAATCAGTTGTGCCGTTTCGGGGAAGTATGGTAACTAACATTGTTACACGAGAATTATCACTACATAGTATAAAATAAAGTCGTCTCTTTTTCGTGTCTGTCACACTGTTTGTCTGTCTGTATGCTTAAATCTTTAAAATTACGCAACGGATTTTGATGCGGTTTTTTGTAATAGGTAGAGTGATTCAAGAGGAAGGTTTTTATGTAAAAAAAAATCCCGAAATTCCCACGGGAACGGGCACAACGCGGGTAAAACTGCGGGGCGCTGCTAGTATACATATAATAAGATTAGGCGTGTTTGAATTTTTATATTACTCCTTTATTACTTTTTAGGCGTTATATCTATGCTATTATATTATTAGGTGAGACTGGTGAGAGCCTTGTATTTTGCGAAAAACATATCACAATTGTGTATCAAAATGAACGGTAACAATTTCATATTTTTGTGTGAAATTAAGTATTAAGTTCATTTTAGGCATGAAGCTCGCGATTAAATTTTTTACAAGTGTTACTTTAGGTCATCCTAGTTTTCTAGGTTTTAAAATTTCCTTAGAGAATCTTTTAGCTTTTACAATAATTGCAAATATGATAATCATACATGAGAACAATGAGACAAACAATTATAAGCAATTAAAATACATTTTTATTGTACAAAAACAATACCCAAAAATATTTCTTTATATTTTTTATATCGTAATCTTTACTCCAATGCCATAATAGGTCCTAATAGGGACGCACCGTTATCAGACACAAAACTAGCTCCAGTAAGACTTCTTCCTTTATCACTTGCCATGAAAACCACCAAATCAGCAATTTCTTCCGAATCACCAACTCGTTTTAGAAGAGTATGTCCGCTAATGTTGTTCCAAACCGTATCTTCTTTATCTATTCCCATATTAGCCAGGAAATGAGTTCTGACTGGACCAGGGTTGATTCCATTGACTCTTATACCAAGAGGAGCAAGTTCTAACGCAGCACATCTAGTGAAGTGATCCAAACCCGCCTTTGAGACGCAGTACGAAAACATCATCATAGGAACAATTCCAGCAATACTTGAAATATTGATCACATTGCCCTTAGTCTTGCCCAGATGTTTGACAGATAGATGTGTCAAATGAATCGCCCCACGGAGATTAGTTGACATAATCTTGTCGTACACTTTCATGGCGTTATCGTCAATTATATTGGCAGCTTCGCCCAAGCCCGCGTTGTTTACCAAAATATCAAGTTGTCCGAAGTAGTTGATGGTTTCGTTCACTATTCTCTTCGCATCGTCATCTTTGGAGACATCGGCAATTATGGTCAGAGGTTTGACGCCAATTTCTTCACATTTTGCTGATACCAGTTTAAGTTTATCTTTATTTCTGCCAACAAGGACTACTTTTGCTCCTTCTTCTGCTAGTTTGATGGCAGTGGCGGCTCCGATACCGGAGCTGGCGCCAGTCACGATGGCTACTTTATTCATCAAACTCATTGTTACACAACCACGCGACACTGGATGATATTTAAAATGAATAACAATGACAGTTCTATCTACTTTATAATAAACACGACCTTATATAAGTATGGTATGTATAAGATGAATAATAATGATTATATTCGGAGAGCCTATGGCCGACAGGCTTACTTATATTTCCTAATGAATAAAGTGTTGCGGTTCAAACCAACAATCAAAGTTTTATAAAAAAAAGTATATTTTTAAAATATTTTCTACAATATTTACAGGCATAGATGCATCTGTTGAAAATAACAGCTCACGGAAAAGGTCAGTCAATATTGTTTTTATGCATCCATTTTAGACGATAAAGCACAGCAAATTATTTGTGACACAGTTAACCATTTTTGTACATTTTTGCACCATTTCCCTATAAATTTATTATTCGATTGCTCAAAGTTTATATCTGTGCATTATTCAAGACATTTATCTTCATACAGGAAATTATAAGTAAGATCTCGCGGCTCCGGGATCCTCGGTTATTAGATATCAACATGTGCTCGATAAGATGATAAGTCATTTCAATAGCATATTGTTCTTATACAGTAAGTACAAAATATAACCATCGTTATATAACTTATTATTTATTAATATGTACGTATTAAGTGTTTTTAGGAGTACTTATTGTGATAATAGATAATAATTGTTATTTGAAGTGAGGAAATGCATTTACGTATTCCCGGGCCTTCAGGTAAACAACTTCAAGTGGACATACTCTTCTAAAACTTATCATAAAGAACCTTTATACTCTCTGTAAGCGTTATAGATTTACTAACACTTTTCCCTTATGAAAAATCTCGTATCGTATATATCTTTCAATACAAATATAAATCGTAGTAAAAAGTATTTTACATGAAATATAGTAAAAATAACGTCAATCTGTTATTGTCGATTTAATTACTATTATTTAACTACTATAAGTACCTAAAACAAATGCATAGGTTAACGGTCAGGGCTAGTGGTGGGCTCTGAAATTTAGATATGTAAAATACGTTATTCATTCAACATGGAATTGTGCCCATGGAATTCTTTTAGTCGCTTCCGTGGATCGAGTCGCAAACAATAAGCTTGTACTCAATATATCAAGCAAGTCTTGAGGTTGGACATAGAGATGAGGTTGGTATACATAAGCACAATCTTAATAAGGTTTAAGATAACTTATTTTTAATAATGAAAGAAGATGTACCTTTGTACACTAAAAATATAGGTATAGGTAGGTTTTGGTTAACCGAGGTTAGGGAGCAGTTTGACTACCATTAGCTACCACTAGAAACCTAACCTAGTTTCTACTATTATCCGTAGAAACCTCCTTAGATAAACATATCCACGCAAACTTTACCTCTGCCTAACTGAAATGTAAGAGCTAATATAAAGTTGAGCTAAGTTCATCTCTCTTTTTCTTAAAATGGTGAGACCATGAGAAAATAAAGTTACAAACATAAATCATATATTTTTTTCGTTACAAATTGAGTATCTTCAGAATTTCTTACGTAAAGTGAAAGTTATTAAGGGAATGCTTATGAAAGAAGTTCGGGCCCTGTTTTGGGGACTTCATTTATGTATTTTTTTACGGAAAAAATATTGCTTGGAATTTTTTTAAAGATTTTGAATTATTTCTAAGGTCTTAATATGAGGATTGATAATCTTTCTTGGCTTGCTGGACCCCACTGCTACTGGGCAAAAGTGGAGTTTAAACACTAAATAAAAATATATAAGTGTTTTTATTAAGGGTCTTGTAGGTACACTGCATAATTGGCTACGACGTAACTAGGTAGCAAAGGTGACCCTGCTACGCAAACTAAGAAAGTACCTACGTACATGAAGATTTCAGACCTACGCCGTAGGGTTCGTAGCAACGTAGCTGCGTACCCAGGACTTAAAAATTATACTATCATTTATATACTTAGAGTACCTCAGTAGTACCTTGGTAAGGAACTCACGAGGTACTTGTAGTTTTTTGCATTATGTACAACTTTTAATTTATATAACTTTTGTACTTGTGTTTAGGTGAAAATAATTTGATACAGTTATTTGTACTTTAAGTACTGTACTTACTCCCCAAATACCCTAATTAATCTCAAATCGTTCAATTAAACGATTGTCACACCTCATCGAATTAATATGAAACATTCATCCATACCAAGTGGGTATATTTTCCTCGCCCAATTTCAAGGAACGCTTCCCTGAACAATATTTCAGTACGGTATAAGACCTAGCCGACCTACTAATTAAATGTTTGCCGCTCTACCGAACTTCTGAGAGCGTCAACAGACGATTATAACCGTAGGGAGGCTGGGACGGGCAAAACGGGGAAAACCGCAAGTGCTGAGGTTGCCCGCATACATCGCGCCATTTAGGTTGAATGCGGCAATAGTAAACTGTTTGTTATGTCTTGATTTGTGCCCAAGCTTGATAGACTTACACATTTACCATGCTTTACAGACATTACTTGGCTTTCAGATCACCAACCCGCAGTAGGCAAGCGTGGTAAAAAAGTAATTTCGAGTGGGTTCGTGGCCAACCCTGGTGTCGAAGTTTTTAGACCGCCTAAAGGCCTCCGACATGGTCTAACGATTGAAACAACCGGGACCGACAATTTAACGTGGTAATTACTAGAGACGCCACGAATATTCGGCTACTATTCGGTATTCGGCCTATTCGGTCACTTTTTTTGGTATTCGGTATTCGGCCGAATACCGAATACCAAATCGTGGACAAAAAAGATACATCATATTACTCAATATTTGTATTTATTACCAAATTACAATGTTTTAATAAGTAAAATTAATCAGCGTTAAGTTGTGATGGATAAAAATAAGCTTTACAGCATTTGATGGTAGCAAACGATTACGCTTTTCATCGTAAATGATACCAGCTTCAGACAACAACCTCTCACTATACACGCTACTCCCGGGAGAAGAAAGATAAACTTTAGCAAATTTTGAAAGGTTTGGATATTGCTTTTCATTTGCTGACCACCACTTGTGTAAGGATCAGCTTTCTTATCTAGGCGAGTAGTTTTCAAATAAAAATCTATCTCATTTGCCACAGTATTCTTCTCCATGTTCTCCTCATCATTACTATTTCGCATATTATCGCATATAATATTGCCATATGGCCGATTTCTTATTAACTGGTGTCATTTTTTAACACACAAACAATTGAAAAAGAACTAATGAACTTTTCTATAAAATCGTACGTGATGTTTTATGTTTATAATGATCTGACAAAGCGTGCCGTGACGTGCCTACTCGCAATAGAAACAAACAATCAAATGGCCGCACGCCGCACGCCCGCCCTGGAGTGAGACAGGTCGCGTCGCGACACGATTTTGCGTTCGACAACATGTACTTAGTGCCGAATGTTCGGCGGCCGAATATTCGGCGCTTCGGCCGATAGCATGGCCGAACATTCGGTATTCGGTATTCGGCTAAATCACTATTCGTGGCAACTCTAGTAATTACGCCTAATCCTGCTTACTGTACTGATACCTTCGGTGAGATGAGAGGCCTTTGCTCAATAGTGGGACATTATAGGCTAAAACTTAACTGCAGGAATCCAAGACTGGAAATAAAGTCGAAGAAATCGTTTTACCGTAAATGTTCATTCATGTAAATAATAAATATATAATAAATAATAAATAAATATACCTGGACAAATTCAGACATGGTTAATTAGACCCAAAGTAAGCTCTAAGCTTGTGTTGTGGAATCTAATTAACTGATACTACTACTTATACATACACAAATACTTTATAAGAATATATAATATGTCTTGAGCAAAACCACAATACACATGGATAAAGTACACAACACAACGTGACAGAAGGCAACATCTAAACTAATATTATAAAGCTGCAGAGTTTGTTTGTTTGAACGCGCTAATCTCAGGAACTACTGGTCTGATTTGAAAAATTCTTTCAGTGTTGGGTAGTCCACTTATCGATGAAGGCTATTTCCGATTTTTCATTTCAAAATTCCTACGGGAACGGGCACAACGCGGGTAAAAACGCGGGGCGCTGCTAGTGTTATAATAAATACTGTGAGTTGATAGGTGACACACTGGAGTATGTGATATTCTACCAATCATCAACAAGGGTTTTTTATATCTTTTCTTCTGTTATGTTCTTTAGCTGTAGCACATACCTTATTACATGCGTTAAGGTGTGTTCCCATTGAAGAATTCGATAACTTGGGTCCTAAGAAAAGATCTTCGCATTGTAGTTTCATACTTGCTCATACAAAGTGCTCGTGGCATAGTTTGACTAAGCGATGTGAACCATTGCGAACGTGCAGCTCGCCCCTTACCTGGATGGGTGGCCAATAGTAGCTATCATATCTGAGCGCTACCGTGCTTCGGATAGCACGTAAAATTGTCGGTCCCAGTTGTTTCAATCGATAGACCATGTCGGAGGCCTTTAGGCGGTCTAAAAATCCGACACCATGGTTGGCCACTAACCTACCCGAATTTACTTTACTTGCTCATACTGACCAATTTAAACGAGCCACCCTGTATATGTGACGTCACTTTATAATGTTCTATTGTACTATTCCGCTTGTTAGTAAATGCGCTCAACCTAAACGATGCCATAGTGAAGAGAAATTGAATGTATCGCATCTGCAAAGTAACCATTAGATGAAAATTATTCTATAGCAGTATCACATAGTATATGGAAATAAGGTAGAAAATCCCATAACAATTTCCTAGAAATCCTGTTAAGCTAGTACAAGTTGAACCTGTGCCTGTTCTTGTCTCTCCTACTAGTAACACATATCGCCATCTCTGTTTTGCTCTGTCGAGACGACAAGCGCACGGCGCTTGTGCAGTTCGTTCAATCAGTTCAGTCATACTTCAAGTTCAGTTCTGTTCAGTACAGTTTCGTGTGTTAAAACCCAGTTTAATATACATGGAAAGGTATGTTCTAGTTTCTAATTCAATTTAAGGTGTTTAAAACTAAGTATTGCATTGTATTCATATGTTAATTTGCACAACTAAGACACCATATTTTGCTTGACGTAAGTAAATCGATGTTGTTTGTACAGGTTCACATGAATGCCTCTGTGTCGGCCATCTTGATTCGCGCCGAGCGCGGGAAAATTTGAATTAAGAATGAATAAGCATATCCACGAAACTTTGAAACAGTTTATAACTCTTTACAAAAATAGTCCTTGTTTATGGAATCAAAAATCTAAGGAATACTACGATCGACACAAACGCCGTGATGCGTATATAATACTTATGGCTCAACTAAAGCTTATAGATCCAGACGCCGATACAAATGCAGTTGTGAGGAAAATAAACAGTTTGCGGTCTAACATACGAAAGGAATATCGTAAAGTTCTACAACATAGACGCACGGGAAGAGTTTATGTACCGAAGTTATGGTACTACCCCATGTTTAACTTTATAACTGGACAAAAGCGAGGCGATAACGCACAGAGTGAAACTGAGGTATGTCACAGAAATTAAATTAAAGTATTTTACTAGTATCTTAAGTTTAATTGAACACTACTCATTTTGAATTGAAACTACGTTTACGGATACACTTCGCTTTTATTTTACACTAGCAGCGCCCCGCGGTTTTACCCGCGTTGTACCCGTTCCCGTGGGAATTTCGGGAATTTTTATACATATAAACCTTCCTCTTGAATCACTCTACCTATTACAAAAAACCGCATCAAAATCCGTTGCGTAATTTTAAAGATTTAAGCATACAGACAAACAAACAGACAAAAATAGCGACTTTGTTTTATACTATGTAGTGATTTAAACTGACGTTTCCGTAAACGAATTTTCAAATCGAAATGAATTATTTTACATAAGTTATGCCTGCTTTTTACTGCCAGTGAACTTACTTAGATTTAGACCACTTCTTAATCCTACCAATATTATAAATACGAAAGTTTGTGAGGATGTACATATGTTTCGATGTATGTATGTTTGTTACTCTTTCACCAAAGAACTACGGAACGGATTTGGATGAAACTTTACGGTAGTATAGGTTATACATCAGAATAATACATGGGATACATTTTATTCCGAAATTCCCGCGGGAACGGGTACAACACGGGTACCACCGCGGGGCGCGGCTAGTTATCTAAATCCTACAAATGGGGACTTATGTGTCATCATCATTATGGCGTTGTTCATTTGTTTTTATTTGTCCAAGAGTAGCAAGAGTATCTTCACTGATGCGATGACGAACTTTATATTGTACCTAAGTTTTTATTGTTTCTTCAATTCTAGTTTTTATTGATTACATATTTGTATAGATTTACGCTTGTTAGTTATAATAAGTGTTTTGTTTTACAGAATACAGAAGAAACAAAAGAATACGAAATACATGTTGAGAACCAAGACCCGCTGAAAACGGAGTTTGGGAGCACATCTGAAGGCAATTTTGATGATGAAGAACCTATTGAAATCCCCGTACATGACATGGAAGTTCAGGACTCAACGATCGCTGAAACATTTGACTCCAAAAATGACGATCGTCATGAGATATTCGGAAAAAACGTTGCGATGAAACTACGTCACATAGAGTCAAATGATCGTTCTCAAAGATTGTATGCGGAGAAGATCATAAATGATGCTCTTTTCATGGCTGAGATGGGACTTCTTACTGTAGGACATTGTAATTTAAAACCTTAATAAAGAAATAAATTGAAAATTTCTCTTTTTTCCCTAAAAAAATATCAATAGATTATAATGAAAATTTGGGACTTACATTTGAATACTGAAACACCACTCAAATTAGGAGATACTTAGTTATATACATTTTTAACAACAATTTGACAAAATTGAGCCTGTGAAATTGCGGACTGTTTTAATTTGAGTAGACTTTAAGTACGTATTTGAGCAATACCAAATTAGTACATAATTGAAAGAAAAAACAAGAATAAATACTAAAATTGGATCGCGAAAGTTTATTTTATCCTACCTACTAGTGGAACGATTGATAAACGCACGGTAGCGCTCAGATAGAAATATCGAGCTGAGTTGCACGTTACTTAACTATCACAATGCGATTTCTAAGTCAAACTAGGTACGGTAGTTAGTACCTATTTCACCTATTTGATATATTTGCAAAGTTTTCTACCTAGACACACTATAGTCAGTCAGTACTGTTGTTAATCAGTCTATGAACTGTCTATGACATATAAAGGAGCGCTAGACGCTAGGATACTAGAGACAAGACGTCTAATAGACAATTTATTCGTAGACTACAAATTTGTAATGAAAACTGTTAGGCTGACAGAAGACAGATTTGTTCGCATCGAACAAGTCAATCTCAAGACTGCTATGACAGTAGTGAGCAAACACTCTTATTCTTATCAATTGCTATGTGAATGTGATTCATTCATTCAATCTCGTAAATTGATTTGAACTTGGCTTGTAATAAACGTGACATCTTAGGAATGAGTGCACTTGTGCCCGATGCAATCTATTCTAATCAAATACATTAGTTATCAATCACAAGTGTGCTTTTATAAAGGAATCAAGAGATAAAGGACAGACGGAAAAGGAGAACAAACAGATAAATCAGGTAGGTAAATTAGTAAGTATATATTGGTAATAACAGAGGGCCTAAGATGTAAGCGACCGCGACAAGCGACTTTTTCAGAAAGGAATATTAGGTTAGCTATTTTCTAAGAGAAACACCCCAAGATATTACAATATACACCAAAAAATATTTTTGTTTATACCTAACCTAAACCTAAAAATAAGTACCTAACATTCGACACAATAAATTGTAGCTTAGATCCATCTCAATCACGTCAGCTTTCAAAAAAGGCGTATTATAATCGGTCTATTTTTTACGAACTTATACCTACCACGAAAAATAAAATAATATTAATCGGTTAGTTAGGAATTCCTAGCAAACATTTTTGAAGTGTTGAAAAAAATAAAAATAAGGAAAAACTAATTAATAACAACATCGGTGTTTAATAGAAACAAATAACGTACAGGTATCTAGTTCAGTTAACTCCAGATAAGAACTGAGATAGTCTCAGTTAATCCACCAAGATAAAGTCCAACTTAAGCTTACCTACTTAGATAATTGCTTAACTAACTAACTATGTTGCTCGCATATTAATGTGAAATGCTTCAGTTTCTGAACTTTATATTTGTTAATTAAAGCATTTCTTTCTGTCCCTGAAAAGGGTCTCGTGCGTGACAAAAGTCTACTGGTGCTTTGAATTTCTTAACTACTTCTGATGAAATTATTATCCCACTAGCCGCGCTCCACGGTTCACCCGCATTGTACACGTTTCTACGGGAATTTCGGAATAAAATGTATCCCATGTGTTAATCTGAAGTATAACCTATATAACTGTAAAGTTTTATCCAAAACCGTTCAGTAGTTTTTGCGTGAAAGAGTAACAAACAAACAAACATACACACATAGGTACATCCTCACAAACTTTCGCATTTATAATATTAGTAGGAAAGGGTTATGCTAATGATTATAACCAATATAGCCTAGATTTAGGGGGACTGTTCTAAGGTAATACAAGTACCTACCTACATAAGGTTCAAGTGTAAGTAAGCCCGGTACTAACCACTACCAACCTAATGTTCTGGCAATAAAATCTCCCGGAATTTCGGAATCAAAAATATTCTATCACTCCCATTACGTACAAAGTTAATAATTCAAATCGGCTCTGTAGGTTCTGAGATTTGGGAATTCTAACAAACAAAATATTAAAAAAAAGAAACGTTCAGCTTTATTATTATAGTTACTTATTAGTTAAGTATAGATATTTATTTGTCATCATTACTGCATATATCTAAGTATAGCCATCTGTTTTTCCTCAATTAGGTAGCTCCTACACCAAAATAAATCACGAATTTACTCATACATTATATACTTAGTAGGTACCTACTTACCTATATATACCTACCTTAATAAAATTGATTACGAACTAAGTAATTCGCATTAGCTAAAAACGGGTATTAATCCTCATCCTATTCAGTGTACTGATATCTTCAGTGAGATGAGGATATATATATTCTACTAAACTTTAACTTTTAGATGGGCTACTAAACTTTAACTTTTAGACAAGTTTGTGCCTAAGTAAGTAGGTGCCAACTATTTGGACAACTATTGACCTAAGCATAGGTAACTCCTGTTATTGTTTAAAGAACCTTCTATCTATCTACCTAATTATCGAAATAGACTTAGTTAAAATTAAACGTCTTTAATGTTGGTATGATATACCTATCTATGTATGTATCACAGTGCTAATTAGCACATTAATCGGTCGGGTAATAATTAACCAATTACTTAATAACGAAGTCAAGTGTTTACTATAAATGGCACATAGTGTTTGTCTCAGCTTATGAACTTTCGTTCATTATACAAAATTGAATGTGAAATTGCGATAGGCAGACGTAGGCACGCACTCCGTGTGGTAGGTATATGTGGTATATCCTTCAATACTTATCGGCTCTTAGTCACACGCGCCCACTCGCTCCTCTCGCCTACGGCTGACTGAGCCGCATCGAGCGCACGTGCGCCAGAGACGACACAAAGCTTCCTTCTCTTTCCCTCACATACACTACATCCCTTCCTTATTTTATTTATTTATTTATTTTTATTATTTTGGTTTTATATATTTTTTTTCCGATATTATTATTTATACATGAAACAATTATATTACTTTATCTATTTATTATTTATCATCCTAGATTCTCAACCTTTAGAATTCTTCTTCATAACAGATTAGTGTAATTAGAAAAATCACTCATATTTTATCATTTTTAGTTATGATCTTCTAAATTATCTATCAAAATTTAGACTAAGCTTATTTGTTTTATTAGCATTCTTGACGTACACTTTATCCCCCAGTTGTAGGTCAACACTACAAGCTCTTCGCCTTTTATCTGTATACTCTCTTCCTTTTTCTTTTCTTTCTTTATTTTTATCTCTTACATCTATATCTCCAAAACTTTGTACTGCGATATCTATAATCGGGATCTTGTCTCTAAATTTCCGCTTCAGCGGGTCATCCGAGTATATCGAGGATGTACGACCGCCCCAAATCAATGTATTGGTGGAAAAGCATGCGTCAGGATACAGAAAACCATGTCAAAGGCTGCAACTCCTGTCAAGTCAACAAACCCCTACGCCCCTCAACAAAGCCCCAATGACAATCACTTCCACAGCTGTTCGTCCTAATGAAAAACTTCTCCTTGACCTTGTAGGTCCACTTTCCGAAACAAGAATCGATAACTATAGGTTCATCTCACTCTCCAAGATGACCTAACTAAATATTCGCAAGCTTATCTCATGTCGTCCTGTTCAGCTCAGGAAACCGCTCAGCGCCTAGTTCATTTCATCTCACACGTAGGTATTCCTCGTAATATCGTTACCGATCAAGGTACAAACTTCTGTTCAAACGTATTTAATCAATTACAAAAACTGTTAGGGATTAAACACATATACGCTTCTCCATACCACCCACAAACGTGCGGGGCCTTGGAAAGAAGTCACTCTACATTAAAAGAATACATTCGTTCATACATAAACGATAACTCTCATACTTGGGATCTATACATAAATACAGCCATGTTCGCCTACAATTCAAATGTGCATACAACAACAGGATTCTCACCATTTGGACTATTGTTTGGTTTTAAACCCTGTATTCCCAAATCCACAGATTTGTTAGAAACAGTAGCTATTCCAATTATATACGCGATCTAACTCATAGGTTCTATTATAGCTGACAGAAAGCATTAGAAAATATTCAATCCTCAAAAGAAAGGTCCAAAAGGTATTACGATTCACATGCTCGTCCTATTACATATAATCCCAGCTGTTTTCGGCAGCCAACACGTCACAACGTTATTCGGTAACCCCGGCTTATATTTCGACCCACTTCTAGATCTTAAGTTTACTAAATGATAATTGGAACGTAGTTACATATATCGATTTAAGTCACATCCACCCCACATGGATAAAGTTGAGTTCTCACTCAGTAGTATTTCCAAATATTGTTATTCAAATAAGTCTTCTAAAATTAAATCAGAATGTCTAAATTAATTAAACTCTCTTAAAGCCCAGCATACTAGTAACATTAAAAAGTTCTCATCAATATCATATTTAGTACAAGCTAGCGAACATAAGAGAAGCAGACGCGGCTTGATTGACGCTGGTGGCTCGCTATTAAAAACATTATTCGGTACATTAACTGCTGACGACGCCAACACGCTCACAGATGCAATCAACCGAGTACAATCAGACGAAAAGGAGTTAGCACTTTTAATGCGCGACAATATTCACGTGATCAAATCCACTGTATCTACCTTTAACAATACCATGTCAAAAGTAAAAGAAAACGATCATCGTTTAAATCAAAACATGATGATTATAGAAGAATCCCTTGATAAACCCTCTAACACAAACGATAAGTTAGAACTCAAATCCCAATTATCTACTCTATCAAATTCCATCGAAAGCACAATCATTACCTTGTCATTTGATATAGATGATACAAACAATGCAATTCCACTTAGCAAAATGAATATTTCACATCCATCTGTTCCAAGTCCAATGCAACCGCATAAGGAGCTCGAGTCACACGCCAATCACCTACCTAAGCATTCCGAACTGCCAGTTCGTTTATCGCTGCACAATACGAATGAACTTATTAATGCTTGCAATACTGTTTGTTATTATTAAGATAAGAAGTTAATAGTGATTTTAAAGATTCCTTTAGGTAATTTCCCAGGTCTACAAGCCATATCATAATACTATAATTAATACTCCTTTCCCTGTTCCATGGGACACAAATAGGTACTCCAGACACTTACGTCCCCCTCGCACCGACAAAGAAGCATTTGGCAATCACCAACGATAGACTGTTTTACTCACAATTCGACAGTGTGAGTGAGTGCAAAGTTATACGTGATCAGTGCTATATCTGTGACCTAGACAATGTGTATTCTACTATCGCAAATCCCACATGTGAAACTATATTGTTAACAGAAGTAGTAAGTAAGTTACCTAAGTCTTGCCAAACAGGAATTCTTCGGGGGTCTATCGACGTATTTCAAAAGATATCTAATAACCGATGGATATTCCTTCAGTCAGAGCCAGGTAAGTGTCATATAATTTGCGAACATAGTACCGATAACACCGACGAAGTCCTGCTTGGGTCAGGTTTATTACAGGTGCCTAAATTGTGTAAAGCATATTATAAAACCCTCACTTTTATACCTAGTGACACAATCACTTCAACTGTCACTCAAGTAATGTCTAATTTTAACCTAATTAGAGATTGTTGTGATGATTTTCATATTAAAACTAAAGAATTTGTTCCATTTGTTGAGTTAAACGAGTTCCACAACCCAGACTCCCCAGTCAAGGCCAGTACGCAGCCGACAGACTTTGAAAATGAAATCAAGAAAACTGTCGAGCCTTCACATTTAGAAAAGCACTCCACGCATCATCTCTCGTTAACATATGCAATCTCCATCATTGCTCCGCTACATACACCATTTAAAAGTAGAAAGTATATGTGTGCCAAAAGCTTAGGTTGTGTACAACCATAATATACAACAAAAACTACTCTAACAAACCTCAGTGTAAAAGGACACAACAAGTTGTCTCAAACTCCAGAAACTCCACGTCCGACTCATCCGACTCATCAGGAGAAGATGAATGCAATAAATCCATCAAGTCTTTACCCAGTTTAAAGAGAAACACTATTATGCCACTCAGACATCGACAACTAAATCTTTAAATGCAACGCTACTTAGAAGTGCAAGTTCATGGGCCAAATATAAGCTTATGTTGTACTTTCCTTAAGTCTCCATATAATCATATTGTATCTATCCCCACTATCTCTATTTTTTTTTTCGTATCTCAGTTCAATAGATACCTTTCATTTTGAGGGCGTCACCCATAGGTATACCAGATTGTATTTCACGGGCATTACCCGAAATCAAAACTTCATTCCACGGGCACCACCCGTATAGAAACCTTATTTACGGGCGTCAACCGAAATCAAAACTTCGTTCCACGGGCACCACCCGTATAGAAACCTTTTTTACGGGCGTCACCCGAAATCAAAACTTCGTACCACGGGCACCACCCGCATAGAAACCTTTTTTACGGGCGTCACCCGAAATCAAAACTTCGTACCACGGGCACCACCCGCATAGAAACCTTTTTTACGGGCGTCACCCGAAATCAAAACTTCGTTCCACGGGCATCACCCGCATAGAAACCTTTTTTACGGGCGTCACCCGAAATCAAAACTTCGTACCACGGGCACCACCCGCATAGAAACCTTTTTTACGGGCGTCACCCGAAATCAAAACTTCCATAAAACACACAAACATAGTTACATCGCATCGCATCGTATATCTACAGGCATAACCTGCAATCCAGTACATTACCAAATTCTTACAGGCATTACCTGTGATTTGGTCCTCACCTATTGCACAGTACATGCCTATTGGGCGCTCGTTCTGTCGCGCGACATCATTATTTAACGCAATGATAAACAATCAAACATGTTCGATAACGAAATCAATCACGCGACTCGCAGTGTTCACGCATTTTATAAACCATTCTACCTGTATAACCTATCTATAAGTATGAAAATAAATTATCAAATAGATCTAGTAGTTTAGGAAACTGTCACTCATATCTAAATGGTACTGTAATGTTAGCAGAACGTAGGTATAAACAAACGTTGCGTTTCACAATAATAGCCTACCGCATTAATAAAACAAAATATCGCATGATCATCTCACAGCAACGGCTTTTAAAACCAAAGCCTTAAGAGACTTAAATATTACCTATGTCGTTATCTACTCGTAACATATAAGATAATATTCACTTACGACGTAGACAGCTAAATTATAGAACGTAGGTATAAACAAACGTTGCGTTTCAACTTTCACAATAATAGCCTACCGCATTAATAAAACAAAATATCGCATGATCTTGATCATCTCACAGCAACGACGTTTAAAACCAAAGCCATAAGAGACTTAAATATATACCTATGTCGTTATCTACTCGTAACATATTAATTATATAAGTTAATATTCACTTACGACGTAAACAGCTAAATTATTACGCTTAGGCCTTGCTACCTACATGTTCCGCTCCAACATTTTAACTACAATTATTCATTTAACATCCTCTTTTCTCTCTTTTTTTTTTTTATTCATATGCAATCAAGTACCTACTTACAGTAGTCCTGTTTGTCCTCGTCGCCAAAATGTGGTATATCCTTCAATACTTATCGGCTCTTAGTCACACGCGCCCACTCGCTCCTCTCGCCTACGGCTGACTGAGCCGCATCGAGCGCACGTGCGCCAGAGACGACACAAAGCTTCCTTCTCTTTCCCTCACATACACTACAGTATATATTTAAGGTAAGTACGTACTAAGTTAGATAACGTCACAGGTTCCCTCCCCCAGCCTTCTCTATCCACGGCTCAGGGGTCGTAACCTTTAACCGACCACTTACCACCGTCCTTCGTCAAAACAAATCAAATACCAATCAATATATAACACCTAGTAATGAGAAACATTAAATTATCCCATACTCACCACAAAGCCTGAATCCGCGCCTGTGTTTACTTCAAAAGATTAAAAAATCGAACGATACAAAATGTGCAAAATGTTAACTGATAAAAACACAATATTCACTGAAAACCACGGCACGCATCACTACCCGAAATTCCGATTGGCAATCGTTACTTAACCATTCCACATGAAAACGATTGTCCGGTGAGAATGTCGTGTGACGTGTGCTCCCCGCGCGGGTTTCGGGGCACTGCTGTCTGAAGCCTACGGGAAAACATCAAGCCTCGAGTCTCGACCGGGATTTGATCTCGATGAAAATACTGGGAGAGGCACAATACTTTGTCTCACTCGCACTAACGTACGAACCCAACGAATTGGAAAGAGAACAACAGATTTAGCTTTGAAATGAACATTGTGCGAAGTTAAACGATGTTCGTCGGTGGCAGCCGACGAAGACCGTAGAAAGCTCAATGGGCAACGATAATTCAGTATGAAAATTGAAAAGACATTTTCCACAACTGTTTCACAGTTTCAGGACACACATAGAGTAAAGAGGTTAGGAAGAGATAGTGATAAAATAGGTGTCTAATTATAGAATCCTGTATTTTATTTACTACGTGTTAAGTAATGTTTTTGAATAAAATATAGGTACCCATTTATCCTAAAGAGCACGTTAAGCAGTCGGTCCCGCTTGTTTCAATCGTAAGACTGTGTGTGCTTTCAATCTGACTGCGGGTGTTTCAATCTGACTGTCGGAGGCCTTTGATTAGTCACTAGCCTACTCTAAAGTAATGACTGAACCTGAACGTTTTAGGATACCAAGTTAGTTAGAATTATATTTGTGTACCTATATTATCGATCTAGTATCGAACTATAATCTGGTATTTACTTCTTTATCGGAAGATCCGCAGACACTTAAATATGCTTGAAAGATAGGTAGGTCAACGAACTATTAACAAAGTCAATATTTATAAAATAATCTTTACCACATATTATCTTATTTGTGACTTTCTTTGGAATTTTACAGTTTCATAATCCTACTCGATATCATCGGGAAATCACTACATAGTATAAAATAAAGTCGTCTCTTTTACGTGTCTGTCACACTGTTTACGCGGGTAAAACCGCGGGGCGCTGCTAGTATTATAATAACCTATACCCCTTATCTTGATTACCGCTGATTTAATTATCATATTATCGGGGTGATTGTTATCAAATCAGGTGTCCAGTGTTGTAAGCAACGATTTATTTGTTTACGGAAGGTTATACTAACAAAAAAAATTAGTCCGCGATGTCCCAATGCTGAGCTCTCATCTCACCGAAGATATCAGTACAGTGAGGAGAATGAGGCGTACCTAATCACCAAGCTTGCCCAATGCGGGTTGGTGATCTAAATAGGATATACCTACTCCTACCCGACCCAGGAATTGAACCCGGGATCTCGAAAGTATCGAAGCTGAGTACTTTGTAATTTTGTAGATTGCGCAAACGTTATTTTCTCAGTTATATTGTTATGCAGGAAAAAAAGTACATCTATACTAATATTGGAGAGGTAAAATTTGTAAGTTTGTTTGTTTGTATGTTCGAGCTAATCTCGGGAATTACCAGTCCGATTTGAATAATTCTTTTTGTACTAGATAGCCACATTCGACGATAAGGTTATCGGCTATTTTTCATCCCGAAATTCTCACGGGGACGGGCACAACGCGGGTAAAACCGCGGGGCGCTGCTATACCTTAAATAATTATTAAGACGTTAAGTACCTACCTATCAACATTTTGTCCTGATAAGAATAGTAAGGCGCGTGCTAATTCGCACGTCGGCTACAGACAACTTGCAACTTTTTAATCTTTACTTGTTAATTGATTATGTTACTTATGCTGAGATAAGAATACAAATACTTACGGGAACATACGCACTTTAAGACCCATTTTTTCTTCGCCTTTTGTTCAAATTAATCTCTATCGAATGTCGCAAATAACAACTTCATATACTTCAGTAGAAATACTTACCTGGATAGCATTCAGTTTGATTAATTAACTAGGTACTGGAATTGAAATTATACTGGAGTGACAAGACATTAGAGTAATGTAGCTTATGTAGCTTATGTAGCGATGTTAGCTCATTGCGATTATCAAAATACATACGGGCCCTACTTGGATAGGTCACCGCTAGTGGTATTTCTATCTGAGCGCTTCCTTAGTCATTCTCGCACTTCTCGGTCCTGATTTCAATAGTTAGACCATGTCGGAGGTTTTAGAAACGGCGACACCAGGATTTGCCACTAACCTACTCTTGAGAGTAATGTAATTTTACACAATATACACTATACAACTGTAAACTTTACCACTGGTAACTGGTACTTGAAAGGTTCAATTATTTACACTGGTAAAAAATTGAACTTTTCAAGTGATGAAACATGAAGAAGTTGGTCTAACACTAGTATTAGTAATATACTATACCAGCCGAGCCCCGCGGTTTCACCCACGTTGTTCCCGTTCCCGCGGGAATTTCGGGATAAAATGTATCCTATGTGTTATTCTGATGTGTTACCTATATTACTGTAAAGTTTCATCCAAATCCGTTCAGTAGTTTTTGCGGGAAAGAGGAAAGAGCAACATACATCCATCCTGAGTTCCTCACAGCCTCCGTGGTCTTGTGGTTTGAGCGCCCGGCTAACGACCCGGAGGTTCCGGGTTCGATTCCCCGTGGGGATATCTCACAAAAATCTTTTTGTGAGACTTTCCTCGGTTTGGTTAGGGCATTGCAGGCTGAATCATCTGATTGCTCGAAAAGTAAGATGATTCCGTGCTTCGGAGGGCACGTTAAGCCGTCGGTCCCGGTTACTTTCTACGGATAGTAGTCGTTACTCGAGCCATGTCACGAGGCCTTTGGCGGCTCAATAACTCTGACACCAAGATTGGTCAGGTTGACCATCCACTCGATGAAGAAGAAGTTCCTCACAAACTTAAGCCTTTTATAATATTAGTAGGAAGTACGATAGCTGTCAAGCTGTCATTCATTTCAGAAGTTCAGAACTCTTTTATTGAACGTAGAATAAAAAGAAAGTAAGGCTAGCATAGCAACAAATACGCATATTATTACTACAAGCTGAATCTTTATAAGCAAACTATTTTATCAGTGCCTAGCTTTTATCGTTTAATCAATATCAATTGAGATAGGTTAATTAATGAAATGTCAAGTAGCTATTATATAAAATGTCATTTATTTTTAAGTGTTACTTAATACACAAATATATAATAAAACAAAATCAAATACAATAAAGGTTTTTATACAGACAAATCTGTCTAAAGACAAGACACCGCGGACAAATTCGCACACAGTTAGTTAGACCCAAACTAAGCTCTAAGCTTGTATTATGGAATCTGTTGCTAATACATATACAAAACTTTATATGAACATACAAACTAACAAACTATTTAAAAAATGCATAATTTGGGTAATTATTAATTATCACTCCAGTTAGATGGTGTATATGTAATTATTGTTTAACTCTATTTACTATGCTTAGTCTAATTGGCTCGGAAACATTACAGAAAATCACACTTTTTATACTAACAACGTTCTTAACAACGAACAAGTCAATTAACATAATACACTGAGATTCATTTAAAAACTTAACACGATTCTTTTACATACTGGTTTCTTAAGTTTAAGCAAACACTACTAATTTTGAATTGAAACTTTTTGAAATGAAATTTGGCTTCCGTGACCACAGTTCCTGTAAAGGGGCCGAAACGTCAGATAAAAATGTTAAATAAAAGCGAAGCACATCCGTAAATGTTTCAATTCAAAAAAAGATTATTTCATAATGTAGAATAAACTTAATTAAACTAGTGAGGCTTTGATATTGTTTGCGTAGAATTTACTTTTCAAACATGGCTTGGGTTTAAGATCATCAATCTGCATGAGGCAAGCGTGGTGATTGTGCCTAATCTTACTATAGTATACTTAGAACCTTACCCTTATTCATAAACGCTTATTATTATTTTACCTGACGAATAGTTTCTCCCTTTCTGATATATGCTATTTTCCAAAGAGGAAAAGAGAGAAAACACTTCAAAACAGTGTTTTAGTTAGAGAATGTGTATGTATAAGGCAGAAAGAATATATAAAGTTATCATTAAATTAGTTACTTATATAAAAAACTAATTCATAACGGACGGATTATTTTCAGATCTATACTAATATTATAAAGCTGAAGAGTTTGTTTTGTTTGTTTGTTTGTTTAAACGCGCTAATCTCAGAAACTACTGAACCGATTTGAATAATTCTTTCACTGTTAGATAGTCTATTTATCGAGGAAGGCTATAGGCTACATTTTATCCCGAAATTCCCACGGGAACGGGCACAACGCGGGTAAAACCGCGGGGCGCTGCTAGTATCTTATAAACTTATGCATAATTCAAGGCAATGTCAGAGTAACATATTTTTTTTTACGTACCCTCGCTGTCCCACAGCCGGGTAAAGGTCTCCCCCCATTCTTTCCATGGAGTAACATCTTAAACTATCAAATTATATTCAATCAGAACAACTCTTAATTCAATAGAAAATATCAATAACATATTCCTAAGGCACAGTTGTGATATAAAAACTTTTTAGAAAAGTTTGTAAAGTACTAACATGAGGGTAGATAATATTAGAGTATAAGACGACTTGATATGTGCGGAGCCATTACATTCATCGGATGAACAATAGCATTCCTCCCAATATACTCCGTTCTCATAGACACCCCAGTTGCAAACTCCAGTGACACCAGTCTCCGCGACCGATGCACATCTCCTTACTACTTGCCTCCATCTACCGTCCCCTGAAATTAGGAATAAATAATGGATATCAATACATCTGATCTAACATTTTTGTTATCGTTATTGTGACTAAAAGCAGTTTATTATTTCTTGTAAACCACTCTCTTGCGATACTCAATGAGTTTTGTTTGAAATGTCCTGTTAAAAACATTTAAAATAGTTGATATGAAACATAGCCCCGACATTTGGCACAGATATTAAGCCTTTGAGATGGATATGGCTTACTTTTTATGCTGAAAATGATAAGTTACAGTGGAAAAATCAGTCAGTGTATTCATTTTTCCTAGTACTTTCTTTAATTAATTAATTAACATCTTCCCTGACTCAAATTATTCATTTAATTAAGCTTAAACCAATCTTGAACATAGCATTTTCATGTTGTGATCACAGATGCTTATTATAGAGGGGTGCGTCTCTGCTGTGTAGCCAGAGTAATCTCTATATATAAAAATCAATGCCACTTTTCATTGTAATTTTATAACTCAAGAATGGGCTCACCTATTCAAACCAAATGTTTAGGATTTGTTCAGACTATTAAGTAGATGGTTTATGCGAATTTTGCACAAAATCGGTCGAGCAATACATACTTAAATTCCCACAGGAACGGCAACAACGCGGGTAAAACCGCGGAGTGCAGCTAGTGTAAAATAAAAGCGAAGTGTATCCGTAAACGTAGTTTTATCATAAAATTTTGTTCTGCCTTTTATTTTGTAAATTGTATATTTTGTTATGGAAATAAATGGTTTAAATGGTGTAAACAATGTCGGTCGGTTATAAATGTCTGAAATAAGAATACTCACAGATAAATCCTCTAGGCCCTTGCTGTGTTAGTTTCATGCAGAAAGAACCAGGCATGTGAGATTCATCACTCCCACATTCCACGGCTATGTGGCTATCCGTGTCAAATCTCCTATACGCACCGCAGTTATCTTCATATTTACTATCTTGTGAAGAAGCACATTGGTAGCATCTTACACAGAAAACTGAAATTTACAAAAATATTTCATGAAATTGCTTAGTTCAACAACTCTGTTGTTTATTTGTTTTTAGAAATTGACTTACCTGTAGGCAGTGAGCATAAAGTAAGTAACAATAGATATTTTAGTGACATTTTCTTTTTGTTGAAGGCCAAATCTTGCGGTGAAAATAAGTAAAGTTATAAAAATAATTTAAATTAAAAACTTCTCAAGTTTCGTTGTAATGTTTACGCCCAGCTTTATCCACAGATAGATGAAGATGAAACTGAAAAAGTGAAAATTAAAAAAGAACATATATGTAGTTCGGTCACTAGGGTATGTACAGACTAGCAAGCAAGCAAAAATGCTGTTATTTTATGAGCAATTGATAAGTGGAAACCCATGGTAGAAACAAACCACAGGCCACGAATATAAACTCTCAACTTAACGTTCGACTTCGGTCTACCTAGTTTGCTCACCTCACTCGAAGTCTCGATTCTTGAATGAATGAAGTCTCGAATTGGCTTTACAGTTTACAAACTTTAATTGCGAGGTTTTTTTTATATCAGTCTAAACATTAAAATAGATTGGAGAGATTACAATGAATTCTTACATAAAATACATGTTTTTCTCATTTATAATATTTGCTGTAGTTCCCGAAAGTAAGTATATTATATTTTCTTTCTAACTGCCGGTCACGCCCAAATAAGTTGCGCATTTAATTTAACTTTTTATTTTACAGATATCGGTTTGAAATGCTGGAATTGTCGGTCAAATGATGACCCTAAATGTGCCGATCCTTTCGACAACAGTACTGTGCCCATAACTGACTGTACTCAAGAAAAGGGTCTTGCTCATTTACCAGGAGTTAGGCCGAGTATGTGCCGAAAGATCAGACAAAAAGGTGGGAAAACTTATTAACTTTGCCATACATCTTTTGAATTGAAACTACGTTTACGGATACAGCAACAGCAAAGGGACCTTCCTGTAAAGGGGCCGAAACGTCGGATAAAAATAAATACTTCTATACTTATATTGTAAAGAGGTAAAAATTTTAAGTTTGTTTGTTTGTATGTTCGAGCTAAACTCGTGAATTATCAGTCCGATTTGAATAATTCTTTTTGTAATAGATAGATAGCCATATTCAACGGGAAGGTCATAGGTTGTATTTCGTCCCGAAATTACTATGGGAACGGGCACAACGCGGGTAAAATCGCGGGTCGCTACTAGTCCACACTAATATTATAAAAAGGAAAACTTTGTTTGGTTGTAATAAATAGGCTCAAAAACTACAGGACCGTTTTAAAAAATTCTTTCACCATTCGAAAGCTACATTATCCACGAGTAACATAGGCTATTCACCCCGAAATTCCCGAATGGACACAACGCGGGTAAAACCGCGGGGCGCTGCTAGTCTATACTAATATATATATATATATATATATATATATAATATATATAATATATAATATTATATATATATATAATATTATAAAGAGGAAAGGTTTGATTTTTTGTTTGTTTGTTACGAATAGGCTCTGAAACTACTGCACCGAATTAAAAAATTCTTTCACCATTCGAAAGCTACACTATCCCTGAGTGCCATAGGCTATATTTATTCCCGAAATTCCCACGGGAACGGGCACAACGCGGGTATATGTAACCCAAGGTATGAAAAACATGCCTAAAAAAATTGGTTTTTGGCGTGCGCTACTAAATCTATTGATGATACACAAAAACAATGTTCTACACAATCAAAGTACATATCATTGCAAACAAATAAGTTCGCGAGGGCATATGTCTAACTATTATAGTTAAGACACAATAACCGTTTTAAGTTAAAATTAATTAGTTAAAAAAGGAGTGTAATTTTAAGTTGATGATATTCATATGATGATATGAATCTACATCAAAATAAATAGCTCTACAATCAAGGTTAATTATGTTTCTTTGTGTACCTCTTTAAATTATTAAAATCGGACAGTTAGTTTCAGAGTTATGATGAGAAATATCACTACATAGTATAAAATAAAGTCGTCTCTGTTATGCTTAAATCTTTAAAATTACGCAACGGATTTTGATGCGGTTTTTTTGTAATAGGTAGAGTGATTCAAGAGGAAGGTTTTTGTGTAAAAAAATTCCCGAAATTCCCACGGGAGCGGCCACAACGCGGGTAAAACCGCGGGGTGCTGCTTACAAAATAGTAATGCTCGATGGCGGGTCTCTTATGGCTACTTACTGTTTCGTGCGGTCAAAGCGCGCGGGGATATAGGTACCTACCTACGAACTACGAACGACGAAGACGTGCTATGTAGGTATTATCCCGAATTCTTCCTCACATGAAATCTTGATTGTGTATACATAGGTATATACTCGCGCGAGACATGTAATATTTTATCCCCAATTTCCCACTTGAAATTTTGATTGTGTATATTCCTGCGGGAGACACGCAATGTTTTATCCCGATTTTCCTACATGAAATCTTGATTACCCGAAGCGAAGCGAGGGCGGGTCGCTATATAAAATAAAGTCGTCTCTGTTTCGTGTCTGTCTGTCTGTTTGTCTGTATGCTTAAATCTTTAAAATTACGCAACGGATTTTGATGCGGTTTTTTGTAATAGATAGAGTGATTCAAGAGGAAGGTTTATATGTTAAAAAATTCCCGAAATTCCCACGGGAACGGGCACAACGCGGGTAAAACCACGGGGCGCTGCTTACAAAATAATAATGCTCGATGGCGGGTCTCTTATGGCCACTTACTGTTTCGTGCGGTCAAAGCGCGCGGGGATATACCTACCTACGAACTACGAACGACGAAGACGTGCTATGTAGGTATTATCCCGAATTCTTCCTCACATGAAATCTTGATTGTGTATACATATATACTCGCGCGAGACATGTAATATTTTATCCCCAATTTCCCACTTGAAATTTTGATTGTGTATATTCCTGCGGGAGACACGCAATGTTTTATCCCGATTTTCCTACATGAAATCTTGATTACCCGAAGCGAAGCGAGGGCGGGCCGCTAGTGTAAAATAAAAGCGAAGTGTATCCGAGTTCAATGCAAAATGAGTAGTGTTCAATTAAACTTAAGAAACCAGTTTGCCATACATAGTCATGTATGCCATACATTTCAATGTAATTTTTTACATGGTGACTTATGTGTAAATCAACAGTGACCTTTCATTTAAAATATCTTGTGCAACACATTTGTTTACTGAAGTTATACAAAAATCAAGTTGTTTTGTGTTGGAAACATTCCATTAATCATATATAATCATATCATTACAGTAAACGGAGAATGGCAATACATCAGAGACTGCGCTTATCTCGGAGAGGATGGTATCCACGGAGACGAGAGATTATGTCTCATGAGAACAGGAACGGACAACATATTAATTGAGTATTGTACTTGTAACAGTAAAGACGGATGCAATTCATCCTTTACATTCACTCCAGCACCTATATTGATGATCCTTGCTCTAGTACCAGTAATCTTATGTAAGATATTGTTGTAAAATAGGTTAAGGAACAATTTTTAGTAATGTAAGTAAAGTTACAAGCCATATTGGTCAATCAATGCCGTCCATATTATAATAAGAAATAAGAATCAAGCAATAAAAAGCAGCAACCAAGTTTAGTTGGCTTAGTTTTCACTTAGTTGACCTAGTTTATAGTTCTTATGTACCTAATTTAAGTGTACTATTTTAGGAATATTCACTCTAATAAATTATATTGTCCGCACAAACTATCGAGCACTAAAACCTACAAACTATAAACTAAGAAGATAAGTGCTTTTGAAAACAAAAGATAATAGAGTGGTACTTTTTATACAACTAAAGTAATTTTGCATGACAAACAAGCTGTAGAAGGCACAATGAATTACCATTGTGCCTAAATAATTCATATGTGGTACACCCATTTGAGATATACACAAGTGAATATATTGAACATACTTAATTCCTTACCTATTGTTTTAAAAATACTCTACAATCTGATGTTGTAAAGTACAAAAGACATTCATTTAAAGGTTATATTTATTACCTTATTGATATACTCTATTCTCGATACTGTACATAAAATTAAGACTGAAGTCCGTCCTTTAAAAATCATGTAATTTGTATATGTTTATGTATAAATAAAATTTTGTAATATTTTTTGTTGTTTCAAATTTCTCATTTTATGCTTAAGAAGTTCTAGGGTTGTTCCAGATAAAATAATCAATAGCTGTAGTTAATATAAGGGGCATCGCTCATATGGCAAGCTGGCAGCCGACTTACATTGCCCCTATTAACGTCCTGGGCGTGCGTACTCGGAGCGATATGGGCGAAGACCCTTATAAACAAACTTTTATGCTCGCGACTTCATGAGTACGCAACACCACGCTGCGTTCCACTACCGGTATTGCAGACGTCGGTGACAAGACCGCCCGGCTAAAGTGGGAGTGGGCTGGGCACGTGAGTCGGATGAACCCGGAAAAGTGGGCCCACATCAGTCACATCACATCTCAGTGGGTCCCCGAAGGAGGGCGACGTCGAGGTCGACCGAGGAAGCGTTGGCGGGACGATGTCATCGCCTTTAACAGCGATTGGTGGGTACTCGCAAAGGACAGGGAGGGTTGGCGATGCTTGGGGGAGACCTTTGCCCAGCAGTGGGACAATATAGGTTAAAAAAAATGTCCTAATGCTGGACAAAGGCCTCTCATCTCACTGAAGGCATTAGTGCAATGAGGAAGAGTGTTATTATTTAAAATATAACAATATAATAATCGTGACTCTTTATTAATAAAAACTTAATATTAGGCACGAAACAATAATTAAAACAATTATAACTAATTCAATACTTTCACTGAGTTACCATAACCTGTCGTTTAAATACATTCATTTAATGTTTGCTTAAGTTAAAAGAAACGTTTCGTATCAACCAAATAAGATTATATGTACCTACAAAATGTAGATACCTATATTACCTACTTAATCCACGTCTACTTATTGTATACTAATAATATTATAAAGCTGAAGAGTTTGTTTTGTTTGTTTGTTTGTTTGTTTGTTTAAACGCGCTAATCTCAGAAACTACTGAACCGATTTGAATAATTCTTTCACTGTTAGATAGTCTATTTATCGAGGAAGGCTATAGGCTACATTTTATCCCGAAATTCCCACGGGAACGGGCACAACGCGGGTAAAACCGCGGGGCGCTGCTATTCACTATAAGTTTTCACTTTTTAATAGGTAGGTACTTATTGCTAAGTATGGTCCATCCGTACATTTATTAATTTTGTTTTTTAATACTTTTACTTTGCTGTTTATCTTATACCTTTTTCTATTATGGATCTATACTTATTTCACCTAATTTTTAAGAATATTCTGTAAATAATCTATACAATTTTATAATCATATTGAATTGTAGGTATGCTTATTGGATTAATTTAAAAGTGCCATATAGGTATTTTTGCTTTGACTCAAAATGTACCGACTGATAATAGGTGTAAGTAATGCATTTTTAGATAACAGAACAATATGTGTATGTTATTGTGGCCGAATATTAAGTTTTTATGAATAAAGAGTCAGTCAGTTAGATTCCATAACACAAGCTTAGAGCTTACTTTGGGTCTAATTAACCGTGTGTGATGTGAATTTGTCGGGGTATCGTTATTATATTAAGACCCCTTTGTATCGACTAACGAATTTCAGGATAGGGAACTTCGGAATTAACGCTCTCATCTCACTGGTAGAATGGTGGAGACTTATGGAGATTCTTTTCTCACAATTAACAAGACTTAAATATTATTATGGGTGGCGTGTCGTAGCACGATGCGACGTCGTATAGTGTTTGTGTACAAATAGCCAATGATTTCCTAAAATAGGGTTTTAAGCCGGGCTTATCTCATAAAGTAAGTAACAATAGATATTTTAGTGACATTTTCTTTTTGGTGCAGGCCAAATCTTACAGTGAAAATAAGTTTTAATTATAAAAATAATTTAAAAATTTTAAAAACTTTTGTTTTCAAGTTTCGTTGTAATCATAGACCAAGAAACTAAGTAAGTTCACAGACCAAGAAAGAAACTAAAGAAAGATGTATGTTTGTTTGTTTACCACACGCCACCACAGACCAGGACGACCACACGCACACCACACGCCAGCGAGCGCCACAGGTTTACGCCCAGGTTTTTCTACAGATAGACGAAACTGAAAAAAAAAAAAACATATATTTAGTTCGGTCTCTAAGGTATGTCCAGACTAGCAAGCAAAAATGCTGTTAATTTATGAGCAATTGATAAGTGGAAACCCATGGTAGAAACAAACATTTAACCACAGATTTAACCACAGGCCACGAATATAAACTGTCACGCTATCTTACTGTCAACTTTTAACGTTCGACTTCCGTCGACTCGTCGACTTCGTCGAGTTCGCTCACACGATTTCGTAGTCTGTGGGTGGTCGTAGTCTCGAACACGAAATTCTCGAATCGGCTTTTCGGCCTCGCTATTGTTTTTATTATAAAACAAACTTTAATTTCAAAGTTTTTTAACATTTTAAACATTACAATAGATTGGAGAGAGTACAATGAATTCTTACATAAAATACATGTTTTTCTCACTTATAATATTTGCTGTAGTTCCCGAAAGTAAGTATATTTTCTTTCTAACTGCCGGTCACGCCCAAATAAGTTGCGCATTTAATTTAACTTTTTATTTTACAGATATCGGTTTGAAATGCTGGAATTGTCGGTCAAATAATGACCCTAAATGTGCCGATCCTTTCGACAACAGTACTGTGCCCATAACTGACTGTACTCAAGAAAAGGGTCTTGCTCATTTACCAGGAGTTAGGCCGAGTATGTGCCGAAAGATCAGACAAAAAGGTGGGAAAAGTTATTAACTTTGCCATACATCTTTTGAATTGAACCTGACCTTCCTGTAAAGGGGCCGAAACGTCGGATAAAAATAAATCCTACTAATATTATAAATGCGAAAGTTTGTGAGGATGTATGTATGTATGGATGGATGTTTGTTGCTCTTTCACGCAAAAACTACTGAACGGATTTGGATGAAACTTTACAGTAATATAGGTTAAACATCAGAAAATCCCGAAATTCCCGCGGGAACCGATACAACGCGGGTAACACCGCGGGGCGCGGCTAGTACTTCTATACTAATATTAGAGAGGTAAAATTTGTAAGTTTGTTTGTTAGTATGTTCGAGCTAATCTCGGGAATTATCAGTCCGATTTGAATAATTCTTTTTGTAATCGATAGAAAATGAGTAGTGTTCAATTAAACTTAAGAAACCAGTTTGCCATACATGGTCATGTATGCCATACATTTCAATGTAATTTTTACATGGTGACTTATGTGTAAATCAAGTGACCTTTCATTTAAAATATCTTGTGCAACACATTTGTTTACTGAAGTTATACAAAAATCAAGCTGTTTTTTGTTGAAAACATTCCATTAATCATATATAATGTATCATTACAGTAAATGGAGAATGGCGATACTTCAGAGACTGCGCTTATCTCGGAGAGGTCGGTATCCACGGAGACGAGAGATTCTGTCTCATGAGAACTGGAACGTACAACATATTCATTGAATATTGTACTTGTAACAGTAAAGACGGATGCAATTCATCCTTTACATTCACTCCAGCACCTTTATTGATGATCCTAGCTCTAGTACCAGTAATCTTATGTAAGATATTGTTGTAAAATAGGTTAAGAAACAATTTTTAGTAATGGAAGTAAAGTTACAAGCCATATTGGTCAATCAATGCCGTCCATTATATAATAAGAAATAGGAATCAATCTATGTATTAGGAAGCAGCAATCAAGTTTAGTTTAGTTGGCTTAGTTTTCACTTAGTTGACTTAGTTTTTAGTTCTTATGTACCTATTTTAAGTGTACTATTTTAGGAATATTCACTCTAATAAATTATATTGTCCGCACAAACTATTGAGCACTAAAACCTACAAACCATAAACTAAGATAAGTGCTTTTCTTTTCTTTTCTTAAACTAAGATAATAGAGTGGTACTTTTTATACATCAAAAGTAATTTTGCATGACAAACAAGCTGTACAATGGCACAATGAATTACCATTGTGCCTAAATAATTCATAAGTTGTAAACTCATTTGAGATATGACAATACACAAGTGAATATATTGAACATACTTAATTCCTTACCTATTGTTTTAAAAATACTCTTTACAATCTGATTTTGTAAATGGTTTCATTATTTTCAATCTTAGAATAAGACTTGTTAGTTAATGAGTGATTTAAAAGTTATTAAATGAAAAATTGTGAAGAATTACTATACCAGTGATGCCTTTTTTAACTACTGATAATCTATGACACAGTGAAGGGAGGGACTATGTGAATGTGTTAAAAAAATACTGGCTTATTTGTAAACTGTTATAAATGTTTTGTCTCTATTACTCTTCGGAAAATAGCGTATGTCGGAAAGGGACAAACCATTTGAAAGCTTATATGCTGGTAATAAGCATTTATGAATATAATCTTTATTCTTCATCTGATAGATTTTTATAAATAGTACAAAAGACATTTATTTTAAAGTTTTACTTATTACCTAATTGATATACTTTATTCTACTTTTTATATATAGAATCTCATATTATATATAAGCCTTCTGTACATAAAATTAAGACTGAAGTCCGTCCTTTAAAAATCATGTAATTTTTATATTTTTATGTATAAATAAAATTTTGTAATATTTTTTGTTGTTTAAAATTTCTCATTTTATGTTTAAGTTCTAGGGTTGTTACAGATAAAATAATCAATAGCTGTAGTTAATATAAGGGGCATCGCTCATATGCCAAGCTGGGCAGCCGACTTACATGGCCCCTATAAACGTCCTGGCGAGCGTACTCGGAGCGATATGAGCGATGACCCTTATAAATAAGCTTTTTTGCTCGCGACTTCATCAGCAGCTCAACTAAATATATTTTTCTGAATCATTTGGTGTGTAGTGTCATTTACACTGGCTTGCCAAGACTGAAGTCCCGGATCGAGCGAAGCTTGTTTTCAATTTACTTTTCAAACATGGCTCAGGCTTTGAGGTAACCAATTCGTAGTGATTACGTTGGTACGTTCAAAAGAGCCTCTTCTTCTTCATCGAATGGATGGCCAACCTGACCAATCCTGGTGTCAGAGTTATTGAGCCGCCAAAGGCCTCTGACATGGCTCAAGTAACGACTACTATCCGTAGAAAGTAACCGGGACCGACGGCTTAACGTGCCCTCCGAAGCACGGAATCATCTTACTTTTCGAGCAATCAGGTGATAAAAAGAGCCTCTATGGGGCCAAAACTGAATAAAAATATTTGACTTTGACTTTGATTACACCTAATCCAGCACAGTGAGGGACTGTACTGATATATTCAGTGAGATAAGCCCGGCTAAAAACCCTATTTTGGGAAATCATAGGCTATTTGTACACAAACACGATACGACGTCGCATCGTGCTACGACACGCCACCCTTAACAATATTTAAGTCTGTTAATTGTGAGAATAGAATCTCCATAAGTATACACCATTCTACCAGTGAGAGTGTTAATTCGAGCGAAATTCCCTATCCTGAAATTCGTTAGTCGATACAAAGGGGTCGTAATATAATAATGATACCCCGACAAATTCACACACAGTTAATTAGACCACAAATTAGCTCTAAGCTTGTGTTATGGAATCTAACTCACTGATACTACATAGTTATACATACAGAAATACTTTATACGAATATATATTTGACACCCACATGTCGCCAAAAACTATATCTACACATATTGTTGACTCCGTTGAATCGAACCCGCAACCCCCGACACAGTAAGCGCTCTCACTGCCACTGTGCCAACGGGCTTGTCAAGAATAAAATGATAATGTAGGTTGTAATGTCCCAATGCTGGACAAAGGCCTCTCATCTCACTGAAGACATTAGTTCAATGAGGAATAGTGTTATTAATTTAAAATAAAACAATTTAATAATCGTGACTCTTTATTAATAAAAACTTAATATTCGGCACCAAACAATTATTAACACAATTACATACACATATTGTTCTGTTATCTAAAAATGCATTACACCTATTAACAGTCGGTAAATTTTGAGTCAAAGCAAACATACATTTTAAGGCACTTTTAAATTAATCCAATAAGCATACAATTTAATATGGTTATAAAATCTTTTATATTATTTACAGAATATTCTTAAAAATTAGGTAAAATAAGTATAGATTCATAATAGAAAAAGGTATATAATAAGAAATACAGCAAAGTAAAAGTATTAAAAAACAAAATAAATAAAATCTATGGATGGACCATACTTAGGCCATAAGTACCTATTAAAAAGAGAGAAATAGATTTCAAAGAAAAGTTGATATAAAATTGTGACAAGCATTTTGATCCCATTTTAACCATACAAAACTGAATTGCAGTGCGGTGTAACTTAAAACTTAAACATGTCTAAGTTAATAATAACATTAACTACAATAATTAGCACACATTTACAACTTGGTTAACTTTAAATTACGGTGGGTCCTCCTCATATAATTCATGGTCCCACATTGTTAAAAATATTTGTACTTAACGGAGAAACGAATCGCTAACTTTTGTAGTATGTTCGGAGAGACAACCTACATTAAATCCGAGGGCTTTGGAGTGCTATAAACCTATAGATATTCCTATCCATATAACTGGTATAAGTTTGAATGTTTCCGAAGCAATAAATGTTTTTTTTATTAGTTATATTCACTTAAGTAACTTTTAAAAAGGATATATTGAAGAATAAAGTCTTATAACACTAAGTTTATAGTAGGCAATTGCAAATAGCTATCTATATCAATGAACGAAGGTCTTCTTCCCAAACAAACTCTACCTAAGCGATAATCAACATTATTTTTAGTTCATTCTCGGTGCGAGGAAAGTAGGACATTTGTCGGTTGAGTAACTCTGTCCCTTTGGACGGATATAACGTAATGTATGTAACTTGTACCTTTATAGTGAATATGTACTTATATGGTTGATACGAAACGTTTCTTTTAACTTAAGCTAACATTAAATTAATGTATTGAAATGGCAGGTTATGGTAACTCAGTGAAATTGAATTAGTTACTTTAGCATATCAGATTAATCTTGATATACAAGTTTACTTTGAATTTATTTAGGTACCTCAATAAAATCTGAAAATGTTCAACAATTAGAAAATTGAATTTTTGTGTAGGTACTTGCTTCAGAAGATTTTAACTACTTTTATTACCAAAAAATATTTCTCATCACTTGATGTTTACGTTTAATTTCTGTCAATTTTGAAATAGTAACATACATAAACGTCTATGTTTCCATTATTATTCCACAGTTACCAAAAACCTGTCTTCTCTTTAAAATAAGTTTACTTAAACAAAAGAAGAGCTAAAGGAGCTAATATTAGCGCGATCGTCTTTCCAATGGCGGCGGCGCCGTTGCAGCCGTCGTATTCACAAGTTTCACAGAAAGAGGTGACTTCGTTAGGTCCGTTGTTGGAGGCTGGACAGGTGGTGCTGTAGTCATCTTGACGCTTCCATGTGCACCCACGGGAGATCACGAGCTGGTTGTTGACTGGAAAGAGAAAAAAATGTGGTTAATCGATGACCGTAAAAACAAAAAGGGAGTGCCGGCAAAAGTGAAAACTTTAATATTATCGTAAAACGTTTAACGGATGTTCGATGAGGTTACGTGTCCTGACGCGAGTTTAACATTTTTTACCCATCACAGAAAAAGTGCACAACGCTGCGAAAGAAGTTTTCACTTCAAAAATGTAATAAATCGACTGGTTTGTAGCCCTTGACATAACATAGGGGATTTATAACACTGGTGTTTTCAAACGGTTGGTTATCAATACTAATATTATATACAATTTGTTTGTTTGTTTGTATGTTCGAGCTAATCTCGGGAATTACCACTCCGATTTTTTTTTGTAATAGATAGGCACATTCAACGGGAAGGGTTTACGGGGTTAAACGGGGAGAAATTATAGGCTATTTTTCATCCCGGAATTCCCATGGGAACGGGCGCAAAGCGGGTAGAACCGCGGGGCACGGCTAGTCGTAACAATCGTTCGTTAATAAGTTCACGTCGCTGTTAAATGTCTGTTAAATACAAAGCGTTGTTTCATATCTTTTATGTGGAATATGCTTGGCTTAGAATTTAGACCTTTCAAATAAAAATAAACTAAGAATCATATTCCAATTCTGATAGTTCCAGCAATAACCTAATACTTAGTATCTACTAACTAGTTTATCGCTCACGAGACGTTTGTATTTAGGCATTATAAACGTGATTCATTTTACAATCACCTGCCTCATTAAAAAGTAATTAAAGACACCTATTGATTTATTCTTTCGCAGAATATGTGACGTACAAATCGGTCTTAATTCAGAGTTGGCACTATCTTTAGTACAAGAATAATTCACGGGTTATACGCACTGAAATATCTAGCAAGCTAGATAACGAGTTTTATATAGCTGTTGGCACAATATTTAGTGCCTACAAATTCCAAGATTAATTCACGCAATTTTGCAAACTAAACAATTGATCTAGTTATACAGATTGGGAACGTTAAGTGATCGATCTCACTCGATTATTTAATAAATACACACGGACAAACTCACACACGGTTAATTAGACACAAACCAAGCTCTAAACTTGTAATATGGAATCTAAGTGAAATTGAGACATATAACTCAATGCATAAATCCTTCATATGAATATATGTATAACAAGCCGAACCAGCGGTGGTACCCGCGTTGTATCGGTTCCCGCGGGAATATCGGGATAAAATGTATCCCATGTTTTATTCTGATGTTTAACCTATATTACTGTAAAGTTTCATCCAAATCCGTTCTGTAGTTTTTGCGTGAAAGAGCAACAAACATACATCCATACATCCATCCATACATACATCCATCCTCACAAACTTTCGCATTTATAATATTAGTAGGATTGACACCCACCAGAGTCGTTACCAACAACCACCTATATCTGCTCATTTTTAAACTTTCACAAATATTGAAAAACTGATTACTGATACTAAGAGTGCTGTATAATTGTGAAGTACCTAACCCAGTGAGATCACTTAACGTTTCCACCCTGTATATACCTACAGCCATAGACCTAATTACCTACGTTTAAAAAGAACAATAGAAATGGCAGTCATGTAAAGTAGACGCAATCTGTCTATGAAGTACGTAATTGCAAAAATGACATTGAAAATAACAACTCGTGGCACGTTGGTAGGTTTTACCTTTTATTTGTAACTAGCAGCGCCCCGCGGTTTTACCTGCGTTGTGCCCGTTCCCGTGGGAATTTCGGGAATTTTTTTACATAAAAACCTTCCTCTTGAATCACTCTACCTATTACAAAAAACCGCATCAAAATCCGTTGCGTAATTTTAAAGATTTAAGCATACAGACAGACAAACAGACAGACACGAAACAGAGGCGACTTTATTTTATACTATGTAGTGATGGTGTTTTGAAGTGAGTATACCCATAAGTGGATTTAGTTTGACGAGACACCATAAAATACATAAAAGCTACAGAACAGCCTACATACCTACCTACGCCTGTTTTCCCGCATTATAAAATAAGTACCTAATTAATCCGTAGCATTATAAAATAATGCTTTTTCCCCTTTTTCGTTTATTCACAGTCTGATAATAGCAAAGCAGTCAGAAAGTAAGTACCTAGGCATTGTAGGAAACCTAACACTGTTCAAATCAATTCTATTAATCGGAATCGACGGAATCAATTAAGTATATTAAGGACCTATACTCGAACCTATATCAATCAATCGCATCGATTCGATCGTTAAAATATTGTTTCTCGATTCAATAATATTTACCTTCGCCTATCGACTTGTTAGGGTAATATATAGCAATATTACATATCTAGTTATAAAGAGAAGTAGGTATATCTGATACCCTACGACGCATTTTCCTACCTTACCTACAATTTTATAAGTAAACTAGCAGCGCCCCGCCATTTTACTTGCGTTGTGCCTGTTCCCGTGGGAGTTTCGGGATAAAGAATTTTACAAATCGGTCCAATAGTTTCTGAGATTAGCGCGTTCACAAACAAACAAACAAACTCTGCAGCTTTATAATATGAGTATAGATTGTGTTGGTTCATTTGACAATGTATATTTCTACTTGGGTAGCTTCACTCTACTTAAGTTGAGATAATAAGTTTATTAGAAACAGGTTTTCTATGACAAATAGTAGTGAGTAAAATGTATTAGGTTAGGTTAGCCAATAACTCGTAATTAACCACAAGGTAACGTAAGGTAGGTACCTATATCATGTTGCTTAGGTACCTAGTAAGTAGGTGAATCATTAAAAGATTTTAATAAACCATTGTTTAACTAATAATTAAAATGTCTAACTTCCTACCTCTATAAGTACTTTTCACAAACATTAGTGTTGGTGTTTAACGTTTAAGGGTCTTATTCATAAACGCTTTTTAACAGCATTTATCACCTATTAGATTAGTCGGATCTGAACACACAGATAAACAGATAAAAATCTTTAAAAAAAATATTTTGATATAAATACTGTAGGTACTTTATAGGTATGTATTCTTAGGCATGTAGTAAAAAGCGGTTATTTTAATATTACAGACACTTCAATTTTATTTATACTACGTATAGAGTAGATCAGTATAGACTAGGGAAATATTATATTTAACTTGCTGCGCCCCGCGGTTTCCCCGCTTTGTACCCGTTCCCGCGGGAATTTCGGGATGAAAATTTATGTTGTCAGATTCTCAGGCCTACCCGATATGTACACAAAATTTCATGAGAATCGGTCGAGCCGTTTCAGAGCAGTTCAACCACGGTACCCGTTCCCGCGGGAATTTCGGGATGAAAAATAGATGTTGGCCGATTCTCAGACCTACTCAATATGCTCACAAAATTTCATGAGAATCGGTCGAGCCGTTTCGGAGGAGTACGGGAACGAACATTGTGACACGAGAATTTTATATATAAGATAAAACGAAGCCTACTTCGTTTTGACAGATTAAGTGTCAGAATTAAGAATCTCTTAATCTGATATCAATAGGGTTGTTAGGGAAAGTTTTGACATTTTTGGTGTCGCTTGTCTACGCTAGGATTAGTTTATGATAACCTCAATTTAATACTTCTTAATATGGTTCATTGCTAGTACAATAAAGTATAAGCCTAACCTAACTTAGCTATTATTTGAACTAAGTACCTACCTATATAGGTAAAAGTATTTACGGTTTTATTAAATAGCTCTTAACTGCTACTTATAAATTAGTAACAGATGCAATGCAACAACTTAATGATATACCTAAGTAGCTAGTGGGTAGAAGATAAATAGATCTGTTCGAGTCAACAGTTAAGTAACTTTCTAGAACAAGAGGCATAGGTACCTATCTACTAACTACCTAATAATATATAGTACGGTACAAAGTAAAGTAAATAATAAGCCTGTAATGTCCCACTGCTGGGCAAAGGCCTCTCGTCTCACTGAAGATATTTCCCTAACGCGGGTTGGTGATCTCAAACCCGAGCCATGCTTAAGTCACTCACGTTTTTTTAAAAAGTAACATCTATTTTTGATTAGTATAATAACGAAGAACCCTTCTCGATATACTTACATTCGTTAATTATACTAAACGAAACGGGTCTAGGTATATTGCGTTACAATACAATATAATAACGTTATTAGTTTTAGTATATAGAGTGCAAATCGTGTGAGTTTAAACAGTATACCTACATTCGATAAGATTAGAAGCAACGATGCTACCATCAAACTTAAAACACTCCACTATGCTTAGGCTAAACTTTAAAAACCAAATATACGGTTAACAATGTAAATACATTAACATCACAATGGATTTTGTGACCTACTTTGGCCAATATAGGTCATGAATGGTCGTAAGTAAACATAGATTACATTTTTGTACACACTGTACACACGAAACATGATATTGTGTCCACGTGAAAATGGTTAAAAGTTTAGGGTTTGACTTAATAGGTCGAGCCTATGGTCTATACATACATAAAAATAAAATTGGAGCGTCTGTTTGTAATATTAGAATAACCGCTATTTACTACATGCATATAAATACGGTACCTGCATATACCAACATTTAAAAATGACTGTTTTTTCCGGATAATTTCTGAAATACTGGACCGATTTTGACGACCTTTACTAGCAGGCAGCTGATGTAATAAGGAGTAACACTGTAACATCATGTTTCTGTGTTGTCTACGTCTCAACTAATTATAATAAATAATAAATTCTAAGTTAAGACATTCCATGGAAGCTATTGCTATTGCGTGCATTGAATATACGAGCGTTGATTTGTTGGAAAACGGTAAACATAACTGTTTATAGTACTTATTATGGGCATATTGATCATCGTATTATAAGTAACTAGAAGTGCTCTGGTTTTACCCGCATTGTACCCGTTCCCGTCGGAATTTCGGGATAAAAAACAGCCTATAACCTTCCCGTTGAATGTGGCTATCCATTACAAAAAGAATTATTCAAATCGGATTGGTAGTTTCTAAAATTTGGCCCTTACAAACAAACAAAGTTGGAAACTTTTCCTCTTTATAGGTATACATAGAATAGAAGTATAGATGTTATTACTATATTGTACTTACTGTATTTGATCTGTTTCTTGCAAGCTGATTTGGATGACGTTAGGTACGGGTAGGTGGCGCCAGTGTTGGCGTCACAGTTCTCCAAACGGAACAGGTAGTTGTCTGACCTTCCGGGCAGGAAGGGGTCTTGGCAGAGCGGGTTCAGGTCCGAGGAACACGTCCAACAACGTACGGCATCTCCTGGAAATTGAGGAAATTATATTTTAGAAGATATCATCACTTCGGTTTTAAAGGTACTAACTGTGTTTTGAAGAACTTTATGAAATAAATTAAATGTTCCACTAGAAAATGTTGTTATATAATACAAGCTGATCCTCTCGGTGGTTCCACTAGATGTCGCAAAAACAAAAAAAAAATCGTATCGGTCCTGCCGTTTAGGAGGAGTTAAGTGACATACACGGGTACAGTACAGTAGAATTACTTTATATATAAAGACTAGCAGCGCCCCGCGGTTTTACCCGCGTTGTGCCCGTTCCCGTGGGAATTTCGGGATAAAATGTAGCCTATAGCCTTCCTCGATAAATAGACTATCTAACAGTGAAAGAATTATTCAAATCGGTTCAGTAGTTTCTGAGATTAGCGCGTTTAAACAAACAAACAAACAAACAAAACAAACTCTTCAGCTTTATAATATTAGTATAGATAAAGTTTGATGAATTTGTTCTAAGTTAAGGTTAGGTATTAATATACATATATCTATAAGTCTCTTTGTTCCTAAAAATTTATTAGTTTTAACAATTCAGGCAGGTCTTTAGGTTACTCAAATAATTCCACATTCCATTTTGTGACTCTACTTTGTTTGAATAATCCATCCTATTACTTAGCTTATTACAAACATGAACAGACTCTTTCATTCGTTATCTGTCACTCATTGCTGACTTAAAAGTCTGTGGGTGTACTGTTTACTTAGTGTAGGTACCTAACTAATTAATGACATAGGTAGAATTTTAATACATACACATACATTTTCCCTTATCAACACATTGCTGCGTAGTCTTATAATAATTCAAGAGAAGTTGCTAACTTTGTATACTCAATTTTTTTTTATTGTCACAAAATGTGGGTCAATGTCGTCAATTTTCCAGCCGAAGACGATTGCTCCTGAAGTGGAAAAGGTTAGTAATTTTATTTCATTCTTATCCTATCTCTAAACCTTTATCCTCTTCAGGAGTAGTCGTCTTCGTCTGGAAAATTGACGACATTGGTCCACATTTTGTGACAATAAAAAAATAGAGTATGAGTAATTAATCGTATTATCAAATTTTATTATTCAAACTGCATGTGAACATGTGCATCACCGTTGCAGCTCTTAAGAATAGGGGAATACAGTCTACAACAAAAACTGTTTCTCCCATTTGGTTTGTTCAGTTAACTTCACAGCAATAATTAACACTCCAACGTTACGTAGTAAGTAATTAAATCGTCATTGAATAAACTGGTTGTTAACTGGGTGAGCCAATTAAATAATCTACTGCAAAGGTACAGGAATTGTGATGGATTAAGTACTTTTAATGTAGGATTATTATTTTTACATACGTCTCTTGGAACGGCAATTTAGTATCGTCAGTATAAAACTGAATATAAGGTTACTTAACAAAAAACGACTGATATATAAATTACAGGTTCAATGGTGAAAAGGTTGGTCTGTTATCAAGTGATTTCTGTCTGATCTTCTGTACCAACAATACAAGAAGTGTCAAACGCATCAAAGCTTGACTATTTCACAGTTCCATAAAAATTCTCAACCTTGAAAACCATTCCGGTTTACAAAAACATAATAGCATCTTGCAAGGCCCTTTCGGCCAGAAATCACAGACAATTTTCGTGCATTTGCTACGGTTTGGTGACCATTGACAAAAGAACTTTTTTTTTAACTACACCAACATTTTAACTGTACGTGCTGTCACGCCTAAATAAAAAAAAACAGCTCTTTAGAGGTCTTCGTTACGTAGTGTTACAAAAATAAGTTCCCTGACTAGTCTTTAGGTATATCTGTACGTGATAAACTCAAGACCACTGAACGAATTTTTATGCAGCTTTTATCAATAGATACTACGACATCTTACAGTAACTTAAAAAAGGAGTATTAGTGCTTCCGAGCCACTAAGTTTAAGTTACTTTTTTGAAAATGTAACTGAATGTATCAGGTAAAATTGACTGTAGCTGCGGTAGTTCATACATTGGACAGACCAAGCGCACGATAGCGGAGAAGGTCAGAGAACATATCGCAGCGGTCTAAAACCGCCAGGTCGAAAAGTCCGCGATTGCCGACCATTTATTATCATCAGGACCAAACCATTGGATTGAGTTGCATGCGCCGAAAATCCTTTCCACGGAACGACATTACTACTCCAGGATTGTTCGTGAAGCGGTGGAAATCAAAAAACACTTGAATTTCAACCGGGAAATTGGTTTTAGGCTCTCGTCCATGTGGAATCTGGTAATTAATGGTCGTAGGCAACACGAAAAATTTACCGAAAATTCGGATGTAGTGAGCGTGGTGTGTCGCCAACTTAATGACTAACAATTTGGTGATAAACATTAAGTGCGGGTAATTGGAAAAAACAATATTGTGTACGCAGTGAAAGCCTCTCCAGCCAGTTATCCCGTGACCACGAGCGGTGTAATCCGCTCGAAATGTCGGGTACGTATTTTAGTAAAATACGTTAGATTATTTAACGCGATACAGTTTCATTTAGTATAATGAGTGCAAATCGTGTGAGTTTAAAAAGTATGAATGTATCTGGATTTGCGATGGGCAAGATTACTTATATTATTACTTATAACATGTGACAATTATGTAACCTGATTTCATTGTGACCTTGTCCGTGATACGCAAATACAAACAAATGCAAATGTATAATCTGCACCATTTTGTACCGTATAAAACTGTGGCGTGAGGTGACTTCCCGATAATCAATGCGTTTAACTCGATTTTGCTTGTGATGATAACCTCCTTACTCCGGCAGTTGGCAGTTGTTCTTACGTCATTGGAGTTATCAACAGTGTTTCACATTGGTGATAATTTCCAGTATTGAGGTTTTCACCAAGTGTTCATTTTCCTCGTGTATATTAGTTAGTCTTATATATCATAGTAAGTCTTGACTGACTGAATGATTAATATGATCTAATGTCTGGTGTACCTAGACCTTCTTTGGTTTTCGCTCAATCTAAGCGACGCTTAAGCTATTATTCTGGAACCTATAAGGTTTAAAATAACAATTTGTATGAATCATGGAAGAACGAAGTATTTACTGCGTTCTCTACTTCGTGATTCGAATGAACGAAATTGTTTACTATTAATACCAAGTAGTTTAAACGCTTCATAACGGCTTTATCTGAACAAAGGTACTGTAATTATTTCTAAATGAATATGACACTGAAAACAAACAAAAAATATACTTGCTTGTGTTCACCTTGAGTCGGCCTATTAACTGCCGCTAAATATGGTTCAAACACATGACCATGTGAACAGCATGAGTCTCATAAATAGTAAACTTGGCTTGCCTACTTCAATTTCCAACTACTTACTAAATTAAACAAAAAAAACTCTTAACACGAATTATAAGTGTTAAAGAATTTGAGATATTTTAAAGTTTCTACATATTATTCCTATATGTATCACCCATGGTTTTACCGGCATTGTCCCCATTCGCGTTTAAATTAAGAGAAGAAAAATAGAAAATTATAATAAATTGCTAATTAATATATTACTTGTCTTAAATGTGCCTATCATTTACAAAAAGATGTCTTCAAATCTCAGAGCAGCGTGTTCAAATATTCAATCAAACAAGAAATAAACTCATCAGCTTTTTAATATCATCAGCTCATAAATGGCTCATAACCTTCAAATATTATAAATGCGAAAGTTTGTAAGGATGTACGTATAACTACTGGACGGTTTGGAGACCGATACACAACAGAAAACAGTATAACATACATAGGTACCTCCGTACCTGCTCCTTTGCGTCGAGGATTTAAAATGTTGCAGTGCAGTCTATGTTTATTGATTATTATTTTGCTTCTTATCGAGTCAACATTGCTTTTTGTTTACCTGACTTTGACTGAAACCAACCTAGTTATTCATAATCATAACACCGTATTATTCAAAGGAGTGTGTTTGGCGTTGTTTTCATAGACAATCCGTCACGTACCTACTTCTAGCAGCTAAACTAGCCCCGCGGTTTTACCCACGTTGTGCCCGTTCCGGTGAGAATTTCCGGATTTTAATTACATATAAACCTTCCTCTTGAATCTTCTATCTATTTAAAAAACCCGCGTCTAAATTCTTTGCGTAGTTTTAAAGATCTAAGCATACATGGGGACAGACAGACAGCGAAATGCGACTTTGTTTTGTACTATGTAGTGATGACACACACTTTTATACCAACAGCCGCAATATAATACAATTGTCTTAACTAAATACGTACCTACATGTCGTTTATTCATACGTATTTGTCTTCGTGCAATAATGGCTCTACTTAACTACAAAGGTAGGTAATGACTAGCAATTGTATCAACATTGTATTTATCTACTCTTGTGGGAAGATAAGCTGTCACAAATACTTATGCTTATAACACAAACACTACCTTCGCCTACTGCGTCGCTGGTTCAATCTACATTGGTTGCCAAACGTCAGCTTCAAATAAGGCCTCTTTCAATTTAATCGTTTTTAGTCGTCGGCTACGCACCGCAGTCGTCGGCATGTCGGCACGTCGTCGCTCGGATTTTCTTTTGTTTTTCATATTAAACTCACGTAGCTGGACGATTGGAAACGATTTTTTTGAAAGAGCAGTAAGTTTTCCGCGCAATTACAAACGTAATTATTTGACAGCTGCAGTCGTTCGCTGAATGCAGCCGACTATCAAGCAAAGAGGCAAGAAGTCGAAACGTCAAATGCTTCCTTAGTAGAGATTTTATGACTGATTAATGACTATAATGACTGATTTGACATGTATGAAAAATTATGTCAAATAATTATTTGTCGATTTAATGACCGTCTTTAAGTGGTGTATGTAACTACTGGATTATTAATTTGATTATTGGTACTGCTGCAGTTATAGCATGTTGCAAGCGGCGAACGCAACTCACAGCCTTATTGCATGTGTGTAGGTAGAGCATTCTGTTTTTAAAGTACTTACAGAGTTTATTCATTCATTTGTGACGTGATCGTGTTTTTAACCAACTTCAAAAATCAAAGAAGGTATTTTTATTAAAGAAGGTTATTTGATTGTTGGCATTATAACTCGACTGTTTTTAAATGACATTATAATTTGACTTCAAAAAAGGAGTTTATTTCTCAATTCGTATAAATGTTTTGTTGTTTGTTTTTTGTTTGAAAAATAAAATATACATCGAAAGTTCTAGTGATTAATCAACACAACAACATTTACCTATTTATTTGATGATTATATGACATTTATGACACCATAATTTAAAATGAGAATATCTGATACAATAATTTAAATGCTCAGAATATCCATAGATTATATTATTTACCTCCTCTGACTACTGATAATTGATGTAAAATTGTTTGATTGTTTGCATCAACCTTGGTACACGATTTTCCAAGGTTATTCTCACGTGGAATTGAAACGAGTCAAACATTATCATTTTAGTTAACAACCTTCGTGTTTATATTTATTGTTGTAAACAAGTTATAATATATTCTGATTTATCTTTGTGTTAGTAGGTATTATGTACTTAAAAGAAGGCTTTTAAGGACTTGGAACCAATCACATTAGAAATAACCAATATTAAATAATATAGGTTAGGTATCACTTACAAGAAGGTTTGAATGGCTTGGCAACCCTCTAGCTAACACTACGTATAGCCACTGTGGTTTAAAAAAACTGATAATTTTATCCTACTAATATTATAGATGCGAAAGTTTGTGAGGATGTACGAGTATGTATGTTTGTTACTCTTTCACGAAAAAACTACGGGACGAATTTGGATTAAACTTTACAGTTATATAGGTTATACATCAGAATAACTTAATGTTAGGTTCAATAAATTATTAACAGAATTTTGTATGTTTTAAAGAAAAGAGGTTTATATGTTTATCTACACTAATGTTGTAACATTCTACTTATGATTCCAATACTTGACTTATAATTACTACTGTTATAGCACAGACAACAAAAACACTCAATTTAAGCAATTGCACATGATGTTATAATATCATTATAATTTAACATTATAACATCATTATAACGCGACCAATTAACCTGGCGAGCCTTATGTCAAAATCCTCATACTAGTTGTATAAAATTTTGATATTAGGCTGGCTTTTGAAAATAGTTGGGTTATACGTGAAAACTTCGTCGAAACTACATACACAAAACTCTTTGGTAAGATCTCGCTCGCTCCTGATTGGCCCTACGCGCAGCTGCGCTCTCATTGGTTAGATTTTAATGGCGGCAAGTTCACTGTGACAATACACGTACCTACGCGTGAATTTAATGTTTCGCAATGTGTTTTGTTTTTAAAATTTTGTTTGATTAATTGCATTAAATAGTGAAGATAAAGTAGTGTATGCAACTGCATATAACACGGGTATTAAAACACTCGTTACTATTATGAAACTCGCTGCGCTCGTTTCATAAACTCACACTCGTGTTTTAATACCCTTCTTTATATGACGTTGCATAAACTACTATTATGAAAAGAGGTTCAGTTACATCGCAAACTTTTTATATGTTTATGAAAAGAGGTTCGGTTACATCGCAAACTTTTGGAGGGAAAGAGAATAAAAGGGGGGGAATCTTGATTGAACTCTAGAAGGCCACGGACGTGTGAGAAAAGGGATTTAAAGAATTAAAGGATTGTAAGGATTCAAGTGTAAGAATTAATTAATAATAAGGTAATTATAACGATATAAAGTTTATATATCTTTATGTTAAATTCAAAGGAATGTCTGTTATGTTCATGTACTAAAATGAGTGTGTAAATATACCTATTATGTTTTAAAGTATACAGTGGTTTTATATATTCAATTACCCATGGAATAGAATGGAAGTAGCCTCATTCGGTTACATTAAGGAATACATTTTATCACGGAATTCCCGCGGGAACGGGTACAACGCGGCTAACACCGCGGGGCGCAGTTAGTATACCTATTTTTAAGTACCTATATGAAAATTATACTGAACAATCTAACTTTTGAAGCCTATTAATCGAGCCTATAACTAATACATGAATATTATTATTAAACCAAGAAAACCAATAACATAGAAGACCTTGAGCTCTGAAGATGTGAACCGGAGTCTTTGCCCTTCTAACGCCCTTACGCAACATTCTTGCGTTTAAAACCGGCTCCTTTGGCAAGCAAATATATTACAACGAATATTCTCTTTAGAACGAATTAGTTCTATAGAACAAGAAGCAATGAATGAATGAATGAATGAATGAGAGAACTAACAGGAAAAAACTTCAGGCAAATAAGACTATAGTACTCATGGATATGAGCTGTGGATATGAGTCTAGAACATTAAAAACTTCTTACTAAAATTTTCAAAGACAATTTTATAGGGTTCCATGAAGGAGTATTTACAAAACTTTCGCGTAAATTTTTTATGTCACTATAACACACTAGGCACGTGATTTAATGTGACAATGTGAGTCACAACACTAAAATAAATATCGATGAAATCATACCGATATTGTTTGACGGTGTATATATAAAACAGCTACATATTTATATTACACTACGATAAGATATGCGACGTCTTTTTCCAAACCTATAAGTTTGAAATAGGTTATTGAACTTATGCTTACCATCTGAATAAATATGTGGGCAAATATTGACAAATAGGGTATTAGATGCCTTTTTCCACTTACATGTATAGACATAGCTTAGCAAGTGGAATATTCAGTGGTTTTGCCTATACTATACCGATCCTTATAAAACATTTACCTACTTAATCACCATAACCACCAATCAAAACTGCTTTAATCAATACATAGGTACCTTGCTAAGATACAACTTCAATATTTTACCCCAGTTTTTCACACAGTGACTTGAAAAAACTGAAGCGAACAGAATGAAGGTACTAACACACTTATCTAGTTAATAAAGAAGCTTTTTGCGCCATAAATTATCTTCAGCCATGACAGTCGAACACGCAAATATATTCAGAGCATGTTTATTGTCGCTGAAAATTCACAACCGTCCAATAGTCCTGAAGTGTGTCAGTAAGGCAAGGGCAACAATGGTATAATACACGAGTGAATAGCTATATCAATAAGTATCTACTTAAAACCTTTGCAGACGAATGACCCGGGACTATTTTGTCTGATAAAATTGAATTTTTATTAACTTTCTTTATTGGTACACTTGAAGCAGCACGGTGGCAATTGAGTCTGCTCCCCTGCATCATAAATTGTTTTGTTCTTTTATTTTGTAAATTGTATATTCTTGATGTGGAAATAAATGGTGGAAAAAGCATCAGGAGTTACTGCTGCAGGATGTCTTTTGTTTTTTTTAAAGGTTTCTCCACATTGACATATCCTTCGTTTGCTCAAGTCAAAGTCATAGGACCAAAAATAACGTAAACGGAATCTTTTTCAGAGTTCTGTCCAGGTATACTTAAGACTTTTGGATCAAAAGATACCTAGATAGATTCTTTTTTCAGCGATTTCTGTCCACTGTGTAAATGGCTTATATTCTTCCCTTTTCCCTTACCCTCGTGTTTTGGACCAAAAGTAATCTATACAGCATTTTTTCAGAGTTTTGTCAAGATGTATACTTAATATTCTTTGGACCAAAAGATACCTTCACCTAAAATTTCTAGACAGATTACTTTTTCGGCGACTTCTGTCCACCGTGGACTGTCCTTCGTCTGCACAAGCCTTCTGTCGTGTCAACGGTTTTTAGAGGCACATCATTACGGAAGTGGGTCACAGTCGCACCTGGAGTGCTCATTTGTCTCCATGATAGGGAATTAATGGCTTTCCGGAGCGTTAAGTCAATATGGACATGCGATTTTAAGTTAATGAGTTCCCTTTCTGTGGGGAAACAGTTTCTTTTTCATGGAATAGTTTTACCAGGTACTATGTACTAGCGGCTGCCCTCGCCTCGCTTCGGGTAAAGGACCACCACTTGTTAGGGTTTGAATATAGAAAATCCTTTCTTAGTGCTCACTTATATCATAAAAGGAACCCTTGTACAAAATTTCAAGTGTTTGGTTAGGATAGTTTCGACTGAGCGTTGATATCTAAGTCAGTGAGTCAGTCAGGTTTGCCTTTATACTATGTATTTAAAAGTGGAGACTCGCGTTTTTAACCGCTTGTTAACAGTTAACTTGAGAAATACAGGATTTCTTATCACCTAATATTTAGATCTATAGGATACCTAAAGTCTAAGTTATCCCCAAATTCAGATTGCAAGTTTTACTTATACAAAATTGTGAGTAAATTCGAATAATATTGTAATGTATCGGTTAAAGGTAAAAGAAGAAACAAACATTAAAAATATCCATCCTACATCATATATTTAACCCAAACAAACGCGTTAGTTTGTTAGTGACATACATAGGGATTGCATCACGAATGCGAGCTTTATTGCGCAAGGGATAAGACGTAGAATGGTTATGAAATGAGATGTGATGTCATGGCAGATCTGTTTTGGTTGGCATTGACCGGGTCCCACCATCGTTCATGGTGTGCGTACATTTCATGTATTTCCAGTTAACTTTATCCAATTGGTGTTGAGCCAAAACTTCACTATCACTACATAGTATAAAACAAAGTCGCTTTCCGCTGTCTGTCCCTATGTACTCGTATGCTAAGATCTTTGAAACTAAGCAACGGATTTTGATGCAGTTTTATTTAATAGATAGAGTGATTCAAGAGGAAGGTTTATATGTATAAAAAATGCCAAAATTTCCACGAGAGCGTTCACAACGCGGGTAAAACAACGGGGCGCTGCTAGTTCTTGATAAACTTCCATGTTTTTTTGCTACTATGGAGATAATTACTATTTTTACTTAGTGCCAAATTTACCCTTTCTATCTCGAACCACGGTCAACTAAATTTGGTTTTATAGAATACATTTTGAAGGTTTTAGATCTCAATTTAGCTCGACAACTTAAATTAAGTTAAAGTGATTAAGTTCAGTTGCGATAGTGAAATTGGGGTTAAAAACTGAGCATTCAATTAAGTTGATTTGAACTGTGAAGTTTACGATTTTGATAGTTTGAATTCAAGAGTAGGTTAGTGGCCAACCCTGGTGTCGGAGTTTTTAGACCGCCTAAAGGCCTCCAATGATCTGACGATTGAAACGACTGGGACCGACTGGACTGCTTAAAGTGCCCTCCGAAACACGAACAAAATATGATTCTGTCTCAGATAAAGAACTGGTATGTTTAATATTTTTAAATCCAGATGCTATAGAACATCAAACACACCCCTAATAAAGGTCGTTCTAGAAACGTCAAAGTTAATATAAAAAGTTGAAATCTATTTGCACGAAAAACGTGTTAAGTACCTAGAAGAGTGCTCGCTAAACTAATCTATCCAAGGACAAACATTTGCGCGTGAATAAGTGTAAATAACATCGATCACGTTTGTATATCGGAACACGATGTGTATGACTTTTAGTTTTTATTGTGAGGCTCTACGGGGAAGGCTATTATAATGCTTTATACATATATAGCTGAAGTTACTATAGATTAAATACATACATCTACATATACGAGTATGTCCTACTAATATTATAAATATTATAATGCGAAAGTTTTTGAGGATGTATTATGTATGTTTGTCACTCTTTCACGACAAAACTACTGGACGGATTTGGATCAAACTTTATAGTAATATAGGTTAGACATCAGAATAACACATGGGTTACATTTTATCCCGAAATTCCCGCGGGATGGGTAGCGCCACACTTCAAAGATCTTCTGTCGCCGATATTCCGCGACAGAACGCCAATACATGTTATCTCTACTAACCTAAAGAGTTTGTTTGTTTCAATGCACTAAATCTTCTATTTAAAGCTGGAGCGTTTGTTTGAACGCGCTAATCTTAGGAACTATCACTCCGATTGGAACCTTTAGTCCGCCATGGTAACCGAGGTTTGGTAATCAGTTACCTATGAAGAAATTTTGCTCTTTCCTGGTAATCCAGTTACAAACGAAGATTTTTCCTTCTGCTTTCGTAATTTTTTCGTAACCAATTATTGTTAAAAATAGGTAGGTACCAAAAAATATTAAAAAAAATAACCCTAACCTACCGAATTGCATGTATTTACGAGTACTTTGAGTATTTTCTTTGAGATTTGGGAGAACCTAACTTACTTTCGTGTGCCAAAAAGAACAAGTTTCATTATGTTAAAATCTTCGTTTGTAACTGGATTACCAGGAAAGAGCAAAATTTCTTCATAGGTAACTGATTACCACACCTCGGTTACCATGGCGGACTATAGCGATTGGAATAATTATTTTATTGGAAGAATTTACATTCAAGAGGAAGGTTATATGTATTGACTACTTTTTATCAATTTACAACGCGGATAAAACCGCGGGGCGCTGCTAGTTGCATTATATTTTACAAATAGCGGGCAATCTATGTTGGAGATCAGTTGCTCCGTCGCGGACAACGCAGTCTCTACATCTGATCCGCCTTCGCGACCTTTGTTGCCGATCGTCCGTCGGCGAAAGATCGGCAACAATGCATTACATTATTGTATGCATGACGCCACATTACTTTGTCAAATTAAAATTAAAAAATTCTCATTGACATGTAAGCACTTCTTCTAAAAGTGTGAATATGACAAGGTTCTTAGTATACTTGTATACCTACCCAAACCGGTGTTGCTAACTAGCTTTAGTAATTAGCACATTTGCCAAAAGTATGAGTCATAGCCTTATAAAGATACATAATATATTATTATACTACATACGTAATGTCTTGTCATCGATATTTTTGTGTGTTGCCAGAAATAATAATAAAACGTTGTTTTATTTGTTGCTGTGATGTTAGTTGTATCTATTTTGGCAAGGAAGTTGATGCTTAAGCAATAATTATTTTAACATAAATATATTATGTCAGGCAGTTTTTAAGCAATCTAAAGACAAGTAGCACAGATACTAGTCGGAAACTCCGTTGCGGATCTTTCACGACGCATCAAATGTGTCCGCTATATGTAAATTATATGCGACTAGCAGCGCCCCGCGGTTTTACCCGCGTTGTACCCGTTCCTGTGGGAAATTCAGGATGAAAAATAGGCCTATAACCTTCCCGTTGAATGTGGCTATCAATTACAAAAATAATTATTCAAATCGGACTGATAATTTCTGAGATTACCTCGAACATACAAACTAACAAACAAACTTACAAATTTTACCTCTTTATAATATTAGTATAGATAAAGTGTATCGATGAAAGATGCTCAACGGAGTTTCCGTCAAGTGTATCGTTGGCCTTAATTTTATAGAAAACGTGATTTTTTTCAAACCGCTCAATATTACTGAGGCTTTTCACCTAGAGGTTACAACCAACAAACTCGTACATACATAAGTTTATGAAATACGTATTTCCCTATTACATCATCACATAGTTCATTCTTAAGGTGTACAATTCTAAAACAAAAAATGGTAGGAGTAGGTTCAATGTTCGTGATTTGTTTAGTCACTCGTAAGTAGGAAGGTTGTATCTATGTGCTGATTAATAAAAAAACCGGCCAAGTGCGAGTCGGACTCGCGCACGGAGGGTTTTGTACTTTAAAAAACGGCAAAAAATGACGTTTGGTATAAGTCACCAAATCTTTTTTTATTGTGATTTAGTTTGGTTGGCAACTAGCTGCCCCGTGGTTTTACCCGCTTTTTGATAGTTCCCGCGGGAATTTGGGGATAAAATGTATTCCATGTGTTATTCTGATGTATAACCTATACTGTAAAGTTTCATACAAATCCGTGCCGCAGTTTTTGCGGGAAAGAGTAACAAACATACATACATCCATCCTCACAAACTTGCGCATCTATAATATTAGTAGGTAAGATAGTATAAAATAGACTATCATCATCTGATTACTTACAAACAGACAAACCATCTAATTTAATGGTTTATGACTCAACTGCGAGTTGATCTAATTCTCCGTGACCAAGAGGTCACGGTTCCCACTAATGAGACGAAAACCCACTTGATATCTATTACATTGCATAATCAGATTAATTATTATTCACGTCCTTTCGACTAGGCCACAAATATGTCACACAATTACAAGGTACAGTCATGGAAGTATGTCACTATTTACATAATTGTCACATGATGTGCGAATGCGAACATGGTGCGAACACGAACATTAATATTACCCTTCGTTTTGTACTGTAAAAGTAAGGTCTTAAATGATTTAGCTGGTTTAGCATGATAGCTCAAAAAATATCTATCTTATCTAACTTTCTTATTAAGAACTAACGGTCCAATTTAAATAATTATTTTTTTAAAGGTTAGCCACATTCAACGGGTTGGTTTTAGGCTATTTTTCATTCCAAAATTCCCACGGGAAAAGGCGCAAAGTGGGTAAACTAAAAACGCTCGGCGCTGCTAGTTATATCATAAATATGTCAGTATAAAATGACACTGGATGAAATTTCCACTTTAAATGCTTCCCAACCCAAATAAGGTACTTGTTTTAGTGCACATGTGGTGAGTTGACACTTTAAAGGATTCATCCAGGGATCAATTACGTATTACAGGCTTCATACTGTGTGATCTATCAGGTCTTCATTTTATTTGTGGTTGATGTTTGTCCTGCCAATTTCTTTGGATACAGTGTTATTTTATGTTTATGTACCCATAACTATTTTTGACTAAAAGTTTTTAAGCTTCTCCATCAAGCTAGCTTGATTGCATAAGCTATCAAGTACTATTGATTTTTATATCTTGATGTTTATTTTATGTGTTAAATGAACTTATCTAGAACTGCCAAGCGAATTTAAAAAAGCTGCTTGCAGTCGGATGTTGCTGCCTACTGCTGCGGTCTCTACAGAAAACAGACCATAAGTCTCGAAATTCCCACGGGTGTACCACCCTATAATACGTATAACCAATATTTTTTAGGCATTGGTAGCAATAGAATAAAACTTTCAATATAACGCACTATTGAAAAGTATAGTTAATATTATATTAAGTAGGCAACTTAGAGATAATTTTTCCATTTCGCTAAGTGGCTCAGCATTTATACTTGGAAATAAGTAAAGAATGATAATAGCAGCTGTCAATAATGGTAGTTAATATAAATCAATGGTGTGATTTGCCATAGTGAGTCACAATGGTCAGATATGGTCGCTGCTTTGAGGGGTCATGGCTTTTTTATTGAATACAATATCTGATTATGCGGGCTCTAGATGTTTCTATAAGGGAATGAATTTATACATTTTTTTATTGTTATTTAATTTGATAATCATTGTGAATTGAGACGGCTTTGTGTGATGAAGATCGTTTAATTGTAAGCTTAGTTATGTTTAATTTATGGATAATTTAATGCGACGTAATTAAATGTAATGGGCCATTAATTGTAGCGATTGCAATGTGCACCTCGGCCCTTATTTGGATAATAGCCGATAGTGGCTTCGTGGCGTAGTTTGACTTTCATATGTTGGCTCATTGTGATTGTTAAGCAACGTGCAGCTCGTCTTTTACTTGGATGGGTGGCCGGTAGGGCATTTATATATGAGCGCCACCATGCTTCGGAGAGGACGTAAATTGTTGGTTCCGTTTATTTCAATATACTATTTCGGAGGCCTTTAGGCGGTCAAAAGCTCCGTCACCAGGGTTGACCATTAACCTTGCTCGAACTTACTCACATTAATTTATGATTGTATGGAAATATTATTGTATTTGGTAATATAATCTTATATTAATCTTAGATTAAGTTAAATAAAGATTACTGTTTAAATAAAGCTTAAGTTATAATATAACGTGAGACATGAATCAAATAAAACAATGGACATACCTACAAAAATGTAATTATTATTAAAATCTTTATAATTAAAGATTTTAACCTCATATTCTGAATATAAATAAAATAAAATAAAAGTAGGTAATTCGTATTAAAATTAAATAATGATATTATCGTACAGAAAAACAAAATTTGAGAGGAAATAAGTTACATTTTTATTTGTTTTTATGATCTTACAGTATGATGAGTCCGAGCAGGTATTTATATAAAAAAATATTATGTAAAATTAGTTTCCTCTTGGGGAAGGTAAGTACCTATATAAAGCTACTTGGTCCCCGCGGTTTTAACCACGTTGTGCCCGTTCCCTTAAGAATTTCAAGATGAAAAATACCTGTAATCTTTTCGTTGAACGTGGCTATCTCTTGAAAAAAGAATATTTCAAATCCGATTGGTAGTTTCTGAGATTAGCGCATTCAAACAAACAAAAAACATTTTTTTCAGCTTTATTGTATTCTTCTTGTAGGTAAAGCATCCGTTTATAAATGTCTCTTTTCCCGCCTGAGAAATTCCCTTTGAAGAGAAAAATGGGAATTTCATTAAAACTTAAGTTGTACGAAATCCACCTAACCGCTTTTTGCATCTTCCCAAAATCCCGCTTGCAGTACAAGTTATAAATACTATATTATTTAAGTTCAGATATCTAATAACAGATTACTAAAACAAAAGAACATTAGAGAAAGTTCGGTGGCGAAATCGAAAAGCCCTTTGTGTAGTGTACCTTCCTACACGTGACTAAACATTGTGGCATTAGAAAAAGGGCTTTCTAGGTCACATCACGATAAAATGGAGAGTGAAAGTTAAAAACACGTTGTACTTTAACGAATATTTTGTATGCGCTTGCGCGTGTTCCGTTGGGAGTTGTCTAATAAATATATTCATTTATAGTGAAACCGATTTTGGAATTTGCTTTTTAAACTTTCACTTGTTTTCTTTTCTTATTTTGGAGATTTTTGGACGTGTTTATTTTTGTGATATTATGTTGTTAAGATTTTAAATATGGCTTAGCTTTTCTCGGAAGATTTTGAGCGTGTGTGCAGCAATAGTAAATAACAAAGGATGAAATTGCTTTTAATATCAAAAGAAAGCCATATTGTTTGGTATAATTTTGACTCTATATTCGAGAACTTACTTTTGAAAAGCAAAAGTACCTAGGTTGGAGCAGAAAAGTCAAGAAATTTGAGCTTAAACACTCTTAGGCAAGAATTTATTGCATGTTATACAACTACTATTACAACTAAACTAAGGGTACTAAATTTTATGGCCTTCGTTAGTGCATTCTGTTGACCCGGTCAATTTCTAAACAATTCTAAAAAAAATCTTGGCAAATTAAACGCATTTTTAATTCAAATAATACTGTGGGTATAGTTCCTCCTTTTTTATAATCGTTCTATACTAAACAACTCCGAGTAAATAATGAAAAGAGAGTGTACCTATGTATTCAAATTCCGATCGTCAATCAATCGTCGCGTCGCGTCGCCTCAATTCGTTGGGAGGCCAATTTCACGGATTGTATGTATGTACGAGTACGCAGAAACAAGTTTAAAACAACTTTAACTTTCGCTTCCTAATAAACAGTGTCATTAACTTATTATGCAATGGTCGATGCAAATTGTATGATGCATTGCATCCAGGGACATGTTTATGCAATTTACCAACGGACATCAATCACATATTATGGTAATCAATCACAAACGATACGAAATAGAATTTATAAGAGATTGCTCGGTACAATATATACCTAGGAATAAATTGTAAATTTTGTTTAAGAATTATCTTGTTCAAATGACGTCTTAATGTTTAACTTTATCTTTACTGCTTGTGACCTTTTATTAGAAAAAATATGCTCTAATATATTGCAAATATACCTATACAAAAAAAAGAATATTTTTAGCATTTAGAAATCAAAGTTTCGACAGTATTTTTTTAACAAGCGTTAAGCGTATACATTAGTTTATATACTTAACGTAAATATAGGTACAGTATTTACAGTATATAATATTATCCATCTTTAAACACACATAATTATATATACTTCAGTTACTGATCATAATCATGTTAAACTAAGGAAATAGAAATGTCATTCACTTGTGTAATTAGTTCGGAAAAGAAACCCGTGGAAACATCTATATAAGTACCTTCCTCTCGCAAAAGTAAAACGTCGTCAAACTGGTTTCCTACCTGTTTATGTACGAGTTTATATAACGTTTGCGTATAGTAGTACCACCTATAAGTGTATATATATATAGTTAACGTAGGTATATGTTACTCCATGACATAATACACAGGTAAAGTTGAACGCAATAGGATTTACGGTTAATTAAACGGACGTAACATAATAACATACTTGTTATAATTACCTTATTTCACTATTGAATTGTGTGGTCAAAAATATATGTTAACATTCACGAAAATAAAATAAGACACGAGTCAACTTTTATCACAAAAAATAAGTAAACAAAAATTGCGAAACAATTACGTACACAAATGCTAAGTAGGGCGCGCCAAATTTTAAAAATATGACAACAAAAAGACACAGAAAAACTTACCATTTTGCGCAAACAATGCGAGTAGGAGTACGGGAACAATTATAGCTAAGCTTGCCATTGTTTATTATAAAATTCACCCACGAAATTTAATTATTAAATTCACGGATCGTAAAGGCGATCGCACGGTACGTCTGGCTGAGAGCGAATGGCAAGCGAACGCACGAACAAGATTCAAACATGACGCGAGACGCGATAAAACGCGCGGGGAATAAAATTGGCCGCTTCGAAACCGGCCGGGCAGCTGTTTGGTTTTACTAACTGTACTCATATTTAAGTTTTAATTTGTAATAAGCAGATAATTTGATTTAATTGGAACTATATTAACAACTGTACTCAGATACGTCAAATCCTTCCTTAGAGATTTTATGAGTGATTTTGATATGTAATGTATGAAAAATTATATCAATTAGTTAAGTGTCGTTTTAGTGGACGTCTCTGAGTGCGGCTCTAAGAGATACTTTTACGTATTTACAAGAACAATAATTTAAATATCATTTTTATTTGACAATCTAGTAGTGACAATATGAAAGTGAAATGTTTTTATTGGCAATTTACAACATTATGATACTTTCGAATATTTTCAAAATAGAGACTTGATTTTTTCTCATTCATCTTAATGTGGTTAAGTTATCACAATTTTCAACTATTTTAAAAGGAAAATAAAATTTGTCTCTAAATAAATACATAAAGCAGTTTCATGTCGCTAGTGTGAAAGAAAATACGTTTACTATAGGCACAGTATAACTACTGTGCTATAGGCGCGGCTTTTGGCGGGCTCGGTCTGCCAAGTAACTACTTGCATTCTCAACTTATGCGACAAAGAAAAATAGTTACTACAGCAACGTTGATATTATGATAAAAATAGCAGCGCACTGCGGTTTTACCCACCGGTTTTATAGTTCCCGTGGGAATTATGGGATAAAAAGTACTCTATCAGTTTCTTCATGAATGTATTATGTTATGATATGGGATGGTATTAGCCGGTAATTATTAAAGTTTAAGCGGTGAATGGAATGGAACGGAAGAGTGAATGAATAATTGAATGAGTGAGAGAAAGAAGAAAGTAAGTAGAGAACAAAATGGCGATATGATTTACTTACGGTGAATGTACGGTGTGATGATTAAGCTGAAAATGAATAGTAATTCGAGAAATACAATCGTTTAATTTACCTCAAGAACCCACATAGATTTATATATCCTACTAATGTTATAAATGCGAAAGTTTGTGAGATGTATATATGTGTATTTGTTACTGTTTCACGAAAAAACGAATAGACGGATTTGGATGAAACTTTACAGTAATATAGACTAAACATCAGAATAACACATGGGATACATTTTATCCCGAAATTCCTGCGGGAATGGGAATAACGCGGGTAACACCGCGGGGCACAGCCAGTTTTTTATCGATTTTATCCATTCCAAGATCCACTTACTTTTCATTTTACAGAAACTTCTATGTTATCAGTTATCACTAAAATAACATACTCGTAACAATCAAACAAACGTAGTAGCATTTAGTTTTAAAACTATTCAGACATAATTAAACCTATTTATATTTCACAAACAAGAATTTCGTTTATGTTTTTACAAGCTCTCTATCCCTGCACTCATTTCGATGTTCCAATTAGATCCAAAATATACGTGACACAAGTTTATTTATAATCCGTCCGCCTTTATCTTACGTGAAACATTTTAGAGTCAGTTATAAACATCATCTTAGGCAGCATGTCCAGTGAATCTAATAAAAATAAAATCTTCGTTTTTATTTTATGATTGACTAGTAGCGACCCACGGTGTTAATGTAATCTATCTAATATATAAAATTCTCGTGTCACGGGGTGCGTGGTTGAACTCCTCTGAAACGGCTTGACCGATTCTCATGAAATTTTGTGTGAATATCGGGTAGTCTGAGAATCGGACAACATCTATTTTTCATCCCGAAATTCCCGCAGGAACGGGTACAACGCGGGTGAAACCGCGGGGTGCAGCTAGTGTTATATATAAAATTCTCATGTCACGGGGTGCGTGGTTGAACTCCTCTGAAACGGCTCGGCCGATTCTCATGAAATTTTGTGTGAATATCGGGTAGTCTGAGAATCGGACAACATCTATTTTTCATCCCGAAATTCCCGCAGGAACGGGTACAACGCGGGTGAAACCGCGGGGTGCAGCTAGTGTTATATATAAAATTCTCATGTCACGGGGTGCGTGGTTGAACTCCTCTGAAACGGCTCGATCGATTCTCATTAAATTTTGGGTGCATATCGGGTAGGTCTGAGAATCGGACAACATCTATTTTTCATCCCGAAATTCCCGCGGAAACGGGTACAACGCGGGTGAAACCGCGGGGCGCTGCTAGTATTACTATATTATTTTAAAGATTCGTCTACATCCGTTCAGTAGTTTTTACGCGAAAGAGTAACAAACATATACATCCGTCCTCACAAAATTTTGCATTTATAGTATTAGTAGGATACTGGTATAATAGCACTCGTGGCGTGGTTTGACTAACAGATAGAGATTTAAAGAGTGATTTCGACATTTACTGCGTTAATCATAAACGCTCTCCAACTAAAACACTGTTAGTGAGTGTTTTGTCTCTTTTGCTCTTTTGGAAAATAGCGTATGTCAGAAAGGGACAAACCATTTGATAGCTAAATTGCTGCTAGTAAAAGCTTATGAATAAGGCCTTTAATGTATAAAAAATTAAGTCAATTAGTGAAGTGTCTTTAAAAGACGTTTGCGGCAGTAAGAGCGATGAGCGATTAGCTCATTGCAATTGTAAAAAACTTGCAGCTCGGACTCTACTTGCATAGGTGGTCTAAAGTGTCAATTTTATCTGAGCTCTACCGTGCTTCGGAGTGCACGTAAAATTGTCGGTACTGGATTTTAGTAATGGCGGAGGCTTTTAGGCGATTCAAGATGTTACATTGCAATTGTTTAAGCAACGTGCAGCTCAGCCCCGACTTGAATAGTAGCCGATACTCGTAATTCTATCTGAGCTCTACCTTGCTTCGGAGTGCACGTAAAATTGTCGGTACCGGATGTTAGGAATGGTGGAGGCTTTTAGGCGAACTAAAAACTGTGATAACTAGGTTGGCCACTAAATTCATACTTACTTTCTATGGAATTCTATTCCTTGATAATTTATTTTCTTTAACTTGAATTGTAACTTGAAGCAGTTAGTCCAGCTGCTTCTAAACATTTCCGAGCGAGCAATCTATTTATCTTGCATGCAAGGAAATGCTGCTTTTATGTAACTATGTACAAACATATGTATATGTACCCACTTTATACATTGTATAATTGTATAACTATTGTATTATTGCATATAGGTAGACAACAATTACATGTTAATTCCCATTGTTGCCTATCCGTTGCATCTGATTCATAATTTATGGAAAGTCCATCGTTTTCATGAGGAAATTACGATGTATAATACAAACGAATGAATGAAATGAGTCAATATTCTTTGACGTCTTGGGAAGGAAAATAAAATTTTATTGAAATGAATAGTACCTATAACTGAAGACAGTATTTATTTTTAGTTTACCAATAAACGAATTGGGATGAAACAGAAAAGGGTATTTTATAGATAGGATTAACGTTGCATTTCTATACAGGGTGATTTCGGGGTCGTGATCCCAACCATTTTTTACTGACTCAGTAAATAAATGATTGCGATGCTACCTGTATTTATTTTAATTTAAACAAAGATGATTCGTTATTTACGTACTTTTATTTAAAAATTATTATTGACTCAAAATGCGTGGTCACCCTACTTTTAATATTACTTGTCTTGACATAAGTTTTCTTGGGAAATAGTAGGGTGACCATGATCTCGAATTATCGCAGTTTTTTTTTGCTGACTAAAATAAGTCGCTGGTGTACTGTTAGTCCTAACCTATCGTGATGCTTAGGAGAAAGTAATTTAAATGCTTCTTTCTTGCTCCACGACCCCGTAATCACCCTGTAGCAGCTGAACGCTCAATGGACCAATCAGAACGCATTGCAACTGTCAAAATCTATTCTTGTATGGTGATTGGCCAGTTGAACTCCGCACCTCTTATCCTGCTAATATGAAAACTGACTTTCCTTACTCTTACTTACTTACTCTATTGTAACTTACGAGTACGTTTGACTAAAGGGGCCCATACACGGTAAGATTTATTTAGAACGATCGATCGAATCGATGGTGTATGTCAAGATCGTTCGTCGTTTCGATCGGTTTGACGCGACGGATCGTACAGATAAATCTTACCGTGTATGGGCCCCTTAACGGACTTCCGTCCAAACGTTGACGAGCACATGAAACTATGTTTGCATAAAAATACATTTAATTAATTAATTAAAATGCAATCAGGAACAGTCAGAATAAATAATTAAAACATCATTAATTAGTCACCAATCACAATGTGAAGGACGTTTAAATCCAACTCGTTAAAAGATTGTTGATTATATGACGTGACGCAGACAAAATCACAGATTGGTGTAATAATAGAACGCATTTCTGGGATTACGCATCGTGTGTTTGTCTTAAGTCGTTGCTTATAAAACCACACGCGCACCTCGTCATCTTTACTAATATAATAAAACTATAGAGTTTGATTTTTTGTTTGTTTGTTTGAACGCGCTAATCTCAAAAAGTACCAATCCTATTTCAATAATTATGTAATTAGTAATGGATAGCCAGGGAATGGGTATAACGCGGGTAATACCGCGAGACGATGCTTGTTAATAATATAAGGATTACAACCTATTTACTACAGTCCGGCAAGTATAACTTGGCGCGGCTGGGCGCCACTGTGTTCCACTGTGAATGTACTTTTATAACTGCTTCTCTTGTATGTACCACTTTTTATCACTTTAGGCATGATGATAGCACAGTAGTTAGCAAAATATTCGCAACGATGTTTACTATGAACTCGGAAGTGTCAGAGTGAATTTTCAAGATGGCCGTTTTAGTTCCTCAAATCGCCACCGCCAACTTATACTTGCCGGACTGTACTTGTATTCTTGCTGTACCGGTTATTAAAAGTTTATTAAAATTAAACGTCCTTAGCAGAAAATCGCTTTAATTCAACAAAAACTTAACGTTATGAGACCTTGCTTGATAATACAATCATTTGACATTAGTCACTGTCTTTTTCATTCATTTGGTCGTGGTTTTTTCCTAATACATTTACAGCCTTAGAAATAAAAATAGAGTATATTAGTGTATTACAGAGTGTATACTCTAAATAAAATTAGTATAAATTATGGCATTTCCTTTCACATTTTTGACGATGAATAATACATATGTATATTTTAGATTTATTCCTAGCACCAAGGAGGTTTATAGGCCTTTTCAACAACTTCAAAATGTAAGGAGATTTCCAACTCGTGTATTTTTTTGTATATTATTAAATATCTGAAGTAATAACTTCAGATAGTTTTTTCGTTTATATCTCCATGTTATATAACAATTCTTTGATTAAGGGTATGCTTACAAAATATCCGATCTTAAACAGATTTCATAAACGTAATTCCAATGAAAATCATTTTTTACTGCTGTATTACATAGTTGATGCCAACTTTGGGAGGAAACTTAAGAAAGCTTAGCCCCCAACCATCGCATCAGACTTTAAAGAGTTTGAATACCTACGCTACGTGCGGCTTCTATTGGTACCATCGCGGCAGCAAGGTACCGGGTCTAGGAGCCCAACTCAACAAAAACCAATGCAACGGCAATTTAGTGTTAAGGTACTGCCAGACGTGCTCATTACTAGCATGCTTATGTCATTTTATTGAGCAAGTGCTCATTAGTAGCACGTGTGTACTGTAATGAGCATGCTTATTTAGAGCATGCTCAAAAATCAAACAACGTTTGATTTTCGAGCATGCTACCTGAGGCGCGGGTAGGGGGGGGGGGCGTGATCGGAAAACGTCTGAACATGTTTTATGCAATTAATTGATGTAATTAATTAAAACAAGCATTATTTCTGGCAAATGTGAACAGTTTGCAGAGCATGCTAATTTTAAGCAAGCTTATTAGCATGCTTTTTTTGAGCACGTCTGGCAGTACCTTTATAGCTACACGAAATAGTAAAGATACAATTGTATACACTTAGTTATTACAAGCGAAATCCTATAATCATCGCCATTGTGTGATTGTCTGAATAAATGTTTCTATATCTATTTCCAATCAGATCGAATGAATTCACTGACATGACATTTGTGTTAAAGGTTGATTTTTTTAATTTTTAACAAATTATACAGAAAAATACAATACGACGCAAATGTAAAAAATAATAATGTCAAAGCGTTATGTTTGACATAAATGCAGCATAAACCAATCAGAGGGACAGTGTCGCATGGAACTGTCAGGTTAAAGCCAATAAGGCGGAAAGAGCCGCTAAGACCTGTCAAGCTGCACTCGAACCGACCAATCATGGGTTTTTATAGATAAGTTCTATCAATCTGCAGCAATCAGAACTGTGTGTTGACAGACTGTAGCCAATCAAAGACTTCGTGCCGCATCCCCAATTACGCTTTCCAACAACGCGCACCTTCAATGTTTAACTTATTTTTTACAACTTGTGGCCTTTTATTGGAAAAACAAAAATATGCTCTAATATACCTATTGCAGATATGTAAATGCATTTTATAGTATTGTTTACAATTTTGCAGAAGTCAAGGTTTCAAAAATATTCTTTAAACAAGCGTAAATACCAATATTAAACCTGTTTATGTACGTCGTTTATATAACGTTTGCATGTAGTAGTGCAACCTTTATATGTATTTAATTGTTTACGTACATACATATATGTTACTGCATCACATAATTTACACATTCGCTCTCAGCCTAACGTACCCTGCGATCGCCTTTACGGTCCGTGAATTAAGTAATTAAATTTCGTGAATTTTATAAAAAAACAATGGCAACCTTAGCTATGATGATTCCCGTGCTCCTACTCGCATTGTTTGCGCAAAATGGTAAGTATTACTTAGACTTTTTGTTCTTCTTTTTTTAAAATATGGCGCGTCCTACTAAACATTGACATTAAACACATCTAAATAACTAATTTAATACATCTACTAATGAAAGACTTCCCGGTTCGCGCTAACCTGGACTTAGCAACAGCAAGCTATGTCTATTCCGCGTATCTCCACGTACCATAGGGTTACTCAAGTTTCGGCGGGCATACATTATATTTTCAAATATATATAACGAAGGAACGGTAAGAATTCGACTGGATTTAAAACGTTCCCTTAGTGACTCACGTGACCCCAGATTAAAAATCGCGCGAAAAGCTTTCTTTTGGAGTAAAAAAATCGATTGAACGTCGGCGGCACCTCCCCACAATAGTACTTCATCACTACATAGTCACTACATAGTATAAAATAAAGTCGTCTCTTTTTCGTGTCTGTCTGTTTGTCTGTCTGTATGCTTAAATCTTTAAAATTACGCAACGGATTTTGATGCGGTTTTTTGTAATAGGTAGAGTGATTCAAGAGGAAGGTTTTTATGTAAAAAAAATCCGGAAATTCCCACGGGAACGGGCACAACGCGGGTAAAACCGCGGGGCGCTGCTAGTATAAAATAAAGTCGTCTCTTTTTCGTGTCTGTCACACTGTTTGTCTGTCTGTATGCTTAAATCTTTAAAATTACGCAACGGATTTTGATGCGGTTTTTTGTAATAGGTAGAGTGATTCAAGAGGAAGGTTTTTATGTAAAAAATTCCCGAAATTCCCACGGGAACGGGCACAACGCGGGTAAAACCGCGGGGCGCTGCTAGTATACCATAAGATATAAACAAAGTAGATATTCCTTGCCGTTTCTTCATTTGTTATTTGCCTAATCTTATGACCGCAAAAGACGCTGAGCTTAGCTTACCCGAAAGTGAATTTATATGAGAACCTCACTGTAATTTTAAATCTATGACTAATCCTAAGAATTTAGTGCTAGTGTCAAGAGGTAATGAGTACTCCCTAACTTGATTACTGGGACGAAAATTTAATGACATTCGAATGAATCTATACTTTTTTTAGTTATAGAACAGATATACATAGCAAATAGGAATATATTAGGAATAAACCCACAATATTATTTTAATTATATATGGGTTTGGTTTGCTAAGTATTTTTTTTAGAATAGTTAAAAAATATAGATTACACTATCGAGGAATATAAAATTAAGTACCTAATTTTGTATAACCTGCAGGAAATCTCGCCGAAGAGTAGGTATTTAATCCCAACTTTTTTTACTGTACTACACCAAGTTATTTTAAACAAATAGTACCTATATACGTTTTGCCAAAGTAAGCTCCCTCCCGTACGTAAAATCAAAATTATAAGAAATAATATGGTTTGCTTTTGATATTAAAGCAACGACAGCAGTGATAGCGGCGACAGCAGCGACAGCCGCGACACCAGCGACAGCCGCGACAGCCGCGACACCAGCAACAGCCGCGACAGCAGCGACAGCAGCGACAGCGGCGACAGCAGCGACAGCGGCGACAGCAGCGACAGCGGCGACAGCGGCGACAGCGGCACATTACTCGGCACATTACTCGTACCACTGATGACAGTATTTATTGTTACTTTATTTACCAATAAAATAAAGTGAAAAACATAGAAAGGGGTATTTTATTGGTAGGATTAACGGTGAGTTTCCATAGAAGCTGAATGCAGGTCAATCAACCAATCACAATGCATTGCAACTGTCAAAATCTCTTCTTGTTGTCTTTGGTCAATTGAGTTCCACTACGTTCTTCTTACATGAAAACTGACTTCCTTTACTCTAACTTACTTACGTTAATCTAACCGAGTTCCCTTCAGACGTTGACGAGCACATGTCTCAACTATGTATATTTGCATAAAATTACATTTAATAAAATGCAATCAGGAATACCACACGATAGTGTGGTTGTTTTAAGTCGTTGCTCATAAATCATCTATCATCTATCTAGTCATCTATAATATAACTAAAGAGTATGATTTTTTGTTTGTTTGTTTGTTTGTTTGTTTGAACGTGCTAACCTCAGAAATCCTATTTCAATAATTGTGTAATTTGTAATGGATAGCCAGGGAGTGGGCATAACGCGGGTAAAACCGCGAGACGATGCTTGTTAATAATATGAGGATTACAACTTATTTACTACTTGTATAATTGCTATACCAGAGTTATTAAGTAAAAGTTATTTAAAATTAAACGTAGGTACTTAGCAGAAAATCGCTTTAATTCAACAAAAACTTAACGTTATGAGACCTTGCTTATTAATACAATCATTTGACATTAGACACTGTCTTTTTCATTCATCTGGTCGTGGTTTTTTCATAATTTACATCAGAAAATAAACTGTATCAGCCTTATGAACAAAAAAATGTTCAAAGAGTATATTAGTGTATTACTTTGAATAAAATGAGTATAAATTATGGTATTTCTTTACACATTTTTGATGATGAATAATATATATATTTTAGACTAGCAACAAGTATAACGGCTTTTTTGACAACTTCAAAAATGTAAGGAGATTTCCATTTCGTGTTTTTCTTGGTATTTTTATTTCTTCACATAGTTTTTTTATATCTTCGTCTTATACAAAATAATTTGAACAATTCTTTCATTAAGGACATGCTGACAAAATATCTAATCTTAAACAGATTTCATAAACGTAATTCCAATGAAAAGCAAACTTCGAAAACTTCTTTGAACTTTGACTTCAAACTTCGCAGTCAGGTTTACATGTACAAGTCATCAATAAGGCTGTTCCAGTCAATTAATTATAAAAGAACAGACTTTGCTAACAGTGGTGTAGCAACAATGGCGAAGAAGGCGACTATTATGTTGGGGAGCGATCGAGTCACTCCGTTGTTACACCTGTCTCCAACGCATTGGACACAGGACTTCATCTTGACCAAATCGCCACCACTATGTGCTTCCTTAATTTCCTCACAATTACCTCTCTCCGATGCACATCCTCGTATGTACCATGACTTGTCCAAATCTGTAGGCAATAACGCATAGTTAGTACATATATATTAATGTATACTAATATTATAAAGAGGTAAAATTTTTAAGTTTGTAAGTTTGTTTGTATGTTCGAGCTAATCTGCGATTGTTAGGCAATGTGCAGCTCGGTCCCTACTTTGATGGGTGGTCGATAGTGGCATTTCGTGCCATGGCATACAGAGATTTGCAGGGCACGTAAAATTGTCGGTCCCGGTTGTTTAAATCGATTCACCAAGTCGGAGGCCTTTAGGTGGTCTAAAAATTCCGACATCAGGGTTGCCTACTAACCTGCACGAACTTACTTGCTTTAGTATAGAAGCACAGATGAACAGTTTACTTGTTCTTCTTCATCGAGTGGATGGTCAACCTGACTAATCCTGGTGTCAGAGTTATTGAGCCGCCAAAGGCCTCTGACATGGCTCATGCAACGACTACTATCCGTAGAAAGTAACCGGCGCGGGACCGACGGCTTATCGTGCCCTCCGAAGCACGGAATCGTCTTACTTACTAGTACTTACATTTATACACTTCAATATACGTCAGACATGTGTTCATTTTTTCTTTGTTGCTGTCATATGGGCACACTTTGACAGGTGTGGTGTTGGTGACAGTTTCACAGTCGGTGCAGGAGTAGCACTCGGCCCCTCTATGAGGAGAGGGGGCGAGGAGTTTCCGGTAGGACTCGCTGGAGACGGCAGAACCTTTACCTAAGAATCAATCATTGTTGAACTATACTAGTATTTGTGTTTTACCGCACTCAGAGACGCATTAAATTGATACTAATTAACGCAATTTTTCATACACTACATGACAAAAAAGTAACAAAAATATTATCCTTTAATGTCCACCGTCTTCTTATCTCACTGAAGATATCAGCACAGGGAAGAGGCGTAATCCCCATGTTAAAATAAAGAAGCATTAGGTGTCTCTGTGTATACATCACTGTAAAGTTTCATCCAAATCTGTTCAGTAGTTTTGGCGTTAAAGAGGCACCAACATACATACATCCATATTCACAAACTTTCACATTAAATAAAATATTAAGTAAAATTTACTGCTTTCTTAAGTTTAAGCGAACACTACTAGTTTTGTATTAATACTACGTTTACGGATACACTTAGTAGTTCCAATCACTACATAGTATAAAATAAAGTCGTCTCTTTTTCGTGTCTGTCTGTTTGTCTGTCTGTATGCTTAAATCTTTAAAATTACGCAACGGATTTTGATGCGGTTTTTTGTAATAGGTAGAGTGATTCAAGAGGAAGGTTTATATGTAAAAAAATTCCCGAAATTCCAACGGGAACGGGCACAACGCGGGTAAAACCGCGGGGCGCTGCTAGTTAAAAATAAGTATGATTTATTAAATATCACTCACCATCATTCTCGACATATGTACACAAAACTACACTTAAGAAAATGTATGTAACAACTAAAATAATCCGATCCATTCTAAATAGTCGTCCCATTGAAATCAGAATAAAAATAATTCAATGTAACTTAGTTGTTTTATACCAAACTTTTATCATCCATAATCGTTTGATCGCCGCGCACTGTTGACCTTAAAAAATTGCTTTCTTTTATGTAAATCACCATTTAGCTTATCGTTATTAATGTTATACTAATATTATGCACTTACTTTTTATGAAAAACTGTATTGTTTATGATTTATAGAGTACAGCGGAGTTTTAATTTAGAGGAATACCTAAATATTACGCACGAGTTATGAAACAACTTATTATTATTATTTTAATCAGCAACCGAAGTACAGAACTAAAGCTTCTAGAAGCGCCAATGCGCCAAGAGTTAATAGGTTTTGACTATTTTTTTATTGACAAAATCGTTCGCATAATGGCATGTGAGAGCGGTCACTGTGCCAGGGGTTACTGGTTCGATTCCCACCCGAAATCAACAATATGTCCTGATATTTAGTTGGTTGTTGTAGGTGATATTGTTGTACGTCTGAGTGTCAATTATATATTCATTTGAAGTATTTGTCGATGTTATACAAGCTGAGATTAGATTTACTAGTTTTTAAACTTGGCTCGGGTTTGAGATCATCAACCCGCATTTGGCAAGCGTGGTGATTATGCCTAATTCTCCTCACTGTACGGATTTGTCCAGTGAGATGAGAGGCCTTTGCCCAGCAGTGGGACATTGCAGGCTAATACTTTTTTATCTATGTAACTGAATCGGTAAGGATGAAAAAAAACAGTTAGTTTTTTGACCTTTTAATGACACATAGTACATACTAGTTTTACATATCAAACAAGAGTATAGAAAACACAGGATTTTGAATCAAAAAACAATGTTGAATGACGATTTTTATCAAATACAGTATATTTCTTACACCTAAGAACAAAGCCACATCGCCTTTGATGCGTTGTCGCATCGCAATAATGGCGTGTTGTAAAGTGGGTCGCAGTTGCTATATCGTGCTATACGAGTATTGTTGATATCAAGCAATTTTACAATCTGAAAACAGTGCATTCTATATACAAAGTATATTTTAATTTTTTTTAACATTTAAAATTATGATTTTGGTTGCGACTGCAGCAGCAAGCAGCAACGGCCGACTGCAGGCACTACTACCAGAATTGATGATTCTGTATGAAATTTCGAGCACGACATCATTGCTGATTGCGGTCGGCAGTTGCTGCCTACTGCTACGCTCGCTAACAAAAACACACCTTTACACTTTGTATATGAACTCGATGGAACTCTGTTTGTAAATTCGGTAAATGTTAATACCGCTACCATTGCTAATTATGGCAATAAATTTAATTTTCTTCTTATTCTTAATGTGGCATCATTCTAAATTTTCATTTACGTTACTGTATGATATAACAGATACGGCAGCAATAGCAAGGTAAAGATGTAAGATCCAGTTGTCATTTTGCTGCCCGAATTACACAGATCTCCTGTACATACTCTGCAATTTTTTGCAGTGAAATCTCCACCAATAGCAGTACTACATTTTAAATCTGGAGTTTCTGTATCAGACGCTGTGGCACAACCACGAATGATCTTCTTTACGCCATTGTCTGTGGGAACAATCAGAAAATATATTTAAAAAATACCTAGAAAAGCATATGAAGGGTCAAAAAAAATATATTAAAAAACTAACTGTAGCTGTAGCGCCGCGGTTTCACCCGCAGTGCACCCGTTCCCGTGGGAATATCCGGATTTTTATAACTTATTATCCTATTCCTGACCTAGATGAATAAACTGAAAAAAACAATCACTAAAATCGGCCCAGCCGTTCTCGAGTTATAAACTGTGTAAATTCACGACTTTCTTTTATATACATAGAAATATTTATTTTTATTATTTTTTAATATGTGATGACAAGTATGACATGTACTTTGGGTAGGGTTTTGACCGCTATGCCAACCATTTTGGTCGCAAAAAACTAGAAAATACCTACTTTTCTATCTTTTCACCTATTCTAACCAAATATGTTTAAAAGTGAAATATATTTTGACGAACGCTCAGTTTACAATGAGGAGGAGGATCTTCTTTTCTTTCTTATTCTCCTCACTGTACTGATATCTTCAGTGAGATGAGAGGGCTTTACCCAGCAGTGGGGCATTACAGGCTAATTACTACTACTCAATTTACCTTCATAAGAAGTGACGAAACATCTAAAATCTCCGTTTGTTGATCTTTTCTGTCTGATTGAGTGTAAGAAAGCTGCTCTCGGCAATGCGCCATGGATAAGACCCATCTGAAAATTATGTAATATCAATGTAAATTACATAATATTACGTTTTATTATATAGACACACGATATTAAGACGTAAGAGCTTGTAAGATCAGAATTCAAAAACAAGCTTTTTATATGCCACTTCAACCTTTTTTATCTGTTGATAACGTGAACATGTCCTTTCATAAACCTATAGAATTTTCGAAATCGGTCTATCAACGGCGGAGATGTCAGCTAACAAACATACAAAAAAAATGCATACAATCGAATTAGGAAGCTATTAATTTTAGTTTTAAAATCAGTTATGAATAGTATAAAAGACGGTGATATCTTGTACCTACTAGCTGTGCCCCGCGGTTTCACCCGCAGCGCCCTCGTTCCCGTGGGAATTTTGAGATTTTTATTCCTTATTTTTCTTATATAAAAACCTTGTCCTGACCATAAGGAACACATTAAAAAAAGAATCATACAATTTGGTGCAGTCGTTCTGAAGTTATGCGCTTAGCAACAGATTCAGCGATTCATTTTTATATTTTAGGGCTCCCACACAAAACTGCGATGCGATGCGATGCGAATTCCATTTAATATATTCATCTCTTTTCTTTGTACTGTAGTAATGGCGATAGATATAACTATTTCAGTTCGCATCGCATCGCATCGCAGTTTTGTGTGGGAGCCCATAGATTAGACATTACGTTACGTCAGAACTTACGTACGTCCGTACTCAGACGTCAAATGCTTCGTTAGTAAAGATTTAACTAACGATTTTGACATATATATGAAAAAATACGTCAATTTGTTAAGTGTCGATTTAATAGACGTTTCTAGTGCGTTTATTAAAACGAAGGAAGAAAACTATTTGTTGATACTCACAGACTGTGTATCATTTTCATCTGATTCTTGAGTCGGTGCCACCGTTGTTGTAGTTATTCTTGCTGCTGTCGCTGCGGTCGCTGCTGTGGCTGCGGTCGCTGCTGTCGCTGCTGTCGCCGCTGTCGCCGCTGTCGCTGCTGTTGCCGCTGTGGCTGCTGTCGCCGCTGTCGCTGCGGTCACTGCGGTCGCTGCTGTCGCTGCAATGGCTGCTGTCGCTGCTGTTTCTCTTCTTGCTGTTGTTGCTGTTGTAGGTGTCGTGTCTGTTGTTGCTGTTGTTGGTGTTGTATTTGTTGTGTCCGTTGTTGCTGTTGTTGGTGTTGCTCTTGCTGCTGCTGTGGCTGCTGTCGCTGCTGTAGCTGCGGTCGCTGCAGTCGCCGCGGTCGCTGCTGTCGCCGCGGTCGCTGCTGTCGCCGCGGTCGCTGCTGTCGCCGCGGTCGCTGCTGTCGCCGCGGTCGCTGCTGTCGCCGCGGTCGCTGCTGTCGCCGCGGTCGCTGCTGTCGCCGCGGTCGCTGCTGTCGCCGCGGTCGCTGCTGTCGCCGCGGTCGCTGCTGTCGCCGCGGTCGCTGCTGTCGCCGCTGTCGCTGCTGTTGCCGCTGTGGCTGCTGTCGCCGCTGTCGCTGCGGTCGCTGCTGTCGCTGCAATGGCTGCTGTCGCTGCTGTTTCTCTTCTTGCTGTTGTTGCTGTTGTAGGTGTCGTGTCTGTTGTTGCTGTTGTTGGTGTTGTATTTGTTGTGTCCGTTGTTGCTGTTGTTGGTGTTGCTCTTGCTGCTGCTGTAGCTGCTGTAGCTGCGGTCGCTGCTGTAGCTGCGGTCGCTGCAGTCGCCGCGGTCGCTGCTGTCGCCGCGGTCGCCGCTGTCGCCGCGGTCGCCGCTGTCGCCGCGGTCGCCGCTGTCGCCGCTGTCGCCGCTGTCGCCGCGGTCGCCGCTGTCGCTGCAGTCGCTGCTGTCGCCGCTGTCGCCGCGGTTGCCGCTGTCGCTGCAGTCGCTGCTTTCGCTGCGGTCGCCGCTGTTGCTGCTGTCGCTGCAGTCGCTGCTGTCGCTGCAGTCGCTGCGGTTGCTGCTGTCGCTGCGGTTGCTGCTGTCGCTGCGGTCGCTGCTGTCGCTGCGGTCGCTGCTGTCGCTGCGGTCGCTGCTGTCGCTGCAGTGGCTGCGGTCGCTGCTGTCGCTACTGTTACTCTTCTTGCTGTTGTTGCTGTTGTAGGTGTCGTGTCTGTTGTTGCTGTTGTAGGTGTCGTGTCTGTTGTTGCGGTTGTAGGTGTCGTGTCTGTTGTTGCGGTTGTAGGTGTCGTTCTGTAGGCTGTCTGTGTAGTTATAGTATTTTGAATCGTTGGTGCATTATTTGGTGATCTTAAAGCAGCGGTCGAACTTAAAGCTGTTGCCGTACACGTTTGCACATCGTTAGATGAAGGCACATCACAATCTCGACAAACGTAGCATTCTAAAGCGTTACCTGCAAATAAGAAATGGTTTATTTATTAATAACTGTTCCCTGTTTGATGTATACATTTCATATTTACAACTAAAAAGTAATATAAACAAGTAAGGGCGGTTGCTTTAGCTTACGCTTACGCACCAGTGAAGGTTAACGCAAAATGTCAATCTCGACAAACGTCCTATGTGAGAAAACTTAGCTTTCTACTGGCTGCCCGAATACCTTTACAGGCTGTGATTTAAGTTATTTAATAACGCATTTACCAGACATTCAACAGCATACGTAAACGTGAAACGAACGCATTTACGATAGCCAATCGTTTGAATCAACCCATCCTCAATTAATTATTAGCGTTTGAAAGAGACCTTTACACAACAATGAAATAATTACACAAAGATATAATTTTAACGAAAAAAGGATGAATAACCACATAATACTGTACTAGGCTAATTTGAAATAAGATATCCTTTTGAACGCCTCGCTAGTCTAGTGGTATCTGCACTCGCCCGCCAAGTCTGAGGTCCCGGTATCAATTTTCGAGTCGGCCAAAAACCTGTTTCCTATTTTCAAACATGGCTCGAGTTTGAATTTACCAACCCGCGTAAAAAAGCGTGGTGATTTTGCCTAATACTTTAACTGTACTGATATTTTCAGTGAGACGCCTTTGCCCAACAGTGGGACTTTACATGTAAATAGTTTTTGAAACAATAAACGCGATCTAAGCACATTCATTTCATGGTAAAAAAGATTTTGAAACTCTACGTAACTACATTATTGATCATTCGGTGTTACAATGTTAAAAACACTTGTGTCGATGTGTGTAATCTATATTTGTGCACAAATATTATGATATACTTGTATTAAATAGCTACATAAACATATCTACTACGACTAATTTATTTATTTCGCGTAATTTTGCATTTAAATTAAATAATATTTAAGCCAATTAAAAATGTATTTACAGCTCACAAAAATAAGTATTCGCTCACCATTTTGATAAAAATAGATTAGCAAAACAACCACTAAACACTTTATGTACATTTTACTAGCGAATTAATTACGTAATATTAACACAGACTCAATCTCTTAAAATAATTATTACTTATATATTTTAATGAACCACTTGCTTTGGTGTGAACAAAACTAATATTGTACTGTCTGTGTTTTGAACAAGTGCCCTGAAAGGCTTCTATGGTCAAGTGAACTCGAGACTTTTTTGCCACTAATTTATACCTACGATTATATTATTTATCTACTGCGAGATGATAATAACGATTGCAGGCGCTAGTAAATAAAGGTTGATATCCAAACCTGAAATATTTTGGGTACAAAGATGGTGTTTACGTAAAAAATTTAGGGTTTAGTAACGTGATCTTGGCAGCGTGCAGTGATTGGTGATAATAAGTAATATCATGTTGTACTAAAAATATAGGTACATAGAATAATGGATCAATTTTGTAATCTTTATAAGTAACTAGCAGAGACCTGAGTTTTACCCTGGTTGCGCCCGTTCCCATGGGAATTTTTGGATGCAAAATAGCCTATAACCTTCTCGTTGAATGTGACTATCTATTGAAAAAAGAATAATTCTATTCGGAATGGTAATACCTGAGATTAGCTTGAACTTACAAATAAACAAATATTACCTCTTTATAATATTAATATAGATGACGATAGATAGCGGACCTCTTAGAAAACTAAGAACTCGTGAATAGCAGGTTTTTTTCTTATCCTATGCCGTCACAGCTGGATAAAGTTTTGTCCCTAACATCGCCATTAGAGATTGCAACCTGGTATCTTTCTCAACCCGGCCGGGCCCGGTCGCATTCGTCACCAACCCAGCCGGGTCCGCCAGGCCCGGCTGGATTATGTGAAACCTTTAAAATGTTTTATAAAAAGAAATATATATGATTCAAGGTTAAAATTTATTTCAAACTGGCTTGTGAACAATTATTACAATAACCAGTCCACTCAAGTCGAAAAATCAAACTTGATACAGAATTGATTACTTTTACTTTTTGACCGAAAAGTATAATTCTTCCTTTTTAGGGTTCCGTAGCCAAATGGCAAAAACGGAACCCTTATAGATTCGTCATGTCTGTCTGTCTGTCTGTCCGTCCGTCTGTCCGTATGTCACAGCCTTTTTTCTCCGAAACTATAAGAGCTATGTTGTTGAAACTTAGTGTGTAGATGTATTCTGTGAACCGCATTAATATTTTCACACTAAAATATAAAAAAAATAAAATTTTAGGGGGGTCTCCCATACTTAGAAATGAAAAAAATATTTTTTTTTCATCAAACCCATACGTGTGGGGTATCTATGGATAGGTCTTCAAAAATGGTATTGAGGTTTCTAATATCATTTTTTTCTAAACTGAATAGTTTGCGCGAGAGACTCTTCCAAAGTGGTAAAATGTGTGTCCCCCCCCCTGTAACTTCTAAAATAAGAGAATGATAAAACTAAAAAAAATATATGATGTACATAACAATGTAATCTAACACCGAAAATTGGTTTGAACGAGGTCTAGTTAGTAGTTTTTTTTTTACGACATAAATCGTAAACCGCAAAAAAATACTGATTATTCATTCAATAACTCAAATGTAAATAAAAAAACATTTATTTCAAGAACTTCTTTATTATGTTACTCGCTGCTACGGAACCCTTCATGGGCGAGTCCGACTCGCACTTGGCCGCTTTTATAAGTTGAAACAAGCAGGTAGCTCTTTACTCCTCAGAATGTCTATTTGAATATCGCAGTTAAAAGTTAAGTACCTATACCTATTTTTATAAAATCTTGACTTTTAAGATAGTGAGTCTACGGATAGTAGTCGTTACATGAGCCATGTCAGAGGCCTTTGGGGGCTCAATAACTCTGATACCAGGATTGGTCAGGTTGACCATCCACTCGATAAAGAAGAAGAAGAAGACTATACCGGGTCCGACGACCGGGCCCGGTTTGTAATCTCTTATCGCAAACATCCCGACCTGCCACCAATAACATTCGAACGAGATTGTCCTTCCAAAGCCCTTCCTCGGGGTCCAAGAGTCTCTAATTGATGGGGACCCACTTATAAAAGTTTATTAATTAACCGGGTATGTCCCACTGCTGGGCAAAGACCGCCCTAATTTCTCAATTCTGGCTTAAGTCCCGTTATGACTAGCTTGGCTGATAAAACTTTAAAAAAGGCTGTAATGTCCCACAGCTGGACAAAGGCTCATCTCACTGAAGATATCAGTACAGAGAAGAGGATTAGGCATTATCACCACGATTGCCTAATTTAAAAGTAGGTAACATATTGCGCTCGACCCGGGAATTGAACCCAAGTCTTGGCAAGCCTTGACTGATAAAACTTAAGTTATAAAAAAATGGGCAACCTTAATCCACGTATCAACCACTATTTCACTTCCTGATTGTCAATATTTAATGAACGATTAACTTGAATTGAGTAACATCCTCTTTTTTGAAGTCGGTTAAAAAATAAGGAGCTATACTTGAATGGTCAATGGTTATTTTTTGTTTCGTGTGCATAACTGCATAATTCGTTATTGTAAACGGTTCGGATGAGTGATAACGCCTTGTCGCATCACTGGGAACGGCTCTTGACCTACTTTCAGAAAGGTTTGTTTTAAAACTTTTAAAGACCGACTTCAAAGAAGGAGGAGGTTTCTCAATTCGACCGTATATTGCTTTATTATTGTGAGGATAACTTTGTTGTTTAAGAAGCGATTTTGGAGATTTTTTGTATATTCCGAGGAAGGGCCCATGGTAAGGAAATCAGGATCTGATGATGGCATCCTGGAAAAATAGAGGGGAACTTTCGGTAATCACAGGGGCGACTAGAACGTTTGTTAATTTTCCATTCATTTTTCAAATCAATACAATTTAATGAAGGTTATGAAACGATCTGATAATGAAGACGATTAATAATTTATTCAACTTTTAAATGTATCAGGAAGTCGACAAGAAAGATTATTTATTTTTATCATTTTAGTTACTAGTACCTATTATGGTCGGCTAGATTTTTTCTGCAAATGTTTTTTTATTAATTTTAATAAGTATTAGCAGCACCCCGCGGTTTAACCCGCGCTGTGCTCGGACCCGTGGGAAATTTCCAGATTTTTACACATATAAACCTTCCTTTTGAATCACTCTATTTAAAAAAACGGCATCAAATCCGTTGCGTAGTTTTTAAGATCTAAGCATACATAGGGACAGACAGATAGCGGAAAGCGACTTTGTTTTAAACTATGTAGTGATAGTGATTCTTTTGTTTCTATTCGGAGTCACGGAACAAGCCCGGTCTTTTTAAGATGCATACATACAGATCCAACCCGTAGAGCCTGTTTGTCACTCCTGAACAAATCAGAACAAAATGTCCGCCAATGTGCACTTATAATTATTATTACCTACTTACTACAAAAAAGTGCTAGTACAAGTACCAAGTACTAGGTTTTATCTACATGCAATCAATACTATACTGTCTGGTGGATTCTGAATAGATAACTTATCGTAATGATTGGTTGGTATCCGTGTGTTGGTACCTACAGTACCCGCCAGAAGGCAGTACTCGGAGACTGGTCCTTGATTTTAGACATGGTGATTGGTCGGCTGTACCCAAAGATTTTGGGCAGGAATAAATCAGATACTTATACCGCGCGGTGGTTCCACTCGCGACCCAATAGATGTCGCTATTATGAATCTAAACCATCCAGGGTGCCACCCAAATGCATACAAAAAATCATTCAAATCGGTTCTGCCGTTTAGGAGGAGTTCAGTGACATACATACGTACAGTAGAATTATATACATATAAAGATTATAAAGAGGTAAAATTTGCAAGTTTGTTTGTATGTTCGAGCTAATCTCGGAGATTCCAGTCTGATTTGAATAATTATTTTTGTACTAGTTAGCCACATTCCATGGTAAGTTTATATTAAGGCTATTTTTCGACCCGAAGTTACCACGTGAACGAGCACAACGCAGGACGTTGCTATTTATAAACACTTTGCAAACCAAAATAAGCCGGCTATTCTCTCAAAGTTGAGTGGTAATGTCCTCCTGTCTGGTACTGTACCTAATGACATTTCTTTTGTTAATACCTTATTTTTGTTTAATTACGTATAATCGATGTAAATTGATAATTAGGGAGTCTCCAATTTATCAATGCAATCGAGGGAAGATTGAAGAATTGGGGCCTCTAAGGGTGGATTGCGAGAGCTCTTATTAGATCTATTTATTACCTAACTACAGTAATGTAGGTTCTACATCAGAATAAGACATGGGATACATTTTATCCCACAATTCCCGCGAGGACGGGCACAACGCGGGAAAAGGAGAAGAGTTCAATTTATTGTTTGTGTGAACGCGCTTACCTCAGCAACTAAGTAAGTATTAGCCTGTGATGTCCCACTGCTGGGCAAAGGTCTCTCATCTCACTGAAGATCAGTATAGTGAGGAGGATTAAGCATAATCGCCACGCTTGCCAAAAGGGGTTGGTGATCTCAAACCCGAGCCATGTTTGAGAAGTAGGAAACATGTTTTCGCTCGACCTGGTAATTGAACCCGGTACCTCAGGAACTGCTAGTCCGATTCGAATAATTATTTTTGTATTGGATAGTTACATTGAAGAAGATTGTTATACGTTACTTTTATTAGACAATGATCAAGGGAACGGATAAAACGCGGTGAAAACCGCGAGCGCGGATGAAATGTATAGCCCAGAACCAAAGCGGGTAATCACCTTGATTTCAAATTGAGTCATAACAATTAATAATCTGAAGTGTTGACACTTATAAGCGAAGTTAAGTGTTAGACAGATTAATATTAATAACATTGCGTCGTTTCTACATTGATAACAAATGCAAGAGGGTATGTTTGTAGTCAGACAAATTTCTTAACAACTTTTAAATATGAAAGGAGATTTAGAGTCCATTTAGTCCAAATTGTAGATTTCGTGTATGAGATCCTAAGCAATTTTTTCAGAAAGTGGTTCTGGGTCCTTAAAAGCAAGACACACATAAGCCACAGGCCAGTATTGAGCCCGTAGCGCGCCTGTAGCGGTCCGTAAGGGTGACTGACAAAGGTGTTTGAGTGAGACCTTTCATACGATTACAAGGAATATAACGTCACGCGACACGCATCCGGCCCGCACCCGCACTATGTGTTCTTGCGCTAAGGAGTAAACATACTAATAGCTCTGCTTAAACTCCCCGCGTGAAAAAGTTCCGCTGGCGTGAAGATGAAAGTTCTCACTTTTGAGTTTTTTGCTTATATCTTTGTGCGCAGAGATGTTCTACGCGTGATAAAAGCTTATGAAATATTATATTTGTTGAAATTAGTATAAAAATAATCTATTTCAATTACTTGTTTAATCTATGAGTTTGAATAGAAGTCAATGGATTGTACTGTCTATGTTGTAATGAATAAAAATTATTAGTCTATGCACAGCCATTATGTGTGTTTCAATAGGTTATGGGCCGCTCCCATTATTTTACCAAAAATAATTTGTTACAATCGTGCGGAAGTGTAATATGTCGACTTCGGGCTATTTGGTGAATGTGCCGAGACTCAAGGGTCGCGAAAACTATGATGATTGGGCGTTTGCGACGAGCAACTTTCTTCTTCTCGAGGGAATTGACATCGAAGCTGTATCGGCGTCTCTCACGGAAACCGATAACAAGAAAGCAAAAGCCAAGCTCATCATGACCATCGATCCCTCATTATACGTGCATATCAAGAGTGAGACTACAGTGACTGGTGTGTGGAATAAATTGAAAAATTTGTTCGATGACAAAGGATTTCAACGAAAAATCAGTTTGCTTCGAACGCTGATTTCAATTCGTCTCGAAAACTGTGATTCCATGACAGCCTACGTATCTCAAATGGTTGAAACTGCACAGAAATTAAAGGGAACAGGTTTTGCGATCACTGATGAATGGATTGGATCATTACTTTTGGCAGGACTGCCAGATAAGTTTTCACCAATGATAATGGCGATCGAACACTCTGGAATCGTCATTAGTGCCGACGTCATCAAGACAAAATTACTTGATATGTGTGAAGAAGTTGGTAATACTGGAACCACTGACCTCTAGTAAATGGACTGGCTGCAGTCATAATAATGTTCTGCCTATTTGAGTGTCGCCATTTTGGCGCTGTAGGCAGATACGAATTTCCATGGAACTAAAATTAGTGATGTTCATAAGTCGACTGTGGTAATGATAAATATATCGATGATTATAAATGTACCTTGTCTAATTAACTTCCGATTTTGAGAACATTATTAAACTATAGACATTTTATTAAACACAAATGTTAGGGAACACTACCGTAACTCAAAAAAATTTGCCAAAAAAAAAACTGTTTTGTCAAAATGGGGTAAGCTTATTATTATTATGGTATTTTTATACAATGTATATCTCTCCCAAGGGTGGTTATGTAGAGAGCACGGGCCGAAGCCAAGTGCCATAATTATAAATTGAGAAACTTGCGGACAAGTCTGCAAGTATTGAGGATGACGGCTTTTTGTCATAGTTTATATACATTGGGGTTCATATTGAGTGTTTCTAGGCTGCTGTGTAGGGTCTTGGGTATGACGCCTGTGCTGGAGATAACAATAGGGATGGTGCGGACTTGATTTACCTGCCATTGTGTTTTTATTTCTATTGCTAGGTCTACATATTTTGCTATTTCTTCTGTATGTGTGGTTTGCAGGTTATGTGTATTGCAAACTGCTATGTCTATTAATATTATTAATTAGCCATAAATGTCCCACTGCAGGGCAAAGGCCTCCCTACCCTCTTTCCACTGATCTCTATCCTGAGCTATTGTGGGCCAGTTATGTTGGCGGGACGAACTAGACCAACACAATAATAACTGGGTAGCTTAGACAAAATAAAAAACAAAAATACTTTGACATTTTTATTGAAAAAATATATTAATTGGAACAGAGATAATCTGTTTTCTTCGGGGTCCAGTTTAAGGCATTCATATTTTCTAACCACACGTTTCTTAGCGTCAACTCGGAAGGAAATCTGCAAAAATATAATTGATAACTTATACATAACATAACATATACTTATTACTGAGCTTATACTAAGTATGTCAACTTTTAGTATTGAATATCGACATTTTATCGATAAGAATTTATCAATCCCTAGTGCATAAACAATAACATAAATAAAACTAATTTTTACACCAATTCTCACGAAATTCATCATTATATCATCATTATTTTGTTAAGATATCATTGCAAACAATTTTCAGATAGTAATCAATGCTATAAACACAATTTCAAGACAAATTTGCATAAAAACAACAATAAAATACACGTACCTGTGAAATGACGTTTTACTCCCTTTTCGGTAGCGAGCTTTACAAAACACACATTTTATCATCTTTATTTAGCTCAACTTTCACAATTAAATATGAAATCTCAATGAAATACCACGAAATAAAATTATATTACACAAAAAACTCGCCGTCGCCGCTGTTACAATCTCATACAGGGGCCATTTGCTTGCAGTGTACGTCAAAATTAGTTCTCGGGAAACTCGTAGGGGCGCTTCAAATTGCCACCACACCTTAGCTGTCATTTGTATGGTGCAGCCAGTCCATATAGTACAGGTCAGTGACTGGAACGGAAAGAGCGTTCTGGTTGAAACAGCGGTCAAAGAGTAGCAATACTAACCGCGGTGCCAAATCACAGCTGTCAATCAAAAATGACACTTCAAACGGTAGTAAACAAATAAAATGTTATAATTGTAAGAAAATCGGTCATTTCAAGAATAAATGCCCAGATCTAAAAGAGAAAAACACCGTGAACGCTTTTAGTGCCGCATTCTTCAATGGGAAATACAAAACCGACGATTGGTATATAGACTCGGGAGCAAGCACGCATATGACTGCAAATCGTGAAAATTTGCTACATGAACGAGGATTGCACGAGAAACGTGAGATAATCGTATGATCTATTCCAAAATCCCAGATCATTTTTGTAAACAAAGTTATGTCAAGATTTTGTCACTGTCAATGTAGGAGGTCAGATGTGTCGAACCTTCGGGTAATTTCATTTAAAAATAATAATATTAGGGTAAACAGTACAGTGATTGGGGGAGATCTTTGCCCAGCAGTGGGACAATATAGTTTAAATAAAAAAATAAATAAAAAAAATGTTTTTCAAATAAAAGGTATATATATAAGTATAGATTACAATGATTCACATTGGTATTTTTTTTAAATTGATTTATTGCCTAAAAAGTAGCATAAAACTGAATTCTATGCTATTGCACAATCATTGGCACATAAGTATAATTATTGGCACAGTGACTTTGGTATAACGATTGGCAGTGTATTTACCAATGTAGGCACACCTAGGTCCATTAATAATCTCGCTTAATCATCATCCAACATTTTTAACAATTATTCATCTGTCATTGGTCTCAATCTGTTTACTTTAACTTTAAGAACTTAACTTTAACAAAATATGAAAGAGACCATTTTCTTTTAGATATTCTTCTACTTGTGTAAACCAGTTTCTAATTTGCTTCTCTGACAACTTTGAGCTTGCTGAATTTACAGCCTCTGATGTTCGTATAGAAAGCTCAGGATGCCTCTTCAAAAACAGTTTATACCATCCCTCACCTGGTATATTATTAAAAAGTTGTAAAAGTTGTGATGGTCAATTATGACCAACGTGTGCATTAATCGATGCGGAAGGGTGAAATGATGCGGACGCATCTCCATATATTATTGCGTTTTTGTACTACAAAATGCGATTCGATGCTGATATAATGTGTCTTCACCCTAATGCACACGTTTCCACGCCACTTACGAACCACGATAAAATAAAATGGCGACTTCAAAAAAATGTTCTGCGTCTCTGTAGTGTTCCAAGTATACATAAATAAACTGCACAAAAAAAGCTTTTGATAATTTTAATTTTCTTCGGAATAACAATCGTATAAAAGTCAATACTGCATAATCGTTTGAATAACTATAGCTATCCCCTTATTTTTATAAGATAAATAAATACCGTGAAATCGTCAAATTAACAACTGCACGATTTTCGTGCAGTTTTTGTGCACTGGTATCACATTTGTTTACAAAAATGTAGGGATGGGCAAATGGAAAAAAAATATCGATATTTATCGTATCGATATTTTTCAAATATATCGATATATATCACCCAAGAAATATCGATATTTCGATATATCGATATTTTTTGCCCAATTTGCAATTATTTATAAAAATTGCCTTAATTATCGAAATTTTAAAGCAAATACACATCTGGCTGTTTCAAACATAAGTTTTATTATTAAAAAAAAATCGAATTGCTTGACATAAAAAAAAGAAACAAAAAACTACTGCATATTTTCTAAATTTTAAGGCTAGATTACACCGGGGCAACACTGTGCGGCATTGCGGCATGCCACAAGGCCGCATGCTACAAAGTCAAAAATGTCGCACATTGTGGCAAGGGCACAATGGATTCCATGCGACATTTTTCGTGCGTCAAAAATGTCGCATGGAATTCCATTGTGCCCGGATACAAGATGCGACAGTCTGCCACGTGACGCAAGGTGTTGCCATGCCGCACGGTTCTTGCCACAATGTGCGACATTTTTGACTTTGTAGCATGCGGCCTTGTGGCATGCCGCAATGCCGCACAGTGTTGCCCCGGTGTAATCTAGCCTTAAGAAATCGGATTGGTCAAAATCATGATGTGACGCATGAGCAGACAGCAGAGCTTTAAAAATATATCGATTTTGATATCTGAAAATAAATATCGAAAATTGATATATCGCGGAAAAAAATATCGCTAATTAGTATCGATATTTTTCTGAAAAAATATCGATATTTTGATATATCGATATTTTTTACCCATCCCTACAAAAATGATCTGGGATCTGGAAACATGGTATAGCAAATAAGATGACTGTTCCAGTTTTGTGCGCCGGAGATACACAAATAACAACTAAAGTGAATTCTCAGTACTACGACGTGATAGTGAAAGACATTTTGTGTGTACCAGACCTATCAACGAATCTACTGTCAGTCAGCAGGCTGATAGATGCAGGAAACAGAGTAACGTTCCGAAAAAATGACTGCCAAATACACAATAAGCAGAATAAGCTAATAGGAACGGCTGAGAAAGTTAATGGTGTGTACAAATTAAACACTATGAACACTGAGGTGTTGGTAGCAGGAGTAGCACAGGTATCAGTCAGCAGTGTGCAGTGGCATAGACGGCTAGGCCATATAAATAGTAAGGCTTTAGAGAAAATGAAGCAAGGTGCTGTTGAAGGAGTTACTTTTAACAAGAACGCTGACATACGAATCCAGAATTGTGAAGTATGCTGTGAGGGCAAACAGACACGTTTTCCTTTTCCATCTGCCAACCATAGGAGTGAAAAACTATTGGATGTAGTACACTCAGATTTATGCGGGCCAATGGAGACCAAGTCGCTTGGTCAGTCAAGATACTTTCTTATATTCGTAGATGATGCCAGTAGAATGATTTTTGTCTATTTCTTGAAGGAAAAGAACCAGGTGTTTCAGCATTTTGTAGAATTTCGAAGTAAAGTTGAGAATCAAACTGGAAACAAGATAAAGATACTGAGAACTGACAACGGAGGGGAGTATTGTTCACGGGAGATGGAAAGCTATATGAGACAAGCTGGAATAATCCATCAGAAGACCAATCCACACACTCCAGAGCAGAATGGTCTCTCTGAACGTTTCAACAGAACTATAGTTGAACGGTCTAGATGTTTACTCTTTGAAGCAGATCTCGACAAATGTTTTTGGGCTGAAGCAGTACATACTGCAGTATATTTGAAGAATAGAACGCCAGCCGCCAGTTTAGGCATGATGACACCATTTGAAAAGTGGACAGGTAAGAAACCAGACCTAAGCCATGTCAGAATATTCGGCAGTAAGGCAATGGTGCATGTTCCCAAAATACAAAGACAGAAGTGGGATAAGAAGGCTGACAAATTGATTCTAGTTGGTTATCCAGATGATGTAAAAGGATACAGATTATACAACCCAAAAACGAGAAAACTTACTACGAGCAGAGATGTCATCATTATGGAGAAGCAAGACTCTGACACAGCTCAGGTGGTAGTAAATGAAAAGTCAGAGAAGGAAGAAAACTCTGAAGGAGAAGATAGTTTATCAGAGAATATATTGGTAGAAACAGATGACCCTACCTATGTCTGTGACACATCAAGCAGCCTAGAAGAATCATATCAATCTGCGACCGACTCAGATGAGTCTATTATAAATGAAGAAGCTGCAGTGGAGGTGGTTAGTAAACGTCAGAGAAAACCAGTTGAAAGGTATGGAATAACCAATCTATCTGTCTTGGATGAGTTAGAATCTGGAGATGACGAACTCAGTTATGAAGCAGCGATGAATGGACCGGAGAAGGAGCAGTGGAGGCAGGCAATGATGGATGAACTGAAAGCTTTCGACGACAACCAAGCATGGGAATTCATAGACAGGAAAGAAGCTGATAGGGTAGTTAATTGCAAGTGGGTATTTAAAAAAAAGTTTGAAACTGATGATAAAGTTCGGTATAGGGCAAGACTGGTTGCAAAGGGGTTTACTCAAAAATATGGACAGGACTACACTGAAACATACTCGCCAGTGCTTCGATACTCAACTTTAAGGCTTTTAATTGCTTTGAGTGTAAAACTTAACTTTCAAATCACACACTTAGATGTAACTATAGCATTCCTAAATGGCTACCTAAATGAAAATGTATACATGCAAGTACCACCTAATTTAGATTGTAAAAGTAACCAAGTACTTAAATTGAAACGTGCAATTTATGGTTTGAAACAATCAGCTAGGGCTTGGAATAAAAGAATTAACGATTGCTTATTGGAAGCCAACTTTGTAAAGTCGAAATTAGAACCATGTCTGTTTGTTAAAAAATGCAAAAAGGAGCAGATTATAGTAGCAATTTTTGTTGATGACTTTTTCATTTTTTCAAACAGTGATAACATGGTAAATGAGCTGAAAATGTTGTTAATGTCGAAATTTAAAATTAAGGATTTGGGTCGATTAAAACAATGTTTGGGTATGAGAGTAAAAATGTATGAAAATGGCAGTATTTCCTTAGATCAAGAGAAGTATGTTGATAACATTTTAAGGAAGTTTAATATGGCAAATTGTAATGGTGTTGATACGCCAATTGAAAGTAACCTTAAATTAGAAAAAGGTACAGATATTTGTAAGTCATACCCATATCAACAATTAATAGGAAGCTTAATGTATTTGAGTGTTTTAACTCGTCCAGATATTTCCTATAGTGTAAGTTATTTAAGCCAGTTCAATAACTGTTATTCTTTAACTCATTGGAAACATGCCAAAAGAATTCTGAGATATTTGTGTAAAACGAAATCTTATGGGCTAATGTTTACTAAAGATAATTGTAATTTAGAAGGTTTTGTTGATGCAGACTGGGCGTCGAATACTTTAGATAGAAAATCCTACACAGGTTTTTTCTTTAAGTTCTCAGGAACCGTTATCTCATATGAATGTAAAAAGCAGCCTACTGTAGCTTTGTCAAGCACTGAAGCCGAGTATATGGCGATAGCGGAGGCTTGTAAAGAGGCTATATACTTAAAAAATCTTTTGTCTGAAATAGTAGACTTTTGTGATTATGTAATCATTTTGTATAATGATAATCAAGGTGCTCAGAAGTTGACAGAAAACCCCCTGTTCCATAAAAGAACTAAGCACATTGATGTGCGTCACCATTTTGTTAGAGAAACAGTCACTAACAATCTTGTAAAGATAGTTTATCTGCCAACGTCTGAAATGCCCGCAGATCTACTGACTAAAGGGTTGAGTAGTGTAAAACATAAGTATTTTGTAGAGAGGTTAGGTATTCAAAATATTGTTTGATGGTTGTACGCTATTTTGTTTAATTCTTTTGAAACTTTGATTGAAGTAAAGAATTAATAACTTTTAGATTATTTTGATAAGTGGAGGTGTTGAAATTAGTATAAAAATAATCTATTTCAATTACTTGTTTAATCTATGAGTTTGAATAGAAGTCAATGGATTGTACTGTCTATGTTGTAATGAATAAAAATTATTAGTCTATGCACAGCCATTATGTGTGTTTCAATAATATTTTCTTGAGCATGTATCCTTAGCCTATCTAACGCCCGTACTCAATGACGTCAAATGCTACCTTTAGTAGAGATGCAATGTATGAATAATTAATTGTCCATTTAATGAACGTCTATGAGTGTGGCAGTAACAGTTAAGGGTGCAGGTTCAAAAATAGTATAATTTTCACCAAAAGATAATCACAACGTGGGTAAAACCATGAGAATTAAATGAAACATATTTTAAAGACAACAAAATATATATTTATTTATAAGTATTATTGAAAACTTACAAGTACAAAAGAAATGAAAGTTAGCAGCGTAGGTATTTGTAGGGCATAACCACTGTTGCATCCGTCGGTGTTGCATGAACTACAGCTTATAAAGTCAGGATCCACATGCTGTGCTTGAGCCAGGCAGTTTGTATTATTGATGGACTCGGCACTAATGCAACCTCTAATTATAACGTTCAAGCCCTGAGAGTCTGAAAAAAAAGTAGTTAATAACGTAAGAAAGTTTGATTAGGTTAGGAGACCAGATGTCGGAGTTTTAGGAGCGTCTGATTGCCTCTGACATGATCTAATGATTGAAACAACCGGGCGATTTTTTAACGTGCCTTTCGAAGCAAGGTAGCGCTCAGAAAACTTTAAGTTAAAAGGGATACCTCTATGCCTACACTTTTGCTTTCAGATCCTACAGACAGTTTTTGATTCCGTCAAGGTGAAATGTGACCGTGAGGCAGCCTTGCGTCAGGCAGTGGGCGGCGATGACTCCACCACAATAAAATGAGGCGATATTGCCGTACATTATATTCGAAGTGGCAATTGATACAACTGCATTAAAAAGCGTTAATTTGAAATAAATAATTCCACCCTTATCGCTCACTAGACAAAAACTTTTTTTGTACAAACATACTATGTCGGATCTTCTACTTTTCGCAGAAAAAAATACATTTTAAAGTTATGCTTCGTTTTAACTCCACCCTAGTTAGTACCCACCTAAGAGGCTGACCACACTATAGTTACGGCTGTAGTTATATCTAGGTTAAGACGATTTGTTTAACTGTCAAGGACTATTATCAGTTAGACTAAACTCTTTAGTCCAACCGATAACTGTTAGGTTGGTAAAAAAAGTTTTCTTCGCGTCCAATAAGTCTGTGTATAGACATTTGTGTCTATGTCAGATGCAGGTTTTCATTAGTTGTTTATTTCAGGCCCAGAAGTAATTAATACAAAACTATACACACTGATATGTTGGCTCGTGCTAAGTCTGAAGGGATTCTGTCTGAGCTGCCATGGAACGTGTTAAGAAAATAAGGTATTAGTTTGTAATATCCCTCTGCTGGGCATAGGCCTCTCATCGCACTGAAGCTTTCAGTACAGTGAGGCGGATTAGGCGTAATCACCACGCTTGCCAAATGCGGGTTGGTGATCTCAAACCCGAGCCATGTTTGAAAAGTAGGATACATGTTTTCGCTCGACCCGGGATTCAAACCCGGGACCTCAGTCTTGGCAGGTGAGTGCACATACCATTAGACCACCGAGGCGTCTCTCTCTTCGAACGTGTTAACACGTCTTTAATTACAAAATACAACTTACTGTTTCGTTCAGCTGTTACACACGTGTAATTAATACCGGCTCGACCAGAGTTTAAAATATAAGATTTAAACCAATTATCTTCGCGGCAATAGCAGTACTTTTCCTGTAAAGAAAATGAAAAATTAATCATATACCTAGTAAAATAATTTCTATTCATGTTTACCGCGCTATTCATAAACACTCACTTTTACTAAAACAGTGTTTCGTCTCTTTTGCTCTTTGAAAAATAGTGTATGGCAGAAAGGGACAAACCATTTAATGATTGGTATTGTGGGTTCGCCACTGACCTATTTTACCATATGTACTGATTCATTTATTTCAAATAGATTAGTGGTTAACCCTGGTATCAGAGTTTTGGTCTACGGAATTCTGTGTTGTCCCCGTTCCTTTTGGAATTTTGGCATGAAAATTATTCACAAACTTCCTCTTGAATCATTCTTTATGTTGATCAAAACCGCAAGAAGATCAATTCAGTAGATTTTGAGAAAATCCATTACAAACAGACTTTGTTTTCTATTATACAAGACTAGTAGCGTCCCGCGGTTTTCCCGTGTTGTGCAAGTTCTCGTGGGAATTTCAGGATGAACAGCCTTTAATCTACCCGTTGAATGTGGCTATCTATCACAGAAAGAATTATTCATATCAGATTTGTAGTTTCTGAGATTAGTCCTTACAAAAAAAGTTCTAAACTTTACCTTTTATAACATTAGTATATATGACACGTCAAATGACATATAAAGATGATAAACTTACGTTAACACATTCACAATCGTCTTTCTTGTCAGTTTCAGAATCGTCAATAATGTTGCGTTTTCTTCTATCACTGTTTGTATTTCCGGTATTGGGGTATATCTCCCCCAATGGAACCTCCCCAAACGCTACCTCGTTTGGGTAGGTTCCATTGGTACTTGGGACGAGGGTAGTAGTACTGGTGGTAGTAGTGGGAGTGGTAGTGGGGGTGGTAGTGGGAGTGGTAGTGGGGGTGGTAGTGGGAGTGGTAGTGGGGGTGGTAGTGGGAGTGGTAGTGGGGGTGGTAGTAGGAGTGGTAGTAGGCGCCAGGGTAGTGTCATCCGCACCACAAGTCTTCAAATAGGAGTCGTCCACCGTGGGGCAGTTAACGCATTCGTAGCATTTGAGACAGTTCACTGAAAACAAAATGATTGGTTAAAATTTAACATTCAAAGGAAATATAGGTTTTGTTTCTATACATATTCCTTTGTCCAGCAATGGGATGATATAGGCTAACTGGCAGATGTAGCCTCTAATGTCCTATTACTGTGAAAGCCCTCTCATCTCACTGAAGATATCTGTAATTACAGTAAATGAGTAAACTAAAGTAGATCTATTTTCCAATAGGTACATGTTTTACTAAGTTTTGTCTCGGGAAGATTATTTTTCTTTTTACAGTAAAATATTACCAACTAGCCACAACTCGCAGTCATACCCGTGTACCCTTTCCCACGGGAATTCGGGATAAATGTATGCCATGTCATGTCTTCAGGTATATTAACCTTTATGTTACTGATAAGTTTCATTCAAATCCATCTAGTAGAAAGTATTTGCGTGAAAGATATCCTCACAATATTTCGCGGTTCAAAAACTCCGTCACCAGTGTTGGCCACTCGAACTTACTTGTACTAATTATATCTACTAATCTATATACTTGTATATAGAAGAAATTTGTGTTATTTACACCATTTATACTCGAGAACGGCTGGACCGATTTTAATGATTCCTTTTTTCATTTCATATAAATTGGTTAGGAATACGATAATAAGTAATAAATTCGCGAAATTTTCCCGGGTGCGGTACGGGTGAAACAGGGGAGCACAGCTAGTAACTTATACAGATAACTTACCGTCAACGAAACTGCTACAGAATAAAAAAACAGCAAACACTTTAAAGTACTCCATGGTTGCTGTGTCACGGATAGAATGCGCTTCGATATTACAACTAGAACCCTTTATCATCAATATGAGTTTTTATATAAATATTGCATACCACTTATACATGAACTTATACAGGGTGAACTAAGAAATTAATTAAATTGCCATGTATGGACTAGATATGGCCGTATACTCTTTTTTTTACTGTCACAAAATTTGACGATAGTTCCTGAAGAGGAACAGGGTTTAGTGATTTTATTTCATTCTTAACCCATCTCGAAACCTTTTTCCTCTTCAGGAGCAAGCATCTTCGGCCGGAAAATTGACGACATTGGTCCATATTTCAAGACAATAAAAAAAAATGAGTACAGTTATTAATAGCCTGGCCACAGCTTCGAACTGTGCTGTGCGGTACGGCAGGAAGCGGCGCGATTCTGCGGTGGTATGTCAGTAAAGGTCATTGAAGATGTAATCAGCGATTTAGCGATTGCATCACTGCACTGCAGCATCGCGTTTTAGCTACTCTGCGTTAAATCGCAGTATCGCAATTGCGCATTTTAGTGGTTTCATCGACACTGCAACACTTCCGAAAACCGACAATCACTGAATTTGCCGTTTTTGAGTGTAAGTGTTCAACATTTTAATATCCATTTTAATTTTAATATTAATATATATAAATCATACCTTCATGCATAAATACTTCACAATTATCTCTAAGTACTTGTATATTGCAACAATACCTCTCTAGAGATATGGGTGCATTATACATATATACTTGGGTATATGTTAGTCCAAGATAGCTGTATGAATTAGAAATAAGACTTCCTATTACATCAAAGAATAGACATTTATAGGTCTCGTTAAGATTGGGCGAGTTCAGCTCAGTTTACAGCCTTTTTAGGGTTCCGTAGCCAAATGGCAAAAACGGAACCCTTATAGATTCGTCATGTCTGTCTGTCCGTCTGTCCGTATGTCACAGCCTTTTTTCTCCGAAACTATAAGAGCTATGTTGTTGAAACTTAGTGTGTAGATGTATTCTGTGAACCGCATTAATATTTTCACACTAAAATAGAAAAAAAATAAAATTTTAGGGGGGTCTCCCATACTTAGAAATGAAAAAAATATTTTTTTTTTTCATCAAACCCATACGTGTGGGGTATCTATGGATAGGTCTTCAAAAATGGTATTGAGGTTTCTAATATCATTTTTTTCTAAACTGAATAGTTTGCGCGAGAGACTCTTCCAAAGTGGTAAAATGTGTGTCCCCCCCCCTGTAACTTCTAAAATAAGAGAATGATAAAACTAAAAAAAATATATGATGTACATAACAATGTAATCTAACACCGAAAATTGGTTTGAACGAGGTCTAGTTAGTAGTTTTTTTTATTTTTTTAGTTTTTTGGTTTGTGAGGTCGTTAATCGATCACAACCCACACGCTAAGTAAGTAAGTAGTAGTAAGTACAACGAACTTCAAGAACTTCTTTATTATGTTACTCGCTGCTACGGAACCCTTCATGGGCGAGTCCGACTCGCACTTGGCCGCTTTTTTTATGGATGGGGAATGCGTCTCCGCATCCCCGGTTGTTTAGGGAAACTGGGGTATGTGGGACTCCCCCGGCACAATCATCCTATTATGGAGATCATCTCGTGTCGAGTAATATGCCACTATACCCCATCCGTGTTCTGTAGTCAATGGTTGACTGTTGTAGACTGAAGTTTCGGGGTATCTCGTCATATCAAAATGTCTGCTTCTCCAGCCACGCCGACAGCTCGCGTTATCGAGCACGCTGAAGGGAGTGAGTTTAGAGATAGCGCGTGAGTTGGTGACAAAGTTGAATGACAAATAACAGCTTGTAAAGTCACTCTGAAGAAACGATCGCCTTTATTCATTAAGACTACGCGGCTTGCTTTCCGCATAGTGTTTAAGCAGATTGCCGTAAAAGTGGCAGCAAAAAGGCAGTAAAAGGCCTTTGGCAGCTCAATAACTCTGAAACCAGGATTGGTCAGGTTGACCATCCACTCGAAGAAGAAAAAGAAAGAGAGACTAGCTATGTTGACTTGTTAGGCTCTACATGCCAAGTAAGCAGCCTGCCTACGCGTTACCTTATTCTTTAGGAAGTTCATAACAACCGTATCAAATGTAGCTACTTTTAAAGGTGTAGGCCACAGACAATCATAAGCCGTTATTTATGCAAACCCTAGTGCGAGCTTATGTGCCCTCTCTTCTGTTTTTATATAAAAAGAAATCATATCTATCTCCCTTGATTATTGGTTATGGCATCACGCTTGAACGATTGGAAAAAAATGTAGTGGCCTGTAATGTCCCACAGCTGGATAAAGGCCTCTCATCTCAGCAAAGACATTATTAGTACGATGAGGAGGATAGCATAATAACCACGCTTGCGGTTGGAACAATTTCGATAATATAGCAACATTCAATAGAAAGGTTTGAAACTACTTTATTATATAATTAACCTACTTGAAAAATGAAAGTAAATAAAAACAAGAAAAATGTTATTTAGACATTTATTTAAAAACTGTGATGTATTAATGTTAACAGATAGTTATAACATATAATATTTTCAAGGTATTTTAATTAAATGCGTGCCACATTTGTTAAGACATCTTGATATTTCTCTCTCTCTCTCTATGAAAAAGCGAGACGAAAAACAGTGGTATCTTGTCAACATTACTCATAGATTAAATTCAAGATTCTTATCCTTTTAATAAGTTAGTACTTAGTATTTAAACATCCAATCTACACTTACTAAAGCAATATATTTTAATACAAAGAATATTGAAACAAAACACAAGTACACAACAATTTTATAGCTAATGGAAATCAATTAAAAACGGCGTTCTATTACAATATCTTTCACGAAATATAATACATACATATTAAAACACATTTCTCTTCATCAAACTATTTTTAAGCCTGGTTCACATTATCCAACTTTGCTCGAACTGAATACAGTAGATGTTTACTTGGGCACTAATATAGCTATATATAATTATATATGTATAGCTAATTTATAAAACAGTTAGAATCGAAACTTGTGCCGAGTATTTGAAGACAATTTCTTCTGAACAGAAAAAATATTTAGCGATTGAATTTCTACCACTAAACCTTTCTCTAAAAAAATTGCCTTTTGTGGGAAAATTCACATTAGTTAGTACCCGTGAAAGGCAATAAAAACAAAGAAAATCTAAGTAGATGATCTAATAAACTTCCATCAGGTCTAGCCTTTGACGACTACCTGACTTAAGATAACATTGGACAGATTTGAACAATAACACAACCATATTAATACCATAGTTGCAAATAATAATGCTAAATAAAAAAAAGAGTTTTATCACACACACTGCCCCTTTGGCATATCTACCCACACGCGACAATACAGGATAAAATGATGAACCGTCATTGGTGGAATATTTCAAATTCCTGCTCTCAACCAATCAACACACAGTATTTTATCACGTCATGACGTGGCGCATCGGGTCGTAATGCTAGGGGCTAACAGGTACCACATTATGAATTAGGACAGCTTTTGTTTATCGTGCCAGACAGTCGATATCTACAATATTTTACACATCATACGTATATAAATGTTACGTGATACTATATAGTAGGTATAATATGACATGATCTTTTGAAATTGTCGTTTCAACATTTTTTGAAATTTTATGTTAGTAAGTAATTAAATCTTACCTTTATTTCAAAGTTGGTTACATTTTTACATTTATCATCTTTGATTGTGTGATATTCTTAGTAAAAATATGTATAATGTTTATAAGCAGCAATAGATATTCGCATCACTAAAGCCTTGTTACATAAGTACAGTTGACGATTCTTGAAGCTATCAAAGAAACTTTTGTTGGAAAAAAACTTAATTCTTTTGTATATCTGACTGATAAGAAATGTTACAATCATTAAGAAAACAAATTTATCAAGTTTGTTGTCAATAAAAGATAGATTTATTTGAAAGGAATCTTTCATGGATGGCTACAACGATAACGATACTCTGCCTACTCTGCCAGTCACTCTTCCAATGTAAACTAGGCTTAATGATACGAAACTTTTTCGTACTCAACATTGATATTTTGAAGTCTAAATTAAACGACAATTTCCTTATAGACTATTACATAAATCTAATCAATGTAAGCTTATTGCTTCCACAGTAAGAAAGCAGCCAAAAAAGATAAGAAAGCAAGAGGGAGTGAGAAAGCAACATTAGTGGCGGAGTTGCAGCTGTCCTTGTTGCACACGTCACAGAATTTAATCCTCTTGTCCTCTGATACGGTTTTCGAAACCTCTTCCATGATCTTGCAGGATTGGTTCATGCTAGCGGGGTTGGCGTCCAGACATGTACGGATAACGGTGCCGGTCGCTGAAATAATGGAAATGTATTATAATAACAAACAAACAAACATTGGATCTTAGAGAAGTACTGTCAATATCAAGCTGTACGTTTCAAGATATCATATCTTCGAGTATTAAGCCTATTGGGAGTGTTTGAGCTCTCACTGTGGTACCCAGAGATATCAATTAAATCGACAATAACAGCCTCCGTGGTCTTTGTGGTTTGAGCGCCCGGCTCACGATCCGGAGGTTCCGGGTTCGATTCCCGGTGGGGACAATATTTCACAAAAATCTCTTTGTGAGACTGTCCTCAGTTTGGTTAGGGCATTGCAGGCTGAATCACCTGATTGCCCGAAAAGCAAGGTGATTCCGTGCTTCGGAGGGCACGTTAAGCCGTCGGTCCCGGTTACTTTCTACGGGTAGTAGTCGTTACATGAGCCATGTCAGAGGCCTTTGGCGGCTCAATAAATCTGACACCAGGATTGGTCAGGCTGACCATCCACTCGATGAAGAAGAAGAAGAAGAAGAAGAATCGACAATTAGCCAAGGGTAGCGTTTTTTCAACGGTTGATTATCGTCGATCGATAATATTACAAATTGTGGCTTTTTTCTTGCAGTTTGAATAACATTAAGAGACTGTCATTTAATTTTTGGAACTACGCTTTTTTTATAACAGTAGACATAAGAGCATAAGAAATCGTGAACTTTTTAACGAACGTTTGTTTCGATAACTAACCGTTTGAAACAAACTACCCTAAGGCTTTAATTTATAAGACACCAACTATTATAACAAGCTGTCACTCGCTTTCGAGCTGGTTACGTTTGATTTATTTTAATCAAACGCTCGAATACGTTTGACAAGCCGACCTCATTTCAGATATATTTTTAGCTTTCTGTTTGAGCTGTGTCTATCGCAGATGTTTTGTTTATATGATTCTCTTTTAAAACTGCATCTGATCGGGTTTGGGGGATCTTTAGCTAAAGATAGTACCCCCCCCCCCCGTATAAAAGAAGAATTGAATACTTGTTAATATGCATCAAATAGAACACATTTTAAAACTAACTTCATTTGTTTCAAAATTTAAGTACCTACTAAGGTGCAATTGATTTAAATTAAATTAAGCCCCCAACGTCCTCCCCCATTCCATAATTCTGGAATGTTGCGTTTTTCATTTGGGTGAATTAATTGTAAGATTGGGGGGTAAGTTAACAAAATACGCACCCATTGTGATCTTGTGGCAATAGCGAGGAGCTCCCTCCACACTCGTGAAGATCTCTGCTGGCAGAGTAGCGTACAGGTACCTCTTGTTGTAGTCCACAGCACTGGGTAACGAACAATCCTGAAAACATTTGTAAAATAATTCCTTAGTAAGTAACTTCAGATATTAGTTGAGCGACCATCTCTGCTGTTAGAGACGTCAAAGTAACATTTGACTCCAAACGCAGTTTGACGAGTGGAACAACCGCGACTGACAAATTAACGTGCCCTCAGAAGCTTGGTAGCGCTCAGATAGAAAAAACGAATTACGAACATTTTATCAATTGGTTTGTCACTTTCTGACATACGCAATTTTCCGAAGAGCAAAAGAGACAAAACACACTATAACAGTGTTTTGTGTTTTGTGTTTCGGAGGGCACGTTAAGCCGTCGGTCCCGGTTACTTTCTACGGATAGTAGTCGTTACATGAGCCATGTCAGAGGCCATTAGCGGCTCAGTGACTCTAAAACCAGGATCATCCTCTCTCTCTCGATGAAGAAGAAGAAGTTACAGAGTGTTTATTCATAAGGCGGTAAGGGTACCAACGCACAGGTAGGCGGTTTGCTTGGTGCCTAAAGCCTAGCAAGTCATCTAGGTAAAACGAATATTCGCGATTGTTCAAAACCGGCTGTAATGCGCGCTTGGTGCTAAGCTAGTTGCTTACCCAGAATGCAAGCCACAAGGTTCAAAGCCACCTCGAGAATTTGAGAATAAAATATATCTTATGTGTTATTCTGATGTAAACCCTATATTAATGTAAATTTCATCCAAATCCGTTTCTGCGTGAAAGAGTAACAAAACAAACATTCATGATTTGAATGGACGATAATCTTCCCTTTCTTTCTAAAACACTCACGCCTTCATAGAGAGAGAGAGAGAGAGAGAGAGAGAAATAAAGTCTTTCGCATGCACCTTATCCGTATTGAATTGATTGTTACCTAACTTAAACGAGATGATGATAACTTACCACCATAGTTTTAGTTCCTGTGAATGGATCGCCGCAAGCCTTGTCCTGTTCCGAATTGCATTGGTAGCATTTCAAACAGCTTCCTGAAACATTTAGTAGGAAATAATTAGTAACAGTATATCTATAACAGTATATCTATAACAGTATATCTATAGTATTATTATAAAGAGGTATTTTTTTTTAAATTTAGTTGTCTGTATGTTCGGGGCAATTTCAGGAATCACACATCCTATTCAAACAATTATTTTTGTGATGAATAGCCACATTCATCGGGTAGGTTATAGGATATTTTTATCCTGAAATTCCCACGGAAACGGGCATGGGTAAAACCGCGGGGTGCTGCTAGTCAATGATAATAAAAATGGGAAAGTAACTTCATCTTATTCCAACCTATTTTCAGGCCTCTACCCAAGTCGATTGTAAATTGTACTTAGATAGATATACTTGTGTTTTTAAGTACATTATTATATACTTTGAACAAAACTTCTTACTGGTAGGGCTGATTATTGAAAATGAAAATTGTATAAACACTATGGAACTCCTAGTTATTTAGATGCCCTAAGTGGGCATAAACTACCTATTTGGCAAATCTAAACAGAACGATAAAGGAATAAGCTCTAAAATCTTTAACAAATAAATAAACGGTATAAACGTCGCTCCTATATTTTATTCAGCTTTTATGTTGGCACTGCTTATGTATTAAATTAAGTAAGAGAAATAATGTTAAGTACAACACAGTGGCTGAATTTGTAGGGTATTTGATACTTAGCCAAATTAAATACGCTTTGGCTAAGAGAGAAATGGGTTTGGTTTGTTTCATTATCTTTACTCTTTCTTTACCATCCTGCCTTATAATTTTGGGAACTTGATTTCATAAATTTTTACGACGCAAAAGAGGCGTGTTATAAGTTCGAAGTCGATGTCTGTGTGTGAGTGTGTGTGTTTTTTTGTGTGTGTAATGTGTAACTCTTTATGGCTCTTAAACGAATGGACCGATTCTGGTATTTCAAAGACAGTTTCCTTACGGTGATTCTTAGCTACGTTTGGTCAAAAACGGTCGAGCCGTTTTTGCGCACGGGGTTTATTATTATTTTTATTTAACTTGTGAACTTGGAATAAGATGGAGATAGCATCTGTAAGCATTTGGAAGGAAATTAATGATGAAGCTATTTGTCCAAAAAACAACTACCTACCGGAGATAATTTGATTTCTCATTAACCTCTTTTGAAGAATCATTTGATGTCTCTGAGATGGCAGTCAAAGAAGTAAACCAGATAATGTGAATGAACTCTTAATCGACTGTGTCATAAATGTTAGTTACACTAATTGGCAACGGTGCGTCAGACGGAACCTATTTAGTCTCATTACAAATCTCATTCGCTTATCTCAGATAGAAAATAACGTTTGGCATTACTTGTATGCAAGTAAATGTCAAAGAAAAGTTAACTGATTTTCCAATACATATACAACAAAATAGGTATTAAAAGGTTATAAAAAAAAAATTATACAAAAATATTTTTGAACCACCAAGGCTATCAAATGACAAAAACCGCATAGAAATCCGGCCATCCGTTAGAGAGCTATGATGCCTCATGCCCACGCTCATGCCACACACTCCCAGACACAGGTGTCAAACTAATAACAACTAACCAAACCTCTCATGCGTCAGGGCTTTATTTTGTTACCAAAAACTAAAATTGGGAAGCGTATCAGTAGATGTTCTACTGAGACCAAGAAATAAGTAGAACGTTAGTTTTAGATGTTCATTTCGTTAAAATTAAAAGTAACGTAGGTACATAATACCATTAAATATAATGAATAACGAACCAGTCACACCTGTAACTACAGAAGTTATCGTTATTTATTATCGTTAAATGCTAAGTACCTATTCAATTACGTTCAAGCTTCAAGTAGGTACGAATGACTGTACCCATTTTCTTGCGACGATGAGATCATTTCTAGATGGTTCTTTTGTTTTATGAAAGTCAGTACCCACTAACGTCAAACAGTCTTTAAATTAGCTTGTTAGGCTCGAACAAAACTCTCTTTAGTCAGTAAAGGTACTCACACATTTTTCTCGCGGTATCAAGTTTATAAAGCAAGTAATCAATTTTTTCTGCATTTTACGTCTTTTTGACTGGTGCCTGAGTGCTTTCTACCGCAAAAAACCTGTGTGAATACGTTTACTACATGTCCAAATCATGTGTTTTGAAAAAGATTGTTGTCTTTAATCAGTCGTTAAAACAATTTCCAGTGCAAATTCTTTAGTCGCATAGCACATTTTTAAAGATAGAAAAGTCAATGATGTCTCTGGCGTGCGGTCCTTCATATGTTTTTATAGACCATAAGACTGTCTAACTGTTAGTATATATTAAATCCATGGTCTGACTACAGCCTTGACTGTAGTGAGCTCCGACTCTAATAACACGTACTACAGTACCGCTGTTCATTAGGAGTGTTCTAGAAACATCTAGCTATATTATTACGTAATAGCAAAACAACATTCCGCGGTTGTTTTCACGCCAAACTCGTTCCCACGGCTACAGAGTAAAAGGACACTTTTTTGCATTAGCTATTTGTCTAAGTCCCGTCAAAATCTGTAAAGTATCTCATACAACCTGATTCTGTAGTAATTAAAAATTCCGTGACTAGCGTTGGCCATCCATTCGAACTTGATTATTTATTTCGGCATTTTGTAAAGTACAAGATTACGTAGATAGGTAAACTTTTTAGAAACAATAGTAATATTGTATTCTTCTCAATCTTCCTAAGTTGTTGGGTAAAATACAAACATATATATATATAACACATATAATACTGACAAGCCCGTTGGCACAGTGGCAGTACGAGCGCTTACTGTGTCGGGGGTTGCGGGTTCGATTCTCGCCCGGAGTCAACAATATGTGCAGACATAGTTGTTGGCGACGACGTCTGGGTGTCAATTATATATTCTTATAAAGTATTTGTGTATGTATAAGTAGTAGTATCAGTTAATTAGATTCCATAACACAAGCTTAGAGCTTACTTTGGGTCTAGATAACCGTGAGTGAATTTGTCCGGGTATATTTATTTTATTATACATAGAAATTATTCATTTGTTAAATACTTTAGCTTCGTGCTGCTATAATATCACGACTAAGTTATAAACATTACTTAGATCCTATATTTTATAGTCCATACTTAATGTTAACATGATATCTGAATCGCGCAACTAACAAACAACGTTATGGGACATCAAATTTATTATTCTGTTGTTAGGATTGCTGCTGGTTGAGGAAAGTAGGTCAGATATATAAAAGTATCAAACCCATTTTCTTTTTGTCAGGGACTTGCCCATGCTTCGCCCCAGCCTATTAAATAGATTAGTGTCCGTTATTTTTGTCTATCATTGTCGTTATATGATTTGATTTGTCATTATTTGATCGCATTGTATTAGAGCAATCAAAGGTCAAACCTTATTGAAAATCTTGTTCAAAATTATTAAGATATAAATTGATATATACAGGATAAATGCACACACGATAAATAAGACCCAAAGTAAGGTCTTTAATTAGAATTTCCAATCAAACAAAAACTGGGAATGCTATGAAAATATTTTTGGCTAAGCTGGCCAAACATACTTTCCAAACATTTACAGATACTACAGTGTCAAAGGGAAAGTATACTGAAAGAATTTTTAAATAAGAAACGAAGTCTATAACTAAATAGTCCGCATCACCTACTAATAAAATCGTTATTTCATCTCCGGTATTCCTAGAAGCAATCAAAGACAACCTTGAATAGTACTAGCTTTGTTCTACGAGCAATGGTGTGCTAAAATAACTTAGGTATTTACCTAACGTTCAGTTATAGTGCAAAGAATTTAGCCTTAGATATTTTAGTACAAAATGTGTACATTGTATCCGCCGTTTCGACATTTGAAAACATTCATAGATATTTTTATCTTTCAAGACTATATAAATAAACTAGCCGCTCCCGCGGTTTTAACTGCGTTATGCTCGTTTCCGTGGGAATTTCTGGATAAAAAATATATTGCTATCTTCCCCTTGAATGTGGCTATTCAACACAAAAATAGTCATTCAAATCGGACTTGTAGTTCCTGAGATTAGAGCGTTCAAACAAACAAAAAATCAATCTCTTCAGCTGTATTATATTATGTAAGTACAGATAGATGCAATGGTTCTTAAAATCTTATAGGAACCAATTGAGACAATCAGTTTATGAAAGCAATAACATTTGTAATAATGCTGAATATAAATATCTGTAGGTTTTAAGAACTAGAGCAAATAATAAAATTAGTGCGTAACACAGATTGTTTATGATCGTCAAACTCGTAATATTCACTCGAACATTTGTGTGTTAGTATGATCTATTACTTATTTTCTGTTGGATTAGCAAACCAGCAAAATCTCAAACAATAAATTATACATCGAATTATTTATACTGAGTTTTTTCAACTAAGCTATTTTTAATTTTATATTTTTATCTTAAGGTATCAAAAGTTAAGAGCCATCACATAACTTATCCAAAAAGTACCCAGAAAGTGGCGATACCCCTCTCTACTTCTATTATTACGACGTAAGTACTTCGGTCTTCCGTATTAGGTTGAGGAAACAGCTATTTATTTTTCTTATCTTATCTTGTAGTGAGGCAACTCTGGAGTGACAAGACCTCCTTTGTGCCTTTGAACGTTTTCACGTTTTTAATAATCATATGGCCTTATCCTACTAATATTATAAATGTGAAAGTTTGTGAGGATGGATGTTTGTATGTATGTTTGTTACTCTTTCACAAAAACTATTGGACGGATTTGGATGAAAATTTACAGTAATATAGGTTAAATACATAAGAATAACATATGGGACATTTTATCCCAAATTTCTGAGGGAACGGGTACAACGCGGGTGAAACCGCGGGGCGCGGCTAGTGTGAAATAATTTTATCGTTCAATTGCGCTCTGATTGAAATGCTACTATGTAGGTTGGAGTAGGTTAGTGGCCAACCCTGGTGTCGGAATTTTTTGACCGCCTAAACGCCTCCAACATGGTCTAACGATTGAAGCAACTGGTACCAACAATAGCACTTCCTATCATCTATCCATCCAAGTATGTATGTAGTGTCAAAGCTAAACGTTCCTCTGTCTATCTCATGGTTAAACTTTGCCACGAATAGTTATAGGTAATACGCATAGCAAAATTGTGTTGTATGGGTGTGGTAAGCGTAAAAGTAGTAACGTGAGGCTTAATTTACCAATTGCTAAACGCTAGTCGAGAATAATCAGTAATTGAGTCATCCTATTGGATGACATAATATTTTTTTCTCAGTCACACTTAGGTACTTATAGCCACGAGTCAAGGAAATGTTTAAGAAAACAAACTTACAAAAGCCATTCATTTCAAAAAAACATTTCAATACAATGAATGAGACTTCTGTGTTAATTTTCGTATGAGAACAAAACAAATCCATTCAATATAATGAGACCCAGGGCTCAGACATAAGTACAAAGTACAAGTACAACATTGTTCATAATTCATATCAACAGACTATGTTAGACTGAAATAAACATAGTCTCAACTCTTGCTTGCATACAAACAGTCCATTCCTTCCCCTTAAATGGTTTCTGTCCTTTCTATAGGACGTGTAACAAATACGCACTTATCTGTGACTTGAATATATTTCTGAGCTTTCTACAATCTGAGTCACTTTAAGTAGACTATCTTTTCCACTCTTACTCATTTTAGACCTTCGCTGGTTAATCAAAGCGGTCAAACAATGAAGTAAGTATGAGCCTGTAATGTCCCACGGCTGGGCAAATGCCTCTCATCTCACCAAAGATATCAGTACAGTGAGGAGGATAAGGCATAATCACCACGCTTGCTAAATGCGGATTTTTTTAATAGATAGAGTGATTCAAGAGGAAGGTTTATATGCATAAAAAATTCAGAAATTCCCACGGGAACGAACACAAAGCGGGTAAAACCGCGGGGCGCTGCTAGTTACTTAAAAAAAACTCGTATAAACTTTGTCGTTGCAAGTACAAAGAAATAATTCCATAAGAAAACTAGAGTGCAGTGAAGGAAAACAATTCACAATTAACCTATTTCCTTGGCAAGCGATAAAAGTTGCACTTTGCAATACTTATTGCGTCTCAAGGTAATAAATCTGAGAATTTTCCTTCGTTAGAATTTCTTACGTTATTCTATTGTGATTTTATTGAAGTACTAGCAGCGCCCCGCGGTTTTACCCGCGTTGTGCCCGTTCCCGTAGGAAATCCGGGATAAAATGTAGCCTATAGCCTTCCTCGATAAATAGACTATCTAACAGTGAAAGAATTATTCAAATCGGTTCAGTAGTTTCTGAGATTAGCGCGTTTAAACAAACAAACAAACAAACAAACAAAACAAACTCTTCAGCTTTATAATATTAGTATAGATATAACAAAAATAAATCATTCTTCGTCTTTTGATTCACCTTTAAGAGGCCCATAGGGGTTTTTAAATTATTTTACATGGTCTGACGATTACAACTGGGGTCGAGATATTAACATCACATCATAATATCTACTTATGTATGCCAAATTAAAAATTAATACCAAGTGGACCTACACCTATTCAATAGAGCTGTAATATTTTGGAGACCGTGGTAAATTCAGGCCATTCATTCAGGATGTTACAGGACATTCAGGATATTACAGGATATTGGAATGAAGTCTGTTAAAAAGAGCTCTGAACTATTAAGATTTTATGTAACTACTAGCTGCGCCCTGCGGTTTCACTCGCGTTGTACCCGTTCCCGCAGGAATTTCGGGATAAAAAATAGATGTTGGCCGATTCTCAGACCTACTCAATATGCTCACAAAATTTCATGAGAATCGGTCGAGCCGTTTCGGAGGAGTACGCGAACGAACACTGTGACACGAGAATTTTATATATAAGAAGATTATTAGTTGTGTTCTTTTTTCAAAAATGTGCTAGACGCCATCGCTCGCCACCGAGGCCTAACATTCAGGATGTTACAGGATGATAGAATGATATTACCCTAGAATGTCACTACCTCTATACTACCTATAGCCATGTGGTGGTTATCGATTATGAGTTAATAAACTGTATTGTATTGTCCAGTGCAATAAGGTTCATTTTTACCTACACTATCAGAGTATTTAAAACGAGTATATTACAGCACAATCGCCACCTTTTACATTCAACTATTATATTTACAATTGTTATAATTCATATGATGTAGTACTAACGCTTAATAACAATGAATGAATTATATTATTTCAACATAACATGGTACTTGGTAGAAACTGATATGGAATCTGTGACCCATAACACACCTATATGGTACGAGCATTGAACAACCATGACATCATTGGTGTCAGTTTTATACGAACTTACGTAATAGTTTGTATAAGCATATACTTTTTATACTAAGAGTCACCTGATAAAGGCTTTCAAGGTAGCTTAAGGCCATGGCCCCTATTAGGTACACACCTAGCGCCTAATTGCTTTTAGTTCGCCTCCCTATATATTTTTAATAAACTGTCAATATACAGCATATTTAAATGAAGTGTCAACTGTCAATATAAGGCATATACATATTGTGTTCAGTTTCAATTTGTATACAGGGTTGTTCATTAAGATCGGTCAGTATGAGCAAGTCTGAAATATTGAAACCAGGGCTACACGGTATCCATCGCCGATCTCCCACAACGCCAATACATATTAGGTATATCATATAAGTATTGGCGTACTAAAATAGAGGACACACTACGCGAATATCGCTCTGATCATGCAATAACATGTATTGGCGTTCCGTCTGGAAAGATCTGCGACGGAAGATCCGTCAAGTGTGGTGCTGGCCTAAATACTATCTTAAGGTGCGTACAGACTATGTAACATATTATATAACTTGTGTTTTATAACACGTCCACATTATGTAACCTTGTTATTCGACATTGCAACATAAAACAATACTGTACACATTAATGCAATATAACAATGTTATATAACCATTGTCGTTTATCGTTCTTCAGTGCTATCCATAATGTCGACAAGAGAGAGTTGTACATATCAATAACATATTATTATAACATGTTTTATAACATTCAGTGTCCACATTATCTGAAACATGTTATATAGCAACGTTGTATAACATGTTATGTTATATAGTCTGTACGCACCTTTAGTTTATTTTATAGTTTCAGACTTGTCCATAGGTACTTACTGATATGCCACCCTGTATAGGAAGGTGAACGAATAGCAAACAGTTATCCGTTAACTGAGAGCCTTATGAGGACATGGCCTTAACAGGCTAAACATATTGCAAGGTGCAGTTTAGTGTTCCTCTACATAGCATACTTAAGTAGTTTTGTCTGTAGAATGTGGAATCACGAAGTTATTTGACAAATACTCAATTGTTTTGTTTGAATAGTTGTTCACCTTGGATTTTGTCGGCGAATGACTTTGTAATATTCTGTGCAGAATTAAAAATAAATACGTATCTCTGTATTGATATCTTCAGTGAGATGAGAGGCCTTTGCCCAGCTGTGGGACACTAGAGGCTAGCTAATAATAAAATAAAATGGCTAATTAAATCGTAGTGGCCATAGGTAGCTACGTCAACAGCTAAGTAGTTCTAGAATATTCTGAATAACGTGGGTTCATTTGCACGTCTAGAGTACAGTCAGTTCACAAAAGTGTTAACGTTTTTTAGAAATTATTATATTCAAATTTATTTTACCTATTAACATGTCAATGAGAATTTTTAAATGTTGTAATGTGACACAGTACTGCACGGATGACGTCACAACGTTAAAAAGCGATTGTTTTCAGTTCCAGACATTTCGTCGCCTTTGTACTCCTGTCGGAGTCCAGTTCATGGCCTCGTGCGTGACTCGAATTATATAAGGTACAGTTGGCAAATGAAAACTCATAAACTTTGTTAAGTTGGAAAATTCTTATTTATATGTCAACAGTCATTGTTTTGTCCGTCAGTCAGACAGTCAAATTGAATATAATATTTCGTCATTAAATTGTCATCAAAATGCTTTTAAAAAGTGTAACATTTTGTTTATCAGTTTTACGAGTATATTTAGAAGCTAAATCGCCAAGCTCATTACATAAACTCGATTAATACAACAGCATGTCTATTAGTACTTTTGACTTACATAAGTGATATAACAGAGTATTGTTGAAGTACAAAAGTATTATTTCTCAGGCGAATTGTGTATAAAAAGTGTCAATACAAATGCGAAATAATAATATTTCATTGAAAACATTAGGTTTACTTACAGACATTATGGTATTACCATCTCTTGTTATGTAAGAATAGGATTGGAAGATGCTACGGAGTCAGAACGGAAAGCACAACAGTAATGAACCCGATGTTAAAATAATAATTGTTTGTCAAAATGTCTTTTGAGCTTAAAGGAAGTTTTACTGTACAATTCAATATCTCATTGTAACTATCATGTCGAAATCGTCAAAGTCGCCAACGTGGTGTTTAATCACTTTAGGGGTCAAAACGCCAAGTTGGCTGTTGATTTCGACATGAAATACAAAAGATGAATTGAATTATTGAAATACAAAAGATGAATTGATTAATTGAAAAAACATTATTTAGTGTTTTTTTTGGAGCAAAAACAGACGGCTTCTAATGATAAATTTAATGATATAGTTGATATGCCGTCATAAACTAGAGTACCTATATTTATATATTTTTATCGCGTTTCAAAAGTTAGAAACATCCATAACCTCATTTTATGTATTTACTCTAATGACATATTTTGTACTTTCTATTTTGCGATCGTGATTTTACCTCCATTGTACCCATTCCCATGGGCATTGGAGATAATAAAGTAGCACATTGTGTCGTATTCCGAACTATAATAGACAAGCCCGTTGAAACAGTAGCAGTGAGAGCGCTTACTGTGTCGGGGGTTGCGGGTTCGATTCCCGCCTGGAGTCAACAATATATAGTTGGAGATAGTTGTTGGCGGTGTCAACTATAAATTCTTATTGAGTGAGTTAGATTCCATAATACAAGCTACTTTGGGTCTAATTAACCGTGTGTGAATTTGTCCGGGTATATATTATATTCTAATCTATTTTTTGTATCAATTTCTGCACATCCGTGCAATTTCTGCATCAGTAGAATTAGCGCGACATTCATACTTATTTCTTACAATCACTTTTGTTGTTTACTAACAGCGTTCAGCTGTTTCTCCCTCGAGAGTATTCGTTCCATTTCAAAGTAAAAAAATATCTGTATAATAGTTCCAAGATCTGAGCGTTTAAACAAACAAAACACAAATTCTTCAGCTTCCCACCTCTCAGTATAGTTGTCTTATTTCACGAGTGCCTCAGACTCATACTGGTAGTTGTAATAAGTATAGACACGCGTCTTTGTGTGCGTAACAATCAGTACCGTCGGCAAAATCATTGTTAAAATTCATTTGACATACCTTACAGCGAATAGCCACGAATACATTTTATCAGTTTACTCTAATCTACCATGCTGTCGCTACTTCAAAGACAATTTAGACAGGATTTTGACGCGGACCATGATGCACACTAAGACAATGTGCATGTACGTTGACAAGTATGGCTTAGGGGCACTTGTGACATAAAAGAACTATACCATTTTTAGTTTAATTAAATAATTATAATATTACCCTTAATGTAAAGTTAATTAAGAAAGGGACATACTGAAAATAAGTGCTTTGGGGTATTGTAATCCCATAGCGTACACTGAGTACAACACTGACACTGTAGTTTCAATTATAAATATTTAATTACTTAGTTCATAGTGCTTAATTACTTCTTTTACATGTATATTCTTTGTTATACTGGCGTAGAAATAAATGGTTTAAATAAAAGTAAAAATATATTGTAACTACCTATATTTATACTAATAATATAAAGAGGTAATTTTTTTAATTTGTTTGTTTGTATGTCGGGCTTCTCAGAAATTACCAGTTCAATTCGAATGATTATTTTTGTAATGGATAGCCGTTTTCAAGGAAAAGGGAAAAAAATAAGGGCAAAATAATATGAATAAGCATTTTAGCTCTCAAATGTTTGTCCCTCTCCGACATAAGCTATTTTCCAATGAGCATAAGAGACAAAACCATTTTTAGCAGTGATTTAGTTGAAGAGATATGTAAACTAAGACTTCACCAAGTAATGTGAACTAAGGTTGTACCACCCCTTGGAAATTTCTTAGCTATCAGACCTTCACCAGTTCATCAAGACTTCCTTGTCTTTATGGTAAGCCGGTGTAAAATTAGATTTTAATGGCTTTTTATAGGTCACCTTGACTATAATGGCTTGCTGGGTGCTTAAACAATAACTACTTGCTACTATAATAGGTATTCAACGTCATATACGTATACTAGTCGCGGCCCGGTTTTACCCGCGTTGTGCCCGTTCTCGTTGGAATTCCGGGATGAAAATTAGCCTTCCGAAAGTGGCTATCTATTACAAAAAGTATTATTCGAATTGGATTGGATTTCTGAGATAACGCGTTCAAACTAACAAACTCTTCAGCTTTATTATGTACTAGCAGCGCCCCGCGGTTTTACCCGCGTTGTGTCAATTCCTGTGGGAAGTTCGGGATGAAAAATAGCCTATGTTACTTGTGGATAATGTAGCTTTCGAATGGTGAAAGAATTTTTAAAAACGGTCCAGTAGTTTTTGAGCATATTCATTACAACCAAACAAAGTTTTCCTCTTTATAATATGTATTAGTGTAGAAGTGTAGATAGTGTAGATATGTGTCAATTATCCCGATTAGTTTTTATTTCCATTATTAGTTTATTTATTCCTCCGTTAATCTAATTATAATAACTGCACTTCGCAGTATTAAAATCGAAAATACGTTGTTTATTAGTCATGACTGCATAGTGATAATTTATTTATAAAAGTCAGTTGAATTTATTTAACAACCACAAAATTTAAAAGTTAAGTTGGTATATTTTTGGCTATCTGCGGTTTAGCTGACTGGTGATTGGCTAAAAGTATTTGTCCAGTTATTTAATAAAGATGGTAGGTACCTATCATCATAAAATGGTGCTATGATCATGATGCTTGATGAGTAAGTGAGTAAGATCGAGTAGTTTAGTCGCTAACTCTGGTGTCTGAGTTTAGGACCGGCTCAAGACCGTCGACAAAAAGTATCATTATATTGTTCTTAAACAACAAACAGAGATAATTATGTTATTATGTTTGTTTCTAAATTCAGATATTAATTTTATTTATAATATTCTAATGAAAAGGAAAGATTTCTTTCTAGCAACACGAAAGGTATAGACGCGAGCCCATTAAATCAGAGAAAATAACGTTAGCGTGATCTACACAATGTTCACACTAGCGCCATCTATCGCAGGTGGAATCACCGCGCAAAACAGCAGCTAGTATCTATATATTATTATGTAGTAAGAAATATAGGCAGGTGAATAATTAAATTAACCATAAATCAGCGTACACCATATTTAAAACATTAAAGTAAACTGGCTGTGCCCCGCGGTTTTACCCGCTCTGAGCCCGTTCCCGTGGGAATTTTGGGTATTTTATACATAGGTATAAACTATCCGGAAGAATCTTTCTATCGTTTGGTGAAAACCATGTGAAAATCCGTGCAGTACCTAGTCGAGTTTATCGCGAACAGACAGACGCGGCCGAGGCTGTTTTAATTCATATGATCCTTGATCCTTGTAGTGATAGTGATAGTGATGTTCTTTTTTCAAAATAATTAATAATTGTCGCGGTTGCCACACTTGGCATCTGTTATAAGAGAAAAGATGGCGTCAACGAATCTCGACCAAATTTTCAAAACCTTCTCCAGACTTCAACGGACATAATAACGAAACAGGTTCAGCCGACCACGATGCCGATGCGTCGAGCGATACATTTTAACATGATCATGTTTATTTATAGATAGATAAGATTACAGCGAATAAAAATCTACCTAGGGTCATTTCGCCAGTTCGCGTCCATTTAGTGGAGTTGGCAAGTTTGAAGGAGAAAATAAAAATGTTCCAGCCCTAGTTTCAATGAAAAATTTATGTAATGTGTTCATTATATAGTCTACTATAAGGTTCGCTTACAGTTTTGTTCGAAAGTACTTGTGTTTTTTTTATAAATAGAAAAACTTCAAAAATAGGCGTTTTACCCACTTTGCGTCCAAAAAATCTAAATTGCGTCCACCCATAGACCATTTTGCGTCCACCAGCTAAGAAAAGGAATGTAGGGGTGATATTTTTAGATAATGTAAAGAAAAATTGTATTTTAACAGATTCTTTATTCAAGAATATTTCGTTAATCCACGTCTGGTACATTTTCTTTCTCATATTCCACATTTATCGACTCTATGGTTTCCTATGTAACTTTTATAATCTTTTTATTGTTTCGGATTAATTTTTTGAACCTCTCGAGCTCTCTCCTGTTCTATTTCTCTATTCTTTCTTTCTTTTTCGGATTGCTTCCTGTTTTTCGTTCTTGATCTGCGCTTTATGTTCGAAATACTTTCTCCATGCAGCAGAAGATATGGCTGCTGGAGTCCTTTGATTATTAGGTTTCCTTGCTTCTTTAGAAATTTCAGGCAGCATTAGGTGGGTTTTAATTTAAATGGATCACAGGTTTTTTTGGCTTGAATTGCCAACAGCTGCGGAAGATGGTTGTACTAGAGATTTCTTTAGTTGCATCCAATTCTAAAATATTACTATTTCGTTCTATTGATAGTTCCATAAGAGACCACTCAGATTCAGTTTCGATAGAAATTTCTGCAAAGAAAACTTCAACTTAAGAGTGTTATTAGTTTTAACTCTTAGTTTTTTTTTTAAAATGCATATTAAATTATACAAGTTAAAAAATATATATTATAAGCTATTATATGAATTTAATGAAAAAATGGACGCAATTTGGTACAATACAATTTCCTTGTAGGTATAGTTTGCGTCCACATGTGATGAACGATTTTTATTTTTAATTATCTTTTTCTAGAATCATAATAACGTGGACGCAAATTGCTCATTACGATTGCATGATAATAATACATAAATAAAAAATAAAAACAAATTCCTTTTTTTAATTTTATCACATAAAAATAAAAACTAACTAAATCATAAATACACGAGTTCGCGTCCATTGTGGTCGCAAAGTGGAAGTTTTATAAATTCGGTGTAGTAATTCGCGTCCACCTTATTTTAACTGTTAACTTTAAAAAAAACAAGCAAATACATAATTAATATTACTCCTTTTTTCATGCTTTAAGAATAAAAACAGCTGTGTATTGTAAAATACGCATAAAACAATAAAATACTTACCGTCGAACGCGCCCCTGCTCACTATTTTTTTGCCGACATTTCGCGCGTTTGCGCTTCTTTGTTGAAGAACGGAAACTAACTATTTTTTCTAGACATGATTGGTTTAGCTCACAGAACTTTTGTCTATTTCTATATGCCTCTTATACGATTAGGTATTAGCGGTAACGACTTTTCGGCGATTTACTGTGTTAATATACCTATTTTCGAGAATTATTATAGGGAGGTCCGAAAAATGGACGCGAATAGGGCGCTGGACGCGAACAGGCGAAATGACCCTATACTAACATAAATACTAGCAGCGCCTCACGGTTTAACTCGCTTTATTAATTACTAGCAGCGCCCCGCGGTTTTACCCGCGTTGTGCCTGTTCCCGTGGGAATTTGGGGAATTTTTTTACATAAAAACCTTCCTCTTGAATCACTCTACCTATTACAAAAAACCGCATCAAAATCCGTTGCGTAATTTTAAAGATTTAGGCATACAGACAAACAGACACGAAACAGAGACGACTTTATTTTATACTAGTATGTAGTGAGTGATCTATACTTCTAGATAGACCCCTAGGTTATTATAAAGAGGTTAACGGCCTTATTCATAAACGCTTACTAGCAGCATTTTAGCTCGTAAATGGTTTGTCCCTTTCTGACATACGCTATTTTCCAAAGAGCAAAAGAGAAAAAAACACTCAATAACAGTGTTTTAGTTAGAGAGCTTTATGAATAAGGCAGTAAGTTTCTAACTTTGTTTGTGTGTAAGGGTTAATATCAGAAAGTATCAATCCGATTTGAATAATTCTTTTTGTTTTAGATAGCTATATTCAAGAGAAAGGGATATGCTATTTTTCATTCCGATATTCTTAAGGGAACGGGTACAACGCGGGTAAATCCGCGGACGCTGCTAGTATAAAATAAGAGCCGATTGGATATTAGTTATATTATTATGTAGAATAATATTTACTAAAGCTAAGAATGCCTCATCATCAGACAAAAACGTTTCGATAGATACGACGCGTCACGGTGTGACCTTGGTCAAGGTAAATAATAAATAAATATATTCTCAATAACCTAACCTAAAAGCTTACAAGGAAACAAACGGTTTAAATGTATACATATAAATGCTCACTCCTGCATACCCGCTTAATCTATTTATAATACGTAGATTCATTAATATTATTTTCAAATACCTACTATTAATTAAATAAAGTGATAAAATAAACGCTATCGTAAAGTTACGAATGCGCAACAACAACGTACCTACCTAGATTAGATACTAACTTAGTCATCAGACAATTCAGATAATCTATGTATTCAAATATATATAGAACAATCATAAGCTTGATTAATAAATAACTCACCGGCTTTAAATATCGCCAAGAGAACAACAATAGAGATTACACTACGGAACATTTTGAATGTATTAATATCACGTGGCAGCGATCGTACGAAATGAGCGCTCACGACGAAATGGTGGAACGAACTGAGCTGAATGGTGCCAGTGAGTCCAGACGCGACAAACAGCTAACAGAGTATACACCACACGCAATGTACGAAGTCAACAGAACAAACATTAATTCACACATACAGACACGTAATTTTTAGCAACTCTTATTTGTAATGGTTTATTTCTTTTGAACGTGACTGAAATTGCAATAAAACGCAATTATTATTCGAAAATAAAACTCATTTTGGTATTGTGAATAGTGTGCTATTTCCTTAATGTAACCTGAAATACAGAATGTTTTAACAAATTATGAGAGAGATTTGATTTGGAGAAAATATATGCACGATATGTTTCTAAATTTTGAATTTGTTTTATTTTGAAACATTTTCTTATATCTGAATCCCCTTAAATTTTACACACATGAAAGGATGATTTAAGCCCAATACCAAATCATATAAAAATAAAAGATTACTTTAAAACTTTATCATAAAAATAATCTATCTTCATAAGCGAATTGAGTTTGAAAATAAGATATCCTGCGGGAATGTTCCGTCCATTTTAAAATCTTACTACCTTTAAAATCTTACTACTTACCACTGGCCACTTTTTGACTTCTGAAAATATAGTCTATAGTACTAAGTTCTTTTACGTTTACAGGACCCCTTCGGCCCCTTTACAGGAACCGTGGTCACAGAAGACCTTCTTTTATCAGTTTCAGAAAAATTCAAGCTATGACTAAAAGTGTAATTTGCATAGATACGATATAAATAACGTCAGCTCTTTATTTAGTTTTTTATTATCGCTTCGCTGAAACGCTGCGGGTTTAATTTATATGTCCATGGACCTTGTGCGTTTGATTACTTATCTATTGTTCTGTATTTCATTCTAGTGAATCCGACCTTTTTTCACTAAAACAATGAAGAAAAAAATCTAGCAGAAAGGCATTTACCTTAAGGTTTTTTTCTAGATCCTACTAATATTATAAATTCGAAAGTTGGAAGGATGGATGTATGTTTGTTACTGTTTCAGGGAAAAAAAAACTGGGCGGATTTGGATGAAACTTTACAGTTTACAGTAATATTATAGATTATGGGTTATATATAACGGGTTCCCTATGTTAAATCGAAACACTAATTGATCGATTGCTTTATTGATCGATGCCTTATTAGAACGAAGCGTTAATTCCCCGATGTAACAACTCACCGAAAACCAATTTACCGATGTTTATTTCAACAACACTATACTTGACCGAGTAATCATTTTGTCGAATGTAACATTTCATTTTGGTTTTACGTAGGAAACCTATATTTAATACATAGGATAAATTTTATTTCGAAACGCGGGTAAAACCGCTAGGCGCGGCTAGTAGTTATTAAAAACTCATAAGTATAGCGCATAGTTACTTCTTTAAACTCAAAACACATCATTGATTATAGTTGAAAAACGACAAATTATAAGCCACGTTTAAAATAAACCTGCCTACTCACTAAATATATGAATAAACACCCAATTCACGTACAAATAACTTTGTGGGAAAAACAACTCACTATGCAGAAATTAAAGGTAATAAAATTATACTAAGTATACGCATAAGCAGAAATGTTTACTCCAACTATTAATTTGATATGCTTTTCTACTTTCTTCCAGACAATTTGGTATACCAGAGTTTATTGAACTATGACCTGACCTGTTTTCTATGGGTGGCTATAAAATTATTACAGCGATAGCAGAAAGTTGAAAGAGGTGCGTAGGTAAGTAAAATATGTATCAAGGTATTTCCCTTGGGCAATATTTTATGAGACACAGATATCGAATAATATAATTTTGCAATTCATGCGGTAAGCACTTAAGTTAAAAATATATATATTTATTTTTCTTAAAAATTACTCATTCGTTACAAAATCCTATGATTTGTGTTTTGCACTTTTGAAATAGTGTAAATTGTAGTGTTTTGAAGACTATTGTTTTGTATCGCAATGTGTGTTTTTCTAGAATAATCAGTGCGGTTGCAATTTTAGTCACGTTATAAGAAACAGGGCCTTCAAATGCCGGCCAAAACAAATGTTTTATCTCTTTCGGACGAACACTATTTTCCAAAGAGCAAGAGAGTTAAATCACTTTAGAACAGTGTTTTAGTAAAAGACATTGAGTTATAATATGTACTTAAAAGGTTAAGGAGCGTTTATTTGATAAGGCTATAATACTATTATGTTTAGCTAAATAAACTATTTCCTGTTTACGTTTAACGTCGTAAAGTAAGTAAAGTCGCAGTATCTACATAGTTAACTTATCTATGTCTTCTTTGAAAAGTAGTTAAACTATTATTTGATCAGACAACAATGTATATAGTTTGGTTTAACCTAGAATGAGGGGTGGAATGGTATCCAAAGGGCGAAAACAGGAAGAATGGCGCCTCGCAAAGTGGGTCGATGGGGGTTGTTTATTGAGTCGCACCCCTCGACCTTGTTCTAACTATAAACGCAACTTGGACTCGTTCGCATGTCTAGCTTTAATGATACACAAACTTTTGATGTCTCTATATAATATACGACAGTTTTACGCAGTGATTATTTATTTTATGGCTAAAATTGAAACATTTGATCGGAAAGATCGTCGATGCAGATCGGTACATGCTAATGTGCCTAAAAATTAGGCACTAGAACAGATCGGTACGCACATGCCAATGTGCCTAAAAATTAGACACTAGACCAGATTGGTACGCACATATTGCTTATGTGCCTAACAATTAGGCACTTGAACAGATCGGTGTGCACATGTGTAATAAGTATGACAATGTGCCTTATAATTAAGCAATAGCTCTTATTTAAAATAATGTTTCTGATCTATCTATCTATATGACATACATAGTTACCGTTTAGTAAGTGCCAATAACTTAGAATCTAATAGTTAGACGATAGATAATAGAGAAATATAACAAAGTGTTTTACAGTTTCCTCTATAATGCTTAACTAAGCATTAATCATCACAATTCTCGAGAAAAAAATAAAGTAACCACAGAATCAGGTTATTCCTTAATTTTTTTAAATTGCAAATACTTTCGCAGAATTTTTCACCAAAGACGTTACGGACATAAATAAAATGATAACGATTGTTATCTTATTTACCTGTTTTGTGAGTCTCCACAAACATGTTCAAATAGCATAATAAGTAGGTATAAAGGCGATTAAAGTCAGACGTTCACCGTATGCAACAACATCTAGAGACAGTTAGGCTAGCTCCACAATAGACGGATCTTCCGTCGCAGATCTTCTGCGATGGACCCCTATACAAGTTATCTATACAAGTACATATAAATAAAATTAGAGTGTCTGTTTGTAATATTACAATAACCGCTTTTTACAACATGCATATGAATAAGTCTATAATTAAAGTCAATTTTTGACTGTCTGTCTGTTTATTCCGGCAAATCTATGAAATGGCAGAACTGATTTTGACGGAAATTTTACTGGCAAGTAGCTGAGGAGTAATTAAGGCTACTACTTTTTTGTTAAATTCCACGTGGATGAAGTCACGGGCACAGCTAGTTGCATATCATTTTAACGGACACATTACGCGGAAGATCACAAAATACAAAAACAAGTAAGTAAGGCCGTCCGGGGCGAAGTTCTCCATAGGGACAGTAAGGAAAAAACATTAAAGCAGTTGGCACAATGGCTGCAGTCTGCAGCTATCAAACACGTGATGATAAAGTTCTACAGTTCGAAGACAACCTAGTGAAAATGACGTTTAAGAAAAATTACGACCGCATTAGGTGAACGTGGTATTGTATTTGGGGCATTAATCTAATAAGATAAAACTTATCCTTATTTGCGATTAGATAATCAGATCATTGAGGTGTTGAGTATGCCTTATCATCCTTTTTGCAATAAAAACTGATTTTTCTGTAATGAAAACCGTAAAAAAATCCGTGTCGGAATAAGACCGAGAGGTACCAATATGAATTTGTAAAAAACGTCTGCGTTTACAGGTCAAGAAAATCACGCCTAAACTACTGAACTGATTTAAATGAAAGGCATAGAGATAGTCTAGAGCTTGAGAAAGGACATAGGACATAGGTAAGGGAACGCTGTGGGTAGAACCGCGGGAAAAAGCTAGCGTAAACTAAGCTCTAAGAAAAAAATCCAAGATCCAATAGGTTATGCTGTCTGCCTGCAACGCCATCTGTGTGAAGTTATCACAAGCTTGCTAAATACTTGACTTGAACCAAGTTGATGTTGCTTGATTTGAATACAAGTTCAAAATAGTTTACAGCAATTATAATAGATGGCGCTGTTAATAAAATGCTTGTATCAATACTTAATAAAATCTTTAGTAGGTACTTCTTTAATTCAGACTTGGTTCTATACTATTTTAATGTTTTATAATTTAATATTCATTCATTTCGAATAGGTTAATAGCCAACCATGGGGTTGGAGTTTTTAGACCGTGCAAAGACCTCCGACATGGACTGTCGATTGAAACAACCGGGACCGACAATTTAACGTGCCCTTTGAAGATGTAGATAGTTTAGATGTAGTTTATACTATAAATGTGATTTTCTTGGAACAAGGCATTAGATACAAAATATGGCTTCAAAAAACAAAAGTACAAGTTATTAACAACAAAAAGTTACTAACAAGTAAAATTTAAAACACTACGCAAAAACAACTTCACCGATTTTTACCAAACATAACTATTAACTAAGAACCACCGTAAGGAAACTTTTAAGGCTTTCAATTACTAAAACCACATCGAAATTGGTCCATCTGTTTAAGAGCTACGATGCCACCGACAAACAGACACAGGCAGACATCGTCGTCAATCTACATAATTAATCGACGGCTCATTACACAAAACAACGGGTATACTGCGAGTGGTACCGGGTGGAGCAGCTAGTCGTCTACAATCCAAAGTTATTGAACTCCAATTTCGTGGAAGTAGTAAAGTTCACGGTTGTCACTGAATGTCTCGCTGGCGACCTTTTAGCGAAGCATCGAGTTGCGAAACAGATCACAACATCAAAGACATTTTAGCCACTATTGGTTTCCTTACCAGATGAAGCTAATTATGGATGGATTACATTAATAATTACTAACAGCCTCTGGTCTTCTGGTTTGAGCGCCCGGCTCACGATCCGAAGGTTCCAGGTTCGAATCCCGGTGGGGACAATTTCTCACAAAAATCTCTTTGTGAGACTGTCCTCAGTTTGGTTAGGGCATTACAGGCTGAATCACCTGATTGCCCGAAAAGTAAGATGATTCCGTGCTTCGGAGGGCACGTTAAGCCGTCGGTTCCAGTTACTTTCTACGGATAGTAGTCGTTACATGAGCCATGTCAGAGGCCTTTGGCGGCTCAATAACTCTGACACCAGGATTGGTCAGGTTGACCGTCCACTCGATGAAGAAGAAGATTAATAATTAAAAACCTAGTTCTACCGGTACCATGTACCATCTTTTAATCTATACTAGTATAATAAAGCTGACGAGTTTATCACCCCGCAGTTTTACCCGCGTTGTGCCCGTTTTCCTGTAAAATTCAGGATAAAAAATTGCCTACAAACTTTCGAATGAAACTATCCAATACAAAAAGAATTATTCGAAACGGATTGGCAGTTTTGGAGATTAGCGTTCAAACAAATAGTTCAACTAAAACCTAGGTCACGAGCTAATCTTAGATCAAAACTTCAAAATGTATTCACTAAAACTGAGTTCAACTGACCGTGGCTTGAGATAGAATCGGTGAATTTGGACCACAGTATGGATAGATAAACGCCTCGGTGGTCTAGTGGTATGTGCACTCGCCTGCCAAGACTGAGGTCCCAGGTTTAATTCCCGGATCGAGCGAAAATATGTTACCTACTTTTCAAACATGGCTCGGGTTTGAGATCATCAACACGCATTAGGCAAGCGTGGTGATTATGCCTTATCCTCCTCACTGTACTGATATCTTTAGTGAGATGAGAGGCCTGGCTTATACTACTACATAGATAGATATAGTGCGGTCATCGAACGTCGTCTTTACTACATAGATTGTCCGCCGACTACGAAAACCTAATTAACCGCTCGTAGAATGTCAATAACCGTATTCTTTACACAGTTACGGCACAGTATAACGATGTACTGTGGTTACGGTCACGTCTGTAAGCCCACCCTGTACACAATAAAGTCAATTACTCTACCGAGGCATTGTAAAGAAAATTCTGAGCAACTAAAAGCTGTATAACCGGTTTTGTTGTTATCTTCAATATCTTTAAACTTTTATTAGATTTTTCATTAAATAGACATTCATTATACCACAAATCGTTTTAAAATCATGATACGATTTACGATATTCTCGTTGGACTTAATTGCTTGTTTCAGTGGTCGTATAAAACAATAGGTTACTAGGCGGTAGTTTAAGTAGGAACAATTATTTATTATTAAATCTAAGATAAGGGATCTGTCATAATAAATGTTCCAGTCTCGATTTAAACCACGATTTCTTTGTTAGATTCGGCACTTGCAAATATAATTTATATCCAATCTTGATATGGTTGAATTAATTAACAATTGTTATATAGATAGTATATTGTTATTTATAGTAATGTTAAAGTGCCTTTACAAGCTACATTGAAAAGTAAAGCAGTAAGTAAATGGTAATTGTTTTGCTTGTCTACTGTCAAAAATAGATAAACAAATATAGTTAGAGTGTAGACGAGTGTAGTGAAGTAAATGGTAATTGTTTTGCTTGTCTACTGTCAAAAATAGATAAACAAATATACCTAGTTAGAGTGCAGACGAAAAATCGAATAGGGTTATATAACAGAAATTAAATAGATTCAAACTAGGAATAATGTTCGCAAAAGCGAAAACTCAACACCAAACAAGTTTTTATGCAAACTCCTTTTTTAAAATGGGATACCCTTTCTTATATCACAAGTATGTTCATATTGGATAGCCTCATTCAAAGAAGGTTATAGGCTATATTTATCCCAAAATTCCCACTTAACGGGCACAACTCGGGTAAAACCACGGAACGCGGTAAGTACTTAATAATAATAGGTATTTAGTATGTGTCGTGCTTAATTACCCGTTAACGGATATTGATTGATTGATCAGTGAGATCGAATAATAGGTGTTACCGCACGCTTCCGTTAACTACCGAGGTCTTGGACTTTTTAACTAGTTCTGTAAAATGAATTGAACAGTACTGTCCATATCCTTCTAATTAGTATAAAGTACGCCCCACGTTTCTGCTTATCTTGTACCAGTTCCCGTAGAAATTCCTGGATGAAAAGATGCATAATATAACCTTCGTTTGAAAAATCTATCAAACACAAAAAGGTTTTTTTAATTTCCAGATGATTCCAGAGAAAAGCATATTCAACCGATACAGAAAAAAAACTTTATGAGTAAAGAGCACTTCCTTGATCACATCAATATTTTTTTTTTTATAAAGACTTGATAAAGAGCACATCAATTTTTTTTCTGATCTGAACATAGACAAAGCACAATTACACTGCTGTGTGTTGATTGGTGAAATATTTTACGGTTCCTGTAAAGGGGCCGAAACGTCAGATTAAAATCACTACATAAAATAAAGTCGCCTCTTTTTCGTGTCTGTCTGTTTGTCTGTCTGTATGCTTAAATCTTTAAAATTACGCAACGGATTTTGATGCGGTTTTTTGTAATAGGTAGAGTGATTCAAGAGGAAGGTTTTTATGTAAAAAAATTCCCGAAATTCCCACGGGAACGGGCACAACGCGGGTAAAACCGCGGGGCGCTGCTAGTAAAAAATAAAAACGAAATGTATCTGTCTTGTTGCACTTGAGTCGCTTTCATTGGCTTGTACCTATGCTGTTTAAAATGAGAGGCTGTCTTAAAATTAAAAATTAAAACAGACATCCAAAGGTCGTCATAAAAAGGTAAAATGGCATGTCAAAAGCAGTTACTATACATTTTTAAAGAATAATTAAACTATCAATACCTAAATTGGTAATTTAAATAATTTACCGGACATTAAACTGTGCGACAAATTTATAGCTCATGATTTCGACCACATTCTTTGACTGCAGGTATCTATTTGATAGTTGGTAGGTATATAATTATAGGCGTAGTAAATCAGTACAGACACACAATGAATACACCCAGAGGGCTTATTGCGAAGTGCGGGTTAAAACAGACGCACGCACACATAGATGCGCAGTGCACTAGTTTCGAAAGGTGTCAAAGTAATGCCAGTGAAGATTTGCTATAAAAAGTACATAAGTAAGTTCGCGTAGATTAGTGGCCAACCCTGATGTCGGAGTTTTTAGTCTGCCTTAAGGGCTTCAATAAGATCAAACCATTAAAAAATTAATGACAGAGAAGATTTGCTACGAAAAAGATAGTAAGTTTTAGTAGGTTTATGACCAACCCTGGTGTCAGAGTTTTTAGTCTGCCTTAAGGGCTTCAATAAGATCAAACCATTAAAAAATTAATGACAGAGAAGATTTGCTACGAAAAAGATAGTAAGTTTTAGTAGGTTTATGACCAACCCTGGTGTCAGAGTTTTTAGTCTGCCTTAAGGGCTTCAATAAGATCAAACCATTAAAAAATTAATGACAGAGAAGATTTGCTACGAAAAAGATAGTAAGTTTTAGTAGGTTTATGACCAACCCTGGTGTCAGAGTTTTTAGTCTGCCTTAAGGGCTTCAATAAGATCAAACCATTAAAAAATTAATGACAGAGAAGATTTGCTACGAAAAAGATAGTAAGTTTTAGTAGGTTTATGACCAACCCTGGTGTCAGAGTTTTTAGTCTGCCTTAAGGGCTTCAATTAGATCAAACCATTAAAAAATTAATGACAGAGAAGATTTGCTACGAAAAAGATAGTAAGTTTTAGTAGGTTTATGACCAACCCTGGTGTCAGAGTTTTTAGTCTGCCTTAAGGGCTTCAATAAGATCAAACCATTAAAAAATTAATGACAGAGAAGATTTGCTACGAAAAAGATAGTAAGTTTTAGTAGGTTTATGACCAACCCTGGTGTCAGAGTTTTTAGTCTGCCTTAAGGGCTTCAATTAGATCAAACCATTAAAAAATTAATGACAGAGAAGATCTGCTACGAAAAAGATAGTAAGTTTTAGTAGGTTTATGACCAACCCTGGTGTCAGAGTTTTTAGTCTGCCTTAAGGGCTTCAATAAGATCAAACCATTAAAAAATTTATGACAGAGAAGATTTGCTACGAAAAAGTTAGTAAGTTTTTGTAGGTTTATGACCAACCCTGGTTTCAAGAGTTTTTAATCTGCCTAAAGGTCTTCAAAACGGTCCAACCATTAAAACAATCGACAGTTGAAAGTGCACTATAGCACGGTAGCGCTCATATTCCACAATCAACCTCTCATCAAAGTAGGGTCGATTTGCATATCCATTCATTTCGAGTAGGTTAGTGGCCAACCCTGGTGTCGGAGTTTTTAGACCGCCTAAAGGCCTCCGACATGGTCTGACGATTGACACAACCGAGACCGACAACTTAACTCCGATGCACGGTAGCGCTCAGGTAGAAATGACACTATCGAACACACATCCAAGTAGGGGCCGAGCTGCAGTGAATTAACATATCGCTTAGCCAAACTAAGCATTGTAACATTGTCAACTGTGTACGTGTGCGTGCGGTCTTAACACATTCCCATTTACCTTCTGAGTGTATATGTTACGGCTAATACCCGAAGTGCGGCTACACCTAGTTTTAGCCGGTTAGAACTAGGTGCATATATATGTCATTTTAATGAAAAGAGAGAGTTTAAACATGAAAAAAAAAAATAACCCTAACCTACCGAATAGTAAGTAATTCGGTAGGTTAGGGTTATTTTTTTTTTCATGTTTAAACTCTCTCTTTTCATTAAAATGACATACGGCTAATACCCGAAGTGCGGCTACACCTAGTTTTAGCCGGTTAGAACTAGGTGTAGCCGCACTTCGGGTATTAGCCGTAACATTATATTATGTGGTACTGGTCTGATTAATATTATATTCAAACCCCGAGGCGCTACCAGTTAATCACCGCTTGATTGATTATTGAAAGGAATAGAACTTGACATTAAATCTGGTTTTTATTTCGAGCACAGCTGTTCGGTTTCATTAAGCGATTGTTACGTTAAAAGTGCAATCGGAATTATATAGGCACCTCTAGGAATAATAGTATTTTAACCGCCTTATTCAAAACGATGTTTAACTTAAACACTGTTTTAAAGTGTTTTGTCCCTTTCGCTCTTTGGCAAATAGCGTAAGTCGGAAAGGGACAAACCATTTGATTTCTAAAGTGCTGTTAATAAGCGTTAAATGAATAAGGCCCTTAGAGGTTGAAGCGTTCTTATAAACAACTAGCAGCGCCCCGCGGTTTTCCCCGCGTTGTGCCCGTTCCCGTGGGAATTTCGGGATTTTTTTTACATAAAAACCTTCCTCTTGAATCACTCTACCTATTACAAAAAACCGCATCAAAATCCGTTGCGTAATTTTAAAGATTTAAGCATACAGACAAACAAACAGACAAAAATAGCGACTTTGTTTTATACTATGTAGTGATTTTTAAGGGCCAATTCTGCTTTGAGTCTTAATGAACGAAAAATGCATTAATGACACAAAAACCACCAAACAACCTAATTAACTAAAAAGTTATGTTTATCAAGTTTTAATGACAAAAGTAATCACTACATAGTATAAAATAAAGTCGTCTCTATTTCGTGTCTGTTTGTCTGTTTGTCTGTATGCTTAAATCTTTAAAATTACGCAACGGATTTTGATGCGGTTTTTTGTAATAGGTAGAGTGATTCAAGAGGAAGGTTTTTATGTAAAAAAATTCCTGAAATTCCCACGGGAACGGGCACAACGCGGGTAAAACCGCGGGGCGCTGCTAGTTTATTATATAATGATAGTTGTAAAAAACTGATGAAATGACAATTAGTAAAAACTAGCAGTGTCAAATGGTTTTACCCGTTCCCATGTGAATTTCAGGATGACAACAGCCTATACTGTTCCGCTGAATGTGGCTATCCATTGCAAGAAAAAACACTGGTCTGAGATAGGCGCGTTCAAAGAAACAAAAATAAAACAATCTCTTCAGCTTTATAAGTATGTATTTCCATATTATAGGCTCGTATTAGTAGAGTATAGAGATATAGGTTAAGACATACCATCAATATAATCACAAACTAAAATACTTAAAAAGGCACTTTAAGGCGAGGATATGTGAAAATAACGCGCATAGTCGCTACTTTGACGATCAAATATCAACACTTCTATCGATTCTATAAATAAAATAAAAAAACCAATTAAAAGAATATATCCTTAATAAAATTTTAAATCGAATAGAATTTTAAAATTCATTATAATAATGTAGAAATAAGATGCACAAGATTATGTAAAAGTAGCACCAAATATTATTTTCTCGTCCTAGATCTCGTTATTTGAAGCGATAGTCATAGTTTTTTTTTTAGGAATATCAATTTACTAATACTCACTTAGATTTTAAATCAGTTACATTTTTCATTTGACCCGCCAATTTCTATAAAAACGCAAAAGAGTTCAAATATTCGCCCGCCACGTATCTCGCACTCGTGTCTTGCTTCACAAATCTCAACCTTATTTTATGGAATTAAGAACACCCCCTCAGCTCTGTCCGAGCGCCACATATCCTCGCCTTAATGTCAATTCTTGTGAGACATTTTGATAGTAAACAAACAAATAGAATGCAAAACTATTGACCTACAACGGACACAAAACCTCCACTCTATGGGCCATATAATCGCGTATTAAGAACATTTAAGCTATCAAATAGTTTGTCACTTTCTGACATACACAATTTACCAATGAGCAAAAGAGACAAAACATAGTATAACAGTGTTTTAGTTACACCGTGTTTATAAGGCCCTACGCCCCAATGACATTTCTTTTCATAATCCGCATCGTAAAACAAAACACAATCACGAAACAATAAAATAAAACTAATCAATATTCTTGTAATACGTCGTAATTACACCACAATGACAAGTGTTCGAGCATTGTACGAATAAATTATAAGAGTTATTGATACAATTTTACTTCCTTATCAATGGTAGAGCGCATGTTTCCGCTACGAACTATATTACCTATTGATCATAATTAAACTTGACCTACGTCAGTATATAATTTAATCGTTCCTTTATTAGGCTTTGTTATGTAGCTAATTAATTAGTTATTGAAATGTATTGGATACCTTTAAGTTGCTTGAAATAAAGTTAAACTATTTGTAGTGCATTCGAATAATTTCAGATCAGATAATCACATTCAAAGGAATGGTAATAGGCTATTTTAAATCCCGAAATTCCCACGGGAACGGGCACAACGTGAGGCGCTGCTAAAAAGATATAATACAACTTAGAAAGCTCTACGAGCATTTATACCAATCAAAAAACGTTCAAGCATCATATTAAACCAAGTCATGACATATCGCTACCTAAGTAAATTATAATAGGCATAAGCCTCAAAATGTTACAGTTACTGCACTGTAATTACTATAGTTATTTACTTACAGAACATAGCGTGGTACAATGAATTCCTTAACAGATAGGCAGTGAATGTAATGCTTTGCCCCGCCCTGTTAGGTGCTACCGTCTCTTAAGGCGCTTATATGCAGTTGTTAATTAAGCTTTATTATATTTATTAAGGGCTTAGTGCCGGACTCAGTAACGTCCATTAATTCACCACTTACCTAATTGACGTTATGATTGATACATAACTAGCTGCGCCCCGCGGTTTTACCCGCGTTGTGCCCGCTCGACCGATTTTGTGCAAACTTCACATAAATCATCTACTAAATAGTCCGAACAAAGCCTAAACATTTGATTTGGATAGGTGAGCCCGATCTTGAGTTATAAAATTACGACGATAAGTGGCATTGATTTTTATATATAGAGACAAGTCAAAATCACTCATTGAATCACTACTAAGGTAGCATTTGACGTCTCTGAGTACAGGCGCTACTCATCACTACATAGTATAAAACAAAGTCGCTATTTTTATCTGTTTGTCTATATGCTTAAATCTTTAAAATTACGCAACGGATTTAGATGCGGTTTTTTGTAATAGGTAGAGTGATTCAAGAGAAAGGTTTTTATGTAAAAAAAATCCCGAAATTCCCACGGAAACGGGCACAACGCGGGTAAAACTGCGGGGCGCTGCTAGTACTCGTATAATAGGAAAAAATGACTTAACGTAAAGTTTACTACTGCACCGCATAAACAAATATTAAGTAAAATTTTCAGCCCCGTGGTCTTGTGGTTTGAGCGCTCGGCTCACGATCCGGAGGTTCCGGGTTTGATTCCCGGTGGGGACAATATCTCACAAAAATCTCTTTGTGAGACTGCCCTCAGTTTGGTTAGGGCATTGCAGGCTGAATCACCTGATTGTCATCAATAAGCACCCTACTACATACCCAAAGAAACAGCTGTGCCTTAACAAAGTCGAGCAATTTAAGCGACAACCATGACATATTGTTGTCGCGTAGTTTTATTGAGTTCTTATTATAAACCAATATTAATTAACATAATCAGATCCGGATACGCACCGCTTGAGCTCGTGCGTTCGAGCTTACGGTCGGACAAAAGATTATTACAATCAAGTTAATTGGAAGTATTTGCTTGACATATTAACAAACATGGTTGTTATAAAAAAGGTTTGTGATTTGAGAACAATCTTTCCTCCTTTTTTGAAGTCGGTTAAAATGACATAACAAACTCCATTAGTTGTAATGTGACACCAAAGTAGAAATCATTTGTGAGCTTTAGCATATATTTTTGAACACAACCCCCTTTGAATCAAAGTTACAATACTACAATTAGAAAAGTTACTTTTTGTAATTTTTCATTTTACGTAGATACAAACTTTATAAATAAAAGTAAAGTAAAATATTAGCCTGTAATGCCCCACTCCTGGGAAAAGGCCTCTCATCTCACTAAAAAGTAAGATGATTCCGTGCTTCGGAGGGCACGTTAAGCCGTCGGTACCGGTTACTTTCTACGGGTAGTAGTCGTTACATGAGCCACGTCAAAGGCCTTTGGCGGCTCAATAAATCTGACACCAGGATTGGTCAGGTTGACCTTCCACTCGATGAAGAAGATCTCACTCAAGATATAAATACAGTGAGGAGGATTAGGCGTAATCTGGTGATTACGCCAACCCGCATTAGGCAAGCGTGGTCGCTTGCCTAATGCGGGTTGGTGATCTCAAACCCGAGCCATGTCAAACTTTATAAATATATCACCTTATTGATTGAGCTTTGGCGCTAATCTTATAATGGACTTCCGTACTAGATTTGATTTAGTATAGGTATTTAGTACAATATTGTTTTACTAACTAAAGTTCATGAACATATATTTCAAATGTTGGAATGAAATTGTTTGTTATTCTTGATGCAGACACTTTTGGTTTTAAAACCTCGGGTCGCCTCGATGGTTTAGTGGTATTTGTATTCGGCTGTCAGATCGGAGTCCTGGGTTCAATTCCCGGGTCGAGCGAAAACAGGTTTCTTTCTTTTCTAATGGGTTTTAAATCACTAATCCGCAGTAGGCATGCGTGGTGATTACCATTCATGCCTTAACCTCCTCATCGTACTGATTTCTTTGGTAGGATGAGAGGTATTTGCCCAAAAGTGAGAAATTACAGGCTAATATGCTTTCATCATTCCAGGTTAACTAAGTATCCAACACAAACTAACAATTCGTTATAACAAAATCCAAAACTAATTAACTCTATCGACTTCCTCTGTAATGCGGTAGTAGCAGATAATTAAACAGGCTATTAATTTCATTCATTAGCTTAATAATTATTTAGCCATAGGCCAAATACTTGAAAAATTACACGTTTTACGTGACTCAACAATTTCATTAAACTATAGATAGTAAACAACGTCACAAACAAAAAAGCCTTGAATTAACAAACAAGTCGCATTATTATCAACTAGCAATGCTCCGCGGTTTTACCCGCATTGTACCCGTTCCCGTGGGTCAATCAAACAAAATAGTTTTTCTTTTACTCTTTATAATATTAGTATAGGTATACCGATGATGCATAGTTGTAGGTGAAATCTCAATTGTAAGCTGACATTTAGTGATCTCTGTGTCATGCAAATAGTCTGATGACTTGTAGACTTTTTTGACACCTTCACCTTTAGATTATCACTGGAATGAGCTAACCTATTAGATAGAACTTCCTATTGTTTTATTTTCCTTATTTGCATATCAGAAGCGACTAATAGAAAATATATAAACTCCAGCAAGATTGACCATTGACCTACTCGCAGTATAATTTGGTTTCATGAAGAAATTATTTTCATTCGAGAAACATAACTATAGTTTAGGAAAGTTTAAACGTAACATTATAATATTTTAGGTTTATTTTGAAACTATGTATTAAGTATTTTAACTGTCTACTAGATTGGTAAAAATAAATATATTAATTAGCGAAGCACGGTAGCGCTCAGACGGAAATGTCACTATCGGCCACTCATCCAAGTACGGCTCGAGCTGCATGTTGCTTAACAATAGCAATTAGCTAACAATGTTCATCTATATATATAAAATTCAAAGTCCTGACTGACTGACTGACTGATAATCAACGCAAAGCCTCAACCGCTACACCTAGAAACATGAAATTTAGCAGGAAGGTTCTTCCAAGTGACGTAAGTGCACACTAAGAAAGGATTTTTGAAAATTCCTACGGGAACGGGCTCAGCACGGGCAAAGCCGCGGGGCGCTGCTAGTACTATCTATGGGGTATGTACGACTCCAAGTTCTATTATAAAGAATACATAATCTAATATGAAATCCTACGTATTTGGTTGTTTGGTGCTAACGGACTGACGTAAAGCAGTATGCTGTATTCGATCAATGTTTTTTGCAAAGCTTGGTTTTTCCGCGAGTATGACAATGTTGTTAGTACACTGCTTATACGGATGTGGATTGATAGCCAATTTGATTTAGTAATTATGTTGTTATCAATCTTATTATGGTTGTTTTATATTGTCTTGGTTGTTAGGTATGGTTGTACTTGTGTATGCATAGGTTGGTTGGTAAGTAGATTTATGAATGAGTTGATATTGAAACTATATAGTAAAAGCAAATACATACGAAAATATACTGTATTATTTTCCGACTGTCTTATGTTTTAATGGTGTTTCTTTCAAGGTGTGTGTATTTCGAAATTTAATTAAAAAAACCACAATACGGTTGAATAACACAACATTTTCGTCTGATTTATTTTCGTACATAAGATATGCGTTTTTATCTCAGATTGTGCTACAAATATCAAATAAATAGTAATAATATTAAATACATAGTTATTTATACGAGGGCGGGTCAATAAGTCCGTGACTTTTGCAATAAAAGACAGATTTTTTTATTAAAAGTATATTTTATTTTTCAACGTAGTCTCCCTTGAGCTCTATACACTTTGTCCAACGCTTCTCCAATTTTTTTATCCCTTCCAAAAAATATGATTTGTCGAGGTCGTCAAAATAGGCCTTTGTTTGCGAGATGACTTCATTATTGGAGTCAAATCTTTTTCCACCAAGCCATTTCTTCAGGTTTGGGAACAAGAAGTAGTCGCTCGGAGCCAAATCTGGAGAATAGGGCGGATGAGGGAGCAATTCATAGCCCAATTCATGGATTTTGGCCATGGCAACTGCACATGTGTGCACCCTTGCATTGTCTTGGTGGAAAAGAACTTTTTTCTTGGCCAAATGAGGTCGGTTTCTTTTTAAATCGTCATTGAATCGGTCCAATAAGTTGGCATAATATTCCCCATTGATTGTTCTTCCCTTTTGAAGGTAGTCAATGTGGATTATCCCGCGTGCATCCCAAAAAACAGTCGCCATAACTTTATTGGCCGACAATCCCACCTTGGCCTTCTTTGGCGCCGATTCACCCTTGGAAACCCACTGTTTTGACTGTTGTTTGGTCTCTGGTGTGTTGTGATGGATCCACGTTTCGTCCACGGTTACAAAACGGCGCAAAAACTCCTCCATATTACGATTAAACAATGCTAAACCTTCCTGTGAAGTTGTTACACGATTGCGTTTGTGGTCGACTGTGAGCAAACGCGGCACCCATCTTGCGGACAGCTTTCTCATGCCTAAGTGATCATTCAAAATTGAAACCACTGAGCCATGCGAGATCCCTACTTCTTCCACAATCTCTCGCACTATCAATCTTCGGTCGGCCAACACCATATCGTGAATTTTTTCGAATGTTTTGGGTGTAGAGACCTCAACTGGGCGTCCAGGACGCTCGGCATCTTTAGTGCTTGTACGGCCACAACGAAATTCAGTAAACCACTTTTTTACCATGGAAATCGATGGTGCAGAGTCCCCATAGTATTTATCAAGCTTTGCCTTGGTCTCAGTAATGGTTTTTTTTCGCAAGAAATAATGCTTAATAAGCACACGAAATTCACTTTTGTCCATTTTCTCGTCAAATTAGTGAGTAGTCTGATAAAGATAGCTGTAAAACACAAACTAACTGACGCAGCAAGTTCAAATTTTCAGAGGAGTCAACTGACAGATGCCTGTTGACGGGACCAGTATTATTGTTTCAGTAAAGAGGTCGGAAATTCAAAAAGTCACGGACTTATTGACCCGCCCTCGTACCTCATTTATTTAATTGGTAATGTAAAAGTGGTAGTTTGCTCACGGCCAATTGCATTTTAATAGTTAAATATTCCATAAAACAATGAAATCAGTGTTGTCCTTACTCTGTAGTAAAACTATTATTAAAAATCTAAATCAGTATCGACGTTAAGAGTGTACACTACCTCAGTTCGCGTATTCAGATTTTCCCCTGAGCCGAAGCGGGACAGAAACACCTGAGCGCTTGGTGTTTCGGCCCGCGAATTGTAGGTATTTGCTCCCTACAAACATTATGGTACTCATTTGAAAAAACCGCAACATATGAATTGTTCTGTAAACCCTATTCAATTTACTACACTTTATTTTAATTCAACAACTTTTGTATTTATTGAGATATTAAGATTTTAGTAAAAATTTAGAGATAACTTTGCGATTTTTTTCTATCGAGAAAATTTCATGGAGTCGTGTTTTCGAAACATATGATCGATAGATTATATCATGAACTTTACCATACATACGTTTCAAAGTTAAATATTGAGTAACGAGGAATATATGGAGATCCCGCCGAGTTGAAAATAAGCGATTTGAGGTAGTATACACTCTTAAGATTCAAACAATTGATAAGAAAACAATAGAACTATAAAACGAGTTTTCTGTGAGAAAAACTACATTTTTAGAACATTATACAAAAGAATTCGTTACCTAAGCAATTGGGATATCATGGCAACTTACCTTTATATGTTACAACCCTAATTAAGTAAACCAATTACAGCATTAATAAACGTCAAAATAGATTAGAACTACCAGCCCCGCGGTTTTACCCGCGCTGTGCCTGTTCCCGTGGGAATTTCGGGAATTTTAATACATATAAACCTTAAAAAACAGCGTCTAAATCCGTACAGTAGTATTTGAGTTTATCGCGAATAGACAGACAGACAGACGCGGCCGAGGACTTTGTTTTATAATATGTAGTGATCTAAAGGATAAGGCAGGCCTTTGGAGGCTCAATAACTCTGACACCAGGATTGGTCAGGGTGGCTATGCACTCGATGAAGAAGAAGAAGAAGAAAATAAGTAATTCTAATGTGACTATTCTATGAGACACTAGCAATGCTCCGCGGTTTTACCCGCGTTGTGCTCGTTCTCTTGGGAATTTTGTGACGAAAAATAACCCATAGCCTTTCCGTTGAATGTGGCTATCTCTTACAAAAATATTTATTCCAATCAGATTGGTCGTTTTTGAGACTAACGCGTTCAAACAAACAAACAAACAAAAAATAATTTTGTACGCGTTGTGTCTTTCTTATGTCTTTCTTATGTATTCTATATAATTATAACTAGGTAATTCAATGTTTGCGCTCGTTACGCTAATCCTTGTTACTGTACTGATATCATCAGTGAGCGTAAAGGCAGTGAACATTATTGACTAATTTTTAGTCTTAGCCTTAGTTTTGTCCTACTGCAGGGCAAAGCTCCTCTTTCCACTTTTGTCGATAAATTACTATTACTACTACTATTTTTCACATGAAAGGTAAGTTTTTATCAATGGATATACCATCCGTGAACAAGTTCAAACCTTGGAAATGCAAGTTAATGAAAAAATGTATCCTTTTACCTTTACAAAGAAAAGTATAATTATATCACATACATATTAATTGCGGTCTTGCCTTGTGTATATCCCATACCGTGCCTTTATCCCGGACACACGATCGAACGTTCTTTCCCCACATCCTTCTTACGAAGTGTAACACCATAAAACCCAACCGGAACACGCATACATCATCGGAAGTTTATTAACCAGTGTAGTCGAGTGGCCAGCGACAATAGACCAGCTGAGGTCTCGAGTAAATGGAACCGGTCGATTCATCGATTCCACAACACATTCGATCTCAGTTCCCGCGTGTACGCGTGCGCCAACGCACGTGTGTCAACCTTCGCCAATAAAAAAACCCGCCAAAAGATTCGAAAGTCAAATTTTCGATTTTTTTTACGTGACAGTTTTGTGGACTGACATTTAAGTTTTTTCAGTTGTTTTCAAAGGACCTTGAAGGTAAGATTTATCGTTTGATTATTGTTGAATTTGACTTCATTAAGCCAATGATTGTTTGCTCTAGAGTATATCATTCTGATGTCAGAAATGACCAAGGTTGTGCTGAGCTTAATGACAATTTTTAAGGTTTCGGACCTCAGTATACTGCGTCTCTTTGCAGTTAGCACTCTGAGTCTAGTGTTTGAAGTGCTATTAACATATTTATTATTATAGTTTAATTGGAACAGCCTTGAGTTGTGTGTCGCTAATATTTACGCAAACGAGTCTCTTCACTCCGATCAAACTTAAACCAATGACATAATGCTACTAAATCTACATCTCAGCTTTTATATTCAAAATATTCGAATACACTCGCGGAAAAAATGTCTGACATCAATTTTATGTTTTCATTACTTATTACAAAATACTTAATACTCCGTTGCTTCATTTAGTTTTTAGAACGTAAATATTTGTTTGATGTTTATTAAATTCAGTTTGTTTATTAAATATTGCGTAAAGTTTAGTACCTACTAGCAACGTTGATTTGAATTAAACTAATGCATTCATTTAACAAATTGCATGGATACTAATACTATTATAGTATCTAAATCACTATCATTTGGGATGTATAAGTAAATGTCTTCGGGCAATACTTTGATGCAAGTACATTAAAGTTTAAAGGTTGATTCTATAATTGTTATTTTATGTTTATGCACCTATAGCATCGCTGCACTTAAATCTTACTAGTAACGGTGTTACTATGTAACGATCGAATTTAAAACATCGAAAACGTTGCGTCAATTAAAAGTCATTTAAAAATGACACTAGCGCACAATGGTGGAGGTGGTTCAAAGAACTAAATATACTCAAAGTATCGCAAATAGGTCGTTTTAGTAGTAATTAGTACTAATTACTTAACGTACTAATTAATTAACGTACTATCAGATTGGGATCGTTTTGAATTTTTTATATCAGGAACGAAACCGAATTGTGTTTAGATGGTAACTTCTTAATTACACTATTTAAACTATCACGATATGAACACATTGTAAACACTAATCTAGACGGGACTTAATCGCGAGAAATCTCAAGTTTAAATTTTGTTTACTTTAACTAATTAAACTTAAACTAATTTTAAGGACCATTTTTAAAGTAAAAAGTTTTGGAACATTTTTTAAATTCATACAAGACAAGAATTTCACAAGTTTATTTCAAGTTGTAGTCTCGATACGTTACATGCTTCGAATATCAAATTATGATATGACTTTTGTCTCAGTCAGAATTACCCCCTTCTCCATCTGTTAAAACATAAATAACATAGAAAATACCCTTTAGAATTCTTGTTGTTGTTGGAAAAAAATGTTAAAGTTTTGTTGTGTACATACATAACGCCCACATTATTTTAAGCATTTAATCAAAGACCAAATTATTTAAAACACCAAATAATATTAACTATTCATTATATTTTACACAAATTATGCAGAATATTAATCTACTAAATCCAAATCAATAAAATAAATATTCTAGGTCAAGGGGATGTTACTCAAAATGGAATAGATGGACTGGAAAAATACTAGAAGATTAAAAATAGATGTTATTTTATAGGAGACTTACTGTTCCCTGCGCTTTAAATTACAATTCCAGTGGGAATATTCAGTAGTTTTCCAGCTAATCTTAACTGAGACGAATCGAAGAAGTATCACGAAAAGTGGTGCAGCTGTTCTTGATTGTCTTTAGATATGGAGTCGTTTTTTATTTAATCTGTTGTGATAACAAAGCGTGTATTAAAGATATGCCCATTGAGATATACAATATACTAATTTAATTTCATATAACTCAATCGGTAAACCTAAATAAAAGTAGCATTAATATTCTAAATTCAGTACAAGAAGAGTTCCAAAAGTTTCAATTATAGTATAATTTCCAAAGTTCATTAAGCTTTATTACCTACTTACTTTAGTTAAACACATCGCTGTCATATTATGCCATAATTCCCTAAAACACATACTTCTAGTCAAAGAACTTATCACTCATAGTATAAAACAAAGTCGGTTTCCGCTGTCTGTCTGTCTGTCTATCCCTATATATGCTTAGATCTTTAAAACTACGAAACGGATTTTGATGCGGTTTTTTTAAATAGATAGAGTGATTCAGGTGGAAGGTTTATATGTATAAAAATTTCCGAAATTCCCACAAAAACAAGCACAACGCGGGTAAAACCGCGGGGCACTGCTAGTTAAAACTAATTGAAAGTATATCTCCCAAAACTAATCATGCATAAATAATTATAAATTAACAAAGTAATAAATTGAAGGGATCAATTCGAGAAGGGTTTAACTGATTTTTTTCCAAAAATGAGTTCTTGGTATCGTTGGATTCAGAATGAAATAATCTATCTAATGGCGTTTTCAAAATATCAAAATTCGGTCTAATTCTCGAGATATTCAGTCTAAAAACGGTTTAACTGACACAGAAATCGAGATTACTTATAAAAAAAGGATTTTATGTTCATCAAACCTACTTAAAATACTACAATTCTTCTCAGTTCAAATATAAAAATGAATTATAACGCCAAAAGCTCTTTTCATATTCACAAGCACCTTAAATAAACTCAACAAATTATTTGCATATAGATCTAAGGTAATATAAATCATTTTTGCATTAACTTTCCAACTACAAATCTATTTTTTTCTTGTTTTGAATTGGTTTTAAATGACAATAAACCCTTCTTGCACTCAACGGACAGCGTTACCTGACCGCGCGCGCCAAAAATTAAATTACGCGCGTAATGTCTTGCCACCTACGACAGAGATAGAAGAAATTACATTCTATAAAGAGTAACAGAGAAAGTTGCATGGTTGGCGCTATTTCGTCTGTCAACACAACAAACAAACACTTGTCGTTAATTTGTGATTGAGGTCAAGAGTTCATGCGGTTTTTTGTTGAAAAATATTTTAAAATTAGTAAAAAAGTTATAAATTAGTGTTTAAGATGTCAAAAAAACGTGGCCGTGAATTAGTTGCATTGTGTATCAATCGAAATATTGATTATAATGGTGATGAAAGTAAGTTTCAAGCATTTTTAACTCGATATTATGATAAATTAGTTTTACAATAATAATTGCACATTATTAGAATACTCTTTGTACAGTATTTCCCTTACATCATTTTAGATACGTATTACCTATCAGTTAAGTTTTTACTAAAATGGATGAATTAGGTATACAGTCGCTTATACATTTTTATTATTATAATGTGCTTTTAATACTGAGTACAATGGTGATATTTAAACTACTTGAAGCATACCTAATTTTAAAAAAATATGGGAAGTTTACATACCTAACTATTTACTTTCCTACTATAGATCATTGTATATATATTTTTCATCGCCGAATATTTTTATACTAAGTAGGTACTTACATAACAAAGTACCTATCTAACTTTGCAATTTTCTTTCAGTGGTTTCGACACATGGTCATTTCAATGATGAACCATTATCATATGAATGGCCTAGAAATGATCCTACCTTGGCTGTAGCAGAGTGTATTGATGTATCAACTGCCGAAAAAGTAAGAATTGAAGAATTTGAAGCAGTAAATAGTTGTGCACCAATGGTTGAAGTTGAATCTCCAGACTTAATACAACTTACTGATCTCCTAAATCCTAATGAAAGATCAATTCAAATTTCAAACTATACGGTTTGTGAACAAAACTGTTATGGAGATATTATATTTGAACAAACAGACGGTAAGATCAAATTTATTTATTTATTTTTCCTTATTGCATGTCTGCAGCGTCACCCATTATTCCACTAATTTGTTGTAATTTTAAATGATCATATTATTTTTACGAATGGCTAGCAGTACCCTGCGGTTTCACCCGCGTAAGTCCCGGTCCCGTGGGAATATTGGGATAAAAAGTAGTCTATGTTCATCCCCATGATTCAATGTCTCCTCATACCAAGTTTAATCAAAATTAGTCCAGTAGTTTCGAAGTCTATTCATTACAAACAAAAATATTTCCTCATTATAATATTAGTGTAGATGTATATTAAAACTTATCTGCTTAGAGTTGTATTTAACTACTTTGAAACCTAAATTATGTGATAGCACTAGAAATTATTAATAGTAAGTTATTTTACAGATGGAAATGGGAATATCATACAAGTATTAGAAAGCACTCCGGATGTACGTGTAGAGTGTATTGATAACCAAATCGACGGTAACAATAACCTGGACAGAAATCTTGTTGAAATACAGAATAACTCAGAAGAAGCTGAAAGATGGGTAGCATTGCAACCAGCAGAAGCAGAAAACTATATACCAGTAAATGAAGTAGAAGAAATCCAAAGTGAGCAGGTATCCAGCATAGAAAAAAAAAAGTCTAGGAAAAGAAAAGTAAACAAAAGTGAATGGAAATTTGAGAAAATAAAGAAGGCTAGAGCTATGGGAAAGGAATATGTAACAGTAAAGGGTAAAAAAATTGCAGAAAAAACTATTTGTCGAGGCTTTTTGTGCTCAAACTTATGTAGACTGGAATGTTCATTGCATTTTTCCGAAGTAGAGCGTCAGCGATTGTTAGAAGAGTACTACACATTGTCGATTGATGCAAAGAATGCGATACTATTTAAAAGTATGAGACCATTACCTGTAAAACGACGGTTAGTTTCAGCACAGAAAGTACGGCGACAAACTTTCACATACTATTTAAAAAACAGCAAAAATGAGGAAAAACAAATATGCAAGAGAGCTTTTATGAAAATTTTTCAAATTTCGGGGAGAAAAGTTCAAGTGATACAGGAGAAACATGTATCGGGTCAGATATTGCCTAAAATAGATATGAGAGGTAAGCATAATAACCGCCCAAATAAGATTAGTCCTGAGGTAAAAGACTATATAATGAGACATATAAAGAGTTTTCCCGCAGAAGCATCCCATTACTCTCGAAACGAAAATCCTAATAAACTCTATCTCTCACCATTACTGAACATTAGAGAAATGTATAGATTATACATTAAGAAGTGTGATGAAGAAAGTATGGAGTCCATTTATCACGTGAAAGAATGCACTTACCGTAATATATTCTGCACTGAGTACAACTTATCTTTTGGCGTACCAAGAAGCGACGTTTGCTCCAGATGCGAGAATGAGAATGATGAAGTAGATATACAAAACCACAAGATAAGTGCGAAAGAAGCGTATGATCTAATGAAAGATGATAGAGCTGTCTGCAAAAGTGAAGAGGGAAAATTATACTGTACTATTGATATTCAACAAACCATGCCTTTACCAAAGATGCCTGTTGGAGAAGCCTTTTATTTGCGGCAGATTTGGCTATATAATCTGGGAATACATTTAGCCAGCAAAGACAAAAATCATGCCGTGATGTGTACATGGACTGAGGATGTAGCAAAAAAAGGGAGTTTTGAAGTGTCTTGTGCGTTGCATTACTTAGCTATGTACTTAAAAAGTACAAGCGAAAATAATACAATCAAACACTTAATAGATTGGTCAGATTCATGCTCAGGGCAGAATAAAAATTTCAATTTAATTTGTCAATATCAGTACATGATTCTTAAACAATATTTCGATGTTATAGAACATAAATTTCCAGTTGTAGGTCATACATACATGGATTCTGACAGAGATTTTGGCCGAATAGAAAAGGCACTCAGAAAACATGAAAAAATATACACACCGGAAGAATATCGAAACATTATTAAGAAAAACTCATCAAAAAATTCTATAGTAATAGATATGAAAGAACATTTATATGACGTGGAGAGTGTTCAGAAAGATTTAAAACTGATAAATAGAACTAAAAATACATTAGGCCATAAAGTAGAGTTTAGAGACGAAGTAAAATGGATCAAAATAGATACTTTTGGAAGTTATATGTACAAAAAGTGTTATGATCCCAATACCCCGTTTATGTTGGTTGATATATCTAGAAAAGGAAATATTTTAAGACCAGAAACCGTGGAAATACAGAGATTATCGGGTTTGCGAGGTGAAGTCTCGGAAGAAAAAAAAGGCGATATTAGAAAACAACTTGCGTTCATTCCTATGGAAAAACGATTTTTCTATGAAAGAATTATAAACAACTGACTGTTAATCATTCCTTCATAGAAAAAGTTTTTCTTAATTTTTTTAAATGTCAATAAATTTTTCTTTACAAAATTCTGTCTTTTTATTATAAATTTTAGTTTGATTATGCATTGCGTAGAGTAGGTACATAAAGTAGAGTAACAGAAAATAACTTGAAATAGCAACATTTTCTAATAAAAGAAACTGTTTACAGTCCAATAGTGACAAAATAAGGAGGACAAATTCGTTAATTCATTATAGGAATTAGGATATTTTTATCAATAAACCCTTATTGCACTCTGAAGATGCATTGATATTGGTAGTAAAAGTTGGTTTAAGTGAAAAATGCTAATTTTTACACAGTAAATGTAATATAAATGCTATTTATTTTGTACCATGATATAGACAAGCAATTTCTAGTTTACTTATAAGTTTATTAATAGTTTCAACTGCGATTTTCATTAGTAAAATTGAAAACAAAGCTGCCAATGTTTAAAGTTGAATTGCGCGAAATCATAAATTTGTCAGTTAAACCCTTCTCGAATTGAACCCTTCAATTAACAATATAATATTTGTTTAACGACATAAACACGTTTAAGTATGCATAAATAATTAAGCCACATGACATATGTGTTTTTTTACCGTGACCAGGAAATTGGGCGATTTTTTTTCCATATCTCTGGCCTTAAATCGAAAGTTGGCAATTAAAACGAGTTATATATACACGTGTGTATATAAAATGAGGAGAATAATGCTATATACATCGCTATGTACTGCAGGTTTTCCGGGTAGCCTTGTCAAGCCGTTGACACACAGTTGATACTGTCATTAAGTGAAAAAATATTTCGTTTACACGGTATACCTGCTCGTAATTGTTAATATCAATAAAGTCTTCAACGTAATCTTGTAACACTATCTTTTCAATTTTTTTGGAGAGTAAATTAACTTTTGTTGCCAACAGTCTTAATTTAAAGTTTTAACTTGTCTAGTGATAGTGAAGCTGCGAAAATGACAATTGAATAATGATAGAGCGGTTTGCCTCTAAATATCATTATGAGTTTATAGCTGGCACCAATCTATATCTATTGGACTTTTTGAGATAACAGATCAATAAACTAGAAAATTATTTTTTTGGTCCTTTCAGACGTCAAAATTTGACATTTGTTTACATAGAGAATAATCAAAACTTGTTCTGCATTCTGAGAAGTCAGTACATAAAGGTTATACAGACTGGCCATTCGACTGTTCTCAATAACATTAAGATCAAACTATTAAGTGAACGCTAGTGAGGGAATTGCTATGATTTTTTAAACCTACATCCAGCCTGACTGGTTTTTCCAAAAAACTAAAGTGTATTGACGACCCCCCACTAAGCGTCAAAGATCAATAACATGAAGTAGGAACTTTTACTTGCAATATATTATGTCAAAGAAAAAAACTTATAGTATACGGAAAAGCATAATATGAAGAATAAAAGTCTTATATAGCAAAGCTTAAGTTACAAAAATAATAAAAGTTTATAAAGTGTATGTACATTTTATGGTTTGTTGGTAAAAGAGCACTGGTTAACAGTTTTATTACAACTGATACGGATTTAAAAACATACATAATTTATTATATATAACTAGCGCCGCCCCGCGGTTTTACCCGCGTTGTGCCCGTTCCCGTAGGAATTTCGTGAATTTTTAAACATATAAACCTTCCTCTTGAATCACTCTATCTATTTTAAAAAACCGCGTACAAATCCGTGCTGTAGTATTTGAGTTTATCGCGAACAGACAGACAGACGCGGCCGGAGACTTTGTTTTATAATATGTAGTGATATGAAACTTGAACAATCATTGTATAAAAAATAAAGTAAAATACTAAATATATTTACTTCGTTAACCGGATTTGCTCTGCGGTTTATATCATTTCTGTCATATTTTATATGATGACCACAATCAACTTTGACGTCAGTTAGCAAAACATCAACCGCAAAATAAGTGCATAATAAAATATGCCTAAAATACTGCAAAGTGATCATAATAGTTATATTTAGTGACCGCGACGCATCATTTCGTCAGTCAGAAAATCGACATATACGAGTATCTATTTAAAATTCAAAGACCTCTCTTAAAACCTTGTTAACATTAAGTGAGTTTAAAGCACATATACTAACTTATTCATCAACACTGACTTTATAACTAAAACACAGTTATAAAGTTTGCACTTTGGAAAATTTGCGTGTGTCGGAGAGGGACAATCATTAGATAGCTAAAATATTGCCCTTGTCTTAAGAATTCGCTGACTCAAAAAACATAAACTCTTAAGTCAGTGAAACATGAGTCAGTAATACTTTTCTTTTAAAACCACAAACCTACAAGCACTATTAGAACATTCAATAAACAAGTAACAGGTCCAATCTTCTTTTTCTTCTTCTTCATCGAGTAGATGGTCAACCAGACCAATCCTGGTGTCAGAGTTATTGAGCCGCCAAAGGCCTCTGACGTGCTCTCGTAACGACTACTATAGTCCAAACAGGTCCAATACGAAACTCACGACTAAGCCTCAATTCCAACTGACACATAAAACGATCCTAAAAGTCGCATCAAAGTAATTAATATGGATTATTAGGCAACCCGTCTTCAATATCAAGAATATTTATTTAAATACCCATTCAAAATTGATTCGTTCGATAGCTCACGCAATAAAGTGTGTGATTGATGGAATCAGGTCATAATACTTACGGTGATTAGATGGATTCACATAATTCCTTTACTGCTAATGGCGCAACTTGATGCAGTGATGTATAATGGGTGTTAAGCAACGTTTGCCACGGGCTCTGATTAGATTGGAAGACGTTTCTAGGGTCTGAAAAGTACGGCAAAGTATATTTGGTGGTTTATGTTAATACGTCATTTTTATTTTACTTTAGTCCGTTTCAAAAAGCACGTAAATATTTTAATATTTTTGGTGTCAACTAAATAAGAAAGAAGTAGGTATGTTTGTAAAAAAAATGTTATTTGGATTTGATATTAATACACATTTTGCTAACCTAAAAGCCTCTTACTGAAAACTTATTCATTACCATTTTCTCTACAGAAATATTTTATAGACTGTTACTTAACCTTATATTTACACTCGCAAATGTTTTACTTAAGTATGTTTACCTAGTAACAAAATTATGTAATAAAATGTATCTTTAAAGTACGAAAGTCGTAAAGCAAACTAGTATCAAAAAAGGCTATTTTTGATTGACTAATATCATCGATTTAAATACCAATAATATCGTACGTATCTATACAAAACTGTCTGTTACAATTATGTTTCGTAATTCAGAGTAAATTATTACCTAGACACAGTAAATCAATAATCATCATCAATATTCGTAAAGACGTCCCACATCAAAATTTATTTAAATTATTTGCTCTAGATATTAGATATTTATATCACTTTTTTAATTTAAATAATATTGAAATTAAGATCATTTTTATTGAAGAATATAATGAATATTTTCGTAAAGTTACGTCATACTTTTGGACATGGGTGTGTCCTCGTTATAAAAATCGTAAATACTGTTACTAAAATCGGTGATTTACAAAAAATATTACTGATTTCATCGAGGACAAAGATATCTGAAGTAAATTCCTGCAACACAAACTTAAAATATGAAACTTAAATTATGTTGTTGCAAAACTTAGGTATTTCAAAAATGCCAGCAAGGGCCATGATTCTCTCAAATTGAAATCATCACTTTAAAAGCCAGGCTCTTGTAAGTTTGTCCGATGCAGACTTCTCCATCTACGAGTATTTCTATTCAATGCAAGCTCCTTCACATCTCTATACGACATGACATCCACTTTGTCCTTAAACTGGCTCATATAATTGATTCCAGACCTTCTCCTACCTCGCTTTCGTTCGACTTTACCTTCCATGATATTTTTTTTCTTCAGTCACATATTTTCTATGATCTCAAATATATATATTTATTATTTAATGTTCTTCGTAAATTGAAATAGATCTCATAAATAAATCTTATTTATTTATTTAATTTAATTTGTACAGTATAAAGGACAATATCACTAGTCCACTTAATTAAAATACGATTGAATTCTTGTACAATGTTCGTTTAATTGAACATTTTATTCGGTTGTAAATCTGTAAAACTGTGACATGTGGTCGTAAAAACAATAAATGTTTGGGCATAATAATTTTGCAAATATATTGTGTTTATTTTCATACAGTGTAAGAGATATAAATGTGATTTTAAAAACTGTTACATGAGTTAAAATACCTACAATATTTATCTTCTCACGAATGTGTAGTGTGAACGAATATGGTAATATTCCAACAAAAGACAATTTCTTTCTGCAGGAGAAAAAGTCTAAATGATGGGGTAAGAATTAAGTGATAAGACAATTCCTATTTCCTCTACAGAAGCATTTGTCTTTGGTTGGTAAGTAATGGACATGTAAAAATACATAGACTGAAGATACTCTTCGAAGATATATGAGTTTATACATATATATATCCTTGGTTTCGTAAGTATATATAGACAGTAGATAAGAGACTCTTCAAGTTTATACATATCTTTCATGTTGTTTTAAAGTTAATCGTGTTACTCTAATAGTAACCTACAATTGCGGAAACAAGCTCAACTATTTAAAATCAATAGATAGATATCTAGATTTAACTTTGCATAGCATTACGTCATCGAAACAGACAAATCTGCAAGCGATGAAATGAATTCTTCCGCGTTCCGCGAAAGTTTTCTGAAATGCGTTCATAAATTGCTACATTGTTCTGTAATGACTAAGAAATACCTAGAATTATATCGATAGGTATTATGAGATCAAAAATGCTCTATATTCACGGCCACTAGTGCATTCCATTCATGTTGAATTGTCAGCTCGCGCCGAGGTCGAGTAACCAACGAATTCACAACCAATGTACCTTATAATGTAAAGTACGTTTTATTACGAGTCTGGACACAGAAACTTGATAGTAGGAGTCAATTATTTGCCGATAAATTACAAACAAAGGGTGTGCCAGGGTGGTTGCTTTTACACTTTATTGTTTTAAACAGTTCAAGGCGAGCAATCATTTGTTATTATATTATATTACAGTTAATGAAAAATCTAAGCGAGCGAAAATGTTCGTTCTGTGAGCGGTTGGAAGCAACCTATTCATTTCTTCAATGAATGAACGGCGTTTTAAATTATGAGCGAACTTCCATAAAACACCAAACATTTGCTTAAAACAAAATATATTTTCAGAGCACTAGTAATGAAAGTGTTTTAGACTTACAAGAAAGCACAAAAGTAAACTGAACATTGTTCAACACTATAAAAATAGAACCAAATACGTTATATAACTCAATTCATCGCCATATTGTTACAATTCCCATAACGTATCTAGAACAAACGTTTCCCACGAAGACAAGTCGATCTCATCAGTATTGATTGTGATTGAAATCGGTAGTATCTACAGACTACTGACTATATAGGATAACTAGGAGCGCCCCGCAGTTTTACTCGCGTTGTTCCCATTCTTGTACGAATTTCAGGATGAAAATTGTCTATAACCTTCCCGTTGCATTTGGTTGTCCACTACAAAAATGCTTATTCAAATCTGATTGGTTTCTAAGAGTTCAAAAAAACAAAAATCAAACAGCATATGGCTTTATTGTTTGTAGATGTACCTAACTGCATAATCCGTTAAACATAGTCTTGTCTGACAACTTTTTCTGCAAACTATAGGTTAAAATAAACATACTATATTACATCTAATACTATAGAATATAGATATTGTATACTTTTTTGTTTCGCAATTTCAATTTCCCTCTATTTTTTTAAATACCTATTACAAGTTCGCCAAGAAAAGACATCAACGCGTATTAGTCAAAAGTACCCAAAACTGAACCAACCTGATTTGAAATTTCATTACAATATTTTATAAAATAAACTCGAATATACGTTTAATTTTATACGAATATACATAAATCAAATATAAGAAAATCGATCGAATAACATTCCTCATACCAATAACATATTTATTGATCAAAATGTCAGATTTGTTGAATGAAATCAAATACTAATTGCTGTTGGTTTTACTAATGAGCAATTACTCAGAGATCCAGCTATTGGTTACAATTATCCGACAATTATCAGGTAATATATAATACACCTACATTGCCATAATAAAATGTATATGTTAAATATAATGCAAAATATTTACTTACAAGATTTTATCTGGAAACCGGCCGTAGGTTTTAGAAGGTCTAAATACCTCGTCTGGATAATAAGTTCTCCAGTTTTATTGTCATTTAACTAAGCTCGTGTAGGTCAGTGGCCAACCCAGCCCAGTCAGATAACATACAACCATAAAAAGTCAGCTGGCACAGTGGCATGAGAGAGCGCTTACTGTGTCGGGGGTAGCGGGCTTGATTCCCGCCCGAAGTCAACAATATGTGCAGACATAGTTATTGGCGATGATGTCTAGGCGTCAATTATATCTTCATACTAGCTGAGCCTGCGACTTCTTTCGCGTGAATTGCAGGCTAAGATTGAGTCTAATTAACTTTGTGGTATCACTACATAGTATAAAACAAAGTCGCTTTCCGCTTTCTGTCTGTCTGTCCTTATGTTTGCTTAGATCTTTAAAACTACGCAACGGATTTTGATGCGGTTTTTTTTAATAGATAGAATGATTTAAGAGGAAAGTTTATATGTATAAAAATTTCCGTAAAACCGCGGGGCACTGCTAGTATTACTATAAACTGTAAATTATTGCTTGCTAGAGGACTCTCCGCTCACTGAAGATGCTGTAAGGATAATTTGACGCAATCTCCTACTGCGGTACTTTCAAAAAGTCACAAGACAATAATTTATCCTTAATGCCAACATTTCTTTGTCCTGTCTCAATATTCGAGACCTATCCACTAACAAATCGTTCTATTTATACACGGTCTCGTTTCTTGGAACTTTGTAAAGTGAAGGGACAGATAACAAAATTATATTAGTTCAACGCAGTCAAATATCTTAAAATTTAGCACAAGTGTTAAATTCAGAGCTCTATAACCGTAGTTTATGAATAATCATTGGCGATAATAATATCTTAAATGGAGTTTAATTAGAAATTTGCAGTTTTATTACTAATTAAGTTGAGATTTAGATATGAGAACCTTTCGTACCTATAAGGTTTATACGATTACGATTTAACTTACTAAGTAAACAGTACTAACTGCGCCCCGCGGCATCACCCGCAGTGTACCCTTTCCTTTGGGAATTTCGGGACTTTATTACTTATTATCCTACTCCAGACAAAGATAAATCAAATAAAAAATAAAAAAATCGCTTCAGCCGTTCTTGAGTTATACATGGTGTATCTAACACGATTTTCTTTTATACTCGTATACAAGGCTTGCTAAGAAAAAGCTAAGGAAAAAGCTTGCTATCTCTTATAGTTTCAGACTTGCCCAAACTGACCGATTCAAAAAAGCCACCCTGTATATATACACATTATGAACGTGTTTAATAAAGCATCTATAAAAGCTAAATAATAATATAAAATTAAGATTTAGTTAAATGAAAATATTAATCTGATTATTCATGATTTCAAAAGGATGATGAATAATCAAACTTATTACAATCATTCATCTAAACCAAAAATTAATCAAAAAAATAAAGTTCACATTAACCATTAGGTTTTCCCTATTCTATGACCGAAACCATCTGAAAGATCACGATTCTCCTTTCAAATTGTTTCCATATGTTAAGTGGCAAGGATATCACGAAACGAGGGGAAACACGACCATAAACTTACTCTGAACTATGTATCTGGCTCAATTTCAACATTTGATCGTATTAAATTTACAGTTTATTGTCAAGCACTTTATGTAGCTACCGTCTCACCAATACAGCCACACCTTTACTACTTTAAGTCTTAAATCGCCTTCAAATGTCTTGATACGAGTATTTATTCGGCACTTTAGATAAGCAAATACGAGTGTGGATGTTTATCATAAACCTGCTTTCTTTGTTTCAGATACAAGGGCCACCATGAGAGTGAATTAACAAGTTACGATATACCGTGCAGTGTTGTGTTCTTATAATGAGAAGACGTTAGTGTATCGAGGCTATCCACCATTATGCAACCGCGTCTGTAACATAATTTCGTGATATTGACTTAGTGATTTGACATTTGGAACCAATGTCGAGTGAATAGGCAATGGCGTTGGCAAACTTTACATTGGCGACGGTCGGCGGGGCGACGCCGGCGATCGCTGCGACTACTTCGGCCCCGCTGAGGGTTAACCTTGACGACTTGCTGTACTCTCCTGAAGACCAGCAGCCTGATTCAGAACAGCACAGCAACGAGCCCTTCACTCCGCCGACAACGCGCCGGCCAAAGCTCCGGAAGCGCGCCGGCACCGCCTACCTGCCTCCACTCAACCAATACGCCCGCTACCCACAAACCAACATCCCACACAACCCCTATCTCCACACGCAACTCTACCAACAAAACACTCGGCTAGACATTCAAGTAGAAAACCAACGAGTACACGAAGTCAACTCACATTTCGACAACACTGGACAGTACATCCACGATCCTACAGGAGACTATGATTATGAACAAAGACGATTGAATCAGAACCCGCAGAATGCTGGGTACAACCCTGGGTATACGGATACGCCGTATGCTCCACCCACTACGCAGAGTCCTTCTAGTCGCCCCTTTAATAAAGTCCACCCTGTTAACAACTTTAACTTTGTGAGACCCACCGCGCCTGTCCCACCGAGAACAGAGCCCCCACCAACAAATACAGTTCCGCAGACGCCACCAGACAGACCCCGAGGGTTCACGAAGGTGGAAACGGGAGGTTCTGGAGGCAAAACACAGTTACATGCTGTTTTAGACTACGACGATCCTGAGGAGTACTATGACGATGATTCTGGCCATGGTAAGCGAGTTTTCATTATATTTACACTTATCCGGTGTTTTGCGTGAGTGATGAAAGAGTAAAGTAACTGATCGGCGTCAAGATCAGACACAATACAAAAACAGAGGCTAACTATTTGATTTTACACTTTACGTCGCATTACCGCGTTCGTCGACCACGCAGAACAACGGATTAAAACGTAGGCACCTATTGTTCTTATGACAAAAACCAGTATCATACTAGAACTGAACATTTCTACAATCATAAAAACAAATATCTGATTAGTAGAGTCCAAGGTGGTCAAGATTAATTAAATCCTGCTGGTGTTGATTATGTCGGCGGAACACTGAAGTGGATTGATCTTATCCAAGCCAGTTGTCGGTCTATCCACGAGACAGGTACCACGATCACTTCAATTACTTGCACTATCGGTCGATACCAGACATTCGTTACCTTTTGGTTAAATTCACGAAAATTTGGCGTTCGTCAGATATTGATGAGTCATTGTTCGCCAGTGATTCGAACTTAGTCATTGTTGTAATAAGTTGCCACTAATCTACTTTCTAGTTGTTGTATTATGATCAACTGATTAGAATTAGCAGATGGCAAAGTTTTATTCGAAAGTGAACGTGTTAAACTTTTAAAATCTTTCAAGCCATTTATAAGTAAACTAGCATCGCACTGCGGTTTTACCCGCGTTGTACCCATTCCCGTGGGAATTTCAGGATGAAAAGTAGCCTATAAACTTCCCGTTGAATGTGGCTATCCATTACAAAAATAATTTATCAAATCGGACCAGTAGTTCCTGAGATTAGCGCATTCAAACAAACAAACTCTGCAACTTTATAATATTAGTGTAGCTATCAAAACAATAAACTATACACTCGCAAACTTTATGAGACAGAAAATAGAATTACAGCAATGTTTTACCAGTTACGACTGAACATTGTGATTAGTCATAATCTTTACGAATTGTACGAGTTGTAGCATTCATCCAAGCTTATCCACCTGATCCGCTACAGCCTTTGACTTATCGTAGAGTTAAGAGGCCTTCGATCGCTTTAGTGGTGACCGGTCGCCAATGCCACACAAACAATGGCCAGTCTACCGTACACGTTGATACATTAAGGCGAGGATATGTGGCGCTCGGACAGAGCTGAGGGGGTGTTCTTAATTCCATAAAATAAGGTTGAGATTTGTGAAGCAAGACACGAGTGCGAGATACGTGGCGGGCGAATATTTGAACTCTTTTGCGTTTTCATAGAAATTGGCGGGTTAAATGAAAAATGTAACTGATTTAAAATCTAAGTGAGTATTAGGAAATTGATATTCCTAAAAAAAAAACTATGACTATCGCTTCAAATAACGAGATCTAGGACGAGAAAATAATATTTGGTGCTACTTTTACATAATCTTGTGCATCTTATTTCTACATTATTAAAATGAATTTTAAAATTCTATTCGATTTAAAATTTTATTAAGGATATATTCTTTTAATTGGTGTTTTTATTTTATTTATAGAATCGATAGAAGTGTTGATATTTGATCGTCAAAGTAGCGACTATGCGCGTTATTTTCACATATCCTCGCCTTAACGTGAATATTGTCTGTGGCCTAGAAAACTCGCATAGAACCTACGTCTTACAAACCTTAAACAAAAGCACGATATCGCCCATTTTCGTATAAAAACGTGATCAAATAAAGATCGTAATCTGTCTTTATGATGCGCTGTTTTTTTTTACAATGTCAATTTTGTTCATTGTCAAGGTACCTTTTGAGCAAGCGAAGTGCATGAGGTAATGAGAACAATACTGCAAGCATTGTTGGCGAGGTTGGCCCATGATGAAATATTACTGATCAGCAGAAGTGGAGGCTGATTATGAATAACTAGCAGCGCCCCGCGGTTTTAACCACGGTGTGCTCATTCCCATGTGAATTCCGGGATGAAAAGCAGCTCTTAACCTTCCCGTTGAATGTGGTTCTGCATTACAAAAAGAATCATTCAAATTATTGGTTGTTTCTCAGATTAGCCTTAACAAACAAATAAACAAAGTTAGAAACTTTACCTCTGTATAATAATAGTAGTATAGAAGTATAGATATGGATTATTAATATGTGCGAAATCTGGGTGACACGAATTATTCGAATAACGTAGACATAGAAACCTATTCGTTCATGGAATAATTATTAAAACAGTTTTCCAAATATTAGTCAAAATTATACCAATGATAGTTATACTAGGAGTAACTATCATTAGTATATTAGTATAGAATAACTATCATTAGAATACTTACATATATTTTAACATTTCTTTAGACACGACATTCTCTTAGATATAATGGCCACAGAACGTTAAACAAAGTTTACATAAGCTTAAAAGTTAGTTATTTTTTATAGGTATCAATTAATATAATAGATACGAGAAACAGTTAGCAATGTATTTTTAACATCATAAAATTAGGCCAAAAAACATAGTAATTTAGGGACAAATTCAGACGGTTAGTTAGACCCAAACTAAGCTCCAAGCTTATATTATGGAAATCAATTAATTTAAGACTTTCAAATAAAAATAATTACCAACAGAGGAAGAGCATAATTTTTCAATTAAAACCACATCACCTATGAACTATGTAACAGAAAGTTGAGAAGAGGTAACATAACATCAATGAGCATAGAGTATACAAATTATATACGAGTATTATGTTGGCCTTGGTTTCACTTTCGAACTCAAGCTATCATGTAAAGGTCGGAATACACTGTTGCGTGTACAAGTGTTCCAATTATTTAAACTTGAACATTACATCTTCAGTTTTTGGTCATTTCAATGTTGCGTCAGATACAATACATAGTATCTGTACTAATGTAATAAAGCTGAAAAGTTTGTTTTTTTGTTTGTTTAAACGCGTTTATCTCAGAAACTGCCAATCCCATTTGAATAATTCGTTATGTAATGGATAGCCAGATTCAACGGCTAAGTTATACGCTGGGTGAGCTTATAGGTGGCTGTCAATTACAAAAAATAAAATCAAATAGAATTGACAGTTTCTGATATTAGCGCGTTTAAACAAACACACAAAAAAGTATTAGCCTGTAATGTCCCACTGTTGGGCAAAGGCCTCTCGTCTCACTGAAGATATCAGTACAGTGAGGAGGTTTCAGGCGTAATCACCACGCTTGCCTAATGCGGGTTGGTGATCTCAAACCCGAGCCATGTTTGAAAAGTAGGAAACATGTTTTCGCTCGACCTGGGAATTGAATAAAACAAAACAAAATGAAAAGAAAAAATCTACTCTTCAGCTTTACCATATTATTATAGACTAGCCGTGCCCCGCGGTTTTACCCGAATTGTGCCCGTTCCCATGGGAATTCCTGGATGAAAAAGTGCCGATAACCTTCCCGTTGAATGTGGGTATCTATTACAAAATTAATTACTCAAATCGGACTGGTATTTCCCGAGATTAGCTCGAACATACAAAAAAACTTACAAATTTTACCTCTTATAATCTTATATATAAAATTCTCGGGTCACAGTGTTCGTTCCCGTTCTCCTCCGAAACGGCTTGACCGATTCTCATGAAATTTTGTGAGCATATTGAGTAGGTCTGAGAATCGGCCAACATCTATTTTTCATCCCGAAATTCCCGCGGGAACGGGTACAAAGCGGGTGAGACCGCGGGGCGCAGCTAGTATTAGTGTAGAATCTACACTGTAGATAGTGATGTGAAGCAATGTTTCGGCTAAAAATACCTTGCACGCCCTTGTACCTACTTGTACATTATTCAGTAATGAACAACGCATGCAAGTCCCTGTCTATCGCTACCTATCAATAAATCTCATAGAAGTCCGTTAACGCCGAACCGATACAAATTAGTAATTTGTTGTACACAAATTGAGCACAAAACTAAGTCGTGCGTTCAAGTCTGTTGTTCCCATAAATCAACCGAGTTGTTTGACATGACCGGAACGCACTTCCGACAGGTTGTTTTTTACAACATACATACTTGTTTGTTATGTATCTTTGTAGTAAGTAAGTATAAGCCCGGAATCACAGCTGGGCAAAGACCTCTCAACTCACTGAAGATATCATAGTACAGTGAGGAGGATTTTAAGACAAAGTGCATAGAAGTTCTTTTTTGACTTATTTTTTATTCTATAAAAATAATAAAAGATCTCATAAGGTGGTAGTGCCCAAAATGCTACAATACAATTATAATTATTAACAGTTCTAAAAGGAGAATCTACAAGTAAAGTACAGCAAAATTAACCTAAAATCCTCGGCATTAAAGACAATAAATTAACCATAGAGCATCAGGCAATCAGGCAGTCGTCAGGAGCAATGGCATTTGCAAAGTTCAAATTGTCTTATAACTTAATGTCATGAATTTATATTAATTAGACATTTGACCATTGTTTCCAAACCCGTTTCGTAAATGTAATATACAATTAGTGTTGTTTTCAAAACTTGATAATGAATTAACTGTTCTATGTAATTTATGTATTTTTAAAGATGAAGTTTGGTGTCATATTAACTCAGAGTCACTTTTAGTAATTTTAATGTATTCTTTTGACAATTTAAAGGAATATTCTCGAATTGTTTTAATGGCAATTTGATTTTCATTGTCTTTAAAAAAAAAGATATGAGAGAAATCGACATTTGAGTGAGTACAACAACATTGGTGTCATAAATGAGGGTTTTCACGAAAATTACACTTTTGACAGATTTCTGGACCTCATTTCAGACCATTCAGTGCCTACATTTCAGAAAACCCTCATTTTTTGAGACACATAGTTTCCATACTCTATTATGCCCTAGAGACACTTTGTACAGTTTACCTATAGGTACTTTACTATGATAACTTCAAAACTACACCTGTACCTATCCATACTAAAATTAGTTAACACATCTAGTTAACACACAGTTTGACGGGCGTCTGTCGTTGACACTGTTTATGTAATGTACAGGTTATGTTGTAAAGATATCGCAATATTCTGAGAGGGGCGAGATGAGATCTGCTTACTCGGACGAAATTTAATGTTCAATTTTCAACTTTTAAACTAACGTTCCATTTTATTATTTTTTATTTTATTGTCACTGGTTCTTACACTGCCAGTATCATAGACAATGGTGTTCTTATTAGAAAACTGATTCGAATATTTTAAATTATGTTCCAATTCCTGTGCTATTTAGTGGTTTAGTGCAGTCACGTGAAGTTAAGAAATGTGTGATTGTAGTAAGTACAGAAATACTTAGTTATTTTTACTATTGTTTTATCTTGAATATTTATAACCAATGACCATTTAAGATCGCCATAATTAAAACATATAACAAATTAAGACATATATTCCGCTAATTGGCATGAGTGAGTATGACCCCATATTAAATGGCATCTGCTAATACAATTAATTCAAATCGTTTTAACACGTGGCAATAAAACAGATGTCCAAAATATTAGTAAAATAATTACATATAGATATTAATATATATTTTTAAAGTTTGTTTGTTCGATTGCGGTTATCTATAGAACTAGCAATCGGATTTGAAAACTTCTTTTTGTATTACGATAGCCTTTTTCAAGAGAAAGCTTATACGTTACGATTCATCCTGAAATTTTCACGGGAACAAGTATAACACAGATAAAACCGTAGGGCACTGTTAGTTTAATGATATAATTGGTTTTCCATATAAATATGCAGCCGACATTGAGATCGGAAGCGAGGTTACTGTGTTTTTTATTTCTTTGAATTTTTGTAAATCTCCATATTAATGCATCGATTGGATCGTTAAATAATATGGAGATGACTTTTGCACCAAATATCTTAATTCAATTATGGTTAAATTGTTTTTATGGTTAGTGTTAATTGGTCAGTTAATTTGTGAATATTAAGTCATAGCTATAGACAAGTACTTAACTACTATGGTCGTTTAGTTTGGTAGTATACGTTTATTTCTAAAATACTAGTTGTTTCCTGCGCTTTCTCCCCCATTCCTGTGTCTAATTTTGGGACAAATGAGAAATCCTTAGAAGCCCTGTTTCGGACATCACCGTACTGATACTTTAGAGAGATGCGAGGCTTTCTGCCAGCATTGGGACATTAATGGCAATACCTTTCTTTAACACTTAACTTTACTTTATCAGTTAACCATAGAATATTGGTACTCGTCCTCGGGTTTTGTGCTTTTAGTAGTTTTGATGTGAACTCCTCGCGATTGTTAAACAACGTGAAGCTCGTATGCTCCATTACTTGATGGATGGATGGAAGGCAATAGTTGCAGTATCGGAGCACTTCCGTGCTTCAAAGGGTTTTAAATTATGGGTCCCGGTAATTTCAATCGTTGTATCAAACCGGAGGCCTGTAAACAGTCTTAAAACTCCAGGATTGGCGCTTGGATTACTGAAACGAAATTATTTACGTCTATCCATTACACAATCATCTGGCGACCCACCTTCGCTTCGGTTGATTAAAATAGCGTAGATTTTCAATAGAATTTCCGGTTTGATTCGGGCAAAAATCTTTCTCTCGAATCACTTTGTCTACTGAAGAAAACCTCGTGAAGAAGAGCAACAAACATCCATACAAATTCGCATCGCACATTATTAATAGACTAACTTTAGTTTCATAACATCTGAGCCGTGACGCATCTCGAGTGATGAAACTTTTGTCTCAGAAACAAAACTAATGGTTGCATAGCAGACACTATAGTCGGGAAAGTATAGTGTTGCGGCCTTGCTTCTGTCACGGTTATACGTATTTTGAGTCACGTATTTTAACTCAATATTCAAAATATATTTGGATAAAATATTCAGTTGTTGATGAGTAATGCTACTTACATTGAGAAATAACACTAGACTAAATATTTTGGAAATAATAAACAAGCAAGCATGAATATTTGAATGTTTGCTATATCTATTGAATAACTGAAGAGGATTGCTCTACATACTTGTCTCTATACCAAACGGTAAAAAGGGGAAAATATGACCACATGTAACTCCACAAATTTTCGTACCAAATGTACCATTGCGCTTGCACTTAAGCGCAGGAATACGTTATATCAGTCATATGAGGACGCATCATACTAGATCAAGTTCGGAAAACGAACTGATTTTGCAGTAGTAAGTAAATTCGAGTAGCTAGGTTAGTGGCCAACCCTGGTGTCAGAGCTTTTAGACCGCCCAAAGGCCTCCGACATGTTCTAACGATTGAAACCACCGGGACCGACTGCTTAACGTGCCCTCCGAAGCACGGTAGCGCTCAGATAGAAATGCTACAGTCGGCCACCCATCCAAGTAGGGGGCGAGTTGCACGTTGCTGTAAAAATAGGTCAAAATAGGGTATTATGGATGTTTTCCTTCTTTTTTAAATATATGAGTAACATCACCGTTTTATTTCAGACACAGGCCCAGCAGTGACGCCCCTCCAGGGTCCAATCCTGCTGAGGAATGGAAGCGTCCCAGTAGTTCCTTTAACGTCCTACAGGACAGTCAACAACGGATCCTTCTACCAAATACCTGTAAGTACTAATGTCATAGTTATACATGATTAGAGTATCCAGGTATGTGTCAAAATGTCAAGGCATAATATCCAGGTTATTTTGAGAATATTTTATATGTCTGAGCCAAGGTGTGTTATTTCCAAAATGATCAATTTCTGCTGATAATAATGTCTAATCAGCGAGAGTGCAACTGCCGAGACGTCTAGGGGTCAACATATCAAATTGGCATAACTATTAAGCCTAAAATGTGTCCCATGAATGAGCCCCAGTGCGGAACTCCAATTTCTGCTATGTTTTGGACCTCCGGGTCTTATAAAAACATATTCTTACCTAGTTTTATATTCTACGCAACTCCATTATGACTCTTTTACCAATTGTCTACTTACAGTGGTTTTCATAGCATCAAAATTAAGGATTATTACTCCTGGACATTTTGACACACAGATCAACATCCCTATTCTACCTATAGTATAAAATTAGTTACATTCTTGCGTACAGCTTTCCTAGAATCTATGATTTAAACAAATAAAATGAAAACAGTCGAAGCTGGGTTATGCAAACACGCATTGTTTGTTTATGAGCAAGACAAACTGTAGTCACGTTGCCAAGGTTTAAGTTAAATAGTTCGCATCGTTGTAATAACTTGCTTAACTTATCGGTACTTAGTTTAAGCATAGTCTATATGAAAACTTTGAAAGTCCTTCGATATGCGCGAGATTAACTTTGAGAAGATTGGAACCCTTTTATATGGCTCATTTATGTAAAAGCTTAAGCGAGTGTCTGCCAAAGCATAGATTTTTACGGAATTTTACACAGAGTACGAATGATGTAAGTATATCATCTTATTTTAGATGGCATAGACGCCTAACAAAGGTATATAAAGCTAATACGCACTGTCTGATTGCCTACAGTAAAAATATACATAGATATAGAGGTAGGTTGATTAAAAGAACGAAATATAAAGTTTATTCTACAATGCTAATTGCTACAATTGTAAAAACGTCTACATATTTACAAGCAAAATAAGCGATGGCAAGCGAAGAACAAGAACAAGCCTCCCAGCCGTAGTGCGGCTAATGACACAATATGTGTAAGGCAGTTTTACAATATTTTATTCGCCATTTTAAAAATATATTTTACTTGTAAATAAATAATTTTTGCAATTAATATTTCAATGACTAACAACTCCGGTGTACCATAAACGATGTATAGGTCATGGTGCTTCAATTAGTGTCTGCATCAACCACATTACACGCCAGAATAGGTATTTATCTATACGTCTTAATTAAGAATAGAATGTTGACACTACTTACATACATTAATCTTAATTAGATAAGTAATTTTATAGTAACTACTACAGCGCTTTGCATTTGAAGTCATTCCCAATTCAAATAACAGATGAATATACTTTTCATACCTACAGTATTTCTCGTATATGTGGCTTATATGTGGCGAAAATATCGAATGGTACCTAATCCCGAAGATAAAAACAGCTCAACCACAAACAAACAAATAATCATTCGCTTTATTATACTTATACTAGCTGGGCCCCGCGGTTTCACCCGCGTTGTACCCGTTCCCGCGGGAATTTCGGGATGAAAAATAGATGTTGTCCGATTCTCAGACCTACCCGATATGTACACAAAATTTCATGATAATCGGTCGAGCCGTTTCAGAGGAGTTCAACCACGGTACCCGTTCCCGCGGGAATTTCGGGATGAAAAATAGATGTTGGCCGATTCTCATAGATACCGGATAAGCACAAAAAATTTCATCAAAATCGGTCAAGCCGTTTCGGAGGAGTATGGCAACGAAAACTGTGACACGAGAATTTTATATATTACTAGCTGCGCCCTGCGGTTTCACCCGCGTTGTACCCGTTCCCGCGGGAATTTCGGGATGAAAAATAGATGTTGGCCGATTCTCAGACCTACTCAATATGCTCACAAAATTTCATGAGAATCGGTCAAGCCGTTTCGGAGGAGTACGCGAACGAACACTGTGACACGAGAATTTTATATATAAGAAGATGCAAGTACCTATACATATAGAATCTACTCGTATACGACCTAAGGTATTACAGAAGATTTATTAAATAAAATTACACAGTAACAAACTTACATACACGCGCGAGGCTCATAAATTATCAAAATTATATTTTCCAACATTAAAATAAGACAAACGAGTAGGCCGCAGATCAACGTGCGATTTGATAACAACCTTGCTTTCATACCATTGTCATACTTCATAATACAAGTCGGTAAGCTGCTCTACATATCCATAATAGTTATATCTAATAAGAATTGCGAGAGCGTAGGCTCACAGGAAACCAGAGATACCTACTTACATGTGAGTCACGGGCGTGGGCAAACACGAACTATTTATTAGTTCCAAACTTGTCACTTTATCAACTGTGGAACGAATTAGCTGCTGGCGCATTCACCTTTGTTGTTTGTGGCTTTTCCAACTATTATATGGACATTATTTTATGGGTAGGCAAGTGTGGTGATTACGCCGAATGATATTTTCAACCAGATGAGAGCCTTAAGCCTTTGCTCAGATGGACTAACTAATTTTGTTTTAAAAGGCTTGTACTGTACGCGTCTTAAAATACAGATCAAATTGTGTCGCTTCGATTCATTTTTATAGCATAGAGATCAAATACGTAAGACATAGTAAAATAGCTGGTTTACTATTTCACTAGATGTACAGACTGGTGTTATAAAGGGATGTGCCATGCATGTGCTATAATATGACTTGCATAGACGTAAATATTCATCTTTACTTCTATCTTATCCTGTGAAAAAGAGAACCCAAGGCCTCTTGAAGTACTAAAATTTTGACAAATTTTCGAAAACGTAACGATATCAATATCATTGATTCTGACTACAGTTTAACAATTACTTATAATTTGACGGATATAGCTGTAGGTAGTTAAATACTTACGTTTACGGAAAATCTAAAAGGTATGTCCAACCCGGTACCTTATTAATAACAACAGGACATGTACAAAAGAATTTGCTCTTTTTCGCATATCAATTTATATAATTACTTCACCAGTTAAGAGTTGCATTTTTGACGTCAGTAGTACCTATAGTTTACTTTGAGAATTAAATGACGTTAATTGTAACTAATGTGCCAAGGCTAAGGCTGAAGATTTCAGTACAATGAGATAAGTATATATTTAATAAGCAAAACTTATGTGTGTGTGTGTGTTGCAGTCAAAACTCAAAAGACATCGTACATTAAAACAGTTTTTTATGAATCGACTTAAAAAAAAAGAGGAGGTTTCTTAATACGCTTTTTGTAATCAAGAATGGCTTTTACCAAGGAATTACTTTTACCTGCAAAATATATAGTGTATGTTTTAAATTGCAAAACATATATTAATCCAATACATAAAAGGCATTTAACAAGTATTTATTCGCATCTGGTCGTACGATGTTAGTGTTTAAACCATTCACGAAATCGAAAGCTCAACATTAGTGTGAATAACCTGACTTAGTTCATCGTTTTTCCTCTTGACGGTGCAATGTCTGATCGATATTCTGCCAACGTCCCTCTGAAGTAGCAAACAGATCCGTATTAAGGGAATATTTCGATAACTGTAGAGAAAAAGAAACCAGGATAAAGAAATTAATAGGAAGAACTCCATCTATAAGAGATTAGCTATAATTTAAATCTTCTTCTTAAACATAAAAGCTCAGCTCTTGTCGGTCGAGTTCTTTCCACTTTTCTTTATCTTCTGCCATCCTCTTTACCTCTTCGTACGACATGACATCTGCTCTTTCTTGAAGTAATACTATTGCAATAAATTCTCTCATCGGAAACCCATAACTCTGTATATAATGAATTGATTTCCAAACTATTTCGATCTATAAAAGGGTAATATTCTTGTAAAGTGGTCCTATTTTTGTCGTTTACCAAAAAGTTTGTAGTTTTAAATACGCAGTAGTAGCACAACACGCAATTGCACAACCAATCTTAAGTTTATTTAGCGGCTAAATATGTTAAAAACAAATGACGTTCGTTCACCCTTAAGAATATTTTTCATAGTTTAAGTAAACTTACGTCAGTCAGTGCGTCGTGTTGCGTGCACTACGTTATGTGAATTCAATATTAACTATCATTATTATAAATCTACCGAGAATTCGCATCGTTTCGCATCTGAGTTAACTAATCTGAATGTGAATCGATTCTAGGACGCAAACTGTCGCAGTATTCGATTGAGCGATGATTTATATGTGCGTTTTAATGCGGTGTTGGTTTCAGAATTTGTATCACTAATTGACTTAGGCCGACACTGCTTTAAGCGTGCGCACGCCGCGGTTCCATACAAAAGTGATCCGTCGCGGGCGCCCGCGGCGTGCGCACGCCGCGTGCGGTGTCATACAAAAGCGAACCGACGTCGCGTGCGCACGCGGTGGGCGCACGCGACGGGCGCACGCGACGGGCGCACGCGACGGGCGCACACGACGGGCGCACGCGACGGGCGCACGCGACGGGCGCACACGACGGGCGCACGCGACGGGCGCACGCGACGGGCGCACCCTTAACGCAGATTGTCAGTTCCGGTTGTTTCAATCGATAGACCAAGACGGAGGCCTTTAAGCGGTCTAAAAATTCGACACCATGGTTGGTCACTAGCCTACTCGAACTTACCTCTTACTACCAACACCGCATTAAAACACAGGAGGTACAGTCGGAAAAACAAGATGCTACGCACTTTAATTAGTACTTTGTGAATTCATAAATGCGAAAATTCTCACTGATATGTCAGTTATTATTGTAGACGTTTGAGTATAATATTCTTAGTATGACCAACAAATCAACCCATCTAAATGCCGAGAATGCGTTTGTTAATAAAAGTGTAGTTTAAATTTTACGGACTATTTTCACATTGATCTACGTTACTTTTATCTGCCCTCAAATACCATATCTATTGTTATTTAGCTACTAAAAAGATTGTAAGAGTACGTTAGGCTCTTAGCATATTCTGTACCTTACAACCTAAGTAGTAGTAGTCTTATTGTAGAAGTTCCATATAATTCTAGAAAAGCAACAATCAAAGTCGCACTTCTACATAACCACCGTAATCAGAGACGTATGACGATAAATAATTAAATGCCAATAAACTAATTGACGTAATTTTTCATACATTACATTTGAAAGATCACTCGCTACTCATGCCAAAGGATTCATTTGACGTCTGTAAATACGGCGGTTAGCTACGAAAAATGCACATCACTTAAACACCCTTTATGCTTAACAATTGCTTACGTAACTGTTACAATTACTCTGAACTCTAAACAGGTAGAGCAAGATCAAGGTATTAAAGAATTAGGTACGACTGTTAATTGTTCACAACGTTGGGATTCCCGCAAACAACTTAATAGATAATTATTATAATGATACCATCTTCATAGACACAATGGCTAGACGAATAGATGTACGCAACACGCCTACGCGTTAACTTGATAAAGTAAAACGATATTTTAATATAACAAGCGTTGAATGGAATTAGAACCTTACATAAGTACGCACTTGTTTGACGTCTAAGTTGTTACTTACAAGACATTGTATTCGGGGTATTTTAAATCAAAGTCTTACTTTCCGGTAACCTTTAGGTAGAACAGGGTTTGCCAAATAAAAACTAAGTGACCTAGTTGTATTAAAAGCAGCCAGTATAAGATCTAGCACATACCTAAATACATTATACTAGCAAATAAATTGTAGGATTTGTAAGCACATGTTTTTCATACAGGAAATTAAAGATTTACAAACGAATACTGATTTAAAGACTTATTATGACACGAGTATCTTTAAAAGAGCCAATAAAATAATAATTAGTGTTACACAACATCGTAAACTTTAACTTGATGTTTTAAGCAACCGCTCCACTGAACTTTACGAACACAAACATTTTAACATTAAGAGATCCAGATAAAGTATAAATCATTCGCAAAGCTATGGCGCCAAACGTTAAGAACATATTTTTTTTTGCTCATAAATAAATATGTAAATTTATTTGAATCTATACAAGGTTATTGACACAGTTGCGACTTACTAGATTCAAGTTTAGTTGCCAAACTCGCTTGCTAAATAAATGACCCGATCTAGTTTCTTATTTTATCATTGCACAATACAAAATGACATAAATCAGTCATTCGTTGCATCAGTTGTGTGGTATACCAACATCCTCCCGCCCCTATCATAACAAACGTGTTAGAAGGAGACAAAACATGATAATAGGTATAAAGACATAATAAATGCTGGTTTTTGATTGGTCGAATATTTGAAATTCGAGTTTTTCACAAAATTCACTAATCGCAGTATCTATCATATTGTCATTTCTTGTCGCCTTCTGTCACATTCGTTGTGCTAGACGAGCTGGTTAAAGAAAACCTCATGATGTACCGATTCGCGTAAACCATTCAATATTCCAATCGTGTATTTAACTCTGTCCTCAACATTAGCTATTATGAATTTCAATTACCAGTTTATGTCAGTTACATTTTATGCCTCAAATAAAACGGTTGATATATGAAATATATATTTCCGTGTGTCTTCTAACCTAGCCTAATACCAGATACGTTCTAATAACATATATAAATTGATAACAGATAAATGCTCCTACTTCTGGTGATTCATATCTTAAACTTATGAATGAGATGATACAATGATGATCAATTTATGAATCAACAGCTAAAACACTTCTATACATTTTAGTACTCTATATGCCTGGCGGGTACTACCAACCAATTTAGAATTATTTACGTGTAGTAGTGATAACAAACTATGAAGACAATCTACAATAATATTATAAAGAGGAAAACTTTGTTTGTTTGGTTGTAATGAATAGGCTCAAAAACTACTGGACCGTTTTTAAAAATTCTTCCACCATTCGAAAGCTACATTATTCACGAGTAACATAGGCTATTTTTCATCCCGAAATTCCCACAGGAATGGACACAACGCGGGTAAAACCGCGGGGCGCTGCTAGTGTTATATAACCGAGTGAAATAACCTAGTATTATGAATAGTGAATAGGCAAGAATTCTTTATGAATTAAGAATTCTTTATGAATGTATTCCTAAGTGCAACGGAAGAAATGTAAACGAAACCTATTACATAATCAAAACCATTCTCAAGTTATTTGTTTATTTTACCGTCAGCCAAAACATAAACACAATTTTTTTGTTCAATGGCTAGTTGGCAATTGTTTTTGTTAGTTGTTCAGTTAATTATAGCACTTTATAGCAATAGGACGTGTTAATTAGCTGTGCCGGTAGCGGATATGGATTTGTTCAGCTTAAATGTAAGTTTTTAATGGCCGTTACTAAATGCCATTGTCGAATTTCGCGGTAGAATCGTAAGGTTTTTTTCTTAATAAGTGTTAAGTGTAAGCTGTTTCCTGGAGTGTTGGTAATTAGGTATAGCCATTTATAATTACGTTTTTAATTAAAATTACAGTTGAATTTAAATAATGCGGGATTCATCCTCTTTTTGGAGGACGAAATCAGAGCAGAGCCTTCAACGCTAGTATATTATTCATTCGTATATCAAATTGAGTTTATTTATGAAATTGACGATGTTCGGGGAAAACAAATTTTGTTATGTGCTAAGTGTTTCTATACAAAGAAAGACGTATAACTAAAATGTTTATTGAAATGCTCGGTTAGGTCAGTGGCTTACATTGTTTTCAGTTTATTACCGAAAAGGCGACAACGCCTTTCAGTGTAATTTGAAAAGCACCAAATGGCTTCACTGGTATTGTATGGCCCTATTTGAAGCCATTACTACTTGTACATACACATTAATCTATATACTAACATATAAAGCTGAAGAACTTGAGTTTTTGTTTGTTTCAACGTGTTTCAGAAACAAGTACGACTCGAACAGTCTTTTAGCATTGGTTAGCAACATGGGTTATATAGTCTTTTTTAAACTTACACGATTTGAACACATAGTTTAAACGTACTCACACGGGTTTTTTCGTGTTAGAAAGTTAATAAAGCAAGTAATAACTTACTTTTTATTTCCCGACGTTTCGAGGGAATTGCACCTCTCGTGGTCGCGGGTGAACTCAAAAAAAGTAAGTTATTACTTGCTTTATTAACTTTCTAACACGAAAAAACCCGTGTGAGTACGTTTAAACTATGGGTTATATATCCCGAAATTTTCACGGGTACAGGTAAAACCGCCGGTCGCTGCTAGCATTTAGGATAAATTAGTTTCTTTTCTCCACTGATGCTTGTGTAGCAGTTTGCTAAGCAACAGTAAAATTAAGAGCGGGTTGCACAAGAATTTTTAATTTTGTTGAGCGCCTAAATATGTTTAAAAACAAATGACGTTCGCTTCAAATAGTGTTCTATTTCCTGCTACATAAAATACAAATTTGAATGAACGGCTTTTGTTTCTCAAACCAATTTAGTTACTGAATAGACTTGAAGAGTTGTACAAGCTGCCCTGAAAGGACGAATGTTAAGTTGGAACGAATCCGAGAAAGATACTCTTAAGAAAAATGGGGAAAACCGAGACGTAATTTGCACAGTAAAACAAATTGCGGGTTAAACCGTAGGGCAGTACAATGCAATTTTGCACGTGCCAACTGATTAACGGATAAACAGCCAATCACATTATCAGATCAGGACAAGTTTTTATACAAATCGCTACGTCATATTAAGTGTAATACTTTTTATTTGCAGATATTATGGACAGCCCTGTCCGTGGCACTAGGATACGAGCTGCAAGGTCAAATAATCAAAGGAGTTCCGTGTGTTAAGAGAAATTACCAGCTGTACTGTCCTACAGCGGGCAACACTTATCCTTTGTGAGTATTGCTATGTGAAGATTTACCGCTTTTTAACTAAATTACTGTTAAAAAGTGTTTTGTCTCTTGCTCTTTGGAAAATAGCAGTTGTTTGAAAGGGATAAACGATCTGAGATAAAATGCTGTTAAAAACGTTTATGAATAAGGCCTTTAATAGTGGTACTGAAACTCTAGCTTGAAGGAATTCTGGAAATATACTACTGCTCATGTATACTCGTACATAATATTATATGTTTATGTTCTATATGTTTGTATGTTCGAGCTAATCTCGGAAATTGTCAGTCCTATTTGAATAATTCTTTATGTAATAGATAGCCACATTCAACGGGGAGGTTATAGGCTATTTTTCATCCCAAAATTCCCACGGGAAAGGGCACAACGCGGGTAAAACCGCGGGCGCTACTTGTTGAAAGAGCTAAATAGAATACCTTTAGCTTTGTTAAGAGAAGGATGCTCACTGGATTGACAGACAGGGTTATTTAGATACTAAGCGATACAGTCGTACAATAACATGTCCTTGTAAAAGACTTGACTTGTAAAATTTTCACAAGTTGCTATATAAATAACTCTCGGAATTTCTACGCATATAAGGGCAGGAAGTTTTTGTTAGCATTCTCAAATTGTTATACAAGTAAATGTTTGTTTTCATAACCGTAATTTGATTGACTAACTATTATTATATTGTACCTACTCCTCGGAGTTATGGGACAAGCCCGGTCTTTTTGAGAGGCCTGCGAGGGGATACAGATCCAACTCGTAGAGGCCCTTTGGAGATGTTTTATGTATTGGATTATTTCTTTGATGATCTACTGACGATTTCAAAAACTATTTCTCATAACTATTTATATGTAACAAACAAAAAAATTAACTGCCATATTTGTTTACAAATTTAATTGGTTTTTTTCAGAGATAAAATAGAAAACTTCATCGATGAAAACAAAGCGTTAGTGAAGCGGATGTACGGGTCATTTTCGACCCCAGAACAGAGTCGGGTTAGGAGAGCACCCGGGGTTCCTGATATGCACGACTCTACTGGGGACTCATACTTCAGGCATGCGAGACAAGCTTCCAATACGAACCTGCCGGATCCACAAGCCATCAACAGCACTGGAAGGTAAATAAGGAACATCACTAAGTTATAGTACACGACCGCGCAAGAAAAAGCAGGATTTTAGGGTATAAAACTAGTTAAGTAGACTAGTCGTTTTGACGAATAGTGACTAACGTTTCCAATAAACTGAAGTTCAAAGTAGAATATGAATATATTGATATTAAAATAAATACTTAAACCAAGGAAGTACCCACAGCTAAACTACTCATGCATTCTTTGTATTTTTCTTTCATTCACAAATCTTTTAACCATTCGAAATTCGAAACAGTACCTTTCTTTGACAAAGTATCAGGCATTCCATTTCCATTTAAAGCTGGACAGGCTGTCAACAAGCATTGAATAAGATATTACCGAACAAGAAACATTCAGTAATTTACCCAGGAATTGTTTATGTAACACAGGGTGGACGCGTGCGAAAGCAAGACAGAGATAATGACTCCGTATTGGGCCCTGAACTCTGCGAGAAAGCTGCGGGCGATCGTGAATACGATGCACTTTGAACAGGCCATACATCAGGAAGTTTGCAGGTAAACTCTGACCTCGATTTCGTACTACTTGAGCTATTAAGAGGGTTTTCTGGCCAAGTTATTGTCTACTCTATTAGTCTATCCAATGGAAAGCTGGTTACATTAGTTAGCTCATGTAAAGTAGGTATTTAGTTTATCTCTGAACTCAACTAGTACAGATAAGAGTACTTACTCTCCTACTAAAGTCAACGATAGTATTTGCTTTTGCAGTCATAACTCCTAAACGGAAAAATCGATTTTGATTTTATTTCGACTTAGGCGGTTGTTTTTTGTCTGGACACTCTTGGATAGGCAGTTTAAAATGTGACGATCGAAAGCTAGGCTTTCAATCGAGCCAAGTCCCGCATAATTTTACAGTCTAAGCTCTAGCTAGTGTTCATAAAGCTTGCACTAATTGTTGTGCTGTCACATTTGCATCATTGGCGCCATAAGTGGGTGTAAACTTACCCAACAAGTCAGCTGTTGTTCTCTGACAAGTTGATTCAGTATCGAACGTAATAATTCGCAGCCAATTATCGAAAATGGACATGTCGGATGTCACGTTTCAATTTACCACCAATTTCGCTTCAAGGGTCGTTGTTATAAATTCTTATCGACTATTTTATTATTTTACAGTAATTGTAACTGGTCATTATGTAGGTGAAAGCATTGACTGTTTATTTATTTAATCGAGATTAAAATCCAACTTTTATAGGTCTGTATTTGGGACGAAATTATATGCCTACTTGAGTGTGATATCTGCTTTAATTTTGAGATATTTTTTTTGCTTTTAATACCTCCATGATACCACTTTTTAAATTATTTACTAGCTGACCCGAAACGTTGTGTTGCCATATAAAAATTAAGGGATGGACTACTCTTAACTTAGGGATATGAAAAATAGATGTTTACCGATTCTCGGACCTAACCGATATGCACACAAATTTCGCAAAAATCGGTCAAACCGTTTCGGAGGCGTATGATAACTAGTTAGCATTGTGACACGAGAAATTTATATACAATAAGATTCCTTTCCATTAAAGTTTAAAATAAACATTTTAACAGCTGTTAAACTTTCTATTACTGTTACTGTAAGCCTGTATCATCTTATTGTTGGGCAGAGGCCTCTAAGAAAAAAAATATCATCTTATTAAAACTCCGTTTCTTTCCTACCCTATTTTTCCTGAATGCTATGTCTACGTTCCTACCCATAAACCTATTTCATCTTCTAATACCTTAATTAAAATTATTTTATAACTATTTTCAGTAAAAAATCAACAGCGCGGTGTACCAGAGACTGTGGTTGCGAACAAAAGTACAAATGGCATCGACTCCTAGCTTACGACCCGAATGACGATTGCGCCGGAATTTTCATGGATTGGTTCTTATTCCCTTCATGCTGTGTATGCAGATGTAACCCTTAATAATATGTACATAGTGCCTACTTTGGCACATCTAAGTAAATATATTGTGTCCATCCTGGTACGTACATTTCATGACAGTGAAGCAATAGAGATGTAATTTTTCATGGATTGATTCTTATTCCCTTCATGTTGTGGATGCAGATGTAACCCTTAAATATTATGTGCATAGTGCCTATTTTGGCACATCTAAGTAAATATAGTGTCCATTCTGGTACATTTTAGAACAGTGAAGAAATAAGAGTTGTCATTATAACTGAAAGTTTTTAGTAGATTATACAGTTTCATTTTATTGTTATGTAAAATGATGTTTTATGTCTACCTTATTCAGGTACACTTTTATTTGTAATTAGCAGCACCCCGCGCCCCGCGGTTTCACCTACGTTGTACCCGTTCACTTGGAAATTTCTGGGTAAAAAATAGCCTATAACCTTCCCGTTGAATGTGGCTATCTATTACAAAAAGAATTATTCAAATCGGATTGGTAATTCCCGAGATTAGCTCGAACAAACTTACAAATTTTACCACTTTATAATATTACCTGTAAGAATTTGAAATCAAATCTGAATATCATTTCGATCAGGTCAGGCAAAATAAGACCGTGGCTATATAGCTCCAAGATAACTTTATAATTAAATCATACCATTTTGCTACCACACTGACATCAATGTAAATTCATGTTTGAGCGTACATAAATAATGTTACTTGTTCGCAAAGTAGGTTGAGATGAAAACTTGACTTTGACCAACTACGCTCGAGTAACTTTGTGTCAATAAACAGTGTTAGTTGGAAACTTGTTTGATTGTTCATGTACCATAAAGAGAATAAGTTTAATTATCAATTTACACAGTTCACAGTCTCGTGGGTTTTCCCATTTTTTATATCAGTATAATATAGTAAGCGCCCTTCGGTTTTGCTCATCTTTCATCTATTAGTTACTATGGACCAGGCGGATGCTAAATAAGCGACCCATCCAAATGCTGCCCATACTAAGAACCCTGTCATATTCAAAATTTTACATGAACTACTAACATGTCAATGAGATTTTGTATTTTTTAATTTGATAGGGTACTAAAGTGCGTAGCATTTTGATTTTGATGCAAAAGAGTGTTTTGATGCAGTGATTGTTCACTGAATCCATTTTAGTATGAAAAAGATGAAAACGTTAGGAACATCTCAAAGGATTTCGTTTTTGTAACGGATTTAGTGATTTTTCTGATAAAGAAATGTATTAAAAAGTTACTTTTGATACATGACATTCTCCAATATTAGGTTGGATTGCACAAGAGCTCTTAAATCTACTACTAAAATATGCTTCAGAAACAAAAACTGTTCGTTCAAAATTGTTTTTTATTCTGCACGGAATAGGGCACAATTTAAAACGAACGTTAGTTGTTTTTAACATATTCAGGCGCTAAATCAAATTGCTCTTTCTTGTGCAATCGACCCAAGATATCCTACTTAGTATGTGTATGTTTATTATAATTTACATATAATTATTACAATGTAGAATAATGTTAAAAACAATAGATTAAAATAAGTACTATAAAAAACTTGTCAATGAAGGCTATTTTATAAGAATAGTTACTTTTAATTACTTTACCTACGTAATAGTGTATCCGTTGTTAATTATAATTAATATAAATTAAAATATTATTACGCAGGTTAGTTCTACAATAAAATCGAGATTTGGTACAATTTTGTTTTTTGCTTTCCACTTAAAAAGTTATTATAATAAATCGCATTAAGTGCCATAAAAAATAAAAATGATAATTGATAACTACTCCACTCAACATTGTTCTATATTTCCCAAAACTAACTTAGTAATTTTATCAAAAGTATCATAATATTATTCTGATTAATATTTTAAAACAAATCACTGCCATTTATTATTAATAGTTTTAATCAATTGATCATATTATTAAAGTTTGTGCAAAAACATTATTTAAGTTTTAATTATACATTATGTTATTCAATATTTTTACTTAAATTAATTAAGATATTTACATATTCATACATTATTTAGTTTATAACTAAGTTTAGGAATAATTTTTAATTTCTATCTTAAGAGGCCAATTTGTGTAATAGTAATAGGCTTATATAGGCTTTATATAAAATTTCTTTTTCGGAAAACAGTCTATGATACTCAAATTTTATATTACCCTGCATAATAAATTAATTGAAAGAGAGTGCGTTTTATTTATTTTGAATCATTAAAGTTAAACTAAAAGTCGTCGCCGCCCTGCCGGATAATGAAGATATAATAGAATAGGAAAGAATAGAATATGATAGAAATGAATAGAATAAGAGAGAATAGGAAAGAATAGAATATGATAGGAATGAATAGAATAGGATAGCAAATAATAGGATATGATAAGAAAGAAAAAATAGAATAGAAAAGGGAATGCTTAAAAGAATATAAAATAGAACATAACAGATTTATCTTATACTAGATAGTGGTCGATGCATAAACGCATAATCGGTTATGTGTGCAAGGTTGAACATTTAATGCCTACTTCTGTGTTCCAGCAGCGTTTTGCAATAGATAATACGCAGCGTATTAATTAATAAGATGTGCATTAACCCTTAATTTTGAATACAATAGAATACAAGGTGAATACCATCTATTGTTTCAATTGTCTTATGGAGAATATTAGTCTAAATAAAAGATCTGAGACCGGCACTAAACTAAAACTAGACTACTGAACAACCTATGAAGAGAAATGTATACGCACTTTTCCGGAGTTTTCAAGCTAAAGTTAAAAACCTACATATTTAACAAGGTACAATAAAATCAAACAACTAATCTCAGATAAAACAATATAATTCGTTTGACTAAACTATGTTACATAAAACAAATATATATACAAGTTACTTACAGTAAATGTTTGTCTAAATATTCTACGATTCTTTGTTCTTCAACTGTTCGAACTCTTTGAAGACCTTTTCGCTCAATTTGTCGCCTTCATCGTCTATTTGCTCGACGGCCAACACTTCGGGGATGTAGAATTGCATCATGTTTTGTACCTAAAGAGAAAAAAAGTAGGTACTATTAGCTTGTAAATTTGGAACGTCCCACTGCCGGGTAAAGGCTTCACATCTCACTGAAGATATTGGAACAGTCAACTGAGAGTATGAAAAACAAAAAACAATATCACTGTATTGTATTGAATTTGAGGTAAACTGGTTCGAAAAAAATCAGTTACACTCTAACATCGGTCGTTAATATATTTTTAATAGAAGATGGTACTTAATATAATACACTTACGTTGGTGAATAGATGTGTTATCATTATCACATGGTCGAATTTATACCAAATTAAAATCATACTAATTTAGTATCAAATTAGATGTCTCTTTGGGATGTAATTTTTAATCGAATCAGAATCGTTTTGAATTCCTACATCTGAAGACGAGATGGTAGCCCAACTAGAATTCACAACTCACAAAATTTCGCTACAAAATTCCCACAATATTTTACGATGTTTTTTAGATGGAGAGGCCTCCAGTCCTCGCTTAGGTAGTCTAAATACTCTGACAGCAGAGTAGGCCACAAAACAATACCCAACCAGTCCAGTGTGCCTCACTGGGATCTCCATAAGGATGAGCCTCTGGACAGTGAACTTGTTAAAGAATGATTTTTTAAATAAAAACTTACTCCATTCTTCAATGTGACAATAGAGCTGGGACACGATGAACACGACCCCTGCATCTTCAGCGTCAGTATTCCATCCTTGAAGTCCACAAACAGTACATCACCGCCATCCTCTTGTACTGTCGGTCGGATACGGGTGTCGAGGAGCTCTTTGATCATTTGGACTATTTCATCATCATCTTCGTTGATTTCTGTGAAATATTTAGAAAAATTATATAAAACATAGCATAGGAATGTAACATAGTGATGGTTATTGTCGCACAGTGAATTAGCCAATCACAGTTCTAGAAATCTTAGGGTGTTACTACACCAATCGATCGATCCTCGATCGACGGCATTAAACACCGTCGATCAAAATTGATCGACTGGTCTGGAAGCTTTAATTGATCAACGGATACCTTTCGACTAGACAATCGATCGGATGCCGGTCGATGGCATCGGTCGACGTTGATCGATTAACGCTGGGCGCGGGCGGGCTGCGGGCTGCGGCGGACGGCGTTGAGTAAACCTCTCTAACATCAATCGATGCCGTCGACCGACGATCGATCGATTGTTCTGGTAGAAACTATTGATCGACATCGACTAATCTATTCTACCATCGATCGATGCCGTCGATCGAGGATTGATCAATTGGTATAGTAACACCCTTACATCAAAATCGTTTCAAGGACTATGATTGGTCGATTTCGCCACCGCCGCTACCTCTCTGAGTTAGTGACTATGGCCTTAGAAGTATAACTTTCTACTGAATGTATTAAGGCCCATTTAGACGGGGAGAGTTTCTCGTACGTTTCCTTACGAGAAACCATACGCTACTATCACAAGCAATAATCGCCATAACACAATCGTATCAAAATGTTTACATACAGGCAAGAACTAAAATCTCGCCTACGATTATGTCATACGAGATTCGCATATGACTTATCGCTAGGCGATAATTGCCTATGTTTGTTTACACAACAAAAGTATAGTAAGCAGATTCTTGCTTAGGAGAGTCTCGACTTGTATAAACACGATCTCCTGTGACATATTTTCAAGTTGATACGAGTATCGTACAAATCAGCTTGAATCGTTTTAATAAAATCTCGAAATACGATTTTTGCTTTGAAATTCTGTTTACACGGACATAATAATATTCCATTGCAAGGCAATTGTCGCCCAAGGCAATGAGCGAGGAGAGCGATTGTTTAGACGAAAAAAATGTTTTATATTCCTTCGATAATTGTATCTTCGAGACGAGAAACTCTCCCCGTCTAAATGGGGCATTAGGTTATGGAATACTAACGAGTTTCCCCAGAAGGCTTAGCATCAGTGACAACTGGCAATCCGCTAGCAAAGAAGTCCATAATGGTGGCGAATATTTCAGGTTTCAGTAATTTCCATTCAACATCATCGTCCTTCTTTGTGACTGTTACAAATTCAGGGCCGAAAAATACCGCTTTCACTCCTTCAATACGGAAAATCATTTTTGCTGAAATCAAACAAAATTATATATTTAAAATCTACGATAGCTATTTTTTGGCCTTCGGCCACATTGGAAACCAAAGGTTCGAAACCAGTAGAGAAAACGGAATTATTTTTCTTTATTGGAAACCTGGTTTCGAATCAAGAATAATAATTCTGTTTTCTAAATTGGTTTCCAATACAGAATGTACAGTCTTCTTTTGAAACTCATTGACAAATTTTAATTTTCATAGTTAACTCAGCCCACGGCCCAGTTTACTCCCACCTGTTCTGTTGAGTAGTTCTGTTGACAAAACTACTGGGATTGTTTTTACCATTAGTTTTGTTCCTGTTTCCTGTTCTGTTGAACAATTTTCTTACTATTCAGTAGGTTAGGGTTATTTTTTTTTTTACTAGAGACAAAACTACTGGGATATTTTCTAGTAAAAAAAAAAATAACCCTAACCTACCGAATAGTAAGAAACGAGTTGACCAATGAATCGTTATAATGCATATCTGTTATATCCATGACTGGGTTTCAAAAGAAGACTGTACATTCTGTATTGGAATTATTATTCTTGATTCGAAACCAGGTTTCCAAAAAAGAAAAATAATTCCGTTTTCTCTACTGGTTTCGAACCTACGGTTTCGAAAACGGCCGAAGCCATTTTTTGGTATTAATTGGTTACCTTGATAAATACATAAATTAAATATATGTATGAAAACAAGTAGTTATGTAAAGAGAAAATCAGAAGATGGAAAAAAGAGTAAAGAACCCATCAATTTAAAATGAAAAATAACTCAAGAAAAAAACTATGGAGGTGGGAAACTGCAAAGAACAGGGAAGGTTGAAAGGATTCAGACGAGACCTTTGCCCAGCAATGGCACAACACAGGATAAGAAAATAAAGAAGAAAAAAACAAAATGGTAAAAAATTATAATTCAAACTCCGATTGGCCACCACCAGTATTGGCAACTTACATGCTTATAATATGGACTCATACCTAAAGGACTACACTGCGCAGCGCCAATATTCGGGAAGTCCATGGTGTGTCCCGGCTCCAATACTTTGGTGCCCGGCAGAAACTTCAAGCTGTTTGGATTTGGAGTATCTTGTGTTTGAATGAACATGGTGCGACACAAACATTGATTCACCATTGGCTTCCTGAGATTCTCTTTCAATATATTCGGTGACAGCATACTGAACTGTTTGATATCACTTCGTCTGAAAATATTTTTATTATGATATAATAAAACTAGCCCTCTAAAAGCACATAGATAGCATAGCATAGGTGAGCTAACCCAAGTTTCTAGACTTAAAGTATCCTACACTGCTTAGTGTTTAAATAAATCTAATTAAAACTAGGTTTATGTGCAGAGAATTGCATGTAAAATAGTAACATTAATACTGCGTTCTATCTTACCTGCAATACAACGATGCGCATATACGACCGCAATTGTACTTTCCATTTCTAAAAAATCGCAAAGAATTTCGTAACATCATTTTTGTTATTTTATTGCTAATAGTTTTGTTTTGGTATGTATGGTATGATTTTTCTTTGTTAATTTCTTATTTTTTTTAACTTGCTTTGCTTGCTTTCCAATACCAATACAAAATAATAATAGTGAAATGAGCGAATGACATTGACTGTAGACCGACAACTAACATTGACATACACTGACATTACTCATAATATTCTGATCATTACCACCACAGAGTATAACTGCCATTTTGATTGATTGCCTATTTACAAACAAGTCAATCTGTGATTGTTTCAGCTTTTTTTGTAACAAAATTAATAATTAGGGCTTGCTTCACTATCGCTTCAAGATCCCTGAGATCGCCTCCACAAGATTTTCGTTACGGTACGGGTCGCAGTGAGCACATTGGTTATAAAACATGTTTATTGCCTTTTTCAAGAAAAATGTTACAGAAAATTTAATTAATTGAACATAAAACTAAATCTAATATTACTTATAATAACTAAATTTGAATAGACTCTAAAAAACACAATAATAATAATTGAAAAAAAAAGTAATACGAAATAAAAACAAACCATGACCTCTTAATGGCTCTAGATCCAAGCAGAAAGGATTTCGTACAGTGCGCTGATTTTCAGCCGTCACCGGAAAACCCAAAGATGTTAGGCGGGTTGTGAAGTAGAGAAAGAGGGACGACGTGTTCGCTAGGAGTATGTGTGTGTGCAACGCGAACGCGCACGCGCGCGCGCGCGCGCGCGCGCGCGTGTGTGTGTGTGTGTGTGTGTGTGTGTGTGTGTGCGCGCGTGCGTGCGTGCGTGTGTGTGTTTGTGTGTTATAATCTTGAATAAGCTAATTAGGGTTTATGTGAAGTATTGATTTAGGTTTAAGTTATTTTGGTATGTGTGTTTCAGATTTTTAGCAGCAATCTGCCTTGTTAAGTAGTGCATTTTTATACTTTGCTTTAAAGTTTTTTATGTATATAATCATCACGAAGATCATAATATACGAGCATTCGAAGCCTTCGCTTTTTGCTTTCCGCTTATGATCGGTGATAGTGTTGCCAAGAAATAAGAAACAAGACTTTTAATTCAACTAAAATGAGTTTAGTTAGATAATGAATGATGTTAAATATAATATTATTTATTTCACAAAAGCGTTCGCTAATTTAGCAAATAAGCACTTAAAAATCAAAAGTAGGTACAATCATTGTGGCATGGATCACAGATTGGATCGCATGCTTATGAACTGATCCAAAATAACATTGGATCGTATGTTTACGTCCTGGTCGCCCATCACTAGCATACAAGCAATCAATCATTCAATATCAATTCAAGCAAACAAAGCCAAATAAAAAATATACCTACTTGACTTGAATGCTGAGCTGAGCTGCGAAGAAAGGAAAGGAAAGTTATTTTATTGGTTTTGTTGATCAATTTTGAATTATATGCTGATTGGTAAACCTACTTCCAGGTAAGTAATGTGATTTGGCTTACCTCAGTGGATACGCGAATTTTGTCTGTTAGATTTATAAAAAACCTCGCAGTGTGCAATTTTGCTGAAGTTTGCATTTCAAAACCTTGCACTTGCAAATTCCGATACCTTCTGCAAACTCACTATTGCTATCTACCTTCGAAAATAATTTATGAAACCTTGTTCTTGAGTTGTAACTTGTAATAGTTAATACCTACCTAGATAGGTAGGTAGGTACTTAACTAAATTGTTCGTTGTAGTGTTTTTGAGTACCTATTATATCGTCGTTATTTTAGAAAAAAATCAACTCGACTTACTTTACAGCGATGGATCCAAGTAAAGGTAGAGGTCGGGGTCTGGCCCTTCTCCAGGCCCTGAAGAAGGCTCAGGGCACTCCACCAGCTTCTGAAGATGTGTCTCCGGAAGATACTCCTCGGTCAAGCGCAGCGCCCAGCGTGGCCCCCAGTGTGGTCAGTACAATTTCTTCTTACAACATTATCATTAAGTATAATAATTAATACACCTGGACAAATTCACATACTGCTGTATTTTGGGATTATTTAGACCCAAAGGCTGGATCTGGTTACATATACGAATTTGGTAATGATTTTCTCAATTACACTTGTCCCAATTATGTGTACTTACTAAATAGTAGATTAAGTATAACAAAATCTACAAATTCACTGCAGGAAGCTATTAGGTACCTACTTACCTACTATAAATTATAAACTAGCAGCGCCCCGCGGTTTTACCCGCGTTGTGCCCGTTCCCGTGGGAATTTCGGGAATTTTTTTACATAAAAACCTTCCTCTTGAATCACTCTACCTATTACAAAAAACCGCATCAAAATCCGTTGCGTAATTTTAAAGATTTAAGCATATAGACAAACAAACAAACAAAAATAGCGACTTTGTTTTATACTATGTAGTGATATGAAAGTAATGAAGTCTTCCCAAAAACTAATGAAATGGTATGAAATAAGTCATAGAGACGGATTATGTTCTAGTATGGCACATGTGTTAGTTGTCACAGTAATAGAATACCGCCGGCAGACCGGCAATAGTAATTCATTGTCAATTCTTGTATTATTTACAGATAAGTTCGGCAAGCACAGTACCCCCCATGAGTGGAAGAGGGAGAGCTTCAATGATGTTAGCCAAGTTACACCCCAAACCAGGTAAGACCACCAAACCAGTAAGAAAAGCCTGCAATCTCCCACTGCAAGGCAAATGCCTATCATCTCACTGAAGATATCAGTATAGTGAAAAAGATTAGGAATAATAATAATATACCCGGACTAATTCACACACAGTTTATTAGACCCAAAGTAAGCTCTGAGTTTGTATTATGGAATCTAACTCACTGATACTTCATATACATACACAAATACTTTATAACTGCTTCGCTATCCGCGAATATATAATTGACACCCAGCTGTCATCGCCAACAACTATGTCTGCACATATTGTTGACTATGGGTGGAAATCGAACCCGCAACCCCCGGCACAGTAAGCATTCTCACTGCCACTGTGCCAACACCCTTGTCATAATGAATTACCATGTGTACCTACTGCAAGTTTTTGTTGAAGATGTAAGATGTATTTGATGCAAGAAGTAATATTTTATTTCTGCTATTATTTTTGAGTATCTCTTGAGAAACATATCTCATTCACTGAATACCTTAATATCTTGTTACAGGTCAACCTTCTTTCACTCCTGCATCAGACGTTAGTCCAGCACCGGCTGTTGGATGCGGCCGAGGATTAAAATTACTGCAAAACCTGTAAGACATCATATTATTCATAATCTCTCCTATATCTTAATTTGTATAATGTACTTAAATACACATCTATTCAGATCAATTGAAACGTACGTTAATGACATTATTATTTATTTAAACGGGAACTTACGTACGACGGATACTACTGTCGAGAGTTCCTCGACACGTTTCGGCCACATACGGTGGCCTTCATCAGGAGGTGGGTGAAGCGCTCGCGACAGCGTCTCTCCCCGCACTGTGCGGGTTCCCGTTTAAATAAATAATAATATTCAGATCAAGTTAAACAATGTTATGTGGAAATTCCATACAATCAGGATTATTCTTTACTAACAGTACTCTTTTGAACTCCAGAAAAGAGAAAAGAATGTTATAGGTTTGACATTTCGTGTATTTTGTTTCTGGTTTTGCTATAATAATTCCTATATTTTATATTTCATATCAATAAAGCTGTAATAAAATATTTGCACACCTCACATATGAGGCAGGGTAAAGAGAAACTTCACTTACAATGTTACACCTTATTGTACCTTTATTCGCAAAATAAATGAATATGAATATGTGATAAAGAAAGGCATTTGTAGCTGATTATAATTCCAAAGAATATTTGCATAATTTATTTTGTACCTCAAGGGGTTGGAATAAGGACAGTTTTGATGTATTTTCAGATATGCAGCTAAATCAAGGGCAGCATCAACAGTACCGGATGATTCAACATCAGTGTTATCAGAGAAAATGGCTGCTAGCACAATATCGGGGGTCACTTCCTCATCAATTGGAAAGAATAAAATGATTGTAAGTTTTTTATAATTTCGTTGTAGTTATTGATATATTGTTTATTAAATCATATATTTGGAGCATGGCTTTGTATGGATGTGATACATGGACTATGACTCAACGAGAGGTTGGATTGGAAGCATTTGAGATGTGGTGTTGGTGTATGATGGAAGGGATTAGTTGGACTGAAAGGGTGACAAATTAAGAAGTATTAGAATTTGTGAGAGAGAGTAGAACATTACTTGAGATACTAGAAAATAGGAAAGCGAAGATGAAAGGACATCTCATACAACATGATATACATAAATAATATCATGGAAGGTAAAGTTGAAGGAAACCGAGGTAGGGGAAGGCCTACAATCAGTTACATGAGTCGGATTAAAGAAAAAGTGTCTGTCATGTCCTATAGAGATGGGAGCTTGCACTGAATAGGAATAGATGGAGAAGTCTGCATTGGACTCACCGCCAAGAGCGTAGCTCTTTTTTTATGACAATGATTATAAAAGCGAAAGTATGTCTGTAACCTAAATTACTGAACTGATTTTATAGATATGGGTAAAGAAAGAACTCAGGTAAAAAACAGAGTAATTTTCATTATCAACCATGAAAATACTATTAAAATTTTCATCGGTAGCGTTAATCTTATATATAAAATTCTCGTGTCACAGTGTTCGTTCGCGTACTCCTCCGAAACGGCTCGACCGATTTTCATGAAATTTTGCGAGCATATTGAGTAGGTCTGAGAATCGGCCAACATCTATTTTTCATCCCGAAATTCCCGCGGGAACGGGTACCGTGGTTGACCTCCTCAGAAACGGCTCGACCGATTCTCATGAAATTTTGTGTGCATATCGGGTAGGTCTGAGAATCGGACAACATCTATTTTTCATCCCGAAATTCCCGCGGGAACGGGTACAACGCGGGTGAAACCGCGGGGCGCAGCTAGTTGTTGTATAATATTTTAGCCATTGCTGTCCCACTTCTAGGCAAAGCCTTCTCTCCTTTCCTATCCTAAAACTATAGAATAGCTAGTATACAAATAAAATTATGGTTTCCAGAGAGAAGTTGCAAGCAAACCACCTGTTGTAATGAAAGGTGAAACGGGTACAAAAATAGATGTTACTGCCAACTTTATATACTTGAGGTTTGAAGAAAACTGTGTGTTTGAATATGAAGTGAAGTATAGTCCGCCTCAGGACTACAAAAATTTGAAATTTCAACTACTAAATCGTAAGTAGGAAACACTCTGAACAAACTGGTTCTTTTATTTTTTGACAGCACTTTACAAAATAAAAAATGTATATAAAATGTAATATTTTTACTACGGAGATTACCTATTCGCGTCAGAACTACAAGGTTTTTGTAATATGTGTACTGTGGTGACATATTTTCCCAAAATTGCAATCCAATTTTCTTGAATTGTCTAAATGAACGACAAAATAATTAGCTTAGATTTTTTTTAGGGCCGACACTGCGTTATGCGTGCGCACGCCGCGGTTCCATACAAAAGTGAACAGTCGCGTGCGCCCGCCGCGTGTGGGGCTTCATACAAAAGTGAACCGTCGCGTGCGGTGTCATACAAAAGTGAACCGACGCGTGCGCACGCTTAACGCAGTGTTGACCCTTACTGTAGGACGTATTTTTCATAATTATTTTTCTTTCAAGAACACAATCATTTCTTCAAAAACAAGACTTTTGATGGCGTTACTCTATATGTACCGCACATGTTATCAGAAGAGGCTTTAAATTTAGTGTCCACAAACCCTTACGACCAAAGTAAGGTTGAAATTACGGTAAGTAAATAAAACCTGACCAAATCTTCAATAGGTTAGTAACCAACCCAGTTATAGAGATAAAAAATAGAAGAGATATTGTCTTTAGTATGCATCTTTATCTACTGGTGTTGTTAGACTACCTCAAGGCCTCTGAGAGTTCTCAGACTGGCTCTAGGCATGTCTAACGATTGTAACAACCGCGACCGACAATCTAACGTGTCTTGCGAAGTACTTATACTGATTGAAATGCTATTAAGAGCTCATTGAGAGTTCTTGTAAAACTGGCTAGTTATGATGCGGCCAGTTTAACATCACTACATAGTATAAAACAAAGTCGCTCTCCGCTGTCTGTCTGTCTGTCCCTATTGTATGCTTAGATCTTTAAAACTACGCAACGGATTTTGATGCGGTTTTTTAAATAGATAGAGTGATTCAAGAGGAAGGTTTATATGTAGAAAAATTCCCGAAATTCCCACGGGAACGGGCGCAACTCGGGTTAAACGGCGGGCGCTCCTAGTTAAGGATAAAGTAATCCAATAATATTTTCAGACTTCTTCTTCGTGTCGATGGCACAAAAATTAACTTTTTTCAGACTAAATATTAATGAAAATTTTAACAGTTACCTTATATTCCAGATACTATACCGCCGTCCTCGTCAATTAAGTGAAATGATACATTTATACAATGTGCTATTCAAAAATATAATGAGGGACCTGGAATTGGTTAGGTTTGGTCGACAGTATTTCAATGAACGGTCTGCCATTCAAATACCGCAGCATAAACTCGAGGTTTGGCCGGGGTGAGTATCAAATATTTTAATAATCTGTCTTTGATGTTATAGAGCTGGTCATCCACTAGAGGCAGACTTGGGTCGGGCGGCTGCCTCTTGTGTATATATGACTTAGAGATTTTGAAAAACCCTTTTAATCCTATTAAATTTGGATTCTGTTTAAACCTGTGGTTTAAACCTTTGGTTCCTTAAGAAGTGTTTACTCACAACCTACTTTAACTAAAGAGAATCTCAATTCAACTGGTTTTGTATGTTATGCGGTAAAGTTATGCCAAGTTTTCATCAAAAATATAAACCAATTTTGATAATTTTTGTCCTACTTTCTGCCATTGAACATTGTGGTAGTCCTTGCAAATTCTGTTATTTTTTTAATCATTGAGTTAGGATAACTAACTCAATGATTTAATTATTATACCATTGCTTTATAACCATCTATGTCGTTAAATTATGTAGTCCCTTACAAGTCCTGTTATTTTTAATAGATTTTATTGATATTTGACATCATACTACCCCATTGCTTAGTAATTAAATATGGTTGTTTATTACAGATACGTTACAGCTGTAGACGAATACGAAGGTGGTCTTATGTTGACCCTGGACTCTACACATCGCGTGCTCAGAACGCAAACTGTCCTATCACTGATAAAGGAAACGGTCACATCAGACGGGGCTAATTGGAAAAAGGTGTTATCTGAAAGTTTGATTGGAAGTTGTGTTATGACTACTTATAATAAGAAACTATTTAGGTTAGTAATCTTCACTACATAGTATAAAATAAAGTCGTCTCTTTTTCGTGTCTGTCTGTTTGTCTGTCTGTATGCTTAAATCTTTAAAATTACGCAACGGATTTTGATGCGGTTTTTTGTAATAGGTAGAGTGATTCAAGAGGAAGGTTTTTATGTAAAAAAATTCCCGAAATTTCCACGGGAACGGGCACAACGCGGGTAAAACCGCGGGGCGCTGCTAGTTACTAATATTATAAAGCTGCAGAGTTTGTTTGTTTGTTTGTTTGAACGTGCTATACTCAGGAACTACTGGTCCGATTTGAAAAAAATCTTTTTGTAATGGATAGCCACATTCAACGGGAAGGTAAAAGGCTATTTTTCATCCCGAAATTCCTACGGGAACAGGCACAACGCGGGTAAAATTTGTCTTCACAGGACATATGCCAGCCTCAATATTGCAACGAAATATTTTCTTATCGTCTATTCCTAATCACATAGTATTTAACGATTAAGTACAAAAATAATCTTCTCACTTAAATGAAGGCTGTATAGTATAGTACGCGCAAGAGGTTTACAAAACCATATGGCTCGGCTCGGCCTCTAGAGGTCTACTATAAACTATCTTATGTCGGCCGCGTACCACACTAAATACCAATTTATTGCAGAGTGGACAGTATTGACGATTCAATGACACCAAAATCGACGTTCGAGAAAAATGTTAAAGGTGAAACTGTTCAGATTAGTTTCGTAGACTACTACAAGAACAATTACGGCATCCAAATCATGGATTGGGACCAGCCCATGCTTATATCCAGGTATCATTTTTTCTTCTCAATTATATCGTCCCACTGCTGGGCAAAGGTCTCTCCCAAACATTACCAACCTCCCTGAGTTTCGCGGTCTCTCACCACTCGCTGTCGAAGGAGACAAGGACGTCCCGCCAGCGTTTCTTCTGCCAGGTATGATTACAATATTTTTTTAAATATAGCTAGACAGCTGAAATTTTCACAGATGATGTATTTCTATTGCCGCTATAACAAAAAATAATAAAAATAAAATAAAACGAATATTCAAGGAGGAATTCCCATACAACAACGCACTTGGCCGGTTTTTCTTTTGTTGCTGCAAACGTCACATGGGTAGCGTGTAAAACCAATACTAGCATATCTACTTACTATCTTTCCCCAGGAGTCGACAAGATATCTGCCTACCTTTATTCATTCATTGTATACTTTCCATTTACAGGGAATCTAAGTTAGTAGCCGGGAGCGAGAAAAAGGTCGATTTCATGATTTGTCTTGTACCTGAGTTATGTCAAATGACAGGCTTGACTGACGACCAAAGAAACAATTTTAGACTTATGAAGGATGTAGCTACGTACACTAGAATCACGCCTAATCAACGACATGCTGCGTTTAAAAAGGTATGCTAGCTTAGATTATACAATTGAGAATGTTATTTTGATTTGAACAAATAAAGTTAGCTTATATAAGCAAAATGAGAATGCTATTTTCAATATTAATGTTGAAATTCCATTATTAAAATTGCTTTCGTTACTGTCAAAGTAAAAGTGTAGGTGTTTTATTTATTTGTAATATGCGTATTTCTGTTTTTGTGTGGCATTATTTTTCTCGATTACTGATAACCAAGTAGGTCGAAACTTGAACATTATTTGACGAAGCTCATGAAATTAATTCCATTTAGTAGTTTTTTTTTTACAAAAGTTTTAATACTCATATCACACGTATATCACAAAGAAGCAAGTATCCAGGCATGTCCTAAAAGTACACATTCCCATGTTTCAGTACATCCAAAACGTCCTAAACAACGAACAGGCCAAAAGCCGCCTAACAGGCTGGGGTCTCTCCCTAGCCGAGGAAACAATCAACTTAGTGGGAAGAGTATTACCGCCAGAGCCTATTTTATTCGGCAATAACGTTAAAGTGCCGGGCAAACCAAATGCCGAATGGAATAACGAAGTGACGAGAAATGCTGTCATGGATGCGGTGGATATAATGCGATGGGCGTTAATGTATACGGAGCGAGACAAGAAATGTACCATGGTAATTGTTTTTATTTATTTACTAACTGCCCCGCGGTTGCACCCGCAGAGCACCCGTTCTCGTGGGAATTTGGGATTTTTATTAAATATAATATGTATCACTACATAGTATAAAATAAAGTCGTCTCTGTTTCGTGTCTGTTTGTCTGTTTGTCTGTATGCTTAAATCTTTAAAATTACGCAACGGATTTTGATGCGGTTTTTTGTAATAGGTAGAGTGATTTAAGAGGAAGGTTTTTATGTAAAAAAAATCCCGAAATTCCCACGGGAACGGGCACAACGCGGGTAAAACCGCGGGGCGCTGCTAGTAATGAAATAAAAAAAAAAAAACATTTAAATCGGTTCCTACTTGGATGGGTAGCCGATAGTAGCATTTCTATCTGAGCGCTACCGTGCTGCGGAGGTCACGTTAAATTGTAGCACGCATCCATAGCACAAATCCATAGCATACATCCACAGCACGCATCCTTTCACATAAAAACATATCTTAGTTGAATCCGTTACCACCAGTGCTAAGCTATGTGCACCAATGAATATGATTGGTGGATATCAAACGCATCCATAGCATCTTAGCATAGCACATCTCTGGTGGAAAAGCACTCTAAGTCTTATAAAACTCCGACACCAGGGTTACCCACTAATCTACTCGTACTTACTTTTAACTAGAATCAACCAGTATTACTAATCTTATCCCACATCTTATAATTACAGGATTTTCTTGAAACCCTCAAACGCTCATGCCGTCCAATGGGCATCACTGTATCCAACCCCGAACTCATTCGTTTGCCCAACGACCGCACCGATTCATACGTACTTGCTCTCAAGAAATGTCTAACAACATCGATACAAATGGTGGTCGCTATTTGTCCTACGGCGAGAGATGACCGGTATGCGGCGATTAAACGGATTTGCTGTGTAGATAACCCTATTCCGTCGCAGGTTAGTAGTTTAATGAAGATGGATGGATGTTTGTTGTGTTTAGATGTTGAAGCGGCTGGATAGAATGATTTGGATGAGACAATGGTTTCAGTGAAACACCATTGTTTGTCGTAATTTCAGTTCGCTTTATACATTTTATTGAATATAGGTAGGTATTAAGAGTTATATGTACCATCTTTATATATATAACTAGCTAAGCCCCGCGGTTTCATCCGCGTTGTACCCGTTCCCGTGGGAATTTCGGGATGAAAAATAGATTTTGTCCGATTCTCAGACCTACCCGATATGCACACAAAATTTCATGAGAATCGGTCGTGCCGTTTCAGAGGAGTTCAACCACGCACCCCGTGACACGAGAATTTTATATATTAGATTCTACTGTATGTGTGTATGTCACTGAAGGAATGTCACTGAATGTTAGGAGGAGTCCTAAACGACTGGACGGATTTGAATGTTTTTTTTATGCCTTTCTGGGTGGTTTAGATTCACACTAGCGACATCTATTGTCCGCGCGGGACAGCTAGTTTCATATACAATCCATTTATTACCCAAAAGAAAATCCATCCTACCTGTGTCTTAACATGGTTTGTCTCTTCATCAATAAGGCTTTTCAACATGAGCAATTACGTCGCTATGCTGCCTTTGGTATTCACCAATCATATCAAACGTAGCATAACTCTGAAAAGACGGCATTCTTAGACACTATGAAAACTTTAAAGCTTTGTAACCTTTTTTCCCAAACCTTTTTATAAATCCACAGGTAATAAACGCAAGAACAATAATGAACCAAAACAAAATACGTGCTATAACGCAGAAAATTCTACTGCAAATGAATTGCAAGCTCGGCGGTACATTATGGCATATACCCATACCTTTCAAAACGGCCATGGTGATTGGTATAGACAGTTACCACGAAGTTTCTAGAAAGAAAAACAGTGTTTGTGCGTTTGTCGCTTCTTACAACGCTTCGTTGACTCATTGGTATTCGAAAGCAGTGTTTCAGGAGAAGGGTCAAGAGATTGTAGATTATTTAAAAGCATCCTTCATTGATGCGTTGAAGCATTACCTCAATGTCAACGGGAAATTGCCTGACCGTATAATTATATACAGGTGAGCATTTAATCAAGTTTTATGTGATACTAGCAGCGCCCCGCGGTTTTACCCGCCCTTTTGCGTGGGAACTTCAGGATGGAAAATAGCCTTATAACCTTATTCTAGAATTACCTTTTTTAAGAATAAGATATAATTTTTTCAAATAGGATTGGTCTATGCTTATCTAAAAGGTTTTGGCATAGCCGTAAAAATGCAATTGAATTCAAAATCTATATATATAAAAATGAAACCCGTTTTCCTTGGTCGCGGCATCACGCGTGAATGGCTGGATCGATTTCTCTAATTCTTTTTTTGTTGTATTTGTTATTATTAGGAGAAGGTTCTTACGGAAAAAAATATTAAGAAAATCTCTCAGAAATATTGAAAAATATACATATAATTTTGCATATTTAAAAAAACACGCGTAACGAATGTCAATGTCATTCACTAAGGCGGTACGAAGTTCGCCGGGTCAGCTAGTATTTTATAAATCTGCTTTTTTCCGATGTATTTAATCCCTCTATCATCTTAGTGTACTAGAAAACTTTATGAATAAATATTTGTTAATTTTTGATAACGCTTTCTCATATAATAAATATAACATTACAGAGACGGCGTAGGGGACGGCCAATTGAAATTACTAAATGACTACGAAATACCACAGCTGAAGATATGTTTCGATGTAGTCGGAACGACGTACAGTCCAAGTTTAACATACATCGTGGTACAGAAACGTATAAACACGCGTATCTTCATGAAAGCTAGCGGAGGCTTCGAGAATCCACACCCAGGAACGGTGGTCGATCATGATATTACCAGGAGAAATTGGTAAGCTATAAAATGCTAGAAAATAATGAGTAGTATCGTTAGAGTATCACCAACCCGCATTTGGAAAGTGTGGTGATTATGGTTAATCCTCGGTGTACGATATCTTCAGTGAGATGAGAGGCCTTTGCTCAGCAGTGGGACATTACAGGCTAATATTGTTATTATTTTAATGTTAGAGCATATTGGGGAAATCTTAGGACTTGTGGTGTAGTTTGATTGTGCGATGTGAATGTGAAACTCATCGTGAATGTAATGTTTTTCGTAATTTCACTAACATAAAAGAAACGCCTCGGTGGTCTAGTGGTATATGCACTCGCCTGCCAAGACTGAGGTCCCGGGTTCAATTCCCAGGTCCAGCGAATATATGTTTCCTACTTATCAAACATGGCTAGGGTTTGAGATCACCAGCCTGCAGTAGGCAATTGTGATGATTACGTCTAATCCTCCTCACTGTACTGATATTTTCAGAGAGATGAGAGGGCTTTGCCCAGCAGTGGGACATTACAGGCTAACACTTTACATTTGTTAGCCTAAAAAAATCGAAAACCATCACCAACCAACTCTCTAAAACACTTACTTTGGCTCTCTTTTAATTACATTCTCTTTCCACAGGTACGATTTCCTAATAGTATCTCAAAAAGTGAACCAAGGCACTGTCACGCCCACTCACTACGTAGTAGTTTCCGACGACAGTGGCATGACACCCGACCAATGCCAGCGACTCACCTACAAGCTCTGCCACTTGTACTACAACTGGCCTGGCACCGTGCGAGTGCCCGCCCCCTGCCAGTATGCTCATAAACTCGCTTATTTAGTCGGACAAAGTGTGGGACAACAACCCGCTGAAAAGCTTTGTGATAAGTTGTTCTTTTTGTAATTTTATTGGTGGCCAATGTTTGTTTCGTTTTTTATGATTTTGAGTTTAGACGCATAATGACCAATGAAAAAAGTGATATTAAATGACCAATCAAATTGAACAACACCGCACTATACCCACACGCACAATGATATTTTACAGTTTTGTAATATTTATCACCAAAAGTGGAGATAAAACGATGAGCAAACCTTTGTCTTGAGTTATATGCTTGGCGGGAGGAGGGTGGAGTCAGTCTTGTTTGTCTTCCACTGCATGTTTTACAAAATATTGGCCATTTTGCGTCGGTAGGTCATTTATTGGTCGTTCTGCGTCTCAACGTTTTATTGGTGCCCAATGTATGATAAGTTGTTTTCTACCACCGATTTTAAGTAAAGTACAATATAAATTGACAAAATTAATTTATCCAAATGTGCCTTAATGTAAAATTATTGAGCAATACCATTGATTTAAAACCAATCTCTAAAGGGACGATAAAAATATTTCTACTTTATTAAGGCTCTCTTTAATGTATTTAATTACTCAACGTTGTAAGTTAGTCTGAGTAAGTTGGTGGAATACCATGAAAACGGGTTGGCTTGAAGATGATTCAGTCGTTTATATTTTGTTACCAAAAGGTATTTTTAGTACATATATATTTTAATTACTTTCAATGCGATTGATTAATATAAATAGTTACTGGTACATATCCTATATAGAATAGATTTGCGAAGCCAAGTGAAGAAGTCTATGTTGTGGATAGTTAAAAAGTTGCAGTGTTCGATTAAACCTTAAAAACTAGCCTTAAGTTAGAAAGCACCTTTAAGTGTTTCATTTAACCAAATTTTATACCATATTTTGATTAAACGTTCCCACCGATTTTATGAAAGGAAAAATATCTATTAATAGTCCGCCATCAACCGCTTATATGAATCACATGAATCAATAGCGTTCTACGGTGTTCGCGAGGTTCGGTGAGTATAAGATATAGAAATGCCAACCTACGCGCTGAGTACGAAACCTATTAAAGGTACCCATTAGAGATAAGTAACACACACAAAGTAATAAAAATAAAAAACAATACTTCGTATTGAGTGTGTGTCACGCACACATTGCTTTCAGTGCGTGTTCGTTCGCAACTAGTTGTGAATAATGTACGTACAGCACTACTACATATTATAAGTATTTTGTTAGCTTGAATGTGCTCATCATCCATTGCGGTATCAGAACTCAACGTTCGAATAATCTTTAGTACGCAATCATTGTAAACTATTTACACATAATATTTCGACTCGCAATGTGTTCCGTTTTGCGCATATTGCTGCGACACCGGTCCCGCCCCCTTTTCACATCTCCCTTTAGTTAATACTCTTTCAAATTGATTCTTATTATAGATAAGCTTTTAGTCAGTGAACAAAATATGGTATAGGTTATGAGACATTAAAATGAATAATACGCGCGAGTCCTTTATTAAAATAAAACTCTTTTAGGCGCGCCTAATATGTTGTGGAGATTATATAAGTATTAATTGTAACCGTAAGGCAACGCTCGGCTATGTACCGCATATTCGCGTTAACTATTTTCTATAAAGTTTTTACTTAAATTGTGGGTTGTAAAGAACATGCCAGAAATATGTTTATGGTCGGCGAATTCTGCTCATTAAGATGGCCATAATAAGTTAAATAGAACTAATTTTAAGTTAATTAATTTCTTTATTGATTTTTTGTTAGATGTGTTAGATAACTGACTTGATCAAAATTGCATTCTTCGATCACTTTGAGGTCTAGATAAAATAATTCTACTTACGTACTTTCTTCTCTTAATATGTATTTTTCGCGACATATTAGTTTATAATGCAAGAAAACCACTTACTCAAGTATAGACTATCTGCGACCACACGTGCAATCCATTTGTAATGTCAAGAAATAAAGAGTGGTTTACTTGATTTATAAACTTCTGCCATTCAAGAGATTTTTTCTCTCGAAATTTCCAAGGGAACATCTACGAAGCACTATTAATCTGTCGGGCGTCTTAAGGTCACTGTGTCGAAAATATTTCAATTTGATGTATCTGAAATTTGTCTAGGCCTCAGTCAAATTAGTTGTAAGTTATTTTTTTGACATTTTAAAACCTAGATTAAGTATAGTATACTTACTGGTTTATAGTATACTTCTTAAGGGCAAAAAGCGTACAATTTTGACTTGAACAAATTAACGTCAAGCCCAGAAAATTATTTAGTTTTAAGTCAAACATTCCGAACTTTTAATTATAAGCGTGTTTCATATAGATCATCTAATTATTGTAATCTGGGGCCACGGCAGTGTCCACGCCAAGTTGAGAAAGAAAGCGGCATGGCCGTACCCTCCTTTTCTCGAAGCAGTTTAGGTAATTTTCGACCCTATAACTTCTTTGTGGATAAACTAGAATGATATTTATATAATACAACAGAACAGCCCAGTGGTTAGTGACATCGCTTACTATCTGGGGTCATGGGATTCACACGGGAAAATTGGAGCTACGTTTATGGAAACACTTCCCTTTTATTTTTATCTGACGTTTCGGCTCTTTTACAGGAACCGTGGTCACAGAAGAAAAGTCAGATGAAAAGCGAAGTGTATCTGTAAACGTGGTTCCAATTCAAAATGAGTAGTGTTCGTTTAAACCTATGAAAACAGTAAATTCGTATAAAAATGACAGCTGTGCCAAATCTGTGCCTAAGTAACTGTTGTAACATAAATTGGATTGGATTATACTCGTATTTGTTGTATTAAAATTGTATCTTTAAGCGAGGAGGATACATCTCCATTTGTGTTAAATACGGAATTAGATCATGTTGAATATTGTACTGTGATTTAATTTGTTAAAACATCTATACTAATACTAGCTTTTGCCCGCGGCTTCGCTCGCGTGGAATTTACTCTGCCGCATTAAGTTTCGTGATAGATCGTTTAAAACATTTTTGTATCGTAGCAATCTCTGCATCGTAGCAAACACCCACCTCCGCATCGTTCATAAAGCCCCTCTTATATATTTTTCCATATTTATCTTTTATGTACAGATAGCGACCATTTACAATTTATAATATGTATTGATTAGGTACTGATAGGTTCAAACTAATACATTTACATCCTCCATCATCCCTTATGTTATCCACATGGGGGTTGAATTTATCAAAATCCTATTTATGCGGACGTCTTCATCATAGTAGCTCCACTCTTTAATTTCAGTTCAATCAGTCATAAATCTAAGAAGATTTATACAAACTTTCATCCCCTATTTTATCCCCTTGGGGGTAGAATTTATCAAAATCCTTTCTTAGGGGATGCCTACGTCATAGTAGCTATATGTATACAAAGTCTCAGCCCGATCGGTTTAAAATTGACAAAGTTTCATCTCTTATCCCCTCGGGGGTAGAATTTATCAAAATCCTTTCTTAGTGTGCACTTACGTCACTTGAAAAACCTTCCTGCCAAATTTCATGTTTCTAGGCCGCTACCGCTACACGGTTGAGGCTGTGCGTTGATTATCAGTCAGTCAGTCAGTCAGGACTTTGAATTTTATATATATAGATTACTAATAGCCATGTCAGAGGCCTTTGGCGGCTCAATAACTCTGACACCAGGATTGGTCAGGTTGACCATCCACTCGATAAGAAGAAGAAGAATATTAAAAAGAGGTAAATCTTCTAACTTTGTTTGTTTGTTCAAGAACTACCGGTCCGATTTGAATAATTCTTTTTGTAATGGATAGCCACATTCAACGGGAAGGTTATAGGGTACCACGGGAACTGGTATAACGCGCGTTAAACCGCGGGACGCTGCTAGTAAGAAATACAAATATTGGTAATATTCCTCAGTAAGCACGGGGCTTAAGGCTTGAATACAGATTCATGGACAAAGTTTGTTGCAGCGGTAAGCAACAGTCGCCAAAAATGTTTACATTCGTAATAAGAACTATCCCATCAAAACCATTCTGTAAAAAACTAGCCAAGTCTCGATGGAGCTGCTTGTTTATCTCTAAAAAGTAATGAAATCTAGACAAAGTCGTGCCAAGTATAAGGTTCCTTACTGCGATTTCTTTATTATATATAGTTAATGTTGTGAGTGAGTGTCATAAATGCGAAACTTTGGTTTCGCTTAACTTCGGAACTAAATAACCTACAGACTTAAAATTTTGGATTTTACGTAGGTGATTATAGCTTACTCGATGACGATAATTTCTACGTTCTGGTCTTATCCAGAGGTTCTTATATAGGGGCCTGAAAATGCGGCGAAATGGTTCCAGTAAAGGATGGTACAGCAGTGTTTGCTTCGCGCTCGACTTGGCGGGGGCACTGCCGTGCCCCCAGATTATATCTTCATAAGCCGCGCCCCGCGTTGTATCTGTTCCCGCGAGAATATCGGGATAAAATGTATCCCATGTGTATTCTGATGTAATACAATTACCTATATTACTGTAAAGTTTCACCAAATCCGTCCTATAGTTTTTTCGTGAAAGAGTAACAAACATACATACATAAATACATACTCTCAAACTTAGGTACACATTTATATCTAATAATAGTAGGATTGGAATTGATCTGGACCCCTTCGCAAAGGTTTATTTTAGAATCGCTAGCTAGGTTTAAGTGGAATATTTGACAGTAATTTTGTCATAAGTTTTTATATGAAGCCAACATTCCGGGAGTTATAAAAGGCATGTAAATCTATATACATACTTATATAAAAGCGGCAAATCCTCTTACTTTTAAATCACGAAATCTCAGAAACTAAGAGTTTGGACCTTCAAATATTGCATCGGGGTTCCTTTTAGAAGATGGGTGCTCGCTAAGAAGAGATTTTACGAGATGCAACCTCTAACAGGCGTTGCCCCTTTCACACGAGCGCGGGATACTAGTATATAATGTAAACAAGTACTTACCTCCAATCTACGATTATTATTAGTGGTACAATAGTGTACTAGATACAAATTGCACCATATTGTTTTAATATTAAGAGTTAAAATTGAATGATGTTTCATTTTGATCTGGTCATGTAAGTACATTATAAATATGTCTCCTAATAGGTTATCTTTTTGTTATTATTTTCTCTAAACCATAATTTGTAACTATTCCTAATCAAAGGATAGAGAGAAGTAATAAAGTGTTAAATATATTTTTGTAAATTGTTGATTAATAAAATAAAAATATATTTTTCTTACTAGATATCTTCTTTTAATTTAAGAAACCTTTATTATATCGCCAGCGAATTGATCTCGGAAGAAATGAAAATAATTATACATTGTACAGCCCCGTTTCCTGCGCTGTGGAGAACTTTTGGAAGGCAAATGACAGTCCATTAGACCTGGACAAATTGTAGTCTAAACACATTTCATTTAAAATAACCATCTCGACTTGAAGAAGAAAAAGAATTGTACATTGTTCAGGCAAAACAGAAAAATAGTGATAGAACATTGTGCTGAAATGATTTAAAGTGAGTATAGGTATAATAATCTCCACCCCTGCGCAGTTAATAAGTGGCAATCTACACCCCTAAAGCTTAGTGTGTTATTGGCAATCTTCAAACCCTAAATTGGCCGATTGAGCTCCGCTCATCTCCGCTTTGGAAACGCACCCTTAGCTGAAGTAAAAGTGGCACTATTTATTCCCTTACCAGTTACTAAATACATGTCTTCACCCCTAAAAGTTGGTACGCTAAAAACCCGTATACAGACATGAGTGCGGATATTCAGACAGACGCGGGTTTTGTTTCATTTCTTATACTATGCAGAGATTAGTAGGTATTTATCTATACCAATATTATAAAGAGGTAATTTTTTTAAGTTTGTTTATTTGTTTGTTTGTTTGTATGTTCGAGGTAATCTCAGGAATTATCAGTCCGATTTGAATAATTCTTTTTGTAATAGATAGCCACATTCAACGGGAAGTTTATAGGCTATTTTTCATCCCGAAATTCCTACAGGAACGGGTACAACGCGGGTAAAACCGCGGGGCGCTGCTAGTGCTAAATAAAACGGGACTGTATCCCGTTAAAGTATATATATAACGTAATTTATTAAAATACTTACCTGACGTTAAGTCATCCCGTGACCACGAGTAGTGAAATCCGGGTACGTAATCCAATAAATGCTACTAATATTATAAATGCGAAAGTTTATGAGGATGTATGGATGACACTTTCACGCATAAACTACTGAACGGATTTGGATGAAACTTTACAGTTATATAGGTTATACATCAGAATAACACATGGGATATATTTTATCCCGAAACTCCCCCGGGAATGGGTACAATGCGGGTAAAACCGCGGGGTGCGGCTAGTACGTTATATATTTTAACAGGATACATTCCCGATTCATTAAGTATAATGAGTGCAAATCGTGTGAGTTAAAAAAGTATAAAACGAGTAGGTATATCAAGATATTTTAGTTACTATGACTAATATAATTTTGCTTCACAATTAACTTCACAAATTCGTTCCAATTATAACTACGATTCGCCGGCGGCTTTACTTGACAGTCGAAACGATAAGCACGAGCTCAACATTAGAATTTAGTTCAACACGAAACCGACTGAATTCCAAGAAAACGCTATTTCTTGACACACATACATTGGCCCTTGAGGTAGGTCGATTAAACTAGTTCTTCAACAAATAACGCAGTGGATTACTAAGTGTTCGATTCTCACTAAAATCACACATAATTAAAGCGAATGTTTCAAATTGAAGCAAAAAACTGATAGGACTTTTAGGAAATTGTGCCACAATTATCAAAATTGACAACATGATTGCTTTACTAAGGAATTTAGGGTTTAAAATAGCATTTTAATATGGTCTGGAACTTATAATTTTAGGACTTGTTTACGTCAAATTCCTTTATAGGATTCCATTGAACATTTCAAAGGTATATATTCTACCTTGATTATGAGGTTCGTGTTTCGATTTGAAGAATCTACTTTTCTAAAAGCTCTTTAGGATGTGAACTAAATATAGGTACTTCCTAGTTCCTATCAAGTGTAATACTTTAGTAATCTGTTAAACCGATTGCATACCGCAATATAATGAGTCTTAACCTGTCTCATGCTCAAATGTTGGTACATTTGGCTGACGTAATATATGCTGGTCTCGGAACAATCTCAAATACCGACACTGTGTGTGGGTGTGCTTCGTTTAACGAAAGAGCGGTTCATCTGGATAGAGAGGGACGGAGCTATACCGTGCGAGCAGTGCAACCGTATCACCAACCCGTGGGAAATGCACAGTAGTGGTCAGAACTCAGAACCGACGCGCGCGCGCCGGCCCAATGCACGTATTATTGTATTGGAATATTTACAGCTCGCAACATCTTATGGGATTCCACTTTAACCGATACTTTGACTCTTATTTTTAAACCCCTAAAGCTTATTATTAAGCTCTTGACATGAGTTGCGACGGCAATTTTCTATGGTAACTTATATAGGCAGTCGAGCCTTGAGTATAATGCGGTGATTTTTTAGCGATCGATTCGCAGACGGTTCAGATGCAAATGTGGTGTTTACGGAGTCTTTCGGCACACGCCTATAATAAATGTTATGTAGCGTGCCTTTAATAAACACGTTTCGACTGAGGTAATGGTAATAAGCCAATTTACTCGGTTGCTGGACGCGTTTTATAGTAATATCTGATGACTATCTCGAGTATTTGACGGCTACACGTTTTATAATTTAACGTTAATGTGCGAACTTAACGGCCGATCGTTCGGTATTACAAAGTATACTTAATTGGAATTGATAATTACCTGTACGTATGACTCGTACATTAAATAAAACAGATGCTTAATGCATCTTTTAATAAGCAATGTACATACCTACCTACGTTCTTAATACAAACATACCCAATGTAAACTTTTAAATGTAGGCAACTTATGAATACATAGAAATGTCACAAAGTCAACATGTTCAAATCCATCTATACTCATCCAGTTCGTATGATTATTGAAACAGACCGCAACCCCACTTTCCAAATCAATAATTGACCTACATCCAAGCAAACATTAGCGGTATGCAAATGTATTTTTTATATTACAATTTTCTGTCATAAAGTTAACAATTTCGAAGAGAATGTAATAAGTTATTCCGTATATAAATGTTGTCAATCAAAAGGCCCGTAATTTGTTACTGACAGATATCAACGCCTACGCAAATCCATAAACAACGAACGGTTTCTTTATTTCAACTGTTTTTACGTTCTATCACCGACGCGGTTATTTAATAAGACTACAAATAAGTAGGTACCTAATTAACGAGAATAACTTATGTTTGTTATTAGAATAAGAACATTTGACTTCGTTTATTAATTTTTAATTAAGGGAATAGTAAATACCTGACTCAATTACTAGGAGTAAAAAACCTATCACTTTAATATAGAATTACTCAACATGGTTTATAAGCTACGAATATGATATAGAGGGTTATAGAGGGTGTATTTTTTAAAACGGTTAGTATACGGCAAGTTTAAAACTACTTTAGATTTTTTTTAACCACGTTTACACTTCGCTTTTATTTTACATTCTCTAATATCGGTGACATGGTTCCTAAGAAATAAAATTCGTATCTCTTGTAGATCCAGATTTGCCCATACTGACCAGTTTAAAAAGACACTCTGTATACTTTATCAATGGTCTGTTTCTACTAGTTCTATTCCTTCATTCAATATAACAAAAGGGAAAAAATCCTAGTAAGTTCTATGAATGGCATCGAAAATGGAATTAAGTAGTGGAAATTAGGTATCTATTAAATCAACAATTAAGAAATCATTTTTGTATTAAAACATACGAGTATATTCAAGCACAGTTGTACACTTAAAATATCTACTTAGTCCTGTTGCATCTCACACATTATTTCACAAGACAAACATAATTTGTATGACGCACTAACGAGTATTCATTCATCTCAAACCACACAGTATTAGTTCAATTCATTAAACCAACGAATGAGACTTCGACGATCCACTAATCAGTCTAAAACAAACTATCGAAACACTTAACTATTTCACCTTTCTTGCGTACCAGAACTTAATTTAGATGTACAGTTACGGACAGAATTGTTAATTGGTTGTTTTATTGTAATTTATCTGAGGTTATCTCTGTAACGAAGACTATTGTGGAACTATTTTTAAAACGTGTAATGTTCAGACGTGTCTTTATTTATAATATGTACTTTAAGAAATAGATAGAATGTAGTATAGTATTATGTAGTAGCTTTAAAATGTTAAAGTTAAAGGAAGATCCCATAGCAAACAAGACAGGTTCGTTTCGTAATAAATAATAATATTTTAATTTGATCCAATGACAATTTTTACACAATTTTGTCCGTCTTCAGTGAATCGTCTTCACAAAAGGCACAAGATTAAAAATACCAATCAACACTAACCGATACATAATAGTTAAAATAACCGTTTTCACCCCGACTGTACGTGTCTCCACAAATATCCGTCACGGTTTCAATGGGCACAAAAAAACTTCGTCCTGTGGGGGCTAATTAAGATATGTATCTATCAATGTGCCTTCCCACCCTTGTACCATCGTCTATTTAATCTGAATGAATGGATGTATGTACCTCACACACCTGATTAACAACTCTTTTACTTTTTACGAGGGGAATTGGATTACACAATAAAATAGGAATGCTGAGTACCGCCGGGGTTGCGCGTTAGGTGTGAAGTGGTTGATGGCGTTTGTTACTCGATAGATTACAATGGTTAAGAAGTTGGTACGTATTTATGTAGAAAGGCTGTACCTTGATAGATTAGACACTGATTTATATTTATTTAATACCTTGACTAGGGCTTAAATGTAAAGTAGTGTATAGTAGCGAATGGTTGAAAGTGGTCGAATATAATGTTAATTCATAAATGGTAATTATGTAAGGTGGGTTTACTTGAACACGTCTCTGGAACTATCGTTTGGATTTGAATCAATGTTATTTTTATGAATATCATCAACACTAATACGAAGTATCCGCAATAAACGTAGCCTCAATTCAGAATAACACAAGACAAAAACTTTAAACTAACGATACCAAATTTCAGGGCTAGTATTTTACAATACCATTAGGTATTTATGCTTCAGTTACCGAGTCAATCTAATCTTTAAATTGTCATCTCGTAAGTTAGCCGGGCAGGGAGGCTAATCGTCGCGGGCCAGACAGAGTCCATCTCGCTGTAGCCTGGGGCCCCTTGCCGTGGGAACAGTCTTAGTGCCTGGTTCATGATTAGGGATGCCACGTGTTTATATTCAATGTTTCTGGTAGAGAAATAAGTATTAAAGAAAAGAGTAATTAATCAGCCTTTAATGTCCCTTTGTAACCATGCTTGCATATGGCGGGTTGGTGATCTAAAATTTGTGGTAAGACAATAAGTATTAAATAACCGCTCTATTAAAAAACGCTCTATACCTACTGTGTTTTGTCTCTTTTTCTCTTTAGAAAATAGCGCATCTATGTCGGAAAGGAACAAACTATTTTATAGCTAACATACTGTAATTAAAACCTTAATTAAGTTTATGAATAAGGCCCTAAGTATTAAAGAAAATAGTAAAGTATTAATCTATACTAATATAATATTATAAAGCTGAAGAGTTTGTTTTGTTTGTTTGTTTGTTTGTTTGTTTGTTTAAACGCGCTAATCTCAGAAACTACTGAACCGATTTGAATAATTCTTTCACTGTTAGATAGTCTATTTATCGAGGAAGGCTATAGGCTACATTTTATCCCGGATTTCCTACGGGAACGGGCACAACGCGGGTAAAACCGCGGGGCGCTGCTAGTTAGCCTTTAAAGCCACACTGTCCATGCTTGCCTATTGGCAGGTTGGTGATCCACAAATTAATGTAAAGTGTTAAAAGATGTGGGATTTGACTGAACTTAAGTCTTATTAGGCTTTCAATACATTTCTATTTATGCCATTATTTTTAACATGCACGTAAGTAAGTCGGTAAGTAACGTGTGTCATATACCTATCTTTGATTCATTCTGTTTAATATAAAGAGGTTAAGTTTCTAACTTTGTTTGTCTTTATCTCAGAAACTACCTATCCGATTTCAATTATTCATTTTGAAATGAATAGTCACATTCAACGAGAAGGTTATAGGCCATTTTTTATCCCAAAATTCCCACGGGAACTGTCACAATGCCGGTAAAACCGCGAGGCGCTGCTAGCAGTCTATATACCTACCTTTTTTTAGTATAGAGGGAAGGAAACACAAAAAGGATAACTATATCGGATCACTTAACTTAGGTACTACAACGCTTAGTAATTATAATTTAACTAGCAGCGCCCCGCGGTTTTACCCGCGTTGTGCCCGTTCCCGTGGGAATTTCGGGATTTTTTTTACATAAAAACCTTCCTCTTGAATCACTCTACCTATTACAAAAAACCGCATCAAAATCCGTTGCGTAATTTTAAAGATTTAAGCATACAGACAGACAAACAGTGTGACAGACACGAAAAAGAGACGACTTTATTTTATATTATGTAGTGATGTTTATTTCAAGAGACATCAGCCAACCCTAAGTTTCTATAAGAGTTAAGCATCGTAACCGTTGAATTTAGTTTACCTACCTATTGTAAGGAATTGAGTGATTGAGATTATTGCTAAGTATAGATAGCCTGTATAGTTAAAAAAAGACAAGTGAAATGAAACTACACTTCTAAAGAGAGCCGTTTAGAAAGAAACCTATTTGAAATGATTACTAATACTAGATCACCAACTCGCAATAGACAAGTGTACTGATTACGCCTAATCCTCACTGTACTGATATCTTCAGTGAGATGTGGCCTTTGTCCAGTAGTGGGACGTTACGTTACTTTACTTTTACTAGTAGTAGCCGTCGGTCCCGGTTACTTTCTACGGATAGTAGTCGTTACATGAGCCATGTCAGAGGCCTTTGGCGGCTCAATAACTCTGACACCAGGATTCGGTAGGTTGACCATCCACTCGATGAAGAAGAAGACTAGTAGTATTTCGCCGTCGAATGCCCATACAGTTTGGATGTTTGGATCAACATGCGACCCAAATAAGATTAACAAACAGTTAAATATTTCAGTGACGTTAAAGTTCAAAATAATCACTTCAATGATAGGATGATGATTTAATGATAGTTTTTTATATTTTAAAGCAAGTTTGTATAACGTCTGAATTTTCATTGATAGTTAGATTTCAGTTAGAATTCGATATTCAAACTACGGTTACGGATACACTTCGCTTTTATTTTACACTAGCAGCGCCCCGCGGTTTTACCCGCGTTGTGCCCGTTCCCGTGGGAATTTCGGGAATTTTTTTACATAAAAACCTTCCTCTTGAATCACTCTACCTATTACAAAAAACCGCATCAAAATCCGTTGCGTAATTTTAAAGATTTAAGCATACAGACAAACAGACAAACAGAAGACAAACAGACGCGACTTTGTTTTATACTATGTAATGATTTCTATCTGACGTTTCGGCCGTTTTACAGGAACCGTGGTCACAGAAGACTTCTGTGTGCGAAAGCGAAGTGTATCCGTAAACGTAGTTTGAATTCAAAATTATTAGTGTTCGCTTAAGCTTAGATTTAATTATTTTATCTTTATTATGTTCATTAACTATGTAGTTATATTTATTACCTTTTTGTTAACTTTTAATATTCTATCATTTATTTTTATAAGTAAACTAGCAGCGCCCCGCGGTTTTACCCGCGTTGTGCCCGTTCCCGTGGGAATTTCGGGATTTATTTTTTACATAAAAACCTTCCTCTTAAATCACTCTACCTATTACAAAAAACCGCATCAAAATCCGTTGCGTAATTTTAAAGATTTAAGCATACAGACAGACAAACAGTGTGACAGACATGAAAAAGAGACGACTTTATTTTATACTATGTAGTGATTCATAACTAGACTGTAATGCATATACACATAATATTTGGTAATACATATCTAGCTTATATACTATTTTGCTTTAAGTGCTGTAAATGCCTATAATTGGTGTGCATACCAGTATTTTTCTCATTGTGCTTTTTAATCATAAGAATTTAGTTAGTATGTCCACTGTTGGTATTTCTAAAAATAAATAAATAAAAAAAAATAAAAAAAAAGCTTAAGAAACCTATAGAATTAGATAGTTGATAGCTGTCCCTCTAGACTAGGTTTGTGTAAGTCTGCCGCAACACCCACGACACCCAAAAACGGTCAAAAACATTTACTAAACCAAATAATATACCAATTAACGCAATTAAATATTACAGAAAAACGCATTTTATTACAATCTCCACACAAATTATTGCAATTAAGTGTTCAAACGAATTATTTCATAACATTTTATATTTGTTTCACAGTTTGAGGTGTAATCATGACTCACTACGTACAACAATATCATTTTAGAGATATACACGTAATTCGACACTTCTGAAGCGTTATTTCATCGGTTTTGTATTGTTTTTTTTATGGTTCGATGAATAAATTAGCCTTAATAAGTGTTATAATGTAGGTAGGTTTAAATTGTATTAGTATTTCTTTGGGATACTTAAGGAGATGTGTTTTTATGGTTATTTAAATAAATAATACCTGGACAAATTCACTCACGGTTAATGGTTATTTGGTTGGGTACTTAATTTTTATACCTTATTTACCTTTGAGATTAACATAAGTATATGATTTTGTTCTTTCAATCCCCTGTCTGTAGTGACTGGAAGCTTTGGTTTTGCACATTTTGAGTATAGTTATACCGACGCCATTTTTATATCAAACATTACTTCTATGCATAGCATTTTTAATGGAAATATCAGAAATCAATATTAAATGTAAATTATTTCCTAAGAGGGGCAAAAATTGTCACTTTAGTCCATCCTTGTCCCATCCCTCAATTGTTCATCTATTGTATTTTAAAATAAACTAGCAGCGCCTCGCGGTTTTACCCGCGTTGTGCCCGTTCCCGTGGGAATTTCGGGAATTTTTTTACATAAAAACCTTCCTCTTGAATCACTCTACCTATTACAAAAAACCGCATCAAAATCCGTTGCGTAATTTTAAAGATTTAAGCATACAGACAGACACGAAAAAGAGACGACTTTATTTTATACTATGTAATGATAAATTAACCTCTATAAACTATACTAGCAGCCTTCTGCCGTTTTACCCGAGTTGCGGCCGTTTCCGTGAGAATTTCAGGGTGAAAAATAGCCTTCCTTTTGAATGTGGTTATCCATTACAAAAATAATTACTCGAATCGGATTGTTAGTTTCTGAGATAAGTGCGTTCAAACAAACAAAAACTAAGTTTTCAACTTTATTATATTAGTAAAAATTCTTATTTTATTATACCTAGACCTAAAACAAACCAGTCACCATTTAAACGAAACCACAACGACGGAAACTCACTTTTCCGCAGGATGTTTTTTCAACGTAAGGAAGTGTGTGTTTGAACTACACCGACAATGTATAGTTACAACAGACGGACTGACCAACAGACCGTTTCTCAGAACACCGCGGAAAACCGATAGGCTTGCCTTTATGACTTTTAAATATACCACGACATACATTTTTCTTGGCAAAACTTCGATAAAAAACACTCTTATTTCGAACATGGTAAGGTTTAGTTTATAACCATGTTTTAAGTTGGAGACAAACAGCGGAATTGTTGACCACATTCGGTGTGTCGGTATTTTGTAAAGTATTTTGACGCCCCACAGAATTAAACACAATTGTATTGTAAGTACTTTTGTTCGAAATTGAAATTAAATTCGCCAAAGGTGGTCTTGTGCTTATTGATAGTGGTTATTTGCAACTAGGCTTCATAGTCCAAGCGGTTAACCACTTTATACACCTAATAATATTATGAAGTCTGTACAAGTGCCATGAATATTTCAATTAAAATACATATTAAAGATCTCTCTACGTCTGCGTGTCCTTCATGTATCCATATAAAGTACTTGTGTATGTTTATGTAATCTTCTTCTTCTTCTCGAGTAGGTCAGTGGCCAACCCTGGTGTCGGAGTTTTTAGACCGCCTATAGGCCTCTGACACGGTCTAACCGTTAGACCATGTCGGAGGCGTTGTATTCTAACGATTAATAACGAGTAATAGTATCAGTTAGTTAGGTCTAAATAAACGTGTGTGAATTTGTCCGGGTGTATATTATATAATTACTATCCTACTAATATTATATATGCGAAAGTTTTTAGGATATTTTTTTGTAATAGATAGCTACATTCAACGGCAAGGTTATAGGTAATTTTTGAATCCCGAAATTTGTATAAGAGCGGGCACAACGTGAGTAAAGGGGCACTGCTATTGTAAAATAAAAGCGAAGAGTATCCGTAAATGTAGTCTGCGTCGCGGCTTAAAATCAGACACCGAACTATTACACTTTTCTGTCAGGTACTGTCGGTACTTCTTACCTAACATCACTAAGTTTTAAGAACACTTTAAAGCATAAGAATTCAAAGTGTAACTAAATAATAGGGCTGGGCAGCCGCCGACCATCACTTACAGAGTTAAATGTCGTTTGGACATCATAACTGAACAGAGCATAATATAAATAATGTCCGATTCTATATATCTCTTAATGTCCGCTCTTAACGTCGCTGTTCCTTAACTTTCAATTTAGTGATGTATCGGTTCATCGATATGTTTTATAGGACATATTAACTCGTGATTTAGTAACCTGGTTAGTGGTTATAGTTAAGTTGAAGTTTATGTATCAATTATAAATTTGATTTATATTTTTACTAGCCGCGCCCAGCAGTGTTACCCGCGTTGTACCCGTTCCCACGGGAATTTCGGGATAAAATGTATCTTATGTTTTATTCTGATGTATAACCTATATTACTGTAAAGTTTCATCCAAATCCGTTCAGTAGTTTTCGTGAAAGAGTAACAAACATACATCCATTCTTACAAACTTTCGCATTTACAATATTAGTAGGATAACACAAAAATCGGAATATCTTAATGTAATATTAATCATCCTTTATCACATTTAAGCTTCGAGCAATACTTTTCTGCAGGTTTTTGTTTTTAGTTCTATTTAACAATAATAGGGTTTCCAAAACAAGACGATTTTGGTCTCTAATAAATATTAGAACACATCTCTACCAACATTTCTAAGATCTACTGACTTCTAATTCTTATCAAACGCTTAAAAACCAACGTAACTCATATCGATAACACTGTTCAATCAATGCATCTTCCGCCATCGCATCACACATCACTAGCGCGATACAAGACATGAGCACTCGCTTATTTATACCCAACTTTATCGTATGACGTGTGCACATAAAAGCTTGCCGCATAATAATAGAAGGACAGGCAAACCATTGTGAGCGCGCCATGTATATTCTATAGACGCTGCACCATTCATCTCAACATGCCGATGAGCCCAAGAATGCCAAGAGTAATGCCCTCACCGACCAAAGATTTGCCGACCGATCTTAAGTGACATTCAAAAAGATTGAATACTATTGAAAATGACACAGTTTTAAACAAAGTATGTGATTTGTGCAACACTTGTATATTACTCTGGTGCGAAATGTGTTTTTAAGTTAAGTTTGCTTCAAATAATATTTTAGTGGAGGCTTTCATGTAGCGCCGGCATTAAAGTAGTGAAAATATTAGTTGTTGTTGAGGCTTTTTGAAGGGTATGTGAAGTGTTTTTCGCAATTTGAGAACATAAGTTTACAGGGCTGGGCTTCATTGCTGTGAATTCAATCCATTTTATGTTTTAAAAAATAACTATAAGTTTCATAAAAAGAATCACATATTACGTCAAGCTTGATTTTTTATTCTGCGTGAGTTCCGATATTCAAAGTTAAACCTCATTTCATAAAATCGAATTAGGAACGCATAACCAAACTCTTCATATATTCTATCTGCTCTACATTCCAACCTTTAGCTTCCAACTTTAGTTTTTGCACAATCTCTACCTGCCTAGGTGTTCTTTATAAAACAAAAACTGCATTTAAATTATAACCTACAGTGAATATAAAGGATTTTTCACATTCAAAACATGTCAATACTTGTTTCGACAAAAGAAATAAAACCATGCCTCGAGTCTACCAAATGTTATGACTTATTTGTCTCTCGTTCCAATTTATAGTTAGTCGTTGAATAAAAGAATATAAAGTCCATAATACATTCATTTGCGAATAAAATATTGATTAAATACATCGATTAGCATAGTTTTCAAACACCTGTGCCTCGTTAGATCTGAAGAATTGAAACTTTATTGTTAATTTGCAACACATTGTATGTATTTTAATATATTTTACGTATTTTTAACAAATTAGGATCTTTATTTATTTTATGGCTGTCCAAGTCCATTTACGAATCAATAAAAAGTAATTAACGTCTGATAGTCATTGTAATATGATTCGCATCCCACAATCGATTATAATCATGTTGGTAAATTTTACGAGTTTTAAATGTCTTATTAAACTGCGCATGTTCGACCCACGCGCTCTCCGTGATATTTACAAGATACGTCTATAATACATACTATAAAACTGTGTTAGACGCTATAACGCTAAAATTTTAATTCCTTTCTATCAAATTTTACGAGTGAATATAAGTTTAATGATATTTTTTAGTGAATGGAGCCGCTTGAAGGTGGAGTCGATTTATTAAAATTTATGATTTGCCTAATTATGAACATCGTTAATTTGAAAGCTCATTTAATAATGCTAATGATTTCAATAATCCGCACGCGATCGGATAAGGGAAGCAAGGAGTTATTACATATAAATTATGGCTCATTTTATTTTATTAACAAGTATTTTGGGTTCTGTTTTATATAGCCAGTAATTAAGTAATTTGTATCATGTCTTTTTAGCGCAAAATTTCGTATTAAACTTATGAGGTCGAATTAAATCGTTGGACACCTCTTGCCTACAAAGAAACATATTGATAATATCTATATTTCCAAATCTGTGTTTTGTTTTCCCCCCATAGAACTCGTATTATTTTCCCCTATAAAGTTTGTAACATTCCCTTGTCTTAAGTCACGGTCGTTCGTTTATAAATACCATAATTTCGCGTTAAAATTAATTTGCATATTTATGTCTGTAATGTCTTGATCAGTATCACTATGGAATACCTATCCGGACTACCTGTATAGGATTTTAAGAAACCCAGTGGCAGATTGCAGATTAAGCGCATTAATCATTTTTAGGTATTTAAATACTAAAAATACTACACTGATCGCACAATTTGATAGAATTTTCTGGCCATTCTACCTGTCAGCAATTAATTATATAATGTCTTTTTAATTTGTTTTTATATTTTATTGAATACATTGTTTTTGTTGTGGTTTACATCAATGTTTCGATGATTGCTTTCAAATTCATAAATACTTTTACCTAATTACACTATATTCGTTTACAAAATACGTTCTGCAAAAAAGATCGATACACCATTTGGTAACACTAATTAAAATAATTGGGTATTTGAATGTTTTTTTTTTATTCTTCCTATTAACTTATCTTGTTTTCACATGTAAGAGACTAAAATCCGTTTTTTATATCGTTATTATTACGAGAGTTACAGGCGGTCAAAGTTGCTGATTAGACAGAGACAGCACTACTAGCTCTGTGACGTCACAATGTTAGAGCGCCATAGACGTAGCATACAAAAAATCGTTTTGCAAGAAAGGGACAGCATCAGACAGGAGAGAATATTTCAGAGTTTATAATTTCTTTATTTATTAAACGATTTTGATTCTGATTTCAGTTTTGATCATAATTTTAGTTATTTTACTAATTTCATCTCTCAAATTGTACACTTTTAATAACATTCAAATACCCAATTCTGAGATTCACTTATGTATTTTAGAAAAGTGTTGCCATTAAAGAAATAAAAAAAATATTTCCAACATCAGTTAAAAATAAAACCACTTTGGAAGTATATTGAAATATTTAAGAAAGCTTATAAGCGAAGGGATTATGAAAAAACAATATAGTAACCTCTCATTTTCTTCTTCATCGAGTGGATGGTCAACCTGACCAATCCTGGTGTCAGAGTAATTGAGCCGCCTACTATCCGTAGAAAGTAACCGGGACGAACGGTTTAACGTGCCCTCCGCAGCACGGAACTCTCATGATTTTATTGTTAAACATATTTCATTACAAGTATTTAAATGCTAAGTTAACTCCTACATCTGATCATCACAATCAAGAGGCTTATACTCGAATCAAAATCAATGTTTGTCTCGTTACTTATTCATAAGTATTTGTCTTACACAGCTTAACATTTCATGAGCCCCGCCTAACAAACAGAGTACTTCGAAAAGTTCTCACAGAACACCATGAGAACACAATCGATATTTAAAAAAAGAATCAATGTCTCTGTTGTCAACGTATAATTCTTTTCGAGATCAAAAATTTAGACTTTCAACATCGATTAAACCATAACACTACAGAATAAGGTTTGAAATCGTTTAACATGTATTGTTCGATGGTTGTATTGCGTCACCGTCTAAAAAGACAAAGCACGACCGTTCGAGTCGCATTGTCGATTAATGATGAGCCAAAAAATTATTTTTAGAAGTCTATCCGATACCGTGGTCTATATAAGGTATAAATGATCGAGTTGTAGATACAATAAGCTTTTATGGGGCCGGTAGCGTTGAACAATCCAGTTTCGAGATCAAGTAAACGTTTGTCGATCTGTCTATCGACTGTCGAATCTGTTAGAACAATTACTGTTATATCTTTAACACATTTGTTTGACCATTGTGCGGCATAGTCACCATGTGGCAATGTTAAGCTCTTTAGTACTATGTCACATAATACAATTTCAGAATTTCTATTAATTTATTTTTTTTTTAATATGATTAGGTTCCATAAGGTTAAAGTTAACGTTATGATAAATTACTAAGTATACTTAAGTATGTCATTAATTAAATGTATCTACAGAGTTTGATTTGTGATAAAGAATAAAGAGTGTACGAAGAAAAGACATCAACGCGCTCACTCAATAGTTTCTTGTAAATTTCTTTGGCATAGTTACATCATTTTAATTATATTTTCAATAAATAAATAACAGAGAGAAAGTAAGGTTTCGTAAAAAACATCAAACAGAAATAAATGAAGGAGAAGTATCCAAACAATAATCAAAAGAGAGTTAGTTTCTGCATTCAAAAGACTTCAACGGGCGCTTATTTTTGTATAACTAATAAAGTAATTAAATACAAAATTTATATCGTTTACGCGGCCATTTGAAATCCAAAAAGTATATTGACATTTTTTCAATCTTCAAATGTTAATTTATCACAAACATTTCAACATTCAAGGGTCGAAAATTAGAAAATTAGCAACGCATATCACGCCGTGTGGTCGGCCATTCATTTCGTCAACAAAAGGCGGTGTTCACACTCTACTATCGCAGTTTTTTTACACCATAAAAGATTCCCGTTCAACCCACATTGTCTCCGTCACACTTAAGACCCAACAAAGTCTTTTAGCCCCCGTAGATAGACACAATACTTGCCAATTTCAACTAACAATGTTGTCCCTAATATGTTTTGATTTTGTCTCCAATTGTCCGTTTGTCTGTCTGTTTGTCACCTTGATTACATGTTTACAACCATGACGGAATGTTAGTTTTGTTTATTGTTGTCCTTTGTTCTATTGTCTATGGATTCGTGAGACGCGTGTCCAGCCCGTTACGTTCGGTCCAAACTTCATTTTACAATTCTTGAAAATGGTTTACAAATCGTTACAAGCTCTTTCATAACTTGTATTATATGTTTCTCATATTTTAAACAGTCTAATCAAACAATCAACATTTAATCTTAAATATGATTTAAATTGTAATTTGTTATAAGCTTTCATATTAGTTATATTAATTGTAAGCTTTGTAGTCATATCACACAGTAAATACGTACCTATAATGCTTAAACTAAGTGAATACTACATCGCGTGTAGCAATGTTAGACAGGCAGACATTGTAATAAAAGAAATGTTCGTAGGCGTCGCGTAGCACGGTAGCGGTTGCGAGGGAACATAAATAACCGGCCTCACCGCAAACAAGCGTTTACTTCGGCGTTATGTGTATCTTATAATTGCACCTCGGTACACAGCTATGCGTGGCCAACCTACATAATAACGAGAACGCGCGGAAGGCGTAACCCGGTAGCCATCTGCCATCTCACTTCAACGGGCCCCGGGCGTGCGCCTAAGCGAGACCAACAACCACAAATTTATTGAAACGAAAAAAAAATATCAGCTACTGCACTGCGCGTTCGCCCCGACAGAACTAGATACATTTTTCCACGTCCCCGCGTGAGAAGGAGCGATGCGACTCGCTGCGGAATGCGAGCGAGACAGCTATGTTCCGTGAGCTCGGCGCGCAGTTAAACGGCCGGTGATGTGGGCGCTGCCGGTATTGCGCACGCGCAGCTACCTCGCGCGGTCGAGTTCCACGCTTGCGCTGCGACGCTCGACTCGCTTAGCCCGTGTGACCTTTACGCGGTGAACTTAGGAAGCGTCGTCGGCTGTGAAACTTCCATTAGACCCCCTCCCTCCCGCGCCAACAGTGATTCCTCGGACCTCCGCGCTGCAGCATCAGCGGAGGAGTGAAAGAGATGGCTGGCGGTCGCCGGTGCCGGAGCTAAAGGTATTTGTAGAATGCGTGATCTGTATCGGGCGGGCGGGGGGCGGTGAGGGGTGCGGGGTGCTTTCGGAAGCGGTGGCAGCTCCCATCGACTCCTGGGGTTATTCTTCCTCAGGCCACTGCTGCTCGAGCTACGTACCCAGCGAGCCAGTTTTTTCTATCCACCGCACCGCACGCTACACACTCGTTAAGGCCGCGCCAACACGAGAAGTCGCCACTAATAAATTACTGTTTTTTACCGAATAAGCAACAGTCACAGACGCGCAGCCGACTAATTTATACGTAAAAATAAACATTAGTCAACAATCATCGCCGTTACGATCGCCCAGATACAGTAAGTACGAACACATCTTATTTTCTCTGTACAATTGATAATCTTTCGCGAGCTTTGAGCTTACGGAACTAAACATTGTAAACGTTTGTTTGTGTCCGGAGTTTTATTATCAATTGGACGGAGTGTTTATTTCTGTGCTTGTGTTACTAATTTGTATTATTGCATATTTTTATAGCATTTCATCGTATCTCATTTGCATTTTCATTACATTCATTTTATTCATTCACGTCGTCACATTCACACTTGTACGAATCTTGTTTGAAATATGTTTCCTTTCAATGCTCGTATAATACGAATACGGTGTTATTCTGTTTGTATTTAATGGAATCATGCACTTTATTTAACGCAGTATGTACTTTAACTAAGGTTAATTTTCGATAATATTACGTTAACTTTATTAACGTTAACAATTTCAACTTCAAATATTTCTTAATAAAATTCCAAGTCCAACTATAAAATCTAAGTTAAATAAACAGAATAATCCGATTAACAAACGGAATGTAAACCAATCACACGGAAAGCGATCATCGATTACAATTAACTTATAGTTCCCATCCTTTCACATCGAAAACATAATAAAATATGAATATTATTTACATTATCATGTTAATGGAGGTTAGCGCCTCAGACGGCGCTTCGACTACAAAAAGGATTCACCATATTGTCCTCAAAAGAGACTTATAAAACGGACTTTTTTTCATCAAATCGTGCGGCAGTTGCGTCTTATAGTGACCATTTCCAAATTTATGGTTTATTTAACAATAAAAGAAGAATGGTTTGGATAAAAAAACTTTTTGAGATTCTGTATGGCACTCTGGTGCTTTTGTTAAAGATTTCTTGTTGTACGGGTCATTAGCCACATATTTGACACATTTCAAATGTTCCCATGAGATTTGTGTCGACAATGATTTCTGTTAATTGACTGTTTTTTTTACTTTTTGTATGTCAGTTCGATATTTCTTACCCAATCGTGTCAGACAAGATCAGTGATTTTACTTAATTATAGTCACTTCTCTGTTTTAATATTTAAATTGAGCATAAGACTTTTGCTCTGCAGAAGAATCTTACATTTCTAATAGAACAATGTCCCCCTTAATATGTGACAAGACATGATATGATAAATACTGACCGTTAATTGGTGGAATACTAAACTGACTTCCAATATTCGGCCAATCAGCGTACAATATTTATATGATAAATATTGTACGCATTTAAGACCAATTAGACATAATGCCGGTAATTTCCTTACTAAGAACTTGCTATACATTTCATTTTTCGTCCGTGATACCATCTTAACAATATTTAAACTTTACTTTCATCATTATCGTCTCTTTCTCACCTGTATTCACATTAAAAAAAAACTCATATTTGTTTCTCCAATATTATCTTTCAAAAAAGTGGCTAAGGTCATTTTAAAATTGCGATAAATATAAATCTTGGACAGCAGATTGTAATTATAGATCATTACTTGCGAGGAGAATAAAAAAGCAGACAGTCTTTATTGCATTTTATCATTATATTTAATTTATGTATATTATATACTTTTGTATGTCTATGTGTGTGTTAAATTGAAAACATCCGTGTAGGAGTCCAGTTAAATAATTAACCGTTGGCCTTTTGGTTTTGAAAATGATTTTTACTCTTGAATCGCTGGACAACCCATGATCCTTTGTTAACAATGAATTTTATGTTCGTTTCCTTCAATTTAGTAAACATTTTAGCATTTAAATTATATAGACATGGACTTACATCCAATAAATTTTTGGCAGATCAAATAAAGAAATTATCATTAAAAAATATTATTTAAAAAAGTTTTTCAGGAGAATTGACATAAAAAACATACATTAATCGACTCGCACATTTCGTGCGAACCCATTAACCCATTATTTTACACTTAGTTCACTTACATACGAGTAGCTTAAGGTAAAAAATTAAATTCATTAAAAAAATAAAGTTATTGTACACACTACTTATATGTTGTAACCTTAATTCAACCCCAAATAAGAGGTATTGTGCAAACATAATTATACCCGTTCATTCGTTCATAATAATATAATATTAATATTTGCATATTGCGTGACTAACAGTTGTGTAATTCAGAAGCGAATGAAAACACACCAGAGGGCGTCATTACCTCCTCCACATTATATCGAAGAAACAATAAATATCATTCGCATATGGACACTGTTTTGAATATTTATCTTAACGACTTTGTGTATTGTGTGACGGGATTGGAACGGATGCCTACACAAGCTTTTAGTATCACTATTCTTGAAACAAAAAATAACTAGGTATAATACATACATCATTATTATTATTTTTGTGCCATCGTCACAAAGGAGAAGATTATTTTTTAATACTTTTTTATAAATTGTATTAAAAAGTTAAAGATTAGGACAGTGTAACAAATTAAAAAAAGAATAAAATAAAACATTTGATTAAAAAATCGAATAAAAAAAACAAACGAATAACGTCATAAACTCGCTCGAATCACATTAATTTGTTTATATTTAAAAACAGAACTTTACTACAAATTCGGTGGAATTCTTTAAAGTAGATCAAAAGATGTTTGGAATATCGAACACCATAATTCTGTTACGTCGAGGACTCGCAGCGGGGAGTCTCCACTTTCTTTCAACTCCGCCGAACGGAGCGAACCGTTTATACCAACCTCGTCGTGCCCAGTAATGTATCACACCAACATTTGCATATCCACTATCGATATTATTGATGAATGATACGCATAAAACGTTAAAATTAAGAATCCTTTTTGTAATGAATAATGATGGCGAGACATTAAAATTATGTAGATTTTCGACGTTATTTATAGTGTAGTACGGTTCTTGACTATTATTAGTTATGAAACAGTTATTGTGAATGTGACATTTATTGTACGTTTAAGTTTTCGCAGAACAACATCGAACTCATAAATCGATGTATTGATTGGCATAGGAATTACAAGGTGGAATTGTCTTTTAATATGAAAATTAGAATTGGGTATTGGAGTTTTAGAAGATTGATTAAACTTGACAACGTAGAAAGCCCTAAATAAGTTTAAGTCGAGCCCAATGTAAGTTCGGGTAGGTTATTAGAGTTTTTAGACCGCGAGGTTTGATCATAGAACTCAGCGAAAAGAACAAAGGTTACTATGTGAGCGTTCCTCAATACGTTCCGTACATACGTTTCAATTAATAGTAAAATAAGTGGTATGTCAAAAAATGTATTAAAAAGTTTTTAAAGGTATATTTGATGCAAAAACTGTTTTTTTGTTATTGACGTCTATATTAAAATAGTGGCCACAACTTTTGTTATTTCATTTAACAAGTAGGTACATAACACATCGTTATTTGTCCAAAAACACAGAGATTTTGAAAGAGCAGGAAACTTATGTTTGTTTTAGATAATTCACGGGGTTTGGGCGGGTTTCGAGTAAACTTATCTCGAAGTAATCTCTTACAATAGATAAACCGAATTCCTAGGGATGTGTTAAATATTAACAAATATTATGAGGTTGAATGTTAATATGGGTTTTTGTTTTATTCTCTATGAATGCTACAGATCCAAAAAGTTTTTTTTTTGTTTTCTATTGATTATAGTTCAGATAGTTTATGAATAAAAAACACATTATATTAAATGAATAAATCACGAGCGATCTGAAAAGTATATACGTGCAAGTAGCGCCGCGTTACCGTTTTGTACCTGTTCCCGCAGGAATTTCAGGATAAAATGTATGCCATGTGTTATTCTGATGAATAAGCTATATTACTGTATAGTTTCATCCTAATCCGTTCAGTAGTTTTTGCGTGAAAGAGTAACAAACGTACATCGAACCCTTCTCACAAAGTTTCGCATTTATAACATTAGAAGGATACCTAACAAGACTTACAAATTATTGTAGTAGCTTCTGGAATATGATTGCTCAATTATCTTGATTCCTTTACAACAAGTATCAATCAATGATCTATTATATATGTATATACATTTGGTGGACGATGCACTAATTTCAGATTACCAAACCAAACACCTTTTCGGTGTTGGCAAGCGTGGTGATTACGCCTAATAATCCTTAATGTACTGATATCTTCAGTACGATGAGAGGTCTTTGACCAACAGTGGAACATTACAGACTAATACTTCATACTTTTTCGGTGTATCCATTAAGCATTTTTACGAAGCGCTTAGCAAATATTAAGTACTAAACCTTTCTTCAACCAACTCAAACAATTAACTCTTAACAGTTTCGCATAATTGCATATTTGCACAAACCAATATTTCGGCGAAATTGCACAAAAGTTACAAACCCATTCTATGTTTGAACGAAATTCAACCTTGAGGAAAGTTAATTAACTCGTATCTATTGTACTTAAAAGTATCAGTTCAATAGGTATTATTTTCCTAATTCTTTTGTTTTCTTATCTGCTAATACAAAGGCTTGGGGCTACTTTTAGGCGCGGCAGATAAAAGACTAGATAAATATTATCACTCGTATATTTGCACAAGTTATCGTATCCTTTTGTAACGCGGAGTTTCTTTGAAGCTTATTCTGATACTGATCCCTGTTAGGTGTTTACCGATAAGTTGAAGATAAGAAAGTGAAGGCTATTGCAATTGCAGATCTGCAGTTCAGTTTTGATTTTTGATTACTGTACACGAGTAAAGGTAGGTTAATTTCTCTATTAAGTACCTAAGTTAAGTTTATTTTGAATTGGATCTGCGTTTACGGATACCTTACAATTTAAAACCTTTTTCGTTATAGTATAAGTTACTTATATGAAATTTATTTAAAAGATTTACATATTGGATTTAAAAAAAAAAAATAATTAAAAGACAAAGAGTGCTGAAAGCTTGAAATATATACCCATGCAAATAGGAATAAAACCATCAATAACTGAAAATCAAAAAAGCTTTCAAAAAAATCCATCTTCCTATATTTTTTGTGAACACAAAACGTCTAACTTACTAATAAACCACTTATCACATATTCATTCACAAAATGTCCAAATCACACCCATTGAGTCTGTTTGTTGAGGTCAGTTCGCGCCGGCGCTGTTTGGCCGTTTGGCCATCGAATTTAGCTAAGACAAACATCCCGTTGTTTGTAGCCAAGCGCCACAGGTGACTGTACCTGACTTGTATCACCTTTGCAAACAGTACAGTTTGCCGAGGAAGTGACCATATTTCAGTTATTTTAAGACAGAAATAACATCCTTTAAAACGATTGAAGTCGGGTTTTAGTCGGTTTTTTTAAAGCCCCCGTTTGAAAAGAGAATCATTTGAGAATGGAAAAATATTTGCTTTTTATATTCCAACATAATTCCGCCATTGGATTATGTTCTTTTTTTAAATTCAAATAATTCTTACTAACTGCCTCTACAATTCCACATGTCGTTTAGAAATAGTTTTAATTTGAACATCTAGTTAATTTAATATTGATGGATTCAAAAATTGACATTCGAATATTAAAATATTGGTCATCATTTGTTTTTAGAACAAAATTGACATTCAAAGTTTAGATCGATACAATATGATATGATAATTAAATAGTTTCACACTTTATTAAAATCAGGTGTCAATAATGACATCATCGTTACGCGAATATTTTGCGTGATTTTAGATATCAGATTACGAGATAAAGTAATTTATAGATGGGTGATTCTCTGGACTGTGTGTTCGAATTGGTAACTTTGCTTCCCACATGAAAATGCCCCAAGCGATAGAAAGTCCCACCCACGCCGTCGACCTCTTGGATGTTAAAGTTTTAAAAGCAGTAATTAAAAATGTATGGTGTTATGTACAGGCTTTAGAGTAACATTTTAGTTCTTATGGGAAATTATGACGAGTTTTGTCGTATTATTTTATCTATTTCTGTTTAAAAAATCGATTTAGTAATGTTTTTATTATACTTAATGCACATTTTGGTATAAAACTTCCATATTTTTATAAATTGCTACTTATTTCGCCTCTTAACAACTGACACACGTTGCGTGTTTGACTACATAAGTAAAATACATAATTCCCCTACCACAAGTCTCATAACCCTTTTCGAATCACGTATCCGTTGTTTTTTAAACAAGCGCGCATCCGGCTGCCGTATTACGCTCCGCCCCTATTCTTTGATTGGTGAACGGTAGCTCAATTCATTTTTTACATGCGACTTGAATGTATATCGAATTGATTGAGTCGTGACAAAAAGTAGGGGAATCGAAAATTTGAATGTGGAATATGGTTTGTGATTTTTTTTAATTGCGTTCCTAATTTCGGGTTCAAACGTTTTAAATGTTTTTTATTTGTGTGTTAAAAGGAGGTTAAATTATGCAGTCCATAACATCTTAATAAAGCCTTTGGGGCTAGCAAATCATATGTGTGATCACGACTTGAGCTCACAAAATTGCCTTGTTAATTTAATATCGATACTAAAAAGAGACTTAATTATTGTTATTTGTTAAATACATTTTAATTGACTTTATAATTGTTTTTATTTGTTAATATTGACAAAACATTAAGTTTACTTAGGTAAAAAGTCTAAAACTACAGATTGTATTGTATGATGTATAGTTAAAAAAAACTTTACGATACATTTTTAAATTATCATTTCATTAAAAAGTTAGCCATATTTCAAACTTTAATATTCGAAGTTTCGTACACCTACCAACTTTTCAATGTGAATCAAACTTCATAACATAACATAATTCCACAACAATAAAAAAAATAAAGTCGTTAATGTGACAAAGTACTACACCGCTGAACATGTTCTTGAGCTGAAGTTCCAAAGTTAAATAATACCATCCAATCGTATTGATTGGCCTGCGTAAACCGGTAGTCAACTCCCTCTCATATATAATGTAGGTTGTCTTGTCTGTATGTACCGCTACTGTTGGCTCGGCCTCTACCCTGAGGGAATTTCGAAAACGCGGGAGGGAACCAATGTGCGGAGCTTGTATGTAATGGGAGGGCTTATGTAAATGGTTTATTGAATTGAAGGGAAAATTATGAGGATTGAGTTTTGGTATGTGCGTAGTTCGTTGGTAGAGTTCGATTGTTTTAAATGATGTAGACAGATTTGTTTCTAAATAACTGAAATTTTATGATTTACAGTCAACTAAAATCTTACACAGCTTGACTGGAAGAACTCATTCAAAGAATCATTTTGTAATTTTTGTTTATTGACAAAATGTATAGACAATCGTCTATATTGTATACGGAGTATAATTAGAATAATTATTTAATTAGTATGGGTGTATTCATCTACTGTCAAACATAAATGATTCTCATAAAACCAATAATAGTTAACTAACATTGTGTTGCCTTAATTGTTCAATACTAACACAGTTATATTTTTCAAATGTAGAAAAAAAACGAAACAAACTTCTTAAGCTATACTCACTACTGCGACCTCCTTGAGATGAATTCGACGGATTTTTGCCTGGTTAGCATCGTGAAGCGTGAAGCTTAATAGAGAGAAGTGAAAACGATGGGGTGAGACCTTTACCCAACAATGGGACACCCAAGGCATATATTAATGTGACACATGCCCTTAAGTCACACAAAAACTTCTCGTATAAAGGCTCTACATCGTTCGTGAATTCCGATCTGTGCTATTTTAATGACACCCAAAACCTACTACATTTTATTAGTATAGCAAAATATTGAAAAAACAACAATCTTAATTACCTTAACACCCTTAAGTTCCATAATAAAGACTCGAACACTTATAGTTCGTTCGTTCGACATTCGGTAACGTTCGGCTGGTTTCGGCTTCGAGCTCGGCTGCATAGCCGGAGGCAGTGAAGGCGAGCCCCAATATATCAGCCGGCGCTCAGATACTCGCTTGTATGAGAACAGAAAGGGTGTTGAGTAGGTGTTTGTGGTATAATTTTTTAAAATGTTTTTTAAGTTGAGTTTGGGTATTTTTCATAGCCTTTTTGTTATGTTTTGTTTTGTGTAATAGAAAAGACATAGAAGTATTGATAAATTTAGATTTAATTTTAATCCTGCGTAAAAAAAATATTGACAAGTCTGATGTGATTTAAGTAGCTCAAAAAAGGCAAATATTGCGTCAAATATTGATTGTAAAGTCATTACATTGTATCACATATTATATGCGTACTGCGAAGCTCCTTTCCAGTGTGGACCTATAACTGCCATACAAATCATAAACACAAATTAAAATATAAGGACTGATTATTAGAAATTATATTTACGTGCATTTATTGTCAATTATTGCAAACATCATCACGTACAAACGTACTTGCAGCGGAACTAACTAAAGTTAAAATAACGATATATTTTTTAATAACTTCGAGAGAAGTCTGCATCGGACTCACCGACAATAACCCATCTCTTAAATATTTATGATGATTGTTAGTAAAAAACAATATATTGTTAAAATAAAGAAACCATATTTCTCATAAGAAAAAACACGATATTAATAAAAAATACACCATACATTTTAAAACAAATAACCAATATTTTATACTAACAATAATTATTCGACTCCACACAACTCTCTGTCCGTTGCAAGCGCATACCGTTCCTGTGGGAACGCGGAGGACATAAACTTATTCGTTATTTTCTGCTCGGCTCATTTGTATATTATAATTTGGCGAAGCTTAGCCAACTTGGATTTAAATTATTATGTTTTACCCGTGGCTTTACATTGATTGCCTATGTTATTAAAGTTAGGGTCGTTATCCACGGCACGACTTACAACCTGACGTAAACGTTTTTCAATGTAGTTTGGGATTAACGTTTTTATCTAAATTATGTGAGATTGAAGTGAATGGGGACACTGAATAAAGCTCAAGACACACATAGTGCGGGTGCGAGGAGTGTGACGTTCTTCTTCTTCATCGAGTGGATGGCCAACCTGACCAATCCTGGTGTCAGAGTTATTGAGCTGCCAAAGGCCTCTGACATGGCTCAAGTAACGACTACTATCCGTAGAAAGTAACCGGGACTTAACGTGCCCTCCGAAGCACAGAATCATCTTACTTTTCGTAAGTGTGACGTTGTATTCATTGTATTTGTATGAAAGGTGTTTAAGTATTAAAATACTAGCTCACCCGGCAAACGTTGTTTTGCAATATGGAAATTAAGGGGTGGATAAATTAAGATGTAAGCTATCCTATCTTTCAAGTAGGATGAAAATGCACATTGTGTGCAATCAAATTTAAAATCGGTTCAATAGTTTAGTAGCTTATCGCTTACAAATAATCACTACATAGTATAAAATAAAGTCGTCTCTTTTTCGTGTCTGTCACACTGTTTGTCTGTCTGTATGCTTAAATCTTTAAAATTACGTAACGGATTTTGATGCGGTTTTTTGTAATAGGTAGAGTGATTCAAGAGGAAGGTTTTTATGTAAAAAAAATCCCGAAATTCCCAAGGGAACGGGCACAACGCGGGTAAAACCGCGGGGCGCTGCTAGTTGGTATACAAAAAGGTTACCTAATTATTTTTTTTTACTTACGACCGAAAAATACGTACTTGATTTTCACTTTGTTTAGCTGTGAAAAGGTTTCATTCATTAGTTTCTATTACTACATAATATACATAGATAATAATTGAGCATGGACCGTTTGACTAAAGCTAGCACGTCTAAAGTATTGCCTTAGTGTCAATGAAAAATTCTGATCGTAGTGTCAAGTTTTAAATAGAGGAAGTAAATCAAACATTTTTGACAACTTTATTGATTTTTATAACTAATCATACATTATTTACGGATATTTTCTTTATTAATTGTTTAAACCTAAGAAACGATTAATCAAGGAAGCTATACTGTATTTGTAAACGATATATTTGTAAGCTATATTTGTAAACTCAATTAACAAAACAAATGCGTTCACAATACAATATTTATTCACAAAACAAAAAAATACTGTAATTACATTATCATGATTCAGCTCATAGCTTGAATTCCTTCATAATTTAAACGACGGACTCACAATAAAAGGGCATCCCTTTCACATCAAAGTGACTATAGAATGAAAGAAAGAGACGCAAATAAGTCATTGTTCGTAAAAATGTCAAATAGAATGATAAACATAAAATTTCGTGTTGAAATACAAGAAGACGCGCACGCGTGTTTAAAAGAGTCGGTAATAATTTTATTCAAATGGGTGATCATGGTTTCTTTTATGAATAGGTATTATTAAAAAGATGCTTAATTTATGATTGGGCATTGTGGCTATTTATCAGACCTTTACAGTGTTCAACTCTTAAAGTTTTTTGTTTCCATTATTAGATGGTCGCGGACATTGTTATTCAAATTGTTTAGTGAATTTGATTTGACTTAATTTATTTTATGGGTTCGTGTGATTTGGGTATAAATTGACTAATCAGCGGTAGGTTATAGAGATGACAACTTACTCTTAGAAATATTTCAATCATATTTTTATTTGTCGTGAATCCCATAGTTGTATAACTTCTTGTATAGCTTTTTGAATTAGAGTCAATACCGTGTCAGTTTTAGTTAATTACACTATTGCCTGATCTCTAATTGTTATGTCCAATCTATATATAGAATAACTAGCAGCGCCCCGCGGTTTTACCCGCGTTGTGCCCGTTCCCGTGGGAATTTCGGGATTTTTTTACATAAAAACCTTCCTCTTGAATCACTCTACCTATTACAAAAAACCGCATCAAAATCCGTTGCGTAATTTTAAACATTTAAGCATACAGACAGACAAACAGTGTGACAGACACGAAAAAGAGACGACTTTATTTTATACTATGTAGTGATATAGACCGTTTCGACACTATCTAACGATTGAAACACCCGGAACCTACAATTTAACGTACCTTCAGTCAGTCTCAAAGTTGACCACTAACCTACTCGATTATACTTTTACCTAAACAACAAAGGCTATATTTGCATCAAAAGTTACGATTTAACATTGAATAATAACATTTTATTGTATAGTGATAAAATATTAATTACTTCGCCTACTTTGTAACGCACAATTAGTGGTTCAAACGGTTCAAAGTCAGCGGATAACAGTTTTATGATGGTTATAATAACTTGTGTTACCATTACGATGTGGGTATGTTACTTATATATTGTACAAACGTATGGAAACGTCCTTCTGTAAGTGTGTTACTGTAAGAGCCTGAACATACTTGTCATGGCCTGAACATGCTTTAGTCAGATACCCTGAACATGCTATAGTCAGATAGCCTGAACATACTCGTCACATAGCCTGAACATAACAGTGTTTAGAATGATTCGATAAAAACTGTATAATTGGCACTAAAAAAATATGCTTAGTCCAATATTTAAGGCACAAGACGAAAATGGACTGAATACCGTAACCGCAAGCGGTTTGGAAACATTTGTCAGTGAGAATAGTCTGAGGCCACCGCATCCGCGACTCTATACTCTATTTTTTCTTACTAGTCTTAAAATGTGGACTAATGTTGTCAATTTCCAGCCGAAGACAATTACTCCTGAAGAGGAAAAAGGTTTAGAGATAAGGTAAGAATGAAATAAAATCACTAAACATTTTTCCTCTTCAGGAGTAATCGTCTTCGGCTGGAAATTAACGACATTAGTCCACATTTTAAGACAAGTAAGAAAAAATATAGTAAACATTGATCACGCGGTACCGCAGACTAGTTCTTTAACTACGTGCGGTTGCGGTTTACGGTCTTTCTTCGACTAGTACCATAAAGGTGCAATATCAAACCACGCAAGCAAAACAGTGTGCATTAAATAGCAACACATTTCGAAGTGCAATATATTTTAATTGTCAATTTTGTTACATTGTTGCTGACAATCGAATAACAATTTAGTAGTTGCAAGTTTATTGTGTATATTTGTGGAATTTTGCGTAATTAAGTCCGTAGTGGCAGTTTTTGTGAGTAATTATTGTGGCGTACTGAGTTTTATGTACGTGTTAGATTTCGTAGGACAGTATTAATGAATCTCAGACGACTACAATGGTTCTTAGACTTCTCAGTTGGGATAGACTGGAGTTCTTAGTAATTTGAAAAAGGGTTTTTATAGGACAAGTTATTGAGTTAAAGGAACTTTTGTGAGGAACTGAGTTTTGCGGGAATTTAATAGGTTAGTTCAGACTGAGTTCCCTTCAATTTAAGCTTGTTAGTCATCTAGCTACTCTCTCATAAAACTAATATCCGTACTGGTTGGTCGATTTATCAAGATGTAGTTGATTGTCATGTGGCTATGTTTAACCATTAAGGGTCAAATTAACCGCCTTTAGGAACCACGGTCAACTGAACTCTATTTTAATTATTAAATTTAAAGTATTGATCTTAATTTAGTTCGTGAACTAAGTCTAAGTTTGACTGATCGAGTTCAATAATTGTAATGGTGAAATTGGGCCTAAATAACCCAAGGATCATGCTAATATGTATGTTCAAATAAATGAGTTTGGCAACACTGGTTGACATAGAAAATCTGTCACATACTATAGTCAATAATTCTCTTATCTACTTCGTACTTTTTGACTATAACTGCTTGTTTTAGTCTATGACTATAACTTCTACCTTCTATACGTCACAAGCCACGACCTACGCGATTTCCGAATAAAAAACGAATTAGAAAGAACAATGAATTGGCATTATATTGGGTTTTTTACCGTTTTAATTATTGTGCGTCTTTCTGTGAAATGTCATAGTTCAAGGGGGCTGAATCATCGCGTTTGAAATGCGTAGTATGAGTCATGATATGAATCCGTTTGTACTAATTTCAATAATTATGCCTCTCTAATATATTCTAGATTTTGTTTGATGATATAGTTTTGAAATGTTAAGTATGTAAGTTTATTTTTTGGTGGCTTTTAACTGAGTATAATTGCAAAATTACATGATACTTAAAAAGTATTTGAGTGTGTGTATTATAGTAGTATCAGTTAGTTAGATTCTATAATACAAGCTTAGAGCTTAGTTTGGGTCTTATTGTTCGTGTGTGAATTTGTGTGGGTGTATTTAATATTTATTTTTTCATTATTCTATGTTGGTGTCAAATGCAAATAATAAGGCCAATTGTACAATCCATAGATTAAAAAAGTTAAGTGCTGGCGTAATGAGTATGGAATCAAATCATTAAACCTATTACATCTATAGAGGTAATTGTCTTTGAATATACAACTCGTATCTTGCTTGTAGTCATAACAAATTCCATAATCGTTCTTATTTTAAATGTCAACGATACATAGTGAAACAAAGATATAAAACAAATGGAGCAGTCTTTGAGATATTGTCTCCGCCTTTAAACCAGACGGCATTATTACAAGTTATCTACTGCGCTACCATATTTGGTTTAATGTGAAATTAAGTATCTACTCATCTTGTGTAACTTTTTTGCATGTCTACGGAAAAGTCGTGATCTTCTTACAGATGTCATCACTACTAAGAATACGGTAGAAGTTAAAAGCTTATGTCTAATCTAGAATCTAGGTAGTCTATAGTGAATAATGTACTTATTTAGTAACTGAAAAAGATATAGGTACTCAATTCCTTTGTAAATGTAGTGTTTTTATGAGGCAGTGCGTAATCGAAATTATCCCTTCATGGCTGCTATAAGAAAAATCTTGTTATTTGATTGAACAACAACTCTTAAATCTATTAAGTACTTAAATATGTTTAAGAAACAAAAGCTGCACGTTCAAAATTGCATTTTATATTGCACGAAATAGAACACTTTTTAAAACGAACATCATTTGTGTAACCGTTTACTCTCACTGACGATATTTCATAGACTACAGTTACACAGAAGGCTGTAATTACTAAGAGCATAAGTATTCACAATCATATTTAACTAGAAACTTTTCACTAAACAATATACATATATTATAATATTAAAGTTTTAAACAAAATTAGCAATAGCGAAACCTATGTCTATCAATGGTTGTCAAATGATTAATCATAATTTGCTGCTCAATTTCTTATAAAATAAAATATGTAATGAGTAAAAGTTGGTAAGCTTTCATATTGTTTTGAATGTAGAAAACTCATTAAATTTCTTCCGTAAGGTCGTATGATTCAAACACTGAATGGAGACTGTAAAACGAGTCCTAAGTGTCGCTTCACGGTTGTTCTCGGAATTAAATTTTATAGCTCCTATAACACGCAAAATTTGAATATTGCGTGAAAACATTGACGTTTTTGAATGAATTCTTTTTCTTACACTTCGCTACGGTATTACGGCTAACTGCACACCTGGCGAAACTTATGTAATTATAATCAACCTTTTTGCTCATAAATCGTTCGAAATTTGAAGCAAGTTCCTTTATTTGATTTTCGAATCAACTCTTTATCCATGGATCAGGACAAAGTATTTCGAATAGATAAAGCCTTCTTCGAACTATGACATTAATGATAACTCACATTTTTTTGTTACAAATAAAAACAACAAGTAATCAATGTGTAATGTGATACCGTTTTTATCAGGGAGTTAAATTACTTAGAAAGTACAAAAGCCTTCGGCGAACTGTAATGACAGAAGCCGAAAATCATCAGCAATTTACTGGTAAACAGTACCGGTGCCGAAATAAGTGGAGGTCATGTGAGTTTCGTGAGTGAAACCCACGGTAGCGCCGCAAGCCACCCGTCACGGGCGCACTTTCCCACCGAATAAAATACCCAACATACAATACTCATCATTCTTTTGTCTCCAATAAAAACGTCCATTATTCAATAGCTTTATTACACAGTGTCAAAAGCCACACATCTGTTTCTTAAGTTTCCGTTTCATTACATACAATGGAAGATTTTGCATTCATTAGAGCTTAGAGATCGAAATTGTGGTCGATGACTAAACGGCTAAAAATAATCAATTTCACGTGTAAAGCTCGTCAGATTTCCCAATGTGTGTTGGGGGCAATCAGCTTACCATGGCGCTACCTGTTTGGTTCATTCAGTTGCACGTGGTGGGGGCTGTGCGCCTTCCGCGTAACGCTATCAGTAGTTTCCGCACCCTCTCGCCAGCGCAGTTGCTAAACGCACCCGCTCTTGATCGCACGTTCCACTTGACACTTCTAGTCTCATTATTAATCTTTGACGTTTTTCGTGTTCGATTTATTTTAAACGCCGCGCTGTCAGTGATCGATATTCAAACTTTTTTATTTTAAACTTTGAATTTGAGATTCGGTTTTCAAATATTGATCCGAATTAGTGGAGTTTTAAATATTAGTTCTTTTTTAATTTTTTAAACTACTGTGATATTTAGAAATAAAGGTGCGTATACAATCGATAGATTGGTTTTGTTTTATCGCACTTTGTTTTATGATAATTAAATTTTGGTTTTAAAGTGTCTCAATTTTGGTTCTCTATTGATTAAATTTACAACTGTACGTTAATGAGTGTTAATTGTTTTATAAATAATTGTTAAATTTCTAATGCTATTTCAAACAAGATATCCTCCAAGTTGATTAGGTACAATAAAACACTTCATCCTTTTCATTTGTTATCAAACAGACAAAGACAAATTCATATCAATGTTCCGCACACATCGTAATAACACACATACATTGACACTGTACACTTACAGAATTATGTTTTAGCTCTCTGACAATAGGGTATCATTTCATACGCACACAACATATGATAACTTATCATTGTACAGGCGACCAAGCCCCGCCCGTCGTAAGCATCGCTTCTAGACAAAATGTTCGCCGTGATGCAAATTGACGAAGACCACACACGGGATTTCAGACGCAAACTGCGCCCAAAATGCGAGTTCGTCTGCAAGTACTGCCAACGTCGGTTCACGAAGTCCTACAACCTGATGATCCACGAACGGACCCATAAGAGTCCGGACCTGTCATTCAGCTGCGAGGTTTGCGGGAAGAGTTTCAAGAGACAGGATAATTTGCGCCAGCACAGGTATGTTGTGTATCACTCTTAATACTTAGTTTATAAATAGAACAATAGTTATCTCTATAAGTCGTCATTTGATTCGAAACATGAATTTCAAAATATTCCAATCGCTATGTTATGATTTCAAACACAGAACGTTTTAAAAGTTGACCTTACATTTTATCCATTATCCAGAGGCTACATTTTATTATCTATTACAATATCTTTGATTCTAAATATGAAATTATAAGTCCAAAACGTTAAATTCGTTTTCATAATTTTAGAATTCTACAAATTTTTAATCGTAATTTGAGGTTAAATTTGTGTATTTCTTAATTAGAGACGTAATTAACTTGTGCAAATTACACATAATGACGGGTAGTCTTTATTGAGACGCACCTAATCAATGCTAAGTGTCATTGCCAAAATAATTAAATTTATTCGACATCAAATCCTTCTAGCAATTATTTGAAATAATGACTCAATTATGATAAGTCTGATTATTTTACATCTTTACTTATATTTGAAAGAGGTTATTATTGCATCTATTGGTGATTAATTAACGGTTATCCATCTTGACCACTGTCATAATGAACCACAAATTTAAAAAAATAAAATAGTCTTTTGTTAGTAAGAACAATAATGTTGGTTAGTATTATGGACATAAAAGCAAGTTTAAATTTGAAAATGGAATTCGGAACTATCGCATTCATTTCATAGGTCTTAGTAAAGTTCCATATGCACTGTTCTACTAAATTACCTATTATTCCTTATAAGTTTTACCATAAAGGTTTTTCTACGTACCTAACGTCCTAAATACCTCGTGGTCACACAATAGGTCAGGTGACAAGGCTGCGGTCACACCGATCGCTTCTCGTTAGCGCAGTGCCGATCACGGGTGCAGTTTCGGTGTAAATTACTTGGACACTTAGTAGCAAAACAAAACTTAGAGTAAATTATTAGTGCAATGATTTGGGATATAGTTTAATATTTAAAATGTACCTAATATTTTAAATGTTTAATATTTTAATAACCTCAGTTTGGTGATCACGTCTAATGTTGCTCACTGTAGGTAATAATTATTATTCTTTTGGATTCGAAATAGTTTGATACCTATTCCTTTTTAGAAATACTCGGAAACCCTCTTGTTGACGAAACTATTTCGGTTCCAGAAAATGTAAATTTATCTGATTAATTATTAAAATGTAGAATATTTTCAATGGCCATTGACAATAGAAGAAAAATGTCTTTAAAACCTTTTATCTACACTAATGTTGTAACATTCTACTTATGTTTCCAATACTTGACTTATAATTACTACTGTTATAGCGCAGACAACTAAAACACTCAATTTAAGCAATTGCACATGATGTTATAATATCCACATCGATATCGTAAAATCTCATTATAACATCGCGCCCTGCGCGCGCAGCTGCGCTCTCATTGGTTAGATTTTAATGGCGGCAAGTTCACTGTGACAATACACGTACGCGTGAATTTAATGTTTCGCAAAGTGTTTTGTTTTTAAAATTTTGTTTGATTAATTGCATTAGTGAAGATAAAGTAGTGTATGCAACTGCATATAACACGGGTATTAAAACACGAGTGTGAGTTTATGAAACGAGCGCAGCGAGTTTCATAATAGTAACGAGTTCTTCATTATATGACAGTTGCATAAACTACTATTTCTCTACAGCGAGGTTTTGCGTGCCATTACTTACTTACCGTTAGGAATATGAGGACATGTCCATTAACACTTTTTATAGTGTTTTAATGGTGGGCGGTGACGTCACAAAGAGTTATATCGCTACTTGTACATTGTATGTTAATCACAATGTGAATTGTCATCGAGATGTCACCTGCCATCCTTCATGTTTTAAGAGGTGTAATGACCTTTTGACAAATGACAGCTGTAAAGAGGATTTAATTAAGCGATAACTTTTTATTTTTTTTACACGGAAACAGAAATTAAATGTAATTATTTTATCATTTTTTAAGCTTTCTTTTAATGCGCATTATAAACAATAACGGTAAACTATTGATAATCTTCAAAGTTTAGAACTAAAATGTCTTCATTCCATACATAAAACGTTGATATCTTGATAACTATCATCCTACATTTGTTCACCAAACCCAGTACACGACAATTCGTGTGCAATAAAACTTTACCAAGCATCACACAGAACAAGAAGTCTTATCCGTATATTTCTTTAGGTTCAAATTCGGTTTTCAAATTTTGAGCTTAATCATTTGAGTTCATGGTACGTACGCGTGGTTTCCGTGTGAAACGACAAGGGTCCGCGATTCTCGGTGCTACTGATCGACGATAGATCTCGCTTCGTGAGCTCGTGACGAAGGCCCTGTGTTAACGGTGCTTAATAGGGCCTAATGCTTCCGAAAGTGTGCGAACTTCGACGGTAGCCCGTAACACACGTGACCGGCCCTCGCTATAATTTGCAGTTTATGTGCGCTGTACAAGGAAAGACGATGCATAACGTTTAACAGTAAGGAGACGAAATTGCAGCAATTTTATGGCGGGATTCGAACGTTTTGTTTTGTTCGATGGTGGGGTATGCCGTATGTAGGTAGTTACATGGTACGGGAACTAGGAAGTAAACATACGGAGGAATATTGTAGAAGACTTAAACCTTATTATAATAGCTAGAATATGAAGGCAGTGAGGCTAGAATCAATATTGATTGCAGAATAAGACCAAATGCCTTACTAGGATTTATTTTCTTTGTTATCTTTAGGGTATGTAGAAGCTATTGCCTAGCTGCTGTAGTTGTATGCAGGCAAGGTATTATGAATACTGCATAGACTATAAATTGATATTCATACCTTTTAAATATAAGGTAAAAAGGTATCCGTACCATAGATAAAGAAACAAAAAAAAAAACAAACACATCCCTCAGTATTCTGCCTTCTACATTCAAAACCACAGGTCTTCAACCTTTCAGATTTCGAGCCCCGACTTAATGAAAGAACATTCAAACAACACGGTACTATATTACAACCAACCAGTAAAGATTGCGTGTGAATACCGATCAGACTCCGACGTGAGCGCTCTAGGCTTTAAAGTACCGCTACTGATTGTTTTACTAAGTGTTATGATACAAATTATTGTTTACAGTAGGTACTTTCACATTAATTTACTGTTAAAGTTGTGTAATTTGTGAGAACTGAGAAAGCAAAGGTTTTGTGGTTACTGAAATGATCTGTCAAAGTTCGATTTGAATTCAAAATTAGATTACCACGCTTGGCCAATGAATGATGATGCATTGTTCCTTTCTAGTTTAATTTGGAAATGGAATAAAACTTACAAAATGAAACTTGCAAATGGAAATTATGTAAGATCGTAAATGAGGTCGGAATCATAAGTCGAGCCTTCGTAGTTATTCCAATAATTATATTGATTGACAAAAGGTCCATTTCAATTTTCAAAAAATTTGTACAAAAGAACAGCTTTGTATCCTTAAAAAAAGTATGTTCTTTATTTGAATTCAAACTATTTTCCTTTCACCTATTCAAACAATGCACTGTTCACCCAATTACTCAAATGTGGAACAATTCAAACATCGAATCGGGTTTAATTACGTATCGATTGAAGCCCAAGATATCGGCGCCCTATTTAGCTCATTAGGTCATCGTAGAGGTTTCAGTATCGATACGATCTCATTCGATAGGTCGATTGAGATTCACGCGAGTCGTGGACAAAGTTGACATATTAATGTTTTATGGATTTATTTTAAAAGTTTGATCATGATTTCAGTTCTTTTTACTTTAGATGCGAAATAATTTCGTAAATTTAAGAGCTACGTATTTGTCTAATGGAGTTCTTTCCTTTTTTGTCTTATACTGTCCATGTCATCTTTTAATATCTCAATAAAGATAATAAACTTGTGGGATATTATTAGTGAGGTCAAACAATTATCTCAATATACCGAGAAAAATAATTATCTTGCATAAAAAATACATCAAACTTGTATTAAACGAACAAAAAGAAAAAAAAAACTCGTGAAAAAATATTCCGAATTCAAAAAACTTACCCTTTAATTAAATAAAATGAAAATAAACTAATACAATGAAGTTAGAAAAGCACTGAAAACAGTTCACCGATGGCTGATATTTGTAAGTGTTGTAAGAGTTGTAATTATCGTATCGATTCGGAGCATCGAGTCGCGGCGCATCCCGGTCGAGGTGGCAAATGCGGTTAATTAGGTAACTCTTGAAATCACTAGCGAATACAGGGTGGTGAAGGAATCGATTTATATTTTTTTTATATGTATGAAGCGTTAAATGCTTTTTTAATTTGGAGTTGTTTGTGGGTATTGTTTATTTCAAACATTTTTTTTTTGGATTTATATAAACGGAGTAAAGACAGTTTTCTTTAAAAAATATATGATAATAATATATATATGGAGTAAAGATTTAAAGACAGTTTTTCTTAAATTTTGTTTGTTTTTATGTGTCAAGAGAGGTCTAATCCATTACAAATATTATAAGTCGGTTCTTTGTATTAAATTTGAATAAGTAGGTCGATTAGACTTTATTATACAGAATACCTAAACAAATTATACCGTTGACATAAAACATGTATGAACTCGCTAATAAATAATATTTTATACATATATTTTTATTTTATGACATGTTATTGTGTGTGAATGTGTTTGTTTTACGATCGGACGTATAGTAAGGCACGTGTCGAATAATATTGATCATTCGATATGTAAATAAACAAGTCTTTCGCCGTCAATTTATAACTACTAGTCATTAAGTTCCATTGGGACCTCGTAAAAATATGATTATGATTCGAAATTCTGATTATGATTTTTATTGTAAAAGAAAGTCGGATTGCTTTTAGATGTTTGTTTGTTAATTTTTGTGTTATTACTTATTTTATTGTGAGTTTTGTTTTAAATAACTAACTTATACATCTCGATGGGTAGTTAGTTATAACTTGTTATATTTCTTTCGTAATATTTATCGTTTATCAAATTTTCTTTGATAATTTCAGTAGACAGCAGACAATTCAGCTTTGTTCTGTAATGAAAATGGTTATGATTACGTAACGATATTTGATATGAATTTAACAACGTACTTTGACTTCCTGTGCTGTTTTACAGAACATTACAGATCTTACTTAATTTTAATTTCATGTAATACATAAAAAAAGTTGAATATTACAGGTTTAATATTATTTAATATCAAGGTATTACAATAAAATTAATCATTGTTCGCTACACAACAACTAATGATTACTCATACCGAATCACCCTGTATCCACAACAAAGAGTCTCGTTCCCACAGTCGCACATACGGTGTACAGGGTGCGTCACGAAGTAACCCAGTGTCGATACCGCGAACGTACCAAATGCCGCCGGCACTTTACTATGCAGTTTACACACCATCCCATCTTTTTTAACAGTTATTCTACATTCAAAAAGTTTGGTAAGGTGTAGAAACTTTTTGATGAATTAGTTTTAGTTTTTGTACCAAGGAAGTTTTGATTGGTTTTCTACGCTATGGTTTTTAGGTTTGGTTATGCCAAAAGCCTATTAGATGGTTTTGTAAAAAAAGTTTTTTTAACTACATATTGGTTTTAGGTATTCGGTAAGAAATACAGAGATTTTTCATATTTTAGAATACGATTGTCATTTTGTCAGTGAAATTTAAGCACGGACCCTAAATTTCAATTATTTTTCATTTTATAAAGATCCGTAACAGATTTAGGCTTATTAAGGGATTGAAACTGTTAAGATGAGTTTAGCTTATAATATGACTGTCAGTTAAAACGCGCTCCGAAAACACTTTTGTTTTAATTCGCCTAAAACGATTAAATACTAAACATCAGACATTAATCTCATGACCAAATCTTCTTATTTCCCAACTTACTGTACCGACAATTATATCTTCAAACAGAATTAAAAATAATATGGTTAAATGTAATTTTTTTTGAGATTTAAAAAGGCTTAACCATAGATTTGGGAGATCAATCTTAATCCACTTTGGGGGCAAACGGTTGTCGTTTTAATTCTACGAATTTGAAAAAAGAATTTACGGTAGTTTATGAAAATAGCTGTTTATTTGTATTCTGTATTTAAAAAATTAAAAAGATTCTATCACGTCTTAATATTTTAAGAAGATTTGAAACTTTTTGAATTCAGAAGGCCTTTGCGGCGGTCTTGAAGCAGCTAATTTAAATAACTGTTCTAAAGTACTGGATTTAAAAATTGTCAATGCATTTGGAATAGACGACATGTATTGTATACCTAAAATCCTTTTTGTACGTCGTTTTTTTATTTTTTCTACTTAGGTTTATTCTTTTGTCTCTTTTACACACTTTAACCCTTAAACATACTTTGTACTCATTTTCTCTATGTTAGGACAGGTTATTGAATCAAGGGGATATTAATCTAACCTTTTGAGGTCTTTTGGCGAATTAACATGAACTCCTGAAGAATTTAATACTTTTTTTTCTTTAATATTAATATGTTTTTCCAATTGTTGTAGATGTAGTCAATGCTTGTGGCGGTGAAGGTGACAGAAGCACGATCAACTTCAGTGGTCTCTTTCTAACAATGAGTAAGAATCATTTTTATAATCATCACGCATCATTATCATTTTTATATAAACGACATTTAATTTATTTACCATTATTTATATGCAAAATATAAATATCATGCTTTAAATATATTTTTGTTAATTAAATTTTTTTAAACATTGGGATGATCTCATTAAAAAAAAACTCAAATAAATAGTAAAAAATAATCTCAAAGTCAATAACGCTATAAAATTATTCTGATCACCTTTTTAAATGAAAAAGATGAATAACGTCGTTTTGAAAAAATAGAATGATATGAATTCGAAAATGCCTGTACGATTATCTAAAATGTATTATTTGGAGACCGCTAGAAAAATATAAAAATATGATCGTGCAAATAAACTATTTTATTAAAAACCACAAGCTTTGTATAACTTTGTTTATTTTGTCTTAATTTTATACAACTTCATAGGTACACTTTACATATTTTTTTATTTAGAAAAATGTAAAACAAAAGACAGTAATATTCCAGTTTTTTTTTACAATAAAAAAAATAAGATGTCTTTCGTTTAATATTTGCTAAATAACAAAAAAAAAACATTGCCTATGGGTTATATGTAAAGAGTTATTAATAAAAAAATTTTGTTACAGGGAAATGCATTATAACAGCAAAAAGGAGACCATGTACCTACGTTGGTGAATCAAACATGAGACTTCGGTCCAACGCATTTCACATTTCATTTACACAACAGTATTCGTGCTTCGTCCCTTAACACCGCCAGAATGGGGTATTTGCAATCAAAAAATTGTTTTTGGCATACAATCGTAAGAAAAACCCACATAGAACCTTATTATTTCAATATGCTCACAAAAAAAGGAAGTACGTTTCAAATTGTGTTCTTTTTGGTATTTAAACTATTTAGAACACAATTTGAAAAATGTTTTTTTTTAAGAACTGAAAATAATTTGATTGTGCATGTCCAAGCCGGTATAGAAAAAAAGTTATGTAACCTCTTTGGAATTCAACTCAACATCTTGACAGTTGACTTTGACATATTCTAATTTTTAAATTAAGAAAAGTATATATAACAAGCAAAAACATTCTGGTGATTTTGTAAATAGAATTTATTAGTGTAAGTGATGGTAGCATTTAAACAGCTTAACTGCTTAATATTTTAATGTAAAAATAATATTTATATTTTATTTAATTAATATTGTTATAGGCTTTCTAATACGTAGAACGTATGCTGTTCTAAAATAAATAATGACTTCATCGGACAAAATTGAAGCAAAAACGTTTTTTTTTCGGTTATTATTTATTTTTAATTATAGTTTGTAACATTCCATAATAATTATGCTTATTTTGTTTGAGGGTTGTTCCTAATACATAGACGTATGGGTAGTGATAAAGTAGGATTTTATACTACGATAATTTGGATAATCGATTTATCTTAAAATCGATTATTGGTTAACGTAGTAAGTATAATATTCGAATTGTATTGGTAAGTAAGCAGTAAATAAGAATGAATATTTTAAATATTGTTAATTTAAATGCTTCTATAATTATACGCCAACTGAATGAGACAGCCCATAAAGTAAGAGAACATTAGATTTAATTACACAGTAAGCTTTTAATAACACAAAGTTTCTTCACAAATAAATTAAACAAAATGAAAGTAGGACTTTGCAATATTTCGACATAATCGAAATAACACGTAAAGTTTATTACAAAATAAATTCCTTAGCTGTCTTTAACAAGATATATAAATAAATATTTATATATTAACTGTCACACAAGACGCACGCTTGTTATTAATATGCTTTAAAATAATTGGAGAGTATAATGAAGAATAATATTCGAGTGTTATTTGAAAGGAACTGTTATAACTACAAAAAATATCATAATACTTTTGGAGCTGTTATTTAGTAACAGGTATTTTAAACCTGGTTTAATATGTAACTATCAGGTAATATTTGAATACAACATGTGCCAATAAACGGACAGTTTGTCTGTCACTAGCCATATTTTTGATATAGATTTAGATGTAAAATATTATATTACTGACCAATTTATACGTATTATGTATGTATGTATTACAATCATTAGAGTGATGGTAAATAAATGATTGATTAATTATTATGTTGGTTTCATTTTCTGAACTGGTATTTTACTTCCCCAATATCACAATATCATGAGTCGGTAAAAGCTTCATCAAAATAGGTCGCATAGTTTCAATATTAGTCGGGAAAACAAATTGATAGAAACGTAACAGCAATGTAGAAATGTAGAAATGTAACAGCTGTTTTTTTAAATAATAACAGATACTTCAATACTATTATTTTTACAGCACAAGAAATCGAATCTGTTCCATTGTTTAGACATCTCTTCAATCGCTAATACCAAATTACCAATCAAAGGCTGCGGTTACACTGTAGAGTATCATGCATTGCTTCCACCGACATACAGACCAGTTATATCAGTTTTTACACACACTAAGAGCGTTGGTCCACCGCCGCCGTCACCGTCACGTCACCGAGAACGAGATGACGGCGCCGAAGTAGCGGTAGATACATTTAGAGCGTTTTACTTTTGCCTCGTGTCCACCGCACATCCGTCATCCGAGCGCCGCGTCATATTAAACTCGGCCCGAAATAATCTCGTTCTAGGTGACGTGACGGTGACGGTGGCGGTGGACAAATGCTCTAAGGGTGCATTTCCATTGAAGCTGAGTGGAGTTCAATCGACTAATCACAATGCATTGAAATTGTCAAACAACGCACTGACATTGTCAATTTTTCTCGTAATTGTGATTGAACTTCGCACCACTCCGCACCACTCCTTACCGCTCCGCTCCGCTTCAATGGAACCGTACCCTTATATCAGTTTTACTCAACACGTCGCGTCACAGCGTAGTGAGATCGCAGCTCAAGGTATACCCGAGGTTGGAACTCGATGAGTAATCGAAAGGAGACTAGCTGTCTGCCACCGCGTTACACGAACCAATTTACATACCGGTCCCATTTGAGATTCACATTTTAATACTTTTTTTGTTATTAATTTTATTGCAATATTTTTTCTTTTGCGTAGTCGAGGGCGTGTTTTGATTGTGGAATACAACTTAACATCCTAATTTTAATAGAGAAGATGGCTGGACCATCTTGTAATAGAGAAGATGGTTGTGGTTACCACCTGCTTGGGATCCCATCATCAACAAGCTGAAACCACAAGCAAGTCCCAACACTGCAAGATCTCAAGACGCTGTTAGCTCTTTTTGCGTAAATCGTAACGTTCCTTATGTATTTGGCAGTAGCTGCAATATTTTTACTTTTTCTTGTATATACGCATAACACTTCGGTCTTCTGTGGCCACGGTTCCTGTAAAGGGGCCGAAACGTCAGATAAAAATGTAAAATAAAAGTGAAGTATATCCGTAAAACTAGTTTCAATTAAAAAAATAAAATCTCTTGTTTAATATGTATATTCGTTGTCTTAATATATTCAAGACGAAATGAAAGTGTTGAGTGCAAAGTTCACATGAGTCAGGAAACATAATGAATATGTTGTTCAGAGATACAGCTTGTGATTCATCTTGGAATAAGGTAAGTAGTACAATGTCTTACTAACATCAGACAATCGATGTAGAATGTATATATACCTTCTTAGGAGTTCTGCTCGTCTTTTTTATGCTAACTGTCCCTATTGGACTTGTCAATGTCACTTGTCCTTGTGATTGTTATCCCTAGCTGTCCTTAGGAGTTGTCCCTAAGAGGACTTGACCCCGTAAGGGCCGACACTGCGTTAAGCGTGCGCACGCCGCGGTTCCATACAAAAGAGAACCGTCGCGATGCCCGACGCGTGCGGTGTCTGTGAACCGACGCGTGCGCATGCGACGGGCGCACGCTTAACGCAGTGTTGACCCTAAGGCCTTAGCTCCTTCACCGCCTCATCATCAGCGAGGGCGAGACCCAACCCCCCAATATATCACCTTTAACTAACTTAATGAACGCAGTATTAATTAAAAACCGCAAGACAGTATGAATATAATTTTTAATAGTATAGTATTTTCCATACATTTACGAGCGTATCTAGTGACTCAGATACTGTCATAATCGTAAATATCGTGACTGTCTAAAAATGTCCGCAAACTTAACCTTTCATATTAAACTGGCTATCCACTAAAGTGGGCTACAGATAGCTATAACGCTATTAAGCTATAATACTATAATCTGGTACTGTATCACTTTGCCATTAGTAAACATTAGAAAATGTGACCTAAGTCTGCCTTTTCCCCAGAGCTATGCTTTGCTATGCTACGTATGGACCCGATAATTTCAAACGTAGCACAAAACATAATGGTAATATCCGCCAATAGCATCAAGCGTAGCATAGCAATGACATAGCGTAGCATAGCTTTGGTGGTAATACAGCCTTATCTCACCGTGGGAACTTGAATATAAAACATAGCTTTCTCGCCATCCACGGCTACCGTTCAAAACAATCTGATATGACAGATATGAACAAATTATTAACCTTTATTATAATGTTCTTAAAGTTGAATTTACAGCGGTAGAGTGACGCATGGATAAGTTTTGTGATAAACGGATATGACTGTCTCTTAAATAACTTTTACCGTATTTAGTAAGTTGACTAAGTGATATTAACTCTAGTACTTGTTAAGCAACATGCAGGGCACTACTTGGATAGGAGGCCGATAGTGGCATATCTATCTGAGTTATTCGGAGGACATGTTAAAGTTTTAGGATTGTGGTGCCATTATAGGATCGAGTAAGAATCGTTTTGGATGCATCGATCAGGAACAACACACTAAGCTTATAATATCACTAGCCGCGCCCCGCGGTTTTACCCGCGTTGTGTCCGTTCCCTTGGGAGTTTAGTTTTAGGGATTGAAAATATCCTATAACCTTCCCGATGAATGTGACTATCGATTACAAAAAGAATTATTCAAATCGGACTGGTAATTCACGAGATTAGCTCGAACATACAAACAAACTTACTTTTACCTCTTTATAATATTAGAATATATTAACACTAATATTGTCCTAGTGATTATGGTACGATGTGCTACACATATAAAATCGGTTAAGTATCGTCTCATTTTGATGAGCCCCAGCCGTAGGTGTGTAAACAAATTAAGAGGATTAATAAACGACCCACTAGTATCATTGAAACATCTTCTCCAAAACAATCAATAAACAAAACAAAGTCTACATTCTAAGTTCGACAGAGACTTCCCAAGTCGCAATAGAATGAAACAAATAGTCTAAAACACGATTTTGTACCGCGCTAATTTCGCTCTCGGCGTGAAATGTACCACGATTGTAAGCCACACAATACGCGGAAGTCGAACTGTCTGTTTGTTTTAACCTCTAAATCTCATTTACAATAGTAGCTGCGAGCTATTTTGTTTAATTTTGCTGTAGTTCACACGGTTTTTGTTGATCAATTTCTGAGCAACAAGTCGTTTGAACCTATGTACAATTTAAAGTATGTTTTCGCCAGCGACTGCAGCAGCACGCAGCAATTGCCGACCGCATGCAGCACTTGTGGTTTCTATGAATTTCTGTGAAAGTTATTTCGGGGGACACTGCTGTCGCGGCATGCCGTTTGCGGTGGGGCGGCGTGAATGATTTCGAAAAAAGAACACCGCACTGCTGCCCGCAGACACTGATGAAATTGTCGGTCCCGGTTATTTCAATTGTAAGACCATATCGGAGGCCTTAAAACGGGCTAAAATCTCCGACATCAGGGTTGGCGACTAACCTACACGAACTTACTTTAGTCTGTAATGTCACACTGCAGCGCAAAGGCTTCTCATCTCACTGAAGATCATGAATATTAGTTTGATGAACACCTAACACGTACCTATATTTAGCCATCTAAGTGTGTCAACTGATTAATAATTTATTATTTCCGCGACAGACTGATTGTCTCGTCATAAATTAACGCACATTTTATTATAAAAATCAATCACCATATAACCTAAAAAGCTGATGACACATTTATATAATCAGACATTTATATAACAAATATATACCGTCGACTTCAAGGATAATGTAATATTAATAAAGTATGCAAATTAAAAGTTTGATTTGCAATAAATCAATCGTTGATTGTTTTAATATTCATGGACATATTGGGCAGAGGTCTAAACATTATTTTGAGACTAGCACCACTTCACTAATTTACTCGAATTCAGCCCATTTTTTAGAAATATGGGAATAAGAGTGACTTTATAACATTCATATTGAATGTAGCTATCATATCTTAAAAGAATGATTCAAATCCGACAAGTAGTAACAGAGATTAGCGATTAAACCATCAAACAAAATTCTCTTTAGACTATTGCATTACTTATTGCATTAGATAGATTAATTATGTTATCGTTACAAAACTGAAAAATCTGTTGTCCTTACGTCTGTACTCGGAGATATGAAATGCTTCCTTAGTAGAGATTTAATGAGTGATTTTGATAGGTAATGTACGAAAAAAATAGCCCATTAGTTAAATATCGATTTAATGGACGTCTTTAAGTGTGACTCCGACTTTCTTTTATTGTTATATTGTATTAACGCTTCCGTGGTCTAGTGGTGTATACTCGCCTGCCAAGACTGAGGTCCCGAGTTCGATTCTCAGGTCGAGCGATCAACATGTTTCCTACTTTTCAAACATGGCTAGGGTTTGAGATCACCAAACCGCATTAGGCTAGCGTGGAGAACGCCTAATCCTCCTCACTGTACCGATATCTTGTGAGAGGAGAGGTCTTTGCCCAGCTGTGAGACATTACAGGCTAATACTTCTTTTCTTATAGATCTATCTATTTGCCTATTACTTATAGTAAGTATATGTAGTTTAGAACCCACAAACACTAATCACTCAAACCTAAATTACTTGTTAAAACTCCAATCAATTCTAATCCTCGTTTAACAAGACAAAGCTTTGCATGTTAGTGTATCTGTTACAAGAGTGGCTATCTACAATGTGGGCGCATTGTGGGTGTTCCGGCCGATAATGAGACTAATTCACACACTCCGACACCACTACAATCTGTGAAAGTGTTAGTATGTACTTGTGTTAGATTTGGTATCAGTGCCCTATGATTTATACTTTATTATTGCTTATTATAGTAATTGTGTCCCACGTTATACTTATTGTACTGTCTGGCTTGTGGCCGCCTTATTAATAACTAACAGCGTCCCGCGGTTTTACCCGCGTTGTGCTCGTTCCCGTTGGCATTTCGGGATGAAAAATAGCCTATAACCTTCCCGTTGAATGTGGCTATCTATTACAAAAAAATAATTATTCGAATTGGACTGGTAATTCCTGAGATTAGCTCGAACATACAAACAAACAAACAAACTTACAAATTTTACCTCTTTATAATATTAGTACAACATATAGATATAATGCGTTTTGGGTAGGAATCGTATCGTATAGGAAGTTTTAGATCGTCTAAAGACCACCGACATGGTCTAACGATTGAGGGTCTAACGTGCCTAATTCTAGTTTAAACTAGAATTTGAATCTGTGGGTCAGTGTTGCCTTTAAAAGAAAGTACCTTTGATCAGCAGTAGAACTATACATAATTTAAACGTACTCACACGGGTTTTTTCGCGTTGGAAAGTTTATAAAGCAAGTAAATAACTTACTTTTTTTATAACTATACAACTATACAGACTATCGTTGCATTTAACACTGACTGGTGCTATAGATAGGTAGCGGTGGCGTAGTTTGGGGGATATCTTTGCCCAGCTGTAGGACAATACAGGGTAAAAAATAATATCCCACGACAGGGCAAAGGTTTTTAACCCTAGGTATATAGGACGAAGGAGGTAAATAGTAAAACTTCAACTGACACGAATTTCAGTAATTAACACACAAACGGAACTTCAACAGAATATTATTTAATATTCCAACAAATTGTTCTCTAACCACACTTGATTGGTTTCTAGGAAAAACCACAAAATATTTTATTATATTTCTTCATTCATTCCCATTCAATGTTTTAATTGATAGTTCCGTTTCAATAAACTCTGGTTTTTATTTGTTTTTCTTTCATTTATTATATTTAAATAAAGAAACGAAATTAATACACCACTAGCAGCGCCCCGCGGTTTTACCCGCGTTGTGTCCATTCCTGTGGGAATTTCGGGATGAAAAATAGCCTATGTTACTCGTGGATAATGTAGCTTTCGAATGGTGAAAGAATTTTTAAAAACGGTCCAGTAGTTTTTGAGCCTATTCATTACAACCAAACAAACAAAGTTTTCCTCTTTATAATATTAGTGTAGAAGTATAGATAATTGTAAAAAATTTACCCGTGTTCACGGTACATATATTTTGTCTAAAAGTATTGTTGCAGCAACATGTTGATGTGTTGCTGTAATCTGTTCCATGCATGCAATGTTCATTCATTAATTGCAGTGTTGACGAGATGTTATTGGCTGATGAGGGGGAACACATGTTTACATATTATTCCAAAATACTTTAAACAATTTTCAAGGCACTTTTCACTACACGAGCATTGATCGATTGAACTTAAAAGAAATTCAATCAATGTCTAACAATTACTTACCATTTAATTCCTAATTTAAAATCATAAACAAACACGTTTAATATAATTGACGCCAATAAACAAGTGATCGAATCTACACCTCAATGAGATGAAGACAAATCATTCTCCATGAAAAATAATTAACTTTTCAAACCAATACCGTCCTTAAAACAAAGGGCATAGAGTTGACGATACCTTTTCATAGTATTAAGGTTTGCGTGCAAACATATCGTTAATTCGAGTAGAGAACGAACTAAATCGGTACCTTTCATTCACTATTCGTTGTTAATCAAAATGCTTCGTTAAATGAATGAGTAGTTATGGCCGCGGTTCTACTTGTATATAAAAAACAAGTTTTTATTCATATCCTGCTAATATTACAAACGCTAAAGTGTGTGATGATGTGTGTATATATGTTTGTTAATCTTTCACGGAGAAGTTATTGAATGGATTTCGATGTTTTTTTTTCATAATAATATGTATATGTACATATTTTCGTCCATGAGTAGAAATGGTACAAAATTATTAGGTGTTATATGTTTTAATATGTTCGTAAATGCATGTGTGTGTGAAAGTTTGGGATATATGTATATTAGAGGAGAGTTAGTTATTATTAGTTTAATTTATTCATTGGGCAGGTAATTGATGTTCAACCATATTCAAAATCTGAACGATTTGTATAGAACCTTAGGTACTACAATAATGGCATTTAACATTCAGGCCACGTCGGAGGCCTTTGGTTTAAAACTCCGACACCAGGGTTGACCACTAACCAACTCGAATTTACTTACTAAATTATTTTTAATACTAGCAGCGCCCCGCAATTTTACCCGCGTTGTCCTCGTTCTCGTAAGAATTTCGGTATGAAAAATAGCTTGTAACCTTTCCATTGCAAAAATAATTGTTTGATACGAAATGGTGGCTTAGTAGTCGATTCGCACGAACTCGCCCGAAGCGTGCCAATCGACACCTTTGAATAATATTATTTTTTTCTGTAGGCGATTCGCCCGAAGTTAATTTGTTTTGAGATAAGCGAGTTCAAACAAACAAAATCTTCTGCTTTATTATATTTGTATAGATTTGATCGTACATTATAAGAAAAGTTTTGCATAATAAAATTTTTGTATTCAGTTGATTAATTGAAAACAGAGCTAGCTATTCAAATATTGAAACATCATTCAAAGGTTATTCATCATTCATTCGAATGACGAATACTCATTCAAGTAATAAACATGACACAATATGACACAAATGACACACATGTAATCCTGTTCCCTTTCTAGTGTCAGTAGTATCTACATTTCGACACTCCATGAATGATGCGGTCAACCGTCTGAGATCACTCATTGCGGTTGACTCCGCCAAAATACCATGAAATTACTTGTCTGGTTCCGTGTAGGTGATGTTGAGAGAGTGTTTGATACTTGTGTATTTTAATTTTATGAAGTCGTGATCATTTGTTTTTGTCATAATTTTTAGTTAAATGTTTCGTAATTTCAACTGTCAGAGATGTTATATAAGTTTTGTAGCTAACGGGCAAAGCAACATTGTGTCAGGAAGTATTTTTTACGTATATTATTGCATACTTTTGGATTAACTGTGTCTTTGTTTCTTTGTCATTTGACACTTTTAACCGGCTTCAAAAACTTTATAATTTTTATTTTTATGACAATCATTGAGATTTTTGTAGTAAAAAATATTTGAAAAAACGCGTCGATTAATAATCGCGAAAATCAGTCCCTTCAATTAAAATACAAACCACTTCACAACAAATTCTACACAAACTCTAGAAAGTCAAAATTCAAGATCAACAAACAAAAAGCACGTGTTTACAATTAAAAACATTTTGTTGAACAAATCATTTGTCTTAACAATTAAAAGCCGTCACGGTGTTTAACTTATAACGGATAGATTTCAAATTATAGTTTGGTCACGGTGATATTCACCCACGTACTTCCGTGTTGGACGTAATGATCTGATATTATACCCGCACAACACTGCCTCTAAAGTTGTCCAATAAATCACCGTACATTGTTAATTTAGGCGAAAGCCTCATAAACATTCAACGGTTGATTAGCGATAAATCCTCGCGTCAAATTGTAGGCGAAATTGATTGTCTGTGTGTCGTAGGTTTTAAATTAGTGCCTAATGATGGTGTTGTCGCTTTTTAGGATTTTGAAAGTTTGAAGTTTTTTCTCCTGATTGTGAATGAGAAATCTAGATTAAAGTCTCTAAATATTTATGTTCCGATGAGTCGATCATCATCAGATTGATTCTTTGAATTGCTTGTGTTTGAAGTTTGACTGAGCAATGTTAGTTTATTGCGATTGGTAAGCAACGTGCAGCTCGGCCTTTATTTTGATGGGTGGCCGATATAAGCAATTCTATCTGAGCGCTACCGTGCTTCGGAGGGCTCGTTAAGCAGTCGATCCCGGTTCAATCGTTACACTATGTCGGAGGCCACTAACCGACTCGAAATGAATGAATGAATGAATGAAGGAATGTTTTGCCACCAGAGTTATGCTAAGTTGTTACTTCTGTAGTCATTGGATAGACCCAAACTAAGGTCTAAGCTTGTATTATTGAATCTAACTGATACTATTACGTATACACTCACACAATCCCACACAAATTATCACTACATAGTATAAAACAAAGTCGCTATTTTTGTCTGTTTGTTTGTCTGTATGCTGAAATCTTTAAAATTACGCAACGGATTTTTGCGGTTTTTTGTAATAGGTAGAGTGATTCAAGAGGAAGGTTTAATGTATAAAAATTCCCGAAATTCCCACGGGAACGGGTACAACGCGGGTAAAACCGCGGGGCGCTGCTAGTCTGGAATAAAATTGACATCCGCGTTCGGCGCCAACAACTATACCTGGGACCGTCAGCACATATTTTTGACTCATACTTCTTAATACCATCTTCAATGATGAATGAACGACGCTCGAAATGAATAAACCTGACGGATAGTCAAAGTCAATGAATGTCTAATTAACTGGCACGCTATAAGAACATAAATAATACTTTTCTGAATCTCCAAGTGGGTGTTATTTATTTTATGGCCAATTTAGAAGCGTTGATTTTTGACGAACTTGGTCTGTTCAGTTTATTATGACAATTTTAATTATACACTAGCAGCGTTCCGCGGTTTTACCCGCGTTGTGCCCGTTCCCGTGGGAATTTCAGGAATTTTTATACTTGTAAACCTTCCTCTTGAATCACTCTATCTGTTAAGAAAACTGAATCAAAATCCGTTGCGTAGTTTTGAAGATCTAAGCATACATAGGGACAGACAGTTAGACATACAGCGGAAAGCGACTTTGTTTTATACTGTGTATATACATACATATATGTATTAAATTTTCGTATCACAAGGTAATATCTGGTATTGTAACTTTAGACTTATTGTTCTTTCTTGTAATCCTATTCTAACATTGTTGTATAAAATTAACATTATGAAATTTCGTAATAGAGTGCTGCCTCATACACTATTTCCATTCTTACGTGGCAAGTATTAGTTCTTGAATGGGAACCATTCGTGTGACTGTGATTACAGAGAAAATAGGCATATGAATTACCTTGGTTTTGCATATTCTGAACTAAGCTCTAGGCTCGCTACAACGTACCGTTAGAATAACTGTAGTCCCGTAGGAATGCTTAATTATGCATCCCTTCATAGGGACAGTTCATCCTTAAGTTGGGACAAAAAGATACACAATGTACCTCAGTGGGTAAACAAAGTATATACTAACTAGATCCAGCTAGCCCTGATAATATACAAAATCACATGGTTAGTTAGACCCAAACTAAACTCTAAGCTTGTATTAAGGAATCTATCTGATACTGCTACATAAACATACGCAAATACTTTTATATGACACCCAGACGTCGTTGCCAACAACTATGCACATACATAAATTGTCGACTCCGGGCGGGAATCGAACCCGCATCCCCCGACATTGTAAGCGCTCTCATATGCTTCTGTGCCAACGGGCTTGTCAGACTAATTAATAACTATACACTATATCAAGTTACGTAGTACAGTAGACGGCATACCAGCGTATCTACAACACTGATCCATGCCCCAAGTCATCATAAAAATAACCAGTTGTCCATACAAATTCAAGGTCCAAACGATGCTTATAATTAGTAACTGTTTGTGGATTCAAGTCCACGTCTATTCAAGTCAAGTCAAGTAAACAAATGCAAGTCCATTTATTTGTCCAAGTTACCTAGTCGACAAGATGTCAGCAAGTTTAGTACACTTTCTGGTTTACAAGTAAAGGTTACAGATGGTGAGTTGCGAAAGATATCGTCTGATATCGCGGCGTTATGTCACGAATGCGGGCGGCCCGGCGACCTGCGTGGGCGGGGTGCTAGTGATGGGATTGAGATCGATAGGGTGTTTCGTTTTATCGATTTTTGAAGCGATTGATGTGAATATGTTATTGATATGAGCAGTCATGTCAGAAGCCTTTGGCTGCTCAATAACTCTGACACCAGGATTGGTTAGGTTGACCATCCACTCGATAAGAAGAAGATGAGCAGTTGCAAACGTATTTAAGTATAGTGGTATGGATTTTTTATTATAAAAATGTTATCGATATTTTAAATACATAGTATTAAACCTTTGTTATATTGTAGTTCATATAAACGCTCATTAGATTAGGGACTTCGTTATTTTATTCAACTGAATTTGTAAACAATCAAATGTTCCACTTAATTTAAATCCACCAACAAAACAATAATATCTTCTTTTTTATTTTTTTTTAAGATTATAAGCATGACATTATACATTTTGTAATTTAACACAATATTAATAAAGTATTTGTACTACCACGCCCGTGCAATCATTTAAAGTAAGTAGTCCTTTATATAATTACTGGTCTGTATCAATATTTTACTGTATAAAATCATATTACTATCTAATACAGTATTTCATAATACCATAACATAAGCTAATAACATATTTATCACTGTCCACCACATTCAGAAAAACAAAAGAAAAATGAAATGTCAATTAATTTAAAAAAGGAATATGTCGATAGCACCAAAGACATCCCAACACTAGTTCGACTGCAGGCGCAATCTTCACCGAACCCGTAGCGGCAATACCGACAGACATAAGGTCACACTACGGACCCATAAGGCAGGTATTAAAATATATAGCCTTGTACGTTTAATGTCTAATGCCATTTCATTTACAGTCCTCCATTGCAGATGCCAGTACTCTTACATCAGTTAGTATTGTTATCGAATAGTTATAGAATTGTTGTAGTAAAGTGGCGGTAAATTACGTTTGGGGTTAAAAAAAATTGAAGGACAAAAAGATTTTGTTCTACACTTTCATTCTGTTTATTGGGAATGAATTAGTTTTTGGACAATTGTTTTTCTAAAGAAAAAAAAAAAGAAATAATCGCTATAAAAATCTTATAGATGTTAAAACTCAAAATAGGATTTTAAAATAATATTAGTTTAATAATTGATATAAAAGATGCTGTAATTAATTAATGTATTAAAAACTACTGAATAAATTATTATTTGTCAGTATTCATTAATATTTTTAATATCCATCCAATTTCACGATAACAATGAACCCATTGGCACGAGCGTATTTTTAGCACGCGTCAAAAAGCGCTAAAGAAAGCGTAAAAAAGCGCTAGAGCAAATGAGGCTTTAGAGTTTATACACCCTTTGACGGCCTCTAGATTACTAAATTCACATCCGGATCAAAGTTTAAACCAAAGTCACTAAATACCCGATTACTATTAAACTATGTATGAGTCAATATCTTATCTAAATAATCTATAACATCAATGAACGTGACTAAAGATGTACAGGAAATGCCTTCGCATTAATCATTTTTTTACTTGAATTGTTTATCAATATCTATGAAGGAAACATTGGGTGATGAAAATTTTGTATAATATGACTAATGAAACCAAGGAAAGGTACAAGTTTACCGCTTAAGGTACTTAAATGACTTTTTTCTTAAGGAATATTAATTGGCCGGCTTGCCAACCATAGATAATAACTACATAATATAAAACAAAGTCGCTTTCCGCTGTCTGTCTATGTATGCTTTCTTTTAAACCGGATATTGACGCGGTTTTTTAAAATAGATAGTGATTCAAAAGAATCATGTTACTTTTCGGGCAATCAGGTGATTCAGCCTGCAATGCCCTAACCAAACTGAAGACAGTCTCACAAAGTGATTTTTGTGAGATATCCCCACCGGGAATCGAACCTGGAACCTCCGGATCGTGAGCCGAGCGCTCAAACCACTAGACCACGGAGGCTGTTCACTTCAAAATCTATCCATAAGATTGCCATACTATAAGGGTCAACACTGCGTTAACTTTTGCGCTAACTCCGGTTCACTTTTGTATGACACCGCACGCGACGGTTCACTTTTGTATGAAACCGCGGTGTGCACACGCTTAACGCAGTGTCGGCCCTAAATGAATTACCCCATCGTCTGACAAACGAAAACCATTTCCCAATCAGAACTTTTAAAACAATTGAGTCTAGTTTAAGGCTGTGAAGGAAAACAGTGTCAATCCATATAAGTAAGTTATATTTCAAACACTTTGTTTCCTCTGTACTCGGTCGTTTGAGAGGAAATATGTCTGTTTGTTCCGCATATATATAACAATGTGTTTACAATTCGTTGCGGACGTACACTTATTTGGTAAAGTTTAGTTTTCGAAATGTAAACGTCAGAATATAACAATACAAAGAGAGTATTGAACTATATTTTATAGGTATAAAAATTATTTGTAGAGCCTCTTGCTTTTACCGGCGGTCCCGCGGGAATTTCAGGATAAAATGTATCCTATGTGTTATTCTGATGTATAACCTACTAGCAGCGCTCCGCGGTTTCTCCCGCGTTGTACCCGTTCCCGTGATAATTTCGGGATGAAAAATAGCCTATAACTTCCCGTTGAATGTGACTATCTATTACAAAAATAATTATTCAAATCAGACAGATAATTCCTGCGATTACCTCGAACATACAAACAAACAAACTTACAAATTTTACCTTTTTATAATATTAGTCTAGATATAACTGCAAAGTTTTATCTAAATTCGTAGTATGTAGTAACAAACATACATACATCCTCACAAACTTTCGCATATATAAGTAGGACAAAGTATTTTGATTTGCTGACTGTACTGTACGTATTACATTGTTTGTATGCGCCGGCGCCGGTACGTTTGTACCATCAAACTTCGTAGTGATGTGTGTGGTCTTCATGCATTTTATGTTTGAATGTTAATTATTAAATCTCAAGTAGACTTTGAGACTTGAGTACTTACCGTATATATGTAAGCCAAATGTACAAAGAACACTTATATTTTGAAAAACAATTGGAAAAGCTTGTAGAATTTAAGGACAGTTACAGTAAGCGCTATTTTTCTTACAATAATTAAAAAGTAGTCGATTTGTCGAAGATCATCTGAAGACCATAGTCTAATCTGAAGCGAAAGAAGGTGCTTTCATTACATTCTCACCCCATCACTGAACTCAATCAATAGAAGAAATTGTCTTTGGTTGTAAAATCCATAATACATTATGACTTTATGACTCAGCCAAAAAATCAGCCATGACAGTTTGAATTTTAACTCTACCTATAACCATTATTATTTGTTTAAACGGGAACTTACGTACGACGGAGGGTACTGTTGAATACAACAAATAATAATGACATTAACGTACGTTTCAATTAATAGTAAAATATACATATAACCACTCACATATTCAACACTGTACTGTACACACATACATATGTGGATGTTTTCCGCGCTTCCCATCTCTATCCGACGGCCGCACTCACGAGGACCGCCCTCCATTGTCCCGGGACAGATTACAATAATTCCCGCCAAATCAAAACCCATTTGGGTATCGAGCTATCGACTCTGATGTTATTAAATCAACGTGATGTAGTAGAGATGCGGTGTTTTGATACTTTTGGTGGAAATGGTCATAGAGTTTTATGCCCGTACTAAGAAACGTCAAATGCTTGCTTAGTAGATATTTGATGAGTGATTTTGATATGTTATGTTAGTAAAATTACGTCAATTAGTTAAATGCCTATTTAATGGATTACTGAGTGCGGCAGTTTTAAGGAAATGGTTAAAAATTTGTCATAAAAAAGCTTGGTAAAGTCCATTTTCACTTGTCGGCTGTCAGATCCGGCAGTCGTATTCGCTCGTGTTCATTCCTGACCGGACGACACAAAATCGGAGTCGGAAAAGGGTGTTTAGCGTTTTGCCACCGAAACTTACATCGAACGTACTGGACAAATGTCTTCAATTGCCTGTATGAATGTATAGTCTGTGCTAAGCATCTAAAAATTAATAGAAGTATTGTATAAAAGTTAAATTCACTTGCATTAAAGTATCAAAAACTGCAATCCTATTGTAACACTCTTCCTGCACTGTTTATCTGATGCGACAGCTTGCACTATGCTTATTTTACGAGAACAATGTACTAAAACAATGCCTAAATACAGGGTTCATTTCAACACAAATAGGTACCCATTAAGTATTCTATATTCAATACAAACACTGCCTTCTTCAATAAAATTGCCCTCACAGAAACACGCACACCATCATTTGATAGTAATAAGTGGCAATAATAACGTCTATATTCTCTTGACACGCAATAAGAGCCGTAACACCAGTAGCCAGTCATTGAATAGAATAAAAACCGCTTCAATTGCCATAGCTGTTCACACGAAAACGACCTCAATTTCCTACTGTTTGAGGTTGGTATTTGTTTGTTTGAACTTGGTTTATAGTTCCTTTTTTGTGTGGCACGTAAGACCAGTAGCGGGCGGACAATAAGCGATCACTCATCTTGTTAGATAACTGAGATGATTGCATATCACGCTCGCCTCAGGACAAGTTATTTGAATAAAACCTGCATGTTTATGGAACGTTCTTTTTATACTGCTCTGGGTTATTTAAATTATGTTCTGGTTCTATATTTAAAAAGTATTTGCGTAGTCTTTCTGTCTGAGTTAAGGCGTTAAATTAAAAAAGGTTTGTTATTTTTTATGCTTAAGCCAGACCAGAATATGAAATGCACAGGGAAGAGTTTAGTGTCTTTCGACTTTTTAGTTAATAATTGTTTTTTTTTATTTGCTAAGCAAATCTTATAAAAACAGAGGTAATTGCTTCGCAGATAAGATCACTAGACATAGAACACTACATTTTGTGGTTACCGTGGTCATGACACTTTTCCATACATTTTTATACTATTGTTGCGGAGCGAATTTAATTTATCTATAGATCCAGAATTAAATCGTGGGACATCGCTAAAGAATGTAATATAACAAAAACCTTACCAACGTAATCTACGGTTTGATTAAATCGGCATTTAAAACAAAAAAGCATCTGGCAAATTCAAAATGACCCGACGGTATCTAACCAAAATATTTATGAGCATAAACCCAAAAAAGTTTTATATCTTTGTTTTAAAAAATCCTCTATATTTGTCAACGTTGCGAAAGTGCGTTAACCGTTTAACCGTCTCGGGTGTTTTCGACACCACACATTTCGGTAAACCGTAAATCAAGCTAATGTTATCTGCGCGTGAGCTGTCCGATTGATACATTGCGTTCGCGCAACATTTGATTAACGAAATTAATTTGTCACATTCGTCCGAATGTAATTAATTTGTAGTTAACACGAATATATTTCAAAGATTTGTGTCTGGGCTCAGATTTTTTGTTATCAAATACTTTTTAAAGATGTTTTGATTAAGCTATAAGATAGGTATTGAGTTGTTAAGTGCTGAAATTGATGGTCTATCCAATTACCTACATTAGTTATGGGGTTTCTACCGTGTGGCAGTGAAGTAATTAAATCATTGTTACACATAAAATGGAGGGTAAAAGTATCACTGTGTCTGTAAGTAATTTAGATAAAAGTGTCCATTCGTCCACCGTGTAATAAAACATGTTCAAATGCTTATCTCTTGACCACCTCTGAGTCAAAAATTAATGGCCCCAAGATATGATTCAGAACGTACATCCACTCTGATTTTTATTAGCGCCATAACAACCAGGAAGCAAAAAATGCCAATTTGCCTAAACATTTATAAGGGGTCGTTAAAATTATTGTACGTTACCGACCCTTCCAGAAAACTAGTTAATCATCGTATCACAGTCAATAATGATAATTGAGCCTGTAAAATTGTCAATAGGGCCGAAAGGCGAAGGGTGCTTAGTTGCCGCGAACAACAGAAAAAACAAAGCCAATTTCGTCTAATAAACTATAATTAAAATACAAATTTTATTGAGATCCTTCACGCGTTACTTTCGTTGGGTTTTTAATTAATCAAATGTTTTATTGTTAGCGTTAGTCGGTCGGTACCAGTGATGGTATTAGTCGGATGGTCTTCGCATTGTCTGATTTTCTACGGGGCGGCGTGTTAGGGTTAAAATCGGGTGCAATTAATGGTACCTTTATTGCTTACGTAGGTTGATGGGGAAATCGTAGTTTTTTCACTAACATTTCTTGATTGCCGACTATGTTCTTTCATAAGGTTGCGAGCGCCACCTAACACGCTTGTTGTCTTAATATAATTTTCAATTTGACTTTATCGTTGTATATGTGTGAGTTAATCTTTGTGTTTCGTTATTTTACGATACCAACCGCAGCGAAGCTGAAAAGATATTTATTTTTATGAAGGTGTTACACTCGGAAATGTAATTTGTTAATGGAATCGTTTTTAGTTCTTAATATTTATAACAACTTATGATTGTTTTATTTCTTTTATAAGGCGTCATTCGTACAAGCGTTTTTTTGACGCTTTCTTTAGCGTTTTTGTAACGCAGATGAGATTTTTAACCTGAATACCTTATTCTATTGAGACCATAATATTATTGCTGTGAGAAAATAATAATCCTATAAATTTTTATTTACCTATACTAATAAATATCAATAGTAGGTACTTCTCCGTATCTTTTCCTCAGATTTACACAATAGTCTATGTAATGTAATGACCAAAAAATTCTAAATCAACGGCCATTTTAATTCACCTTAAAACACATAACCACGGCACGCGTTGCTAGGCAATTAGTCTATAAAAACCAAATGAACACTATAATTTTATAATAGTAACATTTGCTACAATTATATATGCAATTAAAATTTCGGTTGGTCTGTCAAAACGTCATTCAGTGGCAAGGTGGGATAGACAACCAGTGCCATAGAGCTATGATTATAGTATCATCTGTGAAAGAAATCAGACGAAAATATTGTAATTGGTTGGTTTAATTGTTGCATTGTTTTTAATAAGAGAATTAGAGCGTAAATTGTTAGGAATGGAAGATTGGAGTTTTTGTAATATATATTTTGTTTTGAGAACTAAAAAAGCTGTTTCATAATTGCGGTTAAACAGAACAAAACTTTATTTTGTAAGCCGCTTAGATACGTTACTGCTTAGTACTAAATATATTTTTATAATTTATTTTAGGTTGTTAGACGTAGTTTGAAGCTTTTTGTTGACATTTTAAGAACTTACAAGAGACACAGCTTATTCTGAAGATAACGTTTGATATATAACATTTAGCACTAGCAGAGTTGCATTGAAAAGTTCGCTGATTTGCAGTTTATTAGCTAACGTCACCGGGTTTAAATCCAGCCCTGTCAATATAAACGACCGATACTTTAAGCATAAAACTTAGATATGAAAGATATGTGTCTTTACAACCGCTCGTATTGCAAACCATCATCAATATTTTATTAGAAACCGCACTATGTATGAGTTTACATTTGAACAGACACTCGGGCAATAAATATCGAGACGTATCGAACAATTCTTATAATTACCATCATTCTTGTGTAAATTCATTCGGCAACGTAAAGGATGTTCACAATCGATTCGATTCGATTGTCTATGTAATCGTGATTTCCTTTCTTTGATTATCTTTAATTCAACTCGTGTTTGATTTGTTGATTCGATTTACGTTTCTTAGAACGTATGTAATGAAATGTTTGCCGTGGAAAATGAGTTATACATTACATGGTATCGATTAGACGTAGTGTTGTTACTGATATAATTAAGCTCGTTGATAGAACAACTTAATTTAAGGTTAAGGTATGTTTTCAGTGAATGCTCTAAAAGTTAAGAACTTTTTCTTGGTCGTTCTTTAAACGTAAGACACACATAGTGCGGTTGCGGGCCAATGTGAGAACTTTTGCACAAATACTAGCCGCGCACCGCGTTGTTACCCTCGTTGTACCCGTTCCCACGGGAATTTCGGGATAAAATGTAAAATATCCCATGTGTTATTCTTTCATTACTGTAAAGTTTCATCCAAATCTGTCCAGTAGTTTTTTCGTGAAAGAGTAACAAACATATACATCCATACATCCTTCCTCACAAACTTTCGCATATATAATAATAGTAGGATAGGACAAGGAATACAGCGTCACGCGACCCGCATCATCAAATTCCTATGCAGTTTCCATCGCTATTTCACAGGTGAGTAAACCCTATAGAAACGATACACCTCTAATCATTGTACAAGCAACGTCCATTAGGGCAAGCGCACCAATAATTGGCGATATTTTTTCATATTTTTTGTAGGCCTCTGTAGGCTCAACTTGATGGACGGGGCCACTACGTCTTCTTGGCGTGTCTGACGTATTTTGTTTTTAAATTCTGCATACAGGGTGACTTTCTTTCAAGTTTATGTATGATTGAGCGTTACTTAAAGATTTATTTACTAGCAGCGCCACGCGGTTTTACTCGCAGTGTGCCCGTTCCCGTAAGAATTTCGGGATGAAAAGTAGCCTATAACCTTCCCGTTGAATGTAGGTATCTATTACAAAGATAATTATTCATATTGGATTGGTAGACTCTGGAGATTATCCCTTACAAACAAACAAATTTAGAAACTTTTCCTCTTTATACTAATAGTACAGATAATAAAACTGTTGTTAGTATAGATTAATACAAAATTATGTATTTAGTTGAAGGACTTTCAGTAGAAGAACATATTTTACAGTGAAATTATGTGGGTTTTTCTTCTGTCGCTTTGTAGGTACTGCCAATACTTGTACCTACTTTTCTACTTAGCTATAAGATGGTAGGTGTTTTAAATTTATTAATTTTGAATAAGAATTCAAACCCACCCTGTATCCAACATTCTACCCAGATGCGTATCGATACATTATCGCAAGTAAGCTTACAAAAAGTTGTAACAGAAGCTTTCGCAAATGGGCCCAGCAGTAATGACTACGCTTTAACCTTAATTTAAAACGATACGCTTTTGTATAGGAACTGAGATAACCTATTATAAGTTATTTATTGCGGTGAAATATTTGCAAGTAATTAGGTAGAAAGTTTGCTTCTTATATCCCAGGTTTCGTTTTGTCTATAAGACTTTATGCTTTGAAGTATTGTGTTTCAATTATACTTGATGTTATTGAAGATAGTTTAACAGTTCACCGTTGTCTTTGAGATTTGATTCTATGGTTTTTTTATGAATAAAAGTTTCAGGAATTGCCTTTTTAGGTAACGTTCTATTTTAATTACTCTACTACTTATTATATATATTATGTAACTACTTATTCATCATCACTGTACTGATATCTTCAGTGAGTTGAGAAGTCTTTGCCCAGCAGTGGGACATTACAGGCTAATACTAATACTACTACTACTACTTATTATAACCCGGGATGGATGGATGGATGGATCAATTTGTTACTTTTTCACAGAAAATTTACAGAACGGATTAGATGAAATTATCGTATAGTTAACATTTGGTACACAACAGTAGAATACAGTCTACTTTCCCGATTGCCATTAAAAGGTGGGTAAAACTGCAGGGAATCGTTTGTATTTTATTTACATTGTGTCCATTAAAAACTGCATTATTTTGTCTTCCAATTTTATTCGTACAACTACAACGTTTTACTAAATCATTATTAGAAAGTGTTGAGCCCGCATATCCTTTTAATCTGAATCTCCGATCAAACTATTTGACAAGTAAATTACTTGTCAATTTTAAAAGGCCCGATCCATGGCTACCGCATAAGTGCATAATCAATAGATACATCTACCAAACAGTTCATTTTTTCTATAATATTTGCTACCCTAAGCGTTAAGATTGAACACAATGCGTATTTCATATAATTATCTAATCCAAAACCTTTTAGGTGTAAATTTTAGGATTGATTTCTTAGAAGATCTTCGGATTGTAGGGTGACTGTAAATTTTAATAGCTTTAGGTTTTTTGTGGTTCTACTCAATATAGTTGATTTTGTTTGTAATGTTTAAATAAATGTTTTTAGTCTTTATCTGTTTATAAATACATACCCAAATACATAATATTATTTTCGTGTTAATTTTTTTTTAATTGTGAGTTAGATAAAAGGTAAAGGGTATCGTCTAAACTTATCGTCTATCTAATAAATGGCAGTGAAATCAAAAATTCTCAAAAGACGATACTGAAGTAAACCAGCATACTATAGTAGATATAAGCCCTCTTAGCCATTTGACAGTTGGCCACTTGCATAAGAGCAGCAACTTAGCATATTGTATTACAATCTAGTCAAAACTTAACAAGATCAACACAGTCCCTCAAAAACTCATAAACATGGTCACCCTACTAAAGATCGTGGGAGCATGCCACCACACTGTACCGGGTTTAATCACGGGCTAATTACCAGTTTTGGCTATCAACTATCAGTGGGATAGACAGTGCATTAGCCTAAGGTCAACAGAAAATGTAAGGCACCGACTATGCATTGTTTTATACCACTGTTAATACTCATTCACACGAACTTTGACTTGTATATAGATAGGCAATTTATTTCTATAGAGCACAAAAGATACATTTGAGTCAAAGTGTCTCCGGACTTGTACCAGAGGCCTTAGACAATTGGCAGTCCATTAATGGAATCGATATTTGAATCGTTTTAAAATGTGTAGGAATTACTTATGGCATCGTTGTATCACATTGTTTACTCGTATTTCTAAATTTTGATAGATAGCAATTAGCGATCAAGCGATTGCCACTTGCTTGGAGCTGGTTTGGGGTCTTGGCTTTACTTTTCCAGTAGACATAATATGTCATGCTTTCTAAACGTTTATGTAACTCCAGTTATACATCATTTAATTTTTGATTGATATTTGGTCTAAGAAAGAATATTCAAGGAATCACGGGTTTTCATTTAAGCTATTGATGGCGTAAATTGATTGGGTCTAAAGAAAGTTACAACTAAAACTTTGTATCATCATCATAAATTATAGCTCTAGTCGGTGAGTCCGATGCAGACTTCTCCATCTATTCCTGTTCAGTGCAAGCTCCTTCACATTTTCTTTAATTTTCAACATTTTATATCACTTACTATTTATTGGCTCTCTTTCTAATGTCACATTCTCTGTACGCCACACTTCTAAACATATAAGTACATATCGAAACAATTTTCTCACGATACCAACCTCATATTTATAGTAATATAACACGTAATCTCTCATGTCCATCTATTGTGATGTCAAAATGTTGTGGCGTATGCAATGTCGGCTCGTTGCCTGTAATTATACTAACTGACTACTTACGTTGTGCGATGACCCATCAATCAATATAGAAAACTATTGTTTTAAGACGGTTTGCTCTTCTACGGTATAGAACCAATACTTTAATAATTAACTAGTTGAGTATAAGCTTTAGTTGTATGCAGTAAGGTTCATATTTTATTGGCAGTACTGTTTCATTAAGTACCTGTAACTTTGAAGAAATGTTGACTAAAGAATGTATGTTCAATTATTTTTGAAATGTTGCATAATATTTTAAAGTTATTATTGCAGACACTACCTTGATTCCGATTCACAAAAAAAAACCTCACCACAAAATCTTAAAGATCTAAATTCCATCCCTCAACTGAAAAGCTAGTCTTTTGCTCTAGATCTTACAGTCAATATTCTCTTGCTAAAGCTTACAGTGCCATACAAGGAAATAACGCTACGCAATACAAAACAACGCAACTCATCGGGTGACCTTTGCCTAAAGGTAAAAAAAGGTGCCTAAAGGTGTAGACCAAAAACCCTGTACACTAGGATTGATCCTAACCTACTCGAGTTTACTTTACTTTATTGCAAGGCAAAGCCCTTTTGTATCAAAACAGAGGTATTACTCCCTGAAATCGATTCCCTTGAACCCTTCCATATTTAAATCAAACAATGTACCATCACAACCTACCTAGTAGCCTCGTAAAATGATATGACACGTTCTTAAAGTAACAATGTTGGTATAAATAAAATGAGCGACTGGAGTAACAAAATATCTGCAGTTCACACTGTAATAAAACTGCCTTTTCTTATGAAAATCAATCATGGAGGCTATAATTTGTTTTTATGGACCTTTTAACGTTGTAGCTTAGTTATTGACTATATGAGGTTTATCCTGCTAATGTTGTTGTCAGATGTTTGTGGGATGGATGGATGGATGTGTGTTGCTTTTAAGCGTTACAATCTGCAGAGGCATAGGGTGATTCAGAATTTCCGCTTATTATAAGTTGGTAAACATTTTGAAAGATAGTTAGTTACTGCCTTATTCATAAACGCTGTCCAACTAAAACACTGTTAGTGAGTGTTTTGTCTCTTTTGCTCTTTGGAAAATAGCGTATGTCAGAAAGGGACAAACCATTTGATAGCTGAAACGCTGCTAGTAAGCGTTTATGAATAGGCCTATAGTGTCTCGCCTATTACTTCACTACATAGTATAAAACAAAGTCGCTATTTTTGTCTGTTTGTTTGTCTGTATGCTTAAATCTTTAAAATTACGCAACGGATTTTGATGCGGTCTTTTGTAATAGGTAGAGTGATTCAAGAGGAAGGTTTTTATGTAAAAAAAATCCCGAAATTCCCACGGGAACGGGCACAACGCGGCTAAAACCGCGGGGCGCTGCTAGTATTTAACTACTATACAAATATTATATGCATAAACAAGCTCCAAAGAAGCTTTTTGAATGTAATTTTAGTTAATGGCGTTAGCTTAATAAGTATGTATTAGTCTGTTATGTCCCACTGTTGGGTAAAGGCCTCTTATTTCACTGAAGATATCAATACAATGAAGAGTTTAACTTACATATTAAATTATAGATCATTCAAAAATATATATTTCTTGAATTACCCCTTTTAGGCTTCATCGCTGTTGGGTAAAAATAGACAAAAGTTTACGAACTGCACGAAAAGGATTAAAGTTTTTTGCTCTACAATATTAATGTTAATAATTACTATGCTCCCGTTAATTTATAGAAATACATAATTAAAACGATATTTTAATATGGCAACTTTGTTTCCTACTATCTTACCCGCTTATTATAAATGAACCTAAATGTCAGGTTTGCGGACTTTAGTCTATAATTTGGGCGCGGCTTAACATTATTGCGAACATTTTGAAGTATAGATAAATTATGATTTAAGTATGTGGTGGTCTTAACGTCATCACTTTGGTCTTTAATCAAACTTCAATGTTTTGTATTTCGAAGTAATTTTTTTAACTGAAATTTATAATTCCTCATCATTGTACTGATATCTTTAGTGAGATGAAAGGCCCAGCAGGACATTACAGGCTAATACTTTTTTATTTTACTTTTTAATAATTCTTGCATTGAAACGTGCTTTGCAGTTCGCGCACACAAACAGATTTTTATTTTTCCATACAAAACGCTAGATTTGAGAATTCTTATGTCAATGACGCTTTAAGTTCAACTATATATTAACACTCTAGTAACAAACATTAAAAAACAATTGGTAGTATTGTAATGGCTTACTACTGCATTATTAGAATGCAATTTAACAACATCAAATTAATAGTAAAGTATCAAGCTCAGAATACAGAAGTACCTACAGAACCCGTGAGCGCGCCTAATACTGTAGCTACTCAAACTAGCCTTAAATAGTGTAGTTTTATGCGCAACCGATCAGTCACTTTGTGACCGTCGGAACGCGCTAACGTGTTTTACCCGTGACCAATTTCACGAAACTATGCCGTCTTGTGTCGTTCCTACCTGTAAAAATGCAGTGGGTCTGAAAAAGAAACAGGAAGGGATCACATTTCACGTGTAAGTATCGCATTTAGGTATCGTCTTATTTAAATATTTAATTATTTTCTCAGATTTCAATTGTCATATAGAGTGATGCGTCAATCTATGTTAGTGTTGCCAATATAAGAGTTTTGATTTACCCTTCTTTTTATTACCTTTTGAGGGATTTAATTCGTTGTAGAATATTAATAAGTAATATAATAAAAATTAACCAACTTGAAAAAAGAAAGTATTTAGCGTAAGTGCGGCTCGTATGTACCTAACCTAACAATCCTATTAAATAGTCTATGGGTTTCTAAAAAAATTTTTGGTGTGCGTGTGAGGGAGAAGGGGAGAGGGGGAGCGGGTATAAAATTATGTTTCTATATTAGCCATCTTAAATTTTAGCTTCCCTGCTGATGAGGAAAGGAAAGCGGTGTGGACAAAAATTATACAAAGAGCACGGCTGGAACAGTTCTGGAAACCATCGAAGCGAAGCGTAGTTTGCTCGATGCATTTTGACTTAAGTAATTATTCTTTTTTTATGTAACTCTTGTACCTAGCTGTAAGTTTTCCGAATACTTTAAAATAAAATAAATAAAAACATATAAAGTTTTTCCATCACCCGTTAAAAGTGTGCAAACATCCACCTTAACACCGTGTTTTATTTAATATACCTATCTATTTCTTGAGATAATCAGGTAGGTACATAGTTATATAGAAAAGGACAATTTTTATTCTATTAACATATTACCTCCAAAACTCCCAAAATTTACCCCAAAAATGGGCAAATAATGCGAGAGCTAACAACACTACGCGGGGGACTTTGTTCTGTTTTTGGACACAGCGTGTAGCTTGTAAATACATTTGAATGCTCCTTCTGGTAGGTACTTCTGTATTCTGAGGTATCAAGTATCAAATTAATCATTCTTCTTCTTGTCGAGTCAGTGGCCAACCCTGATGTCGGAGTTTTTAGACCGCCTAAAGGCCTCCGATAGTCTAACGATTGAAACAGCCGGACCGACTGCTTAACGTGCCCTCCGAAGCACAGTAGCGCTCAGTTAGAAATGCCACTATCGGCCACCCGTCCAAGTAGGGGGCGAGCTGCACGTTGCTTAACAATCGCAATTAACTGACATCGCTTGGTCTCAAGTATAAGTTATCATTTTGAATTGAAACTACGTTTACGAATACTCTTCGCTTTTAATTTTCATTTTTTATCTGACGTTTCGGCCACTTTACAGGAACCGTGGTCACAGAAGACTCCATAAGATAATTTATCAATTAACTTAACTTTGCGTATCAAAATGACCTTATCAAGACATTTAAAGAACATTAAGCATAAAATCATCAATTAAACCACATACATTCATAACGCGATTAACATTACAACTCGTAATCGTTTCACTTTACAAGTCACAGAGGATTTTATAAAATGTTAATTTTAAATACACATTCATAAATTAATAAGATTATTTTAACATAAAGATAAGTACAGACTAGCGACATGGACACGTTTCGATTATTCGAAGAGAATCAATTACATTCGATCGTTCGAGTAGTTTGGTATTCGATAGTTGTACTTCGTAAAGGACATAACAAGCTTTTGCTGGGCAGTCTTTTTTGAATTATGCATGGTATTATGCAATGTGGAAAACAGTGACTTGTCAGAGCGCTTACTGTGTCGGGGGTTGCGGGTTCAATTCCCGCCTGGAGTCAACAAAGTGTGAAAACATAGTATGTAGTTGGCGACGACGTCTAGGCGTCAATTATATAATCTTGTAAAGTATTTGTGTATGTACGAGTAGTAGTATCAGTGAGTTAGATTCCTTAATACAAGCTTAGAGCTTAGTTTAGGTCAATTGTCCGGGTATAAATTATGTTATTGTATTTTACCATCGAATTCGGTTTGCTTTGAATTCGACCAAATCAGAAACAAGGCAGGTTCGTGTAGATATAATTGGAAATTCCGCAACAATATTTTCCGATTTCAAACAAAAATTCTCAATTAGGTTTATTATTTTAGAAAGGTTCATAAAAACAGACACATTAAACTTATCAAAGCTATTTTTTTTGCGCCGAGCAAAATATTTATAATTTTTTTAGTCGAGCTTTTGCAAAAATTATCTATACTCATATAATAAAAGCTCAAAGTTTGGTTTTTGTTTAAATGCGCTAATCTTAAAAACTACAAATCCGATTTGAATAATTCTTTTTGTAATGGATAGCCACATTCAACGGGCAGGTTATAGGCTTTTTTCATATCTAAATTCCCGCAGGAACGTGCACAACGCGGGTAAAACCGTGGGCTACTGCTAGTCATAAATACATAACAAGTCTCTCTCGCATAACCTCACAATCGAATGCGTCCCGCTGACGCTAGTACGGCGCTATCGCGACGAGATCGCTGCGACAAATCGCAAGAGACTCGAGTGTTCCGCATCGGTGAGCCACCCGTCGCATCTTATCAGAATACTTATTATTAGTTACTTGTGTTGAAAAAAGAAGGGTTAAAACATAAAAGAAAGAAGCAAAATAATATATCATTATCAGGCGCTTCTAGTCAGTTTATAAATTGCAGAAACATCGGTACATATAAAACAAGCAGTCGAATTGAGAAGCTCTTTCTTCTGTTAATGGTTCTTAGTATACTTTGTAATGCAGAATGCTCCGGACATTATAAAGTACAATTGGGCCCAACATTAATTTATGCCTAACTTTCCTGCCCACTGTCCACCAATAAAGTGTCTCATTATGATCCCATTCATTAAATTTTATTCGCATAACGAACAGTATTTTATTGCCAAAGTTATAAATCAATTACTGTGCATACACGAACAAAAGCTCGCTAGAATTTACGGTACCTACCAAGTGACATCGAATATACCAATGTAAAAAGCTACATTTCATTGCATTTCAATGCAGCGAATGTTCACAACCAACCAGATAACATAGATCTTTGTTATTAAATATTTTTTTTGAAAAGAGGAGGTCAGGGTAAAATGGCGATGCTCGTATAAATGATGTTGAAATTGTTATCGCCGCAGTACATTAGAGGTGACTTGACACGACCAGTCTTCTGTAGGGCGAGGCTTGTATTAGTGGCTAATTTATTGGTAACGATACGAAGAGTGACGCCGGCCACCCTGCGAACGGATCCATTCACACCGCGCGGTACTGTGGGGCAAAGTGGACCACCGGCAAAAAGACGAATGAAAAAAAACAATCTTTTATTGTTTAAACAAAAATAGAAAACCAGCGTTTTGATCGTTACGTCTTAACTAACAACTTCCTATAATGTTATTAGTTGTTTGTCAAACAAAAAACGCAGTTTTATTACAATAAATTGAAGACAAATTGGTTACTCATAAAAATATCTGATAACAAAAAATGCATTATTTTGCATCCAGATTTCAATTAAATGCTTAATTAAGTGTGAAGGTCGGTTGAAGATCGTTTCCTTAATATTTGAAGGATTAATAAATACCATAAATGATTAATGCAACAAATCAATCCGTCAATCAAATAACAATTGAACGAATTAATTGAACGCAAATTAGGTAGTTTTGTATTATACTTTACTTAAAGGAATACCGATGATAAAGATTGCATTTTTTTGCATTTGGGATTATTAGATTTACCGTTTCATCTTAAGGACAAAGAAGCGTTCAAATACATTAAACAAAAACCGGATTTATTCCGCAATTTGGTACTTATAGCATTTTCCTTCATTTACTGATACATTCAGTATAGTGATAAGCGTTACTATCACTTTTAAATTACATTTACTTTCACTATAAACCTAAAAAATTAATTCGAAATAAGCTGTTTTCTAAACACATTTTAATATCCAAATTCGCCGAACCTCCTCTACATTTTTATTAACACCCTAAACCCGATAAACAGGATACGTAAAATATATTTATTTGTCCAATCATCGAATGTGGGGAGATCTCAAGTTACACCAATGATTCCGGATTGTTTTCCCAATGATTACTCTGTGTGATTTGTTGAGACAATCTTTACTAATAAATAACACACTCTCGGGAATTGAGCTGCCTTCTTTGAGATACAGATTGTCTTTTGTTTTTTTGCTGGTCCCGTATTTGATTCATGTTCAGTGAGTTTTTTGCATTTTTATAGCGCGTTTTAAACGTGTATCGTGTAATGGAATTCAATCTGAACGACTTTCGTGAGAAGGCATTTTGTTTGTTTAGTTTTGGACTAGCTGAATGTTTGCGTTTATTTATTAAAGCTCACAGGACGTGTTTGTGAAACGATGTTAAGATGGAAAGTTTAAGCAAAATGTCGTTAGGAAATGGTCTTTCTTTTTAGAATGCAAGCTCTGACATGATATATCCTTATGATGACGTTATAATTAATTACCAATCTAATATATAAAATTCTCGTGTCGCGGTGTTTGTACTTAAATAGCACAACGGTTCATTAAAAAGTATCTAAAATGATTTCCTAAATGACATACATTGTTTATAGAGCTACCACGAGCTTACCGCGGAAGAGCGAAAGCCTTCTCTATATCGTGATGCTTGCAATACATATATCCCTATCCAAAAGATACATACAGAAACTTTTTTTAAATCTCCAAGCTCATCTATACTAATATTATAAAGAGGTAAAATTTGTAAGTTTTTTTGTTTGTATTTTCGAGCTAATCTCGGAAATTACTGGTCCGATTTGAATAATTCTTTTTTAATAGATAGTTTTTCGGTTTGTCTCATGAACTCGGATTAAGTTGAACTGATCGAGAGTTTAGTTGTAACGGTGAAATTAGGTCTTACCCCCTTAAGATTAGAGGAACTGCATCAAAGGGATGCCTCAGAGGGTATGGACCTCGGCTTGGGTTATGATACGGGAAGATAAGGTTTTAGCCAAATTGTTTGTCTGGATATTTCCAACAGCCTACCGAAGGCTATTAAACTAAGCTTATACAAATGTAGCGCAAAGTGGGTGTTCCTTTCTTCTCTTTCTTTTATGGTGATGGTTTTATAGCAGTTACCGCTATAATGTGTCCTCTCATCGCACAATATATTAATAGTGTGGTGCAATATGTGTGAGTTTAAAACTAGATGGTAAGGTGCAAAATTATATTACATATTCAGTGCAAAATTTATAAAATGACTAGCTGACAAGGAAAACGTTGTATTGTCATATAACAATTTAGGGGTTGACTACCCTTAACATTTAGAGGGATGAATAATAGATGTTGTCCGATTCTGAGACCTAACCGATATCTACTCACTAAAAAAAATAAAGACTACCTGATATGCACACAAAATTTCATGACAATCGTCAAGCCGTTCCGGAGGAGTTTAAGTTACTCAAACTGTAGTTATAAAAAGATATGTATTTTGTGTAATTATTTATTTTTATATGCATAGTAGTAGGTTTGTAGAGTAAACTACATTAAAACAATTTTTGTCTCCACCAGCATTACATAATATGTATATATATGTCTAGGGTACATAAAGCGTACAGCGTAGAAAGTTAGTAATAAAATGGATGGAATACTTGTCATGAATTACCTATAGCTATTTAGATTTGACTAGAAAACAACCGGAAATCACCTTTAAAACAAGGGAACTAAAGTTGAATATTATAATATAAGCAAGTTATTTATGTTTATAGTAGTTTCCGCCATATCTTTAGGAAGGTAAAGATAAATTTATTCAGCAGTAAACAGTGCGAATAATGCTATTGGATAGAACGCACTAATCTCTCTAAAGTCTTTAAACACTTGAATATAGCAGATTATTTGAGTAATAAAGATTACTTGAGTTGCTTTTAGTCATATCTTAGATATGTGTTCACGCCTAGTTAGATAAAATTATGGATTATACCTACTTTGTAAACGTACTAAAAGCGGCCCGCGTTGTGCCCGTTTACATGGAAATTTTGGAATGAAAAATATCCTATAACCTTTCCCTTGAATATGGCTATCCAATGAAAAGAGATTTTTTACTTTATTACATTGTTGGTGCTATCATAAAACGAATCAATGTATGAAAAAGAGCAAAGGCAATATTTCTATAGGTTTTCAAAATAATATAACTCTTAAATTCAGCCCAAATATCTCTACGGCGAGATTCGAAATACTGTTTAATCATTTTCAAACTGTATATGGTTATCAGTTGTCACTAATATCGCTATTATACTTCCTGGAGGTATATATATATATATTCCATTTCAAAGTTAAAATTAGTGATTTAAGCGTATATATATTAAAATACTAGCGTGCTCTGCGGTTTCACCTGCATTTTTTTCCTCACTGCTTACCGTTTAAACCTTCCCTGGACTTTTATGAATATTTCAAGACCAAAATTAGCCAAATTGGTTCAGCCGTTCTCGAGTTTTAAGCAGACTAACGAACAGCAATTCATATACATATATAGATTATTATTAACTTCCTTTCTTAACCACTCAAATTCATATTAATTTAGTAAATGTATACATTAAATGTAAGACAAAAGCCTTAAATCTATTTTCACATAAAAACCAATTCTCGTTAACTACAGTATACGTTGTTCCGTTACTTTCAGTATTATATCTATCCTATTCTATCTAAAAACAAAAGAGAAAGACAACACATAATGCTAAAATGCGAGTTTCTCTGAGTAATCTATTGCACGGTACATTTGAAGCTTTCAATTTCGCCGATTTGGTCGTAAAAAGCGAAGCGTATAAAAAGACACTTAAATTCAATTGACAAGCGTTAAACTGGTAATGTATAGGAACATTACATTGATTTGAAATCTTTAACCAGTCATACCTATATAAGAGACATACCTATACTAAGAGTGCGTTTTCAGCAAAGCCCATTGAGATCGCCAACAGATTGACATTGCCAATTTGCCGCATTGACGTTGTCACGTGATACATTTTTGTAGGAGGTAATTAAATATATTGTCATAGGATAACCTCTTGACTAGTGGGGTTGGAATGCTAATTATTTTCAGACTGTTAAATGAACACCAACCTTATTATTCTAGACCTTTACTAGAATTAATGCTTGTCTTTGTATATGTCGTAGGTTAATTTGATACTTCGAATCTTCGCGAAAATCCTAGGGGTTTTGCGAAAACGCGGATAAAGACATAGGCGAAAAATTATCAAATCTTACTTTTAACTTTTTTTCATGTTTAAACTCTCTCTTTTCATTAAAATGACATACGGCTAATACCCGAAGTGCGGCTTAGCCGGTTGCCTATGTCTAATTATCCGCGTTTTCGCAAAACCACTAGGATTTTCGCGAAGATTCGAAGTATCAAATTATCCTACGACATATATATTACACAGCACAATATTCAGACATTTGTATTCCAAATATTTTACAAAGCATTTTTATTCTTTATTTGAATTCCTTATCAATAGAAGTCGAGAACAAAAAATCAAACAAGGCATTAACACATTCCACAAATATTTAATCGCATCAGAACAAAAATGAATGTAACAGCAATATTTATCTTAACACACTCAAAATGTTTCGTCAAATCTCTAATAGGTATAATAAACAATGTATTCACCCGGTTAAGAAGCTTGCTTGCCTTATTAATTTGTTTAAAACCACCAATATATCTTGGACTGTATTAAAATCAGACAACTTAACTTTGAAGTGTCAATTTATTGTGGTGATTGTCAAGTGCTCTATCGTATAGACATCTTGGGTTTTCGGATCAGGTAGGCTTCGTAGAAAAAATTAAGTAATAATCCAACCACAAGCGTATGATAATCTGATGGTAACGCTATTTTGTCCTGTGTGGTTTTTGTCAAAAAAATGTGTGACATGATTATCGGCAATAGAGTTGAACAAAAAATGGGAAGGATGGTTTACATGACGCTGTTAGGTGGTGTCTAGACGGAAAAAGTATTGTTAAATATATTTTTGTAAAATTTAATGTAAAGTATTGGCCAATACTTTTATTGGGCAAATTAAGTTTCAATCAAAAATGTCCTATTTAATCCCCTACTTTTTAATTAATTCAATATTGCGCAATCGGTATTGTTCGATATTATTGAAGATGTGCAGCAACTGTAGTAAAAAGTAATGTTTATAATAAGGCTAAAACTTTTCAAACTTTGAATTAGTTTTGTTTATTTTTGTATATAGATTTTTAGTCCATTGAATTTAATATATCATTTAATAATTATGAATTTTAAAAGACATTTCCAATTTTAAAACATTTTAATATATTTTTAAAAACTTCATGTAAACCAACCTTAACCTAATTATAAGGGTGCGGTCAGACGAAAGCAACAGTTTCCAAGATAAGGGATGAAAGTAATACTAACGATAACATCAGGGTTCGCTCGTTAGTCGCAATAAAATGCTTTTTGTGTTCAATTTGAGGCGAATTTTTTGTCGCATTCGTCTCGACTCCGGCAATTTGTCGTTTAGAAAATGTTTTGACTTTTTTGATGTGAAATGATCATTTAATTTGGTTCAGTAGATAATTAGGATAATAGAGTTTTTGATTTCATTTTAAACGGTTTTGAAATTGGTAGTTTTGTTGTGGTTTGATTTAAAATGAATAGCAAGGGTACAACATTTTCTCCAAAAACCACTTGTTTGTTATTTTTTGTATTTTGAAAATAATATATTTTGACAAATTGTGAAAATTATCAACAATGTCATTACGTCGATTACTTAACTAATATCTATTATGGAATGATATTTAATTTCTAACGATGAAATCAATAAACATAAGCATATTCGAAATACTTTTTCTTCTTCTTCATCGAGTGGATGGTCAACCTGACCAATCCTGGTGTCAGGGTTACTGAGCCGCCAAAGGCCTATGACATGGCTCATGAAACGACTACTATCCTACTACTACTTTTATTTAGATCCTGTATTATCACTTCGTTACCAGGGTTGGCCAACCTACACGGACATACTTCCTTTTTATTAATTAGTTAGTTACCTAATGAAGCCTCGATTCATAAAGTAGTGAATCATTACATAGCCCAGGTAAAGCCCCTCAAACAGATTCTAAAAAAAAACACTAAACCTTTTCCTCTTTGTAATAGCAATCTGAACCAACCTAACTTTTACAGATACTAGATTCTAAGATATCTGTTACAGTAAACGTATCCGAGCTACAAATAACTTGGTTTATGCGACATCAGCTCTAAGACAATGTTCGGATTACACAAAGCTACTGCTATATTACAAAGTTTATTTAACAATTGAACTGATATATTGAGGAGTTGGGAATGACTCATGTTGCTTTCTTTAATATAATATAGGTTTTAGTTAAGTGTTTTTAGGATAACTGATTTTAAGTCAATAAAAAACGTATTAAAGCGGTAACTGCGTTAAGCGGGCGCCCGCGCGGTTTTATACATAAGTGATCCGTCGCATGCGACCGTCGCGTGCGCCCGTCACGTGCGCCCGTCGCGTGCGCCCGTCGCGTGCGCCCGTCGCGTGCGCCCGTCGCGTGCGCCCGTCGCGTGCGCCCGCTTGACGCAGTTTTGATTCTTAGCCTAAATGTATTGCTAGGCAAATACCGATGATATCAGCACAGTGAGGAGGATTAGGCTTAATACCACGTTTGAATCAAGTGAATAACTGAACTCAAAATAGAGCTATGTTAGCTACCATACTTGGATGGTGGCTGATTAAGACATTTCTATCTGAGTGCTATCGTTCTTTAGAAGGCATGATTAACTATTGGTTTTGGGTCTTTCTGTCATTACCTTTACCATGTCGAAAGTATTAAAGTGATCTAAAAAAATACCTACTCAATCCTTAATCCCTTACCACCAGCACTGTCTAACTATTAGTCTTCGTTAAGTTATTCAAGCTGAATAATCACTATCTTATCATTAATTTAGAACATTCCAGTATAATCCCAAAGGTTACAACGCTACTTCAGTAAACAAAATCCAGCCGCATTGTAAATTGTACCTGGCATCGTATTGCATAAAACTATCCCTTTAAATATGTGCATATTATTGCATTCATACAGTCGAATAAAGACGTCAAAATGTACTGTTAGCAGAAACATGCTAAAGTTAAAAAAAAATATTTGGGTATGTTTTGTTAATTGACATATGTCAGATTACTCAAGCACTGCTGAAACTACGTGGCTCTCAGTTAAGTTCTTTTTGATTCCTTGTTTGAGTGTTCAAGGCTAAACCTTGAAGGTATTTGACTAAGCATATTTGCAACCTGTACGTTAACAGTCATTCAACCATTGTCATCCGTACTAAAAACATATTCCTAAAACAAAAATGGTTTCTCCCTTAAAAACTTAACTTAAATGTTAGGCTCTTGTCGATGGAGTTCTTTCCATTTTTCTCTATCTTCTGCCATCCTCTTCAGCTGTTCGTACGACACGAACTTTACTGGTAGTAAAAATAGTTTAGTATATAATAAACTGTTCCCGTTTGTTGTTTAATAAGACAATAATTGTAAACAATGAATTAATTAATTCATTTCGAATAGGTTTGTGGCCAACCCTGGTATTGGAGTTTTTAGACCGCCTACAGGCCTCCGATATAATCTGACAATTTCATCAACCGGGACCTACTACTTAACGTGCCCTCCGAAGCACAGTAGCGCTCAGATAGAAATGCCAATTTCGGCCACCCATCCAAGTCCAAGGGGCCGAGCCACCCGTTGCTTAACAATCGCAATGAAATAAAATCGCTTAAACAAACGAGTGCTACGCACATCCTATATAAAAATGAAGTAAAATAAAGTTTTTTTGCTACCACTGTAACGCTCCCTTGAAAAGACATCAACGCGGTCGCGTACATCGCGCATCGTTTGTCGAGCCCTCCAGAGGCGTTTAGTTACAACATCTAGACCTTCCTTCATTAAACTTTATTGTTCCATTTTGAAATAACTGCATCTGATAAATACATTAATCCGCATTGAATTCATGGTGAAACAAATTATCATATAATTACTGTATGCATAGTTTTTTGCACGGAAGAGGGCAGGAGTTCCTTCTCAAAGAAGAAAATTTCAAAGACCTTTTCTATTTGGTGGTTCTTTGTTTTATTATTTCAAAATGAACCTTAACTGTACCGTATTGACTTAATAGAAATGGCATCGACACGAATAAGAAGAATATTTAAAATGTTATACCTTCCTAATTATTGAATTAGGAAGGTATAACACAGCACGTGCGAAAATGTTTGATATTTTGACGTTCATTAAAAAACACAAGAATAGTCATAATTGAGCGCAATATTTGCAATGACGTCACCAACATTTTAAAATCACCGTCAAGATAAAACCAAAATATTGAATGTTCCCCTTCATTTTACAATAAATATATCCCTAATTCTCTACCAGCGTGAAAATATCACGCAAACCCGTCAATTTTAACAGGATACGATGAAACCACATATATAGTTTAGCGCCACTAAATTACGAAACACCTAAATCAATACAAACACACCGGAAGACAATAGATTCTTACTGATAACATTACCTAATCGATAATCGTATCTAAGACACTCCAACTCACACGTTAACTCGTAAAAAAGTGAGAAAGTAAAATGATAAAACTGTAGTGAACGCCAAGAAAAGATTACACCTTAAGTAAAGATGTTCATTCAAAACGCGTCCTAATTATTTAAGTGACAAGGTTTAGTAAGTTTTATGTGGGTGGTTTTCTAAGATTGTAGAACAGTGGAGTCGCGAAGAACAGAGCTGTAAAAAAGTTGAAATGTCTCTTTGGAATCGACGGCGGACGGACGGACGATAACAGACCACCGTAGTGGAGCCAAGACCCATTTTTAGAATTGTTTTCCGGCTTCAAATTGCTTAGATGGCTAATATTTTTGCTATTGATACAGGCAGGTGTTTGGTTCAGACAGATTGAATTGAGTGACATGTTTTATTAATATATATTTGTTCGTGTTTTCACATTGTATTTTATTCGTAATGTGTTGTGGGAATGGTTACATATAAATTGAGGCGATTTATAGAAAGATACTTTCTTGCTATGCATCATTAAACTTAATTTTTACATAGCAATGAAAATGAAACTGTCCGGGAAGTACTAGTTTTTTAAAAGTAAAAGTATTAGCCTGTAATGTCCCACTACTGGGCAAAGGACTCTCATCTCACTGAAGATATCAGTACAGTGAGGAGGAAGTCGTGCACCATGCTTGCCTTACATGTTTTTCGTTTGACCCAGGAATTGAACCCGAGATCTCAGTTTTTGCAAGCGAGTGCACACTAGACAAACGAGGCGAGGGTATTCTGAAAGTTTCTGAAAGAACTCAAGTGAAAGTAAAGATATTTTTTTTATTTTCAGTTTCAGGTTCGACTCTTTTCCAGTATGAATTAAACTTTATCCCACTAAATGTAAGCTAAGGTACAAGCTTAAACGTGACGACTAAATGTAGAATAAGCTAAATGCCAACTTAAGAACACTATAAAGCAACCTAACGCATAACGTATCCACCTATACAATAACTAATAACATAACGAACCATCAATGAAACGTAACGGTATCTCAACAGTTACCTCATTCAAAGTGTCACCAAACTACAAGGTGATGGTAGTGAACCTCAGTTTTCATTACAAATTTATTTGTTTTTATAAATTGAGCGATAATTCGTTGGTGTAGATGGGACCTGCCGCGCGGGACTAATAATGATGTGATATACTGTTACATGAGCTGTGACTGTGGGTTACACGGTAGAGTAACTTTGTAACAAATTTAGGTAAAGCACTTGTTTAATTTTAGTTTGCTGTTACAAAGTTTTAGTGTGAACACAAGTCATTAGCTCGTAAAGTCATTTTGCTTAATCGTCTGTACTGTACTGATTGATAACTGATACCTATCTAAATTCTAATTGAATCATACAGTAACGTAGGTTGTGCCTAATAACTTTACACTTTGGCTAATCAATAAAGTCTATTATTTTCATAAGAGTTAAACTTTAATATTTAATTTTCAAATTCTGTAACTAAATTAAAAAGAGTTTTTTTTCAGCTCCACTTCGACTTAAAATTGCAATTTTTAAAGTAAATACATATATTTTATCGACATATTTTAGTTGAGCTTTCGGTGTGACTGCCTCTCGACTCAATAGCTTACGATAGAATGAATATATTCGAAATTGAGACAAATTGATGGTCCGAAGTAATGGCAGTGATGAAATTTTGGAGAAAATATGTTCTTTACGATAATGTGGTGTTTGAGCCACTGTCACAGACACTTAAAACAACTGCCGTTATGTTTTTAGACGACGAATTTCAACGGAAAACACACTTCGCTTTTGATCTTCCGGACCACGGTTTCTGTAAAGGGGCCGAAACGTCAGCTAAAAATGAAAAATAAAAAAATGTTTCCGTAAACATAATTTCAATCCATACCGATACCATAATTTACTCAAACTTGTAATCTACTACAGTGCATCTCTCTGCACTTTAGAGTAAATAAAATATAAAACGATTGTCACTTGTTTTTGAAAGAAAATAAGCTAGCAAGGTTCATAACATATTTGCCGTTGGCATAGTCGCAGTGAAAGCGTTTACTATGTCGGGGGTTCGATTCCCGCCCGGAGTCAACAATATGGGAAGACATAGTTGTTGGCGACGACGTCTGGGTGTCAATTATATATTCTTATAAAGTATTTGTGTATGTATATGTACTAATATCAGTAAGATTCCAGAATACAAGCTCAGAGCTTACTTTGGGTCTAATTAACCGTGTGTGATTTTATCCGGGTAAATTATTATTATATAGCAGTAAACTCTAGGGCCTCAACTAAAAAGAATTAATATCTTAACTAATATTAAAGCATCGGTTTACTCAGAAGTGTCAGAAAAATTGAAAACGAACGTATTATAATCCTGTTTACTAACAATACGTGTCAAACTCAGCTTTGACAAACTTTAGGATAATACTCTTAATATCCTCAGCTCATCCCTTCGTTGTAAACAATAAATTATTTTATTATAAATAAATAATGTTGTGAAAGAAACCCTTCTTTAAATTTAGTCAGCCGTAATTAATCTTGTAAAAGCAAATGCTTGTACTTGTACATTTCCTTTTCACGGCTGAACGGCTGAAAAGATATGTGATTTGATGAGAACAAATTATTGTGGGAAAAAGATTGGTTCGTACTTACATCCGTACTCAGAGACGTCGAATACTTCCTAAGTAGAGATTATGAGAGGTTTAATGACTGATTTTGACATGTTATGTATGAAAAATAACGTCAAAATTTGACAAGCCCGTTGGCACAGTGGCAGTGAGAGCGCTTACTGTGTCGGGGGTTGCGGGTTCGATTCCCGCCCGGAGTCAACAATATGTGCAGACATAGTTGTTGGCGACGATGTCTGGGTGTCAATTATATATTCTTATAAATTCAACAGCCTCCGTGGTCTAGTGGTTTGAGCGCTCGGCTCACGATCCGGAGGTTCCGGGTTCGATTCCCGGTGGGGATATCTCACAAAAATCACTTTGTGAGACTGTCCTCAGTTTGGTTAGGGCATTGCAGGCTGAATCACCTGATTGCCCGAAAAGTAAGATGATTCCGTGCTTCGGAGGGCACGTTAAGCCGTCGGTCCCGGTTACTTTCTACGGATAGTAGTCGTTACATGAGCCATGTCAGAGGCCTTAGGCGGCTCAATAACTCTGACACCAGGATTGGTCAGGTTGACCATCCACTCGATAAGAAGAAGAAGAAGATTCTTATAAAGTATTTGTGTATGTATAAGTAATAGTATCAGTGAATTAGATTCCATAACACAAGCTTAGAGCTTACTTTGGATCTAATTAACCGTGTGTGAATTTGTCCGGGTATATTTATTTATTTAGTTATAAATAGTGAGTTTATTTAAAGGCTATCCCTTAGTGCGACGGTATTAGTTTTAGCCGGTAATGTCCTTCAGCTGGGCAAAGGCCTCTCATCTCACAAAAGATATCAAGTACAGTAAGAATGGATTAAGGAAATGCGGGTTGGTGATCTCAAACCTGAGTCAAGTTTGAACAGTAGGAATCATGTTCACTTGACCCGGGAATTGAACCTGGAACCTCAGTCATTTCAGGCGAGTGCATATACCACTAGACCACCGAGAACCACCGATACACCTTGCGACAGTACAACTAGCTAACTATCTACCTTTAGAGGCGGAAGAAAAAGATATTCTTCTGCTGTACAAAATAAAATTACAGTAAATCAAAATTGAATCTGTCAGTTAACGAAAACGATTAACTAACTGTTTTTACCAACAGTGACATTCTTTAAACAGTTCTTTTTAATACCATCACACAAAAAAGGAAAGATTAAAACATAACTTTTGTCTATAACAGAAAGCTTATCCAAAGAAACTAATGTTAATCGGATTTTCTCTGTAAACATATTATTTAAAACGCTAATCCAACCCGCGTGCGGTTGTTTGTATAAATCGTTTACAATGGGCCCGTGTTTTTCATTGATGGATTTACAATCTTTAGATTATTATTTTTTTACTAAAAAGTGGTTATAAGACCCCAAAATATTGAAAAGTTCCGTTCGATGAGCTTTTTTGGAACTTTCTATTCATATTGATTTATGGTACGTTTTTCGCTACTGTCCTTTTTGTATTTAGACGTCTTTTTATCGGATTTAACGCGTGCCTGAACTAAGAACGGTTACAATGATCATTTTAATACTGTACAGTTTATCTGAATCCCGCTAACGGACCGCTATTTTACTTGTTTGTCAATTAAATGTTTTGTTTTTTATTTCTGTACTGTTTTGTTACGGGATTTTTATTCTTTATTGTCAGTTTGTTAAATACCGCTATAGATAAATGTATGTATCCCTTTTAGAAATGATGCTTATAAAGTTAAACAATAAATTGACTACTATTGTAACTATAAACTTATACAATTATAATGCATAAGGGTGACTCTACACTAGGTCTATTCTAAGCTTGCTTAAGTAATGTTTACAAACAACAAATGACAGAAAGTTTAGCGATTGATAAACTACTCTGATGGGTAGTATGCCTATTTAAGCAGAACAATTGGTTTGAAGGGCACGTTAAATTTGTCAGTTCTATTTGTTTTAATCCTTAGATCATATTGGAGGCCTTAAGACGTGTTAAAAACTATGCACCAGAGTTGGCAACTAAGTTATTCAAATTTACATACATTGTGTTTAATAATTAAGTTCCATTTCATTTCTTTGTATTGAATCCCAAACCGTGTTGCCATTTAAAAAGTATTTAAGGAGAAAGTTTACCACAAAAACTGTCTATGGAACACCACAAACATTGTCATTTTCCTTTAAATCCAATTATCATTTTTGTCAACTGTACAACAACAGAGATAATTCAAACAAAGTATTTATTTAAAGAGCTCAGTTGGATAGGATTAGGATCGGTTGGGATGTTCTCACTTCTTCATTTGTTGTTGATTTCCCATGGGAGAGAAGGGAAAGTAAAGATTCACTGTCTTCTGTTCAAAGAAGGTTTGTTTTGACTGTTTGTGTGGTCTTTAGGAAATAATGCACGGGTACGGTGTGGCGGTTGGGGGGCGGTCGAATTGTTTAAAAAAAGAACATTGGAATTGAAACTTCGTTTACGGATAAATTAGCTTTTATTTTAAATTCTTATCTGACGTTTCGGTCCCTTTACAGGAACCGTGGTAACAGACGACTTTCAATTCAAAATGAGTAGTGTCTGCTTGAACTTAAGAAACCAGTACGTTGGACTTTAGCTCCTAAGATTGTGGACTATACTTGTAGTCCATAAATAGTCTCTAGACTGGCTTGGTCGACGCAGCCAACTCTGTTGTTCTTTAGTCTGATAGACAAAAAAGTCTGTGGCAGACAAAAAAGTTCCTTAGACATCTTGTATCTATTATGCGGTTAATAGATTTCAGAGCAGAAGTCAATCAAAAAACTCTCGAATACGGTTCTATTTAAAGAAGATTTTACGCTTCAATTTTGTGTAAAACAAAATTGCTAGTCGACTTTGCCGTCGCTGCGCAGTAGCACCACCAATAGTTATTTATTTGAATATATCAAACAAAACTAAATCTGTTTTACCCTTCAAAATTCAACAAAATCAAAAACATGTTCAATACTAGACAATTTTATCTGTACGCATTTATGTGCTCGTCTGTAATTCGATACAGTATCTTCGATAACACACGTTTAAGGCGCCAGTCGATATGTAGCCGCCATCTTTTCATGCAGAAACCAACTTTCTGATGTAACGAATCCCTAATACGCTATGACGGACACTACAGAACCTAATTAAGGTACATTTCTGACCATAATACCTTGGCCTGTTATTGATAAAGATCTCAAAAGGATAACTTAAGAAGTGACGGATCAATTAACCTGGATAGCGGCGAGACATTATCTTATCTTTGGCATTGATTGCTCGATAGACAGTGTGCGGTTTCAGTTTTTATCAGACTTTTAAAGGGAGGAGATCGTTGTTGGTTGGCTGTTGTTGCATTTTATGACGACATTAGGGCACGATTGCGTAGGGGTGGTATCCAATTAAAAAATCTAAGACAAAAAGTACTAAGTACAAAGTTTTAGACTCCTTCCGTGGTTCCTTACAATCGAATTTAGATTATGGTACAGAACAATCGACTTTCAATTGTAGCACTGCACTACCGAATTAGGATCGATTTAATTCAAAACAGAACCAAGACTGAAGCATAGCTCACATCACAGTCTAAAACCGTCCTATAAATCTCAAAATAAAGCCACTTTTCAACTTTACAAAAACGTCGTGTGTCGTATGTAAAACAATTCAATACATCTAAAGTCGCCGTGTTCGTCTGTTCGGTTCACGAGAGTGCAGGGCCGGGTCGGGCGACAGTCGAACTAATGTCAAGGCGAGCGCAATCAGTGTGCGTGGGCGCAGCGGTGGAATAGCGTGGATAAGACGGGGTAAGATGAAGCGTAATGGGCCACTGCTGGGCTTTTCGCTTTTTCGCTCGACCCGGGAATTTAACCCAGGATCTCAGTCTTGGCAGGCGAGTGCACATACCACTAGACCACCGAGCCGATCTTAAATTAATAAATAAAATAAATACATCCGGAAAGATTCACACACGCTTGATTAGACCCAAACTAAGTTTTTAGCTTGTATTATGAAATCTAACTGATACTAATACAAATACATACACAAATACTTCATATGAATATATAATTGACCTCCACACGTCGTCACCAACAAACTATGTCTGCACATTTTGTTGATACCGGGCCGGAATCGAACCCACAACCACCGACACAGTAAGAGCTTTCACATGCCACTGAGCCATCGGGCTTGTGAAATACACAATAATCACAAACGTTTAAAGTAACTCAACAATGCTTCAACTAAAATGACAAGGGTAAAGGCATATCCATAACAACCAAACGCCTCACTTGCGCTTCAGTAATTGAACGGCGATGTAAAAGGTATCTACGAAGCAAATAACAAAGAGAAAAAAGCGACGATAATCGCAGGTCGCGCGCAAAACGCCCCGGCCGTTTCACTATACGATTATTGTGTGTTGAATTAAAAATGTACCCCATTCAATGGATACGCCATTCAATGGGGTATATTTTGATTTGAAAGCGTAGGATGTTTTAAGAATGTTACGTGCGTCCGATCCGTCGATTTTATACCTTTTATTTATGTTTTAATGTAACCGATTGTTTTATACGTCATAGCGTGTATGGAAGGGAATACATTATTATGTGTGATGTTCGGCTGACTTAAATGGTCAGAGGTCTCAGTATAGATGAACTTTTGTGTCTTTGTGCGGCTTTTAAATGAGTTTGGTCCATGACTAACGTTTCTTATGATATGTAATCACGTACAGCTAGATCGAGCTCGATATTTACTCGAATAGTAAATAAAACCCTTCCTTCTTCGAAAAATTTGGTCTTCAGCGGTCCAAACGTATGTGTGGTGCTATACCAATAAAACACAAACGTAACACTTCGATTTTTTTCCAAATTATTATTATGATTAATTTAAGGTGATTAATAACATTCTGAAGGGTTTTTCAAATAATCTTGATGTTTCCTTAATTTAGTTATTAAATTAAAAAAAACACATCGCGTTTGTTGCTTTTCAAAGACACTGTGATCTAAATATGATAAATCTGAAAAGTTTGTTTTTTTGTTTGTTTTGGTTTGAATAATTATTTTTGTTAGGGATAAACACATTCAATAGGTAGGTTATAAGGCTTTTCATTTCAATATTCCTACGTTAACGGGCACAATGTGGGCAACAAAAAAACCGCAAGCCGCCTGCTAGTGCACTGATACTTTCGAACCTAGAAACATTCAAATCTTCTTCTTCTTCTTTTTCTTCATTTCATCTTCAACATTCAAATACCTTTAAGTGCCTTTGAACACTATTTAAAAAGTAACAGATACTAATTCGACGAATCATAAATTTTACTGCTCTGTTCCAAGGATACGCCAGAGCACCTAAGTCGATTGTCCTGTTTGTTTTTTGATAGGACTTTGTGTAACCAAGAGTTCTTCTCTCAAAATACTCCTTTTTTGCCGTCAGTCTTTTATTTGAAATACAATAAAAGAGGTGGCCTTTTTAAATCAAGATATTGTTTCAAGGAAATTGAGATGTCGACGGTTTTGAGTAAACATTGGATTATCTTGATAAGGGTTTGTATTTGTTTATGGAGAATATTTTCGTATTGATCTTTGGAATGCTTAGCTTTGATTACTTTGGTTAATCCAGAAATACTAAATAAAACTTAGGATGCTGAATATATTTCTCCTGACCCAGATGATTTTCCTGATGTGTAGGCTAAATGATTTAGTCAGGAGCATTCATACTAGTTCCTATTAAAGATATTAATTCGGACCATAACTTCTTAAATTTTATTTTTATAAGGGGTTGAGCTATTTAAGAAGACTGAATTCAAGTAAGTGCTTTAAGTATTGAAATTGAGCACAATACACGTGTCTTAGTAATTATTTTAATATTGGTACAGCGCAAAGTTTAATTGTATTAATATGATATTATCTCACATCAGAAGTATCTACTGAGTTAGGACTATTTTCTTTGCATCTAAACTTCATATAACTAAACTTCATCCCAAAATCTTTAATGTCGTTTAACCACTACTACAACGATAAAAAAGCACTATCAAAATTAAGTTTTTCTACCACAAAAGAAGAGCTTTCATTTAAATCTAAACCACCAATTACATCCTTACAAGCTTTTACTAAACTTTTAAATTATAAACTATTTTAATGATGTGTATACTGAAAAAAAGATGTACTATATAATCAAAGGATTATGAAACGGTTGGTTTATTATTCGGCCATTATAAACACATTTTGGTCCCAACAGATGCGTCTATGTATTACGTTAATGGTTTGTTATTTGTACGTATTTTAAAGGGTTGTTTCTGTAGTTAGTACTGAGCTTATTGTATTGTGCTTTTGGTGATTTTAATCCTCGATATAAAAGGAGTTTTGGATAGTGAGTTTGAATTAAGTAAGTAAGTTTCAGAAGCTTACTGGCCAACCCTGGTGTCGGAGTTTTTAGACCGCCTAAAGGCCTCCGACATGGTCTAACGATTGCAACAACCGGGACCGACAATTTGTCGTGCCCTCCGAAGCACGGTAGCTCTCCGATAGAAATGCCACTATCGGCCACTCATCCATGCTGTGACTTCTTAGTACTTACTGCACATAAAAAATCGACATGTTTTATACACCTAAAGAGTTGAATGTAACCTAAAAAGTAACTGTATATCTTGTAACATAAAAAGGGGATACAAAAACTCTTAATACATTCGCAGTAAATATTGTGTCAACGGTTACATTTCGCGTCGCATACCAAAAAAGTATCACAACATTACTCTATAAATTACCATGAGGGTACCTTCAATAACGTGGACAATCGTTCATTGAGGTACTTATTTATTTTAAATACAATAATCAGGGCCCTCCCGCGGGGCCGCGCCGCGCTGTCACGGGCCCCCGACCAAGATACGAGTTTCGGGGCCCTTTAATCAACTGTCATGTACTTGTATTGAAATTCCACGAGTTTACAAACTTTTATTCTTGGCTGGTTATGGTTCTATTTCGTTTAATTGTTCGGGTTTTGTTGAGATTAGACGCCATGTAATGTAGCGGCGTTTTAGATCTGGAGCAGACTATGTAGTGTTGATATATATATATATATATGGTTGAACTATGTGGTTGAACGTAGTTTTAGAAGTATTAGGAGAAATTGTATAACATGTATAACCCCCGATGTTAAAGAGGGTTAAGAGGGGAGGGAGTTAAAAGTCAAGTTTGACGGCGATGGCGATTGTGTGTGTGTATGCGTGCGTGTGTTTATCTATGCAAATGTACTTCTAAAACGGAGAGACCGATTTCATTGCGGTTTTCTATGTTTGAAGGCCAATTCCTGCGGCGGTTCTGAGCCGATTTAAATCGATTCAGTTGTTTTTGCATAGAGGTATTTTAAATGTATTTTTTTCTTATACATAACAAACAGTAAATAATTGTTGTCAAAGAGCAAGTAAACGACCTACTTAGCATATTATTTTCAACAACTCTACTGCAAAATACATCTGCATATTTTTTGAAATTGTTCACAAAAAGAGTTCAAAAGTATTTTATGACGACAATTATTTAAAAATGAACCACAAATTAGTTGTAGTGTAGTTTGTGAACCACATACGGTACCGTATCTCGGCCAACAAAGGCAACCGTCACAATATTCATACACAGACGAACACGCGAGCCGTCAAGCTCGCCGCGTTCGATCTGACGAATTTGTTATGGTCCGAAATAACATGCGATACACACGGCTATTGAAAATGGAGAATAAATTTTAATTCTTTTAATTACTTAAGCTGCATTTTCTGTGAGTATTTTGTCTCGCGACTGTCTTGCATGACACAACATATACGTTGGTATCCGACGTGATGATATTTGAACGTCACTTGAGACATCTTCAACATATGTAAAACGAGAATTTTTTTAATAAAATTACAGTCAAAACAAATAAAACAATTACACTACAGTTGCTTACAATACTTTTTAATACTCATACTGTGTTTCTTTCTGACGTTCGTTACTGCTAAAATAGAACATCTCAATGTACGCATATATGAAACATATTCATATTAAGTATGTATATTAGGTACGTATAAATAATTTGTACTTTAAAAACTGTATAAAATGCAATCGCTATTCTATATCCAGTTTAAAAACGATTTTTACCCATGACATTACTACTTGCCAGGCTCAGCCATTTACCTTCAAACTTACATAGCCAACAAGTTGACATACCTTTACACCCGTGTGTCCCCAACCTTAGCCATTTCTTTTTTCATGTCCTAAACGATCCATAAGTAAGGTATTGTGCGTTGAATGTTAACAATAGACACCATTATGAACGACCATCGATACCTTTTCTTTGACGGTATTTAATTGTGTGATGAAGTGTGGTTACGACAGTTTTTTTATTCGTATTCAGTAACAGAATGTGTGGTGAGACAAAAAATAAATTAGCGGTACCTTCAGTAAAGGGGTTGAATTGCGAATTTAACGATTTTTGTATAGCTTTGTCTCTTTCTCTTTAATGCGTGTCTATATATTACGAGTAGTCAAAAACGAAACAACTAGATTTGTTCTGTTCGAACTTAATTTGTGACTGATACAAAGGATTTTTTTTATATCTGATAAAGATATGACTTGATACTTGCAACGTGAAATTTGAAAACTGAATCATGTTAAAACTTATTTCTGGCGTCCTTATACAGGAACACTATTTCAAGCCTAAACAGTTGCCTAAACAGTTGTTTAGATATGATCTTAAAAGAGTCTAAATTGACCGAAATGGCAAGTGAGTAAGTGACCACCTTATTTCACTTGTATTAAATGAAATGAAACCCTTCCCTCGCGTTGTATTGAACTCACCAACAGTCTCTACCTCAAACCTCGTACCCTAACAAAAACGACTACAAAATCTAAGTACTAAAAGTAGTTCCAATCAATTCTACAACTAAGCTCTTAACCGTCTTGTAGAACCATGACTAAAGCTACAAATCTCTCCATTACATTTACAGAACACAATCTGTATCAACCAATAAACACAGCATCAATTATCTACAAATTACTACCAATGAAAACATGAATGTTAGCACTTACTTGCGTCTTAATTTGTCTTACTATAACCTTCTAAACTTAAGGGAATAAGGTGCATTTTTGTATCAACACTCGTTTGATTGCCACCCGCCGGGCCGATAAGTTGATTTCATTTGGAGTAATGCAATCGTAATGTTGCAAATTATTTTATCGTGTTCAACCGAGTTGTTATGAACACTTCAGGAACGCGTTGAGTTTAACATCTGTTCGAGTTTTATGTAAACTCTTTTGTTTTGGGCTATTTTCGATTTAGTTTGAGGAAATAGGTTAATTCTTGAACAAGGTATTGTTTATTGGTGAAGTAATATGTGCAATACTTTATCAGGGGTTTCTGTTTTGGTCACTGTCTGTGACTAGTGGCAAGCGTGGTGATGATGCCTAATCCTCCTTACTTTTCTATCTTCAGTGAGATGAGGGTTTTTGCCTGGCTGTGGGATATCACAGGCTGTTCCTTCCTCCTTCCTTTAGTTGATCCAGGATGTCCTGGAGGGTGTTGATCCTGAAGTACTGACATGATTTTGGGGAGAGGACTGAGCTTTTGAGTTGTGACATTTTCCAAAATGGCCGAAATACTACCTTGTTGACAGTTGCAATAGATGGATTTTAGGGGCATTGCACACTGCAATCATCTTGTATTACTTCAACAAGCATTTGCATACAGGCAAAGGGATTAAAACCACAAATTGTAAAGTGACTTTGTTATGATTTTGATAGCAGATCAAAATCATAACAAAGTCACTTCGCAAATGTATGACACTTTTGTGGTAATAACGTAAACATAAAAAGTACAATTATCATAATTAAAAAACAAAAACAAACAAGATCCATTTAAAACGTAAAAAATACATTAATTCCATTCGGAACGAGGATACAATTATTTTTTTAAATAAATGTCGCTTTTCAGAGAACCTTCCAAATAAAATTACTTACAATGTCATAAATTAAATATATTTTTAATAATATATAATTTATGCCGAGCTTCTCAACGTGAAGCTGATTACTTAAAATTCAACTAAAAAATGTTTAGTGAACTAATTTCGTGTGGAATTGAAATGGGAAATATTAATGTCTACAAATTCGTGATTTTATTATCTTGGTGTGGCTGTTGAGGAAGCTTTTTGGGAGACGGCTTTATGCCGGAGTAAAGCATATAAAGCTTGCGTTTAAGAACTATGTTTCAGAAATATTAAGAACTAGCAGCGCTTCGCGGTTTTACCCAAATTGTGTCTGTTCCCGTGAGCTTTTCGGGATGAAAAATAGCCTATAACCTTTCCGTTGAATGTCCATTGCAAAAAGAATTATTCAAATCCGTCTGGTAATTCCTGAGATTAGCTGGAGCATACAAACAAACAAACATACAAATTTTACCTCTTTATAATATTAGTATACTAATGGTAGTAGTATACTAAAGGTTCATTTAATTTAATTGTTATGCTGTTAATATTATAATATTAATACCTTTCAAGAATAAAATAATATGTATCCAATTGAAACATCTCTACTTAACAATTCCAATACAATGACGCTTTTATGTGTATTTAATACATATAATCAAAAAACAACAAACTCGTAAATAATTTATGACTCCTCATTGCATCACGTCGTTCCAATTACACTCGTCATTCTTTTTGTTGAAGCATGTCCCATGAACGCAATGATGGGACACTCACCGGTAATTACAGTGAATTCGTCGCTAAAATACCCAATCTGGAACTAATTTAAGCAAAACATATTAAATACTCTGAATTATGATATTAAGTTGTGCATCCAAATACGTTTTTTTTAAGAAAAAAAAAATTGGTGTTTGTGGTGGTTACGGTGTATAAGTGATATTCGAATTCTCTCTCTTTAAACTTAAGAGCTGGGCTCTTGTCGATGGAGTTCTTTCCACTCTTCTCTATCATCCGTCATTCTCTTCAGCTGCTGGTACGACACGACTTTTGCTCTTTCCTTCAGTTGGTCTACATATGCCCTTCTTGGCCTTCCTCTTCCTCTCCTTGCTTCTACGTGTCCTTCTGATATTCGAATTACAAATACATAAATGAATATATCTATACCTACTAATATTATAAATAGGTTTCTAACTTTGTTTGTTTGTAAGGGCTTATTTCAGAAACTAACAAACCTATTTGTATAATTCTTTTTGTAATGCATTGCCAGTTTACCCTTAGTTTGGTTAGGACATTGCAGGCTGAATCACCTGATTGCCCGAAAAGTAAGATAATTCCGTGCTTCGGAGGGCACGTAAAGCCGTTCGGTCCCGGTTATTTTCTTCGGATAGTAGTCATGAGCCATGTCAGAGGCCTTTGGCGGCTCAATAACTCTGACCAGGATTGGTCAGGTTGACCATCCACTCGATGAAGAAGAAGAATGCATTGCCACATTTAACAGGAAGGCTATTAGCTATTTTTCATCCCAAAATTCACAACGGAACGGGCACAACGCGGGTAAATCCGCAGGGTGCTGTTAGTAATTCATAAAATGTAATTAGTTAGCTAAGTACACAGTTATGGTCAATAAGTGAGTTGGTTGACACTGCGTTTCATGAAAATGCATCACAGACTAAATTTCCATTTATTTCTATATTTCGTAGTCTTTGCCCCCTTCTGCGAAGGTTTGACCTTAAAGTGGGCCTTTTAGGGCTTTTATTGTTTGTCACTAAAGTTTTCTTTCAGTAACTATAGATAAGTACTTTTGAAAAGAAAGTATCGAACCTTTACCTTTTATTAGTTTTTATATTTTAATATTCTATTCTGTGTTATATATAGTTCTTAATGAGCTAATGTTGAATTTTGGTAATTTCAAATTATGTTCAAAGTACCCAGTTAAACAGTAACCCTTTTTTCAAATTATTACCCCTGCTTCCTAAAATCGACCGTGTTACCCTAAGGCACCCAATCCACCAATCAATCCCATAGACAGCTCATTAACTACCCTTATTATTCAAAGTAGTTTTTTCAATACACTTTATCTGAGTAAAATAACGATTTCGGATCCTGCCAGTATCTTTACAGTCCTATGGTCCAATAAAGCAGGACTTGTAAGCGAGTAATAAAATTAAGACATTTTAATTATTTGCCCCTATTTTGTCGGTCTATATTACATTAATTATCCTCAGTGGACGGTGGTCCGACTTATAAATAAACCTGTTAATTAAAAAGGTACTTCGGATGCTATTGGCACAATAAACACATAAAATCGACTGCCTACTTCATCCTTTGATACGAAAAACATGTGAATAGAGTTCGTTAATTGATTTGCAATAAATAATGGAATTTAAACGACTTTTTTGCTGGAACTGGTTTCGGTATTTAAATTGTGATTATTAGTTTGTTAATTAAAAAATATTGGGAGCTAAACGACTTTTTTATGTCATGTTGTACGAGTTGTGAATAAAATAATTAATTTTGTTTAATGAGTCCGTTGAGATTTGCAAACATTGTTATTTATTTTTATACTCATTTAATTACACAGTTTGATTAGGCCATATAAAATTCAAAAGGTGTACTTGTACCTACTTTGTTTTATGTCTTTGAAAATAAACAAGCAGTCCTGTAGGTAAGTACATTTGCAAAAGTAAACAACCTTACGTGATACTCGTATATATTACGCTTTCCGGGGCATGCCTCAGTGCAGGCAACATCAATTACAATTTGAAAGCCCCAATTTAAAAAAAGACATTCAACATGATTTGAACATTTACACACAACATTAGCCTACCATAAGGGCAGATAGCATAAACACTTTTTGGGCGGAAACAAATGACATCCGTTTCAAATTTAGTTTTTATGAAAAATATTTCCAATTACCGCTTTTGCTTTTAAAGCGTATTAAGATACTAAATAAGATTAATTTTAGGTGCAAGCCACCCTTAGTCTAACAAAGCTATTTAAATACTAGTATTTAACTCTACTTGACATCTTCTCTACATTAACTACAAGGACCTTAATACTTATGTACCTGCTATAGTTATATAATTATCATACTTAATACCTACCCTATCCTTCCTAATTAAACTGATTATACCCTTTCTTTAACAAGTACATTCTCAAAGAATTCTATTAAAATCACCGACGACAACTTCCCGGAAACATTTACACCGACCAATAAGTTAATACGTCAATTACAGAGATAACCATATTTGAGGTGACAGTCAGACCGACAGACGAGCATGCGCCCTTCACCAAACACCTATGTTTGCACCTCAAACAGTAGATAAGATAACCTTTTGGTTTGAACGCCGACACAATGCATCGGTGCCGTGTCAATATTTGCTGTGTGAATACTTCTCGCGCTTAGCGCGTGCGTGATAGTGGGACACGTTTACACCGATGTGTAACGTTGATGAATTGAGGAACAAAATTGTTGTAAAGTTTAAACGGTGTTATTGACCTAGAGACCGTTTATTGATATTCTTGAATATGCGTGTAACACAATATATTCGTAATTGTAATACCCCAATAAAAAACATTTGAAAATCGAATGATTATTAATCAAAATTATGTTCTTGTATTGAAAAAAAAGAAATGGATTTTGTACAGTAAAATAATAATTAAATTGTTCATAAAACTAAAAATAAGATTTGGTACTCATTTATATCTCAAAACTTTTAAAGGGCAAAGTTGACTCGACACTAACTCATCTTCTTAATAGTATTTGAACATGACTCTTATTTCATATAACTGCTTGATACAATATTAATTATTAAACCAAGTAACGAATAAGAACTAACGATAAGAATTTCAGAATAATTTAAGAAAATGTTTTCTATCATATTTTCTAAATTAGCACAAGGAAGATTGTATCTATTTAATGTTACTACTATAGTTATCGGTGTAACACAGACCCGCTTAATGCACGACCATAATATGGCTATAGATATAACGGATGTTAAGGCGACACAAACGCCGGATAAAGGGAAATATATACCCACGTAGAATAACAATACATAAATATACCTAGGTCTACTCTCGAAAAAAAATTGGTAATGTTTCTTTATAGATCTTCATTATGAAAAAATCTTGATTTACTTTCCCAAAAAGTCAGGTACATTTTTAACACTGTAAGTACTCTACACACACATAGCGAAGAAAAATGGAATAAACTAAATTTACCTAATCTTACTGATGTTCGGAAAATTGAGTGCAGATTATAATTCCTTCCTATTCCCTCCTACTTCCTAAATTTTCCTTTGTCCCTGATCTATGCTACGTCTGATCTGCTACATCCCACATATCGTACCAAACGTTGCACTCCTGGTATAGTTTGACTAAACGATGTCAACTCATCGCGATTGTTAAGCATCGTGCAGCTCGGCTTGGATGGGTCAATAGTGGCAATTCTATCTCAGGGCTACCGTGTTTCGGAGAGTACGTTAAATTGTCGGTCGCAGTTTTTTCAAACGTCGATGTCGGAGGCCCATAGGTGGTCTGAAAACTCCGACCTTTTTTTTTATGGATGGGGAATGCATTTACGCATCCCCGGTTGTTTGGGGAAACAACCGGGGTATGTGGGACTCAACCCCGGCACAAAAATTCCTGTCGGGTAATGAAAACTCCGACCCTAGGGTTGGCCACTAAGGTACTCGCAATTACTTATCAAATTCCATAGCAATGTGGTATAATATTCGAAGCTCAAGTTTTAATGCTTAAGACCGATTTATACTCTTAATTAATTAATATAAATATCGTTACCTTTTTCTATATGTATACGTTGGTTGATATAATAACCAATTACTTATTGTAAAGTTTTACTTTCAATTGAACCACTATATTATATCCATCTATTTTTACTGAGCATTAAAAATATTAGCATGTGCCTAATGTTCTACTGCAAGGCAAATGTCTTTCACCTTACTAAATAAATCAATTGCTTATTATTTTTCATTTATTTGCATTCTACAGACCCTCCATAATGCAGGACACGGGGCTGTTGGGACTGTGGCAAGTGAGACATGGTTTGGACAGCGCCATACTTGCAGCTATCGTTATCTGGCAAACCCCACTTGACATATTATCTTTTGGAGAAAAAGGTATGATTTTAATTATTACTTAAGTTATTGTAATTCAGTAAATTAATTTTAAACAACTGACATGCAGATTATAATCAGTATACAAGTACCTCAACTCAACAAGGTACTCTACAGGTAATTTGCATTTATATTCCTCGCAATTCTATACTACACTAAAACGCTAAACAATAAGAAATAATCCTGTACTTAGAATTAATCGAATATTTACGCATTCACATAAAAGTGAATTCAAAGGTAAATTCAATCTCTCTTACGCTTGATTGCGCTCGCGCATCGACTACGCCGTTCCACCAATCAGGAGAAAGACAGAGCGATAGTGGGTGGGGCCTATTTTCCCGCCCAACGCCCATTGGCCAAGCATCGGATAACAGATAGAGAGGTTCAATCGCATGTGTTTTTATTATTATTTTTATCATGATTTTATTAAAATCCGTGGATAAAATCAATAGGACCAAAGACCGTAATAAATTCATTTTGTTTTAAAGATTTTTAAGGTAAGTGTCTAAATGGTATAAATAATGGGAATTTTCTTTTATTTTTCATGTTTAATTTTGTGATATTGTTTTAATCTCGGCATTTAATATTTATGTTTAAAAATAATGTCGATTTTTTAACATTAATTTTATTTTTATGTCTTTAATTTAGTCCATACGTCGGTAGGTCAAAATGTTATAGGTACTTACCTAAATTTATAAGTATAAAGTAGCTTAATGCATATGGCTATTTGTATTCTATTAATACCAAAAATCCATTTACTCCTACCCCTAGTAATAACCTTAAATAAACTAAAACCAAGCCAAGCCCCTTAATCTAAGGAACATACCTTACAAAACAAAAATAAATAAATCTGGAACATTCCTAAACGATTATTACAGCCACATCCAACTTAGTTTAAGCTTAATCTATTCCCAAACACACCGCTTAACAATTTAACGACACATTAATAGATCAAACTTTAGCAACCAAAATCGAATTTAGAATCCTTTTAAATTAATTTAAATCCCCTCCCTAACATACAAATATTCAATAATAAAAAGTATCGATTCAATAAATCGATTCGCAATCGTTAACAAGTATTGTTGGCCGTCGTGTGCGGCCCGTATCTATTCGACTATCGTGATGGCGCCCGTTACTGTCACACTGACAAGATACTACACGTGGAATATACGTATAGAGTAAGTATAGTACAGATGGGACGGCTGTGGTACGTGTTTAGATATAAAAACAGACCAAGCCGTGTGAGAGTTAGCGGGAAGGAATGGCGTTAAAGATTTTGGCTAGCAAAATCTTAAAATTTTGGAAAATGTAATTTTGTTAAGTAGAAAAAAAAAGTTGAAAAAGAAGTACCCTGTATTGTTCCACTGCTGGGCAAAGGCCTCTCATCTCACTGAAGATATCAGTTAAGTACAGTGAGGAGGATATAGCATAATCACCACGCTTGCCAAATGCGGGTTGGTGATCTCAAACTCGAGACATGTTTGAAAAGTAGGAAACATGTTTTGAGACGCCGTCGGTACCGGATCACTTCTGAGAACGTGGAATTTGGCAAATTGTATGTGTCCCCTGAATGATGACTACTACTATTTGAGAAGAGTTTCCATCGCTCAGTGACAGCACCATCAAGTAAACAATTCGACTTCTAAACGACTATTTAGTAGTCCATCACTATAGGCATAAAACTAAATCTTACTGTAGGCACACGTCCCTTCTGCATCTTACCTTTTCTTTGCCAGACCCGAGCACTTAACTACAACACAACTAAGCCCCGAGAAGCTCGAACACTAAAGGTAATCACAATTGTCGCCGTTAATTCGCATACTCGTGATACCCCGACAACGTGCCTTCACTATAAAACTAAATGAAATTACACTTGCATAGTTTCAACCCGCTTTACAGTAAATTAATGTACAAAGATTATAAATATTAGTAATATCGCAGTAATGTAGTTTTGATGTAATTATGCACTACTGTCTGTGATTTCTCAGCGGGGTGCCATGTTGCTTATTTTCTTAGTTATGGAAAGTAATTATGGATATCACAATGTTGGAAATAATTGAAGAGTTGGGGGGTATTGTCTTCAGAGTCCATTGAATATTGTTTTGCAGAGATTAAATTACTTTAAACTGTAATAAAGTAATGTGTGTTATTTATGTATTTTCGGAGTTGAATAGGTTATATGGGAAGTTAAAGAATGGAGTTTACTTTCAAATATTAATTTTTTGTACTGTACGAGTACATTACTAATACACAGAGGGTTATCACGTGAGTGACATGCGAAACCTTTGCTCTGCATATTTATAATATATGCATAATTAAATTACATACTTATAATTATTATGAGGAAAAAATATCAGTATTAAGAGGATTTAGCAGTGTAGATTTTTTACCTACTTGCCTTAACTCTGCGAAAATCATCTCCCTTTATTTTTGTGATCTGTGAATTAGTAGTTTACCGTTAAGGTTCTGACAATGTAAGTGCGACTACTAAGTATTTTCTTCAATCATATTTTTGTAATATAACCATCACTTTCACTACATACATCTAATATTATAAAGAGGTAAAATTTTGTAAGTTTGTTTGTTTGTATGTTCGAGATAATCTCAGGAATTATCCGATTTGAATAATTATTTTTGTAATGGATAGCCACATTCAACGGGAAGGTTATACGCTATTTTTCATCCCGAAATTCCCAAAGGAACGGGTACAACGCGGGTAAAACCGTGGGGCGCTGCTAGTACGTACATAAACGTAAAGAAAAGTGTTCAACCCAAAAGAACACGAAAACAAACAGTAAAAAGGAAACCGTGCTTAAAATACGAATCACCGAGAACGCACGTACCAAACACATTGTCAAAACAGCTTATACAATTTCACAGTCGAAAGGAATATACTGCAAAAAAACGTCTTTACTGCGTGTGGTCCTTGCGAATAAACCCTAATAATACACACTCGAACCCAAATATTTTTCAAACACCTCTCTTGACAAACATTGTCCTTTGTGAGTAATAGGTGTCGATGACAATACCAAGTGAAAACTTACCTTACTTAGCGCTTGTCGCGTAGAGTTTGATAAAGCGATATTGTTAGCTCATTGCGATTGTTGAGCAACGTACATCTTCGTTCCTACTTGGATGGGTGGCCGATAGTGGCATTTCTATCTCAACACTACCGTGCTGAGGGCACGTTAAATTGTCGGTCCCAATTCAATTGTTAGACCATGTTAGGCCTTTACTTACTTTACTTACGTTTTATTTGTTCAACAGCGGGATTTCCGATTACCGTAATTTGCGCAGCCATAAAATAGCGATAGGCACATTATGTTGTCATATTGTAATGGCTTCGTCGCGTCTGTGGATAATCAATCTTTGATGTTAATTTTGATTGGAGGCGTCATACAGGGTTAGTTAAGGTAATTGTTTTATACCACAATTATACGCGTTTGTATCAACATTTTTGATTTTATTTTTTAACAATAGATGTGGATCTTTATGGTTTATTTGGGAAACTTGTTTTTTGGAATGTGACGCAAGTTTCGTTTCGTTAATTATTGCTTTTATTTGTTAACGTTTTTTTTTATTTTTGTGTTGTCGTGATGATCTTGTAGTTATTAGGTATCTGAGTTAGGCTAGATTTTCTTTATAGACTAACTATACACTTTTTTGATCCATAAGTAACTTAAACTGGTTTTAATTTAACCAATACCAACAAAAAAGTAGAGTAAAGTATTAAAGCTTGTAATGTCCCACTGCTGGGCAAAGGCCTCTCGTCTAACCGAATATATCAGTAATGTGATAAACTCATACATAAAAAATATTAAAAACTGCATTTTCTTCAATTTAAATTTCAAATCAAACATACACAAATACGAATAAAACCCAATCCTAATCACCCGCCAAAACCACGAGTATATAATATACAGATGTGGCACTTCATGAATAATATATAATGCCTATCGCCTCCAAATTAGAATACGAATAGGCATTATAAATAAAGTTCGCTTTTCCGTAACAAGATACGGTCGTTCTTTGGTTCCATTCTCAATTTGTAACCTTTTTAACACATCATCCATTTCCAAAATCTACCAAAAAAAACATAAGACATGTGGTCCATTATAAACGAGTTTTAAGAGAAGCTTTGTGTGTCATTTTGATACACTCTCAAGAGGTCTTTGTGTGGGACTGAGTCGATAAGTCTTTTTATGTCGTGTGAATCTTTGATGCTTTTACATCGAATTTTTAGTTGAATTGAATCGATTTTTCAATCTCAGTAGTCGCCTTTTGTTGCTAATAGTCGGTTTGGTTTTGGACTTATTGTTATACTTTATAATTATAGGTTTGATGTTTGTTAGTATATTCTTTTAATTCGTAGATAGCTTAAAGCATTATAAGCTTTTTGATTTCTGTTGAGAACCGGAATAAGCTTGAAATTGTGACGGGGAAAAAGTTGACTGTACAAAGAGTTAGAGAACCAGTGATGGTAGAGTCAGACAATTATAAATATTGCTATTATAATTATCTCAGACTTACTTGACATAAGTTAAGACCTCTCCAACTTACCACTTAATGTTCATTGCTGGAAGTAATCTAAGTACTGATTCGTACCCTCGGGTTGGTGCCTTCAAACCGTTAGAACTAGCTTCGCTCATTGAAGTCGAGACATCGACGAAATATAAAAACGAAAAATTAAATAAAAATACTTAAAACTCGATGGGTTTACTCTTTTTAATCATCTTATCAAAGTTGTTATATATATATATCAATCAAAGTAATACACTAATTAAATCATTATCTTAAGTTCAAAAACCTATGTAACAATTCTGTCAAAATTTGCATGGACTGCAATGTTTTTTACATTGCAGTCCATGCAAATTTTGACCATTAAAAGAAGCTATATATTGAATGTATGTCATTCAATTTTGTTAAATAATAACTTAGTTTGCACTTTATGAAAAGTATAATTATATATTATGTACACTTATTACGATTTAACACGCCAAATAATGGTACGGAATTAGTAAGTACAATAGCTCTGACACCAGGATTGGTCAGGTTGACCATCCACTCGATGAAGAAGAAGAAGAAGTAAGTACAAGGTCGATTTCTATAAAAACTTATGTCCCCAAATTCACTCATTCGAACATCACTGTGTAAGTTTGATGCTTCGCTTGTTATTTGTGAGCGAAATGACAACCAATCAATTACAATAAGTAACTTTGAGACGCCATTGGACTGCACATCCGTATCACTACATAGTATAAAATAAAGTCGTCTCTGTTTCGTGTCTGTTTGTCTGTTTGTCTGTAAGCTTAAATCATTAAAATTACGCAACGGATTTTGATGCGGTTTTTTGTAATAGGTAAGAGTGATTCAAGAGGAAGGTTTTTATGTAAAAAAAATCCCGAAATTTCCACGGGAACGGGCACAACGCGGGTAAAACCGCGGGGCGCTGCTAGTAATCCGTATAATTCATTTCGAGTAGGTTAGTGGCCAACCCTGGTGTCGGAGTTTTTAGACCGCCTAAAGGCGTTCTTCATAGTCTGATGATTGAAACAACCGGGACCGACTGCTTAACGTTCCCTCTGAGAGCGCTCAGATAGAAATGCCACTATCGGCCACCCATCCAAATAGAAGCCGAGCTGCACGTTGCTTAACAATCGCAATGAACTAACATCGCTTAGTCAAACCATATCACGAGCGCTACATCACTACAAATTATAAAACAAAGGCGCTTTCCGCTGTCTGTCCCTATGTATGTTTAGATCTTTAACACTACGCAACGGATTTTGATGCGGTTTTAAACAGATAGAATGATTCCAGGGGAACGTTTATATGTATAAATATTCCCGAAATTCCCACAGGGTCGGGCACAACGCGGGTAAAACTGCGGGGCGCTGCTAGTAACGGTATAATAACTTGCTCACACTATCTGTGTAGATATTACTTCCATTCCTGCGTTAAGTACTTTGATCTTCCGTGGTTTAATTCAGGAACAATTTTGGTACTTAATTAAACCAGTAGATATTTATCTATAAACTTTTATTTAGGTTGGTGTTACAAGCTTACACACGTAATATAAGACCTACTACACACATAGTATGATCAGAATAGTACACACAGTACTTGTATGATGAAAAAGTTTATGCGGGTTTTAAAATGCGGGTTAAAATAATGTAAGTATTAATGTCAACCTTACCTACACGGACTTATCGTAAACTTATCAAAAATTACCGCAGTTGAGTCTAACAACGACGTATTGTCAATCGTTTCGCATTCTATTTGGTTGTCTATTTGTCTATAGATGTAGAGTGCATACGGATCGAGTCAAAACGCTATTTCAAAAAACACAAAAACCGGCCAAGTGCCGGCATCACGCACGGAGGGTTCCGTACTTTAAAAAACGGCATAAAATCACGTTTATTGTATGGGAACCCCCTTGAATATTTGTTTTATTTTATTTTTAGTATTTGTTGTTATAGTGGCAATACAAATACATCATCTGTGAAAATTTCAACTGTCTAGCTATCACCGTTCTTGAGATATAGCCTGGTGACAGACGGACAAACGGACAGACAGCGGAGTCTCAGTAATAGGGTCCCGTTTTTATCCTTTGGGTACGGAACCCTAAAAATGAAACAACGACCGATATGTTCCTACAAGAATAAGCATTTCTGGTGGAGGTATTATTCTAGAACAAAATAAAACAAAAATTCAGAATAGTTATTTAATTATAACTAAAAAACTAAGACACTTTTAAAGCTACTATATTCTAAAAGGCACAAATAGTATCTACATTCATAGAAAATGGACACTCTCATATAGACATATGATTGCTTAAATAATACCTATACAACTTATGAAATAAAGGACGGATTTTTTATATTTACAAAAAATGAGATCAGAGTAATTTACAATTCAGAAAATTGACTTAAAATCTAAAAGTAATTTTACACACAACCTAGTGTGTGTTTAAAACTGATAATCTTTATTGTAATTTGGAATGTATTCTTCTAAATATGGCTGTATGAATTCAGTTGATAATTATAAGGCAGAAGTCACATACATATAAAAATTTCAACAAGTAAGTCTGCACCATTTAGGACAAGTATACACTATGGTAATAACTGTCTTGAGACTGCCTATAAAAAAACTACAAAAGTTCTGTGATCTGTTTTATAGAGCAAAAGTTAGTTGCAAGACTGACTTGATTCTAATCAGCACTCGGCCTTATTTACATCTTACTTTGTTTAACAATACTTCAAAAAAACGATTCCAAAAAAAAACAGTTATCATAACATCAACCACTATCAAAATTTCCAATTTTAATACTACATTGCATCACCTTACAACTACAAGGCACCAATATTAAATCAGTCTTTTAAAATAAGTACAAAAACTAATGCTAATTCTCATCTTCCGTATCTATATTATCAATAGGAAAGTTAGGATTTAATAACGGACTTTTTCCGTTGCTTCCGCTCGGTGACGTGTTAACCGACGATATTCCAACGAGGTTATGCGTTAAGCTGTGTCGTCGTAAATCGCAGTTTCTTCTAAAAACTTTGCCGCAGGAGGAACAGTTGTATGGTTTTATATCTGTGTGTGTTAGGAGGTGCGTTTTTAAATTCGATCTTTGATTGAAACTTCTACTGCATACTGGGCATTTGTGGGGAGATTCTTCCATGTGAAGGATCTTGTGGACTGCCAATGTTCTGGATTGACAGAACCCTTTACCGCATTCTAGACACTTGAAAGGCTTCTCTTTTGAATGAATGTACCTGTAATAAAGAATAGAATACGTTAAACACCAATACTTACAAATTAGAAGCTATAAATATTAGCCAATATTTAACAGTCGAAGTAAATGACCGCCTACGGAAAAAATACCAACGTGACTTTGACAAAATATTGTATAATAGTTTTACTGCAACTAACTAACGCTATTAATAATATAGAATACACGTATGGTTGTAAAATTAATCAAGTGTTAAAGAAGATAACGTTCATTTTACAATATAGGTATCTGCATATTGAAAATTACATACAATATTACAAAGATCAAAAGTTACAAATGCAGTACAAAGATTAGTTGTAAATTCGCACAGATATTACTCGTAGTTCTGTTACAAAATAACAAATCTTCATAAACAAGTTTCACAAGTATCCTACATGATTTAGCCGAGATGCGTGGGCACAATAAATACTTGTGTCTTGAGGCGTCGAAACCAATGCATCGACAATGGTATCGCGTGTTACAGACACCTTGCAAGGAAGCAAACAACACCCAAGGGGATAATGGTAATAAATTCAACCGGCCTTTCATTTTCGACATCATTAATTTACAACTCGATAACGTACACACTTTAACAACATTACCTCTGATTAGACAAACCTTTTTCTTTCAATTTATGCTCCAAGTTCGAATACATTTCAATTACTTTTTTTTATAGTGACAATACGCTTACGTGACAACAGTTTTTATCAATAAGATTATGAATTGAATAAATTAATAGACCCCAAATGTAACAGATAAGAACACACCATGTTATTAAGATAAACCACACGTTGCCACAAAAACACCTAACGAAATTATCACTAGTAACTTTCAAATTAAAATTAAGTACAACCGTATAATTAACACGTCGAGAGCAACGTGTAATCAATAATAACAGTTGAAAACCGGCAATCGAGAGTCCAATTCGAAAAATTACCATCGTATCAAATAAACAAACATACATGGAACATAAAAATAACGATTCGAGTAACGTAATACGTGTAATAATCGTTAGGTACGGTGAGATCGTTGACGATAAAGAGTAACGTGATGAATGAAATAATAATATCGATATTAAAACACGAGATGGTGGTGATTAGAGGACGGGACGGGAGAGCGCGCGCGGCGAGGCGTGCCGACAGCGGCGCGGGCGCAGCTAGGCCTACTTCCCAACGCGACTCTGATTAATGAACTCCCCAATGCGAACAGACCGGCTATGAAATTTCAATTGCAATGCTTATTAAAATCAAACAACAACATATAATTTAAAGCTTCAAGATAACGCCTAACTAAACAAGCTACAAATTAATTTAAGTCCATTATCCAAATTTTAATCTAACAAAAAAGGAACCACATTGGAACTTGATTTTGTATGCGAAGGATAATTTTTTGTTGTCCATATTAATCCTCACGTCAGGATCACCACGTGCTTTGTAAAAAACCGTCGAAGCCTCGGTTCGGTCCATTATAATATGTCGTGTCAACGGACATCGATTGAACATCGACAGCCGGCCCGCTCACCCTCGGGCGGCTCCACGGAATTTATTTTATTGCCACAGAGATACGGTGATTTGGAAGGAAATCGCCCTCAGACAGGTGTTAAAAATACAACACCTTTACCTCTTTTTGGGTGGGGATCTAAAGATAAGTGGAGAAATAGATTGAGAGCTCTTGTAATACCATTATCATATTTATTGTGTTCCAAATCCGTGTTTGGAATTCCAATTGTAGTAACAGTAACATCTTTTTTAGTATAGTGTTTGTTTTTTATTTTTATTGGTAAATATTTTTGTTGAAAAAAAAGTTTGATGGAGATTTATAAGGAATGCGAAGACAGTGAAAGAACAAAATGAAAATTCAAAATTAAAACATCGACTCTGCTGGGATTAGCGGCGGTTTGTGAAATAATTTACGAGCGTGACGAACGCCTTGTCGATACCATCTGCACCGGCCATACTTAACCCTTTTTGTTTTAAATATATTTTTCCTTCACCGCCATTATTCAAAGGTTATAACGTTTCGCATTAACAACGGACGACCGAAAAATCTTTTATTGATATCGAAAAATGAACGTCTTAAATTAATGTTGTTCAACACGATGCTTTATCTTTAAAATAAAAACCTGAATGTCGGATTCGGAATTTGAAAATAGGAAACAATATAAATCACTACAGCTGATTTAGCTATTCAACTAAGGAATGGAGATAATGCTTCAGATACTAACGAGTTTTCGGTTAGGTCGTAAAACATTAGAAACTTGTCAAGGGAATAACAAATTAAATAGTTAAGATTGTCTTAATCGATTACGAGAATATTACTTGACTTAAATTATAGCTTTTAATAGATAAAAGTGTCACTGACAAACATAAAACGTGAAAAGGAAATGTTGTCAAACATCTTTGACATATTAAGTCCAGTTTTGGATAGAAAACGTTAAGATACAAAGATATTTTAGTATTTACCTGTGATCTCTGAGGTGATCTTGCCGTCGGAAAGCTTTGCCGCAAATGTCGCACGAATATGGCCTCTCGTCTGTATGCGTTCGTTCATGTATGAGTAGATTGTACGACTTCGTGAATTGTCGGTTACAAAACTTGCAAATAAACTGCTTCTTTGTTCTAGGGCCACTTCCAGCAGTCTTCTGCTTATTAGAAACACTACTGCTTGATGATGTTGAACTATTTGTTGATTTTGAAGAGTTTGACGGCTGTGGGGAGAGAGGCGCTTGAGATGGACTTCCATTCATCTGTTGTTGATACATTGCGTTCATAAGTAGGCTTGGATATCCATTATCCAAATTCTGAGAGTTAAAACTGTAGCTCTTGGAAGTGGAATCTAAATGCTGTTCTAATGTGAATTCATCTTCATTATCTAACAATGCTAAGTCTTCTTCTACTTCTTCAGATAGATCTACATCCTCTGCAGCTATCGCATCCGATAACGGATACTCTTCAGGTGTCTTAGGGGAATACTCTCTTGAGGCATTCTCGGTTGTATCAACTTCATTTATTTTTGCACTTGCCGTCGCTATCCTTAGTATATCTTGCTTGGAAGTAGAACTATTCTCAAGTGTACTTTGTTGGCTTGAACTATTGACGGTAGACACGGAGGTGAGGCGTTGTAAAGTCAAATAAGATTCTAGGGCTTGTAAGTTTAGGGCAGCGGCGGCCGCGGAGTTTGAAGGCAAGAGCGCGGCTTGCTGCAGCGAACTCATCATTGCATTCTGAAGGGATATTACTACGCCTTGCAACGATCTTTGCAACATGTTTTCTTGTAACAACGCAGCTGATGCAATCGACAAATTAATATTTGCAGTAGATGAAGTAGTAGTACTCTTACTTGCGTTTTTATCCGGCTGTGAAGCGGGAGGTTCCACTAGTAGGCTGTTCATTTCCGTGGTCTTGCAGTCTTGTATTTGTAAGTTGTTTTTCAGCTTGATGATGGCGCTTTCTAAGGAGTTCAACGTCGATTTGTTTGACCTTGAGTTGGATTCTTGCATTGTGGAACTGAATGTTATATCATGGGAGCACGTGTCGGTGTCAGTGTCGTAGTGTGTGTGTGGGTGCGCGTGCGCTGTCCCGTGTCCGCAGCGAGCGTGCGAGGCGGCCGGCGACTCGACGCGACTGAGCCGCGGGCTGCCGGCGCCGCCCCGCCCCCACCTCGCCCCGCCGCCGCCTCCGCCTCACAAAAGCTCTCTATTTTAGGCAACTCTTTGTACTGTAATGGTCACCTCACGCTGCCCTAACGACGGACACGTCCATGAGAACAGCGTTGCGCCAGATTTGTTTGCCCCTTTCAAGTGTAATGAGATTCTGAATGGAATCGTTGGGCCTGTGGGCTATGGGAAAACAATGCGATGTGATCGGCTCGCTTGTTTTGTCAGTGGGTCACGCGCATCGGACGTCGAGATTATCGGTTGAGATGCAATATGATCCTTTCTCGGACTAAATCGATCGCGTACCCTTCGATAATAGAAGATACTTCATCAACTCTTTACACCAACATGCCTCTGAGTTCGGTGGGATGGAAGTATTTGTATGAAGTATCCGTAAATAAAGCGTCGAGCATTAATAAGCGAGTTTTATACAAGAATTATTTAAATCGAGTTACACAAAATATTCAAATCTATGTCGTTTTCAATATACAAATATTCAAACCGTAATTTTTATATTAAGAAATCCAATTTGTTAACGAAAATTTGAACAGATTCTGGACTCATTAAAACTGATTAAGAATCTAGTAGAACTTTTAACTTAACTTTATGATACAATTTAAACGATTGTGGAGGTTGTAAATTAACAATAAGACGTTAATGTGTAGGCTTTTTAATTATAAAACCTTGTTAAGATTCTGAGTAGTTTATTAGTGGACAGAACATCATATGGTGTTCCATTTTATTTGTCTGCACCTGTTGTACCCATTTCTTTATCACGTTTCTTTCTGTTGTATCCATTTCGTTCCATTATTATGGGATTCAAATGACTATTTAAGTTAACTATGGTTATAAAGAAATGTATTTCAAGAAGTTGTGGAAATCCTTTTTTGGTTATCATAAGTTTATCCTCTTGATTCGTTTTGTAGTCAGTTGAGGCGTGTGAAGGTTTCATGTAGCAATGTACAAAAATATTGATGCTCAAAGTTGTATCACCTATGGGATAATCATCAAATTGTATAAGTAATTATTAGCATATTGTCAGTGTTTAAGTAATCAATAGCTCAGTGCGAAAGTAATTAAGATGACATGACGTCAGAAACCATACAAGTTAGTACAACACGACTCTTAAGCAAGCTGTACATCATTACATAGTATAAAACAAAGTCGCGTCTGTTTGTCTGTTAGTCTGTATGCTTAAATCTTTAAAATTGCGCAACGGATTTTGATGCGGTTTTTTGTAATAGGTAGAGTGATTCAAGAGGAAGGTTTTTATGTAAAAAAAAATCCCGAAATTCCCACGGGAACGGGCACAACGCGGGTAAAACCGCGGGGCGCTGCTAGTCTATATTAAAAAAATAAAGTTTAAGACTTTGTTTGTCTGAACGCGCTAATCTCAGAAACTATCTATCCGATTTGAATAACTCTTTTTGCATCGGATAGCCACTTTCAATGCAAAGCTTATATATACTATTTTTCTTCATCCCAAAATTCCCACAGGAACAGGCACAAAGCGATTAAAACCGTGGGTCGCTACTAGTCCTAAATATAGAGCAAAAGCCTCTACTACTACAACTTCACTACTCTACCTTGATCTATTGTCCATTTCACAGCTCATCAACATTAAAAGCCAAAGTCTAAACAAAAAAGCACGCAAATTAGAAAGCTTGATGTTTGTTTGGCAACACTTGTAAGGCATTGTGCAGGTCAATTATATTGATGTTACGGCTAATAAACATAGACAATGGACATATGCTTCAATGGAGCGAGATAATTGCAATCACATTGGCATGGGAACATTGGACACGCACACCAATTGTTAAATAATTTAAAACAGAGAACACTATTGTGCTTTAAATCGTTTGTTTAATGAGAATTCGTTTTATTGAAGCTTAAATAAGTGCATTAAAGCTTAAGTTTGTAATTACTATGGTATTTCAAATTGATACTGCGTTTACGGATATATTTTGCCTAAGAAACCAGTTTATGTGAGTTATTAAGGCACACATACATTAAGCTGCTCACCTAAAATCTTTCTTCACGCTAGACTACCCGCCAAGTACAGAATCCTAATCTTCTTCTTCTTCTTCGAGTGGATGGTCAACCTGACCAATCCTGGTGTCAGAGTTATTGAGCCGCCAAAGGCCTCTGACATGGCTCATGTAACGACTACTATCCGTAGAAAGTAACCGGGACGTGCCCTCCGAAGCACGGAATCATCTTACTTTTCGAGCAATCCTAATTAGGTGCTAAAAAGTGAGTTCCAAATAGGTTAGGGGCCATCCCTGGTACCGGAGTTTTTAGACCGTCCAAAAGCCCAATAAGTTGCTGATACAGCTAAAACCGATCTCCAAATGATTGAACCTAACATAAGGCTAAAACAATAACATCACTTTATCTTCGTGTAATATATGCCAATACAATATACCTACAGACAAAGGTAGCACACTCAAAAATTAATTAATACACTATTACAACGGAATAACATTTTAAAAATCTAATTAAAACAAAAAATAAAACACACTTTTATCATTACGTTGGAATCATAACGAATGTCTGAATAATGATATCCAGCCTTTGGCCCAATCGTGTAATAATTTAGTGGATGTAACCCGACCAGATAAGAAATGTCGGATAATGCAATAAGCAATAAAAACACGGTATCATTGGTAGATTATTATTTAAGTATAATGTAATTAAGATCTTGATTTAAGCATCGTTTGAGTGCTTGATTAATTAAAGTAATTGGGTTGATTAATTTTGTTTTACTTTTTTGAGTTCTATTGAAACTTTTTTGGTGTTATTTGTGTATGTTTAAGTTAGTTTGATTGTCATTTTGTATCATATTTGTTAAACTTTAATATAGATAATATTGAATGAGTAAGTTTATAAATTGAGATTTGACGTCGCTGGTATGGCAAACTCGCGGCTTATTAATAATCATAATTTAACAATAGGCACCTAATCAAGTAAATATACCCGGACAAAACACACGGTTAAACACATTAGACCTAAAATGCGCCCAAACCCAAAATGACCCGCGGTTTTGCCCTCGTTGTGCCAGTTCCCGTGGGAATTTCGGGATGAAAATATAACTTTCCCTCGAGTAAGATGTTAAAGGAGGTTTTTGCCTAGAAAATTGGACATTGCCAGGCAATTATTTTTTATTTTTGTATTGATAACACATAGTTTTCAAACTACCTTTCATCTTTGCCGGTGTTCTATCTCTTTGACGCAATAATTTCGTAAAGCAAATCCGAATAGAAATATAGTTTTATTATATTATAATAACGACAACTCGTTTAGAGATGTGCAGTGGAAGAGCGAATCAAACGCGTGCTGTACTGTGTAGGCGAACTAGCGGTCACGCACGTAGCTTTCAAGACACGCGGCATGTGACCTTATGGTCTAAGTTATAAGAGACTAACCGCTTTCATAAACGATATTTAACTAAAACAGTGTTTTAAAGTGTTTTGTCTCTTTCGCTCTTTGGCAATTAGCGTATGTCGGAAAGGGACAAACCATTTAATAGATATAGTGCTGTTAATAAGCGTTTGTGAACGAGGCCGTAACAGTATAGCTGCTATACACCAGATAAAATTGTGAAAAACGTATGTTTAATGTTGTCATTTTGAGTGAGAGGGTTGTCAAGTGTATACAACGTGTTTAGACTATATTTTAATATCGTAGTTAAATTATGATACCCGTTCTTATGTCAGGAATCTTCGTGAAAAACTCGAGCTTTGATAGTTTCATTAATTTAACCATAATGTTAGGTTAATAAATCGGTAGATTTAGTTTCAAAGAAAAGTTTCAAATGTTTATTCTATTATATTTTTTATTGTTCAAAATAAAAAGTTCGGAAATGTGGCTATATTTATTTGTATGCTTTCGTTGTGTATTATAAGAAAAGATAGTGTGGAAATTTAGTCATTTTTGCAACTCATGAAAATGGTGATAGAGCCTTTAAGAAGGCTATTGAATATTTAAAGCATATTGATTTGAATGTTGTATGTGACAATGATGCTTGGCCCTTATTAGACGAAATCACGTTTAACCGAAGTTCATTCTACCGAACGCAATAGCATGAAATAGCAGATACCTAACAACGTTCTACATGGCAAAACAACGACAGCAGCAAATCGCTTATCACTTACACCTAGCCCTATACATACTATGACCATGCATTACGGCTTACTAAACTTTATGTGTAGGAAGTTTAGCCAATATCTCGAGAGCGGTATGATTAACCGCATAATTTTGGATAGTACCTATGACCGATGACGCCAATTACAGGCAGTTAACTTTACACGTTTGTCGTGCTATAAATTATTTTCTACGAAAGCTGTGCTCTTGGATTGGTCATGGAAAAATGGTGATTTATGTGAATGTATGGTGTGGCTGTACAGTTAGTTGGTCGGTTTGTCACTGCGTAGTATGATTTGGAGATATTTATGAGTTAAGTTTGAAATGATTATGAGTTGTATTTTATATTTTAGTGGGCGAGCTATGAAATAGGTCGAGTTATTGAATTTTGTACATATTAATAATTGAGATCGTTTTAATTTTCATGCATAGTTGATTTTAAGCAACCCAAGAAAATATATAAGCAGCTCTAATATGATACAAGAGAAAGTAAAATAAATAAATGGGTTAAGCCAGCTGTAAGCATTGCAATACCATTAGTAACTTTTTGATAGTTTTTTTGGCCCAAAACCTAACCTAACCTAACAAAAACAGAATTTGGTCTTCTGAAAATTCATAACGATGCATCACAAAATCACAAATACTAAAGACTCAGTCCTATAATAATTATACTAAAACACGATCAAAGCAAAAACAAAACATCCTGTCCTAGACGCCAACTCGTACACACTGACAAATGTCAGTTAGATTTACCTCCATTCTTCACCACTTGTCGTCAAATCGTCACGAGTCCATACAAAGAGATTTCTATGTCCACCTAAAGCCCAACACACTGCGACACTGCTCGTCTAGCCGTAACAAGATATTCTAGAAGACATGACACGCGTCTCAAGCATTTCACCGTAAAGGCACGAGCTAAGGACTGTTCTCACGCCGCCATCGCCCGGGGGCACAAACTGAGCACGACTCGCAACAGATATAAAATTAATTTATCTATATGCTGTGGCTATGTGTTCGTGTTGAGAATTTTATATATGTACTGGTCCGACCGTGGTTTACCCACGTAATAGAGAAGTGTATAGCAGAAGTACTTAGCTCTTACATGGTTTTAAGTTTTGGGATGAAAACGAGCGTGTGTCAACTGCACGGTACCTGTTAAATAATAAGTTGTTGACTGTTGGCAGACGCTATGTGTGAACATGGCGTTTGGCGAAATAGATTGAAATAAGATTGGTGACAGCAATTGGCTAACGTATTAATATATCTGGGTTATTAATAAAAGAAGCTTGGTTTTGGTTAAGTAACAGTAATGTTGGGATAAACGTGTGCATCTCATTTAACATTAGTTGTTCCCCGCGGCTTAAGCCATCGCGTTTATGTTTAAGTTTTTATCATATCCAAAAAAGTTTTTCGAAACCAGATTGATATTGAAGATACTATCCATTACTGTGATTAAAAGTAAAGTAAAGTATTAGCCTGTAATATCCCACTGCTGAGCAAAGGCCTCTCATCTCACTGAAGATATCAGTACAGTGAGGAGCATTAGGCGTAATCACCACGCTTGCCCAATGCGGGTTGGTGATCTCAAACCCGAGTCATGTTTGAAAAGTAGGAAACATGTTTTCGCTCGACTCCGGAACCCGGAATCTCAGTCTTGGCAGACGAGTGCACATATCACTAGACCACCGAGGCGTTACTGTCATTTGACACGTAAAAAATGAAAATGCAAGTCTTGGGTATACAAGAAGTGTTTGCAGTAAAAAATTAAAAGGTCAATAAGTATCAAATAGAATAATTTTAATGCATACAATGTTATGAACTTTATTTATTTTCGTTATAAAATTTTATGTTGCATTTAATGGGGTATCAAATTTAACAACTTAGCGTTTCAAGACTAATATAAAATTAAGTTATAATTTTATAAAAATATATTCTTATGCATTTCATAATAATTCTTAAAATGTTCCTTATTATTATTTTTTTCTTATTTTTATAGAATTTCATTTTACCCCATATTGGGTTCACTAGGCTAGGCTGATACACAAAGGGCGGCGGGATATGGCCTAGGGAGCGATTAGTGATCCTGGTTGGTTGAAGAACTTGAAAAGTGTATGAAGTTTCCGTTAATTCAATAGAATTTTGAGCCTTTACGGGGGCAGCTGCCACCCCTTGCCTGCCTCTGTTCCTCTTGCTCTATACAGTGAATATGAATAATGAATGATTGGTAGGTAAATTACCACTCTAAGGTCAGTTTTAAATATTACAAAATTATACACCACATAAAAAGTCCGCTCTATTCCCAACTCTATAACACTCTACGTAAGATTGGAATTTAAAGAAAAAAAATAGTGTTTCACGGAGTTTAAAGATAGACTTTAGTCTTTTTACTGCATTCTTAGAAGCCGAAGGAATCGTTTAGTCTTAAAAGGCTCGATACCAGCAAAATTGACCCTAACACGGTTTTATGTTTTATGTCCGCCCAGTGTTTACGATTGTCACATTTAATTATTTCATTGCTGGCAATTAAAGTTTGAGAAAAAAAACGATTTTTTATGTTTTACAGCTGCATTTGGGTAAATAAAAGCTGGTATCACTTTATTTGTTTTTTACCACACACGATTACGGTGTAGTGATGGGGTAATAGATTATCGATATGGTTATCGATAAGAAACACGTGATGTAATGATTATAACAGCTGTATTTCTGATCTGTAATAAATATAATAAAATGCCTAATGTAGGTTGTGTACAAAAAAGCATTACAATTTTTCTTGATGTCTATATCTATCTACTAAACAGCAGTTACACAAAAAAAAGACGGGGATAAATTAATAGTTCTTGGGGAAAAGCTACAATAAAATATGTTATTTATCGATACATCGAAGGAACAACACAGTTAACTTTAAAACATCAATAAAAACCATCTCCATAAATTTGGAAGCACACATGTAAATCCATATAAAAATCATCGATAAAATTTTATTATACAGTTTTATCGATAATTTATTGAAAAGTCTCGTACATCACTCAACTTATTTTTTTACGATTTATTAGCGAAAAACATTAGAGAATATGAATTTGTGCAAATTGTTTTAATTAGTCATTTTATTTTAGTTAGATAGCATTAATTGATCATGTTTTACGTTCGTTAAGATTAAAACGATGAGTAGTATATAATAAAAGTTTTAAATACAGCATCCTGTTATTGTAAAATATAAATTACGATTTACGTTACTTGGGTTTGTGTTTGGTTTTAAGTTTTCTCATAATAGTCCAATCATTTGGTAGTTTTACCTGGAAAGTTTTCCGGGAGTTTTGAAAATTGGTTTATTTATAAATTTGGGTATGCTCTTTTCGAATTTCAACTTTGCCACCTCGTACCCCCGCCGCTCGCGCCGCCATATTGAAAAAATGGCGCCTAAAAACGGTTTTTTGGAAATATCTCTTTTCCGACGCATTTTACGACAAAAATATCTATGTACAAAATTAAACTAGAGAAAATTTCCTACAATTTATGTATTTTTTTTTTCATAAAATCAATAGCTTTTGGCGTACGAGCGCCGCAAAGTATGTACTTTGCGGCGCCATTTTTTCAATATGGCGGCGCGAGCGGCGGGGGTACGAGGTGGCAAAGTTGAAATTCGAAAAGAGCATACCCAAATCTATAAATAAACCAATTTTCAAAACTCCCGGAAAACTTTCCAGGTAACCCCCTTTTTTTTTACCAAATGATTGGATTATAAAAATGTTAAGGTTATTTTACATCACCTTCTACAACAGCCTCCGTGGTCTTGTGGTTTGTGCACCCGGCTCACAATCCGGAGGTTCTGGGTTTGACTCTTGTCCCGGTGAGGACAATATACAAAAATCTCTTTGTGAGACTATCCTCAGTTTGGTTAGGGCATTGCAGGCTGAATCACCTGATTGCCCGAAAAGTAAGATGATTCCGTGCTTCGGAGGGCACGTTAAGCCGTCGGTCCCGGTTACTTTCTACGGATAGTAGTCGTTACATGAGCCATGTCAGAGGCCTTTGGCGGCTCAATAACTCTGACACCAGGATTGGTCAGGTTGACCATCCACTCGATGAAGAAGATCAACTTCTACGTGGATTCTCTCAGTTTGGCCAGCGTACTCTCCGCTCCCTCCCTCTTGTCATTGTGTATTTGGTGAGGATTATTACGTTATTGTATCGCTCATGGCCGCTTGACTAAGCGATGTAAGCTCATTGCGGTTGTTAAGCAACGTAAAGATTGGCTCCGGTACCGATATGAGTGGCCGATAGTGGCATTTTCTATCTGAGCGCTACCGTGCTTCGGAGGGCACGTTAGATCGTCGGTCCCGGTTGTTTCAATCGATAGACCATGTCGGAGGCCTTTAGGCGGTCTAATTACTCTGACACCAGGGTTAGACACTGGCCTACTCGAACTTACATTTACTTTATTATGTTATTATTAACATTTTTAGAAACCACTGAATATTATATTCTACTAGCAGCGCCTCACGACTTTGCCCGCGAAGAGCCGTTCCCGTAGAAATTTTCGGAAAATCCTCTTATTGTGCACTTACGTCACTTGAAGAACCTTCGTGCCAAATTTCATGTTTCTAGGTGTAGCGGTTGAGGCTGTGCGTTGATTATCAGTCAGTCAGTCAGTCAGTCAGGACTTTGAATTATATATATATAGATTCTAGGCAAATTCTACAATAGTTATAATCAAAGTTTTAATAATATGGTTTAACGAGATAATCGGATTGAGATTAATAGTGGAACAGTGCCAGTGGGTGAACAAGTAACAATAAATGTAACACTAAGCACTAACGGAAAACGTATTCATTGTTTTCGCGATTAATTCACGATTTACTGCTCTGCACTAAATAAGTGCTAATAAGTATTTGTATAGAGTTGATAATACGATGGCTTGGAACAGAAAAATATATCAAGTAAGACAATTGGAGTAATGTCAAACTTTATGAAGAATATTACTTCATTTATATACCTATATAATATAATATTCTTTTCATAATTATAGGTAAAAGATTATTGTAGCGATTAGAATTAAGGAAACCATAAATCAACTTTGAATTATAATATGCAAAAAATAATAATAGTGCTCGTAAGTTTACACATGTATCTACTAAATTTCTATAAAATAAATATAAGCTTTATTGTCTACTTTACCTTTTCAATACAAACTTAATAATCCAATAATCCCAATCACAAAAAAACAGTACAAATCCTGAAGCTTAACAAAGTACAAACTACATCACACAGTGCAATCAATAACACAGTTAGCAATTAACTGCATCCGTTTTCTGCCGAACAAATTGACACTAAAACTAATGGTTGGGTATTAACCACTCTATATGACTCCTTATCCAGAAGTGGATAAATAACGTGCTGAGATAATCTAATTACTTAACGCAATGTCTTATTTATATGATTTTGTTGCGCAATTAAATTGGCAGCGATCGAGTTGTAAACAGAATTGTGAGGCTGAGAAGGTATTTGTTAGGCGCAGTTTAATATTTAGTTGTTTATTATGAGTAGAGATACAAGGTATTGTTTTAAAGGTCCAATTTGCATAGTAATTGACAAATTGTTTTTTAGTTTCGTTTTCTTTTCGGAGATTTTTTTGCCTCACGCACAAATGATGTCAAAAACGAACCTCTCCCATTAAATATAAAAAATCAAAAACACAATATGAAAATGAAGTGTATCTATTTTGTTATAAATTGTTTTTTTTTCATTCAGTGATGTTTTTACTTCATCGCAAAAAGAATGAAATAGCTTTCATGAATAAAAAAAAAATATGCCTCCTAAATAATTGCCAAGATAAAGAATTTGACCAATACCTCCTTAAAAATGTTAAGCATAACAATATGAAACCAGTACACAATAAATAAATACATATAATAGTTTAATAAATGGACATTTGTCTCACAATAAGGCGCGCATCGAAATTCCTCGGCGACAATTAATACGATTATCACGCATGATCTAATCAAAACATGTAACCGTCTAGACGGCTTAACATCTTTGTCTTATATATGTATATTGAAAGTTTCTTATGAATTCCAAGACTAGCTTTTCCCAGTGGCTTTTGTTTGAAATTATTAATATTCTGAATTTTTTTCCATTCATTTATTTCGAGTAGAATATTGGCCAACTGGCGTCGGAGATTTTAGACCGCCTAAAGGCCTCTGACATGGTCTAACGATTAAAACAACCGGGACGTGCTTTACGTGCCCTCCGAAGCACGGTAGCGCTCAGATAGAAATGCCACATGCTATATTTTTGCACCAGCTAAAGATGTCAACACAATTAAATTAAATGTTAAAATAATAAAAGTATCTCTTCAACATAATTGCATTCGACCTTCAACCGTTCATTGAGTTATACTTAAGACAACACCAAAACATAATGCATTCAAAACACTGCAGGTATTTCAATAAAATTTATTTTAATATGTATGATAATAAAGAATATCGCTACCGACTCATAAAGCACATATATTTAAAAATACCACATGTACACGTCGCCACAGTCAAAATATAGACTTAATTTTTTATATTAACTTTGGATGTCAATGGTAATACCACATACAGTGTTGTTATGACTTTTACTAATAAAAATGAAATATCACGTGATCGTGTTGCGCATGCGTGATAAGCTTGATGCTACATAAAAATAACCCCACGCGATTTGGAACTTTAAATCATTTGAAGATTGTGCGTAGGACTAGGTACTATGGAATTTACTTAGTAATCAATCTATTTACTTCAAAGAAAAACAGAAGGTAAGCTAAACAATATCGATGGTTTCCGCAACAAAGGGCGTAAATGCCATTTTGGCTAAATTGACTTTTTAATGCAGTTTTGTTCAGTTTTCGAAGCTCTATCGATCCCTATTTTTAACTTTTCGCTACGGTAAAAAAAAATGTTGTTACGACCTACATTTTTCAAGAGATAAATTTTATTTTACTACAAAATCAGGGCATTAAACACAATTATTAATATTATGAAAATCTATTTGATGTATCTACATTACGTTTTTAAATTTTTAAACGTCAAGGGGCGTAAATCCACTTTGTAAACTCAATATGTATTTTATCCCCTGCAAAAAAATCTACTCTTGGTATAACATAGGCTGTATCTCACAAACGAGATGATAAAGTGTACGAGTCCATCATAATGGGCTACGTATTTCGAATCCGCAAGAAAAAGACCAATGCCTTACAAAGTTACGGTTATGGAATATACGGATTTTTTTAACTGGGAAGACATCACTGTCAAAACTTTTACTAAGGACACCCTGAAATTATTAAAATGGAGAAATCTGAAAATAGCTACATTTAAAAAAAAGAATTTGAATCAAATGGAGTACAAATATTCTATGATGGAAGATGCCGATTTACAGATTTTACAATTATCTATTTGACGACTTGAAAACAAAAGTAAAGGGGAAAGGGAAAGGCAAAGGAAAAAGAGGTGAGATAAAGACAGAATTATTATTACCAGAGACCAGAAAAGATAAATAAATATAAAGAAGTGATGACCTTAAGTTTGCAACCTGCATACACACGACGCTTACCGATTTCCGTTACCAAATATAAGGATTTGAAACGGCTTTGTGAGAACGGATCAATCCCAAAACGTTTTCACGCAGAATACTTACAACTTCCTCATGAATCTGAGGTGATTGAGACTCTACCTCAGACAGACGAAGAAGATGAAATGAAAACTGACGATGACCCATCTGATTAGATTTAATTTGAAATTTGAACATTTGATTTGAAACATGAAACATAGTTTTGCACGTTTTTTATTTTTTATATCTTAACTTTAAACCTTAAAGTTAGCCGACGCAATTGTCCCACCATTGGGTCTAATTCATGAGCTAACTTTAAGGTTTAAAGTCAAAATTAAACAAAATAAAAAAAACGTACAGAACTACTTTTCAAGTTTCAATTCCAATTAAGTTAATTACTGTTTTAGTTGGTTATGTCACATAGCTTAATTTGATTATTTGATTTAAGTATTATGTTAATAAGTAGCCTATCTATGTCTCTAACCAAGAAATGGTTCAACTAAGATTATTTTGATACTTTTTATAGAAATTGTTTCAGTACAATGTTATTGTTACCCTTAGTAGCAGACAGATAGCTAAATAATTAATTAGGTTTGAAAGTTTTTAAAGATAAGATTTTTCCGATGTTTAGTTGGCAGCATAATTTGCTTTTGCCTATCAATAACAAGAATTTGGTTGGGTAGCCTAATTATTTTGATTTATTATTACCCCGAAATCTAGATTAATAAGTTAAACTACTTTCTACGTGAAATTTGGAGAAAAATCTAGCGTTAACTTTAATAAGTAGGTACTGTTATATTAATGTTAACTGTTAACTAGTGCTGTAATAGCATACCTACTCCATAATCCAAGAAGACGACATGGATTAGGTATGCTAACGTGATCTAAGTCGACTTTTTCAATATTTTTGCTTGTTGTCTCTAATAAATAATTACGCAACTTATAATGGTTTATTATTTTTAACTATATTTAGGTATATTATCTTGACTATACCCTTAGTAGCTCATTATTTTACTCATAGAGCCATTGCAATAGTATCAATAACACGGCGCATTTACATTTGTTAAAAAAAAATGTCCTTTACAACAAGTAGTTGTATGTGTATGGGCTTTTAGTATAGACATTTTTTTCTAGACTGTAAATTTGTGAGGTGTAACTACATGTTTATTAGATTTTCAGGGGCGTAACTCCAAGCTAACTTCTTATATAAGACTCCTACAGGCCTGCAATTAAATGAGGCAAAAGACCGCAAAAATCTAAGAACTTATTCCCTTCTACATTTTTTTATAAGTATAAAGACAAAAGAAATATCGAAAAAAAAAGTTTTTTGTTTTCGTTTTTTGCTCATTGCCAAAAGTATGCAAAATGGAGATACGCCCTTTGTTGCGGAAACCATCGATATGTAGAAAAAGATGAGGTGTACGTATGTACATGGTGTTAATGTATTCTTCTTATACTGGTATAGATGAAAAGCTGTTAAAAAAATAAGTGCGCTTGCTAATCATTTTTTATCATAATATTTTGGACGTTGGCATTTTGCAATGAAAAAATCCCAAGTCTTTGTGTTGGATGAAAAACATCATCTGAGTTCATAAAAAGCAATTTTAATGTCCTATTAAATTACACAAACATAATCTTCACACATATTCACATACATACAAGCACATAGGCATTCATACTTCTTTTGTTTCATACTACTTGACATTTAAACATCGAACACAAGCTGGCATAACAATCAATCAAAAAAATAGACTCAAGCGTTTTTAAATCTCGTAAATGACGTTGCATTGTCGATTGGTTTTGTCGAATCAAATTCAAAAACCAGTTGATACAGATGACAGTAATCATATAACAACAATAATATGAGCTGTGCTTACGGTCAACGCGTCGTATCAGGGACACGATCGTTCCATTTGTCAGGTGAGTCAGCGTTGCCGTTGACATGACGCTTTCAAAATGCAAATTTTCAAAAAAATCTAACAATATAAATCTTGATCGAGATCTCGATTCGAGTATCGAGTCCTGTCCCGGCAACCAATTGAATTCGGTCGATCACTAATCGATGTGTTGTCCGTGATAGCCGCAGTCGGGGGCCGCTACAGCAGGGTGCCGACTTACCACACAATCCATCGTTAACTCCTTTTCTTTCATTATCATCATCACTTACAATATCAACTTTACTCCCCACTCGACTAAGTCCATATTATTTAGTACCACATTAAATATCATACCTTTTTGTACATAATTTTCTACCGCATCTTCGTTAGTACCTTCAATTGCGTGTACACCATAAAACACCGTATGACTTGTAAATTAAAATTTAATTTCCTTTGCAATAACTATTGATGTACTGCTTATTGGTGCTGGGTATCGAATTTAACCTCATTACCTATCTTAATAAAGGATTTGCCCTTTCGCGCCGACTAATCACAAATGAGCATGTAAAGACTGTAAATTATGTTGCATTGAGTTCATATTACTTGTGTTTTTGTACTTATTAGAGGTTGGTTATTCATAATTAACCCCCCTCGATGTTTATTACTTCTGTACAGGTGAACGTTATGAGTATTTTTGATTTGTATGGATTGACCTTTTTGCACTAAACGTCTATCACGCTTTGTTAACCGTTGAAACCGTCGATGGTTTCGATTTGCTTTGCTTGTAATTTAAGTTCATTAACTTTATCATTGTTTTCGGAATATTAATGGTTGTTGAATTGATTTTTATTACGTTGGTTGCATTGTTGGGTATCATCAAAATTCTTGGCGATAGTTGGGTATGGCGGTACAGGTTGTGTGTTAGTGTAGTGTATAGTGTCTGGTGTAGTGATTCATTTCTCCCGCTGGTATACATTGAGTGTGGAAGGTTTGCTGATGAGCGCCGGAGCCGGGCAGCGCTCGTGGGCGCCCCCTACCGGCGCGCGCCGGGGGCCGCTCCGACGCGCCCAACTAAATCAAATAATGACTAATCGAATCCTCCTTATATTGCACAGTAGGTTCACGTCAAATGATATTCTTCTTAATTTTTTAAATGTTACTCTTTTTCTGTTTGCATAAATCCGTATAGACAATATAGTGATTGATTCGTTTTCATAATGATTTCGTGGTTGATTGATGTTTATTAGTACGGTAGTCGGAGGTTTAGGAATCATTAAAGAGGTCGGTGCCTTATGAAGAGTAATGGAGGCATCGCTTGTGGTACTTAACTTAATTTGAGGATTGACCGCTTGTTATTTATGACGTTCAACTACACACGATTCGGTGATGTCATTGGTTTCAATATCGTGATTTATGCTTCTTTGTTTTTTAATTGGATTTGTTAATGTTGGTTACATATTTGGTTTTGGAATCGAACGCCTCTCATTGTCGTTTAAAAATCCAATAAAAATATTACCTATGGCAAAATTTAGATAAATCGTACTAAAATCAACAAAAAAGCGTAGTTTTTTTAAATTTTCAGCAATCTCACAATCACCCACGTCATTAGAGAGCACGTTTTTCAACAAGCAAAAACGTTATACCGTATCCTTTTCAAGATATTAATTTGCAACCCACGCATAAAAATTAAACATAATGACACAAAACAAGAAATTCCAGAACATAAAAATTAGTTTTAATTATCCAAAAACATGTTGAATTTGTTAATTTTCAACGTATTATTGATAATAGGTGTTAAAACGGGTTAATTTTACATTCTATCGACGATAAAAACCTATTGCTTTATCAATTTAATTTTTAACATTTATAAGGAAATTAAACGTTAGAATAGTTATTTAAAACATTTTACAACCAATAATTAATTGACGTAAAAGGCAAGAAAGTTCAAAACGGGTCTTTAAAATACCAAAAATAAGTTAAAAAATAGACTAGACAAAGAAAAACTTATAACAGCTGTTAACACATCAAGAGGTAGTTTAGTAACTATCAAATTTTAATATAGTAAAGGGTGGACCACCCTTAACATTTAGGGGGATGAAAAATAGATGTTGTCTGATTCTCAGACCTACCCGATATGCACACAAAATTTCATGAGAATCGGTCAAGCCGCTTCGGAGGAGTTTAGCGGCAAACACCGCGACACGAGAATTTTATATATTAATTAGATCTTAATATGAACTGCATGGGCTCACGGCGCGGCGACTTAATTTAAAACAGTGAAATACCAAACGAATTATTAAGTCCATACACCAAAGAATAAATAGGTACAATCAAAGTTAATGGTTTACTTGCAATGTTTATCCAAGACCTCTCAAGAATTCAAGCAATGTCCAACCAAATTGATCGCAATTCAGCTAAAACAACATGGACTCCGAAAGCAATGCTGTACAAATAAATTTTACTTTACAACACTTTCACATATTCGCTCAAAATTTGCTTATGCATTAACACCCCTAAAGTCAACACGATAATGGTTATTATTGTGTGAAAATATAGATGTGGTTAAGATGTTCTGTTATAAAAATAGTGATGGGAATCAGAATGTTCGCAGCGAGTAGGTACGGGAGTCAACTGCAAGTGACAAATAGTCACGCTATCCGGGAAAGGTCGAGGAGGCGACGTGTCGATGTTTTTATTTGTAGAACTCAACAACTTAATGTTAGTGATTGGAAATGTCGATAAAACTGCAATGCAAATCATTTAAATTTTCTTTTGTTTTTATGCTCGATGGTTCGATATTTGAAACCTCATTGTATAATATGATTTGAATATCGAACTTTATATTATTGACGTAAGTATTTTAATTCACTATGCTCTTCTGAAATTCGGTAATAAAATGCTTTTATTGTTAATTATGTAACCTTTAATGTTAACCTTACCCAAAATCGTAAAAACATCGACAAACCAGCCAATAATATCGATAAAAATATCGCATACAGGTCCAGTAGCGTCACATCTCTCAACTTATAGATTCATATCTTTTAAATGTATGAATTCAGCAGCACATAATTCAGGATTACAAATTGTTTGTTTTAGGCTGTGACACCGAATGTATTGGTGCGATTTCAACTTAAAAGGGTGGCGATAAATACGGGTTGTAACGAAGACATCTTCCATAAATGTTTAGTATATATAAAGCTCAGTTTTCACTTGAATTGCTCACTTATTATAAATGATATACGGACACTCAGTTTGATTTATACAATGAGTGGATAGTATCATAATACAGGCTACAGTAACGTTAAGAAATTACTGTCTATATATTTCTAAATAGTTTTCTCATTTCTCAACTGTTCTGTCTTGCTCGGGCAGATTAAGATTCTTCTATGACTGTAAATAATACTACGTTTTATGTTGGTAACTTAAATTTTACGTGCAATTAAACATAAGACCAAACAGTTGAATGTCGGGTAGTACTGATTTTAACTAGTTTGGGTTAGGTTAGTTTAAACGCAACTTTACAACTGATGTTTAAACTATTGTCAAGGAGAAAGAAGAAACTATAAATATATGATACATAAAAAGTAAGAGCCCGTGCACATAGTCAAGACTGGGATTTAGGGCCGACACTGCGATGAAGTATACGAACGCCGCGGTTCCATACAAAAGTGAACCGTCGCGGGCGCCCGCGGCGTGTGGCTTCATACAAAAGTGAACCGTAGCGTGCGCCCGTCGCGTGCGGTGTCATACAAAAGTGAACCGACGCGTGCGCCTGCCGCGTGCGCATGCGACGGCCGCACGCTTAACGCAGAGTTGACCCTAGATAGTTTTTTGATGTGACTGTTGTTAGACAGTCTATTTACTTTAAACAAGTCCATTTAACCATATCTGTCTTAAACTGTAGCGGTCTAAAACTTCATCATAAGGGTAGGTCCGTAACCTATAAGATCATTCTAAGGTGATTTAATCTCTAATTAATGCACAAAAATATAAAATAAATACAGATATGTCCAACATACTGTATATGTGGACACAGAAGAAGGTTGCAATTTTTTCGCATCATGCATACCATTTATTTACAAAGCAAAGAATGGGTATTTTAAATTTACTTTAAGCCGTTCGTTGACAATATTTAACATGTCTTTGTCTTATATGGACATTGTAAACGAATAATTTAAGAGATAATTAAGTTTGTTTTTAGTGTACCTTACTGTTTTTCCTTTGTATTTGTCAAATATACAAACAAAGTTTTTTTTTTGATATTTACTGTTGTATTGCCTCTTGCTCTCTACACAGATACATTGAGCGAGTAAAAATCTTACTAATATTATAAAAGCGAATGTTGTGAGGATGGATGTATTTATGTATATTTGTCACCCTCACGTAAAAACTACTGGACGGATTTGGATGAAACTTTAAAGTAATATATACATCAGAATAACATATGGGATACATTTCATCCCGAAATTCCCGTGGGAACGTGAACAACGCGGGTAACACCGCGGAGCGCGACTAATCATTCTATAAAATGGATTTTTATGTTATATTGAGGTACTAAAATTAGCCGAACCTCAACCGTTCCCGAGTATTAACAAGACTATCTGTGCGCTACTATGCTTTGAAAGGCACTTTAAATTGTCGGTCGCGGTTGTCTCAACCAACTGTAAGACCATGACAAAGGCCTTAAGGTGGTCTAAAACTCCGACCCACGGTTGGTCTCTAAATAACTTACTTTAATAAAACTTAAAGAAGACATTAATATAATATATAAATGTTTAGTATTCTTAACACATAAAAACGTAGATGGATACATAAATATCACACAATTGGATATTAGAAAATATCTTTCCTTTCATTCCCTATACAAATAAATCAAGCCATCAAAATGATTGGCAAGCGAGACGCACCAACGAATAAATTAAGACTCTATATTAATAAAACATATACCTTTTAAATCATAAAATGCATTATATGATTTCATCAATCGCTATTGGAGATAAGCAGTGTGTTAATAGAATAGAATACTTAATATAATGTGACGATAAATAACAGTATAGTGACAGTGTTATGGCAAATTGTGACAATTTATGCGCAAAACCTTTTTATGTAGTTGACAACTGGTTTCGAAACGTGCGTTTATATTGGTGACATAGACTCAGCACTGTTTTTTATGTCATAGTAGGTATTTAACAATGTTCTTTATAAAGCTGTATAATTTTTTTTGTGTTGATTGTTATTTTTGGAAAATTCAGATGTCAAATATTTAATATGGGTAAAAAGTTCACTTGCAACCACGAGAGGTGCAATCCACTGAAACGTCGGGAAATAAAAAGTGATTTTTTACTTGCTTTCTTAACCTTATAAGTGTACAAATCGCGTAAGTCTAAAAGATTATATTACGAAAAATTTCTAGTATAGAAAATATCTACCCATTTAGAATTTACCACAAAAAGTAAGGTATTTTTTAGTTTATTGCACAAAATACTAACTTAAGTTTTTTTCAAAATGCCTCACATTGTAAAAGTCATGAGGATGAGGATGAGGATGATGTCAATAATGTAACGTTATGCGGAATATTGCAACATTCTATTTAGTTTTAACACAGTATGTAATCACCCTTATAGCTAGTAAAAAGCTGGTTGAAAGCAATGAATTAGCCAACACTTGATGAAAGACTGACATCTTCGAAGTACTTTAATATTCCTATTTGATTGATTAAAGGATAATTGATCGCACATTATCTATAGATACATCGTAACTTAGGTATATGAAAGAAATCGATAAGGGTGTTGTAATGACCCAGAACTATTCTCATTTTAAATCTCAACGTTATTAAGAGAGTAATATAGATAATCGTATAGTTGTAGAACCGTTTTTCTTAATTAATTAATTTCGAGTAGCTTACTGGCCAACCCTGGTGTCGGAGTTTTTAGACCGCCTAAAGGCCTCCGACATGATCTGACGTTTGAAACAACCGGAACCGACTGCTTAACGTGCCCTCCAAACCACGGTAACACTCATATAGAAATGCCACTATCGGCCACCCATCCAAGTAGAAGCCGAGCTGCACGTTGCTTAACAATCGCAATGGACTAACATCGCTTAGTCAAACTACGCCACGAGCGGTACAAGTCAATTTCTTAGTTAACACGTTTGCTGCGGGGGCTAAAAACTTGTTCTTAATTCAAGTGCGTTACGGGAAATAATGTGCCCCGTAATGATCTACTCCATTGTGCGTTACGGATATAAAAGTGCCCCGTAGACCTATGTTGCTTTAAAGCTCTATAACTTACTGAAATTTAACTTTTTCAATTATTATTTTTTTTCAATCGAAAGATTACAAAATTTACTATCCAGCACTCTTTTCGCCTGTAGATTGAGCAAAAACTCAAGAAATTATAAAGAAATTAAATTTTCGGGGTGATCTTGTCCCCGTAACGCACTACAAATGATGAAATACGGGGTTTTAAGTTCCCCGTAGCGCCCACAATTAGTTTTTGTCGATGAAATGATAGTGATGGGAATGAAATAAAACGATAATTTTAATGAAAATATTGTTTATTTCGATTGGTTTCACATAGGTGTCACACAATCTTATAATTGAATGAAAAGTATTTTAATTAAATATAAGCATATAAAAAGGATAAGAAACAATCTTTGACAAATCCACTTATGATAAAGAAACTATTTAAAAATTGCACATAAAAACTAAAAAAAAATGAAACTCTATGTCCTATTATTAAATTTAAAAAATTAAACAAAGTTTTACTTGGTAAAATTACAAAAACTTTTTGAAAGATAAGGCCAACATACGTCGCGAACGCTTCATTTTCAATAAAATATCGATACGTCGTTTGTTACTGACATCTCCAATGTAAATGAGGGTAAACCCCGTACGGGCAAGTAATTATTTCTACGGGGTTTTTTGAACCCCGTATCGCACTTAAATAGATTTTTTACTATCTAGTCGGAGCGGGGTTCATAAAACCCCGTATATTTTTTTAACAAATATGAATTACATATTCGACAAAACACACAAATATATAGTTATCTCAGTCATGCAGTCATAAATGCCTGAGATAGAGCTCCCGCACCAGCGGATAGACAGCACTTTTTTGCCCCGCACTGAATGAAAGTAACGCACGGGGTTGAAAAGTCCCCGTAACGCAGTGAACGTGTTAATGTATTATGACATCAAGTATAAGTTATTGCAATTAATTTTTATCCCATCAATAAAACTTCAGTAAGATGAGAGGCCTTTGCCCAGCAGTGGGACATTACAGGCTAATACTACTAATACTAGTACTACACTAAAACCTAATCTTTATTAGACGAAACCGACCGAAACCGGTTCTGACAACCGTACATATTTTACTATCACTACATAGTATAAAATATAGTCGTCTCTTTTTCGTGTCTGTCTGTTTGTCTGTCTGTATGCTTAAATCTTTAAAATTACGCAACGGATTTTGATGCGGTTTTTTGTACTCGTAATAGGTAGAGTGATTCAAGAGGAAGGTTTTTATGTAAAAAAATTCCCGAAATTCCCACGGGAACGGGCACAACGCGGGTAAAACCGCGGGGCGCTGCTAGTTATGAAATGAGATGTATAATTTACCGCCTTATTCATAAACGATATTTACTTAAACAGTGTTTTAAAGTGTTTTGTCTCTTTCGCTCTTTGGCAAATAGCGTGTGTCGGAAAGGGACGAACCATTTGATAGCTAAAATGCTGTAACAGCTTATTAAGGCCCATAGACGTTAAAAGTAACAGTCCAGTCACATAATTTAACGTGTACAAGAAAATATTTGCATTACACTGTAGCTCCATTATTTGAGGCGTGAATCGACTAACCTTGTGGACTTATTTTTGGCTCGAGTCCGGTCAAAGTTTAGCGTTTGACCCTTAGTGACCCCGCGAATGCATACCAGTTAGGGTAACCACTGTGGCCAGTTATTGTGGGCTAATTTCACTTTTGTACTCGTACCACCTTATTAATAAATGCGGTGTAACTAAAATACTATTACACTGTGTTTTGTCTCTTTTGCTCTTCAGAAAATTGCGTATGTCAGAAAGTGACAAATAATTTGATAGCTATTAATGTTCTTAATATGGCCCTATGGTATAAATAAGTAGTATGACTCTAGGTATGACTTCATAGTTGATTAGTTTTAGAAAACAATTGGGCTTTTGAAAAAAAATTTTTTTTATGATAAATGGAAAGATTATATATTAGTTTTATAACAAAACTATTTTTATTTTATTTTTTTCGCAATAATTCAAAAGTTATTTCAAAATAAAAATTAATTTTTGAATCCAGTACCGAAAACACTCGGACAACTCCCGAACAAACCCGACCGCGTGTGACGTCATAATGTATAGCCCCATTCGGTTACACGTGTAATAGCCGTAAACGCTGTACGTACTTATGGTTAAATAGCTATACATTATCACGTCACAACCACGGTGACCAATTATGGCGCGTTTATAGTCACGTGATTTTTATTCAATTTTTAATTGTTTATAATTAATTGAAAAAATATTTTTTTTAAGTTTTTTGCATTAAATATCAATATTATTAATAATAAAGTTTTAAAATACATACATAAAAAAACATTTTTTTTTTCAAAAGCCCAATTGTGGTGTAGTATACTTAGTGTATAGTGGTACAAAACTGATTTAAGTTCTTAGAATTAAAAAGGTTTTGTTTTTCTATGTCAATTATATATTCTTATAAAGTATTTGTGTATGTATATGTAGTAGTATCAGTTAGTTAGATTCCATATTACAAGCTTAGAGATAAGTTTGGGTCTAATTAACCGTAAGTGAATTTGTCCGGGTATATTTATTTAAACTTATCCCGGATATCCCTAAGAAACAAATCCCGTGGTCAACCTACCACTTCAAGAGGGTACAGTCGTGTGTGATGCGCACGTTGTAACAATAATTGAGGTTTTGACTTCAATCTCGCATCCGTTATCCCCCTCAGGAGAAGTTAGTACTTACAATTAAATTAGGTTTCTATTCTAAGCCTGAAATGCTAAACGATTTGGTGATTCATTTTCTAACTAGTTTTCGAAGTCGTTTTTGACATCCTGCTAATATTATTATAAATGCGAAAGTTATTGAGGATGTATGTATGTGTGTTTGTTTCACTTTCACGGAAAAACTACTGGACGGATTTGGATGAAACTTTACAGTAATATAGGTTATATATAAGAGTAACACATATAATACATTTTATTCCTACATTCATGTGGGAACGAGTACAATACGGGTAACACCGCGGGGCGCGGCTAGTATACCAAATAATTAAGTAAGTCGCATATAAATGTATCGTTACCTTTAATAAAGCTTTCCTACGCAGATAGAGCTTTCTACTCATAAAACACGCAGCCATACTGATTCAAATAATAACCACGAACATTACACAGTCGTAAAAACAATTCACTGCATCAAAATACTAAAACCAAACAAACAATTCATAAGAAACATCTTAAATTCATAGCGTGGCCCGTTAACAAGTAATCAAATCACTAAAAGACATAACTCTTAGGGCTCTTTCAAATTAATCTTTTCCATTCGTCCTGCTATTGTATTTTGTATAAAAAACAAATGAACATCCATACGCGACTGCGTACTACTGCAACGTGTAGCTGGACGATTAAAAACGCTTAGATTGGATGAGGCCTCAGACAAGAATGGGTATATATAAAATATAATCCAAAAACATTGGGACCGTATTCAAATGAGAGCGGTAATGAGTAGTGGGGTAGGATTTCGGGTAAAATATGTACATTATTTAGGTGCCTCTCCGACGGCAGCCGCGGGCGCAGACGCTAAATTAAAAACACGTCAAATGTTAAATTGGGCCGAGACATCTATTAAGGAGGGTTAAGCTTTGTTCATCATTGAGGACGTTCGTTTGTTTACGTGTAATATACTTTCTTATTATTATAAAGTATAAATCATCCGTAGTGTAGTTTTAAAATATCAAATATCTTTTCTTACAACATTTTATATGTATGTATATTATGTATGCCTTTTATTTCTTTTCGTAGGTTCATACTGTTCTATCATATTTATTAAACCGCAGGCGAACTACGAGTAACTAAGATTGTTTTGCTATTATAGATAGTTAATTTAAAGGATATAATTCAAATGCTAATTTAAATGTTATTTTAATGTTGATTATTTGCTACCTCAAACAGTTGAGTTATTGGTGAAATTCTATCATTAAAAATGATTTTCAAAAAACCAACTAACCTACATTTAAAAAAGCTCAATTTAAACATACCCTAACCCAACTAGAGGTATCAAGAACAAGAGCTCGAAGGCTTTTACTTAATTCAGAAGCGCAGCGGGTGTTCCCCAACGATTGGGTTGGTCTCGTGAAATATGGTACGTATTGGTGATCACCCCAGGGCGAATCCTGCATCGTTGGAATACCACCATACGGATAAACGGACGATTTTAATGTTAAATTAACTGCGAACATACTTTTTTCTCGTTTTCAAAGAGACAATTGAGAAGCTATTGCTTTTTAAGTTAGGTTAGGTTGGTGTTCTTTTTAGGTTATGATTTTATATAGTAATTAGCTGTGCCACAGTTTTATCAGTGGTTGTGTCCGTTCACGTGGGAATTTTGGGATGAAAAATAGCATGTAACATTCTCGTTGAATGTGGCTGTGTAGTTTCTGAGATTAGCGCGTACAAACAAACAAAAAACCAAACTCTGCAGCTTTATTATATAAGTATAGGTAATGACAAATGAACTGAAGACATTCGGACAACTAAAAATACACACAAAGATAATAATAACAAATTAATGAAAATAAACCTCAACAAAGGAATCCGCAAAATGGAATCGTTTTAACTGCATTCATAAGTTTTAATAATTCATTTTTATTCGAAGAATTCATATAACACCCGTGACGAACTTAGTCTGTCGGCGTTTGACAAAACAAAACGCAACTCCCTTCATAAGAAAACGCATTTATCAAACGTACAAGTGACGTTTAGAAGTAGCAAAACAAATCGAGAAACCTTTTTGAGTTAGCTTATTTAAAATTTATAACTCGAACGAAAAAGTTAATTAAGTTTTAATAGAATTGAAAACGGGAGTGCATGTGGTAGCCAAAAATAGGCGGGGCTGTTATAAAATTTAATTATTTTTTGAGGTTAATGACTTGCTCGTTTTTTTAAAAGCTTCTGAACAGGAAATGTAAACAATTAGCGATCAATTTAGAAATGGACGGTTTAATTCTTGTTTAGTTTTGTTATCAAAATTAATGATGATTTCGTTTATCTTGTTGTATTTGATTTATTGAATATCGAACTATTTTTCGCGCTCATTTTATTTACAGTTCTATAGTTGTCATAAACAGAAATATTTTACTGTAGACTTTTTTGCATGCGAGTAAAGTTGTTAAGCAAATTGTGCTTAACAACACTGAAGAGAATATCTCAAATTCATACTCTAATAGTAACGAAAAAGAGCAGACTGTACTAAAAAGATACTCTTCTTTATTTTTGAAAAAAGAACCAATACTACATTCAAAGATTTGTAAAGTCACAAGTTCAATTGTCAAAAACACAATCATTTTTTTCATAGCATCAACCGATAGGCTATTTGCGATTCAGAATAATATTGCACCGCTTTTCTCATAAGTGATAGCGCACTATTTCTCTTGTAGCTCTTGGAAGCATTTTACAAGTAACAACCCTGTGTAAATTGTAAACGTCTTTCGCGTGTCGTGTCCTTATAAACTTTATTACTCTATTCAAATTGTGTAGTGATCGCTTACTTTGAAATTATTACTCTACAATTTTACATCAGATGCTACTTTGTCATTTTGTATAAGTATCATTAAATATGTATAAAGGTTCAGTCAGGCTTTTTCATACATTTAGCCTGGCCGCATACGTGCGGAATCCGAATTCGTTTTCCGAATTCGTTTTCCGTATGCGGAATTCCGTGGACCTAGCGCAGACGTTCGTTTTTTTGCATTAGGATTTGTAAACTGCCAGTACGTTCAGTGGGGAATTGGTTTGATTTGTTTTTAATTCCGCACGGAAATTTCCGAATGTGTGCGCCGGCACAAACAAAACGTATTCGTTTTCCGCATTCGTTTTCCGCATGCGGAATTCCGTGGAACTAGCGCAGACGTTCGTTTTTTTGCATTAGGAATTGTAAACTGCCAGTACGTTTAGTGGGGACTTTTTTTAAATTCCGTACGGAAATTTCCGAATGTGTGCGCCGGCACAAACAAAACGTATTCGTTTTCCGCATTCGTTTTCCGCATGCGGAATTCCGTGGAACTAGCGCAGACGTTCGTTTTTTTGCATTAGGAATTGTAAACTGCCAGTACGTTTAGTGGGGACTTTTTTTAAATTCCGTACGGAAATTTCCGAACGTATGCGACCGTACATAGCAAATGTATGGATATGCTGCGTTCCGCATGACGTCATTAGGTTTTTTCGAGTAGGTTTCTCCGAACGCGCCGGCTTGCAAACGAAACGTACGTGCGGAACTTATTCCGTTCGAAAAAAAAACGAACGTGTGCGTCAAATAATGTATTTTCTACTGATTCCATGCATTCAGATGTCCGAATGCGGAAAACGAATGCGGAAAACGAATTCGGATTCCGCACGTATGCGGCCAGGCTAACGCGCCGGCTTGCAAACGAAACGTACGTGCGGAACTTATTCCGTTCGAAAAAAAAACGAACGTGTGCGTCAAATAATGTATTTTCTACTGATTCCATGCATTCAGATGTCCGAATGCGGAAAACGAATGCGGAAAACGAATTCGGATTCCGCACGTATGCGGCCAGGCTTATTGTGATCTTTTATTAGATTATTGGTAGATAGATAACAATTACAGACTGTTATTTTATTTTTTGTAGTTCCTTTCAATTGTTTTTAATTTTTTTTGTCTCAATGTGTCATGCTTTCATTTGTCATCACCAAATTTAACGACGTCTTTTAATTACACCAAGAAATCCTTTGAACGTGGTCGCAAAACCTCAACCCCAGTGATTTATTCGACAATAATTCTAAAAGCTTTAAGAAAAATTATCAAAAAATGGTTTATGATCACCAAGAGGGGCGCGACGAATCGAATCATTTCATTCTGTCATTTATTAGAGTTTTTATCTGTGTGCGCATAATAATGTTCATTTTAATTGGTCAGTATAAATCATTGTGCTTATTACGACTCCCGTGATTTACTTATTGGTATGACATACGAGTTTAATGACAATGCTCCTATAATATCCCTTTGTCATTCGGAGCGCGTTTATGCGAATTTTAATGAGTTTAACGAAGGATTGAATTCAGTGTTTTGTTGGAAGTTAAATTTGTCCATAACCATTGAAATGTGGTCGTAGGGACATCAATTAAACGGGAAGTCGTAATTTTGGTATTGTGTTATACTGATGTAAATAAAATAAGCTTTGTCCTTTACTGAGTGGTTCGCTGTGTGTTATTCATTGCTCTTCAAAGATACTGACAAGGAATTATAAATCCGTCAGAGAAGAGTTATAATTAAAAGTCATAATAAGAGTATATTTAAATCTAATGTTATAAAGAATCAGCAAAATTATTGGCAAGTATTTCCTATAATAGCGAACGTCTACAACATAAGAAGCTGAAGAGTATTTGTTTGAATACAATTCTTAAGAAATAACAGTCGTATAATAATATGTGTACCTAATCTTTGTATTTTTATGAAACTTTTAGAGAGAGGATCATGAACAAATCGCGTAAAACCGCAGGGATCTACTAGCTACTAAAACATCATAAATATTCATCAATTTTGAATTCAAACTAAGTTTACGGATACAGAAGTCTTCTGTGACCACGGTTCCTGTAAAGAGGCTGAAACGTAATACGATAAAAATGTAAAATAAAAGCGAAGTGTATCTGTATCTGTAAACATAGTTTCAATTCAAAATTCATAGTGTTCGCTTAAACTTAAGAAACCAGTATATTCATCAATTGTTTTCTTATTGTATTGTTTGTGTCTGTCAATAGATCTAAAAACGTTGGTTAGTGTTGTCTTCTCAATTTAATACTGACAGTGTATGTTAGAGATATTAATTGATGTTGCGGTGATGATGTTGACAGTTGGGAGATTGGTTTTGGTGTGGGTGTGATGGGTATTGGGAGTCATTCAAAGGTACTTTGATGTTTTATCTTTTTGTTTAAAGAGTTAAGGTTGACCCGGGTTGTTTAAGTGAGTAGCGAAGATGACGCGATTTGATATCTCTTGTAGTGAGGACGCTACAAGAGATACAAGTTAAAGCATTTTGACAAGCCCGTTGGCACAGTGGCAGTGAGAGCGCTTACTGTGTCCGCGGTTGCCGGTTCGAAACCGGCCCGGAATCGGAGGGAATCCGTTGATGGGTTTAACAGAAAAATAGTATCTCACATGACAAATTATTTGGTCACTTACTCAAGTTGTCGAGAACTCGCTTTCACCCTTTGCCAGTAAGCTCAATTCAAATCATTTCCAATTTGACTCCTTCACTTACGAGTATACAACTAGACATCATTTAACAACGAAGTTTTGTTTCTATCATCGATAGAATTTAATCAAACAACTATTTAACAGCATAACTGCAATTTGATCATTAGCGCTATTAATAATTTATTTATCTCCGAACGTGGATAAAACAAATGGGTCTAGTTAACGGAAGGCGTGGGTGAATGATTTACAAAGGTGTCTTAATAAAATCTGATGTCCAAATTGTATTTATTCATTCTAGATCTTGTTTGAGATGACGGTAGGTAGTTTAATTGTCGTTTGTTGTTTTTATTAGTTCATTAGTAAGGGAGTCGTGTTTTCATATCGTAGGTATATTTCATAATGTGTTCGGATAACTTTATCCCACTGCTGGGCTCTTATAACACTAAAGATATCATTATAGTGAGAAAGATTAGTCTTGGTATAAGACGTGCATGGTTTGACAGCTTTATGTCAATGTCAATGCCTTGTTTGACAATTTCAATGCGTTGAGATTGAACTCCGCACAGCTCCGTTTCGCTTCAATGGTACCACGAACCCTTACTCCATCTCGTGTTATTTTTTGAACGTTCCCAAACTGATACTTATTCCACTGTAGTCACAGCCTTCAAATAAATTTCTCAATGTCAACATCTAGTGGAGTTACTCTATGAAATACTTCTTACATCCGGAGGGCATAACTCTAATAGTTTCTATTGTGGTTCACCAACATAGTTTTACTTTCGTTTGACCCTAATTACATGGGTAATAAGGCTGATTATCCTGTGTTATTTAAGGTGAAGTTTGTGATGTAGGATCGTGCCTTGACTATTTAAAGAGGTTACTACGGTAGAGATCAGCGCAGCAGGGAGTACTCCCCTTAATTGGAAGTGCAATATGTTATACATTGAGTCAATCATTATAGATATCGCATTGATTGTTTTAGGGTTCCGTACCCAAAGGGTAAAAACGGGACCCTATTACTGAGACTTCGCTGTCCGTCCGTCCGTCCTTCCGTCACCAGGCTGTATCTCAAGAACGATGATAGCTAGACAGTTGAAATTTTCACAGATGATGTATTTCTATTACCGAACAAATATTCAAGGGGGGGTCCCAAATAACAAACGTGATTTTTTACCGTTTTTTAAAGTACGGAACCCTCCGTACGCGAGTCCGACTCGCACTTGGCCGGTTTTTCTATATTTTTAGGACTGAAATGGTTAATATATTCTGATTTGGAAGGAATGTTCGCTTTTAAACTATTTTAGTGTCTATAGTTTATCCTTAATGATCACATTATTTTACATTACAACGATTACATTTCATCGCTTGTTTTGGATTTATTAGTAGTTTACAATGATACTATGTTTTTGATTTATCATAAGTAAAAAGTGGCATTAAAACCGGCACGGCCAAGCAGGTGCTTTTAAAATTAAAACTATAGCAAAAAGTTGTATTGTTCTAGGATTGTAATAAATAACGTACGATCGAATAAGAATTCATAAACCTATACTCATATTCAAAAAACAATGTTTTTGATTGTTTAAATTCGTTAATCTTAGAAACAGCCAATTCGATTTGAATAACTCTTTTTGTAGTAAGTAAAAAGTATTAGCCTGTAATGTCCCACTACTAGGCAAAGGCTTCTCATCTCACTGAAGATATCAGTACACTGTGGAGGATAAGGCGTAATCACCACGCTTGCTTGTTTGTTTTCGTAGTGAATAGCCACATACACCGGAAAAGTCCTACGGTAAATTCCTACGGGAACGGGCACAACATGGGCAAAACCGCGGGGCGCTGCAAGTAAGGAATATACTCATAGACCGGATTGTTTTCGATAGTAACCCAAATGATAGACCAACAATCAGAGCTGACATTGCATAATACCCATCAAGAGTAATAATCGTTAAAAATCACTAAAATCAAAACCCGAACGGCCTTAGAAAAAATCGTTTTGTAAAACGAACGTTAAAACAAAGACAACAGAGATGAATATTCAATAACTGCATCAATTAAGTTTATTGCTGTAATTGTTGAACTCTGCCCATGGGTTATGTCAATAAAATATTAACAAAATCTTTTGATTATATGAAATTGTTGGTTCTGTATAATGAACCATTTACACGAGACAAGTCGAGACAATCAATGAAGGCGAGACTATTTGAAATCGTTCTGATAATAGAATGGATTTAGGATAGCAGTGGAACGAATATGACATAGCGTTTTAACCCTTAATTAACTTCCTGAGTCCCTGGGACTCACATCAAAATTTCAAACTTCCATAATTGTAACATTTGAGCGGCTAGATTCCCCCCCGTCTCAGTACCTTCCTGCAGTGTCGCGGGCTACGCGGAGGCGAGAGGACGTGTGCCGGCACTGCGTATTTGGTGAGTTATTGCGTCGAGTGAGTCCCAAGGACTCATACAAGTGAATTATGCTATATATTTTTTTATTTGTTTCAATTTTCGAATGTTGCTTATTTGTCGTTATTATTGATATAAATTATATTTTTTATATGCTTATAACATATATCTTTTTGAATTTTCTGAAAAGCATTGCAGAAAAATTAAATGAAGCCAATTTGATGACACGTCTGCACAATACTCGCCTGCCACGCAAAGTTCGCTGCTCGGTTTCATCTATATTGAAAAAAGACATTCCTGAAGATGCGAACCACCCTGAAACTGAAGACAAGCTACCTAGGAATGAAAGAAAATACTGCTATATGTGCCACTACAAAAAAATAACAAAGACTGCATATCTATGCACCAAATGTCTGAAACCAATATGTTTGACCTGCTCGAAAAAGGTATGCCGACGTTGCCTGTAAGCAGTGCCAAAACCCATTGCACCTTTTATTTTTTTGTATCGGAACGTACATTTTTGTTTTATTATTATTAATTTGTATATCTTTGAGAGTCCAAAAACATAAAAACATATATAAGTTACGAATATTTCATAGTTTTGTAGAGGTTTAAAATACCTTTGTTTTTTGAGACTGATAAAATTAGTTTCTTTAATTTTTAAGAGGATCTCTGAAGTCTCTCCAGTTTTGATACTTTTTCCTAGTGTCTTAATAAATATTTAATATGAATAATAATAAAAAATTGAAAAAAAATTGTTTTATTTGAGAATATCACGCTTAGAAAATATATGAGTCCCACTGACTCATACAAGTTAATTACGTTAGTAAATTTCACGAAGTTAATCAAGGGTTAAAGGTTGGAACACACATGCCTGTAGCTGGCATATTGACGTACCAGCTGCTAGCACGCGCTTATTTGCTTACTGGCGTATGTATACGCTAAGCGGTATGTTCGAGTATACGGTATATAAGTAAGTAAGTAAGAAGGTTGGAGTAGGTTAGTGGCCAACCCTGGTGTCGGATTTTTAGACCGCCTAAAGGCCTCCGACATGGTCTGACGATTGATACAACCAAGACCGACAATTTAACGTTAACGTCCTCCAAAGCACGGTCATCCTCATATAGAAATGCCACTATCAGCCACCTATCCAAGTAGGGGCCGAGCTGCACGTTGCTTAATAATCGCAATGAGTTAACACTGCTCGGTCAAACTAAGCCACGAGCGCTAATTTATAAGTTTTCAGTGACTTCAAATGATTCATTAGAAGAGGTTAATGAGCCATTATCGATATGTTATTTTCGAAAAATTACGTCAATTGGTTAATTTTAGATTTAATTGTCATTATGAGAACTACAAATTTTTCCGGCATTTCTATTCACGCCTTAATATGTATGTCTAATAAACGGATGTGTTTAACTTGACAGCAAACTGCCGATAAATATTAATGTCAGTTAAATTTCAACCAATACATTTGCTAGTACATTCTCATAATAAATACATACACGTTTAAAAACGATAGAAATGTAATCAATCAAATAAAGAACAAGTACTTAGAATATTGATACAATTCATTCATAGCAAAACGTTCAATCAAACTTACACATAACATTGTAAGGAAAATGTCAGTTAATACAATTGAATAAGGTTTAGATTTTAATAAAAAACTGAGTTGAAGTTGGGTATAGTCTGCTTAATGTATTGACGACCTGTAAGATCACAGGGGAAAGGTTTCTAGCTCACTAAACATCATTATTGCTGTAAGTACAGAAAATATAGAAGATAATGCAATAAGTAAACATTTACAGGACAAATTCACACATGGTTATTTAAACCTAAACTAAGGTCTAAGCTTGTATAATAGAATATAACTTACTGATCTGATACTTTCATATTACATTTATATAAATACAAATATTTATACCTACGCATATGTGATTGACACCCACACCTCGTCGCCAACAATTATGTCTGCACATATCGTTGATTCCGGGTGGGAATCAAACGGCATCTCTCGACACAGTAAGCGCTATCACAAACCACTGTGCCATCGAGCGTGTCAATAATTACCCCTAATAAATAGGTAAAGAGCTCAAAAAATAGCTCCTAAATGTCAAACCTGTACGTATTTAGTCTTCCTAAAAAAACATAAGTATTTTAAGTCTCTCTTTTATACGACCGGTCTATACTTGCTCTATGTAGATGATATGGTTAAATTTATTCAAATTGTTGATTGATTAGAACATGGAGTGTATGCGATTGAATGAAGATACATTCGTATAATGTATAGAAGTATTCTTTTGGAGATGTTTGACCTTTGAGCCTGTGTCGACATGTTATGACGTGACGGTGTTACATTGATTCGACATAGTAGCTTATTAAGTTTTGATTTTATTTATAAATAGAATGGTTTAATGTTAAAGTTCAAAGGGAGTTTAACTTGAAATTAGTTTATTGAAGATCACTTAAGTTAACAGTATAAATGAGTGACCTTTGCTCTGTATTATATGCTCTGTATGTATGTACAATTTTGAATAAAAATAGATTTGTTTCAATAATGTATAACCAATAACTTCTTAATATGTATATGACTTATAGTTTACAAAGTTGTTTACATTGCAGAGTTAGACAATCAATTTTACTTAAACAGCATATTTATGTTCAATAATTTTTAACAGGGGAAAAGCTGATTATGTGAAGCGAAGAGAAATAGATGTGAAAAGAATAGATGTAGAAGTTATGTATTTTTTGTATAGTATTAAGTTTAACAAAGAATTTTGACACATTCGAATTGACAGACATAAAAACACTAAAATTATTTCTAACCCAACCGCCATTTTACGGCAAAATCAACGCGTTGATGTCTTTTCAACGTAAAATCTTGTGCCATAATTTCCCAAAAAATATTAACTAAGAACTTATCTGTTCACTAAATCATAATCCAAAAAAATTTATCACTCATATTCATTTCAAAAATACCGACATAAGGTGGTTATTAGCGACAGGTGTTCTCATCAAAAATCGCATAAATTTTCGAGTGTTTTTTGGTTTTTTTTTTCGAGTTTATCCCAACACCTATTGTCATACCAGCTACTATAATATCGAACAATAACCGGTGACATGTGGAATGGTTTTTGAATAGGATTTCTCATGATGACGTAACAAAATTGATGCGAAGAATTTTGTTAAAAATGGTTTTGCCCACTTTTTTTAGGCGACGTAAAGTCTGGCTTCACATTTTTTTCGGTGCATATTAATTGTGTTTAACAATAGCCTTTAAAAACGATTGGTGGGTGCTCGCAAAGGACAGGGAGGGTTGGCGATGCTTGGGGGAGAACTTTGCCCAGCAGTGGGACAATATAGGTTAAATAAAAAAATAAAATTAAAAAAAACAATAGAATCGAATCAAACACTTATTTAAATGTGGAGTAGAATGTTTGGTTTGAAAAAGAAGCATTAAATCTTAGTATCTTTGAACTGATGCATTTAGATTATAATTCTGTAGAGAAAATAATTAACTTAAATATATTGTATAAGAATTGACAATCAGTTTACCGATTCCTATGGGAATTTCGGGATAAATTTCCTCTTAATCGTGGCTATTATATAACAAAAAAATTTTGTAATCTAACTTTTAGTTTCCGAGATTAACACGTTGAAACAAAAACAAATTCTTCAGAGCTATTATAGATACAAATTAAGTACAAATGGATAGTTATAAGACTATTTCGTTATACTTAACTATCTTGTTACACAATAAGAACGTTATTTAATTTTAATACTAAAACAATAACAGTAAATAAAGCTGCGTTCGTCCCACGTAAAAAGAAATATTACAGTTCTAATAACATCGTGGTTTTGACTACCCTGATTATTGAGTAGTAAAAGATAGTAAATGACTTTTGTTTAGAAATTGTAGGGATACCATCATTTTGATGTTTGTTTTGGATATTTTTACTTAGTTATAATTTTTAGTACTGTCAAGTGCGTTACAATAATCTTGGTGACTTTGTGATTAATTAATTTAGTGATTTAAAAGAGCTAGTGTCACACACGTCCAATTTCAGTCTTTGAAATTTATTGGGTAAACGTGTGTAAACTGTTTGTCTTCCTCTGTATTTTATTTAATAATGTTCAATGAATGCACTTCTAATAAAAAGACGAATATCAAAACTTATAATAGGGTTTTGTATTTTAAAACTTAACACAAAAAATCTAAACAATTTTTGATTGTAGGCAAAAAGACACACACATAAATATATCAAAGTAATTGACCCTTTTATATTTTTTATATCCTTTTCAAAGACCAATTTGTTTATTGTCAATTCCTTTTTATACAAAAAGTATGGTAACACTAATCATAAGCAATTTACAATAAGACGCTTTACTGAATCGGGGCAAATAAAAGGTATAGTGCGAGTTAATGTTCACGATTTTGTTTAGTTGATTTCCATAAAATATTATAAATGAGACGGCTACCACTAAGAAGATGACCAAATATTATTATCAAACGGTATAGCGGAGAGTAAATGCTTTGAACTAACATTTAACTATAGAAAAAGTCTCAAATTCAAATAATTTATTTGGGTAAATAGTTTTTACAATAACAAACCCATAAGGTATTCAAATTTAAAGCATAACTTAAACCTAAAATACATTAACTTAAACCTAAAATACATTAAACAATGAAATAAAATAAAAATTTTAAACTTTACCTACAATTTTCTAAAATTCATTCTTCAGCTACAAAAGCATGCACGGTCATTATGCACATTGCACAATGTATTCAGTTTTAATTAATAAAATAATGTCATTGTTGTTTTTTTTCTTTCAATGTTATTATGTATTTTATTACACATTACATCACAAGCTATTAACTGTTTGACAAAACACTTCTTCATTTAACATTACTTCTATTCTGAATTTGGCATGTTGCAGTTACTTCATAATGTACAAAAACATTGGATGATTTTTTTTTGGGCAAAGGTGGGTTTTGGGCAAATTAATACTTGAGGTAACTTTCGTCATCCTGAACCGATTACGCAATTCGAATCCAGAAAAATGGAATATTCTTTATATGATATTCACGGCGTGAGCTCAACAGGTATCCTCGAGTTGGACTCGATGACAAAGACCGCTCTCAGAGGAATCCGTTTTTCATAAAGTGTCGGTCTGTTAAACATTTTTTATTCGGCCATTTGCTACCAACTGCGTTATATGAAAAATGGACCGTTTGCCGTACCCTTTTCTTGTATTTTTTTCGAATTGAATAAATCATGTCATTAAATTTTAATAGTCACGCACGCAAGTTAGTTACGTTCTTTGTTGTGTCGATGTATCGATGGTCCTTTCACACTGATTGTTACTATTTAGGGCTATTGTACTCGCTCGATGGTTATATCGACTAAACTTCGACTTAATTTCATTAATCGACTCCTTTATACGAATTAAGATTTAATTGAGTCGAATAGGTTTTTGTTGCGTTGAATGATAGGTGAATGCGTGGAATTCGAATTATTTTCAAAGGATTCTTAATGATGAGCATGTGATTGTGAACACGTGCTTTATGTCTTTGTTTTGTTGAAGGATTTTTGAATTTTATTCTATAAATTTTAGTTCTTTGTAACACTTTGATTGAGTGGAAATATGGAGAGAGTTGGTCTATTCTGAAAAAGGGTTGGCAGGTGCATGCGTATTTAGGCTTTTATATTCTATAGCTCTTTTATAAACGCATATTATCAAAATTCTTCAAAAACAATTAATTCATACACTTGTTTAACACCATACACGTTTACAAAACAAAAGCGGTTTCCGCTGTCTGTCAAACACCCACAACAACGATAACAAATTGCTAAATAATACGGACACCGAATATCGATAAAAAATCGAAATCTTTTATATCGATATTCGATATTCGAATCCCAAAATGGTACGGGGCGGGATCGCCGGGGGCGCGGGCGTGGGGCGCGGGCGCTGAAGAGAACGGGGCAGAGGTCACGCAAGCCTCGGTGCCTCTAGTGATGGGGTGTTGTCGATAGATGGACTATCGACAGAGTTTTGAATTGAAACTACGTTTACGGATACACTTCGCTTTTATTTTACATTTTATCTGACGTTTCGGCCCCTTTACATGAACCGTGGTCACAGAAGACTAAGAACTAAGAAGAACTAAGAACTAAGAAGACTAAGAACTAACCAGTATATTGATAGTGTTTTGTTTATTATGTTAACGTTTAAAAAGTTAAAAAGTGTTAGCCTGTAATATCTCATTCTTAAACAAAGGCCTCTCGTATCACTGAAGATATCGCTTGCCTACTGCATGTTGGTGACATCTTTTATTTTATTATTTATTGTTTGTTACTTAGCTTGTAGTCTTGTATGTCTTGCTGACCATCTGAATATCATAGCTTTGGTGTTATGGCTTGACTCTTTACATTTAATTATTAGATCCGATAAAGTAATATTTAAAAAAACCATTGAAAGGTGAATTTTGTGTATGTTTTGTGTATAAATATAGGTAGTAAATCAATTTTCTAATTTAAAAAAATGATGCTGATCAGTTTTAAAAAATTACAAAACTTACTGCTTTAGAAAGCCAATTTCCTTGCGGTGATTCTCAGCTATGCTTGGTGAAAATCGGACCAGACGTTTCAGCGCTGGGGATTTTTTAAAATTGAATTTATAAAAAGGACACTAATCGTGCTAAAATATACGTATCGTACGCAAATAATTAAATAATTAAAATAATTTAAAAAAAAATTAAATAATTAAAATTGAAAAAAAAAAAAATGTATAGTAACAAGAATTAATATTCACAATCTTAAAATTGTAATAGTATTCAACCATACATATTTTATCTCAATACTTATTTCAGTCATCGTCACCTTAGAATAGATACATAAATAAATATTAAACCGATATCGATAAAAAAAATTCCCTACACTTCAGACCACACCTTGCCTCGCCTATCTCGACATGGCGAAAAAGTAACATCGGTTCGACGAGTCACAGAACAAAGTACGTTTTATTTTTATTAACTTACTTTTTGTTCGAAACAATTTTATCTTTCACTATCTCTCGATTCTGATAAAAGTAACTATGAAATCGATTGCCAAAAATGATTAACATGTAACTCTTCTTATGAGGATAAGTATTAGTATATTAAACTAACTAGTACGTTTCGAGATCTTACCCGCTTTGTACCAGTTCTCGAGGGAATTTCGGGATGAAAACTACCTATAACCTTCCCGTTGAATATTGCTATCCATTACAAAAAGAATTATTCGAATCGGACTGTTACTTCCCGAACATACAAACAAACAAAATTACAAATTTTACCTCTTTTCATATTTGTATAGATACAAAAAAAACAACTTGTACCAACGTGTCAATCACTAATAAGTCCACAATTTAATATATTAACTCAGTGAGTGAAAGTCATTCAGACCTCCTCGGTCGACTCTGGTGTTAAGTTTCAAAACATGAGTGTAGAATAAAACAAAATCACCAACTTATTGATGCGATCTTGTTCTCCGAGGGTTGTATGTAGTTGTATGCAAATGAAAACAATGTGTCTGTCTGTTTCGGTTCCTGTCGGCTATCGTGATTGGTTTTTTGAGAGTTCGATTGTACAGATTTGAAGTGAATTAAAAAGGTTATTGTTTATGACTAGATGGTGATATTGTTTTGGTTTTAAGGTTGTAGGTTAGCCTGTAATGTTCCACTGCTGGGCAAAGGCTTCTTATCTCTCTGAAGATGATGTACAGTGAGGATGATAAGGCATGTATAATCTATACTAATATTATAATGAGGTAAAATTTGTAAGTTTGTTTGTTTGTATGTTCGAGGTAATCTCGGGAATTATCAGTCCGATTTGAATAATTCTTTTTATAATGGATAACCACATTCAACGGAAAGATTATAGGCTATTTTTCATCCCGAAATTCCCACGGGGCGCTGCTAGTATACTATTTCAAATAACTCTGAAACAGTGAAAGTGCTCAACAAATGAATACAATAATGTTTATAAAAAGGCTAAGAGTCGAGCGCGAGCGATAAATTCCAATCAGAGCCCGGACTGAGGGCACTGGGTCGGGCAAGAGCTGATTCACATGACGCCGAGTTGACGACAGTTACATGGCTTCATGTGAATGAAATAAATGGTCGATTCTACAAAATGACACATTAATACATATATCCATTAGAAATTGTATTGTATTGTATTAGTATGATATGCCCCAGTGCTGGGCAAAAGCCTCTCATCTCACCGAAGATATGAGTACAGTGAGTGTAAAGATGAATTGTAAAGAATCAGAATGTATTGAATTCAATACTTATACAAAACTAACTATTCTGATACGGTTGTTTTAATCGTTAGACCATGTCGGAGGCCTTTAGGCGGTCTAAAATCTCCGACACTAGGGTTGGCCACTAATTACTAGAAGAAGTATTGAATAACTTTAGTATTATTCATGCACATATAACTTTTAAAGTAACCTTCAAAGCATAGCAATTAAGAAGTATGATGAATGGTACTTAATGACTTTCTAAAAACTCTAATGAAATGGTTGCAAATATAAGCTTAATATTTGTGAACAATAAAGCGCATTCCGAGAGAGTCTGCCGTACTAATACTCGAGAAACGTGAAAAAATCCACCCACAGACGCGCGCCGCCATAGTAATGTGATATATTTATATAGAGTTGGTGTCTGGTGTTTTTTATTTTTAAATATTTGAGATTATTTTATCAATGTAATTATGACAGTGTTTATGTGGTGTATTGTAAAGTAAGTAAGTTCAAAAGGCTAACCTTGTTGTCGGAGGTTTAAACCTGTTGTCTATCTGAAATGGTAGGTACATAATATATTGTTTTGTGATATTACGGGAATATCCTGTAATGGATTTTAGTGGAACATTTTTACGTCTTTGCAAGAACTATTGCACACGAAAAGAAAGACGGTTTTTACTCTCATATGTTTTACGCAGTTGTCTGTCTAGACAGAAATTACTACTAATTTAATTACGTAAAGCCGTCGGTCCCGGTTACTTTCTACGGATAGTAGTCGTTACATGAGCCATGTCAGAGGCCTTTGGCGGCTCAATAACTCTGACACCAGGATTGGTCAGGTTGACCAACCACTCGATAAGAAGAAGACTAGTAATTTCTAAGTCTAGCAGCCTCAAATTCACACCCGTAAAAACATAAAGTGAAAATCTTACACCTGTACTCAGAGATTATATTTACATATAATATACTAGCTGTGCCCCGCGGTCTCACCCGCAGCGCCCCCGTTCCCGTGGGAATTTTGAGATTTTTATTCCAAGATTTCATTGTTTTTAAAATGTATTCTGCTATTCAAGGGCGGAGACAAATCCAACGAAACAAAACATGAAAATTGATCCAGCCGATCTCGAGTTATAAGTGTTGTAACAAACCCGTCTTTGTTTTATATTTAAAGATAAAAAAATACGTCAATTAGTTCAGTGTCGATTTAACGGACGAGTTCTCTCTGAGTGCACTTTCTTATTGGAACAGATATGTGCGTAATACCAGCTCTATAGATATCGAACAATGATGTTCCAAATAACAATCTTCATTGTAAACGAGATGTCGGAGGTAACTCCTCTCTTTTTATAAAGCCGCAAATTTTGTTCCCACGATTATCAGACAATTGGTAAAACTCATGGTTATGTTTAATTATTGGCTAACTGGACACAATCATCTATTTCTTCCGGTAAACGAATTATATGACATTTTTAAGTATGTGAAAATTTTAATGTCACATTACTAAGTGACAAGCCCGTTGGCACAGTGGCATGTGAGAGCTCTTACTGTGTCGGGGGTTGCGGGTTCGATTCCTGGCGTCAACAATATGTGCAGACATAGTTTTTGGCGACTACGTCTGTGTGTCAATTATATATTCCTATTAAGTATTTGTGTATGGATAAGTAGTAGTATCAGTTAGTTAGATTTCATAATACAAGCCTAGAGCTCAGTTTGGATCTAATTAACTGTGTGTCAAATTGTTCCGGGTAATATATTATTATGTTATATTATAAGTTCAAACACAAAAGAGTGTATGTATGAAATATGTATTAGTGATAACAATATTACACATTTTTGTGAGTTATATGGAAATATTATCAATTTTCACATTTTTTCTCTATGAGAATTCCCTGTTATTAATTCCTTCATAATGTTAGTTCTCTTTAAGGGCTCCCACACAAAACTGCGATGCGATGCGATGCGAATTCGCATCGCAGGAACTTGCGATGCTGTTCCATTAATTAGCGATTCTCATTTAATATATTCATCTCTTTTCTTTGTACTGTAGTAATGGCGATAGATATACCTATTTCAGTTTGTATCGCAGTTTTGTGTGGGAGCCCTTAGTGGTCTAATCTAAACTTTTCATTGGCCTTTCTTTGTTATTTTATAAAATCTAGTCTATATTGCCTAGTTTTCCAAAAACTGTAAAAATACAATAAAATAAATAAAATGGTGGAAATTGACCATATTCGAACTAATAAATGACGTCACCGAAAACAGCTGACCCATACGTACGCCCAAGTATTCAAAAAGACAAAACACGATCAAAATATCACAGCATCGAGAATAAACCATTATGATAATGACAAAGTATTCAGTAATAATAACATTGATCGTACAATAATCGGAAGGCCATTAAAATAGTCCATCTGATTGAATTCCCATGGTCTTGTGAGAATCGGTAATATCTCAGTAGCCGATTATTATAACCGATTATTAGAATATCGATTCGGTAATTTGAATTAACTGATATTCACAAAAAGCTTTAACATAATTGCAAGCTAACGTTCGGACGTCATTTGTTTTTTAATGTGTATCTATTTGAATTTGGAATATAACATCGTTCTCATTATTTGTTTTAAATCTTGTACATACTTAATTATGTCAGTTACTTGATATCATACTTAGTGCAGATGTGGGCCGAGTGCAGGTCGCGTTGTATTCCTTTTATTTGTACGAAAAGTGTATTACTACTGACCCATTCCGGACCAGTGTGTCGCACTCTGTGTGTCTTGCCCTTAAAGCCCATTTTTTTGGGTTAACCCAAGTTACTCAGTTTAAAATCTTGCAAATTGTACAAAATTTAAAAAACAAATAATTTATTACAGTTATCTAAAGTTTTACAACTCCTAAAACAGATCATAGATTAAAACCAAAACTTTGTTCCAGATTTGAACTTAGAAACGAAAAATCGAACCACTTTTAACTTTACCACATAAAAATTTGACTTCAGCTTTTTACTGAACACACACCTAAATATAATCCTATTATAAGCTTTCGTGTCATTATTATCATAATATAAAACTGCCGAAAGGCATACAAAAGGTATTGCGTGCGAACACAAGTAGCAAGTTAACACGCAAACTATAATATTGATTTAAACACATCTTTATAAGACTTAATGATCCTTTGTAAGTATCAATTTATTGATACCATTGAGACATGGTCAATGGTAAAGGTAAAAGTAGCTGTTTTTAAATGGGAATTAACACGCAACCGATTTATTGGTTTAATTGATAATTTGTAGCGTTTTCAACTAGAAATGAAGTCAGTTAAAACTGTTGTTTAGTGGCCTAAAACTGGGTTCCGCAAAATTATGAGTTTTTTGTTTGTAATGTGTAGTTAGATTTAGTTTATGTAGATAATATGGCCATGAGTTGGGGCTCAAAGGAGCTTATATAACTATTATTGAAATTATCATGGGCAATAGAAGTCAACAATGAAATGATACCGAATTCAAAATAAAGTATTTACCTGTATACATATTCTTATGTATGAGAAATGTCATACAATCACTAAGTTAAACGAAATTCACAGAACTATGTCAATTCACATTTCTATTCCAAAAAACTTAAAATAATATCTTAACTAAAGCTCCTTACACAATCAATAACCATAAAATACAATTATATTAAAACAATTCTAATAAACGTTCCGAAGATCATGGGAACCTTTAATTCATGAGGTCATCACGTCTACTTGAAATTATACGTACAGTCGTTGTCCAGCATACATAGAACCTTTTCACATTAAAACTTCTACAATACCCACAAACATGTCCATAAGAAAAAAAACTTCATAATTTGACAAAGTCCTAAAATGCTCATCATTTTAGTGGGCTGTACGGAGAAGATTGACAAGTATTACGATTACATAGGCATGTGTCAAACAATTTGTTGTCATATTGTGACTTAGCAATGTCGGACATTTAATTTTGTTCGTGAAAGGTTAGGTGATGAAATGATAATGGTTTTTACAGCCCGAGGACTGGAAGTTATGTGAGGTTTGATGCAGTTACTTTGCAGCACTCAGAGTACTTTCAATTGACATTTAAATAATTGTCGTAATTTTTCATACATGTCATTAATTAAATCTCTAGTAAGGAAGCATTTGACGTTTCTGAGTACGGTCGTTAGTATCTATTTCTGGATTTCTAGAGGTCCTACCGAAAATAATTACCACATTGACGCCCATGAATCATCTTAGAAGGAAAATACCCAGATGTGAGATGGAAAATTACAATTCCTTACCAACTAACACATACTCGTATGCTTGCTACATAGTAACACTGCCAAGTAAAAAATAATGTTTAGTAAGGTAAGGGATACTACATATCTATATCTTACAGTTTAGTGTTTATATTTAAAATTAATATACATAATTTAAGAAATTGTAGTATTTGACGTAGCAAATGAGACAATCTATACCATCTTCCGTACTTTTCCTACTATACAATTCAAAACAGCTGAACAACTTAACCTATCTATGTATGTTACATATAAAACAATAGTTTAAAACATGCATGTATATACACAATCTAAGGCACGATTTACATAGATAAATGCAAGTAGGGCATAGCATTGCACCTTTACATAAAATAACAATAGAGTATGATTATCTGAATCGGTGTTCACACACGCGTGCCCTATCTACTGTTCATCGCAGAAAGCCATGAATATACAGCCCTACATTTACTCGGGTTGGGTTAACTGTGTTACTAAGAGTTCTCGATTGTTTCTCGAAGTTGGCTGTGAAGGTTTATTTCAACCATCAACAAAGTTTTAGGGAAACACTACTTTTATAAAATACTAGCAGCGCCCCGCGGTTTTACCCGCGTTGTGTCCATTCCTGTGGGAATTCCGGGATGAAAAATAGCCTATGTTACTCGTGGATAATGTAGCTTTCGAATAGTGAAAGAATTTTTAAAAACGGTTCAGTAGTTCTTGAGCCTATTCATTACAAACAAACAAAGTTTTCCCCTTTATAATATTAGTGTATAAGTGTAGATGTAGATGAATGTTGCTTGTCAGAGTATTTTAAAATAAAATTGTGTTCTATCGTATACAGTCAAGTAAGTTTCGGTTAAACGTACTTCTGTTAAGCAATGAAAAAGTAATGATATATCATACCACTGCATTGATCTGAAAAAAAGACATCAGAGAATATTTATATATTAGCAAGACTCGTTCTTGTTCTCTCTTTCTCCCTCTCCTTTTATGCTTGTATATGTATATCGCCATGTCCATTTTAGTGTACCAAATTCTTCTATTATACTTCGTTAAATCGATGATTTTGTTATCAACGTTAATTATCAATACCTACTGAACTTTTGACGAGACCTTTTGAAGTTTAATGGACCTGACAATACGAGTACTATGTATATGGGCAAGATTTTTCGAAAATCGCACAAATTATATCGATAAATATAAGAGTGCTAATAACGAATATCGTAGTAGTGGTCCATCAGTGTCTTACATAAGTAAAATCAGATAAGTTGCCTACCGCTGGGCGTGCCGGCTGGGCGGGCACTGAATCCTAAATTCAAATTGCCAGTTGCTCATGCGAACTAGTTGCTTAAAACTCCGAATAACTTAAGTAATGTAGGTAAAATAGAGAATAACTTTACGGCGTTTACCTTTGGTTATATGTATTAGTTTTATACAATACTAGCCGCGCCCCGCGGTTTCACCCACGTTATACCCGTTCCCGCGTGAATTTCAGGATAAAATGTATCCCATGTATCATTCTGATGTATAACCTATATTACTGTAAAGTTTCATTCAAATCCGTTCAGTAGTTTTGGCGTGAAAGAGCAACAAACATACATCCATACCATACATACATCCATCCTCACAAACTTTCGCATTTATTATATTAGTAGGATTTATTGGAAGACTTTCATTTTCTTTTTTTTGTATGGTGAAAATTAATTCTTGTAAAATGTTCACCGAGATCTTAGTGGGTCTCCGAAGGAGAGCAACGTCGGAGTCGGCTAAGGAAGCGTTGGCTCGACGATCTCGTCACCTTCACAGTGATTGGTAGGAGCTTGCAAAGGACAAGGAGGGTTAGCGATGTTTGGGGAAGACTTTTGTCCAGCAGTGGGACAATATAGGCTAGGATTTTTTTTATAACGACTGGAACTTGTTATCAGGTTAAATAGCTTTTTCTCTCTCTAATTTATTGTTAACTGCCCAGTGTAAACATATTCACTACTGAATTTTAGATCAGTAATTTCCAGATAGTTTTATTTATCTATCACCAGACAATTTGATTGGCTAGTAGATAGTAAACTCGATATATAACTAGCTAAGGGTAAGTTCATATTCAATAGAAAGTTCAAATGCCCTTACTCAGACGTTTAATGCTTTCTTAGTAGAGATTTAAAAATGAGTTATTCTGACATGTAGTGTATGAAAAATTCCGTCACATGTCGATATAAGGGACGTTTCTAAGTGCGGCAGTAAACCTAAAATAGAATTGTAAACTGCAAAGTGCAATCTTGCTACAATCAGAGGCGTGGCTTGACTGTGAAATGTTGCTAACTTCCCCTTGTTACTGTGTCTAGCCGCTGTGACGGAAGCAATGTTTTTGTACATAGATAATAGATTATTATCCATGTACTGTACATGTATGTACTTTGTACTCTTTTAGTCAGGCCATGAAAATGTATAGAGAATACTTAGAACTTTGGCATATTCAAACTTCCTTAATGTCTACTATCATGTCACTTAAACTTTTCGGATTGGGTAATCTGACAAAGTACTTAAGTGGTCAACATCTTCATGAAGCAATTTTACATAATAATTCTTATTTTTATTTACATTAGATTATTCTTATGTACTCGTACCTACTATGTTTTTATAAGTCGGGTTAATATATAAAAAGTAGTAAAAGTATTAGCCTGTAATGTCCCACTACTGGGCAAAGGCCTCTCATCTCACTGAAAATATCAGTACAGCGAGGAGGATTAGGCGTAATCAACGCGCTTGCTTCCTGCGGATTGGTGATCTCAAACCCGAGCCATGTTTGAAAATTTTACTATATAATACGATCGAAATTATCTGTTCATAATTATCCACTGCCAACATAATTTTAACATCATAGATTTTTACAGAATCAACTTTTTCTCCTTCTTCATCGAGTGGATGGTCAACCTGACCAATCCTGGTGTCAGAGTTATTGGCCGGCAAAGGCCTCTGACATGGCTCATGTAACGACTACTATCCTTAGAAAGTAACCGGGACCGACGGCTTAACGTGCCCTCTAATCAACTAATTCCTTCATTATATGTATTTAAAACCAAGTAAACCTAATACTATAGATAAATCATGGAAAGCGAACAGAAACCTTGACTCTAACGAAGTATATCGATGCAAATGATTCATTCTTATGCGCACACACGTACCAGTATGTTCACATAAATAATAAATACATGCTCAAGTAATTGGTGTATAAATATCCGAACAGATGAGCATTAAAGAGTTAAAAAAAGTGTCTTTATTTGATATATTTATGGGCTCATTCAGACATTGTATTTCAAATTATAAGGGTACTGAATTGTGGGATGCGATTTCGTAAAAATGTCCTCTGTGTGATTTCCAGTCACTTTTTGGTAACTGTAATTTTAAGTTCCAAATGTAAGGGGGCTTTTCCACCAGAACAACCGTTTGGTGGGACCCATTGTAGCATAGCAATGCTATCTAAAGTGGCATAGGTGCATAGAAACGTAGCATAACATAGCTCTAATTTACTATTATATGTATTTCGGAGGGGTCCTTAATCTGTCAGTCCGGTTGTTTCATTCGTTGACTCTTCTCTGGCCTTTAGGCGGTCTAAAAATTTCGACACCAAGGTTGACCACAAACCAATGCGAACTTATTTAACTTGCTTCTTACCAGAGACCTGTCAATCCGGTTGTTTCAATCGTCAACAGCCTCCGTGGTCTAGTGGTTTGAGCGCCCGGCTCACGACCCGGAGGTTCCAGGTTCGATTCCCGGTGGGGATATCTCACAAAAATCTCTTTGTGAGACTTTCCTCAGTTTGGTTAGGGCATTGCAGGCTGAATCAGCTGATTGCTCGAAAAGTAAGACGATTCCGTGCTTCGGAGGGCACGTTAAGCCGTCGGTCCCGGTTACTTTCTACGGATAGTAGTCGTTACTTGAGCCATGTCCGAGGCCCTTGGCGGCTCAATAACTCTGATACCAGGATTGGTCAGGTTGACCATCCACTCGATGAAGAAGAATCGTCAAATCATGTCGGCGGCCTTTAGGCGGTCTAAAAACTTCAGAATTACAGACCTATATACATTTATATACTTTCCTACTTACCAGAGTTAAAACCTAACCACCAATTAAACGTACAAACAAACACAAACAAATATTCTGTTCGAATCATTAAAAGGATGATGTTTTGTTAATTTTGCACTAAGACAAATGATGGATGGGTATCACACGAGAATGCCGAAGTACACGAAGATAACCGACGTAGCCCGAAGGCAGACGAAGCTATTCAAATGAGATGTCAATAATGAGTTGCAGATAATTTAAAATTTTAAACGGTTGGTTCATAAGCTTATGAAAGGGAAGACTTAATGAAGAAAATAGTTCAAGTAATTATAGTCCTTTGTTATTCATTAACTTGTAATTTCTTTGAAAACAAACTATGATAAAGCCTTAATTGGTAATTAATCGAAGATGTTCCATAAATGAAGGCCTTATAATCAAGACGACAATGCTCATATTCGCATCGTTCGTCATCTTTGTCCAAAATATAAGTGAATCTACCATGACCCCGTGTCCTATATACATTTTAAAAGTATGTACTTACAAAAATCTATGTGAATATAATCATGACTACGTGCCATTATTATAAATTTTATAACATGACAACAGGACATCCATATAAATCTGAAAAGAGAACATCCACAATTAATGCGAAACGATGTATGTTTCGGTTAAAAGTATTTCTTAAATATATAGTCTGCTAAATATCCCAAGAAAGTATAGGTAAATCATTTTAATTACCTGTAGACTGTATGGCGTATGTATAGTTATTGGCTAGACATTAGTAGCGAAGTGGAAAGGTGTCTATGTCTATGGGTAAAAAACTTCATACGCTAGTAAAGCACATTCACTTATCAAACAGAACAAGGCCAAATCATAAAACAATCACTTTATTACCTGCTACACATCAACAACATTATAAAGTTGTATAAAAAAGAAAATAACCGCATATCGCTAACACAGAACGCAATAAAATGTCGAACAATCATATAGAGGCTCCGGCGCCTTATAATCTACGTCCCGCCCTATTGCCTACATTTGGACCTAACCGTGAGAACATTCAAACAGTGACTCCTCATTTGATATATTGCCCTAAACGTGCCATTTAGCGTTTACGCATCAACTCCAAACTATACTTTAGTAAATTAGAAAAAAACATGTAAACACAACATTGTACGAATTCAATAATTAGATTATAGTTTAATGTAGGGGTTGCGGCGACGGGCGGCGAGACGGCCGTAGCCGCCCCGTGGCGCCTCGGGCGGGTCGTTTTGACCCTATTTGTTTTAATTACCGGCCAATGATGTTTAGGACATTCGGGCCCTTTGTAATAGATAATTGGTCTAATGATGCGAGGTCAATCGGACCGCAACGGGGCGGGGGCACGTCGCTGATTCTTTGAAGAGGTTTTCTGTTTAAGTATAGGGGTGAGTTAGGATACAGGAGATGTATAAGGAAAATAAGGTTTGAGGAAGAATTTTGATTGGGAAAATCCGTGTAGCGATATAGTACAAATTTTGAAATTGGTCTTACATTGCATTTTTACACTTTCATTAAATCGGTACTTAACTAATTGACGTATTTTTTCATACATTACACATCAAAATTCCTCATTAAATCTCTACTAAGAAAGCATTTCAACACTCTGAGTCAAGGTTGTTTGGTTAGACGCATAACAACCTTGAAGAATTCACGGTTTTAAAACAAAAAAGAAAAGAAAAGCTTAATGTTTAATATACGTGGTGATTACGCCTAATCCTCCTCATTTTACTGATACCTTCAGTGAGTTCTTCAATACCTACTTACTTACTTTATACGTTATGTATACTCAAATATAAATTACATATTTCTATTGTATCAAACTCAATTTTAAATATATTTTTTGACAGACAGAATTAACCTATTAAAAGTAGGTTAGAAACGGGTCCGTTCCAATCGATTCCAAAGGGTATGACTCACGGCACCGGCTTACCTAATCATTAGCTTAACATCTACTTAAACAGCTTACTTACTTTAATAACCACAAAGAATGTTTATCGATAGTCAATCTCGAACGTATTAATAAAAATACTATATTTACGGAGAATTCGTCGCATTCCTCAACAACGGACAGAATGATTAGTTAAATTTCACCAGATGGTATTCCAAAGGAATTCTTCAAATTTCATCCCGATATTCCCAATATTATCGTATGTTCCGACGATTACGAAATCGTTCGGTAAAGAGCGGTAATCGTGTAATCACCTCAAAGGGCGATCGTCATTACCATGAATACAGCTATTATGGGCATCTGAAATGTTACTCTTGTTGTATTCCTTTTAGTAATGTTTGAGAAAATATTTGAAGCGGTGAGCTTTATGAAATTGATTTATTATTGCAAGCTTCGTTTTTGTTCATTTATTTTTGTCTACCAATTGATTTTAAATAGTTCAAACAAACCTAACAAAAACAGGCCGAAAAAATACTTATCATAATCAAAATCTCCGAATGTTGCTTAACAAAAATCCCACGGTCATAAGAAGTCTAAGGTGAGATCCGAAACCTAGCCTGAAGCAAACAGTAGAACCACAAGCAGCAACGACCGTATGAACCACTGATTATCATGACCCTGCTCACAAAAACACCACAGATTAACTCCACATCGAACATATACGTTTACATTCTGCCGTTTTGGGAGTGTCCAGTGAGGAGATTATTCTCATATGTGCTGTGAAAGTAGATGGTAGTTGCGGGTTGTATGGTCGTGTTTTGAAGGGGTCACACGCAATCCAAGCATTCAGGGCACGTGGGAAAAGGCACAGGCGAGGCGGAGAGCCTCGGGGCAAAACGCTTCGGTTGACGATCGCAGCGATAAATATATGAAACATTAGTGTGAGCAAGTCTTTATGTGAGAACGTGGGCTGGTGCAAATTGTTTTTAATGTTACGGGAGAAAAAATGGCGTTGATTCATGACAATCATGCATTGAATTGTCGGCTATTACTTCGATTCGATACCGAGTTTGATCATTATAATAAACTATGTCTAGAAATGGCGGATGAAACTTTAATTAGTTTTAATGTTTATGTTCTAGAATTCTAGGTATTTAAATTATAGCCAATAGGAACATACATTTCATTTTGATCCTTTTTTTGTCACTCCTGTGTATCTAACTCATACATTATCAGATACATTTACTTAAGGGTTCTAAAACAGGAAACAAAATATCCTAATCTCTAAACAGTCTAAATGTCCAAAAATCGTGGTCAACCTTCTAACTTAAAAAATAACTACTCCCTTAGAAGGCATTAAAAATGTTCTGTCACGACAGCCTTGGGCGAATTCCCAAAAGCGGGGTCAAATGTCGAACAATTTATTGCCTCTGCGGAGTCTCTTGGTAGACGGAATATCCGCGACCCTCTAATTAGTGGGATTATGGAAGGATACACAGGTGTATGTGAACCTTTATAAGTGTGTTGCTTGAGGCTAAACGTGAAGGAACACAGATTTTGGACAGCGCAGGTGATTTGATTCGTTGATGCTTATCTAGCAGTTTGTAAATCTGTGTTTATTTATTTGTTTACATTTTTTTTGGATTGATTGACTACGTTTTTGGAGGTGTAATGTTCATTTAAAAAAGATAGGAGTAGTATGTATTTTTTGTTTCCTAAGGTTGCACCAACCCGCATTAGGCAAGCGTGGTGATTACGCCTAGTCCTCCTCACTGTACTGATCTTCAGTGAGATGAGAGGCCTTCCCAACAGTGAGACACTAATACTTTACTTTACTAAGGTTGCACAAAATAGTCTTTAAAAAATGATGAAATGCAATAAAAATGACTTGATGGGCTCAATAAATAGTCGTGTGCGGTTTTAATGTACTTATGCATAATGCAATATGCAGTACCGATTATTTTTATTAACCATCTCGATTTTATGGCGTCCCAATTAATGCGGACGACACTGCATAATTATAATTATCATATAACATTATGGATGGTCAATAAGTCTGTGATTGTTTTTAAAACAAACAGATATTTATTTAACTTTGTAATTATGAAAATCAACCTTCAAAAGTACAAAAAGTAATTTATTTATTTTTCAGTTTCAGTTTTCGTTTTGTTTTGATCTAAGTATTGAAAATAGACCTTAGGGCTTAGAGTGAAATGGGTTTTTACCATTTATAATCACGTGACTTTATCTATATATGTATAAATAAAAATGAATTGCTGTTCGTTAGTCTGCTTAAAACTCGAGAACGGCTGAACCGATTTGGCTAATTTTGGTCTTGAAATATTCATGAAAGTCCAGGGAAGGTTTAAACGGTAAGCAGTGAGGAAAAAAATGCAGGTGAAACCGCAGGGCACAGCTAGTTATACCATATATCAGGATATTATTCTCTCAAATCTAAACTTATGCCATATACTACTAATATTACATACCAATATATACTATCCTGATATTATAAAGACATTTTTAAGGTCACATTTGTAATTTTTGTTTGTATGATCGTGTCACTCGTCCGATTCCAATAACTCTTTTGTATTAAGTAGCTATATTCAAGAGGAAGGTCATGCTATGTTATATCCCAACATTCCCACGGGAACGGGCACAAAGCATCTAAAAACGCGAGGCGCTACTAGTCCTAACCGATCTTATAAATGCGTCTCTGTCTGTCTGTTTGTTACGCTTTCACGCCAAAACTACTGAACAGATTTAAATGAAATTTGTTACACACAACTTTCTGGACTAACTAGTCCAGAGCCTGATAAAGGACATATTTTATCGCGAAATTCCTGCGGGAACGGGTACAACGCAGCCTAAACCACGGCTCGGCTAGTTTTCTAGAAAATTGGGAACACCATCCTTCTCCCCCTTCTACCTTCGTCTCAACACGGTCTTTGAAAACTCACGTGTCTTTTATAAGACACACTCTTACCCTTTGACCTCAAAGTCATAAATGGCACGCGTTTCTAACATTAGTTTTATCTTTATGTCTTCCCTTTGTAACTATTGACGGCGCCTATACAATTACTATCATCGCATTAATCAGTCACAATGTGTTTAAATAGCTTCTAGATAACGTGTAATAACGTTATGTTGGAGATGGTTAATTTTATAGTCGTGACGTGAATATTTTTATGTTTGGAAGTTGATGGTTGAAGTTGTAACTTTGGACATGTTTTTTTTTATACTAAAGAAAATGAATATTGGTTGAATATGGGCGGATTGCAAAAAAAAATATTTAGTACCTAAATATGTCTAAGAAACAAAAGCTATTTGTGCCAAATTGTATTGCACTGCATGTGTTGTTGTACTGCAGCAAATAGAAAACCATTAAAACCAATTTCATTTGTTTATTCGACGATACGATTAACATTATTACAAAATTAACAGTTCTTGAATAATCTTAAGTTACTGTTACTGTAATTTTAAATCCTAAGTTACTAGTAACCTTTTTAAGTCTCACCTTACCTATTAATCGGGCATTTTTAGGCGCTATTGCAGTAAGTCATTCGATGCATTCAACATGCGGCCAATGACTTCTCTACCTTGTAAGGAATATGGCAGTTGGCTGCATTCAGCTAACGAATACAGCTGTCAAATTATTATATATGGATAATACCTAATGTAAAGATGTTTGTCGAACGGAGACAATATACTTTAAGATAAACAAGATTGGCGACCGCATAAGGCAAAATTAGTAGTGTATTTAAGGCAATTTAACAATTATTATATGATTAAACTAAATAAATTGCTCTTCATCCGTAAAAAATCTAACTGCTACAGTCAAAGCAATATAATTACACACTTCATTGCGAATTTAAAATGAAATAATAAATTGCACCCGTGACCATTATAACGTTCATTCATAGATGGCAAAAAACTTTGATCTTTTTTTCATCTAATTCTACTCCAACTAATAATAGGTGGTCTGCAAAATGTGTACCGCAAAAGGACGCCATAATTTTTGTCGTGTCCAATACAAACACCTTACAATTTTGTCAAAGAATAATCTGAAGTCGTAGATGTGGCATTAACATTGAGTTGGTAGTTAATTGAATATTAAAATTTGGAGTGCTTAGACGATAAAACAATAAAATAAGGCAAGAAATAAATCTATTTTCCATAACATTTCTATAAAATAATTTCTAAAAAAACCCTTAAGTAGAACTATGAAGCATCACGATATTTATAATGTGTTGAATTTTTTATATTTTATTTTTACCTATGTTGTCCCATTGCTGAGCAAAGGTCCCAAGCATTGTAAAATTATTCAGATTAAAAGATTTACCATCGATTGATTAAATTATCTGTATATCTGTTTTACTCGTAGGTATATAGCAGAACTTTATTTTACAGAAGCATAATTTAAACTGTGAACATGTGACTGCATTGTAGAGTAGGCACATTTCAAAAAGGACACTCTATAATCAACTTACTCCCATTTCTATCTATCGGGATAACGTTCCCGTAAAATGAAGGTATAATAACACGTTGTATGATTAGTTTGCGGTTACAGAATATGGTCAAATGATGCCGATACTATGTTTATAATGAGCTACTACCGACAGAAGTCTCCGGCGGTGGCGCCTAACTTAGTCATAATTTAATATTTTTCGGAGAATTTTGTAAGGACGTATGAGACTTTCATTTAATCCAATTATAAGAAACAATGTGATAGGTATTTTTAGACAAATTAGGAGTTTCCAATATTGATCCTATTGGGCTTCCTTCCTTATTTAAATTTTTCATTTGTACCTCAGAAAATAAAATAGGAATATTTATACCTAGATCATAATACCAACAGATACATAAATGAGGATATGGCAAATGACGATGAATGACAGAACCTGTCACCTAATTAGATGACTACAGTTACCGGAATGTCTAGTATGAAGACGACGTTGATGCTCGTAGAGAAGTTCGGTGAACGCAATAATGTTATTGTCTCATTGATTAATATGAAGATCATTGTTTTTTCTCTGCTTTAAGAGATCACTACAAAGATATATGTATGTTGGAGACTTTATACAAGAACAGTCTTATAAATAACAATGATATTAACATAGTTCAACAAAGGAATTGATCCAAAAAATGTAGTAAGTAAAATCCGAATATCTGCCAGTGGCCAAATCAAATCAAAACAAAAATGCATCACAACAATAACACCACAACGAATGCAAAAATTAAAATCCTATTAGACATAATTGTCTAGTTTTAACTAATAATATTTGGGACATAAATCTGTCATATCCCCTACAATTATAAGAATCTGAATGTCACAAACCATTCATTACAAAAATGAAATCATCCCTCAGAATGTTCTTTTATTTTGGTTAATAACTGAGCTCAAGAACGGAAGGCACGTCTCGAAGATAAAAAATGGTGTAACCGCAGAATTGCACATTTTATTTTATTTAATAGTCGGGAGTTTGTCCTGTCGTAGTGTTGGGATTAAGTGTGATGTAAAGCTTAGATTTTAAAGACCTTTGCTACATTTTACTTTAGAGTCTTCTTGAATAGGTAAGGTAAGTTTTAAATAAAACCAAATTTGAGGCATCTATCTTTTAAAAATATTATTGATGCGGCACACAGCGACACCAAAACTGATTTTTGAGAGAGTGAAAATAGAACGTTTTCAAAAATTACATCGTACTAGTTTCTTAGGTTTAAGCTAACACTCTCATTCTGAATTGAAACTACGTAACGGATACACTTCGCTTATATTTTACATTCTTATCTAACGTTTCGGCCCCTTTACAGGAACCGTGGTCACAGAAGACATGATATTATTATGTGATTTTTAATTAGTTCTACAAGATTAATTATTTTAACAATTGCAAAAGGCAGTACATTACTATTATGTAAAACAACCGTGACTGATAGACAATAATTTAGTTAACGCTTTAAAAGTTTACCTTCACGGTTAATCCTTTCAAATTGGTCTAAATCTTGAATCATTTCGATTTTTTTAGAAATAAAGTTTAATTATATAAAAATTACCATTGAAGAAGCAATCTACCAGTCATAGAAGTCACGGGCCATCACTAACCCGTATCATTCGACCAACATCTATTATAACCGCATTTGCCTCAAATCGGACATTTAATAACTGACCTAAAATGTTCAGCACAAGATTTTTGATCTCCTATAATTATACGCTTGTATCAAGCGTCAATTTTCTATTTTTTCGCTTTACCTGCGTTACTGAGAAGGAAGGTGAAGCCAAAAGTTTTACTTGTGATGTTACCCTTTCGAAACATCATTTTAATTGTCCGTTATAGTTCTGATAATTTTAAAAGTAGGATTATAATTGGATATCAGAATGAGGGCAATTATATCTATGGCTGACAAGTAAGAAATAAATTTAATTTTGCGTCTTCCGTGGAGAATTATAGAAGAAATTATATGTTCTAATAATTATGTCAATTAAAAGATCGGATAAAATATAATATTTTAAGGATGCCTAAGTTTTATTGATACTTGTTCAGGTTGTTCAGATGCTGATATCATAAGAGAACTTCATGATATGTTAAGTAAAGTAACCTTTTTAATATACGGAAGAATACATGTTTATCCTTCTAACAAAATACATCATAGGAAATGAATTGTGTTTCAAATTAGTTTAAATAAATAAATATTTACAGGGCAAATTCACACACGGTCAATTAGACCCAATCCCTTCTAGTTTGAAATATCATACGCCTTGGAGACGTTAAACTACTATAAAGTAGAGATTCAATGAGTGATTTTGATATAAGTATATGAAAAAATATATCAATTTTATTAGTTAAGTGTCTGTTTTATTCTCTAGGTCCGTCTGGGTTCGTCTCTGAATCGGGCAGATAGAGGTTTAAAACTGGCCTTCATTTATCTTGGAAATTCTTATATGACCCAGAAATTCAAACAACCAAAAAAAAACAATATGTTCCTAAAATAATTATGTTCGATTCAAATGTAGTGATTGAGAATGAACCACTAAAATTGTATTAATGACATAACAGTAACCTCCCCACAAACCATAACATTATAAACATAGTCTCGTGTCATTGCGACCCCTACATTAGCTACACTTTACGTTTCATCATTGATGTGGGTGCGACTCGGTCGTAATTGGCCGAATGAAACCGATGACGGCCGATTATAACCGATGATTGGCAGGTGTCAATCATTGTTGCGTGAGGGGTGCCACCTGGTGGTATGGATGCGGGTTTCAATGTACTTCCCTAATAGGTATAGTATAGGTAAGGTATCTCTGACGTAACTTTGCATTGCGTAGGAAATGTTTTCTATACTAATATTGTATAGAGGTAAAACTTGATTTTCTTTAATGTTGTTTGTTTGTATGTTCGGGCTAAGTTTCGGAACTTTTCATCTAATTTAAATAAATCTTTCACCAATAGGTAGAGTACACTTTAGGTACGGACATAGGCTAAATTTTTGTCAAAAAAAATTAGGGATCCGTACCCAAACGTCAAGAAAATCTTGATGAACTGAAGGAAAGCGACATAATCTACCTACTGAGTAAAATAATTGGACCATGACAGTGATGATATTAGACCTAAAGTTAAGAAAATAAGATATTATCATCACATCTCACTAGAGTTGTTGCAGATCGGAGAGTATTCAATACCTTTCTTTCTACGATTTGCTTAAAAGGCAGTTGGTCAGATTTGCTTAACGCAATGTTGGCCCTTACTCCTTGACTGTACATTCAAAAATGATTGCGCTCTAAAATTTATAGCCATACACCTATATTTGTAGTAGCACATAAATCCATTTCCCCATCATCCTAACAGAATTATCTCCAATTTCCAAATAAAAAATCAAATGATACGTATACTTTATCTCGTCATAAATCATTCAGTTGTATACCCCAAAACTTTTGTTTTAGGCCCATCGGCGCATCACTTGAACTGCACATAAATCTTCTTCAAACTGTGTATCGTATTATAGCTTGAGCGGTCATAAATTAGGCATAATACCCCAAAGTAGGGTCTGAGCTACTTCAGGTGAACGTTACGACTCGCCTCTGGTCAAATGCAATCTTCATTAGATGTGATTGTTTGGTATGTAGAAATTACGGCCACTTTTTTGGTAGATAATATCATTTTTATAACAAAAAAGCTGGATAAAGGTCAACTGTGGCAAGCCAACCAAAATGTGCAAAGTACACGATTTCGCTAAAACGGCCAATTTAATGTTTCCTGGACTTTTTTTGATCATGTGTGAATTTGTTCGGGTGTAGGTATAAATATTTTTATAACGTGTGGCATGCGGTTTCTATATGGTCGAGGCAAGCAGTTAGGTACTGCATGCCTAGAAAAGTATATCTTGCAAGTATATACCTGAGAAATAAATAAAACCAAAACAAACAATTGACGACCGTCAAAATAGGCGCAGAGATCAGAGAGCGTAATTCGAAAACAACCATTTAATCGTATCAATGTTAAAAGAAAATAAGATTAACAATAATTGGATTAATCCTATAATTGGACGTAACAGTTTAATGGGGTTCTAAATAGTCATGGGAAAAGCGTCGAATCCTCTTCGCGATTAGACCTCAATCAGTGTATTCGTTGCAATTTTCATTGACTGCAAAATTGCAAGCGAGAGTTAATCTACAAACATCAATCAGTCGATTCGCATCGATTACCGGGAATCGGAGTTTTGTACAATTGAAACAAAAGAATAAAGATTTATAGGTCAGGCTGATTTTTGTTTTTAAAAGTTTTTTTTTTAAACGATTTTGTTCTTTTTTTAAACTTTTTACTTACTAAAGGGTTGCCAATGTTGTGATGCGCAAGATATTTTTACATTTTATATTTTTTGCTTCTTTTTCATTGATGGATATTTAAATAAGGAATAAAAACACCACCTTTTTATTACATTAAGCACCGCTTAATGACACTCTTAACTTTTATCTAATAAATAGAAGATAGGAATAAATAGGAACTGCGAACTTTTTATACAAATTTAAAATCAAGTTTTAGACAAATTATTTTGATTTCACAACACTATAAGTATATTCCCAAAATGCTGAACTACAGCCACAATATTCAACATAGTTACCTAAGTTCTCTCCAAATCAATACGTTTCCATCACATTCAATACGCGTAGCGACATCGCGTTGGGATCTTTGACAATTTATAGTTCCGCGCAAATAACACAGATGGCGTCACTTGACTCAGTACCAAAATGTGGTAGAGTCGGGAATTTTTAGTTTATTGAAGGAATTATAGTTGTTGTGTGTATTTCAATGATTTTATTAATATTGTGTTTAATGATTGATTATGCGTACGTAAAAAAATATCTAATAATTAAAAAGTAAACAGTAACAATAATTAACAATATACTTTTTCTATGTCGTTACACATATAAATAGCTCTACCTCCTTTCAATAAATAAGCGATAAGCGAGTTAAAAATGCTTAATTATTAATGGGTGGAATTATTTTTGTCCATTTTTGATGACTACTTTTATTTTGAGCTTTCAGACACTATCTAATCTTCTAATATATAAAATTCTCGTGTCACAGTTTTCGTTGTCATACTCCTCCGAAACGGCTTGACCGATTTTGATGAAATTTTTTGTGCTTATCCGGTATCTATGAGAATCGGCCAACATCTATTTTTCATCCCAAAATTCCCGCGGGAACGGGTACCGTGGTTGAACTCGTCTGAAACGGCTCGACCGATTATCATGAAATTTTGTGTACATATCGGGTAGGTCTGAGAATCGGACAACCTATATTTTTCATCCCGAAATTCCCGCGGGAACGGGTTCAACGCGGGTGAAACCGCGGGGCGCAGCTAGTAGGTAAATAAAATTCTCGTGTCACGGTGTTTGTGGTTAAACTCCTCTGAAACGGCTCGACCGATTATCATGAAATTTTGTGTACATATCGGGTAGGTCTGAGAATCGGACAACATCTATTTTTCATCCTTCTAAATGTTAAGGTTAGACCACCCCTAAATTTATATGGCAAAACAATGTTTGCCGGGGCAGCTTTTTATAAAAAAATTAATTTCAGTACTCGATGCGAAGCGAGGCCTATAATTAAGTAAGCACATATACATAGAATATAATTAATACGTTATTATTAAGTTATCATTACTTGTGTAGGTTTGACCTAACTATTACCACATATAGTTTGCAAATAATTAAATATGAAAAAACCCGTTACATTTCAATGTACTATCACAACAGCACACCCATACGTGGTTTCAACCTATAATTATAATTTCGTATGTTATAATAAATTTTAAATGGCCGAACGGTAATGCACGATCTATGGTTTGCTAACTTTTCTGTTGTTTAGAGTAGGGACCATGAGACATGGCACTTGATTCGATATAAACATTTAACGCAAAAGTGTTTTTGCTTTAACGCAGAAGTTTGTGAGTATTGTTTTTTTTTTTTTTACAAATTCACACACGGTTAATTAGACCCAAAGTAAGCTCTAAGCTTGTGTTATGGAATCTAACTAACTGATACTACTACATATACATACACAAATACTTTATAAGAATATATAATTGACACCCAGACGTCGTCGCCAACAACTATGTCTTCACATATTGTTGACTACGGGCGGGGATCGAACCTGCAACCCCTGACACAGTAAGCGCTCTCTCTGCCACTGTGCCAACGGGCTTGTCGTTGTTGAATCTTACTTGAACTTAGGAAAGAGTTATCTCGTACTGCTACCCGCTGACTCTGACCTTGTGTTCCCTTACTTGTGCTATGAATATTTTTTCTTTTCTCTTTCACACTTACCTATTCACGAAAGATTTTATTATAAAAATTACACACGGTCTATCCGTAACTTAAGTAATCACATATGACATAATAAATGTCTAAAAAATTAAATGTAAAAACTACGCACTTTTTATCTAAAATTCAACTTGAAGAGCTATATGTAGGTAAGTACTTAATTTTTCATAATTATACGCAAAAGATGATTGCGTATATCTTCCGTTAGTCTACTTATCTACTTATTGTATGTATTGTAAGAGAGGATTAAAAGCCTTAGTAGATACGAAATACCGATACCCAAATAAGGCACATAACCTGTGTGTGCGTATATTTGTAATTAATAATAATAATGTACACAACTTTCATTTGTTTGACAGTTACAAGATTACAAGACAATGTTCTTACCCCTACTTTTTGAACGCAGATTTTTTTACTCACACATAGAACTGCGTAAAGATGGGTTGAACTTATAGCTTTAGCCAACTGCCCCTATTTACGGCGTCGATTCTACTCGTAGGCTCATACATTACGTCTAATGGTCAATTCGAAAAGGCTTGGCGTGCCAGAGGTTAATTTTTAATGCTTTCCCTTTCTGTTAGTTTATGGTTTTATCTACCTAGAGTATGTTTATGTAGTGATATATGTAGTTTAATATTGTTCATAGAAATGTTCACTTTAAATTGGGAATCTTAGGGTTGACTCTAGTTTTTTAATAATGAGTATCTATAATTAGAACCTTAGATAGACTGTATGATTTTTGTTTTTAATTAGCTTATTTTTTTAAAAAACATTGTATATGGAACAGTAGGTATATTATGATGACCTGCTTATCGTAGGTATGAATAGAAGGTTAAATAAGCTGGAGTAGGTTAGTGGTCAACCCTGGCGTCGGGAGGTTTTAGACCTATAGGCCTCTGACATGGTCTGATGATTGAAACAATCGTATAGGCAGGTGATGAGTAGGAGAGTAGAAGGCATTTCTTGCTTAACTAGTTTTAAAGACTTGAACTATTCTCTTATATACATACTTCTCTTCTAGTATATCTACACTAATATTATAAAGAGGAAAACTTTGTTTGTTTGGTTGTAATGAATAGGCTCAAAAACTACTGGACCGTTTTTAAAAATTCTTTCACCATTCGGAAGCACCATTTTCCACGAGTAACATAGGCTATTTTTCATCCCGAAATTCCCACAGGAATGGACACAACGCGGGTAAAACCGCGGGGCGCTGTTTTATGTTACCTTTGTATATAGGTATTGTATTTGATCAAAAACTTGTTTTTTTATTGATTGCAGCCATTTTAAATTGTTTTTGTATGTTTTGGGAGAATAAAACAATTATAAGAATTAAGTTCAAATTTTTCTTTTTTCATTTATATGGTTTAAATTAAAACATTAGCCTCAATTTAATAACTAATTAAAACTATATTTACAAGAGATTTATACAATTATCTAGCCGAAAAGGAAACTCTGCGACAATATTCGAATTATTTACAGAATATAATATTTGGTGACATACAAAATTAAATAAAAAAACTTAAACATGTAAATACCTTTTTCAAATCAAAAAAAGGTAATTGAAGTCATAGCCTTACTTTTGGGAATGAAGTGACTTAACTTTTAGGTAATACTTTTAGGTAACTTTAGGTAATTTACATTAGACTATTCAAGGCCTAAAATAAGCTATCACAATAAATAAATCTCTAAGAAAACATAACAAAAACTAAAACAATATCAGTCTTGTAACAGAAGATCCGAGTTGAAACACAAATTCAGTAAAATTAAGTTTCTTGCTATCAATTAATGCTATTTGTACACTAAAATGAGTTATCCATCCTGATTCACAATAAAATTACAACTCACAATACTGAAAAGGCAATGATACATGCTTAATCATACTATATCAGAGAAAATTAAATTAATCAAGAAACAAGCCCAAGATAAAACAAATCAGTCAATGAAATCTTTGGCAAATAGAAAGATGAAGTGACTAACAATACTTCGAAAAGTGACAATCGTAATCTTCCTAGAAAAGCCTCGAATCGATAAATATTTACACTAAACTACACTTAAACTAACTTAACGCTTCATAATGTCTTCTATTGAGAAGCCGAGAGTTCTTTTCGATCCCTCTACGGGGGATTGATGAGGGCTTACTAATGGTTGAATTTGTTGTGGCGCAGGAGGCGGCGACGGCTTGTGAGAAAGATCTAGAAGGGAGCTGTCAGACTGACTCGTCGAAGATACCTCTTGACAACCCTCGAGGTGCTCCAAATGATGTTTATTCGCATCACTATGGGTAAGTAAATGAGTTTTCAAGTTCGATCTTTGGTTGAAACTCTTGTTGCAAACCGGGCATTTGTGGGGAGATTCTTCCATGTGCAGGATCTTGTGGACGGCCAATGTTCTGGATTGACAGAACCCTTTCCCGCATTCAGTACACTTGAAAGGCTTTTCCTTTGAATGAATGTATCTGGAAAGAAAAGAAAACAATCATAAGTCTATAGTTCACATCCATGTGTTATTAGGGCAGAGCCAACAAACGTATACACAAATCTTTATGACTCAATAGGCGACAATATAATGAACGTTGAATGGACATTGAAGTGAATCTCGAATGTAGACACATTAGATTGTTAATATATACCGAATAATAAAAGAGAAAAAGTTAAAGTCTCGTAAAAGCGAAGAAATATAACGTGTAATTTGTTCGACGGCGAAGCAAGACAGATATGGTGATCGTAAAGCACGAGAACCGGTTACGGGGGCGCGCGTGCGGCCCCGCGACCTCACAAAAAGGTTTACACTTTAAAACCTTTTTTTTCTCTTATCATCGACAATAATACTCCGATGAAACACGTACTAAATCACGTTGTTAGTATTAGAAGAAAACTTTCAATTATAAATGAACTCTTCGCCGTTTTATTTATGGACTTTACAAACACATTCATCAGTGTTAGTTACACTACTATCAAGTTACTAATGGGTATTAAAACTTTAGGCTATAAACATAATATATGAAGCTTACCTATGGTCTCTGAGGTGGTCTTGTCTTCGGAAAGCTTTCCCGCAGATGTCGCAAGAGTAGGGCCTTTCATCCGTATGTGTCCTTTCATGGATGAGCAGGTTGTAGGACTTGGTGAACTGACGATGGCAGTATTTGCAAATGAACTGCTTCTTTGGTCTCGCTCCGGCGACACCCGGGGCTCGCATTGGCGGCGGGTTCCTCCCGGGAAGTCTTTGTGCCATCGCTCCGGGGTACCGCATCGTGTGATGGTACAATGCGGCGTTTCTAATCCACTGGTTGACCAACATTGCGTGGTACGGCGCAGAAGGTGGTAGGGTCGCCACTTGGGCTTGCATGTACGCAGACATTGCTGGGTTGTATTGGACTGGCACTTTGTCGTAGTACGGGGTCTGCACGGGTCTGGGGTAGGTTTGGTATTGCTGGGGTGGGGTCCAGCCAGGTTGGTGTCTGGAGATGACGACAGCGGGGGGTGTGTCGTCTGTAGGGGTGTGAGGCGGCGTCGGCAGCGGAGGCGAGGGTCGCTCCAGCTTTACAAGGGCCTCGATTGGGAAGTCAGGTGGATAACCTAAGGAGGCAAATAAAATAAACGTTAATACCTAGAAATGTTACCATGCAAATTTGCTAATGGACTTTAATTCAGTATAAAAATTGACTAAGTACTTAAAAGAGATTAAATAATTTAAACATACTAATGGTTAATCATAAACTTTTGCTAATTGACAAATACACCAAAGAGAAAAATAAATTAAAAAAAAAAACAAATTACATCTATGGTATAAAAACAAAACACTTACTATGATTATCCTCAACGTGTTCTTCCTCTTCTTCGATATTAATATCATCGCAACTATCAACACTATACGGCTTATCTTCCATGTTTGAAAAACAGTTCATTCAAAACAACAACACTAGGGCACTGTCCTAACTCACTTTGGTGTCACACTGTGTACCTGTAACGTCACTGGCAAACCGGTTTGTGACTGCCAACCGGCTTGAGAGAGCGCACGACGCGGTATGAGATTGTGTGAGTTTGCTATCGGGGCTTGCGCTTGCGTGTTAGAGAGGGGGGACTGATCAAACGCACCGCTTCGCCGGGCGCCTGTCTCGACTTCCGAGGCAGCAACGCACCTCCCAAAAGGCGGAGCTTACCGAGCACTGCCTACAGAATCGATCGGAAACATCGCGAATTGTATCAACCACTCACCCTTTTAAAATGACTAGGTTCCACAAATATACAACAGCACGTTTCGTTGCGACTTTGTCAAAGTAAGATTGGAACGTATATCGTTTCGAAATTACGTTTGCTATACAATTTTTTGGTGACACAACTGGGCCCGGTGAAGCTATTAGGTGAGCGGATTGCTCTCGTAATTTTGTTTCGTAGGCAAGTCTTTGTATCAGCTTTGTAGTACACGGATTCGTAGACTCATTGTAATTTGTATCTCTATTGAGATAAAACGCGTATTACAAGATACAGTCCATTGTGGCCGGTACAGGATTGTTTGTGAAATCTGATTCTGATGTTTGAACTGGATTATGTAACTTGGAAACTAGGTTGTTGCTATTCAGTATTCGCTCATTGTTATATTACCTACGACATTTACTACTCGTAGCATTGGCTAATACGTTACCTTAAATTGGAGCAGAGCTTATAACTTTGTTAACTTTCTCTAAGATCAGGATAGAGCTTTAAGCTTAACTTAGAGTAATAATATCTTTATTTTAAATGCAAAAAGTGTCTGTGGCATCTTAATAGCTCTTATACCTACGAAGTTTGTATATTAAAGCATGGATTGGACACATAATATAATTATTAATCTGTTTGAAAGGTATTTTTTAATGGTGGAAGTGTACTTAGTTACCGACCTAGTTATCATTTTAATAGAATGTATGTTATAGGATTTTGTTACTTATAAAATCCTGTGTTACAGTATTCGACTTTACCTAAGTGACATTTAAGTACAGTTCCAACCAAATACATTAAATCTTCTTCTTCTTCATCAACCTGACCAATCCTGGTGTCAGAGTTATTGAGCCGCCAAAGGCCTCTGACATGGCTCATGTAACGACTACTATCCGTAGAAAGTAAAACATAGGTACATTAAATAAAAGGTAGATACGTAGTAAGTTATTAATATGAAGTAGGTACCTCCTTAGTTAATTGTTTCATTTAATTGCACAATTACACTGATGGATTAGTACCTAGCTATTAAAAGGCGAAGGTCAAGTATATGTTTACTAAAGTATCCTTAATTTAATTAGGTATATTCAATAATGAATAGCCTAATTCTTGTAGAGTATTTAGAAGAGTTCCCAGTAGAAAAGAGTGCCTATTTTTTGTGTTATCATTTTGTCAATTTTATAAATGCATACAGTTTACTGGCACGCTATGAAAACCTGTCAAAGTAAATTACTTCTAAACATTGCTTTTATATCCTACTTATAAAAATGATTTCAATATCACTGATAGAAATTAATAGAGGCATTTCATCCCTCAAATTGTCTCCGTTTTAAAATTAAATTCGAATGATTAAAATTAAAATCAGTACTCATAAAAAAAAATGAACTTTTTGAACCACAAAAAGTATTTAAACAACTCAGAATATACCACACACCACACCACTCTCATACAACCCGTCACAGATTACACAACACTCACTTCAATCTCCAAGTCACACAAAGCCATCGTTAGAGGTGTATTACTACACGATCCACACATTTTGATGCGCATACGCAAACATTCGGATAGGCATAGGACACACGACACTAGTCGGAACCCTTTTGTTGGACATGATCAAAAGCGCCGACGCAAACATACTGTACTCTGCTTTACAATACCAAATACAACATCACTAACAACCAATTTTAAACCTTATTGCTTTACAATTTGGGTAGGAAATGAAGTGGCTTTTTGTACGAGTTAGGACAGTTTGAGTAGGTTGAGTGACGGGTTAGCCGGCTGTGCTATAAGACACCTTGTTGAGTCTAGAAGTTATGTTGTACTCATTAAGTTTTAACGATAGTGTGAATAAGTGGGTATGTTGAACGCTTCATCTTAATTGAGTATGACGTTTTTTATGTGATTTATTTTATTCGATAGTAACTTAAGGTTGATTATATACACTGATGGAGATAGAAAATGTATTAAAATGGATCGATGTTTTTTCTAGTACATCAATTCTCAAAAAAAACAGACATTTCAATGTACATCCCTTTAATTAATTAAAACCGAATGTGCTTTACCGCTCGAACTCAGAGAGTCAAATGCTTCCTTAGTAAAGAATTAATAAGTGATTTCTATATGAAATGAAAAAAAATATACGTAAATTAGTTAAGTCTTGGTTTAATTGACGTATCTGAGAGCGGCAGTAAGAGAGGAAACATAATTATAAAGCTTCATACTCACACGATGACTACTCGACAACGTCCAATAAATTCAAGTACGTATTTTTGATGTGATGGCGAGATGAACTCGACGGACTTTTGCCTGGTTGGCGTCGTGAAGCTCTAAATAGAGAGAAGTGGTGGAAACGATGAGGGGAGGCCTTTTTCCAACAATGGGACACCCAAGGCTAACATAATAATAATATAGGTAATAATTTTTGATCTGTGAGTCTTCGAGTTTTGAGTTTTATGGGCCACACATTAACATAACATTTCAAATATCAAATTATACCGTACATGAGTAGGTACATACCAAGCATTATAATAATTTACATGTAAAAAAACACGTATGCGTATGTGTTTTTCTGAATATTATCATCGATATTAGTCACTAGCTGCGCCCCACGGTGTTACCCGCGTTGTACCCGTTCCTGAGAGAATTTCGGGATTAAATGTATCCCATGTGTTATTCTGATGTACAACCTGTATTACTCTAACGTTTCATCCAGATCCGTCCAGTAGTTTTTTCGTGAAAGAGTAACAAATATACATACATAACATAACAAATATGCATACATCCTCACAAACTCGCATTTATAATATAAGTAGGACGTAGGCTTGTCTAAAATATAGTACCATACATTATAAAATTAATTTACTTTATTATAACCATTAAAATATTTATAACCAGCTTCTGTTTATTATAGTGAGACTGACTTATCATCATATTTTTATTATTTAGGATTTCAAATGTCGTTTATAGTGCGTGCTGTAAAGATAAAACTGTAAAAATATTAGAGAGTGTGTAGGTAATTCCTTGTGTTTAGAGTAAATAAATTAAATACATAGTTGATTGCTGCCTCGAGTTCGTTTCAAAAATTCAAGGTTTTTTATCTGACTAATTTTGTGTCGATGGTAACTTGAAGTTAGATAATTTTAGTAGATTCTGTCTAAAGGCCTGTGGTATGGTCTGACATTTGAAACAGCCGGGACCGACTTTTTAACGTGTTTTCCGAAGCACAGCACGGCAGCGCTCAGATAGCAACCACCATCGCCTAATATTTAATACGGACATTTCAAATACCTTCATTAACAAAACATAACTATATAATTAGTATACTAATATGGTGCGTAGTATATGCTTGATAAGCTACTAATTAACTATGCTACTAAGTATGTACTGCTTACTAATAATTCTGATTAATCAACTGCATCATTAATAAGATTGGCTGGCATTTCTATCTGAGCGCTACCGTACTTTGGAGGCCACGTGACTTAGTCGGTCCCGGTTGATTCAATCGTGAGACAATGTCGGAGCCCTTTGGGCGTCTTAACACTTTGACGCCAGGGTTGGCCACTAACTATTCCAAATTACTTACTACATTTACACTATAAGGTAATTAAATTTTTCGAGTGAGCGTCCATCCATTGCTAGCAACGAATTTATTTAAAGACTAGCCGTGCCCCTCAGCGTTACCCGCGTTGTACCCGTTCCTATGGAAATTTCGGGATAAAATGTATCCCATGTGTTATTATAACCTATATCAGTGTAAAGTTTCATCCAAATCTGTCCAGTAGTTTTTTCGTGAAAGTACATCTATCCTCACAAACTTTCGCATTTATAATATGTACTCGTATTAAGTAGGATAGGATGTATTTTGTTGTTATACCCATTTCATTAGTTAGCCCCTTTACACTTTGCATTGCAACTTAAACTACATTTGCATATCAGATTTGCTTGTAAAACAGCACTAATTAAGTTTCATGCATCAAAGAACGCTATGTGATTGCTTTTAAATGAGATCTCTTTTGGCTTTAAATTACCTTATAGAACATTTTATAAGTAGATAGAGATCGTAATCACAGATAATGTTTGTTTGAATACAGAATTATGATTCGTTCTTTGTTGATTAGGAATGTAAACAAATATGGATTTTACTCATCATTATACATTTAATAGCAAGGCTCTTGTCGGTGAGCCCGATGCAGACTTCTCCATCTATTCCTGTTCAGTGCAAGTTCCTTCACATCTCTATACGACATGACAGACACTTTTTTTTAACCTGACTCATGTAACTGATTCTTGATCATAGATTTTACTGCCAAAGATAATTTATTCTATAGAGGAAAGAGGTTTAGTAAGAGGTGAGGTAAGAGTGGCACGTCAGTTAACCTTTTTGAAAACGTTATAAACATTATTGGTATTGACAAATACTTTCATACTTCTGTATTTTTGAAATTAAACTCATATGCTCCGCGATAAAGCATATAGTGAGGGTGCGAGTCGGGTGCGGGTCGCGTGACGTTGTATTCGTTGTATTTGAATGAATTGCGACTCACTGGAACTGCAACAGGCACTTTTCATAGTGTGACGCCTTTAAAACAAATCCATGGAATACAACGCGACCCGCAACCGGCTCGAAGCCGCACTATGTGTGGCTTACGCTTAATCACTTACAGGTAGATAATAATTAAGGTAAATACAGACCAAAATTATCAAAAGAGTAAACAAGGTGATATCCTAATTGGCAGGATTACGGAAAGGCCGAATAATGATGAAGGAGTACTCTTGTTGTATTTGTGACGTAATGTTTTGGAATTAACCATATTTTTATATGGATAAGGAAGGAATTGTGTTTGTACATGATAAATATAATTAGTAAATTCGTGTAGTTAGTGGCAAGCCTTGGTGTTGGAGTTTTAAGACCGCTTCTAGGCCTTCGACATAGTCTTATAATAGAATTAGTACAAACTGAACCTGATTATTTCAACTATAGTAGATGTCGATAGAATGTTAAAATCGTATAACCTTATACTATGGTAGCCTCTGAGTAGATAAGTAGGTAATTATGTTCGGTTCAAGGATTGCGCCAAGGATCGTTAAAACAGCAAAAATAGAACCAAGATCTGAAATGCTCAATGATCTTCTTTTAAAGAAATCAATAGATGTTTGCATCTATTGATGAATATTGGTAGCTATAATATGAAATTGTTTAATGCATACAACCTTGTTGATTGATATTGATAAGATACTTAGTTAGCAAAAGTTATTTATTTAACGCAAAGATAAAGAAAGGTGCATAGGTTACTATGCAGACCTTATTTTCTTTAAAAGAAGAACATTGAGCATGGGACGCCTAAATAATTTTGCTTGCGACTGTGTAATGTGTGTATTTCTCAATATTTTCGCAAACCTAAACTACTATTTTACATTCGCAAAAAACCACAATCTCCTAAAACGCATCAATGACCGAACTCGGCAAATTGCTAAAGAAGTAAAGTCGTTGTTACAACACTGGCTATATAGTCACCTTCAAAAACGCCGACAAAGCACCGACAATAAACATTACGATTATTGTTTACATACAATAGTATTAGTCAAGTCAGTTGCCACTGCATTTTTTTGATACGCCGCTCTCAGGTAGGACTGATAACGTGATCTGTTATCACATGAAACGGCCAGTTTCCCTGGTAAAGTACCTACTGATAATAGAAATCAGTTTTGTTTTACCTACTCTAGTTGCAGATGAGATAATGGCTTAGTTCTCAGAACGCTCAATACCTTGGTTTTCTTGTTAAATCTTTGGATACCTACGTTATTAGCAATGCAAATAGTTTTTGGTGCGTGTTTGTAGTTATTTAATAATGTTTGGAGAATAGTTTAATGTTTAGAGAATATACCTAGTTTGATGGATGGAAACAAAATGCTGATGTATGTTTCTTACTTTCTGTTACTCCTTATCCCGCTCACTGTACTGATGTATTCAGTGACATGAGAGGCTGTTGCCTAGCAATGGGACCATTACATTTTTCTTGTAAAACTAATTCACACAATATTAATTGAACATTGGTTCAAAGATTGATTAGTTAATTTGTTTTCTGTACGTTAGTTAGTTACTACTTAGTTTTGTAGCGCTCGTGGCGTACCTAGTTTGACCAAGCGATGTTAGTTCATTGCAATTGTAAAGCAACGTGCAGCTCGACCCGTACTTGGATGGGTGGCCCATAGTGGTATTTCTATCTGAGCGCTACCGTGCTTCGGAGGGCACGTTGAATTGTCTTTCCCGGTTGTTTCAATCGTTAGACCATGTCGGAGGCCTTTAGGCGGTCTAAAAACTCGGACAGGGTTGGCCACTTCCCTACTCGAAGTTACTTAATTAAAGTAATAGTTAGTTATGCTAGTTAGTTTTATAAAGAACATTGGTTGTGCGAAAAAACCAAGAAAGTGACAAAGCAAAGACGTCATCGTTTAGAAGGTAATATCATTTCCTTCTTATTATTCTTCTTCATCGAGTGGATGGTCAACCTGACCAATCCTGATGTCAGAGTTATTGAGCCGCCAAAGGCCTCTGACATGGCTCATGTAACGACTACTATCCGTAGAAAGAAACCGAAAAATATGATTCATTGATAGACATAAACATAATCTTAAAAATGATCTTAAAAGTTATGATAAAACATAAGTCTTACTACTGTTTATAAAGAGTACCGACAGCCATTTTGATTAGATAAATAAAAGAGAAATTCGTGATAAGAAACGTCTTAAAATTCAATACATACTCATATAAACTAGAACTTTAAATAATCTACTGAGTCTCTCTGTACATTTTTCTTCTTAGTTCAATATGGATAATTTCATTTAAGTTACGCCGGTGAGTTCAATAGAAAGGAGCAATGATACAGACTTTCGAATCTTTCAAATAATCGTTTTCAATCGTGTGGTTTGTATGAGAAACAAAAGAACATCCGTGCGCGCGGACTGCGCACTAGTGCAGTGTGTAGCCGGTAGTGTATAGTAGTTTATGCAACGTCATATAAAGAAGGGTATTAAAACACGAGTGTGAGTTTATGAAACGAGCGCAGCGAGTTTCATAATAGTAACGAGTGTTTTAATACCCGTGTTATATGCAGTTGCATACACTACTTTATCTTCACTATTTAATGCAATTAATCAAACAAAATTTTAAAAACAAAACACATTGCGAAACATTAAATTCACGCGTAGGTACGTGTATTGTCACAGTGAACTTGCCGCCATTAAAATCTAACCAATGAGAGCGCAGCTGCGCGTAGGGCCAATCAGGAGCGAGCGAGATCTTACCAAAGAGTTTTGTGTATGTAGTTTCGACGAAGTTTTCACGTATAACCCAACTGTTTTCAAAAGCCAGCCTAATATCAAAATTTTATGCAACTAGTATGAGGATTTTGACATAAGGCTCGCCAGGTTAATTGGTCGCGTTATAATGATGTTATAATGTTATATTATAATGATATTATAACATCATGTGCAATTGCTTAAATTGAGTGTTTTAGTTGTCTGTGCTATAACAGTAGTAATTATAAGTCAAGTATTGGAATCATAAGTAGAATGTTACAACATTAGTGTAGATAAAAATATATATAATCTATCATTTACGTATTAAATCGTAACTTAGATTATAATGAAATAATAATTATCATGAAAATTGCATTTTAAATCAATTAGTACAATGTACAATACGAGTATGGTAATGAATTGTTTTTTAAATTAGTTGTATTTTATTTAATCTTATGATGAGTTATGTTTCCTCAAACATGATAATACTTATTATTATTTTAATACGAAAGACGGAAAAAAAACTCCTTGTTTGGTAAGTTGGAGAAAAGAAACGGCCTTTTGAATAGCGTCATGACATACACCGCTTCGGTTGATCAAGTTTGTAGTCATAGTCGGAGAAGGTCATATACAGATAAATGAATAACATTATTTTGTAATATGTTTATATAATGAAATATATGTAGTCTAGTAACAGCATCATCCATCACACACCGCCTCCAGAACCAAATACCTACGTCACAACATAAATAGCAACTCGATACATTAACAAAACAATACCCAGGTAGGTCGTTCATATTGAGCGTTGATAACAGATCAAAGAGTGCCGCCCGGCTGATAACAGCAGATGTAAAGTCACCGACGGACGGACGGTAGCAGGAATACAGCGATATATTTACTGCGAATCGTTTCATGTTGCCGATTCAGTGATAATAATAGTACTGATATTATTTGAACCTCAGTTATGTTATGATTATATGACAGTATCTATGTATGTCTTCGATCAACAATACACAACTAGATGTCGGGTCGGCGCAAAAAATACGTCTCGGTGAATGAGGCCTCATTTGAAAAGTGAGCTCTTATTTTATTCATAAGATTTGCTACTTTAGCTAGGTGTCATGGTTGTAATTAGGTTGAACTTCGAACTGTTTTAAAACAGTTCGAAGTTCAAAGTTCAGTTTGTTTCAGTTCAGTAGTAAACAAAATAAGCTGCCACACGTCATCCACGTGGACAGTATTTAGCTTTGATTTTGTACGTGACCCGATATCTAGTTGTGTATTGTTGATCGAAGAAGTATGTAGTAAAATATGGGTGGACTTGTTTAGGTATCGTTTATTAAACGCTTTTACAAGTTACCAGCTGATTCTTAACACTAACAGCGGCCTGCGGTTTACCCCGCGTTGTGCCCGGTTCCGTGGGAACCTACCCGTTGAATGTGGCTAGTCAATACCAAAACATAATTATATATTCAAATCACACTGGGAGTTTCTGAGACAAATAAACTAAAAATCAAACTCTCCGGCTTTATAATATTGGTTAAGATAAAAGTTCACAGACGCGGGTGATGCTTCTATTTAACTACTTATTTGCGAGTTCTGTGTATTCCTTTCGTATCATTCAATCAAAATTAATGAAGCCTGGACATAATTTCAATACCGAATCTGAATCACCTGATTGCCCGAAAAGTAAGATGATTCCGTGCTTCGGAGGGCACGTTAAGCCGTCGGTCCCGGTTACTTTCTATGGATAGTAGTCGTTACATGAGCCATGTCAGAGGCCTTGAAGAATTTCAATACTAACTGATTAATTATTAATATTAAACGCCTCGGTGGTCTGTAGTAGGTATGTGCACTCGCCTGCTAAGACTGAGGTCCCGTCTTCAATTCCAGGGTCGAGCGAAAACATGTTTCCTTTCAAACGTGGCGTGAGATCACCAACCTGCATTAGGCAAGCGTGCTGATTACGCCTAATCCTCCTCACTATACTGATATTTTCAGTGAGATGAGAGGCATTTACCCAGCAGTGGGACATTACAGGCTACTACTACTCATACTCAAACGCAGCTTATCTAACGTAATCCGATGAAACATACATCAATAAGTTGATAATGTAAGTAGTATCGGTAAATGCGAAGTCAATTGTAATAGACGTTATCAAAAAGAGCCCTAATGGATCAAGTAACGGGCGTTTCAGAGCGATATTACTATGTTACGGACTAATACGTTCATAGTAGTATCATGCCCCGCGGCGTTACCCGCGTTGTACCCGTTCCCGTGGGAATTTCGGGATAAAATGTATTTCATGTGTTATTTTGATGTATTACCTACATTACTGTAATGTTTCATCCAAATCTGTCCAGTAGTTTTTTCGTGAAAGAGTAACAAACATACATCCATCCTCACAACTGTCGACAGACGAAAAGACTCTTGATTTAGAAAACTGTTGTTTTAGTTGAAGATCGTGTATGAACGAATGAGCTGGTCAGAGTTTACCTTATAGCCAACTTCTTTCTTGTAGTATATAATCGCTAAAATCTCATAAATTAAAAGTAATTGAAGTAAAAAGCGGCGGCTAATGTGTCTGTGTTGTAATGTAATGGAACCCGAAGGTGATCGACGAGTTACGAGTGCTTTTTCTATATTGTCACATTGTAAAGGCGTGAACATACGAATCGATGTTACGAATTTTCTTGTAACATTAATCTACGACCTTCGATAGGGTAAACCATCGTGCTTTTGCGCCGACGGTGCAACCAATAGACCGGTGCTTTAGAAAAATGACTGTATGTGTCAATTCATTAGCTGTTTGTATTATTCGTCTATGTGACACCGTCTATTTCGTCTATCTCAGCGCTACCGTGCTCAGCGCTACCGTACCTTCTGGGTACGTTAAATTGTCGGTCCCGGTTGTTTCAATCGTCAGACCATATCGGAGCGAAAAGGCAGGCGATATTAAACCTCCGATACCAGGTTTGACATGACGATTCATTTATTCATTTCGATTAGGTTAGTGGCCAACTAGGTGTCGGAGTTTTTAGACCGCCTAAAGGCTTCCGGCATGGTCTAACGATTGAAACAACCCGGAACCGACTGCTTTACGTGCCTTCGAAGCACGGTAGTGCTCAGATAGAAATGCCAATATCGGCAACACATCCAAGTAGGGGCGAGCTGCACGTTGCTACACAACCGCAATGAACTGACAGCGCTTGGTCAAACTACGCCACGACCGCTGAACCTGCATTAACCTTACATATTTATTAAACTTTTTACAATTTGCGCAATACTAATTTTAAAATGTACACACAGCTTAACTCTATTACGTGTAAAGTGGTTATTTCCCCTTTTGATGTAACCGCTTCACTACCGAAGTGGACAATAGAACACTGTGTATCTAATATGTCAATTAAGCACATCTGTTATCACTAATGCGTCACTGTCCGCGACGGATTATTTGCTTACACTAACCACTGTGATAACACGGTATAGAATTACTTTTTAGATTAACTTATTTGCGGTTGGCGAGGTTTTAACTATGAATGAAGGTGTTACTTGAAATTATAGAAATGACCAAGATTCTTAATTAAATGACTATCTTTGAGCGCAATGTTTTAATACTACTATTGACTTAAAATAATCAAGTACTGAGGACCTTCTTCCATTCGCAATTACTTTAAGTCGTTAAGTATTTTTCATATCATAATAATTATTAAATTATACTCGTAGATGAAAGAAAAACGATTGAATGAAGAATGATTTTGTACACTAGAACCTGTGCTTACAATCTAAACAGTTTTTAATTCAAACTGTTTAGTGTTGTCTATGAAATCCTACGAAGGACAGCACGATAGAAACAAGAATATTTATTTCATCTTTTCCTCATACCATTTGCACAAGCGTGTGTCCAATTTAATATTATGCATACTTTGTTTTAAACACACCAATATCTTTGGGTTGAAAATTTCATTCATAAAGACAGTCAAAAGTAAATATTTGGGCACGATCTCTAGTGTATGTTTAGACAATTTTTACCCTATTTATACTGGATGAAGGTTTACATTTGGCTGCGGTTTGAAAGTCGTAAATAGATCCAAAACATACAAAACCGATGTAGCAAGTCCTGACGCCACTTGAGACCACCCAAGAAGAAGTTTTTGCAAAGGATTAGCTAAGAGTTTATTTTGAAGCGGAGATCTGTGAAAATAATCGCACTTTTTTATTTTCAAGTTGCAAAAGATCAGTAAGTATTTTTGGAATATGTTTTTGAGTGTCATGTTAGAATAGAGTGTCATTGCTTTCCTTTGTTTTTGTAAACTTCAGCCTTAAATTTCTCTACGGCTCTTTCTGTCTATGGTTTCGTCTATAAACATTTAAAAATATAGAACACGTGCAAAAAATTACACCCAAGTTTTCAAAATAGAATTAAAATCTATGAATACAGGCTTCGAACTTTAAGAACCCACATTTATCAGCTATACTGTTATCTCCTACTTATTCTGTTACATCAACTTAATTTCTTTTGACATCCAACGGTCATAAAATTGGAACTGTCAAATGCGCAAACGTTTTTCAATAGTACATTCTCTACTTCTGTTTGTCAAAAGAGAGATTATCGTAATACTTGCGAGTGATAGTAAGTACTACCGCGACAAATGACAATCGACACCCGTTGTCATCGCAATAACGATTGGTTTTTGGTTTATAAAAAAACAGTTGGGTTCTGTACCTTATAATATTATATAATGAAGCTATGTTAGCTCATTGCGATTGTTAAGCAATGTGCAGCTAGGTCCCTACTTGGATGGGTGGTTTTTCTATCTCTTGCTACCGTGCTTCAGAGGGCACGTTAAGCAGTCGGTCCTGGTTGTTCAATCATCAGGCCATGTCTGAGGCCTTTAGCCGGTCTAAAAATTCCGACACCAGGGCTGGCCACTATCCTACTTGAAATTAATGAATGACCTTTTAATATTGATGGCATAGGGGACAATTATGAGACAAAAAATATTTTACGCACTATGCCATAGCATCGAAGGTGACTAGAAATTATTGTGAAAAATGGTAGTAATGTTTTAATCCAACAATTCATTGTTTAGTGTTAATTTTTCGAAGGCTTTTCTAGTCGACGTTTTTTTTTTCATAGACATGTCTTTGCTTGCTTTGCCATTTTCTAATTTATTTCAATATCCAAAAACATTCTTTAAAAAGCTGAACCCTAAATTCTTGTGTGGTCTCCACGTATCAGAGTAGCATCTATTACTCTTTTAAAGTCAAAACGGCGTGAAATTGCGTCACATTATCAAACGCACTTATCCAACATTGCGTGTTACCACTGTCACTCGATCAAACGACGGTGAAGTGAGAAATGTATTGAAATACGTGTCGTTGTACTTCGATGTGTAATCGAGTGTGTTTGTGGTACGGGATTGTATTTTGTGGATTTTATTTTCGGGTATTTGGGTAGCTGTTGTTCAGTTTCTGTCATTGATGAACTTTTCCATTTATGGTTTTGAAGTGTTAAGTCCAATGCATCTTGATGATTTAAATTTTAAGGCATTTCGTTTCGTTTGAACTATGTATATTACTTATTGATAGTGTGGCCTACCTTATAGACAAACGGAAAACTAAGAATGGAATAATTGCAATGGAATAGAAGAAATATGTGATATTTTGACGTAATAGATAGCACATGTAATTAGTCTACGCTGGTGAGCCTTATTTTTTCACTCCGTCAACTTCACGACTTAATCAGAGCTTATTTTAACTGCTCCATTAATGATAATTCAATTTAATCACAAATGACTACTAAAATTAATCCTCAGCATCTATCTAACATCACGATAGTCTTACAACATCTATTGTCAAAAACACATTTACTGTGACAATGAATTCGGTTCGTGTCAAATAAATGTCCTGGAGTTTCACATTACCACTTTATCCACCACGACCCTCAAGTAAGTTATGGTAAAATGAACTCTCTAGCTATGAAGATAGAGTATGTTAATTTTGTTGTGCCGGAATACACAGAATGCTTTGCAAACGTAACAATATTGTTTGTATAAAGAGGACCCCTTGTTTGAACAACAAATTAGTTCCATTATACGCTTATAAGCTGGGAGGTGATTATAATGACAAGTTTTGGGGCGGATACAAGAAAGGAATATGTTTTCGGTAATTTCGTGTCGTGATTCGGGATGGACATTCGTAGGTTAGTTTTTGACTGAAAATGTATGACTTCAAAATTTACTTTGATCATTTTCGTTACAGAATAAAATTTTGAAAATAAAAGATGATTTTAGCGTAAGTATATTCTCGCTGAATATAACATGAATATTCGTATTCATTAAAATGGTATTCGTTGCATTACTGAATTAGTGACTATGAATGAACATACTACATACACGTTTTTATGGATACACAATATTTGAGTAGTGAGTCAATTAGTAGTAAAATTTTGATTTACATAATCAGACAGGGTTAAACAACTTAACCATGAGTTAAGACTACTAGTATCTATTGTAGACAGGATGGCCTTTATGCTTTATACCTCTACTCGCTTCCAAAACACCAGCAGACACTATTCAACAAACGAATATACTTTATCTCCCAACATTCCAAGGACTGCAGTGCAAACTAGTCCAGGTCATAAAATCTAAGGCAACAATTTTGCATAACTATTAACTATACAAAAAGTGGCGCACGCAACATAATAAAAAATAGGTAGAGAAGCGTGTCTGTGAATCCATCGGCACCTTTAGAACTATTCATAGAGCATAGAGACAATGGTCCTGCCATAAACACCATTTTTTCGGATACAATAAAGCAATTCGTCCTACTGTGCAGTTGCATTGTGATACTTCCGAATTGTAAAGCTTGAAAACTTGAAACAATCAGCGGCTTTCAAGCAAAGGAGAACTAGAAATCAACTTTACGATATTCGCCAAATGACTAGACATTGCATAAAAACTATTTTTAATGGATATATTTTTGCATTTTGAATTTTTTAGTGGAGAAATTTTTATTGCGCAAAAGTTTTGCTTGGAGAAATTGTAATGGTATAACGGAATTACCGTTCTGTTTTGGGAGACATTATAAAATGTAAAAAGTTAGGAGCGTAGTATACAAGATAAGCAGTAGTAGACTTTACTGTTGTGATGTTAAGTTCAATATTTATGTAATTTGGTGAATAATATTTTGTGAAAAAAAATCTCTTTCTATGTCTCGGGTTTTCCCGTAACTATCATTAATTGAACTGAGGTGAGAAAAACGTAGGGACATTTTAAATACATATTATTTTTTCTATTATGCTTAATATAAGATTTGATAAAACGTTATACAATGTTTAAAATAACACTGTAATGTCCCACTTTAATAAGAGATAAACAACTATTTGACATGGGTTTTTAAGCTTTGTACTAGGTACGAACTAGGTTACAGAACTACCATTATTACATCCATCTTCACAACCTTAGGGATCTTCAAAATTATTCCTAACATCTAAAAGTTATGCACTTCATAGTCAAAATGGTATCTTCATATTGCACATGACGGGTGTTAAACTTCTAAATGACAGTACTAAAGTTAACGGTTTCCAAATCATAGATAACACTACTTTCACAACACCGAAAGAAATTTTTGCACCAAATTAGTGCAATAAAATTTCGCAGCCCGATTGTATGTAACTGTACCTTTCTTCGTTTGTTTACATTATTGTATACAGTTAGTATTAGTTTACGGTACAAATAGAAGGTTTATGATCTAATAGTACAATAGGTTTATAGCCGCCCTATAACCGGCTACTTTCTTTCCGTTAGCCCAATTTCTTGTCTTTGAAAGTACCGCTCTGTTACCGTATACTTGCGTCCCAAACTCCTGTTTTGTTCTAAATATTGTGATGATTTTGTCGGCTTTTTTGTGACGTAGGAACGGGAATTTTACATTTCTTTTTTAAAATCTTTCTCTCTATAACTGGGGAGTAGAGTTTAAGCTATATAACAATAGGAAATAAATAGTATCAAAAACGTTTCAATCAATAATGACTGCACTCAAAATTACTACTGATTCTTAAAGATCATCATTAACATCAATGACGGACTTTTGCCTTACTTATACGAAATATAGCTGCATATTCAAGATAAAGCTTGCATTTATATTTCAAGTCACTATTGACTATTACAGCGATATGAATGACAAAAATTCAAGTTGTTTCAGTTGTGAAATTCTAGATTCTATGACGCCCGTTATGTTATGACAGATGCAAATACAAATTTTCTGAAATTAAAAACAATCAAGTTAATTCGATCAAAATGACTGCTCGAATAACTTTTAATTTATTTCCCCCTCTTTGTACTTAGTTAGTAGTATCTAAGATAATTATGTAAACGGGTTGTATCTTATTTAAAATTTTCGGCTTTTTCACTAAATAATTTGATCATCATTGCAGTATCACTTTTCATTCACTTACCTAAGGAAACGGAACAGCATTTAGCCGTTTTTCATTATGGTGAATCTGTCCAAACAATTACGAATAACAAATGACAATTTTGCAAATGAATAACACAATGCTAAAACGTTATTGCTAAGTATTTTACCAAATACTTAAACAATATTTACACATTTTTGGACAATTCTATGATTGAATTGCAAAAGAAAATAGTGGTAAAACATTCTAAGAACACATAACTGTACCCAACCCTTTTGGCAACTCTTTCGCTAAATTGCTAAAACCTCAATAAATAAATGTTTAAAAAACAGCAAATTGTACAGTTACACACTAAAAATACGCCATTACAAACTTACATTGCCAAAGGGTTCCAAAATTGCGCGCAATAAAAGTAACAGAATCGCAATGCAATTTCTTTGAAATTAACTTTTTCGAATAGTTTTTGCAGTGCCAAATAAAAGTTTGTATCAAACGAACGTAGTCCCTAAATCAGTACATCTAAAGTCGACTTTCGTTTACCTATTTTAGACAACAGTTAAATCTGCGTGAACATTGTTTTACCCCTTCCTTACCGTAACTAAGACCGTTTTGTCCAAACTGTTATTCAATAACTGTTTAAAGGGACCGCTAAATGACTCAAAGAGTTACTTTTATTTGGGACATTAACTATTGTCGACGGTCCTTGCGACAAACAGTGTAAGTCATAAATTCTCTTTTCTGAGTAAGAAAGAGTTTGCCGTTGGAATAAAGGGTAATTAGGATGTAAAAGTGAAATTCTGTAGATTCTCTCATTTGCAACGCTTCGTTATAGAGAGAAAGAAATGAAAGGGGTGACTTTGTATCGACTTTCGCTGAAATGTGTCATGCTCTTTATAAGTTTAACAAATCAGCTTTCACTTGGAATCAAAGGGTTATTGGGTTCGTAAAGAGTAGGTAAGTAAAGTGTTTACACTGTATACGCTGTTATACAGTTATTTATACATTCTAATGAACTAAACATGCTTGTTTAAGTTATGCCAAACATTATCATTAATATGTTTAACTATTGATGTTTTTACACACGATGTATTAACTACCTACCAATTATTTGATATTTAATATAAGATATAAATTTTATATCTTCATAAGTCATTTATTTACAAAATATAAAAACATAAAATGATAAGTACTTAATTATTTTTTAAACATATTTTGTTGAACCGATCTAACAAAATATTCCATACTTATAAATCACAGCGAGGAAATAATTCATTGGTACACTTCACCTTAATGAATATTGGAAGTATAACTGCTCTTAATATACCTAATGACAAGTGATAACTTTACATAAATATATACTAGCTTTTTAATTTTATATAGACCTTATGCCTATCCTCTATGAGAATGCCATATCGACGGGGAAGTGCGAACAACTCCTAACTTACAAAAACCAAATTTTACAGGAGGCGAAAAAAACCGTTTTTTATTTTTCCCAGATGTTTAAGAAAAAATGTGTAAATGGCAATTTTATACTTAAATGGAATGTAATGTAATGTAATAATTAAAATTTGTTTGGAATAAGTATTTGGCGAGATAATGTAAGATAGGAGGTATCACCAAGCTCGTGTGGCTGAAATTTTGAAGATAGGAGTATTTTCCATACTTCAAAAAAGTAACAGAAATCATTTAAAATTATCATTTCTCGTTGAAGTTTTCAATCATATTAGGTAATAATGTAACAAAGGAATCTAAAAATTACTAAAAATAGACCAAATATTCAAACTAGGCGATTTTTTTGAAGATAGGAGTTATTGGCTTTCTAATATCAACATCATCGTCACTATATCGGTTAAGATAGGAGGTATTTCCAAAATGAAACACTGTTATAACTCCGAGAAATCAATGTTTATCCATTGCAATTTTTATTGTAGTGTTTGAAACTATAATCCTATAATTACTGTAACATTTATTGATGAAACATCCTTTAAAAAATCAAAGATAAGCTTAAATAAAAACAGTCCCACTTCTAAAACTAAATCAACGAGAACAAAATGAGAAAGCGGCATAAAAAAATAAAAATCTCTTTAATGACTCTAATGATAACTAAGGACTCTTAAGACTCTCTATATAAATAATAATATGCATAATCTATTTCAGTCTCTCCGTTTACAAACTTAAATTATGTACTTTAAAAATTTAACAGTTAAGTACTATTTTAACTCACTACTTAATAAACTCGAAAACATGACTAAGATTTTTTGTTAAAAGTATAATGTAATTTTTTATTACAATTATTAAACTATTATCTTATCTAATTATTTATAGATAATAATCTATGTTATGTTAGTTTAATAGTAAGCTATGTCAATGAGTACATTTACTTGGGCCAGTTAGCATCTTTCGGCAACAGGCAAGATGCAGAAATTGCTCGTCGCATAGACAACTATTGAGCTATTGGGCCCTAGCGGAACTCCTGAAGGGACGCCTTCTAATGTCGATTAAGCGAAAACTAATGGACATGTGTATACTTCCTGTGCTCACATATGGTGCACAAACTTGGTCATTGACAGATTCGCAGAAGTCCAGTCTCAAGGTTTGCCAACGGGCGATGGAGCGCAGCATCTTGGGTGTCAAGCTGACGGACAGAGTCCGAAACACCGAACTGCGCTCCCGCACAAAAGTCGCCGATGTAGGTCGCAAGTCTGCTGAGCTAAAATGGAACGAGGCTGGACATGTCTGTCGCAGGCCTGATGAGTCTTGGGCAAAAATCGCCACTTTATGGGACCCCGACCCAAAGAGGCGATGCCGCGGCAGACCAAAAAGGAGATGGCGAGATGAACTAAACGGATTTTTGGCTGGTTGGCTTCGTGAAGCTCTAAATAGAGAGATTTGCCAATCTCTCTGAAGCGCAAACTCATTGACATGTGCATCTTGCCCATCCTCACCTACGGTGCGCAAACATGGTCACTTACCAAAGCACAGAAGACCCGACTCAAGGTTAGTCAAAGAGCAATGGAACGCAGCATTGTAGGTATCAAGAGACAAGACCGCGTCAGAAACACCATGCTGCGTTCCATGACAGGCGTTGCAGACGTGGGAATTACAGCTGCCAAGCTCAAATGGAATTGAGCTGGTCACGTAAGCAGGATACACCCGGACAGATGGGCAAAGATTGCAACGGAATGGGAATTCCAGGATGCCCCCAGGCCCCCAGGTTGGCCTCCGACTCGATGGCGGAAAGAGCTGGGCGATTTTAATAAGGATTGGAAGGAGTTGGCTATGGAAATAGATAAATGGAAAGAATTGGGGGAGACCTTTGCCCAGCAGGGGAACAGCGAGGTTACGTAAAAAAAAACTTTATGAGGCAGGTTGTTGAATCCAAGTAAAATATTTGTCGTCCAGCACAATTTACATAGTAATGGACTATTATTTACTCAAAAACAATCAAAAACGCTGCAAATTGATTAAAAACATAGCACTTAGTGACGAGACGTCGCGCACGTAAGCCGGTGTCCCTTTCACACTGCGAGAGACGCACCGTTTTTGTCTCGCTCTAGAGTGGGAACACAGTACTTGCGTATGAAGATAGGAGATATTAGCTCAAAGTTTTATTTTAAATGAAGTTACGAGATGTTTCCATTTGTAAGTTAGAATATATTTCCTGCCAAAATTAATCAGGTTATGTTGGACCTTAACTTAAGAGATGTTTCTTCGATGCCTAGCTACGTCAATTTTGCGAATTTCAACTTAATTCATATATCAGTAGACGCGCAAATTCATTCTCTATCGAACTGCATTCAAAAGTCGTTTTCGTAAAAAATGTAAGTTAGGAGTTGTTCGCACTTCCCCGTCGATATGAGAAACACACATACTAAATTACTATTTATTTGAAAGCGGTAGGTATAGTTTCTTGATGCTATTTGCAGTACTATCGATTCCATATTGAAATCGATGCCAACGTTGTAATTGTTGCCACGTTGCTTCAAAGGGCGTTGACGTTTTATTTTATTTTTAAAGAAAATATGACTCACAAAAATAAGTCTACGACCTATAAAAGCGAAACTTTTTAATAGCCCTAAAACAAATTACCTCCTACCGTTCAGACACAAAGCAATTCTTCGTTGAAAGTAACAACAGTTACCAACTACTATGGAAGTGCTCTTATAAAATGCTCTACTTTTACAATATTTATGGTTCTCATAAAACTGTACAAACAAAAAAAATACCGTAGACAATCCCGAAGGAACAGAGTTGTATAACGGACCGAGACATGACAAGTTACAAATGTTGAAAGATACATTCTAAGAAAAGGAAACCGAAATTTTGACAAACTGTGGTGTCAAATTGAGCGTAGATTGTCAAACAATGGCGCGTGGAACATAAGCGTGCCTTCGTGTTTTGACCATTTCAATAACGAATAGAAAGAATAAGTTACCAATGTAATTATTGGTCGAATAGTTTTGTAACTGTAGCCTAGCGGGGCATCGGGCGACAATGCAGTGCAAACATGCGTGAACTATGTATTAAAAATGTTCCTTTAACAGGACATTGGGACAATGGTGATTGTAATTACATTTTGTTTGTTTGGTGCGAGTGCTAAATTGATTTGTAATGGTATTTATGATGTTTCGATTTTGTTCTATTGAGTAGATGACCCGTTTCAGCCCGTTATCTTCTTTTTGAAGCTTTTCTATTATGAGGGATGTTGATACCAATATTGGTTTTAAAATAAATTTTTCACTGACTTCACTGAGTAACTTTTATTTTCCAGTGCGCTGTAAGTCCTTCGCCAAATGTAACATTTTTATGATAGCTATAGTTTAAAAGATTTTAAATTTTAAATTGTAGCTATAATAACGCATATACTACAAATTTTAATGCTACTTGTAATCGCACCTCTTTTCTCCAGCTACCTACTACCGCTTTCAATATTCGTCCCAGAATGTTTATTCTACCTCCAACAATATCATGTGTTAACACTTATAACCAAAAATATCAGTAGCCTACACTGCCAAATTATCTTCGAATAACACAAAAAGTGAAATTCACTGGAACACACGCAAATCATCCGAAAAACGAAGAGCACATGTGACATATTGTAATTTGAGTCACGTGAAGTTTGACATTCGGTAGTTTTGAATAAAGAACCGGCAGAATTCATAGAAACGTCACTTTGACAAGTTGATCTTACACGGTGTTAATCGGTCGTGAAATTATCATTTCCCGGAGAAATTTTGTAGATACTTTACAAAAACGGTTTCGTTATGACATTTACAAGCAATAACGAACGTGACTAAGTATAAATCATTTAATAACGTTCATTGTTTTTAAGGTTCATTAATTTACTTGTAAACTTTTTGCTAGACTGTTTTTTTCAATGCACTTAGTTTGAATTCCTTTTATACCTAAACTGTATTGTAGATCCGTTATATTAAAAGTGACCTAGTGTGTGTAATGTATGCTCGATCACACATCAACACATCAATATCTCAAATCAAATTGAAAACATACATAGCATCAACTAAATTGAGAAACGCCCAACAGATTATCAAAACCAAATTAATCCCCATTGAGCAACATCACTGCATCCTTATCAAGACACGTTATCAAAAAACTGCTTCAGTATAAAAAGTGTAATTACTAACAACAGTCCCCTAAACGGTTATTTTGTAGTGATAAAGCGAGTATTTACAATCAATGTAATGCGATCTATGGGCGTTGGACATCTGGCTCCCTTATCGGCAGCTATGACACATACAGAATCACAGCGTGATGCGATGGGAAGTAATGTTCAGGAAATGTGCTTTGCTGTCGATCCAAATTATATGCGAGTGTAGGTCCTTTGAGTAGGTCACAGGATGGGGTTGGTATAAATAGCTTAAATGTGGCTGTATGCTAGTTGTTAATGACAAATTCAGGACTTGTAGAATGATGCTTAGAATCATAAATATCAATTATCATCATTATAAGGTCAAGATGCCGTCGTTGTCACTCCACCGTGACACTCCCTTAAAAAACGTAGAACTTGAGATAAGATTGATAACCATATACATTATGTAGTAAGGCTTTAAAATTGAACTATATTTTCCTTCACAAATTGCTAGTATAAGTAGGTTAAAGCTGACCGTCCAGTCAATTTGCCCACTCCTCCCTAGAGGCCAAAATACAAATTTATTTCCGACAAATCACACGTGCTTGAAACAAATAGCTCGCATATGTTTTAAGCATCTTTTAGCAATATTAAAATATGTGTCTTATCTCAAACTAAAGTATTCACGCAATATTATCCATGTGTACTTTTTAAAGCACAAAAAAGAGTGCTAAAAATACTTAAAAGCTACTTGTACACCTTTACTGCGAACTGTCGATATAACGATGTGCCGAACACAGATAAAGCTGCGAGCGTGCTGACAAATATATTTTGTGATAAGTAAGTAAAAATAGAATTTAGGGGTACATAAAGTTCTGAGTGTTGCGTTAAGACTTTAGAAGAAATACCTATCTACGAATTCATTTGTATTCGTTTGCTGTAATTTATACATAGACAATTTTACCGCTTAATGTTGGCATATTGAAATAGCATAATTGTTAATAGGCGATTTAGAGAATTGGATCATTAAGATTTAAGAAAGTATTAGCCGGTAACGTACCATTATTGGGCAAAGGCCACTCATCTCACGATTAATGATATTTGAATAGTCCGACTATTAGAAAGGGTAAAAAAATTCTTTTGTGTTATGTCCTTTTAAAAGAACACTTAATTTAAAATTTAAGTTCAATAATCGTTTGTTAGTACCGAATATACTAACCAAAGATGTAGTTTCTTTACTCAGCAAACCCAAAATCAGCTAACCATTTTATCTTCTAACACTGTAACGCTTTAGCCACTTGAATCCCGAAACCATGTTATCAGTAGTCATAAGTGAAGCTAAGATAAATGAAGTATCTTTGACGACATATGTTTCAGATTTGAAATGTAAGTAGTCCTTAGAATGTCGTTAAGAGAATGTGTGAGCCTCAAGTGGTGTTTACAACGAAAGATGTTAAGTTGCACACGATTGAAGGTAGAGAGATATTTGATCCTTTTAAAAGTACATAACAAAAAATGGATGAGGTTTTTATTAGTAAGTATTTTTATCATTCTGATTCGTTGCTTATTAAAATTAGTAACCATGTTTTTTAATACAATAATGGTAAAGTCGTCTCCCATTCTACAGCTACGGTGAAGCCAAAAGAAGAAGGGTATAATGTCTTGTACTATGTTGAGAAGTAAAGGAGATGCACTGAACATTCTAGTCCTACTTGTAGGTATTCCAAAATATTCCTTACAGCAGATGTTTAATTCACAATGCGCTGTTATAAAGGCTCCTGCTTCTGGCGCTATAAAATCATAAACCATCCTAAGACCCCGTCCACATCAGCTGTCGTACTTGTTTCAAAACACCTAACTATACTACTTTTTTAACTACCGTTCTGCGAATTCTAAACCTATAAATATAGAGGGTTATAAAACGTCAATCAAATGAACACTTAGCCTTATTTTGAAAGAAGTGATACATTAACACTCTTATCGCCTTAAAATAGAGTTCAAAATCCAGTAGAACTTTTGGGATTTTAAATTTTTTGGGCGGTCAAAGGGGTAGTTTTGTGACATAAAGGTTCGGGGTAAAATACGATTATTTTAACGATTTTCGTACAAAAACGGGGTGAACTAATTGTTTATTTGATGGTTGTAAATCGTTTAGAGTTTTTAAATGGGGTTTATTGAGGATAAATACTGAAAAAATCTTGCAATAAAATCGGGAGGACACTTTTCGAGTTATAAAACGAAGTTAAACACAGTATTGTGTTATGTGAATTCTTTACATTGTATGGTATCAATATGGCTGAGAATCAGTGTTCATACACATATACACACTAGCAGCGCCCCGCGGTTTTACCCGCGTTGTGCCCGTGCCCGTGCGAATTTCGGGATGAAAAATAGCCTATGACCTTTCCGTTGAATGCAGCTACCTACTAAATAAAGAATTATTCAAATCGGAATTAAAGGTAATAAATATTAGGTGATTCCCGAGATTAGCTCGAACATACAAACAAACAAACTTACAAATTTTACCTCTTTTATAATATTAGTATAGATACGAATCACCCTCCGTGACGTGTCGGTCAATAGCGAACCATGAGCTCGTATGTGATTTGCAAAGGCAAATTTTGTCATAGAACTGTCTATATTACGATATACCTGGTACCTACGATAATACTACTTAAAATCACATCGATAGATACTGAATATTTTCTGGCTTATCAAAAATTACCTTTAAAAGCCCATTAATAGATTGTCATTTTTAACTGATGCATATTGGATGTGGAACAATATAGTATCTTATTATCTTGAATGGTCTTGTATTTCTCTCAAAATGCTTCGATAGCCACATTCAATTATGATTTTCGGACATGCTCACTATGCCTCAAACATTAAAAAATCATGACATTTTATCACAAAAACCTTAATACAATAATTAAACACAACAAACAGATCACCTTAACAGACAATACTCATTAACGATCCATACAGAACTGCAACAAATCACGTTTGAGCAAATTCTGAGTACACGAAAAAATATTTCTACACCAGTCAATAATTTTTAATGGTTTTCCGTAGTCAACAATAAGACTGCGCTTTGTCCTTCCATTGTTTACATTGTTCGTGTTAATGGCTTCGCTGTCTGTTTATAAAGTTCATACAAATAGTGATTTCGTGAATTTAACGCGTGTTAGGATGTATTGAGGCGGGCGTTTGCTGTGAGGTGTGATTTGCTCCCTGCTGTTCTTGTGGAGTCAACAACGGGATCTAGAGGTGGAGTTTTTGGTTGTTTAGTATATTGGGCTAGTTTATACGCTGCGAGTAAGCGAGTTTAATAGAAATAGCGTTTTTTAAAACCCGTCGTCACAGATTACTAAACTATCACTCATGTCATGAAATTAATTATTATATTTACTTTTAATTATTATTTCTTTAAATTATTATTTTTAACTTAACTCGCACAATTTGCACTCATGGTGGTGTTCCAAAGAAACAGAACTGTATAGCGTTAGAATATTATATAGGTAGCGTTTATAAAAATACGTACCCGATGTTTCGAGCGGCCGATGTTTAGACCGTTTGTTGTCACTGAACTCAACATCGGGTACGTATTTTAATTAATACGTTACATATATTCGAACACGATAAAGTCCTGTTTCATTTTGTATATTGAAATTCATTGTCTTCAGAATCCCAAACCCCATCTGCTTGAAAAAAAAAAATGTGTTGATTTGATTGTATCTTTCTACGTAATTACTATGTTCGTACTTCTAGTAAAATCTGAAGTTAAGATGACCAATATGCTTAATAAATAATGCATATTGTATTTGTTATAATTAGTTTGAAACTTAGCTCTGTGAGAACTCCTAAAAAAGCGAAACAAGAAGTTTCTTTACAACTTCAACCTTCCGAAAATATTGTACATTTATTATCGTAAAGCATTCAATATTCTATTATTTATTCGTCTATTTTTCTTAAATTGTTTTACAACTACGGCGCGCTTCGTCCACGCGCCAGAGCGTACAGTTTACAAAAAACATCAGTTACACTTCCCAAATAAAACACTCAATTTTAGCCTTTAAAGTTAAGAAGTTTTAAACCAATTTCGCTTGATCGGATTTAAAGTTAAGTTGAACTTGTGTGAGCTTTCGTTCAAGCGCCAAACTTTGACAAAGCTTTTGTTGTATAATTGCGACACTATTAACGTTTCATAAGTAATTACTGTTACAAAGAATAGGTTTTGTTAAAGATGTGTTTAGAAACATTTTTTTAAACTTATGTTTAAAGGTAACGGACGCTTGTTTTGTTGCGTTACATTTTGAGAACTAGAAAAAAGTTCCTTTGTAATAATCAATACTGTAATAATTAACAACCGGTATAATTAGTACTTATTGAAATATTTTAAAGTATTTTACACGATTTTGCTGTCACGCTTTGCCTAATATTAAAACCGCTCGTGGCGTAGTTTGACTAAGCGATGTAAGATCATTGCGATTGTTAAGCAACGTGCAGTTCGGCACCTTCTTGGATAGGTGACCAACAGTGACATTTTTATCTGAGCGCTACCTTGCTTCGGAAGAGACGTGAGTGAAGCAGTCGGTCCTGGTAGTTTCATTCAATCATTTGACCATGTTGGAGGCCTTTAGGCGATCTACTCCAACTGTGTTTTTAGATCCAGGGTTGGCTACCCTACTCAACACGAATAAATGAGTATTAGATAGATTTTTCATTTTTTTAAGATTTGTTTTTTTTTGTTGTTTGGATGCCCTGATCACAGGAACTAACAATACGATTTGAATAATTCCTTTTGTAATGGATAGCCAAATGTAACGGGTAGGCTATTTCTCATCCAGAAATTTCCACGAGGACGACTACAACACGGGTAGATCCGCGGGGTACTAGTGATTAGGGCTAGTGATTAAAAAAAACAAGAATATATCGACCATAAAATATATTATACGAAATCAAGCTTCATGATAAGAGTACATACGATAGGTTAAACAAGGTATTATAAAAATAGCCAGTTTGTATGACGTTTCAAAACTGGATATTTCCCACAATCACATAGAAATTATCAAAATATTATACCTAAAGAGATAGCCGGATGATAAAGTAAAAATTTAAATGCAAATATTTGTAATGATATTATAATTTATAGAGATAAGATAGATTACGTGAGAATGTTCAGTGAATGAAAATTTGCTGCTTACGAGTAAGTACTACGAGATAGCGATTGACTAGTTGTGCCTTCGACTTGGTTTTGGTAGTTTTCTTTCTATATTTCATTCAGTTTTTTTAACATTAAAGTTAATAATGAGTTCAAATACGATCGAATTAATAATGTTATACGATACCAAAATTCTGAAAGGTAAGCATACAATATAATTTCGTGAGGGTAAAACCGAAAGGTAAACCTTTCGGTTCTTACCCTGGTGCCGGTTTTTTTAAAGTCAATTTTGCAGTAAGTTTATTTCAATTCGATTTAAATTGATTATGGACATACAAATGTCCAAACGTTATAAAGTTAAAACGTTTTTTAATGTACTTGAAATATTCAGAATTTACATTAAAAAAATATCCAAACTAAGGCTATAAAATCCAATATTTGAAACTTTGTTTAAGTGTTGAGTGTGATCTCAGCTTATCTATTCTACGCACCTAAGTGCGTACTTTGCTTATTTAAGTGTCTACTGAATATTCCCATGTACGATACGGAAGATTCCCTAACATTTCGCCCGGGTCAAACCACTTGACTGATAATATTCGTTCCCAGGAACTTGCGTACGGTAGCGATTAGGTAAATATGCAAATAATGACAGAATTTTTTAGAAATCAACTCGTCATACGTTAACGTAGAAATTATTTTATCGTACATCACTACATAGTATAAAATAAAGTCGTCTCTTTTTCGTGTCTGTCTGTCTGTTTGTCTGTCTGTATGCTTAAATCTTTGAAATTACGCAACGGATTTTGATGCGGTTTTTTGTGATAGGTAGAGTGATTCAAGAGGAAGGTTTTTATGTAAAAAAATTCCCGAAATTCCCACGGGAACGGGCACAACGCGGGTAAAACCGCGGGGCGCTGCTAGTAAGTAATAAAGATCATGTAGGTTAGCGGTCAACCATGGTGTCGGAGTTTTTAGATCGCCTCAACGCCTCCAACGTGGATTGGAACAACCGGGACCGACAATTTGACGTGCTGTATTTATGTTAAATCTACTTTCCACTTTATTTTGAGAGAGACTTTTTAAACAATCACGATATTTACTTTAAAAAAAAAAACCGGCCAAGTGCGAGTCGGACTCGCGGACGGAGGGTTCCGTACTATAAAGAACGGCAAAAATAACGTTTTTTGTATGGGACCCCCCTTGAATATTGGTTTTATTTTATTTTAAGTATTTGTTGTTAAAATAATTGTTGCGGCAATACGAGTAGAAATACATCATCAGTGAAAATTTCAAATTTCAGGGTCCCGTTTTTACCCTTTGGGTACGGAACCCTAAAAAAGATAATATAGAAATGATCATGTTTTAACTATTTTTATTCTGAGTCTTGCATTCATAACGAGACTATTTATAGCCATGATAGATATAAGCAATAAACATGATTGATTCGCTTCTGAAAAACTACTATCAGTTAAGTATTGGAAGTTAGCTCTTACAGTATTAGTCAGGGGCATTATCAGTAACGGATATCTTACTTCCTTCGGTTTGTGAATTACATTCTGAGAAACATATGAGGAAGGTGTATGCATGTAGTTTGTGCATGTTGCCGTACCTTGTACATCTCTACCACTACATAGTATAATACAAAGCCGTTTTCCACTCTATGTCTGTCTATCTGTCTGTCTCTATGTATGCTTAGATCTTTAAAACTACGCAACGGATTTTAAAGCAGTTTTTTAAATAGATAGAGTGATTCAAGAGGAAGGTTTATAACTATAAAAATTCCCGGAATTACCACGGGAACGGGCACAACGCGGGTAAAACCGCGGGACGCTGCTAGTATAAGTATAAAAGGAGTCGTGTTAGTTACACCATTTATAACTCGAGAACGGCGGGACCGATTTTGATTATTCCTTTTTCATTTTCTTTATGTTGAACAGGAATAGGATGATAAATAATAAAATCCCGAAATTCCTACGGAAACGGTTGCGCTGCGGGTAAAACCGCGGGGAACAATTAGTTTTCTATAATTACCTAATACATAAAATTGATTGATGTAACTTAAAATAGGCAAAAGATTTGAACAGTATTTATAGTGACTTAACGGTTTTTACCTTTCATGATTATATGCCACGTTGCCATGTGAGCCAACTTTGTTTTACCATAATAGTTTTTCCATTGATTCAATATTTATGATTAATAAGATATTTAATCGAGCTGGAAATCGACTATTTTAATACCGCCTATTGCCATACAGAAAAATCAATTTAATTGTGAAAAGAATCGTAAAGATAATCCAGCATTATTCATAGGTAGATGTTTAGTATTTAATTTATCTTCAATATTATTTATCAGTAACATAAATGATAATTATTATGACAAATGCATGACGAAATTCACTTCCGATTAATTTCGTAATACTTAATTTAGATTGCTATATTCTTTATTTGTACTTACACTTTACATTACTCAGTATATGAATAATCTTATCTACTTCTTTTATTTAACGACTAGCAGCGCCCCGCGGTTTTACCCGCGTTGTGCCCGTTCCCGTAGGAAATCCGGGATAAAATGTAGCCTATAGCCTTCCTCGATAAATAGACTATCTAACAGTGAAAGAATTATTCAAATCGGTTCAGTAGTTTTTGAGATTAGCGCGTTTAAACAAACAAACAAACAAAACAAACTCTTCAGCTTTATAATATTAGTATAGATTTTACAATCAAAGACAAATCCTTCTGTAGAGGAATAACGTTTAATGATTTCAAATGTATTGAGACACATCAAACGACACCTTTTTTAGCAGGTACAGTTGAAGTAAAAGTATCTTGAGGCAGGTAGGAATTGTCAACTTACTCACTGCACGTACTCTTAGTACATCACTGGTCAACGCATTACTGTATCACATTGATAAGGTCCAATACTCTTGAATGAGGTCGAACTCAAAGTACATTCTTATCTAACATGAGAAAAAGTGTGGGAAACTTTCTCAACAACTTGTTTACATTAAATATCTTACATCTACTAAAAGATAAACATTATAAATGGCATCTAATCCGTTCTATTAACCTGTCAATCGGGCGTCGATCATATCTGTATGTCTACTTGTTTGTTTGTCCACAGTCACATAGATAATCTACTTACTAATATCATTTATGCTTTTCAAAATTGTACTCTATTTTGTCGACACAAAAGTTGAAATTGTCTCTCTGTGATGGCTGGTGGCTGAGATGGATCCGTCACCTGTTCTAGGTTGTTTAAATATAGGTGTTCTTTACTGTAAGTGGGAGGTAAATAAATAAATATCTGTCGTCAGATTAGTACTCATCAATCAACGTGTTATGTCATTGTTCCGTTGGTACAGTGGTCAGTGACAGAGTTTTCTGTGCCTCGAGCTTTATGTATGAATTTTGTGCAAATGGCTTATAGTGTCAATGACTGTTTATTCTATCTGGATCTGAGGGGTCATCCAAACCCAAAATCATTTGAATTATCCCAAAATACAAGCATAGGAATGATAAACCCTACCCTCAACTAAGCCAAGCCCGCCAAATCAAAACCTAAATATCTATTCTCCTCGGTCTTAAATTAAATGCGATAGGCCCACTCTCTTTCTAGCAAAATCAACTCTACGGATTTTAAAAAATTATACAAAAATATGGACTCTACACAAGAATAACATGTTGGCAGCTACTTTTGATTCCGAAATCCAGAAATAGCTATTTCATAATACAAACCACATACAAAGATATACAAGATGGGTACCTACCAAGAAATCAATCCAATTCTGAAATTCAAATTCAGAAAGTAAAACATGGCTGGCGGCTACCAAAACTCATTCAACAAGAAAATTATGTTAAACCCCCAAGGGGCACCGCTTCAGATATAATCCAATCTTAGGTACAATTCAAAACAACAACGTACCAAGTCCTTTCCACAACACACTTAATACTAGACCTTCTTCCCTACAAAACAAAGTCGACATTTTTCCAGCTGGCACCAAAATTTTCCTGAAAACATAAAAGGGTAACAACAATCAATCTTGATGCTTATCTGTATCGGCATAGAGTTGAAATTGTATAGCAATATTCAGAGCACTGAAAACAGGGGTAGTTATCAACGGTTATCTTTGAAGTGGCGCTTCTGCATGCAAATGGGGAATAGCGCTTTCAACTGAAATTGCCAATTTTGTCCGGATTTTACTGGTTGACAAAGTGAAGCTTTTTGTAACGTAATAATATAAAATGTTGACCTTATTTCTTAAAATCAATGAACGAAGAAAAGTATGATATTTTCTTTTATTAGGCAAACTAGCAGTTGCCCGCGACATCGAGTACGTAGAAGTCAAAAATGTTCCATACATGCTTAAACTACTTTTTGGGAATATTTTAAATAAAACACAAAACTTGACCTTCATGTAGAATGTTTATGAATTTCAAGTACATTGGATCAAGGCAAAATATTAAACCATACAAACTTAGTCCCTCTTTTTCACCCTTTAGGAGTAGAATTTGAGAAAATGCTTAGGACATACAAAGAATACACCCCACCATATTTCAGGTCATTATTATCAGTTTAGGCTGTGCGGTGATCCGCCAATCACTCATGAGTAAAAGTAAGGTTAAGATTGTTATTACATGGGTATTATTAAGTGAAGGAGAGACAGTGCGGGGAGAGACGCTGTCGCGAGCGCTTCGCCCACCTCCTGATGAAGGCCACCGTATGTGGCCGAAACGTGTCGAGGAACTCTCGACAGTAGTATCCGTCGTACGTAAGTTCCCGTTTAAATAAATAATAATGTCATTAACGTACGTTTCAATTAATAGTAAATTTATTAAGTGAAACCTAAATGTACCATTATTTGATAAAGGCCTCCCACTGTTTACATATTCAGCTCTGTCAAGAACTTCCTGACAGCAACGTCTGCCGTGGCGTCTTCTGCTAAGGTAGAGTCTAATTATTCATTCATTCATTTTGAGTAAGTTTAAAAGCCAACTGGATTCAGAAATTTTAGACCGCCTAAAGGTCTCGGACATGGTCTTAACGATTGAAACAACCGGGACCAACTGTTTAACGTGCCCTCCGAAGCATAGTCGAATTCTATTAAAATATTGTATGTACTTTCTTTTGTAAACAGCTACTTAATTATTGTCAAAAGCGTCATCTCTTCATTATAAGAAGTACTACATATAACAATATAAACAAACGGAATAAGTAGATAAGCAGGATGGGTTGTGGCCATCGATTTTTTCAAATTAGTTCAACAGTGTTTTACTAGATGGCGCTCAAAAGTCAATGCTTAATTTTAGGTACAGCGCCATCTTCACTGATCTATAGGAACTTATTTGTGATTTAAACTTCGAACATTTTATAACGTAGTTATTACAAGTAAATCACTATTAGTTTTACTTTAAAAATCACTAGATGGCATTGCCAATCAATTATTAAAGATTTTTATATCAAAACTAAACGCTAGTATTTAGCACACATAAAACTATTTCCGATTTCATTTTAGTAGCCGATTGCAGTGATAGTCAATTTATTATAACAATTTTATTAACGCAATTACATTGGTGGCCGCGTTATTGGGTTCGTTTGCCGTTTGTGTTTATGTGTTTACTTGCCCGAGGCGTCAACTGGCTTTCATTAACCGAACGTAATAAATTGCGGGCGGATTCTATGGCGGTCGGCGTGATGGCTTGTTGGTACGTGTCCTCTGATTGCGAGCTAGGTAGGCGTCGTAAAGTTTTGTAGAAATGTTACTCTATGCATTTTGTTTGTTGGGATTACTTGAAGCTCTATAAAATTTACAACCGTAATGTACTATGGAATACGCCCAAATGTAATGTCCTTTTGCGTAAATTGTTTTAGTAGTTTCTCTTTTCAATGTGGAATGTACTGACACTTACATTGTGGCCTTTGATAGGTACAACCTATAAACTTATTATTAGGCGTTATGTCGTTAAGATTTAGTTTAAGCAAGTCTGGAAGTCGGCGCGTTAAGTCAATGCCATCAAACTTTCCCAATTTACAAGCTGCTATTGTGTTTAATAGAATGCGAGTGGCAATGCGAGTCGCATTCTATTAAACACAATAGCAGCTTGTAAATTCGCTCAATCTAACCGACCGCCTTAAGTAAACATCATTATTCTTAAGAAAACCTTCAGTCAAGTAAACCTTATGACTCACTGCCCCATTCCATGACCAATAACTCAGTAGGTACATTCCAATAATCAGCTCATTGATTTCACGCCATAATTTAAGGTCGGTGTCGATTGCATTGCGAGGCTACTTAATAAGATTCATTACGTTCTGTTGGGTTAACAAACATAGGGATTAATCTGTTTACACGGCCCAGCCCGTTGGGGAAATCGATAGCCGGTTAATTTGGCCCCGAGTGTACGAGCGGTGCCGTGAAATTGTACGTGATAATTGCTTTTGTCAAATATTGAGTATTGGTAATACTTGAGGGTTATATTTTTTTCTCGAAAGCTAGTAATTTTTTTAATCAATTGGCAAGACGTAGAAGATGTATAGGAGAATAGGATAGAGTATGGGATAGTCAAGTTAGATTGAGAAGTCGATCTGCGAGTTGACGTGTGCAATAAATATGTAGTAAACAAACAAGCGAGCGAATAATTTGTCATTATGTGACACTCATGTTCTCACTCACTCACTCACTCACTCACTCACTCATGAACTCATGAACTCAGCAACTCGCTTCTTCGGGGCAATGAGTATTAGAGTTAAAAATATTTAAATATCATTTGCCTAGAAATGCAATTTTCGCCGATCTATTTAAGTAACCAAGTAGCATAATTACTTTGATGAATTAACATCGATTACGACGTCAGACTATGCCACAATTTTTAGTATATAGGTATCCTCTTTTCGAGTTCTTAAAGTATGTTGTCATCCATAAGTAAATAAGTTTAAGTAGGTCGGTGTCTAACACTGTTATCGGAGTTTTTAGACGACCTTAAGGCCTCCGACATGGTCTAACGTTTAAAACAACCGGAACCGACAATTTAACGTGCACTCCGAGATAGATACTTACTATTTTACACAATTTTAATCAAGCCAATATATTATTTCCAAAGATTACCACGTACTTAAACTTTTGCGGTATGTAAGCGTCTGATGATCTGTCAAAAAATATGACATTAATAAAAATATATTGTGACAATTTTTCAACAAATCAAAAAATATTCCATACATCAAAAGGTCATTAAAAACAAATTGAAAGCATTTATCATATTTTTTAAATGTGACACATAAGGGGTGTCCATCAATCTTAATCGGCCATCTTGGTAAAGATCAGAGGGCATGCGCGATCCGCCCCGCTGTGTGACCCGCCCCTAACGTAAGGGATGCCCGCGGCGGTTGTCAACTGCGCAGCATTATAGTATTACGTTTTGGGTAGAGGGTGGTGTTGGGGTGTGTAGTTGTAGTTGGGGTAGGAGATAAAGGAAGCCGGCTATGATCATTTTCCTGGAATGTGCAATGGTTCTTGGTTTAGAGTATCTGTTCTGTACCTGGGAGCTAGATTACTTTTAGTATGAGAGCTCAGCTTAATACATATACATATAGGGATATAATATGTAGCTATAGAGACGCCTGGATTTACTCGAGCACTGCAGATATGGGAAGACAAAGGAAACGAATTGAGATTTGTTTTGCTTTTACTGTTCTTGGACTACTTCCGCACTCAGATACGTCTTTTAGACCGACACTTAACTAATTGACATAATTTTTTACACATTACATGTCAAAATCACTCCTGAAATCTCTACTTAAGAATCATTTGACGTCTCTGAGTATTAATTTTTCAATAGGCTTTTACTGAAGTACTTTTCCGTCGCCCTCTGGTTAGTCTGGGAGCCCAATAGACGATTTCGTGATTTACTCTAGGTGATATGAAAGATTCCTTGCACCATAAAACACTGCGGGTCTATGACATTCCACCAAGCGATCAGAAATGTATATGCATCAAAGTTATGATGTTTTTAATGATTAATAATGGTTTTAAATTATACTGAACGTCCTACGGAAATAGAGAAACGAAGATTTTTTCATAAAATCCTAAGCCAAACAATCATTATACATTCCACTTCATAAATAATATTTAAGATTTGTTTAATGTCGTGTATAGTATTTCAAGAACGCTTAAAAATGCGTCCTCCAAAACATTGTAGTGATTCCCAAACTTTTTATTAGTTCTTGATTTTGTTTTCGTAAAAATTAAAAAGATTCCTTAAATTAAGTGTATAAATAAACATAGCAGTGTAAAAATGAATTAGTAATGAAGACTTTTATTATAACCTCAAAAAATATTAGCCTGTCCAATAGCATAACCTATTCTAGAGATTAAGTTCAGTATGATTGCTAAACTAACTACAGCTCAATCCTTACTTGGATGGGTGGCCGATAGTGGCATTTCTATCTGAGCGTTACCATGCCGGTAAATTGTCGGTCCCGGTTGTTTCATCAACAGGTCTAAAAGTGTTTCCACTTTCTTCTGCCATCCTCTTTAACTATTCGTACGATACGACATTTGCATCGTCGAATCAAATAAATTGAAAACATATGATATTTAAAATACAACAGCATGACATATAGGTTTTAAACAAAACGACAGTGTGACATAAATTCTTTAAAGTTTGAGCACCACAGGTCAATACAATACACTGACCCATCGCCTCCCAGCGCGGCTCGCGACAAAAAAACAATTTTACTCTTTCAGCCAGACGACTAGTGACTTACCGGGTATTTTGTTTTTTTAGGCTGCCCCGTGCACGATAAAATATTTTTTGTGGCAGTAGCTTGATAGTGATGTGTGTTTAACGATACTTTTCTGTGTCGATGTGTTTAGGATTCAACATCAAGTGTATGTTTAATTATTAAATACTGAATGTATATTGGTTTTAATTTTTTTCAGTCCATGTTTTTTGTTCCAATAAATACAGAAAAAAAAACACAGTAATCTGTTAGATATTGTTGTGTCCAATGAGGATGATTTGATTTTCTATTGACATTTTTCATAAAGACCTATTATAATGTTTTTATATTTGCTATTGGAGTGTCAAATAACACGCTTTATTAGCCGCGTACCCACCTAGCGCACAGGCTCGCGAGGCAGCCTCGGTGTCCGGCTCGCGAGCCAGCCTCTGCAGTTTTGTTCAATTTACACGAGGCCGCCTCGCGAGGCAGGCTGAGCCATCATAAGTCGTGTATATTCAGCTGCAGCTATTTTCCTAGCTTCGCACGCGAGCCAAAACATAACCGTAGCCACCTAACACACAGCGCTCACCGAGGCACCTTTGAGCGCGTCAAGTTTACCGACAACAGATGGCTCGGGGCCGAGCCGTGCTCAGCCGAGCAAACGCGCGCCCGAGGCAGCCCGAGGCACGTCCACACCAGCCGAGCAAGTGGCTCGCGAGGCTGCCGCGCGAGCCTGTGCGCTAGGTGGGTACGGGGCTAATAACATTTATTATGTGTTCAAGTTTAATATCGCGTAAGTTTAAATAATACGCTTAATTAATAGTTTAATTAATCTCTACTATCGTAACACGTCTATTTTACAGCAAATAAAATACTGAATAAAATAATATTTTATCGATGATTTCGGATTCATTTGTATACCTCAGTATAAACAATATATAGATAACTCGATAACAATAATCGTAGAGTTAACAGTTATCGATATATTTTAAACAATCGATAAACTCGAAACACTTCGAATCTCTACTTTTTCTTTTGTGGCACGTAGGATGCATTGTTTGTAGACAGAGATAGATTATAATCTGATCTTGATAGGAGTAAAAGGGACAGTCAGATGGAGATTTTGTTGCAGTTTGTTTTGTTTTCGTTCGAAAAAGCCGGGTTGTTTTCTTAATTTTTGTTGTAAAATTGCACGCATTTCTTTGTAATATGGCGCCAGAGTGAGTGAATCTGTTGGATTTATATTCTCTATGATTCGATTTTGAAATAAGGTGATATTTACTTGCTATAATGTTTTTCGCTTTACTATCAGCTGATTGAAGCTTTATAAACGCAGTTCTTATAAGAATATTAGATCAAAATTAATCATTCTATTAGGATATATTTGATCATCCGGCTGGCGTGTTCAATCTATAGCGAGACAGAATGCAAGTATATTAGTATACTTGCTCAATCTAAAACGCGCTACTTACATATATATCTTTACCTTCAAATAACCTTTCATTCATAACATTCAACTTAATCAACCCTTGGATTGGAATCGGACTTTATCTATACTAATATTATAAAGCTGCAGAGTTTGTTTGAACATGCTGATCTCAGGACCTACTGGTTCGATTTGAAAAATTATTTTTGTAATGGATAGTCACATTCAACGGGAAGATTATAGACTATTTTTCTTACCAAAATTCCCACGGGAAAGAGCACAACGGGTAAATGCGCGAGGCGCTGCTTAGTACATAGTTTGTGTTAGTGGGAAGAAATTGACCATTGTCAAGGTCGTTGCCAAAGAGTGACCTCTGGAATCTGTTGATTTTACCTAATTTTCATACTTTTCTTTTCTTTATGGGTACCTAAACATCAAGCTTATAATTTTGTAAATATGTAACATACTAGCCGCGCCCTGCGGTTTTACCCGCGTTATACCCGTTCCCGCGGGAATTTCGGGATAAAATGTATCCCATGTATTACTCTGATGTATAACCTATATTACTGTAAAGTTTCATCCAAATCTGTTTAGTAGTTTTTGCGTGAAAGAGTAACAAACGTAAAGAGTTGCAATGTTTTGTGAAATGACATAAAAAATACAAATTATTATTATAAGTGAAGGATAGTATTTTTTTAAATGTGATTAGGAAAAATGTAATGCAACCATTACGATCGACTTAGATTTGTTTTGAGAGCGGATCGTAAAGATGGTAAACTTAGGCATAAATCTTACATTGTACACAAATTGTAGACTACCAAACGTGTGAATTCGATCTGATATAAACTTAATACTAATAATTTAAGTATTCATTACTTTACAAAATAAAAAACCGTTTAAGAGTTTCGCTATTAAGTCTAGCATAAGAAAATGGCCTGTTTCAATTCATTACATGCTGTATAACATATGTGTATGCGTATATGTAGAATGTAGGGTGACCATGGTTTATTGACATGTCGGTACCAACAGTATTTCAAAAAATTTGAGGTCTCATTGTTATAAAGATTTAAAAGCCTTATTGTTCTTATTCCCAACACATAAAGTTCAAAATCGCGCGTTGAAAAGGCTCTCCTCCGGATAAGGTTTAATATTATTTCATCAAACATATTTTTGATAAAAGAAAGAGAGAATAAGAAATCAAATATTGATATACATAAATGGAAAATCACTCGCTCAGGTTCTTTTAACGTACTTCATAGTAGGGTTAAAAATATTCGGTACATTATTATGTTTTATTAATGAACTAATTACAGTAAATATTTTAAACCATATAATATCACAACATTAGTAACGCTGCAATGTGCCACTGCTAGGCAAAGGCCTCTTATCTAACCTAAAATATCAGAACGGCGAGGAAAACTAGGCGTCATCAACACACTTGCCTACTCCGATAACATTTATAAAAGTTATTAATTTCAATTATCACAGTATCAAATATTAAGAATATCAAGTACGGAATCCTTAAAAAACAGAATAATCTTGTCGAAGAAATATTTCCTCTAAATTTTATTTTAATTTTGTCCCCTAAATTCCTGAACTCATGGTGTCAGTACGCAAGCTGCAGCACAGGCGGTCTACACTAAGGGAACCAAACTGGTTTCAAGCTGGATACCGACCAACGCAAGTGGATATTGCCGGAGTATTGCTACGGTTACAGAACTGTGAATTGGCTCATCTTTATCATAAATTTTGGAGAAAAAATTTAAATAAAAATATTTCTAAATTTAAAGGAAAGGTGTAGGAAGTAATTGCCTGTATTTCACTGTAAGTTAGATGCGCACTAAACATATGAGTAGAATGAAATTACACCTATTATCTGTCTATATCTACACTAATATTATAAAGAGGTAAAATTTGTAAGTTTGTATGTTCGAGCTAATCTCGGGAATTACCATTCCAATTTGGATAATTCTTTTTGTAGTAGATAGCCACATTCAACAGGGAGGCTATAGGCTATTTTGTCATCCTGAAATTCCCACGGGAACGGGCCCAATGCGGGTAAAACCGCGGAGCGCTGCTAGTATGTATAGTTATATAATTATTTCAATGTATTGCTTTTCGGTCTCTTCAAATAAAGTTATCAAGGATAATGCAGGTCGCCTAGTCTATAAACTAAGATTTTACGAATTAACTGTAATACCTTAAGCCTGAATAGGTAATTCAAACATATATTGTGAAAAAATGTATTTTAAATCACTACATTTGGCTACTTTTAAAAGAAGAAAAGTTGTATGTAATAAGTAAAATGTAAATTATGTATACCGTGGGGCCAATCTCTAGGTCCGAAGCTGTATGGATTATTGAATGCTTTCTCGGTAAGAATCATAAAACTTCATTAAAAATTCAAAATATAGGTATAAATGCAATTAGTTGGATATTGTTAATATAGGAGGCTTTCGGATTTTTTTTTTCTATTAATTAATAGCAATACATCTATTTCATAGTAATAGAGACAAGGTTGAATTTGAATTCAGTGTCTATATCAAAATATATATTATAAACAGGTCAAGTTTGTTATATTAAATTATATATAAAGTATAAAATAGAATATTTGGCACTATCCTCTTTTTACATAAAACAACATGCTTCATTTAAAAATAATAAATTTAAAGAAAGCCTACCAAAGAATCCATCACGTTAGGTAACTTAATTAGAGCAAAGGTATAATAAAATAATTAAGTTGTATTTCATAAACTTACATATAAGGCTTGAGATGAAGAAAATTCTTAGTACATGCTTTTTAGTTGTGAAATGTTAGATTAATAATTATACAATTTAAAATTCGAAACACTTTAGTACAAGGAGATTAAATAAAAGAGATGGAATAACATAAGTAGTAAAATAACCATTACTTTGATATTAGATTCCAAATTCAAAACCGCATTACAGGATGAAAAAAGAACGGTGAACGAACATTGAACATAATCTGTTCGAAAAGAACAGTTCGCGTGTCATTCTACAATATCTTCGGTCCCGATAAAAGGGTCTCTTGCACCGTTTTAATTAGGCAGTTGAATGTATCGGCGGCTGATGGTGCGATAGGGCTGGCACTTGCTTATTGACGTTTTTATATTTGATTTATGCAAAACAAGAATAACAAGTTGTATTTAGGGTGCAGCGTAAAGAGGTTGTTTTATTTCTTTACATTAATCTGTGGTACAGATTTACACTACTGATTGAGTGCAAGATTTGAATTTGGAACGTGTTTTTGTCTTTTGTTTTTTTAAGTTTTTTTTTTGTTTAATATCTTCAAACTTTAATTGCATATTGTATTAAACTACTAATTTCAGTTACAAAATATAAAATACATTACGCCTCAAAGTTTGCATCATTCTGACACCTCATATTTTACCGGAATCCTGCACGGGTAGCATGAACACTGGTAGACATATATCTCTATAGGGTTAAAACTTTTGTCTTGTCTACGGGTTATGGCGCGGTTGCGAGCACATAATGACAGGAAGCGAAAATCTCTACTGTATACAAAACTTTCGCTACGGAAGACATAGAAATATTGCCCTTTACAAATATATTATATTTTTAACATGGTCACACATGATTACCGATAAATTTGTTGAAGCACAACACCGTCACAACACTATTTCATTCATTCGCCATTCATTCATTTCAGTGCGTTTTTGTCTGTGGTTATTGTTTCTTGTTTTCGTTTTTGTTACAAAAATATTGTATTTTGTAAGTTTAAAATGTCTTGTACGAAAAAGACAAGCTTTGTATGCACCTTGGAGGGTAGCCTACATATTTGTATACTTTGAAATGTCAAAGTCAAATTAGTCTCTGACGTAGACATAATATGGTCGTCATGCTCAAGGGCGTAGACATTTGTATACAAATGACGTACGCGACAAGACAAATCTATGTCGCGGTAGCTACTGTAGACAAAATCGCGATGACGTCAAACTTGCGCCATAGATGGTAGACATATTTGTATGTCTACTTGTCATGCTACCCGTGCTGGTAAGTGATGTAAAAAGCTATTTATTAAAACTAATTTTATTTTGATTTTACTTTACTTTTCGTTGTTTTAGAATAATTTGAACATCAGGTTACGTTTATCAAATAATATGAATGATTGTAATTACTATCTCACAATAATGCTGCAATTTGACACTATTTTTTTGTCGTTTTTCTGACAGCTCTCTTACTAACTGTAGGAAATAAAGACTTTATTCAATAACGAATATCATTTGTAATAAATAAGATTAACAAATTTTTTACTGCTTAATATAATAAACGAATATAAGACACATAAATCACCCATATAACTAAGCAGTGCTACCCCTAATCACTTCTCGGTTCAATAGCATAGTGGTCCCCGACGACTGGACTGCAACGTTCAGCTAATGTGTACTTACTGACCAATTACATTCTAGAGTTGTTTCCGATGTTAAAACATGGATTTACCGGCGAACTCACAATGAGAAGACTTAGGTGGTACTTATAAGAATTGTTTTTGTAAAGAGATAGAGGGAGATAGAAGTCGAAGATAGGGTTAAAGTTAGGCTTTTGTTGCCGGAAAAAGTTCAAAATATAGTTACCACTGATTTCAAACGTTAACATGATGAAAATATTCGTTAGACGTTTTAAATTAAGTATTCGCTCTTTCATAGGATTTCATACATTAGAAGACATTCTAAACAATTTAATCACTAATCTATTATATATTAAATTAGTATTGTATTCACGATAGTTTGAATAATCTAACCACGTCTGTCTGAATATAGTCCGCGATAACTCTAAAAACAATTATCGATTAAAGATTCAAGGATCTCTACGATTCGTATGAATTCGTCAATCAGGATCAAAAGCATTACTTCGGATTGGTAGAATTTTGTAAATTAGAATCAAGACCGGATCGTATAATTGAAGGTGTGTATTGTTACTTTACTGCACAGGTGGTAGGTACTGTACTGCATGCTGCAAATCTTATTCTCAGAATACACCGGAGGATATTCCTGCGGTAGGTTTCAAGCTTCCATAGAGATCATTGTGGCTACTTTGTTGCAATATTACCGGGTCAATGTAATATGCTCTGTATTATGTATATTGTAATAGCTGTTTCTTGCCTGTTGTTCTAACAGAGTGCACGTTCTTAGGAGAATTTTTGGAGAAATTTAACTTTTGGCCATCTCCAACCATGCCTGAATGTAGAAATCTAGATTTTTTTAAAGAGATTATGTTACAAATCTTTAATCAAGATAGGTAATAATCACAATAACTTTTTTGAAAATATGAGACACTAGCAGCGCCCCGCGGTTTTACCCGCGTTGTGCCCGTTCCCGTGGGAATTTCGGGAATTTTTTTACATAAAAACCTTCCTCTTGAATCACTCTACCTATTACAAAAAACCGCATCAAAATCCGTTGCGTAATTTTAAAGATTTAAGCATACAGACAGACAAACAGTGTGACAGACGCGAAAAAGAGGCGACTTTATTTTATACTATGTAGTGATTATAGTCCTTATCTAACACCTACATAAATACCCACTTCTTCTTTTCGTTTAAATGAGCTGAAATTTATCAAATTTAAATTTTGAGCCAGAAGTTAGCCACGTTTATGGCGGCGTCCATGACCTTTATGAGGGCAATTTTTTTTTATCTTACCTATACTGTCCCACTGCTGGGCAAAAGTCTCCCCCAAACACTGCCAACCGTCCCTATTTTTTGCGTTCTCCCACCATAATAATTAATAATACCTACTAAAATAGTAGAAAAAATAGCTTTTTAAAAGTAATTAACATACCCCTATAGAGTACAATCAACCGCACGTGTCTTTCAAGATCATCTCACTTATACTTACTTGATACGTTCTATGATTAAATACTATAATATTCTCGACAGTACCCACTTAATAGTTCAAAATAATAACAGTGTTTCGTAACCATATTATTGTTACGCCGCTTTCCAAGAAGAGAACTAACATGGTACGTATAAAGCTCGTAAAATTGTATGTGCAATTTGCAGTAATATTGCAGTGAAGAGGATAAATATATTGACTTGTAAGAGAGAGATAGAGTATTGCAGTCTTACTCATGAAAAACATAAAGTCCATTCAATATGAGTAGGTTAGTGGCCAACCATGGTGTTGGAGTATTAAACCATCTAAAGACCTCCAACATGGTCCTCTTGAAACAACGGAGACCGACTGCTTAACGTACCCTTCGAAGCACGGTAGCGCTCAGATAGAAATGCCACTTTCGGTCTACCATCCAAGTAGAAACTGAGCTGCACGTTGCTTAACAATCGCAAGCAGTCAAACTCCGCCACGAGCACTACAAACAGTATAAAACAGTATTCTATCTTAAGTATGATTTTGACATTTCACCGTACAAAATTAGTTGTCTTATCGCCAGTACTGCTAATTTTATACTTAGTATTATTTATAATACCAAGAATATCTAATTTATTAGTAGGGTGCAGAAAGCTTTATTAGGGTCTCTATATACTTACCGGTCTTTGTATTGATTCCGATTTAAAAACGATCCTAACTCTATCATAATACGATCCTAAAACGATACTTACTCTTTTTGTCACAGTATTAAGTACAAAAATACTACTCGCCAACCTTGCACTAGTTTTGTTTTTAAATGTCAGTTGTGACACTAAAAAGTTCCGAATCAAAATTAAATTCGATAATTGAAATTGTAAACTGAAATAATACTCCATCAAAAGCTTTATGTGTCAAAAAACTTACAAGAAGTTTTATGTCGCAAACAATATGACACTTCACAGAACTCCTTGCTGTCAAACTTTATGAATACAAATTACTCTATCGAAACATTTTCTTGCCAAGCTTTCCTGTACCGATTTCAATTTAACAAGTACCCGTTTTAACTATGGACAAATCGCAAGTTCTTATTAACAATGAGTCACATTAACTGGTTAGCTTACTATTCTATGCACAACTTGCTTGATACACACTGTCTACAAGATGGCTTGCTAGTATACTCAATTTTTTCTTACTTGTCCCAAAATGTGGACAATTATCCAGCCGAAGACGACTATTCCCAAAGAGTAAAAAGGTTTAGAGATAGGGTAGCAATGAAATAAAATAACTAAACTTAGACCCGAAACCCGAAAAGTAGAGTATATAGTAGGTAATGTTTCTTGTCCCTGTGACTGCGTCGAGGACACGGCGCAGCACCTACTCCAGGTGTGCTCAGGGGCAGCCGGGCTGCGAGCCGAGCTGGTCGCGGTGGTAGGACCTCTCCTTGCCGGCCGTCTTAGCCAAGATGATTGGCGACGAGCAGTCCTGGGAGGCGGTCTCTTCTTTTGCGGAGCAGGCCATCCTTGAAAGAGAAGTCGCAGAACGGGCTAGGGAGACAAATCCTCTTGCTCTCCCGCTCCGCCAAGCACGAAGAAGGCACCGGTCGCCTCTTGACCCCGATGTATTCACCGCCAGGGCCTCGGGAGTAAGATGTGGGAAGTCTAATTAATAAATAATTCGAGAGAACCCGAACGGTTGAGTGTAAATTTAATGAAAACATTAAACTTAACTATTATGTGGAAGCCTGAGTTTCCTTAAACACAGTGTTAAATGGTCTCCACCGAACATGTTGCATGGTGATTATTCACATACCACTGTAACCGTGTGTAGTCGCCAAAATTTACGACATCTCTACGTTTTCCCATCACGTATGGTAGTGGTTTACATTACGGGTTTCCCGACTTTAGTACAAGTATAACTCATAAGGTTTTTGAATTCGCGGCGCGTGTGTGATTTAAGATTAGCTAGGAATAATAAAAATCCGGGTGTTTGCAGACGTAGTGGTGTCTTTATTATGAAAGTCTTCTTCGTAAATGCTTATTAGTATTCGCTTTATGTTTCTGTGACTAATAGTATTCTTGTGTATTCCAAATTTGAATTCAATTCAAATGTGCGGCTAGTTGTAAGACGATACATTTTTACGCACCTTGTTTTAATTCACAAAGGTTGGATTACACCTCTTTAGTTGATAGAAAATGAAATTAGTTTTTTAATATGAGATTCGTCGATTGTGACAAGTGACAATCGTTTAACATTCTATTCGGTCTAGGTATAAAAACAAATGGTGACATCAACTAGTCAAAATAGTAAGTTCAACAACAACAATAATATTATAGTCAACATCAGAAATTCTTATTCATTTTACTTTATGATATTTTGAGTAAATGTTGTCCTATTCGGTTGAATTACTAACTTTATTCTTCTAGGTCCAAAAAGATCTATGCAAAATTTTTTTTCAAGCGAAAACATCGATAAATTAGGTAGGTAGGTAGCTTTTTAGCAGTCCATAGTTTGAAACAACAAAATCTTTCAAAACAAAAATGCATTCCACCGCTAATTATAATATAGACAGGTGGCCAAAAAGTCCAATATAACATCGATTCTAAATCGATAACAGTTACAACTAATCAAAAACCAGAGTCGATTTTGCTTTCACTCAGTTCGATGGCTCATAAAATATCTTTATTGTTATTTTTTCTTAGTCGGCGGGCGATTTGCATAAACACCCAAGTAGCTGAAATTTAGTATACGACTTTTCGCGCGTTTTGTCGTAAACTTCCAATCGTAAAAGCCACACCTTTTGACTTATAAAAAAGGATTTTTGTTTTTGTTAAAGTTAAAAACTTGACCGGCAGCCCGTTTCGCTTCAAATGTTACGAGATACATTTTGAATAGTTTATTTCTTTTTGTTTTACAATTCTGTTACGAAGTTAGAGGTTTCTGTTTATGATTCCTATTTTTTGAGATTTAAAGCAATTGAGTTAAACCATGGGCAAACTAAGATTTTTTCCAATTTGTAACAATAACTCTCTTTAAATCTTTGTACCGATATTTGATACATGCTTCTTTCGACTCCCTTTTATTGGAAGTCGTACCTCAGATTTGGCATGCCTAACTTGTGGTCCACACCACAAGCACACCATATGTGTGTCACTACAACACCGTGGTGTTTAGGTTAGGACCTAGAGTCACTAATCCACCCATTGTTTGAGTTGTACATTCTAGGATACTAGCATAGATGCTAGATGCTAGATGTAAAAAATGGTCTATATTCCATCTATTAGAATTAGACGATAGACACAGGTCATGCTATTTAATGCTTTACTGATACTGCCTGCAAGTTTAGATGGTACATCTTCTCAGATTCATCTAGCCAGATATCTAGACACGCGGCAGCGTGTCAAGCCAAGTTCAAGCAAAGGAACGGCTAGCCAGCGCCGAGTGTAATATTACACGAACCATTTGGTGCCACTTTTGACCCTTCTATAACTCAAAACCTATTTAACGTAAACACATGAAACTTCGTGTGTTTAATTATATCCATTAGGACATCTAGAAACCCAAATTTCATGAAGCTAGCTCAAACGGTTATAAAGATATGAACGTCAGAAAGTCGTAAATTTTAGTATTGACTGACTGACTGACATATAGTACCTAAACCTAACCTACTTCCAGATGACCTAGAAGGATGAAATTTGGAATCTAGCTCGGTAATTGTGTGTAAGCGTAAGAAAAAATCTAAAAATATAAAATAGTTAAAAAATAGGGGGGGTCCCCATACAAAAAATATATTTTTTAATTGTAGCGTTGGAACCGTTACTAGCAGATATTTGAAACTATCCCAATATACTCGTATGTATTATTATATTTGCTATTTAACTGCAATATAAACGTAAAGTTAAGTAAAAAAAATAAGTGGTGTCCCCATTCAAAAAAACTTAAATTTCGCGCTAAACAACCGGCCAACGGTGTGTCGTCGGCGGCGCGCGGTAGGTACTTATGACGCGGTCGGTCCACCGTCGCCCCAGCCAATCAGCGTCACGCTCTGATGAATAGTACACAATTATAAGCGGTAGCGATTTGGTAAAAATTTAGCGGGTCGGTTGGTTTATACCTGCATGGTAGTAAAGCGATGTATTATTGTTACCGATATAATGTATGTATTGACTAATTTAAGAATGCTGGTTGAACTCGCTCGCGCCTTGCACTTGTAGGCTAAGGACTCACGAAGCGGTTTTCACCCGTGCCCGCCGCGGTTGCGGGCCCGCAGCCTTTGTAGAATACAGATATTTATGTAAAAACTTAAAGCACATTTCACGACGCGTTTTACGCCCGCGGCGTGTGCGATTGTTTGCGGGTCCCGCTGCTCCAGCGGTCATCTTGTACCGGCGGGCGCGGGTCGCGGTCCTGCAGCCGCGTTCTGCGGTCGGTTGGCGGGCGACCGCGCGTGGACAGCGGGGGGCGGGGGGGGAGGTTAGAAATCCGACGCCATTTTGCAGTGACTTGTTATTACTCGTTGCGTAGTAGTTTCTGGTGTGTGTCCATGACGGTCTGGAACTCAACTGATCGTTTAACCGCCCGTCTTGCGATTATCAACCGCCAAGTTTGCGGGCGATAATCGCAACCGCGACGGCTGCGTAACCGCACAAAACTCCGGTCTCGTGAGTTTTGAAAATAAAACTCCATTCCGCCACCGCGGCGGGCACGGGTGAAAACCGCTTCGTGAGTCCTAAACTCGTACGCGGGGGCAGCGCGCGGCTCACAAGCGCTATACGATACAATTTAAAATGCGAACGAACCAAAGTACCTATGCAGCGGAAACGCAAGAAAAAACAATAAATATCAATACCTAGTTTTCTTTACAAAAAGTAATGATATCCCACCAAAAACATAAATGTAAAAAAGGAGAGCCAAGTTCAATACAAAAATTATGCATGGCTATGGGCTTCGCTGCAAAAAGAATGGAGATCTAAATGTGGGCCAAGTTCTAGGCAATATCTCAATGTGTATTTATAGGAACAAAATAACATTATGAACAAGTATTAAACTCTATTTCTTCTCTTTATTCGATACCTATGACAATTGCTGTTATTTAAAAATGTGAGATCTTAAAGTGGGTTAGATTTAACTTGGCCAGTTTGTTGTTATATGTTGAATAACTTTATAAAATGACTGCTGTAATGAAAACTGGTCAAGTCAAATCTAACTCACTTTAAGATCTCACATTTTTAAATAACAGCAATTGTCATAGGTATCGAATAAAGAGAAGAAATAGAGTTTAATACTTGTTCATAATGTTATTTTGTTCCTATAAATACACATTGAGATATTGCCTAGAACTTGGCCCACATTTAGATCTCCATTCTTTTTGCAGCGAAGCCCATAGCCATGCATAATTTTTGTATTGAACTTGGCTCTCCTTTTTTACATTTATGTTTTTGGTGGGATTGATACTACATTACTCAGGATATCCACACTATACTTACATGTTATAACCAATCAAGTATTAACTATTTAAAACATATTATCTCATTTTTAAATAGCTGTAAGTATTAAAAATCTTCTCTCTCCAAATGAAATTAATAATCTTACAAAAATTAACCACAATGTATCTATGTTAATAAATTACTAACCATTATCCGTCATTTTGAAACTAATAAAATCGTCTCTTTGATGATTCCGACACCAGTTAAATTATCTTTGGATGTGACCACCTACATTTAATTTTATAGCTTTTTATTAAGTTGGTACATTTTTTAATGTTTTCATAGATTTAATGAATAATCGCGCATAGTATAGACTGACCTATACTAATATTATTAAGAGGTAAAATTAGTAAGTTTGTTTGTTTGTATGTTCGAGGTAATCTCAGGAATTATCCGTCCGATTTTAATAATTCTTTTTGTAATAGATAGCTACATTCAACGGTAAGGTTATAGGCTATTTTTCATCCCGAAATTCCCATGGGAACAGGCACAACGCGGGTAAAACCACGAAGCGCTGCTAGTAGTACAAATAAAGTATCCTTATTTCCCGTACATACTCGTACGAGTGAAAAACAAATGCAAGAGGCTTTCATTGCCAATCATAATGACAGTTATAACCAGTTTTAAAAGATTGGCGAGACTGCACAGACATTGATAGCAAACATGGCGACACTGCGGTCTGCAGCCGGGAGCGTTCATAGACAAAAGTACCAATATAAATTACTTCATACAAACCTGTAGTGTCGCCTGCATTCTGTAGCTGGGGCAATCTGCGGTCCGCCGTTGACTTGTATCTTAAAGACGACACACTCGTCGGCCTGGACCTATTAAATTACCCTATTCATTTACTAATAAAATAAACTAACTAAATATTCACATTAGTCCCCATAATTTCATTATAATTACCTATTCTAATTATCAAAATTGTTAAGAGATCATCAAAATTAATTCGGCTCAAGCTTTCTATTAGTCCGTTCAGACCACCCACATGTATTAGGAATATGCATTTTTATCACATTTTTATTCTAAGTTAAAATATTACTCAACATTTCGGTTATACAGGGTGTTCCACAAAATTGCCACGTGAGTAAAGTACCGTATAAATTGAAGATAGTTTTTTTGCCGAAAAGAAAAAAAAAATGTTATGAAAAATTAAGTATCTCCACTAAGCAAAATTAACTTAATATTATATTGTTATACATATAATAAAGCTGAAGTGGTTTTTAAACACTATAGCCTCTCGGACTAACAATGAGACTAATAATATATTTTTAAAAGACAGCAAAATTTAATCAAGAAAGTAATACGTACTTTACTTTTCTCAGAGGAACGGGTAAATTGTAGGTAAAATTTTGCTGCTATAATTTAAGCTGCTTGTTGTGGGACACCCTATAGCACTCTACTTCAAACGCGCCGTTAACTGCAGGGGCTTCACAAACGACAAAGGTACACCAATTAAAACAAAAAACATACTTGTGATCATAATTTATTTAGTTAGATAATACCAATTTACATAAAAAAGATGCTAACTTAATTACTTAAACTACCAAATGAGCAACAGGATTGTCATAAAATACTTCAATTTTATTTATATATACTTATAATATAATAAAGCTGAAGAATTTGTTTGTTTGAATGCGCTAATCTCAGAAACTGTCAAACCGATTCGAATAATTCTTTTTGTAATGGATAGCCACATTCAACGGGAAAGTTAAAGGTATTTATCCTTATTTATTAAAGGTTTTTATCCCAAAATTCTTACAGAAACGGGCACAACGCAGGTAAAACTGCGGGGCACTAGTTATATATATACTTAGAGATATTTATCAGTTTGTGAGTCGTAACTATCGTTATATTGGCTGGTTGGTTGATTCACAGATAGCTTTAAAACGTCAGACACATAGTCCGTTGCGGGTTGGGTGCATGCCGGGTGCGGGCCGCGTGACGTTGTATTCCTTGGATGTATTTGTATGAAAGGCGTTCACTGGCCCGCTACCGCACTATGTGTGTCTAGAGCTTAACTCCGACAATATTTTGGAGCTCATACTATCTCATACATTATTCGAAATAATTTGGGGACAAAAAGACAAATTCCGATAAATACTTATTTTTGCTCCTCTGTTTCAAATCATGAATAAAGCCAAACTAAACTCGTAAGTGCCTTATTCATAAACACTTATTAACAGCATTTTAGCTATCTCAATTGGTTTGTCTCTTTCTGACATACGCAAGTTTTCGAAGAGCAAAAGAGACTAAACACTATAAATTAGTGTTTTAGTTATCTATCGTTTATGGATAAGGCGGTAAGCTTCTTTCTATATAAGCATTTTTATAGTCTAATTCCGACTGACAAAAATCTCTGTTTCACAATATTTAAGAAAATACTATTTTTTAATTAATTTCAAATTCACAATTCTGCATTAAGTTGACAACATTATTCCAAAATACATCTTAATAAAATAGCCATTATGTACAGATTAACATTTTAATGCCTAATTAAATCACGATTATTAAAAACCATTTAAGTGTACGTATTGCAAATTCATCTTAAATATTCCTTAATTTTAAATATAAAAGAAATAGTTATAAACTACATAATAAATAACAGCAGCTTTATTTAAGAACCAGTCGTTTCTTTTAATCTTAAAGATAAATCTAAATTAAAATTAATATCATAGAACTAACCAGCATTGATGGAATATTAACTATTAACTAACACGCAAAATCTGTTACAATTTTTGATATCCAACAATAATAAAAATCTTATTTTTTTATCTAATTAAAATTTGGAGGTAAACAAAACACTGCACAAACAAACCATTATGAGATCTTTACGAAAACCAAATCCTCAGTTCAAATACATACAAACACACCTACCTCTAGATGTTACACAAACTTGTACTAATAATACTTTTTTAATGAAAATTATTCTTAACACGGAGTTACACGCTCGCGGGACATCGAGACAAGAATCGAAGCCATACATAAATCTAGACGAAGCAAACATTTATATCTCTTCTTCATTCTGCCTTGAATTCCGCAAGTGTGTAAACCGAGCATAGCATAAAATCTAACCATGTTCTAAAAATGCAATAATAATATAATTAACTTAACTACTTTTAACGTCTCATTATGTCTTCTATGCTAAATCCTTTCTTGGGCCCGCTGGATGAACTTGTTCCTGGCTTCGGGTTAGCTGGCGGTTGGATGCCGACGATATTCTTAATGCCACTTGCTATGTAGTTCGAAGTAGAATCCTCAATCTCCTTCATTTGAGCATTGTCTTTGCAAGCAGTGACACTTGTAGATGTACTGGGAGCTGTATCTTTTGGAGGCGCATGTTTAACAATCAAATCTTGCGCAACAGTTTGCTGAGGGCCTAATACGCCGTGTGCTACTGGACCGTAAGGAATCTGAGGATGTGGTGGTGGCAATGGCAACCCAAATTTGTGGTAAGAAGGCATACCCATCATGTTAGGTGGCATAACTACCATGTCACTGGGTACTCCAGCCATTGGTGGTCGCGGCATAGTCAGATTAGTAGGTTCAGGCGATCGGCTTCTATAGACTGCAGCACAAGTCCTCACACTATCGCCAATATCAGGCGGATGACTCCGCTTCCTAAAGGAACTCAAGTACATTCCAGAAGGCCCAGGATCGATAGGAGGACTTCCCATTTGACCCATCTTAGTAGAATCTGGAGGCTGAATTTGATGGAGATCTCTGCGAATTTGTAACTGAGGGTGTCTTATCTGCTGCTCTGGAATCTCATTGTACCGAATTTCTTTTTCAATGATTTCATCTGACGTGTATCTACGTTTTTCGTATAAGTCGGAAGGACCGCGGTACTTTTCTGGCTGAGGCCGCATTGTGTATGGGCTGGCTCTGTCTTTTTGCTCATTGTGGTGGCAATGGGTTCTCTCCACTGGTGTAGGGGATTGTCTTCTCGGTCTTTCTTCGCTTTGTTCCCTACCAATACTTTCAATTGATGACGATCGAGCTCGTCGTACTGGTGAATGTTCAGGTGAAGACAAATCTGGGTCTTCATCATCAAAGCCTGGTTCAATCGGTGATCCTGGTCTTCCCATGTCTTCTTCGCCAACATCCAGAACATCACCTGGTGGGACATCTCCCACTGCGTGAGTGAGGGCGTGACGCCGCAAGTCACAGTTTCTTCTGAATACTTTTCCACATGAGTTGCACTCATAAGGTTTGTGATCAGTGTGGGTTAGCAAGTGAGTCTTAAGGTTAGAACGTTGATTGAAACTACGGCTGCATACAGGGCATTTGTGAGGAGACTCCTCCATGTGAAGTATCTTGTGAACTGCCAGAGTTCTGGACTGACAGAACCCTTTGCCGCATTCTGTACACTTGAATGGCTTCTCCTTTGAATGAATGTACCTGTAACAAAGAAAGTGAAATTTAAATCACATATCCTTTTAGCGTTGGTGGAGCACTTATCGTTAATGAACACTGAGAAGGAATGATTTAATGAGTCGAGCCATAACGTATCGCGGTTTAATTAAATATCAGATGAGGGGCGGAGTCGATTCGAACACAAGTTCTTCAGATATAAGAACGTTGTTTATTTATGGTTCTTCATTATAAATGTTTTGCAAACAAGTTTTGGTTGCTATTATTATTCGTTTTTTCGGTGTCTTTTATATCTGCGTGGCAACGTCGCGTGTTTAAAGTGGCGGAGATAAAGCAGTAACTGTACCCGAATTCCAGTTAGTCTGTGTCTGTACATAGCACTTAAAAATGTTGAAATTTGAAGTCGGTGTTTACTAGTAGTGCTCGAACGCACCTTGAACGTGATCTGAGTAACATGAGCCTTAAGTTTCAAGGCGAGACGGCGACGTCGCATGTTCACTCGGTAAAACCTCACCATTTTTCTAAGAGCTCTGCTAATTTTTATCACTTCCCGTTTTATTAATGCGCAACTAATGGCGAGACAAGATTGGAAGGCCAAGAGATATTGGTTCCGTTTCATGAGAGTACCAGCAGAGCCGAATCGAATTACGTTAAAAGCATTTTGTGGCCAATCACTGCGATTAATATTATTAACAGCGTGGTATTGGGTTTCCATCGGCCATCTGCTGTTGTCTGTAAAGTGAAAGAACATGTTGTTCGGACGGATTCTGTTTCTTAACCCAGTTTAGTGTTTATTGACTTGCTTCCGTTCACAGGAAGTTGATAATATAAACAGATTAACTTGCATTATATTTACAAGTAATTTCATATTAATAGCTAGCAATCCTGTATCAATACCTGCTGTTTTGAGCAATTAAATTTTATTGTTTGAGTTCTTTCCAATTTTCTTATGCTCTACCATTTTCACTAAGTTAAAGTTTAAAAGTTATACTTGCAAATATTAATACACCATACATAATGTATTAAAATCAATTTTTACTAACTCTCCTAAAACTACTCGTAGTTACATTAAAAATCCATTTCAAGTACCGATAACGTACTTTTAGGGCGCTTTCAAATTATGCGTTTCGTGTCGGACCGCTGCGGTGCCGAAGCCGTGCGTTTGTCGTATTGTGAACGTACGATCGTGTGTTTTCATACAAATCGAGCAGTGCGGCAACAGTGCGGCGTCGGTACCGCGAAATAATTTTAGTACGCACTGTTGCCGCACTGCTCGATTTGTATGAAAACACACGATCGTACGTTCACAATACGACAAACGCACGGCTTCGGCACCGCAGCGGTCCGACACGAAACGCATAATTTGACAGCACCCTTTAAGTTCAAAGCTTAACCTTTATTAACACACATTGTTAATTTTTAATGAATTCATTTGTATATCGTGATCATTGACGATATTTTTAAGGAAACCAACTAACCAAGGCGAAGGTTCGCAAATTAAAGGAAGTATAGAAGAGTCCGCCGCTGTAATTTAACTAATAACCAGTTTAAAGTCTTAAATCAGCTTTATTATTCATATATTCTAATTTTTAATAGTAACGAATTCATTAATAATGGTAATAGTTTGTAGTTTTTTACGTAATATAAAGATAATGATGATTATTCTTTATGTCGTTTGGGCAATGTTTCAAGTTAAATATCTAAGAAATCTTCAGCATTTAGTTTTAGATTAATGATACCATTACCCCTACCATCCGTTTCGAGATTTATAAACACCACGCACGGTTTCAGATTTCGTTTACATTTGGTATCCAGTTTTAATTCTCACGTACAGAGTATTCCTATAAGTTTATTGCTTACATGATTGACTGGTTCTTCGTGTTTATTAATAACTTTTGCATATGCGAGTTTTGACACGTCAAACATTGAGCAAATAGTTGATTTAAACAGATAGTTATTTGCTGACCGATTCTTCGAAAATATGTTGCTTGGTGTCACGGCAACTCTTAATGAGGTGTTTGCTTGAAATCATTGAAACGCAAAATTTGAATAATGTAAGCGTATAACTAATGAGCTATTTTAATTTATGCGTTTCAGCAAGATGGCTGCGGTCATAACAAACTTGTAAAAGGTACTGCAAAGATAGTATGTATATATGTGAAATATTGGATCCAAAAGTAATCCTCGATTAAATCCATTGGATGGGATAATCTCTTTTACTATTACCGTTATTACCGTGACTAATTGTGATTTCTGTAGTTTTCTCGTCAACATTGAAGATAAATTGCAAATGTTAGTTGCTTTCTAGCCGCTAAAATATCTAAAATGTACAAGACTAATAAGAGTCTTGAATTGGTCGTAGTTATCGTCGAAAACTTAAATTACTTATTAGAAATATAATTAAATTCCCTTAATTACGAAACATTAAAATTGCAATTTCATTAGATTTAACAGTTTTCCATTACCAAGTTCATCAAAGATTTTTACCATGAATGGACCACTAGAGGCAAACAACTACTCGCCAGATAAGTGTAGGCATCCTGAAGGGCGCCACTGTAGTCGATAGGCTGAGAGAAAAGTAACTTTGTTTTGCACTCAGTAAGTTCCAACTTTGACCACACACACACTTATGTGGTCTTCTCAACGTCTATAAGCATCGGGCAAATATTGTATAGTGAGTGACAGAAACCGGTTTCAATGTACACAGAGCATACTCTCAGACTTTACTCGCATTGCTAAGCAACTACAGATCTTAATGATAAATGTAGGAACGCATTAAAGGAAATATTTATATGGAATAGACCGTTTCTTGGAGTTTGACTTTATGAATTATGGATGTGATGTTTGTTGTGGCTATTTTGGTTAATGTAAAGGTATTTAATTTAAGATTTATGAATGAAGATGGAAAATGGTAATACTTTAAAGATAATGTTAATACAAAACTAAAGTTATTGCAAGTCAAGTTGACTGAACAATATAACAAATCTAATATATAAAATTCTCGTGTCACGGGGTGCGTAATTGAACTCCTCTGAAACGGCTCGATCGATTCTCATGAAATTTTGTATACATATCTGGTAGGCCTGAGAATCGGACAACATCTATTTTTCATCCTGAAATTCCCGCGGGAACGGGTACAACGCGGGTGAAACCGCGGGGCGCAGCTAGTAACAATATAAATAACAAAGTTGAAAAAACTACAAACATAGAATATGTAAATTAAAAAGTATAAGAATATAATACAACACTTTAATATAACAATCTACTCAACAATACTATAAAAACCAAAGTTCATCTCGACGAACCATTTCAAACTAACAAACCAGATATAAAAAAAGAAATCATAATAAAATTACTTTCGATCAAATTGAAATGTCTAATGAAGTTACATTTATATCGCTCGATTGAGAATCACGATCGATTACAAAGACGGAAACAGAACATTGGTTATAGAATACTCTAGTAACATTTATCAAAGGAGCCGCCGGTAACAAATTAACAAGTCAATTAAAACTAACAGTGGAGAGTTCAGTCAGTCCAGACCACTCCCATAGCAATCTTTAGACTGAAGTCAGTCAGTCAGTCAAGTCAGTCTTCAGACAGTTCACAATAGTCTTGTATTATTGGAAGGAAACAAATTTCGTGTAGCCAATCTATTAAATAAATGACACTATAAATTCTTCAGTAACAACAGACAAGAAGTCTTGCCTCTAAGTCTGCATATGTCTGTCTTATCATAGTCTTGCTATCATACGTCCACGCAGACTCTAAGCCAAGACTATAAAATTGTATTACTTTGGTAGTAATGACACAGGAGTCAGACATTGTGTCATTTTACAAAATGTCACAGTAATAAATGTTTATTTCAAGTAAGGTGCTAATAAAGTTGTAAAAACAAGTAGGTAGGAAGATTTTTTGAATTCTATGACGAAGTTGGTTAGCATGTCACCATACTTTGAAGTCTGTAGCATCTACAATTTCAATAAAAAGCTTTAAAAATTTAATACCAGATTCATGCCACTAGAGTTACTATGTTGAGTTACTAAGCTACTTTTGATATAAGTTTTGAACACTAAACGTAGCATCTAGTAAAAAAGCATACTTACAGAAAGGTTCTTTTGAACCAGAATTAAACGACAAACTCTATAGATTAAATGACTTCCTTATAAGTAAGCAAACAAACTTGAAAATAACATAAGTTTTATTTTGTGATGGAATTAATAACCGAATAGTTAATTGGAAAACATGTTAGAAAATTATACTTTTTCAGCCTGTGATTTGAATGGGATCAGCATGTTGTACAAATATAAAAAAATAAAAATGTATTTCCCTAGATTATCTCATTTGAGGAATCCAATATATGATATTTCGATCGTACTCAATTCAACCTATTTATTGTCGTTCAGCCACCCAAAGATATTAAAAATAAAGTTAATTAACACCAAGATCCCAGACACAAGGCAAAGACCTCTCATAAAAAATGAAATAATCGTATCAAATACTAAAACTAATGACATAAACAAACGTACAACATTTATCTGAACAGTTTGATCAACACTGACGTTAAATAAAATATAAGTTACGTCTGTCTCCTCTTATTATTTCGAGATTAGGATCGAGACAGAATGCCATCAAGGAATGAGCGTTTAAACTCGGACACTCGGACCGGACCCACTAATGGACCACATTAAAAATATTTTTCCATTACCAACTCGTTGTATAATCGCGGTAGGTACTTTTGAGTATACTGTGTCTTAAGTACCTACATACTTTTATGTATACTGTGTCTTTTTAAGGACTTACATACTTTTAAGTATACTGTGTCATTTAAGTGCATATTCTGTGTCGTATAATGGGTATGTGTTTTTGGAAATTTTGTGGTGGTAGTTTTGACGTAGTTTTGATTACGTTTTGGTAATGACTGTTAAAGTAAAGGATTTGAGAGTATGTGTTTTACTTTATCCTTTTATTTTTCTTGTTCAGTGGATTACTGTGTAATTTCTATTGTATTGCTTACTGGCATGGCAAGTATGCATTGTCCTATGACATGCAGTAAAGTTTTGTAGGTAATTGCAGAAGCATGCTAGTAACTGCACCGTTTTACAACCATGTGTCCACTGCTAGTAATCTCAAACTTGCATGTGTTCTTGCCTCTAGTAGTCTCTTAACGCTGCCTTAAATTAAAATACTATAGTACGAGCGATATTACAAGCCGTTTTCTATCCGGGTCAATAATACCACTTTTTTTTTCATTTCAATCTCGTATTCTGAGATTGCCTATCGGCCATCGAGAGCTTAGCAACGGATGTAGAGCTATAAATCGTAGAAGTGTCAAATGTATTTGTAAAAACTTTATTAGTGTTCTATAAGACAATTTATTAGTCATTTATCTTTAATTTATTTAATTGTTTAATTATGAAATTTTACTAGTTCGAATATTCTAGGGTTATGGATGTTTGACACTCGACTAATTTTGGTGCTACAATAACAAATAGAGTTCTTAAGAGCCCTAAATATAAAAAAAGAATAGTTTAAATGCGAGTGAAATCATGGGGTAAATGTTAGTACAGATTTTAGGGAGGGGAGATTATATTTTACATCAGAAAAATGTTGTTAATAAAAGTAAAAGGGTTTTGTCTACCAAACGTTAATAAAACCGAGATTTTTTTATGATTTATTTCATAAGTTAAAGGCTTATTAGGTAGCTGGATAATTTTTCCTTCAGTCATGTCTAACTCTCCATAAGTTTACAAAATGTCCGTTCTATGGATCGAATCAATTCCTCTCGCTTGACTTTTTTTACTCCATCTCTTTGTAACTTATAAAGATAACTAACTGGACATTAAAACTATATTTTATTTGACTGTATGTATGTATAAACAGATGCATCTCTCTGATAAATTAATAGTAGTATCTTTAATTGCGTTGTATCGGTATGTACACTCTTTGGTTTATGGTATGAAAATATAGTTTGAACTAAATGTTTCTGATTAATCTTTTACGTTAACTTAAATTGTACCTTAACTTATTTTTACATATCTTTACTTTAACTTAATAATGAACAAATGTTTCAAATATTGTCATTAAACTTAACAGCTCAGCTTCACCGGGGAAATAGATGCAGGCTTGAATAACTCAATTTATTTATAGTGTTTGTATATCCCTTTACATCTCTATTTGACAAGATAGACACTTTTCACCTTATTCATAAACGCAATATAACTAAAACACTGTTTAAAGAGTTTTGTCTCTTTTGCACTTTAGAAAATAGCGTATGTCAGAAAGGGAAAAACCAATTGATAGCTAATATGCTTGTAATAAGCGTTTATGAAATGGGACCTTAATGTTTAATCTGACTCATATACCGAATTGGGTCTTCCTTTATCAAAAGTATTGAATCGTTTACGTTCTAATAATTGAAGTTATATACATTTATCAATTAAACATTTATGGTACGAAAGAGGAAAGTATTTGCCTGTAATGACCAACTGGACAAAGGCATCCCATCTCACCGAAGATATCAGTACAGTGAGGAGGATTGGGCGTAATCACCACGCACGCCTAATGCGGGTGGGTGATCTCAAATCCGAGCCATGTTTGCAAAGAAGGAAACATGTTCGGTCGACTTGGGATATAAGGTACTACTGAAGACATTTTTAACTAGAGTTTTGAGTCAGTTATACTATCAAATACTTTCATCAGCTACCAGCTTATAAAATCGCTCAAAGTCAACATAGTTTCAAAAAGTACCTTCCAGGTAAGTTTTCCCAAGGTTCTACCAACATTGTATGGTACGCAAGGAATGCTACATAGCACAGGTCAGTGCACTATCGCGTTCACTTGAAACACAGCCTATCAGGCGATCTATTCCACTATAGATCATTAAAATGTATCGTCTTCTTAATTAACTATCTGTTTTGAATATTTCATTTTGTATAGAGCTCTTTTGGTGTTTGTTTATGTATGTTTGTGGCTTTGATTTATCGTATTTCCTGGTAAATGTTCTAGTAAAAGAAGACCTATATACTAAAGTAATACTTCTTTTATGTTGGTTTTGTGAGGTTAAACATAAACACACATTTTCTTATTATTAACCCTAATATAATTTGTCCTTAAATATAAAAAAACCGTTATTTTTATTATTATTTACTGCAGTATACCTTTTAAAATTTTACTGCCAAATTAATTTAACACTAAAACGCAAAAAGATACATATAAAATGTTTAAACATCATACGGATATCATATTACATCTCCAACTAATTAGTAAATCTCGCAAACCCACACAGACGAACAAACGGTAGCGACACATCGCTCATAAATATCATATAGATACTGTTATACCACGCTCATATAGGTATAAGTAAATCAAAGATGCTTACAAATCGCTCAGATTAACATAATCGCGCAATTTGTATATTAAGAAGCTAACTTTGTTATTTAATACCAATAGTTTTCAGGGAATATTTTACCACAATTTATAAGCAAGTTCTATTCTATCGATTTTAATATTTAGAAACTTATTGAGACCAAAAGCTTAAGTTTTATGGACATTCTAATGTAAATGTGTACTCTAAATCAAATTATGTATTCTAATGTTAGTTGATGTTAAGATATTGATTGTAGATGATAACGGTTTGTACGATTTAATGTATAAAATCTTATTGATTCTTTTTATCAGTAAAATGATAGTTTAATCGATCATTAAGCTGTTTTTGATGTTAGGAAAGTTTTAGATATAAATAATGAAGCGTTTTGGCTAGACTCTTGCTTGAATGAAGGAGTAAACATCACTTCGCTTCCTTCTATCAAAATGTATACAGGAATGTGCCATGACCACGTAACTATAATATGTTAATACTTACACTGTATAAAATAATAGAGGTCACTATCCCATAACCAGTAAGTGCATAGTTGCAAGATCCAATTAACTACTCATAACAACCATACAACTCCTAACTATACAAAGTTACCTTGACTAATAAACTAAATAGTAAATAAACTTTGACAGTAAAACCTCAAGACTTAAAAATAACTTCCAAAAAAGTATGTTAAAAAAGTAAACCAAAAGAAACATTGACATATTAAAGTTTATTTACATATTTTAGATAATGTATCGTTCGCAAATAAAATATACGTCTCACCTCCCGCTGTTACCGAGGCCGTTTAAATAATATATATTTTTAAAGAAGCTTTACATGTAAACGTCGTTTAGGCTGCTTGGCTTGTCGATTGTGCCCACGCATTACTGCTATCTCTTCAAACGGAGCTGGTTTCCTTACCTCGGTTTATTGTCATGCTACTAATACTAAGCGGTAGTGAAACGCCAACGCAACGGGTTCTTGTAATGGTTTGAAGTTTGAATCGTTCAAGCATAAGTTAGAAAATGAAGATTTGAGTGATGGTTATAGAGTTATAGGGAGAGAATATTTTAAAGTGAAGTATGGTTCTAGATCATTTTAATGCAAGGGTTGAAGATTGTGTGAATGATTCTCTTTTACGCAAAAATTGGTAAAAATCTCGATGAAAATTGACACAAAACAAAAGTCTGAATAATCTCCTTTATGTTTAAGAAATTTTAATATATAATAATAATATTTAAAGAAAAACTTTGAAATAATTTAGAATTATGTAATGAAATACAAAACTTACATTCATAAGCAAAAACATAACAGAAAACAAAATTACGAAACTAACTAACATTAGTTAGACAGACTGTGAGAAAAGTAATCTTTAACAAAAATCTTAGAAACCAGACAAAACAAGCGACAGCCTACAAAACTAAAACTCCATAAAGACAAAAGACAATTCTCACAAAACTCGAACAAGAACAAGACTTGAAATTCCCATTTAAACAAATTAGACACACTCACGACGACTGACATTTTATTGACAATAATAAGCAGAAGTGTTAGCGTGTAGGTACTTACAACTGAAGCAGTAGCTAATATGTAAAGCACTCAACATTATGCAAATTATTTTGAATGGTGTTCACATTTTAGCAACAACTTAAACGGAATTAACATTCTCATTAGTTTTTTACTTCAAATAAGATATGTCAATATTAAAACTTGATTTGTTTTTGTTTCGCTGTTCCTTTAAGTGATTTTTTTTATTAATTTAATTAACTTAGTTTATCTTTTACATTAGGCATATTTTTATTTTGTTACTTTTATTAGTGTTGTTCGTTAATCTGAAATCAATTTGATTATTTTCCGAGTCTTAAGGTTTGAAAGTCTCATTAGACTCCATGAGGTTGTCAAATTCTTCTCTATCATAGCCTGTCGGGCCGTTGCTTGTATCATCCCAATTAGAATTCATATATTCCATCATTAACTAATACTTACACTAGTTAACAGATACCACGTGGGTGTACATTCAATCACCACACAAGAAGTAAAATACAATGACTCATTTAACTGGCAGACGTTGGGTCTGTACTGAAATTGTCTAATGATTTTGCTACCTACGCTAGAAAATTTCTCATTTCAACAATGGACAAGTCAGAATCGTCTACGGTCTATCTTAATGGGCCTCTGATGGTATTGTTAGTACTAACGGGAAAGTTAGAGATATTATGTTCGTTCAAAATTATTCGTATGATATTAGTAAAGTTAATCTTGAGGTAGAATTGAGAATGCTTTGTTTATTTATGTGTTTTACATGTTTTGGGAAAGTTGAATTTCTTCAAGCAATGTGATTAAGTAATAGATTGTTTGGTCATAGAACATGAGACCTTAGTCAAGATTGTAGTTAAGTTAGATAGCGAAGTATTTTTATTTAGAAGAGACCACATTAGGGACAAGACGCCTTTCAGAGTTGTTGTCTATAAAACTGAAGTACTTGTACTGAAATCAGTTATTGGTTTGACTAAATACTTGTATCCGTTAAACAAGTTAGTCTCAATAAATACTCTCTGAACCATAATGAGTTCAGACTGTTACCAATATTTTGTTTTGGTTGTAAAGTTTCCAATATTAAACCTTACAATATTTGTAAACAATATTTGTAAGTTTCTGGTACAAAAACTTAATCGAAAAATGATAATGTCTCAGCCGCATAGCTCCACGCTGCATCATTTATTTTCTGTTGTATGCTCCAAAGAAATTTTGTATTCGTCGCGCGGTCGTTATAAAAAGTCAAACCCCGAAAGTCGGACAGGTACGTGGACAAAAAATAAATGGAAAATACTAATGGAGCGAGCCGAAGAGGTTCGACCGCTTTACGTTGTGGTATGTAACTGGTTATGAAGCTCTCGTATTACGAGATGCAGTTTTTAGTTCTACTAATATTAGCTTTATTTCGGTTAGCAACGAAGGAACTAGATTAGATAATAGTCTCAACCGTTAAGTTTAAGCTATCAACTTCTAAACTAACCAATTCCTTAATAATAAAACTATTGTAATAAAAAAGAATGACATAATCATATTATTCCAAATTAAATTTTACTTTTAAGGATATAACTAGTCTTCTGCTGCATTTGGAAGACAAATTAAGCTTCAAAAGGCGAGCGGCAAATTTGCCGCGTTTTTTCAACACCATCTCTCCGACAGTAACATATAGGTAAGGTATGATTTGTTTCATTTTATAAGAGTTAAATTTTAGAAGTAATTTTTTTCTCGAATCGTACAAGTGAATGGTTTAGCTTTTAACTCTTTCAATAGATTGTATCTGCCCAGTATCATACCACAACGCGACCGTAGCCGGTTTGTCGGCTCGCGGCCCAAGAGACGTAATGGGAGCGACGGCTGGCCGGCTGCCGCTTCACACACAATTTCACCTCTGACTGACGCAAACATTCATTGTGCTGTGTACTGAGCACCAGCGTCAGGTGCTGTGGAACTTTGAATTGAGTTCCTCTTTAGATGCTTGAATTGATTCCTTTCCTTTTCCTTTAATTGATCTCCCTTTAGATGCCTACCTAATTTCACCTATTACAGATTCCTAATTAGAAACCTTCTACCTAGTAATTCTTAATTGATTTGAGTCAAAACTTTGACTGCAAAAGTCTTTTTGGTTAGGTTTTTTAAACTCCTGTTACATTCTTGCATTGAATAACCATGCTTTAGTTTATTGCCTTAATCCAGAACATTAAGTAACAAAAGCCAATTAACTACATCTATGACTCATGAATACAACTTTCAAACTTCGTATCTACATAATAAATCTAGGAAATTCCTGCACAAACGGTTAAAAACCATTTAGTTGGTGTTATAAGCTGCAATTTTAACACTTCCCGATTGCATTATAGCATGACTTACTAATAAAAACTACTTCTTTCCGCATATTCAGTCATTTTAACACTAACTACAATTAGCTAGTCCTTGAATGCATTAAATTGTTATGCATTTCAAACAAGACTTGCCTTTTTGAATTGAAACTACATTTACGAATACACGTCTGTAATTTTACATTATTATCATATTTGTATGGTCATAGAAGACGTCTTCTTAGTTTCAATTCAAAATAAGTAAAACTTAAGAAAACAGATTCCCCTTTATAATCAGTTAAAAATTGGTAGAAAACTTAAACATGAAAAACAACGAAGGTTTTTACGGTCAAGATGCTTTTTATATCGCAAAAGTGTACGTTTTTTGTTAATTGATTCTCGATTTATGTTTGTAGGTGGATAAAAAATGGCGCCATCCAGTCATGAGAAAAAAATCGTAATTTAATACCAAGACTGGATCAAATATCTTCATGATTGCGCTTCGATAGTTTTAAACACAAACTTTCACGGTTGAAATGATTCGGATCATTTCTTTAGTAGTTATTATGTTGAACGTTTCCTTTCTCTTCAACTAATCGTGAAATTGTGAAAAATATCATTTGGATAATAATTTATCTTTCAGATAAATTACGATCCATTAAGTCAGTAAAACAAATTTCTTCTAAAAACCGAAATCACTAAACATTAACTTTAATTAAGATGTATGACTACAGTTTCTAGATACCAAAATTATCTGCAAAATAAACAGTTAGTTTCAAACAAGATAAAGGCAATTAAGAAGCTCTAAATAAATCCAAACTAAATTATTCTTCAACATAGAGACAAGACTAATTAGAATATACTAACAAGACGTTCCTATTTACTGATAAAGATGTTTCTAAGCCTGTCTGTCTGTATGTAGTACTATCAATAAACAAAGAACCAGTTTCTATCGAATTTATGACACTGGTTGATTCATTATAGTTTCTGGCAATTACAAACTGGACTGGTACATTAATCAAACTTACTGATAGGCCCCTTACAGATCCAATTAGTCGATCCTTGATACAATTTCGTATCGATCCTATGTTGTATGATTTATTACTCTTGGAGGTACAATTAGGTGGTTGTAGTGGAGTGTTAATTTTAGATGCACCGTACATCCAGTTTCATGTAGTTGAAGAGAGTATGTAATCGCCTTTAATCACATCCGATCTGTATTTTATTAGTGGCTTCTCTTGTGGGAAACAAGGTTTGATGTTCGTAATAAAATTTAGGAGCTAGTTTGTCTGTTTGTGATTTTGGTGGATTGAGAACGAAGTCAGACGTGTGTATGACGGTTGCCGTTGTTTCTAATCGACTTCGTAAAAAGAGTCGATGTTTATTTTTGTGTTTTTCTAGTTATCATTTTCCGCCTTGATAAGTTCTTAGCTCAGTAAGTTCGTATTGGTCAGTGGCCAACCCTGGTGTGGTTTTTAGACCCCCAAAAAGTCCTCCGATATGGTTTATCGACAATTTTCCTCCCTCCAAAGCACGGCAGCTCTCAGATAGAAATGCCGCTATCGGTCACCCATCTAAGTAGCGGCCGAGCTGCACGTTGCTCAGCAATAAGCTAAACATCGCTTAGTCAAACTACGCTACGCTATGTATAATCATTTACTTCTATGTATACTCGTAGTATCTACGAGTATGATTGTTTTTATCTGTAATCATTTAGCGTGACTATTATGTTATCATGTGTATCAACAGCTCTTTCTAGACATCACAATCACTATGTAAATATAAATTATTAGGGCGACTTGCACTGGAACTCTAGAATCTATTTACTACCCAAATATGTTTCAAGAAACAAAAGCTGTTCGTTCTAAATTGAATTTTATACTGCACGAAATAGAGCACTATTTTAAACGAACGTCATTTGTTTAATAAACCTATTAAAGCGCTTAATAAAATTAAGAATGCTTTTGCATTCCACTTTAATGACCCATATTTTTACTACTAGCTATGACTTGTATATCATATTTTCGTCGTTAAAAGAGACGAAACAAAAGTACTCTGTTAACCATCGTTAACATTGAACGATCCTCTATCGTAAATACATGATTTAAAAGTGATCACGTGTAAATTCATGTTGATATAATTATCAGTACATAAGATGGAATCTATAAATAAGTATATAATATACCAGATAATGACGAAATCGGAACATAAAAATACAATGTTGATACCAATCAAAATGCTACGAATTGTTTAATTAGAACACTAAATATAAACATTTATTACTACTGTAAAACGGTAAAATATGATTGATGTATTAAAAATGTGTAAGCGGATATACCGTGATATGTTCAATAGGTATGTAGATATACCTTTATGGTTAGTTTTGCTTGAAATCTACACATCTAATACCCACTCATATTATAAGGAGGTAAAATTTGCAAGTTTGTTAGTTTGTATGTTCGAGCTAATCTCAGGAAACACCAGTCCTATTTGGATAATTCTTTTTGTAATGCATAGCCACATTCAACGGGAAGGTTATAGGCTACTTTTTATCCCAAAATTCCCACAGGAATGGGCACAACGAGAGCAAAGACGCGGAGCGCGACTAGTGTACAATAAACCTGAATAGTATGTTACTTTGTTTGAATGCACTTAGCTCTAGAATAGATATAGTATAAAATAGCCACATTCAATAGAAATGTTTTGGGCTATCTTTCCTCCCGATACTCACACGGGAACGGGTACAACGCGGGTAAAACTGCGGGCAATAACTATATTAAGAAATGATATGTAACTTTTATTCGAATTTTAAACGTTCCAAAACACAGATACGAATAACATATCAAAATAATCTCATAAAAACCATCAAGATACTAATAATAAGATTCATTAAGCCGAAATCTAGTTTCGTCAATTTTATTACTCTCGGATAACTTTTGAAAAGGCAATCAATATTTTTAATCTTCCATAAAATCGGTTCGTACGTGCTTAGAAGAGATTAAAATATGGTCTCTAAGAGTAATAAATAACCAGATTATTTCCTTTACAAAACTGGTAAGTTTAAAGTTTTGAGTGAATCCGTCCGTGAGTTTTCTTTACCGGGATTAAGCTAAGCATCTTTGGTCCAAGATTTCGTATAGAATTTGTTATGCTACCTGTCATTTAGTAACAGATGCTTTTCGTAAGCTACTAATTGAATTTTAAGCTGTTTTTGAGCTGTATTGTAGAGTTAACCACAGAAATGTAGACAAAACATTTTGGTGGACAAAAAATGTGTGTTTTGTAAGTACATTATCTGTTTTTGAATTTGTACGACGCTTTTTTTGATTCAAAAAGTTAATAAGTTTATAAGTCATGTATTTTAACTACCGTGTTTATCATAGCTTTTTATATTTTTTATTATACACAGATAAAAAATTAAAAAGTATTTTACTTTTTAAAGTATTCTTAGCATTAGATAAATTGACTTTTACTAGGAATTTTTGTTTTAATTTAGATGTCATTCTATGATGTGGAATTGAAAAGGTATCGCTTTTTGTAAACTACTAGATCATAATAACTAGTATACTTTAATAATATTCAAAATATTCAAAAATCGTTTCTCCCAACCAAATCCGCATACAATCCGAATATTTTCCTTCACAAAATTATACCAAAAGTATAGTATTACGTCTTTGGAATAATATTCATACATTAATCCTTTGCCTGCACGCCATCATAATACCACCATATTATTTTAAAATGCACCACTCAGATGCATTCTCAAGGACGACCGCTCTCGTCCCGTATACCAAGATACCATCAACTTTAATATTTTCTACCATTTTAATGTCACATACAAAAAATATTTCGTTATCTCAATCTCTGATACGAAGTCATAATTTTATAATGATAAAGACTAATGAAATAAGTCAAATAAGAAACCTCGAGCGGTTCCTTTGATGTTTTCGGGTAATTTACCCATTTACCGTTATAGTAAGTAGGTTTTGATTATTTCATTGATAACGATTTTAGTTGGAAGAATTAAATTGCTTAATAGATTGCAATTAATGCGTTATAAGTTGTAATTCGTGTTCATTAGCGAACCCATTTGTAATTAAGAAGTAATTAGCAATTGTTTGTAAAAACGAAAACAAAAAATAGTATATGTACTTGCTTCCACGTATCACTTAGTACACTTTTAATTACATTTCTTCAACAAAACAAATCTGAAATGACGGCTTTAATACTTGTCTGACTATAATATGACAAAACTGACATTCCATGACATCTGTCATACAATTTTAATCAAAACGTCTTTTTTACTTTAAATTACATTTTTCTTACAAGATCAACTTTGATACTACATCAAGTACTTATTAAAATTAAGCATCAAAATACTACAACATACAGTTATTTTTAAAGAAATTCTCAAAATACAAGATTAAGGATCTACCTGGCTGTCTTTTTATGTGTGGCATCGTTCACGTTACGTTTACTTATGTGTGTGTGTGTGTGTCCACGGAGTTTTATCTCGGAGTTGTCATATGATTAATAGCTATACAGAAAGTATTCTCTTTCTATCTAAATAACAATGCGTTCTAATGTTTCTCGTATATTTTAACTTGAAGTTTTGTTGGGTTATTCTTTAAGACGTATTGAGGTATTTTACATTGTTTTAATGCCTTTTAGAGGTTAGAGTTTTGGTATTGGAAATGTCGTTCGAAATGGATAGGTTTTTGCGACAGTACGTCAAATATCTTTTGTACAAATCGTTAGTTTTAGTCTGATCATCAACTTGAATAGAGGGAAAGTTTTATATTGCCTGATTGAATCTAAATATATTTAAGCTACGCTTGGCATGTATGTATTACAAAACTATTCCTGTCAAAGTATAGACTTTAACGTTAAAATTAGTATGAATATAATTGAGAATCAAAACGTTTCTATTATAGTTTTCAATTACCTAACAACATTTTTAAACATACAGCTAAATATTACGGCACATTACAGTCATCAAATATTCAAAATTTAAACATAAGCAGTGTTGTCGCAAGACGAAGCCGGTCTTGAAAATGTTTGTCTAAAGACCGGTCAATGTTTGTTCGAGTCTCGAGTCTCGGATGACTTTGAAATATTTTAAGCAAAACGTCTTGAGCATGCTTGAGCTAAGCAAAGCTTTTGAAGGACTGTGTAAGCTTTTAAGTTAGGTGAAGGCGTGTGACTTTGTTTGAAGTATGAGAAAATCATTTTACATTTGGCCACCTATGTATAATGAGGTGAGGGACAACCGTCCCACATTTGGCCACCTATGTTTCAATTGTTCAACTGTGTTGAATTGGTTGTTGTAGTTTAAAAACTACGAAAGCAAAGTTGGTCATTAACCAGTGAAGCGGGTCACATTTTAATGGACATGCTTCTTAACTTAAACATTGGACATGTAGATAATAGGCTTGGTCAAATCTTGCACTCCTCTGCCAGTCCTCAACCGTCAGATTATATAAAAGTGTATGTTTTTCTCAGATGGTTCATTGTTAACTTAAAATTGGTAACAAAATAGGTAAAAATATCCGTAAAACTTGTCTCAAATAGTTGACAAATCACATAATGATACACACAGTAGTACCGATTATTCCAAAACAAGCAATACAATTCTTTTTTTACATTTTTTATCGCTTTAAAACTGGATTAAGTAGCAAAGTAATGCTAAATCAACTATAAACATACATCATATCGTCCCACGCAGCTTTTTATAGAGCTAAACCTTAACGATATATAAATAAAAGAGACTTTGCTTTGGCAAAAAGGCAGTAGGAAATAAATTATAAGACGTAAGATTAATCTGTCATTTTGTAGAATGCAATTAAAAGTGTTCTGTTAAATGAACCATTAAAACGTTTATTGCATTCTAGTTTGTTTGAGTTTATTACAAATTATGTAATCAAATCAAAAACACTAATATGTATATGTATTTTCTAGATTTAAGTGAACACATTCATATTCATTTTGCATTGAGACTACGTTTACAGATACACTTCGCTTTTATTATATGTTTTTTTATCCGACGTTTCAACATGTTTACAGGAACCGTGGTCACAGAAGACTGAGTTGTTAATATATGGTTAGAGATAATACTACATATTAGTAATTTTGGGATTAAAAGTCTTTATATATAGGTACTGAGTTTATTAACCCTACATCACCTTACCTACACGTGATTTGGTTTTAAACAAAAATATCATGTTCTTTATTTATCTCCTGTTATTATATCAAACATGCTATTTTTTTTAACCATGCCATAAAAGGATTAAAAAAGCTGTAAGGCATATTCTCACGGACTGTAAATACCGTGGTGGATTAGCAGACATAATTTGAAAATGAACGAACACAACACCCTCGGATTATATAATTATATGTAGTATTAAATATACTACATATAATTCTGTACATTAAAGTTCTGTAATCTGAGGAAATATCTGAGGATTTTTGTGGAAAATTTTGAGACCAATTTAGCATCGCTAAGAATCGTTAAAAAAATCAGGAAATTGCTTTTTGAAGGCAGAATTTAATACGCTGTAAGAACTTTGTAAATGAAAAACCACATGTATAACTTATAGAGACATTGGTTTTAAGTTCAATTCAATTAAAGTTGATGTGAGTATATCAGTTTTAGCTTTAAGCAATTTTATGAAAGTAATTCTTTGAATAATTATATCGTTTATGAAGTGTTGAGGTCAAAATTCTTAAAACTTTTTGAAAAAATAAACATTATAAGTCCAGAAACATAATATTATTATGTTAACTCAGTCAATAAAAGAAAATGTTGCGTAAGTATAGAGAACCCTCAATGAGATATTCATTTCTTTTTATCTGACAAAATACTAAAGTTTTCAATATTTATAGGCTGTCATGTACTAACTGCACAGTAGGTAAATAATCCTTTTATACGTTTTATGTGATCGATAGTCGCTTTGAAAAACTATAAAATTTTAAATGGTATTAAAGAAATGCGCAAAAAATGGTAGTCGATGAATTTGTATCACGCGACTGTTAAGCTTTATTGCTTTTATTATAAAGGTTCGTACTCACTGGTAACGTTTGCGTGCTCCATAACTATGGAAAACTAGACTTGAAACCACAATTTCTACTCTAAGTTAACCTAGAAGATGTTTTAGAATGACTTTAAAACACAATGCTTCCAGTATGAGCTAACCTTTATAGCAAAAAACGATTCACACAACACGCAAGTCTGATACGTTTAGTCGTTTACCTGTCAAAAATGGATTTGAATTTAATAGCACCTGAATGTATTCTGAAGTGATCACGAGATCAGCTACAGATTAACACTGGCCAGATGGGTCACTAGCGTGAAATTATTGAGTGTTGGCAACTGACAATCGCGTGTTGAGCAAAATTTAAAAAAAAATATATAATTTATCACGAAAATTTTACTAAAAACGCGGTCAAAATACCTCATTCATCACCTAAAACGTCATGCGTAGTATAGTAATCGGATACTTAATTTAAACTTACTCAAGAACAAATAAAAAACTTCACTTTATTTTCTTACCTACAGGTGTGCGGATATTAATAAAATGGCTCCTTAATGTCAAATCGAACTGGGTTTACAAAAAAATTGCGTAACATTAACACAGCATGGACTTTCAAAATGCAATAAGATAGTGTGAAATCGAAAGGTACATCGCAGCGAGCTAATTATTCTATAGCCTCGGTCACGACTTTTTCAAACGCATGTTCTCTTGACTAATTTAAAGTATTCAATTTGTGTTAAAATGAATTTGGCCCATAATTACTTTCAAATTGTTCTGCGAACTCTACCTCATGTAAATGTATTTTATGCGTTCCAAATTTTAACTTCTCAAAATTAGTCAGAAGGATTATCTCCAAAAGCCGTATTTATTATAATGGTGCCAGCTTCTTTCAGATTATCGCATGCAAACGATAATTAGTTAAAGTGGCTGAATACATTTATTTCATTAAAAATATCTCCGGGTCCCAATAAAATATTCCAAAAACTGCCGAAATTCAAAGGATCGCGTCGTTATTGTGTCACTATTCCAACATTTGAATATTGCGTGACAGTTTACGGAATAGCCTCAAGCGTTATCGGAACAGCATTTTCGGAATTCAAATATCGAAGATTCCAACCACCAATTTGAATGTTTTCAAAAGATAAACTTCGATACGGAGTTATGATTGGCTCGCTCTACAAGATGATAATTTCTAAAGTCCTTAGGCGAAACTCTTGTTCTTAGTCGAGTCCACCTGCCTTCCTTTGATTTATTACGGATTCAGTATTAATTTGATATCCCTTTTTGCCACGGCCCCTTGAGCGATCAAAACGTGCATGGCTCACCCGGTACTCCATTATGCTTGCTCTGGGACCAATCATAATTGCATATGAGCCTCGAGATAAAATGCTTTTCAATGCGAGAATAATTCTAAAAACTAATATTGGCAAAGAGTAGAGACACTGATAAAAAGTGTTATATTTTGAACGGCTAGACCTGGTCGTTAATGTTCATGAGATACAAACCAGTTTTAAGTAACAAATTGCTTGCTTGCAGGGAATTAATGATAGCAGATATGACTACTTATGTACAGAGGTAGAATATTTTTATGGTAAGGTGTGTTGGTATATAAAATATCTTTGAGACGTTCGACTGTTTTATAGACATGTTTGAGACACCGTAGATTGGAGGCGTTACAACTTTAATGGTATTTTATCTTCACATAACCGTTGCATCTTCGGATATTTTGACTAAACGTGTGAAAGTTATTGCTACAACTAAGAACATTTAACAACGATGCTCACATTAGAATTCTGATGTTATCTCTCCCAGACTTAATTGAAATCTCGTAAACATACATAGAGTTGAGGAAGCTCTTTATTCGTTTGGGAGTCAAACAATAAATCAAGTAGGCAATTAAATTCGCTATGCATTTTTGAAGAATTCTGAACTGTATGTAATTACTTTTAAGTATGAAAATAATTTGGCAATGGCCTCTGTGCAAACAAGTCATTATCAAATATTTGAGTTTTATTAAACTTCACCGTTTATTTACGTAATTGCACTAACATGCCTTCCCAATCTCGAGAAACGATCGTAAGGTCCTCTCATTATTTACCCATTTTAATTTTCTTTAAAAGTTTCAAAAATTCTGATCATGCCTCGATTTCTTCGATCGATCGGATAAGCCTTGATCATTAAAAGTTATTTATATTTACGTAAAGCCAGTTAGTGGTGAGCGTTAAATATTCATGGAATATTTACGATATACGGACGGACATACGTGTGTGTTTATGTGTAATTATCTTATGTTCTTTAATAATAACTTTGGATCGGTGCGGTCGATTTTAGTTATGGTTTTTTGCGAGCATCGTATTTTTCGTAGAAACTCGAAAGAGCCATTTAGTTTCTTGCCGCCCTTGGTGGGTCAAAGGCTTTAATGTTGGTTAATAATTATAAAATATTCAAATTATGCAGTTTTCTTTGGGCACACGTTGATGTAAGAATATTAAAAAAACGGGTATAAAACTTAATTGTAGGTAGTGGTGACAAAAAATGGCGTATTAAATCATGAAAAACTTGATGATATCATTATTCCGATTGGCCTTTATGGATCATAAAAATTAAACTTGGGTGGTGTGTTTACGTCAGAGGCACAGAGGTTGCTCTTCCGCCTCTGAAGTTGGAGATTTTCGGTTCAATTTAGACATTTTTAATGGAAATAGTTCTTATTACCTCACAGACTGTCTTTAATATTTTTCATTGTAGAAATAATATGATGATTAATCATTATAATCATACACAAGTTCTCATATCAAAGCTGTGAATGGGTATATATTATATTATAAATTTAATATTTATTTTATTAAATGCATTTTTTGCTGACCATAGATAAAGATTACAAAGTATTTTATAGTCCATATTCAAAATGATAACGTTGCGCTCCAATCGAATCTAAGATATTAAATTGCCTTCCAAGAGAGATTGGAGCGTTGGCAAAACAATCTCATATTAAAGATATAGTAATTTTAATTCGAAATTATAGCTTTATTATTTGCATTTCGTGTTCCATGGGATTCAAATTACCTACGTGGCTGGTTTTTAGGTATCATGTTTATGAATGTGCTGGTAAGCGTTTTTTCAAAACATATGCTTTACATTCATTGTATGTTATTATAATTTTTATGACTTGAAATAATAACTTCACATAACCACTTTACCGTAAATACCTTCCCAAAGTGACCCATTGTAAAAACTGGGAAGCGCATTAAATTTCATCATATTTTTTCCTGACCGTACCAAATTTTAGTTCCATTACATCAATAGAATCGCATGAGTCATCAGAATTTAAACTAATTACGGTTCAAAAGTAAAAAACCCGTGGCCTAATGTGAGACGAAGTCCGTGATTTAATACTTTTTGATTCATCAAAAAACGAACACCATTTTATATGGATTTACTCAATTATACTTCTTTGTAAAGCACTTGGAGCTGTGAGGAGAGCTTTCAGGCTTACACTTATTTAGTTTGTCTATCTTTATCTATCTTTATTTCATAGTTTTTTCAAAAATAATCTTTATATTTTTCATTTTCAAATACATTATTGAAAACGAAAAAATCATGAAAACACTCATACATAATGTTTACGTATACAGAATAGTAAATTTTTAACAATAAATTAATAACCTAACATTAATGGTGTACTTTTACACATTTTAATTTATAGAGATACCATGGCACTATATCATGTTGAATACGATATGTTAATATTTTGTATAAAATAATAATATATTAATAATGTAGGTACTATGTTTGGGTTAGTTATTGTGCATTGGAAATGACAGTGTACAGTCCATCATTACATCTTAAGATTCTTAAGTCATTAACTTTTGAAAAAAACTTTAATTATAGAAAAAATACTCCGACTTCTGGGAAAAAACCGAAATCTGTGTTTTTTTGTAATTTTGTAACCAAACAGTACGAAGGAGTCTGACTAGTTTTTATATCCCCTATAAATTCGAGCTATAATTCTTTAATCCTCGAGTCTAAGAAACGATCTAATAGGTCATATATTATAGGATTGACTGACAAACGTTCAATAACATCTCGAATCGTTATAACCCTTCAATTTATGAGATTTTTATGATTATTTCAACAATTTGTAGCAGGTATCTAATCCGCTTACAAACTCGTATTGTATTTCTTTTAATCGTAATATTTGTAGCTTTACTACAGAGAGTTTAGAAAGTATATCTAAAACAATTAATCAAGATCGACTATTTCTAAGAAGTTACAATCGGGTTTTATAAATATTTCATTTCCAAGTAGCTTGCCGGATGTAGCTACAGTCGACTTAACATCTGCACCTTGAGTTACACCGACTGCCTTTTACGGAGTGTATAAATTAACTAAACATACTATGATCAGTGTTGTAGAAAATTAAAATGTGCAAGGGACCGGCCTAGCAAAGTAATTAAAGTCCACTTACCGATGATCACGCAAGTGGTCTTGTCTTCGGAAAGCTTTGCCGCAGATATCACAGGAATAGGGTCTTTCATCGGTATGGGTCCTCTCGTGGATGAGCAAGTTGTACGACTTGGTGAACTGGCGGTTACAGAACTTGCAAATGAACTGCTTCTTCGGTCGAGATGCTCGGCCCGGGGCCCGCAACAGTCTTCTGTCCAAATGAGGATGCATCTGATGAGGACCAGCTCCTGGCGGGAATAGCCCAGCACCAGGGAAAGTAAAACTGCCGGCTGTAGTTGGTGAAGGACCTGGTGCCCCCAAGAATGCCCCTGGAGGTCCATAAATAGGCGGTTGGGAAGACCCATCACTCATCATTCCCTCTATAGAGGAAGTCCGATGATGCGGCATCAACATGGCCGCAGCAGCTTCTCTCAAAGCCACCTCCTTTCTCTTTTCCACCATCATCACTGCCATTAGATCAAACGAGTTACGTTTCGGGAAGTTTCCCGAAGCTCTATCGGGAGAACCTTTCGCTGGCTCTGATCGGTCTCTCTCTAGCATTCTTTCTCTTTCCATAATTTCTGCAGGCATTAAAGCTGGGTGCATATCGTTTGGGTACATTACCGGGTGCATTGACCTGGTTGGCACTACAGGAACAAATGCCGAGGATTCTCTATGAGTTGATGTCAGAAGAGATCCAGTTGTCATCTGCCTATGATAAGGTAGAGGCGGTGACTCAAAGTTGGCGTTGGGATTTCTTCCATTAGATGATGGTCTTTGTTGAGCTCTTTCGGCTGAACTGGCAAGAAATTGGTCATGTCGAGATCTGATTGGAGCGTTGACTGGTGTTTCAGTTACAGGGCGAGGTGTGGACGCCCGAGATACTACCGTGCCGCCGTTTTCTGACATCTCGTTCACCTGTAAATACCAATTTGTTATTATAATTGTTCCAAGATCGTTAAGTACGACATGTTATGTATAAACCAATTAACTATGCTCATTTGGTACATATGTGAGCTTTCTCAGTTAAGAATTATTCCTTTCTCTAGATGTTATCTTTGACAGCCGTTCTAATATCAACATGCTCGAATTGTAGCACATGTCAAGTGCTAAAAATGTAGATTTATGGACCGAGAATCTTGTCTAATCAAATAACTTTACATTGTTTCTATTAACCGATTATCATAAAATATTTCTCACAGTAGAACACCTATCTGCTTATACAAATTAGATCATTCATTTACAAGAATCAATATTTTACATTTATATGGAAAATAACATGATCTACAAATCGAATACATTATAATTATGTGACTGATTTATTTAGGCTACAAGATTTTTTGGATAATCTTTTAAAATATTGTTTTTGGCTCATGTATCATTCATCAGTTTACTCGACGATCGTATCGTATCTTAGCTTCTGGTGATAACAAAATGTTAATGACAACCGGATTTGGCTCCGAACTCCACATTAGTGCCTTTACTTGATATATTACTATGAGCCGTATAAATTGCTTTGATTTGCTTTTATATTAAAACATACGATGTTCCGTTTAAAATTTATTGTTATTGCGATCGCTAAGTTTTTTGAAATTATATGTCAAGCTGTTTAGGTGATTTTTATGTCTAAAGTTGGACTTTTAGTGCGTCATTTGTATTCTTTACATAAAAAACTTCATTCATTATATTACGCGTATGTTCGAACAGTTGACATTTTAAAGTTCAAAGTATTGTGTTATATTTTCATTTTAACTTACATCGAATTGAATTTTCTATTAACTTGAATGAGTACTTGTAGATTGTAAACATCAAATTGAAAAAGACGCACAACTATCCATTCTAGTCTCCAAGCTTAAAATTATCCCAAAGATTGCTATTTCGAGATTTACGATTGGTTCAACGTACAAAACTGAAACGGGTTTCATGTCAATGACAATAAAACTGACACTTGGAACTTCTTTAGTATACAGTGTAGTGTTTTTGTTCAGTTTCCGGTACTTGGTTTTAATCTTATTTTTGTTATTTCGTTTACGTTTCTGTTACCTTTTGGTATGGTGCTATATTCTCTACCAATTTTGAAATATCTGTTTCCAGAATTCTATTTATGTTTTCCAATTAAAATGTTTATTACTAAAACTTATTCCCATTAAAATACAAGCAGTCATTACTCAAATTGTCTGTAAACATAAAATTGTTACTTCCCAATCATATTTTTTATAAAAAGCAATAAAAAACCCAAGGCGTCAGTTACATCAACTACAAAAGATTAATCTTAGAATCAATTTATTCAAGCAAGATCGAAAAAGAAGGCGATCGTACTGGTCCCACATTTCACTGCGTGTTGCCCGTTCTACCGTAAAAGCCTTCTGATTTCTTCCCCTCTCACTCGCACCTGCAGGTTCAATTGACGCCTCTCTTTCGCACTCAGGCTGCGGTTGATCGAGTTTCGACCATCTTACTTGCTCCGAAGCTGAAGAACTACTTTTATCTCTGTTTCGGTCCGAGAATTTAGAGATATGAATATGTATGCAAGCACTGCCGTAAGTAATGGTCTCTGGGATGTAATACCGGTCATTTCAATAACATAAACCTTTTAAAAGGAATATTTTAAAGAGGTCTCCTTGGAAATTTAAATTTCTTGTATTACAGACAAGTGGTTTATACTATGTTCTGTTGATACTGAACTGGTTTCGTCTAGTTTATCTCCTTGGTTGCCTACATGCTCGTTTTATTCTGTAGGTGCATTTAATAGCCGCAATATCACAACTCATTTACTGACTTTATGTTTCTTCATATCAACTACTGAACAAAATTTATCCGTAGCCGCTCTTATCTTGTATTTATGATGATTGAATTTCTTTATCTGCAGTTTTGCGAGTATAATAATTTAAAGACCTGTTTAAATTGCCAAAGTTAAACACTTTGATATTTTCTTACACACAAATTCAATTTGAGGTGGTACTCTGAGTGTTTTCAATCAAAACAAAGAGGTTATAGGTTTGTTTGCTTATTCATTAGATTCATTCAAATTTATGGATCGAGATTTTTGTTTTAATTAACTCAGTTCCTTTCATGTGACCGCAGCTTCACACTGAATATTACATTACGAACTTCATATTATTCATATAGGTGAAAAATTAATGAGTTAACACGTTGAAGGTACATTACAATTAGAATAAGATTTTGTATGGAGGAAGTATGCATTGAATTAAAATAGAGATGAAAGGGGTTTGTCTTGAATGATCTTCAGAAAATTTACCTGAGCTTTGAGTCTATGTTGAATTCATAAGCCAAGAACCATTAACTTCTAATGAGATGGCTTTGAAATAGAGACCTATACAATTTTCATTAATAAATCTGAGTCTACGACACCCTATCTTCATGTTTTAGTTAATTTTCTTTACGCTATCGTTAAAGTCCTATACCAATGAAGGTTTTTAGTAATAGAACTTCTAAGAAATATTCCCTCCACATCAACATTTTCCTAAGAAGTACTGACATGTGTTTTCTACAGAAATGTGATAGTATCGAATTCTCTAGACAACCTTGGAACAATAAAGATAAAAACACATGTAATTGTTAACACTATAAACACTTTTTCTTGGCACAACCTTTTAATTATAGTATCCATTCACCATGACACATTTGAGTCAAAAGAGAAAAGGTATAAATTACTAGAAATGCCATTGAGTATAGATGTTAAATTATCAAATATTACTGTATAGGTATAACGGTTTCTTTTAGTGGAAACAATAAAGTTTATTGACAGTGTTTTGCGGCATTCATTTCATATGCCACAAGGTTCTGATAAGCATCGCATCAACATCAAAGATTAGATTGTCGTTTATCAGTCGATGGGTAAGATTAACTACTATTTGTATAATTTCTACCACTGTATTACAATTGTGTTATTCAATTTCTTAAATGGTTTTAATAAAGTGTGGTAATAGACTAGCGTTAATGTTTCTTGTGTGCATTTAATTTAGATTTTGAAACTTAAACGTTTTTGTTGCTTAATCGTAAATTGTTTTTGGTGAAATTGCGACAGGTTTTTAAGCTTTCTGTCTTGGTAATTGGTTGATTAATCTGTATGCGATGTTTGAGTATGACCTGGGGAAGAAATCTATTAAGATATTCAGCTCTGATTTAAATCTATGAAAGTATATTACTTCAGTTATGACAACAACGTATCTTCCCAAATGGGTACTAACCATTATCTTTTTAGCTCGTGCCTCTTAATAACGAAAACCGCACAATAAAAGAAACAATGCACACTACTGTAAAAATAATTAAGGCGAAACACAGTGGCAGGAAGCATTTACTGACTAAGTAGTTAATATGCGAACAATAGAATTAACCACAGACCCGTTACTTCCCAGAATTGTTTTTTCGTCGACTGACATCTGCTTGGGTATAAACAAGTGTGCGTAACCACACGTATACATCACGTATGGACAATAAAACAGGTAGCCAGGGAAAGCGCACCCTGCCTACCCAATTTATTCCACATCCGTTGTATTAAATTACCAAAAAAATATGAACTCACACGTCGACTGGTCGCACGATTGATCGGCCAACCTGTCCGATCCAACCCTCAGACAGGTAGAAGGAGTAAACCCGCAAAGTTTACAAACTATACATCCACGGGTTGACAATAGATGGCCATTGCATATTTTTTGTCACATTTCACAGTCTAACCGCAGTAGGTGGTTCCAAGACAGGTGAATAGATGATTAGTAGATGCGTACACAACAATAGCACTGCAAAGTCGTAAAATGTTTGAAAATCACTAAAATTGTCACTTGTATAACGTCATAATTAGTATTTTACACGGTTATGTACACTGGGTTCACTGTAATCCGTTGGTAGAGTCACTGGATGTGGCGTGGAGTTGTTTGAGCGTTGTGTCGTGAAGGCTGCGTGTGCGCAAGGCGGCGCGCGTCTGGTGGGAGTAGAGCGCGTACTACTGCGCCGGTAGAGGCAGTAGCGCTCCCGTGCCCCTTCCCCGCGCTTCCCCGCACCTCTCCGCGCCGAAGCCTCCAAACCGTTTTTACTTTAGAGCGATAAAAAAGGGAAGGATATCGCATTGTTTATTTTTCGTGTTAGTAGCTTATAAGTCGTGTAAATTAACACCACCCTCGGATTTTTGTCGAGTATCGTGAATATCGACGGTATACGCTAATTGACAGGAACATGTATCGCCCCTTTCTTTGATTGAAGTTGATTTTTATTTTATTGTTTTTATTGATGAAAACTTCACCTTAAATACCTTACAATATTTTGTAATCACCTTTGTATAAATAAATAACGTGTAGTCAAACCCGAGGGTATCGGGACTTTGGGAATAAGCCCTTTTTATTAAGGGTAAGTATTTCCGACTAAAATAAAACAATTTTAATATTTTTAAATTACTTTATTACAACGAAATCTATTTATTAATCACATGTATGTATGTAGTTGAATAATTTTAATTTTTCTCATAGGTATAACATTTTTCCAATATATTGAAACATATAAATAATGATCTCTGCAGTGTATAATATTGAATGTCATAACGAATATAATATCATTTTTTTAATATAATTTCAGTTAACGTTTTTAAATATCCAGTATGTGACGGTTTAAAGATATGAATTTTCCTTAAATTTTTATTTCAGTTTTTCGCTGAACACATTTAAACCATTCGGTTTTCAATATTTATTATTTCGATAAAATCTATGAATATTTTAATAGACGATAAACTAATTTATAATTATTAACGTGCGTTTATAAATTTGCAATATTTTAAAAACAAAAGTTGTTACACTTTCAAACATTACTATACAAACTACTCACTAGAATAAGCAAATCGATTGTTTTTTAATCAAGTCTTTTATTTATTATTTATATAATGTATTTGAGCTTTAATGATTTTATTTATATACATAACGGTTATGGATATATATTTATTAATATCAGTTTAATGCACAATTTAAGTCACCTAGTAAGGACCACTTTCTAAAAGGGAAAATTACTGACTTACGTAAAATACATTTTATAATTCATAATTATTAGATACACTTAAAACAATTAGGTTAAAATGCAATTAAAATTACTGATCAAATATACTTAGAATAACAATTATGTAACCCATTGAAATGTATATTTACATTTATTACGAAATTAATTTTATTTTACATATTAAATTAAGAAAGCTTACACGTAAATTACATTTTAAAATAACGTAATTTATTTTTATTTTTCTATTGACTCACAACACTGATACTTAAACAGGGTTACGGATGACATGATTAAATATATAATTTTTATAATCACTAATTATTTTTTATTTCCATTACAAGTTCTAACTAATTGCCTCTATATAATCTATTCTTATTCTTTTGGCACAATAATACTGATATCTACTTTAAATCTACGTTCACATCTATATGGTAAATAATTATATTAAATTGCTATACTATAATGTAGGAATACAATATTAAATATCATCAAATTTGATTTCAAAATTGGTTAAGTTTCCGAAATCAGTCATATCCTTTATCGACGATCAATTTAAAACTTTCTATTCGTTTCTCATTCTCTATAGTCTCATATTTTTCAGTCACAATATATGTATCAAAAGACATCTTTTTATATGATTATCATGAATGATATATGAGTTCATATATTTTAGAATAACATAGATTAAAGCTATGTTCTTTAACGTGTTTTCGATGCGTCTGGTTTCAATTACACATTACATTTTTTGAATGAATCCAAAATAAATATCATTTTTTCTTATTTTTAAGAAATGAATAAAAATATTTTAATTTGTAATTAATAAAAATTAATATGCAATCTTTAAAAATGTAAATAATTTTATAATTCGTCGGCATTAAAATTCATCCAAAGGTACTTTAGGACGGGAATCAAACGTTGTGCAATCACAAAGAATAGTAATTTTCATATCAAGTAAAATAGAATACTTGACGGGAGGAAAGAAAATGGAAGAGCCTTAATGAAAAAAAAAAAAAAAAAAATTTCAAATTGGAATCAGAAAGTCGTAAATTAAGGATTGGAAAAGAAAAAAATAAAAGTAAATATTAATTGTTTATTGAAACTAAATTATGTATGTCAAAGGAAATCGGAAGAGTCTGTTTTTATAATTTTTCGTCAACCGGCCTTCATCCATCGATCTATGGAGTATTCTAGAGCGGCCATCCATCTGGAAAAAAATAGTCAGGATTAAAAAATATACAAGATTAATTTAGGAATTCTAGGAGAACACTACGAGATATAGTACAAGCCGCGCCCCGCGGTATAACCCGCGTTGTACCCGTTCTCGCGGGAATTTCAGGATGAAATGTATCCCATGTGTTATTCTGATGCACAACTATATTACTGTAAAGTATCATCCAAATCCGTCCAGTTTTTCGTGAAAGAGTAACAAACATACATGAATCCATACATACATCCATCCTCAAAACCTGATATTAGTAGGAATGATGGCGCCTAAGGAATACGAACCCTCATATACTATTTGTTTATACGTATATATAAAAACTAAACTATTATCAATAGTATTAATTGAAACGTACGTTAATGTCATTATTATTTATTTAAACGGGAACTTACGTACGACGGTCTCCGTCGTACGTAAGTTCCCGTTTAAATAAATAATATTATCAATAGTGTCAAATTTCGTCTACATGCCATGTAGCAAGGAGCATGGCACCTATTTTAGCTTATAACACTCTCTCATATTTATCCTCATACGTTTATCTTATACACTTTTATCATATACATCATATACATCTAAAAAATACACTTTGTCCTTCAGTCTTACCTTTTTCTATCCATTTCCGATTCGGTATGGAAATAGAAATGTCTTTGCTTCGGTTCTGTCGGCATAACTTCGAAAGCGAATTTCTTGCCCCCGGGCGCACAAGTCTGTATTCTGTACCCGTGCAGGCATGCCATGCCTAAAGATAAATAATATGTATTAGAGCAAGAGAAATAATTATAGTGACCATGTTTTTAAGTCGATAGAAATATTTGTATTGAGCTGGCCGTCTATTGGGTGTCCATTGGCTTACGATGTATATGCAACGTCGATTTACAAAATGATTTGGAAATACTGTTTTTACTCTTGTGCACTTATTTCGAAATTACATATAAATTACTAACAGCGCCCCGCGGTTTTTACCCGCGTTGTGCCCGTTCCCGTGGGAATTTCGGGATTTTTTTTACATAAAAACCTTTCTCTTGAATCACTCTACCTACTGGTGTCTTAAAGGTCCTTAAAGACCTTCAACAGGGTCTGATGATTGAAACAACCAGGACCATCAATTTTACGTATCTTCCAAAGCACGGTAGCACTCAGATAAGATTGCCACTATCGGCCCTCCATTCAGGAAGGGGTCGAGCTGCACGTTGTTTAATAATCGCAATAAGCTAACATCGTTTAGTCAAACAACGCCTCGAGTGCATAAATTACAATAGAACCAGATGGGTTTGTTAGATCCCACCTATATGCAAAGAGCTCTTCAATTTATCACCACGCTAATCTGCACTTAAGACAAAGGCTATCAAAATTATGGATCCAACATCTTTCAAACTTACCGAAAGCATTTTTGCTGTTTCCATCGTTGTAAAAGTACAAGCATGCGTCTTTCAGCACGCAGTATCGCTTGGCCCAAGACTTCCACTTAGAGCCGAGCTTCATGAGGTATCCGAAACAGTCAGGTCTCGGTATTGATGAGGGCGGCAACTTCATGTTCCGCATTGTTACTTCAAGCCAGCCATCTCGCTGGAATATATTTATTAGATGTATTAGAAAAAATAACGTATCGACTTACATGGCAGAGCCATAAGTATTCCTGTGAACGTAGAGATAGTGAAGTTTTAAAAAGACATTCAGTTTTAAAAAATACAACAAATGAATATTTCAGCCATCCAGGGTGGATAGCTGAAACATTCTTGAATTTCTATTCTATCTGAAACTGAAACCCTGACTTCATGCCACCGGAAAGTAAAACTGGTAGCATAATCCTCTTGTGACATTCTGGGACTTTACAGTTTATATAAAGTACTAATGTATCTGTTTTTTAGTATTTAGGAATTCATTTCAAAGCTATATTAGCAAACAACTAATTCCATACCTGATTACTTGCATCAATAGCATGTCCTATAACTGCGCGCCATCTAGCGGCCGCCTCCGCAGTGTCAGCTGCGAGTTGCAACCTCGTGCCTCCGCCTCTTTGCAATCGGAACCCATGCGGTCTCCCAGTTTCCTCTTCAGTGAGTTGATAGTTCACCAACATAAGAGCTCCCACGGGATGAATGCTCTGGAATTGATGAGTATTTAGTTTAGTTGGCGTTGTGTAGATGGCGTTGTTTTTAATTTTGATTCTGGTTGGATTAAATTAGGGTGATTCTTGTTGGAATCGTATAGATTATTTACCTTCATTTACACAATCAAAATTGTAAACTGAAACTACGTATGAATCCTCCAATCAGAATTCGTCTGATTATATCATCGGTCAGTCTCTATAAACCATCAATACCGGTAATCTCAGAGAGCAGATCAAATTTTGACTTAACTATGCTTTTGAACTGATTGATAGTCTCTTATTTAGGTTAAAAACAGATATATAACAATATTGTTAGAAAGAACAATTTTTAAATGCATCACTAATCATCCGTGAATTGCAAAATAGTATGGTAAAAATCAAGCCTTACCGTAAATATAAAACTACTTACCGAATCAGTTTTGTAATAGTACAAGCAGTTGTCCTTCTTCAGGACGAACCACCGCCGGGTCCATCGCGGTGGATGATGAGGCTTCAGCGGTGCCGCCCGCCAGAGGTACCCGGAGTACAGCGCCGCCGGGCCTCCCTCGTGGGCTAAGGAGGCTACCACTTCGCAAGTACGTGCCACCTGCATACAACTTAGTTTCAGATGTTGCATATTACTACTGTTAAATATTGGAACGAAGTTCCATATCGCGCGTTGCGAAAGGGGGCTAGACGGAAAAAATTGTAACGACAGTTTTTAGGCCAGAGAGGGACAGGCAGAGAAACTTGCGCACGCCAGAGAGAGACAGACAGTCTCTCTCTGGCGTGCGCAAGTTCGCATTGAACAGTGTGGTGTCGCGACGATTATTTTTGTTGATAATAAATAAACTTCGTTCCATCCGGGTGTCGCATCGCATTACAGAAAGATTCTGTCAATGTCAATGCGTTTTTATTGGTCGATCGAGCTCCGTCAGCTCCCCTTGAATAGAAACGCAATCTAACAAAGACAGTCTTTAATACTTGTGTTAATACCATGTTAATACTCACATCTAGGTAATTTGGCAGAAATATAGGATAAAATAAATAAATCCATATAATAAAAATGAATTGCTGTTCGTTAGTCTGCTTAAAACTCGAGAACGGCTGAACCGATTTGGCTAATTTTGGTCTTGAAATATTCATGAAAGTCCAGGGAAGGTTTAAAAGGTAAGCGACGGAATAAATGCGGGTGCAACCGCAGGGCGCAGCTAGTATAAAATAAATATACCCGGACAAATTCACTCACTGTTAATTAGACCCAAATTTAGCTCTAAGCTTGTTATATAGTATCTAAGTATATATACACAAATTCTTTATAAGAATATATAATTGACACCCAGACGTCGTCGCCAACAACTATGTCTTCACATATTGTTCACTCCAGGCGGGAAGGTTGGATAGAGTTCGTAAGGAACTCATTCGTATGAATTGGTGTAGTGATAGGTTTTATAGCCAAAAGTAACAATTTGTCCATTAATATTAATTGATGTATTCAGACAAAAGTGATCTACAATACTTACATCAAGTTCCAGTATTTCAGATCCAGAGTGGGCTATCTTAACCACTTCTGAATGAGTCTTGTCCAATACATTGATCCCTGAAAAATACAATATACTAAACTAATTGCGACTGAGATTTTTCATACGGCCTTACATGTCTCGAGAAAGAAAACGGCATGTAAAAATATTCTCAACCAATTACCAATATTTTTACATTGAAACTTAAAAATGTACCAAACGTTTGACTTCATTACAAATACACGATTTTCTAACGAAGCTGCATTTTGTAGATTCATTATAATTAAAATGTTAAGTGAAACAATGAACACGTAGGCATCGAGATCTTTCAAGTAACATTATATCGAAACAATAATATCCAGTTAAAAAAGTAAGAAAAGTAGTACCATTGACAGCAATAACAATGTCCCCAACTTCGAGACCTGATGTCTCGGCCGGGGTGTCGGGTTCGATCGCTGAAACCACCACAGGCTTGCTCCCGTGGATCCGGAAGCCAAACTCTTCATTACCACGCCTTACCACCACAGTTTTATCGCTTTCTGCAAAAAGTAATGTTGTGCAATAAAGGTGTCAAGTCAATTCAGTGAAAATGATTAGGTGAGCTTAATACATTCTCTGCACTTCAATATTTGGTATGTTTTGGAGATGCAATAGTTGACATGAGATTAAAGAAAAAATTATAGTCTAAATATTGACATTAAGAGACTGTAGACTAAACAGACATCGTAAATATACATTTTGTGTATAATTAAATAAATATTAAGAAATTCTGAGCTGTAATAATCTTTAAGAAACATTTTTCTCAACCCATCACTTCTATCCATACGGCTTCTTATAATATAACCACCATATTTAAATAGAGCAAAAAAATCTTTAAAAAGAAGTGCTTCGATTTTAAAATAGACCTTACCCAATTACAAAACCATTGAGATCCAATAAATGCCGAGCCGTCTGCGTCATAGCACGTGTTTTCTTATCAAATAGTACAATGATGATGGCCTAGAGACGGCCGTAAACCCTCAGAAAATGTACGACCCTGACATAGATAGAATGTCCCGAAACCGGGACTAACATACCCGCAAATATTTGCACCATACACTTTCTACATTAATTTGGCCTTGGTCCAAACACTTTTGATTTCCATTCATTCATTTTATCAAATCTTAATGGATTGTTTTATGAAATGCTGTTTGAATTCAATGTTCGAAATAGACTGCTACATTAAACATGCCAATGTTAGGAGTGAAAATGTTTAGTTTGTTTCAATATATAAGTTAGCAATGATCCAGCATAGCATTGAGCAGATGATTGATAAAAGTTAAGTAATGGTAAAATGAAGAACTTGAATTTCACAATATCATTCATGTATGAAAAATCCTGAGTAAACGACCCAATGCAGTTTCAGGTGATTCCGTGCTTCGGAGGGCACGTTATGCCGTCGGTCCCGGTTACTTTCTACGGATAGTAGTCGTTACATGAGCCATGTCAGAGGCCTTTGGCGGCTCAATAACTCTGACACCAGGATTGGTCAGGTTGACCATCCACTTGATGAAGAAGAAGAAGTGCAGTTTCAATGCTGATTAAATATGTTAACGATGGAGTAGTTAATTGAAAAGACTTATTATTATTTATTAAGATTATATTAATTTCAGTAACGTTAATAAAATATTATATTTGTTAATAAAATTCACATTACCACATGGTTCCAAAGCTACTAATTTGTTCACTTCACATTGTCGACACCATAACACCAACATCAATTTAAAAATCTCTTCCAATTTCTGTCTCAAATTTCCTTTGGGGCTCGTCAAAACTTCTTTGACTAGAAAATAAAATATCTTTCTGTTATATTTGCAGTTGATTCTCTAAAATGTGCCACTTATATGAAATTTCACTTACACGAGCGCCCCATTTTCACTTTTTGCTTCGCCACGTTTTTAGGTCTTCAAGTTTGACACTAATCACAATTGTCCTAGTCTTTAAAACTGTACTTTGTATTATGTCACTATATACACTAATCACCACTTAACATTGTTCATAGTAAATCAATATAACCGTAACATTACTAAGCCAGTTCAAATACAAAAATACATCCACCAACTAGCCGCAGTAGCGTTTCGTCAACAACTGAGCTCTGACGTTAGAGACGCTACAAAAATTAAATATAGTTCAAACGATTCTAATCTTTAATTCGACCATTTTATTCGTTCCACCTTTGAAATACATTTCGATCATCCGCTTAAATAAACACGCATAGCTCAAAGAAACTCAAGGACACAACAGCATTGACATATTTTTCAGAGTGTTACAGTGAGTCATTGAAAGTAATTACATCACAGAGCAAAAAAAATGTGCCAGAAGATAAGTAAAAGAATTCAGAGGACGCTTCTAAAATAATAGGTGATGCTATTTAAATATAAAGAGTACTAGAAATAGTTCACACGTCACCAGAAATCGACCAGTTAAAGAATTTCGTTTGCAGTGACGTAACGCAGTAACTGTGCCGTAAAGGTGATTGGCTGAAGGGCGTTATAATTAGCAACAGACAGCGCAATCTTAATATATCACATAAATTATATAGTTAACGTTATCATTTAATGTTATTAATATGATCATCTACTACTGTAAGGAGGTAATTTAATATAATGTCAATAAACCATGGGTTTTTATCACCAATAAAGCGAAGTGCTGTTCCCATGATTCCTAAATTATTTTACAACCTTTTCCAAAATCTTGCTAACGGAATCATATTTTCAAATATCAAAATTTCACATATGATTTATTAAAACCTTTCCAATGTCCTTATTCGATGCTTGTACATCCATAAAATCAATTATGATGAACGTATCAAATTGATGGTTATTAAATTTTATATGCCTAGTTTTTGTCGTCAATTTTTATGTTGGCGACCATCGCAGTTTCCAATAAATTCGATGGAGTAAATCGGTTAGTCACCGGGTTGCGTGACTTGGGACTTATAAAATCGCTATGGACCGTAAAAATAGTGCTTTATTCCAAGTACTAGCAACGCAAAACCAAACTGCAGATTTAACGATAGTTGTAATAGATGTATACAGGTTTGACTTTCCATTATGTTTCTGTGTTATTGGCTACAGACACGTGATAGTAACAAGAAGGCATTCGTTCAATATTTCACTGTTCTTACGATTGTATGCAAAAATATTACAGAATTATTTTCAAACCTTATTCATTTGTCTGTTCCAAAAACAAATTGTATAAATTAATTGCCGTCATCATTGCATAACTTGGTGTTTTAAACCGTTTTGGCAATTTGTCTGTTGGTTTGTAGCTATCTGTTAGAATTAATGACTGATTAAAAAAACAGACAACTTGCACTAGGCGAGCGTGGTGATTACGTTTAATCCTCCTCACTGTACTATTATCTTCAGTGGGATAAAAGGCCTTTGCGCAGCAGTGGAGCATTATTACTGGCTAATACTCTATTTGATTTTTGTCTTTTTCTGATAATACACGTAATTTCTTTCTTTTTCATTCGACCATAATAATTGTTTGTGTTTTTTCGTGCATGTGCATTAATGATTGAGCTTCATATTATCTAAGATTTTCTTTCATTGATGTCTTTCATACTTTTCCTTCATGTATTGATATTACTTACCAAAAGAGTTATCGGCTTGCCGTCTATTCAATTCGATGCAAGCTCGTCTATGAACAAGTCTGTGAGTCAAAGCGACGTAACGTTTGTTGAACTCGGATTCAGACTCTGTAGGATCGTCTTTTGATCTGTCAATAATGTCGATTATATCTGGAAATGAATTACTGGGTGATCACAAATGGCAATTATCAGATGAATAGATTTTGAATGTTATCTGGTGTGTATGCTTATTAGTTTAGAACTGGCCAGCTTCGCACAAGGTTAGTACTCAACGGTATATATGCGAATCAGTCTAATAAAATGGTACAACGATAAAAAAATTGGTCCTATGGCAATTTGAATTTTTTTTATATGATTTTTTGACATTTTAGTATGTATTAATTTTTAATATGACATGGTTCTAACAATATCTTCAACATTTTTATAGGCTTAACTGTTTAATCATACCATTGTTTAACTGCCACACTTGGAGACGTCCATTAAATGGACACTTAACTAATTTACATTACTTTTCATACAATACATGGCAAAATCACTCATTTAATCACATGACTAAGGAAGCATTTGACATATTTGACGATCGTTAAACGTGTTCTTTGTTTACCTGGAGGTATTCTAGTCCAATGATCATCGTTTTCCGACAGCAAAATCCAGTTGCCACACCACCAAGGAGCTGCATATATTCCCTTTTCATCTTTACTACCTTCAGCACCATCAGAACTGCCTGAACATTCTTCTTGTTCTGTACAATGAGATTAAGTTATAAGAAATTCCCGAGCTAATGTAAACGCCTGAAATAAAACTACGAGCAATGCACTTAAGTTATCACGAAAGTATAAGGCGCAAGCATTGTTTAAGAGTAGGAGTCAATAAAATTATTCACATTTTTGTACAGGGATTATGAATAGTATTTACCATCAGGGTCCACACTAGATCCAGCTAGTTTATCCAAACTGTTGCCAGCAGATCTTGCTATGCGAGTATCTTGTGGTTTTTCCGTGCAAGCATATTCCTCCTTTCCTCTTTCCTCCGACTGTAACAGAAAAATAACATATTACTTTTGTTCAGCGTCATAAATATAATAATTTTAATCATATCATAATAATTTTAATCATAAATTAGCAGCGCCCCGTGGTTTTACCCGCATTGTGCCCGTTCAATTCCTGTGGAATTATCGGGATGAAAAATAGCATAAAACCTAACCGTTGGATGTGGCTATCTATTACAAAAATAATTATCCAAATCGGATTGATAGCTTCTGAGATTAACGCGTACAAACAAATTAACAAGAAAATTCATACTCAGTTTTATTACCTATGTAAGTGTAGATAAAACCTTACCTTGGCCCTGACATCCTGTCGATGTCGATAATGCTTGGATTTATCTTCAGATCGGTATCGTTTGTCAAGTTTTTTATACAGTCTTGCTCCAGTTGCGTGTTTCTTGCTTGAATTACTGCACGAAGGAGAATCAGCAAACCCCGCCGGTGCCGGTACTATGTCCGGCGTAGCATCTGCGTATGACTCCTGTAAAATAGGTTTTTATGTAGATCATACATACTCTAAGATGATCTAAAAAGCGCGATGTTTTACTCGCGCTTTGCCGGAATTTCGAGATGAAAGTCTATAATCGCGTGAATGTCGTTATAGTATACTTATTGTTTTCCAATTCAAACCGCTAGTTCTGAGATTAGCGCATTCAAACAAACTCTTCGCTTAATTATATTCTTTCTTAGATGTCCTACAATTCCGACTGAGTATCTGTTTTATCTTCTTTTGACCATGTCTTTGCCAATAACAACAAAGTTGTTCTATTTACAAAAATAAATAAATCGATTAAAATATTGTTAAATTTAAAAGTGTCTTACATCAGTATGAGAGGTCCTCGACGCCATGCTGTCATGCTCATGAGTGGCTGTAACAATATGAACTTCTTTGCCGCAATGAAGACAATGCGCTTTGGCCTCACACTCTGCCGTATCCAAACTGTGCTCTGTTTGTTCAGAATAGAATACGGAATCTGACCCTGGGGAAACGGAACGGAGAGACTCTGCTGATGCAGCTTTCGCGAATTTGCCATCTGCAAAATAGCATGATTGTCCACCGTCAGATAAAATCCTGACCTGATTGGTTGTCCCACGGTATATTTTTACTTGCGCAGATAGATAGTGTTAAATTGCAATGGATGACATTGATTGGAATTTTATTTGATGTCTGTTATTTGCCACGGCATATTTTTACTTGCGCAGATAGTGTTAAACGGCAAAGGATAAAATTGCTTGGACTTTAAGTTAAGTTGATGTGTTACTTTATTTGATACTGGTCAGTTAGACCTAAACTAAGCTCTAAGATTGTGTTATGGAATCTAATTAACTGATACATAAACAACAAACACAAATAAGTACTTGTACTTTTATAATTAACTAGCTGTGCCCCGCAGCGCCCCTGTGGGAACTTTCGAGATTTTTATTACTCATTTTCTTATATAAAAACCTTGTCCTGACAATAAGGAACATATTAAAAAAAGAATCATGTAATTTGGTGCAGCCGTTCTGAAGTTATGCGCTTAGCAACACATTCAGCGATTCATTTTTATATTATAGATTATTATTGTTTGAATGAAAATGGTTCCACCTTTTGAGGCACTTAGGCAGGTTTATAGATACAATCGTTTTTCTTAGAATACTTTTTTATTACTAATTACCTCTGTAAGTTTGTTCAATACCTTTCTCTTGCTTCCTATGATGTCTTGGCGATGTAGTCGGGCTTTTGACGTAGCGTAATGGAGTCAACCTCGACCCAGCACAGGTTAAGGTTCTAGTTGTTTCTATATCTTCCGCCTCTAAGGAACTCATGTGAGGAACTGTTGGTATGGACTGCTTCCGTCTAGGTAAGCTCCCTGGTAATGATATGCTTTCGTTTGAACCACTTTTTCTTCTCGGCCTAGAACGTACAAAGGGTTAGTAACTAATCTATGTAGAATTAAATGAACTACAGTTAAATTATGATTTACTAGCAATTATACCTCGTGTTTTAACCGCATTGTGCTTGTTCCCGTGACAATTTCGGGATGAAAAAAACTTGCGAACTTGTGAATGGCCATTACAATAAAAAAATTTGAAACCGGATTGCTAGTTTCCGAGATAAGCTCGTTAAACATCGAAAAAACAAACTATTTATTATATTAGGATACATTTCATTGATTGAAGGTGATTTACCTGTAAGCAGTATGATTATTAGTGACAGGAGATTTCGCATTGTTAGAATTAGCACCAGTTTTTCTTCGAGGACTATCTCGCAATCTTCTATGTTTTCTGGGAGAAATGTTTCCGTTACCTGAAATTATTTTACAGTTTAATTATTACTACCACTGTCTTCAGCCTCTAAAAAGATTTTGGTTATAGTTACCTTCTTTTCTGTACTGTTCACTAGAATCATCGGAAGTAGGTATATTCAAATGAAGTTTCATATTAGATCCCATACCTTCTCTTCTGTCATAATGTGGGGTTCTATAATTATGACCATCAAACGTTTTATTATTCGTTGGACTTTTAGCTTTCAGTTTGGTTCTTTTCACGTATCTTTCCCTTTCTGGCGGTCTTTTTGTTTCCGATTCTTTGTCTTTTCCCATTTTATCTTTTATTGACCTTTCAATGTCAATAGGTTCTCTGGGTGACGATTGAACACTTTTCGTTTTTTCAAAATGTGCTTTCTTCTTTCTAGTTGTTTCTGATTTCTGGTTTTCTTCGGGAGGTGACTTTAAACTGGTAGGTTTGAATATACTGCGTTCTGATTTTTGACTAATAGTGTCAACATCTTTAGCAGGTTTTTTGCTCCAATCATCTTGAGAAGTTGAAACGGAATCATCATATGATTTCGAAAATTCAAGAGTAAACGCTTTCTTTTTCCGTCTTTTCTCTTCAGTTAGCCATGTTTTTGGTCGGTTAGTAGATCTGTATTTTTGGGAATGTTTGTATGCTGAAATTTGTAATGATGCAGAATGAAATAATGCTTTATGATGATATGTATACTAGGTATCTACTACTAAACAGCTTTATAAAAAAAAGAAGCTATACATACTTAACCCACCATCATCTTCATCTTCTACTGGACTCTCATAATATCCTGACGAAGAGTAATGTGCGCTTCTTTCATCATCAGACAAGGAACCCTTTATAATAAACAAAATAACTTAGTCCACGACATCAAAGTATGGTCATTTTTTTACCCCTAAGATGAAATTCAATCATAAGCTTCATTTAGTTCAGACAACATACAATGGTTTCAGTTTCTTTAGGACGTGACATTGAATCATATTCTTTGACGCACGGTAACACTCAAGTTGAATAACAAGTAGTAGCTTACCATGACGTCATTTATCTGTTGCTTCAAAATACTACTTTGCAAAAGCTACAATGCTACTTATTTGTGTCGTTCTAAAATCAAATAACTTACAATCATTTTTGGTACAAGTTGTTCTTTAGGCTTAACAGGACTTGTTATAATTTTTTCTTCCTTAACTTCTTTGACACTATCCTTAATTTCGGTTGGTTTTTCAGTCTGTTTCTTTACGGGTAAATCTTCTGTGACGTTGGGATTCGAACCACCTAAACTATAACTACCACTCGAACTGCTCTTTCCGCTGATTGTACCTTTTATTGTCTGCAAAACATAATAATGGGAATATATTAAAAACAAATTAAAAGCAATATCAATTAATAAGGAATGTTTACATACTTTTGTCTTAGCAACTTCTTTATTTTTAAATTCAGTCTTTTCTCTCCTAGTTTGCTCTTTGTTTGGAGTAATTTCTGCTTTTATCTCCATTCTTTCAACACATGCTTTTGGTAACCTTTCAGGGAGCGGTAGCGGTGGCGAAGCTAAGTCTGGTACTATGAAGTCATCATTGATTTGTAAGGGAGGTGAAAAGCTTGGTACGATGAGATCTTCAGCTATATTGTCTGTTCTTGTGGAAGAATACAGACTGGATGCACTTTCAAATGATGAACCTTCTTGGGCTTTATTGTTTTCTGGATCTAAAACATAAAAAAATATTTTAAATACTATTTAAGAATTATATGCTCTGTAATGACATTTGTATAAATATAAAGAATAGCCTACTTTGATGATTCTTGCTATTGCTTTTCTTAGAGCTATCGGAATTAGCTGTAACATAATCTTCAGTAGTAGTTGTACTCTCAGATACATCAGTGTTCATTCTACCTGAATCAGTTCTAGCCAAACTTGTTTCGCTTCCAGCTGCTTTAGCCAATGGTGGCTCAGATGGTGACTCAAGAATTTGATTCGGTAAAGTTCCATTTGGTTCTTTTGGTTGTGCTCTTCTTTGCAAGTCTCTTCTTCTTGATGGACTTAAAGCTCTTTCACGTTTCTTATTTACAAAGCTTGGAGTCCTTTTGAAGGGAACGTCTGCTAAATCTATACTGGGATGGGTGATTGCTATTGCTGGTGTGTGGTTCACTTTTGGAGGCGCACTGGGTGAAATGGTTTTTGATGTTGGCTGTTTGGTTATTGGTTGTAGAACAACGTTTGGTACCACCGCTGGTGGAGATAATGAGGCTCTGGCTTGAGCTGAACTGGAACTTGATGTGTCTAGTTTGTTTCTTGGTGATGTTGGTGATTGACTCTGGAAATTGCGATGTATGTTATTAGGTCAAATCGTGGAACTGCGTACTATGTAATTCCAATAAGAGAAATAATCCTTTTGAAACTTTGACTTTGACTTTGAAAAATACCTGTGAAGCATCAAACTCCTCATCTAAAGCGTCCGTATCCAATGAAGAACGTTGCTGATGTTGTAGTAGTAGTAATTGTTTCCTTCTTGATGTTGGAGTTAACAGTGCAAGGGCCCCCGGTGACGCAGCTAGCGAACTTAAATCAGATGAACTGAAAATGTACCATGTACTTTTATTACCCACTAATAAAAATAATATAGAGCGTGGGTGCATGAAATAATAACAAAAATATAATATACCTTACGACTGTCCCATTTTCAGTACCAGAGTCTACTTGCAATACTGTAGTTTGAGATTCATTCCACATACTATCAGAATGATCCCTGAAATAAAAAATAATCATTTAAGATATATTAACCTTTTCCTCAACTTAATAAAGCAGATATTGAAAGAACTAACTATTAAAATGTAGAAAGATCTAGAAGTTCTAACCTGCTTTGATCAACTGTCAGCGATTCATTAGAAGCACAAGGCGAAGTTTTTTCTAAAGGAGCGAGGATAGTAGTTACGTTATTGGAAATAATAGCTCTTTTAATTTTTTGGTCCACTTCAACGTCCATGGTTCTGTCAGGAGAACCTGGACTAGATTTGGCAGTGCTAGAAATAAAAATCTTAGTTAGACACATAAAACGTCTGATTCAATTCATTGCAATGGCCATTTCTTACTTCAATACGAGAAGATAACTAGATAACTATAAAAAACCTTTCGAGCTTCTAATGTTTTTTATGCGTAAACTAAAATGTAACAAATGACCACTTAAAACACATTAAACATTGAATAACACACACAACACTGACTGAATTTGATCGTGCTTTTAACGAGATTTGGGACACGAAATGAATCTTCGGCTTTAAAAAACAAAAGACAAACAAACTAAAGCACAAACATTCAAAATGCAATCTAAACAAGGAAGGGATACTAGTATCACAGGTCTTCAACTGTTTTGCCAACACTGATAAGCCCGATTCTGCCAATAAGTGTTCATACCTTTTATCAGGAATTTCGATATCCTTTTTAATAATTATCTCAATTTTTTCTTCAAAACTTACACTTCGATTTCTAAATGGCTCATGCTTGTAACTAATATATTTTTCATGAAAGTCTTCATATGGTGCATTTCCATCTGAAGAACTATGGAGAAAATTATGTGGTGGCAAATGAAGGCAAGGCAATTCCAAAATGTATTAGTGTCATTTAGTAAATGATTCATAAACCATGTCTAGTGTTGTGTCGGCATACCTATATCGGCATACCTATGTGTCGATTTTCAATAGTCAGTGCGAAAATCTAAGTTTCACTTTCACTCTCAATGCAAAAACAGCTTAATTAATACAATTATTTATATCCGGTACTTACCTAAAAGAACCGTCTGGTTCAAATCCAAATATACCTTCGTCTTTGATAGGTGTTTGAGTATAATTTTGACCTATGTATTGTCTATACATAGCTTCCCTTTCTCTATCTTCTCTTGTCATATTTTCTTGACTTGTTGACATTACTAAGGGGGCATCTTTGACACCATCTCCGTTGGTAATTTCTGTTTTTCTTCTAAAAAGTAAAGGAAATTTTAATATAAGTTTTTAGATACAAATTTTATAAGACTACCTGTTCCGCAGTGTGGTTCCACCCGAATTCAACAGATGGCGCTAGTATCCTGTAGATCCTGCTTACGTTATTTTCCTGGATTTAGTGGGATTGCGCCCATACAATTTTTGTTATGCAGGAAAAGATCTTCCTCATAATAAAATTAGAACAGATAAATTTTATTTCTCTTACTTACACATCTAATAATATTTCACCCTCCGAAAGAGTTTTTTGTAACATCCTTTTATTTTTCCTTCGAAGCGTTGTGAAAGGAATAGCTTCGTCGTCAGGTCTAGGTTCAAAGTCAATAATAATCTCTTTTTCATTCTTTTCACTATCATCTGTGGTAGTAGCAGAAGTCTCAGTAGAAGGTTCCGATTGGAATGTAGGAGTTTTTGAATATGGATGTGAATTTATAGTTTTCTGCGAAGCATCGCTTGTGCTTTTCGATAAAATGGACCTTAAACATTTCTCTCCTTTCGCTTGCTTGGCTATTTCTTGTTGTAAATATTCCAAATTTCTCCGATTTAAAGCCATGCTTTTTTCTAACGTTTCAATGTCATCATCGACTGTGTCATCTCTATCGCTTTCGTGAATAAATTGGAAGTTTTGCTGAAAGTATTCTTGGGCTTGTCGTTGTAAAGCGGTTAACTCTGATTTGTCCACTTGCGATGAGGCGGCTGATTTCATTGAACATGACGTGACGTCATCAGAATCGCCCCTCATTAGTGGTGATGATGGAACGTGGGCAGGTGTGGGCGACCGAGGTGATCTGGGCGGCTCTTCTGACTGTGTTCGGTGAAGTTTTTCATGTTCACTTCCCACAAAGCTGTAAATAAATGATATACACTAAGTTGCAGGCTACTTTTATTTAATTAAAAGTGCAGTAATAAAATTTTAAAATTAAAGCACATGAGAGCCCAAGTGACAAATGCACGTCCTAGTTAGTTTTGGCGTAAAAATCATGCAAGTAAAAGTTGAACTAAATAGTTGAATAATGTTAGGGTTAAATAAAACAGACTTAGATGGAAATAATTGGAGACCTCTTCCCATTAGTAGAACATAATTAGGTTTCAATTACTAAAATGTTTTATGCCCTCTTGATTCATACATACCTGTCAACAATAGCCGGTATATCGCAAGGAGTATCCCGTCCAGCTAAACGATCACCTCCGACTTCAGAGAATGACTTTGTTAACCTTCTTGCGCCTACTGTGTAACCATTAGTTTGTACACCAGCCGCTACCATTTTGACCTGAAGATATCAGCAGATTAAAAAAATGGAATAACAGAAAATCATCTGTGGTTTATTTGTTATTCTATTTTTGAAATCAGTTCAGTTGCTATAAACAAATGACGATCTCCTCACTGCCTCCTGTCAAAAACTATGATAACATGTTACGATCACTAGACATTTCTTGATATTTTGTTAATAGATAATAACATAGCTTGCAAAATGATTGTCACTTGTCTAGGAAGACTGAAACCTCATAGTTTTTTTCGGGGTTCATACAATATTTTGATAGGTTGTACGAGTATGATCGACATCAACAATTATTGTATAATACACACTTTTGTCCAATTTATATCTTTGTAATGACAAATTAAGAGTATTATATATGTTACCGACAATCTGTATAATTCAGGCATTCTATACAAAATCTAGATAATGTATAAAATACCGGAAACGTGCGGGTAATGTATGAAATATAATTTCTTCTGTAACTCGCCTAAGCATTCTATACAATACTGGATTATACAGATTGCCGGTAACATACACATACATATTAGATGTAGTTTCCTTTGATATGCTTCTGATTTATTGAACTATTTGGCATGAAAATAAAGTTGCTATTACGTACCCTTTTTATAGTCCGTGGACTTAACGATAAATAGTTCGGTGGTAGGGGTTTCCTTCCTAAACACACTTCGGTTTGGGTCGCCTGAGTTCGCATTACTCCCTTCTTTATCGAGTCTGTAAAGTGTTCGGTAATAGGCTTAGGAAATTGTAAAAAGGTCTCTATTGTACACGTATTAAGGGCTAGTAAATACATTGTATTGGTTTAAATGTTATTCGTAAGGCATTAGGTTACTTTAGTTGGTGAAGTATATTGTTCACACTACGGCAGTTTACGTTAGCAAGGTCTACCGTTTACCGTTTGGCTTAATCCTACTAATATTATGAATGCAAATGTTTGTGAGGATGTACATATGTATGTTTGTTACTCTTTTACGAAAAAACTACTGGCTGGATTTGGATGAAACTTTACAGTAATATAGGTTATACATTAGAATAGCACATGGGGTAGATTTTATTCCGAAATTTTCACTGGCACAACGCGGGTAACACTGTAAACGTAGTTTCAATTCAAAACGAGTATAGATCGCTTAAACATAAGAAACCACTCACCTAAAACAACAACCTTAGGCTGTTCAGTTTGCATTGGCCGTGGCACTGCCTGTACCGTATGGTTGGGCACCTGCATCATAGGCGGGGGGTAGTGCATGGGCCCCGTCGGCGGCGCGGGGGCTACGAATTGGGGGTAGGGGGGGAACGGCTGGTACATCACTGGCAATGTGTTATAGGGTTTGGGTTCCGGCTGAAATGCAGAGAAAAAAGAATTTCAAAGTTTTGAATTAAGAATGTCTTTTATTGTACTGTTTTAAATTATGAACACATTCTTAATTTAAAAGACATTATTATATTACGTTGATGGGATAAATTGTTTAAATTTAGAATCTTTGAATTAAATTAAACGTTCGATTCTTAAAAACTTTCAATCTCATTTACAAAAGTAAGGTTTTTCTAAGTAGGGTTTTCCGTTCTGTACCACTGGGGCCACAAACGGAAAAATCTTCCGTTCCGTGCTACTATAATTATTATAATAAATACCTACTTATTTATATCTTACCAGGTTTACTGACGGTACAAAACGGAATCTTTTATCCTGCCCTGTATCTTACGATTGTTTTCCTAACATCGCTCTACTTATCAATCATAAGCAAATAACGAGCCTCCCAACGAAATGGTTCTAATAGTTCTCAAGCGCATCAATTCAATTTATCCCTTCCTTCTCCCTTATTTGATTTATGTGTATCTTACCTTAACAACACGTCCATCAATCAATCGCTCGCAATCTCTTCGGAATCTATTCCCTCCAACTGCTGCGGGCATCACAGAGTCATCGAAAGTCGTCAAAGTATGCGAGCGAGCAAATGATACGTGTTTTGTTCTGAAATTGTAAGATGAAGTGTTAGAATATATAAAGTGTTTTGTCTTTTTTCTCTTCGGAAAATTTCGTATTTCAGAAAGTGACAAACCATTACATAGCTAAATTGTTCTTAATACGCGTTTTTTAATATGGCCCTAAGGCGTTGTCCTAATAGAACGCGAATCGCGCGAATTTTACTCGTACGAACGCGCGATCAAACATATTGAACTCTAATAGGTGTCCTAACTGACAATCGCACGACGCGGTCTCAAATGTATGAAACACGCGATGGTCGCATCGCTCCCATCGCGCATTCGCGTTCTATTAGGACAACGCCTAAGAGTTCACCTGCGATCACGAGTAGTGCAATCAATTCGAAAGGTCGGGAAATAAGATGTACGTGTTTTAAAAAATAAAACGAGAATAGACTCGTGTCAGTTACATTTAATAAGCTTTAAGAATCCAATCTAAGATCTTAAAGGAGACACTACCAATTAAATGTATGAAATTGTTGAATTAAAGATTATTTCTCGAGTCGTGATAGCGAGATTTTTGTTGTATGGCGCTGAAAAGTGTCTTACTTAGAGCCGAAGAATGAGAAGGGATTGAAACGCAATTCTATTTACGGGTTCTTTTTCCTCACACGCCAAACATTTAATAAATCCTACGCATCCTAATCTATTATACAGGCTTAAAAACATAAAACCTAACAAAATAATCTTTCTCTAAACCTTAATCTATTAAACTGGTTGAAAAACAAAAAACCCTAAAACACTCTCCAAAATTTAAATGTATAAATCCTTATAAAAGCGTCCCGTTAATTTACAACCAGTTAATCAACAAAGGTAAATTCGGTTAGTGCTGTCAAAGTTATCGCTGAGTGGCTAAACAATGAATTCAGTACAGAATTCGCACCTAAACAAACACCTCTTTATCATTCAAACATAACTCTGACGAGCTCCAAACAATTCTCTCGCACAATGAGAGCCGAACATTTCAGTATTAATTCAGTTACACTGTCCAAAGCATCATTACTGCCTATAATCATTTATGGGCGTGATGGTTCTAATGCCATTCGTCATTTGGGCTTAGAGTGTTGGGATATTTTCGATTATTAATGGAGGTGGTTGGATCATGGAGGTTTTAATCAGTTGATTTGGTCTTGTGATAATGCGGTGAGATTGGAGATCAGTTTAAATTAAGCTATGGTATATTAGAACAAGGATAAATAGGAAATACTGCGTGATGTAACTATCTAATAAGACCTAGGACTAGAGTATTGAAATCTATTAGTAATAGTCTTACTTTTCAAAAATCATTCATAAAGACGATGATTGATGGACGAAAAAAAATTATGCAGTTTTTCTTATCTCTAAAATCGGTGTCATGATTCCTAAGAAAAGATCTTCGCATAGTTTCAGACTTGCCCATACTAACCATTTTAAAAAAGCCACCTTGTAAGTACACAGATCATAATATAAAATATCACGTCATAAATTCTCAGTACGCATTCTTCCTTAATCTCGGCGGCATCAAGTCTAAATTACCGCTATTCACTTACACAGACCCCTACTATATCAAGCATCTAATTATAATAAGAAAGCGTATGCTAAAATATAATATCAGCTTCTAAGCCCTACATTATGTGTAGCGGAAAACATGAAAAGCCCTTATAATAGCCATTATATTGAAGATTACCTGTGCGGTGGTATCGTGAGTGGGGGTGGCGGAGGCGGTGGCGGTATGGGTGTGTGGGCAGGGCAGCTGGAACACACAAAACACTCTTAAAAACAGGACATCAAAGTGCTTTTTCCAATGACTAATCATGTGTCGCGTGTGCCTTTTGGCGGTCAGCTGCAAAGGTGTTACGACCACACAAAAACCACACTTATGCATAAGGAGATAAAGCACGTTTATGTATGCTAAATCATGTGTCGCAAGATGCCTTTTTGTAGCATGTTGAAATGGAAATTAGGATCATTATTATAAGGCAACTTTTCGTGTAAGTGCAATTTTTTTTCCAGTTGTTAGGTTGGTGGCACATGTGACTTGTGGATTTGGCTACATCGATATGCTCAGTTTTTTCACCAATCAATTCAAACCAGCAAATAGCAATTAGCTTTGATGAAAAGATACTCGAGCAAGGTAAAAAGCAATAAGTTCATGTAGGTTAGTGGCCAACCCTGATGTCTGAGATTTTAGATAGCCGAAAGGCCTACGAAATGGTCTGATTGAAACGACCGGAACCGACAAGTTAACGTGCCGTCTGCAGCACGATAGCATTCAGATAGAAATGCCATTACTGGCAAACCAAGTAGTGGCTGAGCTGCACGTTGCTTAACAATAGCAATGAGATAACATCGTTTTACTAAACTACGGCTCGAGCGCTTCAAGCAAGATAGAAAGCTACTATTCTAAGCTCCAATGAATTTAGCAGCATGTTTTCAAAGCTTATCTTTATCCAAACAACATAAAGAGCTATAAATAACCTCTATACAAAACAGCCTAAACAATGTACGAACATTAACTTAATTACACTGTCCATTACACTTAGGTTATGTGGTCATCACAACCACAACAAGCGATAAACCTAACTTTTAACGTCTTAACATAGTTTAATGAAACCTTTTTAAAGAAAAGCGACAAACAGCTGAAAAACAACGTTATTGCTTTTATTTATTTGTTTGTTATGAGTTAGTTTATTATAGATTTAGGTCCTATATTCTTTATTTATCTATACTCATATTATTAAGAGGTATAGTTTGTTTGTATGTTCGAGCTAATCTCGGGAATTACCAACCCGATTAAAATAATTATTTTTGCAATGGTTAGCCACATTCAACGGGAAGGTTAAAGTCTGCTTTTCATACCGAAATTCCCACGGGAACGGGCACAACGTTTAAATATAATTCGCCAAATCTCTCGAGCGAAAAAGGATTTAACGTCAATGAGAGGGTCAATATGAATGTGTATGTTTATGTAATATGAATGAATGTGTTTCCACCTTTACCCTTCAACTAATTGAACTCAAAAACTATTCGACCACTTCAAACGACCAGCAAACATCCTTCATATATCGTCAAAGGTCCATGGGTATGTTTGTCATCAAACAAACGAACCTAACCTTTATTATTTCAACATAAAGGTCGAAATTACTTCGCACGAGTTGTCTCGACGGAGCCATAGTGAAAAGGTCATGCATGCAGAGCATTTTTAGTACCAATTTATGGAACAATATGAAATAAAGTTTTATTGTTTTACCTATTTTTAGAAAGTTTTTGGACCGTATCCAGAATGCAGGGTGAATTCTTCTTGAACTTTAAGAATAATTTTATTCGAAATAAAACGAAAGGCACCCAAGTTGAGCCATCTGACTGAATAGCCTTGCATTAAAGTATCAAAAGAAGTTTCTTTAAATACTGCTAAAATAGCAGTGCTGAGCATCAAATACGTATCAATCGTACGCAAATTTATATTTGCATTGGAATAAAATAATCAAATACTCTAATTGTACGTAAATAAGTTAACATTTTGTTGATTACCCAAAGAGCAGTATTACGACCGCTCAAAGGCCACTCAAAGGCCACTCAAAGTCCAACGATTGAAACAAGCGTGATTGCAAGTTTATTGCAATTTTAAACAACATACCTTCATGCCTTTACACTTTACTACGCAAACAAAAATAGTACTACCGGCTATACAAGTAAGTATCCAAACTGCACATTACTTTAAAATTGTGATGAGTTAACATCACCTAGTCAAACTACGTCACAATCAACTTTTCTACAAAAGCACCAATAGACCTCGGAAAAGCTCAGACGTACCAATATTGCTTTTCACTTAGACTCGTCCTGTCTAACATTCATCTTATTCAATAACTTGCGCTATAACTCAGTTCACAGTGATTCCTCAAATAATATCAGAACTTCATCTTGCACATCGATTAGGTAATTTCCGTGCAATTTCTACGGCGTGGAATGAGTAATATCGTTAGCAGATCGAGTTTGTAACAAGTTTGCGTCTTGTATGGGTTAGGTGTTACTTACTTGTGGGAAGATACAGTGTGGAGTGAAATGTTTAGGGGTTGGCTTTCTATGGAAGTATGGTGATTTTGAACTTTTAAGCATAGGTTTTAGTGATATTTTATACTCTGCTTAAAGTTACAAGTCTTTTCTATGTAACTGCTGCTCTTCTCAAAGTTATTAATGACCAAAGAATGCATACAATATCTGACCGGAGTTTTTATGCAATCCGTAGCCTCGCTCCGCATCAAAGGACAGGCATCCTATCATTGGTTTTCATGCTCAATGACTGCTTTTTGACATGTTATGTAAATAAAAATACGTTATCATTATAAATTAGATAACTGTCGATTTATTCGCCATCTCTGTAAGGCGATAAATTTTTATGACGTCTCTGAATATGTCAGTAAGTGATACTTTGTATAAGTGATACTTTGTATAATTCCTACAGGAACCTTAAGCAATTTTGATTATCCGAAGCGCATCGAAAGCGGACCGCTAGTATATATATAGGTACGGAAAAGCCACCCCTTTCAGAGGCCGTACCATTACAATATTCCATCTTCTAAAATATTCTATCTAACTGCGGTCAACACGAATGCATATCCAGAGAAGCAATAACCATGAACCGTACAGTTTATTAGCCTACCCCGTTTCAGAAACTCGTATGTCGCTTTATGAGTACGCAATAGAATACTAAATATAGTCTAGTATTGTTTTCTCTGTTTGCGGTAAATATTGGTATTTTAATATGTTTTATTTTGTTTATATTTCTACTGTTTTGTAGTCTGTTGAGTATTTGCTAACTTGCTATTTGTTTAATTGAAAATGTAGATCATACAACGCCGCCTGATATTTGTTTAGTATGAAACAGTCGCGATCCAAAGGTACAATAAAGTATAGATACATTTGTCTATGTATCTATCTACCATAAATTGCAGATTAGATGAAAACAAAGTAATACTATGTTAAACTAACAAATTGACAAAATAATAATTTTGAAGTTTCGTTATGACGCTAATTAAAAATTAACTAATAACATTTAACTTTTATATAAAACCATTTAACGAGGTTCATCACTTCTAAAACTGATTTACTGCAATACCCAATGGTAGTAAAAATATTGAGTAAATGGTACAAATTCGTTCAATCATTTTGAGTAGGTTAGTGGCCAACCTTATTGTCGGAGTTTAAACCGCCTAAAGGCCTCCGATATTGCCTATCGATTGAAACCACCGAGACCGATTGCTTAACGTGCCCTCCGAAGCACGGTAGCGCTCAGATAGAAATGCCACTATCGGCCACCCATCTAAGTAGGGGGCGAGCTGCACGTTGCTCACAATCAACTGATATCGCTTGGTCAAACTACGCCATGAGCGCTACGTAAAATAAGTCAATGGTACAAGTAATAGATGATTTGTGTACCATTAGTACGGGTCCTTAACTGAAAATACGGTACCGGTGAAGAAAGCATGAAACTTGGCATGAATGTAGCTGTCATATACTTGCTTTAATTTCGATATGGAAGCATGTCAACAAATTATCATGCTTTCTTCATAAAGGTACTATACAATTGATTTTTGTTAGGACATGGAACCTTACTGTGTGTCTCTTACAATAATAGATGGTGATTTTAACCCCATAATTAAGGGTAATACTCACGGTATTATCGAAGGCGGTCTCGGCAAGGAGCCACCTCTTGTAACTGACGCGATTTGGTCCACATTATAATTCTGCGGCCAACCCGCGTTATCTTCTATTACCGATCTGAAAATTGAAATTACAATTTTAAAACATTCATTAAGTTATCTTGCCCGATTAATTGAGGGTGTAATAATTGGGGAGTGAGTTGAAAAATTGATTCTGATAGGGGTTGGTTTTTTTGATTTATACTAATATTACAAAGAGGTAAAATTTGTAAGTTTGTTTGTATGTTCAAGCTAATCTCAGGAGTTACCAGCCCGATTTGAATAATTATTTTTGCAATGGATAGCCACATTCAACGGAAAGGTTATAGGCTATCTTATCCCGAAATTCCCACGGGACCGTTCCCGTTGTGCCCGTGCACAACGCGGGTAAAACCGCGGGGCGCTGCTAGTTATGAAAATATAATGTTGTTTCTTGTTTTTAAGACTTTGTTTATTACTTGTGAAAACTCAAAAAAATCAACAGGCCCTTGAAGTACCACGGTGTAAACAACGACGACTAGCAACTTCTTTATGAAGAATATTTAAGATTAGTGTTGTTAGATTACTGCTTACTCTACAATTGTCTGTATTAATTTAAGAAAAATCGCTAGATGACGTTATTTATTGCACCATGGCACTTCTGTAATAGAACACTTAAAATGGTATCGAAAAAACTAACATTTTATTCAGTCAAGTGTTATTTTTACATATTTGGAATAAATAACTATTAAATCAGAATAAAATACTATTGATCTATACTAATATTATAAAGCTGAAGAGTTTGTTTTGTTTGTTTGTTTAAACGCGCTAATCTCAGAAACTACTGAACCGATTTGAATAATTCTTTCACTGTTAGATAGTCTATTTATCGAGGAAGGCTATAGGCTACATTTTATCCCGGATTTCCTACGGGAACGGGCACAACGCGGGTAAAACCGCGGGGCGCTGCTAGTATATTGATAAAGACCAAACAAAAATAAAATAGATTGTAAGCAGATAAGCCCTAATAAACTTTTCTCAATTACAAAGCAAATGAAATATCTCAAATTCTTCAAACGAATGGTCCAATAGAACATGAGCTAAATACTATTCTCCTGTTCCCTCCATTAGTCGCCAAGTTATTCAGATGAATACGAAAAACAATTTCAAGTTGTCAATTTCAAGAGCTTTGTTTTTATCGGACTTAGAAAAGCAATTCTGAAGAAAATAAAGGAAAAAGCACTTTAATATAAGAAATAAGAATAAGAAAGGTAAGAAACACTTGATTTTCATTAACTTAGGGCAGGCACTATACTTGCTAAATTTTTAATCTGAATCCGAATTTTTGAATTTTGAATTCAGAACGCCCGAATTGTGCCGATATGCGTGGCACAGTTAACGCGTGCCACGCACATTTTGATTTTTCAGAACGATCTGTAAAATAACTGGAAAGAGGCAAATTTATTTTTCAGACATGTTTGAACCAAAGATCCTGAAAACCAGTTTCTATTTAGAAACTGGATTAAGACCGAGATTCAGCAGAACCAGAAATCAAGAACCTTTAAGTTGGAACATATTTTTTTAACAATATCCTTAAAATCTCCTTCGTTAATTAATATTTTCGTTTAAGCCAAGTAATCAGACGCTTCTTAATTAGTGAAACCTTTCTCGGTAACATCGTAATTTCATTTTGATATCTTTATCTCAAAATCGAATTAATATAGTAGAATTTATAAGTATTTTTGTACTCTATATTGTAAGTAAGTACGTAACTTGAAGCTCTTAGTGAAAGACTTGAAGGTTTATAAATTGATAAAGCTCTCCTTATTCTGGTTCTCCTAATGAAATAATGTATGCTAATATTAAAGAAAGGGAAAATTTGTAAGTTTATTATGTTCGGACTGGTAGTTCCGGACGGATCTCTGGAACTACCAGTCCGATTGCTATAATTCGTTTAGTATTGGATAGCTTCGTTTTGGAGGCAGGTTATAGGCTACTTTTTATCCTGAAATTTCTACGGGAACGGGAACAACGCTGGTAAAACAGCGGGGTGCAGCTAGTATTGTATACTATAATTCGTTAGGAGCTCTCGTAAAGAGGTACTATTACAATAAGTAGCCGCCGTTTGCCACACTTAACTGCGCATTTAGCAAAGTTCATTCCGAATATTAAGTTTTTATCTAAGATATTTTATTTTTCGATGGAGAAAAATATTAATAGGAAAGAGTGTAACCTTTGTATTGAATGGTAAAAAAACAGTAGGAAGCTTTAACGCACAGTTTTAACCTATAATAGTAGTTTATGCAACTGGCATATAAGGAAGGGTATTAAAACACGAGTGTGAGTTTATGAAACGAGCGCAGCGAGTTTCATAATAGTAACGAGTGTTTTAATACCCGTGTTATATGCAGTTGCATACAATACTTTATCTTCACTAATGCAATTAATCAAACAACAAGAGTAAAAGCTGACAATAGTTTTTCACGCGTACGTGTATTGTCACAGTGAACTTGCCGCCATTAAAATCTAACCAATGAGAGCGCAGCTGCGCGTAGGGCCAATCAGGAGTTTAGTAGTTTCGACGAAGTTTTTACGTATAACCCAACTGTTTTCAAAAGCCAGCCTAATATCAAAATTTTATACAACTAGTATGAGGATTTTGACATAAGGCTCGCCAGGTTAATTGGTCGCGTTATAGTGATGTTATAATGAGATTTTACGATATCGATGTGGATATTATAACATCATGTGCAATTGCTTAAATTGAGTGTTTTAGTTGTCTGCGCTATAACAGTAGTAATTATAAGTCAAGTATTGGAAACATAAGTAGAATGTTACAACATTAGTGTAGATAAATAGTATTTTGTAGCTTCATTAACTATTCATACTCAGATTCAAAACTAAGGTTTGACTTCACTTGTAAGTTAACTAGCGACTTCGAACCGGTTAAGGACTAGGTACTAGTAACAGTCGATTTTGCCTTCCTCAATTAAAGCTAGATAGACTTGGCACGAACCATCCAACCAACTATTATGGAAACAGTTGTGCACTATCTCAAAGGTCACTTCAAATTCGAGTGAATTCAGCAATCCATTATCTGTCTATAGACTATTGGCATACTATTGGTAATCGCTTTGTATTCGTGGATTGGACCACGTGACTATTAATACGTATTCCATAAACCTTTTGTAGGGAAACGAAGTGATTTGTGTATTAGAATAGAAATTCTAATACACAAATTTCTTCTTTTACATTTATCAGTTAAATTTTAATAGCTAGATCATCTTCAGGCCGTTACTTAGAACGTTACAGGTAACTGTAACTGTAACTGTAAGGACACATTTATGATAGAGATTTCGTAGAGATGTTACATTTACAACTGCAATAACATTCAAGATTGAATGATCTATATCTTATACATACTGCGGCCACTCCAACCGGGTGAAGTCCTCATCCTCAGGCATCCAGGTGTACCGTTTGGGGTCAGGTTGGCTGCACACCGAGCGTGGCCGCCGCCTGAAGTACGAACACTCCAAATCGGCGTCGTAGGCGCAAAGCTCGGCCGGTGCCGGGGAGGGTTGGCCAAACCTGGACAAATAGTTATAGCATATTTGTTATACTATCTCTACCTGGGCAAAGAGATTCAGAAGAATATATTATTTGGTATACGGCGTTCAATGATAGAAGTCATTTCAATTCTATTTACCCCTTAAGTATATTGTAAGAAAAAAAAGTCTTACCTGGGATACCTCTGTATTGGCGCATAATCGGTGTTGAGATTCTCATCGGAGGGCACTCGACGACGGACACACACGGATAGAAATGATGCTCTGAGAAACAAAATAAATAAGTCAATATTCCCTATAATAATGAGATAGGTTAGATTGCAGTGTCTTGGCACACAAACTTAGCAACTCAACTGCTTGACAAAAGATAGCCTTGAAAGACCATGATTAAAAAAGCATATTATTTACGGTCGAATTGAGAAACCTCCTCCTATTTTTAAAGTCGGTTAAAAAAAACAATTCATAGTCTTTCGCTCGTGCTCAGAGACTTCAAATGCTTTCCTAGTATAACTATAACTAACTAGATTATATGAGAAATTTCATCAAGTAATGTATGAAATACTAGCTTTTGCCCGCGACTTCGTTCGCGTGGACTTCAGGTTCGTCCCGTCTAGTCTAGTCTAGTAATAAGTAAGAAATACGGTAACTAAGCACTGCAGAGCCCTAATCATAGGTCTATAGGACTGTTCGGGTGTCTCAGAAGCCCGTTGAGATGCCAGATATTCAGCGTTCTGTTGACGTCGAGCTTGAGACTGTTCGGGTGTCTCCGCAGCCCGTTGAGATGCTAGATACTCAGCATGCTGTCGACGTCGATCCTGGGACTGTTCGGGTGTCTCAGAAGCCCGTTGAGATGCCAGATATTCAGCGTTCTGTTGACGTCGAGCTTGAGACTGTTCGGGTGTCTCCGCAGCCCGTTGAGATGCTAGATACTCAGCATGCTGTCGACGTCTATCTTGGGACTGCTCTGGTGTCTCAGCAGCTCTTTGAGCTGCCTCACGCTCTGCTTGTTTAAGCCTTCGCAGTTCGGCTTGTGGAAACGTCTCGTTAAGTCTAGCTACTTTCATAGTTCGAGCTTTATTAGAGCTTTGGGAAAGATTAGACTTACGCTTTCGCGGCATAATTCTTAAGTACGTGTTGTTTCTATACTTCCAAAAAATACAGTACGGTAGTTATTGTTATGATTGTACTTTAATGCAATCCTTGCCTATTTAATTAACCTATCTATATAGTAATTCAATTATCAATGAAGTAATTCGTTATAATTAACCTATTTATATTTGTTATAATTAACGGTAAGTAACCTATCTATATAGTAATTGAATTATAAATGAAGTAATTCGTTATAATTAACCTATTTATATAATTTGTTATAATTAACTGTAAGTAACCTATCTATATAGTAATTGAATTATCAATGAAGTAATTCGTAAAAATGAAGTATCTTTTTGTACGTGTAACTCCTAACCAAAAAGAAACCTGGCAATAACTAACCTTAGGCCTATATTACTTAAAGTAGGCGACCATACGTTTTTATCAAATCGCTAGTGCCTTGAAAATTCGCAAAACGGACACAACCGTCAACGACGTCTGCCCTCACGCGTCTGCCCGCGTTCGGGTCGCGCACTCAGCGATGAGCCACTTCTTCCCCACCGCACCTACCCCGCTCCCCCCACGCCCCGTTCGACTGGCACCGCTGCCGGTATTTATCACCGAAACGGTATTTATCGCCGAAATTGCTATGACTCTGCATTTTAAATCTGTGATATCTTCGAAAATATTTATTTAATTTACATGCTGTAAAAAGCCATATTGATCTTTATTAAATGCACAATGTATTTAAGATACTTAATTGGATAAGGATTAATACTGTATTGCTTAAAATCGCTTCGTAAATAAGCCTTTGCAATGTAAGCGCAAAAAATGTGTTTTTTACGACCTCACATTAGAAACTTCAAAAATTGTAGCCTATGTGTTATTCTGATGTATAAGCTATAGCCTATGTGTTATTCTGATGTATAAGCTATAGCCTATGTGTTATTCTGATGTATAAGCTATATTGTGGTAAAGTTTCATTCAAATCCATTCAGTAGTTTTTACGTGAAAGAGTAACAAACATCCATACATCCATACTTACAAACTTTCGCCTTTATAATAGTAGTAGGATCTAATATTATTCTCGTGTCACGGGGTGCGTAATTGAACTCATCTGAAACGGCTCGACCGATTCTTATGAAATTTTGTGTACATATCGGTTAGGCCTGAGAATCGGCCAACATCTATTTTTATCCCGAAATTCCCGCGGGAACGGGTACAAAGCGGGTTAAACCGCGGGGCGCAGCTAGTATTATATAGTCTATAGCCGCGCCCCGCGGTGTTACCCGCTTTGTTCCCGTTCCCGCGGGAATTTCGGGATAAAATATATCCCATGTGTTATTCTGATGTATAACCTACATTACTGTAGAGTTTCATCCAAATCCGTTCAGTAGTTTTTGCGTGAAAGAGTAACAAACATCCATACATCCATACATCCATACATACAAACTTTCGCATTTATAATATTAGTAGGATTTACATGCTGTAAAAAGCCATATTGATCTTTATTAAATGCACAATGTATTTAAGATACTTAATTGGATAAGGATTAATACTGTATTGCTTAAAATCGCTTCGTAAATAAGCCTTTGCAATGTAAGCGCAAAAAATGTGTTTTTTACGACCTCACATTTGAAACTTCAAAAATTGTAGCCTATGTGTTATTCTGATGTATAAGCTATAGCCTATGTGTTATTCTGATGTATAAGCTATAGCCTATGTGTTATTCTGATGTATAAGCTATATTGTGGTAAAGTTTCATTCAAATCCATTCAGTAGTTTTTACGTGAAAGAGTAACAAACATCCATACATCCATACTTACAAACTTTCGCCTTTATAATAGTAGTAGGATCTAATATTATTCTCGTGTCACGGGGTGCGTAATTGAACTCATCTGAAACGGCTCGACCGATTCTTATGAAATTTTGTGTACATATCGGTTAGGCCTGAGAATCGGCCAACATCTATTTTTATCCCGAAATTCCCGCGGGAACGGGTACAAAGCGGGTTAAACCGCGGGGCGCAGCTAGTATTATATAGTCTATAGCCGCGCCCCGCGGTGTTACCCGCTTTGTTCCCGTTCCCGCGGGAATTTCGGGATAAAATATATCCCATGTGTTATTCTGATGTATAACCTACATTACTGTAGAGTTTCATCCAAATCCGTTCAGTAGTTTTTGCGTGAAAGAGTAACAAACATCCATACATCCATACATCCATACATCCATACATACAAACTTTCGCATTTATAATATTAGTAGGATTACGTTAATTTTAAGGATCAATCGAATGAACGTCTTTGAGTGCGGCAGTTTGCTTTAATTACAATAAACTGTTAAGCCTAAACAACCTAATCAACCATTACCTCAAATCATCAGAAATAACATTCAAACGATTACCCAAACCAATAATAGAAGGAGGATAATATTAGTCGATTCACTTCGCACCCGGCTCCAAACACGATTACAAGGGTAAGGAATAATAAAATGGTCAATTTGTTTCACCTACCTTAGCTAAAAGGATTTTACTCATCGCTAAAATCTACTTTCTTAGCCGTGTTTCGAATAAGGGTACCCGTATATACTTAGAATCATTCTCATCTGCTCTGTCGGTCCAGCGGAGCGAAAGGGACGCCAAAGTTTGTGTATAACTTACATGAGTAAATAAAGTTATTGAAGTTTTGTGTGAATTATAAATAAGACGGAGATTTTGGGGTTAAGTTTGTTTAGTTTTTGTTGGGAGTTGTTTGGCTAATTTAATATTTAGCTTTTACTTCTCACTTGACTGATTTTAATTTAGTTTAGTTAGCCAGTTTCACTAATAATGTTGTCGATTCCTCTTTTAAGTCAGTTTCTTGCTATGAAAACGTATTCATTCGTCACTCGGTTAGTTAAGATTCTGAGTTTTGTGACTTTGCTACAATTCGTTAGTTTTCGTTAGCCTTCTGTCACTTTTCAGTTGTTTCATAGCAAACTTAAATGGCAACTGACCAAAATTGAACTAAACTTCAATTTTTAGGTGTAAAAATGGAGCAAAAAGCCAAATCAACTTTCAAGTTTCGAACACAAGTATCGAATTACGAATTTCGCCCCGAACATTACGACATAATAGGCCATTTTTTACTACAATGCGTTAATAGCAAAACTTTTCTCATATCTTATGCATAGAGGAAAACGGGAAGTATTCTCTTTAGGGAATATCCCAGACTTGGTGAGTAGGTTCGGTTGGGCTTCCGAAAACTTTTTCGAGTCTTACGAAGTTATTAGATGTTTGAATTATATGAATTAGTTTTTGGTACCCTCATTTTTACTTAACTTTTTGATAGAAACAAAAAATACAAATACTAGAATTTAGACACAGTCTTTTAGCCAAGATCTAAGGCGGGAATACATGCCTATTAAGCAGAGTAGTCACTAGCTTGCTAGTTTACTATAAGTTATCATACAATGCACACTTGTCAGGTACAAGCATGCTAGCCCACTGACGTATCAATACATGTGTGTATGCTAACACATGGATTGGCATACGTATTGCGAACTTAAGCGCAATACACGCATCGTGCGGTTGCGGGCCCACAGTGGGCCAGCGTGACACCTTTCATACAACGTCAAGCGACCCGCAACCTCACCCGCACTATGTAAGTCCGCACTATGAAATAGTAATAATGGGTGATTGTTTACTTGTCAATAATGTTTGAAAAATTATATCAGTTAGTTAATTGTCCGTTAAATTTTAATAGACGTCTCTGAGTATGATACTAAAGGCATTAAACCATAAAAATAAAAAAATAATTAAAGTTAGTTTTAAACGCAGTCTAAAATCAAAAGATTATTGTAATATGAGGTATTACAATAAAATTCATAGAACTTCAATTTGTTAGGCTCTTTCCAATTAATTGTTTTAAAATGTAAATTACAATACCATATTCAAATAATGGCCTGAATGAGACTTCCATTTGTAATATCAAACCATTAATTTGGCGCCGTCTCGATTCTTGTACATTATTTGAAAGGAGGGACGCTTGTATTGAGGAATGATAATTACATATTAAATATAAATTAGTTCTATTATTGTAATGAATGAATGAATGTAAAGTATTGTAATGAATGCAGGTAACGTGACTAATTGGCTGCTACGGCGTAGGCGATGAGGATAGCGACAAGCGATTTTCAAATATTATCTTTATTCCATGATCTTTAAATCTTACAATATAGTTCGTTCCTTTTTCAAAATAATTGCTAGTCACGATCGCCCGCCAGTACCGTGACACACCCAGGCAGTATCAATATGTGACAAGTCGTATGGAAGAAAGCCAATCAATAAAAAAGTAAATGAAGAGGATAAACCTTTTATTATGCTGTTATCCGGTTCGCGATTGTTTATACTTCAAATAATAGTTACAATAGGTACTTAATTCCCGATTAAATCATAATTTTTCATTAGTCAACTGTCAGTCATTCGGCCGACACTGCAAACACATTCCGAAATACTTTAGCATATTGTTACTATAATCATTAAGGTTAAGGAACTGGCTAAGGTTAAGGAATTATATATAAATCTTATAAGGTTTTTTGTTTCTACTAAAAACGTTAAGTATAAACGAGGGTACCAAAAACTATAATCATCAGTTGAATTACATTACCTATTGGCTCTTGAACATGGACTCTCAATGTGGTACTGGGAGAGGCATCCGAGGAATCGGTCCTTCTTGGACTTCTCCAGTTCCAACAGATCCAGTTGTTTGTTGTTGATGCAGTACTGCTCTCGAAATTCCTGATGACAAACATTTTAAATGAAGTACAGATCCTTTAGGAATCTAAAGGGGAATCGATGGGGTTCTACCTGTAACTTTCATATGCCCATCTAATAAGCTTTTAGCTATCATAACCCCTTACGCAGGGGCCGACACTGCGTTATGCGGGCGCCCTCGTTTGTATGAAACCGCGCAGGCACCCGCTTAACGCAGTTTCAGCCCTAAGGACTTCGCTCTTCCGTGATAAACCACCTGTGGTGAGCTGTACTGTGCTTCGGAGGGCACGTAAATTTGTCGGTCCCGGTTGCTTCAATCAATGGATCAAGTCGGAGGCTTTTAAGTTATAATAAGGCTGTATTGTCCCACTGCTGGGCAAAGACTTCTCATCTCACTGAAGATATCAGTACAGTGAGGAGGATTAGGCATAATCACCACGCTTGCCTAATGCGGGTTGGTGATCTCAAAGCCAATCCATGTTTGAAAAGTATAGGAAACGTCTTCTCTCGACCGGAATTGAACCAAGGAACTCAGTCTTGGCAGGTGAGTGCATATACCACTAGACCACCGAGGCGATGTAGAAGAGGCTTTTATGTAGAAGGCGATGTTGAAGAGGCGGGCCAAAACCTTTGGCGGTCTATAAACTCTGACACCAGGGTTGGCTACTGACCTGGCTACTGACTGAACTAACCTGTTTTGAGTACATAGTCGTCTTGCCGGCTGGCCGCTCGTCGTTGGCCTTCTGCCACTTTCTTCCCGCGTTTTCATCCTCTGACTCGTAGCCTTTGGCCGAGTGTGCTATATCAGCCTGAAACAAACAAACACATTATTATGTACAAGGCTTTACATTATCTACTTCTTCTTCATCAAGTGGGTGGTCAACCTGACCAATCCGCTCAGACGCTACTACACTTGGTAGTACCGCGGTTTTGGACTAGTGATGAATAATGTTGTATCTACGTTGAACCGTTCGTAATTTTCCATATGTAACATGTCAAAATCACTTAAATCCTAACTTAATATTATAAATGCGAAAGTAACTCTGTCTGTCTGTCTGTTACGCTTTCACGCCAAAACTACGGAACCGATTTGAGTGAAATTTGGTATACAGTTAGTCCAAAGCCTGAGAAAGGAAATAGGCTACTTTTTATTGCGAAATTCCTGCGGGAACGGGTACAATTCGGGTGAAACCGCGGGGCGTGGCTAGTTTCTACTAAGGAAGCATTTGACGTATTTGAGTACGGGCGTAAATAAACAAACTTATAATTTTGATTAACCACTACTTTCTTCCTACTACAGTCACCTATATACTATAACTATATACCACTGCTGTAGTTTTTTGCAACCTACAGAGTAATAAATAAATTTATAATAATATTACAAACAGGTAAAATTTGTAAGTTTTTTATTTGTTTGTATGTTCGAGCTAATCTCGGGAATTACCAGTCCGATTTACATAATTCTTTTTGTTATGTAATAATATAATGTAATGTAGCTATCTACATTTTAAAAAAAAAATTCATCCCGAAATTCCACAGGAACGGGAAAAAGTAAGGAGTGCTACTAGGACAATAAAGTGCTTCTAGTCATTGTATTTAATATCACAGCCTTTATAAGATCCAAAGTGTACTACCACGATAGAGAACGCAGAAAATACTTCGCACTTCCGTGACTGCCACTAATGAAAGTTAAGAATCTTATTTATAAGAGTATGAATAATCATATCAGTTATGAGAAGGAGCACAACGCGGGCAAAACTGCGGGTACTCTATACAATTGCCCCCGTAGCATGTAGCATACGCCAAACTTATTTATTTAATTGCCCCATAAGTTAAGCAGTACAATATTGCGTACTGTACTTTCATATAGTTAATTAGGAGTATGGCTTACGGTTTATATCACCAAAACTCATTAGGGTATACGGTATTATTATTAACACTACTCAATGTATTAATGTATTTTGGGGATGAAGGGATCTTAGAGCCAAAGATTATTAGACAATACTGTAGTTAGACAGTCTTCTTGTCTATGAAAACATATGAAGCACAAAAGAGACAAAAACTAAAAGATTTTTTGTCCGTTTCAGACTTTTTATGTCTCAAAGAATTTATACCTACAACTATGGTCAAACTGACTAAGGACAGTTTTGTTCGCATCGGACAAGCCATTCTGAATACTATTGTGACTGTTAACACTTTTATGACTACAGAGAGCACGGGCTTTTAAATATTTAACAACTTCTACAGCCTTCCAAATTCAAAAATATATTCTTCACAAGATCTTTTACATCCAAGCCCGTACAATGTTTAAAGCTATTTCTTTCACGAAAACCAATAAAGCTGTTCCAAGTCGAAAACAAAGAGAAACTGTCGTGAAGCTACACCCCTACTATGTGCACTAGTTCGAAACTCGATAAGTAGACAGCTATCGAAAGTTTCCGTGATTGCAAGCTCAGAGTTTGTCCATTTGCATGCTATTGAATGCCGTAGTCTTAATTGCAGATAAAGTTCTGCAAGGGGTCCTTATTGGGAACTTCTTTAACATAAAACTTGGTAGTTTTGAGTGATGGTAAATATTGCAGTAGAATCGAGTTTATTGAATTTTCATTGTTTTACGAAATAGACGAACATTGAACAGTGGTATTATGGTGGAGGGAAGGCGTTCGGTGAATGGCGATTTTTTAAAAAAAGAACATTAAAATTGCATATTTTTTCTCACATTTCAATTTGGGCCCTTTTTTTTAAATATGTACATACTTTAATCGCTAGTTGCCAGTGCTATACCGTTACATCTCTCTTATCTTTGGTTTTTTTAAATCATTGAATACGAGTAGGTACTAATTTTATACTTTTTGAATATGGATTCTTTTTTCAAATACTTTAAACGCTAGTTGCCGCCGCTTCCATAGATTAAAAATAACTTTGAACTTAATATTAATGACTTCGTACTGTAAAGTTTAACAGTATTGCGCTGTTTCATTATGCATTTTAATATACTTCAATTTAATCTGAAATGACAACTTTCAATATGAATTTTCAACAAAACCAATTAAAAATTTGGTAAACTCCGAAGCGAACCTTCACGTGTTATTTAAAATTAATTTGTTTTGTCGACCTACCACACTGGTATGGTTTATATGGTTTATTTATTGAAAAAACAATGATAAACCGTATCTGTATAATTTATAATATCTGCAGGCTTAGACAAGTGGCTTTTCTATTAGTAAGATAGAATAGAATAGAATGCTCAATGTATGAGATTACATTCGCTTTCGATATGTAATTTGATTCAACGTATAGACTTTGAAATTGGTAGCCAAATGTTCAATTAATCTATTCGTTGAAACGAAACGCCAGAATTACACATTTGGGTCATAGAAATGGTAGCCAAGTGGCATTTTTGACACACGAATTCTACTGCTAGCGTTCGACACCTAGCGAACGCTAGGACCTTGTAGATATCGCTACAAAATGGCGAATGTTTAATCAGCTGGCTTATTATACGGACGTGTTCCAGCGAAACCATAGACAACGTCTGATTTTTATCGAACGAACGAATCGACTGAGCGTTCGACAAGTCTTTGTACACTTGGCTACCAAATTGTTATCGTTTTCGCTGAGGCGCTTGCGTTTATAGAAATAGAATCGATATGGGCGTTTGCCACTTGTCTAGGCCTGCTGTTAAATCATATTTATACATTTACCTATATTAATATAATAAAGTTGAAGTTTTTTTGTTTGCGTGAACGCTTTTTAATATCGGAAACTACCAATCAGATTGAATTCATTATTTTTGTGATGGATAGCCACATTCAACGGGAAGGTTATAGGCAAATTTTCATACCGATATTCCACAGGAACGGGTATAACGCGGGTAAAACCGCGAGGCGCTGCTAGTCTATGTATATAAAATTCAAAGTCCTGACTGACTGACAGACTGATAATCGAACAGCCTCAACCGCTACACCTAGAAACATGAAATTTGGCAGGAAGGTTCTTCTAGTGACGTAAGTGCACACTAAGAAAGGATTTTCGAAAATTTCTACGGAAACGGGCTCAACGCGGGCAAAGCCGCGGGGCGCTGCTAGTTGCTTATAAAAATAAAGCATGTTGGATGTTATTATGCAAAGAAAAATCTCAATTTCAATATTCTCAACCTGAACAAAAGGCAAGAGTTCCTCTTGCCTTCTCGTTGATATATAAGTAACAAGGAGTAAGAATCAGATCGTCTTTATCAAAAGCCGTAACCCCAAAAGATTTAGATAACGTCCAGATTACCTCTCCATCTAATTAAAATGAATAGGCTGTGGTAATAAGCGGTTTCGAATAAAAGAGGGTTACAATTAAGAGTCTAAATGGGAACGCTTAAAGACTTTCTAGGTCGTTAGTGTTTGCTTGAAATGCCTAGGCTATTCTTGTCGAGTCGAGACCTGGCATTGTGCTGTAGAGGCATTTAATTACAATAATGGTCAGATGTCTTGCTGTGAAGGAAAATGGACGTGGAAATTTTATTTTATGGATGTGACTCTTGAACCTGTTGTTACTGTATTAAAAGGGGGTTGGCCAGATGGTATATTTGATGATGAATTAATTGGACAAATGTCCGTTTATATCACGAAACATTTGCTTCTTCTTCTGTAGTTAATATCAACGTTTGAGAATATCAATTTCATAGAGTGAAGTGCACGTTTCACGAAGCTATGTTAGTTTATTGTGATTGTTAAGCAACGTGCAGTTCGGATGGGTAGCCGATACTGGCATTTCTATCCGAGCACAACTATGCTTCGTAGAGCACGTTAAATCGACTCCCCGGTGTGTCCGTCGTTAGGCCATGTCGGAGGCCTTTAGGCGGTCTAAAAACTCCGAAACCAAGATTGGTAACTAACCTGACCTCTACTATATGGACTGGCTGTTACCATGCAAATGACAGCTAATTTTGTGTGGCAATTTGAAGCACCCCTACGAGTTTCCCGAGAACAATGCTGACGTTCACTGCAAGCAAATAAGGGTACACAGTCGACTTATGACATAATTAATTTTAGTTCCATAGAGATTCGTATCTGCCTACAGTGGCCTACAGCGCCAAAATGGCGACACTAAAATAGGCACAAAATTATTATGACTGCAGCCAGTCCATATAGTAGAGGTCAGTGGTACGGTAAAAAGTCGGTCTCCATTGTGTCAGTCGTTCGGTCATGTCGGAGGCCTACAGGCGGTTTGAAAACTCTGACACCAGAGTTAGCCACTAACCTAATCAACTTACTTATACATCAAAGTACAAAAATAACAACAGAAAATCTCCAAAATTACTTTAAAGCAAAATTAGGGAGCCGTCCTATTCATCTTTGAAAATAACTGAAACAAAATTAAGGGCAACGCTTAATTAACAACAAAGTCTTTTGTAAGCTTAGAGCAAATGACACCTCTTTATTTACCATTAAATAAAGCATTTATCACAGAAAGACTAGTTATTGCCGAAATACTGATAAATTGCCGGATATTAAGGCAAATGATTCTGTTTGCAGGTTAATTTTACGTTATTTAGTGTAATTATTTTATAGATATTTGCGGTGTTAACGAGTATTCGTGCTCTTTGTTTTATTATCTTCAGTGAACCAACATGAAGCCTGTAGGATTTTATTACAAGACGAAGGTCTTTCCTTTGCCTTCTTCTTCTTCATCGAGTGGATGGCCAACCTGACCAATCCTGATGTCAGAGTTATTGAGCCGCCAAAGACCTCTGACGTGGCTCATGTAACGACTACTATCCGTAGAAAGTAACCGGGACCGACGGCTTAACGTGCAATATTCAAGATTTTAATATGGGGTTAATTATGTGACCGTAAAGAAGATTAAAAATGTATAGTTTTTAAAGTAAATCAACAAAGTTCTCATCTATGCACAAACCAATGTTATTTTTTAGACCCAACGCAGTGGGGTGTTACAAGTTTCGCTGTGATTAAATAAAGACATAGAAGAGGTGTCCATCATACTAAATGAAACAGGTCTGTATCGTGTTAGAATATATAACGTGTTTATTAAAATACTTTCCCGACGTTTCGCGCAAATTACACCAGACCCGTTTCATTTAGTATAATGAGTGCAAATCGCGTAAGTTTAAAAAGTATGACAGTATAGATGTATTAAAATTTTTTTGACGTAATAATTCAAAACAAACCTAATTCGGTCGTTAAATGCTAGTTCTTAAAGTGGTTTATCGATTTATTTGCTAGTAGATCACTACTAAAAACCTACCCGTTTAAAATTTTGTTTTCCACTTCATTACTTTTACCGCCGTTATACAAACCATTTGGTACGTTTAATTAAAGGAACTTATTCCCTCAAGAATGCCCAGCAAATTGAATCCCCATCAAAAGTTGGCTCCGAAGATATTACCTGTGACAATAAACACTAGGTGAAATTAAATGGAAAACTTTATCAAATCCCTTGATGCGAAATGAAAAGAGCATTGAATATTGAATCTAGATAGAATCTGGAAACCATTATTTTATTTTGAGTTTTTAAATGAAGAATTTTAGTTCGGGGACATCATTATTCTTTGTAGCATTTGGGAATTTTCAATTTTACATTTCTACGTTCATTTGTTTAAGACGCCTCGCTGGTCTAGTGGTACACTCGCCTGCCATGACTGTCTCGGGTTCTATTCCCGAGTCAGGCGAAAACATGGCTCTATATCCAATACAAAAATAATTATTTGAATCGGACTGGTAATTCTTTAGATTAGCGTTCAAACCTACAAAAAAATAAATATTTTTATCTAGTTCAGCTCATTAGTATTTATTGTTAGTAAATTTAGTAAATTTTCCGTTGTACTCATAAATCACCAATTTCGATATTCATATTTTGCCTAACACTTTAGTTTATCAATCACACTTAAAGAAACAGCAAATTGAATGAAAATTCACTTTCAAAGTTTCACTTCCAGTCTTTTAAATTACAAATGACAGAGTTTCAACTATTCTGAAACTTTTGAAAGTTCATGATAGTTCTTTTAAGAGAATTGAAACGGAGACACGACAAGGCTTTTAGTATTTAGTTTTTGCTTTTACATTTTTGCTTCCTAGTTATTTGTTTCTTGATTTTAATTCGCTTTTAAAAATGTACTTACTTGGTGAGTGTATCACAAAAAAGTTGTAAAAGTATTAGCCTGTAATGTACCCTGAAAGTTTTAGAGTACATATTGACATCCTACTAATATATGTATGTATGTCTGTTACTTTTTCACGAAAAAACTACTGAACGGATTTAAATGAAACTATACAGCAATATAGTTTATAGATCAGAATAACACATGGGATTCATTTTATCCCGAAATATTTCGGGAACGGGTACAACGCGGGTAACACACAGACTAGTATCTATGCTTAATATTGGACGAATGATACTTTACGAGATATCACTTCTAGAGTTATTATCAGTGGTACTAATGTTATTATTCTATTGTTGCATATACATTTACAAAGTAAGATTATTCCAAGCTTCGGAGGGCACGTTAAGCCGTCGGTCCCGGTTACTTTCTACGGATAGTAGTCGTTATATGAGCCATGCCAGAGGCCTTTGGCGGCTCTATAACTCTGACACCAGGATTGGTCAGGTTGACCATCCACTCGATGAAGAAGAAGATATATGTTTAATAACAAAAGTGTTACTAACGAAACAAATTAAAACAAAATCATAGTTTATGTGCAATATAAAACTATTTTTATCATTACTAAAGCTTAACGAAGAAATAAAAGCATTTCACCTGTTTTTACCTCGCCGTCGGAATTTCATTACGAGAAAACCGCTTTCAAACGAGTTTCAGTAATAGGATATTAAAGTAACGAGACCAATGTTCTCTAGCAATTGTTTTCGTGAATTACCTGCGAAGTGTTTTGATATCATTTTGAGGTGATTGGCTTTACTTGAAGTAATCACAAAGTTATGATTAAGGCCTCTACCCATTACACCGTATCATACCATGACCGTGCTATGAACGTGTCAGGCAAAAAAGTATTCTTTGTATTGAAAAGTATGGGACTATGCTCACTAGACCGTTCCGTCACCAACCAACAACGTCGACTATTCTCGATGAGAATATTTTGCCGGTGCTGACACGTTCATAGCACGGTCATGGTATGATACGGTGTAATGGGTAGAGACCTTTAATCATAATATTTTTACTTTTCTAACTTAATACACCAACATGGCAAACATATATACGAAGACATAATCCGCCTTATTCATAAACGATATTTAACTTAAACAGTGTTTTAAAATGTTTTGTCTCTTTCGCTCTTTGGCAAATAGCGTATGTCAGAAAGGGACAAACCATTTGATAGCTAAAGTCGCTATCCTTCCCGATAGATTTGGTGGAGAAACTGATGTTACCACTAATATATTGCCTAATAATTCGACGTTGCAACACCGGATTCATTCATTCAATTCGGCTGGTTTCATTGCACTTATTTTTATATTATTGGCTGGATATTGTATCACAGGGACATGTTTAACACATTTTCAATGTATTTAGTCTTCACTTGATAGTAAAAACATACAAAATTCATTATAGTAGTAGCGACTTTTAGAATCGTATTTTTATGACTGCCATAGGGGTTGCTCATCTATCAATAGCTGTATCAGTACATCAAACTTCACGTTAAGTGTGAAAGAGACAACGCTCTACAAAACCGAAAGAGACAGACGAACGAGCCATATCGCCTCTGCTGCATATCACTACATAGTATAAAATAAAGTCGTCTCTGTTTCGTGTCTGTTTGTCTGTATGCTTAAATCTTTTAAAATACGCAACGGATTTTGATGCGGTTTTTTGTAATAGGTAGAGTGATTCAAGAGGAAGGTTTTTATGTAAAAAAATCCCGAAATTCCCACGGGAACGGGCACAACGCGGGTAAAACCGCGGGGCGCTGCTAGTCTGTTAATAAGTAACTTGCCACTTACGCACTTATCCTCTACCATCCCTTGAGATGACCAAGCACTACCAGTGTGTTACTTAGCTAATGGACTTTTCCGTTTTTCCTCTAGTTTTAACATAGTAACTGTCACTAACATTGTAATCTTTATTGTTTTTGTAGTAACTATTGGATAATCTGTGTCCTTGAAGTAATGGAGATAAAGAGTTTGTTCATTTGTTTGAAAGCGCTTATCTCTGGATTTATAGTCTGCTTTATGCTTACTTATCTATATATTTGTGATATTGAGCAGAAACGAAAGCTTAAAGCTTTAAACAAACGTTATTAATTCTGAACATATTTCCGAATGCTCCTATAATCTCAAGTATTTTCCTAACCAATAATCTTTAATAATTAATCCTCGGTATAAAGTATTCGATAAATAAATTTTCGAAGTATAGTATTGCGCAGTCACGTAAGAGTCCATATTATTTTCAATATTTCAACATCGAAATTCATTTTCATAAGACTATGAAGAATATCAAGATAATAATTAAAAGCGACTCACCTGAGTGGAAACCGACACGCCAGTGCCCCCAGCGCCACCTAGAAATAAAAAGAAAAAATATTAATAAAACGACATTTTACCTTAGATCAAATTAAACTCATACCAAACGCTGTCAAGTGTAATTTGAAGCTGTTTTTGTAAACATGTGAACATCATGTGTAATTTGGTTCTAAAGGCAATCGTGTATGAAATCGAAAAGAAGTTAGTGGTGTAATTTCACTGTATTGAGTACATAAAAAAATATATGATTGGCTTCAGATCACAAACCCGCAGTAGTCATTATGCATAATCGTCCTTACTACGGTGATATCTTATGTGAGCCCGTGTAGGCCCTTTAGTGAGATATTACAGGCTAATACTTTAACCACTTTTTGCTGTCTTCACTACATAGTATAAAATAAAGTCGTCTCTTTTTCGTGTCTGTCACACTGTTTGTCTGTCTGTATGCTTAAATCTTTAAAATTACGTAACGGATTTTGATGAGGTTTTTTGTAATAGGTAGAGTGATTCAAGAGGAAGGTTTTTATGTAAAAAAATTCCCGAAATTCCCACGGGAACGGGCACAACGCGGGTAAAACCGCGGGGCGCTGCTAGTGTCGTATAAACTATGAACAGATAAAGATGATAAGCTAAAGTTAAAATAGTTTCAACTACAAGAGTCGGTTATGGAACTGCACATGACTAAGCAATTGTCAAAATGTACAATATTTATTGGTTTAAATATTGGCAAAATTCAAAAGCTCGCAATGTATATAGAGTGAAATTAAGCCATCTTTTTTGCTTAAGACGGATTGTTTTGTTAGAAGCACTTAGCCTCAATTATTATTTGGTCTAAGCTTTTTGCATCAAGAACACGTTTTGCGAATTTATTTCACTTTTGTAATAAATGGGTTTTTGCAAGCGACGTGCGAGTAAAATATTAATGGTTGCGTGTGAGAAAATATGATTGCTTTAGCTGTATACGGTTTGGATTGAATGGCTTTTAATTGAATTCGGTACTTGATAAAAAATAGAGAATTTATATCATAGAAAGTTGTGAATTAATATTAGGTACATTCATTGATTGAACGCTTCAGTGGTCTAGTGGCATACCACAGGCGAGTGCTCATAAGCACTCGCCTGCCAAGACTGAGGTTCAATTCAAAGGTCGAACGAAAACATGTTTTCTACTTTTCAATCATGCCTCGGGTTTGAGATCACCAACCCGCATTAGGCAAGGGTGGTGATTACGCCTAATCCTCCTCACTGTACTGATATCTTCGGTGAGGCCAGGTCTTTGCCCAGCAGTGGGACTTTAAAGACTACTTTTACATTCATTTATTGACATGCTAAAATCAGGATGGGACATACCTGGACAAATTCACTCACGGTTAATTAGACCCAAACTAAGCTCTAAGCTTGTAATATGGAATCTAACTAACTGATACTACTACATATATATACACAAATACTTTATAAGAATATATAATGAGACATGTACAATAAGTATCACAAGTAATTTAATATCATCAGTATATCAAGAATGTTTTTATTATGTAGACTTAAGAATACATTAATTAACGAATAGCCAAGATATTAAATATTGATACGCAAAATCCTGGAGATGTTTTTGAATGCTACGTATTTTTGTTTGATTAAGATAATATTATTAAACGCCTCGATGGTCTAGTGGTATGTGCACGCGCCTGCCAAGACTGACGTCCCGGGTTCAATTCCCAGGTCGAGCGAAAACATGTTTCCTTCTTTTCAAACATGGCTCGGGTTTGAGATCACCAACCCGCATTAGGCAAGCGTGGTGATTACGCCTGAAACCTCCTCACTGTACTGATATCTTCAGTGAGAAGAGAGGCCTTTGCCCAACAGTGGGACATTACAGGCTAATCCTTTTTTTTTAAAGATATTTTTATTACTTGACTTTAAGATGAGGTTAGGTTAGGGAAGAGTTTATTTTAGACCGTGAGGCTTTTTTCATATCATGATTTTCATATTTTCATTTCAATTCATATTAGTATGCACGGATAAACTACTAGCAGCGCCCTGCGATTTCACTCACATTGCACCTTTTTCCTAAAATCTGCATCCTAAAATCGGCAAAATAGCCTAAAATCTGCATACCTTGTAGTTTCTGAGGTAAGCGCGTTTGTATAAACAAAAAAATCAAACTCAACTTTATTATATTAGTATAGAGAGATTTCTTCGGTAGACATTTCGGTATCTGCACTAAAATAACGCTTTGTTTTGTCACTATTGTTATCTATTCATCAAATCCCAAACAAGGTAACCAATAAGAAAAGTGTCGCGATACGAGAGACTATAAACCAACAAATAAAAACACGACACATTCCTTTGAATCTTTCGAGAGTAAAAACTACATAAAACTTCACCCGTAAAAGAGCAATAAAATGCCTTGTTTACAAAATATTTCCTTTTCAACCTGAGTTTTAGGAGATGCCGTATCATGACTTTCTATGTTCTTGTAATCTCAATTTTATCTTTATTTACGTAGGGTCCTTATTTATTTTATTGCAATTGCAGTCTCTTTCAAATTAAGAGCATATTTTCTTTCGCAGAACAGTTCATACCGTGGGTGGCTTAAAATCTGTAGTAGGAATTTTAAAAACGTAATATATTATTCTGTCAATGGAAAAAATAGAAAATGTATTAATTTAACGTTTGTAGTGTCTGCAGGGTAAAGAACGCTGTGATCTTTTATTCACAATATTAATTATAATACAAATATTTTATACTGCACTAAAAATATCAACTGAATCTTCAGTGAAGTGAGAGGCCTTTGCCCAGCCCTGGGACATTAGGGGCCAATAGTTAACTTTGACAATCTAAATACTAGATTGTTTTTAAATGACCAACAGCACTTGCGTTATTGCGCAAGTGCTGTTGCTCTATTAATAGGTACATAAATACATAAAATAATTTATAAATTTAAAAGTTTTTTCAACATTCTATAACTATCTTCGGACTACAATGTATTTTTAAAGCCCACACAAACACACACCAAAACCCACGCTTCAAAGTGTACGTCTATTCAACGGGTTTCGACTTCGACTATAAATATGCAAAAAGTTAAGGGACCGAAATTAAATTTCCGCTACCACATATAAACTAGAATACTTTGTAGCACCTTCATATATCATATTCGGGCCGGGATATAAATTGTGGATGTCACCAATAATCCTGAAAGCGTCCCTAACTCCGAAACGAGACAGTTCAGTAGCGTCCCAAACAAATATTAACGTTAAGAGCAGTTCTATCCAGTTGTCATTATTGAAAGGAATCTTCATGAAATGGAAGAGGAACGATTTTTATTTGTGTGTAAAGCTATGTACAGAGGGTACCACCTTTTCACAATAACTGACATACAGTTGCCTCTACTATGTAATCTACTAACGCGCCCTGAGGATTTACCCGGATTGTACACATGCACATGCAATCACGTGTACATGCATGTACCCATGCACATGATTGTACACTTGTACATGCATGTACCCATGGGAATTTCGAGATAAAAATATCCTCCTCTCTTCTTCTCTTCTCTCTTCTTCTTCTTCTGGAATGAAAGTATCTAATTCAAAAACAATTATCGAACTAGTAGACCTTGAGATTAGCACTCTACTCTTCTTCTCTGCATTTCAGTTTTTAGAGCATTCTGACAAACTGTCTGTCAGTCTTTTGACACAAAGACCAAAAGACATTGAAAGGGCGACAAACTTCACAATGCTCTGCAAAAACAAACCAACCATCCAAAGGTCTTAGCTGAATTATGTCTCTCTGATATATAACTATGTTACAGTCTAGGCAGAGTAAGGTAGACAATACACTTTCGTAGAGTGAAGCAATGGGCACAAAGGATATACGTACGTATGTACGAACATATATTGGCACAAGCTGTGTTGGGCAGAGTTCAAACAAAGAATTCATTTGTTTTAGTTTAGTCCTGCGCAGTCAATTGTTTTCCAAGTCTGTTGTTAGGACGTCTTGGTAACATTAGAACTCGGTTTTAGGTAGTAATGCGATTCACATTGTTTTTCACCACGATACCTGAGAGATCGATTTTTTCTACTGTTCTCTATCTTCTACCATCCTCTTTAGCTGTTCGTATTCGTACGGCACGGTATTTGTTTTTTCTTTTAGTTGGTCTGCATATGGCTTCCTTTTCCTCTCTTTGCCTCTCTGTGTTCTCTCGATTCCATCGACCAGAGCCCAGCTCTTATGTTTAAGAAAAACTGAGATATTGTATTGAGTTGACAATTAACGACTTGACGTATTTTTTTATAAGGAATCTTGCTCTATATCACGTCCTTTTAAAATGGAGAACCTGTGCAGAGCCACCGTATGCGCAATTGCTGCCGCAAAGTTTTGATATCATGTATCTCAGAAAATGCATTTTTTCATTGAATATCAAAATAACACCTCTTATTGGAAAAGAAAACCGTTGACTTATTGAAGAAAAACTAGTCTATAAAGACACAAGAAGCTGAACCCAACCTGTCTATATATTTAGTACTTCCATTATTTTGCAGTAGGTACTTCGGTGTTCCATGATGGAAACCTTTTAATACTGACCCTCTTGTCAAACACATTTACGTCATATCAATACTTATTGGAAACGTAGCTGAAGTAATGCGAGTGTTTTATCCGGGAAATATTTCTACTATGATTAAGGATAAGTGAATGTGGCAATGTTGTATTGTATCGTATATTTTTCGTCTTTGTTATTGTGTGGTATTGCTATTTCTGGTTAGGGCTACTTTGTACTAGCGTAAAATGAACGTGCTGTAACACAGTGAGGTCTTCTTCATCGAGTGGATGGTCAACCTGACCAATCCTGGTGTCAGAGTTATTGAGCCGCTAAAGGCCTCTGACATGGCTCATGTAACGACTACTATCCGTAGAAAGTAACCGGGATCGACGGCTTAACGTGCCCTCCGAAGCACGGAATCATCTTACTTTTCGGACAATCAGGTGATTCAGCCTGCAATGCCCTAACCAAACTGAAGGCAGTCTCACAAATAGATTTTTTGTGAGATATTGTCCCCACCGGGAATCGATCCAGGAACCTCCGGGTCGTGAGCCGAGCGCTCAAACCACAAGACCGTAGGCTGACGGCAAAGACGTAGGCTGTTACACAGTGAGGTGATAATATGTTATTTAATTATTTTATCATCTATATATATATAAATGAAACCCGTTTTCCTTGGTCGCGGCATCACGCGTGAATGGCTGGACCGATTTCCACGGTTTTGCATTCGTTGGAAAGGTCTCGGGCTCCGTGAGGTTTATAGGGAATACAAATCAAAATTCCCACGGGAACGGGGGCGCTGCGGGTGAAACCGCGGGGCACAGCTAGTTTGAAAATAAAAAAAGTAGAGACGCATGATACAATACTTTCCATAGAAAGAACTTAACATCACATTATTTATTAAAATAAGTAGGTAGATTACATGTCGCCAATTAAATCTTAAGAAAACGGTTTCGTCGTTTCGATTAACTAAGCATCATGTTAACTCGCCCAAAACGATGCCGTGTAAAATAAAAGAAAAAGTTATACCTTTTGATATATCTGAGAATATTAATGTCAAACATTTGAACATTTATTTCTTCAAATTCAATTATAGCCCTTATTCGAACGGCGATATAGACTCTCTACGTAATCATATATAATTTATCTAATGGTCCCCTGGGCTATAAAAGGGATTAAAAATTAGCCCTACCAGTCCTTATATATCCCTTAGGGCCTAAACCAAAAGCTCTTAGTTTAGGTAAACGTTTTAGTTAGCTAAATACGCTATAACGGTAATGGTTATTACGTATCAAATAACTAACCAGAGCTCTTTGGTAAGCTGCGTTTACACTAAGGTGGAGCTGAGCGGATTGGAACTCAGTTGACCATTCATTCATAAATGCTTTTTGGAGCTTGCCAATTATTTAAAAAAATAAGTATTGCTTTGCTTATATAGTGCTAATCACATATTATCTGTACTAGTAAGCCTATCCCCTTCTTTATAAACAAATAAGCAGTCGCTGTGGCCGAAATCGGCCAGGAAGACCATTATTATTTTTTAATCTTTACTTGTAATATTATGTTGTCTATTACTTTAAAAAAATAATAGACAACAATTTTCATATCCAGATGCCAACTATTAACGAACAAAACCGGGGATAAAACTGCTAGTCATCTTGTAAATAATTTTTATTATAATCCATAAAGCGTTAACTGACCAAAAACTCAGTATAACTTTGAGACTCAGTAAACTCAGGTTCCAAGAAAAGTAATAGCCAAGCAAAGAATTCCGCATATTGCAAAGAGATTTAGAGAAATTCTACACATTGCAAAGTCAAAGTCAAAGTCAAATATTTTATTCAGTTTTGGCCCCATAGAGGCTCTTTTGAACGTACCACCCATTCGGAAGAACATCAGCAGAGAAGAATGGGCAAGAAACTCTGCTGGTTATTTTTTTAAATCAAGGTATAATACAATTTAATACTTATAAGTAAGATTACATGTCAAAATCAGGTTGTGTTGCTGGTGCAGGAATTTGACTCCAGACATATTTGTCCTCAATGTAATCAGTAACGCTATAGTATGCTTTAGTCAATAAAACGTCTTTAACGTACGATTTGAATTTACCTTCACTAAGCCCAGTTACCTCCTTGGGAATTTTATTATAAAATTGAATACATCTACCAATGAAAGACTTCCCGGTTCGCGCTAACCTGGACTTAACAACAGCAAGCTTATTTCTATTTCGCGTATTAAAACTGTGGTGATCTCCGCGCACCTTAAGGTTACTCAAGTTTCGGCGGGCATACATTATATTTTCAAATATATATAACGAAGGAACGGTAAGGATTCGACTGGATTTAAAACGTTCCCTTAGTGACTCACGTGACCCCAATTTATAAATCGCGCGAAAAGCTCTCTTTTGGAGCAAAAAAATTGATTGAACATCGGCGGCACCTCCCCACAATAGTATACCATAAGATAGTATACTATGAAAATAAGCAAAGTAAACAATTCTTGCCGTTTCTTCATTTGTTATTTGCCTAATCTTATGGACCGCAAAAGATGCTGAGCTTAGCCTACCCGAAAGTGAATTTATATGAGTACCCCATTGTAATTTTGAATCTATGTCTAATCCTAAGAATTTAGTGCTAGTGTCAAGAGTTAATCGAGTACCCCCCAATTTGACGCAAGAATCTACTACTGGGACATTTGGTAATGAAAATTTAATGCATTTAGTTTTTGCCTCATTAAGAAGTAGGTTGTTAGTGGAAAACCAATCTAGGAGAATAGCCAAAGCTTTGTTAACCTGCACAAGGTCCCTATCCTTCCTATCTACTTTAAAAATTAACGAGGTATCATCGGCGAATAATACCGTGTCGCATAGGCTTTCCATTAGATACGGGAGGTCATTTATGTAGACTAGAAACAAAAACGGACCTAAAATTGACCCCTGAGGCACGCCTAAATCAATATTAGACCCTTCCGAAAGGTTATCGTTAACGTTTACTTTTTGTCGCCGACCGCCTAAGTAAGATTTCATGAGTTCAAGGGCAGGACCACGGATGCCGTAACATTCTAACTTCAAAATTAACGTTAAATAATCTACACAGTCAAAAGCCTTGGAAAGATCACAAAATACTCCAAGAGCATCCTGCAAACTTTCCCAAGCGTCAAAAATATGAGAAACTAATTTAGTCCCAGCATCTATGGTTGACTTACCCTTTGTAAAGCCGAACTGATTCTTATGTAGAATCTTATGCTCATCAAAATGGGACATTAACTGATCAAGGATTAATTTTTCAAAAATTTTGCTTAGAGCTGGAAGAACTGAAATAGGTCTATAATTATTGGGATCATCCTTACTACCGGATTTGAAAATTGGAGTGACTTTACTATGTTTCATTAGATCTGGAAAAGTACCTGCTTTTAGGCATAGATTGAAGAGGTTCGTAAGTTCAGGAGCAATAGTGTTAATGACAGAATCTAACATTTTTACAGAAATACCCCATAGATCTTCCGTGTTTTTCATGTTCAGTGATCTAAAAGCTTTTTTAAGCTGCGAAATAGAGACTGGTTTAAAACCAAATCCAGGAATTGACCGTTTAAAATTTTCCTTAAGAAGAACTTCAGCTTTAACTGAAGAAGAAGCTAGATTCTTGGTGGTTTCTTTAGGTATACTACTGAAAAACACATCAAAATGGTTGGCCACAGAAATAGGTTCAGTAATAAGTGTTCCGTCATTGCATTTCAAAGTGCAAGGGGTATCCTTGGAAGAAGTTCTTCCAGTCTCTTTGTTAACCGTTTTCCAAATCGTCTTTATTTTATTCTTCGATTGTTTTATTTTGCGAGCGGTATGGTTTGCTTTTGCTAAAAGACAAACTTTCTTAAACATTTTTGAGTAATTTCTAACATACGCATGAAAAGCTTCATCGTTGGTGTAAGACCTTTTAAAGTATAATTCAAATAAAACATCACGACTTTTCCTAATACCTACAGTAGCCCAATCACTAAAACTGATTTTATCTTTAACCGTAAACTGTCTTTTTGGAAACACGGCGTTAACATTTCGCGATATAATCGAAAATAAGTTTTTACAAATCTCATTTGGGTCTTTAGGGTTGGGGCGGTTTAGAGCTAAACTAACTTCAATGCAATCATTCAGGTGTTGTCGTCTCTTTTGAGAACAATTTAACAACGGTCTACAACCTATGACACACGGTTTGTGTAGTACGGCGTTTTCGAGTTTTATATTGAGACCCAAATGATCCGACCTAACTCCGTTAACTATACATTTATCAAGAATTTTACAATTTGAAAATATATTGTCAATGCATGTTTGAGAGGAAAAAGTAACTCTGGTGGGCTCATTAAAGTTACAATTCAAACCATAAGACAAGAAAAGTGAAACTAAGTTTCCCGCGTCAGAACTATTTACTAGTAAATCAACATTAAAATCACCGCATACTATAACGGACTTCTTACCTTTAGATAATTTACTCAACACCTCCTCCATGACATTTAAAAAAGAAGAAAAAACAGAAGACGGAGGTCTATAGACACAAACTAAGATATAGCCGTCAATTTCTGCACAAGCAATCTCACAAGTGCGCTCAAGAGAATATTTAGTGATATCAACCCGTTCTTTGAATTTAATACAATTTCGTAATAAAATGATGCAACCGCCCCCCGCAGCAAAGAGATTTAATGTATTGCGACCAGTCAATTGAGCTCCGAATTTCCAATCCGCTCAATTCGCCCATAATGTCAACGCGCCCTTACATCCTAAAGTCACGAACCGCAACTGAAATTCAACTAATGCTTGTCCAAGTGTGCACTTCCCTATTTTCCCTATTTACTTTGTAAACTGAAAGTCTTACCAGTAGAATGGGTTAGAGAATTAGATTTAAAAGTGGATTTATATGCTACCTGTTCATTCGATTTGTAGCTTAGAGAGGCAAACTTACTCATTAAAATTGAATTAGTGGTTGTGAGTAGTTTTAATTGAATTAGAAGCTCCAACGCTTCGTATTTTCTTTCGCACTGCACTGTTTCAATTCCGATTGTAATTTCAGTGAAAGAAATTCTCGATGTAGGTAATTTGTTTTTTTCTATGATATAAAATTACCGTGATTAATGCTTGTTGCATTTATTAAAAAAACTGTAAAGTTTATTTTTGTTCCATGAGCTAAGATCTAATAAACCATATGTTATATATTTTTTATTATCTTATGATTCTTATTGTTAACTGTTGAATAATTCGACCAAGTCGAAGGCCTATAAGCGGTCAAAAAACTCCGGGTTGGTCACTAACTTAATCGATCAAACTCATTAACCTACTAGGTATGTACGTTCCTTTCAATTTGTGCTCGCTTTTCATTGCAGAATAGGTCCTAAAATTCATATTAAATTGGCATTAACCCTTAAAATCGCCTATCTAACAGTATAAGACTATATTACCCAAATTTGGTCGAGTCACTTCTTCCATTCACAAAAATACAGGAAAAAGCCAAACAAGGTAATTTATTCGCAACGGCACTCAAGTAAATAAACACCCCGAAGCTCCCGGGTTTTCTCGCCTTGAGTCGACGTTAAAAGATTACGAAACACTTCTTATAAACTAAGTTACATCCAAGTTTTTCGGAACTTATCATATAATTTGGTTACGAATTTATACTTATCGTGTTAGTACTGATTTCTGACACCCGTACTCAGAGACGTGAAATGCTTTCTTAGTAGAGATTTAATGAGAGATTTAGTGTCAATTAGTTAAGTGTCAATTTATAGAACGTTTCAGAGTGCGGCAGTTTTGGTTAAAACAAACATTTCGCTTTTAGGTATTCGATATTTTTATCTGTCATTTCGACCGACAGAAAATGTGGTCACTGAAGATATTACACACTATTTCTGTAAAATAGTATTAGATATGGAAGTAAATTTCAGTTATCATGATGACGCCACGGTGGTCTCGTGTTATATGCAGTGTGCACGCGCCTGCCAAGGCTAAGATCCCCGGTTCAATACCGGGTCAAACGAAAACATTCTACTTTTCAAACATGGCTCGGGTTTGAGATTACCAACCCGCATTGTGGCCTGCATTGGCAAGTGTGGTGATTTTTCCTAATACTCCTCTCTGTACTGATATTTTCAGTGAGTTAAGAGGCTTTTGCCCAGCAGTGGGACATTACAGGCTATTACTTTACGTTACGTAAAGAAAATCCTACTATGAAATAGTAGGATCAGAAAAACTAATCAAAACTAAGGATCCAATTCGTAAAACATTTTGTGCAAATGTTGAACTAATATTGAATTTGGAGGTAATTTCAAACACAATATGTTGGAATAGGACAGAACTGAATCCCTGAGAAAGGATTATGGATACTTCTCGGCAAAATGGGAAGGATTCTGTTGGATTTACGTAAATTTTAGTTTGGGTGGAACGTGATAATATAGTTCAAATATTTTGATGAAAACTCAAAGGGCTTTCGAGGGTTTAACTAAATGAAGGTGTTACAAATATCGCTTTATCAAATTTTCTAAGTAAATAACTTTCCAGTGTCTAATCAACTTGTTAAGATTACAAGTACGCCCTTTACATAAGCACTAGCAGCGCTCCGCGGTTTCACCCGCGTTGTACCAGTTCCCGCAGGAATTTCACGATAAAAAGTTGCCTATGTCCTTTCTCAGGCTCTAGACTAACTGTGTACCAAATTTCATTCAAATCGGTTAGTATTAGTCAGTAGTTTTGGCGTGATAGGGTAACAGACAGACAGACAGACAGAGATACTTTCGCACTTATAATATTAGTTAGGATTTTCTTTTGTATCACTACATAGTATAAAACAAAGTTTTGTCTGTTTGTCTGTATGCTTAAATCTTTAAAATTACGCAACGGATTTTGATGCGGTTTTTTGTAATAGGTAGAGTGATTTAAGAGGAAGGTTTTTATGTAAAAAAATTCCCGAAATTCCCACGGGAACGGGCACAACGCGGGTAAAACCGCGGGGCGCTGCTAGTGATATAATAATTTTCGAAATCAGTTTATCTGGTATAAAGAGATGTTATGAGGTAACAAATAAACATAAATAAAATAACCTCCTTCGTTTTTGAAGTCGGTAAAAAGAATAATTTTACTCTGAACGTTTCATAACATCGACTTAATATACACATCATCTTATTTATATTCAAATGAATAATGTAGGAGAGTTATCATTGCTGCGAGTAACGTTCAAAGTAATAAAAAATAATGGTTTATGACAAACTTGCAACGGCAGTTAAATGGAAATTACTAAGACCCTTTTGTACTCACTGTTTACTTAAATTGATATCACTATTTGTACTAAGCATTACATCTCACTAAATAGGTTTGTTATCAATCACTATCACTACATAGTATAAAATAAAGTCGTCTCTTTTTCGTGTCTGTCACACTGTTTGTCTGTCTGTATGCTTAAATCTTTAAAATTACGCAACGGATTTTGATGCGGTTTTTTGTAATAGGTAGAGTGATTCAAGAGGAAGGTTTTTATGTAAAAAAATTCCCGAAATTCCCACGGGAACGGGCACAACGCGGGTAAAACCGCGGGGCGCTGCTAGTATAATATAAAACAAAATCCCCGGCCGCTTCTGTCTGTCTGCTCACGATAAACTCAAATACTTAATGCACGGGTTTTCACGCTGTTTTCACCAATCGATAGAATGATTGTATTAAAATTCCCGAAATTTCCATGGGAACGGGCACAACGCGAGTAAAACCTCGGGGCGCTGCTAGTATATTATTAATATATAAAAGAAAGTCATGTTAGTTACACCAATTATAACTCGAGAATGGCTGGACCGATTTTGATGATTTTTTTCTATTCCATTTTTCTTGGTCCGGAATAGGATAATAGTAATAAAAATCCCGAATTACCCCCGGGAACGAGACTGCGGCGGCTGAAACCGCGGGGCACAGCTAGTTTGTACTAACATAATTTTATCTTGAACTTGATAGGAATCAATTAGAAATATCAAATATTATATGACGTCTTAAATTAAATAAATAAATTCACTCCATAGAAATCATCAAAATAAAAACAAAAAGGTTTTTACTATGAAATAAAGCTAAAGTGAAATAAATGTATGGAAGCATATTATTAAAACTCGGAATACTAATAACTGTACCTAAATCGAGCTTAATAAGATCACACAACCGAATGACATTATACAAAATACTACCCAACGAAATTCAATTTATGTTAATGTCTGAAGCAGAAATTCTAATCAAATCCAATGACACCGCTGCAAATTACTGATAATTCGACTCGGTGTGGTAAAATATCGTGCAATAACTAGAAACTGATAAATGAGGTGTTTTCACGTAATTTTAGTAGAATTATAGGTTCGTTTTATCATCTCCAAATGAATGGGTTAAGAAAAATTATTGTAGTTGATTGATTGTGCCTTTAAAGGTATTTTAGATTTAACTATTCTCGAAAGTTCCCAAGTGGTGACATTTGAGTGTTTATAGATATGTTTTAAAGGTAATAAAACTGTTTTATATAAGTTTTCTGCCTTATCAATAAACGCTTTGTTACTCAAACACTGTTATAATGTGTTTTGTCTCTTTTGCTCTTCGGAAAATTGCGTATGTCAGAAAGTGACAAACCATTTCATAGCTAAAATGTTCTTAATACGCATTTATTAATATGACCCTTGTAGTTTTAGACTTACCCATACCGACCGAAATAAAAAAGCCACCCTTTATAAGCCAAAAGAAATGACAGCAGAAATTTGTCAGGACTTCAAAAAATATTTTTCATTCAAAAGTTACGATGCTCCAAAATTTTTGCTATAATTTACGTAGCTTCGCACACTGCACGGAAATTCTGATGAAAAACAAAATGGGAACTATTTTCATGTGACATTTCGTTTGTTTCACTGTTATGGCAGGTGTTCCTGAAAATTAATTTGCTTATGACGCGTTTCGAAGCCGGATATTAAAATATTTACGTAAAAAAATTCTTCAATATTTAATAAAAATATTATTTTAAATTTATATGGCCTCTGTGTTTTAGTGGCATGTGCACTCGCCTGCCAACACCTGTCCTGTGACTGTCCAGGGATCAACTCTCGGGTCGAGCGAAAACACGTTTTCTCCTATTCAAACATGGCTCAGTTTTGAGATTACCAATCCGCATTAGGCAAGCATGGTGTCTACGCCAAATCCTCCTCACTGTACTCATATCTTCGGTGAGATGAGAGGGACATGACAGCAGTGGGACATTACAGGCTAATACTTTCCATTATGTTATATATTCTTTTGATAAAGAATACAATTTTTTTTTACAAAAAATACAAAGACAAAGGTTTTCATTCCTTTCATTCTATAGGAAAACTATATCTACGACACTCTATTTTTTCTTACGAAAGTTACAATGCGGGCTAATGTGGTCGATTGTCCAGCCGAAAACGATTCTTTCTGAGAAGGAAAACGGTTTAGTTATTTTATTCCATTCTTACCCCATTACTGAACCCTTTTCCTCAATAGAAGAAGTTGTGCTTCGTTGAAAAATCAGCGGTGATGGTTTGAATTTTAATTCTGGTACGGAAAATAAAATATACTTTTCCTATTCCATAGGAATTTCAGATTGTTAAGCTGGATTGTATCTTAAAATCAGTAAAAATGGATAATACACACACACATTCAAATGTTTCGTATTATTAAGGATTTACATAAAAAAATCTCGAAATTAAAACAAACGCATTTTGAAATTAATATTTAAATAAATGAAATACTTACTTAAATAAAACCTGTGTATAGTAAAGGTTTATTTAAGTAATTTAAGTTTGTCTAAGCATCAAGTTTACTCAACCTCTAATAAGCTTTTGGGAAGAGCTTACGTATAAATTGAAGTATTCCTACTTTGAAATTTGAATTTTAGAATAGGTTTAATTCAAATAAAGGGTATTTTCCTAAATGGATTCCTTTTAATGTTATTATCATTTTATTTTATAATAAATACAACTGTCGTGAAAGAGGAAGTGAAACATCGCTACATAGTACAAAACAAAGTCGCTTTCCGCTGTATCTCTATCTGTCTCTATGAATGCTTAGTTCTTTAAGACTACGCAACGAAATTTGATACGTTTTTTAAATACATAGAGCAATTCAAGAGGAAGGTTTATATGTATAAAAATTCCCGAAATTCTCACGGAAACGGGCACAACGCGGGTGAATCCGCGGGGCGCTAACATTGCTTGCTCAAACTACGCTACGCCCGTAATAAATTTCAAAGCACCTTATGACTTTTGATTGAAGGTGAATTTATTCGGCCTTAGGTTAAAAGGATAAAAGTGGTTGAAGCTACGCGTGTGAAAGATTTCATTTTCACTCGACATCGTGACGTCATAAATATTTAGGAGCTATTATCGACGATATTGGAATATACTAACCGCGACCGAGACGTTTAATGAAAACGATTTTGTTTGAAATGTATGAGAGTTTGGAGAATAAATTTGGGACAAAGGTTCTTCTAAAATCCTACTAGTTCTCGTATTATAAATGTGAAAGTTTGTGAGGATACACGTATGTTTGTTACTCTTTCACGCAAAAACTACTAAACGGATTTGGATGAAACTTTACAGTAATATAGGTTATACATCAGAATAACACATGGGGTACATTTTATCCCGAAATTCTTGTAGGAACAAGTAGAACACAGGTAACACCGCGGGCGCGGCTTGTAGTACTATAAACCTTTGATCAATGTACATTCACATTTATAATGTTAGTAAGTATGATATAATGCATTGAAATTGTCAAAATCTTTTCGTAATGCCTTGTGATTGGTCTATTCAGCTCCACTCCGCTTTTGGAAAACGCTTCCTTACTGTAATTGAGTCTAAACATTGTATAAAAAAACCAAAAGATTTTACTCAAAAAAGTGTAAACATTTTCATTCTTCTTCATCGAGTGGATGTTCAACCTGACCAATCCTGGTGTCAGAGTTATTGAGCCGCTAAAGGCCTCTGACATGGATTATGTCACGACTTCTATCCGTATGAAGTAACCGGGACCGACGGATTAACGTGCCCTCTGAAGCACGGAATCATCTTACTTTTCGGGCAATCAGGTGACTCAACCTGTAATGCCCTAACCAAACTGAGGACAGTCTCATAAAGAGATTTTTGTGAGATATCCCCACCGGGAATCGAACCCGGAAACTCCGGATCGTGAGCCGGGCGCTCAAACCACAAGACCACGGAGGCTGTTGAACTTTTTCATAATTAACGAACATAGTTATACTTACTTCTTATCACAGTTTGCGGTAACCACCTTCAAGTCACGTATAGAAAATGTCTACATACATTTTAGTGGCAATAAAGCGGTTATTATCATTCGGAGGTTTAACTGCAGTTGTAATTACTACGCTGTAGGTACTAACTATTGGGTAAGCTAGGGTATAGCAAAGTTTATGTATTAATTACTGGTTATGAGGTTATCTTTGATGTCACTACGTTTAATGACTTGGTTCCGACGTGATCAATCATAATTCTTAATTGAAAATGAATAATGCCGTAACTACTTTTGGTCGCCGCATGCAGTATGCACTGATTGCAACGCTGTATATACGGCAGTCGGCTGCAGTCGGCTGCATTCAGCTAATTACTGCTGTGCAACTGTCACTTGTTACTGTCACTGTGGTGATATGTTTATTTATTGAAGGACAAGTATTGGAATAAACATTAAATCTAATAAATAAAACTAAGCACTAAACTAACTTCTAAACGAACTTTCTATAGATGCTAAAATTCTTAATACCAACACTTTTTAATACTATACGTAAAAATATGTAATTTTTCACGAATTAAATGAATCATGAACTAAAACACAAATTAACAAGATAGATTTTAAAATTTATTTTTAAAAAGGAAAAAAATAAAATAATGTAAAGGTGTTCTTTACACTGCAGTACTGCAGTCAGGCATGTTACGTCATGCGACAAACTACATATATAGCTGCATTCTTTGACACCTAAGGGCCAACTATTATTAAGAACATTTTAGCTATCAAATGGTGTGTCACTTTCTGACATACGCAATTGGGCTTTTGAAAAAAAAAATGATTTTTTTAATGTATTTTAAAACTTTATTATTAATAATATTGATATTTAATGCAAAAACTTAAAAAAAATATTTTTTCAATAAATTATAAACAATTAAAAATTGATGAAATTTAAATAAAAATCACGTGACTATAAACGCGCCAAGATTGGTCACCGTAGTTGTGACGTCATAATGTTTTAGCTATTTAACCATACGTACGTACAGCGTTTACAATCAAGATTCCCGCCCTTTTATTCTCTTTCCCTCCAAAAGTTTGCGATGTAACCGAACCTCTTTTCATAAACATATAAAAAGTTTGCGATGTAACCGAACCTCTTTTCATTAACATTAACTAATATTATGACGTCAGACGCGCTCGAGTTTGTTCGGGAGTTGTCGGCGTGTCTTCGGTACTGGATTCAAAAATTAATTTTTATTTTGAAATAACTTTTGAATTATTGCGAAAAAAATAAAATAAAAATAGTTTTGTTATAAAACTAATATATAATCTTTCCATTTATCACAAAATTTTTTTTTTTCAAAAGCCCAATTTTCTGAAGAGCAAGAGAGACAAAACACTTTATAACAGTGTTTTAGTTACAGAGCGTTAAAAAGGCGGTAAAATATTATTTAGACAATCCTTTTCATTAAAATATATTAAATGTTCCGCCATTTATCACAATTATATAACATGAACAGAGTTTAAAAAATAGGTAGCATAACTGCGGTTGAAATGGTATCGGCCAATAAAATGGTCGCGCGATCGGGTAGTAAAAATACTATATAGGTTTTGTTTTCTAACAATATATAGTATTTTTATTACCGATTCTATCGTATTATTTTATTGTCTGCCGTAAACCGCAGGGTTCATTTTAATGGGTTTAAAATATTATTTTTTGATAGCACGAGCCAATTTATCGAGTGCATTAATGATAAGTATTTATGTATGTACGAAAATAGCATTTGAATAATTAGCATGTTTATAAGATGCATGTAATAAATTCGTAAAGGTAAAACTTAAAATATTTGCCTGTAATGTCCAACAGCTGGGCAAAGGTCACTTCACTGAAGGATTAGGCGTATCACCACATTTTAAAGTAGGTAAACATTATATTATTTTAAATCAACTTTAATATATATTTTTTTACCTCGGGCAATATTTTGGTTGAATAACAGAGAATATGTAGGTTAGAGTAAGTTTCCCGACTGGTTTCTATACTGTCTTATTGAAATCGAAGTCGGTATTTCCAACGTGAAAACTAACCACAACAGTAACTCTCCCCTGTATATCTAGAAAAAGTCAATACGTTCTAAAAGGCTCTATGGCAAACATGACTACACTCCGTCATGATGCAGACCACAAAAGACTATAAACTGTCATTTACAGACAATAGAAACGTATCGATAAATCCCACTTTATTTAGGTCACGTTCTCACACTCACCACTGGGTATCGTATTCCATACATTTTCCTCTTATTTTCCACAGGCGACGTACAATCCGGTACAGCGCGTAGTAATTTTTCTCTTCACGTTGAAATTAGTCCCGTATGTACGTAGAATATTTCATCGTGTATGAACTATGCATAATGGAAACTGTGTGAAAGCAATTGCGCAGTAAACACGGCTTATTTTACGACTCCGCAATGCCCAGTAGGTCGATCCGCATATCTATGAACAAAATCGAAGAGTAAAGAAATATTTTCTTGGTTTATTTCGATCGTTAACAAAATGGGGGCAATCGATCCGTTTATAAACTTAAATTTCAGTTGGGGTGGAAACCAATTTCTGTGGGGGTTTCGATGTTGACAGGAACAATTTGTTTTGAGCGGCAAAAGATTGAGCTGTGCCATAAATTGGAATTTTAACAAGAAAACGGTGAAAGACGAACTGTTTCTCAATAAAATATAAAAACAACATTATGTCTGTTGATTTAGAAGGGTTCAAATAATTCAAGGACGCGAAGGATCTGAGGAACGTGTTAAATTGAGAATGTCTTTTTTGAGAAAAAGATTCACGTAAAAACGGTGTACATTTCTAGACGATCGGTGAACATTTTTTCTTAAATAGGATACTTTAGATAAAATAATACAGGGTGCGACGCAAGAAGCGGCCTCGTAACATTACACAAATAAATAATTACAATTGAACATAATAAACAACATAAACCTTTAGAAATAAGACCCGCCTATCAAAACTAAGGTCCCGGGTTTAATTCCAAGATCGAGCGAAAATATGTACTTATCAAATATGGCTCTTGTCTTCGGTAAGACGACTGCCTTTGTCCAGCAGTGGGAAAAAAATGTTACTTTATAAAAATAAGGAAGTTACCCCACCCATTAACCTAAATATTACAAGAGTCATAAAATACACAAGCAAATAAAAAAGCTGTAATATAACTATCTCATTTGTAACGTTTCCGTTTGCCATTTCGGTAAGATTACAACCCCAACAGTGCGTCAGTAAGTTATTCCAATAATTTATGAGCAAGTTCATCCCTTGCGTAGTGGTAAATCATGTAGAAACTTCCGCTGTTTTATACTCAACCAAGTCGACATGGGCAAATGAAAATGTTTATGTTATTTTAGACATTCTTTAGAGAATAACATGCTAAAACGCTGTGTGTGAATTGAATATTTTTTCGACAAGCGGGTTTATGACGATTTCAGACCAAGGTTTTTTCTGTGCGTGTGCTTTTGTTTTGGTGTATGAGCTCAATCGTGCTTTTTATTTCGCGCTTATAAAACCAAGCGTACACTGGCTTATACGCTCAGATAGGCTCGGTTTCAGGCTAACGTTCTGTTCTGTGCGTATTCGGTTACTTCAGCATATTTAAGAGTCAATACGCGCTTTGACGCGCTTACAAAGCGCTGCTTATGAGCAGCCTTAGTCATTGGTCATTTGAGCTACGCATAGCTCCGCTTCGCTTCAATAGAAACGTACCCTAAGTATGATACCTACATACTCGTAATTTAATAACAACTAGCAGCGCCCCGTGGTTTTACCCTTGTTGCGCCCATTCCCGTGGGAATTTCGGGTTTTTTTATACATTATAAACCTTCCTCTTGAATCATTCTACCTATTTAAAAAAACCGCGTCAAAATCCGTGCAGTAGTATTTGAGTTTATCGCGAACAGACAGACAAAAGCGGCCGGGGACTTATTTACAATATGTAGTGATATTCTATTGCTATTAAAGATATTAAAAAATAGTGATGCTTCATATCTAAAACATTAAATGTTCTATGACAGTTATGTTCGGCAGATATGTATTTGACTGGATACCCTGACAAACCGTGTATAATCTAACATGTAACATCAAATTGATTGTGACGCGGGTCTCCTGAACACATCATTTGACATGATTACCTTCGTCGGTTTCCGTTAGCAGATGGTTGTAATAATTCCCAACTTATTTACGGAACCCTCCTCATTTTTGTTTCAGCTTAATGGAGAAAAAATTGGGTTTAAAGGGAATAATGATAAGGTAAGTTTTTATTTTTAAGAAAAATGCTTTGTTGGATTTGATGATAATATTTGGGACACGAAATAAAGGACGTTGTTACATTAGGATGACAAGAGTACAATGCATAGAGATAAGTATACTTCGCGTAAAAGATAAACAGATAGAGACAGAGAAAAAGAAAAACACAAAAATTAATTAAAAATTGAAAAACAATACAGAGTAAAAAACTATTATGTTACGGTTAAATATAGATTTAGGCTTAATCTTCCACATACCGTTAAATATAATAAATTATTCCTAATTAACTCTTCAAACATCATCAATTAACTTAACAAAAACTGTCGACAAACCTCCTTACAGTTTAAAACAGTCCCATTACACATTAAAGAACTTTTCCTCGAGTAGGGTGTCCAGAATTTTGTTTAGAACCGGGATTGTCCTAACTTTTCTTTTATCGAGTTTGAATCGAAGCCAATACACTTAGACTTGCGATTCTTTTATCAGACAGAACTCAGTCAAGGGTTTTGGGAATGGACTTTATTGAATGAAGTTTCAATTTACGGCAAACTATTTTCAACATATTACTTACAACATATTTCCGTGACCTAATACTGAAAACCGAAGTAAATTTATTATTTAAGTGTTTCTATCTGAGCCCTACCCTGCTTCGGAGGGCACGTTCAATTGTCGTTCCCGATTGTTTCAATCGTTAGAGCATGTCGGAGGCCTTGAAGCGGTCTCAAAACTCCGACTAACCTACTCAAAGTTACTTATTGTTTATTACTTAATTACCTATATAAGAGCGAACATATAATTATGTTAAGACAGCCTAACACTACAATACCGTTACCATAACCTCTAATAATTTAAACGCTTGAATCACAGAGAACAACTGAACTTTATTTTTCAAACATATAGTATTACATATTCTATGACAGATGGCGCTACTAGTTTGTAATATTGCGTGATATTCACGATATAAAATAACAGTAATTTCATTATTTCTACCACATAAATACTCTTACGTAGAATTAAAGCAATTTCCAATTACCAACTCCTATATTTCAAACTTACTTACAAAGGTTTAAATTCAATAGCATAATCACAAGTTTTGTCCCAAGTTCTCATAAAACATAGTGTCATTACCATTCAACGTACACGGGTGCTAATTAGTTGTGAAACTTGGCTAATAGCTTTGTAATTTCTAAGGGAGTGGTGAAACGGTCGTTACTCATACGCGGCCGACTAGATGCCGGTTTAATTCAATCGAATAATTATTGTGCGTTTTGTGGTTTAGTAATCGACCACAAATTAAGGAGTAGGCTGCGTTTACTTTACTAATTGGGGTGTTTATTGGTAACGTGTGGGTGTTTCTTTTTATGTTTGATGACAATTAATTTTGTTACGGTTTTTTACCTTTTAGGCCCTGTAGAGGGATGGTTTATGTATGGTTAGTTGTGATATCTTCATTGAGATGAGAGGCTTAGGTTCAACAGTGGGAATTTGCAGACCAATACTTGCTTACGTATGTTTAGATATCTATTGGATTGTAAAAACCTCAAAGCTGAGTTAATTTTTGTTGAGTTTTTGTTTTTGTTCAAAAGATAACTGAATTTTTTTGAAGGCGTGCTGCACTATTAGCACTCCATTCTAAACATCAATTGACCAATGACAATGCATTACGGAGAAATTTTGACAATTTCAATGTGTTGTGATTTGTCAATTCTTTGTCTTTAGTTGTTGCTTGGCGAGCATTTTCCTTGACTAATGTCTTGATCTTAACAACTCTTGATCTTATCGCAATAACATACGGTCACTCCATCGCGCGTTCTTATGAGCGTTCAGGATTATGCTGGAATGCTTGTACAAGCAATCGTGCACGATTGCCTTTCACGTGCGTTCTTTCATGAGAATACTGCTTCACTCGTGACAGATGTATTTATAAAGAGCTTAGCTAATGGAGCTTATTTTATTCATAACGCCACAAAATACCCATGAAAATTATAGGCAATTACACTTAAGTTATGGACGCTTTTAATGATAATTTTAAAAGCATACAGTTTAAGCCCTCTTGATGACAAAGAGGGAAATTAACAAATTATTTCACTACGGGAAGTTAATACATAAACAGTTTTTGTATTGAATTGTGTATATGAAAAGCTTTCGAATAATTAATTTATGAATTTGGTAATTCTGTTAATATTATTGATAGCATGGTCAACATACTGTAGTAATTCATTTAAAATAATAAGTAATGGATGTGTTTTAAACGAATTTTATAATATAATGTATCGTTATCAATTTCAGGAGTGACTATGTAATGTATACATTTCAAATAAAACCGTTTAAAAACCTACGCAAAAACGGCTGAATGGACAGATTTACCAAACATGGCTAAGCACCACAAGGAAATTAGTTTCAAATTATAAAAACCGCATCGAAGTTGGTTAATCCTTTTTCAAACTCAACACCCTCTTTTGGGTTGAGGGTTAAAAATCTCTTTACATAACCTAACGATATAACAATTCATAAATCTCTAGCAAGGATATAATATATTACAACAAATAGCTAAAAGTACTATGAAAGAATACAGTCTGTTTCAAACCACGAAAATCAGCATTTAAAACCATTACCTTAAACAACAGTAAACAACAGCAATTTCCCCTCCTTTATAAACCTGTTTGGCTCTCCAATTAGTTATAGTCAAGTACAAGAAGGAAACAAGTCGACGTATTCGCGTTAAGTACGAGTATACTTAGTTCACAAGGAGTGACTTTGTTCCAAGTACTATAGTGTATTACTTCATTGTATGAGTGGCTGTGTGTGATGGGATGTATCTAAGATGAAGCTAAGTGTTTTGGTTAGTAAGTATCTGGTGATGATGTGTAAAACTTTTACACATCATAACCAGATTTCTACAGTGAAAGTTATGTGTTTTAGATAAAACCATGATAAACCTGACCTCACACATTTATTTATTTTTGGCAACTTGAACACAAAATAATTGTATGCCTTCAAAGAGCCATCATATTTGAAACACAAATTATAATTGAGGAAGACCTTTGCCCAGGAGTGCCTGGGCAAAGGTCTTCCTCAACACCTTCCAAGCATGCCTATTCTGGGCTACATTAGACCAATCCCTGTCCAGGCGGTCAAGATAGTCACGCAATCTTTTCCAGGGATTTGCCTCTACGCCTCACTCCCTCCGGCACCCATTGCGTGGCGATTCTAGCCTATTGGTGTTAAAATACTTACACCAATAGACAACTGATCAATCAGTTAAAAATAATCATATCCAAAAGTACCTAGCTTCCCAGAGATTAGCGTAAAACAAACAGTCAATAATAATCCTCAGCTATATTAGTATAGAAAAATAATACGGTACGATTAGTTAAACCACTCATACAACTCCAGTTTCTAAGCCCCTTATTACTGTGAACTTTATAATTATAAAGTTCGAAATACAAAATGTTTCTACCTAGTTCTATAGAGCCATCGTACGCTGTTATAATTAAAATACTCATATTTTAATTAGCCCCGACGCAACAGTACACTGAAGTAGGTGAAACTGAAATTCTGACATGGCTCTAGAGTCTCACTATAACCACAACTGACTTACTAGTTAGATGCGAACAAAAGTGTTTATCATAATAGTAATATAATGTTTTCAGTACAAATTAAGTAAGTTAGTACAAATTATATAGTTTGACGGATATAAAAGGTCTGTGATAGAAAAAAGTCTGTAACAGATAAAAAAGTCCGTGACATCTTCAGCACTCAACGTTGGTCCTACTTCATTAACAAGACACATTGGTTGTCTGTTCTACATACAGCTCTCAAATTATGTTAAAGCTTGCTTCTAATTTGACTTATTAATTAAGTCGAGTTCATATTTTGCTGGTAAATATTCCTTGAATTTGCATCATGATTTTTTGGAGTTTTCCTTCAACAACATGCTATATATGTTTACATTACTAATGAGGGTTAAAAGAGTAATTGAAAATGGGACATAAGGACACTTTTAGAAATGCCTCGAATAAACTATCTGTCTACGCCTGTACTCAAAGGTGTCAAATGCTTCCTTAGTAGTGATTTAATGAGTAATTTTGACATGCTATGTATTAAACATAACGTCAAATTAGTGTCTAATGAATGAACGTCTCGGAGTGCGGCATCGAGGTACAAACCAATATTCTTATTCATTTTGAAAAAAATCGCTAGTCGCTGTCGTCGTCACTTGTGCCATAGCACCCGAGAGGTCTTCCACAATACCTCCATTAAGCACCTGTGTAATGTGACCGTCTCCATCAATCATTTTGATATCTATTGGTGTATTCCCCTGTCGTGATCACTCACTCTGAAGGTTATAAACTTTTTCACCAATGCCTACTGGAGTGAGATGATCAATGTAAATATAAGGAGTATTTTTGATGGATTTCTTAAGGAAAATATTGAGTTTTCTCCCCGAAAAACATTCAAGAAAATGTGAATTGAATATTTTTATGGTACCAAGAGAATGGACTAATAATAGAGATTCCAAAGATAACAAAATTCAATGCATTTTTCGTAGCTATTCATTTTTATATGATAGGTAAAGTTTTGTCTGAACTAAAACGATTTCAGACTAACCACTTCGCTGAAAGAGATTGAATAAAAATACATTGTGAGATAGATGTTTTGGTGTAAGTTATAAGCGAACGTACTCCTATATTATTATAAGATCGATGTTAGGTTAAATCACAAAGTATATAACATACTGAAAGGTTTAATCATTAACGCCCGTACTCAGTTGTCAAATTCATTAGAGATTTAATGAGTAATTTTGACTTGTAATGTATGAAAAATTACGTCAATTAGTAAATTTTCGTAGACGCCTATAAGTGTGACATTTAGAGGTTGACATCAGCCTCCGTGGTCTTGTGGTTTGAGCGCCCGGCTCACGATCCGGAGGTTCCGGGTTCGATTCCCGGTGGGGATATCTCACAAAAATCTCTTTGTGAAACTTTCCTCAGTTTGGTTAGGGCATTACAGGCTGAATCACCTGATTGCTCGAAAAGTAAGATGATTCCGTGCTTCGGAGGGCACGTTAAGCCCGGTTACTTTCTACGGATAGTAGTCGTTACTTGAGCCATGTTAGTAGAAGCCTTTGGCGGCTCAATAAATCTGACACCAGGATTGGTCAAGTTGACCATCCACTCGATGAAGTAGAAGAAGAAGAAGAGGTTGACATAGATAAAACTTTAAATATTTCTTATATTTCTATATTCACAGATTTTTTTTCAATTGAAATTGGGCTGCGAAATCAACGGTGTTGCGCTTTTTGAAACATGTGTAAATTTCTATGAAAATACTTCTTCTTCTTCTTAAGTATTTTGTAGTATTTATGAAAATACTACAAAATACTTAAGAATACCAACAGACATTCAAAATTAAACCTTGTGTTTCATTCAAACAGTTCAAAATTGTGTTCATTTAAACAGAGAAAGGTTGCCTAATAACGAGCCTATATGTTTAAATATAACATAAAAAATAATATTAAAGAAAACTTTGATTTAATCGCTTTCTCTTTACACTTAAAAAGGTATTCTTTTACAAGTATATAAAGGGTGATTGTACCCTCCATGTGTATTTTCTCACACATAAATTGAAATGGAATAGCAAAGATTTTCTTAAAATCATTGGTTTTAAATGAAATACTTCGAATCTATCCACCCAACAAGAGCGTTTTAATACATTTTCTTTAAATAATATTGTTCTATTTTCAACATCTTATATATATCTTTACGAACGATTTGAGTGATTTATTTTATTTGTTAGATTATGTTTGTTACAAAATATGTTAAGTTGCTTCTTTTAAAACTAATATAGGAGTGTATTTACTTTTGAAGTAAGAATGATTGCGGTATTCTAAGATTTTATTTTGATATCTTATTGGGTATGGTATCGGTTAAAACTCGTTAGAGCTAACGTTCCCGTACCAGTAAACGTTAACACTAAGTCTCAACAGACGTAATAAAATGAAAAATTCGGGCTTTCTACATACACGCATAACTTTTACAGACTTTCATTTAAGTTATGAAACAACATAGTATAAAAAATCGTGAACATTTTAACGAACGTATACGAGTATAACGACTAGCAGCGCCCTGCGGTTTTACCTGCGTTGTGCCCGTTCCCATGGGAGTTTCGGGATGAAAAATAGCCTATAACCTCTCCGTTGAATGTGGCTATATATTAAAAAAATAATTATTTAAATCGGACTGGTAATTCCCGAGATTAGCTCGAACTTACAAACAAACAAACAAACTTACATATTTTACCTGTTTATAATATTAGTATAAAGATAACCAACCGTTTGCAGCCACCCGCTCTTAAGGTACGATTCCACCAAAATAGTGTTTGGCACATTTGTTTACAAACATTTTGTGCACAACTCCAGCATTGCACGTACTAGCTTGTGTCGAGTTTATCTTCTGGCTCCACCGGCAAGACTGTGCGTAACTTTTAATCGCACAATGTGGCACACTTGTGCACGAACATGTTCACTGAGAAGAGTTCTGTCTTCAGTTGTTAATATGGACGGGCAAGTTTATCATTCGTCCAATCCATATTTAACTCTGTTAAAAATGTGCGCGTACAAATAAATGTTTTCGCTCCGGTGGCGGAAGCAAGACTGAGTTCGCGAACAAAAGCGTGTACGCGTCGACACGAGTCCACTGCATGCTTGTCTGCGCGCACAATGATAAACAGATGTGCGCGAACATTTCTAGAATGTTCGCATACAATTTGTTATTGTTTGCCAGAGTGAGTCGACCAGAGTGAACATCTGTGTCGCACACTGTGCATTACAGTGCCGCACAGTTCAGCACACTGGTGGAATCGCGCCTTCAGAGCATTGCGTAATACTAGGTTGACCGTCGCATGAAACACGCGTTGACAGCTACAATTTGCAACTGTAAGGGCTTCACCAGATGGCGTATTTTTGTAGCGATATGCAGTAAAGTCACACTGTCACACGTTTGCATCAATACAGTCGCTTTACGGTTGCTGATTTGTGCCATCGAACGCCATAAATACTCGTATAACTACGATTCAGTCGTGACGTTGTCAGCATTGCTACATAAAATCGCCCGTGGGAGGGCCTTGTCTTTTAAAAAGTAGCCATCCATGAATGTTACGTGCGGTGACCAATGAATCCCTTACGCCTTAAGCTGTTGTACATACTCGTAATGTAAAGTTAAAATATGAAGGCTGTAAACCGGTTCATATTTTCAAAGAAAAATAAAAACATGTCCCTCAAACACCATCACTCCTCAAAGGAACTCGGAACATAGCTTTGGGCAGTTTTTTCTTTGCAATCGGAGACTTTTCTCTGCGGTTGTAACACACAAAGTCTAACGAACCCCTCTTGTTCTGATTGCTGTATTTTCAACCCTATTTCTTGTGGAAGTGCTTTAATATATTTATTTTTAGGGCGGGTTGTGTTTTGAAATGCATATTTACTAGAATTATAAGCGGGTTTAGATCGAATGAGTATACTAGCATACTAGTATGGCAGAAATTTCAATGGAAATCGCGTTGTATTAAACTAACCAGCTATATCAAACTTCCACGTATGTACAATTCCTTGGTACCAGTAAAAACATAATACTAAAATTAATTACATGATATAAATAACGTACAAGTTTAGTAATGTGTAGTTTTGGTACAAATTTAGATATATTTTTAGTACCTACTTGTATCCAACGATGCCGGATATAACTTACAAACACGTGTTGAAATCGTCGTAACTTACCTGAAACCAATAAAAACACAAATTGAATTTTCATATTATACATACTCGTACATAACATTTTCACTCACTTATCCTATAAATATATAAAGATACAGTCAAAATAACCAAAAACGTATGAGACCAAATCAAACAAAATCCTTTATTCCACACATGAGCTTATATTGCATATACAGGAGAGAAGCCATATTTCCTGGCGTTCAGCCAATGAAATGGCTACCTCCGCTGAACTTTATCATGTTGTAAAGCTCGTACAGACTTGCGAGAGGTCACACCTAACGAATTGAAGTGTGATATTTCATGTTTTACTCATATGATAAACGGAGACACAGTCACATCATCTTGCTACAGAGATTTGTGAGAGAGTGCAAATTGTGCCTGAGGCGCGAGTTCGATTCCCGCCCGAGGCAAAGGTTTTGGCAACGACGACTGAGTGTCAAATATATTTTCATGTAAATAATTAATGTGTGTATATATGTACGGTTTAAAGTATCAGTTAGAGAGCTTTCATAATTCAAGCTTCGTTTTGGTAAGTTAGATTCGATAAGCTATTTAGTACATATGAATGGATTAGTCTTGTACATATTTATGTTTAAGATGTCTCGTCGACTACTGAAGTCATTTAAAATGACTTTCTTTTCTGAAGTGAAGCAAATAACATACAACTTTTCTGCATTGACTATTCAATACCAGTATCGGGAAGGTTTATTTCCGTATTTTATGTACGAACCATCAGTGTCTCACAGCTGTGCAAACCCTCTCTTTTAATGTATATATATCTATCCTTTTAACTTCCGATGCAAAAGAGTGTTGTTCTATTTGACATCGATGTCTGTATGTGTGATATTGTGGCACCTTAGCTCTCAAACTGATGAACCGATTTGGATGAGGCTTTTTTCATTTGAAAGGTTTTCCAATTTCCCTGCTGTTTTCTTAGCTATGTTTGGTAAAAATCGGTCAAGCCGTTTCTGCCTAAGAGTTTTTCGAAATTTTTAATTTTGCTTGTTACCAATCTTCTTCTTATCATATCTATATGAACCGCCGAAGTTTAAAAAGCTTAGGTTTTGGTCCAGAAAGTAACCACTCTTATGGCAGCGTCCGTGGACTTCATCTTCACTTATGCAGATGTAGACACATTTCTAGCAGTACCTAAAAAATAAATAATTACCATGGTAATTGTAGTTATTGTGAAATATGTAGTTACTATTTCACAAAAGCCCGGAATCGAAATAGAAAAGACACTATCACAAATTGTGTAGCATCTTGTGAAGAAATACAGTATGAGTAAAATTTCTTCTACCTTGGATGTATTCACTACACAGCCAGCGTAATACTTGTAAACCAAACATTCGCTTTAGTTTCAAAGACTTCTATTTCTTTGTTCAAACTATTTTCACTGTGAAACCTTGTATTTAATTAGCTAGAGTCTAAGAAACATTTCTAAAGTCGTGTTTATTTTTAGAATAATAAGTAAGTGCCTATTTTATATATTTTACAGTACAGTTTAGTTTAACAGTAAAATGAAACTGCAAATGAAATTGTTTTGTTTTTCATTTGGGTCCTAAAGGAGTTAAAGCGTTTTATAGTACTGTTTATTATGACTCGCAGCGCTTCAGCGGTTTACCCGCGTTGTGCCCGTTCCTGTAGGAATTTCGGGATAAAAAATAGCCTATAACGTTTCCGTTGAATGTAGCTTTTTAAGCTATTGCATAGCTTCTATCGCGGGCCTTGAGCGCGGGGACCAAATCCAAAATTTCCGTAACGAAAAAACCTCACGCTTACCCGATCCGACGGGAAGGAGGTGTGGCTTGAAGGCCGTGCATCGTCTAACGTCGTTTCAGTTCGGCAGTCTTCGACACGGGTGTGCGATTGTGCGTTGGTGAGAGAGGGGATGAGAGAGGGGGTGAGAGAGGGGGTGAGAGAGGGTGCTGGGAGAGGGGGTGAGAGAGGGTGGTGAGAGAGGGGGGTGAGAGAGGGGGTGAGAGAAGGTTGTGAGAGAGGGGGTGAGAGAGGGGTGAGAGAAGGGTGAGAGAGGGGGGTGAGAGAGGGGGGTGAGAGAGGGGTTGAGAGAAGGTTGTGAGAGAGGGGGTGAGAGAGGGGTGAGAGAAGGGTGAGAGAGGGGGGTGAGAGAGGGGGGTGAGAGAGGGTGGTGAGAGAGGGTGGTGAGAGAGGGGGGTGAGAGAGGGGGTGAGAGAGGGGGGTGAGAGAGGGTGGTGAGAGAGGGTGGTGAGAGAGGGGGGTGAGAGAGGGGGTGAGAGAGTGGGGTGAGAGAGGGTGGTGAGAGAGGGTGGTGAGAGAGGGGTGAGAGAGGGGGGTGAGAGAGGGGGGTGAGAGAGGGGGGTGAGAGAGGGTGGTGAGAGAGGGTGGTGAGAGAGGGGTGAGAGAGGGGGTGAGAGAGGGGGGTGAGAGAGGGTGGTGAGAGAGGGTGGTGAGAGAGGGTGGTGAGAGAGGGGGGTGAGAGAGGGGGGTGAGAGAGGGGGTGAGAGAGGGGGGTGAGAGAGGGGGTGAGAGAGGGTGGTGAGAGAGGGGGTGAGAGAGGGGGGTGAGATAGGGGGGTGAGAGAGGGGGGTGAGAGAGGGGGGTGAGAGAGGGGGGTGAGAGAGGGTGGTGAGAGAGGGGGTGAGAGAGGGGGGTGAGAGAGGGTGGTGAGAGAGGGTGGTGAGAGAGGGGGGTGAGAGAGGGGGGTGAGAGAGGGGGGTGAGAGAGGGGGTGAGAGAGGGGGTGAGAGAGGGGGTGAGAGAGGGTGGTGAGAGAGGGTGGTGAGAGAGGGGGGTGAGAGAGGGGGGTGAGAGAGGGGGTGAGAGAGGGGCGTGAGAGAGGGGCGTGAGAGAGGGTGGTGAGAGAGGGTGGTAAGAGAGGGGTGAGAGGGGGTGAGAGAGGGGGGTGAGAGAGAGGGGTGAGAGAGAGGGGTGAGAGAGAGGTGTGAGAGAGGGGGTGAGAGAGGGGTGAGAGAGGTCCCCGAGTACCACACGTCTTTTTTTTTTTTTTCCCGGACAAATTCATCCACGGTTAATTAGACCCAAAGTAAGCTCTAAGCTTGTGTTATGGAATCTAAATAACTGATACTACTACTTATACATACACAAATACTTTATAAGAATATATAATATATAATTGACACCCAGACGTCGTCGCCAACAACTATGTCTGCACATATTGTTGACTCCGGGCGGGAATCGAACCCGCAACCCCCGACACAGTAAGCGCTCTCACTGCCACTGTGCCAACGGGCTTGTCAGCTATTAATTACAAAATTAATTATTCGAATCTGATTCGTAGTTTCTGATTAGCGCGTACATTCTCTTCAGCTTTATTATATTAGTAGTAATAGATGTAAAAGAATATTTGATTATGAATGCTTTTCGTTAATGCATTTTTAGCAACCGTACAACATTGTAGACATAAACACATTACCCTCCTTAACTTACGAAATCGGACCATGAAAACATTATTTCTAACAGCTCTCATCGTGCATCACCACAAACAGTAAGTTCTATTTCTAAAACTACTTTCTTAAACAACAGATCCAATCCTAGTCTGGAACTTGAATACTTGTTCATCTTATCTTACTAAAGATGCAGTGAGTTGGGCGCATATTACACCGCATCGATGAGTACTCCTCCACTGGACTGGAGAACACTTACGACTATGCTTTTAGCTTCAATGGCCAGTCTCGCGTGCGGTGTGACGTCGGGAATACTCAGATATTCAGTTAAGTGGGATGTGAAATGGCTAGTTCCTTTAAACGTGGAAATGTTTCGTAAAAATTCAAACGTTCTTTTGTAGGAAATGGAATACATTTTGTGAACTGTATGAATATTCCCGCTAGTAAAAAATAACTTCTTTAGATGAAAAAGTTTAGCCGGAAAATGAAGGGCGGAAAAAGGTCACTTTTTCGGTACCTTTTTTAGGATTTGTTCCAGTTATGAAGTTGCCTAAGTTGGCCTAAACCTAATCAAGTTAAACCAGCTTAGTTCCTTGCCTACCCTTCTCTACTTCCGAATGAGTGATACGCAGACTACATACCAGCCTCTGAATAGAAGACCCGTGCTTCGGAGGGCACGTTAAGCCGTCGGTCCCGGTGACCTTCTACGGATAGAAGTCGTTACATGAGCCATGTCAGAGGCCTTTGGCGGCTCAATAACCTGACACCAGGATTGGTCAAGTTGACCATCCACTCGATGAAGAATAGAAGATATTGGAAAAGTAAATTAATTGAGAAATATATCGTTTCTACGAAAAAAATATCATGGTAGAAAATCGATGAAACAGCTAGTACAATCAGCTCGTGCCTACATACATATATAAAGGCGTAGTAAATTACTGAGGTATTTCGTGAAAGACCAAGACTAAAGAACTTAACACTAACTTCATAGAAATTATTACGAGTATTAATCACTTTTTAAAGTTCATTATACCAATTAACACGGAAAGGTATTTAAAATGCCATTACTTAGCGTTTATGAGAATTGAACGATTCATTAAAAGAACATTAGTTTTAAAAGGAATCGTAAATCAATTTTAAAACGATCATTTTATAGCAAATTCTCGGATATCCTACGCCTACAGTCTACAATAAGTTGTTAGACGTCTAACTAACAACAATAGTCTTTACAATTCTTTATTTTAACAAAAAAAGGCAAAAATGTTTCATGTCCACTATAGTGCAGTCAGTTTTTAGACAGACTTGTTTGTTAATCAATCTTACAATTATCAGTACTATTCTTTAGTCAAAAAGTATTTAAGACATTTTTTCTCCAGTCTGCGGTCTTTAGATTTTCATAGGCCAGAAGACAGTTTATAGACAGTCTGACACTGCTTATTAAAATCTGTCTCGTCTTATTAAAATCTCAATCGTCGACTACATAAGTGGGTGGCAACCAACTTTGCCGAGTGCTTCTCACGCTTAGTTCTCATCAATCATTTAATTGTAAGAGAGCGATCATAGGAAAACTTTTCAATATCCGTAATCCGGAAAATGAAGTTTATACAAGTTTATCTTCAAAGGAACATAATCTGCGTCCTTTCAATGTAATCAGTTGATTGAAAATGATGTGATCTACTTGTCTAAGCTTTTTTGTCGAAAGACGACAACCATAAATAAATAGCGTCTTTCACTTTGGATTGAGCATGCTTACAAAGAAAGCGACGTCTGTAAACGTCATAATAATAATTTATACTGACGTGTTCGGGAGAGTGTCCCTGCAGTTGTAATCCATTACATTAAACATCTCCAAAGGGCCTCTACGAGTTGGATCTGTATCCCCTCGCATGCCTTTAAAAAAGACCGGGCTTGTCCCGTGACTCCGAGGAGAAACACTATAATAATTAATAAATAATATAATAACTTTGTCTTAAATAAGCATGTTTATAGACCAGTAACTTAAGCGATCTTTCTCACAATCGAAGATAAGAAGCTAAATTTTTGTAGAAGTGTAAACCTTTGTTTTGACTTTCTAATAGTCAACACTGTGTTAAGCGTGCGCCCGTTGCGTGCGCACGCGGCGGTTCACTTTTGTATGACACCGCACGCGATGAGCGCCCGCGGCTGTTCACTTTTGTATGAAACCGCACGCGATGAGCGCCCGCGGCAGTTCACTTTTGTATGAAACCGCACGCGATGAGCGCCCGCGGCAGTTCACTTTTGTATGAAACCGCACGCGATGAGCGCCCGCGGCAGTTCACTTTTGTATGAAACCGCACGCGATGAGCGCCCGCGGCAGTTCACTTTTGTATGAAACCGCGGCGTGCGCACGCTTAACGCAGTGTCGGCCCTAAAAGTTGTCTCAAAAGTCTCATAGAATTCCGTGTCCGTGCAAAAAATAGTATTTTTACCATTATATCGATTCCTTTGCCTTCAATCTTCATGCGACTACAAATTCCTTTATTATAAAAAGGTGTAATCTAGATAATGTCACATTAAATAGGGAGGAAGGTAGAGAACGGAATATGGAAGGACTGCAATAAAAAAATAATTAGGGCAAATAATTCAACAGACCCACCCTTTTACATTATTCTGACATTTTATTCGGATTAAGGAACAGAGTTATGGTAGACTACAGTAAAAATATTTTTATTAATTTAATTAAGCGTTGTTGAATTTGAGTGAGTTCACACGCTGCAAGCCGGCTAGTGTTAATATAAAGTGAGCGGAACACACACACGATCTTCCTCTTAAGGCCTCTTCAATTTAATTGTCGTTCAAGACGTCCGGCTACGTGCCGCAGTAGTGCACAGTCGTCTTCGCGCACGGATATTCTTGATTTTACATACGCAGGAAGACTGAAAACTTATTATTTGAAAGCGCCCTTAGTATTTGCAGGCTCGCAATTTGTAAACGCGTGTTATGTCAAAGAAACCTTAGAAATATCAAAGTTGGAATATATAGGAATATAATTATAGCCGAAATGAATAAACAATAAAGATATACATTTATTTAAAAAAAATACATGTGATTAGCACTAAAGATTTGAATTCAATTTAATGACGGGTTTTTTGAAATGTCACCCACTAGGCGGCAGCACTGAGACGTGACGTCTAGAAATCTGTCAAAAGTGTCATTTTCGTTAAAAACCCTCATTGAATGAATCGCTTGTCAATTGCTTGTGAATCGCTAACGTTTATCGCTTTGAAGTAATTTCATAGCGACTGTTCAATTGTAAATAGCAATGATTAATAATTATTTCCTGAAATATAATAAAACATTCGATAAACAAAATAGCAACCATTATTTAAACAGCACTCTAAATATATATTCAAAGGTATTCCGTAACAATCACGAAACTCGTAATTTAAAGCCGAAATGGTTGGATTTTACCCACACGTAATGGAAAATTTTTTTACCTTTCCTAGAAATTCCCTATTGTGTGACCTGAATTGTCAACGTTTAGTAAACATGGTTCGTCGGAATACTGACCGCTGACAGTTAACAAAATTACAATATCTGAACGCGCAATCGAAGTTCAAAATGTATGCAGTACAACAAAAGCAACATCGAATTTCACGTTTTATGCACCTATACCTTCGATCAACAATACACAACTAGATGTCGGGTCGGCGCAAAAAATACGTCTCGGTGAATAACGCCTCATTTGAAAAGTGAGCTCTTATTTTATTCATAAGATTTTCTACTTTATTGCTAGGTGTCATAGTTGTAATTAGGTTGAACTTTGAACTGTTTTAAAACTTTTTTTCAGTTCGATAGTAAACAAAATAAGCTGTCACACGTCATCCACGCGGACAGTATTTAGCTTTGATTTTGTACGTGACCCGATATCTAGTTGTGTATTGTTGATCGAAGACCTATACTGTTTAAATTCTTCTTAGTGTACGTTTCCATTTAAGCGGAGTGGAGCTCAACTGACCAATCACAATGCATTTCGAAGGTATTTTGAGAATGTCAATGCTTTAATGGAAACGCACATTTACTCTGGAGGCACTTCAATATAATGAACTATAATTAGTGCTCTAAAAATTAATCAATAATAAAAACATTTATACAAAGACGAATTGTTAAAATAGCTGTAGTAGTTTTGCGAACGTATCCACACATCCATGTGATCTACAACGCCAATTCTATAGCTAAAACAGGTGCCACTACAATTGACATTGCTCGTGTATTTCAAGCCTTACAAGCAAGGCAAAGGCAAGAAATAAGGCTCCATTGTTTGTAATCGTTAATCATATTCACAGTGGAAGCCTAATATTCCAGATTATATGAAACTGGCAGCGCCACGCGGATTTATTCGTGCTGTGTCCGTTCCGAAGGCATTTTGGGATAAAAAGTAGCTTAAGGTTGCCTGTCCATTGACGCGGAACGAAGAGAGAAACGGACAAATATAAACCAATAGGATTGCATGAAATCTGCGGTCAGATATTTATGCGACTTTCTTTTATACTATGTAGTGATGACGCATCTGAGTAATTAAGTTAATAAGTTTATGTAAAGGAATAATTTGACGTCTCTAAGTAAGGTGGTAAGTGGAAGTTTGGTGCTCTTAGTGGAGCAGATAGAGCAATTTACTACATATTATATGGTCACTCAATATCAGCGACGTTTTAAATAAGAAAATAATGTGAATGCAAATACATTTATGAAATTTCCATGTTAAGTGCCCTGTATAAGTATGTTTTTATTTATCAAAGAAACAATTGGACCATCAATAAAAACTTTTTAATGATCAAGGAGCTTCTAAGGAAAAATTGATACAAATTAAAAGAATTCAATTTTTTAAGACCCCCCGCTGCCTTTTATTCTCGATCAAGATTTTATGAACCAATTAAATTTGATGCGATTAACGTAACCAGTGGGTCGATTAATTAATTTAGTGTACTCATTTATTTAATTAACTTTAAGCACTTTAATAATGTCTTCTGAAATCTTCATCTACACTAATATTATAAAGAGGAAAACTTTGTTTGTTTGTAATTAATAGGCTCAAAAACTACTGGACCGTTTTTAAAAATTCTTTCACCATTCGAAAGCTACATTATCCATGAGTAACATAGGTTATTTTTTATCCCGAAATTCCCACAGGAATGGACACAACGCGGGTAAAACCGCGGGGCGCTGCTAGGTTTTTCTATAATTAACTACCCGCTGGGTTCTAAAATGAAGCTACTTTTTATTTAATCGGTACAACATAGTGTTGTGAGTGCGTTTCCATCAAAAAGCGGACCTGAGACGAGCGGGGTCTTATTGACCAATCACAGCGAATTAAATTTGTCAAAATCTCTTCGTATGCATTGTGATTGGGTGACTGGTCTGTTGGTCTCAGCACCGCTTCAATGAAAACACACTCTAAAATTGACATTACTAAACGAATCTAAGCGAGCGAAAAAGCAAATATCACACTTGTCAAATTTCGAATTCACTATCTCTAGTCTCAGAATACAGAATAACCAGAACCCGTGAGCGCGCATAATACTGTAGCTACTCAAACTAGCCTTAAATAGTGTAGTTTGATGCGCAACCGATCAGTCACTTTGTGACCGTCGGAACGCGCTAACGTGTTTTACCCGTGACCAATTTCACGAAACTATGCCGTCTTGTGTCATTCCTACCTGTAAAAATGCAGTGGGTCTGAAAAAGAAACAGGATGGGATCACATTTCACGTGTAAGTATCGCATTTAGGTATCGTCTTATTTAAATATTTAATTATATTCTCAAATTTCAATTGTCATAGAGAGTGATGCGTCAATCTATGCTAGTGTTGCCAATATAAGAGTTTTGATTTACCCTTCTTTTTATTACCTTTTGAGGGCTTTAATTCGTTGTAGAATATTAATAAGTAATATAATAAAAAATAACCAACTTGAAAAAAGAAAGTATAAAGCGTAAGTGCGGCTCCTATGTACCTAACCTAACAATCCTATTAAATAGTAAGTATGTTAGTCTATAGGATTTCTAAACAAATTTTTGGTGTGCGTGTGAGGTAGAAGGGGAGAGGGGGAGCGGGTATAAAATTATGTTTCTATATTAGCCATCTTAGATAGTGAAAAATTGTAATTGGCCCTAAGTTATTATTCTTTTTTTATGTAACTCTTGTACCTAGCTGTAAGTTTTCCGAATACTTTAAAATAAAATAAAAATATATAATTTTTCCATCACCCGATAAAAGTGTGCAAACATCCACCTTAACACCGTGTTTTATTTAATATACCTATCTATTTCTTGAGATAATCAGGTAGGTACATAGTTATAAAGAAAAGGACAATTTTTATTCTATTATCATATTACCTTCGAAACTCCCAAAATTTACCCCAAAAATGGGCAAATAATGCGAGAGCTAACAACACTACGCGAGGGACTTTGTTCTGTTTTTGGACACAGCGTGTAGCTTGTAAATACATTTGAATGCTACATCTAGTACTTTCTATAATCGAAGTCTCTAGTATACCCTATCTAGCAGCTTGTATACTCGGTTAATGTCAACTGTACTTTACTAACATGTTCTCTTGATTAAATAACGAGACCAGCAACGCCCCGCGGGTTTATCCGCGTTGTGCTCCTTCCCGTGGGAATTTTGGGATAAAAAATAGCCGTTGAATGTGGCTATCCATAACAAGTCATATCTGAGATTAGCGCTTTCAAGTAAACAAAAAGTTGAAAAAAATCAAATATCAAACTCTTCAGGTTTATCTATACTAATCTATACTAATATTATAAAGCTGAAGAGTTTGTTTTGTTTGTTTGTTTAAACGCGCTAATCTCAGAAACTACTGAACCGATTTGAATAATTCTTTCACTGTTAGATAGTCTATTTATCGAGGAAGGCTATAGGCTACATTTTATCCCGAAATTCCCACGGGAACGGGCACAACGCGGGTAAAACCGCGGGGCGCTGCTAGTTATACATATTACTATAGATAGAACTTGGTAGACCATGCAAATGACCTAGTCCGTACCTTTTTCTACATTAAGAACAATAAAAAGAAAGATCTTTTAAATAAAACGAGACTATCTCAAACAACCCTTGAATAATATCAAATCATAAAGATTTTCAATCGGTTTCTTCGATTTACTAAGCTTTTACTATTCGGCATAAAATATAATCCTGTCGACGGACGTGATTTTATATAAGGTCTAGATTTATGATTTACGATCATCGATGTCTTTATATCAGAACAGAATTTACGACAAACTCCGTAATGTAATAAAAACAAGAATTTATTTTCACCTCCTTTTAGGTATTTTATATATTTGCGAGTTTAATATAAAAGCTGGTAACGTTACAAGGCGTAATGTAATGCGTTTCACAACAAGCGTTCTTTAAGCGGAGCTCATTCGTGCAATCAGAACGCATTACGACAAGATTTTGATAATATCAATAACTGATTTTACAATTGGGATGCGTTGTGGTTCATCGATGGACCGCCTCAATGGAAATGCATCCTTACAGTTATTATGGGGAATCACGGCGCACGCAGCGAACAACGAGCGGCTCTATGCTAAGAAAAAAAGATTACTATTTAGCTCCGTCATCGTGTCTTTCAAACTTCACCTTTATAATTGGTTAACTCTTGACTTTTATATTCTCTCTCGCTCATACGTATCCACTGCCGTGAAAAGAGTATGTACTCTCCGGTTAAGTTCGTGAATGAGTACCTATTTAATAATAAGTTTAACTTTTAAGAAACCAATTAAGTACTTACTTTCTGCGATACAAACATCCGAAACAAAATTATCGGGAACGTCTCAAAAATCAACTTTCGAAAACAAATTAAACACAACAAAAGAGCTTAAAGAATACAAATTAAACTCACGTCGAAAAAAAAACAACATTTTACACAAATTACTTATGGTTCGGAAGATTTTTCCATTTGAAGGAGCGCAATAACTTTTATAGGACGCATGGCTGGTTTCAATTATGACGGGCTAAACAATCCTTTGTAAAGAAGATTACCGCGGGAATCGCGATGGCTTCACAATACGAACAATATATTTGATATGTAAGATTTAGGAGTCTCTTTGCGAGCTCTAAAGCTTGGCTGCGATTGGCATGGAATGTATTATCAGCAGTCTTTGTTGATGGTCACATTTTTATTCTGAGTTGAGTTTTTGGTTATTGTTTTTGTAAATAATAGTTAAATAATCATTATACTAAATAAAACGGGTCTGTATCGCGTTAGATAATTAAACGTATTTACTAAAATACGTACCCGACGTTTCGAGCGGATTACACCGCTCGTGGTCACGGGATAACTCCCGTGTGTGGTAAAAATTTTGTTCGCGTAAAACGACACAAAAATGAATCAAAAAATTATTATGACTATAGTAGGCTGGGCCTTTCAACTCACCGAACATGAATTTTAAAACTCAATCTGAATCTTTTAAATCTAAAAGATATCTAATGGCGCTTACAGAGACATTACAGGCCACTTTTTATAGTAAATTAAGGCTCTCACAGGTTGCAAAAGAGTCTACTTCCAAAAAAAATAGTTCAAAGCATTTTTTTCTCATCAGAAAACTTTTTAATTTAAACTTACATACTCATACGCCGTGCAGTCTTTGGAGTCGTCTCCACAACATCGCAAATTAAATTTTCGGGACAGTTTCTGTCGTGATATTAAACCGGAACAATGTTATAATTTTGGAGTTAGAATGCTTTTATTAGTGCGAAGATTTCAGAGTGACATGTAATTTTTTTATTAAATTTTTGCGTTAAGCGATGGATGTTGATTTATACTACTGCGAATGATTTACATTTTAAATTGACTTCTTGGTGAAATTTTAGTGTTTATTAATAATTATTTTAATAATTTTCAATTAATAATAATGGTTTTTTATTATCATTTTATATTAACTCTTGACTTGAGGTACCTAACTCAAGTCAAGAGTTAAAGTCAAGAGTTAAAAAAAAACAGGATGTACATACAAAAATACAATTGCATAGTAACCACGTAATGACCACTGAGCACAGACTCTGATAATGGTCAAATAATGTCTTAAGACTGACTTTTGCTCTATGAAAATGTCTCAGACGACTCTATGAATTTTTTTGAAAATGTCTACAAGATGACTATGAAAATCTTGAAAATATCTATAAGACGACAATAATGAAAATCTATGAAAATGTGTATGAGACGTCTTGCCTCTAGTACCTTACTTAGACTGTAAGCAACTTATCTGCAATAACCTTTACTCATAATTAGTTACATCTCTTGTATATTAAGCAATGTTGTCCAAGTAAATAAACTTCATAATTTTCCTAACTCCTATCCCTTAATCTTCAATCTTTCAACATAATTTCCAATCCAAAATCCTTATCCGCATCTGTGACACTAAACTTTGAAACTAAGTTAATAACAACTTACTTAATACTCGGTGTATTAGCTTAGCTATAGCTTGTTTAATACTTTACAAAGGAAGGAGGGAGGGAGTTTTTTTGAAAAAAGACCATAATATTCGCTACTCGCCATCGATAACGTTTTTAAAAAAGGAACACTATTCTAGTCGCTATCCCCATGTCGTTGACGCCGTCTTCAAAGAATGCATTGTGGCATCCCCAAAAGATATCTGGCTTCAAATTTATTTACTTGCAACATTTGACTAGTGTTTTGAAAAAATTTGCTCGTCGCTATCCCCATGCCGGTGTCGCTGTCTTCAACGCTTGCATCATGGCACCCTCAAAAGATTTCTGGCGTCAAATGCATTCACTTGCAACATTTGAATTATGACATGTGTAACATTCACTTACTATTAAACTGGCAGCTTGTAAACTAGCTCAACATAACGAAACTTTTGACAAGACCATAAAAAAGATAAAACCATTGATTCGCTAAGAAAAAACATTATCTTTGTACGATAAATCCTAAACTCTTTTATCACAACACGTGCGCAAAAAGCTTGATAAATTCTGAATACATAACAGAAAATATACAAGAAAAATGCGAACACAAACATAAAATTCAATATACGCAATAAATATGGAGCGAACATAATATTCTGAATCACGTTTAATTCCAAAAATGCGAAGGAACGAAGCTCTCGTATCGCTTGGTTAAACGGATATACTTTATTAAAAGCAGGAAAGTTCAAAGCTTCGCTAAGTGTTGACAAGCGTCAAGCTTTACGATATATTCACACTTTAACGCGGCGTTATTTACGCTACGCTTTACTCGATTATTTTTTAAATGCGTTTTCTTTTCGTTACTGTAAGCTGCACTTTTTCCGCTTAGTTCATTTTCTCACTCTAATTATGTACACAGATACTAACTATATCGTTTTGATACATCATGTACCATATAATATAAGGTATACGTAGAACCTTATATTTTTACTCGCATTTCACCGCATTTTTTGGGGGTATTTCGGGATAAAAAGTAGCGTATAACTTTGTTATTTAATGTGGTTTGCATTTAAAAATTATCCACAAATTCTACGATTTGATCTATGTTTCAAGAAAATACATAATTATGTACATATATTATGTTACTCGTAATATCTAGTAGTAGAATAACATAACTTCTGCACAGTAGTTGAATGACGATACTTTGTATCATTTTATATCTATAAAAAATATGGATTAAAATCTGCCCCATCAATGGGATTAAATAAGTTTCTAAGGTAAAAATACTACAGTCTGGTCACAGAGGGCCTTGGATAAAGACAAATGAAAGTTGATAGGCGAAACGTTTGCCTAGCAGTGGGACACGTTAGGTCAATACAAAGAATTACCAAAAAATACCGGCACTAAGTCGGTTATTTTTTGATGGTTGATTTAATAAATAACTTAAACTATTCTATTACCAAAGGAACCCGAAAATAAGTTGTAACCATTTCATTTTCCGCCAAACAACTGAGTGATTCTCTTAATACCTTCGAATTTCTTTTCCTCGTCACGCTATCGTTCCCAGAGATGTGATTTTTAAGAATAACCTTCCCTAATGTTTTCCTTTTTCATTATCTTTTGACGATAAAAGGAATCGTAAAGAAACCGATTGTAGGTAACTCGATAATGACATGGCGCAGTAAGAATTTAGTAGGGGAGGTAACTAGGTTAATATTTCATGAGGTTTTGGGATTTGGATGTGGAATTATGTGCTAAATAATAATTGAAGAAAAAATTGAATTTCTGAAGTAAACTGTTTATTCACTTCATATTTTGATGATGAGAGTGAGTGGTGATCGAACGCTCGTAGTTATTTCGCCTTCAGAGACGTTTATCAACACTTAACTAATTGAGGTAACATTACGTGTTAAATCACTCATTAAATATCTACTTTTCTAATTTGACATCTCTGACTACGGGCGTAAGCGATATTGACTAATTTTAATTGTAAAGAAACAGTCACGTGCAATGAAATGTATACACGGGCAGATTTTCAAATAAATGTCCACTCTAAACATTTCAAAAACATATAGCCACTTAACAATTTATACTATATACCCACCCGAGTTTCTCACAATAATGTATACACTTTAGAAACTGTAGCAGTTTTCACTATTTTGACAAATGGGTATTAATTTCAATGACTGACTTTGATAGTTTAGAATTTTTTTTTGTTTTTTGTGAAGGACAGAATGAGTAATAACCATAGAGATATAGAGAGATACCAACCTATGCGCTGAGCATGAAACCTAGTGTCCCCATTAGACATTTACAAAATAAAAACAATAAAAAAACAATACCAATACTTCGCGTTGAGTGTGCGTCACGCACACATACATTTTTTTTTAAATAATATCGTTTACCTTCATATTTATTATTGTAATTCATAGTGGATACTTATTTCTGCATGTGATCGTGTATACAAATATCTGAAAACAACCTGTGTACATATTTTTGATAAACTCGGGTGGGTATATAGTATGAATTGTTAAGTGGCTATATGTTTTTGAAATTTTCAGAGTGGACATTTATTTGAAAATCTGCCCGTGTATACATTCCATTGCACATGACTGTACTCGTACAACACTAGCGCGATCGAGTAGATGGCTTAATCATTTTACCATAAGTATAATAAATTCAATTAATAAATTAAAATCAAGACTGGATCGTGTATAAAACCCATCATCAATCAATCAATCATCATTTATTAATCATATAGGTACAATTTCAAATATGCAAAAAGCCCTATATTGAAGAACTAATCAAGATTCCTTCCATAAAACCAATTCTATCAACACTAGAATATATTATGTTCCGATATTGTCTTATTGCATATAACTTTTCCCATAAAAATCTACGATTCTTTTGTTTTTATTTTCATGTCGGGAAGTAAAGTGATATTGAACGCACTTAAACCGACCGTTATCTGTTTAGATTAGCGAAAAAGTTGGTAATCTGTTAATGGAACTCTGATGGTTACGTTTTATCATAGACTAATCTTCTCTCGTGTCAATGGCCTTTAATTTTTTCCGACCCAGTATTTAGTTTAGGCAGTATCTGAGACTTGTATTAAGTCTTCGTAAGTGCAATATTGACACTAATATACTTACTTTATTTAACAGTACAGAAAAGATTAATAATAATAGATAGAAAATTAGTAGGGGATAAAACGCCTCGGTGGTCTAGTGTTATGTGCACACGCCTGAGACTGAGGTCCAGGGTTCAATTCCTCGGTCGAGAGAAAACATGTTTCCTACTTTGTGAACATGGCTCGGGATTAAACCGCAGTTTTACATTATATATCGTGGAATTTGTATGGAACCTTGTGTCAGTACAGATATAAAATGTAAGCAAACTGTATGACTGCAAATTCTACGACTGAAGTTACTTTGTTCCCTTTAACTTAAACTTTTAAGTAAAACTTTATCGTATCGTTTGTGAAGTATTAATTAAACTTAAGTTCACCCAAAGTTTCTAAAGTTTTAATTGAAAAGCTTTTACAAATTTTGTTTGAAGGTAGACTTTGGCACAAATCAAAGTAGATTATATAAATAAATATTGAGAACTAGTAAACAGAAATTATATTTATAACTATATCCTTTGAATAAAGGTTCGTTTCACTCTATAGAGATGTTAGTGCAAAATTATTCTTAAAGATGGACATCCATTTGACAAGCCCGTTGGCACAGTGGCAGTGAGAGCGCTTACTGTGTCGGGGGTTACGGGTTCGATTCCCGCCCAGAGTCAAACATAAGTGAAGACTTACATAGTTGTTTGCGACGACGTCTTGGTGTCAATTATATATTGTAATAAAGTATTTGTGTACGTATATGTAGAAGTATCAGTGAGTTAGATTCCATAATACAAGCTTAGAGCTTAGTTTGGGTCTAATTAACCGTGTGTGAATTTGTCCGGGTATATACTTATCTGCGAAGAACGGGTCGAAAGAATCAAACAAAACAAAAAGAAGAAGTTTTAGAAGTCTGCTTTTGAAAATCTTGCAGACTTGTTGAATTGTCCAAAACGAAAGAATCTCAGAAATCAGAAATAGTCACTCATTAAGCTCTTTTAAGGAATCTTATGACATCTATAAGTAAAACAGTATAAGTCCGAAAAGTAATAAGAAATGAACAAACAAGTTATAACGGATATTGTAGCCTAGAAGTACTCGTAATAGACGTTCTAACAGGAGGGTTAAAATACGTTCAATATGTTCTTAATTTATGTCTCCAATATAAAAATATATTGAGGAAAAAAATATTAAAGTAGGAAGGAACTTTGTACGATTACTGTCTCAGGGAAAGTTAGGGTCCTTTACAAACGAGAGCTCTCGAGTTCGACGAAGGATAATGTGTTTTTCTATCGATGTTCTAAAGCAAGTTTATATTGAAGTTTAAAGTGTGTTTTCTGTTCTTGTAGCATTGTTGTGAATTATGACATTTATGAGATAGATTTACTATAATATTACACAGATAAGTTTAAACCAATACATTCGTTCGTTAGTATTACGTTTCCGATGTAGGCTAATGGCTTGACGTTATTCAATTAGTACAGCAGTACAATATGCTGGTATTTCTGTAAAATCTATATATAATAAGACTAGCAGCGCCCCGCGGTTTTACCCGCGTTGTGCCCGTTCCCGTGGGAATTTCGGGAATTTTTTTACATAAAAACCTCTTGAATCACTCTACCTATTACAAAAAACCGCATCAAAATCCGTTGCGTAATTTTAAAGATTTAAGCATACAGACAGACAAACAGAGAGACACGAAAAAGAGACGACTTTATTTTATACTATGTAGTGATTATAGAAAATAATATACAAAATAAAAGCAAACAAAGCCGAAAACAAATGTTTCTCACACATAAAAAAGAAGATTGTTATTGCTATGTTATTGCTATTATTTTAAACGCATTTGCAAAGTCTTTTAAACATACCAGTACTGTAGACTAGGAAGCTCTCAATTAAAGCGCAAGACACACAATTACTGTGGGTGCGAGCCAGTGGACACCTTTCCAATAAATTCAAGGAATACAACGTCACGCGACCTGCACCTGGCCCGCACCCGCACTATGTTTATGTATGGGTAATGCGCTTAAGGGCAACACTGCGATAAGCGTGCGCACGCCGCGGTTCCATACAAAATTAACCGTCGCGTCGCGGGCGCCCGTCGCGTGCGGTGTCATACAAAAGTGAAACGCCGCGTGCGCCCGCCGCAGTGTTGACCCTTAGGTGTTTTAACTCCAGCATTCATTTCAAGTAGGATTCTGGTTAGTTAGTGCTTAATTTTATAGATCCATACATCAATAAGTTAATAAAACAGAGTGAAAAAATCATTCCATAAATAAAAAAAAGTGAAAATGTCATTCATTTTTCCCGGATATTTAAAGAAAAACCGAGTTGAAAAATATTCATAGAAATTTTTCCGCACATTTTCCGACTGTCCCAATTAGGTATCACGTTTCCACGTTCGAGCAAATCTTAATATTCAGTTTTTGGAAGAAGAATTACAAGTTTAATAAAACCGTTGCTTTTACGTAGTACTTTGCAATATTGCATGGAAAAGGTGATGAAAAATACCAGCTTTGAATATTTCATTCACGAATAAATGAATAATTAATTAACGACCATTATTAATATTAACAACATAGTAAAAAGTAATACATAACATTATAATATTTAATTAAATATAATGAAATAAATAAACAACAAAACAAAGAAAAATACTGACTTCAAATTATACGGAGAAAAATACTCTCACAAGTTTCCAGTTTCGTGCTCACTGAGACAATTTATCTTAGTAATATTTCAGAGGATAGATGAGAAGCGTAGAAACTTCATGACATGAATGTAATAAACTATTTCATATTGCCGCAGTGTGCAACTACTTAAAAGTTGTATCGTTCTGTGATGGTGCAATTATTTAGTACAAGGTATAACATACGACTATCTTCATACAGTTCAGTTAGTTGGAGACGTTTTGTACCCGTCCGTATATGTTAGTTCAAAATAAGACGTATCCTGTGACAATAAAGGCGCATTAGAGTGCGTTTTATTAGAAGCGGAGCGGAAGAGTGTGGAGCTCGATCGACTTATCACAACGCATTAAAAATGTTAAACAGCGCATGACATTGTAATAGTAGTTTATGCAACTGTCATATAAGAAGGGTATTAAAACACGAGTGTGAGTTTATGAAACGAGCGCAGCGAGTTTCATAATAGTAACGAGTGTTTTAATACCCGTGTTATATGCAGTTGCATACACTACTTTATCTTCACTAATGCAATTAATCAAACAAAATTTTAAAAACAAAACACATTGCGAAACATTAAATTCACGCGTACGTGTATTGTCACAGTGAACTTGCCGCCATTAAAATCTAACCAATGAGAGCGCAGCTGCGCGCGCAGGGCGCGATGTCATAATGAGATTTTACGATATCGATGTGGATATTATAACATCATGTGCAATTGCTTAAATTGAGTGTTTTAGTTGTCTGCGCTATAACAGTAGTAATTATAAGTCAAGTATTGGAAACATAAGTAGAATGTTACAACATTAGTGTAGATAAAAATCTTTACGTAATACATTGTGATTGGTCAATGTTTCGCTTCTATGAAAATTCACCCTTAGACTAGGTTGACCCCGCATGCGACATGCGATGATAGCTACATTCTAAAATATTTTAAATTCAGTTATAGATGTCAACGCTGCCGCATACCGCGGTCGTTCTAGGGATCGCAGTCGAATTGCGTCGCCACATTCCTTTTGAATGAGGCTTTAATTAATTATATAGACAATACGATATTTCAAATCCGACTGGTAGATTGCGCAATCAAATAAATACACCAAGGGTCATATGGGCCATTTAATACCTCAAATGTTCTTAATTAAACAGTTTAGCTATCAAATGGTTTGTCACTTTCTGACATACGCAATTCTCCGAAGAGCAAAAGAGACACAACACATTATAACAGTGTTTTAGTTACACTGTGTTTATTAATAAGGCGGCAAAAGTTTAAACTTGGTGAGCTTACAAGCTGCTAGCAAATTCAATAAATAGCGAGTGAGCACGCGAGCTTGCTTGAGCGTTTTCAATAATTGTCCGATCACATAATATACTCACTCCTTCTCTGACTCCTTTACAATGACATCACTTCTTAACTTAGACCATGTCGGGTGCCTTTAGGCGGTCCAAAAACTCCGACACCAGAGTTGACGACTAACCCACTCGAACTTACTTGCTTCTTAACTCTAACTAAAAACTGTTCACATCAAAATTGATGTCAAACATAACTTGACCTCATAAAATATTTGGAATCGACGCAAAAACTGCTCGATAATCGAACTGGCGGCTGAGATGGCTGGCAGATAAATGGCAATCTCGGAGACAATTTATCTTGATCCAACCACATCTGAAGTCTGTGGGTTTCCTTAATTACATTTTTTATTGATATATTTTATGCTCGCTCTTGTCGTTTGCTTGTAGACATTTTTGATGAGTGGTAGAGATGGTTTTTGTCTGTCTTTAACCTCATTCAAAGGAGATTATTTAATGACTTTGACTTGACAGACGGGTATCGTTTTAGGATCGGTTGTTCGGACGAATTAAGATCGTTTTGGATTCGTTATTCTGAGACAAAATCGGATTGTGTATCTCAATAAGGGTATGGTTGGGAGAGAAACCCATTGTCCAACATTGTCATGGATAAAAAGTGGAAACATATATGTATTTACACATAATATGACGTCGATTGTACTATGGACTATAAATGATGGTACATTGATCCAACGATCTCCTTGTAGTATCTGACGATCGAATTAGTTACATAGTCTACAAAGTCTACATAGACTGCATAGTCTACACAAACTACATAGACTACACAGTCTACACATACTACAAAGGCTACAGAGACTACATTGTCTGCACAAATTACATAGACTACACAGTCTACACAAACTACAAAGGCAACATAGACTACATTGTCTACACAAACTACATAGACTACTTAGTCTACACAAACTAGGCTACATAAACGACATAGTCTGCATAGACTACATAGACTGTAAGCCCGCTTGCGTTAGACGGTACTTTGATCCAATGATCCAATTGCAATATATCTTAGGGCTTACTCTCAAATACCTTCAGGCCTTTGACGTAACCTGATCTGCAATCTTGCGTCTACTCTATTCAACAAGGATCAATTCATCAGTAATTCCCAGATGATTCGCTTGAAACACAACTCGAACATAATTGCTGTAATAATCCTGCTATTATGGAAATACAACGCTTCCTAAACTAAAGCTATTTGGTACAAACCTGTACCTCAAATATATGCTTGGAGATATTCAATCAGAATCATAAATTGCTTTGAGCGATTACTGAATCAACATTCGTCGAGGAAATTAAATTCCGTATTAACAATAGAACGGTATAGGCATTTTATTTTATTGATATCAATATTTTTAATTAAATATGAATCCTATTGAATTCGTTTTTTCAGCGACATTTAGTGAATTGAACATTCTGCTAAGATTAAAAAATCACGTATTCAAAAGCTTATATATTGAAGCAAAAGATTCAAAAGTGTTTTGATATAAACTTGTATTTATAACTAGCAGCGTCCCGCGGTTGTACGCACGTTGTGCCCGTTTCCGTGGGAATTTCGGGAATTTTTATACACCACCTTTTACACTATGTATTTAAAGAAACCGCGTCAAAATCCGTTGCGTAGTTTTAAAGATATAAGCATACATAGGGACAGAGAGACAGCGGAAAGCGACTTTGTTTTATTCTATGTTCGAGAGTGATACACAGAAATCAGTATATTAAACACAAACTGTTCAGACATAACGTTTTATGTTTCGTATTTAATTAATGTTTTCGTGTAGCGTTCATTTATATCAATTTTAATAACTACAAGAGACTGGGGTTTCATTAATTAAAATATGTTATAGTATTAAATTTTATCTAAACATGACTAGTGCTGAAAATCCTTAATAAAAAGGAGCTCACATTTTGTTATAATTTGTATTTTTAATTAAATTAAATTAAAGTCGAATGATCTTCGAAATTTTGAATTTTTTAATAAACTTGAGTAACATACGGTGCGCTATGGTTTATTTCATTAGTGGAGGGGGTACTTGACCTGATAACAGTCCTTTGACAAGTTTTCAGTGATAATATTGGCATCATATTTGAAATTGTCCACTTCAGACAGAGCGGTGACAGAATGTAATACAAAATTAAGACGAGTAAAGTAATCAGTCTGTTGGTTATTTCGATGGCTATAATACGTATAGGGGTTGAATGGTATCGTATCGTATTCGTACAGTACGTTCTCTACGAAATGATATTTTTACAATTTATATAGTCCATAATTTAAGAGCTTGCCTATGGTTAAGAAAAAAATACAGTTTTTGTCTATGCCCATCCTTTTGAAGTGCTTCTTATACTTCCTCATCAACTTAAATCTAGCTTTCATATGTTTAAAAACGAACGTACTCTATAGTCATAACAGTCTTAAGACCTAAAATAACAAAACAGATAATTACAACTACTGATGTTGCATTTACATTTCGCCTCTTACCAACGTTATCTAATCGTGCATTTTGGAACACCTAACTTTATAGTGTTTAGAGAGGATTAGACCGTTCTCGAGCACTCTGTAGTCTGAACCACAGAGCACTGCCAAGTGACGGCTTTGCTATTAGTTAGAGGAGTGGCGGACTAATAATGTATGGTTGTGTTTCTGTTTGGAGTAGAGGTTGTTAGATTAGAAGCTAGTTTTAGGTTCGTTAATTATTTTTTTATGCTACACTAAGTGTTGACGAAAATTGATTATAACTATCAAGGCGTGACTGTAGAAGCGACGATACGTTTTTTGGAAAAAAGAACTTTGATCGTTAGTTTTTTTCACGGTCACCTAAAGATATATTTTTTAATATGTAGGTTTGAAATCATTGTAAATATTGTCTTACATTAATTTGGTTAAGTTGACCTTTAAACATCAATGGCGAATATAATAAAAGGAAGAAATACTAAAAATTACCTACTTCAATTGACAATTTTTTACAATTTTTATTAGATCTGAGTATAATAAATGGTTTAAATAATTAAATGCTCCACCCCCATAAACCCCACCCCACCATCAGTTAACTACCAAGTGTTAAGAGTTAGACAATTAATGCTAGTTAACAATGTTCCGTATTACCTCAGTATTGTTACGTACAACTTGTTCCGGGATGAATTTCAACCCAGCATCTGTCAGGAGTACCTGTCAAATGTCGTGTTTGGACACGCCACCGTGAATATATAGTGCAGTTTATGCAGACGAGCATGAAAAACAGCGGTATACTAACAAATTTTTAGCAGAATTTACAATCTTAAGGTTTACGATTATCAGTTTGGATCTAATTAACTGTGTATGAATTTGTCCGAGTATATTTATTTGTATATGTATTGAAAATTGATAATAGATCAAAAGGTATAACTAGCTTTAAGCTACTATTTAAAGTTCAAAACAAACAATCTCCGTACAAGCCAAGCGACTGAAATCAAATATCACTACATAGTATAAAACAAAGTCGCTACTTTTGTCTGTTTGTTTGTCTGTATGCTTAAATCTTTAAAATTACGCAACGGATTTTGATGCGGTTTTTTGTAATAGGTAGAGTGATTCAAGAGGAAGGTTTTTATGTAAAAAAATTCCTGAAATTCCCACGGGAGCGGGCACAACGCGGGTAAAACCGCGGGGCGCTGCTTGTAATTGTATAATACAATTGTACCTGACAGTTGAAACAATCGTACTTTAGCCGAGTTAAATTTAAATTAGATAGATCAATTCATTTAAATTGTTTCTATAGTAAGTGAAATTGTACCGGCTGAAAACCAAAGAGGTCGCAAATACGGTTTAATTAAGATTTGCGTTTTGAATTACTTAAACGTTTGAGGTTATTGGTTTCTGCTTTGATTAGTTAACGCTTTGAATAGTTATTCTTGATTAGTTTCGTTGGAGTAAATAAGTAAATAAGTTTGATTAATGTTTTATAAATAAAAAATTGAAAAGCTTAAACGCGATCTTCTTCTTCTTCTTCATCGAGTGGATGGTCAACCTGACCAATCCCGGTGTCAGAGTTATTGAGCCGCCAAAGGCCGCTGACATGGCTCATGTGACGATTACTATCCGTAGAAAGTAACCGGGACCGACGGCTTAACGTGCCCTCCGAAGCACGGAATCATCTTACTTTCCGGGCAATCTGGTGATTCAGCCTGCAATGCCCTAACCAAACTGAGGACAGTCTCACAAAGAGATCGCGATGTTAAAGCGTCAGTGAAGTTGACTTTGTAATTTTTCTTCATAGTCATATAAAACTAGCAATTTTAAAAATAACATCTTTGAACTTAATTTTATTTTTCAGCTCTGTTGAGATAAACTACGAAAAAGTTATAGTATGCTGTATGCTTTTACTTCGACAGACATCATATGACGAATTTCGACGGATTTTTGTGTCCGAGTTAAATCGGAGATACGCCACTTTTTAACCCATAGAAAAGGCGTTATTACTGAAAAGTACATACTGATAGTAGTCGCTACATGAGCCATGTCAGCGGCCTTTGGCGGCTCAATAACTCTGACACCAGGATCGGTCAGGTGGACCATCCACTCGATAAAGAAGAAGAAGACTGAAAAATGTGCGAGTGCAGTTTCCAGTATTTAATCTAAACTAGGGTTAAGTTACAACACACCGAGTCAATAAGACAATTACTGAACAGAACGGAAACTACTTAAACTTCGTAAACTTGTCCGCTTATAAACTAACTTCAACTGTTTTGTTAAGGAATCAGCCATGGTATCAGCCACGATGTATTGATCGATGTAAATAGTTCAATTGAATGAGACCTATTCGAATTATGAAAAAAACAGGAATTAAGAATTCAAATAATGGAACATTCGAATATAAATAAATAAATATAGCCGGACAAAATCACTCACGGTTAATTAGACTCAAACTAAGCTCTAAGCTTGTAATATGGAATCTAACTAACTGATACTACTACATATACATACACAATTATACATACACAAATACTTTATAAGAATATATTATAACTGACACTCGGACGTCGTCACCAACAAATGTCTTCACATATTATTGATGATTCCGGGAATCGAACGCAACCCCTGACACAGTAAGCGCTCTCACTGCCACTGTGCCAACTGGCTTGTCATACGATTAAAGAAATATAATATAATGGTCATTGTATTCTAATCACCGAGCAAGCAATGTTACTGGTGGTATTTAAAAATATTCGACTCCTACAAGTTCAAGCAATTCCAAACCTATATAATTTGACAGCAGAGAATAAAATTTGGATTCCTTAAATCATAGAGAACTGCAAAACACGCCTTTAAGTCAAACCAAAGGCATGGTTTATTATAAGTTGCTTATTTAAGAACTTTCGTAAAAAGTTGAGGAATCATTTGTTTATCTGATTTAAGACGCACATACATACTTTTCACAAAATAAATCATTTTATCTATAAGTACTATAATATATAACTATAATTACTATATTTACTATAATATTATAAATAGGTAAAATTTGTAAGTTTGTTTGTTTGTATGTTCTAGGTAATCTCAGGAATTATCCGTCCGATTTGAATAATTCTTCTTGTAATAGATAGCCACATTCAACGGGAAGATTATAGGCTATTATTCTTCCCGAAATTCCCACGGGAACGGATACAACGCGGGTAAAACCGCGGGGAGCTGCTAGTTTTACAATTAAGCTATAATTTCTCTTCTGTTGCCTCAAAAATTAAAGTCCATTAAGCTCTATAATATCCTTTCGAATTAAATTTAAAAGCTTACAACTTAAATTGTAAAGTTTAAGTTCGTTTAGTTACTGAGCTTTTAAGTTTATTATACATTATCTTAGAACAAAATTGTGTAGAAGTTGTTAAATACAATGTTGAACAAAATATATTAAAAGTTATGAGAAGTCTAATAAACTTAACCAATTTCCGCTATGACGATATAATGCGAACGTAACTCTTAGGAAACTTTTTCTCAAGAAGTATGCTATGCCAGGTATGAAAAAGTATGCTATGAACTAACAGCACCTCGTGGTTTCAACCGCGTTATGTCGGTTCCCGTAGGAATTTCTGGATTAGGTTATAACCTTCCCGTTCAATGTGGCTATCATTACAAATACAATTTATTTTAAACTAGCTGTGCCCCGCGGTTTCACCCGCAGCGCCCCCGTTCCCGTGGGAATTTTGAGATTTTTATTCCTTATTTTTCTTATAAAAAAACCTTGTCCTGACAATTAAAAAAAGAATCATCTAATTTGGTGCAGTCGTTCTGAAGTTATGCGCTTAGCAATAGATTCAGCGATTAATTTTTATATTATAGATTAGGTTAACATTAATAATTTAGAAGGGAGCATGCATTCGAATACGGTGTGCAATACCAATTGTAAATGTAATCAGCATTGAGAATCAGCATCGAATCAGATAGGTATTTTCTGAGATTAGCTCGTTCAAACAAACAAAAATAAAACTCTTTACCTTTACTATATTAGTGTACATAGCTGCGCCCCGCGGTGTTACCCGCTTTGTTCCCGTTCCCGCGGGAATTTCGGGATAAAATATATCCCATGTGTTATTCTGATGTATAACCTACATTACTGTAGAGTTTCATCCAAATCCGTTCAGTAGTTTTTGCGTGAAAGAGTAACAAACATCCATACATCCATACATCCATACATACAAACTTTCGCATTTATAATATTAGTAGGATTTAGAGCTTTGATCAAAATGCACTCTTATGGTCTACTTCTCTTCATCGAGTGGACGGTCAACCTGACCAATCCTGGTGTCAGAGTTATTGAGCCGCCAAAGTCCTCTGACGTGGCTCATGAAACGACTACTATTCATAGAAAATAACCGGGACCTACGGCTTAACGTGCCCTCCGAAGCACGGAATCATCTTACTTTTCGGGCAATCAGGTGATTCAGCCTGCAATGCCCTAACCAAACTGAGGACAGTCTCACAAAGAGATTTTTGTGAAACATTGTCCCCACCGGGAATCGAACCCGGAACCTCCGGATCGTGAGCCGAGCGCTCAAACCACAAGACCACGGAGACTCTTATGGTAAATCATGTCTTTACTAAATAATGTATCTTCAAATAAAACTTTACAAGTAAAGTTATACCTACTGCAGGCGACATACACAAACGCTTCACAGAATGTCTTACATATAATTTAAAACTGCAAAGTTTTTAAACAGTCTTGTAAACTAATCACAAAGTAAGATAGAATTCCCAGTTTATCGTTAAGAAAGTATAAAGTTAGAAACAATAAACTATGAATACTAGGTACTAAATACAGGTGACTTTATCACCTGGAGTTTCCACAGTGACTATAAAGTCACCTACAGATTTATAGTTAACGCTAATTGAAGTCATGTGTTAAAATACCTACATAGTTGCGATAAGCAATAACAGCTCAGCAAGTTACCTATGTGAAACGGAACGCACTGTGGTGTATAGCCTCAAAATGTATTACATGAAAACCGTTTTACGCAAATATTGACCGAATGAGCCACATTGGGCTGGGACGGTAAATATATTGTACCGTAACTGTACATTATATTACTTGCATTTAAAGTTATCAGACACTATTAAATTAAGTAATTTTCCATTTTTGTTGGATTTTATTTTTTTAACATATTTGTGATGTACACTCTATTTTTTCTTAGCAGAGTTAGTATATGAACTAATTTGGTCGATTTTTCAGAAGAACACGATTCCTTCTAAAGAGGAAAAAGGTGTAGTGATCTCATTCTATTCTTATCCCATTATGGAGCCCTATTCCTTAATGGAAAAAAATATCTTTACTTGAAAAATCAGTCTTGATAGTTTTAACTCTCGTAATAAAAGATAGAATATATTTTATAATAATTGCATAGGGGATTTTCCATTTTTATTCTTCTTCTTCATCGAGTGGATGGTCAACTTGACTGATCCTGGTGTCAGAGTTATTGAGCCGCCAAAGGCCTCCGACATGGCTCATGAATCGACTTCTAACCGTAGAAAGTAACCGGGACCGACGGCTTAACGTGCCCTTCGAAGCACGGAATCATCTTACTTTTCGGGCAATCATTTTTATTGATTAAGGTTAAGTTAAAGCCTCCTATATCTAATCTTTGGAAATTGGTCGTTAAATTTTTGAAAATAAAATTAAATCACTGCTGGAAAAACGTATTTCAAGCTTTAAAAATTGAAGCGTAATAAGATTTTCATTGGGATTTACCGGTTGCAAAATGCGATAATGATGAAACTGGAAAAAAAATCTTTTTTTTATAAAAAAAATTAAATATAAAAATTGTGTTAGTAGAAATAGGTACTTTTAAGAAACTATATTTTTTAGAACATTGAGGGAGATTTGAGTTATGACGCTACTACAGAGTGGTGATGATTAAAATCGTAATCAAATCAAAATATAAAACCGTTCTTTCAATTCTCCATTTAAAATTCGGTGTTGCTAAAGTAACTTAAAAATAAAAAAATCGGTTTTCGAAATTACGATCAAAAATGTCTCTAAATAACACCATAAAGGAATTTGCATTGTTAAATCTCAAAAGAACTTAACTCATTTAAAGATACTGAAGAAGATAAGCATTTCCATTTTGTGAACAACAAAATTTTAAGAATAAAATATTTTGAAGAGAGACACGTAAAATTTAAGAAAACCCTCCTCATTCGTATCCGTCTTAGTTCGGGCAAAATAAAGAAATCCCAGCGTTCAATTTGCATAAATCTCAGAACGGAGTTCTCAATTTCCCTTAGCACGAATGGCTAAGTAAATTGACATCAAATCAACAAGTCTTACACGCCACAGACTTAAAAACAGATAAGTATTAAAAAAACGAGTTAACGAATTTCATTTTTTTTAACTCTATTGTATCTATGTTATTTAATTCTAATTTTAAAAATTCTAGCCTTACCTTTAAACTGTAGTACACACTTATGTAACACAATCAAGTAAAGTTCAATAATTTTTCAAATCAGTTCAAAAACATTTTCAATTAAAACTCCACTCACCAACTAAAAGCTAAAAAAAAATTTTTGTCCAAAAACAAAACTAAGTTCAAAATTTGAATCGATTAAAAAAGTTTCCGTCACACTAATAAAAACAAAAACTGTTCCATTTTAAACCTTACACGTGAAGTTTAAAATTTTCTAAAGAATTAGGTATTTTTAAAATTTTAAAATGAGAATCACTGGGTGATTGAGGAGCGCCTGGTACACGGTAGTTCCGGAGCGCGGTCGTCGAGCGACTAACGTTGTTTGTCATGCCCTCTCCCAGAGCACAATGGACCACTGCTAAATAGAACACCATACACATTACAGTTTGTATACGACTACTGGCCAGCAATAACTTTTCATCACACTACCGGCGACTTTATCACAGACAATAAAGGTTTATGCTACCAGTATGGTTTGTAAACGAAGGATCGGTTTAATGCTTCTTAAAATTCGAATTTAGAAGCATTTTTGAATTTTAAAGCTATCAATAATGTTAACTTTAGTATTCATAGCTATACTAAAGTTTTAAAAATGGAATATTCCTTTTGTTTTTTGTAACACAACTTGTATATGAGGTAATAATTTTTGAGGTGCATGTTAAAAAAGGAACGTTTATTGCGATTCAATTAAATGTATGGCTCAAACCTTTCATCCCCACTACCGTTAATTCTCTAGTAAGCATTTTGTAGTAGACAAAATATACGAAACATATTTGTATATCACACCCACTCTCGTATTTCGGGACTGAAACTATTATATTCAGAAAGCTCTCCCTCTAGCACTGTTTCTATATGAAACTCTTTATTTTACGATAATAGTTCTATTTTCAAAATTAATTCAAGAAAATGAAACTTATAACTCTATGGTAAGTGCTTCAAAGTACCATTACGGTATTTTATAGAATGCTTACATTCTTAAGTTTACCTATTTTATCTTTAGAAAGCGAAGTCTTGGGATTTATACAGTCTAGTCGTAGAAGACTTTCAAAACTTTAATTTTTTGTCTTTGGCAAAGAAAGGGAAAGAAGGGATAGATTTAAATGTATTCAGAAACAAATAAAGTCAAGAACGTTTAAGTACTAACTGCCTTATTCATAAACGCTCTCTAACTAAACCACTGTTAGTGAGTGTTTTGTCTCTATTGCTCTTTGGAAAATAGCGTATGTCAGAAAGGGACAAACCATTTGCTAGCATGATGCTAGTAAGCGTTTATGAATTAAGGCCCTAAGTTTTCAATCAGAAACTAGTAAACAGTAGTTAGTATAAATCGGCTTTAAAGTAACATACATACAAAACGCCACATGTTCAGAGAAACTGGGTTAGTTCAAATTAGTGAAGATTAAGCCTACTGGAAGTCGCAACAATAGTTTGTTTGAATTTACACGGTCTGACTTTGTGAGGTCTAGTATTAAATCTAGCTAACTGGGACTCAAAATTAATTGTACACAAAACTTTACTGCACATTAGACTTTGGAGAATGAGACGTGGAAGGAAAGGATTTGACGACTAATTAAACGGCAGTGCGGGGAGAGACGCTGTCGCGAGCGCTTCACCCACCTCCTGATGAAGGCCACCGTATGTGGCCGAAACGTGTCGAGGAACTCTCGACAGTAGTCTCCGTCGTACGTAAGTTCCCGTTTAAATAAATAATAATTAAACGTATGTTAAGAGCTTTACTTAATTTACGATAATGTGAGACGTCGTGAAACTTGAATTCTATGACTAGGTTTATACTTAGTCAAAGTTTTAGTTAAGATTCGAACTTACTTACCACTTTCATGATATATTTTTTTTTCACTTTGTAACATGACTTTTGTCATAGTCATCATTAAGGTACAATTACAGTCGAACAAGTAAACAGTGTACTCAAATGACAGCTGCCATTTGAGTTATTTATAGTGCAAAAACTACAGTTTTAAACGGCTAAACAATCTTACAATTTGAAGTTAAAACATTTTGCTGAATACAACTTTATTATGGGGCTCAATTTTAATTTGGAAAAATCTAGAAAAACATCATCTCCATGTTCCTATTTTGAATTTATTATTCCACCACAGACCACTGAATAATTAGCGAATAAACATTCGAAATATAAAACCACTTCATAGACAATAATAGACAATAGGGGCGATCCGGCGGCGCGTCCGCGTTGGAACGTAACGATCACCATCACACCGCGAGTAACAAAGGATTGCAATTTCAGAATAGCCTCCTTTTCATTCACTGAGTAATTTCCTCTGTAGGTTTTAATGAGTTAAAAGGGCGTTACTTTAAAATAGAGTACGCGTCGGATGTTTTGAATAAAGAATCAAATATTTTCTTTGGACTTTATTTACGGCCAGGACGTGATTCGATTTTTGAAGTTTTGTTCTAAATTAGTCTGTTTTGTATTCAAGAATTGAAATGACCAAAAAGTTTTTGTTATAAATTCTATGATACAATACATTTGAAATAAAAACTTTAACCTATTTACATAATAATAAAACTAGTGAACCAGTTGCTACCGGATTACTTGTATCCCTGAGGGTATTCGCTACCTTTCATGGCTACGGAAATTACAATTCGTGTCGGTTTTCAAGTAGTTACCAATAAAATATGTTTTACTGGTTTTCTGGGAATGTGGTTACGGTAAGATAGTAAAGTTTTCAGCGCAAATTGACATGGATCCCAGTGGAGTGTGGTCCGATATTACTTCGGCTCGACGTAAGAAATAACATACCTTTGCAATGTTTTTTTTTCAAAAGAAAATAAAAATACACTATCACTACATAGTATAAAATAAAGTCGTCTCTTTTTCGTGTCTGTCTGTTTGTCTGTCTGTATGCTTAAATCTTTAAAATTACGCAACGGATATTGATGCGGTTTTTTGTAATAGGTAGAGTGATTCAAGAGGAAGGTTTTTATGTAAAAAAATTCCCGAAATTCCCACGGGAACGGGCACAACGCGGGTAAAACCGCGGGGTGCTGCTAGTTAATTATACTCTACTAGCTGTACCCCGCGGTTTTACACGCAGCATCCTGTTTTGGTGGGTGTTGCGGACGACGAACCCTCTCATTAAACCCCCTTGTAAATATTGTAAAACTATTGTAAATAAACCCCGTAGTCAGTTTAGCTTAGATTCTCTCTTTTAATTTGTATAGCGCTATCTCGCTCACTCGCGCGTGTTAATTTAATCATTGTATGTACAGCAAGTTGCGGGCACTATTTGTGTATATATTGAGGCGCATTTCGCCAGTAAAAGTGGACCAACAACGGTGCTCGCAGCTTGCTCAAGAAATCTGGAAGAATACACAGAATCAGAATAAAGAAGTCTTATTTGTTTATTGGAAAGTTGGTGTTTGATTCAAGAAAGAAACCCCTCGTAGGCAGGCAGGAACTACACTACACGTACACCACCAACAGTTTATGGTCCTTCGAGCCGGATAGCAAGACAAGAATCCGTGAAGACTTGAAGATCTGCAGAACAGCTCCAGCATTACGTCACTAGTGGTGCCGTCATACCCTAGTGAACGTAATTGTCACTCCACTGGCGTGTGACGTCACGGCCCCGCTACACGGGTCGAGGTTCCAGTGAAGAGGCGCAGCCGGGCGTTATAAGAAGAAATATCTTCGAACAGGAGGCGCTGGGTTGTTTTAAGAAGATATTCCAAGGAGGATTGAGAGCAGCTGGGCGATTGAAGCATCATCGGGAAGCTGACTGAGTCAACGAGGACAAGACGTCGCTTCAATAACGCGTGTTACGCGGCCCGAGTACTACTCCACCTAACGGTGTCAAACGGGGTGGTACTTTGGGTTAACGTCTACCCAGACGGTGTGGTGTTGTGCGGCGCCACCAACCTGAACAGGTTGAACAGCACCTGACGCCAGTACGTTTATAGCCTGGGTCGAGGGCCGGACTGTAGGCACTGCTGACTGTGTCCGGACATTCCAGCCGGACATTTAGCACCTCGATCCTTGTATAGACCACTGCTGGGCAGACCCCCCCTACCTCATCCCCCCGCATTCCATCCCTGAAGGAGCATATCCCGGCTCACCCCGGGCCCTCCTGACGGACTGTTAGGGAATAGGGACTGTTAGGGAACGTTAGGGACTGTTAGGGGCGTCAAGTGCCAATTATGCCCACAACGAGGAGCCCACCACGAACGAGGCAGCGGACTGCGGCGTCATCGACGCCATCCACCACACAGCCACCACCATCCACGTCCACGGAACAGCACCGTCCACCGCCGACCACAATGCCGACCGGGCTTGGTACGTCGAGGCCGTTCACCACAGATCGAGCACAGCATGAAGAGGACCAGCCGCAACAAGAGGTCACCGAGAGACGACGAGCGCCCTCAATCCAAACTGTGAGATCAAACACAAGTGCAACGGCGCGCATTCGACAAGCGGAGTACGAAGCTGAGGAGAGACTAGCGAGGATACGGAGGCAGCAAATGGAAGTCGAGGCATCACTCGTACGCAAAAAGCTGGCAGCTGAAGTTGCGATAATTCGAGATGAGACAGACAGAGATAGCCGCGCCGGGTCAGACAGAAACAGCGATACACAACAGCGCGTCGATGAATGGATGCACCGGAGCGCGCCCCGTGCCCGCAGGGAACATTTTGTTGCACGGGGGGAGCGCAATAAGGAGTATTTTCCTCCGATGAGGAGATACACTGATGGAAGACAGGAGCGCACACGTCAAGACAGATCACCTAGCTGTGGAGGGGTTATCGACCATCGAACTACGCGTAACCGGACTCCGAGCCGAGAAAGGGAACCGCGGCGTCACAGGCGATCGCACAGCCGGGACGGGATTGATCGATTAGCCGATCGTTTGGAGCGTATGACGCACAACAATCGGCCGTCACGACAAGCGCAAGATCTACCATCATTTTCGGGAGCCCTGAATGAATGGTTGCCGTTCAAAGCTGCAATGGAGGAGAGCACCGCCATCTATAACTTCACGCCTACTGAGAACTTGTGTCGGCTGAGGAATAGTCTACGGGGGGAGGCGCATCACGCCGTTGCTCAACTATTACACGTAGCCGCGAACCCAGACCAGATAATGTCAACTCTGGAGCAATGTTTTGGGCGTCCAGAGATCATTATGGATCAAACTATCAACAGTTTGAAGAAAATGCCACGCGTGGGCAACACGGCTAAAGAGATGAACCGTTTCGCGTTGAAAATACAGAACATCGTTACCGCATTGGAATGTTTGGGTAATGAATCAATGTTAACGAACGAGTACTTGATTCGCCACACATTAGAGAAACTGGATTATAGCACCCGCCGACGCTGGTGCGATTTTGCAGCGGAACGAGGACGCGCACGGGAGCCGCAAATGATAACTTTGGCTCGCTTTCTCATGCGAGAGGGAGACAGAGGATTACGTTTCCTGCATGAACCGGACACGCAGCCTACATGTATGGAGCGGCCAACATTGGACAGGCGGGTCAAAGTTAACAAGAAGTCAGCCGCAGTTTTCGTCACTATGGATAGCGAAGCGATTAGAGACGAAGTTTGTTACTGCTGCGGCGAGAAACACGTTACAACGAAGTGCCACAAGCTGATAGCGATGCCCACTAGTGAACGTTGGGAGTGGGCAAGGGAAGCGCGCATGTGTTATCAGTGCCTTCGAAGTAAACATCGGCGCGATAAGTGCACGAATGCACGAAAATGCGGAATCGACGGGTGTAAGAGAACTCATCACACATTGTTGCATAGCGATAGCAACAAGGAGGCTAGTGAGCGAGTCACCGTGTCCGCCGTTAACTTCAAGGGTTCGAATACGTTTGGGAGAGCTCTATTGAAGATTTGTCCGGTAACTCTAAAGACAGATACCGTTGAATTGGAAACCTACGCGTTGTTGGATGAGGGATCGACGATTACGCTCATAAATGAGAAGTTGGCGCAAAGCTTGGGAGCCAGCGGGCCGCAGAGATGCCTAAATATATGTAGCGTTACCTCACAACAAAAGGAGCCGGCGAGCCGCGTAGTACAATTGGATATTAAAGGACGACAACAAGATACCTACCACCGCATGACTGCGCGGACCGTCGGTAATCTCGTTTTGGGAAGTCAGTCCATTAATAAGGAATCGCTCAACAGACCGCACTTGCGAGGACTGCCTATCGAGGACATTTGTTACGAGAATGTCAAGCCACAGATTCTGATTGGAGCAGACAACTGGCATCTCATAGTCACGCGCAAGTTAATGGCCGGGCCGAGGAACGAACCCGCTGCATCGCTCACAGAACTGGGGTGGACGATACACGGGGCGGCGCCCCGCCACGTAGTCAAGAACGAGCAGATTTATCACGTCAGCGAGCCAAGAGTGGATTTACACGAGCTAGTAAAGGCGCACTTCGACATCGATTCAATAGGGATAACATTGCAATCGAGACCGTCAGCAAATGACAAGCGCGCGCTGACAATATTTGAAGCCACCGTACGCCGCACCGGGGAGCAGTACGAGGTTGGTTTACCATGGAAGAGCGATGACGTCATACTACCACCGAGTTATAATATGGCGTGGACTCGCTTGAAAGGAATTGAAAGAAAAATGGATCGTTCAGAAGCATTCAAGACCGCATACACCGCACAGGTTGAGAGTTTACTGGAAAAAGGTTACGCCTCGCTATGCGATAACCCCGAGGAAGGAAATGCACGGAATTGGTATTTACCTCACTTCGCAGTAACAAACCCGAACAAGCCGGGTAAAGTACGTATGGTGTTCGACGCGGCGGCGAAAGCGAATGGAGTTTGTTTGAACGATATGCTGTTAGACGGACCGGACCTGCTTCAAACGTTGCACGGGATACTGTTCAGATTCCGCGAGGGGCCCGTAGCCGTGACAGCCGACATAAGGGAGATGTTTCTGAGGGTGAAAATCAGAAAGGAAGATCGCGTGGCGCAGCGTTTTCTGTGGCGCGGAGAAGACCGCCAGAACCCGCCACGCAAATATGAGATGAACTCGATGATATTCGGAGCGAGAAGTTCGCCGTTTTTAGCACACAGCGTGCGCAACAAAAACGCGGAGGACAACAAGGAAAGTCACCCCCTCGCCTACACGTCAATCACGTCAAGCCACTACATGGACGACTGGGTTGAAAGTTTTGACGACGAGAAAACCGCAGCGCGAACAATGGCCGAAGTAATCGAAGTACATCATAAAGGGGGTTTCGAGTTAGCCGGCTGGGACTCAAACCGACCTAATTTATTGCGAGATATCTCATCAGATAGCCGAGCACGAACTCCAAAGGAGCTGGGAGCGAACGCGCACCCATATGGGAAAACGCTGGGAATACTGTGGCTACCAGATACCGACGAGTTGAGTTTTAACACTGCTTTGCATAGAGTACCCGATGACGTCAAAACTGGAAGACGAGAGCCCACCAAACGCGAGGCTCTAAGTACCGTCATGTCTCTATTCGACCCGCTGGGATTGATAAGCCCGTATACGATCACGGCGAAGATTATACTTCAAGGTTTATGGCGCCTGAAACTTGGGTGGGATGAAAAACTGCCCCCTGAAGTATGTGAAGTTTTCAACCAATGGCAAGCCGACCGCGAGTACATCGAGCGTCTACGTATACCGCGCTGTTATCAAACTGGGAGAGCACAGCAGAGGCAACTACACGTATTCTGTGACGCCAGCGAGCTAGCTTACGCCGCCGTCGCATATTGGCGTTTCAAGAAGCGTGACGGCACAATCGAGGTGTCCCTGATTGCGGCAAAAGCAAAGGTGGCACCAATGAAAGCTCAAAGTATACCGCGTATGGAGTTACAAGCGAGTTTGATCGGCGCCCGATTAGCGAGAGATATTATCACGGAACATAAATACAACGGTGAATTAACCTTATGGAGCGACTCCAAGACAGCCCTACAGTGGATACGCAATGACTCAGCGAAGTACACACCGTATGTTGCACACCGTCTCACGGAGATAACGGAGATAACACGAGCCGACCAATGGAGATGGGTGCCCACTGCGCTGAATGTCGCCGACGACGCGACACGAACGGAGCACACTCGACTGAATAATAAGGATCGTTGGTTCACCGGCCCGGCATTCCTATACGAACCCCAACAATATTGGCCCGTAGAAGCCAACACGAAGGAAAGCGACGACGAGATAACGCACGCCGTCGTGATGGAAATACCGTGTATAGACGTGAGCCGCTTTTCAAGCTGTGAAAAGGCGGTGAGAATCGTCGCCCTGTGCTTGGAGTTCGTGGGAAAATGTAGGAAACGCGATGCGAGTGACAAGCTTCAATACCTAAAGAAGGCTGAACTGATACTCGTGAGACTCGCACAAAGGGAGAGTTTCGCGCCCGAGTTACGACGATTAAGGAAAGGAAAACCTGTAGACAGTCAAAGCAAGCTGTACAAATTGGACCCAGTATTAGGAGAGGATGACGTCATACGTTTACACGGTAGGATAAACGCCGCAAACGTTCCCGAGGAGATGAAAAGTCCGCCTATACTGGACGCCCGCCATCACTGGACGAGATTGTTGATACGCCGCGAACACGAAACGCAACATCACATTGGAAGAGAGCATTTGGTTAACAATCTACGTCAAAAGTACTGGATACTGCGATTACGAACTACGGTTCGCTCGATAGTGAACAACTGCGTTACCTGCAAGCGGAGAAAAGGCACCCCCCGCACCCCCGTCACCGGCGATCTACCCCGCGTAAGACTGGACGCCTACACACGCCCATTCACGAGAAGCGGTGTTGATTGTTTCGGCCCTATGTGGGTGACAGTTGGACGGCGCAAGGAAAAGCGCTGGGGGATGATTTTTACCTGCTTAGTCACGCGAGCGGTACATATCGAGTTGATACCCAGCTTAAGTACGGACTCAGCAATCATGGCGATACGGCGAATGGCAGCACGGCGAGGATGGCCCGAAACGATCGTATCGGATAACGGAACTAACTTTCACGGTGCTGACGAGGAACTTAGAAAGGCACTGGAGGCTTGGAAGCCTACAATTAGAGATTTTTACCTCAAAAAGAGAATTAGCTGGAAGTTCATTGACCCGGGGGCGCCTAATCAAGGAGGCGCGTGGGAGAGATTGATAAGGACGTTCAAATCATCTCTGAACACTATTCTCAACAGAAAAACTGTACGGGAGGAGGTACTGTCAACATTGGCCGCCGAGATCGAATACACGATGAACGCGCGACCATTGACTCACGTGTCAGTGAGTCCCGACGATCCCGAGGCACTGACCCCCAACCATTTCTTGTTGGGTACTGCAAACGGAATGCCTCACATTGGAACATACGACTCGGCGAACAGGCAGGTGTGGAAAGCCGCCCAGGGGTTGGCCGACGAGTATTGGAGGCGATGGACGCGGGAGTACCTGCCGACATTGACAGCGCGAGGAGAGTTACATCGAGACACCGGGAACATCACGCCGGGAACAATCGTCCTAATCGTAGACGGAACGCTGCCCAGGAACGTATGGCCATTAGGAAAAGTCATGGAGACGTATCCGGGCCCGGACGGTGTTGTGCGAAGCGTGGATGTGTGGACAAAGGGTGGCATTTTTAGACGCCCTATCAGGCGTCTAGTCGTCCTGCCGGTGGAGAAAGGCTGCGGGGACCTGCGCCGGGGGGAGACTGTTGCGGACGACGAACCCTCTCATTAAACCCCCTTGTAAATATTGTAAAACTATTGTAAATAAACCCCGTAGTCAGTTTAGCTTAGATTCTCTCTTTTAATTTGTATAGCGCTATCTCGCTCACTCGCGCGTGTTAATTTAATCATTGTATGTACAGCAAGTTGCGGGCACTATTTGTGTATATATTGAGGCGCATTTCGCCAGTAAAAGTGGACCAACAACGGTGCTCGCAGCTTGCTCAAGAAATCTGGAAGAATACACAGAATCAGAATAAAGAAGTCTTATTTGTTTATTGGAAAGTTGGTGTTTGATTCAAGAAAGAAACCCCTCGTAGGCAGGCAGGAACTACACTACACGTACACCACCAACAGTGGGTATTTGGGAATTTCTATGAAAAACAAACTTTTATGAAAATTTTCCAAATTGGCCTTTTTCAAATTAAGCGTTTCTAGTCGTCCGACTACGCGCCGCAGTCGTCTACGCACACGATGTTCTTTTGTTTTTCATACAAAACGCACGTAGCAAGCTCGCAAGCTGCACGATTGAAAAAACTTCATTTGTAAGAGGTCACATTCAAATAAAAAAAATTATTCAATGTATCTATTAACGTAATTTCAATTCAAAATTTTAACCAAATTATAATCAAGCACTATTTGCACTATTTACGATATGATACATTATAAAAAAATCCTTGTCTTTGAAAATGTGTAGTTACTCCAAAAATGTATGAAATCAGTTTTACATTACATTTTCTTCGCCGAGCTGAATGTAGGTAGAAAATAAAAGGCTTACAGGTGGCTTGAGACCTACAATCCAGGAGAGTACAGCCCAGTGGATTCATTTCGCATATTTTTCCTCGTAGTACTATTGTTAAATATGGAAAGGTTACCCGGGTTCCGACGTGAATAAGTTATTATTTAAAATTTCGGATAGGAGACTGGAAATGTAGGGTTAAACGAATGATTTGAATGATTTTGATACATTTTGGGATTGTACAAGTTAGAAAGGTTTATAAGCTTCAGGCTGGAAGATAATTTTGATAGAAGAGTTTATGTTAGTTAGTTTTTAGCCGCTGAGTCTCAATTTGTAATTTTATTTTCATACTAGCAGCGCCCCGCGGTTTTACCCGCGTTGTGTCCATTCCTGTGGGAATTTCGGGATGAAAAATAGCCTATGTTACTCGTGGATAATGTAGTTTTCGAATGGTGAAAGAATTTTTTAAAACGGTCCAGTAGTTTTTGAGCCTATTCATTACAACCAAACAAACAAAGTTTTCCTCTTTATAATATTAGTGTAGACAAGCGGAGCGGAACTGTACATAGCTTAATTGTCCAATCACAACGCATGAAAAGATTTCAACAATATCGATGCGTTGTTTCACAATTTCAATGTGTCGAGATTGAACTCCGGTTAGCTCCGGTCAGCTTCAATGGAAACTCGCCCTTAAATATACAAAAAATAAACAAAACTATGAGCTAGTGAGGTGAAGAGACAGCCAACGTACTAAGAAAAGGTATTTGAAGCTTTTGTCTTTCAAATTCTCGAGTCAGGCTCGCAAACTCACGCAATATTCAAGATGCTGTATTGACTAATGGTAATAATAAATTCAGACATGGTTGAATAGACCCGAATTAAACTCTAAGCTAGTATTATAGAATCTAATTAACTGATATTACTACATATCGTGACATCGTCGCCAACAACTACATATGTCTGCGCATATTCTTGACTCTGAGCGGGAATCGAACCCGCAACCCCCACACAGTAAGTGCTTTCACATGCTTCTGTGCCAACGGGCTTAGAATTAATGGTTACTCCTAAATCGTTATAAATATATCGTTATATCTAAAAAATAATCACCAATGTTAACTCTCTTTAGATATTTGAAATCATTTTTATAACACATTCTATTGTGGGTCTCGTAAAAACAAGCCCCTTATCGGAGAACGTTCAACTATTGCATTTTTATACCTTATAAATGTTGTATCTTTGTGGTTGTATGGTATCCTAGTACAAGTTTTCTTTTATTTTAGTCCATTTTAATTGTATTGGATCTATTTTACCTATCCTAAAAGGGTGTTAGTAAGTTTTGAGTTTGTTTGTTTCTTTATTGGCGAAGAACTTTTGAAAAAAATATCTTTGTTGTTGATAAATTTTGTGTTCAATATTTCAAAATCACCGCTGTCGCTGTTGCTGTACCGTGGTGCTACGCATGAGCTTGCTCGATCATAGCGTCCTTACATAATATTTTGAAACAGAGTGCTATATATAATTCTTCGTATTGGCACGTTAAATTGTCGGTCCCGGTTGTTTCAATCGATAAAAAATGTCGGAGGCCTTTAGGTGGTCTATAAACTCCGACATCGGGTTGGGCATTAACCTCCTTGAACTTATTTAATCATATTGGCTACAATACTGACTATACTTTATAATTAAACTAGCAGCACCCCGCGGTTTTACCCGCGTTGTGCCCGTTCCCGTTGGAATTTCGGGAATTTTTATACATATAAACCTTCCTCTTGAATCAATCTATATATTTGAAAAAACCACGTCGAAATCCGTTTCGTAGTTTTTAAGATCTAAGCATACATAGGAACAGACAGTAGAAAACGATTTTGTTTTATACTACGAGTATGTAGTGATTGAAACAGAATAATATTAAAACAATCATAATCCTTTAAATTATCAGTTTTCATTGAAATATTTAGTGGACATCCTAAAAATGACTGAGTGAGCAAAAAAACTCCCGACATTAATTTATTATTCATGATAATATTTATTTCCCCTCGAACATAATCGTAATCTCGATAAAAGTTTAAAAGCTTAAGAAGTTATTTTAACGGTAAACGGAAAAGTTAAATTTTTTTGTGTTCAGTTTTAATGATAAATGTGAGTGGAGCTTTAGATTGCTTCATGATCGTTTACAAGATATTAGGATTAAAAAAGTTAAAAATCTTGACTCAAATAGTGGTTTTTGTCAAATATCTAGGTTTCATTCCTGATTTTCTTGTCTCATAGGGCCAACACTGCGTTGAGCGTGCGCACGCGGCGGGCGCACGCTTCACTTTTGTATGAAGCCACACGCGGCGGGCACACGCCGCGGGCGCACGCCGCGGGCGACGCCACAGTTCAATTTTGTATGAAACGCTTAACGCAGTGTCGGCCGTTAGACATATTTCTTATTAATAAAAATTGTTAGCCTGTAATTACCTACTGGTAGGATACATAAAAATTGCAGAGCGCCGCAGAACTTAATCAACCAATCACAAAGCATTACGAAGAGATTATGACAATTACAATAAGTTGTGATTGGAATTAAGCCCTGCACCGCTCCAATCAGCTTCCATTTCTCAAAACTTGAAAACAAAACACTTCTTGAAATTCCTTTGTTTCTCTTTTTAAATTTAGAACTTTCTCTCAAATATCAAAATTTGTTACCGACTTGGGTTTTTAGTTAAAAAAATTCTTAACATAAAAAAGGTTCTTACTCAAAACCCTAACAAAGTTTGCATTACATTATTCATTGTCTTGACATGGCCTGGTTATATATTCGTCTCGGTACAAATGAAAAAGGAAATGAGACGTCTGAATGCTGCAAAACAGCAAAAAAATGTTACAGAAAAAATTCTACATTTGCTTGGAACATAATTTTAGAGTAAGATTAAGACTCTTGGAATTGCATTGTAAATTGCTTTGTTAGATTAAATGTATTACGCGTATGCTGTCTTTTTAATTCTGGTATTCTATGTTAATCTAATTTAATAAAGCTGAAGAGTTTGTTTTAAAAGAGGAACACATACAAACATAAATCCTCACAAACTTTTGCATTTATATAAGTAGGCAAATGTGTGGCGCTCAAAGGCACAGATGGGTACGATGATGATGATGCGGTGACGTCAACGCATTTATTAGTATAAACTAGGGACCTATTTTGTTCACTCATTACATCTAAGTGGCAGCTCTATAACTCTGACACCAGGATTGGTCAGGTTGCCATCCACTCGATGAAGAAGAATCTAACTGGCGTGAGCTTGCCTTAAGGCCCAATTACACATACATACAGGCACATGATCTATATCTGCATCCGATCAGATAGAGCAGAAGAAAAGCTGTTCGTTTAGTAAACCTTAATAAAATGCATGTATAAAATGTCTGCCAAAAATATCCAAAGATTATTCCGCCTAAACCAAGTACCCACAAGTAAGTGAAAACATAATAAATAAGGCCAATTTATCATATTTTACGTCACCCATTATATAGAGAGAATGTATCAGAATAATTTTCCGTTCAACCCTTATCATTAAAAGTTGGACGTTGGCTGTCGGGGATGTCCGTCGAATAATCTTTCAATCTCATGTCATAGGCAGTTGAGTTTCTTATGATATTGGATGTTGTAATAATTTGTTATGTAAAAAGGAACGGCCTATTTTTAAACCCTTTTCTTAAATAACGGGTCAATACTGATTTATCTAATCCTATCCTACTAATATTATAAATGCGAAAGTTTGTGAGGATGGATGTATGTGTGGATGTATGGATGTATGTTTGTTGCTCTTTCACGAAAAAACTACTAAACAGATTTGGATGAAACTTTACAGTAATATAGGTTATACATCAGAATAACACATGGGATACATTTTATCCCGAAATTCCCGCGGGAACCGATACAACGCGGGTAACACCGCGGGGCATGGCTAGTATCTAATATATACACTAATTTCATAAAGCTGAAGAGTTTGGATTTTGTTTGAACGCGGTTATCTCCGAAACTACCAGACCGATTTCAATAATTATTTTTGTATTGAATAGCCACATTCAACGAGAAGGTTATAGATTACTATTCATCCTGATATAACCACGGGAACCGCATAATGCAGGTAAAACCGCGGAGCACTGCAGCTATTATTTAAATATATTTAGTAAGGTTGCGGTGACAAATCTGTTCGAATACTTTTGCGTTGGGATTTAAAAAAAGAATTCAACGAAAGCAGAATCTCCGCATTCCAGTTAATTATATACTGCAGATAAACCGCATCGAAATCTAGTAGATAAATTAAATAGTTTAATACTCTACGTCAGAAGTGCTAGGCGCTGAGACGTAAATAAGCCCGCTATTTGTCGGCGCACTGAACACAATTTTCAATTAACAGCTATCGAAGTGATTGGATAACTTGGAAAGGAAAGTCGTGTTTTATTTAAGTACTTCTATTTTAAAAGTTTTATTTTGCTGGGGAAGTAAGATAGTGAATTTTATTTCTTAATACTGTGTGGGATTTACGTATGTAGGAGTAGTATGTAGAATGTATCAGCCTTTGTTGATAATGTTTCTATTTACTTTTCAAACAAGGCTCGATTTTGAGATGACCGGTTGGTCATCAAGTGTGATAATTATGCCTAATGCCTCACTGTACTGGTAACTTCGGTGAATTAAGAGGTGTTTGCCCAGCAGTGGGACATAAGGCACTAATATTTTTTTACATATTTAACTCATTTTATTATGAAAGGATTTTTGTGCTCCGTTGACCATAAAATTTGTGAGCTTAAAACAATGCACACATAAACCATACTTCGACCCCAGGGTTGGTCACTAAACCATTCGAACTTACTTACTTACTTTTTTAAGGAATGTTTGTGAATCGCTGACTTTGGTTACGTCAATTCAGATTGTTATATGGAAAACAAAGAAACTCCTTTTTGGAAAACAAAAACAAAATAACTAATCTTTTTTGGTCCCTTAATAATTGAGATTAACGGCGTGTAATTAAACCCCCAAAACAAAGGGTTCCTAAGTCGACATGATAATATATCATTAGAAAAAATCAACCCTTTAGGGAAAATGCGAGTTTCATACATATATGTTACTAAAGAGATTAAAAAAGAGGTTTTTGATTTTTTTATTACAAACACAGCATGTTCTAATTTAATAGAAATGTTCGGAAATTGTTTGGAGATGTAAATTAAATTTTCATTTTTGTATTTCTAATCTGACTAGCAGCGCCCTGTTGCGCCCGTTCTTATTACAAAACGCGCATGTTTCTCTGTCTGTCTCTCTCTGGCGTGCGCATGTTTCTCTGTCTGTCTCTCTCTGACGTAAAAAGTGTCGTTACATTTTTTCCGTCTAGCCCCCTTTCGCAACGCGCGATAAGGAACTTCGTTCCAATAAAGCTGAAGAGTTTGTTTGTTTGAACGCGCTAATCTCAGAAACTACCAATCCGATTCGAATAGTTATTTTTGTAATACATAGCTATATTCAACGGGAAGCTAATAACCTAAGCTAATAACCTAATATTTTTATCCCGAAATTCTTACAGGAACGGGCACAACGCGGGTAAAACTGCAGGGCACTACTAGTTTATGACAATCTTCCTCTAGAAGGCTACCTATAATACAAAAATAATTATATAGGTAACGTTAATAATCCCGTCCCTTTTATAATTATTATGGTCCCGTTATACATCAATTTAGAAATAAGAGGCGTTTTTATGAAAACCTGGTTTTAGTTGGATTTTTCAGAAGAAAAGTTATACGAAATAAGTATGTTTGTATGTATAGGTTTTTCGAAATACAAGTAAGACCAACCAACTTCAAACTATGTATTTATGCAATTGCAGTCTCTATAACAACAAAATGGTTTCCACTACACTTTTCAACATATCTCTTCAGATTGTTGTGAATCGAATCGTCTTAGTGATTACTATTTTGTTATTTTCAAAGAAGAGCCGGTCCCATAGGCACGATATACATTTCTGTGTTTACGATACTGGGGGTTATTTGTGGGAACAAACAAATATTTCTTTTCAGTTCGCGTTGGAACTTGAACGATGGGATTACTGTGTTATCGATTCTTGGGTATAAATATTGGGTGTTGTGGATCAATCTTGGGATATCAGTTTCTGGAAGTGACTGATCTCTTATTATTCTGAAAAGGATTTTTGTTACGGAAATAAATGTATATTACTGATACTATATTACTGAACCTCCGGGTCGTGAGCCAGGCGCTCAAACCACAAGACCACGGAGGCTGTTACTGATACTGATACTGAGGGCGCTGTAGCAAGATTTATTTTTATGCTAGAGTCTTTGGTTTGGATTGGGCTGAGGCACTAAAAGTAAGCAAGTTTGTGTAGGTTTGTAGTCAACGCTGAGCTTTTAGACCACCTTAAGGCCTCCGACATAAAGCACTGATTGTTCAGACTGAGTAGAAGTTGTGACGTGTGGCAACGTCGCAGGAGACTAGGAAAAAGCGGCAGCGTCGCCAAAAACTCTAGGAGGTGGTAAGTACTAAAACCATACCTCTTGTGGATAAGTGCTTATCCCTGTGGTAGTATTTATACATGAACTGGTCTTATTCCTGATTTTGAAAATGCTGTACAATTATTTTAATTCCCATCTTTTTTGTCTGATAATATTGAATGAACCAACTGGAAATTTTTAGAAACTATTATAGATAGATACTAGTTCCTTCACTGTATTATTAAACGGCATCTTCATCAATTTTTATATTGCTATTAATCTTTACCCCCTTTCTCCCATAACCAGCTCCCTCACAACTGTTTATAGCTGCACCAAATTGCTGATAAATAAAAGCAGAAAGTCTTGCCTTCTAAATTAACATTACTGTCTACTCAACAAAATGTAAGCGCTTGAAAATGTTCGTTCCATCTGCGAGCAAACAAAATCAATTCCCTAACGTGTTCGCGGAACCAAAATGTGGTTGAAATAGAACATTTTAGTGGGTAGTTAAGGCACAGTCTAATAAAGATTACCGCTTCGTTTAATCCCAACAGTACACTAAGCTTCTCCTTGAGGTGATCGGTTGGTTTAAGCAAACAGTTACGGTAAATTGTTTCAATCTACGTGATAATATAGCATTTTTTTAGCTCTTGTTTTATGTCTTGTGTGTGAAAGGCACTTAACTGATACTGTAATAGGACACAAGCATATTTTTTTAGTTACTTATTGACAGGCAAGGTTTTATATAAGAAAATTGGAATGGGTGCGCTGCGGGTGAAACCGTGGCACACGGCTAGTTGTATAAATAAGTGACATCTTTGAGTGTTGCATTTAGGTCCGTTTCCGAAGACGCACGTAACTTTTATCATATAATTTTGTACTCCTTAATAAACAATTTAATAAAATCATTAAGTATTCTTCATTGGATAAGTGTCTACAGGAAAAAAGATACACAAAAAAAATTAATGAAATATATCATCAAATATCCTCAATCTAATTTATTCATTGTTCATTTGAACATTAACCCTCTAATTCTGAATATTTAATGACTCATACCTTCTCTATAAAAAGGATTTCATTACGTATTTAAAGGATCAGTTAAAACTAACGTAAAGCGAACGGTAACGGGTTACTGTTCAAATATCATAACTAGGTAATTTAATTATGTGTTTGATATTTTTGAACTTTGTCCGCTTAATTTCAAAACAAAGGCGAAAGGTGAAACATTGTTATGTCATCTAGTTAAGTGAGCTGTCTGTTTTACAGTTGGGTCTATTCATCGGATTAAAGATTTGTAGTTATAAAAGGGCAATATAGGACATATGTACTCGTCTATGTCTTTATATTGAACGCCTCGGTAGTCTAGTGGTATGTGCCCTCGTCTGCCAAGACTGAGGCCCCGGGTTCAATTCCCGGGTCGAGCGAAAACATGTTTCCTACTTTTCAAACATGACTCGGGTTTGAAGGACCAACCCGCATTAGGCGTGGTGATTACGCCTAATCCTCCTCACTGTACTGAAATCTTCAGTGAGTGAGGCCTTTGCCTGGCAGTGGGAATTACAGGCTAATAATACTACTACTACTATGAATGTCTATAAACGTTTATATGTCTGCGTGATCGCAGAAGGCCGTAACTTGTCGGTCTTTCGGACACGCATCAAAGGAATTTTACGAGATCGGTGATCATGTGTATGCTTGGACAATGAATATGGCGATTATGTGGACGAATATGCTCGTCATGATTGGTGATTGTAAAGACGAGAAAGGCTTAAAATAACTATCTGATATTACCACTGACCAACTAGCAAGAAACACACAGGTTTATGTACTGAGTAAGTAAGATCGAATAGCTCGGTGGCCAACCCTGGTGTCGGAGTTTATAGACCGCCTAAAGGCCTCCGAAATGGTCTAACGATTGAAACAACCGGGACCGACAATCTAACGTGCCTTCCGAAGCACGATGACTGACTTATATTGTCATTTATATCTGAACCCTACCGTGCTACGGAGGGTTTATGTGACAGAGACATAGCTCTACTAAGATGACACTAGCCGTCCACCAGTAGGTAAACTTGGGTAAACATATGGCACTCTGTGTAAGTAACCAACCATATGTCGGATAACGTATCTCCAGAGGCCGACGAATAAGACATGTCCCCCTCTTGTACTACCGTCGTAAGTTCCAAACCCAATAGTGTAGCTTGGACATAGTTTATACCCAAAGTCAATATCGTAAAGGGATTTAAGTTTGCTCCATTGATTTCCAAAATAAGGGTTATTGGACCAAGCGGTGCGATTTATAAGTACAAGACAACCCACAAGAATCATTTGTATTCAACACAGACAGGATTTGACCTAAACTAACGAACATGTTAAGTCTTGTGTAAAGAGAATGTTTGAAATTCAGATTAAAACAGACTTATGTTCTAGAGATGGAAAGGGTTAACTAATTGTACGGAAAATAGGAGTAACGTAATACTGTAAGTAAATGCTTTCAAAATGTTTAATTACCGTTATTCATTTTTGACGGATAATTTGCGGAAAACTCCAATTACCTGTAACAAAAAAAAATATTTTAAATATTTTTAATTTAAAAAGTGCTTATTAATTTTAAGTAAAATATCATGGAATCAGTAACAGCCTATTAGAACCCAAAACAGGGGCAAATATCTTATTAAGAAACTACGGTTCCACTTAAATATTTACACACATGCCTTTCTTCTTTAATAGCACTCAAATACCATATACTATATCAGAACTGATGCCAGAATCAAAGGTGTTTAGGCAATCATTAGTTTACACTAGTTACTACCACTAATTCACACCAAAAGTAAAGAAAGTATTCTTTTCTATTTCCGTAAAGTCCCTCTGCTATGCGAAGGCGTGTCATCTAGCCGAGGATACAGTGAAGATTATATAATCACTACGCTTGCCGACTGCCAGTTGGTGATCTCAAACCCAAGCCATGTTTTGAGGTTTGAAAACTGTGAAACATGCTTCTCTCGAGCCGATAATTGAACCTAAGATCCTAGTCTTCACAGCCAATTACACCACTAGACCACCGAGGCGTTATAACAAGAAGAAAACTAATATTGTAACTAGTAAAAGAAAAGTCTGCGCTACAAATTGGTCAGCACCGATACCGAAAAGGTAGTTCTAGTACCAAAGTATTGGAGATCGTTGTATGAACTAGATACGAACGTACGGCAATAAAACTAACAAACATTTTAGCACTGCCAACTGATTTCCAAGCTTTCCAAGTGAAACGGGAAACGTTCAAGAGATGTCAATACAAACTTGAGTTAAAAATTCATTGGAACAGAATAATATTTCGTATTCCTTTTTCGGCAATCCTTCCCCTTTTGTTTGCAAAAGCATTGCTTATGTATTCGTAATTATGGAAAGGAAATTATTCTCTTTGTTTGTTTTGTGCGCATCTTTTTACATTATTACAGAAATTGGATTGATACTCGTTATACGTATTATATATAGTGTTTTTTGAATTGAGTTACCTTTACGGCTCACTGACATGGATATGCGGACCACGTTTGCTGTAATACGTCAGATAAAAATCTGTATATAATGAAGCTTTTTTGTTTGATTGAAGGCATTTATCTCAGGAACTACCAGCCTGATTTAAACAATTATTCTTGAGATAGATAGCCACATTTAACGGAACGGTAATAAGCTATTTTCATCTTGAAATTCTCAAGAACGCGGTTAAGACCGCGGAGCGCTGCTAGTGTAAAATAAAAGCGAAATGTATCCGTAAATGTAATTTTAAATTAGTAGTCTAGTATGCATACGTTGCTATGCTAAGATTCATATGAATATGAAACATAACACCGTTTTATATATAAGTTTATTATGCCAATTATAACTAACATAGCCTAGCGACGTAGTACGACGAAAGGCACCCTAATTTTCGTGTAAACCAAAGTTAATATTCTTAAACTAAAATGCAAAGTCAATTTTAACTTTCAACTTTTATTCAGGCGAGCAGAAAATTCAATCTTTACAAATCTTACAATTCATAAAATGGGTTCTCTATAGCGGAGAGCTCGCGAAAATCGAAAGGCGACTTGCAAACCCTTTGAATGAACATCTCTGGATAAAAACTTGTAAGTTTTGTGTAAAAAGTTTGAAATGTTACATACAATACGTATAATTAGAAGTCTTATTTTATAAGTATATCTTAGTTCATTGCGATTGTTAAGCAACGTGCAGCTCGGCCCCTACTTGGATAGGTGGCCGATAGTGGCATTTCTATATGAGCGCTACCGTGCTTCGGAGGGCACGTTAAACAGTCGGTCCCGGTTGTTTCAATCGTTAGACCATGTCGGAGGCCTTTAGACGGTCTAAAAACTCCACTAACCTACTCAAAATTCAAAATGAATGAATGATCAAATATTTAATAACAAGTTGTAGCCATAATCTACGTAATATTCGTACCTCTCTTATTAATATTAAGTTCTCTAGTTTTTATATAAATATATAATATAAATCTACCAAGAGGTTTTTAAACAGGGGCACGACAATACGCCGAAACCGTTCCAGAAAAGGAACGAAAAGGAATAAGTACGGCACTGTTTGTTTGTCTTGGCAGAGGTGTTGCTGTGCTCCCCAATAAATAAATAAAAGTACCCCGGAAACATTAAATATCAACATCATATACTTCTAGTCAATATCCCCCTTTAGTCGCACAAAGTGCTTAAATTACATACCAGATAATAACTTTATCCTACCGTAACAATCAATGAGTAAACGGGATTCAAAATTTGCATTCGCAAAGCCGGCAAAATAAGGCTTAGTATAGAATATACGGTGAGCACTTACAATATACATACACACACGCATTCCCAAGCTGTGTTTGCATAGTACCTCCAACATTTTGGGAAGCAACCTCGTTTGCATAATGTATTTACCTGACTTCGCTCTAGGGCACTCTAGTTTTGGGACGGCACTTTCCTGTTTAATGCCCAACAAAATGTTTTAAATAAATAATTAAATTTTCATATGTATGAGCATGATTTTTAACCTTACTATGCTTATATACTTTTTAACATCAATGCTTGAAAATGAAAATAATGAAAGCCCATACATATTGTGTATCTTTTTAAAACGTGAAACAATAGCATAAAAGTAATTGAAACAGAATAATGATTTCACATTTAAATTAATAACTTTTCTCTAAGTGAAAAGTTCAGAACAAAGGCACAGAAATATTATTACCGGAACGAATATCATTCGATTTTCATTAAGGATTCGTCAACATCGAACAACGTATCATTTTTAAACATTTAACTTGAAATCAATCAATGATATTTAATGGAGATTCCACGTTCAATGACGGTGACTGGCGAATATAAATAAACTTATACTTAATACAAAAACTTCATTTCACTTTAACACTGCGACACCCCAATGGGAAACGTAAGATTCGGTATCATATCAATATTACTAGAGTTATTATTAGAGTCTTCTGTGACCACGGTTCCTGTAAAGGGGCCGACACGTCACATAAAAACGTTAAATAAAAGCGAAATGTATCCGTAAACATAGTTTCAATTCAAAATATCAATATCACTTTTAACAAGTACTTTTATATTCTGAACAAAATATTTTTCATTTTTCATTACTCGTTACAAAGTGGAAGGATAGAACCTTTTTTTACTTTTTCATTGGCAATAACAAGCCTTAGATAGAAGAAGCCCTACTTATTGAAGTCTCCTTTTCACTCAATATCAACGAATCTTAACAAAGTGTTTTTTCCTAACTTCGACCAACGTGCAATGCAACCTCCACTAATTTTCCTTCTGACCTGCAAATTGCTCGCATCCAGACTGCAACTGTCCCCTCTAACAAGCCACGGGCCTCGTTGCCAAATTGGACTTTGAAACTAACCTAACATAGTTTCTGTCTCGTTCTAACTAACGAGTTAGAAAAGGACGCACGTTCATTAAACGATACGCTTGGACATTAGTTTGTCGTAGTTTAAATGGATAATATATTTGTTTTTAGACTTTATCGTAGTCACTTGTATCGACGTAAATATATAATGGACAAGTAGTGTCCGCAATTTTCTTCGAATAATATCCGTTGCTGTGAGAATTGCGAGATAAAAGCCCTTCTGATAATATATTACTCTTGAATAATGTAGCTTTCAAATAATAATAAGAATATAAAAATATATTTTTAAATCGGTTTAAAGATATTTGTCATTTTTTAAATTACTAATCTGTATCAAGGTATCTGTATCTGTATTTCAAAGCAATCATTAACATTTTAGGACTTCAATATCATCTCTCATCTCTTACGATAAATACTATCTATTAAACATTAATCCAAATAGTTTACTACTTATCCAATCAAAACTTAAAACGGCAACAAGCACTATCTGATCTCAAACTATACATTATAAATTGAACATTTACACACAAACAAAGATCACTAAGTCACCATTAATGGGGTACAATATCTCTACCTATATTAGTTGTAAAGGATAGGTCAACCCAATCCAACGACGGTATTATCGTCGTACTACGAATGTTTGCACAGACTGATAAACGCCCACGATCACAATAAATCATGAACCGTCTTACTTAGGACCGGGTAAATTGGATTATTGGTAACTTATACTACAATATCGTATATTATATAAAAGGTTTTCGGAGTTACAAGTTTGGATGTTGTAATATCAGAGGTGGTTCATATTGTCTGTTCTCATTATAGCTAAGAGATTTTCCGAAGGACATAAGTTTGTTTCGAGATAGAGATATTTTGAGAGATAGTTTTTTGAGTATGTTTTTCGTTTAATGTAAGAAGAATCAATTGTAATGAAATTGTTATACTTATTTGACTACGGCGTAGCATAGTTTTCACATTAGCGCTACAGCGTGGGCTCGTAGCAACTTCAATGCTACGATTGACTACGAAAATAAAGTTAGCGTAGCATGTCGTAGTATGTTTGTTATTTAAAGCCTTTTGCATACGCATAGCGTGAAATATTTACTTTGAAAATATTAACGTTTTGTCCCGAAACTAAAACATTGAAATACAAATGTATTTTTAAAACTCTTTACTGTGTCACGTATGCTCAGTTCAAGTGATAAAGTAAATTCGACATGCAACCAAGACACTTGGTTGTTTGCTATCATACGAGTATGTGACTGCACTTGTCGACATTAGGTCAACAAATTTATTACACTGGTTGCTATTGTATTTACAGTTGGAAAGGGAGAAATAGGGTATAGATGGAAAAGCATAACATTTCTTTGTTTATGCAACACAAGAGAACATTTTCTCTCCCTCCAACTCACATTTTATTAGACTTTCTGACTCATGGCATACTTAATGGGTCTTATTAATAAACGCGTATTAAGACCATTTTAAATATCAAATGGTTTGTCACTTTCTGACATACGCAATTTTCCGAAGAGCAAAAGAGACAAAACACTTTATAACAGTGTTTTAGTTACAGAGCGTTTATTAATCAGGCGGTAGATTCATCTAACCTAACCTAAGCTAACTTGAGTACTAAAACACTTTTCCATATATATCTAACTAGCCGCGTCCCGCGTTTTCACCTGCGTTGTGCTCTTTCTGTGAGAATTTCAGAATTAAAGCTTGTAACCTTCTTATTGAATACTAGCAGCGCCCCGCGGCTTTGCCCGCGTTGAGCCCGTTCCCGTGGGAATTTTCGAAAATCCTTTCTTAGTGTGCATTCACGTCACTTGAAGAACCTTCCTGCCAAATTTAATGTTTCTAGGTGTAGCGGTTGAGGCTGTGCGTTGATTATCAGTCAGTCATATATATATAGATAACAATCTAATAAAAATCGAATCGGACTCGTAATTCTTGAGATTCACCCGTTCAAACAAACAAAAAATGAAACCTTTCAGTATTGTTATATTAGTATTGGTTTCTAAGTCTTTTTACACTCATACAGTTATTATCTTCAAACCCCAAACTCCAGTTAAAGTGAAGTAAAATCGTAAAACTAACCTTTATAAATTAAAGAATTCGAACCCCATTTCATGTTTCACATTCAACCCAATTTGGAAGCAAATACTTATTACAATTCATTACATGGTTAATCAGATAACATCGTCTGATACCGCTCGCGGAGCCTCGAGTTTTCACCACTAATGAAATGAATATTAAACTTATTAATACAGTAACGATATAACGTTATATCCAATATTTTCTTATGTTACAATGGAAATTATTTAATAAGAAGATAATGTTTAAACAGTGTCTATTAAAGGGTGGTGGTTTGAAAAATGTGGCCTAGCACTTAATTAAACACTAGCAGCGCCCTGCGACTTTACCCGCGTTGTGCCCGTTCCCATAGGAATTTCGGGATGAAAAATAGCCTATAACCTTCCCGTTGAATGTAGCTATCTATTACAAAAATAATGAATTAAATCGGACTGAAGAATTCCCGAGATTAGCTCGAACATACAAATAAACAAACTTACAATGTTTGCCTCTTTATAATATTAGTACAGATTACTTATTGACCGGACTATATTTGAGAAAAATCACTAACTAAGCTCTAAAAGCACGTATTATAGAATCTTACATATATATATACATTGCTCATATAAGAAGCACTATACTGTAAATTAACGCGAAAATTCTAGAAAAATGCAATCCGACTTGCTGCGATATCTTAAGCCAATGCCATGCTTTCACGTTTTATTTACTTTCAATTCGGCTTTTACGTAGCGCATATGTTGCACGCGCCTATATTACAAGCACAAGACACACATAACACGAGCGGGTTGTAGTGTCACACAGGCCCGCAATGGGCCAGATACTTTTCATACAAATACAAGGATAACAATGTCACGTGACCTGCAACCGGCCTTCATCCGCACTATGTATGTCTTGCGCCTTACCCAGGTTAACTGCAAAGGTAAATCAAACATCCGCGTTCCATTTTACCCGTACATTTCAACTGTCCAAGTAAACCCCAGAGTTATTAGTTCAGAATGGAATATCCCAAAATCAAATCCAATACACAAACTCGCTCGTTATTTATTTATCAGATTATTAACTAATAATGTGTATTACGTGATAAATATTTACTGAAACTAATTCTCTTGTGACACTAATCCGTTACACTCGAACGATCAATAGCTGTATATATATTATGATGAACATAGTAGTAATTAGTTAGTTATGTATGAAGTTATCAGATGTTGGATAATTCGATTACTTATTAAACAGTGTTTTGATATGATTGATAATCACGAGGGATGAAAATTAAGATATTTTATGTCTGACTAGCCGCGTTCCACGGTTTCACCCGCGTTGTACCCGTAATCGCGGAAATTTCTGGATAAAATGTATTCCATGTGTTAATTTGATGTATAACCTATATTACTGTAAAGTTAGATCCAAATCCGTTCAGTAGTTTTTGCGTGAAAGAGTAACAAATATACATCCATACATCCATCCTTACAAACTTTCGCATTTATAATATTAGTAGGATTAAAAATGAATGCTTCTAACTAATAGTGAGTGTTTTGTCTCCTTTGCTTTTTGGCAAATAGCGTATGTCGGAAAGGGACAAACCATTTGATAGCTAAAGTGCTGTTAATATGCGTTTATGAATAACTAGCAGCGCCCCGCGGTTTTACCCGCGGTGTGCCCGTTCCCGTGGGAATTTCGGGAATTTTTTTACATAAAAACCTTCCTCTTGAAAACCTTTCTCTATTACAAAAAACCGCATCAAAATCCGTTGCGTAATTTTAAAGATTTAAGCATACAGACAAACAGACACGAAATAGAGACGACTTTATTTTATACTATGTAGTGAAGTAAATCCATAAAACAATGCATTAATCATTCCGACGCTACAAGAAGACGCCAATATTAGGTAGGTGTATTCAATCAGGTATCTCCCATATATAAATCTGACCAGTTCGAATAAATCCTACAATGCATATTGAGCTCTCGTACTAAAGAAATAAAAGGCAATATAAATCTCAAAGCATAGAAAGACCGACTAGACAAAGCCAACGCCCAAATAGCACATGAAACAGATGCAAACTCAACTAATGTCTCTATCGCAAAAGAACAATGACATGTAGGTATCTATTGATCAATGTCTGAAGTCCGCTAGAAAGAGACAAGTAAAAATCGTAAAGCTTTAGAATCTAAGAATAAAGTAAAAGTTGAGACGGAGCGATGCTATTACAGCGAAGCATGTATTTTATTTATTTTTTATTTCATTTGGAAAACAACAGTGTAACTTAGACTAAGGAAAAAACAAGGTATAAATGTAAAACACCATTGATGTTTTCGCATATGCACATACTTTCCAACACATAACACCACATTTTGATGAAAGGTAAATACCTCTACTCCTAAACTGTTGGATAGGATAAGATCATTTTGTCTTACGATGTGGTAACGAGATAGTTTCAACGTTTTATAAGAATAAAACGTACAAACAACGCAATAAAGAGGTTCTTTAGTTTCTGAAGTTCTACTTTTAACTTTCGTTAATCATAACCGGCTTCGCTTTCGTTTGCTAACCGCGTTCTTTCTTAAGTTTGTGCTTAGCCTGTGTTTAGAATGATTCCGACGATCTGCATAATATATCGGTTGTTATGCGAATGCAATTTATACGCTTCTTTTGTTTTTTACGCCCTCTCGTTTGTACTTTTTGCTTCGCTTGGAGATACACGATTGTGTTTTGTCTTCTTTAAACTGAGTCGTTTAAATGGCGTCTATTTGTCGAGACGTAAGTTTGGTGCTTTATTCAAGCTTTAAATATAAAAATAAGTTATTTTGTTTTGTTTTTGAGTAGATGATATTATGGTAGTCTATTTTATTACCTATAAGCATAATAGTAATTTTTAAGTAACAGTTCCTTTATTTTGCTTTTGTTTTGTGTTTTTACCCCTTTACGGGAACCATGGTGGCATAAATCTGAGGTATTGAGCGAAGTATAACTTCTCTGTGAACGTGATTATATATTTTTCTATATATTTTATTCTTTATTAAAAATTCAAAACATCACGACAATTTTTTCAACTAAAGACTACATCTTACATTGATTTTCCGTAATAAGGGTTTAGAATGGAATCTCCGGTTGGAAAATCGACCACATAAGTCCACATTTTAACTCTTACATGAAAAAACAGAGTGCGTATTATTTGCTCGTTCGAATATACATGGTTATGATAAATATAAGAAACAAATATTACAAAAGAAATAATTAAGTTTTCTTAGGGAGTAACGTGTTAGATGAAAAATAATCCCTATCATAATATTCTTTGTATAATAAGATGAAAATAAAATTACATTTGCGACTCCAAGTAATGTTATATTATCTTGATTTTCGCCTATAGTTTTTGGTCTGGAGATACATTTTCTTAACACCCAATAACTATATTGGGTGTTAAGAAAATGTATATTTAAAAATTGTAGGGTGTAGGTAGGGTTAAGTGACCTGGCATGCATAGCCTTATACAAAACTATTAAGTGAAGTTAGAATTACTTAGAAGAGTTTTAAAGTTTAAAGCCATTTTTTATTATTTCGCTTTAAGCACTAGCATCATGTTATGTTTATGAATCTTGGATCATAATTAACATCTTCTGCTTCAAGAAACATTAAAGATATAGCTTCCGATTTAAAGATTTTTAAATTCTTACGTTTGAGTTTGTCTAATACAAACACAAAATTACAAGAAAAAATAACTAATAAGTAATTCAAGAACATGAGTGAATACAATTGAGCAGATAAGGGGCATCCACTTAACTGATTAAAAGGGGTAGAAAGACAAGAACAGAGCGATAAAAGAGCATTATAGCGACTTATTTCACAGGAAATGAGACACGAATTCAAGAGGGGAGCAAGATAAGTGTGAACTTTACATTTCGACATGTCGTTTAACGGAAAACCCATAGATTATACTTTATGAAAAACCGAAAACCTACAGCTATGGTGGAGCGACGGTGACCTGTAAATATTTTGACAAAAAAACATTGCACTCGCATTCATCACGTAAGTAGGTACTAGATGACAAATGATGCAGATAAAAGATGGCAAATGCCAGTGCAATAAACCTGACCAAATTCTGGTGTAAAATATATCCAACTTAAAGTAACCAGCTCGACTCGAGAAGATATTATAAGATAACCTTAATCTAACCATGTGCTTTTTATAACGTTATCATTAAGTTTTATTAAGCAAAGATTCATACGATCGTACGGTAAAGGAAACTGCCGAGCGACTTCGACAGGATATATTTGGTTCAATTTATTTTGTATTTTGAGCGAACATCAGCATTTTCTTGAACGAATAATAAAATGTTCGCCTCGAACATTAAGAAAAAACGTGGCGTAACATTTTAATGTTGCATTCTATTGTCGAACAATTCGCTAGTCACCGTCGCCTACAACTTTCTTGCTGATTTTTTTTTAAAAAAGCGGCCAAGTGCGAGTCGGACTCGCCCATGAAGGGTTCCGTAGCAGCGAGTAACATAATAAAGAAGTTCTTGAAGTTCGTTGTTCTTACTACTACTTACTTACTTAGCGTGTGAGTTGTGATCGATTAACGACCTCACAAACCCTGGCGCGACTTATAATTTCTACTCATGGTGTATAAGTATTACAGATTACAGATTTATTATAAGAAAATAATGGTTCAGGGTTTATGCATAAGATTAATGTTTATTAAAATAAATGTTTTTTTATTTACATTTGAGTTATTGAATGAATAATCAGTATTTTTTTGCGGTTTACGATTTATGTCGTAAAAAAAAAACTACTGACTAGACCTCGTTCAAACCAATTTTCGGTGTTAGATTACATTGTTATGTACATCATATATTTTTTTTAGTTTTATCATTCTCTTATTTTAGAAGTTACAGGGGGGGGGACACACATTTTACCACTTTGGAAGAGTCTCTCGCGCAAACTATTCAGTTTAGAAAAAAATGATATTAGAAACCTCAATACCATTTTTGAAGACCTATCCATAGATACCCCACACGTATGGGTTTGATGAAAAAAAAAAATATTTTTTTCATTTCTAAGTATGGGAGACCCCCCTAAATTTTTTTTTTTTTCTATTTTAGTGTGAAAATATTAATGCAGTTCACAGAATACATCTACACACTAAGTTTCAACAACATAGCTCTTATAGTTTCGGAGAAAAAAGGCTGTGACATACGGACAGACGGACGGACAGACAGACAGACAGACATGACGAATCTATAAGGGTTCCGTTTTTGCCATTTGGCTACGGAACCCTAAAAAGATGATATTACAAACTGAAGTTTTTAATTTGCCTATCATGATTTTCTGAAATTATTATGATTTCCTGTATTTGCTCTCCACATGTTTCAGAGTTCTTCGCGTGTCGTCACGTGGCTTGAATATATTAGGGACATACGTTCAACTCATTCATTTTGTTTGAGTTAAAGCGAAGTTTTCGTATGCTCTTGTTAAGCTGATACTTTGTAATTTGGTTCTAAATAAATTCAAATAAATACAATAATGTGTGTAGCTGTGTATTAATAATTGAATAAGATACCGTTAGTAAGTTCGTTTGAGAAGGCTAATGGCCTATCGAGTGTCGGAGTTTTAGACCCCCTAAAGGCCTACGACACGGTCTTACGATTCAAATTCTAATGAAAAAGTTTGAATATGTCTTATTATATGTTTCTTATGAACTCTCCGACGCATAGCTAGTAAATTAATTAAAATTATTAATACATTGTTAAGTGAGTGGATAACAGCCTCCGTGGTCTTGTGGTTTGAGCGCTCGGCTCACGACCCGGAGGTTCCGGGTTCGATTCCCGGTGGGGATATCTCACAAAAATCACTTTGTGAGACTGTCCTCGGTTTGGTTAGGGCATTGCAGGCTGAATCACCTGATTGCCCGAAAAGTAAGATGATTCCGTGCTTCGGAGGGCACGTTAAGCCGTCGGTCCCGGTTACTTTCTTAGGATAGTAATCGTTACATGAGCCATGTCAGAGGCCTTTGGCGGCTCTATAACTCTGACACCAGGATTGGTCAGGTTGACCATCCACTCGATAAAGAAGAAGAAGTGTATGGATTGGCCACTAACTTAGGCTAACCTAACCTAACCTACTCGAAATGATTATTTATTAACTGTAATGCAAACTTTATTTCACGAACTTCATTTTAACGTCAAACTGAATATTGATTGTATTTTACGCAGCAACTTTGATATTAATTTTTTTGCATTGTCTGGTCAACGTCCAGTTTTTGAGTGATATATGAATCTGGGATGGAGAGTGAAATACGACCTCTGTTATCTGTACCGCCGGACCGTCGCAAACTATGTTCCAGACAGTTTTTACTCTAACTTCGTAAACTCAAGCAGGTTTTTCGACGTAAAAAGTTTATACCTAAAGCAAGTAAACTACTTACTTTTTATTTCCCGACGTTTCGATTGAATTGCACCAGTCTTGGATGACTTGTTCAGTGCAGTCAGTTAAACAAACAGTTAAACAATAGTTGGTACAATTATTTAATCTGACAGACAAAAATGTTGATTATTAAAGATTTAATTATAAAAAATAAAACGGAACGGACTGTTTCTTGGTTTGGAAGTGTTGTGTATTAAAACGTGTTGATCTATCTGTATATCTAATTAATTTAACGCATATTTTGATAATAAACAGACTTTTTTATCCGTTAGAATAATTATACGAAATCCAATTTAATAATATAAAAATCTGTCTGTCACCTTGTCTCTATTATATGCTCTTTCATAAGTTATCCTAGATCAGAAGACAGTTAGTAAGAAAGTTATGCTTACTAACTTTTTTATAAGACAGTCTAACAACTGTCTAGCGTAAGGTCTGCGCAGCCTTTCCCTGACGTAACATCGCACTGCTCGTAACGTAGTTACAGCGATCGTTATGAACCGTGAATTTTAACCATCGTTAAAGGCTTACCGCACTGCATCGATGGGTAGGAAATAGTGGCATTTATATCAGCCTGTCATGGGTAACTACGTTAAATGGACGGTTGCTTTAATCCAAGCAATTGGAGACCTTTGAAGTATAAACTCATGATACCAAGATTTAATCTTTGAACAAAAGAAATATACTATTTTAGGCATTCTTTGCAGGCCTCTCTTTAACTAACAAAATGTATTTGGCGGTAGCTGCGATATTTTTACTTTTTCTTGTATAGACGAACACCACAGTCTTCTGTGACCACGGTTCCTGTAAAGGGACCGAAACGTCAGATAAAAATGTAAAATAAAAGCGAAGTGTATCCGTAAACGAAGTTTCAATCCAAAGTTGAACCAATTTAAGTAACTGTACGTTTTCGTATAATGTTTATAGTTTATATAATAGATGGTACTTGAGTTAAATCGCAACCATATCAAATGTTTCATCTGTTGTATATCAGCGAACAATAGCTTTGAAATGAGTAAAATTAGTGAACTTAATATGTTTCATTGTTGGGATGTGCTGTCGGTGTGTTTCGTAACGTGTATTATTTTAATGTAAAATGATAACTGGGTCACGTCATAACCTAGATTAAATGTATGATGAAAATGAAATTTAATAAAAGTAATGAAATAATGTAATATGCTATTTCTACTGTAAGGTAAAGATTTTCTATTGTTTAGGTGTATCTTAATACTTAGTGACAAGCATTATCATTATTATTGTTTTCTTTTTTTAACCGACTTCGAAAAAGGAGGAGGTTTCTCAATTCAACCGTGTTTTTTCTAATTAACTTTTTGACCCAACAATACTCGCCTTTAAAAAAATGTTAATGAGTACGCAACACCACGCTGCGTTCCACTACCGGTATTGCAGACGTCGGTGACAAGACCGCCCGGCTAAAGTGGGAATGGGCTGGGCACGTGAGTCGGATGAACCCGGAAAAATGGGCCCACATCACATCTCAATGGGTCCCTGAAGGAGGGCGACGTCGAGGTCGACCGAGGAAGCGTTGGCGGGACGATCTAATCGCCTTTAAAAGCGATTGGTGGGTGCTCGCAAAGGACAGGGAGGGTTGGCGATGCTTGGGGGAGACCTTTGCCCAGCAGTGGGACAATATAGGTTAAATAAAAAAATTAAAAAAAATTGCGCGGGTACAGGAAGGCAACTAGCTGCTTCACAATCGCAATGAACTGACATCGCTTGGTCAAACTACGCCACGAGCGGTAAAACCTAACCAATATTTTATTAAAACATTCGACCATTCACTCGGCGTATGTTCACGAGTGTATACGTAGACGGGGTGACAAATATTTGGTCGCAAATGCCCTGAAGTCAGGCCAACTATGTAGTTGTGGTTAGCACATATATAAATATTGCACTAGCACATGTAACCAAGCTTCTATGTGGGTCACAATGATAGAACGTTTGTGAATTTTGAAAGCTCCTGGAAAATTAAGCTTTATTTCAGACGTTTAGGTTGTTTTTTTTCTTATATACTCGTAAATATTTGATTGGCGGGATATTTATACTGTTATTGTGTACTAATATGTGAACAGAAGTATCTTAACATAGTAAAGTTCTCATGTAACTACCACATTATATTACTTTTACTGTAAGTCCGTATAGTCCTACTATTGGGCAAAAGCCTTCCATCATCCCCCCCACCATGCATCTATAAAAAAAACTATTCGCCCTTTTCCATTTGAACGTTTTAAGTCGTCCGACTACGCGGCGCATTAGTGTGCAGTTGTCCACGTGCAAGAGTTTTGTTTTTCATTCAAAACGCACGTAGTTAGACGACTGGAAACGCTTAATTTGAAAGAGCCTTAAAGCTTATAGTGCTTCCCACAGAAACGAGTACTACTCAAGGGAATTATATTTTCCTTCCTTTGATCTTATTTTTCATATTATTTATAAAAACAGAAAACTTAGATGCTTCCTTTCCATTAAAAACATAAAATTATCGGAACTTTTACGTCGTTCTATTTTTAGGTGACGAATTAAGCTTTAGGATATAATCTCCTTGGCCATTATTAATGAATGGTGTAACTAAAACACAGAACACTGTGTTTTGTCTCTTTTGCTCTTCGGAAAATTGCGTATGTCAGAAAGTGACAAACCACAATTTGTCACTTTCTGACATACGCAATTTGATAGCTAAAATGTTCTTAACACTTGTACGCGTTTTATGTTTTGCTTAAGGCTTATGATTCCCCAAAACAACCAATATACCTCTTAAATAACGTGATTTTTCTAATTTGCTTAAGACAAGGTGCTACCGCAAAAATCACCAGGGACTGCCAATTGAAGGATTCAAAGAATACGCTTTGATTTCTCAAATTTCTTAAGCGTTGCTTTGGCAACCTCTCAGAATACACTGTGATCACAAACCCACAAGTATCAGAAAAGTATCAATAAAATCGATGTGGATTTGTTACCATAGTTCTATTCAATATTGGTTTCAATACATCATTGAAATAACAAAAACAATCGTATATTTTTCCTATAACAAAACAATTTTCTTTGGATGATCTCTTGATTCTTTTCCATATCCTAGATATTTGCACATGTAAGGGCGCTTTCAGAACAGCGTTATACGAACGTTATACGCTTCTATAAATTCTGAATTGTTCTAGACACTTCTAGAACGTGTATCAGCGACATGCTCGGTGTTTATCACGAACGCAATTAAGCTTTTATAATGCCACCGTATTATTGTAAACGCCGTTGGTTTATAATGCAACTAGTAAGATTATAAACTGTGACCTGTATATACAATTTAAAGTCAATAGTAACGTCAATTATAATGTTTCGTTCATAAACTTTCCATAGTAAACTGAATTTTGAAAACCGTCAAACAGTGTCCTGATTGGTCCAATTTCTTATGTCAGTATACGAACGAGAAAACCTGAATAAATGTACGGTGCGCGCGATGTTTTGAAAAGCGAAATGTTACGAAAGTATTAGCCTAAATGACTATAATATAATATACGTAGAAAAACGCTAGTATACACTCAGCCTTATAGTAGTTTCAATTATCATAAGGCTGAGTACATCTTAAGATTTGCTTTTATTCAATGAATGACTCTGTGAGACATTTTATCTTCAGTGTACGCAAATGTTAAACCATAATAATAAGTGAAATAAATAAATATTGGCACATTGTTGGCAAGTGGGATTGTATGTGATGGAAATTAGGTCAATTTTGAGTGATATAACGGTCGATTAAACATGAATGAGGTTCGCCATTGTATCGTAATTATTGAGACCACTAACGCAGTTATATCTTTGGTAGGTTTTCGGAAAATTTATTTGGAGTAGACACATTTTAAAGCAGACTTCAAATAAGAATCTATAGTCGTATATATAAAGGACAGTTGTGTTAACTACACCATTTATAACTTGAGTACGGCTGTACCGATTTTAATGATTATTTTTATTTTTTTTATCTTGATCAGGAATAAGATAATATTAAGTAACAATATTCCCGAAATTCCCACGGGTGCGCTGTGGATGAAACTGCGGGGCATAGCTAGTATTATAATAGTCTTATCCAAACGTGTCACAAAAGGTCAACGGCAATCCTGCTGTTGCAGTACAAGACCGCCTAAAGGCCTTCAACAACGTCAGTTGAGCTTCGTATTACTCCGCTCTGCTGCAATGAAAATGCACCCTAATATTCATGTCCACACTAGGCTTTCTATTGACCACCGCCGACACCGTATTTCTTGATTAATAGCTGCATCTGAATTAGCTGCAGCTGACAAATTAGTATTTATAATATTGTAGCTCTCACGGCAAATTACACGCAGCGAACAATTAACTGTAATCACGCCTGAGGCGTTTTGCGGCAAAACCGGATTCACCATTCATAATTTTTTGATATAACCGTATCTTATTTAAACTTATATCCAAGAAAACTTTGCGTCAGTCGTATACTTGCTGTGCATTAAATAACAAACTTTAAAACTGGTAAGTTAAGTTTGAAAATGGGTTTTTAAAACAAACGTGTATAAGTTTAAACTTTATAGTTTAAACGTACTCACACGGGTTTTTTCGTGTTAGAAAGTTAATAAAGCAAGTAATAACTTACTTTTTATTTCCCGACGTTTCGAGGGGATTGCACCTCTCGTGGTCGCGGGTGAACTCTCTCTTTAAACTTTATGTCCGCAAAATTTGTTTTATCTGATGTAGTTTATAAAGTAATTTTAAACTACATGGTGCAAATGCAAAATAGTTTTAGAAGAAAATTTAATAATGAAAAAATATCAAGTTTATTAAATATACAAAAAAAATCTTTAAGACAATTTGTTATAAAATATGAATGTTAACAATTAAATAATTTCGATTCATTTATGTTTTCAATTAAAGCGTTCTTAAACTTCCTATTAGGCGAGTTTTGTATGAAAATTAAAATAACGTTCAATCACACACACACACACACACACGAACACATAGAAAGGGAATCAACAACGACTAATTGATTGGCAAACAATAGTAACCTATACGGTTTCTTGACGTTTCATTGTACGCAGAACATCGCAGTAATGCAATAAACAAAATAAGAACATATCTTACATATAACCGAGTCACATTTAACCATTATAATAAACTAAGTTCCAACTTCACTACTTTATACCTAACTACTAGAACTTTTGTGTATAACATTATCTACACGCTAGGAGAGATGCCACACTCATCGGCTTAGCGCGGTTTTAACAGCATGAGATTGCTGGTCGACTCATATATGTTGTGTCAAATTTCTATGGGTATTGTAGTAGTGGATGGGTGATTTCATGTCAATATTATGCCAACTTAATGACAGTTCTACATAGATACATTTTATTGCATTTACATACATAACTTTATAGGTTAATTATTTATCGCTCATCATATTTACTAACACAATTAATAGAAAGTTGTAGCTCCTATTTAGTACAACAAGTTTTATATCCATGGCAACAAGACGGAGCAAGTCAGTATCAAAAAATGTTAAAAAAGTTTACAGTGTTATGTGTGCAAATAAAACAAATATAGGTATAGCTAAGAGATTGCCACATGTCACTAGCCATGTCCTGACTTGCCATATCGAAAAGTGCCGGAGCCATATGCTGGCCGTTGCCGTTACCGTTACCGTTGCCGTTGCCATCACCGTTACCGTTGCCGGTGCCGGTAAGTGTCTCATCTCACTATAGCACTTTTATGTACAAAATTAAACATAACTCTCGTCTCTAGAGAGACATTAAGCCTCATCCCACTACTGTCAGTAATGCACTGCAGTACTTAAAACGCAGTTAATGCTGTTATTAATTTTAAAGTAGGACTCTGGAAATATTTCATTTTTATGCTTTTTAGGAAGTCTAGTAAAACTATTGAACTATACACCTAGCTAGATGAAGATATCAATGATATATTGTAATAACCATAAATGTATCTATATATATAAAATTCCTGATTGATAATCAACGCACAGCCTCAACTGCTACACCTAGAAACATGAAATTTGGCAGGAAGGTTCTTCAAGTAACGTAAGTGCACACTAAGAAAGGATTTTCGAAAATTCTTACGGGAACGGGCTCAACGCGGGCAAAGCCGCGGGGCGCTGCTAGTTTAATATATTGGAGCAATATTTCACCAAGTAACATAAAAAATAAAAATTAGACCAAATAGAATCAAACTTAAAAGTCTTTGTATGTTTAAACGCACTTATCTCTGACTAGCAGCGCCCCGCGGTTTTACCCGCGTTGTGCCCGTTCCCGTGGGAATTTCGGGATAAAATGTAGCCTATAGCCTTCCTCGATAAATAGACTATCTAACAGTGAAAGAATTATTCAAATCGGTTCAGTAGTTTCTGAGATTAGCGCGTTTAAACAAACAAACAAACAAACAAACAAACAAACAAACAAACAAACAAACAAACAAACAAACAAACAAACAAACAAACAAACAAACAAACAAACAAACAAACAAACAAACAAACAAACAAACAAAACAATCTCTTCAGCTTTATAATATTAGTATAGATTAGCTGTTCTGCGTGGTGGTTTCCGCGATCCAGTAGATGGCGCTACTGTTAAATTTTGTTGATAACGCTAACGATATTCAGTGGGGCCACATTAAGTTGAGCAGGAAATAATCTTTCTCTTTATAAAATTAGTATATATAGCTGACATTCAAGAGAAGGATTTGATTACTTTATATCCAATTCCCACAGGAACCGGTACGTGAGTCAAAGACGGCTAAATATCGAGGTGCTTCAAGTAAATTGTTATTATATACATATACAACACGTAAAACCAATAACAAAACTCTACTTTAGTAAAGAGTGTTCATTATAAATAGTCAACAAATATTGACAAATAATTTTATAGGAGTTGGCTATGGAAAGAGATAAATGCAAAGAATTGGGGGAGAACTTTGCCCAGCAGTGGGACAGCGAGGTTAAGTAAAAAATATATATATTTCAATCAAGTATACAAATAAAAAATAATAACTCTAATAATTTAAATATTGATTTAACATTTTTATTTCTATTTTAAAAGCCAATTGATACGAGTACGATAGAGATCATAAATGTATTTTAGCTAGTTTTAAAATTGAAAACTATGCGAAAATAGAATGTAATCAACAAACTCGAACGCAACACGAACAAGTCACTAAATGAGTTCATATTCGTTACTTGTCGGAGTATGTGTCAGCAAGTTTCATGCAGTTTTTATTCGAAACTTCGCGAATGTACGGAAAATGCAATTACCTCAATCAAGTTATACTGAAACACACGTTTAGTTGGAAAATGTTTTGAATTTTTAACTTTATGCCTCGTTTTCTTGTGGGTAAAATATATTATACTAGCAGCGCCCCGCGGTTTTACCCGCGTTGTGCCTGTTCCCGTGGGAATTTCGGGATGGAAAATAGCCTATAACCTTTCCGTTGAATATGGCTATCTATTACAAAAAGAATTATTCAAATCGGACTGATAATGCCGGAGATTATCTTGAACATACAAACAAACAAACTTACAAATTTTACCTCTTTATAATATTAGATTAGATCTCTATTGAATCATTATGATCAATCAAAAGTATCTTCTTTAAACTTAAGAGCTGGGCTCTTGTCGATGGAGTTCTTTCCACTTTTCTCTATCATCTGTTATTCTCTTCAGCTGCTGGTACAACACGACTTTTGCTCTTTCTTTCAGTTGGTCTACATATGCCCTTCTTGGCCTTCCTCTTCCTCTCCTTGCCTCTATGTGTCCTTCTGTTATAGTTTTTATAAATTCGTCGTGTCGTAAAAGATGTCCAAACTAAAAATCAAAAGTATAGTTATTTCTATTTTCGATTACGCCCGTACTCAGATACGTCAAATACTTTATGATTTTGGAATGTACTTAATGTATGAAAAGTATCGTCAATTAATTGATTGTATATTTAATGGGCGTCTCTATGTGTCAGTATGGTTTACAAAACCCTTTTTTTACTTGGTAAAAGAATACAAGCTATCACTTTTTGATAAATCCAAAATAAGCTCAATAATATAAACTATTAATGAAATATCTCAAAGATATTATGAGAGAGAACGTAGTATTATAGATAAACTAGCTGTCTCGGCAAACGTGTTTTACCATATATAAAAAATAAGGGGACCACCCTTAACATTTAGGGGCATGTAAACTAATTGTTGATCGATTCTCAGACCCACCCAATATGCACACAAAATTTCTTGAAAACCAGTCGAGCCATTTCAGAGGAGTTTGGCAACAAACACCGCGACACCAGTATGTCAATGTATTAAATTTATTAACAGCCTCCGTGGTCTTGTGGTTTGAGCGCCCAGCTCACGACCCGGAGGTTCCGGGTTCGATTCCCGGTGGGGATATCTCACAAAAATCTCTTTGTGAGACTTTCCTCAGTTTGGTTAGGGCATTGCAGGCTGAATCACCTGATTGCTCGAAAAGTAAGATGATTCCGTGCTTCGGAGGGCACGTTAAGCCGTCGGTCCCGGTTACTTTCTACGGATAGTAGTCGTTACTTGAGCCATGTCAGAGGCCTTTGGCGGCTCAATAACTCTGACACCAGGATTGGTCAGGTTGACCATCGACTCGATGAAGAAGATTAGATTTATAATAGTTACACAGTAGTATGATGATGACGTTGTAACGAGCAAAGTAGGTTGATATCTTGCAATATTTATTCACTTCAACCAACAATGAAATCACTTTTATTTATGCGTATACATCATTCATGTTACCGAACCGGCTTTCAATTCGGGCAATGCCCATTGTATTGACTAAGGGTACACTCGGGTACACTGGTGTCACACAATTTATGTCTGCACATAAAATAAGCATTTTTTCATTCAAAGTAGGTATACGTAGAAAGTAGAAGGTCTCTATGAACCAAGTGTTACGTCTTTATGTTCAGTTTGTATTTATGGTTTCATTTTCCGAACGTGGTAAGTTTTAAATCAAGATAATGGAATTGGATGTTGGTTTCTCTGTTTTATGTGTATTCTATTAATCTTTTTTACTGGTATTCGCTTGTATGTGCGATACATTCCGATGAGACTTGGAGTATCAGCTGATTTTATTAATATTGTAGATGCGAAAGAGGTTTGTACTACATATCGTGCTTGTGGTCAATAAGGACTTGAGGTCTGGAGGTATACTCTATTTTTTTTGGTTTGGCACAAAATGTAGACCAATGTCGTCAATTTTCCAACCGAAGACGATTGCTCCTGAAGAGAAAAAAGGTTAAGTGATTTTATTTCATTCTTACCCTATCTCTAAACCTTTTTCCTCTTCAGAAGCAATCGTCTTTGGCTGGAAAATTGACGACATTTAACCACATTTTGTGCCAATACAAAAAAAATAGATTATAGATAGTCGGCTAGAATGAAATTTGAAAACGTACCTATCTTTTGAATTGAAACTACCTACGTTGAAGTCAAAAAGAGAAGTGTGTCTTCTGTGACCACGGTTCCTGGGAAGGGCCGAAACGTCAGATAAAAATATAAAATAAAAGCGAAGTGTATCCGTAAACATAGTTTCAATTTTAAACGAAGAAACCAGTAAGCGTATCTTTATCACTCGCTACTTCCATAAAACTATACTAAGGTACTCAACCACAAACCACTGAAGAACGAAGTACTTAAAGCCACAAACTAACAACATACTTCATAACACTATTGTAGTGCTTGTGGTTGGACTAAGCGTAACATCGCTTGATGAAAGCGATTGTTGAGCAACGTGCGGCTCCACGACCACTTGGATAGTTGGCTCAAAGTGGTATTTCTATCTGAGCGCTACCGTGCTTCGGCGGCACGTTAAGCACTCGGTCCCGGAGGTCTCAATCTTTAGACCATGTCGGAGGCTTTTAGCTGATCTAAAAACTCCTACGCCAGAGTTGGCCTCTAACCTCCTCGAAATGAATAATACTATTTCTGGAACCTTCCTATTGGACGCCATTCGGTTAATAGTACAATTGCAACCAATCAACGTACTTCGAATTCAATATCGTACGCGCTTGTACGATTTTACCATAATATGGCAAGTCTTTGCACGGATTCGCCTTAATTGCGTGTTTTCATTGCAATCGTCCACTCTGAATGAAAAAGCTGGACACAGTAAAAAGGAAAAATGAATCTTTTCGAACGCCTCGGTGGCCTAGTGCTATGGCACTCGCCTGCCAAGACTGAGGTCCTGGGTTCAATTCCTGGGTCGAACGAAAACATGTTTTCTACTTTTATTAAACATGGCTCGAGTTTGAGATCACCAACCCGCATTTGGCAAGCGTAGTGATTATGCCTTATCCTCCTCACTGTACTGATCTTCAGTGAGATGAGAGGCCTTTGCCCAACAGTGGGACATAACAGGCGAATACTGTACTGTACTAAATCTTTTAATACACGGGCACTTTTAAATCCTTCTCTTATGTCAAGTTTCACTGAATTTTGAAACAAAACAGGTTCAATTAAAGTTGAATGTTAGTTCGTATGAAAGTTAGTGCTCGTGTTGATACTCTATGATGAGTGGAAAGTTTTGATTAGAGAATATCATTTATATAAGTACGTGATATATTCAGTTTATTTAAGAGCCTGATCACACTGCGAATATAAAGCTCAAGACACTCATAGTGCGTTTGCGGTCCAGGTCTGGTCGCGTGACGTTGTACTTCTTTTTGGAACGAAGTTCCTTATCGCGCGTTGCGAAAGGGGGCTAGACGGAAAAAATGGTAACGACATTTTTTAGGCCAGAGAGGGACAGACAGAGATACTTGCGGACGCCAGAGAGAGACAGACAGAGAAACATGCGCGCCGCGCATGTTTCTCTGTCTGTCTCTCTCTTTCTCTAGAAAGCAAGCTAGATATTTTCGTTTCGTCTTTCTATTTCGCATTGAACAGTGTGGTGTCGCGACGATTATTTTTGTTGATATTAAATAAACTTCGTTCCATCCGGGTGTCCCTTGACACCTCTCAAGTTTTTATTTGTATGAAAGGTGTCACACTGGACCGTTGCGGGCCCGCACCCGGTCCGAAGCCGCACTTTATGTGTCTTGCGCATAAGCACAATAGTCTTAAGACTAACTTGTTTAAGGCAAATCATGAATACGACGCGAAACAAAAACTATCTTTTGTTAGTTAGACAGTTGTAGGTACAAATTATTAAGTCTAACAGACATAAAAATATGTTAAAAGTTATGCCTGTAGTGTGCGCTGCTTCACATGTTTTCATAGACCACAAAACTGTCTAACTGCAGTCTTGGATGTAGTGTTTTTAGTCAGGTTTTAAATATATTTACGACGGTTTAAGTCGACTTCAATTCAATTTTAAAGGTTTTAACGACACCTGTTAAAGTCGAGATACTCCATGGAGATAGAGATACAAGTAGGTAGACATTATATATGTAAAAAATACTTTTTTTGGAGTTTTTCGTACGCATAAGTCTACTTAAGTCAGTCTAAAGACTGTCTTATCAGTTTCAAGACGGTAGTCTATATATAGATGTCCCTATTGTGAGTGTGGTTTCACAGATCAGAACCGCCTAAACAACAATCTTGACTATAGTGTACTCTATCTCTAAAAATATACCAAAGGTTTACTAGAATAGTTAGTCTGTCTATGTTTATATGCGACGATTTTAATTATATTGCAATGCTACTATAATGAAAACAAAAACACATTCAATTTTCGAACAAACAAAGAAAACTTCAACTTTTGAAATATCATTCCAAAACTCTGTTGCAAACTTGTTTTAATTAATTATGCTTCATTTACAGTACACGTTAGAATAATTATAATATAGCAGACACTCCAAGTTAGCACACTCACAATTCATCTCATACATTAAACAGACTGACTCAAGACATTGCATAATTTAGCAAAATGCTTGTACGTTGAAAGCGAAATACGGGAATTTATTTTGCGACTTAACTCCGACTTGTAAATGTTGGAAAAGTCCCATTACGATGCGAAACAGAACTGGTATATTTGCAATATTTTCTTCAGCATTTGATTTTGGGTTCAATTTCATTTGTTTGTAGCCTATTAGGAATGTTAATAAAGTTTATAACTTTTAAGTTAATAGGTTTGAAGGAGTTTTGAGTTGTTTATTTAGTGGTGGTTGGCATTTAGCGAGTTTACAAGCTGGAAGTCAGCTTATTTTATTGACAAAGTTAATGTATGACTTATTGTGTAGTTTGGGTGGCTGGTGGTTTAAGCTTAAAGAGGAATACAGACAAAGTGTGCGTGCGGGTGGGTTGTGGGTTACGTGACGATGCGTTCCTAGGAAAGATGTCCATCACCTGGCCCGCACCAGTCGAGATTGACACCTATCATACGAATGCAAGGTGTACAACGTCACGCGACACGCAACCGGACCGCACTCGCACCATGTGTGTCTTGAGCTTAACGCCCAAAAAATATAATAGACCAGGGTCGATAAGTTTTGAAACGAAAAAAAATTACAGTAGGATGAAACCCATTGGAAAAGGAAGGAAATATGATCAAAATGAAAGGAAAAACAAATTACAGACGATCCGAGTTCGGGAAGTGGGAGGGGGTGAGTTTTTAAGGGTAAAAATGGTTTATCTTGATTTCCGGCAAAACTACAAGTCCTATAGAAAAAAGTTAAATGGTAAAGTTGTAGGTAATAAAAAGATCTACAACTTTTGTATATGCAATTTTTTCACATAACCTCAAAATTTAGGTGAAAAATTCAAAAAACCAAGTTTTTGGTTTTTTATTTATATCTTTTTCAAAAAAAATTTTTTTTCTACGAAATTTGGTAAAAACTTACTTTATTATGTCCCAAATACACTGTAATTTATTTGATTAAAAATATTTATTTTTTCGCCTTATTTTAACTTAATATCAAAAAATCACCCTAATTTTCAATTGAAAATTCTGCCGTCAAAATATCAGCTTTTTTCAAAAAATTGGTATGTTTTCTGTTCCTTAGAATCTTTACTTTCCGATGATGAAAAAATATATATATGTTACTGTAGTAAATCTTCTCAGAAAATGCAAAAAACTCGAATACGATTATTTTATTAAAAAGTTGATTTATTTAATGCTAATTTCATTTATGTCATAGAAAATCTCATTACATATAAATATAAATGTAAATCGTACTATTAAATGTAGATATAGTCCAGTCATTATAGTAAGTTCACCTCGGAATTCGAGATACCCAGCTGTAAGTCTGTAAATACTTGTATATTGACACCCTAAAAGTTGTATCATAACCTACATAATATGGTAGGCTGTACGCAACTATTAAATTTCAAGGTGAAAGGTCACAAAAATCGGTTTATGCTTTTTTGTAAATATCTCAACGGTTCACCGTATGAAAAAAAATTTTGAACAAAATTTGTAGACAATTTTGTATTCTACAATATTGACAATAAATACAAATAGCAAAAAACCCATAGGAAATGAGATATTTACAAAAAAGCGCAAACCGATTTTTGTGACCTTTGACCTTGAAATTTAATAGTTGCGTACACCCTACCATATTATGTAGGTTATGATACAACTTTTAGGGTGTCAATATACAAGTATTTACAGACTTACAGCTGGGTATCTCGAATTCCGAGGTGAACTTACTATAATGACTGGACTATATCTACATTTAATAGTACGATTTACATTTATATTTATATGTAATGAGATTTTCTATGACATAAATGTAATTAGCATTAAATAAATCAACTTTTTAATAAAATAATCGTATTCGAGTTTTTTGCATTTTCTGAGAAGATTTACTACAGTAACATATATATATTTTTTCATCATCGGAAAGTAAAGATTCTAAGGAACAGAAAACATACCAACTTTTTGAAAAAAGCTTATATTTTGACGTCAGAATTTTCAATTGAAAATTAGGGTGATTTTTTGATATTAAGTTAAAATAAGGCGAAAAAATAAATATTTTTAATCAAATAAATTACAGTGTATTTGGGACATAATAAGGTAAGTTTTCACCAAATTTCGTAGAAAAAAATTATTTTTTGAAAAAGATATAAATAAAAAACCAAAAACTTGGTTTTTTGAATTTTTCACCTAAATTTTGAGGTTATGTGAAAAAATTGCAAATACAAAAGTTGTAGATCTTTTTATTACCTACAACTTTACCATTTAACTTTTTTCTATAGGACTTGTAGTTTTGCCGGAAATCAAGATAAACCATTTTTTACCCTTAAAAACTCACCCCCTCCCACTTCGCGAACTCGGATCGTCTGTAATTTATTTTTCCTTTCATTTTGATCATATTTCCCTCCTTTTCCAATGGGTTTCATCCTACTGTAATTTTTTTTCGTTTTTTACCATTTTTAAAGGCTTCGGCCCTGGTCTATAAGGTGTTTCTCAAAAAAAAACATGAGTAAGTAACAATGCACAAGATTGTTTATTACTTGACAAACTTTATTCCCTACAATTTGATTCACTAACTTGGCAAGCGCACAAACTGCTAAGAATAATAAACTTAACACGCATAAATTCGCCAGAACCAAATAAAAGTATCACTTTAGGACAACACAAAGAATGTAATAAAAAACCTTGTCCGAAACAATCAAAACTTTACGTACTTAGAACTTGATAATTTAGCGGTGATTCGTAGAAATCCCGAGAGCGCAATCTGTAAACAGATACAAAACCCGAAAGACGGAGTTTGGCCGTAAACTCAAGAGTTGAAATATCCCCGGCTGGAAGTAATCTTGGAGATTCAGTTGCTTCTGCTAGCAATGGGTAATGGTTGTTGCGTGATTATTGAGTGGTACAAGTGATGTGCGATGGAGATTTATCGGCGTGCCATAAAAAAAAAACAAGTTATATTTTGACATTATAAAATATCTTAAGGCGATTACAGTAATTTGCCACAGGCAACATGCGCGGTGAAGCTACAGTGTAAACAATATAGAAATCGATCGCCGTCGGCGAATGACTGCAGCTGTCAAAAAAGGGGGTATATTGGCAGTCGGCGGTCAACCTAGTGTGAAGATGACGATGAAGTTAATAACTACTTATCCACTATAAGCAGTCTCTATTTACTTATACATTTATTTATTAAACATCACAAAAAAATAAACTCCATAAGCTCATAACTTAGGACTCACCAGAAAACGACAAAGTTCCCCACCATTACGTAATGCAATTCAATTTGTAAACATAAAAAATGGGTGTTTTCAGTTTCATTTCCTGTTTTTCAAGTTATTTGTCTTTGACCACAAATAAGACTGTTTTACATAATAAATCTTCAGGTTTTCATGAATTATGATTCACCTAAATGGATATCACAGCGGGGTTTGAAGTAGCTATCTCGTTGATGTTTAAAAACGCACTTAATTCAGAGGCTGGGCAGACTATATCTGAGATAGTCTGCTAGACTGAAAACATGAAGGAGCACAGAGACACACACTAGACGACATTGTATAGCTTATGTCTTATTTATTATATTATTTATTACTTGCTGTGCCTCGCAGGTTTACGCATGTTGTACGCATAAGTTAAATTAATCATAAAACATTTTTTTAAAGAAGATTAAATATATAATGACCTTCTAAAACTACAGAGTTTAATTTTCATCACGAAACATCGAAAAAGCTCACCGCAACAAAAGCAATTTCATACTCGTAATACTCGTACATTCACAGAAAAGTAAATGACCTGTCACACGAAATGCGTTCCTAATATTTATACAACAGAATATTACATTAGCAATTCAATTCGAATACAAATTAAGTGTTGTAATTTTATACTCGTATCATAATTTATGTCTTTCATTTCTCTCTAGACTGTCATTGACCTTTTTATAGTGCTTAAAAAGCTAACAATATTAAGATGAGAATATTAAACTGTAGTTCAGAACATAAAGGTCAGATGAGGGTCAGAACCTTAAGAGCCCAAGCACACTATATTCAAGACTGTAATAAGACAGTCTAAATAAATGAATAAATAAAAAATGGTTTATTAACGCCTCGGTGGTCTAGTGGCAAGTGCACTCGCCTTCCAAGTCTGGGGTGCAATCCCTGGGTCGAGCGGAAACATGTTTCCTACTTTTTAAACATGGCTTGGGCTGTACTGATATTTTAGGTGAAATGAGAGGCCTTTGCCCAGAAGTGAGACATAATACTTTTTTATTTTTTAACTATATAAAAAATATGATTTAAATAAATAATGCACATTTATGTTGCAGAAGAAGACGGACTATTGAATGGCAAAAGGCAGAACTCAGTCTATGCTCATTATACTAAATGAAACTGGTCCGTATCACGTATGATAATATAACGCGATACAGACCCGTTTCATTTAGTATAATGAGTGAAAATCGTGTGAGTTTAAAAAGTATCTCAATCTATGCTGCTTGGCACTTGAGTATCGTGCAGCGCTGTTTTTCAATTCCACTTAACTCCCATAGATGTGAAATGGAATAGGAGAATCTTATTTAAAAACTTTAATAAAGGAACGCAGACTAGAGAGACAAGATGTGTAACAGACTTTATTGTCTATGCGAGAGTCTTTTCACTGTCAGACTGAAAGATTGGTTTTTAGAAAGACAATTCAGTTTTTTTCGTGACAAAGCAGTCTAAAGACTGTTTTGACGACAGTGGGCTTGGGTTCTAATTAAGTAAGAGACTCACTTTAATACTATTTCGTAGGACACAAATTAGTAAAGTCTTACTTAATTCTTGAACGATATTTTAATTTGGTTTCACTAATTTCGTTTTAAAGTAGTTTAAATTGAATTTGTTGTAGTGCTAAGAGTAGACAGTATTCTATACTACTAATATTATAAATGCGAAAATTTGTGAGGATGTATGTATATTTGTTACTCTGTCACGAAAAAACTACAGGACGGATTTCATCGTACATCGGAATAACACATGGAATATATTTTATCCCGAAATTCCCGCGGGAAAGGGTACAAAGCGGGTATCACCGCGGCTAATTTTTATTAATTAACATTAATGCTTTAAAATACGGAAGTTGTATCTTATGAAAGCAATATTAATTATAAAGCAATTGGAGAAAGCGTCGTTAACGTAGAGCTAGCTTTTGTTTTTTTTTTATTTTGACCTTAATTATCAGTTAACTTTATCTATTTCATTATACAATATAAAAATAAAACTATTCATAACAATATAGAAGCAAAACAAGGCTCCTGTTTTGTAATAATAAAATATTATCGTACAAAAATACGCTGTATTAGGAGGATAATAAAATATTTTATCCATTATCCCTATTATGGGAATAAGAAGGAAAATTGTGTTAGGTGTCTGTGAGAAAATACTTTAATATACTAGAACAGAGTTCAACGTTTAGGAAAAGATATATAAATATAATAGAAAAAAATGGACAAAAGATGTATGATTTGAAATAATTAAGTCAATCGGTGCATGCAATTAAGAATTTATTTGGCATGTGGCTTGTGAGAGCGTGTACTGTGTCGGGGTTGCGGGTTCTAATTCAACCGAGTCAATCGTGTCTCAATTCAAAATATGTCTATTCAAAAGAGATTCCATATAAAAAAACTTGTGTGACCAAATTTCCTACGAGACAAAATTAAAGCACTTTTTCTTATGAAAGCATGAAAGCTCTTGAGTTTCATATCATACTAGATACGAAAACTTGCAACTAACCCTCAAAATACCTGTCAGACAAAAGGAAATATTCACTACAATTCTCAGTTTAAATAATTATAAAGATTCACCTTACAAACTCTAAGCGGATTTTACCCCAGTTTCGCACTTGACTGCTCCGGAATATCCAAAGTCCATCCGTTTCCATCGAACGGAATCGGACAAAACGATTCCTAAAGCTATTAGCGAATCGCAGAACCGTAATAAAAATCGATGGCTGGCAACTATGCAATATCGGTGGTTAGTGCTATCTACACCTAGCTTTATGTATTCATTTGTTTTACAACACGCCTTTGTTTGCTGTAATATATCAGTAACATTCGTTATTTCAATACTTACTAGTAGTATTATTGCAATATATATGCAGGAAATAAGCCAATTAGTCGGGTTTAACTAGAAAATAAACATAGAATTTAGCTTTATTGCCCCAAATAGTATTCTGTCGGTCCCAAATATCGGTGTGACCTAAATAAATTCCAACTAGAATTCATTTATGCTGCTAGATTTCAATTCAAATAATATAAATTTTAGGAGAAACGTGTATAGAGGACTTAACTACATTGTGTGCAGTATATTCGTTTAAATTGTGCAAAAGCGAACTAACGATATTCTTTTTGAAACACATTTCAGTGCAATTCATGTATATTAATATAATGAAGCTGAAGATTGTTTTTTCATTATTTTTTTGTCTATGTTTGGAAGCGGTAATCTAAAAAATTACTTATCCGATTTCAATAATTATTTTTGTAATGGATAGCCACATTCAACAGAAAGGTTTTATGCAATTTTACATTCCGAATTTTTTACAGCAACGCACTAATGCGGGTAAAACTGCGGTGCGGTGCTAGTACCAATATAATATAGCTGAAGTGTTTGTGTTTTGTTTGTTTGAACGCGATCATCTGAGAAACTACGAATTCGATTACAATAATTATTTTTGTACTGGATAGCCACATTCAGCGAAAAGGTTATATGCTATCTTTTATCCCGAAATTCCTCCGGGAACGGACACAAAGCGAGTAAAACCGCGGGGCTACTTTTTTAAAATAAAAATAGTTAGTTCGTAAGTTCGTACTTTGCCACCTCATACGTAACAAAGTTAGTATATAAACATTCACAACATGACTAAGGGTTGACCCAGAAAGGAGAATCGGTAAAAGTATCGGAATTCCGATACATCTCTTAATTGTTAGCATTTGGATGCAAGCGGTTAACCGGAAAAGTATCGTGTTCTTATTTGGGTCAAGTGAGTAAAAGAATTCCGTTGATTTTGTATGGTTGTGTGGTTGCTTACATTATTAGCTTCTGACATTAGCAGCGTATTGCAATTGTACCCTGATTTCCAAAGAAATAAATTATGACCTGAATATGGTAATATAAAACCTTTTTATTCTAAGAAGTTCAAGCTGACAACGAAACTTTAACTTGATTATAGCAGTAGAGATAGATTGATTAATTATTAGGTTCTAAAGTTCTCGTTTATCAAGATATTCCCCGAAAGCTCAAGACAGACATATTGCGGGTGCTGCCCCGATGAAGACCCGCTGCGTGTCTGTGTGACAACTTTCTTACAAATACAGGGAATACAAACGTCACATGACCCGCTCCTGGCCCGTACCCACACTACGTGTGTCTTGCGCTTTAACGCCAAATTAAGTACGAAAACGACATTAAACTGATCTAATTATCTTTCATTATTCTTAAGCTTTCATGGCTATACAAGTAACCGAATGTTGTATACATATAAAGATCCAATTATAAAAAAATATATTCATCGTAATTGTTAATGTCTCCCATCAAACCAATTTGATACGGAAAAATACAATATTCCAATTTCATGAAAGCAATGTAACATTTAATTTTGTTTGATCACACCCACGTATACATTATTAGATTGACATAGAGAAGAAAGTATCTTTACGAACTACGAGTATTTTTATAGAATTCACTTAAATTATCATCTATAGTCTATATAATGAAACTAATGAGTTTGATTTTAGTATGTGCAAAGAAACTAATCTCTATAGAATCTTATAGAATAACTAGCTGTGCCCCGCGGTTTCACCCGCAGCGCCCCCGTTCCCGTGGGAATTTTGAGATTTTTATTCCTTATTTTTCTTATATAAAAACCTTGTCCTGACAATAAGGAACACATTAAAAAAAGAATCATCCAATTTGGTGCAGTCGTTCTGAAGTTATGCGCTTACCAACACATTTTGGGATTCATTTTTAGGGTTCCGTAGCCAAATGGCAAAAACGGAACCCTTATAGATTCGTCATGTCTGTCTGTCTGTCTGTCCGTCCGTCTGTCCGTATGTCACAGCCTTTTTTCTCCGAAACTATAAGAGCTATGTTGTTGAAACTTAGTGTGTAGATGTATTCTGTGAACCGCATTAATATTTTCACACTAAAATAGAAAAAAAATAAAATTTTAGGGGGGTCTCCCATACTTAGAAATGAAAAAAATATTTTTTTTTTCATCAAACCCATACGTGTGGGGTATCTATGGATAGGTCTTCAAAAATGGTATTGATGTTTCTAATATCATTTTTTTCTAAACTGAATAGTTTGCGCGAGAGACTCTTCCAAAGTGGTAAAATGTGTGTCCCCCCCCCTGTAACTTCTAAAATAAGAGAATGATAAAACTAAAAAAAATATATGATGTACATAACAATGTAATCTAACACCGAAAATTGGTTTGAACGAGGTCTAGTTAGTAGTTTTTTTTTTACGACATAAATCGTAAACCGCAAAAAAATACTGATTATTCATTCAATAACTCAAATGTAAATAAAAAAACATTTATTTCAAGAACTTCTTTATTATGTTACTCGCTGCTACGGAACCCTTCATGGGCGAGTCCGACTCGCACTTGGCCGCTTTTTTATATTATTTATTTATCAGATATCAACATTTATTAACACTCCAGGGTTAGCCACTGACCTATTTGAAATGAATGAATGGATGATAAACACTGTGTATATATCAACAGCGATGATGAACGAACCCACAGCACAACAAAGGATAAAATTTGACACAACTTCATGCTCTGTGTCCGTGTGCTCGCAAGCTCAAGTGCCTTTTCACACTACACTGTTAAACAGATAGTCCGGAAACTAGGTCATGTACCCAGGTGCGGATTAAGAACGCTTATTTATGGCCAATAGATGTCCCGGGGCGAAGAAAAGGGTAGTTGAGGAAGTGAAAGAATTTGGGATTACATGATGTCGTGAGTTATTGACGCGATCAATTTGTTGACTGAAAAATTCAGTGTTTTATTAGAGGTGAATAAAGTAGTTTGGTTTGTGTTGAAGTATTCAAGATTTTTTTGTACATTTTAGTTAGCGAATTGGACGGAAACCTATTTTTTTTATTTAGTACATTTTCAATGGATAAAATAAGCCAGTCACATTTTAGTAAGCGAATCGGACGTAACACTGAATTTTAATTAATTACAAAGAAGATTTTTCGACGGATTAAATGTCCCAGTTACAAAAATACACAATTAAGAATGTCAAAATAAAGTATTTGTTGCATTATTAAGTTAAGCTATTCATTTTAGTAAGCAATCTGAAGTAAAGTTAACATTTTGAAAGTGCATTTTAGGAAGAATAATTGTAACATACGCACAAAATACAGTCCTTATTACGCCCCTTACAGCATCTGTTATGCAGGAACAGGGCAACAAAAACCAAGCAAGTGGCAAACAGACATTGACAAAAGAATCCTTTACTTGCCAAATTACCATCAAATACTCTGCAAAATGTTTAAAAAACTATGAAAGTTATTGGATTGAAAGTTGGTAAGTTTACCCTAAATATTACACCTTTACTGTTGAACAGCTATTTAAAGTTGAGTTACCTTACTATTTCTACTTTTACCTTACTATTGAAACGAGAAGAAAAAGAAGAAGATTTCTACAGTTCTTTTTTGACAATCTTGAAAAACTTAGCATCTGTAATATTATTCCATGTGTACCTTAATCAAGGATACCTGGGAAAATAACGTAAGTGCAATCTACAAATTTTGCACACTAGCGCCATCTATGAGTCCTTAGTGGACCGTGAGTGAAACCACCGCACGGAACAGCTAGTGAAATTAGAAGGAGCAGCAGATTATGACTGAATAGGTAAGTATATGAAATATAAACATAATATCATAATATCCATCCGTACCCGGAAAAATAATTATCCACATTTTGTTCTCACAAATTATACCTCCAAGAAAAGTAATTACAGTCCTGAAACAGAGCCATTACAGGCTGAAGATTATAATTCCGATAGAATAAAGGCATATCCAAAAAACAAATACTTTTTATTCTTTGTTTAGACTACCTTTCGAAAAGTTTTTGAGGACGGAAAGAAAATTAATTCACGGGTTTTTTCTCTTTATTCATTTTTCATTTTGTCAAGATTAGGATGGCTCTTTCTTATTTTATCAAGGCCTTAAATTAAGTAACTTTTTCACGTTTACTTTCTTCCAATAATAGAAAAGTTTTAACAGACTTTACAGTCTGCAACTCCTTTAAAATTTCGCTGGATTCAAGGAACCGAATTCCTTACAATTGCGAGTAATACTTTTCTTTGAAAAAAAACATTACTTTTCTATTTTTTCAGCATTACTTGCCCTGATTCAATTCAATTGCCTATCGGCTTTTGCTCAACATCCATCTTCAATGAACTACATAGATCTGTCAACGTCAGAGAGACATCTGATTCCGTGAAAGATGGAAGGATTGGGTTAAGAAACGCAGAAAAAATATATGTATGGCTGTAATAGATTTCGTAGATAAAATGCGGGTTCGTAGCTAGTCGTATTCGTAGCCGTATTTGTTTGTAGCACAAAGTGCCTTCCGTAGCACAAAGCAAGTAGACAGTAGCTAACATTCCGTAGCAAACTCGTAGCAAATTGTTAGCCACGGAACTATTTGTGACTGTTGTAACTATTTATCTAACTGTATTTCTACTTCACAGAGGCTTAGAGAGTGTTGTTTTTTATATTATTGTTATTGTAAATTATCGTATTGTATGCTGCCACCCTAGACTAGTGGCAGTCGTATTGTATAGATTGTTTTTTTTACAAAATTGCATAGAAATGTAACGTGATAATAATTCCATCCACTAATTATCGCTTCACCAGATCCTTGCCTAATCATGATTTCCATACCTACATTTTAATATAAGACAATAGAAAAAAAACCATTTATGAGTATATAAGGTCGAATTGACAAACCTCCTTTTTTGAAGTCGGTTAAAAATAGAACGCGTAAAGATTGTCACTTGTTTACAGGGCAGGCGATCGCGCAGTTTTATTTCAACGTCAAACATAGAAAAACAAACCTTAAAGTCTATTAAACAACATTATATACTCCCCAAATTATAATCTACCAAAACGAATCCCTTCATAACCTAAAACCACAAACAGCAAAGTTAAGCGAAAAGATTTATTTGTCTTATTCTAAGCACGAAAACGGTAAGACAAATCGTTTAAGAAGCACATTAACGACATCATCACGGAACATCGTTCGTGCTAATGTTGTGTGTAACGGAATAACGGAATAAACCGTGTGTGATAATGGTTTTTATGATGATTAATTTGATGTACACTGTTTGAAGGTAGGGTAACATAACGTTGCCCCGTAACACATAATGCTTGGTTTTTCCTTAACTTCGGGCATCTTGTGATTTAACTCGTATAACAAGTAAGTGAAAGAAATCAGGATAAAAATATGTTTAAACTAGCAGCACCCCGTGGTTTTACCCGTGTTGTGCCCGATCCCGTGGGAATTTTGGGAATTTAAATACAGATAAACCTTCCTCTTGAATCACTCTATCTATTTAAAAAAACCTCGTCAAAATCCGTGCAGTATGATGATGTTTCTTTTACTACATATCAACTTTTCACCAACAAACACCTATTAGGCAAACGTAGTAATTACGCCTAATTCTCCTTACTGTACTGATATATCTTCAGTTCGATGAGAAGCCTTTGGTTTTTGCCCAAAAATGGAAAGAACTCCATCGATAAGAGCCCAGCTCTTATTTTTAAGAAGTTTAAATGTGGACTAATGAGTTCGCTTTTCCAGTCAGATACGATTCCTTCTGAAGTAAAAAAAGGTAGTCGTTTCATTCCATTCTTACTCCATCACTGAGCCCTTTACCTCAATAGCAGTTGTCTTTTGGTTGAGAAAGTCAAAGAACAGTCAGTATTGTTTGAATTTGAACTCTCGTAAAACAAAATAGAATATAGTTGAAGTCATAAATTATAGTTGAAATGGAATTCAACCAAGAACCAACAATTCTTACCCTACAGTGACTCCGCAGAACACTATTCATTACCCGAGTTGCATCCATCACAGGTCGATAGGTAATTAGTTCCAGTTGCCATGGCAACCAGGCTCAATTACTGCCTTGTTAGGTCTTTTATAAAGCACTAACCATTAAACGTGGCAGTAACTAGGTAGTAAAGTTGATTATGACTTTGAATGGACGTAGATCCTAGGTATTATAGTAAAAGTATATGGATCTAAATTACTTAGAAAACTTTTCAAAAATGGCTTCCTAACTAGTCAGAGGTTTAACCCAAACATCTTTTCCTGCTCACTGTACTGATATTTTCAGTGCGCGTAGAGGTCTTTGCTCTAAATTAAACCAAACCAGGCTTACTTTTTAGTATTTGCCACATCAAGGATTATGCTAATCCTATTTTTGAATTGAAACTACGTTTACGGATACACTACGCTTTATTTTACACTAGCAGCGCCCCGCGGTTTTACCCGCGTTGTGCCCGTTCCCGTAGGAATTTTGGGATTTTTTTTACATAAAAACCTTCCTCTTGAATCACTCTACCTATTACAAAAAACCGCATCAAAATCCGTTGCGTAATTTTAAAGATTTAAGCATACAGACAGACAAACAGTGTGACAGACACGAAAAAGAGACGACTTTATTTTATACTATGTAGTGATGATAGTTGTTGCCTGCAAGGTATGAATATCAATCACTCTATTTGGTATGAAATCTGTTAGTTAAATAAGTAGAACAAGCCTAGCGTGGCGTAGCTTAGTTTGTGTCCAACAGTGTGTAAATGAGTACGTTTATTTTAGTAGGTAGCAGGGCCTTTTTACTAGAGCTATGCGTAGCGTTAGTATCATTTGATATGACTAGTACATACCCACGATAATCACTATGCTATGCTTTAATATGATTACTTGATAGCAAACGTTACGTACGTTTGCTATCGTAGCGTAGTATCGTAGCCAAGTTCATAGCAACAAAGACATGTACGTACGTACGTAGTATCGTTGACAAGTGCGTAGCTTCGTAGACAAGTGCGTAGCATCGTAGCCAAGCTCTGGTGGAAAGGCACCTTGAATTATACGTTAGTCAATTTAAAAAATGGAAGACATTCTAAATTCAAGTAAAATATATTTTAAACGGACACAATAGCAACTCATATCGTCCTCATATCTAGAGCAAAACAAAATATATCGCCATTTCAACCCTTTAACGATGTTCAGCAAAAAATCACATCGAGGGCACATTCCCTGAGAATATTAACCTACATTCGCGCATTGTTTTTTCCTGAACACAGGGCACCAGCTTAGGAGGCTGTGAAATTAATGACGTCATAATTTCCGGGTCGGCGACCACCCCAGCAGTGAGGCGTGAATGATCGCCATCATAGAATTAGATCAAGGTAGATGGGGATTATTAGATGTATACTTTCTCTTCTTTTTATAGTAAGTGTTCCAATTCTAAGGTGTCACTGTTAGAGGTCAGTGGTCTGATTGATGGTATGTTTATTTAGGAGATATTTTAACTAGTTAGAGGTTGTTCCCGCTTGTCGGCTGATGGATGCGGATTTCAACAGATCTGCTCTGTTTGGAGTTCGGCAAGTGTCGTTCTTAATTCAATTTATTTTTATTACGCTCGTACTGAGCAACGTCAAATGCTACGTACTAGACATTTCATGAGTGATTGTGTCATGTTATGTATGAAAAATTACTTCAATTAGTTAATGAACGTCTCTGAATGGCAGTTAGTCTCAATTAAGTAATACCTATTGTGAGATTATATTTATAACATTTTTAAACTTCAATGCACACTTTTATCAACATTAATTTTTTTGGTATTTTTACACACTTTTTCATGGCTTTGATAAATCGCCCTGTTTACCCAAAACATTTTCATCATCATGACCTTTTTGTCTTTCATAAAAAGTGAAGGCTAAAGATTGCGTACATGGCAAATTTGGGAAAGAAAAACAAGAGAGATACCCTATTTCATGACAGAGACAAATTCGTTGTCCAGTTGAAAGGATGAAGGAACTTTACGCCTATTCTGTGGCCAGAGTCCGGTAAAAAATAAAACGGATTGAATGAGTGCGATGGGGAAATAAAAATAAAAGTTTTTGCGGATGGAGTGCGGAGTGGTGCATCGACGTCTGCAAAGCTGATAGATTTTATGATAATGTGTTTGAGGGATTGTGGGTTATGAATTTCGTTTTTCCTGAAGTTTTTGCTGATAAGACGAAAGCTTATATAAACAAGTAAGTATTCATATTTATTTTAAAAAAATATCTATTTTATTAACACGAGATGTTTTGTCAGTATCTTTATCTTGCAAGATTTAATTACAGACACCGTAAAAGTTGAAGTTAAATAAAAGCTTGTAAAATACATTGAGTTATACGTAAACTAAGTACGTTAGTACATATGACTCAGTGGTAATAGAAGAGATTCTTTGTACTGCGTTTCTTATCTTAACAAACATCAAAATTCAATTTACAAATACAGTTTTCAAAAACACAAAAACATAATAACAGCAAAAATTAAACAACAACACATCTCACCTAAAGATACATTAATATAATTTCAGACGAACAAAACACCGCTAAATTTCCGGACCGTTTCAACCTACAAAATGTATTAAGCGAATTAATTCTGCACATTCACTGTAGCGACAGATGAAATATAGTGTGATAAGGTTCCATTTTTGTTAATACTCAGAGTTATGATGTAAATAAATAACCGTCGTGTAGTCATCGGTACGTTTGACCGTCCAACCGGTATGAATAAACAAGATAGGTATATTTTTAGATATATATGAAAATACCCTTTTACGTAGTATAAAAAGTTATATGCGTCACGACCTAACCTATTTTATAGGGTCGCCGGTAATGATAATTTAAAATATAGTTGTGTCGTATAAAAATAGTGCTTTTGTAATGTGTGAAATATTACAGGTCAAAAGTCTGTAAGTCTTCTTCTTCATCGAGTGGATGGTCAACGTGACCAATCCTGGTGTCAGAGTTATTGAGCCGCCAAAGGCCTCTGACATGGCTCATGTAACGACTACTATCCGTAGAAAGTAACCGGGACCGACGGCTTAACGTGCCCTCCGAAGCACGGAATCATCTTACTTTCGGGCAATTAGGTGATTCAGCCTGCAATGCCCTAACCAAACGGGCAGTCTCACAAAGAGATTTTTGTGAGATAATGTCCCCACCGGGAATCGAACCCGGAACCTCCGGATCGTGAGCCGAGCGCTCAAACCACAAGACCACGGAGGCTGTTAGAGTCTGTAAGTATACTGGCAATATACAGGTTTAAACTTGCTTGGCGCCTAGATCCTACCTAGTCATCTAGGTAATACGAATGTTCGGGATTGCTTGCGATCGGCCTTGACGGCTCGCTTGACGTAGCTTGTTCGATTGCCTAGAATGCAAGCCTCTAAGATCTAGGCGCCTTGACAGCCGCTTGCCAGTACATTCGTAGTCTTAGGGTTCGTTTTCATTGAAGCGGAACCGAGCCGTGCGGGGCTTAATTAACCAATGACAACTTATTGAAATTGTTACACAAGCCATTGACATTGTCAAAATCTTTTGGTTCTGCGTTGTGATTGGTCGAATGAGTTCTGTGTTGGTCCACTCTGCTTCAATGGATACACACCTTTAGTGATTGTCGTATTGTTAAGGTTGAGCGAGTTAAATAGTTGTTTCTTAAGCCGTCGGTCCCGGTTACTTCCTACGGATAGTAGTCGTTATATGAGCCATGTCAGAGGCCTTTGGCGGCTCAATAACTCTGACACCAGGATTGGTCAGGTTGACCATCCACTCGATGAAGAAGACAGTGAATTCAATAGAACGTGAGCGACATAATAGAATTAGTTGCTCGCTCATTCGCTCACTCGCTCTCATTCCTTACCGACTCTCAGATTGTAAACAAGCCCAATCTAAACACGCCTAACTAAACACAATATAAAGATCGATAACGATAGAAAAAACATTAAAAGGAAAGAATCGTGAAACAATAAAAATAGGACAAATAAATATCTACTATTGGATTATTTGATCCAATTCAAAGTAAATACGATCCGTTTTGTCTCGCGGAATCGTTTTCTAAACCAAAACTAATGAGGGATCCGATTGTGTCAAGTGTCACAAATAATTTGAAGGTTATTTTGAAGTTTGATACCTGATATTTGACTATTACGACGAAAGGCGTGGTCTTTTATGTGTTTTGTGTAAGTAAACTCTATTCATTGAAAGTACACTTGTCATAAGCCATACAAAATGATTTTCGGTACAGATAAGTGAAAAAAATATTTTGTTTTATTCCACCAAAGTTACAAACCAAATCCGCTTATTGTAATTATTCAACATTTACTGTTTGATAAACAGTTCACTATATAGCAAATTAATTAATTGACAAAGACTGTTTTGTCTCCACGAACCCCTTTCATTTACAATGTGTTATTATGTACATAAATAATACACGCATACGTCATACAAGCTCCAAAATTGTAGACAAAGCATGTTCAGTGAATCCCTATGTCATACCGAAAGAGAATTACGCTTTGACAAGCCCGTTGGCACGGTGGCAGTGAGGGCGCTTACTGTGTCGGGGGTTGCGGGTTGAATTCCCGCCCGGAGTTAACAATATGTGAAGGGATAGCAGTTGTTGGCGACGACATCTGGGTGTCAATTATAGGTATATGCTTATAAAGTATTTGTGTATGTATATGTAGTAGTATCAGTGAGTTAGATTCCTTAACACAAGCTTAGAACTTACTTTGGATCTTATTAACCATGTGTGAATTTGTTCGAGTGTATTATTATTTATTTATTATTAAATGACTATGGCATCGCCTACAAATAAAACGTACCAAGTTTTATTAATAAAAAGTTCTATACCACGAAAAACTACTGGACGGATTTAGATGAAATTTTACAGTTATATAGAGTATACATCAGAAAAACCGCGGGGTTCGGCTAGTAGGTAAATAATAACAAGTTATATCTTTTGAGAAACCATTTTTCATTTTTCAAATACCTGCTACCCAAGAAGATTAAATTTCTCTCGTTCGTTTGTTTTGTCAACAAAACTGCTCGGTTTGCAATAACCAACCAGCGATAAATAACAACTTTGCAATAACATTCGGTCTTCATAATAAGCTTAAGTGGAAAGTTGATTAAGAAATCCAGGCAACGGCTTCGTTCCCGAATTTAATTTACATTGCATTATCATAATTCAGGAATAAGTAAATTGAAAATTACGACGGTTTTTCGGTAAATGCGATGTCAAGCCGATTTGGGGATTAATTAATCTCTTAATTTCTAAGGAGAAGTGACATTTTTGGTATATTGAATTGGATTTCAACATACAAACAAAGTAGTTAAATTCTTATCTTGTTTTCTAATATACACTTTAAAAAACCTATTTCAAATGTAAGTGAATGGGACCATTTTTTGAATACAATCATGATCAAACAAAAAATGTACTTTATAAAATCGGTTCTTCATTGACGCAGTCTGTCTATAAAAATTAAAAACAAAACAAAAAAATACCCACCGAATTGAGTCCCACCTTGGGTGTTTTAAGTTGGTTATAAAATAAAATGAAAAAACATTTATTGGTAGAAACATGGAATTATATAAAATTAGGTATTAAAACATATTAATTTTTGACATCCTCTTTTACTGAAATAGGTTACAAAAAAATAATCAAAAAATGTTTTTTTTAATATTTCGGTGTAAAGTGCAGACAGCAGTAAGTTGGTACTTAACACAGTCAAATTAGAACAGCCGCAACATAATCATATCATGACCTATCCTTAAATAACAACGGGTATTATAGGTACCACAGCACCCTTTGTAGCGCATTTGGCAAGCGTGGCGATCATGCCTAATCCTCCTCACTGTACTGCTATCTTCAGTGAGATGAGAGGCCTTTTCCCAGCAGTGGGACATTACAGGCTAATACTTTACTATTTTACTCTTTGTTTAAGAGGTATTGGCAAAGATATATTTATTATTGTTTTTTTTTAACTATGTGCCGGTTCTTTAGCCTAATAGTTTGAGCCCTTCTGGTACTATGGCATATTATAGGCCTGATAGTCTTTAACTAGAGTGTTTTTTAGTTAGTTTTATTAAATACTAGCTATAACCCGCGGCCTTATCCCCAGTCACCCCTTCCCGTGGGATTTCAGGATTTTTATTAACTTTTAACTTCCTGCCCAAGATAAATGAAATAAAAAAGAATAAACAGTTTAGCCGTTCTCAAATTATAAATGAAACTAACACGACTTTCTTTTATAAATAAAGATTTAGATACTTACTGCCTTATTCATAAACGCTCTTCAACTAAAACACTGTTATTGAGTGTTTTGTCTCTTTTGCTCTTTGTAAAATAGCGTATGTCAGAAAGGGACAATCCATTTGATAGCTAAAATGCTTCTAGTAAGCGTTTATGCATAAGGCCGTTAAGATTTAGGAGTTCTTGTGCAATCCATACTTGAAGACAGTTTGAAGACTGCCATGATCTTGATCATAATCCGCTAATCCGCAACAGCCTCCGTGGTCTTGTGGTTTGAGCGCCCGGCTCACGACCCGGAGGTTCCGGGTTCGATTCCCGGTGGGGATATCTCACAAAAATCTCTTTGTGAGACTTTCCTCAGTTTGGTTAGGGTTTGGCAGGCTGAATCACCTGATTGCTCGAAAAGTAAGATGATTCCGTGCTTCGGAGGGCACGTTAAGCCGTCGGTCCCGGTTACTTTCTACGGTTAGTATTCGTTACTTGAGCCATGTCAGAGGCCTTTGGCGGCTCAATAACTCTGACACCAGGATTGGTCAGGATGGCCATCCACTCGATGAAGAAGAAGATAATCCGCTTAGGGTCTAACGTTTATTGATATAAGCTATTCCCAAAATGGAAGCTATTATCATAGGCCTTTAAATATTGATGACGTAATTTAGCAAATTAACCCTTTGAAGTCCGACACGGGTCTGTTGGGCCCGTAGACAGACAGGGGTCAATCCCAAGATTTGCAACAGCAGGAACTAATTAATAAGTTACTAGTTACCACTATAATATTACTAACTATTTTCGTAAAAAGGATTTAAAAAGCCTCATCTAGATCATAGACTTATTTTTTCTTTCTTTCTTTCTTAATTTTAGGCTAGCGCCACACTTGACGGATCTTCCGTCATTGACTACCGCGACGCAACGCTTATCATATAATTTACTAACCGCGCCCCGCGGTGTTACCCGCGTTGTACCCGGGAATTTTGGGATAAAATGTATCCCATGTGTTATTCTAATGTATAACCTATATAACTGTAAAGTTTTATCCAAATCGGTCAAAAAACTCCGACACCAGGGTTGGTCACTAAAGTCAAAGTCAAAGTCAAAGTCAAATATTTTTATTCCGTTTTGGCCCCATAGAGGCTCTTTTGAACGCACCACTAACTTACTTGAACTTTCTTTACTATCTAGTTTTAAATGAGACTTCTCTATGAAGCTTCCTAGTATTGATCAGCTGATTCCTTCATTATAAACAATTCATACCATCCGGTCGTTACGCAAGCTAATTGGACCTTTTTCTTACCTCAGACCTAATAAAAAGTTCAGACAGAACTCTGCAGTTAAGTAAACCGTGCAAAATTACGTCTCTTTCCTATACCCTACATACACATTGCACGCACACATTTACAACCAAAACAAATAATTAATATAAAATACGGGAACGGGCACAACGCGAGTAACACCGTGGGGCGCTGCTAGTGTAATGTAAAAAAAATGTATTAGCCTGTAATGTCCCACTACTGAGCAAAGGCCTCTCATTTCACTGAAGTTATCAGTACAGTGAGGAGGATTAGGCATAATCACCACGCTTGCCAAATGCGGGTTGGTGATCTCAAACTCGAGCCATGTTTGAAAAGTAGGAAACATGTTTTCGCTCGACCCGGGAATTGAACCCGGGACATCAGTCTTGGCAGGCGAGTGCACATACCACTAGACCACCGAGGCTGCTAGTATAAAATATATTTAAAGAATCAATTCACACAGACACCATATATTAATTTTAAATTAAGATTAAATTTAAATAACGCCTCAATTTTGTACGTTACCAGTAAAATATAACTGACCCAGGAAAGCATTATTATGTTAAATCACGATGAGTAGCTTAAAATCTATCTTTCTTATTTCAAACATTAGAACAATACATAGGTAGGATAAGTACAAGATTTCTTTAATAGATGGCGCCACATAACAAGCTTAAAATTATTTTAATGTAAATAACAATAGCATAGTATATACAATAGCTTCAAAAAAACTCAATTCAGTAATGATAAAGATGTCAGTTCACACATACAAAACTAACTTCACTTAACTGTCAACAGTGTTTTGTCTGAATTTTTTACTTCCTTACATCTCTGAGACGTAAGGCCATCCGAAACTGTGCGTTTTACGAGCTCGTTTCAAGCAGGTCACGAGGTATACACACAGTTAATTAAGAATTTCTTTCAAGGAAATTAAACCTGTCAGAGTTCCTTTCATTTTATTTCTTTTTCGGATAGAGCGGAGGTTGAACTTGTTTTAAGAGGTAAGAAAAAAGGTCTAAAAGGTCTCATTTCGAAGGAATTGAGATTTATAACGACCACTAGCAGTGCCTCACGGTTTCATCTGCGTTGTACCCGTTCCTACAGGAATTTCGCGATAAAAACTAACCTATGTCCTTTTTCAGGCTCTGGACTAACTGTGTACCAAATTTCATTCAAATCGGTTCAGTAGTTTTGGCGTGAAAGCGTAACAGACAGAGTTACTTTCGCATAAATAATATAAAATATTATATTAGTTAAGATTAAATATTTTTTTGTAAATATGAACAACATTTACACCCGTACGTCGACGCCAAATGCTTCCTTAGTAGAGATTTAATGAGTGATTGTGACATGTATGATAATTACGTCAGTTAATTAAGTGCCGATTTAATGGACGCCTTTCAGTGTGGCTGTTAGTCCATGAGAACCTTATATTTACAAACTTCAGTAATACCTACTAACCTGTTTCACAAACAATAATACTAAGTGAATTAGTCAGCTTACCAATTTGAGTCTTTACCTTGACTAGCAGAACCCCGTTGATTTACCCGCATTGTACCCGTTCCCGTGGGAATTTCAGGAATTTTAATACATACAACCCTTTCTCTTGAATCACTCTATCTATTTAAAAAAACTTCGTCAAAATCCGTTGCGTAGTTTTAAAGATTTAAGAGACAGACAGCGGAAAGCGTCTTTGTTTTATACTATGTAGTGATAAACGTAACTTTGCTTTGCTCAAAGAAACCACTTAACCTAACGCCAAAGTTTACATTTCATATTATTCAGCCACTTTCTATCTGTTATTCTATCATATTTCAACAACTACGAGTATTATTGAGAGGAAACAATTGGAAAAATTGAATTGTCATTCGAAAAAACTCTTCTTAGAAAAATACGACCGAAAAATTGTTATGAAATAATTTGGTAGAAATAAAGGATAGTCCTCAATTACACCGTATTGAAACGGAACATGTAACAAAAAGGTTCGCTCTAACAACGTTACACGACAAATCATTGATATAAAACATGATCATTCATTTATATTAAACACTAGCAAGGCCTCGCGGTTTTACCCGCGTTGAGCCCGTTCCCGTGGGAATTTCGGGATGAAAAATAGTTTGTAACCTTCCCGTTGAATGTGGCTATCGATTACAAAAAGAATTATTCAAATTGGACATGCAATTCCCGAGGTAAGCGCAAACATACAAACAAACTTTAAAAATCTCTATATAATATTAGTATAGACAAGAACAAAATGACACTATTATCTTTAACAATAGACATATTTATAGACATCAAAGGTACCTACGTGAAGTCTTTGCAATTTATTAAATTGTACCCTATTCCATACAAATTTGAGTTACAAATCCCTAATAGCCTAAATCCTACGAAAAATGGTGACCTAATCCAGTAAAAATCTGTTCATAAAGTCGATCGCATAAAACTTAACGACTCAAAATGGGGGTATTCATACCGTATTATGAGATTTCCTGTACAATTGACATTAATTTTTATAGCCTGTTAAATTTGGTATTAGTAAGCGAAAAAAATACTTTTATGAACGTATCTCATTACGTTAAAGTTGGGACGTTATACTTAATAAGAAATTAAGTTCGAGTACTTCTAAACGGATTTGAATGAAACTTTACAGTAATATAGGTTATACATCAGAATAGCACATGGGATACATTTTATCCCGAAATTCCCGCGGGGATGAGTACAACGTGGATTACACCGTGGGGCGTGACTACCTATAAAACAAACAGATATATTTCTACAAAACAATCGTTTGTGATAAAAGCATACACCAAGATATCAGTAACAGTAGCAAAATAAATATATTTCAAGTAAATTGATCTCAAAATTGACAGCCCGTGGCGTTCAGAAGTTCTTTCCTATCGAATATCAACGTATATATTATTGTGGTATCAATTTCAAGGAAAAACGCAAACATGTTTATATTTTGACTCTGGTTTGGGAAGTATAAACCTTTGATGTAAGTAAATACTCTATGGTAAAAATGTCAAACGTTCCATAAACAAAAAAGTCCAGAGCGTGTGTTACGAACAACACAGTGAAGTATGCAAAATTACGCCATGTGCGTGTGCTTGTGTTTTACATCGCATACTCGTTACAAACATGCACAAACTATATAGTTACTCTTCAATTTGGTAACTAAAACGCATAACAGAATATGCTTATAAAATCAGCTTCACAAGAATGTTGATGAGTGCACTGACTTTACTTTTTATTTGATCTAAGATCTATTAAGATCCCAGATTAGGTAACCCAGATAACCTTAAGTGATCTAGGATAGTATACGAAGTATTTAAAATCTCTTCGAGGATATTACAAGCACCATTTAGTAATATTTAAACATAGAACACACGACACGAACTATAGGATAACGACAAATATCTCGCTACAATTTCAAGTTAAGAATTGTAAGCCTATCAAGTCAATCATCAATAGTTTAACTAAAAGGAATATGAAACCTCACTCAAAGACATCCATTAAATCAACCTGGTGCGAAGATCCCATATAACATGTGTGAAAAGTGCCTACATGAAATATGCCAGTGGCAGCTTTTTGTTATTATAGCCCTATAGCCCGTGTGCGGGATTTAACTATAGAAAAGCATAACCTACGTAGCTTAGTACGAGTATTTGTAATCTACATTCCATTAGTGTATAGTAGATTCTGTACCACCAATACAATTGATATAATGTGGGGAATGCCGGCACAAGTTGATTGAAACCGTCACCAAATACTTGACCTAATTACGTTTACAATAACATTTACTAGTGCCAGCTTTGATACTATCAATACTACTAGTATGAAGTTTAATTGGTTTATTTCACGCCTCCGTGGTCTTGTGGTTTGAGCGCTCGCCACACGATCCGGAGGTTCCGGGTTCGATTCCCGGTGGAGACAATTTCTCACAAAAATCGCTTTGTGAGACTGCCCTCAGTTTGGTTAGGGCATTGCAGGCTGACTCACCTGATTGCCCGAAAAGTAAGATGATTCCGTGCTTCGGAGAGCACGTTAAGCCGGCGGTCCCGGTTACTTCCTACGGATAGTAGTCGTTACATGAGCCATGTCAGAGGCCTTTAGCGGCTCAATAACTCTGACACTAGGATTGGTCAGGCTGACCATCCACTCGATGAAGAAGAACTAGCTTTGATACTATAATCAATACTACTACTCGTATGAAGTTTAATTGGTTTATTTCACGAAAGCCCATAAGGCATACTTTTAGTTGTAATGAGTATAGATACGCGTCTTTGTGTGCGTAACTATCAGTGCATTCAGCTAAATCACGTTTATATTAACTTGACATACCTTACTGCGAATAACTGTGATCCATTTTCTCCGTTTACTTAAACTAAGGACTTTATATTATACTAGCAGCGCCCCGCGGTTTAACCCGCGTTGTGCCCATTCCCGTGGGAATTCCGGGATCGAAAATAGCCTATAACCTTCCCGTTTAATGTGGCCATCTATTACAAAAAGAATTATTCAAATCGGGCTGATAATTTCCGAGATTAGCTCGAACATACAAACAAACAAACTTACAAATTTTACCTCTTTATAATATTAGTGATGACTTAAACTTACAATGCTGTCACCATTTCCAAGTAAATGACGCGTAGACTGAGCATGATGCACAGTAAGACAACATACATGTACAATTAATTACATAAGTATTACTCAAGGGCGCTAATGACATAGAACTACTAATAATATTTCTATTAAATAATACTCCTGTCTAGTCGATAAGTTGCTTTGGAATGTTTTGAAATCTTAATAAAACTTTTTGATAAAAACATTGATTAATGGTACATCAGTACAGTTAATAATTTTATAGCTTTTACGATACTAAGAGCGGCTAGCACAAAAACTTTTAAATCAATTTGGTACCTAAATATGTTTAAGAAACAAAAGCTGTCCTTTCGAAATTGAACTTTATAGTGCATCAAATAGAACACCATTTCAAACGAACTTCGTTTTTTAAATAAGTTTAGGCGATCTTTGTGCAATTCACCCTAACTGTTACTATTTTTCGAATTTAGAACATTCCTTATTCAATTGTTTTATACCACGATCATACATTGAAACGAGAAGAAGAAGAAGAAGAAGAATGGTATCATGACGACTAAATAAGCTTTTGTCTTGTCATATTTACTTCAGATTTAAACCTTCTTAAAGAGACTTAAAAACTTTTAAAAATATTTAATAAAAAAACAATACAAATGCTTAAAAATAAAATTTTATGAAAACAATGGAAAACTTCCAAAGAATCTTCTAAGTAACCAAAGTCCATCTGAATAAGTTAATTAAGGTCATGTCGTAAAGTCTAATTGAGTTAAGATAAGAGATACAGGGATTTCGTACTTTCATACATAAAACTTTTCAAACATGGCTCAGTGTGAAGAAGATATTATTGATGTACTTACAACGCCCGCTTGTCGCTTTGTACCCATTCTCGTAGCAGTTTTGGGATTAAAAGTACCCTGTACTAATTATAAAACGGTAGACTTCGTTTGTTTTGTTTGACCCTACCTCTGTGAAACCGACATTCTTTGGCCAAAGTAGATTGAAACAAGTTCGGTGACAGTAGTACCTACTAATATTATAAATGCGAAAGTTTGTGAGGACGTAGTATGTGTGGTATATATATCCCACAATAAGTATCGGCTCTTAGACACACGCGCCCACTCGCTCCTCTCGCCTACGGCCGACTGAGCCGTATTCGAGCGCACGTGCGCCAGAGACGACACAAAGCTTCCTTCTCTTTCCCTCACATACACTACCTACAGTATGTATGGATGTATGTTTGTCACTCCTTCACGCAAAAACTACTGAACGGATTTGGAGGAAACTTTACAGTAATATAACACATGGGATACATTTTATACCGAAATTACCGCGGGAACGGGTACAACGTAGGTGAAACCGCGGGGCGCGGCTAGAGTAGTATAGGTAGCGTTTTTGAGTTAGCGCAACGCCAACCGCGCTGAGGAAAGCGTTCGCTGGAAAACCACACGGTTAATTGAACCCAAACTAGGCTCTAAGCTTGTATTTTACTTGAATCCTATACTACTATTACGAGTACACATACATACACAAATACTTTATCTTATATATAAAAATCTCGTGTTAGGTGTTTGTAATTAAACTCTTTCGAAACGGCTTGACCGATTCTCATGAAATTTTGTGTCTGTAGTATTTTGTGGTAGGTCTGAGAATCGGACAACATCTATTTTTCTTCCCCCTAAACATTAAGGGTAGTCCATCCCTTAATTTTTATATGGCAAAACAACGTTTGCCGGGGCAGCTTGTATAAAATATATAATTTACTCGCAGACGTCTTTGCCAACAACTATGCCTGCATATATTTTTGGCACTGGGCGGGAATTATTCCGGATAATGATTTTTGATATATAATAATGATAAAAAAGTTATTAGTCAATTATCGATTCAGTTGACATCTAGGAGTACGGCAGTTAGATCTAGTTTTCTTCTTTTCTTCTAGGTTTCTTCGCTCTTAACCACTATAATTTCTAACTCATTCAAATATCGCCCCATCTAAAAGTGAAACGCCCGCACCGTTTACCAATACAATCAATCGTTCAGTACCTCCGTGTACTCGATACAAAATGTAAGTCAAGTGGCTTATTTCCACACGGAACTCCTAAATCATGGCCGCCATTCCAGCAAATAGGTAAAGAGAACAGTTAATGGTGTACCGACAACATTTGTTCCTATTCTGGTAAGGACTAAAATTGTATATTTTGTTATTTTTATTCAGCGTGTGTTAGTGCCATCTTTCGACGATGAAACTTAAGTTGTCATTCTTTATAAGGACTTAAATAAGTTGTCAAAGTCAAATCCCTGGAGGGAATTAGTGTAATGGGTACGGTACTAGGAATGAGGGTTTTCTGAAATGACACCCACTAGGCGGCAGCACTGAGACGTGAGGTCCAGAAATCTGTCAACAGTGTCATTTTCGTGAAAACCCTCATTCCCTGGCGTTGGAATATTTTTCAAAAGTAGTCTTCGCATTACGTACTTACGTAAGTAGGTTACGGTAGGTCTAAATGGGTTAAGAAACCTAGTTCGGTTGACCGTTCAAGTTAGAAACGGTAGAAACTTAGACCTTAAATATAAACACTTCTTCTTAGACAGATTCCGATCACAAATATTTTCATCGACCACATTACGTGCGATGTGATCCACAACAGAATACTACCATCAGAGCGTATAAACAAGGAGATAGGGTGCCTTTGGGAAAAAGCGATATCGTTATAGTCACCACCGATGTATTTATTGGTAACGGGAGCAAACTGCCGATAATTAAATTGTCTGTACAATGTTGACACAATGTTCGATAGGTAGGTATCGTAACCCAATTATTGGGTTAACTCATTCGGTTATGATGTATTTGCAATGCTGATGTACAAAGTGTAATAAAACAGTTATGCGTTGATTATAATGGTAAGGTAAGTCCCTAAAGGTATTCTTTTTTCAAATAAATTATGCTTGTATTGATGAGTTTTGTAATATTGGGACTACTAGCACGGGCCCCGTGATTTAAACCACATTATGCCCGTTCCCTCGGGAATTTTTGGATGAGAAATAGCTTATAACTTTAACGTTGAATGTGGCTATCTATTACAAAAATAATTTATCAAATCAGACTACTAGTTTCAGAGATTAGCGCATTCAGAAAAAAAATCAGCTTTATTATATAAGCATAGTAAGTCTATAGACAAAAGACAATCGCTTCGAATTAGATCTAATAAAATGTATAGGAAAGTGTCATGACCACAACATGATCACGTGACGAAGCGAAGCGAAAGCAAATTCAAAGCGATGATATAAGGTAGGTTTGCTAGAACCAAAACGATTGATACATTTTAGTTACAGAGTTTCTTACTATTTTTTAAAACGGGAACTTACGTACGACGGAGATTACTGTTTAGATTACCGAATCTGTTTAGATTACCGAGTTCTTCCGAATGAGTGGTACGTTCATAAGAGCATAAAAATATAAACAAAAAAATAAAAAAACCATTTTCAAAAAAGATGTTAATCACAGAGTTATAATATCACAGTATAAGATTTTCCGAGTATTTTGTTTTGCAAGTACATTTCTATGCGAACACAATAAACACGACTCTTAATAAGGCATTATATCTTACTTAATATACCTATTTTTAAACGATGTTTCAAGTATATAAAGCCTTGTTCAAACAATTCCGTACCACTAACATAATATTTTATCCAAGAATTTTCCGCCTTAAAAGCGGAATTAACTAAAATGGCGATACTTGTGAAAATGGGACGCGTGCTTATAAACACAGGGTCTGATGTCGACGCTATTTTCGAGGGGTCACTAAGGATTTTATAAGCATTTTTGGGCTTCAATTTTATGGTAGAGATACCCTCTTAAACGTAGAGTAATCCTTAGATATCTATCTGCAAAGATTCGTTAAAGGTAAAGACTTTTAGACGCAAAAGGGCTCAAACCACAACAATTTTGGGACACAAAAGCAGGGGTATGTGTCACTAATCTTCTGTCTTTAAAATATATAAGTAGATTTTTCCACTTCAGCCACTTTGGTAACTAACTGATTTGTAACCAGTTACGGAAAAACAATTTTCTTCACTGATTTGTAACCAGTTACGTAAAAAAAAAAATAACCCTAACCTACCGAATAGTAAGAAAATTGATTTTACGTAACTGGTTACAAATCAGTGATGAAAATTGTTTTTACGTAACTGGTTCCAAATCAGTTAGTTACCAAAGTGGCTGAAGGTGATTTTTCTTAGAAAACATTTTGCAAGCATTTTACTTAAAATACAAATTCAAAAGCTTTTTCACAACTTTCTCACCTCTCAGTAAAAAATATTTTATTCCAAAAAACATTTTTAAAGCTTGTGAAAAGATGTTCTTGCGACTGAAACTGGTTGACTTTACTATTATAAAAGTACCTACGCGAAAAAAAAGTCTGAAAGTGTGAAAACTTAATAAAAAATTCAGAATCCATACTAATATAATAAAGCTGAAGAGTTTGTTTGTTTGAACGCGCTAATCTCAGAAACTACTTATCCGATACGAATAATACTTTTTGTAATGGATAGCCACATTTAACGTAATTTTCAACCTGTAATTCTTACGGGAACGAGCACAACGCGGGTAAAGATGCAGGTCACTGCTAGTGAATTATAATAAACTTGCAGCGCCCCGCGGTTTTACCCGCGTTGTGCCCGTTCCCGTAGGAATTTCGGGAATTTTTTTACATAAAAACCTTCCTCTTGAATCACTCTACCTATTACAAAAAACCGCATCAAAATCCGTTGCGTAATTTTAAAGATTTAAGCATACAGACAAACAAACAGACAAAAGTAGCGACTTTGTTTTATACTATGTAGTGATGAATTAACAGCCTTCGTGGTCTTGTGGGTTGAGCGCTCGGCTCACGATCCGGAGGTTCTGGGTTCGATTCCCGGTGGGGACAATATCTCACAAAAATCTCTTTGTGAGACCGTCCTCAGTTTGGTTAGGGCATTGCAGGCTGAATCACCTGATTGCCCGAAAAGTAAGGTGATTCCGTGCTTCGGAGGGCACGTTAAGCCGTCGGCCCCGGTTACTTTCTACGGATAGTAGTCGTTACATGAGCCATGTCAGAGGCCTTTGGCGGCTCAATAACTCTGACACCAGGATTGGTCAGGTTGACCGTCCACTCGATAAGAAGAAGAAGAATTATAATAAAACTCAAGAGTTAGTTTTTTTATTTGTTTGAACGCGCTAATCTCAGAAACTACCAATCCGATTCCAATTATTCTTTCTATAATGGATAGCCACATTCAACAGAAAGGTTATAAGCTATTTTTCATCCCGAAATGCCTACGGGAACGAGTACGAGGGCGCTGCTGCTAGTACTTAAATATAAATATAAATAAATATACCGGGACAAATTCACACACGGTTAATTAGACCCAAAGTAAGCTCTAAGCTTGTGTTATGGAATCTAATTCACTGATACTACTACTTATAGATACATAAATACTTTATAAGAATATATAATTGACACCCAGACGTCGTCGCCAACAACTATGTCTGCACAACTATATTGTTGACTCCGGGCGGGAATCGAACCCGCAACCCCCGACACAGTTAGCGCCCTCACTGCCACTGTGTAAACGGGCTTGTCAAAAGTACTTAAACTAAATAGATGAACTGTAAAATAAACTATCAAACAGATATTTTGTCTCCCTCTTTTTGCTCAGTCGTAGAATGTGATTACAACTGACAATTTAATCAAGTTCACACATGAGTTGAACTCGCGACCTCTCTAGCAACCCAGTTATATGCTGTCACAAACAATGTCTTGGCTATACGCCAAGCGAGTCCTTAAGTAATATGCTTTAACTTAACTGTAAGCTACGGTTTTCTGTTACATCTGGACGCAGCTTTAAATTTATTCAAATAAGTTTAATATAATTATATATTTGTTATACGCTTCAGTAGTCTAGTGGCATGTCCACTGACCTGCCAAGACTGAAGTCCTGGGTTCACTTCCCAGTTCCAGCGAATACTAAAAAACTTACTGTTCAAACATGGCTCAGGCCTGAAATGACCCGAATTAGGCAAGCGTGGAAATTTCGCCTTCCTCCTCACTGTACATATTCTTTGCCTAACAGGGCACTACAAGCTAATTCTTCTCTTCTTTCGTTGACCAACAAAATCAAGTTAATTACTCTAAATATACGCTCGACATAGACTCGTATACGAAAACCAAATTGAAACCAAATTAATGTCTTCATACATATCTCAGAGGAAACAGACTGACGGCATGAGTTATGAGTAATTAGAACAAGCAAACACAAATATTGTAATAAATTACAGCAACTTTGTTTACATAAGGTAAGTGTGTAGATGCTAATTTATTTGTTAACTAATAACGCCCCGCGGTTTTACCCGCGTTGTATCCGTGCCCGTGGGAATTTCAGAACGAAAAATAGCCTATGACCTTCCCGTTGAATGTGGCTATCGCTTACAGAAAGTGTTATTCAAATCGTATTGGTGTTTGAGATTAGCCCATAGAAACAAAGTTAAAACTTTACCTCTTTATAATAATAGAATAGATTTGACAATCTTACTCTCACTTTGTATCTACTATTCTCAGAAAGCGTTCGTGGCGTAGTTTGACTTAGCTATGTTACGTCATTGCAATAGTTAAGTAGCGTGCAGTTCGACCCCTACTTGGATGGGTGGCCGATAGTGGCATTTCTATCTAAGCGCTACCGTGCTTCGGAGGGCACGTATTTGTCGGTCCCGGTGGTTTCTACCCATTGTCCAAGTCGGAGGCCTTTAGACGGTCTAATAACTCATGGTTGGTCACTAATCTACACGAATTTACTTACTCTAGGTAAGTTCAAAGTAAATCTGAATACTCTATTTCTGGAATTATAATTGAATATTAATATTATACAAGTTTACAATTACCTAAAATTTGGATTACATGATATTAACAACTTTGATTCAAAGTGAGTTAAACCTACGCCCCCTTAGGCCCATCGCAGACGACAGACTATCCGTGACGCACTTTTTAGTCTGTGAAAATAGAACCTATGTAATTATATGCAGTAACGCACACGACGCGCAAAAATCCGCGACAATCCGCGACCGAATTTTTGTGCGCCGCAGACTCGATCGCACAAAAAGTCTGTCGTCTGCGATGGGCCTTAGGGATAAGAAACACTCTGAAATTGTATTCAAAGAAAATATTAATCTCATTTTTCTGAACTTCCTTGTACATTGATATTCAGATATCTAACTACCGAATTAACCTCGCTTGCTTAGCTTCAAGAAATCAATGTTTCCCAAAAAAACATTAATAAAATCCATTCTGTGTACAGTCAACTACAAAAGTCAATAATTACATTCAATAATACAAAACAGCTGAACACACTTATTATTAGAATCTTTTAGTGTTGAAGCTTTTGAAAGTGTTCAACAACTTTTGTGGCTGACTGTACATAAAAGAGTATTTTTAGCAAAACCGCGGGGCACCCTAATCTTAAATAATACACGAGAATATTAATAGAAGTGTAATTTATTTATACCGGAAAACACGGTTATTTTCTTTAACATTGAACTGAAATCATTAAATCCCTATCATTAATTTCCCAGTACTGTAATTAAATTAGGCTTTCCAAGATTATATTCATGATTGATTTAAAATCGTCCCCAAGGAAAACGACGGTAATGGAACTGAATTATAAATTGAGTTTTATGTACGTAAATGGGAACGTATAAAATATAACGAGCCGGCTACAGACCGAATAAAATGTTCTGAATGAGCAATGCGAAGTATGCAGTGATGTATGGCAAAATTACACCAAGTGGTCGGTTCGTACACTTTTGCATCTAAATTACACCTGATTAAAAGGATATTGCGACGCGATATCAGAGTATTGGATCATCTGCTGTTGATTCTCCTATGTAGTCTATGACGCATGTACATTCATGTAAACAAAACTTGCTTCACTTCACCATTGCGCTGTAGCTTCAGTTTTTATTGGTTTGAGGCGGTAAGTAAATTGCCTCGTCTTTCTTTTGTTTCTAGAAGATGTAAAAAGTAGAATCAGGCAATGCTCTGCAAATAATCTTGTAAATTGTAGCGTGGCGTTTAATGTACCTAAAATGTAGCAGCTAGCTCCGTGGCCTTGTGGTTTGAGCGTCCGGCTCACGATCCGGAGGTTCCGGGTTCGATTCCCGGTGGGGACAACAATATCTCACAAAAATCTCTTTGTGAGACTGTCCTCAGTTTGGTTAGGGCATTGCAAGCTGAATCACCTGATTGCCCGAAAAGTTAGATGATTCCGTGCTTCGGAGGGCACGTTAAGCCGTCGGTCCCGGTTACTTTCTACGGATAGTAGTCGTTACATGAGCCATGTCAGAGGCCTTTGGCGGCTCAATAACTCTGACACCAGGATTGGTGAGGTTGACCATCCACTCGATGAAGAAGAAGCAGCTAGCTTCCGGTTACAATGTATGTTCGAGTTAATTAAAGGCTAACACAGGTGTCGAAGTTTTTAGACTGCCTTAAGTTCACCGACATGGTCTAATGATTGACACAACATGAACTGAAGGTTTGATTTTATATGCCTTCTGAAGCACGGAAGTGCTCAAATAGATAAGCCACTAACACCCCCCCCCCCTTCTTATTATGGGTAAGCTGCGCGCTGCTTAATGGTAAGTCTAGCTAGGTTATCCACAAATCTCTTGTGGGCAAAACCTCCTATTGACTCTAGAGATGAAGATATCCTCAGTATAGATGAAGTCGGATGGTACATAATTGTACTGTACAAGGAAACTGGAGCATGCATATCTCTATATATAAAAGTCAATGTCACTATTCGTTGTAATTTTATAACTCAAAGGACGGGCACCTATCCAACCCAAATGTTTAAGCTTTGTTCGGACTATTTAGTAGATGGTTTATGTGAAGTTAGCACATAATCGGAGTGGTTCTTAAATTCCCACGGGAACGGGCACAACGCGGGTAAAACTAGAAAAGAGGTAAAATTTGTAAGCATGTACCCACTGTTCACTGTTAGCTATAACCACCAGATTAATTATCTCGTTAATAACAGCAGCTAAATTGAAACCAATTTCAAATTGCTATTTGAATGAAATTGAACATAAAGGTACTCATTAAAGGACTAACGAGGCTGAACGCTGAACATAAATTACGTTATGTACTCATTTAGTGAGTCTTCTGGGTACCATTATATCAAAGAAGATCGTAAACAAAATAATAAATGTGTGCATTAAATATTAATGCCATGCTTTATTGCATTTTTCATTAAGGACACGACAGAGCAAGGAGAGGAGAAAAACAAAGAAGGCTAACATCACCATCATGTGGGATACATAGATACACCAGGAAGAGAGAGAGATAAGGCAAGATAAAATTTAGTCAGGGGTAGAAGTGGAAAATTCTATCGCAGATGTAAGATATTTTGGTTGTCTGAGACAAAAAACTTATAACCTCAGATGTGTCGTTGATATTGAACGACAAGCTACACCTGTCAAAACAATGTGACAGACTATTAAAATTACATCCTAATTCCCTTCAGCCTTTTAGCTCAGAAGATTGTACCTATATATATGCCAAAATATTAGGGCCGACACTGCGTTAAGCGTGCGCACGCCGCAGTTTCATACAAAAGTGAACAGTCGCGGGCGCCCGCGGCGTGCGCCCGTCGCTTGTGGCTCCATACAAAAGTGAACCGTCGCGTGCGGTGTCATACAGAAGTAAACCGCTCAGTTAAATCAATTCAATTGAAATACAGTTCAATTATGACAATAAAAACCGCACATTAAGCAAAAGGGTGATTGAAAACATCATCAAAACACAGCTTGAATTACTCTATAAAAATCTTAACGTTCTTTCCATTTCTTCTTCAATCTAATTTCCTTATTCGTTTGTTTTTTTACATCCAATTAAATAAAACGACATTATTTTTGTTACATTACGCATTCAAACGTATTTTTTTGTGAGAAATATGAGGACCTTAAGGGAAGTTGATTTAATGTAATGTTTATTTACAATTGGACCCAATTTTGCTGAGAAGGGAGAACTGAATCAAAATGAAAATCGGTTCTGATTTATCAAGCGTCCTTATAGCGGTCTCAAATGGTTCAACTTAAGTTAGTCAACTAAATTCGTATATGTTCGTCTCTCTCTTAAACTTGAGAGCTGGGCTCTTGTCGATGGAGTTCTTCCAATTTTTCTCCATCTTCTGACATCCTCTTCAGCTGTTCGTACGACACAACTATTGCTCTTTCTTTCAGTTGGTCTTAATTGGCTTTTATGTGTTCATATTCATATTAATTTACTAGCAGCGCCCCGCGGTTTTACCCGCGTTGTACCCGTTCCAGTGGGAATTTCAGGTTGAAAAATAGCCTATAACCTTCCCGTTGAATGTGGCTATCAATTACAATTTTTTTTTTTCAAATTATTCCTGTAGTTCCTGTTATAAGCGCGTTCAAACAAACAAACTCTGCAGATTTATAATAATAGTATAGATTTTGCGAATAAAGGTACAATAAGGTGTTACATTGTAAGTGAAGTTTCTCTGTATCCTTCACTTACATCCTCATATGTGAGGCGTGCAAATATAACTTATACTTACTTAAAGGGTTTGAACCATCCACACTTATACTTCAATGCTGCCATTAGCTATAAGCCTTTCAATCAAATCGAAGCAATAAATGTTGGGGGCAACCTGGACCAACTTAAATTGCACCCTATGCGGCCTTTTTCCACCGAATACAACAAAGTCTTTTACGACGTAAGTCCTCCAAAAATAGAGTGGACTTCGGGTTTACCATTCGTCCTTTGTAAGCACCCTGCCTCTTGAACTAAGGGTATCCTACACTACACTGTAACATTTCCCCGAAAGGTAAATTCTAGTCGAAGAAGTGTTTGCTCGAAAGGCGGGTTGTGTAGGATATTTTTCCGAAACGAGGACTAATCGCAGATGTAGCTAAAACCCAACGACTTAAAAGTCAGGTGACCTCATTCCCTTCTAGTTAAAATTTTCAAGTGTCTATCATATTATATTCATAACTAGCTGTGCCCCGCGGTTTCAGCCTTAGCGCCCCCGTCCCAATTACGAGGTTTTTATTACTTATTTTCTTATATAAAAACCTTGTCCTGACAATAAAAAAAGAATCATCCAATTTGGTGCAGTCGTTCTGAAGTTATGCGCTTTTAGCACATTTCGGCGGTTCATTTTTTTTTATATAGATATCTGTATGAGTTCTGTGACTGAAGAAATTATAGATAAGAATTAAACCCCCAACGTATATAGAAGGGTTTCTAGAGTATCACAGAAGCCTTAAGGCCGTCTAAAACTCCAACACCAGGGTTGTTAGTGATGTAATGACCTTGATATTTTGAAGTTTTAGATATATAGAGTTTTTTAGATGGTTAGTGATTCTTCGTAATTACTTTTACTTTACAAGTTCAAAGTCTCTTCTACAAAATTGATTACACTAGAACTATACAATATGCAATACAAGCCAAAATACTTGGCTCTTTGCCCAAACGAAGGGCTTCGTACGCTTAATGTCATCGTTTTCGACCCTGCAAACTCGGATCCAACTACTATTCCCAAAAGTAATTTGCTGTGCATAATTTGATAATTAAATTAACATTCGCATTTAGTAGTTATTATTGTAACAGTATTATATTATGCATAGATGATATGGTATGTGGAAAATATCCTAATTAAGTACTTTGTATATTGCGGCCACGTGACTATCACGTGATGTTTCTATACATTTCGGATAGTAATGGAGAGGCGAATGCAAAATTATTGTATTTTAATAGGTGCTGATATTTTAAGCGAACAAAAGCACTTTGCCTTTTTGTCCAGCCGGCTTTCACTAAGTATATTAAACTAGCAGCGCCCCGCGGTTTTACCCGCGTTGTGCCCGTTCCCGTAGGAAATCCGGTATAAAATGTAGCCTATAGCCTTCCTCAATAAATAGACTATCTAACAGTGAAATAATTATTCAAATCGGTTCAGTAGTTTCTGAGATTAGCGCGTTTAAACAAACAAACAAACAAACAAACAAAACAAACTCTTCAGCTTTATAATATTAGTATAGATTAAAGAAATATAGTACGAGTATTTTACTGGTATAGTCTAGAAATGTACAAGTATAATTATGCACATTGCACAGTGTACTAAAATAGATAGGCAAAAATCTTTAGTAGGTAAACCCATTTACGTAACATAAGTATCTATACTAATATTATAAAGCTGAAGAGTTTGTTTTGTTTGTTTGTTTGTTTGTTTGTTTAAACGCGCTAATCTCAGAAACTACTGAACCGATTTGAATAATTCTTTCACTGTTAGATAGTCTATTTATCGAGGAAGGCTATAGGCTACATTTTATCCCGAAATTCCCACGGGAACGGGCACAACGCGGGTAAAACCGCGGGGCGCTGCTAGTTAGTTATAAATCGGAATATTTATTCAGTATCAGATTACTTTCTCAGCTCCCAAATTCACAAGAAACAAAATCACAAAACCAACAATCAATTTCAATAAATAAACCGACTTACAGAACATAATAGGAATCGAAAATGATATCCAACCAAGGTATCAGATCTTTGCGAATAGGAACCTCTTAAGACGAGAACACGTTTGCGAACCGTAGAAAATAACAGAAGAAACGTAATCGTACTTTTAGGGGGGTGGTGCGTGGTAATATTGGTTGAATTAAACCACAAAGATGAATTGCCAAAGTTTATTAGCCACACACAACACACACTATTTTAGTTTTTAGAAGGATAGCAAGACAGGATCAATGTAGCACATAATACATATCATGTAATTAATCAAAGTAGTAAGTGAACAGTTCACGCGTGGGCAAAACGCGAGTGCGCGTGAGAACGAGTTGTATGTGTCTCTCGTAGCATACGCTGTGATCGACTGCGCGCGCGCGATGCGCCTCCGCGTGGCTTCACATTCCACAATTAACTTAAATGCAAGATTTGCACAAATTCGGAACAACGCATATCGCGCGGGTTTGCTTGCCGAATTATTGTTTGTTTACATTTGGTTAGAAATTATTTATTTGTGTTATGAATGTTATGTTACTGGGATATGAATGTGTGATGTATGTAAGTGGTTTTTAATATATTATTGTGTGTAAATAAAATATAATTATAATGTATGTTTAAGTGGAGGTCACCTACATCATCCCCCTCCAGAGACCGACTAAGGGCGATAAAAGTCAGGGAACCGTACTGTACGACCTGAACGCGTAGTTGTTAGCGCGGTCTTTTCCTGCGGCGGATGAACAGGGACACGTTCTGGAGTTGCAGTGTAGGATCGAGGAACGGGTACACGAACGTCTAGTATATAGGCTGGCTTAAGGCGGTCTATAGTTACTGTGAGATCTTTGTTCCTAACGCGAATAATAAATGTTTTACTCCTTCTTTTGAGCACTTCGTATGGACCAGTGTAAGCAGGCTGGAATGAGCCACGCATCACTTCTTCCCTAAGGAATACGTGACTAAAATATATATATACGTGAATAAAATATAATTATAATGTATGTTTAAGTGGAGGTCACCTACAGTACTAACCCAAGCCTCATATCTTCACAATCTATTCAAATAAACAGAGTACGTAAAACGGAACGTATTACTAGGTCACGTGCGGCTGGCTTGACGTTTTGACAGCATCTTCACATCACATGCAAATCTTGAGCTGTTCAAAGCATCTGTGGCCATGTTTGCCTACAATAGCCTTTGGTGAGCCGCAACGGATGTATTTTAGGTTGAAATGCCCGGTTTAGAATATGTTTATATCTATACATTTGAATAAAATTTGACTGTCTGTTTGTAATATTAAAAAAACCGCTGTTTTCTACATGCATATGAATTATACGGTACATATACCAACATTATATTTTTTTAATTTTTGTCTGTTTGTTCCAGCTAATGGCTCTGAAATGGCTGGACCGATTTTGACAGGATTTTTACTGGTAGATAGCTGATTGAATAAGGAGTACTTAAGCTACTTTTTTGCTAAATTCCACGCGGGCGAAGCTGCGGGTGCAACTAGTCCATACTGCATACTATTATTATAAAGAGGTAAAGTATTTTTTTTTTTATAAGGGCTAATATTAGAAGTTACCTGTCCGATTTGAATAATTCTTTTTGTAATAGACAGGCACATTCAACGGGAAGGTTATAGGCTTTATTTTTCATCCCGAAATTCCCACGGGAACGGGCACCACGCAGATAAAACTGCGGAGCGCTGCTATTGTTTTTTAAAGATATGCTCTGTTAGTGGTGTTCATGATGTATGCTATGTGTATTTGAAAGGATAGATAAAGATAACAGATGAATAGGAAAGATAGAGAAACTATTTGGTCCCTTACATTGTAATGCTTTTTATACCGTTTTTCCTATCTTTGATACGCGATAGTTTGTAAAGATAGATGTATGTTGTTTGTATTAGATTTCTTTTTCAAAAACCAGATGGACTAGGATAAGGAAACTTAACTTTCAGTTTATAATCTTTGAATTCAATATTTTAATTCAATTTTAATGTTTTAAATAATTTCCTATAAGAATCAGTTTGGTGTTTAATAATAATTAATAATAGTGATTAATAAAGTTTATAATCCCTTTGGTGCATAAAAGCCCCACTGTTGGGACAAAGTAGAAAAGGTTTTTACCCTAGAAACCTACAAAAGTTTAAGTGGCCCACTTTCTTTTAACCTAAAATATTTATATTATTAAGTTTTAACTTAAAATCTTAACCACTAACTTGTTTTAGTAGCTTATAGTTTCTTCTAACATAAAATACATAATTATGTATATGTATACGTTTCCCAGCCAAATTCCTATTTACACCTTCCCAAAAATAGGTACATACGTTCCCTATATCTTAGGAACAGATGTAAACTCTAATAACATTCCATATTCATATAACAAAACGAATAAACAGAACAAGATGCCCAATTTTCCTAAACGTTCCTCTCGTACAAATAACTAATAGAACAAAAGGACTGCGCCGTTCGAATTCGAATCCTTAGGGAGGTCCGTGAAAATGTTAAGAGTGTATACTACCTCAAATCGCTTATTTTCAACTCGGCGGGATCTCCATATATTCCTCGTTACTCAATATTTAACTTTGAAACGTATGTATGGTAAAGTTCATGATATAATCTATCGATCATATGTTTCGAAAACACGACTCCATGAAATTTTCTCGATAGAAAAAAATCGCAAAGTTATCTCTAAATTTTTACTAAAATCTTAATATCTCAATAAATACAAAAGTTGTTGAATTAAAATAAAGTGTAGTAAATTGAATAGGGTTCATATGTTGCGGTTTTTTCAAATGAATACCATAATGTTTGTAGGGAGCAAATACCTACAATTCGCGGGCCGAAACACCAAGCGCTCAGGTGTTTCTGTCCCGCTTCGGCTCAGGGGAAAATCTGAATACGCGAACTGAGGTAGTGTACACTCTTAACTGTTAATTCACGTACCCACACCCCAGGGAACACGTAGGACCTTTACAAAACTATGAATTAATCCGAACAATGAACAAACGATTTTGTACTCTAACACGATATGAAATAAGTATACTTTTGTATTTATCTTTGTTGCTGTAATCATGGAAAACAAAGGTACTTAGTAAGAGTGCTTTCAACTAGAACTAACTATAGTATATTATGTGTACAAAGTTCTTATATCGTACAACTTTTTTCAGCTTGACAAAATGTTTGGCCCCACTAAAGCCCACACGGCTTGACACCACTGAATCAGAGGAAATAACGTATGCGCGATTTACAAAATCGTCACACTAACCCCATCTATTGGATCGCGAGTAGAACCACCGCTCGGAACAGCTAGTGTTTGATATTATTGGTGGATGTCACCACCACCACCACCGTCACCACCGTCACCACCGTCATGTTACGTTACCACACAACCTACCATATCATTGGTGAATACCACTATCGCTATGTTACGTTCGACATTATAAGTGGATACTACCATCGCTATGCTTTGTGGTTTAAATCAGTTAGCTCATTGCAATTGTTAAGCAACTTGAAGCTCGACCTCTAATTGGATTGGTGGCCGATAGTGCTATTTCTATCTGAGTGCTACCGTACTGCGGAGGGGACATCCAATTGTCGGTTATTTTGTTTCAATCTTCAGACCATCGGAAGCCTTTGAGGTCTAAAAACGCCGACACCAGAGTTGGCCATTAACCTACGCGAACTTACTTTACTTGATTGCTAGTTGTGTTTAATATAATTTGTGAATACCAATCGTAGCAAGGTAGCATTGAATAACTGGTGTATACTGGATACCACCGCTATATTACGTTCTATGCTCGATATAGTTAACTAGCAGCGCCCCGCGGTTTTACCCGCGTTGTGCCCGTTCCCGTAGGAAATCCGGGATAAAATGTAGCCTATAGCCTTCCTCGATAAATAGACTATCTAACAGTGAAAGAATTATTCAAATCGGTTCAGTAGTTTCTGAGATTAGCGCGTTTAAACAAACAAACAAACAAACAAACAAACAAACAAACAAACAAACAAACAACTAAACAAACAAACAAACAAACAAACAAAACAAACTCTTCAGCTTTATAATATTAGTATAGATAAGTAGATACCAAACATAGTATTGCAGATTATCATAGCACCTGGTAGAATAAAAAGCACTCTCAAACTAAATCTTTCATATAAAATCAGCAAAAAAACTGTTACGAAAAACATGAGTCGGAATATGCTATTCATTTTTCCGCACATAACCTCTTTTCACTTGTGCTCACGTGGCTGTAGTCACAGTTCACCCTTTCACATCTGGCTGTGGGTTTTGAATGAAAACATATGCTTGGCTCGAGATTTCATTCATATTATGCGTAGAATGCATTCGTGTGCCTTATTATTAGGCTCTCATTTTATGTATCTACATATCTGTACTAATTAAGCTGAAGACTGATTTTTGTTTGTTTGAACACGTGTATCTCAGAAACTACGAATACGTTTCGAATCATTTTTTTTTGTATTGGATAGCAACATTCAGCGGAAAGGTGATAGGCTATTTTTGATCTCGAAATTCTCACGGAAACGGGCACAATGTGGGCAAAACCGCGGGCACTGCTCGTGCTTCTATAACTTTACACAGCATGCAGGTTTATGGAGGACATAAAAATTGCTGAAACAGGTTGAAGACTTCTTTACGCCTAGAATGAAATATACGACTAAATCCAAGTAGAGATCTCCTTATACCGTTATTCTTAGTAATCGTAGGTATAACTGTTGATAATCCTTACTAGGGATTTTCAGTCAAAGGTCCCTTTCACTTAATCAAACATAGCACTTCCCACCTCCAGTAAAGTAGGTGATATACAAACAAACATCCCATCACATTCTACCGCATCTTATTTACGTCGAGGGTTAAAAGGAGATAATAATGAAAGCCTGTTAAATATTTACCAGATGCGGGAAACGCTAACAAGAGAGGTTCTCTGAAAAACGTTATTGAGAAAAATTGCTCAGGTTTTCGTTGTAAGATAAAACAAATTTAAAAGCTTCTATTCTCTGTGCTACGGCTTTTGGCAGTCGGAATATTTTGCGTCGGTTAACTAGGTTACGCTGGGTTAATGTTAGTGTTTCTATCAATGACCTACATTCTATCCGAAGAACGGACTTGTGTGACGTTCAAAGCTTATAACCGTTAGGGTTATAGAGAGAAAATATTCCGTACTACTATCAATATAAGAAACTAGCAATACCCCGCAACATCGTTCCAATATCAATATGTATCACTAGTATTCCAATCTGTAAAAGGAAGGTAATCACAAAAGATATTTTATTATACCTACCCCAAACCGCCCACGCTGGTCCTTAATGAAATTCTAAGAAACCCCTTTCCATTACTAACGTTTTCACAAGCATATTCTTTAAAGGCACTGCCACGGGAAACTGGTTCTTATGTTGAACAGTTTGCGCCTGAAATGGAAGCATTGCTCACCTGATCTCAGTTCGAAAGGCATGATCAAGCGTGAAAGCCCCTCCCCTGCAGCTGTCTCGGTCACAGATCGGTCTCTGTCTGCGACATTGCACACAGATGCACCTTACACACTGACACAACGCACTGCAACGCACCGGGGGTACTGGGTCCTGCGGGTCGGTTGGGTGCTATAGTTATGTACGCGAAAGCATGGTATGGTCTCGTTACGTCAAAAAACGTATTAGGACGGTGTTTGAGAGGGCGACGCGGCGGCCGTGTCGGTAGCGAGGTCACGTCTGCCGCTGAGGCTGCGGCGCGCGCCGCTTGCGCCCCGCGTCGTCATGGCAACCGTCCCGGCCATATTATCTGCTCCAGTCCTCGCAAAACCGAACAAAAACAAAAATAGCAAATTAATTGCGTAATCGTGTGCCGTGAAATTTTTGCAAAGGCTAATTTTTACATCAAAGGGCTATTGGGAATTGGGAATAGGAGCCATCAACGTGTAAAAAGGTACGTGGCAGGCTATTTTCTTTGTTGTATTTTCGAGATTGCGTGCAATCTCCGCGAATCAGAGATGTTCTTGGCCCGTGTTTGCGAACAATCGATTTAAAATTCATATGGCGCTAGATTCGACTAGATTTTTTACATTTGCTTCCACTGTCTGGACACAATTCTCATTGAATGTAGTTTAGTGCTATATTTATTTATTGACAACCCCAAAAGTGATAAACAAGACTAAGTATTCAAAGTAAAAAATACCGACCACACTTTTTAACCGACATCAAAAAGAGTGTATTTATTACCCAAACAATAGTAGATTTGACTTTTTTAGATTTTTGTATCAATTCCCGGGAACCCAAAATCAATCAGTTTATCCATCTAGGTGATTCAACTGCTCATAAATTCCTATGTAGGTTAAGTGTCCGACACTAATTGCTGTCGGACACATCTAATAGCTTTTGATTGAAGAACTTGACACTATCTGTCCGGATTTACGGGAACAGATGTGTCACATTATTCACAATACATATCATTGTTCAATGAATAATGATGGTTTTTCCTTTGAGGGTTTTATTTATTGAGATTGACTTTCAGGAACATTCTTCGGACACAATGTTACGAAGTGTCATTCTGTTTCTTTTTGTTGAACGTTGATAGAAGATGGATGTTTGCTGTTTCGTAGTAATGTGTGTTGGGGATGTTTGTGTATTATTATTATATGTAATTGAGCAAAATATTCTGAATGCTTTTTGATCTTTTTTCTAGTATAAGTACCTAATAAAAACAGCATAAAAGAGTACTTTTACAAAAACAAATTTTTTTTTTAAATCTATTTAGCGAAACTTATATTTTAATTCACTTTAGATTTTGATATAATACCTTAATTAACTATTCTTTCATTTCATTCATTCTCCTAATCTCTCTTCGTTCTGTCCTATAAGTTGCATTTCGAATGGGCCGAAATTCGAAATTCGAAAATTTCGCAGTGGGCCAATCACAACGCATTGAATCTGTCAAACATGACATTGACACTGTCAAAACTTTCGCAATGCGTTCTGATTAGTCGATTGAGCTCCACTCAGCTCCGCTTCCAATTTACTCTTGTTAATAGCCTTTACAAATTGAATTCAGTAAGCTTATGTATATCTAAAGGATAATCTTCACCCACGTTCTATTTCTATAAATAGTGCAACATTCACAATGTTAATTTTATTGAAGGTGAAAGTTGTCGTTGCCCTTTAAACCTGATTTATTTGGATTATAATACATATTGATTAACTAAGAGCTTTACAAATTAATACACTGTTTTAGAATGAATGAATCTAAAGACTATTGTGTATCTAAAATAGGCTCAGGTTCCTGGCAATCATTATAGCTACTTTATTACCATACTAGCAGCGCCCCGCGGTTTTACCCACGTTGTGTCCATTCCTGTGGGAATTTCGGGATGAAAAACAGCTTATGTTACTCGTGGATAATGCAGCTTTCGAATGGTGAAATAATTTTTAAAAACGGTCCAGTAATTTTTGAGCCTATTCATTACAACCAAACAAACAAAGTTTTCCTCTTTATAGTGTAGAAAAGCATTGACATTATATAAGAGTATTTTGTTCTTTTTTTATTTTATTTTATTTATGTATAAAGGATGTCAGACTCCGACGCAAATATCTTAAACTAGCAGCGCCCCACTGTTTTACCCGCGGTGTGCCCGTTCCCTTGGGTCCCCCGTACCTTTCTGTTGAATTTGGCTATTCGTTACAAAAATAATTATAAAAATCGGATTGGTGGTTTGTGAGATTAGCGCGTTCAAACAAAAAAATTATTCAACTTTATTATATTAGTATAGATAATATATTCGTTTAGATAATCTTCGGTGAGATGAAAGGGATTTGCCCTTCAGTGGGACATTACATACCACTACTTCTACATTCAAAAGGAAGTAATATCTTCGGTAAGGTGAAAGGGATTTGCCCTTCAGTGGGACATTACATACCACTACTTCTACATTCAAAAGGAAGTAATATCTTCGGTAAGGTGAAAGGGATTTGCCCTTCAGTGGGACATTACATACCACTACTTCTACATTCAAAAGGAAGTAATATCTTCGGTAAGGTGAAAGGGATTTGCCCTTCAGTGGGACATTACATACCACTACTTCTACATTCAAAAGGAAGTAATATCTTCGGTAAAGTGAAAGGGATTTGCCCATCAGTGGGACATTACATACTACTTCTACATTCAAAAGGAAGTAATATCTTCGGTAAGGTGAAAGGGATTTGCCCTTCAGTGGGACATTACATACCACTACTTCTACATTCAAAAGGAAGAATATAAGTTACTTTTTATCCCGATATTCCTACGGGAACTGGTACAAAAAGGGTTATAAGGGTTATAACAATTGCGACTAGTAAAGAAATAATATACATCAAGGGCTTTATTCATAAAAGCTAATTAACAGCATTTTAGTAATAAAATAGTTTGTCCCTTTCCAACATACGCTATTTGCCACAGAGCAAAAGAGACAGAACACTTTAAAACAGTGTTTTAGTTAAAGAGAGTTCGTGAATAAGGCGGTTAGTATTGAATGTTTGCTCCAGCGGGTCAACAAACTGTACCCAGACGAGGTTTTCTAGTAAGGGTAAGTAAGGCGGCCCCTAGACGATCAATTATATTGCGCAATATTGAATATTGTGCAATATAATTAACCGTCTAGGGCTAATATTGAAGACTGCGCAATGATTGAACGAAAGTTTGAGCGAGTTTAATTTTTATTGTACAATATTTAATATTGAACAATATTGCTTCGTGTAGGGTCAGTATTGCGCAATATTTGACATGTTGCTCGGGATCAAACTAAGTATTCTCCGACTGAACAAGAAAACATTGCACAATTTTCTTATTGTGCAATATAATTGACCGTTTGGATCCAAACGCAATTCAATCTTATTGCACAATTAAATATATTGTACAATGTTATTGTAGGTCTAGGGGCCTCCTAAGGGTGAGAAGAGGTGATATAGGGCGAAATATTCCAATACAGACGTCCATTAAATCAGCACTGAATCAATTGACGTAATTTTCCATACATTTCATTCATTAGATCTTTACTAAGGAGGCTTATTGATGTCTCGGTACAGGTACAGGCGCTTAAACTGAAAATAACAAACAATTAAGAAACAAAACATACGTTTGATTAAAAAACCATAACTGTATTCAACGGATTTCTTACATAAGTTTAAGCATTTTGAATTGAAACTATATTTACGGATACACTTTGCTTTTATTTCAAACTAGCAGCGCCCCGCGGCTTTGCCCGCGTTGAGCCCGTTCACGTAGGAATTTTCGCAAATCCTTTCTTAGTGTGCATTTACGGCACTTGAAGAACCTTCCTGCCAAATTTCATGTTTCTAGGTGTAGCGGTTGAGGCTGTGCGTTGATTATCAGTCAGTCAGTCAGTCAGGACTTTGAATTTTATATATATAGATATAGATTTTTTTCTGACGTTCGGCTCCTTTACAGGAACCATGGTCACAGAATATATGAAATCACAAGTTCTGTAACCACGTTTCCTGTTAAGGTAATATTTTGTAGCGCTCGTGAGGAGTTTGACTGAGCGATGTTAGTTCATTGCGATTGTTAAGCAACGTGCAGCTCGGATGGGTGGCCGACAGTGGTATTTCTCCGCCTCCGTGGTCTTGTGGTTTGAGCGCTCGGCTCACGACCCGGAGGTTCCGGGTTCGATTCCCGGTGGGGATATCTCACAAAAATCACTTTGTGAGACTGTCCTCAGTTTGGTTAGGGCATTGCAGGCTGAATCACCTGATTGCTCGAAAAGTAAGATGATTCCGTGCTTCGGAGGGCACGTTAAGCCGTCGGTCCCGGTTACTTTCTACGGATAGTAGTCGTTACATGAGCCATGTCAGAGGCCTTCGGCGGCTCAATAACTCTGACACCAGGATTGGTGAGGTTGACCATCCACTCGATGAAGAAGAAGAAGTGGCATTTCTATCTGAGCACTACCGTGCATCGGAGGGCTCGTTAAGCAGTCGGTCCGGTTGTTTTAATCGTCAGACCATGTCGGAGGCCTTTAGAGGGTCTAAAAACTCCGATACCAGGGTTGGCCAATAAATAAATAAATATACCTGGACAATTTCACACACGGTTAATTAGACCCAAAGTAAGCTCTAAGCTTGTGTTATGGAATCTAATTAACTGATACTACTAAATATACATACACAAATACTTTTTAAGGATATATAATTGACACCCAGACGTCGTCGCCAACAACTATGTCTGCACATATTGTTGACTCCGGGCGGGAATCGAACCGCAACCCCCGACACAGTAAGCGCTCTCAATACCAAACCTACTTGAAAAGAATGAATGAATATTTGATGAAGGTTTTTAAGTACTTTTATATCAATAGACGGGGTCTGAATAGGTACTTCAAGGGCGAAATACATCAACTCTCAAGAACTTAAAATCGCTTATCTGTCTTGTCTAGTTAGGGCAAATGGGCGTAAAAAGAGCAGCTTAGATCGACCACATTCATAGTTCATACCAGTTTCATATTTGCTGAAGGCAGGTTATATTTTTCATCATTTTTCAAACAAAAGACCTTTCTGTCTTGCAAATGTTGAGCTCGACTGTCCTTTCTGACTGACCTTTAAACATGTTCTATAAAGTTCAACCCTGGATTAGATAAACAATAAGCTAAATTAAAATCTAGAACTAAAGCGCTGCATTACTTTTAATAGCTAAGCAGGTACGAGTAGGGTAGTGGCTAATCCTGGTGTCGGAGTATTCAGATCGTCTAAAGGTCTCCAACAGGGTCCAACGATTGAAACAAGCAGGACCGCCAATTTAACGGGCCCTTCAAAGAACGGTAGCGCTCAGAAAGAAATATGTCAATATATAATATATCAGAAATAGAAATATGTCAGAAATAGAAATATGTCAGAAATAGAAATATGTCAGAAATATAAATATGTCTGAAATATAAATATGTCAGAAATATGTTAACACTGTCGGTCGCCAATCCGAGTTGCAGCCGAGCTGCACGTTGCTTAAATCCATACTAATTTTATAAGTTCTTTTCACCGCTCAACAGTGTACAATGTATTGGCGTGACCCACAAAATCTGGGAAAATAACGTAAGCGTGACCTACAAATTTTTCACACTATCTATTGGGTCGCGGTCGGAACCTTTGCGTTGAACAGCTTGCTAATGATAAGCTAAATGAAATTAGCGATAAATTAGCTTTAATAAGTAATTATCTTTCAAACCATCTTTAACATACGTCAAATATTTGTAAGCAAAATATTATTAATTAACGTTGTAACATTGTTTTCACTCGATTTCCGCTGAACTTTATTATAACAGAAAATGTTCACTTTCTGAATATACAAGGTTGTTTTAAAAGTTGCCGGTACTTTGCCTCGAGTCACTTGGAGAAAACTTCAAAATTACTGGTGAACTTTTGGAAAATTGATTAGGACGGTGTCCCTTGCGGTTTGTGGACTACAAATAAAATTTGTCGTTTTCAGCCGATCTTTTTGAAGAACTAGGTTGAAGTTAAATAATGTATTATTAAACAGTATTTTAAAGTCCAGACATTCGGGTCTCAACCATCCAGTTGGTATAAGTCCGAATGCGTCAATTATGGCCGACTATGTATACGTATATGTTACGTTACGGCTAATACCCGAAGTGCGGCTACACCTAGTTCTAACCGGCTAAAACTAGGTGTAGCCGCACTTCGGGTATTAGCCGTATGTCATTTTAATGAAAAGAGAGAGTTTAAACATGAAAAAAAAAATAACCCTAACCTACCGAATTACTTACTATTCGGTAGGTTAGGGTTATTTTTTTTTTCATGTTTAAACTCTCTCTTTTCATTAAAATGACATATATATGCACCTAGTTCTAACCGGCTAAAACTAGGTGTAGCCGCACTTCGGGTATTAGCCGTAACATAATATATACATCGAATCTTAGAAAGAGGTAAAGTTCCTAACTTTGTCTGTTTGTTTGTAAGGGCTAATCTCAGAAAATACCAAACCGATTCGAATAATTCTTTTCGTAATGGATAGCCACATTCAACAGGAAGGTTATAGGCTACTTTTCATCCCAAAACTCTAAAGCTGCGTATCGATTATGCGCTCCTGGCGCGCGCGCCATGAATGACCGCGCCGAGAGTGCGTTCCGAGGAACGCGATCCAAACTTTTGAAGTATATCAACTAAGCGCGCCTGGCGCGCGTGGCAACCGTTCCAGTGTTTGACCCTTCATCATGGAAGCCAGTCGTGTAAGAGCAGCAGCAGCTTTTCCGTCTCAATTGGCGCGCGCGCCGCGACTGATGCGTGGTAAAAAACCGACAGCCGATGGAACGGACCGCTCCGCGTTCGGGCGCTCCAACGAACACATTGGCGCGCGTTCCAAAATGGTATCCATTTCGCGCGGCTGGAGCGCGCGCCAATGTTCGATCTCTTGGAGCGCATAATCGATACGCAGCTTAACGGGAACCGGCACAATGCAGGTAAAACCGCGAGGCGCTGGTTGTATTGAATATGCGTGACATTTCCAGTTCAATGTTTTGCTATTGTTACTAATATACTAGAGTACATTTTCACCTATACAGGTATTAGTACATAGGTTTTCATCAATCAGTATTATGTACCTAACACAAACAGCGATCCAGTATCTAGATCTAGGCATTATGCAAGACGTAAGCTTTGGAACAATAGACGTGAGATAATTATCTATGTAGTTTGTGTAGCTTTAGCATAATTAATGAATTACTTAAGTAATTAAGTTTTTCCTTACAAATAACTTAATTGTAATATAATTAAGTAGGTTCATATAAGTAAGTAAGGCCATCCCTGATTTATTTATATTATATTCAACCCGGTTTTTGACTGCTTAAGGCTTCCGACATGGTCTGACGATTGAAGCAACCGGGACCAACAATTTGACGTACCCTCAGAAGCACGGTAGCGCTCATATAGAAAAAAAAAAAAAAAAAAAAATATTTATTACCAAAAAACTAAACCTAAATATAAACATTATTAAACTTACACTAAACAAAATAATTGTACATAGGTTTACAAGAAATAAATCCCTACCTCCTGAACTAGTGTAGCACTGTATCTCAGGAGGTAGTCGTTCATTCAGTACAATATTGTTATCCTACATAATTTACACAATATATTTTTTTCTACACAATAACATTTTTTTTTTGTATAGAATATAGAAATGTAATGTATATAGAAATGTAATTACGAAACATATCAACTTTCAAGTTGCCCCTTATGTGATTTTTCAAAGCTTTACCATGTCACGTTGCTTTGCTGCGTTTAATGTGGTTTCATATAAGTAGATTGGATACCAACATAGCTATGTTGGGTGATATGCTTCCCCTACTTTGATGTGTGGCCGATAGTAGCATTTCTATCTGAGCGCTACCGTGCTTCGGAAGGCACGCTTATTTGTCGGTCCCGGTAGTTTCAATCGTTGGACCATGTCGGAGGCGTTTTGGCGTTCTAAAAACTTCAACACCAGGGTTGGCTAACAAAATAAAAAAATATACCCGGACAAAGTCACTCACGGTTAATTAGACCCAAACTAAGCTCTAAGCTTGTAATATGGAATCTAACTAACTGGTACTACTACATATATATACACAAATACTTTATAAGAATATATAATTGACACCCAGACGTCGTCGCCAACAACTATGTCTTCACATATTGTTGACTCCGGGCGGGAATCGAACCCGCAACCCCCGACACAGTAAGCGCTCTCACTGCCACTGTGCCAACGGGCTTAAATGTAATATGTAATATGTATCTATAGCTTATTTATATACCTGAGTGTAAATCATATGGACAAATAAAATTTCGAACAAATTAATGAACAAACAATAGAACTATCAAGGAATTCTTCAGAGACGCCTCGTCGGTGCTTCTGTTAAGTGGAGTGTGAGTAAAGATTGAGGAACCAACTTGAAATACGGATGTTAGTGTGCTAATGATTAATATAATAAATGATTCATGACCCGAGAGTAATAATTACCTACGCCTACCACTCCTTGCTGATACTATCAGTGACACAGAGGTCTTTGCCCTGTAGTCCAGTCGTATTTTATATTCATATGTGTGTGACTTCTAACGTACAACTATCAAACTAATATAGTACATAACTAAACTTTAATCTAAGTTTGTATTACGTACCTAAGTTATTTCGACTTAAAAGCTAATCTAACTTAAGCTAAATAAACCACTCTGCATATTATAAATAAGCGGTTTAGTCTGCATAATACTCACATTGCAGAAATACGACTTGGGTTGGTTGTGTTTTATGACTCCTAGCGCCTGGCTGAAAATGTGCAGCAAAGTTCGCTTTGATAAATTGTTGCTCATAATAATTTGTCAGGCGTCTACTAATCTACTTTATTTTACTGCTTCATGATGAACTTGTTAATATATTCAATTTAGCTTTATATTTCAATAACTTTTCAATTGTGTGATCCAAAACAAAATTACCCGTAATATTATGATGATAGGTTTTCTTTTCCAATTTCCATTTTGTTAAAGAAACAGTAAAAAATATCCTCTTACTTGGTTGCCCTTGGTCGTACGCTTTGTGAATACCAACTAGACTAAACTAGTGAAGAAATCAATATTTTTCTTTGGTTAAATTGTGCCAAGTAGAGAGGGAACTTTAGAAGAACTGGTCTAAGCAAGGATTGCTCCAAACGTTTGAAACTTAATTTTTAGTTGTTTGATACCTACGCTTTTGGAAAAGTAAAGGCTTTGCTGAAAGACAGGTTAGTAAATCTAAATTTAAAAGATGCGCGTCGTTGCCACATTTTTGAGGTAAAGATGTGACCTTCCTTTTAAACAATGTATGTAGCTATGAACAAAAATATTGTTTTAAATAAGACTGATATTTAATTTAGAAATTATTTCAAAAGTATGTCGAGTTATAGCCCGTAATATCCCATTGCTGGCCGAAGGCCTTTTATCATACCAAAGTATAATTATATTCATTTCAAGCTTGGACCTTAGTTGGGCTCTAAATTAGAGCCCAACTAAGGTCCAAGTTACACACGTTAATTAGAGCCTCTAATTAACGTGTGTAAATTTGTCCTGTATGCGCTACTTTGTATATCTATATCCTACTAATATTATAAATGCGAAAGTTTGTGAGAATGGATGTATGTAGGTAGGTATGTATGTTTGTTACTTAAAAAAACTTCTAGACGGATTTGGATGAAACTTTACAGTAATATAGATTATACGTCAGAATAACACACGGGTATCCCGTGTGTTATTTTGACGTATATTTTATCCCGAAATTACTGCAGGAAAATTACACCGCGGGTAAAACCGCGGGACGCTGCTAGTGAGGTATAATACTTATAAGGTTTTTATCACACGAATAAAATGAATGCGCTACGAGTCTGACTCAAACGAGACGAGATAAATACCTCAATAACTCTTGCCTGACTCATAATAAACAGAACTGACATGATTTAACACGTTTTTTTATTAAACGTAATGTTAGGTAGTGAGTACGTGGCAGAAAGTCATGCCCGTTGGCCTCGTGAAGGACATATTCAGCTAACTCGGTTTTGCAGCGTTAACTCTGCCAAACTATCTACGAGTATAAAGTTTATTTTTCTACACTATTATTATAAAGAGGAAAACTTTGTTTGTTTGGTTGTAATGAATAGGCTCAAAAACTACTGGACCGTTTTTAAAAATTCTTTCACCATTCGAAAGCTACATTATCCACGAGTAACATAGGCTATTTTTCATCCTGAAATTCCCACAGGAATGGACACAACGCGGGTAAAACCGCGAGGCGCTGCTAGTTGTAGTACGAGTATATAGCTAATCACAGATAAGCTGACTGAAGAGCCTTACTCATAACGGGCCTTATTCATCATCACTTATTAACTAGCACTTTAGCTATCAAATGGTGTGTCCCTTTCCCACAAACGCTATTTGCCAAAGAGTAAAAGAGACAAAAAAGTAGTGTAAAAAGTTAAAGTAGTGTTTTAGTTATAGAGCGTTAATGATAGTTTACGAGTTCGCCCGCGACCACGGGTGGTGCAAACCACTCGAAACATCGGGAAATCAAAGTAAGTGTTTTACTTATTAAAACAACCTTCTGTGCTTCGATAAATCCCGTAGTAATACATTCATAAAGTTTACATTGGGTATTAAACCTCGGCATAACCTACTAACTAACTATAATAACGAGGCATTCTCCAAATTAGGATAGGTAAGACTTTCTGCCGGGTACTGTACTCAGGTAAGATAAGTTCATTGTTCATAACTTTGTGTATGAATCTTAAAATTATGAACAAAAGAGTTTAATTTTATAAATTGTCTTATTAACTCCATTAACCGTAACTCTATAATTTTGTTTTCGTTTTCTTATGAATGAATTTTTAAACTGTCGTTACTCGAAAATAACGAACGCAACTATCAATAGTCATCAACACACTTTTCTAAAATAAGAGCAAACCACCATAAGCCTAGTTTTTTTGATAAATTATTTGGAATAATCAATAGTGTTGGTTTTCATCAAAATTGTCTCTAAAGCGAATTGACTGTATTACCTACATAAACATTTTTCGTTTTGTTGGGTTTGTCCAGTTTGATCATTCTTTAGTCTCTAATCAAGTTTATAAAGGGTGGGACCTTACAATTAATGTAATTTTTAATTAAATTAAAAGCTAATCATTAAGTTATCAGATCGTGGAATCGTCGTCACACGAATGTCGCCCAACTCGTCGTTAATTCGTCGTCAATAAATAACTCGAAAAAAATAGTTATAACCTTTTCGTTGAACGTGGTCTATATAGTTAGTTTATATATATATAAGCCTGTTCAAAAATTAAACTCTTGGCGCCCCGCGGTGCTACCCACGTAGTACCTACCCGTTAATTATAACCTATATATAAAGTTTCATGCAAATATGTCCAGTAGTTTTTCATGAAAGGGTAACAAAATTTCGCATTTATAATTTTACTAGCAGCGCTCCGCGGTTTAACCGCGTTGTGCCCGTTCCCGCGGGAATTTTTTTTACATAAAAACCTTCCTCTTGAATCACTCTACCTATTACAAAAAACCGCATCAAAATCCGTTGCGTAATTTTAAAGATTTAAGCATACAGACAAACAGACAAACAGACACGAAACAGAGACGACTTTATTTTATACTATGTAGTGATTAGATTAGATAGAGATAATAAAGTATTCAAATAACTCGTTAAGTCTCTACTCGAAAATATTTTACATGATATAATGTGAAAATTGAAATCCCCGCTCAAACACGTAGGTAATTAACTGAAGGAACTAATTAAAGCTACCTATATCACTAACTAATGACAAACAGTGACACCCACACACCTTAAAAGGCAATTAAACCTTCAATCACGTACATTACCCGTAACGATACATTTGAGTTAATTGAATGTCATTAATAAGCCAAATAAGATGTGTATTTAATGTGTATAGTAGTGAAATATTGGGCTGTAGTCGTAAGTACTTAGGGCCATAAGGCCGTAGCGTTTATGAATAATCATAAACATTCAGCTTTGGACTATCTTCCTCCTCCATCCGAACACCCTCCAGCAGGCCATACCTTACCATGGCCTATATGGAAGTCCCTAAACAGACTCCGCGCTCGGGTGGGACGTTGCAAATCCAATCAAGTGAAGTGGGGAGTTCCAGCATCGGAGATTAACTGTGACTTCTGCAACATCCCCGACAGCCCTCAGTCCATGGCTCATTTGCCGGCCTGCGCGGGCTGCCCGGAGGACTTGCAGGCCGCTACAAGCAGGGCAATTTCATTAGCCTCTTTTTTGACCAACCATATTTAAGTAAATAAAGACTCATTGACTCGATGAAGCATTTTAGCTATCTAATGGTTTGTGCCTTTCTGACACGCACTCTTCACCAAAGAGCAAGAGACAAAACACTCTCACTGGTTTAGTTAAAGAACGTTTATGTAAAAGGTGCTTAGCCTTTTTTTAAGCGAGGAAATGCATTTACGCTTCCCCGGTGTTCGAGTAAACGACGGGGTAAGCGGGGCTCGACCCGACCGCCATCCCCCCATTATAGGAGTCATCGGCGGCGGGTAATACCCACTAACACCGTCACTGTATTCCTACGTCGGCGGTAAAGCAGGGGATGCCGTGGGTCCGGCTTTCGTACTCACATACCACACTACCTGCTTAGCCAGTAATGTCCCACTACTGGGAAAAGCTCTCTCGTCTCACCAAAGATAATAAGTACATTGAGGTAAGTGACATTTAAACCTCTCGAAAATAACGCAACTGTGAAAAGCCTGCAACACACTTTCGTAAGATAAGTGCAAAACACCAAAGCTAAACAATTTTTGATGAATTATTCGGGATAGTATTTGTTTTCATGAAAATTGTCTCTAAAACGCAATACACACATAGTACGGCTGCCGGGTGCAGGCCGCGTGACGTTGTATTCCTTGTATTGTATGAAAGGTGCCACACTGGCCCGCTGCAGACCCAAAGTAGCACAATGTATGTGTGTCTTACGCTTATAGAAAATCAAGTATAGATATTCTTGTACTACCTTGATATGGATAGTAGCAGACACATTATATCTTTGATTAAATTGAAACCTGTGCAAACCAATGGAGATTTCTCAGTATTCTTACTACAAGATGGACTCCTGACAAGTTACAAAATTACGGACAGAGTTATTGGGAATCTGGTTCATTCTATGAATAATATTCAGTAACTGATCAGTTTGTGAATAGTTTAAATTGAATTAGTTCGTAACTGTTAGTCATAACTTTAAGTAACTAAACCTAACTTGTAAATGGTGTTATAGAATAATGGTGATGTAATTTACATAATATTATTTTTACCTAATTGGTATGGTTCGTCTAGACCACAGCTGGCCAAAAACCTTTCATACACCTGCAATATAATTTATTAAATAACGAAATTAATATGGGAAGCAATATCTTTGAAAGCCGTACAATCAATAATCTAATCATACATCACCGAGACCTTTAGCACACTTTTTAGGCCGTTTCATATTTTTGGGAGTTATCACATTTCACACAAAGGCCAAAATGTGATGGTGAACAAAGATGAATGCTATTAAGATAGTAATAACGAAATAGAGAAGATTTTGTATTGCACTTCGGTCTACCGTTGTAAACCACAGACCAGGAAACAAGTTGTAAACGCAGACTAATTTTGTAGTGACGGGGCAAGACCACCCGATATCACTCAAGTTGAAAAACTATTGTCCCAGTGTTGATCCCAACACTAACCAACACGAGCTTGACAAACGCAACTTCCGCTTACAAACAATATACATTCTTTACACCAAAACAATACGTCGAAAGAAATAAAAATGTACCGCAAAACTTGAGGCATTGTCGCAAATAATGCTTTTCGAGAGAGCCATAAATATCTGTTTCAGTAGTTGGAACTAGAGACAGCGGGACAAACGAAAGCCTCTTAGCATGAGATTGAATAGCGCAAGACGTTATTGTTTGTTTGTTTGTCTTTTTGAAGAGACTAGCTTTGGACGACGCCGCGTGTATCTTTGTAGTTTGAAAGTACACTGAGTGAGCTACAAATGACAGTGAGCTGTGCAATGTGTGGTATTAGCTTCTCTGCTGGGCTAGTTTTATATGACCCGATCTTGATGGATCCTAATTCAATCGTATAGCTCTGCCCGAATAACTTTAAACGACTATCATTTAAGTTTCGAACTTGTATTATAAACGGACAATTTAGTTTGTAACGTTTTGTATTTAACGTAGGTAATCTTAACCTTTTAACGAACGTATATTACGATAACCAACCGTTAAAACCAATACACCCTAATTTGATCTTTGTTGAATTAGATCATGTTAAGATGGTACGAGTAACACGGACGCTTTAACAAAGGTATAATTCGGCATCGCTCTTACTACATACAGAATTATAAAATAATAATCACTACAATATATTTTGACCAAATTCTCTGAAACCGGAGGATACTCGTATTTTGTCTAAATTCTCCCGTAGCCAACATTATTGGCCAAAATTCTCCGTTTCCGAATTCGCTAATCTTAGTTTCGGTCAAAGATAATTAACTCGAAGCGCGTCTCACAATAGCCTCGGGTCATCTATCATTCGTTTGATAATAGGATTCCTCAGAAGCGTTAGATTTCCATAGAATAGACGCTCGAACGGCGACAAAAGAATTTTATGAATGAACGGTGGGCGGCAAATAAGGAGCAGGTAAAGTTTTACGAGTGGTTCGTTGTAACAACTGTTTAGTTCTTATATTTTGGGAATTTCGGACAAAATTTTAATGTCCTTTGGAGTTTGGAATTGTCTGACAAGTTTAATGGTCGCTGATGCTGGGTAGTAACCTAAATAATACCTATCTATACTAATATAACAGCTGTTGTTTCAATGCTTAAATTACAGTTAATTAATGTTAAACTTATTCGGACTGCCAGTAGAAAGCCACCATTTTTCATTTTCTTACGTCCGGTCCGTTGATATGTACTGACATTTTATGTTTACTTTTACTGGCGCGTGAGTGTTACGAGTAGTTGAAGCAACCCGCCCGTCATCTAACATTGTGCATGTAACAATACAAATACAAACCCTTCCATTCCCCTGCAGTGTGTGATTCAGAGGGCGATTTCAGCTGTCGGTCCCGGTTGTTTCAATCGTTAGACCATGTCGGAGGCCTTTAGGCGGTCTAAAAACTCCGACATCAGGGTTGGCCACTAACCTACTCGAAAAGAACGATTGAGTGTGTGATTCCACAAAATATTCCGTCATAACAGCCTAACAATCGTAATCCTAATTATCCATTTCAATTTACACTATTTGCGGACAATGCCTAATGGCGGCGATATAATTTATAACCTTGACAAGTTCATTTGGTTAGGGTCGATGACAGTCCGGTAATGTCATGTAATGTTATTATCATTATGAAATGTCATGGACCATTCATATGGGTAGTGCAAGAGTTATGGAGAACTTTATGGGGGTAGCGTAAATAGGGGTTATAGCTTTAGAAAGGAGGATAGAGGATATTTATAGGGGGTATAGAAAGGGGAGTGGGGCTCAAGTTTCAATAGAGTTAAGCAGTTTGCAGTTTTACCAATGTTAAATGACAAAGCTCCTTGAATGCTTAACAGAACTATCACACGCAACTATACAGTTATATAATAATATATAACGCTCGTGGCGTAACTTGACTAAGCGATGTTAGTTCATTGCGATTGTTAAGCAACGTACAGCTCGGCTTCTTCTTGGATGGGTGGCCGATAGTGGCTTTTCTATCTGCGCGCTACCGTGCTTCGGTCGGAGGCACGTTAAGCAGTCGGTCCCGATTGTTTCATCGTTGGATTATTGCGGAGGCTAAAAACTCCGATACTAGGGTTGGCCACTAACTCGAAATCAATCAATGAATACGGAAACTTAACTAAACGTTGGAATCAGGAACCTATTAAAATATCCATACGATCTTTCACTTTTACCAATGCAAACTTAAAATAGACTCAGGGTAAACCTATCCCTAATCACTAACCACATTACACGATTGCCCAAATGAATGAATTCCGAAATCCTTCCACGCGCCTATAAAACTTGTACCTCTAAATATTCAGTATAAACAGTAGAGAACCATAAATCCCATTACCTAACTAATAATTGCGTTTCAAGTGGAGGTCCCCAAGGGTACCTTTTTTCCTTTTTCGAACCCTTCTGATGGGTGTTGGTACCTTTTGTTTACTCTCCTCCGAGATAAGGGCTATTTTCACGTCTTCTATTATTCTATGACATTTTTGGATTGTTTGCCGTTGAGTGTTTTTTTTTACTAGCGTAGTTTTTTTGGGGTTGAATGGCAAATTTATTTTTCTTTTTATCTTTTGTCTTTTAAGATTGTAGTGGTGTTTTGTGGTTAGATACTTATTTTGAAATACTTATAGTGATTTAGATTTGTGTAACACACTTGTATGGTGCAATAATCTTGATGCTGCTCAAGTACGTTTAATCTCAGTTTATTTGGTATTTTCAGACTTAAAAAAATCACTGTCCCGATTACTTATAAGTATAGGTAGGTACCAAGGGCGTACCCAGGTAGGGGCAGGGGGGGGCAGCTGCCCCCCCCTAGAAGATTAAATAAATGTATTTTTTTTTGGCAAATAGAAATTAAAAACGTGTTACCTACTCTGCGCAAAATGAAGTGTTGGAAACAAAATATCTTTTCAGCCAGATTTGTTTTTTTCTATAATTAAATATTCTACAACATTCGATATAGAGTCTGTATAGTGAGTCGTGTCGGTCGTGCCGCAACGTATTTATTACATAATATAATAATATATATTATACATAATGTATAGTATAATTATGTATAAAATTTTGTTTTGTGTCATCATCAAAATTAATGAATAAAAGACAATTTTCATGATTTTTTGTTTCAATATACCCGACCGACGATCTTTTCGACACAGGTATAAGCAGCCCCCCTGCCCCCTCCTAGCTGAAATCCTGGGTACGCCCTTGGTAGGTACCTAAGTAACTAAGTACCAAAGTACTAACAAAACAAAAGAAACACTAAAATTCAGCAAATTTTTCGGCCTCGGATAATGTCGGAGGCCTATAGGCGGTCTAAAAACTTTGACACCAGAGTTGGCCACTAATACTCGAACTTACTCTTTTAGTAAATAAATTCATTTCTGTACTACACTTCAGACTGCCACACGGCTACATAAAGTCCGATATCAAACTAAAAACACGTGTCTTTTCATGTAGGGTTAAAAATAATACCCCTGTTGAACAAAGACCAAACCAAATAACATTTTAAACTCGCAAACGCCGATCATCTGCTTTTTTCAGCCTCACTTGTTACTCACACGTGCTTCCAAGTTTTTTATAATAATAGATAATACGACTTCAAATAAAAAAATATGCTCGCTACACGCAACGATAAATGTTAACGATTTTGGACTGTGCGTTAAATCGTTCTAAGTATTTCATTTCTTCTACTATAACTATATAATATCTTAAATGATAGCTGAGACGCCAATTTACAAGTCCTGAAAAAATATTTTACTTCGATTTTACTTATGGTATTTACTTACAATCAATGTATTTATGAAGTTTCTCTAAAATTACAGCAAGATTTCAGTCAAATGATTATAACCTGAGAGTAGGTATTTAAAGGTAAGATGGCTGTAATAAAAAAAATAAGTTATGTTAGCATCATTTACTTTACACAGAGTTTAAACAGAAGTATTGACATCATTCTTTTTTATAGCATGTGAGAGAGTCAAACTACCCATTTCCGCCAAGAAAAGAGTATCATTAATCAATTTTTCAGCAATAATTCTTTGTTCTTTTTCCAATTCTTGCATTTTCATCCCTATATGTTTTCCAAGCACTTCGAAACGGCTTTCGGAGACTTTTGGACGTTTGAAATGTTCTTGTAGAGATAGTACATCAGCGAATGTTGTTTGTTCTGGCCGACGCTTCGTGCTCGGTGTTTCTTGTTCACTGTCGGAGTTGTTCTGGGTCGGTGATTCTTCTTCGATGTCGGAATAATTCGGTGATATGACGTCTCGTTCGCTGCTCACTGTACCGACGTTGAGGAATATCGACTCCTGTACAATAGAAGAAATATTTTTCTTATAATCATATAGAATTGAAATTGGGAAGTTTATGGAGCGAATTGGGAACATATTAGTGGAATTTTGTTTATCGTTTTGGTGCCATTTATTGCGTTAAAAATTGTACCGGCAAATCACTACATGGTATAAAACAAAGTCGCTTTCCGCTGCCTGTTTGTCCCTATGTATGCTTAGATATTTAAAACTACGAACGGATGTTGATGCAGTTTTTTAAATGGATAAGTGATTCAAAACTAAGGTTTATATGTATAAAAATTCACAAAATTCCCACGGGAACGGGCACAGCGCGGGTAAACCCATAGTGCGCTGCTAGTCATGGAAGCTTGTTCTAACTTATATCCGCGCCATCTATTGGCAGGTGCACAATAGCAAGCAAATAGACAGGCAGAAGTTTTGCAATTTATTTTTAACTGCCGCTAGTTTATTTTCATATTCAGGTGCTAATAACCCAAGTAACATTTAAGCGGAAAAATATTATATATACGAGCGCATTACCAGCTATAAGCTTAATAAATGATGTACAAGAGTGTAATAATATGTTTAGGACTGTACTAAAGCATAACTGTACAACTGTTTACAGTATAGCTGATTAACGGCTGTATAGCGCCTAAATTTGTACCTTCAGCTTTTAAATAGCATTAGAAAACGCTAAAATACAGACAGCGGCGTAAAGAACTGCGTTCAGCATACATATACGACAATAACTGTATATTGCTCTCAAATTATACTTTTGTATAACCTACTTCTGTACAAGAGCATTAAATATTGTTATAGCCTGAGTATTGGTGTAAAATTACTCTATTGTTCAGCCTTCAAGTTAAGCTTGATAATAGCTGTACAACGGAAATCTAGGATACTCTTAGCAAGCAATTCCCTTTATAATAGTGTAATACAATTCTATCTCATGTAGAAGAGTTTAGATTTACTCCTTTTTAAAGCCTTATGCGATTGGCGTACATTTTTCCCTTTTTACAGTTATTCGTGTTTTAGAAGATTAAAGAGTGTTGGCATACGCAATTATCCAGCTTATCGATTATTTTGAAACTAATATAGCCTAAAATCAGCCTATTTATTGGATACAAAAATATAAAAATAGACTTTTATTTTAGTATTTCTACTTTTTTAGAGCCTAATAGTTATATTATTATACTTATCAAAAAAATCATTATAACTAGAAAAAAGATATAAATGCCATCAACAAGGAATCGGATTGTTTTATCGAAAATATTGGAACACTTTTGATAAAACAATCCGATTCCTTGCTCACCGCCTTACGGGCCTTGGTTTGGGTCATAATGAGGTTTTCTATATTTTAAACTGAACCCTAATTAACTGTATTAATGAATATGACTAAGACTTTAAGACAGCTTCTACAGTACTTAAATACTAATGTACAGACAATATTACTCTTTAGGCTGAGATACGTTCTCAAATAACGACTCTGTTATGCAAAAAGCTGCATTAAGGGGTACTAGAAGAGCAAGAGCTGTATAAACTAAGGACGCCATTTTATCATAACCTATTAATTGCATTCCAAATTTACAAGATAATTTTTTGTTTATTTTTGAAATTTCAGTACAAATTTACAAAGGATTTTAACTGTATAGTACACACAATTACGTTTACTATCAATAGATCAGTCTAGGTTACTGTTATAACTGTTTTTAAATTTGATCACATATTTGTTGTTACAGAAAAAATGTATGTATATTCCATAAAACGAAGGGGCGTGAGTTTTGAGCTTAAAACTAGTATACATATTCACATAAAAATATCAGCCGCAAGCATAACAACAACGATAAACAGGAAAGAGTACTAAGTACCACTTAGTAATTAATATATTTTTTTTACTTATACTTCACATATGGTCTCTGCCTTGGCACATAGTAAATTAAGAAATAAAATGGAGAATGAATTCAACCACGAACACAATTATAATATATTTATTCTTCTATTAAGATTTTCACAAGCCTGAGTCGGTATAAAAGAATAAAAAGGAAAATTAGAGAATGGCTGTATAAAAGTATCTAAATAGTATCTAAGCCAGCTAATAGTACAGCTATTATAAAGCTGTTATACAGCTAAATCTACACCTAAAGCTGTATAATTTTGGGGCCCATTTCAGAGTTATAAGGGCTGTATAGCTTGCTATACAGTCTTTATACAGCACGTTTAACAGTCTGTAGTAAACAAATAGTCCATAATACAGCTTATAAACAATTTAAAATGTTACTTGGGAATCTATCTGCTAATGTTCTCCGACTCGGGATTTCATAACTGGGATTTAACGCATGACTATACGCCCGGAATCCTTCGTCATTTACAATGTTGAAGGGCTGAAAATCTTTCGTGATCATTTTTAATAAGCAATTATCAATATTAGCTTTCTCATGCGATGTTACTTTTCGATTTAAATATGTGGACACTAGCCTTGGGACTTTTCTTGGAGGGCTTTTTGACCCAGTTACCGCTACCGAACCTACCGTCACCGAAGCTGCCGCCACCAAAGCAGATGCGGAGGATGCGGAGGATGAGGTAATAGCGTTACTACCACCAGGGATGTTAGTACCATGCAAATTTAAATTATTATTATTATTTACAATATTTACATTGCCAGTTGTCCGTCCGGATTCCGATCTACAAAACTCTTCGTACACTGATAAATGTTTTTGTTTTAAATGTAATTTTAAATTTGTTATCGTGCTTTTGTATGAAAGTGTCTTTTTACAGTAATTGCAAACTGCTTTTTTATCACATACATTGTCCACAGTAAAATAATTCCAAACGGCGGCACTTCGAGCTCGCGACATTTTTCACAAATATGTTTTTACAATTTTATAACTTAAAAACTATTTTACACACACAATAAATTTATTATTTACAACACTTATTAACTTTTGCATCAACTTTTTCGAGTAAGAAAATTCAAACAAATACGTAACGTAATTTCGCAATCAAAACAAACTTTCTAATGAATGAATATACACCATTATAACAACAGCGAAGACATGAATCTATCTTCATACGAATATAAAATCAAAATTATAATAAACTGTTGTATTTTAATGAAAGTAAAATTTGCTCTTGTACTTAGTAATTTAAAGTTCATATTCGTCTAACGCTCTACGATGTGAAGTTCGCTATCATTATTTTTTAACCTTGACCTTGAACCTTGAATAGTTGAATTTGAGTCGACATCGGCTTCGGTTCGGTCCGTTCGGAAATCATCGGAGATACTCGGTACCGGTAGTTTCTAGTTCTACTCTACTAGTTACCGAGTATCTCCGATGATTGCCGAATCGAGGCGCACGATTATAGGTAGGTACGTAATAAATATGTCGGAGCGTAGCATCAGTGGCGCCACACCAGATAGCGGTTTATCACGTCACTACATTATTTTTAGTCTGTAGTCAATTTAATCAAGCTGTCAGTTGATCTATCAGTCATTCTGTTTACGTTCAGAAACGTCAAGCGGGTAGCTTGGGTGAGGTCGATGCGGGGATGGCAACACTGTATAATGTTCGTGCTTATCCTGATGTGAATGTGACATGATTCCCGATAAATATTACAACAGTCTTTGTCGAAAATAAATAATGGTTGTTGTTGCTATAAAATTATAATGAAATATATTATTTGTTGTATGTTATAACGCCCAAGTGTATTCATTGTTTGTTTGATCCATCTATTCATTCATTCAGTCTATGTGCGCCGATTGTGTGAGCCGGTGGTGTCGACAGCGCATGCGTGCAGCGCTCGCGTCAAACTTCGAAAACAAAATATAAACAAAGTGAATAAACCGTTTCTACTAATTTTCGTTTATTTATTACTGAAATATTAAATGAACATTGATTATATGGTCAAATAAGTGCGAGGAATTGTGCAACGAATTTGCTAGTGAGTATTTTTTTCTTTTTTCGTTTTGCATGCTTGAGTCTGCAACCGTGCCGCATTTGATTTTATCCAAATGGAATTTGTTTAAATTATTTTATTGTTATCTTGACGGTCAGATTTTGTTTTTATTATATTCGTATAGATACATTGGGAGTATTCCTTCCAATTCTAATTTTGTTAGGGTAACTCATGAAGAACCTACCTACCCAGGTACCCAGGACAAATTTAGATTTTAGATAGTAGGTAGGTAACTACTTACATATAGGATAGTTTTTACGAAAAAATATTGAGAAGGAATACCTACCTACAGTTTACAGAATCGTATAACTAAAAGATATGAAAGAAAACTTGATACTTATGTACCAAACACCTAGATAAGTATACCTATATACTTACCTAATACCTACTACCTAATAGGTGAATGTCTAATTTTATGTCTATCTAGGACCATCCATACCTACCTACAGTCACAAACACATAATTATTATTAAGTATTGATACTTTTTAATAACTGAGTACCTACATAGGTACTTAGTATTTTATCATTTGCTAAAGTCTTATGTTTGTTTGTTATTTTACAAGCTAGTATAGGTAAGTAACTAATATAATAACTATTAATAGGTACCCTACCCTACATAGTTATTACCTACGTCTGTCTGCATCAGTGGGTAATGTCGAACAAGACCATTTTCGCTGTTCTTACGACCATTAGGTAGGTACCTTCCTACCTATGTTGATACTAGCACAAAATACCTTTACTAGATAGGTGTACGTAGGTAGGTAGGTATCTACCTACCTTATTTATTCACAGTCACCAATGTTGGCGATGACACCTACCTACCTACTATATAGATAGTAGGTACTCTAGGTACTTACTAGTTTGTACACATTTCGAATAGAAACTAGGTAACCATCATTTATACCTACCTACCTACTTTGCTTGTGACATTTCGGGGTTTCATAACCTTACTGTACCTACTAGGTAGGTACTATATAGGTACTTTAATCTAGATACTTAGGTACCTACCTACCTAACCTCCTCTACTTACCAACTTAACTAAGACCTAAGCCACAGTACATCCAGTATTTTAACTCCATATAAACGGCCGAAACGCGAGTTATACCTACGCGCTTCGACCGTGGTACACTCCTGGCACAGCCTAAGCACTTACCTAGTAGGTAGGTACCTACCTATCTCTATGTAAAATTGTCGGTCCCGGTTGTTTAAATCGTCAGACTATGTCGGAGGCCTTGAGGCGGTCTAAAACTCCGACACCAGGGTTGGCCACTGACCTGCTCGAAGTTACTATATCTAGGTATTAGCTCGTAGGTACATAAACAATATTAGACATGTAATCCACCCCATTTTACCCAGCTTCCTGTATTGTCAAAATGATAGGCTTCTAGACTGGATTTCGGAAGTCGGAAGGTTGCGCGCGTCTGGCTGGCGACAGGATCAGATCAATGTCTCCGACAAAATTGAAGTAGGTAGAATAGGCATTTTTTCTATAGCCTTACCCTTTAATCCTATCCCTATTTCATACATTCGGATAACAATATGTAGGTAGGTACTTTATAGGCCTAAAGAGGAACCTTTTAATCCTAGGTTCTTAGGTTTCTTTTAAGGATAATTAGGTACAAGTTTCTTTTACTTTTTTTTTACATGCGAAAACATAATTAATGGTGTTTTAGATTTATACCTACCTAATTTGTTTTTTCCTTAGTCTAAGTTACACTGTTTGTTTTCCAAATAAAATAAAACTAGCAGCGCCCCGCGGTTTTACCCGCGTTGTGCCCGTTCCCGTGGGAATTTCGGGAATTTTTTTTTACATAAAAACCTTCCTCTTGAATCACTCTACCTATTACAAAAAACCGCATCAAAATCCGTTGCGTAATTTTAAACATTTAAGCATACAGACAAACAAACAGACAAAATAGCGACTTTGTTTTATACCTACTATACCTATGTAGTGATAAAAGGTTGTTGGTACTAGGGTACTTCATAAATTCAGATAGGTAGGTACAATATATTCGTACCCATACCTACTGTTATTTACCAATTAGGTAAGTACCTACCTAGGTTAGGTTTAGGTTTTATCCTAGTTGTTTTATTTGACAGACTTTCGATTCTTCCGTTCGGATTTACTTACTAACATAGGTAGGTAGGTACTTAGGTAAATTACGTAGTAGGATAAACATGAATCATTAGTTTACCACGAATAAATGAATTTACCTTCCTAAGGTTAAGAATGTATTAAGTGACGCATTAAATAAGCTCTGTAGGTATCTACGCATACACCTGACTATCTAGGTAGGTTCCTTACTACGTAGGTGCTTATACCAAGATTACTGTATAGTGTATAGGTAGGTAATCACCGAAATGATAGCTCATACCATTTGGTACCTTCAAAGTCTGTTCTTAAGTTTATCTCTTGCCAATTTGATCTACTACTGATTGTAGGTACATACCTAGGTCATACTAGGTATTAAGATAAATTTAATATGGTTAAAAATAAAAACATTATAGGTAGGTACCTCTATATAATATTTTCCTCATTAATTTAACTATTTGATTAACTATATAACCAAGATCTACCTACCTACACTCGCACAAGTAATTTTGAAAAAGGAAAATCTAATTTCCTTAAAACCCTATCTATTGTATTATCAGCCAGTTGAAAAGTACCTACCTAGATAGGTAAATAAGGCTCGCCTTTCCTTACCTATAAAGAAACGTAGAGTGAGTCACGCACAGTAAGGAAACCTTATATTACCACTTTTCTACATTAACCCTAATATTCGTGCTGATTCCTGCCATTTCGTATTTCGTGTCTGTTTTTCATTTGTATAAAAATAATATCAGAAACTTCTCCGAAAAGAAATCATTATTTTGCTTCTAAAAACACGAAGTTTTTTGCTTATTATGATAAAACATGGTTTAGGGCCAAACCACAACTTGTGGTTGTCTTTTAGCTGTTTGAATCAGAACATTTATAAACAAAGGCGGCAAAAACTGTACACTTCTTGAATTGAATTCAACTTTTCGGATATTTTTTGCTTTAAGATTTCCATTTTCCATGGCTGAAACTTCTCGAAATGATACAGTTTATTTGAAAATAGAATTCTACACGAATTTCTGTAATCTGTCACAATAGTCGCAATTCTAAATTCGAATACAAAAGAAACAATTTATATTAAATCGGTTCATTGAACTGGTGCCAAAGATAGTAGAGCAGCTGATGTGATGGTCATTATTCCTACCTACTTGGTAGAACATAGTTCTCTATTTGAATCGTGTGGGAAGCCATTTTGCGAAGTTAGCTGCCAGTTACTTTGCTTCCTACTCTTGTTAAATCAAAGACCTCTTTGTCGCTAGCTATAAGTTGTCTTTTTAGACTGATTTAATCACCTACAACATAAACGTATAAGTACTAGTTAGGACCTATTTATTTATTTATTTCATGTGGGTAGTTTTAATTTACGCCATTTAAACAAAAAACTGCTTCATTTTAACACAATTTAAATAAAATAATCGAAGTCAAACAAGTGACTAATATTTTCTTCGTTTCTTAGCCAGTCATCGATGTGTATCATCACTACATAGTATAAAACAAAGTCGCTATTTTTGTCTGTTTGTCTGTATGCTTAAATCTTTAAAATTACGCAACGGATTTTGATGCGGTTTTTTGTAATAGGTAGAGTGATTCAAGAGGAAGGTTTTTATGTAAAAAAAATCCCGAAATTCCTACGGGAACGGGCACAACGCGGGTAAAACCGCGGGGCGCTACTAGTGTGATGATAATTTTGAACTGTCATCAAATCAATAGGTTACCTTACTTTACCTACTTACTAACTAATTATAACATTAAATCCTTTAATAAGTTAACTAAATAGTTAAGAACAGGTAAACGCGCCACGGATATACGTCGGCGTCTAGATAAGCTAAACAGCCGCTTCCTGTATGTGCGTGCAGTGACCATGAATATGTATTACCATAGATATTTTATTTGTATGTTGCTAATTATGAAAATAACTTAGTCTTATCTTGATTTGTGAATCTGTGTTGAATTCGTTGGAATAGTTAACACTTCTATCACTTTAATTGGTTGTTTGTTTTTTTTCAAATGAGAGATTTTTAAGTTTTATTTAGTTTAATCATTACGGAAGTAATGCTTCTAATTTAGAAAATAAAATAAAAATCTTCAATACAGTGTCAATATCATGGTCTAAATTTTTTTGGTCCAGTTCCTAGGTATTTGATCATCAGAAAAGCAGCAATCTGACTTTCAGTATTTCTATAACAAACTAGGTATTACACACAAAAAATCAGTACTTCTCCGGTAAAATGAATTCTTTTATTCATTAGGTATTTAAGTTACCGATTAAATTTTTTACCTCACTTATCCCCAAACATCCCAAACGATGGTTGACACTACACAATGGCGTTAACTCCACCCGACCTCGACCTCTGCTGTACTCAATACCATTATATTTTTAGTTTATCCTACTGTGAATCATGGACCGGATTACAGAATTGTCTAAGTTTAATGATATGGCGCTTTGTTACCGCGACAGTTAATTTATAATTATTAATAACTTTTTTGTGCGAAAAGACTTTGACTTTGAAGTAGGTTTTTATCTTTTTACTACTTTCTTTCTACTACTTTACTTTTTTACTTCGCGCCTGGGTGTTGTGCCCGTTCCCGTGGGAATTTCGGGATGACAATAGTAATACAATCTTCCTGTAGAACGTGACTAGGTATCTATTGCAGAAATAATTATTCTGATTCTGAAAACGAAGAAGATAAACTCTTCCGTTTTATTATATTAGTTACTAGCAGCGCCCCGCGGTTTTACCCGCGTTGTACCCGTTCCCGTGGGAATTTCGGGATGAAAAATAGCCTATAACCTTCCCGTTGAATGTGGCTATCTATTACAAAAAGAATTATTCAAATCGGACTGATACCTAATTCCTGAGATTACCTCGAACATACAAACAAACTTACAAATTTTACCTCTTTATAATAATAATTTATTTATTCTCTCACCACAATATACATAAATAATTTCTACAAATGATACATAATTCAGGATAATATTAATAAAGATGTGTAAATGTCGCCTTGCGTACACTACTTAGTTAAGTAACAATAATTAATTAGTCACTTACTTCATTATCTCTAATAGTGAGCTTTCATTCCTATCCTACTAATAAGTATTATAAATGTGAAAGTTTGTGTCGAGGTATGTATGTATGTTTGTTACTCTTTCACGAAAAAGCTATTGGATCAAACTTTACGGTAATATAGGTTATACATCAGAATAACACATGGGATACACTTTATCCCGAAATTCCCGCGGGAACGGGCACAACGTGGGTAAAACCGCAGGGCGCTGCTAGTAGATTTATATCTTTGTTTATTTCTATGTAAGTGACTCGATAGCTTACTCATTGTTTTCTGTTTATCAATATACAAAGTTATGTTTGTTTTTCGATGGCAAACGGACTTGTTTTCCCGACGAGAAAGGATCCTATTTTTCTATAATATTATTTATTAGTTTTAGTTTGAAAGTTAAGTTATAGTTTTGTTTCTTACTTAGTCGCACAAATATCCAGAGAAATTTTGTTTTCAAAATATTAGTGACATAATTTTGGTTAAGTATTTCTAGATAAGGTACGAAGTATGAATAAATATATAGATTGGTTTGCTGTTTAACTTTAATATCCTTAAGTTTAGGGTAAATTACGACTGTAGGGCGTGAAAGACCTTTCTCAATTTTTCCAAAAATAAATAAATATGTATCCCAAAACAAAAAGTACCTACTGTAGGACATAAAACAACTTTCTCCATTTTTCAAAAGTAACCATAAATGCCTGCCAACCGAACCTATCCGAAACCTAAGAACATCGTAAACGTTTTGCTCCCATGAAAGCCACGAGTCCAAACATAATATTTCCCATACTCTACTCTTATTTGGTAACAGTCGTGGGAGCAGAGAGGTGCTAATGATAACAAGGATAGTACTACCGTTCTCAGTTTTTATAACTATTGTAAAACTATCGAGGATTTATGGAAGTTGGTAGTTCTGGAGTTCGAAAGTGGCACTGGTAGTAGGGGTCATTGGAACTCAGACTTTCATAGTGTTATATAATTAATTATTTACCACTTACGTTCATAATGCGAAAAGTAATTAAAATCCAAAGTATTGTTTCAAATTGTAAAGTAAATCTGAAATGTAAGTTCCTGGTAAAAGTAAGTTTGAGTAGGTCAGTGGCCAACCATGGTGTCGGAGTTTTTAGACCGCCTAAAGGCCTCCGACATGGTCTAACGATCGAAACAACCAGGACCGACAATTTAACGTGCCTACCGAAGCACGGTAGCGCTCAGATAGAAATGCCACTATCGGCGACCCATCCAAGTAGGGGTCGAGCTGCACGTTGCTTAACAATCGCAATGAACTAACATCGCTTAGTCAAACTACGCCATGAGCGCTAAATTTCCTGGTAAAACGTTGTCATGTTTAGTATAAGTTATAAACTCTTTGAAAATCCACGTTTGACAAGAACGAAAATAGATTCTTTGAAGTCATTAATAAAGCTACTTTAATCTTGAATACGCTTAAAGTCAACAAATTGTATGTTTCAAACATTAAAACGAGATCTCGTATTTTAGAAAATCCCTTTAACCTTTGCTTTTAACGTTCTGTCATATCTTTCTTCGTTTGCTGACGTTATTTTCGTACTTAACTCAATCCGAATGGTTTTAATTTCGTCTCGTAAAGGCAACCATAAAATTGTTCATATGACCCTACTTCGACAGTTTAAATAACCCTGTTCGTGTGTAAAAGATCGTATGAATTGGCATCACTACATAGTATAAAATAAAGTCGTCTCTTTTTCGTGTCTGTCACACTGTTTGTCTGTCTGTATGCTTAAATCTTTAAAATTACGCAACGGATTTTGATGCGGTTTTTTGTAATAGGTAGAGTGATTCAAGAGGAAGGTTTTTATGTAAAAAAAATCCCGAAATTCCCACGGGAACGGGCACAACGCGGGTAAAACCGCGGGGCGCTGCTAGTTGCTTTTATAAAGCTTATTCTTAACAAGCATTTAACCCTCTGAAATTTTGTTAACTTAGCAAACGAGGTCATAGCATTAAGTTTTAATGAATAATCCATTTAAAATGGCACCCTCATACTTCTGTTGAAGTGGGGACTCTATGTAAAGGGCCAGCCCGACCCTTCCATTAAAATATACGATTCAAGGCGAAAATGGAGACGTTAATATCCTGCCTTGTATTTTCTTTAAATTAACACTGATGCTTGAATTACTTCGTTCTTTGTGTATGATCGATCGGTTGATTCATTCTGATTAATATTGCATTTCCTTCCATAAATATTGAACGTTCAAAAAACCACTTGAATTCGTTGAATTTGTATCACTGTTCCAATGATCCCATACTGATTCATCTAAATAAAGAATCTAATTCGGAACGTGAAAACAAGTGTTCCATTCCCAGGGCATAACAAAATCAACACTAGATAAAACCGAGTACATTACACTACGTACATTTGTTAGCCTATTCATAATTTAACAAGTGGTTAAGACGTCTGACTCATGTATTTATTTCATAACATGGTTAAGACATGTCGTGACAGGTCACACTATTCGTGTCTTGAACTTGACTGATCTTACCATTAGTTAGTCAGATGCGGGCTCAACAAAACTGTATGGATTGTTATAATTAGTTGAATTAACCGTTGGCATGTGAAATGATATCAACTGAGAGGAAACAGTAATTTGAGATGGAGGAAGCATGTGAGTTTGTTAATGTTGATGAACTTTGAATGGGTTACGCTTGTTTGTGATTCGCAACTGGCGCTTCCAATGAAATAATGACAATGTATTAATATGTAACGATATTATTGGAACTTCGTGTTCGGCTTTTGTATTGTATGACTGTTTGTATTAATTGGTAACAAGCACCGTATAGATATCTGATTAAATTTTTACGTATAAACAGTTAATTAGATTTCAAAATGGATAGTGTATATTTTTCTGAAACAAATTGAAATACTCGATTGGCGTTTGTGTTTTTTGAAGATAAATCTAACAAAAATATGTACTTACATACCACTAAGTTTACTGATAAATAAATTACTTTAAAAGGGAACAACGTTTTGGAGTGTCATCTACATAAAGCAATTTTAATTGGTGACATTCCAAAATAACAACTTTCAAATCAAATACATGTTCGTGTTCTGTTTTACTTAAGGTTTACACTTAACGACTACCAAATCTCGTTTCATTAAGTATCCAGTTCAGAATTGTCCGGACCAATTACTTCTTTCGTGCGAGCGTTTAATCTTCCAAAGGAAGTAACTGATTAACAGGTTTTCGTATCTTTATGAGTAGCTGTCTCAGATTCATATCCAGAGTCAATTTTAAGTGGAACAATTAACCAATCTTTATTGAATCTTTCTTTGAGTCTTTTATTTGTTTTATTAATATTGCTTCTGCAGTTCTAACTTAATTTATCTCTTTAATCGTTTCTTCTATAACTTCACTTAACTTAACCATTACGTAACATCGTCTTAGTTTTTGAATTTTCAACTTATTTCTTTGAAGCTAAGAAGTTTTAAAAAAGATTATAATTAAGGCTTTTTATTACCCTTAAGTTATTTAAGTGCCAATTAGACTGCCTTGTTACACAAAGAAGTTTCTCTAGGGTTTAATAAAATGCGAAATTGGTTACAGGTGCGATTTTTAACAAGTCCTCGTTGCTATAGACTATTAACAAGTAGGTATCATCTCTAAGTATAGATGAAGGATCAAGATGTTAATGATAAAACAAGTTAACGTTTGTTAAGATATACAAACATGGATTATTTGCGTTAATGACCCCTTACGGTGTTCGCAGCGGATATCCTTTCATATGTAGAGGAAACTACACCCGGTATTTTAATCGAACGGCTACTGTTCGTAATTTTTTTTTCAAGAACACATTTGCGTGTCGAAAATTACACGAAGCAGAAATATTGAGAGCAATTTCCATAATTGTGCACTAAAATTATGTAAATTGATACCAATTGTAGCCGCAGTGGCAGCAGTTTTGAGAGCACACGTCTTCCGGATTGTGTTGGCTGTGAAAATTAGAAGCCATATGTGATACACTTTACGTGTGGTGTGGCTAAGATTGGGAAATATTGGAAGCATTTTTCTCGTAAACGATGAATTACACCGTTAATAGCACATTGTTCTCCTGACGTCTAATATCCTTAAGGAACGAATCCAATTAGTTGCCTAACGATAATCGCCGTCACAATAAATCAGGAAAAATTTAATAAATCGTTACCTTCATTACACCAAAGTATATTCTCTAATAGAATTTCCGGAGCAGAATTTACCTTCTAATTTTATAGGCCTTGTTCGCCTCCGGCAAAGTGTAAGACGTAAGACCAACCCATTAATCAGGAATGCCTCTTAATTTCGAAAAATACAACACCTGCAATTTGATTTCAAATCAATAATCATTGATGTTATTAGAAGTCTTCCAATTTAAATAATTTTGTTTTTTTTGTAAGACTTCTTCGGGTGCTTGCCCCTGGCAGGTTAACTGGTCAAATCACCCATGATGATGAATGATTACTGAGATTTTGTATAATGACGGCTGCGGACAAGCTCCCAACCGACGGCCAAACACTGGCTACATGTTTCCAAGTTTTTTTTGTGCTCTGTGCGATGTAGTAAGTAATCAATCAGCCATTATAGGTAAGCACGATAGATTCTTTTGTTAGCTTAGGAAGTTTTAGAAATTTCTTTTTTGAATATTTCTTATCTCGATGTAATTACCGTAATCCAGAAACACAATAGCTTCCAAATTCTGCTTGTAATTTACTCAAGCTTCTAGTTAAATCATTTTTTTTTTCGTAGTCATGACTCAATTTTGATTTGCAATTATGTATCAAATTATTATCGACCCTTTGTATATTTGATTCAATGACACCGTTATTTACTTTCCAAATTGTATCTTTTCAAATACCATCATGGTATTGTTTCATATGGCAACACAAACATTGTAATGTATTGTTCTTCGGCATATTGTTTCGATTCATTAATATTGATTAACCATTACAATTTTATGTGTAGGCGTGTGGTTCCATTGTGAGTCTCAAATAATGCTTCAATTTGAGATTCGATATGTTGGAAATGTACATGTATTTGAAACAATAGTTTAATAAGTATTCACTATGAAAATAGTACTATGATTTGTTTGTTTTCTCGCTGTCGAGTGGAACTCGATAAATCATAAGTATCATAACAGAACATTTCGAAGAATATTTTTCTTGCTCCAAGTTAACGGTCTCAGAAAAATATATTTTTCTTTAAAAACTTTTTCCAAATTCAACAATTCATTGTAACGAACCGCCATTCACTCGTTCACATCAAAAACTGGCAACACTGACAGGTGTGTTCCCGTCGTGCCCCTTTTTTCAACGTCCGTTCCTGTTTTAAACTTTTCGGAAAACGACCTTTCCGCCACGGTTGTGTGCAATCCAAATTCTACCTTACTATCCTCAGTTTAACCTCTACAATTCCTTGCCAACACTTTTAAATTTTACAAGAGTTGCAATGAATGGATCATTTCCCTCACAATGTGCTTCAACGGTTATCCTTCCTCGTTACCGAAAAAGCAAGTTTAAGTCTTAAGCTTAAGTCTTCAAATGGATTCGTTGTTTCTGCGATACGTAGCTCTTTGATTATGTTGTGTTCCTTTTAATTTATTTTGGGACCTTCAAATCTCAGTCCGGTTGTGATATTGTTTGGAACTTAAATCAGTTTTAGCAAGTTGTAGTGGGGAACTTTGACAGAGTCTAACATTTTGATTATTATTGTTCCCTTTGTTTGAAGAGGTGTTGAAGAGGAGTTCTGAGTTTAAATTCAAATTAAATGGGCTATAAATAGGTCAGCGAGTCCTCCCTTTTCGGTCTCTAAGTAAAACTCTAAGCTTAAAGTAAGAAAACAAACGGGGTCCATATATGTTTTAGTCGTGTTTGGATAAAATTTATATACCTACGTATTTTGTACTATTTGTATGTATATTTAATAAGTATCTTAAAATATTTTTGTGCATCACTATTTATAGCATAAGGCGATAAGACTTAAGTGAAATAATGATTCCGATATTCACCAGTAAAACTTTGTTCATCGACTTTATCTTGAAAAAGTTGAAGCAATTGAACAACTTACTTTAAAAGTTTAATAATTAAAGTAAAACAAATCAGAGTTGTTAAAGATAACGGCTTTTGAGCAGCTTTATAACTAACCCATGAGATTTCCAATCAAGCGTACGATGTTATTGATCAATGCGTGTGAAGCGTAGAAATTGATTGAATTTGCTGTGAAGAAAAATGCTTTTATGGAATCGCGAGTCTTGTGTTTCACAAGGCATCAAAAACGTAAGATTTTACCCATCTTTCCGCTTATAACTTTATCCCATTTGAATTTTATATATTAGCGGTATATGTACTATCTATACTAATATTATAAAGAGGTAATTTTTTTAAGTTTGTTTGTATATTCGAGGTAATCTCAGGTCTAATTATCAGTCCGATTTGAATAATTCTTTTTGTAATAGATAGCCACATTCAACGGGAAGGTTATAGGCTATTTTTCATCCCGAAATTCCCACGGGAACGGGTACAACGCGGGTAAAACCGCGGGGCGCTACTAGTCGTACATACATATCGTCAATCTATTCTAAACTTAATATTATAAAGAGGTAAAATTATTTTGTTTTTGGGCTATCTTAGAAATAAAACAATCCGATTTGAGTAATTCTTCTGATAGCCTCATTCAAGGGGGTGGTTATCAGACTATTTTTTATCCTGAAATTTCCTCGGGACCGGGCACAGCGCGGGTAAAACCCAGGGGGTTGCTAGTGATATATATAAAAATTTACCCGTACATGTAACGTACGTTACACTCTTATTACTCAGTAGTTAAGCAACATATGACTCGAAACTTTTAGCTCTTAGCTCATGAAGATACTAAGTAGTTATGATTAGTACTTAGTCAAAAGCTACAAATTCCTACTTCTGATGGTCTCATAATGCTAGAACTAACTACAACAATGCATTAGCGTTTTTACGAAACTTTTTATAACATTAGTCATTACGTGGGTTGGACTATAGAGTGCATTCACTTGTTACTACAAAAAATTAGGTAATCTATATAGAAGGCTAGTCGCGCCTCGCGGTTTTACCCGCGTTATACCTGTTTTCTCGGGGATTTCGGGGAATTGAAATATAACATAATCTTCCTCTTGAACATAGCTATCCGATACAAAAAGAATTATTCGAATTCGACTGATAGTTCCTGAGATTTTCGTGTTCAAAAAAATACAAAAAAATAAATTCTCCTGCTTTATTTTTTCAAGTATGTAGTTACCGATGGATTATAAAAACTGAACCGTTACCAAGTATTAAATTCAATCGCTGAATTATTACACCTACTTTGAAAAGAATGCCGATAGAGGCAGAAAGAGGACAATTTACTGCTCTTACAGTGGACGAAGTTATTTTTATTACTTGAGGTATATCATTGTTATTGGTTGTATTTTTATTACTGCCCTTGACAACAGCAAATAAGAAATTCTAGAAGGGATTTTATAGAATAGAAGCATAGACACGTTTTGCTTAAACTTGCTTTTATTTAGAACTAGCAGCGCCCCACGGTTTCACCCTCGTTGTGCCCGTTCCTGTGGGAATTACGGGATGAAAAATAGCCTTTAACTTGTAGTCCCACCGTATTCCCTTCGAATGTGGCTAGCCATTACAAAAATAAATATTCTAATAAAATTGGTAGTTTCTGATATAATCGCGTTCAAACAAACAAATAATCAAACTGTTCAGCTTTATATCTTAACTAGCAGCGCCCCGCGGTTTTACCCGCGTTGTGCCCGTTCCCGTGGGAATTTCGGGATTTTTTTTACATAAATACCTTCCTCTTGAATCACTCTACCTATTACAAAAAACCGCATCAAAATCCGTTGCGTAATTTTAAAGATTTAAGCATACAGACAAACAGACACGAAACAGAGACGACTTTATTTTATACTATGTAGTGATACATATACATAAAAACATATATGTACGAGTATATAAAATTCTCGAGTCACAATGTTAGTTACCATACTCCCCCGAAATGGCTACACCGATTTTCATGAAATTTTGTGTGCATGCAGTAGGTCTGAGAATCGTTAATCGTTCAACATCTATTTTTCATACTCCTAAATGTTAAGGGTGGTCCACGCCTTCATTTGTATATGGCAAAACAACGTTTGCCGGGTCAGCTAGTGTTATCATTCATTTCTATATAATTTTTCAAGCAAAATAATACCAATCAGAATTTCTTTTTGTTACTTTAACCATATATCGATATTACACCTCAACGTGTACGATACCCTTCATACATCAGATCGTAGTTCGAAAACCATTTGATTTTCTCGCCTTTATTTGTTCTATAAATTTAATATATCATCGGTAACCATTTTTATTATATGATTCTGATACAAAATTTATGAGAGCATCGCTTCGGTGCTCTGTTCAAATAAATCATTCGCATTTCCATCGGTGCTGTCTAGAATTCTAGATGTACAGTATAACTCATTGCTTCTTATTAAGTGCTAGTTTTTGCCAGTCTGGTTCTTGTAATTTAATGTAATGACTAATGAGATTTCGATATCGGTGTTATTACAGTGGTTCATTAAAACCGCACTATAAAAGTCCAGTTTTTTATCAAAGTAATGTCCCACTGCTGGGTCCTGGTTGTTTCAATCGTTAGACCATCGGACGCCTTTAGGCGGTCTAACAACACCAGAGTTGGCCACTAATCTACTCAAACTGAATGAACGAACAGCTGGGCAGTCCTGTCTCACTGAAGATATCAGTACAGTTACAGTAAACAGTTTCCAATGACTGTATATAAAAGTAAATAAGTGTGAATTAGTTCCAGAGACATCGACAGCATCTGTTGTACATCCAATCTCACCTGTCGATTACCCCTACAGTAATGTGCGGTGAACGATTAACGCTAGCGTAGCAAACCGAATCGGAAACAAGGCCGATGGAAACTGGCGTGCTCCGTTTAATTACGGAATAGCCATTCTGATGCGGAACCTCTATTAACGGTGAAGATGAGGAGCCATGCGCCGGAACATCCGCACGCAACCACCGCACCAATGCTCTATGCAATGTCTTTCTAGAGCAAATTCTCTATGACCCTTTAACATCTTAACACCGTTCTTATTTCTAACTCAATTACACGTCTTTTAAGTTCACGACCCTTAAGGTTTATAAAAAGAATTCTCCAAGAAAAGTTACACAGATAAAAGTAAAGATGTTTTTGTCTGTTTCTTGCTCGGTAGCCGTCGGAATGTTCACGGTCGGTGGTTTCTTTCGAAACACTCTTGGGCGTGCTAGTGCGAATGTTTTTACTTGAAATGCCTTTGAATTCGTGTCGGGAAGTGTCCGAATTTGACACCCCAAAGATTTCTTCGATATCTTCATTATATTTTCATGTCATTCTGGAAGCAGTGAGCCTCATCAATAAGAGGATCCATTGCGATTGCGACATCTGTAGCTGAATACTAATGAACCACTGAGCTCAGAATCATGAGAGAATACTTAATTGTATCGGAATTCGTCAGATTTTGCTGACGAAAATACGTTTTTGAAATATACTACTTCTGAGTGTGAATTAAACATTAGATACTGTACTGAATGAAAGCAATTCGCCGGTTTCTCACTATTAAAGCAATTAGCATACCTTTGTAACACATGAGTCACGGGTACTAATAAAATATATCGTGCTTTATTTTTAGCGTATCTCTTTTTATCTGCTACTTTATAGTAGCTGATATCTACAAGATCAAATCGTCCAGAAAAAAATAAAGAATTCTGGTTTCAAAATTCGAAGTTAGGAATTCAAAATCCAGCTTCTGATTTCAAATGAAGTCCTTATCACTAATCCTACATCTGTCTGGCCAGATATTGGCATCGTTACTTGATATTTTAAGGCTCATTTGCACTTGTGGGTAGAATCGTGAAGTCGTGACGTCACAGGTGCAGGGGCGTTGCTCTCTCGCTTCAGATAAGTCGTGTTGTGGCCGTGACATTTGAATTAGGAACGTGCCGTGATTGGCTCGAGATTTGAGTAAAGATGACAGTTTTTGTTTTTGGCGCAGATTGTAATCAAATTGCCTAAAATAAAAAGTATTATTTACCAGAGAAATTGTACGTTTGCCGATCTCTGTGGCCCAAAAGTGTACACTATAATGCGTTATTAGAAGCTATCGGTTCAAATCTGCATCATTAATGGCTCTATTATTATAATGTGACTTTAAATTCATCATCAAACAAAATGTTGATACGTAAAAGCACTCAACTTAATCAAAACTTAGCAATTATTTTCAAGTAATCATTTTCAAAAGCAACGACTACTAATTTACGTCAAAATTACATGCAATTTAAAATTCTCATCACACAAAACATGATGCGGATTAGAAAAACTGAAAAGGTACAAAAAAACGTATTAATTAAGTCTAAGCACATAATAATACGTGTTTCTATGCAACCTAATGCTATTATCATAGTTCATTCTTGTTAAAACATTTTTGCTAAGTTTTTTCCTCCTACTTTTTTAGCATCATTAGAATAAAGTTGTATTGAAATACATAACCTTTTCAATTGTGTCTCTTTTTGCTCGCTCAATTTACTTTAATCTTGTTCGTATAATCGTCGTATAATCTATAAGACTAAGTATTGTTATTATTTTCTCATAACATCTTTGTAGTAATTACTCCTGTAATTATAGGGTTAAGCTATGCTTGAAGTTCAAACTGAATTCTCATTATATGGTGAGTTTGCTGCGTCAGTGGCAACTTGGCAGGTGTCTTGTGGGATTAGATTTACTGGATGTAGCACTTGATAGTTTCCTTGGGCCGTTCCAATTTCGATTTAATGCACCTGAGATTTAAGTCGTAATCTGGATTAATCCTTGAGGTTTTTAGTTTCTTTAAGTTGGAGATTTTATTCTATGTGAATTAATGATAAGTAAAAAAACTTACTTTGGCTTGTAGAAGGCCTTAGCTTGCTCACTAAAGATATCAGTACGTTGTGGACACAAGCTTGCCTACTGTAAGTTTGTGATCTCAACCCCGCACCATGGTTGAAGAGAAAAATGGATTGAGTCTGAATATGCATCGCGTATACCGTAGTCTATTACTCAGTTTTAAAAGATATGTAGATCAGCATTTCTTACCGGCTTTTTGTATGTCATTTTTAACACCAAAGTCTGCTAAATGATCATTTAAATTCATATCCAGTTTCCGCAATAAGACTTCAATTTTATCTAATGAGTATTCCAGTAATCGCTTCCATAAAACGTTTTATATCTTTGTTAAATTTTAATATTGAATTCAGAATCGTGAGAGAATTCCTCTTTGACACGGTCGTTTCTAATTTTGGCAATAAGAATAACTTTAAAATGAGTTGTTAAGTTTTGTTTGAATAGGGTTCAATTCCCGGGTTGAGCGACGCACGTTTGTCATTTACTTTTCAAACATGGTCGCGAACTTTATCCGTAAACGTATTATCCGTTTTATCCAAAATGAGACTTATTATAAGTTTGAAGCGCATCGCAAATTTAGGAGATTTGACGACATATTATATTTTGAAACTAACATGTTATGAAAATTTTCTTCCTTACTTTACCAATATTTTTAGTGACAGGCCTTTGCCTAAAAGTGTGTTTGACTTTTTCTTTATTCCAAATGGGTAAGCTCATTTCAAAAATGGAATAACATCGACTTTTTTTTGTTCTTTCATTCTTTCAAATTTATTTATGTTCTTTCATCTTCTGAAAGTTCATTCCATTATCTAACTAATCTATGGCAAAACAATCGATCGAGTCCTTCAGCAATCTAATCCATCTCTAACCATTAGTAAACCGAGATTGAAGCTGAATTAGTGAAGCGAATGAACATAATCAAACAATCGGGTTTCACATGTCTCATTAGATTACATATTATATCTATTAATGTCCCTTACTCAAAATACTCGAAATTACGCTTAAATACACAGACATGCTATCCTAGCTTACTTGTTATATTAGGAAACAACAAGATAAAACTATCCATTCTGTCCTGTGTGTAAATTAACTCTACAATCTTTTTTCTTTACTTTATACGAGTAGTTAAGATTTTCCTCCAACTCTCAACCGCCATTGTTAAAAAATTGATGTTAAGTTTGACGTGTCTGTCTATGTCATTGTAGCTCGCAAAGATAGACCGCCGAATTTGTTTTTAAGGTGGTTTCAACAATACTTATTGTTTGTTTTAATATTATAGAAAAACTTGCTGACCTGGCAAACCTTGCTTTGCCATACAAAAATGAAGGGGTGGACCATCGTTAAGATTTAGGGTATGAAAAAATGACCTGCTGAATATGCAAATAAAATTTCATAAAAATTGGGCAAGCCAATTCGACGAGTATGGTAACTAACATTGTGACACGAAAATTTTATATGTATATAAGGTTTTTAGAAATTGGATGCATAGTTCTCATTACCTCATACATCTCAACCTAAACCTCTATCATCGAAACTGAATTTTCGCGATACATCACCATTTTTCAGAGTCCCATTAATTAACCAGTTTGCGCCAAATCTTGGGTCATTGTTCATAGACGTTGTGACGAATTTACAATCGATTGTTTGCGTTAACTAAATCTGCAGCACGAATTAAAAATTGGCTCCGTTTATTAAATCCGTGAGAACTACGGAATATGAAGCTATTGTTTAGTTTTAACGTTTTAATTTTGATGCTCCATCTCTATGGTGTAGGATTGCATAATACTTCAAATGAGTTTTGAGATTAGTTTGAATTTCGAAGTTACAACAATCATTGCGTCCTGTGACATTCGGCTAAAAAGCCCGACATATAAACATCGTTCTAAAAAGCCTCTATCTATGAGTAATGTGAAAAATACTATTCTGTAATAACTTTGTTCTGTAATAATATCAATTATCTCAGGTTAAATCAAACATAATCCTCAGTCCACTAGCCATAGAAAGGCTTATAGCCAAATTGAAGCTCTTAAAGCCAATTAAGGGTCTTAATAAACTCAAGATATTTCCTCACCACATAGACAGATAGATAGACAGATAGCTACCTAAATGAGTTCGTTTAACCAAAGCCCTTTGTGCTTCAAGTAATATAATTCTACGTTCATTTTCTTCCATCACCAGTTTCGAAGATGCTATGTTCATTGATCGATCTGCCCGATATCGAGTATCAAGTATCAACTCTCCCATCTCTCCACTAGAAAAACAAAGATTGTATTATGAAAGTAACGTATTAGTTTTAGATAGATAAGTGTGCTTGTGTTGGTTGGGAAAGCCTTTGTATGGTAAGGGCAAATAGATCATAATGAACGGAGTTTATTTAAGAGAACTTTTTCATATAATGTGTAGGAAAATTAAACCCATAATACCAATAGTACATATATGTCGGATTTCTCTACATATCGTTGATTCTTAAGTATATCAAGATTGCGGAATCTGCCTTCTTTCAAATCCTTCTATTGTCCAATACTGTCTCCATCACAGTTTAAGATACGCCTGTGTCCAATCTACAAGAAAGACATGGCTTCTACGCATGGCGTGGACTTACCAGAGGTATTTCTCATATTTTCTTTCATATTACATTTAATTCTTCACATTTCCATGAAGAAAACCAAAAACAATCGTCGCCATTAGCTACAAGTATTCAAACCATCACCTCCATATTCAAAGCCTTGTTTGTAACATAGGACCTGTCGTCTGCAATGCAATAAGTTGTTATACACGTTAAATACTTTGGAACCGTGTCCCTTTGAAGTCGGCTTGTTCAACGACACGGGCTTACAACTTGTCAATAAGAGCTCCTTAGTATGACATGGTACTAACTGTTTAATCGTATTGCGGGAAGCGAAGTAACTTCGTTAGAGTTGTGGAAGTTGAGTCGAAAACGTGTTAGATATTATATGCTCCTTTGTTAATGAGACGAAGTTTTTCTGTTTGTTAGTTAGGTTAGTGGCCAACCCTGGTGTCGAAGTTTTTAGACCGCCTAAAGGCCTCCGACATGGTCTAACGATTGAAACAACCGGGACCGACTGCTTAACGTGCCCTCCGAAGCACGGTGTTTGTAGTAAAGGATTTCTTTATGATCAGGTTGTTACTATAGCCTACCTGTACATATGCAATAGTATCTGTTAGATTCCACAACACAGGGATAGAGCTTTGTTTGGGTCTAACTAACCGTGTGTGAATTTGCCGGGTATATTTATTTATTATAATTTTACTACGCTGCGCTATAATTTTGTCTAAGAAAATCTTTCAAGGCCTAAAAGTAAAAAATCCATCTCATCATTTTGCTGCCAATTTTGTACACTTCATCTTAATTATACTGAATATTTAAACTCTTCCCAGTATCTTATTAAAACTTATAACCCATGAAGTACAAACTTCGCAAAGCCCATTAAATCAAAGTCTTGGAAAGTCTTTGGCGTAGGTACATACTTTGTTGATTGTGACACTTAACAATTGCTGGCTATGTCATGCCTTTTACGTTACGCCAAAGGGAATAATTACTGTCCACGATTCATGTGAACTGCAATGTTAATTACTCATTGTAGTGCCCGTTAGGTAATAATGCTTAGATTCCGACGACAAGAATAAGGAAACGTTTTATAGTTAATCTCGGTAGGAAATTAAAATGTTACAACTGCAATTTTTCGGTGCATTATGTTTTGAATTAAAAAATATTCGTTACGGAATTGACAATGTGCTTTTATGATTTGATACAAATCGATTTTGTGAATTTTGTAGAAATGTATTGGAAAACTAGTAGCGCCCCGCGGCTTTGCCCGCGTTGAGCCCGTTCCCGTAGGAATTTTTGAAAATCCTGTCTTAGTGTGCACTTACGTCACTTGAAGAACCTTCCTGCCAAATTGTATGTTTCTAGGTGTAGCGGTTGAGGCTATGCGTTGATTATCAGTCAGTCAGTCGGTCAGTCAGGACTTTGAATTTTATATATATAGATAGTTGGCTATGTTTATTTATTAACAAAGTTTAATCCTCACTCAGAAATGATTGCGTACATTAGGTATTTTCTGAAAATATTTCTGAATTTCGTTTTAATATACTTTGATATTTTTTTAAATTTCAGAAGGCTTATAGATTGGCTGAGGCCCTAACCATACCGTAGCTTCTAGCAGTATGTAAAATTTCGTATACCAAACGTCTAAAATGCAATTTTTCGCTTCTCCAAACAACGTAACGTCACATGAATTAGCGTAAGACTTTGAATGTAATTTTCTGCACCAAAAGCCTTTAAAATGTACACAATGTAATATATAAGGTGCTAACAAATTAATCACGGATATTTCAAGAGATGATACATTACATGAAAACAATTAACTTTTAACTGTAATTAAGGAACCTTTGTATATCATTTTTTTGTTTTAATTTTCCGAACAAAAAAAAATATTATAATAAATTTTTAAAATAATCACCCCTTATTATGTACCTGTCAAGATGTTTAACACTGTCTGTCATGTCACGTCAAAAGTTGTTTTTCTTAAATGTCTTTAATGTTTCACCTAAATAATTGTTTAAAGAGGTTCTAGAATATGTCTAAATAGGTCTCATTTAATTATCTTATTAACAGGGTGTTTTAACGTAGCAAATTTGTTTCTTACTTTTCTCCAAAAAAACATAACAAAACCTATGATGTTTTATACTTAAATGTACTCCGAGAACCGAGTACTATCAGCTGTAAAAATATCCGTGACTAATTTGTTAGGACCTTATATAAACAAATGCTAGCCCCCATCAGGTATAACAAACAATACTAAGGCTACTTAAATTCAAACTAGCAGCGCCACGCAGTTTTACCCGGGTTGTGCCCGTTCCCGCGGGAATTTTGGGATGAAAAATAGCCATAACCTTCCCATTCAATGTGGCTATCCATTACAAAAAGAATTATTCAAATCAGATTGGTATATTCTTAGATTAGCGCGTTCAAATAAACTCTTCAGCTTTATTATATTAAAGTACTAGCAGCGCCCCGCGGTTTTACCCGCGTTGTACCCGTTCCCGTGGTAATTTCGGGAATTTTTATACATAAAAACTACTCTACCTATTACAAAAAACCGCATCAAAATCCGTTGCGTAATTTTAAAGATTTAAGCATACAGACAAACAAACAGACAAAAATAGCGACTTTGTTTTACTATGTAGTGATATATTCTGTGAATGCAAAAAGAAATGTGCATCTTGTGCTGTTAATCTTACGTAGTAAATTGCATAGTTAGTACTTATAGATGGGGAAATAAATTACGATAAGTGTAAAGATAATGTTGTAATATTTTTATGGATCTTTAATAAAACTGAATACCGGTTTTTATTGCCTAAGTTTGGTTACTGCTGTCTCTTTATTTAGAAAAGTAAGTAGGTTTATTCTCGGTAACTCGACGGATACTAGAAAATGCAGTCTCTATTTATATTTTTACTAGCAGCGCGCCGCGGTTTCACCCTCTTAGTTCCCGTTCCCGTGGGAATTTCGGGAATTTTTATACATATAAACCATCCTCTTGAATCACTCTATCTATTTAAAATCCGTGCAGTAGTATTTTGGTTTATCGCAAACAGACAGACTTGATTATAAACAAGACAAATGTGAAATTTAACTTTTAAAAAATAAGCCTGTTTAAAACTGTTAACTAATATTTACATCCACATGATACCTCCATAATGAGATTTCGTTTTAGATAACCAATCAACTATCGTTTAACTATAAGACGCACAAACCAATTGATTACACTTCACAATTACTTGTAACACAATAGTGCTTAAAGCTATGACTATATGATTATAACACGGGTTAAAGCTATGTTACACTATACGATTATATGCACGGGTTTAGCAATAAATATGTTAATATTTTAATTTGCATTTTAATAATGGTTGTTGCAAATCGGCTTTATCTGTTCGAGTTTATTAGAATAACTGATGTGTAAAATAAGGTCACGAAAGTATATTAGTTATTTTGAACGAAAACTTATTAGTTATTTTGACAGGTGGCTTTTAGTCATTATATATTTGAGACAAACTTTATTTATTACTAGCAGCGCCTCGCGGTGTTACCCGCGTTGTGCCATTTCCCGTGGGAATTTTGGGATGAAAAAGGCATAGCCTATCTTCTTCTTCACCGAGTGGATGGTCAACCTGACCAATCCCGGTGTCAGAGTTTTTGAGCCGCCAAAGGCCTCTGACATGGCCCATGTAACGACTACTATCCGTAGAAAGTAACCGGGACCGACGGCTAAACGTGCCCTCCGAAACAAGGAATCATCTAATCATAGCCTATATTGTTGCAGCAGTGCGACAATATAGGCTAATATTTTTTTCTCAAGTACCTCACTTTGTCCAAGCTAAATGGAAGATAAATTGTTTCACCTACACTCTACTTAGTTGTTCCACAACAGTTTTTCTTCTAAAAGCTATGAGAAATATAAAGTTCTCAGGATTAATAAGCGATAACAGCGTTGAGAGGTGGTTTTTTGCTCAACTGCCTTTGAAATCAATCGATGCAGTCTTTTGTAAAAGTTTTATGTTACAGGCTTTCTTAAATTACCAAATTAAAATAAGATACCATTTCCAAATCATTGAGTTTTGTACGACAAATTCTGTTCTTTGTAAATGACATTTTGAATAACTCGAAATTCAACTGTTTAATTGACCAATTAGCTTTTAAGTTTTGCATTGAATACACTGACATTTAGTATGAAAATCATTATCACTACATAGTATTAAATAAAGTCGTCTCTTTTTCGTGTCTGTCTGTCTGTTTGTCTGTCTGTATGCTTAAATCTTTAAAATTACGCAACGGATTTTGATTCGGTTTTTTGTAATAGGTAGAGTGATTCAAGAGGAAGGTTTTTATGTAAAAAAAATCCCGATATTCCCACGGGAACGGGCACAACGCGGGTAAAACCGCGGGGCGCTGCTAGTGTACTATATTATTTATCTCAAAGTGCCATTTCTGCTCCTATGAATCTTTGAAACAGTACCGTAGTTACTTAACTAGCCTAATGTTTACTCGGTTAACCGATATCCACTCTGAGACATAGCACAAGTAAAACACACTTTGGTACCGTTCTATTATCACACTTCTCGAGGAAAAGAGTAAGCCCATTATCTAGCAAGTTTTTTATTTACTCCATTTATTTATAACGACACTCCCGAGTCGTTTTGACTTCCTCCCAATAAGTGGATAATGATCAGTTACCTCGTTTTGCGTCGAGACCGCAATTGCTACGTTTTTGTTACTATTCTCGCTTTCCGTTCTGTTTATTTTGGAATATAAAATAGAGGTTCTTGTCAAAATTGTCGTACCCAGTTTTTTGGATCGGTTATTTTCAAATAACAGCAAATCAATGTAACGTATACTAATGCAAGATAAGAAAAAGATTTTCTTTCGTAAAATCTGATAAATTCGCGTTTCTCAGAATATTATAAATTGGATGCCTGCTTTGTAAAATATAAACATCTTTCGGCCTCGTTTTTTACAAAGAAACCTCTTTATCTGCCAATCTGTCTATTCGACGGTTCGCTCTCGGTACGAATAAGGATTTGTGTAGGATAATCTTCGAGATCCAAATTAAAATAGGCTTTTATAACCGAACGCGTTATTACAAGTCAAATCTTGCTACGATAAAGGACCATATGGTGCATCCGATTTTTTTCCACACCACTGGTAATTCTCACGTTTATAATTTAACACGTGAGAACCGTCTTCTTTATTAAATAAATATTTATATTTATGATGTGTCTTGTTAACTAGTTTTTGGGAAGCTACTTTTTCATATGTTGCTAATTTAATGACATAATAGCAGCTTTATTGATGGAATCGTTTTTAGCGATCGTTGACTCACCAGGCGGCGCCAAAGTCTAGCTTTGTAATATGGTAATCGATTATATTGTCAATTTATAAAGCTACTACGAGTTTATTATCTCGATAATTTGTTATTTTTATTCCGAAATATTTGGAATAACTCGTTGCGAGTTCCAAGTTTTTGAAGGTCGAATTGAGGTCATACTTTTTTGACCACTGACATTGACTCGTTTGGGTCAATTATACGTATATTTGTCATTAAGTGACGTAATTTTTAAATAATAGAAGAAAATCAAAAAGAAAATAATAAGACTTTACTTACACTTGAAACTGGCAAACTTACTTGAATATTCGCATGTTGAAGAGCAAACAGTATTAGAAACGATGACAAGTATAGATATCATTATACACACAATGTAAAAACATCCGGCCCCGCCCGCTTTTTCATTGTGGAAGAAACTGCATACCTTAAATCAGACGAGATTTTACTCGATGCCGGGTTTTTACGACGGTCGTGGATATGATACCGGAAACAATACCTGTTTCTGAACATCCTTGTTCCACTGCGTTTTAGTAGTTTTTTTATTGAGCCATTCACGATCTCAATGCTGCTTGCTAGTTCGAAAGGGTTCTCCATCTTTTGGCTCTACTTAGCGAACAAATTACTGCGGTGAAGTAATGAAATGTGTTTAATGTAGTGTAAATATTACTTACAATTTGAATAATTTTAACACAATAAGAAATTTCTGAATAATTGAATAATAAATAACGCCTCATACTGCCATTAAAAGGTCTGGGTCAAGTAATTTATGAGAAATTCTTAACGGTGTAAATTCCATTGAATAATGTATTGTTTTTTGTTTCAGATTAAGTGATGAGTAATTAAGAAGCCAAAATGCATCTGCAACTAGTTATAACTCTAGCAGCTATCCTGATCTGTGATGCTAAACTGCCTAAACATAGACACATTCAACCCAATGAGCTGCCTGCGAATCCCACGCAGAATGCCGATGCGATGCGGTTGTTACAAATCGAATCGAAAACTAACAAGACTAGTAGGATAGTCAATCAATATAGAAGGCAGAGACGAGAAGTATTCGACTCGATGTCTTACGAGTCGGGTCTGATATGGGCCCACTCGGAAAGGCTCGACGAAAACGGGGACGTTGTTATACGATGGGTGAACTCTGATTCTAGTATAACTTTCCGATTGGAAGCGAAAACCCTTGGTTACGTCGGACTTGGATTCAACACCGCCGGTAATATGAAAGGAGCCGATTTAGTCGTCGCTTGGGTTGACGATAAAAATGGCATTGCCAAAATTTTGGTAAGTTTTACTTTTTTTACGACGAATCGAATCACCGAAGCATAGATAATAGGTTTGGGGCTTAATAACTCAAATATAATTTATGTATTTTTTTAGTTTCATGCATATTTTTAAAGAGGATTATCTGTGCTGGTTTACTGTGTGAAGATATAAAAGTGTTTACCATGTTGAGACAATAGTTTGCGGTTTTTGATAGCATGTCAACGTCCGGAGCACCGTACCGTGACGGTAACCATAGAATGTCTCTTGTAGTTCTGTAGTCGTGATTTGAGTATAAATAGGTAATTTTGTGGCTTCGGTCTTCCCTGGACTTAACTGGCTTTGGAATTATAAATTAGGTTTTTTTAGGATTGGACAAATTGGGTGGTTGCAAACCATTGATTTTTCAAAGGAAGTTGGTTATGGTTAGGAATTATATTAAACAAGATCAGGATTTTGTTAATTTTTTTCTAATTTGATAACAACCTATTATATCTTTATTTTTATTTTTATTTCAACTTCATTATTAGAATTATAGAAAAGCACCATTATCAGCTTTTGTTTGAAGAATCCGATAGGTACAACTCCTTCAACTTGTACAAATATCTAGATTGAATAAACTAGATTACCAGACAGATTTAAGAAACCCTTACGTCACCATTACGCATAATTTCTTCACTTTCCCTGGCTCATCCATTTTGTACTTCAGCTATAATACCAATTTCCTCGAGATAGCATCTAGAAGGACTCTGCGGTATTGCTAATCCATTAGAGGTCTGACTTGCAACATAGTTGAGTTTACAGTCTGCAATCTTCTATGAAGTATGGATGCAGACGATCCAGTAAACGTACCTTAATATTAGTGCACTTTGCAGAAAATTAACTTGGTATTTTTAGAATACTCCTCAGAGTTGCTCCTTTGTCGGAGGTTTTCATTATCATTTTATGTTCTTTGAAACTTATACTTTGCTATTTGTTTGGCTTCGTCTTATAAGGTGAACCCTATTTTAGCTCATAAGGCGCGTTTCTACTGTGGCGATGCATGATGAGCGGAACGGGGCTCATTTAACCATTAATATTGCAGAGATTTGTGTCTACCTGGAAACTGTTGGACAGGAGTTTAGCTAACTGAACTTTGATAAAGCGTTTTATCTTATTAAACTGCTGTTATGGTATGTTTAGACTAGCTATGTAAGTAGCACCAGCTTCTCATTGTGAACTCTTGGCGCTGAGCAATAGCTGTGACGATGGTAACGAATAATTTGACTTTTTAACAGCACTACAGCGATCATTACTTAGAAAGGTGGTTAAAAATGGCCATTATATTCCCATTCCACGGTTAAAGTTGTGATACTCGTTTTTTAACACCTTAACGCCTCAGTCTTCTGTGACCACGGTTCCTGTAAAGGGGCCGAAACGTCAGATAAAAATGTAAAATAAAAGTGAAGTGTATCCGTAAACATAGTTTAAATTCAAAATAATTTTGTGATGTCCAAACACCTAGAATCATGCCAGAGGCCTTAAGGCAGCCTAAACACTCCAATACCATGATTCTCCACTTGTTTCATAGTCAAACAACACAAAATTCCTATTGTGATTACTTCTAATCGAGTTTAAAGTAGATTTTAAGCTGGGATCAATTGGAGTTGACAAATACACTCTAACTTCCCGGATCCCGCTTGACCTCGTATTAATTTAAGTGGCTCTGATTGTGTGTGTGTTCGCAAAACGTTTGTATTGTTACCGCGTGACGCGTGAAGGTTTTAAAAGTTTAGGGATAATCTATTGGAGATGGGATCATTTGTAGCACGGTCTAAAACTGACGGTTTGCCGCAAAATGTTCGTTAATGTATTTTGTTTGAGCTGGTATTTAGCTTGGTACTTTTGACCGTCTATACCTTAACATACTTTTGCCTAAATATACTATAGAGAGGTGGTGTTTTGAATATTTTCAAATTTATGAATGTTTGGTTCATTATGGGAAATAGGTAAATTCAGTCGTGATATTTAAATTCTGCAGTTTTTAACCCTCTTTAATAAATTTTAAGCAATTTTTTTAAGTTTATGTTTCTGTATTTTTCGTTTTTAAGGTATTATTTCGTTTTTTTTTTAATATTTTTTATGTCACTGGCATGCCTTGCTTGGGTAAAAGTCCCTTAATATATTTAGATTTAAAAAAAACCTATGCAACCAATAACAATATTCGAATAACGTTTTCATGGTAATTACGAAAAATATAATGTAAAAAATTAACCGTGGCGTGTGATCATAAATAAGTATTAACGATGAGCCAAAGCCGGCTCATGTAAAGCCAAACAATCTCTCCCTTGGGGTAACGTAACAAATGGTTAACCACTCCCGCGTAGAATCCCTCAGTAAACTTAGTGTAATTACCGACAAAAGTGTTAATAAATCGTACTTAAATATGTGCTTGAATATCGTACCACTAAATTTTCCCTCCTCTATCTACCTCCCTTTAACTAAACCTAGTTACTAGTCTTATAATGGAACTGTACATGAAGTAACCCCAGTCGCCAATGTTAATACAATAGGAAATATATATGTATAAAACTGCGGTACGATTTTTCATACATTACATGTGTCACTCATCTAGGGTAAACTCGTTAGAGATGGCCATACGGGAGAGATGGCCAATCGAATTATTTTTGCCGTGCATAGCTAAATGGCGCTACAATGCAGTCAGTACACCGCAGGCCACGCTCGGGAACAGAGTGCGACGACGCTGCTGCGCGTATTTATGTTAAAAAGTAAGTAAATAAACTTTTATTTTACAGGGTATTGCAAAAATTGTATAGTGTGGTCATATATTATCATGTAGTTCTACTTTTTATTGCATTTTTTTAATGTTTGCTTAGTTTATTATGTTTATCAAATGTTAACGTCTATTCTAACCTCAAAATGGCGCCTGCTAATGTTTAACTAAATCAAAAATTTGATATGGCCATCTCACCCGCACGAAAAGGAGAGATGGCCACATAAATTCAGGTTGAGATAGCCATATTATTTTTTGTTATTTGAAGTGATATTAATGCGTTTTATGTTTTGTTACAGATGCCAAATAAGTATCAGAGAAAAGCCATAGCCACCCGTGGTTGTTGGAGTGAAGATTCACTAAAAGCTGCTATAAATTCCATACAAAATGGAGAAATGTCGGTGTATAGAGCAGCAGTTATCTACGGCATACCTCGTAAAACACTTGAAAGAAGGTACAAGACTAATAATGACAAAAAGGGACCAATGGGACCTACCTCTATGCTTGGAGACCAAAATGAAAAAAAACTGGCTGATCATATTAAAACGATGCAAGGAACAGGATTCCCTTTGACAATTAGTGATGTAAGAGTGATTGCCTTTCAGTTTGCTGAGCAATTAAACATCAAACATAAATTCAATAAATCAAAGGAAAAGGCTGGCTATGATTGGCTGCAGATGTTTTTACGCAGACATCCAGATATTGTTTTGAGAAAGTCTGAAGGAGTTTCAATAGCCCGTTGTCAAGGTATGAACAGAAACGAGGTCAGTGCTTACTTTGATTTGTTAGAAAAAAATCTCATAGATAATGACTTGATGACAAAGCCTAATTGTGTGTTCAATATGGATGAATCAGGTCTACAGCTAAACAATCGCCCTGGACATGTACTCGCAGCAAAGGGTACTAAAGCTGTATCCACGACAACGTCAACTGAAAAGGGTGAAACCATTACAATCATAGCATGTTGCAATGCTGAAGGCACTTTTCTACCACCGGCGTGTATCATGAAGGGTATGAATAAGAAAAGCGAATATGAAGATGGAATGCCTCCAGGATCCCGTATTTTTATGTCCAAAAAATCCGCTTATATCACATCAGCAATATTTTTGGAATGGCTCAAAATACATTTTATGCCTAGAAAGCCGCCAGGAAAAGTTTTACTTTTGCTTGATGGTCACTCCACGCACTGCAATTCAGTAGAAATGCTTGAATATGCCAATGAAAATGAGATCATTCTTCTGTCTATGCCGAGCCACACATCTCATTATTTACAGCCCCTTGATAGGGCAGTGTTTAAATCGCTGAAATGTCACTTTTATGAACAATGCCGGCTATGGATAAACCAAAATCCGGGTCGCCGAATCACAAGACTTTCATTTGGGTCATTATTGAATAAAGCATGGGGCAAGGCAGCTACAGCTGAAAACGCCATTTCTGGATTTAGAGCATGTGGAGTGTTCCCATTTAATCCAACAGCAATACCTGATTATGCATTTATCAGTGACCGACAACCAGATGAAGTGACTAACGTTCATTCAATTTTACCTGTTTCTACAAGTGTAACGCCCATCACTCCACCAGATTTCAGAGAAACAGGTGAAAATGAACCATTAGCAATACCAGGAACATCTGCTGATCAATGGACGCCTTCTCGAATTTTAAAAGACATATCCCCTATTCCTCAAAAAATAATGGAAGTTCGTAAACGTAGCAAACAGATTGGGAAACTTTTGACTTCAGAGGAGCATATAGCATTAAGAAAGGATAAAGAAAACGAAAAGACTTTGAAAGAGCATAGGCGTAAAGTTAAACAAGAAAAAAAAATGGTTAAACCCAAAGATAAGAAGACTGATACAAATAAGAATAGAAAACGGAAAGCTATAAGGCGTATTAGCGAAAGCAGTTCTGATCTCAGTGAACCAGTATTGTGTGATACATCTGACGAAGAAGATAAAGAAAACGAAGCAGATAACTGCGCTGGATGCGGAGAAAATTATTATAAGACTCGTCTTGTCGAAGAATGGCTCCAGTGCCTTATTTGTGACAGGTGGGTACATGAAAACTGTACCGAGTTTGATGATATGTGCTCTAATTGTGGACAGAAGAAGAAAAAAGAAGCTAAACAAGCCGAATTTCAGGGCAAGGGAAAAGGAAAAGGGAAGTCAAGTACTGGTCATCTATCCCGTATAGCTACGGCCAACTCACCCTGAAGCCCCGGGAGAGATGGCCAATTCTATTTTTTTTTAGAAATTGTTTTTTAATATGTTTTTGAATTATAAAAAAATATTTGTCGTTGATTTTTGCAAGACTAATTACTGTTAATTATGATAAGAATAAAAGACTGATTGTAACAACACTTTTTCTTTTTTTTATTATGTCTAGATAAAACTATGGCCATCTCTAACGAGTTTACCCTATCTCTTGTAAGGATGTAGTTGTGCAAATTAAGTAAAATTGATATAAAGGCGCAATTTATGGCAGCCGTTCGCTGCATGGATACGAAAGATAGACAATTGTGACTGTCAAATAAGTGTTCTAGTTATTAGGACAATCTAGTGTTAAGTTGACAGGCGACTGAAGTAGATCAAAACAAGATCGGCAACCACACTAAAGGGCCCCATATACGGTACGATTCGTCTATACGATCGATCTGATGAAAATCGTGACAATTGATCGCATCAAAAATGTCACTCATACACGAAACGACTGGTCGTAACGTTCGATCATTTACTTGTTTGAAGCTGAAGGTTAAAGACGTGTTCAAATAATTAAATTCGTGTCTCCTAAAATGGAAAATGAACTTCGTTTCCTTACCTATGTGGCGGTAGCGTTGATTCGGATTCAAAAGAAAAAAAGTAAGCCTAGAAAAATGTGGGTCGTTGATCGTAAAGAGCCATACACTGTCGATCCATTCGTTACGATATTCATGATTGCATGGGTTTTGGTTGCGATTTCCGATTAAGTAAATCGTTAACGATCTTGACATACACCATCGATTCGTCGTTTCGATCGGTTTGACGCGACGGATCGTACAGATAAATCTTTCCGTGTATGGGCCCCTTACGTACGTTTCCGTTGAAGCGGAGTGGAGCTCATTCGACCAATCACAGCCCATACGAAAAGATTTTGACAATGTCAATGTCACGTTTGACAATTTGAAAGCGTTGTGATTGCGTTGTGGTTGAGCTCCACACCGCTTCAATAAAAACGCACGTCAAAACGAACGTAGTAGTGTATTTTGGCATTACTTATGTCATCACTTCTTCACTACATAGTATAAAATAAAGTCGTCTCTTTTTCGTGTCTGTCACACTGTTTGTCTGTCTGTATGCTTAAATCTTTAAAATTACGCAACGGATTTTGATGCGGTTTTTTGTAATAGGTAGAGTGATTCAAGAGGAAGGTTTTTATGTAAAAAAATTCCCGAAATTCCCACGGGAACGGGCACAACGCGGGTAAAACCGCGGGGCGCTGCTAGTAAAACATAAACCATTACACATGGTTGTTACGAAATTCGTTAGTACATAAGACAATGGTATTGATTATTTCATGAGACTGTAATATTCTTTTAAACAATGTTTAGTCTGTTCAGTTGGATATAATAAAGAGATAGCCAAAATAACAATATACACATTATGTTGAATGTTCACCAATGGTCACTTGTATTTTCACGTTTCTCATTTTGATAAATATCTATAACTGGGTTCACCGGCGCTGTACCCGTTCCCGCGGGAATTTCAGGATACAATGTATCACATTTTTAATTCTGATGTATAACCTATATTACTGTAAAGTTTCATCCAAATCCGTTTAGTAGTTTTTGCATGAAAGAGTAACAAACATACATATACCCTCACAAACTTTCGCATTTATAATATTAGTAGGATTCCGTATATCAAATCCTCAAAGAACATTGTATCGTATATTGAAAGTCTCCTACAGTTTTTGAAGTTGGTTAAAAATACTTGCCTAATATAGCCATTACTATGAGGCCCTAAACTAATTTCAATACAAACTAGGTACAAGAATTAAACTTGTTATTCAAAACACAATTTCTATTAACAAAAACACATAGTAAAATTGTTTTCAACCAGTCTCATTACCATTCTGACCGCAGAAAAATGAGTCATCGTTCGTCTAACTAGTCTAATCCACATTTGTATTCAAAAACGTTACTAAAGGTTCATGTTTTGGAAATTTTGATAACGATTATGTGCTCGACAGTACTTTAATGTAGGACCTCTGTCGCACGCATCACAGATCGCCACGAGTTTATAAACGAAGTACAGTCACGTAGATTTGACTCACTCGCTCGATTAAAACATTACCCTGTATGTAATATAATCGTAAGTAAGTGTATTATATGAGCTGATTCTTCTTCATCGAGTGGATGGTCAACCTGACCAATCAGTGTCAGAGTTACAGAGCCGCCAAAGGCCTCCTACATGCTCATGTAACGACTACTATCCGTAGAAAGTAACCGATGACCGATGACGAAAGACCGATGGCTTAACGTGCCCTCCGAAGCACGGAATCGTCTTACTTTTTGGGCAATCAGGTGATTCAGCCTGCAATGCCCTAACCAAACTGAGGGCAATCTCACAAAGAGATTTTTTTGAGATATTGTCCCCACCGGGAATCGAACCCGGAACCTCCGGATTGTGAGACGAGCGCTCAAACCACAAGACCACAGAGGCTGTTACTGTTGCAAGCCATTCTTCCAGGGGTGGATAAAAGCATCATTTACAGTAATCGGCCCTTTTTCCATATTCGACGTCACATCCTTTCGCTTTAAAGCTCTGACATCTTTGAGTCTGTTTTATTTTTATTGCGAATTTAACACGTTTACAATGTTGTTAAGTCGTTTTGTTGACATATTTTTATGTGAGGACTTTATAGATATTGCTTTTAAGATTCAGGTTGATTTCTGTCGTATTTGAAAAGATCATTTTATCTTAACGAAGGTATCAAAACTAAAAATAAGCATCGTTATCAAAACTGATGATACGTTCGAGATAGTGCCAAGTTTTGGTCAGCATATTATATTTTTTAGATTCTGTAAAATACATCGCATAAAACAAATTCGCTTTCCGCTGTCTGTCTGTCCATATGTATGCTTAGATCTTTAAAACTACCCAACGGATTCTGACGCGGTTTTTTTTAAAATAGATAGAGTGATTAAAGAAGAAGGTTTATATGTATAAAAATTCCCGAAATACCCATGGGAACGGGCACAATGTGGGTAAAACCGCAGGGCGCTGCTAGTTCTTAATATAAGCTCAATACCTACTACTTTGTGAGGACGAATGTTTCTTAATCTTTCACACTGATCCTAATGAAGCATCTGCTATGATTTAGTAACGTACAGAGCATAGTTATCGCGAAATTATTAAGGATTCAATACCAGTGAGCCACTAGAGACAGTTAGTACTTACATAATAGCTAAAGCTATATGCCTTGTCTTCGACATAATCGATGCAGACAGGAAATGAAACCAATCTATAATCGATTCACATCGAGTAGAATATTATCAATCAATTTAAATCGGTCCCTTCGCTCTACATTCTAATAACGAACATTTTCCGAATTCTCCACAAGCCATTCGTCATAGTTTGTGTAATATATTACTGGTAACCGTACTTAAAAGGAAAATTGGACTCTTATTTTTTCGGTTAAATATCTTCTTCTCATACAAAGTGGTTAACCCTGCATGCTTGATTGAAACACGAATTGGTCTTGTTTCTGATTGGATTTTGACACAATCTTAAAAAGGTCGATACAATAGTAAGTTAAAATGCATATTTTAACAATGATTTAGTTTCGATATGGTATCATTTTAATTGAACAAACTCCATTAAAAAGACTAGCCACCAGTCATAGTGTTAGATACACTTTGTCATTTAGTTTCATGATTTAATGTGATGGGGTAAGAATGGAACGCACTTTTTAAAACGTTTCCTCTTCAGAAGGAATCTCTAGAAGTCTTCGACTAGAACACCATATTAGCCCTCATATTAACTCTCGAAAGAAAAAAAGAGTGTATTAATTTGGTAACTATTGCTTCTTGAACTAAACTAAACTCGAAAAACTACGCAACTTAAAGTTTGTCCATACAGTTGCCACTACCTTTTAGGCGATTAAATTACTCGTCGCTACGTAGAACAAAAACTGAGCAATTTTTGGTGATTGAAAAACTTTCTGTTTACTCGGTAAACTTATTGGCAGTTCGCGGGGGTCGTCGAAGATTTAGAGGTGTTCAAAAGTATTTTGATTGGACAAACAAAAAGTTGTCATTGTATAGAAATTCTTTGCTGTGATGGATTGGTGTAATTTATTCAAGGCGAGTAGGTTTTTGATAGGACAGACATATTGATAGATATACTGGCTTATTCATAAACGCTCTCTAACTAAAACACTGTTATTGAGTGTTTTGTCTCTTTTGCACTTTGGAAAATAGCGTATGTCAGAAAGGGACAAACCATTTGATAGCTAAAATGCTGCTAGTAACCGTTTATGAATAAGGCCAATAGTATCTGCGTCTTGGCATTTGTTTTTGGTTTATTATTCTAACTAGCAGCGCCCCGCGGTTTTACTCATATTGTGCTCGTTCCCGTGGGAATTTCGGGATGAAAAATAGCCTATAACCTTCCCGTTGAATGTGGCTATTTCAAAAATAATTAATCATATCAGATTGGTAGTTTGATTTGCGCGTTCACACAAAGAAAGATTCAAAAAACTTAAAATAAAGCTTTATTATATTTAAATAGTATTCTTTATAAACAGTACTCTTAAGAACTATTCAACAACAACAGACAACTAGTTCAGAGGATAGGGAACTCACATTTGTAGCCTTATAACTAAACGGTGCAACTTATTTTTATGTATCACACGTAATATCTTGTAATATTTTGTCTGTAATATATTTTGTCTGTACACATTTTAATATTTAAATAGTAGTAATTTATTATAAGATAGTTACTTACTATTATATTAGGCAGCTTTTTGGAAATAAACATTTTTGTATTTGTATTTGTATTCATGTGAATTCTATTAATGTCTGAGTTTTCAGAATAAGCTTGATTGAAATACTTCGTGTGTATTTCATATGAAAACTATTGAATATTATAAATTCTAGTCTAATGACTAGGCTCAACTCAGCATTGCACACAATAATTGAAATTCCAATATTACAATCTCATTTTATTAAATTCATACCATTATTAATATTACCACTCCCTATAGTATTCCCCATAATAGACCTTTCTAGTCCAACTTTAATAAAGCTTTTCATAGAACTGGTTGTCCTACAACCTTCGTTGTCCTTACAATGTCAGTAGAACAGAATTCTAGCTCAAAACTGCAACAAACTAATCCAATTACTGAGAAACGTAACAATGGCTCAGATCGTAGACACTTTGTAATTAAACAACGCATAAAAACTTGTTTTGTTCTTGCTTAGCTTCTAATTGGAGACCTCTGACTATGCTTTGTTGTATTGGGAACTAGTAGCGAATCGCGGTCTTACCCGCGTAAACTTATTGGCGTTGTACCTCTTCCCAAGGGAATATTGGGATAAAATGTATACAATCTTATTATAATATACTAGCAGCGCCTCGCGGTTTTACCCGCGTTGTACCCGTTCCCGTGGGAATTTCGGGATGAAAAATAGCATATAACCTTCCCGTTGAATGTGGCTATCTATTACAAAAATAATTATTCAAATCGGACTGATAATTCCTGAGATTACCTCGAACCTACAAACAAACAAACTTACAAATTTTACCTCTTTATAATACTAGTATAAATAATCTGTATTCATGTAAAGTTTCATCTATATCCGTGCAGTAGCTCTGAAAACGGAATCAATATAAATTGCTTGACTCTCTCCGATTGATTGAAAATTGATGTCCTGGGCACGTTGCAAAGGAGACTGCTCTATCGCATCCGATGTATAAACACCACTGGGATTTGTATTAGATTATCTTTTACCCAGACGAAAGAATAGAGATATGCACAGATAGCTGATCGATTTACGAAATAATAGAGATAGGCATAGATAGATTATCGATTTACACTGACGAAATAATACATCATTCATAATCGAATGTCGTGAGCGCTTTTGCATAATGTCTTTTATTCCACAAATCCTCCGGGAGCCTTAAGCAATCTTGATTAATTGAAGCGAAGTGCCGGGTCGCTAATATTCACTGGTATTAAAATATGTATAGTAACTGTCTAGTTTTGGTATGGTATCACCAAATTGTTTGTTTACAAATTCAGTGAGTTCTAACTAATTATAGCCTCGTGGGCAAACTGGTAGAGGAATTTATTCGAGTCATTCTAATCAAAAATCCAATGAATGTCTAAAGAGATGCGTAGGACCCATTTTATTCCACTTATTTGCATTTGAAAGACTCATCTCTTTCAAATTTAAGTTTTTTGATGTTTGATTTAACTTGTCCGAATCACTTTCCTGACTTTGTTTTGTACAATTTCCTTCCTCATTCGAAAATGACCGTCTCATTAACTTTCCATCGTACTTTAATCAACTTCTTCTCCCTTTTTTAAACCCTCGACGCAACAGAGGAGGGTGTTATAAATTTGACATCGATGTCTCTCTGTGTGTGTACGAGTATCTGTCTGTGGTACCACTCTTAAACGGATAGAGTGATTTCAATGCCGTTTTTGTCATTTGAAAGCCAGTTTCCTTGCTGTAGTTCTAAGCTATGTTTAGTAAAAATATGTCCAGCCGTTGTTGCGCAGGGGGCGTCTTTAAATTTTTAAGCTAACCTGTGGCTGTAACCTTTTAATGTATACTTTAACCATAGTTTAACAGCACTAATGGATCCTATAAAACAAATATTGACATCCTGTACGTTTACCCCGTTCCAACTTGGTAGGACCAAAAGTTTGTTCAAGGTTTTTTTCTTCTTTGGTCAAGGCTGTGATTATGTAAATTTACCATGCGTCTCCACCCACATAGCACAAGGGAATGTTGTTATGAGGATATGACTTTACTGAGTTATTTTTATCATTTGTCTTGGGTTTCGACTGTTCTTTCGCCCAAGGACGCTGCTATATGTTTTAAGGCTTGATAGTGTCGTGTAACACGACAGACAGACGCGCATTATTATAACACGACTCGTGTTATAATAATGCGCGTCTGTCTGTGTCTTAAGACCAGCACGGGTAGCATGACAAGTAGACATACAAATATGTCTACCATCTATGGCGCAACTTTGACGTCATCGCGATTTTGTCTACAGTAGCTACCGCGACATAGATTTGTCTTGTCGCGTACGTCATTTGTATACAAATGTCTACGCCCTTGAGCATGACGACCATATTATGTCTACGACAGAGACTAATTTGACTTTGACATTTCAAAGTATACAAATATGTAGGCTACCCTCCAAGGTGCATACAAAGCTTGTCTTTTTCGTACAAGACATTTTAAACTTACAAAATACAATATTTTTGTAACAAAAACGAAAACAAGAAACAATAACCACAGACAAAAACGCACTGAAATGAATGAATGGCGAATGAATGAAATAGTGTTGTGACGGTGTTGTGCTTCAACAAATTTATCGGTAATCATGTGTGACCATGTTAAAAATATAATATATTTGTAAAGGGCAATATTTCTATGTCTTCCGTAGCGAAAGTTTTGTATACAGTAGAGATTTTCGCTTCCTGTCATTATGTGCTCGCAACCGCGCCATAACCCGTAGACAAGACAAAAGTTTTAACCCTATAGAGATATATGTCTACCAGTGTTCATGCTACCCGTGCAGGGGCAGCTAAATTTCTATGCGTATTCCAGGATGAAAAGACAAAGGCCTATAACCTTTCTCTTGAATATAGTTATCATATGGTAGCATCTTTAACTTTTCTACTCGTAGCTCGTGCGCGCAGGGGATGGTTTAACGACCAATCAGATGCCTTTATTTTACGAAGAAGAAAATGGTACATAATTTTGATTGATTGATTTGAAATGTTTTACTTATCTTACCAGCTTCCAATTTTAAAATTTGCTATGTTCTTAAATCTCAGTAGGTAACAGAACAGGTGACTCCATCGCACCATTCATCAACCATATCACGTTTTGTTCGTTCGTATTACTTAAAATTCCTTTAGAAGCAGCATTCTCAATGAAGTTGGTAACAAACGTCTTTATATATCACTCGTTTATATGAGACGCTGTTTGCATGAATAATCTATTCGTCTGTATTCTGGATTAAATTGAGAACACCATTTACTAAGCGCTTTCGTTAGGCTTAATTTGTAAATAATTCATTCGATTTACGATTTCGAAGCTTTTACGTACGTGAACAGTTTGATATGGAGGCATTAATAACTTTGAACACAATAAAGCTTTGAAGTGGAATTTCAATTCGAAAGTGCAAAAGATTTAAGTTTGTTAAAGCTGAAAGCTACTGACTTTGGCCGTGTTGAAGTTATGTATGTATCTACCTTCGATGGTAACGATATTAAACATAGAGTTAGGTACTCTATTGCATTAAAATATTAGATGCCTAACAAATTTGTATACCTACCTACCTATCTATACTAATATTATAAAGCTGAAGAGTTTGTTTTGTTTGTTTGTTTGTTTAAACGCGCTAATCTCAGAAACTACTGAACCGATTTGAATAATTCTTTCACTGTTAGATAGTCTATTTATCGAGGAAGGCTATAGGCTAAATTTTATCCCGGATTTCCTACGGGAACGGGCACAACGCGGGTAAAACCGCGGGGCGCTGCTAGTAATATAATAAAGCTGAAAAGTTTGTTTGTTTGAACGTGTTCATCTCAGAAATTACTAATCCGCTTTGAATAATTCTTATTGTAATAGATTCCTACATTCAACGGGAAGGTTATAGGCTGTTTTTCAACCAGAAATTCCTACAGGAACGGGCATAACGCGGGTAAAACCGCGGGCGCTGGTTGTCTGAAGTAAAAGAATAATTTATTGGTTAAAACATGTTTATATTTATCTTACTTTACATACGTATCATTAAATCATGAACACATAACAATAATTTTGAACAAACATTTCCTTTTTTAAATTGGTCAATAAAAAACAATGCTATAAAATACTATGCCTATTATAACGTACTAAGATTGACACGAAACTAGAAAATCAAGCAAAGTTCATTAAAATATTAATGCTCAGAATAATTACCTCATCTAAGCTATCACATTAAAATGTATCAAAACATTTACAAACACACAGCTTCCGCTCCCAACGGGTCGGTGTTGTAATATTTTAAATAATCAGTTGAAATTCTTCAGTTTATCTCACAGCGTTTGAGAAGATCAGATGATTAAGAGTTAGGAGTGAGCTTCGAACACTCAATGCAGTCAGATTTGGATCTACTTGATTTTAATATGGCGGGACAGTAATTAATCTAGTTTTATACAGAAACTAGCAGCGCCCCGCGGTTTTACCCGCGTTGTGTCCATTCCTGTGGGAATTTCGGGATGAAAAAAATAGCCTATGTTACTCGTGGATAATGTAGCTTTCGAATGGTGAAAGAATTTTTAAAAACGGTCCAGTAGTTTTTGAGCCTATTCATTACAAACAAACAAAGTTTTCCTCTTTATAATATTAGTGTAGATAAATAAACAAGGTACACTGATTTGACATTTCCAGTGTGGCCAGATTTAGGGTGCGTTTCTATTGTAGTGAAGCTGTGTGAAGCTCAATCGACCAATCGCAACGCAAAGATTTTGACAATGACAATGTCTTGTTTGACAATTTCAATGACTTGTGATTGGTTCGCAATTGAGCTCCACAGCTCCGCTCCGCTTCAATGAAACGCATCCTAAAGGTGTCTACACACCAAAGCCGCCGGCCCGGCGGCATGCGGCACGAACCCGGCGGCAAGGCCGGCGGCCTGATTTTGAACGAAAATCGTTCAGAATCGTTCAAAATCAGGCCGCCGGCCTTGCCGCCGGGTTCGTGCCGCCGGACCGGCGGCTTTGGTGTGTAGACACTTTTATGGTGCCTCTACCTCAAAGCTTTGCTATGTGGAGTTGATATACATATATGATGTCAACCAATTCTATAATATAAAAATGAATCGCAAATTGTGTTGGTAAGCGCATAACTTCAGAACGACTGCACCAAATTGGATGATTCTTTTTTTAATGTATTCCTTATTGCCAGGACAAGGTTTTTATATAAGAAAAATAAGGAATAAAAATCTCAAAATTATAATACCTAATAATATAATAATACTTGGACAAATTCACACACGGTTAATTAGACCCAAAGTAAGCTCTAAGCTTGTGTTATGGAATCTAACTAACTGATACTACTACATATACATACACAAATACTTTATAAGAATATATAATTTACACCCAGACGTCGTCGCCAACAACTACATATGTCTTCACATATTGTTGACTCCGGGCGGGGATCGAACCCGCAACCCCTGACACAGTAAGCGCTCTCACTGTGCCAACGGGCTTGTCAAAATTCTCGTTGTTCAATTCCCACGGGAACGGGGGCACTGCGGGTGAAACCGCGGGGCACAGCTAGTGATAATATAAAACGTCAAAGCAATATAGCATTGATAGCTGTGTGGCTTGTTAAAAAGAAGTAAATGAGAAAATTTTATGCATTAATAATGATTCCTTGAAATGCTCTTTGAACAAAATTAATATCTTTCCTGGAAATTTCAGATATTCGAGATACAATTTTAAAGTTTTCTATTTACGGGTAACAAATTCTGAGTAATAAGGGTGTTTCCATCAGAGGTATTATCACGAAATAGGGAACGCAGTAAATATTCTTCCGTGGGTATAATAGCATTTATCCATATAGAGTATCAAACGTGGCATAGCAACGGAACAACGAAGGTATTCTACAAATTCTTCAATCATATCAAACGTAATGTATTAACACAGCTCTGTTAGGAAGGTTTTAAATTCTCTTAATTTGCACCGTCTATTGTTTACATCCTAACTAAAATTATAAATACGAAAGTAACTCTGTCTGTCTGTTACGCTTTCACGCCAAAACTATGGAACCGATTTGAATGAAATTTGGTACACAGTTAGTCCAGAGCCTTGGAAAGGACATAGGATACTTTTTATCGCGAAATTCCTGCGGGAACGGGTACAACGCGGGTGAAACTGCGGGGCGCTGCTAGTATATTATACTTACCTAGCTACAGTTAAATAAATAAGATACACATATCTAAACTATAGAACAATGTATTGTGTTTTGTTTTAAAACATTAGGTTAGCAATTCATGTGCAAGGTGCATACGGGTGCCACCTGCTCTGTTTACGTCCTACGTAACGCGAAAGGAATAAATGTTTAATAAAATTCAGTTAAAAGTATTACATTCTTCGCAGTTCGTTGTTTTAGAGTTTGTGTAGACTGAAGTTGAGGGTTTAGGCTGTTATCTTTAGGATGCATGGCAAAGGTTTCATTTTTCTTTTCTCTTAAGACTTTTTCTCTTTCTGTTGCTATATGGAAAAGATAAAAAAATAAAGATAAACTTGTGGTCCCTGTTAGTTTATGTCTATGAAGAAGCACACACTAAAGGCAAGTAGAATTGTGAGTAATGTCCTACTGCTGGACAAGGACCACTCATCACACCGAAAATATCAGTACAGTGAGAATTAGGCGTAATCACCACACTTGCCCAATGCGGGTTGGTGATCTCAAACCCGAGCCATGTCCGAAAAGTAGGCATAGGTAAGATATGTTACAAACCTTTACTTATAGTAATTAAAGAAATGTGCAACTGTGGTCTGTGTTAGACTGATAAATGTTATTAAAACAAGTCAGTCCATTCTAGACAGTCCAACTATAGTCTGCAATGGTCCTTATCGCTAAGCGGGTAGGAACAGCTGATGACTTTAACTCCTTTGGGACTATAAATATCAGGATATTTAACAGCTGTTTCGAGTATAAATAGCGAGGGTAAAACATTTATTATTGTTTTTTGTCTCTCTGTTAATAGTAAACATATCTCATTACTTGAGTTAGGTTGTAATTTACAAAGTGTGTGGCATTTTCGATGACGATAATACTTAATGTAAAAAATAAAGCTGTAGAGTTTATTATTTTGTTTGTTTGTACGCGCTTATTTTAGTAACTAAACGTCCGATTTGAATAATTCTTTTTGTATTGGATAGCCACAGGCAAGGGGAAGGATAAAGGCTATTTTTCATCCCGAAATTCCCACAGAAACGGGCACAACGCGCGTAATACTGCAGGGCATTGCTAGTGTTTTATAAAAAAAAACATATCGCTATCCTGATTTCAGACATTGCTTTTCAAAGCGAATTAACAGCGTCCCCGATTGGACTACAAAAATAATTTAAAGAAATAAACCGGAGAAATTCTCTTGTTATACAAATAAACGTAAACCTTTAAATTCCCCGAAATTTTCTGAAAGGACAAAGACGACCCCGCACCCATTACCAGAACCGTCCGTGCGTATGCAATTCCCGAACAATTCCTTTGCATTGCGCAACACCGAATTCGCATACCAGGTAAATAATAGCCATTATTACACAGGAACCTTATTGTAACTATACATAGAGTTCAAATTGTGTCTATATATTGTATGACTATCGTTTGATTGACGTAAACTGTGTCTATTGTCGGTCGATTCCCATGCGGTATCCATGAGGCTGATTCTTGAAACTTATTCTTTTGTGTGAACGTAGAAAGAATTTTAATGCTTCCGTATAAACTTGTCTGTGTATTACAAAATAGTATATTCTATCTTGTTTGATAGTCTACATGTATTTGCGAGCTTATTTAGTTTCTATGCGCGTCGAGATGGCATAAAGTTAGTGGGACAAATCTTTATTGTATATCAATGTGAAGGAGCGGTATGCTAAGTACTGGCATTTCCCGTGTGTGCTTCTTGTACTTAACGAGACCGTAATTTATATTCAAAACTAGCAGCGCCCCGCGGTTTTACCCACGTTGTGCCCGTTTCGAATTTCAGGATTTTTTATACTTATAAACCTTCCTCTTGAATCACTCGATCTATTTAAAAAATTGCATCAAAATCCGTTGCATAGGGACAAAAACATACATAGGGACTGACAGACAGACAGCGGAAAGCGACTTTGGTTTTACTATGTAGTGATAAAATCTATAAATACCTACTAATACTCGTATTTATAAGGTGAAGATATTTTGATTCAATTTTTTTAACGCACTATTCTCAGAAACTACCATTCCGATTTGGTAATTATTTTGGCAATGGATAGCCGCATTCAACGGGGAGGCTATAAGCTATTTTTCATCCCGAAATTCCCACGGAAATGGGCAAAATGCGGGTAAAACCGTGATGCGTTGCTAGTTCAAAATAAAATCAATCGAGTACGAGTATCCTAAGCAAGCGTACGTTCGAACACATCAAAATAAGGGTTGAAAAAGGGGTTTTAAACCCATGTTCAACGTAATTTGACATTACAAAGGAGAAAAATATAGCTGTATATCCCTTCTATCCTTCGACATAAACTAGAAACTAAATGAGGCTACAAAATCCACTAATTACAAAATATATTCGTATGCAAATAAAAATATATTAAAATATACCTACTAACAATTGACATTCATTTACGTTATTTTTTTGCGAAGTTTATTGATAAAGATAATGAATTAAAACACGTGTAAATAAATCTGTCTAACATTCGGAAGAAAATAAAAATAAAACGTTAAATAAAATGCATTCACATCGTGGGAAAGTGGGACGAAATTGATGAGAATTCAACATCGCAAAATCTGGTTTTTTGCTCCAATGTTTTGTACCTGCATTCGTCTATCGCACCCGGTTTCCATTCAAATAAAATAGCACAAAAAGATTCACTGGACTACATAAATTACAATTTCAGATGATGGTAAATTTGTAAACGGAATACTAGTAAACTGAACTACAAGTACATATTGTGATTTTAAGAACCTACATAGATCCGTTAAACTGAATTTTAAAGACATAGGAACGCCTATTATCCTTCAGTAACATAATTTACACTATTTAAACTTGGTATAACACATCGTACCTAAACGCTAATCTAGACGGGACATTGAGGGCCTTAACATAAAAACTTACTTCATAAACCAGCATTTTAGCTATCAAATAAGTTAAGCCGTCGGTCCCGGCTACCTTCTATGGATAGTAGTCGTTACTTGAGCCATGTCAGAGGCCTTTGGCGGCTCAATAACTCTGACACCAGGATTGGCCAGGTTGGCCATCCACTCGATGAAGAAGAAGAAGAAGCTATCAAATGGTTAGTCTCTTTCTCACATACGCTATTTTTAAGAGCAAAAGAGACAAAACAGTTAAAGAGCGTTTATGATTAACGCGGTAAATGCATACCTCAACGTTTCAGTCGTGTCACAACAGTTGTATTCACGAGTGCACTGGATTTTTGTCTGCGAGCGTTGTTTACTGTTTGATGGTCCTTCTGTCCAATTCGAACACATTTTTAGAAGAATAGAAGGAGTGATTTACTTACAACGAAAACTTATCTCAAGTTTTATCGGTACTTTAGCTGTCTTTCCGACAATTTAAAGGACCATTACACTCCTAATTGTATTTAGTTCAAAAGTTATCGTGATATTATTCAAGTTGAACTTCAGTTTTTTTGCCATTTAGTCTTCCCTGTAGGTTTAAAATATGTCCTGTTATACATTTCATTTTATTTAGTACTGTCTAAATATATTGTTTAGACATTTATACGGAACTAGCAGCGCCCCGCGGTTTTACCCGCGTTGTGCCCGTTCCCGTGGGAATTTCGGGAATTTTTTTACATAAAAACCTACCTCTTGAATCACTCTACCTATTACAAAAAACCGCATCAAAATCCGTTGCGTAATTTTAAAGATTTAAGCATACAGACAACGACTTTGTTTTATACTATGTAGTGATTAAAGCACATACTGTACTTTTAAAACACATTCACGCTTACCTTAGGTGTAGGAATTCTTAATTCTCCAAAATACGTTACTACAGAAACGAATTTCAGCCCGGGAAGTTGTAGATCAAGTCCCCTAAAACTTTATTTAGGTCTAAAGTTACGGTTATTTTATTTTTATGATAGAGCTATCATTTCGACTTCACGTACTTAGTATTAAACAAAGTCGCTGTCTGTCTGCCTGTCTGTCCATATGTATGCTTAGATTTTAAAAACTACGCAACGGATTTTGATTTGATGCGGTTTTTTTCAAATAGATGATTCAAGAGGAAGGTTTATATGTATAAATATTCCCGAAACTCCCACGGGAACGGGCACAATGGGGGTAAAACCGCGGGGCGCTGCTAGTAAGAAATCATTCTCTATTTTGAATAATTCCATTAAAATTACTTATATTTAAGCCTAGTCATTGGGGTCTGCATGAGAATTTATTAGTTCTAGTCATTACAACATACATTCTGCCTAGCCCAGATACTAATATCGACATTTTCCAAAGCCTTCTAACTTGTAAACCAAACACTAATTTCTTCATATTGATGATTCAACTCAACCGAGCCAAATGCCTCCGATTTCAAAATCACGTTCTCTTGGGACCAAATTATGCACTAATGCAAATCGTTACGTCAACTATGTATCTTCTTACTCGATATTATGCACTTTATGCTAATTCTAATAAAGATGGTTATTAAGTAACAGTTTGCATGTGGAAGCAATCCTTTCAATTGGCTGGTTTTCCTTGAGATAATGATCCTTAGTGACACAAGAATGTAACTACGTCTTTACGTAAGTAAATTGCAAATATTGAAACGCCTTGTAAAACTTTCAGAGCAATCTTTTTATTTTTTGTTGTTTTAGGAACCTATGTATACAATTAACTACCGGGATATAAACAAAAACTGGCTTAATTCAATTCAAATTCAATTAAGTCTATTTTCTGTTCTGACTTTCCTGTACTTTTACTAGAATTTTACGTCAAATATCGGATATTATGAGCGACCCAAAAAAGAGCAAAGTATTTTTAATGAGATTTGCCTTTTCATTATCTTTTTAGGGTCTAAATGAGTGTAAATATTCTCGACAAGACCCAAAAGTTAATTCGCTAATTTGTTTATACCTTTACACCGCTATCGTTTCGATCTGACACGTCTAAAATGTATACGTCCGCAAAGTTAGAAACTCAAATGTTAATTCTTCGAAATATTTATTTTCGAATGTTTTCTAACTCGTTAGCAGAGGGTTAAAGCTCAAACATTTTGGAATTTCAGTCATTTGTTTTTGACCGCATCAATCAACCCCTTGCCACTTTCTATTTAGAATTTTTCATTGTTCATTTTCATTTTTCAAGTGGAATTTGCAATGTAGAGCGAACAAATTCACACATATATTTCGTGTCCAATTTTCCGTTGAGCAAAATGACATAGTGATCCAAAACTAACACTCATTCATTCATTTCTAGTAGGTTAATGGTCAACCCTGGTTGGTGTCGGAGTTTTTAGACCGCCTAAAGGCCACCGACGCTACCAAACTAATACATACTTACTAATTTATGTTTATATATTTTCGATACTATTGTAAGGAAACATGTTTTATCTCCTAACATGGCTTGAAGTTGAGATCACTATTAGGCAAGCTGGTGATCACACCTAATCCTCACTGTACTGATATCTTCAGTGAGATGAGAGGCCTTTGCCCAGTAATGGGGCATTACAGTCTAATACTTTACTTTGTCCATTCTAAGTCGAAGTAGAAGAAATTCAATGTACAGATGACTTTAATACGCACCATTCCTTTCTCTTGCAACGGAATCTCTTGATCCGTTAAGAAGTTTCAACGAACAAAGGTCAATCAACATTCCTTTGTCATTCTCAAAACGCAGGAAACTTCTTACATCCTTAATTTTTTTAACTATCAGTTTAATGCCATGACATTTGTGCATGATACCTCCCTACAAGCCAGGTGTAAACAACAGAAGGCGAGGCACGTGCGACCAACATCTGCCTATACTAAAGCGAAAAAACCAGTACCAATAAGAAAAAAACGTACCAATTATTATTTATCTCTACACCACACCTCTTCAAGACATCTGTTCTATTTTTAATGTCACATCCCATCATCTGCTTTTGCCCTTTCTCTGCCACGCCATTTTCACCCCTAACAGAAACGGCGTTAGTAGTCACAATTTGATAGGGTGTTTCGCAGATTTGCAAAAGGTTTTGGGTGCCTTTGGCGTGTTCAAAGGTTAACTTTTGTTTGGTTTTTGATCTATCACTTCAATCGGCGTGAATTGTTCGTTTTAATCGTATTTTTTATATATGTAAGGGTGTATTTCTATTGATTTTATTGGTTAGGGTAAGAACAACTTGGGGCGATATTTGTTTTGTTGGGTTCCAGAATATTCCGACATACTAGGTAATGTGTGTCCGTAATCTGTATTATGTAGCCATGTTTATATTATATTGTCAGAAACCGCGATTTACTGACGCCCTTTGTTAAACCCATACACGGGGACGTCAAAATGCTTTCTTAGTAGAGATATACTGCCGCCGTCTGCCGTCTATTTTATCGACACTCAACTTAATTTTTCATATATTGCATGTCAAAATCTAGGTCAATGGTTCAATTCCCAGGTCGAGCGAAAAACATGTTTCCTACTTTTAAAATGTGGCTTGGGTTTCAGATCACCAACTCGCATTTGGCAAGCATGGTGATTATGTGTAATCCTCCTCACTGTACTGATATCTTCAGTGAGATGAGAGGTCTTTGCCCAGCTGTGGGACATTACAGGCGAATACTTACTTAATATAGTTTACATTTTAATTACCTTTGTCCTGCACCATCTCATTATCTCACAAACCATTACTTCAATATTGTTTCCATTGTTACAGGATTGTCATGGCCTTCAAAGCGAAAACCGTATTGTTGCTGATGATGTTCAGAACTACGAACTGATATCAGGCTATCAGAACAAAACACATACTACCGTCGAGTTTAGAAGACAACTGGACACTTGCGATAAAGAAGATTTTGTTATTGGGGTATGTTCTTTATCCTACTAATATTTTAAACGCAAAAGTTTGTGAGGATGGATGTATGTTTGTCACGAAAAACTACTGGACGGATTTGGATGAAATTGAACAGTGATATAGGTTATACATCAGAATAACACATGGGATGCATGAAAATCCGTTGAGTATGTTTTTGAGAAAATTAATTATATATATACAGGCAGCCTTTGGAGGACTTTGGTTTAAGAAGTTTTTTTGTAAAACGATCAACTTTAAACCACAAGGAAACTGCGTTCTTCTATGTTTTGGACTTCACAATATCCTAACCCTAACATCTCCATCCAGGATGATACAACGCAAATCATCTGGTCACTAGGCCCTCCAGGGTCTGATGGAGAGCTTCCCAAGCACGTCAAAAGTGGATCCAGACCGCTGCGCCTTCTCCAACCAGTACCGAAGCCGGAAACCATTCCCTTGAAACAATGGGACGTTAATCTCATCAATGTAAGTATCAGACCAATGAAAAAGTTAAGACTGCTAACAATGAAAATCATCTGAAATTACACCATGTATTCTGTACGTCAGATGAAATAGGAAATGTCAACTAGACAGGGCCTATTTGGTTTGGTTTGGACGTCAACAATACTAAATATCCTGTACTCGTACATTTGTATACGTGTTATGCACTTGTACATATAACACTTAAATAAAAACCACTTGTACACTGTACTTGTACACCGCAAACACAAGTACACCGAATAGTAAAGAGAGTTCATTGGTGTGACATTTCAGATAACAAATCATTTGCAACCGAATTACACCTTTTGAAAGAAGATAGTCGGGCGCGTTACAATTTTTTTACTACAAAATTACACCATATTTGTGTAACTGTTTATAAAATATGCTTCACTTCATTGAAGTGCAGTGCTTTGTCTTGCGTTTTTATTGGGTCTGCTAAGTAAGTTTGAATTATCGATTGTTAAAAGGAAAATTGGTACATATGACATTTTTATTACTGTTAGTTATAACGGCAATAATAATTGATGACTTGAAATGATTCGGATGGCGTAATGATATAAGTACGTAGTATGCAGTTTTATTTGTGAATGCTTGAGAAGCTTGCTTGTTACAGATACCTATTTCTTCATAATTTGATCATCTAAATGGAATATAACAACTTTCCAAATTTAGTACCTTTCAAACAAAACTACCTAAAATAAACTTTTACGAACCCTTTTCCATGGGGTGTGAAATTTATTATGATATCTCATTGTATTTCACACACATACACAAACATTCCAAAGCTCACAGTAGGCCAAATGCTTAACCTTTTTAGGGATGGCTTAGGTGCCAAAGTACTATAGGATTTTAGTATTTTACAGGCTAATATACCAATAACAAAACTTATCCCTAAATATCCCTCCCCAGCTCACAATCCCATCAACAATGGCGACTCAATTCTGGTGCAAGATCTTCAAAACGCCAGACCTGCCTTCGAAACACCATATCATCGGCTACGAACCAATCATAGACAGCAGAGCTTTGAAGAACGGTCCTCAAGAGTTGAAGACGTCTGACTCGCCTGTACATCATATGGTGTTGTACGAGTGTGCTGTGGATGATGATCAGCATCTTTGGGAGGCGTGGGCGCAGGGCGATGGGGCGTATGGCCCGAACAGGCCTAGCAGTTGGGCTACTTGTGCTACCCCGATTGCGGCTTGGGCTATGGGGTCTAAAGGTAAATAAATCCTAACGCCTCGGTGGTCTAGTGGTATGTGCACTCGCCTGCCAAGACTGAGGTCCCGGGTTCAATTCCCAGGTCGAGCGAAAACATGTTTCCTACTTTTCAAACATGGCTCGGGTTTGAGATCACCAACCCGCATTAGGCAAGCGTGGTGATTACGCCTGAAACCTCCTCACTGTGCTGATATCTTCAGTGAGACGAGAGGCCTTTGCCCAACAGTGGGACATTACAGGCTAATAATTTAATTTAAAAAAATTGAAATCTTCACAAGGTATATTATGGCTTACAAATAATTTACAGGTTTCTTAAGTTTAAGAAAACTACTCATTTTGAATTTAAACTGAGTTTACGGATTCGGACACTTCGCTTTTATTTTGAAAAGGATAGAAAGGAACTGAAATATGTAAATGTATCTTGAAAATTGTACATTTTCTTAGACTGGCTGTACTTAATGAATTTGGTTTACATATAATGTAAAAGTAAAAACCCTTGAATGAACCATTTGATAGCTGTTAATAAGCGTTTATAAATAAGGCTTTAAACTTTAATTTAAAACAAATACATCACACTTAACATCCTTAAATTTCATATTTCCAGGTGAATTCCTTCCCGATAACGTCGGAATTCCTTTGGGAGAGAGAGGTGGCGTCGCGTACTACATGCTTGAAGTACATTATGACAACCAGGCGTTACATAAAGGTAATTAGAATATAGTCTTCATTTGTAGTTAGTTAGTTAGTAGTTAGCGGTAGTTCATTTACAATTTTAGAGTATAGTTTGTCTAAGATTGAGTTTATTATGCAGCGCACTGATTATAAAGCAATGTAATGCACTTTGTTTAAAAAAATCTTGGAAGAAATATTCCAAGTGATTATATTCTTGTTCAGGTTTCGTATATTAAAATAAATTACCCTTTAAGTGTGCGTTTTCTAATATACTCGTAGTACATAGTAGATACGATGCGATACAAAGAGATTATTACAATTTCAATGTGTTATTTGAAAATTGTAATGCGCGCTCCTTTCCACTTTGGAAACACACCCGTAACTACAAAAAAAAACCGGCCAAGTGCGAGTCGGCCACGCGCACGGAAGGTTCCGAACTTTAAAAAACGGCAAAAAATCACGTTTGTTGTATGGGAGCCCCCTTTGAATATTTGTTCACTATCACCGTTCTTGAGATACAGCCTGGTGACAGACGGACGGACGGACAGACAGCGAAGTCTCAGTAATAGGGTCCCGTTTTTACCATTTGGGTATGGAACCCTAATGATAAAAATATTGTCTAAATATACTTTGACATAGTACTAAATACCTCATCATACTCTTCACTAACAACCTTGTCTCATTCCAGTGCTAGACAGCTCAGGTATCCGTCTTCACTACACACCATCTCTGAGACAACACGACGCTGCGTTGTTGGGCGCTGGCATTGGAGTCTCGGCTTTACATGTGATACCGCCCAAACAGAGGCGGTTCAAGACTGTTGGGATTTGTAGCTCGGAGTGTACTGAACAGGTATGGTACTAAGTTTATGAGGATGGATGGATGGATATTCATCCATCCAAACATCCATCCATCCATCCATCCATCCATTCGGATGGATGGATGGATGGATGGATGTTTGTTGTAACTAAACAAAAAACGACCGAATAGAGAACATTTTCCTTCGGTGTTTGAAGTCGATTAAAAAAGACTTGATGGTAAAAATACTGTATCTACTAATGTTAACTGATGATAACTCATCGGTAATGTTAAGCAATGTGGAGCTCGGCCTCTACGTGGATGGGTGACTGATAATGGCATTTCTATCTGAGCGCTACGGTGCGAGTACCTAAGCTCAGTTAATTGTAGTATGTTTGAACAAAATAAATGTGATAAATAATAAATAAATAATAGTTTTATGACCACGGTTCCTATAAAGGAGCCAAGACGTCAGATAAAAAAAGATATAAAAAAGCTCAGTAAAAAAGCTAAGTTTATCCGATATTATTGTTCTAATTCATTAATAGTAGTTATTTTAGTGCGACCTGCTTTATTATTATTCTATTTATATACCTACTCTACCCTTTATTTACATGGCTATCAAAATCAAAATTAAAATTCTCCCGTTTCTCTTTACTACAGACTATGCCAGAAGACGGAATCACGATAGTATCAGTGCTACTCCACGCGCACGCGACGGCTAGAAAGATATCTCTAAAACATGTTAGAGGAAACAAGGAACTTCCTACTATTTCTGAGGTAATATTATAATATTATCTGCAGAGCATGAATTTTGTTGGTGCATTCATATAAGCGCCATCTAGTATATTTGAACGGTACTAATTTCATTGTTTTTTTAGTTTACATAAAATTCTCGGAGAGTATAGATGGCGCTACTAGCAATCACTCCACGTAGTATCTTACAAATGACGTAGATGGCGCTGTTTGAAACTTTTACTAATTAATATTTTTGTTCTTAGGAAAACTCGTATGATGCCCGATACCAACAATCCCGTGTGGTCCCTGGAGGCAGGAAATTCATGAAAGGAGATACTTTACTAACTGAATGTACTTACGATAGTTCTGCCAAGAAGCAACTCACTGTGGGCGGGTATTCTGATTCACAGGTAAGATTTTTTTTCTCATATATGTTACCCACATCGATGTTAGTACATACCTACGTTAGTACATTATACTCAATGATAGATACTTATTATATTTAATGGCATTACTCTGATGCGCTCATTATTATAGTGCCATTATTCACTTTAGTATTTATTGTTTTCAAACATGGCTCGGGTTTCAGACCACCAACCCACATTAGGCAAACGTAGTGATTACGCCTAAGCCTCCACACTGTACTGATATCTTCAGTGAGATGAGAGCCCTTTGCCCAGCAGTGGGACATTACAGGCAATTTTTAATTGACTTTTTAATTTTTTTATTAGTTTGAATGGTAAGTACTCATAATAATATTAACTGCTAACTTGACTTTTTTGACCTCTTAATTCTGATAACTTTAGTGAGATTAGAGCTCTTGTCGTGGGAAATTACATTCTTATCTTTAATTACTTGACCGCGCTAATCTGAAACTACCAACCGGTTTTCAATAATTATTTTTTACCTTATACCTACATTCAAGTATTAGTAAGTAGGTACTTTTAATCCTGAAATTCATATTATAATGGGCAAAACCGTGGGGCGCTGCTAGTATTATAATATACTCGTACTACGTAATATAATATACCTGGACAAATTCACACACGGTTAATTAGACCCAAAGTAAGCTCTGAGCTTGTGTTATGGAATCTAACTCACCGATACTTACACAAGTACTTTATATAATACATATACTAATATTATAAAGCTGCAGAGTTTGTTTGTTTGGACGCGCTAATCTCAGGAACTACTGGTCCGATTTGAAAAATATTTTTGTAATTGATAGCCACATTCAACGGGAAGGTTATAGGCTACTTTTTACCCTGAAATTCCCACAGGCACGGGTAAAACCGCGGGGCACCACTAGTAAGAATTTAAAATTGACCCCCATACATCGTCGCCAACAAGTATGTCTTCACATATTATTGACTCCGGGCGGGAATCGAACCCGCAACCCCCGACACAATAAGCGCTCTCACTGCCACTGTGCCAACGGGCTACATAAATCAATTTATTTCACTCTAATCATATACCTATCTCTTTCTTTCAGGAAATGTGCCTTTCTTTCATACTGTACTATCCTCGGACGAATCTCGCCGGTTGCTACTCAATGACTCCAGTACAAGAGTTCTTTGAAACATTCGGAGTGCAGCGGTTCTATCAGCTCGACTTTATGCAGATTGAAAACCTGTTTTTGACTTCGGGGTGAGTCAATTAATACTATACTCTCATATTATACGTATTTAACGTATGTAATGCATAAAGTCACAATCAGACAAAAAAAATATCCCCGCAAAAACTCGGCGCTTGACGCAGTGTGCCGAGTTTGCGTACAAGCGACATTGAACTCTAAACAAGTAACATAACTATTGTCACTTGTTTAGAGTTCAATGTGAGGTGGGTGAAGCGCTCGCGACAGCGTGTGCAGTGACAGTGCGGGGAGAGACGCTGTCGCTCTCGCTTCACCCACCTCCTGATGAAGGTCACCGAATGTGACCGAAACGTGTTGAGGGACACTCAACAGTAATCTCCGTCGTACGTAAGTTCCCGTTTTAACAAATAATAATGACATCAACGTACGTTTCAATTAATTGTAAAATAAGTGATATAACGTCTACATTCGAGCAAGAGTCATTGCAAACGATATAGTAAAAATGTAATAATGACAAAGGTACTCGGACATTTTTTGAGTTTTGTCAGCTATAGATTGTGACTCTATAGGATTCTAACTTAATGATTTAATGTCACGTTTTTAAATAAGTAACTAAATCATTAAAAGTCCCGGTAGGTTAGTGACCTACGCTTTATGCCTCCGACTAAGTCTGACGATTAAACTAACCAAATCTCGGGAACTACCAAACCGATTTGAATAATTCTTTTTGTAACGTATAGCTACATTCAAGAGGAAGATAACATAATATACTCAATCCCGAAATTCCCAAGAGAACGGGGACTACGCGAGTACTAACGGGACGCTACCAGTCACAATTCTAAATCATATCACATCTAACTAAGCCTTTCAAATCCGCAGTAACTACGATGTCCAGCTATCACAAGCGGAGAGTGAAGGCGACTCTGTTCAAGGGAAACCCGAAGAAAACCCAGCCACGAGGAGTCCAATGGATTTCTACTCAGACGTATTCGCGGTACAAGCTGACGATATGGGCACGGAACTGATGAGTGAGTTTGAGTTTTATTTCTACTGACACAAGGCTTATATTTGTCTGTCACTGTTGATAAACTGATTTGTGTAGTAGAAACTGTTACTAAGTTTGTCATTTTAGGAAATAAATTCGTTTCGTTTGTAGGGAATGTATAAATAAGAAATTTTTGTACCTAAGTTATGCCACGATTCTATGTTTGGTGTTATCCAAGTAATGATTGTATCCAATAGTCACTCAAAAGCTCAAAGTAGCGTAGGAACGTTATTATCGCTATTTGTCAGTAAAGATTTCAAGTTTTAGAGAACACTTCAATTATTACCTTTTACCAAACAAGACACAGAATACTATATAGTTAAAATATCAATAAAATAGGTTTCTACAATGATCATAGCATTACGAAAATATATTTTTTTTAAATTTATTTCCAACAGACCTTGAAATATCAATAAAATTAGGCATAATAACCACATGAATCTAATGGTTATTATCCAGTCATAACCATACTAACCTAATGCACTCACTTTTCAGAAAACTTCATAATCTGGGAGCCGTTAGAGTTCCGCAACAAAACGTTTATGGACCACGTGAATGAGATGCCTTGGACGGAACCCTTGCTCACGGAGATGATACAGAAATCACTACATTCCGGCATGCACATGACTTTTTGTAAGAAGAGAGACGACAGTTGGGGCGTTGTAAGTACTTTTTCTATGATGTCTATAGTCTGTAGAAATATTGCTTTTGGTACGTTGGTTATCTATTAATAGTTATTTGTAAGTTTGTTTGTATGTTCGAGGAAGTTCTCAGGAATTATCAGTCCGATTTGAATAATTGTTTTTGTAATAGATAGCCACATTCAACGGGAAGGTTATAGACTATTTTTCATCCCGTAATTCCCAAGGGAACGGGACAACGCGGGTAAAACCGCGGGGTGCTGCTAGTTCATTTATATTGTTTACTCGGCTACTGGTAGATAGATAAACAGTTCTTTGTATTGATATACCTATGGTATTAGTTTTAGCACATACTTAAAACCCTACAGTTGCCCATAGTATTCTCTTCTTTTCTTGTCAATTTCCTTCTAGTTAAAATTATATCGAGGCAGACCAAAGCTTTGCGGCAGCAATTGAGCTTTCGGTGGCTCTGCACAGGTCTTCTATTGTAGCCCTTAGTATTACTCACGGAAGAGTGTAGTAGTGCCTCTCTATTTTGTGGTATTTACGTATGTCCATTTCTATGTGAGCTACTATATGCTTCGGAGGGCGTTTAATTGTCGGCCATATTTTAATCGCTAAGCAATTTTGGAGAACTTTAGGCGATCTAAAATATCAGCTGAGATACCATAAAAGCTGTGATATAAGTTAACACACACTTTTTTAAGAGACTTTTAATATTGTATGCTAAACACCAAACATGCCTAATACCAATTTTTCATTATTCCAGCCGATCCAAATTCAAAACTACCCGAACTTCACGGAACTAGAAAACAACGACACATCAAAGCAATCCTGTCACTACAAAAGTGTAAGATTACCTTCAGTCACAAAATCAGGAACGAACAGTAAAGCAGTTAGTTTTACACTTATACCGTTTTTAATACTTGCTGTAGCACTGCGGTAATACAAGAAATAACTTTATAAAAGTTACAAAATGAGCCAATGATTTTCTGTTGTTTTTTTCGTTGCTATTGTTTTAAAGTCTCAGTTTTTTTTGTCTATGTGAACCAGATTATGTATCATAGTTTGGTTTCTATAAGTTTGAAGGAGTATTTTTATCTGTAAAGTGAGTGAAAAAGTAACTTTTTGCATACTATACCTCAACTAAATTTTTCTATCGATTTGTATCTGTAACGTTTTTTTAAATGCAGCTATTCTGCTTTTCATTTAGTCTAGTTCCTTTTGGAATTGGAGGACAATAAGTAGCCTATGATTTAAAAACACAAACACCACTTTTAATTTAAAATCAAAATGATTCTTGATGAAACTTCGAATACATTTTGTTGTTTTTTTTTTGTTCTTTAATTCCGTAATCTTAGAATGTAAGTAATGCATAACTTAAATAAATAAGTAGATATAAATACTCCTTTGATTCAGTTTTGTTACAACACAACGGTCGTAACCAAAGTAGGGTAGCATTAGTTGTATGAGTGAATGTGTTTTGTGATTTTTGTACTTATGCGAGTTTTGCTCATGTATACTTTACATCATGAGTATAATAAGTACCGTTTTTTATTATTTTATAATAGTTTTTTTTTAAATTACCAAATTAATTGGTAAATTACTGCATAGTGTAATGTTTTTTTGTTTTTATGACTGATTCACTGTTACATTTTGTACACGAAATTTTGATTCCGAAAATGCAATTTTTGAACTTATACATTTTTTGTATTGAGTGCTCGACGTGTCAATTTTGATTTACCTTCTTTTTCAAAAAGGTAGATGTTTTCATTCTTATTTTAAATGTTTTACATAGTGTAAAGTGTAAATTACTCTGACAAAAATAACATTTGAAACTTCAATTCCAAGTTTGTGTCGCCGATCATAATATTTTTACCTATTAATTTGTAAGCTATGTATGTAGGTTTTGGTACTATAATGCAATAATTAGTGAAACAAATCACTAGGGCTGTGCTTATCCTCAAATAAAAGTGCCTATTAGGACTAAACTTTGAACAATAATTTTGTATTTTTGTACATTTTTACTGAACAAAAAAGTGTTGTATGATTTGTAAAATACTCCTCGAGTCAACATTTTGATAATGAATATTGCATTTCTCTACTTATTATAAAATTTAATTTATAATCATTTTTATTCTAAGAATACGCTTAGTAATTAAGTTTAAATTATTTAAAAGTCAATAAAATGTTTTATTAATTTATTTAATTTTTTTATTTATAAATAGTAATAATAATACTTTCTAAAGGTACTACTCTCACTTGCGTTACATTTTATTCAGTACATAAAGTCGACCATGAATTGTGTTATGTGTACACACTGGGGTACAAGAAGACACACTTTTCTAAGCACAAATTGTGTTTGACACTTATTTGTGTCCTAAATGATATTTGGCATGTCTTTTATGAAAATTATACGAAAGCATTTTTATGATAATTTATACGATTGGTGGGTACCAAAAGTTTCATATGTTTTTTATACCTAAAACCATCGACAAGTGACCTACAAAAAACAATTACAATTTAATTAAACTTAGTATATTCGTTATCAATCTTCTTATTAACCTCAGCCATGTATTCCTGTTGCCATTTCGCTTCACTAGTCGTTGGTGTTCCATCATCTTCACCAAATCTGTTGGCTATTTCGTCTTGTACGGGTTTGTATGTAGCCGGGCCGGCAGTAGGTATTTTATTGAACGTAGCGAAGTTAGAATTTTGACTGCTGGATCCTACGCCACTGTTGGGTACTTGTACGATTAAGTTGTTTTGCTTTTGTGGCCATGTTTGTGGCTTGTTTTGGTTGGATTCGTAAGCTTGCCAGTTGATGAACCAGAATGGTTGTTGGTCTACTGGGAGCTTGCTGAGGCGGTCTACGAGATCGCGGTCGCCATTCGCTTGGACTGGGAGCCTTTGGGTCGTGGTACTCGCAGTACTCGCATCTCCTTCGCCAAATCTGAAATTGAATGAAGGAATTTAGTGGTAAGGATTTGTTTAAAATAAATATCTCTCATCTAGTGATGGTGTTTTTCCTACTATATTGTTTTTCCCTCCGTGACGTGTCATTGGGCTTAAGCTCATTAATGAGCTCGGATGTTGCTAGATGTGGATACACCCAGACAAATTAACACACGGTAATTAGACCCAAACTAAACTCTAAGCTTGTATTATGGAATCTAACCAACTGATACAAATACATATTTCCGGGCGGGAATCGAACCCGCGAACCCCGACACAGTAAGCACTCTCAAATGCCACTGTGCCAACGGTCTTGTACATACCACGCTACTTGCAAGGGATTTTCTACTTGGGTACGCAGTCAACTTTCTGGGCTTACCAATCAATGATCTAAATATAAGTCTTCAACAAAAACGACGGAACGAATTCTCGACTACGTCTTTTAAAAATAGGAGGATAATACGAATAAAAGTAGTTGACATTTCCTTGAATGTCGAGTTACTAATAGCTTGCTACGTCACAAAAACCCGACACAAAAATAACTTAGACTTCTCTGTTTTTGTAAAAACCGGCCAAGTGCCAGAGGGACTCGCGCACGAAGGGTTCCGTACCAAACGGTAAAAAAATCACGTTTGTTGTATGGGGGCCACCCTTGAATAATTGTTTTATTTTATTTTTAGTATTTGTTGTTATAGCGGCACATCATCTGTGAAAATGTCAATGATGATGATATCACCATTCTTGAGATACAGCCTGGTGACAGACGGACGGACAGCGAAGTCTCAGTAATAGGGTCCCGTTATTACCCTTTGGGTACAGAACTCTAAAAATTGTTAGTGGACAAAACCGGCATTTTATCACGTAGGAACATAAAGACCCAGAAACACAACACCCAACGTGATAGTTTGGTATCTGGGTAATACCCAAATACAGGTAAGTTAGCCCGATAAATTTTAAAAACATATTTATCATTCTGTAACTTCTACCTAATACCTACTAATTAACATGTCAAACAATATCACTACATAGTATAAAACAAAGTCGCTTTCCGTGTCTATGTATGCTTAGATCTTTAAAACTATGCAACAGATTTTGACGTGGGTTTTTATTAAAATAGATAGAGTGATTCAAGAGGAAGGTTATTGAGCCGCCAAAGGCCTCTGACATGGCTCATGTAATGACTACTGTCCGTAGAAAGTAACCGGGACCGACGGCTTAACGTGCCCTCCGAAGCACGGAATCATCTTACTTTTCGGGCAATCAGGTGATTCAGCATGCAATGCCCTAACCAAACTGAGGACGGTCTCACAAAGTTATTTTTGTGAGATATCCCCACCGGGAATCGAACCCGGAACCTCCGGATCGTGAGCTCACACCACTAGACCACGGAGGCTGTTAAACGTACGATTGAACGTAAATTGAAATATCAATTTATGCAAAATATAAACGTTTCAAAATAAGTTTTTACCACTAAGCATTATTTACGTTAACTAATTACAAATCTTATCTATTTATCCTACTAAAATTATAAATGCGATAGTTTTTATGTATGAATGTTTGTTACTCTTTCACGAAAAATTACTGGACGGATTTGGATGAAACTTTACAGTAATGTAGGTTATACATTAGAATAAAACATGGAATATATTTTATCCCTAAATTCTTGCGGGAACGGGTACGGCGCGGGTAACACAGCGGGGCGCTACTACTAATAAATTAAAGTCAAATAATTCGATTTTTTTTTTGTTTCTTTGAACGGGCTAATTCTCAGGCATTCTGATTCGAAAACATATTTTTGCAATGGATAAACACATTCAATAAGAAGGTTAAAGGTTATTTTCTTTACGAATTTCCTAACGGAAAGGCTTAAACCCGGGTAAAACGGCGGGGCACTGCTAGTATTCAATCCGAGCAAAATGTAAAAGTAAACTTTTAACACTTGCGTAATTGGTTATTCCCAGTTGTTTATCAGTTTATAATATAAAACCCAAATATATGTAACAAGCAGCACCCCGCGGTTTTACCCGCGTTTTGTCCATTCCAGTGGGAATTTCGGGATGAAAAATATGTTACTCGTGGATAATGTAGCTTTCGAATGGTGAAAGAACTTTTAAAAACGGTCCAGTAGTTTTTGAGCCTATTCATTACAACCAAACAAACAAAGTTTTCCTTTTTATAATATTAGTGTAGACAAAGCTGAAGAGTTTGATTTTGGGTTATTGTGTATTGTTTTATTTTGAACGTGTTAGTTTCTAATAGAAACTGCCAATACGATTTGAATAATACTTTTATACCATGTTTCCAGATCCCAGATCATTTTTGTAAACAAATGTGATACCAGTGCACAAAAACTGCACGAAAATCGTGCAGTTGTTAATTTGACGATTTCACGGTATTTATTTATCTTATAAAAATAAGGGGATAGCTATAGTTATTCAAACGATTATGCAGTATTGACTTTTATACGATTGTTATTCCGAAGAAAATTAAAATTATCAAAAGCTTTTTTTGTGCAGTTTATTTATGTATACTTGGAACACTACAGAGACGCAGAACATTTTTTTGAAGTCGCCATTTTATTTTATCGTGGTTCGTAAGTGGCGTGGAAACGTGTGCATTAGGGTGAAGACACATATATCAGCATCGAATCGCATTTTGTAGTACAAAAACGCAATAATATATGGAGATGTCCGCATCATTTCACCCTTCCGCATCGATTAATGCACACGTTGGTCATAATTGACCATCACAACTTTTTTTAATAATATACCAGGTGAGGGATGGTATAAACTGTTTTTGAAGAGGCATCCTGAGCTTTCTATACGAACATCAGAGGCTGTAAATTCAGCAAGCTCAAAGTTGTCAGAGAAGCAAATTAGAAATTGGTTTACACAAGTAGAAGAATATCTAAAAGAAAATGATCTCTTTCATATTTTGTTAAAGTTAAGTTCTTAAAGTTAAAGTAAACAGATTGAGACCAATGACAGATGAATAATTGTTAAAAATGTTGGATGATGATTAAGCGAGATTATTAATGGACCTAGGTGTGCCTACATTGGTAAATACACTGCCAATCGTTATACCAAAGTCACTGTGCCAATAATTATACTTATGTGCCAATGATTGTGCAATAGCATAGAATTAAGTTTTATGCTACTTTTTAGGCAATAAATCAATTTAAAAAAAATACCAATGTGAATCATTGTAATCTATACTTATATATATACCTACCTTTTATTTGAAAAACATTTTTTTTATTTATTTTTTTATTTAAACTATATTGTCCCACTGCTGGGCAAAGATCTCCCCCAATCACTGTACTGTTTACCCTAATATTATTATTTTTAAATGAAATTACCCGAAGGTTCGACACATCTGACCTCCTACATTGACAGTGACAAAATCTTGACATAACTTTGTTTACAAAAATGATCTGGGATTTTGGAATAGATCATAGTAATTCATAGCCACATTCAACGGGAAGGTTACTGTCTATTTTTTATAGCAATCCCCGCGAACACGGGCACAATGCGGGTAAAACCACGGGGCACTTCCGGTTAAGCTAAGTAAAGTTAACAGACAACTTTGTAACCTTTAAAAAAGGATTTTTATCGGTTTCTCAAGTTAAAGCGAACACTACGCATTTTGACTAAATTTTAAACTAAATTTACGTATAGATACACTTCGCTTTCGTTTGATTTTAGATATTACTATCTGTTCCCCGCGGTTTCACCCGCAGCGCCACCGTGTGAATTCCGAGATTTTTATTACTCATTTTCTTATATAAAAACCTGGTCCTGAAAATAAGGAACATATTAAAAAAAGAATCATCCAATTTGGTGCAGTCGTTCTGAAGTTATGCGCTTAGCAACACACTCAGCGATTCATTTTTATATTATAAGTAGATTATTCATCGGTCGTATATTTTATGCGGGTAGGTTCTAAATACGGGTGTTCTACAGCTATTTATCACCAATACTTAGGATACTTTGCCTGACAAGTGTCGCGTGTGTCCAACAAATTTTATTAAAACAAGACGAATTAGAATTAGACATCAAAATAACACATAAGATACATTTTATCCCAAAATTCCCGCGGGAACGGTTACAACGCGGGTAACACCGATGTTCGCGGCTAGTCTTATACATAATATTTCGTGTTACAAGTATGGCCCAGTGGCGTTTGTGAAATAAAACCTCTATACCTATCTATTTGTAAACATTGCGGTCTAGATTTATGTTGGTATTACAGCCCCGATAAGAGTGGCAAGTATGATAATAATGACCTCAGTCATCTAGGCCAAGTGCATATGTTGATACCGACAGCGCCTGCGGTTTGACCAGTTCCTGTGGGAAGTTTTAGATAAAAAGTAACCTATAAAAATAACTTATCTTTTGAATAAAAACTAGAATATCGCAGACTGATTTGAATCAAATTATCATGTCCTAGAGACTATCGCCGTCGAACAAAAAATAAATATTTCTGATTTATAGTCTAGTATAGTAGTAGTACTAGCAGAGCCCCGTGGTTTTACCCGCTCTTGTGGGAATTCGGGGATTTATAGTAGCCAATAACCTTCCTCTTAAAATAATATGACATGATTTAATGTGGTTTTTTAAATTTCTTGTTCTAGAACTACCAGTATTAACCTCTAGCTTATTGAATAGGTTCAAACAAAACTAAACCTTTCGTGCAATAATGTTAAGATTCAATTCAATTTGTTTATAATGTGGGTATTCCAACTGAAGAATCTTTAAGAATCATGTCGAAATACACATAAGATTGGGTACAACTTGGGACATGATTGATCCTATTAATATTAAAATGTGAACATTTGTGAGGATTGATGTATGGATGTTTGTTACTCTTTCACGAAAAAACTACTTGACGGATTTGGATGAAACTTAAAAGTAATATATTAGGTTATAAATCAGAATAACACATGGGAAACATTTTATCCTGAAATATTTATTATGTTTGTTATTCTTTCACGCAAAAACTACTGAACACCGCAGACCGTAGCTAGTAGGGCTATAAAATTGAACAACTAGTGGCAACTTTAACACTAGATAGTGCAGATCATAACAAAGGTTATTGAACCAGAGATATGAGAAGAAGTACCTATACATTTCAAGTGTCTTGACACTAATTTTATTTTATTGCTTAACTGGTACTCATAGGTATGTGCGTACTTGATAAGTCTCTAGGATGAATATAAAAGTATTAAGTAAGTACTTAATGATTAGATTACCGAAGCATCTTTCTTTCTTTACTATCGTATGAAAATAAAATTTATTTACTTAACACTTATATTCTATTTCTTTCTTGAGATTTAAAATTCAAGCCATTATAACTGATTTATTATTTGTTTTAACGGGAACTTACGTACGACGGTCTTTTGAGGAATAGGGTTCTATCTAGCATCTTAACGCTCTCAAATGGATAGACCAATTTTAATGCGGTTTTTTCATTTCCTTGCAGTGTTGCTTAGCGGGGTTTGATAAATAATAAATATATTAATATATAAAATATATTAATGCGGGGGGATAAATATCGGTAAAATCGGTAAAAGATTTTTTTCTGTGATTAATAAATTCAACTAATCATAAAAAGTCATAGTAATGAAATAAAATACGTACTTATTTTCCAATTGATTGCTCGATTCTGTCGGTGCCTGTATCTCAGGGTAGCCGATGGGCCTCGAACCCGCGAACGAGCCTCGCTGAGCGGCGCTCATACTGGCCACTCCAAGAACAACTAGTATTACTAACATTGTGTTCTGAAAATAATGTGAAATTATTGAGTTAGGTAACTATGCTTACTCTCATCCTACTAATATTGTAAATGCGAAAGTTTGTGGGGATGGATGTATGTGTGTGTTTGTTACTCTTTCATGGAAAAACTACTGGATGGATTTGCATGAAACTTTACAGTAGTATAGGTTATGCATCATTGGAAAAAAAATTCTGCAATTATTGCGGTAAAAAGCGGGTGAAATCGCGAGGCGCGGCTAGTAAAAGGTAAATAATAAAAAGTCTACTTATGGGAAATAAAATGGCGCATGTTCTGTTGTTATGCATGTTATCATTAAGGAAAAGCTGTAATTTCGATGTTTTTTAGCCCGTTGGCACAGTGGCAGTGAGAGCGCTTACTGTGTCGGGGGTTGCGGGTTCGATTCCCGCCCGGAGTCAACAATATGTGCAGACATAGTTGTTGGCGACGACGTCTGGATGTCAATTATATATTCTTACTAGCTGTGCCCCGCGGTTTCACCCGCGTTGTACCCGTTCCCGTGGGAATTTCGGGATGAAAAATAGACGTTGGCCGATTCTCAGACCTACTCAATATGCTCACAAAATTTCATGAGAATCGGTCGAGCCGTTTCGGAGGAGTACGCGAACGAACACTGTGACACGAGAATTTTATATATAAGATAAAGTATTTGTGTATGTATATGTAGTAGTACCAGTTAATTAGATTCCATAACACAAGCTTAGAGCTTACTTTGGGTCTAATTAACCGTGTGTGAATTTGTCCAGGTATATATATATTATTTTTTTTTCACAATTTCTTTAGTTTTATTACTTAACTATCAGCGCCCCGCGGTTTTACCCGCGTTGTGCCTGTTCCCGTGGGAATTTCGGGATGAAAAATAGCCTATAACCTTCCCGTTGAATGTGGCTATCTATTACAAAAAGAATTATTCAAAACGGACTGATAATTCCTGAGATTACCTCGAACATACACACAAACAAACTCTGCAGCTTTATAATATATACCTATTAGTATAGATTATGCAAACGGTAAAACAAATGTTTGTATGAACCATTATATAATTAAACTAGCAGCGCCCCGCGGTTTTACCCGCGTTGTGCCCGTTCCCGTGGGAATTTCGGGATTTTTTTTACATAAAAACCTTCCTCTTGAATCACTCTACCTATTACAAAAAACCGCATCAAAATCCGTTGCGTAATTTTAAAGATTTAAGCATACAGACAAACAAACAGACAAAAGTAGCGACTTTGTTTTATACTATGTAGTGAAGCTTTACAGTAGGTAATATCGAAATGTATGACATTCATCCAAATCCGTCTAATAGTTTTTCGTGAAAGAGTAACAAACATACATACAACCATACAAAGATCTATCCTGACAAACTTTTTCATTTAAAATCTAAGTAGGATTGATGAAGTTCATCATTCATTGATTCTTAGCCAGGGCAAGGTTTTACTACAACTGATGTTAGTTAAAGGTTAGTAAAAAGTCATTGAACTTATATTATATTCAAATTAGATTAATTCAAGTTGTTTGGACTTCAAAATTGATACTATATACAATATATATCAACATTCTATTGGTCGGTATTCACTTGAAACTCTTTTCCTTATCCAAATTCAACAATAAATTAACAACACAAAAAACTAAAGAATTAAGATATTACACAGAAAACTCTTAAGACAATAGAATAGGTACATAATTAATTTATTTAACTAGTTAAATTATTCATAAATTAAATTAAATACTCACATTAAATTGAATTTTTCACACACTAAACGTCTCACTTGTCCAACAGAAGGCACTCAACTGGTTTGCAAGTTGCAAACAAAAAATATAAATAAGAGGAAATTAACGATTGTAACTATTCATTAAGCTGTGGTTGTACCGGTATATCTAATATGTTAATATATTAATATCATGGGGGTACTCCGGTTTACGCACAGATGCATAATGCAACTTGATATGACGTTGCAGTTTTTGATGATTCACTGATTCACTTAGTTAAGTGGGTGAGATAGATGCACTTGCACGTGGGTTGGTCTAAACTCAACTTAATCACTTAGGTTTCTGCGTAGCTTATGGTAGACTGTGTCATATATTAAGTACGTTGGTCTTAACTTAATAGGTTTAAATCTGATGTACTTTTACATATCAATCTATAATATAAAAATGAATTGGAAAATGTGTTGGTAAGCGCATAACTTCAGAACGACTGCACCAAATTGGATGATTCTTTTTTTAATGTGTTCCTTATTGTCAGGACAAGGTTTTTATATAAGAAAAATAAGGAATAAAACTAGTACTTAATACAATAAAGCTAAAGAGATTGATTTTTTGTTGGTTTGAACGCACTTTTAGGAACTCCCAATCTGATTTGAATCATTATTTTTGTGTTTGATTGCCACTAGTCACATTCAAGGGGAAGGATGGGTTATTTAATACCTGAATTGCCCCGGGAACGAGCATAGTGCGGGTAAAACCGAGTGCGCTACTAAGCATCGTATGGCACGTTAAGCAATCGGACACCCTTTGTTTCCATCGTTAGTCCATGTCGGCCTTTAGGATTATTATAATCTATTCGAAAGGAAAAATTGGACGTCAGTAAGGCGGTAAGTACCTATTATTTTAAGTCCTGTTAATTTTAACGGGATTCTGTGCTGCATATCCAAATCAGTAGGTCGCCTTTACATCACATCACTTTCTCCAGGAAATAATTTTTTTAGGTACAGTTTTAATCGGCTTTTGTCAACAAGACAAAGCATTTACTCTCATTTTTGGCGTCGAAATTAGAACAAGGTAGGTACGTCGGTATAGTAAAAAATATTATATGCATTGATAAGTTTTTAAGGAGTAATTAAGTAAAAAAGTGTAAATAATTATTACCACCCTTACTTATGTGCAATTTATTGATTTTGATTAAAAATATACGTGTCTATAATCAAATAGTAATGCGTTTACATTTAAATCATACAGTTGCCTCTGCGCATTGCGCAGGCGCACGTATTTTCCAGAAAAATCTCCGGAACTACCGACACGAGTGCGGTGTTTATGTCAACGGAAAATTATACAAAATTCCGGCGACATTTACACTGTTGCACTGCCCAGTGCCCACTCCTTTTTTTAAATATGTTCTTACGTATCTTCAGTCGTTTGGAGAAACGAATCATCCCAGTGAATACCCTATTTCGATGATTATTTTAGGCTGGGAAATATACTAAAAATATTTCTGTGTTCCGTTGTCTGTGTTTCTGTGGGCCGAGGCCTTTTTCCTACAGTGGGACAATACGGGCTAACAGTAACAGTTACCTTTTGGCATTACTCAATTTACTTGCCATCAGCGGAATAGTTTGGCAATTTTTTTATCATGAAAATATTTTCAGTTTATTTACAAAACGCTCCTGATGAAAGTATGTAAATATAAATATATTTAAATATATTTAATTTATTTACCATAAACTTATAACTTCTACATTTTTGGAGAATACCCTTTAAGTAAATAAATACCTGTATCGGGATTCTCCGCTCTTCCACACGAGAGATGTAACTCTGAATAGTTCCTCGCAAGATTTATTATTATTAGATATCCAATGTAAATACGGTGGTTCTTCACCTTTTACCAAAATATGTCTATGAGGAAAATACGCAATATTTTATCTTATGAATAATTTATTAAAAATAATATATTTTATCCGACAGGTGGCTTAGATTTACCTACAAAGTATGTATGAGTCACTTCTGCGCAATGAGACGTGGAGACGACAGCAAGTATGTTTTGTCCTTTTCTATTTCTATAAGAAAGAGAGAAATAAATAATGAAAAACTAGTTTTTTCTCGCCTTTAAAATAAATCAAAGGATACTTTTTAAAATTGATGTTTTCCTCAAAGCATACACACACGCATAGTTATAAACAATAATTTAAATAAACATTTAAAAAACTTGAAACAAATTGAGGCTACCAAAATCGTACGTAAACAAAGACTGGAATAAAACTTGATTGAGCTTTTAATTACTCAACTGTATGTATGGATGGTATTTCATGGTATGAATCGCTCGCAGATAAATGAAATATGAATGATTCGATTCGAGTGAGTGAGCGACCTGAGTGATTGGTGAATGGCGTGACAGATGACCACAGATTAGGTGCTTGATACGATGAATGAATGAATGACGATTGTAAGGTTTAATGTTTAGTTTACATTGTGTATTTATGTATGTATATGTAATGGGATTACTTTGGGGTATTTGTATGTAGTATATTGAGGTATTTATTATTATATGTAGGTATTTATATGTAGGTATATGTATTGATTTTGATTTTAATAGTGGCGCACCTCTGGGCCTCGTCTGAAAATCAGCGCTGCCAGGGTCACAAGATCGTGGCGGCATTACGCTGAGACGAGGCCTATTCAGACCTCACACAGCAGTTCTGTCCGTGTAATTGTTTTATATGTAATATCTGTTGTTCTCTTTTCTGTCTTTGCTTTGTTTTTTTTTGTTTTTTCGTTTCTTGTTGTGTGATTCGTCTGAATAAATGTTTTTCTTTCTTTCTTTCTTTCTTTCTTTCTAGTTAAATCTTAGGTTAGGTCCCGCCCATACTTTTGTAGTTGTGGAACAGGAAAAAATCTTCCTCATTATAAAATTTTTATAGATACACATTACACTCTCATTAGGAATACTAATGATAACTCTACCACTAAATTCTACTAATAGTATAAACTAGACCTACGAGAATAAAAATGTTATTACATCAAATATTAAGGGTGTATTTCCACCAGAGCTATGCTTTACCTTGCAATACTAAGCACAGTATCCACTATAGTCATACCATACGTAACATAGGATATTAAGTTAACGATCATAAATGATTGTAAAGGTGCGTTTCCATTGAAGCGGACCGGAACTGACCAATCACAATGTATAACGTAAAGATTTTGACAATATCAATGAGTGGTTTTACAAACCCAATGCGCAATGTAATTGCAATGTAATTAGTGAATCGACTCCGCAACGCACCGCCTGTATAGAAACGCACCATAATGATCCCATTTGATTTATATCAACCGGAGAAAAGTATATCTCCGGTTGTAAGACACCGACACCTGAAAATGTTCAATTGTTTTTTTTTCTAGAAATTCATTTGATCCAGTGTTGTCCCCAGGTACCAACGCGTCCCCTCACCAGATCCGGTCCTTCGGCTTCCAAAGACCGATACTGTCGTGTGACAGTGCATCACTAGCACTGAGAGACATGGAGTACAAGAGCACGCCAGTCCGAACACTAAGAACCCTGTCGCACGAAGACCGCGAGTACAAGACTAATGCTCCTTTACCTGTTGGCGGTGAGTTGATTTACATTGTTATTGTGGAAAGGTCCTTTCGATTATAGTTGCTGTATTCATTGCAGGTGATATATATAAATAAGTACCAAGAATATTGTACAGCAGTTGGAAGAGAATATGATTTTAATTGGATATACTCATATTTTAATAGCGTGTATTTAAGTGTCTTCGCAATTTTCTGCCTGTTTATTAATTTAATTTAGAGACAAAAAAATATGAATTTGAAGTGTTACTTGAGCCCAAAGCGAGTTGACCAAATGTTTAAGAAATAAATAAGATCACACTCAATCAATTTTATTCATTTAAATATATAACCATAAAAGTAAATTGGAAAAATCCAGAAGCTTTATTCAAGTTGTTTAACATAATAGATTTAAAAAAGTAACATACTACATGTCGCGTATTCAACATAAATTAATTTCATCTAACAAAAACTCTAAATCATCATCAAACTAGTATTAACATAAAGAAATCTAACAAACGCTAACTGTAGAGCTAGAGTCTGAGCTAAGTGTTCAATTTATTAATATCTCCGCTCATTACTCGTCTCGTAATCCCGACAAGTCGTGCCGCGTTATTTGAAGTACAATTTACACTTCACAATCTAACAGACGCGGCAAATAAACTAAATTAAAACGTAAATTATGAATTCTTTGCATTCTCTTCAATGCAGTCGCAGAATCACCAATCGCGGCTAAAATAACATGTCATTGTAATAAAGATGTCGGCAGACGGCGGCATTCGACGAACGACTGCTGCTGTCAAATAATTTGGTGGTGGCAGCCTGCGGTCAACGTGACGTATAACAACAACTGCTTGAAGCAAACCCGATGAACAACCATAATTTTACTTTGAGAAGGTTCTAACGCTGTTTTGAAATTGAGAAAGAAACCAGATAATTATGTAAGGTAAGTGCTTAGTGCAGTAGGTATCTTTGACTCATACCATGATGCAGCTTGACTTATACTTATGCAAGCATTTGAGAATCATGTTTTAGTTAAGTGACTCTATGAATCACCTATTTCCAACGAAATCACTGAATGTTTTCAGTGATTAAGCGCTGAAAAATATCGCATCCATAGCCGACTTCAAAGGAGTTTTACTAAACTAGTGATCATATTTTTTTTTTCCTAAATTATATTATCCTAAATTATGATTTCGAGCGCTACTTTGTTTCAAATGTTAGACCACTTCAGTGGTCTTTAGGTAGTCTAAATACTCTGACACGAGGGTTGACCACTAACTTGCTTCTCTCACTAACAGATTGCCATCAAAATATAATAATATAACCAATTTTAAAAACCAAGGAAGACGTTTTTGAAAGTGTCGATTAAGCATCGATTCCAAAAAATCTTTCACTATTGGCTATATACTATTGACTTACCATAAAACCAAGTTCAAAGCACGTTCAAAGAAGTCAGGTTTTCTCTTAAAAAGTTATAAAAAATCGGTTAGTAGTTTCAATAGCCAGTAAGTGCTAATCTTGCTATATTGTATCTACTTTTGTATAGGACGATAATGGAACATTATGCATCATATGATATTTCCCAGAACTATTATGTGCTAGACCAGAAAACGGCACTGTTATCAATGTTATGGTAATTTAGATTATGGTAAACAGCTCTGCCTGTTGTGTGTTGTGAATTGTGATTTATCTTGCCTTCTAGCAACGCCCCGCGGATTTACCCGCGTTGTGTCGTTTCCCGTGAGAATTTCGGAATTTTTTATACGTATAAACCTTCTTATTGAATCACTCTATCTATTTAAAAACACCGCGTCAAAATCCGTAGCGTAGTTTTAAAGATCTAAACATACAGAGGACAGACAGATAGCTGCAAGCGACTTTGTTTTATACTATGTAGTGATGTGTCATGTTTCTGATTTTTATTTAAATTTTTGTTGTTTACCTGTTTACTTATATTTCGTAGAATCGTAAAATTATCTTTGTGAATTTTCCATAAGGAAAAATAAGAAACTAGCCACTCTCCGTGATCAGCGCTCCCATTCCCATGGGAATTTTGGGATAAGATATTATGGCTATAGGGTATGTCCCTTTTTATTTAGTTATATTAGTTGTTATTTAGTTATATTAAATATATTAGTTGAAGTTTTAGCCTGTAATGTCCCATTTCTGGGCAAAGGCCTCCCATCTCACTGAAGATACGTACAGAGAGGAAGTACAGAGAGGAGGATTGGGCAAAATCACCACGCTTGCCAAATGCCACCAACCCGCATTCTCAAACCCGATCCATGTCTGAAAAGTAGGAAACACGCTTGACCCGGGAATTGAACCCGGGACCTCAGATTTGCCAGGCGAATGCACATACCACTAGACCACCGAGGCGAGTGTATCATACTTAACTTTATTCAACGAATAAAGTACCCGTCTTAATACTAGTATCCTATCCTACTTCCTATTTCCTACTAATATTATAAATGCGAAAGTTTGTGAGGATGGATGTATGTATGTTTGTTGCTCTTTCAGGCAAAAACTACTTAACGTATTTGGATGAAACTTTACGGTAATATAGGTTATACATCAGAATAACATATGGGATACATTTTATCCCGAAATTCCTGCGGGAACGGGTACAATGCGGGTAACACCGCTGGGCGCGGCTAGTAATATTATAAATGCGAAAGTTTATGAGGATGGATGTATGTTTGTTGCTCTTTAACACAAAAACTACTAAACGGATTCGGATGAAACTTTACAGTAATGTAGGTTATACACCAGAATAACATATGGGATACATTTTATCCCGAAATTCCTGCGGGAACGGGTACAACGCGGGTAAAACCGCGGGCGCTGCTAGTTGGATATAATTTAAAGTGTTCACTTCACAAACGGTAGACTAACTTGATCGCAACGTTGTAAAGCGTTTCTCCCATCATTCGTGAACGGATCAATTTATAAATGTTGCATGTTTCTTATCGCGTAGCCAACGAAGTAATAATATAATTTTTGGTGGAGGCGGTACTTACAAGGGCTTGAAGGTCGATCGTGACCTCAAGTTCTGAGCTTAAACACAATACAAAGACAACTGAAGTCAATGAACTTTGGATTAACTGAATCTTATTTAGGGTATGAAGTCATAGAAACGAAAGTCAAATGTTAAACTCCTTTTTATCAATACAATAGTAAGTAAGTAATACCTACTAAAGTAAGTAAGTTCGAGCAGGTCAGTGGCCAACCCTGGTGTCGGAGATTTAGACCGCCTAAAGGCCTCCGACATGGTCTAACGATTGAAACAACCGGGACCGACAATTTAACGAGCCCTCCGAAGCACGGTAGCGCTCAGATAGAAATGCCACTATCGGCCACCCATCCAAGTAGGGGTCGAGCTACACGTTGCTTAACAATCGCAATGAGCTTACATCGCTTAGACAAACTACGCTATGAGCGCTACAATACTTTTCTATACTATTTTTTTTGTTTGTTAAGTAAGCTCCATTCAAGAGGAAGGTTATAGGCTATTTTTTATCCTGAAATATCCCCGGTAAAGGGTAAAACGCGGGTAAAACCGAACCGAATTTACTTTACTTTTTAAGCCCCTATAGGTAGATAACTAACAGTACCTTCACTTTCCCTTCGCTTTGCTACTATCAAAAGGTATGGAAATGTGTCATGACCAAATGTGTTTATGTATACATTTTGTACAGTAACGGATTAAAACAAACACGTAGCGATTGTCACTATAGGTCACTGTCAATAGGGGCTGGTTGATAAGTAGATGTTTTCCATTTCAATGTTATAATTTTGCAGGTAGATAAAACTGGTAGTACCTACCTTGGTTTCTTTAATGGAGTTTGTTAGACTTGAAACTGCTTTAAGCGGGCGCCCGGACAAAAGTTTCATAAAATGTGTTACGTTGCGGGGACCCGCGCGGGTGTCCGTCGCACGGAGGCGGCGCCCGTGCGGGCCCCCGAGCGGTGCCCACGGTGCCCGCTTAACGCAGTTTCAGGCATTATGACTAGCTACGTAGTTACCTGTCTTGTACAGCTATAAATATAAATGCATTAAAACCATTTTTACAGAACTTTATTCGTATTAATATACCCGTTACAAGAAATATTTTTATTCATTATTCTCAACTAAAATAACCATTTTAAATAGACTATACAAAAATAACATTAAAAGTGGATATGCTTGGTCAATATTACGACACCAAGATTAAAATCAAGTACAAAGTTAACAAACTATGTGTGACGTTTTTAGTAATAATGGAATTTGTTCCTGAATCTTCAAAGGTTTCCTTACAACATTTGGTTCCTATTTCAACAACTTTCGGGTAGAAATCTGTCCAAAATTCGAACGCTTTATAATTAATCGTCTCTGTAGTGCTCATCGTAAAATTCTGACGGTCAATAATGAAGTAACCAGGCTTTTCCGTCTCAAAGGAGTCCCATTCAATAATCACTCCCGAATTAGTCGGATTTGAATACCAAGCGAAATTGGTCCACATTTTCATTACGATTTCTGAAATGCTCTTATCTCTATAATCCCATTTACCTAAATCTTCGGGCAAAGCCAAATGCGGCATACCAAAAGTGAAAATTAAATCAAAATTATGCGGGACCCCGACCCACCCTGGTATTCCTTCGTTAGCAACGTCGGAAAACGGTTTCAAATCGAACCTGTAGAGGTAAACAGGAGCGTGTTTGCTGACATCCTTCGCCAGTTGGTATGTAGTCGCTCCGTGGACTTTATCCGTATAGAAATCAAGAAACAATTTTCTCAACACCGTTTCATTTGTAGTCGGAGGTATAGGTTTGTAGAAGAATGCCACTGCGTCTTGTATATGATGTTGATTCGTGAAACATGAACTGTTATCAACAGTTATATCAGCCAAAATAATCTCTTCTCTCATCACATCAAATTCCCTCTGACTTATGCCAGAATCTTCACCTTTATCTAAAAGTAAAGCATCTTCCATATTTGTATAGCCTGTTAAGATTGGGACAGGAGAAAATACTTCATCTTTCAACAGTTTGCTGGGAAGATCTGGTAAAAATGGGCCGGAAATGTTACTGAACCCAGTATCAACTATGGGTTTCCAATCAGCTAGAGGCTCCCCTATATCCAAAAGAGCTTGATAGTTTACTCTTCTTAAGCAATCGAGTAGTTGATAAGTAGGTTTTCGGAAACAACTGAAGGCACTGGCAACTTTATCAACTGTAATCAATTCTTTCCTTGCCATGTTGACTGTATCTGGTGATAGGACATTCCCACTCATTGCTATCACTTTTTGGAAGAGTCCTGCAGAATACGCTGACACTAGATGCAGTCCAGCACTAACTGCTCCTGCATCATGTCCGAACAGACATACATTCTCAGGGTCACCTCCAAAACTTGCTATATTATTCTTCACCCAATATAAGGATGCTACTTGGTCTAAAAGGCCGAAATTTCCCGGTGCTTCGTTATCCAAAGTAGAAAAGAAACCGAAAATGTTTAACCTGTAAGCCACTGAAACGAATATTACCTGAAAACAAAGGAATAATCAAAGGTTAGTTAGAAGCAGTTAACGAGTTTACAGCTTAGCTTCGGGCTCTTTCAAATTAACGTTTTTAATTGTACGTGCGTTTTGTAAAACAAAAGAGCGTCCGTGCACGTGGGCTACTGAGGCATGTAGCAAGACGTTTATAAATGCTTGTATTTAAAGAGCCTTATGCGTGTATGACTAGGGTTATTACTCGAGAAGTCGACCTCATAAAGCGTATAATGTTATAGGTTACAAAGGTGACAAGCAAGTAACAGTTTTATAATGTTCTTTCGTACAATTTGTTACGTTTTATTACTACATTTTATACTTTAATAAGTTATAAATCCTAGCAGTAAAAAATATAAAGTAAATTAATTTAAGTTTCGAATAACTAAGGCCGGTTTGCGCAACGAAATTTAAATTTAATACTTATCTATAAATAAAGCTGTTAGCTCAAAATTATATTGAAGCACTAAAACGAACGCCTTTTGTTTTTAACAGGTTTAGGACCAATCACTAATTCAAACACTATTAAAAACGAACTTCATTTGTTTTTTTGCTCTGTTGGTAGGTAAACAAAGACAATATTCTCGCCGCCCGCCATAAAGCGCAAGACACACATAGAACGGGTGCGGGTCGGTTGCATATAAAAGGTGTCTCACTGGCACTATATATCATACTAGCAGCGCTCCGCGGTTTTACCCGCGTTGTGTCCATTCCTGTGGGAATTTCGGGATGAAAAATAGCCTATGTTACTCGTGGATAATGTAGCTTTCGAATAGTGAAAGAATTTTTAAAAACGGTCCAGTAGTTTTTGAGCCTATTCATTACAACCAAACAAACAAAGTTTTCCTCTTTATAATATTATATATCATACTAGCAGCGTCCCACGGTTTTATCCGCATCGTGCCTACAACCTTCCCGTTGAATGTAGCTATCCATTGCAAAAAGAATTATTCGAATCGGGCTGGTAATTTTTGAGATTAGTTCGAATATACAAACAAACAAACTTACAAATGTTACCTCTTTATAATATAAATACCTATAGACAAATACTTCTCATGTCATCGTAACGCGACCCGCAACCGGCCTGCAACCGCACTATGTGTGTCTTGCACTTAAGTTTTAGAAACACAAACCTTTTGTTTCAAAACCAACTGGAATGGGTTCACGTTATTTGGGCTTCCTCTCACGAAGTTGCCTCCATGAAACCACACCAATGTAGGATAGCCCTCCACTTTGAAATCTGAAAAAAAAGAATAAATTTTGAACTTTATTTAATGAGCAATAAAGTCTACTTAGTATTAACTTGTTACGTCCAACTGCATAGAAAGTACTAACAGCCTCCGTGGTCTTGTGGTTTAGTGTGGTGGCATCACGATCCGGAGGTTCCGGGTTCGATTTCCGGTGGGGATATCTCACAAAAATTTCTTTGTGAGACTGTCCTCAGTTTGGTTAGGGCATTGCAGGCTGAATCACCTAGTTGCCCGAAAACTAAGATGATTCCGTGCTTCGGAGGGCACGTTAAGCCGTCGGTCCCGGTTACTTTCCACGGATAGTAGTCGTTAGGTACATGAGCCATGTCAGAGGCCTTTGGCGGCTCAATAACTCTGACGCCAGGATTGGTCAGGTTGACCATCCACTCGATGAAGAAGAAGATAGAAAGTACTAATACCATTGCAATACATAGGGTGACTATTTTAATACGGCGAGTATGGGCAAGTGGACAACTACAAGAGATACGATGATTTTCCTTAGGAACCATGTCACCGATTTTAAACGTGAGAAGAATTATCAAAAAAAATCAACGAATTGAGATCCTTTTCCGAATTTGAAGTAAGTTTAAAATTAATATACATGCAATACATATTATAATTAGCCGCGCCCCGCGGTGTTACCTGCATTACACCCGATCCCGCGGAAATTTTGGAATAAGCTCGTACAAACTAGATTACTGTAAAGTTTTATCCAAATCCGTCCAGTAGTTTTTGCTTGAAAGAGTAACAAACATACATACATCCATCCTCACAAATTTTCGCATTTATAATATTAGTAGGATGAACATTGAACATTGATATGAATCATTATGGTAAACATTATAATAATATGTTAATATTAATTTTGATACCGCAAGCACCACCGCAGGTTTCTATGAATCTCTATGAAATTTGTGCTGCTGGCGGTCGCTACCGAAAATACACTTTAATAGATAATTATTATAGTAGCTATTCGAATGACAATAATATAATGTTATTTTCGTAATGACACAGTACGAGTATTTATAATATAGTGAAATTATATATTATGGTTTTTTAGTTTTACAACTTAAATGTAAATTAAAGTTTATTTAAATCTAAATCAATTTACGATCTGTTCCCTGGAGGTATCCGGGAACAGACCCTTCCCGTGACTCCTGGCCCAACTAAATTTTAAAGTAAAATATATTCCAATTTAGTCGAAATATTTACAGTACAGCATTCCTACTCAATAAGGATTATGGTAATGTAGGATGGACCTTTAATAAATACTAGCACTGCCCCGAGGTTTTAACCGTGTTGAGCCCGTTCTCTTAAGAATTTCGGGATGCAAAATAGCCTATAACCTTCCCGTTGAATGTGGCTATTTATTACAAAAAGAATTATTGGAATCGGACTGGTAGTTTCGGAGATTAACGCGTCAAAAAATAAACTCTTCAGCTTTATTACATTAGTACAGACTTATGTTTATAAATACTTCATTTAGAGGCGTTTATTTTTTTGAAAACTGCCATTTTATAAGCAAATATTAGGAACATTTCTGATGTAATTAAATATTGAATCGGGTTACCATTTAACATAGTTCAATTGACACCACATTGAAATCGGATTGTCAAAATTGCCGTTAAAAACGTGACTAGTCTAGACAAGTAGATTTTTTATCTGGGCGCTACCGTGCTTCGAAGGGCACGTTACGCAATCGGTCCTGGTTTTTTTCAACCGTAGAAAATGTCGGAGGCAATGAGGCCTGAGGGTTGGCAACTAACCTACTCAAAATGAATGAATGAACGTTCGTTCCACTCGGTACCACCAGAATGGCACCACTCGGTGGTGTGTTGGTGTTATTCTGGTGGTATCAAGTAGTATGAACGGTTTTAAATTCGTAAATCAGGAAACTGGATCGTGTACCCCGATAGTAACCCCGCACTTAATTATTAATTAATAAATTAAGTAAAGCGTGAACTTAATTAAGACGCTGTTCAAGTTAATATTTCTGACCGTACTTAATGAAAAGATAATTCGTAAAAAGTTATTACGCAAACGTATTAAGGTTCTTTCAAATTAAGCGCTTTTAGTCGTACTGCTCCGAACGTTTTGTATGTAAAAAATAACATCCATCCGCGGGGACGATTTTACACTACTGCGACGCCTAAAAACGTCTAAATTGAATGAGGCTTTGGAGTAGAATATTTCTGTCTTGTTTAAAAAAAAACCAATTACTTGAGAGACATTTTCTTTTATAATAACCAGCTGAATGTTCCAGATGAATGCTAGCTTAGCTTGGAGGACTTAACATAATCCTGTCTGGACTTAGATATTTTGTTTCTCGGCGTGGTTATTCAAGTCTGCGGATTTGAAATTATTCAAAGACTCTGATTATGAAAGTGGTAATTTCGATAATATTTTCAAGTCAAAATAAATAGAAATGAAACCTGTAATAAATATATCAAAACTAGCTGTGCTCTGCGGTTCCACCCGCATTTATTTAGTCAATGCTTACTGTTTAAACCTTCCCTGGACTTTCATGAATATTTCAAGACTAAAATTAGCCAAATCGGTTCAGCCGTTCTCGAGTTTTAAGCAGACTAACGAACAGCAATTCATTTTTATTTATATAGATGATATATTATTAGAGTTAGTCCAAACATTTTTCATTGGAGACCATTACAAAAGTTAAAGGTGTGAAGTGTGTGTTTTATTTTATGCTAATTATTGCTATGAGAGGAATGGCCCGGCAGAGAGACATTTTCAATACATTACGAATGTGCAAATAAAGCTTAACTAGAAAAAAATACAGATTGCCACATAGAGAGACTGAATGGTTTAACAAATATTTACATTAAACGCAATTTAAATTATTTAGTTAAACGCCGTGTGACTTTGATAAAGATTGCGTTAAATAACATTACCTAATACATAGGCAGCAAATTGCAAACTAGAAAAACTAAAAGCCATAAGCCTGCCCATACACGCCACGCCATCAACCAAAAAAACACAAATTCCACTAATTTACTTCCTACAAAGTAAATAACATAAAATTACGAACTAAATTCCTTATAATAAAGAAACGCTGCATAGTGGTCATTCGTCATATTTGTAACAATTTGTGAGTCAACTTTATCTAGGTCAGGATAAAGATTAAGGTTAGGTCAGCCATGTCAAAGTGAGTAGGCCAGACTATTGGCACGGAATTCTTGCATTAAATAGGTAACTTTATTTGCAAAAAGTAAAAAGTAAGTGTGATATGGCCATTGGCCAACCCTGGTATCGGAGTTTTTAGACCGCCTTAAGGCTTCCGACATGGTCTAACGATTGAAACAACCGGGACCGACTATTTAACGGACCGAAGCACGGTAGCGCTCAGATAGAAATGCCACTATCCGCCACCTATCCAAGTAAGGTTCGAGCTGCACGTTGCTTAACAATCGCAATTGGCTTCCAATGATTAGTCAAACTTAGCCATGAGCGCTATGCTTTATTTGCAAATAGTTTTGTATGCAAACTGAAATTTGTGAGTTCGTGAGTTCGGTGACGGTGTTGTATTTTTTTTGCGCTGCATTCCTTTTTTTTGAACGTGACTGGTGATCTATTGGACAGATAGTGGCTATTCTATTTAAGGGTCGGTTCATATCTGACGGAACATTCGTCGCGTATTATCGGTCGCGTAACGCCAGAACAGACAAATGTATAGATAAACACTCGACCGTTCACACTCGACGCACTAACGTATCATCAGTTGAGTGTGAACGGTCGAGTGTTTATCTATACATTTGTCTGTTCTGGCGTTACGCGACCGATAATACGCGACGAATGTTCCGTCAGATATGAACCGACCCTTATTGTTCAGTTTGGTTGCTTTACAACAGAGTGTAGTGGTTAGCGTTATAAAAATCTCAAGGGGCCTTATTTAATACCCGCACGCGGTGTAACTAAAATACTGTTATACTATGATTTGTCTCTTTTGCTCTTCGGAAAATTGCGTACGTCAGAAAGTGACAAATCAATTGATAGCTAAACTGTTCTTAATACGCGTTTATTAATATGGAAATAACAGTCTATTTTATTCTAATTTATTGGACATAAATATAAATTAGATCTCGAAGACAAATACAACCTACTTTCTATCTTGTAATTCCCTCGGGAGCCGTCGATCTACAAACAGAATCGCCAGCAATTAATTAAGATACTTAGTATGAAGAATACTTAAGGAACCTTGACTTAATAAGAGAGTGATACAAAAATAAGCCCAATAAATATGAAAGCAATCATTATCTCAAATCCTTTGATTAAGGGGTCAGTAGTAACATACGTTATACCTAATTGGGTCCTTTGATGTTGGAATGAATCGTAATACTTTTTTATGTGCCTTTAATTATATTAAGACTGAATACTTGTACATAGTAGCACCCCGCGGTTTTACAAGTTCTATAATTATTGTTATATTATGTATCTTTAACTATTTTTAAGGCAACATGTTTTCGACAATTTAGTCGTTGACGCGTTATACAGACTAGCCGGGACCCGCGGTTTCACCCGAATTGTGTCTGTTTCTGTGGGAATTTCAGGATAAAGGTAGCCTTTTACTTTCCCCTTGTATGTGGTTATCCATTGCAAAAAAAAAAACAAAATGGATTGTTAGGGCCTTGCACACAGCACTTTAGCTAACAAATGGTTTGTCCCTTTCCAACATACGCTATTTCCCAAAGAGCGAAAGAGACAAAACACTTTAAAATACTGTTTAAGTTAAATATCGTTTATGAATAAGGCGGTAAGTTATTGAGATTATCGCATTAAAAGAAGATAAAAACAAGAAACAAACTGTTCAGCTCTATGATATTAATATAGATAGAGATTCCGTGTATGTGTGTGTTCTTTATAAGTAGCGTAAAGCGTTATAGCATTAAACGGAAAACTTAAAACTGCAAGTTAATGACCACAATAACCACAACAGGTCAATTTACGGTCAAAGTAAATTTATCAGGAATAACAAATAAATAATGGAATAATTATTAATTATAATACTTAACAATAATTATTGTTATTGTCCTCATATAGGATGATTCATTTTTAATTATATATTTAATGCGTATCTAATTATTGAATTGTTATTTTACGATATTACTACAAACCTAGATGACTTATAGTTTCTTAGGTTTACGCGTGCGTAAAATAATAGCGAAATATATCCGTTAAAGGTTTAAATAATAGATAAGTCTAGACTATAAACTACACACAGTTTATTTCTTTTTTATTAAGCCAAAATCGTCTAAAGAGCTTCTAAAGAGGTTTAGTAAAGTAATAACGAAATAGAAAACCTCTAAACCTTTCTCTTTAAACTAGTGGTGTGTCCAACCAACCTTATAAACGTTAAATAAATAAAACTATTAAGTTTAATTCGCACTCCGCGCCTCGATAATTAAGTCCTACTTAATTAATAATCTAATACACAAAGAGATGATCATTTACATAGAAACTAGGTATTTCTCGCGACTTGGTGACGAAATCTAAATTATTTTAACAGGATAATATAAAAAAATATATAATAATATTATATAGTGTTAGAGTTTATCTTCCTAAAGAAATGTTCATTCATAACATTGTTTATAGTAACGTACGAGTAGCCGCTAAGCTGAAATGGGATTGGGCTGGTCACGTCTGCCGCATGCCTGACACGCTGTGGGCCAAAATTTCCACAATGTGGCGCTCGGAGACAGCGATACGGGCGCGGCGTCGCGGCAGACCGTGCAGGCGGTGGCGGGACGAACTGGACGCCTACAAGAGGGACTGGCAACTGGTGGCTTCGAATCGAGAAGAGTGGCGGGAATGGGGAGAGGCCTTTGCCCAACAATGGGATGATACAGGCTAACAGTAACGGTAACAGTAGAGTTTATCTTTCTAAATAAATGTTCATTCATAACATTGTTTATAGTAACGTACGAGTTGATACTCGTTACGTAGATCGTAACGTACTATAACCAATTAGTAGTTGAAGCCTAAGCACACTATGGAGATCATGGCACTATGGAATTAGACAGTATTTTAGTTAATGAAAACATTAGCAGTTGGCTGCGGTTTCCCACGTTCAGCCCGTTCCCATGGGAATATCGGGATAAAAAAATAGCCAATGACCTTCATCTTGAATCTGGCTATCCAACACAACAATAATTATTTAAATCATACTGGTAGCTCTTGAGTTTAACGTGTCCAAACAAAGTAAATAACAGAAATCAAATTCTTCATATTTAGGTATAATTATGATACAGTATCCAGACTTTTTGCCTGCTATCGAGTTTTCAGTTTGATTTCGTTGGTACTGACAACGACTGTTAGACTGACAATAGACTGTTAGGATGCATTTCCATTGAAGCTGAGTGGAGCTGTGGAGCTCGACTTACCAATCATTATGAAAAGATTTTAATATCAACTAGCAGCGCCCCGCGGTTTTACCCGCGTTGTGCCCGTTCCCGTGGGAATTTCGGGAATTTTTTTACATAAAAACCTTCCTCTTGAATCATTCTACCTATTACAAAAATCCGCATCAAAATCCGTTGAGTAATTTTAAAGATTTAAGCATTCAAATAAACAAACAGAGATAAACAAACAGACAAAAATAGCGACTTTGTTTTATACTATGTAGTGATGAGTTGTATGACAATGTCAATGCGCTATGATTGTCTAATCGAGCTCATCTCCGCTAACTTTAGAAAACGCACACTTATATCGTCACAAGTCAGTTGAGACTACAGTGTGCTCGGGCTCTTAAAGATGAAGATATCGGAAAGTCCACTAATAATTAATGTTAGAATTAATTAAATGGCCGCGTTAACGACCACGATGACTGGTCAAAACATAAAATGCATATTCATGAGTCATAATCTGATAATATAGTAACTGTGTCATTAGGTCACCTATTAGGTGTTTGTGCCAATTCCATGCACTGAATTGTATATTATTTTATAGCTGAAGATTTTCAAGGAATTATTGATCTCTCAAAACTATGTAAATCAAAGGCCGTTTCAATCGTTTGACCAGGTAGAAGGCCTTTGGACGATCTAAAAACTCCAACACCAGGGTTGGCCACTAACCTACTCAACATGAATGAATGAATGAATGAATGAATGAATGAATTTGGCTCTCATAGCGAAAGCCACATTATTGAGTTCGGACTGTACTATCAATTATATATTGAACACTCGTAGTTTTTAATATGTGGGAAAAGGCACGTGTTCAATAGTGTCGACCGAATTAGATCGATATCAAGTCAATTTCCATTGTTGTATGTTTTTAAGTATTTTCGTAGGTTTAATGCCAATATGTACGTAGAGGTTGTTGACCTTATGAAGAAATTAGTTAGGAGATTTCAACAAGTTTAAAATCCATTAAGTAATGTGAATAGGTAAGTAGTTTTGCATTTTTTTCTTTGGGTGTAATTTTACTACTTATGTACCTAATATATTTCAGAAATCACATTTTAACTACGAAACATTATAAATTCTTCTTCTTCTTCTTCTTCTTCATAGAGTGGATGGTCAACCTGACCAATCCTGGTATCAGAGTTATAGAGCCGCCAAAGGCCTCTGACGTGGCTCATGTAACGACTACTATGCCGTAGAAAGTAACCGGGACCGTGCCCTACGAAGCACGGAATCATCTTACTCTTCGGGCAATCAGGTGATTCAGCCTGCAATGCCCTAACCAAACTGAGGACAGTCTCACAAAGTGATTTTTGTGAGGTATCCCCACCGGGAATCGAACCCGGAACCTCCGGATCGTGAGCCGGGTGCTCAAACCACAAGACAACGGAGGCTGTTGTTGAAGAAGCACTTAAAGCATTCCCTCAGTACAATACTAGTGCAAAAGAAGAAAAATATTTCCATGCCAATACAGGTCACTACATAGTATAAAACAAAGTCGCTTTCCGCTGTCTGTTTGTCTGTCGCTTAGATCTTTAAAACTACGCAACGGATTTTGACGCAGTTTTTTTAAATAGATAGAGTGATTCAAGACGAAGGTTTATATATGTTAAAATTCCCGACGTTTCCACGGGAACGGGCACAACGCGGGTAAAACCGCGGGGCGCTGCTAGTTGAAAATAAAAGTAAGCACGCGATTAGAAATAGGTCAAATAGGTCACATTTCTATAATTACAGAGGCGATTGTAACAATAATTGGATGCAGTTAAAGTGCACTATTTCATGTTTGACCGCTGTTAAGTACAATACCAGGGTTTTTAGTACTTCATTAGCTATTCACGTTTATTTTTAAATTTTCTATTTGGATTTTAGAAATTTTATTGATAGCACGTTTTTATTTTACTTATATTAAAAAAAAACTCTTTGGATAGCCAAATGTATGTTGGAGACAACAACACACGTAAGAAAAATCATCACAGAGAGAGAGAGAGAGAGAGAGAGAGAGAGAGAGAGAGAGAGAGTGAGAGTGAGAGAGAAAGAGAGACAGAGAGAGAGTCATCTTTCTCTCTCTCTCTCTTCTGAGCAAGTAAAGTAAACTACGTCAAAACAAATTCAAAGAACAAAATCAAGCTACGGTGGTGTTTCGAACTTAATATTGTATGACAAAAAGAGATCGTATAGTCCATCCTATCCTACTAATATTATAAACTAGCAGCGCCTAGCGGTTATACCCGCGTTGTACCCGTTCTCGTGGGAATTTCAGGATGAAACCTTCCCGTTGAATGTGGCTGCCCATTACAAAAATATTTTTTCAAATGGGACCAGTAGTTCCTGAGATTGGCGCGTTCAAACAAACAAACTCTGCAGCTTTATAATATTAACTAACAGCGCCCCGCGGTTTTACCCGCGTTGTGCCCGTTCCCGTGGGAATTTCGGGAATTTTTTTACATAAATACCTTCCTTTGAATCACTCTACCTATTACAAAAAACCGCATCAAAATCCGTTGCGTAATTTTAAAGATTTAAGCATACAGACAGACAAACAGACACGACTTTATTTTATACTAGCAGCACCCTGCGGTTTTACCCGCGTTGTGCCCGTTCCCGTGGGCATTTCGGGAATTTTTTTACATAAAAACCTTCCTCTTGAATCACTCTACCTATTACAAAAAACCGCATCAAAATCCGTTGCGTAATTTTAAAGATTTAAGCATACAGACAGACAAACAGAAGACAAACAGACGCGGCTTTGTTTTATACTATGTAATGACTATGTAGTGATGTAGAAGTATTGATTAATGCGAAAGTATGTGAGGATGGGATGGATGTATGGGTGGGTGTATATTTGATACTCTTTCACGAAAAAACTACAGGACGGATTTGGACAACACCTTACAGTAATATAGGTTACACATCAGAATAACACATGGGATATATTTTATCCCAAAATTCCCGCTGGAACAGGAACAACGCAGGTTACACCGCGAGGCGCGGCTAGTATGTAATATAATAATGCTTTAGTGTAAGGAAAGTAAATTTTATTCAAGTATTTGATATGCTTTTCATGATGTTTTCATGTAGATTGGCAGTCGTGACGTGACTCAGTAAATAATTAAAGCATACCGTTGCATATTTTGAAAAGAAAGAGCAGAAAATAATTTAATTTTTGTCACGAAATACTTAATTAAATAATGAACAGTGTACATGAGTCAGGAATGCTCTGTTCTGTGAAATTTTATGCAAGAATTTGTTATTTTTTAAAATGTTTTTGCCAGAAGTTACAGAAACTTTTATGTTGGATAGTTCGAGAATAAAGCCGATTTTCACCAAGTTTTTTACATAGTAAACTATCGCAAGGAAATTTGCTTTCGAATGAAAAATACCTCATCGAAATCGGTCCACCCGTTTGAGAGTTACGAAGCAGTCTCTGACGTCTAATTGACGTATCTTAGATAGGCATTAATTTTTCATCAATGTGTCAGGTTTCACTGCAATAAATGTGCTTACTACAATATTGAGTTAGATGATCAACGGAGTTTTTCAATACAAAATATATAACGCAGTGCGTAAAAGGCATTCTCCTATTTTTCGAATTGGTCCATGAAACATTAAGGTCAAGCTACATAAATTTACAGACCCTACTGGACCTTTACAAACGATAGCCAATAATATTCAGTCGTGGATTTTTCTTATTAAAGTGGCAATACGTTATCCTGTTTTCTGCTCAAAAACTTTGGTTATTTTTATAAGAAACTATTGATCACCAAAGCTAATTCGATTTAATTACATTAACTATTGAAACAGTTACGTTTGGTATAGTAATATTTAATTAAATTAGGTACATATAACATTGGGTAATGTAACAAAAGAGATATGTAAAAATTAAATCGCTTAATATTAATTTGTATTTACTTTTTTTCTTTCCTTTCTATTATTGAATTTAATAATTATTTGTTATGATGCTCGCCACAAGCCCGCAAGTTTGAATCCGAATCGAGTCTGTAACACACAGACCGTTAAACTATCGCAAGATTTTTCATATTCCATTGAATGTAACAAAACGTGCTAGAATTTGTAATAATACCTCAATGAACCGCTTACTAAGGTTCTGGGAAGCACGGAAAAGCTTTTATTCCGTAGCATTCAAAAGTGTACAGTTAGCTGACTTGCATTTCCTTCAAATATGTTCCTTCGTTTCATATATTTCTTGAACTGTCTGCACCCTGCGGTTTTACCTACATAGTGTCGTTCCCATAGTGTAGTGTATGTTAGTATTAGTTAACAGCCTCCGTGGTCTTGTGGTTTGAACGCCCGGCTCACGATCCGGAGGTTCCTGGTTCGATTCCCGGTGGGGATATCTCACAAAAATCTCTTTGTGAGACTGTCCTCAGTTTGGCTAGGGCATTGCAGGCTGAATCACCTGATTGCCCGAAAAGTAAGATGATTCCGTGCTTCGGAGGGCACGTTAAGCCGTCGGTCCCGGTTACTTTCTACGGATAGTAGCCATGGGCCATGTCAGAGGCCTTTGGCGGCTCAATAACTCTGACACCAGGATTGGTCAGGTTGACCATCCACTCGATGAAGAAGAAGAAGTTACTACTCATATGTACTGTCCATTAGTATAAGGCAAGCGTAAAAATAATCCTTAGTCACGTGAATGTGGCTATCTAATACAAAACAATTTTTTTTAGGGATTGGTAGGTAGTTCCTGAGATTAGCGCGTTCATACAAACAAAATTCACACTCTTCAGCTTTACTGGAGGAATATTTAAATAACTTTCAGTTATGAAATGTACAAATAGCCCTAGCTGGATTGCTATTTATAAACATTTTTACCTTACGAGAGTTCAAATTCAAGCAAGTCATGATATGACTGATTTTTCAATCAAAGTGCTTTCATTCTTACTCCATCGTTGAACCCAATGCAAAAGTTGTATTTGGTTGAAAATCTGTCATGATGGCTCTGAATTTGACCCCAAAAATAAATATATAGTAACTATTTATATAGAGCCAAATAAAATTATTACATTACTTTAGAAAAACAAGATTGATCTGATGAACCGAAGACAATGTTCTAAACAAAACTAACCTACACATCACAACTTGTTACTTACTCGTTAAATACTGAAATAGCCATTTCCCGAATCAGAATGTCAAGTTCAAATATCAAAATAATTTGTCGATAATAATGGTATTTACCTTGAAAACATAATTCGCCCTTAACCTTAAGATGGTTTGACTTTCTAACGGTTTAAATTTAGAATTCTTGTGAGTTGCGGTATTCATTTGTTTATGAAATGCCACTTATGTCAGATCAGACAAAGAAAGGTTGGGTTTGAATCGTGGTTTGAATTCTTTACCACTACTCGTATTCAAGTTCAATGAAGCCATTTTCTCTCGAACGCTTTCTTTTAACGTTTTTTTCACGTTAATCTAAATAAGAAGCCGTTTAAGGGTGCATTTGCATTGAAGCAGAGCGTAGCTGTGCGGACCGCAATCGATTGTCAAAGATTTTGACAATGTCAATGGCTTGTTTGACAATTTCGATATGTTGTGATTGGTTGAATGCCTTTTGCTCTATTTGCTCCGATTCAGTGGAATCCCTTTTGCTCTATTTCCATCACCAAGCGTTTGAAATACGTCACAGCTTTTTCAAACACTGACTCGACACATAATTCGATTCTTTCGTTCTATTTCAATTGACGATAATTTCTGGTATTTAATACGTGAATGAGACCATAAAGCTATCTATTTTAGTCTTTAGATGTATTTTATTCAATTTTCTAAGGCAATTTCAGATATTGGACACCGTTTAAAGGCACTTGTCTTGATAACAACAAGCTGTCATCTATTTCTCTATGAAAAGATATCTCTGTTTAGTTATTTAGTAGTTAATATTGTGTAGTGTTTGTACCTTAGTGAATTTATTTAGCTTTAAGGTGCCAAAAGTATTATATTATATCCAACTGGGGCGTTGATATTACGTAAAACTGTATGTATAATACAAAATGAAGTACGTAGTATGTCAAAAAGTAATATTATAAATGCGAAAGTTTGTGTGGATGGATGGATGTATGGATGTATGTATATATTATGTTTGTTTGTTTGTTACTATTTCACGAAAAAACCACTGGACGGATTTGGATGAAACTTGAAATGGGATACATGTCCCCAAATTCCCATGTAACACCGCGGGGCGCGGCTAGTAAATCTTAAAACTGCTACCATCAAATTCGGATGAAATATCAATGTCTTCTCAATCACCTCATTTAAACCATTAAAAAACGATTAGACAAAAATCTTTTCCCAAATCTTCGAAGTCAAACTGTCTAATTACGAGGTTGTAAAAGAAAAAAGTTCCCCCGCGAGTCAAAATGACTTTCTTATCAGATCGAAGGGTTTGTGGATTACCAAAAGTGGGTTAATGAAGGACTTTTTATTCCTTTTCCGTTTCCTTACAGTTTTAAGGCTAATTATTATGATTTGGAGACATTGGAATGGAGTGTTTGTTTAAGACATTTTGACACGGTTAATAAAATTACAAGATTGTTGGTGAATTCGCTGTGATTGTGTGAAACAAAGTGATTTAGATACAAAGTTTTTGCGCGATGTCAGGATTTGGACTGTCATTGCTCTTCCATGAGTTATATTCATTTTATTTCCTCATAGTATCAGTAGTCAATAGAATGGAGATATACGACTTTGGCTCTATACTCATAATATTGGTAAGAATAGTTGAATTCCATTACATTAAACATCCCCAAAGGGCATCTACGAGTTAAACAAAAGGTCTCTACGAGTTGGATTGGAATTGGAGTTGCTGCCCCTCGCATACTACTCAAATAGACCGGGCATGTCCCGTGACTATTACGGAGTAACACTGTAAGAATAAAGGATCTTTCTGCATATTATGAGTATGTGTAAAGATCCCTTAAGGATTTATTTCTATCAGCTGTCAGAGGTATTGGACGTTACGACGTAGTTTAATAATGTTTGAGTTTCAATTATTTTTATTGAACTACTAGCTGTGCCCCGCGGTTTCACCCGCAGCACCCCCGTTCCCGTGGGAATTTTGAGATTTTTATTCCTTATTTTTATTATATAAAAACCTTGTCCTGACAATAAGGAACACATTAAAAAAAGAATCATCCAATTTGGTGCAGTCGTTCTGAAGTTATGCGCTTAGCAACAGATTCACCGATTCATTTTTTATTATAGATTTAGTTGGTGATGTACTAAGTAAGTTTGATTAGGTTAGTGTCCGACCCTGGTGTCGGAGTTTTTAGACCACCTGAAGGCCTCCAAAATGATATAACGATTGTAACAACCGGGACCGACAGTTTAACGTGCCTTCCGAAGCACGGTAGCGCTCAGATAGAAATGCCACTATCATCCATACATGTAGGGCCCGAGCTTCTTCTTCTTCATCGAGTGGATGGCCAACCTGACCAATCCTGGTGTCAGAGTTATTGAGCCGCCAAAGGCCTCTGACATGGCTCAAGTAACGACTACTATCCGTAGAAAGTAACCGGGACCGACGGCTTAACGTGCCCTCCGAAGCACGGAATCATCTTACTTTTCGAGCAATCAGGTGATTCAGCCTGCAATAGGGCCCGAGCTGTATGTAACTTATTAATCGCAATGAGTTAACATTGCATAGTCAAACCTACATCATGACTGCTATTTGAAAGCAAAAACATTACTCTGTCGATAATAACTTAAAATTGAGTTCCAGATAAGTTTAAAAAAGCCAGATACCACTTTATATTTTGGAAAGTATATAGTCTCTATAACAAGAAAAGTTTTAACAGGAAAACCCGATAAATCAAAAATAAATAGACCAAAAAGGAATTAGATACGAACTTCATATTTTTCCCTACATCGGAAATATATCATCTTTCAAAAGATCTCCCTAGAGGGAACATTAATCGCATATTTGAGGTAAATATAAAGAACGATCTAAAACTTTTTGAATCAATGGTAACTCACTAAAAGCTTCGCTTATTATTTTTTAGCATTTTTACAAGCTTTTTAACTTGACCTTTTTGTAAGTGAAGGAAAAATCTTGGAATTGATATTTTGGTCTAGATGACCTCTACTGATTGTGTTCATTCATTCATTCATGTCGAGTAGGTTAGTGTTCCCTCCGACATGTTCTAACGATTGAAACAACCGGGACCAACTGCTTAACGTGCCCTCCGGAGCACGGTAGCGCTCAGATAGAAATGCCACTATCGGCCACCCATCCAAGTAGGGGCCGGGCTGCACTGATTGTGTAGAATATGGAATTCACCTTTAGTTCTAATAGAAATGCACAATTATGATAATAAATAAAGGCTTATTTAACAGTTTGTAAGCTACATCTAAGGAGATTTAGACAGCCTAATAACGTTTAGATTCGCACAACACAATGACATATCGTTCCAAGAAATTAATGCAATTAATGGATTGGTCAAGTCTTCGTAATTGAATACGCAGCATTTGTACTACTATATTCAAATCATATTTTAAAATAAGAACAAACAAAATGACACTAACAAGCGACGAACGAATGTGATATTGAATTTAAAAACGATAGTTAAAAACGAATAAAATAACTAAAACTTTTTAATTGAACTAAAAAGTAGTTAAAGAATCGAAGCACACGTTGAATAAAAATAAAACAATATCTGCATTCGAAATTCGAACACTAGTGTTTGGCCCAACTTTAAAAACAATGAAACATAATTCAATTTTTATATGGATTGATTTCATAAAACTACGACTGAATGAATGAACACGATTATGCAATATCTATGATTGAATGAATGAACATGATACTGTATGTTCAATAAAAAAAAACTGATAGTTCGTTGACGATTGACATTCTAAATCGCCACTTTCGACTCTAGTGTTGGAAAATATCGATCGAACGAATGGATAATCCATCAAAGATACAAGGAAAAAGGAACGGGAAACGAACTCGATTCTTTCACGATTTACTGTACGATTATTCGACTCGTTGGTTCTTTGAATTTGCTTACTTATACGCCTTTGTTTCGGTTGTAAAGAGGCTCTATAAATTGGGCGGGCGTTTGTGCGTGAGGCAGAGAAAAGAGGTCATTTTAGAATTTATTACCATGTCATATAGATTGTTATAAATTTATGCAAAAATATACTATCGCTTTTTACTTTCTTTTATGTGTGTTCTAATTGATCAAAGTAACCTGTATCAAGAAGGAAATTTATAATTACAAATTAAAATAAGTTTTTTTTTATTATTGGTCGACGTACAAAATCCTATTCTTCTATAATCAAGATACTAGGGATACTAAAATACCTCTATAAGTATCTAAAACGCCGTACGAAGTATCTTCCGTAAGATATGAGGCCTTTGCCCACAGTGACAAAACAGTGTGACATTAAAGGCTAATACTAATACTAGTTCCCACAATTGTCACTTATCAAGGCTCTGTATAGAAAATTCAACGAACATAGTTATCAACATACTAAAATATTAACAAAGGAGTCGAACTCAACCGCATGATGAACAAGAAATCACGTTCACTCACCATCAGGAACATAAACGTTAAGGTATAGACAATCTTCAGAATACTCCTTCTTCCTCGGTTCCTCCAACTGAGAATCAAGTAACTTCATAAACAGTTCATCGTGTTTACTTAATGGATTTTGCACGTCTTCCTTTTTAGGGTCGCTTTGCATACAATCCGGGGCGAACACTGTCGCGTTCTTCACACCCTCCCATTGTGGCAAATCGGTGTATTCTGGAGCCATAAACCTTCTAAAATCAATTGGCGGCTGAGCGTAAGGAATACCCACGTACGCTGCAATCCTTTTAGTTCGAAATCTTGTGATGTACATTCCCGATATCGTCCCTTGATTCGCTAATGTGATCTGCTTCGGTTCTCTCGCCGATAAAACTATAGATAGTTTCAGTAACAACACTAGTAAACGTATCATTTTGGTAAAGTTCTTTTTTTAAAGTTTAAATGTATCATTGTTTATGGTTTTGTTCGAATTTCCATGTTGCTTTTTTTTGGGTGAAGTTTTTTCACTGAATCATTTTTAAAGGAGGTTGTATTTGTGGCCGTTTGGTTTCGAAGGTGGTGCGTTACTGTTACTCGTGCAGACTTCGCCTCATAAACAGTGGGGTTGTTCGTTGTTATAGCGACCAAGGAATTGCTATTGTGTGCTCGGAGTGGGTAGAAGTGCCCTTAAAATAAAGCAATGGAACGTTTACTTTCAATACAGTTAGAATGGATCGAAAATATTGCGTGGTTAAAGTCTTGCCAATTAAATTCAAGTATAATTCAGTACTTGATATACACTCAATATAAAATCCTATAGAACATTATACCAATTATTTTGAAGTTATTATTTATTAATGTTTAAATTGAACTATGGATATTTTATACTTCTAATAACTGTTTTATTAGTAAGGCGATTAATCTTTAGTGAGATAAAGGCTTTTGTCCAAGAGTAAAATATAACATCCTTTTGTCTTTGTTATTTTGAACCCCCCGACGCAAAAGAGGGGTTTTTTAAAGAGGTTGATTTCAGTATGTGTGTGTGTATGTCTGTGGCATCCTAGCTCTTAATCGCATGGACCAATTTCGATGCAGTTTTTTCCTTTGAAAGCCAGTTTCCTTGCGATGGTAAGGTGCGTTTATATTGACACGGAGCGGAGCTGTGCGGTCGGAGCTCAGTCGGCCAATCGCAGACTCACCTTAATATAAATGTAGGTTGATTAACTAAAGGCAAATATTTGTATACACAAAAGCGAATATAAAAAGCCACTTCTAAACCATTCTAAAGCTTTCAACAAATAGTTGGCAGTAAGCTTGCGACGCGAAAGCTCGCGTGACTCCAAGTAAAGTCTGGAGTCATTGCATTTGCCTTATACCTACGTATTTTTGTTTGTATTCATCTCCCCCTATATGGGTCATTGCGACTGTTATATCGATTTTATTTACGTTATTTTATCATGCGATAATACAACGGAATTTGATTTAAACTTTTTTGTAGATTGGGACAGTTGCATAAAATATGGTCTTTTTTTTCTGTGCCTTATTTGAAACAAGGAGATTATGTTTATTGTTTACAATTTATTTGATTGATATTATAAAACTAACTAATGCCTCGGTGGTCTAGGGGTATGTGCCTGCCAAGCTTGAGGTCTCGGTTTCAATTCCTGTGTCGAGCGAAAACATTTCCTACTTTTCAAACATGGCTCGGGTTTCCGATGATCAACCCGCATTAGGCAAGCGTGGTGATTACGCCTAACCCTCCTGACTGTACTGATATCTTCAGTACGATATGCCCAGCAGTGGGACATTACAGGCTAATACTGTTTTAAATAAAACTAAATCAAACAAGTCGAATCTAGATTATATACACTTTTTACCTAATTTCGAGGTAAATAAGCGCTATACGCGTACAGTTATAGCTATGGGTTTATTAACCACAATATCTTTGCAAGTATCCAAGGTTGTAACTCGTAGGGCTTCGTAGATTCACTAGACCACGTCAGGGTAAGTTATGAAAGATAACTTGGACCATATTGAATACCTCCACCAAATACCAACTTCCTATTATAGTGATGTAAGGTAAGCGCAGCCTGTCGGAATTCTAAAAAAATAATCACCCTTTATTCAGGCGCATTTATTCAGGCGCATCAGAGTCTTCTTCTTCTCTTCTTCAGAGTCATCGCTCATATCTTGGAAGACTCCGTGAATTATATACTGGAAGATACCTTGAATCACATCGTGAAAAATATCTTGAATTAAATCTTGGGTATAGTATCACCCATAATAGCCCCAAACGAACTGAATACCCCCAACATAATTTCGATCAATTTCGTCTCGGGTTCAATTCCCAGGGCGAGCGAAAACATTTTTTCAAACAATCCCTAATCCTAATCCACCTAACTGTACTGATATCTTCAGTGAGATGAGAGGTCTATGCCCAGCAGTGGGACATTACAGGCTAATACTTTAATTTTTTACTTTTTATGTTCCAGTGCTTTATTTCTTTATAATATTTTCAATCACTTTGTTTCTGTTCTGTATTTCAGGTCAGTTGCAATATATCCCAGCCACATTTGGGACACAGTAAGCAATCGGTCCCTAATTGGACAGTATTCAAGGAATATTTCCTCGATTTATTTTAACTATAAATGCAAGAGATTTCAATAATAAATTCTCAATAAAATTGCAATAAATTGACACCATTTTCAGTATAAAATTGTTGGGTCATGAAAGATCCACTGAACGTGTTAAGTATTGTTTATTTTGCAAGTGAATGGACAAGATTAATTATGGTTTAATCATGCTCGTTATAACGAGTTTTGATGTTCTTATCTATTTCATTTTCAGATATAAAATAGATGATTGAAACTACGTTGACGGATACACTTCGCTTTTATTTTACACTAGCAGCGCCCCGCGGTTTTGACCGCGTTGTGTCCATTCCTGTGGGAATTTGGGGATGAAAAATAGCCTATGTTACTCGTGGATAATGTAGCTTTCAAATGGTGAAAGAATTTTTTAAAACGGTCCAGTAGTTTTTATTTTGTTTCATTACAACCAAACAAACAAAGTTTTCCTCATTATAATATTAGTGTAGATTTTATCTGACTTTTCGTCCCCTTTACAGGAAAAGTTAAACGTTAAAAAGCGGTTAATTAAAAGTAGGTTCGAGTAGGTTAGTGGCCGACCCTGGTGTTGGAGTTCTTAGACTACCTAAAGGCCTCTGACATGGTCTGACGATTGATACAACTGGGAGAGACATGATAAATCGAAAAACTCGAATTTTAAACAATTTACCAATCAACTCAAGGTTCAACTGAATCTGTTGCTAAGCGCATAACTTCAGAACGACTGCACCAAATTGGATGATTCTTTTTTTAATATGCTCCTTATTGTCAGGACAAGGTTTTTATATAAGAAAAATAAGGAATAAAAATCTCAAAATTCCCACGGGAACGGTGGCGCTGCGGGTGAAACCGCGGGGCACAGCTAGTTTATTATATAATTTCTTCCCGCCTTTTATGACATTCGTTGTACTAGCCGGGCAAAAAATCCAGGGGCGCCATCACGAAAGCTATTGACACACACAGTCACACAGCCAAAGACAACCACCTTATAGATTCAAATTTTTTTCAATAGAACAATTTAAACAAAAAAAAAAACACTTGATTACCGAAATCGATTTTCACGATAAAATACATTTGCATACGAGCCCACATGGTTATCGCTTTACTTCAGCACTGAAAAGGGCGTAGTTTCAATATCATGTTGGTTTATGTGTTCGAGTCACGTCATTCTGCTTTTTATTGAACCTGTATTGTTACCTCGGACCAAATAAAAAGTCCAAATAGACAGTCAAAGGTAAAGTGAGGCTGGTTTGTAAACGTATCTTATGTGTTCTAGTCAAACGCACACATTTACTAAATGTTTACTTTTATACGTGGTGTTCCTGTACAGGACGTAATTTTACATCGATGGAGTTTATATTATTTTGCACAGCTACGCTACGCCTCAGTATTCTAGTGGCATGTGCACTCGCCTGCCAAGACTAAGATCTCAGGTTCAATACCCGGGTCAACATGGCTCGAGTTTGCGATCACCAACCCGCATTAGAAAAGCGTGGTATCTTCAGTGAGATGAGAGGCCTTTGCCTAGCAGCAGTGGGACATTGCAGGCTTAAAATTTACTTTACTACTAGTTATGCTATGTTCAATATCCAACAATCTCATCAAACATAGCATAGGAACGTAGATTGCATAGCTCTTCAAGAAAAGCACACTCAGGCACTCACTGTGCTTGATCTGCAATTTTTTATTGACACTCATTTGTTTCAAAACGAGTAGCAATTCATTTGAAAAGAGGTCGTTCTTATTGATCTTCTTTTGTTTTGTTCTATTGAGATTCGTTCGAGATTCAAAAATCATTTTTGGTTGGTCGCATAACCGATAAGTTCTGAGAGTTATGATACTTACGCCCGTACTCAGAGAGGTCAAATGCTTCCCTATTAGATTTAATGAGTTATTTTGAGATTTAATGAGTAGTGTCGATTTAATATCTTGTTAAGTCTTGTTATTTTAATAAATAATTTATGATTTAATAGCAGTTCTGAGTGCGGCAGTTTGAAGTTTATGTATTAGAGAGAGAGAGAGATTAGAGATATGTAGATCCATTTTTATAAATCGTAGCTTAAAAATAACACTGTAATTTATTAATAAATTATTATGACAATGGGCTCTCCAGATCAATTCCCGAGTCGAGTGAGGCAAGTTTCAAAATTTTACGATAAGCTTACTACAAGATAGTTGACCCGTAAATATGTTTATATTCCTGAAGAAATAAGCAAGTTATCTTGTTATTTTGGCCGGGAAGGATTGATAACACAGCCTTATAAATGACCCTTCAGGCGTTCTATTAGATAGGTTTTAGTTGAGACTAAAATATGAAGTCAGACAAGACTAGAATTTAGGGTCACTATTATGTTACAAGATACTGGACTTTTTTTGTTGGAAGATTGAAAAAATATATACCGTCAATGATATCCTATTCTACTTCCTACTTAATATTATAAATGCGAAAGTTTGTGAGGATAGATGTATGTATGGATGTATGTTTGTTGCTCTTTCACGAAAAAACTACTGGACAGATTTGGATGAAACTTTACAGTAATATAGGTCATACATTAAAATAACACATGGGATACATTTTATCCCTAAATTCCCGCTAGATCGGGTACAACGCGGGTGAAACCGCGCGGCGCTGCTAGTTAGTTTATAAAGACAATGTTAGGTCATTGCGATTGTTAAGCGACCTGCAGTACTTGGATGGGAGACCGGTACTGGCATTTTTATCTGAGCGCTACCGTGCTTCGGAGAGCACATTAGATTGTCGGTCTTGGTTGTTTCAATCGATAAACTACGTCGGAGGCCTTTAAGCGGTCTAAAAATCCCGACACCAGGGTTGGCCACTGGCCACTATCCTACTTGAACATGGACGAACCGGCCTCCTTCAGTTAAAACAGAGAGAAATAACAATATACTTATAATAAACAATTTCAGCTACAACTCCATTCAATTTATAGAGTTGATAAATGAAAATATCCAAGTCCAACAGACATATCACAAAATGACAAAAAACTTTTCGTCGGAAACTTCGACATCACTGGTCAAACGAAACTTAATAAAAAATATAAAAGCTAACGAAAATTACTTTTATAACATTTTCTACTTTATTGCCGAGTGTCATGGTCGAAATTGAGTTGGACATAGTTATAACATATAATAACGTCTTCAATAAACAGACACATGAAATAGAGAAGTAGATAGAATGAGTATGTGACGGATTTTGTTTAAAACCACTGTCGCTTTGCTTTTTTCGTAATGTTTTCAGAGACACCCCACGCTACTAACTTGTATTACTGAACATTAATGTCGTTAAGACTATCAAAATTACAATCAGAACCAATTGAGTTATCAAATGGTACAACCGTATAAGAATAAGAATAAGAATTTTTATTTGTTAAACATGAGTATTGTAAAGGTGGTAAATAACATTATAGTAAAGTATCTTCATGTTCTGCCTGAAGATCAGGCGTACAAATATTATGTATGCTTAAAATTATAACATTTCAATCATATAATAATTAAACATTAAAAACAAGTATTATTAAACTTTATAATATAAAACAAAATTAAGTAGTAAGTAGTTTTATATCACTAACGCCTCTTAGTCATACTTTTGTCTTCTTTGTGTGGAATTGTATGTCTAACTACCGGTACCATCGACAAGATCATTGTTTATATGTATTAATTTGATTGACGTCACTGCGAACCATCGAATGATTTTTCTCCGTTTACTAAATCTACCATGCTGTCGTTACTTCATTTGATTTCGATTTGATTCGATTTTGACGCGGACTATGATGCACACTTAGACAATGTGCCTGTACAATTACCTACACAAGTATGACTCAGGGGTGCTCGTGAGATAAATTAACTACTATTAACTTATCCAAGAACTCACAAGAAGGAGTATGACATACTACAGCCATCTTTACTTTGTAAGTGCTTCTTCCATGACCAGATGATAAAATTAAGCAACTTCGAACAAGGACGGTCTCTCGTAGTCTTAATCGTTTTAAACTAACATTCCGTGAAGCAAAGTATGATGAAAATGGTCGGAGCATTAATTAAATTTTACACTATGCGTTTAATTAAGTCTCGGATACTTTAAATATGGGTTCGATGAAGGGATGTTCATAAAAATATTTATATACAAGTATGTATAGTCAGGGTCAGAACAGGTTCGTAATTTTTAACCTTCGACGAAAAAGAAGGACGTCAATGTCTGTGTGTATTTGTGGCACCATTGCTCTTAAACGGATGAACCGATTTCGATGAAACTTTTTTCATTTGAAAGCCAGTTTCTTTGCGGTGGTTTTTAGCTATATTAAGTAAAAATCGGTCCCGCCGTTCTAAACTTGTTCCGGCTGGTATAGTTAACAGTACGCAGTCGCAATGTCACATTTAAACTTTGTAATAAATGTCAAATTTGACAACCAAAGTATATATCAGTTGCCATGGTAATTAATGTTGATTGGAATTCAAACTTAATTACCAATATGTTTTCTGTCGGATACTGTACGCACATAGAGACCAAGTATATTCTCATTTTATACTCAAAGCATGCCCAGAGCATAATCTGAGCTTGACAAACAAGTGTGCAGAACTATCGCTATGATACGAGCAATTTGCGAGTATGTTAATTTTATGAGGTTGCAGTGAGTTTATCATAATAATATAGTTAGTAAGTATTAGCCTGTAATGTCCCACTGCTGGGCAAAGGCTTCTCATCCCACCGAATGTATCAGTACAGTGAGGAGGATTAAGCATAATCACCACGCTTGCTTGTTGGCGATCTCAAACTCGAGCCATGTTTGAAAAGTAGGAAACATGTTTTCGCTCGACCCGGGAACTAAACTTGGGACCTCAGTCTTGGCTGGCGAGTGCACATACCACTAGTAAGTAAAGGAGATTATTCATTCAAGTGTATTCTTAAACTAAGAACCAATTAATGTCTTCAGATTATTCTTATTCTATCCATTATTCGGTCCTAATTCAATAGCAGGGACCATTAAACATTCCATCCACATACCAAGCTCTTACAGCTGACTATTAGCCAATTGCTACAGTAGGTATTCAAATCACGTCTGATTTCTTTGTAATTGCACTGTATTATATCTTTGTACTGTACATGGGGTGATATAATGAGCTTTGTTTAGGAATTCTATTGGAGACTTGAACAATTAAGTTTCTAAGCTCCTACATAAGATACAATAATACATTTTCTTTAGGGTGCGTGTTTTATGCTTTGAGATAGCGATGAGCGGATAAACCTAAATAATATTATAAATACGAAAGTAACTCTGTCTGTCTGTCTGTTACGCTTTCACGCCAAAACTAATGAACCCATTTCAATGAAATTTGGTACACAGTTAGTCCAGAGCCAGAGAAAGGACAAAGGCTACTTTTTATTGCGAAATTCCTGCGGGAACTGGTACAATGCGGGTGAAACCGCGGGGCGCAGCTAGTTATAATATAAATATTTATTTCCACTTTAAGACATAGTTATTGGTAGAGGTTCCCATTTTTCTGGCTGCTGACACATTTACCGACCCCGGCCCACCCCAGCTTATTAACATGATAAAAAAATATTATATACTAGCCGTACCTCGCGGTTTCACCCGCGTGATGCCTGTTCCCGAGAGTTTGAGGATGAAAAATAACATATAACCTTCCCGTTGAATGGAGCTATCTACACTAATATTATAAAGAGGAAAACTTTGTTTGTTTGGTTGTAATGAATAGGCTCAAAAACTACTGGACCGTTTTTGAAAATTCTTTCACCATTCGAAAGCTACATTATCCACGAGTAACATAGACTATTTTTCATCCCGAAATTCCCACAGGAATGGACACAACGCGGGTAAAACCGCGGGGCGCAGCTAGTCCATTATAAAAATAGTTATTCAAATGGATTTGTAGTTTTGTAGATTAGAGCGTATAAAAAAAACTCTTCAGCTTATTATATTAGTATAGTATAGATGCATAGGTAGGTAAACAAAATCCAATATAATGACAATCAGTTAAAATTTCCACATACAACACATGCGCCTGCCGGCGCGTCTCGTGCCGGGCGGTGCTAGCGATTGTGGCATCTCTCATTAATATTCCTATGACCCTGTATATCTAAAGAATAACTCAATAACTCTACATTCCTGGCATTACGTGATATTACTCACCCACTTGACATTGCAATTCCAATGAATACATCACATCGAATCGAAAATCTAACCTTCATTTACGGTATTTCTAACCAGCTATTACCAAACCACAAAATAGTTCAAGGATAAATTTTGTTATTCATGAGGTTTTATCAGATTGAAGGCACCTATCAAGGGGGGTTGATTTAAATATTTTCTTTCTACCCCAAGGTTCGTTATTTGGTCAGTTTTTATGCATTTAGATGGTTTATTATCGTGATTAGAAGGTTAGGACACTGATAGGAGCTTTTAGATTTATTAGCGAACCGCTTCCGCTTGTACGGAATACGAACAGCAAGATTTTGTGGTTACACATGATGTGGGAATTAGTTGGGTATACGTCAAATATTGTACAGAAATTGCCTTACAAGTGGCAAATTGGTATTCTTTAACTGTAAATAACCAGCAGAGTTTCTCGCCCAGTCTTCTCTGCTGAATATATTCTTTTGAATGTTTGAGACGGTCCAAAAATCTGCCATCTTAAATGATCTATCTGCATATGCATAGATATTTTATATACATACTCCTTTGTACATAATAACTAATGAACGTATTTTGATTTTCACTTTTATCTCTGGAGAGTGACGATGACCTTGCTAAATTTTAAAAAATAGCACTAGAACTTTTTTATTGGAACTACGTTTACACTTCGCTTTCATTTTACATTTTAATCCGGCGTTTCGGTCATTTACAGGACCGTGGTCACAAAAGAATTCAAACTGAATAGTGTTCACTTAAACCTAAGAAACCAGTAAGAACTTTTTAATCTTTTTACTGCCGCACTCAGAGACGTTTAATTAAATCGACACTTAATTATTAAACGTTATTTTTCATATATTACAATAACAAAATCAGTCATTAAGGGAATTGAATTGCACAAACGTTCTGAAGTTTATTCAGCGGCTAAATATGTTTTAGAAACAAATGACGTTCGTTGTAAATAGTTGTAGTTGTCCAATTTGGTGCATTATAAAGTTGAAGAAACAACTTTTGTTTTTAAACATATTTAGCCGCTAAACAAACTTAATGTTTGTGCAATTCTGTCAAAATGTATTTTATATTGCACGAAATATTGTGATTGTGCAATCCACACTTAATATCAGAATGTATTGAAATGTTAAGAGTCCACGTGCCTACCATGTGTCATTCTCATCCATTTCGATACTATCAAAGCGAAGCTACCCCCTCTCTATAGGACTTGATCGGAATAAAGCTCTACCAATTTATCGCTTCGGCAGATAGTTAAAGGCTGGATTTATGGTTTGATTTTGTTGACTCTAGATTTGTATTGAGATTGATGGATAGATGGGGTGATATGGAACCTCGTTCCATCGTACATCTCACAGGATTGAAAGGAGATCCTTTTCAATTGAGCTTTTGAAAGTCGGCTCAATTTTAAATAACACGTTGCATATCTATTGTGTAAGAAGACGGTGGTCTACTGGTATGTGTACTTGCATGCTTGACCTCAGTCTTAAGGTCTCGGGTTCAATTCCCGGGTCGAGCGAAAACATGTTAGTACCCACTTTTCAAACATGACTCGAGTTTGAGATCACCAACCCGCATTAGGCAAGCGTGGTGATTACGCCATATCCTGCTCACTGTACTGATATCTTCAGTGAGATGAGAGGCCTTTGCCCAGCAGTGAGACATTACAGGTTGATTACTTTTTACTTTTTTTAGGAAGAATGTTAGGATTTTTTGATAAGTTGTATTGAGGTAGTTTTAATGATCCGATTGATGATGTTTTTGAATGGAATTCACTCTCTCATTCACTAATTTCGAGTAGGCAAGCAACTAACCCTGGTCTTGGAGATTTTAGATCGCTTAAAGGCCTCTAACAGTCAAGGGGAAGAGTGAAAAATTAATTTTCAAACTGATCTTACATATTTTGATTACTATCTAAAACAATGCCTTCAATTAAATAAAGAGAAGTTAATTTATTATTCGCGAGACTTTCATTACGTTTAATGCCAATTTATTGTACCTGCTTATTAGACCCAATATTATACCCAACGTTTTAAAGGCGTGTGATTTCCATTTATTAAAGTTACCTACTGTGGATATTTCACTTTTCTTGTGATACATATCAAATATTTACCAAATTGGTAGTTGCTATTTGAATTTATTGCCAACACGTGAACGAATTTCTTTAAAGAGGAATGATATAACAGAAAGTTGAAAGGTCAAAATAATTTGATGGTGGTTACATTAAACGAATATTCTTTTCGGAAAACCTTAACTCTGAAATTTTTAATGAGGAAAATTTTGCGCTGTTGATGTTGTTTATAAGTAAATTGTATCAATCGATAAAATACTTGAGACTAATAATTAATGTTATCATACAATTTGAGTTCATTTTTTTCTTGACTATAGAGACTGAGCACTCGTAAAGACTGTATTTAGACAGTTTGCTTAAAAACAGATTAAAAAAACGCACACCAGAGACAAGAAGTTTAACATGCCAAATTTTTATTTGTAAGACAGTGACGTTTGAGTTAAACATGTCAGTTATGTCATGACTTATGACTTCAATGGCCGCCCGAACGTATTCAGAGACATCAAATTCTTGCTTAATAGAGATTTAATGAGTGATTTTGACATGTAGTATTAGCCTGTAATGTCCCACTGTTGGACAAAGGCCTCTCGTCTCACTGAAGATATCAGTACAGTGAGGAGGTTTCAGGCGTAATCACCACGCTTGCCTAATGCGGGTTGGTGATCTCAATTCTCAGTTGGTTTTCGCTCGACCTGGGAAATGAACCCGGGACCTCAGTCTTGGCAGGCAAGTGCACATACCACTGGACCACCGAGGCGCTGTAATGAGTGATTTTGACATGTAATGTATTAAAAATTTCCTGTCCATTAATTAAGTGTCGATTTAATGGACGTTTCTAAGTGCGGCAGTAAATGTAATAATTAAACTTTTATCTATACTAATATTATAAAGCTGTAGAGTTTGTTTGTTTGAACGCGCTAATCTCAGGAACTTCTGGTCACAGCCACATTCACCGGAAAGGTTATAGGCTACTTTTCATCATGAAATTCCCACGGGAACGGGAACAACGCGGGTGAAACCGCGGGACGCTGCTAGTTGTTATATGTATATAATGTATATCAGTAAACGCAAAAATGCATACTCCATAACACCATTTCCAATCTCTATACATCAAACCATAAACTCAATAACATTTGAATAAAATCCGACTTACTTTAATCTATAATACAAAATATTTTACGGATTTTAAACAGCAAAGTCATATTTTAAAGCAAATACTTTGAAAGCTTGCCAACAGAGCCGAACTCAATTCACAAATGCGCGAGTAGTTTTGTTAAAACAATGCCATACAAAGTTTGTACTATTCTGAAGTGGGTGACATAAAAACGGAACCTTTTGTCACTAACGGTAAACCATTTGTTATATTTTCACTTTGTGTTGTCATTTTAACGCCTACAGAATACCCGCCATATTCATAAAACGCTATTTAACTAAATCACTTTTATAAAGTGTTTTGTCTCCTTTGCTCTTTGGCAAATAGCGTATGTTGGAAAGGGATAAACCATTGGATAGCTTAAATGCTGTTAATATGCTTTTATGAATAAGGCCCTACGACTTTAACTATTGGGAGTTATGTGTGATCATTTAAACGCCTATACTCTGTTTTTTCTTACTTTTCCCAAAATGTAGAGCAATGTCGTCAATTTTCCAGCCGAAGACGATTGCTCCTCAAGAGAAAGGGAATGCAACACATATCGTAAAAATAGTTACCACAAGAAAGCTATCCTTACTATTTTCCCAAACTTTCTCAAAGTGACTCAAGGGGCTGTCAGATTAGCGTTTTTTTTTCTTATTACTTTTTTAGGTCAACATCCGGACCACAGCCGGAAATGTTGCCAAAGTCCCAAAAAACGCTAATCTGTAACTGCCCTAAACCGATTTATCATCTCTTAAGGACAGATTGCACAATCATTCTTAATATGACTTAGCGTCTAAATACATATGTTTAATAAACAAATGACGTTCATTATAAATAGTGTTATTTTTCGAGCAAAATAAAATACAATTTTGAACGAACAGCTATATTTAGGTGCTAAATATATTTAAAAGTTCTTGTGCTAGCCAGCCTGAGGGCGCGTTTCCATTGGAGCAGAGCTGATCTCTATCGACCAATCAAAACGCATTACGAAAAGGTTTGGACAATGTCAATGCTTTGTTTGACCATTTCAATCTTCGATCAACAATACACAACTAGATATCGGGTCACGTACAATATCAAAGCTAAATACTGTCCGCGTGGATGACGTGTGACAGCTTATTTTGTTTACTACCGAACTGAAACAAAAGTTTTAAAACAGTTCGAAGTTCAACCTAATTACAACCATGACATCTAGCAATAAAGTAGCAAATCTTATGAATAAAATAAGAGCTCTCTTTTCAAATGAGGCCTTAATCACCGAGACGTATTTTTTGCGCCGACCCGACATCTAGTGGTGTATTGTTTCAATGCTTCAATGCTTTGTGATTAGTCGATTGAACACCGCACAACTCCGCCCGCTTCAGTGTGAACGCACTCTAACCTCGGCTAAGCACTTGAAACCCATGACTAAAAAAAATCTCAAACTTATTAAAACAAACAATTTAGAGAACATAAATAGAATCACAAGCCAACTGTAGCCAGTAAATGTTAAACTTCGTAAATTATACAGAATGGTCGACGGGTAACGATTAATTATACTTGTACTATAACTTGTTTGCTAAATCCCTAGTTGTAGACTAACCCTTTACAAACTACAGTGTGCGGTATTCAAACACAGAAGCTTGAAAAAACATACAAAGAATTTATCTCTATTATCTTGACCGCTAGACATGTTCAAATTAAAACACTACTTTATGCCAACAAACACAATTTTGAATGAAAATGTTGTTCATTCATTTGGAGGTTAGTGGCCAACCCTGATGTTGGAGTTTTAGACCGCCTAAAGGTCTCCGATATGGTCTAACGATTTAAACAACCAGGACCGACTTCTTAACGTGTCCAAAGCACGGTAGCTCTCAGATAGAAATGTTACTGTTGACCCATCTATGTAGGGGTTGAGTTGCACGTTGCTATAATCACAATGAAATAACATCGCTTAGTCAAGCTACGCCACGAGGGCTAGAAATATTTTTGAAATCAATTGACGTTCTATGTTTCCGACTTCATTATGTAGAATAAATGACAGTTTTAAATTTCGTGTCAAAAGTACTTTTTTAAGTACAATCAATTTGGGGGTGCCATAGACAAGGTCCAGTCTTACAAATACAATGAAATATAGAAATTACAGTAAGTGCTTCGCTCTTCCGTGATAAATACAACTGCAGGCTAAAGTTCTCCAAGTCCCATCTCGTTACAGTTACAGCACAGTAACCGTATATTCATTTTTAAGGCAGAAAAGTCGAAAGTATAAAAAAGTCCAAAGTATCAAATAAAGTTGTAATACTCGCTCGAAGTAATGATATCTGCTCTCGAATCGTCCTCAAGGGAGTGTCCATGTTAGTCTTTCTGTTTACTTTAATGAAATTTTTCGTGATTATTTGTACGATTTTCATAACAGAACGTTTCTCTAATGTCTGGGGAATAATGGCCGTTTGCTGGAAATTTACTTGAAATTGGGATTGAAAGTACTGGAAAAAGGCCCTCGGAGAATTGAAAGCAATCTAAAGTTAAGCGTATGACACACATAGTGCGGGTGCGGGCCAGTGTGACTACTTTCATACAAATACAAGGGATACAAATGACGTTGTATCCCTTGTGATCTGCAACCTGCCCGCAACCACACTATGTGTGTCTATCGCTTTATGCGGAAAGGAAATTAAAATGATGACATCGTAACCAGTACTCTTTCTAGTACAGAGAAATAATGAGCCATTGTCCTTATGCTAGACAGCAGTAACCGTAGACCGTCTAACATTGCGGAACAGCTAGCCTTAACATAATATTGTTATTAATAATCTGCTAATAGTATGATTACACATGAGCGTCAGCTACTAATTATCTCTGGATTACCCTGTTGACACCATTACTATAGGATTAGCATGTAGTTTATGATCTGAACCGCAAACCTTGTAGTTCATATCTATACTGTGTTAGCTTCATTCAAGGGTAAATCCACAATTAGCACGTTAGCCTCCTGTACTATGATACCGTAAACACACGAAACAAAAACATTGTAAAAATAAACTAAATACAATCTAATCTCTTCTGTGAGACAGGACCAAAATTTTAATCATTTTTCCGACAACGTTTGAATTTAAATTAGAATACAAAAAATATAATGTAATCTTCTATAACAAGGTGACTTTTTAAAATAGGTTTAAACAGTGGGCTTGTCTAAAACTACAAGAGATGCGAATTTCTTTTCTTAGAAACCATGTCATTGATTTTAGAGGTATGAGGAAAATATTTATTAGAACAAAATCTTCAATTTTGAACAAAACATAATAACGTTTAAAAACTGAACCGACCAAAACCGAATGTGAATTCTCACTCGTAATGTCAAATTTGGAATGAAAACGACACTACCGCACGATATTGATCGTGGATCACAGTTGAACTAAATACGGTTTGAGGATCGTAGTTTTTACCAAACAGTGTAATTCGGAACGTTTTAAATTCATACATCAAGAACAAGGCAGAATAGTGTACAGATGGCAAAACCGCTATTTTCTACCGTTAAAGAATCTTTCATATGCTTTATTCGACTTACTGCCGCACTCAAGGTGTCCATTAAGACGACACTTAACTAATTGACAAATTTTTCATACATCACATGTCATGTCAAAATCACTCATTAAATTTACCAAACATGCATTTGACTTCTCTGAGTACGGCCGTTAGTTTTTAAGTTCTTTTTAACCTTCACGGACACCGTCAGAGTCGCTCGTGTACATCGAACACAATGGATACTTCGTATAAAGTACGTATTATTTCCTGCGTATAGTCATCGTTCCACACGGACAGATACTGTGATTATTTCAGCTTAGGTATTGTACTGAACAAGCTTGGACTTAGGTATATCTCTAAACCTAATTGAGTCCTATTGATATCTTTAATGGGATTGGAATCCTATTAAAATATTTTTGAAACGCACATTATTTGTTGATACAGGCTATTTCCATCGATCCATCAATCCATCAATCCATCAATCCATCAATCCATCAAGCCATCAATCCATCAATCCATCAATCAGTCAATCCATCAATCCATCAAACTATCAATCAACCAATCCATCAATTCACCAATCCATCAATCCGTCAATCCATCAATCAGTCAATCCATCAATCTGTAAGTCCATAAATCCATCAATCTGTCAGTCCATCAATCCATCAATCCGTCAATCCATCAAGCCATCAATCTATCAATCCATCTGGTTGCGCAACCAATTCGTACATAGATAAAAGATAAAAGGAGATATAATATGGCTGTGTCCACAGCTAGTTACGTTGCTAAACTACTTTCGGTAGGCATCGTATTCTTGTCCTATCATATCAAATTCATAGCAAATAATTATAGCCTGTCAAAGTAGCATAAGCATAGCTCAGGCGTCAACGTCTTGCCACTCGCAACTAACAGGACAGCCATCAACCACAGCCGGTTACTTACCGTCTAGTTAGTTGATTAATGAATCAAGCAATTAAGTTTATGAGCTTTGTTACTTGTTTGTTCGCAAACTGTTTGTTAATAACTTTAATTACTCAGTTGTATTAGTTTCTTATACAAGTTTTGAGTACGGCGTTGGTTTGGGAGAGTTTTATTTGTTTGTTTGGTGATTTGGTGTCATTAGTGGTGTTTAACGGTTAATAACGTAAGTAAGTAAGTAAGTAAGTAAGTAAGTAGCCTCCGACATTGGTCTAACGATTGCAACAACCGGGACCGACAATTTAACGTGCCTTCCGAAGCACGGTAGCGCTCAGATAGAAAAGCCACTATCGGCCACCCATCCAAGTAGGGGTCGAGCTACACTTTGCTTAACAATCGCAATGTGTTCACATCATCAAACTACGCCATGAACACACGGTTAATGAAATGAGCGATGTCACATTATCATTCATTCATTCATTCATTCTATTGCTTGATATAGAGTTTCAGTAATCCTACTTCGTACTTATACTTATATATATATATATATAATATTATAAATGCGAAAGTTTGTGAGGATGGATGTATGTATGGATGTATGGATGTATGTTTGTTGCTCTTTCACGAAAAAACTACAGGACGGATCTAGATGAAACTTTACAGTAATATAGGTTATACATCAAAATAACACATGGGATACATTTTATCCCGAAATTCCCACGGGAACCGATACAACGCGGGTAACACCGCGGGGCGCGGCTAGTGTAATAAATAGCTTAAATTGTTTTTATTTTACACTGCAGTAACGAACAATTTAATGTTATTACTGTATCAGTAAATGTACACAATATATTTTACAATCGGCCCTATATTTTTTCAGCAGTATTTGAGCTGAACAAACAATTGCAACAATGCTTTTTGAAACTAACATGGCCACTGGAATTTATAGAATTCAGTTCAAACACTAACTATGACTGAGATGGGAAGTTCATTTAGTGCACTGTAAAATAACTTTCACAGTTCGGTTATTGTAACAAGTTTTACAGTAAATTTTAACTTTTATTGAGGGTTTGTTGAATTTTCACGAGCGGTGAAAATCATTGGCAAGTATCTTTTAAAGAAAACTTAGCCGTCGTCGTTCCTGCCGTGGCAACTCCGTGATACTCTACTCTCTTTATCTCTCAAAACTTTTAAAAGCATGCGTAGTGTGTATCTCTAAATCTATATATATATATATAAATCAATCGTGGTTCGTTGGTCTCGCTAAAACTCGAGAACGGTGGGACCAGATTTAGTTGATTCTGGTTTTGAAATGTTTGTCGTAATCCAGGGACGGTTTGAACGGTAAAAAGTGACGTGAAGCGGGTGAAACCGCTGGGCACAGCTAGTGTTGTATTAAATTCAAATATCAATCCATTTATAACAAACATTGAGCCAGTGAGTCGGGTTACCGCTACACTCAAAGAGAAAGCCCAATTCAGTTGATGGATGTAAAATACACGAAGCGTTTTTTGTTCCAGTACAAATTTTTAAAGTGGTATGTTGTAGATTGTCCTTTTAGGGTCAACACTGCGTTAAGCGGGCGCACGCGGGCGGTTCACTTTTGTATGAAGCCATACGCCGCGGGCGCCCGCGTCGGTTCACTTTTGTATGAAGCCATACGCCGCGGGCGCACGCGGCGGTTCACTTTTGTATGAAGCCATACGCCGCGGGCGCCCGCGTCGGTTCACTTTTGTATGAAGCCATACGCCGCGGGCGCACGCGGCGGTTCACTTTTGTATGAAACCGCGGCGTGCGCACGCTTAACGCAGTGTCGGCCTTTACTTTATCCTTTGGCGCTAAAACGAATTAACAATGACATGTAATACCTCGATATACCTCAATAATTGCCGCACTCAGAGACGTCATCAAATCGACAAGTAACTAATTGACGAAATTTGAATTTCATCATACATAATATTATTATTATAGCCAAATCACTAATTAAATCTCTACTTAGCATTGGACGTCTTGGAGTACGCGAGTAAATGTGGCTTGAAACTCAACAAAAAATATTAAGTACCAAAAAAAAGGTTTATTTCTTTCATATTCTACAATAGTCACTACTTCTACAGGTGCAAATTCGCGGACATGATGTACTGATGAGCTCTTGAGTGTGTCTCTGTTGTACTGATGTTCAGGAGTATGTAATGTTTCGACAAACAAAAGGCCTCTAAGAGGATGTGTTACGTAGTGTGTCTCTGCAGTAGTAATCCTTTTTGCATCAACCATCTACCAAAGGCCTCTACGAGTTGGATTTGATCCCCGGCATGCCTCTTTAAAAGACCGAGCTTGTCCGGTGACTGGAAACTAACGATGCGACCAATTACAGAGCAAGGAAAACCAGTTAATATACAAAGAACTAGAATTAATTGAACACGTCATTACTTTAATTGTTTTTAATTAGTTTCCTATCTGTATTATAAAATGCATTGACATCAGTTAGTTTATAGATCTCAGTAGAAATAAATATGCCGCTAGTAATGCGCTTACACCGTTAATTTTGAAAAAAATATTGTGGGCTGTAGAGGTAAGTACTAAAGTCCTGTTATTAGTAAATATTGGCTGTGCAAGACGACGCTTAGATGTTCATAAGGTAAGCTATTAGATAGTTAAATTAATTTCAGCACTCAATATCATGATTTGGACATTTCAATGCTTTCTTAACTTTCATCATAACAATTCATAGTTCTATAGTATAATTCAAGTCATATCTTTTATGAAATTACTCACTTGCCGCCCAATGATGTATCGAACTAACTAGTATAAAACGTAAGGAAAATTTATAATTTTCACGCAGTATGTACGCTTAATAGATAAGTGAACGTGACTTATCGATGCCGACACGTAGAATTAGTATAAGATTGGATTACGGTGTATATGTCACCGGAAAATAGCAAGACTCATAAGTTGATCAATTTTCTAGGTAGTTGACCAACTCTCGGAAAATAATTATAAACGGCAGTTGAAATTTATTATTTAACGCATGTATTTTAGTTAATTGATTAATTTACGGCGTGTTGCCGTTAAATCAACCGACTAAGGCAAGGTGTACGTTAATTGGTTGAACGACTCACGTGCTTCTACACCGTCTCCGTTTGTCGATCGTGAACACTTTGATGCAGAGTTACAAAAGTACTCCAGTGGACTAAGTCAAAAAATAAAAAAACAGGTAAAATTTCCAAATAAGTCGCCATTTTAAGGGGCTGTGAGTGTGTGGCGGATGTCGTTTATTATTTTCAACTACCTACGATGCCGTTTATTATTGACTTACGAGTCTATTGCTATTTTACGGTGACATATAATTAATTATATTGGATTTCAGTGTAATTGAATAATAGAAAGTTGGACAGTACAATTTCGATTTTCCTCAGTTCCCCGCAACTCCAGCAAATAGTAAATGTCCTGCACATTAACAAATATTTTGTGTTGATTTTTTTTTTCTGTTCTAAAACACCAGTTTTCAAACATTTAAAACAATCTTTTTTCAGGAAAATGAAGATAATCATCATAGCTTTCACTCTTGCTTCTTTGAGTGTTGCTCAACGGCCAAGTTACGCTGGAAGATCTGCTATAGGCTACCCTAACTTACAGAAATCAACTACAGAAGTATCAAATTCTGCGAACAGGTCAGTTCAAATTTATTGAGGTTTAAGTACATTAGACTTTCGCTCGACATTGGGAGCGGCAAGACCTAGCTTTAAAGGGCTCTGGTTTGAGAAGAACTTTTTTATTTTGATCCATACTTGCCTCTACTTCTTTCTTTAAATGAGTGCAAAAGTAACTTTGTGCTCCCGTCTGTTTTTGTTTACCGCCGCGGTGGGATGGTGTCACTGACCTCTATTATTTACACTGGACAGGCTGCTGTCATAATAATTTTGTGCCTATTTGAGTGTCGCCATTTTGGCGCTGTAGGCCACTGTAGGCAGATACGAATGTCCATGGAACTAAAATGAGTGATGTCTTAAGTCGACTGTGGTACCCCCTTTTGCTTGCAGTGAACTTCAGAATTAGTTCTCGGGACAGTCGCAGGGGCGCTTCAAATTGCCACACAAAATTAGCTGTCATTTGTATGGTAACAGCCAGTCCAGTGTGTAAATAATAGAGGTCAGTGGATGGTGGCAACAGTTGTCATGTGACATTAAGGTGTCACTTCACATTCCCAGTCCAACGCCATGCAACATTTGGGCTAGAAACAACTATTTAGTTTATATGTAAGTATGTATACTGTGGTATACGTATAGGGTACAGATTTGTGATTATGAAGGTGATAACAGCACTACAGTTAAAATAATAAATTAAAAAATACTGATCTGCTCTCATGCCCTGTTAGATGTACTGCATCCGACCTTTACAAGGCTCCAGATGATGCAGTCACTCTGGCCAAGTTCTGGGCTGGTTCAATTAAGTGCCAATGACTCGTAAAGAAGAAGAATAAAAAATCATCTTCCGTGAATCAAAAAAATTACTGCTTTTTTCCTTTACAGCCTAAACGGCATACAAACTACAACAATGAAGTTACCGCCCGAAGCTCTCGGGGATGCAGCCATGGTCAATCGCCTGCGAAAGCTGCCAGAAGACCAGCAACCGTTCTGGCTCCTCAACCAGAGGGCAATAGAAGATAATAATAATAACCCACACACTTTCAATCAAGATTCTAATAGTTTTATTAGCGCGAGATCGGAATAGTAGCTTAAAAAAACTCTTCTAAAATATATATTAGCTTAAACTTTACAAAATCATATTATTTTCCTTAAACTTAAGAGCTCTGGGCTCTTGTCGATGGAGTTCTTCCCACTGTTCCCAATCTTCAGACATTCTTCAGCTGTTTATACGACACGACATTTGTTTTCTCCTTCAGTTGGTAATCCATATAAATAAAAATGAATCACCGACATGTCTGTTCGCACATAACTTCCAAACGACTGCACCAAATAGGATAAACCTTTTATATGTTTTAGGAGAAGTTATAGTCAGGAGAAGGTTTGAATGGAAAATATTTTTTTTTTAAAACAACGAAATAATTTTCAGAAAATGGCGGTAACGAGTTTGCCAGGTCAGCTAGTACATATATAAATATATTCTTCCTACTAAATTAATAATTTCCATTTAATAGGTATCGAAATATAGAAAATTAATAGGCGTCCTTTTAAAAACCGGCAACAGAATAACGGTTACTCTCGTTATTCGTTATTGCTGTAACAACACTTTTTACCAAATTCAAATCATAAAAGTTACAAGGCAATTTCTTATGTTGTAATCATAAAATATCTAAACCGCCCTTTGGGAATATCTTCGCTGTGCATTCCGGTAATGTTTGTGGGCCATGTTGTTATTTTTATTTGTAGCATAAAATTTGATCCCTTACAAATCGTTATTTTGTTGCTGTTGTAAAAATTAAGTGACCTATTTTGAACGTTATATTTTAAGAACTGTTTAGGAAGTTTGTCTTGCTTCGGTGGTCTAGTATTATTGAGACACCTGCCAAGCCCGGGTTCAATTCCCAGGTCGAGCGAAAACATGTTTCCTACTTTCGTTACGTATCAATGTAATTTCTTCATAACGACCCCAAATTTCCTCATAATGGCCAATGAGATTTGTCCCAAAATCCCTAAAAGGACAAAAGAACTATGAAATAATATAGATAAACACATATTTAGACATCCATATTGGTTCTTAGAAACATACTTTTGTCTCCATTTACGCAAATGGATGTAACTCGATATTTTTATTAGGCGTGAGTGTTTGTGTTACATAAATGGTTCAGGTTGCTTTTTCTAGCAGTGATACTGAACCGAAAGTTACAAAGTTTTGGGTTTAGTTTGACCTTTAATCTCTTATTAGCGAAGTGTAGTAGTTCTCTACTACTCTATATCTTCAGTGAGAAGAGAATCCTTTGCCCCGCAGGAGGACATTACAGGCTAATACTTTTTGTCGTCGTTGTTTTTTACCGTCAACCGGACGTTTGAGTGGGTAATACGTCGTGCCGTAAAAGATGTCCAAACATCTTCCCTCTCCATTGAACGATTGATTGATAGATTAGCAACCGAAGTAGATTGGCATAAGATTGGCGGCGACATTAGGCGTAGTAGTAATTTAAGGCGTTCTACTATTGGTTTTTCCTACTTATAATTTCAAGGAAAGCTTATCAAACTTGGCCCACATAACCTGCATGCATGCATATATGTCAGAGACCAATTTGAGAGCGCGCGAAGTTTCATAAAGTTAGATGGATTTAAGTTTTAGTTAAGTTGATGGTATCGTCTAGAGTTTCAGCTATAAAGTATGTGGTAAATAATAAAATGAAGTAGTCAAAAACTTCTTATAGTTCTTATAGTTTTAACGAGTTTATGGTCTCCTTTACAGTGAAATTGAAGTAGGTAGAGTCGCGAAATTGAAGAGTTTAATTGAACACGAGCTACCGAGCGAGTCATTTGTCAAGTGTGGTATTGTCTTATTGAACTTACCGACTCGCAAACTTGCTCAATTTGAACGCCTACTAAGGACGATTTCTTTTGCAGCGAAGCAAGGAGCTCGATCGAATAATCATCAAGTACTTACTGCATGATTTTGACATATTTTATAATGTATGAACAATGATGTGCAATAGTTTATTAACGAAATCCGTTATGATTTAATTATCGTCTCTGAGTGGGGCAGTTGGAATTAATTAACCATTATCGATTTGTAATGTGCATTAACTCCATTAACCATGATTGGTCAGATTGACCATCCACTCGATGAAGAAGAATGTGCATTTACGTTTAAAAAAGTTTTATGATTCACAAATCGAACAATCGTCATTTGGTCAAATATATTAACCTTGTCATTTGTGGTTTCCATTACTTCCTTTGTCAATTACAGGTAAATATTTGTCGGTCAACCGCATCTTTTGAATAAAGTTGAAGGATTCACGATTTTTGGAAAAGACAACCCTTTCATTGTTTAACAAACCTCAATACCTATGTGAAATGTGATTCATGAATGACTATATGGACTACGCAATACCTTTCTGACATATGCAATTTTCGGAAGAGCAAAAGAGACAAAACACATTCTTCTTCTTCTTCTTCATAACAGTGATTTAGTTACACCGCATTTATTATTAAGGCGGTTGGAGTTTCGCGCTGGCATTTTGTTTTTTAGTAACAAAATGGGGAAGGAAGTATCAAGCGATAGTATTTATATTATTACTTCGTAGTTTACAATTATACGCAGAAAATACATATAGTGGAGCGCCGTAACGCATAAAAATTGTAAAATCTCGGAATCCAGGGCCAGTCAATGAATCTTCATAAAAACTGTTCGATTGCATTGTTAAACGCTCAAATAAAAAAGTTAAAAAATAATAATCCCGATCTTGACTGACTGACTGACTGATAATCAACGCACAACCTCAACCGCTGCACCTAGAAACATGAAATTTAGCAGGAAGGTTCTTCAAGTGACGTAAGTGCACACAATGAAAGGATTTTGATTTTTTAGGATTCATTGACTGGCCCTGGATTCCAAGGTATAAATCTTACGGCGCTCCACTAATAATAAACATTAAAAATAAGTTGTATAATTTTATTTAATATTTGACGTAATATTAATTCAAATTCAAATTTATTTATTTGCCATAATGTACCTACACCCTAGTACATCACACCCTGTTAGGTGTTACATGGAATGGTGGTTCCGCCATGTGGTGGAATGGTAATATGTGCATGTCATTCATCATTCGAGTAGATCAGTGACGAGAACTTCTTGACCGCCCACAGGTTTCCGACATGGTCCCACGATTGAAACAACCAGGACCGACTGCTTAACGTGCCCTCTGAAGCACGGTAGCGCTCATATAGAAATGCCACTATGCGGCCACCCATCCAAGTAGGGGTCGAGCTGCACGTTGCTTAACAATCGCTATGAACTAACATATTCCAGTCAAACTACGCCACGCCTCCGCATCGATGCAGGCTGAAACAAACTAAAAATGCAAAAAGGTTGATCTTAAAACAATATTCAAAAGATAGCAGCTGTACCAACGTATTAAAATTGAAAAAATGTAAATCGGAAAAATTAAAAAATTCCATACTTTTTGAACATACCAAGTTTAATCAAGTCATATCGATTAACATCATGAGATTATGTTTATTTTAATAACCTTAAAATTGACATTATTACCGTGGATTTATTACGCGTTATTTGTTATCGTAATGTATTGAGTAATATTAAGGATGTATGTATGTATGTATGTTGGTTTTTTATTCGTATTTCAAATAATTTTAATCTACAAATCAGGTTTTAGCAATGTCGGGTTACACCAACCAATGTGACATGGTCCAAACGACATACGGCTACGATAGGGCAGAGATTTTGGTATAATAACATTGAGTATTATAGCTCTTACACATAACTTTTACAAGCGAAACACCGACTTCAAACAAGAGGTTTATGAGACCACCTCTTAAAAATCGGTTGAAAACGGGGCCATCTATATGCAATGCACGCCCTTTCATGTACCGAAAAAGTTTCATTTATCGAAATCGGTTTTTAAATGCCGGAGAAATCAGGTAAGAAACATACAAAAAAAATCTTCACTGTACTTATATCTTCAGTGAGATGAGATGCCTTTGTCCAGCAGTGGGACGATATAGGTTAAGGAAAAAACCTAGACACTATCGACATGAATGAATGAGTAGTATAGCGCTCGTGGGCTAGTCGGGCTAAGCAATGTCAGCTCATTGCGATTGTTCAGCTACGAGCAAATTAGCACCTACTTGCTGCTGGGCAAAGGTCTCCCCCAAACGCTTCCAACCTTCCCTGTCCTTTGCAGTCTCTCACCAGCGTCGAAGGAGACAATGTCCCTCCAGCGTCTCCTCGGCCGCCAGCGCCACTACTCTCCGCTCGGGACGCACTGTTTTTATACTACTACTAATAAGAGAGTAAATCCGCGTGGAACGTAATGTTTTCTTTCAAAGTGCCATAGCAACGGTCAATTTTATTCATTCGCATTTCAACATAATTGATTTCAGTCTAAATCCGTTGCATGTTTTAGAATATTTGACATTGTTGGAGAAGCATTCAAGAATAAAAGGTGATTTTTCTTAACACATTAGTTTTGATTTTTATGTAATAATTTGTGGAATTCTTAGTAAAACGTAATGTGTGTTAGTTATGTCAGACTGCCGGCCAAAAGTTTCTTATCTCACTGAAGATATCAGTGCAGAAATTCTTAGAAGTACTTGAAAAAAAATCATAAAACTAATACATCTAAATAAGAACATATTACCAGAATAGTACATAGTTTATTTGGTATAATTTATGTCCAATGAAAAGAGTAAGACGATAAATCACTAATAATATCAATACAGTGAAGTAAAATTAGGCGTTATGCACGACTCTTGCATACCGCAGGTTGGAGATGGTATAAAGGATGATAAAATCACGGGGTGCTGACCCCATGATTTAAATTATCTCACTGAGCAAATGCATCATCCAGTAAGTTTGCATATTTTTTTTGTCATGTTTCAGCAAAAATGAAAATAATATTAATTCTCCTACTTGGCATAATACCATGTCTAAGTCAAAGACCTTCATTCGCTGGGACACATCCAATTGGGTATTTTGGACCAGATATACCGCATACACCAGAATCAAACATATTTCCCAATCCCGACACACTGCATTGGCTTAAAAGACCGACAGTGTTTAATCCGAATATTAGTCAAAATGTCCAGGAATAGGTATCAAGGTAAATGACAGCAATTTCCTTTATCTACGAGTATACTATTGTTATAAGGTTTCTAACTTTGTTTGTTTGTTTGTATGGGTTTTTTTTCAGAAACTACCATTCCGATTTGAATAATTCTTTTTGTAATAGATAGCCTCATTCAACAGGAAGGTTATGGGCTATTTTTCACCCCCAAAATTCCCATAGAAACGAGCACAACGCGCGTAAAACCGGGGCGCTGCTAGTTGATCATATAACGTTTGACATTTTCAAAATGTGATCTTTAGTTTATCTTTCCACTAAAACCTTGCTTTATCGTTTTAATCAAATCACATCAACCATAGGAACATAACAATCAGAGTAGTATAGCAACATAGTATAATATAGCTTAAGTGCAAGTCACACATCGAGTGCGGGCCGGTTGCCGATCAAGTGATACTTACAACGAATGAATTGTATTTGTATGAAAGGTGTCACACTTACCCATTGCATACAAATGCAAGAAATTCAACATTTGCGCCACCCGCACACGGCCCGCACCCGGTCCGCACTCGGCCCGCACTCGGCCCGCAGCCGGCCCGCAGCCGTACTATGTGTTTCTTACGCTTTAGGTGAAAAGGAAACAAGATTGATAATATCATCGTACTTTTATAACCAAATCAGCCTTTTTCTTTCAGATTTCACCAAGAAACTGACGCAGTATGAACTTAAATAGTATAAGCAAAATATTATGTTATTTATTTGCGCGTGTTGATTTTACTAAGACCAATATTAATCTTTCCTAATAAGGCAATTTGTCTGTTTATTTTTGCCACAAATATCAGTTATGATTTATAAATATATTTGCGTACATTAAAGGGAATCAGAGTCGTTATTTTTGCCTTTACAAGGAACTCTGTACCTACCTCATTTTGGAAGCATAATTTGTCATCTTCATTGTCGGTAAATATAAAAGATTCTCGAACTTTCTGTATTCGCTTGATGTTGGTACCAATCGGTTTCATTATCGACTCGAACCAATGTTAAACTCTCAAAGGCCCTTTATTGGATACTAGCAGCGCTCCGCGGTTTTACCCGCATTGTGCCCGTTCCCTTGGGAATTTCGGGAATTTTTAAACATATGAACCTTCCTCTTGAATCATTCTATCTATTTAAAAAAACCGCGTCAAAATCCGTTGCGTAGTTTTAAAGATCTAATCATACATAGGGACAGTCAGACAGCGGAAAGCGACTTTGCTTTATACTAGTAGTGATTGTCAAAACACACTGATACGCTTCCTTGTTCCATTTTCACCATAATCTCCCTTGAGCGTTGTGGTTTTATATATTTATATATAAGTGAACTTTTATATAAAGGAGTGGTTTATTTTTATCTTTTATTTCTCGTATAGGTACGATTTTTTACACAAATATAAAGTAGTTACGCATAATATCAAAAATGTATAATTGTGTGCAAATACGGATACGGAACCCTAAAAAACGACTAAATTGAAAGAGGACAGATTTGAACGAATTTTACAAGGCTTGTGCTCTCCATAGCCACTTAAGAGTTATTTTACACCTGTATTTTTTGTTATTTAATAGAAAAACGTGATAGAGAACCTTTGCAAACAAAAGGACAATTTAACTAAAAAAGGTTACGTAGGTATGTATGTATATAACAAATAAACCTTTTTGTAAACAAAATCAATTATACAGAACCTTATCAATTAATCGATGCGGAGTTCTTTTACAAAGTTGGAAAACCCAATTGGAATACTTTTGCAAGTACGGTCAGCAGAAAAAGAAACAATGAATTGTCATGATAATTATATGGTAAATACGTTATGTGGTTAACAATATTTTAGATTATGTTGTAATGGGATTCAACAGAAGAAATAATATTTTTTATATCACTACATATAAAACAAAGTCCCCGGCCGCGTCTGTCTGTCTGTTCACAATAAACTCAAATCATACTGCACGGATTTTGACGCGGTTTTCTTAAATAAGTAGAGTGATTCAAGAGGAAAGTTTATATGTATAAAAATACCCAAAATTGCCACGGGAACGGGCACAACGCGGGTAAAACCGAGGGGCGCTGCTAGTTCGCTTTAATTGTAGAAATATGTTAGTTCTTAATATTCTAGAAAGTTTTTATCTATTTTCGCGTCGTTATTAAAATACTCTACCGAAAACTATTAAAATATGTTAAAAAATCGAATCATTGCAAGACTATAAGTTTATTCTTCGTCCTTCTATGGGAGAACTTTATTTCGTATTTATTTTTTATTATTTTTATTAGATGTGGAATCTTTAAAAAGGAAATTATTTTTTATGCTAACCGTACCTATCAAACGTGCTTCAACTATTCTCTTACGATACGAAAGTCAGAAACTAAATCTATTAGCTGAATAAAACAGAAATCACTTTGATTTGTAGGGAAAACTATTTTATTTGTGAGAATAAGAGAAAAGAAGAATCTGGGATCACCGGAATTCCTTTACATATTGAGATAAATTACTTAATATATAAACAATTTGATATTTACTACACATCCCATCTTTTGATCCGAGAGCTCTTAAGAGTGAAGTATTATCAAGAAAGTTTATGATACACGGCTAAATTGAGATTATGTTATTATATGATTTTTTGACAAGCCCGTTCGCACAGTGGTTACTTCGTTCGCACAACGCTTACTGGGGTGGCGGGTTCGATTCCCGTCCGGATTCAACAATATGTGAAGACATACCTAGTTATTATTGGCATCTGGGTGTCAATTATATATTGTTATTAAGTATTTGTGTATGTATTTAGTTAATTAGTTAGTTAGATTCCATAATACAAGCCTAGAGCTTAGTTTGGTTCAAATTAACCGTGTGTGAATTTGTCCAGGTATATTATATTGTTAAATAAAAAACCCGTGTGAGTACGTTTAAATTATATTATATTGTTATTGTATGTAACAAAAACTGTTTCTCCCTTTTTCAAGAGGTGCTTATAGCACGGGCCGAAGCCAAGTACGTTTATCTCAAGCTTTACCTAAGCTTTTTAAGCACAGTATACCTAATACAAAATTAAGCCCTCAGCCATAATACTCCTTCAATTGAAATATAGTTCCATTTCGACAATTAACTTAATGAAATACCCTAAAGCTCACACAATGTCTAAAAAAAGATTTTAAATAAAGAAAAGCACTCGAACCACTTAACCACTCGATCAACCGTATTATAAATCACCTAAGCGTCCGCAAAGAACAAAAATACCTCATCTTTGTTTCATGGAAAATCTCTAACAACCTATAAAAAGATCAAATATAAAAGACAAATCGCTACACTGGAGCGCTGACTTGTAAAAGCTTGTAAAACAATGCCCCTCACTAAACGTCGTTCAAAATATTATAGACTTGATGAGGGCCCTCGAAAGGGTCTATCCTTGCAAAGTAATTCGATTCACTTCATGTTTTACGAGTTGGGAAAATCTAAAATCACCCTGTTCGATCAAGGGATGTTAGGTATATGTATCCCTATGTTACCTTTAACTACCTATGAATGTGAACACCTCTCTTTTTGCATTGGGAAAGTAAGTTCGAGTATGTTTGTGGCCAACCCTAGTGTCAGAGTTATTAGGAATTAATGGTATTTAAACGGCTCACGATCCGGAGGTTCCGGGTTCGATTCCCGGTGGGGATATCTCACAAAAATCACTTTGTGAGACTGTCCTCAGTTTGGTTAGGGCATTGCAAGCTGAATCACCTGATTGCCCGAAAAGTAAGATGATTCCGTGCTTCGGAGGGCACGTTAAGCCGTCGGTCCCGGTTACTTTCTACGGATAGTAGTCGTTACATGAGCCATGACAGAGGCCTTTGGCGGCTCTATAACTCTGACAACAGGATTGGTCAGGTTGACCATCCACTCGATAAGAAGATGGTATTTAAATATCTTTGGGGTTTTTTTATACTCGTGTATTTGAATTAAGGTATATCCCAACTCATTGTTAGAAAACAATAGCCAACTTTTGCGTTTCCGCCTCTTTAATCAAAGTTTAACCAAAGTGTCAAAACACTTTCTGAACAAATTCCATACATCATTACGAGCCATTCCCTTTTATTAATATCCATATCCATTTCATTGTGATTGGACCGCCATCAATCTTGCAACATATTTTGTTAAGGATCGATTAACGTGGAATCGTATAAGGCAATTTATATTACAGCCAATTGAATATTGTTCTGGAGTTTTGGTTACAATCTGTGGCAGAAGGGATATTTTTAAGGAAGATCTTCTGAAGGGAATATTTAATGCTCTTAAGGAAATTATTTTTGAGGTTCCGTGGCTGATATCCTCATTATACTAATGCTTAACGCGATCGCATGTTTATTAATTTACTACGGAGAACGAACAGTATCTTCACATTCGGCCCACTGCAGATGACAAGTATTGCAACAAGCTTAAGATGATATACGGTCACCGCATATGGCGTAGCGCTCGTGGCGTAGTATGACTAAGCGATGTCAACCCATTGCGATTATCAAGCAACGTGCAGTTCGACCCCTACTTGGATGGGTGAACGACAGTGCTTCGGCGGGCAAGTTAAGCAGTCCGTCCCGGTTGCTTCACTCGTTAGGCCATGTCGGAGGCCTTTAGATGGTCTAAAAACTCCACTAATATACTCGAACTTATTTATCGTATTATGAATGCCGCGAAGGAACGTATTTCCGTCAAAAGACTCGGCTGAATCTATCACAAGATTGTTTGTTTAACTGTGAAACAGAAAATAAAGGTTACAATTCCTTTGTGTTAGATTAAAACCCGGAGTTAATTGGTTGATATTAGAATATAATACTGACAAATTTATAAATCTAATATATAAAGTTCTCGTGTTGCGTTGTTTGTAGTTAAACTCCGAAACGGCTTGACCGATTCTCATGAAATTTTATGTGCATATCGGGTAGGCCTGAGAATTGGACAACATCTATTTTTCATCCTCATAAATGTTAAGGGTAGTTCACCCATAAATTTTGATATGGCAAAACAACGTTTGCTAAGTAAACTAGTACATAATAAAATGTATTTACCTACCTACAATTACACTAGTAGTAGCAGTATTATCATTTAATGTCCCACTGCTGGGCCAAGGCCTCTCATCTCAACGAGGATATCAGTAAGGTGAATTACTACAAATATTTTTTTGATTTTCCTCCTAAAACCGCCAAGGTATACGACATTCATTGACATAACGCATAGAGCTGAATATTGATAAGGTTTAAGGACGAACGTGACTGGGAATGTAATTTAATTGAATTTGATAATTCGGACTATGTCACAGGCTTTCAGGTAATCTAAAACCTGGTAACATCAAAGTACTGACAACTCTATTCAATACATTTTTAAGCGAAAAATGCACAAACTTGTCTTGAAGTTTAACCAGGTTTTTATGATAATTACCTACCACCATTTTGAATAGAAACTACGTTTACATTTAACGTTAAATATAAGCGAAGTGTATGTACCTATCCGTAAACGTAAACATAATAAAATTTCGCTTAAACTTTAGAAATCAATTACTATCTTTTTTTGAAATCGGCTAAAAATAGGATCAATCTGGAAACAAGCTATATACATACCGAAAGAGTTTTCAAAATCATAAAAATAAACGATGGAAATATTATTTGGTTTTTGGAAGTTGGCTAAAAAAATAAGTGCGGATGTAGGCCACTATACCTACGAGTATACACAGAAAGTATGGTAATATGTCGATCACGATAATGTTGATAATAAGTAAAGTAGGTTAGTGGCCAACCCTGGTGTTGTTTTAAGACCGGCTAAGTATGTAGCCGAACTAATTTGAACCTTCTTTCGGTAACTGCATATCGTCCTGCCAAAAATATGATAAAAAACCGGCCAAGTGCTAGTCGGACTCGCGCACGGAGGGTTCCGTACTTTAAAAAACGGCAAAAAATCACGTTTGTTGTATGGGAATGACCCCCCTTGAATATTTGTTTTATTGTATTTTTTGTTATAGCGGCAATAGAAATACATCATCTGTGAAAATTTCAACTGTCTAGCTATCACCGTTGATGAGATACGTCGGACGGATAGGACGAACGGAGGGACAGCGAAGTCTCAGTAATAGGGTCCCGTTTTACCCTTTGGGTACGGAACCCTAAAAATGATATGATTAGTCGTTAACTTGACTGTAACTTGAATGAAGGGAGATCTTACTTTGGAGTCCTCCAATATTTCGAGTTGGTTTTACATATTTTTATACGCGACATTGGCGATGACAAAATTAGGAGCTTATATTTTTACCTGTATACCGAGTTCCTTAGAAAAATCTTCGTATCTTTGCCCTTAGTGACCGTGTAAAAAACCACCCTGTATTTATATTTTATGTTCAATCATATCCTTTTTATATCAAGTACTTTATCTATAAAGAATAGTGCCGAAAAATTCTGAATAAAAATCCTAATTTGATATTTTCATAGTTAACCATAAAACTTGATGTATCTCTGACCTATAAACATTTTTTGCCCAAAAATGCCGATTTTCTACCTTCCTACATAATGAAACATAATATAATCCGTAGCTCTGTATCATAAACCGTTACGGACACTTACATCAAAGTGGGACGCAGTTTTATGAGCATGTTTAGTACAAACACAGACCAAATAAGAAGTCAAACCGAGTGCTGCGAGCAATACAGTGAAACATGTTACCTCAAAATTACACCCTGTGACCACAGGCAATCGAATTACAATATAGGCTAGCGGACTTCCATATATACACGTATTTTAAAACGATACTCTTTTTTTAGAAAATATAGGTGATTTTGGACAACTTGCTTGATCGTACATTAGGTCAACCATATCTCGGCACCTTAGTACCTATATAGAAAGTAAGAAGACCCACTCGAACTTAATTAATTTTAGTTTAAGAAGTTTTATTGTGCATCATAGACCGCGTCAAAGTTATCTTTAAAGTAATGATAACATGGTAGGTATGATTAAACGGAGAAAAGTTACTTGTAGTAAGTTATGTCAAAAGCAAATAAACAACGGTTTTGACAACAATACCGATAGGTATACACAAGGACTCGTGGCAAGTGTTCTATATTTTGTGTTACAATTACACAAATGGGAGGGGCCAGGCGCGCTGTTGAATAAAAATTACACCTCCATTAAGCATGAGTGTATACTGCATACTGCATACATATGACACATGTGGTGTACGTTTACTTCACTAACCTAGTCGGTGCTGTATCTTTTGTTTTTATTAGGTTTAAGAGTAAGAAACGTATTTATTGCCTTGAAACAATGTCGGCTTGTGACTTGACGAGGCACAGTTATGGGGAAATTGATTGTTTTTTAACACATTTTGGAGGTCTTTGTCTATGTATCTTTTGACGTAGACGGGTAAGATATATATTTTTTGGAATATACTTAGTAGAGTAATACGTTTCAAAGCTAAAATAACGATACCACATTTAATCAGTTGTGTCCGTAAATGACATAAAAAAATAATTAAATATGAATGAAGGAAAATAATATTCTCATTTCTTAAATTTCTCGCTCTTAAAAAAAAGACTCATTGGAACTTCAAATGACTGCACTACATAATAAGTTTTACTTTAGGTATAGCTCCGTTTAGGTTTAAAACACAATAAACCCATTTACATTTACATTTACATTTGTCAAGTGGTATACACTATACACACACAAAGCTTTGCCAATATGAAATCATACATAATTATTCAATCAAGACATCAATTTATGCCAGTACAGTATGTTTGTTTATTTTACCGAATAGATAGGGGTTCAGATATGACCTAGAAATTTCTGTATACTAGAATATTAGTTTTAGAACGTGAATCAACACACATGGTGTTTGTTTAAGAAGCCTGTGCTATAGTCACAACAGTCTCATCAAAACAGACACCAGTCTATGGACGGACTTATTTGATGCGATGAAAATTATACTTGTCATTCTAACAACAGATGAAAGAAGAAGTGCTAGGTAGCGTTTATAGCATAGTCTTCTTCTTCTTCATCGAGTGGATGGTCAACCTGACCAATCCTGGTGTCAGAGTTATTAAGCCGCCAAAGGCCTCTGACATGGCTCATGTAAAGACTACTATCCGTAGAAAGTAACCGGGACCGTTCGGCTTAACGTGCCCTCCGAAGCACGGAATCATCTTACTTTTCGGGCAATCAGGTGATTCAGCCTGCAATGCCCTAACTAAACTGAGGACAATCTCACAAAGTGATTTTTGTGAGATATCCCCACCGGGAACCCGGTACCTCCGGATCGTGGGCCGAGCGCTCAAACCACAAGACAACGGAGGCTGTATAGCATAGTATGACTGAGCGATGTTAAATCATCGTAAATGTAAAGCAACGTGCAGCTTGGATTGGCTGATAGTGGCATTTCTATCTGAGCGCTACCGTGCAGTGCTTCAGAGTGCTCGGTAAACAGTCGGTTTTGTTTCAATAGTTAAACCATGTCTGAGGCTTTTAAGCGGTCTAAAGCTTCGGCACCAGGTTTAGACACTGCCCTATTCGAAACGAATGGAAAGTTCTAAATGTTAAGTCTAACAGAAGAAATGTGGCAGACAAAAGAGTTTGTAACATATCTTGTCTTTAGTGTTCGCTTCTCTATTGTTTACTTAGACCAGAAAACTGTCTAACTACAGTCTTGACTATAGTGTGCTCAGACTCTAATACACAACGATGCTTGCCTTAAGTTCATGTTCCCAAGTAAAGTCTTGTATCTGTACTTATATAATACAGCTGAATTGTTTGTTTGTTCGAACGCGATAAGCTTCGGAATTAACCATCTGATCAAAATTTTCAAGAAGGTTTGTTCTAATAATATTCACTGGAAGGAAGGAGAAAGGGCAAACCACTGGGTCCTGCTAGCAACCTTTCTCTTAAATATGGTTATCGAATAGAAATAGTGTGTGTTAGCCTGTAATGTCCCACTGCTGGGCAAAGGCCTCTCATCTCACTGAAGTTATCAGTACAGTGAGGAGGATTAGGCATAATCACCACGCTTGCCAAATGCGGGTTGGTGATCTCAAACCCGAGCCACGTTTGAAAAGTAGGAAACATGTTTTCGCTCGACCCGGGAATTGAACCCAGGACCTCAGTCTTGGCAGTAGAGCGCACATACCACTAGACCACCGAGATGTTGAAATAAAAGAAATAGAAATAATCATACAAAATAAAACAGTTTTTGTATGAACGCTAACTAGCAGCGCCCCGAAGATGTGCCCCAGATTGTGCCCGTTCCTGTGTGAATTTCGGGATGAAAAATAGCCTGTAACCTTCCCGTTGAATGTGGCCATCCATTACAAAAACAATTATTTACATCGATTCGGTAGTTTTGACATATACGCGTTCAAACCAAAATACAAACTCTTAAGCTTTATTATATACTAGCTGTGCCCGCGGTTTCACCCGCAGCGCCCCCGTTCCCGTGGGAATTTTGAGATTTTTATTCCTTATTTTTCTTATATAAAAACCTGGTCCTGACAATAAGGAACACATTAAAAAAGAATAATCCAATTTGGTTAGTGGTTCTGAAGTTATGCGCTTACCAACACATTCATTTTTATATTATAGATTACGGATACGAGTAGATAAAGATACGTAGGTACACATACCTCTACGCTATCAATTTAGTCCCAATTATGCCGATACATGGTTATTTATTACCGTGACCCGAAAATACTTCGATTACATTGTATCTGGGGTGGAATTTCAGTACATTGTTTCGCATTGTTGTGGAATTGTTAGTTTGCGAGTGTTCCGGGTTTGTGTAAACCGGGAAACAATGAAGTTTAAGTGAAATTGGGACAGTGATAACAGGCACTATATCAAACACTAGAGCCTCAAGCGGTTTCATCAGCGTTGAGCTTATTTCAGTACCTATTCTATCATCCTATTCTATTGTCCTTGTGTAGCGCAGTAGTTTGACTAAGCGATGTTAGTTCATTGCGATTGTTAAGCAACGTGCAGCTCGACCCCTACTTGGATGGGTGGCCGATAGTGGCATTTCTATCTGAGCGCTACCGTGGTTTGGAGGGCACGTTAAATTGTCGGTCCTGGTTGTTCCCGTGCGCCCGTCGCCTGTGCCCGCGGATTACGCACGCGGCGGGCGCACGCGGCGGTTCACTTTTGTATGAAGCCCCACGCGGCGGTGGCAAGTCGCGGGCGCCCGCGACGGTTCACTTTTCTATACAACTGCGGCGTGCGCACGCTTAACGCAGTGTCAGCCCTTATAATATCCTTTTTATGAAAAAAATACGTTTTGGCTAAGGCGTCCAAAATTTAACGTAAAAAATCTGAAAGCTTTAAATCCGTCACATAACTTACAATAGATCGTTTGGAAAGTCATCAAAGATTCCCGTTAGAATTGTTTCTTTAAAATCACTACATAGTATAAAACAAAGTCGCTATTTTTGTCTGTTTGTCTGTATGCTTAAATCTTTAAAATTACGCAACGGATTTTGATGCGGTTTTTTGTAATAGGTAGAGTGATTCAAGAGGAAGGTTTTTATGTAAAATAAATCCCGGAATTCCCACGGGAACGGGCACAACGCGGGTAAAACCGCGGGGCGCTGCTAGTACCGTATAAAAAGTTATTATCCAACGTTATTGATAACCAACGATAAAATCGCGAGAAATTTATTCAAAAGATTTTTTAAAATTATATTAACGGCAGAACATAGACTAAACTCATCGCGAATGTTAAGCACCGTGCAGCTCGGTTACAACTCGGATGGGTGGCCGATAGTGGCATTTCTATCTGAGCGCTACCGTGCTTCGGAGGGCACGTTAAACAGTCGGTCCCGGTTGTTTCAAGCGTTAGACTATGTCAGAGGTCTTAAAGTGGTCTAGAAACTCCGACACTAGTATTGGTCATTTACCTACTCGACCGTAGAACCGACCGATGAATAGTGTATGTGTGAAAAAACATACGCTATTCATTTCAAATCGGAACTATCTATAAGGAAGCTGTATGCTGTAAACTTTAAGCCCCATATAAACACGTATTAAGAACATTTTAGCTATCAAATTGTTAGTCACTTTCGGACATATGCAATTTTCAAATGTCAAATGCAAATAAACATTGGTTTTGACAACGATACCGATAGGTACATACACAAGGACTCGTGGCAAGTGTTCTATATTTTGTGTTACAATTACACAATGGGGCCAGGGTCGCTGTTGAATAAAAAGCATGGGTGTATACTGCATAGGTACTGCATACATATGACACATGTGTTTTATGATTACTTCACTAAGCTAGTCGGTGCTGTATCTTTTGTTTTTATTAGGTTTAAGAGTAAGAAACGTATTTATTGCCTTGAAACAATGTCGGCTTGTGACTTGTCGAGGCACAGTTATGGGGAAATTGATTGTTTTTAACACATTTTGGAGGTCTTTGTCTATGTATCTTTTGACGTAGACGGGTAAGATATATATTTTTTGGAATATACTTAGTAGAGTAATACGTTTCAAAGCTAAAATAACGATACCACATTTAATCAGTTGTGTCCGTAAATGACATAAAAAAATAATTAAATATGAATGAAGGAAAATAATATTCTCATTTCTTAAATTTCTCGCTCTTAAAAAAAAGACTCATTGGAACTTCAAATGACTGCACTACATAATAAGTTTTACTTTAGGTATAGCTCCGTTTAGGTTTAAAACACAATAAACCCATTTACATTTACATTTGTCAAGTGGTATACACTATACACACACAAAGCTTTGCCAATATGAAATCATACATAATTATTCAATCAAGACATCAATTTATGCCAGTACAGTATGTTTGTTTATTTTACCGAATAGATAGGGGTTCAGATATGACCTAGAAATTTCTGTATACTAGAATATTAGTTTTAGAACGTGAATCAACACACATGGTGTTTGTTTAAGAAGCCTGTGCTATAGTCACAACAGTCTCATCAAAACAGACACCAGTCTATAGACGGACTTATTTGATGCGATGAAAATTATACTTGTCATTCTAACAACAGATGAAAGAAGAAGTGCTAGGTAGCGTTTATAGCATAGTCTTCTTCTTCTTCATCGAGTGGATGGTCAACCTGACCAATCCTGGTGTCAGAGTTATTAAGCCGCCAAAGGCCTCTGACATGGCTCATGTAAAGACTACTATCCGTAGAAAGTAACCGGGACCGTTCGGCTTAACGTGCCCTCCGAAGCACGGAATCATCTTACTTTTCGGGCAATCAGGTGATTCAGCCTGCAATGCCCTAACTAAACTGAGGACAATCTCACAAAGTGATTTTTGTGAGATATCCCCACCGGGAACCCGATACCTCCGGATCGTGAGCCGAGCGCTCAAACCACAAGACCACGGAGGCTGTATAGCATAGTAAAACTGAGCGATGTTAAATAATTGTAAATGTTAAGCAACGTGCAGCTTGGATTGGCTGATAGTGGCATTTCTATCTGAGCGCTACCGTGCAGTGCTTTAGAGTGCGAGAGAGAGTGCTTTAGAGAACAGTCGGTTTTGTTTCAATAGTTAAACCATGTCTGAGGCTTTTAAGCGGTCTAAAGCTTCGGCACCAGGTTTAGACACTGCCCTATTCGAAACGAATGGAAAGTTCTAAATGTTAAGTCTAACAGAAAAAAATGTGGCAGACAAAAGAGTTTGTAACATATCTTGTCTTTAGTGTTCACTTCTCTATTGTTTACTTTTAGACCAGAAAACTGTCTAACTACAGTCTTGACTATAGTGTGATCAGACTCTAATACACAACGATGCTTGCCTTTAGTTCATGCTCCCAAGTAAAGTCTTGTATCTGTACTTAAATAATACAGCTAATTTGTTTGTTTGTTCGAACGCGATAAGCTTCGGAATTAACCATCTGATCAAAATTTTCAAGAAGGTTTGTTCTAATAATATTCACTGGAAGGACGGAGAAAGGGCAAACCACTGGGTCCTGCTAGCAACCTTTCTCTTAAATATAGTTATCCAATAGAAATAGTTAGTGTGTGTTAGCCTGTAATGTCCCACTGCTGGGCAAAGGCCTCTCATCTCACTGAAGTTATCAGTACAGTGAGGAGGATTAGGCATAATCACCACGCTTGCCAAATGCGGGTTGGTGATCTCAAACTCGAGCCACGTTTGAAAAGTAGGAAACCTGTTTTCGCTCGACCCGGGAATTGAACCCAGGACCTCAGTCTTGGCAGTAGAGCGCACATACCACTAGACCACCGAGGTGTTGAAATAAAAGAAATAGAAATAATTATTTCTATTGATTATAATCATACAAAAAAAAACAGTTTTTGTATGAACGCTAACTAGCAGCGCCCCGAAGATGTGCCCCAGATTGTGCCCGTTCCTGTGTGAATTTCGGGATGAAAAATAGCCTGTAACCTTCCCGTTGAATGTGGCCATCCATTACAAAAACAATTATTTAAATCGATTCGGTAGTTTTGACATATACGCGTTCAAACAAAAATACAAACTCTTCAGCTTTATTATATATTAGCTGTGCCCCGCGGTTTCACCCGCAGCGCCCCCGCTCCCGTGGGAATTTTGAGATTTTCTTATTTTTCTTATATAAAAACCTGGTCCTGACAATAAGGAACACATAAAAAAAGAATAATCCAATTTGGTTAGTGGTTCTGAAGTGATGCGCTTACCAACACATTCATTTTTATATTATAGATAAAGATACGTAGGTACACATACCTCTACACTCTACGCTATCAATTTAGTCCCAATTATGCCGATACATGGTTATTTATTACCGTGACTCGAAAATACTTCGATTACATTGTATCTGGGGTGGAATTTCAGTACATTGTTTCGCATTGTTGTGGAATTGTTAGTTTGCGAGTGTTCCGGGTTTGTGTAAACCGGGAAACAATGAAGTTTAAGTGAAATTGGGACAGTGATAACAGGTACTATATCAACCACTAGAGCATCACGCGGTTTCACCAGCGTTGAGCTTATTTCAGTATCTATTCTATCATCCTATTCTATTGTCCTTGTGTAGCGCAGTAGTTTGACTAAGCAATGTTAGTTCATTGCGATTGTTAAGCAACGTGCAGCTCAACCCCTACTTGGATGGGTGGCCGATAGTGGCATTTCTATCTGAGCGCTACCGTGCTTCGGAGGGCACGTTAAACAGTCGGTCCCGGTTGTTTCAAGCGTTAGACTATGTCAGAGGTCTTAAAGTGGTCTAGAAACTCCGACACTAGTATTGGTCATTTACCTACTCGACCGTAGAACCGACTGATGAATAGTGTATGTGTGAAAAAACATACACTATTCATTTCAAATCGGAACTATCTTTAAGGAAGCTGTATGCTGTAAACTTTAAGCCCCATATAAACACGTACTAAGAACATTTTAGCTATCAAATTGTTAGTCACTTTCTGACATATGCAATTTTCCGAAGAGCAAAAGAGACAAAGCATATTATAACAGTGTTTTAGTTACACCGCGTTTATTAATAAGGAGGTTATATGTTATACATCCTACTAATATTATAAATGCGAAAGTGTGAGGATGGACGTACATATATATTTGTTGTTGCTCTTTCACGCAAAAACTACTAAACGAATTTGGATGAAACTTTACAGTAATATAGGTTATACATCAGAATAACACATGGTATACATTTTATCCCGAAATTCCCATGGGAAAGGACACAACGCGGCTAAAACCGCGGGGCGCTGCTGGTCACCCATAAAGATATTCCTAGATTTCACCGCAATATTTGTCAGACATAAACAATCCCACATTCTACTAAAACATTATAAAAACCTCAATACTTTAAGTACTAAACTCGAGAGGTTTCAGTCAAAACCATATCCAAAGAACACGACTTTTCGTTCACATATGCCAATAAAAGGAATAATAAAAGCTCGTTGAAATCAGTAAGGTGTTGGAATTGGGTTCGTCTGAAGAAAAAACCTTCTCAATCAAGTCGTATTATTGTCATTGTATTCTATATAAGGGTAGATATCTTTGAGCCACCGCCCTTCACGCTCTTTGAACGATGAAATAATGTCGGTAGAAAACTTTGTACGTATATTTTGAGGTCTCAATTTACAATTTAGGAACGACATGGCCGAATGTCTTTACTTACTACAGTACCTATTCTGTGGGTTATTCTAGATCACAAAGCTGTAACGGCAGTTAGCGAATTTTTTGTTAGAAAACTTAATTTTGAAATGGGTATGTTGAAGTGTTTCAACTGAAATTCTAACCGAATGATGATATGGTTGGCAGTTACTTTTTGCTTTGCTACAAGAACTATACGGGAATAGTTTATTTCTAGATCCTATATTTATATTTGTTGCTGACCCACGTAGGTCGCCTACGACGGTCGCGTAGCACACTGACAGGTCGCGTAGCGCTACGAAACGCCGACGTTACAGTCCTCATACGCGCGAACTACGAGTACGTCAACAACAGAGGAATATAAGCCTAGTCAATCTAGATCATTTTCATCATTCATTTCAAGTAGGTTAGTGGCCAACCCTGGAGTCGGAGTTTTTAGACCGCCTAAAGGCCTCCGACATGCTCTTACACTTGAAACAACCGGGACTCCTTAACATACTTAAAGCACGAGTAGCTCTCAGATAGAAATGCCACTGATCGGCTATCCATCCAAGTAGGGGTCGAGCTACACGTTGCTTAACAATCGCAATGAACTAACATCGCTTAGTCAAACTACGCCACGAACGTTACTAGGATTAAACTAGCTATTTTATTTTATTTTATTAATTTTAGGAAAACTTACAGCTTACATTACGATTATAATTTTGATACACATGTAAACATGTGAGCAGACGGCCAATTACAAGTTTCCGGTAATTATAATTTATAACAAGGACGACAAACTAAAATAAGGAAAATAGAGAAAGCTTAACAAATACGAGCATCAAATTAACCAGATTAAAAGGTAAAAAACAAATAGAGTGAACAACACCAAGTAACATGCAGCTTGCTTAAACTATACAAACTATACAACTAAACAAAAAACTTATTACATACAATATTTACGTTTCAAACTGAGTATCGACGTATTAAAAAGATCCATATCAGTATCTGGTTGTGTCCAATTGTTGAATAATTATTAGAGATAAACTGGATCTTAGTCCTAAATAGGGCCTTCCTAACTCGTCCATACCTATTGAATTATGAATATTACGATAAAAGATTTCCTTTCACAGAAATCAACAGAGGATATTGGATTCTCGGAATGTCCATTTCTTTCGAACTAGCACCCTTATAATTTCGAATTGATTTCCTCTTTCGCTGCCTCTAGAATTGTGTGATGATTTATAGATTCACTGGATGAATAATGTTTTAATAATTAATTGTTGAAGAATTTATTTGATGTTTTGTTTTTGATGGTGTGGTAATTAATCATTTGGCGTGTAGCCACTGAATTGTAGGCAGAATAAAGTAAAGAATGATATTTAATTATTTGCTTGTGTTTTCAATTTGAATTAAGAATGAAAGAACTTTATTTTATTTCATTACTCGTATTCTTTTGTATATATGTTTAACAAGTTAATCGCTATATCACGTCATCCTTGACATTGAGCAAGTTTTCAAACTGTATGCAAATAGCACGTGGGCAATAGAGCGAGTACATTGACATGTATTTCGCTTGCAATGTATTGAACCGTGGCTTGTTAAGGTATGTTGTTGATAGCGACCGCAACAGCAGGCAGCAACTGCCGATCGCAAGCACCACTTCTGGTTTCTATGAATATCTATGAAATTTCGAGCACCACGACACTGCTGCTTGCTGTCTGCAGTTGCTACCGACAACATACCTTTAAGAAAACAGCCCTATCTTGCTGCTGCGGTACCGTTAACGGTACTTAAACCAGTGCAGGTCCAATAACTGCCATAGCTAGTAATAATATTGGTTAGTAATCATACGAAAATCAAATGTGAACCTACGATCACATATTCAATTCTACACTGTGTATACAAATACAAACATTTGTAATGTTGAATCAAATTATTTGACAAAAGAACCCTTTCTTCAAACGGATTGGATAATCCGCAACAATCCTTACTTATGTAACAATTAATCAATGTGAAAAGGATATTTTGTACTTTATGAAGTGATGAGACAAACGGGAAGGAATAAGCTTTGAAATTAAGGTTAGTTATTCTTTATTCATGTTGTCCTTTTTGGTAAATATTGTGTTTACGGGCCGACACTGCGTTAAGCGTGCACACGCCGCGGTTCCATACAAAAGTGAACAGTCATGGGCGACCGCGGCGTGCGCCCGCCGCTTGTGGCTTCATACAAAAGTGAACCGTCGCGTGAGCACGCGGCGGGCGCACGCGGCGGGCGCACGCGGCGGGCGCACGCGGCGGGCGCACGCGGCGGGCGCACGCGACGTTTCACTTATGGGCGCACGCTTAACGCAGGGTTGACCCTTATCAATCTCGTTGTAAAATTGTCGTTTGTGGTTGTTTCGATTATTAGACCATGTCGGAAAGCTTAAGGGGGTCTAAAAACATAGACATCCGGGTCCTGACCGACATGAGTTATTTTGTAGTGTATGTTCATCTCCGCTAGATTAAGCAGGTATATAATATTGATCATTAATACATATTTTATTAGTTTACATTGGGTTATACTTCATTGACAAACTAACTCATATTTTGGGAGAAGCCCAAGAAGGCGTAGGCACTGATTACTGTTTAGGTCGAAGGTCAGACCCTAATACATATTATTACAGTCAATTACATCCTAACTAATATTATAATGCGAAAGTAACTCTGTCTGTCTGTCTGTTACGCATTCACGCCAAAACTACTGAATCGATTTGAATAAAATTTATAGGCTACTTTTTTATCGCGAAATTCTTGCGGGAACGGGTACAACGCGGAAACCCCGGGGCGCGGCTAGTCAAAATATAATTTTACAATTTCTTTATATGTAATTAATTAATTTGATTAATTAATATTTCAATTTGTTTATATAATTATTTACCTTACCACTTTCGTATTCGCTTGTGGAGTAAATTAAATTGTTCAATAAGTACTTTTTCCTTTGTCATTTGATCAAACATTCTTCCTCATAAACTTTGTTATATTTTCCCATTAACCACCAACAATAATTAAACGTTTTCTGCAGACGGCTCTTAATTCGATCACTGAGAAAATTTCAGTTCAAAACACAAAAGCCTTTTAGTGAATATACTATAACAATAAACAAAGTAATGTAACGATGGAGTGAAGACTATGGTAAAAAAGAAACAGGATGATTTAAAAAGACTACGTATACTACGAGTATACTAATATAATAACGCTGAAGAATTTAGTTTTTTGTCTTTTTGAACGCACTTATCTCAGAAACTACTAATCCTATTTGAATAATTCTTTTTGTAATGGATAACCACATTTCAATAGGCAGGTTATAAGCTATTTTTCATCCCGAAATTACCACGGTAATGGGTATAACGCGGGTAAATCCGCAGGGCACTGCTTATATATTTCTTAGTGGAAAATTCCGTCTATACATACTGACCTCTACTATACAAAACAAAATAATAATATTTTAAAGGAAAATTGCTAGCCGTCAAACATTACAAAAAAGCAGAAAGGTTTAAATTGTTAAACATTGTAAAGTAAACATTGGTTTTTAAAGAACGCGGAAAATGATTTACCCAAGAACGGGTATTACGATCTATAGAAAATGAATTCCGTCACGATTTTTATGGTCATTGAAAATTTTAATTATTGTCAAACTCCTTAAAAACAGTTAAGATAGAATAAAAAAAATTGTACACACTTATTGCTTAATTTGTTTCTAAAGAGCATCTGCATCATTTTAAGAATATCATAAAATAAAATACGTATCTGACGTTGCGAGCGGATCACATCACTCGTGGTCACAGAATGACTGAACGGCGATCCTTTCCGTTTCATTTAGTATAATGAGTGCAAATCGTGTGAGTTTAAAAAGTATATTATAAAATATCATGTACTGCAAAACATGCGAAACTGAAATCCGTCTTACTTTTGTCTTTTTTCCAAAAATAAACCAACGAAAAATTACACCACCGTTAAGCACGATATTCGCTAAATAGAACAAATATTTAGTCAACAGACTCCGAATAAATTAATGTACGTACAACAGCGGGCGACATATCTTGCTCGGCGCCTTTTAGAAGAAGATAGCTAATTTCGATTTTGTAGTGTTATCTCTGTCACACGCTACTCATGAGTAATTTAACGTAGGTTCTCATACATCCACTGTAAAATAATCAATGTCCTTTATAACCTTAGCGAAAAACCAAATTCATAGTATATTTATTTTGAGACCTTTTTGTAATTAGTTGTAAATGTTGCCATGCCATGCCATAAACATTTTGTAACCAACCTTTTAATATGCCGAAAGAATGTTCGTAATTGGTAAAAAAAAATGGAGACATTAGGTAGCGAATATACAAAGACCAACATTCATACGAAATGATTTGCTTCGTCTTTCGGTTTTGGAACCGAAAAACCGAAACCAGCTGACTATCTTCTTCTTTATACAGCGAGAAAGACAAATGGCCTTTTGCTGTATGTGCATGTTATTAAGTATGCATCTCGCCTGCACTTACTACGTTTAACTTAATGAGGGCTTTATTTAACAAAGTTGCGTTAAAGTCAGCACACCCACTATCATTAGACTAACAGTATACATGCAAATTAATTAGAGAAACTTTGAATGAACTGTTAAAATTATTTAGTTTGATATAGTTTATATAAATTAATCTTTATTTCGAATTGTGAGTTATTAAATCTATTATTATTGACCTATAGGTCGCAAAGTAAAGTAACGGATTGGCCTATTTTCCAGATTATTATAATACTAATCGCGCCTCGTCGTTTTACCTGCGTTGTGATCGATCCCGTGAGAATTTGAAGGTGGAAAATCGGACTTTGAAGATGGAAAATCGGACTTTGCAGATGGAAAATAGCCGTTGAACTATTCACGAAAAAAAGAATTATTAAAATCGGATGGTAGTTGTTTTCTGAGATTAGTGCGTTGAAACAGTGAAACAGTGCCCCCCGCGGCTTTACCCGCGTTGTGCTCGTTCCCGTAGGAATTTCGAGATGAATAAAAGCCCATAACTCCATAAACTTCGCGTTGAATCGGCTATCCGGCGAGTGTCAGCTGTTAATTAAGTGTTTGCAATCAGCAGACAGTAAATACGATGGCTTAAAACAAGTTTGGCGACCGCATTATGTAAACGAGTAAAATATAATCTCGCCATAATGCTACAACGTCCAAAGGCGAAACTTATTATTGACACCGAGTTTATATTATCCTGAATAAACACAAACGTTGTTATCCTTTCTCTAAATCTAGCTCAGTGATATAAATATCCCGAGTAAATAGTTCTACCCGAGTTAACACACGGGTAGGACTAATTCATTGCCTACATGGACCTATTAACACACCAGTCGGCAAAGGATGAAGTCTAGCAATTTGAATCTAGATTCCTAGGGTATCTGTTGAGATTATAATGGGGCTAAGACCCCACTTTATAATTTTTAGACTGAATTGTTTGACGCAAATAATCAGTCTGTTTTTTTCAAACCCCGACGTAAAAGCGGGGTGTTAATTATTTATAGCTATTTACCCATTCACATAATACTGCCTTTATCAAATTTATGTCATTACGGAAATGGAAGCTACAATTAGGTTGCGTTCCCATTGAAGCGGATAGGAGCTGCGCGGAGCTCAAATCGAACAATCATAACGCGTTTGTAAAGATTTTGACAATGTCAATGCCTTGTATGAAAATTTCAATGGAAGCGCACCCTCAATACAATTTGCTGCTGCTGTTACTGATTATTCTCTCTCCTTTAATTTCAAATTGTAATTTCTTTAATTATTTAACACTTCTGTTACTCTTTCCGATCTTAAAGCATGCAGTGTGTTTACAGTCCAGAATGTAAACTTAGTATAAGCATCCGTAGTATGTGAACGATTGTAATTTGTTGTGTCACCTAATAAATAAAATAAAATAAAATAAAATTTTCATCAAAGAATTAGAAGTATCTAAATGACACCTTTTATCACTATATAATATTATAAAACAAAGTTTGTTCGCGATAAACTCAAATACTACTGCACGGATTTTGACGCGTTTTTTAAATAGAGTGATTCAAGAGGATGGTTTATATGTATAAAAATTCGGAGGGAAGGAGCTCAACGCGGGTAAAATCGCGAGGCACTGCTGGTTTCTAATATAATTGATTTATTTTGTTGTTACCTATAGTACTGAACTAATGTATTTGATTTCTTGTTTCTTTTTGATGGTTTGAACTTGCTTATCTCAAAAACTTCACAACAAGGGTAAACCCGTATTCTCACTAGCAGCGCATCGCTGCTAGTGAGAATAATAAAGGAACAATTTTTCAGTACATTTTCATAGGGTCAATGTACTTAAGATCGTTCCAAAACTGAATCACCACCTCTCTCTAGTATAACGACAAAATATTATGATAACGATGGCAGATGGCAGCCTAAAAAGGTCCATTTAGCCCCATTAGACTGTTGACGCAAAAACACATCGGCACAAACTCCTTGGGACTTGAAACAGTTTATTGTAACCCAAATAAAACGAAATGTGTTCAGATGTAAGTAAAAACTGAGAAGCAAAGTACGATAGTACATATCCAGTTTGTTTTGAACGGTCTAGTGACAAACAAAAGATATTGGTTTTCAAGATGGCCGACTTCCAGATTCAAATCAGAATCAATTACATAGATATAGTAGTTTTGTCTCACGAGTTCCCTCAAGTTATACTTATGTAAGTAACTCTAACCGTGTCTCGCGGTGTAACCCGCGTTGTACCCGTTCTCACGGGAGTTTTGGGATAAAATATATCCCATGTGTTATTCTGATGTATAATCTATATTATTGTAAAGGTAAATCCAAATTCGTAAAGTAGTTTTTGCGTTAGTTTGTATGTAAGAAATATTCTTCCAAAGAACCCAGCCGATTTCAAAGATATTTTTGTGTAAAATAGGCACATTAAGAGAAAGGCTTTATTTGTGCAAGTAGACATGACTGTTACGACCTGTGCCTATTTTTGTATATCACAGGTTTGAATTAAGCAAGAAAATTATTATAAATTTTGATTACCAAGAGAATACCACAAATAATTGGCATACACTGTAAGTAAGTAAGTAAGTATTAGCTTGTAATGTCCCACTGCTGGGCAAAGGCCTCTCATCTCACTGAAGATATCAGTACAATGAGGAGGATTAGGCATAATCACCACGCTTGCCAAATGCAGGTTGGTGATCTCAAACCCAAGCCATGTTTGAAAAGTAGGAAACATGTTTTCGGTCGACCCAGGAATTGAACCTGGGACCTCAGTCTTGGCAGGCGAGTGCACATACCACTAGACCACCGAGGCGTTAGTTATATTGGTTTAGCATAAATGAATTTTCGCATCAGGAAGTTAGTTTCACGCTGGCTGCTACAGTATCTCAGGATTATAATGTTGCGTAAATTGGCGACGAAATGAGAAATAGATTGGCAAACTATGATAGCGGATTTCTCTCGGTATTCTGTTTCGTTCGTATAAATTCGTGCAATATGTGGACGATTCCTGTTATATTAAGTAATGTCGATGAAAAATGATATAGTAAATTGTTATGTACGTGTTTTTACTTGAAATAAAAAATAATGTCACGTTCAGATAGTTTTGGATCTTTGGAAATTCCTCAATTATTTTAATTAATATGGCATACCCCTATTTTGTATTTTATTTTTGTCCAACTATTTTTCATTTATCGTCTGTGTATATTATTTCAAAACTGATCCAGGCAACTGCGAAGAACGATAGCAATTAAAATAAAAAACGTCAAAAAACATAAAATGTAAGAGTGTTTCAAACGGTTGGTTATCGTAACAGACGTACGTTAAAAAAATCACGACTACGCTGTTAAATACAATGCGTTGTTTTATAACTTAATTGAAAGTCTGTTAAAGTTGTTGCGAAGTAGCAAGCCACCGATTTTCATTTTCTTACGATTGTTTAAAATTGAAATATAATGTTAACGTTTACTAGTGCGTGTATCGTAACAAACGTACGTAAAAAAATCACTAATACACTTTTAAATACAAAGCGTGGTTTTTATATCTTAATTAAAAGTCTGGCCTGTAGAAAATCACGAATTTTCATTTTCTTAAGTCCGTTCGAAATTGAAATATAATGTTAACGTTTACTAGTTAGTGAGCGTTAGCTGAAGCAATTCATGTACAATGTCACTTATATCCTAATACCCTTTTTTACTAGTCACCATTACCTTTGCATCATTGCATCATACCCTCATAAAATATAGCTAATACTCGTAGTAAAATGACACTCCAATATCTACTTTGTAACGAAATAGTATAAAACTTTCTATAGCGCACTTATAACAAACGTAATAAAACTATGATAAAACTCAATACTAAGTTGTGTTTTATTGCGACTTATGCATAAACTGGCACGTTATACTGTGAGCAAAAAACGTAGTATAGTTTTATATCAATACATTGTATTAGTATGGCGAGCCACGAAATAGACAAGTGTAAACGCCTGTAGTGGTATGTGCACTCGCCTGCCAAGACTGTGGTCCCGGGTTTAATTCCCGGGTCGACCGAAAACATGTTTCCTACATTTCAAACATGGCTCGGGTTTGAGATTACCAACCGCATTATGCAAGCGTGGTGATTACGTCTAATTCTCTTCACTGTACTGATATCTTCGGTGAGATGAAAGACCTCCTGTAGTGGGACATTACAGGCTAATATTTTACCTACTTCGCTCTTCAATGTGGAGAGTACAGTCATTGGGTAATTTTGGGAGGGACAGACTAGTGGCTTTATGGGGATGCTGAGAAAGGCAGTTTTTGGGGAACAATCTAATATCATAAAATTCTCGTGACGAAATTTTGTGTGCATATTCTGTAGGTCTGAGAATCGGTCGACATCTATTTTTACCTGCTTTTTATCCGTTCCCGTGGGAGTTTCGGGATTGAAAATATAACTTTAATAGCTTATAACTTTCCAGTTGAGTATGACTTTCTATTCCAAAAATAATTATTCATATCGAATAGGTAGTTTCTGAGATAAATGAGTTTCAACAAAAAACAAAAAATAGCTTCATAAAATACTCATGTAGAGTTACTTCTTTTATTCATCAAGATTAAGAGGAAGTTTTATCGTGTTATCAGAAGACTCAAGGTAAAAATGAAGTCTTCTATAGGAGGAAAGTTAACCACCAAATAAACAACAAATACAGAGACCGTACAAACACAAACAAAGTTACCAAACCGTAACTGACACGTGTCTGATAGTTGAATGCGTTGGAATACGCCATGTTTAATACGACTATAGTATAGTTCAGTTTATAAGCTTGTTTCAATATAGGTGTTACTCGTGTATACTCGCGGATGAGTTTATTGTAGGTATATTCGTAGATGTATTTAATATAGGTTTGTAGAATGGCGTAGTTCGTTTAATATTTCGACAAGCCCGTTGACACAGTGGCAGTGAGAGCGCTTACTGTGTCAGGGGTTGCGGGTTCGATTCCCGCCCGGAGTCAACAATATGTGAAGAAATAGTTGTTGGCGACGACGTCTGGGTGTCTTAATAAGTATTTGTGTTTGTATATGTAGTAGTATCAGTTTGTTAGATTCCCATAATAGAAGCTCAGAGCTTAGTTTGGGTCTATTTGGTTTGATCTATCGGTTTGTATATTATAATACTAGCAGCGCCCCGCGGTTTTACCCGCGTTGTGCCCGTTCCCGTGGGAATTTCGGGAACATAAAAACCTTCCTCTTGAATCACTCTACCTATTACAAAAAACCGCATCAAAATCCGTTGCGTAATTTTAAAGATTTAAGCATACAGACAGACAAACAGACAAACACGAAAAAGAGACGACTTTATTTTATACTATGTAGTGATTAAGGGTCTAGACAGACGGACTGCAATTCAACTGCAATCCGACTGCAAAATGGCAGTTCAGATGCAGTTTGAATGCAGTTGGCTCGACTGCAATCAAACTGCACGTCGACGGGCAGTTGGCGTGCAGTTGGATTGCAGTCTGAGTGCAGTTACAACGACTGCAATCAAACTGCACGTCGACGGGCAGTTGTATTGCAGTCCGAGTGCAGTTACAACCACTGCACACCGACTGCAATCAAACTGCACGTCGACGGGCAGTTGGCGTGCAGTTGGATTGCAGTCTGAGTGCAGTTACAACGACTGCAATCAAACTGCACGTCGACGGGCAGTTGGCGTGCAGTTGGATTGCAGTCTGAGTGCAGTTACAACGACAGACTGCAATCCAACTGCACGCCAACTGCCCGTCGACGTGCAGTTTGATTGCAGTCGAGCCAACTGCATTCAAACTGCATCTGAACTGCCATTTTGCAGTCGGATTGCAGTTGAATTGCAGTCCGTCTGTCTAGACTCTCAGACTGCAATCCAACTGCACGCCAACTGCCCGTCGACGTGCAGTTTGATTGCAGTCGAGCCAACTGCATTCAAACTGCATCTGAACTGCCATTTTGCAGTCGGATTGCAGTTGAATTGCAGTCCGTCTGTCTAGACCCTAACTCAGCGTGATAGTTAAGCAACATACAAAACGGATGATGGCCGATAGTGACATTTCTGAGGGCTACCGTGCTTCGGATGACACGTGAAATTTTTGATTCTTCTTGTTTTAATCGCCTTCGTGTACAGTGGGACTTAGTAGGTTCCAGAGTAAAAGAACGACAGCTAGGACTCGCGATTCTAAAATAAAAACTTACTTTATGGTTATCAGATGCAGTACGTACGATGGGTATACTTACTTGGTCCAGATTGTGTCTTTCGAAAACAGGCAGGATTAAAAAATCGAAAGCCGCATAGAAAATTCCTGGACAGCCTTCTGGTCCATGAAGTAATTAATACTGCGCATGGAACGCTGTCGTTATATTATTTAAAAAATATACGAACGAATTGATAACGCACAGCTATTTTTTATTAAATAACCGCAACCTTCGATTGTTATTGATTATAATTATTTTATATTTTTTCTACAAGTTTTCTATTTTAATAATACTCGAAATCATTGCCCATATTTGAAACTACCACTTTTTCCTTGAAAATGTTCTTCATTGCGTGATTTTGACAGAATTCCAGGGGCACCTCGACGTATCCTGAAAAATAAAAAAAGTGGATCAACCGAAGCTCACTAACTAGCTAAGTAACTTCTATACAACTGATATCAAAATAGCTATGGGTTGTTAACTGTAGGTAAACCCGTTGAGTATATCGTAATTAGTATGCAGCATGCGATGACTGCAACAGTACAGCCAGTGTAACGAATGCTGCAGTCGGCCGCATTCAGCGACTTACTGTAGCAGTCACTGTACAGCTCTAGTCGTTTGCATTTAGAAGCGTTCGCTCGTCTTAAGACGACATTCGGTGACCGAAGTAGATTGAAACAAGTTCGGCGACCGCATTAGGAGAGTTATTCGTATCAAGACATTATGGTAAATGTGCGCGTAAATGCGTTCTTTAAAATAAAATCACAGTAAAATACCTATTCGTGTTCATTACATGATCAAAACTAAATCAAGATCATTAATCTAACAAGTTTTGGTATGCATCGAATTAAACTTGAGCCATCGATACGAAGAATTAAATTGCACCAACCTCAAAGTTCAGCATAGTTTCACGTAAGACCTTTTAGATTTATTAGCTTTTAACCCGCCGCGGCTAATATATATCGTGCGTAATATTAAAATACTTATTCCTGTTAGATTTTCTAATAAAAAGTGACCAGAAATGTATCGTTTCGGGTTTACGCCCTTAGGGCCGACACTGCGTTAAGCGTGCACACGCCGCGTTTCCATACAAAAGTGAACCGTCGCGGGCGCCCGCGGCGTGCGCACTCCGCGTGAGCACGCCGCGTGAGCACGCCGCGTGAGCACGCCGCGTGAGCACGCCGCGTGAACACATACATTTTATCCCGAGCCCCGCGGGGCGCGGCTAGTTAAGTAATAAAACATACCCGAATCCTCGTCTTCGCCTCTACAGTTCAGCATTTCCATAAAACAATGGTTAGTGAAGCTCTTGTAAGCGTAACTCTTTAATTTTGAGGCGCCGCAGGACGGTCGGTAATGACTGGGGCAGAAGAGAGGACATGATTCGTCTTCATAGTATCGTCTTCTTGTTATCATTCCTACGTATTTGACGCAGTATTTCAATGGTGTTGCTACCACGTCTAAAAAATTAAGTTTATCTTATGCTCTTATTCAGAGTCGTCAAATGGTCTCGTCAAAATATCTCATTAAATGTATACTTAAGAGATTTTGACATGGAATGTTTGAAAGGTTTTAGATTTGTAGAAGGCTGCAGTATCGCGGTGGATGCAGGTCACTTCCAACCGAATTACTTGGAGATCAATGAGGGAGGCCTATGACCAGCAGTGGACGTCCTTCGGCTGATGATGATGATGATGAATGTATGCAAAATTGGGTCAATTAGAGTATTGGTTTAATGGACGTTTGAGTGCGGCAGTTAAACGCTTTGTAAATTAAATCCTCCAGATTTATTTTCTGTTGTAATCACGTGATTACTTATCCTCCTCACTGTGCTGATAATCTTCAGTGTAATGAGGTATTTTTGCTCAACAGTGGAAAATTACAGACTTTATCTGTTACTAAGCGTTCAAAGTAAAACGATTTTTACCTAAGTAGTAGAGCTCGTTGCGTAGTTTGACTAAGCGATGTTAGTTCATTGCGATTGTTAAGCAACGTGCAGCTCGACCCCTACTTGGATGGGTGACCGATAGTAGCATTTCTATCTGAGCGCTACCGCTTCGGAGGGTTCGTTAAGCAGTCAGTCCCGGTTTTTTCATCGTTAGACCATGTTAGAGGCTTTAGGCGGTCTAAAAACTCCGACACCATGGTTGGCCACTAACCTACTAGGACTTAATTTTACTTTTTACCCGACTGCGACAGAAGGAGGGTTATATTTTTTACCTAAAGTTCATACATGCTAAAAGGCTAAAACACTTCAAGTGTTACAACGCAAAGACATCTAAAAGGGAAATTCTTCTAACAAATTGAACTGAATAGGCTTTTAGCGAGACTACCGAAAACTGCATTTTCACCAACATGACATTAAGTTAATGCACCGTGTGACTTGGATTTCATTGTTCTGAAACTGGGACAGGCCTTTAGTGGATACGGTTGCTTTGTATAACGGTTGTATAACTTAGTATAACGATGAATTTAATACATGCCCCAGACCAGGACATGGTTCACCTCCTGTCCTGTCCTCTGTGTCCTACCACCTGCACTAAAGAGGACTTACTGAACGTATCAGACGATGCCCTCTCTCTTGTGAATTACTGGTCCGGGAAAATATAAATACTAAAAATTATTTTGCCCCATTGACTCGAAAGAAGAAGATGGCATAAAGCAGTTTAACAGTATCAGGAGAGACCATGTCGGAGGCCTTTAGGTGGTCTAAAAACTCCGACACCAGGGTTGGCCACTAACCTGCCCGAACTTACTCACTTGTAAGGACGAATGGATTAAAACTGCAGGGACATATTCCCGAGCACATCAATACAATATGTCCTCGAATATGTATTTGGCAGAGCTAGGATACATTATACTATTGTATGTGAAATAATTACTTTTTAATGTTAAGGACTACATACCAACATCGTTACATTTAGCGTAAGCCGTCAAGGCACATAAGTTCGGGAACATTTTATAAGTGTTGTTCTTGAGATTGAGACCGCATTCCAATTCCGAATCATTTTCCGGACAAACAATTTCACATTCCTTCGAGTCGGCTGGAAAATACGCTGAAACAAAAAGAGATCGGGATCTTGAATTAAATGTTAAAGAAAATCGTGTCAAATTGTATTTGTACCTATAACTGTACGTACATCTGTTATTTATTTGTGAGGATATAAGTGAGAAAGTTTCTTAAGCATGGGTGGTACGTTCAAAAGAGCCTCTATGGGGCCAAAACTGAATAAAATATTTGACTTTGACTTTGACTTTAGCACAATTTTGAAAAATCTAAAAAAAAACATTGTTTTTAGTAAAAATACCTTAAAGCTCCATACGAGTATATGCCAAATTTCGATCTTAACCGAGAATCGGAAATTCAGATTCTGAATTCAGAACGCCCATAATTACCACACACATTCAAATTTTTACATTCATAATTTTTCTGAATGATCTGTTCGACTGGCAATCGTTAAACCTGTTTTTTGAGACATATGCGAGTCACAGGTCCATTTAGTTTCTTAATTCATAAACGGAATTCAGATCAAGATTCAGCTTGTGTGGTGCATGCCTTAAGGCTCATAGCCTCGTTGACTTTAAGCAAGATGCTCAAATAATTCCAGCTTACCTTGTGAATAGTAAGGAATGAGAGCAATGAGGAAGTGAGTTTGTAAAGCACACGGGTATTAATATTATGCTAGAAATATTATGGAAAATAGGGTAAAACCTGACACCTCGGTGGTCTAGTGGTATGTGCACTCGCCTGCCAAGACAGAGGTCCCGGGTTCAATTCCCAGGTAGAGCTAAAACATGTTCTAGGAAAATAAACTAAAAAAAATCTTTTTCCAATTATTTGCTGTTTACATTGATTAAGAATCTATTCAAACGACCGTTTTTACAAAATTAACCGAGTCAATTTATTGGAGATTATAAATCGTATGAGTAGAGAAAAGAGTAGAAGACAACAAACGACGAAATTCAAATAAAATTAATAAAGTAAAAAGATTACTCACTTCTTAATAGCATATTTTTAAATAAATAATAGCCCTTGAAGTAGAAAAAATGCTTTTTTAACAAAAAATCTGACATAAATGGTTTAAATAGTGGCCACATTAATTTAGTTGATATTAAGAGTACCTGTAATGACTGCTGGGAGAAGGCGTCTCATCTCACCGAAGATATCAGTACAGTGAGGAGGATTAAGCATAATCACCACGCTTGCCTGATGCGGGTTGGTGATCTCAATTTCGAGGCATGTTTGAGAAGTAGGAAATATGTTTTTCGCTCGACCCGAGAATTGAACCCAGGATCTCAGTCTTGGTAGGCGAGTGCACTTACCACTTGACCACCGAGGCGAAACATTTTAACAGGTCTTATAGCATTTCCTCTGTCCTTTTACCTCCGACTATACCACTATGGTATGTTTACACGAAGAAGGATTTAGGATTTAGTAAACAATATTTAATTGAATTACATTTTACAAATTACCGTCACATTGCTTTCGTTTAATACTACAAATGGAATAGGTATTTGAAACCAAAATAATCTCTTCCTTTGAAAATCTTAATTTAATGGGATTTGTGTTTTCATTAATGAAATGATTGTTTATACAAGTTTTGAATTACGGATTTATTTAAATGATTTGATTAAAGGTTTCTATTTAACTCGAACTTGTTTTCAATAGCTTTATGGTATTTTCAAGTAATTATTTGCATGGAAGGAATTATACGAGTAGATATTACTAAAACTTTTAATACTTTTTCTACAGTAAAAACCTACATGAGTAGATTCTAGATATTATTGACAAATACAGAGAGTTGAGTACTTTGGATAACTTAGGAACACAAAGCGACTTAGAACTAATCCTTTAATATACTATGTCTATGGATTGCCTTCTATGAAAATCTACTACTACTTTTTATAACAAAACATCTAAAATAATTTACTGTTGGGACCTAAAAATGGTACCGTTTGTTGGAATGACTACTTCACTGCGTCGAATCGTCAGTCTATAGACAGAACTATAGTCTACAAAAGTTTTAAAACACACACCTTAGGGTGCTTTTCCAACAGAGATGTGCTATGTTAGTAGCGTAGATTGCACATCTTCGCAGCATAGCTGCATAGCACATATTTGGTGGAAAAGCACCCTTAGGTTAGTAGCACAACACAAACACCAAGACATACATACAAATAAAATATGTAAGGCTCGTAAACCTTCCGACAAAATACGAGATTACGAAAAATACGAAAATACGAGACAAGTACTGACAATTTAACCGTTGAATTCGGAATCTTTTATAATCTGCCATATTCTTGACGGTACCGGCCCGAGGCGTCATGTACGGTTTGACGAGCACATCCGTGATCAGACACCGTTCTCCGGCCGAATTTGTAGTAAGTAAATGTAAATAAATGATATTTCTTGAAGAAAAGTTTTACTGATGGGAAATGTTGTGGTAGGAAATATATACGGTCGAATTGAGAAACCTCAATTTATTTAGAACTAGCAGCGCCCCGCGGTTTTACCCGCGTCGTGTACGTTCCTGCGGGAATTTTGGGATTCTATATACATATAAATCTTCATCTTGAATCACTCTATCTATTAAAAAAACCGCGTCAAAATCCGTGCAGTAGTATTTGAGTTTATCACGAACAGACAGACGCGGCTGGGAACTTTGTTTTATAATATGTAATGATTCGGTTAAAAATAAGTGAATTAGAGTCATAAGAATGTTCTAATTTTAAATTTGATAGATTTTCTTTATAACACGCTTTTATTAAATTCTCTTGTCAACTTCATTCACCAGTACAGGCCCCATAGACAAATATAAAAATGGTAATTACTTGACCGCTTCGCTTATAGCACAATTTAAATCCACGTGACATGCACCATTGCCTTATGTCAATCCCATCGTTTTGGAACAAATAGAATAGTGTTCCCTTTAATTGAATTCCACTTGTCTAGATTCTCTGAACCATAATGAGGTTAAAGAGTTGTTTCTTTCTTTGTTTGAACGCACTCATCTCAGAAACTACTAATCCGATTTGAATAATTCTTTTTGTAATGGATAGCCACATTCAACGGGAAGGTTATAGTCCCGAAATTCCTACGAGAACGAGCACAACGCAGGTAAAACCGCAAGTCGCTGTTAGTTTATTTATTTATACTATAAATTAACTTGATTCTGTATGTTCTCGTACATTTAACTTTTCCCTTCCTTCATTAATTACTTCATAACTTTTGTCGTATGTTTTAATTAGGCAGTACGTATCTCATAATGTGTATGTTGAGTATGTTATCTAATCATACATCCTAATCCCATACCACTGATACTGTTTCCAACATAATCCATAAAGCTTAGCTCTGATTGGAGGATTAATTGAAAATGCGAGTACTTAGAAGAATCTGACCAATCAGAAATAGTCGTTGGGAAACAATATAAGTACATAGGTTTTTGAAGTTTTGCTAGTTATGTTTAGTGGTTGATAGAGCCAGTATCGCAAATTATGTACAATGAATACTGTTAATAATAATTAAATTATAAAGCTGCGCCTCGCAGTCATACCCGCTTTGTACCCGTCCCCACTACAATTAATATATTTCATATCTTATTCTGATGTCTAACCTATATTACTCTAAAGTTTCATCTCAAACCGTTCTGTAGTTTTTGCGTGAAATAGCAACACACATACATACTCGTACATGCTGTGTTCCAACAGGACTAAAATAAAACCACAGGACTTCCGATCTCACTGGCGAGTGCTCATGCCACGATGTGGATATGAGGATATGGAGCCATTAATTAGCCTCAGACTTTTAGGGCCATATTAAAAAACACGTACCTATTAAGAACATTTTAGCTATCAAATGGTCAGTCACTTTCTGACATACGCAATTTTCCGAAGAGCAAAAGATACAAAACACAGTAGGTATAACAGTGTTTAAGTTACACCGCGTTTATTAATAAAGCGGCTATAGTATTATTAATAACACGTAGAATAAGTGCATAATCTCTTTACTCACTTAATGATAATCCCGCAATCACAAGCAATATTTTCTTCATATTGATTTCGATGGAAAAAATTCCTAACTAACATCATACTATTTTATTGCGTAACATTTCAATCAAGATAACAAAATTAAATTTTCTTTTTAGTACTTAAACAAAGGCATTGATTTTGAGAAATAAATTATATTTATATCCATGTGAAGCTAAATTTCAGTCAAAATCATATTTCAAAGTCACTTTCCTTGGAAATGGAGATTAGGTATATCTTTTAAGCATAGAATGTGCTTCCAAACCTAGGTTCGGCGTAAAACCATGGGATGCGTCCTACGGATGCGTGCTAAGGATGTGTGTTACGGATGCGTGCTACGGAAGCGTGTTATGGATGCGTGTTAACGATGCCTGGTATTAGATGCGTGTTATACGTATTCACAAGTGGTTTTATACTGTTACTATGCGCTTTATTTACAAAATGAGGGGTGTCATTAGTTAGTCGTGTCTGTCTGTGATTTTGTCTGTCTGTCTGTAGCATCATAGCTCTCAAACGGATGAAGCGATTTCAATTTTATTTCATTTTATTTTACTATTAATAAATTGTATAGAACAATCTTGTATTTCTTGCTCAGGTACCTCGGCATGGTGGTGCATCTACATATTTGTGTAAAAGTGCTTTTTTTATTTTTATAATAGCGACAAGGCTCTTTTGAAACCACCATTTGTTTTTTATTCTTCTCGTTTCTATATATCATAACTTCAGTAATAATAGTCACCGCGCAGTTTAGCTTGAAAATGCTTGTGGTACAGAGAAGTTAGAACAGCACTAATTTACGAGTACAATACTGATTTACGAGCGTTTGAAAGACAACTAGTCAAGTGGCTTTGTCTATGATCGTTAATAGAATTCAGATATTTAATCTATTGTTTAAAAAAAATATACTTAAAGCATTACTTCAATCAAACAAACTTTCGCAGGTTTAAACCAAAGACTAAATAGAAAAATGTTACTTTAAGAAAAACTTTAAGTGGACGTCAAATACATTGTTTTCAATTGAAAAACTTTATGTAGAAGTAGATTTAAAAATGCATATAAGAAATTAATTTCTACTTCTTAAAACGTATACTTTCTTGGCAGTAAGTCCATAAATTAATTAGCTAAATTCTGAACGTTCTCAGACGTTACTGAGTTTCCATTGAAGCCGATTCGTTAAGTTAAAACGAGACTAAAATCACGAACTAATCAGAAGTTTAATATTTAAATGTCATAATTGGTGAGTTGTTAATTATACTGCACTAGCAGCGCCCCGCGGTTTTACCCGCGTTGTGCCCGTTCCCGTGGGAATTTCGGGAATTTTTTTACATAAAAACCTTCATCTTGAATCACTCTACCTATTACAAAAAACCGCATCAAAATCCGTTGCGTAATTTTAAAGATTTAAGCGTACAGACAGACAAACAGACAGACACAAAAAATGGGACGACTTTATTTTATACTATGTAGTGATTGAGAAACGTGTTTAGCAAATAGTTCGATAGTTTAATGTTCAAGATTGTGGCCTTTGATCAAGTTATAGTTTGCAATTTACCAATTAAATTTAAGAGTTAAGATACATTTTGTAGCCCCAATTACTTTCTTGAATATTCTATATGAAGGCCGTTTTAGTGAAAAATCTAATACGAAACTAGAGATATATGATCCTAGTAGCTACCCGGGTTTTACCCGTGTTGTACCCGTTCCCGTGGAAATTTCAGGATGAAAACTAGCCTACAACTTTCCCTTACCTGTGGCTATCCATTACAAAAAGATTTTTCCAAATCGGACTAGTAGTTCCTGAGATTAGTGCGTTCAAACAAACAAACTCTGCAGCTTTATAATATTAGTATAGATTAAACATAGTAAATAACTGCTATTTTATATGAATAGTTATATAACCAATATAATTAGTATAACAACTTGTCTAATAATTTAATTTCTCCAGAGGTTTCTAATACTCTTGAATTCCCTGCTGAGGGACTTTGGCTGCTATGGACTTAATTAAACAGTGTACATGTAATGAGATAGTTAATTAAAACTTTACTTTGGTTTTTAATGACAAAACGTTACACTAGGTCGATTGCAGTAGAAGTAACGCATATAACATAATATATATCCGATCAAATTCACACACGGTAAAGTACACTCAAAGTAAGGTCTAAGCTTGTGTTATGGAATCTAACTCACTGATACTACTACATATATTTTATATATAATAATTGACACCCAGACGTCTATATCTACTAACTATGTCTTCACATATTGTTGACTCCGGGCAATCGAACTCGCAACCCCTGACACAGTAAGCGCTCTCACTGCCACTGTGCCTGCTTTGTCTAGGTAGATCATACACAGTAAATCAATATATTAAAATGTTGGCCTGCAAATTATCTGGCGATGTCAGGCGGATATTCAATGAGGGCTTATGACCTTTCAGTATTTTGAAGTGTAATATAAATGTAGGCATTTTAATTGAGTTGGCCGTTTTAACAAATTTTGATGCCTGATATCTTCTGTGAGATGAGAGGCTTTGCCCAGCGGCCGGATATTAGAGGCTATAATACTTATTTACTGATGGCCACACCTAATCTTGTCGTGGTTATATTTGCTATGCCAACCAGCCCTTTGGCATAGTGACATTTGAGAGCTTATACGTTTTGGGAGTTGCGGGTTCGATTCCCGCCTGGTGTAAACAATATGAGCAGATATAGTTGTGGCGACGACGTCTGGGTGTCAACTGTATGTTAATATAAAGTACTTGTATATGTATATGAAAAAGTAGTATCAGTTAGATTCTATAATATACGCTTAGATTTTTTTTATCTTACACATTTTCACATTCAGTTAATATATAAATAATACTTATATTTCCCTCAGAAACCGACGAGGAAGACACGCTACATAAAGTAAATCAATCTCGTAATAAATCAAAATTCAGTCTAAATCAAATCATCTTAAAAACAACCCAAAAATAATCCAATCTAACTGATTGACATTTTATGTCTCGTACGAGTATATTTCAAGACCCCACAAGGAATTTAGGTTATATTTATCCGCCTATAATAATGTGACATCAGATGCCCGCGGCGTTTCTATGGACACAAATCCTTCATCTTAAAACGGGCACTAACGCGTGGTCCAACAGCTCTGCCCAACTGGTTACTACAAGTAAAATAACAAGTGATGCATTGCGGTGGGCAAATGTAAGATTTACGAATTTGAGTTTGGAATGTATTAGAAAAGAAGAAATGTCCGTAGTTGAACTGTCTATATCATTATTTTTTAATCTGTAAGGTTTATTTTTTGAGTCTAAATACAACTAAAGGGTAATAGTTCAACTGTTCTTATATAGTCTAGGTAGTCTTAATATTATTGCTATTGGAATATACAAAAACTATGAATGACCTTTCTAGTCATTAATAGTCTCGTACTTTTATGGAATGGGTTAAGATTACCCTTGGTACAAAGGGTTGAACTGTGGGTAAACACACTGTCAAGTATTTAACTGTTTGCTTTATGTACTTTCTCGTAGTCCAACCATTTGATTGAACAATCGCAAAAAAGGTTTGCCGGTGGTTCTACCGATTGGACTATGGGTACATTTAGTTACTTTTTGTACAACTAATAGACCATAGCCGTTGGACCATCGGGCAATCTCCTTGAAGACCTAACGAAGTATGAAGCCTGAGTCAATATCGTTATTACTATGATAAACTAGCTAACCACAAGTTTAGATCTAAGGCTTATTGACATAAGACATAAGATCCTTTAGATTTTACTTGAGAATGGAAATTAATTATTTTAGCCTTTTAGTTCCGAATAGTTGGACCCTATTGTAAATCAAAAAGATTTATGAGCGCTAAACGTTATCGATGCAATTATCCTTTATACCGAAATTAAGGGTTTTAAATATTTTTACTAACTTCGAAAATGGAGGTTCTGTACTTAGCCCGTTTATATAACTTGCTTATACGAGTAGTTATTTATTGCTAATTGTCACAAAATCGCAAAAAAATCTCCTGAAAAAAGGAACTCTTCAAACTATGATGAAAATTTTCCAAAAATGTCTGAATAAAAAAATTTGTTCGAAAGTTTTGATCATAATCTAAAATATAATGACCAATTTCTAAAAATAAGTTATTTCAAAAAGTGGGTTTGATACTAAAGCCTGCCCTTTAAAGGTCAGAAGTATTAACGCTTGAGCTTCGTTCAAAATGGCTCATTTACAAGTAATGCTTTTGCATATTTTCAGGTAAAAATGCTAATGTTAATTCTAAGTAAAATGAAACACTCTTAAGAATTTAAAAGGTGAGTTTATTTTTACAACAAGCCCGTTAACACAGTGGCAGTGAGAGCGCTTACAGTGTCGGGGGTTGAAGGTTCGATTCTCGCCCGGAGTCAACAATATGTAAGACATAGTTTTTGGCGACGACGTCTGGGTGACAATTATGTATTCTTATTAAATATTTGTGTGTGTATATGTAATTTATCAGTGAGTTAGAGTCCATATTATAATTTAAGAGCTTAGTTTGGTTCTAATTAACCGTGTGTGAATTCGTCCGGGCGTATTTATTATTTATTTAGGCCCACGTTTTGTATAACCTAATAAGCTTTTCAGTTTTACCTTCTCTTACAGAATTTATAGTTTTTTCCAGTATATGTATGAATTTGCCGCATGTAACATGCCATGACTGCAGCAGTTTGAAAAATACAGCAATCGGCTGCATTCGGCGAGTGACAGCAGCTGTCACCTAATTAAGTGGCTGCAGCCCACTGGACTTTATTGGGGGCAACATCGTCCCAGGACCAGTTGTCCTTTTAAATTTGCTAGGGGTCGCCTCCTCTATCCATCTTGACTTCGGTATGATTACAGAAATTTGTATCCCAACGTTGTTTACAGTGTTTTATGAAAGTAATATTGACGTTTTACATGTTAAAAGGAAATTATGACACTTTGACGGTACGTTAAAGGATTGGGTGGGGAAATGGGGTTGAGGGTACGTCAAATACATCAAACTGAACGCATTCTATGGAAGGCCATAAACAAAGACTATTTTAACGCGGAAGCCTTTTCTCTTCATAATATAAACATAATAGGTTTGAGCACTGAGTTATAATGTACTAACGTTTAGTAAACTCAATGGTTTTGAGGCCAAATCCGAGCCCTAAAAAGTAAATTTGAGTAGGTGTGGCCAGTGGCCAACCCTGGTGTCGGAGTATTTAAAGGCCTCCGACATGGTCATACGATTGAAACAACCGGGACCGACAATTTAACGTGCCCTCCGAAGCACGGTAGCGCTCAGATAGAAATGCCACTATCGGCCACCTATCCAAGTAGGGGTCGAGCTGCACGTTGCTTAACAATCGCAATGAACTAACATCGCTTAGTCAAACTACGCCATGAACGCTACTCGGGTCCTCAAAAGCAGAGTAGCGATCAGATAGAATCACCACATTCTTTCCGCCTTAAAAGAAACGGGTTCTCAATTCGGTTATGTAACGAAATTAAAAGGGTAATACAGAAAAAAGAGATAGAATAGGTACTAAGAGATACTCATAGAATGTGAATGAGGAAATTAATCTGTTTTTTGGATTAAAGTCCAAAATATTTGGACATCATTAATATGACAAAGACGACCCTTTCCTCTTTAAACACAAAAGGGCTTTTCAGTGAAATAAATCCCTCGGAAATTATTTAACAAAATATTCATTGTTGTTCGTGTACCTACTTAAGATAAATATTAGCAGATTGTCATTAGCAGTATTATTGAGTTGAATTTATTGAACGAATTTCTGACGTTTTATTTCATACTAGCAGCGTCTCACGGTTTTACCCGCGTTGTGCCTTTTCCGTGGGAATTTCGGGAATTTTTATACACATAAACCTTTCTCTTGAATCACTCTATCTATTTTAAAAAACCGCATCAAGATCCGTTGCGTAGTTTTAAAGATCTAAGTATACATAGGGACAGATAGCGGAAAGCGACTTTGTTTTATACTATGTAGTGATTGTGATAAGTCCTTTGGGAATGCAATATTAAAGAACATACAGAATAGTTTGATTGTAGAATCGACTCTGTTCTATCGTATCTCTCATTTGTGAATGCCTTCAGCCAGGTCTCGTTTAAAATTTCCCACTGTTCTTTATACTTACTTACTTAAATACTATTGTAAAAGTGTCTTTAATATTTTAAATAGAATGTTTTAGTATGAAAGTTCTTGAGAAAACATATTGACGAAAGAAATAAGTTAGCCGGCTCGTCTCCTAGATGGTATATTTAGTGAGATAAGAGCCCTTTTCCCACCAGTGGGACATTACAGGCTAATACTTTCCGTTCATAGTGCAATACGCTGCACAAATCCTCTCTTAAAATACTGAGAATAACTCTATTTCATATCCCAGTTGAGTAAAACTAAGCAAACGACCTAGTTTTAATACGGCAACAAACACCTATTCATGTTTAAATTCGTTTAACGGACATACCCGATAAAAGTATTGGTTAGATTTATGCGTTTTCCACGAATGATATGAAAATTAACAGATTATGATCATTAGTATTAGAATCTTGATGATTTTCTCCGGTGTCTTCATTTTATTAAAGTTAGCTTGAATTGTGTAGTACAGTCTCCCATCGAAATAATTCCAAACGGAATCATACTGACTGGGCTCCGCGGTTTTACCCGCGGTTCCTCAACTTTACCATTAATGAAGCTTTTCACTACAAAAAGTACAATATTATTCAAATCAAACTTACTCCTGAGATAGAGACGTTCAAAAATTAACAAAGAATCAAACTCTTAGCTTTATAATTTTGGTTAAGATGCACATTTCTTATCTAATTGTCCGTTGAAATGTGTGGATATAATAATAATTAAATAGATTATGAACTTAAAATTTTGTAAGAAAAAGATACACGTTTTAGTTTACAGGTGCCAGTTTAGGTACTTAGTATCTTGAATGAGGGACAGACCCCTAAAAAGCAGATGCCTACAATATTGTGATGTATAAAAAGTTTCCCTAGAAAAGGTTTTCATTTTGAGGTTTACGGTGAGTCCACGTGTCGAATCGTAAATAAATTGATGTTCCTTTGTTTGTAATCTCCGAAATGTAAATGCAGGCCACCAGTGAATGATAGGTAGTTTGAAAATGGAATACACGTGTTCCCATGTTCAGTGTTCACAAAATATCGGATAATAAGGTTACTATTTACTTTGACTAGCAATGCCCTGCGGTTTGACCCGCGTTGTGCCCGTTCCTGTGGGAATTTCGGGAATGTTTATACATATAAACCTCTTTATCACTATATCTATTTTTTAAAAACCGCGTCCAAATCCGTGGCGTAGTTTTAAAGATCTAAGCATACATAGGGGCAGACAGACAGCGGAAAGCGACTTTGTTTTATACTATGTAGTGATATATTTTTTCCAATAAAAAGGATCACATATACCAATATGATCTAATGAAAGTTCCATTTCCTGTGCTATTTGACATATTTCCTCCAATTTGTTGGGGAAATATGTGAAATTAAGTTTGACACGGATTCACTTATAGCCTAGAATATTTACTAACATTTAATATTACCATATTTACGCCATTAGATAACGGTTACAAAATTTATATGAAAAAGAGGTTAAAATAGTTACTGCCCCACTCAAAAACGTCAATTAAATAAACACTTAACTAATTGACGTCATTTTTCAGCATGTCGTAATCACTCATTAAATCTCTCCTAAAGAAGCATTTGACGTATCTAAGTACGGGTACTAACGATTGCTATGCCCAATAAAGCCGTTTTCAACTTGCTTAGTTATACGTTGGAAGCATAATTTTACGAATTCATCAAAGTATTCAAATAAATGTGATATAAAAGCTAGACCAATCATAACCCTTACGCACGAAAGCGTTTGTTACGTTTGTAAATAAAAAGTACTAGCAGCGCCCCGCGGTTTTACCCGCGTTGTGCCCGTTCCCGTGGGAATTTCGGGATAAAATGTAGCCTATAGCCTTCCTCGATAAATAGACTATCTAACAGTGAAAGAATTATTCAAATCGGTTCAGTAGTTTCTGAGATTAGCGCGTTTAAACAAACAAACAAACAAACAAACAAACAAACAAACAAACAAAACAAACTCTTCAGCTTTATAATATTAGTATAGATAAGGGTTCCGTTGTTGCCATTTGGTTACGCAACTCTAAAAATGAGTCGTTACATGTTCTAGTATCAAAATACAGTGTCACACGTCAGCGTGTTTTTACCGACTACAAAAATCGAAGACGATTTTCAATTGGAGTGAAAGTTTTTCTTTGTATACCTTCGTTATTTATAAACTGATTTGGAATATGGTTTCGGTTTTGTACATGGAAGGGTACGCTTAAAAACGATCTCATTTTAACCTACTTAAAAAAGGAGGAAGTTTCTCAATTATACCGTATTTTAAAAAAAAAGTATTAGCCTGTAATGTCCCACTGCTGGGCAAATACCTCTTGTCTCACTAAAGATATCAGTACAGTGATTAGGAGTATATATTCCTTTTTTAACCAGAAGTAATTCTCACCATATCGTTCATGTTCCATTTTTTTAAATTATTTCGGCATTTCAAAGAGTATGCTTACAGGATGGTCTCATTTGTAACAGATACCAAAAAAGGTTATCTAAAAGGTCGGATTTTCGCTTAAAACAGTTTTAAAATTGTATGCGTGAACATAATACTTGGTTCCATAATTCGTTTGTTCTGTTCGGCTCATGCGAATGATACTTACCCCTTTGTATCGGTCGGGTCATATCTAACATTAAATACATGACGTTATTAGTAACAGGTCGTCGAGTTAGCACCTATGAGCGTTATTACGAATTCATTTTAAAAGTACAGTTGGCAAATAAAATATAGAGACTTCGAGTAGGTTAGTGGCCAACCCTAGTGTCGGAGTTTTAAGACCGCATTAAGGCCTCCGACATGGTCTGACGATTGAGACAACCGGGACCGACAATTTAACGTGCCCTCCGAAGCACGGTACATAAATGTTACATAGTCAAATGAATTCGATCAGAGAATTTTTAAACCACCTAAAGACCTCCTTCTCACCTATCGATGAAACAACCGATCAGTAAAATAATTGTATGAGGAAGAAAGTTCATGTAGGTAAGTGGCCAAGTTTTGAGACCTCCAAAAAGCCTTCGACTTGATCTATCAATTGAAACAACCGAGTTTGACCATGTACTTAAATGTATACCGTTTTGCTATTAATTGGAACGTACGTTAATGTCATTATTATTTATTTAAACGGGAACTTACGTACGACGGAGGCTACTGTTGGCAGTGCGGGGAGAGACGCTGTCGCGAGCGCTTCACCCACCTCCTGATGAAGGTCACCGTATGTGACCGAAACGTGTTGAGGAACTCTCAACAGTAGCCTCCGTCGTACGTAAGTTCCCGTTTAAATAAATAATAAAGTATACCGTTTTAGTTGCTAACTGTACACATTAAAACAAAACCACGAACCGTAAAGAACTAACAAAACACTATTCAGTCTCACTTAGTTCCTAGAAAAGCTTCGGTATTCATTTATCTAATACTAGCAGCGCCCCGCGGTTTTACCCGCGTTGTGCCCGTTCTCGTGGGAATTTCGGGATTTTTTTTACATAAAAACCTTCCTCTTGAATCACTCTACCTATTACAAAAAACCGCATCAAAATCCGTGGCATAATTTTAAAGATTTAAGCATATAGACAAATAGACAAACAGACGCGACTTTGTTTTATACTATGTAGTGATGTTGTTTATTCCACAAACGAAGTGTTATAAAGAACTTGTCTAGTTAAATATCTCTCTTGTCTAATTAAATATTTTTAATATGTTATTCTTCTATTGCTTTGATATGAAGTTCTCAAGTATTTTCAAATAATTCACCCATTTTATTCATTTACTTTGCTATTGGACAAAAATTAATTATATGCAAAAATAGCAGGTTCTTTTTGATGAAAATAGGCTATAAATTTTATTGTTTAATTATTTTTTATTTGCCAATACTAGAATATTTGAGGTTATCATTTATTGTTATGTGAAAATTTCGATCAGTAACTATTGTATTAGAGCTTTTTATCTGATAAAACTCGTGACTGATAAAGTGAACATTTCAATATAAAAAAGCTCTATTACTTGTTAGTTTATGATTATTGTTTCGCAATGTGCTGCTCGGGACCTATTGGGATGGGTGGCCGATAGCGGCATTTCTATCAGAGCTCTACCATGCTTCAGAGGGCACGTTAAGCAGTCGGTCCCGGTTGTTACAATAGTCAGACTATATCTGATGACTTTAGGCGATCTAAAAACTTCCAACAGGTTAGACGCTAATCTACACAAAATTAATGAATTTTAACCAAATTAAACTACGAGTACATACACACCTAACTACTATTATAACGCTGTAATTTCTTGGTTAGTTATGTTCGCCTGGTACTCCATTAAAATGAAAATCATATTAACTACGACTTTGTTACTACATTCACTACGCTACGCACTATTTTATACAATTTACAAAATTCAATTTGGCGTTGAAATGAGCTGACAATGTGACAAATTCTCTTGAATGTGTTTTCGCTTTAGTTCCGGCAATCTTGGGACCCTATTGAGCCATAAAAAGCTCATCAAGGGTCCAAAAGACCTACTGTCAATAGAACATCCTGCATTTAATGCTGTATCGTCTTAATGTCGGTCCGCAATTAAGACGTATTTTTGCTTTATTTATTTATTTTTTGAGACACGCATTAACGCCTCGGTGGTCTTGTGGTATGTGCACTTGCCTGCCCAAGACTGAGGTACCAGATTCGATTCCCAGGTTGAGCGAAAACATATTGTTTCCTACTTATCAAACATGGCTCGGGTTTGAGATCACCAACCCGCATTTGGCAAGCGTGGTGATAACGCTTAAACCTGCTCACTGTACTGATATCTTCGGTGAGACGAGAGACCTTAGCCCAGCAGTGACATTACAAGCTAATACTTTTTTTTTGACACTAAATTCCGACACTACTTTCATAGCAATGTGACAGTATAATTATTGAAGGAGGTTGGTAATTCAAACATACGTTCATTTTGAGATTGTACGCTGTTGAATGTCTGTAAAATAATCGTAGTTTCATAACTCAAATGACAGTCCGATAAAGTTATTCAGACTGGCAATACAAAGCCACAATTATTCATATTCTGACGTCCGTTTAGAATGGCAATTGTGGTAACGTTTATTGGTGCGTAAACGTAAACTGAAGCAATCTCTTACCAAACTACTTTTTCTCCTACAACCATTATCTATTTACAATCTCATCCTAGTTACAACCTTTATCGCTTTTCATTAATCTACCCTAATAGCTAATTTTCCTCTGCTGTATTCCGAGACGGTATAAGACTAACACGTAAGAACCATTCTTAGAATAAAATATGGACGTTCATTTAGAAGTTGCTATTTTTTTAATGATGTCCCTTAGGATTCCATTTCGTCTTTATGTGAAAAGTTTTGCCAATTAAAAAGGATGAATTGGTAATTAGTATTGAATGTTTGCTAATAATTACAGTAGTTAGTAAGTGAAACGTAAATCAATATAAAACGTTACGTAAAAGTTTTACAGACAATCGTCATCGTTATTAAACTGAAGTAAACATTCCTCAAGTAAGTCAAAGTATTTTAGACTAGCAGCGCCCCGCGGTTTTACCCGCACTGTGCCCGTTTCTATTAGAATTTTGGGATGAAAAATAGCCTATAACCTTCCCGTTGAATGTAGTTATCTATTACAAAAAGAATTATTCAAATCGGACTGGTAACTTAAAATTTTACCTCTTTATATTATTAGTATAGATATAAGCAAATGGCAAAAATGTGAGATTCCACATTCTCTTTGGTTGCATAATCCTCATTTTCATTTTCAATCATCACATTCGATCAATTTAGATGATTTTTCAAGTATCTCACTTAGATATAATTTGGCAAATCTTTTCGGACACATTTGTTTAATCTTAAAATAAGAATAGAATAGAAAACGTTTAACTTAGAAACGAAAAAAAACAGAAGAGAGAGCCTCTTGCGTGATTTTTTTACACTCACACACGCACGCACACCCAGCACACACCAGAGTAAAAAAAAGAGTAACGACAATTAAATACATTGATATGTAAAAGAACAGACAGATTCTATCGGTCACTAAACAACAAGGTTTGTCTTTTTAAAACAACAATATTGGTCATATTTTCAGCAAACATTTCTCGATAGTGGTGACGGGGAATATGATCGCTTTGGAAGGATAATGGATCACTCCTCTTGCTATGTTTGTGTTTAGAATGCATGGAGAATCTAGTGCCATATTGTTTTTGAGATATATATTAAGTATGGTAATGCATAAAGGTTTCTACCCATTACACCGTATCATACCATGACCGTGCTATGAACGTTTCAGCACCGGCAAAATATTAGGTGAGAATAGTCGACGTTGTTGGTTGGTGACGGAACGGTCTAGTGAGCATAGTGCCATACTTTTCAATACAAAGAATAGTTTTTTGCCTGACACGTTCATAGCAAGGTCATGGTATGATACGGTGTAATGGGTAGAAGCCTTAATTGTTTTGATAAACAATTGTATCCGCAAAAAAACACTTCAAAAACACATTTTATTTTTTATGTCTAGTTTTTTTTTTGGTAAACCAACTTCAGAAACCGATGGAGGATCAAGTTGGTCATATTTGTGTTCCTAGTGAGACGCAATGTATACCAGTATAATTTAGTTGAGAATAAAATTAATTTCAAGTCTGAACACACTTATGTATAGAGAACAATGAGCGAAGCCACTCTTGCCGGCAAGAGACTGACACAGAGAGCTTCATTTGTACACTTACCAGCACGACATAACTTATCGTAATGACTATAAAATATATGACTTCAAACAAAATCCAACAAGTGCATAAGTTTGAGATTGACTCCAATAGCCTTACCCATCTGAGTAATATACGTATATATATTACGTATCTCTCTCTCTCTTCCTGGCTATGTGTCCCACATGGTAGTAGAGTACGCCTTGCTTGTTTGTCTCCTCCACCTCAGCCATATCCTTAGACACTAGATCCGTCCACCTTGTCTTGGATCCGTCATGCACAAAGCTTGCTTGCACACGAGCCTGTCTGAACAAGAGCCTGCCAGCTACATCGTGTCGTGCCGGTCTAGGCTGGCCAGTGTGTCATCGCCCAATGACTCGATGTTATAAAAACTGTTGGTCATCTGAAAACTATCAACAAACACTGTCAGGAAGGTTTAAAAATGTATTTATATCAACTGTTTCTCACTGTTCCAAAGAAAAGTTTAAACAACAGGCATGCGACATATGAAGACACCTACAACTTCGCAATTTGATTAAATTCTTCCTGAAATTACTTTACAAAGCTTCTCTTTGGTTGAAGGTTGAAGATATTGTAGTACAAGAGAAAGCTCAACGGGCGTGAAAGCTTTTAATCCATCCGTGTTACATTGTAAGGAAACAAATCCTTCTTACTAATATCGCGTAAGTTTGTGAGGATTAAAAAACGATGGTTGTATAAAGACGTAGACAAATTGGAACGTATCATACGTGAAATGTTCAAAATGTTTAAGTTTAGTCCGAGATAAACTATACTATTATTATTGAGAGGTAAAGTTTCTAACTGTTTGTTTTTTAAGGGCTAATTACGGGATGGTTATTGGCTATTCTTCATCCCAAAATTCCCACGGGAACGGATACAACGCGGGTAAAACCGCGGGGTGCTCCTAGAATAGTATAAACATACCCGGACAAAACAATTGGTTACAGAACCAAACTAAGCTCAAACCCTGTATTATGGAATCTAGTTAACTGATACTACTACAAAAATCTACCCCCATTGTTGACTCCGGACGGGAATCGAAACCACAACCCCCGACACATGTCGCTATCACAGTCATGTCACTGTGCCGACGGGCTTGTCAAGATACAGAGATTATTGTCTGACACAGTGGCATGTAGTATCATTTCATCCCAACGTTTACGTTAGAACAGACATATAGATAAAACAATAGTAAACAGAGTAGATCATATGCAAAACAGAGAAATGTTTTGTCTTTAAATAAATGCTGTGTTTGTGCAAACAAACCCCCACTGTGAAACCGCATTGAACGTGGTGAACCAAGTAAAAACCACAATATTGTGCTTTCCTGCGACTACTGGGTTTAAAGGTCTTTGAGAATACATTGGGTAGGAAGTAGTTTATTGCTATTTGTTCAAAGCTGGCCGTTTATTTTACAGCTGATCCTTTATAATTTAGATTTATATTAACCCCTTGACTAACAGTTGTTGAAATTGCTTGAGATACGATACTGGCGCAAAAGTCACCGGTGGCTTGTGGTATGTGCACTCGCCTGCCAAGACTGCGGTCCATGGTTCAATTCCCAGGTTGAGCGAAAACATGTTTCCTACTTTTCAAACATGGCTCCGTTTTGAGACTACCAATTCACAGTAGGCAAGCGTGGTGATTACGCCTAATCCTCCTCACTGTACTGATATCTTCAGTGAGATGAAAAGCCAATGCCCAGCTGTCGGACATTACAGGCAATTTCTTTTTAAGTAAGGCATGGTACTGTAAGCTGCTGTAATAGAATAAATTTGAATAGTTTACAACAAACAGTAAGATTCGAATATTTGTTTTGACATTGAATATCCTAATTCGAGAGGAGGATAAAAGACTTAATAAAAATATTAAAGGCTCTTATCCATGGAATTGTGCATAATGCTGATAAAACCACAAAGCTACGAGTTGAATATACATTTGAAACAATTATATGTATACATAAATATTATACCAAAACACTAATTTATTTGGAAATATGAAATAGATGTGTTAACATCACAGAGCAAAGAAGCACCGCGCGCTCCTACGGCCGGCCCGGCGGTGCTTCTATGCTCTGTGGTTAACATCGTCGACTTGAGTGCAAAATGTGATCGTCATTACTAACATGTCACAGATATGTTCAGAAAATATCTCGAAGGTGTATTTTCATTTCATTCAATGAAAAATTTCGCAAAGAGTTAATGCTTGTTGATATTTTAAGGCTGCGATTCGTATAAAAATGATAACGACAGTATCTACGAGTATTTTGACATGTTAAATGTTAGACACGATTTACTGGATTTATTTAATCTTACTACCTAATACTTCTTCTTCTTTCGTGTCAATGGCCTTTAAATATATACATATACTCACCAAAATGTGAATAAAACCATCTAAAATCCTATAAATATTTGAAGCATCGGCTAAAATTCTTCGTAAGACCTTCTTACCTAATGTCCTGTCATTCCTCTCGCCGATATATCCTTTTCGGAAATACTTTTTCCTTCGAAGGGTGAAACCTTGAGGATTATATTTACCTGTTTTATATGTGTCGTAACGTCGAAGAGTCGTGGCATTCCCCCTATTATTAAATACTAGCCGCACCCCGCGGTGTTACCCGCCTTGTTCACGTTCCCACGGGAATTTCGGGATAAAATATATCCCATTTGTTATTCTGATGTATAACCTATATTGCTAAAAAGTTTCATCGAAATCCGTCTTGTAGTTTTTTCGTGAAAGAGTAACAAACATACAAACATATAACATACATTACATATACAGTCAACTCTCATTAATTCGAAACTTGAGGGACTCTTAAAATATTACGAATTATCGAATGTTTGAAATATCAAATGGTTCGTGTATGTTGATTGTCTCTGCAACTTTGAATTGTCGAGTGCCGATGAGTTCGAATTAACGAGTCGTTTTATTATATACAAGTTTGAACTTGTTGTAAAGGTATTACTCACATACGGTATTACTCGATCGAGCTAAACTGTCGAGTAAAACTTATGGCATGGGCTTTCGTCCACACATTGAGCATTGATCTATCGAGTGAGGCGCGCCGTTCAGTATTCACCGAACCGTTCGAGCCAAAGGATGTCTGTGCAACAAAGGAGACGGTGGCTGTATTTATCAAGTCTCACAGTTCTTTATAAGAAAATCAAAGAAAATGAAAAGAAAAAACGTAAAAAACTCTTTTGGAATCAACTCGCAAATCCATTTCTCTAAAAACACGTGTTTCAATCACGATAAACAATACCAGACTGACGCTCGCCTCGCGCCACTCGCAGTCACGTACACACGTTCGAGTCAAGATTGACGGCTCGCTACGAGTAGGTTCGAAGGAAATTAAGGTCAGTACTCACATACGGTATTACTCGATCGAGCTAAACTGTCGAGTAAAACTCATGGCATGGGCTTTCGTCCACACATTGAGCAATAGCTATGTCCACACTATGCACTTTCATCTTCAACTTTCGTCTTCATCTTTCTATTCAACTTTCGTTTGTCGCTTTCAATAATTGAATGCGTTAACGAACGCAACGCCAATATAGTCATTTAGTTCAGTCGTAGTTTGTCAGCAGTGAACAACAGATGTTTATAGGCAAACCACGGTGAAACGTATATCTCATCGGATCCAGAGCCACTCTTTTTCTTCATAACTTTCTGATGCTCTTTGGAAAAATATGAGCGTAGACTTTTTATCTTTTTTTTAACACCATCGATGTCCATGTTATATTTAGTAGCCAAAACTTGTAAACCATCGTTCCTCTTTACTTTATTTGTATAAAGTTTGTTATTTGGGTCCCAGAGCTGTGGAAAGTTTCAGTAATCTTCAATAAAATTCAATGTAATTTCGTCTGCCATCTTGTTGTTGAACGCTTTGTGGAACAGAAATCCATCCGACGCGGAATGACGTTTAACACAGCGCGCGCTACGCTTTCAACTGTCATTGCGCATGCGTCAAGGGCATGCCCGACTTGCGCTGTTGACTGCGTTATGACGCACGCCCTTGATGAACAAAAAAGGGCACAGTGTGGACATAGCTATTGATCTATCGAGTGAGGCGCGCCGTTCAGTATTCACCGAACCGTTCGAGCCAAAGGATGTCTGTGCAACAAAGGATGTCTCTAAAAACACGTGTTTCAATCACGATAAACAATACCAGACTGACGCTCGCCTCGCGCCACTCGCAGTCACGTACATACGTTCGAGTCAAGATTGACGGCTCGCTTCGAGTAGGTTCGAAGGAAATTACTTTCATTTAATTCCATCGAGCCGGCTCTGTGCGAGCCTTCGAGCTGTGAGTTTTTCGGTCCACACGTTGATTTTTACTCGACTTCGAGTAAAACTATCGAGTAATACCGTATGTGAGTACTGACCTTTACTTTCATTTAATTCCATCGAGCCGGCTCGGTGCGAGCCTTCGAGCTGTGAGTTTTGCGGTCCACACGTTGATTTTTACTCGACTTCGAGTAAAACTATCGAGTAATACCGTATGTGAGTACTGACCTTTACAAGTTTGAACTTGTCGCTCTTTCTCTCTGCAACTTTGAATTGTCGAGTGTTGGACGCAGATGAGTTCGAATTAACGCGTCGTTTTATTATATATCAATGATTTTTTCGTTCGAATTACCAAGTGCATAAAAATGTATTGATTTAGTTCGAAATATAAAGAGATTTTGTAGGGAACTCGTGATAACTTTGAATTATAGAGAGGTTCTAATTATCGCAGGTTGGAATTAACGAGAGTCGACTGTATTCACCCTCACAAACTTTCGCATTTATAATATTAGTGTGAAAGTTTATGGATATTTGTACAGTCCGGCCGAGTTAAGTCTGCACCTTGATAGAGTTAAATTTTGCACCACACATAAGACAAGAGATAGGTATATTTTTGTTGAATATTCTATTAATCACTACATAGTTATAAAACAAAGTCCCCGGCCGTGTCTGTCTGTCTGTCTGTTCGCGATAAACTCAAAAACTACTGCACGGATTTTGACGTGTTTTTTTTAAATAGGTAAAGTGATTCAAGAGGAAGGTTTACATGTATAAAAAAAATCCTGAAATACCCACGGGCACGGGCACAACGCGGGTAAAACTGTGGGGCGCTGCTAGTAATTTTATAAACTAGCTGTGACGTTCACATAGGAATTTTGGGACTTTTATTATTTATTGTCGCCGGGCTGTCTACCATTTGAAAGATAAAGGTGTGGTCCTACAAGATCCTTTTCAGGAATAGGACCCGAAAATGTTTCAAGATAATTGATTTTTATAATATTTTTTTTTCGTTCCCTTTCCCCCATTCTTTCTAAAACGAAAGTTGTAAAACATAATTAAAATCTCGTCACATTAAACCAAGATCTAAAATTTAATAAAGTATCTTTCGTAATAAAGAAAGGCTCGGCGAATATTATTTTTTCTCTGTAGAGGCTAGGAATTCAATATACTCGTATATTTTCTTTGGGCAAATTTTAATTTGGCTGCAAATCAAGCTATGTTCATTGTTCTCCCTTCCGCCTTTCAGGTATTCTAATTTTGAATAACACTCTCTTCAGATATTCGGTAAATTGCTAATTCAATAAATTGAATGGCGCAGGAGTTTGATATAGGTTTTTTGATAATATTTCAAATACATATATAAATAATAATATTTTGTTAACATAAGATTCTAAGTGGCATAATTAATTATGCGTCTAGAAGCAGATGCCTAGGGGCGGCTTGCACTAGAACGCTTAAATCGATTAAGTACCTAAATATGCTAACAAACAAAAGCTGTTCGTTCAAAATTGTATTTTATATTGCACGAAATAGAACACTATTCAAAACGAACGTCATTGATTTATTAAACATATTTAATTATTCACCCGCCCTTATCTACTAAATGACATGATACTTAGATTTAATTAAAAACCTACTTCAGATAAACCATCCCAAACCCCAGTTATTTCCAAAACTAATCAGGTGAAAAGGGTTTAAATATGTCAAATCCCTATTTAACCCTTCAGAACTAGAAAGTGCCGGTATTTAAAACTTTTATGTGATTAAAATTTGAATAATTATACGAAGATTTGAAGAATTTTCTGGAGTAAATGAGCGACGCATATGTGCGCGTGCCAACGCTTAATCACGGAACCTTTTACTAATGACCTGCTGGGAGGGTGGAGGGTTAGAATTTGAAAACCGTTTTCAACGTTTTTAAGATAATTTATGTTTTAATGAATTTTATTACAGCCCCTTTGTGGTAGTCGATTTATGAATTTGTTTTTATGAAATGTATTGTTCCTACCTATTCATTTATGAAATTTATTGTACCTATTTATTTAAAATACACAGTTTTGTTATTTTAACACAGATTTTTCGAAATTGATCACAAACGCTTCTTCTTAATCGAGTGGATGGTCAACCTGACCAATCCTGGTGTCAGAGTTGTTGAGCCGCCAAAGGCCTCTGACATGGCTTTTGTAACGACTACTATCCGTAGAAAGTAACAGGGACCGACGGCTTAACGTGCCCTCCGAAGCACGGAATCATCTTACTTTTTGAGCAATCAGGTGATTCAGCCTGCAATGCCCTAACCAAACTGAGGGCAGAGACGATAATGAGCAAGACGCATTGTGTGGATGCGCCGCGGGCCGGTGCGGGTCGCGTGACATTGTATTCCTTGAATTTGTATAAAAGGTGTCACACTGACCCATTGCTGACCATATGTGTGTTACGCTTAGAATAGTGATGTGATTGCATGGCGCATTAACATGCGGTGATCGTTAAAGTGGTAACAGTCTACCGACTCATTCTTCAGGAGACCTCAGTGAGACACACTGGACAGAGAACTTATTAAATACTAGCCACGCCCTGCGGTGTTACCCGCTTTGTACCCCTTCCCGCGGGAATTTCAGGATAAAATTTATCCCATGTGTTAGTCTGATGTATAACCTATATTATTGTAAAATTTTATCCAAATCCGTCTAGTAGTTTTTTCGTGAAAGAGTAACAATCATACATACATCCTTATAAACTTTCGTATTTATAATATTAGTAAAAGTTTGTTTTATACACAATTTCTAAGTGGGCAAATGTGTCAACTCTGATTACACAACAAAACCAAAATACTTCTTACTTAATTCAATAAAGCACACATAAACAACATAAATTAATTCGAAAACCCCCTAGAAAAGTTTCTTAATTCGTTGTTTTTCCCTCCCAAACTGTATGGTTAACTAATGCCAATACAAACTTTTGTTGCCACCAAAGGTCTTGGAATGTCCCACACTTCGAATTTATCTCCTTTATAAAGTTATGTTTTCGGTGGCGACTGTAGCAGCAGGCAGCGACCGCCGCCGACTGCAAACACTACTACTGGTTTCTATAAATGTCTATGAAATTTCGACAAGGCAACGATTGGCAACCGAAGCAGATTTTATGAAAAAAATATGGCGACTGCAGTAGTTCTACGTTCATTAATTCTATTATAAAAGTTAAGAGGTTAGTTTGGATCTAATTAACCGTGAATTAGTCCGGGTATCTCTCTCTCTCTCTCTCTAACCATATATTAAGATCATCATGATGTAATTTAAGTTAGACGTAGCCAATGGGATTACCCTCAAAAACCTATTCAAAAACGATCTTTTTTTATGTAACATGACGTCAATTAAACCTTATTGGATGGCGTTGGTTAGTTTTTATTTACTTTTGAAAGTAATCATGTTCATAAAGTTAATTGATCAAAAAACCCAAAATCACACTCTTATAATTATATCCAATAATTATTATTGTGCATAAAAAGTTCGTTTTACCTATACAATGTCTTAGCAACATCGTCATACCATGTAATACCGTGTATGATGAATTAAAGCATAATTTGGTAATCGCATTACTGTTTTTACTCGTATAAATATCATGAATAATCTTCTACGCCAACAACACACCAGGTGCTATCATATATTTTTTAAGGGGCCTTGGGATTGTTCTTAAAATACTGAGGGCACGCCAGGCGTGTTCACACAGGACATACAATTGAGTCGGTATGATAATTCTTCTGCGCTAGCAACATACTAGTGGTGATATCTATTTTTTTTTAAAGGAGGCATCTAAATTTTCCTAAAAAGCTGATGACACGCCAGGTGTGTTCACACAGGATATACAAAGTTGGTACTTAAGTAAAGTAAGTAAAGGATTAGCCTGTCCCACTGTTACGCAAAGGCCTCTCATATCAATGAAGATATCAATACAGTGAGGAAGATTAGGCGTAATCACCACTCTTGCCTTCTGCGGATTGGTGATCTTGGTGATCCCGAGCCATGTTTGAAAATTATGAAACATGTTTTCGCTCGACCCAGGAATGAACTCGGGACCTCAGAAAGAAAAGAAAACAAGAGCAAATGATATGATATCCATAATCTTTGGAAAGTACATTTTATTTGTTTACGAGCTATAATAATAACGACAAAAACAACTTTTATTGTCTATCTATGATGTTTTTACTTCATGGTCCAATTACTTTGACAATACGGTATCTTTTTGGTAAACTTTGGTAAAGACTACCGTTTTTGACAAACGGGACAACTAACGGGTACTCAGTAAGCGTCGACGTTAAAGAGCTATTAAAAAAAGAATATTGATCAAATAATTTTGCCAACTTTGGCAAAATTAAAAGTTCTTCGTTTATTTTTCAGAACAAATAAGTGTTGCTACGTTTGGAATTGGTGATGTGCGTGGAATTAAATTGTAACCTGCATTGTACCCGTTCCTGCGGGAATTTCGGGATAAAATGTACCTGTGTACAGCCTATTTTAGTGTAGAGTTCCATTCGAATTCGTTCAGTAGTTTTTGCGTGAAAGAGTGACAAACATACATCCATGCATGTATAATATTATATCCTCACAAACTTTCGCATTTATAATATTAGCAGAATGTTTTGATATATACGAGGATATGTTTGGATAATTGATCATAGACACCATAGACACTATTTTGTGTTTTATAAAAAACATCTCTAGTCACCATTTTCGGTCCCGGTTGTTTCAATCGGAGGCCTTTGGGCGGTCTAAAAACTGACCACTAACCTACTCAAACTTATTATACTTACTATCGCTTACCAGTGCCATGGCACTAGATAGTTATATTGTTTTTTTAAAGGAAAGACCGCGATCTTCTATCAATTAACACATGGCAAAAAACAAATTATGAGGAAACAATAAAAGGAAGAAAAGTAAATGTTCACAAAACAATTTATTCCAATAAAAACAATTCATAAACTTATAAAACGTAGTTATTAACTTAAAAATTTAGTCAGTCTACAAGTAAAATGCGATAAACATGAATAATTTAAATGTTAGTACAAATATTATTTCCTCTCTTCAAGACAATTCAAAGTTACAAAATTCAGAATCCAAGTTTTCTTGCTTTGATAAAGTAAATAATAGAATTTAGGAATATAATAAATTAATACTCATTAAAATTGTTTTGCTAGACATAGACATATTATGTAAACAACCTTATTAATAAACTCTCTATAACTAACACTGTAATAAAATATGTTGTCTCTCTTGCTCTTTGCGAAAAAGCGTATGTCGGATAGGGACAATATATTTGATAGCTAAATAAGGGTTTATTAATAAGACCCTTAATGTTTAGCTCAAAAAAACGAAGTCTTCGTGTAAACCCATCAGACTTAAGTTTTTTTCTTTATGACCCTTCACTTGTGACTACCGATTCCATTGAGTTAACCTATTATTTAAGTTTAGTTAACCAGAAACGTTCGGATCATTAACCTTTTTAATCTGAAAAATCTGGGTATAACATTTTGAAAAACGAACTCAGCATTTGACGTGTCTGAGTACGGGCGTTTATTTACAGAGTCAAACCTAAAATATTGTTTAACATCAAAACATGTGCTACGAATTTTAAATGTTTACATTATTCCATAATTTTGAATTTATTTTTACGCAACAACTGACAGTCTTGGTCTTCTTACATTCTTGAATTTAGAATTTGGGAACCAATAACAACTGTCAATTTTATGACATCATTATTCCATTTTAAATTTGGAATTATTTACACAACTCTTTGCATATTCACCTTCTAAACCTGCCGATAAAATTGTTCGGTCTTTGCGGATAGTTCTGTGGATTCCTCAACATCTCCTCATATTGTCTCCAGTTTAAATACCAAAACGGCTGTTGATCTTGGGGCAGTTGGTTCAGTCTGTTGATAAGGTTCCTGTCGCCTCTGGCCAGTATAGGTTGGTCTTCAGATTCGCCGAATCTGTTATCTAGTTGTTCATTTTCCAACTCTGGGTAGCCAATAGGTCTGGTGCCAGCGTAAAATGGTCTTTGAGCTTGGACTATGCATACGAATGCAAGAGCAAACACGATCTTGTAATGCACCATTGTATCTGTAAAAGATGAAAAGATTAATCAAAAGGTCTGTATGTCATCTGAACGGTCGAAATAGAGTGCCTCCTTTTCAAGATTCTAGCTAGCTAGAGACTAGATGTTCCGTACGGTTCCATCTGCATTTGGGTCCCCGTTTTCATTGAAATAAATAAATAAATTAGGTAGTATCCCCGCTTATGATCACTACATATTATGAAACTAAGTCCCCAGCCGCGTCCGTCTGTCTATCTGTTCGCGATAAACTCAAGGATTTTGACGCGGTTTTTAATAGATTCAAGAGGAAGATTTATATTATGTATAAAAATTCCCTTAATTGCCGCGGGAATGGGTGCAACGTGGGTAACACCGCAGGCCGCCGCTAGTATTAGTATAAACAAAACGATATTACATAATTATATCGGAATCTTGATTATTCCGCAGTACAGTTGTAGTGCCTAGCAATAACAAAAAAGTAATCTAACCAATTAACCCTGTATGTATCTCATAGCCATTTATCTATGGTCGACTAATCTAAATACGATGGTTATCTTTTATTGTCTATTAACATGCAGAACCGGTTATCTCTGGTTTTCCTGTTAACGTTAATCGTTGCCTATTGGCCATTACTTATGGTAATCACTTTTTATTGGTCGAAGGTATGAAGGTAAACTTGGTGTAGTATGAGGATTAGATAAGTCCTATTATATTCTCTCGTTATATCAATAAGGGTAAGTTTAAAATCTTGTATAATATTAAAAAGTGGTTAATCAAAAGCTCCATCAAAAGTGGTCAATCAAAGGTGGTCAATTAAAGGTGGTCAATGAAAGGTGGTCAATCAAAGGTGGTCAATATAAAGTGGTCACTCATTATCTTACTGGTCTCTAATGTTTAAGCTTCGATCAATAATTTGTAATGTCGATCGAAGGGTTTAAGCGATCACTACTCATTTTGAATTGAAACTACGTTTACGGATACACTCCGCTTTTATTTTACACTAGCAGCGCCCCGCGGTGTTACCCGCGTTGTGCCCGTTCCCGTGGGAATTTCGGGAATTTTTTACATAAAAACCTTCCTCTTGAATCACTCTACCTATTACAAAAAACCGCATCAAAATCCGTTGCGTAATTTTAAAGATTTAAGCATACAGACAGACAAACAGAAGACAAACAGACGCGACTTTGTTTTATACTATGTAATGATTTTTATCTGACGTTTTGGGTCCTTTAGGGGAACCGTGGTCACAGAAGACTGAAAAGTCTTAAACGTAGGTATAATTAAAAATAATATATCTTAGTATCTATCTGATATTACTCGGCTGTGACCAAGGTATGTTTAGACTAGATAATAAAATGTCTAAAATTTTATTCTTTGAACGCGCAAATCTATGAAAGAACATATTTGTAATTTACAAGACCCATAATAATTTTGAAAAATTACACTTATACCTAATAATTTTGAAAATTTATGACACTCATAATAATTTTGTTTTTTTTTTGACAATCACAATATTTATTTATGAAAGTGGTTAAGTAAGTCTGTAAGACTGTATGTAGATTAATTTTTATCTATAAATTCCCACTGTTACGGCTACTATCGCAGGATACTGCTATAGTAATAAAAAGATGATTTTTTCATATCAAGCTAATCTATTGTTCATCTATCTGAATTTATTTTATTATTATGAAAACAAATCGCCTTGTTATTTTCTACTTTCTGTTATTTTCTGTTATTTGTTCTTTTGTTATTTGTAAAGATCGTAAATATCAATTTTGCTTATTTCATAAGAATTTTAACGGAATTTAATGTCTTGATTTTTTGATTTATTAAATACGCTGTGATTGACATTGCTAAATTGTCTAACTTTTATTAAAGAGACCTAAAGTATGTAAAAATAAATAACCTTAAAGTATGAAAAAGCTGTCTAGTTAACTTTAAAAGTACTCACCTATTTGACAAACAAAAGATTCAATTTTAGTAAAAGTTTCAAAAATTTAATATTTTCAAAATAAGTTAATTAAAACTTTTCACATTACGTAAAGCTCTTAAACAATAAGAAAATATTCGTTATATTAAATATTGCTACTAAGTAATTACTTATTATTAATGAAGATTATTTTACTAGAAAACTAGCAGCGCCCCGCGATTTTACCCGCATTGTGCCCGTTCCCGTGGGAATTTCGGGAATTTTTTTACATAAAAATCTTCCTCTTGAATCACTCTACCTATTACAAAAAACCGCATCAAAATCCGTTCCGTAATTTTAAAGATTTAAGCAAACAGACAAACAGACACGAAACAGAGACGCCTTTATTTTATACTATGTAGTAATTAATAAGCTAGGGAAAAATACTAAGGGAATACTAACTACAATACAAGTGAGTTAATTCGAGTAGAGTAGTGGCCAACCCTGGTGTCAGAGTTTTTAGACCACCTAAAGATGCCGGTTGTTTCAATCGTGAACGACAACCGGGACCGACAATTTAACGTGTACGAAGCACGGTCAGATACAAATGCCCGGCAATCCATTCAAGTAAAGGCCGACGAGAGCTACATAGAAAAATACTAGCAGCGCCCCGCGGTTTCACCCGCTTTGTACCCGTTCTCGTGGGAATTTCGGGAAAAAAATAGCCTATAACCTTCCCGATGAATGTGGCTATCTATTACAAAAAGAATTATTCAAATCGGACTTATAATTCCTGAGATTACCTCGAAAATACAAACAAACAAACAAACTTACAAATTTTACCTAGTTATAATATTAGTATTAAAGATTCATAATAAACTTACATATTACGTTTTTCCTTCAGTGAGGTCACAAATAATGCACAGTGCAGGAATATTTTCCTTAAAGATGTTTCTACAAAGACTTCCAACGCAGAATGATGTTGTGATATTAAAAAGCAGAGTATAAATACAGTTATGCGTTCGAGTCGGCTTTAGTAGGTTTAGACATGGCAATTATTAAATAATATGACGCTTTTTGAAAAATATTATTATTGACTACATATTAATGTTAGTTATGAACTTTGAGGAGCGTACCAAATTGTTTTCAGAGCTGTTCACAAAAGGCCAAACAATAAAAGTTTAATTACATAATTTAATATAGATACTAAATATAATATAAATTGATACTACGAGTATAATATAACTAACCTTATCAAATGGTCAAAAAATCAAAAACGCCTTGGTGGTCTAGTGGTATGTGCGCTCGCCTGCCAAGACTGAGGTCCCGGGTTCAATTCCCGGGTCAAGCGAAAACATGTTTCCTACTTTTCAAACGTGGCTCGAGTTTGAGATCACTAACCCGCATTTGGCAAGCGTGGTGATTATGCCTAATCCTCCTCACTGTACTGATAACTTCAGTGAGATGAGAGGCCTTTGCCCAGCAGTGGGACATTAAAGGCTAACATTTTTTTTTTATCAAAAGACATTTATAATACTCAAAATAAAACCAAGAAATAAGAGATAATAAAATAAAAATTGTTTTAATGCTATTGCAAATATTTATTCAAAAGTAACGCCAACTTGTGAATAAACATCAAACACAAAACAAACAAAAACACATATTGGGTAAAACCCAACCTTAATCTAAGCTTATCTAACTCAGGCAAGGACAATTTAATTCACACATCTATCCATTCATAAGTCTACGTAAATTCCCAATCGTAATCAATTGCTAAGCGTAAAATCAGTGACGTCACTTTTTCAAGTCCATTCATACATAACCCGTTGACAAGAGAAAAGTTCATAGCCGCGAGGGATCTTCATTCATTTGTTTATCAACCCAACCAACTTTACAGACCCTTTAACTCTTCACATTCGCTTTTTAAAAAAGGTCTACGTTACTGGTTAATGTTTACAAAATGACCAGATTACTAGACCTGTGTTAAAGGATGTTTCGTATTAAATGACAGGTCTGTTATGCTGGTAGATTTCTAATCAATTCCAGTTAGGTTCTTACGAATGATGACGTGTTTGCAGATGCATTGGGTTTTGCAAGTCATGCGTGTTATCAATTTCATTTAACCCGTGAATCATTTTAATGTGAGTTCAGAAACTTTATCAGTTGAGTATGTAAGTAAAAAAAGTTCATTTATAAACAATAGTGTGGATTACCTTTTTGTAGAAGGGGATTGCCCAAAGGCCAATTTGAAGCTACAAGTAATAAACATAAGTATTTAATATCTAATCTAATCTTATATATAAAATTCTCGTAATACTCGTATATAAAATTCTCGTGTCACAGTTTTCGTTGCCATACTCCTCCGAAACGGCTCGACCGATTCTCATGAAATTTTGTGAGCATATTGAGTAGGTCTGGAAATCGGCCAACATCTATTTTTCATCCCGAAATTCCCGCGGGAACGGGTACCGTGGTTGAACTCCTCTGAAACGGCTCGACCGATTCTCATGAAATTTTGTGTACATATTGGGTAGGCCTGGGAATCGGACAACGTCTATTTTTCATCCCGAAATTCCCGCGGGAACGGGTACAACGCGGGTGAAACCGCGGGGCGCAGCTAGTATATCTATACTAATATTTGTTTGTTTGAACTCGCTAATCTCAGGAACTACTGGTTCGATTTGAAAAATTCTAACCGATTAAATTAAAACCGATACCAAAATGTACATATTTTCGCTTCCTATTTTTCTATTTTTGAACTCCCTATCGCTAAAGGGAAATAAGAAACCCTTATATGTTCACTCGTGCGTCCATCTGTCTGTCAAACATTTTCCCCGAACATTAAAGTAGGAGATGCTTTCAGTTGTTGCTAACGGAAAGCATTTACGAACAAACGAACATCAGATAAAAATGTTATGTCTATAATATGGTTCATTGGACCGAAATTGTTGGCCAAAAGAGAGTTTTAGTTATAACTATTTCTTATTATGGTTTTAGTGGACCCATTACATAAATAATTATTCAAATAAAAATGGTGGTGAAACAAAAAAGCAAAACCTTCAGCTACATTATATTAGGATAAATGGCGGCTATCACCGAATGAGATTTGCTATCCTCTGGATGCTTTGTTGGTGTACACTCTTCTGCCAAGATTGAGGTTGCAGATTCAATCCCCGGGTCTAGTCCAAGTATATATAAATTCCAAAAATCTATACTTATGTCATTGTAGAAATAATTGCATTTCAATTCTAATAAGAAATTAAGTGTTATAATTAGTGATCGGATAGTCGGATGCATATGTACCTAAACTTCATTTTGCTAGCAAAGTATGGATGCGACTTCTTAAAATATATTTTTTGTTGAATGAAAATCCCGAATTCGGGAATGCAATTTAGTCGGTTTATGGTTTGAAAACGACTCATTTAGCATGTGGTATTTATTTAAAAACAAAGTCCGGGACTCGGGGTTCACTTAAACAACTATTCATACGTATTTACTTGAAGTTTAGTTTCAGTCCCAATGCGATAAGGAAGAGTAGTGAGTGTTAGTTTGAACAAAACAATAAGATGGTGCGCGGGCGAAAGCACGGCTTGTCTCGTATCTCTTTCTGACGCGTACGAGCAAACAGCACAATGACGTATTCGTCGCTGTGCTGTTTCCTCGTACATTCGAGCCGCATGTAATTAATGTTTAAGGCGTCGTTTTCAAGCCATATTACCGACAAAGTAGTTTTGCATTTTCGAATTTTCTAAAATCCCGAAATCCCGGGATTTTTATTTAACAAAATAAAATAAAAAGCCGCATCCATACTTAGTCAGATATCAACTTTAGGTAAATATGCATCCGACTATCCGATCTTTAGTTATAATATAAGGCTACGACGTGCTTCAGTATACAAAAGAAAGTATTAATGAGTAATTATAGAAAATAAGGAAAACGTGTGGACGGCGATAATCCTTATCTCATTGACTCACGGCTTAATTTGGTAAATCACTTTGATGAATTGCCATTATGTGTTTTGTGTGATATAGACGTGATTCATTGCCTGCGTCTTCTTTTTTGACGCCCCGAACGCGACAATAAGGCATTTAGCCGCTATGACTATCTGTGGCATTAAAAAAGAATTAGATTTTTTTAAAAAGAAGCATCTTCATGGGCGTGTTTCTTTACTACGATGGAGTAAAATGGGTTGTGGGGGTTTGATGGGGATAAAATCGGGGTTGTTGGACAAATTTTAATTTTCAGTTTACTTGTTATTATAACAATTGAAGTACTTTTATCAATGCTACATATATAATATAAAAATGAATCTCTGAATCTGAAGCGCATACCTTCAGAACGACTGCACCAAATTGGATGATTCTTTTTTTAATGTGTTCCTTATTGTCAGGACAAGGTTTTTATATAAGAAAAATAAGGAATAAAAATCTCAAAATTCCCACGGGAACGGGGGCGCTGCGGGTGAAACCGCGGGGCACAACTAGTATTAGTATAATGAAGCTGAATAGTTTTATTTTTTGTTTGTTTGAACGCGCTAATCTCAGAAACTACCAATCCGATTTGAATAATTCTTTTTGTAATAGATAGCCACATTCAAAGGGAAGATTATACGGTGTTTTCATCTCGAAATTGCGATGAGACCTGCCACAAGGCGGGTAAAACCGCGGTGAGCAGCTAGTACATAAAATAAAAATAAATCGGAATTACTTTTAAGTGTGGCTGTAGTTATTTCATTCAAACATAAAGTCATTATATACACGTAATTATTATTATGTTGTATATCTCAATATCTACATGCATCAAGTCATTTCAAACAATAGGTTTTCCTTGTCATAACTGCTTAGACATTGACAATGAAGGTTTTAGACGTAATGTCTTGGTCGCTTAGAGTTGCTTAGATAACTTACACAATCCTACTTATACCTATTATAAATGCGAAAGTTTGTGAGGATTATGTATGTATGTATGTTAGTTACTCTTTCACAAAAAACTACTGGATGAAACTTTGCAGTCATATAGATTATTATACATCAGAATAACACATGGAATGCATTTTATCCCGAAATTCCCGCGGGAACGGCTACAACGCGGGTAACACCGCGGGGCGCGGCCTAGCCGTTTCCGGCTGCAGTGAGTTGCAGGTTGCAGTGAACTGCAGTGAGCTGCAGTGGCTGCAGTGACTACCCAATTTTTGCACTGTCCACACAATGTGCGAGCACAAACAGGATACGTCAGGGTACCGTTGTCAAAATTATAGTGTATGTTTGAAAGTGGTTTAGTTTTGAGTTGGTCACGTTTTAGATCTAGTTCTTGCTAGGTAATTGATACAGATATTTTATCTAAAGAGCGTCCCTGAGGTATGCTTGTGTAGGTACTTATCTATATACATACATACACATTGTCTTAGTGCATCATGGTCCGCGTCAAATCCTGTCAAATTGTCTTCGATGTAGCGACAGTATGGCAGGTTTAAGTAAACAGAGAAGACCATTGATGGTTGTTCGCAGTAAGGTATGTCAAATGGTGTAAACAATGATCTTGCCGACGGTACTGATATCAAAATACACTAAACTCATAAAATATGTTAAGGTAAATGGCACCTTTACCATTCGTATTCCAATATCTATGAAAGAATATCGATAAAAATACATATTTAGATGGTATGAGTACTCAAAGTAAATATAGGGAGTTATAAAAAATAACACCGAGCTTCCATAGTAGGGGTTCCATAATATTTTATTACTACACACTATTGGAGCCTTGGAAAAAACACATTTTATTTACCTACCCATGTATGATTCGGTTAAAAACATACCACAATACTTACAGGTAAAAAAATACAAAAGTACAAAAAATACAGGTGACATTTAATGTCACAACACCTCCTTAACAGTGTAAAATTAGGGATGAATTGCACAAAGATTCTTTATTTGATTTAGCGCCAAAACTCATTTAAAAAACAAATGACGTTCTTTTGAAAAGGTGTTCTATTTGATGCACTATAAAGTTCAATTTTGAAGGGACAGCTTTTTGTTATTATTATTATTAATTACCCATAAATGTCCCACTGCAGGGAAAAGGCCTCCCTACCCTCCTTCCACTGATCTCTATCCTGAGCTATTGTGGGCCAGTTATTATTGTGTTGGTCTAGTTCGTCCCGCCAAAGCTTGCTTTCTAGCTTTTTGTTACTTAAACATATTTATGTACTTTGTGCAATCCGCTCTGGATATCTTTACCTGTACGTCAGCCCTACAGAACGACAAAGAAGTCTAACAAGCATTAGTCATTTTATCATATAACGATGTTATTGCGCAACTTTCATACAAGTTTGTGTCAGAACATGATCCTGCGGTTGTAGTTAAGATTCAGTCACGAAGTATTAAGATAAAGGTTACAGGATGTTTGTAACTATGTAGTTTGTGATATGGATAATTATTTTATTAGTTATGTGGTTGTGTTAGTCCTAGTAATGATTACCTTATTATAATAAGCTTACCTTTATATTTGTATACATGTTAGGTTATAATTTGAGAAATGAATATAAAATATATATGGGTATATTTCAAACGAATTCACGCATGGTTAATTACACCCAAACTAAACTCTAGGTTTGAATTATTGAATATAACTGATACAATAACATATACATACGCAAATACTTTATATAAATACTAGCCGCGCCCCGCGGTGTTACCCGCGTTGTATCGGTTTCCGCGGGAGTTTCGGGATAAAATGTATCCCATGTGTTATTTTGATGTTTAATCTATATTACTGTAAAATTTCATCCAAATCCGTCCAGTAGTTTTGACGTGAAAGAGCAACAAACATACATCCATACATAGGTACATCCATCCTCACAAACTTTCGCATTTATAATATTAGTAGGATATAATTGACACACAGACAATGTTACCAACTACTATGTCGGCGCATATTGTTGACTCCGAGCGGGAATCGAACCCGTATCATTATTTATACTGAAGCCCTCGCCGCATGAAACGTACGGCGAACTAAATGTTATAATTATGCCATTAAGGAAATATGAAAGATGATTTGCCGTTTTGTTGTTCTATTTTAAATTATGATAAAAATGTTACTTCGCTATAAAAATAATAACTTATGTGGTTTACCATTCTTAGTAGAAAATCATAATGACAAGACAAATCTAGTGGTATCGTAATAATCATAATCATAATAATCATTTATTGAAATAACATGTATGTATCGTCATTATTATAGCTCACGAGCTTTATCTCACGAGCGTCTCAGAGTCAAAGTCTAGTTAATTGTACAAGCACATTGTTTAGTGCATCATGACCCGCGTCAAAATCCTGTCAAAATTGTCTTTGAAGTAGCGACAGCATGGCAGATTTGAGTAAACAGAGAAAGGTCACGCGAGATTATTCGCAGTATCATCACTACATAGTATAAAACAAAGTCGCTTCCCGCTGTCTGCCTGTCCCTATGTATGCTTATATCTTAAAAACTACGCAACGGATTTTGACGCGGGTTTTTTTAATAGGTAGATTAATTCAAGACGAAGGTTTATATGTATAAAAATTCCCAAAATTTTCACGGGTACGGGCACGACGTGGGTGAAACTGCGGGGCGCTGCTAGTCACTACATAGTATGAAACAAAGTCGCTTTCCGCTGTCTGTCTGTCTGTCTCTCCCTATATATGCTTAAATCTTTAAAACTACGCAACTGATTTTGACGCGGTTTTATAAATAGATAGAGTGATTCAAGAGGAAGGTTTGTATGTATAAAAATTCCCACGGGAACGGGCACATCGCGGGTAAAAACGCAGGACGCTGCTAGTAGAATATAAAAAATGATCTTGACAAAGGTACTGATAGTAACGCACACAAAGACACGTGTCTTTCCTCAATACAACCACAAGTATGACAGGGATACTGCTGAAATTAAACAAATATGCATTTTGGAAACTCCTGGAACAGTTTATTCAATCTAATAATAAGTATTGTAAACAGAATGTTTACTGCTTGTGTGGTAAACCGTATAACTATTTTCTGGTTATTTTTATCTGGGATTTGGGGTTAACTAAATTACAAATAACATTTTCCTTATAGCAACACTATCAAGTTCCGTGCGCGAGCGCTTAGCGTGCGGACGTATGTTGATAACTGGATGCAGTGCTTACTTATCGGACATAAAGTGTGTGAAATCAAGTGAGTCAAAATGGTACAATGTAAAAAGTGCAAGCAGTATGTGTCGATGGCGAAAGATGAAGTTGTACGATGCAAAGGATCTTGTGAAGCAATCTTCCATAAGAAATGTACTAAAAATATCAAGTCGTTCAATCACAAAGAAGTATGCGAAGAGTGTCAAAAGAGAGACTCGCCTGGGTGTAGCTCAGGAAGAAAAACTCGACCTGGACTAGAGGTTGACCCAAATGACCTCTCGGTTGAAGCCTTGCTGCAGCAAGTAAATACGAAGCTGAGCATCATATACACCATCGAAAAACGGTTTGAGGAACTCAAAGACACTGTCGAGTTCTACGCAGAGCAATACCAAAGAATGTTAGAATTTAAAGAAGATACTGAGAAGAAATGCAAAGCGCTGGAACACAAGAACATATACTTGGAAAAGCAAAATATGGCATTGGAAGAAAGAGTATTGGAGTTGGAGCAAAGGGCTAAAGACAGAAATGTTGAAATAATGGGCTTAGAGAAGAAAGAAGATGAAATGGTGATGGAAACTGCGAAAAATATGTCGAAATTACTAAAAATAAAGCCAGATGATATTTCTGATGCTAAGAGGGTAGGCAAGGAAAAAAATATTAACGGAAAAATTTATCAGCCGCTTATCGTTACCTGTCGGAATAAAATAACCAGGGATAAATGGATAGAAGCGCGTAAATCCATAATAACAAATGGGCAACTGTATGATAACAACAGCCAAGAAAGGATTTACATTCATGAAGATCTGCCTAAATACAAACGTCAGCTGTTCTGGAACGCAAAGAATGAGCTAAAACACAAGTATAAATATATTTGGGTGCAAAGTTCAAATATACTGGTAAGAAGAGAGAATGAGAAGAAAATACTAAGAATTAGAAATGAGAAGGATATTGAAGTTCTAAAAAATAAATAAATAATGCCAGTATACATTGTACAGATATGTAAGTACCAAAATCTTGAAAATTCAATGATGCACCTATCAAGTTCAATAGGTTTGTAGATTCAAACGATTTTTGTAAATCATTACATATGAAAACAAATAGATTTAACATATTGCACCTAAATATAAGATCGCTAAAGAAACACTATAATGAGCTCTTGGTCTTATTGAACAGCAGTTTTAATCACCTGCATATAATAATACTATCTGAAATAAATATAAGAAAAGATGAGTTAGATTTGTACCCGCTACCAGGCTATGACAATAAATTTGCCTATACCAGAGAAAACCAAAGAGGAGGTGGTGTTATTATATATGCGAAGAGTTGTTTAAACATACAATTTGAGGATTTGCTATGCACGGTGGCCGAGGGCCTATATGGAAAGGTGTTTATAAACAACGAAACAATACATATTATTGCTTTGTACAGACCGCCAAGAAAGTGCAAAGAAAGTTTTATAACGCAGTTGGGCATTTTATTACGAAACATACCTAAGAATGAGGAAGTTATTGTAATCGGAGACACAAATATCGATATTTACAAAGATAAAAGCAATGTAATAACAAGTAAATACATAACTACATTGTCAGAATTGGGCTTACAAAGCGCATTGCCGAGTACAGAGATAACGCGGGAAGAGATCGTCGACGGCCGGCTGGTTGCGTCGTGCATTGACCACGTATGGGTGCGAGCGAGACGGGGGATGTATGCCGACAACGCGACGGACGGAGCTGACACTAGCGCCTGCGACTCTGAATCTTTTGTGTTGGAGTGCACTATATCGGACCACTATGCTGTAGGTATATCTATGAATATGCCACAACGCGCTAGCTGTGAAAGTAAACACGAGTGTAAAACTTTTTATGATGAGAAACTTATTGTGTCTAAATTGACTAATTATGACTGGGCTAAACTTTTACTAATTACGTGCCCATTAATCTTGTATCAAAACATATGTTCTATTTTTAATGGTATTTATTCAGAATGTCAAAAGGTTTCTATAGTCAAACGAAAGCGAGTAACGCAACCGTGGGTCTCTAAAGAGTTGTACAGTATGTTAGTGAAACGAGACGCCTTATTTCGTGAGTGGAAATCCTCCTGTAATAATATGAACAAAAGATTATTATACACCAAATTTAGAAATAAAGTAAATAAGGAAATAAACATAGCTAAAAACAAATATAGACAAAATCAAATAAAGTTATGTAAAGGAGATTATAGGAAAATTTGGCAAAATGTTAATAGCTGGATAGGTAGAACGAAGCCTACTTTGGATAGTGTTATTATGAAATACATGGGGAAAACCAATAATTTAAAAAATATATGTAATACATTTTCTAAAACATTTACTAAAGAGATTGTGGATTTAAAGCACTTCTGTAATATAAAACTATTGGATAGAAAAACGTATGTAAACTTAAGTAATGTATCCTTCAGATTTATTAAACCCTCTTCGATAGACATTTGTAAAATAATTAATACACTGAGTAATGAAAAATCTCCTGGTTTTGATAGAATAAGAGTTAAAGACCTAAAATGTATTAGTAAAGAAATTAGTCCAGTGTTGGCTCATTTTATAAACATTAGTGTCTCAACGGGTTTGTATCCAAATATGTTAAAAAATGCGCTAATTAGGCCTATTTACAAAGGGGGTAGTCATAACGACTATAGCAACTATAGACCGATTGCTATATTGTCTGTGATTAATAAAATTGTTGAGAAGGTAATTGTTGGCCAAATATGCTCGTTTTTGGAAAAATTTAGTGTACTTACACCCCACCAGCATGGTTTCAGAAAGGGGCGCAGTACTAGCACAGCGCTTAATAACTTTTCGGAGTTTATAAATGATAGCCTAAACAGTGGAAAACAAGTTATAGCTCTTTTTGTAGACTACAAAAAGGCTTTTGATACTTTGGATCATAGTGTGCTGCTCCAAGCTATGGAGGAGTGTGGGGTGGGGGGTAAGGTCATTAAATGGTTCCATAATTATCTTTCTAACCGAGCAATTAACACAACGATAAATGGAACGGTTGGTGAAAGTGCAAGTGTGAAGTTGGGGGTGCCGACTGGTTCGGTTTTTGGACCTATTGGGTACACAATGCTGGTTAATAGTGTAGTTAACGTCGTTAAAAAGTGTATGGTGTATATGTATGCTGATGACATGTGTCTATTATACGCATCTGAAAATATAGAAAGTTCACGATTTGCAGTTCAAGAAGATTTTGATAGGATAGTAAAATGGGCACATGACAACGGCATCATAATAAACCTACAAAAGACCAAATGTATGCACATTTTTTCCCCATACAACAAAAAGGCCAAAAGTGTAAATTATAATGATATAAGTATAACTGGTCACACTTACGATTGTTTACATGGTAATAAAATAAATTGTCATTGCTCGAATATAGAATATGTAGAAAAATATAAATATTTAGGTTTAGTGGTTGATAAAAACTTTAACTTAAAACAGCATATTGAGGAATTGTGTACTAAATTAAGAGCTATTTTGAGTAAATTCTATCAACTTAAATATGTAATAAGCAAGAAAACTCTTCGTACTGTCTATTTTGCCTTGGTGGATTCACTGATCAGCTACGGTATAAGTGTGTACGGCCGTACCTATACTTCCTATACTAAAGATATCTATGATTTACAGACAAGATTTATTAAATACCTAGTAAATAAAAGCGATAAGAATAATTGTAGAAGGGATTATAGAAAATTATATTTATTAACTAAGATACTACCTGTAGATTTAAAACTAAAATACAAAATAGTAATCGATTCCTATTTTAATAATGACCTAAAAATTCCAGTGGCAAATAAATATAAGACCAGAGGGGTGAGGGAGCGGAAGTTTATAGTCCCTAAATATAAAAATTGCTATGGGAAGCGTTTAAATAAATATGTGGTACCGGTCCTATTCAATAATGTTGCCTGGCTGAGAGGTGAACCCACATTATCTAAAAATACACTTAAATTTAAAATAAAGAATTATTTGCTGGGCCGCATTGAATAACATGTTGTTCAATGCGACTCAGCAAATAATTTTTGTTTACGTAGTTTATTAGGATTATTCATTATGTTATTAGATAAGTAGGAACACGCAATGTTATATGTATAAGCGTAATTACTTGCCAACAAACTTATATAGTTTGGCAAGAGATAATTCTTTGTAAAGTGTGTTTCTTTGTAATATTAAAATAAATATAAAAAAAAAAAAAAATATCTACGGTACTTGGTTTTACTCTTGCCATAGTTATATTTACTTGTTTCCGTATGAAAGCAAATTCGTCGTTCTACTATAAATTATTTATAAGTCAGGTTGCTTCATCACAAATAATAGTAAAATAGGTGTACCTACGAGATCTCTCACGGTCCATAGAACAAGTAAATACAGAACACTTTGGTGAAACGCAATAAGTCATGTTACGCGGTTTGGTCTGGCCAATATCCGCCTAATACCGTATCGAGCTGTCACAGTTGCAATAACAGACGGATTACATTCGAATCGTACGTCCGTATTTCCGTATTTCCGTACCTACTTGTTATAAAATGCATAGGCAGCACTTTGTGAATTTTAGTAATGGAGGTAATAATGTTCCCTTGATGTGTAAACCGATGGTATCTGAAATTGACAAATGAAAATCATTATACAGTTACAGTGTATCGTATATTAAGAGTATATTGTAGTGTTAAGCAACGTGCAGTTTTGTCGCTACTTGGATGGGTGGCCGATAGTGACATTTCTATCTGAGCGCTACCGTGCTTCGGAGGGCACGTAAAATTGTTAGTCCCGGTTATTCAAATCACAAGCGCAAGACACACGTAGTGTGCGTGCGAGCCGGGTGCAGGCCAGTGTGTCATCTATACTATACTAATACATATTATAAAGAGGTACAATTTGTAAGTTTGTTTGTTTGTTTGTTTGTATGATCAAGGTAATCTCAGGAATTATCATTCAGTCAGACATTCAGTCCGATTTGAATAATTCTTTTTGTAGTAGATAGCCACATTCAACGGGAAGGTTATAGGCTATTTTTCATCCCGAAATTCCCACGGAAACGGGTACAACGCGGGTAAAACCGCGGGGCGCTGCTAGTCTTTCATATAAATACAAGGAATACAAGAGCACGCGACCCGCACCCGGCACATAACCGCACTATGTGTATCTTACCCTTTAAAGCGGTAAGATATTGAGACCACAATATTGGTCATAAATAACTTTTCAACTTTTCCTCAACAAAACTCCATTCAGTCATCAATTATGCAAACAGTGTTCCTGTTTGTCATTCTAATCGTGGTCAAATATTATCACGTTTTTTAATTAAAGTTTGTTTGTCTGAAAATTGTAAACTTGATCAACATTCAGAAGCCGTAAATGCCCTTTAAAATTGGCCATCGACCATCGCTTATTAATATAATATCGCTTATTAATATATTAATACATATATCTTGGTTATTTCTATCGCTAAACCATGTGATCCGTGATCCGTGAACACTACTCATTTTGATCTGAAACTATTTACAGATATACTTCCCTTTTATTTTACATTTTTATTTGACGTTTCGGCCCTTTTACAGGAATCGTGGTCACAGAAGACTAAAAGCGAAGTGTATCCGTAAACGTGGTTTCAATTCAAAATGAGTAGTGTTTAGAGTAAGTATCTCAACAAAACCTAAAGAAATTAAATTTACCGAAACGGTAGGAATTAACAATTTCGCTCTCGCACCACAGCTCAACTCCAACGAGATGCCTTAGCTCTTGCAGCGCAGGTGTTAAGCAAGATTTACTGTCAAAACGGATGATTAAACCAATTATTTTAAATCAGGTAAGAAAAGATGCACGCTATCATGCTTTTTCCAGTACAATCTCCAAAATCATAAATACCATATTAATCTTTCATTTCAATTAAATACTCCGTGCAACGTTCCGTCAAAATTACTTTTGGAACATAATGTTCATAAATTAATAACGATATGTTGACTACCGATTTGAAGGCAATTTTGGGTTCAATTAGGCATCTGCCAACTAACGTACTCATTCTAGCAAAATCAAATGAAAAGCAAATGAGATTTTAACGTCAAACTAAGTCAGTTTTCGAGAAGATTCGGGTTTCGAAAGACAGTTAGGGGCTACAGAATTTAGCGTTTTGGTCAGTTGGGAATTATCAAAGAACGGGTGTTAATGGGTCACGTTAATTAATGCACTACAGACCCTAAATATTCCGGCTCGATTGCAAATTCAGTTCCAAAATATTCGAAACCTGTTGAAGTGTAAACTTTGACCTAGAAAACGATTATTAACGCTATCAGTTCAGATTCAGATGCAGATTTATTTTACTACCCAGAATGAGGTACATTTGTTCTTATGTATTTATTTTGTCAATACATTTAAGAGGTAAGTAAGTAAGTATTAGCCTGTAATGTCCCACTGCTGGGCAAAGGCCTCTCATCTCACTGAAGATATTAGTACAGTGAGGAGGATTAGGCGTAATCACCACACTCGCCTAATGCGGGCTGGTGATAAAACCCGAGCCATTGAAAAGTAGGAAATATATTTTTGCTCGACCCGGGAATCGATCCCGAGACCTCAGTCTTGGCAGGCGAGTGCACATACCACCGTGACTTATATTAGGGGTAGAGGTACGTAAGTATATAAATATCTAAAGACTTCATTTTCGATTCCAATGTGCAATTGCATAAATGTCATAAAACCTATTTGACATTAGTGATTGACGAATAATAAAAATAAAAACGCAAGTGAAACTAAAATGCGTATACATATGCGTTCTAACTTATATACATAGATTGTAATATACTTAATGTATGTTTGATAAAAAACAATAAAAATATCTGCCAAAAAACAATTTTATTTTTACATTTATTACAAAAACATTTTCCGAAAACAGTGTGAAGTATTATTTAAATGTACGAGATGATTATAATGGATGCGAACAATCATTTTTAATTAATGAAAATGCGAGCAAAGCAATCACGCAGAAGAGGATATCGAACGCGCACAATGGCTTGAAGTAGATATAAGTACATATCATTATTATTAAAATAGCCTTGTTTATTTACGATGAATCGTGGAACGGAGGCACGTTTAGCAGAAGTTCCTTAGAGACAAACAAATATGCAAAGAAACACAGTCAAATATAACATATTAAAGCAGTACAGTCATTTAGGTCTTCTTCTTCATCGAGTGGATGGTCAACCTGACCAATCCTGGTGTCAGAGTTATTGAGCCGCCAAAGGCCTATGACTTGGCTCATGTAACGACTACTATCATGTTTGGGAGTTTGGGAGAGTACAGGAGAATAATTTGCACGAAGGCAATGAACAGTTGCGTAGGTGGGCTATGCATGAAATGTGATTGACATTCCCGCAATATGAATCTCATCAATCATACTTTGTCAGTTATTCCCGGAAGGTTTATTTTAGGAATATTCAGGGCATACTATCAAACTGTATGCTATTATATTCTTAGCATGTGTGAAGCAAAGGTCCCGAAATTCAGTTTCTTTATTCAAAAACTGGTGTATTAGATCCTTATCCCTAAATTGTATTATTCTAAGTAAGTAAGTAAGTAAGTTGAAGAAGGTTAAAGGTTTCTACCCATTACCACAGATTACTAAATAGTACTACGTCCATTACACCGTATCATACCATGACCGTGCTATGAACGTTTCAGCACCGGCAAAATATTAGGTGAGAATAGTCTCATACTTTTCTGCCTGACACGTTCATAGCACGGTCATGGTATGATACGGTGTAATGGGTGGAGGCCTTAATGGCCAACCCTGGCGGTGTCGGAGTTTTAGTCCGCCTACAGGCCTCCAAAATGATCTAAAGATTGAAATAACTGGATTTATTATTCAGATTTTTTTATAAGCTAATCTTTAGCTGAGATTTCTAGTTAACATTCCTCGTCACAGCTTAAATATTCAATAAATAATGCAACTTTTATATTGTTCAATTAAAATATGGAACGATGATTCTATAACAGGTGCTGTATATTCAAGAGAGAGGATCCAATATTTCAAGTAAGTGCTGATACTTTGTAATACTTTTGCTATTAATAGATATAGAATAATAGACTCTGTCTTCAAAGTTCCTTATTAAAAAAAACTGAACATAATATACGGAAACTAAATGAATTTAAATTATTATATTGATACTTTTGACAACTCATTGTCAAAATTTAATGTATTGTCTTGCGTACGGCAGCTTGAATTTAATTTCTGTTTGAGTATTCTGGCATAAAATCTCTCTTATATAAGGAAAAACCAGTCGGTTACACACTTATAACAATCCGGACAGCCAACTTACCTTGCCCATCGTACAAAGTATACCTAGTTTCAATAACTACTTTATCTAACCACTTCAAGCTATCAGAGAACACTTAACGCAGTGGAAATGAGACGGGGTCAAGCACTGATACCCATTCAAAGGGTATAATGAACTCATGTTGGAAACGAAGAATTTATCTATACTAATATTATAAAGAGGTAAAATTTGTAAGTTTGTTTGTTTGTTTGTTTGTTTGTTTGTTTGTATGTTCGAGGTAATCTCAGGAATTATCAGTCCGATTTGAATAATTCTTTTTCACATTCAACGGAAAGGTTATAGGCTATTTTTATCCCGAAATTCCCACGGGAACGGGTACAACGCAGGTAAAACCGCGGGGCGCTGCTAGTAATCAATATTTTTCTATTAACTTTACATTGTTTACGCTAGTTATTTCGAACTAGCGACGCTAAAAGACGTTATGTATGTGTGTGTGTGTGTGTCTGTGGCATCGTAGCTCACAAACGGATGGACCGTTTTCGATGCGGTATTTTTCATTCTCCTTCTCCTTTTATAATATACTCAATTGGATTTTTTTCCGTTTTATCTTCAGGTTATTTTTACCTTTCCATTTTTGGTGAATACGTTGGTTAAATTAATAGAAAAAAACAAAGTTAAATACATCTATATTTTTATTTTCAAATGTTTGACATGAATAACATTAAGTTATCTATACCAAAATTATTGTACCATCAATTAAAAGATAGCTAATTTCCGTACAAATTAACTCGTTGGCTTTATTTCGATTAGATTTTTTTTAATGAACTATCTCAGATGAGTGTTTATACAATAATTTCGGTATAAAGATAATTAGGTACATTAACATACATAGATTTAACCTAAAGCTTTACTTACACAATTCTTAAATGTATTCAATTTATAAACTTTAATATTATTTACATACATATACATTGATAACTTTAATTTTAAAAGATATTTTTTATTTTATTTACAAATTCTTTGGTCTTTTCCAATAGTGTAACTAAGTAATAATAAAATTTTAAAGTAAACGAAAAATTAAACAAACCATGTAATGCAAAAAAAAATGCAATAGAACTTTATGCATCAGCAGTGTAATTAATTAAAACAACAAAACATTTTAAAAGATATTCTGTCGTTCAACTTTTAAACTTTGACATTTGACATATGTCATCTATCTATCACATTTGCTGTCAACGTCACCTGTCAAAAAGTCATTCGTGTCTCTAATTGTCATTATGGTGACTCCATCAGTGCTATTCCTTGATATGATGTTGCTCTTCTTTTTAGTGCTTCCGTAATCGTAGTTTGATATCACCACACTCTCTGTAGGGTTCCTGAAAGTTTGTAAAACGATAACTGTCGTTAGATTATGATGGATTGGTATTTGAGGGTCATTTGACACTATTGAAGAGCAGTGTTGAATCCAGGGTTTTAGTTTGGGGCTAGACTCTGGTGAGCAGGATTTTATCAAAAAGGAACATTTGGAGAAGATTCTAACTGTCGCACTCAAAGTTATGAGAGAGAAAGAGAGAGTATGAATCCTTAAGGGGGGTTAGTGAGTGATTTCTGACATGACATAATATGTAAAAAATACGTCAATTTAATTGTCGATTTTGTTGACGTCTCAGAGTACGGCAGATATAATATTATAGGAGGTTATGACAATATTAGAGGCATCATATTACCTCCCCTTCTAAGATCATTTAATAGTTCCTCTACTTCGATCAACAATACACAACTAGATATCGGGTCCGATGAATGAATCCGTTCCCTACATTAATAGTATCCACCAAAGATACGTCAGGCTAGCGGGAGGATAATATCCATCAATGGATTCCTTTTATAATTCTAGTCTAGATCGCCTTTTGGTTTATTTATTTTTCCATTTGCTATAATTAAAGCTGGTATGTCTTTTAATTACGCTTTCTATTGAATCGTATGATATGCTCGTAGTTTAACTTCAGTGTTTTTTTAAAGTTAACTGTGTCTGAGATGAGTTATTCAGCGTTATTTCTATCAGAATTCAAATAACATTACTGGTTGGCTCAGTTAGAATTCTTGAGAAAATGGCTCGTATTGAATAATATTATGACACGAAAATTCTATCGCTGTATCCATGAGCACTAATTCTACGATCTTAATAATACATAAAGCATGAAACTCATATTTTTTTATAACTTTATGTGTAGTTAACCTATCTTAATATAAAAACTGACAAACAAATGAATGAAAATTATATATTTTAAAAACGTATACACACACAGTTCTGCGTGCAATAATCACTTGAACTATCGTTATTCACATAAAGTTGTAAGTATCGTATCTATGACATATGTATGATCACAAAGTGACGTAAAAACAAAAGGCTATCAATCGACAAGTAACAGTGCAAAACAAAATTAAGTCATCGACCGGTGTTTAAACAAATAATCTGTTAATAAGTAAGCACATACGTTAACGTTAAATTAATCACTCGTAATTCAACGAGTTACGTAAACGAATACAATAAATGTTACAATGTGTATTTTATTCCAATTACGTAAAATTATGTTTAACTTAATGTTACAGGATGTGCTTTTAATAACCTTTGTCGTGGGTGTGTAATTGTTCCAATTTGCTTTCGACTGTATAAATGTTTAAAGTGCGTAATTCAAGTTATTTTAAGGTAAATTGGAATTACTCGGTTTATTCTGAAATTACGTTACGAAATTACGTTACGAAATTACGTTACGAAATTACGTTATATATGTTTAGGTTCTAATAGTATTACTCTTGATTACCTGATCCGGTCATGTTCCGATTATAAAATGAATTCAATACAATCTACGAATTCGATTTCAATCTAAAATTTCTATTGTCGTTAAAGAGTAGAGTATGTACGTACAAAGTGTAAAACTAGACTTTACATAATACCTCTAATCAACCTATTTATTAATGGGTGATTGCTTCGATCAACAATACACAACTAGATATCGGGTCACGTACAAAATCAAAGCTAAATACTGTCCGCGTGGATGACGTGTGACAGCTTATTTTGTTTACTACCGAACTGAATCAAAAGTTTTAAAACAGTTCGAAGCTGAACCTAATTACAACCATGACACCTAGCAATAAAGTAGCAAATCTTATGAATAAAATAAGAGCTTACTTTTTAAATGAGGCCTTTTTTTCAGGCCGATACGTATTTTTTGCGCCGATCCGACATCTAGTTGTGTATTGTTGATCGAAGGGTGATTGCCACTAACTATGCTAATAATTATTCAGTATAACTAAGCTTATGTAGTATACGCATAATTACTTGGATGAAACAGATTGAGAAACTCTCCCTAGTTTTTCTAAAGTCAATAATTTTGTCCTAATAATAAATTATTACTATTGGATTCAATTAAAATGGAAATTCCCGTTCAATAAGTTCAAATGTATAACTAGGTGGACTAACCCTCACTTGTCTAACCTGTTACATCGATTCCTGTGGGTACTCCTGAAGGAAGTCTCGCATATAGCTGTTCGGGAGAGCCGGGAGCTGCAAGTAGGATGGAGTGCACTTCGTCGACAACACAAGTACCGGTCGAAATGTTGCCGAAAGACGCCACTGACGCAGTACAGAGCTACTGGGTTGACGCATGAGTTGAGGAAGCTGGAACAAAATTAATGTGTAATAGCGAAGTATCGGAATTTGAAAATATCGATTTTTCAGATAGATCCTGTCTATTTTTTAATCTTTTATTGATAGCGTTGGATAAATCTACGGTAAAGGTCAACACTGCGTTAAGCGTGCGCCCGTTGCGGCTGTTCACTTTTGTATGACACCGCACGCGACGGTTCACTTTTGTATGAAGCCACACGCGGCGGGCGCACGTCGCGGGCGGCCGCGACTGTTTACTTTTGTATGAAACCGCGGCGTGCGCACGCTTAACGCAGTGTCGGCCCTTCTAATATCATCAATGCTATCCATAATATGTTTGGAAACATTTTAATTGTCGAAATTGATTAATAATTACTATTGTTTTACTTAATAATATAATGTCTATAAGATTGTATACATTTGAACGATGAAATACATAATAGTTTGCAACTTGCTTCGTCTTAAATCAATGCAAGTTTTCTTCTTAGAGAAGCCATATTCTCAGACCACGTAGAACAGACTTCAAACTGCAAAGTTGTATTATTAGATTTTGTTCTGCACCAGCGACCTAACCTTACTTCGTTGTACCACTCGTGGCGTAGTTTGAATAGGCAATGTTAGTTTATTGCGACTGTTAAGCAACGTGCAGCTTGGCCCTTGGATGGGTAGCCGATAAAGGCATTTCTATCTGAGCGCTTCCGTGCTTCAGCGGGCATTCGGTCCCGGATTTTTCAATCGTCGGACCATGTCGGAGGCTTTTAGGGAGTCTAAAAACTTCAACAATAGGATTGGCCACTTAAATACTCCAAATGAATGAAAGAGTGTACTATTGTAATGAGTATTGTATATATTATGGCTGTGGAAAATATAATTTAAATTGAAGTTTCTGTAAAAGGCGTGTAAACCAAATAAAAAACTAAAAATCAAACACGTCAACTTAATTATATCAGTATAGATGTTTGATCTTCAAATACGTTTTTGGATGGTAGGTAAAGTATAAACATATTAACCACATCACCCCTGGGTGTGGTTTAAATGTTTGCCAAAACTTTCCTTATCAATGTTTGTAAAGTGACTTCTACGTGTCAACTAACATGTAAAGCGAGGAGACACTTCTATTGACGAACGTGGAGCAGAAAATTATGTTTAGAAATACCTAATATACTAAAGTCACAGTATAAGAATTGAAATTCTCGTTTTCTCCCTAAAAAAATACCCTTTGAGAGATGTAAAAATGACAAGCACAAGTTTCAAAATCACTATTATACAGGGTGGCTTTTGTAAATCAGCATCGGCAAGGCTACAAGAGTTTTTTTTCTTGGAACCACGTCACCGTTTTTTGAAAATACCTATTCTTCGCCAGTGAATCGAACCGAGGAAAATGTTGCTAAGAAATGCTCCTTAACAATCGCAATTAGCTCATATCGCGTAGTTACCAGTGCAACGCTACAAAATAAGATACGTGAACTATAAAAATATCTTCAAACCTACCGAGTACCTATCTTCCTAACAAAGCCGGGACGCTAAACCTAAGCTTACGAGTAAGATGGTCATTAAAGTGTTCGCCTCGCTCTGTTATAACCACGACAGAACTTGGAATATAAATAATAATATACTAGCAATACCTAGCGGCTTTATTCGTGTTATACTTATTTCCGTAGAATACCTAATTGGTGATAAAAGAAACCTATATCCTTTATCAGGTTCAATTTTTTCTCTTTACCAAATTATATTGAAATCAGTTCAGCAGGAAAGCACATAATAACATGATTGCGGATAAAAGCAGGCTATTTCTTTTGGCAATGTATAATTTATTTCTATACCTTTTTTAAGTTGTTTAATAAGTTTGTTTCTTTTAAAACGAAAAAAACTCTACATATTTATCAAATTCGTAAAATATATCTCGGATCTTTTTGTAGAATACAAAGTAATAAGCATCGCTAACAAAATAACCCTAACACAAACAAATTCATACAACGTTGAAAATCCAAGGATTTATTTCTGATACAAAAAGTTCTTTTAAGCGTTAATATCTGAGGGAAAAAGGGGTGAACTTAAAAAGCTTTTGAGAATTTCTACACAAGAATAAGTGAAGCAGAATATTCTTTGTTTGAGATTAGGCGTACAGGTATAATTGTGACACCCTGTATAACTGTTTAACGTTTATTATAAGTACATGTGGGATGCTATGGTACAAAAGACGGCGATGTTGATACATTTTTTTATAAGATATTGATAATTAAACTAGTCCCGTAATTTATCCTGTATTGTACTGGTTCCTGTGGGAATTTCGGGATATACAAAATCATTTAAGATAAGGCCAATTAGAACGGTTTTTCTGAGAAACTATAAATTATTCGGAAATTAGGTTTTATAAAATAATTAAGAAAATTATTATTTTCTTTTAAAAATTTTTGAATAGAACTTTAAATACCTTTCGGTTTCTAATAAAAAAATCTAGGAAGTTTTCTATTCAGTAAACATCGATCTTAAATATTTATTGTACTAAGTTCACTACAAATGTTGCAAAGTTATGGGACCTTCTAGATCGAGCGTCATAAACTAACGCTCGCAAGTATTCTTCAACTGTTGAAGATCTAATAAAGAAAGACAAATTGTATCATTTGTCAAAAGCACACACCACCACCAAGAACCACTGTTTTAAATTCACCGCGTAAACTTAGAAAAATCCCCTACCATTTGCTCAGAACTCACAATTTCCATATACATTACATACCTTAGACAGAATCCGATTATTCGGAGCGCGTGAGTGTAATCATTGTAGTCGATCAGTGCAGTTGGAGATAGATGATACCACAACTCGAATGCGTGGTAGGGGAGGAAGCAGATGAAAAATACTGAAACAAAATTAGTTTTGAAACAATTATTTTTCTTATTTCTTTGAAATCTGTGTTGTTCATTCATTTGTTGCTTTACATATTTTTTTATTATTTTTACATTACAATTAAGTTCAACCAAATCTTACATACAAAACTACTATACATATCAATGAAACAGTTACAATAAAAAGTGTTAAACCACTATAAACCACCCTAAACAGGTTACAGTGAAGTAATACAATATTTACGACCATCCAAATATTAAACATAGTTCTGTGGTCGTTACTCCATTAGCTTTATGACACTTATCTTCCGGTTAACATGCCAAGTCTTTGAGGCCACGACCTCTCAATTGTAACCATTAAATAAATGGGATATAAGACAATGTATGAATAAGACATTTGTAGTTCTTTTGGCGAAGCTCGCAAAATGACGGTAGAGTTTATCTGAAGTAGGATAATAAATAATGTAATGTTCCTAGGACCACAGAAGTTTTGATACGTTTTCTTAGATAATAGTGATATAGATATAGGAAAAACCTATCCTAGATTCTCATTCTATTAGGAAAAGAGCCAGACCAAGAGTAGGGGTAAATCTTATAAATTATGTGGGATAGAATTGTGAGACGGGCGTCTGCTGACCACGGCCTGCGGTCTACCACAATGTGTCTAAAGGACAAGCCTAGAGCCTGAACACACTATAGTTAGACAGTATCCTGATCACCACACTAGAGACAATATCTAACACCCTTTTTTAAAGTCAAAGTCAAATATTTTTATTCAGTTTTGGCCCCATAGAGGCTCTTTTAAACGTATCATCCATTCGGAAGAACATCAGCAGAGAAGAATGGGCAAGAAACTCTGCTGGTAATTTTTTAAATCAAGTTATAATACAATTTAATACTAATAAGTATAGATTATATGTCAAAATCAGGTCGTGTTGCTGGCGCAGGCATTTGACTCGCTTACACACACTTTACTAAATAATATGTACCGCAACTGATAAAGACAGATTCGTTTCTCTACGCTAACAAGTCAGCTGGCCTGCTTGCAGCCAGTAAGCTCACTCACTGTCACTGAAAAACCGAAGAGTGCGTAACCTTCATAACTAATTCGAAATTTAAAACAAATAAAATAATTTGACAAAATGAAATATAGGAGCAAGTTGATTTTATGGAGTTTCTTGTTCGTTCAAACTTCAAAACAATTCGAAATTAAGTTTTGGGGTGGTTAGGGTTGTAACGTAATAACAAAGTAAATTATTTCCCAAAACGTTTGTTCAATATTTTTGTTGTTTTTTACACGTGCCAAAAGTTTGTAACTGGCCTGTAAGATTGATAGAGCAAAGGGCTCGACGGGTGCCATGATGCTAGTGCCACAACGACTAGCGATTGTGTTTTAAAATTGGGAGAGGCCGCAAAGTGCTTACAATATTGGACGGGTATTGAGAACACTTTTGATCAGCGGTGGGAGGATACATTTTGAGAAAAAAAGGGATGCACAACCACGACCACAAGTACAGTTAGTTGTGTAAAGCGTTAGGGAGACTTTTGCCCAGCATTAGGACGAAATATGTTGGGAAAAAAATATCAAAATCATGGATACAGAACATTTGTTCAATAATATTGTTTTAAAAAAAATCTGCTGTAATTGCATATTGCATGCAGCGGACGACTAGCTGTAGTCGCTTATCCTATTCTTCTTCTTCTTTCGAGTCAATGGCGCAAAATAATTTTTAGTAATTATATTTTCCCGGACCATTAATTCACAAGAGAGAGAGGGCAGCGTCTGATACGTTTTATCCTATTACTAATTTTAATTGATCACATTCGTAGTATATACATTAAACTATTTTTCGCTTAAAACTGACAATTTACTAGCGGTGATTTTAACAGACCAACGGTAATCAATTCCCGGTTTCGGTCCAGACTTCATTTCCGCGAGATAAATTAAACCTAATCGGTAAAGCACCTTAATGATTCCTTAATCATTAAGGTGCTTTACCGATTAGGTTTAATTTATCTCGGTCTGTACCCTTGTACAGACCTTATTTCCGAATGAAATAAAATGTGCGGTGAATTTCCCGAACCTCTACCTTTGTAAAATGGTTAAAAAGGCTTATATTTTGGATTTTAAATAAAAACTATTTACTGTACACATAGTTAAATTATAAGTCAGAAGTATTATCGCCTTATTTATAAACGTTATTTAAATTAAATCACTGATAAAAAGTGTTTGTCTCTTTTGCTCTTAAGATAATAGCGTATGTATGAAAGGGTGTACTTATCCTTTGCAGGGATTATTCATAAACGCTTACGAGTACTAGCAGCATTTTGGCTATCGAATGTACAAAACATTCGATAGCCAAAATGCTGCTAGTACTCGTAAGCGTTTATGAATAATCCCTGCAAAGGATAAGTACACATTAGTGCCGATAACTTTGAGTGAGTTTGCAAATTCTTGTCAATATATATGTATGCAAACTAATTGTCATTGTCAGTAGGTTTTATAGAAAGAATACGACAAGATCCTAAGAATGTCCTACATTTCCATGAACCAAACGAAGCACAAACTTATGACGTTTAATTTGCATTCTATAATTTTTGCCTTCTCAGCTTGAACACACTCAATCAGAACAAAAATGACATGTTATCATTGTTAACTTTAGTATATGATTTTTAAGGGCCGACACTGCGTTAACCGTGCGCACGCCGCGGTTCCAAACAAAAGTGAACCGTCGCGGGCGCCCGTCGCGTGCGCACGCCGCGGGCGCACGCGACGGGCGCACGCTTAACGTAGTGTTGACCATAATACCAAGATCACACTCACCAATCACAAACAGCAGTACCATACAAGCGACCGACTTCCTCGCCTTGGCTTGCGCCTCGCCTTGCCCTCCGTGCAAAGCCCCTGGCATCTCTTTAGTACTGGCTAGAAGTCGTCGAGCCATCAAGAAGTAGAAGGAAGCTATCACTAGCAGAGGCAACCCGTAGTAGACCAGCGCTTTGATAAGGGTCATCCATCTGGAAGAGAGGGTTTTGTAGGTAAATAAGTTCGAGAAGGTTAGTAGCCAACCCTGTTTTTAGTCTTAACTAATAGAAAGATTAACTAATAGAGAGATAGAAGAGAAGTAAAAGAAAATTACTCGCCCGTAGACAAGTTTTATAGTTAACTTCTACATGTCACTTTTACAGTCATGTCTGTTACAGGAAGTATGTTGGCATGTTGGCAACAAAAGAGTCGATAATTGCGCAGTGGATAGCTTAAGTAAATCAAAGTAAATAATTTCTTCATAAAAGCTTAAATTAATATAAATAATTTCGTCATAAAAAGAGATATTACACACAATACCGCTTTAAATGAAGTAGCAAAAGTAATTCTGAATCGTTTACTTGATTCGATTTAATCAATTTAAAAATCAACAATATATTGTCATAAGCGGAATGAGTCCCATTCAATATTGATATTGAAAAATCTGTTCATTGAATTTAACATGAATATCGAATCTGATTACTTTATTATCTGATTGCAATCAATCATGTAAAATCACAAATCACTGAACGTTTATTTGATTTGGCGATCCAATTTCTTGGGATTCCGAGACACTTGATCACAAAACGTATTACTGAGATTTAACTTTATGATTTTATGTTGTAAGAATTTAGCAATCCGCTAAATTCTTACAACATTGTATCTATTGTATCTATTCCCGTAGGAATTTCGGGATGTGAAGTAGTAAAGTAAGTAAGTTAGAGTAAATTAGTGGTTAATCCTGGTGCCGAAGTTTTCAGAAGAAAGCCTCCGACATCGTCTCACGATTAAAACGACCGGGACCGACAGTTTAAAGTGCCCTCCGAAGCACGGTAGCGCTAAGAGTAGAAGTTGTGAAAGTAGCCTATAATCGTTCTTTTGAAAGTGGTAAACATATACGAGTACAAAAACCTTTCATAATTCGTAGTCTAGGAGATTAATGCATTCAAAGAAACAAAACATTCTCTCAAGGTTATATAGACTGGTAGAACCCTGCGGTTTTGCTTGTTTCTGTGGAAATATCGGAATGAAAATTAAGCGTTATAAAAACTACCTTCGTCTTTACCTACTACTAGCAGCGCCCCGCGGTTTTACCCGCGTTGTGTCCATTCCTGTGGGAATTTCGGGATGAAAAATAGCCTATGTTACTCGTGGATAATGTAGCTTTCGAATGGTGAAAGAATTTTTAAAAACGGTCCAGTAGTTTTTGAGCCTATTCATTACAACCAAACAAACAAAGTTTTCCTCTTTATAATATTAGTGTCTACCTTCTTACTGTTAATCAGTTTAAGCGAAGAAAATAATTTCGAGATTTTATATTGAGATAAAAAGCTTTTGAAAACTCATTTGCCACTTAAATTGAAAATCATTATATGTATTTAGCGAGATATATTATGCCACATAACTTTTTTACGACCACTAAATAATTGATAATGCTTTAACTTGTAGCCTTGTATCGCTTTAATAGGGTAAGACACTGTGATTTGTCTTTTTTGTTGTTTTTTCCATTATCGTGCAGAAGTTTTATAGAAATTACGAAGAGAATATATTGTAGTGTATATATGTGTGCATGTGTGGGGATAGTTGATTATTTAATGCATAATATCAACTATCCCCACACATGCACACATATAATATACACTACAATATAGACTTGTAAGTATAGGATAATACACTGATAGTGTGAACGCTGGATAGTTAGACGTTGGTTTATATATTTATATATTGGAGATGATCCGATCTTCTTCTTCTTCATCGAGTGGATGGTCAACCTGACCAATCCTGGTGTCAGAGTTATTGAGCCGCCAAAGGCCTCTGACATGAGGCTGTTCCATCCGATAAAACATTGTTACCAACAGATGGACCATGTCGGAGGCCATATTCGGTCTTGAAACTCCGACAGCAAGGTTGGCCACTGACCTACTCGATAGTACTTCACTTTAGTACTCTATAGTACTCGTTAGTACACTTACCGCCTTATTCATAAACGATATTTAACTTAAATAGTGTTTTGTCTCTTTCGCTCTTTGGCAAATAGCGTATGTCGGAAAGGGACCAACCATTTCATAGCTTAAGTGCTGTTAATAAACGTTTATGAATGAGGCCCCTAATATATGAACCCGATATCTTTCTGTATCATTCCGATAAAACTAACTACATTATTATAGACAACTAGCTGCGCCCCGCGGCTTCATGCGCTTTGTACCCGTTCCCGCAGGAATTTTGGGATGAAAAATAGATGTTGTCCGATTCTCAGGCCTACCCGATATGTACACAAAATTTCATAAGAATCGGTCGAGCCGTTTCACAGGAGTTCAATTACGCACCCCGTGACACGAGAATTTTATATATTAGATATACCTTCTCTTTTCTTACATTTCCAACCCCCATAAAAAATCCGATTTCGTCCACATATTTCCCCATCTAATTTAATTAGCTACATCACTATAAAACTGCACATTTTTCTCTTCGAAACTAAGAGGCTTTGATCATTTTTCAACCCTTTACTACGCGTTAACGAGGTCTCACCAATCAAAGACTGAAGTAGGGCACTGTACTGATATATGTAGGATATAGGCAAATCAATCAGCTACATCTGGTTATCCATCACTTAGTAAATAGGGTTGTCTTCTACAAACGGTAATTTTCTTTTTGTTACTTAGAGCGTTTTCACATTATCCGATCCGATATCGGTGTCGGACGCCGATCCGATATCGGGGTTAAGTAAAATGTATGAAATAAGTACCTGTCTTTCATATTATCCGGCCCGATATCGGAACATATTTCATACATTTGACTAAAAGCGACTACACACGACCCTAAAATCACTGGCGATATCGGGACAGCGGTAGTGGGGATGAAATCGGCTACTACTCTACACACGTCCCTGCCAGTCAGTACGAAACCGACCGTGCAACAGACTGCTCGTTGTTCCGAGATGCCGCCGACACTCACAAAACAAAACAGCAGAAAATAGGCATTGTTTTAGCACGTACTACGGTGCCACCTAACCAGAGACAAAAAAGGAAGACCTGGGTTAAAAACTGGTTGATGAAACGTCATGAACTTAGCCACATGAACGTGATGAGACATCATGTGAAATTGCTTAAATTGAGTGTTTTGTTGTCTGCGCTATAACAGTAGTAATTATAAGTCAAGTATTGGAAACATAAGTAGAATGTTACAACATTAGTCTAGAAAAACAATTATAGCCGCAAGCACGTCGTATCGTCGCGGCACTCAAGCGCAGACTGCGTAGAAATCAATCCTGATTTCGCTACACACGTACTGACAACGCTCCCTAGACGATAATTGTCCCTAAATCGTGAGCTCGCTCGGAGCGATTTAGGGATGACAAAAATCGGGTAGGATTTGCCTCCACACGAGGCGATTTATGATACGATCTAGGGTCCTCCCCACCACTGTCCCGATATCGCCAGTGATTTTAGGGTCGTGTGTAGTCGCTTTTACCCCGATATCGGATTGGCGTCCGACACCGATATCGGATCGGATAATGTGGAAACGCTCTTAGTTGTATCGATTTTGAATTGGATTAGCAAAATTGATTTGTTTGTGTTTTTAAATTGTTTTTTCTTTTCGGGTATGCGAACCGTGAATTAATTATGTACGTTATATACATATTTTTAACTTTTGTCCATATCTTATTTTTGATTGCGTATTTGTATTGAGGGAATGGTCTTGCCCACCCGTGGGACACTATAGGCCAATTCCAGTTCCGTGCACCGTAGCATCTCACGTAGCACACGGTGCACACGGTAGTCAGTGCATGGTAGAATATTCTTAAATGCGCATACCTAATTGATGGATATAATAAAACCCGATATTTAGAATCTTAATTGAGGCTGGTGTTCTAGAAAACCGTAATCAAAATATTTGAAATGGAATTAATTGAAACTAATTTGTGTCAAGCCTTCATAAAAGCCTAATTATTTCTGTTTAATGTCTGAGAAACCAATTGTACAACCGGCAACCCTACTGCTACTCAACTGGCTAGTAGGCTCAACCATAAGACGTTTCAATTGCTATAATAATTCCCGCAGGCGTTTCCCATTAAATAGTAATTATTGTTTTCACTAATTATTAATTTTGCTCCTACATTTTCATTGCACCCGTAATTTCTAGAGAAAAGGATACAATATAGCAGGTTATATTATTACGCTAAAATGTTACCGATTTCAGTAAAAAAGCACACTGAGTTTGACATATAGGATTACTTTTGTTACCGAAAATTGTACAAGATCGTATAACATACAGGAGAAACAAAAAAGCAAATATTTGAATGATATCAGAATATATTTGGTAAAAAGTAAGTTATTGTTTTTTTAAATTTTTAACATCTTTTCATTCTGACTCCAACCAGAGTTAAAGTAACCTTCATTTAAACCTATTAGGGCAGGATGTTTCAGCTTACGTTCACGCACCAGTAAACGTTAACTCAAAATGTCAGTCTCAACAGACGTATGAAAATAAAAAACGTGGCATTCTACTGACAGTCCGAATAACTTTAACAGACTCTTTGTATATAACTAACATGAAACAGCGTAAAAAATCGTGAACTTTTAACGAACGTATGTCATAATAACCGCCTTTTGAAACAACCCACCTTTAGGTTACTTTGCTATAGAAATGCCTAAGCTTTCTACTAAACTATATCCCAATCAATAAACATCTAACTTACTTATATAATATATTACCCGGACAAATTCATACACGGTTATTTAGACCCAAAGTAAGCTCTAAGCTTGTATTATGGAATCTAACCAACTGATACTACCACTTATACAAACACAAATACTTAATAGGAATATATAATTGACACCCAGACGTCGTCGCCAACAACTACGTCTGCATATATTGTTGACTCCGGGCGGGAATCGAACCCGCAACCCCCGACTCAGTAAGCGCTCTCACATGCCACTGTGCCAACGGGCTTGTCAAAAACCAAACAACCATACATAAAAAAACCTTACTTCGGATAGTTAGTCCAATCTGGTGGGTATGGCGTGCAGTAGACTATAGTGATGTTATGAGGGAGATTCATCGTGACTGTCCTTGAGAATAATGCAGCGGGGGTAGCGAAGATCAATGCTGCACCCCAGATGATGGTGGCACATACCAGAGGTAGTTTGCGGAGCTGAAAGGGAAAGAAATGTCAATTTTTTTGAAAATATTAATGTGGAAATGTCCTTAATTTAAAAAATGTATAAAACATATAATAAAGTACATTAGCCTGTAATGTGCCACTTCTGGTCAAAGACCTCTCATCTCACTGTAGATATCAGTACAGTGAGGAGCAGTGAGGACCACGCTTGCCTTATGTAAGTTGTTGATCTTAAACCCAGGAACTCAATCTTGGCAGGTGAAGCGAGTGCACATACCACTAGACCACCGAGGTACATAATAGTAGTTTATGCAACTGACATATAAGGAAGGGTATTAAAACACGAGTGTGAGTTTATGAAACGAGCGCAGCGAGTTTCATAATAGTAACGAGTGTTTTAATACCCGTATTATATGCAGTTGCATACACTACTTTATCTTCACTAATGCAATTAATCAAACAACAAGAGTAAAAGCTGACAATAGTTTTTCACGCGTACGTGTATTGTCACAGTGAACTTGCCGCCATTAAAATCTAACCAATGAGAGCGCAGCTGCGCGTAGGGCCAATCAGGAGCGAGCGAGATCTTACCAAAGAGTTTTGTGTATGTAGTTTCGACGAAGTTTTCACGTATAACCCAACTGTTTTCAAAAGCCAGCCTAATATCAAAATTTTATACAACTTGTATGAGGATTTTGACATAAGGCTCGCCAGGTTAATTGGTCGCGTTATACTGATGTTATAATGAGATTTTACGATATCGATGTGGATATTATAACATCATGTGCAATTGCTTAAATTGAGTGTTTTAGTTGTCTGCGCTATAACAGTAGTAATTATAAGTCAAGTATTGGAAACATAAGTAGAATATTACAACATTAGTGTAGATAAAACATATTATGTCCTTTATTTTAGGGAGAATTGGGCTTTTGAAAAAAAAAATGATTTTTTTTATGTACTTATTTTAAAACTTTATTATTAATAATATTGATATTTAATGCAAAAAACTTAAAAAAAAATGTTTTTCAAAAGCCCAATTGGGTACCTTTTTGAAATTTGTAAAAATGGAACTATTATGTGAGCATATTCTTTCGTAGCACCTACTTCAAACGTACAAAACGTTTTAACAATGATATTTTCTTTGCATTATATATTAAATCGAAACTAAAAAATGCAGTAAGAAAATAGATACGAGTTTGTAACCCCGTATAGGTACCTATAGGTAGGTATAGGTTATACAAAATGGTTGAAAAACTTTCTATATAACAATCAGGATCGAAATTAATTGCAATAATTTAATATACTAAACGCCCCAACTTCATCCCCTTAAAATTATACCATACATCGTTCATTTCACCAACTTTAAGACAGCCAACTTTGTCGTTGAAAATTTGCATAAATAAAATAAAATCAGGCTCCGTTTTACGCAATTTAAACCTTATTTATTATGTTCATTAGAGCTAAAGTTCTGCGGATGTCATAACCATACACGTAAACGAAATGGCTGGGTTTAGTCAAACTTTGGTACCTAACAGGTGAAACAAGGATTAGAGGGCATCGGGGGATATTTTCGTTTGAAGGAAGCAAATATATTTTATATTATTATATAGAAGACTAGCAGCGCCCCGCGGTTTTACCCGCGTTGTGCCCGTTCCCGTGGGAATTTCGGGAATTTTTATACATATAAACCTTCCTCTTGAATCACTCTATCTCTTAAAAAAACCTGCATCAAAATCCGTTGCGTAGTTTTAGAAATCTAAGCATACAGACAAACAGACACGAAACAGAGACGACTTTATTTTATACTATGTAGTGATACATACTCTGAGACTCGCGTACGACGGAAGTTACTGTTGAGCGTTCCTCAACACGTTTCGGTCCTCTCCCCGCACTCGTGTTGAGGAACGCTGAACAGTAACCTCCGTCGTACGTAAGTTCCCGTTTTAACAAATAATAAATAGACTTTTTACTGGTTAGATTTTGCAAAATAATTTTTACTAACAACTGGACAATTAAATAAAGTTTTGTTCGCGTTAAACAAGTTAAATAAAAGACTATAGTGAGCACAGGCTCATAAGTAACCCAATAGAAACCAAAATCTTCACGTAACTACATTTATGTAACTATACGACTAATAAACAAAACACTTCACCTCTTCATACGCAAACATAATCCCTATTCATTAAACCACGAAGCTAGAACAAAGAGGAGTTGCCCTAAGCAACGTAGCACTGGGATTCAACTCGGTCCTGACGTTGTCATGGTGGGCGGAGCCACTTAGGCTCCGCCCACCTGAACGCTGTAGTATGCTATCAGCGTTCCTCAGGTGCACATGTGACGAGACTCGCAATAAAAGTGTGTTTTTTGCGTTTTTAACAAGAAAAGGATGAAGTGTTGTGTTTTACTATGTCAAAGTTACTCAGACAGACGTTCTGATAATATGAGTGGCATCTCATTTCATGTGTAAGTATTTTTTTCCCCAAATAAATATAAAAGTTCTAGAACATTCTCAGCTTTCAGCGTTAAAATTCTACTACTTGACACTAGATGGCGACACATTTCGGAAGAAAATACATAAGTTTACGTATAATTTTGCAGTATTATATTGTAATAATAATACGTAAATACTAAAAACTGTTATACACTTAGTCCTAAATACCTTTTAGTAGCTAAAACAGTACTTTTATAGTTTTTATTATTATATTATTAATGGGCCGCCATCTATCGTCAACTAGAATAACTATTTTAAACTTCAGAAATATCCAGGGCCGTACTCAGATTTTTGTAAAAATTTTACCAACTAATTTAATTAAAAGTAATTTTAATTATTTTTATATGTTCGTTTTAGATTTCCATCCGACGATAATTTAAAACAGCAATGGATTACAAAACTTAATAGACCGGATTGGACACCAACAAAATACACAAAAATTTGTTCTTGCCATTTCAATGATGTCTTATTATAGTAGTTTATGCAACTGTCATATAAAGAAGGGTGTACCCGTGTTATATGCAGTTGCATACACTACTTTATCTTCACTAATGCAATTAATCAAACAAAATTTTAAAAACAAAACACATTGCGAAACATTAAATTCACGCGTACGTGTATTGTCACAGTGAACTTGCCGCCATTAAAATCTAACCAATGAGAGCGCAGCTGCGCGCGCAGGGCCGCAGGGCGCGATATTATAATGAGATTTTACGATATCGATGTGGATATTATAACATCATGTGCAATTGCTTAAATTGAGTGTTTTAGTTGTCTGCGCTATAACTGTAGTAATTATAAGTCAAGTATTGGAAACATAAATAGAATGTCACAACATTAGTGTAGATAAAATAAATAAATAAGTACATTCATGTGTTATTCTGTATAATCTATATTACTGTAAAGTTTCATCCAAATCCGTCGCGTGGTTTTTACGTGAAAGAGCAACAAACATACATCCATACATCCATCCTCACAAAATTTCGCATAATATTATAGTAGGATGCAACAGTCTAGAAAGTGCATTTGACTCGCGTTTGTATCGATACAAATGCGCGTTGACGGCGCGTATAAAAAACGTTGTGTGCAAAGGCTCTTATTTTATTACAAGCTTTTATTTAGTTTCACCTGTCCCGATGTTTGTGTGAAATTAAATCTTGCAAGTTAAATTTGGACCACTTCCCGGTTACCGATTGAGCTGAAATTTGCAACACATCTTTGGTTCTGATGACAATGCAATTAATTAGTTGTAGTCGGTATTGTTATTAATATAAAATGGCCGCCCTAACAAAATGGCGGTGTACATTTTTGTCGTTATTTATATTCGTGATCGCGATTGCAAAAGAAAAAAATGTAACATGCTTTTATTTAACAAAAATTGGGTACGTGATAAAAACGCAAAGATTTAATACAAGGTGTAAAAGATACTTAGGTATCTAGATAATTAGGTATCTACGATATTATTGTGACGAAGACAAAGAAGCTTAATTTTTCGTTAAAGGTTGCAATCTCAGTGCATACATTTATTATCTTGTTTTAATTATTATTTTATTATTTTAGTTCATTTTATTAACAAATAATAAAAGATTGTTTTAAAAAAAAGTCTTTTCATTTGATTTATTTCCCTATAAAATTTTTTTGAAGCTGAGTTTTGAGTTCTGAGTACGTCCCATCACATTAAGACTTTTGACACCTAGTGTGAAGTAGCTGAACTACGTAGTAACATCAACATCAACCTAAACTAGTAGTTTTGCTATTAGCCGATAGATGGAATATTGAGAAGTGGGCGGAGCTTAACACCACCTCAGTGCCCCCTCACCCCGCAAACTATCACGCGTCGTTTCATAGGGAAATTGAATTACCACACCTCCTCTTTGTTTTAGCTTCGTGCATTAAACCGACTTAAACCGTAAAATTATATCACCGATGCCGTACGAGTACTAAATGTTACATATGCCTTTACAAAGATACTCAAATGAAAGATACCTCCACACAAAGATATCCAAAGAAAAGGTACCTGACTTCCACCACAAAGACACCAAGATAAGTATCGGCATAGACTAATATATACATACCAGGGACAGGTAAACTTTACCCCTTTATCTAGTACTAGCAGCACCCCGCGGTTTTACCCGCGTTGTGCCCGTTCCCGTGGGAATTTCGGGATTTTTTTTACATAAAAACCTTCTTCTTGAATCACTCTACCTATTACAAAAAACCGCATCAAAATCCGTTGCGTAATTTTAAAGATTTAAGCATGCAGACAGACAAACAGTATGACAGACACGAAAAAGAGACGACTTTATTTTATACTAAGTATGTAGTGATAGTGATGAAAGGCCTTATGCATAAATGCTTATTAACAGCACCTTAGCTATCAAACGGTTTGTCCCTTTCCGACACACGCTATTTGCCAAAGATCGAAAGAGACAAAACGCTTCAAAACGTTTTAAGTTAAATATCGTTTACGAATAAGGCCAACATAACATAAGTACTTAACTAGATATAGGTAACCTTCGTATCTATCCAAACTCTAAAGGTACCTATATGAAGTACCCTTCACCTTACTATTTAAAAGGTTTACAAACACAATATCTCACCTGTAACTTTCTAAAAGGGTTAACAATAGCACAATATCGCTCCGCTGACAAAGCAGTCAACGTGAACACTGATACTCCGATGCTTATGTCCTTTCCAGTTTCGGATATCCTGCATATGAGCTCGCCCCACGGCCAAGACTCCAAGGTATATATTGTCGATACAAAAGGAACGCATATCAGTATTACCAAAAGGTCGGCGAGAGCTAAAGAGAAAATGTATCTGTTGACAAATAATAGTCTAGGTTATTGAAGTCATATTGAGGTATCTAGGTTATTGGAATCCTTTTGAGGAGTTCTATTGTATCAGACGTATGGATTTCAAAGGAAAAATACAGGTTTAATGATTTTGTATGGCATTGCTTATCTTTTTTAAGTTTAGAGGTTTAGTAAGAGTGCTTTTTCATCACATATGCTTTATGTGTTTCTATGGAAGCGGATGCAAGCTATGCGCAGCAACGTAACATTATATCAACTACTAGCAGTGTCTCGCGGCTTTACCCGCGTTGTGCTTGTTCCCGTGGGAAATTCAGAATGAAAAATAATCTATAATATTTCCGCTGAATGTGGCTATTCATTACAAAAATAATTATTTAAATCCTATATTAGTTTTTGAGATTAGCGCGTTCGAAAAAACAAGAAAGCTGTGATTAAAAGGCACCATTATGGGAGAAAATGTACATTTATACGCCTCGCGTAAAAATGAGTTGAACTATCTACACAATATTAATACAGACTGCTTATATTACAAAGAAAGACATACAATAACCAAACAGTATTATCCTAGAAACCTGAAACATCACAAAACAACATATTCCTCTTAACTTTTTCTCACACACAATTACTACAAATCTTATAACAAAAACCAGTTATATTCACTTACGTATTAGGTGCATTTCTCATGCCTCTGTGCCGGACGTATACTATCACTAAGGTTCCATTACCGAGGACTCCTACTATGAATATTATGGCGAATAGAACTGGAACTAGGTATGTTTCGAGTCTGTCTTCATACGGGGTATAGTCTGTTTCATTGTCTTGACTCTCAACTATTGATGAATTCTGTGTTGTGAACATTGTGGTACCTGGAACAAAGGAATTAGCATTTAGTACAGTAATAAGTAGGTCAGTCACTCTAGTGTGGGAGATTTAGACCGCCTAAAGGTGTAAAGTGGGTAAGTTCGAGAAGGTCAGTGAGTCTGGTGTCGGAGACTTAGATCCCTTAAAAGCATCAGCAACGCAGACTTGGTATAGATTGATACTACCATGACGACAATGTACGTGCCCTCCGAAGCACGGTAGCGCTCAGATGAAATGCCACGATTCGCCACCCATCCAAGTAGAGGTCGTTGCTTAACAATCACGATGATTTAACTTAGCGCACATTCAGTCCTTTCATTCCTTTTATCCTGCGTAAAAATTACGGAAAATCCATACTACAAATGCGGATTTATATACTGATACAATACAGATAAAACCACGAAGCACAACTAGTTACAATAGATTGTTACAAAAAAAGTAAAAAACGAGAAATACCACGAGTCATTGTTAGTATTATACAAAGACCATCATATTTCAAGTAGTCTGTTACGAGTATAAATTATAACGTCGACACCACAGTGCAATTAATTACAGTTAACTGTATGCACCCAGCAAACAATTTACATGACAACGTTAATTTAGGTTCACGACACAAGTGGTGTGTTGCAGATAAGGTTTAGTGAGATAGAGAGAGTTTTAGTTTATAAATTAAATATTTGATAAGTTTACATACTGTTTTAACTGTGCAATGTGAATAGACAGATTTAGTTTGTTAAAGGGATCCAAGACAAGGTGGACGGATGTAACTTGTCCAAGGATATGGCTGAGTGCAAGATTTCCGGAGACGATGTCGACGATAGAGCGAAGTAGATGAGACAAACAAGGAAGGCTGACCCCACCACCATGTGGGACATATAGCCAGGGACAGAGAGAGAGAGAGAGAGAGAGAGAGAGAAAGAGAGAGAGAGTTAGAGAGACAGAGAAAGAAAGAAATATAAAATATGTTTTTATTGAAGTAGGATTTTTTGCTACTTGGGTCGGATTGGAGTTCACCAACCCGCAATAGACAATCGTGGTGTTCACGCTTAATGCTCCCCACTGTACTGTGATATTTTCAATGCGCCGATAAGCCTTTGCCCTGCAAAAGGTCCTTACGGGCTTTTTGCAGGCTATTTTCTCTTTTAAACTAAAAATAATCATTAAAGACTTTTATAGTAGAAACTTCTACCAAAGCTTATGTCAACATCCTTATTGAAATTTGTTTCGGTATTCGAAAACATTTATAGTATATTTAGTAGTTCCTGGCTAACCTCAAGCCCTCGACACCGACAAATGAAGCTACTGGGACCGACAATTTAACTTACCCTCTAAAGTTCCTACTATAATGCTTATAGAAATGCCACTATCGGCTTCCCAAGTAGTGTCTGAAGTTATCATTCACGATGTATTATTAAAGCTTAGTCAAACTTAGCTCGAGTGCTACCTTCAACACAAATCCCTCCTTTCATGTTAGGAACTCTCATTTATCAAGATATATCTTTAAACTTGGAATAATTGATCACAGGTATAAGCGTTGAAGACTAGTGTTTACTTTAAAGAATACTTAGGAACTTAATGCTGTCTGGAAAGTGGTACACCTACGACCGTGGCTCTTAGAAAAGACTGAAATGTTTAAAAACATCTAGATAGTTACTTCTATACTAATATTATAAAGCTGAAGAGTTTGTTTTGTTTGTTTGTTTAAACGCGCTAATCTCAGAAACTACTGAACCGATTTGAATAATTCTTTCACTGTTAGATAGTCTATTTATCGAGGAAGGCTATAGGCTACATTTTATCCCGAAATTCCCACGGGGACGGGCACAACGCGGGTAAAACCGCGGGCGCTGCTAGTATACAGATAAAAAAGTTAAAGAGTATGTTTTGTTAGTTTGTTAGAAAACGTCTTTAGAACTGCCTGTCTGAAAAATATTTTTGAATATGACTCTCATATTCATGAGGAAGGATATACCAGGATAAAGTCATCCCGAAATTTCAGAGTCTACAATTACTACTTTGAAATCTTAGGGCCATGTTAAAGAACATTTAAGCTATCAAATTGTTTGTCACTTTCTGACATTCGCAATTTTCCGAAGAGCAAAAGAGACAAAATACTGTATAACAGTATTTTAGTTACACCGCGTTTGTTAATAAAGCTGTCTACACACCAAAGCCGCCGGCCCGGTGGCACGAACCCGGCGGCAAGGCCGACGGCCTGTTTTTTAACGAAAATCGAAGCCGGGCCGGCGGCTTTGGTCGTTCAAAATCAGGCTGCCGGCCTTGCCGCCGGGTTCGTGCCGCCGGGCCGGCGGCTTTGGTGTGTAGACAGCTTTAGGCGGTATGAGTGAGGGACTCCCACATCATGTATTTTTCTCTATCAATTTTAAAAGCGTAACAGGACCGTTACGTCTCTTTAAACAATCCAATTTTTCCGATACAAAACCCCGCAGATTCTATTGGTTTCACATCAAAATCAATGTGTTCCAATCGGATGGACATGTCTCGAACACTGACGGCTGTCCGCACCCGATACGAATGTCTCTCCCGCAAATACACGGATTATATGTATTGTCCATATTTGCAATTGAATTTTATTTGATTTGGACTTTGTATGAGCGGCTGTTGATAAGAGAAATGATCATTTTAATATCCTGTTATGTTAAATTGTTTACTTAATAAATTATATTGGACGGTTGGGGTGCGTTTTTGATGAATCTGAGCGGACTCGTGTGGAGCGCAATCGACCAATCAGAACGCATTAAAATCGTCAAACAAAGCATTGACATTGTAATTTTTTTTCTCATCTCACTGTACTGGTATCTTCAGTGAGCATTTGCCCAGCAGTGGGACATTACAGGCTAAGGGCCGACACTGCGTTAAACGTGCACACGCCGCTGTTCCATACAAAAGTGGACCGACGCGGGCGCCCGCGGCGTGCGCACGCCGCGTGAGCCCGCCGCGTGTGGCTTCATATAAATGTGAACCGTAGCGTGCGCCCGTCGCGTGCGGTGTCATACAAAAGTGAACCGACGCGCACGCTTAACGCAGAGTTGACCCTAATACTTTACTATACTTTACATTATACTAGGTAGATTGGCATTCCAAAAACAGTGCTAAGTAACTATAGATAGCTACAATCTGTGTCCGTGCAACATCTGGTGGAAACATTATTTGGATTGGCGTCGTTATCGGGACACTAAACGACCAACAAACCGTCCTATCGAACCCGGAACATTATGTTATTAAATTATAGTTTAGAAACGTAGATAAAGAATGTTTTTCTAATACTATTGTGTGTAAAGGTATAGGTATTTGGTACAGGTTAGGTAAAAGTCTAATTTCCTGAAAATACTTCATTGAAACCATTTTAACTTCAATGGGTATTTATATAAATTTGACAAGCCCGTTGGCATGTGAGAGCGCTTACTGTGCGGGGGGTTGTGGATTAAATTCCCAGCTGAAATCAATAATCAATAACATTCGTCCATGTTTATGTAGTATCAGTTAGATAGATTCCATTAGAACTCTATCATTATATAGACATCAGCTATAAAAATAACAATCTTTTTCAAAGGTAAGATAATGCTTCGATGATACATCATTATCACAATCTCACTCATATCTCGAAAGCATTAAGCGCGAAGGCACTCAAAGGAGTTAGAAAAATACGATAATGACTGTGTGTTGACATCGTAAATTTGTAGTAATGTTCGTTAAGAGCAAATCTGAGTACTCAATCTAAGAATTAAACTTATCTCAAGGATAATGCTTAGTGATTTTACGCCCGTACTCAGACACGTCAAAAGCTTCTTTAGTAGAGATTAATAAAGGCCTTATTCATAAACGCTTACTAGCAGCATTTTATCCCTTGGTTTGTCCCTTTCCGACATACACTATTTGCCAAAGAGCGAAAGAGACAAAACACTTTAAAACACTGTTTATGTTATGACTAATTTTGACATGTAATGTATGAAAAAAAAGTCAATTAGTGTCGATTTCATAGTCGTCTCTGAGAGTGACAGATAATAATTTAAGCTTCCAGTATATAACAAACTACTTTGTAATTTAACCTTAGATATTGACACATAATTAGGATTATTTAGGAACCCCTATTCGGATGTCGGAGGTAAGTATCTCAAATTTTAAGTAACGACCTTAGTTACCTACTTGAGTGGCCGGTAGTCGATTTTTTTTCTCAGCGCTACCGTGATTCGGTGGGCTTATTAAACTAAACAGTCTGTGTCAATTTTCTCAAATGTAAGACCTTTTTGATTGATAGTAGTCTCTGGGCATTGTTCAGACTGCAATCGTTGGTTGCAAAACGGACCTTATTAACACACAAATAAACTATTTTTTAAAGAAACAGATCATAGTCACAGTTTAGTACCAATTGTCTTCACAAAGTATTGCGGAAAGTATTTGAAAATAGAACATAGAGATATCACTATTTACACTCTATTCCAATCCAGATTCTGTTTAAACAAAGAGCGAGCACTTGACTCAGTTAGGGCCCTGGAGACCTCACTTACACGGCTAAAGGTTTCAAGCAGGCAGAGGGGTTATTCTCACAAATTGCTTTTCTTTTACATGTTTAATAAGTTCTAGCGAATGTAGGTATGAGGTATGAGGCAAATAGAAGACATAGTAAGATGCAAGTATGACAAATATAGGTGTATTTTGGAATAGGTTATATTATTGTATCACTAGCAGCGCCCAGCGGTTTTACTCACATTGTGCCCGTTCCCATGTGAATTTCGGGATGAAAAGTAGCCTATACTGGATGTGGCTATCTATCGCAAAAAGAATTATCCAAATCGGACTGGTGATTCCCGAGATTAGCTCGAGCTGGAAGATTATAGGCTATTTTGTATCCCGAAATTCCTATGGGAACGGGAAGAACCGTAAGGGCGAGCAGGCTGACGGGTAACGCGTGGCAAGCGGGTAACTAAGTACATTCAGAAAAATTATAAGGAATCTTATAACAATTATAATTGCGTTTCAACAGCTATTGAGTCTCAACTTGGCCTCAACATAAGATTTTATAAAAAGTCTTCACAACTACTTTATAAAGAAGATCTTGGAAATTAATTCAACACGAATTAAGAGCGGTCTTACTTTTATTACAAAAAGCTTGAACTTAACAATATCTCGAGAAAAGTTTTCAAAGGAGATATTGTTGAAGAGTACACGCGCAATTTTTTTAATCAAATATTCTGATATTGTTGATGGTGAATATGAAAATGGAAGTTTGTTGAACAAATGGTTCCTACAAAATGTAATTCTGAAACATTGTTTGCTTATAAAATATTATATACTGTGCTATTTTAATTAATGGTCTGAAAATTATGAAAACTGCGTAAAATATCTTTACCAATTTCAATTATAACAAACAATTCAAAGGCTAGTTATTATACGTAATATGTACATTCATCAGTACATAGTATAAAACAAAGTTGCTTCGCGTTGTCTGTCCCTATGTATGCTTAGATCTTTAAAACTACGCAACGGATTTTGATGCGGTTTTTTTAAAATAAATAGTGATTCAAGAGGAAGGTTTATATGTTTTAAAAATCCCGAAATTACTACGGGAACGGGCACAACACGAGTAAAACCGCGGGGTGCTAAGCAAGTAATAATATTCAAAATTCAAGCACCTTGCAAAAAACATAAAATCAGTACAATTATAATAATTGTTTCAGAGCTGCGATACAAAAAGACAGAGAAGTATACAAATACATGAAACATAACACCCCTCTCTTTTGAAAAACATGCAAATTCCAAGTCATTTTATTCAAAAGCAATCCATAAATATTAGAAGGGTTTAATTGAATTTTTAAATTTGCTTTAAACTGAGTGATAATGGAATCCGAGCGTCCAGGCGCCGAGGGACCGAAGGTGGTTTATTTTGATGTCGTCCATTTTGTTGTAAACCCGTAAAATGAAGCGTCAATGATGTATGAATTTCAGCGTTGAAGGCATCTCATTTAGATTGGGCTGTGACTGAGCTTACACATAACACTGCGATTACAAAGAACGTTCCATCAACAAATCTATACCAATATTATAAAGCGGTAAAGTTTCTAACTTTGTTTGTTTGTTTGTAACGGCTAATCTCAGAACCTACCAATCCGATTTCAATAATTCTTTTTGTAATGGATAGCCACATTCAACGGGAAGATTTTAGGCTATTTTCAACCCGAAATTCTTACGAGGACGGCCTCTAGGGGGGTAAAACCGCGGTGTAGTTTGATACTTAGATAACACACCTTAAGTATTTCTGTAGGGGTTACCGACTTAATGTTGGATTCCCTGTTGGTTTGAAGGATTATCTGAGAAAGACTGATATTATTGTTAGTTCATTGTAATTTTTAAGCAACGTGCAGCTCGGCCCTAACATGGATGGGTGGCTGATAGTGGCATTTCTATCTGAGCGCTCCCGTGCTTCGAAGGGCACGTTAAGCAGTCGGTCCCGGTTGTTTCAATAGTCAGACCATGTTGAAAGCCTTTAAGCGGTCCAAAAACTCAGACACCAAGGTAAAGGTAGGAGTTAGATTGGCGACTGCAGCAGGAGACTGCAGACAGCAGGCAGCAGTGCGTTGCAGTTTGACCACTAACCTACTCGAAATGAATGAATGAATGAATTGTTCAGTTTCTTAAATTGGTCATCTATAGCGCTTATCTAAGCGCTTATCGGCACCAATAAGCGTCGGTGATAAGCACAGAATTCCAGTTCTCTTTCTGTATGCAGCCTAAGCGTGGTTGTCTATGTAAGTAGCGATAAGTAATACTAATGTAATAAATGCGAAAGTTAGTGAGGATTGCTGTATCTACGTTTGTTACTCTTTCACGAAAAAACTACTGGACGGATTTGCATGAAACTTTACAGTAATATAGTTTGTACATCAGAATAACACATAGGATACATTTTATCCCAAAATTCCCGCGGGAACGGGTACAACGCGGGTAACACCGCGGGACGTGGCTAGTTAAATATTTTGCAGAAAGGTTCAACAATTTTAATTACATTACGTTATGGAATCATAATAATAGACATATTGTCAGTTTTCCTTATAGAGTTATTACTATTTTTAACCTTATTTCATAAGCAGGTTAGACTAAATTTAATTGACGGGTATTACCAGGATACAATTGATGTAATATATCGGATTTCCCTACATTTTGTTGTTGTAATTGTGACGGGTAACATGTAAGTGATGTGAAAATGTATCTCAAGTGTTTATTTTTATCTTTTTTTATGGTTTGTGTGGTTCATGGACGTCCTATTGGTAAGCTATTGAATTATATTAAACGTTTTAAAAATAAACTTAAATTAATTACAATCTTTCTTACTAATATTATAAATGCGAAAGTTTGTGAGGATGTATGTATGTTTCTCTTTCACGAAAAAACTACTGGACGGATTTGGATGAAACTTTACAGAAATATAGGTTATACATCAGAATAACACAAAAGATACATTTTATCCCGAAATTCCCGCGGGAACGAGTACAACGAGAATAACACCGCGGGGCGTGGTTAGTACATATATAAAAGAAAGTCGTGTTAGTTACACCATTTATAAATCGAGAGCCGCTTGACCGATTTGAATGATTTTTTTATTTATCTTGGTCAAGAATAGGATAAGTAATAACATTCCGGAATTTCTATGGGAACGGGTGCACTTTGGGTAAAAGCGCGGGGCACTGCGAGCTTATTATAAGTAAAAGCATAGAATTATGTTATTAGTATATCAGTACCGACCCGCTTTCGCTTTTTGGTTGATTACAAACCATTTATAACAAAGTTAGTCTAAAACGACTGCAGTTAAGTGACCCAAGACAAGAATACATGGAAGGATGAAGGAGAGGCCTTTGCCCAGTTTTGGGACCCAAATTACTCATAATAATAGTAAAAAGGGCCTCTACGAGTTGGATCTCTATCCCCTCGCATGCCTCTTATAAAGACCGGGCTTGTCCCGTGACTCCGAGGAGAAACACTACAATAAAAATACTGATGTGGTCGGGAATGTGTCCCTGCATTTGTAATCCATTACATTAAACATCTCCAAAGGGCCTCTACGAGTTGGATCTGTATCCCCTCGCATGCCTCTCAAAAAGACCGGGCTTGTCCCGTGACTATATAATAATATAATATCTCTAAGTATTATCTCTATTATTTAATTTTATTTATTATAAGTAATATCTCTATTATTTTCAGACCCAGAAAGCTTACCTGAACGTAATCTAACGTCATCTTCACCTACCACGACTTTGCCAGAACATACATCACCAACATCTACCTTATCTACATCTCCAACAACCGAATTAACTAGTGTACCAAATGGGTCATCTATTAATTCAACTATATCAACGGAACCAACTACTGAGTCACCATATAGATCAACTACAAATACAACAACAAAACCAGTACCATCAACATTACCAAGTGATCCAAATAGAACGACAAAACCAGTACTAACATCAACATCACCAAGTGAGCCAAATACAATATCATCACCCACATCAACATCTTCACCAGAAGAGGTATCTACAAAATCAATTCCGCCATCTGTAACAACACCAGCAACATCACCTCACACAACTTCTATATCGACTTCAACTTCCAAACCAGTTACAACGCCAAAAGTGACATTTACAACAACATCATATTATTATGAATACTTGCCTTCATCAACTAAATTACCTGTTGAGTGTAATAGAAACGTTGGTACTATAGAAATAAAAAAATATGGCTTCATAATACTGGTTTTTCTCGTTGTTGTCATGTTTTTAATCATTGTCATTTTATTATTCATGATTCGTAACCTTAAAAAGAAACACGTGATTTCTCAAATAATACAACCAAAATCGAACGGTGAATCAACTAACCCAAGATACACAAAACAAGATTCTACTGATTCCACTGCTGTTACATTTAAAAGTAATAATCCAAATAATTATTTGATTAGTAGGAATAACAGCGAAGGTCTTTTGCTAGAAGATAAAGCAAGTTTTGAAGTGAGAACGCCACAGCAAGAGGCATCAACAAGGCATCCGTCGGTGAGCAAAATGTTAAAGAATCACCAAGTAGCACTGAGTAGAGAACAAATGAAGAATCTCTGTGAAGCTGTACTATCGAAAACTTCACGAGCTAAAGAAGCTGCCAGTTTGTCTGACCTAGACAGTATAGTCAGTGAAGCGAAAAAACAGAAAAAAGAAAAGGCTAATAAATGCGTGTCGACTTCCAATCTTGAAACTTACGATATGCTACCTTCACCAAGACCAGTGATAAAGAGCGACAAAATTATTGAAAGAAGTGAAGAACTCGATGAAATATATGAAGTACCAAAAGAAGATGCCAAAAAAAGAATGAACACAGAAAAAGATACAACGAAACAAAATGGAATACAAGCTTTAAAGCAAGAAGTCATAAAACAAGATTCCACGACCCAAGATGCAAAAACAGACGATGAAATATATGTAAAAGCTACGGTAGAATAATTATAGGTACTCCAAGTCAATATTTGATTAGTATCAATATCTTACATCAATGCAATATCTTACATCTTACAATTATTAATAACAATATCTTACATATTATTAGACTCTGATTTGTTTTTATTTGTCGTCCCTGTACTGATGTCTTCACTGATATGATAGCCTTTGCTCAGTGTGGGACAATCCAGGCTACTTTTTTTCTGATATATTTTAAGGAATCTAAACTACAGAATCAAATCAATACAAGTGTAATTTCAGTAGTTAAAAACAGAATAACCTACTAATTTATAACCATAATCCTATCTATTCATTTACTAGCAGCGTACCGCGGTTTGACCTGCGTTGTGTCTGTCCCCGGCAGAATTTCGGGATGAAAAATAGCTTATGATCTTTCTGTTGAATGTGACTATCACTACATACTCGTAGTATAAAACAAAGTCGCTATTTTTGTCTGTTTGTTTGTCTGTATGCTTAAATCTTTAAAATTACGCAACGGATTTTGATGCGGTTTTTTGTAATAGGTAGAGTGATTCAAGAGGAAGGTTTTTATGTAAAAAAAGGAACGGGCACAACGCGGGTAAAACCGCGGGGCGCTGCTAGTCCATTATAAAAGGAATTATACCAATCTGATTGGTAGTTTCCGAGATTAGCGCGTTCAAACAAACAAACTCTTCAGCTTTATTATATTAGTATAGATATAGATTATTTTAATAATGTAAAATGATAAAATTCTACGTCTCACTGTCATGACTAATTTAGTGTTTACTACATTAGGTAAATTTTATAATTTAATTACCGACTAATTGTAAATAATTAAGTACTCTGTTATTTAAGTTATATTTTTCCTTTTACCTTAGCGTTTATATATCAATGATGTAATTTGTAAATATATTATTTGGATTTATTTGTTCATTCATATTTTATTGCAAGTTAATATAATAACTATATGTGTTATATAAGGGTCAATACTGCGTTAAGCGTGCGCACGCTTAAAGGTACTGCCAGACGTGCTCATTACTAGCACATAAGCATGCTTTAATTGAGCAAGTGCTCATTAGTAGCACGTGTGTAATGTAATGAGCATGCTTATTTAGAGCATGCTCAAAAATCAAACAACGTTTGATTTTCGAGCATGCTACCTGAGGCGCGGGTAGGGGGGGGGCGTCATCCGAGCACGTCTGAACATGTTTTATGCAATTAATTGATGTAATTAATTAAAACAAGCATGCTTATTTCTGGCAAATGTGAACAGTTTGCAGAGCATGCTAATTTTAAGCAAGCTTATTAGCATGCTTTTTTTGCACGTCTGTCAGTACCTTAACGCAGTGTTGGCCCTTAGAAATATGAATGGGAATGGGTTGATTGGCCATTAACCTACTTGAGTTAACCTTTTTTAATTATATCTAATCTCCACTATAGTACTATAGTACGAGTAAATAATATCATGTTATAATCTTGTCACTAAACCAAAGATTAAAAGCTAAAGTTGTTATGTGTCTAACCCAGTAGCTAAAGCGCACTGAACATTCTCGCTTGGAGGTTTCGACCAAACTTTTTGCCACGTCAAGCGAGGACACGAGAGCAATATAAAACAAAACACAACTACCTGAGAACCCGCTGATGTACCGCCACTACACATTCTCGCCAGGAGGTTTCGACAAAAATGTTTTGCCAAATGAAGCGAGGACACGAGTAATACAAAACTACCTGAGAACCTGCTGATCTTCTTCCCCGAACGGAGCCTAGGCGAATATACACGAGACGAAGAGACATCACTACATAGTACATATAAAACAAAGTCGCTTTCCGCTGTCTGTCTGTCTGTCCCTCCCTATGTAAGCTTAGATCTTTTAAACTACGCAGCGGATTTTGATGCGGTTTTTTTGAATAGATAGAGTGATTCAAGAGGCATGGTTTTATGTATACCATTTCCCGAAATTTCCACGGGAACGGGCACAGCGCGGGTAAACCTCGGGGTGCTGTTACGAATAAAGATGAACACTTTCTACAATCTCGTATTTGGCAACATTAGTGTAGGTTTTTGGATAGTTTAGAGCCACCCTTAGATCGTTGTCGCACGCATTTAAATTGTCAAACAATTGACGTTGTCAACGCATTGACGTTGTCAAAATCTTTTCTTACTTAGCTGTGATTGGTCGATAAAGCTCCGAGCATCAACGTACTGTTTGAATGAAAACACACCCTTACCTAACAAATTGGAATGATTTAAATTCTCATAAAATGTTAGCTGCAGGTGACATTTGACTTTAAGATGTCTTGCATCACATCGCGGGTTGCAAAAGTATTATTCAATTTGAAATGTGTTGGATATTTACACACTGAAATTCGTTATTTCAGTACGAAAATCTTAAGACATTTTAAATCTTTATCCTGGGTTATGCTTGTGATATTTACATTTTACAAGGATAGATTTCCGAAACTACCATAGCCACATTCAACGGCAAGGTAATAGGCTATTTTACATCCCGAAATTCCAACGGGAACGGACCCAACGTGGGTAAAACCGCGGGGTGATGCTATTGTCACAATAAAATCTATATATGTATATAAAATTAAGTCCTGACTGACTGACTGACTGATAAATCAACGCACAGCCTCAACCGCTACACCTAGAAACATGAAATTTGGCAGGAAGATTCTTCAAGTGACGTAAGTGCACATTAAGAAAGGATTTTCGAAAATTCCTACGGAAACGGGCTCAACGCGGGCAAAGCCGCGGGGCGCTGCTAGTAGTTAATAAATCAGCTTTTTCCCGTTATATATGTATGTATGTCATCTCATTTCGATGTGGGTTTGTTTGTTTGTTTGTAAGGGTAATCTCAGAAACTACAAATCGGATTTGAAAAGTTATTTTTGTAATGGATAGCCACATTTAACGGGAACGTTACAGGCAACTTTTCACCCCGAAATTCCTTCAGGAACGGGCCCAACGCGGGTAAAACCGCGGGGCGCGGCTAGATGTAAATAAATCAGTATTTTCCCGTTGTGTCATTTCATTTTGACGTGGGTACTCGGTATGAATGTTTCATACTTATTTTGATGATGGCATTTTATGAAGAGAACTCAACCTTCTCATATTATTAGAGAGACTTAAAAAAGGCAGTAACGTCGGTGAAATATTACTTCGCCCGTTTGTTACTTTGGTCAAACGTTATATCGGCCAAATTAAATGTCATGGAAACAAGGTATTAGGTATATTGAATTAATTGTGTTCGCTAAAGTAAACTTCAATCAAACGTATTTTGGTAAAATAAAGGTAGGGCTATATGTTCAATGATATACCAAAAGTTACATTAAAGTAAACTCGAGGGCCCTTATTTAATAAACGCGTACTAAGTTTAGCTATCAAATGGTTGGTCACTTTCCGACATACGCAATTTTCCGAAGAGACAAAGAGACAAAACACAATAATTACATTATTTTAATTACACCGCGTTTATTAATAGGGCGGGAGTAGACTAGAAGTTGCAGTTATTAGACCGCCTATAGGCCTCGGACATGATCTAACAATCACAATGTAGTTTTGTGTGGGTAAAGTCAAAGTCAAATATTTTTATTCAGTTTTGATCTCAAAGAGGCTCTTTTGAACATACCACCCAAACTAAGTAAGCAACCAAAACAGTGAGAGTTTAACTTTTGCTGTACCGCGGAATTAAGATCGTTCGGAATTCATTCAAGAACAAGACATTAATAACTGTAGACACAGTTTATAGGTTTTTTTGAAACACTTCAAGTAGGTCACAATTGAACGCGGTCGTTCGAGTTTTAAACTTCGAATGGAACGAACTTCGGAGCCGACACTTCATTAAACGTCAAACGTGAATACACGACACGTCGAACAAAAATGGCACACAAAGCAAATGTTTGTACAGTTTTTGCTTTTCACTCCTATATATTTACGTACTAGCAGCGCTCCGCGGTTTAACCCACGTTTCAGCCGTTGCCTTGGGAATTTTAGCCTGAAAAAAAGCAAGTAACCTTCCCGTTGAATGTGGCTATCCAAAACGACTTAATCAAATCGGATTAGTAGCTCCTGAGATAAGAGCGTTCGAACAAACTAAAAAAAACTTCAGCTTTATTATTTTAGTATAGACTAGCAGCGCCCCGCGGTTTTACCCGCGTTGTGCCCGTTCCCGTGGGAATTTCGGGAATTTTTTTACATAAAAACCTTCCTCTTGAATAACTCTACCTATTACAAAAAACCGCATCCAAATCCGTTGCGTAATTTTAAAGATTTAAGCATACAGACAAACAGACACGAAACAGAGACGACTTTATTTTATACTATGTAGTGATATAGTAATAAGGTCAGTGTGAAAATGGCTTTATAACTTTAAGACTATTGCAGTTCTGACTGTCTTTAAGCGCAAGACACACGTAGTGCGGGTGCGGTTCGCGTGACGTTGTATTCCTTGTATTTGTATGAAAGGTGTCACACTGACCCGCAGTGAGTGGGCAACAATCCAGTGTGACAACGTTCACACACCGGCCCGCCGCCCAAACTGTGTATCTTGGGCTTTACACTGACTTATTCGACGCAAACAAAACTTTTATATACAATCTAATTAATCTATTTTAAAGATTTAATAATATATTTCTTTAGTGCGTTTAACAACAGTTGTTTGCATAATTCTTTAGTCTAAAACAATAAATAAATAAATAAATATACCAGGACAAATTCACACACGGTTAATTAGACCCAAAGTAAGCTCTAAGCTTGTGTTATGGAATCTAATTAACTGGTATTACTACATATACATACACAAATACTTTATAAGAATATATAATTGACACCCAGACGTCGTCGCCAACAACTATGTCTGCACATATTGTTGACTCCGGGCGGGAATCGAACCCGCAACCCCCGACACAATAAGGTTAGAAACTGGAAGTGTTGGTGTAATTATTACGCTTGCTAGTAATCAGAAACAAAGTTTGAAAAATTAATAAAAGTGAACAAAACAAAACATGATTTTCATTTCAAGAGGAACTAAGTTATCGAAATATATTTTGACGTAAACTCAGCTGAAAGCTACGAACATTTGTTTAGTACTAAACTAGCAGCGCCCCGCGGTTTTACCAGCGTTGTGCCCGTTCCCGTGGGAATTTCGGGAAATTTTATACCTTAAAACCTTCCTCTTGAATCACTCTATCTATTAAAATAAAACTGCATCAAAATCCGTTGCGTAGTTTTAAAGATGTAAGCATACATAGGGACAGACAGCAGAAAGCGACTTTGTTTTATACTATTGTAGTGATGATAATCGAGAAAACAAAACAACTAGAAAAACAAACAAAGCTTCTGTAAACTCACATTAAACTTTTACCTACTGATCTAAATATTGTTATTACTTTTAAATCTTTAAATTTAAATAAAAATTCCATGCACCGTTCTCTATTTTTTTTTATTACTGACTCTGTTTTATTGTATCGTAAAACATTACTTTGATTATTTTACTTACGGTTTCGTAAATATTTTTTTGATTGTGATTGGTCGATAGAGGCACGGCTCCACTCCGCTTTAACGAAAACGCATCCTAAGGGTCAACACTGCGTTAAGCGTGCGCACGCGACGGTTCACTTTTGTATGGAACCGCGGCGTGCGCACGCTTAACGCAGTGTCGGCCCTTAAGCTAACACATCTATCATTGTTGCCAGGTTTATAAAAAACAGTTACATTAAACAACGACACTGAAAAATGTCTTAATTTTTCATCGCCTCTGCTGATTGTGAGAGGAACTTATTTTTTACTCTAGACTGCTCTAGAGAAACCACCGCTCTTTGAATGACTGAGTCATTTACTGAAAGAGACAAGATTTGACTTTTTCCACCAATCAGCACACAGTATTTATCATCATGTCTTGTACTATTGCTTCCAAAAGTGATATTCATAATTCATGGTAACATTCGAATCTGTATTTAGAATAGGATTTAACAGAGAAAAGGATAAAAACGAAGCAATAAAACCTAATTAGTCTTGTTTCTCTGAATGCTTGTTGATTGAAAAGACCCCTTGAGACAAAGCTTCGTCGAACAATAAAATGCAAGATGAAATTGGCTGCGAAGGGAATATGAAACATTTTGATTACAATATTCTCTCTTCAATATATTTCTATGGTTACTAAGGCTTTATTGTTATAGCTTTAAATGGGCTTTAAATATAACCCCACTCGCTACGTTATAAACGTCGAGTTTGCTCGCTCTTGAGTTTGTGGTTTTGAGCCTTAACAGATTGAACACTCTAACAATCAAGACTGTTAAAATAGTTAGACAGTATTTTGATCTTCGAAACCTCATGCATGAGCGCAAACTAAAGACACGATTTATAAAAGACTTTTCTGTCTGTTAAACTTAAGAATTTGTTCTAAAGAATTTGTTAATTTCTAAAGGGTTTGACTAAAAGATTTGAAATTGGATTTTGAATGATAGTTTCAAGAGCTTCAACGGCGACACTTAATTACTTAGCAATAAAATGCTTTGAAAGTCTTCTGGGCACAAGTACCTATACGTTTTCTAATTGAAAACAATATCTCAGTAACAAGTAGGTAATGGAGGGCTTCATTTCAATCTGAACTTAACACTCGTTGGAAAGTCGGTTAGTCTGTTTGTATGGCTTTGTGATGTCAAAGTTTGAACACTTGGCATCTTCGTATAAGTTCGCTTATTTACAAACTTTGTTAACTGTACACATTGGGACACTTTCTCTAGATATGAGATTTTGCCGGTAGTAATGTTTGTGCCGTGGATTTTTTTATTTTAATATGTTAAAAGTTGTATTTCTTTACGGAAAGCATTAAACTATATGCTTTCAACTTCAATTTTAGAATTAATGAAAATACTTAATTTTGTTTATATAAGACACACAATATCAGTATTAAAAAAACTGTTCGAATTTAGAACTTTTGTATTTTCCCCAAAGTAAGTGGTAAAAAGGCTTTAAAAAATTCGCTTTTGGCCATCTGCCAACTTTGGCTCCAGATTTAAAAAAAGCACAAACGAACTTTTTAAAAATTCGTTCTAAAACCTTTAAATTCCTATATCAAAATCGCTGGCACAAAATAAAATACTTAAATTTAAAAAGTTTTCAAATGAATATTCGCACCACGTTCGAAATTCTAAAATCAGGGGATCTGATTCGTTGAAGCTCGTACGTACGAAAATGGAGACATTTTTAAATCTAAATGATTATGCCCGTATCCGAAGGACCGCTACAAAGGTATTTCCAATCACAGCTCAGCTACCAAATGCTCGTATATGTAGATATCAGCGAATGCAAGATCTACCCTTGGTTCACGTTTGCATTACTTTTCAAAGGTTTGAAAGCTTTTTTACATACGTATGAAGAGAACGAGAGATTTAAGCTAAGTATAATATTTATCTCTGACTATGATTGATCTCTTAGTTTTTTACACATACAGATATGGTTACAAAATTGTTTGTCACCTTAAGACCTATTTGCCTCTACGGTTATCTGTTTTATTTTGTCGATTGATTAAAACTTAAGTAGGTTCTGCAACTGTAGTACATCATTATGTGACATCGATGGTATTAGGTAACCTTAAGCGTTTGTCATTCAATTTCGAAAATAGAATCACCGTCATACCTACATCCATAACAAAAACTATTGTACACATACTGCAATACCTGTACATCTAAACACAGTACAAAATACAATATCTCTAATAAATTTAATTACAACATCCAATTGTTATTACATTAATAGACATAACAATATATTACGAACGTCCCTAACAAACGCTTATTAAGTATTTTTCATAAAGAAAGTATTTGGCACACGAGACGTGTTTATCCCCCCTTATTAATGAAAGGAATACTCCGCAGCAAATATTTGGTGTGAGGAGGAAACAATAATAGTTAGGGTATATTTACACTGCATTATAGTTACCAATGTTTGCGCCAATTCGAACAAATGAACGCGAACATTTGTACGAAGCCTAGCGAATACTTTACGTTGATGTCAATCAAGGTATCGAATGAACGCCTTTTTCGTGTTCGTGTTATTCGATTTCGAATTAAGAAATGACAATATGCGCGATCATTGCCGTACAAACCTGCCACTCAAGCAATACTTATCTTGCGATTGCACTTTATATTTAAACACTATCCTACTTCCTGCCAATATTATAAATGCGAAAATTTGTGAGTATGTATGTATGTTTGTTATTCTTTCACGAAAAAACTACCAAACGAACTTGGATGAAACTTTACAGAAATATAGGTTATACATCAGTAAAACAAATGGGACACAATTTATTCCGAAATTCCCGTGGGAACGGGTACAACGCGGGTAACACCACGGGGCGCAGTTAGTTTATTACCTATATTTATATGTTTACATAAAGTTACAATAAGCTATCGATTATTGTTGACTGATTTTAAAACCAATGACAGATCTTAACTCAAGGCTGAATTAGTGATAAATCCCTAAAAATATACAGTTTAATAATTCTCCCAAACGGTAGATTTCTCTGCTGACAGTACAAAGTTGCCACATTTCTGAGGGGTCATAATATAATATTTACATAAATTTTGTAACACGTAATTTAATACTTTACCAACGGGTTTGAAACAAACAAAACATTTTATGAAATAATTTTATTAAATCATTTCATAATAATTGTGTTTCGCTCGTTTGTAACAACATTAAGAGTAGATTATGAAGTGTTTATTTCTATTTAACTCTGGGAAATGTTTTTGTTTGTCATTGTTACCAAAATATTGCCTACTAGGAGGGCCCCACGGTTTTATTCCCGTTGTTCCCGTTCTTCAGGAATGTGGCTATCCATTACAAAAATAATTATTGAAATCAGATTGGTAGTTTCTGATATTCTTCTTCATCGAGTGGATGGTCAACTTGACCAATCCTGTCGTCAGAGTTATTGAGCCGCCAAAGGCCTGTGACATGGCTCAAGTAACGACTACTATCCGTAGAAAGTAACCGGGACCGACGGCTTAACGTGCCCTCCGAAGCACGGAATCATCTTACTTTTCGAGCAATCAGGTGATTCAGCCTGCAATGCCCTAACCAAACTGAGGAAAGTTTCACAAAGAGATTTTTGAGAGATATCCCCATCGGGAATCGAACCAGGAACCTCCGGATCGTGAGCCGGGCGCTCAAACCACAAGACCACGGAGGTTGTTTCTGATATTAGCGCGTTTAAACAAACTTTAGCCACTTTCAACGGGAAGGTTATAAGCTATTTTTCATCCCGAAATCCGGACGGGAACGGACACAACGCGGGTAAAACCGCGGGGCGCTGCTAGTGTACGACTAAAGACAAATCGTTTATGACTCTGTGTCAAATGATACTTGCAAATGCTAGCGGCAATAAAATCAGCACTAGAAAGCAAATAAAAACACAATATTATCATCTAATGGAAATCTTTCACTTGCTAACTAGATAATCTTTATGACTATCTGCCTCATTACTTTCAGTAATAAAGAAATAAAAAGATACTTAACGCCCACTCAATGTATTAAGTTAGAGTCAGCGCAGATCTTTTTATTTAGACAATTTTTAGGCTGTCTATCGTCCAATTTCTTTTAATACTTACATAGTTAAACGAATTAATCGCGTTTAAACTGATTTATTTCATCATTTCATTTCAGTAGAAGTTTTATTTTGATGTATTTAGGATCAAGGTTAACAGATGGACTAGTGATGGGGATTTATGAATGATTAGAACGTATTATGAGTCATTCGAACGAAGTAACAGTCAAGTTATCTGATTCAAGAAATTATTCGATCTTCTTCTTCTTCATCGAGTGGATGGTCAACCTGACCAATTCTGGTATCAGAGTTATTGAGCCGCCAAAGGCCTCTGACATGGCTCATGTAACGACTACTATCCGTAGAAAGTAACCGGGACCGACGGCTTAACGTGCCCTCCGAAGCACGGAATCATCTTACTTTTCGGGCAATCAATCTTATTCGATTAGACATAATTTAAAAGAATTTCGTTTGATATCGTTTGGATGATAATTTTTGCTTGTTACGCCATTTTGTTTTTACTTTCAACTTTATATTTTTTGGATGAAGTATATTTTTCCTAGGAATTGTTCGATCTTACTGTTCTCGAGTTATAAATACACCATTAATATTTATTAAATATACACTAACACGACTTTCTTTTATATACGAGTATAAAGATTTGTATCTGACGTTTCGGCCCCTTTACAGGAGCCGTGGTCACAGAATACACAACTTGACTTGATATTTTCGTTTATTTTACTGAAGCCTTAATAATTTTATCGAATGTTTTTTAACCATTTCCCATCACTAAACAGAACTACAGTTAAATTGAGATATTACTGCTTGATGTCTGTCATGGGTTTATGTTTATTTGATTCAACTGGGTAAATGAAACTGTTTCAATGTACATCAAAAGGATTTGCTGAAAATGTTAAAAATATGTGAAACATTTATAATGTTTCTAAAAGTTAATTTTCCGACGAGGTAAATGCGTTGTTATTAAGTTACCAGTTGGCGAGATAAAAAACTCACTTATTTCGGTCACACGATTTATTTTAGTCATAATCGTTTGAGATGTGGTGTTGGCGTAGGGTGGAAAGGATTAGTTGGACGAAAAGGGTGACAAATGAAGAAGTATTAGAATTGGTGAGAGAGAGTAGAACATTACTTGAGATAATAGAAAATAGGAGAGGGAAGATGATAAGACATCTCATACGATATGACAGATACATTAATAATATCATGGAAGGTAAAATTGAAGGAAAGCGAGGTAGGGGAAGGCCTAGAATCAGTTACATGAGTCAGATTAAAGAAAAAGTGTCTGTCATGTCTTATAGAGATGTGAAAGAACTTGCACTGAATAGGAATAGATGGAGAAATCTGCATCGGACTCACCGACAAGAGCCTTGCTCTTAAATTTATGATGATGATGATGATGAAATGAGTTCAAATTGAGTTGAAAATCAAAAACACTCTAGGCCATATTAAACTTGATAGCTAAACTGTTCTTAATACGCAGTTTAGCTATCAAATGGTTTGTCACTTTCTGACATACGCAATTTTCCGAAGAGCAAAAGAGACAAAACACATTGTAACAGTGATTTAGTTACACCGCGTTTATTAATAAGACGGACTATGTCTAACCTTAATCCATGGTGAAGTAACTCATACAAACTCTCTTTTCCATCTTTGTTAATAACTTAAAAAGCCTTGTACCTATCTAACATAACTAAATACACATAATTTCTCATAAAAACCTTCACCAATCTAAAACTGTCGTCTCCAACTTCAAGCCTCTGCCAAAATTTGACATGCAACGATAAAAAGCACTCAAACTGGTCTGCGATACTTCAGATACTGTTATTTTAAACTTTGTCATGAAAGGGGACCTTCAAAGTGACAAAGACCTTCCCTTTCAGACGAGTAAAAATAAGACAAAAGATTAAAGCTTGAACATATTATCGGACACTGGAGGGACGCGGCTGAAAGGACATGACTAAAAAATTAAGAAAGAAGTACATTAATCTCTAATGTCCCGCTGCTGTACTCGAATAAGTTTTCCCCGCCCGTGTCAGTTAAAACTTTCGGCCGTATCCGATGTTAAGTTTCTGTCTTGAATGTATACAATTAAGTTCATTTACTTCGGTCTGAGTCATTGAAAAATGACCTTTAAAGACTAATAGATGTTAGATACATTTTCCAAAGACTTTACCGACTTAAAAATTGGTGTTAAAATACCAATTCATCACTTTGAATAGATTCACAAAGTCATTAACGAACTTCTCAGTAATTATTTTAAGCTGAAATTTAACAGAACTCAGTTTTTTTTCCACATTTTCCCTGAAATATTAGCCACGAAGTTGTATAAGGGTCATAATGAAGTCAACCGTAAAAAAGTCGGTAAAAACGCCCAAGTTTTGTGAAGGATCGGTTACGAGAGGCCACAGTAACTCGAACTTTCGAAATATCGGAAACTTATCGCGAACGATTTTCGACTTACGGTTAGATCACAGAAATCATATAAATTGAAAATCGTCGTTTCTTATCGTTTTAATCATCTATAGTTACATGATTTATAACTCGAGAATCAGTACCGCGATTTGTATGATTATTTTTAACAGCGTTTAAAATGGAATAGGTTAAATGTAGTTGATATAATGACATTATTCCATTAATTGTTTTTTTCTGCACCCGGCATGTAACGTTATTATATTTTGACAGCCTTAATAAAACAGGTATTTTATACAACGCATATTTTTTACACCTTTTATAAAATTAGAACACATCTAAAGGATAATTAATGTCAATGTTTTTAAAATTTCGAAATGTCAAAGATATACTAATACCATCACTCCATTTATAATACAAAGTCCCCAGCCGCGTCTGTCTGTCTGTTCGCGATAAACTCATATACTACTGCATGGATTTTACCGATAGATAGAGTGATTCGAGAGGAAGGTTTATATGTATAAAAATTCCCGAAATTCTTACGGGAACGGGGACAACGCGGGTAAAACGGCGGGGCGCTGCTAGTATATTCTATATAACTTTTATTGGTAAGGCTGTAAAACATATGGTATCAATTTTTTTTCCACTAGTATGAAGTTCGGGACAGCTAGTTGTTTACAAACAGTCGCATTAGAACATCCGAATCAGGTTAGGAAACAGAAACATCCGTGAAACTACATAAACATTTACTGTAACTGCCAATTTTATAGCATTTAACTAACATTTGCAATTGTTTTCGAAACATTATCGTACTTGGTACGAACGGTATTCGTAATAACAAAGGTCGTGTCTTTCCGAGACTTTGGATAGATAACCGTTATTGTTGGGTTTAAATTTAAAATAGGTTTACAACGATACCATCTTTGAAGTCGATAGATACTTCTGAGTAGACTTTAAGCTACTTTTGACCTCTTAAATCTTTGGAATAATAATGAATGTTTCCTATTCGTACAAAATACAAGTAAGACTTTTGCAATAATGGACTAATTATGTTGAGTACTTTAGCTACGATATCTTAGTTTAGAGGTAATGAGTCGGCAAGTATAAATAAAAGACGAGCAAATGTCACAGACTGTTAAACATTATCAATAGATAACTTAACTACTAGTTATGCAATAATATAGGACGAGTTAACTGTCAGAAATTTACGATTTGTAGTTTAACACTGCATAATATTATGTTCCTTTGTTATGGGGGGTAACTACGCTATTTCGAATGCCATATGACCGATGGGATAGCTCGAAGTCATCTATGACTAGACCACCAAAGGCCTTTTTAAACGAAAAAAAATATCCCTTCTGTCAATAGTAATAGAGTGAGAGAGATGTCTTTAGAGAAAGAGAAGTAAGACATCTTACTCATACTACGTAGATCAACCTACAGTGCTGGTGAAACGGCCAAGTTTGGAATCAATGTGTGGGTGTTATGTAGATGCTAGTACCAAGAAGCGAAACTGAAATATAGCTCATATCGAAATCGCTTATAACCAAATACTTGGGGAACAATTTGTAAACTTGGAGCAACAAATTCCATCTAAAATGTTCAGCAAGATATCAAGCGATATCAGTAATTTATAGACTTCATTTATCACTACGAGTATCTTGTTAGCTAAATGAAAATTGGGAATCAAAGACGATGCAACTATATCTTCTATTTGAGCAGATAGGTCAGATTCATTCAAGGAAGCATTTTATAAAAGGACAATGCCCTAAATAGCACCAATGGCCTAAAGTGCTTATTCGTTTATTCGAACCATCGAATGTCTTTTCTCCGTGCACTGAAATCTGCCATGCTGTCTCTACTTCAAAGGCAATTTTGACAAGGACCATGATCCACACTAAGATAACGTAACTACACAAGTATGACTCAGTGGCGATCGTGAGGTTAAACTACTACCGCTTTAATTATAAACGCAGTATAACTAAAACACTGTTATAAGTTTTTTGTCTCTTTTGCTCTTCGGAAAATTCCGTATGTCAGAAAGTGACAAACTAATTAACTAACTGAAACAATTTGACAGCTAAACTGCTATTAATACGCGTTTTTTAATATAGCCCCTTTAGTATATTTATGACAATAACCATTCGAGATATGACATAATAATATTCGAATGATATTTTTATTTTCATGACATCGCCATTCTGTGTGCCGTCCGCCAAAACCCTGTGTTATGTTATTGATAAGAGGATCAAAATTGTCCCTTTGCCTTACAAGTGAGCTGAGGTTGCTTTGATTTGAACCGCCGAAATCTGTCAAACGATACAATTTCTAACAGCGGTTGTCTAATTCTGCAATTAGCTTTGTGGCCGAGTCCCCTTTCCGCGCCTACGGTTGAAGGCGGTTAGTACCCGTTTCCGTAAATTACATAGCCTAGATTTAATCCGATTTTCTAAGCACCTAGCAGTAACAGAACCTCAAAGACTTGCAGCTAGACTTGCAGTCCTTTATACTGGATAGAGTTATGCTAAGTATAAAATCTGTAATGTCATGGTTTTTATTTTTCTTTTGTCACAATTATACTGTTACTGTTATTGATAGCCTGTATCATCCCATTGTTAGGCAAAGGACTCACCACACTTTCGCAACTCTTCAAAATTATACAAAGGACACTATACTCTGGATAACTATCAATAGGAAAAGTTTTTTAAGTTACTTAATTTAAAGCAAAATTGTGCAGCAAAACTTCACAACTAACGACTACTAGGCCTTATTATTAACGCGGTGTAACTAAAATACTGTTATAAAGTGTTTTGTCTCTTTTGCTCTTTGGAAAATTGTGTATGTCAGAAAGTGACAAACCATATCATAGCTAAACTGTTCTTAATACGCGTTTATTAATATAGCCCTACGAGTATACAGCACTAAAATTAAGTTAACTTTTCCGATACAGTTTTGGTACCAAAAATCATGCAATTTCATTAATTTTGTTTCCCAATCTGCTATCGAGTGCCTTTGATCTACGTTTGCATCGGACCACGCCATAACAACATTAGCTTTCATTTTAGTTTATCTAGTAGAATCTACGATGATTGATGCAGCTTTTTGTAGGTCAGTGGATATATCAAAGTGCATAATACTTTTGGTATTGAAATGTTGCAAGCCTATATTGTTACTGATATACTCAGAGTCGATTGACTTTGTGTCAAAAATCTCTAATTTACGTAGCTTAATGAATCATTAGCATCTCTGAGTGCAGGAGTTAGATTAACTTTGTAAATTCATGTAGGTCAAAACTAAGATTAACTAATAAAACGTTAACTTTAGCATAGTTATACACCAAATAATAATATTTATCTACACTAATGTTGTAACATTCTACTTATGTTTCCAATACTTGACTTATAATTACTACTGTTATAGCGCAGACAACTAAAACACTCAATTTAAGCAATTGCACATGATGTTATAATATCATTATAATTTAACATTATAACATCATTATAACGCGACCAATTAACCTGGCGAGCCTTATGTCAAAATCCTCATACTAGTTGTATAAAATTTTGATATTAGGCTGGCTTTTTAAAATAGTTGGGTTATACGTGAAAACTTCGTCGAAACTACATACACAAAACTCTTTGGTAAGATCTCGCTCGCTCCTGATTGGCCCTACGCGCAGCTGCGCTCTCATTGGTTAGATTTTAATGGCGGCAAGTTCACTGTGACAATACACGTACCTACGCGTGAATTTAATGTTTCGCAATGTGTTTTGTTTTTAAAATTTTGTTTGATTAATTGCATTAAATAGTGAAGATAAAGTAGTGTATGCAACTGCATATAACACGGGTATTAAAACACTCGTTACTATTATGAAACTCGCTGCGCTCGTTTCATAAACTCACACTCGTGTTTTAATACCCTTCTTTATATGACGTTGCATAAACTACTATTATATGATTAGATGAATGTAATAAAAAACCGTATGCAACAAGTTTTTTTTAAATAAGATGGAATATTCTGAAGGCGGATTGGACAAGCAATTTTAATTTAATTTATTGTATTAAAGATTTTTAAAAAACAAATGACGGTCGTTTTAAATTATGTTCTAGTCGGTACAAAATAAAATACAATTTTGAACGAAGAGTTTTTGTTTCCTAAACATATTTAGGTACTAAACAGATTAAAAAGTTCTCGTGCAAGCCACCCTGAATATGAATCCGGATTTACTGAGATTTGTGATCCAGTGTAAATGACAGTATATAAATCCTCCGATGAAGCGGTAGCTGTTTTATCCGACTTCAAAAAGGAGGAGTTTTCAATTCGACCGTATATGCTTTTACAAATGTCCACAGCTCATTGTTAAAAAACAATAACTAACCTACTTTCACAACGGAGAATAACCGGTCAAGAACGAGTCGGACTCGACTGACCTTCTGTCTATGACATTCAGATATCACCATTTTACCATTTCGGACATAAAGTTATGTGTCAAGCTTCTTGTCAGTACTCTATTATTCCTCTAGTTTGCCCGTAATAGAGTTTGGATTGATTTCCAAAACACCAAAGTGACCTTTAAAAATTCCTCGTTTTATTTATAGACCGAAAAAAGTTACGAATGTCAATGTCAATATTGTCAAATGTTGATAGAAATAAATGTCTTATTATTCTATTATGACTACTTTATAAGAGTAGGTTAGGTACTCTGGGAAATTTAAACTGATTGATTTTAATATTTAGGAACACTTTAAATATGGAGTGGTATTTTGAATATGTGAATATGAATGTATCTCTGAATTATGGGAATTAAATGAATGATCCATCAAATAATTATCATCGAGCAAAGCATGTTATCCCGAAATTCCCATGGGAACTTAATTAATAGTAGGGAAGTGATATGGGTTGCTAATTAAATATAAAAGGAATATACGGGTCTGTAAGTCCAAATAGATTGTTGTATTTTATTAACCGAAACTGGATTACGAGTATATCCCGTTCCAACTATAATTATTTAATTGAAAACAACTAGTATATAATTGAAAAATAAAAAAATCCTGCGCAAAAAGTGCTGTCCGGATTTTTATGGCTAAGAACCACTGCAAGAAAACTGGCTTTAAAATGAAAACCGCATCGAAATCGGTCCATTCGTTTGGAAGCTATGATGCCACAGACATACACAGTTACACACACTCATCAAAATAATCGCTATCGGCGTCAAATTAAAAACTAATAAACCTCTTTTTTGCATCAAGGGTTGAAAATACATACCCGACGTTTCTACCAATTGTCGGTCCCGGTTGTTTCAATCGTTAGACCATGTCGGAGGCCTTTAGGCGGTCTAAAAACTCCGATACCAGGGTTGGCCACTGACCTACTCGAACTTACTCACTTAATTACGAAGGCAAAGCTCAATATAATAATATTTACAGCAATTTTATTATATTTTTGAGCTTGTATTTATCGTTAACTAGCAGCGCCCCGCGGTTTTACCCGCGTTGTGCCCGTTCCCGTGGGAATTTCGGGAATTTTTTTAACATAAAAACCTTCCTCTTGAATCACTCTACCTATTACAAAAAACCGCATCAAAATCCGTTGCGTAATTTTAAAGATTTAAGCATACAGACAGACAAACAGTGTGACAGACACGAAAAAGAGACGACTTTATTTTATACTATGTAGTAAAGACCAAGAAAAAACACTGTTTGTATTTCAATAACATCTCTTTGTGGAGTTGAATGCTCCTACAAATATTTCAAAGTGTTTTTCACGCAGTTTCAATGGCTTGATGGACCTGAAAATAACGTCAGCAAAAGACCGCTCTCGACTTCACTTACTTAGAAGTGTGAAGACCCTTCGGATATATTTGACCTTAAAAGTAGGGAACGATCGTGTTATGGATTTTTTTATTCAATATTAACCTTTTTGGTTCTTGATAAAATAAATGTTTAAATTATGAGTGTAATAAAAACAATAAACCATTCTTAGTTTTTTTAATCCTCCTCATTGTACTGATATCTTCATTGAGGTGGTTTACACAGAACATTGCAGGCTATTTACAGGTTTGTAATAATGCACTTTAAAAACAGTGCCCTCTTGTGGTGATTAGCGGAAGCTATACTTATCATCACTACATAGTATAAAATAAAGTCGTCTCTTTTTCGTGTCTGTCTGTCTGTATGCTTAAATCTTTAAAATTACGCAACGGATTTTGATGCGGTTTTTTGTAATAGGTAGAGTGATTCAAGAGGAAGGTTTTTATGTAAAAAATTCCCACGGGAACGGGCACAACGCGGGTAAAACCGCGGGGCGCTGCTAGTGTAATATAAAAGCGAAGTGTATCCGTAAACGTACCTAGTTTCAATTCAAGCCAAGGCTTCAAAAGTGATCCATCAATTATGAAAACAATTCCTTTGCCAGCCTGCGATCTATCATATTAAACCCAACGAATACACTGGCTTGAGTATTTTACAAGAATACATTAGATGCTCGTTCAGGTTAAGTCAGTTCAGCCGCGACTTATATTAAGCATATTCCATGTATTTATATGAAAGACTGCACCCCGCGGTATCACTCACGTTGTACCCGTTCCCATGGGAATTTCAGGATAAAATGTATCCCATGTCTTATTCTGATGTATACCCTATAGTACTATAAAGTTTCATCCAAATCCGTACAGTAGTTTTTGCGTGAAAGAGCAACAAACATACATCCATACATATTATTATGTACATCCATCCTCACAAACTTTCGCATTTATAATATTAGTAGGATTAGTAGGAATTAGAAGGATAGTATGAAGTATTGCAGAAGAAGGAAGGTGTTGCAGGCCGACCGCGGTTAGCTTGGCTAATACTGTATAGAGGTAAAATTTGTAAGTTTGTTTGTTCATGCTAATCTCGGGAAATATCAGTTCGATTTGAATAAGTCTTCTTTTGTAATAAACTAGCAGCGCCCCGCGGGTTTACCCGCGTTGTGCCCGTTCCCGTGGGAATTTCGGGAATTTTTTTACATAAAAACCTTCCTCTTTAATCACTCTACCTATTACAAAAAACCGCATCAAAATCCGTTGCGTAATTTTAAAGATTTAAGCATACAGACAGACAAACAGTGTGACAGACACGAAAAAGAGACGACTTTATTTTATACTATGTAGTGATAGCCACATTCTATGGAAAGGTTATAGGCTATTTTCATCCCGAATGGGAACGGGCGCAACGCGGTTTATACCTGCAGTAGGCACACGTGGTGATTATACATAATCCTCCTCATTGTACTGATATCTTCGATGAGATGAGAGGCTTTTGTCCCGCAGTGGGACATTACAGGCTAATACTTTACTCTTTTCTATATAAACAATGAAAATACATGAATGTATTAAATTAAATCATATTGTTGAATTATTATTACTGAAATGAATACGCCACTAACAAACAATTTACTACGAAACAAAGACTGCGTTTCACAATACCCAACATTTACCTATAGTTTGTGATATAATAGAAATTAATAGGTTCTATTTCGAGAATATAGGTTACAAGTAACAAAATGGAGGAAACTAAGTGAACTTATTTGTAACAATAGATGTCTGGACTGGGGTTGACACATGACAAAATGGTCTAGATCTAGTAAGTTAACTATGTTCCATGTGGGAACAACATTGTTTTCTTTTAAATATTAGGTAAGGTAGTATACCCTTCTGCTGGTAAGTAATTCCTGTAGTTATGATACAGTTAATGGCCCTGGTGTTGAAGTTTTCATCACCTAAAGAACTCCGATTTGGTCTATCCATTGAAACAATTGTAACTGATAATTTAACGTGCTCTCTGAAGCACGGTAGCGCTCAGATAGAAATGTCACTATCGGCGACCCATCTAGGTCCGAGATCCTCATTGCACTTGCACTTTGACCATGTCGGAGGTCTTAAAGCGGTCTAAAAACTTCAATACCAGGGTTGGCCTGAAACCCACACGAACTCTAGAATGTACTTACTTACATTAGAATTCAATGTAGGCAATAGAATAAACTAGACATATTTAATACTCAGACTATCTTTAGTCAGCCTTATTAGATAACAAAAGCTGCATTAATTATCATTTAAATGTTTTAGCAACATAATAAATCGCCATTAAACGGATAGGAGGAACAATATTTACAATAGACAATTAAATTTAATTGAATAGCGCATTGCTAGTCCGGTCACGTAAAGGATCTGCGTGCGACAAATTGTCCCAAGACAGAAGTGTGCTCGTGTTAGTTAAATATATTAGAAGGTAATAAATAGCCAGCAAGATCTTACTCTTGGGCTTTTTGTTTCAATGAGGGAGGGATAAACAACTCGCTTGTATAATGTTAAATGAGATTTCGCATCTATTGAGCGATTTCACGAAGAGTTGCCGCAACAATATAACTGCGAGCGATTTTACGCTCATGTTCTGTTAAATTTGCTTTAGCTTAAAGACACGGCATTGCCAGTTCTATATAAGATGTAGGTTTATAACACCAACAAGCAACGCCTGGCGAATTTGCCCGCGCTGTGCCCGTTCCCGTGGACATTTCGGGATAAAAATATTCTATAACCTTCCCGTTGACTGTGGTTATACACTACAAAAGTAATTATTCAAATCGTATAATCCCAGAAATTACAGCGCATTGAAATAAACAAACAAAAACAATATTGTTTAGTCGTTCAAAGAGAACGATACGACTTTTTTCGACATTGATCGCAAGTAGGTATACGATGAATTGTATAAAAACTAGCAGCGCCCCGCGGTTTTACCCGCGTTGTGCCCGTTCCCGTGGGAATTTCGGGATTTTTTACATAAAAACTTTCCTCTTGAATCACTCTACCTATTACAAAAAACCGCATCAAAATCCGTTGCGATTTTTAAGATTTAAGCATACAGACAAACAAACAGACAATAATAGCGACTTTGTTTTATACTATGTAGTGATAACCGTTCGACCAATCGGCTTTTCAAAGGATATTTTGGTAGAAGGATTTTTTGACATTTGTGATGTTGTCAAGCGGCAACTGACGAGCGGTCGATAGAATTACATTTATTCGATTTCATCTACACTAATACGAGTATTGTAAAGCTGCAGAGTTTGTTTGTATGAACGCGCTAATCTCAGGAACTACAGGTCCGATTTGAAAAATTCTTTTTGTAATGGATAGCCACATTCAACGGGAAGAGAATAGGCTACTTTTCATCCTGAAATTCCCACGGAAACGGGTACAACGCGGGTTAAACCGCGGTGCACTGCTATTGGACAATAAAGTCAGACCATTTAAATCCCAACATAGCTATATTAAGTTTTAAACATAACCAAATACGATTAATTCACATTATCCCATTTCCGCTTTTCCTTCAAACCTAACCCTTTGAGACATTGATGAATGACTAATAAACTTAGTACTTCCATCAGAATGATTCACGATTTGCCGAAGGAAATATCACTGCGGTTACATTCATGCGTAATTCCTGTAGTGCATCGCACGTGAATTTAACACTCTAAGTAATGGCTTTGGTGGTGCAGATGTTAAATTGTGGTAAATTTTAGGACTATTTCTGAGTATTCGGGTTAGATTTTGTTATTATTTATGTTATAAGAAGTAGTAGTGATTGGCGTTCTTCGTTTATTGGGTTATTAAATTGACGTCAATGTTCAGCTTGAACGTTCAAATTCTAGTTATCTTACATATTAGAAAACCAAGTCCCCATAAGCGGGATATGCGGATTTTTTCTAAAAGTATTGAACGGATCTTCATGCAGTTTTAGGCAGCAGAGATAAGAGACTTTTGCCTAGCAATGGGACATTAAAAGCCATACATTGAAGAGTAAGAGAGCTTTAAAGTTTTATGCCATAAAAGAATTGAGCACTTACAAACTTTTTTTGGAGTAATATTTAATTGGTATATCTAGAAGTGACTTTCTTGGACAAACACACTTTTATATCTTCACTAGCAGCGCCCCGCGGTTTTACCCGCGTTGTGCCCGTTCCCGTGGGAATTTCGGGATAAAATGTAGCCTATAGCCTTCCTCGATAAATAGACTATCTAACAGTGAAAGAATTATTCAAATCGGTTCAGTAGTTTCTGAGATTAGCGCGTTTAAACAAACAAACAAACAAACAAACAAACAAACAAACAAACAAAACAAACTCTTCAGCTTTATAATATTAGTATAGATACGTCCAAAAGAACGAATTCAAAGCGACCAAATGTAGGTACGAGACGCTGATATTCTATTTTTAATTCAAAAGTTTGATTGAAACACATTTCATTGACCGTCGAGCCAAATCATTCGATGTGATAATAAAATGTATTGAAGGTTAAATTTTATTGTGAACATTGCAAATGTATTCAAATGGTATAATCGGAGTAATAGGCGGTCGTCCACTTTTACTCGATCATGATTTTAGGTGATCGTTGTTTGGGTTGTACGTAACATGATGAAAATTTACATAATACTAGCTGCGCCCCGCGGTTTCACCCGCGTTGTACCCGTTCCCGCGGGAATTTCGGGATGAAAAATAGATGTTGTCCGATTCTCAGACCTACCCGATATGCACACAAAGTCTCATGAGAATCGGTCGAGCCGTTTCAGAGGAGTTCAACCACGCACCCCGTGACACGAGAATTTTATACAGGGTGAGCAATCCAAATGGGTCAGTATGGCGGTTTTGGAAACCATAACAGATAGCGAAATCTTGGCTTAGGAACCATGACGTTGATTTTAGTAAAAAGAAAAACTGCATTCATATACTTACAAAAATACGTGTACTCGGCCCAGGAATCGAACCTGGACTTTTTGAAAAATTAAATTTCGTTATTTTCCTTTGAGTATCGGTTATGTAGCTCTTAAATAGTAAATGTTACTAAGAAACATGATATCTAAAACTAATAAAATGCATTGTTTTTAAACAACGAAGTTTTATTTTTCAATACTTCAGGGCCGCTGCCGGCCCTTTGACTTTGTATGGGGAAGTTTTAATATTGTTTAAGTAATTATAATAACATTTCTCTGTGGGCATTTCAGTCTAATATTTACATAAGTGCTTGCCCACGTTGACTCGCGGGCGCGGTGGCGGGCGCGGTCACGAAATATCAAACATATGACGTGATTTCCAAGTGTTCACGTTCAAAACGCACGTGCGGTGTAAGTAGCGAGCTAACTAGCGACTAGCGCGTGCGGCGCGCTCGCTCCAATTTCAAACGCTTGAGACGTTTGTGTGTGTTCACGTCAAACTAGCGGTGGCGCGCGCGATTTACTCGCGACGTCAGGTAAGTTCAACCAGTTTGAACTTGCCGCTAGAAACGATAGCGCGTTTTTATCATGTCGTTCAATACTGAAGAGTTTATTAGTGCTGTTCAGGCTAGAACTCCTATTTGGCAAAGTAAACACAGTCATCATATGAATAGAAATGTTTTTAATAAGGCTATGGAAGGAAATTGCTGGAGAGTTATCCCGTGACCACGAGCGGTGTAATCCGCTCGAAACGTCGGGTACGTATTTTAGTAAAATACGCTAAATAATCTAACGCGATACAGACCCGTTTCATTTAGCATAATGTTTCCTGATATGTTTACGACCTCTGACAATACGTCACACTCGCGCGAACGCCTGGCGGTTAACGTGAACACGAGCTCGCAACGTTTCCCGCGCCCTCCACCGCGCCCGCGCCCGCGCTTTCAACGTGGACAAGCACTTAGATTTCGTTCGATTACTTAAACAATATTTATCTACACTAATGTTGTAACATTCTACTTATGTTTCCAATACTTGACTTATAATTACTACTGTTATAGCGCAGACAACTAAAACACTCAATTTAAGCAATTGCACATGATGTTATAATATCCACATCGATATCGTAAAATCTCATTATAACATCATTATAACGCGACCAATTAACCTGGCGAGCCTTATGTCAAAATCCTCATAATACTTGTATAAAATTTTGATATTAGGCTGGCTTTTGAAAACAGTTGGGTTATACGTGAAAACTTCGTCGAAACTACTAAACTTACATACACAAAACTCTTTGGTAAGATCTCGCTCGCTCCTGATTGGCCCTACGCGCAGCTGCGCTCTCATTGGTTAGATTTTAATGGCGGCAAGTTCACTGTGACAATACACGTACGCGTGAAAAACTATTGTCAGCTTTTACTCTTGCTGTTTGATTAATTGCATTAGTGAAGATAAAGTAGTGTATGCAACTGCATATAACACGGGTATTAAAACACTCGTTACTATTATGAAACTCGCACTCGTGTTTAATACCCTTCCTTATATGACAGTTGCATAAACTACTATAAAACTTCCCCATACAAAGTCAAAGGGCCGGCGGCGGCACTGAAGAGGAGGAACACTTTCTTCCTGGTGAATATAATGTATGGGCACGACCACACTAAATCTCAGAAAATAACGTATTAATTTAAGTGCATAAAACAAATGGTTTTCAATAAACAATCTTTAACTTAAAAAAAAAAAAAAACGTAAACTATCTACACTTTTTTTACAATGGTGCCATCTTTAAATCGCGGGAGGAATCACCGCGTGGAACAGCTAGTTATTCATACTATGGAATCACCATGGGTATGTACCGTGCAAGCAACAGAGAGGGCGATTTTTTTTTAAGAACTCATAGTACAAAATATTGTTTTATAGAGTGTTGTTTATTGTTTTTTATTTACTTCGATTGCCAATTCTGTTGCAGTGAACCCCCAAATGAAAACAGGTCAACAGCCAACGTCTCCAATTGTAGTAAAACGAAACTACATACATTCCTTTTTTACGAGTTTGGAACAGAATACCAAGATAATAGAGTCGATCTAGATACAGACAAAACAAACATTTGGAAAATAGGAGAGTACGCATAGTCATTCTGTGAGACTGTGGCAAATTCTATCTCTTATACTTACGAGTATCTATTCTAATATTATAAAGCTGCAGAGTTTGTTTGTTTTTTTGTTTGTTTGTTTGAACGCGTTAATCTCAGGACTTATCGAAGAAGGCTATTTTTCATCTCGAAATTCCTACGGGAACGGGCATAACGCGGGTACAACCGCGGGGCACTGCTAGTTTTTGAATATTATTACTTTTATAAATGCAAAAGTAACTGCCTCTCTTTTTCGCTTTGACGTTTAAACCAAGTTACCGGTTTCTATGAATCTAGATAAAAGACATAGATAAAAGGGATGGTGGTGGTTTTAAACGATGGTCTTGCCACCCCCTCGCCGAGCGATGAAAGAACTAAGATCATCTGGGGCCAAGTACTCCATAGGGACAGTTACGAAACAAAAAAAAACAACGAGTTGCACTCCGATCAAGTCACGTGTCACCTGACGCGAGTTTAAAAAATGTTTTCACAAAAAAGTGCACAACTCCGCTAAAGAAGTCTTCACTTCAAAACGATGGTAAACCGCAAGTAAGTAGTATTACAATATGTCTATCAATTGTATAAACCAGCCCTTTAGACAAATGGCAATCACTTCGCATTCTATTTGGTTGTCTACTGTCAAAACGTACAGCAATGTGTCATGACCACGAGAATATCACGAGAAACTCTCATACATTATGAATTGACAGTAGACCAAACAGAATGAAAAAATATCATTTGCATTAGTGTCTGAGGATCTGAAACGAATTATTTGATATGATCTATGATATGGTTTGATTTAGAGCCCTTTGTACAAAAATACTGAACGTTCAATTCAACCCACGCACTATACTCGTATGCACGAACAAATACGAATATATCGGACATTGTTCAACAAACGGACCCGAGAGTCGCAGCCAATGCTGTAAATAGTGTGACAGTGCCTTTGTAGTTTAATGTTTAATGTATGTATTAGGTCCGACATATCATCGCTTTTAACACTAAAGCCAATACTCAGAGACGTCAAAATGCTTCCTTAGTAGAGATTTAATGAGCAATTTTGATATGTAAGGTATGAAAAATTACGTCAAATAGTTAATTGGCTATTCAATGAACGTGTATTCTGAGTGCGGCACTACCACTTTGATTTGAGATTAGAACACGACAAACAGATTCAGGAATTTAACAAATGAGTACAGTTGTTGTGTTGGCTAACCGAGTGGAAAATCGGTTGCGTGGGAATGTGATTGGTGTAGGTAGATAAGTAAAGTGCATGTGAGGTAGAAGAGTGGGCACGAGTTTCTCTAACGTAATCTTTTTTCCCCACCTCCACCTCCACTCATACCTACTGCAATTTAGATATATTATGTGTCCATTTTGAACTGAGAGGCAAAATATAATAAAGCTAAAAATACAACACAGAGGCATATGCATTTGTAGATTTCTTTGTAATATGCTCGTTCATAAAGTTGCCATTTCTGCTGCCAAGCCAAGTATACACTTATTTATATTTATATTGTTTCATACGTAAAGATTATATCGCTCCAATAAAAATATGCTATATGTAACGTTCTTTTACCGAAATTATTCAAATTGTTGTCACTCATGGTATAGCTAAGAGTAAGAGCGCATCTTCCAAATAAATTGCCGATTACTGTATCTCCCCGTCCTATATCAATATTGAAACACAATTTCATAAGTATCTTGATACCCACCGTGACGCCGTCAGTATTCATATTTTCCCTACATCGCAGGCAATACTTTCAAATTATATTTTATTGGAGTTTACCCGCTCAAATATAAAATTTAGCTCCTCGTTCAATTTACGGTCATAAACAGGGATCAAAAAGAATTTTCGTTTTTCCAATAAGTAAGTTTGACTTTTGGAGAATTCAATGGTAATTATGAGTAGTACTGCTGATTGATCTATTAAAAAAGTAATTGGATTGATTCTTGATGCTTTATTGTTAAAAGTTAATAATGATTTGCCCCAAATTCCGAAGTACAAATCCACTTCTGTGCTCATCGAGGACGCCCTTTGTATACTAATCAAAATTGAAAAATTAAGCAATCGTAATGCTCTATTGCAAATATTTCCTTACTGGCCCCGCCCCAGGGTGTTACCCGCATTGTACCCGTTCCCGCAGGAATTTCGGAATAAAACGTATCCCATGTGTTATTCTGATGTATAACCTATATGTTTTTAAAGTTTCATCTAAATCCGTTCAGTAGTTTTTCCGTGAAAGAGTAACAAACATACATGCATCCATCCTCACAAGCTTTCGCATGTATAAAATTAGTAGTAGGATTCACTTTATAGCTTAGAAAAATTAAGTCACGATTTAAACAAAAACAAATGACTGCTATTTGGAAACTACATACACATCTTTATCTATACACACACATTTATACATAATAATATTCGTTCGAGTGTATCTTGGAGCAGTTTCGATTCACTAAGTTTACAAACTGGAGTGTAAGTAACGCCCGTGGCGTAGTTTGGTTAAGCTATGTTAGTTCATTGCGATTGCTAAGCATCGTCCAGCTCAGCCCCTACATGGGTTGCCGATAGCAGCATTTTGTATTTGAGAGCTACCGTGTTTCAGAATGCAGGTTGAAATGAATGAATTGCAAATCCCAAATTTTTGTAAGTATTTCAAAATTTACTTTAAAATTGGTTGTCTTGCAGTATGTAACTCGCTGAATCTAGATGACGTTATTAGTTTCAAAACTATGTATTTTCACTTGTTTAGTTAAGCTAAGTATGTCGTCCCACTGCTGGACAAAGATTATTATTTCCAGACAAGGGACATTGTCTGGGAATAATGATCTCTGTACTTCGTGGTCTACTGTTTATTTATTATTAAATTGAATTGTCAAAGGAGACAAATTATTTTTCTTCTTCCTCCATTAAAAAATAAAAAAGGACCCTGAAATGAATCGCTGAATGTGTTGCTAAGCGCAAATCTCAGAAACTACCAATTATTTCTGTAATGGATAGCCACATTCAACGGGAATGTTATAGGCTATTTTTTATCCCGAATTTCCAACGGGAACGGGCACAACGCGAGTAAAACCACAGAGCACTGCTAGTCATATTACAATAATGGCATCATACCTTTCAATATATACAGAAATAACACAACATTTCATATGTAACTAATATGACTTCCACAAATCATTATCTCTAGTTTCATGAAACCAAACATTGACGAATTATTAATTCAATTGAATTACAGCAATCTGTTTCCATTAATATAGGGTTTCATCACGGATATTACGGATCGCTGGCATTAAAATGATAATGTTCAATGTAATGTTTCAGTCATTATTTTGTGAATTTCGCATTATTATTATCCTTCTAGAATGTTATTTAATGCTTTTAAAAGGTATTGGGAATGAGAGATATTATGACTAAAGTCAGCAGATTTTTAATCTGCTCTCAACGAAAGATCTTTAATGGTATTTGTATATCTGATATCTAATCTACTGTTTCAATGTCTAGTCTTTAGTGGAACTCAAATGTAACCTCCTATAGACAAGTGGCAATCGTATCCCAATCTATTTGTTTCTTTACTATCAAAATGTATATGAACGTCACGTGATACATTGTATAACATACCGTACATTTTGATAATAGACAAATTAGTAGAATACGAAGCGATTATCACTTGTCTTGTCTAAACGGGTAGGTGTCAACTTTCATTATGTCAATTAATATTTTCTAGTACAGGATTAAAGTTTGATCCTTAAAACAACGGAAAACCTTTCTTGTTTAAACCCTCTGAAGACTAGAACTATACACAAACTGACAACTTCAGACTTGTCCAGATTTTGACTCAAATCTCAATTGACTTAGTCTGAAATCGAGGGCTCCCATTCCAAGGCTACGCTTGCAAGTATTTTGTCAAATTATAAATTCGAAAATTCTTACTGTCATTTAAGTAGTTATTGTAGAAGTTTCAAAATGATAAAGTTCTTCAAGGTCTCAAGGGTTTGTAAGTCAACCCATCCAAATGCCTAAGCATATTAAGAACTGACTGTACTGATTAATATCTTCGGTGAGATGAGAGGCCCACACTGGGACAGTACACACATACTTTACTTTTTATTAAGAACTTATAAAATAACTTATCGATGAGAATTTTCAAATGAATTATTAGACAAAGTACCAAAATGACCATTTTGATTTGGCGAATGTAAATGCAAAGTTTTACTTAAAGTTTTTCAAGTTAGGTAGGCCTATATATTTATCATCACATATACAAATATACAAATTATAGAAAAAAGTCTCCAAAACTGTTTGTCTTTATGTAATTAATTTACAAAAACTACTCCACCGATTTTAATACCGTTCTTCTTCATCAAGTGGGGCCAACCTGACCAATCCTGGTGTCAGAGTTATTGAGCCGCCAAAGGCCTCTGACATGGCTCAAGTAACGACTACTATCCGTAGAAAGTAACCGGGACCGAACGGCTTAACGTGCCCTCCGAAGCACGGAATCATCTTACTTTTCGAGCAATCAGGTGATTCAGCCGTTTAATACCGTTTTCACTTACATACAGAATAATTCAAGAGGAAGGTTTATGACTACATTAATTGCCAAAACTCCTACAGAAACCGGTACAAAACATGTAAAACCGCGGGGAACTGCTAGAAAAAGTAAAAATTATATGCATTTTCCTGCAAATATTGCCGTGAACAAAACAAAGTTTCTCGTTCGTCAAACTGTCACGGGGTTCCAGTAACGAATCCATCTTTGGATGAAAGTAGACTGGAACAAGTCGGTTTACTGTCCAATTATGTTCTTGGGGCGTTTTAGCAATATTGTTCGGAAAAAGATTCTCCATATTTCAGCTGTGTATATTTTGTAAGCAAAGTAATTGTTTTTCGCGATGAATTTTGCAGTTATGAGTGATTAGGGCATGCACAGACTAGTCATAACAAGGTTGACTAGTCAATCTAATATAACATGCAGCGCCCTGCGGTTTAACCAATGTTCGTTCTCATGGGATTTTCGGGATAAAAAATAAAAATATAACCTTCCCGTTAAATGTGGAAAAAATTTGTTTGAACGCGCTATTATCTGACCTCTGACTCCGCATAGCTCCGCTCCGCTTCACCTTCAGTGTCAATTTATAATTAAGCGAGTTTGCTTATCCTACCCCGGCTTACTAGCTCAGATTAGATTAAACGAGTTTCAAAGCAGCAAGCCGCCGAGTTTAATAGAACACGAGGGTCTCGCTAGCTTGCAAACACGGTCATCTTAAACGGCGCCTAAGAGCGTTTGTCCACCGCCGCCGTCACCGTCACGTCACCGAGAACGAGATGACGGCGCCGAAGTAGCGGTACATACATTTAGAGCGTTTTACTTTAGCCGCGTGTCCACCGCACATCCGTCATCCGAGCGCCGCGTCATATTAAACTCGGCCCGAAATAATCTCGTTCTCGGTGACGTGACGGTGACGGCAGCGGTGGACAAACTCTCTTAGGGTGCTTGTCCATTGCAGTGGAGCGAGACTACGGAGCGGAGAAACGGAGAAATATTAACCAATAGAATTGCATAAAATATCTGATCGGAGATTTTACGCAATCCTATTCCTCGCTCTGCTTCAATGGACAGGCACCTTTAGGCTGGGAATTGACATTTTCAATGCGTTATGATTGATCAATTCAGCTCTGCACCGCTCCACTCCGCTTCAACCGCTCCCTCACACACAATGGGTATACTGAGCAAGTTTATTAGTAAACGCATGTTCTCACGAAAAATGCTGATGTCTATAAAGTGGGCGGACATGAGAAAATGTGCGAATATTTCTGGTGTGATAAAATGTTCACCATTTGTCACACCATAGGAAGTTAGGCGAATCAGCAAAAGACCACCATTTCGAAGTTTATTTGGGGTTAAAAGCATAATGTGTATATATACTGACTGACTGATAATCAGCGCACAGCCTCAACCGCTACACCTAGAAACATGAAATTTGGCAGGAAGGTTCTTCAAGTGACGTAAGTGCACACTAAGAAAGGATTTTCGAAAATTCCTACGGGAACGGGCTCAACGCGGGCAAAGTCGCGGGGCGCTGCTAGTGTGTATATATACTGACTGACTGATAATCAACGCACAGCCTCAACCGCACACCTAGAAACATGAAATTTGGCAGGAAGGTTATTCAAGTGACGTAAGTGCACACTAAGAAAGGATTTTCGAAAATTCCTACGGGAACGGGCTCAACGCGGGCAAAGCCGCGGGGCGCTGCTAGTTTATCTATCAAATGGTTTGTCTCTGTCCGACATATGCTATTTTCCAAAGACCAAAAGAGACAAAACACTTCATAGCAGTGTTTTAGTTATACTGTGTCTAATAAGGCGGGTAGTGTACAAATAGCTAAAACGCCTTGGGATTTTAGCCATACTGTACCTGTTCCCGTGGAAATGTTGGGATCAAAATAGCATTATAATTTTTTTCTTGAATGTGGTAATGTAAATTATTTTTGTAGTTCTAGTGGTAGTAAGAAAGTCGATGGATATCGCCTGAACAAGGTCGACCGTAAACTGATTTTAGGATTTTTGTATTGAAACTACGTTACGGATACACTTCGCTTTTATTTTTCATTTTATCTGACGTTTCAGCCCCTTTACAGGAACCGTGGTCACAGAAGACTGAGGTGTTATCTAAAATGAGCAGTGTTCGCCTAAACTTAAAAAAGCAGTATGATTTTAGGATGTGCGATGTCATAAAGAGGCCTAAAGTAAAAAACCACTTCTAAATTCAAATATTCAAAGTCTTAAGGTCTCTACCCATTACACCGTATCATACCATGACCGTGCTATGAACGTGTCAGTACCGGCAAAATATTCTCATCGAGAATAGACGACGTTGTTGGTTGGTGACGGAACGGTCTAGTGAGCATAGTCCCATACTTTTCAATACAAAGAATACTTTTTTGCCTGACACGTTCATAGCACGGTCATGGTATGATACGGTGTAATGGGTAGAGGCCTTTAAGCTTAAAAGTTTGTTCAACTATTTCATTAACTTTCCTCCATCTTAATTCTCATTATTTTCAACCAATTGTTTAGTTAACGGCCTCATCTTAAAATAATACAAAGACAATATCACTATATCTTAAAATAATACAAAGACAATATTATACAATAACGTATTTTATGAAAATACCGCTTTAATTATAGTACATAGGTATTTCGTCTTTCAAAAATGTCATTTATATTGTGTTGGAATAACAATCTTTCATTATCGTGATAATACAGTAATTTTAGGACAGACAGGTATTTATTCGTACAAGGTACAAACCATTAATTAAAATAACAGTCCCTTACTACTGTCATTGTATGTCATTAATGTAAGAAAAGCTACGTATTACGATTAATAGCACTATTATGTGTATCAAAATAGTTTACATTTTTAAGTATTTGATTTTTAAACATTCACTTTTAAGAAATTACAAAGTCTCTACCATAACCACCTATATTTTGTCATTGTACAGGTCTAGCGTGTCGTTGACACCTCAAGAACATTTACACGAACACATCTGCCATGTGTTAAACAAGAGCTTACGGTACAGAATGTGTCAAAAGTAGTAAAATGTATTAAAGAAGGCACTGAATGTGTTAAAAGTACAAAAAAATCGTAATTCACTTATAGGAAATTAACAGCCTTATCTGTATCTTTTTGACGACAAATAAAAAAAATACGTATCTCCAGGGTAAAGGGCTCAAATAGAAAATAAACGGCCACCCATCCAAATAGTGTCCGATGAACCTTGCTTTACACTCATGATGACTAAGCTTAATATCGGCATCAATAGTATTTGAATAGTAGTTTGTTCGTATCTAACATCGAAAAATTCATCATCGTAGTTGTGTTAAAAGAGAATAATAAATTCTTGGCAAAACTTGAATTCCAATTTATCTTAAAAATAAATTTATAATTTACATAAAAATAGGTTGAACTTATGCCAAACTGTCATGGCGGACCGCAAAATTAATTTCTCCAGATATTTTAAGAGACAATTATGAAAAATATAATAAAAAAAAAAATTACTTACGTAAAATTTTCTTCAATTAAATGCCATTAAAATTTTCCGAGCCATCGACTCATTGACGTCCGCATCATAAATCATAAAAGATCAACAAACTTTCAACACTACCAACTAGAAATAACTAACACTAGAAATAACAATTGACAAACAGAGTATCTAAATTTAAAACACACCAATCACTGGCTTTATAGAAAAAAAACTATTTTATTATTTATCAATTTAACTGTCAAATTTAAATTGTTTGAAAAGAGAACATCGTAAAGTTGCCGGCATTTCGGTTCGTCCGGCATCGACCACGCGTTTGGATAGCTTCGTACAAACTGGGAGTTGTTATATTAGACGGAGTCGGGACGAAACGGGAGTAATGCGCATGGTTCTATATGATAATCGGAGGGAAAAGCAGTGTTGAATGACGCTGCTTTCAATGGAAAGCCTGGCTTATTGTTGGGGATGTAGTGCGCCGTGATTAGCTGTTGAAACCTTGGAAACTATGCTAATGGGCCGAGAAAATGGAAATGAATATTGCAAAGTAACGAGTGTCTTTGAAGTCCTATTAGAACAGTTAAAGTTATTTTAAAATAAGCAATATTTTAATACATCTCTGATTTTTCAAAAATCATTGTTTTACACTTAAATTATACCAAAAACAATTTAATTTTATTTTATGTAAATCGTCATTAAAATTAAGTTATTTGGCGAATTTTAATGAACGAGCGTCAACCATATAAAATTGACTCGCGCACTCGCTTTCTTTAATAGACGTCAGATGTATCTTTAGTAGAGATTTAATGAGTGATTTTGACATGTAGTGTATGAAAAATTACGTACATTAATTAAGTGTCGATTTAATGGGCGTCTCTTATACTGTAATCACTAGGTTTTACTTTTACCCACCATCGAAAAACAGAGCGAAATATTATTAACACACACATTATTCAAAGTCTTCAAAATAGCTTTTAGCAGAATAAACATAGAGGCTATATTCGCTTATAGTGATTAAACATCTGATAAGACAATATATTAGGTAAATAGCAGTGGTTATGACGGAATGAATAGGGTCTCTCATAATTCAATTGATTGTTTGCATTCACCAGGGACAATTTATCTTGGTTCTGGTGGACGGTTGGATTACATGTCACGTTATGATGGGGATTACGGATTGACTTATCATATCACCTACCTAGTTGATTTTCATTGTATGCTTGTTACTTTGGTATTAATGATGATGGCAATAGAGTTTTCTGTATTGGTTATAGGGCGTATGAAGTGATGCGTCTCTGTTTCCGCTTGGGAAAATATGCTTTTGAATGCCTGAACGATTGCACCAACAGACAAAAAAAAATAAACTATTACAATTTTTAAATTATGTTATATTAGTCAAATATTTTGGTATCTTCTAATTTACATACGTATCCTATAATTTTCATTTCACTATCTATACATACTTATAACAATTTTATAAATTCAGATACAATTTTGAAAATGTTTTTAGTTAATAAATGTCAAATTTTAATGCCGCCAATATTTGACATTTATATTACTGTCAATTTTTTTTAAATCAATCAATCTATCGTTCCAGAGTGGTTATTACATGGTATCAAGACATAGCTTATGTAACTTGATACAATTTGTCTTAAGCCTGATCATCGCAGGATGGTATATTATGCTCCTACAAATAATATTATCCAATGTCAATATTGGTTTCTATTGAGATTAGTTGATCATCTGTTTCGGGTATGCGTTATCATACCTAGCTGCCAAAATAATTAATTGAGGTCTATGTTTGTTCCCTTACTTCAGTCTCATGAATGTTGTAAGATAGTATATATGTTACAGGTTATATATGAAATTGCAATAAAAATGTTACTATACTGTGGTGTTTTAGCTTAAAAATGCAGTGAAAAATGTTTACTGTATGGTCAAAAAATAGCATTCGGTATCATGGTCATAAAAAATTTCGTTAGTGGCGGGAAAAAATCCAAAGTGTACAAATCACAACAAAAAATACTCTACAATGAATTACTTTTGTTAGATTAGTTAGGATTTTTATATTTTTTAATTTTATTTTGATAATGCAATCTTTTATTGGGTTCCTCTTTTTTACGTGTCACGGACACTAAATTGAACCAGCCCAGAACTTGGCCAGGGTGTCTACATCATCTGTAGCCCTGTTGAGGTTGGATGTTGTACATCTAACAGAGTTCAGTAAATGCGCCATCGTTTGGGATGATTCTCTACAGTCACAAATGATTTCTTCCCTCCAGGCACATCGGTCTTGCGCTATCTGGATGGATGCTTGCAGGGTGGCTCTCGTAGCATCCTGTGTCGTGTGTGCCTTGTAGGAAAGCGCCCTCTTCTAATCTCCTTCCATAGCAATCCGCACACGTAATAACCCTAATGATTATGAGGCTCGGAATCTGTTGCACTAATGCGCTTATCAACTGTCCTTGTGTTGGTGAGTGTTTACATGCTACCGTGGATTATTTGAAGAACCATGTCAGCGTGTTATATGACCGTTAAGTAGATAGAGTGCATGTATTAAATGACGGTGCATAATGTATTAGTTTTAGGGGTGTGAGTGATAAGTTGCATATTATAACCGGTCTTCTTCTTCATCGAGTGGATGGTCAACCTGACCAATCCTGGTGTCAGAGTTATTATTACAAAGTCCTCTGACATGGCTCATGTAACGACTACTATCCGTAGACAGTAACCGGGACCGACGGCTTAACGTGTCCTCCGAAGCACGGAATCACCTTACTTTTTGGGCAATCAGGTGATTAAGTCTGCAATGCCCTAACTAAACTGAGGGCAGTCTCACAAAGAGATTTTTGTGAGATGTTGTCCCCACCGGGAATCGAACCCGAATCCTCCGGATCGTGCGTGAGCCGAGCGCTAAAACCACAAGACCACGGAGGCTGTGACCTCCGGTTTCATTGAGGGACTTTAGGATATCTGGAAGCTTCCCCCTGCCCTGCCTAAACATTGTGCAAATACATTTACTTAAGGATTTTTTTGAGTCTTGGACACTCCTTTGCGTAGGCATAAGTTACAAACTACTACTACAGATTTTTATTATACTGAATGAAACGAGTCTGTAGTCTGTCTGTAAACGAGTCGCGTTAGAATTGATAACGTATTTGATAATAATACACAGAGTTGCACAGTAATTATACCACAGAGTACGTATATTCATAAGTACTACACAACTAATATAGATGGCGCTAGTAGTTACATATTATTTTGTTACAATATTAACACCTCCGCTTAACAAAATCATATATACTTTGAAACGGGTAATATACCAAGCTTTTTTACAAAATATTTATGCTTTACAGACCCTAAACTTTTAGTAAAAATATCTGCTGGCATTTCAGTCGTTTCTAAATAATCAATTTTTACAAACTTATTAGCAACCGTTTCTCTTACAAAATGATACCTAACATCTATATGTTTAGATCTTCTATGATATATTGGATTCAAAATTAGTTTTTGTGCACTTTGACAGTCATTAGGTATATAAAGTTATTGTTTCTGAGTTACCTGTTATTTCAAACAATAAATTCTTTAAATAAATAGCCTCTTTACTGGCTTCCGACATAGCAATATATTCGGCTTCTGTTGAGGACAGTGCTACATTTCTTTGTTTTCTACATTCAAACGAAATAACTGATCCTGACAATTTAAAACAAAAACCAGAAAAAGATTTTCTGAACTATCATTTGAATCTGAACCCCAATCTGCATACGTCGCTACGGAGAACACACCTATATATAGTAAATTCTTCATATAAATTGCCATAATTATTTTCACAGCAAGATTTTATTATAACAAATTATTTTATTTTAAAGAAAAGATTTCACATTTTCATCTTTAAAAACGTTCTCAAACAAACCTGATAACAACACATTTTCCAGACATACAAACGAAGTACATTGGAAAATTTCTTAAATCATTCATTTGCAAGTGGCATAAGACCGTCCCACGTACGACCCACGGAACACCATCCCACTCACCCATTGCATTGCCTTAAGGGTTTGAGAAACGTGGACATTAAAATAAGTATATGGATGGATGCAATGTCAAAGTTCATACAACTCTTTTATATGTATGTAATGTGAGGTGATCTTGTTAGTGTGTTTTAACCGACTGCGACGGACCCAAAAGTAGGGTTATGTGTTTGACCTGAATATATGTATGTATGTGCGCATGTTAATGTATTCCCTCATAACTACTAAACGGATGAACCTATTTTGATAAAAGAAGTTTTAATAAAGCAAGAAATTGAAGTCGATTTTCCGTAAGTAAGTAAGTAAGTAAATTCGAGAAGGTTAGTGACCAACCCTGTCGTCGGAGTTTTAAGACCGCCAAACGGCTTCCAACATGATCTAACGATTGAAAAACCGGGACCGACAATTTAACGTGCTTTTCGATGCATGGTAGCGCTCAGGTAGAAAAGTCACTATCGGGCACCCATCCCAGTTGTTAGTAGAAACCATTTGACAGTCAAAGAAGTTTGTGACGGACAAAGATGACCGTTACGGTACGCGTACACCGAATCCGTCATCGGCCGAAGTATGCTCGGGCGTCATCGGCCGAACTCGGCCGATCAAATCAAACGTAAGTAAATGGAAGAGAGCGCATACACTGCTACTCGGACGACGTCGGTAGTAGCAGTGTATGCGCTCTCTTCCATTTACTTACGTTTGATTTGATCGGCCGAGTTCGGCCGATGACGCCCGAGCATACTTCGGCCGATGACGGATTCGGTGTACGCGTACCGTTAGATGTCTTATGTCAGTTTTAGACGCCTTTATAATATGTTTTCGTAGACCAGAAGAAAATCTATCAGTCTTGACTATAGTGTGCTTACACGTGTGAACACAGTACCTTATATTCGAATGAGCTAGGCGACACTGGCTTTCATTGAGAACACGTCACATACGCTCATTTACCCTCCTCTGTTTTAGCTGTGACTGTGGCATACAAGTTTCTAAACGAGTGTACTTTTCAGTTGGTTTCTCATTTAATTATGAGAGTGGTTCGACTGTTCTTTGTTTCTACTAACTTTCTGACTATGCTATTAAAGCATCGTGTACATTGATTGTGTTTGCTAACTGCCGTTTAGTTTGAAATACTTGTGTGACACTTGCTTTGTATTAAATTCTCCGCCTTGCAGTTTACGAACCTACTCAATGTCGACGACCTTTTAATACGTGTTGTATTGGTTTAAGTCCCAAATATTTTTTTATATGTATCTCGCTGATGAAAAGCCCGCCCTAATGGAAAAGAAGGGTGTTATATCTTTCACCGCCATGTGTGTCTGTCTGTAGCATTACTAATATTATAAATGCGAAAGTTTGTGAGAATGGATGTATGTATGTATGTTTGTAAAAACTAAAAACTACTGCACGGATTTGGATGAAACTTTACAGTTCATACACATTAGAATAACACATGGGTACAACGCGGGTAACACCGCGGGGTAGGGCTAGTCGACGAAACGAAGAGACCGATTTTGATCCAGTTTAGTTTGTTTATGTGTTTACATACGAAGTATCATTGAATAATACATCATTGAGTTATTGCAGCGATTGTGTGACAATATTTGACAAAATCCACTTCATTAATGAATGACAAAAATTTCGTGAAAAATTAATACAATTTGAGCCAAATCGGCTAGACGCTACGTCACATGTACGGTTAGCAAATAAAATCTCAATTACAAATTGACGTCACGGGCCCTCAGAGGTTTTGTTTTGGTGAAATGTTCACTATTTTATTGGAGTATTGTAATTATTTGGTAATTTTAACCACAATGGTTGGCGTATGTAGTCTTTCTCGTTTAACGTAATATTCACGAACCAATTACGCTATAAGTAATTGTTTTCACTTAGCATATTGATTATGTTCTATTTTTGGTCTTGTTCAAATATATTTTTCGTCTTAAACAATACTAGCAGCGCCCCGTGGTTTTGCCCGCGTTGGGCCCGTTCCCGTGGGAATTTCGGAATTTTTATACATATAGCATTGACATATAGAAATAGATGTGATAGTTTTTTAAATATCAAACATTTGTTAGTAGAATGACAATTTTATAATGCAGAAAGACGTCATATTGGATTGCTTAACAATCTTAAGGACTGTCTGAGCAATCTATACTAATATTATAAAGCTGAAGAGTTTGTTTTATTTGTTTGTTTGTTTGTTTGTTTGTTTGTTTGTTTGTTTGTTTAAACGCGCTAATCTCAGAAACTACTGAACCGATTTGAATAATTCTTTCACTGTTAGATAGTCTATTTATCGAGGAAGGCTATAGGCTACATTTTATCCCGGATTTCCTACGGGAACGGGCACAACGCGGGTAAAACCGCGGGGCGCTGCTAGTACAAATATAACTGTTAATTTTCTTAAACTCATTAACATATATCATCTCATATAATCAAACGTTAGTTCATATAACTCAATGCATTTAATTATGTTGGTTGTCGGTCGCTGATGACCAAGTTGTTTAAGCGACCTTAAATAAATAAATTAAAAAAAAAATATCTTTCCTCTTGAATCACTCCATCTATTTAAAAAACCGCATCAAAATCCGTTGCGTAGTTTTAAAGATCTAAGAATACATAGGGACAGACAACGCGAAGAACTTTGTTTTATACTATGTAGTGACTAAAAGCGCCTCGCGGTTTAACCTCAGTTTAAGTTTTAATTGTTTGATAGTACTTTTTGAAGGCAAAAAATCTTCAAAAAATAAAGAAATTTAATTTTTACCTCAAGTTTTGGTTAATATTGTTTAATTTCAGCGTACCTCCTCCTCCTTAATTTCTTTATTTTTATTAAACAGGAAACAGAAAATGGTTAAATCTGCAAGCTTAGTACCAACTCGTATGTTTTTTTAGAAGTTTTACATTATTCTGTGTTTGTGCTTTACCTCCCTATGTCATTAAACTATACTATACGTTGCTATACTCGTTGCCATGCTACGTTGCTACGGTTCGTTGGTGTGATTCGTGGTGTGGTAGTGGTTGCCTTTCCATCGGATAACTCTGATGAAATGGCAACCACTTTCTATGATACCATATAAAAGTGTTAGCCTGTAATGCCCCACTGCTGGGCAAAGGCCTCTCATCTTACCGAGATATCAGTACAGTGAGGAGGATGGCGTATTCACCACGCTTTTCTAATGCGGGTTGGTGATCGCAAACCCGAGCCATATCATTTAAAAATATATACTTACTATCAGCGTCCCGCGGTTTCACCTGCGTTGTACCCGTTCCCGCAGGAATTTCGCGATAAAAAGTCCTTTCTCAGACTCTGAACTAACTGTGTACCAAATTTCATTCAAATCGGTTCAGTAGTTTTGGCGTGAAAGCGTAACAGACAGACAGACAGAGTTACTTTCGCATTTATAATATTAGTTAGGATATGCCGTAGGTGACATACCTTACCTAACGATCTGTCAAAACAAGTTTATTTCTAAGTTCCATAATTAAACTAGACCCATTTTAACTATTACGTGTCTCCTAATCTTTTGTGTTAAACCGTCACCCGACCTCCGCATAATGAATTGTAAATATATTATCATAATTTAAAGCCCCTTGTTTTTCAGAGATGAAAACAAACATGACAGAGTGAAATTTCTTTGAATAAGCTTGTTCTACTAATTTTATATATGCGACAGTTTTTGAGGATGTATTTATGTATGTTTGTTACTCTTTCACGAAAAAAGTACTGAATGGATTTGAATGAAACTTTACAGTAATATAGATAGGTTATTCATCAGAGATACACATTTTATGTGGAATTTCCCGCGGGAACGGGTACAACGCGGGTAAAATCGCGGGGCGCGGCTAGTAGAGTTTTAAATTTATTCATATTTCATACTTAGATTGTTTAAAGCGTAAGTGTTCTCGATTTCAATCGTAGTTCTGTAGGAATATGTTATTACTGTGATTACGTAACGGCTTGTATTAGTCACGGCTGAAAAGTATCCAAAAACAAAACAACTCGAGTTTAAGGTTTCTTAAGTTTAAGCGAACACAACTTCACTCAGCCTCTCCAGTCTTCTGCAACCACGATTCCTGTTAAGGGTCCGAAACGTCAGATAAAAATGTAAAATAAAAAAAAACTTGAGAGGTGTCAAGGGACACCCAGATGGAACGAAGTTTATTTATTATCAACAAAAATAATCGTCGCGACACCACACTGTTCAATGCGAAATAGAAAGACGAAACGAAAATATCTAGCTTGCTTTCTATAAGAGAGAGACAGACCGAGAAACAAGCGCGCCGCGCATGTTTCTGTGTCTGTCTCTCTCTGGCGTGCGCAAGTTTCTCTGTCTGTCTCTCTCTGGCCTAAAAAATGTCGTTACCATTTTTTCCGTCTAGCCCCCTTTCGCAACGCGCGATAAGGAACTTCGTTCCAAAAGCGAAGTGTGTACGAAAACGTAGTTTCAATTCAATAAAACTCGAGTTACAAAAATAGTGTATTTAAAGCGCAAGACACACATACATACTTAACTAATCGACGTAATTTTCAAACATTACGTCATGTCAAAATCACTCATTAAAACTCTACTAAGGAAGCATTTTACGACTCTGAGTACGGGTTATGATTCAATTTATCGCTCACCAACTCAAGCAATGACAAGGCCGTTGGCACAGTGGCATGTCACAGCGCTTACTGTGCCGGGAGATACGGGTTCGATTCCCGCCCGGAGTCTACAATATGTGCAGACTAGTTGTAAGCGACGACGTTTGGGTGTCAATTATATATTAATACTAGCTGTGCCCCGCGGTTTCACCCGCAGCGCCCCCGTTCCCGTGGGAATTTTGAGATTTTTATTCCTTATTTTTCTTATATAAAAACCTTGTCCTGACAATAAGGAACACATTAAAAAAAGAATCATTAAATTTGGTGCAGTCGTTCTGAAGTTATGCGCTTACCAACACATTTTGCGATTCGTTTTTATTATAGATAAAGTATTTATGTATGAATTAGTATCAGTAATTTGGATTCCTTTATATAAGCTTAAAGCTGACTAAGGGTCTATTTCAGCGTTTATGAATTTGCACGGAAGTATTTAAAAAATAACTAAATTGTAGGTTGCATAGTTCCGTTTCACGTTAAGTGCATTATACGTACATACAAGTACATTCATAGTTACGTTTCGTATTCATATTTCATGTTAAGATTCCTTAATATTAAAAGATATTATCTAATTAAATCCTGTCCAAACAATTACTATTGTTGAAACGAGTAAGAACTTAATAACAGATTCAACACAAGGGAAATTGTAAGGCACTTCACTACCTACAGTGATTGTGAAAGCAATGCGCTTCAGGAACATTGCTTTAACTTTTATGAGATGTTCTAGTACTGGATAAGATGGAATGTTCGTAGACAAGAGAAATATCTTTCATTATTAGGTTTAAAGGTAGAGTAAATGTAGAGGACTCAAATAATCTGTACTAATGTAATAAAGCTCTTTAGCTATCAATTAGTCTGTCCCTTTCCGACATACGCTATTTGCCAAAAAGCGAAAGAGACAAAACACTTTAAAACACTGTTTAAGTTATATCTTTTATGAATAAGGCGGTATGAATTTTTGCTTGTTTAAACGGGCTAGTCTCAGAAACGACCAATCCGATTTGAATAATTCTTTTGGTAATGGATAGCCACATTCAACAGGATGCTTATTGGCTATTTTCATCCCAAAATTCTTACAGGAACGGGCACAACGCGGGCAAAACCACAGAGCGCTGCTAATGTATAATAAAATCTGTATAAAAAAATCATGATAACAGTAAAATGTATTCGCTTGTATCTCCTACCTAGTTAGCTTGTATCTGTTACTGCAGGACCAATGTCTGTACACTCACTGTAGATATTAGTACAGTGGGATGATTAGGTGGTTAGGCGTAATCACTACACTAACTTACCTATTGGGTGTTGATCTGATCCTAAATCACGCTGGTTTGGTTTTGATATAATAATCATACTACTGGTTTGGTTTGAGTAAATAAGAATTATACTGATTATATAGCATGTTATTTTATAGCAGTGCTCTGTGATTGAATCTGCGTTGTACTCTTTTACATCGGCATTTTAGGATACAGAAACCTTTTTGAAAGTGACAAATCCTGCTGGTAGGTCCAGAGCTGTTGTACAGTTGGAACAAACTCTTCAACTTTATTATAATTGTAAATATAAAGAAATACATATGTGTATATATGAAATAGCAGCGCCCCGCGGTTTTACCCGCGTTGTACCCGTTCCCGTGGGAATTTCGGGATGAAAAGTAGCCTATACCTTCCCGTTGAATGTGGCTATCTATTACAAAAAGAATTATTCAAATCGGACTGATAATTTCTGAGATTACCTCGAACATACAAACAAACAAACAAATTTACAAATTTTACCTCTTTATAATATTAGTATAGATAAGGAAATAGGTTTATACTTAGTTACGTAAGGTTTATAAATAAATGTGAAAGTTTATGAAGATGTAGTCATATGTTTGTTGATCTCTCACACTTGGTGGATTTGCTTATTTCTAATATTAGTGTAATATAAACTGGAATGAAATAAGTTACCATGGAAATGGATTCTGTACCTAATGATAGAACTGCGAGCCAGTGATTTATAAAAATAATTTGGGACCATTTGTGGAGACTTTATGCTGGATTGCCTGATGGTCTGAAGGACTGTCTGAGCCAGGCAGATGTCTTGCTCAGACAGTCCTTTGTTGATTTCCTTAAACTGGTCGACTTTTAATCTTATTTTATTGTGGTTGTCAGTCGCTCATGCATGACCAAAGTTATTTAAGCTACCTTAAGTAAACAAGTTTAAAAATAAACCTCTTTCGAATCAATTTTAAGTTTGAAGATTTGTGATACAAGAAAAAAATACTACATCCTAATTTAGAACTTTTTTAATCAGTTCAAAAGATTTACATGAATTATAATGTTTTAAATCAAAACCGAAGCCAATTTCTATTTTCTGGTCAAAGTTTATTCTCGTCCCCTATTACGTGTAAACACACGTAATATAGAAATAAAGTGTTATTTTAGGACCATTTTTATAGGAATATTTTTTTGCATAATTTCATTTTACCCAAACGAACAGCCCAAATGCCAAACAGTTTTATATGCATGGAGGTCCAATAGATACATTATGCGATTTCGTAATGCTTAGTCACACTTGAAAAGAACGATTTTTTTACTAGCTGACCCGATATACTAAATAAAGTAAAAAAATATTTATATTATAATAATAATAAATAAACCCGGACAAATTCACACACGGTTAATTAGACCCAAAGTAAGCTCTAAGCTTGTGTAATGGAATCTAATTATCTGATACTACTACATATACATACACAAATACTTTATAAGAATATATAATTGACACCCAGACGTCGTCGCCAACAACTATGTCTGCACATATTGTTGACTCCGGGCGGGAATCGAACCCGCAACCCCCGACACAGTAAGCGCTCTCACTGCCACTGTGCCAACGGGCTTGTCAAATATATGTATTATGTCACAAATATATGTACTTATTTCAAGATCAAAAACCAAATCAGTCCAGCCATTATCGAGTTTTAGCGAGACAAAGAACAGCAATTGTTTTTTGATTATGGACAGATAAAGATAATGTATGATAGGAAAGAACCATTAATAAAAATGCAACTTGGTTTTCTTTTACAATATATTATTATATCATTTTACTCTTCTTTTTTCAAGTTTTCTTTACGCTAAACTGTTTCTCATGGTGTTTTCTTTTTCAATTATTGTCTTCATTACCTCTAGGGATTTCTTCAAATATTTAAAAAGTACTAAATTAACGCTACTTTGCTAGCATGTTTAAGGATAGCATCATCTTTTTAGATAAATGAATTTTCTTAGTAGAATCTATCATATTTATTGTCCAATGTTCATTGTACAGTTTCTATCATCACACGTAATAGGTGTATTTGTATATACCCATGTTATAAAGATCTCGGTAGATTTTCTTGAAAACTTGTATCTGCATAGAAGTGAAAGGCTCAAGTTGAGAACATCTGATATTCAGAAAAATGAAGTTAATTTATTTAATTTTTACGATTGTACTGTTTTTGGATTTTGGAACTGCGTTTTTCTTGTTTCATGGTAAGTTTTTATAAGAGTTTTATTTATTACTTAATCACTACATAGTATAAAATAAAGTCGTCTCTGTTTGTCTGTTTGTCTGTATGCTTAAATCTTTAAAATTACGCAACAGATTTTGATGCGGTTTTTTGTAATAGGTAGAGTGATTCAAGAGGAAGGTTTTTATGTAAAAAAAATCCTGAAATTCCCATGGGAACGGGCACAACGCGGGTAAAACCGCGGGGTGCTGCTAGTAGCAAAATAAAAAAGGAAGTTTGTGAAAGTAAGTGGCCAACTATGGTGTCTATAGACCGCCTATAGGCCTTCAACTTAGTGTGTCGATTGAAACAATGAATCATCCGTACAATCCGAAGCACGGCAACGCTCAGAACTTGTAATAATCACTACATAGTATAAAACAAAGTCGCTATTTTGTCTGTTTGTTTGTCTGTATGCTTAAATCTTTAAAATTACGCAATGGATTTTGATGCGGTTTTTTGTAATAGGTAGAGTGTTTCAAGAGGAAGGTTTTTATGTAAAAAAAATCCCGAAATTCCCACGGGAACGGGCACAACGCGGGTAAAACCGCGGGGCGCTGCTAGTTATATAATAATTTGAATCCGCAAAGCTTTTTCGAATGGTTGCTTAAATTCGAAGGGACAGATTGAGCTGTACTTATTATGCCGCCTCATATATAAACACGATATCTATAGGAGTTAAGTTTGACAACTCTCGAATAAATATTGAATGAATAATGAAGCAACAAAATATACTTTAAGCTCGAGCTTGACTCAGAGAAATCTGCATTAATTGAGAAGTGCCTTACTCAAAGACAAATGATTTGTAAGAAAAGCTATAATGACTGATTTTTGACATTTACGGTATGAAAAATTACGTCATTAAGTTTAGTTTATAGCCTCCCTGGTCTTGTGGTTTAAGCGCTCGGCTCACGATCCGGAGGTTCCGGGTTCGATTCCCGGTGGGGACAATACCTATCTCACAAAAATCGCTTTGTGAATCTGTCCTCAGTTTGGTTAGGGCATTGCAGGCTGAATCACCTGATTGTCCGAAAAGTAAGATGATTCCGTGCTTCGGAGGGCACGTTAAGCCCTCTTACTTTCTACGGATAGTAGTCGTTACATGCGGTTAGTTTCGCTATGCTCGATTCCCGCTATGCACTGATCATAAAATACCTACCAAAAAGTGCCGCTTTGCTCTGAATTTCTCAGTGCTACCTTTAACAATGGAAGGTACAATTCGATAGAAAAGTGTTTCTAAAGTATACTCTTAAAGCTAGCCTGGGACTGCATAGTTTGAGGAAAATTGTTTTGGTAAATAAAAATCTAATTTAAATTTAAGAATTGCGTATATTTCGATTAAAAATATAAAAACGCTATGAAACATAAATCAACTCAGAATCATGAGATTACAACTAGCCAAGAAATTTTTTTTTTTTTCAGATTCCAAAGTTACACTGCCACTGCATTTAAGATCACTTCTTTTATTTACACATTGACAGACAACAGTTCTTTTATTTTGTCTTACAAAATGGTAATTGTGTCCGATATATAACAAGGTCTTTCCACCACGTCTACAATCAATTATTGTATAATTTTTAACCGGACCACGGGATGAACTTGCGTCCGACATGATTGCAGACGTACTAACGAACTAACCTAATTACGCTTATCAGTAAAATAAAGATGCACCAAAACCGCAATCCTGGTTCAAATTCCCGAAAGAGGTAACCCAAAAAACTCGTTGTTTTGGTGTTGACGGTTTAAGCTATGTGTTGATTAACACGAATACTGTTTACTAGTTATAGTTAGTGAAACTAGTAAGAGAGTATTTATTTAAATTTTTATTTATTTAAACATAAGTATTTTCCTTTCGACAGTCCAAGAATCTGATTCCGTGCATAGCGGCACTTTTTGTTAGGTATTTTATGATCAGTGCATAGCGGGAATCGAGCATAGCGAAACTAACCGGTTACATGAGCCATGTAACAGGCCTTTGGTGGATCAATAACTCTGACACCAGGATTGGTCAGGTTAACCATCCACTCGATGAAGAGAAGATTAAGTTTATTTTATAGTGCCCGTGACATAGTTTGACACCAGCAATGTTAGCTCATTGCGATTGGAAATGCAGCTCGGACACTACCTAGGATAGGTGGCATTTCTATCTGAGAGCTACTGTGCTTTGAAGTGCACGTGAAATTATCGGTACCGGTTGTTTCAATCAATAGACTAAATCGGAGGCTTTTAGGCACAGTAACACACTTAGTTACATTAACTCAGTTGGGTTTATAGTCTTGACTATACCAAGTACAGATTTTGGATTGAAATTGGTAATTAACAAGTTCACAGCCCAGCGTGCCTCGCCCAAGTATGCTGGAAGATGTGTCAGTGAATTATGAACTTAATAACGCGATAAATAAGGTTTTTAATTTATCAATTTTCTCTTTTCAGATAAAGAACCATTTCTATATTGTTTCAAAGTGTGTCCGCTGTATTGTAGCAAAAGGAGTAAAAGAGATATCGGTACGAATACACCAACTAAATAATTAATTTACGGCAAATCGTTCGCCGACTGGTTTCGGTCACCGAACGTCGTCACAAAACTAAAATGTGACTTAGAACACCTAATTAGGTGACAGCTGCTTCCTCTCGCCGAATGCAGCTGACTGTCATATTCTTTGCCATTGCAGTGCAGAGAGAGAATTTATGTAATAACGCCATAAAGGGCTTTCATTGTAAATCTTATCACAGAATAACAATTTTTTCAAAAATGTTCGAAAATCTCAATTTTCCTGAAATTTACAATCTTCGAAAATCCCAAATTTTTGAAAACTCTCACTTTGGGAAATTTAAAATTTCTGCAAACTCACAATTTCTAACTTTTCAAAAACATATTTTTCAGAACCCTGGTACTGGGATGAAGATGACATCCCAGAACACTCCTATCACCCCTCTTACCCCCACCACCACCGCTACCACCATCACCACCCGGCCCCAATCCACGTGATCTTGTGGAAACAACCCACCACCGAGAAACCAACCACAACCACAATGGCGACCACTACCGAAGAACCGACATTCATTTGTGAACTATGTATGAAGAAATGTGGTTGGAAAAATTATTAGAGTTAAATTATGATTTATGTTCACTGTACTGATACCATCAGTGAAGTGAGAAGTATTTGTCTTACTAAATAGTTAAACTATAGATGCTAATAGAAATATAATATATCTGGTAAAAAGAGTTAACATTTAAAACAATGATGACCTGAAATTATAGCCAACTAAAAAATTTAATTCTTTATGGTAAGCCAAACAACATCTATTGCCCCTACCGTCCGATTTAGAGCCGACACTGCGTTAAGCGTGCGCACGCCGCGGTTTCATACAAAAGTGAACAGTCACGGGCGCCCGCGGCGTGCGCACGCCGCGTGTGGCTTCATACAAAAGTGAACCGTCACGTGTGGTTTTATACAAAAGTGAACCGTCACGTGTGGTTTTATACCAAAGTGAACCGCCACGTGCGCACGCGGCGGGCGCACGCGACGGGCGCACGCTTAACGCAGTGTTGGCCCTTAAACAAGCCACCATTCCCTGTAACTAGTATAGATTTAGACATACAGACAAAGCGATCAATTCACACTTAGTTCTCAGTATAGTCAAATAGTGTTAATCACGCATATTCCCCCGAGATTTCTATTTAAGGTTCTCACCATATAATTCACAGTAATTAATGTTTCTGAGCTCTATTATTTATGAGTTAATCTTAGGTCTGAGTTCAACTTCAATCAACATAATTCGGTTACATGTAATTATTCATTATTCATATAAGTATCTGGGTAACCGTAATGTTAAAGACGTGTTTGTTCGAATAGAAACAATTTGTAGGGACAAATATATAATAAACTAGCAGTGCCTCGCGGATTTACCCGCGTTGTACACGTTCCCGTGGGAATTTCGGGAATTTTTATACTGATAAACCTTCCTCTTGAATCACCCTACCTATTAAAAAAACTACATCAAAATCCGTTGCGCACTTTTAAAGATCTAAGCATACATAAGGACAGAGACAGCGGAAAACGACTTTGTTTTATAATATGTAGTGATTGTTGTATCTAAGGAGGGGGTAGAGGGATTATTATGAGGGTTATCTTAGTGCAACGACAGCGGTAACTAGCGAATTAAAAAATAAAGAGTTGTTAGTCTTGTGGTAGTCAGTCTTAAGACTTAAGAATTTTGCTCAAAAATATCTGTGAAAAGGTCATGTCTCTAGTGAGTGAACCTTCATATTATAAACTCATTGGCACAGTGGCAGTCCGCTTACTGTGTCGGAGGTTGCAGGTTCAAATCCCGTCCGGAATCGGAATTTGTAGACATAGTGGTTGGCTACGTCTGGGATGAATTATATATTCATATATGGTATTTATGTTTGTATATGTATAAGTATTAGTTGAGCTTTCAGCTTAGTTTGGGTCTAATTAACTGTGTGTGAATTTGTCCGGGGTGTTATTTTGTCTTCAAATAGGAAGTTTTTTTAATTCTATGTCTGCGTTCGCTTTTACTAATAACAACATTTACTTTGTTAATTTTTATTAACATTAAACTTTGTTATTTTTTATTAATTTTTAAGACTAGACTAACATAACTTAAGAACAAGGGAAAGTCCTATTTTCATACATTATTATGTTTCATATATAAACTTTATGTTAAAGAAAGTCTGCGTTATATTAAAACAAAGACAAATAAATCTGTGTATTTCCGTTTCTTTGTTTATGGTTTAAAAGATTTCACTTTACAGATGTCGAGAAAATATTGTTTATGGTGAAACGTTAATCTTGTCTTGTCTTGTCAGTTTTGCTGACGGTAATTGCAAACAAAGGCTGTCTAATGATGCAATCTATCCATACTAATGTAATAAAGCTGACGAATTTATTTATTGTTTGTTTTAACGCGCATTTCTAACAAACTAACAACCCGGTATTAATTTTTTTTTTGTTATTTATAGCCACGAAACGGTCATAGGCTATTTTTTATTTATCATTCCGACATTCATATGTGAACGGGTACAACGCAGGTTAAACCGCGGGTTGCTGCTAGTAGAATAATATAATTTTGTAGGAAGTGGTTCAAATTAAGTGAGTTTATAAGCTACAAGCTAGCGAGTTCCACAGAATATGTTAAATTATGGTGCATTGCGATTGTTTTTCACGTTTGCTGGCATTTTTCTCATTTATAACGATACAATCGTAAGGATCAACATCATGAGTTCGGTCTTGAGGTTTCCAAGTGCCTTGAATAGTTTTTTTAAGTTTATTTTCTTAAATATACTCTTTTTCTACTTCTTCTTAGTTTTTCTTCTTAATTTGATAGCATAGAACATAATCGATCTTACCTACTTACTTAAACTACTTTGTCATTTAGTAAATTCTACATCCACGTCTCTGAATGGGGCAGTAAGTATTACCTCAACCAAGACGCAGGAAACGCAACAAGTTGTAAAGATATTTCCTTATTAAATTCAAATCAGAATCCAGGTAAGTATGTAAAGTGTCCAACTCTCACTTTTTACAAAGTTGGCTAACCTGTGACACTGGTTGCAGTGCAACATCTAGACTCAGATAATTCGATTAGATAATAAGGTTGTTATTACTGTAATGGCCATTAAATTTATTTTTGCACAGTGCGTTATGTTTATGGTATATATTTATGGTTTGACGATTGATAAGTGACCACTAAACTTAGAATTCTATGGGTATTACCAACGAAATAGAGGAATATACTTCCCTTATATATTACCCTTACTTTTTTCATACATGACATTAACGTTTCGGCCTAGTGGTATCTGCATGCGTCTGCCAAGACTGGGGTCACAGGTTGAGAGAAAGCGTGCTCCTAATTTTTTGAACATTAATGGGATTTGAGATCACCAGCGCGCATAATGCAAGCAGGTAACCTCCGCCAATTAATCCTCATCGTTCTGATATCTTCGGTGAGATGAGAGGCCTTGGCTCCGCAGTGGGACATTACTGGCTAATACTACAATTTTGACATTAGATTATACAATTATGACAATTATGACTTAACTGCAGCGTCCGTGGTCTTGTGGTTTGAGCGCCCGGCTCACGACCCGGAGATTCCGATTCGATTCCCGGTGGGGGTATCTCACAAAAATCTCTTTGTGAGACTTTCCTCAGTTTGGTTAGGGCATTGCAGGCTGAATCACCTGATTGGTCGAAAAGTAAGATGATTCCGTGCTTTGGAGGGCACGTTAAGCCGTCGGTCCCGGTTACTTTCTTCGGATAGTAGTCGTTCCTTGAGCCATGTCAGAGGCCTTTGGCGGCTCAATAACTCTGACACCAGGATTTGTCAGTTTGACCATCCACTCGATGAAGAAGAAGAAGATGACATTAGAGTTCAGCGAAGCGAGCATACAAGTGAAGACATACATACATATTTCTACTCTTCCCGAGAGATTTAGTACAGAAACCGATGCATAATAATTGGACGTTGCAACACCGGATTCATTCATTCAATTCGACTGGTTTCGTTCCACTTATTCTGTTATGATTGGCTGCATATTTTATGACATGTTTGACACTTTTTCAATTCACCTATTCACATATATAGTTTAAACGTACTCACACGGGTTTTTTCGTGTTAGAAAGTTAATAAAGCAAGTAATAACTTACTTTTTATTTCCCGACGTTTCGAGGGGATTGCACCTCTCGTGGTCGCGGGTGAACTGAAGACATTGGAGTTACCGCTGTGATGGGAGGGTAGGCGTTCCAAGTGTTGGAAGTACCCTCGAATGGTCAATGTTAGAGTTTAACGGTGCGTTCACATTAGACTGACACACAACACTGACAGTATCCTGGCACTTGGTCTTTTGGGCACGTCTCGAACACTTATAAGTTATTACCGGATTCCAAGCCGCAGAGAGTTTAAAACCGTCTTCACGATTGAAATTCGGATATTTCCTTATTTCAATCGCTTCCCGAATAATCCTCTTGTAGTAGTGCGGCTCGTTTGCAATAACTTTAGGGTCATGTAACTCGATCCAGTGATTGAGACCCGAGTCAACTAAATGTTCGGCTATAGCAGACTTGTTAATTTGACGGTTCTTCACAGCCGCTAAGTGCTCCTTAACGCGTTCGGCGATCGTCCTCTTGGTCTGACCTATATATGAATGACCACAGCTGCAGTCAATTTTGTAAACACCCGGCATCTGTAAGGGTATTACATCCTTCGGTGTTCGTAGCTGCTTGGCCATTCTCGTGAGCGGGGTGTAAATTGATTTTATTGAAAAACGTCTGAGTAGGTTTCCAATTTTATCCGTCACTCCTTTCACATAAGGTAAATACGCCGGTTGTCGAGTCGCCTCCGGACTGGCAGATCGCAGACGAAACGCACTAGGTTGAAACACGCTGAGGCGACTCGACAACCGGCGTATTTACCTTATGTGAAAGGAGTGACGGATAAAATTGGAAACCTACTCAGACGTTTTTCAATAAAATCAATTTACACCCCGCTCACGAGAATGGCCAAGCAGCTACGAACACCGAAGGATGTAATACCCTTACAGATGCCGGGTGTTTACAAAATTGACTGCAGCTGTCGTCATTCATATATAGGACAGACCAAGAGGACGATCGCCGAACGCGTTAAGGAGCACATAGCGGCTGTGAAGAACCGTCAAATTAACAAGTCTGCTATAGCCGAACATTTAGTTGACTCGGGTCTCAATCACTGGATCGAGTTACATGACCCTAAAGTTATTGCAAACGAGCCGCACTACTACAAGAGGATTATTCGGGAAGCGATTGAAATAAGGAAATATCCGAATTTCAATCGTGAAGACGGTTTTAAACTCTCTGCGGCTTGGAATCCGGTAATAACTTATAAGTGTTCGAGACGTGCCCAAAAGACCAAGTGCCAGGATACTGTCAGTGTTGTGTGTCAGTCTAATGTGAACGCACCGTTAAACTCTAACATTGACCATTCGAGGGTACTTCCAACACTTGGAACGCCTACCCTCCCATCACAGCGGTAACTCCAATGTCTTCAGTTCACCCGCGACCACGAGAGGTGCAATCCCCTCGAAACGTCGGGAAATAAAAAGTAAGTTATTACTTGCTTTATTAACTTTCTAACACGAAAAAACCCGTGTGAGTACGTTTAAACTATGTGTTCAAATCGTGTAAGTTTAAAAAAGACTATTCACATATAGCACTTGAAAATAAAAACGAGAGTGTTTGTCGTTGCATAAAGATATAAAGAATTTTGTCGAACAGTAGACACAAAACGAACAGAAGACATTTGTCTTCACTTGTATGCTTGCCCCTCTGATCTTTAGCAAATCAAAATGGGACATAACATAAACAGTAGAAACCTTTAAAAAATATATGACATTTAAAGGTGCATAAATCTTACATTTACTTACCAAAAATCAAAACCTCTCAAGTTAATTGTATGTCTCTGATAATACATAGTTGGTAAGGTAGCTGAGCTGTATCCAATGATTGCACAAATCCTGAGGGTAAAGTGATAAGCCACAATCTGACTCGCCCGTATTCTGTCTGCCTACAAATCTGTTGGGACTTACATTAATATTTCAGTGAGCAATATAATAAGGGCTTAATTCGGTCCGATTAAGGCTTAATTTGACCGAATTTTTTTTTTAACCCCTAATGCAAAAGAGGGGAGTTATGAGCGCTCGTGCCGTAGTTTAACTCAGCGATGTTAGTTCATTGCGACTGTTAAGCAACGTGCAGCTCGACCCCTACATGGATGGGTGGCCGATAGTGGCATCTCTATCTGATCGCTACCGTGCTTCGGAGGGCACGTTAAATTGTTGGACCCGGTTGTTTCATCGTTAGACCATGTCGGAGGCCTTTAGGCGGTCTAAAAACTCCGACACCAGGGTTGGCCACTGACCTACCCGAACTTACTTTATAAGTTTGACGTTGATGTGTGTGTAGGTATCTGCCTATAGCACATATAAGGGCTCCCACACAAAACTACGAATTCGCATCGCATCGCAAATATCTGCGAATTCGCACGAACGCATCGTAAGAATTTCCGATCTGCTTCGCATCGCACATTCCTGCCATATTACGTCATCCTTGGTGACGCCATTTTAGCCCGTTCTGGGACATTTTGTTTTACTTTACCTGATAGTCAGTCCCAGCATTTCCAAAGGCATAACAGGAATTCTTCCCTTGTACGATCGTTTTTGAAGGCATGGTGATAATAAACTCAAAAGCTCAAAAGTACTTTAGAGTAAAATAGTTCCCATCAGAGTTCATAATCGTAATAAATGGATGAACCCAGAATCTTCTTTTTCTTTTATATCTATTTAACAATAACAGCAGTGCAATAATCTTATTGCGATCCATCTTATGCTTCCTAAAAACACGTCCAGTACGGCTGACTACACTTGAAGGCATGGTCACCCTACCAAACGGTTTGCCGCACTAAATCGTATCGCAGAAATTCGCATCGCAAGTTCCTGCGATGCGAATTCGCATCGCATCGCATCGCAGTTTTGTGTGGGAGCCCTAAGTACAACGTAAGTATAACTGCTGGACACTGCTAGCTTCTTATAAAACCTACCAAAGAAGTTACAAAGTATCTACTTTTAATCGACACTGCAGCATTACGTCTAATTGAGCAATATGCGATGTGGGTGTTATACGGATAAGTTTGCAATTTACGACCCTGGGGTTTTTACAGCCGGTTACTATGGAAACTACTTGATTTAGCTACGACATCGTGGCACGCGGAAAGGTGAAGTATTTTTAGTATAATACTTTGATGCCAATGAAATCTAGACTTGAATCAATATTTTCCAGCAAGCCGCTTATCTATGCTTTATGTTGATTAAGAAAGTTTGCGTGAGGTAATTCTGTTATACAAAACAGTTTAAATATTTTTGAATCTTTAAGTCTGTTAATGGAAACTGTATGAAAATCCGTTCAGATAGTGTGTGTTAGCCTGTAATGTCCCACTGCTGGGCAAAGGCCTCTCATCTCACTGAAGTTATCAGTACAGTGAGGAGGATTAGACATAATCACCACGCTTGCCAAATGCGGGTTGGTGATCTCAAACTTGAGCCACGTTTGAAAAGTAGGAAACATGTTTTCGCTCGACCCGGGAATTGAACCCGGGACCTCAGTCTTGGCAGGCGAGCGCACATACCACTAGACCACCGAGGCGTCAGCGAGGCGTTTAGATAGCTCAAACATAAAAACAGACAGACGCGGCAAGGAATTTGTAACGTAGAATATACTAAGCTCTAAATTACTATTTTGTATAACACAAGACTTAACATACTCTCAGACCGGTGAAACTATTAAACCAGGGAGGAACAGCAAGTGACATCTTTATATATATAACTAGCTGCGCCCCGCGGTTTCACCCGCGTTGTACCCGTTCCCGCGGGAATTTCGGGATGAAAAATAGACGTTGGCCGATTCTCAGACCTACTCAATATGCTCACAAAATTTCATGAGAATCGGTCGAGCCGTTTCGGAGGAGTACGCGAACGAACACTGTGACACGAGAATTTTATATATAAGACTAGCAGCGCCCCGCGGTTTTACCCGCGTTGTGCCCGTTCCCGTAGAAAATCCGGGATAAAATGTAGCCTATAGCCTTCCTCGATAAATAGACTATCTAACAGTGAAAGAATTATTCAAATCGGTTCAGTAGTTTCTGAGATTAGCGCGTTTAAACAAACAAACAAACAAACAAACAAACAAAACAAACTCTTCAGCTTTATAATATTAGTATAGATTATTCTACTGTAAGTGTTGTATGTTACTGAACTCCTCCTAAACGGCTGGACTGATTTGAATGATTTTTTGTATGCACCCTGGGTTTGGATGGCACCCTGGATGGTTTAGATTCACACTAGCGACATCTATTAGGCGGTTCGCGGGTGGAACCTTGACGCTGAACAGCTAGTGATATTCTATCCTACTTCCTACTTCCTATCCTATCCTACTCCTACCAATATTATAAATGCGAAAGTTTGTGAGGATGGATTTAAGTATGGATGTATGTTTGTTGCTCTTTCACGCAAAAATTACCGAACGGATTTAGATGAAACTTTACAGTAATATAGGTTATACATCAGAATAACATATGGGATACATTTTACCCCGAAATTCCCGCGGAGAACGGGTACAACGCAGGTATCACCGCGGGGCGCAGCTAGTATTATATAATACTACTTACCCACATTTTCCAGTGGGTAGAGGTTGCAACGCTTGTAATCTCTGACCTAAAGGTAGACATAAAACACGAATTAGTTGAACAGATTAGTATTACAATCAATTTTACACTAAACTCAATCATACTTAACGTCAATAAGTTACTGCATTGTGTATACTGCAATTCATACATGTCTGTAACTGGCACTCTTCTTAAACGAGCCACTTAATGTATTTCACATCTTACACAATAAATATCTAGCTACATATGTACGTAACGTATATTTAACGTACATTAACTTTAACGGTTATTTGTTTTCAAAGTCTGAACGGACACAAATTCTTAGCAATGTTAATTCATTGCAATTGTCAAGTAATGTGCAGCTCGACCCCTACTTGGATGGGTGGCCGATAGTGACAATTCTATCTGAGCGCTACCGTGCTTGGAGGGCACGTTAATCTGTCGGTCCCGGTTGTTTCAGTCGTCAGACCATGTTGAAGGTCTTTAGGCGGTCTAAAAACTCTGACACCAGGGTTGGCCACTAACCTACTCGACATGAAATGAATGAATTAGCTCTAGGCAAATCTATACTAATATTATAAAGAGGTAAAATTTGTAAGTTTGTTTGTTTGTTTGTATGTATGTTCGGGGTAATCTCAGGAATTATCAGTCCGATTTGAATAATTATTTTTGTAATGGATAGCCATATTCAACGGGAAGGTAATAGGCTATTTTTCATCCCGAAATTCCCACGGGAACGGGTACAACGCGGGTAAAACCGCGGGGCGCTGCTAGTATCAAATATAGTCCTATTATTACGTCCAAGACCGACCCAGTCTTAGCTACTTCTTAGCTTATAGTCTTAGCTTCTTAATTAGCTTTATTTAGGCTACTTTTATCCCAAAATTCCCAAGGAAACACACGCAACGTAGGTCAAACCTCAGGGCACTGATAGTTTCCATACTTAATTACAAAACTTCCATCCAGACATACATAGTTACAGCAACATAGTAACGGGCAAACTGGCCAAGTGATTTCCCATAGAGACTAACATAAGTGAGTCGTTCCGTTGTTTGTCTATTGTTAGTCTGGACATTATGAGGCGTCAGTCAAGGTACGAGTGTATTGCACACATGTAGGACACGTGTAAGGGTAGTTTGATGTAAGGGTAGAGGGTGGGGTGTCAGTTTTATTATTTTTCTTATGGCGTTTGTCGATCTAGGAATTTTGCAAGTAGAATTCCAGAAAAAAATCGGTTCTTATTCTTGTAAAAAAATCTTCGTTGTGCTTTATATTAATGGAGTTTTCTTCGTAAAGTACATGTCGAAAAAACATTGATACAGTTGCTATAATGGGCCCACCAGACTACTACATACCATACTATAGTATGGTATGAAGTAGTCTGGTGGGCTAAAGTAATTATTTCAAGTTTTTACACCAACACCATGACCAAAATCTGTGCCAACAAACATAAGCCATTATTCAGAAATTAAAAAATTAAAATCCTCTTTTCCAATACCAAAAAATATCATATTCCGCCTCGCCTAAAGTATTATTTACAGTTATTTCAAGCTTGCTTCGGTTTCAAGAGTAAAAGCAAAGGATGTGAATACCTAATAGCCGCTGGGCTTCTCATTTATAACGAAGCTTGTAATTAAAATCGCTGTTTTGTGAACGCTATGTTGTTCCAAAGAGCAAGCAGAACATAATACCCATAGAAACAGCACCCAGCTGTTTCAGCCATATTGTTCTCATTTCGTCGAAAAAAACGTAGTTTTTCTTTGAGATATGATATACATACTTAACTCAATGTTCCGAAATAATATAAGGGTATTTTCAAGAGAGAGAGAGAGACTCTGAGATTGATGTCCTTAGCACTAGGTCGATAAAAAGTTATTTGGGCCGGCAGAAGAAAGCCACGATTTTTCATTTTTTTAACATCTTTTCAGACTGACACTTTACGTTAACGTTTACTGGCGCGTAAGCGTAAGCTGAATCAATTAAGGGTCTAGACAGACGGACTGCAATTCAACTGCAATCCGACTGCCAAATGGCAGTTCAGATGCAGTTTGAATGCAGTTGGCTCGACTGCAATCAAACTGCACGTCGACGGGCAGTTGGCGTGCAGTTGGATTGCAGTCTGTCGTTGTAACTGCACTCAGACTGCAATCCAACTGCACGCCAACTGCCCGTCGACGTGCAGTTTGATTGCAGTCGAGCCAACTGCATTCAAACTTTAGGGGGTGTGCGTGGTAATATTGGTTGAATTAAACCACAAAGATGAATTGCCAAAGTTTATTAGCCACACACAACACACACTATTTTAGTTTTTAGAAGGATAGCAAGACAGGATCAATGTAGCACATAATACATATCATGTAATTAATCAAAGTAGTAAGTGAACAGTTCACGCGTGGGCAAAACGCGAGTGCGCGTGAGAACGAGTTGTATGTGTCTCTCGTAGCATACGCTGTGATCGACTGCGCGCGCGCGATGCGCCTCCGCGTGGCTTCACATTCCACAATTAACTTAAATGCAAGATTTGCACAAATTCGGAACAACGCATATCGCGCGGGTTTGCTTGCCGAATTATTGTTTGTTTACATTTGGTTAGAAATTATTTATTTGTGTTATGAATGTTATGTTACTGGGATATGAATGTGTGATGTATGTAAGTGGTTTTTAATATATTATTGTGTGTAAATAAAATATAATTATAATGTATGTTTAAGTGGAGGTCACCTACATCATCCCCCTCCAGAGACCGACTAAGGGCGATAAAAGTCAGGGAACCGTACTGTACGACCTGAACGCGTAGTTGTTAGCGCGGTCTTTTCCTGCGGTGGATGAACAGGGACACGTTCTGGAGTTGCAGTGTAGGATCGAGGAACGGGTACACGAACGTCTAGTATATAGGCTGGCTTAAGGCGGTCTATAGTTACTGTGAGATCTTTGTTCCTAACGCGAATAATAAATGTTTTACTCCTTCTTTTGAGCACTTCGTATGGACCAGTGTAAGCAGGCTGGAATGAGCCACGCATCACTTCTTCCCTAAGGAATACGTGACTGCATGTAGCTAGATCTTGGAATACGAAAGCTCTGCGATTTGAGTGGTGTTGGGAGGGAACCGGACGAATATTTTCCGCAAAGGACTTCAACCGAGCCGCGAAATCGGTGATGTCGGTGGTGTAGTACGCAATATCGTGACCGAAGAATTCGCCAGGGAGACGAAGTGGTTCACCGTACACCAACTCAGCTGATGAAGTCTGGAGGTCTTCCTTAAAGGCACTCCTAATGCCTAGCAACACAAGTGGAAGTGATTCGGTCCACTTGGTGTCTGCATGACAGGTAATTGCAGCTTTTAGTTGCCTGTGAAAACGCTCCACCAATCCGTTGCATTGCGGATGATAACTCGTTGTCCTACGGTGATCGTAACCGATGGACTGAGAAAGCTGTTGAAACAGTGCCGATTGGAATTGTCCGCCTCGATCGGGTACGATCTCGGTAGGACAACCATATCGTGCCACCCAACAGGAAATAAACGTTTTGGCCACTGTTTCCGCGGAAATATCGGTAATAGGCACAGCTTCCGGCCATCGCGTAAAGCGATCGACGGCTGTGAGGCAGTACCGATAATTATTGGATGATGGTAGTGGGCCGATTAGGTCTAGATGTACATGTTTGAACCGTGCTGAAGGTAAATCGTGCGTACCTAAAGGTGAGGCAACGTGTCTCGTTACCTTCGAGCGCTGGCATGCCAAACATGACTTAGCCCATTCTCGGCAGTCCCTTTGCATCAGTGGCCAAACAAAACGTTGTGCAACGAGTTTGGCGGTAGCATTTGCACCGGGGTGGCTGAGGGAGTGGAGACTGTTGTAAACTTGCATTCGAAGTTGTTTAGGGACGAAAGGTCTGGGTGTCGGTGTACTGACGTCGCAGTACAGAACGGTACGACTCCCAGGTATATTCGTCTGTGTAAGGCGAAGTGAAGTGTCACCTTTGAGGTGTTCCGCAAGGTCTGGATCTGAACCTTGGAGCTCAGCCATCACTTCAAGGTCAACTGGTACCTGCAGTTCATCGACGCGTGATAGTGTGTCGGCAACCACGTTGTCCTTACCAGCAATAAAAACGATATCGGTGGTGAACTGCGAGATGAAATTAAGGTGTCTATACTGACGTGGTGAGCAGTTACTTTTACGTTCACTGAATGCGTAACAAAGAGGTTTGTGGTCAGTATAGATAGTGAAGTGAGTAGCTTCCAGCATATGGCGGAAGTATTTTATACTCTCGTAAATGGCAAGGAGCTCACGGTCATACGGAGAGTATTTCGTTTGTGACGGGCTTAACTTGCGAGAGAAAAATGCTAATGGCTGCCAGTCTCCATCCTTGAGCTGTTGCAGGACACCACCTATCGCCGTGTCTGAGGCGTCAGTGGCCAATCCTAATTTAGCTTGCGAATCAGGATGAGCTAAAAGTGCTGCATTGCACAGACTCTTCTTGCAGTTTTCGAACGCTTGCGATGATTCTTTAGTCATAACAATCGGATCGGATGCCTTAACCGATCCGGACAGTAAGGCATTCAGGGGTGCTTGAATCTGAGCGGCGTTGGGTAAAAATCGCCTGTAAAAATTTACCATGCCCAAAAATCGTCTGAGTTCTCGGACGGTTTTTGGTAGAGGGAAATCAGACATTGCCTTTACCTTGCTGTCCAGAGGTTTGGTGCCGCTTTCAGAGATTTCGTAGCCGAGAAATTGAATATTAGACACACCGAAGACACACTTGGCCGGATTGATTAATATACCGAATTCTCTCATTCGCGTAAAAAGTTGACGCAAGTGTTCTTCGTGCTCACGTGGCGTGCGGCTGAACACAAGAAAATCGTCCTGGTAAGGCCAGCAAAAGTCTAAGCCACGAGTAAGCTCATCAACAAATCTCTGAAAGGTTTTACTTGCGTTACGAAGTCCAAATGTCATGACTAAAAATTCAAACAATCCGAAGGGTGTTGTTATTGCAGTTTTCGGAATATCTGCCCTATTAACACTAATCTGATTATATGCTTTCACTAAATCGATACTCGAGTATACAGTACAACCCGACAGGTTTTGCGAAAAATCCTGTATATGACGAATCGGATACTGATCTGGTATAGTACGAGCGTTTAATTGGCGGTAATCGCCGCATGGACGCCACCCATTATCTTTTTTAGTCACGAGATGAAGAGGTGATGCCCAAGGGCTGTCAGAAGGACGTGCGATACCGCTAGCAATCATAGCGTCAAATTCTTGACGAGCTACCTTCAATTTATCAGGCGCGAGACGGCGAGGAGAACATGATACAGGTGGACCTGGTGTGGTGCGAATGTGGTGTTGTGTATTGTGTTTTGCGATTTGAGGAGTTCCAAAAGGACGTGTAATTTCCGGGAAATTAGACAAAATTTTATGATACACAGTATCACCATTAAAACAAGCTACCTTAACACTTAAAACAGCATTGTCGCTTAAATCTAAACAAGCTACAGTGCTAACATTGGTTAGACTATCGATAAGCTTCTGTTGGCCAACATCAACAACCAAACGATAGTGAGAAAGGAAATCTACGCCTATGATTGCTTTTGTGACGTCAGCAACAACAAAACGCCACGGAAAATCACGCCGCAGACCCAAATTCAAATTTAATTGCATGTAGCCGTAAGTGTCGATAGTCGAACCATTGGCAGCACTGAGCTGATATGTTGATTTACAAAGTTGCCTTTTAAGGGCTGAAACCGGGTACACACAAATGTCACTTCCAGTGTCTATTAGAAACTGTATCTGTGAACCACGATCCGTGATGAAGAGGCGACCTGAGCTGGGGTTGTGGCAATCATCAGTCGCCATCACTGACTGCCTCTCTCGTTTCCCTGGTTGTAGTCGCACGGCTGGATACACCGACGAGCTTTGGAACCATGCCGTGAGTGGTACCAACAAACTGGGTACTTGCGGTAGTTCGACGCTGAACGTCGTGACGTCGATCAGCTGCGTTGCGCATCTCTGCGGCGCTCGGTGGGTCGAGGTCGATGTCGCGATTGGATAGTTAAAGCGCTCACCTGGCGCGTCAGCTGAGCTACCTGGCGTGTGAGCTCCTCAACAGCTATTGATGATGACGGTACCGTTGAGGTTGCAGCAACTTGATGAGATGGCACTGCGATGTCATGGACGCGGTCAGCGAGTTCAGCGAGTGCGTCAAGACCCAGGGTAGGCTGTGACGCAACGATAGGCTGAAGTGAAACGGGTAGTCGGCTCGTCCAGATTGTTTGGAGAAATTCTTGAGGGATATCTGGACCGGCGAGATGTTGAAGATGCCGAAGGAATTGTGACGGCTTGCGATCACCTAGCTGCTCGTAGGTCAAAAGTTGTTTGACTTTATTTTCTCTCGACGCAGACAACCTTTTGATTAACTCCTCTTTGAGGCGTTGGTAATTGGGAGGACCAGTGAGGATGTCCTCTATTTCAGCAGCATACTGACGGTCGAGCGAAGCCAAAATGTGGTAGAATTTGGCTGCTTCGTCTGTCACGCGCATGATTGCAAACTGTCCTTCTACTTGTGCGAACCAAATTGCTGGTTTTTCAGGCCAAAAAGGTGGTATTCTTATGCTCACTGGATTACTTGCAACTGTTAAAGCGGGCACGACGGGAGACGCCATCTTGATTTTGGAGTGGCGTCGTGGACGCGTGTCCACGTTACCGGTGGTATCTGAACCACTCGACGCCGACATCCAGGCTGCGAATTGCTCCTTGTCTTCCGTGTTCCTCAGTTTGTTCCGGGGTCACCAGTTTTAGGGGGTGTGCGTGGTAATATTGGTTGAATTAAACCACAAAGATGAATTGCCAAAGTTTATTAGCCACACACAACACACACTATTTTAGTTTTTAGAAGGATAGCAAGACAGGATCAATGTAGCACATAATACATATCATGTAATTAATCAAAGTAGTAAGTGAACAGTTCACGCGTGGGCAAAACGCGAGTGCGCGTGAGAACGAGTTGTATGTGTCTCTCGTAGCATACGCTGTGATCGACTGCGCGCGCGCGATGCGCCTCCGCGTGGCTTCACATTCCACAATTAACTTAAATGCAAGATTTGCACAAATTCGGAACAACGCATATCGCGCGGGTTTGCTTGCCGAATTATTGTTTGTTTACATTTGGTTAGAAATTATTTATTTGTGTTATGAATGTTATGTTACTGGGATATGAATGTGTGATGTATGTAAGTGGTTTTTAATATATTATTGTGTGTAAATAAAATATAATTATAATGTATGTTTAAGTGGAGGTCACCTACACAAACTGCATCTGAACTGCCATTTGGCAGTCGGATTGCAGTTGAATTGCAGTCCGTCTGTCTAGACCCTAAGAGAAACGCTGATAAGCCATTTCTTGTGTTTTCTTACACAAGATGTATAGTTGTACTACTTGATGGGTCAAAATGGTCCAATTACATATAGATAGATTGATTATTAATGGGTGGTTTAATCATTTCCATTTTCGACCACGAATCATACCATCAATTTAATGTTTGGCTTAATATAAAATTATAGGCTCATAGCCTTGTTTGACTGAGCGATGTGAACTCATCGCCAACTTGGATGGGTGGCAGATAGTGGCATTTATATAGGCCTTTTGGCGGTCTAAAACTCCGACACCAGGTTTGGCCGCTAACACTATTCAATATAAATAAAAATATTTTTTTAATACTAACTTACTGTGTTACTTCTGCATAGAGTACATATATCTGCGCAAGTGTTTATAATAATCGCAGTAATCATTATGCATAATTAAAGACACTACTTTTCTTCATAATTATTACCGATAAGGAATAAATAGTTTGCTATCTCTTAAACATCCTGACATTAATACCGCACACACTTTGGAACCTTATCGCTTTAACAATAAACCATTCCTAAACCATTTTTACGGTCAACTCAGTGCAATTTTTGTGTGAAATGGGTTTGTGTGGTAGTACTTTGGTAAAGACGCGGTGTGTGGGACAACGTATAAATATAAGTGTCAAGCAAACCAATAATACAGATTTATGAAGACACAATGAGGGCGACTATTGCTTTTGTAGTAATATTTCTGGCTTTTTATGTGGATTGTGGTAAGTAGAAATATTTGTAAGTGTTTTCTGTTAAGTATAAGCTAGGTTCGCTGTTTTTATTTTAGTTAGAAGTTTTTGAGTGTCACCTTACTTGTACTGCAAGTTGTTAGAAGGTATTAACAGCCTCCGTGGTCTTGTGGTTTGAGCGCCCGGCTCACGACGACGCGGAGGTTCCGGGTTAGATTCCCGGTGGGTATATCTCACAAAAATCTCTTTGTGAGACTTTCCTCAGTTTGGTATTTGGTAGGGCATTGAAAGTAGACCTGTGTCGATCGATCATTTGACGAAACCCGGGTCGATCACGACCCATTCTAAGAATGATCGAGTTAAAATGATTCGATCATTTGGGTCGCGGGTCGCAGTGCGTTTAAATGTATGTCGCATGATAATAACTGACAATCAGGGATTATGAATAAAATAAACATTGACATAGACTCATTTATTTAGGTATCATTACATAGTATAAAATAAAGTCGATTTTTCTGTCCTCATGTCCCCTTGTATGTACCAAATAAGCAGGACGAATTTACAACTTTTACGCACGTATCGCAGGTCGTAGGTCACCGATGCAACTGACTGACAAATCAATCAATCGCGCGATCGATGAGAGATCAACAGGTCGCTCACGACTCGCGACCCGCGACCCACACGCCTCAGCACGAACGAGCGTTCCAGTACGAACCGGTTTATTTTGCTTACATACAGTGTGAGAAAGAGCGCGGGAATGGCAGGCTAACACATTTGAATGAAAGAGATAGAGGACGATGTGAAATTGAGCGAACGACCCAACGGTTCTAAAAAGATCGAATGTTTTAAAGACTCCTGACCCGATCACTCACCTACATGTTGTGATCGAATCTTTTTGATTCGATCAATCGTGATCGACTCAGGTCTAATTGAAAGCTGAATCACCTGATTGCCCGAAAAGTAAGACGTTTCCGTGCTTCGGAGGGCACGTTAAGCCGTTGGTCCCGGTTACTTTCTACGGATAGTCTGTAGTCGTTACATGAGTCATGTCAGAGGCCTTTGGCGGCTCAACAACTCTGACACCAGGATTGGTCAGGTTGACCATCCACTCGATGAAGAAGAAGAAGAAGAAGGTATTTTGGTTTTTGAGGTGACACTTCCACTGCAAGTTATCACCCACAAAATAGAGAAGCTTACACAGTTAGTTCTTAGCTCTTCCTTGGTATCACCTATCTGGTTTCCTTTTTATCATGAGCGACTTTCCATGCAAAAAGTCGTCGTGCTCAATGAGTCGCGAGTGCCACACATGTCTTTCAAACTAGTTGGCTAGCACTAGCCCAGCGCCTCACTTAACGGAAATTCCGTTGTCGCTCTTTCGTTTCGGTTCATCTATCTAAGACAAATTCATCTATCGATTGCCAACGCCATAAAAAGCAACGCTGCGTAGCGCGACCAGATACGCAACATGTGTTGCCTACATCATGTTGCCCGCAACTCGGCAACATTGTTTATGCAGCAATGCAATGAATACGGGGCTTTAAAGTTGATAATGTATTAGTAGTATTAGCCTGTAATGTCCCACTGCTGGGCAAAAGCTTCTCATGTCACTGAAAATGTTAGTACAGTAGGGAGGATATGTTAAGTATGAATGTACCATTTTTTGCAGGATAAATAGTAGGTGGCAAAAGGTCTCGCATTTAAAGTCATACTCGTATTTAAAACTCAAACACAACATTCCGTTTGACCCAAAAGGCAGAATAACGAAACCGTACGAAATGAAACTAGTATAACTCTGTTGGTTAAACAGTAAACATACCAAATGAACTTTTAAACACACATTATTTGAGATAACGTCACGAAAGAGATAAGTTTATTTACCGCTGTTTCAAATTAAGCGTTTTCACTCGTTCAGCGAAGTGTGTTTTGTATGGAAAACAAAAGAACATCTGCGCGGGCAACTGTGCGTTACTGCGGCAGTAGCCGGACGACTTCTTCATCATCGATTGGATAGTCAACCTGACCAATCCTGGTGTCAGACTTATAGCGCCGCCAAAGGCCTCTGACATGGCTCATGTAACGACTACTATCCGTAGAAAGTAACCGGGACCGACGGCTTAACGAGCCCTCCGAAGCACGGAATCATCTTACTTTTCGGGCAATCAGCCTGCAATGCCCAAACCAAACTGAGGACAGTCTCACAAAGAGATTTTTGTGAGAAATTGTCCCCACCGGGAATCGAACCCCGGACCTCCGGATCGTGAGCGGGGCGCTCAAACCACAAGACCACGGAGGCCGGACGACAAAAACGTTTTAAATTGAAAGAGACCTTAGTAGTAGATTCAGACTATTTAATTTTAGTTATTCGTTGCAGTTGATTTCACTGAAATACTCAATTAGGTTTAACTCCATTTAACTAGTTGTTTGAAGCGAATTCATTAATGAATAACAATTGAAGTAAATATGAGTTGAGAGTCGTAAGTGTCACGGTGCAGGCAAGCAACGGTGACTTGCTAGTTTAGTTATATGAGGAACCCTGTTTTGTATGACATATTGTAAACCAGATAACTGAAGATGTTTAGCAGTCGGCAATAAAGTAATCATGACAAACGTACAGACGGTCGGACATACATGGTGAATTTATAATGTATTATTTTTAACCGACTTCAAAAAAGGACGGGGTTTCTCAATTTTACCGTATACATACATACTTTTTTTTAATTTGGATACGGAACACTAAAAAAAATGACGTTCGTTTCAAATAGTGTTCTATTTCGTGCAACATAAAATACAATTTTGAACGAACTGCTTTTGTTTCTTCAACATATTTAGGTAACAAAAAGATTTAAGAGTTCTTGTGCCCTAATGTTCAATGTTCATTTTTCAAAAAATAACTATTCAGCAATCGCATGCAAAGTAACAACCTTTGATTATAATTTGTTTCACATTCCTACCACGTTTAAAATTGGAACTAGAAACCTACTAATTATTTTAATTACACGAATACTTGTCGCTATAATATTTATATAAACCAATCATTAATACAAGTTACGTCAATATAGGCTGTTATTACTCGACTCTGAATATAAGATGATAGTGTTGCGAGTGGCGACATTTACAAATGGAATGCGAACTTACGGTTGACATGACACGATTAGATATTGAATGTTTCCGCGATATATTGGAAAAAGGGGTAAAAGAGCTTTTAAATATATTATGTTTATAGATTTTACGTAATACGATCATGAATGACGGAGTTAGGTTCATAAAACATAATATATACGGTCAAATTGAGAAACCTCTTCCTTTTTCAAAGACCGTTAGTAGAAATAGGAACATTCGTGTTGAAAAATTTTCCGTTCCTTTTTTTGAACTTTATTATAAAACCTCCATAATTACCTCCATTTGAATTCATAAACTAATTCCTTTTTTAAATTTTAAAAACCTCCATATTTTTATTTCCAGCCAGCCACAAACACCATAAAGCCAAGCATCACGAAGAAGAGGACTGGCCTCGCCCTGAAGAGATAAAGAACTTCGACGTGGCTCCAGAAATGACTGAGGGTCTGCCGGAAAACACGGAAAATCCTAGTGGAGTACCCGTAAGTAGCGTTTGTTGGGTGATTTTCATAGATTCAAATGTCACTGAAATTATGCAGCTATCGTGGATTTAATAAAAAAAATCCTGCGCATCTAATAATCCCACTTATGTCAAATAGGTTTCGAAAATGTATGAATAAAGCTTTTAAGGCGAGGATATGTGAAAATAACGCGCATAGTCGCTACTTTGACGATCAAATATTAACACTTCTATAGATTCTATCAAAAAAATAAAAATACCAATTAAAAGAATATATCCTCAATAAAATACTAAATCGAGTAGAATTTTAAAATTCATTATAATAATGTAGAAATAAGATGCACAAGATTATGTAAAAATATTTTTTTCTCGTCCTAGATCTCGTTATTTGAAGCGATATTCATCGTTTTTTTTTTGGAATATCAATTTCCTTATACTCACTTAGATTCTAAATCAGTTACATTTTTCATTAGACCCGCCAATTTCTATAAAAACGCAAAAGAATTCAAATAAAACGAAATATTCGCCCGCCATGTTTCACGCACTTGAGTCTTGCTTCACAAATCTCAACCTTATTTTATGGAACGCAGGCATCGCATCAGATTGTTTACTAGCTTCAGTCGACGAGCGTAGCTCGTAGTGTACGGTTGTGAACCGGACGCTCTGCTTCGTGAGTTCACATCTATAAAATCGACTATTGTTTACATCATGGTAAAATAAAGTATCAATAAAATCAGAAACTGTTGCACAAGGAAGCGCAAAAGGAAGGTAAAAAGACATGCTGGTATGTTTAGGTAGGTAAGTATGTAAAATTAATAAATATAGTCAAAGCTCAAAGTAAAATAAATAGTCAAAGCTGGTCAAAGAGTAAAGTTTCAAAGAGTAAATTAGTAACTTATAGCCTTGTTTATTTTTTTAGGTGTCAGAATAAACAGTCAGATAATATACCAATAACACTAACTGAACTTGTTCCCGTGCAACCAACTCATGCACAAAACGAGTAAGTCATAAAAATACCTACACTTCATATTGCCTAATTGAATGTACCTACATACTACACATACTACTAGGAAATACTCCAGTTAAAATAGACATTCCAGTTTGCATTAATTCCCAACAAGCTGGATTTTTGTGCAGACCTTGAATACGTCATTACAAATGTGAAATGATATGTCCAAAAGTCCCTATCGATCCCGCTTGTGCGTTGTTTTTAATTCGAGGTCAAAGGTCACAAATTTGTGTTTTTTGCGTATATCTCTGAAACAATGAGAGCTACCGAAAAATGGTTCAAACAAAGTTTGTAGATCGTAAAATTGTCTACAAAAAAGATCTCAACACTTTTCTTCTACAAAGCATCGCTTTCGAGATATCGTGACTTTAGACCGCAGGAAAGTCGTATTTTCGACTATATAATATGCACACATTTCCGCCCCACCTCTGAAGTAGTGTACACGGCGCTTTTTTTTAACGTGGTTTCCCCAGTAATGTAATGGGACACTATTTTTATGATGATTTTTTTAACAATTTAAATTTAATTAAAATTAACTCCTTTTTTGCAATTACAAAAAATTGTATTTAGTAATTTTTTGGAGCAGGTGACAGTAAAGTCTGTATTGGCTCCAAATTATTATTCATCAGTTTCCAGCCCCAATCTTCAGGATTTAGATCATTGCCTAGCCACACTTGCACTTGGTAGAACACACGAAATAAGTGTTGATAAGCAGAAGCAGATGTTGGAGGGAGACAAGATAACTGCACTCTCTTATTGTTTCTTGTATTTATCACAAAACTCAAATATCTATACTGGCCACGTATGAGTGCATATTCGTATTTTCTATGTTTAAAATAGCCATAATTCGAGAACTGTGCACCGTAGAAGAAAAAGTGTTGAGATCTTTTTTGTAGACAATTTTACGATCTACAAACTTTGTTTGTACCATTTTTCGGTAGCTCTCATTGTTTCAGAGATATACGCAAAAAAGGCAAATTTGTGACCTTTGACCTCGAATTAAAAACAACGCACAAGCGGGATCGATAGGGACTTTTGACATATCATTTGTAATGACGTATTCAATGTCTGCACAAAAATCCAGCTTGTTGAGAATGAATGCAAACTTGAATCATAATTTAGTCTAACATAAGTAATAACATAAGTGAGAATAACGCCTCACTTTTCAAATGAGGCGTTATTCACCGAGACGTATTTTTTGCGCCGACCCGACATCTAGTTGTGCATTGTTGATCGAAGGGTATAATAAAAAAGTTTCAACGGTAATTTTAATTTATTCAGCTTTGTGCGATGTTTTGTAGCGGGGCGCGCGGGCAGCGCCCCGCTGATTGCCCCGCACCTCACCACCTCAGATCTGCCCGAGCGCCACATATCCTCGCCTTAAGACAAAAAAGTATAACCTCTAAAGTCAGAAAAAAGGGTAACCCGGGTATAAGGGTCCGCAAAAAATATCCTGGTTTTCCGTGATACTCTGTTTTCTTTTATTGATTTTTTACTTTACTTTCCTTCAAACAAAAAGTCGAATAAAATGTGTCCATTTTTGTCACAAACTGACACATAGACAAAAATTCCAACTTAATAGAAACATAACACTTCAAACCTCTTTTAAAAACCCTTTGGTAAAAGGAGATCATTACACCCCAATATTCCTCTATGAGCAACCAATAGATATTCAAACATCGAACACAATCGGGCCAGCTGAAGTACCCATTAAATAGTTCTGTACCAAATAGGTTGTCTATCGAATCGTCAATGCATTTGACAGCCAATTCCGCGCTCAGACAGATAGAATTCATTTACACTATACACGAGTGGATTTATTCTTTCTTCTCCTATTTAATGCGATGCGGGCTCAATTAATATATGGTTTCCTTCGTATATTACTTCCTATCAATGAAATACAAATTCGGCAATTGAAGAAATTGACTTATCTTTATATAAAAGAAAGTTGTTAGTTACACCATTCATAACTTGAGAACGGCTGGACCGATTTTAACATTTTTAAAAATATTATTTATCTTGGTAAAGAATTGGCTAATAACATTTATTAGCCAATTTATTAAATCCAATTTATAAAATCCCGAAATTCCCACGGGAACAGGTGCGCTAAGGGTGAAGCCGCAGGACACAACTAGTACATTATATATCGACAAGCCCGTTGGCACAGTGGCAGTGAGAGCGCTTACTGTATCGGGGGCTGCGAATTCGATTCCCGCCCGGAGTCAACAATATGTGCAGACATAGTTGTTGGCGACGACGTCTGGGTGTCAATTATATATTTTTATAAAGTATTTGTGTATTTATAAGTAGTAGTATCAGTGAATTAGATTCCATAACACAAGCTTAGAGCTTACTTTGGGTCTAATTAACCGTGTTTGAATTTGTCCCAAGTATATATACTTATATATTTATGTATATATGACAAAAATCACTCTTTGTTTTTCTATTCACTCACTGTTTTAAATTATTAAGAGCTGATACTAAAATAATTTTAATTAACTCCAAAATATGATGTAGCGCGACATACGAGATACTTCATAAACATGTAAAACTAAGTTACCGTACATATTTCATTATGTATTAAGGGTGTTTGTGCTCTGCTTCGATTCAAATACATTTCTACATAGGCCCCTTAAACAAGGGCGATTTCTAGCTACTGTCAAAATGTATAAAAAGTCACACTTAGATTAGTTTATTATAATTTACTAAGATAACAATATTCCCATATTATTTTGTTGGAGCAAAACGAAGTTAGTGCGAAGTGATTTACAGTTATCTACAGTTGTATATTTTTCCAGTATATGTATAGAGTACATAAAAAAAGGACCTCTGCCTTGCAAAAGGAGTAGTTGTATTTTTTATAGCTTAGGTATGTACAGTAATAGTACATACATACCAATAAAAATCCAAATAGAGCTCGGGAGATGTGAGCGTTAGCCACCATTTTGAATCAAAGTTTCCAAATTCTGGATTTTCTGTAATACTTACTTAACCAATTTTTAAAGTTAATAAGATAAATTTGTATTGATATCTTCAATGTGATGAAAGGTCCAGCAGTAAAACATTACAGACGTTTTTACTTTCATAAAATTAAATCTGATCGGGATTTACTCGAGTTACCCACTATCCTACTCGACATACTTAGTCGGTTCGGGGCAGTAGGTACATCACCTCCTTTACCCGAGGTTACTCCCGTAATAAACGTGAAAGGATCACTTAGCATCAAAGTGCTATAGTAACCACGTCAAGGCAAAGGATTGATCTATTAGATGAAATTTGTAATAGTTCTACTGAAAATACCTTTAATATTTCATACTCGTATTTGAGTGTGTGAACCTTCGAAGCTCAGGGTCACAAGTTCAATTCTCAAATGTGTTAAGATTGAAGAATTTGTGGCTATTTGTTATCTCTATTTGTGGTATATATCAAGACTTCAAATATTTCGAAAGAAATGACGAGCTTTTTTTGAAGAATGTTTTCTTTCAGACATCACCTGCTCCCGCCAGTCGGAAAGGACGCAAGCATTGAATAAAATGTAGAAAGCAATAAACAGTTCCTTATGTAATCAGAATCGTTGTTTTATTTTTTCCTGTTGTCACCATGACATGTGGGAGCGCTTCACTGTGTCGGGGGTAACGGATGCCCGACCGGAGTCAACAATATGTGCAGACGTATTTGTTGGCGACGACATCTGGGTGTCAAGTATATATTGTTACTGCATCACTAAATAGTATAAAATAAAGTCGTCTCTTTTTCGTGTCTGTCTGTTTGTCTGTCTGTATGCTTAAATCTTTAAAATTACGCAACGTATTTTGATGCGGGTTTTTGTAATAGGTAGAGTGATTCAAGAGGAAGGCTTTTATGTAAAAAAAATCCCGAAATTCCCACGGGAACGGGCACAACGCGGGAAAAACCGCGGGGCGCTGCTAGTTATTCATAAAATCCCTCTAACTAAAACACTGTTAGTGAGTGTTTTGTCTCTTTTGCCCTGTGGAAAATAGCGTATGTCAGAAAGGGATAAACTATTTGGTAGGTAAAATGCTGCTAGTAAGCGTTTATGAATAAGGCCTTTGTGTGTGTGTGTGTGACCCGCGTTGTGTTCATTCCCGCGGGAGTTTAAGGATGAAAAATAGTACCTACAAAAATATTTATTCCTATGTATTGGTAGTTAAATACTGAGATAAGCGCGATCAAACAAACAAAAAATAAATCTTTTGAGCTTTATTATATAGTAACAGATAGATATTAAAATACTTGTGTACGTTTATGTAGTAGTATCAATCAGTAAGATTTCATACAAGCTTAGTTTAGTTATTAACCGTGTGGGAATTTTTTCGAGTATATATTTTATTAGCAGCGCCCCGCGGTTTTACCTGCGTTGTGTCCATTCCTGTGGGAATTTCGGGATGAAAAATAGCCTATGTTACTCGTGGATAATGTAGCTTTCGAATGGTGAAAGAATTTTTAAAAACGGTCCAGTAGTTTTTGAGCCTATTCATTACAACCAAACAAACAAAGTTTTCCTCTTTATAATATTAGTGTAGATTTCATTTATTTACTAGATTGTTTAGTTTTACTTGTCCCCATAAGTTTAACACTCGTGAAGTAATTCAAATACACACAATGCAGTTCTGAGTGCTTAGTGCGAGTTTTCCAATTAACTTTACGTTTGCGTTTAAAGGGGTTCCCAACCAGTGGTCCGTGGACCACTGGTGGTCCGCGGAAGACAAAATGTGGTCCACAGACCCACCAAAAGTCGAAATATAATTCGCGAACATTTTCAAATTAATTTATGAAAATTGAAGGAAAGTCGTTGATAAAATACTGAACGAAATATATTTCACAAATTCGATTACATACACTCATAAACATGCTTCTCTACGTCTTCCGTCCAAGTTAACACTTTTCTTTCTTGGCGCTCGCTTGTTCTGAAATGTATAAGCTTCTCTATGTCTCTTGTTTACGTTACAAGTAAACTTTTCCAGTACAATTTTCGCTCACTTCACAAGTGCGGCCCAAATGTAGCCGACCGCTGGTTTTTAATACCGACTATATACCCATATTGTGTGCACCTACTTTTTTTTTACCCAGCGTGACCAAATAAGAATAGGATAATGTTCTATTCTTATTTCTAAGAAAAAAAAAATATTATTTGGTCACTCAATTATCATTCTGTAAGTACAAAAAGGTAAAGTCGGACCTAAAATGGCTTTAAAGTCCAAGTAAAACATGCACAAACTTCGATCGCGTTCCGCGCTGGCCCAAATGTTTGATTGAATGACGTCGAAAATACATTTTCTTTGAGGTCCAAGATAATAATAATTCATGCTCGAGTCGGACTCGCGCACGTTCAATGTGAAATACAAATAAATTAAACCGCTAATTAATGAAAAAAAATTGACTGGAGGTCCTTGATGACAACAATAATAAAAAAAATGGTCTCCAGTCTAAAAAAAGGTTGGGAACCCATTCTAAACTCTGTGAGTAGTGAACATCGAATAACTGTGAGTGCGAGTTTTTTTTTAGTACTCACGTATGTCATGTATATTCACCGTAGCTCTGTAACGTCCAAACAATAAACCGGCAAAATTGAGTATAACATATCGACTGTGTTTTCATAAGGTATAAAGTACATATAACATTTACGCGGGTTATTTTATTAGACATCGACCATGGAATTAGTATGTACTACGTATAACTAGTACATACTAATTCCATGGTCGATGTCTAATAAAATAACCTCCTAGTTGTACGTAGTACATACTAATTCCATGTAATTCCATGACATCGACGTCGCGCACTTGACTGACATTGTTTGTTGTTTGTAGGTTGCCATAGCTCCTTACATAAGACATTTTTAACCGACTTCAAAGAAGGAGGAGGTTTCTCAATTCAACCGTTTAGATGATTTTATGGTAAAGCGATATCTTTTAAAAAAAATTGTTTTCCGTCAATTTCATCAGAGGATCACTAGAAACTCGAGCAGTAGAACGAACACTGGACATTATAACAAAGATCATCTTGAGCTCTTGCGGTCGTAAACATCTTCCTGGCGAAAATATAATATGCTGACCATGACATCGTTTGTTTATAACACTACTAGAAGCACCCCGAGGTTTATTTACCCGCGTTGTGCCCGTTTCTGTGGAAATTTCGGGGATCATTATACATATAAACCTTCCTCATAAATCACTCTATCTATTTAAAAAAACCGCGTCAAAATTCGTTACGTTCTTTTAAAGATCTAAGCAAACATAGGGACAGACAGACAGACAGACAGACAGCGGAAAGCGACATTGATTTATACGATGTATTGATAAATCACTATAGTTACAAACAAACAATTACATTTTACGTCCGTTCGCCCGTCTCTCACCAATAAATTCAAAGTGAGAACTTTACTTTACGCACAGTGAGCGTAAAGCGATCGAACTGTCAAACTTGCAACTCACACTCGCGAAATGTACATTTACGCCGGTTAACGCGCTTACAACGTTAAATGGCAGATTTTAGTTCGCATAGTGACCACTAGGTGCGCTTTTTAGCTACATATATTTCTGAGTTAGGCAGTGGTCCCACCGCCGGCGAGAAGACGAGTAACTCTCGGCGATTTTCTCTTTCAAGAAACGCACAATAAATGCATATTCCGTATAAACGAAAGAGGTGCAAATATGAAAAGTTTCTCGCTGACTGTTCACACTGCCGGCATCGACTCGTTTTACTACTTAGTTTTGTCGCTGAGCGAGGAGCTTCAAAAATAAACTCGCTCAGCGATACTCGTTCAACGATGCTAGCTCGAATTATCATTTCTTTACAATGCGACATTGAAAGTAGATAGAAGTAGGTTTGCACAGAATTGAGCAACTGCGGGCAAGTTGCGCGAGTAATCGCTCGTCGCACTTGCACACTCGCTTATAGCCCAGCTACAATACTATCGAAACTACACACTGACTTCCTGTTGATCGCCAACTCGTTTATACATAGTTTCTAGTTCTACTCGTTTCTCGTTCATCGTCGGCATCGGCCTTAATGTTGACGCGGTGAACGCGTAAAAATTACTATGGCAACTTACAAACAACAAACAATGTCAACAGACTCACAGAGTTTCTTAGCTTACGCGACGGTAAAGTTATTTGGAAAACTCCCACTAAGCACACTGTTTCCATTTTAAAAAATCCGACACTTATTAGAGGCGTAATGTCTCTGTGTTTGTCTTTTGTTTCCGTTTGTGTCATCTATAGCTTCTAAATGAAATGGACTGGTTTTAACTAACCTTGTTTTTGATTCAAAGGAGTTTTCATGGGAAGTGAAACTACTAATAACTCTTATAATTACGAGAGCATTTAGAAAATTGTAGTGAACGTAAATTATTTGTTAACTATTGATTGAAATTCAAAGAAAAATACACTTACGTCTTGATTTTTTTAGTTTAGTGGCCAACCTTGGTACGGGACATTTTAGCAACATTTTTCTTTTTTCATTTGTTTTCATATTACACATAGCCTCCTGCCTCCGGCCTGACGGTTGAAACAACCGGGACCGACAATGTAACGTCCAAAGCACGGTAGCATTGGTAAATGATGAAAATGTATTTTCCAAATCATGTCAAATCCCTGGTCCATTAGTATCAATATTTAAATTGAAAACATTCAAAGAAAACCACAACAAATTTTGTTGAACAAGCATTCGCTGTGCTCTCGTCCCGAGTTTAAATCAAATTTATTTAGGTCTCCAACGTCAGTAGGAGCAAATGGTCTCCTTAAGGGATCTATTTGGTCTTCAAAACTATTTATTTGCGTTAAGGCGGTTTCACGTCAGCGTTCTATCGCCGTATAAACTCAGTTGGTATCAATTCATTTGCGTGAAGCCTCTAGAATGATCTTCCATTACTGTTGTGACCGTTACTTTTGAATGTATGTGTCATGTCTTCGTGTAAACTCGTTTTTAAAAGTGCGTTATGAGCGTATGAAAAATGTCGGTTTGAATCCACTCGTCACTATCTTTTTGCTTTGACGCGCATATAAACCCGTCTAGTTTTATGAAGCGTAAAAAGTTACGCCCGTGTAATCTCGTTCACTAAAATTAACGTTCGCGCAAAACGCTGGTCTGTAAACACCCTTAAGCATGAGGCACACGTAGTGCTATATGTTAAACCTTTTTAAGGCTAAATGAAGAATTTTGGGGTCCTTAAAAAGGTGATTTTAATAAGTAATTTAAGTTAAACTTGTCTAAGTAATTGAGGGACTGTTTAAATAAGAGTAGGTATGTGCTTTAGATAACTTAATGGCTCTTTAAATATAGGTGATGTGAAGTTAAGTAATTTTAGGGGCTGCTTAAATAAGCAATGTTTAATAACAAAGTACAATTACTTGGTAACAAAGTACTATTTACTTTGTTTAAAACGTTATTTCAAATTAAATTTGCCAACGTTGAGTACGTTCATGAATCGACACTAGTGGGAACAAAGGGAATAAAAGTACTTTACTTTTTCTCAATTTCCCAACGACCCTACCAGGGTGGAAGTTAGTTGGGGTCGTTGGGAATAAACCTTACTTTTGACTTTAAAAACGGATCTATGTGTTCTTATCGCGTTTAAAAGAGACTACTTAGAAACGTGCTCACTGTACTGATACTGATATCTTCAATGAGATGAGAGGATTTTGCCCAGCAGTGGGCCATTACAAGCGGACACTTTTTTCATATTTTAAAACATACATAGGCTACTTTTACCCCAAAATTTTGAACAGAACGGGTTTGTTGGATATAGAACCGTGGGGAGCAAGTGTGTTATAGTGAGAAATAAAGCAAGGTAAGTTTCACGGGTTTGTCTATCATTTTTATTAACAGTACAACCTAAAAGATTCCAAAATACAAAATCAATATGACCCCAAAAAGTTCCTTTACAATTCATTCATTCATTTGAAGTAGGAAGTAGTGCCCAGCCCCCATAAAGCTGAGCAGAGTTTTCAGTAGAATCTTTAAACCAACACCCACGTAATTCTAACAAAATAAAACAATTACACAATCAGTCACTGTAGTGCGTGACAATACATTATGCAATAATCACCACCGCTTCAGTTCGTTCCAAATAAACCACCACTGTAACAAGACACATATCTCACCTCAGTCACCAAGAATGTTCTAAAACGCATAAAGAATTGACAGCTCAAACAAGACTGGTCGAATTAAACGTGCAATAAAGTTTACAACGCGCTGTTAAAGCGTAAACATTGAATAGATAACCAGGATAAGGAATGGGGAATTCCAAGTTAATTCTGGTGTGTTTGGGCTTGAAAAATGGGACATTAACGAAGAAAATGTTTATTTTTTGTTAGCCTTACTTGGTATAAATAAATCTAGTACAATGACAAAGTTCAGAGAGACACGGGGCGTTGAGTTTGTGGCGTCGTTTAAAGTTTAGAGCGTTTCTCTGTCTGTCTCTCTCTGGCGTGCGCAAGTTTCTCTGTCTGTCTCTCTCGCGCATGTTTCTTTGTCTGTCTCTCTCTGGCGTGCGCAAGTTTCTCTGTCTGTCCCTCTCTGGCCTAAAAAGTGTCGTTACCTTTTTTTCCGTCTAGCCCCCTTTCTCAACGCGCGATAAAGAACTTCGTTCCAAAAAATCGCTCATTAAATCTCTACTAAAGAAGCATTTGACGTCTCTGAGTACCTGCGTTAGAGTATCTATAAAGATAGAAACATGATCAAGCGTCTTTTGTTTCGTACTTTATTGTAACACAACGCGATGCGCCCTGCAACGCTCTTCAAAAGCGACCATACGACCGTATAACAGACTTTTTGGTCTGTTAGAATTTGTACCGACAACTTTTGATATATATACTCGTACAATAGTTTTGTTCATCGAATAAGTCTGTCTTAATACTGTTGTGACTATAGACTCTATATAGACTATGTCAGGACCTTAATTACTTCTTAATTTAGGTCGAGTCACACAGATATTAGGTAAAAGTAGTCCCAACTCTGTTTCAGACAGACGGATAGACAGGCAGATAGATTGCGAAGTCTTAATTAGATCCCTGTGGGAAAAAAACTTTCAGAGCCCAACTTTGTCTATGGAATTCGTAAACTGGTAGGATGTGACGCTACAGCGACGGCTGGCGATTGTCTTTTTTTAAAAATAACACCAAATCGAAATAAGAGCGTTCGATTTTCTTTTTACAAAAATCTCGGTTGTTTGGGGAAACAAGCGGGGTATGTAATACTCAACCCCGGCACAATGACCCTATTACCGGGACCATCTCGTGAAGAAAAAGAAGATCTCGTGCCGGGTCATACCCACTACCACCCCATTCGTAATCTTATTCAGCTTAGGCTGAAGTCGCGGGGCTACCTTTTGGCGTACTTACCAATATGTCCGCTTCTTCAGCCACGATTTCAACAGGCCTAGAAATTCTTCACCCTCTGAAAACAAGCCAGACAGAGATCATGTTTGTTATACAAACTTTTCACCCCCACTCCTCACTAAAGGGCAAATCCCGTTCATCCCCTCTCATCATTGTTTTTGTGCCACTCCCCCGAAACATAATAACTAATTCTTAAGTAAATTAAGGTGGGTACAAAGTTGTATGGAAGTTTGATTGCTTAACGAAGTGTATCTCGACAGCTGAGACACAACTAATAAACTGGAATTATTTTACGACAAGTTTCATAAAATAAATCAAAAACAAGACTAAGTTAAGGTATTAGAATGCGGCTGAATCGCACAAAGATTAACTGAATCAGCCCTGGTAAATTGTTGAAGTGAATTCAGAAATGTTTAGAAAATTATTTATATATTTTATAGTACGGGAGGTCTTTGTGGATTTACTCGAGCGTAGTAGGTGTACGACCTATAGTACTATAGAGTCTAGAGGACCTACAGGAAAATAAAGAATTGATTGAAAAAAATATTTATAGGGACACGGGTGTAAACACGGAAGAACGAACCACTTACTGCGTCAGGAGGTGTAAACCTTTTCTCTTAATATGCTTGTCAATAATTAAATCCGAAAAAGTATCGATTAGGACCCAATTCGCACGATAAACTCCCATACTATAAAATAATTAAAAAAAAATACAAATTCACTTAAGGTATATATTCCATAACCGAGTAATTAGATACCTACCTACATTAACTTTTAACTTTATTTAAAAAACGCGCCGTAAAAAGTTAAGAACAATTGTTTTCTTATCTATGTTTTACTCTATGAACATTTTAAAAACAGAACACCAATAGTAAATTTTCAATCACAATTTGAAATTCGAATCCTACAGACATGGCGTCGGTGTTCAACTTTTCAATTATTCTTTTATTTTTATTATTTGGTGCACATGGTTATTTTGTGCCTTTGCACAACGAAGGTTCGTACAGAATTTCATTATTTCCATTCCTTTTTTGAGAGACCGAACGAAGTTACGGGAATGTTATTTTGTACCTATTGATTCGATTGTTTTACGAGGTATAAGATAAAAGATGGAACGAAATGAACGGTATGTGATGAAACTGTTGTACATCTGTACGAGGAAAGGTATTTTTAATCAGATGTCTTGTGAAATTCTCAATCAAATGTCGACCGTGGAAATGATTTCTCGTTACATTTTTAATATTGCATTAATTTGAAGCGTTCGAAAATTGAATTTCTGATTCGGATAAGGTTATTTTATTCTCAAGTTTCATCTTACTTTTTATATCTACTAAGTTTAGTCTTGTAATTGACTAATTGACATGATTTTTCATAATATGACATGTGTATAAAATAAGCTTCACAGTATTTTGGCTATCAAATGGTTTGTCCCTTTCGGACATTATATATATAACTAGCTGCGCCCCGCGGTTTCACTCGCGTTGTACCCGTTCCCGCGGGAATTTCGGGATGAAAAATAGATGTTGGCCGATTCTCAGACCTACTCAATGCTCACAAAATTTCATGAGAATCGGTCAAGCCGTTTCGGAGGAGTACGCGAACGAACACTGTGACACGAGAATTTTATATATAAGATAAGATTACGTGTCACGTGGTGTGTCCACGACGGACTCCTTAACTACTGAACCGATTTTGAATTTGATTTGCACACCGTGTGCAATTTGATCTAACTTGAAGGATAGGATAGCTTACTTATATCTCAATTTATAGTGATTAGGGTGGTCCACCCATTAATTTTTATATGGCAAAACAACGTGCCGGGTCAACTAGTTTATATTATATATTTTTCTTTAAATAATATTCTTGTTTGACATTCGCAGATGACACAATACCAGACCCAAGAGCTGCGGAACCAGCTATAAATGATTTATGTCAAAACTATAGTCGTGTCGCCAGGAGCAGAAGGGTATTTATTTATTTCAATTATTTTTGCTTTTTAATAACCAAATCAGTATATCTTCAGTGAGAGGCCTTTGCCCAGCAGTGGGACATTATAGGCTTATACTTTAGTTTTCTTTAATAGCCAATTATTTAAGTATTAAGTTATATGTAAGAGAGAGAGTTGCCATGGTGCAGGCTAGAGGCGAGATCCGATAGATGACGCTAGTGTGCAAATTTAGTAGAGCGCGCTTGCGTTACTTCCCCAGAATTCGAGCGGTCCCACACATTTAGATAAGTAAAAAATACTATTTAAAAAATAACAGAATAATAAAAATATCTGCACGCACATATTGTTGACTCCGAGCGGGAATTGAACCCGCAACCCGCGACACAGAAAGCTCTCTCACATACCACTGTGCCAACAATCGTTTTAAAATTTCAAAAATAAAATAAGTGCTATAAATATAATGGAGGCTTATTATCCCAATCATTGTAAGGCCAATATAACATAAAAGTTCATTTAAAACTCAAAATTAAAGTCATTTTGTAATTATAAAAGGTACCCTCATTTATCATTAAAGCCAGTGACGTCATTTAAACTTCGGTATAATTCCAACAGTATTGAAGACCAATTTACATTAACAATAATTTGGTTGTTCAAAGTTACCTTATTATCATTGGATTTTAAGGCAAGTACGGATTTAACTGTGATTTATTATATTAAATAACTAGACATTTTTGGTGTTTATTTCAAACTATAGTTATACTACCCGCGCTCCGCGGTGTTACCCGCGTTGTACCTTTTCCCGCGGGAATTTCGGGATAAAATGTATCCTATGTGTTATTGTTATCTATAACCTATATTACTGTAAAGTTTTATCCAAATCCGTCAATTAGTTTTGTCGTGAAGATTAACAAACATACGCACATCCATCCTCACAAACTTTCGCATTAATTATTTTAGTAGGATAGTAAGATATAGACAAACACAACCAACCTCAAAAATGAGGTTATATATTCAACCTTAAAGTGTATGTATCCATAATATTGTATAGCATAATAGTATAACCTCTAAAACCGTAACTTTCTTAAAATATGTACTTTAGTATTAAATATTTCCTCTCCTTTTAGCTAAATAAATATTTTTCACTATACCTACCACGAGATTTTTAAAAGATACACTTTATACTTACTTACTTGAACCAACTTTGTAATTGTAAACCTTAGTGTTTGCCAAAGCCTAAGTAATACATCTACACCATATAAAACTACCGACAAAAATAAATAGTATTAAAGTTTGTTCTTTATAAAGTTCGTTATTTTCTTATAAAGTTGAACAGTGGCGCCCCCGTTCGTCCGGCACACTTATCTCGCCTGAATCAGGTCCTACTTTAGATTAACAAGTTTTAATTTTAAGTTTCAATATTCTGTGCCAGCTATGAACATTTAAAACAAGCTCAGAGCTGGCAACTAACCAAAAGATTCGAAACTTATTTTATTTAACTAATTTTAAGGCGAAAATTTATGATAAAGGCTGTTTGTTTGTTCTCTTTTTAACCGACTAAAAAGGAGGAGGTTTCGCAATTCGACCGTATATATATGCTGCTTTTTTTATGATAGCACTGCTGGTTCAATTTCAATGAACTTTGGCAAACATAATTTTAGAGCCCGTCCCAATAAGCTACATCTTTGTTTTTTATTGTAAGTTAGAGTATAGCATGAAAAATTATAGAAAAAAAAACAAAGACAGAAAAAGTTCAAACCATGTCTCACTTGCTACAGTGTACGAACAGCCCCGTGTCCTAAGCTGTGGAGGATCTTTGAAAAACAAATGACAGTGCAATAGACCTGGCCAAATTGTGGACTAAACAAATATCTTATATATAAAATTCTCGTGTCACAGTGTTCGTTCGCGTACTCCTCCGAAACGGCTTGACCGATTCTCATGAAATTTTGTGAGCATATTGAGTAGGTCTGAGAATCGGCCAACATCTATTTTTCATCCCGAAATTCCCGCGGGAACGGGTACAACGCGGGTGAAACCGCAGGGCGCAGCTAGTAACATATAAAATAACCTTGTCGACTCGAGAAGAAAAAAACAGATAGTTTTAAAATAAAATATAATATAGCATTGGATTTTAACAAACGAAACCCAAGACCATTAACTAGTAACTAAAGTTAAATGAATAATCTTATCAGTTTCTCTGTAAACCAAAAGTGTTTTAATTATAAAAGTGTTTTCTTTAAACTTTTGTTTCAAGTTTATTAAAGTTAAGTTTCTTATGAAAATCTCACTTTAGAAATTGATAAAGATTGCACTGTTTTATTTAGTGTTGGGAAACAAAGACAAGAGAACTTTATAAGGTTTATGTAAAAAATTATGTCTTTTTGTTTATTAAAAAATCTTAGCGTATATAGTATTCTTTGAGAAGCCCGGTGGCACAGTGGCAGTGAGAGCGCTTACTGTGTCGGGGGTTGCGGGTTCGATTACCTACCGCCCGGAGTCAACAATATGTGCAGACATAATTGTTGGCGACGACGTCTGGGTGTCAATTATATATTCTTATAAAGTATTTGTGTATGTATAAGTAGTAGTATCAGTTAATTAGATTCCATAACACAAGCTTAGAGCTTACTTTGGGTCTAATTAACCGTGAGTGAATTTGTCCGGGTATATTTATTTTATTTTATTTATTTATATTTTATTCTACAAGTATAAAGTATAATACCTATACAAAGACAATCGTTGCTTAATAATCGCATTGAGCTAACATCGCTTTGTCAAACTACGCTACGAGCGCTACACCTTAATGGACACAAGTCCTTATTACCATTACCTTGTTTCAGATAATCTGCCTCCTCTGCCGCGGTTTCGACGTCTCCTGCTTCACCTCGTCGCCCCCAACGACCACAACCAGCTCCACCACTCCCTCCACCACCACCACCACTACGACCACCACCACACAAGCTACCACTACTCCTGAGGGATAGAGAAGAGAGAAATGGCTGGACACACAAGATGGCTTCCACGTATTCTGGAAGAAGAATATTTTTTTGTGTTAGAAGTGTTATACTAGTATCCATAGAAGATAATATTTGATTATAAAGTGTTTAAGTAAAGTTATTATAAAATGGTCGAACCTGTATTTTTGTTTGTTTGTATGTTCGGGCTAGTCTCGGAAATTATCAATCCGATTCCAATAATTGTTTTTGAATTAGATAATCACATTTAACTAGAAGATTATAGGTTACTTTTCATCCAATTCCTACATGAACATTCCTACATGGGCACAACTTGGGAAAGCCGCGGGGCGCTGCTAGTATACAATAAAAAACAAACTTAATTTTGCGGTTCGATCCTTTAACAAAATTACTATACCAACCGCAAATAAAAGGTTTGTCGTACGTTACGTCACCCGCAGTGGAGTTTCGGGGTTTGGAGATATTAAAGAAAAACATATTTATCTACTTCTCCGAACAACTTTTTATAGACAAAGCTGAGATCAACCTTCAATATTCTTAGAATTCAAAAAACAATTTTAACTCAACCTTAAAAAATCACAATCAAACAAAAAGCTTTATCTGACCAACCCAGCCAAGGGTTACGTCCACCCGTAAACCTAGATTTATAGTTATTTTAAAATTCAGTGCACCGAGATCAGACCTGTCTGCCTGCATGATGGATGAAGCCGGTATACGCTAAATAATGTCCAGAGCGAGACGAGATGTACTTAGAACCCCGCTGTACCTCTGTGGAAATTTTCAATGTGGAAATTTTCAAGCGGGCGCCCACGGCGTGCGCACGCCGCCTGAGCACGCCGCGTGTGGCTTCATACAAAAGTGAACAGTCGTGTGCGCCCGTCGCGTGCGATGTCATACAAAAGAGAACCGCCCGCGTGCGGACGCTTAACGCAGTGTTGACCTTTAATAATAAAAAGAAGTTTAACGCCGGGGAAAATCCATTTTTAAATAATTGAAATACACAAGGACAACTTCACACACGGTTAATTAGACCCAAATTAAGCTCTAAGCTTGTATTATGGAATCTAACTAACACACACACTTTATAAGCATATATAATTGACACCTAGACTCCTTCGCCAATAATTATGTCTGCACATATTGTTGACTGCGGAAATAGAACCCGCAACCCCAGTAACAGTAAATTCAATCCTAAGACATCCTATTCTCCAAGCTAAGACTATTGTATTAATAGAGACCAAAAAAACTGAAATCACTTAATACTAAAAAATACAACATACACACCATCATCGTCACCATCAAAAGTAGCATAGCAACTAATGAATCTGACTTCTGGACAAAAAAACATGGCGGATACAGTGTCTCCTATTTTGTGAGCTGGGCTCTTGTCGTTCTTTCCATTTTTCTCTATCTTCTGCCATCCTCTTCAGTTCTTCGTATGACCTTTACTCTTTTTTCAGTTGGTCTGCACATGCCATTCACGCCAAAACTACTGAACCGATTTGAATAAAATTTGGTACACAGTTAGTCCATAGCCTGAGAAAGGACATAGGCTACTTTTTATAGCGAAATTCCCGCGGGAACGGGTATAACGCGGGTGAAGCTGCGGGGCGCTGCTAGTAAAATATAAAAGAATGAAATTCAAGCACCGTAATTTAATTAACTTACAAAGTCTGAAAAGACACCTGAAAATTCCAACTGAAACTAACACCATTTTAAAAACATAACTTTCGTTTCAGTACTTGAAAAGTACACAAACACTTACGCTTTTCCTATTTGTGCTAATTAAAAAGTGCAGCGAGTGTGAACAGAGCAACTTGACCTGCATCACATAACTATTTTAAAAAATATGTTTCATGTTTTCACAGTTCACGTATTGTTCTGTTTTGTTTTAAAAGCGATAGTACACAGATAGTACTAATACCCACAGAAGAGCGAAACGAATATTAACAATTTCCGGCAATTTTGTAGCTATTATACTAAATCCAATAATTTGATGCAATAATTTGCTAGTATGTGACGCTAAACTTAAAGATTCATCTTTTGAAGCTATATTAAAACCAATAATTTGTTGCATTAATTTGGAATTGTGGCCACTTGACTAAACGTAATAGATGCTTAAATTAACGAATCTAAAAATGTTCTCCGAACGAAACAAGTAATTTACTTTATCCATTGATTGTATTATTACGTGAACACAAATTACAATATAAGAGCTTAATTGTTACAATAAATCGCTCATTACTGTCGCCGTAGTCGACTCGGAACTATAGCACCCCCGTTAGAAAAAAGAAGCTGTCACTTCAATTTGATTGTGGTCTCAACTACGGTTATCAACTGTAATACCCCACACTGCTATCTACACCGAGAGATTGCATTCAGTGCTGCAGTGGAAAATTACGGGCAATTAAGTGCAAGTACCAAAAGAACGTTCTCGAACGAAGGATCTAAACAATGAACATAAGAAGAAATTAAACCACAATAAAGAGGTATTTTGGTCTGTACTGTAGTAATTTAACTTGAAGCTGTTTAACTGCCACACTCAGAGACGTTCATTAAACTGACACTTAAATTGACTTAATTAATGTCCAATCACCAATTAAATCTCTACTTAGGAAGCATTTGATGTCCCTGAATACGTGTCTGTACTTTATTAATTTCAAAAGGAATTGTTGACAGTGGAGCAGGAACAGGATCTTCTTCTTCTTCTCGTTTCAATGAGCCGTTATTTGATTAGTTAAGTTGAAGAGGAACAGGATGAACAGTATCAGTAACCTCCTTTACCATCGAACTAGCAGCGCCCCGCGGTTTTACCCGCGTTGTACCCGTTCCCGTAGGAATTTCGAGATGAAAAATAGCCTATAGCCTTCCTCAATAAGTGGACTATACAATGCTGAAAGAATTTTCAAATCGGACCAATAGTTCCTGAGATTAGCGCGTTCAAACAAACAAACAAACTCTGCAGTTTTTTAACATTAATATAGATATCGCTCATAGAGGAAAATAGAGCCTCTGTTCTTCTCAGGCCCAAACCAATTCACATTTCAAACCAAACCATTCACATAAAAAGTATTCATTTAGGCTATAATGTTATGGCTGCAATATCCTACAGCAAGGCATCACACATCACACAAGATTCCCTTACAACCAATCATTCAGTATTCATACAAGTTCCTTATTTGAAGCCTTTTGGTCCAAAGTGTTAGGGGAAACATTTGGCAGCGGTGTTCCATAGAGTCCATGTTAATAAACGCGTATTAAGAACAGTTTAGCTATCACATGGTTTGTCACTTTCTGACATACCCAATTTTCCGAAGAGCAAAAGAGACAAAACACAGTATAATATACTTTTAGTTACACCGCGTTTATTTGATAAAGGCCCTTAAAGTTTAATGATCTTCCTGAAAAGACAACGACTTCAGGCCAACTCTTTTGGCATAATTCATAATTTTAATAAGAATGAATTTGTTTTGCTAATTAGAGAGGAACTTTAAAATAAATTATGAAGATTATGACGGGCGTGACGCTATTTAAGAAGAAAACGTACTTTTTACAAAAAAATTTTTAGAAATGGAAAGATTTTCAACTGTTTATATTATTATGTTGTTTGAAACTGCCTACATAGAATATATCTATATCTATACTCATATTAGCTGCGCCCCGCGGTTTCACCCGCTTTGTACCCGTTCCCACGGAAATTTCGGGATAAAAATAGACGTTGTCCGATTCTCAGGCCTACCGATATGTACACAAAATTTCATGAGAATCGGTCGAGCCGTTTCAGAGGAGTTCAATTAGAATTTTATATATTAGATTAGATATTGAATTGAAAATACGTTTACGTATACACTTCGCTTTTATTTTACATTTTTATCTGTGTTTTTCGCCCTTAGTTTTGTTTCGGCCCCTTTACAGGAACCGTGGTCACAGAAGATATTAAGAAACTAGTATATACTAATATAATAAAACTGAAGAATTTTATTTTTATTTGTTTTTTTGCTTTTTTTTTCTGTGTAGTATAAGTTCTCGGGTCTATGAACACAAGAATTAGATAAATTAAACATCTAATAGAGAATTTGAAAAAACGTTGTATTGAAGAATTTGTTCTGACACCGTCAGACTGACTGACTAAACACATTTTCCTCAATATTTTAAAATCTTTAGGTTTAAAAAACATTTTAGTGGATTCATAATTAAGAGCGGATCGCATAAGCGTTCTTAATTTGATTTTGTACTGAATATGTTTAAAAAACAAATGACATTCGTTTAAAATAGTGTTCTATTTAGTGCAAAATAATGTACAATGTTGGACGAATAGCTTTTGTTTCCTCAGTATACTTAGATACTAAAAAGATTTTAAAAGTTCTAGTTCTAGTCTCATACAGACTTCATTAGTGACAAACCTAAAATCTATTCATTCTATACAATATTTTCTCTTCATCATTAATCTGAGTCCACTAACGTCAGAATACTGACGTGGCATGACGTCAGCGACTTATTACATCCATAATTTTGTGTCTTATACAAAAGATGAGGCAATTTGGTTCAATTTGTCTTTTAATACGAAATTACTTTATGAAAGACAGACTCTCCGTTCCATTACCTTGCTACGAGGCAAAAGTTGTGTTGAAAAGAAAGACTCACTGAAAAGTAATTAAATAACAACAAAAGTGAAAAGTCTTAGCAAATATACGAAAAACTTTTAAGTAATACACTTCAAAGGAGATGATCCTGAAAAACCAAATATCATGAAAATCGATCACCGTTCTCGGGTTACCAACACGATGTTCAACTTTTTTACAAAAATTATACACTTCCATGACTGTCACCGTGACACTCCAAATATAGGTTTAAAATAAAATGTTGTAGTTTGTTTTTTTTTCATTGAATATTTCAATTGTATCACGTATGATTGTAGTATAATCTATACTAATATTATAAAGCTGAAGAGTTTGTTTTGTTTGTTTGTTTGTTTGTTTGTTTGTTTGTTTGTTTGTTTAAACGCGCTAATCTCAGAAACTACTGAACCGATTTGAATAATTCTTTCACTGTTAGATAGTCTATTTATCGAGGAAGGCTATAGGCTACATTTTATCCCGAAATTCCCACGGGAACGGGCACAACGCGGGTAAAACCGCGGGGCGCTGCTAGTAAGATCATAATCACTACATAGTATAAAACAAAGTCGCTTTTCGCTGTCTGTCCCTATGTAGGTATATATCTTTAAAACTACGCAACGGATTTTGATGCGGTTTTTTTAAATAGATAGAGTGATTCAAGAGAAAGGGTTATGGTGTATAAAAATTCCCGAAATTCCCACGGGCACGGCCACAATGCGGGTAAAACCGTGGGGCGCTGCTAGTAAATTATGAGAGAGCAGACGTTCGTCTGAAGTCTAGTCATGGGCTAAACTCTTTCTCATTTCCTGCCATACATAACTTACTTGCATATTGTTCTATTGGCATGATTTCTTGTTCCATATTTAACTGTGGGATTCATTTCTCCTTATTCCTCATTTGAACATTCATAGTCACGTTAATATCGATCAAGACATCATTTTTACGACACCCACCAGAATACTGCTATGAATACGCAATTTCTTTGGCAAGGAAATTAAATTCTATTGAAGGTTTTTCGATCGAGTTTGGAGTCCCATAACCTCCATACTAATATTATAAAGCTGCAGAGTTTGTTTGTTTGAACGCGCTAATCTCAGGATTTACTGGTCCGATTTGAAGAATTATTTTTGTAATTGATAGCCACATTCAACGGGAAGGTTTTAGGCTACTTTTCATCCTGAAATACCCACGGGAACGGAATAAAACGCGGGTAAAACCGCGGGGCGCTGCTAGTATTACAATAAGCAGACACGTTTTTCATATAAAATGGAAATGATATTTTTCATAGTAGCCTTTGATTATGATTATCATGTCACAGATTACGTAATAGTTTCTACGTAAGTTGTTATAGCAAAATTCATAGAATATCAAAGTGGTTTGAAAAAGTCTTCTATAAAACTGCGAAGTGCCACTTAGTAACTGTTACGTATTCTGTAACGTAAGTTTTATGTAAGCATTTTCTTCAAAGAGAGTATACTAACGATCTATTATGGAGTTTTAATGGTTAGTTAAACGCTTAAAATGAACTAGATGCTACAAAAATCCAAGTTGAGTTAAGCTCGTATTTATACTTAGATTTTTATGTTGCTTGATACATTGAAGGATTTTATCATTTTTCAACTCAAAAATATCAAATTAAAAAATATCAAATATCAAAATATCAAATCGAATTGAGAACCTCATACTTTTTTGCGAGTCGGTTAAAAACAAAAAGCCTTACCCAAACGTATAAGTAATAAGTAAAAAATAATTTAAACCCAATTTAAATGAAAGGTGAAACTTTTCTCATTGTAAACTTATTTCATAAAAGTTTCGAGTCTAAAATGTAAATTATGTTCATTGTGCCTTTAAAGAAAACTTAATCCTTTGTAAGTAAGCATTTTCTAAAATAATTATTTGTAAGAAGTTTCTGTTTACATTTACAGGACGATGGATGAGATTGGTGCAGGGGTACGATTGCGTTCGATTTGTTAATGAAATTAATATACAGAATATTCAAACGTTTAAAGAGTGAGGAATGGACATGTATTGGTTACACTTGAATATGTTAAGGTGGTAAATACATCCTAGTGATATTATAAACTAGCAGCGCCCCGCGGTTTTACCCGCGTTGTGCCCGTTCCCGTGGGAATTTCGGGAATTTTTTTACATAAAAACCTTCCTCTTGAATCACTCTACCTATTACCAAAAACCGCATCAAAATCCGTTGCGTAATTTTAAAGATTTAAGCATACAGACAAACAGACAAACAGACACGAAACAGAGACGACTTTATTTTATACTATGTAGTGATGAGAAAGTTTGTGGGGATAGATGGTATGTATGGATGTGTGTACATTTGATACTCTTTCACGAAAAAGTTACAGGACGGATTTGGATGAAACTTTACAGTAATATAGGCTATACATCGAAATAACAAATGGGATATATTTTATCCCGAAATTCCCGCGGAAACGGGTACAACACCACGGGCGCGGCTAGTTATTATCAATATTGAACATCAGCTAAAAGATTTCAAAATATTTGTTTTCCAAAAATTAAACCTACATATACCAATTTTATTGTAATTCTTTTTTCATTTTTACTTCTTACATCCAATATTTTACAAAAAATCCCAAATGCAACGACTTCCGAGTAAATATGAAACTTCTCGTAAACAAAAACACAATTTTCCGGTAAACTCTTACAAAATATTGAAGAAAAAACGTTCTCAGGTGGAGCGATGAGGAAATGTAAGCAACAAAGAGTTTGAGAAACAACAGGTTCGGTAATAATAACTTAAAAATTTTGAAGAAAAATCCAGATAAAGCAGTGAAACGAAACTCTTTGCATATTCTTTTAGGTAAAATACTGCAGAGGAATTATGAGAAAGCTTTTATGAGCATAGTGTGTGCATAGAAGATTCGTTCATAGTGAAATGGGGATGATACTATATAAGGCACTGTTACGGTAAGACTTCGCTGCATGCAACATACGGTAACTGCAAAGTAAAGAATACTGCAGTCAGCCGCTTTAACTGCCATTTTGACTGCAGCTGTATATTAACTTAGTAATGGCAGTCAGTGCAATAACCTATAGTTAAAAGGACGTTTGGCGACTGAAGTAGATTGACAAAATCGTCGATCACATTAGACAAACGTAGTAGAGTGTTTTTTAATAACCTGTTTTCCCACTGCTGGCCTGAGAAGGGATCTTTGGCCAAGCGTAGGACATAATAAATCCTTCCATCTGAATCAGTCTCTCTCTATTACTTTGCGCCACTTGTCAAAGTTTTCCAGTTCTTTCCGTCATCTTGGCGAAAGTGTACCAGGTGGTCTTCGAATATTTTGGACCGGGTGGTTCAACAGGGTTGTTTGAAATCTTTACCCATCTATCTATCTAAGCCATAACAATAAACGATGCGACCACACAATACTAGACAAACCAAGAGACCTTCATAAACCAAGCCACATCGTTCGAAAGCGATTAAAGATGAATTAATTGACTGCAACAGCTTGGGATGATAATCCAAGATCAATTAAGAACATCTGCATGAATTAATAGAGTTTAGTATTGAGTGTAGGATTATTGTTTTTTATCCAAGACTGTGCACTGCCTCAGCCTCATTTATTATGTCACTGTTTACCGTTTAAACTTTCCCTTTACGACAAACATTTCAAAACCAAATTCAGCTAAATCGGCAACGACGTTCTCGAATTTTAGTGAGACAAACGAACCACGATTGAGTTTTATATATACTCGTATAGAAGACTAGCCTCGCCCCGCGGAGTTACCCGCGTTGCACCCTTTCTCCCGGGAATTTCGGGATAAAATATATTTTACATGTTATTCTGATGTATAAACTATATTACTGTAAAGTTTCATCCAAATCCGTTCATTCGTTTTTTCCTGAGAGTAACAAACACACATTATCCATCCTCATAATATTAGTAGGATATATAGGTAAGCTTTTTCTGCACAAATATTTTGTTAACCACCGTGTGTTGGTCGATAAAACTCCAAAATGACCTTTTATCTGCCCTTTTTATAGTAGGTGTAATACCTACATCCCCTTTCGTTCGGCCAAACGACCGGGTATAAGGCACTCTTCCCGGCGGGATCGCCCTATTACGAGAACATTTCAGGCCAGGAAAAAACCACTAAAACTCCGGCTGTGTTTCGTCACTCCATTTTAAATGTTTTTTGCATTGTTAACTTTGTTTACGTCAACCCTGACGATATTGAGCGCGATTTAATTGTCAAAACAAAAAGTAAGCAAGTTGGAGTAGGTTAGTAGGTTTTTTAGACCGCCTAAAGGCCTCCTTCCCAGTATAATAACCAGATTAAAAAACCGACTTCATATCAAAAATCTTTCCTTGAAAAATGCATTTGAATACCATAATAGTTTTTCAAGAAAACGCGACTGCATAAATTTCCATATGGGTCGAATAAAGCCTTTATGATGTCGGTAAAAATCAAAAATCTTTGTGTTATAAACGAAAGCTTTATCCAATAATAAGTTTATTCCTCACAATACTGAAAGAATATGCTATGAAATAAAAATCGTATAACTAGAATGCTCTTTCTTATTCAAAACTTAGCTCTTAATATAAGTGCCTAGTTAAAATGAAAGTCTTTAAGTATGGAAGTTCGTTTAATGGTTCAGAGATTTTAAAATGGACGGACAGAGTGTTTGATTTTTTTATTTATTTAATATAAATTTTATTATACAGCAGATGATGGTGACTAGAGTTCAACGTACGCTAGATCAACAACACATTTCACACAAGTAAAAGTAAAGAACAGAATAAAAAATACCTATACAGTGGAAAATAAGGTTTCTCGATAAACTAATGTTCTGTAAAAATTAAATGTACTGTGGAGACATTATATTAATACTTTATGGCTTCTGCAAGAAGGATTCGAGTTCCAAGTTCTTGACCGCATCGCGTTTTCAAAATCTAGAACAATATAATAAAGCTGAAGGGTTTGGTTTTTTGTTTGTTAAAACGAAACTACCTATTTGATTTAAATTAATCTTTTTGCGATAGATAGCCACATTCTACGGGATGATTATAGGCTAATTTTCATCCCGAAAGTCACACGGCAACGGGCCTAATACGGGTTAAAACGCGGGGCGTTGTTAGTTATTTTGTAGGCAATGACTCGTTTTCGTTTCGCATCGGTAAACCAAGATTGTTTAATGTTTCCGAAGCATTAAAAAGCGTGTATATAATCCCTTTCTCTTATTGATTCTGTCTGTAAGAAAAACGGATAAACATCGATTCAGTAGTTCAATTCAAACAGACAGCATCTTAGTTGTCAAGGGGGTCATCAACTCCTTAAATAATATGGGGAGAAACAGGCGTTAGCAATAAATATTAAGGGTCAAACTAAACGAGGAGGCGATTATACGATTTTTATTTCATAGCATATTCTTTCAGTATTGTGAGGAATAAGTAAATATTGTAAGGATTTTATGAGTCGTGAGTCGCAGAATTTCGGTAGCCGAAATTCTGCTGCATTCGCTTTCATACAAAAAAGCAGTACGTGCCACACGACGACTCAAAATGAGTTGTCAAAATTAGTTGAACGTAAAATGATTGACCGAAAATACGCGACTCACAACTCACAACATTACGCTCGCTTCACCCTAACGGTCAAAAAATATTGGAATTTATTTTGTAATTTTGCAATACCGATCTGTTATACACGCAATCAATCTCAATTCTTTACAACAGATTGATTATTGTGGTTAACTGGATAGCATTCATCAAATATGAAATGAAAAATAAAAATATGAAATGAAAAAGAAAAAGTGACAACTCAGCATATTTTCTTGAGTTATAACTAACTGACAGCGCCATTCAGATTTACCCGTGGTTTATTTTGTTGTTGATTTTTTTTCGATCGAACTGTTAATTACAGAGATTAACCCGAATATACAAACAAACAACTTTTTTTGTATATTCGAAAAATCATTATTATTAGTATACATGTCATTCATTTCCAAGCGATTGCGGTAAAAACGCAACAATTCCACCTTTTGCAAGGCAAAGACACTTTTCTCCTGAGTCTATGAGTAGACTGATCTATAAAAACTTTCGCCCTGAATAGAACGTAATATAAGAAAACTAGCAGTGCCCCGCGGTTTTACCCGCGTTGTGCCCGTTCCCGTGGGAATTTCGGGATTTTTTTTACATAAAAACCTTCCTCTTGAATCACTCTACCTATTACAAAAAACCGCATCAAAATCCGTTGCGTAATTTTAAAGATTTAAGCATACAGACAAACAGACAAACAGACACGAAACAGAGACGACTTTATTTTATACTATGTAGTGATGCTCAAGGTTGCTTGAATTCTACATTACCATAGACAGACTCACAGTCACAAACAGTTGATGTATTTTAAAATACTCAGTAGAGTAATTGACGTCCACTGAAAATATCAGTACAATGAGGAGGATTAAGTCCGATTTTCTGTAAGTAGCGATATCTGCTGCTTGTAGGTAGTTGCTGCCTTCCGTTGTGGTCGCTACCGAAATCAAACCTTTAGGCTTAATTGCAGTTACTCCTGTGCCCCTTTCTCACATAATCCTTTTCTCCTTTTCTAGGCTTCAAAACATAATCAAATTCATCCTTGAAGTAACAACGAAAATTTTTTAATAGACTTCTTCATTAAAGCCTTGCTGTAATGGTCGTTAATGCAGTTAACTAAGGATTATTAAGCTTTAAGATTGCCGTTATGAACGGCAGATTAAGAGACTCATTATTATGAGCAATACTGGCTGTTTCTTTCGACTTTGGACGCGTAAGTTTAAAACTTTAGACATAATACAGTTAAGTGTACGTTTACTCAAATAAAACTATATAATCTAAGCAATGATTACTTGCTCAAAAGCGAAAAACAGATTTTAAACGATTGTGTAAGCATATCCTGTAATGAATACTGAAAGAACATCTTCGGTTTTTCAAGTTGTTCAAAAAGCTATGAGACAACGACTTTCAAATAAAATCCTTTAAATAATCATTTTTTTTTTTTTAATGTAATTCCGCACGAAATAGAGAAGTGTAACCCAGTAAAAGCTTCGCTCTATCGTGTAATCTTTATATTTAAAAGAAAGTCGTGTTAGTTTCACCACGGCTGGACCGATTTTAATGAACTTTTTTATTTTATTCATCCACGAGAACGAGCACTGCAGGTGAAACGGAGCACAACTAGTTCCGTATTATTCAAAAACCTCATTATTATCTCTTGAAAAGCAATTTAATTATTTCCTTAACTCTCAAGAATACCCTTTTAAATATTAGCAAGAAAATAATTTTGTTAACAAAAATTAATTTTAATTACAACGTCTTAAGCCGATTTCTTTTAAAAAATAAGACAAGAGGCTTGTAGGAAATATTAATATTTCCCTTTTAATTATTATGGAAGCTTTTATTTGTTGAATGGAACTGAAAAAAATAAAGCTTTGAAAGCTCTTATTAATAGATGCTACACTCACCGCCCTGGCTCGGCCTGTAACAGAAGACAGACGATACCTGAAGCTCGGAGTGTGCATCCAAACTTCTATATAGGAAGTCAAATTATCAATGATGACGCTGTGTTTTGTCCATGCTATTAATATTTTTGCTTGTATTTTTTCCTAATATGGTTTACTAGCAGCGCCCCGCGGTTCTACCCGCGTTTTGCCCGTTCCCGTGGGGATTGAATTTTTATACATATAAACCTTCCCATTGAATCTTTCTATCTATTAAAAAAAACGCGTCAAAATCCGTTGCTTAGTTTAAGCATACATAAGGACAGACAGACAGTGGAAAGCGACTTTGTTTTATACTATGTAGTGTATTCTGGTATCAGTAATAAATATCGGTGTTTCCTTACACATCTATGCTACTATATTAGGAAGGTATGACTCTTTGGTTTTTGCTGGTTTGAACGCGCTAATCTCAGAAACTACAAATCCGATTCGAATTCTTCTTCTTATCGAGTGCATGGTCACCCTGACCAATCCTGGTGTCAGAGTTATTGAGCCGCCAAAGGCCTCTGACATGGCTCAAGTAACGACTACTATCCGTGGAATGTAACCGGGACCGACGGCTTAACGTGCCCTCCAAAGCACGGAATCATCATACTTTTCGAGCAATCAGGTGATTCAGCCTGCAATGCCCTAACCAAACTGAGGAAAGTCTCACAAAGGGATTTTTGTGAGATATCCCCACCGGGAATCGAACCCGGAACCTCCGGATCGTGAGCCGGGCGCTCAAACCACAAGACCGATTTGAATAATTATATTTGTAATAAATAGCTACCTTCAACAGGAAGGTTATTCATCCCGAAATTTCCTGGAACAGGCACAATGCGAGTAAAGCCAAGGGGCGCTGCTAGTATAAGTATGTGTAGTGGCTGGAAGACATTTTAAGTTCAATTCTATTTTCAGTCGTAAACAAGTTTTATAGAGAAACATGGTTTCAAAGATCTTTTTAAAAACCTCCCACTAAATTATGAGGTACTATATTATGAATGCGCAAGTTTGTGAGGATGGATGTATGTATGTTTGTTACTCTTTCACGAAAAAACTACTGGACGGAATTGGCTGAAACTTTACAGTAATAAACATCAGAATAACACATGGGATACATTTTATCCTGAAATTCAAACAGGAACGGGTACAACGCGGGTACCAACGCGGGGTACGGCAAGTCAATGATAAAAACTAATACATTTTTCTGACCCTGTGTCAATACATTATCGTTACATTCTAAAATCCCTTCGCCAAAATGAGATTGAAATCTCGTTTACTTTTGACGAACTTTTTCTCGCAAATGTAATTTCTGATGTAATCTTTATTTATTTAACAGCTTGCCCGGAAAGGACGGTCGGGTATAATAGGTAAGGGAAGTGAAACGGGTAGCTTTTAGTGATGGGAAAAACGAGACCAGTCTTGAAATTCTATGCCATTTAATCTTATCAGAATTTTACATGTATTAATGAGGTTTAGCAGTATTGGTGCTATGGTTGTCACTTTGCCCAGGCTAGAGACAGTATCAGTAGCTAAAATTGAGTCCATTTCGTATGCTAGTACTACTAGTGGTGTGTCCATGACACAGCTGCGGCAACTTGAATCGTAAAACAATCACGGTACTGGCATTGTCAGTTACTTACTACAAAATGTAGCTATTTCTCTTGTACCGTTTCAAGACCGAAGCATAGAAATAATATTTACTTATTTTACTTATACAGAAAAATATCAAGTGACAGTTATGTCGATATCAGGTGCGAACTAGAAATCTTGTTAGCAATTGGTGGCATTTATCAAAGGAAAGTAGAATATTTTGGAAAAAAAACGTATTCTTTGTTTACTACAATGACCTACATTTTTAAATAGACTTTTCTTCCAAATTAAGGGCCGACATTGCGTTAAGTGTGCGCACGCCGCGGTTTTATACAAAAGTGAACCGTAGCGTGCGCCCGTCGCGTGCGCACGCGGCGGGCGCACGCGACGAGCGCACGCTTAGCGCAGTATTGCGTGGTATTGGCCCTTATATAGAGGAAATAAAAATCAAGTCAATTTTTCAATTCTGTGATGGGTGTAATAAACTGTACATTGACTCCAAGAAAATTAAGAGCACTTTATACAATATATTACTTTATCACAATACACCATTTGGAAATTCCCACTGTCGAGTAAGACGTATTGTAGTAATTTGATTGTGCCAAGGTTCTAAATAAGCTCAACATGTTATTGGTCATACTGTACGTCATTTTATAGCACTTACACTTGGCTCATAGGAAACTCTATAGACATGGATAAAAGGATTAGTCCTACAATCAAATTTTATGACATTCGATCCCAAAAGTTTGTACATTAAATACTAATACACAAACAGGCCTATAAGTTTTAAACTTGTAACAAAGCTTTATGTTTTAAGAGCTCTCTATACAATAACCTCAATTAAATACAGCAAGGCTCATTAATCTCAAAAGTTCGGTCTCGGTTTTGTTCAAAGTACATCACTAGAGAACTGTAAGAGAATTACAGGAACCGATTATCATAGACGAGGGCACAGTGGGGTGAATACACTGCTCTCTGGCATAGATAATTTGTGTTATATGTAGAATACCACTTACAAGAGGTTAAACCATTTACTAGAGCCATGCTACCATGGTAGCATAGAAAAACTTAGCAATGGTGGTATCCAGCAGTCTGTACAAAAAACATAGCGTAGCAAGCAAAGCGTTGGCATACAATTATAGTTATTTTTTGAAACACTAGTAAATAACGAAAGCTTTTGTTAGGGGTGTTTTACATATAACACTATCGTCTCGGTGGTCTAGCGGTATGTGCGCTCGCCTGCAAAGACTGAGGTCCCGGGTTCAATTCCCGGGTCGAGTGAAAGCATGTTTCCTACTTTCCAGACATAGCTCGAGTTTGAGATCACCAACCAGCATTTGGCAAGCGTGGTAATTATGCCTAGTCCTCCTCACTGTACTGATATCTTCAGTGAGATGAGATGCCTTTGCCCAGCAATGGGACATTACAGGCTAGACCTTCTTTTTTACAGTGAAGTAATCCCCAAGCTAAAAATATTATGTTGATCTCTCAGTGAAGTCACTTCTCGAACATTCCAAAAAAATTAGTTCACTCGTTTGGAAGCTACGATGTCACATGTCAAACTCATAACATTTCTATTTGGGGCGAGGGTTAAAATAAACCTCATTTTACCACGAAATAGCGATGTAGGTGGAATTAGTATGTGTCACGTGACCGATTTTCCATTAAAGCCAGTGTCATTCAGCTCTCTCCACTCTTTACCTACTGTTTCCTTTCAAGTAGCAATCATACCAGTTTTATAAAGAACTAGCAACGCCCCGCGGTTTAGCCCGCGTTGTACCCGTTCCCGTGGGAAATTCTGAATATAATAAACCAGGACAAATTTACACACCGTTAATTAGACCCAAAGTAAGCTCTAAGCTTATATTATAGAATCTAACTCACTGATACTGATACATATATACATACATACTTTGTAAGAATATATAATTGACATCCAGACGTCGTCGCCAACAACTATGTCTTCATATTGACTCTGGGCGGGAATCGAACCCGCAACCCCCGACACAGTAAGCGCTTTCACTGCCACTGTGCCAACGGGCTGGTCGGGAATGAAAAATCCTACTAATACTACTACTGTATTATATTAGTATAGTTAAGACTTTTTCCTATTTTACTAAATGTATATAATATTGACAGATTGACTCATTTTGAACATTTTCACTCATCCAAACAAAAAATCGACCAAGAAGTCACAAGAAATGGCAATCTCAATCATTACTTCTTCCATTCTGACGTAAGATACTATACTTTGTCTATCATTATCTATCACGAACTGACAAATAGATAAGACATTGATAACTCACGTAATCAACTATGGACAGATCAATTTGCTCCTTAGGGTAGCTCCTTGGTAGCGATTCAGGGGCAAGAACTTAAGTATTCAATAGATACCTAGGTGTGAAAGGTCGATCTAGGCTGGTTTTATTTGCGATACATGTTCTCCATTCTCAAGAGCTTGGAACAGAAGGTAAGTAATTACAGAAAGTGTAGTTTTAAAAATAGAATACATTATTTTTTCTCCAACACTTTTTAACACGTTCGTTGATATTTGATGTGATGAGTCATCAATTTGCGAGTTGACAGAGTATTGATAATATGTGGGCTCAATATCTATTTAACCTTGACTTTTCAATGGAAAAAGAAACTACAAAAAAAATCCACATGATAGGAGCATAAAACATATTGAACATTTTTGTGTTCTTTTTAGATTTTCGTACCCAAAGGGTAAAAACGGGACCCTATTACTAAGACTTCGCTATCCGTCCGTTCGTCCGTCCGTCTGTCACCAGGCTGTATCTCAAGAACGGTGATAGCTAGACAGTTGAAATTTTCACAAATGTTGTATTTTTATTGCCGCTATAAAAATAAAAATATAATAAAACAAATATTTAAGGGGGGCTCCCATACAACAAACGTGATTTTTCGCCGTTTTTTAAATTACGGAACCCTCCGTGCGCGAGTCCGACTCGCACTTGGCCGGTTTTTAAATCGCGTGATCACTATTCACCACCAACACAACCCTATCAACAGAGTAACAATCAATGCAACAAATCAAATACCAACTCAAGGTAACACGATCAATTAAAATACGAAACCAAACAAACCATCGGAGTAACCTCATTAGTATTCAGTTACAAACAAACCGACAGATCTATTGACAGTAAATGACCGCAAATTAATTCGTCCCATTTGCAAACCAAAGTTATAATCCTTGACGAATTGAAATCTTGGGTCTAAGAGGAAGTGTCTATGAACAAAGGACGGCATAGACAATCTGAACTGAGAGTTAACTCACCGTGTAATTAAAGGGGCTTATATGTATTCATGAACAGTTTGTGTATCTGTCAGTATAATAATACCCCGGACAATTTAGACATTCGAGAGTGCATAAAGTCCCAACAAGCTGAAAATCAGGAAAATTGTTGAAAACATAATTATAAACAATGTGTAAAAGTTCCCCATCATTCCCGTGTGTGGAATTTTTTTTATTCAAGGTCAAATGTCAAAAAAAAGTGTTTTTCGCGAATATCTGAAAAACGGTGCAATCTAGCAAAAAAAAGTGTATGATGAAATGAAAGCTTATAAAATTCTCTATAACTTTAATTCTATCCACTTTTTCCATATTCCAAACCGTTATTGAACTACACGCTCCAGAAATGTCAAAATTAAGGACCTCGGGCAGGTAACTATGGAGCCTGCCCCAATGCTCAACAGTGACATGACACATGCCATTTGAAAGGTCTTGAAGAGTTGTACAAGTTACTCCTAGACAGTTATATCGAATTCGATGGCCAACTCGGTGTTTTCGACCACCGAAGAATTACCACTGGAGGTGCTGTGGAGCCTGGACGGTATGCTCAACAGTGACATGACTTACGCATTTGAAAGCTCTTACAAGTCACTTTTTGATAGTTATGTCGAAATCGACGCCAAACTCGGTGTTTTCGACCACCGAAGAAAAAACACTAGGTGTATGTGCAATAATGTGCAGTTGACCCTGATCGTATTGCTCAACAGTGACATGATTAATGTCATTTGAAAGCTCTTACAAGTCACTCCTTGACAGTTATATCGAAATCGACGACCAACTCGGTGTTTTCGACCACCGAAGTATCGACACTGATCGTATTGCTCAACAGTGACATGACACATATCATTTGAAAGCTCATAAAGAGTTGTATAAGTCACTCTTTGATAGTTATATCGAAATCGCCGTCCAACTTAGTGTTTTCGACCACCGAAGAATGGAGTTGGGCTATGCCATACCGAAGTATCGACGCTGATGCTAATGCTCAAAAGTGACATGACCTATGTCATTTGAAAGCTCTTGAAGAGTTGTACAAGTCACTCTTTGACACTTATATCGAAATCGACCGCCAACGCGGTGTTTTCGACCATCGACATCGCAAACTTTTGATATGTTTATGAAAAGAGGTCGGTTACATCGCAAACTTTTGGAGGGAAAGAGAATAAAAGGGCGGGAATCTTGATTGAACTCTAAAAGGACACGGACGTGTGAGAAAAGGGAATTAAAAAGAATTAAAGGATTGTAAGAATTCAAGTGTAAGTTCATAATAAGGTAATTATTACGATATGAAGTTTATACATCTTTATGTTAAATTCAAAGGAATGTCTGATATGTTCTTGTACTAAAATGTGTGTGTAAATATATTATGTTTTAAAGTATACAGTGGTTTTATATACCTATTCAATTACCCATGGAATAGAATGGAAGTAGCCTCATTCGGTTACACATTGTTTATATGTAATTATGTTTTGAACAATTTTACTGATTTTCAGCTTGGGACTTTATGTAACTTTACTCTCATTTTTTGGTCTAAATTGACTGGATTTGATAATCCTCCTTGATAGGAGTGACTTGGACAACTCTTCAAGGGCTTTCAAATGACATAAGTTATGTCACTGTTGAGCAATACCATCAGGGTCAACTGCACATACACCCAGTGTCGATTCTTCGGTGGTCGAAAACACCGCGTTGGCGGTCGATTTCTATATAACTGTCAAGGAGTGACTTGTACAACTCTTCAAGAGCTTTCAAATGACATAGGTCATGTCACTGTTGAGCAATACCATCAGGGTCAACTGCATATACACCCAGTGTCGATATTTCGATGGTCGAAAACACCGCGTTGGCGGTCGATTTCGATATAAGTGTCAAAGAGTGACTTGTACAACTCTTTAAGAGCTTTCAAATGACATAGGTCATGTCACTTTTGAGCATTAGCATCAGCGTCGATACTTCGGTATGGCATAGCCCAACTCCATTCTTCGGTGGTCGAAAACACTAAGTTGGACGGCGATTTCGATATAACTATCAAAGAGTGACTTATACAACTCTTTATGAGCTTTCAAATGATATGTGTCATGTCACTGTTGAGCAATACGATCAGTGTCGATACTTCGGTGGTCGAAAACACCGAGTTGGTCGTCGATTTCGATATAACTGTCAAGGAGTGACTTGTAAGAGCTTTCAAATGACATTAATCATGTCACTGTTGAGCAATACGATCAGGGTCAACTGCACATTATTGCACATACACCTAGTGTTTTTTCTTCGGTGGTCGAAAACACCGAGTTTGGCGTCGATTTCGACATAACTATCAAAAAGTGACTTGTAAGAGCTTTCAAATGCGTAAGTCATGTCACTGTTGAGCATACCGTCCAGGCTCCACAGCACCTCCAGTGGTAATTCTTCGGTGGTCGAAAACACCGAGTTGGCCATCGAATTCGATATAACTGTCTAGGAGTAACTTGTACAACTCTTCAAGACCTTTCAAATGGCATGTGTCATGTCACTGTTGAGCATTGGGGCAGGCTCCATAGTTACCTGCCCGAGGTCCTTAATTTTGACATTTCTGGAGCGTGTAGTTCAATAACGGTTTGGAATATGGAAAAAGTGGATAGAATTAAAGTTATAGAGAATTTTATAAGCTTTCATTTCATCATACACTTTTTTTTGCTAGATTGCACCGTTTTCCAGATATTCGCGAAAAACACTTTTTTTTGACATTTGACCTTGAATAAAAAAATTTCCACACACGGGAATGATGGGGAACTTTTACACATTGTTTATAATTATGTTTTGAACAATTTTCCTGATTTTCAGCTTGTTGGGACTTTATGCACTCTTACCCTCATTTTTTGGTTTAAATTGACCGGTGTATAAGCACTATTCAATGTTAATTGGATTAGTTTAATTAAAAGTTACTTAGAAGTATTTAAGTGAGTCATTAAACTCATTGATGGAGTAAATAGATGCTTATTGTAACTTTGATTTTGAGATTTAATTGGATCAATGTAATATCGAAAGTTTAGGTTATGATAATACACTAGCAGCGCCCGCGGTTTTACCCGCGTTGTGCCCGTTCCAGTGGAAATTTCGGGACTTTATATATATATAAACTTTTCTCTTGAATCACTCTATCTATTTAAAAAAAAAATATTAGTCTGTAATGTCCCACTGCTGGGCAAAAGCCTCTCATCTCACTGAAGTTATCAGTACAGTGAGGAGGATTAGGCATAATCACCACGCTTGCCAAAAAAACTGCATAAAAATCCGTTGCGTAGTTTTAAAGATCTAAGCATACATAGGGACAGACAGACAGACAGCGGAAAGTGACTTTTTTATACTATGAGTGATTACCACATTTGTCTTCAAACGAAAATAGTAGGTAAACGAAAATAGGAAAATAGATGCTAATAGATGTTAAAAGTAATATCTATTTTCCTCTACCTAGAAGCATTTTCAGTAAATTATCATCCATATTCCCAAAAGAACAGGACTAATGATTCATCCCTAATGAAAATTCACATCACAACCAGTAAAGTAACTAACTAAAATCAAATTTTCCTAAACGATGTTGCAAGTCGAATCGAGCTATATAGTGAATAACAATTGTGATTTAGTATTCTGACTGTTAACCAAGTCTACGATTGAACAAAGTAGCTAAGTATTTTTATTTACCGAACAAATGCTTTTTGTTTCTTTTAACTTTTGCGAAAATAAACTGATTTCTGAACGTTGGCTGCATTTGAACTGTATGTACGCAACGTTAGCATATTTTAATCTCTAGATCAGAATCTGCATTGAATATTTTACAACGACGCGACGTCGCATACACATGCGATATAGACTCTTGTAGTTTTCATACATACTAGTGTTGCAAATCTAAATTAATATTTTTATAATTATTACCTTTAATATATGGCCTCGTTGTTCTAATGGTATGCGCACTCGCCTGCCAAGCCGGAGGTTTCGGGTTCAATTCCCGGTCGAGTGAAAACATGTTTCCTACTTTTCAAACATGGCTCGGGTTTGCGATCACCTATCCGCATTAGGCAAACGTGGTAATTACGCCTACTACCCTTCACTGTGAGATGAGAGGCCTTTGCCCAGCAGTGGGACATTACAGGCTAATAGTTTTACTTTTTTTAATATTATGTTCTAATAAAGGATACAGTCAATTAAAACCGTTTTATTCTGTCCTTTTATAAACTGAAGCATTGCTTTGCAGCTTTGAAACATTGAATAATATCTAGAGCTGCTTTTTAGATTAAATACTGCACATCTATGTGTATATATTATATATTTTTGGTGTGTTTGAACGGGTTAAGGTTTCTACCCATTACACCGTATCATACCATGACCGTGCTATGAAAGTTTCAGCACCGGCAAAATATTCTCATCGAGAATAGTCGACGTTGTTGGTTGGTGACGGAACGGTCTAGTGAGCATAGTCTCATACTTTTCAATACAAAGAATACTTTTTTGCCTGACACGTTCATAGCACGGTCATGGTATGATACGGTGTAATGGGTAGAAGCCTTTATTCTTAGGAAAAACCGGTCCGATTCAAATAATTATTTTAAACATCCTAAAGTAATAGATTTTTCCATATCGAATTTTCTAAAGTTTTGGGCACATACTATCATTTCATAATTTATTTGATTGTTTTACCAAAGTGTGAAAAAATTGTATTTATTTGAAGCTACAAAAGGAGGACACAGGTCCAAAGCTTTCTCCAAATACACTCTACACCATACAGGAAGCATCTCAAAGATGGTATACTTCCATTAAACCACAATAAGAATGTCAATCTTCACGACAAAATTGGTAATTGGAATTTCCTGAAAGCGTCGTCCAAAATAAATTAAATTCAGTCTATTTTGTTTCATATTGATATTCGAATTGGATTTCGAAATTACCGCCATGAAAATAGAATTCCAAATTGCTTGTAGAAAGGCTTTTACATACATATTTTTTATGTTTTTTTGGCATTAACGTTATTGTGGTGAGGTTTATGTTGATCACGGGTGATTGTTTGATACTTTGTAGGCGCGCAACGCAGATGCACACCAAGAAGAAGGATTTGCCATCGTTTTAAGGGTTCCATCCGAAAGGGTAAAAACGGGACCCTATTACTGAGACTTCGCTGTCCGCCCGTCCGTCCGTCTGTCACAAGGCTGTATCTTAAGAACGGTGACAGCTAGACAGTTGAAATTTTCACAGATGATGTATTTCTATTGCCGCTATAACAACTAATACTAAAATTAAAATATTCCTCTCCCATACAACAAACGTGATTTTAGTACGGAACCCTTCGTGCGCGAGTCCCACTCGCTTGGCTGGTTTTTCTCTTTTCTGAAAATAGCCGGAATTTTAGCCCAGGAGGACGGACTCTATGAAAACTGAACTTATATCGTTCACAAACATGTATTTATAAACTTGAAAACGTTTCACAAATTCTGTGTCGTTCATTAAAATCGAGTTATATTATCATAAAATTTATTGTTTTACTACCGTTTAACAGAAACAATACATTAATTTAACAATACCGTTTTCCACATAATTCTATCTAATTTTAGTTTCACAAAATATTTGTGTAATGTTTTCTGCGAAAGTGAAAATGTATATTATAATCTATACCAATATTATAAAGAGGTAATTTTTTTAGTTTGTTTGTTTGTTTGTTTGATTGTATGATTTGAATAATTCTTGTTATAATAGATAGCCACATTCAACGGGAAGGTTGTAAGCTATTTTTCATCCCAAAATTCCCACGGGAACGGGTACAACGCGGGTAAAACCGCGGGGCGCTGCTAGTTTAACTATAATTTACTAGCCGCGCCCTGCGGTTTTACCCGCGTTGTGCCCGTTCCCATAGGAATCTCGGGATGAATATATTATATAGCCTTCCCGTTGAATGTGGCTATCCGTTACAAAAAGAATTATTCGAATCGGATTGGTAATTTCTGAGATAAGTGCAAACAAACAAACTTTTATTTACTTTGTCAGCTACACAGAGTGTCAAATTGGCAGTATTAATGCAGTAGCACCTTCAGATGATCAACGTTTGCCAAGTTTGCCAAACGACATATCAAGTGCCATCAAGTAGCCATTTGGCAACAACAGTGTCGCTCGATTTCCCACAAATTTCCAATAATTTACTCACATAATAAACTTAAATGAGGATCAAAGGATCTTTGTTACTCTTTCATGCAAAAACATTTGAGTGCAGAGGCGGATTCAGGAGAGGATAAGGGGCTCAAAGCTGCCCCCAGAAACAACAGAAGTAAGCTTTAAATATTTTATCCTGAAATTGTTGAAGAAATGGCTTGATTCTGGATAAATCCGCGACATTATACCAAGCCAAGAATAACAATAACAATGATAGTTATGAAGGAATTCCAATTCTGATATTGAAAGAAACGGGAACAACGCGGGTATTACCGCAGGGCACTGTTAATCTTGGATACTTGTGAGTACGCTCTACAACAAAAACACAGCCTTAAAGTGTTTTGTCTTTTTTGCATTTTAGAAAATAGCGTAATGTTAGAAAGGGACAATTTCATAGCTGAAATGCTGTTAATAAGCGTTTATGAATAAGGCACATATTTCAGCGCCACCTAAACCCTAATGGGTCACAAGGTTCAAATTCTTCGCAAATTCAGAACCACAAAGTTTTCAGCTGAATACATAAGACTTAGCTTGTACCATTTAGTTCCGTCGGTACACCATAGATGGAAATACCTGTATTGGTTTTTTCGGAAAGCTTAAAAATAAATTAGTACATACATCAAGACCCAAGTATTTTTTTTAATTACAATATTATTACAATTAACTTTTGAATACTACATCTACTATAATACTTCAGATAGAATTTCGGTTATTAATTTCATAAGCTTTGTTTAAAAAGAGGCTACAACTTTGCTCTCCAAACAGCGACCTCTATGAGCAATTACTAGCACTAAATTTAAGTTCAGTTGCGTATAAGCTTTAGCAGTATTGTGTGGTTCCAAGTTGATTCAAACAAAGTTTCAAAGGACAGCCACTAGGGTATTTTTGGTTTCTTCAAAGCTTCAAACCAATGAAAAATCTATAGTCACTTTATACATACATACATTATGGTGACTAGCATCGCCCCGTAGTTTTACCCGCGTTGTGCCCATGCCCGTGGGAATTTCGGGATGAAAAATAGCCTTTGACCTTCCCGTTGAATGTAGCTACCTATTACAAAAAGAATTATTCAAATCGGACAGGTAATTCCCGAGATTAGCTCCAACATACAAACAAACTTTTAAAAAATACCTCTTTATAATAAAAATAATGTAAATACTTTAAAGATTTTAATGCACTGCACTCAGAGCTTCTCATTTAATAGACAATAAACTATTTGACGTAATTTATGTCAAAACCGCTTATTAAATCTATACTAAAGAAGTATTTGATGTCTCTGGGTACGGCATTTAATTACATAATGTACCTCCATATAAATATATGTTCTAGTTGAGTTTTTGTTTATTTATTTTTGGCTGTAGTATATTTTCCCACTATATTCGCAATAGTATAACGCATAACTAAATACATAGATAAGTGATGAACATCATCCCTTCACTATAAATATTAGCCTTTAATGTCCCACTGCTGGGCAAAGCCATCTCATCTAACTGAAGATATCAGTACACCTATTCAATATAGCCAAGACAATTCACTACTGAATAACAAAAACAAGGGAGGAATATTTCCACCCATTATGTTAATATCACACATGTGAAGCCGAGTGGAAACGTTGTATAGACGATTACATCTCAAAGCAGTCATGTTATAACTTCGATGTCAATTTACAAGCTCCATTCGGTTCAAAGGATGAACTGATATAGAACGAGGGCAGGGGCGCACTCAAGGCGTGGGCAGAAAGAGTGAAATTAAGATAACTTTTTCAATTGAAAAATATAATTTAAACGTACTCACAAGGGTTTTTTCGCGTTGGAAAGTTTATATAGCAAGTAAATAACTTACTTTTTATTTCCCGACGTTTCGAGGAGATTGCACCTCTCGTGGTCGCGGGTGAACTGACCGTTCACCCGCGACCACGAGAGGTGCAATCCCGTGTGAGTACGTTTAAATTATGTGTTCAAATCATGTAAGTTTAAAAAAGACAATTGAAAAATAGATTTCAAACAACGAAATAATAGTATGTAAGTACATAGCTCTTCCATGTTTTAAACGGTTTTATATGAAAACTACTAACTTTATTGAAATAAGTTAACTTGGCAAATCTTTAGGCATAACCTTTTTTATTTTGCAAGTGTTTTCGAAATCGACTCACAATGACGAAGGTAACCAACATACAAAAAAAACATGTTGAGAATTAAGGACATGCGCCTTCGATTTTTTAAGTCGGTTAATAATTTGTAGTAGTTACGCCCGATCTAAGAGACGTGAAATGCATCTCTAGTAGAGAGTTTAATGAATGATTTGACACGTAATTGGATGGATATTCTCTGTGTGGCAGTTAACCTAAGACGATGTGCTTAAAATAAAAACATTGTTTGAAGTCGGTTTTTTGCATAAAACTCTTACATTAAATACAACTTATAAGATTCTTAGGCTTGCAAAAGGATTCTTAAATCTATTTAGCATCTAAATATGTTCATGAGACAAAAGCAGTTCGTTCAAAATTGTATTTTATATTTCACGAAATAGAACACGAACGTTATTTAATATTAAACATATTTAAGTGCTAAATTAAAATAAAGATACTTGTTCAATCACTCCTACGAGAATATTGAAACTATTGATTCAGTAAAACGATTGAATGAGGTTGGGAGTCTAGGGGTTCGCCCCCAGATAGCGTCCTTAATCCATCTCTGTATTATATTAATAACCATGCACGTTAATCCAGGTTGCATATAATCGGTCATCGTTACATGAAATACCCGTAAATACCGGGAAACTGATAATATAAATGTCATTAAAATTGAATAAGTTATCAATATTGACATTATAATACGACTTTAGCTTTCTTTGAATTTCCATTTTACCTGTTTCTATAAGAAATAAATTCTGAACAGTAAGTAAGATGATTAACATTAGAACTCAATGTATTCCCGTACTGTCTGAGTACGGGAATACATTGAGTTCTAATGTTAATCGTCAAATGCTTCCTTAGACGCGTGATTTTAACATGTAATGTATGAAAAATTACGTCCATTACTTGTCAATTAGTAAATGGAATTCTCTGAGTGCAGTTAGTCTAGTTACCTGGAAATACCAAGCCGTTCTTCAACACAAGACGTAACATTTCAAAGTACGTAACATGCGAAACTCAATCATAATATTGGCTTTACCAGAGCTCTAGGCGAACGTGTCTTGTCTTCTAACAAATAGAATCAAGGATTGTTAGGAGCAAACACGGACGCAGTCTTAAGACTATCACAGGTTATAAAGTACTGGAACCCCATGGTTTTAGCTGCTTTGTGCCCGTTCCCATGGGAATTTCGGGGTGAAAAATAGCCTATAACCTTCCCGTTGGATGTGACTATCTGTTACAAAAAGAATTATTCAAATCGGACTGGTAATTCCCGAGATTAGCTCGAACATACAAACAAACAAAACAAATTTTACCTCTTTATAATATAAAGGATATTAAGTATGTATAAAGTACTAATAATACTTTGGCGAATAATTAGGAAACCCCATTCATTTCGGCGAGCTTGGCACGTCTGTCTAAGCAAAAAGAAGAGGTTTCTACATATTTATTTAAATGATACAGTTATTGGCTGAAAATATTTTCAATGAAGCATTAGATAACCTAGGAGTGCCGTAAGTAAGTTTAATAGAAAGCAAAATCGATTAAAGACCGGGAAAAAAATAACTACATAGTATAAAACAAAGTTGCTTTCCGCTGTCTGTCTGTCTGCCTGTCCCTATGTATGCGATCTTTAAAACTACGCAACTATAGAATTATAGATAGAGTGATTCAAGAGCAAGGTTTACATGTATAAAAAACCCCGAAATTCCCACGGGAACGGGTACAACGCGAGTTAAACCGCGGGGCGCTGCTAGTATATGGAAAATCAATTAAATTCCATTCTTAGACGAATCACATTGGTCATAGTAATCTCGACTAAAATATAAACGGCGATCTGCTGAGACTGGTGGACAACTTATTTCACGTATTCTTCTTTAAACTACCTGTACAATGTACATCATTGTTTACTTTTTTCTGTTGATCGACGCACATCAATTAGTCCATTCCGCCATTGACTGATGCTTTCCATCCCCGATCAATCAATTAGTGCAGTAAAACCTAAATAAACTTTTACATCTATCAGAGATTTTTGTCTGTTACACCAGATGATTGTTAGTCACTTAACTGCAGTCTGGACACAGTCAATCTGGTCATCTGCAATGGTCCTTAGAAGCAAACACAGACGCAATCTTAGTCAGATTGATACCAACCATGCCAAGTCTGTTTACAATACAACCTATTCCAAGTCTTATGGCTTCTAAAATAGAAGCAGTATTCGTTTAAAGATATACTGCATACTTTCGTGCAAGAGGATTTTCTTATAATGAAATTCTTTACATACTCTCTTTGAGATCTCTATTCTGTATTACCTTTGATGCTTTGTAAACATTTAATTGTTTTCTGAATTGCAATGAAACGTTGGAAATGAAATAAATTAAAAGATTAAATTAAGGAATAATAAGATTGGAAGAATGACTAAGTTTTATTGTATTTTTTAACTACTAGCATCGACCCGCGCTTTTATTCGCGTTGTACCCGTTCCATTTGATAAAAATTTAAAGCGCTAAAAGTTGCAACTATAATTTCTGTGCATAAAGATATTATAGTAGTCATTGTATAATAGTAGTTTATGCAACTATCATATAAGGAAGTTACTATTATGAAACTCGCTGCGCTCGTTTCATAAACTCACACTCGTGTTTTAATACCCGTGTTATATGCAGTTGCATGCATACACTACTTTATCTTCACTAATGCAATTAATCAAACAACAAGAGTAAAAGCTGACAATAGTTTTTCACGCGTACGTGTATTGTCACAGTGAACTTGCCGCCATTAAAATCTAACCAATGAGAGCGCAGCTGCGCGTAGGGCCAATCAGGAGCGAGCGAGATCTTACCAAAGAGTTTTGTGTATGTAAGTTTAGTAGTTTCGACGAAGTTTTCACGTATAACCCAATTGTTTTCAAAAGCCAGCCTAATATCAAAATTTTATACAACTAGTATGAGAATTTTGACATAAGGCTCGCCAGGTTAATTGGTCGCGATATAATTATGTTATAATGAGATTTTACGATATCGATGTGGATATTATAACATCATGTGCAATTGCTTAAATTGAGTGTTTTAGTTGTCTGCGCTATAACAGTAGTAATTATAAGTCAAGTATTGGAAACATAAGTAGAATGTTACAACATTAGTGTAGATAAAAATACTAAAAGTGTTACATATATACTTACTATATTAGTTACTAACATCGCCCGGAGGGTTGTAATTATAACTAGATGTTATCGTTCCCTACGGAACTGTAATAATGCCTATGAGTTAATTTAGGTGCCAAACTATGTGCTTTATTTTATCCTGAAAGTGTCACGGGAGAATTTGAAAACCAAAAACGGTGCCGAATGCTGTTGCGAGTATGTAGTAAAGAGTTTTTAGGTTGACAATGCCTACAATATACGAGTAGGTTGTGTTACATTGTAGCACTCGTGACGTAGTTTGACCAAGCGATGTTAGTTCATTCATTGCGATTGTTAAGCAACGTGCAGCTCGCCCCCTACTTGGATGGGTGGCCGATAGTGACATTTCTGTCTGAGCGCTACCATGCTTTGGACGGAATTTAAAATGAGGTTCAGTGTTTCAATGTCGGAAAAACTACAAAACAAGGAATTTAGGTGGTCTAAAACTCAGACTACAGAAATTAAAAATCATTTACTTACAAAAAAGGTTACACTTATTTTATCCTAATAATAACTTAACTTGAATTACGTACAACAGAAATAACAAAATAGGTTTACAATGAACGAATTTTCGAGATGTACACAGTGTACTCCACACTAGGGCACAGCCTGTCCCGTAGAGGCCTAATTAAGGCTCAAGGAATACCTATAATTTGTCTATATCTATTATACTAGTATTATAAAGAGGTAAAATGTGTAATTTTGTTTATTTGTATGTTCGGACTAATCTCGGGAATTACCAGACCGATAAAAAAAAACATTTTGTAATAGATAGCCACATTCAATATTTATATATACTTTTCATCCCAAAGGTTAAACTTTTCATCCCAAAGGTTAAGGTTATAAGCTACTTTTCATCCCAAAATACCCTTGGAAACGGGCATAACGCGGGCAAAACCGCGGGGCGCTGCTATTTAAGATAAAGAAGGAAAAAATATAATTAAAATTAAAGTAAATACAGCACTTAAATTACTCAAACCTATTTTTCCTACACACAAGCTAGGACTTCATCATTTTCATTTCTTCCATAGGCTAGGTAATCTATAAGTGTACATCAAACACTAACGGATGCTTTGATTAAACTCAAGATAGCCCCTAGCTTTACGACCGGATATCGTCGCAATTCCGTACCAACGCTCCGGACGGAATACATCTCTAGGACATCACTAGTCTTTAATTAAAGACACATAGAGAAACCGAAGACGAATTGAGAAGTACGAGAATTGTATGACGATCAAGTGAACTGAAGTTAAGGTCTTGAAATGCGTTCATACGTTTATCTTCTCTCGTCTGTTAGCGTGTTAATGATTATAAGCAAGTTACCCTGTAATATCCCATAACATAATACGGGTGCGGGCCGGGTGCGGGCCGGGTGCGGGGCGGGTGCGGGCCGGGTGCGGGCCGAGTGCGGGCCGGTTACGATTAGCGCTATGTGTGACTTCCGCTTTGTAGCGTGGTGAATACCATTATTCCTTGTATTTGCAAAAAAAGGACACATTGAACCATTGAGGTCTCGCTGCGGGTCATGTGACTGCTACCGCAACTGGCCTGCAACCGAAAATACAATTCTACTTCACAAGTTTCATTCTACTTTAAATAATAGAGAGTAAAACAAAATTAGTATTGATTGTTAACTGTTTTGAAGTAGAATCTTTATTCGCAACCTACAACAAGTAAACCTTTGCTGGCTTCGAAACAACAAAGTTTGTAATACGATACCTAGCAGCTATTCCATCGAACTACAGAGTGTTCTTTCAAGCTTCAGTTTAGTTATCAAACAGAGTTTTAATGAGAGTCTTCGAATTAATACTTTTATTAAGTTTCTTAGTAAGTTTAGTTTCAAAAACGAAATTCTGGAAAGTGCAAAACGTGGCACTGCTCGTATATTTTGTCCTTCTCCTACTAATATTATAAATTCGAAAGTTTGTGAGGATGGATGTATGAATGTATGTATCTTTGTTACTCTTTCACGAAAAAAGACGTGTGGCACTCGGGGACTGCCGCGGTAAAGCTATTGCATAGTTATTTTTTGTATCACTAGATGGCGTTAGTGGGGAGCGTGAGGTTTTTTCACGTGAGGTTTTTTCATTACGGAATTTCTGGATTCGGTCCCGGCGCTCAAGGCCCGCGATAGAAGCTATGCAATAGCTTAAAAACAAATTGGACGGATTTGGATGAAACTTTTCAGTAATACTCGTATAGGTTATACATCAGAACAACACATGAGATACATTTTATCCCAAAATTCCCGCGGGAACGGGTACAACAAGGGTAACAACGTAGGGTGCGGCTGGTCTTCAAAAAAAAATTACGGAATGACCATGGCCACGAATTTAATGTGACATTGTTATACGTTTTGATAGGAGACCATTATCATTTAGAAACAAACGAATTTAGAGAATTCAATATATTGCTACTGTCTGCGAAATGAGTGCCTCTTAACAAAGGGCTGATTTGCTATCAGTCTCACAAAACTACTGCTTTTATTAAAACACTAACGACCTGCCCTCACGTTACTTTGATCTGCACCATGAAAGGAACCCCAATAGAGGCGGTAGTTTCGGCAGTGGGTTGATATTTTACTCGGTGAGTCAGTCAGGTTTGCCTTTTATATATGAAGACTAGCAGCGCTCCGCGGCTTTACCCGCGTTGAGCCCGTTCCCGTAAAAAATTTCGAAAATCCTTTCTTAGTGTGCACTTACGCCACTTGAAGAACCTTCCTGCCAAATTTCATGTTTCTAGGTGTAGCGGTTGAGGCTGTGCGTTGATTATCAGTCAGTCAGTCAGTCAGGACTTTGAATTTTATATATATAGATGAAGAAACGTCTAGACTTCATTGATTTTCTCCAAAAATACTTAATGGAAATTCTCCTGAATAATTCTGTGATAATGAAAAATAATAAACGTAGGTATTTCTTGTTGTGTGAGTGTTTCACCCGGCGCGTGGGTTCGTCTAAAGATTTATTTACTCAATGATTTCTGCACGAGTAACTTGATATTTTGTTGAATAATTCATTTGAAAGCTGATATTGTACGTGCTATTGTTAGTACTTTTTGGTTCAGATATTGTATTTCTTTATTTAATTAAAAATACCCGGATAAATTCGCTCACGGTTAATTACACCCAAACTAAGTTCTAAGCTTGTAATATGGATTCTAACTAACTGATACTACTACATATATATATATATATATATACACTTATAAATTATTTTATAAGAATATATAATTGACACCCAGACGTCGTCGCCAACAACTATGTCTTCACATATTGTTGACTCCGGGCGGGAATCGAACCCGCAACCCCCGACACAGTAAGCGCTCTCACTGCCACTATGCCAACGGGCTAGTCAAATTAAATCCACTATGATCACTATTTTTTTGTTATTTTTATCTGATATCTGACATTATATTTTTCATGCATTAAGTTGCTTTTTCCAAGAGATTTTGTATCTTACGAAAATAAATTATATTTTAATAAAATATTCCATAAATTCTCTATTCCATGATGCCATCCATGCCAACAAAATTGCTTAATGTTCTGCCCTAGCAACTCCATGCAACAATCAGATCCAGCTAAACAAGACTCCACTTAGCAGATAGCACTTGTAACCACTTAATCAACGGCTGTTGTCCTATTACGTATGTGCTAACACTAAAACACAGATCAGCTAATTGTTACTGAACAATAGAACTTATAGGTAGAGCGTTCTTAGGACATTGATTAACAAATAGTTAGTTCTGTATGTACAGTCGGGGAAGTTGTTATTCGATCAGTTTTGAAGGATAATCGAGTGATTTTACTATGCTCTATAATCTATTTGGCCAGTTATCCTGCTTGTAATTCATAGTGGCTATAGTCATTCATTCAATCCGAACAGGTTAGTGGCCTAGTTTGACTAAGCGTTGTTAGTTCATTGCGATCGTTAAGCATCGCGCCGTTTGGATGGGTGGCCGATAGTGTCAATTCTATCCGTGCTTCGGAGGGCACGTTAAGCAGTCGGTCCCGGTTATTTCAATAACCCACAAGAGCCGGCACAACGCGGATTAAACCGCAGGCACAGCTAGATCACTACAAAGCGCATAAAACACAGTGACGGCACCATTTTAAAACGTTATCATAATGTGGTTTTCATTCAATCGCGCTCGCGTCACCGATTATTGCTAAAAAGCTTAACTACCAACTTCCCTGTCTGTACCTAGATATTGCAAGATATAGCGTTACCTAGTAATAGACGCATCAGATAGCATACTATAGGTACATGTCCATTATATCAGTTACGTAAGCGTAACTACCTTTGATGCAAAGTCGTTTGATCTAGCCGACGTAAGGTGCGGCTTGTCTTAGGGCATTTAGTGCTTAAACTTTGTTATTAGGGTTGAAGAAAATGGACACTAAGTTATTTTTTAAACAAAGTTGCTGAGTGAACGTGATTCAGCTGTTTCTCCATAGCTCCATATTTTTTTCTTGGTATTGTATTTGTTTACTTAATTGTTTTAGTACCTACTTTATGGTTTTTACACTAGTGGCGCCCTGCGGTTATACCCGTTAAACCCCTTTATCCTTTATAATTCCGTGACAAAACTGTTTCCAACCCTTTTCTATACTAATATTATAAAGAGGTAATTTTTTTTAAGTTTGTTTGTTTACCGATTTGAATAATTCTTTTTGCAATGGATAGCCACATTCAACGGGAAGGTTATAGGCTATTTGTCATCCCGAAATTCCCACAGGAACGGGCACAAAGCGGGTAAAACGCAACGCGGGGCGCTGCTAGTCTTGAACATAACTATTCAATACAAAAATAATGATTCGAATTTGGGCTAGTAGCTCTTGAGATTAGCCCGAAGATACAAAATAACAAAGTTTTCCTCATTATAATATTAGTATGAGGAGTAAAAAAAGCATATATAGATATACTAGCAGCGCCCCGCGGTTTTACCTGCGTTGTGTCCGATCCCGTAAAAATTTTGGGAATTTTTATACGTATAAACCTTACTCTTGAATCACTCTATCTATTTTAAAAAACCGCGTCAAAATCCGTTAAGTAGTTTTAAAGATCTAAGGATACATAGGGACAGACAGACAGCGGAAAGCGACTTTGTTTTATACTATGTAGTGTTAAGTACATATTTGAGTTTATCGCGAACAGACAGATAGACAGACGCAGCCGGGGGCTTTGTTTTATATTATTAGGCTTTTGGGCTAGAATATAATAGGTGGCTTTTGGGTGTCTTTCAAAAAGCTACGTTGATATGTTACATTTCGTATAAACCAATCATCAATAGTAGTACAGCTTAGCATAGCTCTGTAGAAAAGGGCATTTAAGTTTTCCAATCTCAGTAAGCACAGCTTTATAAAAATTCCTCCCTTTGATTGGAACAAGAAACAACATAAAAAGACTTAACAAAGAAACAAAGAGTAACAAAGAGAAGCAGCTTTTATTAGAAAACTAATCACCAAAAACATTCCAAATGAAATGACCAAAGAAATATCAAATATCCTTCCTTCACAAATAGCTACGAATACTTCCATATAGCTAAATAAACAAAGGAAATCCAATATCACAGCGGAAAATACCACACATTTGTCAAACGTAAGGCTGTTTCAACTGGAAAGCATGCGGACAAGGCATGTAATATCCCATGCATGCCAAAGACGAGGCATGCACACAGTGAATCCTCGGTTTATCCTGAGACGTCAGTGGCGTAACTACAGGCAGATTATCGGAAATCTCATACCTCTATACAGGTCTATATACAGCCGTATTTACGTTGTAGTGTACATTGAAACGTACATAGGACGCCGACTCGCTCCAGGCTTATATAAACCAGTATTGATTTTTACATAGGCAATATTGTATTTATATGAACTGTCCGTAAACGAGCTCGTGAAAAGCTTCCGAAATACGAATAGTAGTGAATCCGATTTAAATTTTGTATTCGTTTTCAGTACTTGGACACAATGTAGTTGATACTTTTCTTTTGTTCTCGATTGTTCGTGTTGACATTTTAGTTATGTAATGTTTAATGTACGAGTATGTTTTTGTTGTGGCAGTAGTTTAGCTAATAATATTGTTCATACATCTTATTTGTTCTATATTCTATTGTGTAAACAATAATTATAAAGTTTCCAATAGGATTTCAGTTTTCTTTATAACTGTGTAGCGAATTGTAAACAAAGAAAGCGTCTCAAGTAAGTCGTACAAGTTTCTTTGTTGTGCACCTGATTAGCGGGAGGCGGTGTACAGTGGTAGTGGGCGCGCACCTCGCGGCACCTTGAGACGAGCCCGAGCTCACCTGAGCGCGGCAGATGCGCCCCAGCTGCCGGCCCGGCCGGTCCCCGCCCGCGCCTCACTCCGCCCTCCCGCGCAATCGCGCCCACTTTTATTTCCCCGAATAAACTTTATCAAACAAAGCGTGCGTGCCCCGCACCCTGCATCTGTTCGCCCAGCTGTTCGCGTTGCAGCTGGCCTCGCCGTCTCGCTCGCACCCGCGCCGCCGCCCCGCTCACACGCGCGACGGAACATCGCTGTAAACGCCGGGCCCTTCATTTCCCCGTGCACGAGCCATTCGCAGTTTGCATCTCGATGCCGGCGGGCAAGCTTAACATGATGGGAAAACGCAAGAACGACGCCGCGATCGACGACTCGCGCGCGAAGAGGCAGCGGCGCCGCAAGCGGTCCCGCAGCGAGCCGCGCTACGCGAACACTCCGGAGAAGCAAGAAGCCTTAAAGAAACTTTTCGGGCGTTATTGTACTTTGGAAAACAACTTGCGGTACTTGCACGACTCGGACGAGTCGGAGGAGGAGTTGGAGGAGGGCGTGGAGAACGAGGACATGTTGGAGGAGGTGCCGGTGAACCTGGACCCGGAGCAGCTGGGGTTCCTGCTGTGCGCGCAGGAGACGCTGCGGTTCCTGCAGGAGCGCGGGCTGGCGCTGGGCGACCCGATGGTGGCGCGGCTGCGGCGGCACTTCGCGCGCGGCATCCACCACATCGCGCTGGCCTGAGCTCAGCTGGGCCCCGAGCCCGCCAGGTAGCCGCCGCGCGCCTCCGACCACACCACTCGCGGTCTATAGACATTGTCACGTACTGACAGTTATCGGTGTTTACTCGGTGTTGCTCCTTGACTTTCGACCAAATATTCAAATTATGAAACCTATTGTGAACTCTTTGTGTCAACAGGTGGCCCGACGGGCGTTCTAGTCACTCTCTAGTCCTAACGAATTATACTTCTAGGAAATATATTTTATTGATGTAAATCTCTACTATTGATTAATAAACGTTTTCAATGTCTTTGTGTTGGGTCTTATTTGATAATCCTTTAGTTTATTATACAAATAAGTAGAAAGATAGATGTTAAATGTGAGGTAGGTAGGTTGTAACACATTAAAACATTACTTTAAAATTAATCTGGAAAGAATTAGTTTGGCCAAAGCGATTATGTTTTAAGTTAGCTTTGCGAGTACTGATAACAGTATAGTCATAAGTTAAAGTTATTAGTAATTACACATTCTGTCACTTAAATTAAACTTAAAATTACAATTTAGGCTATTTCATTCCAACGCAAAAGGCTAGTAAGAAATATATAAAAATGGTCCCCAAAATAAGTTGGTAAAGCCAAGTAAAGCTCATAAAGTCTTTAAAAAAAAAATTTAAATGGACAGTAAAATCTATCATTAAATTATAATTCAAAACTTACGTAATGATTGAGTAAGTAAGTAGTTTTTTATTATTTTTTTGATAGAGTGTAAAGTAAAAATTTATCCAACGGTAATAATTTACCGTGATCATATTTACTTAGCCTTATATCTTTAAACGTCTAAAATGTCCTCAATTGGTGATACTTAGATACTAGTACTTAGTTTTAGCTTAAACCGTAACAATTTAATAGAATCTAGTGTAAAGTCACTTCATCTTGATATGTTTTATTTAAAAAGTCTTTAAACTAAGTTTGTAAGTTTGTGAAGTTGTTTGTTACTCTTTAACACGAAAACTACTGAACGGATTTGGATGAAACTTTACAGTAATATTTATTATACATCAGAATAACACATGGGATTCATTTTATCCCGAAATTCCCGCAGGAACGGGTACAAAGCAGGTGAAACCGCGAGGCGCGGCTTGAATTGTGTGTAGAGATTTCAACTACAAAAGCAGTTGATTCGAAAACAATTCCCTTCAAAGTACGTGCCTCATAGTCGAGTAAGTTGAAGCTATTCGATTGAATCAATGATTCGCTCCCCACATACAACGTAGTCGTACAAATCGGTAACGCCTTAATGTGGTCAACCACTGACTTTGCTCTATGCACACACATTTCACTACCCTGGAAAAGGACGAGGGGTTTAGTTCAAAGAGTGAAGAATAAATCATCAAAGTAAATAACTTTAATAATAGGATACTTTGACAGAATAGAGTTGATTAGAATAGTGCTAGGATCAGTAATGTTACATGCATTTCAAGCAGCTAATTTTAGCGGTAAACTAAACGATATTTTATGATTTTCATTTCATAAAATTACTCTTTGATTTTGATTCATTTAGATCGGAAGAGATTGAATGAAGGTTTTATCAGATGAGTTTACAATAAGGTAGAACTCGTAACCGAGAAAACGGTGGCAAGCGCCGTAGTGTTTATTAATCCACAAGCCGCGCCCCGCGGTGTTACCCGCATTATACCCGTTCCCGCGGGAATTTCAGGATAAAATGTGTCCCATGTATTATTCTGATGTATAACCTATATTACTGAGTTTCATCCCGGTTGGATGAAACTTTACAGTAATATAGGTTCAGTAGTTTTTTCGTGAAAGGTTAACAAACATACATCCATCTTCATAAACTTTTGCATTTATAATATTAGTAGGATTCCATCCATTTTATCAATCCACAAAATCACCTCTTTACACCTCTTAACCTATTTATTTTGTAATTTTCTTCGGGGTGGTTGGCACCAGATTCCACTATATTGGTGCCCCTAATTCTTTCACATCATTACAAAATTGTATTACCGGGGAGAGCACATCTTTTCAGTGCACTTCCCTTCCCTACATGTTTGTATTGATCTATATCTATCCAACCATATCATTTTAAATGCGAAACCCCACGGTTTCACCCGCGTTGTACCCGTTCTCGAGGGAGTTTCGGGATAAAATGCATCCTATGTGTTATTCTGATATATAACCTATATTACTGTAAAGTTTCATTCAAATCTGTCTATTAGTTTTTGCGTGAAAGAGTAACAAACATGCATACATACATCCCTTCTCACAAACTTTCACATTTATAATATTAGTAGGATTAAAATGACAGAGTTTTTTTGTTTTTTTGCTTGAACAAGTCGTTTTCTATAATTTTTTTGAATAGAGAAGCCACATATTCAACCTTTTTTACCTTGAATGGTCGCGAAAAAGGATTCAATTTGAGTGAGACCGCTGCGCGGAGCTAGTGTAATCGTATTTCCGGTTGCAAGCTGTCAATAGAGGAAGCCTCCGTCTGGGATAAAATGCGGCAAGCGAGTGACGTCACCGCCTTTTAAAAGTAATCGAATTCACTCCCTTGGAAAATAAAGTCTATTTGCAACGGAAGAGTTTCTAGTGGGAGGTTAACGGATTTATTTATTTAATGGTTCTATTTTTAAGTCGGTGCTCTGTTTACTAAAGGGTTAGATAATTATCAATACGCCCGGCAGCTTCACCCTTGTTGTTCCCTTTCCCGTGGGATTTTCGAAGTATGCTATAACCTTCCACTTAATGTCGTTATCCAATACAAACATACATTTTAATCCAATTGATAATATCTGATAAATTAGCGCGTTCGAAAAGCAGAAATCAAACACTTCAGCTATATTGTATTTAGTATAGATGTTACGGCTAATACCCGAAGTGCGGCTACACCTAGTTCTAACCGGCTAAAACTAGGTGTAGCCGCACTTCGGGTATTAGCCGTATGTCATTTTAATGAAAAGAGAGAGTTTAAACATGAAAAAAAAAATAACCCTAACCTACGGAATTACTTACTATTCGGTAGGTTAGGGTTATTTTTTTTTTCTAGAGTGTTTTAAAAATAATATGTTTTCCTTGATAAACGTCACTAGGATTAAACTCTTTTTATCTCTCTTTCCCTCTGTATCTATCTCGCTCTCTCTCTCTTTCACTCACTGACTGACTCTGTATGGGTAGTTCGCTTTCTTTTTAGCCCCGCAGGGTCATACCTACCCCTGGATCCGTTACTACGTATTTAAAATTACCTTCAATATGAACCATCCAAAAATAAGTTCAATTATTCATATTGTTTCTAACTTCATTGAACTTAAAGCACATAATGAATTTCTCAATGAATTTGGTTACAAACCACCATAACTTTATATTTACAAGAATTTTCAAGTAACATGGTATTTATATAATGATCTTTCTTGATAATTTTGGTTTTTGGTTTGTCGTAATCCAACGAAGGTTTAAACGGTAAGCATTGACGGAACAAATGCAGATGAAGCCGTAGGACATAGCTTGTTAAAATTGATTATTCCTATTTATTTCCTTCAAACGGTTTAACCGATTTGTATGGTGACTTGCCATACGTTTTCTTGCCGACTCGAAGCTCGTATACTCGATCCATGTCTTCTGATATTGCTGATGCTGAAGATGCTGAGAAAAGCGTGTGTCCAATGATACGGAGTATTGCTTTGCGGGACTCACCTGACCAATCACTGCGTTTTAACAACATCAATGCGTTCTACAACAGCCTCCGTGGTCTTGTGGTTTGAGCGCCCGGCTCACGACCCGGAGGTTCCGGGTTCGATTCCCGGTGGGGATATCTCACAAAAATCTCTTTCCGAGACTTTCCTCAGTTTGGTTAGGGCATTGCAGGCTGAATCACCTGATTGCTCGAAAAGTAAGAAATTCCGTGCTTCGGAGGGCACATTAAGCCGTCGGTCCCGCTTACTTTCTACGGATAGTAGTCGTTACTTGAGCCATGTCAGAGGCCTTTAGCGGCTCAATAACTCTGACACCAGGATTGGTCAGGTTGGCCATCCACTCGATGAAGAAGAAGAATGCGTTCTATGAAAATCACAATGCGCTGAGATTGGTAAATCAGTCTCTGCAACGCTCCGATTTGGTTCAATGGAAACACACCCTAATATATCACTACTAGGCCCGTATCTGTACTTGAGGATAATCGTGGTTTCTTAGCATTATATTTTGGTGACTGATTTCAATATAAGTCGTAATAAGTGGACTGAAATCTTATCGAAACTTCCATATTACAATCACAATATACCTTTTATGAAATCTTTGAAATAACGAAACATTCCTACATTTTCCTACATAAAATATTGTATAAAAACCAAAATCTTTCCTCATTCAAAAATAGATCTTCAATACGAAGAGAAATTACTTCTGAAAATAAACCGATCCGTATCGGAGTCCCGTCCTATTTAAATAATAACTTGGATGATACCTGCCAATCACGCAATTAATCTCTAATTGCCTCTCTGAGAACGCCAGACAATACAGGGGAAGTACTAAGGATTAGTTCAGGGGGTCAAAACAGAAATGGGTTGTACAAAAAAATATTTCACACAGTCATTGTCAAAATAATGATTTACATAGTGAAAATAATATCATTTATTACCTAAGTCTTTCTTAATATCATGATTGGCATAATACTTAGTAGGGATATCGTTAAAATAATGAAAATTAGATATTATATATTCAGTCTATTCTTATAAGATAAAGTTTACATTCAAAAATATATTTACTTATATGCTAATTATCATGTCAAAATAAAATGTTATTGAATTATTACAATACTTCATAAAATAAATCATAAATAAATATTTTAAGCTTATTATTTCTACTCATTTGGTGTAAAACATTTGTTATTGCAAAATTGACTAAATTATTTAAGTGTAAAAATATTTTACTATAAAAATAAATGCGTGACTATATTCGCACTCGCACAAAAGCTTTCAAAGGGGGTCAATTTCCTTCTCTTACCACCCCTAGAGCTCATAGAGCCTTGTTGACATGCCCCAATTTTGACCCTCACACATAAACCTTTTTGCTACATTGCCCCCATTAACCCCTTAAGTTTTTGTCCCCTTTATCTCGCCTCTTGCCCCTGCACAACGTCCTGAGTACGTATATGTAAGTATCTAATATCAGCTCCTCTATAAACGTACTCTTTCAGCACTCTATCGATTTCTTGGTCTGCCGGTGAGTCGGTTAACCTGTTTTTACTAAGGAGTATATAAAGTTCTTTGTAAACTTCATGAGCGGAGGTTCGAGGGGGGAAATCGGGGATTTCTACTGTTATCGCTGCTTGTTCTGGCACCATTCTGGAACAAAGAAATTGTGACGTGAGATAAGGGAAAATATGAAATTTAGTAGAGGGTATAAATGGGTTAGTGGACGATTCGCACTAATTAACTCGCCTGTCATAAAGACAGCTTATAAACTTGCTCACTATCATTGCTATACTCTATCTGTAATACTGGCAATACTCTCGAGCTCTACCAATATAAAAAATCTGAGAGATTGAATTTTGTTTATTTTTTGTTTATTTTTTGTTTATTTGAACCTCAGAAACTACCAATCGGATTTTAATAATTATTTCAGTCATGGATTTTTCATCCCGAAATTCCCACGGGATCAAAAAAAACGCGGGTAAAACCGTGGAGCGCTCGTAGTAATATATTAAACTGGAGAGTTTGATTTTATGTTTTTTAACGCGAAAATCTCAGAAACAATCAATCCGTTTGAAATAATTATGTTTGTAATAGATAGCCACATTCCACATATTAAATGGTACAACGCAGGTAAAACCGCGGGGCGCTGCTAGTTAAAAAAACACATTTATTATTAAACGTGCTCACACGGGATTTTTCGCGATTTATTTATTTATGTTCAAATCGTGGAAGTTTAAAAAAGCATCAATAATTATGGTCGAATTGAGTAACCTAATTTTTTGAAGTCTGTTTAAAAGTCTTATTATACCTTTAGCATACTTTATCTACTAATTATATTACCTAACGAGAAAAATATACAAGTACCATTGAAAAAACTGAAAATACGTATGCAATTAAATTAATATGAGATGTGCTCGTTACTTTAATGAATGTTTCCTAGAACACGCACTCCTATCTGTTCGTTATCGTTAAAGTACTTTTAAATAGTAAAGCAACATTATATTTTGCTTCCCGAGGCAATATTCACTTTAAACATTTTAAAATCAGGGTTTTTATACATATAAACCTTCCTCTTGAATCACTCTACCTATTACAAAAAACCGCATCAAAATCCGTTGCGTAATTTTAAAGATTTAAGCATACAGACAAACAGACAAACAGACACGAAACAGAGACGACTTTATTTTATACTATGTAGTGATGCGAACGTTTTACCGATGTATTTTACATATATTTACGTAAATATACTCTGTTTTTTCTTGATTGTCCCAAAATATGGACCAGTGTCGTCAATTTTCCAGTCGAACGACTAGGTACTCCTGAAGAGGAAAAAGGTTTAGAGATGGGTAAGAATGAAATCAAATCACTTAACATTTTCCTATTCAGGAGCAATAGTCTTCGGCTGGAAAATTTACGACATTGGTCCATATTTTGGGACATCAAGAAAAAATAGAGTATATGTATGTATGTATGTATGTAAGTAAGTTTGTTACTCTTTCACGTAAAGACTGCTGGACGGATTTGGATGAAACTTTACAGTAATATAGGTTATACGTCCGAATAACACATGGGATAGATTTTATCCCGAAATTCCCGCGGGAACGGGTAGTTCCGTGGGGTGCGGCTAGTTAAAATGTAAAGTAACATTATATTATGTTTCCCGAGGCAATATTCACTTGAAACCTTTTGATTTAAAAATGTTTTACAAGAACTCTCTCTGTTTATAGTAAAATAAATTCTCTTTTATTTCTGTATTTTTTTCGCTATTTAAATACCGTACTTTTGTAATTTTTAAGGAAAATGTTAACATAAAATAACAAAGTTGAAACGTAAATTGAAATATATGACTGGGTATATCACTGTATGTTATCACTACATTTTATAAAACAAAGTCCCCAGCCGCGTCTGTCTGGTCCCGATAAACTCAAATACCACAGCACGGATTTTGACGCGGTTTTTTAAAATAGATAGATTGATGTAAGAGGAAGGTTTTTATGTATAAAAATTCCCGAAATTCCCACGGGAACGGGCACAACGAAGGTAAAACCGCGGGACGCTGCTAGCGTATGATAATATAGTGGATAAGTTTTATTGTTTAAATAAAATAATCCTTGAAAACATAACTACATCTCACTAACACAAGACAATAATAAAATATAAACAAAATTTTAAAAACGCATTCATACCTCAACCATTTACGGACTCAATTCACAAAAATCCATGAATGAATTTACGATTCGCCAAAACGAACGTACAGACACAAAGAAAAGTTTAAGAATGAAAAAACAGGTCGCACCTGACGTCAGCTGCCCCTCGACCTATATCTTGAAAAAACCTTCGATTGCACCTTTAAAATTTGAAAAAAGAACACAACAACACACCGAATACTTTAAACCGTGTACGCACTGACGACCGAATGAGGGAAGTATGCGATTCATTCAAGACCACTTTTCAACCCATAGAATGTTTTGTAAGGTATTCTAATCCTTATGATAATGTGAATAGGGTTTAGTTTAGGTTATTTGTTGTTATAATGGGGTGCATCTGGCACCCGGCTGGCCCCAATCGTTTGATTTACCCCAACATGTGGCCGACACTTCTATATGTGACGTCACTGGTACTGTCGATGAAAATTGTGTACCAACTTTGTCAGAATCGTAGTATCATTTTGCAAGTATATTTCTATTTTGGATCGCTTATAAGACAATAGATGAACTTCTTTTTGTGAGATATGTAGTATATTATATAACAAATTAAACAGTACAACCATATAATACAGTTTAGATTACTTTAGACCTTAGAATTAAATCAGTTTTAACCTACTTCAAACACCGAAAGAGGAGGTTCTCAATTCGGTCGGTAATTTTTAACAAATATTTTGTTCGTTGTTCACTTATTATCTGTTGATATGAGATAAAACAGATGCATAGTATGTTGCGTGATAAAAATTCCGTTCGTAAACATTTGTGTTGCTGACAGTACTTATCCATTCATTGTATTTATTTAGAAAGTAACTTTATGTTAGTTGTTAAATTCTACAGTACAGTATAGTCACAAAAATGCCCTTAGCATATTAAAAATAGCGACTTTTACTGAAAGTATTATATTTCTTATTCCCTTAACACTAACACTCCTTTATTCCGAACCAGCAGTGCCCCGCGGTTTTACCCGCGTTGAGCCCGTTCTCGTAAGAATTTCGGGACTTTTTATACTTATAAACCTTCCTCTTGAATCACTCTATCTATTTAAAAAACTGCATTAAAATCCGTTGCGTAGTTTTAAAGATCTAAGCATTCATAGGGCTAGACAGACAGACAGTGGAAAGCCACTTTGTATTATACTATATAGTGATGGTGAAGTATGTTTCCGGGATGAAAACTAGCCAGCTTTCCTCTGTCATCTTGAAGGTTTCTCTAACCAGAGATTATCGCGTTCAAACAAAAGAACTCCTTTAGCCGCGTACCCACCTAGCGCACAGGCTCGCGAGCCATGGCTCGCGAGCCAGCCTCCGCGATGCTAGGAAAATAGCCTCCAGCTATTTTCCTAGCTTCGCGCGCGAATCAAAACATAACCGTACCCACCTAACACACAGCGCTCACCGAGGCACCTTTGAGCGCGTCAAGTTTACCGACAACAGATGGCTCGGGGCCGAGCCGTGCTCAGCCGAGCAAACGCGCGCCCGAGGCAGCCCGAGGCACGTCCACACCAGCCGAGCATTTGGCTCGCGAGCCATGGCTCGCGAGCCTGTGCGCTAGGTGGGTACGGTTATGTTTTGGCTCGCGCGCGAAGCTAGGAAAATAGCTGCAGCTGAATATACACGACTTATGATGGCTCAGCCTGCCTCGCGAGGCGGCCTCGTGTAAATTGAACAAAACAAACTGAGGCTGGCTCGCGAGCCATGGCTCGCGAGCCTGTGCGCTAGGTGGGTACGCGGCTTTTCATTTGATTCTACAAAAGAGTTATATGACCAATCACCAGTTAAAACTCACACATAACTAACTATACCGCACGAACATAGAGATAAACCATAAATAGACATAGAGCTGTCAGAATAACGCCCATCCATTTGCATTGTCTATGAAAACAATATGTGTACACATTCGCAATATCTGATATCAAATCCACTTCACAATTGAATCCTAGTTCCACATCAAAGCCTAAAAACTTTGCAGACTGGCTCTATAAAGTGTAGAAACGAGATAACACAAAGGCTTCATTAGATAAAACCTTTCAAACGAAACCTTTTCATGAAAACTAATTAATTCTTCGAATAAAAACTCTTTTCCATTTACACGTTTAAAAATAGAACAAAAAAGCATCGCACAACAGTCTTTTACCGTGCAACATGAAATTAAACAAAATAAATTCATTAGAAGGAACTGCAAATAAATTCTTTATCCATTCTAACAGAAAAACGTGTTTAATCTCATTACCGCATTGAAAAATAAAACATAGATAAAACCTGTATTCGTTTCTCACACACGTAGGGTTGTATTGATCGCACACACAGACAGTGAACGCCATTTGCATACCATAAAACCTCTTTTTGAGTCTTTGTTCATCAAAGGGTGAATAGAATTGCTTTGATTTATTCAAAATTTCATAAAAAATTAAACTTGTTCGAAAATGGAATTCAGTTTTTGTACATCCCATATTTTTTGTAAATGGAACAGGCAAGTTTATTTTTAATTCTTTTTTTATCTTTTATGATTTTTCCATCACATCAAAAACATTTTTGTAAATGGAATGTTAGAGTTTTCAAGAAATTCATTAACTCTATGTTAACATCACTACATACATAAAACCTGTAGTTCTTCTGTATTCTGAGCATAAAACATAGTCGCTTTCCGCTGTCTGCCTGTCTGTATGCTAGATCTTTAAAACTACGCAACGGATTTTGACGTGTTTTTTTTAAATAGATAGAGTGATTCAAGGGGAAGCTTTATGTGTATAAAAATTCCCGAAATTCCCACGGGAACGGGCACAACGCGGTTAAAACCGCGGGACGCTGCTAGTTTAAAGCCAGTCAGGTGAATGAACATAATTTAAAACTTTGTAGCAAATATGAGATTCCTGGTTTCGTTCAAACAATTTACTAACCACTTAATTTAAAACTCTATTTTAATTATTTTAAGCCCGTGTTATTCAACGTATAGTACATTGTACTAAATTCACATTACTCTCCATACAAAATGTGACAATATTATCATTCCTATCATTTATGCACGTTAAATGGTCGGTTGTTTCATCAGGCCATGTCGGAGGCCTTGAGGCGGTCTAAAAACTATACAGTTGGCCACTTACCAACACTAACTTACTTACGTACTTACTACAAAACATAATACAGCGTATAAAATAAATATTGAGAAAATTCCTAAAAAAACTTATTCATTGACCTCTAATCATTCTTAACCTCAAAAATCATTTCAAAGTTCGTTGATGTCTTTTCTTAGTCATTGTTCTTTGTTCTTACCCGACTTCAACTGAAACGGTCAACAAACTTAAGCGATTACACTTAATCAAAGCGCTTGAAAGTCTTCCCAGGGAACCTAGATAGATGTCCTGTCTCTTTCTAATAAGCTTTATTGATTAGTGTCCCTAGAAAGCATAAGATACTTTGCAAACATCGGGGTGGGAATTAAACAGGACTGCGATAGATTAGGTCTGGGGGTGGGAGATTCTTCCTTGGATATCTCTTGGTGTATTGTAGTTGATTTGAATTGTGCTTTCTAAGGAAATTGTGAACGATATTATAGGTGTATTATATCTGTTGCTTGTCTGTAGTTAACTTGGAAGGAGGTTCATGGTTTATGTTGGTAAATATAACTATTCTTTGTCAATCTTTATTTATTCGGGCTCGTGTAGTTAGGTGTAGTTTTATATCTACTAATACTAGCTGCGCCCCGCGGTTTTACCCGCGTTGTGCCCGTTTAAGAAACTTAAGAACCGCTCGACCAATTTTGTGCAAACTTCACATAAACCATCTACTAAATAGTTCGAACGAAGCCTTAACATTTAGTTTGGATAGGTGAGCCCGTTCTTGACTTATAAAATTACAACGAAAAGTGGCATTGATTTTTATATTTATGGATTACTAGCAGCACTCCGCGGTTTTACCCGCGTTGTACCCGTGCCCGTGGGAATTTCAGGATGCAAAATAGCTTATTCACGGGAATAGGCTATTTTGCATCCCGAAATTCAGCTATCTATTACAAAAAGAATTATTCAAATCGGACAGGTAATTCCCGAGATTAGCTCGAACATACAAACAAACGAACCAACTTACAAATTTTAAGGTAAAGAAGTCAAAATCCGTTAATAAACAAGGTTCCACGAGATTTTCCAAACAAGTTTGAATATTGAATGCAGGGAGAATTTAAACAATTTCCATTAAACTCTTTGTTTTCAGTGCGTGCCACATTCTATATTTCGGCGAATGCACTCAACCGAACATTGACAGCTAGTTCACAAAATGTAAGAGCATTTTTGTAGTTTCATTGTTTTGATAAAAACAGTAAGCTCGGATCGGAGGGCGTAATGTCATCGCATTACTAAGGTAATAAGTATACATAACCTCAGAATATCGCTTTTTTATGCTCGTGTACAAACGAATATGTGCTCTAAATCCAACGAATCGTGTTGAAAATACGACATCACACATCTATTTATTTCAAAATTCCTTTGACATATATAATTACTAGCATGGCCCCGTGGTTTTACCCGCGTTGTACCCGTTCCCGTGGTAATTTCGGGATGAAAAATATCCTATAACCTTCCCGTTGAATGTGACTATCTATTACAAAAAGAATTATTAAAATCGGACTGATAACTCCTGAGATTACCTCGAACATACAAACAAACAAACTCACAAATTTTACCTCTTTATAACATTAGTATAGAAGTATAGATAGGTTTAAGTTCATTTAGGTATGAGTTATATTACAGAGTTCAAACGTTTCAACATTTCAAACGCAGTAATACATACATATAATGATATATCTATTGCAGCGTTTGTTATATTATAACTAGCAGCACCCGCGGTTTTACCAACGTTGTGCCCGTTCCCGTGGGAATTTAGGAAATTATTATACATATTCTTATTAAATCACTCTATCTCTTAAAAAACCGCGTCAAAATCCGTGCAGTTGTGTTTAGAATAGACAGACGTCTGCCGGGGACTTTGTATTATAATAGGTATGTAGTGACGCATTTGAACGCATGTTAAGTCTCCTACAACCTTACAAGGTTTATTTAGCAAAATATTCGAAGTAGGATATTACGTTTTCCTATTTCAGTTTTCGTTTTCACTAGAGTACTATTTACGTACATTTCATGTCTCTATTTGTCTGTGAATATACTCTATAAGCTAACATCTACTAAGCCGTGAGCAACACGAAATCACAGCTGTTTCCTAGAACATCATATTTGAAATTGTTCTTCCTTGATGTACAAATTGAAGGATTATGCCCTAAGAGTAAAGGCAACAGTGTAAAGAGGGATTCAGTAGGACCATTTAACATTCTTCACTCCTGCAATATTTATATTTTATTGAGTTTCCTCTTTTGACTAAGAAACCCACCTGCTCGAATCTCCTTCCATTTAATTTAAACTGTGTATCATGGCCCGCCTCAAAATACTGTCAAAAATGTCTTTGAAGTAGGCCCAGTATTGTTATGTATGTATGTATGTATGCATGTATGTATGTATGCATGTATGTATGTATGTATGTATGTATGTATGTATCTATGTATGTATGTATGTATGTATGTATGTATGTATGTACTCGTATGTTTGTTACTCCTTTACAAATAAACTACTGGACGGATTTGAATAAAACTTTACAGTGTAGCTTAATCAGAATAACACATTAGATACTTTTATCCCGAAATTCCCACGGGAAAGGGTACAATACGGGTAAAACCGCGGGGCGCTGCTAGTTCTTTATAAACCTACTTAGTACTCGAACCTACTGTCATTTCATTCAGACTGTGTACCCAGGGATGTACATTATTGTACATACTTACTGTAAAACATGCAAGCTACAGCTGAAAGCTAGCCGATTTTAACCACTGCACTGGTTCCGCTGAGCTGCTGTCTGTTTCATTTTCCTTTACATTTTCCATTATTACTAATTTTAATGAAGCATCGAATATTGGTTCGAAACGAATGAATAACACAGAATGAAATGATAATTATTTTACATGATATTTGGGTGCTTTGGTTATGTGTATTGATTTCCCTTTGTCTGTTATGTTTTAAACTTTAGTTGTTCGATGATTCGAATTATAATTTGATATATGTATATGAATAGACATTGAACAGAATAATTTATAATTTATACATATGTGAAAATAGTACACAGACACTTTAGTTTTCATATCTATACTAATATTATAAAGAACTAGCAGCGCCCCGCGGCTTTGCCCGCGTTGAGCCCGTTCCCGTAGGAATTTTCGAAAATCCTTTCTTAGTGTGCACCTACGTCACTTGAAGAACCTTCCTGCCAAATTACATGTTTCTAGGTGTAGCGGTTGAGGCTGTGCGTTGATTATCAGTCAGTCAGTCAGTTAGGACTTTGAATTATATATCTTTAGATTAAGTAGTTTCTTTGTATGTTCTAATCTCAGGAGCAACCAGTCCGATTCGAATGATTCGTTTTGTATTGGATAACTACTTTCGAGAGAAGATAAGTATTCGATATCTTCTGTCTCGGAATTTTCACGGGAAAGGCCTCAAAGCGGGTAAAACCGGGGGACGCGACTAATTTTTTTCCGTCATCCTGTTTGTGACTTCGCATTAACCTCAGAAAATACTTATAAATGGGATTTTCACGCGTTTTCACACACTGAGTAATCAACGAAAACGGTTTTGCTCTCATAACTCCTTTGTCAACTTTCCACAATCTTTATTACCTAAAGTGAAGCGAAGTTCCCTTTGAAATTCACTTAGCACACAAAGCGAAAACAAATTGCTATTGCATAAGTTCAAGGCGTAAGACAATTGGTGCGGATATCTGGTACCGACATTTACTGTTGAGCTATTAACTACCTATCAGATGCAGTTTAGGGCGAGAGAATATAATAATCGATTAAACAAGGCAAACTAATAGGTATTATAAACATTAACGTAGTTATGACGACGACATACCAGACCAACTGAAGAGAAGTGGCCCAGAACAGGGATACATGGAAGGAATCGGGAGAGGCCTTTACCTAGCATTGGGACACAAACGGCTGATAATAATAATTATGTAAAATTTTGCTCAATATTCACATAGTGCGGGTGCTGGCCGGTTGATGACGTTGTACTGTTGTATTTGTATGAAAAGCGTAACAAAGGCCTGCAGCCGCACTAGGTATATGTGTCTTGTGCTTTAGGGCCTTATTCATAAACGCTTATTGCAGTATTTTAGCTATCAAACGGTTTGTCCCTTTCTGACATACGCTATTTTCCAAAGAGCAAAAGAGACAAAACACTCACTAACAGTGTTTTAGTTAGAGAGCGTTTATTAAGACAGTTAGACTTTAGCAGAGATGTTGATTAAATCTACCCACAATTTACCCATTACCTTCTCCTAACGACTTTTGACCCTCTAAGCCGACTTTGAAAAAAGATGTTCACCATAAATACATTTATCTACACTAATGTTGTAACATTCTACTTATGTTTCCAATACTTGACTTATAATTACTACTGTTATAGCGCAGACAACTAAAACACTCAATTTAAGCAATTGCACATGATGGTATAATATCCACATCGATATCGTAAAATCTCATTATAACATCGCGCCCTGCGCGGCGCGCGCCCTGCGGCCCTGCGCGCGCAGCTGCGCTCTCATTGGTTAGATTTTAATGGCGGCAAGTTCACTGTGACAATACACGTACGCGTGAATTTAATGTTTCGCAATGTGTTTTGTTTTTGAAATTTTGTTTGATTAATTGCATTAAATAGTGAAGATAAAGTAGTGTATGCAACTGCATATAACACGGGTATTAAAACACTCGTTACTATTATGAAACTCGCTGCGCTCGTTTCATAAACTCACACTCGTGTTTTAATACCTTTCATTATATGACAGTTGCATAAACTACTATTATACCATTAAAAAGAAATTTATTTCTTATCGTCATTCGAACTCAAAGCAATAACAAAAGAGATGGCAGCCCATAGGTTGGTCTTAGTGACATAATGTCAAGATCAAATATCTAATTGCCATGGTGTCTTATAGTCGACGTGTCATATTGTCTAACTACTAATGTCAAATTACCCAAGTACCGAGACGTTCAATGGTCAAGTTGTACAATTGATAAAATGTCAATTAAACAATAACATCCTTCAATTGTTATTTATTAGCTATTGTTGTGCATTGGTCTGCGGCTCGAGGCAACACAACGCAACGCCACGCAACGCAACGCAACGCAACGCCACGCAATGTAACGCAACGCAACGCCACGCAATGTAACGCAACGCAACGCATCGCAACGCATCGCGTGAACGAGCTCCCAATCAACTCTGTTCGTCCTCTCGGCATGAAAAATGCAGGTCATTTCATTAAAACCTCCATAAACCCATATTACTATGAACTGATAAAAGTGGAAATTTTCGGTAGGTAGCTCAAAATTGGTATTTCAGAATCCACTATCATAACTACACGGTGCGTACAGAACATTATATTTCGATGTGGTTTTCCTAATAGACACAGTTCAAAGTCAAAAGACATTGAGAAAATTACAAAATTACACAAATACTTAAGTTGCATAGACACTTCCTACTTAATAAAGAAATATGTACAAACAAGGCCGTATTTCGGAACAAAGACAATATCTTCTATAGAGGAAAATGAATTGGTTTCACTGCATTCTTACTCCATTACTAACACAAACTGACACAAAGGCAAATCTATAGAAGAAATTATCTTTGGTCAGAAAATCAGCCATTATTGTTTGCATTATCCATCAACGACTAAGAAATACGTACCTAAGTACTTTACCTACTATCTCTACATCTACCTCTAACTAGCAGCGTCCCGCGGTCTTACCCGCGTTGAGCCGGTTCCCGTGGGAATTTTGGGATAAAAAATAGCCTATAACTTTCCCATTGAATGTGGCTATCTGCTACAAAAATAATTATTCAAATCGGATATGGAGTTCCTGAGATTAGCTCGAATTTAAAAACAAACAAACTTACAATTTTTTCCCCTTTATAATATCAGTATAGTTGCCGACTACATACACTCAAATGCATCAGGCTTTTCGTAATTATAACGTTCCGAACAAAACAACAAATAAACTCGGAATTTTTTGTCTGATTTTCGCTCCATCGATCGGCTCGTAGCTTATGGCGATAAGTGGCTTTGAAACGCATCGCATCATGGCCTCTCGTTAAAACCCGATATTTCCCAGTTAAAATTAAATTACTGGTCGATATGACGTAACATTGTAACTTCGCTTGCAGAATTGCTGTAGGGTGTTGAGTGTACACTGTACATACCTATTATCAGCTTATGATACACAAGTATTATGTGTCTACGCTGTTGTTGTTGTTAATTTATTTTGTACTAGCCGTGCCCCGCAGTGTTACCCGTGTTGTACCCGTTCCCGCGGGAATTTCGGGATAAAATGTGTCACATGTGTTATTCTGATGTATAACCTACATAACTTTAAAGTTTCATTCAAATCCGTCCAGTGGTATTTTCGTGAAAGAGGAACAAACACACATAAATACATACAAAATTGTCGCATTTATATTAGTAGTATAATCTTTGGGATTGTATCAAACTCTGGTATTTGCCCAAACAAGTGTTAGTTGCGCTCCTGGTGTAGCTTAGGGAAGCGATGTTAACTCATTGCTATTGTTAAGCAACGGTCAGCTCGACCCCTACTTGAATGGGTGATAGTGGCAATTCTGAGTGAAAGTGCTTCGTGAGGAAATGTTATTGTCAGTCCCGGCTATTTCAATAGTTAGACCATGTCGGAGGCATTTAAGCGGTCTAAAATCTCCGACACCAGCACGGGTAGCATGAACACTGGTAGACATATATCTCTATAGGGTTAAAACTTTTGTCTTGTCTACGGGTTATGGCGCGGTTGCGAGCACATAATGACAGGAAGCGAAAATCTCTACTGTATACAAAACTTTCGCTACGGCTAGACATAGAAATATTGCCCTTTACAAATATATTATATTTTTAACATGGTCACACATGATTACCGATAAATTTGTTGAAGCACAACACCGTCACAACACTATTTCATTCATTCGCCATTCATTCATTTCAGTGCGTTTTTGTCTGTGGTTATTGTTTCTTGTTTTCTCTCTGACGTAGACATAATATGGTCGTCATGCTCAAGGGCGTAGACATTTGTATACAAATGACGTACGCGACAAGACAAATCTATGTCGCGGTAGCTACTGTAGACAAAATCGCGATGACGTCAAACTTGCGCCATAGATGGTAGACATATTTGTATGTCTACTTGTCATGCTACCCGTGCAGGGTTACCCAATAACCTACTGAAACTCACTTTTTTGCCACACAAACATAAAATGATTTTGATCCCTATTTAAGATTGTCTTGACTTTGTAAATATCATAGTGAAGTCAGTTTTAAGACTATTATTTGCTTGGCGTCTTGTACATGCCGACATTCTTAGTCATTGCGACATTGTTAGTTATTTTGTGATCATTATAATATTAGTTTAAATAGGTATGCTTAAAGGAAAGAAGAAGGTAAATATATATGGTCGGTATACGGTATAATATATATTATTAACACACTTGATTAAATAAACTATAAATTATCACAAAAACTAACACACGACTTCAAATAAATTATAATAAAAGCACACGAAGCAAGCATGTAACTGAAGACATTATCTCCACTTTATTCGGCAGTATTTATGTATCTCCCTCGAGCATCAAAGATAGGATGCAATTAAGAAACTAAAGATTCATAACTTTTGAAGTAGAAGGTAAAAAATAATATTGTTTCATATTAAACCAGTTATGTAAACCCTTAATAAAACAATAAACTCGTCACACTATCGCCAATCAAATATTAATTCAGCACATCAGTACCAACTGAACAATACAAAACAAAGCAGGCTCTAAGTATTTTGGAAAACTAATACTGCCAACCTTACAACACGCTTACTACAGCCCAAACATTCAAACAAAACACCACCTTAATAAAACGTGATAAGAACTATATTATTAACAATAGTGTGACGTAAAATGCAAAGTTGATTGGCACGTGTATAGAAAACAGAATGTTCGCAAACGTTGTTAAACTTAGTCAGTGAGTAGTCGCCTGCGCATGTTACGTTAAATGAATATTAAAAGTGAACTCGTGATGTGACACGAAAAGTAATCATATCACTTATTGGTCATATGATATGATGTGACAAAGACGTGATGAATCAATGTGCTATTAAATTATTAATGAGAGATGTTGGATTTCGTACGATGCTGGTAAATATAAGATATTTCCTTTTATTCGTTGCGCTTGACTATTTAACTGTTTCGAATTGAAACCTTATCTCCTTAGTTCCTTTTTAATTGGTGTGTCGTATAGGAAAAGTAACAAAGAATAAAATTATTAATACTGTAGTTAATTTCGTAAACCTAGGGTACATTAAATCAACATTAAAATTACTTAATATTAAAAATAAAAATGTCAGCTAACCAAATAAATATAAACTAGCAGCGCCCTGTGGTTTTGCTCACGTGGGAATTTTGGGATGAAAAATAGCCTATAGCCTTCCTGTTGAATATGGCTATCCATTACAAAAATAATTATTGAAATCGGACCAGTAGTTCCTGAGATTAGCGCGTTCAAACAAACTCTTTATAAGGTTTATTTTAATAGTATACTCGTAGATAGATTATTGACTATTTATATATTTTTTGAACTCAATCAAAACAAATATTATTAACTCTCCTCCAATGGGACAAAAATTAGTTTCATATAAGTAATATGGTTAATTTCCTGGATGGTTAATTTCCTGGATTTCTGTCAAACACGTCACACGTACGTACACGTTGATTTTGAAGCTTGCTGATAATGATAATACATTTTTCTCTCTACAGTAGGTAGGTAGGTATATTAGCACCTTACAGTCACAATATGGAACACTATAATCTATTTCTTTTGGATTGGCACAAAATGTGGTTAAATGTCGTTAATTTTCCAGCCGAAGACGATTGCTTCTGAAGAGGAAAAAGGTTTAGAGATAGGGTAATAATGAAATAAAATTACTAAACCTTTTTCCTCTTCAGGAGCAATCGTCTTCGGCTGGAGAATTGACGACAATGGTCCACATTTGGTGCCAATCCAAAACAAATAGAGTATACAGTGTAACATTGTGTGTGACCCATATCATATGAGTAAAACATACCAAGGACTAAATTCTATAACAACCCATAAGAATTTTAAAAATATTTTTGTTAACACACACTTCATTTACTTACACACTGTAGGTACTGTTGAAGCTATTATCTTTAGAACGACACGGTCCTAGTTGATTACGTTTTATTGTTTACGATTTGCATTGTATATTATGGTATGTATCAATAAATACAAATTGGTATATGTGGACTGTAAGTTTTCTTTTTCTTACCTTCTCTTTCTCTCTTAGTTTAACTTTTTTGTTTGAAACCGTTTATCTCATAAACTACCAATTTGATTTAAATAATTCTTTTTGTAATGGAAAGCGACATTCAACAGGAAGGTTAAAGATTATTTTTCATACCGAATTTCCCACGGGAACGGGTACAATGCGGGTAAAACTGCGGGGCGCTGCTAGTAAACTATAACGCTAAGTATTACCTAAAATGCTAACACTGTCTCCTAACAATACAGATAAGTACACACTGACAACTATTCAATAGTCCTGTTTTATAATCAAATAAAAGTTTATATTACCCCCCCACCCATTTTCTTAACCAAATCAAGGATATCTATTCGCTTCTGTTTACTCAATCAATAGTTTTCCGGTGTTATGTTATTAATGAGCATCACGATTTCTTTCCTATGTATTTCCTTATAAACAGTTCGAATATTAATGATAATCAATCTCCGAATAAGTTCATATCCATACAAACAAACAAACTTACAAATTTTACCTCTTTCTCTATATTAAACTAATATTATAAAGAGGTAAAATTTTTAAGTTTGTTTGTTTGTTTCTATGTTCGAGCTAATCTCGGGAATTACCAGTCTAATTTGAATAATTCTTTTTGTAATTGATATCCACATTCAACGGGAAGGTTATAGGCAATTTTTATCCCGAAATTCCCATAGTAACGGGCACTAGCAATATTAATATAGATGACCGGGTGCAGTGAATAAGAAAAACAAAGATATTATACATATTTAATTGAGTGATTCCCATGAAACTGCCGCATGGATTCCGATCACGTGATTCGTTAGGAATGACCCATCTTCCGCAAACGTAGTAATTATTTTTAGATACCTGTTTTATCACAAGTAATGTTACCATTTTAAACCTATCATAAACTCGTTAAGTGTACTGACCTGATAATTGTAATCTATGTTTATTGTTATTAAAATAATTCTTCATCGTTTTTATAACAATTACTTATCTATACACATAAATAAAAGTGGATCGTCTGTTTGTAATATTAAAGTACTTAACCGCTTTTTACTAAATGCATATGATTATATTATACGGTACAAAATGTACATACTATACCAAAATTTATACCTATTTACAAGTTTTATTTGTCTGTTTGTTCCGACTAATCTCTGAAATGGCTGGAGCGATTTTGACGGGCCTCTTACTGACAGGTAGCTAATGTAATAATGAGTAACTTATGTTACTATTACTTTAAAAAAATACTAAAACTTTACTTTGAAATCGCGGGCACAATTAGTATTTCATAACAAACAAACGATGGATGAAATAAAGTAGTTACATTTGTTGACTGGTATTTAATAGTTATTGTAATTAGAGGTAAGATAGTATATTTAATTTACAAACACTCAGGGCGAATTGCACAAGAAATTTTAAATCTATTTAGCGCTTGCTTAAATATGTTTAAAAAAATGCGAAGTAGAAAGACGAAACGAAAATATCTAGCTCGCTTTCTATAAGAGAGAGAGAGACAGACAGAGAAACATGTGCACGCCAGAGAGAGACAGACAGAGGAACATGGCGCGCATGTTTCTCTGTCTGTATCTCTCTGGCGTGCACATGTTTCTCTGTCTGTCTGTCTCGCGCATGTTTCTATGTCTATCTCTCTCTGGCATGCGCAAGTTTCTCTGTCTGTCTCTCTCTGGCGTGCGCAAATTTCTCTGTCTGTCCCTCTCTGGCCTAAAAAATGTCGTTACCATTTTTTTCGTCTAGCCCCCTTTCGCAACGCGCGATAAGGAACTTCGTTCCAACAAATGACGTTCGTTGACGATCGTTCGTTCGTCCAGTAGTTTTTTGCGTGAAAGAGTAACAAACACACATACATACCTCACAACTTTCGCAATTAGAATATTAGTAGGATTTTATTGTCAAAATCACTCATTAGCCTCTTCTAAAGAACGTTATTCTCTGAGACAGTTCTCAGAGCCATTTATTTAGTTCAAAATTCATCGCTCAAACTACGCCAAGCGAATGACGTCACAACTATTTATGGAAGCCACAATAATATTGTAGTCCGTTATTATGTAATTAGCACCTACATGTAACCGTGACAAATTCTTCATTAACGTGCGACAACTGAAAACATAGTCAATGTCATGGCATGGATAAACAATAAAGACGACAGTAATAACTGGAAAAAGACGTATGTAACAAAGATGTATCTATATGTAGGGTACAACGAAACAAAACGGGTACAACGCGGGTATAAGGGCTAGTACCGTTATACCCGCGTTGTACCCGTTTTCGCGGGAATTTCGGGATAAAATGTATCCTAAGTGATATTCTGATGTATTACGTATACATATTATTTCTTTATTTATTTATTTACTCATCATTACCTAAGTAAACGCCTCGGTGGTCTAGTGGTCTACTCGCCTGCCAAGACTGAGGTCCCAAGTTCACTTCCCGGGTCGAGTGAAAACTTGTTTCTTACTTTTCAAGCGTGGCTCGGATTTGAGATCACCAACCCGCATTTGGCACAAGCGTGATGACTATATCTAATCTTCCTCACTGTACTGATATCTTAAGTGAAATGAGATGCTTTTGCCCAGCAGTGGGACATTACAGGCTAATACTTATTTACTTACTTACCTAAGAACATGATAATAGTATCGTAAAACATCATGATATAATTATCTCAGGAATTCAGTTTGTATGACAACAGATACTGAAGGCAAACATTATTATCTAACTAAGCCTTAATTCTGAAGTAAAAGCTATTAACGTAACAGTTCCGTGTCTATTTTGGCGAAAATTTTCATTTCTTGTAAATTTTTTTTTTCATGACAATTATTTTGTTTTTACTAACTTTTATTTAACTTCACCTATCTCTATCATCAAATGTTCTAAGTTTAATTTGATCTACGTACCGGTTACCGATTGAGCTGAATAAATACTACTAATTTCATTTATATAAAGAGAGCGCCAATCTTAAAAGAACCATCTAAAATCTAATATTTGATATCAATCTGAAAGAAAATCTAGTTATAAAGAATCTATAAAGAAAAATGGTTAAAAAAAATCTCTTTTGTTACAGACATCAAATAGAAATCACAAAACATGTGGACCTACTCAAGCGTGGACATTCCAGGAGCGCGCATGTCTCGAATGGAGCGCATAAAAATATACCTGTCAGAGTGCGTCGTGTGTTTCTGCATAATATTCTTCATAGTCTGTGTCGGTTTACTGCTTTACCTCTTCTTCCATCTGTACACGTCAGTAAATACTAATGGGAGAATACAGGAAAAACTAGTTGAGAGTTAGAGGAGTGCTCTTAAGATCTCTCGGTAACAGAAGATACCAATTTAGGCGATTATCACAGGGCACTGCGTACCACAGCAGTTCCGTAGATTTTGTAACCAATATGCCGCGTGATTAGGTGTACGTTTGGCATCAGCGGATTACTAAGAGCACTTTTAATTCTAGCTGCATTGCTGCTCCATCTTTAGTTTATGCTGACACTGTTGTCCTGAGCACAGGGCAGCACTAAGGCTTACACTAGAAGGGTATAACAGTACGTTTCGTATGAAAACATAAAAAAGTACAGTAGTAGCCCGACGATTAAAATCGCTTAAATTAAAAGAGCTCCTAGTGGCCAATACAACGCGAGATCCGCTTCACAGCCAATCGTTGCGGTACTCGGTACCATGTGACGGTCGCCTTAGGATAAGTTACATTCCTTGTATAAAATAATATCTGTAATGAAACGAAACTTTGCCTATTGTACTCAAGATAAAGTATGTGCTTTTGTATTGCTAATATCCAAAATGTCCAAATGCAGACATTTAATTGTTAAAAAATTTAAAAGTTTGTTGTTTGAGTATTTAAGGATAACAAATTGTTATTTTAGTTACCTACTGTTTAAAAATCTAGTCCATCCTTGTTAATACATAGTATCTTAAGTTAAGAAGTTATGTTAGTAAAATATATTATATGATCAATTTTTATCTTTAATGTGCCACAGGTACATCCAGGATTTTGACCCTTGATTAAACTTACTCTCCCAAACAAAGTTCTTCTCCCTTACTAACATTAAGCTCCTGAAAACAAAATGTATACTAATATTATAACGAGGTAAGTAAAGTTTCTAATTTTGTTTGTTTGTATGTTCGAGATAATCTTTGTAATTACCAGTCCGATTTGAATTATTCTTTTTGTAATTGATAGCCACATTCAGTGAGAAGGTTGTAGGCTATTTTTCATTTCGAAAACTCCATAGGAACGCGGGTAAAACCGCGGGGCGCCGCTAGTCAAAAATACAGAGGAAAACGAAATCTTTGTTAATATTAGAATAGAATACCACTTCAACCTTATAGGTAGTATATACCTAAATTATATTAAAAAAACATATCACCACAAAACCAACTCCAAATAATTAATAGATGATAAACGATTCGAATCACGTGAACTGTTTCTACTGGTACAAAAATAAGTGGAATCAGATCACGTGATCCGTTAAGAATTATTATCACATGACTATAAAACCCTGACAAAACTTCACTTTCTTTTTCCTTTTACATGTTTTGAAGCAAATATTTTGCACAAAACAAACTTTTATTTGCTTTGACGATAAACCGCTGTTTATCGCTATTCAAGGCCCAAAGTAAACGTCTATTGTTAAACAATAAAACCTGATGATAGTCCGATAAGAACAAATTGTTTTTTATACAACACTAGCAGCACCCCTCGGTTTTACCCGCGTTGTGCCCGTTCCCGTGGGAATTTCGGGAATTTTTATACATATAAACCTTCCTTTTGAATCACTCTATCTATTTAAAAAAACCGCATTAAAATCCGTTGCGTAGTGTTAAAGATCTAAGCATACATAGGGACAGACAGCGGAAAGCGACTTTGTTTTATACTATGTAGTGATTTGTAAACTTACACCTTACAAAATAATTACAATTTAACGGCATATTGCACTAAAATTGCACCAAAATATTTTCGGTGTTCATGTACCTACCCATTTCTAGCATATTGCACTAAATAATTTTATGATATTTTTTCAATGAGGCGGGCGGCAAAAAAATTTCAGTGTTCCTCTTAAAGTTGTTCTCTCTTTCGCATTTATAATCTTTATTTTATTTTAAACTTCAAAACATTTATTTTTAATTTTAATTTAAACATTTATTTTAAAACAAGCGGCCCCGCGATTTCACCCGTTAAGCCTGTTCCCGTGAAAATTTCGGGATGAAAAATAGCCTTATAATCTTTCCGTTGAATGTAGCTATCCATTACCAAAATAATTATTGAAATCGGAATGGTAATTTCTGATATAAGCGCGTTCAAATAAACTATTCAGTTTTATTATATTAGTAAAATTTGGCAATTTTTGTGGTTTGGGTGATTTTTGTTTCGTTGCTCGTGTGCAGCCAAGATAAATATTATGAACTGTCTAATACTTAGTTATATTTAACTAGTCCTATTTGTAGTTTTGTGTAAATACTTATATTGTTATTAACATTGTACTCGTATATCAGAGCTGTAAAGATAATAAGACTTGTGTGATATTATTGTTTTATATAAATACTAGCCGCGTCTGCGGTGTTACCCGCGTTATACCCGTTCCCGCGGGAACTTCGGGATAAAATTCATTTCATGTGTTAATCTGATGTATGACCTATATTACTGTGAAGTTTCATCCAAATCAGTTCAGTCGTTTTAGCGTGAAAGAGTAACAAATATACATACATCCATACATCCGTCACTAATATCCATACATCTCACAAACTTTCGCATTTATCATCACTACATAGTATAAAATAAAGTCGTCTCTTTTTCGTGTCTGTCTGTTTGTCTGTCTGTATGCTTAAATCTTTAAAATTACGCAACGGATTTTGATGCGGTTTTTTGTAATAGGTAGAGTGATTCAAGAGGAAGGTTTTTATGTAAAAAATTCCCGAAATTCCCACGGGAACGGGCACAACGCGGGTAAAACCGCGGGGCGCTGCTAGTAATACATATTAGTAGGATAGGATTCTAGTGTGGACTGTAATTGACTGTATTCGGTAGCGACGGCAGCAGCAGACAGCAACTGTAGCGACAGCATAGTAGGTTTGAGTGAATGGAGAAAACTCATTCGATAGTTATTTGCATTGAAATACTTCAAATGAATAAAAACAGTGTTCTTGCCGATGGTACTTACGCACACAAAGACGCGTGTCTATACTCATTACAACTACAAGTGTGACTCAGGGGCGCTCGTGGAATAAAACAACTACAAGTCTGAAAATAAAAATAAAAAATACGTTGAAAAAAACCGACTTCAAAACTAAAAAGCAAAAACTAACTCTACGAACTCACTAACTAATCATAATATGAGTACTACTAAGGTAGTAATAACTATTTATTTTTGGAGTCGGTGACAAGACAACCAAAGAAACAAATTATTCACAAAAAATTAAGTTATGCCTATATATACCTTATCGGAGGAGGAGTTCATTTTCATAAGTTTATCTCTCTCTCACACTCACACAATCTCACTTTGTTCATTACTTAATATGTACTTCGATCAACAACACACAACTAAATGTCGGGTCGGCGCAATAAATACGTCTCGGTGAACAACGCACTTGAAACGTGAGCTCTTATTTTATTTAGTTAGATTTGCTACTTTATTGCTAGGTGTCATGGTTGTAATTAGGTTGAACTTAGAACTGTTTTAAAACCTTTGTCTCAGTTCGGTAGTAAACAAATGAAGCTGTATAAGTATATATCCACGCGGACAGCATTTAGCTTTCTACGTAACCCACGTACCTACCCGTGTATTGTTGATCGAAAACTTAATCGCTCAATGTCAACTGGCGAAATCCCTCAATGCCGTTGACGGCGAAATAACCAAATCTACTCAGAATGTACAGGGTAATACCATCAAAATTCTGTGCACTAATGTAGATTCTAAACTATAAACTGTATAATAAATCTCATTGTAATCCGTCCATTGTGAAGGGTTTTCCAATAAGAGATGTTATTTTTATATTCGAAGAAAAATGGCATTTTCTGAGATAAACGATCGGATGTTTATTTTAATGTAAAGAGAAAGGCTACGCTTAAAAGACCATAATATCAACACCTCTTATTAGAAAACCCTTTAAAATAACACATACAACCTGAAAAACTTTTACAAACATATAATAGTACTAGCCGCGCCCCGCGGTGTTACCCGCGTTGTACCCGTTCCCGCAGGAATTTCGGGATAAAATGTATCCCATATGTTATTCTGATGTATAACCTATATTACTGTAAAGTTTCATCCAAATCCGTTTTGTAGTTTTTGCGTGAAAGAGCAACAAACATACATCCATCCTCACAAACTTTCGCATTTATAATATTATACTCGTAGTAGGATAGGAAGTAGGATAGACTGGAACCGAAGAAATTATCCACGGAAGAGCAAAGTACAAGACTTCCCAGGTGATATCTATTTCGTGGAATTACCGTAGTTTTTTTCCATTTATCATCAAACGTTATTATTAAAATCATGGACTATATTTACCAAATATAATTCGCAAAGGTTTTCCTTATGACACTGGAGTTGTAGTATAAAAAATCAATATTTTATAAACATCAGTATTTCATTGAATTTATAGAAGGCGATGCCACACTCGCTGGCCCGACCTAATGTATGGTTATAATAATACGCCCGGACAAATTCACACAAGGTTAATTAGACCAAAACTTAGCTCTAAGCTTGTATTATGGAATCTAACTAACTGATACTAATATGTACATAATTTTTTGGCATCCTGACGTGGTCACCAGCAACTATGTCTGTGCATATCGTTGACTCCGGGCGAGAGTCGACCCCGCAACCCTTGAAACAGTAACCGCTCACAGATGCCACTGTGCCAACGGGCTTGTCGGTGTTGTAATATGCAACCACGCAACCTTCTATCTAATATAATACCGAATACCGAATGTCATCCGCAAGCCGTGTCATGTCGGGCCGGTAAGAGTATAGTCTATTTTTTCTTACTTGTCTTAAAATGTAGAATAATGTCCTCAATTCCCCAGCCGGAAACGATTACTCCTGAAGAGAAAAAAGGTTTAGAAATAGCGTAAGAATGAAAAAATCACTAAAACTTTTCCTCTTCAGGAGTAAATGTCTTCGGCTGGAAAATTGACGTCTTAAAGGTTCGAGCACATTATGCCGGGCCGCAGCGTGTCGGGGCGGAGCGCAAAAATCCGCTCAAATCGCTTTAATACAATTTGTATGAATTATCGCACACTGTGCCGGGCCGCAGCGGCTCGCATTAATGCGAGGCGGATTCTCGTCCGTGCGATGCGGCCCGCCCCGCCCCGCTGCGCCCCGTCAACAGTGTGCTATAGCTAGCGGATTGGTGCGCACGCGCGCACGTGTTTATTTGAAGAAAGTTCTTCGTCAGAGCTAGCTATAACGTAAAGTTGCATGCAAATTCTGGCAGTACACTGAACTCAAAATCCGTCAATGCACTGTGACCCGGCCCGTCACTAATGTGCTAGGTAAACATTTTGCGCTGCGCTGCGGCCCGCTCCGCCCCGCTGCGGCCCGGCATAATGTGCTCGAACCTTTAGTCCACATTTTACAACAAGTAAGAAAAAATAGAGTGTAATTTAGCCATCGCTGTCGTGACGGACCGTGCCGGGTCCGTGCTGGTAAGTGTGGCATCAGCAATAGCCCTTCATTATTATCATACATGTATTCCAAAATTAATATTAATATAATCAAATCTTTACAAAGGTATGTGTTTTATTTAATTCTAAACATTTAACTCTAATATTATTTGTGATCAATGAGAAATTCCAGGGTGTAGTCGGTGCGACACTTTATCGTCTAGTCTCGTTGCAGCCATTTTAGCTGAGAGGTTGATAAAGGCCTTTGCTTAAACCATCTTAGTACTACTCTTACGTTTACAAACGCACTATACGAAAAAAATCGTTTATTTTAACTTTTTTTAAAGGCTAATTGAACCAATAACTTTGATCTTTTCTAAATATAAAAGTTTATTCATAGTAGAGTTCAAAATATAATGGTTGCATTTTTCTTTTAAGCACAAGCTACTTTATAATCAGTTTCAAGGTATCAATAAACTAATAGTTGAATACGTTTTAGGGTTCCGTGGACAAAAGGTGCTAACGGTCCCGCAGTTATTGCTGCACTTAGAGAATATTCAAATAATGTTATGTGACACTGAGTTTAGTGTCACTTAGTAAAGTGACATATAAATATCGATTAAATTAATTAGTAAATTCACGTATTTCTTCATACATTATATGTTAATATCTATACTAATATAATAAAGCTGCAGAGTTTCTTTGTTTGTTTGTTTGAACGAGCTAATCTCAGAAACTACTGATTAGAAAAAACTTAATGTTAAAAAAATGCTATAAATAACATGCTGTACTATATACATAGTTGTGTAATTAACACAGATGTTTTAAGAAATGTATCTGATTTTTAAATACTGCTTCATACTACGGAACTCTTTGAGTTCGACTCGTGCTTGGCCGTAGTAATTAGTGTTACGTAACAGGTTATTAATGTAATTAACTGATTTTCCTTTAGTATTCTGACATCATTTTTAGTACTAAGTAGGTATGTACTATCAAAAGGTCACTGTATTGGAATAGTAAGTGTTATACCAACACATAAATAAGGCGTAGGGGATAATTCGACCATTTTAACTAAAATCATTTTCTGTTTCGGTACATAATCTGCCTACAGTTTTGTGTTGTAATAGACAGCTTCTTTTTTCTTTAACCTACGCACTAATCTCCTGCTCGAATTAGACAAAAAAAATGCATATAAGAGCCAAATTCAATAGACAGTTAATAGGCTACCTCTTATGCCAAAATTCCCGCTAAAACGGGTACAAAGCGGGTAAATCTACGGGGCATTGCTGGCCATTAAGTAAAGCACAGTAGAATCAGATCATAATGTAACATGTTCTCAACTACAGGTCACTGGCATTCGATGATATCGAGACAATAGGTGCATTGTGCGAACAATGTGCCGTGAGCCCAGACGTCAATTGTGAGATAAGAAAAATGGTAAATTACCGTGAAACCACTAGAAATTGGCTTTTGTGCCAGTTCAATCCGAACGGATCATCCAATAGAAATAATATCTACTCGTAAAGGCTGCAAGATCAATAGATGTCCACCCACACAATTACGTTTTACTTATACATATCCATTTTTTACGCCTACTCTTTTATTAGTAGCAAGCTGCTGATAGGCGAGAACATTTTGCTCTAAGTTTTATATAAGGTACATTTCTTATTAAGATAAGATCTCGTTGTAAGTACAGTTTTTATTTCAGTTATCTCTGGGGCTTCCTCTGGATAACCTAAGCTATCCGGGTTAGGTTAGGTTAGATTACATATGTCAAATTTCGAATGATTCATTTGTTTTTGTTGTTAAAATATGCCGCTTATATCTTAACCCGCTCAATGCCTACGACAGTTAGATTGAGCAACTATTCAGCCGTCAACTCACCTTATTACACATCCTTATAACCTTAGCCAGTCAATCAAATCACAAAACACATAACCTTCAGTCAAAAACATATAGAAAACGACCACAATTCCATAACACAATGTTCAGAATCGCAATGTGTCATACGCTTGTTAGATAGTTTTACGTGAGATAAAAATAAATCAACTTCCGAGACATATGTAATAATTCTGACATCTTTACATATTTAGCCCATGCAAATATTAAACATATTTAGAACCGTATCGTATTCAAACTTCTAGAACATGTCTTCAGACTTCTATGACATGTCAATGAGAATTTTCAAATGTTATAAAGTGACAAAGTACTAGAGTGTCTAACTGTTCATACATTTTTTAAAGGGTTACCGCCTTTTTCATAAACGCTATTTAACTAAAACACTGTTATAAAGTGTTTTGTCTCTTTCGCTCTTTGGCAAATAGCGTATGTAGGAAAGGGACAAACCATTTGATAACTAAAGTGCTGTTTATAAGCGTTCATGAATAAGGCCCTTAGTATCTGTGCGTACTGTTCCTGGTATCACAACTGAAAGATATTACGTCATAGAAGATTTCGGAATTATATTTAAAACTAGTCGCGCCCCGCGGTTTCACCCACGTTGTACCTGTTCCCGCGGGAATTTCGGGATAAAATGTATCCCATGTGTTATTCTGATGTATAACCTATATTACTGTAAAATATCATCCAAATCCGTTCAGTAGTATTTTCGTGAAAGAGCAACAAATATACATACATCCATCCTCGCAAACTTTCGCATTTATAATATTAGGTAGTAGAACTATGGAAGCATGGAAATTAATAACTTCTATTAAATAACACTGATAAATATAGCGAGCTTCAGAGGACACTTAAAATTGTCAATGCCGGTTGTTTCCATAGTTAGACCATGTCAGAGGCCTTTGAAAGAATAACTATACCTAAAACTCAATGGACCTTCTAGGCTAATTTTGATGTAAAGTAAAACTACATTTAAATACAATCTAGCTTGGAAAATATCGGAGGCCGATCAGATTGACTTCATATAAATACTTTATTATCTACTGGCGCGTCCGATTTAAACCGGGCCCAACAGCTAAAAAGTAGGAACGGACAGATATAGCGACCAAAGGACGAAGCGTACCCAGGGATGTACTGTACCCAGGGAGGAATGTAGTGTGCACAGGGAGGGGGTAATTTGACTAATTCTGAGCCAAACTGGGCCGATTCCAGGTCAAGGCCGGAGACACTATTGTTATTATTTCATAAAATAACAAAAGGACTATGATTTACAGATTAAATAAGAAAATAACAAATACCAGAAAAAACAATTCCTTTATCATTTTGTTTGACCTCCCCTACCCCACTCCCCTTCGGCACACCTCTCTCCCATCTGTCATCATCTTATTAACATCATATCGTCTTATTCCATACCTATTATTTCTACTAATACGTAACAATTAGTATTAAAGGTAACTGACCGCCGTCAGAAGTTTCCTATGTATCTTTTTTGTACCATTGTCGATCATTCACCCGTCCCCGAAGAGTAATGGGACAGAAATAACACTGTCTACGGACTGAATGGTGATACTATCACAAGCTTAGTCTAATTGACTCATTAGAATCTTACTAATATGTATTATATTACTAGCCGCGGCCCGCGTTGTAACCGTTCCTCGCGGGAATTTCGGGATAAAATGTATCCCATGTGTTATTCTGATGTATAACCTATATTATGGTAAAGTTTCATCCAAATCTGTCCAGTAGTTTTTTCGTGAAAGAGTAACAAACATACATACATTTTGCATTTTTTTGTGTCTCATCGGAGTCACGGGGCAAGCGCGGTTTTTGTGAGAGGCATGCGATACAGATCCAACTCGTTTTGGAGATGTTTTATGTAATGGATTACAATTATTAATTTTAAATTTTGAAAAAAACGGTAAAAACTGGTTATGGGATTTGGTGATCGTTGTTTGAACAATTATTACAATTATTAATTGAACCTACGCTTAAGGATACACTTTGCTTTTCTTTTACATTTTTATTTGATGTTTCGTATATAACTATTATAATGTAAGATTTTTATAGTAAGGTCTCTAATTATATAAGTAAGGACTATTGCGTAATCTTGTTTGACGCAGTCAAGTATCCCTTTTTAGGGTTCCGTGCCCAAAGGGTAAAAACGGGACCCTATTACTGAGACTTCGCTGTCCGTCCGTCCGTCGCGTCCGTTCGTCTGTCACCAGGCTGTATCTCAAGAACGGTGATAACTAGACAGTTGAAATTTTCACAGATTAAGTATTTCTATTGCCGCTATAACAACAAATACCAAAAATTAAATAAAACAAATATTCAAAGGGGGCTCTTATACAACAAACGTGATTTTTTGCCGTTATTTAAAGTACGGAACCCTCCGTGCGCGAGTCCGACTCGCACTTGGCCGGTTTTTTAAACTTACGCGATTTCAACAAGTAGTTAACATACTCACAAGGGTTTTTTCGCGGTAGAAAGTTTATAAAGCAGGTTAACTTACTTTTTATTATTCAAAGTCTGCCCGGGACCACGAGTGGTGCAATTCAATCGAAATTCCGATTACCGAATACCCACACAGAGTACACAGTCTAAGTAAAGTAAGTACGTTCCAGTACGTTAGTGGCCAACCCTGGTGCCGGAGTTTTTAGACCGCCTAAAGGCCTCCGACATGGTCTAACGATTGAAACAACCGGGACCGACTCTCCGAAGCACAGTATCAGATAGAAATGCCACCAGTTGGGGGGCGAGCTGCACTGACATCGCTTGGTCACATCTATCTACACTAATATTAAAAAGAGGAAAACTTTGTTTGTTTGTTTGTAATGAATAGGCTCAAACACTACTGGACCGTTTTAAAAAATTCTTTCACCATTCAAAAGCTACATTATCCACGAGTAACATAGGCTATTTTTCATCCCGAAATTCCCACAGGAATGGACACAACGCGGGTAAAACCGCGGGGCGCTGCTAGTTACATCTAAATCTTAATACGTTAGATGGACTATGACCTAACGATCATATTAAATGCTTACAAATAAAAATATGATCATGTTACATATCTACTTAATTTATCACCAACCCGCATTAGGCAAGCGTGGTGATTATGCCTAATCCTCCTCACTGTACTGTGACTCTACTCACTGTACTTTTAGGTGATATGAGAGAGTGACCGTTGCCCAGCAGTGGGACATTACACGCTAATACTTTATTTTACTTTTTCATAATTTAACATTTAAGTAATTGTAATCCTATAATCAGATTATCAAATGAAATTCGGTAAAACACTACATTTACAACTGTGACAAATTAATCATCCATAATTGCTCAATTAATATAAAATAAATATTTCCTGGATACAAGTCAATGTTAATGATAATGGCCTGATTCTTCTTTAATGACCCATTAAAAATAGACTTATCACTACGACAATAATCCTCTGGTGTTCCAGTGGTGGGCTATAACGAAATTAGGTCAGTAATACAGAAAACCATTGAGTTATAATGTCTAGTACATTATAACTCAATGGTTTTCTGACTTTTGCTCTTTCCTTCAGTTGGCCTACATATGCCCTTCTTGGCCTTCCTCTTCCTCTCCTTGCCTCTATGTGTCCTTCTGTTATAGTTATAAGCCCTAATGACCCATTAAAAATAGACTTATCGCTACGACAATAATCCTCTGGTGTTCCAGTGGTGGGCTATAACGAAATTAGGTCAGTAATACAGAAAACCATTGAGTTATAATGTACTTACTAGACTAACATTAGAACTGAATCGGACACAAAAACGTCAAATACTTCCTTAGTAGAGATTTAATGAGTGGTTTTGATATGTAATGTATGAAAAAATATGTCAATTAGTTAAGTATCCATTAAATGGACGTCTCTGAGTACGGCATAATGAGTAAGTAGTACCCGAATACTAAAACGCCGCTCAAATTAAGCAGCCCTCAATGTCATACAATTTTGGCAAAGAGGTTGTTACTTGTCATTATTAGTATGATATACTTCTTCCTAATTTAATTAGCGCATTTAAGGGTTGATAAATATCTTAAAATTAAAATTTAAAAGAATTCAAAATCCAAATAATTTTCATAAGTTTAATTATAATTATTAAAGCATTCAAATTGTTTGGATATGGAGCAATTTTTTATTTTTTGTTATATTTAGTTGTCATCTATACTAATATTATAAAGCTGAAGAGTTTGTTTTGTTTGTTTGTTTGTTTGTTTGTTTAAACGCGCTAATCTCAGAAACTACTGAACCGATTTGAATAATTCTTTCACTGTTAGATAGTCTATTTATCGAGGAAGGCTACATTTTATCCCGGATTTCCTACGGGAACGGGCACAACGCGGGTAAAACCGCGGGGCGCTGCTAGTTAATTTATAAAGAGTACTTACTACTTTGCGAAGGTTAATGTTTACGAATATTTCAATCACAAATTATGATAATTATGTAGTTGTAACGAAAACTAGCGTCTTCTAACTGAAAGAGTAAAATCACCACTTTTACAGAATTCAAGGAAAAACGTAAAACTAATGATCTGAAGTTCCCAATTCATTATCAGTTATTTTATCATAAGCAGATGCGCAAGCGCAATCCATTCGAAGGACCGTCGGCTATAATTCAGTTGCGCGCTGACCACAGTGCGAAGCGCACGCCGAATTAATAAAAAAAATAATAAAACCTCGTGGGCTAAAACCGTGATAAAATCAACAATGGTAAGTAGATGATTTTTTACGCTATTTCTGTCTATTGTATTGAATTGTGCAGTTTTATCACGTGTGGTTTATATGAGAATAATTGCATTTCTCCCGTGAAAGCACATGTCCGTATTTTGCACAGGAAAATGTGGACATTGCGATTTTAATTAGCGTTTCTTTAATGTGGAGCGACAAACCAACCTGTCTAGATAGTCATTTCAACTAACTCTACATAGTCAACTTTTGTGAAAATGACTGAACGGATTTTGGTGAAATTTTGCTCACAGTTTTAAACGTTTATATACTTATGTGATTTTTTGATATTTAGTGAAAAATCTTAGTTGATTTATATTTTGTGGTTTGATGGAAATTTTTAAACATAGATTAGGTATGTACCTTTTCGTATATCATACGTTTCAACTAATATATTCAAAAGAGAGTGTATTATTGTTAACCAATTTCAAAAAGGATGTTCTCAATTCCGTTTGTTATGCTTTTTATGTTTATGTATTACACCGCTTATCCAATTCTTGATGTTTTACAAACACAATACACTTTTTAAAGAAAAACGTGATTAGTACTTCGTTATCTTAAGAAATATATTACTTTAATCCAATTATCGTTTTTAACAATTTCATAAATTAAAGATAACACAGGTAGAGCTAATATTTAGAAGATGATAATAATAGCAGTCATAATAATTTTGATGACGTTTCAAAGTGACAGTTCAAAATAAGACCATTGCTTAATATCTATATAGTTGTCTTTTAAAACAAATGACAATCGCTTGAACTTCAAAAAGGGTTTACTCACCAATATCGTGTACTAGTTTTTCCCGCGGTGTACGTTCCCGTGGGAATATCGGGATGAAAATTAGCCTATGTCCTTTCCCGAGGTCTAGACTATCTTTGTACCGAATTCCATTTTAATCGGTTCTGTAGTTTAGAAGTGATTGTATAACAAACACAAGAGTTAATATCGCATTTATAATATTAAGTAAGGATTTTTTTTTCATGTCAGAGTTCTCAAATGCTATCTTTATTAACCAAAACTAACTGAGGGCAGGTCGCTCATGCAGTAATTTAGTTATAATACATATTTATTTTGGAAACTATACAATTAGACATTCATGTACTTTAATTATTATTTGATGAATTGTAGAGAAAAATAAATATTTATTATTTATTAGGTTTGACAGAATAAACAGCAGTTAAATATATTACGAAGAAAATTGAGTACCTAATTATATAAGGACCTACCTTTATTCTGTAAATCCATTAAAAATAATGACACCAGAGTCAATTAAAATAAGATATCAAATGGCGAATAAAACTCATATTTCAATAGTCACGGGTGCATTGCATGTCGCCACCAATTACGATGTCTTTACGTTTGACATAACTGGTTAGGCAGCTCAATTCACCCGTCATTTTGATGCATTTGTTACCCAATTATTCAAATATAATATATAAATATATTTAGGATTCATTAGAGAAAAATGAATATAAAATTGACGTTCTCCATTTTTTTATAGGCCCTATATTTTTAACCGACTTGAAAAAAGGGAGGAGGTTCTCAACGTATATTTCCTTTTTTTAGTTTGACTATTTTTCGTCTTCGTCTGTTCGACCCTCCTAGACAAATGACAATTTAGTTGTCTATAGACATGTCTACTAACAAAATGTATACGAATGTCACGTTATGTTACATTCCCTCGGTTAGTTTCGCTATGCTCGATTCCCGCTATGCACTGATCTTTAAATACCTACCAAAAAGTGCCGCTTTGCACTGAATTTCTCAGTGCTACCTTTAACAATGGAAGGTACAATTCGATAGAAAAGTGTTTCTAAAGTATAATCTAATATATATAAGTAATATTTCTCTTAAAGCTAGCCTGGGACTGCATAGTTTGAGGAAAATTGTTTTGGTAAATAAAAATCTAATTTAAATTTAAGAATTGCGTATATTTTGATTAAAAATATAAAAACGCTATGAAACATTAATCAACTCAAAATCAAGATTACTTCTTTTATTTACACATTGCCAGACAACAGTTCTTTTATTTTGTCTTACAAAATAGTAATTGTGTCCGGTATATAACAGGGTCTTTCCACCCTTTAGGCCCATCTCGTAGCCAGATTTGGTAGCTAGCTTCCAAATGGGAGAAATAATCCCGATTCGAAGCTGGCTACGAAATAGGAATTCGAAAGTCCAAGATTTAGGAAAAAGAACTAGTAAAAAAAAATAACCCTAACCTACCGAATAGATCGTTCCCATTTAGTAGCTAGCTACAAGATGGCCAAGATTTAGGAAAAAGAACTAGTAAAAAAAAAAATAACCCTAACCTACCGAATAGATCGTTCCCATTTAGTAGCTAACTACAAGATGGGAAAACACTTTTCTCATTTCGTAGCTAGCTACCAAATCTGGCTACGAGATGGGCCTAAAGTCTTTCCACCACGTCTACTATCAATTATTGTATAATTTTTAACCGGACCACGGGAAGAACTTGCGTCCGACATGATTGCAGACGTACTAACTAACTAACCTAATTACCCTTATCAGTAAAATAAAGATGCACCAAAATTGCAATCCTACTGTCTCTTTCTATTCAAGGCAAAAGTTAACACTCAGGTACAAATTCCCGGAAGAGGCAACCCAAAAAACTCGTTGTTTTGGTGTTGACGGTTTAAGCTATGTGTTGATTAACACGAATACTGTTTGCTTAGTTATAGTTAGTGAAACTAGTAAGAGAGCATTTTATTTATTTAAACATAAAGATTACGATCGAGTGCGAAACTCCACGCTGCGTTCCCTCACCGGCATCACCGACGTCGGTGCCAAAACTGCCCGACTTAAGTGGGAGTGGGCGGGGCACGTGTCGCGGATGCACCCCGAGAGATGGGCCCACATCACCACCCAGTGGGTCCCGGGAGGAGCGCGGCGCCGCGGGCGGCCTAGGAAACGCTGGAGGGACGACATTGTCTCCTTCGACAGCGAGTGGTGGGAGACCGCGAAGGACAGGGAAAGATGGAAGAGTTTGGGGGAGACCTTTGCCCAGCAGTGGGACGATATAGGTTAAAGAAAAAAAAAAAAAAAAAACATAAGCATTTTCCTTTCGACTGTCCAAGAATCTGATTCCGTGCATAGCGGCACTTTTTGTTAGGTATTTTATGATCAGTGCATAGCGGGAATCGAGCATAGCGAAACTAACCCCATTCCCTATCTATATAAAAAAGTAAAATATATGAAGAGGTAAATTTGAGAAAATTGTTTTTTGTATGTACGAATAATTATTTTTGTATTTGGAAATTCCGAAATTCCCATGGGAACAACGCGGGAAAACCGCAGGTATATTTAAGTTCATTAGTACTTTTAGTTTGACAAGCCCGTTGGCACAGTGGCAGTGAGAGCGCTTACTGTGTCAGGGGTTGCGGGTTCGATCCCCGCCCGGAGTCAACAATATGTGAAGACATAGTTGTTGGCGACGACGTCTGGGTGTCAATTATATATTCTTATAAAGTATTTGTGTATGTATATGTAGTAGTATCAGTTAGTTAGATTCCATAACACAAGCTTAGAGCTTACTTTGGGTCTAATTAACCGTGTGTGAATTTGTCCAAGTATTTAGTATTTAGTATTTAGTATTTAGTATTAGTTACTTAGTACTCTAGTATTTAGGCATTACCTCTTACGTGTAACCAAAAGTAATTTCTAAGTAATTTCATTTATTATAAGATCATATCTTGAAAGGCAAAAGCATAAAGATTCATTCAGTAGATACACAAGGTCATTGTCAATGCCGGTTTGATTTGTTGTCACTTTAATTATATTAAATTAACTAATAATTAATAATAGAAGACAAGTGACAATCGCTTCGCATTCTACTTGGTTGTCTACTGTCAAAATGTCATGACGTCACATGTCAAATGTGTTATTTTAACCACGTGACATTTCTAGGACAAGTTAGTGTCGTAAGATTCTATTCCTTCCAGTATTTAGATTGGATAAGTGTCCCCTACAGACACATTTCCGTACTCAATTGATATGATACTAGCACAGTTAGATGCATCGCTAATCTCTGATCTCTTGGTTTGGTAGAGGAAATATAATTTGCTAAGGCGAATAGCGTAATGAGTCGGAAATCTATATAATACTTATATAAATCTCTTTGTGAGACTGTCCTCAGTTTGGTTAGGGCATTGCAGGCTGAACACCTGATTGCCCGAAAAGTAAGATGATTCCGTGCTTCGGAGGGCACGTTAAGCCGTCGGTTCCGGTTACTTTCTACGGATAGTAGTCGTTACATGAGCCATGTCAGAGGCCTTTGGCGGCTCAAAAACTCTGACACCAGGATTGGTCAGGTTGACCATCCACTTGATGAAGAAGAAGAAAAAGACTTAAATAGGTTTAAGAAACAAAGGCAGTTTTTATTTAACACAATTTAAAACGAGAGATTTGTTTTAAATAAAATATTTTTTGCGCTAATTAAAATTAAAAATTCTTGTGCAATCCTTGTTATGTTATGATTGATTGACGCAAATAAAACCGCGGGGCTCTCAAAGTAAATATTACCAAAATACTTCCTATTTTTTAATACTTGTATTTTGAATTCATCAAAACATAATTGCGATAATCGCTGCAATTCTACACGATGTTTAGGCTTTAACCATTCATTTGGGAGTTTTAATATCAAAAGATTTTTGATAACACTTAATGACGTATTTTTTTAGTATTCTGCGTCATTTGGTCCTTAATTACATTGTGGGAAATACATCGCTAAGAGACATTTCCGGCCAACAACCTTCATCTAGCGAATCAGTTCGCTAGATGAACGCGCTAATCTCAGGAGCTTCTAGTCCGATTCAAATAATTATTTTTCTATCGAATAGCTACATTCAAGAAGAAGATTATAAGCTATTTTTTATCCCAAAATTCTTACGAAAACGGTGCAGGTAACACCGCGGAACGCTGCTAGTAAATTACTATAAATTTTTATAGCTAGAGAATAATGTCAATGTCAATTTGTTATTTTAGTGCTAGAGTACGTTCCATTGTTGGCCCAAATTTTAATTTTTTTATATAAATACATTTAGTTTGTATTTAATTCGTTAACATTAATTTAATTAATTTTATATTAATTTTTAATTTTCAAATTAGTTTTTATACACTTTGGAAATCATTTTTCACATTTTCACATTTATACAGTTGGAAATCATTTGTAATCTCCATTAACACTCAATTGTGATGCGTAGATGACTTTCTGTTTAGCGATTTACTTTCATTTATACTCTGACATACTTTATACTAGTTTTAGGAATCTAAACTAAGTAAAGAGGTGTATCTATTCCATTATAATCAAAACATGTTGGCATCTACCTTGTGAATCACATAGTATAAAACAAAGTCGCTTTCCGCTGTCTGTCTGTCCCTATGTATGCTTAGATCTTTAAAACTACGCAACAGATTTTGATGCAATTTTTTTTAATAGATGAGTGATTCAAGGGGAAGGTATATAGATATAAAAATTCCCGAAATTCGCACGGGAACGGGCACAACGCGGGTAAAACCGCGGGGCGCTGCTAGTTTCGTCTAAAATATTACGACTTACCTTACACCTCAGCGAAACGATCAAACCTTGTTGATTTACGAATTTTAAACGATCCTAATTAAATCCTAAAATGATAACCTTTTTGTCATGCAATATTGAGTTCAAATAACTACCAACTCATTTGCATACCAGGGATGTTGGGGAGCTCCGTAACCATAACCGAAACTATCGGATATCCGATATAAAAAAATATCCGTAACCGTAACCGAATCCGAAATGTAAGTTTCGGATAATAGGGACGGAGCCTAATTGAGAGACGTTATGACATGTTGTTTTGATCAACCGCGCAGCCGACAGACAAGCCGCACGCATTGTTTGTTTTTTTCTGTTAAATTCCTTAAAAATCTAACATCCGTAATCGAAACTATCCGAAAATTGTCCGGTAAAGTAATCCGAAATAATTTAATTAACTTAACTGTAGAGTTTAATGTAATATTAGTGAATACGACAACGTAATATCAATCAATAATTATGCTACTAATATTATAAATGCGAAAGTTTGTGAGGATGTATGTATGTGTTTGTTACTCATTCACGAAAAATCTACTGGGCGGATTTGGATGAAACTTTAGGGTAATATAGGTTATACATCAGAATAACTTATGGTATACATTTTATCCCGAAATTCCCTCAGGAACGGGAACAACGCGGGTAAGACCGCGGGGCGCGGTTAGTCTTATATACATATTAAATACAACATTTTATAAAGGACATTTACACTCAAGCTTAACTTTTTATTGCTTAGTACTTTATGACTAGACATTACCTAACTACCTAGATACTAGTAATATAACAGGTGCCCTAATAGGACGTCCTAGATAGGCCCTGTTACGACTTGACCTTCTATGAACCCAACCTGTTATCGATAGCTCGCTTTTAAGCGTGATATTAATAACATTTTAAACGAAAACCCAACATCAAACTTTATACTATCTTTTTAGAAATTGGTTGAAAATTGACACGAATAGAACACGAGCAAGCGAGCAAATTTGACGTATTTTATTTCAGTATTTTAAAAACCTAAACAAAAGACGGACTTAAAATTGCTTCCACCTTTTTTCAAATCGGTAAAAATGGAAACGAATACATATTAATAGCAGACGAGCGAGCAAATAAAATATTTGACATGTGTAACAGTCGCGCTGAACTAGCCATCTTTTAGCTTGTAAACTCGCTCAATCTAAACCACTACTTTAAAGGGGACACTCTTTATTTTAGCTTCGTGGGGACACTAGATAGGTACCCAATCTATCATCGCTTATCTAACTAATAATTACTTCATACCAAGGAAGGCATAATAACGAAATAATAATACTCGTTCATACTAAGAAATTCATACAAAAAACTAACATTCAGTCGAGCCAAGTGAAGGCAATCGGCTATAAAAAATGTTTACGGTCAAAATTACGGTCACGATATTGAATTCACGTTATATAGTTCCAAAGTCACCATGTGCACGAGCACATGGTGACTTTGGAACTATATACCGTGTCATTAGCTAATATCAATTACAAAATTGATACTAGCTAATGACGTTATGATCAAGTGACGTGGACTAAGAATTAGGACGCATTCACACCAATGTAGTTACGTTGGTTGTAGGTTGAACGGTAGCGAACCACTTTTAAGCGAAATTCTCTTTACTCAGAACATAGCTCTACCTACCAAGTGCAAACTGTGTTTTGTCTCCGTTATGTCTGCTGCTTTAGACAAGTGGCATTCTCCGCATTTTATTGGTTACTGTCATAATATATGTATAATATGGGGTTGCATTCCTTCGCATTTTATTGGTTGTAAATGTCAAAATGTATGGGAATGACCCCGTCACTAATGCTTGACGTTAGTGACGATATTTTGATAGTAGACAACGTATGGAATGAGAACGATTGTCATTTGTCTAGAAATTCTGTCTTGTCAAGATTGTAATAGTCGACTGAGTTTTTCTAAAATCGTGACTAGTAAACAGTAGAACATAATATAGATAAACTTCATAATCAAGCGTTTTGGCTTCTAAAAGTAGATTATACTCGTAGTTATTTAAAACTACAAAAATAATAGACTTTTATAGGGCAATGCCTCTTGTCAAATTACACAAAACATTTTGCTAAAACACATACAAAGATCTATATGAATACTATATCACTAACTAGCATACCTATACTTACCTGCCTGTTGTCAAGTTTTCTTACATAAGTCATTTTATTTGTACAAATTTACCTTTTCAAAAAGATAATTTTTGGTTCAAGATTTCTGCTGTCCAACCGTGACATACACAAGGTTACGATTTACGTCGCTTGACTGTTCGTTAACTTTTTCCAAAAAACTTATTGTTATCTCCAAGACAGACGTCATTCTACTTTGCCAACGAATTAACATTCAAATATCTTTACATTCCAGTCCGAATATCATAAAATGCATAACAAATCGGTTTTCAACAAAAAGGTTTAGATGCCTATTATACTTTTTAGAATAAACATCTATTTTTTGCTTCCATTTTTAAATGTTTATTCTTTGAATTTTTGTATCCAACCTCCTTTAAAGGCCATAAATTGATTATTTTATTATAGAGATGTCATTGTCACTATTGACATTTCTTCGACCCTATCATCGAATTGAAGATCTCTTTTCATTTGCATAGATTTTGAAACGATTAAACGGATTGTAATCTTCTATAATCTAAAAATAAATCGCAAAATGTGTTGGTAAGCGCAACTTCAGAGCGACTGCACCAAATTGGATGATTCTTTTTTTAATGTGTTCCTTATTGTCAAGACAAGGTTTTTATATAAGAAAAATAAGGAATAAAAATCTCAAAATTCCCACGGGAACAAGGGCGCTGCGGGTGAAACCGCGGGGCGCTGCCATTGAGTTATATGTACTACGGGGCGCTGCTAGTATTTTATAAATATTCTTTATTCTTTCGTTTCCAATGAAGCTGTGCAGAACTCAATCGACCAATTACATATTACGAAAAGATTTTGACAATTCAATTCAATTCAATGCAATTCAATTCAATTCAATACATTTATTTCAATGTCAATGAGTTGTTTAACAACTGCAATGCGGTGATTGGTCGGTTGAGCCCCGCACATCTCCCTCCCGCTTCATACAAACACACTATATTTTCTTACTAGCAGCGCCCCGCGGGTTTACCCGCAGCGCCCCCGTTCCCGTGGGAATTTTGAGATTTTTATTCCTTATTTTTCTTATATAAAAACCTTGTCTTGACAATAAGGAACACATTAAAAAAAGAATCATCCAATTTGGTGCAGTCGCTCTGAAGTTATGCGCTTACCAACACATTTTGCGATTCATTTTTATATAGATATGTTGTGTCCATTCCTGTGGGAATTTCGGGATGAAAAATAGCCTATGTTACTCGTGGATAATGTAGCTTTCGAATGATGAAAGATTTTTTTAAAACAGTAGTTTTTGAGCCTATTCATTACAAACAAACAAAAAAACAAAGTTTTCCTCTTTATAATATTAGTGTAGATAAACTGACTTCTTATAAATCTTAACGACTTTTAACTACTTAAATAATTTCAAGTATTCCTAAAAGGAAGTCTTAAAGGGGTATGAAATCGATGCATCTTAAAGGGAACGTCGCGATGACCTAGATTTCCCGAGCTGTCTGCAACAACTCTAGGGTAGTTAGATCGCAGTTGTTACTGGTTGCCTTACCGCTACTAGTGTTGGGAAATATAAATATGGACACGGTTTATCGATAAATTCCATGCGTATAAACTGAAATGTAATTTTATTGCTTCGTAGAATTTGAACAGGTATTTATGACAGTTCAATTTCATTTCACGTCTGCAATACAAACAAGTACGAGTACCTACTATTTTTATTTGGCTGTTACAATTTAATGTAATTATGCCAGGTTTGGATGTCATTAAAATTGCATACCTAATCTCTCTAAGGATTATCATCATAAGTATCTCTATTGTCATTAAATTATTTTTTATTTCTCTCTGTTCTCCACTATTCTCTTCTACTCTTGATACGACACTATTGCCTTTTCTTTCATTTAGTTAGTTCACATTCCCTGCATAATCTATTACGAGATGGAAAACCGACTTCAAACTTTGATTTTATCGAAATAATCACCTTTATGAATAAGTTTAAAACGAAACTATTCTGCAAGCATGCCCAAAAGAATTATCGAAATCGGTTCATAATAAGTATTCTAGTCTACAAAAGTATTTAAAAATTTCAAATCATCGATAAAAAACTAAACTTCCTTCACATATCCCATCACAAACTTTGCTCTCAAAATTAGTTTCCTAATGTGCTACTAAAAGCTGTGTAGGTTCCAACTCCAGCTCGGAGCCAATTTACAGATTAGACGCTGAAATGTTCTGAAAAGCTGAAAATGAGATGCTGATTCCTGTAGAGATAAGTAGGTAGTTAAGTAAATTCGTTTAGGATAGACCAATCCTGGTAAGTCGGCATTTTTAGACCGCCTTTAGACCTCCGAATGGTCTAACGATTGAAACAACGGGGACCGACAATGTACCGTTGCCTCCGAAGCACGGTAGCGCTCAGATGGAAAAGCCATTATCGGCCACCCATCCAAGTAGGGGCTGAGCTGCACGTTGCTTAATAGTAGCAATCAGGTAACATCGCTTAGACACGAACGGTGTTTGAACGCTAGTATGGTTACAGATTTATTTGTTGTAAGGAGCTTCCTTAATGGCGTTAGGTATATGTTATTTGTTTTTAGACTTTCAAATGATGTTTTAGTTTACTTACAAGGGCATCTGAGGACGGATTTATGTCTTTTTACTAAAACAACTTTGGGACTGTTTAAGAATTTGTTATTTGTGTCTGAAATGGAATTGTTTATAGAACCGCATGCGGTAGTTTCATTGCTAACGTATGCGGTAGCGATAAATTACGGACTATCGCATATGCCTAACGCGATCTTTGCGTAATGTATCGCAGTTATATCGCTCCGCATATGGTTGCGTTAGTGCACTTAAGACGTAATATCAAGAGGTATTTTTTTCTATGCACAGTCCCTATGAAAATGTCAAGTTTGCTAAGGATCTTATTCAAACTTCTTAAAGACCAACTAAAATCTACACTAATACGAGGCTAAGGAGTTTGATTTTTGTTTCTTTGAATCTCAGAAACTGCCAATCCGATTTGAATAAATCTTTTTGTAATAGATAGCCACACTCAACGGGTAGGTTATAGGTGATTTTTCATCCCGAAATTTTTGCCGGAACGGGCACAGCGCGGGTAAAACCGAGTGGCGCTGCTAGTGTCAATATATTTTTCAAATTTTATAATGCGACAAAATACAAAGTGCTAAACATTTTATTAAGCTGCATTTAAATATTGAACAACTCGCTTCACCTTTTAATATCACCTTGTTTATCAGCAAACGCGTTCTTTTGATGATTTATTACCAAATCGATTAGATGTCAATGCTATCGCAATTAGGTATGACTGCGGAAAAATAATTGAGTCACAAATAAATTAACCTCTAGCGCACGTGTTTATCTTGTCTTTTTATATTTACCGAGTGGAACTGAAAAAGATTATCTGGAAAGTATACAGTACACTATATTTTTTCTAACAAGAGGGTAAACATAATTTGGATTTCGATTTGCCAGCCGAAGATAATTCCTTCTGACTGAAGAGAAAAATATAATAATATACCCGGACAAATTCACTCACGGTTAATTAGATCCAAACTAAGCTCTAAGCTTGTATTATGGAATCTAACTAACTGATACTACTACATATACATACACAAATACTTTATAAGAATATATAATTGACACCCAGACGTCGTCGCCAACAACATGTCCTCACATATTGTTGACTCCGGGCGGGAATCGAACCCGCAACCCCCGGCATAGTAAGCGCTCTCACTGCCACTGTGCCAACGGGCTTGTCTTTTGTTTTGGAGATTAAAAAAAAATCAAGTAACCTTCCTTTTGAATGTGGCTACCATGTGCAAAAGAATACAAATCCGGCTTGAACTATCAAATATTAGCACATCCAAACAAATCTTCAGCTTTATCATAATATTCATTCTCATAACATCTGTTAGTATTCCTAGCAATGTGTCAAAATCGAAAAATAAAACACAGTATTATACCACAGAGCATAGAAGCACCGCCGGGCCGGCCGTAGGTGCGCGCGGTGCTTCTATGCTCTGTGGTATAATAATAATGTATGTTCGACCTAAAGTAAAGTATACGCCTGTAATGTCCCACTGCTGTGCAAAAGCCTCTAATCTCACTGAAGATATTTGTACAATGAGGAGGATTAGGCATTATCACCACGCTTACTAAATGCGGGTTGGTGATCTCGAACCCAAGCCAAGTTTGAAAAGTAGGAAACATTTTTTCTCTCGTTTTATGGTTAGACCTAAACAAAACAATAATAATCTATGTTAGGACGAAACAAAATAATAATTGCTTAAGAATTTCAAAATTCGCGAGACTAACAAGAACTCGACTGATCGAAACCGGTCAGATGCAGCAAAAAATGCAGACGAAAATTGAATACTTAACGAGTCTACAAGCTGTCAAAATCTTGTAATGGCAACGAAGATTTTTTGTTACTTTTATGTCTCAAGTAAGTAATTAGATATGTCATATTAATCAGATAGATAGGTGTAGGTAAATACATAGAAGAAGCTGGGAAAATATGTCTTCTAAACACTTGGAACCTATCAAAGTGTTTGTCACTTTCTGACATACGCAGTTTTCCGAAGAGCAAAAGAGACAAAACACTTTATGTTTTAATAGCGTTTAATTAAGGCCTTCGTAGTTTTATTAAAACTTGAGAGGTGTCAAGAGACACCCGGATGGAACGAAGTCTATTTATTATCAACAAAAATAATCGTCGCGACACCACACTGTTCAATGCGAAATAGAAAGACGAAACGAAAATATCTAGCTTGCTTTCTATAAGAGAGAGAGAGAGAGACAGACGGAGAAACATGCGCACGCCAGAGAGAGATAGACAGAGAAACGTGCGCGCCGCATGTTTCTCTGTCTGTCTCTCTCGCGCATGTTTCTCTGTCTGTCTCTCTCTGGCGTGCGCATGTTTCTCTGTATGTCCCTCTGTCCTTCTCTGGCCTAAAAAATGTCGTTACCATTTGTTCCGTCTAGCCCCTTTTCGCAACGCGCGATAAGGAACTTCGTTCCAATAGTTGCGTTTTGACAAACTAACTGACGCACTCAGAGCCGTTCATTAAATCGACACTTGACTAATTGAAGTTACTTACCATTATATATATTACATGTCAAAATCACTCATTAAAACTCTACTAAGGAAACATTAGACGTCATTGATTAATCTGATACGGCGTAAATCCTAAAATATTACGATTATATAACTTTCAAATTACCCTTGCATACCGAAAAGCCATTCAAACTTAATTATATACATTTGACAACTATGGCCCAAACTATTTGACAAACCATTTGACAAACTATTTGTCAACATTAATTTTGTTAGCAGAAACATTGCTTTAATATTTTATTGGTCTTGTTTACGTTGTACACTCGTAAACCGTATGTATTAACTTTATCTATACACATAAAAAATGTACCTACAATTGTAATTAAGGAAACAATCGCGAGAGTTTTTTCCGTATCTGTCAGGTACTATAAAAAATACATTTTACATGCCACGTATAAATAAGTGGATATTATTTACATTACATACGTATTTTTAAGCGTATCACCTAACGCGCGTTAATGACTCTAAATGTGTAGCCCTGAAATACTAAACCAATTTTATTGAACTTTAGGCTTAGCATTAAAAAAGCTAGAAGAGAGCTTATAAGGAATAATATTTTAAACCTCACGGCAATGTAAGTATTTTACACTTCGGACCTTTACGACCTCTTTTTGACCTATTTCATGAAAAAGTGCCTTTTCAGCCCAATCACCAACGGCCTCATTAATAAACGCTCTGTAACTAAAACACTAGTGTTTTGTCTCTTTTGCTCTTCAGAAAATTGCGTTTGTCAGAAAGTGACAAAGCATTTGATAGCTAAAATACGCGTTTATTATTGTGGCCCCAAGAATTAACTACGGATACTCTTTTAGATTGAACTTCACAAAACGATATGAATCGCTGGCACTGGCTACTCGCTAAAACTACGAGTATACGAACGCGACGCCTAAACCACAATTTTCATAACAATAGAATACATATTTTCATAGCCATAGTATAGCGATGTTTATTGTACATTATAATGCCATGGCTATAATAGCGCCTGTGGTAAATTACGATTGACCACAGCCAAGTGAGCGTGACTCCATTAATTAAAGCTACAGATTAGACGGTTGTGGTACGAATTTGTTTACTATAAAGCATTTATTTATAACGGTCCCGGTTGTTTCAATCGTTAGACCATGTCGGAGGCCTTTAGGCGGTCTAAAAACTCGTTCACTCACATTGTACAGGTTCCCGCGGGAATTTCGGGATTAAACGCATCTCATATAACCTGTTTTACTGTAAAGTGTCATCTAAATCCGTCCAGTAGTTTTTTCGTGAAAGAGTAACAAACAAACATACAATACACATATCACACGCATTTATAATATTAGTAAGATTGAAGCAAACATAGTACGCAAGTATTATTTATTCCTTTAAAAGTTCCGGTATTTTTGTTGATATGGTGTTACGGAAAAATCCGACATTATTCCGTTTTACTACCAGCATAGAATATAGGCAACTTTGCCATCATACGTGATACGATAAAGATTCCTCTTTCTCGCCATCTGTCCTTGTCTCGCCAAAAAAGAAGATCTTATCATAAAATGGTATCTGATTGATTTATTAATTCAAACCCCATCGCTTGGTGACTATAATAATATGTATTACTATTGAATTTTAATATCGTAGCCTTGTTTTACAAGGACATTTCATCTTTCATTCTTCAATCGTTAGACCACGCTGATGGGCTTTAGGCGGTCTAAAAATTACGACATTTACTTACTCTTTTAATAGATATACTGTTCGCAGTTATTGACTGACTTCATTAACCGATAGAGGTTTTCAATTTGTATGAATGGGTCTTTTATACATTGCTTTGAAATAAATTTACTGAGACTTAGTACAAGGAAGGAAAGCTACACAAATACGATAAGTATTATCACGTCTGTGAATGTATTAACTTTATAGAGGTACTATAATGATCACAAACCACAAACAATTATAGAGACTAGAGTTAACATAGACACATGCATCTAAAAACCTAAAGTATATTTGATTATTCATTTATCGAGTAGGTTAGTGGCTAAGCCTGGTGTCGGAGTATTTAGACCACCTAAAGGCCTCCGATATGATAACAACAGGGACCGACCGATAATTTGAATAATTATGCATACTTCAAATATTTGATTAGTTGAAACAGATTTATTTTTTCAATGTCATGTGATAGTTTCAGATGAAGCCAGTTTCCTTCCGGTGGTTTTGAGAAATGTTTGGTTAAAATCGGTACGGCCTTTTTAGCAAATAAGGTTTCCCCATGTTTGGTTAAAAACGATGCGGTGTATCGAAGAGGGTTTTAAAAATAAATTTGTTTTTTAATAACTAGCAGCGCCCCGCGGTTTTACCCGCGTTGTGCCCGTTCCCGTGGGAATTTCGGGAATTTTTATACTTATAAACCTTCCTCTTGAATCACTCTACGTATTAAAAAAACTGCATCAAAATCCGTTGCGTAGTTTTAAATTTCTAAGCATACATAGGGACAGACAGACAGCGGAAAGCGACTTTGTTTTATACTATGTAGTGATAATGTCAAAAACATACATTTCAATTAACAGTAACATAAATAGAGGCAGTTATTTTTTGCCTGAAAATGGTACAAATCCTGTACCATTACCGAATAGTAATTTAATTAATAATTGCTACATATTCATGGAATTCTAGTAGCTACATAAATAATATTGATGAAGGTACTTAGTTAAGTAAATAACAATACAAAATACAAACAATGGCTTACCGAGAATGCGAACAAAATGTAACATTAATAGTTATATTGAATCGTAGTTAATATGATCCGATACCAATTAGCCGTAAACAAACAGAAATAAGTACTTTCTATATCTGTATACATAAATAAAATTGGAACGTCTGTTTGTTTGTAAAAATAACCGCTTTTTATATACGGTACCATACATATAAGTATACCAAAATAACTTATTATACAAAAATTGTCTGTCTGTTTGTTCCGTCTAATCTTGGAAATGGCTGGACCGATTTTGACGGGAATTTTACTGGCAGGTAGCTGATGTAATGAAGAGTAACTTTTGTTACTTTTTATTTTGGAATAAAAATCTGAATTACCTTGATTGTAAAATTCGGCGTGGACGAAGTCGCTGGTACAGTTAGTACAGAATATGTCTGTGTGGGATGTGATTCTTTGAATTCTGATATCAGAGAGAGAGCTTTGGAACTAATTGACATGAAAAAATTTACGATTACTTATAAAAAGAAAAAATCGGAGCCCAATTTCGTTTAAAATGTCTCTCTCTATCAGGTGAACGCAGAGAGATAGAGACAGCAATACTGTTTTAGCATTTTTTGTATTCGATATAATGTATATTACTTTGGATTCGATATACTCGTATGTATATTACTAAGGATTGTTTGGACGTTTTACATTTTTAATCTGACGTTTCGGCCCCTTTACTGCTGTTTTCTGTGACTACGGTTCTTGTAAAGGGACCTAAACGTCAGATAAAAAATGTAAAATAAAGCGAAGTGTATCAAATATATAAAATGAGTATAGACCAATCGATAAAGTAGAACAGTTATAGAGTGCGTGAGAGGGTACCTAAGCGATTTCTTCAGAAACGTATTCAGGGTGCTCAGGGAAAAAACATACTAAAAGTCCTGACGTCTATGAGGTGCGCCGGAGGGAGGGGGGGGTGACAAAGGTCTCAATTTTAGGTTATTCGCGAATATCTCAAAACGGTGCAATGTAGCAAAAAAAGTGTAGGATGAAATGAGAGCTTATAAAATTATCTATAACTTTAATTCTATACACTTTTTCCATACTATATACTCCTTTGAGTTGTTCTTTAATTGGACTAGTATGTTACCTTAAACTTTAGAAACCAGCAAGTCCGAGTATGTTCTAAGTTGCTATCCAAACGGCAAGATTAAATTAATTTCCTGAAGTATTGGTTTCCCTAATCTTAATACATTATTTGGGCAATTATATAAGAAAACAGTAATCCTGATATCTATCAAGTTGATAATATTGATTGCGTATCTCTACGTATTATGTATTTATCTAAACATGAGATTAGAAGCATTATCGATCACACCTCCTCCACAATGCTTTCGAATGTATTCTGAAGGTACATTCAATTAAGTACTTTATGATAAGCTTGATAAGAACTGTTCTACATGCATCAATTTTATGATAAGGAAATAGAATTTAATACCTGAGTACTTAGAACATAATACTTTTGATATAATATATATTTTTTACAGTTATGTAAAGTACAATAGCAATTTTCTTTAGCTTTTTCAATAGACAATAGTCCTATATTACTTATTTTAAGTCAATGGATAAACTGAAACAAACAGAAACTGAAACTGATTTGTTAGAGTACTCGTAGATAACATTATTTAACACTCGCAGCGCCCCGCGATTTCACTCATGTTGTGCCCGCTCCCGTGGGAATTTCGGGAATTTATACATATAAACCTTCCTCTTGAATCGTTCCATCTATTAAAAAAACCGCGTCAAAATCAGATTTTCCGTATTTGAGTTTATCGTGAACTGATTGACAGACGCGGTCTGGGACTTTGTTTTATAATATGTAGTGATCCTGAACTACCGACGAAGAGAATAAATCGTAGGTTTTGTATAGTCTTAAAATATTATTCAAGGTTAATGCAACATAATTTGACAAGCCCGTTGGCACAGTGGCAGTGAGAGCGCTTACTGTGTCGGGGGTTGCGGGTTCGATTCCCGCCCGGAGTCAACAATATGTGCAGACATAGTTGTTGGCGACGACGTCTGGGTGTCAATTATATATCCTTATAAAGTATTTGTGTATGTATATGTAGTAGTATCAGTTAATTAGATTCCATAACACAAGCTTAGAGCTTACTTTGGGTCTAATTAACCGTGTGTGAATTTGTCCAGGTATATTTATTTATTTATAAATGAATTGGATATAGAACGAATGCATCTAAACAGTTTGGACTCCTTTCTTCTTAAACCTAAGAGCTTTCAATCTATCATCTCGCTCTGCTAACTTAACTTAAAGGATTTAGAGCTAGCATCTGTCTCTGCTATCTTCATTCACTTTCATCTCTATTTTCTCCGTTAATTAACAAGACCGACATTCTATACATCGTGCAACTGACCGCTAGTTATAGAAGTACTTTTATTCCGTACTCGGTATTGCAGCTTCAAACACATAATATCAACCTGTCATTTACAAAACGCAGCGCCCGCAGGCCTTGTCGATTTCAATGGGAAAATGCGGCAAAATACTGCATCAAAATCATAAAATGTTTGGACTGACGGCATAGCATTAAAGTTGCTTTGTGTGAATTTACCAAAATGAAACCGGGATAATGATTGCGGTTATTGGAAAAACGAAAACTGAATAAATTACGTTCGGTGGACCTGCCCTGATGTATTCACTGGCGGGCGAACTATGTGATAAATTAATGGAAGCAAAACAATAGGTTTTACAAGCGACATTTATTTTGTATGAATAATTGATTGGTTACTTTGTGGTGGTTATGAAATAGATGGCGTGCTTTGACGCAATGTTGAGTACCATTGATATACAAGTAAAATGACAATTTAAAACTATTCCCAACTGATTTATTGAATAAACCTTAGCCAAGAACACTGTCCGAATAAACACCTTAAAACAACTGGAAAAAATCAGTCCATTTGTCAAGGTACTACGAACGCCACAGAAAGATACACATAACAGTCGAACATTTTTACATCCCTCTTTTTGTGTTGGTTTAAATAAGCTTAGCGATGATCACCGCTGTAACTTTGTATCCCCGACGCAGAAATAAGGGTATTAAAAAAATTACTTGATTGTTGGTGACATAGATCCCAAACAGGCGACAACCGGGGAGGATCTCTCGATTAAAGTGGATTATCTCTAAGGGTGTGTTTCAACTTACGTTCACGCGCCAGTAAAAGTTAACACAAAATTTCAGTTTCGACAGACATAAGAAAATGAAAAATCTTTTTCAACATACTGTCATTTAAGTTATGAAAGAACGCTTAATATTTAACAGACATAAAACAGTGTAAGAAATCGTAAACTTTTTAACGTTCGTATGTTACGTTAACCAACCGTTTGAAACGACAAGAATTTCACTGTAATTAAAGTTATAAGAATCTCAAACTCAACAATCTAAAATCTCTTGTTGAAAAGCTCATTTAGAAACCTTTTCCAGTCAAAAACTTCAGTAAAAAAGTCTTTTACGACACAAAAAAGACACAGAGTCTAGTTAGGTAACATAAAAAGTATCAATAAAGTACTTACATCTTGTTCTGTTTCAATGAGGAACCGGGACTTTTTGTCGCTTTCGAAAGTAGAGCTTCTGAGAAGGACAGGTAAGGAAGGAATGAAGCAAAAGGGCCACGGCACATGAATATTTATTACACCTTGCTCTTTTTGAGTTTAATTACTTTTACCTTTTGTTGTCTTGATGGGTAGCCGATAGTGGCATTTCTATCTGAGCGATAGCGTGCAAATTTTTGGTCCCGGTTGTTTGTATCGTCAGATCATGTCGGGAGGCCTTAAGGCGGATTAATACCTCTAACCAGGGCTTATCTGACTTGACCAGGTTTGGCAGTGGCCAAACTTACACTATATAGGTAGTGACCTACATGAACTAACTTACTTACTTACTTAAGTGATTTTTGTACAGATACTCATAAATCGTCGATTTAATCTTTTGACAAGTTGGCACAGTGGCAGTGAGAGCGCTTACTGTGTCGGGGGTTGCGGGACCGATTCCCTCCCGGAGTCAACAATATGTGAAGACATAGTTGTTGGCGACGACGTCTGGGTGTCAATTATGTATTATTATAAAGTATTTGTGTATGTATAGGTAGTAGTATCAGTGAGTTAGATTCCATAGCACAAGCTTAGAGCTTACTTTGGGTCTAATTAACCGTGTGTGAATTTGTCCGGGTATATTAGTATATTATTAATTAATATCCCGAAGTACAGCAGTTAAAATCTCGTTGACTGTAACAGTTAACATAAGTAGGTACCATCATTCTAACTTTGTAAATCAGTCATATGAATTCAGTTATTATAAAGTAATATAACATAAAAGACATTTTTAAACAAGACATAAAGGACTTACAGACAGATAACAATAGTTTAATAATATTGTAAGGTAAACTTTGTTTTTTGTTTGACAGTATTCTATTGTTTCTGTTACGCGTTACTTTGTCTCGTTAAAAGTTAGATAGCAAAATGAAATCAAATTCGTAACATGTTCGAGAATTTCTCTGTCAGCCAGTAAACTAGTAACAAATATTTCCTGGAAAACTTTGATTTACAAACCTGGTACAAATGGGAAACTGTTGCTTTGTGAATTTTTAACTCTGGTCATTTGAATCTGGCTGTATTGAAGAATTTCCAAAGTATTTTATTTAAATTATTTTTTATTGAACTCCTACTACGGCGCAAAGGCTGACGATTTTTTCGCGATTGTTAAGCAACGCGCAGCTCGACCTATACTTAGATGGGTGGCCGATAGTATCATATCCATCTACGTGCTTCCGTGCATAGGTCTCATTAAAATGTTAGCCGCAGTTTGTTCACTCTTAAGAATATATCAGAAGCCTTTTGGCGGTCAAAAACTTCAACAACAGTATGACCATAACACGAACGAACTTTCCTTTTTTGAAATACTAAACGGTCTCATTTCGTCGAATCGTCTGATTCTGTAAGTCATGGAATAGCTGAGTATCGTTTTCAAGGAAAATTGAGCTTGATCCTGTTACCAATTGGACGGAACTGTAAAACAGACCAATTAGTTGATATTGATCGAACTTCGGTACAGTCCGGGCCAAAAACGTTATTTTATATGGGTTAAAAACGTTGTTTTATATGGGTTAAAAACTTTGTTTTATAGGAGAAAATTATGAAAGTTGAAGTAGGTAGGTGGCCAAGACTTGTGTCGGAGTTTTAGGACCACCTCAATGTCTCAGACATGGTTTAATGATTGAAACGACCGGAACCGATGATTGAACGAGCTTATGCCCCAGCACATGATCAGCATCGTCTCGTGTGACGTCATCGTATCCTTAGTCCTTCCTTCGTCATCGTCTTCATTGTCTATTCAAGTGAAATCTCTTTCTCTCCATCTCATTATCACTGCCGGATCATTGACCTTTACCGTTTAAAAAACCATACCATAAACCATAGATTGCATAACAGGCTATAAAAAAGTTTTGAAGTATTTAAGTTTTTAAAATTCGAAGTTTAAAAAAACAGCATTTGTTTATTATTGTTTGGGTATTATTAGTCAATTATCAATATTAACCAAGAACATATATGGTAGGTATAGACTATCAATATACATATCTGGGACTTCGTTCTTCGTTATATTTTTTTTTGTCTAGACTTCTTTTACTATTTTGAAGTAGCATTGAAATGTCAACTGTCGAACTGGTCATTGTAAAAATAGACTTTAAAAAAAGACATATTCCATATTATTTAAAGATAAATGCCAAATTATTTTAGATCCGGTTAGCAAATGTAACAAATGGAAATAAAAATGATGATATTAATATTTATTTACATATACCACGTTATGGTTTAGTACCGAAGGTATTACTCAAAATTAAACCCCTACCGAAATCTTAGATAAAATATCTCTATCACTACATATTATAAAACAAAGTCCCCGGCCGCGTCTGTCTTTCTGTCCGCGATAAACTCAAATACTACTGCACGGATTTTGACGCGGTGTTTTTTAAAAGATAGAGTAATTCAAGAGGAAGGTTTATATGTATTAAAAATCCCGAAATTCCCTCGGGAACTAGATTACACCAGAATGAAATGAAAATAAAGAAAAATAAATGTATGTATTTTGTTTTTACCTGTACCTGTCCGATTCACAGAAAATCTACTAATTAAAAATAGAGCATTGTTTCGGTTGTTAATTAAACAGCAAATTAATTTCGTTCCAATGTATTTCGGCTTTGTTTCCGATGTTATTTGGAAATACATTCGCTTTAAAGGGCTTTATATACCGAATTCACATAGTACATGTTTACTAGGCTTTTGGCAGATCACACTGTAGTTGCAATAGTATTTAAACTGATTTATTTGATGCGAGCACAACTCTCTTTAATTAATCTCACAACTCTAAGAAAAATGGGCAGAGTCTTTAGTCTGACAGACAAGAAAGTCTGTTAGCCCGACCCGCACCCAACCCGCACCCAACCCGCTCACAACCCGCAGCCCAGCCGCACCCAACCCACACCCGACCCGCACACAACCCGCACACAAGCCGTAGCCAACCCGTACCCGACCCATACCCGACCCGCACACAACTCGCACCCGATTCGCAACTACCCGCACCCTACCCGCAGCCGGCCCACGGCTGCTCACTGTGTATAACGCTTTAGGCTTTACATAGCATATTTCAATAACATTCATCACAACTCTATTGGACTACTTATGTAGTATAAACTATAAACGATTTAATTTAGTTTCTATATTTTGTATGTACATTATAACATAAAGGTTTCTATGTACATTTTATTTCAAATAGCCACGACAAGACTTATATGACATTTGTGTTTCAATATCCTCTGTAATCATAGTTGCATAAACAAACGAAAATAGCAGAACAAATACAAGTTTCTTTCATATCTTTATTATTACCTTTTTAAACAAAAAAAATATTATTTACTGAGTAGAATTTATGATCAAACTACATTGACATTGAGCAGGGTTATACAGCGCCTACAGTGAATCCTAAAGACGGTTTTCAATGTTCAAACAGTGAATGTGATTTGTATACAGGCCACTATCTCTTCACTTTCTAAAAAATCAGGGACGAATTCTATAATCTTGAGACTCCCCTAGTCTCTTATAAATAAAGTGCATGTTAAGGGGGGGGTTCCACAAAGTGTGCCACTGTATGACAAGGGGTCCAAAATTTCGTCACATTTCAAATAATATAATAATATCTATGTACAAAACACCAAACACGTTTCACGTGTATGAATAAATAAATAAATATACATATTATAAGAAATAATTGCGAAACATTTGTGTTAATTTTGTATAAATCTACGTCTGAATTTATGTGACGTCACACCAGGTAGGGTGTCCAGCTGTGACAAAGACTAGAGAGGCGTGAAATACATGAAATTGGTGTAACGTCATTTATGGATGGTCTCCTACGGACTTCCTAAACTTACAAGGCTCTTATCGATGGAGTTACTTCCACTGTTCCCTTCATCATATTCTAAGCAAAGGTATAAAAAATTACAAGATGGAAAGCAGGTGAAATGCGCTACGATTGCCCTTATCCAATTCCGATTGCACCCACATTCTAGACCCGCACCTGACTTAAGTGTATGAACCAAACCAAGCCATTAATCTTTATATATAGAACAATAATATTATTCTAATCGAAATATTGTTTTGATCCAACGAAACGTAGAGCTTGAATCATCAGGAACACTCTTGACCATGTCGTCTTCCAAACAAAACAAATCTAAATCGGTATGTTTTGAAGGATACACACGCACCTTTAATGCATCGAGTACATTATTATGTACAATTATGGTCTAATCTCTTTAAGTTAATGCTATATGTCATTTTAAGATAGCATAGTTATTCTCTACGTCCATGAAATATAACAGTTATACTTATCGAATTTTAACACAGTGTACACTGCCCTTAAGATGCGTTTACATTGAAGTGGAGTGGAGCAGTGCGTAGCCCGATTCACCAATCACAGCACATTGGGATTGATAAATAACGCCAACATGTATGGTTGCTTCTTAAACTTAGAAGCTGGACTGTTGATATTCTTCTTTCTACTTTAACTTAAGAGGGCTCTTATCTCTATCTCTGTCTCTGCCTCTTGGCTCTTGTTTTCTCTATCTCCTGCCATCTTCATTAGCTGTTCGTACACATTTGCTCTTTGTTTTAGTTGTTCTACATATTATAACTATAAAACGCGGCCTAAAAGACTCCACACAACAGTTTTCTCATCCCAATTCTTTTCCCACATTCCAGAATACACTGACAGCAGTATCCTTGCTGCTGACCCTCGGCGCGTGCTACTCCGCCGTAGTGCAGCCCGTCTACTCCGGAGACAAGTTCGAGCTCCTCATCCTCCACAACAATGATATGCACGCGAAGTTCGAACAGACCTCACAGAGGAGTGGTGCCTGCACTGTGCAGGATCGAGAGGCTGGCAAATGCTATGGAGGGTTCCCGAGGGTAGCTCATGTGTAAGTATTTAGTGATAGAATATCACCTTATTAATAAACGCGTTGTAACTAAAACAATGTTACACTGTGTTTTGTCTCTCTTGCTCTTCGGAAAATTGTTATGTCGGAAAGTGACAAATCATTTAATAGCTAAAGTGTTCTTAATACGCGTTTATTTATAAGGCCCTTTAAGTAAAACTTGTGCTATTGATGCTATAGATCAACATATATAAAGTAGTACTTGGTTCTACTACGTTAGTATTTGAATCTAGCATATAATACAGTAAAAAAAAGTGTAGTAACAATACTCGCTGCTCAACTAAAATGCTATAGAGTGAACTAGGCTTAAGGACCATCGCAGGCTTTTGACGTAGACGCAGTCAAGTCTGTGAAGTCGGAAGTCGAAATCTACAAACGGACCTCGCGACATAAACTCCCAAATGTTAATAAATATTACAGAAACCCTATACCCTAGACAACGTTGTACACTTTCTGGTTCGAGACTGGTCTACTTCGACCACGGCTCCTGTAAAGGCGTCGAAACGTCAGATAAAAATCTAAAATAAAAGTGAAGTGTTTATACACACATAGTCTCAGAATATAGTTCGAAACGTTATAAACATTTTTCTACAAATCATTCGTAAAAACGCTGTTGCTCCATCCTGAACTGCTCGACCACACAAAACAAAAAGTTTCCTATTCTACAAGTCAACAGTTGGCTACGTCTGTTTATACATATGTATAAAGTGCAAGGTAAATAAAGACGAGAGCACACAGCGGTTCAAACGATACCAATATGTATGGAGCCACAAAATGTCCAGTAGTCCATCCAACCATATCCTGTGTAAACTTAATACTATTGGATTCCAGATATAAAATCTTTTTCCATTTGAAGCTGGATGAAAAATCACGAAACATCGATTGATAGGTATCACGCAGTATCCAATATCATGTTTTACGAAAAATTGCTCGCCTCTGGTACGAAAAGGATTGAAAATACAGTCTGAATTGGAGTGGTAGTTTCGATATCAAGGAACAATGAAATAAAATGCTTTTTTAACATGAAATCAGATTTCTATTTTTACATAGTCCCACTGCCCGGCACAGGTTAATAAATTCTTGTTAATATTGACAAAATACTATCAGAGAATACAACAGTTGGCCACTGTGAGGCGAAAATCGCTTGCACATCAAACTGATGCTCATTTTAGTCCTGTACAAACGTACATACCTACCGAACAAACAGAAATATTCTCTACGCAGATAGTATACTAATCACGAACCAACATATTTATTACCCATCATAATTATTGTCTAGTCTAAAGCTTAATAATACAGTTAATTGCATGTCAAACACACTGCGAATCGAATGAGGTGCTATTTCAGGGTGTAAAATTAATATTGAAAGCCGGGCTTTGCTATATAGTTACATACTATCGACCGAGGCTGGATACACACTATTGACAAGTCTTGAGGTAATGTATACAAATAGTTGATATGTCTTGTTGAGTAAAAGACAAAAAGGACATGTAACCTTGAGTCAATTTTTATTGTTTGAAAGTCTAGAGTCTGACAGACTGTAAAGAAGTCTCAAACGAGTACACGTATATACATCTAGACAATATCTTAATCCATATCGCTGGACAAGTCGGCAATCACATGGCATATTTCCCAACTAGGTGCCAGATAAACAGACCAAATTACTTCGGCTGTCCTTTTGCTTATATTGTTTTTTATATACCCTTGGCCACTGATTTATGAATTCACTATGATTATCATCCGTGGCTTAAATATAATTATTAAAATATATTCTTCTCCTTAACCAATCTAAATCCCGCCGCCATTTTGTTTCCAGAGTGAAAGAGGCCCGTAGAAAAGCCCAAACCGGGGAAGGACCTCCAGTGCTGTACCTCAATGCTGGAGACACCTACACCGGCACAGCTTGGTTCACCATTTACAAGTGGAGGATCGCAGCAGAGTTCATCAACGCTTTACAACCAGACGCTGTTGTAAGTAGACTTTACTTTAACAGTAACCTGTCAATGGATAAGACATGATACGATAAACACTCTGTATTCATTGGTGGATCATTTAAATTTAGAAAATTCTTCCAATCAACGCACGGGATTTTATCATGTTATATTTTGTGCGTTGCATCTCAGATCTGAGACATTGTGGGATGTTGTTTTTAACATTTGATTTGAGGTGTTGTGTTGTGCATTAAGTTAAAGGTTTATTTTACAAACTTGGATCACCAATGTTACTGGCAGTGCCATTGCAAGAGGTGAATCCTTACTATAAATGTTAATACTTAGTGGTTCTAATCTACACTCGCTCACTCGCGTTCTTTTGACTTTGTCGTATCGAATATCTCGCTCAATCAAAACGATGTGAAAAGAATTTCTTGGCCCCTTCTGGAACCATGCATCAAATTATCCAATCACAACTACTACACGACACGACTCTTCAAATCAATCGAATATCTCGTGATTCGCCGCGTTCGACATTCGTATTACGATTTTTTGTACCAGTGTACCAGTGTAATGTGATCGTCACTTTTTGTTGTCCAAACGTGACTTGTCAAAAGCCAGTCCGTCCATCTTTCGTCATCAAATACATATAATACACAGTTTGATTTGTAACGCTATAGAAAAAATTATCGATAATATTATGAATGTAGAACATGTTGTATACTACATACCTTACAACACGTTAACAAGTGACAAATTATGTATCGAAGTAAAAAGGCTAAAGAAAATGTTGAGTAGGTACCACTTTAGTACTTTGTCACATTATGAAATTAAAAAAATATATTGACTTGTTATTCGGTTGTACAATAGTTTGAATATGACAAGGTTTTAGATATGCTCATCATTTTCATTAACCGATTGTAAGTAGATACCAATTGTGACATTAAATATGAGTATGAATAATTCATAATTTACAACAAACACACGCTTTATACCTACTGAGACCATTTTTGTTTAATAATCTAAAAACGTTGAATTTACATCTTAAAAAAAACTATTCAAATAAACAAAGTTATAAAAAACAAAAAGAATATAATATTTCCATCTCTTTTCAATTATCATCGTTGTCTGTCAATCATGGATCATCATTGAACTATAGCAGACTACACACTAAGAAAACAAAGTACGAGTACATACAGCAACTTTTATAATTGACATATACTGATTTGTCGTTGTGATTCCTTTTGCCTTTGTCACACCAAACGGTAATATCATAATCTTAGAATATTAGTAGTACGGTTATATAATCTTACAGTGCCCCTAGTAAAGATATTAGTATAGCCTTTAGTAGCCTTTTATCGGAGTTTTTAGACTTACTAATGGTCTATCTATTGTATATACAGGGACCGTTAAATTAAGCATTGTAAAACCACAATAGAGACTTGTCTCTATGGTATCTGAGACACCCTGTCTCCATATTTTATGGTAGAGCTTCAATATATGTATATATGCGATACGACAGTTCACTCTGTAAAGCATACTTAGTATAAATCGTACTCAAAGTAGAACATTTATTTAAATTTTCAAATCTTTTTATATGACTAAGTATAGGATAAATGCTTCATTTCGAAGGCTAACCTGTATTTAACTTCTTAAATATACGCATACGCATACACTACTGTATGCGTATGACACGTTGTTTAACAGTTATCAGTATTAATGAACATTGCCTAACTAAACTATGCCCCGAGCTACACTATCTTCAACAAAGGAATTCAAAAATGACACGTACAATTACGGTATTCATTTTCTTTATCTGACCATAATTTCATTGAAATTGTATTAAAACTTGCCATGACGTCAGACTAATTTGCCTATCACTTCTTCTGACATTAGGGTATAATGTGTACGTTAGTACATATAAATAACTCTTAATTTTCAAACATGGCTCGGGTTTGATATTGCGAACCCTCGTTAGGCAAGTACGGTGATTATGCCTAATCCTCCTCACTGTACTGTACTGATATCCTCAGTAAGAAAGGCCTTTGCTCAGCAGTTGGAACTTTTGAACTTATCAGTTTATGTCATAGTAAAAGTTTGCTGTACGTATGATTTTGTCGTATACTCGTAGTATACGACAAAATCAAATTTCTACTACGTCATACATTATATTATTATTCCATTTAGTTATGTTATATATGTTTTTTGTTATGTTTGCTTGTTCTTAACGTGTAGTGACAATCTGTCATCATAGAGTTGTTTTATATAATTAGTGCCTAGGTAAATATTTTGCATAAAATATTAGATAAGATAGCACTGCGGTAAATTCTAATTTGGTTTTATTATTTGCTTTTGTTCGGTTAGTAATTTGATAGGTATCATATAGGTAAATAAACGCTGTACCTATTCAATTATGTATTTGGTTTAAATATAAACAGGTTTATGTATCTATATCTATACTAATATTATAAAGAGGTAAAATTTGTAAGTTTGTTTGTTTGTTTGTTTGTATGTTCGATATAATCTCAGGAATTATCAGTCCGATTTGAATAATTCTTTTTGTAATAGATAGCCACATTCAACGGGAAGGTTATAAGCTATTTTTTATCCTGAAATTCGCACGGGAACAGGCACATCGCGGGAAAAACCGTAGGGCGCTGCTAGTTTTAATATTAAAAAGTTGCTTTTTAAATTTTCTCTAAATATAATGCTTTATTTTAAATAATTTATCTTTGAAACAGAGGTATATATATATGTAGTCAACCTACACCTAAACATCTTCCTTATCATAATAATACCTTTTTAATAACTCCTATTTATTTTATTATTGTATTTTAAAACGTACACCATTATACAGTCATTTAGACAAACCCTTTTGCCTGTTGTTATTGCGGTTCTTTATACAGAAATCAGATTCCATTTTTCGTAAATAAAATTTCAAAAACATGCTTTTCCCGGAACCGACGGGAAACTAGGGCCGTCCGTCAATATCATCCAATTCCATTCGAGTACACTGAACTACGCATTGCGTTTTTCAGCGCAAACCTACCCAGGAGCGGATTAAAGGGGAGGCAAGGGGGTTGTAACTTGTAACCCCACAGGAGGGGGGCGTTTCAATTTACTACACGCTTAAACAAGTACCTCCCTATTACTGGGAAAATACGGATTAAATGCACAAAATGTGCTCTATAATTTCATAAAGATTAATGCCCTGTTTTGCCCCGACTTTGCCCCAGTCGTTTGTGTTCCTTAACCCTCCTCTGGGGCTATCGGTGAGCCGTCGTAGTTGTGTAGCATTACATGAACAATGACAGAGGAAAATCGATAAGAGACAAATTGAATCCGCCTCGTTTGCAGTGCCCATTATAGTTGGAGCGGCCGTTTGACCACCGCTTCCGTCAAGCAGAACGGCTTGTCATTTCTGAGCACACACCGGTAGTGATAACCTATTGATGATAAACTACCTTTGATAACCCCAATATGGTTCTGCAAAAATATGATGCGGAAAGGTATTCGAAAAATACGTAAAAAAAGTGTCATATATTCTAAAAAAAAAGCATATTGTTACATATTATGTATCAGATGGAAGTGCGTATAAGATCAACAAAGTTGTAAGTTTGATGTCAAAATATTTTTACTTATTAACGTACTGACCTTTTTTCACTAATACTAGCATTAAGTAGAACCAATTAACAAATAAACTGTTAGAAAATATTAACATATCTTTTTAGGAAATTAATCATTAAGTGCAAGACACACATAGTGTGGTTGCGGGCCGGGTGCGGGTCGTGTGTGTATTCCTTATATTTGAATGAAAGGTATCACACTGGCCCTTTGTGTTAAAGGTCTTTTAACACAAAGGGCTAATATGATGCCTTTCATACATCTTGCGCTTTATGTAAGTTGGTTTTGGGATTTTGAATTTGATGTGCTTTACATGTCTGGACTGCGGTGGTGGATTATTTTATAAGTAACCGAACTAATTTTGATAAATCTAAAATCCCGATAACTATTGCAAAGTTAATCTTTCAATTAAACATACATATATCTTCTAATTCCCACTAACAGTCTAATTATCCGTATGTAACTAATCCTGTGAAACTAACACTAACCTGTCTCCTATTTCAGTCTCTGGGCAATAACGAAGTAGAAAAAGGATCAGAAGAAATACCTGAATTATTAAAAAACATTGACACTAAAATCCTAGCCACGAATGTTATATTGAAAACAGCTAAAGACAACGAACGATTCCAAAAATCTATCATATTTAATATGAACGGAGTACACATTGGTGTTGTAGGTTATCTGACACCTAATGTGTTGGACGAATCAGACGATATTGAGTATATAAATGAAGTAATAGCCCTCAAAGAAGAAGTTGAGAAACTTAAAGCCAACAATGTAAACATTATCATAGCTCTAGGTCACTCTACGTCTGAGGTTGATGCTGAAATAGCCAAAGAAGTTGATGGACTAGACTTAGTAATCGCGGGACAGAAGAATCAGTTCTATTGGGACGGCACTACTAAAAGCTATGCCACTAACGAAAAGCCACAAATTGTAATCCAAGCTTCAGGTAAACAAGTTCTTATTGTACACTCTTCTTCTTACAATAAATATTTGGGAAGTCTACAAATTGCATTTGACAGTGAAGGACAAATTATTGAATACAATTCTAAGCCAATTCTTCTAGACGAAACCGTCCCTCAAGATGAGGAAGCCATGGAAATTGTCAGAAGCCACTACAGTGAATTGTCCGCCAGATCTGAAGTGGTAGTCGGAAGAACTGCTGTGGTTTTAGACGGTAGCAATTGCAGAACTGCGGAATGTAATTTAGGTAATCTTATTGCTGATGCTATTAACTACCAACGAGCTGTCAGTCACGATGGTGCTCTGATTTGGACTGATGCGGCTGTCACTATTATTCCAAGTGGAGCTATAGCTGGTTCTATTGTCCCAACTAATCGACCTGCTGATGTTACTAGAGGTGATATTTGGGCGGTGCTGCCAGAAGAAAGCTCCCTTGTCGCGATAACAATGACAGGAACAGTACTGAACCAAGTTCTGGAACACTCTGTGGCTACGTACAACGCAGCAAACCCTACTGGACAACTTCTGCAGTGGTCTGGCGTGCGTGCTACTTATGACATGTCAAGACCATCCGGTTCAAGATTAGTCGACGCTGTAGTCCGTTGTAACTCTTGTTACGTTCCTGAATTCTACGTCATCGATACGTGGAGAACTTATAAAGTAATCATGCCAGCTAGCTTAGCTGATGGTGAATACGGCTACACAATGTTGGCTGGCCTTGAGAGAGAAGTTCTTAACATGGATGAAGTAACCAGCACTATTGACTATTTGGCCGTGAGAAGCCCGGTGTACCCTGAAATAGCTGACCGTATTGTGTTGAGGAATGTAGAACAAGCTGAAGATGAGGTAGAAGCTGAAGAAAGTGAAGAAGTCGAAGAAGTCGAAGAAAGTGAAGAAGTCGAAGAAGTCGAAGAAAGTGAAGAAGTCGAAGAAGAAGTGGAACAAACAGAAGACAGCGCTGATCCTCTCAAGTCTTCAACCCTTGTTGTCCTTGGACTACTCCCTATCTTAATGTATTTTAGAAACAACTAAAACTAGTTCTGTAATTGTAATTTTTTATGGTTTTATAATAAAATATGAAGTCGCAATCATGACAAATGCATCTCTAACATTTATTTTATCACGGTAATGAATTTTATGGACACGGGATCAAATCGCATGAACAATGTTCAACATAATGAACGTCTAAGCAATATTTAATAAATTCCTTTCAAAATCATGAATAACTTTAGAATATGTACTACGTAGAACATAAAAGTACTCAGATATTTGCTTTGCTTTCATTAGGGTTCCGTGTCCATCCTTAAATTATTTTCCTAAGTCTCAGTACTTTACACACTTGTATAGAGAGAGGAATCACACACCAAGAAGCTGTTGCAATAGGTAAAATAATTGTGAGGGCTGTGTGGGGGTAAACTTATTTTTATTGTGTGATTTATTTGATCATTTTCTTTTTAACCTGAGTTGTTTTGCATGATCTAAATAACAGCATGGGAAGTAAATAGAGACGTTGTTCTTAGTTGTAATCGCTCATTTTATCTGTTTCAGTCTCTTGGCAACCACGAGTTCGATAATGGAGTATCGGGCCTTACACCTTTCATTAAAAACTTGACGTGTCCCGTTCTTGCTGCTAATCTTGTATTGGACAAAGAACCTACTCTAGAATCTGAAGTTAATCTCATGAAATCAGTTACAATAGATGTTAACGGTACAAAAATAGGTGTAATCGGTTACCTGACACCTGAAACAAAAGTACTAGCAATTAAAAATAACGTCGAATACATTGAAGAAACCGAAGCAATAAAAGCAGAAGCTGCGAAACTTAAACAAGCTGGAGTAAACATTATCATTGCGTTGGGACACTCAGGTTTTGCCAAAGATTGTGAAATAGCACAGAAAGTCGAAGATGTGGATTTAGTAATAGGAGGTCACACCAACACTTTTCTGTGGAACGGCAAAGCGCCTGATGACGAAAAGCCAGAAGGCGCTTACCCCACTATAATGAAACAAAAATCAGGCCGGATGGTGCCGGCCGTGCAAGCCTACGCTTACACGAAATATTTAGGCAGTCTTCACCTCGTATTTGACAGAAAAGGAGAAATGATGAGTTATGACGGAAGCCCTATTCTACTAAACAATTCCATACCGCAAGACCCTGATGTTTTAAAAATCATTGACGTTTATAAAAGTGAGGTAATGAAAATAACAGAAACTGTTGTCGGTACTATTGGTGTTAATTTAGATGGTCAATCGTGTAGGCTTAAAGAGTGTAACATGGGAAATTTAATTACTGACGCTATGGTCAACAAATACGCCAGCCAATTCAACGGAAGCGGTTGGACGGATGCCGCTATTGCCATCATACAAGGAGGTGGAATAAGAGCTTCTTTTGCACATGATACTCATAAACCACCCTCAAATATAACAAAAGGAGATCTACTCAACGTAATGCCCTTCGACGGCAACATAGTGAAGGTATCCATAAAAGGATGGGACATTTGGAGGATGCTCGAACATTCCGTTGCTTACTACCAATTGAAACAAGCGAAAGGGCAGTTCCTGCAAATGTCTGGCTTGAAGGTGGTGTATGATATGAGGATGAAGCCAATGTTCAGGGTGCAAAAAGTCTACGTACTCTGCTGTGATTGCGATGTTCCAAAGTACTCATTATTGGATAAGAGTGAAGAGTACAACGTTTTGATGCCAGCCTTTATATCTAGGGGAGGTGATGGATACTTCATGTTTGAAGGACTCCCTGGAGTGTCTCTGGACTACGATGAACTGTCAGCCACGATACAGTACATTGGACAACGCAGTCCAATATTAACAGCAACAGAAGATCGAATAACCTTAAAGAATCTAGATAAATTGAAACCTAACTCTGCTACCATAGTTAGCTCATCTCTAACGTTATTGTTAACAATTATCAGTATTAAGATCTTACAGTAATATTTTAGTTTCTCATGAATCGATTTGTGATAAGTGGTGCTATGTTGTTCAATTTTACAAAAACTTAGTTATTAAGAATATTGTTATTAGTCTATTTTACAAATCTGAACAAAATGTGATTTACGAGTATTTACACAATTTTATGTACTTAAAAAACTAATTTTAATTATAACTTCTGTACATATCAAGTAATATTAAAAGTACAAGAATAAAATAGTACCTACGTGTAAATTATAAACCCTGATCAGAGAATGCTTTTACTAATATTAAAATGAAGGAAATCCTAGGTATTTTTAATAAACACTTATATTCCTTTCCACTCCTAAATTTCAGACTACTATTAATTTTGTGCCTAATAAAATAACACTCTCACCCACCTAGCACAACGAATGTCACAGAAGGCCAAGACATGATAATGATAAAAACTGCGTGTAGATTGTGACACTGACAATAAACTCGAATTTTAAATATCCCACTAATCAACAAACAGTATCTATTATGGGTGTGTACTCTATTTTCCGGAAATCGTTTTTTCCGTGTGGCGATTAATGCCATTCGCAATTTTTACCACTTTTATTATTTCTCAATAGCTTCGTTTCCCGAAAGCATTCCTAACCATTCGTATATTTTCCCATTATATATGGACACTTCAGCCACTTTGGTAACTAACTGATTTGTAACCAGTTACGTAAAAAAAAATAACCCCAACCTACCGAATAGTAAGAAAATTGTTTTACGTAACTGGTTACAAATTGTTTTTACGTAACTGGTTACAAATCAGTGAAGAAAATGGTTTTTACGTAACTGGTTACAAATCAGTTAGTTATCAAAGTGGCTGAAGGTAAATATAATGGGAAAATATACGAATGGTTAGGAATGCTTTCGGGAAACGAAGATATTGAGAAATGTTAAAAGTGGTAAAAAATGCGAATGGCATTAATCGCCACACGGAAAAAACAATTTCCGGAAAATAGAGTACACACCCTCTATTATACCATGTCTTGGTGCCTTCTGCGATATTCGTTGCGTAAGCCAGGCACCTCTAATTTACCTACATAAACCAACATAAAAGAAACACTATCAACCCTGGGCCCCAAGTCTGCTATTTTTTATAAACTCGTCATTCCAATACGACCCCATTGTCATTTTGCCAAAAATTCGTAGTCTGCTAATTCATAATGGTCGGTCAGTGGTCGGTCAGTGGTCTCGTAATAGAATTGTAATAGAATGACATAGTCGTGCTGCCATTATTATAAAACCCGTTGGTAGAAATGATTTTCGAAAAACTACTACTAAACTTGAACATTTATTCATGCTAGATTTTAATAAGATATATTTTTACATAGGATTTATTAGTGTTATAAACAATCTGAAGTAGTATGAAGTCCCTAAATAGCAATAAACTTAAAAGAAAAATAACTCAATAATCTTTTATTAGCTGTCTAAATCAAATGTGACATAGTAATTGTCATATTTGACTTTGACACAACTGCCGCCGGTTATCGGTTTTGTTTTAAATGTATATTTTTCAAAATATTTCATGAGACTTTGAGAGACTGCGACGAAATGTCAGCAGAGGCCATCAAACAAAAATTGAATTGAATTGACTTTGAGAGTATTATCCAAAGAATATTACTACTCTCCGCTTGCTACACCGGCCCCGCGCGCTCTGCGTGGCGCAAAAACAACACGCGCCGACCGTTTTTTTTTGGCCGGCGCGCGCTTCGACTTCTGGCACTTAGAAGCTATTTACCACTTAACTCATTGTAATTAGACCCTACTTGTGTTGGTATTTTTTGTTATGGCTGAAATGGTGCTTTGAATGACACATAATTTATAAGAGTGCGAAGCAATATTATGAAATAACATAGTTCAGAACATACAACTTAGTAAAAGTTATACCATTATGTACAAAATGATATTTTATTTAAAAATTGCGGGGTAAACTATGGTTTAGGTTATTTAAATATTTCAATAGATACCATGTCAAGCAAAAAAAATTGAAACACAACATTCCATCACACAAAAATATTTATTTACAAGCTTTTAAAACTAATACAATATTTGTTTGTATCGCGCGGGTTTGTTCTCGCTGACGCATAATTATATTTTTATACAAATCTTACATGGATAGTTAAAAAGTTGTTCAATACGCCTATGCAACGCTCCACTGTATTGCGTGCAGTTACATGTTTTACATAATAATTATGTTGTGGTGTCCCATCTACAGTATTGAGGATTGGGGTCATCATTGTTTTTCTTAGTGGATACCCACTGTCACCTGAAAATTATAATCATTTTACAAACAAACACTAATACATGAACATGATAAAGTTCTTAGGATTTTCATCCAACAAAAATATTGTATTACCTAATAAAAATACTTGTTCATTCGTATTTTCCGATATTTGTCTTAAGTGGTGACTGATTGGATGACCCTGCCATACTGTGGAATGTGCAGAGCCTGGGTTGCTTGCGTCCACACATAAAATATTTAAATCAGCATCACAAATCTGTAAATGAATTACATATTATGTATTTTGGCATTACCTATATTATAATAATTGGGCAATAGGTAGGTAGACATTTCTACTTTCTACCCAATACTTACTATCATAACATTAAGGGAATGGAAGCCCTTTCTGTTATAATATCGCTCCTCATGTATGTGCAGCCTTAATATAGCTACATGGGTGCCATCAATGCAACCGAGGACGCCAGGAAACTCAAATTTCTGATAGAACCTGAAAGTTTTAGTAACTAAATAATTCTGTTTAGGTAAAACAGGTAATATAAACAACACAATCCGGGTATATCTCATTTCTCACTTAGCTTTAATAATATTCCTTTCATCAGATTGTGTAGGCCATTTAATATATTTGTGATACAGTTTATTTAATGCTTCCGTTACTTGGTTAATGGCCCGTGACACAGTTTTTTGGGAAACATTATGGAGGGCACTCTGTCCAATCAAAGTTTGGTAAGACCCTGATGCATAAAATGCAAGTGCAATTAGAATCTGCAATATAAAATTTAACATTACCATTAATCAATATAACATTTCGTGTTTATGTAAGTGTAGCTAAAGCTTTTTATGGAATAATTAATCAATGTCAAGTTCAGTTTACTCACCTTCATTTCTGTCGATACGCAATTGTTTCGACGCGGCCTGGCGATAAGGGGGACGAGTTCTTCAACTAACCCCCTTACTGAGTCCTTCCCAAGACGAAACGTTTTCACAAATTCCGCCTCGGGAATATCAATAAAGGGGTCCGTATTCATTCTCGACAAGCGACGGGCTCGACGACGTCTTTTGCGTTCCTCCGTCCTTCTTTCTCTAGCATCCACTGCGTTAGCTAACTCAAGAATATTGAGTCGTAGTGAATACATGACCGTAATTCCACGTAATAAATAAATCAACACTACCTATTTACAAACCGCGAACAAACACTTTTCTACCGCGTCATGAATCAAATGCAATGATTGCACAATGATGTCATAGTGGTAGATCACTGATCAAAGGAACTGTCAAAAGTTTAGCAGACTACCGCTTATGTCAGTCATTCATTTGTCATTATGTACGAGACTACCATTTTATGCCATTTCTTTCAATGGAGTGTCAGTGGTCGACCATTGGAAAGTCACAATGACGCCATTGTAATAGTAGACTACGAAACTTGTCAAAATCAACAATTTTGAAATCAATGATAGACCATTCTGACACTATTGTAATAGCAGACTTGAGGCCCGCTAACAACAAAACGCATAACCAAATACAAAAATGTTGAAGTACAGTTAACAGCATAAGTTTTATAACTCTTCTCATTTTAAAATTTGCATAACGTTACTAAAGTCATGAAAGTTCTTTTAATAATGCTTTAATTACTATACTTTACCTACCAACTAATGACTACGCAACTTTCAACGCGTCTACCTACCAGGGATTCATAAAATCGATAGACATCGTTTACCTGGTTCAACGTCCGCTAAAGCTTTTATCATTTAGCTGTCGAGGCAAACTATTTTGTCAAGGTAAAATATACCGAACTGAAAATATGTATTGTAGAGATACGTTCATTGTGATGACAAAAGTAACTTTAGAATGTACTAGTAGAATCTTGCGGTTATACTCGCATTATACCCGTCCTTGTTAGGCATAAAAAGTATACTTACATACTTTACTTCCTCTTGAATTCAACAAAGGCTGCTTACCCAAGCAGCATGAAAAATCCGTTCAGTAGTTTTTGATAAAATCAATTACATATATACTGACAAATACTGCGTTGGTTGATTTATTTTATAATCTGTATGGCTTTAAGGACCAAAGGGCTTTCTATCCACGAAAGCGTAGCTTTTATGTACGATGAAACATTCTTTACGCGCCGACGACGCGCGATATCAGGGCGTAAAATCATGTTGTATGTACTCGAAGCGTCGTGCAGGGCGTGTCTCGTGTATCATTTGTAGCGCAAATGTGGCCCAAATTTTGACAATGACATCCAATTACTGACATGTGTCACTGCCACAACAAAAATCGCCTAAAAATAAAAAGTGGCTTTGGGTTCAAGTGAATTACGCCTATGACAGTACGATCGACGTTAAGCTGTCGGCTTGCAAAGAAACAGTCGTGAAGCTGACAAAACTTCGATATTTGTCGAGACCAATGTTGAGACGGTTTATTTATGTCACAGTTATGTCGACGAATCGTCTGCGTAAAAGTTATAAAAACCTGTAATCCAGCATCGCCCATGCATGCGTATGAAGCTATTATTACTTTTATAACCACAATTTACCAACACGCACCAAAATCACATATAGACAGAACACAGTAATTTTTGCTATACGGAATTAATTAGGAACTTAACAAATCTGAAAAGCGGCAATCCTACCTAAGAAAGACTTGTTCTTAATAGCGATAAGCTAAGTCAAAGTTTCTTCAAACGATTCCTCAAAAGATTTGCACCGTTACAGTCAACCTAGTTTACAGTGGTTTAATACATATTTGAACAAACAACTTGACATTATGTAATTTGTTTTGTTGTTTCAGTCTCTCGGTAACCACGAGTTCGACGACGGCGTCAGCGGACTTACACCGTTCATAGAAAACATTACAACACCCGTACTCTGTTCTAATATCATCCTGACTAAAGTACCCGAACTGGCTAGAGAAGAAAACCTCAAAAAATCAATAGTTTTAAACGTAGACGGTGTAAAAATAGGCATCGTAGGCTATCTTACACCTGAGACTAAAGTAGTAGCAGTAGCCAATGACGTTGAATACATAGAGGAAATAGACGCAATGAGAGTCGAAGTAAAGAAACTGCAACATCAAGGAGTCAAAATAATCATAGGCTTGGGTCACTCAGGATATTCTAAAGACATTGAAATAGCTAAAAATGTTGAAGGTTTAGACTTAGTTATCGGTGGTCATACGAATACGTTTCTATGGAACGGGACTAGTCCTGATTATGAGACACCACAAGGGCCATACCCTACTTACGTAGCTCAGCCTTCTGGTAGAACAGTACTAGTGGTCCAAGCGTATGCTTACACGAAATACTTAGGCCGTTTACACCTAAAGTTTGACTCCGATGGTGAAATTATATCTGCTGATGGTATGCCTATCTTACTAGATCATACAATACCCCAAGACCTAGACGTCCTTAAGTTACTAGATAAATACCGTGAGAATATTCTCGCGCAAACTGAAGATGTAGTAGGAGAAACTAGAGTGATTCTAGATGATAAATGCTCCGTTGAAGAATGTAATTTGGGTAACCTGATCACTGATGCTATGGTTTATAAGTATGCTACAAGTTATAAAGGGGAACATTGGACTGATGCTCCTATAGCAATCATGCAGGCTGGTGGGATAAGAACTGCAGTGGCACATAGCAGTTATCCCACCAATATAACTATTGCAGATTTGTTAGGAGTAATGCCTTTTGAAGGAAACATGACTGTAGTCACAATGAATGGCACGATACTTATAGCAATGCTTGAACATGCAGTAGCCAAGTTCATAACAGCCGATGTCGCAGATGGTTTTCTCCAATTTTCTGGGTTAAATGTAATATATGATTTGAATAAAGATGTGGGATCTCGAGTAGTTAATGCTGAAGCCAGGTGTTGGGCTTGTGACGTGCCACAATTCTTTAAAGTTGATAAAAAAGAGATTTATAAAGTTTTGATGTCTGGGTTTCTTGCACAAGGCGGTGACGGGTATTCGATGTTCAAAGATTTGGAGTCTCAAGAGTTAGGTTTTAGTGAGTTAGATAGTACAAAGTATTATGTTAGTCAAAAAAGTCCAATATACCCTCAGATAGAAGGTAGAATCACGCTCCTAGAGTACAAAGACAAGGATAGTTCATCATCTATTGTACAAAATAAAGTATTAACGATATTAACATCAGTATTAGTAAGCAAGTTCCTATAACAGAATGTTCTCTACTATTTTAAGTATTAATAAACAATTTCGTCCAAATATTTCTTGACTGTTGAATTAAGTTAAATAACTATGGCTAGAATAAATATACTATAACTATACTAGTGTTTGGTGGGCTAAGTTTTTACTTTGACAATAAACAATTTTTAATAATAGAATATGGTTTTATTAATGCCTGTTTTAAACCACATTAGAAACCAATAGTTCCTGTAATAGTTCTTGTAACATGACACAAAGTTTTTCTTCCAGTCTCTTGGAAACCACGAATTCGACGAGAATATCGACGGACTAATACCGTTCATCAGAAATGTATCGACACCAGTATTGGCATCCAATTTAATTCTAAACAAAGTACCTGAACTAGCCAGAGAAGAAAACCTAAAGAGATCCATAGTAATAACGGTAGAAGGTAAGAAAATTGCAATTATAGGATATCTCACTGCTGAAACGAAGTTCCTCGCACCAAAAAACGAAGTGGAATATGTTGATGAAGTCGATGCCATTCAAGCTGAAGTGAACAAGTACAAGCAAGAAGGAGTCAACATATTCATAGCTTTGGGCCACTCCGGTTTCGTCAAAGACTTGGAAATTGCAAGAAAGGTAATCGGACTAGATTTGGTCATCGGAGGACATTCCAACACATTTCTTTGGAACGGTGAAACTAAAGAAATTCCTGAAATACCAGTCGGTCATTACCCTTATGAAGTGAAACAGGCGAGCGGAAAAGTTGTCAGAGTTGTACAGGCTTACGCGTACACAAAATACATGGGGCTATTACGTCTATCTTTCAACGAACGGGGTGACATCATAGAATGTTCGGGAGAACCAATTTTGTTAGATTACACTGTTCCCCAAGATGCAGAATTAGAGCAAATTGTTGAAAAATATAAATACAAAATAGACCTAGTAAACAACGTGATAGTCGGCACTTCAATGGTGACTTTACAGAGAGAATACTGTCGCGTCAGAGAATGTAATATCGGGTCATTAATAACTGACGCTGTTCTGAACTATACTCAATCTGAAAATGAAAGCTATCAAGCCAACATTGCTTTTGTGCAGGGTGGACGAATCAGGACCTCTTTAGACCGCCCTGAAAAGCCTTTCAACATGACCCGTGGGGATTGGCTTAACGTGATACCTTTTGATGATCCATTAACGCTTGTCTCTGTGGACGGTAAAACTTTGAAAGAAGCTCTGGAGCATTCTGTAAGTAACTGGCGACTAATTGATAGCCCAGGATCTTTTCTTCAAGTTTCTGGTATGGAGGTTGTGTATGATCTGGTTAACCCTAAAGGTTCTCGAGTGGTTAATGCTAGAGCTATGTGTTCGAAATGTAAAACCTTGGAACCAGTAAAAGATGATGATCAATATAAGATTCTAATGTCAAGTTTCTTAGCCGATGGAGGCGATGGATTCGCCATGTTTGAAGGCTTGGATAAAGAAATTCTAAATTACAATGAAATTGATTGCATCATAAACTATTTGAGTAAAACAGGACCGGTAACTCATACTGAAATGGGTCGCATAACTGTCAAGAATGAAAATATGATAACCAACGATTTCTTACATTCTTCGCAAATAGTAGTATTGCCTAGTTCTTTGCTTAGTTGTATAGCTTTGTTATTTTTACAATATTGTAAATAACTTTGAGCAAATGTTGGTACAACCTCAAATTGTCAAAATGTTCCACAAACTGAGAACTACATTAGAACTCAATGAGGGAACTCCCTTTATTTTTTATTAACAGTTTCAACTCAACCTCCAAAAAATGGTTTGTTTTTAAAAAGTAATATGTAGTTAAAATTTATTAGTTTGAAAATCTAAATAGATAAGTATCTATTTGAAAAATAGTCCTTAATCAAATTAAGTACTTCTATATTCCTAAGTACATTCTTATATTGTCTTTAACGTAGGTATTTTATATATATTTAAAACTTATGTGTCATGATCGCGTGACTTTCAAGTAACATAATACATACTAATATGTATTATGTCTTAAATCTCACTGGGCACTTCTCTCTTATGAAAAAGGCTTGGCGAGGACGATATCATTACAGTATTATACTATTTATTTTATAATAAAACAGTTACCATACCAGTAAAACACGTACTGTGATAAAAACGTATACATTTATTTAACATTCATTTAACTATTTATATAAAATCTGTATGTATATAATGTAGAAAAAGCAAGTACAATACTCGTAAGAAATGTCAAGATTGTTACATAATAAATTGTATATTAAACATTATAATTAAAGAAATACTATGATAATGTAAGGGGATACATTAAATAATAAGTAAAATATAAGTTCACGTGATATATATGATTGTATATACTTTTACACTTTATTACCACGGCATAAAGTGCAAATTTGTAAACACGTATGTGCATGACGTTAACAATACATCGAAATTAATTATTTTAATACTTAGTAAGCCTTTATAGTAGGCCTTACAGGCTGCACTTAATATTTAATTTACACCCAAAACATTTTGTTTTCATACCTTGATGTCCCTCACCTTAGTAATAATCAACTATGTTATATAAGGCACTAAGTTTAAGCATACATGACTTTTCTTAGTCTATAGATACTACAGAAATATGGGTAGTCGGCTAAATTTGGATACATAGAACATTAGCTCTATCACATCACCGGCGTATACATTTTTGAACGTTGTCATTAGTTTGTTGACTAGTCCATTGGCACAGTGGTATCTGAAAACGCTTACTGTGTCGGGAGTTGCGGGTTCGATTCCCGAAGTCAGCAATACATGCTGACATAGTTATTGGCGATAACTTCACCAAATACCAATCACCGTACCGCCTACAGATTATAATCTTACTAGTTAGTTTATAAACTAACGGCTTTTACAATATTCCAGTGTCATATTCACTTATATAGGTATGGCACCAGCTATGACATAATATGGTACTATGTAATAAAATTCTAAAAAGATGTTTCGAGTATCTTATAAAAAAGCCTCAATTATATATTTTCAAAATCTATATTCTTTATAACACATCAATAAACATTGTGCATCTTAAATATACTATGGCACATAATAATTTTGATAACAATTTTAAGTAATAGCACCTTATAGTTGCACGTTTCATAATAATAAAAACTACAATAATACGAGAAATAACATTAATAATATATTCATAATAGTGTGTACTAAAGTACTATAAAAAATGTCTCCTCCAAATACACAAACACAAATTGTGCAACAGGGTATAATATCATATAAATAGTTGTCAAAATATGTTTGCATTAATATACCAAACAAACACACAATACTTTCATCTATATAACTGGAGTTAAAACTGCGGGCAGCTTGCACTTTTAGAAAAAAAACCTGTTCTGTCGACAATGTAGAACAACCGTCATATTGAGACGCTAAATAGTAAAGCGAGTTCTTGTGCCGGGTCCATCCGTCAACTCCTACTTAGCAAAACAACTAGCTGGTAATACATCAACTTCTCATATGATCTACATCGCATTAGAACAACCTCGCTAAAAGACGTCGTAGCAAAAAGACTACTTTTTCAAAATAGGTACAATTGAATACAAAACTGGCCACTTAAAATGTAAAAAAAAAATAACCCTAACCTACCGAATAGTAAGAAAATAGTTTTACTACTCGAAAATACATGCAGTTCGGTAGGTTAGGGTAATTTTTTTTTTTTGACGCGAGTGGTAAGAAAACCTACCAGGAAAATAAGCTATTGAAAAATAATAAAGAAGCAAATCCTTCGCAAGAATGAATAGATAAATCTACGATTACGTGGGAAGTTAGTATCATAAGGTTCCTACGCCGTATCTATGAATAAATGTTTTTAAGTAAGTATACATACCTTAAATGATTTTATTACTGATAGTACTTTTGAAAAAGTAGTCTTTTTGCTACGACGTCTTTTAGCGAGGTTGTTCTAATGCGATGTAGATCATATGAGAAGTTGATGTATTACCAGCTAGTTGTTTTGCTAAGTAGGAGTTGACGGATGGACCCCTTGTGCCAACGCCCCTAATATAAGCATAATATTTAGATACAAAATACAATTAATAACATTACGCAAGCCGCCCTCAAAATATGAGAAAAAAACATTAAAATGTTCAGAATAAAATTATTGTTACTTTTAATTTAGAATGAGCTACACATTGGACGGGATAGCATTCCAGTCTACTCTCTGACTATAACCAAACGGCACCAACCCTTCTATAATGGCTAGGCATTGTTTCAAAGACTCCTGGCAATCGGCTAGCTCAACACAAGGAGCATACTCTTCCAACTCTTCAGCTAACTCACAGAGCGGCTTCAACAACTCCACAGCTGTTTCCTTATCTCCTTTTTGAAGACTTTCAATGTTTTCAACATCAAGTAATGCGGTTTTTCGACTTTTCGTTCTGATAGGAAGGTTGGCTGGCTGTAGGTTAATGTATGTAGGCCAGTTGTTGACGCAAGCCTCGCATTGACACTTGAATTTGTATTGAAACAGCAATGATTTCTGTCGGAGGATACGCGACTCTAGGGCGTGGTGTGATCTGTAAGTATCAAAAAAATATATATTAGTGCGGAATTTAAATTAAAAATTATAAATGTTATGTCTGTATGACTCAGATGTTCCAAGGTCTTTATGCTACTATTTTATTCTGTAACCTATACATAATATTTTAATAATTTATTGATATCAATTCATTTCATAGACTTAGAACAAAAGCATTAAAATATTTCTGGGCAATCACCTCTCATCTCACTGAAGATCAGTACAGTGAGGAGGATTAGGCAAAATCAAAATCCTTTGAAATAATTGTAGTTAAATTAAACTATACAGTGATTATGGAGTAAATAATAGTTATTTAAACATACCCATAGTTATCAAAGAGCTGCATTCCTTTTTTAATTGGCCTCAAAGCGATCAAAGTCATTTGTGCCGTCCCAGATTTAGCAAATCTGACTACATTTGGGCTGCAGGAATGATTTAGGAGACTGAAGTAAGCATATGGAGCACTTGCTATGCTCTCCTCAGACACATAGTCACCGTTCGCGTCCTGCATTGTTGAACTAATGCCGTGCATATTTGTTGGGCTAGTCATGATATGGTGCAATAGATTACCAGCTACACATTTTCTTACATCTTCTATATCTTCTTTGCCTTTTAGGAAGTCTGTACTTGTCTCTAGGAGTTTCAAGAACACAGCAGCGGTCAGAGACTTTTGAAATATATCAGACACATTCCGTCTCTCAACATTGGATGCTAGACAATGTATTGATGTGTAGTATTTTGAGTCATACACCCATTTATCATCTATTTTTACACAGCCTCTATAGTCTGTGGTTTCACTTGTTTCTGCCTCCTTTATTGTGTGAAATAATGAGGTCCAACTGTCATGGTCTTTTCGAGCTCTGATCATAGTTCTTAATGCCAAAAGTTCCAGTCTAGTAAACTCCATGTGAATCAATGTTGCCATTAAACAACATTCCACATTGTGGTACTCTTTATAAGCCTTTGCTTTACAATCTTCACTGCAGTATAATGAAAAGCAGCATTTATCACACGGCAACATATTAAGATTGCGAGATAGGCAATAGTTGCAGACAAATAGGAACTGTGATTTTAATAATAATATTAAGTAGGGGTTTTCTTGAACCAATACTTCTCCAACTTTTATATCCTCTCTAGCTACCACGTGTCTCCCCATCTCTGGACTGCAAACAACTTCCAATTTTGAGCTGGCACATTGATATATGGGGTCTCGAGGACCCGTTACCTCCAATGATATTTCATCTGTGAAACTAATTTCCTCCCCTAAATTTTCTTCTACCTCCTTGGTTAAGGCTCCTTCACAAGCTTTTTGTCTCTTCAAAAGTTTTTCCTTCAGATCTTCAGAATGTGTTAAAGACAAGGTTTTATTTATATCATTTAAACTTTCTTTATATTTTTTCATTGATTGGAATACAGCTGATCTGTTGGAATATGCCAAGGTGTAGGCTTTTGAGTCTGTAGGTGCGTGAAGTAATGACAGATTATAATACTGCCAAGCTTTATAATCCTCATGTTTCTTGAAGCAAGCGTTGCCAAGGTTACGGTAGTGTGTAGACACTGCTGTGGACTTGTCCACTTGTATTAGTTTTGGGAACAAGTTAGTTTCTTCAACTAGCTGGTACACAAACAATACTCTATCAGCATTGTTGTTTAGTATTAACAACTTGTTTGATATATCCACTATTTTATTTTGTTTAGTGAGCTTGGCTAGAGCCCGTTCATAGTAGGAATCAATACTCATCTTGAAGGTTATTGAGTTAAAAATCGATTCTGTTCAGTTCAGTTGAAGTGCGGTGCAAGATTCGAGCATGTCGCACTTCGCAACCCCTTTTATAGTGGTGAATTTGGGTTGTGAAATGATTTTTGTCATCGACCAACGATTAAAGGCACAAAATATTACTGGCAATAAGTCGGATCGAGGTTAGACTTCTGAAATGGAATAATAAAAAATATGGTTAATTTAAGCGAGGGTGAGTTGATAAGTAATAAGTTTACTCTTTTATTTTCAGTACTTACCGATATCGTGACGGTTCTCCTGCACCCCAAGCTATTGGATGAGCTATTTATACCACAGCCGGTGGCACCACACGCAGTGATAAAACAACTATTGCAAGATATCTCCACCACTTCAATAATGAAACTAGACGACTATTCAATGAGCAAATTATGGGATCTAATGACTATGATTTTCAAATGGCAATTAGCAGTAGCAACAAATCAAAACATTTTTGACATTAGTCGCCGCCACTTGAAAGGTGTGGCGACATTAATGCCACAATATTTCCCCAAATGTATCATTGAACAAGCAATGAAGAGATTTGACATAATATGTCAAAAATTTAGCGATGATGACTACAAATGTTTATCAAATACAATGATTTTATGGTTTTCTGAATATCATATAAAAATATCGGTATTGCTTAGATTAGGATTGCAAAAGAAAGACGGCACTTTTAGCCTACCATCTACAATTCATCCAAATATTTTACAAAACTTGGGCGAAAATATTTACAAGTACGACAATAAGAAGAATCCAGTAGAAGAATACGAACAGCGTTGTTCTGATACAAATGAAATAAACTGTCTCTTATCCACGATCGAAAAGCGCACGTCTAAAACAAACATTGAATTGCAATTACCGATTGAACTTAGTAACAATGAGGTGAGTGATACTAAAGATAAGAATAAAAAAATAATTCAAATACCAAGAGATGTTAATTTTAAAAACATCGATACCAACATTAAAATCAAAAGTACAGACCTCACATTTAATCCAAATATTCCTAGATCAGCCAACGAAGATTTATTACAAATGTTGGATGAATTATAAATTCGAAATTACCCGATATTTGAGCAAAATAAAAATAATAGCAACATTTCTATTATTCTGACACTGCATTGTCTATGGATATCGTCAAAATGTTTATGGAAAGTTATTCCCCGAAAAGTTTCAACTATGTAAATACTGATTCCAAAGTTGGACTAAAAATGTATTTTATTTTCCTAACAGATAGAGCTTAGACTTGAATGTAATTATATTGACCTATGGTTATTAATTCCCTTCGGCGCATAATGTACAAAACGTAAAATGAACACGACACGCAAAATGTACAAATCGCAGAATGAACAATACGCAAAATGTACAAAACGTAAAATGAAGACAACACGCAAAATGTACAAATCGCAAAATGTGCAACACAGCCCACGTTCACACAAACGAAAAAATTATTGAGTGTCTCCAGTCGCTCCCTGCGGAAAATGAATAAAACCCAGTATTAGCCGTAACATATATATATGTCATTTTAATGAAAAGAGAGAGAGAGTTTAAACATGAAAAAAAAAATAACCCTAACCTACCGAATTACTTACTATTCGGTAGGTTAGGGTTATTTTTTTTTTTACATGTTTAAACTCTCTCTTTTCATTAAAATGACATATATATGACACCTAGTTCTAACCGGCTAAAACTAGGTGTAGGCTCTAACCGTAATGTTAACCGATAACTATGGACTAGTAAAAAAAAAATAACCCTAACCTACCGAATAGTAAGTAATTCGGTAGGTTAGGGTTATTTTTTTTTTCATGTTTAAACTCTCTCTCTCTTTTCATTAAAATGACATATATATATGTTACGGCTAATACTGGGTTTCTGTAATAATGGGAATCTGTAAAAATGGGAATCTGTAGAAATGGGTTTCTGTAAAAATGGGAATCTGTAGAAATGGGAATCTGTAGAAATAAGTTTCTGTAAAAATGGGAATCTGTAAAAATGGGAATCTGTAGAAATGGGTTTCTGTAAAAATGGGAATCTGTAGAAATGGGTTTCTGTAAAAATGGGAATCTGTAGAAATGGGAATCTGTAGAAATAAGTTTCTGTAAAAATGGGAATCTGTAAAAATGGGAATCTGTAGAAATGGGTTTCTGTAAAAATGGGAATCTGTAGAAATGGGTTTCTGTAAAAATGGGAATCTGTAGAAACGGGAAAAATTGATTTAGACACCTGGTCTAAGTGAACAAAACATTGTGAATCAAGCCTTAGACGTTCTTGCACATTTTGCGATTTGTACATTTTGCGTGTTGTCTTAATTTTACGTTTTGTACATTTTGCGTATTGTTCATTCTGCGATTTGTACATTTTGCGTGTCGTGTTCATTTTACGTTTTGTACATTATGCGCCGAAGGGAATTAATTCCTCAAAGGTACATAATATGTATTTGAAATAAACACCCTTTGTTTAATAGAAACATCCTCTCAGTACATTTTAATGTAATGTGAGATTATTTACACTACCCAGAAACTCACAATCAGAATTTTTAGAATGAAACACTATCACTATTTACGCCACCACTATTTACAGAATTTGTAGCGCCGCGCTGGTGGCGTGCTTAGATAAGATAACTTAAAAAAATAAAATAAATTAGGTACCTATCCCTATTTGATAGGTGGTCTACAGTCTGTGGCTTTTCTATCTGAGCGCTACCGTACCTACCATGGAGGTAGGTTAATTTTTTTTGTCCTAGCTGTTTTTTTAGATAATTTTTAGATGATGATGGGCTCCTATGAGGAGGCCCCTAGACCTACAATAACATTGTACATTAAATTTAATTGTACAATAAGATTGAATTGCGTTTGGATCCAAACGGTCAATTATATTGCACAATAAGAAAATTGTGCAATGTTTTCTTGTTCAGTCTGAGAATAGTTTGATCCCGAGCAACATGTCAAATATTGCGCAATACTGACCCTACACGAAGCAATATTGTTCAATATTAAATATTGTACAATAAAAATTAAACTCGCTCAAACTTTCGTTCAATCATTGCGCAGTCTTCAATATTAGCCCTAGCTAGACGATCAATTATATTGCACAATATTCAATATTGCGCAATATAATTGATCGTTTAGGGGCCGCCTAATGCATGTAGGCGGTTTCTAGACAACATTTTAGGAAAGGAATCGAGTTCGAAGGCATTTTTCTTTTACTAATCCGTCAAGTTCGGAGTGTAGGTTTCGAGTTTCGTACGTATGGAGTTGGAATACTTTTAGATTCTATTACCCCAGCGTGAATCACAGAATCGTTCGCTCTGCTTCGCTTCGGTTTATTAGGATTGAGATAGGCCCAACAAGGAAATTCGGGAGAAAAAAATATTAATGAACCTAGGCCTCGAATTCCTTCCTTTTATATGACAGAATGAGCATCTAATCCGTAGTTTTTTAGATAAACACGAACACACATACAGACAGACATGGCGGGGGACTTCATTTTATACTCTACTACCGGATGTCATCATCTCGCTCCGGGTGAAAGGGCTACCACAAAGGGTGAATTTAGTTTACATCAAGAAAGGAACTCCTGTACCAAATTTCAAGTTTCTAGGTTCTGTAGTTTTAGCTGTGCGTTGATATATAAGTCAGCAAGTAGGTCATTCAGGTTTGTCTTTTATATATATAGATACTAGCTGTGCCCCGCGGTTTTACCCACAGCGCACCCGTTCCCGTAGTAAATACGGGATAAATAATATCCTATATCCATCTCCTGGTTCTAAACTACCTCCCCACCAGTTTTCAGCCAAATCGGTTCAGCTGTTCTCGAGTTATAAATAGTGTAACTAACACGACTTTCTTTTATATATATAGATGTATTTATGTTAAAGGTTACGCAGTAAAAAAGGGTTTACAAACAAACAAAAAAATATAAATTTACAAAAATATTTATTTCACACATCACATTTCAGCCTATATCAAGTACAGGATAACAAACACACATTTTTATTGAGTTCAGTCCAAACTTAACAATAAAATCTATAATAAAAAATTGACTTAGAACATTTTGTTGTCTAATAAAAACATGTGTCCGTTTTAAAAATTTGTTTCAATGCAACAGTAACTCAGTAAGTGAGATCTTATATGAGTTGCAATTACATTTCAAATACCTTAGTAATATAATGATAACTAACTAATGATAGGGTCGATTCATATTATGTACACAACAACATTGAAATACGTCAACACATGACACTTTTTTACATTTTTACAACTATGACATCATCAATGTAACACAAAAGACAGTTGTTATTACAGTACACATTTTACAACGGTAATGTGTTCAAATTATTGACATTAATGTCATTAAAATCCTGTTGGAATGACAATTGTTATTCATACAACATTCATGATACTATAGTTTTTGTTTAAAGCATTTTTTGATTGTCAAATCGTGACAATATACACGGGAGGAACGGCAGCACAAGGCTGCTAGTATTTTAGTGCCTTATTCATAAATGCTTATTAACAGCATTGTAGATATCAAATAGTTTGTCCCTTTCTGATATACGCTATTTTCTAAAGGGTAAAACGATACAAAACACTTTATGACAGTTAATTGAAACGTACTGTTGAGTGTCTCGCGACAGTGCAGGGAGAGACGCTGACGCTCTCGCTTCACCCACCTCCTGATGAAGGTCACCGAATATGACCGAAACGTGTTGAGGGACACTCAACAGTAACCTCCGTCGTACGTAAGTTCCCGTTTTAACAAATAATAACTTTAAAACAGTGTTTTAAGTTAGGAACGTTTATAAAGAAGGCGGTTAGTATTTACCATACAAATGCATTGCTTAATGACATTTCTTATTTCTTTACTCGTTCCTTCAATATGAATAGATCCTATATGCTCAACATAATAACACTTTGATTTATAAGTATCTAAATTTTATATTTAAAGCAATTAATTTACAAAGATTTGTCTTAACTTAATCATTTTTACAAGAAACGTTTTTACACTAAAGTATATTATGTTGAACACAATCCTATGAGCTAATGTAATATGTAATTAATTAATAATAATGTTATTATAATGAGGTATTAATAAGTTTATAAATAACATTTTTTTAGATTTAATTATCCACGTCACTATAATGTCACAACACAACATTATCAATAAAAACGATTGTAGTTGTTCACAAAATGACTGTACCGTACAAACGGAATACAACATGACTTCTCTAGATGCCTTTTCAAGTTATTTTCTTAAATAAACACTGATTTATCAGTACTATTTTATACAAAGTTTTTTTTTACCAAACATCTATACTAATATAATAAAGCGGCTTTGTTTTTTTGTTCCCGCGCTAATTTCAGAAACTAGCTTTCAACGTATATTGTATAATTATGTATAGCATTCAATGGGAATGTTATAGGCTATTTTTCATCGCGAAATTACCTCGGGAACGGGCGCAATGCGAGTAATACCGCGGGGCGCTACTAGTTGCTATATAGAATGAAGGTTTATCATAAAATATCACTTAATTAACACAAATGATACCTGACGTAAACAAACATAAATTAGGTCGTCACTTCATTACAACTACAAATATATTCCCTGCGATTTCACCCGCAGCACATGTTCCGGTTCGAATTACGGCATAAAAAGTATCACAAGCCCGTCTCTAAATTTCATCAAAATCGGTCCAGTGGGTTAGAAGACAGTAATAACGTAAGAGAGGTAGAAGATATATTTTGAGCATATCAATTAGGATTATAAAATGTTGGTCGTGTCGTAACGTGTGCCTCAGTAGAACTATGGCTTAACTTACTCAATAAATACCTAATTACAACCAAATTGTAGTACATACATACAAACGTGACACTTAGTAAAGTACTAAGTGACACTTACACCTCTTTCTGTGTTTTAAATGACAAGCGAAGTACACATAAAACCTGCGGTTACAATCAATCTGTGTAATTGTAAAGTAACCGTTTCAAAACTTAGAAACCATTATGAGTTCGTGAGGGTTACCTTAACCAACTTATAGCTATAATAATAGTTACAAGTATTATTTACAAGAAACATAATCCCTTCTTCCGGTTACTAGTGAAAAATTAAACTCTACTCACTTTTATGTAATTGTAATACTATTGAGCGAAATTATATAAAATAGTGTTAATTGTTCTTGCAAATACAATTAAAACTATTTAAAAATAATGTTTTCATAGACAGTGTTTCCATTTTAATATAATGTCAAATAGAAATAAACAAAAGTCAATATACTTAAGTGATTTTATGAAGTCATTAACAAAATATTTTATTTGGTGAATTTCCAACCCGATAAACACAAAAACATAGTGATTTGGCACTATGCAAAATTGATCACATACATAAAGTTGCGCCTGCGCTGGTCACCAGCGCTCACCAGCGCAGACCAGCGCTGGTCCAGTTGCTATATCTCATGAGTGCCCCTGAGCTTGTTATGTATTGAGACTTAAGAGTGCATTCTTTTAGTCAATAGATTGAAATAAGTAAAGTATCATCGCTTAGTATAACCGCGTTTTCACATAAGTTCGGTTTTTTGATCCGTACCCAAGCTAATGGTTGAAAATGATAATGAACAGTCACTATTAGGTCGAAAAACCGACCATGAGTGCTCTGGATAATGTCAAACATTTGCTCGCTCGCTCTTTAACTAAATGATAGATCGAGCAAGCCATGTGATTTTTAAACCATTTAGTTAAAGCACTAAGTAAAAACGCGCCTTATAATTATAATGTATTACTAACCGTAAAGGCCTCCACCCATTCCCGACACTCAAATATCAATTTGAAGCCAACAGATGGTAGCATCTGTATTATCCCAACAACGGGATGGTACGGGCTAAGGGTACGTTTTCATTGAAGTGGGGTGGAATTATGCGGACCTCAAACCACCAAACAGAACGCATGGAAATCGTCAAACATCGCATTTGACATTGTCAAAATCATTTCATTGTGATTGGTCGAATGAGATCCGCCCCGATTCAGTGGAAACGCACCGTAACAATCAGTAGTCCATCAAACAATACCTACATAACATTACATTCTCTCAGTCAACTCTAAACTCTATTACAAAAACCTGGAGTGTGTTCTCGAAGAAGTAGGTGAAAAGCTGCTATCAGGTAATGTACTGGCGTCCCCGTATACCGGGGATGACGGGCCCGTTGAAGAATACGGGGAGCGGGACCATGTGCGGGGACGGGCCGCCGGCGGGGACGGCGGCGGGGGCGGCGCGGGGACCACCGGCGACGGCAGCCGGATCAGGGCTTTACGGTTCAACCGGGACTGGACTGGGGAAAGAAATGATAATGTTAGTAGTAATGTAACGTAAGCAACCAGTAATTTAAAAGTAGATAAAATCTCGCAATAGCTGACAAAGTGAGATTCAAAATAACAAAGGGTGGGTGCTGCTATATAATTATACTAGCAGCGCCCCGCGGTTTTACCCGTGTTGTATCCGTTAACGTGGAAATTTCGGGATGAAAATGCTCGAAATTCCCACACATGGATGTGGCAATCCATTACAACAATAATTATTCAAATCTCATTAATAGTTTTCGAGATAAGCGTGGACAAACAAACAAAAAACCTCTTCAGCTTTACCACGTAAGTATAGATGTATAGATAACAAATAAAACACTCACTGTACATATAGGCGGCGGCGACGGCAGCCATGGTGAGGAGGGAGGAGGAGTAGGGCGCCAGCAGCGCCAGCAGCGCGGCCAGCAGCGAGCCGCACGCCGCGTCGCACGGCCGCGCCACGTCCACGCGCACCTCCTGCGACGTCAGCTTCGACTTCACGCTCACGTACCCAATGCCGCATGTCGAAGCTTCGTTTGACACTATTACTGTCATTTCACCTGTAACACAAGTTATATGTGACGCATTAGGCAAACGCGGTGAAGACTCTTCACTGCCCAGCAATGGACATTACAAGCTTTTACTTTACTTTATGTAACGTTATTAATAGATAGTCGTTATTCCATCGTGGATAATACATTATAGGAGAATTATAATGGAAAATAGATAAACCATTGGATACAGATAATACGAACATCGCAACATATATCGACCGCTAAAGGGTGAAGCAGAAAGCAAGCAAGAAAAAACCTGTACTTACCCGGTTGACTATCAATATCCAATTTCAATCCCGGTGACGTCACCAGTTTCACCAACGATATAGCCTTCGGGTGGCCTATGATCGTGAACACCGCCGGCGGAGTGAGGAGTGACACTTTGGTAGAGGACACTCTTATTGGCGGGAGTAACATCACGCGGGTGCACGTGCGAAGCATTCCCCACTCGGCGCAGAGTTCCACGTCTGATGCGACGGAAGATGGTGATGATAGTATGCGGCAGCCGATTTGATCTAGAGACAGTAAAACAAAAGTGTATGGTGGAAAATATTTGCTTGAACTTAAGATGTCGATCACGATGTTCACAAAAAGTTTATATTGGTTCAATTTGTTAAAAATATTGGTCGCGACGATTATTTTTGTTGATAATAAATAAACTTCGTTCCATCCGGGTGTCCCTTGACACCTCTCAAGTTTTTTTACACGTTATTACACATTAAAATAAAATAATCTTTATCCAGTTTCGGGGGTCAGTTTTATGAGAGGAATTTGTTTTCTAAAATACGTTTTACATATGAAAAACAGTGGCAAACACTTTTGCAAGATTTTAAGTTTTAACTTAATACTCTTCAACGCAATGCCATCAATGACCTTAAAAGCCTTTGCTCAGCAGTGGGACATTATGGGCTTGTACACGTTTTTACACTTGTTTTTGTATTTACTTAAATTATCACACAAATACTAATCAACACATACCATTAACGATATCTATAACCGGCTCAGCTGTATGCGGTTGTTTAGTCAAGCACGTGAAGGGTAGTTCGACTTGCACGCCATCTAACGCGTACCGCTGTTCTTCAGTACAGAGCGACGGGCCGGCAGAGAGACCGTCGGCGGAGAATGACAACGGGACGAGGGTCGACGGCCATTCACCGGGCAGGAACGACATCTGAGGAGGTACAAGTGAGTTTTAGACTGCCTTAAACCCTTTGACATACCCTTACGATTGAAACAACCGGGACCGACTGCTTAACGTGCAATCTATAACTTACATTCACAAAGACATTAAATTAACTAATTGACGTATTTTTTCATACATTAAACGTCAAAAATCACTCATTAACCTCTGTTAAGTTATTTGTTGACTGTAAATTCGGCAGCAGTGACTTACTTATGTTCAGATCACTCTTAAACTAACTTGTACAGTGGTAAGAAGTAGGTTCGAATAGTTTAGCGGCCCTGGTGTCGAAGTTTTTAGACTGCCTAAAGGCTTCCGACATGGTCTAGCGATTGAAACGTAAGTCACCTTGTCCAAGGGCAACTGATGTATAGTGAGAGTGGCGTGCGTCCGGTCCTGGCGCAGCGTGTGGCGCTGCGCGGCGGCGCGCGCCAGCAGCGCGAGCGAGTGAGAGGCGCCGGGCGCGAGCGAGACGGACGCCGGCGCGCGCCAATTAATGCCGTCCAGGCACAGCGCCCAGCCCGCCGTCGCTGCAACAACGGAGGCTCGGGTAATGGATAACCTGTAGCTATGTCTAAAATCCACACCGTTAGAGGCCAACCTTGCAACGCTAAAATGCAGGCCAAAGTCTAAATCTCTTGTATCTTTTATCTCTTCCTTTAATAAAGAAATAGAAAAAGAGGGATGTTGTTAAAGTAAATAAAAACGTTTGGCTTGGTGTGCTTGTTAGTAGGATAAAAGTTACAATAAATACTAATAAAAAAAAAGCAAACTCGCTTTTTAGTTGCTTGTTTTAATTAACCATATTTGGTTATGGTTATGGTTTTATATTTGATATCTATAAGATTTCAAGTCCTTCAATCATTCTAGCGGAATTTCACTAGCTACTTTCACTCCAATATTTCCCCGAGAAACTACTTTTTCTGTGGCGTTGCTTGAACCCGTCTATACAAAATGTATAGAAGAAACAACCCCATTAAAACCGTTATCTTACCGACAGTAACATCTCCCTTAGCATCAGTCCCCGCGACCCACACTTCGTCTTTAACAGTGACTCCGCTACTCGTTGCTTCGAATGTCATGAAAGCTCCCGCCGGATCTAAGCCCTTTATGATAATTTCGGGCCCGTGAACACTGCGGAGAAAGAATATGGTGTGATGTGAAATGTATTAGATATATTTATATATGGATTAAATTGACAAATGGAAATCTTAAAAAAGTCGTTCATAGTAATACATTTCAAATTAGGTTAGTAACACAGAACAGAACGTTGAAATTAACTTCTATAGTAAGGATATTACATTGGTTGGCTGGATTCTATTTACCGTTTATTTAAACAACACAAACTTTGCGTTTGAAAAATATGTTAGCAAACCGATACGGGCTGGAAATAGCAAAAAGCTAAAAGATATTTTCCAAGTGAATACGTGGATAGTATAGTATAGGTGTCGTCACCTGTCGGCGGGCGGGCGCACGATGTACGGCAGCGGGCCGGCGGCCGACACGTTGGCGTGCGGCGCCAGCAGCGCGCGGCCCGCGCCCGAGCGCAGCACCACCACCACTCCCTCGCCGCCCGCCTGCGCCGTGCAGTATACCGGGACCGACACTTGCACGTGGATAGCCTGCAGTGGAATAAAAATACTAAATGTATTAAAAAAAATCATATTCATAAATATCATATCAACACATGCTTTTATATAAACAACAAACACTTCTAGCGCACCGATAGTTATTCCACTTACCGACTCCCTGTATATATTATTCCTGTCATCTCTATGTTGCGCTACAATCACTCCGTAGCCCGGTCTCTGCGCCTTAACTTCACCATTACTGGTTAATTCAAACGCACCATCTTCATACGCCTTCCAATTGCCTCTGGGTAAAGCTTTTAGTCTGATATTAGAGCCGACGGCAATGGCAAGACGGTCGCCTGAAAAGAGAATGTATATTAAGAGGAATAATGTACAATTGATTTCTGTATAAAAGAGATAAGTAAATGAAAAAAGTTAATGAGATATAATGTACAATTTGTTTCTTCAAACGTGACTAAAATTTCCACTGATGCAAACTAATACATAAAAAATTGTATTGTATTTTTGTACTAAGGAAATAGCATTATTTCCTAGTGTATACAGTGTGTTGCAAATGTATTGAAACATATTCTATTTTCAAGCAATAGGTAAAGTCATTTAATCGTATTTAAAAGAAATACCTTATTCGTAAACGCTCTTTAACTAAAATACTGTTATAAAGTGTTCTGTCTCTTTTGCGGTTCGGAAAATATCATACGTCAGAAAGGGACAAATCATTTGATAGCTAGAATGCTGTTCATAAGCATTTATGAATAAGGCCCATAAACTAGATTTTTGAGACGTTACCTTGACTTAATTCTTGTTGTTCTCCGTCGATGAATGTACGAATGTCTGATATACCGAGGATTTCTATTGTACTGTCCCACGATCGAGTTTCAGCTACCTGTTAGGTAAGAAAATAAGTAATTTTAAATTACCAAAACAAATACATTTTAACCACCTTCAATGTTTTGAATTGAAACTACGTTTACGGATACACTTCGCTTTTATTTTACACTAGCAGCGCCCCGCGGTTTTACCCGCGTTGTGCCCGTTCCCGTGGGAATTTCGGGAATTTTTTTACATAAAAACCTTCCTCTTGAATCACTCTACCTATTACAAAAAACCGCATCAAAATCCGTTGCGTAATTTTAAATATTTAAGCATACAGACAAATAGACAAAAAGACACGAAACAGAGACGACTTTATTTTATACTATGTAGTGATTTTTATCTGACGTTTCGGCCCCCTTACAGGAACCGTGGTCACAGAAGAATGTCTGACTGAGTCTTCTGTGACCACAACACGTTTCAATTCAAAATGAGTAGTGTTCGCTTAAACTAAAGAAACCAGCACCTTCAATGCGTTACAAACATGTTATTGAAAACCGGAACTTAATTAAACCGTTCTTAATAAATGTGGACATTGAAAATCATATCATTTTAAACTTTACAGTAATATAGGTTTACATCAGACTAACACATGGGATACATTTTATCCCGAAATTCCCGTAGGAACGGGTACAACGCCAGTAGACCGCGGGGCGCGTCTCGTAACGAATAAAATGTGATAGGATAATGAAGTAAATACTAACTTGTCCCAAATTCCTAACTCTGACGTCGATGACGATCACTCCAGGCTTCAGAGGAACCACTCTCACTGATAGGCCTTCAGCCACTGATCGTTCAAGTTTATCTGAAATTATTTGAAAATTAATTAAATTACTATGATACCTGTTTCGCTATTATGCTAATAGTCACACTAATATCACGCTATTATCTCTATCTATCTAGTTACAGTTGTTTTATTTCATGAGCACCTATAGACTTAGACACACGTCTTTGTGTGTGTACGTAACTATCGGTACCGTTGTAAGATCATTGTCTTTGTGCATTTGACATAACTCACTGTAAATAACTTATCTCCGTTTATTCATACTTTCCATGCTGATGATACTTCATAGACAACTTTGACGCATAAATGCACACTAAATATGCACGTACAATTACATACACAAGTATGGCTCACGGGCATTCGTGGGATAAAACATATGTACAACACCATAACTGTGAAAACTTTAAGAGAAAATCATTATTACAATTAGCTTCCTTACCATCGAAATGTGTGGTATATAGTCTGGCTGCAGAAGGATCTCTAACCGAGAAGCTGACGCGCGGCGGCGGCTGCAGTGCGGCCAGTGCAGCCGCGGGCAGCGGCCCGGCTTCTAACCACAGCGGCGTCGGCGAGCCCACCAGTACTGTCTGACTGCCCGCGCGGACCCTAACTGATGATATGGGGATCACCTGGAATATAACCGGTATTTTTAGGAATATATCAATCTTTTTCGGAACTATACTGTTCCGCTACTGGGCAAGGGTCATCACCAAACATCGCTAACCATCTCTATCTTCCGCCTTTCTCAGTGATATATATATCCATCAAAAACGTAACTTGTAAAAAAAACAAGTTTCGCTATGTACTCAGTTCCTCTACGGTAAAAAGTTGTGACAAGCATGTAATACTAAGTCGATTAATTTATTCATTTATTCAGGCTCTACTTCAACATCTTATAGTGACCATATTATTCAATTTATCAAAATCTTTTAAGTTTTAAATTATAAGTAATAACATTTATATGTTTACGATGTAAAATAATATATACAAAGAATATTTTACCACGTACAGAAAAGGTACTTTACTAAAATCGGATCAAACCATGCTACAAAAGCTTACCTCGATCTCTGATTCAGCGGAGGCCATTTCAACGTTTCCGATATCAGTAGCGACCAGCTTCACACGCGCTGTGCCCATTGACACACCGTGCACCGACCCAGATGGAGATACCTGGAATAAACAGACATTAGTCAAAAATTACTACGTAGGAACATTCATGAAACATAGCGATGGTAAGTAGTAAGTAAACTGGTAATTTTTTGAACCGGTTTGACGATAGTACGCGTAGAACTTTATGAAAAAGGTTCAATTCCTTTCAACCGTTTTTTTTGTCCCACCCAATGTATATTCCACTTTATGGTTTGCGGGGTATACCGTAAAGTGGGGTACAAGCCGTAGACGTGCAAAACCCACTTTATCCCCGTTCGCGGTGGGAATTTCCGAATCATAGTAACCTAAAACCTTCCTATTGAATTTATTTCTACTAAATGCATATAAAAAATATCATTCGAAATAGTAGTTTATGCAACTGTCATATAATGAAGGGTATTAAAACACGAGTGTGAGTTTATGAAACGAGCACAGCGAGTTTCATAATAGTAACGAGTGTTTTAATACCCGTGTTATATGCAGTTGCATACACTACTTTATCTTCACTAATGCAATTAATCAAACAACAAGAGTAAAAGCTGACAATAGTTTTTCACGCGTACGTGTATTGTCACAGTGAACTTGCCGCCATTAAAATCTAACCAATGAGAGCGCAGCTCGCGCAGGGCCAATCAGGAGCGAGCGCGCGATGTTATAATGAGATTTTACGATATCGATGTGGATATTATACCATCATGTGAAATTGAGTGTTTTGTTGTCTGCGCTATAACAGTAGTAATTATAAGTCAAGTATTGGAAACATAAGTAGAATGTTACAACATTAGTGTAGATAAACTACTTTTTAAAACATGCTCTACGGGTATATTGTATAGTATAACATAATCGGATACCTCGATATACCCGTGTCCCGTGAGCCCCTCGTAGTGCAGCGAGGCGAGGTGCGCGGGCGGGCCGCCCACGTGCCGCAGCTGCAGCCGCCCGCCCGGCGGCACGCGCGCCGCACTCGGGGTGATCGCCAGCGGCGGGAACACTATCACCTGCGGGCACAGTTGTCAGTGTTATCGCATCAGAAAGCATTTCGCCATAAGCTATAATTGAATTTTTAATTAAAATAGATAATTTGTGTGTGAAAAGTGAATCTTAAGATTATTATTAATAAAGATTGTTACATAAAGATGGTTATTAATTATTGTCTACATAATAATATTTCCCCATTTTTGTTTTTAACTAAATATCTAGGCCAGAAAATATACTACTGTTTTATTAATATGTTTAATGTAGCACTGATATTTTTTCCATAGTTTTACCTATTTCGTAAAATATATCAATTGCATTACAGTGTCATTTCACTATTTTTTTATTATGTCATTTGCCATTAAAATAGCACATGTAAAGCCGCCGTACCTCCATATCGTGGCTCCAGACGCCGGCGGCGGCGGCCCGCACGCGGCCCGCGCCCTCCCGCAGGCCGCACAGCGTCCCGTTGCTCACCGCGACGTCTCCGCTGGCGCGGTACTCCGGGCTCTTGGTGGTGCTCAGGTACCGGTGCGACACGCCCTTCACGAGCGCGGAGATCGGCACGCAAGACCCGACGCCTATCGCGCGAGCGGTTGACACTTCCACTGTTAGGATTTCTTCTACGGTTATCTGAAATGTGTTTATTTTTTATTGTAATGCTTTCAAAATTATTCAGTTTAGCAAACCAAGTCTTAAGTTTCGGATGAAAACGAATTTGAGAATCGTGTAATGGTGTAATAGGTGTAATGTATGGTGGAAAAATCGTATGAAAATTCGTTCAGTGGTTATTAAGATAATTTATTACATAGACAGGGACAGCTTTTTGGAAGTGTGTTTTATAATGCGATAGACAGTTACCTCGAGCAGCACGCGCTCGGGCGGCAGGCACGCGTCCGTCACCCGCACGTCGTACACGCCGGGCCCGGGCGCGCTCAGCGTCACCCGCCCCTCGACGACAGCCGCCGCGCTCGTGTCGCCCGCCTCGGCGCGGTACCGCCCGCTACCACCACTCACCGAAGACAACCCGCTCAAAACGTCGCCTTCCCATGCTACATTTACCTGAGGATTGAGATGGATTAGTAGGAGGGTATGAGTGTCTTTTAACCGTAGCATAGCTAACTGGCAAGGTACAAAGCGACTGCTATGTTAGGTAAGAATAAAAGATCTTGAAAATAAATAAGCAAACCTTATATGTAAGAAATGTTAGTTAGAATTGTCTAATCTAGTAGAAAAACATAACCCCAAGTGAAATAATTCCTTGGGAATAGGTATAGGAAATATACCTTGTTGTTAATATTAAGCTTATAGAACTTCAATTAAGTTTCCTATAAGTCACCTTACATTTTATAAAAGTCTTCTTCATCGAGTGGATGGTCAACCTGACCAATCCTGGTGTCAGAGTTATTGAGCCGCCAAAGGCCTCTGACATGGCTCATGTAACGACTACTATCCGTAGAAAATAACCGGGGCCGACGGCTTAACGTGCCCTCCGAAGCACGAAAAATTATAAAAGTACTTCAAATTAAAATAACATTGAACTTACTAGGGCCCATGCTTTAAAAAAATAAGTAGAAATTCTTTAAAATACTAACCTTAATAGGATCGCACTTTAACGGCGCGACTACTTTGGCCTGTATACTAGCTGTAGCGTCCGGAATGGATGCTTTTAATACTCCGCTCCAACCGATAGCCTTGTCTTCTGCTACCACCGTCTACAGACAAACAAATAATATTAATTAGTTTTTAATTTCTGTAAGATTAAGATTAGGTGCATCGATCATTGGGCTGTACAGTCAAGTCAAAGATTTAACTCAAATACCAAATGTATTTTGCAATTTGATCGTGCTTAAGTTTATTTTATCAAAATTCTATACATTTTAGAGAAAGATAATGAAGTGAACAAACCTGATAATATTTAGAAGGCACTGGCACAGGTGCGTAATCGGGATGCGTTTCAACAAACAGACGATCAGTAGATCTGTACTCTATCCCTCCGTGATAAGGCTCAGTATCCCACGACACTTTCGGGCCGCGTTCGTCTAATAACTCTCGGCTTATAGAGTCGAATAACGTCACTTTTATTGGTACTTCTTGACCGGGTCGAAGCCAAACTCTGTGGAAGAATATTTTTTAGTAAAGTTCACACATTTTTGTAAAAATGCTGAAGCATTCACCGTGAAAGTCAGCCCATGAAAACGCAAAGCATTCTTAAAACTTTGTCATATTTAAACTTCTATAATGACACCCACAGACGTGACAGAATTGTAAAATTTTATAATTTGACAATGTTTTAACGTGTGTAGAGCATAACCTTTGAGGTGAACAGTTGATGATAAATGGTATTATTATTACTCGTAGAATTAGTGTCTACTTAGTTACCTGTGTCCACTACACTCGGCCGGAGTGTCGGGCGGCTCGAGCCTTACTCGCGCGACACTCGGCGCGCAAGCCGCCTCTAATGACACTGATTCAGGTTCTTCGTCAGAATGGGAAGTCAGCTCTACACGAGTTTCGCCTTTCTGTAGAGTAAAATCAATGACCCTGTATTAATTTGGTGAATTGACTACTTTATCTGACTAACGGTAATATAATATGTTCGTTAAAAAGATCACGAGTCCGTACGCTGTTAAATGACTGTTCAATACAAAAAAAATATGTTAAATACAAAGTGTTGTTTCATAACTTTAATTTCAATATGTTACAATTATCCGGGCTCCAAGCAGTAAGTCACAATTTTTATTATGTCCCTTGTAACTAACTAGCAGCCTAGCAGCACACCGCAGTTATATCTGCGTTGTAACTTTTACCCAGACTTTTTTAATGAACCATAACCTTTTTCTTCAAAGTGGCTATCAAAAAACTAATAATAGTTTCCAAATGCGAAAACTACTCTCTTCGAAACAAACTATTCAGCTGTATTATATTAATAGAGAAATTTAGAAAACACTCAATTAAAACGTATAAACTCACCCTATGACATTTGAGTGTGAAGAGCGCGGCGTCCGGATGACTGTGCGGCCGCAGTCCGTCGCGCGCAGTCAGCTCGGCGGTACGCGGGTCAGCGGACGATCCTATCAGCACTTCACCTTCTGCTATTACCTGTGGAAATGAGAATATTTTATAATGTTATAAGCGTAAAGTATCCTCTTCACTAACGGATTATCGTCTGTGAACGTCATATAATTATCCATGCAAGGCATTTACACAATCGTCGATTACGCGAATTTCCCTTTGATGCATGCTACCGATCGAGTAACAACTAACAAGAGATCAAAAATTCACCGAGATCGCGATAAGGAAAACCTATCTTGAATCACGATCATTTGGACTCAGTTTTAGTGAATCAATTTTGGAGTTTCTCGTGAACAAGGATTAAGTTGATTTATCGAGTTCAGTTGTAACGGTGAAATTGGGGCTTAGTGAGTAGAAGATACGGACCGGTACGCTGGCGTGCGGCAACAGCGCCACCCTGTCGGTATCAGGCCACAGTCTGACGGGCGCGGCGCGCACAGCCACGCGCGCCGCGTCGCCCGCGCGGCCCAGCGACACGCGCAGCGAGCACACGCCGCGGGATGAGAACCAGCTTGATAGCACGCAGCAGGCGCCTTCTGCAGTGCCAAATATAATCGTTAAAGTACTCACAGTTCCCTGCGCTACCCGCTTAGAACCCGTTCCTAAGTGTCATTACGCACTGTCGACTAGTCGCCGGCGACTCGGTCGCTGGCGACTGTGACTTACTACAGTTTAAATAGGTGGTTACGCACTTGGTCGTCGGTCGCCCAGGCGACCCGGCCTATGTTTTGGTCGCCCGAGCGACCGAGTCGCCGGCGACTAGTCGACAGTGCGTAATGACACTAAAGAAATTATGGAGTTAAATGTAGCTTATACACAGAGACAGATTACATTCTGAAAAAACTTCTGTGTAAGAAAGTGAAACAGACTGGAGTTGCTTTCGCATTAACGACACTAACGCAGTTTTACCCAGATTAACCTGAATATACTATAACTCTTTTCTAACGAGGAAGACCTACCAATCGGCTCGACCCACGTTGCCGCGGTAACGTTATGAGGTTCCGGTCCTTCCAGCAATGTAACCGCAAAAGCAGCGCAATCACATCTATAACAAATAAAAAAACTTGAGAGGTGTCAAGGGACACCCGGATGGAACGAAGTTTATTTATTATCTACAAAAATAATCGTCGCGACACCACACTCTTCAATGCGAAATAGAAAGCCGAAACGAAAATATCTAGCTTGCTTTCTATAAGAGAGAGAGAGAGACAGACAGAGAAACATGTGCACGCCAGAAAAAGACAGACAGAGAAACATGTGCGCCGCGCATGTTTCTGTGTCTGTCTCTCTCTGGCGTGCGCAAGTTTCTCTGTCTGTCCCTCTCTGGCCTAAAAAATGTAGTTACCATTTTTTCCGTATAGCCCCCTTTCGCAACGCGCGATAAGGAACTTCGTTCCAATAACCCAATGTATAACAAGCAGCACTATTAGTTCTACGCTTACGTTTTATTTAATAGATAATAACTACACAGCATAACAATGGAGCAATGCGTAGCTCTATTACAAAGGCACCATTATTTCGAAAAACATAAAAGTACTACAATGAAATTTTCCACTGCAGGGTGTCCTCTCATTTCACTGAAGATACAAACTTAGGATGTTCCTATTTAATGTTTGTGTTAAACGTAACATTAACATCTCCACATAGTAGTATTCGCCTGTAATATTTCTCACAGGCAAATGCCTTTCACCATACTGAAAATGATGAGCATGTTATCAATATACTTGCCTAATACGGGTTGGTGACCCGAGCCATGTAAGACTTAAAAACCTACTGACCTATGAAAGTTGTAAAGTTCCCCCGTGACCGGATGTGTGGCGGTGAGCGCTACGTGCAAGTAGTGCGGGCGGCCGACACGCGCCAGTCCTGACGACGACACCTGCACCAGCTCCAGCGGGGCTGAGTATACTCTGCGGACAGACAATAATAACAAGTTGTTCAGCAACTTTAAACTAAAGTAAACATGACTTAGTTAATTAATAAAAACGATAAACTTACCTTCCCGTAGCCCTGACATAAGGATACTTCTTCAATTGTACTTTGATTCCGATATCGCCCACGCTCCGCACAGTGACAACACCGCTGGGTGTGACAGAGAGATCTCCATTCGCTGTCTCGCTCTCCGACCAAACTACTTCTTCGTCGCCGCCGCCGCGGTGTTTTAGAGGGATGTCTCTGAAAATGTCATGTAAATTAGTAAACAGTAGCTTATATCTAAATTATAAAGCTTTATATCTTTTGAGAGCAGTTCTTCAATGTATAGTGGTTTATAGTCAATTCAATAGTTTTGTTTGTCACAAAATTGAACATGTTATAGGGGTTCGTATTTTGTCCACATGTAAAAGCAGTATAATTAAACGAATTTTTTGTCCACTTTTTATTACGTTCATATATCTAGATAGCCTAACCAAAGTTATTTTATCAAAAAAAAACTAAAAATTGATAAATCAACTGTTGAACAAAGAAAATGATAGTAACATGTTACTTACTGAATATTATTAGTCCAAGCCATAAATAATTCAGGTGGGACTATTTCTAAGGGCTCCACAACCACTGCTGATACTTGACCTTCAATCTAAAATTATAATAAGATGATTAATACTAGTAACTTAATGATTGGAACAGAAAGTTATGAGTTAATAAAAGAGAACTAGTAACGCGTAGCGGGTTGACCCTCGATGTACCTTTCCCACTGGATATTTGGGCTAGCATAGAACTGGCATGTAAATCTCTTATCATGCAATTAGTTTTTGGATTTGTCACAGTCAGAACATACATGGCCAGGGACACTGCTTTAAATATGAGTAACTTGGGTAAGGCATAGTAACAATACCATTAGTCTTTTTTAAACTTACACGATTTGAACACATAGTAAACTGCAAGGAGGTGCAATCCCCTCGAAACGTCGGGAAATAAAAAGTATAATTATAACTTGCTTTATTAACTTTCTAACGCGAAAAAACCCATTTCCTTAAAAGTTAAAACAACTTACCTTCTTCGATAATAACTTCCCAGAAATAGAATGCAACTTCGCCGTAACGGTAAAACCTCCGGCATTGTTCGCCACTGCATCAGTTAAAGTTCCGTTCTCTGTAGACCTGATCAGATCCACATTTGCTTCTCCGTCTACAGTCAAACGTATCAAAATCTCACTGCCAGAGGTTAGCAAATGACCTTCCGCATCCAAAACTGCACAATGTATGATAAATGGATCTCCTCTGATCAGCAAATTTGGAGGTCGTAACGTAACTCTAATACTGTGAGGTTCCACTACTGATAGAGTAGCAGTCGCTACTTCCGTTGAACCTGATAGCAGTTGAACTGTTGTTGTTCCTATTTCGGAGCCTCGAATCAAGCTGACAGCGTCTTCAAGTACAGCTACAGATGTTTCCGGAACTTTTAGGTAGTAAAGTGTTTCGGATATGTCTTGTATTGTTAGACGGCCGGCTTTTGCTCTGACAACCCTGGAAATGAAGAAATTATATCATTTGACATTATGAAATACTCTTATTAATACCTATTACAATAGTGAAGTTTAAGACAGGTATTGGTTTACATCATTATTCTTTGAAAAATAAACATGGTCTTGAAATGTCTTTCTCATAGACTGAATTTTTGTTGTCTTGCACAATATTTGTATGAATTTGGATGACCAACGGAAATTGAGGAAATCTCAACTTAAATACAAATTAAATAACTTATTCTTTAATAACTAAGTTCTGCTATTCAATACATATTACAATAAACCTTACCTATATCTCAAAGTATCTCCCATCGCAATCAAAGCAGTTGCAGGCATCAACACCACACTAGCTATAACTTGCACTTTGCAGTTAGTACAGATGTGTCCAATACAAGCCGTCACTCGCGACTGACCCATAGCCTGACCATAGAGCAGTATAGAGTGGGAGTAGAGACCTTGGGCTTCTAGCTCTGTAACTCCTTTTGGGGCTTCGTAGTCTGTTCCACTCCATGGTACTAAACTGGTTTGCAATAGGGTGAATAAAACACAATAGTATTAAAGTACAGTGTAAGTTATAGAGGTAAAAAAAAGGGGTGGTTTGCATAAGAAATCTTAAATGTATTTAGTGTGGAAGCTGTTCATTAAATATTTTATTTTATATTGCAAGAAATAGAATAGTATTTTAAATGAATGTCTTTTGTTCAATAAACATAACATTAAATTAAATTAAGAATGCTTGTGCCTTCAACCCTTCATTGAGTTGTTTTGTCTAATTGTCTAAAATACTTTCAGCAAATCTTTCAAATAAAATAAATCAAAATTACTGAATCTGCAAGAATTATGGAGTATATTTATGAGTATTTCAAGCCAAAACTATTGGTAAAAATTGATTGGCAATCATTTAAATCAGAATTAAACATAAACTTGACTAAAATAAAAGCTAGAAACAACTATATTATGTTTTATATTGCAAAATGAATAAAATTACTTACTTGACTAAAAGAGCATCTCCAGCACTACTTCCAATATTCTCAATACTCCAGGTAAAGCTCACGCCTTCTAGTGTTGTGAATTTGTTTCCTACAAAAAGACCACAACATATTATCTTACTAGCAGTGCCCCCTGGTTTTACCCGCATTGTGACCGTTCCCCTTCCAAATATGTGTATAAAACATAGTTTATGACTTTCCTCTTAAATATAGCTACCCAATACAAACATAATTATTCGAATCGGACTGGTAATGTCAGACATTAGGCCAAATTACAAAAAGAAATACAAGCAGCGCCCCGCGGTTTTACCCGCGTTGTGCCCGTTCCCATAGGAATTTCGGGATGAAAAATAGCCTATAACCTTCCCGTTGAATGTGGCTATCAATTACAAAAAGAATTATTCAAATCGGACTGGTATTTCCCGAGATTAGCTCGAACATACAAACAAACAAACTAACAAATTTTACCTCTTTATAACATTAGTATAGATTAGTATTTAGATGTGAATATGAAGTATACATCTTTAAAAAACATGACAAAATCCTGCTCTGCTGGTACTATAAATTAAAAAGCATTCATAAGAATGTATGTCTGTTTGTTACTCTTCCACACTAAACTATTGAATGGATGAAGATGAAACTTTAAACAATAATATTGCTTATACATCATTATAACAGAAAGGATTTTTTATTGCTCCCATAAATGAGTACAACACCCAGTAACCTAGTAAATCTATATACCTTTATCATCATAAGCATATACTTCAAATGCCTCGGGCGCCTCTTCTAAATACAAAGTCAAAGTAGTACTAATCAGTTCCAAAGAATGAATCTTGTCTACGTCCACATCTCCTCTCAAGATCTGTAATAATATAAAATAATTAACTGTCTTTCTATTTTTTCTTCAATCATTTTTAATCGATTTCTTTCGCATTGGCGAGATGTACAAATAAATATGGCCGATTTTCTGACCAAAGATAATACCTATAGAGGTAAAGAGAAAAAAATAGTGATGGGGTAAGATGGAATGAACTCTAACCCACTATTCTGGGTTACATGTTGTTTAGAGATGAGATATACCTGCCATTCTCCATACCCGGCCTTTAATGTATGGGTATCACTAAATACCTGGTACAAATACCAGGTATCAAAATACTTCTAAGTATTTGGGTGTGGTAGGATTTCGATAAGTATACGTATGCGATAAATATGTTATGCCTCCAATATAATGTAGGTACGATGTTTCAAGTACCTATACGTAATTATGCATTATGAGATATGAAATCTTTCCTTCCTACTTTACCAGGCTTAGGACTGTCGGCTAAGAGTATGACGATGGTTATTAATGAATTCTAGTTATTTATATAAAAATTAATGCAAAATAACATTAATTATATTTAAACTGACGAAACTGACAAAAATGTAATTATGCTATTATGTTCCTTATGCAGATAAAAATAAGTACCCATTTTGTCACTAAATTAAATCAACCGAATGTTCATAAAGCACGAATGACGTTTCGGGTCCCTTCGTAAGCTGTCGGGTTGCTTCGGCGTACCGAACTACCGATAAAACTGGGCGCTACCTTGTGGTAGCGGTTCGTATCGTACTATGCGTCTGACGTCATACCTTCAAGGTATTTACCCAGTATTTCGGTCCGTACCCGGCCTATATACTGGGAAGCACATACTTGGTATATATACCTCTACCAGTATATACGTCTCATCTCTAATGTCGTTAGTTGCCTTGACTCTACGAAATCGACCAGTTAGCTATAAATTCAAGTATTTCAGCTAAATTAAAACATAAATTCCATATTTCACCCAGTAAACAAACAATGCTTGGAATTGTGTAATATAGAGAAATACATAAATATAAAATGTAGGTGCCTATTATACTCACTGCATAATCCAACTATTATATTTATTCACAGACATAAATGGGAAGCCTTAGTAAACTAGCCTAAGTAAAATTAAACCATTTTCCCGCCAATCAATAAACCCGCGCTTACCTCGCCAGAACTGACTTCTTCCGCTAGAATAATAACAGAGCTCGGCGGCACACATGATCTGGAGACAGAGACTCGTGCTGACCGCGAACAATGACTCCATGTGTCTTCGTAAATAGGCTCCAAGTCAATGATGTCATCGCGAGACAAACTCCTAAAATAAACAAATATTACAGATAATAGTATTTATCAAACACTAGCTATACTATTGATGAATGCGTAAGTGTTTTATAAACAAATTCTTACCATGTATAACAACCCCCCTCGTTGATTTCAAAAGTAAAATTTACATTTACACTTTCAAACCAAGGTAGAAGTACTCTTGGAGTGTTGATTTTAGCACTTTCACACAAATATATAAGTGTAAATAATGCTAAAACGATGGATTTTACTTTACCCATCGTATTTATCTTCACTGGCACATAAATGCACTAAATTCAGCAATATTCTTCAGCAGAACCAACATAACCTTTGAAAACTAATTTATTTTCAGCGAGAAAGAAAAGAAACCGACTCAACCACAGCGGTTATTAACTTGAAGTTTAAAAAAAATAACAATGCGTCATTGTCATAAAAATAGGTATTCATTTAACTATCACTGTCAGTGATTGATGTTTTTAAAACAACAGTCAAACTGAGCTGAGAAACCTCGATTTTTTGACAGTTCAGTAAAGTGCTAAATATGGCTGACTTGAGTGTGTCATGTTTATTTCGTATTTTGCGCAATTTTATTCGTAAATAAATACAAAGAAATGCCGTTCAAAAGGAATTAAATAAATCTTGATAGCGCAACCTCAGTGGAATAATTTACTAGGTGTGATTTAGGGTAGAAACTAACAATGTCGACAAACAAGGCTGCTGAAATAAAAAGCAACGAGATCGATAAAATCAGACGTCGTCATAGAACTGACGACACTATTGTTGCGAAAGTAGTAACGAGTGGTGGTGAAGATACATCGCAACAATCAAAAGCAGAAGCCATGGAATTAACGGCGGGGAAGCCAACGGAGCTCAGCCTTCAAGGCAACACTCATCTCATAACTAGTACAACGAGCAGCTTGGCCGATACGCCTGGTGATTCTGGTGTTTTGTGTTTGGATAGTGAGGCTTCGGAGGCGACGAGTCAGGCGCTGATGTCTCACAGCCTGATCGGTGCCGAGGAGCTGGCTTGCGACAGTGTGTACGACGCGCCGCCCTCCTGCTCCCACGACATGATCAAGAGCACCACCAGCAGTCTGATGACGCGCAGCGGCATCGACGACATCGTCCCCGAACTCCTGGTTGAGACTCACAAGAAACCCAGTACATATGAAAACTTACCAGATGTTGTTTTGAAAGCATTAGAAACTGAGAAAGTTGTAACAGATGAAGTTAAGAAACCTGCACTGAGAACAAATGAACCCAAGAAGTCAATGTCTGAAGATATAGTCTACAGACGAAGATGTCGCAAGAAGTCACAAAGTGGTCCTAGTTCACAAAAGAAACGAGTATCATTCCATGAAGATATATTGAACAGTACAAAAACAGATAATATTCACATCGAAAGAGGTTTTGTATCGTATGGTCCAGATAGTTCTTACTGTGATAGGTTTAGGCAAAAGAATAACATAATGACTGATAGGTTTTCATGGTGTGCTTCTGGTGATAGAACCCCAAAATATGCAGCCGATGTGGCCCAGCAGACAATGTCCGATATTCTTGCTTATGGTGACTCAAATGACAGAAGTGGCATATTTGAATACCATGATGATAAAGAGAACGGGAATATTGATAAAGACAATAATAATGAGCCCCCAAGGAACAAGCTCTATGGGTGTGACTCAAACAGTTCAGACTCAAACTTCAGCTGCGACTCTGAGACATCGTCCAGTGACTCATCTTCATCACACTCAAATAAAACTGAAGCTCCAGCATTGATCAGAGACAAATGTGATAAAGCCCAGAAGTCTTACTCCTGTGATGGTTTCGACAATAATAACCATGTTGCATTTATGAGGAAAACTTATTTCTCTGAAGCCGACATTGACCAGTCTTTAGATCGTACTAAGAAGCCCCTTGAAGTCACTCAAAGCCCCAGTAAAATTGGTGAAGTAAAGTCAGTTTTAAAGAAGAACAGGTACATCACCACCAATGTGGTAGAAGAGAGGAAACAGAACAAGAAAATGTTAAATCTCTTAGACACAAACAATATTATTGATTCACTGAAGAGTTTTTACAAGAATTTCAACTTTAACTTTGCCCCAGAGAAAGGTTTACCAGAAAACAGCTTGGAACTGAACAATGTGGTGGAAGCATTACCTTGTGATGTGAACCAAAACAAGAAGTTATCTAAAAGCCTAGACTCTGGCTTCCAAATTGAAGATGAAGATGATTTTGTAGAGATCAATTTGAATGAACAGCCAGAACCTGCTAAACCCAAAGAGTTGGCTGCTCCTAAAAACACAGTTTCCTTAACTCCTAAAGAAGGTTCTCCAAGACACAAGCTGACCTTAAACATGAAGGCCCAAAACGAAAAAGGTTCATCAAGTAAAAACGACTGCTTACCCCCTCTCGGTAAATACGTTGTTAATTGTGAAAGTACTGTGTACGAACACAAGGGCGTGTCTTACAGCTACGTGCACGATACATTCCAAACAGCCTTCGACGCGCCCAAAGAAACATTCGTACCAATTCCCGAGACTACACCAGTGAAAGAGCTAGTCAATAGCGCCAGCAAATCAGAGATCAGTTCCAAGATAAATGACGTGGAAACTTCGAGTAAATCGTCGACTCCAAAGCGGCAGTTCAATAAGAACGTCCAAGACGAAACAGAGCAGAAAAATGGCATTCCAAAACATCTGTCTTCGCCCAAGAAACAGAATGTCAACAGATACAGTCGCAAATCCGTGTCTACACTATTGAAATCAAACGATGAAACACAAAACCAAAACAACAGCGACAACTGCTCCAACACCGACAATTCTACTTTGAAAGGCGCAGACGACTTCAATGACGAATATTTCGATAGTCCAGCTAATCAGAAGTTGCAATCGAACAAATCGGCACTACTGAATAGGTACTTGAAGAATGTGTGTCAGAGGAAGGACCTTGAACTGAAAATAAAGAACAATAAGTTCTATCAAATGAAGTTGCGACTGGAGAAACACTTTCCATGTATAGTGATACCTATGAATCAGGTGTCGGAAACGTATCACATTTCCGCCGAGAGAATGTCCCGCCTCATTGACAAAGAGGTGATCGAGAACAAAAGGCTGTCTGTCAGGCTTCTCACTGCGGACGAGCCGTCGTACTTTGACAGTTTCGAAGATAATGTCGCCATTGAATGCAATGAAAAGCTTAGGCTGCAAATATTTTCGTACCCTAACGAGACTTTGAATCGGGTAATTACTTTCAAACTTTTTATTCAATACTTAAACTTAGTCAAAGTTTTCTCATAAGCTATTTTCTCTGACTACGAAAAATATGTTGGACTATTTACTTTCATGTTTGCATTTCTAGAAGTTATAGATATTTTCCAGTAATTTCACCAATTGACCCTTAAATCCTTGATAAACATTTAAAGACACTGATAAAAGTGTCAACAAGCACTTTATCACTATAACCTTTCCATTGAGGCGGGTGATAAGCGACAAACACAACATAATTTAACCTCTATATTCAGATGGTGAAAGTTCAATCTCCCTACGACATGGACGATGGATCATGGACTCCATTGCTGGTATTCATCACAGACTACGCGCTCTATGTGGCCAGTGTCAAGTCTGGTGGCACAGAGTATGACATCCTATGCCGTTTACCGCATAACGAACTTGATGCTATTGCTGTAAGTACCTACTAACATTCATATTTTGAAACTTCTGTACCTTAAAAAACAAATGAAAAAAACAGTTCTTATATAGGATCACTCGTGTATCTATCCGTCTATCACTATATTTTCTAAGAAAGACTGAATTAACTTTCTTATCAAGGTCGACTAACAACATAAGAAATTGATATGGTTTAATTGCCTCATTCCAAAACCGTTATACATAGTACGTATGTAATAATAGGATGGACTTTCTAACTTCTTAATAACGGGCATGTTTTTAATTGTAGTACGTTAGATAGAGTAAACAATTTTCGTAAAAAGGAACTTTCGTATTCCTTTTGTAGATACTAAAATAAATTATGCGTTCATTGAACAATTAATGACCCTTATAATCACGATTAAACCACCATATCTCCGCATTCATTAATTAATGAAGGTGACATATCACAATATACCTATTAACGGTTGCAAAAAGTATTTGATGCGTACAGTTGTAAACAGATTTTGAAACAAGCAATTGTCGAAACCTTGAGGGAGGACAGACGAGTTGTCCGGTTGTTTATTAAATTGAATCGGGTCATGGGAATTAATGACAAACAGTCGCCAAGTAAGTTGTGACTAATCTTGTGATTTATAATATGACTAGCTGTGCCCCGCGGTTTTACCCACAGCGCACCCGTTCCCGTAGGAAATTAGGGAAAATTTTTATCCTATATCCGTCTCCTGGTTTTAAGCTACCTCCCCACCAATTTTCATCCAAATCGGTTCAGCCGTTCTCGAGTTATAAATAGTGTAACTAACACGACTTTCTTTTATATATATAGATTTATTATAACACCCTTCTGTTTATAATATTACTTTTGGGGTATTGTGTGCGACTGTACGTATTCAGTAAACGTTATGAGAGTATGTTATAATGGTTATTTTTTTTACTTTGCAACGAATAGTGTTAATTTATTGTACTGTAACTTTCATCAGGTTTAGTTTATGGTTACTGTTCTTCACGTGCGGGATTATTTCTTAATAACGCGAAGCACTACTAGTACGCTATTGAATACCGGAAAAATGTTATCTTTCCCATTTATTATGAGATCTTAAATCGTTGGTATGTTTTTCAATGTTTTGCAATCGCCAGATTTAAATTAATAATTTTAAAAGTAGAGATTAATTAACTAGGTTCTATCTCAAAAATAATAGATTCATAGATCACAGATTGTCTTAAAGTTCCTAACCTGAACCTAACACTAATTTTATCCACTTCAGGTCGGTCCCGAAGGTCAATACATCCAGATCATAGACGTGGCTGGCAACATAGCCTGCTCCGTGGTAACCGGGGAGGCATCACTGGGGGCTCGGCTGGCGTCTTCTCTGGAGTGGAGCGCCAGGACTTCACCCCTGCGCATTCTGCGTCCGCCGGCAATGATCCCGCTGTCGTGCAGGGAGGTGGCAGCAGCGGTTGCTAGGCAACGGAATGAGAAACGGGTAAGTAGACTGAGCCCATTGAGTTTCTTGTTAGTTCTTCTCAGTAGGTGGCGCGTTGCGAACTAACGTAAACTTAATTTTAAGCTTCTTCTTCATCGAGTGGATGGTCAACCTGACCAATCCTGGTGTCAGAGTTATTGAACCGCCAAAGGCCTCTGACATGGCTCATGTAACGACTACTATCCGTAGAAAGTAACCGCGACCGACGGCTTAACGTGCCAATTTTAGGCTGACGATTATAAATGATTGTAATGATCTGATATAATAAAGATATTTGAATTTGAATTTAGAAGATGATTGAAGACTTGGATGCCTTTCTTCTAGAGTTATGTATAATGTATATGTATATAACGTATTTTCGACTAACTAACTAACTAATACTATCAAACTATATTTATAGTAGGTTATGTTAAAAAATGTTCTATAAATATATTATAATTACATTCAATTTAAATTATGTATATAATACTTATTCATTATTACAAGATCACAATGAAAAAATATAGGTATGTACATATCACTAACGTCATTGGATTTTATAAATGAAAATACCTAATTGTAATTGCATTAAGGTAAATAACATTACGAATGAAATACTCGAACGTAACATCAGTCATTAATGAAGTGAATAAAATACCTATTAATGTAAATCCCCCTTTAAGGAAATAGTATTTCGTTGCCATATATAGTAGGTAGGTATGCAAATTATGCATGTAACATGGAGTGTTAGATCATAGCTGCAGTATACAAGTGCATGAGTCATCCTGTACATGCTAGGCTAAAATGCATGTCAAGACAAAGGTTTTGTCTTGTTCTCTAAAGACACCCTCTTTTTAGGGTTCCGTACCCAAAGGGTAAAAACGGGACCCTTAATGACCTTATGGACCTCGCTGACGCTAGACATGATAGCTAGACAGTTGAAATTTTCACAGATGATGTATTTCTGTTGCCGCTATAAAAAAAACTAATAATAAAATAAAACGAATATTCAAGGAGGGCTCCCATACAACAAACGTGATTTTTTGCCGTTTTTTATAGTACGGAACCCTCCGGGCGCGAGTCCGACTCGCACTTGGCCGGTTTTTATATATATCAATCTCACAATTGATGATCATGACTTCCTACCCGCAGATACCTCAGATCCTGTTCTACGGGCGCGCGTGCTCGGGCGACGGGGGCGACCGGCTGTGCGAGCCGCCCGGCGCCTTCGCGCCGCCGCTCGACGGGTACCTCATGTGCAAGACGGACAGGAGCCGCCGCTTCGAGCCCTGCTACTTCTTGTTGAGGTACGTTTACAAGATAGCGCCTATTCCTCTTTTATGAGGTATAAGGTAGGTGCTTGATAGATTACACATTATTCTCACTGTACTGATAATGAGATGGGAGGCTTTTGTCCAACAGTGGGACATCATAGGTTACCAACCTGACTGTAGAAAAATCTTTCGATATATATTATACACTCCTTAAAGTATAAATAAATGTTAGCCTATATCAATTGTCGGTCCTAGTTGCTTGCACGCATCAAGAGACTCTTCTATTATACATAGAAAATAGAAATAGAGCAATATCTTTAGAGAAGAGAAAAAGGAAAACAAAACTTAACTCAATAATGCAGGATTGGTCCTTAGTTAGTGACAAGTGTTCCTCTCCAGAGCCGGCGTCCTCCAGTGGGGCTGCCAGTCGCCCGACGGCAGCGGGCTGCCGCACGCGGTGCCGCTGCGCTCGGTGGTGGGCGTGCGGCGCCACGTGGACTGGTCGCGCCGCCCGCACTGCTTCGAGCTGGCGCTGGGCGACGACTCGCGCCTGCTGCTGGCTGCGCCCGACGAGCCCACCGCCTCCTCGTGGCTGCAGTCGCTGCTGTTGCATGCAGCTCAGGTGAGATGAAGTTTATTGAAGGTGTAGTCATAATGGGGGTAATTGCTTCGGGCTCGCGTTAGGTGACTCGTCGGAGCTGCTGCTGGCTGCACCCGACGAGCCGAATGCGTATGCGTTGCTACACACAATGTTCGGGCCGGCAAATTCGGCTTCGCCACCGACTCTCATCCTATTGGTCCTATTAACTCTGTATCTTCCAGTACTGACTCCTGACTATATGTTACAGGCTCTTGAAGAGAAGGACGGCGCGAAGAAGTCGGAAGGTCGCGGCTGCCCGCCGGCCGCGTGCACGGTGCTGGTGACGCCCACGGAGGTGCTGAGCGTGCGCGACGCGCTCGACGGCAGCTTCGTGGCGGGCGCGCGCGGCTACCTCAAGGAGCGCGGCGCAGACGCGCTGCTCAGAGGCGAGTGCAGCTTCTGTAATATACATACAGGATTTGTTAAAAAACTCTTATGACAAAAGGGATGCGCTACCCAGAGGTGAATAGAGCTTCTATACGCAGTACAGTCTTACCAAACTCAAAGGAGAGAGGGGAGATAGATGGGTTACTCAGAGGTAACTAAACGTCACATGCCATATATATTTATAGGGCTTTTGAACTTTTTAACATGGCTCGGTAATAGACCACCAACCCGCAGTCGTTCATTAATTAGGTTAGTGGCCAGGCCTGGTGTCAGAATTTTTAGACCGCCCTGAAGGCCTCCTAAATGGCCTCATAATTTTTGAGTAGTTTTCGCTATTCCTTACAGTTTCTAATTAAACACAATAATTGAAAAGCAAAAATTTTGAACATTATTAATTGTTTCAGAGTACATTGAAGAAATGCGAACAGATATTGAAATACTGGCGTGTGGGTCTATCAAGAACTTGACGGCTTTCAAGATACCCGACACAGACGAGAACTGGTGCTGTTTGGTATGCGCTCAAATATGTATACAAAGAAAATGTTTATATATGAGTATCAAAGTATTTGACTTACATTACATGCAGAGGTTCTTGCCCATTCTTCTCTGCTGATGTTCTTTTATTCCGTTATCCTTTATAGTTGATAAGGATAATGAAAAAAAAACAGTATGTAATCAAAGTCAAATTCAATTTTTTTATCCAGTTTTTGCCCTTTAGGCTCTTTTGAACGTACCACTCATTCAGAAGAATCCATTGATAATATCTACCTTCGTACTTATACAATAAAGCACAATATAAATCATCAAATATTATATCGTTTCGATTGTGTGTCTATTGACCTAAAGCTACTTTTTCTTCTAGGAATGGAGTGTTTGTGAAGCTCGCGAGCGCGGCGCGGGTCTAGCGCTAGTGATGGCCAGTAGTGTGGAGTTGGAACGATTCATAGCCGCCGTAGAACTCGCTTTTACTAGGATTTCAGTAAGTATTCAATAGACAATTTTTTAATAACCTAGGTTTACTGGCATGTGACGTCATCCTAGATCCGTCCAATCAGAAGTGCTATTTACTCAAAATATTAGATATAGAATAACAATGTGTTCATATCGTGATAGTTTAAATAGTGTAATAGAATAACAACTTTAAAAAATACCTAACTTCTGGGAAACTATTATGGGACTCATAAGAAACTATAGATACATATTGGAACACAGACGAATTAAGGACCTTTTTTTTTTTTATAGCTTTCATTATTTTACTTTTAGTACTAATTTAAACCTTATTTCCTTTACAGAGTGAACCATTTCCGCTCAGCGTAGTAGATGCGACTAAATCAGCGTGTAGCGCAGCGCATTCCAAATATGAATCCGCTTGGTCGCACATGCTGCCGCAACAGTAAGCTGTTATTCAATGTAGAATATAACCTTTGAAAATAGAACACTACTGACATTAATCAATGTAGATTAAATCCTTTGAAAATAGAACATTACTGACAGATAGTAATGTCGAAAGAAACGTCACTGTCAAAGGAAACATCAAAGTCTTTAGATTTTAATTGTCGCTGTGCATTCCAATTTCAAATACAATTAGTTAGTAATGTTCTATTTTATCATGTAACTTGCGGGAGTTATTAGTTTATGTTACGTAGATAATATCCAACTTTGTTAAAGGTATTCTGTTCCAACATTTAGTAAAATAATAATTAGAATTATCTACAGTGTAGATACTAAATACGGACGCTTATAATGCAGCTATATGTTTAAAAGTCTTGCCTTTATTCTATGTTGTGCAATAATGTTAACATGTAACGTTAGAAAGTATTTTACGTACCTCTAAATCTGAATATTGAAAATACATATTAGTATTGGAATAAATAAATACTCTGAAAATATTTGAAAAATAAATCAGTTTCTTCAACTGTGCACTGAGTTGTCAAAATGGATATAGATAAACCAATCAAATGCGATGCCATGAAAAAGGGCTTTCTTATTTCTTTTATCGATTTTGAGAACTTATGCATAGTGTATATAGTTGATATTTCAATGACATTTTGTAATGCCTTTTGTTATTACTGTTAAGCGTAAAGATAAGGCGTTTGTAATCAACTCTGTTAAACAGGGAATCGATATTTTGGCTTAGTATTTGTTGCACAAGCTAGTTAATGTACTCGAATAATTGAGATGTGTGTAGCTAATTGTTACGTTGGTTTCTGCTGGACTAAATATTGAAATGTTGCAGTTTGACATAAGCTGTCAACTTGACAGATACAATGTGACTTTGACTTTGACAGCTATTGTCGAATTTTTGTTAGGCGTATTATCGATATACATGTAGGAAAGGCCGGCAGAAATCGCAAAGATATCGTTATTTTAGCAGGTTTCTGATAAATAATTACTTATTATAGAAACCCTTTCTTGTTATCTAGGACACAATACTCGTTGCGTAAGAACAAGTCATATCCGTATTATTTTATTTGCTGTCATTTTGACGTTCAAAAGAATAATATGGAAATGATTTTATGTAGTATTAATAAACTTAATAAATAGTATTTTATTATTATAATAATAATGGTATCACGTATCTTAACCATATGATGTATTATAATGCCAATGATTGAATTACAATGTATCTAATTACTATATTTATGTACTTGTGTATCAACCTCTACGTTTATCAAGTAAATGAGTCATTATTTTATTAATATATTTGTATGGTGTGTGCTTAGCTGATTGTGATGGGGATGCGCTATTCTGAAACTTGATCATTCGAAATCCCAAACGTTTTGATTCGCATTTCACTATATTGATTGACAGCTCATAAACAGGTGAGAGTCATAAGTGACATAATTGACAACCTGTCAAATGGATTTGATCATTGAATCAATTGAAAGCATTTAATAAATGAACAATGGGATTTCAAGTTTAACAGAATATTTGCCTGTACGGTATCTGTTTGCCAGCATTAGTGATCGAAGGAACGTAGACTAAGATTTTTTACAACAGACCTTTTGTAGCTTTATCTTTTTAAAGCTAATTTTAATGGTTTTGTTTTGTTTTTAAAAGATTTGTTAACAAGAAATGTCAAATTATTGGATTCGTTTGGATGTTGTATGGTTTTTAATTATGTATTTGTAATCATATATGTGTTATATTATAATACTACATATTGCTAATACTTTGGAAAATTAATACTACCCACTAAGACTAAAGATTATCCAAAGAAATAAAATAATGAGCAGTTGCGTTGGTATGTCTATGAATTAACCATTTTTAATATTAAAATATTTGGCTGCTAACTTTAAACTGTCATTGTATGCATATTGTTACCAAATATATCATCAATCATATACATATTACTGTCGTATGTGTATTAGGTCGCTATATGACCATGTGATATTAATATATGTAGTGTAGATAATAGATCAAAGTGCATACTAAAACTTCAAACATTATCAAGGCAATCAGTTCTAATTTTTTCATTGACACTGACAGGTGTCTAAGTGACACATGTCATATGTATGATTTGACAACATTATTAATCAGCCAGTTTAGCATCTCAGTGTATTTTTGATGTCAATGTTTTTAATAATGATTATTTGATTTTTATTTGTTTAACTTAAAAGTAATTATTTTTATTATATGTATAGTTGGTAATGATCATATGTAATCATTGTATTGATGCTTATGTGTTTGTGATAGGTAATGCTTATTTTTACGCGGCAAAATCGGTTTTTGTATCTTGTGACGTTGAAAATTTGAAATTATATGCCGTGGCGCTGTGATTTTGTTTATATTAAGTTTTGTTATTTTATGCATAATAATTAGATTTATTTTAGATATTATTTACATTATTAAAGTTAAATATTATGTTTATATGCAATAATTTCAGAATATTATAAAAAATAAGTACTTATTCAATGTATTTACAAAGCGGTTAATAAGGTAATGAAAATATTAAATACTCGAAAAATGTCACATTGTTTTGACATCTAAATTTAGTCAATAAATGTATCTTACCTTATTTGCATAAAGATCTCTCATAAAAGATTGAACTCAAGAACTAGCAAATTCAGACTGATTTTTTAAACTAATTGGCAAATAATAATCTTTATATCGTTACGAATTATTTAAAATTGAATTTTCGAATTGTAATTTCAATGCGTTTAATTTTTGACATTTGTATAAACGTCATCCGTCATGTGTAATCGAATACGTTTTTCATAATTGAATACATTAAATAATAATATATTTTATTCACTTAGAAGTTAATTAGAGACGATACTTCCGCTCTGTAAATCTGATTACGAAGTATTATTAGAACAATAATAAGATACGTGCTGTATGTAAACGCTGAATCTACCAATCGTAACGTTTGATTATGTAACCCTACAGTTATTGCTGTTATACATGAGTGTCTTTTAAAAATATTATCTTCATTTTATAAGCATTCAGAATTTAATGTTGTTCGAGTCCGACAAGAGTCTAATTATTTCGATATTCCGCAGCGAAAAGACAATATCAACTCTACTATAATTGAAAAGGGATTTCTTTTTATTAAATAAAGGTTCAAGATTAAATATATTCTTTTTCACTGTATGCTTTATCTAATCCGATCCTCAGTTTCTATTAACTTATATTTTTATTACGATACTTATACATTCCATGTACTTACCTAAATTTAAAGAGTTGACATTTTTGACATGTGTCAAATTCACATCAATAAAATAAATGAAATGTCACAATGATTAAACAGTTTTTAAAGTATTTACTGGACGTTTAAAAGGACACTCATTAACATACCTACCATATTATACAGTTTGTAATCGAATTATAAATAATAATAGTGATTCCAGTTTATTGCTTGACATTATTGTTCATAAAAACAATATAATAAATTCTTTGCGGATGAATTTACTATGTTTTATTTACCTTAATCTTGTAAACTTATTATCCGGTTATCGCGTTGATATTGCATCTAAATACTTCTTGCATAAGGGTGTCTTTCCACCAAAGGTATTGCTATGCTATGTTTGATATGATTGGTGGACCTTTTTAAACTTACGCGATTTGAACACATATCGCCTTATTACTAAACGCTCTATAACTAAAACACTGTTATAAAGTGTTTTGTCTCTTTCTCTTTGGGTAATAGTGTATGTCGGAAAGGGACAAACTATTTGATAGCTAAAATGCTGTAAACGTATCTAGCATAGCTGAGTTCTGTTGGATGGAAAAAGGATTTAAAAGTAGTGGTCTGTTTTTCTTGTTGGCCTTTATTATGTAAAATATTCGAAGGGTTATCAAATGAAAACATGTTTATTTCTCTAAATAACACTTTATGGAACCAGTTAGTTAATTACCATACCGGTAGGACACACCTCCGATGACTTGCGCTTTATTTTATTACTAGCAGCGCCCCGCGGTTTTACCCGCGTTGTGCCCGTTCTTTTGGGAATTTCGGGATGAAAATAGCCTATAGCCTTCCTCGATAAGTGGACTATCCAACACTGAAAGATATTTTCAAATCGGACCAATAGTTCCTGAAATTAACGCGTTCAAACAAACAAACTCTGCAGCTTTATAATATTAGTATATATTGACTAGTTTTGCTCTCTGATTTCACTTGCATTGATTTTGTTACCGTTTACCTTTTAAACCTTTCCTGGACTTCCAGAAATATTGTAATACCAAAATTAGCCCAATAGACGAAACTGTTCTGGAATTTTAGCGAGATTTAAATGAATAGCGTAAATAATAAGCAGAGCGAAGCGAGATTGCTTGCAGCATAAAGGAAGATAGCTGATAAGTGAGACTTCATGCAATTTTTTGATGCAATTAAACCATTTTAACCCGCTTCAGTGGAAAAGCAGGGTTGTGCTTTAGTCCTAGGGCTGGATAAGCCAAAGAACCTATACACATTTTAGTTTATTTATCTTACTTATTTAGTAGTTGTAGTGGCATTTCTATTTGAGCGATACCGTGATTCTAATGGTAAGTAAATTGTCGGTCCCGGTTTTTTCAATCGTCAGACCATGTCAGAGGTCTTTAGGCGGTCTAAAACTCCACCATCAGGTTGGCCAGTAACAACTTACTTACCTACTTATTTAGATAATTTTGAAAGTCATCATAGAGTCGTTTGGATGTTTTTAAAAAGTTAATCTTGCTGTATAAATATTATGTTCTGATATTCCATATCTTAATTTATCTAGTTGTTTACCGGTGAGCGGTAATAACCGGCTGTATTTGCATACAAGCCTGGTGTGGTAAACGAGTGGTCTTCGGATAAGTTACGCAGTCTGTTTTGTTGGTTCAGATAGTGCTGTTGTTAAGAATGGCTGAGCTAAAGGTAAGAGTTACTAGTTTTTAGTTAGTAGGTACTTCTTCTTCTTCTTTTCGAGTCGAGATGATTATTTAAATTAAATAAGTTTAGACCAAAATTTGGCCAGGTCTAGGCTAGTAGGTACTTATGATAGTTATGTCTATAGATTGGTTATTTTGAGCCTTCGCTCGACGCAAACAGAGGAGTGTGTATAATAAGTATGAATCGGTATGTTTGTGGTCTTGAAGGCAACGGATAGATCGATTATGATGTACTTTTTAATCAGACCGAGAAGTTATTAAATTGATCTTTGAAATTGAAATTGAATATTTTCTGTTCGGTTTAGAGATTTCCTTAGAAAAATTTAAATATATGTTTAAAAAAATATTTGTTAAAAAATTATTGAAGTTCCTAACTATCCAAAAATATATTTTGAGTGTTACAATTGATTTTTATTTCCTATTTTAAAAATCCTATTCTATCGCAGTACCTGTCCGGATTCGGATCGGAATTCTCCTCTGAAGACCCTCGACGCCCGGGAGCTCTCCCTGTAGGTCAGAACAGCCCTCAGATATGTCCCTACGGCCTCTACGCGGAACAGCTATCAGGCACCGCGTTCACAGCTCCAAGACACGAGAACAAACGAACATGGTTGTACAGGTAATACAAATTAGACATTTGATATTTTGATAAGATGATTAGTATTCCGCAGTGAATACTAGTATGGGAGGTGATGTCTCAATAACTGGGTCAAATATATTTTGTAGCTTCATTTGAAAATAAATTGAAATTGAATTGAAATTTGAAAAGATTAAGAGCTAATTTCTCCGTTTCTATCTCGAACCGCGGTCAACTGAACTAGGTTTTAGTGAATCAATGTTGAAGTTGTGATCTCAGTTTACCTTTAGAACTAGGATTAAGTTGAACTGATCGAGTTTAGTTGCAACGGTGAAATTGGGGTAGGTAAGTGTACAAATCGGATGATTCCAAAATCATTGGCTCCCCATAAATTGGTTTGTCAATCATGTCCTATAAGAAGACACTTAATTCTTAGTGCTTACAAATGGGATTATTTCTATACTTTAAAGAAATCGAAGACCTACCAGACCAGGATTACCGTGTTAAGCAAAATATATTTTAACCAGGATTAAATAACTAGGCACCTACCAAATCCAAATTGTCCATACTGTACTCAACTACCTAATTACTTACAGGATTCGTCCATCAGTAATTCACAAGCCATTTAAAAGGCTAGACGTCGCTAAGTACCTGACACACAAATGGGATGAACAGGAACCAGATCCTAATCAGGTAAGAGAACATTAAAATCGGTGAAATTAGTTAATCAATACTCATCTGGGCACCCGGATGAAATATGGATGTCGACTAGAATAGACTACAGTAACGATGTAGGTTAGTTATATTATCTGATGTCGGAGTTTATAGCTTGCCAAAGTGGCATTACATAACACCATGACAAACATTATGACAATGCTCGCGTCATTATTATAATGCTCGCGTCATTGTTATAATGCTCGTGTCATTGTTATAATGCTCGTGTCATTGTTATAATGCTCGTGTCATTGTTATAATGCTCGTGTCATTATGATAATGCTGATGTCATGGTCTTAAAAGGAAAGTGACGACCTTCAAGATGCCACTGCAGGCAAAGGCGAAAATATCACTTAATTTGCATTGAAGATGAGAAAAAAAAAACCTCTCAGTCACTGAATATACCTACATCTGCACAGTGAAAAGCATACGGCCTGTTTTATAAACGCTTATCATCGCGCATCATTTTAGCTATCAAATACTTTCTCTTTCCAACATACTCTATTTTCTAAAGTGCAGAAGAGAAAAACACTTTGTTACAGTGTTTTATTTAAATAGCGTAACGATATCAAGGCAGGCAGTTCGGCGTTATCACCGTCATGCTTACTTACATACATAATAAGTTTAACCAAGCAACTTATTTCCAAAATGTTATATGACACGACCCCCAGTCCCGTTGGCTACCGTTCGACATCCCGTCGTCCCCTACCGACTTCGTGTCGGGCCTGTACACGGTGAGCGGCGCCGGCGACGCCCGCGCCCGTCACGGCATCGCGATACATGTCTACGCGTGCAACGCTTCTATGGAGAATAGCGCTTTGTATAACAGCGACGGAGATTTTCTTATTGGTAAGTTATTATGGGCCTATTTAACCTATTTTAAAGGTTATTTCATTCATTCATTTCGAGAACATTGTATGTACAGCTTCTTAGACTTCTATAATTGTAAGTTTAACGCTACTATTGAGGAACTACTGATCATCTAAAATACGGGCTAGACTCAGTTTAGAGATCAGTCCTTCAACTTTTTAAGTTACCGTACAATATTATAGCAGTGTCATTAAAGTACCTATATATTAACTACTCTACATGTGTCCAAAACCTGTACTTTTTGAAATGTGAATAAAGATTTATTTATTTATTTTATTATTAGTAGGTTAGTGGCCATCCCTGGTGTCGGAGTTATTAGACCGCCCACAGGCCTCCGACATGGTCTCATCTTATAGGTTAAGAGCCTTATTCATAAACGAGTATTAGCTATCAAATGAAATAGTTTGATTCTTTCCGACAAAAGCTATTTTCCAAAGAGCAAAAGAGACAAAACAGTTTATAACTGTTTCAGTTATAAAACGTTTAGTATGAATAACGCGGAAACAATTTAATGCATACCTGGAGGTTAATTCTCGTTGATTTAACATCAGCATCACAAACTACCACATAAAAAAACAACCTACTGCGAGTTCCACCAAAACTAATTTTTGAATCACTTACGTTTGTAGTAAATTTAATCTACCCTCACAAAATTATGCATAAAATGTACCTATGATGAATGTACCTACTATTGAAAACTGCGTCATACAAGCCTTACATATATCTATAGAGAGAGAGAGGAACTATAATGTACCAGAAATAGGACTTTCCTTTTTTATTTAATTGCCATAACTATTTTCTTACCTACCAGTGCCACAACAAGGAACACTAAAGATTACCACGGAGTTTGGTATTATGGAAGTGGCGCCTACCGAGATAGCCGTCATTCAGCAAGGCATGAGGTTCGCTGTGGCTGTTGATGGTCCTACCAGGTAATTATGGCCAAGCAAATTCTATCATGTCAGAATCCTACTAATATTAACTATAAATGCTAAAGTTTGTGAGGATGTATGTATGTTTGTTACTCTTTCAAGCAAAAACTACTGAACGGATTTGGATGAAATTTTTCAGTAATATAGGTTATAAATCTGAACAACACATGGGATAAATTTTATCCCGAAATTCCCACGGGAACGCGTACAACGCGTGAAACCGCGGAGTGCGGTGAGGAATTGCATAAAAGTTTTTACCCGTCATGGTATTTCCAGGGGATACATTCTAGAAGTTTTTGACGGGCACTTCAAGCTGCCGGACCTGGGCCCCATCGGGGCCAACGGTCTCGCCAACCCGAGGGACTTCCTGACACCAGTCGCGCATTATGTCGATGAGGACATCCCAGGTAAGAGTTTACTATATAAGTATTTACTGTAGTATAAAAATAACCGTCCTAAGATGTAAGTAAAGGATTGAATTTATCTTACACTGAGCGGTGGTCTGCAATGACGACTGGCAGGTCCAAAATTCGGGTTTGGATGAGTCTAATTGATATACTTATACATTATTATGGGAAACACGTTGTTATGGTAGAAGGATGATTTTCGAAGGGACTGGGACCTTTTGCCCCTTTTTGACCCCTGAAATGTAAGTATTAAGTCATTTTGGAATGTACCTACAAATCCGATTCGGAATTACCGTATGTTGTAATTTTGATCCAGGCGTTTAGTAGTTCCCTAAATAATTATATTCTAATGCAATTTGACTTCATTATATTATTTTATTACGTTTTGTTATTTACTGCAGGATTCAAAATAATAAGCAAGTACCAAGGAGCGTTATTCGTAGCGGAACAGAACCACTCGCCGTTCGACGTGGTGGCGTGGCACGGGAACTACGTGCCTTACAAGTACGACTTGAACAAGTTCATGGTCATTAATGCTGTTCTGTATGACCACTGTGTAAGTAGCGACGACGGTATAAGTAATAAGTAAAATCAAATCTAGATTTCTATATCAATCAAGCCCAATAATTATATTAAAATCTGTCCAAATTATCTGAGTCCTTACTCCTTCCTTAACAACATATTTGAATCTCTTTGATAAGACCAGATAAAGTGAAGAGTTCATTAAAGACAATGAATTAAGCAAAAACTAAAACTATCTAGATACCTATCAACCCCTCTCTATCTCCCCAAATCATCTGAGTCCTTACTCCGTCCATAACAACATATCTCTTTTGATAAAACCTACCCAATACAGTCAACTCCTTCAACCTTTCAGCCTCACTCATAATTCGCGATATGCAATAATTGCTGAGTCAGTTCGCTGCGTTTTCTCACAAGCTCCACCTACGAGATGTGATTTCCTATATCAGTATACCAAATTGTTGAGCAACGCACAGTTCAACCCCTACTTGGATATTCGATAGTGGCACTTTTAACTGAGCGCTATCGTAGGGCTCGTACAATTATCGGTCTCGGTAGTCCATACCAACACACCGTCAGACCATATCGGTGGCCTATAGGCGGTCTAAAAACTTCGACACCAGTTTGGCCACTAACCTACTCAAGCTTAGGTACTAACTTTGTACCAAATTGATCCAGGACCCATCTATCTTCACGGTGCTGACGTGCCCGTCGACGAAGCCTGGAGTAGCCATCGCTGACTTCGTGATCTTCCCGCCTCGCTGGTCGGTGCAGGAGAACACTTTCAGACCGCCTTATTATCATAGTAAGTATTTGAAATCGGAAGAAATATCATTACAAACAAAAAAGTACAAACAAAGATATAGGTCATGGGCACGACATAACTAGGTAAACTTATGACTTATATTGTTAGTGCCAGATATTCACAAATACTTTTGAATAGAGACCAAAAGTTGAGAACGAAGTATCTATTGAGGGTGAGGGTAAATCGAAACAAAGTGTGAAGCCAGCTAGAAGAAATAACTCTAGCATAAGCTATGTGAATCTTCATTGTAGGTACATTATGTAAAATAATAAAAATATTTCGCTGAGGACAGGATTCGAACCTGCGCGGGCATAACCCATTGGATTTCAAGTCCAACTCCTTAACCACTCGGACACCTCAGCTATGAATAATGTTTTGAAATAGATGAAACCATTTCTCATAACTAAATACTATTACACAAATGAAATGTTTGAAAGTTTTGTTTGTTTATTGAAACAATTGACAATTAGATAGCATAGAGGCAGTAGGAACAGTAGGCAAAACTACATATAATGTAGATTAAAAAAAGTTACCTACACATAGACAAAAATCGTCAGATGCATTTAGGGACTCAAAAGTTTACGTAAGTATACATAAGATTCGAATTTTGAAGAATGATTCAAACATTAGTTTTAGTACCACCGTTTTTTAAAGTAACAAGTAACACCGTTTAATAAGTCACGAATACGGCATAACATTGAGTATTTATGAACAGTTAATGTACGCTTGGCGCTAGCTGTTCTATGAATTGAAAGTCAAACATCATAGCTGAGGTGTCCGAGTGGTTAAGGAGTTGGACTTGAAATCCAATGGGTTATGCCCGCGCAGGTTCGAATCCTGTCCTCAGCGAAATACTTTTTTTACATACATTTATCACATTACTTACTTATAGTTATGAGAAATGATTTCATCTATTTCAAAACATTATTCATAGCTGAGGTGTCCGAGTGGTTAAGGAGTTGGACTTGAAATCCAATGGGTTATGCCCGCGCAGGTTCGAATCCTGTCCCCAGCGAACACAATTTCATATTTTATTTTATTGCATAAAAAAAGTAAATTTATAAATACTTGATATTATGGAGTCACGCGGTACATTAACTATTATTGTATTATTTGTAAACCTGAACAATTACTATAATCAATTATAGAAAACACGTTTTCCCACAATACTCATGTTAGTTTAGAAAATCTTTACAGCTCTAATCGGAAGGCACTCTTACACTACTGAAAACTAATCTAAACCTAAAATGACGCTTTTAACTTAGCGCCTAGTATTACCTAATGCTCTCATATCTAATATCACATCTTAACCTTCAGGAAACTGTATGAGCGAGTTCATGGGCCTTATCGTCGGGTCGTACGAAGCGAAGGAAGGCGGGTTCTTACCCGGGGGCGCCTCGCTGCACTCCATAATGACTCCCCACGGACCTGACGATAAGTGCTTCAATGCAGCATCTTATGACGAACTTGTACCACAGAAAATTGCCGTTGGGACTATGGTAATATAACATTTTAGAGTATGAAAAATAGATGTTGACCGATTCTCAGACCTACCAGATATCCATACAAAATTTCATGAAAATCGGTCGGGCCTTTTCGGAGGAGTATGGTAACTAACATTGTGACACGAGAATTGTAAATATAAGATTAGTGTACTTAGATTAGCAGTTCCGCGCGGTAGTTCCACCCGCGATCCAATAAATGGACCTTTTGTGAATATTTTGTAGATCGCGCTTTTGTTGTTTTCCTAGATTTAGTAAGTTGCTATTATACGAACAGGAGAAATCATCCCCTTCATAAAATAAGGATAGATATTATAATTGAATTAAGAGCTGCTTGACTTGAGCGGAGTTTAAGTATTAGTGTACAGAGTATAACTCTAACGGATTTAAAATACATATTTATAGGTTGGTTGGTACTTATTGGTAGAAGGGGTATTTATATTAAGATACTTCCCAGCAAAGTTATCTTCATTATTTGTTTGTTAATTACTTTTTTTTTACTCAGGCCTTCATGTTCGAGTCATCTCTAAGCATGGCGATAACGAAGTGGGGAGCCGAGACCTGTCAGAAACTTTGTCCGAAATACTACGAATGCTGGCAAAACTTACCGAAACTGTTCTCGGACAAAATCAATGTTAAATAAAACTCGTTATTTTTTTTTTATATTTTGTGTTTATTTTATCAATATTCTGTTACAATATAAAATAATTATATTTTCCACAAACTGACTTTTTCTTATAACTTCTTATGCGAAGAAAGTCTTTTCCTATAAATTATTCCTTATTACCAATAAAATAATCATAAGTATGAAAGGTTTATAAAGGGACATTTTATTCGACGAGTTGTGATATAAAGATCTACTGGCATAAGTTTGAAGTAAGCCACATTCCACTTTCCTTTTCAATATCGAGGAATCTCTGGATATCCGGATCATGAAGCAATTCATTCCTGGTGTCACTTGGATCGATGGACCTTTGACTTGTAAAGCGTCGACCACTTGCTTACTCTCCGTAGTAACTACAGTTCCGTTATTATTAGTAGTATTTGTCGTAGTAGTAACCGTTTTCACGTTTGATACACTATTCTGCTGACTCTCAGCATCCCAAATAAAACTGGACATCAATTTGCAGTCTATGCGAGTTTCTTCATATTCGCCGTTGCTTTTACTGATGCCTAACTTGCATATCTCTCCGGGGCGACTGTTGTATTGTCTTGAGGAGTCGTAATGGTGGTTGTTCGACATCCTGCCGAGATTGTAGAGAGCTAATCCTGTGAGAAGCGAGCTGTATGGACTTCCTGAATTTCTATACTCGTAGACGTAAACTGGGGGTGACCCGTGGTATACAGGATGGGATACTGAACCGTACGTGATCTGCTGAGGCGGGTTGTAGTGGTAATGATGATGCACCTCAGTCTTTCGATTGTTATACGTGTTTGAATGCGAATGGTAGTTAGTGCCGGATAATCCGTGGCTTCGTGGGTAATCGTGAGTTTGGTGTCCTGAATTTCCCGATAGTCCTGTTGATTTCGGGTATGAATGGCTGTAATCGCCTCCCCTGGATCGTCCACTTGACCCGCCGTATCGCCCCGCGTTTACTATTGTAAGTAACGATACTAGGACAATCAATGTGTACATGTTGTCGGCCCCTTGGTGGAAGTAAGACTAGTGCGTGTTCCGTGCGACCGTACAATTCCATTAAGTGACGTTATAGCTCTGGGGTGCGCCGTGTTCTGTATACAGGGTTGATCCATTTATAAACATGACTGAGTGCACAAACCTATACCTATATAGCAAGTCATGTGTTTTATTTATATAGTTGCTTATAAAAGTTTAATGTAGAAGTCCTTCTAATGTACTTAGGATAGCAGATTGAGATTTACCTGTCCATAAATTGTAACATTACAATGTATAGGTAAGTAGTTATTTGGGTTAGGTATAATCCTTTACATTGTTCGCTAAATTGCAACCTAATACATAATCGATACGTTAAGTTCAATCATGGTACTATAACTTGAATGAGTAAACTCATTTATGATAAAATCCTGAGCAACTTTTTCACCCTGTAGTTAAGTTTGCGTGAGCTTTATGTACATTAGAATAATTACGAACATAATTGTTTATTAGGTCGCTGAATAAAATTAAGTTCCTATTCGTGACGAATGCTAACACCTACTCCAATCTAATTCTTTGTTTAATAAATGAAACCAAATAGTTAAGTATGTCACATTTATTGTATCAAAGACAAAGCTTAGTACACGAGAGCATGTATCTGTAACGAAGCACAGTCAACTTTCTTTTCCAAAACTGTGGATTCGGGAAGAACCCTGACAAACATACAATTGATATTATTGGGGATCAATTTGGGAGGATTCTTGATATTCACTGGAGGGATTGGTTCGCTTTCCACTTTACGTATAACAGTGTCCATCATAGCGCAGTTTACGGGGCTTTCCTTCACGTGTTGATTATTCTGATCGCTAACTCGAAGTTTGCAGTTTTCTCTCAAGAACGGGATGGTATTATTCCTATTGATCATGCTTACAACTTGTTCGGTGACGTGTACTATAATTCCGACCACTGTTTTCATGTCGGCAACAACTTGGGCACCAATTTGTAGGTTGTCTAGATGTGTTTTGTTGCCATTGGCTGGTATTTCTGATATGTTGACGTCGTCAGCGACTCCGTTGGGTGTTTCTATGGGTTCTACGTTTTCTGGTAATGTCTTTGTTGGCTGTTTGACCCAACCCTCGCTCATTATGATTGGGCTGTCTTCGGCTGGCTTTGTGTCGGTCACATCAGTGGACAATTCTTTCTGTCTTCTTATGTATGGACTGTGAAATGAGAGGAATAATAAATAACTACCAGTTTTTTTTATTTGTTCATTCAACTACTACTATATATATCCAATAGACCGCCTCATGAATGTCTAGCTCATACACAAAATTAATTCACCAATCCGGCGATAGTCTCCAGAATATAAAAACTCCTGAGCTTATCTATACATATTACATAGTTTTAACTATTTCGAAAATTAATAGAACAATAAGTTTGTAATACATAAAACAATATTACTTACTTGCTTCTCGACATCACCATAGGAGAAAACATTACCACCAGAATTAAACAATAGAAACGCATTTTTACTTTTTTTCAAAGTTGTAATCACAAACTTCCTAAAGGACTCTTTGTTAGAAACTGGATGTCCGAGCCTTATTGCCTCTTATAAATACTAGCTAGGGGCATAAAACCTGGATAGCTACGGGACAGCATTCCTTGACTATTTATAACTTTACACCTGGCTAGTTGACTAAGTTGAAAAATACCAGTTAACTATAATTTATGGGTATCCTATACAGACGTACCTATATTATTTACACTTTAGATATTGTGGTGACTTGCAGACATATTGACAATTTATACCATTTTATCTGTAGGTACTTATGGATACTTGGTATCAATAATATATAACACTAGCAGCGCCCCGGGGCTTTGCCCGCGTTAAGCCCGTTCCCGTAGGAATTTTCGAAAATCCTTTCTTAGTGTGCACTTATGTCACTTGAAGAACCTTCCTGCCAAATTTATTGTTTCTAAGTGTAGCGGTTGAGGCTGTGCGTTGATTATCAGTCAGTCAGGACTTTGAATTATAAACGAGTATATATAGATAGCATAGTAATATCGCAACGAAATATAGCGATGCACGATAAAAGTGACATAGCTCGTATTTAATGTTTAGATTAGCACCGTGAAACTAAACATTAACCGCCTTAATCATAAACGGTATTTAACATAAATATTATAAAGCTGAAGAGTTTGTTTTGTTTGTTTGTTTAAACGCGCTAATCTCAGAAACTACTGAACCGATTTGAATAATTCTTTCACTGTTAGATAGTCTATTTATCGAGGAAGGCTACAGGCATACATTTTATCCCGAAATTCCCACGGGAACGGGCACAACGCGGGTAAAACCGCGGGGCGCTGCTAGTTTAACATAACCAGTGTTTTAAAGTGCTTTGTCTCTTTCGCTCTTTGGCAAATAGCGTATGTCGGAGGCTTCGATCAACAGTTGTGTATTGTTGATCGAAGGTTGGAGGGACAAACCATTTGATAGCTAAAGTGCTTTTAATAAGCGTTCATGAATAAGGCCCTAAATATGTAACTTGTCTACTTGAGCACTCGCATTTAAGTTAAGGATTTCTATGAATAATTTTGGTGTCAAGAGATCAAAATTAGAAATTCACATAGGCAAAACATACTTGCGTACATCGTGACTATATACACAATATAAAGTTTGTTTTAATTGTTCCTTTACTGTTATCACTTGAGTAAATAAATTATTGTCACGGTATTGTCGATCATGTACAGTAATTTGAGCTCTAACATCATAGCTGAGGTGTCCGAGTGGTTAAGGAGTTGGACTTGAAATCCAATGGGCTATGCCCGCGCAGGTTCGAATCCTGTCCTCAGCGAAGTTGTCTTTTTATGCTTTTTTCTTCTATTATAGTTAACTGGTACTGATACCTTCAGTGATCCGATCAAGGGTTTTATATTACAGTGGAATCCTGCAGATTATTACTTTGTTTAGAATGTTACAGAGCATGAATTTGCTTATGGTAAACAGGTTTCAGTTGATTGTGTAACTAAAGGTTGATTGTGTATGCTTATGGATTTTCATCTTAGATAAATTATAAAGAAAACTAATTTTTGAAATGTTTTTAATCATAATATTATTTAGCGGAGCTTAAAATACATTCCATTACATCATAACATTAAAAATACCCACTGTCAGTCGAGTCAACTTGAATAAGAGCTTCCATCATAATTTACATCTAAACAATTTCACGTAATCTTAAAATTTTGCCATTATCTCTTACTTAATCACAATTTTGACCAAAACAACATGTTCTATAGTATTTTTCACTCCATTTAATTCACATTCAGAAGCTCTTAAACCATACTAAATTGTATAAATTGCTGTTGAAATACTATTCTTGACAATCACTGTATAATATAATAAATTAATGTTCGCACGGCTAGCGATTCGAAACTACTTCGTTACATAAACAACAGTTTGTATGCACAAAACTTTACCTTCAAAGTGTATAAAACAAATGTTCTCTTGAGATTCTTGTGCATAAAAACTCATTCGACGGAACCCCACAGAATTATTCTAGACAGGAAGATTTTTAAACTACTTAATTTAACGTTTAACCTTATTATTATGTACTAGTTCACTTTCTAGATTAGTCTATTAATTTTGAATTTTGTTAGATCACTGACTTGGCTATGAAAGGGAGATCTGATTTGTCCTAATCTGTTTCCTATTGAGATCTAGAAGTGATTTGATTAAAAATACGTAATCGTAACTTATCTTAAACCAATTAACATTCACTTACACACTATGGGAACATTCCTGTCTGAATAACACATGCACACGATCAGTCCAGTACTTTAATTAATAGTGACAAAATTATTATGACAAAGACCTCCGACACCACGGAACTTTGTTATAATAATTGAAAGTTTATGAAAACAGAAGTCTCACTTCCGACATTATTTATTATTGCATACAAAAATATATTTTATTATAAAAAATACAAAAAGCGCGTATTTAAAAATGAAATGCTTGCGTGTTTGTATAATGGGCAATATTAAATTTTAGGGCGATACAGTTTCATCAAAGTTTGATAAAAACATGATCACTATTACACATTGAAACAAATAAAAAATAATGAAACAAGATTGGGTGTATTCTTTTGATTTATCAAAGCAAGCTAATTATGACCAAATAAGTTTCGTAGCATAATAGGATTCTTCTGTGATACAAAGCGTGGAATAGTGTTACTTTTGCGGTTGGTCAAGTAGGAAATTGTATATGAATATTACAGTGCTGTCCTTTATAATTATAATATAGTTATCTGATATTAGGGGTTATTCATTTCAAGACAACTTTCAGTGGGGACGATGCTTCTTTAAATACAGGCAAGGCCTAGTATAATAGTAATACTTTTCCAGTTTTTGGAAGTTGGCCTATTATGCATCTCTTCTCTGTACTTGAAGTTTGGATTGGGTAGTTTTCAAATACTCTATTCCACATTGAGCACTTTCGTTTGTAATTTTAATGTTGCAAAGTACTGTATGAACTTCATTCGAGTTTATTAGCCTGTAAAACGGTCAACTAGTTGACAAAACACATTTTTTCACTTTAACCGTTTATTTCTCCTGTTTATATTATTTTTCCCACCTTTAATAGTTTATTTCGTCTGTAATTTAGTTCACCTTTATCATATTATTCCAGTTGTAATTGTCACGTTTATCAGTTAATTTCCTGTGTGACTGAATGTTCCAAAGTACTGTACGAACTTAACGTATGTGTGGGTGTAGCGGGGCGCGTCTAACCGTGGTTCACGTTCACTCCGGACTCCAGTTCGGAGGCCGGCGTCTCGGGCTCCTCGTCGTTGTAGATGTTTTCCGCCATTTGCCATACCTGGTGAAGGAAATTAGGACTTTTAATCAAAGTAGTTTTAAGTGAAGGGTGATTACAGTAAAGGTAAAAGTCGTAAACGGATCCGAAACCACAACCTGTGTTTGCAGACACACAAGTTAAATCGAAGTGTGGTGTCTTTGCGGCTTGCGATCAAGGCGTATAGCGACTACAGCCTGCAGTACTAATGTTAGTTTCTTAGAAACCTTTGGTATTTCCTGCAGTTTGCATCTGCGATCTTGCTTATCAAACAAATTTGAAGATGCACAGCTGTCTTTATCAAGCAAGATATTTATTGTATATTGTAATTAGTAATACCTTGACACCATGTATGACACGATGACATTACCTGCATAATGTTATCCTCGGAGACGGAGCAGATGACCCAGGGCTCGTTGGGGTTCCACGAGAAGTCGGAGATCTTGGCGGTGTGTCCGCCGTGGATGAACAGCAGCTCGGGCGGGCCGTCCTCCGCGTCTTCCGCTGTCTGCTCCTCGCCTATCTTCGACAGGTCCCACACGTGCAACCTGGAGGGAACAAGTAGTTATAACTAACATGTAATGTCCCACTGTAAAGCCAAGACTTTTATGGGAATGTAAATCGTCGATAATACTGTCCAACCACGTATCCGTTTTACAGATATTTAGAAGGCATACTATCAACGAAATTCAGTCAAACTTTGTAATGCCTTCGTATCACTACATAGTATAACACAAAGTCGCTTTCCGCTGTCTGTTTGTCACTACGTATGCTTAGATCTTTAAAAATACGCAACGGATTTTGACGCGGTTTTTTTAATAGATAGAGTAAAGGAGGAAGCGGAGGAAGATTTATAAGAGAAGATTCAAGAGGAAGGTTAATATGTATAAAAATTCCCGAAATTCCCACGGGAACGGGCACAACGCGGGTAAAACCGCGGGGCGCTGCTAGTATATCATATAATATGAGTTTTTTTAAACTTAGCGGGAGTAATCTTTTCAGAAATAAACCGACGTGTCGGTCGTGTCCCTATGGCTGTGTTCTCTTGGGTCACGAGACCGAGTCTTAATGAAGACTTGAGAGAGAGATTTATATATTACTTAAAGTGTCTTAATATCTTGATATTTTAAATAGCGCGGTATACCTTCTGTCAGTTCCACTGCTGGCGAGGATGGTCTCGTTATGCGGCGACCACTGCACCTGGAAGATCTCGTCTTTGTGCGACTCGAACGAGTGTAGTTTTAGCTTCAAGTTGCGCAAGTCCCATAGCGCCACCTAGAAGAACATTATTATGAATTAACTAAGAATGTGTGTTTGTGCAATTCGACCAAGGAAATGATTGTGAGAAGCTCTATCTCTAAAGTTATCATAATTGTGTCGATAAATACCAAAAGCGCCTAAGTCACGTCTAACAATTTTATGGGGAATTACTTTTTTTGACAATTTCAACTTTTACCTATAAAATCTTTAGAAATAATGTTCAGTGATACGAATACTTAGCTGGCAATGCCAAATAAATACACATCAAAATAAGTTCTCTTAGAAAAACATTAAAAATTGATGAAATAAGTATGGACTTAAGCGGATATGATCTAACAGTAATGGATTTAGTCAGTTTTGATAAATAGGGCGTTGGACATTGGCGAGTATGAAATAGAATACTAGGACTTAGGCATGAATGATGTAATTTAATTAATCAGGGGACGAACTCAGGATATACAATAAAACAGATTAGAATTATATTATTTAGTCAGTTTATGTAGAAAATTAAGGTCAACGAAGAAAAAAATGTCAAACAAAGTCAAATATCTCTTCCGGAATATGCTGGTCTGGTAAAAAAGAATCTCCGTTATCCGCATTTTCGGTATCCTGATTAGGTGCAGATAGGACATTTTTGAAATATTGTAATTCTGAAATATCTCTCCACTGTTCACCAAAGTGTTTAATTAATAATTTATTCACGTCATCACGCTTTTCTTGTTTGATGGCAACAGTCCCCTGTAGTTTTTCGGGTAATATTTGTGAAATCTTTTTTCCTCTTTTTGTAATTGGCAAGAGTTGCCCAATATCATTTCTGTAAGACAATTCACCACGTACAAAAATTTTTCTTGACTGTTTTTCGATCACAATTTTTTTACACTTGCTTATTTGAAAGTGCAGGCTCTGGGTATTTTTTAATACTGTTTTGGAAGCCTCCTTCCAGTCGAACACTGGCACTTCATCAACTACACGAAAGATAGTCGCGTTAGATGACATTAAACTAATGTAGTCATCTGGATTTAAAATGTTTTCTATTCGTCTAATTTTTTTTTCGGTTAGCGCAAAAACTCTGTCCGGAGGTATGAAGCTGTGGCCGGTTACTGGAAAAATTATCTCCACTTTGGAAATATCATACTGCGTGTCGTGTAGCCATTTACAAACCATCCCAATTAATGTCGAGTTCTTATTCTGGCCACCGCAACCATCGGCCATAAGTCTGACGATTTTTTTCCCTTCCATATTCAATCGATTCAGGCAGTGATAAACACATGATGATATTTCGTTGGAACCTTTTAATGCCGTATCTTCAGTCCACACATATGAGCTGACATTTTCACTCGTCAAACTGGATTTGGAGTTGCCCTGAACAATAGTAAAATTATATATATATAGCTGCCTCGAATAGTAAGTCGATTGATCGGGCACCCTGGGCATTGGTAAATTTTTTTGGCAGTCGAATGATAAAATAAGTATTTCTGGGTCTTCATCTTTTAATAGTTGGAAAAAGCATTTTGCTCGTGTCTTGTGAATTAAATATTGCGCACGTATGGTTTCTTTTTCTGCGCTGCTTGGGGTCCTTTTTAGTTTTTCCAAAAACTGCAGGCAATCGGAGCAAACATCTTGCCTGGGCGATCCAAACCCGATGTTGAAAGTGGTATTGAAAACCTTTCTAAAATAAGATTTTGTTACCGAAAATCCGGGCATGGCCTGATCTTCGTACATTTTGTACATCTTAGAAATATTGAGACTCGGGTCGAGGTAAATTCTCTGTTTAATTTTGCCCCTGCAGTAATGTGAATCCAAAGGTTTGAATTTTTTTATGAATTTCTGAACGGACTCTAATTTTGATCTGAATGCAAATTTCTTGCGGTCTCCTCCTCTTCTCTCAGATGCACTAGTTCCAGTTTCAGAAAATCTTTTAGTGACGCCTTTTATTCTCCCCTGTTTTATACTCAGAATGTCACAAAAGGCTTGCAGGCATACGGGAATAAGTTCTTTACTCTTGTGATCAGGAACAAAGAAATGGTTAGAAAAACATTTTGGGTTTCTAGCATTTTTTCTGGGTCGCTTTCGGAGCACTGGCTTTGTACTTATATATTTTATCAAAAAATTATCTTGGTCAGTTTTTTTGTTGCTGCTATAGAATTTTTTATGGAAATGGAAAAGGCTATTAGAAGTCAAAGTTTCACATTTGTATTTGCCTTTTGTGGGGTGTTTACATTTGGGCTTTTTAGGTAAAGATTTTGCCGAGTACCTGTAAACAAAAATATAATTAATTTAGGATAATAATAAAAACACAATGTATGGTCGTAGACGATGAAGTTCCGATTTGTTACGTTGGTAAGTAAGCCATTTTACTGGAATTTATAAGTAAAAAAAAAAGATGTAGGTACATACATACATAACATACCTAATTACGTACCTCAAAAATAAATAAGTCCATTGGTATTTATTTCACTGATTTAAAAAAGTCGTATGAACGAATAGCAATCTATTAATCCCTACAACCAAAACGGTCCGGCCCTGTTCAACACCGTGACGTCATCGCTATCTATGGGTACTTCAACGTAGGTACTTTTAGAAAGAAATCAGATTTAGTGCTTAAAACTACTTAAAACTTACCGGTTTTCTTTAATGTTTTGCTTGCTATTGGTTTTCTGCTTCTTCCTTGCTAACTCTGGCGGCACAGTATTTATTAGATATTCCATTATTAATTAAAAACACGGAATAACGCACGTGTCTCGCATGACAATAAAACAGGAATGGTGGCCATGACAGTCTAGAGACGGCGTGTGATTGGTTCTAATGGACTTAGGCATTTATGATTTGCAACCTACGTGCGACTTAGGCTGGATTGAAAAAATGTTTCGACTTTGACCCTTATTTTCTTCGTGAAGCTGTGGACATAGGTTAAATTGATTTTGTCACAAAAGTCCGCCATATTTAGTTGAATTAAATGAACAAATAAAAGTTGAAATGAACGGGACTGGACTTAGGCAAGTTTGATATCTATCGACACAATTAACCTCATTGTTATATTCTTGTCGCACTGTGGACTAGGGCTTGCATTTTAATATTAATTTTATTTTATGACCCTACATACAGCAGGGCAAGGGCCTCCCTTTCCCTCTTTTAGTAATTTAAGATTACGATTAAACTTTAGCTTCTAGGCGTTGCTATACATATTCAATAAAATATTCTTTTCAGAGATAAATTAAAGTAGTTCCTTGATTATGTAGTCCTAAGGCATGTTTCATTCAAAACTATGTATCACCCGCACAAATACTCAAAGGCAGTTGTAATAAATCTAAAATACTTACAGTCTTATCAGCACTGCCGGTAGCCAGTATGAACTCCGAGTAAGGGTTGAAGCTGAGGCAGTTGACTTCGGCCGTGTGCGCGTCAACCGTGTGAGAGGGTTTCGACGTGTTGTTACACCTGGAAAGAGGTGGTCCATTTATAATACCTGTGCAGAAGTGGTTAGAGTAATGTGTTAGAGCAATTTGTGACAGAGTATTATAATGGGCTGTATATATATTTAAAATGGGTATTGCGGAGTCTATGGGTTTACAATTTTGGTATAAAAAAGTTTTGCAAACTTGAATAACAAACTTGAAACAAAGAAAAGTATTAAAAATAATGTATCTTTTAGTGGTGATGATATTTACGAATGTTGTGTTCAATCTTTCCCTCTTGGTCTGTCATTAAGTCATCATAAAGTTAGCAGATCCTATAGAGAACTTGCAGTAGCTCAAGTTTTACTTATAATGACAATAAACTATGTAGGTAGTTAAGTGAAAATGTTCAAGTAGTTTTTCACCACATCACATAAGTATATTAAAAACCTTCTTAAAATAAGTCAACAAATTGCAATAACATGTAATAATAAAAAAAGTTGTATAAAAACCTTCTTGGGACACTAACACTGACCTAGTATCCCATATCATCAGTTTCTGATCATCAGCCACTGATCCGAAGAGTGATTCGTGGAGGAGATGCCACGCAACATCCTCTACGACCGCCGTGTGGCCGGTGAACACCGACTTGGCTTCGATCACTCTCCCTTCTTTGGGGGTAGCATTGATGTCCCACAAACAAATTGTGTGGTCATCACTGCGGTAAAACAATATTACAATTACAGGAATAGTAGTAAAGTAGAAGTTTATACTCAGTACAAGGTAAGGAAAATGTATACTAGTGTTTGATAAAATGAAATAGGTGCTTAAGTTATATTATTATTAAATAAATATTGACATTGAACTTGTATTGAAATAAACAATAGTTTATCAATCACCTGGCTGATAGAAGGTATCCATTGAGGTTTGGGTTCCATGACAAACCATAGCCTTCTTTTTGGTGACCCCGTAATCTGAAACAATCAACATCTTAATAAATAAGTTTGATTTACTATGAGTAGAGCCAGACCCTAAAGGGACTTTGTGACAATCTATACTTCTTCTTCATCTTCTTCTTCGTGTCGATGGCACAAAAAATAACTTTTTTTTATTTATTTTTTATTACAATCTATACTATTATTATTACTAGCAGCGCCCCGCGGTTTTACCCGCGTTGTGCCCGTTCCCGTGGGAATTTCGGGATTTTTTTTACATAAAAACCTTCCTCTTGAATCACTCTACCTATTACAAAAACCGCATCAAAATCCGTTGCGTAATTTTAAAGATTTAAGCATACAGACAAACAGACACGAAACAGAGACGACTTTATTTTATACTAGGTAGTGAAGAGGTAATGTTTGTTTGTAAGTGCTAATCTCAGTAAACTACCAATCCGATTTAAATAATTGATTTTGTAATAGAAAGTTATATTCAACGGGAAGGTTATAGACTATTTTTCATCCCGAAATTACTATGGGAACAGACACAATGCAGGTAAAACTACGGGGCACTGCTAGTCTAGAATACTTGGATAGGGTTCAGACCCCAGCAGAGATACACTAGATTCATCAATGAAGCATCATGCCCAGAAACAGTACAAAATAATTGATTCACAATTTTTTTAACTATTAATAAGTTTTGGACCATATATGTAGGTTGATCCCACGCATTATTCCTCTATTTAATATCAATACAAATCAATAAACCTTCACCTTGTAATGTTTTTGTCACCTATGAATGAATATCATTTCAATAATTAGACATTGTCTTACCTAAGGTCTGGGTGGCATTCTCCTGAGGGCTCTGGTTTGGATGGGTGCTTCGTGTAATCAAAAACAAGGACATCGGACGAAGGAGTCTTTGTAGCAATGACGCATGGATTCTGGGGCATGTACCTCGCTCTGTTCACTTCACCTTCATGGTTTATTTTGATTTCTATGTCTATTTTACCAGATACAGAGCCAAAGCCTCCAAATTCTGTAGAAGAAATTATAAAACAAATTATGTTGTAATAATGATGAGTTTACCAATACATTAACAAATTGTAATAAGATTTGATTGAGCAAACCATTTTGAATAAGTAATTATTTTTGTATTGGATATTTCAAAAAGAAACCACACATAAGAGGGTTAGAAGCTATTTTTAATCCTCGCGGGAATGGGCATAACGCGGGTAAAACCGCAGGGCGTCGCTAGTTCGATGAGTATTATCAAATAAGAGACTCACCTCCTTTATCATTATCATAGTGACTGGCATCAAACTGTGCATCTTCATTCGGCAGCTGCACACTGGCAATCAACAAATGATTCTGCTCATCTGACGTGTGAGTGCCCAGTATCAATCTGAATAAAACAATTCAAATAAATAAACAAAGGACAACGAGAGAACTGAATACAAAGCAAGTTCAACTACAAGTTTGAATAGCAAGTGAATGTAAAGAAGGTTTCAAAGAAAGTCAATGAACTCGTGGTAAAGATAACGTAAAATATTTACCTGTGAACCGAGTAGTCTTTTCCTTCAGGCCTTGTGACATCAGGTAACCATTGCGCGGTCAACGACGGCCACTCCAATGCATGGGTCATCACCAAGTCGTACAGGAATGGGGTGTTTTTCTTCCATATCTTGTATTCTTCGTTGATTACTCTCTCCTCCACTGCATCATCAAAAGCTTCTACAAACGACAACAAATTGTAAAACTGGAAACATCATCCGATTAACCAAAAAGTGAAGATGTCATCCCAAAGAAAGTTATGTATTTGAGGATATAAAGTTGTAAATAGTAAGTATAACATTACCTCCGTCTCCTTTGTCACCCATATTACAATAATTTATTGAATTTCACAAGTTTTAGATGAAATTAGCAATAAAAATTGCACTATCAACCGGCCCCGTAAAGGCGCCAAACAAAAATTTCTGGCGTTTTTGGCGTTGTTCTCCGTCTCCCTCTGCATTTTTGTTTATGATACTCTTCTATATTGTCTACAGTCAGTCTATTGTCTGTTGGCTAAAAGATTGCCTACTAGCTGCGGTTGCTTTTCGTCCCCTAATTACTACTTTCAGCTATTACCTAAATGGAATTTAGTTGATAGTAGTTATCAAAGTATTAAAAGTAAAAAATCTGAATTAAAATGAATTTAATCTCTTATTTTTTAATAAATAAACCATAGACAGAATCAAAATGGGATCAAACAATGACAATTTAATTTTTAAACTGACAAAATTATCTGTCATGTCAATCTATCTGACAACGTGCGTGCTGTCAACCCAATTAATGTCAAAAAAATGGCTGATGCTGCAGCTCGTCGTGATGCTCGTAGACGAAGAATATTGGAAAATTCTCATAGTAGACTGCAATTGATATCTGGAAAATGTTCCGACGAGTGCGTAAAAGGTAAACAATCGGCTTAGCAGTCTAAAATCGTGGTATGTTGCAATTTTCGTTTTGTTTACATTCTTTGTTTTCCAGAACCTACAAGCCGAACTACTATTCCTGAACCAGAATACGAAATTGCCGATATTGCCGCCGACCCCAGCTTCATAAAGTCTCCTCAACATAATGGTGCAGTTTATAGTGAATCAGAGATGTTGGACTTCTTATCATCGGGCCATGAGACGGCGGCGGGAGATGCAGAAGCGATGAGTGACTTGGCACCACTGGTACCTCCTCCTCCTCCTCCCGAACCGGCGGCGACACTTACACTTTGGGAGAAGTGTTTGTTACACAAATATGACATGGTCATACTCTCAATACTCATACAAATACTGTATGGTATGTCCATAATTACATTTGATAGTGGTTATTTTTTCCTTCCAGTTATTGTCTACATTGTTACGAAAATGATTTGGTTCCCTTCACAAAATAACTCTAGTATTGCTAATGTTTTGATGCTCCTCAATGGTATGACCCCTGATAGAGTCCGTACAATATTATTTTTGACTCAATGTGTCACTACTGTGACCCGCGACACTTTCGTGTATTTATTCACAACTATTTGCATTCAATCAGTGTGGGTTACATTGAGTGGTAGCATGGGTACCTAGTATTTGGCATTAACCCCTCTTTGGGCATTTACTGACTGAATAAAATACAATAGCTGGCTAGTTCTTGATGACTTGCATTTAATATGTATGGTATGTTTGATAAGATTAACACTAGAGTGACTGACAGCATATACTTTAAATGCATTTCATTGTCCACAAAATAGTTTTGATTGCTTGTGCCTTTACATAAAGTGAGAAGTTGTGAAATGTGTGCGTTTTAGTCACATTGCCATTTTTAGTTTAATATTAGTGTCAATTTTGTAAATAAATAGCTGTTGTTGGTTTAGGCAAACTTCACAATAATTTTTGCTGTCTGTAAATTAAATTATCTCTATTACCACAGTTTACTTAATAATTATATAAAATTGTTGAATTGTTTACTTGTAACTAACTGTATTTATAATTATTGTATTCCAATTAGAATGCCAAATTAGTTGTATATTTATGTAATTTAATGGTAAAGCAATGATCATTATAAAATCCATAAGGACCTCAGTGCTGTGATGTGTAAAGGTATAATATATTGGCCTCAGTAGAGTCATTTGCTTGTTAACATTACATTTATGCTAGGAATGTTCAATTTCATTCTACATTTTAGCTCATAACTACACTATTTAACTTTCACAATTTGAAACACATTTTATTGATTATTTATTTTATGTAATCGGAACCATTCAAACTCTTTTTATTTTTATTTATACTTTCTGTTATATTTTATTTACAATTTGTTTTTATTTATTTCAACAATTACATTGCTCATTTGAAAATAAAAAATTGTTTTTATTAGTTTTAAGGGATCATGGTGTTAATTAAGTAAATTCCTGTGTGAAATCTTGAGTGTTCCTTGTTACAACGACATTGTGACTATTTTAATCAAAATACTTATTTTAAACTTCTTCTGTTTGTTATAGATTAGGTTGGGACTAAATTGTATTCTTTGGGTACTTAAGAACTTTAATTTATTGTATTTCAATTAGTGTGACATCAAGCAATAATTTGTTAATAATTTTGTCAAACTAGCCGATTTTCTTGAATTCACCATAGACTAATTCTTGAACTTTTTATGACACTTCCATAATATCTCTGAGCACATAATTAGAGTTTAAAAAAGTTATGTCTGTAGCTACAGGCCTCTTTTCATCAAAAGCCTGTAGGTCGAAGACACGTTCTAAAGGCAATTTCTCTTAACTGAATGAAATAGAGTGAGACAGATGTATTTGGAGAAGAGAAAAACGGAGACAAAACTCTGTCTTGGCATGCAACTTACGCCCACTGGGTGTATTAAGTTTAAGCCACTACTATGTTTAGTTTAGTAGCAATGGCGGCAAAATCAGCTTGACGGTAAGGACTTTTGATGCTTAGAGGCCTTAATATCAGCGTAATTCTGTTTGTAAATATTTAAAAAGGTCAACAAACAATAAAATATCAGATTTATTTTTAATTACATAATATATTTTGTAACACATTTGAAATAAAAAATGTTCAATTTAAATTGCATTTTATTTACCTTAGTAAGCGTAGATGAGGTCAGCTGAAATAAAATACATTTTTATTAGTTTATTAAACGTAGGGTTGGAAGTTAAGTTTATTCCAGAACATTCTTCAGAGTCCTAGAATATCTATCCTAACAGTTTACAATATTGAATAAAAACCTATAAGAATTGGATTATTGGTGTGCATAGAATGTAATAATTATAATAAACTATTTATTTAACACTAGCTGTGCCCCGTGGTTTCACCCGCAGCGCCCCCGTTCCCGTGGGAATTTTGAGATCTTTATTCCTTATTTTTCTTATATAAAAACCTTGTCCTGACAATAAGGAACCCATTAAAAAAAGAATCATCCAATTTGGTGCAGTCGTTCTGAAGTTATTATCCGCTTAGCAACAGATTCAGCGATTCATTTTTATATCTATACTAATATTATAAAGCTGAAGAGTTTGTTTTGTTTGTTTGTTTGTTTGTTTAAACGCGCTAATCTCAGAAACTACTGAACCGATTTGAATAATTCTTTCACTGTTAGATAGTCTATTTATCGAGGAAGGCTATAGGCTACATTTTATCCCGGATTTCCTACGGGAACGGGCACAACGCGGGTAAAACCGCGGGGCGCTGCTAGTAATAGATATTGCTACTTTTGGTAGCACATAATACTGATAGGACTTAGAAATATATAAAAGCCTGTCGGACTATAGTATATTTGTAAGTACCTTTACTATAATGATGAATGATGATGATGATGAAGTCCTGTTATCCCTCATCAGGGACATAGGGCTCGCAGAAGAGATAATGATGAATAGGGTATGATTTCTAGAAAATCAACAAAAATGTATGAAATAAAAAACAAATCTAAATATTAAAAACTATATTTTATACCAACTAAAGCAAAAACTACAAAAAATAAATGTCAACACAAAAATGCATCTCTAAAACCATAAACAAACAATAATGTACATATGGAAAGAGGTATTCAAAGTTATCGTGTGAAGAAACTTTTAATGCTATTGATGAAGTTCTTACTCTGTTTAGAGTTGGATGATTCTTTCGAATCGTGTTCACCCGTGCTCTGACGACTTGCTGTCTCATCGAGATGTGCTTGTCTATGTTCCGATAGGGTAGTAGTCTTAGCTTCTGGACTAGTGGTTTCCTTATCATTACTTTGTACAGAGTGCTTAATACTATCTATGGCAGTTGTTTCGTCAGAGCACCCGAGTTCCTATTGTGATTTGGCGGCTGTTTTTGGTTTCTTCTCACGACTTGGCTTGGCACGGACGAGGTCGGACCGACCCATTGACACCATCTTGATTTCCCATGTCTCTAGGTCTTTTCTGAAAGTTGTTAATAAATGTTAATAAGAGGATAATTCTTAATATTGATTAAGTCTATGATAACTTCTTTTTTATACTATATAAATACGAGTATAAATAGTGACGTTTATTTATCCCCATCTAATTAAAAAACATTCAATTTGAATGGACGAAGGAATAGTTAGAATGAAAACTTTCAAGCCAAGGCCAAGGCTATCTAAAACCTACTATAATTTTTTTTACTGATGCTAACAAAGTATACCACACTATCACATATACCACACTAGTAGCTATATAGCTAGTGCCTGATATTAGCCCATTCAAAAAAACAAAAAAACTAACTGTTCACGTTCATTATATTAGTCTTCTTCTTCTTCATCGAGTGGATGGCCAACCTGACCAATCCTGGTGTCAGAGTTATTGAGCCGCCAAAGGCCTCTGACATGGCTCAAGTAACGACTACTATCCGTAGAAAGTAACCGGGACCGACGGCTTAACGTGCCCTCCGAAGCACGGAATCATCTTACTTTTCGAGCAATCAGGTGATTCAGCCTGCAATGGCCTGACCAAACTGAGGAAAGTCTCACAAAGAGATTTTTGTGAGATATCTCCACCGGGAATCGAACCCGGAACCTCCGGGTCGTGAGCCAGGCGCTCAAACCACAAGACCACGGAGGCTGTTAATTATATTAGTATTAGTAGTCTTAGATACTTACTTGTACTGTTTCATCAGATCCTGTGCTTGTTTCTCAAACTTGGCCTTGTCAGCTGCAGACAGCTTGAACCATTCAGTCTTCACATGCGCCTGATACTCCTTCAGGTTGTTGCTTTTGAAACTATCCTTTTTAGTGAGCATGAAGAGAAAGTATGATGATAACGGCTTTTTAGGTTTACCTAGTTCTTTGTTGTCCTGAAACAGTAAGAAAAATGGTTAACTTATTGTACACTTATTTACAAAATTCATATGAAACAGGTTTATGTTCAAATTGTAGGGTTTGAAACTAGAAAGTCTTGTTACAGTACTGTCATGTCAGCTTATTGATTACTAGCAGCGCCCCGCGGTTTTAACCGCGTTTTGCCTGTTTCCGTGGGAATTTCGGGATGAAAAATAGCCTATGACATACTCGTTGAATGTAGCTATCTATTACAAAAAAAAATTACATATTGAAATCGGACTGATAATTCCCGAGATTACCTCGAACATACAAACAAACAAACATACAAATTTTACCTCTTTATAATATTAGATGTCAGCTTATTGATTATTACCATTATTTAATTTTTTCCATTACAGTTTTGGTTGGACAGGACTTTTAGAATGAGAATGGGACAGGAAGAGTTTACTTATTATTTCAATAAAATATTTATTTATAAATATGATAGCAAAAACCCCAAGAAAATATATAATGACAGTATAGAATAGCCAAGCTCTAGAGAAAAGGCAGTAGGTACCCTCATAGCTGTGTTGAAACTATTTCCAATATAGTGCTTAACAAAATTATCAATTACTTACAGCCCTTATTTTCCTCTTTTCCTTAGCAGCAGCCATCTCTTCCTTAACTCTTTTGATGTTCTCTTTCTGTTCATCTGTGAGTGATGCTACATACATTGTCTTGATTTTCTTATAATCTTCTAAATCTTTCTCATATTCTTTCGACATTTGTGATTTTGTCTATAAGAAGGGAGAAGTAATATGTATAAATTGTTTTAAAATGATGGATTAAACAGATTGATGAGTGATGTTTACTAATAAATATATTCATTAAAGAAAACCAAGTAAATCAATGGCATAGTTGAAATTATTACCATTCTTTTTAAAATAATTTAATATCCTTACCTGGGCATCTAATTCTTGCCAGTGTTTGGAAGTCCAACTAATAGCCTCTTTAGAAGTAATACCAGGGTTTTTAGCCATCAATGCTGGTCTCATTTGAGCCATGAACTTGAAAAATGGAGTCAAAGGCCGCTTTGGTTTATCTATACCTAGCTTATCCTCCGCTGATTTCTTTGTGTAACTACAAGCTTGGAGGGAGCTTACACAGTTCGTTCTGAAAATATTTAAATAAAAGTTTTAGAAATAACAACATGAATATTTGCTTTGGCGCATTTTTGAAGATGTTAATAGGTAACTGTTGGGCAGAGCCACTACTTAGTTCAACGAGATGAGAACAGTATCGTTTTATTTAATTTTTTTAGTCTTGGAGACTACTTGATATAAAATAAACAAAGGATTTGGTTAGCGTCTTAACCTCAAACATACCTTCCATGTAGAACAGATTTGTAGCTCCCTATCACACAGTTAGTCAAACGACTTATCTGAGCATATGTAGACATGTTTATTTATATTGTATTTGCAAGAAAGTTATAGATTTTTCTTAAAAAAATACTTTTAAAAATCTTTACTTCGTTTTTCACAACTTTCGCGTCCACTCCGGCTACAGATTATTAATAAAATATTTTGTTTGACATTGACAGATTTGACGTTCACTAAAACTGGCAGTAAATCATTCATTCACTCCTCAAAACCACAGATTACAAACTATCATCGACGTTAAATGCCACAGATGCTCTAATCAAGATGCGGTTGTGCAGCTGTGTTGTGCAGCTGCGGATAGTGGTGTGCACAGACCACGAAACAAGGTGGTGTGTTAGTTATGTATGGATAATTCCTTGGGTTGCGTGCGGGTGGTACGGATGGTAGGGACCATGACACTTGGCAGTACCCTTGATCTGGTACCTATTCCCTCAGAAACTTATCATCGCCTATCTTTATCCATTAGAAAATTGGGCACAGTCATTAGAATTTAGCTTTTAGATGTCCAACTAACTTTGCATCAAACAATGTAAAATGATGACCAAAAAGGTAAAGTCATACAGTAAAAATAGAAAAATATTTTTAAAATTAATTTTATTTATCAATCTACAATCATCTTACACTTATTCAACAATTTACTTACAAAATGCATTAATAATAGATATAAAATCGAAGTCACATAAATATTCTAATAATAATAGGTACTTAACTTTATCGTATTTACAATTCAGTCATTATTTACATTAGCATCGTATCTTAAAATCATAAGGTATCTTTTATATAAGGTGGGTCCATCATGTCTTCATATTTCATTTTTTAAGTGGACAATGAGAAACAATAGATAGATAGAGAGATGGTATTTAGTAGTTGTTATGGTACAGATAGACATGGTAGTGTAGTTTTAAACCAACCTAGTTACAATTTTATAGCGTTACTTACAAATGTTACTTAATTGAGCTATTGTAAGATTAGTAAGACTTGATCAGTGTTAGTGTTAATAACGATACTGTAGGTTGTACTTATATGATAGTTAGTTTTGATGTTAATTAATTGGCACTTGCAATTCATATTATGCCTTTGAGCGGCAGACAATTTGATTCACTTACTAAAATACTATTTACTTATATTTACAATAACTTTAAATTTGTACATTAATTACTTATAAAGTAAACCTATCAACAGTACATAGGCAAGTAACTACCGAAAGGTAGAATAGTCAGTTTCTTTGATGTACGGGAATCGAATCTTTAATCGTTGTTATTATATTCTAATTGGTGAATTATTTTACGATTTGATTGTAGCAAATACTGAAAAATACCGTTAGCCATTGTCACGCGAAACCAGCATTCCAGCGATTCTCGCCCCGACACGATATTGAGGAGTAATTCACGCAAGCACTTATAACTAATGGCACTCGTGAAAAGGTCAACACACAAAACAGGTATGTAAAGGCGCGGTCACACAAGTTTTTTAATGTTTTTAACCATCGTTCTACCGGAGTCTCGTCATAGGATAGTTTCTCCCGCGGAATAATGGTAGTGCCTCGGTTTTCTATACGAGTGCTGTTGAGGCGGTCTGTAGGTTGCATACTTCTGCGGATGGCGCGGCATCGTGTGGGGATGCGTCGCGTAGCAGTGGAGGGTGAGCGGCGTCGGGGGCGGGCCCGACGGACACTTGGCCGGCGTCGGCTTCGTCGGCCCGGCGACTCTTCTCCACAAAGCTTTTAACCCCGGAGTCGCTATCCACACCGCGACCATAACGCCTTGGATGTGGATGGCGAATATTCGGAAAAGGAACACCCAGAATGCAGGCTCAGGATGCGTCGAGGGTTCCGTGGATGGGACGGGAGCTGCGAGCCACTCGTCTCGCCACGCATACTCGTACACCCAGGTGGCGAGCACGCAGGCCGACGGCACGGCGTACAGCGCAGTGAAGGCTCCTAACCGAAGCATGCTCTGATGTTCGGAGTGTGTCGGAGCAGGAGCGAGGAGTACAACGGGGGCCGGCGCCGGCGCGGGGCGGCGCAGCGCCGCGCGGAGCCCCGACGAGATGAACACACAGCCCAGCAGCAGGCAGACCGACTCGGGGATGATAACCAGCGCCAGCAACGACTTGGTTGACTGGTTACCCACGAAACATGTGCCTGGAACAAACCATAAAAACTTAGATACACGCATACTCAATACAAACAAGTTTCTTATTAAAGTGTTCCCAAACATCTAAAAGGCAAAGAATAATACATATTCCAAGCCTTATAAATTGAATAACATTCCAATTTCGAACATAAAGCTACTCTCAAAGCGGACACCTACACAAACACACGGCGCATGAAAAAAGGTTTGCATTAATAAGAAGGTTTAAAAGGACCGATTTAAAATTGAAATACGAGCGTGAGAGGAGGAAAGGTGTCGTATTTAACGGCTCGAATAATGGTTGAGCATTTCTTTCGGCATAATGGAAGTGGAAATAATAAAACAAGAGCACAATACCGGAGGGCTTCATAAAACATGCGAAACGGTCGTCTGGTTTGGTTAATTATAATTAACGATAAACTGAACGTGCGTGCGCCTGCGCACAGCTTAGGTACTAAGTAGCGCAAGACACATAGTGCGGTTCACAGGTGCGGTTGCGGGTTTGACACCTTTCATACAAATGTCAACGTCACGTGACCCGCCTGCACCCACCACACCGCTCACTATATGGATTTATGTCTTGCGTTTAAAATAAAGTGAATCTATCTAATTAGTACTTTTGATCGATCAAAACAAAGCTACACATTCGAACAGACTTCTACGACCCATTTTACTTCAAACTTAAAGATGAGAAGACGTCATTATTCTCGCATCTTAACTATTAGTAAATAATTGTAACTGGAGAAGCTAAATGCTAAGTTACCTAGTATTAATGAAGTACCGCATTTACAAACCAAATACGGCAAGTGAGTGCAAACATTAAGGGTATCTTAATGTTAACGAAGATATTGCTGTATTTACGTAAGGTAAGGTTTTGCAATGTTATATGGTAAGTTTATGTAAATCTATATCTATCTCGTTATACTAAATGAAACGGGTCTAAAAAAAATACGTGAGTGAATAAAAAACATTAAAAAAAAATATCTAACTGACTTTAAAATCTGGTACTTAACTAAAAAGATAATTAATGTATTTATTCGACTTCCTGGCTAATTTTCAACTTTAATAAATTGTAGACTATAAATACTATACCATAATACTATAAATTATTATTATCTACACTAATGTTGTAACATTCTACTTATGTTTCCAATACTTGACTTATAATTACTACTGTTATAGCGCAGACAACTAAAACACTCAATTTAAGCAATTGCACATGATGTTATAATATCCACATCGATATCGTAAAATCTCATTATAACATCGCGCCCTGCGCGGCGCGCGCCCTGCGGCCCTGCGCGCGCAGCTGCGCTCTCATTGGTTAGATTTTAATGGCGGCAAGTTCACTCACTGTGACAATACACGTACGCGTGAATTTAATGTATCAAAATGTGTTTTGTTTTTAAAATTTTGTTTGATTAATTGCATTAGTGAAGATAAAGTAGTGTATGCAACTGCATATAACACGGGTATTAAAACACTTCTTTATATGACAGTTGCATAAACTACTATTAAGTCGAAGAATTAATCAGTCAAATAAAAACATCCTGCGAGCTAGTAAAACTGCCCTGTCTGTGCAGTGAGGGTGCAAATATTAACCAATAGGATTGCATAAAACATCTGACCGGAGATTTTATGCAATCAAATTGGTTTATATTTGTCCGTTTCTCCGCTCCGCAGCCTCTATCAGTCCCATTTGGATAATTAATTTTGTAATGGATAGCGACAGTCAACGGGAAGGTTAAAGGCTATTTAATTTTTTATCCCGAAATTCCCACGGTAACGCGCACAACGCGGGTAAAACGCGGGCGAAAATAAGCTCTGTGCGAAAGCATACTTCGTTATATCTTCTTTTATCTTATTACTCTCGTTCTCTATCTCGAAAAAGCTCGGACGACAAATATTAACCAATAGGATTGCATAAAACATCTGACCGGAGATTTTATGCAATCAAATTGGTTTATATTTGTCCGTTTCTCCGCTCCGCGTAGCCTCGGTCCGCATCAATGCACAGGCACCCTGAAGCTACCATTGCTCGTGTATAATAGGTATAGTAATAACTAGTAAAAGTGATAATTATACACCTATCAATAAATATTTCATAAATTCTCATAACAAGTTATTAATCCCCAGATATAAGACTTAAATGATAATAATATAAGTGACAGTCTTGTATATAAATACAGCCACTATCAGCGGCGGTTCCTTCAAAAACTTGGGACTTTAATTAATCTCCTTACTTATGATGACTTAGTGATAAGACACTTTGATAAAGTTTCTTTGTTATTAAAATAAATGGAACCTCTGTTTTAATTACTTAACAACATTGTTTATTTATATATTAAAGTATGTACCTACTTATTCTAAGAATATTTGAACATTTCACAATTCCGTTTGGCGGTAAGGTTGACTAAGCGCTTCCTCCGTAATGCAGCATTATTTCTTTGGCGGCTAACAAATGAAACAGATAAGATGCTACTTAAATACCGACGAACTACCGACAAAGTATGTTTAAGCTCTGGTTTTAAATGTTTTCTTAAATTACTACTTATACAGATAAAGAAAGATATAATTTCTGACTGAAAGTTAACTTAATGCATCCCGAAAAGGTTGGGAATAGAAGGAACGAAATAACGAATAGACGAAATAACGAAACCGTCAGTGTTTTTATGTTATTCTATGGGAGTATCATGGTTTGTGAAGGAACAAATACATAAATGTATTGGAAGAGTTAAGCCAGAGGCACCACCCTGACCCTCCCCCTGACCTTCCCATATGTTTTAAATATTTTATGTAACTGCGTAGTAACCATATTACTCATTCGCGGGTCATTCGCGGTCAAATAATCATAACAATTGGTTCAGTCTAGCTAGAGTTATGAATGGTGTAACTAATTCTACTCAGATAAAGCACAATAGCTTAGTACTTAACCTAACCTACCTAACTTAGTACTAAACCTACATATAACTGCATAGCCGCTTATCAACTTTGTTCTGTGCTAAAAAGCATGTTTTTCTTCCTACCTTTCTGTTCAAAACCGTACCACATAAGGACCCACACGCACGCAACAATAGGGTCGCTACCAAACAACTTTACATGAACACGTCCAATACAATTATCGCCGAATGCATGCTCTTGCGCAATCGTTCGAGATTTAAATCGCTTTGAGGAAGCCGCCTATCAAAGAAACCACTATTAAAATATGAATTGCGATCCCTATTGTGTTGGTTCTTCGACCATATTAGTATTGATTGATATGTATAGGGGATTGTTTATTTTATTGTACCTTTTGTGGCATTACTTCCTTTTTGATAAATGGTTTTGATTTCTAAGTTGGCGATAGGATCTGGTATGGTTTGCTTTGCAGAGCGGGTGAGTTAAGTGGGTGAATAGGTATTGAGGTACATAATAAGGGATCATTATCTAATTACCTATTAAAGTGTTAAGATAGTGAAGATGTAACGAAGTATGCTTTCGCACAGAGCTTATTTTCGCCCGCGTTTTACCCGCGTTGTGCGCGTTACCGTGGGAATTTCGGGATCAAAAATTAAATAGCCTTTAACCTTCCCGTTGACTGTCGCTATCCATTACAAAATGAATTATCCAAATGGGACTGATAGTTTTTGAGATAAGCGCGTTTAAAAAAACAAACTCTTTTAAAAAGCTTTATTATATTACTATGGATTATAATATAACTAGCAGCGCCCCGCGGTTTTACCCGCGTTGTGCCCGTTCCCGTGGGAATTTCGGGAATTTTTATACATATAAACCTTCCTCTTGAATCACTCTACCTATAACAAAAAACCGCATCAAAATCCGTTCCGTAATTTTAAAGATTTAAGCATACAGACAAACAGACACGAAACAGAGACGACTTTATTTTATACTATGTAGTGATTAAGGTATACCAGAATGATATAAGAAGATAAATGTTCCTCCCTTTTACACTTCACCTCGTTATTCTTACGTGAAAATCATTACAACTGAGTAGCAAGGTAGGTATTCTGTGTCGTCAAGAATCACTTTTTTCGCAACTAAAGTGTTACATTCCATCAAAGATGTCAATTAAGTAGCACATAAAGTTCTCAGCAAAGAGACCGCGGGCTGTCATAAAAGGATGCGATACCATTTTTGGTCATCACCACAGCCAACTCGATTCCGATTTAAATCGACCCGATGCAACGTCGAACTACATCGAACAACCGACCATTTTAAACCGATCGAGTTACAGTAATAAGCTACATCGGCAACTTACTAAGAAATGTTATAAAAAGTAACCAGATAGAAACTTACATTTCTATATCCGCAGCGGTTTGTTAGACTCGTTATTATTTATTTATTCACAAATAAGATAAGAAACTTGTTGATATAACAATATAGTGTTGAAAAGACATTTCAATTAACATAATAATATGGAAAAAAAGTTTGTTCTGTTATCTGTAAATAGGCATTAGTGTACTATGTGTCACCTGCCATGTCGGCGCCGGCACCTAATTAATAAAATGACTGTTTGTAGAGTTAAATTATGTACCTATTCGTTTGGTTAATCTAATACGTTGTATCCTATTTGAAGTACTAAAGATAAATGAGTTCTTTACACGTTTGGCCGTGTAAAGGAAATATGTAGTAGATAGCTTCTGAAGGCGCGCTGGATAGTTACCTAATTGAAAGTTTTATTTAAAGTCTCGTTGAGGTATCTGAGCGCTACCGTGCATCGGAGGGCACGTTAAATTGTCGGCCCCTGTTGTTTTAATCGTTAGACCATGTCGGAGGCCTTTAGGCGGTCTAAAAACTCCGACACCACTAACGAACTTACTTTAGTTAGCTGCACCAGCAGGAGTGTCTCCCGTCACGAGGCTGGGGCTACAATATAAAGAACCCGTGACTCACCAGTGAGCTCGTCCGCGTCCACATCTCTAGTGACGAGCACAGCCGCCGTGAGTGCAGCCGGAACCCCCCACGCGCACAGCTGCAGCAGCGAGGAGTGTCTCTCGGTGCGGGAGGTCGACGGCGTCGGGGGCCGCAGCACGGTGGAGCGCCACGCACCCGCCACTACCACCCACCTGGAAGAATGAAGACAGTTATTGATAGAGGCTATGAGATTTGAGAGGGGGTCGAATCTGCAGTGACATTTGCTTAAGCTAAGTGGTTAACATCAGTAGTTAATGAAATGTTCCGCAGATATACATTTTGTCTATGTCAAGAGGAATAGGGTCCAGACCTCCAACCTGGAGCATTCTAGCAAGTATTAGCCTGTAATGTCCCGCTGCTGGGCAAAGGCCTCTCATCTCACTGAAAATATCAGTACAATGAGGAGGAGTATTAAGGAAAAAGTTAGTGAGACGAATTGGCTCAATAGTTTTCAAGACACAACGTGACTAGGTAAGTACATAAAGATTAATTCGGTCTCAGTAGTAGCATTAGTCACTATTTAAGAAAGTAAAACATAAATGAAGATTGAACTTATAGGTACTGTATTCTCAAACGTTCGGATCTTAACAATATACACGTCCTTGTCCCGTCTCGTTAACAGCCAATTAAATAAAGGTCCCCAATAAAATTACCTAAATAGACAAACTGTTGTTAAATATAACCACTACGTGAAGCGAGCAATTAAACTAATTATGAGAAGTCAATAACTTCAATAAAAGTATTATTAAGTGGTAATTAAGTAAGTCAGCCGGCGGCAGGTGTAACATTTTAAGTTAATTGTTAGCGAAATTAAATGGTTCCTTCATCTTTAGCAGTCTATCGATAGGTATTACCGTGGCTGAGTTGTTCTCAATTAAAAAACTTAGGTAAGTTATACTAAGTAAACGTAACTTTATCAAACGAATATAATTTATACTTAGTTAGTTGGGAATGTTGGGATCTAATAAAACTACATTGTTATTTTCACTCTTCCTTAGATAACTTTATCGCGAAAGGTGTACGTAAGCTACCTATGAATTTAATGTCTGCACTTAATTTAATTATTGTAATTGGATAATGCGATATTTTTACATTTTTGTAGGCTCTGTTGTAGTAGTTGTATCCTGTGGTTTTACTCGTACATATAGTGCAATGATTCTGCAAGACAAAGTGTATTTGCATGTGTCCAAAAATAACTGCGTAGAACAGTTTCATAAACGTAAAAAATCATTTATCATATATGGACAATTTGGGCCAAAAACGGATGTCTGTAAAGTGCGATAGGGATTAGCGACTTCCTTACTCAAAGTTATTTCGCTTTCATAGTCTAATGAGGCATCATAAACTTGATGAGTCCTGATGTTTTCGATATCATATTAAGTTTAGGTGATTGAACTGTCATTACTCGTTACGAAGTAAGTCGATACAAAAAGCGGTTGTAATCAACTCGAGGACCAACAACACTGTAATTCGAAGCCGCCGTCCGCTCTCGATCATAAAACTTTTTGTTTTTATTCATATACAAACATAACGATCTCCGCCATGAATCGAACAATCGTTATTTTATAATTAGCTTCTTTTTTGTAACTCCGTAATTGTGCTCGGCTTAATACTAGTTGTTTTCGTCCGTAGTTCTTAACCTTCCTATACCCGCGCGTTGGTCTGTGAGACCGACAAAACACATTTATTCGTTTATTTTTTTTATTGGTAACTCTTTCAACTCGAGTCTTTCGCTAGCTGCCGGATTTGTTGCTAACTTCATATCAGTACACATCGCGCGTTTGTGCGATAAACACGTGTTGTTGTTTTTGGTGCCAATTGGTCTGCGAGACCGACGCGGGTATATTTGCAACTTTTTATGTAAGTATTCAATTATTTTTGTAAGTGTTTTTTTGCGCAATAAAGTAATTTTTATTGTATTGAATGTATGTATTGTACTACTAATGTGTTTATGGTGTTTATTACGTGTTGTTTTGTGTTTTTAATTTGAGGTTATGAATGATTTTGATGATTTTCATTAATTTTAGATTTCAATCTGCTAGCATGGACCACGAGCAAATAATCAGAGCACTGTTAGAGGAACAAGACACTGGATCTGACTACGATGATGAAAACCGCAAATGATAGAAAACCGCATATGATCCTGGACTACAACTCCACCAAAGGAGGAGTTGACACTGTCGACAAATTGTGTGAGACATATAATGTCGCTCGAGGTACAAATAGCTGGCCGATGATGATTTTTTACAGTCTCATGAATGTAGCAGGTATTAATGCGTTTGTAATTTACTTGCAAAATAATATAAACAAGAAAATTGAACGCAGAAAATTTATTGAAGCTCTGTCGTACGATATCATCAATCCGCACCTCAGACGACGAGCTCTTATCACTATTTTGCCCAGAACCTTGAGGCTGAGGCTGGTCGAAGTATGTCAACTAGATGGTCCTGAGACTTCTGCAACATCTAATAATAATAAAATAGATCGTTGTGGTTACTGCTCCTCAAGAAAAAATCGGAAAACACGATACAACTGTTCCACCTGCAAAAAATACTTTTGTTTAGAACATGCTGTTATGGTATGTTCTGATTGTAATGGTGAGGCTAGCAACTAAGTAAACTTGTGATTTTGTTATGCTACATTAAGTCTTTTTTTAGTTTCTAATAGTATTGTTTTGTTTTCTAGAAGAAAAATGTTATTTTTTTAATTTTTATTTAACCTAAGAGAGAATACTCGATTTTGTAGACTGCTATTTGAGAGACTGATAGTCAGTAAAATAATTAAAAATAAAGTCTTTTCCTACTTCAATCTATTTTATTAAATCCTTTCCTTGAAATAAATAACAATACCTTTATAGGTTTTCTAAGTAAAAACATATAAATAAAGCTTTTAAACATTCGGACTGTGAGACCGCGCGCGGGTATAAGTGTTACAAAAATTGACGCGGGTATAGGAAGGTTAAACGGTGTTGATCTTGGAGTCTTGGGTTCGAGTAAATTATAGCCTTTGTCAACCCTTACTTAGCTCGTTAAAACCTCTGACAGGTAAATCCATTCCGATGCCGAGAAAGGTGTCGCCTTGTTTTCGACCGCCGCCACTTAAGCTAGATCTTTAAGTATATTTGTTTGTTGAAGATGTTGTAGGGAGGGCTGAGGTCTTGGTGCCGTGGCCGGTGGTACCGGTGGCGTGTCACTGGCACTTGAACAAACACACGGTCCCTATTTGTAGAGAACCGAAAGTGGTGATAGTCCAAACAGTGTTTGTTTGTTCTTGGGGTGTTTGATCCGGCCGCAGCACATGTTGGCTAACATTTTCCTAATGTTTGTATGATTTGCATTGAGATAATTAGACTGGTTAGGAGTAGTGTGGGTAAAACAAGCACTCATTAGCCTGCCGAGGTGCGATATCATTTACATAGATGTTTGATTAGATGCGGCTTCAATTAACATTTACTGTGGTGTTGAGTACTTCACATTGCGTAATATTTTCAAGTTAGTTAAGTCTATTTCAATTAGGCCCGACAGAACGATAGAAAATTAATTTGAGTTTTTCTTATTTCAGTTTATGTATCTAGATCAGATTTTAAAAGTTTGTATCTTTTATTGATTCTGTGTTTTATTTAATTATTAATTAACACTTTTCGACTTGCACATCAAATTAAGAAAAAATTTAATTAAAATTTTAACACTAATTAGGAAATGCGTTAAATATCTCATTGGGTTCATAAGATTTCATTAACTAAGTATTCCGAACATTTAAACATTTTGGTTATTTAAAACGAGTGGTACATGGCAACCATAACAATATGCAAATGGACTCGGCGCAGGCGGCGCATCGTGCTCACGGTATTAACAACACTTTATTATTTTATTTTTTATATGGCAATGTGTTGAAGCTCAAGTGGCCATTAAACGATAACGCTATCTCACGGCGAACGATCAGTTTCACGCCGTAAATAAATATGTTTATTATCAAATTGGAGAATTTATGTATTCATGTGTTGGCTGCACCAAAATCGGTTTTGTAATCGAAAAACTCGATTTTTCGAGCGGAAATATAACTTTTATGAAGTGGTCTTAAGTACCTAAATTGAGCTTTGTTTAAAAGCTTCGTGACTTTTGACCTCGACATAATGTTAACGCTATGTGGATTAGCCACCTTTTTAAGCAAATAACTTGTGATCAATATTCTTTGTGTTTAAAAATCTGAAATTCAACACCTATTCGTTATTTTTAGAGTAATGTTTCACCATACTAAAGTTTTTATGAGACCACACACGCGGTGGTTAAGCCTCGGTATTCTTATTTCAAATGTCGGCTGTCTTAAATGTCAGTATGACATACGTCGTCTTAGTTGCCGACAAAAAAAAACTTCACTTACCACAAGTCCAAGAGGCTTGTCTGGGCAAGAATTTATTATTTTTTTAATAACTGTCAAAATAAATAATACTAACGTGTGTTCCACGTCTAGTGTGGAATAAAAATCAACTGTAGTTGGTATTGAGAAACTATTAAAATGATGCCGAAAGGAAAACTACCAATACTAAAACTTTCAATAATATTTTATAACTTTTAATGCCGTTCGGTATTAATAAAGTAACCATATTTCTCAAGTCCCTTATAAGAACTAAGTTAACGTCTAGACTCCATATTAGCAGTTATAATAACTTCCATCCGTTAAACGAACTAGCTCTGCGGTTTTTGCTGAAAGCAATTCGCAACAGCTCTTTGCGGATATAGTTATAGAGCAAATGAATCGGGTTCTGAGAACGAACGTTTTATGTTAACGGAAAGCCATGGTCTATATTCGTTCAGTAGACTGAAATTCTTAACGTTCTCTATGGTTTTATGAAGAAAATAAGTATGTAACAAGAAACTGTCTTTGTTTTTAACTGTCCAGTTTTTACTTGCGCTGTTATAATACATATTTGTTAAACTGTGACCATGTCTTTCAATTTTCATTGATTACACACAAAGCAAAACGCTTTGACATTATCGTTCTTTTTTTCTACAAAAAAAAAACTTGAGAGGTGTCAAGGGACAACCGGATGGAACGAAGTTTATTTATTATCAACAAAACCGCGCATGTTTCTCTGTCTGTCTCTCTCGCGCATGTTTCTCTGTCTGTCTCTCTCTGGCATGCGCAAGTTTCTCTGTCTGTCTCTCTCTGGCATGCGCAAGTTTCTCTGTCTGTCTTTCTCGCGCATGTTTCTCTGTCTGTCTCTCTCCGGCGTGCGCAAGTTTCTCTGTCTGTTCAACAAAACCGAACAAAACCGTTCAATTGTCACTCAGCCGAAGCTCAATTAAGTTGTAACTTAAGTAATTCGCTTAATCTCTACGGAAGTTCGTATCGTAATCCGAGTGAGGTAGAACTCTTTAGTGCATGGTAAACGTAAATCAGACTCGTTAAAGCCTCGTTATAGTTAAGTATCGTTACAATAAAACTCGACACCCACGGCACTATTTAGGTGAACGCACCCATTTATTGCCATAGAGTATAAAGGGCGGCGACACTATCGCGATGAAAAGTTAGTTAGGAAGCCAGTGGTTAAATAACTTACAAGGAATACTTATTACAGGCGTTATGTTTTGTGCTTTCGTTAGAATATCAGTCATTGGAATAATGTTATTATGTAAACAAAATTTTCTTATTATAAATTCTTCTTATAAATAAAAATGAATTGCTGTTCGTTAGTCTGCTTAAAACTCGAGAACGGCTGAACCGATTTGGCTAATTTTGGTCTTGAAATATTCATGAAAGTCCAGGGAAGGTTTAAACGGTAAGCAGTGAGGAAAAAAATGCAGGTGAAACCGCAGAGCACAGCTAGTAATGTAATAAAACCATATAAAACTTTTTTCTTATAGCCTGAAAATGATGGCACTGCAACATGTAGTTTTGAAACACATTATAGGGACCAAGTATGATTAGGTATTTCAAAAATCCAAAAGCTTATTTATATTTTACTACAGTTTTCAATATAACTTTATGAGTAGTAAATGGTTAGCAGAGTTAATATTTAATTGATTTGAATAGGAAGGTCGAAACGAGCAGAAATACGCAGAGTTTCACAAGACCCCATAAATTCTAAAAACAATTATAGCCATTGACAATATAGTATTATTGAAACTGAGGTTAAAAGTCAATAGTCAATCGTCTACGTATAATCTATGACCGTGTCTATGGTGACAACGATCCCAACTTAACGACTATCGATTTTAAGAATTTATCGATGTTGTTACCACGGAATTTTCTATCTGATAAGATATTTTATTGTTTTCAATTAATTTCTGTAATTAGATTTAACGATACGATTTAAAAACAGTAAAAAATAGTAGAAGATAGCTTACACAATCTTCATCGAAATTTGAAAATGACAGTTATAAATTCTGAAATAAGCTTCTAGTTGAGATGACAATTTGTATTGGAATGGCGTTTAAACTACCGTACTCAGAGACGTCCACTCTGAATCACTAGACGTCTCTGAGCAAGAATAATAATAACTGATCTTCAAAACATTAAAGAAAATACACTTGTTTTTATTTACATCTGATTTGACCGACAAATAAACCATGCTACTAAACTTTACTGTTTATAAGATTTAATTTTGAACCAATTCCGAGAATGGCGATAAATAAATAATCTCGAGAGATGTTTGTTGGTACCAGACAGATGTATGCAGAACGTCCGATGCACTCCGTTCAACTCGGCGGGACTTGTTTATTTCGGGAACTCGTAAAATCGATTATCGTCCAATGCGAGACTGGTGCAGAAGAATATGAAATCACTAAACAGGATGCACTATTTCTGTACTCTATGCTAGATGTCGGTGTCACGCAACGTATCCGTTCCCATGGGATAAAAAGTAGACTATGTCACCATAATGACCAAAAAAATCGATGTTTATCTATGCCAAAAAATATCGGAATCGGTTCAGGCATAGGTATGGGCGGGAAAAATATCAGAGAGGGGTAACTTTGGATTTTTAATACAAATTAGGGCTATGGGATTTCCGTTATTTTATCGTTAAGTCATATGACAATATTTATTTTCGTAAATATTGCAACTAAAACATCGAAATATAAAATAGCAATGATAAGCTAAAAGTAACCTCCATTTTTGTATGCAATTATTTAGGCACCTATTTAATATTGGGAGAGGTCATTGTTTTTTATTCAAAAAGGTCAAAATGTGCATATTTTCGTTTCGTTCGTTTTCGTAAGTCAAAACTGACAATGACTGATGATATTCGATTCCCAATTTCCGTTTAAGTCCAAATTAATGATATGTATAACGAAATGTAAGTTTTTATGTATTTACAATTTTGAACTTTTATAATATGTACATTAAGGGCCAAATTCACTCAAACCACAGTAAATTAAACTGGGGTTTAGTTAATTAATTTTGAAGATTTGATCTCTGTTTAGTTCGTGAACTAGGATTACGTTCAACTGATCGAGTTCAGTTGTAATGGTGAAATTGAGGCTACGAATATACGCTCTATAACTAAAACACTGTATAAAAGTATTTTGTCTCTTTTGCTCTTCAGTAGAATAGCGTATGTCGGAAAGCGATAAACCATTTAATAGCTTAAATCCTGTTAATAAGCGTTTATGAATAAGCCCTATAATATATTCGCCTGTCGACGGAATACAGGATAAACAAGAAATTAGTTAATTTATCTCAAGACATTAGCAGAAATCATTAAAATGGATAATTTACAACGTTTTCTAACTGTCTTCGTTTCATGGTTTGTAATTAATAACCAATTCCTCGCCAGGTTTAATTAAATACTAGCAGCGCCCCGCGGTTTTACCCGCGTTGTACCCGTTCCCGTGGGAATTCCGGGAATTTTTATACATATAAACCTTCCTCTTGAATCACTCTACCTATTACAAAAAACCGCATCAAAATCCGTTGCGTAATTTTAAAGATTTAAGCATACAGACAAACAAACAGACAAAAGTAGCGACTTTGTTTTATATGTACTATGTAGTGATTACTTTATTCGTTCGTAGTTTCAATTCGAATTGAGGAGTGTTCGCTCAAACTTAAAAACAGTATTATTTTAATGAAACTATGTTTTTAGAAAAGTTAAGCTAAGTAACTACCTAATGATTTGGAATACCCACTTTCTTGTTTGAAAATTCTTTAAAAAGTTTCTCGTTATCTCCTGTCACTACAGTATCAAATATTTTGTATCTCTTTGATACAAAATGTTGGATATTTCGTACAATTAATGTAAGGAAGATAAAATTTTAAATGTTTTGAATATATCTCGTTTATTTTACGAACTTTAATCAAAAGTAAGTTCGCGTACTTAGGTAAATTACTTCTGTATAACTTTTGTTATGGTGATCCCATAAACAATCACAAGTTTATCTTACAAAGTTAAGGTAGAGCAATAATAAAACCGTCATTGTAAATGTTGGCGGTCCAGTCCAGTTTCCATTGTTCTTGTATTAACATAATGGCGGCCGGGGTACGCTTAACGAAACATGTTCAACGAATACAAACTACTGTATTATCATATTTTCAAGTCCAATTTCCAGAATGTATTATTCCAGACGGGATTATTTTATTGACTGAGTTCAAAAATCGAAGGAGGTTCAATTCGGCTATTTTTTTCCGTTCTTTTCGATTTTCAAATATTTTTAAATGACAGTGACATATGGTGTCTGTTATTGTTTTGTTTTGGTGCATCGAATTGTATTATTGTACTAGCTTAGCCATATTTAACTAAACACCAATTAAAATATAAAGCCATGTTTTTTTCCCAACTATTTTTTTTCGTCTTTAAGAACACTACACATGAAAGCTTCAAGAAAGGTTAAAAATGTCTACTATTCTGTTCTACGATGTCATAGACAAATCACATACATAGAGATATGTCAAACTTATAACAAAGTTCTTATTACCTACGTCACGGGTTTAAATGGACCCAAAATGGCAGTACGTTTGACATGGTCTAATTACGTACTTATGTATTCAAAGTAGCCACCCTGATCGACAGAATACAATACACCATTAAGCAATTGGTAGCAACCACGTCTGAATGCTAAGTGATCGAAAGAATTAAAGATTCATTCCCATGTACAATTATAATTTTATTGTCACGTTTAATTGCTTGTTTGTTTCTCTTTAACGTGTGAATGATACTGATACTCGTACTAAAAAGTGTACGTATGTAATGTGTGATGCAAATGTGTTATTAAGTCGATCATCAACATGCATTGACCGCTGCAGCTTAAAGGCGAATTGCACAAGAACTCTAAAATCTATTGAGCGTCCAAATATGGTTCACAAACAATTGACAATCGTTTTTAATATCTAGTGTGTAAAATTTTTAACGAATTGCTTTTGTCTGATGAAAAGACAACAAAGGGCCGATTTTAATGAAACATATATTTTTTATTATTAAAACCAATTACTTTGTTTAATGAAAGCATCTTTATTTAATGAAAGCATTTGCTTTTAACGTTCGGACTCGTTGAATACGCGCTGTGTGTAAAATAATAACAAGTTAATAACTTGGATATGAAATAACAAGAAATATGTAAGTGTGGAAACTTTCGCATTTATAATATTATTAGGATTTATTTTTACAGCTCTACAGTTGTAAAACCACTAATTACATATTATAATTAAAGTAATAAAAGTTTTTATAACTTATTATTCCTTAGTTTTACGAATACATACGTTATTTAATTTAATTTTAATGTCGATGAACTTTTGAGGGTCTATAGAATAGTAGTTTATGCAACGTCATATAAAGAAGGGTATTAAAACACGAGTGTGAGTTTATGAAACGAGCGCAGCGAGTTTCATAATAGTAACGAGTGTTTTAATACCCGTGTTATATGCAGTTGCATACACTACTTTATCTTCACTATTTAATGCAATTAATCAAACAAAATTTTAAAAACAAAACACATTGCGAAACATTAAATTCACGCGTAGGTACGTGTATTGTCACAGTGAACTTGCCGCCATTAAAATCTAACCAATGAGAGCGCAGCTGCGCGTAGGGCCAATCAGGAGCGAGCGAGATCTTACCAAAGAGTTTTGTGTATGTAGTTTCGACGAAGTTTTCACGTATAACCCAACTGTTTTCAAAAGCCAGCCTAATATCAAAATTTTATGCAACTAGTATGAGGATTTTGACATAAGGCTCGCCAGGTTAATAGGTCGCGTTATAATGATGTTATAATGATATTATAACATCATGTGCAATTGCTTAAATTGAGTGTTTTAGTTGTCTGTGCTATAACAGTAGTAATTATAAGTCAAGTATTGGAATCATAAGTAGAATGTTACAACATTAGTGTAGATAAAATATAATATAATTCCCATTTCGGAAAGAAAATGATTTACATTACACATATAAGGCCATATTAAAAAAAATTTAGCTATCAAATGGTTTGTCACTTTCTGATATACGCAATTTTTCGAAGAGCAAAAGAGACAAAACACTGTAAAACAGTGTTTTAATTACAACGCATTTATTAATAAGGCGATTAAGGTTAAAAGTACTTTTGTAAATTGATCTGAAATATTTTTTTTCATCCCGACATTATAATATACTACTCTTGAGTACCTAGGATTAGGAACTCTATGGTATAATAGGGTCAGAAAGTTACTGTCAATAGACGCAGCTAAACAGCTAGTAAACTCGTTTAATCAACGCCTAAGTATCAATCAGTAAACCTCAACTCAAATAAAACAAAGGTAAATAAACTTACTCGCACCTAATCAGTCATTTAACGTTAAATTATATTATTGGCGAGGCGAGTGCCCGACGATCGCTGACGCTCAATTATCAGGTTGGCGCCGCGTCCTGCAATGGATAGTGCTATATAATTACTAACTAGATTGGTTACAGCCTATGGTTACACACACTTCGTTACGGTGACTGTAGAATACTTGGCATTTACTTACATCTAGAATATCGAGTATACACTGTTTTTAATATTCGAAGTTTCAACACACCTTTATAGTACAAGAGCATAAAATGAAAGATTATCCTAAGGACAGTTTTTTTTGTCCTGGAGGTAATATTCCGCTCTGTACCACTGAGGCATTGGAGGCACAAGACGAAAACTTTTTCCGCCTTGTGCCTCCAATGCCTCAGTGGTACAGAGCGGAATAAGTTTCCGTATTGTACTACCAGTAGACCAGCCCAGATATAGTAGCACAAAACTGAACAAAAAGAAAACGCCGAAAATATTGAGCATTTGCTTGTATTGTATCATCCGAAACCATAATTTTTTGTAAGTGTACTCTGTGGTGTCTATAGTCACCCTTAGAACTAGCACTGCCGGTTATCTGATCACTTAGGAATGCACTGTTTTGCATAACGCGATTAGACCTAGATTACATCTAACTTAAATAGCTTTAAGGTACAAGTCGAAGACAGACCGAAAGCGGCAGCTATCAACTGCACTGGTTTCTATGCATTTTTATGTAATTTATTCTAAGCGTGGCGATAATGAGGTCTATAGCTAGTGCATTAAAAGCAGACTGCAGTCATTTTCAACTAGTACCTAATCTTCCTGGTTACTTCTTGGCTAAATATATAAACGTAGTTATGTCCAAAAATGAGGGCAAAGACATCTATAAAACAAGATTAATAATCGTTGCTAATAATATTTATAGTGAAAAAGTGTATTAAAAAAGTTTTATAGTAAATTAAAGGTAGTTTATGGTATCTGATCTCTTTGATCGTGTTGCCAAACGAATTGAAACATGTTGACAACAGGATTTCCGCCGTTAAACAAACTACACCCAATAAATACTTCTTGTTTTAGCTACTTTAATTAGTTATCAAACTTTGATTAGATTTACCAATCTAATGTCATTTGTTTTTATTTGAGGTAGGTAATAAATACGTTATCTGTTTAATTATTCTGTAATTAGGACAAGTGAAAAGAAGTTTGTGGTAGATTTTTGAAATGTCATAGACAACAAATGATCAACAAACTATGAAATTATCTCTAAGAGAATGTACCTAACTCGCACTTAGCCAGTTTTTTATTATATGTACTTACTCTTAGCTGCGGCATTCAGTTCAATATTAGTCTATTTTTATTTCCAAAACAACCGACATGTAATGCGTGTCCGCGTTCCAAAAATAATCGTGAACTATCGAGAAGTAATATTTCGAAAAGATTCCGTTGTATCTTTAGGTCATTACCGCTAATGGCTGAGTGACGTTCTATTTCTATTCCAATTTGAGTTCCCTTTCAACGTGTACTTTGCTAAACAATTGCTCAACCGCGGCCATCTTCGATTTAACGACCGTATGATTGACACGTTTTAAAATCGCTGGGAAATATGTCGGACGCGATTAGATAGCTAAAAATGTTTTGGTTATTTTTGGAATGTGTTTTGAAATGCTGCGAGGAATTGAAGCTGGCATCTTCAGAATTTTAAAGTTATTAAGTAGATTCGGGGTGGAATTTACGAACTGACACCACTCTATAGATAGAGTCACAAATATTTGATTGTAACAAATGCTTGCTTCGGTTCTGATGCTAAAAGCTCGCAGGCACAATATTGTCATTTTGTATGAGATCCTCAGATTAATAGTAGTAGTATCTTGACACCCATATTTCCGTCATGATTTTGCCACGATTTTCTTAACGTACGTCACACATATATACAACTGAATAATGTTAGAGCGGGTGCCATCAGCTTACCCTCACGCTAACAGTAAACGTAAACATAAAATGTCAGTCTCAAAATACGTATAAAATGTAAAATCGTGGCTCTACTGGCCGCCTAAATAACGTTAACAGACTGTCATTTCGTCATTTTCAAACGTTTGTATTTAACAGACATTTTACAGCGTAAAAGTCGTAAGCTTTTTAACCAACGTATGTTACGATAACCAACCGTTTAAAATAACCTCCCTAAGAAGCCCGCCTATGTGTTTATTAAACGCCTAAACATTACTTATTTACTTGTCCCATAAAATATAAATCTAATCGACCGTTCCAACACATAATGTCCTAAGTCATAAACTTATAAAATATATTGTCATCTCATTCGATAGACTATTTTATATGCAGAGGACGGATGTAATTTGTAATACGAAAGCGGTCCTTTAAGTAAAGGGTCATTACTCATTACAAATAGATGAAATGTGTATGCGGTCCCGCATTTTAAATGGCTGTTGGTTATTCAAAACACGTCTTTCGTACGAGGCATGTAAGGGTTATTAAAAAACTCGAAATTAATGAACTGTTAATGTAACAATGTAGTAAGCACTTGCAAGTTAAATATGTGAATTCAAATACTGAATAAATAGCTGTATCTAATGTTTGTTATTGGTGGATACGTGCGGCATAGTTCGAATGGAAGGCACCCTAATTTTTAATAATGAAAGCTAATTAGGGAATTATTAAGATGAGGTCCTGTGTTTTTTATAGTTCACTTCTCAGTGTCTTAAAGATAGCCATAGGCATAGTATATTATTATCTGTGTATATTCCGAGTAACTGTCAAATATTTTATATTATAACTGTCAAATATTTCCGAGTTGAGTGCTGCGTGGATGTAGATTAGTATGCCTCTATAAAACGTTTATAAACCGCTTTCATTCCGTATCATTTTACAGTACCACTAAATCTCTTAAAACTGTTCCGAGTAATTCAAATCATTATTTTATTTTCACCATTAAAATAGTTTCTCAGTGGACGTGACGTGACCATAGATAATATACGAGTTACTATCATTACTTTTAATGTTTATCCGAACCTACTCTGTGCTAATGGTTCTAATTTTAAAATTCATAATTCTGATATGATCCAAGGAGGTAATAGCATGAAGATGTTATGACAGAGCTTAAATAGAGTTTGAGAATTCAATTAAGTTGATTTGATTTATTAAAACCACAATGTATGTTCGTAAAAACTATTTTGCTCTACATATATACATACTCGCACATCTTATGAGACCGGTATAGTCTCCAATATATGAACAAATATTTTTGCAATGTCCCTTTCATATATTGAATTCGTTCAATTTCTCGGATCCAAGGGCAAAGATATTCCACGAAAGGAATACCACTTTTAACAACATTTTTATAGTTATAGCGAAAACATAAAATACTTCATACAAAACCTTTTAACGTACGCAACATAAATACTTGGGCCCTTATTCAGGTTTCTATAGAAGTATATCGATTATATGGATATCGATTCTTAGTCTATGGTCAGTATCGGTCGATGGGGTCTGTAACGAGGCAATCGAGCGGCTTGTTTCCACGGAATGACCACTTTTTATGTTTTTATTTTTGTTGAGCGCGGGAGCAATGCCTCCGACGCCATAATAAACAAGTACACGATAGTGTTACCATTATTTTAAACGGACAATTTATAACCTGTTGCGTTTGGTGTTAAGTATTTAGTGTGTTTTGGTTTGGTGACTGGTTTAGTTAGGAATGCTTTGTTTTTAATTAAATAGACTTAGTATAAATTATGATGAAATTATGATGATACGAGCCCCAATGCAAAATAGTTCGTCTAGTATGAAAAGTAGTGCAAAGCGTAAAATATATAGAGTATATATTGGTAAAATAATTAAGAATGTTTAATAAAAAGTAAACCACAATTTAATGAATATTTTAAAGTTTATTTTAACTTAACTGAAATTCTTTAATGACTTAACTTTACATAAAAAAAAATAAAAAATATCCTAAATAACAAAAAGCAAAAGTATTCGTCTACCCTTGTTACTGACGCAAAATAGTTCGTCTACATGTCTTCACCACTTAGTTGTGTCGCCTTTGCTCTCAATAACAGCTTTAATGCGAAGAGGCATGGTTGCAACCAACACTTCACACTCCTCAGGCGTTATGGACTCCCAAACTGCCAGTAGTTTAGCCTTTAAGTCGCTCTTTGATCTTGATGGATTTTTACGGAGAACTTTTTTCATTTTCCACCATAGGGTTTCAATCGGCGACAAGTCCGGGCTGTTAGATGGCCATTCGATTGTAGGGATGCTTTTTGCCAATAGCCACATCTTTTTGTCCTTGCAGTATGGCATTAAGCACCATCCTGTTGAAAAATGAATGAATCTTGATGTTTGAGAGCGGGAATTGAAGGCAGTAAACTCTCTTCCAAAAGGTTTTGATACCTCACAGCAGTGATAAAACCATCCACAAACTGCATACAACCAACACCTTGTGCAAACATGCAGTCCCATATAATTAGAGAAGCCGGAAACTTCACTTTTCGTTTGAGACAATCAGTATGAAATGCCTCATTTTTGTTCCGAATCACTTTTTTCCTTTCATCACCGACTGTCACTTCAAATTTTGACTCGTCACTCCAGATGATACTACGCCACTGATCGGAAGTCCAATTTAAATGATCACGAGCAAATTTCAACCTCTTTTTCTTTTGTACAGCAGTCAACAGTGGTTTCTCTTTAGCGGTGTAAAATCCGTAACCCATTCTTTTAAGGACTCTTTTGCATGTATCGACTGAGACGTCTTTGTGAATCATGTCCCTCCATTGCACCGTGAGCTCTCCAGCTCGAGCACGACGATTATTTTTGATAATTTTCTTCAGAACTCTGTTGTCTGCAGCACTTGTGATGCGTGGTCGACCAGTTTTCTTCAAACAAGAAGTCGTTTTATTCTTTTTATAGTGTTGAATAATAGACTGAACTGTAGATCTGGGAAGTATCAAGTCTTTAGATATTTGGTAACTTGATTTGCCAGCTTCGACCCCACAAATTATTCGCTTTCGCAGCTCTTCACACACGGGTTTGCCACGACCCATTGTTATTTGAAAATTAATGAAAATTACTGAAATTTTCTGAATTTATACTCTCTCATGTGACAAATGGCACAGAATTACTTTAAACATTTTAAATTATGGAACATCATGGTACAAAGAAGGAATAATTTTATTTAACTCAACGATAGACGAACTCTTTTGCATCAATTAACAATTAGACGAACTATTTTGCTTGTAAGTTCTTCGAATTTAAAACAGAATATCTATAAATTGAAATAGCCAAAATAGTTTATTAGTACATAATTTTAAAAGGGCATAAGTAACGCGACATGTGATGGTAGAACAGCTTAATCTTTTTATATGTATAGACAAAAAATAAAGTTAGAAAAATCTCACAGTAAAAAAAATCGGACTAGATGAACTATTTTGCATTGGGGCTCGTATGACTTATAACTTCAAAGGAAAAATAGGTTTTTTTTAAAATTCGAAATAATCAAAACCTCCTCTTTTTTTGTAAAATAAATCCAAATCAATAAGCACATTATATTTGATAGTAAATTATTTTGTCAAATAACAACTTTTTCAAAATATTTTGTAAACCTTTTCATAACTAAAAATATCCTGTAATAAAAGTGATATTTGGTGTTCATAATCCCGAGACACGCTGGGCTTAGTGTGAAAATGAGATAGCAATATAACGCGGGGTGTAGTGTGAACGAGACACGCGCGGAACATACCTCGTAAGCCTTCGACACGGGTTCTCAAAGTTTAAATAATAAAGTTAAATTAAGGGGCTTTCTTAAGACAATGAAGATATCATGTATGAAGATCAATTCGACGTATTTTTACTAATGAGAATGTTTGAAAAATGTGCCACACTTAATATAATTTTGTAAAATTTAAACGATATTTCATTACAGAAACTTTCATAAAAATAATGTTCGTTTATAAATCTTTACTTTGTGTTAATATTAGGTATTGTATTTGCATTACCTTTTTAATAAATAACAATTTGTTAGGTAAAAGATAAAATATTCGAAGAAATTATTAAGAAAAGTTTGAGAACTGCGAGTGGGCTCGTGCTTTTCCTTCGCTTCTCGTTAAGAGCTTTTAACGAGCCGACCTTGCCGTAACGACTAGACAGAGACAGCGATACCAAACCACCCACGCGAGAACGAGACAAACAACCTCGCTCCTAACAATAAGTTTACTAACAAGACCCCGCTACCAACACCGAGAGAGCGTAACCGCCATAATCACGCACTCAGTTATGCAACTTATTCATATTTGTTTAAAAGATAATTTCGTTTGATTAACCATTGTCAGTTACTGTCGACAGCTCCGCACGGTAATCTGACTAACGAGAATGACTCAGGCGCTATTTTTTGTTGTTTTTCCAATTTAAACCTTTCACACAAACAGTAGGGTTTAATTTGGAATAGGATGCCGCTCGCCACGGGGTTTTCTCATAAATACCTTTTTGAAATTTATTTAAATTGGTTTTCGCTGAGAGCTAATCGTGGTGATAAAGAATGTTAGAAGCATTGAAGATTGTATTTAGAGATAGTTTTGATGTAACTATAAACACGGTGAACGGTTCTTGAGAGGTTATATCAAAAGTCAAAAAACTACAAACGCCATTATGTATTTTAATTTTATTCTTTTTGCCTGTTTATTATGTAAATAAAGAATTAATACGTTTTCTTATAACATTAATTCGTTCATTTAGTAATTTTTAACGCAACGTATAATTTCACTTCACTAATTTGAAAGCTCGTTGAAGTCTAATGTATCAAACTGTATCTTCATAGATAAGACATCAACGCGCGATTTTCTTCTTTCCGTAATTTTCGTTCAAAAAGATCCCAAATACACATGTTTTAGTAACTTTATTGTTATTTGCATGATACAAGCTTAACTATATAGGATAAGTTTAGGTAAAACCAAGTATATGTTCACACGTTTTTAAAACATTGTTTTTTTTCTGAACATTGTTGAATTTTGAACTCTAGATGTATGGAATAAGGTATACGTAATATAATGCACACAAGCGTTAAAAAGAATTCGCGCGAATGAGGGTTTAATGTAAAACTTTTTTGTAATATGATATGTGACTACTTAAATAAAGTATAATTACTTTACGTAAAAAAAGATAAATAATAAGATTATAATGTGAGTCACCTGCCTGTCTATCTGTAGATTAAACTATAAATTAAAAACGTTAAGCCCCGCTGAGTTCGGCCGTTTTATGGAGATTAAACAAATTCTTTTATCGGGGTTTGTTTATCCAATCATTTTTGTGATTAGTTTTAGATATCAAAGAGGATTTAATCACATGTTTCTGAAAAAAGTTTTAAGTCTCATGAAGGTCAATGACTTCAGCAGCAAAACTACGAATTTTATTTTTAATTTGTAATATAATTCGATTCTATAATACAAGCTTAGAGCTTAGTTTGAGTCTAATCATCGTTATTCAAATGTCCGGAGGTATTTTTGTAAATTTAATTTTACAGTAATTGCTAAAACTTTTAATGTTTACATCCTTTACTGAAAGCGGTTGACAACAGAACGGAAGTGTGTAACTGGAAAGCTTGTGCATCAAATTGTTTTTTTTTAATATTTCAGTATACAATCTCAGTAGCTTAGCTGTATAGTTTAACTCAAAAACTCAAGGAGTATGTTACCTTACATTTAATAACATCAAACCCAACCAAAATATCAAATAATAAAAAATAAACTTTATTTGGGAACAAATACGTTTTAAAACGTTTGGAAGATATTGAAGATACTGTACTCCTACATCCAACAAGAGCGTCAGTTACGATCCAACTCACGCAATTAAAAAACAGTGCGTTAAAACGTCGTAAATACGATTTAAAACAAAGAATACGAGATGCGCCGTCAATCATGTCTAAATTTATTATGCCACGCCTCGCCCAATCGATGGATGAAATGTGTGTTGAAATAGTTCCTATGACTATGAAATTTTAACGCTTTTAAGAAGTGTTTGATTCGATTTTTAAAAAGTTATGGTCCTTGTCTGCATGGTTTGGACAATAGATAATTTTGTTAATATAGAGTTTAAGGGTCATATTAATAAACGCGTATTAAGAACAGTTTAGCTATCAAATGGTTTGTCACTTTCTGAGTAACGCTATTTTCCGAAGAGCAAAAGAGACAAAACACAGTATAACAGTGTGTTATTAACACCAAGTTTATAATAAGGCTCCTAGAGTAAACGCAATGCTTATCAGGTAATAGAGTATGTGAGGCAGATAATTAACTTTACATAAAAAACAGCAGCAGAAAGCACTAAAATGTAAAGCTTAATCTGTGGCTATTTCAGAAATTCAAATATGTATATCGTATTTTACTTAATTTTTTTATCTCAAATTAAAAAGCTTAATAGTATAGGATCCCGCTATACAACGACCTTCACCGAGATGCTTATTTAATGAGACGTATTTTTTATGTTATTAAATATGCCAATAAATATATCCTATATGGGTTGCCTAACAAATTTCAGTCCAGAGTATTTTTAATTAATAATTTAAAAACTTTTTTTTTTTAAACATTGCACCGGTGTGATTATTAAATAAATTTGATACCAATCGAAAGTTTGAAGCCCATAGAATATGCAAACGTTAGGTTGCCTATTTTTTTCCGGTCACAACCACGGGTTGCCAGGTGTAAACAGGTAAATCTATACTAGCATTTTGCAACGGTCTGATTATTGAATCAAACTTAGATAAAATGAAAGATTATTTCATAAGGAACACGGTGGTATAGGGTTGCCTGCGAAAAATCAGTCCCGAATTACGGTTGTCGAATTTTAAATAATAAAATATCGCTGCGAGTGAATGTGTGTGAGAGAGAGGTCCCAGACCAACCATCCCATGCGGTAGAAAAGGACGCAGCGTAGCAGCTGTTTAAAGTCCGCCCATTTAAAGAAGGAGAGTGCGCATGCTATTTGTGCTTGGAAATGAAAAGGATAGCGATAGACTCGTATATGCTGTGCATTATTTTGGAGTAGTTAATTATTAATATAGAGAAATAGTTATTTAATTTTTTATTTTTTAATCAATTAATTATTTATCTATGTTTATTGTTTATGTGACACTAAAGTATATACACATCTTTAGTAAAAAAGACAGTTAGAGTAATACATATATATTACTTATCTGGCAAATTTTATCTTTATTATTAGGAGCCGAAATAAAAAACAACAATTAAAAGAATACTTCTGTTTATTGAAAAAAATTTAAAATACAATTTTTTTTTAAATTATTCAGGTTCCGAGTCATCGGACATATAACTGTGATCTCCAACTTCTGAATCTTCTTCGTCATCACTCTCCGTTTCAGTTTTTTCGACAATGTCTTCTATTTTTAAAGGTGTATGATCCCCAATGAATCCTACTGGTTTTAAATATTCATCTAAGAACCAACCGCAGTTCTCAGGCTGAAGTTTCACGCATATTGGATCCGTTGCATTAAGCCACATGGAATTTACGAAAATAGTTCGTAAAATTTTCTGAGTTAATGATATCCAGCATGGTGGTATGGAGTTGGAGTCGAAGCCTTTTATTTTTTTTAAAAAGTGCTCGCTGTCTTCTTTTGCAGAGTAATTCTTCAAAAAAATGCGATGCCTCGCATCATTCACACTGGTACAGTTCCTGATACCATACATACTAGACGTAAATTCTTGAACAGTCTTCATTTTTTCACCAATGAAAATATCAGCAGCATCTGTTAATGACGCAAAAACTGTTTGATATTTTTCATTTTTTGAAAATTGCTGAAAAGGTTTTACTTTCCCTTTGTTGTAAAATGCTGCCGTGTAATCGCAACCTGTAAATGCATGGAATCATTCTTTGAGTAAAAATGGAAGAAAACAAATATAAATGAAAATACAAGTTCAATTAATAGATTTTCATGTCACTTTTTTAAAAAAGCTTAAAAAAAAAAAAATTTTATTACCTTGTCAAAGCCCCCAGAAGTTTGAGGCAGGTCTTCAACATTACTCGTTTCATCCTCAGCAACTGTAGCACAGGAATCGACACTAGGATTCAACTGTTGTGGTTCTTCTTCAGTAGTAGATACATCGGTATGCTCCTAAAAAAAAAACAATTTTTGCGATTAAATGAAAATGTTTGATTATAAATTTTAAAAAATTTTTGATAAGAATAGTTGATTGAAAACATCCTCATTTAATTATTCCAAAAAAAAAAAAAAGGAAATCAGAACATTTTCTTGTTCAATTTTCAACTACCGTTTTTTAAGTAAATTACAAAAAAAATATGTGTGTCGAAAATTAACAAAACCATAAGTGAGTTTTACTAGCAATTACTTCAACATGACAAAAATATAGAAGATGTATTAGCTTAGATAATTTTAAAGATTCAATTATTATGTACTTACTGTATATTCAGCGATAAATTTAAGAAATTCTTCGTTATATTTTTTATTCAAAACAGTCACTTTTTTGTAGCACGTGGTATGATAACCTGCAAATTGGAGTGACGCACTGGGTAGCTCAACAAAATTGTATTTAAAATTTTTTTTTTACGAAAAGCTAACTTTAATGCACAGTTTTCAAAAGTTTCATCATCAAAATCAATTATTCCGTCATCCGAATCACACAAAAAACACTTTTTGGCCATTTTTTCCAACAATAAATAGCAGCACGTTTTTTCACTTGTATCTATAGCGACAATCTACTCCAAAATAATGCACAGCATATACGAGTCTATCGCTATCCTTTTCATTTCCAAGCACAAATAGCATGCGCACTCTCCTTCTTTAAATGGGCGGACTTTAAACAGCTGCTACGCTGCGTCCTTTTCTACCGATGGGATGGTTGGTCTGGGACCTCTCTCTCACACACATTCACTCGCAGCGATATTTTATTATTTAAAATTCGACAACCGTAATTCGGGACTGATTTTTCGCAGGCAACCCTATACCACCGTGTTCCTTATGAAATAATCTTTCATTTTATCTAAGTTTGATTCAATAATCAGACCGTTGCAAAATGCTAGTATAGATTTACCTGTTTACACCTGGCAACCCGTGGTTGTGACCGGAAAAAAATAGGCAACCTAACGTTTGCATATTCTATGGGCTTCAAACTTTCGATTGGTATCAAATTTATTTAATAATCACACCGGTGCAATGTTTAAAAAAAAAAAATTTTTTAATTATTAATTAAAAATACTCTGGACTGAAATTTGTTAGGCAACCCATATAGGATATATTTATTGGCATATTTAATAACATAAAAAATACGTCTCATTAAATAAGCATCTCGGTGAAGGTCGTTGTATAGCGGGATCTTAGACAATAACATAATAACAATGATCAACAACAATCCAATCACCACAAAATGGTTCCAAAATCAAAATTCTTTATTTTCTTTATGTTGACATAACCGTCAAACGGAAACGTTAACAAGCTACGTTTTAGAGCCTCCGAAGTGTTATTACATTAGACAGTATTGGAGGTTGAGTGGCACTGATTATGCTTTGATGATGCCGCGATAGGCCATAGAGCATAGAGTATACTCTATGCTATAGCATTCAGATGCAAAACAGAGATGAAAACCTCCGCCTCCTTCCCGCACCAACGATTGTTATCATTATAGTTTATCACACGACTCGGGAATGCTCACGTTCTACTCTCTCTTTTACCCTTTGATTTATAGGTGTCTGTCTTTTCTGTGATTGACGTCAGTTTTTATAAAAGCCGCCATTTTGATTTTTTATGGTTAGTTAGCGAAGCGAAAAATGTCTATGGTTTATTATTGTATTACCTAATTCTGCTTGAGCGGTTAAACGCTTAGATGTTTATCACATATAATCAAGATGATATTATGATATAAATCAAATCTTAATCTTGTGGGATACGCTTGTTATTTATTCACAGTAAAGTAATAACTGTTGTTGGACAATGAATTATTTGTCAAAACAAGTTGTCTGTGTCTAACTGCCGATTAAAATAATTGGCGCCAATTATTAAAACCGTTAGTTAAAAGTAAGTAAAGCCGCTGTCATTAGTTATGGCTTGAGTATGCAAATTCAAGCATTTTAACGTAGCGTTGATTGCGTGAAGTTCATGGGACGTTATGGTTCATGGTCACTCTGTAGTCTTTGCCTAGAGGGGTGACTTGATGGGCCAAAGATAATCTAGACTTGCAATAACCACACTTGCACTTAACTGCATACTATACTATAGGTTTTCTGCTTTCATTTCAACAGGATAATAGTTCTTGGTATAATAATACATAATATCTAAATATACGTACCGCAAATATGTGTCATACACAATGTTGTGCTCTTTTAACCGACATCAAAAAAAGATGTCATGAGTGCGGGGAGAGACGCTGTCGCGAGCGCTTCATCCACCTCCTGATGAAGGTCACCGTACGTGACCGAAACGTGTTGAGGGACACTCAACAGTAACCTCCGTCGTACGTAAGTTCCCGTTTTAACAAATAAAAATAATCAAAAAAAGAAGGTTAAGATCTGTCGGAATCTTCTTTTTTCAAAATCTTTGCTAGCCTGCACCTTCTCAAATCTCTAAAACAGTATTACATGAAGTATCTCCATTATTTAAAAGAGATACTTAATTTAAGTTAATAAGATCGATCTATTCGAAGTCCTCAAGTCAACGCCTCCGTACTGTATCCATATGAACCGCCATTGTTTAGAGATAACCCATGAAACCTATTAGTAAGCGTGTAATTCAATATCTTATTGTGTTGGTCCGCGGGCGCTGAGCGCTGTTTCTAATTATTATACTGACAACTGACTGTCGTTTATGGAAATGAAATGCACTTCAGCAATAAATATTAATCATTGTTTTAAATAATGTTATATTGTACTCGTGTTGAATAAAATGGATTTTTAAATGGACTTTGCCTTAGATTTTTGTCCTGTCCTGATATTACTGGCAAAACTTTAGGGGTCATATAAATAAACGCGTATAAAGAACATTTTAGATATGAAATGGTTTGTCACTTTCTGACATACGCAATTCTCCGAAGAGCAAAAGAAACAATTCTCCGAAGAGCAAAAGAAACAAAACACAGTGTAACAGAGTTTTAGTTATTAGTTTAATTTTGAACGTAAATAGATTTAAATAAAAAGAACTTCTAAAGGCAAATGCCCTGCAATGGGCAAGCACAGGCTTTTACAAACATGTAGGCGACAATAATTCGACATTATTCAATAAAAAAACAAACAACGTAAATATCGATAACAACCGACACCTCAGTCCTCTAAAAAAACAACAAAATGCGCAAAATTTGTACAAACCGTTGTAAATTTTAATGTGCTAATTTATAAAATGTCTCAACGGCGCTAACTTTATGTCTCGAATTCAAGAGATAAGAGTAAATTGAATAAATAAATTGCATTAAAATATTTAAATTGTTAATCGTCGGTTGCGCTCGCGCAATGTAAACAACCTCGTTAAAGAAGGTTTTGCTGTTCAGTTTTTACTCTATATTATCTTTACTCACAGTTTTACATACAATTGGATACTTCTTGGACAAAAACTGGTTGCGTTATCCTTTTTAAACAATGACATGTCGAACCATAATGTATGGGTTGGTGCGCAAAAAGTATCATCTTCGTATGTATGTGTAGTAGGCCTGCTATGTCTTGAAAGGATGGACGTATAAAGTTGATAACTTACCGGTTATTTTTAATTAAATAATTTAAGGTGCTTATTGACTTCATATTTCAAAAGTTTTGGAAATGCTGAGTGGAAATTCTTGCTTGTTATTTTAATATATATATACATATATATATGTATATATAACTACTTTTAACCTTTGAAAAGTTCAAACACTTATCACACTTGCACATATAAGTAAAAAACTTAATAAGTAATCTCTGTATGAAGACTTTTTGTCTCAATTTAAAATCAATCGTATCGTTCTTAATTTTGTATCGACACCCAAAACTCTTTGGTGTTCATTGTCAGAGCTTGTTAAAGTAAAAAAAAAACAATTAAAAAAATAAACGCCTTAACAAGTTTGTACTTAATATGTAATGCCTCCAGTAATTGAATTCTGAGTTTTTTAAGTATTTTGTAAGTTGAATGACAAGATATCGACGGTTAAAATGATGCTTTTGGAAATTGATTTCGTGACTCGTTTTTGTTGGTCAACGAGACTCATTTGAAGTGAGATCAAATTGCTGCTGGGACAAGACATGATAATGATAACTAGTAAACATTCGAATTTTAAATATTCAACCAATCAACACACAGTATTTATCATAAACCGCCTTGACGCATGTTGTAGTCTATACTCTATGTCTTGATGGATTAATGTCGTCAATTTTGCCAAAGAAGAAAACCAGCCAAAGAAGATTGCTTCTGAAGAGGAAAAAGGTTTAGTGATTTTATTTCATTCTTACCATATCTCTAAACCTTTTTCCTTTTCAGGAGTAGTTGTCTTCGACTGGAAAATTGACGACATTGGTCCAGATTTTGGGACAATAAAAAAAAGAGTATACTGTGTTAAGTGTATGGTATTCAGCTCTATCATTGCCCATCTATAAGGAGCTTAATTGAGATTTGTCAAGTGCCTGTAATGTCCCACTGCACATAAACACAAAATATTATTTCATGAACATTCAGTCCACAAATACGAAAGCACAGAAATATCCTAGTATTATTTATGTTACAATCCAATTTCAAACTCCAAGCAACAGATACAGAGAAAGCAAAGAAATCGTAACTGTAGCAATAAAATAATTTGTTTGTATTGCTATCCTTGTCTAACATGTTAGTTTTAATTAAAGTGGGAGTGGGATAGAATCAGGATAGATAGGAGGCGCAGGCGCAGGTATCCCGGCGGGCATGTGCATCTGCTTAACGTGCCAATGGAACAAGGTTCGTGGAGTCGAGTTGGTATTCAAAAATATATTTTTTATAGTATTAAAGTTATAACTATATATATAGGGAAAACAGATAAGGCAGTATTTGGGAATGTTCGGTAAAACTGTATTGATTTTAATTATAAAGACGCTTATTGTGAGTTCTTAGGAGTTTAATAGTTTTAATTAAAATATAGGATAGGTTGCCTTGTGAGTACCTCAAGGCATGTTCAACTATAAAAATGTCAATCTCAAATTGCGATCGTTCAACAACAATAATAAATCGTGAAGATATATTACATACTTTACAGCTTGATTTAACAAGCCGGCACAAAATTTACAAAACAAATTCCCTATAAAACAGATCGAGTTATTTTATTTATCGTATCATAAACGTGTCCAAACATTTCTCTGTTCGGTAACTTCTAAACAGACCGATTTTCGGTATCGTGTTTAAATTACGACCCTCGGGATTCTTCCTTACGATCAATAAATCAATAAATATATACGGCTATATGTGCCGTCTGTCCGACATAAATGGAAATGGTGTTTGTTTAGGATCCTTGCGCCCGCGCATCGGTGTGTTATTAAACGGAAGCCATCTTGATCCGACTTCCTGCAAGCTTGCACTATTGTGACTCAAGTCAAGTGTCTAGATATACATAGTTATTAAGGAACCCCTCTGTATGAATAACTGTAAAAGCACGAAATAGAGAAGTGTAAGTACTTCGCTGTTCCGTGCGTAAAAGTATCTTCTGTGATTGAAGTAAGGTAGTAAAAGATATTGTTTTTCTTGTTTTATAGCTATAGGAACGTTTCACGCCATAAAACAACAATTTTAAAATTACTTAGCTTTATTGCCATTCGCAAAATTCAATAAAACAATTTTCTAACGACACTGCCGCAGCCGCCAAACAAACACGCAAAGTTGAAAAAAAATGGCAACAACAAAAACTGGACTTTCTCGAGTCATCCGCAGGTTTGGCCGAACTCTTGTTCTTAAACACCCGGCTACAATAAATATCGTATTTTTTCTTCGCCCGTACCGGGGTAGGGTCGGCAAAAAACACTACCTGCGCCACACAATGCCTCCTCATTTATTTGGTTCTGTCTCGTAACATTTCACGTTACTGAGAAAAAACGACCAACACTTGTGCCGGGCGGGACGTCGCATTTCTAAGAAGCGTAATAAGTCTCCGTATTTTATAACATCGTAAATAAAACTGTAATACTGAAAGCTGATATTCAATCCTGTCTTCAAACGTGGAACTATAAAACGATAATATAAAACAAAAAATCGTATCGAGATTCTTGTTGCTATCGTAAAACAATTACGATCGATATAAAAAGTAAATTCTACGTTAGGTACTTGTTATAAAGCGGTGCGGTGTATAATTGAGCTTTGCTTATTACGGATGGAATATACTAGGCATTATGATCAATTTTGGGGTCGCTGTCAAGCTTGTTGTACCTTGGGCGATGGATGCGCGTATAATCATCCTTAATTACACGGCTATCCATCATCGAAAACTAACAAACGAGATGGTTGTGGCCACCCAGACGGATGACGGCAAAATTGTATCCCTGAGCTCTTTGTTTAAACCTTTTTAATTTAGTAAATTATCCGGGGCATTGGGGAGCTATATAAGGTTATTGTTCAAAGTTATGTACCGAGATATTTGATTTGTAAGGAGCTAAAGCTTGTATGGTGCAAGCCTTGCACTATAGTCTTTGTAAACAACTATATGTTTCAATATGTATTTATTTTGGTTATTCAGAATGCAAATTCTGAAGAAAGGAACATGCTTCCCGGAATATGTTTGAACTAAGCATATGGGTTGGATTTTGGTAACGTGATATTGACGAACGAATGTTAAGAAAAATAATAACTATGCAGATTTCAAATATTAATGTTTATCCAAAGATCTGGTTGACTCATTGACAATTTCTGGTTATAAAAGTTTAAGCCTGTAATTCCCCACTGCTGGGTAAAGACCTCTCATCCCACTGAAGATATCAGTACAGTGAGGAGGATTAGGCATAATCACCACGCTTTTCTATAATCTAAATGTTTTCTATTCTATTCTATTCTATTCTATATCTATACGAGTATAATAAGGAGCTATGTATTTATGTTATTCTACTGTGCTTTGCTACTTTGATATTCACAAATGATTTCAAACGTAACAGCATAGCCCTGGGCGAAACTCAATCTTATAACAATCGCGTTAAAGTTTTTTATCCAAATCGGAATCATATATAGTCTACTTTTCATATGCGATAGGGTACAAATCAAATATCAAAAGGAATGTCAGTACGTTACAATGGATGAGATTACGATCAGCAGACTCTGTTCCGAGCTCTATCCGGCGTGGATCTCACTGACGAGTCCCGCACTGCAAGCATGCGGGCTGCTTCAGATAAGTATACGAGAGTTGCACTTCTACTTTGTTTTATTACATAACTAGCAGCGCCCCGCGGTTTTACCCGCGTTGTGCCCGTTCCCTAGGGAATTTCGGGAATTCGTATATGTACATCCTTCCTCTTGAATCAATCTATTTAAAAAACTGCATCATAATCTGTGCAGTAGTATTTGAGTTTATCGCGAACAGACAGGCAGACGCGGCCGGGGACTTTATTTTATGTAGTGATTTATGGTAACCTAACCTTTACGGGTAGCTTTACGTAGTTCTACCTTACAGTACTTGTTATGGATGGATAAAATACTCAGTTAACCCCCTGAGTTAACCTTTACATAGGTATCTATAGATTTTACTTGCAGTTTTTTTTTCATTTTTATCACGGATGACTAAAGCTAGTTTCTTGGTGAAATTACGAATGATGGATGGTTAATGGTAAATCGTGTGTGTTCCAAACAAAAACACGATTGATGTGCAGATCAGCGGTGGCGGCATCATTACCCTCGTTAATTCGCGGCCAGTCGGGCATGAGCAGCAACGCGGATAATAACTGAACGATGCCGATACCGAACCGAACCGATCGGCTCCTATAAACGTTTTTATAAACCACACTCGTTCGATTCCACGTATACTATTTGTATCCAACAAAGCGTGTTCCAATAATGAGGATGGCTCGATACGATCGCCTGCGCCCGCGCCGCGCCACCCGCGCCCGATCACTCGCGAGATAGCCGCGCGCCGCGCTCTTTGTGCTGCCCCACGACAACACACCTTTGTTACCGGGAATATATTATCATCCCGATTTATTCCTCTTTCTTTACTTCTACATAAACTTTTTATGGATTTTTAAACCAGATTACGACCTCGTCGTGACTTTGGGCCCAGGGTCACTCACAGAATAATATTTATAGCTAACCTAAAAAGAGGTGATACACAAATATGCGTCTTTTTACGAGCGTAATTCTGGAAATACGTTTATTGCCCGTAGCGCTCCGTGAACCGTGCAAAGTAAATACGTGAAGTTTTAATGTAATAATTGTGATGAGAGTGGATGCGATGGGGGTTACCTGGTTGGTTGTTAAAAATGTAAATTATTCTGCCAGCGCAAACTACAGTGATTACATATCGGCCGGACGGAGCCTGGAGCGTCGCTCTCGCTTATTGCCAGATGATTGAAGACCCGCCGCCTCCATGCACCTCTCGGGGAGGAGAGAGACGCTCTGCGCGCTGACAGCGGGCGAGAGCAGGACGCCACAAGCTCAGCATCTGATTAGCATCCCAATTACAGTGGCCGCGCGGTGGGATCCGATCTCGACCCGTAGTGTTGGGCTGGATGGGGTATCGATTGTATTTATATTTATAAGTGTCATTTACACCGGTCCCCTGACATATAGTAATGAGCGACATAAAATTTTATTACCGAATACCGATGCAATGGCTTATAGGCTTATCATTGGTTGATGTGTCTACTTATGCCTACCATAAAAACACAAGTTATTTTTAAAACAAAACAGCTTTGAAAAGTGTTGTTACTAATGATTTTAAAGGTGTATTAACAGATGAGGATATGAGGTTATCGATATGTTATGAAACACGTGGTTTAAGATATAAAATGTGATATCGATAACATAAAATACGGAGTGTGTGGGAGCCCTATTAACGAGAATGCCGGACGGGCGGGGAGCTCGTGGCGAGATTACATCGGCAGCGCAAGAAAATTTTAAATAAACAAGAAATTATGAGCCGACCCAAAGATTATAGAACATTATACATTATACCCACCTCGGACGTAACTAGGGAGAATTACTCGACGCCAATTATTGTGCATTCGAGTTTATCCACAACATGCAACTGAGGCATTATTTAGCACAGATATTAATTGGATTTGAAGGCTCCATGGTTCTCGATGACTCAAGTAATACGTTACTTTGAATGGGTAGAGACAAGTGTAGTATTCGCTTCTAATATATCTATTAAACGAAGAAGTAAGAGTATTAGTACCTATGTCTTTAGATCTTTTAGAATAACATGGTCTATTTAAGTTTAGAATAAATTCCGTTGGAATGTAATCGTTCTCGAATTCAGTCACGTTTCAAATACATATCCAAAATGAAATTACTACTTTAATCCTACACCTAAAAGCTTAACTTAGATTTCGTTGTAAAGCTCCGTCCACAACAGGCAACTATTCCGATAACACATTAATATTGAAACTATGTATTTGTTTTGATTAGATTTGATAAGATTCGTTTAAAATTACTTAAATTATTAAGGACTTAAATAGATAGCCCTAAATAGATAGACGGAATAAATAGTTGGACGGAAAGGGTGACAAATGAAGAAGTATTAGAATTTGTGAGAGAGAGTAGAACAATACTTGAGATAATAGAAAATAGGAGAGGGAAGATGATAAGACATCTCATACGACATGACAGATACATTAATAATATCATGGAAGGTAAAGTTGAAGGAAAGCGAGGTAGGGGAAGGCCTAGAATCAGTTACATGAGTCAGATTAAAGAAAAAGTGTCTGTCATGTCTTATAGAGATGTGAAGGAACTTGCACTGAATAGGAATAGATGGAGAAGTCTGCATCAGACTCACCGACAAGAGCCTTGCTCTTAAATTTATGATGATGAAATAGATAGACCCTTTCAGAACATTTTTTCATATCTAAATCTTTGTTTCAGCATGACCTCTAGTGTTTAGGAGCAACGAGATAATTTACCAACTTCTAAATTTAACACTGCAGTACACGCGCGGGGTGAATATTCGCCCCAGACCAATGTATTCTCCAATATTGTTTAAAATATTTGACTAGTCATCGCGTCGCTAAGTGTAATCCTAGTCAAGTTAATAAGGTTCAAGGTCAGTGCGCTGCCGGCACTCGACGCGGGCGCAAGTGGCAAAAAAAAAGGCCAGAAAGTGCATGGGACGGAATTTCACCCCATGCGAGTATCGGCGTAACAAATTATCACGATCGATTTGGTGTGTTTCTTGTAAGTATTGCTTTAATTAATCATCTATTTCAGATATTTTGCAGTTTTTATAAGACTATTGTATGTTTTACTATATTCTGAGTATTATTTATTACAGATTTGTAGTAATTATGGACGAACTGATATGTGCCTGGTTAGAAGAAGATGTCGAGGTTGATAGCGATATCGCACCTAGCGATGAAGAAAATAATGAAGAGGAGTGTATAATATTAACTTTAGAATTGGTATTCAAAATATTCCACGCGAACTAAGAACTAAAGCCTAGTTCGCATTAAGCTAGTAATTTAGTCTAGTAGCGAGTAATTTAGTAGCTAAACATGTCTGAACACCAAAAATTTAGTCTAGTAGGTTAGTAAGTAATTAAGTCGAGTCGATCCATTTCATTATATTTTTGACGGGCGAGTAGCACCCCCACCACGCGTCCGTTCTCACTAGTTCGCCGGCTAAACAAGTCCGAACCTGGCGAATTAGTCGAGTACATTAGTTATCGCAAAATGTCGTAGAAATGTAGACTGTTCATTTTATAAAACACCACTCACTTGTAAACTGTACTCGAACGAAGTGCGAACGATTTTGGGGCAGTAGCGAGTATTTTAGTTACTAAACTACTCGCTACTCGACTAAATTACTAGCTTAATGTGAACTAGGCTTAAAGCTCAGATTCTCCTAAAACAGCAAGGCGGTAACATTGAACCAAATCCAGATCGGAATGTCCAAAGAATAGGAAAAAGTGGTCGATGTGCTTATTGTCCAAGATCACGTGATCGGTCTGCTTCAAAATTCTGCAAAACATGCAATAAATGCATTTGTCCTGACCATCAAGTCCTAGTTTGTCAATATTGTTATCAAAATAATTAAAAATATTTAAAAACAATAATAAAGAACCGATAATATCTGGAGTCTTAGAAAAATCCATGAGATTTTTCTCCTTTTTTAAATTTTATTTTTATTTTTATTTTCATTTAATTATTTTATAAAGTGCCATATTATTTAGAGTAAAAAATAAATACATTACAATATTTAAACGCATTTTATTTGATATTTTACCATATTCATCTCAAAAGAGATAAATTAAAATGGTCTTAATATTCACCCCACGCGAGTAAAACATTACAAAATTAGGGCGCGTGTACTGCAGTGTTAAAATCTATATCCTCCCTCTAAGGCAACGTAAACAAAATATTAAAAATGTAAAACTATTCGTGTGAACAAATCATAACGGGCCAAGTGAGCAGTGAGCACGTTTCGAGAGGTACCGACTCCGGCGCATGAATACAAAAACCAATTTGACGTTTCTCATTACCAGCAGACCACAATACCAACTAGTCTCGAGCTCGGATCTGTTATTATGATAATAGGTCTCGTTTACTACAAGCCGAAGCTCGATAACAATTAAATTGTACTGTTTCTTGTGTCAATAGTATGATCACTGCAATTGTTGGTACTCATATATATGTAATGATTAGTAGCCAACCCTGATGTTTGGAGGGCTTAGACCGCCCAAAGACCTCGACATGGCCTAACGATTGAAATAACCGAGACCTAGGTCAGTGGTCAATCCTGGTGTCGGAGTTTTTTAGACCACCTACATACCTTTGACATGGCCTATAGCCGATAACCGAGACCGACCATTTAACGTAACAATTATGCTTCTAAACTTAGCTTAGACAATGTCTTATTTAGAACACAAGAAGACAAGAGATGAGAAAAATATGATTGGTGCCTATTTGTTCCACAATGGTGTCAAAAGACAAATTAGAAAACTGTAAATTATCTCAAAATGGCCATTTACGTCCACGAAGAAACTTATTAAAATTGCTACATTGCAAAGTAATCAAGTAGAATAAAATATGAGATCTTAAAATATCAAAGAAGACCGACCTCAAAGCAATATCATAAAGATTATCATCAATGATTTACAGCCTAATAAAGACTTGGAAATATCAAATAAGCTTAAAGCACCGTTGTAAAAGCTTCAAGCAAAGCCTAGGAGAAATCCAGCAATTTGGTTTGAAAAATTATGGCATTCCTTTAAAACCACTTTTTGACGCACCCAAAACCAGATAAAAATATTTATAACCCCTATTACTTATCTATACTAATATTATAAACAGGTAAAATTTGTTTGTTTGTTTTTTGTTTGTTTGTATGTTCGAGGTAATAGCCACATTCAACGGGAAGGTTATAGGCTATTTTTCATCCCGAAATTCCCACGGGAACGGGTACAACGCGGGTAAAACCGCGGGGCGCTGCTAGTTACTAATAAACGCACATCGTTAAAATAATAGTTCGGACCATTTATGACAAGAGATTAATCAATTAATTACATAAGTAAGTATGAATAAATCTTTGAACAAACTGAGGGTGGGTTGCTCAAAACGGCTGGTTATCGTAACATACGTTGGTTAAAAGTTCAAGATTTTGCACTCTGGTAAATGTCTGTTAAGTAAAAGCGTTATTTCATAACTTGAATGAGAGTCTGTTAAAGTTATTCGGCCGGCCAGTAGAAGGCCACGATTTTTCATTTTGTTACGTTAAGACTGACATTTTGTGTTAACGTTTACTGGCGCGTAAGCTTAAGCTGAAGACATCCGCCCTTAGATGTGTAAAAAATAACAAGCCCACAAGCCAAAAAGTAAGTTTACGTATAATAATTATAGGTAGTTGAACAATATAATACACCCCCATATAGACACATAGCGCAGTTAAGTTTGGTCTTCGAGTCGCATTAAGATCATTATTGATAGCATAAGATCGCGTAATACTATAATACTCGATATAATATTATAATACTCCAAATAAAACAGTAAAATGACTCGATTTATAGAAATATTTGAAAACATTTCTAAATAAAGGCATCAAGTTACAAAACGTGTTATGATTTCAAAAATCACATAATTAGCGCATTCATTTAGCGGAAACAAGCTGAAGAAATACATTCCTTGAATCGCGGCCTAAGACGGAATATTCCAACTATCTTACTCGACTTTTCTTAACGAAAATATAGAAAACATGTAACGTTAAAGAAAGGTATTCAAGCAAAATAGTTTAAGATCCAAATAACACTACTTAAGACCAATTTATGCACGAAACACAGTAATATTTTGACGAGAAACACTTAAAAACAGGATGCAAATTGGAATTACTTGACGTGTTTCATAAATATTAACAAGCCAACTTAATTATAAGCAAATTTACAACGTTACTATTAGTTTAATTATTTAAATAGTATTGAGAAGTACACGGCAAAATGAGATAAATAGGATGTCAGGTAAGAGGTGATTAGATATTTCAGCCCCGTTTTAGTATTTCATCATCATCACTAAAAAAAAGTTTTAAAACTTTTAAAAAAGTCGCTTTCCGCTGTCTGTCTGTCTGTCCCTATGTATGCTTAGATCTTTAAAACTACGCAACGGAATTTCACGCGATTTTTTTAAATAGATAGTGATTCAAGAGGAAGGTTTTTAAGTGTAAAAATTCCCGAAATTCCCTCGGGAACGAGCACAACGCGGGTTAAACCGCGGGGCGTTGCTAGTCTGAAATAAATAGATCACCTCCGTTTCCATAAATATTTGAGTATAGACTTTGAAATCCCCCTCTGATCTCCTCCCACCCACAAGATTTCTCAACAGATGCACCTTATTAAGATTTTTTGTATGTAGTTTCTAACATAACTCATTTCCTGAGCAGTAAATGTGTCACTTTACACAAAATTAATGGACGAACGAAACTATACTCAAATAATAACATTATTTATGTTCATCCTAAATCTCGCCGGATTTGGATATCTAATTTGATTATTTAATTAAAATTTTGCATATTTTCTTAATTAGTTGGAAGATCTATTGATGGTAAATATATGAATCAGAAACTGGTCATAAAGTTTTCACGAATATGGGAGAATCTTATTAAGTTTAATAACGTTTTTACGATATTCAATATTTGTCACAATAGGCCAGTAAAAAGTAGTTAATGAAGTTTGTCCATCGCACATGTGCAAAGTAATAGTAATAACCAAAGCATTGCAAATGAAAGTAAATGTTAGTTAGGCTTTTGCAAAGCTTATAAAATACTACTCATGTGAAGGGAAATTTATCACATTTTGTAGAGCCTAAACCTCAACCTTTCGTCTTTAATCAACCTAGTTCTTATAACGAGACTTAACAAATACTGCACTTAGAAGTTAATGTATTTTTTTAATTTGTCAAACAACACATTCACACACAGTTAATTAGACCCAAACTAAGCTCTAGGCTTGTATTATGGAATCTAACTAACTGATACTACTACTTATACATACACAAATACTTAATAGTAATATATAATTGACACCCAGACGTCGTCGCCAACAACTATGTCTGCACATATTGTTGACTCCGGGCAGTGAGCGCTCTCACATGCCACTGTGCCAACGGGCTCGTCGACTATGTACCTACACACATATTCTAATAAACTATTTGAGATGGAATAGAGGCATGTTTACTGATTACGAAGATGCTACGTCATCTCAAAACAATATTTAATTTAAGCCAAGACGTTTGAGTCTTTGTTTGTTTACAGCGAGATAAACATCACTCAAGACTAAACATGATTGGATGTGTTTTCAGTTTTTAATGCAAGAGTGACTGTGATTGAGTGAATTTTTAGCATTTGCGGTTTCGATTCGAACGTTAGACTATTTCAGAGGCTAATAGCCGGTCTTAAAACATCCGGTAGTAGGTTGACTGTTCACTGAACTGAGTATTGTTTTTTTTCTATTCACATAGTTTATTATTTCACTGTTGGCTACAGTTGCATTTTGTTACAAGAAAAGCTTAAAAGCTTAACGCTTGTTTACATTAACCGAGTATATACTCCGCAAGCCAGTAATATATACATAGTGATATATTTAAAGTAAGCCTTAATGTTATAAACCTTAAGTATGCACAAAACAATAACATAATGTTTTCTTTACATCTTTGGACTTTGTCAACTACGAAAAAGCCTTTGTCAAGTCCAGTAAAATCTTCCGGTTACATTCAGAGAGATATTCTATTCATGACGAAAGTAGAAAGGCGAGAGGAAATCATTCAAAGGCAGTTTTATGGAGAGGAACAATTCCATGTTCCAAATCGAATACCGACATCACCTAGCCCTGATTTATTGAGCCTCGTTTATTTTATTTCCCAATTCGTTTTAGTTTACGGCCGGTGTGCGTCTACGTTTTAAAATAGTATTTCGGAGAACAAGTGTGATTTATGCTGTTTTATGAAAGAGAAAATATTATTGGGAATGTCGAAAGGGGTTTGGTTGATGGGTTTTCGCTAGTTTGTGTTGTGGTTTTATTGGCGGGATATTGTGGAGCGTATGATTAAAGCGTATGATTAAAGCGCTTTATCAGATTGGCTTGCTTGAAAAAAAGGTTGAAAAAAAAAGGATTTGATATGTAGGGTCGACGTTGTCACCTTCGATAGCGATTGGAGGGAGACGGCGAAAGATGGAGACAGTTGGCTATTTGGAGGAGACCTTTGTCCAGCGGTGGGAATAGTTTACATAATATACATCATCCCAAATAGAATGCATAAATTAAAGAAAGCTTATTCCTAATTTCAATGGCCAACTTAACAGAAAGTTAGTCTTTACTAACCGTTCAAACAAACATTCAATACAAGTACCAAGAACTTAGAACAATACGTAAGTAGTAGCGGAGGAATTCGAGCTCATTGAAAGCTTGAAGTTTAAGCAGCATTGTCCGCACTCGGCCCGAGTCCGGACACCGCGCTAATGTACCCACTTTGTATAACAAATGTTAACAATACGTTACGAAACGTTTCTAAGCTTCGTCTATTGTCAACCAACTCTTTTATCCCGGGATTATAAATAGAAAGCATGAGAGTGACAAAATGTAATTGATTGGCGACAAAGTGGTGGTTTACGGGATCTCACAATAGACGAAGTCCTTTAGAATGTCGTGTCGACAATAACAAGGTATCTATTTATTGTCGTCAAAGACACGGTTTTTTGTCGCATCGTGCTTGGGTCTTGTATTGCAATGTAAAATGTTTGTTTATATTTATACAGGTGTCAGGTAGGGCTGGTGTGTCTCATGATGTCTGTCTAATTTTAAAGTGAGGATGATAACATTTTATGCAGTAATAAACAGCTAAGTAGGTACTAAAGATATACGATATCGCGATAGATAAGAGATAGCTACTGTAGATTTTCGTAACGATACCAGATTGGATAACGATACCCAATTTACACATCAGCTCAACCATCAAAGATTTTAATACGATATGATGAAAATAAGTATGGGAAAGGCACTCACCAGACGGAGGAAGCGAGTCCGAAGTAGTACAGAAGGAGGAAGACGACGGCGCAGTTGGGGTTGGCGAGTCCGTCGTGCGCGAGCAGCAGGCGCGCCGGCGAGCTGGGGTCCTTGGCGCAGGCGGCGGCAGCGCGGCCGGCGGCGGCGCGCACGGCCCAGCCCGCGGCGGCGGCGGCGCGGCACAGCGCCACCAGCACCAGCGCGCGCCCCGCCGCGCCCGCGCCCGGCGCCGCGCCGCACGCCTGCGCGCCCACCGCGCCCGCCGCGCACGCGAACGACACCGCGCACCACACCGCCGCCCACAGCTCGGCGGCGCGCCGCTCGCCGCCCGCCCACAGCACCTCGGCGTCGCAGTACTGCGCGCAGCGGCCCGCGCCGCGCACCCACAGCCAGCCGGCGGCGGCGCGGCGCGCGCACCGCCCGCCGCCGCCCGCCGGCACGGAGCCGCCTCCCGCGCGCTCGCCCGGGCCCTCCATGCACATGTGCTCGTGGTTGTTCTCGGCGGGGAACAGCGAGCACTCGAGCTCGGGCGGCCACTGGAAGCCGAAGCCGCGCAGCACGGGGTAGCAGCGGGCGTACACGCTCTCGCAGAGCGCGCGGCACGGCCCGATGGGCAGCGCCACCTTGTCGGTGCACATGGGCACGTACACGGAGCACAGGAACAGGTGCAGCTGCGACGAGCAGCCGTACTGCACCAGCGGGCTGAAGGTCTGCAGCGTCACGTCCGCGTCCGCCTGCAGCGTGTGCCGCGCCAGGTTGGGCATGCCGGTCTGGTTGTAGCCGATGTTCTTGCACATCGCCACCTTGATGGGCTCGCAGGTGCGCACGGAGGCCTCGCCCGCCGCGCCGCATCCCACCATCACGATCAAAACAAACACGAGAAAGCACTTCATGTCGCAGCTCGGCTCGCACTCAGTTCGATAATATTTTCATCGCGCGCGAATACGTCGGTCCGTGCGTGCGCGCGCCGCCGCGGCTCGAGTCGTAGTGCGCGGGCGCGCGCGGGGCGCTCCGAACGTAAATAAAAAAAGGTCCGCGCGCAGGTATGCCCGCCGCTGCACGCTGCAGCGCGCGCGGGCTCATGTGCTCGCGCACACACGCGGGACTCTTATCACGGAGGGTGGATTCCGCGTCGCGCTCGTTATCTCCGCTGCGATTGATCTCGCCTACTTTTCCGATCGATTTATTTGATAATGCGTGCGATGCCGCGCACGAAAGCCCCCCAGATAAGATACGATAAGCATCGGACCTACTTCCTAAGTTATTTTGGTGGCCGGTCAATATAATTGCGTAAATTTTGAAATACAAAACAAAACAAATTTTGGTAATATATTTTATTGTACATAATTTACTACAATATTTAAGCATTACTGTATAAATTTAAGAAACATAAATAGGTAGAAATATTATAATGATGAACTAGTATTAGGGTAGTACAAAAATTGGACCGAAATTTATAATCAGTGGGGTTATCAAGCTTTGATAGATAACGCACGAGAGGAAAGAAAATCTTTTTAATATTTACACTGAAATACTTGCACTGAAGATGGTATCCTTAAAGTAACAATAAGGCTCCGCGCAAACGGGCCACTGACCACAGCATACAGACAGGCCTTAAGTTGTTTACAAAAATCTTAATTCGTTTTACATATAATCACTTACGAGTGCCGGACTCACGACTCAGTACCCACAACACGCTATCGGTTGCTTATCGGCCTGGAAAATCATTCTTACTGACTTTGACCTGCTAATTAATAAAAGCGACCACCGACCACCAGTGATGTGGTCGGTGCCCGTTTGCGCGGAGCCTTAATAACGATAAAATAGATTCACAAACATTCTTACGGGAGACATTCGATACGGACCAGCGCCAGCTTGCTCTTAGTGGTTCTATTGCGGAGGTGGCATCATGATCCTCTAGCTACTTATTTATGATTACTTAACATAATATACATCTCTTTCCATCTCAAGTCTTGTACAACGTCTTTCAAGTTCTTCACACGACCGCGACTCTCTTAAATCTAATGCATATTTTATACAACATTCACAATTCAATAAATATTTTCTCCTCCTAAAAGAGATGTTTATTTATAATAAAAAAAGCAAATTACAATAAAATAAGGAATGCTATTCAAGCAACATTTATATAGTGCCACTCTTTATATAATTTATTTTTAATAACAAATATTAAGATTAACAATTTCTTTTACGATATTCCAAGCATTCTGTATAGCTAAATGCGATTTTTTCGTGGTGTAAATAATTAGCGTTCTTATGGCATTCGGAATAAAGTCGAGTTCGTGATTCAGAAACTCAACAGGGGTAATAATAATCTTATTTATACAGAGCCGATATTAGATACCGAAGTTTGTGATGCCTGATTGTACTCATGTTTCGAATAGTCGTGGTCAGTGTTGCCGCGTTTTCACTAGGGACATGTCACAAAGTGATATTTCGGCAACTTTGTGGACCAATATCGCTCCACTTTTGTGTCGTTAACAGTACCCTCTTGTCTCTTTGTGTAACGTGCCCACCCCTGAGATGGCGGGCGTCATCGGGTAATGTCTCCTATATTTCCCTCAAATTTCCCTGCAGTGATCTGAAGTATCGTAAGTCAAAAGCTAAGATACACAACAAACAGTTAAATGGAGATGTAAATTAGTTACATATTCCGTTAAAAGAACGTTCCGTTGAATCAATATTTTCATTCATAAATTGTCGCGTCACTATTTAATTTTTTTCACAAAAAGCCGCATTGGAAACGCCAAATCACTGCACAGAATTTTGAGTTGTAGTATAGTATCGCGCGAGACATGCTGAGCCGCGGTGGTAATGTTTGCCCCGCTAGTGCTCGTGCAGGTCGCGCAGCTTGAGGCGCAGCGCGTGCGCGTCGCGCTGCACGTCGGCCAGCTCGGCCTGCAGCGCGCGGCACACGCGGTGCAGCACCTGGTTCTGGTCCAGCAGCGCGCGCGCGGCCGGCGCGGGGGGCGAGCCGCCGCGCCGCCGCACGGCCTCGAACGCGCCGCCCGGCCGCACGTCCGCGCGGTTGTACCCGAAGCCCTCGGCCTCGTACTCGCCCTCGGAGCGCTGCGCCGTGAGCCGCGGCGAGCCGCGCGGCGGCGGCGCCGGCGCCGCGCCGCCGCCCGTGGAGCCCTTGAGGCGCGTGAGGTCGAGCGAGCTGGAGCGCGCGTGGTTGCGCAGCGGGCGCGGCGGCGGCGGCGGCGGCGGCTCCTTGCGCGGCGCGTCGTCGGGCGCGTCGCGCGCGGGCGGCGGCGGCAGCACGCCGGCCGCCTTGACGGGCTTGCGCGGCTGCGGCCGCTGGATGGCGGGCCCGGGCGGCTCGGGCGCGGCGCGGCGCGGGCTGGCCGGGTCGAAGGCGTCGCGCGGCGACGTGTCGCCCGCGTCCGGCGTCACGCGCAGCGCCACCGGGTGGTAGATGAGCGGGTCGCGCTCCACGGCCGACCGGTGGAAGTCGAAGTTGACGGGCTTCGGGCCGGGGCTGGACACGCTGGAGGTGGGCGAGTCCACGAACTTGGTCCACTCCTTGGTGGGCGCGTCGGCGGGCGGGTCGCGCGCCGGCTCCTCCGCCAGGTCGAAGTCGGCGGAGGTGCCGGAGCCGAACATGTCGGCGGCGACGTCCGCCGGCTCGGTGGGCGGCGGCGCCAGGCCCGGCGGCAGCGCCTCCGGCACCGCCACGTTGTTCCGCCGCAGCACGATCAGGTGCATCGCTATGCTGAACTCGTCCAGCGTCAGCATGCCGTCCTTCGTGATGTCCGCCAGCTGCCATATCTTGCGCAGGTCCGGCACAGAGAGCCGGGACTTTTCAAAGAACAATCTGAAGCAGAATAAGATGTTATTATTAGAATGTATATGTTATTATCTATACAATCATTCTTGATACTTTTTTATATGATCTTTCATAGAAAAATTAACGCCATCTATTGAGTGGGTGAAACCACAGAGCTGTTATCGATCCCGCCTCACCTCGCGGTGTGTCCGGGCAGCAGCCCGCGCTCGGGCCGCAGCTGCGCGAACTGCGCCGCGTAGTGCCGCGCCTGCGCCTCCGAGATGGCCCACATGTCGCCGCCCTCCGCGTCGCCTTCTTCTTCCGACGAATGACGGTCGGACGACTCCTCTTCGGTTCCTGGAGACAAACAAATAAACCAACTTTAACATAACGCGGGTAAAACCGAAATCCTAATAATTAACCGATTCATTGCGGCACCCATTTTTTAAAACTTTTCGCCGTGGCTGTGAACAAATTTTCTATGACACGACTGGCGTGTCAAGCGCCATAGAAGTTGATGGCACGCCTATTGTGCCATCAGCCATGTATATAAACCACATGTTTTTTCTTGCGTTTTCACGGTTTATCAGGTGTTTCAAACCTTTTGTGTTGTTTTAATTTTTAAACTTATTTCTACAAAAAAATATTCCGACTTAGGGTTTATTTATTTACAAAAAATAATTCGTGGGGAAGGTAACATTTGAGTGGGATATCTTGCTTATAATTTAAATAATTACAATTAATGGACAAGATTAGTTTGTAGCTCGTCATAGCTGTCGGAAGTGCATAAAATTAAATATTCAGATTGTTTGTTAAATTGACTGTCTTATTTTAGAATCGACACGAAAACGCAAATACATTCCGGAAACAGAAGACTATGAATTGTCATAGTCTTCTGTTTCCGGATTCTCATCATTGGATGAGACTCAATGTGAAAATGAAGAAGAAACGATGAATTATATTTTTGAACAAAATTCACAATCATACTCAGATGATGGAACTTTCAAGCCTCAAAAGAAGTTTAAGGACAGTGGTACATGCACAGAAATTGCTGATCAAAAAATTGATCAAGTGCCTTCCATATTTTTTCTCGTGTCATAAGCCATAAGTTAACACAATTGATGACACGCCTGTCGTGCCATCAGCAACGTTAAAAAATAATTCAATGTAAATTTAAAAAGGTTGACAACCCCTGCAACTTCGAAATTCACACAATATCCGGAAACTAATACAACAGACTAGATTTTCGTGGAAAAACTTGATAGTTTTGTCCTGGGCAGACCCTTCTAAAACTTAATTTGAGGCTGTTACAACCGATGAAAAAATGACACGCCTCTCGTGTCATAAGCCATAAGTTAAAACAATTGATGACACGCCTGTCGTGCCATCAGCAATGAATCGGTTAATCCTTTGCGCTTGTTTCCTTTTTCATATACCGAAATAATGTTGCCATTATTTCGCTGTTGAAATCGGATCAACAGCGACGGAATCATAACGTGAAATAAAAACAAATATTTTATCATCCATTGATTACAACAATCGAGAACATCTTCCTGATTTTCTAATTTGATTAAATTATTAACTTCAAATAAGGGTTTCATAGTAGACGATTCCTAGGGCTCAGTTTTCATTTAACATCTACAAAATAAATTGATCCAAGTGCCAAAAGTGTTTTAATTTCGTATAGGGTTCGCATATAGTGTTCAAGGCAGTCAAGTTTAAAAATATTTAGCTATAACAAGATTTTTTATATTGTTAAAACAATATTTTAATATTAAACATAATTAAAGTCAATATATAATCACAATAACTAAAACAAAAATTAAATTATACAAAATACAAAGCCACAGACATTTGTCAGGTGTGGGGTTCGAACCCACGCTCCCTATCGGGAACCAGAGCTTAAATCTGGCGCCTTAGACCACTCGGCCAACCTGACATGCTACTCACGGCTAAAAATAGACATAAGTTGACTGTATGGTTGTGTTGCTGTTTGTGTCCGCTTATGGACATTCAACCAGACTACTTTTTGCTGAGAAACTGTTTTCCACTTTCAATGATTTGATGTAAGTATGGCAGAGCAAAACAAAGTAATGTTTTGCTATGTAATTCAGAATGGAAGTTAACGCCTGTTATAATCATCTATCATCTAACTACACTTTTTTACTAGAGTTAAAACATGCAAACATGAGTAATCCTTTTAAAGAGGAATAAGGATTAGTGATTTCATTAGATTCTTACCCCACCACTGAATCTTTTTCCTCAATGGAAGAAGGTCTATGGTTTAAAAATCAGTCATGATTCGAGTTTGAACTCTCGTAACAAAAAATATAATATACATCACTACATAGTATAAAACAAAGTACCTTTCCGCTGTCTGTCCTTAATGTATGCTTAGATCTTTAAAACTACGCAACGGATTTTGATGCGGGTTTTTTCAATTGATAGAGTGAATCAAGAGGAAGGTTTATATGTATCAAAAATCCCGAAATTCTCACGGGAACGGGCACAACGCGGGTAAAACTGCGGGGTGCTGCTAGTATTTATAATATACACATTATGCAGATTATTGCCATATCAAATGTGACATGTTAATGAAGGTATCTACCAATGATATCAGTTTCAAAGGTGAATAATACAAAGATTATTACAAGGAGTTGTATATTGTAGTTCCCTGCTATAGGACATACAAATGCCTTTCACTTCCCCTTCAGTACTTTACAATGCTTCAAAAGGGTGATGCAACTGATGGATTGACAATTTGTATCAAAACTATTCACCTATTATCAATAGGCTGAGTAATTATGAGATAAAAAAAATATCTTATCACGCTATAACAACAATTGAGACCTACTTCTGCCTTAGACTGTGACAAATACATGCTGGACTGACAAAATGACCGAAAAACAAGTAAAGTATTAGCCTGTAATGTCTCACTGCTGGGCAAAGGCCCCTCACTGAAGATATCAGTACAGTGAGGAGGATTAGGCATAAACTACGCATGCCAAATGGGGGTTGGTGATGTTAAACCTGAGCCATGTTTGAAAAGTAAGGAACATGTTTTCGCTCGAATCGGGAATTGAACCCAGGATCTCAGTCTTGGCAGGCGAGTGCACATACCACTAGACCACCGACAAAAAGTAGCAATATCTAATGTACTATAGCAGAGTCCCGCGATTTAACCCTCATTGTACCCGTTTTCGAGAATATTATCGGGTTAAACTCGGGCCTTTACTCTTTCTTTTGAAAGTGGCTATCAAATACAATATAATAAAATAAAATAACTGTAATGGCTTGGGTTGCTATATCCCACCAAGTTAAATCAAGTATTTTTAATCAGTTTGGCCCTAAAGAGACTTGTATGTACCAAAACCAACTTATTACATCAGCTTTATAAAGTAGACAACAAAAATATCTGTGATCAGCAATTTTTTTTCGTATTCTTTACATCTTCTTTACCACATTTATTTACATATAGTGTCTTTATATATAAAACTTCGCCTTTTGTATCTGTCTGTATGTTCGCTAATACTGAATACTGATTAGATACATAAGACAAGGTAACAGAGTAATTCATGAGAATAGTTTCTGTTTGCTTTACATCCCAAAATTGTGATTGAACTGGGTACAGTGAAGGTAAAGCCGTGGGGCATGGGTAGTAACTATGCTTTACCTAGAAGCCTTGTATGTTCCTCTCCAGTATTAGCCGGCCAAATTCCCCGACCTGTAGCACTATGTTCCCATACCGGGTGCACCCGTTCGGCCACACTATTGGTCGGCGTTGGACTTTCACTGGCTGTACTCCAAGGGGATCCGTTCTTACCCCTCCGCTGGAAAATAGAAAGGATTTATTTAATAATATGTTATGTTCACGCGGTGTACAATAAAGAATTTTATCTAATTGTAGGTATTTTATTTTTTAATATACAAACACTAGAAGCGCCCCGCGGTTTCACTCGTGTTCTGCCCTTTCCCGTGGGAATTTCGCGATAAAAAATAGCCTATAACCTTCCTGTTGAATGGTGCTATGCATTACTAAAACTGTTATTATTGAAATTAGATTGGTAGTTTCTAATATTAGCACGCACACAAACAAACATTACGCATTCAAGCTTCTATTCAACTTTATTATATTAGTAAGATTTAATTAATATTTGGTTCCCGAGATTGATTGACATAACTGGACAATTGTAAAATTAGTTGGTTATCAACCAATTTTCATTTTGGTTTGGGAAGTCTAAGAATTCAATTTGGGAATTAGATAAAAATAAATTCATGGTAAATTATTGTGAAAAGATTTTAAGTTAGTAATAAACAAATTTTTATGTTGATTTAATATTCAAGTATGGATGTAATAGTATCGGAATATAAACATATCTTTGTTAGAACTCAAAATATACTATAAGATGCTTGTGGCCTAATTAATTGATTTTAATAAAGCTAAATATGAATGGAAGCTTTGTTGCATTCATCTTATCCAACTAATATTATAAATGCGAAAGTTTGTGAGGATGGATGTATGTATGTATGTTTGTTACTCTTTCACAAAAAACTGCTTAACGGATTAGGATGAAACTTTACAGTAATACAGGTTATATATCAGAATAGAACATGGGATACATTTTATCCTAAAATTCCCGCGGGAACGGGTACAACGCGGGTAAAACCAAGGGGCGAGGCTAGTGAATGATATTTATAAAAGTACAGCAGCCAGTTTTACCGGCATTGTCCCTGTTAAAGTGTTAATTTCGGGATAAAAATAGACCCTTCTAGTGAATGAGGCTCTCTAATACGAAAAAGAATTCAAACTGGACTTGTAGTTCCTGATATTAGCATATGTTCAAACAAAACGAAAACACAAGCTCTTGAGCTTTATTAGATTGAGCTAACATAGTTTCATTTCTGCACTCTATTCCAAAATTAAATCATTCAAGATTTAGTTTGAAGCATCTTAAAAAATTTAATGTGAGTGAAAGAAATCAGATTTATAATGAAACTAGCCACACCCCGCGGTGTTACCCGCATTGTACTTGTTCCTGCAGGAATTTCGGGATAAAATGTATCCCATAATATGTTATTCTGATGATAATCTACATTGCTGTAAAGTTTCATCTAAATCCATTCAGTAGTTTTTGCGTGAAAGAGCAACAAACATACAACCATACATCCATACATCCATAAATCCATACATCCATACATACATCCATCCTCACAAACTTTCCCATTTATAATATTAGTAGGAAGTAGGATAGGATCTATCTACTTAGACATAACTTAATTTAATAAAGTTGTTTACTTGTCACACTTACAATACCAACATTAGGACATATTGCATACAATATACAACTACTATATGCAAAACAGTTCTATAAAACTTACCCCGCGAGAACTTGATCTCTGAGACATAGTTTCAGATTCCTTCTCCGAGTCAGTGCTCAGTCCTTCAGTGGCATCAAGGGACAGTGTTTGAGGAACATCACTATCCGACAAGTTTGAAGACAACCTCATAGGCTCATAAGCAGCAATACTTCCAACAAAGTTCCTATCACGTTTAGACAAATGTTGTTCTTTAGGAGAATTTGAGAGTTGTATCAGATCAGTAGTAGACTCGGAGTTCATAGTCCATGTAAACCTCGGCAGCGGGAGGTCAATCGGCTGCGCCAGGAGATCAGGCTTCAAAGACATGTTCGTTTGGTGTGCAGCTATCAGTTTTAAAGCCGAATAAAATTGTTTCCTATTCAAATGATTCAATGAAGCACAATTGTTCGGGGCCACGCTAATATCCATGATCTGAAACACATAATTATCACGATAATTTGCATACACAACACAAAATGTTATCACTGAATACACATAACCTATACGGCACTGTACCTGTTTGAGGACATCATTGGACACATTTGATGATCTAAATAGTTCTGTTGCTTTCAAAATTGGTATCTTTCCATTAGATTCTTCATCGCAACATAAAAACAAATCACCGAAATATCTCATCTCGGTTTCCGTCAGATTGAGATCCTCCATTATAAAAATAAATTAACGTATTATTTGGCTTAATTACGGCTGATTTATTTTGTTGTATATTAAACAGCAAAAATAAACATTATCTATTAATGTAAACCATATTCATTGATAAATAGACGGATTCGAAACTTGTACATCACCAAATTACACGAAGCAAACGAAATGTCAGTGACAGATTCGCAGACAATCAGACATTGTTGCGAACTGGACAGACAGCTGCCTTCAGTGTTGCTGTTAAAAAAAAATAGTTCAGCAAGCAACAGGGTGTTGATTTATTTTCAATGTTCACCTTCACCAAGATGATGTAAAAAACCGATAAAAAGTACACGTAAAATGTATTGCCATGGTAATGTAAAGATATGATATTTTGTTTGTCCAAAAAAAGGTTCTTTTGTAGAATTTCCGCTCAGAATGCGTAGCACTTGGCACAGTGGTATTGGTATCTGTGAGTGGTATACTTGGATGAATCCCATCACAGATCCCATCTGTGAATCCCATCCACTGGTTACTTACTGCCGAGTGACGACCCTTCGCCGTGATAGACATGTTCATGGGCCTAGGTCAGGGTGTCCAGGGTAGCAACAAATAAATAAACACCACTCATATTCCTGAAACAACCAAATCTCATACTTTTATCCTATCCAAATTCTATGTCTAATAAAATAATATTACGCTCTAGTTTGTGTCTTCTGTGTTTCTCATGTACTTTACACTACTTTAAGATCACTAATAATCACTATCAACCTACCTATATTTAATACAAATCAGTGCTTGGCAGCAAGCCACATCTAGGCAATTTCGGTCGAAGTGGAAATAGTATCTCAATAAGAACACCACAACTGTGTGAATAAGTATACTTTATTTTCAAAGTTTACACATACAAGTTGTCATAACTATTTGCTATGATGCAACCAACAGTTGTTTTAACAAAATGATAATTTACTCCATACATACACTACTATCAAAGTAGTAAATAATTTAGATTAAACATCTATAATTAGAACTTAAGTTTAAAATTGCCGATAATCTCAGCGATGTGTTAATAAACATCAAATAATCACGGTATGCTTAATACTACAATGTTGACATTTAGTTGTCCTTGGTCTGGATGTACTTGATGAGATCGATGACTCGGCTGGAATAACCATACTCATTGTCGTACCAGCTGATAAGCTTGACAAAGTTGTCGTTTAGAGAGATACCAGCGGCGGCGTCGAAGATGGAGGATTGCGTATCACCAATGAAGTCAGAGGACACAACCTGGTCTTCAGTGTATCCAAGGATTCCCTTAAGAGGGCCTTCAGCGGCTTCCTTGACCTTCTGCTTGATGGCGTCGTAGGAAGCGGGCTTGCCAAGGCGGACAGTCAAGTCGACAACTGAAACGTTGGCAACGGGAACACGGAAAGCCATACCAGTCAGTTTTCCATTAAGAGCAGGAATGACTTTGCCGACAGCCTTAGCTGCGCCAGTGGAGGCTGGAATGATGTTTTGTTGGGCACCACGGCCATCACGCCACAACTTGCCGGAGGGTCCGTCGACTGTCTTCTGTGTGGCGGTGGTGGCGTGGACTGTGGTCATGAGACCTTCGACGATCTCGAAGTTGTCGTGAATGACCTTGGCGAGGGGAGCGAGGCAGTTGGTGGTGCAGGAGGCGTTGGAGATGACTTTGAAGGATGGGTCGTAGGCATCAAGGTTGACACCAACCACGAACATGGGCGCGTCAGCGCTGGGAGCGGAGATGATGACCTTCTTGGCACCACCCTCCAAGTGAGCGGAAGCCTTCTCGGTGGTGGTGAAGACGCCAGTGGACTCTACGACGTATTCCGCGCCAGCCTTGCCCCATGGGATGGCCTTAGGGTCCCTTTCGGAGAAGACGGCGATCTTGTTTCCGTTGACGACGAGGAAGCCATCTTGAATGTCGACAGTGCCCTTGAAACGACCGTGAGTGGAGTCGTACTTGAAGAGGTACACCATGTAGTCGAGACCGATGAAGGGGTCGTTGATGGCGACCACCTGAGCGCCCTTCTCGATGGCAGCGCGGAGCACCAGGCGACCGATGCGGCCAAAACCGTTGATACCGATTTTCGACATATCTGAAATGATGAAAACACCAATGAGTTTGAAACAAATTTTTATCCCGAACGGGAATGGGTACAACGCGGGTAAAACCGCGGGGCGCGGCTAGTTGGTATATAAATTTGAACACTGCAGAACAGAATGCACAGAATGAAATAATTTACCACTTTTAAATAAAACAATTCCTATCAGCTACAAAACAAATGTATCAATTTAACGTAAATAATAATGAATATACAGTTAATGTTAATGTAAATACAGTAAAGTTAATGAGGGGTTAACAATTCTTATTAAATTAGACTTTGTTATTAGGTACAACCAGGTGACCTTAACCCTGTTCAAGGTCAGGATGAAATGTCAACTGTATCATCAGATCACAACGCTAGATAAAAATAAAAATCGTATGACTTCAAATTTACCGAATAATAATGTTGATTTTTATTTTAAAATGTTTGAATCTACTGTAAGAGACATGAAAATCTTATTAGAATCAGTTTTAACTTGAAAAACAAAACGATTTTAGGGTACTTGCAATAAACCACTATGTAGTAGGTATTTTGATGGCAATTGAATTGTTATGTTATGGAATATTACAGCTGTTTAGCACGATACACCTAGACAGACTTATGTATCCATCTTATATTAAGGTGAAATTATACCTCTTTACAAGGTTGAACACTAAATTGACCGTAATAAATATTTTTTGGTGTTGTATGTATCACAAATGAATTGGGAATACATTAATTCATTTTCGCAAGTAGATACTACTTCTATATATGACTATTATGGGCCGGTAGAGCGTGGAGGTCATACAAAGGTCAGATCAAAAACACTCAAAATAGGAAAAATACTAATGAAAAGAACAGTATTACTTCATAAACCACGCCGAATAGTAATGTAAGTCATTACAATATCCTTACAAACGGTCTAATAAGCGAAATAAATTATTAAAAAGTCGCGAGTCGGCGATCATACGAGGGTGGATGAATCACGTAACAGATTTCATAACTATTACAAATGGATTTCGAGATTTATTTTATTAAAGAATGACATAGGTAAAATAAAAATAATAAGATAATTGAACTCCACTTACCGATTTTAATTTAGAAAATTATTTTAATCGAGAACACCACGTATCAATTCCACAAGATCGAATTTTAAAATGAGTGAAATGAAAACGAATTGAAGCCAACCGGGTAGACGGGGCGGGAGCGGGACCGATTTGACGCCATAGACAAGACAAGTTTTATCCACCTATCGCTCATAGTACAGATTATATTACTCAATCGATAAAGCTCGCGCCCACTACGTTATCTCAAATATTTTGTGCATGGACTTCGATCATCTGTTGATCGAAGTGCATGGATGTAATATCGTTCGTGTATATGTATCTCAAATCCTCACAGTAGATTATGATAGAATTAAGGTTAAGGTGTTCCGTCTATACCATTAATAAATATCTTTAGATGTTTATGCACTTTGAATTTAATTATTATAATTACTAGTCATGCCTTTCCATTTCCATGCCTTAAAATGTATTATGTATTTTAATATTTTTAATACTCTGTTACTGTCGACTTATTACGAATTTAATCATTCACTCTTTCAATCTTTGTTCATGTTAAAATCAATCAATCAAATAATCTATATATATAAAATTGAAACCCGTTTTCCTTGGTCGCGGCATCACCTGTGGGCATCACGCGTGAATGGCTGGACCGATTTCCACGGTTTTGCATTCGTTGGAAAGGTCTCGGGCTCCGTGAGATTTACAGGGAATAAAAATCAAAATTCCCACGGGAACGGGGGCGCTGCGGGTGAAACCGCGTGGCACAGCTAGTTAAAATTAAAATCAATCAATCAAATAAATAAATGTCACTCATGACTCAACACAACATCAATCATCCAAAAAATGAAGAATGAACGATGCGCGCCAAATTAAAAAAATTAATTGAGTTTATTTATTAAAATTTCAAAATACCTATATTTTATTATACTAGTAATGCTAGTAAATTGTAAGTAACGATGGTAATAAAAGTGGGTATCAATGGATTTGGCAGAACGGGCAGAGTATTTATGCGGTCTTGTTTTCAAAATCCTAATTTAGAGGTGAAATCTTAAAATCTTTTTTGCCTTTTATATTTACATTTATGTAGCTTAATCCGTGATTTGAATTAACGAAATAACTTCGGCTTTTTGACATAGATTCAGGTATAAGCCAGAAATAATTATTTTATCATGATAAAGCTAATTTGATATTTTCGAACTAGGCTCCTACCTACCTACCTAACTTATTACCGTATGTTTCCTATTTCGAATTATGAAGTCTTGATTTTTTATTCAAGAAAAAATACTTTACTCTCGTCTCCCCATCGCTGTACCGACTGATATCCTTAGTGAGCCGGAGATACTTTTACCTACCTAAGATGTTAGATACCAATATTTTTACTTTGACATTTTTTCCCTTGTAACTCTTGCAAGGGATTCACTCCACATCATTACATTATCCACGGACCATCGACTTGCAGATAGCAGCCATAAACGACCCAGCTATCACCATTGAGTATGTTTGCTACCTGATAAAGTTTGATTCAACGTACGGGACATTAGAAGGAGACATCAGACATGTCGATAACGATGTTTTTATAGACGGTATGTCCTTATCTTCACAAGTATTTTAATCCATTCGATATTTATTAATTCATAAATCAGATCAGTCACATCACATTATCCTTTGGGTAGATAGACTGGCATGTAGACATCAAGATAAACACTTTTTATATTACTAGCAGCGCCCCGCGGTTTCACCTGCGTTGTACCCGTTCGCTCAGAAATTTCGCGGTAAAAAGTAGCCTATGTCCTTTCTCAGGCTCTGGACTAACTGTGTACCAAATTTCATTTAAATCGGTTCAGTAGTTTTGGCGTGAAAGCGTAACAGACAGACAGACAGAGTTACTTTCGCATTTATAATATTAGTTAGGATGTAACGTACCTACTACAGTTGCCAAGCAAAAGCTATACGCTTTGTACCAATAAGGTACCTACTTACTGGTTTCATAAGTTTAGGCGAACACCTACTCATTTTGAATTGAACTGCGTTTACGGATACACTTCGCTTATAACTAACGTTTCGGCCCCTTTACTTAGGTACTGCATAGTGTGCATAGGCATACAAACTTAGATGATTCCGGATTTGTGAACCTTTAAACAATTAATTCCTCATAAAAAATATATAATTTACAAAAATGGAGAAAGAACAAAACGATTTACGACGCAGAGGAGCAGACTTAGTGTCCGCTGAGTCGCTGGTGCGACACAACACTGATTTACTTACTTACTAAACTATGCATATTAGCATCTAGATTTGATTTTTGGCTAAATCGTTTCAAAGCAGAGATTTGATTTGATTGAAGTTTATATACATTCAGGAGACTTTTAGAACTCTAGCGGGGAAGCCGAGTTGCTTTTGCCGATTACTGTAGGTATCTGAACCATTTCGCCGCATTTTCAGGCCCCTATTTGAGAACCTCTGGATAAGACCAGAACGTAGAAATTTTCGTTATCCAGTAAGCTACATACGTAAAATCCAAAATTTCAAGTCTGTAAGTCATTTAGTTCCGAAGTTAAGCGAAACCAAACCTACATATCTTTGGTTGAGTGGTTTTCTTGCAAAGTCAATTTTAATACGATTTCAGTAAAAGTGTTATAATTTCAAAATGCGCTTATGTACCTTCCTGAAAATTAAGAATGTTGTTAGCAATAACAAGGCGACCTAAAAACCATCTTTAGTGGGCTTTTAAATACTCTAATTAACGCGCTAGGAGGTTTTTTCCTAATTTCTACGATTCATGATTACTCTTATCCTGGAAATATTTTTGATAATTTTATTCTTTCACAAATTCGCACAAATTAAGAGCTACATAAATATGTTTAAACCAAGGTCGTACCCTCAATAGTTTCCGAGATACAGGTTTTATCAAAACGTGACTCCAGCAGGAAACTCAATATCTCTAAAACCATGAGTCGCACAAATTTCATTTTTTGCGCACAATTAAGCACCAATATAAGCTATCCGCTGATATACAACACTTACCCCTCCGATCATTAGTTCAAAAATCTTCCTGCTGGAGCAGCGTGACACCAGCAGGATTAGTTTTTTCTGTTTATTTCCGAAATGGTAATTCGCACAATTTTTTTACTTCACGCACATTTACAGGAGATAGCGCACTAATTATTCATCAGACTAAAATCTGTCTAGCACAACTTTTCCTGCTGGTGTCATGCACACCAAAAAACTGTGTCAAATATGAAATCTAGTAAAATAAATCAATAAGCCCACGTTTCTACAAAAAGAAGTGAAATCCATAATAAAGAAATCGCAGTAAGGAACCTTAAACTTGGCACGAATTTGTCTAGATTTAATTACTTTTTAGAGATAAACAAACAGCTCCATCGAGACTTGGCTAGTTTTTTACAGAATGTTTTTGATGGGATATAAGTACTACCACCAGTCAACCCAAAGGGATAATGCAGAATTTAGCAGTTTTAGCTTTGAAAATAATAACTAGGTACCAACTTACGTACTTTAGATGCTTATGTAAGTATACAGATGCACACTACTTATATATACCACATTATTATATTGTATTTTCAGACAAGAGTAAGATAAGATTTTTTTCCGAGAAATTGCCCGAGCGCATACCATGGGATGAAGTCGAGGTCCAGTATGTGGTAGAAGCTTCTGGAATGTTCACCAACATGGAGAAGGCTTCTGTTAGTTACAACCAAGTTATGTAATATGAAGTACTAGCAGCGCTTTTGTTTTTATCCGCGTTGTGCCCGTTCCTGTGGGAATTTCAGGATGAAAAATAGCCTATAACCTTCCCGTTGAATGAGGCTATCCATTACAAAAAGAGTTATTGGAATCACATTGGTAGTTTCTGAGATTTGCCCTTACAAACAAACAAACAAACATACAAAGTTTGAAACCACCACTTTATAATGCTTAGACCGTAAAGTTACTCCCTAATATTGTTGATTTATAGTCTTATTCTATACTAAAAATTCACAGGGCCACCTCAAACGCAAAACAGTGCGTCGAGTCATACTCACAGCCCCTAGTATTGATATTCCAATGGTCATCTTAGGAGTCAACCAAGACATAGTATCCAATGGTAACTATTACGTACAAGATATCATTACACTCATCCTTACATACCAGTCATTAAGGTATGAGTCTTATCTACGTAGTCACCAAATTACTGCTCAAATATCTTGGTAGCAAATTCTCTTTTAAACTTAAGAGCTAAGCTCTTGTATCACTTTGGTGCCAAAAAAGATTTCAAGAAATGACACAAAGATAGCATCAAGATGCAAGTAAGTACCTATTTATGATGCTTATGCTATCAGTGCTTAATGGCCGGTTCACATTATTCCAGTCCAGCAATCCAATCCAGTACTGGAATGCTACTGGAATAATGTGAACCGACACTGGAATGTACCAATTCCAGTGAGCATTCCAGTCCAGTGACTGGAGAGACCGTCAGCTTTTCATTCCAGCTCACCTAATCCAGCGCCACTGGAATAGTGTAGACAGCCATTCCAGTTGCAATCCAGTGCTAGATTGAACGTTGAACAGTGAATACGAGTCAATTGTTTTGGGGACCAATCCAGCTACTCTTAAAAGACTGGAACAATGTAAACGATATGCTCCAGTCCAGCACTGGACTGGATTAGCTCGCTGGATCACTGGACTGGAATAATGTGAACCGGCCATAATGGCCGGTTCACATTATTCCAGTCCAGCAATCCAATCCAGTACTGGAATGCTACTGGAATAATGTGAACCGACACTGGAATGTACCCATTCCAGTGAGCATTCCAGTCCAGTGACTGGAGAGACCGTCAACTTTTCATTCCAGCGCCACTGGAATAGTGTAGACAGCCATTCCAGTTGCAATCCAGTGCTAGATTGAACGTTGAACAGTGAATACGAGTCAATTGTTTTGGGGACCAATCCAGCTACTCTTAAAAGACTGGAACAATGTAAACGATATGCTCCAGTCCAGCACTGGACTGGATTAGCTCGCTGGATCACTGGACTGGAATAATGTGAACCGGCCAATATTCTGTGCTGTTTGTTATGATTGGTGGATTCCACGCTTGACGCTATGTTCCGTTGCTATGCAGCGTTCTAATTGGTGGATTAGCTCTTGTGAAAAGGTACTTAAGTCAGTTCGGAATTTAAGAAGTTTGGTTTGTCCCTTTCCAACATACGCTATTTTACAAAGAGAAAAAGAGACAAAACACTTTATAGCAGTGTTTTAGTTAATGAGCGTTAACGAATAAGGCGTTAAATATATTTTTTAGAAGATAGAGTCATATCGTGTGCGTCCAGCACATTATACTGTTTGGCTCCAATAATAAAGTTGCTTGATGACAACTTGGGCATCGCTGAGGGTTGGATGACGAGCATCCACGCCATGACGCCGTCGCTGAAGCCTTTGGATGGGCTTTGCCTTAAAGGGAAGGTATGATTTATGCTAATGTATTTAACTCTAAGGGAGGAAGGATAATTTCCACTTCAAAATGATTTATGCTAATGAATCTAAAGTATGATAAGGGATTTAAGCCCCACGCCTATGTCTTTTTAAGTCCCACTTTTAAACCAAAATCTTCTACCCTCAACAAAGTCTAGGCCCCATACCAACATTTGGAATCCGCCACTGGAAGTAACTACTTGTTGGTCTGTAATCAACCGAGCAGCTATATACAGTTCTTATGTAGCGTTTACTTTCAGCTCTGTTGGTGAAGGTATTGATCACAAGAGTGTAATTAAATATCCTAATCTATGGTCAAGTCAATGACAGCTTACTAAAAATATTTCCTTACGGGCTAAGATGATTGGATGAATGGAATGTTTTCAGCATTGGCGTGATCACAGAAGTATCCATCAGAACGTAATACCCACTACAACGAGCGCGTGTAAGGCTCTCGGTAAAATCATCCCAGGAGTCAAAGATAAATTATGTGGAATGGCGTTTAGAGTGCCCATTGTTAATGTTTCAGTCTTGGATTTATCCATCCGGTTAGTCTTTATTCATTTATCCCATCAATATTAATGATATCACATCTAGGCAGATTCTTTCATCTTTGTTACAACTATTTTTGGATAGTTGCCTTACGCTGCTTATTAAACCCTCTTCACAGCTTAAACAATCCCACAAATTTAGAAAGCATAGCCAGTCTAGTGGATGGTGCCAGTAAATCGCACATGAATAACATAATAACCGTGTCCAGTCACGAGTCAGTCTCCTCGGATTTTTCCCAAAATGTTCATTCTTGCATATTTGATGTCAACGCAAGCTTACAATTGAAGCCAAACACTTACAAGTTGATTTGCTGGTACGCCAATGAGTATGCTTACTCCTGCCGAATCATAGACTTGATATTCTTCTCAGAAACCCAATTAGGATTAGATAACAGGAACAAAGTCACACAAGTCCGACCGAAACTAGCGAAAAAGTTTGACTCGGTACAAACTGAATCTTTCCAAAGAGAGATCTCAATCTATTGTAACTATGATCCGGTTTCCAAAACTGAAAGCATTAGTACAAGCACTTCTATTAATAAAAGAACTCAAATTCGTCTTAAAAAACGTCCATACGTTAACGATCCTTGTTCTAAACGCGAGGGTTCGCCAGTTAAACATGAAAAGCCCAAGGTTTCTTTTGAAAAAAATAACCACGTTGAACAAAGTTCAAGTTTCCTAAGTTGTGAAGAGGCTAACTCTTGCACCCAAACCAGCTGCACTAAGGCACAAGAAAGATTAGAAATAATTAAGCACGAATTTTCTAAAATGGCAATTATTACTGAGGATCTATTGAAGAAAACTCAGTCGAATGTCAAAAATGAAGGCAAAGTGATGTTGATGGATAATCCCATATTAAAAGAGTTTGAAAATGAAAGAATTTCTATTGCCGATTCTTGTGGAGATAGTTTTCTTCAGAGTAAAAAACAGATGCATGATATAATACCAGTAAACAATGAAAACAATGGCGAATTATGTGAAATTTCCGACAAAAAATCTGATACAGCTGTCTTCGTCAACGAGGAAGCTGTTCCAACATTTAATATTGAACTGAAAGATACACCACATATTAATTCTTGTGGAGATATTAAAACTCCTATAAACCCATTGTTAGAACGAGATAACCGACAATTGATCAACAATACACCGAGTGACAATGACAGAGAAATAATTGACGAAATCGAAATACATACCACTGTCTACACACCAAATGCACAGTATACAAATACACCCGATGCAATAGAAACCGAAATAGATTTAGCAAAGGCTCCTGAACTACCCACGAATCCTGCACCTGCAATAAATACAGAAATTATTACAATTACCAAACCAATGAAACGGTCTTATTCTTTACCCGATTTACAAAAAAATAAGGTCATCGACACACAACACATCTCACTTGACACTTTTTCTTCAAAAGAAGTTGAATTAGTGATTGATAATGGTGAAAATAGTAATAAAGGCATATTAGTCAGCCCTGCCAAAGATAATAAAAAAGCAGCTAATGTAAAAAAGAACGATAAAGGTGGAAGTAGCAAACATGACAAAATAAAAGCAGAACTTGTTTCGCTAAAGGTGTCGCTAGCTAAATTGAAAATTATTAGCGATAAATTAGAAGACCGTGGTCATTTAATAAACACTCCTATTAATAGAACCAAACCAAAAATAGACTGCATGAGGCGTAACATGATTTTTGCTAACATTAAAAAGAAACCTGTTGATGTTACGTCCAATATTAGTGAAATAGCTGAGAGACTAGCGCAACGAAGGAAACCAATAACAGCGTTAAATATAAATAACATGAATTATGCTAAACCTGCAAAAGATTTGTATGATAAACTTGAGAGCGGTTCTGAGGAAGGTTCCACTCACTCTCTCGATATGTGGGAGAAAAAATCGCAAGAAATAAAACTGAGCGATCTCACTAGCTCTGTTGAGAACATATCACGATTGGACAAAATATGCCGCATTATTGAAATTTCCGATGAATTATCCGACCGTCTATTTTCTCCTTTGGAAAGACAAGAGAGTTCCATAAAAACTAATAAGCATTGGTCGCTCCGAGACTTTTGTCAGAAAATAAAATTGGATGAATTTTGTAACACCGTTTTTGGTACAAGTAAGTCACAGTAAAACGTTTTTGGTACAACTAGGTTGTACAATGTTGTTGGTACAATATTATTATTTGAAACGTTTTAGGTATAAGAATTTGAAATGTGAGGTCACGTGGTCAGTCGCCATCAATATTTTGATATATTCGATTACTTTGTAGTAAACTTAAATTCTGTGAAATTAAACCAATTTATACTCAAAATAAAAATAGTTTTATTACATTCGAATAAGAAAATTAAGGCAAAATGCATTTATTAATATATGTATTACTTAACCTTATTTCGAATATTGCTAAGGCACAAACAACGCTCCGTTATATGCAGAGTATTATGTAAAAATATCACAGAATATGGAACTTAACAACAAATTGAGAATGTGTATTGTGAGGTTAGTTAAGTACTATTCACTTCTATGTACTAGGATATTATGTACGAGTACTTTTCATTTATAATTTTACTTATTACACCTCCTTATTGCTTGGTGGCGGTGGCTGCTAAACAGGAATACGGAACACAGATTCGTAAAAAAGAATATCATATATTACTATAAAAATTAACCACATTATCACTATACTCCCTCTCATCGTACTGTGTCTTTAGTGAGATGAGAGGCCATTGCCCAGCAGTGGGACATTACACGCTATTGGTCGTAGCACACATATCAACTCGGAAAGGGATCGTCACCGTATCGCCTCGCCGTCAACCAGGCGTCAACCAGGCGTCAACCTATCGTAAGCGCGTCACCGTGCGATCAGCAGCTCCGAATCGACTCGGCTACGGCAAGTCGACCACGCACCGTACTGCGGTTTGTGAGCTTGTCCCGAGGCGAGGCGATTACGTTACGATTCCGATAAGTGTGCGTTGCAGTAGGGAGTTTCATACAAAGAATACTGAACGGCTCGAGTTGATACGTTTACGTTCCGTTTACGAGTTGATATGTGTGCTACGACCTTAATACTTAAACCGACTTAAAGTATAACTAATAAGATTTATATTTAAATTAATATACATAGGCACTTACACTGGTAAGGTACAAAAATAGAAGTAGCTGTCAATGTATATTCGAATACTGTACTACAAAATATTATGCATTATTATGCATTATTGCTATAGAGCACTTGATTCGTGGCAAGAACGATGCTGGCAGTAATAACAAACTGAAGGCTGATTAGTGATTCGTAATCTGAAGACACAATTCAATATAGCGTAAGGATGTTAATAACTTTCATTGAGAAAGAAATCAGTCCTTCAAAAATATGTAATATTTTGGTAATTATATTTTCTGTTCAACCTACAACTTGAGAAAATTATGGCCAGCTCTACAGTTCAGTCAAATTTGGGGGACATGGTATTTACTCCTGATAAAAATAAAAAATTACTAATTGATATCTTCAGCGAGAAGACTTTGCTCAGCACAGGCCATTACTTTCAAGTATTAAATGTGTTTTACATTTTACCCTCTTCAGTTATATGCCATCTATATAAGACGATAGTCATGAAAATCGAGAATAGTTACGATCCATAATTTTCCTCATTGTGTGTCTTGGTACTTATTGCTATTCCGGGACTCTAAACCCAGCACTTTTACCATTCTCTCAGTTAATACCCTCCATGGATATCTGTATTCCCCAACAATTTCAAGTTGAGATTAATAATAGTTTTTGAGAATATCGCGTCGTCTATTTCTACGAAATCTGCTATTACTATGTTCACTGGCGATTTGATGCCGACCAATGAGGTACCGACAGTCGGCCGGCCCGGGGAAAACTCCTTCAGTTCGGGTAATATGTCCTCTTTTACTGGCAACGCGCATTTTTCACGTAGATTTGAGAGCCATCTGAAAGTTTAAATAGAACATAATTAAGACTAAGGAGTAATGTATGAATCTTGGCGACGTCCATGTTGCGTTTATTACTAATATTACTAATATTATAAATGCGAAAGTTTGTGAGGATGGATGTATGTATGGATGTATGGATGTTTGTTGCTCTTTCACGTAAAAACTACTGGACGGATTTGGATGAAACTTTACAGTAATATAGGTTATACATCAGAATAACACATGGGATAATACATTTTATCCAGAAATTCCCGCGGGAACCGATACAACGCGGGTAACACCGCGGGGTGGGGCTAGTATTACATAAAGTACATTCGATCCGAAATAGTAGTTTAAGCAACTGTCATATAAAGAAGGGTATTAAAACACGAGTGTGAGTTTATGAAACGAGCGCAGCGAGTTTCATAACAGTAACGAGTGTTTTAATACCCGTGTTATATGCAGTTGCATACACTACTTTATCTTCACTATTTAATGCAATTAATCAAACAAAATTTTAAAAACAAAACACATTGCGAAACATTAAATTCACGCGTAGGTACGTGTATTGTCACAGTGAACTTGCCGCCATTAAAATCTAACCAATGAGAGCGCAGCTGCGCGTAGGGCCAATCAGGAGCGAGCGAGATCTTACCAAAGAGTTTTGTGTATGTAGTTTCGATTCGACGAAGTTTTCACGTATAACCCAACTGTTTTCAAAAGCCAGCCTAATATCAAAATTTTATACAACTAGTATGAGGATTTTGACATAAGGCTCGCCAGGTTAATTGGTCGCGTTATAATGATGTTATAATGAGATTTTACGATATCGATGTGGATATTATAACATCATGTGCAATTGCTTAAATTGAGTGTTTTAGTTGTCTGCGCTATAACAGTAGTAATTATAAGTCAAGTATTGGAAACATAAGTAGAATGTTACAACATTAGTGTAGATAAAACGATTTTAATGGCGGCAAGTTCACTGTGACAATACACGTACGCGTGAAAAACTATTGTCAGCTTTTACTCTTGTTGTTTGATTAATTGCATTAGTGAAGATAAAGTAGTGTATGCAACTGCATATAACACGGGTATTAAAACACTCGTTACTATTATGAAACTCGCTGCGCTCGTTTCATAAACTCACACTCGTGTTTTAATACCCTTCCTTAAATGACAGTTGCACAAACTACTATTACAAAACTGTCAGTATGCCAGTCTGAAACTACAAGAGATGCGGAGATTGTCTCTTAGGAACCATCATGTCACTGATTTTAGAGATAAGAAGAGCTGCATAATTTTTTTCTTTCGGTAAATTCATTTTACAAAAAAAAATGAATGTACCTACCTAGTTTTTAGTGTCACTAAAATCGATGACATGGTTTCTAGGCAAAGATCTTCGTATCGCTTATAGTTTCAGACTTTCCCATTTAAAAAACCCACCCTATATAAGTAAACTAGCAGCGCCCCGCGGTTTTACCCGCGATGTGTCCGTACCCATGGGAATTTCGGGATTTTTATACATATAAACCTTTCTCTTGAATCACTCTATATTAAAAGAAACCGCGTCAAAATCCGTGCAGTACTATTTAGAGTTTATCGCGAACAGACAGACAGACTGACGCGACCGGGGACTTTGTTTTATAATATGTTGTGATAAATATAACGATAAAAAATTATGTGTAATCTAATCGTTTTTAGCGAATGACCTACTAGCACATAATCAGGTGTTCAAATGTGAGTCAAGATTTTATGAATAAACAATTAATGTTAAATACCATCCACTACACGCGATCCACTCGAGAAATCTCTGTTGGTATTCAATAAATGTAATGTGCTTTAAAGGAACGACTTTAAACAAAGGTTATTTATTATATTATTTGGATTGGAATGATGCCAAAGGCAATACACATGTACAAGGTGGTGATTAAGCCTTATACTCCGCACTGGATATACTGATAACTTCAGTGAGATGAGAGGCCTTTGCCCAACAGTGGGACATTACTACTTTATACAGTAAATATCTATTTACTGTATAAAGTAGTAATGTCCCACTGTTGGGCAAAGTAACAATCTTGTTACTACATGAATTCAAAACTCAAGAGCTAGATTCATTATTAGAAACTTGAGTAGGTTTATGTCGTACCTACAACCAGAATAACTGGATCGACTATTTGACGTGCTCTATGGTACCTACCCTTTGGTATGTCACTGACGAAAATTTCAACAAAGGTTATCTAATATATAAAATTCTCGTGTCACGTTGTGTGTAATTGAACTCCTCTGAAACGGCTCGACCGATTCTCATGAAATTTTGTGTACATATCGGGTAGGCCTGAGAATCGGACAACGTCTAATTTTCATCCCGAAATTCCCGCGGGAACGGGTACCGTGGTTGAACTCCTCTGAAACGGCTCGACCGATTCTCATGAAATTTTGTGTGCATATCGGGTAGGTCTGAGAATCGGACAATGTCTATTTTTCATCCCGAAATTCCCGCAGGAACGGGTACAACGCGGGTAAAACTGCGGGGCGCTGCTAGTATAAATATATATTGTGCCCGTTCCTGTGGGAATTTCGGGATGAAAAGTAGCCTATAACCTTTCCATTGAATGTGTATATCCATTACAAAAATAATAATTCGAATCGGATTGGTAGTTTCTGAGATTAGTGCGTTCAAACAAACAAACTCTGCAGCTTTGTAATATTAGTATATATTTCCCGGTTTACCTTAAAACTATAAATGCAGGTGTTGGCGTGAGCACTGCTTGGTGCACAAAGCCCATAGTGGGGTGACGTCGAACGTTCTTCAAAAACATGAGCAGACCAGACACGCGGTCCTTCTGAGGCCACGGGGACGGTAACATTTGGGTCTGCCAAAATTCGCCCACTGACATTGCAGATTGGTTGCGGTATACTACTATAACCTGAAATAGATTAAGTAGTAGTTATATTCAATTCTCCCAAAAGAATTGTAACTCGACTAAGCCTCCGTTGGACTTTGATGAAATAGTTTGGTATTCTATCGAGATCCATTTGAGAGTTGACACGCAATTGTTACTCTGATAAAATGTGTTAAACTATTCTATAGCGATCTAATTGAGATCATTGAACACATGGCTGATTTAACAGGACTTGTCAATGCTGATTTGTCTGTCAACCCTGAAATCGGTATTGTAAATGAAGTAGCCAAATTCAATATTCGGCAAGTAATGAGGCTTGCCTGTGTCTACTCCCCCTTATTTTTTTGCCTTTTTGGGTTCTTATTCTTCTTCATCGAGTGGATGGCCAATCCTGGTGTCAGAGTTATAGAGCCCCCAAAGGCCTCTGACATGGCTCATGTAACGACTACTATCCGTGGAAAGTAACCGGGACCGACGGCTTAACGTGCCCTCCGAAGCATGGAATCGTCTTACTTTTCGGGCAATGAGGTGATTCAGCCTGTAATGCCCTAACTAAACTGAGGACAGTCTCAAAAAAAGATTTTTGTTAGAAATTGTCCCCACAGGGAATTGAACCCGGAACCTCTGGATCGTGAGCCGGGTGCTCAAACCACAAGACCATTAAAGTACTAAATCATTGGGTGTATCGCAGAAAATCTCGGACATCTCCATGGTGTTACTTAGGAGTACTATACTTCTTATTAATAAACCATCAGTTGATAGTATACCTGTTGTTTAAGCCTCTCCAAAGAGTTCAAAGTTATTGAAGGTAAGTCGCCTCTTCTAGGCACAAGCCGCGGCCCGTAAAGGTTCAAGAGATATCTCATCAGCCTCTGATGGTCTACCGGCAGGAAGCCGTAGAAATGCTGGAAATCCAGGATCACTACCTTGAAAGAGCAGAACAGTTTTTGATTTTATTTCGAATACTTAGCAATGCTTAATAATTAAAACAAGTTGTTCCGCGCGGTGGTTCTACACTACACGCGATCCAATAGATGGGGCTAGTGTAAATATTTTGTAGGTTGTGGTTATTTTTCCAGATTTAATGGGGTCACATGCATACATTTAGTTAAGTAGGGAATAATCTTTATAAAAATTAGTATGTAGTAGATAAAAAGATCCTTACTTCTCCTGGATGTGAGTCTACAAATTCCCTAACGTCTTCCAACGCCTTCGATATTTCCTCCGCATACACTCCGTGAGTGAAATAGAACTTATCATCATCTTTCTTGGTAGCCAGTCTCAAGTCGAGATATCTGAAACATTTTAATACTTCATCACACAGTTGCTTAGCAAATTTAAAGGTTAAATATGTCAACATACCACACAATTATTACTGTAGGAAGAATTGGGTAAGAAGGTTAGTGTTAGCTATGAAGTTTATCAAGCCCTATTTGAAAAAAGAATGGCTGCTGATTTTGCCTATCCACAAAATAAAAATCGTCACTTCTCAGTAGGTTCATTTTACTCCCCCTTTCCCAATAAATGAACTTAAGCATGCATTTGTTATAGTTATGGTACCTAATGCCGATAAGTAGTTGTTGGCGGGTGTCAAGGGCCTGCGTTATGGTCCAGCGTAATATCGTACCTCGGAACAGGGGGTACAGTCTGTGGAGGATTGGTTCCGCATCGGGGGCCAGCCCGCTTGAGCGGGTAATACCATAGGTCATAGAGTCATGACTGCCTGGAATTGACGTTAATATACATTTGAAAAAATATACAGAAATTTAATGAAAATTAGAGAAACTTATTTCTTGATGATCTAGTTGTGTCAAAAGGAAGAAGATACATGTAACATTCTAGGGGCAAAAGCTTCTCCCTTCAATAAGATATTCTTACACTGAGGAAGATTAGGTATAATCACATAATGCTTGTCTATTGAGGGTCGGTAATTTGAAAACTAAGCCACATTTTTAAACTATGCAGTTTTGTTCAATGAAAAGAAAGGAAAAGAAAAAATATATGAAAATAATATAATAAGTTATATTAATTTTCTTTGTACTTTTCCAGTGTAAGATATAATTAATATGATAACAGCGTACTGAGATAACCTAGCCATATTATAAGACAAAGCCTTCACTACTTTTACCTACAGTTGAATTACCAAAGTATTTATGTGGAGATTAATGAACTGAACTGATAAATCAACTAGCTTTACTAACAAAGACTTGGTGATAAGAACAACATGGTACTCATTGTTTTATAGTTAGCCTTTTTTGTTCTATTTCTAAATCTTTAATAAACAAAATCTCCAGTTTAGTTATTTTGCCTATTGTTTCTGTTAAAATCATGAATTACTGAACAGATTTCAGACAGTTTTCAATAACATAAACAATGATTTAAGAGGAAGGTTTTTGGTTATTTTATTTCTGATTTTTTAAGAAAAATAGACACAATTATTAATTTAACTAATCAAAGCACAGCCGGGTTAAGTTGTTATGCTAGTACTGTAAGTATATAGCACTTTAGATAAACTACTTGGGAACCTTTGATCATACCTGGTATAGCCAAGTAAATCAAAGGTACATCCTTCAACTGGGGCGGTAACTCCTTCATCCACGATTCTAATTGTAAAGCAGACCCATTTTCACTCATGATCAGAGCTGAAAGTAAACAAAGGCGTAACTAATTTAAAAAAGTTGTATTAATGCTAAATAAAAACCTGTAGCTACAATTTCAATGTTTTTTGTAAATCTGTAAAAGTATAAAAAGGGTTTGTTTTTGGTTAAACACTCTTATGAAGGAGTCATAAGAACTATATTGGTTATCTAGGCATAATTATAAAGGCTCCTTTTCAACTCAAAATTCCCGCGGAAATTGGTTCAACGCGGGTAAACCCGCGGTAACTGTTAGTAAGAAGTATTAGAATAACTTAACGAATGGTAATGTATTGACCTTATGAGGTTTTATGTTAATAATCTAGACTTTAATTACTTCATTGATTATCATTAAGTTCTTTGTGCAAGTTGTGAATGATGTATGAAACATGATACAGACTTTGTTTTACAAACTTACCTTGCTTTGCCTTGCCCTGAACAAAGCTAAGTAATTAATAAAATAATAATTATACACTAACTTGCAAAGTAATTTACTAATTATATTTTAGGTAGCTTTGTTACGATAGTGAGAACGTTTAGTTTGAACTTACTATTGTTATGTTGGACTTACCTATGTATATTTGTTGATCAAAAGTTATAGTAAATAAGTCTAGACTAGTTTTAATTCACAATTTTCACAATACTTCTTTACATTTACCTATAATAACTTGCACTAATACAGAAGCAAGCGAACAAAAGATCACCAAAAGATTGTAATCAAATTGTCAAACAAAAGTCAAAAGTGAAAGAAAAACAATAACGCCATGTTTGAAGATGTCTTACAAGTAAATGGTGTTTCAAAGTTATCAAAAACACTTAAAAATAGTCGGGTTAACTTTTCGTACGTGCTGGTAACTGTCAAAGTTTTCAATGACGTTACGGTTTACGCAGATAATAATATAATTTAAGCTAATATTTTCCTCATGTTGTGAATGAATAAAAATTTTCTTGTTATAATATGTATATGGATGCTTCGCTGTTTTTTTCTTCTAGCGTCATTTATTTTATCATAATTGCTATCATGGACTAAAAATATTAATAAAATAATTCGGCGCCAAATACAAATATTATAAAAAAAACAATGTGATGTTTAAACTATTTTAAGTAAGGAAATAGTTACTTAAGTTTTAAATAGACTGAATTATTTTTAAGATTTGTAATGTTTTAGTATAAATCAAGACAATAACTATGGATAGTTCTTTATAGAGATGGCCTAGATTCATTCACAACTTGATTAAATTAGGGCTTAGAGCAATTTACTAATAAGTACGTACCCAAAACTAGAATGAGGACCTTCATTATTCACTGAAGACGAATCAACTGTAATTTGTGACCTACGTACTCAGCCTACTTACAACAGCCACAAGAAAATACGAACATCTACTCAAAACTAGTTTCCGGCGATAAATTATAACGTACAGATTAGAGCAGTTAGTTAGTAGTTATAATTACTAATATTGCACGTGTTTATTCCACCACTATTAGACTAAACTGAACTTTATCATGCACTTGGTTGAGAATCTTGTTAATAAAAATGCAAAAAGTACGTGTTAGGCTTTGTTCCTATGCATGATTTGTTTAAAATAAGGTAAGGAAAACGAATAAAACGTAAGTTGTGCACAGTAGCTATTTTTTTTGTAGATTGGGTGAAAGGAGATTAAGTTTTTGCTCTCTGGTCACGTTATGGGACTCTAATAATAACGTTGGCCTTGATTTTTTATGCTAATTAAGTGAATCAGACTTTAAATAGTAGGATAACGATATGCAGTATCATCTTATATAAGTTTTTAAGTAAGTTATGATGCCGGCTATTGGTATTTACATTTGAGGTAGGTACAAAGAAGGATTACATCAGAGAATACCAACCTACTCAGATAGAAACGTCATCGGCAGCAAGCAGCGGTCACCATCCCAAGTACTGTTCTTGTATCACGTTGCTTTACATTTACAATGTTTAAATATAACATAAATGACTCCGTTAGTTGTCCATGATCCATGATTATTAATTAGGTAATTTATATTTAAATTGACCCCTCTTCTTTTCAAGATTTTGTAAAAGAGTAATAAAGTACAACAATTATGTGAGCAGCTCAGAGGTGCAGCTCAGAGGTGATGTAAATAAACCAGCTGAACTTAAATTACTTGAATTATGCAAATGTAGTAATGGTGAGGTGACAGAGCCTGTTTGACAAACCAGTAACAATTAAAAATATCATAGCAAATATAATTCTTTACCTACATATGACTAAGTTAAGTATCTATAACATGTATCAACAGCTCAGCTTATATTTTGTATGCGATTTTAGGATAACGCCTTTTAAAATTAGAATAGTATGAAGTAATTTGATATTGCGATTTAATCAGGCGCTGCGTAAAATTACAATTTAAAAACAAAAGTGTACTTTTAGTTCTTTTCCAAGTTTAATAGTCTATTAAATAGCTATAAAAAGTTAATGTTCTCCTTGTTTTTTTTTACAAATACTTAGTTGTATACAACAAACTTCCATGTTATTTACAAAGTATTTATCGAGACCTAACAGGAGACATCGGGCATCGGGGTCGGACCAAAATACTCCCACTATGTTCGGAACCGAAGTTAGCCGAACGAAAATCGATGTCACCCGAAGCTTACTTGAATCGGGCTCCCTTCCAACAACTCGCTTTCGCTACGTCGAGCAAGCCGCGCGACCACGCCACAGTCCACGTTACTCACCATACAGGCATACAACCAATACGTAAACAGACGCAAGAGGAAAATATCCTCAACCTGGAATTACCTCATTACAATGGACAAAATACGCTCCGGTGTCAAGTAAAGCCGAAAGGATAACTGGATCGTATTGAACTGTGACCGCGACTGCACGAAACTGTATAATTTTAGTGTTAATTACCCCGTGCGATGTTGGGGGAGAGTTTTGTTTAATAAGTTAACATTGGACGTTTATCGGGAGTCTCGAATGTGTATTGAAACGTTCATCGCTATTCACGGGCGCACGGCAATGCGCCACGATATGGTCCACTTCATAAGACATACATCCTCTGACCACTACTGCGAAGGAAGAATTTAGTCCAATAAACTGGTAAGAATTTGCATTTAACTTAGAATATTCTAGAACCCTCAAGGTTGTAGCATTCACGTAAGCATAAACGTAAGCATAATTCTAAACTAACATATTCCTTTCGAATACGCAGCGATTGGTCACATCTATTACTTTACCTATGCATCATAATATTCATAATAAATTAAAAATACCTAGTTATTTACTTATTCATGGCTTGTACCTATTAAAGAATAATTGCCGCATAAAATCAATGTAAAATATTTCCTGACAAGCTTAAGAACGGGTAGATATCGGCATATCGTCTCCAACAAAATTAACACCGGAATCGAGATGGAGGAACCAAACAAAACATGTTCTATACATATCTTACTTAAACAAACATAACAGGTAAGAAAAACGTTGAATTAGGGCCAAGAAACTAAAGAGAGAGCTTAAAATAAGTTGCATAAGAACGAAGTAAACAAGCATGGCTGCCCGTGCGTTGTTTGTAAACGAGCCTCTTTGGAACGCAACAAAGGAATATTTTAATGTTCTCAACTCGACAACCTTGCGGTTCACGCTCCGATTCATCAAAACAGATGGAACAAAGACTCCTTTTATCAGGTGTTGGATAAAGTGCATCCGCATTCCGTGGTGCATTTTTCAGAAAATATAAAATATGACTGACTAAGTTAGGGCCTATTTAGAATTTTCAGATTAACATACTTCAGATTAACATACTACAGATTAACATAGATTAACCGAACATAAACATTAGGTGAAATATATAATGACAAGTCATTCAACTATGTAAGTTGTCAAAATCGGGGGTATTACTAGGAAACCTTGATAATATTCCTAAGGCCGTATAGTCAAAATAATTTCTGATATTTGAAACATCTGTTCTGAATGGCACTCCTATCTCCATAGGTAAGTGTTTTTTCAAAAAATAGTTTGTACTACTCAAGTAAACTTCTTAACAATACAAGCCACTACATAATTAATAACATAATCATAAATCAGTTAAAAACCTCCACTGAAGGCAGTTAAAGCCGGTTAGAACTAGTTAAGTAATTATTATTTAAATATTTTATTTATTATTCATTATAATCGCCATTTGTAAAACTTGTTGTTTGGACTCGTCTCATCATCTGATGCGATGATGACGGGTTATCTTATTAACCTTTCAATCAATAGAATAGCCAACGGGTTGATTACAGACAGTCACGATTTCTGGAATCAGCCAACTAAAACAACTGCCCGGCTAGCATATCACTGAAGACAAAGGTTTTCTTTTCGTTTTACCTCTACTTTTTAGACAAATTTCTCTCTATCTACATGTAACGTCAAAAACTCTCGTTTTTACTCTCAAGTGAAGACTAAACGGATTAAAAATGTGTCAAACATGTCACTGTCACACTATATCCAGCCAATCATAAGAGAGTAAGTGGAATGAACAGTCGAATTTAATGAATGAATCCGGTGTTGCAACATTGAATTATTAGCCAATATATTAATGGTAACATCAGTTTCTCTACCAAATATGTCTTCGTTTCTATACTAGCCGGGCTGATTAGGTTACTTTTCTAACCAGCATTAAGTGCTTTCAAAATCTATAAAAGAAAATCGGGTTAGTTACACCATTTATAACTCGAGAACGGTTGGACCGATTTTAATGGTAAGTAATAAAAATCTCGAAATTCCCACGAGAAGGGGAACGCTGCAGGTGAAACCGCGGGAGTTAGTATCTCGTATAAAGTCTCTAAGATAGACTCATGTCATGCCAAAGGATCTCGTTACGTATACATAATATATCAAAGTAGGGGCTATAAAGTAAATAAGTACCTATTCACTTATATTTATTATTCTCCCTAATGAATGAATGAGTGAATGACTCCCTCATTGATATACATACCTCTTTTCTGTCATAAAGTCAAGTAAAGAGGTTCCTAACTTCAAACTCAGATTTACTGCTGCTATGTAAATAAGCTAAAATTAAGATGAAATATATATACCTACTAGCTGCGCCCCGCGGTTTCACCCGCGTTGTACCCGTTCCCGCGGGAATTTCGGGATAAAAAATAGATGTTGGCCGATTCTCAGACCTACTCAATATGCTCACAAAATTTCATGAGAATCGGTCGAGCCGTTTCGGAGGAGTACGCGAACGAACACTGTGACACGAGAATTTTATATATAAGACTAGCTGCGCCCCGCGGTTTCACCCGCGTTGTACCCGTTCCCGCGGGAATTTCGGGATGAAAAATAGATGTTGGCCGATTCTCAGACCTACTCAATATGCTCACAAAATTTCATGAGAATCGGTCAAGCCGTTTCGGTGGAGTACGCGAACGAACACTGTGACACGAGAATTTTATATATAAGATAAAGCATAGGCATTTAATATATAATCTGTATTATAGGTATATAATGCTAAGGAATCCAGGCCCAAACCATTTCTTTTACGAGTAGTTGACGTGATATTTAAGTTAGACAGTTGGTATTTGTAATGTATAGTTATACTAGCCGCGCCCCACGATGTACCCGTTCCCACGGGAATTTCGGGATAAAATATATCCCATGTGTTATTCTGATGTACAACCTATATTAGCGTAAAGTTTCATCCAAATCTTTTCAGTAGTTTTTGCGCGAAACAGTAACAAACATACATACATCCTCATAAACTTTCGCATTTATAATATTAGTAGGATATACGAGGTGTTAAATTTCCACAATCAGCTGTAAATCGATAACACTGTAACTAGGTGCGTATTTATCGACAATCCAACGATTCTATTAGCGTGTAATGAAATATGATCGATTGAGGTGGCAACGGCGAATACATTATTTAGGGTTTTAGGATATTACCGGACCAACCTTAACTATAATCATGATAACCTTTGGCTAATTAAAAAGAAGTACCAAACAAGAACTTATTAAAAAATAACGCAGATTCTTAATTCCATATTCTAACAGGGATACCACGATCGAGCAGGAAAATATCGAGCATTGTCATATAACCTTATCCTTTTCAAAGTTCTATTGTACTATTGACATCTCAATGAGCATATTACTATTTTTTAAACTGACAATGTACTTAACTATATTACTTAAATATATTTAATTTAATCCTGCGCCATTCGAAAGCAAAGAGCTTTGTCTAATTGTTTCTTTTGTGAGACTCATAATGAGCAAGATAGTTCCATTGTCTCTTTATTGAATTTAATAATTATGTTGTCCTTTCTTAAGACATCTAAATCTCAACAAAAGATTAGTTTCATTCTAAAAAGTTTATTTAAACCCTTTCATTAAACCGTTGATTAATATTAAAAATAGGTATGATTCAGCATGGCAGATTCGAATGTTCAGTTGCTTTAAAAAGTGCGAGCTATCCGTACAGAATTTTTGCTCTAAATTGAATGTACCTAACAGACTGGCAGACAACAAAAGGATCATTTAAGGGTTCCGTTTTTACGTTTTGAGTTACGGAACCTAAAAAGATATCTGTGAAAAACGATACCTGTCAAAACGATACCTGTCAAAACGGTACCTGTCATAACGATACCTGTCATCAAACCTGTCATGTCAATGGTCATAATATTTCTTTGTTACCTTAACTACCTGGTCTGTGATTTTCAGTAAAGCGTTCGCCGACTCGCAACTTGTAGGTACGGTCAGCCAAATATGTGGTCTACCACCCTACGGTTGAGATTCATTTGAACGTCATGAAACAACAAGGTCAATTTTAAACGTCATAACATAATTGTGCATAGAAAAGTCAACCTTAGCGATCGTTACATCTCGCAGAAACTTTTGTCAAAAGTGGTAGACCACTTTCTTGGCCGACCGTACATACATAAATGCAATGAGAATATTTAATCACTACATTTTAGGTAAATGACTCAATCAAAACGACGTATCATGGTTTAAAAAGAATAGGAAACACTTCTTCTGGGAGATTTAGATTTAAAAGTTTCCAACATAAGTACGTAGACAGGAAAAACACATAATAAAACGAGTACAGTGAAATGATCATAAACATCGGATCGCGCCTTCATTTCTAAGTAGCCTGGTTTCTTCCATGAATTGCATTTGTTTATTTACATTTTGGCAAGTGTTTCATTTATTAAACGCGTAGGTATACATTGCTTCGTTTTACTCACTGATATTCTATTTTGGCGATGTACTTTGGCATCCAAATTAAATTAATTCGATACCAACAAGCGTAATACAGTCATAGACAAGGGATATGAGCTTGTCCTAGACATTTTTACAAGATTTTTTGGCTGAGTGTTAAGTTCCGTTCAGAGCTATTTTTTGCCATAGAGAATTAGATAGATCTATATTACGAGTACATAAGGAATTGTAACACACGTCATAATAAATAAAAAAACATACAGTCGAATTGAGAACCTCCTCCTTTTTTTTAAGTCGCTAAGTCGGTTAAAAACTAAACGCCTCGGTGGTTTAGTGGCATCCGCATTCGCCTGCTAACACTGAGATCCCCAGGTTCAAATCCCGGGTCGAGCGAAGCATGTTTCTACTTTAGAAACATGGCTCGGGTTTGAGATCACCCGCAGTAGGCAAGCGTGCTGATTAACTTCATTTGATACAAAGCTCGTTTGATACAAAGTTAAATAGAAAAAAATCTATCATTGCAAAGAATAAGCCTTGGGGAAGGACAAGGTTTATTTACCTCACGTTTTATCAAGAATCCGACTAGAATACGCGAAGGAGCCTTGATTACATGTGTTACGTAAGAATTAGATAATTTGATTGGATAGGTACGTAGTTAAAGATAAACAACGTACCGAATATCTATTTGAAGGTTGCCTTTTGGGAATAGTCTTTAGATTTATTATGCTTGCCCAACACCTTATATGATTAGACTAGCGGCGGCCCGCAGTTTTACCCGCGTTGTGCCCGTTCCCGTGGGAATTTCGGAATGAAAAGTAGTCTATAACCTTCCCGTTGAATGTGGCCATCCATTACAAAAAGAATAATCCAAATCGGTTTCGTAGTTTCTGAGATTAGCGAGGACAAACAAACTAAAATAAACTCTTCCCTATTATATTACTATAGATTCCATAGGTATTATTTATTCGGCCTTTGACCAATAATGACAAATGTCATTTATTGACAATCGCTTCGTATTCGATTCCTTCTATCAAAAATGGGAATGTGTTATCTGTGACTATGTCTATGTGACCCTGTGCTTGTTTCTATACCTCCTATCCCTCTTTAGTATAGGATAAAAATCTATGTATGACTATAATCCCTCCACGTGACCAAGCTAAAGCTATACACCAAAAGAAAACTAACCAAACCATATGATATTGTTCCAGATCGCTTGATGGCTATTACAATAAGGGGCGATTGGTATCTATATTTCTGTTTGTTGTACTGCAAAATATATTCGGCTATTGTCTGGTTGTTCGGTAACCACTGCCGTGGCTCTGATAAGGCTCATTCTGTGATAACAAGTGGACCAAACCCTCAGTCGGTTTCGAACCTTCACAGAGTTCGCACGCGTCGCAAGAGATTGCAGCTACGAGCGAAACATATAGTTGCGTTGACTAAAAGACCTTCGTTAAGAAGAATCGTGATGGCACCAGGAACTAGCACCGCTCATGCAATGATGGAGGATAAGGAGAAGACCCTTCATGCGGCTCTGCCCAATGGTAAGATTATTTTTTAAATGTTTTTGTCTTTAGAAGTCACAGTAGTGAAAAAACTGCGATTGTTTTTTTTCTGACAGTACTAAAATTATGACATTATTTTGATATTGCTTAGTGTCTTGGTGTTATTTTTAGAAAAGTAATTTTAAAAAGGATATTTTTTGAAGGAATTCGGGAATCATAAAAAAAAAATAATATGTCCTGTAAAAATATTTTTAAATATTATTGATTTCGAATCAACTAATAATACATCGATATAAAGCCTCTGACTTTATAATCTTGTTTACTCACTTAAATTTATTATTTCTTGTACATTTTCTAAAACCTTGAAAATTCTAACCAAATAATACAACAAGAAAGTTTATTATTTTGCTGAAACTGATAAGAAAACCTTGGGCTGCCATAAAACGCAAATAATAATTCGGCTCCGTCACGGAACCTACCGACTCCTTGGTAAAAACTGAAAATGTTATTGACATAGATTTAAGAAAACATTACAATGACCTCATGTCTTAGTAGTGTCTACTGACACAGTTGGCAGCTTAGGTTTTAGGTTCGAACTCGAATCAGGGCATACGGAATGCCGGAAAATATACTTTTACTAGTCCCAATGTATATTTTTTAATGAATGTTAGTGGATACATAAGTCGTATATCCTAGAACTGTAGTTTCTTTGGTTCCAAACGTAGGAATGTATGTAAAAACATAATTCCTATGTACGTGTAATATACGACCTATTTGGACGTATTACATGTTTATTTCTTCTTGGATATCAATCAGAATCTATTTCGGAAATCAAAACATAATTACGTTCTATTATGAGTGAGTTCTTATTAAGGTCTACAGATAATAAATAATCGCCAATCAATACACGTAGAATAATTTTGACAAATTGAATGATTAGAAAGAAAAGTTTTCTCTATTGATTTTTTTCTGTAATGTCTTTGAAAAGGTTTTATCTTTTAGATAAAGTTGTCTGGCCATTGATAAATGGATCCTACAGGACCCATTGAAATAAAAATAAAGTATTTTTTTGAACATATCTTTGTCTGATCTATTTTGAAACTGCATTATTACTACAATCTATGGATTGGAAAATATAAAAGATTATGAAATCGCACGAATTTCCTTTTCATTACCTAATATTTCATTTCACGTAGTTAAAACATCTAAACAATATAAAAAAAACTAATTAAGTTAAAGTAATAAAAGTCAAATTAGTCATATTATAATTAAATCGTTATTTAACGTTAATTATCCTTCATACTTCTAACATAGTTAGTTTTCTTTTTACAATAAAATAGAAGAATTATAGCAATGACTTATCAATAAAATGCATTGTTAATATATAATTTGTCGTTGCTATAATAAGTTTTCTATGTAATGATTTCCTTGTTTCTATTGTCAGTAGAGGAAGGTCAATCTTTGGTAATAACTCAGATTGTTGCGTTATCTTTGTTTTTGTTAGCTAGATATAATAATACTAAATAAAAGTAATCATTATCTTTAAATATTATTATTATCTCTATAGCAGTTCCAACTTTAGTTAAGTCCTAGATTAGATTAACATTAGGCCTAAAAGTTTAAGTACTAATTGGGAAATACATACTTACTTACATGATCTATGAATAGGTAATGTTCAACAGTATAAGCTTGGCTTGCTACATATTAGTCACTCTTAAGATTAAGGCAAAGATCTGTGCCAAATAGCGCGAGCGAACGAGTCTGCCTAAAGTCTGGATATTTCGTAGAACCCAATCTTTTGGCCAACGTTATCTTTCACGTGAAGTGAACGTGAAATTCATGAGCAGTTTGGCGGGAATATCTCGTGATCAGGTGTTCGGTAGGTAGTATTGATGTAATCACTGCCATCGATTCGAATTAATGATGGAAAGTTTTGAAATTTGAGAAAAGAAGACGTTTAATTAAAAAAAGACGTGTGGCACTCGGGGACTGCCGCGGTAAAGCTATTGCATAGTTATTTTTTGTATCACTAGATGGCGTTAGTGGGGAGCGTGAGGTTTTTTCACGTGAGGTTTTTTCATTACGGAATTTCTGGATTCGGTCCCCGCGCTCAAGGCCCGCGATAGAAGCTATGCAATAGCTTAAAAACATAGCATAACAATAATGTTTAAAGTTAGGGAATAATAATCTTCACCAGTTGAGTCCAGTATTGAAAAAAAAACAAAAAAGTAAACTTCATTCTTTAAATCGTTTTTAGGGTCTGTTGAAAACTGTGACGTTGTATTTTGAACGTTGACAATTGGGAATAGAGCATGAAACATCATAAAACTCTTATTCTTCTGTAATAATGCGAAGCCAATAACCAGTTTACTACGCTTCCTTAGTACCTAGCTTAATATAGCGTTACAACCTATTGTCTTACGTACGTCTTGTAGTCTGTTGTGAATAAGTCGCACTTCTCTGAAATTAGTATTAATTAAGTCGTAGTAATATAGAATTCTACACTGAAACGTATGACTGAAACTGTCTTACGTAATAAGCATAACTAGGTATGCACCTATAGGAATGCTTGCGTGGCCTCATTTCAGATTGTCTTCCTAGAAACGTAAGTGTCACAAAATGTTTATGTTAAAAGCATTTGTTTTGATGATATTACTTTTCCACGATTTGTAATAAAATTAATTGTAAGCTTATTAATATTTGACAGTTGAAAGTTTAAGGTGGTGTCTATATTACTTTTTCCCGCCTTTTTTGTTTTCTTTTTGTCGTTGAATTTGGTACAGTCACGAGCATTAATTTGGGACCCATTTCCATTAAATGTTGTTAGAACATTCATAATGCAATAAGGTCGAAACTGTAGTTTGATAGAAACGTAAAGTTATCGATGGTAAACAACATGACATTGATATTGCGATAAAATATTAGCTCTAAATAGCGTAAGTTTGCTACACGATATTCAACCTTAGGTGGGTCCCAAATTATACACGATATTCAGCCTTAGGTGGGTCCCAAATTAAAGCTCGTGACTGTACCTATCACTTAGTTTACCTGACATGACACTGCGTATAATGTATCTCCCACCAAGAAGGTTAGTTGCCAACCCTGGTGTCTGAGTTTTTAGACCGCCTCAAGGCTTCCGATATGGTCTAACGATTGAAACAACCGGGAGTACCGGGACCGACAAGATATTGGTATCAACGCGGGAGAAACCGCGGGGCTTTACTATTAGTGTGTTTATAATAGTCTTCCTAATTAAAATATACTTCTGGGAAGATTGAACGATATAAATTAGTCAGGAACTTTAATTATTTCAATACAACGGTAAATTGCCTTGACTCAATGCCAGTCGAGTTTTATAAAGATATCATTGGACTTTGTACCGGTGGCTATAAATAGGATAACTCTTTATTAATACATGTTTCAGCCTCAATAACTTAGTCAGGGATGAGCAAAATCTGCTCTGACTTTAAAATGACGGTTCAAAGGTTTTTTTTATACGAAATGTTTATATTCAACTAGCAGCGCCCCGCGGTGTTGTGCTCGTTCCCATGGGAATTTTGGGGTGAAAAAGAGTCCATAACCTTTCCGTTGAATGTGGCTATCTATTATACAAAAAGAATTCAAATCGGACTGATAATTCCCGAGATTAGCTCGAACATAGAAACTTAAAATAAAATCCTGTTTATAATATTAGTATAGATTAACCAAAGACATTATAAATACTTCGTATAACATTATCTTGAAAAGTGTCACATTTTAAAAGTAGCAATTAAAGATTAAGCATTAGAATGACTATCTAGTTAAATTAACAGTAATAGCCATTTCTATACAACACGTGTACAGTATGAATTGATAACGTTTAATATCATTTCAAATTGAATGACGAAATAATAAAACAATTTTACGATTTAAGTTATTATACCCAAACTCCGGAATCATAAAAAAGCACTTACACGTTTAAATGAAGAAAAAAACATTCTTATTTCCGATTCAAAAAAAGAACGTTTGCATTTTGTCATTCGCCACGTTTTGTCAAACAAAAAACTGTCGCATTTAAATAGAGGAATCCTTGACGGAAATACATTTAGTTATTGAGTACAATGAGTTAGCGCAGTAAATAATGTTGATTGTAAACTGAGAAGGAGGCAAAGTGTGGCGATTGTTATTACAATCTGTGGCAGAGTTGTGACGTAAGGACACACCTCCGAAATGAGGCCACAACAGTTTGTTGGCATAGAGTATATAGACAGATCAACACATCAAATAATAAAACCAACATTAAAAAAATATCCATAGATAAAACGGTTATAGTAATCAATCTTTTAATCAATTTTGGAATAACAATATATTGGTACGTACGTAATCGGTTGATTTAATCTTGTTTTTAAAGATTAGTTGCCCCCTGCGAGTTATTGTTGCTATAGTCTTATCAAAAATATTTTAAATATTGTTTACTTTGCTTGAATATAATATAACAAAGACAATGATGACTTTTATGATTTAATCAATCTATGACTCGCACACGTGATAAATTGTGATTATTATTTTAATACTTACTTATTGTATATTTCGTTTAAAATCTTTGTATTATTGTATTGCAAAGTTCTTTTGAATCTTTTTGTTCATTATTTTTAATAGAAAACGATTCAGCAGAACTGCCTGTCTACACAAATTGATTCAAGCGTGACTTCCTTGCTTGTTCAAATTAATTATTCATGTTCAATCATTTAAGAATAATATTGTATTCTTATTAGTTATGGATCGTTCAATCATAATTCAGTTTTTATAACTTCATTTGTACGAGTATTCATTGTCTAATTTTAGGCTCATAGATTTATAACTTATCATCAAAATGTATTTCGTATTAACAGCGCCCCGCAGGCTTACACGCGTTGTACCTGTTCCCTCGGGAATTAAGGGATCAAATGTGTTAATTTGATGTATAACCTGTATATCTGTAAATTTCATCCAAATCTGTTCAGTTGTTTTTGCGTGAACGAGTAACAAACATACCTACATCCTAACAAAGCGTCGGATCTGTGCGCGCGCACGAACTATATAACCGAGTTTAATTTATTTTTGTTTATTTTCTTCTAGGACTACTTATTTAACGCCTACATTTTACATGTTATGTTTTATTGAACTTAGCAACTATCCTATCACATTAGTCGGGGTCACAATAACAATATTGTTATTTATTTAATTTTTAACAATCAGTTTGTTACTAAATATTGTTAATTTTTTATCGTAATATTGTTTGGAAGGCATATCTTTATAGTTATTTGTTCTTTGAAGGCGTTGCCTTATTGAAAGTGACGTAGTAACTGTTACATAATCTGGACCAGATATTTTATCTCAATACTTAGTTAATTATCAGTCTATTCAACTTTAGAAGAACATTCTATGTTCCTTTTACAACAGAATATAAAATATTTGAATATGTTTTTTTACTGTGTGTAAACTGTGTAGATTTTTAACTTAATGTTGAATGCCGCACTGAGACATCCATTAAATCAACACTTAACTAATTAACGTCGTATTCATATATTTTTCATATCTACGACTAGCAGCGCCCCGTGGTTTTACCCGCGTTGTGTCCATTCCTGTGGGAATTTCGGGATGAAAAATAGCCTATGTTACTCGTGGATAATGTAGCTTTCGAATGGTGAAAGAATTTTTAAAAACGGTCCAGTACTTTTTGAGCCTATTCATTACAAACAAACAAAGTTTTCCTCTTTATATTATTAGTGTAGAAAGAAGCATTAGGTGCGTTTCCATTAAAGTGGAGCAGAGCGGAGCGGAGTCCAATTGGCCAATCACAGCGCATTAAAATTGACAGAATCTCTTCGTAATGCGTTCTGATTGGTCAATTAGACTCTGCACCGCTCCCTTAGACAGGAAGGACATATGATACAGGTATACTTAAATAGTTAAATCCATAACTAAAATACATCTTTGTGACATATTTATTTAGAGAAAAGTCACAACTATGCGGGGGCCTCCTTGGTGAGCGAATACTCTGCTAATGACTTGGGCAGTTTTATGCTAAACTAACTATAACCAGTTTTTTGTTATCACCGCAGGAACTAAAAGTAAAAGTGGGGTCGAACAGGAATTCCAGTTTGACCCCACGAGTTAATTTAAGCATTTGTACTTTTGTTAGAAAAATCCAAATTAACATATTTTTTGTTTTGATTGATTATGAATTATGTATTGTTTTTGCTGCTCTCTGTCTCTCCTTCTCTCTGCAGTAAACTGTTACCATTCGATAGTCGTACATTGAAGCCTTATTTTATATTTTTTTATGAACCGTATGATGCTGTTTTTAACTCTCTACGCAAAATATGTGGCGTGTCTGTCCGTGGCAACGTAGCTCTTAAATGGATGGATCGATTCCTACGGGTTTTTTTTTAAATTGAAAGCCAGTTTTCCTAGCTATGTTTGATAAAAATCGATCCAGTCAGTATTAAGTACATACTTGTATCTTTTGCTTTGTAACCATTTAGATACTTTTGCGTAATTGGAGGTGTGCCTATAAATGAGGCCACTGCATTGTTTATGTTATTCAATTTATTGTTGAAATACGTTGAACATAACACCTAAATGTGCTACGTGACATTTAATTACTTCATATAATGATTATTTCATGAAAACAAAGTGATTCATGAATAAAATTACGAATCATTAATTGATTAATCGGATTATGAAAATTGGTATTATTTTTGGCACGATTACTTCTTTTTTATTTTAATCTTTGGATTTTGATCGGAAATCACTAAAGAACTATGATAAGGCATTATAGCTGCCAGCAGTAGTGTTTTTATTAAATATGTATTGGTTATGTATGGCTCATGGGTATGGCTAAAAGAGTAATGGACAATTTCCTTCGATCAACAATGTTGTGTATTGTTGATCGAAGACAATTTCAATTAATAATTACTTAGTTAATAATAGAGTTGGTGTCAACACGTATTGATCTATAAGTAAAGGTTATCTATGGTTTTAAAATAGCCTATTATCTTCTTTAAATTCTACCCTGTGATACAACCATACTCAACCAACTTCAAAATCGTCTATTGAAATCCTGATACGCTTTACCTTATTTTGAAGTTAACAAAAGAGTTTGTTGTTTACATTAGAAATAAAAAGAAAAGTTTGCTTTAGTATCCATGTAATCATTCCATTTCAAATTCAAATAACAAATACATTTCTAATAATTACACAAAACACGTTAATCATACCAACAGCTATTTAATGCACTTTCATAACATGTTTTTCTCCAAGTTCAAGCCGGGTCAATTCAATGGAAATATTGTGATTACCTGATCAATAATAAAGATTCACGCGGGCTGTGCATGGACAAACGGACGTCACTTCATTCATGTTTTATATACAGAACTATTGTGCAAGCCAGATACTGTCATGAGATGTTATCGAGCCATTTACGTAAGATAGAAGACATCTAGATACAGTGATTGTATATCTAATAGACAAAGACTCACAAAGAAAACATAAACACAAAAGTGTTTATAAATTTAAGATTCATAATCTTATTAGCGTCATTGTAAACTAATATTCTGCGTAATAGAATGGGGACAGATCGGAATTACAATTCCGCTCTGCCCCGTATTGGGGACAAAGTTTGGAACTTATTGGAATAACCTCTTTTATAAGTACCAGAAAAACAAATAAACTTTTTTCTTGCCTGCTTTTTTAAAATATGGAACAGGAGATATGAATAAAATGTTGAGAATAATGGGTCTTTACTTCGCTGTAGGCAGATAATTCGGTTTAAACAGCTGTTTTATCATGAATAAAAATATGGGAATTAAGAATTGTTGACATTAAACTATTGTTTTATTAATAAATGATAGACACATCATTATTTTTATATTATAAATTATTTTAAATATTATTTACTTTGAATGAAATCATTTAAAAATATGGGATAAATGAAATGACTCTTAAATACACTCCAAAAGTTATTTTTATTATTTAATTTCCTCCATTTATTATTTTTTTCATTCTATTTTCGAATTTTCATCTAAAAAGAGGTTTTTTTTTATTTTCTGCAATTAGAACTTATTCTTATTATTATTTTTTCTTATGTTTTTCATTTGAAGTTCATTCATGCTAGTTTTACGTCACTTGTGACCTCATAAGTGATTCATGGTCTATGGGTATGGCTTCGTCGTAATGTGGGCGATTCCCTAGAATCTATTCATAGTTAATGTGGGTTCAAAGTTAAATATGTAGTTACGTAGTTAGCGGAAGAACAACGCAATTGTTAACTTAGACTTAGTTGTTCTCTTGATTTATTTTATTTATTTATTTATTTATGGTTTATTAGTAGTTAGTTAAGATTAGAAAGTAGTAAAGTAAAAAAAGTATTAGCCTGTAAATTAAATATCTAACTATAAACTGCAGATATCAGTACAATGAGGAGGATTAGAAATAGGTTACAATTCTAATAACTAGAGACTGGACTGGACAGATCTATAAACATTAGTACATACATTTGCATGTGTACTAATGTTGTCAACCAAAGAAATATTTTAAAAACTATCACATAGGAAGTTTTATACCGAAAACCGAAATTTTTATAAGAATAATTAATGTCACAACACTATTTTGCAAGTGACAGAAAGCACACCACCATGATTCCATTGGTGACAGAAATCACCCACACATTAAAACCTAGCCCTGCACACAGATTCCATTTTTAACCCTATACTTGACGTTGTGTACTTAAATGCACATTCCATTTAGATTTTTTTTATCGCAATACTAAACATTAAATCGTTTTAATAATAAATCAAAGTGACTTCGTAAACGTTTCTATACGCAAGAAAGAGATAGCTATATCTCTCTGTCTCACATTTTGTTAGTGGTGAACAAAATGACGACTCGTCCGTTAGCGCCCACGCAACGCTCCGTAAGTATCCTATTTTATCGTAATTAAATGATGTAATATTTATGATATTGTTATAATCCTACTTTCCGTAAGCTTTACACTATTGTTTGGTGATATTATTTTTGCGATATATGTCATAAATATGCCATAATTTACGATTTTTATTATGTGTGCATTTAAATGCACACGGCCTGGTCTATAGTAAACCATACAATATTTGTTGTGTGTATTTAAATGCACCGTGCCTGCTTCGGTGTGAATTACACTAAATGTATAGTGTACATTTAAATACACATTGCCAAGTTTATAAATTATTACTATTTATTAATATTGTGTCTTTAAATGCACGTTGCCTGCTGTGCTACCACATTATTCAAACCTAAGATTTTTTTTGATAAAGCATGTTAGGAATTTATTTTATTTTGTGCACCAAATTGCTTTTGCTTAGCTTGCATTGCTTTATTTTCAGATGACTAGAAGTCGCAAAATCCTTGCTCTGGTACCAAAATGTGGAGCTAAGTCTGATGTGGAGTCCAGCGAGTCTTCGGAGGACGAATATCGTCTTTGTAATCGTCATCAAGATGTCTCTGGCGGCAGTTCTCCAGCTCGGTCAGTAGCGTCTTCTGTCGAAAATATAAACATCTCCGATAGTGACGACTGTGAGTACAGAGAAATTTACACCCTTGCTTCAGTCCATCAAGAGCCGAGATCCAGACACGATATTCATGACTCCACTCCAAACTCACCTTCTATTCTCCAAAATGATCCTGACATCATACCGCCGTCACCATCAGTTTATATTCCTCCGTCACCCTCTATTGACTCAATCTGCAGTCCCGCACCCACAGCACCTGCCGCATCAGCTACTGGAGCTAATGTCCGTCTTCGGCGTTATAAAAAAACTCCAGTAGTCGTGAAAAAGACCGTAGTGAAACCTACCAAAATATTTCCTAAATGGAAAAGAACGAAGTTTCTGGGAGCAGCAGATATTGAATACATGTTTTATGAACCTACTGACAGTGAAAAAACGCCGCTTGATTACTTTAGATTATTTTTTTCCGATGTCATTCTAGAACTAATAGTTTATCACTCAAATTTATATTCTGTGCAGAAAAAAGGATCTTCAGTTAACCTAACGAAAGACGATATAAAAGACTTTTTGGCTATAAATATTCTAATGGGTGTGGTTGATTTGCCGGCTTATACCGATTACTGGTCCAATGAATTAAAGTACACAAAAATTTCGGAGGTCATGCCCCTAAAAAAGTTTCAGATTATTCGGCGGTACATACATTTCAATGATAATTTGAAAGATGATGGTGATAGGTACTATAAAATAAGGCCATTGGTAGAAAAAGTTCGTCATAACTTTGCATGCAATGTACCTGAAGGTAAACAGTTTAGTATCGACGAGATGATGGTTCCTTACAAAGGCACTAGAGCTGGCAGCCGAAAACAATATGTTCGAAACAAACCCAAAAAATGGGGATTCAAGTTTTTCGTTCGTGCTTCACCATCTGGCCTGGTACATGATTTTATTATTTACGGAGGAGACGACACTTTTAGACTACATACTTTCAATGAAAAAGAAAATGGTATGGGGCTTGGAGCCAAAGTTGTAATAGCTTTAGCTCAGTCGATCAAGCAAAAGCCGTGTTCTGTACTCTACTTTGACAACTTTTTTACCTCCATTGAACTGTTGCATCATTTACGAGAAGAATACGGTATATTCTCATTAGGCACTGTAAGGGCAAATAGACTTCGTGGGGCAGAGAAAAAATTACCGAGTGATAAGGAACTGAAGAAAAAGGGTAGAGGAGCGTTTGCACAAGTAGTGTCCAACGAACATAACATTGCTGCTGTAAAGTGGTTTGATAACAAATTTGTTGTAGCAGCAAGTACATATGTTGACGCCTATCCAGTACAAAGCATAATGAGATATAAGAAAGAAGAGAAGAAAAAAGGCCCAGTCACTTGCCCAAATTTAATAAAACACTACAACGAAAACATGGGTGGAGTAGATTTAGCCGACATGTTAGTTGCTTTATATCGCACAGACTTGAAAGGACATCGTTGGTATTTAGTTTTGTTTTCACAAATTCTGGACATATGTGTCAATAATGCATGGTTGCTGTATCGTCATGAAAACAGTGGCAAACAAAAACCAATGCCACTGAAAAAGTTTAGATTTGCCTTATTTAGGCAATTGCGTTTTTTTGAAAGAAATAGTACTGATACACCATCCGCTGCACTAGACAAATCTGTAAAAAAGATATTGAAGCCAATTGCAGAAAGGCCGGATAACGCATCTCGATACGACCAATTAGGCCATTTTCCTACTTTTACAAAAAAAGGTAGATGCCGCAATTGCACCCAACATCAAACCAAACACATATGTCTAAAGTGTAACGCCCGACTGTGTATTGTTGAAGGGCGAAACTGTTTCATTGATTTTCACTCTAAATAGGATTTTTTTGTATTTTTATTCCTACTCGTAATATATTTTTGATTTGTTTTAAGTTTAAATGATCTCTCATATTGATCTCACCATTTTGTGATAATTTTGTAACAATACAAGGTATAACTTTGTTATTGTTCATTTAAATATAAGTAAGAACGCCGTATGTATAACACTTACCTACTCATATACCTAGTTCCTAAACTTTTGAGACTAAATGTTGTATTTTAATACGTTTATTTTAAGTACTACGAGGCTTTATGTCAATTTTTATATGTTTTTATTATAACTTTGTTAATTTTTTTATAAATAATGATTTTTCTATTAACATGGCAATGTGCATTTAAGGAGACATCTGTCTCGGTCACTGTATTAGTGTAAGCTTGGCAATGTGTACTATAAGACACATAATAAATCCTGAAAACTGAAATACTAAGATTTTTTATTTCACTTTTTCATGTACCCTTATAAACTAAATAACTTAGAAAAGTAGCAAAAATATAATTATTTTAGTAAAAAAATGTCTGCCAACTATAGGGTTAAACGCATTCATCGCATATGAACGTCATTTTTATCAAGCGTTGTTGTTACTAGGTCATCTAAATATATAAAATGATTGACTCGATTGGCCCTATTACTGTCGACGTTAGATTGTCCTGATGGAATCAGACATGCGCGAGACAACGTGACTGGGGAACTGATAGATAAGCTTGTAATTATTCAACTTTATAGTGCCATTATTATGTTATACGATATGAATAAGTAGCAATTAAAGGAGGATATTGTACTTCAACTGTTTATTGTAAAGCCGGGTTTACACGCTTGCCAAGCCTTGGCAAACTGCAAACAGTCCCAAGCCTCCACAAATCTCGTTTAGCGTTTGAAAGGCGTTTATACGCTTGTGAATGCGTCAGTCTGCAATATACATCCAAGCATGGCATTGCGAAAAGTAGTCATCAATATCTCCTTTTTAGTTTTTATTTCCTTTACTGGCCTTCCAGTAAGTTCAGCAAGACGAATCCATGCATCTGCTTGTTTCTTCTTATCTTTATGATTTGCATCTTTCGGATTCCAGATGCATGGTTCCATTTGGTAATGTTCCAGAAACGAAAGACTCTCCTCATTCGACCAGCAACTCATTTTTTATTTAATTTTTGTAAAATCAAGCAAGCGTGTACTCGCCGCGAGATCACAATGGCTACTAAACGCGGACCAACATGTAAATGCATTGCAAGCGCTTGCCGCAAACGCCCTTTGATCTGCGTAAAAAAACCGACACTCGACTGGATCGGAAGCAAGCAGGCACAAGCCCACGCAAGCCAAGCCAAACGCCCTTTTTACATGCTTGCGATTGTCGATCCTTGCCAAGGCTTGGCAAGCGTGTAAACGTACCATTATACATTCGCGGTTTGGAGGATAGCGGAGGATAGAGAGAAATTGAAAGAATTACAAAGCCTTTAGAATATAATAAAACTCAAACTCTTATAAAGGTTAAGTAAACACGCATGTAGAGTAAAATGCAATTTAGAGTCTAGCTCATATCAATATGCAGAAAGGAAAAACTTTTATTAAGCACATCAAAACTGATCCAGAACGGCCATCAAAACGAATGTCCCATAACCGTCCTCTGACTACATCACTAAATATAACTCCGCTCCAGATCTGAAAATTAAACGCAGTTTTACACTTGTTAGTAATCTGTGTTTCACAACAGTAAAATTCAACCAAAAAACATCGAATAAACGTTTCAATCTTTAATTCATTCATTCATTCATTCCGAGTAGGTCAGTGGCCAACCCTGTCAGAGATTTTAGACCGCCTAAAGGCCTCCGACATGGTCTGACGATTGAAACAACCGGGACTGCTTATCGTGCCCTCCAAAGCACGGTAGCGCTCAGATAGAAATTACACTATCGGCCACCCATCACTACATAGTATAAAACAAAGTCGCGTCTGTTTCGTGTCTGTTTGTCTGTTTGTCTGTATGCTTAAATATTTAAAATTACGCAACGGATTTTGATGCGGTTTTTTGTAATAGGTAGAGTGATTCAAGAGGAAGGTTTTTATGTAAAAAAAATCCGAAATTCCCACGGGAACGGGCACAACGCGGGTAATAAGAAATAAAATAATGTTCCATATAAAAAAAACAAAATATCTTGCATTGTTATTTTCTTCCATAGACAACACGGTGTCATGAAAAGGAAAATGTCATCAAAATGAAATCCATATTTACTTATGTATTTGCATACGAGTATAACAAGGTTATTAGAACAACAAACTGTAAGCGATTTATTTACTATAGCCATCAAAATACTTAAGTAAGCACTATCTTATCGTTTCTACCTATTTAACACAAATAAACACACCTCCACACATTTCACTACTATCAAAACGTTATTATTACTAAAATGCGATAGTTTGTGAGAATGAATGTATTTATTGCGCTTTCACGCAAAAACTACTGAATAGATTGTATTAAAACTTGACAGTAATATAACTTACACCTCAGAATGACACAAAATCTACTTTCTATCCCGAAATTCCCAAGGAAAGCGGGTGCAAAGCGGGCAAAACCGCAGGGAACAGCTACTACATACATAATTACGATTTATGATCGCGAGGTGTGTCCATAACAGTTCTACAGCTATAGATAATAAACTCGACGGTCCAAAGTCCAGATAGCTTGTAATAATACAGTAGTAACTGATAGTTATTCCGTGGTCAAGTACATTGGCATATCGCCGGTTGTGGTGAAATTAAGGCCTTGGCTTGCTATTACGAGGGCTTGCACACGTGTAGTTCTAAATTTAAATAGTATTTTATTTGCTTTTAGAATTAGTTCTTTTAGGAAATACGAAAGAACGGGACATTACATTCACGTGAACATTGTGATCTTGATCTTTAATGTTCATTTGTATGGTATGGGTCTGTTATGTCACAAGAATGTCTCATGTTTTTGTGCATAAATTAATTTGGTTTCATGCATAATTTAATTTGGTGTTTATCTGTAACATGGCATAGAGTATAGAGGAACGAACGCATAAAATTACAATAATAGAAAAAGTCATTCTTAATTCAAAATGATCACAGAAATTGGGAACCAACCAAATGAGGTCGCCTATTTCCTTATTATAGCTTAGTATTATTTGTGCTATAGCGCACTTTGATAAAACAAAAAAAAATCTAATCTCCAGTATTTTTACAAGATTATGTCGATGTCACGGTTTCCTTATTATTTGCTCTATGATTGATAGCCTCGTATTTCCTTAAACTACTCGTAAGAAATGGCATTGACTGTTTGCTCTTAGATAATCTATCACGATTATGTCCGAGTAGACTAATATTAGGAACATGTTGTATCTACATTATTATCGGGTAAACAACGTATTTAAACATGACATAATATTCTAGAAACTAGATTCTAGAGCACGATTTATGGTTTATTAGTCTATGTTGGGGGCCTAAATCAATTAAAATATGAATTCACTCTGTGGGTTTCAGCTTCGTGGTTTTTACTCACAGAAAATGTTGATATTTTAATTTAAAAAAAGAACAAACTATGGTATTTCCAATGTAAAATGTTCTTTATTTGAAAATAATTCGATAAGTATTGTTTAAAATCTTCGTATAGCTTAAAAATTATATACCCTTAAGAGGGCGGGCCCACCACGCCGTAATCACGGAGGTACGACCGTTTGTATGAAAAGTAAGACGGGTTGGCCATTCTTAACATAAACATTTCACTTAGGTAAGAACGAACCAAAGCCAATGTTTTACAAATAAGATATTTGTTCATTTGAGCGAGTTTCAAACAGCCACGAGACATTTTCGAAGTTCAAGCACCCACCCGCCAACATGGCTTCTTCGTGTCAAGAATACAAATTGAAATGTTTTTCAAATTGATGTAGATAAAAATGACGTAACTAATTGTATGCTAACAAAAACAAGACATAGAAGGCGTGGCAAAGGCTTGGCTTGCCATTGGTTAATAAAAACCGAACCAGTATCGGTGATATGGCATGTTTTAACTGTTCACTGACGTCAATGAGTTTTTAAGACTTATTGACATGTTTTTATCGCTCTAACGTAAAAACTTGTTTAATTTGAATATTTTATCTTTTTATTAGCTTTGAAATGTGTTGTTGTCCTCTTTAGATACTTATTTGTCTTGAAGTTGACTTTGATCGAAGTTGATTTAAATACCATTAGCACGTTTATTTTATTTGCATTTGGAATTTTAAATACCGAACGAGTTAGGTACCACAGACAAAAAATCAATTAAAGTCGTTGACATTAGAGAGACAAACTGCAACTTCAATAATTTAATAGAACGCGACCGTCAAACATGTCTTTAAAATGTATCTTTAATTCGCGGTTCGCTCGCTCATGATCATTATACTTATTGACAATTTAAAGAGGAGCGTCTCTCACACTGAACATTAAATACCTAACTAGAAACTGCAGATAGCAAATAACATTACACGAATCATTGTAAAATCACAACTTACTATAATTAATTACTATATTATTAATAAAAGTAAGTTTCAGACAAATGGCGGGCTCGTACATTATCTCTGTGCTGTGACCCGGACAGCGAGACGTGTAAGGTTAAACAGATGATAAATACAAGAGTTAGGTACTCCTCCACAGATCAATATTTTAGTCTTGTAATATTTTATTTATAGGACCGCAAATAGATGTGACACTTGACAGATGCATAGACAATTTTCACGGTCACTGTTTATAGATTTAAATCAGATTTTTCTATTGACATGTAACCTAATTTTGACTTGTTGATATTTTTCGCTGTCATAATGTACATCTTGTCTGAAGGTTATCTGAAGATTGAAAAATCTGCCCTCGAGTTTAGAATGTTTAGCATCATGTTGTTTATTATTATTATTATATTAGCCTTGGGTGTCCCATTGTTGGGCAAAGGCCTCCCCCCATCGTTTCCATTTCTCTCTATTTAGAGATTCTTCACGACGCCAACCAGGCGTCGTGACCATCCGTCGAGTTCATCTCGCCATCTCCTTTTTGGTCTGCCGCGGCGTCGCCACTTTGGGTCTGGGTCCCATAAAGTGGCGATTTTTGCCCAAGACCCATCAGGCCTGCGACAGACATGTCCGGCCCAGTTCCATCATGTGGTTAGAGCCAGTTAATGAAAAAGAAGAAAAAGTTTCCTCCATGCGACAAGATTAAAAAAACATGATAATATGTTTAGTTTATTCAAAGCTGTTATAAAATGAAAATTGAACCAGTATTAAGTAAACAAAATAAGTAGAAATGCCATTCCGGACTGTCAGTGAATGAAATATCGGAAGAAAAGTATTGTTCCGGACACTTAGTCATTAAATATGAATTGAAAAAATCAGCTCACTCCAACGCCAACACAGACAGAATGTAACAAACTAAAAACAATAACTGAATTTATAAATATGCTTTTTGTACTCACTCAGGAAGTGATGATGTAATGTTTTCAATTAACCTTATGAATGGACTTTTCTGGACTTCTCTTCATGCAGTATTGTTTCAAACTGTACCTACTTTCTCTGATGACAATGCATAAGCTGATATGTTCACATTGAATACTGCACTTTATGTCAGAAAGACTAAGGTTGATACTTAATATACTTATAGTTTAATTTTTTTTCTACAAGTTGATCTTAAAAAGAGGTTGTCAAACTTTTTCGACACAATACATGAATGCTATCTTCTATATAGTTACCAAATCAGACTAACCATAGTCAAAAAAAAACACCTTGACTTCTAGTTACTATGGTTTCTACTTAGCATTATTAAGCTTATTATTGCGGTTACAATTCAGAAGGCTGAAGGCCTCATTACATCTATTACAAACAATGGCTACCTATTTCCGAAGATAAACATAAATAGTTTCAAGTCAGTCATTTTTCCATTGTTTCACATAATACCTAGTAATAGAATTCTTTGTTTTGACTATGTATCTTTGGAAGTTTTTGTTGTTTGTTTGTACTGTGTGGTCGACGGGTGTCGGCTGTCTTTCGACCGGTTAGACGGGTTTCTCTCAGATGGAAAGTTAGCCTGGTTACTGTAGTTTTTCCCGTTTTGTATAATGTAGGTGTAGTGTAGGTTGACGGCTTAAAGGGTAAAGTAGGGGAGAGCATAGTTTTATCATCCTTAACTTATCACGAAGTATTTCGTTATGTTATGTTACGCAATAGCCAAAACAACAGTTTCTCTAGCATTATTTTTTTCCCATAGTTTAAAGAATATTGTTCGAAACTACGTTTCAATTGAGGGACCTTGTGGCAGCTTTAAAACAGACGCCAGGGTTGGCCACTAACTGACTCGAATTATTCTTAGAACACATTACTATGCCAATCCATATTTTAAGTTTCCATTTAATTGTTGGAACTTGTGGTGTTGTGAACCTCCGACGCCAGGGTTGGCACTAACTCTTACTATTCTAAAAATACGCCCTTTGTCTGCCCTTACTAGCAAAATCTACTAGCTTTTTCCAATACTACTTTATTCATCTCCAAATCATTTGTTCCAGTCATGAGATCCCGTCGGATCAGTCCGTTCGCACCACTTCTGATCGCGCTGGTGGGTCTCCCGGCGAGAGGCAAGAGTCAGCTCGCACACCGCCTCTCCAGGCACCTCAACTGGAACGGGGAGAGCACTAAAGGTTGGTGATACCTTCGATGATGTACAGGAACTGAGGTTACTAATACGCATCCTTGGATTACTCACTTGTCTATGAAGATAATGTACTTACTATGGTATGTACTGAATGCTATTAGTTTATTGTTATTTAAGGTTATTTAGGTTGATATAAATAAAAAGGTTGTCAAACGTTTGACAACACTGTACATGAAAACTTTCCTACCTCCTAATTATCAATTGACACTAACCATAGACAAAACACCTTTACTTGCTTACCTTCTTCATTTCTCATAGGAACTATGAGCATGGTCGAAACTATTGATTTATTATGGGGAGTTTTGGAGACTTCAATCAGAGTCTAGTAGAGTTCGTATATTCGAAGCGGGGTCCGAATCAGAATTTTCCAATATGTGTTTAGCATATTGAAAATTTTGTAATGCAAAAGGAATTGGGACCCTACGTGTTAGTTTACTGCCGTAGGTTTGGGAAGCTCCTGCAGTCGACATTACATTAATATTTCTCTGAAATTACGAGTCCGATTTCAATAATTATTTTTGTAATAGTGCTACATTCAACGGGAAGGTTATAGGCAATTTTTTCACCACAAAAAATCCCGTTAGAACGAGTACAATGCGGGTAAAACCGCGGGGCGCTGCTGGTATTACGTTATAATATCGGTTTATCGAATCAATTGTTTTAAAACTTAGTTTCAATTTCAATTACAAAAAAGCTTTTTATGGCTCATTGTTTTCATCTGTAGGTAATAATTCTCGGTTGCGGAAAATTGCCATAACATTGAACGTATATTTCCTCGTAATTTTTCAATGGCTATCATACTAGCCATTAAATTCGGAACTAATAGAATGAAATGGGTAATCATAATCTTATCGTTCTTGAAGTACTTGTAGATTAGTAAGTATTCTTCTTCTTCATCGAGTGGATGGTCAACCTGACCAATCCTGGTGTCAGAGTTATTAAGCCGCTAAAGGCCTCTGACATGGCTCATGTAACTACTATCCGTAGAAAGTAACCGGGACCGACGGCTTAACGTGCCCTCCGAAGCACGGAATCGTCTTACTTTTCGGGCAATCAGGTGATTCAGCCTGCAATGCCCTAACCAAACTGAGGGAAGTCTCACAAAGAGATTTTTGTGAGATATTGTCCCCACCGGGAATCGAACCCGGATCTCCGGAATCGGTCAACATCTATTTTTCATACCCGCTCCTAGACTCTAAAGACTTCCATCATGGTCTAACTACTACATACTGGTAAAGTAAAGTAAAGTATTAACCTGTAATGTCCCACAGCTGGGCAAAGGCCTCTCATCTCACTAAAGATATCAGTACAGTACGGATACTGATCTATACTAATATTATAAAGAGGTAAAATTTGTAAGTTTGTTTGTTTGTATGTTCGAGGTAATTTCAGGAATTATCAGTCCGATTTGAATAATTCTTTTTGTAATAGATAGCCACATTCAACGGGAAGGTTATAGCCTATTTTTATCCCGAAATTCCCACGGGAACAGGCACAACGCGGGTAAAACCGCGGGGTGCTGCTAGTATTAAATTAATTTTAGATGTAGGCAGTAGTGATTTAAAAAGGCATGTTTGAACCCCCCAATGGAGTTCAATCTGATGCCCGCAAACGTGAACAAAACATCCAAACATTGAACCGGATCCAAGAAACCTGTTGCACTGGTTATCAGCCTAATATTACAGACACACCCACCGAAAGGACAACTGGGGCATGCCAGATAACTATGTATGCGATAGAGAGACCACTACAGATATCTCTAGAAGTAACTGAGATAGATATACATACTTATCTATCAAGTAGACATTCGCATAGTATGCTGAGGAAATGTCAACTTTGTTAGCTCTCAACTAGTTCCAATTTTGAATACCAGTATTATGTGACGTTTACTCTATAAACAGATAACTAATTAAACACCCATTCAATGATAGAGATACCTATTATAATTACTAATGTTGATTTGGAGGGTGAATTGTACAAACATTCTTAGCGGTTAAATTTGTTTAAAAACAAATGACGTTTGTTTTAAATAGTGTCCTATTTGGTGCTACATAAAGTACAAATTTAAATAAACAACTTTTGTTTTTTAAACATATTAAGCCGCTAAATAAACTTAAGAGTGTTTGTGCAAATCACCCTGAGTCTCTTTCAAGTTCAAATGTCTGGGATGGATAATATACTCGTAGATATGTTTTGAAAACAGTAGTTCCCATGGCTACCACTGACACTCGATTCGACTTGAATTCTATTGGTTTTCAAATCAATTTTGCCAGTTAAAGCTCTGCAGTATTAACATGTGTGAAACCGCGGTTCAATGCACGTCATCCATATATAGAATAGATGTAGAAGTGTACATGGTAACTGCAATATGTGTGTGCATCAAATAACAAGATAGTGAATGGTTAACGGCTGACATTTACTGGTTGTCGAGGACATTTAATAATAATTTAGTGTCTGTCTGTTTATGTTATTTGTTTATGTATGAGTCTAGTTGGTTTGGAGTTTGAAATTTATTAGTAGTTTAATTTACTTTTAATTTTTTTATGAGATATTATTTGAGTTAGATTGGAATCATTTTAGCCTGGCCTAGTATGACTTGAAGCTTGAAGCGTAATACTCATCACTATACTATTATATCTTCAGTGGTTAGATTCCTTGCCCAGCCATGGGACCATTACATAACAACCTTTTCTTAAATTTTAACTCTACTTACTTGGCATAATAAACACAGCTAGTAAGCACTTTTCCTTTTGCTCTACCAAAGACAAGCAAGTTTACTTTTAGAGTATCTAACTCTATCTAACAACCACTGAACTCTACATATACAAGGCCTAACGTTACATTGTTTGATTTGTATGTAACAACCTTATTCTTATGCCGTGACCTACTGAAGTCTTGCATATACTGTATCTTCTTATGTATATATTGCTTTATCTGATTAGATATGGATTTCATCTGACAACATTTGCCTGGCCTGAAAATATGACCTTAAAGTGATAAACATGTGAAGTGATGTCTGTCGAACATGCATGTATAAGTTTAAAATAAATAAATATACTCGAACAAATTCACACACGGTTAATTAGACACAAAGTAATCGCTAAGATCACTTGTTTAGATGGCATGGTGCAGATGCACACACGCATACACATACAACTACACATCGAAATATATCACAATTTAAATAAGAAATTGTGTACCCTGTTCTAAACGTTATTAGTATTAACATATGACACAACCCGCTATACCAAATGATATTTCTAGCAAAACACAAGTTATCATAAAACAATCTATTTGATAACATAATCACGAATACGCTTATTCTATACTAATTTACTAATTTTAATATTATAGAGAGGTAAAGTTTCTAACTTTGTTTGTTTGTATGAAAGGGCTTATCTCAGAAACTACCAATACGATTGGGATAATTCTTTTTGTAATGGATGGCTACATTCAACGGGAAGGTTATGGGATAGTTTTTATCCCAAAATTCCCACGGGAACGGGCACAACGCTGGTAAAACCACGGGGCGCTGCTAGTAAATCATATTGTTTTGAAACTGTTCGATGCAACAATGGGAGACGTCATTTGTTTTTAATTGTTAATTTATTGATAGTCTATTAAAATTACCGCTGATTTTCAATTGTTTTCATTGTTATTATTAAAGTACTTAGTGATTGCGAGCTCTAAGTGCTGTGTTTAATAATGATTGATTTATTAATTATCTTAAAGCACTTTAAGTAGTGGATAATTTGCTATTTTATTACTCGACTGCGAGGGAAATGGTAGATACGGATAAAAGGACCCCACGTACCCCTCTTTGGGATTTGTAAAGCGAAAATGACTATGACTTCACATACACACGCCACGCGTCAAAGTTCCCACCCTTTTATATGATAAGTTTTAATTAAGACGATAAATCAAATGAGGAGAAAACGTTTTTCTCCTCATAGTTTTTCTGAAAAACTAGTAGCTGATCCCAAAACCATGTCGGGCATATAGCCAGGAAGAGAAAGAAAGAGAGACATATAAGACAAAACATCCTTTCTTTTTTCCTCATGAGCCAAACAATGACCACAAACCAAAAGATTGAGAGAGAAGAAAGACATATGGGGCACAATACTTTTTCTTTTTTGCAATATAAGCTCAACAATGACCACAAACCAATAGCCATATCTTCCAAAACTAACACACCATTTGTTTGTTCCAGTATTCGACTGCAGCGAATACCGTCGTCGTCACATGGCTCTGTACGGCACCCACGACATCTTCCGCGCCGACAACCAGCAGGGCTCCGCCATCAGGAGGCAGAGCGCCCGCGAGGCCGTGCAGGATGCCGTGCTTTGGCTCAAAGACGGGAATAGCGTTGCTGTGAGTAGCTTCCTTCTTTATACTTTACAGGCCTAATTAAAACCCTCAGGGACTATAGAATATTTAGTTTGCCCTGTATGGATAGGGCCCTAGGCATTTTGTGTTTTTTTCCTAAAGGTAAATAAGAGCCTAATCCTATGATTTTGGCAGCACAAATTTAGATATTTTCATTTTTCAAGGAAGAATAAGGAACTTTTGAAGACAAAAGATTATCTAGTTCTAACCTAGCTCTTAGACGGAAAAAAGGCATTTTCCCCAATCACTTTCAAAATTACCAAAGGGAATTTCAATTTTCAAGTATAATCCTTCTTGCAGTAGTAAATCGGATAATTTGCAAGTCAGTATATCCATATTTTTTACAATTCATCATTCAATAGATAAGTAAGTTCACAGATCATGCCTACTTTATCTTGTAGGAAAAATGAAAGCGAAGCTAATCTGTAGTCCAAACACAATGATAACATTATGTACTCACCCAATTCTTACAAGGTTGTTAATATTTCTTCACGATTTATGTCACCAAATTGCTTCCTTATTTAACTTCCTAGAAAGGAGTTTAGAAAACGTGCTAATGTTAAATCTAATAACTTGATAAGTAGGCTATATCTGTAGGTAAATATTATAATAGTTATCTAGTAACTAAGCCTAATAATTGCCGCGGAATTAAGACCTCAATCTATCGCACTCTAGAGTCATCAATGATGTCTTAACAGACGTTAATGACTGGTTTTTGACATGTAATGTATAGAGAATAATTAGCTAATTGTCGATAAGTGACGGTCCTGAAATTAAAGTACGGCATAACCTAATAGATTCCAATAATTATTGAAGATAGCTACATTCACGGAGAAGAATAAAGACCATATTTTTTTCCGAAATTTCCAAGGGAACGGGCACAACCGGGGCATATACGCCTCATGTCATGTCATGAAAGAAGATATCAATGCTTAAGCCCTTCGCCCGCCAACATTACACGAACAAACAAACAAACTTAAAACAATTTATTGCTTACACTCGTGTACGTAAATAGCTGGTTGTTATTGCATAAGATTAACAAAACAAATATAGATCCTGTTTACGTGCAAATCGATGAACTGTGATCACCTTCAACCCGCAGTTAAAGTAAAGTATCAAAGTGTTTCATCAGTTAGAAAGTTTGTTCTTGTGACTATGTCTTGCTTACTTATTACTGCGTTTTATCCTAAACATTATATAATTGGTGAAGCTATGAGTGTCGGTTAGGTTCTCTTTTTAACAAAGAATCATCATATAAAGGGCAAGAATCATGATAATCATCTAGTCTAGTCTATTATATGATTTTACTTAAAATCAATCGTTATCAAGATAAGTGATCAGCCCTCAACTTACTTATACATGCCTTCAATCTAATTAATCTATTCAACCCAACCTTAAACACTCATCTTGTTACAATATCTTTACTTTCTCCTTCGGCACCTTTACAGGAACCGTAATCACATTACACTTATCGATTTCCAGATTTTCGATGGCACCAACATAACTCGCGAACAACGCCGCGAGCTCGGCAACTACTGCCTCACCGACATGGGCTTCAGGATCCTCTTCATCGAGTGCATCTGCGAAGACCAGGAGCTCCTCGAGAGGAACATCATAGAGATCCTCCACTACTCAGCAGACTACAAGTCCATGAGCGAAGTGGAAGCTGTTGATGATTTGCGCAAGAAGTTGGAGCACTATATGAGGCAGTACGAGCCTATTGATGCTGGATTGGAGACTATCAGTTTCGTCCGAGTTGAGAATATGGGAGAGACAGTTACTGCTCACAAAGTGGCCGGACAAAAGGAGTCAGGGATTCTTGGATATCTGTCCGGAATGAGGGGCATGCCGCAGACGCTGTACTTCACTAGGGTAAGTTATCTTTTTCTCGTAACCTTCCTGACCTTAGGGCGTGTTATCGCAGTTTGCTGGAGTTGTTAATATGCGTCTGATTTATAGTGGAGGATTCCTTTGTGATTGGGATTAAATGGTTTTGCATTTAGTATGAACGAAAAGAAAAGCGCATATTAGTTATTACAGACTTAAGTTTGACTTGAAAATTTATTAATATCACACTAGGGACAAAATGATCTCATGTTTTCTTATCTTGGAGCAATCATATCTGTTTAATACTGTTTTAAAACTGAAAGACTTTGGACTGGCTTGCAGACAGCATTCGCAAAACAAACAAAACACTTAAAATATTGCGTCTCAAATCAGCAGAATTCTCTCGAAGTCTATTTCCTCAATCATATTTACTTCAGATAAGATTACTTTAACTTGCATATCATGTCTTAAGATTAGAAAGATATGTGTTTAATAAACTAATGAGGAACTTATCTTAGTATTATCATAGTTAGATCTGTTTATAATCCAAACATTGAGGAACGAAGTATTTGCATTCAGATTACACGTGGGAACTGCTGTAAACAACAGCTATTCTAACCCGGATCATAACGACTTTATCTTCGCACTTGATTGGTTGCACAACATTCTATGAATACATGGCGAATCAATTATTGGACATGTTTGTTTAATTTGTCATGATGATGTGTGAAATGAAAGGTTATCGTGAGTTATGAGATGGATGTTTAGTGATTTCCATTTTGAGATATTTGTGACGAAGTTTGAAGAGGACTGAGAGCTTGGAATGGTAATGGAATTGAAGTTCAGACAGGTTTTAAGGTGTGTTTTGAATTGCGTCACCTTCACTACTAGTTTCTATGAAATTTCGAGCCCGCAGTGCCACTCCAGCTTGGTCGGCAATTGACTGTATCTTTAGTTAGTTGAATAAAAGTTGTTCATACAATTATTATCTCCAACAGAAAAAGTCGGCGTTTCTTCATAGGTTTTTATAGAACAAAAGCTAGTCTAGACCATAGAACTACCACAGCGAAGAGGTTTCTAAAACTATGGTCTAGATCTAGACTCTATGTGCGATTATGATTCAAAATTACGTCAAAAAATTATTGCACTTGCAAACTTAACCTACACGTTAATTAAACCAAGAATGACGTGCATTTTACATAACTCTACATAAATCATATTTTTCCTGCAATTAAACGACTATGAAACATATAACATCCATTTAACTTCAACTGAAACCATTTAACATATACTTGTTATACTGAAGTTACACATTACACAACCATAAAATACTGTAAGCGTTTGTGCTCCGTGCCAAAATGTAAGACGTCAATGAAATGGTAGACATAACTAACATTTAACTATACTTGTTACTTCCTGCTGATTTCCTCACGTTTTGGACTTAATATATTATACTTTTGATATGTTTCCTTGAAGTCATCAAACTAACTTAAATTATAGGGTTATGGTGCGTTTTCATTGAAGGGGAGTTGTGCTGAACTCAATCAACCAAGCACATCGCTTTGAAATTGTCAAACACGCCATTAGCCGCGTACCCACCTAGCGCACAGGCTCGCGCGGCAGCCTCGGTGTCCAGATCGCGAGCGATGGCTCCCGAGGCAGCCTCAGTAGTTTTGTTCAATTTACACGAGGCCGCCTCGCGAGGCAGGCTGAGCCATCGTAAGTCCGCGAGTATTCGAAATGGACAGTCGTGTTTATTCAGCTGCAGCTATTTTCCTAGCTTCGCGCGCGAGCCAAAACATAACCAAGTCATACGTTAATCCGAAGGCAAAACATAAGTACATACTTATGGACTTATATTGAGGACAAATATGTCTGGAGTCAAATTCCTAAACCAGCAACACAACCTGAATTTGACATGTAATCTATACTTACGAGTATTAGTACATATTAAATTGTATTATACCTTGATTTTAAAAAAATAACCAGCAGAGTTTCTTGCCCATTCTTCTCTGCTGATGTTCTTCCGAATGGGTGGTACGTTCGAAAGAGCTTCTATGGGGGCAAAACTGAATAAAAATGTTTGACTTTGACTTTGACTTAATGGAGTAAGTTAATGGTCAACTCTGGTGTCCAAGTTTTTAAAGCGCCTTATTATTTCCGTGTTATGAACTAATTAACGAATAACAGGTAATAAACATAGGTTTATAAAAATATCTACATATATTAACAAGATTGAATGATTAGTCAATAATTAGATTGATACCGACACTAATCGGGTGACGTGGAGATAACATTAAAGTATTTGTTTTACATTCTATTTATAAAATCATGACATTATGATTTGATTAATACAATAATGATTATTTAGCATCTACTTGCATTCTACGTCCAAAGTACACAAAACAATTAACCTCTTTGATATAAATTATAATCTACACTCGTACGATTAAAATAAAGCTGAAATTTTTGTTTGTTTGAACTCACTATACTTACCTGTAAACTAGGACATTACCAGTCGGATTGGTATTATATTTTTAACCAAATTCTAAAAAGGAAGAGGTTTCTCAATTCGTTCGTATTATATCCTTTTTATAGTATTTTCATATCGAAATAACTACGAATACGCGGGTCAAACCGCGGGGCGCTGCTAGTGATATTATAACCAAATGTACCAACTTCACTCGTACTTTATACTTAGACTAGCTGTGCCCCGCGGCTTTACCCGCAGCGCACCCGTGGGAATTTAGGGATTTTTATTTCTTATTATCCTATTCCTGACTAAGATAATAAAAATAAAAAAAGTCATTAAAATCGGTCCAGCCGTTCTCGAGTTATAAATGGTGAAACTAACACGACTTTCTATTTATAGATTACAGAATACGTATTACTTTTTAATCACAATGAATTGAGTCTTTTGTTTTGCAAATGATAAATGTATTGTTGTGTTTGCAATCGTACGTTATGATTTATGTTTGTTATTCGGAATATTCATTTTATGAATGACATTATTGTTTGAGGTTCAATAACTTTTATCCAAGGTTTTTAAACAAAATACTTGACAATGAAGATTAGGACAATCACAAACTATAGTCCAGTTATTAATCTATAGCTATACCTACACTGTCTCATCCAACGCCATTCTTAGCCAGTGTCATTTTTAAAGAACACTCTAATAGACGAAAAAGTCTATGATATGTCTTGTCTAGATGTCCAAACCAGGGCCGGATTGAGATCCTCAGGGCATTTGCACTCACCTAGACATTGACACTGTACTCTGGATGGAGGAGGCCCTACTAGCCTTTATTAACTACGGATAAATCCGGGCGTGCTCCATAAACGAGACCCAAAAAAAATGCCGACCGAATTGAGAACCCCCTTCGGGGGTTAAAGTCGGTCGAAAACTAACCCAACCTTAAAAGTATATCTAACTTAACTAGAGAAAACGTAGTGTATTCATTAGTTATTTTCGAACCTAACCTCAAAACCCTTACCTTTTCTAACCTACCCGTTCTACAGCCCGATGACCTATTCTAACCTACCCGTTCTCCCCACAGCACGGTGAGAGCGAGTACAACGTGCTCGGCCGCATCGGGGGCGACGCGGCGCTGTCTCCCCGCGGGCAGCTGTACGCGCGGGCCCTCTCTGACCACATCAACGTGTACGCCAATAGAGAACCCTTTGCCGTGTGGACCTCGGAGCTGAGGAGGACTAAGCAGACGGCAGCGGACATCAGGGCACCGAAGAGGGCGATTCGAGCGCTTAATGAACTTGATGCTGTAAGTTGTGTTTTGTTTTATTATTATTTGTTTAAACGGGAACTTACGTACGCGGAGGCTACTGTTGAGAGTTCCTCAAAACGTTTCGGTCACATTCGGTGACCTTCATCAGGAGGTGGGTGACGCGCTCGCGACAGCGTCTCTTCCCGCAATGCCGGCCGCCCGCGGCTCGCGCCTCGCGTGCGCAGAGAGCTGCTGTTGTGGTTGTTGAGGTGGGGGTTGCGCACGAGTGGGCTCGTGCTGTATAGGCGAGAGAGTTTTCACGGAGTTGTCCGTGCTCCCGGAGTCCGTTATATGTTGTTTTATAACTTACCATCTTTTTCATACGCGCTCTTTAACTACAACACTGTTAATATTTTTTTGTCTCTGTATATTAAGTTATGTCGGAAAGGGATAAACTATTTGACAGCTAAATTGCTGTTAATTGGCGTTTTTGAATCAGGCCCCTAGTGAGTACATGAAAACACTTGAAAACGATGATCACCGCCGTCAGTTTTGAACTAGTCTAGTCTTGGATCGTGGAAGTCTTTCCACTGCAGTTTAATATAACTACATATTTAGCATAAACTTAATAACTGTTTACTAACTACATATGACAGTAACATGGAATACCTCTCAATATTATCAAGGCACTTTATTTATAAAAGGCTCGAACAAAACAGAACATCAAGCGCAGCACATGGTTATCAATCCATTATCGTGTACCTAATGGCGCGATGTTGGTACTTAATCAAGTAATTATTATTAATATATTCCTTTTTTATCTTAAAAGTAGATGCTCCCATACAAAGGTCATTTTCGTTTTTTTGCAACGGATGATGAAATTACACAACCCATTTTTAAATACAATTTTTATGAGCAAGACCACTTATCTTTCATGGTACATATTATCATAGCTGGGCACCGTTAATCAAATAGTTAACTTCGTTAATCGTTAATCCGCTACAAAAAAAGTTAGCTTCGTTAAGCGTTAAAGCGTTGCATTTCGGAAGAATTAACGCAAGTTAACGTTAATCGTTAATCCGTTAATATGTGTAAAATTGCATTTTTATATCGTTGCTTTAGTGAACATATACAACTTGTTGGAAAAATAACTTCGCAGTTTTCTCGCTCGCACGTGCCGGCAAAATATATCTAGTTTTGTTTTTGTTTCACGCGCTGCCACGCGCCGCCCGGCACTTGTCATTCGTTTCATACTTGTCTGAACCTGTTTTTCGCGCCCGCCGCGGTGCCGCGCCGTGCGGTAAATAGTAGGCATTAGATTAACGATTAACGGACTTCTGCATATTAACGGAAGTTAACGTGTCCGTTAACATTTTTAAAAGTTAACTTAAAAGTTAATTCGTTAATCAAAATGTTAACTTCGTTAATTAACGATTAACGGATTAACGAGTTAATGCCCAGCTATGCATATTATGTAGTACATACCTAACCTATAAAGATGTCTGAAGTCATATTCTGCACCTGCAACACAATCTGATGTTTGTTATGTAATCTATTCTATACTTATAAGTTATAGATTGTATTATAAACCTTATTAAAAAAATGAGTTTCTTCCCCATTCTTCTCTGCGGATGTTCTTCCGAATGGTACATTCAAAAGAGACTCTGGAGTCAAAACTGAATAAAAATATTTGACTTTGACTTTGATATATTATTCAAGTTAATCAATATTTTATTCCCTTAATCAACAACCAATATACCTACTACAATACTCTATAATATTCTACACTGAACCAATAAATATCTATCATCAGTGAATGAGAGAGAAAACTGGCTCTATAAAAAGAAAGAATCTCCTACCTATAAGGTAAACAATGCAAAATGGCACACAGATCATTGCTTTACTCAGTCTCACACATTGTATAGTGAAAATCTATCTATATATATAAAATTCAAAGTCCTGACTGACTGACTGACTGATTGATAATCAATGCACAGCCTCAACCGCTACACCTAGAAACATGAAATTTGGCAGGAAGGTTCCTTAAGTGGCGTAAGTGCACACTAAGAAAGGATTTTCGAAAATTCCTACGGGAACGGGCTCAACGCGGGCAAAGCCGCGGGGCGCTGCTAGTCTTCTATATTACTAGTTAATCAATCAAACTGAGTTGGTAACGTCTCATAAAAGCGACACACCCACAATTCGTGAAATAAAACAAGCATGTGAACTTTCGTCTGCCAAACCAATACACATTGAGAGCCACGTGTACCTATTTTTACGTGCATTATTATTCTAAATGTGTCACATTCACGTAATAATCATTGACATTGAAATGGAGAAGGTATCCGTTCATTGACATTCTAATCTGAAACTGCTCTGTTACTAAGGCATATCGTATGATTTCGTATCGCATAGTAACGTAGCGTATGCGTTACTAGGCGGAGGGTTGCCATAAAAATGTTTAAATTAATTTTATTGAGAATTTTTGACCTTGTGAAAGCTTTTTTCAGCTATAATAATAGGCATTCTGAGCTTTTTGTGGGTTTAGTTTCATTTTATGCGACAATCGCTGACACTACAGTTAGATTGAAAAATATTTTTTGTTTACTTAGGGTAACCTCATTCAAGAGAAATGTTATAATAAGCTTCTTTTCATACCGAAGTTCCTAAAGGAACGGGTACAAAGCGGGTAAAACCGCGGGGCGTTTGTCTGCTTCTCTAAACATATGAGTTACCTTTGTGCCATACTTGAAACAGGTAATCAAACTTTAAAGCACTTTCAAGCCTATAATAAAATGATATTTAAATTGTTAAATCGTAAACTAATCAAGTCTAGACTCGAGTAATATTTAAGGTAAATACAAAGTAAGGTCCGACCGAAACTGGTTTTCCAGCCGAAACCGAAACCGAAACCGAATATTCGGCCGTGGCTTCAGTTTCGGCCGAAACCGAAACCGAAACCGAAACTCACGTGGTCAAGTATAAAATTCCGTAAAATACTGAAATTTTGTGCATTTTACCCATTATTCTGCATTAATTAGGACATGAAATAAAAACACAGTAAGTATATTAATTTTGTTGCATTTTTTTTTTAACCTGTATCGTCCCACTGCTGGGCAAAGGTCTCCCCCAAACGCTTCCAACCTTCTCTGTTCTTTACGGTTTCCCACCACTCGCTCGCTGTCGAAGGAGACAAGGTCATCCTGCCAGCGTTTCCTCGGCCGTCCGCGGCGCCGCGCTCCGCTCGGGGCCCACTGGGTGGTGATTTTGGCCCATCTCTCGGGGGCCATCCGCGACACGTGCCCCGCCCACTCCCATTTCAGCCGGGCAGTTTTGGTACCGACATCGGTGATGCCGGTAAGTGAACGCAGCGTGGTGTTGCGCACTCGGTCGACTCGTTTTAGTCCGAGGATGCTGCGTTCCATCGCCCTCTGGCAGATCTTGAGCTTGGATTTCTGGAGCTCTGTTAAAGACCATGTCTGTGCACCGTAAGTTAGGACGGGCAGGATACACATGTCGACGAGTTTGCGCTTGACTGACATGGGAAGGTCGCCCTTCATGTGCTCTTTCATGGACCAGTAACTCTTCCAGGCATTGTCGATCCGGCGATCGATCTCTCGATCTTGCCTGTTTTCGAAGCTTGCTAACTGGCCCAAATAGATGTAGTCGTCGACATATTGAATATCCTGCCCATCTACCGTAACCTTACGTCTCGTGCTGTTAGACATAATTTTAGTCTTCGTCCTATTCATTTGAAGTCCAACCTCAAGACATGCTGTGCTAAGCTCTTGAAGCATTTCCTGTAGCTCGTGGGCAGTGGGGGCAAAGATGGCAATGTCGTCCGCAAACCGCAAATTTGTCAGGCGTTTGCCAACCATTTATTTAATACATTTATTTAATATAATACAAAAAAATATTAATAATATTTTTATATTGAAAAAAAATTAGTTCTCATAGCAAAATGTTTATCAGTTATCAATAAATAATCGAATGATTTATTGTAACTGTTTCATTAAATACTACGTATTGTTATTTTGAAATCATATTAATGAATACTTTGGTTTTTATTTGTTTGTATTTAGAAGTTTAGAAGAAAACTCTAAAAATAACCCTAATACAGCAAAAAATACATCAATAGGTCATCGGAATGAAAAACAAATCTTGAAATAAGTTTACCTACACAACATTTCACATTTTTATTTACAATCTCGTTTTGACATGTGGCTTGATTTGTTAATAATAACAAAACAAAGTTACTGACTCAATATTTAACTATATAAATCATTCAAGTACAGAAACGAAACAAAAACTTACATGTAATCAGTTCCACCAAACAAAACATAACCTCTAAAGAATGTTTGCGTCGGGCGATAACGCACTGACTAAGTTGGGTTGCTACAGAGCTATCCGAACGGCGCACGACAATTCCCGAACAGGGCCGCCAGCGCCCGCCGCCAGAGCGTTGCCGCGAGAAACGAAATTAGGCGAGCGTGCACGACAACTACCGAAATCAGTTTCGGTTTCGGCTAAAGTTTCGGCCAATTTTGGGCCGAAACCGAAACTGCCGCCGAAACTTGATTTTTGGCCGAAACTCGGCCGAAACCGAAACCGAAACCGAACTTTCGGTCGGACACTAAATACAAAGTAATTAAATGTTATGTAATAAGAATTACCTAATACCTAGGTAAAGTTGGGTAAGAAGCGTGTAGTGATGTGTTATGAAACTGATAATATTGTCAAGAGCGCACTTACTAAGTAAGATTGATTCTATTTTCTCAAGTAAAGTATGTTCAAGTGGGCAAATGGCCAGTTTACAGACTGCCTAAGGCCTAAGGCCTCTTGACATGGTTTACCGATTGGAACAACGTGGACCGACATTAAACATGCCCACCAAATGACGTATAAAACTACAATAAGTTGTAAACAATAATGTACCTAATACTAACAAGTAACAAAATTATGTCACTTTAGTCGAGTATATTTCGTAACATTTGTGAGTTATTTAACGTTTGTTTAACGAAGTGTTATCTAATCTAAGCTACATGTTATAAATACTCGCTCGCACATTCTAATATTACTAACCAACCAACATTGTTGTTTTATGATATTATGATTATGTGACAATAAAATAAAACAGTTTACAATGAGAATTACACTTTCTTCTTAACTCAAACTGTGGAAGAGGGCATAGAGTGAGGGCACTCGAGTAGTACAGATACACGAAGCATATGACAGTTGCCGGTTTTTTGTGTAAACATGGCAACAACGAGACGCATTGTCTGTGCTATAAAAAAATTAAAAATAGCCTATAACTTTCCCGGTGAAGGTTATCCATTACAAAAAGGATTATTCAAAAATGACAGTTAGGTAATTTACCTCTTTATATATTTTATTACGTAACCACGCTGTCCCTCGGCTGGGTAAAGGTCTCCCCCAAATCCTTCCACGTATCTCTTTCCATAGCCACCTCCTTCCGATCCTAATCTAAAGTCCAGCTCTTTATAATCTTATATATAAAATTCTCGTGTCACAGTGTTCGTTCCCGTACTCCTCCGAAACGGCTTGACCGATTCTCATGAAATTTTGTGATCATATTGAGTAGGTCTGAGAATCGGCCAACATCTATTTTTCATCCCGAAATTCCCGCGGGAACGGGTACCGTGGTTGAACTCCTCTGAAACGGCTCGACCGATTCTCATGAAATTTTGTGTGCATATCGGGTAGGTCTGGGAACCGGACAACATCTATTTTTCATTCCGAAATTCCCGCGGGAACGGGTACAACGCGGGTGAAACCGCGGGGCGCAGCTAGTATTAGTATAGATTATTAATATACACCCTTCCTCCTTCCAGGGTATATGCGAGGGCTTGACCTACGAAGAGATGCAGGAGCGTTTCCCCCAGGAGTTCGCGTGGAGGGACCAGGACAAGCTGCGGTACCGCTACCCGTGGGGCGAGTCGTACATCGACATCATGACGCGCCTGCGGCCCGTGCTGTCGGCGCTGGAGGACGAGCACAACGTGGTGGTGGTCGGCCACCAGGCGGTGCTCCGGTGCATGCTCGGGTACTTCTTGGATGCTAAGCTTGGTGAGTTACAAAGCTTTATTTCATTTAAAAAAAGAAGTTCCCCGTCACTATTGGTCGGAATCTTTTAGTGTTTTTCTATAAGGCTATGAAACGATTGACAACCATGTTCAGTAATGCCAGGTATTGTCCAAAGGGCAAAAAACAAATCACCATTTCAATACTACATATATTACAAAGTATCTGGAAAGAATATTATTCTGTGAAAACACACATAGCAAGTCGCTTATGAAACTCTTTTCTCAACCGCTTCTTTCTCAAACGTTTACCAATGTTAGCCTTAACCAAAACTCTTCACCATATCATAGACGAATCTATAAAGATATTTCAACGTAATTGTAATCCTCCTGTTTCCAGACGAACTCCCGTACATGAACATCCCGCTGCACACGATCGTGAAGCTCACCTCCTACGGCTACAAGTACAAGGTGGAGATGATCAAGCTGCCTGTGGACTGCGTCGATACACACCGCAAGCAGCCTAAGGTATGTACACACCCTAATTTAGAACCTATACATAACAATAATTACTTTTTAACGATATTTGGACATTTACTACAACTTTTCTACTTTCCTTGTTAACCTTAGTTGATGATAAACAGAACCTCAAGATACTTATTCTCTACATAATCGGAATACTTATGATCATTTCGTGTTACAGAACTGCTCCATCAGCCGCACCACAGCGGATGCTCTGGTGACTGTCCCCTCACACTACGACACTCTCCCGTCAAACCTCTGGCAGAACAATGAAGCACAACTTTAGACAACACACCTTAGGCCTTCGAGGGCCTACTACCGCATCAGCATTAGACCGAGACCATGAAGGTCCAAGGTTGTGAAAAACCAGAGACAAACCATGGAAACAAAGTGTTTCTATGTATCTCTGAAGAAAGAGAACCGTGATAAAAGTACATTCGGAAAGATTCCCTTCCTAAAACAATATGGCGGTGTGCGCCATCTTTGTTTCCAATATGGCGGCCGCCCTAGCTCAACAGAGTTCGTGCAAAAGGAGTGTATTGTTGTTTGTTACAAATAAGACTGATAAGGATCATACTTGATGCCTATTCAATTATTGTTGCTACGGATTTCATCCAAGATTATCATAATAATTGTGTTCGTTTTGTTTCATAATCTTGTCTAGATGTTAAAATATAGTTTTGTAGTTGCATGGATCTAAAATAATTTTGTATAAGTTATATTTAGTTGACTACAACGGCTTTGCTTTAGTTTTTCAATTGGATATGGTGACAAAATCTTTCGCATTTATTTACGACTATTTTTAAGGAAAATATTCTTTAGTTATTAGGTTTTAAAGTCTAGTTTCGTATGATTTTGTTGTAAGGGAAAGCCGGGGTGTGTAGCAATGGCCGATTTGCTAACCTACGTTAAAATTATGTTTAATTTAATCTCGTAGTAAACGTTTTAAAACGGAAAAGTACTTATTATTAAACAAAAATAAGGGAAATCATGAAGTATCCTATTAAAGGACAAATATATTGTTATTTTTAATAAACTATGGATAAGTTGTAGTAATAGAAGATACTGTTTCAAAATTGATTAGGGTTTTATTAAATATAGATCTGTTAGCTGTAATTAGCGAGAAATGACAAATATTCTGCATGATTTTTATAATAAAGTAATAGATTTATTAAAAATGTATATTATGCTTTTTTATTTTGTGATGAAATAATCACTTTTGCTCCAATTTCACCTTCTTTACCAACTACTCTAACCTACTTCAGAATAGGAGGAGGTTTCTCAATTCGACCGTACCTATATATGTTTTTTAACCATGCAAGTTCTGTATATAGATAAGTAAAAAAAATCACAGTCCTTAGTTACACCACATTTTAACCCAAATGCCACAATTTACCTCTACCAAAACACAATTTTAGAGCTTAAACTTGCAGCACCGCACAGTTTTACCCGCGTTGTGCTCGTTCCCGTGGGTATTTCGTTGTTTTTTATACACATAAACCTTCCTCTTGAATTACTCTATCTATTTAAAAAAACCGCGTCGAAATCCGTGCAGTTTTTGAGTTTATCGTGAGACAGACAGACAAACGCGGCTTTGTTTTACGTAGTAATTAAAACTAAACGATTAAATTAGCATCAAATTAAAATTATTAATGAAATACAGGTATAATATCAAACATAAACTAATTAAGTAAGTGGAAACAAATTGTCAATTTAATTGTGTAATAACAATAATCAATTGTCCTTACGCAAATGGAAAGTAGCGTTTTAAAACCAGATTGATCTCGACGTAGCTGCATGTAAAACCGGTGTATATGAAGGTTGATTGTATGTAAATACTGTTGAGCAATATACAGATTATCATGTCTTAGTAACATGGTTACATAACCTTATATCGATCAATTAAATCGTGACAATGTGATGTTGTTAAGAGATAAAGTCTTGGTATAAATATCTATGAAATGAATCTACACTTACTAAATGCAAGGTAAAAACGTTGATTCATTTGCTTGCCTACAATCCTGTACTTTCCAAATGAATTTTTATATTGTGTTAAACATATGTAGGACATTACTTATTGGTAGTGATGATGTAAGACGTTTTATTGACTAAAGCATACTATAGCGTTGCTGATTACATTGAGGACAAATATGTCTGGAGTCAAATTCCTGCACCAGCAACACAACCTGATGTTGACATGTAATTTATACTTATTAGTATTAAATAATATCCAACAGAGTTGTTTGCCCATTCTTCTCTGCAGATGTTCTTCCGAATGGGTGGTACGTTCAAAAGAACCTCTATGGGGCCAAAACTGAATACAAATATTTGACTTTGACTTTGAACATTACATGTAGGGGGTTTTCAGTGGAAAATGAAACCTCTTTTCCATAAACTTGATATTTTGCTCTTTTAAAAAAACCTGTAATTTTAAAATAGCTCCACTATAAAGAAAACGATGTTACACTACCTACTCAATTTGATATTAAAAGTACACATAGATATAAAGTTAATTAATTTAATTACATTTATTATAAAACTTCAACAACCTTCGCGGATAACGTAAACTGCGAATTATATCCGAAATTCTTTTTAACACGCTTTTATTAGCTTGGCCTGTATGTACGTACGTATGTAATGGAATCTTTGAACATCATTTTCATCAACTTCCAGAAGTCTGATTAATTTGAAACTTTGCATACGTATCAAGGACCGATGACAATGCAATAATTTAATAACAGTTTCCCATTATCCTTAATGGATTTGCCAGATTTACTAAAAAATTATTACTTCATATAAAAGACATCAACGGGCGCTCGCTGTGGGACGGAACGGGAGTTCTGTTTTATTTTACTAAATAGTACCTACTAGACACTAACAGCGTCCTGTGGTTTTCCCGTGATGGGCCCGTTCCCGTGGGAATTACGGGATGAAAAGTTGCATATAATGTTATGCTTACTAAAAAATAAAAAATAAAATTATAGTTTAAAAAAACTAAAAATAACACGCTTTTATTGCAAATTTAACTAAAAACTAGAAAATAATTTTTCTCCTCAAATCAAAATTATAATAAAATTTAAGTTGTAACACAATGATTCAATTCAGAGTAAAAAGCGTGGGGTGCTTAATATTTTTAAATATTACAATCATCATTGGTAACTATCTATGAGACTTATGAGAGGATTAGTTATGAACTACAGTAAAATGCACCCCACGCTTTTTACTCTGAATTGAATCATTGTGTTACAACTTAAATTTTATTATAATTTTGATTTGAGGAGAAAAATTATTTTCTAGTTTTTAGTTCAATTTGCAATAAAAGCGTGTTTTTTTAGTTTTTTTTTATATTACGTAGAAAACTACATTGTATCAAACTATTTTAGTTTGGGTATTCCCAAAACACCGGTAAAATAAAACTTTGATTTTAGAAAAAAAAACGTGAAGTGTTTCAAATTACCCCTACCTGGTTTCGATGGGGTAATTCCACGCATTAGGTTGCTCAATTCAGCTTCAATTAAAGTCATAGTTTTTACTCTTTAAATTAATAAAAACATGATTCATTATCTCTGGTAAAGTCAACGTCATTCTGTTGACAGGTGCGCTGATAGTTAATCTAAGTTAAGCTGTGTCTATGTCACTGAGATGATAAAGGAATAACGTTATGGATATTCAAAGGAATCAATCACTTTATAAGTCGGAAATATCTAAAAACCGGCTGACACGATTCGAGTCTAACCCGGATAGTATGTATGTAATCCAGAATCCTGATATTGGTTTGCAGCGGATGCACTCGGATAAAGTGACATACTCGTACAGTCAGAGCCAAGGACATGGAAACTGTATGCCCGTACGTTCTCATCGCTCGTCCTTTGCCATGGATGGGCATCGCCAGGGGGAATCAGGGGGATCTTCCCCTGTCAGAGTCCCGAAAGCCTCCTCAATTTTATTTCAACTTCATATATGTATCTTTATATAATAAAAATTACGTGTCACGTTCAAATCACGTGTTAACAGATTTTAAATTTGATTTGCGCACTGTGTGCAATTTGATCCAACTTGAAATTTGGGATACTTACTTACATCTCAATTTATGGTAATTAGGGTGGTCCATCCCTTAATTTTTAATGGTCTATATTTTTGATAAATACCCCCCCTGTAGTTCATTTTCCCATTTCTTCCATTATTCATCATTCCTTCCTAGGTCCCTTCCCTTCTTAGGTCATTAGGTCGCCCCTCCTCTAGATCACCAGGCCTCAAGACCTGCCCCTCTTGGCCACAGTTTAACGACGCATAAGGAGTGTGTGACTTACTGTCAACCACTTGTTAACACTAAACAAACTAAATGACGTCAACTTATCTATATTTAGAAAGATAAATATAATAAAGGTATTTTTAAACGATGACCAACTAACACATTTTTTGTTCCCATTGAAGATTAGCCACGTTCCGACTGCCTTTTGTTCAGGTAAAGAATTGTCTATTTAATTTCGATGACAAATTGTCATTGAATTATTGTATAGTTAAATTCTTCTTACTGATTACTAATATACATGTGAATGTAAGTTTGTTTTTTACGCTTCCACTCCAAAAATGCTGAACTGATTTGAATGAAATTTGGTACACAGTTAATCCAAAACCTGAGAAAGGACACAGGCTACTTTTTATTCCGAAATTCCCGCGGAAACGGGTACAACGCGGGTGAAACCGCGGGGCGCGTCTAAGAGGTTTAAAATCTTAGTAAGATTATAACCTATATTACGGGAAAGTCATCCAAATCCGTTCAGTAGTTTTTGCATGAAAGAGTAACAAACATGTACATCCATCCTCACGAACTTTCGCATTTATTATATTAAGTAGTAGGATTATGTGAAATATTTATTCCATAAATGGTTGACAGCCGATTTTTCTGATCATACTTAGATATAGATAAATATATAAGATGGTCGAGTGGAAACTTGATCGTTTGTTTTGATAATGGAAGAATCGTGTCATTTTGCGGACGCTAACAGAACTGGCCTTGATATAAAGTTCATTTAAGTAATTCCAGCCAGTTTCATACTTAACTATTACTAGTTACTATTTATTAATAGTTACCTAGGCAAGCTAAAGTTATTAATAAGGCTTAAAGTTATTAGTTAGGGTTAAAGTTATTAGTTAGGGTTAAAGTTATTAGTTCGGGTTAAAGTTATAAGTTAGTTAAAGTTAATATTTGGTTAGGTTCCACAATGTGACGGTGACAGTAACTTTGCCTAGACACTGTCGCTCGTTCCTCACCACCGCCGTGGCCCGTTTAGGTTAGGTTGGTTTTGATTGAACTCCACTATAACCATACCACTTAGGGGTCATAATCTCTTTTAATACTATAATATGGAACCTTTTAATTAACCTTTGTTATTTTATAAAATCTATGCTCATATAAGCTTTAACCTGTAAAAATAAAATAGAATAGGTAATTCGGTCTTCTGTGAGCTATAAATAGGTTTGTAGCTTGAATACCGAATACCAGATACCGAATGCCGTAACTCGTAGCATATACATACGATTAGTGCATTTATTGTACTTATTTACAGATAACGACAACAAATCATGGGAAAGACCCGAAAACAACACCTGTATGATGGATGTAATTACCACTTCACAGAACACCGCTCGCTTTCATGATGGATATTAAAAACAAAACAAAAATAGTTATACACAATGTCGATGTATATGTTACGGCTAATACCCGAAGTGAGGCTACACCTAGTTTTAGCCGGTTAGAACTAGGTGCATATATATGTCATTTTAATGAAAAGAGAGAGTTTAAACATGAAAAAAAAAAATAACCCTAACCTACCGAATAGTAAGTAATTCGGTAGGTTAGGGTTATTTTTTTTTCATGTTTAAACTCTCTCTTTTCATTAAAATTACATACGGCTAATACCCGAAGTGCGGCTACACCTAGTTTTAGCCGGTTAGAACTTGGTGTAGCCGCACTTCGGGTATTAGCCGTAACATATATACACACACAAACCGCCGAAAACCATTTACGTTCTTAATTCAAATGCATAGGCATTGAGTTATATATACTAACGTAACTTAACTCAATATGCATAGACATTTAACTGATGTAAGCAGTAGACTTTCATGACAGAGTCAGCGGTTGGGTTCTCGTGAGATGTTTCTCACATCACAGATTTATCTTTCAATCAAATAGGACTGGTTCCTATCAATCAATCAGCAAGTCAACCTGTCGATCCGGTCGTTTCATTGATCAGAGAATATCGTAAGGCTTTAATGATTTCTGTTGCTTGATTTTGCTTTGCTTGAAGTTCATAAATATGCTATATTTACTCAGAATAATCTAATCTTCCATACATATGTTCGGTACTTGAACAAATTCTGCGACAGCAACTAGCGTATATTTTGAAAAAAGAACAAAAAAAACACAAGAGTTACATAATATTGTTCAATATTCTTTATTCAAATAAATTCTTAGTCACGTCACTTTTGGCAACCCGACCAACTTTTTCAAAGATTAAAGATGGCTACTTTTGTGATTTTACATGGATCATCCATTTTTACTAATCTATCATCCAATAAACTTCACCTACCCTCAACCAGGTTCGAGTGAACGTTCGCGGCCCTGGCTCACTACATGGATAGAGATCAGCCGACCTGGCGACCTGCGTCAAGTCCATTGTCATACAAATATCGGAGACGTTAAGGCGCGCACGTCTCTCGCGCACCGCCGGTAATAAATCGGTTATTGTTGAAAAAAAGCGTTAATTGAATCCGAAATATAAATCGGTATTGGTAGAAAAAACTGTATAAAATATATCGTTATTTATTATTAGTGAAAAAGTTTTGATATTTGTGGAAAATTTGTGATGGCGAATTTTTTTGGCGTTTTTAAATACATCAAGTTTTATCAATGGTGAAAATTAATTAGTGTTTGTGAAAAATTCAGCTAATTATCGAAAACATATCGTTCTAATATCAGTGAATGAATTTCATTGTGTGAGTGTTTACGCGATTACGAAGTTTAGTGGATTTCAGTAAGTAAACATTTTCGATAACAAATTGTTTGTCCCATTCCGACATACGCTATTGTCCATAGAGTAAAAATAGACAAAACATTTTATAACAGTGTTTTAGTTAAAGAACGTTTCAGATGGCGGTTATTGTTTTAATTACTCTAGAGTAAATTAGCTTGGCATTTAGATTAATGTTGGAATTAACTTAAACATGTTACATTATTTGTTAAACTAAGGTAAGTTAGAGTATGTTAGTGGCCAACCCTGGTGTCGGAGTTTTTAGACCGCCTAAAGACCACGCCAAGGTCTAACGATTAAAACAACCGGGACCGACTGCTTAACGTGCCCTTCGAAGCACGGTAGCGCTCAGATAGAAATGCCACTATCGGCCATCTATCCAAGTAGGAGTCGAGCTGCACGTAGCTTAACAATCGCAATGAACTACATCGCTTAGCCAAACTACGCCGCAAGTAATTATGTTCACTCATAAACATACGATTCATCTCACACCTGCCATAGATATTTAACAACAATAGGTATTTAAAACGGGAACTTACGTACGGTACGACGGAGGCTACTGTTGAGAGTTCCTCAACACGTTTCGGTCACATACGGTGACCTTCATCAGGAGATGGGTGAATAAATAATAATGACATTAACGTACGTTTCAATTATTAGTAAAATAGGTATTTATTCATTAAATATTGTTCTTACTACATATGTACTACGTACCAAGAATCTATTCATAAGCTAGTATATAAGTAAATACTTGTATGTACTTAATACCTATTCAATTTATTTAACTAATTCATACGTATTGGACTAAATCTACATCATAGTATCAATAATATACATAATACAACAATATGGGATCACAATCTTATGAAAGACTAGCAGCGCCCCGCGGTTTTACCCGCGTTGTGTCCATTCCTGTAGGAATTTCGGAATGAAAAATAGCCTATGTTACTCGTGGATAATGTAGCTTTCGAATGGTGAAAGAATTTTTAAAAACGGTCCAGTAGTTTTTTAACCTATTCATTTCAACCAAACAAACAGAGTTTTCCTCTTTATAATATTAGTGTAGATTCGCCGCTATATTTATAAACGATATTTAACATAAACAGTGTTTTAAAGTGTTTTGTCACTTTCGCTCTTTGACAAATAGCGTATGTCGGAAAGGGACAAACCATTTGATAGCTAAAGTGCTTTTAATAAGCGTTGATGAATAAGGCCCGTGGTAACTACCAAGTTACGTAATGTTATGTAATGTTATCCACCAAATTCATTGAACGTAAAGCTAAAGGTGTGATCCATCAACCAAATTAAACATAGCATAGCAACTAAGCGTAGCATAGGCATGTGTCATGATGACACATAAGTTTTAACTTACCTATAGATTTCTAACAGATCCTAGTAGGTATAAAACTATTTTATATATCTAGGTATAGGTAGTGCAGTCTATCTAGATACTAGATGATCAAGGTGACTGAAAATACTCAATGATACCTACCTAATTAGCTGGACGTACCAACAAGAAGTTAATTGGTTTCGAGGTACCTACGTTGTCACTACATAGTATAAAACAAAGTCGCTACTTTTGTCTGTTTGTTTGTCTGTATGCTTAAATCTTTAAAATTACGCAACGGATTTTGATGCGGTTTTTTGTAATAGGTAGAGTGATTCAAGAGGAAGGTTTATATGTATAAAAATTCCCGAAATTCCCACGGGAACGGGTACAACGCGGGTAAAACCGCGGGGCGCTGCTAGTAAACTATAAACACCGTTATCCTTATCAATTAGATATCATTAAGTTGATAGAGGTGTGTGAAGTAGGTTCTAAATACCACTTATAGCATACCTAGGTACTATCAAACTGTGAAGGACATTACGTAGTTTGGTAGTCATCCAGTAAGTACCCCCCCCTGTTACCGGTGAGGGGACAATTCGAAATTTATTCACCTCCTTAATGTTTTATCTGTCCCTATCGGTATTAGTGGGACAGATCAAACTATTTAATTCCTGTTTGTTCGTCTTATACAGATCGGAATAATCACTAAACCCTTTTCCTCAATGGAAGAAATAGTCTTTGGTTGAAATTCAGTCGTCATAGATAATTTGAACTCTCGTTAAAAAAAATGAATATATTATGTACTTACGTAGGTACATAGGTACATAGGTTACATTATAATAAGGTTTCGTTCAAACGACGTGCTTTTTAAAAAAAAATACGTTTTCCTCTGCTGTTAAAAAACCTAATATCGAATTGAGATTCCTCCTTCATTTTGAAGTCGATTAAAAAGTGATAAATAACGAATAATAAGCGGACATTATATTTAACTACTTAATAGAATATCTTAGTTAGTTAGTAGTACTTAATTCTAATTATGAATTCTTTGAATGTATGTATTCGAATGATGTCAGACGTCGTGAATTAACGAACCGGAACTTGAGCATTGAGTTCTTTGTTTACATTTTTGACAAATTGCCTTTTAGTTTGAAAATCGAACAAGTGTAAAAAAAACAATTATTATAAGAGGTTGAATACATATTTGTCTATGATCTTATAAAGTGCACAACGCGTGTCCACAACCAATAATTTAAATCGCTTAATACGCCCATATACGGTTTCCAATAGACAATGTTTTAATTGTTTACATTAAAAATCTAATAAACAAAACCATATGTTGCAGAATTCATGCAATAATAACGCTTAATGTTCTACAAATATGGTCGATATTATATTAATAAGCGAGTCGTCACATGGCCGCGAGCTCGTAACTCCTAATTAATGACGACTAAGTACGCATGAGATGTTCGCCTTGGCCAGAAACAAGACCCCAATTTTACCTACAACTTGGTGTAAACTGATTTATTTTCGTTGGGGTCACATCGAAGTAAATGTTTCGATTAAAACAATATTATGATAACTTACTCGTAGGTGCTTGTAGGTAGGTACTTAAGTAGACCATGTCGGAGGCCTTTGGGCGGTCTAACAACTCCGACACCAGGGTTGGCCACAAACCTACTAAAACTTACTCAAGTAAATTCGAAAAGGTTAGTAAACAACCACAGACCACACTGTGTGGTCTGTGTACCTAAACAACCCTGGTGTCGTAGTTTTTGACCGCCAAAAGGTTTTCAACGTGATCTAACGTAATGTTGTGTCACGGTGGTTCTTAATTGTACTTATTCATAAATTATTTTGTTCAAACAAAAACATCAATCGAAATTTACTTAGTAGCAGCCTTCGATCAACAATACGTTGTGTATTGTTGATCGAAGGTAGCAGCAAAATATCATTTACTTATGTTTGTTTATTTTTCGTTTAAGTAAGTTATGATTTCATGGCATTGCTTCAAGGCATCGCAAGCTTAATACGTAGAGTATGAAGGTTTGAAAATACCAACCTTATTATAAAGGCAAAGAATTTGTAGGTTTCATCCACTTTAAGAATTATTTTTTGTATCGGCAACATCTAAACAAGTTCAGAGGCACTTGATGTGCAAGAAGCCTTATTTCTTAACTCAACTTGGTGAATTATTCCGCACAAAATTATTCTCCCTTCATAGAATGGCAATCCCTGTTATAAGAGTTGCTAGGCAACGGGGTGTTTTTCTTATCATTATCAAACTAGACAAAATGTAAACCAACCTTCGTGCTTAGGTGATAAAGCTGTACTAACTATGGGTTACGATTCTAAGTACTTAATTAGGTAGGAACTTAAGTATTTTACTTAATAATGGGTAAGTTACCTATCATTATTTTTAGAAAACAGGATATCAATTTCAAGTTTTCTAATCACCTATTCACATAAGATTAGTTTAACGTATAGTAATAAATTATACGCAAAAAAATAGTAAAACATGTGTTTTATTGCTTTGTTATGTAAAAGATGTAAACAATAACGTTATTTAGTAGGTATAAAGTAAAAAATAAAATAAGGAAATGTTTAAAAGGTCAAATAAGATTATTCAAACAATGATTCTAAAATTAAATAGTAAAAAAGTTTGGTTTAGTGCTCAAAGTAAAGACTGTGACGTAACCCACAGCCTAAACTACCTAAATACTAGTCGACTACTTATACCTACCGATGATCTAAAAGGTATGTAGGTATTACCTATAAAATTAATATCTAACCTTGCTACTCTAAAATAAATAAATAAATTTTCTAATAAATCTGCCCCACTTGACAGTTTCACAGTCGACACCAGCAATCAAATGTCTGATTAGTGGGTTTAGTAATTAATAAAGCAATTAACCTAGAAAAAGATTTATGGGGTTAATTAGGTATAATACCTTTAAATTATTGTTACAGATATGAACGAGCAAGATCTTGCGGTAGCGAGGGCCCTCGCGGCCGAATCGAAGGAGAACTCTCCCGGCGGATCGCCGGGTCCTCTCAGGAAAACACCACTTTCTAAAGTAGCTGATAAACTGAAAAGTTTCAGGTAATTCTATTTTTTTTACCCAAAGAAACAAACAAGGTTTCAAAAAGTCACGACCGGATATACATAATATACAGATTTGTCCGGATAAAAATATTTAATCTGTAAGAGATATGTCAATTATATTCGTTTCTGTCACTGTCAGTCTGTCAAACTGGTATTAATCAAACGTCAACTGATTTGAATATGATGACAGCTCATTGTTATTTTATTTTCTTTTACGAAACCTAACCTTATTTTGAATTGGGTGGATTTTCTTATTTTCGAAAACAATTCGTAAAATACAATGTGCAGTGACTTTGTGAAACTTTAAAAATGATATCACGGGAATAATGAATAAACAGGTGATTGTTACCTCGAACATGGACATTAAAACTAAGCCAAAAGAAACTAAACTTCCTTCGACCAGCAAAAACCAGGCTCAGAGTCAAGATTCAGACGAAGAAAGGTATTTTATTTCATATTTGACAAGGATTTTCACACTTCTTAATTGTGGAATCGTACACACTAACATAGAACTGATATTTATCTCGAAATTATGATATTTTTAGTCATAGTTTTGATGACAAATTTGCGTCATTTAAATCTACAAACTATTGTTTAAAATTATAAAAGATGTTGATACCAAATAATCACTTATAGCTAATTAGATTACTTGTGTCGCCCAAGCATTGTCACATGCATATTATATCTTTCTTTAGGTCCCACCCTTAACTCATTTTATCTAGTTAGATAGTTAATCACTACACACATATTCCTGTCCTTCTCTTAGCACAGGCAAAAGTACATGAAAGTTGAGGGAAAGATCCCAAAACCTCCCCCACAATCCACACCTATAGATATGCCGGTGCCCTCACCTGAAACTAAAAGTGGGTATTTTTTTAAATATGACATCTACCTATAACTGTGCTTACTAGGCTGTATATTTAGAAACACTATAATGTAAACACAATCCTAAGCTAAGTGGTGCCATACCACAAAAATCTATTAAAAATTCGAACTGACTTTTGCACCAAAAATTTCAAGAATACCTACCTAGAAACTATATAACAATGTAGGGGTCATATTGTTATTGAAAATTCTTTAGTAACTTTAATAATACCAATGAGAATTTTCATTAATTTAATTCCAAATCTAAACATATCCATGTACTTATTGTTAAAACAAATTCAACAGTTTTCCGCTAGATGGCGCTAATAGTTTTATTTAACAACTTTAGCAAGATATCAAGAAATTATATGTACCTATTATGTCTTTTGTTAACATTTATTTTGTTATTTATTATTTATATAAAATTGAATAGCAATAAAAGTGCCTTGAACTTATTGAACTGAGGTGGACAACATTATTAATTTAAAATATCTGTACTATAAATTATTTGAAACAAATTAACAGCTTACTGTAAGGACAACCCATTGCATTCCTTTTTAACCAAAAATAATATACATAATTTGTACTTTTCTAAATAAATGCATGCATTAGGCATTCAATTGTGGAAAAGAAAGACCAAAATAGGACATTACATCCACCTTCATTATGTATACTAATATTATAAAGAGGTCAAATTTTTAATTTTGTTTGTATGTTACTACTCTTCGGAACTATTCATCCGATTCGAAATAAGGCTATTTTTCATCTCGAAATTCCCCCGGGAACAAGCACAACATGAGTTAAACCGCAGGGTCCTGCTAGCTAATCAGTTAATTTTTAATCTACGCTATTGATGAAGTATAGATGGGACCATTCTTTGGAGGGTGTCAAGCAATAAGGGGACTCAATACTCTAACTTACTAAAGAGGTCGGTAAGGATGTTGCTTCATCGAACATACTTAATATAGGTATGAATTTTACTGGTTTCTTATGTTTAAGCAAACAATACTATTTTTAATTGAAACATACGGACACTTCGCTTTTATTTAACACTAGCAGCGCCCCGCGGTTTTACCCGCGTTGTGCCCGTTCCCGTGGGAATTTCGGGAATTTTTATACATATAAACCTTCCTCTTGAATCACTCTACCTATTACAAGAAACCGCATCAAAATCCGTTGCGTAATTTTAAAGATTTAAGCATACAGACAAACAAACAGACAAAAGTAGCGACTTTGTTTTATACTATGTAGTGATTTTTATCTTTAAAGAGGCCGAAACGTCAGATAAAACTTTAAAATAAAAGTGAAGTGTATCCATAAACGTAGTTTCAATTCAAGACAAGAATTTTGGCAAGACCACATTTAAGAGAAATAACCATTGATTCGCTACGAAAAAGAAGACGAGAAAAGGGTAGTGGACTAGTGAATCACATAATATATAATATATATAATATATACCTGGACAAATTCACACACGGTTAATTAGACCCAAAGTAAGCTCTAAGCTTGTGTTATGGAATCTAATTAACTGATACTACTACATATACATACACAAATACTTTATAAGAATATATAATTGACACCCAGACGTCATCGCCAACAACTATGTCTGCACATATTGTTGACTCCGGGCGGGAATCGAACCCGCAACCCCCGACACAGTAAGCGCTCTCACTGCCACTGTGCCAACGGGCTTGTCACATAGTGTACGATCGTTGGATTGTCCGGTGTAGATTCTCCTAACCTTTATCCTTAACTGCAATTACAATCTTCTAATCCATAGAGTCTTTATAAACATTCCCATTGCGAAAAAACGTAATATAGGATAACTAGCAGCGCCCCGCGGTTTTACCCGCGTTGTGCCCGTTCCCGTGGGAATTTCGGGATAAAATGTAGCCTATAGCCTTCCTCGATAAATAGACTATCTAACAGTGAAAGAATTATTCAAATCGGTTCAGTAGTTTCTGAGATTAGCGCGTTTAAACAAACAAACAAACAAACAAAACAAACTCTTCAGCTTTATAATATTAGTATAGACTACGTACATTCACGATAAAACAGTTTTTTTTGTTGTAAATATTAAATGAGGTTATTCGTAATTGCAAAACACCTGTTATAAATTACGAGCTCGATAGATAGGTACGCTGAAAATACATATGAGAGATACATATGAGAGTTCATTGACGTAGTGACGTAAGCACTAGGTCTATCTAAATATGACACATAGTTCATATCATTATGACAACTGCTTGAGTTAACTATATTAAATACTAACAGTGTTACTATATTAAACACTGCTGGGTCCGCGGGTTCCTGTTTGTTAGTCTCTAGAGTCTAGCTTGACAGCTAGGACAAGGTAGGCTGCATTTTATTTAACTGCATTATGACTGCAGCAGTTTCAATCCAGTTAGTACGACTGCAATGAAACTCTAAATGAACTGCGCAGTCCGAATGCAGTCGGTGTGTCATGTGCATTTGACATGCAGTGCAGTTAATCTTTTAGGACTCTAGCAGAATGACTGCATTTCAATTAGGCCTCTACGCCCACTGTAGCGATCAATAGCTACACTAAAAAGTTATAGGTTACACCACGGCAACAGCATACCGTATTTTTTCATCCCGAAAACCCCACTAGAACAACAAAACGGCAGTCTGTCTGAAACGCCAAGCGCATTTACTTTCCCTAGCCAGTGTCTGCAATCTCATAAGGTAAAACGACTTTGCCCAGTCCACATGACTCATACTCCAGTATGTCAGGAATGGAGGAATGTAACAATTCGAGTCCAACGACTCTTGACCGACACCATGCTATTTGGATATTAAACTATTGCTAACGGCACGAAATGCGTCCAATAAACTTTGTAACCACCGCCCGATTGTGTGTTCAATTTTGATTAACGAGGTGATATTTCATTTTTAATTGTAGGTCAGTTTGTTCGTGGCAAAATTATTGTATGCGGTTTGTGACTTGTACAAACAGGCTAATGGATTTACGAGTACAGTCAGTGCTTGGTATTTATGGGTCGGAGCCTTATTTACGCCCTCATCAAAAGGTTTGCTGCATATTCAGTTCTAGATAATGAATGACATAAATCAAATTATGGTCTAAGATTAACATTCAAAATAGTCAAATTTCAGTCTAACCCAAATTATGTCTCAGTGTAACGGAAATAGAGTGGTTCCTTGATTGACCTTCTGTCATTCTCAAGATTTAAAGTCATACCTTCATTGACCTAGCTACAATTTACAGTTGTATTGTCTTCGATGCAACGCAAAACGGATTAATTGATTCGTTGGAAACAATACGGGGAAAATCCCCACAGTCGATTAGCCCCATCGAGACGGAAAAACATCGTGATGCCTAAACATTCATCCGGCATCTCCAATTATTATTCCTGATGGAATCAATAATAAGTTTTCTTAGGCATATCATCGGACCTCCTTGCTTGCACCTGCAAAATAAAAACAAATACTTAATCAATTACATGTTACTAGCAGCGCCCCTCGCTTTTACCCGCGTTGTGCCCGTTCCCGTGGGAATTTCGATAATTTTATACATATAAACCTACCTCTTGAATCACTTTATCTATTTAAAAAAACGCATCAAAATCCGTTGCGTAGTTTTAAAGATCTAAGCATACATAGGACAGACAGCGAAAGCGACTTTTTTATACTATGTAGTGATTACACTTTGATATCATTAACATTACCGTGATACATTCGTCCATGCGGTAAACAAATGATGTTTTATCAATTGAAAACACAAATGATTAGTGAATGCACGTCTGGTAAAATTAGGTTTTTGCGATAAGTTATCATTATTGGCCTTAATTAAGTAACAGGTATTACATTAACTGGTAGAGTCCTGCGTTGTCACCCGCTTCGCTCTTTAAGAATTCGTGATGGTTGCGATGTGATGGTTATTTTTAACTATACCTTCTAAATATATCATACTAGCAGCGCTCCGCTCACATGATTGCCCGAAAAGTAAGATGATTCCGTGCTTCGGAGGGCACGTTAAGCCGTCGGTCCCGGTTACTTTCTACGGATAGTAGTCGTTACATGAGCCATGTCAGAGGCCTTTGGCGGCTCAATAACTCTGACACCAGGATTGGTCTGATTGGCCATCCACTCGATGAAGAAAAAGCGCTCCGCGGCTTCACCCGCGTTGTGACCGTTCCAGTAGCAATTTCGAGATGAAAAATAGCTTATAATTCTCCATTGAAATCTCTCCGTTGTCTATCCATTACAATACTAATCATTCAAATCGAATTGGTAGTTTCTCGTGCGTTCAAACAAATAAAAAAATCAAACTATTCGGTTTTATTGTATTAGTATCGATAGATAGCCAATTATTAGATACTTATAAAAATCATAATTTATACCATAAATAAAAATGAATTGCTGTTCGTTAGTCTGCTTAAAACTCGAGAACGGCTGAACCGATTTGGCTAATTTTGGTCTTGAAATATTCATGAAAGTCCAGGGAAGGTTTAAACGGTAAGCAGTGAGGAAAAAAATGCAGGTGAAACCGCAGGGCATAGCTAGTATTAAATAATTATTAGTTAACTCCTGACATGATAGATAGCCAGGTTAATCTTATCAAATTAGCAGCTACTTTCAGAGTACCGCAAGCGGAACGGAAACACTTTCATTGCCTAGTGCAAAAGCTAGACCATTTCAGCCATCGCGCCATTAGCGAAATTAACGGACGGAACGTTTTAATAAGCCGGTAAATTGAGAAGACGAGTGAAAGTTAGCAGGATAGCATCAAGTGTTCGGATAGAAGAAAGTATTTGTACACTAATTTATACTTACCATTGGTTGGCGGAAGAAATTAGACTGTAATATCCCATTGCAAAGAAAGAAACGCACATAACTTGAGCCTTTTCAATCTTACTATTTAAACTTACGATTATTTAACTATTTAAATAACGGTATGTTTGTTTCAAGTGTTTACTAAATCTGACGATATTTAAAATTTAAAATCTGAGTATATTTAAAATTTAAAATCTGACTGTTAAAAATTCCTTTATGATTGGGAACATTAGCATCTTTTATAGTTGTTGCATACATTTCCTACTGCATTGAAAACAACTTCTACTTATATTGTCTTCACTTTTACTTATATTGAATCTCACTTCTTTCTTTGTATATGTTTAGATCTAATTATCATAGGTCATCGTTTTAAAAGCAAATAAAAACATAATCGACACACGCGAACAAGTGTACACATGCGATGCGCGCCCATGTTTATTAACTAACGAACATGCATAATCAGTTGTGTAATTTAATTCAAACCAGAAGATTTTACTAGAAAATTTAATGATAAAGATGTAAACACCTTTGTTATCGAAAGGTTATCGACTTTTCTCTAAATATTGAGTTATATCGACTTTTCTCGAAATATTGTATCGTATTCATCAAGCACGAAAGTGGCATAACCAACATAATAATGAATCAATTCAATTGTAATATAATTTACTATAGAGAATCATTAATTATGATCAACTGTTTAAAGAACATAATTCCGCCAATAACATAATTAATATTGCTAGCCATAATTGTTGAATGAGCCGATCTAATGCTTATCAGAATGCGTCAGAACCCCAGTTTTGATAAGCGTTTACCGTTTATTAATAGCTTCAATTTAGTGATTGACTTCGATAGGTGATATTTGATAGAATGGTTCGAGTTAAGTAGCCGATATGGTAATGTGATGTTGTGTATAGACGTGGTAATTTAGTATTCAAGTGTGGCCGCGTTTGGCGTGGTCGGGACCTAGTTTGCAGGCCGCCGCCGCCAGCCCGCCGCGCCGTCAGTCGGCCGGTCGCTCCTCGCGCGATCCCACGTACCGCACTCGGCCCACCAAACGCGATCTTTATAATTTCCGCACACCCAATAATTCACAATTCCCAACTCTCGCTCAGCCTTGCATTAAAAAACTTCATGTATTAAGTTTCACAACGCAGAAGGCTACAGCGGCAAAACATTGGTTGCGAAATTTTGCTTGTGAGCTTGCAAAGTGGATCTTCGTGTTGCGAAAAATATTGTTTAAATTTTGATTGTGATGTGTTAACTTTTACGACTAGTCGGTACAATGTTGTCTATGGATAATATGTGGTGTGGTTCTGAGAGTGAGTTGTCTTCTCTGCGGGTGTGCAAGGCCCCGGTGGACCGGCCGGAGTACCGCCTAACGCGCCGGAAGCCTTCCAAGAGCCTGATCCCGCCAGCTCTCCTGCACGCGCCGGATCCTCAGCCTAGGAGCCACCGTCGACGCAGGTCCGGCACTTGGCCGTAAGTGATACTCAGTATCACTTTTATTACTACTTATGTGTGGTGTTGGGTATATTGGTCTCGTCCAGGTTTTGGCGCTCTTTTGTTTTATGAATAAGTACGACTTCACTTTCATATATATACGTTTAGGTCTCGCAAATTTGATTTATTACTAGCAACGCCCCGCGGTTTTACCCCCGTTGTGTCCGTTCATGTGGAAATTTCGGGATGGAAATAGCCTATAACCTTCCCGTTGAATATGGCAATTCGTTACAAAATATAATTATTCAAATCGAATAGTCAGTTTCTGAGATTTGCTCATTCAAACCAAAAATCAAACTTTTCAGCTTAATTTTATTAGTTCGTTCCAGCTGTTTTTCAGAACAGCAAATACTTTAACCGTTTTATTACAAGGTTAAATCCCCTTATTTTTCGCCATGTTTAGAAAACTCATGTAATTTTTCAAGCCAAACATAGATATTGGTCACAGAAACGACATATAACCTTATCAATGGCTATTGAGCGGTATAGTATAACAGAAATCATGAACACCGACCAACCCAATGACCAAGTATATTACACTCACCGTAATGAAGCAACTGGATATTAATTAAAATATGTATTTCGCAATCCGTAAGATAATTAGTTAATCGAGTAAGATACGAATTCCATTAATGCGCCGGTCGTATGACTTGATTTAATTCAAGCAAACCCGGTCCAACTAGTTGTTTGTGTCGTGTCCCCAATGATTTCTAACCAATTACATTGTCGTTAAGTATGCTCTACTTTATAATTGTTGATGACCATTGGTCAAATTGGCCAATCATTTGTTTCTTCCTATCTGGCCAATTACTTAATTTTTGGCCAAATGGTTTCTTGCACGAAGGTGTATCACGCCATTTTTGATTAATTAGTTGTGTTTAAAAATTGGGTCACTGGGTTTTCCAAAAGTTTGCATTGAGTAACTTGCTTTCTGTGGCCTGTTTTATCTGCGTCCGACCCCTGCAGAGGTACAGACAAATGATGCTGTCAGTTGGGTTCACTTTTCTGTACAGATTTTCTTGATTTACTTCTGAATTTGATGCCAATTTCAGAAGTTTGGGTAACCTACCTAAGTGTCGTCACAAAACTCGGCCGAATGGTCAGTAAAGTTCATAGAACGTTTAATTGCTTAAATACTCGAATTTGTATGCATTTATACAAAACAGGTACCTAACCTACATGTTAAGATTTCGCAAGAATATTTTAGCTATAAACCTTCATCGCTAGCTTGCCTCCGATGTTACCTGTGTTATATTACAAACACTTTTAATTCAAAATGTTAACCGTAATATTTTATTTATATAACTCCCAAACCAAGTCACAATAAAAAGAAACGAATTCGAACACCCCTATTGGCGGCCTAGGATAAAAGCCTATACTAAAACATTAACTGCCTGGATATCTGTTTCAATATGCACTCTAATGTCAAGCAATTGCTGCAGGCAAAACAAGTTAAACTTTATTAATATTACCTACTTCGTTAATACTAATCCCCTTGCTTTTATAGGCCTGGTTGTAACTGTGAGCCCTCGTTCAGACCAAGGCATCATTACTAAGGTTTCTCCCAAGTACATCAGACCTTGGCCGACCCAGATGTGCTACCATGCGTACACCAACCTTCAGTGTCTTGGACTCGATGTTCGTCCACTAAAATTATTGGCAAGGACTTTTGTTTCTGATGGTACTTGATAGCCAAACATCGTTATGTGGTGATTGCTTTTTTTTTTGTTTAATTGTACTCAGAAGAGTTTGAGTACAATTAAACTAATATTATACATGCGAATGTTTGTGATGATGTACATATGTAATTCTGTCACGCAAAATTACTTGATGGATTTGGATTAAACTTTACAGTAATATAGGTTATACATCAGAATAACACATGTGATACATTTTGTCCCCAAATTCCCACTGGAATGGGTACAACGCGGGGAACACATTTTAATTCTCGATTGTAATATAGTGAAGTGACACAGTAAGTAATTTTATTTATACTACAGTATAGATTGTAGAAGTGTAAATTACGCTTACCTATATTAATATATGTAGATGAGTAAGTAAGCAGGTTCTTGGTATTTCAAGTTCCTTTTTTTCTATGTGCAATATAATAAAAAGGCTTAAGTAAGTGTAATAAAGACGTTGAAATAATAAAATAAGATTTAGCATAATTTCATCAAGCACAACACAATTATATTTGCTAACAAGCATACCTTTAAGTAATATTAGTATTAGGTAACGATTTTATATAGTAATACTAGCTGTGCCCTGCGGTTTCATCCGCATTTATTCCGTCACTGCTTACCTTTTAAACCTTCCCTGGACTTTCATGAATATTTCAAGACCAAAATTAGCCAAATCGGTTCAGCCGTTCTCGAGTTTTAAGCAGACTAACGAACAGCAATTCATTTTTATTATATAGACTAGTAGCGTCTTGTGGTCTTACCTGATTGTACCCTTTCCCGAGGGAGTTTCGAGATAAACTGTGTCCCATGTCTTATTCTGATATATAACCTATATTACTGCCAAGTTTCATACATAATATAGTCTGTATCAACTTTAATTTGGTATGGATTTCGTAACCATATTTGATCAAGTGTGCATAATATTTCTATTAAGCAATTAAAAACACACACATGATTGCAAACACGATTGCAAATTACATGTTTCTGACTGAAAGTCAGCTTTGCTTTAAAATATTTCCGAAATTGGCGACATAAGGGTGTCTACTCCACCCCATACGTCTATTTTGATACTAATAACCAGTTGACAAATAAATGGTTATTTTTGTCTATGTCACCTTTCATATATTTGGTATATGGTGACATAGACAAATAAATAACAACTTCATATCGTTTGTAAAGGCTAGTAGACAATTAAAAAAATTATTAACATATGTGTCTACGGAGACAAGCAAGACAATCTTAAACTGTTAGTTGGACTATAATATATCTAAGTCCTAAATAAATATGATCAGCAGAAGTGCTGACGTACGGACAAAAACACTTCCTATCTCTGATAAAAGCAATCCAATTCATTAATCAGATAAACTTGCAAATAAAATATACAGCCATATCTTAGCACTCGATTCATTTAGATAATACTACCACTACGCTACTTGCGGATATTCTAACGAAAACTGATTTTAAAGTTAAATTGTCGATCCCGGTTGCTGCAATCGTTAGACCATGTCAGAGGCCTTTGGGCGGTCTAAAAACTACGACACCAGGGTTGGCCAGTAACCTACTCAAACGTACTTACTTTCTTAGTCATAATGACTGTGGCTGCCTGTGAACATTTTGCTACGAAATTAAAACTTGGCTGACGCACAAAGACGCGTGTCTAAATCATTACAACTACAAGTATGGTTCAGGTGCCCCTGAAAATAAAATAACTATACGTTTTAAAAAATATCACATTTGGACATCTGATTTTAAATATCGTAAAATATGAGTTTGTTTTACGATATTTGAATCAGAATGCACATTTTAATTTCATCATTCCATCATCGTGCCTGTTAATCTACTTGAGAAACTTTTGAAGGTTTCTTCATATTTCTCCATAACTATGCTTGCCCTTGTTTTTATCTCTAGACTTGATAGACCTTTGAATCTTAAGGTAGTATCATTTTTATCTATAATCTATTATCTTATTATCTGCTTGATATTTGATCTACTACTGTAATAACATTAACGGTAGGTATCTTGACTATAAAATATTTTTTGGCTCCGGCTATCCGGCTTTATCTCTACAGATTTGAGCCCATTATTCCCTATCCCTCTCTTAAACGTAAGAGCTGGACTCTAGTTGATGGGGTTCTCTATCTTCTGCCATCCTCTTCAGCTTCAGATTCGTACGACACGAACGAATCGATTTCAATTTTTCTTTTAAAGATGACTTTCGGTTTCGTGGTATTTCTTTTTGTTTTTCAAAGACTTCCCATTCAATTTTGAATGAAATACGCTCGCCAAAAGGTATATTAACCACTTCAAACTACTCAGGTTTAATCAACTAGCTTCCGTCCATCATTTATTTGTTACGCATCAATGGGTACTCTGCCGCCCATTCACTGGTACCACACATTCAACCTATCTGAATTGTTAGGGTCATGATTTCCTCGTCTTTGGATACTACATTGTTATTGGTCATTCTTTCATCTGTGTCAGTTTGTGGTACGTGTTCATTGGTACCTTATATTAACACGAGTTGCGCACTGCGGTTTTAGTTATATTGTGCCCGTCTCCGTGGGAATTTCAGGATGAAAAATAATCGGTAACCTTCCCGTTGAATTTGGCTATCCATTACAAAATTAGTTATTAAAATTGGATTGGCATTTCTGAGATAAGCGCGTTCAAACAAACAATTACTATTATAAACTAATTAGTTAGTATAGACGAGTACTGAATAGACTATCATTTAGCATTAAACATGCTCTCTTGAACTACTTTTAAGCCGGTGCAGAGCTAAAAACTCCGACACCAGAATTGACCACTAACCTTATTGAACTAACGGTTTTTGATTTTTGGGATTCCTTTAACATTAATTAACCAAAAGGTACTCCAAAAGATAGCACCACAGACAGACAAGGAAAAATATGTAGTACGACTGACAAAACTTGGAATTAGTCCAAAAATATATTTTTTTGGATCTACAATAATTCCGATAACCAATGGCTTCGTAAATAACAATCGGACCTTTATTTAAGGGAGCCGTGGCCCAATTCGGCTCGGTTTGCATACAAAGGAGAATTGTCTCTCATAACGCCCGGACGATTTGCGTCAATGAGGACGCCTTTTTATTTTGTTATCTTAAACTGCATTCGCAATATATAATGGTAAAATTTCTTTACTTGATCGATGTTTTTCAAGATCAAATAAGTACATTAAATTATATTTAAAATATTCACGAAACCTTTGTTCGGGTAGGACTTTTGTTAGTGTCTTTCATTTATCCCATAAGGTTACCATACGATTTTCTTTGTGTTCTATTTCTGTAGTTTTCCACTACATCGATAAAAATGGACATTAAATGATAATTGTGATGTTATTGGAGAGACCTACATCCAACAAATGATGACATCATTCTGAAGATAATGATAATAACGTAAAAAGTAAAGTATTAGCCGGTGATGTCCCACTGCTGAGAAAAGGCTCTCGTCTCACCTAAGATTTCAGTACAGTGAGGAGGATTCGACATAATCATCACGCGTGCCTAATGCGGGTTGGCGGTCTCAAACCCGAGCCTTGTTTGAAAAGGGAAACATGTTTTTGCTCTACCTGGGAATCAAACCTGATACCTCAATTTTGGCAGGCGTGTACATACCATTAGACTAGACTAACGTCAGTACTTCTATTTTGGGGGAAAAACGAATACACCTTTGTCTTTTCAATAGCTACATGTAGATTTGTTTTTGTGTCAAAACATTGATAAATGCTGAGAAATGATGAGATTGTATCATTTGGTATCGCCGATTCGTATCATCATTGGGAAACACGCTACGTGAACAGATTGTAAATGAAGTGCCATAAGCCATTGTATCGGCCACGTGTGTTCGATGTTGTTGCTCTGTGTGACGGCATTAAGACTGCGTTTCCACTCTGAGTGGAGCCATCACCAAGCCAGCATCATTGGCTAAATTATTCGTTGCAAATAAATGAATCCATTTTCCATTGTGTTTTTTGGGTCTGACTCAGACTGACGATCATATTCGCATCATATTCGCGATGGAAACTATGCTATATTCTAAAAATATTCTTTTCCAGCAGAAATCTCAGAAACATTTCTGTCATTAACTACTAACGATAAGTATTTTTTGTCGTCAGTAAAATTATAGTCATACTTATGAAGCAGATTTTACGTTAACAAATTAATAGTCACGGTTATTTGTCTAATGATGCAGATTCATGCTGAATTTCCAAAAGAATAACTTATTCATCAATCATACGATGATATTTTCTTTAGTGTCATTCTAAGTTTTCGATAGGTTATCGATATCAGTTTAAATCAGTTGATACTTCATCGATCTATATACATATCTATATATTATATTATAAAACAAAGTCCTCAAAAGTTGTCTGTAATTACTTTTCTCAAAAACTACTCAACAGATTTTAAAACGGTTTTCACTAGCATATAGAGTGATTTGTAACTTCAACTTTCATGCCAAAATTCCTATAAGAACGGGTACAACGCGGGTAAAACCGCGGGGTACTGCTATTATATCTCCAAAATGTTATGCCTTTATCATTATCCGACTTCATTAATTCCTGCTTCTTTTTTTTGACAGAAATATTTCTGATGGTGGTTTCTATCTCTTGTAACAAAAATGTGAAACTCTAGGACAGAATCCGTTCTTCTCTCGTTGTACACCAATCTTTATATACAAGTTGTAGACTAAGGCGTTGTCCTAATAGAACGCGAATCGCGCGAATTTTACTCGTACGAACGCGCGATCAAACATATTGAACTCTAATAGGTGTCCTAACTGACAATCGCACGACGCGGTCTCAAATGTTTGAAACACGCGATGGTCGCATCGCTCGCATCGCGCATTCGCGTTCTATTAGGACAACGCCATAGCATAGACACTTGTCGATTTTGCGTATTCCATTTACGTGACACGGTTATTCCTCGGTCATTGTTCTTATTCAGGTTATTTATGGTAATGTTTGGCGGTTCCCTGTTCTAATGAATGACTCTGACAAACAGTGAGAGAGTACGTTTGTTTTTGATGAATGGATGCTTAGTGATTGATTTTGGAACTCCTCAATGTTTTGAAATGTGGCTATAAGTTCTAATGACTGTGACAAGTGTCAGAATTCCGAACGTTTGTTTTTGATGTACTTAATGTTCTGATGTATTATGGAAAAGATTTATCTTTTTCAGACGTTGGATCATTTAATTGGCTTTGCAGTATTACTTTCTTAATATTCTTGCTTAGAGATGCTTGTAGAAGCATACATAGTTTACCATATAGGTATTTTTACGTGAGACATCGTATCTTCCCGTCTTGTGCCCGTTCCCGTGGGAATTCAGGGATAAAAAATTGCCTTTAACCTTCCCGTTAAATGCGATTTTTTATTCCAAAAAGTATTATTAAAATGGGACTTGTAGTTTCTGAGATAAGTCCTTACCAACAAACAAAGTTAGAAACTTTACCTCTGTATAATATTACTCTAGATATATTATAATACTAGCAGCGCCCCGCGGTTTTACCCGCGTTGTGCCCGTTCCCGTAGGAAATCCGGGATAAAATGTAGCCTATAGCCTTCCTCGATAAATAGACTATCTAACAGTGAAAGAATTATTCAAATCGGTTCAGTAGTTTCTGAGATTAGCGCGTTTAAACAAACAAACAAACAAACAAAACAAACTCTTCAGCTTTATAATATTAGTATAGATTATACTACAGTCCTCAACCTCTCTATTTCCTTCACCACCATCGATTACTTTAACGTTTTGTTTGTATCTCGGTTGCTTAGTAAAAAATTGTGTCCAACATTTTCAATGCCACGCCATATTGAGCGGAAAATTGGTTCGTATTGACCGAAGTGACGTGAAGTACAACATTCAGTTATCGGTTGACGCCAGCTTCACGGGTAGGATATGAATTCTTATGTCATAATATGTATTATGTTTTAATTATCACGTCCTTGTGTAGTTATGGCCATTGGTTATTTAGATACTAACAGTATACTGCGGTTTTACATACGTAGTTATCATATGTAACAGCCCTTAATCTTCTTAGGGCTACATAATTTATTTATTTAGACATTCGAGCAATATCATCGCAAATCATACTTTTTATAGGAACGTACATCATTCAAAGAAATACATTAATATTAATCACAAAATGTTGCCTTATGCAATCTTAATTATGAAAATAAACAATAAAAAGAGATCAACGAATAATATTATTATCTAAGTTCGGAACAAAGATCAAGAAAATAAAACTAATTTTTAATCTTCAAATTACAATAACAAAAGTAGAATTAAAATATATAAAAAGTACATCATGGTTGTAAAAAAATTTGAACATCTATACTTACAGAACCTTTTATACTTCTCCGCTGCCTTAAACATAATAACTCTACAATCTAGTCCACACTTTATATAACAAAATCGATTTATTTATCGATTAGCCATACATACATAGTCCACACACTGACTAGTGCGACATCCGTCATTGGAAGTGAAAGTTGAAGAGGTAACATATTCATATCGATACACATAACAGTCGTAATCGAATCAGGACGATTATGTCATAAAGCTAGACTTTCTTTGTTCTTTAAATTGGACTTTCTTTTTGTAATACTAAAAAATAACCACTTTTACTACATGCATATGAATAATACATACGTTACAAATACCAAAATAAAATATTTTTATGTTTTGTCTGTTTATTCCGGTTAATATCTGAAAAGGCTGGACCGATTTTGACGTGACTTTTAGTGTTAGGTAGCTGATATAATAAGGAGTAACTTACTAGGCTAATTTTATTTTAGAAAAAATACAAAAGTCCACGCAGACCAACGGACAACAGCCAGTCCATTTGTTCATCCGAGTCAGGGGTCCGTTATCAGAGCTCGATCACACATTGACCTCATGCCATTCACACTTGTCATCAAACCGATAGTATGACCCGGCACGCTTCGTATCAAACATTACTTGTACAATGTATCGACTTGTTTGTAGTTTGTTTGTCTAGTAACAGCATAGATACACAACCGCCTCCGTGGTCTTGTGGTTTGAGCGACTGGCTCACGACCCGGAGGCTCCGGGTTCGATTCCCGGTGGGGATATCTCACAAAAATCTCTTTGTGAGACTTTCCTCAGTTTGGTTAGGGCATTGCAGGCTGAATCACCTGATTGCTCGAAAAGTAAGATGATTCCGTGCTTCGGAGGGCACGTTAAGCCGTCGGTCCCGGTTACTTTCTACGGATAGTAGTCGTTACTTGAGCCATGTCAGAGGCCTTTGGCGGCTCAATAACTCTGACACCAGGATTGGTCAGGTTGGCCATCCACTCGATGAAGAAGAAGAGCATAGATACACTAAATATACGCTGTATATTAAAGGAATTATAGGCTTTCGATTAGTTTTGGAATCGGTGATTATAAAACTTACTTGGTTTACTAGATATTTGCTGTAAAAGTGTAGTAATTGAGATTGTTCAGCCACGTGCAGCTCGGCCTTACTTAGATGGGTGGTCGATAGTGGAATTCCTGTTTGAGCGCTAGTGTGTTTCGGAGGACACGTAAAATTGTCGGTCCCGGTTGTTTTATCTTTAGACTATGTGGGAGGCCTTTAGGCGGTCTAAAACACCGATACCAGGGTTGACCACTAACCTACTAAAACTGGCTTACTTTTTTTTGGTAAAATAACTCAAACTCCCTGAAAATATATGTACAAAATAATCAGTTTGTTAGCCACTGTATGGCAGAATACGGATCACAAATAGGCACGTTAAACTTACCATTTTTCTTCACTACATAGTATAAAATAAAGTCGTCTCTTTTTCGTGTCTGTCTGTTTGTCTGTCTGTATGCTTAAATCTTTAAAATTACGCAACGGATTTTGATGCGGTTTTTTGTAATAGGTAGAGTGATTCAAGAGGAAGGTTTTTATGTAAAAAAATTCCCGAAATTCCCACGGGAACGGGCACAACGCGGGTAAAACCGCGGGGCGCTGCTAGTTTTCTATATTACAAAAATAATTATGGAAATCCGATTGCTAGTTTCTATGATTAGCGCGGAAACAAACAAACAGACTATTCAGCTTTATTATATTAATGGTAAAGATATTTTTATAGACAATACTAGCTGTGCCCCGCTGTTTCACCCGCAGCGCCCCCGTTCCCGTGGGATTTTTTTTATATAAAAACCTTGTCCTTGTCAATAAGGAACACATAAAAAAAGAATCGTCCAATTTGGTGCAGTCGTTCTGAAGTTATGCGCTTAGCAACAGATTCAGCGATTCATTTTTATACTATAGAAGATTTGACTATACTCACTGATATCCGAAGCCTCCGACACTGTCCTGAGTTTTCTGTAGACTGCACCATCAATATAAGCAAACCTAAAACCTGAAATCGATTATTTACCCACAGAATTTTACCCTAACTAGATCAAACATTCAAAAAACCCTTGACACACCAAATCGCGGTAAACAAACAGTCAACAATATTATCTACCAACAGTTATATAATAAGCAAGTCATGTACACACTCAGCCCATAAAAATTAACACATTTAGAACCTTGTCATATTCAATTTCTGTACTTCTTCGTAAAATGTCAATGAGATTTTCCTAACCTTTTACCGTGACATGGTGCTGAAGAGTTTTTTCATGATCGGATCGTGTGCAAGTAATTAACGTTGGTGTTCCGACGACTGGTTAACTAGTTTACTGTTTCAAGGCTCCTGAAACTTTCAGGGTCTATTCTCATTATAAAGCACTAGCCGCGCCTCGCGGTGTTACCCGCGTTGTATCGGCTCCCGCGGGAATTTCGGGATAGGATTTATCCCGACATGGGATACATTTTATCCCGAAATTCCCGCGGGAACCGATACAACGCGGGTAACACCGCGGGGCGGGGCTAGTACAAGATATATTCAAAAATAAAAGTGTTTTGGTAACTTGAATGACTATATTGTATGTCTTTGATGTATGGTTATTTATTTTAAAAGTAAGCGCGCTTATTTACTTTTATTATATACAATTCAAGCATACTTACATTGACTTTTACACAACAATAAAATAAAATTTACATACAACAGTTTAAGTTACTAAGGTACATCAATACAAAAACACAATACATTGTTTTATCATCTTTTGAAACTATATATCGCCTCGGTCTAGTGGGTTGTGCACTCGCATGCCAAGACAGGTCCCGGGTTCAATTCCCAGGTCGAGCGAAAACATGTTTCCTACTTTTCAAATATGGCTCGGGTTTGAGATCACCAAACCGCATTAGGCAAGCGTGGTGATTTCGCCTAATCCTCCTCACTGTACTGATATCTTGCCCAGGCTTTTGCCCAGCAGTATAAGCCTGTAATGTCCCACACATTACAGGCTAATACTTTACTTTTTTAAACTAGTATTTCTACAAATGTATCGTCTATGTCAATTAGAAAGTGTATTGGATCTGTCTGTACCAGGCTTTCCTCCCCTTCTCAAAGGTCCGGTCCGGCCCCTGGTGACGTCACCGCACCTCAAACCCATATCTATGTCAATGCTACTGTCGAAATAGTAGTTTCTAATCAAGTGTGTGGATAAAGCCGCGGATGGACGTAGCGATTTTATGTTTATAGACTTATGCTGTAATGCGGGATTGGGGGAGAGGGGGGGAGGGCTTTGCCCAACAATGAGATGATACAGGCTAATAGTAATGGTGTATGTATGTTGGGTATGAGTATAGGCGAACAGGCGAAAGAGTACCCACAACAAATAATTCGCTGAAAGCGCTGTGAGCGCGGCAGTAACTGTTCTTGTACAAAACTGCTATTAGAAAATGGCAGCGCTTTTTTATCGCTTTAGCATTTTCACGCTAAGAGTAGGATCTTCCGCATAGTGTCCGTATTTTTAACAGTTTAGTTCGGCATTCGACGCGAAACTTCTGCGACGGCTTTTAGTCAAGTGAAGCGCAGGCCTAAACGGTCCTGTTTACGCGTACATTAAAACGCTTAGTCTGTATACGGCTTTAACTCTTATGGTTATGGTCAATTTTCTAGTAAATACACGTAAGATGCGATATAGTTTGTAATGTGAAATCGCTTACGTATGGTGTTTACACTCCGTTGGGCATGATTGAAAATTGAAAGTATAAGTATGAAATAAGAGATTTTAGACAGCAAAAAAGCCAATAAAGCGGTTAATACTCCTGACATCAGAAATTAATTATTAATTTCTGACACGTATTGGCTTAATCTAGTCCAGAACAGGGATGCTTGGAAGATGATGAGGGAGACCTTTGTCCAGGATGGGACAGAATAGGTTCATAAAATAAAATGTATGCAAGATTACCCTAATTACTTCATTGTCGATCTCTAAGTACAGCAGTAAATTAACACAGTTCATTAAACACGGGTTTAAATAACATCTAACATTACTAACAAATATAATAATATCGTTGAAGAAGACCTGCCGTCCGTGACACATCACTTTATACGTCAAATCATCATCCTGGAACATAAAGTAATATTATTAGACAATATACTAAAACGTATTAAAAAGTCTAGCTAGATCCAGCGCTGGGTACAATGAAGCCGGTTTTGTATTCACTGTTCACTATGCATCATCGATATATCCTAACTCGAAGTTATGGTGTAAGGTGTAATTTTATGTGCTTGTAATTTGAATAATTGTAAATGTACAGGGTAAAGTAAAGTACATATTAACATATAATGTTCCACAAAGGCCTCTCATCTCACTGAAGATATCAGTACAGTGAGGAGGATTAATAATGTATAGTGGAAAATGTGTAATTTTCATATGCTTCATTGTATTTCAATGTTCGTGGAAAGTAGCAGAACAATTGAGGAATTAACTACTAACCAAGTGAAGTGTATACGATACCTTCCTTCCTTTTTATTCAGTCTAACCTAGAACATAAATAAAGTCATATTCCTATAGTTAATATACCACGAGTATACAACAAGTAATTTCAAAGAACCAATGACAAGCAGAAATTGCCACACAAGTGGTTATTTTGTATCATTATAGCGAACTAATGATATGCTTGGTGTAGCTTATGCTTGACAAAACAATTTTACTTGCCAATTATTGCAGTGGACCTTATCTTTTATTAGATTGACATTCAATTGTGCCTTTAGGAAGGAAGGGTGTTTATTTATAGTGTCATGGCGTGTGAGGATATCCTACTACAATATAATTCGATTTCGATTTCGATTTCGTTCGTTCTCAGTCAGGCAGTCAACACTGTGTCAAAAGTTCTCCCGATTCTTAATTAATAAAGTTAGTTTAAAAGAGTTTACCTTTGTTAAAAAGTACATTAATTTGCAACATAAACTTAAATCTACCAATTTAAATAGAAACAGTGTCAAAAAGTGTCGTATTTATCGCAAAAACTTAAAACATAAACAACAAGTGACAAGACCGGCATCGCATCGCGCCATTTGCGCGTCATCGCAATAGTGCAAGCGATTTACATAGTTACGCGAGTGTGTTAACGGCGAAAATCGGGCGCACAGGTGTAAATAGCCGCTATTGTTGATAGCTGCGACGAACTCACCAAAGATTAAAAGCGCAGACTCGACGCGGGGTATCACTTGAAACGGATTGCCTCAGTGAGGCAATACAATACTTTGAATATTTATTTAATAAGAAGTTTTTATTACTATAAACATGAAGTGTGCTGGCTGTGCTAAATTAATAAAAGATTTAGGAAGTATAAAATGCACGTCGGCAGTTTGTGGTAAAACTTTCTGTAAGCTTTGTATTAATATAGCAACTATGAGTGCTGAGCGAAAACAACTATGGAAGTGCCCAGAATGTTGTGCTGCACAGAAAAAGGGCGGAGACAACAGTTTCACACCTGTTCGGCTCGATTCTGAAAATATCACCAACCGTAAGAAATCTGATTTGCCGGGGTCTGAAATGGTTCAGCTCACAGAACAGCTACGTCTACTAACATCGGAGTTCTCTTCAGTAAAAAATAAGTTGGATGACTTAACTAAGTCAATTTCATTTACCAATGAAAGACTAGATGAAATTGTTGTGAAATGGAAGGATGCAGAAGAACGGCTTAAAATCCTAGAGAAGCGAGAACAAGAAGTGGAAATTTTACAAGACACGGTTCTAAGTCTGAAACAAGAGCTTTCAACACAAGCACAGCAAAACCTCAAAAACGAGATTGAAATAGTGGGTATTCCTGAAACAATATCGGAAAACTTATATCATACGGTTCTATTAGCTGCAAAAAAGGTGGGAATGGACTTAGATGAAAGAGATATAGATTGGGTCAGCCGTGTAGGACCGCGTCGACCCCCAGTGACGACAGCTCTACCAGAGGATGGAGCCAAAATGCCCCGCCCAATCGTAGTTCGTCTTCTTCGTCGAACAAAACGTGATCACTTTCTTAAGGCCACAAAATCAAGAAAGAATCTGAGTAGTGCTGACCTCGAGATATCCGGCTCTCCTCAAAGGGTATTTTTCAACGAGCGTTTGACTAAGGAGAACAGAGTTCTATTTCGAGACGCTCGACTCAGAACCAAGCAACATGGATACGCTTTCTGCTGGAGTACACAGGGAGCCATCTTCGTCCGGCAGCGAGAAGGAAAGCCAGCTATACCCATACGATCCTACAAAGACCTTGATAAGCTTATCCCTACTAATGAACCTCCTAATTGTGGTTAGTTTTGCCATTTATTTCATTTGTTTCTCCAATAATAGTGAAACACAGTGTACATACTCATCTCTTACTGATGATAAATTAAGAAATTTCACCGACGAACTAGGTACAGAATTAGAAGCGATAAATATTAAGTGTATAACAGTAAGTGACTCAACTAGAATTAAAGAATTTATTGCACCAAACCATAATTTTAAGTTATTTTCAATAAACATTAGAAGCATCCAAAAAAATTTTGACACTCTACAAGTAGCTTTACAGAGTATGGGTGTCTCTTTTGATATGATAGTTTTGACGGAATGCTGGCTAAATGAGTCACTTATTATTCCACAAATGCCTGGATACAGCTCTCACCAAACAGTGAAATACTTAAACCAAAATAGTGGTGTAGTCATTTATGTAAAAGACATATGGAACCCAATAGTCTCAGAACCAACAATACACGGTGCCGTAGGCTTGACAATTACCATACCTAAAATTATTCGCGTACTCGGTGTATATCGCTCTCCATCTTTTAGAGATATTGATTTTTACCTTAATTCATTAGAAACGTATATTAACGAATTTGGCAACAACCATCTTCCATTTGCGCTTGTTGGCGATATAAACGTAAACATAATGAGTTCAATAAGCAACCAACAAACTTCAGAATATCAGTGTTTTATGGCTGAAAATGCCCTCCTTCCCGCGATAACTCAACCTACAAGAGAATCTTCATGCCTAGATCATATTTATGTCAAAGATATAAGTTTTCAGGACGTAGTTGGTATTGTATGTCACTCTGACGTAACTGACCATTATCCAGTCATAGCTAGTATGAACCTTGCTAACGTAAATAAACCTAAAAATCGCCAATCCAATCGGTTTGTTACAAAAAGGGACTACGTTGCCATCAAAAAAGCTCTAAGTGAAATTGACTGGTCTTTTGTTTGCGATATCGACGATGTCAATAAAGCAAATGAATTGTTCATCAATAAATTCACGGAGGTTGTTGAAAGATTCTCAGAAGAAATTAAAATTAGTAGGAGTAAATACAACTTGAAGCCCTGGATAACCCCAGGCTTAATAAAATGTGTGCGTGTTCGTGACCAACTACACTTAAAATCTAAAAACGACCCAGACAACAAAATTATTAGGATCACCTACACCCGTTATCATAACTTTCTCACAACCCTACTACGTAAACTAAAACAAGAATATGAAGAGAGAGAATTAATAGAAAATAGAAAAAACCCCCGGAAACTTTGGAAATCTATAAAAAATATCTGCCACCTTACTCGTCATAACAAGCAGCCAAGTGAATTACTAACATTAAACGGCAGTGAGAGCATGCAACAATCCGCTGATTGTACAAACCATCATTTCGCTACAGTAGGGCAAAAGTTAGCAGATAAAATCCTCTCAAAATTAAATAAAAATGAATCGGACCTTGCAAAAAAAGTTAAAGTCTGTAACTCACCTTCATCTTCATTTTTCATGGCTCCAACTGATTACGAGGAAGTTGGAAAATTAATTATGAGTTTAGAAAATGGTAAGGCTCCCGGTATTGATGGTTTCGGTAATTCACTAATAAAAGCAACGAAAAATGAGATTATAAAACCACTCACACACATTTTAAACTCAAGTATCTTAAACGGCACCTTTCCAGATGTTTGGAAGATTGCCTCGGTCTGTCCTATTTATAAAAGTGGACCAAGGGATTCTGTTGAAAACTACAGACCAATATCATTGCTGGGGACATTCTCTAAAATTCTTGAAAAACTTGTAAATAAACGCCTTGTTGATTATCTTGAATCTCACCATCTAATTTCGGAAAATCAATTTGGCTTTCGCAGAGGGAAAAGCACAGAAGATGCGGTTGCGTTGCTCACAAATACAGTATCATCACTCTTAGATAAAAAACAATGTTGTGTTTGTGTGTTTTTAGATCTGGCGAAAGCCTTTGACACAGTCTCAATTTCGATACTTTTGAATAAACTAGAGAGCATGGGAATTCGAGGAATAGCCTTAAACTGGTTCAGAAGCTATTTAACCGAAAGGAGACAGTGTGTTAAGATAAATCAGACGACCAGTGCACAACAACACATACACTTTGGTGTCCCTCAGGGCAGCATCCTTGGGCCCACGTTATTTCTCCTTTACATTAACAGTATTCATAAAATTCCAATTGAAAACGCCAGTATTATCTGTTATGCCGACGACACGGCGGTAGTCTTCCACGGACCCTCTTGGTCAACTGTGTGCTCGGCTACTGAGACAGGCATGACCTTGATTTCACAATGGCTAGAGCAGAATCTTCTAACGTTAAACAAAAAGAAAACTACGTATTTATGTTTCCACAAAACGTCTGCTTCAGAACCAGGTGAAATCAATATTAAAATACACCACCAAACGTGCCCTAGACAACTCTGCTCATGTGATACGCTAACCCGTACAAAAAGCACAAAATATCTGGGAGTTCATATTGATGAAAATCTTTCATTCAAAATACACATTGAAGCTCTTTCAGCAAGAATTAGAAAGGTAATAAGCGTGATGAAAAGTCTAAGGGATGTTGCAAATAAAAATACCCTTAAATCAGTGTACTATGCGCTCTGCCAATCAATAATAACTTATTGTATAACATGCTGGGGTAATGCCACCAAAACCCTTATGATTCAGGCTGAAAGAGCTCAGAGATCAGTCCTCAAAGTCATGCTTAAAAAACCGTATAGATATCCCACGCGGAGTCTGTATGAAGAAGCTGATGTGTTAAGTGTGAGAAAGCTATATGTAATGAAAACCACATTGTTAACGCACCGTTTGATTTTAAACTCTCCTAGCAGCTATGAATATTTATTTAGTAGAAGATTATACAGATTGAATGTTCCTAGGGTTAATACTAGTTTTGGACAGCGTTTTGGCGTTTTTGCGAGAACGTTCGTTTATAATAAAGTAGTCAAATATTGTGATATTAAAAATAAGAAATTACATGAAGCAAAAAATATTGTCAACAAATGGCTTATTGCACTTAGTTACGATGATCTCGAAACTACTTTAAATACTCCAGTAGCTTAGTAGTCAGTAAGTCATTATTTTTGTGTTCCTATTATTGTTTGCTACTTACTTTTTATTTTAATACTACGTTGTTTTGTTTTATTCTTATAAATTTTTATTGTTCTTTTTTTTTTTCCTTTCATATTTATAATTATATTTTTTAAACCTATGTTACATTTTATGCCTACTGAGAAAATATTTCTATGTCAAAGATTAACGAGATACATGTCTTCTCGATACAGGCTTGCCTAGTGAGAAGACAAATAGAAATTCAAATTTGTTACTCCATCGACAAATTGTGTTTTATGCTGTACTAAGAATATTTTTATAATTTAATTTTAAGTCTTATCTGTAAGTGCATTTTGTTCGAAATAAATATTTTTCATTTTCATTTTCAAAATAGTTATTATAAAAAAAATCGTATTATATTTTACCGGAAAAAGATGTTTAACATGGAAGTGGGGGATGGTTGGCGGCGTACGACGGAATGGTTATCAAATGGTTTGTCCCTTTTCGACATACGCTATTTTCCAAAGAGCAAAAGTGACAAAAACTTAATACCTTTATACGAGAAGAGTGATCTACAGTAATATTATAAACAGGTAATAGTAAGTTTATTTGTACGTTAGAGCTAATCTCGGGCATTACCAGTCCGATTTGAATAATTCTTTTTGTTATAGATAGCCACATTCAACCGGAAGGTTATAGGCTATTTTTCATCCCTATATTCCCACGGGAACGGACACAATGCGGGTAAAACCGCGGGGTGCTACTAGTAATGAATAGGGGGTTAGAATAAAAGATGTTTGTGCAAAGGTTTCTTTCGATAACTGCTTGCTTTGATATACCTTGTAATTCATGCTAGAAACTAAACGCCAAAATTTAACACTCAGATTTTAACAAAAATAATAGCAAATATAAAATAGAAAATAAGTAATTTCTCTTTTTTCTCAAAAATCCGTTACTATCAAAGCATTTTTTTAATGTCGGTTTATTAAAAACAATTTAGTATTAAATGGGTTTGGATAACCTTATGCAAGTTAACTTATGTTTGTTGAATAGCGAAGGTCAGAGATAAATGCAAAGGACACCATCGATCTGTGCAATTACAGTCCGACCATCTTATCTGTTCAGTTGACAGCGTCGCTAGTGGAGAATTTGGTTTTGCCATAATATAAGAAATTCACCAAGAAACAAAGGTAATTAAAACATGTCTTGCAAGTCAGTCTATAGATATCATTAAAATTTAAGAAACTACAATATCAATCATATAAAGCCTAACTAAGAGAGAGATTCAATATGACGCGGCTGTAGTTCCCATTTTGCCCACCTGAACAGTTAAGTTGGTGGCACTGTACTTCAAAACCGTGAAATAAAATGGTTTTGCATTTTCAAACTTGGCTTTGTATTGTTCGAGGCGCTTATCTCAAATTACCGGTTCATTCAATTTGAAAACATCTTTGAAGGTTCGAGTTTTAAGCCAAAACAGGTACGATTTTCCGCAGAAAAGCAACAAGGTTAAATATGCAAGAGAGGAAGGGAAGGCTTCCTTTGTACCTGGTTAGGGATTGGATATAACAACATAGTAACTATACCAAATTGGAAGATCATAGCGGGTCATCTATGTTAACCTTGGTCCCGTAGGATTTTTTGAGAATGGTAACATTAGGTATGTATTAATCTGGGTTAGAACCTGTGCCAGTTCTCAAAAACTTGATAAAACTCCTTTCAGAAAGGTTTGAAAGAGCAACAAACATATCTTTTTAATAAGAGTAGTAGAATAGTAATCCTAAACTTTCTCATACAAAACATTAGCCGGTAGAATCGCAATATAGCAATACTAGCAGCTGTTTTACCTGCGTTATGCCCTTTTCCGTGGGAATTTCGGGATAAAAAGTATCCCATGTTTTATTCTGATGTTTAACCTATACTACTGTCAAGTTTCATCCAAATCCGTCCTGTAGTTTTTTCGTGAAAGAGTAACAAACGTACTTCATTCATACATACATCCATACATGCATCCATACATACATCCATACATGCATCCATACATGCATCCATACATGCATCCATACATACATCCATCCTCACAAACTTTCGCATTTATAATATTACTAGGATAAATGCCGCATTTGGCCGTGATATGTATCTTAAATCAAAACAAACGCGGGTCACAGAAGTTGGTCAAGCGACAATGCTTTGCAGCGGTAATATCGGTCAATGTCGGTTGATGCGGCACGGATAAAAATTGCTTATTCACCGCCCATCTATTTTTACAAGTATGCTTCATATTGTTTTGAAAAGTGCATTGTAAAGTACGTTTTGAATGTACAACTGTGTTTTCATGTAGTGTTCGGATATGTTCAGAGCGCGGCACTAGGCATGCGGCATCACTCTTTGCAATGAATTACAAATTAGGATTTTTATAATTATTGATCCTAAGATTTTTTTCTTTTATCATAATCGTGATAGTAGGCGACACCTGCATGAAAAATACGTGATGGAAAAATGTAAGAATATATAGCGATAAAAAATGATGCGTCGCTTGGTCACTTGATATCAAAACCTTGCCTTTCATCGCGAAACTCTTTAAGGTACGGACGAAACTGGGAAGCGCTGCTAGTTTGCAAACATGTTGAATACCACAAACTCCTTTGTAATCTACGTAATAATTGCCATAAACTTAACTATCAATTTGTAACACGTTGATTAAATCCTAGCATCACACTTACAGGCGATAACTCTGTAAATATGCTCCTAACGGGTCATTATAACTTTGTGGGACTGTGGGACTAATGATGATCTAGCCGTGATGTCTCACTGCAGTGGCGGACTCAGGATTAGATTTGGGGGGCTAGACCCTGGTAGGGTGGGAGGATTTTGGGGGGATTGATTCCGGTGATGGTAGATAATTATGGTTGGGGGGCTTGACTTTGGTACTTACTTATGCCTGCGATGCTAACTGCTACATCCTATGTGGGTCTTGGCCTCCACTCTCATTCTTGACTTGAAGTTGGTGAGATGATGGTAGGTTTTATCAAGGAAGACTAGTTTTTAGAACTCAGGATAGTTTGGGGGGGGGGGGGGGGGCTTGATCCACCTAGACTCCTGGATTTGTGTAGATTTGCACTGTCTGTTATTGATAGAACTCAGATGATTTTGGATGGGAGTTAAACTCCCCCTGGATCCGCCACTGTCTCCCAGCTATCTAGGATCAGCAACTTGACCTTAATGCATTCTCATAATCTACCCACCGAGAGTTCGTTACCGAACGAACTAACTGTCGCATAACTGTTATCTGTTCGTGATATTTTTATCGCTTATATCTGAAACGGCGGAATTTTTAACTCCAAAGATGTGATATGAACGTTTGTTTGGATAAATACTGAAACACTCTTAGTATTATCTCTAGTTCTAGACCTAGAAATTTAGTATCTTTGTAAGTCAATACTTTCAAAAAATGTATTACTTAACTAACAAGTCTATAAAGACTTGTACAGAAAAGTGATTTGCCAAAAGTGTTGTTGTTGGGTTTCACTCGTTCTTCTGATGGGAAGTGATCACATTAAATCGCCTACTAATTAGAAGTTTATACGGGGTGATAATTATGGTCCTTACGGTTTCGCCCTTGTTCATGTTACCGTAGGAATTTTGGAATTATAAAGTGTAGGTTAGGTAACCGATTTGAAGCTATACACTATTAGCGCCCTGCAATCTAGCCTATATGCTATACTGTAGATTTACCCTCATATGTATCTTTCTGTATTCTGTAGTAGCACTGTGACTCACTAGGTCTTGAAAAATTATATATATCTTAAAGGTTTTTTGGCTTTATCGCGACATACAGACGGACAAGTGCTTCAAGGACTTTGGTTTTTACCTACTGTAACTTTCAAAGTGAACGAGGATACGTGAAACGGCATCTAAAGTATTTTCATATTTCTAAAACATAAAAGTTATTTCAATATTGTTGTTATTTACAAATACATATTGGTAAATTCTTTACATTATAAGGTATCGTTTTATAAACTGACAACTTCATAAACAAAGGAAAGATGCAACCCGCACAAGATCGGAATGATAACATCTCGTTCGTTTCGTTCGTGAAGCAATCACGATATCGCGAGAACGTATCAAGGTCAGAGCTGTCACGGCGAGGCTTCTTCAGTTCAGTTGGACAACATTCAACAAGCGATGCGCTTGCGACGATCGCAAGGGAAACGTTGATTTTGAAAAAAAAAAAATTGAGAAGAAGAAAGTTCTTCATTCATAAGTTTTAGAACCGTTCTATTTTTTAAATTTAGTAGGAGAGGTTTGGACGTATTTAAAAATGGAATTTTAAAGACGCCACAGATTTAAAATAAAGTGATATTATGTTATAGTGTTGTGATTCTCAGTTATATGTGAAAAAATAACGTTTTTTTTCATTATTTTTTTCTGAAATGTACTAATTTTTGTTGTGATAATGTCTTTGTACAAGAATACGTTGAGGAGACAGTTTTCACATGAATCTGGGAAGGCGGAATTGGAAGCCAAAGGGTACGACCGAAGGTATTAGTAATAGTTAATGTTAGTGTTGTTTTTATAGAAACTGGTTATGTTAATACACATACAAGGACGCATACATTTATAATGAGTTTAGTTTTATCTATTATCATTTAGTGAAGAGGAAGATGTTTACCTGTTTCACTATATGAATAGGTGCGAGAGGGAATCTGGTAAAATAACTTAGCCCGATCTACGAAATGTTCACACAAGCATCATCTGTGGAACCACCGCGCGGAACTTGTAAGATAAGTAGAAGAAATTTTAATAAAGGCAGTCGAAAAAGTTGTGTGTCTAACCAACTTGAAAAAGGCTAGTTTTTTTCCCGGTCGCATCGCCTGTATCATTAAGTGTTTGACTTATAAATTGAACTGTTTCTTTACCACGTTTTCATTGCGTGAAGGATTTTAAAACTTAGGATTGCACAGGGATTGTTAATTCAATTAAGTACATAAATATGTCTATGAAGAAAAAGCTGTTCGTGCTAAAGTGTATCTTATTGTGAACCAAATAGAATACTATTTAAAACGAACGTCTTTTGTTTCTTGAATATATTTGTTGCTAAATAGATTTTTTTAATGAAACCTAGGTACTTAGTGTATCTAATTAACATATCGTTACAAAAACTAACGCTACTGCTTAATTGTTTTATTTTTTGCGGAAAATACTTGTGAAGCAACCATTGTTTCTGGTTTTTGTAAATATTTATAATCCATACCTATAATTACTTGAAAGTTGAAAAAAAATGACTGGAGTCTTCACAAACTTTTATATGTTTCAAATTGATAAAAAAAATATTCAGTTAAATATCACCGTATAATCACTTAATATAGAAAAGAATGTTGTTTTTCTAAATTAAAACCATAAAATGACGCATATCCCATTTATAGGTAATCTTAAACGAATGAATTACATAGGATAAGATTAGACAAGGTACTCTAAGCACAAACCCGTGTAATGTACAGTTCATACAATGCTTAGCTTACCAAGAACCTTGTCAAATTCAAACATCTACTACAGCCACTTACATGTCAAAGATACTTTTTTCTAATTTATAATTTGACAAAGTACTAAAGCGGATAGCGTTTTATTTCCACAAGTATTTAGTAGTTATTAAGTGTTTTATGTGAGTCTCAAGTCCACTTGACTTCCTGGTAGTGTAATTTATCGTGAATGACATTAAAATTTGTCTCTGCATACTTCTATTGTTTTTTTTAGGGTTCCTTATCTAAGGAGTTTGATCGAAACCTCTTTTGCAACTGTCTGCAATAGCTTCAGAAATTAGAACGTTCAATCAAATAACTCTTCAGTTATTTTATGTCTTTTGACTTCTAATCAATATAATTATGTACATATAATAATACTGGAGAGTTTGATTTGTTTGTTTGTTGGAACGCAGTAACTTCTTAACTACCAGTGACAAGCCCGTTGGCACAGTGGCAGTGAGAGCGCTTACTGTGTCGGGGGTTGCGGGTTCGATTCCCGCCCGGAGTCAACAATATGTGCAGACATAGTTGTTAGCGACGACGTCTGGGTGTCAATTATATATTCTTATAAAGTATTTGTGTATGTATAAGTAGTAGTATCAGTTAATTAGATTCCATAACACAAGCTTAGAGCTTACTTTGGGTCTAATTAACCGTGAGTGAATTTGTCCGGGTATATTTATTTATTTATTTACCAGTCTGATTCAAATAATTATTTTTATATTGGGTAGCTAAATTAAAAGAAAGGTTATAGGTTATTTTTTATCCCAAAATTCCCACGAGAACGGGAACAACTCGGGTAAAACCGTGAGTATATATCTGGTATAAACTTGTATAGATAGGTTTGTTATTTATTTAGATATTACATACTAGCAACGCCCCACGGTTTACTCATTTTATCCCGAAATTCCCGCGGCAACGGGTACAACGCGGGCGCGGTTAGTTAGTATATAAAAGTACCAAAGAAACCACGGTAAATAGCTAGTTTTATATATGTGCATGTTATAGTTGTATTATTCAGGCCTTAAGGGTCAATTCTGAATATCTGTTGTATATTAAATACTTGTTACATATTAATGGCACGTATACAGTATGATTTCTAAACAGAAGTCTGGAAAAGATGGCAGAAGTTAGAAGTTTTATTGAAAAAAACATGGAAAAAACACAAACATGGAATATATTTTGAATTGAAACTACTCGTACGATTACGGATACACTTCGCTTTCATTTACATTTTTATCTGACGTTTCGGCCCCTTTACAGGAACCGTTGTCACAGAAGACTTCTGTATTCACAATGATGTAATACAAAATAAGTACTATACCCCACAAACAAATATAATTGAGTAAATGTTATTAGGTATATTAAATAACCAAAACATTTGATCAAATAACGTGTACAATTTTAAACAACGTAACAATTGTTGACGTTCGTTTAAAATAAGGACACCCTGTGTAATGTTTAATTATGTATGATAGAATATATTCATGTTTTACATAGCATCGAACCATAGCTTCTGTAAAAGTGTTGCCAGTTGGACTACAGTGTTTTTTTATTTATTTACGCGAATAAAAACACAAACGTCTATATTTTTCCTTTTTTTTGGTGTTAAGTCGAATAATAGTGAGCTGATTTGTGTGACTTTGTTAAATAATTATTGTAATAGATATGATTTAGGCACACTTTGTGTGTATTTAGTGTTTACTTTATAATGACTTGTTCAGGTAATAATCATTTGATAGGTATCGCACAAAGCATTTCATTAAATAGACATACATTAGAGGGTCTAAGGCCTAAAATATTAGTATGATGTTACCTACGGCCGTCTAGGGGCTGTGGTATCTAACCCCCCCCCCCCTTTCAGTTTTCGGACGTAGTCTGCTTACACCCGGTATAAAGTAAACTGATGAAACAAATTGGAAATTGTCGAAATTAACCTATTGTGTTCTTCCTTGAACATCTAGTTTTCCAAAATGGCCCCGTTTGAGATTCGCATAACTTATTTACGTGTATTTCCAAAATGAAACTATACTTATTTACGAGTATTTTACTCGTATATATATACTAATATAATAAAGCTGCAGAGTTTGTTTGTTTGAACGCGCTAATCTCAGAAACTACCAATCCGATTTGAATAATTCTTTTTGTAATGGATAGCCACATTCAACGGGAAGGTTATAGGCTATTTTTCATCCCGAAATTCCTACGGGAACGAGAACAAAACGGGTTAAACCGCGGACGCTGCTGGTCTGAACATGTCCCTAGATGGAACTACTCGTATATTACGTGTGTGTTGATTACTTGTAAGTAACAGCGGTATGTGATTGTTTCAGGAGAACCAGGTCCCTGAACGCCCCGTCTCCCATCCAACAGTTCGGGCCATGTGGGAGGATAATGAAGAACTCCGCTATGGTTATGTGAGTATCTATATTATTGAGTAATCTCCATGTCAGAGGCCTTTGGCGGTTCAATAACTCTGACACCAGGATTGGTCAACCAGACCATCCACTCGATGAAGAAGAAGGAGATAGAGTAATCTAGACGAGTACCACGACAACGGGTACTCGAGTACCCTCGTGAACACGGCCGTTGCGACTCGACCGAAACGTTAAGGCATGCATAAACCGCCTTATTGATAAACGCTATGTTACACTGTTATGTGTTTTGTCTCTTTTGCTCTTCTCTAAAGTTTCATCCGTGAAAGAGTAACAAATATAGATTCATCCTCACAAACATTCGCATTCATAATATTAGTAGGATAGAGGTGTATCGGAAATTTTAAATAAAAATATTTGCGATTTTACATAATAGCGATTAATGCGATTATTATTCATGATCATTTACAAACATTTTAGTGACTACTTATTCATTAATTAGCAATTACATTCGCGATAAACAGTTTAGTATTTCACACTAATATCTAGAATTAAGAATTTTAAGTAGTTTTTAGTGAAAAGACCTTGATAATTCTTTTACGTTGAATCGAAAACAAATGTTCATTTTCATTATGCATGAGGCAGCTTGGATGTTAAAAATAGTAATTGAATACTATGTAATGCAAGTAAAAAAGAATGCAAATGAATGTGATCAAATCGAAAATTTAATACGAATATAAAGTCCTTGGATTAAATAATTTTCCAATTCTATTTTTAAAATTACCATACAGGAAATTGGAAACCTCTTTGTAATTCAAAAACAATTTCAAGTTACGTAAATGAAAAATAAAATTTAAGTTTAACTTAATAGAAAAGGAGACTCGTGCAAACACTCCTTTATTTACTTAATACTAACTTAACATGTGTGTACTACACACAATACTTAATCGTAATTACTTGCATATTAGTTCCGTGAGTCTTAACACTTGGGTATAAGGTTGAAATTAGCATAGTAATTGTGAATGAGTTTGGTTAGTCCAGGTTTCCGCCGACAACTTTTTTGCTTGAATATTTTCGATGACTAACGGCTGTGAAATTCCAAATTGAGAGACAGTCAGGCTCCGCCGTTTATGATAATCGATGGTTCTAAAGAATTTGTTTTAAAGTAGTATGTTGGACGTGGAAAAAATAAATTAGTAGTTTCTGAAAAGGAAAAGAATAAGGATAAATCGAATGTTTATAGTTTTGAAAGAACTAACTAGAAATATTTTTGGGAATTTTGGAATGTTGGTCACCCAACCTACTCAAACTATCTTACCACCATTTTTACCCAAATTGCAGGAAAAAAATATCTCACTCTTTTCCTTGACAAATGTTTCCCTCCAAACGCTTCCCTCAAAATTCCTGGCAAAACAACTCTCGTACCCCTCCAAAGCCAAAATCTCGAAGCCGTCTATAAAATCTCTTCGATATTGCAGGCAAATCCAGGACCCAGCGTCCCAGCGGCTGACCTGGTACAAGCCGCCGCTGACGGTGCTGGTCATCAAGAAGGTGCACGACGCCACCATCCTGGCGCCCTTCGTGCAGCTCGTGCATTGGCTGGTTCATGTAAGTGCGAGCTACGTGTTGATTGATACTTTGTCTTTGTTTTACCATATTCGTTAATTTTGAGTAGGTTAGTGGCTAACTCTAGTGTGTGAGGTTTAAGACCGCTTAAAAAGGAAGTTTTTTTCCAGCTTAACTGAATGAGTGCCACCCCACTAAATCTGAAAAATAACGTAAGCGCGACCTACAAAATTTTCACACTAGCGCCATCTATTGGCTCGCGGGTGGAACCACCGCGCGGAACAGCTACTATTTTAAATAAGCTATAGGTTGTAACATACAGTCTATTCTACAATATCTCAGGATACAGATCAGATGACATTATAAACGCCCATCCCATAAATAATAGTAGTTTATGCAACGTCATATAAAGAAGGGTATTAAAACACGAGTGTGAGTTTATGAAACGAGCGCAGCGAGTTTCATAATAGTAACGAGTGTTTTAATACCCGTGTTATATGCAGTTACATACACTACTTTATCTTCACTATTTAATGCAATTAATCAAACAAAATTTTAAAAACAAAACACATTGCGAAACATTAAATTCACGCGTAGGTACGTGTATTGTCACAGTGAACTTGCCGCCATTAAAATCTAACCAATGAGAGCGCAGCTGCGCGTAGGGCCAATCAGGAGCGAGCGAGATCTTACCAAAGAGTTTTGTGTATGTAGTTTCGACGAAGTTTTCACGTATAACCCAACTGTTTTCAAAAGCCAGCCTAATATCAAAATTTTATACAACTAGTATGAGGATTTTGACATAAGGCTCGCCAGGTTAATTGGTCGCGTTATAATGATGTTATAATGTTATATTATAATGATATTATATCATCATGTGCAATTGCTTAAATTGAGTGTTTTAGTTGTCTGTGCTATAACAGTAGTAATTATAAGTCAAGTATTGGAATCATAATTAGAATGTTACAACATTAGTGTAGATAAAATATTTAACAAATCTGTTCATAATTGTTGGCACAGGCAAAAGCGTGTTGATTTAAATCCTGCTGCTGTTTCTTTAAGATAGTGTACTTGAAAATATCCTTAGCTGGATTAACGTTAGTTGATTCGGGTAACTCTATAATATATAAAGATACTAAACAATATAAAGGCTCATTAACCTATACCAAGTTAACTTCAGTTTATCAATTAGCTACGAGTCCACGAGGTTCATTGCTATTCGGATCAGCATTACACAACACGAGGCGCCTGACCCGTGCTGCTCGACTGAATATTTATCAATATCGTACTATCACGCACCTAATGATATAACACTTGGTTTCCGTAACGTAGAATCTGTTTGAAAATATTTGGTGATTGTAAGAAAAAGGTCGAGTGATTTTGTAGTTTAACATTGTAATAGGCGTACTTTTTAAACTCATGAATTGCACTCATAGTACTAAATTAGCAGCGCCCCGCGGTTTTACCAGCGTTGTGCCCGTTCTAGTAGGAATTTCGGAAATTGTTATACATATAAACCTTCCGTCTGAATCACTCTATCTATTTAAAAAACGCATCAAAATCCGTTGCGTAGTTTTAAAGTTCTAAGCATACATAGGGACAGACAGACAGCGGCAACCGACTTTGTTTTATACTTTAATAGTGATTAAAAAGGACTATATCGCTTATTCTATTAAAATTAGTATCCGACGACGTTTCGATAGGATTACACCACTGGTGGTCACGCTATGACTGGCTGGAGCGCAGAATGTTCACTGCGTTCACGATATTTTTCCCAATTACCCGCACAAACTACCCGCACTTATTGTTTAGTACCAATACTGTCATCAAGGTTATGCACCCACCGGGCCGCATAGTAATACATGCTGACCGTGCATAGCTCTAGCGGGAATGCGTGGGAGCATGACTGGAAAGGATGTTTAGTCTATAAGTTAGCGATAAGAAATGTAACGTTAGTTGTAAGAATAAAATAAGATAATAAATTAAGTAACCTTAGCGTAGTTTGGACGTTTATAACAGTCCAGTGAATAAAACTTTTCACTTTAGTTTTTAAAAAGTATTTTATTGCTCCCAAATACTTTTCTAGGTTGCTGCCGTATTTTAATAAACACGTTATACTATATATTGTTACGCGATATAGTCCCGTTTCATTTAGTATAATTGTAATGGGGCCTAATGCCAGTACAAGAGAACACCTCCGACACCAGGATTGGCCACTAGTCTACTCGAACGCACGTATAGTAATTCAGGTTGCATTTACCTAGATAGAGTTATGCTATACTACGTTGCCATGCTACGTATTAAACGTGAGTGAATTTTTCCGGGTGTATTGTCCGGGGTGTATGCGTTACGTTAGTTTCCCATATTAAGTGGGGGGTGGGGGCAAGCCCGCATACATTTTGGTGCATAAGAAAAATTAGAACTATTAAAAATAGAACTAAAAGACCTATACACTTTGAAACAAATATTTTCTCTATTTCCAGGACAAAAGCATGCTTGTATTCGTGGAAGCGGCAGTCTTGGAGGACACGTTGCTAGCTGAGTACGGCGACTTCAGCTCAGTCCGAGAGAGACTGATGACGTTCCGAGCGGGCACCGACGATCTGACGGACAAGATCGACTTCATCATATGCTTGGGGGGAGACGGCACTCTGCTGCACGCCAGCTCGCTGTTCCAGGTGAGATTTACTTTATTATACTAGCTATGCCCTGCGGTTTCACTCACACTCCGCCACTGCTTACCGTTTACACATTCCCTAGATTACGACAAACCTTTCGAAAACAAAATCAGCTAAGTCGGCCCAGCCGTTCTCGAGTTTTAGCGAAACTAACGAACCACGATTTATTTTTAAATACATATAGTAGCTGACCCGGCAAACATTGTTTTTCCATATAAAAATAAAAAAAATTGGACCACCCTTAACAATTAGGGGTATGAAAAACAATTTTTACCGATTCTCAGACAAAACCGATATGCTAACAAAATTTCCTGAAAATCGGTCAAGCCGTTTCGGAGGAGTATGGTCAATAACATTGTGCAAACAGAGCAGCCACCCGAGGCCTCTCGGGAGGACTTGAGTAGAAAGAATTAGAGAAGTCACTTTTAAATTTCATTGAAGCAACTGAATTGAAATAGAAAGAGAATTACTAAAGCCTTTTTACTTAAGATGATAACATCTATTTTTGTGGACGAAACGGACTGAGATGAATTTCAGTTACTATTGAAAATATTTAATTAATTTGTCAATGTTTTCAGCAATCGGTACCTCCTGTGATGGCATTCCACCTGGGCTCGTTAGGGTTCCTCACGCCGTTCGAGTTCAACAACTTCCAGGACCAAGTGAAGAACGTTCTAGAAGGTAAGGAACCACGAAAAGACGAAAGAAGTATACACAAAACAGTTTCTAACAAAACGTAAAAAAAAAACTTAGTATTGATAAACTATTGTCATAATTTATTCCTATCTTAGTGTAGGGCCACATCTGCGGAACGTACGGCGCCGAACCTTCCGCTAAATACGCTCGTAGTGTATTTCAAGTTATCTATGACACATCAGTACGCGGCGTAATTTCGACTGATGTGTCATAGAGCGGAAGGTTCGGCGCCGTACGTTCCGCAGATGTGGCCCTACACTTACATAACCATAATCCAAAAAGCTTTTTATCAACATCCAATCACACATAACATTAACAGTTTCCATCCCTAACTTTGCAGGCCACGCAGCCCTAACCCTGCGATCACGACTCCAATGCGTCGTCCTCCGTAAGACAACAGACAAGAGCAAAGACAAGAAGAAGCCGACCACAATCCTAGTGTTGAACGAGGTCGTAGTAGATAGAGGGCCTTCGCCGTACCTGTCGAACATAGACTTGTTTCTAGACGGAAAGCACATCACTTCGGTGCAAGGGGATGGTGAGTTTGACAGTGACAGATAATATACGCTCATAACGTGTGAAGCCAAACTCACTATGGGTGAAAGAAAAAACCTGAAAAACTGAAAGACATTGGCAGCATAATCTTTGGACTTCACCTGATTCCATGCGATGGATATCTGCCAATGTCATCTAGATTTTTTACATTTGACTACTGACACATATATGATAATGATAAATATAATTGCTAGAAAGTCCATACAATGACATTGAATTTAAAATAATTATTTTCTTACCTTACATACTTAAGATGTTGTTAACTTTATATATTAATTGTTTTTAAATATTTAATTAATTGCATGTCATAGCTGTAGGTCATGATGGTATGTCATTCAAACTGGGATTTAACTGGTTGGATACGTATATTTTTACAAACTTTGTGTCAACACAAAAATGTCTGTCTGTTATTTATTTTTTTAATGACACATCAACAGCACATTTAACACTAAATTTAGAGTCAGAGTACATTTCTGATATGAACACCAATAACAGATGAGTGTTTGTAATTGATCTAAAATACAAGTTACTGGTTCCAGGGTTAATAGTATCCACCCCGACCGGCAGCACTGCGTACGCCGTGGCCGCCGGCGCGAGTATGATCCACCCCTCGGTTCCCGCCATTATGGTCACCCCCATTTGCCCCCACTCGCTCTCGTTCAGGCCTATCGTGGTCCCCGCTGGGGTGGAGTTGAAGGTAAGGCATTTTTCCAAAGAAAAAGATGTTCATTAATAAGATCCTTATTGATTTTAAATCTATTTCAACAGTGTTGAGAAGTAAATTGATAATTTGTTATTTGGCAGACATGATTGTATGACTGGATGTCTACTATTGTCCAATGTTACAAAATGACAGGTTAAGCAAACAGTAGAACTGTCATTTGATTTTGACATTTTTCTTGACCAGTTTTGACAGTGCTGTTAAACATATTCAGTCAAGATCTCTTATGTGATTTAATTACAGATGGAAAATACCTTTCTTAATAATTTCTAGTAAGATAATATATACATATTTGATTATATTTGAGCAAGTTCCATAACCAACCACTGACATTATAGATAGCACTATCCCCGGAGGCGCGAAACGCGATGTGGGTGTCATTCGACGGCAGGAATAGACAAGAGTTGCAACACGGAGATAGGTACTGACAGTTTGTGGCTAAGCGCGGGTTTTTATTCCGCCACGCACGCTGCGCACGCTCGGTGATCTATGCTTGTTGTGCATTTTGAACGTATTAATGTATTGAGTTTTTGCTAATTAATATTACTTGTAGATTTCTGACACTCAAACTGACATCGTTCTGTGTTGTGACATAACGTCAATATTGGCGCCAATGATAGAGTAATGTGTTTTTTTTAGGGTATAAAGATTCTTCTTTCTTCTGCAACAATGCTTTGTTTAACAACTAATGTCATATTAATCACAGTTTATTATGACATTCACCACAATAACTCTATTAAGACAACTGTCAAAATTTGTGACAAGCTTAATGTTTGAGAATTTGCATTTCACATTTTATTAGTCGATTTTTTAATGTGTATTGTAAATATAATATAGGGTTTGGACCTATCAAAATTGGAATGTAATGAATTGGTTACTTTTCTAAGAAGTGATGATGCAGTTTATGTTGTGGTAATTAATATTTATTTACCATAGATTATGTGAAGAATTTTCTTATCTTAATATTATAAAAATAAAGTATAACAAGAGTTATCCTGTAATGTCCTACTGCTGGGCAAAGGCATCTCATTTCACTGATGATATCAGTACAGTGAGAAGGATTAGGCATAATCACCACACCACGCTTGCCAAATGCGGGTTGGTGATCTCAAACTCGAGCCATGTTTGAAAAGTAGGAAACATGTTTTCGCTCGACCCGGGAATTGAACCAGGGACCTCAGTCTTGGCAGCCGAGTGCACATACCACTAAACCACCGAGGCATTATAATTTAAATAAATATTATATAAGTAGCGATGTAGCTATAGTTTAGAATACGAAGCTTGTTTCAGATAACGCCTAGCCTAGAAGCGCGTTGTCCTGCGAGCGTATCATTCGACGGCCGGTCCCAGTTGTCTCTGAGACCAGGCGATAGGTAACGCATCGCTCACTGTATATCATTGGATCCGGTCATTATCAAATCATTGAGTTTATATCAGCGAGGTGTTTGATTGGGTTGCAAAAAAATTTACAAGAATAGTTCTTTTGTTAAATATTTGTTGTAACAAGGTGCTTGCGACAGCTGTCAACAACAGTTTACTGTTTAAAAAGTTTCGAAAATGACAGTTGACATTGACACTGACAATAATGAAATGGGATATAAAGATAGGTTCTAAACGAGTTGACTACAGTTTTGGAACAGCTATCAACGGCAACGGACTGTAGAGTAGACGTTAGCGGTTTTACACTGCTTAATTTTAGTTATATCTTGGTAAAAAATCCATAATTAGGTAACAAATGTTTGAAAATGACGATAGTTCCCATTTAGTGTCATTTTTAACCATTTGTTTAACTATAGACCAAAAACCGGCCCTAAGTTGGAAATACGTATGATTAATTCTAAGCACACTATGTTGTCATCATCATATTACATAACTGGTAATATTAGACGTTTACCAGAACACATAACGATGTCTATTTACCCATTTTATTGTAAGCTGTATGTAACTAAACTATTGTCTATTATGGTATCGGCTTTCTTATTGTTGGCATTCTTGTGAGTCTTAGTTTGTAGTCGCTTTTTGCTTTGCATGATATGGTTTAGTAAATGCAATATATTTGAATTCAAACAAAGGTGTGATTATATTTTTCTATGTTCTCAGTCTATACGTGACGACATCAGTATACCCAGTGCCTTCAATATGCGCGCAAGACCAGATATCTGACTGGTTCGACTCCCTAGCAGAGTGCTTACATTGGAACGTACGCAAGAAACAAAAGCAAATCGACGAGCTAAGCGACTTCACACACTCGTCCAGCGACCCAATGGAGGACTTGGACAACAACCACCACGATGACAGACCGTCTGACACATGACAACATACAGTGACAGATGAATTGACAGTGACAGACAACTGACATGACAGACACGATGAAAGACTCTGTTTTTAATCAATACGAACAACGACTTTTATTAATGTACAGTTTTATTGTGATGTGAATCTTTCGCTACGTAGTTTTAGGATACGGTTTAAGTTATAAATAATTATTAAAGATGGTGATAATCGTTTGTTTATATTTGTATAAAATGTTTGGAAATTGTTGTTTTATCCATGGTGAATGTTTAGTCGCGATATGCCTCAAAGATGCTTTTTTTGTTAATTAATTTTCTCTATGGGTAGACTTGGTATTATACTCATTTCATGGAAATCATTTTCATTCATAAATGCAAAAAATATTTTTGTGATTTAATTTGGTAATTGATGTGCATTTTTGAATTGCCTTTTGATAAATGTAATTGACATTCCCTGGATAAATTAAATTCGTAAGATTTTTACCTAATTAGATAGGTATATAATATTGAATCCTATATTTGGTGATTGTATATTATAAGCGTTCGATTGTTTTAGTATTAACTGATTGATGTAATGATAACCATGACTATTGCAAAAACGTACATTGCTCATTATTGTTCTCATTTTGAATTTGTACTTTTTTAATAAGTATGAAGGTAAATTGTGTGCAGTTTTAAATGCAATATAGAGGTGCTATATAAATAGGAAAGTGCCAATCGAGTTGTTTAGACATTTAATAATACATAAACCGATGTTGTTCATAAGAAGTGCACAAATTGAGTATTTATAATAATTATTTGGTTATAGCATTGTCGGAAAAATATCTTTGATTTTCAAAGATTTTTGCTGACACAAGAAAGTTGATATTTTTACTAGTCCCAAAATGGTACTTATCTATTTGTCTTTTTGTTACTAAATGCAATAAATGTTCCCGTTAATAAAATGTTAAATAATTATTATATGAGTATCTTAAGGATAAAATTCGGAAATTGTCTGTTTCCAAGAGTTTAATAAAATAGAAATGATTGTATGATAATATAATATTATAAATCCGTATTGTAAATAATTACCAACTATTTGATTGTATGTTTTTAAAAACTATACAAATAAAAATTTTCATAAACGCCTAGTTTACGACTTCTTACTCCTTTTCGATTCGGTTGCTTTTCACCTTCTGGTGAGGCGACTAATCTAAGTTGCGTTTAAAATATAATGCAATTCGCAATAATACGTACCCTACGTTTTGACCGGGGTGTGTCTATAAATAAAAATACAACTAAATAAAAACTGAAATATGGAAATAGTTTGTAATTGACATGAATATAGTGAATATTCACCGCTCCAGCCAGTGTTCCCATAGTTCCCATGACCACGAGCGGTATAACCCGTCCGAAACTTCGGGTTAGTATTTTTGCGAAATGCGTTAAAGATAAGTTCAATATTGTTCCGCTTTTGGATAACGTTGAAATTTTCAATGGATTAGGTTAATAGAACAGACGCAGAGGCAGAAAAAAGATTTGATAATATTAAAACTACATTGTTTGTCTCCTTCGATAGCGAGTGGTGGAAGACCGCGAAGGACAGGGAGGCTTGGAAGCGTATCGGGGAGACCTTTGCCCAGCAGTGGGACGATATAGATAAGTTAATGTTAAGGAAATACCTGTACCGACAGACCACGGATAAATTATTGAATACTATAGGTACAGACTATATTCAAAACTTTACTGTCTGTCATATTTGGTAAATAACAATAACCTTTATCATCTGTCACTGTCAAGTCAAGTGTCATTTGTAATTCGTTCAAAAAAAATAACCTAAAAATTTATAATAATATTTTTAATATTATTCCTCAAAACAAATAGATTATTAAATAAAATGTCGCGATTAAGTAATTTAATCAACTATATTCCTAAACGGAATATATCGCTTTCAGCTGCACGTGAAGGCAAGAGAAATTTTAGAAAATTCGTTATTGCTAACAAGAGAGGCTCCGCGATACATCTAAAACAACAAATGGGTGAAAATAGGGAACTGGATGTTGACACCCGCGGGGTGAGAGAAGTAGGATACACTCTCAACGGAAAGTTCCATTTAGTTCCAGAAATGATACCAGATCTTATTGTGCCAGACTTGAAAGACTGCGATTTGAAACCCTATGTATCTTACAAAACAGTAGACGTTATTCAAAGTGAGTTCACAGCACAGCAGCTTTTTGACGCTGTGTATAGCAAAAAGATTGTCACTGACTTCAAGCAAGGCAAGTTAAACGAAGAGGGAGAACCTTTAGAGCCATCGGAAGACGAGAAATTGAAACCGGACGAAGCGGTGGCTCGAGCCAAGAGAACGGGCTCGGATATATTTTAGTTCTGAATTATATTGTGTAGTATTATTAATTTAGTGTTAAAAATAAAGTTGTTATATCAAGTTTTAAAGTGTTTCAATATAATCTCCTCCTCTAGTTGTTGAATAGAATGTGAAAAGAATAAATTTGGTTTATTTGCTAGATATTTGCTAATGTACCAAAGAAAAATGCTATCAATATACCATAAGTACTTATAAACGTAATTTCATTGATGAAAAGTTTTTTTCCTGTATTGTTGCTTATAAAATTTGACTAAAACTGCCGACTAAAGTACTTGAGAAGTAGTTAATTTGTTAAAAAAAAAATCTTACCATTGATTTATATGTACTAGTGTATATACAGGGTGTAATCGTTAAGTGTGCACAGGCGATTATTCCGTAACTATTGCAGATATCAAAAAACTTTAAACTGATATCAAAAGTACTTTACCTAATGAGTAAAATGACATTAATAACTTTTTTTAAATATCAAATTGTTATCCAACTTACGTAAATACGTACCAGAAGGAACTTCTCTATCTGGGTACTCTCTTCTGTAGGCGATAATGGCCGCCCTATTGTTACAATCATGTTTGTAGTACATTTTTAACATGTCCCTCTTTTCTGTATTGGAATATGCCATTTTTCAATCAATAAATGCAACAATCACGATTATTAACGCAAATTGAAAAATACAATAAATTGGCGGGAACGAGAACCCGCGATAAAGAATTTGAATTTAGAACGAACACCAATGAGGATCTTTCTTTTTGTTTTTATTTAGTATGTTGCTTTTCAGCTAGTTCAAATCAATACAATATTGAAACAAGGTTTATTATAAATTTGAAGTGGTAAGATAATTAATCTACACGTGTATCTACTTGAAATTCATTAATACCTTCATATCGTACATAATTATAAAATGACAAGGGTAAAATAAGTAGGTACTATTCCACTTAAAATAAGGAAACTAAAACCTTTCTACTATCTCATACTAAATGTATGGGAGTGATTAATGTATTTTTTTTGGATATTTCTCGTTTTATTTTTAAAAAGTTATTAATGTCATTTTACTCATTAGGTAAAGTACTTTCGATATCAGTTTAAAGTTTTTTGATATCTGCAATAGTTACGGAATAATCGCCTGTGCACACTTAACGATTACACCCTGTATAACTCAATGTTTCTTACACAGAAAATTGCAGCAAATGAAACCAAAAATATTTTTATAAGTAATATGTATATATATAAATAGGTCGAAAATACTAATTTGTAATACTGTGTAGGCACAGTATAACTATCATAGTGGTGTAGGTATCTAAAGTATTTATTTATTCTTCAAATGACCTTCCTTCCTTTATAAATAATTATACTTACAAATATTTATCGTAACTGTTTTCAATACAAGCCAGATGATATAAGCTTATTCATAGATAACTAGAACTGGATTGCGATTTACGAAGTTCGTCAAAACAAAATACCCTCAATTAACGATAGTAAATATAGTATACGCAGTCTGTAAGTAATTATTTTATCTCCATTCCAACAAGAGGTGATACTACAAGCGAGATGACCTAACTAAAGTTTATCATCATATCTAATATTCATACATTTTAATATTAACTTTATATCGTCGCATTTAAACTAGAGATATCGTTTCCCGCGGTAGTGGATTGTTGAGCGCTTGCGCAGTTTGATCCGGTTTGATAAATATTCTTATACGTAGATATAATGGGAGGTAACTATTCTGCTATGGATCCGATGGAAGTGCCCGTGCCCGATCTGCCGAAATTATTCGAAAGAGATGGGTATTTGAAGCCCTACGAACGTGAAATTAGACGCAGGTAAGTTTTTAATACCTCTTACATTTAATAAACAACATTTTGAGACCTAAAACGCCGTAGTTTGGGAGTATTTGTAAAATTGACTCCGTTTTAAGGTTAGTTCAGCAATGTTTACTAAATTCGTATCTGTCAAGCAGTACAGCGCTTTAGTTTGTTTCGTAAATTGATAAGTTTTCATGTGGTTTTTGGTAGTAAAATACGCTAATTACTAGTAGAAAGTCATACATTATTATTCGTTTGTAAACATTCTATTTATTTCGATCTATGCGTAACGAAACAATACATAATTGTGACTATAATTGATATTCTCGTACAGCGCATTCTTAAAGCGGTTTTCTTGGCAATAAACATCCTCAATGTCATACGAAAGGTCAATTTGATAGTCAAAGAAACTTATGTTTTGAAAATGAATGTAGGTAGTTACATAGGTATGTAATGTATGATACAAGGGCTTGTATTGCACTTAAATATTTTGTTACAGTGCATTTAATACGAATGTTAATACCTGTATATGTTACAGTAGTTAGTGGGATTACTTACATAAAGGTAATAATAATTGTGCTGGCATTTAGGTATATTTGCCCCGATAAACACGCTAGGTATTTGCATAATATACCAGTCTATTAAGCAAATTAATTATGCAAGATTACTAGTAGGTAAGTACTTAGTTATCTATCTTCTACTCAGTCAGTTTGTATAAAATACCTACCTACTCATTTTAAGGCGAGGATATGTGAAAATAACGCGCATAGTCGCTACTTTGACGATCAAATATTAACACTTCTATAGATTCTATCAAAAAAATAAAAATACCAATTAAAAGAATATATCCTCAATAAAATACTAAATCGAGTAGAATTTTAAAATTCATTATAATAATGTAGAAATAAGATGCACAAGATTATGTAAAAATATTTTTTTCTCGTCCTAGATCTCGTTATTTGAAACGATATTCATCGTTTTTTTTTTGGAATATCAATTTCCTAATACTCACTTAGATTCTAAATCAGTTACATTTTTCATTAGACCCGCCAATTTCTATAAAAACGCAAAAGAATTCAAATAAAACGAAATATTCGCCTGCCATGTTTCACGCACTTGAGTCTTGCTTCACAAATCTCAACCTTATTTTATGGAACGCAGGCATCGCATCAGATTGTTTACTAGCTTCAGTCGACGAGCGTAGCTCGTAGTGTACGGTTGTGAACCGGACGCTCTGCTTCGTGAGTTCACATCTATAAAATCGACTATTGTTTACATCATGGTAAAATAAAGTATCAATAAAATCAGAAACTGTTGCACAAGGAAGCGGAAAAGGAAGGTAAAAAGACATGCTGGTATGTTTAGGTAAGTATGTAAAATTAATAAATATAGTCAAAGCTCAAAGTAAAATAAATAGTCAAAGCTGGTCAAAGAGTAAAGTTTCAAAGAGTAAATTAGTAACTTATAGCCTTGTTTATTTTTTTAGGTGTCAGAATAAACAGTCAGATAATATACCAATAACACTAACTGAACTTGTTCCCGTGCAACCAACTCATGCACAAAACGAGTAAGTCATAAAAATACCTACACTTGTTGAAAAATGCCTAATTGAATGTACCTACATACTACACATACTACTAGGAAATACTCCAGTTAAAATAGACATTCCAGTTTGCATTAATTCCCAACAAGCTGGATTTTTGTGCAGACCTTGAATACAAATGATACAAATGATATGTCAAAAGTCCCTATCGATCCCGTTTGTGCGTTGTTTTTAATTCGAGGTCAAAGGTCACAAATTTGTGTTTTTTGCGTATATCTCTGAAACAATGAGAGCTACCGAAAAATGGTTCAAACAAAGTTTGTAGATCGTAAAATTGTCTACAAAAAAGATCTCAACACTTTTCTTCTACAAAGCATCGCTTTCGAGATATCGTGACTTTAGACCGCAGGAAAGTCGTATTTTCGACTATATAATATGCACACATTTCCGCCCCACCTCTGAAGTAGTGTACACGGCGCTTTTTTTTAACGTCGTTTCCCCAGTAATGTAATGGGACACTATTTTTATGATGATTTTTAAAAAAATTTAAATTTAATTAAAATTAACTACTTTTTTGCAATTACAAAAAATTGTATTGAGTAATTTTTTGGAGCAGGTGACAGTAAAGTCTATATTGGCTCCAAACTATTATTCATCAGTTTCCAGCCCCAATCTTCAGGATTTAGATCATTGCCTAGCCACACTTGCACTTGGTAGAACACACGAAATAAGTGTTGATAAGCAGAAGCAGATGTTGGAGGGAGACAAGATAACTGCACTCTCTTATTGTTTCTTGTATTTATCACAAAACTCAAATATCTATACTGGCCACGTATGAGTGCATATTCGTATTTTCTATGTTTAAAATAGCCATAATTCGAGAACTGTGCACCGTAGAAGAAAAAGTGTTGAGATCTTTTTTGTAGACAATTTTACGATCTACAAACTTTGTTTGTACCATTTTTCGGTAGCTCTCATTGTTTCAGAGATATACACAAAAAACGCAAATTTGTGACCTTTGACCTCGAATTAAAAACAACGCACAAGCGGGATCGATAGGGACTTTTGACATATCATTTGTAATGACGTATTCAAGGTCTGCACAAAAATCCAGCTTGTTGAGAATGAATGCAAACTTGAATCATAATTTAGTCTAACATAAGTAATAACATAAGTGAGAATAACGCCTCACTTTTCAAATGAGGCGTTATTCACCGAGACGTATTTTTTGCGCCGACCCGACATCTAGTTGTGCATTGTTGATCGAAGGGTATAATAAAAAAGTTTCAACGGTAATTTAAATTTATTCAGCGCGCTTTGTGCGATGTTTTGTAGCGGGGCGCGCGGGCAGCGCCCCGCTGATTGCCCCGCACCTCACCACCTCAGATCTGCCCGAGCGCCACATATCCTCGCCTTAACGTATCAATTTACTGATCTACCTCTAAAAAGTTATGTGTTAAATTATTGGGTCTTATTTACTGACCTAGACTAGGTACGCAGATCTTTAAAAATTAGTAAAAACAGAACACTAAGTAAAAAGTAGTCAATAATATAAGTATGTACATAGTTAATAGACATTACAATTGCAAATAATAGAAATTACAATGACATGTTTCATTCTAAGAACCTAAGTACCCTTTATTTTTAGATATGGCTGCTTCAAAGACCTCTGGGACCGCATTGAGTCATGGGACGGAGGCGTGGAAGGGTTCACAAAGGGCTACAAGTACTACGGACCTCAGTACAATGCTGACGGATCTGTGACATGGAGGGAATGGGCGCCGGGCGCTCACTCTCTGCACTTACAGGGGGATTTCAGTGAGTTTGTTTCATTGTGTCTTATTTATCAAATATGATAGGAATGTCATCAAAGGCACAAATAATTAACATAAAAATCGTCTGTATAAAGTGAGTGAGCCTAAGTTTACTACTAAGTTAAGTTAAATGTGAAAATTGTTTTTTTACGGCGGTTAACGTCAAATTGTTATTAGTTTTTAGCGCCATCTAGTAGTAAAATGTTAAACTAAATAACATACTAGCAATTTTTATAAATTTTGTTATTTTTTTAGACGGCTGGAACTCCAAAAGCCATCCATTCAAAAAGCTGGAGTATGGAAAATGGCAACTTGACATACCAGCTAACGCCGACGGTTCCTGTCCCCTGAAACATGAAAGCCGATTACAGCTCATAGTCAATGACCATTTGTACAGAGTATCTCCATGGGCCAGCTACGTGAAGCCTTTCGAAGGTTTTACCTATCAGCAGTTTATTTATCACCCAGATCAGGTGAGGTTTAGACTAAATGGTAGGTAAATATTAAAGGAAAAATACAAACAGCTGTTTAAAAGTATTAGGGATTGATTAGATAGCGTCTATCATGAATATGTATCTTTATAGTGGTAGTTTCGGTAGATATCTATTTTTAGGTGTGCACGGGGCCTAAAACTTTTAAACTGATATGAAATGTCTTGTGTTTCAGCCTAAATCTCAATTTAATCTTACTTGAACTACTGGTCCGATTTGAAAAAATATTTTTGTAATGGATAGCCACTTCTCACGGGAACGGGTACAACGCGGGTAATAACCCCGGGGCGTTGCTACTTAGAAACAATAGGGGCCAGGCATTTTATGGATGGCGGGAGAGAGACAGAACATACATATTTTATTCATTAGGTACTTAACTACCTAGGTACCTACGTAGTTTCGTAGTTTCGTTCGTAGTCGTAGCATTCTCGAGTATTAATTTTTTTATAACATTTATAATTTTGTGTTTTTGTCTAAAGGTATTTATTATACTGGCCTGCGTTTTCATTATATTGATATAAGTTATAATATTGCCTGAAATATTTTTTTTCATGATTTTTTATTTTAGCCCTACAAATTCAAACATCCCAAAGTGAACAGGCCAGCATCTCTTCGTATCTACGAGTGCCACGTCGGAATCGCCACTCCCGAAGGAAAAGTAGGAACTTACAACGAATTTAGGGATAATGTGCTTCCTAGGATTAAGAATCAAGGTACGTACGACATTTCATTTTTTATTAGTAACCTACTAATATTCTGTTAGATTAGAATTAGAATTAGATGTAACTACAACTCTCATTAATTTGATGTAATTCTTGCTTTGCATAAGTCATCATTTTTTGAAAACAAAGTTATCCTAACTAATATTATAAACTAGCAGCGCCCCGCGGTTTTACCCGCGTTGTGCCCGTTCCCGTAGGAAATCCGGGATAAAATGTAGCCTATAGCCTTCCTCGATAAATAGACTATCTAACAGTGAAAGAATTATTCAAATCGGTTCAGTAGTTTCTGAGATTAGCGCGTTTAAACAAACAAACAAACAAACAAACAAAACAAACTCTTCAGCTTTATAATATTAGTATATTAGTATTAGAGTATAGATGCGAAAGTAACTCTGTCTGTCTGTCTGTCTGTTACGCTTTCACGCCAAAACTACTGAACCGATTTCAATGAAATTTGGTACACAGTTAGTGCAGAGCCTGAGAAAGGACGTAGGCTACTTTATATCCCGAAATTCCCGTGGGAACGGGCTCAACGCGGGTAAAACCGCGGGGCGCCGCTAGTTATATATAAAAATAAAAAGTTAAGCTAACTAGGTATAATCATAAATTTTTATGTCAAATATTGATTAGATCAGACTACAGATCTTCCAACCTATTTTTGATTTTTTATTTCAAGTAAATTGCCTATAGTTTTACTAATGTTAGATGGATGGTCTTTGAGTAATGTTTATGATAAACTGTATTATTCCAGGTTATAATGCCATCCAACTAATGGCGATCATGGAACATGCGTACTACGCGTCATTTGGATACCAAGTCACCAGTTTCTTCGCTGCTAGCAGGTAACAGACATTCATAATCCATACCTATCACAGTCAATAATCATTTTTTATAAAATAACGGATCTAATTAAAAGATCTCTACAAACGTAATACTTTTAATAGTAACGTACTTTTTTCCAAGTTAAATAAATTAAAAAAAACTTTGTCGTGTACCTAAATAGTTTTTTAACTTACGTTTTTCACATTACCTACCTTACTTTTTCTTAGAACTATTTATATTAAAAAATCTGTAATGTTTGCTTATATTTTTTTTGGCTTGGGTTTGAGATCACCGACCCGCAATAGGCAAGCGTGGTTTATGCCTAATCCTCACTGATCACTACTACTGATCTGCAGTGATATGGGAGGCCTTTGCCCAGCAGTGTGACATTACAGGCTAATACCACCTAATACCTACTTGTAAAAGTTTTATTCTATTTTTAAAAAATTAACCCTTTAGTCGTTACGGCACCCCTTGCGAGCTGAAACAGCTGATCGACCGCGCCCACGAGATGGGCCTGTACGTCCTGTTAGACGTGGTTCACTCGCACGCGTCCAAGAACACCCTGGACGGCCTGAACGAGTTCGACGGCACCACGTCGTGCTACTTCCACGACGGGGCTAGAGGGACGCACTCGCTGTGGGATAGTCGGCTGTTTAATTATTCGGAGTGAGTTTAGTTTGGATTGTTTTAAGCAAACTTTAAACAAACGTCGTGATTACGCCTAATACTCCGCACTGTAGTCTGTACTAATATCTTCACTGAGATTAAAAGCTAACTTTAACTGCTTATAAAGAAAAATGAAACGGGTAATAAGCAAGAAAAAATAATTTAGTTATAGTACCTGAATACAAATTGCTGAGCTTTTTGAATTTGTGATTGAAACGAAAAATCTTTCCTTTTCATTTTCGTTTTGCTATTAGAGAAATACCCACCGAACCTTCTCTTTTCTTTTAAAGTCGGTCGAAAAATGGTGCAGCATTGGAGTTTTTACACTATCATTTTGTACCTATATATTACAGAACCGAAGTGCTAAGATTCTTGCTGTCCAACTTGAGGTGGTACCAAGAGGAGTATCAGTTTGATGGATTCAGGTAATCACACTTTCACAATTTTTTTCTGAATTTTTTTCTGCGACTTATAATATACCACTCTCTCCGGTCGTAGCGGTTCTCCGTTCCATAGGATCGTATGGAAAAGAGGGGTCGGACGAGGGAGTGCTTTCGCGTTCGCGCGTACACCTGAGCACTATAATATATCCTGAGCATCTGACCGCTTTTTATTCTTATATAGACCATCTAGAAACATTGCCAGGTTAAAAAAGGCTATTCTCATCCCAAAATTCCTACAGGAACTGGCACAACGCGGGTAAAACTCCAGGACGCTGTTAGTCCATCTGCTATGCAATAGTATTAGGAACGGATGTTAAAAAATATATAATATATTTGTCCTCAGATTCGACGGCGTAACGTCCATGTTGTACCACAGTCGCGGCATAGGCGAAGGGTTCTCCGGCCATTACGATGAGTACTACGGACTGAACGTGGATACTGAGGCGCTGGTGTACTTGATGCTGGCCAACGAGGTCGTGCACAATATCGACAGCAGGGCTATCACGATCGCTGAGGTGTGGTGTGGTTTAATTAGTAGTGTAGGATGAGAGAGCTTCAGAAAGTATTTGTTAGTGGGATTAGGATACAGTGAAATTGTCTTATACTTTTTTGTACTTATCTAGGTAAAGTAACCGCCCCATTCCAAACAATGAGTCTCATTCTCTTCTCCTTCATTAAAAGATAAAATCTTCTTTCTAGCCTAAAAAAATGCATTGGAATCTGAGATGTTCATTATTATCATTGACGATTTCGGTTCGCTGCCGCCTAAAGTTTAGAGACACTATTCTATAATTATTTTTAGTAAAAATATGAAAACCAATTAACGATCATTTACCTTAACCTTTAAAAAATACCTATTAAGGCATGAGATGTATTATACATGCATAAATCTATAATCATACCTTTAAAAGCGTTAACCTGGTTGCCGCCAGGACGTGTCCGGCATGCCGGCGTCGTGCCGGCCGGTGCGCGAGGGCGGCTCGGGGTTCGACTTCCGGCTCGCGATGGCGCTGCCCGACATGTGGATCAAGCTGCTCAAGGAGACCAGCGACGAGGACTGGAAGATGGGGCACATCGTGCACACGCTCACCAACCGCCGGTGGGGAGAGGGGACCGTGGCGTACGCGGAGAGCCACGACCAGGTACCCAGGGAGATACAGGCTGTAGTACTACCATAAAGATATTTATAATTTGTATTACTTGGAAGATACATTAGAAGTTGGATAGGTTAATTCGTTGATTGGTTCGATACATTATTTGGACAAGATGTTTGTCAATTGAATTATTGCATTTTTAATGCTCACGAAAACAATATAAACACGAGTGCACGAGTTCGGCACCTAGTGTTAACCTACAACAGATTTTTTTACTGCTTTAAAGCTTACGTTTAATGATAGTGTCGTAAAAAACAATGGTGAGAGAAGTTAGCCATCAAATTATTAAAAACAGAATGAAAATAGTTTTTTTTCATACCTTTGCGATATCAAGTTTACGATCATACCAGTAACATTAGTATTTTTCCTATCATTCTCTACTGAGCTGATATAACTATTTTAAGGTCCGCATTAGGTTCTACCTTGCGATCTTACCGAACATCCAACGACTGACACCAGGATCGGCTACTACCCTTCTAACTAACCTCCCATCTTCCCAGGCGCTAGTCGGCGACAAAACCATCGCGTTCTGGCTGATGGACGCGGCGATGTACACGCACATGAGCACGCTGAGCGAGCCGAGCGCCGTGGTGGAGCGCGGCCTGGCGCTGCACTGCATCATACGGCTCATCACGCACGCGCTCGGCGGGGAGGCGTATCTCAACTTCATCGGTGAGGATATGTTATCATACTGTTATGAGTAAAGAGAATGTTCAGAGTTAGATGAGTAATTATTTGGACATAGTCCCAAACTTTACCTTCTTCTTCTTTCTTTGCGAGTCATTGACGCTAAATCTAACCAGTCCAGAACTTGGCCAGGCTTGACTTGACTCGTTAGACCATGACGGAGGCCTTTAGGGTGTCCAAAAACCCTGAAACCAGGGTTGGCACTAATGTGTTCGAAATGGTTGAATGAATGGGCACAATTTTTTCCTCATAAAACAAACTGGTATTGTAAGATTTTCTTCATAAAACCTATCCATCTCAGGCAACGAATTCGGCCACCCCGAGTGGCTGGACTTCCCGCGCGCCGGCAACAACTCTTCGTACCACTACGCGCGGCGCCAGTGGAACCTGGTCGACGACGAGCTGCTCAAGTACAAGTTCCTCAACCAGTTCGACCGCGACATGAACCAGCTGGAGGATAAGTACGGTTGGCTGCGCGCCGACCCGGTGAGCTAAGCTTATACTTATATTCTGGTATTTACGGCAGATCCACTCACTTGGTTCAGTGTATCCTGAACTAAGCAACTACAAATATTTCACGCTTTCACCTTTGGAATTAAAAATCTATAAGGTGCGGTGAAAAGATCACAAAATATCCCATTGGGTTAAATTGACTCCGGATTTAGCTCTGAGCTTTAATCAGTTTTTTTACGTTTCTTTTTGTTATTTTTTTCACTCTTTTAAAGCAAAATTCTAAGTAGTAATAATACCGCATACTCGTCTTAATTCTCTACTTTCAGTACCAAAGTGTAATTAAAACCACACATTACTTAAATCTATTCTCTACGTCTTCTTTATTCAAACATAATTCCTATATTCAAATACACTCGTACAGGCGTACGTGTCGTGCAAGCACGAGGGCGACAAGGTGATCGCGGCGGAGCGCGGGGGGCTGCTGTTCGTGTTCAACTTCCACCACTACCAGAGCTTCACCGACTACCGGGTGGGCGTCAACGTCGCCGGCACTTATAAGGTAAATGACGACCGACGCCTTTAGGCGGTCTAAAAACTTCGACCTTGGTTGACCTTCTAGAACTTCTTGAAACATAACATAAGTAATGTAAAATAAGGAAAATAAGTTAAAGTAAAGTAAAGTATAAGCATGTAATATCCCACTGCTGGGCAAAGGCCTCTCATCTCACTGAATATATCAGTACAGTGATAAGGAAAATAAGAATTAAGATTTTTAGTTCATCGTAACACATGACCTAGGTCCCGTTAATTCGTTGGAAAAAACTGTTCCATTGTACGATTTAAAGTAATTTAATATGATTATGATATCTATTTACTTGTATCCGAAAATTTTATGAGGCAGAGATTTTACTGGTCATGATACTGTAGCTATCTTCAGACTATTTAAAAATGTAAAATATTTTATTTTTTTTATCTTTCAAGGCCGTGCTGTGTTCGGATAGTAAGAAATACGGGGGATTTGGTCGCGTAGAGCCCGATGGAGAGGTTCACCAAACACAGGGTATGCCCTGGGGCAACAGGATGGATTCCATACAGGTATATAAATACACCACCAGTTTTACAAAAAAAATGTTATTTATATGAAACAAATATTTAAAAAACTTTAAGTAAAGTAATATGACAAAAACTGTTAGCAAAAGTTAAATAGTTATTTGTAAAGTTAACGACATATGAGGCAAATGAGCTGATTAATTATACTGAATAATAAGTTCCTACTAATAACTTTTCTATACTTTTAATCTAAATAAGTACATGTAATGTATAATAAGTGCAAGTAATGTACTTACTTTTCTCAAACTTCAGTGTGACGAGCCCTGACTTTACCGGATGTAGGTACTGATTTATTGTTCTCTGTTCTAGGTGTACATTCCCTGCCGCACTGCAATCGTTTATGCTAAGATAGATTGATTTATTGAATAGTAAGTATGTATTATGCCAAAAAATATAAATTTCTTACTTTTATCAACTAAAAGTGCGTAAAATAAATTGTTGAAGGTATAAATTGTTAAAATTGAGAAATTGCATGGAATTTATTTTTTTAGACAGTTAAAAGCTAGTCTAGTGTTGAAATACTCAATTTTCAATTTGGATAAATTGTTATGGTAGGTACCTAATTAGGGATATTTTTATAGTACCTATATTTTACATTAAATAAATACATATTTTTTTTATAAAAGATTCTTGTTGCATATTAAAAGATCTGTTAACCAGTAAAACGTATTTTAATTTATATTTTGTATTAATAACACCCTAGTGCCTTTTATCCTTTAACGATACTGATAGAGAAGGGATAAAGACGATTTTAAAAGTATGTAATACGTGTGGTAAGAACTTCAAATAATATTATTATATTACCGTAATCCGGTGTTATTTGGGACTCCGGGTGCTATTCGGGATACTCTAATTTTTTATCTTCAGTCGGCAATATTTTCTGTTCTAATAGTTGGACAATAAAATGTATCCTGGCGGATACGACATTTATCGACGGTTGCGACAATTGGGCTTTTGAAAAAAAAAATATTGATTTTTTTATGTATTTTAAAACTTTATTAAGCTATTGCATAGCTTCTATCGCGGGCCTTGAGCGCGGGGACCGAATCCGAAAATTCCGTAACGAAAAAACCTCACGCAAAAAACCTAACGCTCCCCACTAACGCCATCTAGTGATAGAAAAAATAACTATGCAATAGCTTTACCGCGGCAGTCCCCAAGTGCCACACGTCTTTTTTATTAATAATATTGATATTTAATGGAAAAAACTTAAAGAAAAAATATTTTCAATTAATTATAAACAATTAAAAATTGATGAAATTTGAATAAAAATCACGTGACTATAAACGCGCCATAATTGGTCACCATAGTTGTGACGTGATAATGTTATCGCTATTTAACCATAAGTACGTACAGCGTTTACGGCTATTACGTGTAACCGAATGGGGCTACCATTATGACGTCACACGCGCTCGGGTTTGTTCGGGAGTTGCCCGAGTGTCTTCGGTACTGGATTCAAAAATTAATTTTTATTTTGAAATAACTTTTGAATTATTGCGAAAAAAATAGTTTTGTTATAAAACTAATATATAATCTTTCCATTTATCACAAAAATTATTTTTTTTCAAAAGCCCAATTTCACGTTTGAGTCTATATTGCCATCCGCAATGAACAAAAAACGTGGTACAAAGTGATGTTTTATTGTTCATTTTTAATTGTCTAAAAGTCTAAAACTTTCATCTATAGCCCAAGAACTATTTAAGTTAGAAAAATGTTATTTAATACAACAAACAGTTACATTATTCGGGAATAAACTGCGATGTTCTGTTAGTTTATCAAGCATAATTTTTATTGCTTTTTCCTAATTTTATTTGGGAAATTATAAGTCTAGCCACAAAATTATTTATTGGACACGTGATTAAACTTCTAATTTGATAACTAAGCAACGGGAAAATGACATAGCCCCCAAAAATGTATGTTGCCTTCTAAATTACTAAGTCAGCAACAATTAACGAGCATCTAAATAATACGGGTCAATTCAGCCCGCGGGCGTAGGTACTATTCGGTAGGTTAGGGTTATTATTTTTTTTATTTAGAAGATAACTAGTGGCTTAGGTACTATTCGGTAGGTTAGGGTTATTTTTTTTTTATTTAGAAGATAACTACCTAGTGGCTAAGATAGTATTATTTAGATGCTCGTTAATTGTGGCTGACTTAGTAATTTAGAAGGCAACATACATTTTTGGGGGCGAAATATGATATTAAAAAGAAGCCTGTTTAGTTAGCACCCATTTTATTTACAGCGGTGATATTTGGGGCGGCTTTTGGTGTTATTAGAGACAAACATCGTGTGGCGATGGAGATGATACGATTTACTTTTCTAAAAAGTACAGACTTTGTTATGCAGATGACAGTTTTATTTTTAACCTCCGTCGCAAAAGATGGGCACTATGAGTTTGACGTCGTCGATGTATGTGTGTCTGTTTGCGGCACCGTAGCCCTCAAACGAATGAACCAATTTTGATGCGGTTTTTTTTATATTTAAAAGCCAGTTTTCTTCTATTGGTTGTTAGCTATGTTTGGTAAAAATGGTTAAGCCGTTTCTGCGCAGGGGGTATATATACTATGTATTTATATTTTTAAATTGAAAAAAAGCTTCTATTTAATATACAAAATTCGAAAGGTTTTTTCTGTGATAATTTTAATTGTATCCTAGGTGTTGTCCTAAATCTTTACAACTTAGTTGATTTTAGTTATTTACTTAATAACTAATAAAATCAACAATATTTTTATAAGTCCCAAACACCTTGCCGGGTTATTAGGGACATGCATTATAATATTTGCTATTTTCTAGGAAATTTCATTTTTTTCTTTTCGCTAGGTGTTGATAGTCACAAGCGATGCCATTATTAGATTTAAATCTAGCAATCATACACAACCATTCTGACCTGCCCCTCGAACCCTGAAAGCTGCACATTGAGTGACCTCATGTGCGCCAATGACAAGGGCGCAGGTAGGGGCAGCGAAGCACTGGAGCCATGGACTTATTATTATAAACTGGACTGAGGACTGTTAAAAATGAAAAATACGAAAGCACACCTTACACATTTACATTATGATTCAATTTGGGTTACCAAGATAGACAGAGGCAAAACGAGCCAAGAGAGATAGCTAGTACCGAGGTCGTTTATTCCTTTCTAACACTTGCCATTCGATCGAAAAGTGGTAGTTGGTAGCATGTTGGTAGAAAATTATTTCACAACGCTGACTTTAAGCTTATCCTTATATTACATATAAAGTAAATATTGAATTAGATAAAATTTATTAATTACTTACTTAGCTTTATAATACTTATTATTTATTAGCCTTAATTATTTAGAACTATTTGGTAAAATTTTTATTTATTTCTCTAGTAATCCTTTGAATTTGTCATGGTGACTTTGAATTCTCGTCTTCTCGTGAATATCTACCTATTTGTTTTATTTTATGAAATTTTGAGAGATTAGCTTATTGAAATGGTTAAAAACTGCTGTATTCGTTTCTGTAAATCTGAATCCTATGGCGGTTGCGGGATATCCTTTCACAGGTAAGCCAAATAAGGGAAAAATTGTAAATGTGTTATGTAGGGTGACCATAAGTGCAAGCATGTTGATGTCTTTTATATGAAGTAATATTTTTTAAGTGTTAATAAAAATTTATTTAAATTACAACAACTTCTTTTATTTAAACATTATGCTTTTATAAGTAAAATCGGACTATCTTTTTTTAGTTTCACCTCAGTAGATAGTTCGATTTCAAATTCACAAAGCACCATCTATTCACTACATAGTATAAAATAAAGTCGCTATTTTTAGGGTTCCGTAGCCAAATGGCAAAAACGGAACCCTTATAGATTCGTCATGTCTGTCTGTCTATCTGTCCGTCCGTCTGTCTGTCTGTCTGTCCGTATGTCACAGCCTTTTTTCTCCGAAACTATAAGAGCTATGTTGTTGAAACTTAGTGTGTAGATGTATTCTGTGAACCGCATTAATATTTTCACACTAAAATAGAAAAAAAAAAATTTTAGGGGGGTCTCCCATACTTAGAAATGAAAAAAAAATTTTTTTTTTTCATCAAACCCATACGTGTGGGGTATCTATGGATAGGTCTTCAAAAATGGTATTGAGGTTTCTAATATCATTTTTTTCTAAACTGAATAGTTTGCGCGAGAGACTCTTCCAAAGTGGTAAAATGTGTGTCCCCCCCCTGTAACTTCTAAAATAAGAGAATGATAAAACTAAAAAAAATATATGATGTACATAACAATGTAATCTAACACCGAAAATTGGTTTGAACGAGGTCTAGTTAGTAGTTTTTTTTTACGACATAAATCGTAAACAACTTCTTTATTATGTTACTCGCTGCTACGGAACCCTTCATGGGCGAGTCCGACTCGCACTTGGCCGCTTTTTTGTCTGTCTGTTTGTCTGTTTGTTTGTCTGTATGCTTAAATCTTTAAAATTACGCAACGGATTTTGATGCGGTTTTTTGTAATAGGTAGAGTGATTCAAGAGGAAGGTTTATATGTATAAAAATTCCCGAAATTCCCAAGGGACAGGCACAACGCTGGTAAAACCGCGGGGCGCCGCTAGTAAGCTATAAAGAAGCTAAGCTCATTGTATTTTTTAAAACAAATATTATCTTATATATAAAATTCTCGTGTCACAGTGTTCGTTCGCGTACTCCTCCGAAACGGTTCGACCGATTCTAATGAAATTTTGTGAGCATATTGAGTAGGTCTGAGAATCGGCCAACGTCTATTTTTCATCCCGAAATTCCCGCGGGAACGGGTACAACGCGGGTGAAACCGCGGGGCGCAGCTAGTTTCATTATAATATTTGTCCCACCTAACGAAAAAGTGTGGTCATCCTATTAGAAAGTGACAAACAACATCGGCTCTCAACATCTCGCTCGGCTCGTTTTTCGGCTGCTGGAGCTAAGTCCAGTTTATAATAATAAGTCCATGACTGGAGCGGACTCATTTAAAAAGTTAATTTTTGTGCCATCGACACGAAGAAGAAGAAGACACACAACCATTGACGAGATATTACATTTTGTATTTCAAAAATGTCCCGAATATCACCGGTTTGCTGTATGTTATGTAATACGACGTGTGGTAAGAACTTCAAAATCACTACATAGTATAAAATAAAGTCGTCTCTTTTTCGTGTCTGTCACACTGTTTGTCTGTCTGTATGCTCAAATCTTTAAAATTACGCAACGGATTTTGATGCGGTTTTTTGTAATAGGTGGAGTGATTCAAGAGGAAGGTTTTTATGTAAAAAAATTCCCGAAATTCCCACGGGAACGGGCACAACGCGGGTAAAACCGCGGGGCGCTGCTAGTAAAATATATAATTGAGTTTGTAATTAAATTTTTTATAGTTTGGTATCTACAGATCTGTGGTTGCATTTGACATAGGTTGAAAATGTGAAAAGTTACTGTCAAATGTCAAAAAATACTAAAATGTGACTGTCAATGTCAAAACAAACGAAAATTTAAGAGGAAAGAAGTGCTTAAATTATGTACTACACCTTGATATTACACTTCAAAAATTAATGTATTTTAAATAAGTGCACAGAACTTAAAGGTCACGGGCGAAATAAAATTAAAATATCCATTCTAAACGCCTAAAACCTCACATACATGGTTAAAAATCAATATCAACTTTAAGAAATATAGCAAAAATGATAGATATTCTGAGTGGTCATTTAGTCATATATTTCGGCGTTCTGTGCTTGATTAGCGCAATGATTCCTCTTTTAGTCCGGCCGGTGAGTATTTAATAAATATTCTAAAATGGTAATGGTACTAGACTAGCCCACCTGCGAGATAGATTAGGGATAAAATTAATAAGAAACATGTTCGTTGTTTTTCTACCTACATAGTTAGGCCCCATTCGAGTTGAAGTCCAATAGTTCTTGCGAAATGATGGTCAGAGTGTAGCAAAGGGCGTGCAGTATTATAAAGGCGATCGGGACGTAAAAAAAAAAAACTTTTTTATTAGAAATTTAATTATTTTGATTGTTTTGTATAGAATTCGATAAAATAAGACGTTTTTGCTCTATTCATGTTTTTGCTCAGATTCGTGGTTTCGCTACAAAATGGCAATGAAGGCGACCGAGACTTCATTTTTCGTCCAAAATGATTTTTTTCTATAAAATTAAAGTTCCAGTTTGTGCCATAGTAGTGTCGATGGAGCTCCGCTGTGCGGAGCTCCTAATTCCGCCTTATTTTGGCCCTTCGGGCCTGATATAAACTTAACCTAACATAACCTACGGTTGTCGATTGTTACATTAAGGTCCATGTTTTTTATTTTTTATGCATTAGAATGGATACAAATAAACACTTTTCATAAGGATTATTTTTTTTGTCAGATCAATATTTACAAAGATAATCCAGAATGAAAACTTTATTGCTCATTTGTAGTGAAACTAAACTCGAAAAAGGAATGTGAATAGAGTAAAAAGCATTTATTTTATCACGATCTACATAACAGAAGGCACATAAAACAATTCTAAGAAAAAAACATTTTTTTTTACTTTTTTTTCTAAGTTCCGATAGCCTTGATAATGAGCGATCCGAAACTTAGAAGAATTTTTGAAAAGTCGGTTGCTATATTAAGGTGCGTGTTTTGTGGTTTCTATGTAAAGTTTGAATAAAAATAAACATATTTCATTGGAATATGTTTTATTCTCAGTTTCCGTGATAATCAACAATGAAAACTTCATTTCCCATTTCTAGGGAAACTACTAATCGTAAAAAAAACATGAATATAGTAATAAATATTTATTGAATCAAGATCTATACGAAACTATGATAAAAAAAAGATGTAAAAAAAATTTTTTTTTATCTAATCTGTTAATTAAATTAAACTAAATTAAATCTGTTTTAAAGCAAAATCACGACTCTGAGAAAAAATATGAATAGAGTAAAAATGTTTATTTATTTCTATGCAAACAAATCAAATTAACTCCAATTCAGGTAAAAAATAATTTTTGACGTAAATTTTTCTGTCCCAATCGCCTTTATAACACTGCACACCCTTTGCTACACTCCAACCGAAATGATTGTACCTACCCCTCCGTTTTTTTCAGGTCTCAGGCCATCAGGTCTCAGGCCATCAAGTCTCAGGCAATCAGATCTCTGGCCGTCAGGTCTCAGGCAATCAGATCTCTGGCCGTCAGGTCTCAGGCTATCAGGTCTCTGGCCCTCAGGTCTCTGGCCATCAGGTCTCTGACCCTCGGGTCTCTGGCCTAGAGATCTCAAACCGAAAGGTCTCAGGCCATCAAGTCTCAAGCAATCAGGTCTCAGACCATCAGGTCTCTGGCCCTCAGGTCTCTGGCCCTGGGGTATCTGGCCCTCAGGTCTCTGGCCCTGGGGTCTCTGGCCCTGGGGTCTCTGGCCCTCAGGTCTCACGCCCTCGGATATCTGGCCCCCAGGTCTCTGGCCCTCAGGTCTCACGCCCTCGGGTATCTGGCCCTCAGGTCTCACGCACTCGGGTATCTGGCCCTCAGGTCTCACGCCCTTGGGTATCTGGCCCTCAGGTCTCTGGCCTTCAGGTCTCTGGCCCTCGGGTACGCGGCCCTCAGGTCTCACGCCCTTGGGTATCTGGCCCTCAGGTCTCTGGCCTTCAGGTCTCTGGCCCTCGGGTATGTGGCCCTCAGGTCCCATGCCCTCAGGTCTCATGCCCTCAGGTCTCTGGCCCTCAGGGCTCTGGCCCTCGGGTATCTGGCCCTCAGGTCTCACGCCCTCTGGTATCTGGCCCACAGGTCTCGGGCCCTGGGGTCTCTGGACCTGGGGTCTCTGGCCCTGGGGTCTCAAGCCGTAAGGTCTCAGGACATCAGCTCTCTGGCCGCCAGGTCTCAGGCCATCACATCACAGACCATACAATCTCCGATCATCCTATCTCCGGCCATCCGAACTCCGATCATCCGATCTCCGGCCATCCGAACTCCGATCATCCGATCTCCGGCCACCCGAACTCCGATCATCCAATCTCCGGCCAACCGAACTCCGATCATCTGATCTCCAGCCAACCGAACTCCGACTATCCGATCTCAGGCGTTCATGTCCCAGATCAATTATCTTCTAAGGAGCGTTTAAAATATGGAATAAAAGTTCAAGTAATACCCAGAAAGGATACTTAAATTATAAATGATAACTCATTGACTTAGTAAATGACAAAAAAATGATGTTTCAGATAATAGCATGCTTTGCAAAACCATCAAACATCGAGCATACTATTTGGCATGACTTAAAGAAATTGAAAGCGGAACAGAAGTTGATATCAATGAAAGATGAGTTTGCATCATATTCCAAAATTCAGCGTAAAATAATTAAATTGGAGAGTGAATTGAAAGATAATTCACAGGCAAGGATTAGCAAGAGTTTGGCTGTGAAGAGCACTATTCAAATTGCAATGCAAGTGATTGTGACACTGATCATGATAGTGTCAGTTATTTACTTTAGACGAGAGCCGGTGGTGGCCATCAAAGGAGACCTGTTCCCCTTCACAACGATGCTGAGATACCCGAGTCAAACCCCCAATGCAGTCTCCACTCACATGTGGGTCATAATGTCGAACCTTTCTATCAGAACACTGATGAAACCATTCATTTCATAAGACTTTTGATATTGTTGACTAAATGATATTTATGTTAATAAATTTTTGTAATTGTAAGAAGGTATTTTATTTGATTAACAGTTAAAAACATGACCATGGGATCTCGTAGTCCGTGTAAAAAAAACAATTATTAGAAGTCCCTTTAATATCTGTATAGTTTGCGAATTTGATGGAAAAAGTCACCTATGGACAGTTTTTAATAATTTCCTATAATCAATACACAAACCATTAAAAGTACCAGGCAATCAGAATTCGCCAAGAGATATTCGCGCTGTACTTTCTTCGGTTTTAATCTTACCTATAATTTTAACCACGGCAAGCACTTTACTATCATAAAACCATATAGCAGGTACAACCAAAGATTTAATATTTCCAGAGAATAACGATCTCTTCTTTGAGCTACAGTTTGATACAATTTTACCGCAATATTTGACACTAGAAAGATCTCTTGGCGTGTTCTGATCACCTAGTACTTTGGGTTATGTTGCAGAACATTCTACCGAAGTCAAAGTTGTTATAACCGCCTGGTACTTTTGATCACTGGGGGGAGAAGTAATAAGCTGCCAAACACGAATACATTTTATTACAATCAGAGTACCACATCTCTTGTGTCATGATCGCCTGGTACTTTTTCGCATTGATCGCTTTGCTGTGGCTTTGTAGAGACATAAAAACTACCGAATGTGTAACTTCGTAAGTTTTTTTTAGATATTCACAATCTCTTATTATGTTATGATCGCCTGGTACTTTTGATAAGCTTGAGGAAAATAAATATGCTATTTTTGATACGAAAGTGTATATATATATACATTGCTCGATAAGGATGGTTTGTGATTGTACTTGTGTGAGTTGGAATTTGTTTATTTAACCTCAGTCCGAAGCCCATGGCCCCAGTAGTTGGATGAAACAGTCGAACCTTTGCTTCTTCTTCATCGAGTGGATGGTCAACCTTTCCTTAAACATAGAATTTCCGGGTCTGGGAATGATCCAGTAACTATAGAAGATAAATTAGTTAAGTAGTTAGGAAGATAAAACAAAAATCATAGGTATTTTTAATAATTTTATTCATTAAACAAATAATATTTATACTCAGTCCGACATACATCCAAATGGTGTCCAATAAAATTACAATAACAATCAAAGGCTTCTTTTAAACTTATTATGCTTAATAAAAATTATATACCGACTTTACTACAACTAGAGCGTTTTATCAGACACAAATTGACAACAAAATTAATAGATAAACATACGAGACTATAATACGCCTTTCATGATTTTGCTAAGAGTTTTAAATAGTTTTTAAAACAACACAAGCTCTATAAGTTATAATATGTTATCCGCTTTAAAACAAAGCCTCATCCCCTCGTCTGGCACGACGCCTGAATCAGGCGTCCGTCAAAAAGTGCGCATCTGGCGCGACGCCTGAATCAGGCGTCTGTGTCAGTGGGTAGAATTTTAGCATAATTAACAGTTAAAAACTATAACGATCCTGCTCTAACTTATAGTAGAGCCTAAACAAAAGACAAGGCTAGCATATTCAATAGGAATTGGAACGTCTTTAAAGGAAAATTATTCATTCGTGAGCACATTTGTTAGGTGTATGTGTTCTGTGGTCGTGTCACATGCTACTTTATTTCACATTTTAAATACTTATTATTTCACGTATACATATTATTTCACTTATTATTGATAAACGATATATTTATGTGTCCATTAAAATAAAATTATTTCAGAAAAGTTGTTTTATTGTTTATCTATTACGATTTTGCTACTCTACTTTCGAAAAAAATTCTATCTCTACTTTCTCTCTACTTTTAGCTCGAATTGACAATATTTTACAAATTTGAGCTAAATTAATTATTTTGCAGTTAGATAGTTCATTTCAGTACAATTTCATAGACATAAATATCATATATAACTTCTATACAAAATTTTGAGAAATTACATAAAACATTGGCGCGCGCCGATTTCACGGGGCCTATTTGCCAAGGCTCTGCCAGACCCCTGCCAGACGCGCCATATTTTTTAAAAGAGGCGTGCCAGTTGAGAGGATAAAATACGTTCTAAAAAACCATAGATAAAGAATGTAATACAAACAAAAGTTTAAAAAATAATGTGCGTTACTATTGAGTGAATGAAATTTGAAAGAGTGAATGAACAAATAATTAAAACTTTTAGAATAGAGCAAATTGAACTTAACATTTAGGTAAATTATTTACAATATATCAGCTCTATATCACAGCTAAACGTTGCTATTTATGTGCAATTTGACTGCGATTTTTATTTCTTTTATTAATAACATTTGTAGGTGCTGAATGTACAAAAACTTTTTGACACCTGATTCGCTTTCGTGGCTTTGTGCTATATGTTTTAATTTTAAGATTGTACATTTGTACCCTATAGAAAGTTATATAATATATAACTTTCTATAGGGTACAAATAGCCATATTATGGCTGTTTAGAGACATGTCTATATCTAGATGAATTTTCGTCACACAGTTATTCTTATAACATTCACTTACGACAAAAATTGGCACATTGTATTGTCGCCAAAACATGCTTATCAAAACAAACTTTACAAATTTAACCGAATGCTCAATTAAGTAGGTATTTATGTTTGCTAATGATGTCTAATAGACTAGATGCTATGACTACAATGCCATTTAAAAATGAAAACATTTTGAAATAAGGAGAATGACCGAGTAATCTTTACCCAATAACCGTAAAATCTACATTTTATAGAATTTCAACAATAATATAGTCAATGCTTTTATGTAAATATCTGATCCATACTTTATAAAGACAACATATCGTATATCAAGTACTCTAATGATAAATATATTTTTAAACATCAAAAAGCTTCATCTATACCTTTATAACTTACAAATATCCATACAAATTATATACTACAAATATTCGTTTCTATCACAATCGTTTAAATATTATAAAAATGGTACAATTTCCAAAAAAATGCACATATAAAACCAATTATCATGAGTTATATTTTTAGTAGAATAGAGAAAGACAAAAATAAATGAAAGATTGTGATAGTATAGACATCTCTTGTAACTTAAATACATATTGCGATTGTACATCTGGTCAGTGCATTTATAAGGTTTTTTCAATGGGCACAAGACAAGAGCTATTAGCAATTCCTATAAATCAAAATTTACCTTATTCCAAAAAAATATTAAAGCCAATACTGAATTTGTTCCTAGGTTCTCTATCTAGCAAAATCACCATACAAATGAATAGGTTACCTAGTAACTAATACAGTATTATCTAATAGTATTACTAGGAAGAAGGGGGTATATGTTCGATTAAATCGTTTCGAAATATTTTGACTTTTGAAGAATTCCATCATATAGTACACTATAGTGTACAATGGACGGTACAATGTTACAATTTGTATATTTTAGTATGTTTAAATTTGCACAACAGATTGTTGGCTAAAGTTGGATCTGTATATATCTGATGTTGGCTAAAGTTAAGACAATCTAACAATAGAATTCCATAAAATTTACTCCTGCGATTCTATTGGTAGATTTTATGTCACTTGCCATCTCTTTCTGTTTCAGAGAAAAGCCTAGAGCTGTGCGTTGTAAGATCAGTCGGTAACGATTTTTTTGCTATAGTTGTTTCAACTCACGAGCGCTTCTGAGCCATACTTGTAGTTGTAATGTATTTGACACGCGTCTTTGGTGCGTAACTATCGGTACCGTTGGTAACGTCATTGTTCATGTAAATTTGACAAACTTACCACGAATAACTTTTCTCCGTTTACTCGTACCTTCCATGCTGTCGCTACTACAAATACAATTTTGACGCAAACCAAGATGCATATTAAGACAATGTGCTTGTGCACTTACACAAGTTTGGCAATATGGCGCTCGTGAAATTAAACACCTATACATAAGATTGGAAAAATTGTTCAGTATTTTTAACAAGTCAGTGTGTCGTGAATCAACCTTAAAAATATGTCCTGCGAAGAAGCCTTTCCTAAGGGACCGTTAACACTAAGTACATAAAAATATGCCACTCATTACTTACAATTAATTCAGTCGCTTGCCATTTGGTACAATCAACAATTTGGTATTTTTTACAATAAAATAAATTTACAAGTCCCATTTTTCAATCTCCGAATAAAATTTATCCACCGAATAACTACGTCAATCTGAAATTATTGTCGTAGATATATCTGTATTAAGCAAGCCCACTGACCTACTCGAGGTTACTTGTCTGTTTTAAAAGTAGTATATTTTGGATAAAACTCATCCAAAGATTAAAAAACAGTCCTTAACCAACTAGAACAGTAAAATAAAGAATATCGGACTTAAATAACTAACATTTACAATGTTTCAAAGAAAGCGTTTTTGTTCTATCATGGGAACGATATCTCATTTCACTAGTTAAACGAGATGCCAACATTACAAACATTCGAATGATACTAACCTGGACGACCGACCGTGGTAAAACAATCTCTATTCCTATGGAATATGGTATGTTTTCGGTCGGATCTTCGATGGTTCGTCTCTTTCTCTCTTAGGAGTGTGAGAGAGTGGTCCGATGGCTGCGTCTCCGGTCGACTGGTACAAGTTTAGGTGTTTTCGTAGAAGGAGTTGTTGAAGTGCGTGGTGAGGAGGTACACCACGGCCTCGTACGTCGACATCATGATGGCTGTGTTCGGGATTTGTCGCACTAGCTGCGTGCCTAGGCCCCTGGAATTATACCAAATACAATGGTTTTAATGTACACTTAGTATCTATACTAATATTATAAAGCTGAAGAGTTTGTTTTGTTTGTTTGTTTGTTTGTTTGTTTGTTTGTTTGTTTGTTTGTTTGTTTGTTTAAACGCGCTAATCTCAGAAACTACTGAACCGATTTGAATAATTCTTTCACTGTTAGATAGTCTATTTATCGAGGAAGGCTATAGGCTACATTTTATCCCGAAATTCCCACGGGAACGGGCACAACGCGGGTAAAACCGCGGGGCGCTGCTAGTTATTAGATATAGAGTTCATTGTTTGAAGTAAGTTTTCGAAGTTGACTTCCGAAGTCTTGACTTGCCATATCCGATTTGAATTTACTTTATAAGCATGGTTCGAGTGAAGTGTTGATCCTAGTTTAGCAAGTGAACCTTAATGCTATTAAGTTGAACAGATCGAGCTCAGTTGTAAAGCTGAAATTGGGGCTTAAGTCATCTTCTTCATCGAGTGGATGGTCATCCTGACCAATCCTGGTGTCAGAGTTATTGAGCCGCCAAAGGCCTCTGACATGGCTCATGTAACGACTACTATCCGTAGAAAGTACTAAGACGGCTTAACGTGCCCTCCGAAGCACGGAATCATCTTACTTTTCGGGCAATCAGGTGATTCAGCCTGCAATACCCTAACCAAACTGAGGACAGTCTCACAAAGAGATTTTTGTGAGATATTGTTGTCCCCACCGGGAATCGAACCCGGAACCTCCGGATCGTGAGCCTGACGCTCAAACCACAAGACCACGGAGGCTGTCACGGCTTAAGTCATCTACACTAATATTATAAAGAGGTAAAATTTGTAAGTTTGTTTGTTTGTATGTTCGAGGTAATCTCAGGAATTGTCAGTCCGATTTGGATAATTATTTTTGTAATAGATAGCCACATTCAACGTGAAGGCTATTTTTCATCGCGAAAGTCCAACGGGAACGGGTACGACGCGGGTAAAACCGCGGGGCGCCGCTAGTAGTTTATACTCCAAGCAAAATGTAATAATAAAAAACATGTGTACTATTGTACTCACCTGTAGACGCCGCGGTACCCTTCCTCCATCCAAACAGTGTGTAGTGTCTGCCAGAACTTGCGGTACTTGTCGCCCTCCTCCCTCAGACGGGTTCGCGCCACCTCTGCAATAACAATATCAAAATTATAACAATCACTTTGGTTCTGCTCTAACCTTAAAATCCATTATATGATAAAATGTGCAGACTGAGGCATTGCAAAGAAGACAAGTGGACCAAAATTACGTCCGGTGACGCACAATTAACCAAATTCCACCTTAATTTGGTAAGCTTGACTAAAACGTGTACATATCTTATATATAAAATTCTCGTGTCACAGTGTTCGTTCCCGTACTCCTCCGAAACGGCTTGACCGATTCTCATGAAATTTTGTGAGCATATTGAGTAGGTCTGAGAATCGGCCAACATCTATTTTTCATCCCGAAATTCCCGCGGGAACGGGTACAACGCGGGTGAAACCGCGGGGCGCTGCTAGTATATTATATATAATACATACATTGTCAAAACCGGTTAGACTTTAATGTTGACAACACTCTTTTTTCCCTGGCTTGGTCAATACACTGATATCCTAAGTGGGATGAGGGGCTGTTGCCCAGCGGTGGGACATTACATGCTTATTCATTCATTGATTTCGAGTAGGTTAGTGGCCAACCCTGGTGTCGGGGCTTTTAGACCGCCTAAAGGCCTTCGACATGGTCTGACATGACTGCATTTTTTTAATACTTTTAATTTTTCATCTTAGTTTACAATCATTCCTTCTCAATTACATTGCACCTTGTCAATATTATGAAGTCCTTTAACGTAACGATATCAAATATTGATACGATATTTTATGATAAGTGGCCACTAGTGAAGCATCTCTCTAGGTTATTGTATCGAGTGATCAATCACACCAGATATCGAATTTATAGGAAACGTTATTTTAAGAACATCCTGCCAGAGACACAGATAACGTCATAGTATAATAATATTAAGTGATTTTATTTACAACTAGCTATGCCCCGCGGTTTCACCCGCAGCGCCCCCGTTCCCGTGGGAATTTTGAGATTTTTATTCCCTATAAACCTCACGGAGCCCGAGACCTTTCCAACGAATGCAAAACCGTGGAAATCGGTTCGTGCGTTCTGGAGTTATAGCGTCAGGGAGGAAAACCCGACTTATTTTTATATATGTAGTATAATTACTTGCATATTAGTCTCTAATCCCACTGCTGGGCAAATGCCTCTCATCTTACTGAACATATCAATACAGGGGATTAGGCATGATCACTTCGTTTGCCAAATGCGGGTTGGTGATCTCAAACCCGAGCCATGATTGAAAAGTAGGAAACATGTTTTCGGTCGACCTGAGAAGTGAACCCAGGACATCAGTCTAGGCTGACGAGTGCACATACCACAAGACCACCGAGATTAGTAAAACAACAACGCTATGTGGCATTTTTATCTGAGCGCTACCGTGCTTCGGAGGGCACGTTAAATTGTCGGTCCCGGTTGTTTCAATCGTTAGACCATGTCGGAGGCCTTTAGGCGGTCTAAAAACTCCCGACACCAGGGTTGGCCACTGACTACTCAACATGAATAAATGAGTAAAACAATATATTAATGTACCATGTGGATAAGCGATGCACGAAGCCACCGTCTTAGAAAAAGCGCCGGCGCCCATGAATTCGACAAAGTCCCTCGGCGAGCGCGTGTCATTAGGCACGCCGTCCACACTGCGGGCGGCGATCAGACGCGCCTTCACGCCCTCATATAGCACGAAGTGGACGACTGTCTCGCTGATGCCCATGTAGGACGCTGTGATGCCTTTGTAGAAGCCTTTTATACCCTGCGGAATAAGGTCATGTGACATTATTATAATTGTATTGTTTCAGTTAATTTTATATTGTTTTTGAGAAGAGTTAAGGCTTGTAGTTAGGTAGGTACTAAACGAAATAAATTCTTGGTAGATTAATTTTAGTGGTTTAGAAAGTTGAAGCTAAGACTACTCATTTTGGATTGAAACTAAGTTTACGGAAACATGTAAAATAAAATCGAAGTGAACCCATAAAGGTAATAATGTAAATTATAAAGATAACTAGCTGCGCCCCGCGGTGTTACCTGCGCTGTACCCGTTCCCGCAGGGATTTCGGGATAAAATGTATCCCATATGTTATTCTGATGTATAACGTATATTACTGTAAAGTTTCATCCAAATCCGTTCAGTAGTTTTTGCGTGAAAGAGTAACAAACATCCATACATCCATACATCCATACATCCATACATACAAACTTTCGCATTTATAATATTAGTAGGATAGTAGGATAGGATAGGCGAAGGTACCATAGTATTTTCTTCAACATATGATTAAAAACCTAACGATGAAACCTAGCCTGATTTAAGAGTAACATAACCACGGTTTTAAGAGTGCTGTTCCGAAAAAGCTATTGATATGATTTTGATAGGAGGATACAAATATCAACATTTTTTTTGCAATTGCACTTAATACAAGTTATCTTAAAAAAGAGTTAAAAATATTTACTAAATATAAATGTTTGATTATGTTTCCGGTCGCCAACCCGTGTATTATAAAGCACAAAAATACTTGTTTTATAAATATTTATGAGAACAAGTCATGGCCGCTCGGAAATTCCGTTATTTATTTTTTGTACTAAATGGAATCCAAGAATAAAGCCTTCTGATGAAGTTCTACCTTTTTCGTCATTGATTTGTATTAATTTTATTTTGTTACCGTTTATTTTATACGTTAACTAGCAGCGCCCCGCGGTTTTACCCGCGTTGTGTCCGTTCCCGTGGGAATTTCGGGAATTTTTTTTTCATAAAAACCTTCCTCTTGAATCACTCTACCTATTACAAAAAACCGCATCAAAATCCGTTGCGTAATTTTAAAGATTTAAGCATACAGACAGACAAACAGACAGACACGAAAAAGAGACGACTTTATTTTATACTATGTAGTGATTCATCAAAACTATTCGTAAAGTGTTACCCTGTAATGTCCCACTGCTGGGCAAATGCCTCACATCTGACAGAAGATATCAATACTAAATTAACTAACTTAGTGACAAAATTATTTTCATATTATATTTTTCAAAAGCAAAAAAAAAAAGTTACTTTTCGAGGAAATAGAAACTTAGATGCTGGATAGGTATAACCAGGTGCATCTTTTTGGTGTCACTTATTAAGAAATCCAAACAAAGTTAGGCTTTTAAGACGACAAGATTTTATTTTAATATAACTTATTTTATAACTAATACTAATATTATGTAGAAGTAAAGTAAGTTTGTTTGTTTGGTTGTATGCTCGACCTTACCTCTGAAATTATTAGTCCGATTTGAATAATTATTTTTGTAATAGATAACCACATTCAACGGGAAGGCTATTTTTCATCCCAAAATTCCCATGGTAAAAGGCATAACGCGGGTAAAACCGCGGGGCGCTGCTAGTTTTATAATGTTTCTGGATCATTTTGCATACGCAATGATTCCATCATTCCAAAATGATAAACAATCTTCGTCTAACTATTCGACTATTGCATGGTACCTAGTTGTACTATTATAATTCCTTACCGTTTTGGCATAAATCCTCTTTATGCATTGCACGGCGGTGACGTTTTGTCCGTCCAGCTGTAGACGGGTCTTCACGAACCAAATCGGGTTGGTCATGGTACATGATACGAAACCTGCAATCAAAAAACATTTATTAACAAATTAAAAACCGGCCAAGTGCGAGTCGGACTCGCGCACGGAGGGTTCCGTACTTTATAAAACGGCAAAAAATCACGATTTTTGTATGGGAGCCCCCTTGAATATTTGTTTTATTTTTAGTCATCTGTGAAAATATCAACTGTCTAGCTATCACAGTTCTTGAGATACAGCCAGGTGACAGACAGACGGACGGATGGACGGAGACGGACAGCAATGTCTCAGTAATAGGGTCCCGTTTTCGTTACGGAACCCTAAAAAGCAATTTAAAGATCGTGTTCTCGAGGGTACTGGATTCCGGGCGTTGTTGCATTAATACATGTCCCGTCCAAATTAGTGTTTACAATGTGTTTATATCGTATGTAGCGCTCATGGCGTAGTTTGACTTAGCGATGTTAGTTCATTGCGATTGTTAAGCAACGTGCAGCTCGGCCCCTACTTGGATGGGTGGCCGATAGTGACATTTCTATCTGAGCACTACCGTGCTTCGGTGGACACGTTAAATTGTCGGTACCGGTTGTTTCAATCGTCAAAGCATGTTGGAGGTCTTTGGGCGGTCTAAAAACTCCGACACCAGGGTTGGCCACTAACCTACTCACACTTACTTCTATCGTGATAGGTTAAATAGTGCAAAAAAAGCGAGTTAAATATTTAAAATGTTTGTAGTTTTACAATCTAGAAATTAATTGACATAAACATGTCTACGTTAAAATATATAAAAATTAACATATTTCATATTTTAATGTAATGATTCATTACATTAAAATAGCATCAAACATAATTAATTATGTATGATATAATAACGTAATGTAAATTTCAACTGAATAATCATTGAAGCGTTGTCTTGCAAATTAAAGTGTGTGTCAAATTTCAGTTCCATCGGACACTACGTAGTGTGTCAAATGTCAACTTTACAAATACAATTCACACCAGAACAGGCGAAACTAAATAGCCTGTATTAATGAATCATTAATAATGATTAATTCTGCTTATAATTGTTTGAAAGTAATAGGGCTCATTCATGAACGTTTTTATCAGCACTTTAGCTATCAAATGGTTTGTCCCTTTCCGACATACGCTATTAGCCAAAGAGCGAAAGAGACAAAACACTTTAAAACACTGTTTAAGTTAAATATCTTTTAAATATCGATTATGAATAAGGCGGATAGTATTTGACGGTAATAATAGAACAATAAGACATTGATTAGTCAATAGTTAGTGTACCAAAGAAGAACAATAGTTACTCATTAGTTACAGGTAAACAAAATAGCAACATTTATAATGGGATATTTAAATAAATGGAGTTAAATCTTGACCTTACTACTTAAGTTCCCAATGCAATAGTAACTCTATCTGATATATTCATGCCAATACTATTGATTTAGATGAAATGTACCAACTGATGAAGATTAGACCTTAGGAAAGAACATAGACTACTTTTTATTCCGTTTCCAGAGGAATGGGTAAGATCCCCGCTTTTTGGATTTAACTACAGGTTACAACTGTCAAGCTGAAAAACCCGCAGGAAAGAAACTGATGGGTAAGTAAGTAATTTCAAATAGGTCTAAAGGCCTAAAGGCATAAAGGCCTCGGACATGGAATGACAATTGAAATAAACGGGACCGACAACTTTACGTGCCTTCCTAAGCACGGTAGCGCTCAGATAGATATACCACTATCAGCCACCCATCGAAGTAGGAGTCGGGCTTGCTTAAGATTTACTATGAACTAACACCCCTTAGTCAGACTCCACCACGAGGGCTACAACTACCTAGTAGAGTTACTTTACCTGCGGCACTAGCAGCTGATAGATGCACCACGGGCGTGTCTGGCGGTATGTTCTGGTTGAGGATCGCCTTCGCCTGCGAGTACGTGCAGAAGTATATCGCTCTGGACGGCGCAACGCCCACCAAGTTCGGCCCGAGACCCTTGAACAGCGCCCGGGGACCTTCGTTTTGGACTATATGCCTGGAAAAACGATAGATGCCTTTAATCTTAACTCATCGGTTAACAGCAAGCTCCTGGTGGCTTTTGCGCTAGTACCGTTTTCTTCTTCTTCTTAAACTTAAGGGCTGGGCTCTTATCGATGGAGTTCTTTCCATTTCTCTCTATCTTAGTACCGCATGTCAAGACAAATTTCAAAAATCGCGTTAGTGAAGGAGTTAAACTTTAATGAGTCGCGTGGAATCCATTGCTCCTAAGCCACTTTCTTCAAGTTTTTTTTGTCATAATTCGATATATATTTCGATCCCCAAGTGTATATCAGCGTACGTGTTTCCGCAGGACTAAATAGAGGTTAAACTAATTGGAAAGTCAGTGTGGGATGGGAATGGACGGAAACATTACAAATGCCAGACTCTCTTTAATTGAGAGAAGCCTCAGCGTTGCTTCAACTGTGCAGTGTGATCTTACAAGTTTATAAAATATATATATTTCTTTGTCATTTGAATCAATTAAGCTTTAAAAGTTTCATAGTGTTTATAAATTCGACGAGTGGAAATTGGTACCGTAGTGTATTTTGATCACAAAGTATTAACGCGACGAGTCATTCACAGTTACCAAAATCTTTAATCACCATTAATCATTTCAATAGCATTTGTTTTGTCTGTTGAACCAACTAGCATTTAATAACAATACACATTTGTCCATTGTTTCCATGTGTGTCCGGAGATATTGTTGTCATGTTCGTTATTCACTAAAGCCAAGTCAAAGGCCTTCGACGTATCGGCTTTGACAACTGATTGGCTACACGCCACGGGAGCAAAGATAGCGATTTACTAACAATAGTGATTATTTATTATCTTCCGAATTTGTTACGGGTGGAATCTGGTCCTTTAATAGGTATGTGGGAGGAAACAGATCACCGAGTTTTGGAAAATAAATTATCATTTTAAAATACGGGTCAAAGAAATAATTTAATTGTATTATTTTATTTTAATAGTTCGTTTGGGGTAATGCTTTTATAGGATCTTAAATGTTGTTACACGTTGAAACAGACTACGGTCCAAATTAACCGATTCTGTTTCGTACTCGGTTTTACAGAATCATTTTTGAAGTTTTGATTTCAGTTTAGCTCTTGCACTAGGATTAAGTTGATTGATCGAGTTCAGTTGTAACGGTGGGAATTGGGGCTCAGATATAAAAATAATAATACATATTGTAAAATCATAACAAGACATTAGAGACTTAAAAGATATATTCTTCAACTAGCAGCGCCCCGCGGTTTTACCCGGAATTTCAGGATGAAAAGTAGCCTATAATCTTCCCGTCGAATGTGGCTAACCATTACAATAAGAATTTTTCATATCGGACCAGTAGTTCCTGAGATAAGCGCGTTCAAACAAACAAACAAACTGCAGCTTTACAATATTAGTACAGATACGTTCATCATACACTTTGTACAATATAGAGATAGTACTCGTAATAACTAGTTTATATAATTAAATTAAAAACACACCGAATGGCCAACCTGTACGACTTTAACCCCAAGATCATATGATTGATAAATTGAGTCGCATGACGTAAATGGATATCTCTTCACCGAGATAAAGCGAGCGAGTGTAAACACTAACCAAAAATAATCTTGGTTGATTAAGGTCACTACTTGACCTCGGGAAGGTTTATAATACATATGTACTCGTAATATAAAACTGTTATACATATTTTCAGAGTAAAAAGTGAGACTAGCCTAGATGATCCTATATAACTATGTATTTTAATAAATCAACAATATGTGAAGACATAGTTGTTGGCGACGACGTCTGGGTGTCAATTATATATTCTTATAAAGTATTTGTGTATGTATATGTAGTAGTATCAGTGAGTTAGATTCCATAACACAAGCTTAGAGCTTACTTTGGGTCTAATTAACCGTGTGTGAATTTGTCCAAGTATTTATTATTATTTTATTATTATTAAATCATAATAATCATTATTATTGAACAAATTCCGAACCGCTTCTGTCTGTATATTATGTTCTCGGAACGAATATTCATGCTGATTTAACCAACAGACAGTGGATTTTTATTTAACGAAAGTTTTTGATTTTCAACTCCTGATTTGTTTTTGAGGTCTGGTTATTAGTGTAGCATATATAAATAAAAATAACTAATTGCTTAAGGTTTTTCATTGGGGTCTAACGCAAAGATCGAAATCTGTTTAATCTCTTTAAAGAAAAGACGATCTCACTGGGTTTATCATTGATCATCAATCAGCTAATAAAAGGATTCTTAGGGTGAATTGCACAAACATTCTTGAGTTTATTTTGCGGCTAAATATGATTAAAAACAAAAGTGGTTTATTCAAATTTGTACTTTATGTTGCACCAAATAGGACGCTATTTAAAACGAACGTCATTTGTTTTTTAAACATATTTAGCCACTAAATAAACTTAAGAATGTTTGTGTAATTCACCCTTAATATAAATCAGAGGTATTCTTCAATATTTGGTCAGAACATTGTCAGAACCGCGAATTTCGCACACTATCTATAAATACAAAGGTAATACAAGATAATCGATTCACAATCGAACCACAAATCCGTACACGTCTATTTCTCGTGATAGTAACCATTTCTTATCACTTAGCATACCGTTGATAACTGCGGCAGTTGCAGGCGGTTACGGCTCCGGGCGTTTGTTTGCTTCTATATGTTATTTGTATACGAACTAGCAGCGCCAAGCGGTTTTACTTGGGGTGAGGGAACATGTAACCTTCTTGGTCAATTGCCCTGCTAGTCGGTGAAACTCGATTGCAAATCCGTTGAGTAGTTTTTGGGTTAATTGCGAATAGACGCCGTGGTTCTTTGGGGTTAGTATAAGGATTGGAAGGAGTTGGCACTGGAAGGAATCGGGGGAGAGCTATGCCCAGCAGTGGGACTGCAACGTAGAAAATATACGAGTATATCATGTTAGATCTAAACCAGAACACAACTAATTGAACATAAGTGTTGATCACCTTAAGACCCTAATTGTGACGGGAGTTATAAGAATACCTTTCCATATACTGTACTAGCAGTGCCCCGCAGTTTTACCCGCGTTGTGCACATTCCCGTGGGAATTTCGGGATGAAAAAAAATCGAACCGGATTGATAGTTCTTGAGATTAGCTCGAACATACAAACAAAACTTACAAATTCGACCTCCATATAATATTAGTATAGATAGGTGTGGTTTTCCTTTTCTGGAATCCTAGACTAACATTCCACCAAACACAAAACAGTGTGATTTTTCTCATGACAAACAAACATACAAATCCGTCATCTGTGACCATGTACAACATTGTTATATTTGTCATACGTCAGTAGTTTTCCACAGTTACTTATTCAAATATTAAGTGTTTGCGAGTGTTGGTATGTTGTGCTTCTGATTTCAGCTCCCTGGAACGCTTCGGATGTAATGGCGAGAAGCCAAAGCCCAAACAATGTTAACGATATAGTTCTGTGTTCACCTAGCTAAGTAATACGGTGAGACATTGGTAAACAAAGGTTTATATTTGTATAGTGAAATATAGGTAAACCTTCCTTTATGAATAGAAACTATGAATGTACATACTTGTACAATGAAAGGAAGTAAGTATTAGCCTGTAATGTCCCTGTAAGGCCTCTCGTCTCACAGAAGATATCAGTACAGTGAGAAGGATTAGGCGTAATCACCGCGCTTGCCTAATGCGGGTTGGCGATCTCAAACTCGAGCTATGTTTGAAAAGTAGGAAACATGTTTTCGCTCGACCCGGTAATTGAACCCGGGACCTCAGTCTAGGCAGACTTGTGCTATGTATTTAACTGATATTAAGGCCTTTGCCACACTTGACGGATCTACCGTCGCCGATCTTCCCCGACGGAACGCCTGCCATAACGTGTAAAGTCTTTACATGCCGCCGATAACTTGTTCTTTAAAAGAATAAGTTATAGGCGGCAGGCCGTGGTATTATTATATTATTATTACTAGCAGCGCCCCGCGGTTTTACCCGCGTTGTACCCGTTCCCGTGGGAATGTCGGGATTTTTTATACATATAAACCTTCCTCTTGAATCACTCTACCTATTACAAAAAACCGCATCAAAATCCGTTGCGTAATTTTAAAGATTTAAGCATACAGACAAACAAAAAGACAAAAGTAGCGACTTTGTTTTATACTATGTAGTGATGTATTTAACCATCTAAAATTCCCAACTGTTACCAAGTAAACTCGTCGCGTTTATCTCTAAACAGACGTCTCGTTGCCACGATATTTTTACATGATCTTATTGTTTTATTAACGTACGAATACGCACTGATAAGAGTACGAATCTATTATGTAAATTGTGAGTTATTAACGATAACAATCGATTAGGTTAACGATCTGTTTATTCAACATTCCGTACTGTTGCAAAAGCGGAGTTCTCAAGCGATCATTAGTTTTGCCCTCATATTACCATAGAATTTTGTCATTTGAAAATTAGAGATAAACTGCAATTTTTGTGATTAGCTTAAAATCAAAATTCATTTCGAATTTTAATTTCCTATAAGATTTCACTGCAGAGTAATTGTTTTTAACTTACTAAAGTTTGGTAACTAACTATTATTATACATAAATGCGAAAGTTTGTGAGGATGTATGTATGTTTGTTACTCTATCACGAAAAAACTACTGAACGGATTTTTATGAAACTTTACAGCAATATAGGTTATACATCAGAATAACACATGGGATACATTTTATCCCGAAATTCCCGCGGAACGGGTACAACGCGCTGCCGGTAGGTTTCTCCAAATTTTTCCGTTCTGTCTTATACTAAAGAAGTGAGGATAAATCCAGTACACTACGCTCTAAAAAATCCAGACTACATACATACCTGATACACTGTATGAGGCTCATCCGGGAGGCGGTGCGGGCGTGTCCTGCGCGTGCGCACTGCTGCACCTGACAATTGTACGACATCAGCATACGGTCGGCTTGCTTGCTGTACGCGAACATAGCGCCCATCGTACGTCTGTACCCCCATTTCGCTTCCTGTTCGTTGTGACAATTGTTAATGTCTTCACTGATGGTTTTGTTAGTGACAGTAAGCGTTGCCATTTAAGCAGAGCGGAGATGTGCGGTGCCCAACTGACCAATCACAACGTGTTAAAATTGTTGATTAATTGAACTCTTCTTCTTCTTCTTCATCGAGTGGATGGTCAACCTGACTAATCCTCGTGTCAGAGTTATTGAGCCGCCAAAGGCCTCTCATGGCTCATGTAACGACTACTATCCGTAGAAAGTAACCGGGACCGACGGCTTAACGTGCCCTCCGAAGCACGGAATCATCTTACTTTTCATCTTAATTGCTCTGAATATTGTCATTTAAGTCAATTGAATATAGTCAAAAAAATCATAATGCGTTGTGATAAATCGATTGAACTCCGCTTACCTCCGCTCCACTTTAATGGAAACGAACCCTAACGTTACTCAAATTAGGGCACTTTCATACATTTTGGGAAGTCATTGTATGGATTGAGAGCTGATTGTATTTGAGTTGCGTTTGGGTGTTCGGGCATAAAGGTACCAGTCCGAGTTGGGCACCAGTCCGATGCAACCGTATGCGTTCGTAAACTTCGGTTAGCGAACTTCTGTTGCGGTTTGAGGCTCAAGTAAGAATGGCACCTTATTGCTTTTTCATTAAAACTGACTTAACTATTTATAAAATTACATTGATGATTTTGAAGGAACACATGTTGCATTAATACTTGCTTGCAACCTGTTATTAGTTGCCCTAGAATCTAATAAATCTAATCTTCTAGATTAACACGTTCAGAGCTTACAAGCGTAGAATAGTCAGTACTTAGTCTGTTAATTACATCTAGATAGAGGTAAGTGTAAGAAAGCCAAACGGCGCAGAAGTAGTTGAAACTTGAAACACAAGTAGCTAGAAGTAGATTTTTTCAAGCTGCGATTGGGTTCAATTAACAATCAATATATACACGGAATTTATAAAGCAGTTATGACTGCTCAATCTAAGTTATAAGTAACAGAATGTAAGGTCATTCTAAGTACGTTTTTAATATTAAAAATCTTTGGTATTGCACTTTTCTCTATGTCAATGTTTTGTTTATGTCTTAATTAACCAGTTAAATTACGTAATAAATTAATTGCAACTTTGTATATTAGTTAATACTGCTGATATTGGACTGCTGAATAATCGTTTTTAGAAAAACATGTCGTATTTCATTATTGAGAAGCGATTATAATTAGCACTTTGCCAAAGGTTAGGTCAAGCATAACTTTGTATTTAAGTTACATTCCTTGAGTTACGAGTATTTACTCAATTTATTTTAACAACTTTATTGTAAAGGCATAGGGTCGTTTTTCGAACCTTATTCGTCAACTGTATTTTGCACTTAGGAGTAGTGTTACTATTGTTGGAATGTAAACCATTTTCGAATAAGAGAGGTTTGTTTACATTTCAAAATACGTTAATATATTATAGTAACAGAGTTCAGTTTAGTCTTTATTTTGTGGTTTAGGTCTCGGGACTTATCATTTCAATTTGAACAATTCTTTTTGTCATAGATAGCCACGTTCAACGGGAAGGTTATAGGCTATTTTTCATCCCGAAATTCCGATAGGAACGAGCACAACGCGGGTAAAACCGCGGGGGCGCTGCTAGTATTGAATATGTTCTAGTAAACTAAGTGCTACTGATCAATATCATGAACCTACATTCCTTGTTTACTATTACGTCTGCTTATTAATCATTTTCACAAATAAAGGCCTCTCAAAACAACTGATTAGTCTGTCGTGACGCAGGTGGCAACATGTCGGCACTCAGACGGATTTGATTGATTATTTCCAGATTATGTTCAAAATATTTCCATATAAAGAACTGGCGCAGAGAACTAATGAACTGAGCACACACTACACGTAAGACTGTTGACTCTGAGATCGATTGAGTCATGTACTGAATGGATTTTCATGCAGTTTTCACAAACAAACAATATGATTCAAGAGGAAAGTTTGTGACTTTTCATGCCATGGGTACTGCTAGTCCTACTAATTATAAATGTGAAAGTTTGTGAGGATGTAGGCATGTATGTTTTTTAATCTTTCACAAAAAAACTGCAGGACGGATTTGGATGAAACTGTACAGTAATATAGGTTATACATCAGAATAACACATAATACCTATATTATTCCGAAATTTCCGCAGGAACGGGTACAACGCGGGTAACATCGCGGGGCGCGGCTAGTTATAAAAGTTTGTAACTTTTGTCTTACAAGAGGGTAAAGGCCTATTCAACTTTATCATTAATTATTTAATTTTATTCTAGAAGTTGTTTTTGTTTTTGCTTGTCTAATCTTTGTCTATAAAAGATTACAGAGCTTTAAAGTCTACCAATGTAAGATGAGACAACACCGCCCACTTTTCAAATTTCATCTTAGCATTTTAGCTCAAAATCTACATGCATAGAGATCGCTGAGTATACCTAGACCAAAACTAGCTACATGTAGAACATTGCTATGTATAGCTACGAGCTTCTACGTCCGTTAACCTTAAAATAACGTTGACGATGCTTTATTTTTGCCTCAACCGACGCACTCGGTCGCGAAAACGATAAATACTGCGTTTTATAGAGTAGGTAGCTCCGCGACTAGCGCGGTACTTAACGTCAATTCCTTTAAGGCCACCTCTCATTTTACTTTAAACTAGCAGCAATCTGTTTTACCCGCGTTATGCCCGTTCCCGTGGGAATTTCAGGATATCAAAATCCTATAACCTTCCCTTTGAACGTGGCTATATGTTACAAATCGGACCAGTAGTTCTTGAGATTAGCGCGTTCAAACAAACAAACAACTCTGCAGCTTTATAATATTAGTAATAGATAGATGATATTAATAAGCTTTACTTCTAATTATACGCGGATTATTATTGTACTGTTTCGAGATAACAAGTGGTCGTACACAAATAAATAAATAGGTCGTAAATACTAAAGAGTATATATATATATATATAGGTCTGTTATGTAGTTACGTATTGAGTGTACTGAAATAAATACATAAATAAAACCAGTAGGCGGTGCTAAATACAATTGATTTGTTTCATTTGCTTTCAATACATGTCTTCCTATACAGATTTCGGAAATTCTTTCGTTACATGATAGACAGAGTATTAGAGTAGAGTATGCTTTAAAAATAGTCCTATTTTAGTTCTTATACAAGAGGTTTAAGTTGATTTCCTTTTAAAAAAAGTTATTACTATAAATGGCTGGATTTTTAACACAATTAATACATGTTGTAGCCATCCCATCGAATTGCATAAAACACAGCGATATGCGAAAGTTTGTGACGATTTATGGATGTGTATGTATGTTTGTTACTCTTTCACGAAAAAACTACTGGACGGATTAAGATGAAACTTTACAGTAATATACATGAGAAACCAATTTCGAAGGAAGAAGAAAAATTCTCATTTAAGAACTGGTTTCGAACTTTGGTTTCGAAAGCGGCCGAAGGGGAAATAACACATTGTATACATTTTACCCCGAAATTTCCGAGGGAATGGGCACAACGCGGGTAAAATAAAACCGCAAGGTATCACTAGTTTTTTATATAAACAAACAATTCAACAAGTCTCGTAGACATTTGTAATATAGGACTAATAGGAGGTATTGTTTCAGAAAAACATGACGTTTTCCAAGGCTTCGCTAATTTATTATCTAATTGTTTGACTCAATAGGCATGATATACTCGTACAAAACAGAAAACATATATGACTTACTAGCAGCGCCCCGCGGTTTTACCCGCGTTGTGCCCGTTCCTTTGGGAATTTTGGGATGAAAAAAAGCCTATAGCCTTTCTCGATAAGTGGACTATCCAACACTGAAAGAATTTTTCAAATTGGACCAGTAGTTTTTAAGATTAGCGCGTTCAAACAAACAAACAAACTCTGCAGCTTTATAATATAAGTATAAGAAGATATGCACTTTACACAATGTATATGTATGAACTTCGAACCGCGCGTTTGCTAATAGTTGCCGCGTTTGTGGGCGCAATGGATTTATAAATAGACAGGAATTTTAAAAAGCAACACTTACAGACATGAGAAGCGTTCTCGGTCATTTTATTAGCAATAAATCATTTGTATCAATCAAGAATACAAGAAGTTACTAGTACTGGACCATGTCCATGTCCATTTCCCACTGCTGGGCCTCATCTCACTGAAGATATCAGTACAGTGAGGAGGAAACGCATGCAAATATAGAGAAGAAAATCGATAGGTCTTACGTATCCGGTATCAAACTTAGATTTTACCCGTTTTGGTCTGCAACTATTTTTTTCATAACACATATATGTACTAGTACAAAAAAGCTAAGCTTTTTTTGTTTGTTTAAACGCGTTAATCTCAGAAAGTATCAATCCGATTTAAATAATTCTTTATGTATTGGATAGCCATTTTCAAGAGGAAAGTTACAGGAAATTTTTATCCCGGCATTCCCATGAAAACGGGCATAAAGCAGGTAAAACCGCGGGGCGTTAGAAATAAATAAATATATATACTTGGACAAATTCACACACGGTTAATTAGATCCAAAGTAAGCTCTAAGCTTGTGTTATTGAATCTTACTCACTGATACTACTACTTATACATACACAAATACTTTATAAGAATATATAATTGACACCCAGACGTCGTCGCCATCAACTGTCTTCACATATTGTTGACTCCGGGCGGGGATCGAACCCGCAACCCCCGACACAGTAAGCGCTCACACTGCCACTGTGCCAACGGGCTTGTCATAAGTTTATTGCCAGGTTACTTAAATTACCATTCGAATGTTTTATATCTCAAAAACAAAGATGATGAATTCGATAAGTGTTATTTAAACTAGTTTAAACGAGAATAGTAAACAATAACAAACTAGCGATGCATCAAATACATTTTTGGTTTAGAAAACTGAGTTTCCACATTGCGACTATTGTGATGTGAACAATGGATGCGTCCACAATGCAATGTAAACAGCAACGAATATTATACGGACATGTGTGAATCACTAAGTGTCGTTAAAGTTTGTGATTTCATGTTTAATTTGTTTTTAAGGTTCGGCGCATGATGGTGCTGGCATGAGTAGTGTAGCAAGTATAGATGTAAGCATTTAATGTATTACCAGTACCCAGTACAGACGTGTTTATCTCATATCCTTATATGGCAACCCTGGCAGCGCTTGCTTATGCAAAAGGAACTAAATAAATATGGGTTCCAAAAAATGGCGTTAAAAGTTAACCCCTTGATTCATTTCGAGTTAGTTAGTGGTCAACCTTGGTGTCGGGAGTTTTTAGACCGCTTTAAGGCTTCGACATGTTCAAACTATTGTATCAACCGAAACTGACTGCTTAATGTGTCCCCTGAAGCAAGATAGCTCTCAGATAGAAATGCCATTTCTGGTCACCTATCCAAGTAGGGGCCGAACTGCACGTTGCTTTACAATAGCAATGTCCGAACATCATTTACTCAAACTACGTCACGAACGCGGCATATATTAAACTAAACTGGTTACATATTAATAGCTAATAAATTCCCTTATGAAATACCTTTGTATTACATTTCTCATTTGCCCTTTAACAACCGACTTAACGGCAGGTGCCTGTGCTTTCCAAACCCTTTGGCCCTTTGACAGCTTGACAACTTAAAAGGGCACGTAATAAGTTAGACTTAGGAACTTTGTAACTACTTTACAATTAGTAACTATATTAACGAGTAACGCAAATCCTACTAATGTTATAAATGCGAAAGTTTGTGAGGATGTATGTTTGTTACTCATTCACGCAAAAACTACAGAACGGATTTGAATCAAACTTTACAGTAATATAGGTTATACATCAAAATAACACATGGGATACATTTAACCTCGAAATCCCCGCGGGAACGGGTACAACGCGGATAACACCTAGGGCTAGTAATCTATAAAAAAAGAATAAGCCTATACTGTCCCACAGCCAGGCAAAAGCTTCTCATCTCATTGAAGATATCAGAACAGTGAGGATGGAATAAAAAAAACATAGTTTCTCCTTTAAAATTAAAGTGCCATGATCATATGTCTATAATGCACTTTTCCCTGTAGTCTTTGCATATGTTCTGCACAATAACATAGGTAGAGTTACGAACAACATAATCTAAAATTGTCTTAAAACAACAGCTATCTCTCATCGCACGTTTTAGTGCCAAAACGGGGAATAAGCGCTCATTTGTCATCTTCGGCTAAAACCATACTAAACACTTCTTCCAACAGATTTTTATCTCTATCACTACACTACATAGTATAAAACAAAGTCGCTTTCCGCTGTCTGTCTGTCCCTATGTATGTTTAGATCTTTAAAACTACTCAACGGATTTTGACGCGTTTTTTTTAAATTTATAGAGTGATTCAAGAGGTAGTTTTATATGTATTAAAAAAACTGAAATTCCCACGGGAACGGGCACAATGCGGGTAACGCCGCGGGGCGCGGCTAGTATGTATATAAATCAAAGTTTTTGCCATCCAACCATCCAAATCAGTCTATTGAATTACCTACCACAACTGACTACTGTCATAATGTATGAGTAATGTTATAATGAAGTTGATACGAGTGAAAACATATCTAACATTGTAGGAAAGACGCCAGCTCTTACGATTTTGGCTAGCCGCTCTATCATATTCCAAACAACGAACTTCATATAATCGTATTATCAAACAAACTTACTTACTAGACTAATTTCAAATATACATATTATGTAAAAGTGTAAAAATTAGTGAAAATTATTGGAAAACTATAGATAGTTCATACTGGTTTAAGCGAAAACTACTCATTTTGAATTCAATTGTAACTACATTTACGGATATATTTCGCTTTTATTATACATTTTTATCTAACGATTCGGCCTCGGCTCTGTGTCCACGGTTCCTGTAAAGGGGTCGAAACGTCAGATAAAAATGTAAAATTAAAGCGGAACGCCTCGGTGGTCTAGTGGTATGTGCACTCGCCTGCCAAGACTGAGGTCCCGGGTTCAATTCCCAGGTCGAGCGAAAACATGTTTCCTACTTTTCAAACATGGCTCGGGTTTGAGATCACCAACCCGCATTAGGCAAGCGTGGTGATTACGCCTGAAACCTCCTCACTGGGCCTCAAGTCTGCTATTACAATAGTGTCAGAATGGTCTATCATTGATTTCAAAATTGTTGATTTTGACAAGTTTCGTAGTCTACTATTACAATGGCGTCATTGTGACTTTCCAATGGTCGACCACTGACACTCCATTGAAAGAAATGGCATAAAATGGTAGTCTCGTACATAATGACAAATGAATGACTGACATAAGCGGTAGTCTGCTAAACTTTTGACAGTTCCTTTGATCAGTGATCTACCACTATGACATCATTGTGCAATCATTGCATTTGATTCATGACGCGGTAGAAAAGTGTTTGTTCGCGGTTTGTAATTATGTAGTGTTGATTTATTTATTACGTGGAATTACGGTCATGTATTCACTACGACTCAATATTCTTGAGTTAGCTAACGCAGTGGATGCTAGAGAAAGAAGGACGGAGGAACGCAAAAGACGTCGTCGAGCCCGTCGCTTGTCGAGAATGAATACGGACCCCTTTATTGATATTCCCGAGGCGGAATTTGTGAAAACGTTTCGTCTTGGGAAGGACTCAGTAAGGGGGTTAGTTGAAGAACTCGTCCCCCTTATCGCCAGGCTCGAAACAATTGCGTATCGACAGAAATGAAGGTGAGTAAACTGAACTTGACATTGATTAATTATTCCATAAAAAGCTTTAGCTACACTTACATAAACACGAAATGTTATATTGATTAATGGTAATGTTAAATTTTATATTGCAGATTCTAATTACACTTGCATTTTATGCATCAGGGTCTTACCAAACTTTGATTGGACAGAGTGCCCTCCATAATGTTTCCCAAAAAACTGTGTCACGGGCCATTAACCAAGTAACGGAGGCATTAAATAAACTGTATCACAAATATATTAAATGGCCTACACAATCTGATGAAAGGAATATTATTAAAGCTAAGTGAGAAATGAGATATACCCGGATTGTGTTGTTTATATTACCTGTTTTACCTAAACAGAATTAATTAGTTACTAAAACTTTCAGGTTCTATCAGAAATTTGAGTTTCCTGGCGTCCTCGGTTGCATTGATGGCACCCATGTAGCTATATTAAGGCCGCACATACATGAGGAGCGATATTATAACAGAAAGGGCTTCCATTCCCTTAATGTTATGATAGTAAGTATTGGGTAGAAAGTAGAAATGTCTACCTACCTATTGCCCAATTAATATAATATAGGTAATGCCAAAATACATAATATGTAATTCATTTACAGATTTGTGATGCTGATTTAAATATTTTATGTGTGGACGCAAGCAACCCAGGCTCTGCACATGATTCCACAGTATGGCAGGGTCATCCAATCAGTCACCACTTAAGACAAATATCGGAAAATACGAATGAACAAGTATTTTTATTAGGTAATACAATATTTTTGTTGGATGAAAATCCTAAGAACTTTATCATGTTCATGTATTAGTGTTTGTTTGTAAAATGATTATAATTTTCAGGTGACAGTGGGTATCCACTAAGAAAAACAATGATGACCCCAATCCTCAATACTGTAGATGGGACACCACAACATAATTATTATGTAAAACATGTAACTGCACGCAATACAGTGGAGCGTTGCATAGGCGTATTGAACAACTTTTTAACTATCCATGTAAGATTTGTATAAAAATATAATTATGCGTCAGCGAGAACAAACCCGCGCGATACAAACAAATATTGTATTAGTTTTAAAAGCTTGTAAATAAATATTTTTGTGTGATGGAATGTTGTGTTTCAATTTTTTTTGCTTGACATGGTATCTATTGAAATATGTATTTAAATAACCTAAACCATAGTTTACCCCGCAATTTTTAAATACAATATCATTTTGTACATAATGGTATAACTTTTACTAAGTTGTATGTTCTGAACTATGTTATTTCATAATATTGCTTCGCAGTTCGCACTCTTATAAATTATGTGTCATTCAAAGCACCATTTCAGCCATAACAAAAAATACCAACACAAGTAGGGTCTAATTACAATGAGTTAAGTCGTAAATAGCTTCTAAGTGCCAGAAGTCGAAGCGCGCGCCGGCCAAAAAAAAACGGTCGGCGCGTGTTGTTTTTGCGCCACGCAGAGCGCGCGGGGCCGGTGTAGCAAGCGGAGAGTAGTAATATTCTTTGGATAATACTCTCAAAGTCAATTCAATTCAATTTTTGTTTGATGGCCTCTGCTGACATTTCGTCGCAGTCTCTCAAAGTCTCATGAAATATTTTGAAAAATATACATTTAAAACAAAACCGATAACCGGCGGCAGTTGTGTCAAAGTCAAATATGACATTACTATGTCACATTTGATTTAGACAGCTAATAAAAGATTATTGAGTTATTTTTCTTTTAAGTTTATTGCTATTTAGGGACTTCTTACTACTTCAGATTGTTTATAACACTAATAAATCCTATGTAAAAATATATCTTATTAAAATCTAGCATGAATAAATGTTCAAGTTTAGTAGTAGTTTTTCGAAAATCATTTCTACCAACGGGTTTTATAATAATGGCAGCACGACTATGTCATTCTATTACAATTCTATTACGAGACCACTGACCGACCACTGACCGACCATTATGAATTAGCAGACTACGAATTTTTGGCAAAATGACAATGGGGTCGTATTGGAATGACGAGTTTATAAAAAATAGCAGACTTGGGGCCCTGTACTGATATCTTCAGTGAGACGAGAGGCCTTTGCCCAACAAGTGGGACATTACAGGCTAATACTTTACTTTTTTTTTACTTTAAAGCGGATAACAAACGTAGTTTCAATTCAAAATCACTATAGATCACTGCTAAATATTTGAGATAAATATCAAGAAATATAAAGTTGAAGGAAAGCAAAGTAGGGGAAGGCCTAGAGTCAGTTGTGAGAACGTCATGTCATAAATAAATGTGAAGGAACTTGCACTGAATAGGAATAGATGGAGAAGTCTGCATCGGACTCACCGACCAGAGCCTTGCTCTTAAATTTATGATGATGATGATCAAGTAAGAAATACAGATTGCCAGAAAGAGAGAGAAAGAGAAAGTGTAAATAGGTTAGAACATATACCATAGGAACAGATTTCCGTATAGACCATTAGGTAGTTAGAACTGCAATGTTTAAAATTAAACTCAATAGCTGGCTGGATTTGTAAACATACGCCCACAGAATTAGACCAATGACTCAAGTAACCTGAATTCTTAAAACATTACTGTAGGTACAGAAGATAAGTATAATATCTAGTGTTCAACTGTCAAATTTGAGCTTCAATAACAAATATAAATCATCTTAAAATAATAAAAACATACTTTATTCTGGGAATCGAAAATATTTGTATACCAAGATTAGGAAATGCGTAAATTAAAATGAGAAAAACAACATTGAGTAACATGAACATCAGTATAATACATCGACTATAGTGTATAAAAGTACATTCACAATCAAAAGTGAATTGCAACAAACATGAACTCATTTTGCACAACACTTTACACAAAGAAAGAAAACAAAAACGTGATGCACTGTAACATCCAAGTAACTAAGTACAAAAAGACATCTTGAGCGAGATATTCCCATAACCCGCTGTGCCTGATGCTACTTTTAGAACAACCTTGAATCTCCGTTAGGGTTAATCTATACCATCACTACATAGTATAAAACAAAGTCGCTACTTTTGTCTGTATGCTTAAATCTTTAAAATTACGCAATTGATTTTGATGCGGTTTTTTGTAATAGGTAGAGTGATTCAAGAGGAAGGTTTATATGTATAACAATTCCCGAAATTCCCACGGGAACGGGTACAACGCGGGTAAAACCGCGGGGCGCTGCTAGTACTAATATAATAAGCTGACGAGTATGATTTTTTTGTATGTTTCAACGCGCCTATCTCTAAAACTACCAATCCGAATGGAATAATTCTTTTTCCACACGAAAGCTGCATTCAAGATGATTCTTTCAGGATACTTTTTATCCCGACATTCCCACGGGAACGGGCACAATGCGAATAAAACCGCGGGGCGCTATCGTTTGATAATACTACAATCGTATGACATTGATCAAGGTCGCGTAATAATCTCTCCTCTACTACGTCTTACGATTATTGGCTACCGTACTGATAAATCAATACTTTATATTCGTAACTAGGTAAGAACGAATCGATTGTGTATTGAAAACTTAACTGCAGTGGTTGTAAATAGAGAAACTTAACGATAAAGGGTAAGTTATCAATGGAAATAGTTTGTGTGTATGTGTGTGTGTGTAGTAGGGAAATATTTGACAAGTGTGCATTATACACTTTAAATAATTTAATACTAATTAGAAGCGCCCCGCGGTTTTACCCGCGTTGGGCCCGTTCCCGTGGTAATTTCGGGATAAAAAATTGCCTATAACCTTCCCGTTGAATGTATAGTTATCCATTACAAAAATAATTATTCAAATCGGACAAGTAATTCCCGAGATTAGCTCGAACATACAAACAAACAAACAAACTTACAAATTTTACCTCTTTATAATATTAGTATAGAAGTATAGATTAGTATAGATATCAATGTTTTACAATAAAGGTACTAAGACACAACCTTTATGTGATTCACTAACAAGATCATTGACATCACTCAAGCAACGTTTGAACATAAACAACATACCTAGGTACCTATTAAAATTGATTACAAACTTCCTACATTGGTTTAACAACACTGCAACTGAATAACAAGATGATATTTGTTAAAAAAAATTACGTGCGAGTCACACTGTATTATTCAAAGATGTCCTTGACATAAATCGTTATGAATTCTTTGTGTTACATTGATAATAATAGCAATGGTTCCCCGAAATAGGTACAAATAAAAATCTATACTGTAGTTACTTAATTATTAGTAACTGACTAATTTGACTGTTGGTATGTTACCTATTCTACGAAAAAGGATGTCTCTGTTAATCTTTCTAATTCTGTTAGCTATTGTAACTTACTAATTTTACTGTTGGTATGTTTCCTTTTCTATGCATATGGATGTCTCTGTTTGTCGTCCATTAGAGCTCTCATCCCACAACTAATAAATAAATAAATAAACCTGGACAAATTCACACACGGTTAATTAGACCCAAAGTAAGCTTTAAACTTGTGTTATGGAATCTAATTAACTGATACTACTACATATACATACACTACACAAATACTTTATCACTACATAGTATAAAATAAAGTCGTCTCTGTTTCGTGTCTGTTTGTCTGTTCGTCTGTATGCTTAAATCTTTAAAATTACGCAACGGATTTTGATGCGGTTTTTTGTAATAGGTAGGTAGAGTGATTCAAGAGGAAGGTTTTTATGTAAAAAAATACCCGAAATTCCCACGGGAACGGGCACAACGCGGGTAAAACCGCGGGGCGCTGCTAGTAAGAATATATAAATGACACCCAGACGTCGCGACGTCTGGGTGTCATTTATATATGTTGGCGACGACGCGTCGTCGCCAACAACTATGTCTGCACATATTGTTGACTCCGGGCGGGAATCGAACCCGCAACCCCCGACACAGTAAGCGCTCTCACTGCCACTGTGCCAAGGGGCTTGTCAATAAGTAGGTAAGTTCGAGTAGGTTAGTGGTCAATCCTGGTGGCGGAGTTTTTAACAGCCACTAATAAACGTAAAGAATTAAGGTTTCTACCCATTACACCGTATCATACCATGACCGTGCTATGAACGTGTCAGCACCGGCAAAATATTAGGTGAGAATAGTCGACGTTGTTGGTTGGTGACGGAACGGTCTAGTGAGCATAGTCTCATACTTTTCAATACAAAGAATACTTTTTTGCCTGACACGTTCATAGCACGGTCATGGTATGATACGGTGTAATGGGTGGAGGCCTTTATAGTGTCTGTATGGGCGGTCGTTCTAATAATATCGTAATAATATCGGCCTTACTTGTAAGAGTATAAGGTCCTTTTTATCGTAAAAATCCTGCGGAAATTGGTAAAAACGCAGGTGAAACAGCAGAATTCCGCTAATTGTAAATTACACGAGTTATGTATGACCCAGAATAATAGTTCAGTGACAGAAGCCAATGGAGTGAAGCATGCTAACAATAACTACACTCATTACTCGATATTAATAGTTACGGCGTGACCTTATTGAAACACTTTCAGAAAATGTTCGAGAAGGTAATCTCTGGTGAGGAGATGGGGTAAAAATGGAATTGAATGGGAAAGTAAACATTTTCCTTGATAGGAAAAATCTGCAATGTTACTGTTTTTTTAAGTTTAAGCGAATATTACTGATTTTGAATTGAAACTACGTTTATTTTCTTATAAATAAAAATAAATAAAAATAAAATAATTCTTTATTCATAATAATACAATAATACATTTATAAAACAATTTGTTGATATCCCCTTTTAAGCGTAATGCCTGTGCCAGGGGACATCGCTCTTCCTTTCTTTATGCATAGGTACACAGAACACTGTTCTGTGACCACGGTTCCTGTAAAGGAGCCGAAACGTCAGATAAAAAAATATTAAAAGCGAAGTGTATCCGTAAACTTAGTTCATTTCTCGCATATAAGTTCAAATTCTTTACCCACTAAGAAAAATATACTGTACTGTATCAAACTAGCAACGCTTTTAAAGATATTATATACTAGCCGCGCCCCGCGGTGTTACCCGCGTTGTTCCCGTTCCCGCAGGAATTTCGGGATAAAATGTATCCCATATGTTATTCTGATGTATAACCTTATAAAGTTTCACCCAAATTCGTTCTGTAGTTTTTGCGTGAAAGAGCAACAAACATACATCCATACATACATCCATCCTCACAAACTTTCGCATTTATAATATTAGTAGGAAGTAGGATAGGATGTACTTTTACGTATCGGCTGATGAAATTAACTTCTGTAATAATCCCATTTTTGTAAATTAACCTATTGTGTCCCACTCCTGCGCAAAGGCCTACCTCAACACTTTCCAAGCATTGGGTTATTAGTTATCTAGCCAAGTACTGGGCTAGATAACTAATACCTCAAATAACTAAAGAAAAATACATCACAATATATACATAGTACCAAATGAAAACATACTAGTATTTATACACTGTTGAGTCTTGCAGAAGATTAATTACATATGTAATTTATATTTAAATCAAGTTAATGAATTGAATCTATCACAATGATTTGGCTTTATGTAAAGCTGGACCGGTGCCAATGTCGACCCACTCGTAATTTCTCTTCCGTTTGAAAACAACTTTATAATTGGATGTGTAGGTATGTTACTGATTGGTAAATAACATTGTAATGGCGATATAATAATAGGCACATTTCAAACACAAACAAGATAAATTTGGAACTTGTTATATCCCAAATTCTTACTAGCCGCGCCCCGCAGTTTCACCCACGCAGTACCCGTTCCCGCAGGAATTTCGGGATAAAATGTATCCCATATGTTATTATTATGTATAACCTATATTACTGTAAAGTTTCATCCAAATCCGTTCAGTAGCTTTTGCGTGAAAGAGTAACAAACATACATACATCATCACACACTTTTGCATTTATAATGTTACTAGGATGTTGCCCTTTGATGGCAAAGAAAGTTATTTGAAAATGTTCACTTAAATCTATACATACAGTCATAGCATTAAATATCACTAAATCCATCCATACTCATCCAAACCAAACATCATCGTTTCAAATATCAATTCTCATCCATTTCATTGAACTCGATCAAAACTGATGGTTATTAAATTATGTAATACCAATTCGGAGTACCCGATCGATATTAGATACGAAGTGTAGTTTTCAGTCTATATTTGCACGAAAGACTGGCAGGTACAGTTGCACCGCAAACTTGTTAAGTCAATAATTGGATGGATGATCAAGGCCAAAGCATTTTTTCAATACAGTTTTGGTCTAGAGATTTTATTTTGAATGTACCAGCTGTTTTGCACGACAGAATCGACAGAACAGCAGAAAAGATCCAACAAGACTTTCTGATATTGATCAAAAATTCGTATTATCCCCGGACAAATCTGAAATACTATTCCCGGTATAATTTGCTTTGCTCTCCCGTCCTTCATACCTTGTCCTCAGGCTCACGTATTCAACGAGTATTTCTGGTCATAAACCAACAAATAGACGCCAAAAGCCGGCAAAGTCATACCGCAAAACATAAACAAACACAACATTTCCAAAACCGGTTCCATTTAAAATTGACCTTGAAACACTAATCTGCACGCGCAATGTGGATACAAGTGATAGGTATAAATTATTTTTGGATACCCAAATCTAAAAAGTAAGACGCAATTGAGACAAGCCCCAAAGTTATCTGATAAATTTATAGATATGTATGTAACGAACTCTAACCGGTTACGTGCGGTCACAATCACAAGTTTGTGATACTGATAAGTGATAACTTTCAAACACCAGCAAAGCTTACTCCGTGTACTGATTAAAGAAATATTGAGGTTTTTTTTTATTTTTCAATAACACAGTGCAAATAAAATATTATTGTTACCTACATAAGGTTGTCTCGGAAGGTCGTGGACATAGTATGTATAACTGTAATAACAACAAATCTGTTATGTAGATGACATTGCTAATACAAAATATTTAAATACTATTTAACACATATTATTGTTACAGTTAACTTAGTGTATTTCTAACGTGAAAAATATTGAAAAATTATTAAAACCCTGTAAAATAGCGTCCCTACTTAACCTCTAATTACCTGCAGGGATTCAAATACATAAGATGGTGTAAGCTCATAAAATTGACTTCGATCGATTACTAAAGGGCCCATCACCTTTCAAGTAATCCTACTAATATTATAAATGTGAATAAATATAATATTAGCGATATAAATATTTAAGTAACGAATGAAAATTTTATTTAGTTTTACCCCTTTTGCTCTAAATAACATATCACACCCCCGAGACAAAAAAGGGTGTAATGGATAAATTATTGATGTGTGTGTGTTTTGGTGGATTATTGGATAATTCGCACGAATAAAACTGGCACTAAATGGGCGATTCTTCAAAATCTATCTTCTATAAAGTAGAATTTGTGCAGTCAGGATGAAATACCTAAGTTCATATTGTATCTCGTAAGAATTCATAAAATATACACCGGTGAACTAATTTAATAGCAGAAGTAATTAATCAAAATATTAAAGACGGAAGAATTCAAACAAATGTAATGATTATTATTGAAATAATCATAACATTACCTATTCCCGGTATCTTGTTTTGCTATCCCATTCCTGATTCCTTGTTCTCAGGCTCAGGTATTTCATCATACTATGGTGCAACATACAGACGACGTATTTCTTAATTTGAAAAATTTGTTCATGTGACTAGACTTCCAAGTGGTATGAACCCAACGCAATAAATAGGATGTTATATGTTTGAACAGTGTCTCTGGGATTGTAGCCCCTTAAAGAAAGATTGTTGATTTTGATTCATAGATTTCTTACATGTTTGAATTCTAGATTCTATATTGACTTATATACTAGACTAGACTATCATATGCTATTTTTCCTAAGGGTTGAAACCTGTGGTTGAAACTTATCTATCTATACTAGGTAATAAAAAAACTGAAAATTTTGATTTTTTGTTTGTTTAAACGCGTTAACCTCAGAAACTACTAACTAATAATTATTTCTATATTGGATAGCTACATTTATGGGGAAGGTTACAGCTATTTATTTATTTTCATCCCGATATCGCCACGGGAACGAGCACAACGCGGTTAAAACCGCGCGCCGCAGCTAGTTCTTATAATCTGCTAAAACACCTATCTTATCAATAGATGAAAATTATTAGTATACACAATCAGCATAATGTCCGATCAACTCCCATCTATTTTAATTACCATGAGCACTAGACGATAGATAACTGTGTATTTATACTGATAACAATAATATTGGGGGCATTCGTAATCTTTATAAAAAATGTACAAAAGATAGCTAAGTTACTAGACATTTTTCCTTCACGTGACTTTGTCAGATATTTCTGATCATTTTCTTTGAAGATCCCTTGATTGAAGTTATCCCTTGATTTGTAAAAGGAAAAAAACTTTATAGAATCATATTTTCAATATTTTAATGCTAGTTTTAATTGGTAAATAGTTGTTGGAAATATAATTGAAGTGGCAGTATGAAAATGTGGGATGAATATGAATAATAATTTGTTAGTGTTACATAATTTTCTTAGATGTCTTATAGACGTAATACGTGAACACTACTTTGGTAGGAAAGACAATTGTTATTCATAGAAAATTTAAAAAAATAAGGTCCCAAAGTAAATGTGTATGAATCAAAATCTACAGATCTTATACAATATAAATACAGTAATATTGACATGATAAATTATAATTAGAATATATAAATGAACCTACTAAAAATACTATTAAACCTTCCTACACTAGACAGTGATAAAAATAACCAATAACAAGAGCATATTCCACAACGAATCCCAGCTCAAAGCCCTGATTGGAGGAAAAATCCAGTATCTGATTGGCTATTTAAAAATTCCTATGATTACTGCATTATGATTTGACCTTATCTCAAGATTCTATTTATAGATATAAGTACATGCTGTAACTATTATTATCAGATGTTGATTTACATAACCGGTAATGGAAAGTACATGGGTTTGGTATTTACTACTATACTAAGGAAAGTAAATAAGTTTCAGTAGCCAACCCTGGTGTCGGATTTTTTTGACTGCCTTAGGTGACCACTGGGACTGACAGTATAATGTGTAATAAGGTTTTAATATGTATGTAGAATACCTATCCAACAGATAATCTGCATGATAAACTAACATAAGCATATTCAAGTTCAATATATTTAGTATTATTGCACAACAATGTCTGTTGACCACAATCTCAGTAATTATATCACCTCTTTTATGAGTAAATAGTTTTTAATAACCTTTTAATTTGTGGTTAGATTGATAATCACAGCATTGTTCTATCATACCTAATTAAAATAGATAATTATGTTCATCAACTTAATCAATTTCTATGGAAAATGAAACAATCTTTCACACTTTTTCATTCATATTGAAATAGGCAATTTTGGTTCATTAACTAATGTTGATATGACACTTCAAACATAGGATTAGTTTCAAATTGCAATTGAAAGTAAAATAACTACTAATTTTTAAAATAAAGACATTGTTAGTTAGGGTCATAAATGCTAGACCTACATATATCTAGGCACAATTATATTTTCTATATACAGTCCTATATTGTTATATAATGTCTACAGTGCATTATCAAAGCACATTATGCTTAACTAATCCAAACAGAAATAAAAAAACTAATACACACTTCGGGTAAATCTCACTCTGAGCATTTATAACCCTAACCATGGCCCCGTACAGTCAACACATGAATTTCAATCATACTTAACATATTTAAACTTCTGTAACCAACAAATATGCCATTGATTTTTTTGTCAAAGTGCCATTGTCAAAGTACTAAAGCGCTCTGCATATTCATAGACTGACTGTACACTTCAAAACATAAAACAATAAATACATATATTTAATTCTGTATGTTCTTACCTGATGCCTGGGTATCTTTGAGCAGACTTTCCTAGCATTGTTGGTTGTGTCTGAAGGTGGAGGTTGAGAAGGCGGTATGCCCACACCCTTGGAAGACTGCAAACGAGTCTTGACTACTTCTAGCGGACATGTCACTACCGCTCCAGCGGTACCCGCAACTCTATGAAAAGAAATGTAGAATTTTGTTATGTTTATTCAGGTTTTACACATTGAATTGAAACTATCTTCACAGAAACACTTCACTTTATAGCAGGTATTAGTAATTTAAATTCCAAGTAGAATTTTTACCTAAGAAATGAACTACTTTTTTGTGCATATAACAAGTGAATTAAGGTAAAATTATAATGACTGTGATACAGGTAGGTAGTATCACTCATTGAGGCCACATTAAGCCGTCGGTCCCGGTTACTTTCTACGGATAGTAGTCATTACATGAGCCATGTCAGAGGCCTTTGGCGGCTCATAACTTTGACACCAGGATTGGTCAGGGTGACCATCCACTTGATGAAGAAGAAGAGAGTATATCAAACATTCAGGTTCAGGTCTTGGCAGGAATCAAGTTACTACAAAAGAAGTGAGGTATTACTATACTTTATAACTTTGTATACAAACACCAATATATTTGTTTTGCTTATCATTATTAAAGAGTATCATATAATGCAACCTTCATGAGCATTTATTATATAAGACCCTGCCCATTATCTCTGTATGTTCTTTCTAAAATACAAGTTTTGTTGTTGTTAATACAATTCAAATGAAATCTTGATGCTCTTGTGCTTATTAATTAGTGTTAGTTTATTTCAAAATAACTGTGTCAGCACGAAGGCACACGAACCGCTGGCGTAAACAACACAGCACGTGTGCCAAATGAACGCCTAACACCCGAGATTATTATATTGATACTGTGTATTCAAATGATAACGAGTTAGGTAATTCAACACACTAACTGAACTTAACTCACCCGCCGGCCACCAAGTGTATCGCTGTATCCCTCTGAGACATTTTAACGCCGCAATTATTTACATATCTTCAAATTGCGACTGTCTATAAATAAACAACATGCACCACACCGCACCGCACCACCAATTCAATAAGTTCACACCAGACTGACACAAGAAGGCTACGACGAAAACAAATCGTTTAACTGCCAACAAGTTATTATTTTTTATTGTAACTTCGCACTTTTATTTACAATTTAAATAAGTATTTGCGCTTTATTTATTTACAAATCGGCTTTTTATTCGAAACACGCATTTGTGATTTGACAGTACACCAGAGCAGCTCACTCACGACTCACGCACACGAACGTACTACCTAACTTGAAAAATATTTTTTGTTCGCGATTTGATCACACACACGGGCGATTCACGTGCACACACAATATGTATGTAAATATCGCCCTCCGACACCGCCCGCCCGCTGCGCCCGCTACAAACATACAACTGGAAAACAACTCGTACAATGACTTCCTTCTAATTCCTGCAAGTCTACGTGCAACTTGTGCGCGAAACTGTACTTACGTGAGTACGTGACGTCTTGAATGTCGGCATTTAGCTCGGCGCCCAGTAGCGCCGCGCACGGTCATTTTTCAAAACCTGATCGGTATGTGAGGATTTATTTTCATCTGTGGTACATTCACAGTAGCAGCTGATTAATCAAAACAAAAGTCACCTGATTTTGACAGTTGCGCTGTCACTTGTCAAAAAAAAAAGTCAATTTTCGTATTATTTTCAACTTTCGAGAAAATAAAATCGATTGGTTGCATAATTTTTGATAAAAAAGTGCAACGGTCGTCACCGGTATCCGTAAACATAACAACCCAGATTTCAGATTTGTTAGCCTTTCTTCTTAACGTCATGTTCGCTTCACGTAAAGTCGGCGCATTGCTGTAAGTATGACCTGTGATCTCTTGGAGTACTTTTCAATATGTATTAGGTTGTAATAGTAGGTACAAAAAATGTATAATGGAGATAAATTAATTATATTGCAGGCGCATGGTGGGTGCCTCCCGTCAGAGGCACACTCTGCCAGACCTGCCGTATGAGTACCATGCTCTGGAGCCGGTAATCTGCCGTGAAATCATGTGTTTGCACCACTCTAAACATCACGCCACATATGTCGCCAACTTGAATATCGCTGAAGAGAAACTTGAACTAGCGAAGGGAAAAGGTTAAGTTTCTTATACTTTTTATATTGAAACATACTAAACAGACTATTGTGCCATAATATGTACAATACTTTTTAGATGTTAGGCAAATGATACTACACAACTAAAAAGTAAATAATAATAAGGCATAAGTTATTAGCAAAATATTACATGTTGACTGAAAACAAGTTTCCTACTTTTCAAACATGGCTCAGGTTTGAGGTCATCAACCTGTAGCAGGCAAGAATTGTGATTATGCCTAACCCTGTTCCAATATCTTAGGTAGATGAGAGGTTTTTGCCCAACAGTAGGATATCATAGGCTAATATTTTTTTTCATTATCCCACAGAAGATACATCTTGTATAGTGTCATCGTTGAAGTTTAATGGTGGTGGCCATGTTAACCATTCGATATTATGGTGTAACCTAACTCCGTGCTCTACAAGACCCTCCTATAATTTGTGTTGTGCTATTAACAAGTGATTATGTTTTTAATTTTCTTTATATTTTTTGATACTTTTTAATAAATTTTATTATAGTTTGTGTTTGCAGTAGTATAAACAAAAAAAGATTTTTTTTAAATATTTTATAGTTACTTTACAACTCTGGTGATATGACAGTAGATTAGCAAATACTTTCTAGATATTTATTATTATAGTTTATTTGTTAAATTAGTTCAACATAGTAATCAACATAGTCCGCCCCCTTTCCCAAGATTGTTGTAAGCTGTGGTTTATGGCTGGAATCAAGCCTTGTAAACATGTCTTGAACACCTTTCTGTTTATATTTAGAAGGATAATAAAGCATAAACACCTCTTTATTCAACAAACTTCTAAAACAATGTATTTTCTAACTATCGTGAAGAAATTTAAAAAAACGTGTGGCACTCGGGGACTGCCGCGGTAAAGCTATTGCATAGTTATTTTTTGTATCACTAGATGGCGTTAGTGGGGAGCGTTAGGTTTTTTGCGTGAGGTTTTTTCGTTACGGAATTTCTGGATTCGGTCCCCGCGCTCAAGGCCCGCGATAGAAGCTATGCAATAGCTTAAAAACTCATAGTAAACATACTCGGGTTTTTCGCGGTAGAAAAAACCGGCAAGAGTGGAGCATTTCACTCGAAACGTCATATAAAAAATAGTAATTTAGGTACTTACTTTATAAATTTTCTATCACAAAAAAATCCGTGTGGGTACGTTTACAAATCGTTTAGGTTTAAAAAAGACTACTATTTAAAAAACACCGAGCAATACCAAGTTATCTAATACTTTACTAGACATGCCTGGGTTGCAACTTGCACCACACCACACCATCGACCGATGGGTCACGACCGGTGGGACCATCCAACTCACTTTTTCATGGTTGTTATGTTGTTACCTCCAGGTGACATCAGCTCGGTTATCGCGCTAGCGCCAGCCCTCAGGTTCAACGGCGGCGGTCACATCAACCACTCCATTTTCTGGCAAAACCTCTCGCCCAATGGAGGAAAGCCGACGGACGCCTTCACAAAAGCCGTTGAAAAGTAAATTCTAAATTTTAATTACGCTTTGGCTTCCTATTCTGTTTTTGTTTGCTTGCTCCTCATAGTGCCTACTGGCCAAGATCTAACACCTTATTGCAGTTATTTATTTGCAGGTATTACAGTTATTTATTGCAGTTTTTTTAAACAGCCTCTGTGGTCTTGTGGTTTGAGCGCCCGGCTCACGATCCGGAGGTTCTGGGTTCGATTCCCGGTGGGACACAATATCTCACAAAAATATCTTTGTGAGACTGTCGTCAGTTTGGTTAGGGTATTGCAGGCTGAATCACCTGATTGCCCGAAAAGTAAGATGATTCCGTGCTTCGGTGGGCACGTTAAGCCGTCGGTCCCGGTTACTTTCTACGGATATTAGTCGTTACATGAGCCATGAGAGGCCTTTGGCGGCTCAATAACTCTGATACCAGGATTGGTCAGGTTGACCATCCACTCGATGGAGGAGAAGAAGAGTTATTTATTTATGCTTGCAAAACTGTGATTTTAATTTTACTCCTTTTCTCTGGTTTATGGTTTATTACTCCTAATATTTGTGGTTTAATCCCATGTTTTATGTATTTTTTTTGCATATTATGTTCCGAATATTACCAATTAATGTTCAGTTTTATTACATAATAAGAATCACTTATCACATGACCTTATTTACCTGCGATTCTGACGCATGTTCTGACGTATTTTAGGACTTATTATTATTCTCCTCTTGACCTCATACGATATTTTTATTTATTATTTTGCTATTATTTAATTTGATAATATGTACTATCAATTCACGATTGTGGCAGAGGTACACGTGATTTGGTCTCACAATTGCTTGTAATCGCAATAATTTAAAGATTTACACGCGACATTTCAGCATTTCAATAATTGTTTTAGTCGCTGTTTTTTGAATAAATTATTTTGTATTTTTGTATTATTTTTTGCTTCGGTCGTTAAGAATACCGAAGTTTGTAAATTCGTTATTTAAAAAGATTGTTCGAGAAGATGTGATGGGCGGTACAAAAATTAAATTATTTTCGATCTATCTTGTCTGACCATAGACCTATATAATGAGAGGTTACTTTATTACTTACTTTACTTTATTTAAAAAATAGGTATTCGCTGATCATTTTATTGATAATTGAAGTTAGTCATTACCAGCCACTCATAAATACTCCTCCCCCACTCCTTAAAAAACAACTACGCCCATGACTCTACTATTGTCTTTGTTCAAGATCATAAACTTGTTTCCAGAGACTTCGGTACATATGAGGTCATGAAGAGTAGGCTGGCTGCCGCGGCGATCGGCGTGCAGGGCTCCGGCTGGGGCTGGCTGGCCTACAGCAAGGAGCATAAGCAGCTGACGATCGCCACCTGCAGCAATCAAGATCCTTTGCAAGCGACCACAGGTGATCATCTATAATAAACATAAATCGCTGAATGTGTTACTAAGCGTATAACTTCAGAACGACGTGTTCCATATTGTCAGGACAAGGTTTTTATATAAAAAAATAAGTAATAAACATCTCGAAATTCCCACGGGAATGGGGGCGCTGCGGGTGAAACCGCGGGGCACAGCTAGTGATATGATAAAATACAGCGGTTTATTGTTATAGTTGAAGGATATTTATGTACAGACTAGCGGCCGCCCTCGCCCCGCTTCAGGTGACACGGCCACCCCTGTTGGGGTTGAATTTCGCAATATACTGTCTTAGTGCTCACTTATTTCATGCAAGGAATCTCTCTCCTAAATTTCAAGTTTCTAAGTACAGTAGTTGTGGCTGTGCGTTAAAATAAAGTCAGTGACTCAGTCAGTCAGTTAGTCAGTGAGGCAGTCCGTAAGCGATGATAACATCGTGATTGTTGAGCAACGTTCACTTGAGCTGCTACTGCTATTTCGTTGGCTGGCCGATAGTGGGATTTCTATCTGAGCGCTACCGTGCTATGGAGCTCACGTTCAAAAACTGTCGGTCCTGTTTGTTTCAGTCGTTAGACCACGTTGGAGGCCTATAGGCGGTCTCAAAACTCCGACACCAGGAGTGTCAAATAACCTACTTTAAATTACTTGTGTCTAACCTGTTTTACCCATTTACATCTTGCCTTCATCACTCCCTTTTGTGTTTAAATTAACTTTTGTTCCCAGGTCTGATCCCACTCTTCGGTATTGATGTTTGGGAGCACGCGTACTACCTTCAATACAAAAACGTACGCGCAGACTATGTCAAAGCCGTATTCGACATTGCCAACTGGACAGACATCTCCAACAGATACGAATTGGCCCTAAAGTAAAACAGAAATCTCAGCATTTTCACTCTACCATTCACACATAACCTTGTTATATGTAGCTTTTAAAGCTGAATGTACGCGGTGATCCCTTGCAGTTATAGCATTTTATGATTTAAGATTATAATACACGATTTTTAGATCAATGGTGTAGTTTTCTTTTTAAATATAAGTTGACTGAAATAGCATTTTCAAATTAATAACTTTAAGGAGCCCATAAAACGTATTAAATGTTGAGATTACATAAATTAAATAAAAATATTTAACCTTTCCACCAGAGCGTACTTAGTTGATATACATCATTTGGCATCATAGCCGTGTAACAGCTCGAGAATACAGCTGGAATCGAATCTGATGGAAAAGTACTCTTATGTTATGACTTATGCTGAGCTTCGTTTTGTTATAATTGGTGGATACCAAAGTAGCTGATAGCAAAGTCCTGATGAAAAGACACCGTTTATGCAGTAAATTATTTGCACATCAACCGTGAAGATTAAATTACATTCATTAGAAATTAAATGCCTTTCTATGGATATGCATGCGTTGAACGGAACGTGTTCCTTATGTCAATGTCAAACATCTGTCAGTCGAACCAAACTGTCAAAATACATAAATGTCCGTCATTCATCTCGGTTCGCTTTGTTGCGTTTCGTGTTGGAAAATAATATAAATTAAATAATTTTCTGAATTGTTCCGCGGTATCCAGCTGCTGGAAGATCTTCAGGGGAAGTCTATTTACTGTTTGCTAAGTGGTAAGTACTCATTTAGTTCCATATTACATGTTTTCCTCGACTAACAAGAATAGGGTGTTATTGATTTTTCTTACGGAGCATAATATCTACTCTTACGACCTCAGCTTTCGTCCGAGCTTCGTAGATTATGTATTTAAGCCGCAGTCAAAATCTATACCTATCTACTTCTTCCAATATAATACTGTGTTAAAGCGTATAATGTTATTAAATCAAGTTTAAAGGTAAGTACTAACTAAGTACCTATCATTGATTATTATATTGTACCAGTTCTGTTGAGCGAAGGTCGTTTTCAGTATTTTGAAATTAGAAATGAGTAGAATTAATATCTGCGGTTTCTTAATTTTAAAGTTGGTAAGAGTAAGTTTTTATTGGTAATATACACAATATGTATTTTGCATAATAGATGGTTCCAATTGAATAACTTAATTTTTCCTCCCCTCATAATTATATACTTAATTGTGTTATATAAAAGAAAAGATTCTTGCCTTCTAATAATTATTATTAGGTCACTTTACTATTATTGTGTTTTAAACTAAATTATTTGCCACAATATTTTAATTTTTAAGTTTGTGTCTAGTTTTTTATTTAACTGATAGTAAATGTAAATAAACATTTATTTCATGATAAAGTATAAATAATTGTGTATTTAAAGATACATAATAAATTCTTAAAAGATGTCAGAGGAAAGTGGAAAGAACTCCATCGACAAGAGCCCAGCTCTTAAGTTTAGAAGAAGAATAAATTCTTAATTTATCAACTCTTATCCTCTATTTCTACGCCGACACCTTTGCCCAGCAGTGGGACAATTTAAGTTGAAGAAAAAGAATAATTCTCTTCAAAATAAATGACTACAATGCTTAAACAATTAATAATCCAATAAAACCACTGACACAACAATATCTTTATTTTCTAAAGTAATAAATAAATACCCTTTGTTTACCACAATTTAAGTAAGGGTGAGTCAGTTTTGTTTTCAACCCAGACCTACCTCAAAGAATTGCAGAATGCATGCATGTTGTACCTTTAGGGGTAATTTGCTAATAAATGTGCCGAATGTAGAGATAGGTCATGTTAAGTAAGGGGTAACTTATTGACTAAGAAGCATACAATTTTGGATTGGTTTGGATTGTGGATTTTACTATTCTATGACAGAGACAATTGGAAGTCTATGTAGGAGGAGCTAGCTGTGGAACACATTTTTGAAGAAATGGAAGGTTAGAAAAAAAAACGTATAATATTTTGTATTGTTTCAAAATGGCAGATTAGTTTTTTATGTTTATTGTTGAAGTTGTAGAACATAAATTTTAGGATATTTAGGATAAACATTTTATATAAAGTACATGTAGGCAAAAGCCACTCAGAAATATGTAAAGATATAATATGGTAAATAACCTACTAGATTTTTATTGATAACTAACTTTATTTCTCTTTAGTCAAATAACTTATAATACCTCAGTTCACTCTGAATCTTATTTGAACCTTTAAAAGCTAGAAATATCGCAATAACCCCACTAGTATCAAAATAATGTTACCTATAGTTCATGCACTGTTGCTGATGGATTATCGAGTTTGGCGCCGCACGCAAAGTCGCCGACGGTGAATGCACTCCGCCCCCCGCGGAAGGGGCACAGGGATGTGCTCAGGGGTGGGGGCAAGGGGGCAAAGGGGGCATCCATAATTGAGGTCCTCGGGTTATTATGTTTCTTGTTTGTAGAATTCTGTGCAGCACTCCTAGTGGAAATACTGAGTCACGGTTTACTTCTGAAATACAATTTGAAATATTAGTGTTGACTCCGCTTTGCTCTTTCCGTTGCATTAGTTGTGGCGAGGTAAAAGCTGTATTACTGTTCTAGCTAATGCATTTAAGTTTTTGAACTGATTAAAGTCTTTTATTATTTATATGAAATTGTTGTGTGGGACAACACTGGCTTTGTATATGATAAATACTGTTTGATGACTAGTCTGTAGTTTAGTCTATACTTTAAAAAGGCTTTTATAAGATTCGACGATAATTTGAGACGTTCTTTTTATATTAATTACAGTTATTTACTATTACTCAGGTATCCCAGAATACCCAATAAAACTACGATTGATATTACTGATTATAAACAATTCGTCAATGTCAAATAACCAATAACCTTATCAACCCATAACATACCCAGTCTAGTTAAATAAGACCCAAATTTCTGTATATAAATGTCTACAAAATAGTGACTTTTTGCTCTCAAGGTAAAGTTCATATTGCCAAAATACACGTACTTGTACATTTCGGTCGTAAATCTTCGTTAGTCACATGTTAAGGCAGTGACCCTTACATCTTAAGAGAGGGTAATAATACCTATTATTGGCAAGGTATGACCATAGTGTAAAGAATGGGACAGTAGGCCGGTGCCTTTGTTCCAAATTTAAATTATTGCCTACACTTCTAATCTATAGTTTTCATGCTAGTAATGTTGGATAAATAAACCAATGTCGTGATAAATTAAATCTTATAGTTAAAGTTAAATCTGGATTTTGGCACCAGACTTACCTCTTCGATATAGAAAGTAAGAAGTATTATCCTGTAACGTCCCACTGCTGGGTAAAGGCCTCTCATCTCACCCTATATATCATTACAGTAAAAAGGACTAGACGTAATCACTACGCTAGCCTATTGAAATTAGGTAATTCAATCCAGACCGCCGTACTTTTGATGATGGATAAAAAATAGCCAAAGCTTTCCGAAAACTATCTTAGCACTTTTTATCAAAATTGGTTGAAGGTTTAGGTTTGAAAGTCTAACAGACAATGTTACTTTAGTATAATAATATGAAAGGATAACTAACAGCTAGTTGGTTTATTTATTATTTACACGGTGTCTATTTTTTTCAACACGTTACTTATAAAAGTAAAGTCGATACCCCATAACTAAGCACGTGGCTGAAATCTGAACTAATTCACTGAAGAACAAAGACCGCTTTTTCTATGTCTCTGCGACAGTGGCGCCGCGTTCGTTTACCTTACTCTAGCCGAAGTATAAGGGTGAGTGAGACGGTGAACGAACTCCGAAATCTCCAGGAAATTATCCATCCTGTTCCACACGAGCGGGCGATGATTGATGTCTTATGGCGAATGGTATAAATAAACAAGTTTCAATGTTTGTCGCATGATGCGGGCTCGATAATATAATTTGGAGACCTTTTGTTTTATGAAGTTTATTGATCTTGATGAAATGGCATTTTTTATATTGGGACTGTAGGGTCTGTGGGACTGTAGGGGTATGCAGGAAGATTGGTTAATATAATATAACTTTTGTCTATTCCTTCTTAAAAAACTTAATGTGAACTAACAAGGCTTACCTACAAGGCAGTTCTTTCTGCAGGCAAAATAAGTCGTGATTTTGTTCCATTTTTAACCCATCACTGAACCTCTCTTAACCAAAGAAATAGATCACTCAGAGATATGACTCAGTGACGCTCGTGAGATAGAAGAACTATACAAATATCAACATCCTATTACTACACTTGAAAGGCACGAATTTTGATTTTCTTACTGACTTTGAGACTGACATCTTGTGTTAACGATTAATGATGCGTGAGCGTAAGGTGAAGCAACCCGCCCTCACCATAAAATAATGTACAGTAATTTTGATATTGTCCCTACATACGATACTGACTACAGTATCATAATGTGTTAAGTTTTTCATCGTGCATTCGTTTGCATTTATTATACAAAGTATGTTTGGTTAGGAGACTCCTTTGTTCTAGAATAAAATACTGTTTGTTGGCACCTAGTTCTTCGTATGGTATAGCGGCTACGAGAGTACGGCCTGCAGAAAAGTATGGTTAATGGTTAAAATAAAAAAATATTCTTGGTTAAAATGACGTTATTTATCCATGTAAGTATTCGTAAAAGTACAAAATAGACATTTTTAAATTTAAATTTTTATATTGGTGCGCGCCTATACATTTTGTTGGGCAGGAAAAGTCTTCCTGTATATAAAATTGGTATAGTTAATGATAAGGGAGAACATTTTTTAAGTCACTAACTCTAGTGAACGTAGATACATAAGTGTTTAAAAAAATTACTAAAAGGGGTACAGTTGAGGTCATAAAAAAATCGCATCAAAATCTCCCTCCGGATGTCGGATCAACGAATCAACTCGTAAAATTAAACATGTTTCACTGCACATCGTAAAAAAGTAACAAGTCCCGTCTTGTTTAACTTTAAAACATAGAAAATATGAGTTTTATTTTGTTTGGTGGCTGTACTTGCAGCTCGTAAAGTGGGATCGAAGTGCAGGCTGGTTTTAAACGAGGGCCGTGTCTGCGAGCTGCTTTATGCTTGAATAATTCTTTGTCGGGTTAAGAGACTTCGGTGGAAACGGTCTGAAGATATATGGCTTGGAATAACTAAGAGTATGTATGTACTATGCGCTATACTCTATACTTACTAATACACAAAGCTAAAGAGTTTAATTTTTGTTTATTTGTACGCGTTAATCTCAGAACCTCCCAGTCGGATTCGAATAGTTCTTTGAGTATTTGATTGCTACATTCAAAAAGAAGATTAAAGGTTATTTTCATCCTGAAATTACCACGGGAATGGGCACAACGCGGGTAAAACCGCAGAGCGCTGCTAATGAGTATATTATAATGTGTAATTTGTGCGCTGGTAACTAATAAACACGAAAAAGAGGTCAAAATATTCATAAAAATTAACTTCCGATCCTTTTACTTCCGATTCTTTTAATTCCGATCTTTACTAAAGATTAGAACCTACAAAGTATTTCTTCTTATATAATCAGTAAACAAATATGGCCGAATGTCCAACCATAGTCAAATCCTTCTGTACAAAAAAAGGTTTCCTTCAATTCTTCCCTCACTCATTCACTAAACCTTTCTATTATCTAGAAGGAATTGTTATTGTAGAGAAAAATCTACCGAATTCGATTAAATTTTAGGACTTCATATAAAGAAATAGATTGTAGTACCGTATCAAATGATCATTATAAAAATCTTCTACAGCAAAATGTTTTTGCTTACATATATTAAGCTTATCCTAAATACCTAGATAGACCTCACATGAAGCCTACTTAGATAAACCCTACGTACTAAACACAAAGTATTTATACTAGTTCAGTATTATAATTAGTACTGAAACAGTGCTGGGTAGAGACAATGTTATGCAAATCGCCCCAGCAAGATGTTGCTTAATCGAGCGTCTCTCATTGCCTGACAACAATTTTAGAGGATTTTCATAATATTTGCATTTAATTATTTTATATCTCTCAAACACTCTGTTTTCTTTGCTTTGGAATAGAGTGTTGTACCATTGAGTTAAATGTACTAACGTGAGTTCATTACAACTCAATAGTTTTTGCGAATGTTGTATTGTTAGGTTTTTGTGACAGGACAATGTTTTGGGAGAGGTTAAAACAGTACTTTTTAAACTAATAGGACTCATTTTACTTAATGAACCGGACTGTATCGCTTTAGAATATACTAGCGCCCCGCGGTTTTGCCCGCATCGTGCCCGTTCCCGTGGGAATTTCGGGATTTATTTTACATATAAACCTTCTTTTTGAATCACTCCATCTATTTAAAAAAACCGCGTCAAAATCCGTGCAGTGGTATTTGAGTTTATCGCGAACAGACAGCCAGACAGACGCGGCCGGGGTCTTTGTTTTATAATATGTAGTGATAAAATATTTATTAAAGTACCTACCGACGTTTCGGGCCGATTACACCACTCGTGGTCACGGGATGACGAGTGGTGTACACCGTGTACACGTTATGTATTCTAACGCGATACAGTCTCGTTTAATGTAGTAAAATGAGGTTAAAGCAGTTTGTGGAAATAAATTATGTTCTATATGCCGAAAAGTTTGTTGTGAACAAAATGTGTTATGTTCCAAAAGTACTTTTGGGAAGCGGTTATGATGATTATAATAAAAATGATGTTACACACAACCCTTAAATATTAATTTAGTTTGGACATTATTTTACTACAGTTTATAGACTAGGCATAATAATATATACCTACCCAGAATTCCTCATTATCCTACATTCTATAAAATATTAGACGCTCTTAGTGTAATATTAAAATTAGCGGTACCCCCGGGATTATAACCTAAAAAGGCTTTATTTATTCGCCCTTTTCTGCAAAATTTTACGAACAAAATGGACACTTTTGGCAAATATAGAGCAAAGGATAACCTAAAAATAATTTATTGTGTCATAATTTTCTTTTACCGACCCTCGGGTACTTTAATTTATAAAATGGCATATTAAATCTTTGTTTAATAAATTTCAATTATTTTTAAGAACATCTTGAGAACAGCGAGGCCCAAATATCTTATTTATGTCCTCGAACAGCAGGTCCAGAGACTTGGTTCGGTTAATTTAGTCTGTGCAACCCTTTGTACAGTGCTTCACCAAATCTAGCGGAGAAATGTGAGACTTATATAACATAAGACCTACGCCCTACAACGTAAATCGTAGGAAACTTTCACCCAGTTTCCTCCCACCTAGGACCCACCGAACTACACTGGAAGAATAAGAAATGAGTCGTCTGTGTGTCAAGACTCGGGACGTTAATTGAGAGATCGGTGGCAGAAAGGTCGCTCCGTTATCGCGTTATCGTGGGCGCGGGCGATCATTAAATATAAAAAGTTTGCAAGAATTACTGCGATACAGGGGTGGGAAGAAGTGGGTAACATCAAGAGGAAGGGGGTGGGGTAAAGGAGGCACACGTTAATCAAATTATTTATATTCACGACGCATTACCTCTCCACGCTGCATGTAATTCCTCTCGACGCGTGTTATCAAATTTCCATTACTTTAGCCCTCAAATATTCAAACTACGTTCCTCTTAAAAACTTCACCGGACGTGCTGTTCTGTTTCTGTATTTATTACTTTGTGAAACTCTATTTTAGACGTTGTAGTTTTTGATATAAGGTTGGGTTTTTCTTGGTGGTTAGTGTGGGAAGTCTGAGGTGTCGTTTTGGGAGCTTACTAGGGTCGCGTTATTAGAGTGTTGTCCTTCTTTATTGGAATATACGAGGGGCTCGATGCGGCCCGCGACCTCGGGCGTGCGCCGCGGTGCAGACCTCAAGGTTTAGGGCCTTTATAATTTATTGAATAAAGTTAGTACTTCTACTTCTTTTTAGTCTCGGTTGTTACCATTCGTTAGGCCGTGTTTGACATTTAGGTGATCTAATATATCTAGGGTTGGGCATTAACCTATTCGAAGTTATTTACTTACTAGCAGCGCCCCGCGGTTTTACCCGCGTTGTGCCCGTTCCCGTGGGAATTTCGGATTTTTTTTTACATAAAAACCTTCCTCTTGAATCACTCTACCTATTACAGAAAACCGCATCAAAATCCGTTGCGTAATTTTAAAGATTTAAGCATACAGACAAACAGACAAACAGACACGAAACAGAGACGACTTTATTTTATACTATGTAGTGATTACGGCTATTTATAGTTAAGAAAAAACAAGGCTTCATGGACCAATACTTTGTAAATATAATACGCAAAGAAAATTAAAACTAAAGCCATATAAAAGCTTTACTTTTCTATTACGAGTAGGTACTTTATCACGTGGCGTAGTAACTTCGTAGCAAGAAAGTGCTACGAGCTACGCAACTGCTATTAAAACGTGCGACATTGATTGTGGCTACAATGTTTTGTTTTAGTACCTAGTTCTTAGGGTAAACAGTTTTAAACTTACAAAATAAATTGTTTGTTTTAAGACTAACTATTTCAGAATAGTAAAGAAAGTATAGATGGATTATAAAAACATTTTTGAACAAATGTTACATCTGTGAATTATCACTACAGTCTTATGTTATTATAGGGAAAAATGAAACATCAGCGAAACAAGGTATCAGTCATTAATAATTCGGTAAATCGTTTTCGGTAACTTGAACTTCGTTCAATCGTGCTTTGGTAAAATACAATACAGTAAGCCAATAAATACAATTAGGAATATTTCTGATTAATTTTGATAAAACGCACTTAAGTTTGGAAATCAGCGTTTTTTTCCTTGTATCCTACCGCCATCTATTGGTCATGGGTTGAACCACCGGGAGCAGCTAATATCATTATTACATATTATAAAACAAAGTCCCCGGCCGCGTCTGTTTGTCTGTCTGTCTGTTCGCGATAAACTCAAATGCTACTGCACGGATTTTGACGCGGTTTTTTAAACAGATATAGTGATTCAAGACGGTTTATACGTATAAAAATTCCCGAAATTCCCACGGGAACGGGTACAAAGCGGGCAAAACCGCGGGGCGCTGCTATTGATAACTAAGAGTGGTTCAGCCCAGTCTCAGAAGCAATAAAAACTCATATAAAATGTGGACTATTAAAACTGCACCTGTAATATTTATTTAATACCTGCACGTCAAGTCACGTAGTTTAAAGTATCGTAAAACGGAAGCGCAGCTAACTGCCAAGTTTATAAGGAACAGAACGTTAAGTGCTGTTCCTTACGTTACGTACTGTATGTTGTGTGGACATGTCTATATCTATATGGGTTCTGGAGATTTTAACTAGGTTTATTATGATTATATTGCTCCGCTACTTGGATAGGCGGCCGTTAGTAACATTTCTATCAGAGCGCTACCGTGCGTTGCACTTTAAGCAGTCGGTCCTGTTTGTTTATTACTACAACCACTACTACAAATTAGAAAAAACCTCTGCACACTGGTAGTGAAGCAGCGTCGACTAAACCTAAACTGGCCGACAATCCCCTTCCAGTATATTACTTGACTAGCCGTGCCCCGCGGTTTTACCCGCGTTGTGCCCATTCCCATGGGAATTCCGGGATGAAAAATAGCCTATAACCTTCCCGTTGAATGTGGCTATCTATAACAAAAAGAATTATTCAAATCGGACTGGTAATTCCCGAGATTGGCTTGAACATACAAACAAACAAACTTACAAATACCTTTTTACTATTAATTGAAACTTACGTTAATGACATTATTATTTATTTGAACGGGAACTTACGAACGCGGAGGTTACTGTTGAGTTGTCCCTCAACACGTTTCGGTCACGTACGGTGACCTTCATCAGGAGGTGGGTGAGAGAGAGAGTGCGGGGAGAGACGCTGTCGCGAGCGCTTCACCCACCTCCTGATGAAGGTCACCGTACGTGACCGAAACGTGTTGAGGAACAACTCAACAGTAACCTCCGCGTACGTAAGTTCCCGTTCAAATAAATAATAATTACAAATACCTCTTTATAATATAAGTATAGATTAACGGGAGGAATGGGGCGGCTGATACTAAGGCCTAGGGCGGCCAAGACTCTAAATCCGCCCTTGCTCCAGATGTTAAAAAGCACGGCAATCCCACACTTAGTGTAAATCCTTTTTCACAAAACCACTCAAAATCTCATTCATTGTTTCAGATGACAACAGCTTAAGTTAATCAGCTTGTCTACACAAAAGGTAAGCTTGAATATTAAAGTAATTTGCGTCGTATTACAACGTTTTTAAAGTTTAAATCTGTTTGGCAATGAGCTTAAAGGGATAAGTGCTGTCCCTTTCGGGGACTCGAGTTAATGTGATTAATGCTTTATTATTTATTGAGAAATGAAGAGATTATTTCTACAAATAAATATAAAACTTTTTAAAATTTGTCTCCTAAAAGAATTGGGATTTATGCGAAAAGTTTTTACAAACGTTTCCAACTTCTAGTGACGTGACATGATTTAAATAATACTAAGAGCTTTGTACAGAAAAGGATTTTCTGTAAAGAGCTTTAGTTAAATAGAAAATACATAGTATTAGCCCCATTAGCCAGTGTTTTCCTACTGCAGGGCGAAAGCACTCTTATTTCACCAAGGACAACTTTACACGAAGGAGGATTAGACGTAGTTATCACACTTGAAATAATAACATATTTATAATAGGAACTCGTTACACAATAACTTCTTTGTTTCATATAACTTTTTTATTTTACTTTCTACTTTTATTATTTAATCCAAACTCTTCTTTCATATAAACCTAGCTAACATCTTGCTAACTTAAACCTAACTTTCTCTTCGTGAATTGCCAGTCACTCTTTCTTCTTCAATTCTATATCTTGACTAAAAGCATATAGTTAGTTAATTGTTTGCCCCAAATATAAGAGACAAATTAGCTTCCAGACAGTTTAATTACACCCTGTTAAGGGCCTGAAAGGTACACGTAACTGGTTTCAAGACAGGCTAATAGAAGCTACCTGCGTTACGCAAACGTTCTATGTTGTTAGTATTAATAGATTTTTAATTAGAGCTTGAAAGCCAATTTATTCAATTGAGTTAGGCTTGGCTCATTGGCTTTGTTTGCAGACATTTCATAACGTTATATTTATGCGTTATTAACATTTGGTACTTTAGGATAGAGTAAAATCAGCAGACAATGTTTACATTACTTTGATTACACAGTACCGGCATTAGTCATGGTTAATACTCGTATAGTCTAGCTCTTCCAATTCCAATTCCCAATCACACTTCATTCCTTTCCAATAATTTTCAAACTAACAACTACGCTCATTACTTTTGTCATAATTTCTGTACAGTCGTACAATTGCTTGCTTCCCTGCTGAACCCGGTTTATTAATTGTATTTACAACCGGATCGCGGGTGTTTTATACCCGCCCCGGGTGTTCCGCTCGCACTTGTTTACAGTTGCTGAATCGAGACAAATGTGATCCCAAGTTCATTGTTTATGCAAATGTTTCGACCCCCGTATATGTTTTTGCGAGGTATTCTGACCTTTAGGGACCTTTGATACGGATGGAGAGCATTCGTAATTAAATATTTCGTTATAATCCCTTTGAGGGATGTTCGAGTTGCTTTCTTATAACAATTCATTTATTTGGTCCTTAGGTAAAGTAACTAACGAGTTATAGAAGTATTTTACTAAGTATACAATTTCGTCTTTACATTCTTATATAAAAATAAGAGAGAGAGAGAGAGAGAGAGAGGAGGAGGCAGAGAGGAACCTGTGGGTGAGACAAACCATCGTAATTTCTACGGGAAAAAGAAAGCTGAAGAGTTGTTTTTTTCGTTCTATAGAACGTGCCTATCTCTATGTATAACTACCAGTCGGATTACAAACTCGTACTACCTTCACTCAATCGGATGATTTTAAGAAACTTTTCATCCCAAAACACCAACGACAACAGACACAACGCAGATAAAACCACGAGCACTGCTAGCCGATAGCTAGTTTATATCAACACATGTCAGTGAAAGCAACTGATACACAGATGTTACAATCGCATTCACAATATATGTAGGACAACAGCTTAGCAACAATAATCGTAAATCCAATGTCACAATGTGGCTGACAATATTGATTTCTTATCATCGCGTTGGACATCATTGCTTTTGATTTAATGGATGCATTGTACTACGTCCTAACTGTCCTGACCAATTTACCCATAAATATAATAGAATGTATTCTGTCTGTGAGTCTGATAGGCTCAGCGGGAGGCCTTGTTATGTCTGATGAAGGAGGCTCTAGTTCGTTTTCTTCTGAAATATACGTACTTGACTACTTGCTACTTAATGTATGTTGTACCTAGCCTTACATGATTCAATTTTAAGCCACTGTGGCGTTTTAAGCTTTCAAAGCTTTTGTCGTGAGAGCATAAAATGTTATTAACATTGAACATGCTTTAAATATATTATAACATTGAAGCGGATAGAAAAAATGCTTTTTGTTTTATAAGACCGTTAAATTAAATTTACCACCAGTATGACATGATTTTTCACTTTAAGATACTTTACAAAGTCGCGATTTCGTGAAAATGAAGTATGTATTTTCTTCGACAGCAACATTGCGAGGGCTCATCAATGGATTGATTAGAAGTTGACTAATGCGTAGTAAGACTCATTGAGCAGTCTGGTTGAGATGTAAATAAACATCGTCCGTGGGACTTGCAGACGTTTGGTACGGTCTGCGCTTGTGCGTCATGGGCGCGACGAGGAGGCGCCAATATGTATCAGATTCTTAACTTATGAGGCTTATGACTCAATTCTCTATAGGCTCTAAACATAGACTAACGCACTTGAAATTCTCTATTCATAGAATCTAAATATAGTGGAACGCACTTGATATTATAGTCCTTTTTAACAAGGTTGGATGTAATTTAATGAAAACGTCGGTTTGGGATTGATTGAACAATCTAGTTAGCTTTACTTTATCGGTTGTCTCAGTTTACAGAATTCTAGTTATGTTAAAAATGGGATTGATGACCCGAAGCTTTAATGTATGATGTCGGTGTTACAACCACAACTGCGTCTTCACTACATTATGTAGTATAAAACAAAGTCGCTTTCCGCTGTCTGTCCCTATGTATGCTTAGATATTTAAAAATACACAACGGATTTTGACGCTGTTTTTTTAAATAGATAGAGTGATTCAAGGGGAAGGTTTATGTGTAATAAAAATTCCTGAAATTCCCATGGGAACGGGCACAACGCGGGTAAAACCGCGGGGCGCTGCTTGTTAATCATATCACAAGAAATTCCCTTTATAAACATACAAGTACAGAAAATTACTGTCTACCCTTTCAAAGACATGCCCCTAGTTATGAATTGTAACTCGTTATTGTCTCCAGAGACCTTTATGTTTATGTCTTATGAATGGAGGGGACGTGTTATTTATACTGATTGGCCACTAACCTACACGAACTTACTTTATAGTGATAGATATCGACATTTGCCTTGAAAACTCGAGGATGACCTTCTGACACAAGACCATGCACCAGATATGGGTCAAGGATTTTTGAGGAGCTCTTAACAAATGTACCGTCACGTCTTCTTGTAATTATTCTCGTTGGTAATGGACCGCAGTTAATTGCAATGTTGTTTATGGGAAAAATTGTGAGCCAAGTGAAATTTGTTGGGTAGTTCTTGGTGAGTTAGGTTAAGATGAGACGGAGTATTTTGTCTTAGGGAGCAAAAAAAAATGTTTATACAAAAACAGCTTGTCTATCTTGATCAATGTTCTAAGCTACGGGTCTAAAAAATCTAATCGCGGATCGCTTTATTTTTAGCTGTTTATAATAGTTTTGAGATACTGAGTAAGAGAGTCTTTCCTAGTAGTGGGGCATTCCCAAATTAATAATTATCCTTTCTTATTTTATTACCCATATTAACATAGTTACGTCATCCAAGCCTTAGAAATAGTGTTACTTACAGTTCCTATGAACCGTATCGCGTGTGAAAACTTTGTAAACTGGCCGTTTGTAATCATGGTGCTTTACGTTGATTGGCCAGCGCCCGCCCGCGCGGCGCCCCCAGTAATTCTCTCTAAAACAATAACAACTGGATCATAACCGGTAGTTTACATTTTATTACTTGAATGCAATTTGAGCTTCTTTGGTATTTGCGTTATTGCAAGCATTGGGTTTTTGGTGCCGGTTGTGTTCAGTATCGATTCAATAGCAAAGCAAATTTCGGTAGCAATGGTTGTATTTCCATTAGGCTGGGTTGAGCTGACTGCCTTAAGCAGAAATTTTACATGTAAAGAAATTTTGCATGCATTTGTCAAAAATTCTTTATTTTTGGCACAGGTAAGTTAGGTACTAGGTTATAGCACCTTACATGCGTTCCCTAAACATGTTTGAGATAAATTTCGAAAAAAAATAAGGATTTTAAAATAAGTATAAAATATACTAGCAGCGCCCGCGTCCTTGTCCGTGTGAATTGATGAAAATGAAAAATGAAAATGGGATGAAAAATAGCCTTCCCGTTGAATGTGGCTATCCATTACAAAAAGAGATATTCAAATCGGATATGTAGTTTCTGAGGTTAGCGCGTTCAAACAAACAATCAAACTCTTCAGCTTTATTATATTAGTATAGTACTCGTACCCTCGACACCTCGTAGACGCCTCGGTAGTCTAGTGGTATGTGCACTCGCCTGCCAAGACTGAGGTCCCGGGTTCAATTCCCAGGTCAAGCGAAAACATGTTTCCTATTTTTCAAACATGGCTCGGGTTTGAGATCACCAACCCGCATTAGGCAAGCGTGGTGATTACGCCTGAAACCTCCTCACTGTACTGATATCTTCAGTGAGACGAGAGGCCTTTGCCCAACAAGTGGGACATTACAGGCTAATACTTTACTTTTTAGTACCATCATCAATTTATTCTTCAGAATAGTACTTAATTCTGAGTAAGCGAAGAGGTTTCTATGTCTATAACTTATTTAGGTTTAAATATTGAATTTTATTTGACTTCTTAGAAACTTCGCCCTTAAGCTAAATAAACGCAGGAATTTCTAAATTCATGTTTCTGAAACCAAATTAGTATTTCGTTTGTAATTTCAATGGAATTGCGTGGTACTTGAAAATATATTTTATTTGAAAGGATGGAATAATTTACTTCTTTCATTTGTACGTATTTAGTTTATCGGTTCAGAAAAAGTTTATAAATATATAATGCCATACAAATTTTAATTTTCCAGATGATTTAATAAATACATTAAATTTAGGGGAATAATCTTCAGTTTGACACCAAAAAGAAAAATAACCTTTTTTGAAAGAGTTATTCAAATTATTGCTAGCTATAGCTATAATGTTATAACTGTGCTATAGCTTAGCCTAGAATGAAGCTATAGCGGCTATAGCTTCTTTCGCTTTCACAAATCATTGAAATCTTGTTGCACCAATCACATTCAAGTTCCTTACTTTAAGTAAAAGTAACTAAGTTCCAGTAGGTTAGTGGCCAACCCTTGTATAGGCATTTTGAGACCGCCTAAAGGCAATTTTAAGTCCCCTCCGAAGCACGGTAGCGCTCAGATAAAAATACCACTATCGGTCCCCCCATCGATACTGCCTGGACAAGATTAGATGGTCCGGCCTTGCCCATCACCTATCATCTTCATATAGTTAAAATAAATAAATAAATAAATAATTCTTTATTCGTAATAATACAATAATACATTTATAAAACAATTTGTTGATATCCCCTTTTAAGCGTAATGCCTGTGCCAGGGGACATCGCTCTTCCATAACATTGTTTGGGTGATATATTATTAAGTTATTACAAAGATTATATTTTAATGCTTAAAATAATGATATTAATTATTTTAGCAAGATATACTTGATATGTACACTATATCCTTGTTAAGCTTCCTATCTTATAAAAGGTTTTCCTGTCGAATGAATACCTAAAGGGGAATAAGAAATGCAACAGAAGGTGTATTTTTTGTTGATTGCCTCGAGACCTCTCGCTTTGTTTGTGTACGAGAACTTGAATGGACTTGGGTATTGGTTGTTTTTCATAACAATGTGTGGGTTAAAGCTGTCTTTTTTATACTCAGGTTTAGATAATTAATAACAACCGTATGTAACTCACCGCATATTGCATGCGGCGAATGAATTAAGCCCATTAAGCCGTTATAATTCCAAAAAAATCCTTCTTTTTAATCGAGGATCTCGATAATTATAACGAAGTCATAATATAATCTTTTGACTGTACCAATATAACTTTTCCAAATGCGATTTTTTTAAAAATAGATGCTTATTTTTAATAGCTTTGGGTTTGTCATTTTGAATCTGTCCCTATGTGACTCTAGCGGCCTGTTTGCTTGGATTTTAAATAGCCTGATTTCGTGCGTGCCTTTCATTGGATGTTAACATCGGGCTATCATAGTCATCTATGAGACTAAGATACTGTTAATCCGATATGGTTTCTAATAAAACGCTATGGTGGTTTGTAATCAACTGAACATTTATTTTATAGTCTTTCATAGAGTAGGTACAGTTTATTCATAGATTAAACCTATATAACCTTATTAGTTTGTTATAATTATCTAAGACCCTGACCTAACAAAATAATTCAAATTCCATCATAAAACAAAAAAACACTTAAACAATAGTAAACAATACATAATTATATGTATGCACGATATACTAAACTTTTGAAACACCCATTAGACTTAAAAACTTATAATGCTTGTTTTTACACAAGCTTTTGGTCAGTATATCAGCTGGCATATTGTTTGTGGACACATATTCAATTTTTATTTTATTTTCTAAAACACATTCTCTTACATAGTGGTACCTTATGTCAATATGTTTTGAGCGTTTGTTATGAAACAAGGAATTAGAAGCTAACTTAATAGAACTTTGGTTATCACTATATAAATACAGTGGCATGTCTTCACATTGCACAAGCTCATTTAGTAAATTCCTTAAATAAATGCCTTCTTTACAGGATTCAGATAAGGCCATGTATTCCGCCTCTGTACTAGATAGAGCTACAGTTTTTTGTTTCTTTGATTCATATGATACTACAGAATTTGACATAAGAAAACAAAATCCAGTATATGACCTTCTATCTAGTGAACAAGAAGCCCAGTCAGCATCTACAAAACCATGTATATTATCATTGGTTTTCTTATATACTAGACCATACTCTCTAGTTCCTTTTAAATACTTCAATAAACGTTTTAAATGTTTCCAATGACCTTCATTGAAACAATTGTTATATTGACTCAAGAAACTTACACTAAATGTAATATCTGGCCTGGTTAACACTGATAAGTACATTAAACTGCCTATTAACTGTTGGTATGGATATTTTTTATTTGAGTTATTATTAATATCCTTTTCCAACTTTAAATTAATTTCCATAGGAGTATCACAAGATGAACAATCTGACATATTAAATCTCTTAAGAATTGTGTCTATATATTGCTTCTGGTCTACAGTAATACTGTCTTTATATATGTTTATATTCATACCAAGACACTGTTTCATCTGACCTAAATCTTTAATTCTAAATTTTTCAACTAATTCATTCATTAATTCTTTATATGCATTCTTACAGTTATAAAAAACAAAAAAATCATCCACATATAGAGCAACATAGACTTTAGTGTTTTTATCAATTTTCACAAAAAGACAAGGTTCATAATCTGACTTTTTATAGGATAATTTTAGCAAACAATCCTCAACTCTAAAATACCATGCTCGAGCAGATTGTTTGAGACCATAAACTGCTCTCTTAAGTCTCAGCACTTTGTTATTACAATTATTAAATTCTGAACATTCTGGTATTTCCATATACACAGTTTCCTTTAGAAAACCATTAAGAAAAGCAGTTGGTACATCCAGATGATTCATTTTTAAATCAAGTTGAACACTTAAAGCTAATAATAATCTAAATGTAGAATACCTTAAAACTGGCGAGAAAGTCTCATCAAAGTCAATACCTTTCTTTTGTGTAAAACCCTTGGCCACCAGCCTGGCCCTGTAGCGCACTTCTCCATCGCTGTTAAATTTCTTTTTAAATACCCACTTGGCTTTGACCACTGTTTTGTCTTTCGGCCTGTCTACTAACTCCCAAGTGTCATTATCTCTAAAAGATTTTAACTCTTCTTTTATTGCACACTGCCATTGCTCTTTTTCAGAACTATTTAAGACATCACTTGTAGTAAGCTGCTCACCCACTATTTCCATACACATACTTGCGTTATAGTAGTCTGGTTTGCGTCTCACACGTTTTTCATGCACATTGGTGTCACATTGTGTAGAGATGAGATCCATGTCCTCTGGTGATAAAGTGTCTGAGAAGCTATCATCAGAATCGCATGAAGAATCACATGGGATGAATGTCTTATCCTTCTGGCTTTCATTGGTATCTTGCTCTTCACTCTCAGAAACATCTTGTTGTGCATCTTCAATGGTGATGGTTGTCATTGACCTGTCATCTATATTTTCCATGACCACAACATCTCTGGCTATAGTAACATCTCTTGTTACTGCATCATATAAGCGATAGCCCTTGATATTCTCAGAATATCCAACTAGGAACATTTTCTTCGCTTTCTTATCCCATTTCTTACGTTTCTCTTTAGGAATGTGTACCATGACGGGACTGCCGAATATTCGCAAGTGATCCAACTTCGGCTTTCTGCCCATCCATATTTCATAAGGAGTTGTATTATTATCAATACCCGCAGCTGGTGATCGATTTATGATATACACAGCTGTATTTACAGCCTCCGCCCACAAACATTTTTGTAACTGAGCATCGAACAGGAGACAGCGAGCTTTCTCAACTACTGATCTATTATAGCGCTCACATAATCCATTCTGCTCCGGTGTGTAACTGTTTGTTTTCTGATGAACTATACCACATTGTCGCAAGTAGTTCTCCATTTCTGTCGAACAGAATTCACCTCCGTTGTCTGACCTAAGTATTTTAATCTTTTTTGACTGTTGAGTTTCCACAAGTTCTTTATATTGTTTAAAATACTTGAAGGTTTCATTCTTCTCTCGCAGAAAATAGACAATGCACATCCTGCTAAAGTCATCCACAAACAGTAGGAAGTATCTAGCTTTACCCAGTGACATGTTCTCCATTGGTCCACATAAGTCTGTATGAACCAATTCCAGGACTCCACTAGTTTTGTTCACACTGTGAGGAAATGGAAGTCTTGTTTGTTTCCCTTCACAGCAAACTGTGCAATTATTCTTGCTGATGTCACACTTATCACTGAAATTAACGCCTTCAACTACTCCATTCTTCAGTTTCTGCATATCAGTGGCATTTATATGAGCAAGTCGCCTGTGCCAAGTTGTGCTTGATACTTTCACTGATGCTGCAAACATTAGCTCAGTTTTCACCTTTAGTTTGTATACACCATTTTCCAATTCTGCTAAACCAATACATTCATTCTGTGAGTTATAGATTGAACAACCAAGTTGATTAAATTCGACTTTGTTGCCGTTGGCGATTATTCTACTCACCGATAGTAAATTGGATGTTAGGTTCGGCACATACAAAACATTGTTTACACTTATCTGGTGATTCTTACTACCGACACACGTCGTAATCTGTAAGTCCCCTGAGCATTCAACGGGCACTATTGTTTTATTAGCCACGATTATTTCTTTGATCTTCGGTCGAAAACAAACATTAGACAAAACATTTCTGTTGGATACTAAATGAGCACTCGCTCCGGAATCCAAGATCCAGTCATGATCCTTGTGATCTTTTGTGAGAAAACCACTAAATGCATTCGCCATCGCTTTTTCTCTGTGTGGACATTGATTTTTGAAATGTCCAGTCTGCTTGCATTTATAACAACGAATTATTTTAGTTTTCGTTGATTTATAATTATTGCCGCCGCCATTAGTGACATTGACAGTTGACGGATTCGTTCTGTTTCCGTTCATTCTACTGTTGCCATATTTTGAGTGAGCGGTCTGATTTTTGAAATATTTTTTAGCGATAAATGCACCTTCCGAATCCGATGTCACTTCTGTACTCATATCCAGCAATTTTGTCTTTATAGCGTCCGCGCTTATGTTGATGCCTGAATGTTCAATCGCCATTATCATTGGCTCAAATTTCGCTGGCAATCCGGCCAACATTAGTGACCCAATCCACTGGTCATTTATTTCAAAACCAGTCCCTTGCAGTTTCTGTGCGGTTTCCATAAGCTGGCTGACATAGCTGGTCATCGAAACGCAGTCTTCTAGGCGTATACTTATGAGGTTTCTAAGCAAACTGATTCTACGTGAATATCCAGAATCATCGAAAATATTCTTTAATGTTCTCCATAAATCGTATGCTGTTGCACATTGCTTGATATGGACATATAAAGAAGCGTCGATTGTTAAAACTAATTTTGCTTTTGCCTTCATATCCTCTGCTTTTTGAACCGATGTAGCCATTTCTGCTAATGGCGTCTTTATGACGTCCGCCATGCCTTCTAAAGGTGGCTTCTCACTACGCGTGCTACTACGCGTCGCGCCGCTCCACGCGCAAGAACACGCCACGCGACACGCCGCGCCACCCGTTTGTGCGGCGCGTCGCGGCGCGTGCCTTCTGGCTTTACACCTCAGTTTGATTCAGTCTGTTTAGCGCAGCGCACTATGTCTTGTGAGTCGAATTGCCACCTCCAGCCATGGAGCAATGCCACTGAAGAAGAAGGCATGGCTGTTGCATCAGCCGTTTTTGTCTTATTTTGTGGATATCGTTTACTTAATAAAATTAACAAAAAGAAGAAGAGGAGACGCTGGTGGATGTCAACGTTCAATAAGAGCCGGTCAAGGTAATCATTGTTTGTATTTTAAGATAATTACATAGGTACGTAATTTTTAAGAATCCTATCAATATATTTGATGGTATCTATTGGTAAGTTTGGCGCGTTTTAAAATGAAACTTTGCTGCCGGAAAATTTAGTAAAAATTATTGTATTTTTGTTTCAGATACAATGGATCAGATATGCTATCGGATTTTGTTAAAGAACCGAGCAGAAAATTTGAGAACTTCTGTAGAATGTCACCAGAAGATTACGAATATCTAATGAATAAAATAGGCCCTATAATTGCAAAACAAGATACCCATATGAGAAAATGTATTCCAGTACAAGAACGGTTTGCAATTGCTCTCAGATTTTTAGCAACCGGAGATAGTTACACAAGCCTTTCATATCTTTTCAAAGTATCTATCCAAACAGTTTCAAGTTGTGTCACGGACGTTTGTAAAGCATTGATAAAAGAACTATCACAAGAAATAAAAGTAAGTAGTAGAATTAAGCATTTATTTTTTTAAATCGTAAACAAATAGAAATTGACATCATCCATTTAAACTAAATTACTACCCTCCTCTTCATAGAATTCTTTTAATAGACTTTGCGAAGCTGATGTTTCGACTTGCGACAGCTGTGGAGATGGATAGTTTGGGGATGGCTGTGGTGAAGATAATGAATGATAGGTTGGGGATGGCTGTGGAGAAGATAATGAATGATAGGTTGGGGATGGCTGTGGAGAAGGCGTTGGATGATAGTTTGGGGATGGCTGTGAAGAAGGCGATGGATGATAGGTTGGGGATGGCTGTGGAGAAGGCGATGGATGATAGTTTGGGGATGGCTGTGAAGAAGGCGATGGATGATAGTTTGGGGATGGCTGTGAAGAAGGCGATGGATGATAGGTTGGGGATGGCTGTGGAGAAGGCGATGGATGATAGGTTGGGGATGGCTGTGAAGAAGGCGATGGACGAAAATTTGGGGATTGCTGTGGAGAAGGATATGGATGGTAGGATGTGGATGGCTGATAGTAGAGATTGCCGGAATGTCCAAAATTCGTGGGCTGTGGTGGGTTGATTAGTATTTGTGCATGTGGGTTTGACGATAGTTCTTTTTGCTTCAGATTGAAAATCAATCTATCAATTTCCAACATCGCTATTTCACGTGTATTTTCTTGTAAGCCTCTCAATTTTTTGCACAATAATTGTGTGTATAATGAACATTCATCTTGCGGGATTTGGGGTTTTTGAGTCATTTGTTTTAAATAGTCGTATGCTTCGTTCATTTTATTTTCTATATCAATATTTTTAGCACGTTTTTTAGGAAGAGGTTTTGGTCTTTTAAATTGAACTGATTCTTCATCATCCTGTTTACTATCTTCAGAGGCATCTAAATCACGGTTATCTTCTATTTCTTCTATGTCGTCAGTGACCTAAAAATAAGAAATATTCATGATAATTTACAATATTTTTATTTGTTTTAGCTGCCACGGACATCATCTGACTGGTTAAGGATAGAGAAAGGATTCCGCAGAATTTGGAATTTTCCTCACTGCTTAGGAGCTATCGACGGAAAACATGTGCTAATACAAAGTCCTATTCATAGTGGATCTGAGTTTATCAACTATCACAAAACATTCAGTGTTGTATTAATGGCTTTAGTCGACGCGGATTACAATTTTATTTTTGTGGATTGTGGGTGCCAGGGCCGAATAAGCGATGGTGGTGTATACAGAAACACCAACTTATATAAACAAATCTGTAGAAAGGAATTGGGTTTTCCACCGCCAGACTGCTTAACGCTGAAAGTAACACCTCTACCTTACGTATTTGTTGCAGACAGTGCATTTGCTCTAACGGAAAATATGATGAAACCATACGCAGGAACTCATAATAAGGGATCTAAAGAACGCGTGTTTAATTACCGCCTTTCACGAGCTCGAAGGATTGTTGAAAATGTCTTTGGCATTATGTCTGCGGTGTTTAGAGTACTAAGAAAACCCATGCTTTTACAACCAGATATTGTAACTGATATTGTGATGACATGTGCATTGTTACACAATTTTTTGAGACGGTCTAAAAGGTCTAGACTTATATATACCCCTCCTGGATCCTTTGATACCGAAAATGATGATGGCGAGATTCAGCCCGGTTCTTGGCGTGATGACCAAAATGGAGTTGCTTCCCTACTACCACTCCAAAATCGGCCAAGAAGAGCACCTCTTTCCGCCAAGAATATAAGAGACCAGTTTGCAGAATATTTTATAACAAACGGTGCGGTTGCCTGGCAAAATAATTATTAATTTTTTAAGTAAATAAAGTACTTACCTCAGAATCCTTCGTTTTCTTTGGATTATACACATCATTCAAAAATTGGGCCATCACATTATAAAATGGCCAGTCAGGCTTATAGATTTCATCAGCACCGCTGCCAGACTTTATTGATTGGCAAACTTTACTTCTTAATTTTCTATAGGTTCCCATTAAAGAATCCCTTTTCTTTTTAATTTCTTGTAACGGTATGGTACCACCTTTTAAATTCTGTTTAATTCGCAGCCAGGCATCATGCTGGTCGTTTTTGTTTTTATGCTCCGCATTTTTCGAATTCCACAGAGAGGGTTCGCCTTCATACAAAGTTAAAAATTCGGCGATCGTTTCATTCGGCCACTCCATATTCACCACAGTACCTCAACGTAGGACGAGTCAAAATGAAATGAACGAGTTCAATCGTGTTCGTCTGTCTGGGTAGGTACACGCCGCGCCGCGCCGCGCGCGCCCGCGCCGACACGCGCGAGCCCGCGCCGCGCCTTTGAAGTTACCGACTTTTAGCGGATAGGTCGCGCCACGCCGCGCCTGCCCGCGCCAAGCTCTTCACACTGCGCGAGGCGCGTGCCGGCGCGGCGTGGCGCGGGTCAACACGCGCAGTGAGAAGCCGGCTTAACACTAGCACATTCTCCGCCGCGAAGCACCAGTCGTCGTAATTCTCGCGACCTTTCAGCTTCGGAACGTTTGCTAAATAGTTAGACATTTTTTTTATAAATCCTACTGCACTGATTGATTACTAATTTTTATTTTTGAACTCTGGCCCTGGGTCTGGGCCCATAACCTAATAAAACGCTATGGTGGTTTGTAATCAACTGAACATTTATTTTATAGTCTTTCATAGAGTAGGTACAGTTTATTCATAGATTAAACCTATATAACCTTATTAGTTTGTTATAATTATCTAAGAGTTTCTGTGTTTGGATTATGGTAACACTTCCTGTCTCCATGATTTCAACCGAAGTGTATTAATTCCCGGGGAAATTTCGGGATAAAAGTCGCCGAGGTCTAATCTTATATAGACTAGATTCTATGCCAAAATTAGTGCAGTAATGTTATTTAGGCGTGAATACGTAAGCAGACAAACAGACTTACTACCCCACTCAGAGACTTCATTAAATCGATACTTTACTATTTGACGTAATTTTTCGTACATTACATGTCAAAATCAGTCATTAAATCTCTACTAAGGAAGCATTTGACCACTCTGAGTAAGGGCCTTACTTTTCCATTGGTAAGTAGAGATGTTTCTTGTGTAATTCCCGTTAATGGATACAGTGTTTACTTTATAGTAGAGTGTTCTAACATACTATAATAGTACACTTTTCTCTTCTAGAAAATGTCTTTTTCCACACAAGTTAACTCCAAATCCTCTAAATACAGGCATTTTTTGCTTAAATGAAGACTCCACGACTAATGTTGTAAGCTATTTGTAATATGAAATAAATTTATTTTATTCTTATTATTTTAACTAACACATTATGTTCCATTTTACTCCAAATATGTCTATCTAAACACTCGAATGAATATTTATATAAAACTAGATGGAGAACATAAAATATATTGACACACATCGAACTTCAAGGTTAAATACATATACCCTCTTTGGTACGAAAATAATGTTGTGAGCTTCATGTAAATGACGAGGCGTGTTGCGAATGCGTATGAAGTACTCGAGATTATGTTAATGATGGGTCAGTGGGACTCGAGAAGTGCCTAAGGGTTAGGTTAGGTTAAACTTTGGTTTAGTTCTAGCGTGTGCGTTTAATTTGAAAGTTTGGGTACTTAGTTCATAATTTATAGTGTATATTGAAGTACCAAAATCTCAAGAGATTCTAGCTGAACTGTGGAGCTTTATTAAAATTTAACAAAGTTATGGCCAAAGCTACATGTTCATTGTATGTGTTACTGGTATTGCATATAGTAATGGTCATGGAAATCAATACCGTATAACTATTCAGACCAAATGTCCTTTAGTATTCCAAATTACACCTCGTGTAAGTATTTGCCTCCTCTCCGCTGAAAGAAAGATGTTGGTCCATTCGTTTAGGAGCGACAATGCTAAATACAGCGTGGGGGTGAAAACATGGACTAACGTAACCTATATACGATCTCGAGTCCCGTCTTTGTCTTTGAAAAAGTTAGCAGAGTTAGAACTTCTCATGTCAATGAGAATTCTATAATGTGACTAGGTACTAAAGTTCTTAACATTTAAATAGGCTTATTGTACCCATATTCCACGAAAGCACAAAATAAATACATACAGAAAACCAACGACGTCTTGCTACCATAACAAACGCACACATACGTACAGATTCGTGCTTACACATTTTCGTAGCAAATCTGAACTGAATTTTGGCATTTGATACCTGTCTAAACTCTTGTAGCATGCATCTATGTGTGATACCTCTCAGAACTCTTGTAGCGTGCATCTTTGTGTGCGTGCACCTGTGTGATCGTAGTTCTTTCGTAGTTGCCCGTCTGGCTGGGTGGTATATATTTTGTTTTGTAGGTGTATGCGTGCACGTAGCCAATAGAGCACAATTTACGGCTCTCCTGATATTTGTGCGTCCTCTCGTGGGCCGATCTTGTTTATGCCAGTCTGCCTGGACCCGCCGTGGGACGAATTATAGGTGATTGGTGATTCGATGTTGCTAATAGGTTATGCGATGATAAGATCGTTTTTTGTTTCAATCTATAGATTTGGGATGGCTTTATAGCTTAGGTAGGTTTATATAAAACTAGCAGCGCCCTGCTGCTTTGCCCGCGTTGAGCCCGTTCCCGTAGGAATTTTCGAAAATCCTTTCTTAGTGTGCACTTACGTCACTTGTAGAACCTTCCTGCCAAATTCCATGTTTCTAGGTGTAGCGGTTGAGGCGGTGCGTTGATTATCAGTCAGTCAGTCAGGACTTTGAATTTTATATATATAGATTGATTTGCAGCACTCATAGAATACCTACTGTTGGGCGCAATGTTGTCGGAATGTTTTTGAATGATACAGTCTAAGTTGACACATAAATTAGGTACCTATAAAAATCGTGGCTTTAAACTGGTAGCCTGAATAACTTACAGAAACTGTAATAAAGTTGTGAAACAACGCTTTTGTAATTTGGGCAAACTGACTGGCGAACGTATGTTACGGTAACCTTCCGTTTGAAACAACTCACCCTTAGCTATCAAAAAAGTACTACAGACATAATCGAACCATATTTTTCTACTGACGATCCACAAAATTGCGAACATTTTGCTCGAAATTAAAAGCACGCCTTTAATAATAAAGCAATATATCAAACTTCCATTGGTATCCAAATCCCATTATGTTGATATTCGTACCCTGAAGTTAACGCATAATGCGGTGCTCGAAATAAGGCTCATCCATCATCCCGCGTAACATATGGCTTCGAATCTTCACGTCTTCGTTACCACCTTGCTCAGACCATATAAATATTAAAGGTAGAGCTGTCAACATTGAACTGAAGCCGGTTTTTACACAGGTGTAATTGTGTAAATCTATGTTGTGTAATTTGTTCACATGGTACTGCGGCACAATATATTTGAACTATACTTTACAAAAAGTTCCCATTACGACAAGATTTTGACAATGTTAATGACTTGTTTGACAATTTCAATGGGGTGTGATTGGTCGATTGAGCTTCTCACTGATATACTCATACAGCTCCAGTTTGCTTAAGTGGAAACGCACACTAACTGTTTGTGATAGTCATTTTTAATATGATGCAGCCGTAGAAAACATTTATCTTATTAAAAATTAAAACCACTGGGTGTAATTTACCAAAGCTTGTTCCCGCTCTTGACTTTTTCTTTGGTTCGCCATTGTTTCCCTCTGTATGTTTAAGAACTTATTGAATATTTGTTGCGCAAAACAAACAGCGAAGTCGGCTTTGTGATATCTTCATGACCTTATTCCGTCCTCTGTATTTTTATGTGAAAAGACTTAAATAAGCGGATAATCAGATAAGGGCTGAAGCCGTTCGACTATTAAGGTTAGTTTTACGTGAATAAACAATGTGGTTGTGGGTGTTTTGTACATTTTTATTTAGTCGAAGAATATGGTACTTTTTGGAGCTTAGTAGTTTTTGAAAATGATACATTAATTATTTATCTTTTAAAGGTTGTATTCTTGAATATTTTTTTTTATTTAATGTGATTGTTTCTTATTTTCTGATGTCGCTTTTCGCGTTCCTTGGGAATAAATTTGAGCATATTGTAAAGGTGAGCGTGTTCATTAAAAAGCGCTCTCATTTTGACATATGAGCGTGATCACGGCTGAAAGTAGCTTTACTGTAACCCATATGTTGAACACAATCAAATTATCCTCACATCTAAACTTCGTTCAACCTTGTATTGTCCCTCAGAACAAACCATTTCGGTATTGAACCAAAAGAATTATCGGCGCCGATCGATCCGAATGCCACAATGAACCCTGTAATTAAAATTCCGTACCGCCGTGAACCTTTCATCGGCTATTGATGCGGGAACTTACATGGAACCATTATCCAGATACCCTTGGTTACAGTTGATTCTATTGTTTCCTTACCTCCTATTTGAATGTCACAGCCTTTTGTCTGAAGGATTATCCTGTTATACATTTTAATGACATACACTCTCTCTGTTGTTCCGTGTTCGTATTGTGTGGGTGTGTTAGGTGTTATCGTGCTTCGTAACGTATCTATTTTTATAGGGCGGATTAGTATATGATCCTGTAAAAACATTAAATTGTACAGCTTTTATCCGACTTTTCTGAAAGCGCAATGGCGTCTAATTATGTTTTTCACCCGTAGAGAACGTAAACAATGAATTAGCTGAAGAAGGCTTCAGGGGAAACTAATGAAAAAATAAACCAAACTACATACTAATGGCATTAACGTCTTTTAATTCAATACATTACGTATCAAAATACGTCGGCACCATGTCGACCAATCGCGTGCGAGCTGCTCGGCTGACGCATGCGCGAACGTGGGCGGCGGGTCGATAGCGCCCGTGACGTCACAGCCGTCCACCAATGGCGCCCGTCCGACGCACATCAATCGATGCCGAACAATCCAACTGAATCTACTCATCTTTGCAAAGAATGTGTACATCCATCCAATACCTCGTATGCTTTATGTATTCAAAATCTTATTTGTCCTTTTTCCGACGACATTCGATTTGGCACCGAAATGTTTTTCTCTGGATTGATGACCTCGACTTTTTAGTAAACAAATTGGACACCAATGTTGTCAATTTGCAGACTTCTATTTGAAATAGGAACAGTAGAAACTGGAAATGCAAGTAATTTAATTGTTTCAGCTATAAATCCGTTCGCTTATTTTTTTGTGCGAAACTTTCCTGAAATTCTGCACAAAAAAGATACGGCGGAATGGAACAATGTTGATCCCTCGCAATATGAAAACTTTTGAGCGCAGACGAATGTTTTATCTCATGAATTGTTATGTTTCGCATAATACCCGCCCTGACTGGGGTTTAGCCTGGTGCGCCTCCGGGCTGGCATTGTTGGACCCCTTTCTATGACGGGAAACATTAAATAAAACCATGTAAAGCACCCGATAACTGGATGTGTATGAGTCTAAATGGACAGGATAACACAGAAGCGTTTTCGTCGAGTGTTCAGCGCGGTTACGGAGATCGTAATGTGCGATATGACGTTTAGTGATTTGTTTGGTGTGTGGAATTGATTGTGGGGTGGAAAAACAGTTTTATATTGTGTAAAGCGATTTTTCAAACTACGTCGTATGTAGGGTAACATGAAAATTATGCAATGTGTGTGGCATATATTAACGAACCATAGTTTGTAAAAGTAACTCATTTGAAAACATTCATTTGGGTATATTCTGGGAAAGCATAATTTGTAATTTAATTAAGGATTATTGATTCAAAGGTTTTTAATTCATACCTTTTATAGATATCAACAGTTGCATATAAGCAGTCTCCAAATTCTGAGTGTCCGTAAATAGTTAATTTTCTTAATAACTACTGAACCGATTTACATGGGGGTTTGACTGTCCTACAGAGTGATTCAGAAAGGTTTGTGACTAGTTTTCATGCAAAGATTCTCACAAGAATGGATAGAACGCGGGTAAAACCGCAGGGCACTGCTATTTTTTATAAAGCAGCTTAGACGAGTTGCATCTAAGCCGTCTATAAAACATCGATCGTAAGCAAAAGTTTTAATGAAACTGCAACGCAGAACCCTCGTTGATGTACAAGTTTCAATGCAGACATCTTCAGACTGTGTGTAAACAGCCGTCAAACGAATACGTACACGAGTACGTGCGTAGTTACACGTATTCATACAGTACGTGTAGTACGCGACAGGAAGCGTTATCCATCTTTGAAGGATGGTCGGTTAGTTTCGGTTTTGCGTTAGTGAGTGTAAAACAACTGATTATACCGTTAATCCATGCTGTCTACTTAGGTACTGCTGAGCAGAGGTCTTCCTACCGTCCCTATCTTAAAAAGACTGCATTTTTACTTTACTCAAGGACCCTCAGGGTTAATTTCTACACTAATCTACACAAATATTATAAAGAGGCGTCGGCGTCAGAGGTGGAAATTGTGGAGCACAACCTAAGATCCGCACTCAAGAGCCGCGACCATCAAGTGGCTAAAACCTTGATAGCAATATACAATGGCCTTGAGCCTGTGCGAACAACATAACCACAAAGTCCCCTCCACACCTTTTCCTCATAAAAAAAAAATAAATAAAAAATAAAATAAAATAAAATTGTAGTAAATAAGTAACAATAGTAGCCTTATATAAGTAACAATGTAATAGTTTATAAAATAGTTTATGTATTAAAAATAGAAGCATAAAATAGTAGCACAGATAAATTATGTATTGTAACGATAAGTATATATATATATATATATATATATAGGATGAACAAATTTAATTTAACAAATTGTATTTAGAGCGAATTATGAAATGAATTGTATAAAAATTTGTAACTCATCAAAAGTACGGACCTAAGTCTGTAGACACAAACAAACAAATTAAAAAAAAAAAAAAAATATTATAAAGAGGAAAACTTGTTTGTAATGAATAGGCTCAAAAACTACTGGACCGTTTTTAAAAATTCTTTCACCATTCGAAAGCTACATTATCCACGAGTAACACAGGCTATTTTTCATCCCGAAATTCCCACAGGAATGGACACAACGCGAGTAAAACCGCGGGGCGCTGCTAGTAGTGAATATTTATAGGGTCCTTGGTTATCTTGATCCTAAAGTAAGTGCCACTTTGTCTATGGGTAAACCCAGGCCAGACCTTTCATCATCTCCAGCCTGTCGTATTTTTTTTGGAAATGACAGTATACTCTACAGATCGGTCGAGTTAACAGTTTATAAAACTGAATTAAACCGTTAGCAAATTATCATGTAACGGTTGATGGGTAATACTTTCCGCCTTGTTTTGTACGTACTTAAGCAGTATGCTCGAGTACGTAAAATTATATGCGTAATTTTTAAGTAGTCAAGTTTACGTATGTGTTTGAGTGTAGAACCCGTTATTTCAAAGTTATTCTCGCTTGTACTCACTTGACTGTAATTATAAACAACAACTTTTGTACGGTAAAGTTTAGACTTGCCATTGCAATGGCGCTGAAAGTTTAAATTGTATGAAACATTTATAGTTGTAGGTAAAAGAAAATAGGGTTTGGTTATGAGTTTTAATTGTAAAAGCGATTAAAAGTCAATGTACGACCCACCTGTGACACATAGCCAAGAAGAGAGAGAGAGAAAGATCATGTATTTAAGTTAAGGGGATTCGCAAAAACGCGGGTGGTATAAGTTTCACGCGTTTGTTTGGATCTGACTCTGAGGTTTATGCTCAAGTCAAAGATAATAACAAACTAACTGGGTCATATGGCTTCATCTGCATTTAATTCCGCCACTGCTAGCTGTTTAAACCTTCCCTGGATTAGGACAAACATTTCAAAACCAAAATCGCCAGCCGTTGTCGAGTTTTAGCAAAACAAATTAACAACGATTGATTTTTGTATACTCGTATATAGAAGATAATATTATGCGCTTAGTCCTACCTAACTTACCTGTAGTTTATTGCTATTGCTCTGCACTAACAATCATCATATAATTTCCAAATATTGTCCAACATCCAATACCTTCAACCCAAAAACTAATCTCTTAGCAATTTCTGTATAAAGCGGTCCATTCTATAAGGTTCGTATTAAGTGCTAAGCTTACGTTCGGCCGCTTGATGGATCGCTCGTCCACGGTAGTGCTGTAAAAATAAATGTGCCTCCAACTACTTAGTCAACCTTATTTAGTTGTACGGTCCGAGTTGGACGATAAAGGTCAACTTGTCTGGCGAGCTGTTAACAGTCGCGCTAATCCAGATGGATGGCCACACGGCGTTAGTTATTTATGTAAGTGCTTATTATTTGATTATTTTTCGTAGTTTTTGTGTGGGTTTGTTTATGTTTGGCTAGCAAATAGATATTTGAACAGTATGCTTTCATAAATAATTAAATGTGTACAGGAATAATTCACTCACGGTAGACCCAATATAAGCTCTTAGTTACAGAACTGTACTCTAACTTTATTCAACAAAGGTCTCTATGTAGGTACTAATAAATGATAAATCCTAGCGCGTGATCAAAACCCTGGCATTACAAGTATACCAGCTTTATATTAAGCATAATCTCAACATCTCTATCCTAAATACCTCATCATTGCTACTGAACGTCGCAATATCCATCATAAAGGTTTTACCAATCGTGATGACGTCACATAAATTTCCCCGAAATCCCATCTATATGAATGTTAACGTGTGAAGACGTTAATTCGCCCGCTGACAACGTTTTAAAGGATAAACTCTTCATTCAGAAGTTTCAGAGCACGACAAATTGTTCGTCTGAAAGTTGCGCTGGGAAACTTGTCCTGGGCGGAAGATTTATCTTATTTTACTACATTTAATTATCTGTTTTAGAAGCTTGAAAGTTAACTTTCAAGCTCAGGTAATTGATTTCGGTAACGTTTCGGTAATAGCTTAAATGACGGCATTCAAGCGTTATATTGAAAAGTTATATTGCTTTCAAACATACTACGCAGTTTTAGTTATTGTTCACTACTGCTAGTACTTGGTTTACTAATCAAAGAGCGTATAAATCCAGGTCATGAACTATGACCCCAATTTCATCTTTATTTTTGAATTAGCCTGAACCACAAATATATTTTGAATTTAGAATTTCGATTACACCTAATTTAATTCTGTTTCTTGTGGCTTTCTCAATAACCAATTTCGGATAAAACTTTGGTATGTTTGTTTATATTCAGATCGTGGGATGAAACACGAGACCTATCCTGTGTCTGATACTGTTTTTACTTTGATAATAAAGATGTGTACAAACTGAGGTTCATGTTGAACTAAGGCTGGAATTCCTCTGCAGCTAACGTCGGTCATGGCGTATGAAAACATTTGTAGCGCGATGTTACGTGCCGTAAATGTCTGCGTCACAATGTGCAGCGCTCCGATATAGAACGCAACGCATATGTCTTACGCGGGGCCCACGTTAGATCGCCTCAACATCCCCGCATAGTCTAACGATAGAAACATCCAGGACTGACTGCTTAACGTGCTCTCCGAAGCACGATAGGTCGAAGCACGAAGTAGGGGCTGAGCTGCACGTTGCTTACGCAATGAGTTAACATCGCTTGGCTAAACCACGCTGCTATGAGTATTGCATGATTGCTAGTGAGTGGGTTGGCAGATACCAAACGTAGCATAGCATAGAAGTGGAAAGGCACTCTTATGCGCGATCTTAAAATTACGGCATCATTGTTAGCCTCTGACAAGGTTTGTTGGTTTTTGATAAAGTAACAATCAAACATCCACAACCCCTTTCAATTTATTGAACAAAATAAAATCCAATACAATGTTATTGTTTATTATTTCGTCCGTTCGCTAACATGGTCGTTGGTGTGTACAACCCTTAACTCATTGGGACATTTAAGGTCAGAAGGTTTATTGCGTCCCAGATTTCATTCGATGCGACAAATGCATTACGCTTTACTAACTTGGCCTTATTTACTCCAGTGTGGACACATAAATATTGTGGCTCATTTACCACACTACTGTAGGGCTATTTCCGTCCGCCATTTATTTGATGAATGAAGTCAGGACCGTGAATGATTTTCGACTTTGAGATAGTTATGGGTCAATATGGAAAGCGGTTTCAATCGGTTTGATTCAATATTTGTGCGAGCCTGAAGGGTCGGTGCCTATAAACTCGATAAAATAGTGTCTATAAATCTGTTCGTATGTAAATGTGAACAGTTTGGTATAATGTTGAAATACTATAAGGTATTTACTCTATAATTGTTTATGTGTTTATTCAAACGCTATAAATCATCATATACCCGTTTACTTTTTAATAGTTGTAGTGTAGTGCACAGTTACCTATACTAATATTATAAAGAGGTAAAATGCGTAAGTTTGTTTGTTTGTTTGTTCGTGCTAATCTCGGGAATTATCAGTCCGATTTGAATAATTCTTTTTGTAATAGATAGCCATATTCAACGGGGAGGTTATAGGCTATTTTCCATCCCAAAATTCCCATGGGAACGGGCGCAGTGCGGGTAACATCGCGGGGCGCGGCTAGTTTATTTATAAACGTCGCCGCATGCAACTTACTTTGTTCTCTCTGTCTAAAGAATACAGACGCATTCAAATGTCAGTAGATTCACCTAATTAGGTGGCCGCAGCCGGCAGACAGTCAACGTTCGGTGACCGAAGAATATATATTTGTTCAAGTTCGCCGACCGCATTAAACAAACGCTGTAATGTAACCTCACGATACAACTCCCAACGTAATATATAATTCTGCCTCCACGTTTCACCACACGTGCCGTTAACAATCGATTTTTATAAATGGATTTTTGTTCACGTAACTTAATTTACGTTCACCTAAATGTTAGTTCGCATTTTATAAAGTAACTAACATCTCGCAGTTTTGCCTACATTGTACCCGTACCCGTGGGAACTTTGGGATGAAAAATAGCCTTTACTTATCTCAAATGCTGTGCAATAATGTATTTTCAAATTAATATCGAAAAAAGTCGGTCAGGTGTAATCTAGTCACAGATTTTTATTTTCCCCAATAGAGGTTTTATAAGTAAATCGATCGATATAGTGTCATTACAATGCGTAATGAGTACTATTAATGTGTTAGCTTCAGTTAATCGAGCTATACTACATTTTGTCCTCTCATTTATATTAAAACACGTTGGCTTTTCATAATCGACTGACTTATATTTTTTATTCAAAACAGACCACAGATGAACATAGATGTACCATAGATAATATAGATACTTTTGTTAATTCTAACACCCCTACTTAACAAAATAATAGTAAACTTACAAACAAAATGCTTTTCTTTTATTTAGCCTTAATTCCTAACATATCCATGAACTTATAATGCTTAGTTGACAACAGACCTTTGGTCAACAAGTCAGCGGGCATTTCTTGAGTTGAAATGTATTCAACATCAATTAATTTATTTTTAACTGCATCTCTAACGTAATGAAACCGAACATCTATATGTTTAGACCTAGAGTTTGCCTGATGACTTGTTGCTAGTTTTAATGCACTCTGATTATCACACTTCAATTTAATTGCACATTTTCTACCAGTTATTTCATACATCACATTTCTTAAGTATACAGCCTCTCTAGCGGCCTCTGAAAGAGCAACATACTCTGCCTCAGTGCTGGATAAGGAGACAGTCTTTTGTTTTCTACTTTGCCAGGAAATCACAGAACCATTCATAACAAAACAGAACCCAGTATAGGACTTTCGATCCAAAGTATCACTCGCCCAATCTGCATCAACAAAACCTGTCAGCTCTATATTTTCCTTATTATAAGTTAAACAATAATGTTTAGTTTTTTGTAAGTATTTCAATATTCTTTTAGCATAATTGAAATGAGTTTCATCATAACCATTATTGAACTGACTTAGATAGCTAAGAGGATATGACAAATCAGGCCTAGTGAGAACCGCTAAATACATAAGACTTCCTATCAGTCTCTGATATGGAACAGATTCATCACATTTCTCAACCTTTGTTAAGTTTAGTTTACTTTCAATAGGAGTATCTATTGTTCTGCAATTAGACATATCAAACTTTAATAATAATTGCTCAATATATTCCTGTTGATCTACTGTTACAGTTCTACATTCTTTGTTTACATTAATTCGCATGCCTAAGTAATGTCTAACATGTCCTAAATCTTTCAATTTAAATTCAGAGTTTAGAACCGATTTCAATTTATCAGTTTCCATATTACAATTTGAAAAAATCAGAAAATCATCCACATAGACAGCCACAATAATCTTAACATTCTCAGATAATTTTGTAAATAAGCACGGTTCAAATCTACTTATTTTAAAGCCAAAGTTGAGCAAACAGTCTTTCACTTTCTCATACCAAACCAAAGAAGACTGTTTCAATCCATATATAGCTCTTTTAAGTTTCAAAACCTTTCCAGTGCTTTTATTTACAAAACCTTCTGGAATTTTCATGTAAATATTTTCTTTTAAGTGTCCATTTAAAAAAGCTGTTGTTACATCTAAATGTGTAATGTCCATATCCCATTGAACACTTAGAGCAAACAACATTCTCAGAGTAGAATGTTTTACGACAGGAGAATAAGTGTCCACATAGTCGATGCCACGTCGCTGTGTAAAACCTTTAGCTACGAGTCTGGCTCGATACCGCACTTTGTCATTCACATCAAGTTTTTTGTTTAACACCCACTTACACTGCACAATTGAACCATTACTTGGTATATCTACAATCTCCCACGCGTCGTTGTCCTCGAACGATTGAAGCTCCTCTCGCATAGCCCGTCTCCACTGATCAGCTTCAGGTCCATTCAGCGCTTCTGAGAAGTCTATCTGTTCGACTTCTGGACTAGAACTGGAAATACAGATATTACCAAACCCATAGCGTTCCGGAGCTTTCCGTATTCTCTTTCCTTGTTCTGAAAGTTCTGGAACTGGTTGTAACTCACTGTTTGAGATATCGGTGTCATCTTCATTGAAATTAGATGGATCAGTATATAGAGATGTATCTGAATCTGAATCATGCAGAGATTCATTCATTGTAGACTCCCCCACTGAATCTCTGCCATCTGTATTTGTTGCCAGAGGTTCAAGTGCTACAATTTCACCATCATCTTGTATCCAATCTGCGGTTTCTCCTTTTTCTGTCATTTTTGTTTTTTCTTCCATAACTATGACATCTCTCTTCACAGTTATAATCTTTTTTTCATGGTCATATACACGATATCCTTTCACTGTTTCTGAAAAACCCACAAGGATGTGCATTCGTGCCTTTTTATCCCATTTTAACCTCTTTTCTTTTGGTATGTGAACCATCACAGGGCTACCGAAAACACGTATGTGGCTTAAGTCTGGTTTCTTTTTATACCACGCTTCATAGGGGGTTTTATTTCCCAAAGTCGAAGTTACTGACCGGTTCTTTAAGTACACTGCTGTATTCGATGCTTCAGCCCAGAACTTCTTTTCTAGCTTAGCATCAAAAAGTAAGCATCGTGCTTTCTCTACAATAGTTTTGTTAGCCCGTTCACAAACACCGTTTTGTTCTGGAGTGTATGCATTTGTTTTCTGGTGGATAATTCCTTCTTTGAGTAAATAATTCTCCATTTCTTTATTACAAAACTCACCACCATTGTCTGTGCGTAGTACTTTTATTTTTTTACTCTGTTGATTTTCAACCATTGCTTTGAAATTCTTGAATATACTGAAGATTTCATTCTTATGCTTATGGAAGTAAATAAAAGTCATACGACTGTAATCATCAATGAACAAGACAAAATACTGAGCGCCGGCAATGGACTTTGTTTCCATAGGACCACATACATCACTGTGTATTACCTGTAGTGTTTCTGTACTCCTTTGTCCAACATGTGGAAATGGTAACCGCATCTGTTTTCCTTCGCAACAGGTTACACATTTTGCCTTTGTCATATCACTAGTATCAGGATAAAACAATCCATCCACAATGCCATTCTTCATTTTGTTTAGATCATTGCTGTTAATATGTGCTAGCCGTCTGTGCCAAAGCTCTGCACTGGCTACAGCAGGTGCTGCCAGCATACAATCTGCTACTTTAATATTTAGCTTGTACACTCCATTTGTCGACACTGCTGTGGCTACCAATTCATTCTTCTTGTTGCGAATGCAACATTGATTTGCTTCAAAAACAACCTTGTTTCCGTTTTTGATTAGCTCACTTACTGACAACAGGTTCGTTGTTAGACTAGGCACGCATAGCACATTTTTAACGATAATGTTGTAGTTACGATCAGTCGATATCTGTACGTCTCCGGAACACAAAACTGGCACTTTCATATTGTTTGCGACGGTAATCTCTGACAAGCATGGCGTAAAATTAGCGTGTTTTACCCAGTCTCTGTTTGCCGTCATGTGTGCACTTGCGCCACTATCTACGTACCATTCGTTTGTACTATATTCTCCGTTCAGAAATACCACACTAAATGCATTTGATTGTTTTACTTTCTGCAATAATGGACATTGGTTTCTAAAATGACCCATTTGTTTACATTTATAGCAAGTTATAGTTTTTTCACGCGTCCCTGTCACTTTAGACGATGACATCGCGCCATTTTTATACTTATGCTGTTTGCTATTGTTTGCAGCGAATGCAGCGCCACTGGTATCCATGTCGTTCTTCGAAACTTCCATATCAATCAATTTAGATTTTATTGCATCTGTGGTAATATTTATGCCTGAGTGCTCTATGGCCATAATCATGGGTGAAAATTTTTCCGGCAAGCCTGCCAACAACAATGAACCAACCCATTCTTCGGTAATTGTAAATCCTGTGCCTTTTAATCTCTGAGCCGTTTCGACCACTTGCGTGACGTATGAAGTCATGGAATCGCAATTTTCTTGTCGTAACGAGATTAAATGTCGTAGTAAGGTTATTTTCCTAGAGAATCCCGAGTCATCGAACAAAGTTCTCAATCTAACCCACAACTCCAAAGATGTTTTTGTTTCCTTAATATGCACATACAATCCGGGGTCAATGGTCAAAACCATCTTCGCCTTGGCTTTTGCGTCATCTGAAGATTTAACCTCGAAGCCTGCCTCTGGCTTAGGTTTTATGTAGTTCACTAAGTTGTCCAGCACCAACAAATTTTCAACCGCATAACTCCACTCGTCATAATTTTCACGTCCTTTTAGCTTAGGAATGCCTTGAATATAGTTCACTGCCATGTTTACACGAAAAGTCAACAACTTTCGACTGTTTTACACCAAACTCACTGTATAAAACCGAAAATACTGGATATTTGCCCATAACCTATTAAAACACGTTGGCTTTTCATAATCGACTGACTTATATTTTTTATTCAAAACAGACCACAGATGAACATAGATGTACCATAGATAATATAGATACTTTTGTTAATTCTAACAATTTACTTCTAGTACTTTTACTATAAAAAGGGATGTTGCCATTTTGGTGAAACAACGACCTTTTAACGACAAGACTCGAAACGGTCTTAGATTCCTATCTAATGAAAGTAATTTGCCAGAATTAGTTTGGTTCTTTTAAAATTCTGAATTGCTTAAATTGGTTATATTAAAAACTTTCTACGTGACTGTCTGACTTGCAACATTTTTAAATTTGCGACGACTGTAATTTGAATTTTTCATCTCAACAAAACGTTGTTAAAACTTAATTCAACTTATTTGTCTAATAAAAGTTAAAATACGTATAATGAGATAAAATATCGAAAACCATTAGTCTGAAAATGACAAAACATTTATTTACAGACCGATGCAGATACATATTTTATTAATTGGCAGCTATTGGCCAGCCATAACTCAAGCCCGCTTGAAATGACTTCAACTTAAACCCGCAGCGAACAGAATAAATAACTCGAAACTAGTAACAAAACCGACCAACATTTCTAGATACTTCTGTAAGAGTTGGAAATAATTGAGTAATTCAGTAGCTTTCCGAAGGAATCTTGCGTTAATGTCGAACGCCCACTCGCTTCTCTTCAAGACTTTATTTTACAAGCAATTCCTAAGGAATATTACAGCTTGAAAGCTTTACTTCATTTCGCATTAAAGTACTGCATAAATTAAATTCCAATTTACAACCAATATTAGCCTTTATCAAAATCAACTCTTTTCTGAAAAGAAGTCTTATTTCTCGTTCTCTAATTTGATGGGCAAATTAAATATTAAAGTGGGTAGGTGGGCGGGCGGCGTAGCGCGTAGCCCGCTACGAAAAGCGTAGACTTGCTACGTCGTAGAGTTCACGTAGAGACGATGAATTATAGAATTTTGTCTGCGTTAATATTTTGAGCTAACTTGACTTTAGTGTTCATTCATAAAATCTTAAAAAGTAATTGTATTTATTTGTTCTTCTTTTAAGTTAAATAAACAAATAATAGTATGGTACTAAACTGAATAAATGGCATTCGAACTACTTAGGTATATCATAATTTACGTTGCATTTTTCTCAATTACGTGTAGATCTTTTTGCGTTGCTTTAATGAAAACTCTTTTAAAAATTAAATTTACAAACAAACATTATACATTCTCGCAATACACAAAAAAAGTCTCATTTCCCTAACCGCTCATTCGTACTAAAACTTGAACCGACCGTACAGCCAGTGGTTTAATTATTTATACGCAGTACCGTCCCTGTCTGCAAGTGTATGCAGTTCTTTGTTATTCTAAGAACGCGGTTACATTCTGATTTACGGCCTCGCTTACCCGACTCCTTGCTATTTGATAGGTGTTCGTGTGGTGAATATTTGTGCCGTAGTTCTGGTTTGTGTTTGTTGATGGTTTTGATTGTAATGTACGAGTAGGTGGTAATTTTAATGTGTAGATTCTACTGCAAGGGTTAAATGGTTATATGTAATTAGTAATTACATTACAAAATTGTTATTAGTAATGTACTTGTTGTTGTTAACTTGTTTTTTTGTAGTTATTGATGGTAGGATAGAATTTGGGAATTTTGGGCAAATCAAGGATTAAGGCTTTTGCAAAGCTATTCGGAAATGGATTGCGATCGACATGATACATTCAAATCACTCCAATAGTTCTAGCGTGAAAGAACAACAAGCTTTCATATATATTTACATTGTTTTGTATTTTCATATATGTATAGATATTTACAAACTTTCGCATTTCTAAAACGACATAAGAAGCATTGGTAGCTGTACTAATGCTATATTGCCAAAAAAGATACAAAAACATCAATCGATTACTATATATAAATGTTTATCAAGATATCTTTGAATGTCCTGATATACATTTATATATACGTGGGTGGTACGTTCAAAAGTGTATCTTTAAAAATATTTGACTTTGACTTTGAGAAACTTTACCTCTCACTTATTTTCTTGCCGCATACATCTTTGAGATCTTTGCCCAGCAGGTGGACAGCGAGGTTACGTAAAAAAAATACATCACTTTCATCCCACGTCTCCCGTCATTCAACCTACACTCGAACCCCATAGCCCAGTGACGTATGCTCACTGAACAATTATGACTCGTTCCGAACGAATCCCGGCCCACTCAGCGTTCGCTCAACGTTCGTTCATACCTCTTCTACGGTATCGATTGTCCCCACTGATACTATGACCTTTGCTCCACGCGTAGGTACTTGATGCATGTACATTTGTGTATGTATATGTAGTAGTATCAGCTAGTTAGATACTATATTATAAGCTTAGAGCTTTGTTTGGGTCGAATTAACTTTGAGTGAATTTGTCCGGGTATATTTATTTATTTGTTTGTGTTTGTAAGACTTGGTTACCAATCAATGTGAAGTATGCGGAGTAAACTATTTGAGTATTAAGACTTGTTGTATTCTTCTTCTTCTTATCGAGTGGATGGTCAACCTGACCAATCCTGGTGTCAGAGTTATTGAGCCGCCAAAGGCCTCTGACATGGCTCATGTAACGACTACTATCCGTAGAAAGTAACCGGGACCGACGGCTTAACGTGCCCTCCGAAGCACGGAATCATCTTACTTTTCGGGCAATCGGGTGATTCAGCCTGCAATGCCCTATCCAAACTGAGGACAGTCTCACAAAGTGATTTTTGTGAGATATCCTCACCGGGAATCGAACCCGGAACCTCCGGATCGTGAGCCGAGCGCTCAAACCACAAGACCACTTGTTGTATTTAGTAAGTGTATAAGACAAACAGACGTACTTGAGATCGATAGCGATACGTATTAACCAATATCAGTTCACTTGTTTTGGAGTAGCGCTCGTGACGTAGTATGACTAAGCTATGTTAGTGCAGTTTGACTTTAAAGCAACGTGCAGCTCGGCCTCTACTTCGATGGATGACCGATAGAGGCAGTTCTATCTGAGCGCTACCGTACTTTAGAGGACACGTTTAGTAGTAGGTTCCAGTTGTGTCAATCTTAAGCAGCAGAAGCCTTTAGGGTCCTAAAACTTCCAATACCAGGGTTGACCACTGATCTCAAAATAAATGAATAAATGACTTGTTTTGGAACCAAAATGCCATAGAAAGATCACAGATCACACGTAGATCATAGAAAAACACGTCACATTTGTAACAACGCCATTTTCGCTGAAGTTAAAAAGTTTAATGAAATGTAAACAAGCCTCAAACCATAATAATTATTTCCAAGATTGAAAAGAATTAAAGTATCCTTTCAAAAACAATAATATCAATTGGAGTCAAGTTAAATCAAAGCTCAGATGACTTTTTATTAATTGCGGTCACAGGTGGAAAATGTTATTCTTTTATTCATTGTAAATTGTGTAAAAACAAAACCATTACGACTGAAACGAAATGTTAATGTCATTACGATTCGTAATGGCTCTGAAACATCATTTATCTGAGTTTTTATCTGAGTAATTTTCCACCGAGAGTACGAATTAAAACGGCCATTGTACACAAATAGGTAAATGCTTCGTAAACTTGTAACGACACGTACAGAAGAGGCTTAGAGCATTGCTCTAAGGTTGACGACCTTTTCAGTTTTAGAGGTGTCTGTTACTATTAATCAGTACATTTATATCTTAGAAAAGAATGTTCTAAAATACTGCTTCGTCAATTTTCTTACGACTTAAAACAATATGTAAATAGTTTCGAATCTATACTTAATATTATAAAGCTGTAGAGTTTGTTTGTTTGAACGCACTAATCTCAGAAACTACCAATCCAATTCGAATTATTCTTTTTGTAATGGATAAACACATTTAACGGGAAGGTTATAGGCTAATTTTCAATTTGAAATTCCCACAGGAACGGGCACAACGCGAGTAAAACCGCGGGGCGCTGCTAGTAATATATATTTTTTACTGTATATTCCAAATTCAAATGCCTTAAATATTTATATCAAGAGAAAATATCATAAATTACTGCTCATTTTTCTTTAAAGTCTTTGCTTCAGCCTATCTCCAAGTACCATCAGGTTTTATTTATGAGTTTGGGTGCCGCGGTTTCGGTGCCTTAAAGCGAGTATCGTCCATACAGTGCGTTGAAGTGAAGACACCTCGAGCCGTCTTTGAAGTCCTCAAACAACGTATAACAGACATCCTTTGACGCGGCCATCGTGTTAAATATTCAAATATTCATGAGACGTCTGCCAGCCGATGGCACAGTAAAGAGAAAGATATATGCCACACGACGAGGTTGTTTTTGTATATTATTTCGTGGGTGCCTCATTATGCATATCTAATATAAGACTGAATTACTTTCTGTCTGTCTCAAGATTGAAACTTTCAGCTCATTTGTTACTGTCATAATACAAATTTTAAATATTGTTATCCATTATTTCGAAAGAATGTCTAAAAATATCCTCAAAATGTCTCACAATGAAGCCAGATAAAGAGTTAAAATACTTTCCTAATTTAAGCAAAAGACGCAAAAAATACAGCCCAAAGCGAAGGTCGTGACAATCTTTTTGAAAGTGACAATGAGCGTTTGGGTTACAAAAAACAGTTGAGCAAAAAAAGCAACATTCATTCGTTCAAATTAATTCGGAGTGAGCGCCTCTGGAGATTGCCTAACGGCTGAGATGTTGAGCACTGTAAATATTGCCTACCTCTATGCTTCGCTCACAAATATATCTTCGCACGAGAATTCCTCGGAGGAACGAACAAATTCGTGTGTAATTGGCACAACAGACGCGTTTGTGTTAATTAAGGCTCGTGTTTCGATTGTATTATGTATTAACTACGACGGCTAATTTTGTTATTTAGTTCTTTCTTTCTGGTTTCTGTCTTTTCTTGAATCTATGACCTAGTTACAAGTGTTCTATTGACTTGAATTTTGTATGTAAATTGATTCCTGCGGCATTGCAGTATTCATGTTCTAAAATCAAAAGATTTTTATAATCCATATATATTTTTATAAATTCTCCTTATCGTTTAATAATTCGCAAATAGATCGGCATTTTGGGTTTTATACGTTGTTATTTAGAACTAGCAGTGCCCCGCGGTTTTACCCGCGTTGTACCAGTTCCTGTGGGAATTATGGAATGAAAAATGGCCTATAACCTTCCCATTGAATGTGGCTATCTATTACAAAAATAATTATTCAATTCAGACTGATAATTCATGAGATTACCTCGAACATACAAACAAACAAACAAACTTACAAATTTTACCTCTTTATAATATTAGCTTCGATCAACGATACACAACTAGATGTCGGGTCGGCGCAAAAAATACGTCTCGGTGAATAACGCCTCATTTGAAAAGTGAGGCGTTATTCTCACTTATTTTATTCGTATGATTTGCTACTTTATTGCTAGGTGTCATGGTTGTAATTAGGTTGAACTTCCAACAGTTTTAAAACGTTTTTTTCAGTTCGGTACTAAACAAAATAAGCTGTCACACGTCATCCACGCGGACAGTATTTAGCTTTGATTTTGTACGTGACCCGATATCTAGTTGTGTATTGTTGATCGAAGAATATTAGTATAGATTATCTTTGTCATTGCCAATGTATGTCATTGTTAGGAATTTTCCACTAAAGAATCTCTTTGTTTTCGAACTTCCAATTGGTTAAACAAACAAACCAGGTGGAAATATTTAGACACTAATGTTTGAGAAAATCTTCTCCCCGTTGAATTGAAGTTAGTTGGTAACAGTTCTTGTTTACATTTTGTGTTAAGTCTTAGGGAGTTAAGATTCAAATAACGCAGTTTAGTATCCTCCGTTTGACATTGTTGTTTGGTATATTAGAATATCTGATTGAGTACGTTGGTTGTTTCGTTAGGAGTTTTTTCATGACCATCTATGGTAATATCCCTGCATCGCAAAGCTACTTGTTCTCTGAATTTTTCGGTACAGTCAGATAAAGCGTAATCTCCTTTCTCCTTGCTTTGGAGGGCATGTTAAGCCAATCGTCAGACCATGTCCGAGGCCTTTAGGCGGTCTAAAATTGGCCACTAATCTAATCGAAATGAATGAATGTATCAAAATAACACAATTGCCAAATGTATTCTTGCTATCCGAAAACCCGATCTCACACAAAAAACTATCTACATTAAACAACACATTGACAATCTAATTTCGTACCTAAGAGAAAGGTAACGAATAACAAAACAAATGTACAGCATTTCATAGTTCGACGTGTACCCGTGTATCTATGTATATCTTGTGTTTCATGAGATCTTATCCCCCGGAGGCCGAGGGGTGGGGTAGCTCCCGCCTGTACTTCAATTTCATAGCAATATTCAGTATCCGGAGGGACGGTTGCTTCCGTATGTACGGCAGCTGGGATGAATTGTGACTCCCGTGTAGTCTCGACTGTCTTGAGATATACCCTTGTCCCAAAAAATTACTTTGCGTCTTGTGATGTGACTCTGTTTTGTTGGAAATTATAATTTAGAGGTAGAAAAAGTGAATTGAATAAATGTTCCAAAATATCAAGGTGTTTCATTTTTGTGACAGTTGAAAACGAATGCTTTTATTGCAATGAAAGGCATTTTGGAATAGAATTAGATTCTCATACTCTTTTATATATAATTTATTGTTTAGTAATCTTTGACTTAATATAATGTGAAAATACAAAAGCTATTGTATCAAGAAATTAAGTTGACACGCTAAAAGAATCGAGTGAAATAGGTTTGCGTGATGCAATAACTTAGTTTGCTGATGGGATGTCCGATTAAGATCTGGGGGCGGGTAACCTTATTCGAACACATCTCTAGCATTTTGTTTAGTTTTATTGTGTGCGTTATTCGTTTTAACTTGATTAAAAGGTCCACAAATGGGTCTCAGACGGTTCACATTATTTGTGTCGGTGGCGTGTCATCTTTGACATGTTGTCAGTTCGAACTTGACCGAGTTTGTATGGAAATCGTCGTGCTAACATGTGCCCCTGAGTGCGTGGACCCAACGGCCCGGAATAAGTACCTGCCTCGGAGGGTAACCCTGAAATTCGGCTTGTTTGACATTACAGTAATTGCTTTCTCATTCAGCAAGTTTGGAGATTTTGAGGGGTGTGTCAAGTGTTATAGGATTAGTGATCCAGAAAGCAGTTTCAAAGAAGATTGTGATGTTATTTTCGGGACATTGGATTTGCAATCTATCGAAAACAAGCGCTTACTACTTCATTGCATTGGAGCCACTTTACTATGGTTGATTTATTACCATTACAACTCTCTAAGTTTGTGTACTCAGTTCGAGAGAAACCAAGGGAAGCAGCGAGTCTACGTATCCAGGTGTAATATAATTATGTGGTTCCAGTAAATTCAATAAAGGTTTTCAATAACAAGAAATAGACCCGCGGCGGGTCGTCGGCTATGGTTATTTTACGGCACATTATTTGTAATACCCTCCTAAAATATATTGATTGGGGTGTATGGTATTATTTCAGATACTTCAGCGGTTAATGTTACGTGCCTATTACCTTTATGTACCCATTTAATTTTATCAATTGTTTTATCATCGTCATGCTTCTCGCTAATGTTCGTAGTTCAATATCTTTAGTGATAGGACTTTGCCTTTTAAAGGTTACCTCGTATCTTTTTCATACCTCTAGTGAATCCTTAAACGAGATAGTTTAACTTTTGTTTTCAAAATTTTATTTTAATAATACTAGCTGTACTCGTGTGAATTTCAGCATTTTTATTACTTATCCTACTCCTGACCAAGATAAATAAAAAATGAATCTTCAAAATCGGTCCAGCCGCTCTCGAGTGACAGGTGTTCTTTTAATATACTCGTATATAAGATAAGAAAGACAAGCATAAAGTATTTAAAATTAAACAATATTAAAGAAAAAATTTAATTTGATAACCTATCCTAGAATAACCCAACTTAAAACCGAGTTATGGACCCAAAGTTTTTGGGTGATGATTTTTTCCAAAACTCTAGTTTGGAATGCGTTGTCATTATATGAGTGGCGACGGGGCTTGAATACAAATAGTTTGGTAACGAGTCCTCCTGCGTAAGTAGAATTGTGCCCCACAGAACTGATATTGTTATTGGCCGAAAGGATTTTCCGTACGATTGTGTACCAAAGTTTTATTGTTATGTCCCTATGTTAGTTTCTATTGCATTGATTTTGGTAATTAGTTGGATTTTTTGTATAATATATGCTTAATGATTTCTCTTTACATCACACTGCATTTCCATAGGAACCTTACCATCTATATTATAAAATTCAAAGACCTGACTGACTGACTGACTGATAATCAACGCACAGCCTCAACCGCTACACCTAGAAACATGAAATTTGGCAGGAACGTTCTTCAAGTAACGTAAATTATACTAAGAAAGGATTTTCGAAAATTCCTACGGGAACGGGCTCAACGCGGGCAAAACCGCGGGGCGCTGCTAGTTTAATATATGTTGTGTGTTTGGCTTCTGTAAAGTCTTATTTCAGCTTGTTTTAAATTGTATGAATCAGCCTTGAGTAAATTGCCCGGAAAGCTTTGATAAAGAGAAAATTTAAAACAATAAACAGCTTCTTTTTATGAAAACATACAATATTTTCACATTTGCATGCACAATGGATCTTTTGAAGCAACCACTTCTTTGTTATACATTCCTCTAAAGGTCAAATTTCGCAAAAACGAGTGCGCCACACAAAGTTTTTCAAACAACAAGAACATTTTACATGAAATTCTTCGGTTTTAAGTTACTTTTAACTGCTGAATAATTCATTTGAAATTCCCTGAATGAATTATAACGTCAGTGCCAATATCACGTATGAGGTCGTTTAATCGGATACAGAATATCGTCTCGAGTCGAATTCGAGTCTCGCCACTCGGAGTGGCTACAGATGTCTGAGTAGAACAGAACCGACTGGAATCGATAAAGGAACTGCGTCATCGGTCGATGTTCAGCCTCACGGAATAAGTGCGTAGTGTGTCTAGTCCTTTGACCCACGAGGATTTCCAACGGGATGATTGGTGCGTCTGGAACCTCGAGCAAACAACGCCGCCCCCACGTATCATAGAGGGGCGCTATATTGGATTCACCGCAAAATATCCCAACTTTTCTCACACGCTCTGAAGCTTGCGTAATACTTTTACGTTCTAATGAAACGTCTTACTCCTATACCCTTTTTATGATTTTCTTGGTTAGCACGGCTAATAACGTAATGTACTCGGAATATTCTAATATGACTGCGGTATGACTTGACTTTTTAATTTTTTCCCTCTGCAAGGAAACCGGGGATCATACCTACCCTTCGATGGAATTGATCTAGAGAACTGAAATCAAAGTGCACGTGCCTCGAATGCTCATCGCGAATTTCGCTCTGTATCCATTTATTCTACGTCTCGTTTGCATTTCCAATTAGGTTTCCCTTTATTAAACTCTACCATAATATAAACCTTTAAGTACTTATTTATTACCATTTTATGAGTTATGTATGACACGCCGTTTCCATAATTCATCATGTTTAAGAGCTTAAGTAAAAGAGGCTTAAATAGGCTGTCTCGGTGTAGTGGGGTGGTGTACCGACGACCGACGGCATTAGAAGAATGGCGAGGGAGATTTATAGGGGATTTACATAGAGACGTTGTCAGAGTATTAGTCGGTGTCCTACATACAATATAGGTTCGTAATAGAAAGAGTTAATTATAATATCGATGAGTATTGGAAAGTATAGTCGGTGAGGTTTGTGTGAATTTTGTTGTTTGCGGTGCGCGATGCGCGTGGGGAGCAGTGCGCAGCGTGGAGTTAGATCGAAGGCTGTGGGGCGGGCGGGGGCGAGGGCGGGGGCGGCGCGCATGCCCAGGGCGGCGGGGCGGCGGAGAGCCGGCGGCCGCAGTCGAACCGCGCACCCTCCCGGCGCGCCATGTCCGCGGGCGCTGCTACCTGACCGAGCACTCAGCTCCACAACAACACCTCACATTACAAAGTCTCTGTCATCATCACAACCGAGATACCACGGTAAGTCCGTAGCGGATCTAAGTCCCGCGGCCGGTGCAGTGTCTCCTGCGTATTATGTGCTTTTTCCGGATACCCCCGATGTTGGAAACTCGGTAGGTGGCGCTAGTGAGCGCGGTGACTCATCTCTGCGACACGTTTTTCATGGCCGCCCCTTGGCTTCGGAGGTACGTCTTTGGTGAGTTTTGGATGATGAAGGCTGCAGTGGATGTTACGTAAGTGCGTTGGGAGTGCAGCGGTCGGCGCCGACACTTTCGATACGGTTGGTGCGCATTCGACTGTGGCCAATTACGACACGCGAGGATCGTTTTCAGGAAAACATTCACCATTTTGTTCGCGGACCTTGTGATGCACACTGTGTTTTGTGTTTCTCCTATTATGATGTTTCTTTCGGTTGCAATAGTGAGTTTTCTCGATACGTCTAAAGATTTCGGGACGGTTTAGTGGAACAGTTGTTGCGTAGGTTGTGTGAGTGAGTTTCCTTGACACCTTTATGAAAGTGCAGTTGGTTCTAATTACATAATTGTTGTAATTTTCCTTAATAATAGGTATGGTTTTAAATTTATCATGTTTCATTATTAGCATCAAGATACTTAATTAGTCATTGTTTCAAATTTCTTTTGTTAATATGAAAATTGTGACTTTTATATGATTTTTAGTTTAATCGGTTTAACTCTATTCTTTTAGTTAAATCATTATTTACTTAAATATTTTTTAAACTAAGTAGACCAACGTAATTACAGCTTTTTTTTAGACATTTAATCACAGTCCAGTCTTTACATTTCGTCTCGGTCACATGAATTGGGTCTTTACTTTCGTGGATTTCTCTTTTTGATGCATTGTTGAGTAAACATGTTGACGATCTTTTGTTAATATTTCTGCATTATATCTGCTGAAGGAAATAAGCAACGAAACAATACTCAATTTTAGAAATAAATAACTACTACTCCTTATATATCCTTCTTTCCTTTAATGTCATATACTAATCGCTAAGTGTCACTAAAACATGTACGACCAAGACAATATGACTTTCTTTGTTATCATATAGAAGTGGAAAACTAAGAAAAGTTTATAAGTGCCACAATAAAGGATTCAATGCGGTTGAATGTTGGGGCATAACTAGTATAAATAATTTTAGATGACTCATGAAGCATTGTGAAGGCACACTGTTTTGTAAAACTAATAAAATCTTGTCTTTCTAGATGTTCTAGAGAGAGACTTCTGCAGTGAAATTTTATGAACCTTGCAGTAGATTTTTCTAGGTCACAATACTTGTGTTTTCTAGCAATCTCTTCTTGTCAGTTAAAAATTCACAGCTTTGGCATAGATACACGGAAATATTACGGGCAACATGTATTGAATTTTTATTGTACCAACACTATTCTTATATGCTTTGAAGAGGATTATTATAACGCAAAACTAGTGTTTTGTGATTTTATTAATAAAAACATTAATTCAGTTATATATTTCGCAATACAATCTTAATACCTTAGTTACTTGCCAGACCATTATTCGCCTTTAGGCAAGAGTGGTCAATGTTATGTTTGTTTCGTTGTGAAATCATCTCAGCTATCGACTTATAACACTCTACTGCAGTTCTAAGGTGTTCGATTACTAAAGATACCCGTCCAATAACTACAATCTAAGAATATGGTTAATATTAACAGCGTCCGTCGGTTATCGTAATTTATACCTGTCCCCGCGAGCATTTTGCTGTTATTTAAGGGTCTTATTCATTAACAGCATTTTAGCTATGAAATGGTTTGTCCCTTTCCAACATACGCTATTTTCCAAAGAGCTAAAGAGACAAAGCACTTTGTAACAGTGTTTAAATTATAGAGCGTTTATGAATAAGCTTAGGACAACTACCTAGATTTAGCGTAAATATATATCGAACCAAGTCACCCTCCAAATCAGCTGTGATTGCGCATGCTTTCGGCCAAGTTACACTGGACGCCCGCTCCGGAGCGTGACGGCAATCACAACGGTATTCCGACCAACTTGCGGCAAAAAACTGTACCGTAACAACGTAATGTAATACGAGTGCAATCAAAATAGATCTCTCTAAATAATTGAGAACGATAAATGTGTGTTGAACTTGATGGTGAATGAGTTTTGGTCTTGTTTGCAGTTTCGTGTTATTGGTTGTGTTTGAGAGTGGACTATGGTGGCTATCTCGTGCGTCGCATCTTATGATGGACATTGGACTGTAGTGCTTGCCTTATGCATTACATTTTTTTTTTAAGTTGGAAAGGAACCATCTGGATTTGCGTTAGTGATGGAAGGATAACTTTACAATAGTAATACTATTTTGTTATGACTTGGGAGTTGATGGGAACTAACATGTAATACATATTTTATCTGACTCTATAAAAGGAAAAGGTTCTCAAGTCGGATAATACTATTATTTAAATCACTTTTTGGGACCAAAACAGAAACTTGCAACACTCATTCACAATCGCAATTATAATGAGTGAAACGCGAAAATTAATTAGGAACCTCCGCCTTCAAGACGTCTAATTACTACAGCATTACAAATTACTACCCATATAAATAAGCGAAGTATAATATACTTGGACTCAGAATGATTAGTCAACATTTCCAAACATTTTCATAGTCACAGTATCATGAATGAAGGTCATTGACTCGACGGTGATATCCAAAGCAGTTCGCAGAAGCGAAGTGTAATTGTTATTGGTTGTAAAGCCTCCGTATCGCGTTCTAGAACCACCCACGGGCTCGTTAGTTACCCTCCCTCTTCTAATGACGTATTCCTACTTTTACAGCTCGTTCGCCGAAGTATAGACGTCATTGAATTGGTAGGTTTTCAATGTGTATTGTATTAATTCCTAAACATCTTTTGGTCTTTAATATCACCACGTCTTACTGACACTTCCAAGGCTATCTATAACTCTTTGACCATCTTTCTACTACAAATACCATGTTTTTTCTAATTGGGCTGTCTGCATCCCATTCGCCTTGGGATTTGCTGGCCACTTCTCACAAGCACATTATTGGTCTACCATTAGAATATCTACAATAAAGCTGAAGAGTTTTTTTTTATTTACTCAAAATTATTGTGGTTTGTTCTGCGATATCTTTGACTATTTGATTGACACTATTGACCCATAGAAGAGAGATAGAATGCTTTGTACGTTTTCTCCTATTCTAATATCCATGTTGTTGTTCCAGAGGTGAAGCGGTCAGGCCCGATGCTCTAGTGTCTCCGCGCGCGTGAACTCCTCAGCCGCCATGTCGTCGGTGAAGGTGGCGGTCAGGGTGCGGCCTTTCAACTCCCGGGAGATCGCCAGGGAGAGCAAATGTATCATCGAGATGTCTGGCAACACTACAGGTGAGGATCTAACTCATCATCATAGGTTTAAGAGCAAGGCTTTTGTCAGTGAATCCGATGCAGACTTCTCCATCTATTCCTATTCAGTGCAAGCTCCTTCACATCTCTATACGACATGACAGACACTTTTCTTTAATCTGACTCCTGTAACTGGATCTAGGGTGTAACTAGAGGGATATAATTCCTATACCGACACAAGGTTTGGCCACTAAACTACATCAACATTCTTACTACGACTATAAGGGCAGTTTTGTCCTTAGTTATAACTAATCGGATGCCACTACGTACATGTATAACCTGGCTTAAGGGTAAGCTCGCGACAGCTAGCCGGAGTGACTGAACAAAAATGAACTGAGACTATATTTCCTGTATGTGTACGAATCCTATCAGCTGCAATTAAAAGTCGAAACTTTAGACTACTTAGGGGTATAAAGCGGGTTTCTGTTTTGGGAGAAATTTTATCAATTTCAAAAAAAGGCTTTCTACATTTCGCCCTGTTTCATTTTTTAAACCAGCCCTGAAACTTTAACGTTTTCTATTGATAGAATCAGTTCATTCTGGGTTTAATAGAACCCACTCGGCTCTCACGCTAGGAATGATTCTATTTTCGAATTCCTGCTCAAGCGAGGAAACTATTTTCGAGGTTCCAACGGTAACACTGACGTCACTATTTCCGAACCGTGTGGGTGTATGAGTTTACCCACACGTTTGGTAGGGTCTATAAAGTTGGTACTTTATTTTAGATTATGCTATGAACCATCCTATATAAGGTTTTTAATATTTATATTTAGGAAAATGTTGGAACTATGAAAAATACTAGGTTTTGGAACAGAAATAATAATTACGTAACGAGTAATTTATTAAGTATTAAGTCTGTCATGCCGTATATAGATGTGAAGGAGCTTGCTCTGAATAGGAAAAGATGGAGAAGCTGTATTGGATCTAGCTCTTAAATTTATGATGATGATGAACTGATTATGAATTGATTTAAGATAAAATATTGTATTTAATTTTCAGTTCCATGAATTGAATTTCTTTGTCAAGGTAAAATATACTAATCATGCTACTTCATCAATAATATCTTTCCGTTACCAAATTATTTGAAAGTTTATCCCGATTCGGAACCACTCACTAAGTTATTTGAAAGTCATGGGGCAATTCGGTTTGAAAACGAATTATTTCACGATTATAATAAATATCACGATAAATTTTGTGTCAGATAGCTAGTCGTTATCGATAATATATCGTGACTTTCATTAATGCTATGATGATGATAAAATACATCGATCAAACTTGTTAAGGCGAGATTACACATAGCTGTCGAACTAACAGGAAGGAAATAAGGAAATAAATTAATAGGAAGTATGTACTTCCTTAGCGCAGAGTTAGGTTTTAATACATAGGGCGGATAGCACAAGCATTCTTAATATTATTTAGCCCCTAAATATGTTCAATAAACAAATGACATTCGTTTTAAAAGTGTACTATTTTAAAACTCACCAATATAACTAGCCTCGCCCCGCGGTTTTACCCGCGTTGTGCCCGGTCCAATGGGAATTTCAAGATGAAAAATAGCCTATAACCTTCCCGTTGAATGTGGCTGTCTACTCGTATTACAAACATAATGATTCAAATCGGACTGATAATTTCCGAGATTAGGTCGAACATACAAACAAACAAACAAACTTACAAATTTTACCTCTTTATTATTAAATAGAAGATAGAAGATAGAAGATTAGTAAAGTATAGATTACAAAAAAAATCGATAGAAATTCGGCTTTTATTAAAGAACAACGACAAAGGAAAATAAACAGTGCTCGGAATGCAATACTATGAGGGCTAGCATGCATTCGTAGTTGAGAGGAAAATCAATGAGAGACGAGCGCGCAGGACCGCTGGTTCGAGGTCACAGCTTAGCGAGAATGCTTCCAGCTTAATACATCCTTTGCAGTTTATACTTAAGTTTGTTCAACATCTTCGATGTAAGAATCGGGTTTTCGGGATAGCAAACTGCCTTGGAGCATTTTTCGCTTGAATAAATTATACATAGTGAAATAAACATTGACTGAATGAATGCTCGTTTTCGTTTCTAATGAGGCAGGACTGAGAGCAGAATCCTCAGTTCTGCCTAAGTAGAAAAGGACTCATCGGCACATCTCTCTCTTCTTGATTAAGGTATGGTTTATGATTAGCTATAACCTATACATCAAGACTATACTTGTAGGTTAACACTGATAATTAAGTATAGATTTGGTTTATCGCGGTGAAATATCTCTTGTCCTATTCCTACCACATTGACATCAAAATAATTGCGTTTCTCGCCTTGAAGGGCTTTTAAATAGACCGCTATTAACCCTTAATGAAGATTGACTGTTGTACCGCGCGGCAGTAAACTGGACTTTTCCGCGCAATAGATTGGAACTGAAGTAAATTCCCGCGGAGACAAAATTTATTCTCATGAGAATTGATGGCCTAGGTCGTAGGGCAGATTTGTAATAACGAGTACGTTAGTGGCCAACCCTGATGGCGGAGTTTTTAGACCGCCTAAAGGCCTCCGACATGGTCTAACGATTGAAACAATCGGGACCGACTGCTTTACGTGCGCTCCGAAGCACGGTAGCGCTCAGATACAAATGCCACATAGAATGAGTACATTGCGAGTAAAATCGCCAGGCACGAATAGTTTTGTATATTCAGCTAATCTTTTGTTAACATTTATATTTCTTGTGATTTGTAGTTGTGCGTGAGTTTAACGATTTAATCAGACGTTAACTAAGCGATACCTAACTAAAACAGTTCATTCTGCGCGAATATCGAACGGAAGTAATATCAATAAAGTGTATTATGTTATTGTTTATTAAAACATTATTATGTAATGAATGATATAAAGGGCTGTTGGTCACGCGATGTTGGGGTCTATTTTGTAAGTTAAGATATATGTACAGTCAGTCAATTAAAAAATATTGAGCATTCATAGAACCTTGTTATAGCAAAAAAAAAACGACTTTCAAATCTTAAGGGTTACTGACAAATGACAAATTATGATTACGTCCAGCTCGACCCCTACTTAGTTGGGTGGCCGATAGTAGCATTTCCATCTGAGCGCTACTGTGCTTCGGTGGGCACGTTAAGCAGTCGGTCCCGGTTGTTTTCATCGTAAATGTCGGTGGCTTTTAGCCGGTGTAAAAACTCTGACACCAAGGTAGTCACTACCCTACTCGAAATGATTGAATGAATTGACTAGATGCTTTTCAAAGTGTAGTTACATTGTATCATGATTATCTTAAATTCTATTACCAAACGCGAAAGCTCTAGATTAAAATAAACAACCTAATATTTTAAACAAACGCCAACACTGAAGCTCCCAATTACGTACATATGAAATAACTTCCGTAATTCATATTAAATGGAACGTTTTCCTCGACTCGTCTAAACACAATGTTTTATTAAATTTCGTGTTTCGTTTGTTTTGTTTATTCGGGTTCTGTGCGCAGTTGCGATACGATACTAAGGTCGGAGAAGCCTCACAAGTAAGCAGCAGAAATCAATTGCTATGTTTACTACTAAATGGAATGAAATAGAATGACACGAGATCTGTGTATGTGATAGAAAGATAAACACTATTGTACTGCACATACACATAAACAGAAAATCAATGAAATTTAAAGTTGTACAAACAATGCAATATTGCAATAGAGTCAAATAGCACTATGTATATGAGTTTTTGAAGTTTTGGCTCTTATTAATGATTATAAGGGTAAATCTCTTTGTCTACTCCGACTTATTAGTAAAAGTATTGGTCTATCTATAATGTCACACTGCTGGGCAAAGACCTCTCGTCTCGCTGAAGATATCGGTACAGTGAGGAGGATATGGCGTAATCACCACCGACTTATTAAACTTGTCAGACGTATCTCATAGTTATAAGCTGATGTTGTTTATAAAACTGCAAAAATAATAACACCCAAACGTCACTTAAAGGCACTTAAAAACTGTAAATGATAGAATTTTCTTTCCATTTCTCGCTAAAGTCCTGCATTCGAGTCCTTTACCAATTAACACCATTAACAAGTTGAGTTCCTGTAAAGGTTTCAGCACTTTTCAGTCCACTGCCCGTTGTGCTAACGAGGTTTGATGCTCGTTAGCAGACGGCCGGCAACCGATGCGTTACATTACGGTAAATTACTTTTTATGCCGTGATGGGATGATGATTACGTTTCTAAAAATATTTTGATATTTTACAAATTAGTTGTTACAGGGAGAGGTTTTTAATGAGAAGCACAACAAGACTTTTGATTCATTGATCTTGAGATTGGTTAAAAGTCAAAGTTTTTCTGGATTTGATTTGAACCTTACTTTTTTATATAAGTATACTATACTAGCATATTACGAGTATATTATTAATACCGTCGAACAAAGTAGCAGTCTATGAAATATCACTTCTCTTCTGGTGAAAAGAACATCAAATACATTGAGGCGCAGAAACTACTCGTATAATAAAATTGTAAAATATAATTAAAAATTACTTCTATCATGAAACTGGTAGCTTAATCAAAGGATCCCATTGGTTTCTGTTACATAATAAAACACTTTATTCCATTATTGCTTCTTAGAAGGACATTAATAGATTAAAAAATCTATATTATATCTGTTCACTCAAGTTCACTGCCAACTCCACTCCATCAATACTTAGCTATGACGTCATTGCTGCCTCATGGCCATCCTGTTACTCTTCGGTCATTAATATGCATTAACTCGGGTTATACCAAGCTGTATAAGTATTCGTTTATCAGCGAGGATTTAATGGATGTGCAATAAAGTATGTAATAATGATAGATAACGAATATGCGGGACACGCCTTTGGGATAAAAAATGTACTATTTTGAAGTCTGCACTTGATGAGGAACCAACTGTATATTCTATCTATCTGTCTTTGATTGGTTGGTTTGTCTATAACATATGTCTCGTATGTGTGTGTCTCATGGCGATATATTGTTGTTAATATGTAATTAGATAGCAGGTACAATGGGTACAACGGTATCTATTACATAACTCTGGTCAGTCCGTCTCTCGATTTCTTCTGTATGCTATATCGAGATTATAAGTAAATAATAATTTCATTAGAACGTAAGTAAAAAAAAATAACGTACGTTACATTATAACTCAATGGTATAAGGTCCAATTCTTTCGATCAAAATAAGAATAAAGATTCCGTTTACCACAAACTTTTGTACATTCAACCCTCAAAGAGACATATAACTAAATTGCCAACAACGTACCCACTGTCCCACATTCGAAACCACAGCGAAGCAATTACAATATAATTAAAAGTTTTATCCGCTAGGTGTGCGAACATTCCTCGCATTGTCTGGGTTCCGAATGGCCCATAAACTACGGTGCTACCCCATAAACCTTGCCCGTGGAGCTACCACAAGTTCGCAGTAAATTCTTCAGCTTTTTCATGCCTTAGGGTTATGTATGTGTGCTGATTTAAATCATTGTGGTTGCATTGATATAGGTGAAGGATTTTGTCCTTTGCAGTATGTAGGGTTTGTAACTAATAATTTTGCTGTAAATAGATGATTCTACAATATATTTTTCTTGAGTTCCGAAGTTTAACCGCTTTATTCATAAACTCTTTTTTACTAAAACTCACTTATAAAGTGTTTTGTTTCTTTTGCTCTTTTACGATAGTGCATGTCGGAAAGGGAACAACTATTGCGTAGTTAAAATGCTGTTAATAAAATTTTATGTTAATTAAATATGGCCGACTACCATCCGCAGACTGATTCCTTCCGTAGAGGAATTAGATTACACTAAACCTCACCCTGATTCAAAATTCGGATAAAGGTCTGACAATCTCTTCTCACTGAACAATCGTCTCATCTCACTGAAGTTATCAGTACAGTGAGGAGGATTAGGCATAATGACCACGCTTGCCAAATGCGGGTTGATGATCTTAAACTCGAGCCATGTTTGAAAAGTAGGAAACATGTTTTCGCTCGATTTGAACCCTAGACCTTGAACACTAGACCACCGAGGCGTTAACTACCATACTATAGTATTCATGTAAAATAAATCAATGCATACTCAATCAATGCGAAAATGACCTGCTTTCAATAATTTCGCAATACCATCATAACATTTATTACACGTTGTATTGTATAAACTTGATAATGTTGAAGTATCGTGTGCTGAACATGTTTACAGAATGAGCAGTTATGTTAATAACGAAAGGAGCACGCGATTCGTACCGTTTATAGTGCACTGGGCATTTGGGTTGAATGCTTATCTCAAGGTCTTCAACTAATAACAATCTTACTCTGAAATGTTTGTTTTATTCTTTGAAATAATTATATGGTTTAGTTTTATTATTCTTTAATTTATGCGGTTTCGTTTCTAATGGTTCTATTTCTGTACTCGTAGCCTCATTTCTAAATGTCTTAATCCTAGTCTATTCAAAAAGAAACGTAATAAATAAAAAAAAACCTATTAAAATATGAAACAACTTTCAGCTCACAACGTTTTCATTAAAGAGACACTGATTTACTTGAAGATGTGATGTTTACATATTAAGCCTACTTTCCTTTCTTCTTTACTTTACTTTATTAACCTTATTCGATATAGAATGTGTTAATCCATCATACCACCCTTCCTTCAGTCCAAAAGTCTTTTCACAATCAGATAAAACTTCCATACTGTGGTGTTTGAATGTTTGAATAAAGAATACGAATTTTCCGGTACACTGGCCGAGTCTAAATTCCCATTGAGAGAGGTTAACCAAACAAATTGAATCCCTTTCACAGCGAAGGGTCAATAAATGTCGATTCAAGGTCTGATATTTCCGAATAGCTTTCCGGAATTCGCCCATCACTCCACGCCATTATTCGGCACTTGAGTTTGAAAGTTTTGTTGGGATTTTCAATATTTTATTGTTTGTTTTTAGCTTTACAAATTATATACAAGTGTTATAAGTAAAGGCGTAGGGTAGATGAGAAACTAGAAAGGTTTTTATACTTAAATCACCTACACCAGGGCTGGCCACTAACCTACGCGAACATACTTATGACATGAGAAGTACTTACGTTGGTGGGATACGTATAGGAAGACTTTTGCCCAGCTGTGGACGATATAGGTTGGGAAAAAATTAAAAACTACAAAGTGAATAACCCATATTCAGTTTAGGTACATAGTACTTCATATCTTCTTATATTTTCTTCTCCATAGATTGTTCCTTAACAAAGGATTACATTCCATCTACTATCTATAGATAGTTAATTAATTAGTTGTGTCATCGGTACATTAAATGCATCCGATAATCTTGTTTGCCATGTAATTAATTAATGTTCATGTTGTGACACGTGTTAATGACAACTAATATTACAATTATGCCTTCAATTTCCGCGTACTACGCTTTAGTAATCTAATTAGTATGACTGGTTAGAACAATGTCATATAGGATAATCTATATTATCTAGTTATATGTATATAATTAATAACTAGCTGTGCCCCGCGGTTTCACCCGCAGCGCACCCGTTCCCGTGGGAATGTCGGATTGTTATTTACTTATTATCCTCTTCTTGACCAAGAGAAATAAAAAAAAAGATTCATTAAAATCGGTCCAGCCGTTTTCGAGGTATAAATGTAACTTATATAATAAAGCTGAATAGTTTTTTTAATCTATGTTGTTTTTATGTCTCATTAAAAGCGCTTTTCGTCTTTTCGTGTCGTTTAATTTTTGTTCCAAAATTTCCACGGGAACGGCCACAACGAGGGTAAAGCCGAGGCACTGCTTTCACCTAATTAAAAATGGCTTATTAATCACTTTAATAGAATTACTAAGTACAACAAGTAAGTCATTCTTCCAGGTCGATGCCCAAAAACACCGAGAAAACATTTTCAATACCTTTAACTTTTCCATCCGAGTACATTTCAATAGCTTTCTTTTTCCCCGGTTTTCGACCTCTCCATTGTTCGATGACCCGTTGCTTTCAAACTACTATTTGGAGGACAAAAGACGCGGATTATGATAAATCGCTTTTGTAGAGTGAGCAAACAATTTACTGGAATAAATAATGATTACTAACGACAGTTTTTAACAGTTTATGTTTGCTTGTACGGTGGTTTAGCATCATATTATGATATTGATTATATATATGAAGGTATACAAGGTATTAGAAAACCGTGATAACCTAAGGCTTAGACCTACATTAGCGCCTTATAAGAGTTCTTAGACCGCCCCAGTCTCCAATATAGCCTTGATTTTTAATGTAAAAATTCTATAACGTCGAGTATAAAGTTGACATATAAAAAATAATTATAATTGACGTTATACCTATGCCCTAGTTAATTATGTCAGTCAACTTACTCCAGACAGTTTGTTGTTATTATAACAAATGAAGCGCTTTAGTTACCTCAGCTCGATCAAGATAGATAGTCCCGTCCACAGATGTCAGAAATACAGGAGATGTGGCAAGGAGGCGTGGCGCTTGCGAACGCATCTAGCCGCAAAGCGGCTTGTTGCCAGTTTCGGCCATTAGTCGAATGCCAACTTGCGACGTCTTCACTGCTTGTGATTTTTTACAAAATGCCGCGTTGTACAGTGGTTGTTTGCAAAAATAACACCTCTATTGTGAATTATACGAAAGATGGCATCTCATTTCACACGTAAGTATAAAAATATGATTGTTTTTCTTATTAAATTCATTAAAACATTACTTCGTGATACTAGTAACACGATAAAGTACCAAAAGCAATTATTTTCATTAGGAACTAAAACCATTGTTTGCTTAATACACATCGATCAATGAATCGCCTGGTCTAATAGCGCAATGGAAAAGTGTTTTACTGATACTCTCACTCACACGATAGTTTCGTGAAGCGGGTGCTGCCACACTGGTTCCAATTAATGAAATCAGGGACATAGAGGTCGAAGTACGAATTTCAATCTGATTTTTTGTAATTAAGGTCTTTGAGTGATTCTAAGCCTATTTTATAGAATACGTTTTTTTGATATACCTGCCCGTTTCCGAGAAAAAAAATGTTAAGTTTTTTTTTGTATGGAGAAAAATCGTTTTCTTTATTTATTTCATAAACGGGCAGAGACGTTAAAACCAAACCTTAAAGGGATTAAAGAACACATAATTCCTTGCATTTTGTTCGAAATCATCTACTCCATATCTCTGCCCGTTTAAAAACGGCAGGCGATCCAAATTTTTTTTTTCTTTTGTGGTTTTTTTGGTTTAAATACGCTTGAATGAATACTTAAATAGCAATATTGTAATACTAGTACTTCATTCCATCGATGCAAAATGTAATTGTAATATTAATAGCTTAGGTAATTTTATACCTACATACCGGCTATGTTACTTTTTTACCTGGGTATTGTTTTGCTTAGAGGCTTTTGCAAGGCCGAATATGTTTTATTGTTCACGTTACCTGGATAAGATAAGAAAAGAGGGCACTTACAGGTTACAGGTAATCAGGTAACTTACCTGATTAGTTGTTTTCAAAACGGAGTCACTCGTTCCTCGGATCCTAAAGTATCAACACGTACCTACACGCTCTTTACCATTAATATGTCTCAGTTTAAATCAAATTTGGATATATATATATGTGCTACTGAAATCAAGTGGAAATATCAAAAACAGTGATATATTGTGCACTACGTTTTTAAATCAAATAAACGTTGAAGTTTCTGCTGAAGATCTTAGAATTCTAAAACAGTTCACAAGGACATATGTTGCAAATTTACACAAGAGATGGTTGCAAGCAAATAGATGCCAATCTAATTTTTTCACCAAGAACACCATATTTGATGTCAATATTTGCGAAAGAGAATTTGGATGTCTCAAGCAATGGAAGCCAGTCCGCAGTCAGATGCTGCTACAAATACTCCACAGAAAGCCATCTGAGACCCACCAGAGGATCTATCAAACAAGCATAAAAGAAGGTGCCTTTCATCTCTTAAAAACCACTCCGAAGAAGAATTACTGTCTGCATTATTAGATAGATTGAAAGACAATTAGATTGACATCTATTTGCTTGCAACCATCTCTTGTGTAAATTTGCAACATATGTTCTTGTGAACTGTTTTAGAATTATAAGATCTTCAGCAGAAACTTCAAAGTTTATTTGATTTAAAAACGTAGTGCACAATATATCACTGTTTTTGATATTTCCACTTGATTTCAGTAGCACATATATATCCAAATTTGATTTAAACTGAGACATATTAATGGTAAAGAGCGTGTAGGTACGTGTTGATACTTTAGGATCCGAGGAACGAGTGACTCCGTTTTGAAAACAACTAATCAGGTAGGTAAGTTACCTGATTACCTGTAACCTGTAAGTGCCCTCTTTTCTTATCTTATCCAGGTAACGTGAACAATAAAACATATTCGGCCTTGCAAAAGCCTCTACGCAAAACAATACCCAGGTAAAAAAGTAACATAGCAGGTATGTAGGTATAAAATTACTTAAGCTATTAATATTACAATTCCATTTTGTATCGATGGAATGAAGTACTAGTATTACAATATTGCTATTTAAGTATTCATTCAAGCGTATTTAAACCAAAAAAACCACAAAAGAAAAAAAAAATTTGGAACGCCTGCCGTTTTTAAACGGGCAGAGATATGGAGTAGATGATTTCGAACAAAATGCAAGGAATTATGTGTTCTTTAATCCCTTTAAGGTTTGGTTTTAACGTCTCTGCCCGTTTATGAAATAAATAAAGAAAACGATTTTTCTCCATACAAAAAAAAACTTAACATTTTTTTTCTCGGAAACGGGCAGGTATTTCAAAAAAACGTATTCTATAAAATAGGCTTAGAATCACTCAAAGACCTTAATTACAAAAAATCAGATTGAAATTCGTACTTTGACCTCTATGTAAACTTGGGCGTTATCGCTATATTTTCATATTGCATTATCCGTTATAATTATATTTTTCTAACTGTTGTGTTAAACTGTTGTAATATTTATTATCTGTTGTAAGATTAGTTGTATGTTGAATTGCGATTATAACATTTTACGGTTGTAAATACGATGATAAAGTTATAGCACAAGATTATAATAGTAGGTACAATTTTTTCAGTGTTGCATGTTTTAAAATGTGTTACAGAAAAACAAATTTGGTTTTGATTTGATTTCAACGAACTTTCCTTCCTACTCGTTACAGGCTTTACGTATTTGTTTGAATTTTCTTACTCGAAAAAGTTGATGCAAAAGTTAATAAGTGTTGTAAATAATAAATTTATTGTGTGTGTAAAATAGTTTTTAAGTTATAAAATTGTAAAAACATATTTGTGAAAAATGTCGCGAGCTCGAAGTTCCGCCGTTTGGAATTATTTTACTGTGGACAATGTATGTGATAAAAAAGCAGTTTTTTCGCAATCAAAACAAACTTTCTAATGAATGAATATACACCAATAAAACAACAGGCAACAGCGAAGACATGAATCTATCTTCATACGAATATAAAATCAAAATTATAATAAACTGTTGTATTTTAATGAAAGTAAAATTTGCTCTTGTACTTAGTAATTTAAAGTTCATATTCGTCTAACGCTCTACGATGTGAAGTTCGCTATCATTATTTTTTAACCTTGACCTTGAACCTTGAATAGTTGAATTTGAGTCGACATCGGCTTCGGTTCGGTCCGTTCGGAAATCATCGGAGATACTCGGTACCGGTAGTTTCTAGTTCTACTAGTTACCGAGTATCTCCGATGATTGCCGAATCGAGGCGCACGATTATATTATAGGTACGTAATAAATATTACAACAGTCTTTGTCGAAAATAAATAATGGTTGTTGTTGCTATAAAATTATAATGAAATATATTATTTGTTGTATGTTATAACGCCCAAGACTACCTCTATGTCCCTGATTTAATTAATTGGAACCAGTGTCCATTGTTAGGTAGATAATTAGAGATGTGATGTCACTTTTGAGGTTGTCGATATTTTATATCGATCCTACTTAGTTCGAATGATTACACAAGGGAACAAAATTAGACTTTTTTTGCTGCATGGAACTTTATAGCTGTTGTTTACTAATGTGAGGTAAAAATGATATAATTAATTATTGAAAACACAATTCATTACTATTTCTTGATTACTCGACTTATTATTATTATTGAATCAAGTATGGGTTTTTAATTTATTGCGGTACTCTTACACATGTATCATTGATATCATCATCATCATTCACACCTTTTTAATATTTTAGCTATCCGAAGGATCCAAAAATAAAAGAAAAGTGGATAAATGCAACAGGAAAAGGTCCAAACTGGTTTCCCACAAAAAATAACACGATATGTTCGTCTCACTTTGAGCCTAAGTGCTTTCAACCATTGAAGAAAGTTCGTCGGCTCTGAATTTCATCGATACTATTTTTTCTACGATTCAAATTCAAATTCAAATTCAAATCAATTACCTCTTCACATCACTAGTTGCGATGTGTGTTTATTGTCTGTAGCTACAGGTAGAAGCCCCGCCCCCTGTATGCATGTGTTCTATTACTGAGTTTATTAGTGTTGCTGTAAGTTTCTTTGTGTGCGGGAGAAATATGAGCTCGTGTGCCGTTCTTATAGTTTTTGCTTTTGTGTTAGTGAACGTTAGTAACTATTTATTAATCTGTGACACGGCGACATCTGAACACGAATACATTTGTTTACAAAGCATATCTCCTGTATTTCTGACATCTGTGGTCCCGTCCCTTTGTGGTGAAACCTTGAAAACCTATTGAGATGCCACTCAGCGTCCGCCATGTTGGAAAATGGCCGACTTTCACAACATCACCTATAACAACATGATGTATGGTCTCTGGGCGATACGGGAGGAGTTTTGGGGGGAAAAACGAGTTTTGAATTCTGAATTTAGTCGCGTATATTGTTTTGTTAAGTGGTGGGCTTTCTTTGTTTATTTTTGACAAGTGATATGTTCTCGTTCGGCTTTCATGGCGAATTGTGGTAACAGTCCCTAAATTAATGTTCAAACATTGTTTACAGGATTAAATAGGAGTCTGTTTGACAGTAATGATTTCATAATTTCCTGCATGTTAACATAAAAATATGATAAAATAGTAAATGGACATAACTCGGGTTAAACCGCGGGGTCTTTCTAGTCTCTTTAATATAAACCTTCGAAGCTAGTCCTTCAAATGCCCTTCTCCAGTAATCCCATTTAAACAATAGCAGAACTTTTATAACATCGCTCTCAGTTTGATTGCAACAGCCATAATAATGCTTGATGTATTAAATTGAGCTCTGTGTCAAGGGAATAAGGACACACGGACGTACTATTGACCTGTTTGCTGATAATATACAGTACAAGGCAGGAACCATTACCCGTCGACCTTTAGAGGATGGACGGCTAGATTCAGTTTTATAGAGCTCGTACTCTAGTTGTTCTGCGCGGTGGTTCCAACCGCGACCCAATAGATGACGTTATTGTGAACATTTTGTAAACCCCGTTATTTTTTCCCATTTAGTGGAGTCGCGCCTATACATTATGTTAAGCGCGAAATGTTACTTTTTATAAAATTACTTAGCATAGATTAACTCATTAATGTGTATGATGGTGTACATCAGTTATATTAATAGTTTTCGTCTTCATTATGTTGTTGTCACAGTAAATTAATTCACATTCACCTGGTCCAGTGCATCGCTACCTCCGCAAAAACAACTAGAAGAAAATGGCAATGAGTAAAGGTTTCTGCCTAGTACTGTACCACCGCTACTACCGTACTGTCGGTTAGTGTATATAGGTAGTATTTACTTGCACCGGGGTGCAGTGGTGACTCATAAACGTGGGGGTGGAACGAGATCAAATTATATTAGATTCCCTTTATAGCGTCGGGGGATGAAATGTTGGATCATTTGTTCTTAGTGGTATTCGTTTTATATTGATTACGTTCTAACAGGTATGGAAAATTATATTTTTGAATTGATAATAGAAAATGAAGTCAGTAAACAGAAAACTTTGACGAATCACTACATAGTATAAAACAAAGTCGCGTCTGTTTGTCTGTTTGTCTGTATGCTTAAATCTTTAAAATTACGCAACGGATTTTGATGCGGTTTTTTTGTAATAGGTAGAGTGATTCAAGAGGAAGGTTTTTATGTAAAAAAATTCCCGAAATTCCCACGGGAACGGGCACAACGCGGGTAAAACCGCGGGGCGCTGCTAGTAATATGAAAAGCTTGAACCGGATTTTTTGTTTGTTTTAACTCCCTAATCTCAGAAACTACCAATCTGATTTGAATAATTATTTGTATATGTAATGGATAGCCATATTCAATAGAAAAGTTATAAGCTATTTTTATCCCAAAATTCCCACGGGAATAGGGACAACGAGGATATAACCGCGAGCTGCTGCTATTAACTACATATATATTGATATACCTATTGATAGTAGCTTTAAAACTAAGAACTATCTATTAAACACGTCACTTTTCATACAAATGATAAAATGCCACTTGAAATGTAAAATGGCATGGTAATACATAATACTTGTCGCGACTCGGTCGATACGACGCGCCGCGACTGTCGCTATCCTGAATTATATTATGTAGATCATTCATACGGTAATAAGTTGAATATTCCCTGTTAATATTTAGGGGTGAGAAACAGTTTTGACAGTTTATTTATTAAGTTTCGAATCTTGACGATTATTATTCCAATGGATTCATAAGAATTCATTGGAATAATAATCGATAATGACTACAGTCTTTGAACTTGATGATTATAACTTGAGATTCTTACTCTACCATCGAATTATAGGCTGTTATTTAATAGGTTGCTTTCATTTAAATATTCAAATATTCACTACATAGTATAAAACAAAGTCGCTTTCCGCTGTCTGTCCCTATGTATGCTTAGATCTTTAAAACTACGCAACGGATTTTGATGCGGTTTTTTTAAATAGATAGAATAATTCAAGAGGAAGGTTTATATGTTTAAAAAATGCCGAAATTCCCACGGGCTCGGGCAAAATGCGGGTAAAACCGCGGGACGCTTCTAGATCTTTCGTAAATGGGATGTTGCATGCTATAGAATAATGAAGTACGTCACAAAATACCGTTTTTGTTAAAACTAAGTAACGGAATGGTTAGTTAAGAAATATGTGTTTTAGTGTCAGTAAATTACTTTGATCTGAAGTTGATGTTAATGCTAATCGAGTGTTGTTTGTTTCAGTGATAAATAATCCGAAAGCTCCACCTGGCAGCAAGGATGGCGCTAAAAGCTTCAATTTTGACTTTTCATACTGGTCACACAACGTAAGTACAAACTTGTTTAAACCTTATACTACTTTATTTTATAGTCCCTTATCTTTATATGAAACATGATCCTTTCTTTGGCTCTGGAGTTCCACTCTCAATATTGATGAAGAATTTTACCTTGATTTTTATAAACTCACCAACATCTTAAAATACGCTCATAACCACAGAAAACGTATAAAATTGTCTAAAGTCTCTAACGTAACCTAAAAATAAGATAAAAAATTAAAAAGTCAGACACATTTTTTTTGCTAAAATCGATTTTATTCAGAGTTCATTCGATATTTGGCCTCTTCAATTTTAACGTTTTTATACGACTGTCTACGCGCAGTCATCTGCGCGCACTGATGTTCTTTTGTTTTTCATATAAAATGCTAGTAGGATGAGTGAATACGCTCAGTTAAAAAGAGGCTTTATAGGTAGACTTCAAGTCTTTAGTAGGTGCATACCCAACATCACAACCGAACCAACTCCAATCAGAAATGGAATACCAATCTAAGCCCGTTCAAACAGTTCTTGGAAGCCCATTCGGCCTGTTGATTGAACGAGGATCGAGTTTCCTGCGCCACGGACAGTGAGCACGGGTCGGGCGAATGTTCAGATTGGTGTTTACCTGCGGTTTACTTATAGGAGGTTCTATTACTTTGAAAACGATTTGCTTTCAAGTTAAAATGCTAGGTAGTGGTGGGATATAGATTGTCAGTTGTTTTTATTTACGACAATCTATACTAATATTATAAAGCTGAAGAGTTTGTTTTGTTTGTTTGTTTGTTTGTTTGTTTGTTTAAACGCGCTAATCTCAGAAACTACTGAACCGATTTGAATAATTCTTTCACTGTTAGATAGTCTATTTATCGAGGAAGGCTATAGGCTACATTTTATCCCGGATTTCCTACGGGAACGGGCACAACGCGGGTAAAACCGCGGGGCGCTGCTAGTATTAATATAAAATGGAAAAGGATTAATGAATAAAATCTCGTTTGTTGAGTATGCATCACGTCACGGGCTGGAACTCGAACTAATCACTTCACATTCATGGTTGCTGTTTTAGATAGTTTTTTACACGGCAAAATTATTTTAGGTTATAGAACTGTCACTAAGCTTCTCCATTTTCTAAAACTTTAACTAGTAGTCTACCTCTTAATTTGGCGTTCTGAGTATTCAGAGGTTATGGTTTTCAAGAAAATGTTTGTTTTTATTCGTACTGTGCGTAGGTAGGTACTTTAATACTGTAACTGGTCTAGGGTTCACGCCTACCCAATTTCAAGGTCACGATGGAACAAGACTGAGAAATAAAGTATTTGTAATGAGCCCTATAACTCACAATAAACCCTAATAACGCCATTTATAATTTTTACAAGCCGTTAAAATTTCAACGGCCATTAACTAATGACGTACTTAGAACACTTTAATGTTCCTAAGAGCTGTCATTAAATAATGTTTTTCATTTTAAATTGTTTATTTTATACTATATCCATCGTTATCAAAGTGTTAATCGTAATGAATGGCGAAATCATCACTTTTTTGGACACAAAGTCTTTCACCTATTCAATCGTACACATGTTAGTTTTTGCTGTTTTCATGATTTGTGCACCAAAAAATATTAGAAACTATCAGCGCCCCGCGGTTTTACCCGCGTTGTGTCTGTTCCCATGGGAACTTCGGGATGAAAAATAGCCTATAACCTTCCCGTTGCATGTCGCGATGCAATTCGCGAGATTAGCTCGAACATACAAACAAACAAACTTACAAATTTTACCTCTTTTTATTATTCGTATTATGTATAGATTATAGGTGCACTGCTCATGTATCCCAAAAGTCCTTCAAGAACTGGCATGATGTGGGTTTAACCGCTGGTGCTGCTAGCAGCTCAACATAGTTTACTAGAAAATTAATTATGAAAGTGCTTCCCTGATTTATTCGAAGCTTCTGGAAGCTTTTCGAAGCTCGTTACGATGTTATAGATCGGTCGAGCTAAATAACCGCTGGAGCGGGGCGTGTAATAAGATTTCCTGCACGTTGGAAGTTTGCCATAACGATTAACTGATTAGTTTGGGACTTGCAAGGGTTCCAAATCCTATAGAACTGGGTGAATGGTTTTTGGGGTTCTTAATTGTTGTTAGTGACTTCGGCTATAATACTCGTAGTTTATCTTAATGTCTTCCATTCTAAGGTTCGTTCTATAAAACTATGTTGTTTAATATATAAGTAACTAGTAGCGCCCCGCGGTTTTACCCGCGTTGTGCCTGTTCCCGTGGGAATTTCGGGAATTTTTTTACATAAAAACCTTCCTCTTGAATCACTACCTATTACAAAAAACCGCATCAAAATCCGTTGCGTAATTTTAAAGATTTAAGCATACAGACAAACAGACAAACAGACACGAAACAGAGACGACTTTATTTTATACTATGTAGTGATTTATGTAATGATACAGATCAATCTAAAATACAACGTGCTCTATGGAAAATGTATTTACTACTAGCCGCGCCCCGCGGTGCTACCCGCGTTGTATCGGTTCTCGCGGGAATTTCGGGATAAAATGTATCCCATGTGTTGTTTTGATGTATATGATACTACCTATATTTCAGTAAAGTTTCATCCAAAGCCATCCAGTAGTTTTTTCGTGAAAGAGCAACAAAAATACATCCATACATACATCCATCCTCACAAACTTTCGCATTTATAATATTAGTAGGATTATTTATTTACTATTCCACTTTAAAAATAAGATAAAGTGTATCAAAAACAACACAGGATACATAAATATACATATATAGGTACAGTTGTTGATCAAGTTTCATCTATGATAATTGTTGACAATCACAATCGGTGTCCAATCACAATCGGTCATTAATTTCGGATGCAATCGCGATTATTTCCGATGCGGTTTGTGGTTTCGTGTTCATTGCTAATAATCGTACGTGGGTTAGACACTGATGGTGATGGTTGTTGTATTTTTTTAGAACTACTTTGTTAAGGAAGTATGTTTTGTTTCATGATCTTGACAGTTTACCTTTCAGGAGAGGGTAAAAAGTTGATCATGATTTTACGAATACTTTTCTGTTTTTTTTAACTATTTACTTTGTAAACAATAAGGGTGCGTTTCCATTGAAGCGGAGCTGAGCTGTGCGGTGCTCAATCGACCAATCACAACGCATTACGAAAAGATTTTGACAATCGTTATGGCGGCCCCTAGACCTACAATAACATTGTACCTACAATAAATTTAATTGTGCAATAAGATTGAATTGCGTTTTGAATCCAAACGGTCAATTATATTGCACAATAAGAAAATTGTGCAATGTTTTCTTGTTCAGTCGGAGAATAGTTTGATCCCGAGCAACATGTCAAATGTTGCGCAATACTGAGCCTACACGAAGCAATAAAAAAATATGGTGCAATTAAAATTAAACTAGCTCAAACTTTCGTTCAATCATTGCGCAGTCTTCAATAAATGAAACGGGTCTGTATCGCGTTAGATAATTAAACGTATTTACTAAAATACGTACCCGACGTTTCGAGCGGATTACACCGCTCGTGGTCACGGGATAATTATCCCGATAATTATCCCGTTTCATTTAGTATAATGAGTGCAAATCGTTAAAAAGATTTTGACAATATTAATGCATTGTTTGTCAAATTCTATGCCTTGTGATTGGTCGGTTTCGCCCCGCTCTGCTCCAATAGAAGCGCACCTTAAATCTAGAGCTGTTAACACTGCTCAGTTTGCAATCCGAGTTTGTAACAAATTACATTTAAAAATATTTACCCATTGAACAGCATTTTATTTTCCATACGAATGAATATGAATGAAAACATTTTAAAAATAAAACTGAATATGATAAAATGTTGGGACCGTCGTATATAGAAACTGTTCTTTTGTCCAATTTGCATTTCATGCTGTTTCGTTGGGACGATTCGTAATTTATTCCAATTTCGTTCGGCGCCTGAAGGCTGACGCTTTTGTGAGCTTTTGACTACGATATTCATGGAGTTTTACATTTTATTGCATTTAATTTTATGTCTGTTTTATTTATACAAATATTTTGTCGTAAAGTTTATTTGAGTAACCTTCACTAATATTTTGAATGAACTTTCAGTATGGTTTTTTTTCCGAATCTCCAAAGAGATGTGATTTACAATAATGAATGTTGATTTGTTAAATATATATTTATCATTATTTTGCTTGCCAACAGCCAAGTGATCCAGAATTTTCGTCGCAAATCATGGTATACAAGGATATTGGAGAAGAGATGTTGCAACACGCTTTTGATGGTAATTATTTACAATAATATTTTACTTGACCTTTTTTATTTGTAACTATTCAAGATTCTAGCTTAAAGATTCCATTGCGCGTATATTCAATGGAAGATTTTTTTGCCAATCGGCGAGTTTCAGTTTTGTTCGTTGAATATTAACAAATGTGTCAAAATATTCTATTAATATTCCTTTGAAACTCGGATTTATTTATCAGAAATGACCACTTGAATCCACGAACGTACTAACCATATTTTTGTCTCAGGCTACAATATATGCATATTCGCATACGGGCAAACTGGCGCGGGCAAGTCTTACACGATGATGGGGCGCGGCGAGGACGGCCAGGAGGGCATCATCCCGCAGATCTGCAAGGACCTGTTCCGCCGCGTCAACCAGACCACCGCTGACGATCTTAAGTACTCGGTACGTTGAGTTTTTGACTACTTTCTTTAGTAACAAGATTCTTGTAAGATTATTCATATTAAGATACCTGTTAGATCCTTGGTTAAAACCATGACTCATCTGGTGTCCTGCTCCGGCTATCTCAGAGCTTTGCAGGTCTCCATTTGCAAGACTAATTAATTGGCCTTGTTCCTTGTCCACCATAATTCGATATGGGAATCTCAAAGTTTAGCAATGTTTAGAAAGTCACAAATTATGTTTTCTGTAGTCAACTCTCCATAGTCTACTCTAAAGAAATGCGATTTTTCTATATGGCACCATATTGCAGAAAATACTGCTTCAGAATTTAAAATTTCTGCTGCCCACAAAAATCTTCAGTAACGAAATAATCCTAACTAAATTATCCTCTCTAGGTGGAAGTATCTTACATGGAGATATACTGCGAGCGGGTCCGGGACCTCCTCAACCCGAAGAACAAAGGGAACCTCCGGGTCCGCGAGCACCCCGCTCTAGGACCCTATGTAGAAGACCTGAGCAAGCTGGCTGTGACTTCTTACCAAGATATATACGACCTCATTGACGAGGGGAATAAGGCTAGGTGGGTATTGGGCTGGATGTGTTTTTGGATAGACGCAATAATCCTAGAGCTAGACTCGTTGTAATAAAAAAACCGGGACTATAGCGCGTTTATACTCTAAACTACTCGACGTTTCGAGCGAATTGCACCACTCATGGTCACAGGATGGCTGAGTCCTACTCTGTTTAATAAAATAAGTGCAAATCGTGTGAGTTTAAAAAGTATATTATTTGGCCTGTCGTGTAGTGTCCGCAGAGCAAAGGCATGTCTCCCCCCTTTCATTATAATGAAAGGTTAATAAGGCAGTAGGAGTAAATCACATAAAATAAAATAATTTACTGGTTGAAAAAATGTTTGTTTATTTTACCCTCTGTTGGGTGCATCGTAGTAAAAACAAAGAGACAATTTTTTCAGCCCCTATTAACTAATTATACAAAAAGGTGCATAATTGTTTAACTCGCGTGTTCCTGTATGCCTCTGGCTTTATTTTCTAAACGTGTCAAGTCAACCGATTTTAATTTACTTATTATATTTTAAAACTTCCTTCACCAAAGTTCTTAGCTAAGATTTTTTATAAGTTGATAAGTTGGTACCTTGTCTTTAAAACCTTCCATTGAAAATTCTGAACTTATTCTAAGGACACGTCTTTACAAAACTTTGAACATTAAAACTTCTAATAACTTTGGAAACTGTTCTCTTACTTAAAAAACTATACACTTAAGTTGAAGCAATGGCGCACTAGGAAATTCGAAGTTTAAATAAATTATTTTTAGTTCAAAAAGTTAGCTTGAAAATTAAAAGTTTAAACAAATTGTTATTTTAAGTTCAAATTACGCCTAATTCTCCTCACTGTGCTGATATCTCCAGTGATATGAGCAGCCTTTGTCCAGCAGTGGGACATTACAGGCTAATACAACTACTAATTTCAAACAGTAAGGGTTAAATTAAAACTTCAACCATTCTTCGCCCACATGCGACCCTGAATCTGTCCTTGAGTGAATTCAGTATATCAGTGACGTCACTGAAAGCTTTAGGCGCGGCATCGTCCATTAGTTAAGTGGTCCTTAACCTTTCCATTATGAAGTACGATCCATTTCTTTATTTGGACCGCTAAGTATTTGCCGATTTCTTTTGCGCGTTAATTAGTTATGGGTTTGTCTCTGGTTATATGCAGACTAGTATTTAGTTTATTCATTGTTTGAACGTGGTTACCTCGGCAAGTACCAGTGTCATTTGATTTTGATAGTCTTTTTAATGTAGTCTTTTTGAATCTCTTATTTCTGTTCAAACAGAGGTTGATCGTGAATAAAAGCGGAACCCTAATAAAACTGTGTTTAAGTAAGAAATCTATAGTCTTTTTTCCTAAACTTTGAAGATTTAAGTTCCATCAAAATGGTTTAATAACATTCAACGTGATTACTTAAAGAATGTATTTAAATACTCAAATCTGTAGGTTTAACGAAAAATAGCGTATATAGACATACGAGTATTTAATAACGAATGAAATGCGTACAGTTTTTTCCTCAGCATACGTGACCGATAAATATTTATTGGGATTTGAGACACGAACAAAAGTGATCCAACTTCGATAGTGATCAAGAATAAAATGATTGATAGATGAAAAAAATCAAATCTAGTGACATTTTTCCTCTTTTAAATGGTTTTTCCAGTTATAAACAAACCATTGAAATTGATGTCTAATATTTTTTTTGTTTCCAACAGGACTGTGGCGGCTACAAACATGAACGAGACATCCTCCCGTTCTCACGCCGTCTTCACCATATTCTTCACCCAGCAACGACACGACGCCATTACAAACTTGATGTCGGAAAAAGTACGTATAATGAAACATGAGACTTTTTATTAAACTTTAGAAAGTCAAAGTAATGTTTGTGTCGAAATGACAATAGTGTTACGAGTAAAATGTTTTTAGATTGTGGAATTAATGTCAATGTTATAGGAATGACTTTAATGTTAAAATGAGCTACAGATAATGGAAGTGTCAACCTTTTTAATCGAAATGTCGCTTGAGAAGCGACATATAAAAATGTTTTTAAAAAAATCACAGAAAATACACACATTTTTTCAATTAGTTATGGTATTATTGTCAGTTATAGACAAGCAGTGCTTCCAGATTGCGAAAGCAAAATTACAGTGCTGCCAGCCTAAAATTACAGTATCTTCCGAAAAGTAACAGTAGATTTTTTAATTGAAACACAGTATTTTTACAGTAGAAAAGATTGAAAAAAATAAAATATTTTTGGGGTGTGTCAACTCGCCTAAGTCATTGGGTTAAGTTTTTAAAATAGAAACAAGCTTAATTTTATATTTTTTATTGATATTTACCTAGTCTAGAATAATATTTTCATGATTTTCATAAATTTTTGAGGTCATCCTCGACAGCATTTCTTTGGTAGGCTTAAAATCTACGCAATTGTCTGAATTTCGCCGAATTGTTGCAATTGTTGCAATTGCAGTTGATCCCTACACTGTATTTTTTCATTACAGTATACAGTAAAAATTTAAAAAAATGTAAAAAATACAGTAAATCTACTGTAATTACAGTGGGTCTGGAAGCACTGTAGACAAGTGTCATATTGTTGCCAGAAAATGACACCGAAACCCATTAATTATTATTATCGTTTTTGAGGTTTGGATCTAATAGTCCAGAGGAAGCTCAACTCTCAATTCAACCTAATGTGATCTAATGTGGTAACCCATAAATCTACAAATATTTTTATAAGTACCTATTTATTTTCTTTTATACAGGTTTCCAAAATATCGCTAGTTGATTTGGCCGGCTCCGAGCGCGCCGACTCCACCGGAGCTAAAGGCACCCGTCTCAAAGAAGGTGCTAACATCAACAAATCATTGACTACCCTCGGTAAAGTCATCTCGGCTCTCGCTGAAATCGTAAGTATACGTGTATTTTAGATAAAAAAATCATCGATTTTATTCATTGTATTATCTCTCTACTTCCTTTGTTTTATAAAAAGAACAAAGAGGATTATATTTATTTATCTTTTGTCTCATCATCATCCGAACATAAGCTACGTCATTTATATTAGTAAAAAACTGTTATATATATTTATATATGTTATACTAATTCACACCTTCAATTCTTTTTTGTAACTTTCTTTTTTGGGGAATTCCAGTCGGTAAGTTTTCGCTAGATGTATATTGTTTGCTTATGTCTTTTGTTCGTTATACACACTATTGTCACTTACACGTTTGTGACACTTTGAACATAGAGCTAATGTCACTTAGTCATTATGACACAACATGTCATTATTGAACTATGGCACAAATATGCACATTGATTATCAGAGCTTCGTATATATAAGCAGTGCGTTATTTTTGTCGGAATTGGATGGTTAGTTGGCTGACAATTTTTAAAAGGTTATTGACACCTTTTTAGGGTTCCGTAGCCAAATGGCAAAAACGGAACCCTTATAGATTCGTCATGTCTGTCTGTCCGTCTGTCCGTATGTCACAGCCTTTTTTCTCCGAAACTATAAGAGCTATGTTGTTGAAACTTAGTGTGTAGATGTATTCTGTGAACCGCATTAATATTTTCACACTAAAATAGAAAAAAAATAAAATTTTAGGGGGGGTCTCCCATACTTAGAAATGAAAAAAATATTTTTTTTTTCATCAAACCCATACGTGTGGGGTATCTATGGATAGGTCTTCAAAAATGGTATTGAGGTTTCTAATATCATTTTTTTCTAAACTGAATAGTTTGCGCGAGAGACTCTTCCAAAGTGGTAAAATGTGTGTCCCCCCCCCCTGTAACTTCTAAAATAAGAGAATGATAAAACTAAAAAAAATATATGATGTACATAACAATGTAATCTAACACCGAAAATTGGTTTGAACGAGGTCTAGTTAGTAGTTTTTTTTATTTTTTAGTTTTTTGGTTTGTGAGGTCGTTAATCGATCACAACCCACACGCTAAGTAAGTAAGTAGTAGTAAGTACAACGAACTTCAAGAACTTCTTTATTATGTTACTCGCTGCTACGGAACCCTTCATGGGCGAGTCCGACTCGCACTTGGCCGCTTTTTATATAACACTGACACTAGAATTGACCACTACCTTATTAAATAAAAATGTATGTGTCATAATCTTACATACATCCTTATGTACATATGTTTAACTTAACATCCGATTCCGACCTTTAGAGGTGACACCATATAAAGGAGATATTGACCTTTAGATGTTGGTAATAATAACAGAACTATATTTCCTAATTTAAGGTTTTTTAACGCAACTAGAACTTGCAAAACTATTAGAATAATCCACAATTTACAAACACACTCTTCACGGCCAAAAGATGTTAAGCCTGAGAGAAAGAATAATGTCTCAAAGGAAAAATGAATAAAATAACTAAATCCTAAAGCCTTTTTCAATTTAAAACGCTTAGTTTGAAAGAGGCCTTCGTGATGAGTGTCCTATCAAATTCATTATTATAACATTGGTGTGCTTCCTTTCGTATCGATATTAGCTTTTCTTCATTTAAATCGAGCTGTGTTTTCAAAGAATAGGAAATGAGTTTAGGGGGTGTGCGTGGTAATATTGGTTGAATTAAACCACAAAGATGAATTGCCAAAGTTTATTAGCCACACACAACACACACTATTTTAGTTTTTAGAAGGATAGCAAGACAGGATCAATGTAGCACATAATACATATCATGTAATTAATCAAAGTAGTAAGTGAACAGTTCACGCGTGGGCAAAACGCGAGTGCGCGTGAGAACGAGTTGTATGTGTCTCTCGTAGCATACGCTGTGATCGACTGCGCGCGCGCGATGCGCCTCCGCGTGGCTTCACATTCCACAATTAACTTAAATGCAAGATTTGCACAAATTCGGAACAACGCATATCGCGCGGGTTTGCTTGCCGAATTATTGTTTGTTTACATTTGGTTAGAAATTATTTATTTGTGTTATGAATGTTATGTTACTGGGATATGAATGTGTGATGTATGTAAGTGGTTTTTAATATATTACTGTGTGTAAATAAAATATAATTATAATGTATGTTTAAGTGGAGGTCACCTACATCATCCCCCTCCAGAGACCGACTAAGGGCGATAAAAGTCAGGGAACCGTACTGTACGACCTGAACGCGTAGTTGTTAGCGCGGTCTTTTCCTGCGGTGGATGAACAGGGACACGTTCTGGAGTTGCAGTGTAGGATCGAGGAACGGGTACACGAACGTCTAGTATATAGGCTGGCTTAAGGCGGTCTATAGTTACTGTGAGATCTTTGTTCCTAACGCGAATAATAAATGTTTTACTCCTTCTTTTGAGCACTTCGTATGGACCAGTGTAAGCAGGCTGGAATGAGCCACGCATCACTTCTTCCCTAAGGAATACGTGACTGCATGTAGCTAGATCTTGGAATACGAAAGCTCTGCGATTTGAGTGGTGTTGGGAGGGAACCGGACGAATATTTTCCGCAAAGGACTTCAACCGAGCCGCGAAATCGGTGATGTCGGTGGTGTAGTACGCAATATCGTGACCGAAGAATTCGCCAGGGAGACGAAGTGGTTCACCGTACACCAACTCAGCTGATGAAGTCTGGAGGTCTTCCTTAAAGGCACTCCTAATGCCTAGCAACACAAGTGGAAGTGATTCGGTCCACTTGGTGTCTGCATGACAGGTAATTGCAGCTTTTAGTTGCCTGTGAAAACGCTCCACCAATCCGTTGCATTGCGGATGATAACTCGTTGTCCTACGGTGATCGTAACCGATGGACTGAGAAAGCTGTTGAAACAGTGCCGATTGGAATTGTCCGCCTCGATCGGTTACGATCTCGGTAGGACAACCATATCGTGCCACCCAACAGGAAATAAACGTTTTGGCCACTGTTTCCGCGGAAATATCGGTAATAGGCACAGCTTCCGGCCATCGCGTAAAGCGATCGACGGCTGTGAGGCAGTACCGATAATTATTGGATGATGGTAGTGGGCCGATTAGGTCTAGATGTACATGTTTGAACCGTGCTGAAGGTAAATCGTGCGTACCTAAAGGTGAGGCAACGTGTCTCGTTACCTTCGAGCGCTGGCATGCCAAACATGACTTAGCCCATTCTCGGCAGTCCCTTCGCATCAGTGGCCAAACAAAACGTTGTGCAACGAGTTTGGCGGTAGCATTTGCACCGGGGTGGCTGAGGGAGTGGAGACTGTTGTAAACTTGCATTCGAAGTTGTTTAGGGACGAAAGGTCTGGGTGTCGGTGTACTGACGTCGCAGTACAGAACGGTACGACTCCCAGGTATATTCGTCTGTGTAAGGCGAAGTGAAGTGTCACCTTTGAGGTGTTCCGCAAGGTCTGGATCTGAACCTTGGAGCTCAGCCATCACTTCAAGGTCAACTGGTACCTGCAGTTCATCGACGCGTGATAGTGTGTCGGCAACCACGTTGTCCTTACCAGCAATAAAAACGATATCGGTGGTGAACTGCGAGATGAAATTAAGGTGTCTATACTGACGTGGTGAGCAGTTACTTTTACGTTCACTGAATGCGTAACAAAGAGGTTTGTGGTCAGTATAGATAGTGAAGTGAGTAGCTTCCAGCATATAGCGGAAGTATTTTATACTCTCGTAAATGGCAAGGAGCTCACGGTCATACGGAGAGTATTTCGTTTGTGACGGGCTTAACTTGCGAGAGAAAAATGCTAATGGCTGCCAGTCTCCATCCTTGAGCTGTTGCAGGACACCACCTATCGCCGTGTCTGAGGCGTCAGTGGCCAATCCTAATTTAGCTTGCGAATCAGGATGAGCTAAAAGTGCTGCATTGCACAGACTCTTCTTGCAGTTTTCGAACGCTTGCGATGATTCTTTAGTCATAACAATCGGATCGGATGCCTTAACCGATCCGGACAGTAAGGCATTCAGGGGTGCTTGAATCTGAGCGGCGTTGGGTAAAAATCGCCTGTAAAAATTTACCATGCCCAAAAATCGTCTGAGTTCTCGGACGGTTTTTGGTAGAGGGAAATCAGACATTGCCTTTACCTTGCTGTCCAGAGGTTTGGTGCCGCTTTCAGAGATTTCGTTGATTTTGGAGTGGCGTCGTGGACGCGTGTCCACGTTACCGGTGGTATCTGAACCACTCGACGCCGACATCCAGGCTGCGAATTGCTCCTTGTCTTCCGTGTTCCTCAGTTTGTTCCGGGGTCACCAGTTTTAGGGGGTGTGCGTGGTAATATTGGTTGAATTAAACCACAAAGATGAATTGCCAAAGTTTATTAGCCACACACAACACACACTATTTTAGTTTTTAGAAGGATAGCAAGACAGGATCAATGTAGCACATAATACATATCATGTAATTAATCAAAGTAGTAAGTGAACAGTTCACGCGTGGGCAAAACGCGAGTGCGCGTGAGAACGAGTTGTATGTGTCTCTCGTAGCATACGCTGTGATCGACTGCGCGCGCGCGATGCGCCTCCGCGTGGCTTCACATTCCACAATTAACTTAAATGCAAGATTTGCACAAATTCGGAACAACGCATATCGCGCGGGTTTGCTTGCCGAATTATTGTTTGTTTACATTTGGTTAGAAATTATTTATTTGTGTTATGAATGTTATGTTACTGGGATATGAATGTGTGATGTATGTAAGTGGTTTTTAATATATTACTGTGTGTAAATAAAATATAATTATAATGTATGTTTAAGTGGAGGTCACCTACAATGAGTAACAAATTAAAAATAATTAAGTGTGCTTCTATTGCTTTTAATATTTTTTCTCTATTATTCATTGCCACTACAGGCGTCAAAGAGTAAGAAGTCAAAGAAAGCCGACTTCATTCCGTACCGTGACTCGGTGCTGACCTGGCTGCTGCGAGAGAACCTCGGTGGCAACTCCAAGACGGCCATGATAGCGGCCATATCACCAGCTGACATCAACTTCGATGAAACGCTTAGTACGCTCAGGTGTGACACACTTACTGTACATACTTTGACATTCTTTGACACTATTATACGAATCCATTGGTCCAATCCAAAAATAATTAGTTACATGGTATATCTAATTTCAAAATTGTACAAAAATAATGAAAATTTTAGTTGTTCAAACACTTTATTGTTGACACTAACTGTCGCACTCAGAGTTACTAATATTTCCTTAAGGTGTATAATGTGTTATTATTTACATATAATGTTGATAAAATCAAGCCATCAATTAAATAATTAATAGATGTTGTTATTGACTGCAGTATATCGCATAATATGTTAATTAACGGTGACAAAACAAAAGTTAAACACTACTATCGGAGACAAGAATATTCTTTTTTAGTAATGTTCCTGCTTGTAATAGTTTATCTAATTCTTCATCATCGTATTCTTACTCACAGATACGCAGACAGAGCTAAACAGATCGTCTGCAAGGCCATTGTCAACGAAGACGCCAATGCTAAACTCATTCGAGAGCTCAAGGAAGAGATACTCAAACTGCGAGAGTTACTCAAAGCAGAAGGCATTGAAGTGGAAGAAGGTAAGTTAGAAGGCGTGGTCGTGTGTGTGTTGTGTGTTGATTGGTAGATGGAGTAAAGTGTCACGGGTGGATTGGCTACGGTTTGTGTCAGAATTGGGTTTGTGACAATTTCGTAGGTTTTGTTTGAAAGTTCAGAAAGTAACTATTCCTTTTTTAAACGAGTGAAGTTATGCATCTAAAATACGGTTCGGAATCAGGAAGAATTTGTACTAGTTGTCTCTTTTACTGTCTTACGAAGAGCCGTCTCATTGGCTGTCAATGCATTGAGCGTATGAATAATTTTGCAAGAGTGATAGAGACAAGTATAATGAACGAATTCACGTTTTTTTTTGCTACTGAACCGTTATTTGGGTAGGTACTGTAGAAATAGATACATCTGATGGTATAAAACAGTAATTTGTAAATTCAATTTGCGAAGGGTCCTAAGAGGTAAAGGGATTTTTATTATGACGTCACACATTACGTCATCTACCATCAACATGGAGGTGTACCATAGAGATTAGTCGTCATGTGGTCGGATAGTGTTGTCTGCTAGTGTCGGTTTCGCTAGACTGCAGGTTACGAAAACGCCACAATCGTTAAGTTCAAATATCGGCCTTTAAGATATTATTGCTTTAAAACAAGGCCTCTAATTGGCCTATAAGATCTAATAGAGGCATCTGGGTTAATATTCCGGAGAATAGGTGCTTGCTCAAAGCAAGAATGCATTAGTAATGAAATACTTTACTTCTGTTTCCAAATGTCCGCACTAGGACCAGACGGTAGAGTCCTTTATGAAAAGAAAGAACCGCCATCCAGTAAGTAACGACTAACAATGAGGCTTACGCATTTCTGCATATGTACACCCCACCTGTACGCTTGGCCTCTACATTTGGTTCGGTGTTGCCAGACACGAAAATTATACACCTCTGCAAAAATAATTGGCATACTCTGGCAACCCGTCACATTGAGAGAAAATATGCAATTTATTTTGCACCCTGTCCAGAGCTTGTGGCGTTCGTAGGATTTGAATAAAATATATAGTATTTTCCACAAGTATATAAAATTATTATATTTCGTATAATATTTATTGGGGATTGGGTAGGAGTATTTATATGGATTCGCTTATGTATTTTTACACTTGATGTTGGTCATTAGATACATAATAAGTATATAATAGGTTATATTGTTTGTAGATATGTATTTATATGTCGTATTTATGAATGTTTAAAGACTATTATTATATTATAAAATTATCTTGATCATTATCCAATTTTTTTCTACAATAGCAACATTAAAATTTGATATTGATCAAGAAGACGTATAGTGATCGTCCTACAACAAAATATTGGCAACATTATTTTCAAGTAAATAAGTATTTTTTGGTTTAACCATATAACATATTAAAGGCGGTCACAGACGAAATAATTTATTATTATATTTATTAAATATATTATAAAAATATATAGTTATACGAAACGAATATTATTGTATTGCTGAAGTAAAGCTTTGTGCTTGAGAAGCCTTGCATGACTTACCTTAATTTTGTCGATTTTCTTACAATCTCGATGTTTATTTATATTGTTATGCAGTTAAATATTATCCTAGACATATAGAGACTTGATAAGTTATACTTACCTACGAATATTTCGATATTTTGACTAAAAATGGTATCTGTAAGAAAAACTACTATAACATATAACAGCTACTAAAACAACAAAAACAAGAATCAAAATGTGAGTTATCAAAGTTCACTTCATCCCATACTACGATTAGTATTTACCCTTACTAGTAAAGACTATATGGCTGCCCTGAAGCTAGGTACAAACCCAAGAGTAAGCATCTTCAGTCAAATCGCTGATTGGCTCCCAATATTCCGTCGCCATCCTAACCTATCTAATTACAAAACATGCCCATCTAGCTATCTCCGTCTAACCTATGAGTAATCCATCTCGTGTGAATAGGAGAGGAGAACGCTTCGCCTGTCCGTAAGAAGAGTGAAGCCGAAGCGTTATCTCCGAAGTTATCCCGAGCGGCGACAACGATTGCTGAAGAGGCAGTCGACCAATTGCAAGCCTCGGAGAAACTTATTGCGGGTAAGTCTTATAGTCAGGTGTTAAAGGCTATTTTTCATTGCTATTCTTTCATTCTGTGTTTCGACATGAATCAAGACGATAATTATGAAACAAAGTATGCCAAAACACATATTCTGTTTTGGTTTCTTCGTTCAGACTGAATCTGAATAATCTAGTCTGATTTTGATGGGAAAATTACTGACCTGATAGCTTAAGACAAAAGCACCCACTCACTAATCACGTCTTTTTTTATTTATACAATTTTGTGTCCTCTATAGAACTGAACGAGACATGGGAAGAGAAACTCAAGCGCACGGAGCAGATTCGAGTCCAGCGCGAGGCGGTGTTCGCCGAAATGGGCGTGGCCGTGAAAGAGGGCATCACTGTGGGGGTGTACTCGCCGAAGAAGACCCCGCATTTGGTGAACTTGAACGAAGACCCTAACCTGTCCGAGTGTCTCATCTATTACATTAAGGACGGTAAGAATCTTCTGCTAATTTGATCATTTATTGTGCACGAGATATTCTAACGACATTGTTATAATAATCTTGTTTCGCATTAGTTAATTTTATATTTAATCTGCAAAGAAACTAAGAAGTTATTTTTTTAAACAAACTCACTGGGAGTTTCGTAAAAAAATGAGTTTTATCCACCACACCAATCACATCACATTAAAATTGTCATATATCATGTCATCAAAATATGAGCTCCGCTCCGCTTCAATGGATACGCACCCTTAGTATTGGTATTTTTATGTTTCCTTGCACCATCTTTCATTCCAGGCAACGTGAAGGAGATTTTATTTCTTGTCACATTGCTAAACATTATTCTCAATTCTCTAAACCACAGGTGTAACCCGCCTCGGCACGGCCGAAGCGAACGTCCCACAAGACATACAGCTGTCCGGCTCGCACATACTGAGCGAGCATTGCATCTTCGAGAATACCGACGGAGTTATCTGTTTGATACCACACGGTAGCGCCTTGGTGTACGTTAATGGACGAGAGGTGAGTTATATGACACAAAACGTCATCGCTTTAGTGGTTTTGTATGTAGCCCCTATTTTATTCAACTGCTTTATATTGAACTGGAGACCTGTAAAAAGAAATTCATGTTATCTTTGTGTGTGTGGCTTTAATAATGTTAACGTATTTTTTTTCTCTGACACTAAAGCAGAGTTGACACAAAAGATAACTTTCATATTTGTATGTGTGTATTAAATAGCAAGAATACAAACAGTATTTTTATAGATATAGATTATAACTTATATTGTCACTAAAGTGATTACTTAATTTTTTTACAAAATAAGTAAGGCGTTGATTACTTAAGATGTACAAATTAGTACTTATTCCTACCGCTATTGCCACTAACCCGAACCCATCTCATTAGATGACCACTACAAATATAACTCAAAATTATTCCCTCAGATCAACGAGCCAATAATCCTGAAGACTGGTTCGCGTGTGATCCTGGGCAAGAACCACGTGTTCCGGTTCACGCACCCGGGGCAGCCGCGCGACGAGCCCGCCAAGGATAAGGAGCTCAACGATAAGGCCGATACTGGCAATACTGAAGGTAAGGAAATAAGTTTGTTGGAGTAGGTTAGTGACCAACTTTAGTGTCGGAGTTTTTAGACAGCCTTAAAGCCTCCGACTTGGTCTTTCGATTGAAACAACCGGGACCGACAATTTAACGTGCCCTTCGAAGCACGGTAGTGCTTAGATAGAAATGCCGTTATCAGCCACCCAGCCAAGGGCCACCATTTTTTTGCTCGTCTTTGATTGTTCTCTATTAAAACAAACTTTTCCTTTAATCGACATTTTGACAAGTTGTGATAATCTTACCATCAATTCAAATCGTTCCATTTCTTTGTCACAGCTCCAAGTGTCACCGAAAACGTGGATTGGGACTTTGCCCAATGCGAGTTGCTCGAGAAGCAAGGCATTGACTTGAAGGCGGAGATGCAGAAACGACTGCTCGCGCTTGAAGAGCAGTTCCGAAGGGAGAAGGAGCATGCTGACCAGCAGTTTGAGGAGCAGAGGAAGGTGGGTTGACAGATACAACAGTTGTGACACATTTGACACAAGTTGTGACATTTATTTTTTTCCTTTCACACGATTTCACTCCCAACTCAATTAGCGCTAGAATGAAAGTCGGGTTCTTACTTTCATTCTAGCGCTAATTGAGTTATCGTAATTTTCTCGCCTTTGGCGGCATACAATAGTTCAAATCCAAAATTCACTTTACTTTAGACTTATGTAAGCCTATAAGGTATTTACAATATGGGCCTCTGGTATTATTGCGTGTAATAATAACTATCTGAAATAAATGATTATATTGTATTCATATTCAATTTCTTTGTGACAAAACTTTACAATACCACCTACTTAACCACAACACATCTCGTACAGAACTACGAAGCCCGTATAGATGCTCTGCAGCGTCAGGTCGAGGAGCAGAGCGTCACCATGTCCATGTACAGCTCCTACACGCCCGAGGACTTCCACAACGATGAAGACATATTTGGTAAGCGCTGTTGTCATGACATAATCATCATAAATTTAAGAGCAAGGCTCTTGTCGGTGAGTCCGATGCAGACTTCTCCATCTGTTCCTATTCAGTGCAAGTTACTTCATATCACCATGTATAAATTTTGCTCAGTATAAAAGATGATTTTTTTGGATAAAAGTGTTAAGCTTTGAACTTTTGGTAGCAAGCCCCCTTGGTGGCTTGCTACGATGTCACGAAAAAAATGTCACGATGATCGCTGATAGTGATGAGCAGACTTTAAGTATACTAAGTTTAAAGTTCACCACTGGTTAGATGTTAGCACATCATACATGTTTTCTTAAATTAATTTTGATTTGCGTTTTTCAGTTGACCATAACCATAATATAAGGCTGTATAAGTGTGTATGTGGTGTTGTAGTAAACCCCCTGTTCGAGACAGAGTGTTGGTCGGCGCGCGAGGTGGGGCTGGCGGCGTGGGCGTTCCGCAAGTGGAAGTACCACCAGTTCACCTCGCTGCGGGACGACTTGTGGGGGAACGCGATCTTCCTCAAGGTTAGTACTGTACTACTTACATGGAACATCTGGAAATGGTAATAGATTCGAGATGAATGAATTAAGGGGATTGGAAAAGGTTCTAAGATTTCATCTGAATCTTTACTTCTTCTTTACTTCTCCAAGATTGAACTGAACTTAAAGTAAACGAACATATTTGTATAGATTCGATCCATTCAAGAATTTCACTTTTAAATACTTAATCATATATTTATCACATATTCTGCCTTATATTTATTATCTATCGAACTCAACCATCAATCCACTAACCTATCTCTCAACAGGAAGCAAACGCCATCTCGGTAGAGCTACGCAAGAAAGTTCAGTTCCAGTTCACGCTCCTGACCGACACTCCATACTCGCCTCTGCCGGGCGAGCTGGCTCCGAGAGACGACGCCGACGACGAGTACAGGCCGTCCGCTCCCACTGTAGTAGCCGTAGAGGTTACTGACACTAAGAACGGAGCCACGCATTACTGGACACTCGAGAAGTTGCGGTAAGTGAACTAATGAATGAGATAGATGATAATGGAGAAGCATGTTAGAAAAAGATGCTAGAGTGGTTAGAGAAAGAGAGATGTATGTGCTAGACAGAGATAAATATGTTTTAGTGAGTATTTCCGTTGTTTGATTTAAAGGAATTATTAATGAGATTTGTTAGTTGCTAGATTAAATGAGATAAGTGATGACAGGAAAGACTTACATAATCATTTCAACTATGAGGTTTTCAAGATGTTTGTTATAATTATATTTTAAATCGGTCAAACTGTCATAGCCATCTAAAAACTAGGAGTATAGATGACATGGCTTATCTATATAAAAGGCAAACCTGACTGACATAGCCGAAACTACTGTACCTAGAAACTTGAAAATAAGTACAGAGTTTCCTTTCATGATGTAAGTGAGCAATAAGAAAGGATTTTGCAAAATTTAACCCTTAACAGGGGGTGGCACTTTCACCCGAGGGTGGCCGCTGTTTGTCTAGAAATAGGCTATAATTAACTTTCCTCATAATACCTAATACCTATATTTTAGTTTGTTATTCAGTTATACCACTATTGACACAAAAGAGTGACATACACTCGTTTTGGTTATTTTTTTTTTATTTGCATTTTGTTCCGTCCAGATTTCTATTGTTTAAGTTACCTTCTGTTTACTTCACGTTTTTAAAACACTTTATGAAACTGGGATGTCATTTTGCTGGTGCAATGTTGGTTAAGAATTTTGAATATTGGCGATAGATAAAACAGAATTTTGTAAGGAAACAGATTCGATTTTAAATTGTGTAGATTTTATTTGATTATTGTTACGGTAAGTACATAATATAGGTTTCAATGTTTAGTGGCAATGTCCTGACATTTCAATAGAGCTTATTTTATTTTGCCGCTTTTTATCATTAATTTTAATCGTGCTACTGAACTTTTTTTATTGAAATAAGGAATTTTTGAAGCAAATGATAAGAATATATATTTTTTTCTATAAATTGCACGTTTTATTCAAATTACTATGTATTTATATTATAAATATTTGTATATGAATTCTAGTAGTAGTTATAGAAACTAGAAAGTGTTTGTTCTAGTCATTTGCTATTATCTCCAAGAGGACATGTCTTAGACAAACCATTTTATATTTATTATATTATACACTGTCTTTAGATTCAATATCAAATAACTGCATTACAACATTAGGGTCATTAGGCTATATTTAGTATGAGCTACAATTTTCAAATCTTTGGTTTACATCGTCATTAAGTGATATTGTGTGTTTCTTTCCTAGTATAATAGCTAAGGAATATAAATTATGCTACGAGTACTAGAACAAAGTGCATTTATTAAGGGTAATACAATATATCCCCAAAGGGAGTAAAAGAGAGCTACCTTCTTATCTCTTTCGACTATAGTCTCAAATAAGGTTTTTTGTTACGACAACATTACCTGCTTTATCTTAACAAGAACTTTAAGTTTTCGCCCTTAAGAAACATATCCCCCTACCAAAAAAGGAGCAGAGACATGTCCCCTTAACCTAAGAGGTAAGCTAGGGCAGGGAGGGTATAGCGAATGTGTTGTCGTAGCCACCGGCTGGAGTTGATGCGTCAGATATACAACATGAACGAGGCGGGGGGCGAGGAGGAGCCCCCGCTGCAGCTGATGCCCCCGCCCGGCTCTGCCTCCGCCCCCGCGCCCCCGCAGGACATACTGCACTGTATCTCGGCGTGCGCGCAACAAACGAGACTCTCGCTGGCTAACCTGCTGCCCTCGAGGTTTGTTGGCCTCGTGAGCTGCTGTGCCGACCCCATTTGATTGGAAACAAACTTGAACATTAAATTTAACCCGCGGATATTTAACTTATATCCAAAATACTGAAAAGTTATTTAAGCAAAAGCCCAATATCTAACAAAAATGTGGACATGGGTGTCAAATACATAGCCACGATTGTAAAAATGTTGACTTTGTTATTAACTCACATCCTAATTTAATTGGCATTTGAGTATTTGGAGCTTGCTTATTTAAAAGTCCTTATTAAATAAAAAGTCAAATAATTATGTCTATACTTCGAATCTATCACATCGGACTCTGAACTTAGTTGGTACTAAAATATGATTTAAACAAACTCTTATACAAATAAGGCATATTCAACGAAGCTATCAAAAATAAATGTCACATTTAGGCGATATTTGCTTATCTTAATGTCGTTCTGTCAACCACCAATACATGTGTAAATTATATACATTATCAATATATCAATATATGTATTATAAAGACAGTCAGACCATAGAAAATGACGAGCACTTTAGTACTTTGTCACATCATAAAAATTTTATATTATTATCGAGATGTTAGCAGGTATTATCGAAGTTTAAATTTGACAAGGTCCTAAATCTGCTCAACATTTTCATGGACCTACTCTACATGTAAGCAAATATCTCCTAAAAATGACTACCGATTGATCACATATGGGGTCGGTACGGTTTTTTAGGTTGCACTAAACAAATGAGCAGACAAAAGGTATCTTAATATTAGAGCAATAAATGTCTGCCTACACAAACTATCACTAATAGGGAAAAGAGAAAAAGCTTTATAATGTAAAATAATATCTGATGGAAATATAGCTTAGGGATTACAATTGGATTAGTCTTATTCTACTGCACTTAATTGCTTTGTATTGTATATTTTAGTTAGTAGCTTTCAATGTGCTAGGCTTTATGTATATTTTGATGTAATTATAGTTTTGTTCTTTAAAAGCTGATTTTATCTATAAAATGTCCATCACAGTTGACATTTTTGCTTAAAAAAATTTCATTTATAAGGCTTCAACTAAAGTTATCTAATATGTTGGATAAAATTGGCTCTTAAAGTATTTATTTTATAATTTCTAGCTTTTAGATTTATCTGTATTGATTACAAATATTTACTATATTTATTTTATGTCTCTAGTCTTTTGTAAAAATGCATGACATTCTGTATGTAATACATAACATAGCAGTTACACTATTAAAAGCTATATGTCCGAATGCGCAAACGGTGATCAAATTAGAGAAGCTCCCAAACTTCATACAATTTTGACAACCAGTTGTCAAGAATGTATGGAATCCAAATCCAAATTGCCTCAAATGGTTTTTGACTAATATTTGTATATTCGGGGGTAAATGTATTTTTGTTTGCATTCTCTCACTAACTCAATTGACACTAACCTTTCCGCTTCGTACCCAAAAAACTGCGTGCTTACGGCAATATACCTTCATATATTTGCATACACGGTGTGTCGTAATTTGTGGGCATTAAGGAGAAAATGTCATAATGACATTTCAATAAAAATTCAGGAATTATGTTGAGATCTTTCAGTGCATAATTTAAGACACATTCACGTCGATCACTTACTTCACTTAGTGGTGGATCCAGGACATTTTAGATCCAATCAAGGGGATAATCAGAGGAAGGGAGAAGGGGGACCCTGGTGTGGATAGATTATGGGAGGACTCAGATGATTGTGTTCTTGAGCTCTCTCTGAGATCTCTCTCCCCTTTTTATGGGAGGGATTTTTAGGGGTTTGAACCTCTTTCCCCCTTCAGGAACCGCCACTGCCCACTAATATCCACTCATTACGCCACACCTTGTATACAATACTCTGAAAACTTCCTACTTAACATAATCCCATCTTAGTCCATCGAAATGTTACATTTTTTAGGTCTAACCTTGCGTTTTTTAGAGGACGCAATTTTATTTTTTTGATGTGTAGGGGGGGTCAGTGTAAAGCTAAAAACAAGTTTGTGGGGTCGCCACCCTTGTCCCACGGCCGCCATCTTGAAAATAGGGGTTGAAATGGTTTTTACGATATATCTCTTAAACTATTAATTTTATTTAAAAAAATTGTTAACAGTTTTGTTGCAAATTAAATTCTCTACAACTTTGGTCCACTAACTTTTTGTCGTAGAACTATAAATAAAAAGTTATAAGCGAAAATGTTCAGAAATTCGAGAAAAAAAAATATATTTTTCGATGTAACTTTTTTTTTAAACATTTTACGAGAAAATGATATCAGACTATTTTTGTAGATCGTTTTTTGAGGAACAACTTTTATAAACAATTTTTTTTCATTAAGTCAATAGCTAAGGTTTTACAGCGCTCCGAAGTGAGTACAACTATACCTTTATTATACAAGCCCGTTGGCACAGTGGCAGTGAGAGCGCTTACTGTGTCGGGGGTTGTGGGTTCGATTCCCGCCCGGAGTCAAAAATATGTGCAGACATAGTTGTTGGCGACGATGTCTGGGTGTTAATTATATATATTATATTCTTATAAAATATTTGTGTATGTATAAGTAGTGTAATTAGATTCCATAATACAAGCTTGGAGCTTACTTTGGGTCTAATTAACCGTGTGTGAATCTGTCCAGGTATATTTATTTATTATTATTTATTTATACGTGTGTACTAATAATGTGTCATCAGTTATTGTTTTTTTTAATTTATTTTGTTTTTTAAATTTTTTTAATTATAAATTTTACAATATTATTAATAATTAATTATATACTCTTTTCCCCACCACCCACGAGCTAGAGTCTGGAGGCGCGTTTTTTTACGTGGTATCCCTAATAGGCATAATCCACGGTGATTTTCTAAATTAGAACTACTCCGTCCTCAGTCTTTTCGATGGACCAGGCTGCGGCTCAGCATCTGATCGGCTTTCTGAATTAAATATCAGTGGGAGAACTGGAGAAGGAAAGGGTGTTAATGTCGGCGTCGGGGTGTAATAGTTTTTTATATACACAGCTCGTTTTCATACTTTCCGAGTCTACCATCAGGTCCAGTCGTGGCTTAGTAATTATAATGATCTTGAAGACTGGGGCTGGAAAAAATGTGGAAAATTATTAATGCCAGTGCAGAACTCTAAACCTCCAGCACCCCCTGAGCTTCTAAAATTGATCTTTTGCAAATGCAAAGGAAACTGTGGAGCAATGTGTGGATGTCGAAAAGCAGGGCTGAAATGTTCTGCAGTGTGCTTCCATTGTTCTGGAGAGACTTGCAGCAACGTAATGGAACTCTCAGAATTAATAAATGAAAATGACTTTGATGATGAACCGCCGACATTAACACCCTTTCCTTCTCCAGTTCTCCCAATGATATTTAATTCAGAAAGCCGATCAGATGCTGAGCCGCAGCCTGATCCATCGAAAAGACTGAGGACGGAGTAGTTCTAATTTAGAAAATCACCGTGGATTATGCCTATTGGGGATATCACGTAAAAAAACGCGCCTCCAGACTCTAGCTCGTGGGTGGTGGGGAAAAGAGTATATAATTAATTATTAATAATATTGTAAAATTTATAATTAAAAAAATTTAAAAAACAAAATAAATTAAAAAAAACAATAACTGATGACACATTATTAGTACACACGTATAAATAAATAATAATAAATAAATATACCTGGACAGATTCACACACGGTTAATTAGACCCAAAGTAAGCTCCAAGCTTGTATTATAGAATCTAATTACACTACTTATACATACACAAATATTTTATAAGAATATAATATATATAATTAACACCCAGACATCGTCGCCAACAACTATGTCTGCACATATTTTTGACTCCGGGCGGGAATCGAACCCACAACCCCCGACACAGTAAGCGCTCTCACTGCCACTGTGCCAACGGGCTTGTATAATAAAGGTATAGTTGTACTCACTTCGGAGCGCTGTAAAACCTTAGCTATTGACTTAATGAAAAAAATTTGTTTATAAAAGTTGTTCCTCAAAAAACGATCTACAAAAATAGTCTGATATCATTTTCTCGTAAAATGTTTAAAAAAAAAGTTACATCGAAAAATATATTTTTTTTTCTCGAATTTCTGAACATTTTCGCTTATAACTTTTTATTTATAGTTCTACGACAAAAAGTTAGTGGACCAAAGTTGTAGAGAATTTAATTTGCAACAAAACTGTTAACAATTTTTTTAAATAAAATTAATAGTTTAAGAGATATATCGTAAAAACCATTTCAACCCCTATTTTCAAGATGGCGGCCGTGGGACAAGGGTGGCGACCCCACAAACTTGTTTTTAGCTTTACACTGACCCCCCCTACACATCAAAAAAATAAAATTGCGTCCTCTAAAAAACGCAACCCCAAATGTAACTTTTCGATGGACTATCTTCCAGACAACGCCTGGAGCTGATGCGTGAGATGTATCACAATGAGGCGGAGCTGTCGCCGACGTCGCCCGACCACAACATCGACTCGGTCACCGGCGGCGATCCGTTCTACGACCGATTCCCGTGGTTCCGTCTTGTTGGACGGTGAGTTTGTTTGTCATATACGAGGAGGAAGTGGTGTAACCCGTTGTCATATGTGAGCGATTCGATGTGAAGTAAAGTAGCTAAAAGTGATAGAGCGTGTCACATGGAGCGGAATTGTCTCAGTGACAGTGATTTAGCATTTCAAGACGTTCTGTAAGACATTTTACTCCAAATGGTGTAGAATAAAGATGTGTTAGAAGACTAGATTGTTTTTTAGGAAAATATGCACTAATAGTGATGCACATTAAATATCGCTCTGCATATCATAGACAAAAACACACTCTCAAAAATAATCACATGGGTAAAATGAAATATCAAACTGACAGTTGTCAAAAACCGTCAACATAATCTGTGGCCATTTGTCAACAGGAGCTTCGTATACCTGTCGAACCTGCTGTACCCGGTTCCTCTCATTCACAAAGTGGCTATAGTGAACGAGAAAGGAGACGTGAAGGGCTACCTCCGTGTGGCCGTGCAGGCAGTCATTGATGCTGAGAAGAGTGAGTTTTGATAGGGATTTTATAATACAGTTTGTCTCAAAAAAATATCTTATGAGCATGATGGTGTGTTTTGGAAGAATATCAGTAAATAACCGAAGAAATATTACTTATTTTATTAGTTTTTCATTACACTTTAAACTGAGTTTTTTAGAGAATAATGTATATTGTTAAAGTTTTCGTTGATCTGGCTTTTAAGGATACACTGACTCATGAACGTCTATTTTATCTTTTTATAAAATACATTTTATTAATTAATTTCTAGTAATATCATTTAAAAACGCACCTAAAAGGATTCTTAGTCCAATATTTTTGCACAGATCCTATCGTTTTCTTCTTCTCTTGAACTCTTTTCAACACGACTCTCACCTTTCTCTAGATAACGCTGAATTTGCAGCTGGTGTGAAGCAATCGGCTAAGATATCGTTCGACGACGACATAGCGCCCGCGCGCCGCGTTAAGGCCATAACTAACGTTGAGAAGAACAACGCTATCAACTTGGAGTCGGATAGAATCACTGAGGTCGCTGATTCTAATATTAAAATTGAAGGTGAGATACAGGATTTATTTCATAGTAAAATTCACCTGATGGAGCACTGTCTTTAGAAAAGAAAGCCAGTTTAGTAATTTTGTGTTCGCTAAACTAAAAAAAATAGAAATGCAATTTGCTTGGTAAAGTTGCACACTTTCCAATCCATGTATCTATATGATACGATGTAATTTGCTTGCTGCGCAGTATTACTCTGTCTATCTATTTCGTCGGAGCTAATATGAAGTTTACTAGTTTATACCATTTGCTAGAACATCGTATACCAACTTTTATTTTTGGGTAGCATTTTGATTCTTCCCAAACTGACCCCCTTTTAAAACCCCTAGAACTGGGTGTTGGCGAGTGCGACGCTGACAGTGGGCGCGGCGACAGCTCGCTGGCCTCAGAGCTTAAGGAGGAGGAGCTTCCGGAGCACCTGACGCTCGGCAAGGAGTTCACCTTCCGCGTCACCGTGCTGCAGGCGCACAGCGTCGCCACAGACTACGCTGACGTCTTCTGTCAGTTCAAGTAAGTGGGGTGGAATAGGGAAGGGTTAAAGTGGTTAGGGAATATTGATAATAAAAAATAATTATATTTTGACCGTCACATATAAAATACAATATGAGTTTTTTTTTAATACTTTGACGACAGACATTTAGACACAAGTGGGTGTTCATATTCATATTCATTTCTTTTACGAATAGAGGTACAATAAAGGTGTTACATTAGCACGCTACGTCGAAATTTGCGATAAACGAAGCATGCTGTGAAATTCTAAAGTAAAAACTTTCTAAGCTTAAATTACACGTTGTATTATTTATTAATATTTATATTTTGTTACAGCTTCCTACACCGCAACGAAGACGCGTTCTCGACCGAGCCTGTGAAAAATACAGGAAAAAATACACCTCTTGGATTTTATCACGTGCAGAATGTAAGTAAAGATTTGACACAATATTTAACAACCAAACAAATCTTAGTCCAAATCTATTCAGATTTTTTTTTAATAAAGTGTGTTCATTGATTTTCTTAACATGTTTTATGGTCGTTCTCAGAGACGTCAATTAAATCGAGAATTAAGTAATTGACGAAATTTTTCATACCATACAAATAAAAAAATACTGATAAATTCCTTATCCCCTCTTCAGGCATCATTTGACATCATCAGCACAATTTTTACGAAACACTACCATGACTTAGTAAAATTGTGTACTTAATTTTAATAATTGTGTCTATTTTTATTAAAATTTCTTCTTTAATTTCCCAACAGATCACAGTTCCAGTGACGAAATCTTTCGTTGAATATATAAAGACACAACCGATCGTCTTCGAAGTTTTCGGACACTACCAACAACACCCTTTGCACAAGGTATTTTACAAGGTTAAGATGGTTATTTTATATTTACGCTTTAAAAACATTATTTAATATTCGGTCCAATTCGTAATATGCATGATGACAATTAAATTGTTTTCAGACTTTACACAATAAAATATGATCCGAGTCTACAAATAAAAGTGTCATATGTCCAATATTCCCCATAAATGTCCAATGTGCTGTGTCTTAAAAAAAAAAACATGTTTGGTACACTAGCGATGTACGAAATACTTTGATTCTTTATCCTTTTAACCTTTAAGTAATCACGAGGTTATTTAATGTTTATTTTACGTTGCACGTCCACTGTTTCGCAATATCTACGCCGGCCACACAGATCGTTGGCATTTATAATGTAGGTAGGTAAATCCGTTGAATCGCGGGTCGTCCGTGCGGCGTGGTTCGGTGGACGCACATATTTAACACTAGCGGCGCCATGCGGTTTTACCCGCATTGTGACAGGTAGTCTGGTATAGTAGTTATATCTACCGAGCGCCCCTAAGCCATACGTAATTGTACACGTGACTTAGTGTGCATCGTGGCCGTCAGTTCCTGTCAAAATTGTCTGAAGTAGCGACAGCTCAAACCTACCATAGGTTTGAGTACGACGAAATCAATTACATGATTATTCGTAGTGAGGTATATCAAATGAATATATGCAATGATCTTGTGAGGGCACTGATAGTTACGCACACAAAGACGCGTGTTACTACGTGTGACTTATTGTTACTACAAGTATGACGCGACAATTATGGGGCGGGTGCTCGTCACATAATCTTCTATATAAAAATGAATCGCTGAATCTGTTGCTAAGCGCAGAACTTCAGAACGACTGCACCAAATTGGATGATTCTTTTTTTAATGTGTTCCTTATTGTCAGGACAAGGTTTTTATATAAGAAAAATAAGGAATAAAAAACTTGAGAGGTGTCAAGGGACACCCGGATGGAACGCAGTTTATTTATTATCAACAAAAATAATAAACCGCAGGGCACAGCTAGTACAACTATATATTTAACCCTTTGCCCTTAGGAAGCGAAGACGTTAGATTTACGTAAAATAACAGTATTAGTTTAACCGATGGCCGAAAGCGCTCGTGGCGTAGTTAAACCAAGCGATGTCAGTTCATTGCGATTGTTAAACAATGTGCAGCGCGCCCCCTACTTGGACGGGTAGCCGATAGTGGTATTTCTACCTGAGCGCTACCGTGCATCGGAGGACACGTTAAATTGTCGGTCCTATTGTTTCAATCTTTAGACCATGTCGGAGGCCATGAGGCGGTTTAAAAACTCAGACACTAGAGTTGGACCCTAACTAGGGTTGTAAAGCGGTAATATTACATTCGTAAACTTACGTAATATACCATATTTTAAGTAAAATACGAATAAATTACGGTAAATTACGGTAAAATTGGTAAACCTAACCACCACAGAAGCAAATAGAACAAAAGAAAAAGCTGTCAAAGTCAACGTCACACAGACGAGGGGTGCAGTTTGCAGTAGTGTTTACACAGACCAAAGGTTAATAAATAGCTACACTACCTTATTCGTCCGTCAGTCTACCTATTACAGAACGGCAACAACGCAAAATGTTATTGCAAACTGCACTAATCGGCAACATCCTACGCAAAGCTATCAAAGTAAGCTGTCAAAGTCAACGTCACTGACGTTGACTTTGACAGCTTTTTCTTTTGTTCTATTTGCTTCTGTGGTGGTTAGCGTTACCAATTTTACCGTAATTTACCGTAATTTATTCGTATTTTACGAGCGTTTTCGGTAAAATTACGTAATTTTGCAACCCTAACCCTAACCTACTCTACATGAATGAACGCCTATGTCCCGCAGGACGCGAAGCAGGACCTGGTGGTGGCGGCGGCGCGCGGGCCGCCGCGGCGCATGCTGCCGCCGTCCATCCCCATCTCGGCGCCCGTGCGCTCCCCGCGCTGGGGCCCCGCGCCCGCCGCGCCCTGCTGCTCCAGTCACCTGCACTCCAAGCACGACCTGCTCGTCTGGTTCGAGATCTGCGAGCTCGCGCCCAGCGGGGAGTACGTGCCCGCGGTCAGTACACACGACACACGACACATGACACACGATACACTACACCCCTGCTGCTCCAGTCACCTGCACTCCAAGCACGACCTGCTCGTCTGGTTCGAGATCTGCGAGCTCGCGCCCAGCGGGGAGTACGTGCCCGCGGTCAGTACACACGACACACGACACATGACACACGATACACTACACCCCTGCTGCTCCAGTCACCTGCACTCCAAGCACGACCTGCTCGTCTGGTTCGAGATCTGCGAGCTCGCGCCCAGCGGGGAGTACGTGCCCGCGGTCAGTACACACGACACACGACACATGACACACGATACACTACACCCCTGCTGCTCCAGTCACCTGCACTCCAAGCACGACCTGCTCGTCTGGTTCGAGATCTGCGAGCTCGCGCCCAGCGGGGAGTACGTGCCCGCGGTCAGTACACACGACACACGACACATGACACACGATACACTACACCCCTGCTGCTCCAGTCACCTGCACTCCAAGCACGACCTGCTCGTCTGGTTCGAGATCTGCGAGCTCGCGCCCAGCGGGGAGTACGTGCCCGCGGTCAGTACACACGACACACGACACATGACACACGATACACTACACCCCTGCTGCTCCAGTCACCTGCACTCCAAGCACGACCTGCTCGTCTGGTTCGAGATCTGCGAGCTCGCGCCCAGCGGGGAGTACGTGCCCGCGGTCAATACACACGACACACGACACATGACACACGACACACTACACACGACACACGACATACGATACACGATACACGACACACACAAAAATTATACAAACAATATTACACTATGGATTTATAAAGAGAAATACAAGGTGAAACAGATGTGCACATGAATTAAAAATAGTAGAAAATTTAATTACGAATACTTTTTTAAATTTTTTAAAAACACTTCATATACAAAATTTTATGACGAAGCTTTTCTCTGAAACAAGTTCCGGCTACGCACATTTTGATGAAGAACCTTTTACCTCAATTTAAGACTTCAAATATGTCTGTGAAGTCACATTTTGTTTATCTCTATTTTCAATGTCTAACTTCTCTGGAACTGTTCAGTGTCTAACTTCTCTCTCTGGTGGTGTTTGATGACACTTATCTCTACTTTCAACGTGTACGATGTGTGTAGGTGGTGGAGCACAGCGACGAGCTGCCATGCCGCGGGCTGTTCGTGCTGCACCAGGGCATCCAGCGCCGCATCCGCATCACCATCCTGCACGAGCCCTCCGCAGACCTGCAGTGGACCGACGTGCGGGAACTCGTCGTCGGTATGTGCCAGCACGACCACACGCCACTCTACTGCACTAACAGTACATACAGTATACAATATACACACTATACTCTACTGTATGTAATGTTAGTACAGTGAAGTATACACAGTTTTTTTAGACAAATTTCTGTATATCTACATGAAACGTCAAAACTTTTTTACTCTCAAGCGGACTAAATGCAAATGGATGAATTGAAAATGTGTCAATCAAGTCAACGTCATTAAATATCCATCCATTCTTAACAGAGCAAATAGAATGAAACCATTCGAATTGAAGGAATGAATCCGGTGTTGCAACGTCAAATTATCATTCAATATATTACTGGTAACATCGGTTTCTCTACTAAATCTCGGGAAGAGTAGAGATATATGTCTTCGTTTCTATGCTTGCCGGGTTGGTGAAATTTTTATTTGGAACCTGCTACTAAAAACATAAGGAATAACGAAAAAAATATATCTTTTGTTTGTTTGTCAGGCCGTATCCGCAACGCGCCCGAGGCGAACGAGGACGCGTCTGAAGGTGACGAGGACGGCGCGTTGTCTCTCGGACTATTCCCAGGCGAGAGGCCGACTCTCGATGATAGGGCTGTATTCAGGTAAGAGAGAGTATGACATGGGCAAATACTTTTTGAACTGCAGATGGTATAACGAAGTCAGGAACGGAGGGATAAGGGACATATACAAATAAATAAAAAAGTGTTAGCCTGTAATGACCCACTACTGGGCAAAGGCCGCTCATCTCACTGAAGTTATCAGTACAGTGGTATATACAAATAACATATTCTAAAATGAAAACTGTTTTATCCATTTTAGAACGTATCCTTGCTACTAGTAAGTTGTAATTTGGTCGGTCAGGTTCGAGGCGGCGTGGGACAGCAGCCTGCACGGCTCGCCGCTGCTGAACCGGGTGAGCACCAACGGGGAGGTCGTCTACATCACGCTCAGCGCCTACCTCGAGGTACGTCACTCATAATAAGCGGCTCCTAGTATCACCCTCGGAGCAGTCCACAAGGCCCAAACTAAGCTCTAAGCTTGTAATATTTAATCTAACTCACTGATACTAATACATATACATACACAAATACTTTTTAAGAATATAAAATTGACACCTGGACGTCGTCGCCAACAATTATGTCTTCACATATATTATTGTTGACTCCGGGCGGGAATCGAACCTGCAACCCCCGACACAATAAGTCCTCTCACTGCCACTGTGCCACAACGGGTGTGTCAAAAATGCTGTAATGCTGTAATTAAGATACAGTCAACTACTAGATATTAACAAAGATTTACCATTAGTGTCTAAATACACTATGCCGAAAATACGCGACCGAAGTTCGCCGTGATTAAGCCTGCAATGTACTTTCAATTACTGATGACACACTATACCGAAATTACGTCGCGTTATAGCGTACAGTGTAAGTTCGGCAGCGATTCGAAGCTTAGCACACATTATACGCGACGCGACGGAAGTTCGGTTCGAAGTTCGGTGAGCCATGCGACGATATGTCAAGCATACATAGAGTTCAGGCCATAAACCATAGACATAAGAGTTTTAAAAAATATAGCGTATTTTCGGCATAGTGTGTTTAGACACTTAATATACTATCCAGAACCAATTTTTTTTTCATACTATGTTAAAATATTGTTCCGGACAGGTGGAGAACTGCGCCCGGCCGGCGATCATCACGAAGGACCTGTCGGTGGTGGTGGTGGGGCGGTCGGGCGGCGGGCGCTCGCTGCGCCGCGCGCTGTTCGGCTCGCGGGCCGCGCGCGCCGACCGGCTGACGGGCGTCTACGAGCTGGCGCTGCACCGCGCGCTCGAGCCGGGTAAGGGAGTCAACTAACGGGTAACCGGGTATGGTGATATAACAAACGGCTTCCGTTATTTAGGATAGTGGGCCTTCGTAACTGGTTTCTAATATTGGGTAGCTTGTAACTACATGTTTGAAATAGGATTTAGAATCGAACTTCTGTTATAGTTTAAACATTTTATGAAGGAAAATAGTGAGGTGAATGTGATTTAAAAATAAGTCTATTTTACCAGTCAGAAATTAATCATAGTAACTTGTGTGATATCTTTGCTACGAAGTAGTTTGATGGTAAAGTATTGAATATTTTTCATTATACTGGTTTTTTGTTTAAATTTACATAAGTAAAATAATTTATAATTAGTAAGAGATGTTGGCTGTGTTCTTACAGCCGGGTTAAACCTAGAACAACTACGGACTACTATCATTATTATAGTGTAGGTTGATGGCTAGGTGGAGTAGTGTAGGTTAGAGTGTAGTGTCGTGTCGTTCACGGAGTTCGTTGTGTCGCAGGCGTGCAGCGGCGCCAGCGGCGCGTGCTGGACACGTCGGGCACGTACGTGCGCGGCGAGGAGAACCTGCACGGCTGGCGCCCGCGCGGGGACTCGCTCATCTTCGACCACCAGGTGCATACATACACACTCATACACACTCATACACACTGATACAGCGGCGCGTGCTGGACACGTCGGGCACGTACGTGCGCGGCGAGGAGAACCTGCACGGCTGGCGCCCGCGCGGGGACTCGCTCATCTTCGACCACCAGGTGCATACATACACACTCATACACACTCATACACACTGATACAGCGGCGCGTGCTGGACACGTCGGGCACGTACGTGCGCGGCGAGGAGAACCTGCACGGCTGGCGCCCGCGCGGGGACTCGCTCATCTTCGACCACCAGGTGCATACATACACACTCATACACACTCATACACACTGATACAGCGGCGCGTGCTGGACACGTCGGGCACGTACGTGCGCGGCGAGGAGAACCTGCACGGCTGGCGCCCGCGCGGGGACTCGCTCATCTTCGACCACCAGGTGCATACATACACACTCATACACACTCATACACACTGATACAGCGGCGCGTGCTGGACACGTCGGGCACGTACGTGCGCGGCGAGGAGAACCTGCACGGCTGGCGCCCGCGCGGGGACTCGCTCATCTTCGACCACCAGGTGCATACATACACACTCATACACACTCATACACACTGATACAGCGGCGCGTGCTGGACACGTCGGGCACGTACGTGCGCGGCGAGGAGAACCTGCACGGCTGGCGCCCGCGCGGGGACTCGCTCATCTTCGACCACCAGGTGCATACATACACACTCATACACACTCATACACACTGATACAGCGGCGCGTGCTGGACACGTCGGGCACGTACGTGCGCGGCGAGGAGAACCTGCACGGCTGGCGCCCGCGCGGGGACTCGCTCATCTTCGACCACCAGGTGCATACATACACACTCATACACACTCATACACACTCATACACACTCATACACACTGATACAGCGGCGCGTGCTGGACACGTCGGGCACGTACGTGCGCGGCGAGGAGAACCTGCACGGCTGGCGCCCGCGCGGGGACTCGCTCATCTTCGACCACCAGGTGCATACATACACACTCATACACACTCATACACACTGATACAGCGGCGCGTGCTGGACACGTCGGGCACGTACGTGCGCGGCGAGGAGAACCTGCACGGCTGGCGCCCGCGCGGGGACTCGCTCATCTTCGACCACCAGGTGCATACATACACACTCATACACACTCATACACACTCATACACACTCATACACACTCATACACACTCATACACACTGATACAGCGGCGCGTGCTGGACACGTCGGGCACGTACGTGCGCGGCGAGGAGAACCTGCACGGCTGGCGCCCGCGCGGGGACTCGCTCATCTTCGACCACCAGGTGCATACATACACACTCATACACACTCATACACACTCATACACACTCATACACACTCATACACACTCATACACACTCATACACACACTCATGAGTACACAGGCATACACACACATATCATATTCCATAAAGACTAAGGGAACGATGACACACATATCGCCAATTTGCCAGGTTATTCAAGACTAAGAATATATGTAAAACTTGTATGACATTGTTCAATGGTTCTTTTTACAGAAAATTGAAAATTGACATGTCTATACAATTTCACAAAAAAAAAATCAGTGACTCGTTTCTAACCTTCGTTGATTCACGTAATTTCTCCCAGTTTCAACACATTAAACCACAATGCAGCAATATGTCATATTATAATCCTACATTACTTGTGTCCTGTAGTGGGAGTTGGAAAAGATGACCCGTCTGGAACAAGTGGGGCGCACGCGACACCTGCTGGCGCTGCGCGAGCGGCTGCGCCACGGACACGACACCACCGTCGCGCCCAACGACTTCACCAAGACGGAGAAGGTACGATAAAATTGATTGGAATCTGATCATATAAATTCCTCTAGTGACAAAACGGAGAAGGTAGCTGAAATTCCGTCGAGTGTATCTGATTATTTTGCCTCTAATGATAAAATGGAGAATGTAGGTTAAAGTGAATCTTGAGTCGAATATGATCATATACGAGTATATACGTCTTTAGTGACAAACCGAGAAGCTTAAAATTACCTCAAGTCAAATCGAATCCTTCGCATCCTATGTATATTCAGCGTGCATCTCGGAATCGAGGCCAAAAGAACCAATTAAATTCGTTTAAGAATGTTCTAAGAATGTTCTCTCAAGAATGAATCTGAAAAATAGATAATGAATCTCTCATAGTAAAACTTATTAAGAACTTACATAATTATTAAGATATATTTATAGATAGAACAACCAGTAGCTACTCCACCGTTTGCGCCAAACTAATTTGGTCTAAATTCATCTTAAGATACTTAACCAACCAAAAACCTTACCTAACGTTATCGTGTATGTATAGGAGGTATCAAACATGGCGGCCAAAGCGGCGGGCGAGTGCCTGTCGCGCGACGACGGACTGTACGAGCCGTGGGACATGACGCCGCGCGAGCGGGAACTCGCGCAGAAGTACATCAAGCTTATACAGGGTCAGTCTCGCACTTAAACATACACACCAAACTGATATTATGTTAGGAAAACTTCATATTTAATTTTTTATTCGAAAACTCACATACACGTTTTAAAATGTAACTTTTATATCAGTGTATGTACTCAGTTATATTTTAAGACATACAGAAATGTTGTTGAATATATTGATGAATGTTAAATTATGAAAATAATGTAGTTGGATTATGGAAAAATGGCATGGATACAGTTAAGTTAAATCCCTAAAAGTACAGATACGTTGTTGTCGTTGAAATGGAAAAAGCATTTTGTGTCTGAGGTTTTTTCTGTATCTATGCGTAGTGACGTAGGCATGAAAGTATTACATACAGATAGTTACACATACAATTCACTTTTATATTCAATTTACCTGAAGCTCCACACACACTCAGACAAGACTATACCTCTACTTAGGCAAGTTTTAATCAACAATTGTGTTCGCAGGGCGAATAGGCAGCGTGGGCACCAAGTCGGAGGTGGAGACGGCCGTGTCGCCCGCCACGCCCGTGGACGAGGGCGTCTCCGCAGACATCTCCACGCCCAGCCTGCTCTCCTCCATACACAGCGCCAGCAGCTTCGAGTCAGTATCGACACACTACTTGTAGATATATAGATATGAACTGGTGTTAATATAGTTGTTTAACTTGACTATGAGAGAGAAATATGTGTGATGTAATTTGGTCACATTGCACATTTGGCTGCCCTAAAATAGTGTATTCCCATATGGTTAAAGGTTTTGCTGTATTTTTAGAATTAACTGTTCTTTAACCACGTAACCAATGATTCCATTCGTTAAACAAGTGAGGCAAACCACAACCGTCTCGAGTGCGAGCGGAAAACCTGCCGAGGCGTCTTTGAGTATCGACAAAAGCCGAGAACGAGGCACGCCTCTGACAGAGGATTTGGTCGAGGAGCGTGTATCTGATTGGTTGTGTGGGCAGGCTGTGCTCGCCCGGGGCGGGCGCGGGCGCGGGCGCGGGCCCGGGCGCGGGCGGCGCGTGGGGCGGCGGCGGCGCGCTCTACGTGCCCGAGTGCGAGGAGGTGCGCGTGTCGGCCGCCGTGGCGCGCCGCGGCCACCTCAACGTGCTGCAGCACGGCACGCACGGCTGGAAGAAGAGGTGGCTGGTGCGTACACGCCTATTATATCATTCAATACGATCCATATGCAAAGCTTCCCCTCAATGAAAAAAGCATCATGCCCCGATGTGTCTTGATTCTCAATAGACTGTAAAGTGACTAGATCTCACGTCCCTAACATAAAAAATTTACCATATCGCAGAGTAACTTGATGACAAAATGATATTACTTTACATTTGCCAATGTCATTTGTCTGCCGGCATGGCCTTCATGTCATCATGTCTGTTTAAAAGAGTAGCACCTCCCCGCGGTTTTACCCGCGTTGTGCCCGTTCCAGTGGGAATTTCGAGATGAAAAATAACAAATAACCTTCCCCTTGAATATAGCTACCCAACACAAAAATAATTATGGTAATCGGACTGGCAATTCCCGAGATTAGCGCTTACGAACAAACATACAAAGCTAGAGACTGAGTGATATGTTGCCTGTGGGCGCGCTAGGTGGTGCGGCGGCCGTACGTGTTCATCTACCGCGACGAGCGCGACCCCATCGAGCGCGCCGTCATCAACCTCGCCAACGCGCACGTCGAGTACTCCGAGCACCAGGAACAGATGGTGCGGATGCCCAACACCTTCAGGTAAATCATATATATACTCGTAATGTGGTCATATAATGTGGAACTTATTCATATACGATATTTAACTTAAACACTGTTTTAAAGTGTTTTGTCTCTTTCACTCTTTGGCAAATAGCGTATGTCGGAAAGGGACAAACCATTTGTTAGCCAAAGTGCTGTTAATAAGCGTTTATGAATAAGGCCCTTATTAATTAGTGATCTTTAACTAAAACACTGTTATAATGTGTTCTCATTTGCTCTTTGGAAAATGACATATGTCGGAAAGGGACAAACTATTTGATAGATAAAATGTTGTTAATGGTCCGGATGCCTAACAATTTTTTAATCTTTTTTCTTTAATTACACTTATATTTAAATAAAAAATAGTCTCATCGTTTATTAAGAGACTCTATTTATACTAAATCAAACGGGACTGTATTTTTTTTGAATATATAACGTCATCCCGTGACCACGAGCTGTGTAATCCGGTCGAAACGTCGGTTGCGTATTTCGATAATTTTTACACGATACAGTTCCGTTTCATTCAGTATAATGAGTGCAAATTATGTGATTTTAATAAGTATGAGTCAGTGTGATGTTTCGTTGCGGCAGCGTGGTGAGCAAGGAGCGCGGCTACCTGCTGCAGACGCTGGGCGACAAGGAGGTGCACGACTGGCTCTACGCCATCAACCCGCTGCTGGCGGGCCAGATCAGGTGAGATCCAGCGCTCATGTATCATGCCCACTGGGTGATGGTATTTCTATAAGAGTCATCGTTTTTCGGAGGGCAGGTTCAATTGTTGGTCTTGGTTTATTCAGTCTCATGTTGGGGACCATAAGTGACTAATATTATAAATGCGTGTGTGGATGTATGTATGTTTGTTACTCTTTCACGAAAAATTACTGGACGGATTTGGATGACACTTAACAGTAATGTAGGTTATACATCAGACTAACACATGGGATACATTTTATCCCAAAATTCCAGGGATTACGGGTACAACGCGGGTAACTAGTGTGATCCAAGATCACTTGGTACCGAGGTTGACTACTACTACTACTACTACTACCTACTCGAAGTTTTTTACTAAAGTTTTTTACTCAGATTGACGGCGAGAGTTTGTTTGCTTGTATGTATGTGTGCTTAAACTGGGCGTGAAAACTACTGAACTGGTTAACAGTATTTGACATTCTGAGAATGTTTAAGAATGTTTAAGTAAGACGTTGTAAGTTCCGCTCAGTACTTTGCGGATAAAACCTATATAGCTAGTTAATGAAGTATGCATGCAGCTGAGCCGGGCGCGGTCCATGCCAATATACAGTGTGAAGCTGTCCCGCAGGTCGCGGTCGGGGCGCGCGGGGCGGCGCGGCTCGGCGGCGCCCTGAGGCGGCGGCGCCCTGGAGTCTGTCCTGGTTCCGTAGGCGCGCGCGCGCGTCCCTCGCCCCGCACTGAAACGACCGCCTCGCCTACATTAAACAAGGTGCCAAAAAAATGGTGCCATCCCTAAAAATATCGCATTGCATTATCGAACGGTGCATTTTAAAAACCGAAATAAATCATAAAATAACGGTTTCTAGCATTTATTCCCAATCATTGTGGCTGGTTTGGTAAAAAGTTTGATATTGAAACTTGACGATAACCGCAACTGAGGTCGACGGTAGACAAATTCTGACGATCTTTTAAAATCGCAAAAGAACGTTCGGAATGAAAAGGAATCAATTATTTTAGCATATCTCCAATTTATACAACAGTATTATATAAAAATGCCATTTGCATTTGATGCATTATACGAACTGTACGTAAAATGGAATATATATTTATATTGTGTATAAACATAGATATTGTTTTTTAAAGTTTATGTATTTTACTATATTGTAACAATAACGAAAGTCAGGGAACGATGAGGGGACCAAACCGGTGCACAATAACTCGGTCGGGGTACGTATGATATTTTAACATTAAATCGATTTCATAACGAATACAATACACTCTCGACTTCGGGTAAATCGATATATCTAAACGGTCTGTTTCAATCAAACCAGAGGGATGCGAGTTGTATATTAATAATTTATTGTAACACGACGTCACGGGACCGCGATTTAATGTTTATTCAATTTTAATGTTAAATGTTAGAGAAATAAAGTCCATTATTTAATCAAACGATATACTCGGGACTTCAGCTTACGTTCAAGTCATCTTGTCATGTCTTTTTGTGGTTTACGATCGAGTATCGCGGTTCGGTGACCGAACTGACTGAGCGATTGCGGGCGCGAGGGACGCACTCGAATGTGCAATAAAGCTTTCGTTAATATTGCGCACAAATATTGTAACGGAACGTCTGACAGACTCCATTCGTTGAGGTGACACCGGACAAGAATTTAATCACGTTTGTGAGAAGAAATTAAACTGAGAGTTCTCCAATGTTGGATACCTACAATATAATGTAATTTACCTTGTATATACGTATGGCCCGAACGATAGAAATATATTATATTTTGAGGCTGAAACGCCGATTCGAAAGAGATGGGGATAATTCCGTATTCGTATGTTACGTCATACGTAAAAAAAAGTTTCTCGACATTTTAGTATTCATTGTAAATAAATATTAAATTATAAACATCGTAGTTACTATGTAGATTATGCGTTTCGAAATCATTTTATTAATTAATACGCTATTTATACTTGAGAATATAATTTATGTTGTAATCATAATAATTGTTTCGAATATTTGGTATAATTTTGTGTCTCAATGTATAAAGTAGGATAATGTGTTGTTGTCGGCATAACGTCTCATTCCTCGGGTTACGTTCACCTTGTAGATGCACACTAGGACCATTCTGGTAGTCTAGTCATGTACTCTCAAAGTAAGTACATTTAATGTGATAGAAATAGCTTCATGTTACATTAATGCTGTGCTGCGAACAATCACAAAACTAGATGTAATACATGTTATATGTTTCCCCTAACACAATATATTATTTATTCGGTCCATAGTACATAGTGAATAGTCAAGTGACATTTATACGCAACATTATATCATTGTAGTTAGACAAATGAATAATGTAGTTTTATATCGAGTACTATTACTTTATCGATACACTTGCAATTCAATAATGATTGTTTCTCGTTGACGCCGCTTTGACTACGTGTTGACTACATATTAAAGTGTCACTCTTCTATCGCTTATAGGTGACTTTGTGATTTCTGCTGTGACAGAATAAGAGAAATTTGCTCAACGAATTGTATGAAAAAAGATTATTTTACCATTAGTAAACGTGTTTGTATGAATTTGTTAGACAGATGTCTCTTGTTCTGTGATATGGCCGCTGTAAATATCTTGATTCGTTGAGTATTGTATGATTTACAGATTCGCTTTACTTGTACGAGACGCGACATTACCGCGGCTTATTTACATTCAGTAGATTTCAATACTCGGCTAAACACTAGAGAATAAACTGATAATAATTTAGCATAATATTATTAAACGTTAGATTGTAAGAACAAAAAAGTATTATCCAAAATTTAGAAATGCTGTGTGTTATAGTTAATTCTTAAAATTGAAATTATTACAATTATTGTCGTCGAGATTATTGTTTCGATAGAGCGCATCGTGGGACGTCACAAATTTATTTTCATTGACTCTAGTTGACGTGCGACGACGCGCTGTGTCACGAATGAAACAAACATAATATGTCATAACAAAAAAAAACACAAATTGTCTTAACAAAATTAGTATGTCCATTACTTATCGCCATTAAATATTTGTGTCTCCTCAGTGAGTATGTGTGTATGAGTACGTAACGAACGGAGAGATCTCATGCTGTACCGACACGGATGTCGTAATCTTTACCTTTCTTTTGTCTAGTCATTTTGTATAACATTCCAAAGTTTATATATTTATTTCTTTTTTCTAATAAATAGGGTAATGTATTTTGCATAGCAAAATGGTGTTTAGTAGTTGATTAGTGGGCAGAATGTTAATATCACGGGTGTGTCGCGTTTGGGATGTTACTACCTTTTTAAGTCGATGTTTTATTTGCTATATTAGTTTCTTTTGTTGTTATTGTGATCGAAAACATTTTAAATTAGAGATGACAGCTGACGCTGGATTATATTTTTTTATAGAGTATACTGTTTAAGCTATACTGCTATTTTTATAGTACTAGATCTTGTTTTCTTGAGTTGAATGTTTTTGTAATTTATTTTGGGATCGTTATCGGTAACTGTTCGCTCTGAAGCGTGTAATATATTTTGTTTACGCTTTTATGATTGTAATGTGAGGTGCGACGCGGCGCGTCCGGCGCGCCGCGGTCTGTCGATACTTGTTGATTGTTGGGTGAGAATGACAAATTATATATTCTATATAATTATATATGATTTATGGATTTCATTCAATTTATGGAAATATGAACAATGTAATAATTGGTAATATTACTCATTGCTCTAAATGTACTATCAAAATATATTATACACAGTGTTAAAGGTCATGAATAAAATGCTTTGAAAATTTCCATATTGTTGTTTTCATTTACCGAACCCCTAACCTGTGCCTAATCCTTTATCATCGCCGAGTTATGTCTTGTTCAGTTATGTATGATCGCCGTGTCGCCATTTTCCGTTTCTGTAAACCTCAACATAAAATAATCTCTTGTTCAGTTATGATTGTCTGGTACTTGTAGCGCATAAAGGTTGTCAAAACCTCGGATTCATTTATTTTGCAAACTATATAATTATGTGACAGATGATCTCTTGATCAGATGATCTCTTTTCAGTTATGAGCGCCTAGTACTTTGAATAGAATGAAGTGTCGTTTGAAAACTCTATTTTCCCAGCCTTTTATAAATAATACAATCTTAAGAAACATGAGATAGATTTCCTATTCAGTTAAGAACGCCTGGTACTTCAGAAAACATAATTAGTCGACTGAACGCGATTGATAATAACAATTATCTCTTGGCAAGTGTTATTTTGGATAATTTTAAATATTCAAGCCAACTATGTCTATAAAATTTCTAGTTTTATGTTTGTCTATAAGTAACAAGGAGGAAAAATCTAGGTGTGGTATTAATAAATGAAAACGTTGTAAATACTAACTATATTTATTGTGTACAAAGTATGCATTATACAATTAACCTACTACAGTATAAAACAAGATGCTTACATTACATAGGAAATAAAATATACATTCATATTTAATATTCATTCATATACCTCTTAGATAACATGTTATATAAAGCTGATCGATGCTTTCATTTAGAATATTGTTATACATAATATCTTTGATTCGAATTTCAATCTATATACTAACTAGCTGTGCCCTGCGGTTTCACCCGCATTTATTTAGTCAATGCTTACCGTTTAAATCTTCCCTGGACTTTCAAAGACCAAAATTAGCCAAATCGGTTCAGCCGTTCTCGAGTATTAAGCAGACTAACGAACAGCAATTCATTTTTATTTATATAGATAGATGAAGAAGGAAATATCTTACATTAAAAATATTATTTTACTTTAATATCAATTGCAAACTATGACCAGAATCACTTATGGTATATAATATAAAACATAATACATGAATAAGTTTACATTTTGCATTTACAAAAGGAATGTTCTTAAAAAAACAACTGTTCACAAATTTAACGAATATACAAATTATTGAACGAATACAATTTTCTACTTACGCTTATACATAAAGGAGTGAATTTTGAAGACTTGAAACAACTCATCAATATTGAAAGTGGTACATAATTTATTTTTTTCCATGGAATAACTTGCGAGGGCTACTTAAATAGAACAATATATAGATAATGACATAATGATTCGATAAAAACTAACTATGATTTCAAAGGACATCTTTCTAAATCAATCAGTTTAGGGAATTAAAGACTCGATGGACGTCGATCGATATACATTCCTAGCGCTCTTAGCGTAGTTTGACTAAGCATTGTTAGCTCATTGCGATTGTTAAGCAACGTGCAGCTCGACCTCTACTTGGATGGGTGGCCGATAGTGGAATTTCTATCTGAGCGCTACCGTGCTTCGGAGGGCACGCTTAAATGTCGGTCCCGGTTGTTGCAATCGCTAAACCATTTCGGAGGTCTTTAGGCGGTCTAAAAACTCCCGACATCCAGGGATGGCCACTGACCTAGTCGAAATTACTTTGTAGTGTTAGAAACTATCGATCAACGGCGATAAGTCTATTTTGATCTATGCCATCAATCCACGATCGGTATAGTACCCATAAAGAATCGACGTCCGTACTTAGAGACGTAAATGTTTCCTTAGTAGAGATTTAATAATTTACTCCCACCTGTTCTGTTGAGTAGTTCTGTTGACAGAACTACTGGGACTTTTTTACCATTAGTTTTGTCCACAAAACAATTGGGAATACAATTCTCACTTGTTCTGTTGAGTAGTTCTGTTGACAATACTAACTATTCGGTAGGTTAGGGTTATTTTTTTTTTTACTAGATAAAAGTCAGTAAAGCATAGTCTTTTAAGTCACAGAACTAATGGTAAAAATAGTCCCAGTAGTTCTGTCAACAGAACTACTCAACAGAACAGGTGGGAGTAAACGGATTTAATGAGTGATTCTGACATGTAATGTATGTAAAATAACGTCAATTAGCTGAGTTTCGATATAATTGACGTATTTGACGTCTCCCAGTGCGACAGTGAGACTGTTACTTAAACACAGTTGATTACATATCTTTAGATGATTCCGTGCTTCGAAGAGCACGTTAAGCCGTCGGTCCCGGTCACTTTCTACGGATACTAGTCGTTACATGAGCCACGTCAGAGGCCTTTGGCGGCTCAATAACTCTGACACCAGGATTGATCAGGTTGACCATCCACTCGATGAAGAAGAAGAAGAAGAATGACACAACACAACCATCCAAGAGCCAAGAGCTGTTGTATCATATGTCTTGTCCCATAGACGTATATAGACCGAGTGATATTTATTTTTTTACTAGCCGTGCCCCACGGTTTCACCCGCGCTATACCCGTTCCCGCGGGAATTTCGGGATAAAAAGTAGCCTATGTCTTTGCTCAGGCTCTTGACTAACTGTGTACCAAATTTCATTTAAATCGGTTCAGTAGTTTTGGCGTGAAAGCGTAACAGACAGACAGAGTTACTTTCACTTTTATAATATTAGTTAGGAGTCATGTTAGAAAAGTAAAGCGATAGCTATTGGTCGGTTTTTCAGCTCTCCTATAAACTTAAAGGTGACAACGCAATCTCTACGACTACTTACCAGTTGCGGGTATAATTACGTGCAAAAACCGTAACTAACTAACTTAGTCTCACGAAAAAGGGTTGAGATTTTTATCGTAATCATCTTCATCATTGAAAGGGTTAGTGGGGTCATTGGCCTCTTCTTCAGCAAAAGGATTTTTAGATTCGTCGTAATTTTTTTCTTCGAATGGATTACCTTCATTCGCTATAGCCGATGAAATGTTTTGACTTTCTTTAACTTCCGGTTTTCTGCTTGTGTTCTTTGGTGAGGGAACGGGTGACTTTTTGTGGGGTTTGGGTTCGAGCTTGTTCATGTTAGCTTCTAGACTAGAGCTGTAGCGCGTTTGTTCTAGCATTCGCATGCGGCCTTCCGGTATTGGTACTATGGGTGTGGTTTTTGGTGCAACTGGCTTGGTAGTTGGAGGTAGGTATACTGGAATGAGATAAATTAAGTTCTATTAGAGACTAGTTTCTATGGTCTATTTATATTATAAGTTTTTATTTGAAAAATAAATCGTGGTTCGTTTGTCTCGTTATATCTTCCGAATGACTGAACTGATTTAGATGATTTGGGTTTTGAAATGTTTGTAGGTTTAAACGGTAAACGTCGAGAGTGACACCTTAGCCTAGCAGTGGGACATTACAAGCTAAATCTTTCTTATTAGCAATATTGAGCCATGTCAGAGGCCTTTGGCGGCTCAATAACTCTGACAACAGGATTGGTCAAGTTGACCATCCACTCGATGAAGAAGAAGATTACCAATATTAAGTTAAGTTCCATACGAATAGGTTACCTTGTTTACTCTGTCCCTCGCCTAGTCTCAGTTTGGCCTCCGCCCCGGGCCCGTAGTTGAGGGCGGCGGGCGCGAGCGCGGGCGCGGGCGCGGGCGCGGGCGGCGGCGCGGGCGCGGCCGCGGCCGGCTCGCTCTCCGTGATCAGCGTCACCTTGTTGAACAGACCGCGCCCGTAGTACTCCGATACTACGGCGTAGCTGCAACCATAAGAAGGGGCTAAGTAACCGTAAAAATGAAATACTCCAAGGCCACGACTGCTACGAAATTGATGCATACATAAACATATATACGCGGGTTTACACGTCTTTCATAGCAGATAGTATACTAGTTTGACACCTGTCGAAAATTGTGTATATTTGTTTTAATTCACAAGCGCCTTTAATGCACTTGTTATCTATACATATATATAAAAGAAAGTCGTGTTAGTTACACTATTTATAACTCGAGAACGGCTGAACCGATTTCGTTGAAAATTTGTGGGGTGGTAGCTTAGAACCAGGAGACGGATATAGGATACTATATATCCCGTATTTCCTACGGGAACGGGTGCGCTGTGGGTGAAACCGCGGGGCACAGCTAGTATAATATAAAAATGAATCGCAAAATGTGTTGGTAAGCGCATAACTTCAGAACGACTGCACCAAATTGGATGATTCTTTTTTTAATGTGTTCCTTATTGTCAGGGCAAGGTTTTTATATAATAAAAATAACAAATAAAAATCTCAAAATTCCCACGGGAACGGGGGCGCTGCGGGTGAAACCGCGAGGCACAGCTAGTTGTACATAAATATAGACAAAGAAACATTAATTAAATCGACACTTAACTAATTGACGTAATCACTCATTAAATCTCTATTATGCTGGGGCTCCACTAGCGGGCTACGGCGAATATTCGTGTTAACCCGATAATGGGGCCGCGTACATCGTGTCATCGCGAAGTATTCGAGCGAAGACGATGTAGCATCGGGGGCGGGCTACGGCGAATATTCGTGTTAACGCGATAATGTGGCCGCGTACATCGTGTCATCGCGAAGTATTCGGGCGAAGACGATGTAGCATCGGGGGCGGGCTACGGCGAATATTCGTGTTAACGCGATAATGTGGCCGCGTACATCGTGTCATCGCGAAGTATTCGGGCGAAGACGATGTAGCATCGGGGGCGGGCTACGGCGAATATTCGTGTTAACGCGATAATGTGGCCGCGTACATCGTGTCATCGCATCCATTTTTAAATTACGACTTACGTCTCGGCCGCACAGTTGGGAATTGAACAACACAATCCGGCACGATACATCGCGTCAACTCGACACGAATCTTCGCCCGCTAGTGGAGACAGGAACATCGTGTTCGGGCGAACACGATGTTTTTGTCGCGACAACGCGACACGAATCTTCGCCCGCTAATGGAGCCCCAGCATTAAGGAAGCAGTCGACGTCTCAGAATACGGGCGTTAGCGTGCGTTATAGTCCTCGTTAAAATTGTCTTAGAAATATCGACAAAATGGTAGGGTTGAGTAAACGTCATTCGGTTGTTGTCAGCAGTGAGGTATGGCAAATGAATATAAACAATGATCTTGCCGACTGTACTGATGACTCATTATAACTACACTAGCAGCGCCCTGCGGTTTTTACCCGCGTTGTGCCCGTTCCCGTGGGAATTTCGGGAATTTTTATACATATAAACCTTCCTGTTGAATCACTCTATCTATTAAAAAAGCCGCATTGAAATCCGTTGCGTAGTTTTAAAGATCTGAGCATACATAGGGAAAGATATCGGAAAGCGACCTTGTTTTTATACTATGTAGTGATAATGAAGTATGGCTTAGGGACGCGTGTGATATAATACAACTAAAGCGCAGTATCTATGTAGGAATGGGTTTGTTTAAAAGCGAAGTTCATAGGTGGCTTTCTGGGTGTAGTTATTTAGTCAGAGAAATGGCGTAACCGAATAGAAACGGAATTAACTAGTTTATCTCGGGCATGTGATCCCATTCGTCAAGCCAGCGTCAGATTAAAATGATCGTATATATATATACGAGTATATACTAGCTGTCCCACCAGACCACGGTGTGCAAATTAAATTTTAAATCGGTTCAGCAATTTAGGAGTCCATCGCGGACTTACAACGTGACACGTAATTTATATACAAAGATATATATTATACAATAAATATATTTATACCGTCGAAATCCGTCTTGGTCATAATTAACCTAAAGATAAGATCCGCAGCGAGGCAAAGGCTGCTAGCTCACTGTCGATGAAGGAGTAACCTAGACTATATCGTCCTCAATCGCATTTAATAAATCCATCCAATTCACCTGTCATCAGTAACACTGTTAAAACACCATGAAAACGGTGGCACCATAGCACCATATTTGAACACCGATAAGTACATTGTAACAACACTATCACTTTGTTAAATCACTTCAGTTATACAAGATTTCCCGCAGGAAAATTGGGATGAAATAAAACTTTTAATGCACAGAAACCTTCTCTAATATATTAACTAAAAGACAGTGCAATCCGTTTGAAAATCCATCACTAGGTTTTTAAGGAGTAAACGGAGAAACCAAAGAGATGCCAAAGTTAATTTATTTTTACACTTTATATAGAAGCGTCAATTGATAGAACACGACTGCACGCTTTACCATGCGATTGCGCACTGAGACCGCGTTAAGTTATAATAACAATGATAGTAGGACACTTCGATGTGACAAATTCAATATTTTGATTTTATGAAAGATGGAATGTAAAAATAAGGGCATATGATTGGACTAGCCTTATAAATATACTGAACGTTTATTGAGAATAGCAGCGCCACGCGGTTTTACCCGTGTCGTACCCATTCCCGTGGGAATTTCAGAATGAAAACTAGCCTATAGCCTAAAGCCTATAACATTCCCGTTGAATGTGGCTATCCATTACAACAATAATTTTTCAAATCGGACCAGTAGTTCCTGAGATTAGCGCGTTCAAACAAACAAACAAAATCTGCAGCTTTATAATCTTCTAATATATAAAATTCTCGTGTCACGGGGTGCGTAATTGAACTCCTCTGAAACGGCTCGACCGATTCTTATGAAATTTTGTGTACATATCGGGTAGGCCTGAGAATCGGACAACGTCTATTTTTTATCCCGAAATTCCCGCGGGAACGGGTACAACGCGAGTGAAACCGAGGGGCGCAGCTAGTATTAGTATAGCTATAGATTTACCTCAGAGAGATCACAGAATTGTTTTTGTTTTACTTTTACCAACAGATGTTTGAATTGTTTGTCGTAACAGGTAAATAAATATGTTTAAAGTCATTGTTATCGGTGCTCAAGGTAATATTTTATTACAATTTTATGACTGAATATTATCGCATGTTTTATCAAATTTCTTTTGATAACTGTGTGCATAGATGATTGTATTTATATATGTACTTACCGCCATATCAATAACCGATATTTAACTTAACCAGTGTTTTAAAGTGTTTTGTCTCTTTCGCTCTTTGGCAAATAGCGTATGTCGGAAAGGGACAAACCATTTGGTAGCTAAAGTGCTGTTAATAATGAATGAGGCCCTTGTTGTTTATTTTAATTTTAAAACATTTGGATGGTACAGACGGCTTTGGACACATTCGTACAATTTCCACGTTCGTACAATTCCACATTCGTACAATTCCACATTCGTACAATTCCACATTCGTACAAATAGGTGCTATAAAACCGATAACTATGGAACTAGTAAAAAAAAAAGCCCCTAACCTACCGAATAGTAAGTATTTGTACGAATTTAGAAAACAATTTAGGAAAAATTGTACGAATGTGGAATTGTACGAACGTGGAAATTGTACGAATGTGACCTCACACGTACAGAAAAATTGATTCGATTGTATAATTAGATATATGTAGTTTAAAATACATTATAAGATATTTGTCATAACAAATTCTACTACCCTATCCAACTAATTCCACTTATATTATAAATGCGAATGAGTATACAGTATGTTTGTTGCTCTTTCACACAAAAACTACTGAAGGTTGATAAAACTTTACAGTAACTTTATCTTATATATAAAATTCTCGTGTCACAGTGTTCGTTCGCGTACTCCTCCGAAACGGCTCGACCGATTCTCATGAAATTTTGTGAGCATATTGAGTAGGTCTGAGAATCGGCCAACATCTATTTTTCATCCCGAAATTCCCGCGGGAACGGGTACAACGCGAGTGAAACCGCGGGGCGCAGCTAGTAGTACATAAGAATAAAACTTGGGATACATTTTATCCCGAAATTCCCGCGGGAACGACTACAATACAGGTAAAACCGCAAGGCACTAGTATAATAAAGAAACTGCTAGTAAGTGGCTAACCTTTGTACTGACGTTTTTAGACCGCATTAAGACCTCCAACATGGTCTAACGATTGAGATAGCCGGGACCGATAATATAACGTGCACTCTAACACGGCATTGGTTAGAGAGGACACTATTGGCCAACCATTCATGTAATGGATAGGTATACCCTAGCCATGAGAATGTGAATATAATGAGTGAAACTAATAAGCGAGTAATGTTAATATTACTTACTAGCGACGCACGGCGGTTTTACCTGCATTGTGCAGAATTTTGTGATAAAAATATATCACCTATCTAGGTACATCTACACTAATATTATAAAGAGGAAAACTTTGTTTGTTTGGTTGTAATGAAAAACTACTGGACCGTTTTTAAAAATTATTTCACCATTCGAGAGCTACATTATCCACGAGTAACATAGGCTATTTTTCATCCCGAAATTCCCACAGGAATGGACACAACGCGGGTAAAACCGCGGGGCGCTGCTAGTAACATATATAACTTTTCTCTCTGTTGTTGGGTAGCTACCCAATACAAAAATAATTATTCGATTCGGACGGGTAATTCCCGAGGTAACATAAAAAAAAGTTACGTATTAGTCAACTGCTGGACAAGGGCCTCTCACCTCACTGAAGATATCAGTACAGTGAGGAGGATTAGGCATAATCATCACGCTTGCGGGTTGCTGATCTCAAACCCGAGCCATGTTTGAAAAGTAGGAAACAAACAAACAAACAATATCACAAATGTTACCTATTTAAGTAGGAAACATACAAACAAACAAAATGACAAATTTTACCTCTTTAAATATTAGCATAAATGACGGAAGCCAACGCACTTAAAGAAATGTTTATAGTTGAAATTCAAGTGAACCGACACAATACCGCTGATTTTATTTACGGCTATTGTTCGTAGTGACACGCGAGCCTCGACTATTATATTATTGTGTGTTTACACTTACGTAACATATGGAAGTTATACGGTATCAGAACCTGTTGATATTTTAGAGCAAAGCTAGCAATTGTGACAAATCATTGTCAAATAATAAATAAATTGAGTTGCATTTAAGTATTTATTAGGTGATATTTTACAAACCACTAGCAGCACCCCGCGGTTTTACCCGCGTTTCGCCCGTACCCATTGGAATTTCGGGATGAAAAATAGCCTAAAACTTTATCGTTGAATGTGGCTATCTATTACAAAAATAATTATTCAAATCGGACTTGTAATTCCTGAGATTAGCTCGAATTTTACCTTAGTATAGATGTAAATTATTATAATATGCAATTTACTTATAATTTGATCTATTTTGTTCAAAATTATATCCAAAATCCGACGTAGTTCTAGAAATTCCAACAAACAAAAAAACACATGTTCTCTTGGTAATTTAAAAAGTGTTATGTCCCACTACCGAGCAAAGGCCTCTCATCTCACTGAAGACATCAGCGCAGCGAGGAGGATTAGGCGGAATCAAAACTTGCGTACGGGTTGGCAATTTCAAAGCCGAGCCATGTTTTAAAAGTAAATAAGATTAATATAATATTAAATAAGTAATATAATATTTCCTATCAAGTTGAGTATTTTATTAAAGGTATGGAATTATCTTGATTTTATAAACTCCTGCGAATAAATCCCCTACAGTAATTTATCATGAGTACTAGCCGCGCCCCGCGGTGTTACCCGCGTTGTATCGGTTCCCGTGGGAATTTCGGGATAAAATGTATCCCATGTGTTATTCTGATGTATAACCTATATTAATGTAAAGTTTCATCCACATCCGCCCTGTAGTTATTACGTGAAAGAGCAACAAACATACATCCATTCTCACTAACTTTCGCATAATCTCGCTTTATACATATTATTAGTAGGAAGTAGGATAGGATAATATCAAGGCGAGATTTTTTGTCAAAATGACAGTTTCATTAAACTGCGCTTTTTTTAAAATCCTGCGAGTGAGTCTTGCGTATAAAATGCTATAGAAACCTATACTGAGTATAATATCGAGTTAAGTTTAATATGTTTATACATATAATTCTACTGTACGTGCGTATGTCATTGAACTCCTGAACGGCCTGGACCGATTTGAATGTTTTTTTTGTAAGCGTTTGGGTGGTACCCTGGATGGTTTAGACTGACACTAGCGACATCTATTGGGTCGCGGGTATAATATGAGTAGAATATTAATATAGAATGTATATATGAGTAGAATGTATGTGTGTGTGTATACTGACGGGTCGTGGTGCGCGAGGCGCGCGTGCAGCGTCTCGGCGGAGGGCGGCGGCGGCGGCGCGCGCGCGCCGGCGCACAGCGGGCACTCGCGCTCCGCCTCGCTGTAGCTCTGGAAACAACTACACCACGGGCGGGTGAGCACGACATACGAGCGGCGGCGGCCGGGCTGGCTCACCGGTCACACTGGATTCATACACTTCAGTTTGGGAACCTTAAATGTTGGTCATCATAGTATAGATTCCAGATCTCTTGCAATATTTTAGTGTCGGAATGTGTATAGAGGCCAACTTTAGTGTCGGAGTTTTAAACCGCCTAAAGGCCTCATGACCACTATACGTTAATAAAATATCCATACTGTTGAAGGAGTGCTGGCATAGACAGTGTACAGTGGGGTCGGAGTTTTAGACCGCTAAAGGGCCTCCGACATAATCTACTACACTTCTTCTTCTTCATCGAGTGGATGGTCAACCTGACCAATCCTGGTGTCAGGGTTATTGAGCCGCCAAAGGCCTCTGACATGGCTCATGTAACGACTACTATCTACTACACTAATATCCGTAGTACTCATGGAAGGAGTGTAATGATACACGTACTGCTGGTGGAAGGAGTGCTGGCAGAGGAAGTGCACGGTGGGCAGCTCCAGCGTCTTGTTGCAGAGCGCGCAGCGCGAGCTCTGGAAGGTGACGGCGCGCGTGCGCAGCGCCGCCAGCTGCAGCTTCATGCGCGCGCTCTCGCCGCGGTACTTGTCGCACAGCGCCGCCTCGCGGGAGATCACCTCCGCCTCCGACGACAGCACGTCGGTTAGGTATCTGTGGGGAATGGAGGGTTCAATTAAACTTCCGCAACATGAACACATGAGATTCACTTGGAATATTAAATTAAATTTCCGCTATTTGAACACATTGCCTTTGGTCTGTGTGAACACTACTACAAACTGTACCCCTCGTCTGTGTGACGTTTTCGCAAATTTCCGCCGTTTTTCGCATTTTTACAACGCCACTTTACATGATGATTTCTTGGTGAAAACTTAGCGTAAACCGATGTTGATTATTTATTTATTTAGAAAATATATTTAGTTTTGCATTTCAACATTCAAAATGCTTTAGTTTATGTTTAAAACATATTAATTCATTGGTAAATACGAAGACCCGGCCGCCCACAATCACTAGGACGCTTACAATCTTCATACAATCTCGTAACGGTTGCCGACGGAGTGACTTTGACAGCTCTTTTTCTTTTGTTCTATTTGCTTTTAGTTCAAAGTTTTTATTTTCTATGGTAGATCATTTCATTCACTTTACGTTTCGTACAATTTTAAACCTCAACGCACTATAAATAAAGCATAAAATCCTAAAATCAGACGGGTGTTGTAATGATGAGGATCCGTAACACACACAGCCTACAGAGTATGTTAGGATCCTATACCAACACAGACCAAAGGGTTTTCTCGCGTTATCTTTACTAATATTTGTAAGAGGTATTTGTGATTGTATTTTTTTTAAACCCGTGTGTGTATATTGACAAGCCCGTTGGCACAGTGGCAGTGAGAGCGCTTACTGTGTCGGGGGTTGCGGGTTCGATTCCCGCCCGGAGTCAACAATATGTGCAGACATAGTTGTTGGCGACGACGTCTGGGTGTCAATTATATATTCTTATAAAGTATTTGTGTACGTATAAGTAGTAGTATCAGTTAATTAGATTCCATAATACAAGCTTGGAGCTTACTTTGGGTCTAATTAACCGTGTGTGAATCTGTCCAGGTATATTTATTTATTTATTTATATCTATCTACTAGCAGCGCCCCGCGGTTTTACCCGCGTTGTGCCCGATCCCGTGGGAATTTCGGGATTTTTTTGACATAAAAACCTTCTTCTTGAATCACTCTACCTATTACAAAAAACCGCATCAAAATCCGTTGCGTAATTTTAAAGATTTAAGCATACAGACAGACAAACAGACGACAAACAGACGCGACTTTGTTTTATACTATGTAATGATAATATAAAAATGAATCGCTGAATGTGTTGCCAAGCTCAAATCTCAGAAACTACCAATCCGATTCAAATAATTATTTTTGTAATGGATAGTCCCATTCAACGGGAAGGAAGGTAACAATGGGCTTTTTTATTATAGGCACAACGCGGGTAAAACCGCGGGCAACTGCTAGTATATAAATGTAAAAGAAATTCGTGTTAGTTACACCATTTATAAATCGAAAACGGCTGGACCGATTTTGATGATAATTTTTTTAATTTTGTTTATCTGGGTCAGGAATAGGATAATCAGTAATAAAAATCCCGAGTGCGCTGCGGGTGAAACCGAGGGCAACAGCTAGTTTACTACAATAAATTAAATTCGTTTCAATGGCCAACCCTGGTATCGAAATTTCAGACCGTCTATTAATGACATAAAATAGAAATAGGATAGGATTGAAACTAAAATTTTACGTGCTTTCCGAAGCATGGTATCGCTCAGATATGTACAAATACCACGATCTATGTATTATCTCAGGCATGTAACTTTGTTGAAGAATACTTCCTTTGCATATATAAATAATTCATGTCATAACACCCATTGTGGGTGTTGAGAGAAATCTTTTATTAATACTATAAGGGCAATATTAAAAACATTTTAGCTATCAAACGGTTTTTCACTTTCTGACATACGCAATTTTCCGAAGAGTAAAAGAGACAAAACACATAACAGTGTTTTAGCTACAAATCGTTTATTAATAAGGCGGTAGTTATATTTAATTTACGAATTATTCTTTGTAATGTCTACTTTGAAGACCTCAGTGGTCTAGTGGTATGTGCACTCGCCTGCCAAGACTGAGGTCCCGGGTTCAATTCCCAGGTCGAGCGAAAACATGTTTCCTACTTTTCAAACATGGCTCGGGTTTGAGATCACCAACCCGCATTAGGCAAGCGTGGTGATTACGCCTGAAACCTCCTCACTGTACTGATATCTTCAGTGAGACGAGAGGCCTTTGCCCAACAAGTGGGACATTACAGGCTACTACTTTTAGCTTTAGCTTTTAATGCCTACTTACTTTCTAACATCCCCGAGCGTATATGACGGTGCACTAGCTAAACAATCAACCACTAGGATTGGTGATAGTAGTTTCTCTTTATCTGAAACAATTATTAAAGTAAATTATAGACAAGCGATACACTTTGTTGTCAAAAATTGTTTTGGGCACGTTAAGCCGTCGGTCCCGGTTACTTTCTACGTATAGTAGTCGCTACATGAGCCATGTCAGAGGTCTTTGGCGGCTCAATAACTCTGACACCAGGATTGGTCAGGTTGACCATCCACTCGATGAAGAAGAGAAGAAGTTGTCAAATATGGACAAAACGTTCTTATAACGAAATAAATAATGTAAAAACCTTCTGCACTATTGATTTGTACATAATTTTTTTTCCTACAAGAGGTAAAATTAAAGCTATATATATGACTGATTTTTCAACTTGACAACGTCTTCTATTGAGTGATGGGGTAAGATTGAAACGGAATTACAAAGTCTTTTAACTCTACAGCAGAAATCGTCTTTGGCTGGAAAATCAACCGCAATAGTCCACAAATTAAATCTCGTGAGAAAAAATAGAGTTTATGTGGTGACATTGTTTTAGATTCTGATATTATGAGATGTCAGCTAACAGCATTGATTTCTGTGCATTGTATAGTAGTTACCTATATTACGAGTATGCAGTTTGATTAGTATATTGTGACATTATTTTACACTTCCGAAGACAACGTCGACGATAGAGCGAAGTGGAGGAGATAAACAAGGAAGACTGACACCACTACCATTTGGGACACATCCAGGTACAGAGAGAGAGAGAGAGAGAGAGAGAGAGAGAGAGAGAGAGAGAGAGAGAGAGAGAGAGAGAGAGTTAACAGTACTGATTTCTGTGTTTTCTCATAGTATAGTTACCTATATTATGCAGTAAGGTAGGCAGCACGCTCGGCGGCGGGTGCCTCCACAGCAGCTCCAGCCACAAGGCGCCGCCGCGCGCGCCGCACACGCGCAGCGCCTGCTCCGCCGCGCCGCCGCGCATGTGCGCGCACACTTGGGCGCGCCAACTAGGATCATAAATTACACATTATAGTTTAATATAGGAGCATTTTTACCACTACTGTAGGAATTTCAAGGTGAAGTAGCCTACAACTACAACCTTCCCGTTGAATGTGGCTATCCACTACAAAAGTAATTATTCAAATCGGTATTGTACATTCCGAGATAAGCGCGTTCAAACAGACAAACATAAAATAAAACTGCTCAGCTTTAAACATTTAGCTCACGCTCACTCTCAAAAGTAACCTCCGTCCGTAATTATTTCACCCGCAATCCAATAGATCGCGCTTACGTTATTTTCCCAGTGTTAAGCCGGATTTACATTACGAAACTAGTGGCATGAAATTAGTTTTAAAACACTAATTTCACCAGTAATTTCACGTGTAAACGTTCAGTTTTGCTATACATGCATTACTTTCGTGAAACTAAAGTAGTTTCGTGCTATGCGCATATTTTTTGTGAAAATAATGTTATGCAACTAGTTTCATCATGTAAATGCGACGCAAAACAAGTGTCGCGACAGCATTACAGAGACAACAGCACCAATAGCTTTGATATTGACAGGGCCATTATCTTGGCGATACTGATAATTTGACGACTCTATAATTTAAACGAAAGTAGTTTCACATGTGCTAAAATTAGTTTCAAAAAACTAGTTTCATCATGCATGACACTAGTTTCGTAATGTAAATCCCGCTTTAGTGGGGTTCGCACCCATACTTCAAATGTTTAAAATATTGCTGTTTAAAAAAAAAGGATAGATTCTACATATTATACTTGGTTTAATATTACTCATTCCATATGTACGACTTTGATGGTATTAATTTAACATCCACTCACAGTTTGTTCTCCTCGTAGAGATGCAGCACGCCGCTCTTGAAGCCCAACGTCTGACAGATGATGAGCGTCTGGTCCTTGTCGTAGTGTGCCTCGGGGTCCTTCAGCAGCTTCAGCACTTTGTCTTCGTATACCTTCTTTTCGGAGTCGGGGGATTTCGCCCTGTGGAACAAATTTAAATGTATTTAATTAAATGTATATTTAAAGGGCGTTTGTCTTAATAACTTACGTTTTTTAGTAATTTACTACTTTTGCTTTATTAGGCATGGTATTAAAGAAGTTTGAAGCTGTTCTAAGGATATCGTTTAGAGGCTCTAAACTACAAAAAAAAACTACAATATCCTACTAATATTATAAATGCGAAACTTTGTGAAAATGGATGTATGTATGTACATACATACATATGTTTGTTACTCTTTCACGCAAAAACTACTTTGGAACGGATTTGGATGAAACTTTACAGCAATATAGGTTATACATCAGAATAACACATGGGATACATTTTATCCCGAAATTCCCGTGGGACCGGGTACAACGCGGGCGAAACCGCGGCGCACGGCTAGTAGTAAAAAGCTTGTTAGACCCAAACTACGTTTAACTTTAATACCCACTAAAGATTTTTTTAAACTCACCAAACATGTATATAATGTTCGATTAACGCGTCGAACACTAGACTGGAACAGTCGTCCCTACTCCTGATCATATGTTCCAGGAATTCAATCAGCTGCTCCGAGTTGGAGAGGAACATGTGGATGTAGTGGTCGGGCGCGGCGCGGTCGGGCGCGGCGGGGGCGCCGCCCAGGGCCTCCTCAGGCACCAGCGGCGCGCTGCGGGGCTTATACTCCGTGCATACCACTGAGTGGAAACGTGTATTACATAAACAAGTATTAGGCTGTAATGTCCCACTGCTGGGCGAAGGCCTGTCATCTCACTGAAGAAGTAACAGAAAAATAATAAAATCAATGTATTGCCAAAAATAGAAATTACATCGGTACACAAAGAAAAATACAAGGCGCTCGACAAGGCTGCAACTCAGCTGTTGCTGTACGGGACGGAGCCCGCACGGAGCTGGTTTCAGTTGTCGCCTGCTCCGAGGCGGAGGGCGGGAGCAGGTTGCAGGTAAGATGGCATTTACAAACACAAGTAACTTAACTTAATAAGATTTCCATCGATAGATGCACTGATACGCTAGAAAGATGATGGTACTTGATGATATATTCATTCAGACATCGACGTCAAACTTATAACACGCCTCTTTTGCATCGGGGGTTAAACAATCTTCTTTATAAAAATGAATCGCTGAATCTGTTGCTAAGCGCATAACTTCAGAACGACTGCACCAAATTGGATGATTCTTTTTTAATGTGTTCCTTATTGTCAGGACAAGGTTTTTATATATGAAAAATAAGGAATAAAAATCTCAAAATTCCCACGGGAACGGGGGCGCTGCGGGTGAAACCGCGGGGCACAGCTAGTTAATAATAAGACTCACATTTCAAAAACCTAGTACTCTCCTCCGGCACATGTTGTATCAGCTGATGGCCGTACTTCCTCATATACGTGTCTGCATCTTCAAACTCCAACTCCTCGATGTAGTCCAGTGCTTGTTTAAAGTCCTTCTTGTCTTCAATCATGATCTTGAGGTACCAGTCGTGTTGTTTATGGTTCGCTGCGAGAGATAACGCATCTTCTACACTTACTTGACGCACTACCTGTGTAGAAAGGGTAGTTTGTAAATATTTTAGTTTAAAAATACTTGAGGTGTTTTTTTATTTTAATGTTAATTTATAATGTTAGAAATAGTAAACTGTAACACATGATATAGTTTAATTTTTTAAAAAGACTGCCTTGTATTGAATTTGTTACAGCCCAAGAATTTATTAGCAGTGAAATTTACATACAATTTTTTTACATATAAGTTCTAGATTCATAATTACCTTGATAGCGACATCCACATCAAAATCAATAGCCTTATTCTTTGAGTTGATGAATTCCTTCAACTTGCCCTGCTGGTCCTGCTGGTCTATCTTCACGTAACAGGTGAGTAACAACGTCGTATGGTCTTCCGTCGCATACCCCTTCTTGTGCAGCTCTTCTAGGTACAACACTAGGGGCTCTAAATGTCTAGATTCCAGGTATTTCTTGATGACGTAAGAAGTCTCTAACCAGCCTATCGTTTTGACGTAGTGTTCTATTGCTGTTTTGAGGTCTCCCTGGAAATTATTCAGGATAGATTACCTATATAATTATAAGCGAAGCGCAGATTACACCACCGATGAGTGTTAAAAGTAGATTCTCTTTACCATGAATAAAAAGGAAAATATTAAGGAAATATCTTTGTATATGCTCAAATTCTAGATATGTATTTAGTTTTTTGTTATGTGTGATTTAGAAAGAGACAAGCTTTCCTCTTTGTAATTCGATCTCATAGACTCATAGACTGCTATGCGTAGTACGCAGTTTATATTTGTGTTTCAATGTTATTAAATATTCCATATTGTACACCATTGTCTATATGAAGAGAATAAAAGATATAAGAAATGTCCTTTATTGGGTCTTAAATTATCAAAAGCACTCACCTTGCTATACAAATGATCCGCATATTGCTTATAAATCTCAGTCAGCCCCTGCGCATCATAATGCTGACTGCTCGCTATCCTAATCGCAACGTCATAGAAATTCTTCTTAAACAGCATGCTTAGCTTACTCTGCAAATCCTTCTCTTCCAAATATATCATATTTTTCTTCTTAGTAAGTATATAGAAAGAGCCCCATTCAGTTAAAACAGCCTGAATTTCGTCGAATTTCTTCGAAAATACTATGAATTTGTTCTGAATGTCTAGTATCGTTAGGTTGTGAGATTTGGTGTCTGTACTGGTAGAGGCAGAGGTCTTCGTTTCGTTGGTCGTCAGTACGAGATAACTGCGGAACCAGTTTACTTGGACCTTCTCGCCTTCTAGAGCGTAACAAGCGCCTTTGCCTTCTGACGTGTAACAGTATATGGCCTGAAATAAAACAGATTATCTTATAGAACTTTGTTTTTTCTAATATAATCTTAAAATTGTATTTAGATTTATTGGTTGTTGTAACTCAATCAAGAAATGGTGGCTCAACGTTTTTGGATGAAATTTCGCAAGGAGAAAAATTTACTAGCGGATAATAGGCTGCAGTTCTGCACTTCCATTCTATTTCTACGAAAACGCACCCAAAGGTATAAAAAAACCGGAGTACTAAGTTCTAGATATTTCCAACCAAATGATTATGAATACCACATTGGCAGTTGCGACGAAACATGCAAATCTAACTATAAACCAGTATGTGACTAACATCTTTGTATGCGACGGTGAGCTGGTGGTTGTCTGCGAGCGCGCAGCAGGCGGGCGGCGCGCCCAGCGCGCTCAGCGACACGACGCGCTCCGCCGCCGGCCACACGGCCAGCACGGCCGCCCGCGACACCACGAACAGCTTGTCCGCGCCTCTGCAACCACCAACAAAATGCTTTTAAAAACTTTTTCTGACAACTAACAAGTTTTAAAAATAAAATTAAAAATTGTTTGTACTATTAGCCTGTAATGTCCAAAGGGCAAAGGCCTCTCATCTCACTGAAGATATCATTACAGTCAGGATGATAAGGCATTATCACCACGCTTGCCAAATGCGGGTTGGAGATCTCAAACCCGAGCCATGTTTGAAAAGTAGGAAACATGTTTTCGCTCGATCTGAGAATTGAACCCGGGACCTCAGTCTTGGCAGGCGAGTGCACATACCACTAGACCACCGAGGCGTTATTGTGCAAATTGTATGTGAGAAGTTGCCCTGCAGTAGGGTTTATTTTTTTCAACATGTTTTTGACATTCAACTACAGGTATATTCTTATTAGTGAAAATCTCACTTGAAAAACAGTCCAGTGATAGCTTGAGTGCCGCACTCAGTCAAAGTATTCATCTTGAAACTCCTCTGCCTCCTGATGTCTCCGCGGAATATTGACACGCAGCCATCTTCAAAACCAACCGCTAACATACTCTGGAAAATAAACAAGGGTTTTAAACAATACTAGCTGCACTCTGCGTTTTAACCACGCTGTTCTCGTTCCCTTAGAATATCGGGATAAAAGTTTTTTAAGCAATATTCATGCAGCCTCATCAAAATCCGTTCAGCAGTTTTTGCAAGAAATTTATTTGTTTTGTATTCAGTGTAGCCTCATGGTGGCGCCGCATAATTTCGAAAGATAAAGTCAGATTAAGCCAGCAGTTAAAACATATCATGTAACAAAATAATGTGTCAGCCAGATAACACTCGGAACTTTACAATACTAATTAAAATAATAATGAATGTAAAATTTAAATCATGTAGCCGGAATTTACACTATCTGCTTTGTTTATTAGATAAAACATTTCTAATAAAATTAATAGACAAAATATAATAATATGAGGTATTTGTAATAGTTAGGTTGTTGAATAAAGATGACGAATATGAATATTAGGTATCACTTAGTCATAAAGATTACCATGATGTGGTTATGTAGGCATTTTTTTAGCGGGTATCCATCGCACAGCTCGTTGGTACAAACGATTGGCACGGTACAATGAAAGTGTGGGTTTGGTTCCTGTTATGACTGTTTAATCTATATATATAAAAGAAAGTCGTGTTAGTTACACTATTTATAACTCGAGAATGGCAAAACTGATTTGGCTGAAAATTGGTGGGGAGGTAGCTTAGAACCAGGAGACGGATATAGGATACTATTTATGCCGTATTTCCGAAGGGAACGGGTGCGCTTTTCGGGGCACAGCTAGTAATAAATAGTTTTTAAATCTTATCATGATTTTCAAATAAGTCCCCAATACGAATTTTCCTATAATAAGTTTACCTTATTCTCGTGAACAGCTAAAGCAGTAGCAGGCACGGGTCGCATGTGGGAGGGCACCGCGCGGGAGACGCGCGCCTGGATAGGGTTCCCGTGGCGGTCGGTGCGTGACCAGTCCCATACTTTGATCATCGGGTTCACTCCAGGCTCGTCTTCCTGAGACATATAAGAAGTGAATATTGAATGATACATTTATTGCATCATCATCATATTAATTGATTTTGTTTTCTGTTGATGATTAGAGTTTTTGCTGGTTCCTGCTAAGCAAAAGAACCTTCAATGAAGAATTTTAAGACACGGTTGGGGTTGAGGTATGGGACCAATTCGCAGTAGACAGTGATATATATGACAATTATGCCCTCTAGTAAGACAATCTAATACTTGTTGGTAAATAGTTACATTATATTTTTGGTTCGAACATCTTTACACTAGTAGTTTTTTATGTCATCTTTTCAACAATTCAAAATATTATTAAAAATGATAAAAGAGCGACGATACTCACACCAATAGTGACGAGAAACGGATCATGTGGTAATTGCTGAGCTAATGTTATTGTCATCTCGTATGCTTTGAATGGAGTGATCTCCCAGGATCGGGAGACGAGATGCACCCATCCCGTGGCATCGCAGAGCACTATGTGGCCATTACCACTAGTAGCTACTGTTACATTGGAGTCCTGGAGAGAGTAAAATGATGAAAATAAGTAATAGAAGATCTTTATAGTGCTATTGAAATATAAAGCTTTACCTTGGTAGTTTATAATTCTTTAGTCACAGATAATAGGCATATTATTATACAAACATAAAAGGTATGAGTGATATAATTCTAAATGTTTTACAATAAAAGGTAAGTTAAGGTAAAGGTACTCCAGGCTATGAAAATACTTGCACTGCTAATTAAAACTAAGACACTCACTTGTAATCCTTCAGCTATTTTCCCGTTGTCTACATTTTCATGGACATCGAAGAATGTGAACTTTCTAATCTGAAAAAATAAAATAGCATTGAAAATATTGCAAGATGACAACAGAAAAAGATGTGTTTATCATTATTATATACTTTAGACAAGGCCTATGTAATAATAATTTAGAGAATGGATACAGACACAACAGGGTAGTACCAAAACAAGAAAGAAGCCTTAATTGCATTGTAAATAATATAAAGTAAACAAAAATCTATGTAACTGAATCATTAGCATAGGACACTTACCTCCAAAAAAGCCATTGTTTGGTGTATTTGGGCTTCTATTGTACAAAAGTCATATTTCTACAATTATTAATTATTTTTGCCAATTTTTTTGATAAAAATAAGGAAGGACCGGCACTTAGTTTTTATAATTTATTAGTTTCCAATAATTGCAAAGAATAATAAAATCCAATCATCATCACAATTTTCATAAAATGTTTTGATTTTGACATTTATGACAATGACAATTTTTACAATTCTGACTGACATTGACAGTTTTATTGTAACAGAATTGACCACAGAGATCATAAAACCACAGAACGACACAATACATGCACGGAAGGAATATTAGTGTAACGTCGCCTTAAATCGTAGCAGATTTTGTAGCCGTTCGTAGTCCTGCCTAAAGGTCAGTACTCACATACGGTATTACTCGATCGAGCTAAACTGTCGAGTAAAACTCATGGCATGGGCTTTCGTCCACACATTGAGCATTGATCTATCGAGTGAGGCGCGCCGTTCAGTATTCAGATTCACCGAACCGTTCGAGCCAAAGGATGTCTGACAAAGGAGACGGTGGCTGTATTTAGCAAGTCTCACAGTTCTTTATAAGAAAATCAAAGAAAATGAAAAGAAAAAACGTAAAAGGAGGTACTGGGTTAAACATTGGTTAGATCGCCGTTCTAATTACAGCCACGTGAACTTGATTGAAGAGCTACGAGTATGTCCTGAAGATTATAACAATTATTTAAGGATGCCTCCAGAGCTATATGAAGAATTACTTTCTTTGATTACCCCATTAATAAAAAAAAAGAATCCATTTCTCTAAAAACCCGTGTTTCAATCACGATAAACAATACCAGACTGACGCTCGCCTCGCGCCACTCGCAGTCACGTACACACGTTCGAGTCAAGATTGACGGCTCGCTTCGAGTAGGTTCGAAGGAAATTACTTTCATTTAATTCCATCGAGCCGGCTCGGTGCGAGCCTTCGAGCTGTGAGTTTTGCGGTCCACACGTTGATTTTTACTCGACTTCGAGTAAAACTATCGAGTAATACCGTATGTGAGTACTGACCTTAAGATTTAACTTAATAATGTAATGAAGACGCAAAATTCTGGCATATTAACAACAACACTAGTATTTTCAATTGTTGACTTTATTGATGTGATGTGTTTTTAATTAAGTAGAAATATTATGTAAAACATCATACTTTAGTCATGAATTTTATATCTTCAGGGAAAGAAACGCTGAAATACGTGTAATACCTTCTTGCTTCTACAATAAGGTTGTTGTAAGCAACAGAAAGTAAGCCATCTGGGAAAACACCATCGACTTTAGATTGTCTCGTTGTAGTGGTTTCAGGCCTGGAAACAGATTATATATAGGTTTTGAGTGATTTCCTTATATATTTGTAAATACAGATTGTGTACATCCACACAACAAATTTTAGCGACATGCAGGTGATGTGAAACTCAAGTTCAGATGGCTCTATGTCCCAACCTGATTACGCTCTTGGGTAGGTTCTTTCCCCTACATTTACCCTAAGCCCTAAATGTACCCTAAGCCTAGGTAATTGTTTTTGTCCTACCAGGCGATGCTAGTAGTTACATTTGCCTAACCTAATAAAACAGAATAGAATATTAACCTTTTCACTACTTTGATGGTGTAAATGTATGCATATCTTCCGTATAGTAAAGGCGATGTTTCCACTACGTATTCGCATTCTATCAACCTGAAAAAGGTTACAATAGTCCAAGAGCATAAGGCTGATTATTATTATTATAGTGTTTCTCCTCGGAATTACGGGACATGCCTTTTTGAGAGACATGCGAGGGGATACAGATTCAACTCCTTGAGGCCCTTTGGAGATGTTTAATGTAATGAATATTATTTGTATCTCCTCGGAGTCACGGGACAAGCCCGGTCTTTTTGAGAGGCATGCGAGGGGATACAGTATTATTATTGATCAGAAATCCATTCTCCCATAAGATTAGTGGGCGGATTCCACTATTGGATATGTTACGTTGCTACGTCAGATATTGTAATTGGTGGATCAAACGTAGCATCAAGCAATGAATCTAGTACTTATATTTTTCGTGCACATTAAATACACTATTGAGAATTAGAGTTGGGTCGGCAGAAGCCGGGGATAGTAGGTTTTGCCTTTAGTGAACATGGTTTCGGTTATGAAAATACATATACCCCGGACAATTTACACATTCGAGAGTGCATAAAGTCCCAACAAGCTGAAAATCAGGAAAATTGTTGAAAACATAATTATAAACAATGTGTAAAAGTTCCCCATCATTCCCGTGTATGGAATTTTTTTTATTCAAGGTCAAATGTCAAAAAAAAGTGTTTTTCGCGAATATCTGAAAAACGGTGCAATGTAGCAAAAAAAAGTGTATGATGAAATGAAAGCTTATAAAATTCTCTATAACTTTAATTCTATCCAATTTTTCCATATTCCAAACCGTTATTGAACTACACGCTCCAGAAATGTCAAAATTAAGGACCTCGGGCAGGTAACTATGGAGCCTGCCCCAATGCTCAACAGTGACATGACCTATGTCATTTGAAAGGTCTTGAAGAGTTGTACAAGTTACTCCTAGACAGTTATATCGAATTCGATGGCCAACTCGGTGTTTTCGACCACCGAAGAATTACCACTGGAGGTGCTGTGGAGCCTGGACGGTATGCTCAACAGTGACATGACTTACGCATTTGAAAGCTCTTACAAGTCACTTTTTGATAGTTATGTCGAAATTGACGCCAAACTCGGGTGTTTTCGACCACCGAAGGAAAAACACTAGGTGTATGTGCAATAATGTGAAGTTGACCCTGATCGTATTGCTCAACAGTGACTCAACAGTCACTCCTAGACATTTATATCGAATTCGACGGTTAACTCGGTGTTTTCAATTTGACAAAAAAAAATATATAACTTCACTCTCATTTTTTGGTCTAAATTGACCGGATTATCAAGGAGTGACTTGGACAACTCTTCAAGGGCTTTCAAATGACATAAGTTATGTCACTGTTGAGCAATACCATCAGGGTCAACTGCACATACACCCAGTTTCGATTCTTCGGTGGTCAAAAACACCGCGTTGGCGGTCGATTTCGATATAACTGTCAAAGAGTGACTTGTACAACTCTTCAAGAGCTTTCAAATGACATAGGTCATGTCACTGTTGAGCAATACCATCAGGGTCAACTGCATATACACCCAGTGTCGATATTTCGATGGTCGAAAACACCGCGTTGGCGGTCGATTTCGATATAAGTGTCAAAGAGTGACTTGTACAACTCTTCAAGAGCTTTCAAATGACATAGGTCATGTCACTTTTGAGCATTAGCATCAGCGTCGACACTTCGGTATGGCATAGCCCAACTCCATTCTTCGGTGGTCGAAAACACTAAGTTGGACGGCGATTTCGGTACAACTATTAAAGAGTGACTTATACAACTCTTTATGAGCTTTCAAATGATATGTGTCATGTCACTGTTGAGCAATACGATCAGTGTCGATACTTCGGTGGTCGAAAACACCGAGTTGGTCGTCAATTTCGATATAACTGTCAAGGAGTGACTTGTAAGAGCTTTCAAATGACATTAGTCATGTCACTGTTGAGCAATACGATCAGGGTCAACTGCACATTATTGCACATACACCTAGTGTTTTTTCTTCGGTGGTCGAAAACACCGAGTTTGGCGTCAATTTCGACATAACTATCAAAAAGTGACTTGTAAGAGCTTTCAAATGCGTAAGTCATGTCACTGTTGAGCATACCGTCCAGGTTCCACAGCACCTCCAGTGGTAATTCTTCGGTGGTCGAAAACACCGAGTTGGCCATCGAATTCGATATAACTGTCTAGGAGTAACTTGTACAACTCTTCAAGACCTTTCAAATGGCATGGGTCATGTCACTGTTGAGCATTGGGGCAGGCTCCATAGTTACCTGCCCGAGGTCCTTAATTTTGACATTTCTGGAGCGTGTAGTTCAATAACGGTTTGGAATATGCAAAAAGTGGATAGAATTAAAGTTATAGAGAATTTTATAAGCTTTCATTTCATCATACACTTTTTTTTGCTAGATTGCACCGTTTTTCAGATATTCGCGAAAAACACTTTTTTTTGACATTTGACCTTGAATAAAAAATTTTCCATACACGGGAATGATGGGGAACTTTTACACATTGTTTATAATTATGTTTTGAACAATTTTCCTGATTTTCAGCTTGTTGGGACTTTATGCACTCTCACCCTCATTTTTTGGTTTAAATTGACCGGGGTAATAAAGCGCCCTCTGCGTTATCTCCTTAGGGAAAGAAATGAAAACTTCTCTTGTTTTGATTAATAACTTCTCCTTCTTTCGTGTCAATGGCCTCTAAAAAAATCCGGTCCAATATGTAGTTAGCAGAAGGGAAGCATCTGGGACTTGATACTTTCTAACCTTTGGTTTATTTGGTTATGTGGCAACAGGTATATTATTTATACCCGTTACGTTATCAGATCCCTACACTAACCTTGAACGTAACTCTTCGAAATCTTTGTTATCATCCTCCCCAATGTGATTGGAGAACCCGTTGACAGTTTCAATCTGATCGCGTGTTAAGGCAACTGCCTCGCCGAAATTAGGCAGCACGTAATTCCTGTAGTCAATAAACATTATACCTAAAGTTTATGGAAAAGTTTTTAGGAGAATATAGCTAAAGATTTTTGAAAATCAGAAGTGATCTATGAATCTTTTTATTAACCTGGTATGTCCCACAGCTGGACAAAGATCTCCCCCCATATATTACAGTCATCATTGTCCAAAGCCCGCTGCGACCAGGTTGACTCAAAGCAGTCATGGTAATTTGTCCAACGTTTTCGCTTCTGCCTCAAGAGCGCCGCACGTTGGGAGATGTCCACTGTGTGACTGCTTCGGTCTATTTTTGAGATGGCATTCGAAAAATGTGACCCACCCATTTCATTGCATCATAAATACCTTACCGACATCCCTACTTGGATGAGTGGCCGATAGAGGCATTTCAGTCTGACCGCTATCGTGCTTCGAAGGGCACGTTAAGTGGTCGGTAACGGTTGATCAATCGTTGGACTATGTCGGAGGCCTCTCGGTCTAAAACTCTGACACCAGGTTTGGCCACTAACCTATTCGGAATTGAATGAACGAATAAAAAAATCTCACATATTATTCGTATTTATAGATACTACCAGCTGCCTCGGGTACCAGTTGCACTGATAAAGGTTTCTCGTGTCAATCGGGATGATGTTCGGCATATGTATGATGAAACAGAGGAAGTGCGGATAGCGGTGGAGGATCTCCAAGAAGGCTACGTTTATCAGACGACCTCTTTTGTACTCTTGCTTTGTGTTGTCTGTGGTTTAATGTGGAAGAATATTAGAATCTAGAATCCTACAGAAACCCCTTTTTATTGTCAATGCGAAAGTTTGTGATGTTACTATGTAATTTGTATGTATGTTTGTTACGTTTTCATTTCAAAATAATAAACGGATTTGGTTCAAATTCTACAGCTATATAGGTTATAAGAATCAGAAAACACATGGGATACATTTTATACCGAAATTCCCGCGGGAACGGTTAAACAACGCGGGTAAGACTGCGACTGTTCATGTAGGAATTTCGAGATGAAAAAATAGTCTATAGCCTTCCTCGATAATTGGACTATCCAACACTGAAAGAATTATTCAGATCGGACACAAATAATTATTTATGGGGTGCATTTTACTGTAGTTCATAACTATCCTCTCATAGATAGTTACCAATGATGATTGTATAATATTTAAAAATATTAAGCACCCCACGCTTTTTACTCTGAATTGAATCATTGTGTTACAACTTAAATTTTATTATAATTTTGATTTGAGGAGAAAAATTATTTTCTAGTTTTTAGTTCAATTTGCAATAAAAGCGTGTTTTTTAGTTTTTTTAAACTATAATTTTATTTTTTATTTTTTAGTAAGCATAACATTAAGTATATGCAACTTTTCATCCCGTAATTCCCACGGGAACGGGCCCATCACGGGAAAACCACGGGACGCTGTTAGTGTCTATAAAAAAATAGTACCATTTAGTAAAATAAAACAGAACTCCCGTTCCGTCCCGCAGCGAGCGCCCGTTGATGTCTTTTATATGAAGTAATAATTTTTTAGTAAATCTGGCAAATCCATTAAGGATAATGGGAAACTGTTATTAAATTATTGCATTGTCATCGGTCCTTGATACGTATGCAAAGTTTCAAATTAATCAGACTTCTGGAAGTTGGTGAAAATGATGTTCAAAGATTCCATTACATACGTACGTACGTACATACAGGCCAAGCTAATAAAAGCGTGTTAAAAAAAAATAATAGTCTATAGCCTTCCTCGATAATTGGACTATCCAACACTGAAAGAATTATTCAGATCGGACAAAAATAATTATTTAAATCGAATTTGAAGTTTCTGATATTAGCCCTTACGAACAAACAAACAAAGTAAGATCAATTACCTCTTTATAATATTACAGCACCCCGCGGTTTTACTCGCGTTGTGCCCGTTCCCGTGGGAATTTCGGGATGTAAAATATCCCATAACCTTCCCGTTGAATGTGGCTATCCATTACAAAAAGAATTATTCAAATCGGACTGATAATTCCTGAGATCCTCGAACCTCCTGAGAACCTCGAACATACAAACAAACAAACAAACTTACAAATTTTACCTCTTTTTATTATTAGTATAGATTATAGTAATAGTATACTTAGATAGACTTACTCTGTCCAATGAGAAAGATCTGGTACTCCATCTGCTGGGTCATCAGGAACTGGTGGAGGTGTTGCAGGAAGGTGATGTGGTCCTTGTGATCTTTAATATACCTAATGACACGAAATCCATGCTATTATTATAATGAGATAAAGTGTGTTTGTAAGGGCTTATCTCAGAAACTACTAATTCGATTTGAATAATTCTTTTTGAAATGGATAGCCACATTCAATGGGAAGGTTATTTTCCATCCTGAAATTCCCACGAAAACGGGCACAACGCGGGTAAAACCGCGGGGCACCGCTAGTAATAATAAGTATAAAGGGGTTTTAGGAACTTTTAATCTATTTTATGATAAATATAAAACAGATATTATTTTAAGAAATAATTGGGGAATATGTAAATGAATAAATAGTGTAGGTACAGAACCATATTCAAAACATTAAGTTATATGTTATGGGTATGTATGTATACCAGCAACGGCCCGCGGTTTTACCCGCGTTGTGCCCGATCCCGTGGGAAGTTGGGCTCAAAAAGTAGGTTATAACCTTCCTCGAAATCAAAATCGGAGTCGGTCCATCCGTTTGGGAACTACGATGCCACAGACGTCCATCTTAATAATGAATATCGTCCATCGTTATTACGTCAATAATTATTCAAATCGGACTGGAGTTCCTGAGGTTGATATTCGTTCAAACATCTCTCTCCTAACATCTCTCATCTAACTCCAGCTTTATATTAATAATAGTATGGATATAGGCTGCCTGTGCGTTAGGGTGAAGACATAAAGCGGCGGGTTCCCGGTGCAGACAAACCGGTACGGGTAGGTACCGATCCGTACAGGTAAAATATTCTAATGTTATCTTATGCGCTCAAACATAAAGAAACAGGTTGGACTTGTCGGTACCGATTACGCGGACAGGGTCATACGGGCTTGAACCATGATGGTCAATGAAGACAGGTTTGCCTGTTTCCTTTATGTAAGGTATCCTGTACCGACCCGTACCGACCAGTACCGGCATGTCCGTACCGGAAGAGCAGAGAGGTGAACCGGTGAGCGAGTTAAAACCGACCAATAGAATTGCGTACTTATTACTTAACACGTTTTATTGGTGGATTTTGACACGCTTTCCACTCCGTAACTTGATAAAACTTTAAGTAGACTAGACAAAGATATAGTATAGATGATATAACACACCTAACAGGAACAATGATCGCTACCCTCCTCCGAGGCACGCACTTTTTGTACTCGTAATAACCTCCCAGCGATATGTTCCCCTTAAGTTCATCAAACAGTTTTGGTGTTCCTACGTAGGGACCTAAAAGAAGTTCAACAAATTTATATTTAGACTACTTATCTAAGTACTTAAAGGCCGAAAGCAATATCTGCCGACTCCAAAGAGCAAGTCAATTCGATTGAATTGGTAGACCGCTAACTTTCGTAGGTGACAGAGATGACCAGAAATTAAAGAGGGGCATAAATCACTGAAGCCTGAAGACTAACCCCCTCTCTCTCCTTATCAAAGTTGTAGCTAGGTCTACGTCTATACCCAAAATCAAAGATCGAAACCCTCGACCTAAAGAACCGCATCATTAAAAACAATTTCACTACCTACTAGCACAAAACTGGTAGCGCTCGGTGCGTAGTTTGATTTAGCGATGTTAGTTAATTGCGATTGTTAAGCAACGTGCAGCTCAACCCCTACTTGGATGGGTGGCCGGCATTTCTATCTGAGCGCTACCGTGCTTCGGAGGGCACGTTAAATTGTCGGTCCTGGTTGTTCCAATCTTTAGACCATATCGGCCTTTAGGCGGTCTAAAAACTCCGACACCAGGGTTGGCCACTGAACTTACTTTACTACCTACTTGAACGCACAATCATTTTATCATCTTACCCAACCCTGGCGGTATTTCCGGACACAACTCAGTCACAGTGTTAAAACCGGTCTCCACTTCACTAATATTCATAGTGAACAATTCTTCATTGATCGTCGTATCTGACTCCATGTCATTCATTTGAGTCAGGACCTCAGACTCGTTGTAAGATATTGTGGACTGCGTAGTGTTAGTTTGGCTGCGCACTGCTTGCAGGTTCGGGCAGATGAATGTCTTGTGGCCTAAATCAACTGGGATAGGCTGCCTGTGCGTTAGAGCAGAGAGGTGGACCGGTAAGCGAGTTAAAAACGACCAATAGAATTGCGTACTTTTAACTGATCACGTTTTATTGGTGGTTTTTTGACACGCTTTCCACTCCGTAACTTGATAAACATTTAAGTACACAGACTATAAGCTCAAACAAAGCCAATATAAATAATGTATTAAGCAGGAAAAACCACAGGGAAGGCTTCAATGTAATATGCGATCGACTACGTTTATAGTATAGAAAGTTCTGGTTGTAGTAAGCGCTATACCTAGTTAACAAAGTGTTCAAAAATACTGATAATAAAAATTCAGGATATCAATATAGATGGATGCATTCTGAGATGTGGACCATTAGACCATATAATTCAGTACCTACAGTAAGTTTATAGTTCGACTATCAGATGTACGCCTTATATCTAGATTTAGGTAAAGAGTTACCATGGAGTAGAAGGTTGCTCCTCAAAATTTTCACCATCAGATGTACGCCTGGCCACTTTTACTGGCATTTGGTAATGGAACACTCCCAGGGTATACCCCAAAATGTGCACCGAAGCCAATCCGATGAGCAACAGGGTCAATGTCCTAATACTTTTAGAACTCAACATTTCAAAAAGATACAGTATTCTTCTTCGTATCACTATAATAAGGAACTATGAAAGCAAAGTTAATTAAAACTATAGAAAATTAGGATAAAACGAATGATAAAGATCGCAAAACATTGTTTATAAGTTTTGTTTGACTTAGTTGTCAATTTTCTTGGATGAGAAAACTTTTTATTTGAACTTGAAATAATGGGAATGAAACTTGTTCTCACTGCCTAACTAAAAGATATCTAGATGTTTACCAGATTGTTTGTTTTTTGTAATGTCTAATCTAATTGAATTCATCAGAGGAATCAAAGGCGTAGAGTTAAGGGGTAGTTAGTAAATGGCACGAACAAATTCCGCCCTCTCAAACTGTCTATGCCTAGGGTGAATGCGATTCCACTGCACTTTATTCGTGTCAACGCGGCTTTAACCTAGCCTGACCAAAGAGAATCTTTGTTTTGCTTTGCGTCAAATTGTCATTAGAGTTTGACATTTAATTAATATTCGATTGAAATGTACTGATTTATATTTTTTTCAAAATTAACAATAAATAATGCCTAAATATTATAGATTCCGGGCCTACACGGACAGTGCAGTGCGGAAATCAAAACGCAAGGAGAGAGAAAAGGAAAGAGACTTAGACAGGCGAGTTTCATGTTATGTTTACAATATTTTTCATAATGTTTTGTATTTATTATTGTGATTGTGGGTAGCAAGAAATATCACTAAGTAAAAAGTGATTTAATTTCTAAATTTTCTGTTAAGGGGCGTACTTAGCTCATGTTTTTTGTATCGAACTCTAGTTGTATGAGTCGGAAAATTGCATTTTTATCTGAGCCCTTTTTACTTGATATTCCTAATTTTCGTCAGTTGTCAGAACTTGGATGGCGTGTGGCGTCTCCCCTTTGTCAAGTGTGGGTGATATTATTAAGTACCTACCTAGTTATAGGTACTAGCAATGTTCCGTGGTTTCATAATAGACTCCCTTCCTCCATAATTAATTAATTACGCAATATAGGAATTACCTAGAAGAGATGGTGGCTAGAAATATGGTACCCGTTCGTGGAGTACATAGTTGGGAAATAGGGACTCCTCATTTTTTATTCAGAGTTAAACCACAGAAAGTAACCGCGTGCGGTTTACGAACATTACAAAGTGAACGGATGCAGTCTGTTCACTATTACCCTAATGTTTGCGATACTCTTGCATTTCGGTAGGTATGTGGCCCTGGTATCCTTAGGTTCACGCCAAAAACCTTTTTCTTGTTTTTTTACGCGTAATTTTATAATAGTAACGTCCAAAGTATAGGACGAGTAAATGATGTATCTATTTAATTGTTAAATCAGCGGCGTTTATATTTACATTAACATTAATAATTTAGTAGGTGGCATGTATTTAAATACGGTATGTAAAAACATATGATAGATAGATATAATCAGCATTCAAGTAATGAAAGAAATTTGTTACCAGATCGAAGTTGGAGCCTGAAAGAAATTGGCTGGACCTGATGATAGAATGCTCGCCTGCCTCCTCGTGGTACTTGCGGCGAACCTCTTGGCGGACGAGCTGGTTTCCGAGGCAGTTGGCTGCCGGCCTGAGGACCTCGCTCCAACTCAACAACAGAAGAATCTTCGTCTTCAAACTTCCGACAGCCTCAGAAGAAGCACATCAGTGACCTAATACTCTTTAACTTCATACTTCTTACGTCTGTCTACCGTCGTGTTTATATACTAACTCCGTGACTCATTTTTGTATATACCTACTTTGTGAATAAAAAATTCAAAAGAGGATTATTTCCTTTTGAAACTTTTCTTCTACTGTATTTGTGACTGTCAACGGTTCAAAGTCTATAGTGAAGTAAATAAAGCTCTTAAAAGTATTTGATTTTTAGTATTTATAACTAAACTCACTTCACTTGTAGGTATCATTCACTCTAAACAATCTAATCCCTACTAAATACTCAAACCAAACCCCAAGTAAATCTTTTCTTTCGAAATGAAATAATTTCACGCTATTTGGGTATCTGCGTGGTACCTGCTCACTGACCTCTACTATATGGACTGGCTGTTACCATACAAATGACAGCAAATTTTGTGTGGCAATTTGAAGCGCCCCTACGAGTTTCCCGAGAACTAATTCTGACGTTCACTGCAAGCAAATATTAGTACACAGTCGACTTATGACATAACTAATTTTAGTTCCATGGAAATTCGTATCTGCCTACAGTGGCCTACAGCGCCAAAATGGCGACACTCAAATAGGCATAAAATTATTATGACTGCAGCCAGTCCATATAGTAGAGGTCAGTGTACCTGCTAATAAAAACGTTTTTAAGGTGCGGACAAACGAACTCCAGCGCCGATTGTTTATTTAGCTGCCAGTAGCGCCATCTAGTTAACGAGAAGTAAACTTTAACCACAGAAGTAAATGTATCTTACAGTAAGATACATGACCGAGTAAATTACATATATAAAACATGGCAGCTTTTTAGGCTGATTACACAAGAGTGTATTTTTAACGGGTTTTGAAACACACGAGTGTTTTTTTAATTCGATTAAGCGTTTACGTATAGAACAAACGCAATATCTCGTATATATATCTACGTATGTGGAGAAATTAACCAAAATCTATTAGAAATCGATGGTTTTACCGCGTTATAGCCGCTAAGTTAGCCTTTAACATAGGAATTTTAGAAATAGCTAGGAAATGTTTATATCTGAGGTTTCCGAGGAGGTTTATATTTGAGGTTAGGTAATTAGCCTGATTGTTTTAGCCTGTTCCACTCTTCTACGTCTCGACCATGTCATTCCCAGAGAGATTAGGTTCACAATAATAATAATACACAATCTATTATAAAAACAAACAATATATTTTATTTAAAACAGATTCGACAAAACATAAATGAGAAATAATGCATTACAAATATCACTTTTAAGTAACTAAATGGCCAATAAACTAGTTTGCTCTAATTTACATTTGATTAGTTTTTCATTATAAAAGCAATTTTATGTGGAATTCATTCATCATGAGTCAGCTGTAAAATATAAAACAGATTTGAAGCTTACTATTGAAGAATTAAGGTTCAATTTTTGGTCCCAAAAATCTATCTCTACCGGTAATTAAAGATAGTTAAGGTTTCGAGATTGTTTGTTATTATATGTCAAATTTTAATCCGTTCATTTAGCCGCCATCATTTTACATTTATTTATTTTGAAGTTATATCACAATGTAATTTGCTATCTGTGAATGCCGGTAGAGATATTGATAAAGTGATCGGGACCAGCAGTAAAACTCAATGGGTCATTTGCACTTTTTTATATATTTCATATTAAGTCAAATTGATTTTAAAGTATTCGAGCTGGACATAAAAATAACGAAAAATAATAAGCAAATAAAATACATAATCAAAATAAGTATGTAAACATATTAATAAGTACCTTAAATACATAAAATTTGATATTTATCATAAAGAACTGCTAAAATAAATTTAAATCGTGTAGCGCAATCATTGAAACAGCTAGTTTTTAAGCTATATATTTTGTCAGTATGTAGAATTAATTAACCATGGTTCTAATTACGTAATTATCGACTAAGCATCGAATAACAATGATTGACAAGTCTTTTTATAGTCCAATTATAATCGGGTATTTGGACTTGTCAAAATTTAAACCAATCACATCGCTGCGTTTTCCAAGCGTCGCATTTGACTGGTTGGACAATTTTGACAACTCTTAATGTTCTTAGAATGGATTTAGAATACCTATCATACATTTTAGTTAAGGTATATTTTATTTGCACTAATTAATTGATAATTGGCTTGAGTTTAATCAGGTATTTATAAAAGTATCTACAATTACTAGTTATTAGTCAAAATGTTTTTTTTACATAAGATTATTTACACAATGTACAGTATAAAGCCTTTACAATTTATATCCGTTTTAGGCCAACAAAAGGATAAAGGTTTTTTCAAATTAACGAATATTTATAATAATAATAAACATAATTCATGGTCATATTTATAAAAAAAAAACAATATTAGGACTAATAAAACTTAATTAGGTAGATCATTCAGTTTCAAAATCAGCTGTATAAAAATTTGACAAATCTTTATCCTTTTCCACACCTGTATCACAATGTATCCCATTAAATTAACAAGCAACAAACAGACAATACAATTATTATTATATCACATATCGAAATGGTACTTACAAAATAATAAAAAGCAAAATACTAAGATTTTAAATATATAAGATTTTAAATTTTGTTTTCCTTCTGACGTTGATAGCGAATATGAATAAACAATTTTTGTACCGAACTGACGTCAGAGGCGTAAAAAATTGACGTCAGGGGCGGAAATATGGCATAAGACCCTTAGATTTTAAGACCTATTTCTTACTGTAGATAGATATTTTTTTTTTATTTAGGGCTCGTACTCTCTCTGTAAACTGAAGATATAAGTACAAAATGCCTTCAGTTTAGCGAGAGTGAGGGGGAATTAAAGCATTAGCACGTAATGTCAGTGATAGCGTAACATATCAGTGATAGCGTGGTTATTACACACATAATCCTCCTTACTGTAATGATATGTTCTGAAGAAAAAAACATTTGAAAAAACTGACTAACGTTTTTGTGATGAATATGATATAAAAAAAATTATTTAAATCCGGATATTTCATAAAATTACGCATTATTATTATTTAATTACTATTTCATATTATTTACTTACACATTTAAAATTACGTTTTAAGTACATTTTTTTTTATTAAAATCTAGTTTATGCATATTACATAATATTTTTTTATGAGCACATAAATTAAATAAGCTAATGATATTAAAATGAGATTTATATAACAAGATTCTATGATAAAAATAATACTTCAGAGTTAACCGAGAATTAGGCCAAATTTATACTAATTCATATTTTATACAAAATTGTTTACAATAATTATAAATTTTTGTTATTTTATTTAAATGCGCTCTTAGCGTTTGATTTTATCTATATTGTCTCTCTGTATATATAAATGGCCATTTTTTAATCTATATTTATTTACAATATTACACTAACATCCAAACATTAGAATGCGATAGTTAGATTACTTCATATAGGTACAAAAAAAGAAAAACTCGTTGTGTAGAAAATAAATTATTCGCGTATATCGTGACGTCACAACTCACAAAGAATATTTAAAAAATGTAAATAAAAATTGACATATTTCTGTCATTTTTTTCACATAAAAATATATTTAATATGTTAACTGAAATGATCAACTTTATTTCTGTGATGCAACAGTAATATTAGTATACTTACGAAAACATGATGCTTATTTTTTCTATTTGTAACGATCTAACTATCGGACCCTTTACAACATATCGTTCATTAAAAAAAAGAACAACATAGGTAAAACCTTTTTGAAATTATCATTGAAATATTTTAATATACAGCAAAGAGTTTTAACACGTCCTTTGTACAAAGAGGACAAAGGTTTGAGTATTTATTCAACAATAAAAAATACTACAAAATCGAACAGCCAATTTCGTTTGATTAATTTGATAGATTGATTCTTGTTGTGATTGTGGTTGTGTTGATTTTATATTATAATTAAAATATTATTACCAACGTAATCTTACGTTTATTTTGTGATTCTCGTAAATATTAAAGTCCTGTGGTATTAACAAGTAGCTGTTACCAGCGAGTATTTCATGGAGATATTGAAAAATAATGTGATTTTCTCAATAGTGCTTGTGAAAATTTAATTACGAAAACTAATGATTGGAACATAATTGTATACAGAACTTTGATAGGAAGGCATTAAATATAAAATGGAAACATATAAATAGTTAATACTTTAGATATAAGAAAAGTTAATTATTATGTGTAAATTATTGAGTGCGATTGAGTAATAAAGTGGTGGGCTAGGAAACTTAATAGAAAGGTAAATAAAATTGAAAGCTTATTCAAAGTTTCGTTTATCGATAAGTCGTAGAGATCATTACGGTAACTATTTTTGTTAAATTACTTTCTATAGGATGATTTATGTTATGTCACACCGTAACGGGCGAGAGCCGTGGCGCGAGACGAGGCACGGACGGGGTAGGTAAGTCGTAGACGTAGCCCCATTCAGAACCTCACCAATCATATAAATATAAAATAAAAATAAATGCCACTTTTCGTTGTCATTGAACTCTTCCTAAACGGCTGGACCGATTTGAATGATTTTTTTGCGTTTTTTATGCGTTTGGGTGGGCCCCTGGATGGTTTAGATTCACACTAGCGACATCTATTGGGTCGCGGATGGATCCACCGCGTGGGGCAGCTAGTATTTTATATAAAGTAGTTCGGGCTAAAATAACCGTGGCCGAGGCTCGGAAGTCTCGGAATGTTATGTTATCTCCAGTATAAGTTAGGGGCCAACCATGGGTCAACAATGTTTAGTAATCTGTGTATTTATTATTTTTTGATACCTATCTAGTTTATGTTTACTCTGTGTCTCTGAAATAAACTAATCCTGGTTATACTGCCAACTGTCATTATAGTTTTATTTAATGAGCCATGGAAGAACCACTACACGTATTTCTGATATTATAGCGCCAGAAGCTTCAACCATGCGAGGCAGCTGGGTTCGGCCCGTTACGTTCTAATAAAAGAATAAATCATCCTTAAAGGCTTTACCATTTTAAGTATTTTAGTCATCCTGTAGGTTTTGCATGTGCCATTGCGACGCGTTGCAGGCAGGAAGAATTAAATCACTTTGATTGGAAGTACCCTAAATCTTGCACTCGAGTAATGCATTTACTGTGATTTTTACGGGTATATTATGTTATATTATCAACCTAAAAGTAACTAAACTTCATCCTAGATATTCGTTAGAAGAGATTGCGAAAGGAAAGCAATATTAAATATTAACCCTTCGGACTACACCTTTTGCCCTACTACCTGCACTAAGCTGCACTAAGGAAAACTTAATTAGTATCTCATATGCCTGCCCTCTTACTGTCTAAATACTGAACCAAATGTGGCGAACAAAGTCGAAAGAAGAACATTAAACACAACTGTATTGTACGAAACTAAGACGAATGACTTACAACATATAACTTACAACATAAAACTTAAACATCCATCTAGAGGTTTGACAAGACGAGATTCACATAACATCACTTAATTTTAAATCCACAACACATCACTGTACAAATGTTCGTCCAAATGTTTGTCCAAGTGTTTGTACCGTTCATTACCGGTAATCGCCAAACAGAAGCTTGGCGAAATACATCCATCAGCTTTGTTCGTCGATGTTCGCCAATATGTGAGTGTAAAGGTGATACTGTTCTACTTGGGCCAACTCGTAGTCCAATGTAGTGAGGCCGTCCTTTTTGAACGTTTTACTTGTCTGTGATAACAACTGATATCTGAAATGTGTGAACGATATTCGTAAATGTTTGGAGAAGTTAGGTCAAGAGTGTGAAATGCCCAAGCATTTCAAGACTCTTCTCTTATTAAGTAATTGATGTGTGTATTTTTCTTACGAGTCTTAAAATGTGGACTAATGTCATCAATTTTCCAGTCAGAAAGCCAGCCAACAAAAATAGAGTATCGATTTATCTTGTTTTTCTGTTTATCTTTGCTTGTGAATAATTGAAATTATTTATTATTTCAATGAATAATGAACCTTACCTTTTAGGATTTGGAACCGACTTCTTGTGGTCCAACATTGCGTATCTCGCGATGGACATCCTATACCTAGCTAAGTGATAATTCATTTTCTGTAACCTGTAACGAAAGAGACACATAGAAGTTAGTTTTTAAAGTCAAATAAATATAATGAGGTTTTTGCAACTGAGCGTTAAGTTAAATTGACAGGTTTTGTTGTTTTAAAACCGTCTTACTCGGACACCAGGGTTGACACCTATGAAATAAGTAGTAGTAGTATCAGCCTGTAATGTCCCACTGCTGGGCAAAGACCTCTCGTCTCATTGAAGATATCAGTACAGTCAGCAGTATAAAACCTAAACCATGGGTCAATTACCACCAGTACCGGTAGTATGATTGGTGGCACTAAGTGCTATGAAATGTTTAAATATAATGTAGTCGGTATTCATCAAACGTAGTTAAGCAATGTAGCATTGTATTAAATAAATATACCCGGACAAATTCATACACAGTTAATTAGACCCAAAGTAAGCTCTGACCTTGTATTATGGAATCTAACTCACTGATTCTATTACATATACATATACAAATACTTTATAAGAATATATAATTGACAGACGCCGTCGCCAATCACTATGTCGTCACATATTGTTGACTGCGGACGGGAATCGAACTCGCAACCCTGGCCTCAGTAAGCGCTGTCACTGCCACTGTTCCAACGGGCTTGTCAAGTTGTATTGTTCTAGTGGTAACTCGCGTTGGTCAGTGCTTTACTCTGTTACAGTGTAAAACAGCCTCCGTGGTCTTGTGGTTTGAGCGCTCGGCTCTCGACCCGGAGGTTCCGGGTTCGATTCCCGGTGGGGACAATATCTCACAAAAATCTCTTTGTGAGACTGCCCTCAGTTTGGTTAGGGCATTGCAGGCTGAATCACCTGATTGCCCGACAAGTAAGATGATTCCGTGCTTCGGAGGGCACGTTAAGCCGTCGGTCCCGGTTACTTTCTACGGATAGTAGTCGTTACATGAGCCAAGCAGAGGCCTTTGGCGACTCAATAACTCTGATACCAGGATTGGTCAGGTTGACCATCCACTCGATGAAGAAGAAGAAGAAGAGTGTAAAACGCACCTAACGAATCCATTTAAAGCTACACTACAATGCTATAGATACAGACTCATAAGGTACACGAACTGAACTCACCTATAAGCCATGTCGTCGTCCTCTCCACCCCACCCCCAGTACTTGTTTGAGAACCCATTGACAGCTGTGAACTGTTCCAGCGTCAGCGCTGACACGCCGCCGAATATGTCTTTGTATGGCAGCCTGGAATAAAAGTTAGCTTGTAAGATAATCTGCCAGTGAAAAGTCTCGGCAGAGTCCTGTCAGGGGCTGTGGGATAGTAATCGCGTGGTACAGTAGCTTGACTAAGCGATGTTAGTTCATTGCTATTGGTAAGCAACTTACATTTCGGCCCCTACTTGGATGGGTGGCCGATAGTGGCATTTCTATCTGAGCGCTACCGTGCTTCGGATCGCCACCGTCTGCGTAGTCTGTCCTAACGTCGTCTCGCATGTCTCCGGGCGCCATGCAGTGGAAATTTAGGCCCACAGTTCATTTGATAAGTAAAATCAAATAGTAACTTACATAAAATTGTATTTATCTATGGACGCGGACATGTGTCTCGGCTGCCTCGGGCACGAGTACATGTTCCTGGTGTCCAGCGGCAGCAGGTCGATGTCGTGGAAGATGAAGCACTGCCACCCGCCAGCCTTCAGCCGCTGGCTTTCAACGAAACCGACGTTCATCAGTTTAGCGCGGTTGAACTCTTTGTTGCCTGTGAACGTATAAAATTATAAGCCTGTAATGTCCCACTGCTGGGCAAAGGTCTCTCATCTCACTGAAGATATCAGTACAGTGAGCAGGCATAATCACTACGCTTGCCTAATGCGGGTTGGTGATCTCAAACCATTTGAAAGTAGGAGACATGTTTTCGCTCGACCCAGGAATTGAACCAGAGACCTCAGTCTTGGCAGGCGAGTGCACATGTCACTTGATAACCGAGCCGAGGAAAGCACTTACAATAAAACATATGTATATTTAGCGTTAATATATTACCTTCTTGTTCAACAATAAATATTCCATATTCTAATTGTTGCTTCATTAAAAACGGGTGCATATGGTTCAGGAATACCGATAAATGTTCCATGCGATCTCTGTAACATAACAATTAATACATTACTATTTATCGTCTCAACCTTTTGTAATTTATAATACTCTCAACGAACGGTTTAATAAACTTCGATGTTATTATTGTTGTATCCACCTCTACAATCTATTGCTTCTCACGAGTCCGAAAATTTAAGTTAACCAATAGGGAGGATTTTCTAACCACAGACAATTTCTTCTGTACAAGTCATACTATTCTCCATCGGCCAACAGTTTTTCAATGTGGGCCCACTGACCCACTCTAACTTACTTATTTAATTAAGTTTTATGTAAAGTGATGTAGTTTACCTGAACGGCACGATGATGGCCACCTTGTGGCGCGCGGTGCAGTTGGGCGGCGAGTACCGCCCGCCCCAGTGCACCTCGGGGTACTTGAGCTCCACGCTCTCCAGGCTCATCGCAGTCTTGTTTACTACTATTGGCCCTAGAGTATACAAATTTTCAATTTCAACACCAATCGCACGATTTAAACATATTTGCACACAAGTATAAAAGTATTTGCCTGTAATGTCCCACTGCTGGGCAAAGGCCTCTCATCTCACCGAAGATATCAGTACAGTGAGGAGGATTAGGCGTAATCACCACGCTTGCCTACTGCGGGTTGGTGATCTCAAACAAAGACAGGATTTATTATTGGAAGTATTTTAATAAGCATATTTTAATGAAATACCTCCAAGTTTGGGTCCCCAATCACTCCTGAATACCCAAACGTTTTTATAATCATTCGTCAAAATTGTATGGAATTGAGTGCCTTTTAAATCAATTGAGTATTCGGGTATTAACGTTTGGATAAATTGTTCAAGCACGTTAAGCTTGGGTTGTTGCTTGTATTGCGGTATTAGTTCCATAACCATAATAAAACTTACCCAAATCAGGGGGTATTATATCACACAGCGGCATGGCTGGCTCCTTGTCCACGCCTTTCTCAGTAGTCACCAAATTCTTAATCTTCTCCATAATTTTTGTAATAAACATCGGCGTGCCATCATACGCCGGCGTATTATCTTGCACAGTCAAATTTGCAGTTACATTAAACTTCATCGTCGCATTATAAATCTTATCTTCAGTATAGTTATACTTAGTAATGTTTAACTTAGGTATATTTATTGTATCGTTTTTGGCTTGAGAGTCTTTAGTCTCGGGGTTTAGGAGTTTCGCAAACGTCGATTTAGGCCTTAGAGGAACGGCTGTCGCCAGATTTTTCTTGTTAGACCTGGAAAACAGGATTAAAATACCATTCTTATATTATTTACTATGGAAAAAAAATCTTAGGTATTATAAGGTTTCTTCCTAAGTTGATAAGTTTCTAATTCATGGAAAAGTATTGGAAGATGCATAGTGACTGTTAAAAGCAAATTTTAATTTTAATAACATTCATTTTCATCTGACTTATAGAGGCCTTTGGCGGCTCTATAACTCTAACACCAGCACGGGTAGCATGACAAGTAGACATACAAATATGTCTACCATCTATGGCGCAAGTTTGACGTCATCGCGATTTTGTCTACAGTAGCTACCGCGACATAGATTTGTCTTGTCGCGTACGTCATTTGTATACAAATGTCTACGCCCTTGAGCATGACGACCATATTATGTCTACGTCAGAGACTAATTTGACTTTGACATTTCAAAGTATACAAATATGTAGGCTACCCTCCAAGGTGCATACAAAGCTTGTCTTCGACTCTTTTATTATATTTTAATATTTTTGTAACAAAAACGAAAACAAGAAACAATAACCACAGACAAAAACGCACTGAAATGAATGAATGGCGAATGAATGAAATAGTGTTGTGACGGTGTTGTGCTTCAAAAAATTTATCGGTAATCATGTGTGACCATGTTAAAAATATAATATATTTGTAAAGGGCAATATTTCTATGTCTTCCGTAGCGAAAGTTTTGTATACAGTAGAGATTTTCGCTTCCTGTCATTATGTGCTCGCAACCGCGCCATAACCCGTAGACAAGACAAAAGTTTTAACCCTATAGAGATATATGTCTACCAGTGTTCATGCTACCCGTGCTGGATTGGTCAGGTTGACCATCCACTCGATGAAGAAGAGGATCTGACTTAATCTTTGATATTTTAGAGAAGTCCCAACCGGCAACGTTTTTATCCTTGGCAAGTATATATAAAATGTCCACTAATGTCGTCAAATACAACTCTTCTATTTTAATAAATAAATGATAATGATGTAAGAAGTACTTTAATCATTCTATTGCGCAAAACCATCTAAATCTACATATCTATATGTTGTACGTAAGGTTAACTTTATTGGGTCAAATAATACAGAACTAGGGAACCAAGTTGGCCAGTCGCCAGTAACTGCAGACTAGGGAGCCATTACTTCTGAATTGTGGCTCACCAGGTTATATGCGCTAAAATAATATTTTAAACTGTCCATTACATCTGAGTACCAGGGTGTCAGAAGAATTAGGAAGATTTTGGAGTAGCTCTATATTGATAACGTTAAAAATGATTTATGATTTAGTGATAAAATGTGCTAGTAATGAATTCTTTGTAACCTAAATCTCTTCTTTAATACTGGCTGACTATGTTATGTACTTAAATGTTTTAATTCAGACCTGCTAAACCATCTTTGTATGCTCAGTTTTTAGGTTAAAGGTCTGGTTCCAGGGTTAAATATTAACTGTATTGTATGTAAGTTATTTATAAACCCATTTTATTAAGCATTGTGCATCGCGAATGTGGTACCGCTTTAAAAAACCAAATAGGATAGCAGAGGAAGATAAAAGAAGAGAACTCAAACAATTCTAAATTTAAAATATATATACCTGAGAGTGAGCTGCGTAGTGTTAAGTGGCGTATACAGATATGTGCGTAGCGGCGTGGCGTCGAGTATGGAGCCGAAGAGGAACTCGACTCCAGCCAGCGCCAGGACCAGGAGTAGCAGCAGCCGGATCGCACGCGTGGCGCCTCGCAGCCACGAGCACATGGTGTGCGCTAGGAGGCGGGCGGCGGGGGTCGGGCAACTGCAACACGACACCACGCCTTACTAACACCGCTTCTGGGCTTCCTCAATCTAGGACCCCCACAGAAATCAGAGAAAATGACACTAGCACGAGCTTCGCTTGGTCTACTTGATGGCCCCCACCAAATCTTAAAGGATGACGATAGAACAATCTACATAATTTCCACGCTCGCGAAATTGATGACTATCTTCGCGTTGGTTACGTGACTGACGGAATTTTCGGCAATACATGAATGGTGGAGCGGCGGGGGGGTTGGGCAATTGAAAATAGGTAATTATTAAATAAAACGTGGGTGGATGTCAATACGTAAATGTGTCGGAACTTTTTGTATAATTTAGGAATAATAACCCTGTAGCTCCTCCAAGCACATTTTGTGCGCTAGGGCGCGGGTGGCCGGTGTCAGGCAACTGAATCAAACATGACGAAATAACGATGGCGCAATGCATATAATATCCACATTGGCGTCATGGATGAAGCCACCGCGGGGATTCAATGTAGCCATATCACAAAACTTCAGCCGCTTGTAGAACAGTGAAATGTAAACATATCTGAAAACTTTCTAATAATATCACTTTGTAATAATATCATACTAGTGGTCGCGATTGTTGATGGTGCATGCAAGAACCACCTCCTGTTTCAGTCTGCAAATCTGACTTGTACCTTTGACTAATTTTAATATTACATCAAGTTGTTTTTTTTGTTTATTAGCTGTTCCCCGCGGTTTCGGCCGCAGCGCCCCCGTTCCCGAGGGAATTTCGACATTTTAATTACTTATTTTCGTATATAAAAACCTTGTCCTGACAATAAGGAACACATAAAAAAAGAATCATCCAATTTGGTGCAGTCGTTCTGAAGTTATGAGCATACATTCATTTCGGCGATTCATTTTTATTTATATAGATTTGACACAATCAAGAATCAATGAGCTTACCTCTGTTAGTGTGTTGGGTAATGATGGCGGTCGATGGAAGTGTCCCATTATCCTCATCGAACACGTTTACTGCTCATGCTTTATACCCTCAAAGGCGTCGGTATTCTGCAATAAAACAAATCATCAAATTTTTATGTGGAAAAGATATTACTTTTCCATATAAGCTAGTTTTTCACTTAGTGCTCTGAGCAGCCCTGAGGGAAATTGTAGTTTCTTTCGGTAAATGAAGCCACTTGAGCGATGCAACTTGGCTTGGCTGGGCATTATTCATAAACGCATATTAACGACACTTTAGCCACAGCTTTAGCTATCAAATGGTTTGTCCCTTTCCCACATACGCTATTTGCCAAGAGCGAAAGAGACAAAACACTGTTTAAGTTAGATATCGTTTATGAATAAGGCGGTAGTGACTATCGAGTACTATTCATTTGCTCATTAAGCACATCTATTTAAAGCGAACAACAGCTGATATTTGTTCATAACAAAATGTTTGTTCCGAACACCGAGTGAAAGCGCGGTTTAAGAAAAACACCAAAGAGACGAAAAAATATTCTACTAAATAAAGGTGCCGGCAAAATTGGTCTGCAGCGCAAACCATGAATTACTAGAACACAATTTAAAATAAATTTTATTCCAAATACACTCACGAAGACTCGGAATAAGGGAAGTAGGTTTAACGTTTCAATAAGTAAAAACTTTGTAACTATTGCCAAGCTGCATAAAATTATTATCGACTAGCAGCGCCCCGCGGTTTTACCCGCGTTGTATCCGTTCCCGTGGGAATTTCGGATTAAAAATAGCCTATAACCTTCCCGTTGAATGTGGCTATCTATTAAAAAAAGAATTATTCAAATCGGACTGATAATTCCTGAGATTACCTCGAAAATACAAACAAACAAACTTACAAACTTACAAATTTTACCTCTTTATAATAATTAGTATAGATTTAGGTATGATATCTATGAATAAGAGGTAGATATATACCTGTGTACAGTAGACACAGCAAAGTTGGACAGAAACTTGAGTAGTCAACTCTTTCCTTCCGTGTTATTTAATATATCCATGATAATCTAAAAAGATTAATTCTGTCAATAAATTGAATTTATTTGTTACATAGTTTAACCAACAGCTCGGAGCCCTACATGGATGGGTGACCGTGGCATTTATATCTGAACGTTATCGTGCTTCGGAGGGCACGTTAAGCAGTCGCACCCGGTTGTTTCAATCGTTAGCCATGTTGGAAGGCCTTGGACAGTCTAAAAACTCCGACATAAGAGCGTTTTCACATTATCCGATCCGATATCGGTGTCGGACGCCGATCCGATATCGGGGTTAAGTAAAATGTATGAAATAAGTACCTGTCTTTCATATTGTCCTGCCCGATATCGGAACATATTTCATACATTTGACTTACCCCGATATCGGATCGGCGTCCGACACCGATATCGGATCGGATAATGTGGAAACGCTCTAAGGGTTGGCCACTAACCTACTTGAAATAAATGAGCAACATGTGCGGATACCTTGCGCTGATACGCACGCTTACCAACCAGGCCATTTGTGAAGCGAAACCTAAGCTCTAAGCTCTCGTTTATAGTTTCGTCCACCGCGCGTTTACGGGCCGCGCTTACTAACCGCGCTGGTGATAAGCGTTACTGTATAAGCATTAAGCGTTTTTTGTTTATTTCGACTTACTGTGCTTATTTAGAAATTAATCTGAAATGTACTTTGTGAAATCTGTTTACTAAGATTATTTTGTTTGGAAACTGTTATTAAAGTAAAATAAAATTAAATCCAGAGTAACAAGTTGTTTACTTAAAACTAAAATAAACACAGCAATGGAACCGTCCATTGCTGTGTTTATGTTCTACCGAAACCGAGATAGAGACATTCTCACCAAAACTACACGAATGTTAGCTAAATACTCGTAAGCGTTTGGTTCCCTTGTGCTCTCGCCAACGCTCGATTTGGCAAAAAAAATTGCCGAAACCTCCCGGCGAGAATGTGGAGCGGGCTTTATTCTTACTACAACTAACGTTCATACTTATAAGATGAGTATTGATGTAGGTTCGTCGGCTTTGTGCTTAATTTCAAAGGAAATTTTGAATAATTTGGAAAAATAAATAAATATTACATTTTGACACTTGAATTTGTTATAGTTAATGACGGTTATTGAGTTATCAACATAGAGTGTCAAAGATGGAACTTTGTCGATGACAAAAAACTATTATAAAAATCAACGATAAATTAATGCCGAATTTAGACGTGAATGATTGTTGATTGAAGCAAGTGAGCTTTGTAAATTAAATACCTTACCAGCACCCATACCTGGTAAGGTATTTATACCTTACCAGGCCAGGTTGAGTGCCGCCCACATTAAATTTTTTACCGTGCAGACCGTTTTTACCGTAAGACCGTGCGATCGGAACCATACGGAAAAACCTTAATGACGACATGCAAGACTTTCATACATTTGCTATGTACCGCCGCATACGATCGGAAACTATTCAGAATAAAAAAATCAAAGAAAATCCCCACTGAACGTATGCAGTATACAATGTCTAATGCAAAACAACGAATGTCTGCGCTAGGACCGCGGAATTTCGCTTGCGGAAAACGGATTCGGATTCCGCACGTATGCGGCCTGTCTTAATGCTGAATCTCGATCGTTGATTGGTCGATTGAAGGTCGATTGAGTTCCGTAAAGATCCGCACCGCTTCGATTTATTATTTTTTATTAATTAAAATCCTACTAATAGTTGTAAATGCGAAAGTTTGTGACTATGTATGTTTGTTTCTTTAGAGTAAGTTTTATCGAAATTCAATCAGTAGTTTTTAGATGCTATCATCTAAAAACGGAAACTGAAACACGGAATGGATTTCGATGAAACTTTACAGTAATATAGTTCATACATCAGAATTACACATGGGATACATTTTATCCCAAAATTCCGGTATAACGAGGTAAGGCGGCGAGGCCCTACTAGTATACTTACCTACTACCTAATACTTATTACTATTATCTACTATATAAATACTTTATTGCCTGTATTTTTGATCTAGATACGATAAAGGTCTGTTTTCTTCTTTAACAATAACAATAAAATGAACATAAACTCATTTTTATGGCTCCCGTATAATATAATAGAGTATATGTAGGAATAATAAACCGGTTTTATCTATCCGCGTTTTATCCTTAAGGACCATTATTTTTTAATGTTTTCAGAGACAATCAGTACTAATTCTATTTTGTTTACTTTTTAATTTCGGAATTAAATATCATGTGTCTCTGTGGTCTAATGTATGTGCACTCGCCGGCCAAGACGGAGGTCCTGGTGTCAATTCCCAGGTCGACGAAATCATGTTTCCTACTTTTCAAACATGGCTCGGGTTTGAGATCACCAACCCGCACTAGGCAAGCGTGGTGATTACGTATTCCTCCTCACTGTACTGATATCTTCAGTGAGATGAGACACCTTTGCCCAACAGTGGGACATTACAGGCTAATACTTTTTATATGGTAAAGTTTCATTGCCACCATGAGGGAATGTAGTCGTGATACAAAGTATAGAACTTTCTATTCAAAGTAAACTTTTATTTTTTTTAAGGAATAACGATTTTTTACACTAAGAAACGTCATCCAAACAACCAACCCGTTCCAAGCTACTATCAACACAAATATGTTTAAAATGAGACTCAACTTTAACAAATCACTACATAGTATAAAACAACGTCGCTTTCCGCTGTCTGTCTGTCCCTATGTATGCTTAGATCTTTAAAACTACGCAACGGATTTTGATGCAGTTATTAAATAGATAGAGTGATTCAAGACGAAGGTTTATATGTATAAAACTTCCTGAAATTCCCACGAGAACGGGCACAACGCGGGTAAAACCGCGGGGCGCTGCTTAGTTAATATTAAAAACCCATCTGCTAAATCCGGAGGTTTTGCGACACGTCCTATTCTCATTTCAACAAAAATTTGAATAATTAAATCTCGTTTTATAAGTCCTTTATTTCGAGTTTATTTATTTTTTATTTGTACGTGTTGTGCTTTTGGATTGAGCGTTCGAAATTCCAAGCGTGTGGTTATTAAAATGAAGGAATAACCCGAGTGAATTATGTTTTGTCAAAGGCTCTTTTTAAATTGATTTGGTTTAGTTAGCTAAACCAAATCAATTTAATAATAAAGTTAATTTATAGAGCTAAATGTTTAATGTTGATTTTTTTAAGTACACCATATTAATCGAAAACGACGTCGCGGTAGACCGAGGAGCCGATGCAATGGCGAGACGAGCTCGACACCTTCATGAAGGATTGGCCCGGTCTAGCACTCAATAGAGAGGGATGGAGGGAGGGTGGGGAGCTTTTGCCCTGCAGTGGGACAAGCCAGGCTGAAAATAAATATAATATACACCATATAAATGGAATACATGATGTAAGTACTAAAATTTAATTCGAGAACTAAAAGCAAAGTTGTGGAAATTAATGTCATTAGTTTATATTTAAGACACTAAGATTGAATTAAGGCATAAAGTGGCTTAAATAAAATAAAATTATCATGTGAAAATAGCTTGATTTCTATCAAATATTATGAGAAAAAATATAGTGAATTTACACATACATAAACACATGCCAACACGTTTTATAGGAAAATGCCATTTCCTGTCCGTTTGACATCTTTTGAAACTCTTGTAGCGTGCATCTATGTGTGCGCCTGTTTAAGTATAAATCGTCGTTGACTTTATGGATGCATTAATATTGTTGTGTGCGTATTCACACACGTTCATATCACACTCGAACATGTAAGTGAAGCAAATAAATAATAATAAATAAATAAAAACATTTCTGAACTTACGTTTAGCGACAACCCGCAGGCAAAATGAAGAACATCAACATAACATACTATTAAAAAGAATATTAAAAACCGTCCACGCAAACACGCTTATAATAATATCAGGAAGGGACAGACAAACTGACAAAGGGTTAAACCATTTTCCAGTTGAAAATCGGGGCTCATGTAAAGCTTTGCCAGTACATTTATCAATGAGTATTTTATACATTTTTGATGGTAAACCAACGTAAACATCGCGTCAAAGGGGCAAAGGAGGTTTATTTTTCCTTTGTAATAAACGAGCTTTTGGGTTAATTGCGTGGATTTTATATCAAAGTGTTGGCGACAAATAAGGATTAGCGAGCATTATCTGAACCGACAAGTGAGGTCTGATTAAGGAAATATTATATTTATTTAGTATCAACTGTTTTCAGAGGTAGGTTAAACCTTTGATCTACACTAATATTATAAAGAGGAAAACTTTGTTTGTTTGGTTGTAATGAATAGGCTCAAAAACTACTGGACCGTTTTTAAAAATTCTTTCACCATTCGAAAGTTACATTATCCACGAGTAACATAGGCTATTTTTCATCCCGAAATTCCCACAGGAATCGACACAACTCGGGAAAAACCGCGGGGCGCTGCTAGTATCTTATAAATATTAATATATCTCTTCAATAAAAATGGGAATACATATTAAACGGGGCAGTTACTAGTATGCTAGTTAACTAAGTCAAGGGCAATCATAGAATCCTCTGCTGCTCTCCGAATGCAATCCACACAGTAGTTACGCATACAAAACGAATTTTATTTAATTTATTTTATTAAAAAAATCTACCTAAGAAGGTTTCAATTTACCTATATTTTCTAAAGTGGACAAAGGTGTACGAAAGAAAATATTACAAGAAAGAAAATAGTAAAGGTACGAAAACATTTTTAAAGCAATAACCATAACGTCATAACGTTGTCTCCTTCGACAGCGAGTGGTGGGAGACCGCGAAGGACAGGGAAAGATGGAAGAGTTTGGGGGAGACCTTTGCCCAGCAGTGGGACGATATAGGTTAAAGAAAAAAAAAAAGACGTGTGGCACTCGGGGACTGCCGCGGTGAAGCTATTGCATAGCATTTTGTATCAACTTATGCAATTATATTTGATACTAGCGGCCCGCCCTCGCTTCGCTTCGGGTAATCAAGATTTCATGTAGGAAAATCGGGATAAAACATTGCGTGTCTCCCGCAGGAATATACACAATCAAAATTTCAAGTGGGAAATTGGGGATAAAATATTACATGTCTCGCGCGAGTATATATGTATACACAATCAAGATTTCATGTGAGGAAGAATTCGGGATAATACCTACATAGCACGTCTTCGTCGTTCGTAGTTCGTAGGTAGGTATATCCCCGCGCGCTATGACCGCACGAAACAGTAAGTGGCCATAAGAGACCCGCCATCGAGCATTATTATTTTGTAAGCAGCGCCCCGTGGTTTTACCCGCGTTGTGCCCGTTCCCGTGGGAATTTCGGGAATTTTTTTACATATAAACCTTCCTCTTGAATCACTCTATCTATTACAAAAAACCGCATCAAAATCCGTTGCGTAATTTTAAAGATTTAAGCATACAGACAAACAGACAGACAGACACGAAACAGAGACGACTTTATTTTATATAGCGACCCGCCCTCGCTTCGCTTCGGGTAATCAAGATTTCATGTAGGAAAATCGGGATAAAACATTGCGTGTCTCCCGCAGGAATATACACAATCAAAATTTCAAGTGGGAAATTGGGGATAAAATATTACATGTCTCGCGCGAGTATATATGTATACACAATCAAGATTTAATGTGAGGAAGAATTCGGGATAATACCTACATAGCACGTCTTCGTCGTTCGTAGTTCGTAGGTAGGTACCTATATCCCCGCGCGCTTTGACCGCACGAAACAGTAAGTAGCCATAAGAGACCCGCCATCGAGCATTACTATTTTGTAAGCAGCGCCCCGCGGTTTTACCCGCGTTGTGGCCGTTCCCGTGGGAATTTCGGGATTTTTTTTTACATAAAAACCTTCCTCTTGAATCACTCTACCTATTACAAAAAAACCGCATCAAAATCCGTTGCGTAATTTTAAAGATTTAAGCATACAGACAAACAGACACGAAACAGAGACGACTTTATTTTATACTATGTAGTGATATTTCTCATCATAACTCTGAAACTAACTGTCCGATTTTAATAATTTAAAGAGGTACACAAAGAAACATAATTAACCTTGATTGTAGAGCCATTTATTTTGATGTAGATTCATATCATCATATGAATATCATCAACTTAAAATTACACTCCTTTTTTAACTAATTAATTTTAACTTAAAACGGTTATTGTGTCTTAACTATAATAGTTAGACATATGCCCTCGCAAACTTATTTGTTTGCAATGATATGTACTTTGATTGTGTAGAACATTGTTTTTGTGTATCATCAATAGATTTAGTAGCGCACGCCAATAACCAATTTTTTTAGGCATGTTTTTCATACCTTGGGTTACATATACCCGCGTTGTGCCCGTTCCCGTGGTAATTTCGGGAATAAATATAGCCTATGTCACTCAGGGATAGTGTAGCTTTCGAATGGTGAAAGAATTTTTTAATTCGGTGCAGTAGTTTCAGAGCCTATTCGAGACAAACAAACAAACAAACAAACAAAAAATCAAACCTTTCCTCTTTATAATATTAGTATAGATATTTGATATCTCTTCTCTCTCACCCCACCCGCCTCCTCTCTCTCACCCCTCCCGCCTCCTCTCTCTCACCCCCTCACTCTCACCCCCTCTCTCACACCTCTCTCTCACCCCTCTCTCTCACCCCTCTCTCTCACCCCTCTCTCTCACCCCCCTCTCTCACCCCCCTCGCTCACCCCCCTCTCTCACCCCTCTCTCACCCCCCTCTCTCACACCTCTCTCACCCCTCTCTCACCACCCTCTCTCACCCCCCTCTCTCACCCCCCTCTCTCACCACCCTCTCTCACCCCCCTCTCTCACCACCCTCTCTCACCCCCCTCTCTCACCCCCCTCTCTCACCCCCTCGCTCACCCCCCTCTCTCACCCCCCTCTCTCACCCCCCTCTCTCACGCCCCTCTCTCACCCCCCTCTCTCACCCCCTCTCTCACCCCTACCTCACCCCTCTCTCACCCCCCTCTCTCACCACCCTCTCTCACCCCCCTCTCTCACCCCCCTCTCTCACCCCCTCTCTCACCACCCTCTCTCACCCCCCTCTCTCACCCTCTCTCACCCCACTCTCTCACCACCCTCTCTCACCACCCTCTCTCACCCCCCTCTCTCACCCCCCTCTCTCACCCTCTCTCACCCCACTCTCTCAGCACCCTCTCTCACCACCCTCTCTCACCACCCTCTCTCACCACCCTCTCTCACCCCTCTCTCACCCCTCTCTCACCACCCTCTCTCACCACCCTCTCTCACCACCCTGTCTCACCCCCCTGTCTCACCCCCCTCTCTCACCCCTCTCTCACCCCTCTCTCACCCCTCTCTCACCCCCTCGCTCACCCCCCTCTCTCACCCCCCTCTCTCACCCCCCTCTCTCACCCCCCTCTCTCACCCCTCTCTCACCCCTCTCTCACCCCCCTCTCTCACCCCCCTCTCTCACCACCCTCTCTCACCCCCCTCTCTCACCCCTCTCTCACCCCTCTCTCACCCCTCTCTCACCCCCTCGCTCACCCCCCTCTCTCACCCCCCTCTCTCACCCCCCTCTCTCACCCCCCTCTCTCACCCCCCTCTCTCACCCCCCTCTCTCACCCCCCTCTCTCACCCCCCTCTCTCACCCCCCTCTCTCACCCCTCTCTCACCCCTCTCTCACCCCCCTCTCTCACCCCATCTCTCACCACCCTCTCTCACCCCCCTCTCTCACCCCCCTCTCTCACCCTCTCTCACCCCACTCTCTCACCACCCTCTCTCACCACCCTCTCTCACCACCCTCTCTCACCACCCTCTCTCACCCCTCTCTCACCCCTCTCTCTCACCCCCCTCTCTCACCCCTCTCTCACCCCTCTCTCACCCCCCTCTCTCACCACCCTCTCTCACCCCCCTCTCTCACCACCCTCTCTCACCCCCCTCTCTCACCACCCTCTCTCACCCCCCTCTCTCACCCCCTCGCTCACCCCCCTCTCTCACCCCCCTCTCTCACCACCCTCTCTCACCCCCTCTCTCACCCCTCTCTCACCACCCTCTCTCACCACCCTCTCTCACCACCCTCTCTCACCCCCTCTCTCACCCCTCTCTCACCACCCTCTCTCACCCCCTCTCTCACCCCTCCCTCACCCCTCTCTCACCCCCCTCTCTCACCACCCTCTCTCACCCCCCTCTCTCACCCCCCTCTCTCACCCCCCTCTCTCACCCCCTCTCTCACCACCCTCTCTCACCCCCCTCTCTCACCCTCTCTCACCCCACTCTCTCACCACCCTCTCTCACCCCACTCTCTCACCACCCTCTCTCACCACCCTCTCTCACCACCCTCTCTCACCACCCTCTCTCACCACCCTCTCTCACCCCCCTCTCTCACCCCCTCTCTCACCACCCTCTCTCACCCCCTCTCTCACCCCCCTCTCTCACCCCCCTCTCTCACCACCCTCTCTCACCACCCTCTCTCACCACCCTCTCTCACCCCCCTCTCTCACCCCCCTCTCTCACCCCCCTCTCTCACCCCTCTCTCACCCCTCCCTCACCCCTCTCTCACCCCCTCTCTCACCACCTTCTCTCACCCCCTCTCTCACCCCCTCTCTCACCCCCCTCTCTCACCACCCTCTCTCACCCCTCTCTCACCCCCTCTCTCACCACCCTCTCTCACCCCCTCTCTCACCCCCTCTCTCATCCCCTCTCTCACCCCCAACGCACAATCGCACACAACGCCGTGTCGAAGACTGCCGAACTGAAACGACGTTAGACGATGCACGGCCTTCAAGCCACACCTCCTTCCCGTCGGATCGGGTAAGCGTGAGGTTTTTTCGTTACGGAAATTTTGGATTTGGTCCCCGCGCTCAAGGCCCGCGATAGAAGCTATGCAATAGCTTAAAAACATAACGTTATTGCTTTTACCATAATTGATACTACTCATAACTATTTTGTTGGGTCGTATAATTAGCCCAAATATGCGAAACTAACGCGCATCAATAGCCACTCAACACCGTGATCAGTATGAACCGAACTCACCGCTTGAACAAGCAAAGATAATATTGATAAAACATGATTGATCTGTTTGATGTGGACATGAAGGTAACAAATTGCCATTTAATCCTCTTCAATGGGGAATGAAGCTTTTAACTGAAAACCTTGGTAATAGGCTTAATCGAGCCGCGGCGGAATCAAATTCATTCGAATGTCGAATACTGATCCGTCCAACTGCCAACCTAAATATAACGATTGACGATTGATTTTAATAAATGGCGCAATCACCTCCGCATTGAATTCGCTGATGGAAATTAAATAACTTTTGATATTTCAGTAACTTTGGTTTCAAAAGAAAATATGAATGGGACAAAATCTAATCAGTTTTTTTAAGGTTACTTTTCTTTGGATTTAAATTATTATAATGTTATGTTGCACGTTTTGGAGGATTTATTTAATTTAATTTTTTAATGACAAGTTAAAACAAGTTCGGCCATAATTGAATGAAAGTTTTTGATTAAAAATTTTCAGGAGTGTAAAAGTTTTTGTTTGATTCACAAATATTTGTTAATTAGTTAAAGTACCTATGTATGTGATTTTATATTTAGAATGTTGTTAAGGTTCATGGCATGGTAGGCTGATTTGTGCAAAAGTCCCTCAATAAAAAGAGATTTTAAAAAAAGCACCACAATAATTTCGTTTAAATAATTAAAAATTGAAAACGATTCATTTCTAACTTTCGCCAACACTTTACCTTGATGAGAACATCTAATTAAAGAAACCAATAACAAAAAAACTTAAAAAGAAAAATAAAACGTAATCAAGCTAACAAAGGAGGCTTTTAGTCAGACTTTAACGAGTAAAGTTTTTAAAAATTTCGTCAAAGCTTTGTATTTCACGAACTGATGCAAAATTAGTTGCATAAAACCTTTTTAATTAAGAAGTTAAGTTTTGACAATTCACTTTGAAATGTCGATATACATATTATATAGGGTGGTTCCTATAAATAATACCATTGTGGGTTTAATAACCTGAAAGAGACAGGTGATAAGTCATATCGGGGATTCAACGCGCCACCCCGTAATGTCATAAGGTCACTTATCGAAGGGCGGAAAGGATTTAACTTGATATAGGCCCCCTTTGCTGTCGCCGCCAAAATCCGAGGGAAATTCAATAATCATGCATTTTAGATCCTGTATTGATGTTAAGCTAAAAGCATAAAACACACCTGGCGATTTTAGTAGATATATTTTGTATTGTAGCGCTTGTACCGTATTCTGAGTAAGCAGTGGTATTTAGTTGCTTAGCGTATTATGCAACTAATAATGTTTTTGCGTAAATCGTAACGTTCCTTATCTAACAAAATGTATTTGGCGGTAGCTGCGATATTTTTACTTTTTCTTGTATAGGCGCTTAACACCTCAGTCTTCTGTGACTACGGTTCCTATAAAGGGGCCGAAACGTCAGATAAAAATAAAAGCGAAGTATATTCGTAAATGTAGTTTCAATTATAAACAACTAATTACAATTGTGAAGCGACGTGTAGCACGGCTATTGCTTAGATAGATGGTCGATTTTGCCATTTTTATCTGAGCACTACCGTGCTTAGGAAGTTAGGAAGGCACCTTTAATGGTTTTTTGTTTTGTCAGTCCGTTGTCAGTTTCATTTTAATTATTTGGTAGTGATGGACTATGTCGCAGGCGATTAGTCTAAAAAGTCTGACAATGTTGGGCAGTAACATTTTGGATGAATGAATGTTATGTATTGAAAACATGTGTCTCGGTAAAGTATTATAGTGGTCCAAAAAAATTCAATACGGACAAGAATTAAAAACCAAGATTATTTTTTTTTAAAATGGATGCCAAACTCCTACGTAATGTTTTGACAGGTTTTTTGGCGGATACAAAAAAAAAGGGTAAATTAATGAAGCTTTTTTTCATGCGAACTCGAAATAATCTACCCCATGTTATGACAGACGTCTTTTCAATGCAGCTTTGGTAAATTTTTGAATATAAATTTTTTTTTTTACCGAATTCATGACATTTCATTTCCGACTTTTTTCGCTGAAGATGGTGTACTTTAGGATGATGTTGGAAGCTTCTCGGAGTAAAAACTAACGAATTAATTTTGAACATCCACATCCATCCATCCATCTTGTTATCCACATTTCCTTGTTCTACAACTATTTACTTGTAAAATGTCTAATTTACTGTCATTCGTATTCTTGGCGCGAAACGACACAGAAGCTCAAGTTTCGACGCCATTTTGTTCCTAACAGCTGATCCTGGATGTTACTTGTGAATATTATTGCATATTGGTTTTAGATCTAGCTCAGCTTTTATTAGCTTGCTTACTTTATTTATTTAGATTCTAGATAGAACATGCTGGGTTATCTGGTCTTGATTCGGTTTTGTTCCTGATTTACGATTTTAAAACGACACCTTTTTGTCTGCTAATGTTGAGTTCAATGTCTATGGATCTTTTTAAATGACTGGTAGATATTAAAGGGAGCATAATTTTATTACATATAATAATATAGCATACTAGCAGCGCCCCGCGGTTTTACCCAAGGTGTGCTTATTCCCGTGCGAATTTTGGGATTAAAAATAGCCTATAACCTTCCCTCTGGGTGTGGCTATACATTATAAAAATAATTATTCAAATGGGATTGGTAGTTACTGAGATTACCGCGTTCAAACAAACAGAAATCAAACTCATTGGCTTTATTATTATTAGTATAGTGATGGAATAGCAACCCAAAACATAGCATTGCATCTTAGCATACCACTGGTGGAAAAGCACTCCAAAAACAAAACTCTAACCAAAAACGTCCAGCAATAAACCATAGATAAACATCACCGACGTTAAATTAAAATAAAACTAGAATAAAATACTTTTTTGTAGTTCAACCTAAAATAAAGGACAAACCAATGGCCCTGTATAATTTCACCATGAATATAAACATATACATTGTACAAAGGTGGCTTGGAGTAGGCCTCCGGGTTTCGCTAACATTTTATGTAGAGAACCTTTCCATAGAATATAGAGCAGCACTAAAAGATTTAAGGAGGGAAATCCTTTGTACTCTTCACCAATTGTGATTGAAAGTTTGCATAATTTATGATTTTTGTGCAAGCAATTATTGTCCTTAGCTGCTTAAGTAATTTGAGTAAGTTAGTGTCAGAGTTTTAAGACTTAAGACCTTAGGTTTGGTATACTTCAAAGTGCTGTAAGCATGACAGCATGACATGAAAATGTTCAGCATGACATGAAAATGTTAAGCACTGCAGTACTTTGTCCCATTAAACAATTTAAAAAAATGTTATTGATATTTAAGTAGGTCTTATACAAGTTTGAAAGTAACAAGGTCCCTAGTACGCGCATGACATCCATAGACTGTACATCAATTACATTTTACGTCATCAATATGCATTTCCTACCGTAGGCAATAGGTAATAAAAAAGACATATTAGCCTGTAATGTCCCACAGCTAGGCAAAGACTCACTGAAGATATCAGTACAGTGAGAAGGATTAGGCATAATCACCACGATTACCTAATGCGGGTTGGTGATCTAAAATCTGAGTCGTATTTGAAAAGTGGGAAACATGTTTTAGCTCGACCAGGGAATTGAACCCGGGACCTCAGTCTTGGCGAGTACATATTATACCACTAGACCACCGAGGCGTTAATAAATAACAAAATAATAATTTTAATACAAGGCAAAAACAACACATAAATCAGTCTGTTATGAAACAACGTTCGTCCACAACATAATTGTCATTCTAAAGGAAATCCGGGGTCCATTTATCTTGATAACTAATACACCGGCGTCTAATTCGACAGAGTTGTAAAATGAGCTCATTGTTTAAGGAGTTACAACCTTGTCTTACTATGAAATTCCTCATGTTTCCTACCGTGTTAACTTATTTTCTTCCATTATTTTTTCTCTTGTTCCGACAAATGAATGAGTTCTCATTTTACTTTACACCTCGTCTTAGTACTTCACAAGTTAAATAAAAGGTAAGTATCAAGGTCGGTTTTCGGTAGCCACCGCAGCAGTAGGCAGCAACTGCATATCGCAAGCAGCAGTGTCACCACCCTCGAAATGACATAGAGATTCATAGAGATAAAAACCAGTAGTGGTGCTTGCAGTCGGCAGTTGCTGCCTAATGCTGCAGTAGCTACCGAAAGAAGACCTGGAGCCTGTACTGTGTCCCAGGGCAGTTCAAAGGCCACTCGCTCATTGAAGATTAGTGCACAAAATATTATTTTCTACCTGTGCTTAAAAAATAATTTTAAAAAAGAACCACTTTTCGTTCCACCACAGATGCAATTTAAAATTGAACGACATACCAAACACAAAATGATCCATAGTGATGGATTACGGTCAACCCGAGGATTGTGTGAGTGAGACCGGTGTCATTGTGAAAGGGGTGGCAATTACACTGACAAGGAGGTTACACTATCGAGGTTTCAAGAATACGGATAACCATAGATAAAAAAAACAGTTAACCATAGACATGAAAGAGAAAATTATTTTTAAACGATTTTAAAAACATAGTTTTACTCGTAAGATAACAAAGATATTATTTATTATAGAATATTTTTTATGGACTGACTCTACAACATAAATTCTTGTACAAATTACATAAAGGAGGTTTGCCATATCGAGAAAAATCTTGATCTTGTTCAAGCGTTAATATTTAGGTCAGATTTTGTAGCTATTACAAAGAACACGATACTTTGCGCCACGGTATATAATGTGATGTAGGTATAGTGTATTGAAAACTATTGTTATCGTTAATATGAGTATGTCATTAAAACCACATATCGTCACGAAAAACAATGTATTGTATGACAGCTGTTTTTTGTTTGTTTATATGAATCCGCTAATCTCTGAACTCTTTTTGTATTATAATAGCCACATATAAGTAAAAGATTGTTGGCTTTTTAAAAGCTTAAATACCCAAAGGAACGGGCAAACCGTGGGTAAAATCGCGGGGAGTTGCTAGTTATTGCAAACTGCAAAGCTGAAACTACACTACCGATACAAAATTCAAATATCGAATGTCGGAGCATCTGTTACCTTTTTAAGGTTCAGTAACTATAAATGAAAGAAACCTTTTTCTATAAAATATTTTTTGTTATTCAAATAGTGAATTCGAAATACAAAAATATATTGAATATTTTTTTTTACTTTGTATTTTACATTCATAAATATTATGATGGCGGTTCAATGACTCAAACAGGAAACCGGAAACAAGGAAAACCGAACGAAAATATAAGTGGCTTAGATTGAGACAACTTTTGGTTATTGTATTAAGGTTGAAGATAAATATAGTATCTTAAAGATAGAACTTAATATGGTTCAGGCTTGGTTCAGGCCACAGAAGTTCGAAGCTACTACAAATTGAATTAGTATGTGCCGTCTAGAGGTATGACCGTACCGCATGGTATGGATTAAAATTACCCATCATTATACCCCATGCATCATACTTACATGCTTTTCAAAACTGTCACGATTTGTACGAATTTCAGTCAGTGCGTAACCACGACTATCGGAATGAAAAATAACTCGTTGATTGAAGCTATCTTTCCTTAACCTATATCGTCCCACTGCTGGGCAAAGGTCTCCCCCAAACGCTTCCATCTCTCCCTGTCCTTCGCGGTCTCCCACCACCATAAGCTATCTATTTATAATCATCTTGATTATATTAGTATAGATTGTAAAAGCGAAGTTTCGGTGGCGACCCACTAGTTTAATTTTACATTACAAATGAAATTTAATTCTTACTTTAGCTACATTGAAATTCTTAGCATTGTTTATAATAGCATAATAGAGTTTTGGCTTAATGCCAGTGTTAACTTTATTCAATGTTTTAATAGGCATGTCGGGAGTCTTCCAAAAAGGTAACTTTAATGAAATTGCTTTCTTAGTGCACATTGCGCCAACTATCGTTATAAAAACTAAAACTATGTGTTCACAAAAGCACTATTCTTCTCATAACTTTAGACCTAAACTCTGCCGTACGCCGAAGCGAATACTGTACTGGCATTTCTATCTGAGCGCTGCCGTTCTTCGGAGGGCACGTATATTAAAGGATCCGGTTGCTTTAATCGTCAGACCATGTCGGAGGCCTTTAGACGATCTAAAAACTCCGACACCAGGGTTGGCCACTAGTCTCAAATTACTTTAGCAGCTAGGGATCATAATTGCTTGCACAATAATCATAAATTATGCAATCTTTTAATCACAATTGGTAACACGTACTAACTTACCTCACAACAATGCCGTGCCGCCATCTAATGAAAACGGTAGCCACGAACGCAGCATGCAAAACGTACGCGATTTGTACGAGGATCCCTGGTGGCCTTTGTTGGTGAGTTTTCCTATATACCATTTCGAGATTATCGCCCTTTAAACCTTCAACATGAGTGCGTTATTAAAACGTTGCGATATTGCTTTCTTTAAACAGATTTACATGCTAATTGGTTGACTGAAAGCATGGAATTAAAAAGACCGGTTTTATATGATACAGAGTATTTATGTACTTAGTACTTTGAAGTATTTTTTTTAGCTTGACTTCTACTTTAATGAATGGGCGGTAGTGCCAATTCTATCAAAGCGCTACAGTGTTTTGTTGGACACGTTAAATTGTCGGTCCCGTAAATTCAATCATTATAGGCCCTACCATTCCTATTGATGTGGCGGTAGTGGCATTACTATCTGAGTATTACCGTTATTTTCTGGACACGTTAAATTGTCGATCCCGTTATTTTCCACAGGGCTATACTATGAACTTACTTAAATAAATATAAATTGCAATCCAGACTAACTGCCTAAAATGAAACGGTCCCCAAACAACTCTTTTGCTAATATCTAACCGCTCGTATTTTCTCGGCCTCCAGATATATTTTTCGTCCATTACGCTTAAGATGTTATCTTGGGAGCCACTAACTGTAAGCTGATGAGTGAACTGCGTTCTTGTATAAACAGAGCGCGTTTGGGAGCTTTTGTTATCAATTAATTAACTGAAGGAGCTATAAAGATAAATAAAATAGCAAAAAAGTCTTGATTATTTTGTTAATGTAAAAACTTTCTAACAGAATTCGTTTTGGTAGACAGTGAAAATAATAACAAAATGAAGTATAAGCCTGTAATATCCCACTGCTAGGCAAAGGCCTCTCATCTCACTGATGCTATCAGTACAGTGAGGAGGATTAGGCGATATCACTACGCTTGTCTAATGCGGATTGGCGATCTCAAACCCGAGCCATGTTTGAAAAGTAGGGTAAACATGTTTTCGCTCGATCCGGGAATTGAACATGGGACGTCAGTCTTGACACGCGATCGTATATACCACTAGACCACCATGGCGTCGATTTTCTTTGCAGTATTGAATTTGCTATTTAGCAGGACAGCTGTTTGCGGCGTAATTGTACTAAGTCATGTTAGCTTATCACTATTGTTAAGCAACGTGCAGCTCGGCCAATACTTAGATGGGTGACCGAAAGTGCCATTTCTATCTGAAATTGTGTCTACATACTTAGTTTATTGTCTACTTAAAGGTACTCAAATCACCGTAGTTTTTTTTTCAAAATTGTGTGTTTACAAAGAAAAGATTAAAAAGAGCCTCATTAAAAATTTACAACGTAATTAAAAATAACCATTAACACTCATTAATAATGTTGTTATCAAAGTAACGTTTTTATTAGAACACCATTAAAAATTAACGTTGATACCGTTATTTACAGAAACCGGTATATGAGGGAGAAAAAACGTTACTCAATAACGCTCTTGGGACCATTACGGGTATAAAATTCGTTTTAAAATTCTCGTTGCAAAAAATCAAAGAATAACGAGACTGTTATGGCTGTAGGGCTGAGTCTGGGCCGTCTTCAGGGAGTCGGGGATGTAATTCAGACGAGGATATTCATTCAGCATTTGTTATAACATAATATACTTTTGAACTTCTGCATTTTATTCAATTATGAGAATTTAGTTATCAATTACTAGCAGCGCCCCGTGGTTTTTCCCGCGTTGTGCCCGTTCCCGTGGGAATTTCGGGATAAAATGTAGCCTATAGCCTTCCTCGATAAATAGACTATCTAACAGTGAAAGAATTATTCAAATCGGTTCAGTAGTTTCTGAGATTAGCGCGTTTAAACAAACAAACAAACAAACAAAACAAACTCTTCAGCTTTATAATAATAATATAGATAATATAGATAATATAGATTAAAAGACGTATTACACTTATATGAGCACTTGTTTATCCTACTAATGTAATTGTAATGGATCGTATGCATGTACGTATACGTGTATGTATGTTTGTCACTCTTTCACGCGAAAACTACTGGACGGATTTGGATGAAACTTAACAGGAATATACGTTATACATCAGAATAACACATGGGATACATTTTATACCGAAATGCCCGCGGGAAAGGGTACAACAAGGGTTATACCGCGGGCACGGCTAGTCTATTAATAAAAGTTACTTGCTTAGTAGATGACGAGTATTACACTTATATCATAACATTGATGATCACTGAAGTAAGTAAGTCAGTTTGAGTGCGTTAGAGGCTAACCCCGGCCAACCCTGGTTCTGAAATTTTTAGGCTGCCGAAAGGATTTCAACTATATGTAAACTAGCCGCGCCCCGCAGTGTTACCCGCGATGTACCCGTTCCCTCGGGAATTTCAGGATAAAATGTATCCCATGTGTTATTCTGATTTATAACCTATATTACTGTAAAGTTTCATGCAAATCCGTTCAGTAGTTTTTGCGCGAAGGAGTTACAAACATACATCCATACATGTAACCTCACAAACTTTCACATTTATAATATTAGTAAGATATAAAAGAAAGCCGTGTTAGTTACATCATTTATAACTGGAGAACGGCTGGACCGACTTTAGTATATTTTTAAAATTTAATTTATCTTGTTCAGGAGTTGGATAATGAGTAAAAAAAAATACCGAAATTCCTACAGGAACTGGTGCACTTCGGGTGACGCCGCGGGGTATAGCTAGTAGGTTACATAATAATCAACATATTTACAAACTAATTATCGCGTTATTTGAATAAAGTTATACTATTCTGCATTTTTAATAAGGGATTCGATTCGAACAGCGTGGTATTTTAATAGTAGTTATAAATAAATATCAGACTAGATTATATTATTAACCGCATTTGCCAATTATTTATTTAACATTATTGGGATCAACTGGTATGATACAACTAAATCGAATAGAATTATTGTGCAATCAATGTTAAATAATTCGTGTTCCGGATGCTACCGAATTGTGTTGGTAAATTTATAATAAATGCCTAGATATGTAATTTAAACCGTTTTAATTGAGTGTTAATTAACCAATACATGTTCGTATTTCAGATAAAAGTAAGTATTCTTTTGTTTAATTTGTATGTAAATTTTTTGCTTTGTTAAACTCTTTGCGTAAGAACACCCCATCTGCTGTAACAATGCATTTTGTTTTAGACCTTACGTCCTTTAATTGGCTGTATTTATAACAAATAATCATTGTTATATTAAAACTGAAAAGCTTCAAATAAAAATAAATTAACAAAAAAATAGAAAGATAATTTTTACAAAATATTTTTTAAAACATTGATGCCGTTGACATCGCTTGAAGCATACCGTCAATCGCGTAGTACAAGCGTAGCACATACGTAGCACATTCGTACTTTCGCACTTTCGCCAACTTTAGGCAGTTATAGATTTCTTCGAAGTCAAGTCTGCTTTTTTAAGTCAAGTCTGCAAAAGCATTTTAAAACCGTTTTGTCTTGAAGCTAAGATACCAATTTTTAATTACATTCATTAACAAATGATAAATTAACTAGAAAAAAACTTAAGAAACTCACAGTCAACTTGGCATTAAACGTTCATAAATCATTGTCAACGCAAGTCTAATAAAAGTAATTTATCATCATTTTTAAAAGCTCTCTCTATGATTAGATACTTTCTAATTTATTGTCTGACGATGTCGACTAAAACCACGCAGTTACGAACAAATCAGATATTCGTGACAACAAGCAACTAATTAAACTTACCAAATTATCTTAATTGGACATGGTTGTATCTAACCTACGTTCTCTAAGTAATGGAGAACCATTAACACAGTAACAGTTAGTTATATGTGTTAATACTGCTATAATTTTAATTGTTAGTGCTATTTAAACGTAATTCTAAATGTAGCGGTTAAGCTTGGCTAGTAGCATGAAAATAGCTTTAAATGAAGCTGCGTTTTAAGTTGTTACTATTAGTTTAACTGTGTTTGACTATCGCTTACAGTTATTGCTATGGGATGTATTATTACAATAACAGCTTACGGGTCCTATTGCAATTTCACTATCATTACATAGTATAAAACAAAGTCGCTTTTCGCTGTCTGTCTGTCTTAAAAACTACGCAATCGATTTCGACGCAGTTTTTTTTAAATAGATAGAGTCTTCTTCTTCATCGAGTGGATGGTCAACCTGACCAATCCTGGTGTCAGAGTTATTGAGCCGCCAAAGGCCTCTGACATGGCTCATGTAACGACTACTATCCGTAGAAAGTAACCGGGACCGACGGCTTAACGTGCCCTCCGAAGCACGGAATCATCTTACTTTTCGGGCAATCAGGTGATTCAGCCTGCAATGCCCTATCCAAACTGAGGACAGTCTCACAAAGTGATTTTTGTGAGATATCGCCACCGGGAATCGAACCCGGAACCTCCGGTTCGTGAGCCGAGCGCTAAAACCACAAGACCACGGAGGCTGCTGCAATAGATAGAGTGATTCAAGAGAAAGGTTAAAAAATTACCGAAATTCCCACGGGAAAGGGCACAATGCGGGTAAAACTGGGGGACCCTGCTAGTAATTCATAAAAAGTCATTCATCTAATGTGTCAAAGTGATCATGACGTGTACATCATGATTATTAGATCTTGTAAACCTTCGAGGAGACGTTTTCGAGCTTTCGATATAAGATCTGACGTCTTTAAATTTTGATGGTACGAGGTGGCAAGCTGTAGAGCTCACGGATTGTAAGGATCGCAAACATTAGAGCTAATGTTCGAGCATTTGATGTTAGAGATGACGTCATTAGAGATCGAATAGGGTTACGTAAGGAACATTCATAAGGAACGGAGCTGTGAGGAGCTCAATGTGCTCATATCACAATGCAACAACCTCCGTGGTCTTGCGGTTTGAGCGCTCGGCTCACGATATTCCCGGTGGGGACAATGTCTCACAAAAATCTCTTTGTGAGACTGCCCTCAGTTTGGTTAGGGCATTGCAGGCTGAATCACCTGATTGCCCGAAAAGTAAGATGATTCCGTGCTTCGGAGGGTACGTTAAGCCGTCGGTCCCGGTTACTTTCTACGGATAGTAGTCGTTACATGAGCCATGTCAGAGGCCTTTAACAGCTCAATAACTCTGACACCAGGATTGGTCAGGTTGACCATCTACTCGATGATGAAGAAGAAGAAGAATGCATTATGAAAAGAGTTTGAAAATGTCAATGCGTTGTTAGACAATCCCAATGAACTGTGCTAGATAAATCGGGTTAAGCACCGCTAAAGGTTTCCTAATGGTTATCTAGGTAAAACAAATCGTATATAACCGTTACATACCCAAGTACAGATATCACTCATATATCCAAATAGAAAACACGATTGAAACCAACCTGTAACAAATAAAACAAATTGTTAATAATCACACACTTGTATCACGAAAACAAATAAAAAAGTTACTATATAGTATTTCACTATAATTTATAAATATATAGCAGCGCCCTGAGGTTTTACCCGCGTTGTGCCCGTCCCGTGGGAATTTCGGGAATTTTTATACATATAAACCTTCCTCTTAAATCACTTTATCTATTAAAAACCGCGTCAATATCCGTTGCATAGTTTTAAAGACCTAAGCATACATAGGAAAAGACAGACAGACAGCAGAAAGCGACTTTGTTTTATACTACGTACTCGTACTATAACTCAACTATAATAAAACACTAACGAATGCTCGCACTATAATTAAAACACTATATATATAGTTATTTGCTCAACGCACGCTTATTCATTAAGCTTATAAACGCTAACATTATTAAAGAACGCAAAAGGGCATGAAAACTTCGTTTCGTTCCAGTATTAATATAAATAATTTTCCAATTTCCGGTTCATTTTCTGTGTGCGAATATTTATTATTTACGCCTCAAGGATTGTATTACAGTTACGAAAGGTTACCAAGTAGTTATGGTTTTGAAATAAGTAAAGTAAACTCGAGTATGTATTGGGCAACCGTGGTGTCAGAGATTATAGACCTCATATACTCGTAGACCTTATGGTCATTAGGACATGGTCTAGTGGACATGGTTCTTATCGAGTCAAGATGGTTATTTTAAGGGTCAACACTGCGTTAAGCGGGCGCACGCGTCGGTTCACTTTTGTATGACACCGCACGCAACGGGCGCACGCTACGGTTCACTATTGTATGACACCACACGCCGCAGGCGCCCGCGACCGTTCACTTTTGTATGGAACCGCGACGTACGCACGCATAACGCAGTGTCGGCCCTAAGTCAAATGTGTTATGCCTAGAATTTGGTCTCTCTGAAAAGTCGTCCACAGTGCAGGAAACGGGGCTGTTGGGACACAGTAGTAAGTGAGACATGGTTTGGACAGCTCCAAACTCGTATCTATCGTTATCATAAGGAAATGATTGAGACCGACAATTTAAGTTAGTAATAAGATCGATTGAACGCCACTATTTGCCCATCGACGTCCACGGAGTGTTCGTACTGCACATTTTATTCAATAAATGGCGTAGTTTGACTAAGCGATTAGTTCATTGCGATTATTAAGCAACGTGCAGCTCGGCCCCTACTTGGATGGGTGGCCGATAGTGGCATTTCTATCTGAGCGCTACCGTGCTTCTGAGGGCACGGTTAAGCAGACGGTCCCGGTTGTTTCAATCGTCAGACCATGTCGGAGGCCTTTAGGCGGTCTAAAATCTCCGACACCAGGGTTGGCCACTAATCTACTCGAAATGAAAGTAAGTGACTATCAGCCACCCATCTAAGTAGTCAAGCTGCATGTAGCTTTACAGTAGCGATGACTCAACATCGCTTTGTCAAACTACGCTACGAGAAGTAGTTACGGATGATTAATCTATACTATATACTATATTACTATATAATATTATAAAGCTGAAGAGTTTGTTTTGTTTGTTTGTTTGTTTGTTTGTTTGTTTGTTTGTTTGTTTAAACGCGCTAATCTCAGAAACTACTGAACCGATTTGAATAATTCTTTCACTGTTAGATAGTCTATTTATCGAGGAAGGCTATAGGCTACATTTTATCCCGGATTTCCTACGGGAACGGGCACAACGCGGGTAAAACCGCGGGGCGCTGCTAGTCTATATATATAAAAGAAAGTCGTGTTAGTTACACTATTTATAACTCGAGAACAGCTGAACCGATTTGGCTGAAAACTGGTGGGGAGGTAGTTTAGAACCAGGAGGCGGATATAGGATACTATTTATCCCGTATTTCCTACGGGAACGGGTGCGCTATGGGTAAAACCGCGGGGCACAGCTAGTAATAAATAACGAATGGTTATGAAGTGCCTACAAATATAAAACCGCGCCTTCAGCAATGTTCCATGTTAAAAGCTATCGTATTTTTTATAACTCAATTTATTTCTGTTCCATTTTTAAAATAATTGGTCTGTCAATGGGTATGTGGGCAGTTGACACGCGAAAACAAGGGATTTGGATTTGGATGGACGTTTTTCAATTGGGTAACTTTTTTTCTATTGGGTAACTATTAAAAGTAAAGTATTAGCCTGTAATGTGCAAAGGCCTCACATCTCACTGAAGATATCAGTAAAGTGACTAGAACTACAGACGTAAATAAAAGTTATACCGTATGTTTTACTGATAAATTCAGTAATCCTACTTCCTACTCATTCCTACTCATCTACTATATAAAAATAAGTCGGGTTTTCCTCCCTGACGCTATAACTCCAGAACGCACGAACCGATTTCCACGGTTTTGTATTCGTTGGAAAGGTCTCGGGCTCCGTGAGGTTTATAGGGAATAAAAATCTCAAAATTCCCACGGGAACGGGGGCGCTGCGGGTAAAACCGCGGGGCACAGCTACTCGTAGTATTATATAAATGCGAAAGTTTGTAAGGATGGATGTATCTATGGAAGTATGGATGTATGTTTGTTGCTCTGTCACGCCAAAACTACGGAACGGATTTGGATGAAACTTTACAGAAACATAGGTTATACATCAGATTAACACATGGGATACATTTTATCCCGAAATTCCCGTGGGTAGTCTAAAATATATATAAAAAAGGATTAGTGTGCAATACCTTGCGTCTAGATAGTGGTTTAAATATGACTAAAATGCTACATATGAAACAAAAACTTTTCGCAACTTTACCTGCGAGGTTACCCACAGGGAAAACTTTGCATTTTCGGGATGAAAGTAGCTTATGGCACACCACTATCTATAAACTATCTCTATGCAGAAAATCCAGTAAATCTTTTACGGCAAATAAGGATAAACCGAAAAAGCCGAGTAAATAAAGCATTTTATAAGCAAATACAATGAGAGTGGCAGAAAGGTAATGGTGGTGGTAAAAGAATATGTGCATTCTTCTTCTTCTTCTTCATCGAGTGGATGGTCAACCTGACCAATCCTGGTGTCAGAGTTATTGAGCCGCCAAAGGCCTCTGACATGGCTCATGTAACGACTACTATCCGTAGAAAGTAACCGGGACCGACGGCTTAACGTGCCCTCTGAAGCACGGAATCATCTTACTTTTCGGGCTATCAGGTGATATGTATATTAATACTAGCTGCGCCCCGCGGTTTCACCCGCGTTGTACCCGTTCCCGCGGGAATTTCGGGATGAAAAATAAATGTTGTCCGATTCTCAGACCTACCCGATATGCACACAAAATTTCATGAGAATCGGTCGAGCCGTTTCAGAGGAGTTCAACCACGGTACCCGTTCCCGCGGGAATTTTGGGATGAAAAATAGATGTTGGCCGATTCTCAGACCTACTCAATATGCTCACAAAATTTCATGAGAATCGGTCAAGCCGTTTCGGAGGAGTACGCGAACGAACACTGTGACACGAGAATTTTATATATAAGATTAATATGTGCATTAAGATATTATATACAAGCCGCGCCCCGCGGTGTTACCCACGTTGTACCCGTTCCCGCGGGAATTTCGGGATAAAATGTAACCCATGTGTTATTATCTCTCTCTCTTCCTGGCTATGTGTACCACATGGTGATGGGGTCAGCATTTCTTATTTTTCTTCGCTCTTTCGTCGATGTCGTCTTTCCTGTTAAGAGTTCCTATGTTCAATGCAGCGAAGAGGATCTAGAGGTTAGAATGTGGGACTGGCGTCCTTAGCCATGTGTTATTCTGACGTATAATATAATAACCTATATTACTGTAAAGTTTTATCCAAATCCGTCTAGTAGTTCTTTCGTGAAAGAGTAACAAACATACATACATTCTGACAAACTTTCCCATTTATCTATACTAATATTATAAAGCTGAAGAGTTTGTTTTGTTTGTTTGTTTGTTTGTTTAAACGCGCTAATCTCAGAAACTACTGAACCGATTTGAATAATTCTTTCACTGTTAGATAGTCTATTTATCGAGGAAGGCTATAGGCTACATTTTATCCCGAAATTCCCACGGGAACGGGCACAACGCGGGTAAAACCGCGGGGCGCTGCTAGTGATATTATAGAAGTGTTAGTAGGATTAAACTGCTACTATAGTCTGTTTTGTTCCATTGATGGGCAAAGGTCTCCTCTCATCTTTGCCACTCTCTCTTCTCAGTTTGAACCGTTATCAAATACAATATTTACAAAATATTCACCTTTAATAGGCAGCGGAAGGGTTATGGATTAAAAGATTTAACCCTTCGCTCGTGCTAGTTACCGAGGTGTGAACATTTTCCACTTGAGAGCGTGGTTTGATATTCTATCAGAAATGTGGCAGTAATAAGAAGGGGGTTATGTTTTTCTTTTATAACTAGCAGCGCCCTGCGGTTTTACTTGCATTGTACCCGGTCCCGTGGGAATTCTAGGATGAAAAGTAGCCTATAACCTTCCCGTTGAATGTGGCTATCTATTACAAAAAGAATTTTTCAAATCGGACCAGTAAGTAGTTCCCGAGATTAGCGCGAGATTATAGATTTCTTTGTTATATGAACTTTATGAACCTTGTACTACTAAACTTATGTTAGTAAAAACATGTTATGTTGTTTGTTAAATATACAGCCGACTTCCAAGCAGGAGGTTGTATGTTCATAAAATTCTAGTGTGAATTCTCTTTTTCAAGAAATCGGTAGTCATCGTCACGGTAGCACCTCTACAAACACTTCTCGCTCGCTGAAAACTTCAGATCACTATAGATACCTAAGTAGACAAACATTTATTTTTGTTTTCCAATCCAATATATCAAATCGAAACCTGACACCCGAAAAAGATAAAATCTTAAGAAAAACAGTTCCCACATCTTTCTGAACCGTATATCTTGTCAGATCCAATACTAGAGGTAAAACAAATAGTGCCGATAAGGGTGGCAATAATGCAAAAGGGTTCGCTCTTTTGTAATCAGGGATCTGAGACAATGACACCTGCCCGAATTTTGCCCGAAAGTGCCCAAATTGCCCAAAAACACAGGGATCAAGCTGACACAATGTGATTTTAAGAAATGTCCGCTTTGCGACTTTAAATTATTTGAGTCTGTTACGTGTGGGCTTAGTGTAAATTGTGCTTGTATGCTTGGTGAAGGACCCATATCTGAACGATGTTCATCTCACTTTCGATTTCGATTAGTTCATCTCACTTTATAAATAAACTTGAGTTGACGAATTCTATAGATAAAGTATATTGTAATGTCTTTCTTACATTAATTCTTACATTCTTACATTATGTATGAATAGCCGCGCCCCGCGGTATTACCCGCGTTGTACCCGTTCCCGCGGGAATTTCGGGATAAAATGTATCCCATGTGTTATTCTGATGGATATTACTGTAAAGTTTTATCCAAATCGGTTCAGTAGTTTTTGCGTGAAAGAGCAACAAACATACATCCATACATCCATACATACATCCATCGTTACAAACTTTCGCATTTATAATATTATAGTAGGATTATGAATGAAATTCTTATTACATCACTACATACTCGTAGTATAAAATAAAGTCGTCTCTTTTTCGTGTCTGTGACACTGTTTGTCTGTCTGTATGCTTAAATCTTTAAAATTACGCAACGGATTTTGATGCGGTTTTTTGTAATACTCGTAGGTAGAGTGATTCAAGAGGAAGGTTTTTATGTAAAAAAAATCCCGAAATTCCCACGGGAACGGGCACAACGCGGGTAAAACCGCGGGGCGCTGCTAGTATAAATTAAACGATGAAGTTAATAACATTGGCCACCGCTGCTACAAAGTAATTTATTATTTGCTCAAACATTTAATCATAAAGCATTTTTTGTATTGCGTAAACAAACCAACAAATAATTCTCCATTCAAAAAACAACAAAACCTTTTATTACAATCGAAATGATTCGAACTAAAATATTGGTTTTGCTATTAAAATAGATGACACACCTCCACATAAGCTGTTAATAAAATTACTATAGCACGCTACTCGTTCATACGTAGCTATTATATGTCCAAAGAGCTTAGTTTTATTGGTTATTACTACGTTGCGGTTACGTGTTAATATATTACACATTGCGGCACAAATATTTGAATATAATAGTTCAATTATGTAGTGAACCCATTGAAAATGTAATAATGCACGCAATAGGTACGTAATTATAGTTATAATATTAGTGTGTTAGTCGATGAATATGGTATTAAGTTGTGTTAACATTATATAATGACTAGCTGTGCCCGCGACTTCGTTCGCGTGGAATAGTGACTATGAGCAGCGTTTTTTTTTTAAATATACAGGGTGATTTCGGGGTCGTGATCCCAACCATTTTTTTCTGACTCAGTAAATAAATGATTGCGATGCTACCTGTATTTATTTTAATTTAAACAAAGATGATTCGTTATTTACGTATTTTTATTTAAAAATTATTATTGACTCAAAATGCGTGGTCACCCTACTTTTAATATTACATAAGTTTTCTTGGGAAATAGTAGGGTGACCATGATCTCGAATTATCGCAGTTTTTTTTGCTGACTAAAATAAGTCGCTGGTGTACTGTTAGCCCTAACCTATCGTGATGCTTAGGAGAAAGTAAGTTAAATGCTTCTTTCTAGCTCCACGACCCCGTAATCACCCTGTATACTTATTTTTATTTTGGATCATAATCACAGTCATTTTGGGTAGCTAAAAAACCTACTTTACTTTACTTTACAGCTGATTTGGAATGGCGCGGCGCGGTTCTCGGCGCGCTTTATATACCCGCGCGCGCAGTCGTCGTATGCAACCGACAAACGTCCATCCTAAGCTGAACCGCGATTCCTAAACCGATAATTTTTATTTAACTTCTCTATAAAGATATTTATTATTAAAAGATATTTATTATTAATTAATTATTAAATTAAAATTATTATAAAGTTTCAGTAAATTCTACTAACAGAGAAAAAAAGTAGTTATTCATAATAGAATTAACTCTTACTAATAATATAAACGCGAAACTTTGTATAGACGCATATTTGTTAGTCTTTCTCGCAAAAACTACTGAACGGATATGGATGAAATTTGGCAAACAGTTAGTTTAGGCTTGGAAATAACAACACTTATGTTACTTTTTACCGCGGGATAACATCTCAGACCCACGGGAAACTGGAAGGAATCTGTTCGACATTATTCTTAAAATTCAACAGCTTACAAACTACCTTCAGCCGTAAAAGAACAATGTTTTTTCATTCCCATGGGAGTACTATGATTTCCCTCGGTAAATTATTCTTATAGTTTATGATATCAGCCTAAACTAACTTAAGTAGAAAGAATTTAGATGAGCCCTTTTAATTTTTTTCCCATGGTAATCCAGTCAATTCCAAGGTAATAAGTAGCTATAACATATTCTATTAATGATTGTAATTTACCTATCTAGTAACAATGATCGACGTCGTTCGTTGACCGGAACAGGCGTTAAAAAACAATAAACTACCGATTCCCATGGGAAACGGATGTTTTCCCGCGGTAAAAAGTAGTCTTTATGTTGCGCCAGGCTCTAAAATATGTCGGTACAAAATTTCAACCAAATCCGTCAAATAGTTGCGGAGATTAATGGTGCCTATGTATAAGCATAGAATAGTGTTCGACGTGATTCTTTAATTTGACATAACTTTTTTATTTATGAACCGATTGACATGAAACAAACACTAAAGCATAACTGAAGCATACCACAATATATTCGTGAAAACCGCATCCAACTCGGATCAGCCGTTTCTGAGATTAGCGTGAACAGACAAACAGACAAACAGACAAAAAAAAAGTTGATTACATTTTTGGGTTCGACATCGACATAACAATAACCCCTGCTATTTTTTTTATTTTTATTTTCAATGTACAGATGTACAGACAGCACTTTTCTACAATTTTATTATATGTATATAGATTTTTATTTTCAATGTACAGACAGCACTTTTCTACAATTTTATTATATGTATAGATATATTCTAATCTATATACTAATATTATAAGGCTGATGAGTTTGATATTTTAGTTTTGAACGCGCTAATCTCAGAAATTACTAATCCAATTTAAATAATTATTTTTGTAATTGATAGCCTCAACATTTAACGGAAAGGATGCCCATTTTTTATTTCGAAATTCCAAAGGCACAACGCGGGTAAAACCGCGGAGTGAAGAATTATTTAAATCAGACTCGTAATGCCCGAGATTAGCTCGAACATCGTACAAACTAACTTACAAATTTTACCTTTTTATAATATACTAGCAGCGCCCCGCGGTTTTACCCGCGTTGTGCCCGTTCCCGTGGGAATTTCGGGAATTTTTTTACATAAAAACCTTCCTCTTGAATCACTCTACCTATTACAAAAAACCGCATCAAAATCCGTTGCGTAATTTTAAAGATTTAAGCATACAGACAGACAAACAGTGTGACAGACACGAAAAAGAGACGACTTTATTTTATACTATGTAGTGAAGTATAGATGTACTCGTAGAGCCTTGGGGTGCCTTTCCATCACACCTTTGCACGTTTTATAATATGTTTGATGAATACCAAACATAGCATAATTTAAACAGAAAAGAAAAACTACCTTAAATGATAATAAAGCTTTGTGCCTTTCTACCAGAGCTCTGCTATACTACCTTACTATACCACGTTTGATATTATTGGTAGGAATCAAAGTACCAATAAAAATCTTGAATTTAAAATACTTTTACAGATTCACTTCGTTTTTATTTTACACAAGCAGCGCCCCGCGGCTTTGCCCGCGTTAAACCCGTTCCCGTTGGAATTTTCGAAAATCCTTTCTTAGTGTGCACTTACGTCACTTTAGGAACCTTCCTGCCAAATTTCATGTTTCTAGATGTAGCGGTTGAGGCTGTGCGTTGATTATCAGTCAGTCAGCCAGTCAGGACTTTGAATTTTATATATATAGATTTTCATCTGACGTTTCCATAGCAGCGTTGCACACTACCAAAAGTTTGGTAGTTCACGTAGTTTAGTGGTCAACCCTGGTGTTAGGAGTTTTTAGACCGCCTAAGGGCCTCCAACATGTCTATTTGTTGAAACAACCAGGACTGATATAATTTTATGTGCCCTTCGAAGCAGCTCTCAGATAGAAATTACGAATACACTTCGCTTTTATTTATATTTTTATCTGACGTTTCCATAGCATCGTTGCACACTGCCAGTGAAAGGCCAGCCTTAAACGTAATCTAACCTAACGTTTGCTCACACATCAATCTGGCCAATCACTATCGTCCTATAATCCCTGACATAGACATCTCGATCCACAAACAATACTATAAACTGACGTCCCGACGTCAGCATTGACGTGAGTTTAATCTCCTCACGACAGTATTCGTTGATTAATCCGGCAGTTAATCGATCAAGATTGGTTCGAGTCGATGGGCGTCACTGGACGTTGAGGTGATTTCCCTTGACGGTCAGAATAGGGATGTTGACAATTTATTAAAGGTATAGATGACAGTTTTGGCTTCAGTTCTAACTGACCAGGTGCAAATCCTTAACATCTAGGTATAACGGATTATTTGTTAATTGAACTAATATAAGCCGTGCCCCGCGGTGTTAGCAGCGTTGTACCCGTTCCCGCGGGAGTTTTAGGATAAAATGTATCCTATTTGTTATTCTGATGTATGACCTATATTACTGTAAAGTTTCATCCAAATCCGTTCAGTAGTTTTTTCGTGAAAGAGTTATAAACATATATATACATCCATACATACATCCGTCAAACTTTCGCATTTATAATAATAAGTAGGATAATAGCTTTGATTGCTTTAAGTTGTGTTTTGTTTGTTTTAAACGCGCTAATCTCGGAAACTCCAGTCCGATTTGAATAATTATTACGTATCAGATTCCAGAGAAACACATTCCTTGCTAAATAAACTGTTTTACCGCAAAGAATCCCTTGAGAGTACGTTAATACTATTCTTAGTTCAACCGGAGGGAATGAGCATAATGTATTAAGGCGATATTGCCTTGAATACGTACGAATCCAATCCATCTAGTTTAGCCTAACTCTGTAATGTTTAATGCAGGGTAAATGCCTGTAGGGTAGCTGAAGATTTAATTTAAAATCGGAGCCCAGTATAAAAATTAGTAACAGGGGTAACAAGATATAAGATAGGTACACAATACCCATTCTTACAAGAATGGGTATGTTTTTCGCGTATATCTTATATCTATATCTTTATATAATACATATAATTCTACTTCTTCTTAATAGAGTGGATGGTCAACCTGACCAATCCTGGTGTCAAAGTTATTGAGCCGCCAAAGGCCTCTGACATGGCTCATGTAACGACTACTATCCGTAGAAAGTAACCGGGACCGGTCTTACTTTTCGGGCAATCAGGTGATTCAGCCTGAAATACCCTAACCAAACTGAGGACAGTCTCACAAAGAGATTTTTGTGAGATATTGTCCCCACAGGCAATCGAACCCGGAACCTCCGGATCGTGAGCCGAGCGCTTAAACCACAACACCACGGAGGCTGTTATAATAATAATAATTCTACTGTTCGTGTGTATGTCATTGAACTCCTCCTAAACGGGTGGACCGATTTAAATGTTTTTTTTTTGTATGCCTGCCACCCAATGGCACCCTGGATGGTTTAGATTCACACTAGGTCACGGTTGGATCTATCGCGCTGGACAATTAGTATAATTATAGCTTTTAAACACAATTAGAATCTATCTGCTTCCAAAAACTTACTAACATTTTGTGTTGAGTATTGCTAAAGCTTTTTGTTTTTTAGTTAACAAATAATTGTGATTTTATTTTTAAACAAATCATTGAGATTTTGAATCGCAGTCTTGATTTTAAAAATGTTTAATTATTATTACTTGTTTTGAATGTAGAACTAACGGACTAAATATAATTTCTATTATTTAAGTGGATCATCCTTATTGGGGACGTGCCGACCGCCCGAAGCTCACGGGTCAGTAATGGAAGTAAAAACTTCTCCGTCTTTCAATCATAGTTACTTGGAGATTAACTTCGTTTGTCTTCCTTTTGATGAGTGGAACGTGTTGGATTTGTTTATTTACGGAAAACAATATGTTTTCTTTACTATTATTGTAATATTAGTATTAAGGTATTAAGAATGGGTTTCAAAGTGACGTGATGTGGGAAAAGTGAGTTTTATTTAAGAAAGAAGTTGTATATAATACAAGAGAGAGAGAGAGAGAGAGAAAGAGAGAGAGAGAGAATGAGAAAGAGAGATAGATGGAGATTTATATTATTATCCGTCATTCGCCGCATGGAAAATCCGTTCACAGCTGCTCGCATCTTAAAAAGTCCCTTACACATAATTCAACAAAAAATATCGTGACCGATTCCTTACAATTCCGTCACCAAATTAAATATTGACCACTCAGAGTGTCATGTTCTAATGCAAACCAGATAAAAGGTTCTTAAGTAACGTGCATATTAAGTTGTTTCTAATGAGAGGGCTGTCCAACCCTTGTCACGCCACCCTAAGTTAACACGAAAAAAGCAGAGACGAAAGAGATGTAATGAAGGACACATGTTACTAATCAATTAAGGGTACAATGAAGGATTAATGGTTTTGTTTGTTTTTGTATGTACGCTTGGTGAAATCGACCTGTTTATGAGAAGAAATAGAAGCGCCCCGCAGTTTTACCCGCGTTAAAATAACTTATAAAATTCCCGTTAAATGATGCTTTCCAGTACATAAAGAATTATTGAAATCAAACATTATTGAGATCTGATATGGGCAGTTTTTACCATTGTATAATATGTTAATATACTATCGAACGCACGGTATTTTATCACGCCTTGTCGCTTTCTATGACATTCGTAGTGCTCATGGGCAGAACAGTTGAAGAGAAAATTTCGCGCATTCAAGGGAACAAATCGTATTAGTCTTCTGAAGAACACATTAGCGCTCTTCATTCGAAGAAGACTGTATATCTTTTAGCACCAACTTTATTAGGTTACATTGAAAATAAATAGGTAACTATTCACCTAATACCATCCTTACGACAGCGGAATATTGAAGTACTTACTAACTGAGGATGGAAGTGGTATGTGGGTGAGACAGCTACCGCCATTTTTTCTGACTTTTTGGACATCTAATAGTACTACTGTACAAAAGTACTATTATTATTTGTGAAAACGGGAACTTACGTACGACGGAGCTTACTGTTGCGTGTCCCTCAGCACGTTTCGCTTCATCCACGCTTCATCCACCTCCTGATGAAGGTCACCGAATGTGACCGAAACATGTTGAGGTACACTCAACAGTAACCTCCGTCGTACGTAAGTTCCCGTTTAAACAAATAATAATGACATCAACGTACGTTTCAATTAATAGTAAAAAAGTACTAGTCGACGGATTTGAATAAAACTTTACAGTAATATAGGTTATACATCAGAATAACACATGGGATACATTTTATCCCGAAATTCCCGCGGGAACGGGCACAACGCGGGGAGCGGCTAGTAGTTACATAAAACAGAGTCGTGTAGGTTGTAATCTTGATGTAAATAAATAAGTGTATGTTTAACCAAGAATAAACAAAAGAAAATTAATTCCATATTTAAACAAAACATTTTCTTAATTGACTCTATATAGCACTTCATTTCCAAAACAAAATTATTAATAAGAAAACGGTAATTATTTTTCAGAACATTAACTTTTTTAAGCGAAAACTTTTATAATTAACGCGAAATAAATTCGGTAAATGTAAAACGGTTTGCAACAGAAGGATATCGCTGTAACAATCGAAGAACGGCGAAAACGGCTCGCTGGACGCTCATTGTAATATCTTGAGACGGGAACGTATCAAGGATACGGGATTTATAATTATATTTTTACTTTTTAACGATATTTTTATGAAGTTGTCTCTCAAAGAGCGACTAGCGATTTATTTAAAAAAAGAATACAGAATTGCAGTGTACGATTAAAGTCAATGTTTAATGTTCTTTTTTCAAAAAACCTCTGTCGACATTGCGGCGACTCCCATTGGACAAAATGAATCATTCCTACTTAACTGATCAGTGTTTTAATTACAAAAATATAATAAGATATACTAACACATTAAAATGCGAACAAAAGACACCAAGCGTAAATCACAAAGCCCCTTTGATAATTATGATAATGTAAAAATTGTTTCATATTCAAAACGAGATTGCAATCAAAATTCAAGTTACCTACCTTCATAATTAAAAAACCAAAAATACAATTTACATAAGTATCTAAACAAACGTCCAAAACAATACATAATTAAGAGAAAGGTTCATATTACGAATGTAATGATCCTATATTAACCATTACGTTTTCCCTGTAAAATATTTCTACCCTAATTACAAACAGACTCACATATAAGGCCGCCAATAAAACGTGATTAATTTGTTTTAATTAAATATGCCCTTACCCCCCCCCCCCCTACCCCCGTCCTTATTGCGTCCCTGTCTCAACTGAAATGGAGTTATCGCGCGCAAAAAGTTTAATTGGTCTCTGTGAGCAATGCGATACTAAGCCGTCCTGAATAATGTGCCAACTTTTGAAAGTTAACGTTTTTGTCCCCACACTACAGGTGCCACTAACAGAGGGTAAGTACATTATAACACAGTAATTATCGGTTTATAAGGGATGTATACAATACCATTAATGTATATTGTGTGTCGGCTAAGATTTATCGTGTAAACGACCTTAGAATGTTAGGTAAAGCTTAATCTGGATAGAACTTTGGTTTATGTTAAAGGACGCCTCGGTGGTCTAGTGGTATGTGCACTCGCCTGCAAAGATTGAGGTCCCGGTTTCAATTCCCGGGTCGAGCGTAAATATGTTATTTACTTATCAAACATGGCTCGGGTTTGAGATCACAATCCGCATTTGGTAAGCGTGGTGATTATGCCTAATCCTTCTCAGTGTACTGATCTCTTCAGTGAGATGAGAGGCCTTTGTCCAAAATTGGGACATTACAAGTTAATACTTTTACTTAACTCAAGTTAAATTGTGATCTTATTATTAGTCTAATAAAGAGTACTCGTAAGTCCCGGATTGGCTGAAAATGTGGATCTTCTTATGTTTATTTTGAGACACTGTTATTGTTACGTTGACTATGTAGTTAAGGCGAGGATATGTGGCGCTCGGATAGAGCTGAGGGGGTGTTCTTAATTCAATAAAATAAGGTTGAGATTTGTGAAGCAAGACACGAGTGCGTGATACGTGGCGGGCGAATATTTGAACTCTTTTGCGTTTTTATAGAAATTGGCGGGTCAAATGAAAAATGTAACTGATTTAAAATCTAAGTGAGTATTAGGAAATTGATATTCCTAAAAAAAAACTATGACTATCGCTTCAAATAACGAGATCTAGGACGAGAAAATAATATTTGGTGCTACTTTTACATAATCTTGTGCATCTTATTTCTACATTATTATAATGAATTTTAAAATTCTATTCGATTTAAAATTTTATTAAGGATATATTCTTTTAATTGGTGTTTTTATTTTATTTATAGAATCGATAGAAGTGTTGATATTTGATCGTCAAAGTAGCGACTATGCGCGTTATTTTCACATATCCTCGCCTTAAGTCGGACGTCTTAAAATATTTGGAGGAGCGGTTTTATGAACAGTTTTATACAAAGTTACACGAAGTTTTGTTTTAATTCAAAGTTGTATTGTTTGAATTAAGCCGCGAGTCTCGTCCTGGGACCAGGCGCTCTAGCAGACGCCTACGCTCATTGTAAACATAGTAGAAACGTATTTATTTTTACGCAAACAAAAGCCACTGGTTTTGTTTTCGTAATTTGCTTTCGTTTCATTTTGAAACCTCATGTTGAATACACAAGGTTGAGATTTGAGAAGTTCCCTCTGCTAGTAAAAACTACACAGAAAGGTTATTTCAAATATTGTTGAAGTTACAGAGAGGATGCTTGTCTGAATATCAGTTACATGATAACTTTATAAATGGACCAATTAATTTGGGTTTACAAGTACATATAATGTTTCTGTATTCATAATTTGTTCGTTTGACTTTCGTTCCGTTAACAAAAACTTTCTTATTTTTTCAGAAATGTCCTTCAGCTTACTACTGAAACATTAATTGCAGTGTCATTAAAAATAATACACATGAAAGTAAAAAAAAGTGTCATCATAATCAAGCTACGGCGTAGCAACCGTAGCGCTGTAGCATTGTAGCCGTAGTGCCGCTACGTGTTTTACTACGAACTATAATTACGTAGCAGCTCATGTAAAATAGCTATAAAAAATAATTCGTGCTGTAACAGTTAAATTCCTATGTAATTTTGCCGAGTTAAAAACTATTATTAGTTTAACTATAACTTGAAGGTTATTAGTTACTAGAACTTTAACGAACATATTAATTAATTCATTCTTTTCGAGTAGGGTAGTGGCCAACCCTGGTGTCGGTCAGTTTTAGACCGCCTAAAGGCTTCCGACATGGTCTAACGATTAAAACAACCGGGACCGACTGCTTCACGTGCTATCCGAAGCTAGGTAGCGCTCAGATAGAAATGCCACTATCGGCCACCCATCCAAGTAGGGGGCGAGCTGCACGTTGCTTAACAATCGCAATGAACTGACATGGCTTGGTCAAACAAAGTAATATTTTGTTACAATAACGTTTCGTAAAATATCGATACATTATTTAAATTGCTGTTTTGTATAGAAAAAACATAAATAAAACTCACGTACCCATAAAAAACCGAAAACGAATTATCACTATTTCTCTTTTACTGTTGAATAGTTTAGGCAATTTCTTAAGCGAGTTGACCGAAGTTTTATTCATGCTTTTATATCTTCTCAATGGGTGATATTTTCTCCTTATCCGCACTTCCCATCTAATGGCACTTGAAGTGGAATCTTCTCGGAAGGGTTAAAATTGTGTTTCTTTTTGAACTGATTCGTGGATGTTGGGATACATTTCTTTTTGCATTTTTTGGACGAACTGTGTATGACAAGTCTCAGCCTAATATTTAAAAGGCATGTGTATTACACTCCTGAAGAGGAAAAAGGTTTAGAGATAGGTTAAGAATGGAATAAAATCACTAAACCTTTTACCTCTTTAGGAGTAATCGTCTTCGGCTGGAATTGACAACATTAGTCCATATTTTAAGACTCGTGAGAAAAAATTGAGTATAGTATATGCTAGTGTAAATCTTTGCTTGGGATGACAACCATAGGTCAGTTATATTTCTTTCCCTTTTTTATCTATATACATGCCAACGTATTACTCTATCTTGTCTGTTATGATATGACGTCTGAACTACTAAACAAATTTTGATGAATTTTGGCCTAGATTAGACCTTGTTAATGGACTACTTTGTATTTCGAAATTCCTATGACTAATAAAACTGCGGGAAACATTTTTTTTAAAATATGTTATTTAATATGTACAATATTAAAATAACCTTTGTTTTACTTATTCTATTCTTAGCACATACTTCATTGTTTAAGAAAACCTACGTGAAGCGTATTAATGTAGTACAAGTAAGTATAAACCGCAACTAACCCCTAACTCAATGCTGTTAAAATGTATGAAATAAAAGGTCTATTAAGTTAGTTAAAACAAAGCCACAAGACCGCCGTGTGTAGTAAATGGCAACACCGCAGACGCGACGGGAATGTGCCGCAGCAATACACGCGACGTACAGATAAAGGTACCATTTATTATGTATACAAGTACGTGTTATGGCAACGTGTTCCAACTTTCATTGTCTAGATATGATAGTAAAGTATATTAATTTTTTCTGGCGATCTTTCAACAAAATCTGCCATTTTGTGTTAGCTATAAGTTAAAAATTGAATGAAATAAATTTACCTTTTTTCTGTTCGGAAGGAAGGATATAGTAAGCGCTCTCACTGCCTCTGTGCTAACGGGGTTGTTAAATTATGTAACATACTTCAATTACCAAAACTACGCAACGTAACGAACAATAAGTGAAATACAAAGTCACACTAGCGACATCCATTCATCAGGGTTTCGATCACGTTCTATTTCAATGAAATGTATTCCGAACACAATCCCTTAATGAAATAAGGCTTCTAATAATAGGGGTAGCGCACGTGAAACACATAATAAACATGTTTTAATGGCGGTGTATCTTTGTTTTACAACAAGATGTAAACAAACAAATTGATTTTACAATACAACAAACTTTAAACTGAGGTTTATGGTGTTCTTAGAAAGTTAGTTATGCGCCCCGTTCATTGCAATTTGTTCAGCTATATTAGCGTAAAAAGCAATAAGAAACTATTATAGTTATCCGAAAACAAAGGGTTCTGTCAATTAAAAAGTGTGTTGTGTTTCCCTTCGATCAGTAGTTAATTTACTTTTTGTATAATTTAGCCATAATGTTCACCATTTGGCATTTGTGAAAAGCTTAACTTTTGACTTTTAGTCGTCTTAGGAACTTTATGTCTGAAAAATATAAGAGTGAGGACGGAAGCAAGGACTGAAAACATTTAAATTGAACGAACCGTTTGTATAATCTTTTCATACATTTTAACTCAACTCGAATTCTTTCATACTTACCACTGATTCAGTCAAAGGTATTCAAAATGTATCCCAAAGTTCATCTCTCACACACTAGTAGCTTAAAAACTATTTTGATCTACCCCAAAACACCGGTTTTGAACAAACACGGCAGCCAAATAGAGAGCGGTTTGTGTCAACTAAAACGCATATTTGGAGCGAACGATTAAACTTAACAAAGGGTTTTAATTAAACTGTGTTGGCAGTACGTGTGTTTCAAAACGGGGTCAATGCACTGGTGACGGGTTTCTTTAGCATTACGTCACTTGTTGGTAAATAAAATGTCGCTAATTTATTCACTGACCTAACTCACTTTGTTGGTTACAGAACTGTATTTTTTGTTCTAAGTTAACATTGCATGCGATCACGTTAAACTTTTTCTCTGGTTGCATATTTAAGTCATATCATAAACAAGAACTGCGCCTTGCTTTGTATTTTAAACATGCTTTAACATCGTATACTTACTTAACTAATTACTTTGTTAAAAAAAATAGTGTTTTTTTATACCGGAAATTAGATTTATAAACGCATTTTTTTATATTAAGTAAATTATGATATGATGAATATATAACATATTATGTTATTTTATATAGTTTAATCATAACAATTTGTGGTTCCTCTCATAGTTGCAGTGGGGTGTCACAGAACTTACATTGTAATTTATTATTATGTAATTATTATGTGACAAGCAATAAAGATATTTGAATTTCCATTTGATTTCAAATATTGTTTCAAATACCAACATTGAAAATACACAAATTAGCACATTTCATAGGAAATTCTTTACTGGCCGTTACTTCCTGATATCACGTTATTTCCTTAAAAAATATAACCAAATATGACGTTATAATATCATAACGTTATTTTCGGTGATTCACTTTTTTGGGGTGTTCTATATTGGATCCCCGAAGGCGTTGATTTTCCTAAATAAAATGTAAGGAGATGGCTCCCGTTATTACTGAGGTATAGCCACCGTTATTTTTTATGGTATTCGATATTTTTTCAATGTTTGAATTTATTTTAGTCAGTTATTCGAGTATTTAGATAGTAAATAAATGACAAATGAAAAATAAATGACTGACACCTAAATCAAATCGATACCTAAATTAAGAAAGTAGTATTAAACGCACCCATCTGATTAATAAATATAAATAAGTTATGAATAGATTATCTTTTTCGAAGTTTATTAATGCCACCAAATAAATACACCCTGATGGCCAACGATGAACTACGTTCGGAATCGCACGCACTAACGAATTAGATGCGAACTACACGAGTCTTGAAATATTTGAAACTAAGGCAGTGGAGGTTACAAAAAACGTGTAAGGTAGCTTCTATGTGTGCGTCGTTCGTAGCACATTGCCGTTGGCCTTTTGGTGTGTTAATGTGCTACAAATAATTGTATGCAATGATTACTGCTACATCCACTACAAAAAGAACTCATAATTTCTTAGCATAGGTATTATTACAACATGCTATAACTACACGACTAAAGGGACGTTATGTTTAGCGACCGCAGCAGGCAGGAACTGCCAACGGCAAGCACCAGGCACAGATTTTTATAAATCTCTATGAAAGCTTACGTCCGACTGCAACACCATGGCTGCCTGCTACTTGCTTGCTGCCGCGGTTGCTGGCGAACACATACCTTTATACTGCAGCATGCAACGGCCTTTTTCTACATTAGCTGTCCAAACTGAACGACTAACAAACAAAAATGATTAACTACAATAGCTGAACAAACTACCGAACGAGCTAGAAAACCCTTAATCTGTTAAATTCTCGCCAAATATTCATAAAGCCAGCAGGCGGAGGTAAAGCCCTTTTCACAAAGTTTCCGAGCGGATTGGTTAGCTCTTCAAATAAGCATTTCATTGGATATTAATAAGTTTTTCCTTCTAAATTTGTCCGGGCTACCGTAGCGATGGTAATTTCGCGTTGTAAAGTTTTACAAGAAGTTTCATAATCAGTATTTATAATGATTTCGTTGTTCATTAACAATTTGTTTTTGTTTCTAATGAAGCTTATTTACCGCAGAAATCTTAATTAGAATCTATGTTTATCGGTAAAGCTATTAAAAGCCAAATAAAAGCGATAGTAGATTTTCGTTGAATATGAACAACGGGAATCCGAATGAGCGAATAGGAAAATTCGGATTAAATCGTGGTTACGTGGCCAAAAAACTAATTACAAAAGTTATTGCGTGGTAGAATTTTTCGCCGGGTGAATAACTCATGTTACCACATATACGAGTATAGTAGTTTAATCTCACGAGCGCCCCTGTTATACTTGTGTAATTGTAGGTAATTGTACATACACTTTGTCTTAGTGTGCATCATGGTCGTCGTCAAAATTTTGACAAAATTGTCTTTGAAATAGCAAGTTCATGGTTGAGTAAACGGAGAAAGTGGATTCGATGGTCATTCGCATTGAGGTATGTATGTCAAGTAAATATCATGATCTTGCTGACGGTACTGATAGTTACTCACACAAAGACACGTGTCTTTACTAATCACAACTACTAGTATGACTCAGGGACGCTCATGAAATAAAACAGCTGTACTAAAGGATGTGAAGGTGAAAAATTATTGCCCGACTCTTTTGAAACTAAGAATCTTTCAACCAACAAAAAAAATACACTTGTTTGTAACATACGATATCACAAATATATCACACACACACCATCAACCAATGTTATAAACATAGCAACCACTTCACTTTGCAACCCTTTCATAGAAGATCAGAAGTGTGGTAGCAGGCTGCAATAAAACACTCATATATCATATCACATACAAACTATTAGTCAGCATTCCCAAAACCTTTTTGGGGCACTAATACAATGCCAGGTCCATTAAGAATTCCGTGGTAATAGCATTAAAACGAGCTGTGTATGTTGATAGAGCGCGGTTTGCTCTCGCATGTTCTAAACGTGGCTGCATAACGCATTGCAGGTAATCGCAAGTGTACACGGATCTGTGTGTCACTGGATGTGACAATTTAGGTGCTTGTGTTATGTTGGGTAAACGTTTAACTAGTGTGATGATGAGTCTCATACTTAAGTTCGAATGAAGTTACCTCTATGTTCATTACGTCAATGTTTTTTTAGCACTTGAATGTTGGTATGCAATTTTCTTTCTTATCGATGAAAAATTGTTATTCTCACGGGAACGGGCACAACGCGAGTAACACCGCGGGGCGCTGCTAGCAGTGGCGGCTCTTCCTTGAGTGCGCTCGTGCGCCGAACCACCTTACATATTATTATATTAACGTGAATAATAAAACATTTTAAAATAAAATTGACATAATTGGCGGGACCGCGGCGGTCCGACCGTCCGCGGCCATTTCTCAATCTAACGCAGGAAAAATAAGTAAGTTTCATTCATTCATACTATTGTATTGCAATATGAGATAGGCTGTAAAAAATTAGGGATAAACAGATATTAGGTATATACTTATTCTCCTGCATGATCTATAGACTATACAAATATCTAAAGGTCGGAAAACGAATCATAAGTACAAACAAACAACACACACTTTCATAATTATATAATTAGAATTTAATCATAATACTTGGTGAGCTAGGAAAGTGCACCACCAGCTCGATGACCCACCAGGATATAAAAAGAAGAAAATTAAAATTTAAGAAATTCATTTACCAAACTCTCCAAACATTTACAAACGATAATGAAATCCCAATATTTATGAACCCACGGAACAATTTTAAAATAACCTTCCTCCCAACTTTCCATCGAAACTCCGACCATCTTAAAGTATTATTAATCCAATAAAAAAGCTGGAATAGCCCTCTTGAGCTCAACTAAAACATAATAAACACTTAGTAAAGCACACAACAAGACGCCAGGGTGTTATAACATCGCTACAGATTAAGTAACAGTCACTGTGACTGCGGTGACTAATTGCGCCGAGGAGCAAAACTTGAGCATTAAAACATTAATAATTCCACAGCCGGGATATGACACCGTCAGACGATGTTATATTGTCACGTCAGGATCAAGACGTTTGTCTTAGAAGGTTGTACGTATCTTTGTTTACTTATTCCGTGGTATAAATGTGTTTGGAGATATTTTTGAACAGAAAATAGACATTATAAGATGGGAGTTCTAAAATAACTTACGACTTAGCAATAAAATGCATTCACAGTTTTAGAAAAAATTCACATAACACGAACGAATGGAACGTAAACATTTCAACCAAAATGTACTGCTGAAAAGTAGAACATCACTTTGAAAGTTTCTCTGGTCATATCTATAAGTAGTACATCAATGTCCGATTAGTTTTGGCCATATTCCAGTGTCACAGGTGCGGAGGGACATGCAATCCCATTCGCCGATCCGGACAACAGGGATAGGCCGTATACACTACGCCTTAAAGCCTACATTGTATGCAATAAAGCCGAGCTATGAGCGCTCGGCTATAACCCATAGCCGGCGGATAAGCCGCGTCCCCGCGCCGGGACGGACGAACGCAATGAAAGCCGCGTCTGCATATTGATGATATGTACGCATTGTTTCGCGTAACATGTTTTAATCTCAGTATTACGGCCGGGACGTAATGGCTTTTTTAGGAAACCTTCATGAAATATCGCCCATTTTTCAATGAAACGAATAGTGTTCGAATATCAGAGAACACAATCGGACAATGGTAACAATGGTTTGTTTGTTAAATCACGAATGCTTTTTCAATTTTAACGTGAAAAATGATTAACAGATAGTCTTATCTACGTCAAGAGGAGTGATGTAAGAGTTTGGAAATAGGGCACGGAATCCTTAGATAATTATAACAAGGCCTGAGAACTGTGATGTCGAGCACAAAGTTGAGTGGGAGTCCTCGGGCGGGGTGCCAGCGATCGATGGCTCGAGTGGCATTGCAGCCATGCCGGGACCATTAATGGCCTCGTGCAAATTGAACACATTGTTTGAACTTGTAAGATTGCGGTTTACAACGTCTACTATCTTTACCCACCTACTATACCTCTATACGAGTAATAGATATGTACGGTGTACATAATCAGCTCTGCACTTTCACCTTTGTTCGAAGTTTAAGTGTCGAGTAATTTGAACTGAACACTTCGGCTTATTATTTAGGGCTTATCGTAAGTTTTTAAAGTATTATTAACCTTATAACAATCTGAAATAATTAGCTTTTTATAACAAATAGCTCAAGAATAATCAAGTTTCCTCTTTTAGGCAATGAAAGAAAAAATAATGGAACAAGAAAATAAAACGTAACGTTACTTTTTTGATATCTCCTTTAATGAAGCTATCGAGTTCGTTGCTTTAATTAGGTACAGTTCAAAGGAAATGGCTTATAAATGGCCGCGGCAACTTTGTCCAAGTGAAAGTAAAAAGTTCGGGACATCTTTGACATTTGCTTTAATGGTTAACAGAGTTATTAAGTCCTTTATTTTATTAAGTTGAGGAATGACCTTTACTCAGGGTATCTATACTGATTTTATAGAGGAACCTGCTTAACAAAATGTTTGAGAACGATGCCAATAAATATGGAAAAATTCGTAAGCGCGATTTAAAAATTGTCACCTTTAGAAAGCTTTTGTAAATCTTTATCCAGCAATGAGACAAGTTAATTAAAATTTCACAACAACAAACTTTACAATAAGCGAATTTTACAAACATGAAAAGAAGTAAGACTTTTATTTATAAGCCGTTAAGTCCGGTTATCCACGGCCGGGCAAAAGCTTCTCATCTCATTGAAGACACAGTACAGTGAAGAGAATTGTGAAGAGAATTAGACGTAATCACTTCACTTGCCTGCTGCGGGTTGGTGATCTCAACCCCGAGCCACACTAGCCTATTAAATAAAGTATTATCGGGTGTATATCACTGCAGGACAAACCCTACATCGTAAACTAGAGTAGAAACATATCAAAGGTTAAGACTGTAACAAAAGTGGTTATTGCAAAGGTTCTAACAAAAGTGGTTATTTTTATGAGAAAGATTTTCCCCGTTGTTCGTTTACGAGCGAACAAGAGAATATCTTTTGAATTGTATGTTGAATCAATAGAGATGTAACGTGATTTGTACGTGACTACTTACTATTCTATTGTCTAACTGTTGTACTCAGAGAAGTCAATTAAAACAACACTTAACTAATTGATGTTGTTTTTCAAAAATCACTCATTAAATATATACTAAGGAAGCATTTGACGACTCTGAGTATGGATGTAACTGTCTGGAATTGTGGACATGATAAGCTTAGAGACGATAAGTGTGAACAAAGTATTGAGTAGTAAAACCACTGTAATGTCGGTATCGTACTGAACAATGTGTACTGCGCCATGCCGTGGGTAACAAACTATTTGTACCTAAGTGTAAATTAGCTGCTTGTAAACGAAATGCATATATGATGGGTATAAAAGTTTATAATAATCTGTCTGATGATCTGAAAGCATTGCCACCCACCCTCTTTAAATCTAGATTACACAAATGGCTCCTAGAACATTGTTTTTACTCAATTAAAGAATTCTTCGAATTTAAACAATGCATGTAATGTAACTGACATCAACATCCTAATTTAATTTAATTGTAATAATTGTAATTCTAATTTAATTTAATTGTAATTGTATAATAAGATTAATTAATTGTGATTGTATAAAAAGTTAATGATTGACCCAATGTTTAAAGATTACCCTAGTTTAATATAATTTAATTTAATTTAATTGTAATTGTATAATAAGATTAATTAATTGTGATTGTATAAAAAGTTAATGATTGACCCAATGTTTAAAGATTACCCTAGTTTAATATAATTTAATAATTTGCATGCCTTAGAGGTAGAACATATTGATCCTATTTAATGTAATCAATCACCTTTATATTTACATATGTTTGCGCAAATAAATATTTAATTTCATTTATTTGGGCTATTTTCAAAAAAGCCGGCTTGTCGGCTATTCCGGTGACTCGTTTTTCAGCAGCAAGGTCAACATCTATTGCCGTAATAAACATTCGTTCACTGTAAACTGATAATCTACTCGAATCCTTTTCTACATAACTACAATGTAATACGAGAAAGACTTAAAGCGACAAGGTACTAAAATGTTTTTATTTCATTCCCGTATACAACCTTGAACTTTTAACACGATTTCACGGAACCGATATAATTTTACAGCATTATTATTGGGTCCATATTGGCTCAACTAAAGTTCTTTACCCGAAATTGTTCTTCCTAACGATTTGTAATCCGAATGATCACTCTTCCTAAAATTTTTCATCCTAAAGTTTTCATTCATACTATTTGTAGTGCTACCGGCGATGTTCATAACACTCATGTTTCCGAAAATTGTAATTAATAATATCATTAATGTAAATATATTTAAACTCCTACTGTTTTTTATCATAACGCTTTAAAGGAAAAGGTTTGTTTTTAAACTATTTCTTGTGATTACAAAACGGTTCCCTATCCATTTGCATAAAAACTTTAGACATAATATAACATGGCATAATTTTGTTGTAGCGCTCGCCGGCCGCTGCCGCGGCACCGCTCGCTTCGCTCGCTCGGCTCGCGCGTAGTTGGTCACAGTTCTAACCTAACCTAACCTATAAAAAGAAATCTAAACAAAAAAGATATGACTTTGAATAATAGTATAAAAGAAACATGAGTGTTATGAACATCGCCGGTAGCACTACAAATAGTATGAATGAAAACTTTAGGATGAAAAATTTTAGGAAGAGTGATCATTCGGATTATGAACATTAGAGACAAAGTAGTTAGGAATTGTGATTGTTAGGATGAAAAATGTTAGGAAGAACATTTTCGGATTTCCAATTATCGGAGTTGAAAATTTAGGTGAACTTTGGCGCACCCATTATTATTAGACCGATACTGGGATCATTTTATTGAGAACAGTCTCAAGGATAATGAAGTAGATTAGATTTCGACTTAAGGTTTATTACACAGGGTGGAACAATTATTAAGGGTTACGGAACTAGGGGGTTGATGTTTGTTAGTGTTATTGTCGGCTTACATTTGGCAGATCTAAGTAATAAGTGATTTCGTTATTTGGTATTGTTTGTTTTATTCTAAACTATAGCTGTGTCCCGCGGTTTCACCCGCATCGCCCCCGTTCCCGTGGGACTTTTGACATTTATATTACTTATTTTCTTATATAAAACTGCGTTAAGCGTGCGCGTAAATTTATTTTGTTGTACTACACACGTTTGTAAGAATTCCATATCTTAATAGTTATTTATTGTCAAGAAAATATATATTTTAATATCGTCAGTCGTCAATAGTTAACTGAGGAAGAGCGACGCCTATGCCACGCCCACCAGCAGTTATCAACGCCGCGGTGTCATCGTCAGAAGGTAAAGAACCTATAGGTAAGCCTGTAATGTCCCACTGCTGTGCAAAGGCCTCTCATCTCACTGAAGATATCAGTACACTGAAGAGGAAATAAAGAAGGAGATATTAATAAAAACCGGCCAAGTGCGAGTCGGACCCACAGACGAAGGGTTCCGTACCATCATCTATTAAAAATGATTAGTATCGAGCAAGAAACGGTAATAATATCACGCTTTTTGTATGGGACGGAAAGACGGACAGCGAAGTCTCAGTAATAGGGTCCCGTTTTTACCCTTTAGGTACGGAACCCTAAAAAAACAATATTGTTTTTCCAAATCTGACCTCCCTGTATACAATTAATGTAACCAAATCTCCAAATGTTACATACCTACATTAAAACTCACAGAGAGTATAGATCCTCAAGTATTCCGTCGTTTACATGTACAATTCCTAGGTAATACTCGTAAAGGGCTCGTAAACGATATGGGTCTATAAAAGACCCATGAAGACTTGATGGGGCTAAAGTGGGCCGAAATGGGCCGAGTTGGGCCGAGGCGGCCGACCATAGAGAATGGAGAGAAGTTTGTGCTTTATGGCTTGGTTGTAAAGTTATCTAGGATTCCTTTTAATTGTGTAGGTCAATTTCGGAATTAACAATTGTTTTGTTATCTGCCTTGCTCTTTTCTTTTATCATTCTTGATTTACTTTTAGTACAGATACTATGAGTACATGAAACAGTTATCTTAGGAAACTTGCATTAAAGTTGGGTTTCGTTATTGACCACTATATTTTTTTAATATTTTTTTTGGCACACTTACAGCAAATATAAAGGTATCAGATTACATTTACCAACACGCTGGTTATAGTATTGTACATATTAGTAACGTATACCTACAGGCTTTTTCGCGGCACAAAAGATTGTTTTAGCAAGTCCTCCCGCGACCACAATCCACTCGAAACGTCAGGAAATCAAAGTAAGTTTACACTTGGTGAAAAAACTTTTTGTCGTGAAAAACCCCGTTGAGAACGTCTCCTAAACACATTTCGTTGCCAAAATCCCATACAGTTTTCTAATAACAGCTATGTAATCCCAATTTCAGTCCAAATATTTTGGAGGTAAAACAATTACTAAAGCAATTTTATTATTAAACTCTGTGACATGAAAAGAATGAAATAATGTCGCCCTGTCGAACTGTCGAAATGCTTTTATTAAAAAATACCGAGAGCGAATTGGGAAATTAATACTACGATAACCGTTCTACGTCCAATACGAACACATTGGCATTCTTTATTTATTTGTTGGTTTATTGGCTTTTTATTAAAAAATATACATTTTCCATTAAAAATTTAGCCGTAATGAGAATCGGTTTCGAGAATATGCTTAATTAAAAAAATATGTCGGAGAAATGACGTTTGTTTTACCGGAAATGTGAATGAATGATTATTCTCACTGCCACATGCCGCACATTGAAAAACGTCCATTAAATTGAGACTTAACTAATTGTAATGTTTAAAACATAACTTGTCAAAATCTCTGCTAAGGAAGTATTTGAATTTTGAATACGGCCGTCAGCTGTTTGTCTTTGTTTCATATATTGTTTGTTACGAAAAGTCACTTAAGAACAAGCTTTTAAAAATAAGCCAGCAAAACAATAGCAATTATTGTTAAGCTTCTTTCTAAATTAGGTTTCTCATTAAAAGTTACTAAACATATATTTAATTTTCAAAAAAATTAATGGAGCACATTTCACAAAATGTTTCGTATATTTCTCGAGCCATGCGCGGTACAAACAATTTTAACTAGCATTGGTATTTTGTACCTACCATGCTTAATACGTGTTTCACATGCAACGTTAACCAATAAATAAATAATTAGCACTTTATCGCGCAGGTATCGGTAACAAAGTAATTTGACTACGGCCTTTTGAAACAAACCTATATTGTGTTATTCATACGCCTGATCGATTGTACTCGATTCAGTTCCAATTAATTGACTGCTTTCAATGTTTAGTTCAATTATGAAGAAATATCCAATCATTTGAATAGAGTTATTGGGTTGTATTGTAGCACTCATAGACATAGTTAAATTGAGCGATGTTTACTGATCGCGAATGTTAAGCAACGTACAGCTCGGCCACAACTTAGATTGGTGGCCGATAGTGGCTCTATCTGAGTGCTACAATTCCGGTTGAACATGTTTGCATTGCTAGATCAAAGTTAGGTTTAAAGGTTTGGTCTAAAAGGTTTAAAAACTCAGGACACTAGGGTTGGCCCCTGACCTATTTCAATCCAAGTTTAATTGATATTATTAATTCAAAGAATATTATGAATATTGGCTGTTAGTGGCATTTCTTATGTGATTATCAGGATACCATCGGTTTCAGTATATGCTTTAAATACGCCAGCTTATGGTAAGTAAGTAAAAATTTGAAAACGTAACGTAAAATATTCCAATAAAGAAACAACTTTATATTAATAACAACCCTCATTTAGCTTCAGGGCACAACATGAAATGACCTACATTAAATGCGTTCAAAATTGTTGTTAAAACGACCAAAAAGATTTAATAAATAAAGTAATTCTGATAATAATTTAAGCCGTAACGCAAGGTACACGCAGCAGCTAATTATAACATCAATTTAACCGGTTAAAGATACGCTATGCCGCCGCGACCGTGGTAATTAAAACAACCAGTACATGCCAATTTATAACAACATGGCTACACCCGGGTATACATTAACGGAATTACCTGACGATTGTGAAATATGGTCGCTATATTTTCTAATAAAAAGCTGAAGGCAAACACGAGAAATTTTACAGCAACAAGAAAAAACTTAAGGCGACTTACACGACACGATTTGATGCTAACTTTGGTAATGGAATAAGCATGTATAGGTATAAATAGTTCTAAATGAACATGCATACTGTTTAATGACTAATTGTTTGATCCCACGAATTTCAATAAAAACGAATCTTTTAATTTTATTGCCATTTCCACTTTGCATAAGACTGTTTAACATTTTAATTCGGCGTTTAGGTAACTACAAAAACCGATGATGCCTTACAGTGTAGATACCTCAAATCCTTACCCATTGGCGAAGCTCTTGACAGCCAGCTGATCTCAATTTGGTTGACATCTGTCACGCAATCTCGCGAAGCATGAAAAGATATCGAGTTTGACATTTCATGGCTTGCATTTCTTAAAAACATTTCCTCAGCAAAGACAAAGAAACAATAAGTTACATAAATTGATACAATAGGAGGAATGAAACCACGGCTCAATAAAACAGAACAATAAACTTTAACTGGCACGCATTGTTACAACTACATTTTATATGAAACTAGCAGCGCCCCGCGGTTTTACCCGCGTTGTGCCCGTTCCCGTGGGAATTTCGAGATTTTTTTTACATAAAAACCTTCCTCTTGAATCACCCTACCTATTACAAAAAACCGCATCAAAATCCGTTGCGTAATTTTAAAGATTTAAGCATACAGACAGACAAACAGTGTGACAGACACGAAAAAGAGACGACTTTATTTTATACTATGTAGTGATAATAAAGCAGCGTCGTAAATCCGTCCCTAAACGATCGCCCTTGTTGACCGCATCGCATAAACTTTAATTTACATACATTTTCAGGTGAAAATTATAATAAAATGTTGTAATTTAAGCTCTGATCACGTTCATAAATCTTGTTAGCATAGAACGGAAAGCCCTTTTTAACCTTCCAAAATACAGACAAAACCTCCCTTCCGACTTAGAACTCTATTGTCTTCTCAACAGAGCTCAATTTGTTACAATGCTTACGTAATTTTCCCTATGATTTATAATCTGTGAGATAAAATATTGAATTACTCATGGATTTTGAGTAAATTTTGCAAACGAAAGACTGTTCCGGATGATTTATTAATTTAAATGTTATTAATTGTTTGTGGGTGAGAATGAGATGTTATTTGAGGGAATTAAGCGAAATCATCATAACAACATCGTAATTTCGGTATGAAGGTTCACTAAAACAGGTTTGTTGGAGTAAAATCGGCGAGGAGTAAGAGCGTTTTCACATTATCCGATCCGATATCGGTGTCGGACGCCGATCCGATATCGGGGTTAAGTAAAATGTATGAAATAAGTACCTGTCTTTCATATTGTCCGGCCCGATATCGGAACATATTTCATACATTTGACTTACCCCGATATCGGATCGGCGTCCGACACCGATATCGGATCGGATAATGTGGAAACGCTCTAAGAGCGTTTTCACATTATCCGATCCGATATCGGTGTCGGACGCCGATCCGATATCGGGGTTAAGTAAAATGTATGAAATAAGTACCTGTCTTTCATATTGTCCGGCCCGATATCGGAACATATTTCATACATTTGACTTACCCCGATATCGGATCGGCGTCCGACACCGATATCGGATCGGATAATGTGGAAACGCTCTAAGAATATACAAGTATTTGTCTCGGACGCTGAGTAGTTTGATCAAAAGGATTTTCGACCAGTAATGCGTTCTAAGTTCTAACTGCAACATCTATACTAATATAATAAAGTTGAACAGTTTGTTTGTTTGCACTCCCTAATCTCAGAAACTACCAATCCGATTCGAATATTTCTTCTTTTTGTAATTGATAGCCACATTCAATGGGATATAGGCTATTTTTCATCCCGAAATTCCTACCGGGCACAACGCGGGTCAAATCGCGGGGCGCTGCTAGTCTTCTATATAAAAAAGCAGAAATCAATATATACTTAACTTTATAACGACTGCAAACATTATCGATAATAACTTTTAGTTGTATTCCTTATTGGTATCAAAATAATACTGCGTTAATATAAACGGGACGTCACTGGGAGACCACCGCGGGTGAAAACGTACCCGTACTCCGTCAGTATATGTATAATTTATTCATTCGCTACGAAAATAGGCTTTGAGACAAATTGAAAGCTTCACCGAACAAGCTTTTATTATTAAAGTCGGTATCAAAGTTCAATATTAAAAGTTTCCCGGCGTAGTTTGCTCTTTATGTGAGCACTAATTTTCCCCTTACTGGCTTCGCTATTAAAATACAAGCGGCGTAATTAAAACAGCTTCGTTTCGCTTGCCAAAGGAAATGTTAATTTAAAAGAACCTTCGGACACTAATGACTTGTTAAATTGAATGATGATTGAATATTAGAAATTTTATTAATTTTAACGAATTTTTTATATACTTTTTAACTATATGCAAAAATTAGGACTCAATAAAACAAAAAATATTTAAACCCTACAATTTTAACTGCCACTCTCAAAGACGTCCATTAAATAACATTTAATTAATTGACGTAATTGTCATATACTCGTATGACATGTTCTGACAGAGAGTTCGGGCGTCAGTATTTAACTTTACGTGTAACATATTATTAGATCGAACCACTTTTCAAACAAAAAATAATTTCTTCCCTTACCACAGTAAGTACCGTGCCATATACAAATACATACTCAAGAAAGTAAAAGCCCATATTTGCATATATGTTAATAACAATACATAGCAACATACAATAGCACTTCTCTCGTATAAGGCGCGAATCTTTCAACACAACGCTTTTCAAATTATCCGTTCCTCTGTGTGATTAGATTCAGTGATGTAACTGAAAACGGGTAAAAGAAACGTTATAACTGATTCGAGTTGACACAGAGTGCTAATGGCCGTAATCCTTACATCCGCTGCAGAAACGGTTAGGCACGTGCCACTTCGCGTCGATATCGGAAAATACTTTTGTAGTCGGTGCAACGGATTTGCTATTCGGTAGCTTAATCTAGGTTAATTGAAAAGGTTTTGAATATACTATTAAAAGCGCAAGACACACGTAGTGGTGGGTCGCTTGACGTTGTATTCCTTGTATTTGTATGAAAGGTGTCACACGGGCCCGCACACGGCCCGCACTATTATATGTATGAGTGATGCCCTTAAATGATTTTGCTTTAAGAGCCTGAAGCTTATAGTCACAATAGTTTTAGGATTGACATGTTCTACGTGAACAAAACTGTTTTCGTAATTTTTACAATAGTTGTTAGGACAAATTGTTTAGTCTAACAGACAAAAAGTATTAAAGTTTTATGTGACAAAGTTGTTAGTACGTTTATGACGTTTATGACTCAAAAGTAAGGTAGCATTCATACTTTCCATGAGCTTTTCGAACAATTAGTCTGCTGTCGCCGCATATGCCGTTCCTGCGGTCTGCGAACTTTATCAAGTCGAAATTCCATATTCTAGTTTCGGCGAAAAAATACTACACTCTATATTCATACTTGATTGGGCAGATATTTCCTATCTTACAAGTAAACATCATCCGTTAGACCTCTCCAGAAACCTAATTTATTTTCAAAATCCAATTTACTTTTACGATGTACCGAGGTGATTCCAAGGATGTCCGTTACAGTAACTAGGTTGGTCCAAAGAGGCTGTATTGGGTACGATCAATAAATTATCGCCGTGTAAACGGTGGCGACAGATGCTTGCAAAGTTTTCAATTTACAACAACGCTTACCATTTTGCGGTGCCAATACTTCGGTCAGTTGTCCAACAGAACATTGTTTTGTGACACTTTATGCAAAATGTAAGTTAGACAAGCCCGTAGGCTCGTAGGCCAGATGGCGTAGTGGTTATAAAGATTACCACTTGCCCACTTGACAAGAGATAATTGATACTTGCCCACTGCCCAGGGTGTGAAGATTGCCAGTTTCCAGCTAGATATCAGATCAAGAGAAGTTTAATTATCATCGATGCATGAACTAGCGCACTTATTTAAAAAGGCTAACTCACAATAGGTCTTAATATTTTCAATCGATTGGCCAAGTCGACTATAAAGACCTTATCGTTTTAAAAAACTCCGACACCAGGGTTGGCCTCTAACCTAAGCGAATTAACTTACGTTTTAACTCACATTTTAAAAGCGTATTTAAAGTTTGTAATCTAATTCCATTTTCTGTACATTACAGTATTTACACTACACTCAATACTAGTTATTTATATTGTAGTGCGCTTGGCGTAGTTCTACTAAGCTATGTTAGCTCATTGCGATTGTTAAGCAACGTGCAGCTCATGGGTGGCCGATAATGGCATTTCTATTTGAGCACGTAAAATTGTCGATCTCGGTTGACGCACTCGATAGACCACGTCGGAGGCCTTTAGGCGGTCTGAAAACTTCAACACCAGGGTTGGCCACTGACCTACTCGAACTTACTTTAGTTATTTACTAGCAGCGCCCCGCGGTTTTACCCGCGTTGTACCCGTTCCCGTGGGAATTTCGGGAATTTTTATACATATAAACCTTCCTCTTGAATCACTCTACCTATTACAAAAAACCACATCAAAATCCGTTGCGTAATTTTAAAGATTTAAGCATACAGACAAACAAACAGACAAAAGTAGCGACTTTGTTTTATACTATGTAGTGATATGGGTAACCCTACACCCACCTTCTTGTAGTTTGTTTGCCTTACTTATTTACCCGACAAACGTATAATAATGAGTAAACAGTAGATTAATTACAGAACTGTTAGCATCTAATCTTCTCCGTTAGACGGAGAAGCCTCGCAACTCATTAATTAGTAGCTTGACGGATTTTGACAAATTAGTATCATTTACCACGATTTCGTCTTACGAGAATCATTATTAGCATACAAAAGTTACACAAGATAGTTATTATAGAGATATTAAGATTGAAGAGTGACGTTAGGGCAGACTGGATAGTGCAGACTAACTTTTTTGACGCAGTCGAATCTATCTCAAGTTAGTCATACAACACTCGCTACAATTATTTAGTTTAAGACACCAAGCACCCGCTGTCCCTGTACGCCGTTCACGGGGACATCGGTAATTTAATAAAATATCTAAAATGCATTCCGTTGTCCTCTGTAGATAGAAAACAGTGACTATTTGGACTAATGTCTAATAACTCAGTATTTTACAAATAGGATATTTATTAACGAACATTCTCGGTGGTCACGGTCGAGAAAGAGAGATAGCTAAAGAAGTTGCAGTTACCATTTAAAATTATTAGTCAACCATTTTGTTCTTTCAATTTTACCTTAAGACAAACATCACTGATGTCGCTCTGATAACTTACTACAAATATAGTCATAAGGATTATATTACGGACAAGCCCGTTGGCACAGTGGCAGTGAGAGCGCTTACTGTGTCGGGGGTTGCGGGTTCGATTCCCGCCCGGAGTCAACAATATGTGCAGACATAGTTGTTGGCGACGACGTCTGGATGTCAATTATATATTATTATAAAGTATTTGTGTATGTATATGTAGTAGTATCAGTTAATTTGATTCCATAACACAAGCTTAGAGCTTACTTTGGGTCTAATTAACCGTGTGTGAATTTGTCCAGGTATATTTATTTATTTATTTATTTATTATATTTGAACTGAGCAAATAAACGACATAGTCAATAATAATTAAGAGTAAAATTACTTAACTGTGTATAAAGTAAATTTCCTTCAGGAGCTTCAAGATTATTGACACATGTAAATAGAGGAGCAAGTGGAACAAATGCGGTTATACTTTGTGATAATGAAGAATAATGATGTGGTTTAGTCTGTACCTATAGCTCGTTCCTACTAAGATGGGTGGTCGATAGTGGCATTTCAATCTGACCCTGATTAGTATGATCCCTGTTATTTCAATATGATCTCCAACCCGCATTTGGCAAGCGTGATGATTACGCCTAATCCTCCTCAATGTACTGATATCTTCAGTGGGTGAGAGGCCTTTGCCCAGCAGTGGGACATTACATGATACTTTACTTTTATTTCAATAGTCAGGTCATGGCGGAAGCTTTTAAGCGGTCTTAAAATTACCAGGGTTGGTTACTAACATATTTGAAATGAATGAATGATAGAAAACAAATGTATTGGCCCACTGCTATCTATGATATAGATGTTGAAAGAACTATGATATACATTTTTATTTTCAAGTTGTAACTATAAGTATCAAAAGAAAACTATATACCCCATCCTACAGCCATCCTTGTGGGTGTTCTACCAAAAGCGAACAAAATATAACTTCAATAAAGATTAAATAACATTCCAAAATTTCAACCCCGAGAGGGATTTGAACCGCAATCCCCTGAAAGGATATATAATACTAATAATAGGGTTATTTCAACCCTCTTTTTCTCGCCCTCTGGAGATTAAAAGTTTGTTATCTTATTTAATCTTTAAAGATTGGTTTAGTTTTTACAATTTCAATAGGTTTTTATTATGATTGACAGTTATGGGTATCTCTATTGCAAACTGAGAGTGTACCGCGAGCTAACCCGAATTTTGATATGAAAAGTAATCATACTACGAAACGTCAGATAAAAATGTAAATACAAGCGAAGTGTATCCGTAATCGTAGTTTTAATTCAAAATGAATAGTGTCTTCTTAAACCAGTAAGTTAATACCATTTGTTACGTCGCGACGGTATTTCGTTGACACCGGGAAACTACATATACATGTACCGGCCAAATCATACATACTTCCAAATAATTGTAAACAGAGAAGATAGACAATTAGCAATGATAATATGTTTCAAAGAACATATTATTATACTACGAGAAAATCATAAACGATGTCGTGTTGAAAATATTTTCGAAATAGCGGCAAAGTTCCACACTGTGTTTGAGACCTGAGGCGTTTTCCGCGAGGTCTTACAATACGACTTTCATAGAACACACGTTCCAAATTGATTAATTGGATGTAACAGTTATAATTGACTTTTATTTGTTTTGTTAGTTACTGGGTGAAATGTGCAATCTAATAAACTTGTGTTTTCTTTTCATAACTTCTTCTTGTCAGTTTGGTTCAAGTTTATGATTGAGACACATTAAGACTATGCGGTACTTGTCGTAGTCGGAAAAGTAATCATTATACTATTTATGGCGGTTTGTAAGTTATAGTCAAAATTGATTGTCATTATTGGAGTAAATTAGAATGTGCAACTCTACAATGAAGATAATAAGATCTGAAATACATTTAGGACAAATCTTACTAATATTATAAATCCAAAAGCTTGCGAGGATGGATGTTCGTATGTTTGTTACTCTTTCACGAAAAAACTACTGGACGGCTTTGGATGAAACTTTACAATAATATAAGTTATACATCAGAATAACACATGGGATACATTTTATCCCGAAATTCTCACGGGAATGCGGGTAACACCGCGGGTCGCGGCTCGTACTCTATACATAGAACATGTGCTTGAGCATAATGATAAAATATTTAACGCCTGAGTACAGTAATAGGCTCTGTACAGAATAATTATTTAGAGATTCTTAATGATTATCAAATTACAAAGTACTTCCCTTTTACGACAATTACGTGATTATACAAAGTAGGTGTTTATACAATAAATCACTGAAGAAGCGTTATTGAATTATGTAAGGGTCTTTGTATTTTGATTATTATACTAACACTAGCAGCGCCCCGCAGTTTTACCCGCGTTGTGCTCGTTCCCGTAGGAATTTCGGGATTTTTTATACATATAAACCTTCCTCTTGGATCTCTCTATTCGATACATAGTTTTAAAGATCAAAACTACATAGGGACAGACAGCGGAAATCGACTTTGTTATATATAATACTAGCAGCGCCCCGCGGTTTTACCCGCGTTGTGCCCGTTCCCGTGGGAATTTCGGGAATTTTTTTACATAAAAACCTTCCTCTTGAATCACTCTACCTATTACAAAACCGCATCAAAATCCGTTGCGTAATTTTAAAGATTTTTAAGCATACAGACAAACAGACACGAAACAGAGACGACTTTATTTTATACTATGTAGTGATGTAGTGTGATAATTTGATTTGCTTATTGATGTAATAATAGGAAAATCTAACGTTTTTTATTTAAAGCTTAATTTTTTGTTATAAATTGATACCTTCTGAATACTTTTTGATTGATGAAGATTTCGATTTTGAGATTGAGACACATACCACTAGACCAAAATTGGTTATAAAATAAGACCCAACAGTAACAGCCCTAACTTGCACTAAGTTTTATTAAAGCACGCAGATGTCGCAACTCACAGTTATCGAGGCGATATTTTTCACAATCTATCGCTTGAATAACTAGACTTTATCACCGACTGTTAAGGTTCAAAATACTTCACAATAAAAGTGCTTCGCAATGAAAATTTATCGGAGTTCGTTTAGCGGGAGCATATGGCCACTAAAATAGATTTATTTTGAAAATTCCGACTAAAGCATTTTGTTGTATGTTTCAATATTTATAGGGTAATAGCATCGTTTCGCGGTTTCATTCCGGTGGCAAAATAGGGATGAAAAGCTCTCACAGAATCTTAGTATAATGAAATACTTTTCAGCTGTTTTATTAACCGACTTAAAAAGGTAGATAGATGTTCCTAATTAGTCTGCAGATTTTGTAAAACTTATAATGTAATTTTTTTCTGCTTTCCTGCTTTTCACTGCAGTGCAGTCTTGAAAGAGCAAAAAGATCGGCTCATCTTTTCACTCGCCCTACATACGTTTGCATTCATATTATAAGGGTGCGTCCAGACTATATAACAAAACATGGTATAAAACATTATTGCATGACTTTTCCTTATGTTACTTATGTAATACAAGAAATTTACATAATTTGGACAAAGTTATACGACATATTATTTCATCTGCACGCACCCTTAGAAGGATAAGTTATGATGCATTCACTTAATATTCAACCAGCCGAATATATTGCTGTCTCGTTCTTTAATTCAATAAATAGTTAGAGAGCAACTTTTCTTACATGTTCAGAGCACTAAGTGAAAATGTGGCTACAAAGAAGCGTAGATTACATAATAGTTTCTACGCATCTACGTTAAACTTGGCTCATCACTACATAGTATAAAATAAAGTCGTCTCTGTTTCGTGTCTGTTTGTATGCTTAGATTTCTAAAACTACGCAACGGATTTTGATGCAGTTTTTTTAAGAGATAGAGTGATTCAAGAGGAAGGTTTATATGTATAAAAATTCCCGAAATTCCCACGGGAACGGGCACAACGCGGGTAAAACCGCGGGGCACTGCTAGTCGTAAATAGAGATGAAACTTAAGCTATTAATATTACTATAGTCTATTTCGCTTTAGACGTTAGAGGAGATTAGAGCTTAAACGGAGAGTAATTGTGGAGAAACTGTATTATAATTTAGTAGTGTATTAGATTTAAGACTGTACAATACATGTTTTGTGTCGACAAGCCCGTTGGCACAGTGGCAGTGAGAGCGCTTACTGTGTCAGGGGTTGCGGGTTCGATCCCCGCCCGGAGTCAACAATATGTGAAGACATAGTTGTTGGCGACGACGTCTGGGTGTCAATTATATATTCTTATAAAGTAGGTATTTGTGTATGTATATGTAGTAGTATCAGTTAGTTAGATTCCATAACACAAGCTTAGAGCTTACTTTGGGTCTAATTAACCGTGTGTGAATTTGTCCAAGTATTTATTTATTATTTATTTATTTGTGTATCCCGCAATTTTGCCTGCTTTGTTTCTTTTTATAATAAAAAAGTAGTCTTTAACCTTCTTGTTGAATGTAGCTCATATCATATGTAAACTTTTTTTTAAATCGACTGGTATTTCCAACCATATTCGCGGACAAACAAAGACGCTCTTAGATTCATTCTGTTAGTATAGTATTTCCTTTAAAAATAGAACTAGGATAGTTTTTTATTAACTGCAATGTCCCACTGCTGGGCAAAAGCCTCTCATCTCATTGAAGATATCAGTACGTAGAGTGAGGACGATTAGGCGTAATCACGCGGGTTGGTGACCACAAACCCGAGTCATTTTAGAAAGTTGGAAATATTGTATTTTGCCGGCCCCAGTAGTTGAACCCGAGACCTCAGTTTTGGCAGGAGTGTGCACATGCAACTAGACCGCCGAGGCGTTGCAATAAAAACAATTAATATGTAATAATGAAATTCTCGTATAATGGTCGGTTTACCATTAATTATGGTAATAAATCGAACGACCACAGATAAGCAGTAATGGCAAATAACCTTTAGATTTTCCATTTGATTACTCGTTCACTCCTTACCTGAAACAATTAAAAAACATAATTCATTGCATTATTACTTTCATATACTTTGACGTAATGATATCTTTAAAAATCTTTATTTATTACATACTTATTATATTCAAGATATATACTAGCAGCGTCCCTCGGTTTTACCCGCGTTGTACCCGTTCCCGTAGGAATTCTGGGATGAAAAGTAGCCTGTAACCTTCTCGTTGAATGTGGCTATCCATTACACCATTACCTAATAAAGTAATCACTACATAGTATAAAATAAAGTCGTCTCTTTTTCGTGTCTGTCACACTGTTTGTCTGTCTGTATGCTTAAATCTTTAAAATTACGCAACGGATTTTGATGCGGTTTTTTGTAATAGGTAGAGTGATTCAAGAGGAAGGTTTTAATGTAAAAAAAATCCCGAAATTCCCACGGGAACGGGCACAACGCGGGTAAAACCGCGGGGCGCTGCTAGTTACCTAATAAAGTAATGTAAAGTATTAACTTATAACGTCCCACTGCTGGGCAAAGGCCTCTCGTCTCACTTCGGAGGGCACGTAAAATTGTCGGTCCCGGTTTTATCAAACGTCGGACCATGTCCGAGGCCTTTAGGCGGTCTAAGAACTCTGACACCAGGGTTGGCTACTAACCTTTTCGAACTTACTTTACTGAAGATATCAGTGCAGTGGAGTATTAAGCGGATTTAAGGGTAATCACAGCCCTTGCCAGCTAGTACCAAATATTATACCAAATATTCCATGTAATGTTGAGCAATCAGTCACACACTATTGGTCAAAATATTTTCGTGCAACACCCGCAATTAAGTTACAATTACCACCGTGTGTCCGTAATGATGTGAGTCAAATTAAGTTCAGCTCAAATGCAGTTTAGGAACGCCGCAATTTAACTGAGATTGACCCGATATTAACTAGGTTAGTGTCAGTTTCCAAAGTTTAAACTTCAGTTAAGTTATAGCTTCGGTTTTAGTTTACGATATCAGTTTTGGATAAAGTTTTTATCGCGTTTTTGTGGGTGTAATTTGGACTGCTCGTTTAAGATAGCTTTGGCATAGTAGAGTAAAGGTACCATTTCGCTTTGGTATTGAGGTATAGGCACGGAAGAGCGAAGCATTTACTGTTAAGGTGCTGATAAACTTGAGCATACACTTGTAATGAGCATTTGTGCAAATGTTACATCACAGAAAAATACGAGAACATTTTAGCGAGCATTCTATCGAGCGTTCTGGCAAGCATTCTAGCGAGCATTGCTACGAGCTTTTTGCCAAGCCAAGCTTCACACAATGAAGCAAACGCGACCGTCTTCGTATAAATATTTTTTGACGAGCATCGACTAGCTAGAGCATTCACTAGAATGCCCATTAAAATGTTCATAGCATTGTTTGGCTCTATGCTTGGCTCGTTGTTGTTCAGTTCGACAAATATAAAAACGGCGAATGCTCGATATTCTGTCACAAGTGAATGCTCAAGTCTGTCAGCATCTTTACACTTCTCTGTTTAGTGGGCGGTGTTTGTGAGCGAATCTTGCATGATTATAAGCGACTAACAGCGTCTCACGGTTTGACATGCGTATTTCCACGAAATTCCCCTGTGAACGGGCACAAAGCGGGTAAAACCGCAGGGTAATGCAAGTGTTAAAATAAAGAAGTCAAAAGTAAAGTAGCACAACGAAAAGTATCACAAACGAAACAGGTCAGTTACGTAAGGACATATCTGCAATGCCAAAAGCTCCTAAAGCTCCAATCAGAATTTCTCGCAGTAGTTCTTGAGAAAGCTACACACTTGCCGACACGTCTGCGATATAAAACGAGGTCTTCAGAATTTTATTTGACTGCGAAAAAGTTATTTGCTACTACGGATGATGCAATTCTTTCAAAATGTCGGGAATATAAAGTGAATATAGCAAAAATATTGCTTACAGTTATTGCTATAAGTAAATCACTAACAGCGCCCCTAGGCTTTACCCGCGTTGTGCCCGTTCCCGTGGGAATTTCAGAATCAAAAGTAGCCTAAAGCATATAACCTTCCCGTCGAAAGCGACTGTCCACTACAAAATCAATTATTTAAATTGGATAGGTAGTTTTTGTAGAGTTGAGAATTGAGATTAGTGCATTCAAACAAACAAAAAACAAACTCTGCAGCTTCATTATATTAGTACAGATTTACTAAACGTGCAGAAAAATAAAGTAACCCCAAATACCAAGAGTTACCAAGTCACCTAAATAAGTCACTCAATGTGCAGTCCACTTTACAAAACACGCTCCACTCGGCCGGTAAAATAAGAAAATGGTTGTTATATTACGAATAGTATAACTTTTGCGACTTCAGGTAAGACCCGGGCTCGATTCACCCGGGCCCGCGAGTCACGGAGACTTTCAACCGGATTTTCACCCGGTCGTAACGACCAAAAGGATATACAGTAGACCTTTTTCAACCTTCCTAGTTTTTCTCCTTGAAATATCTTAAATAACTCGAACCAGCTGCGTGGACGCGCCAACGAATGTATAAACAGTTTGAGCCACTGAAATCTGGAGTTTAACATATGTTTAAGGAAACGTGATGGAAATAACAAGATACATATAAGTAAAGTGTTGGCCGCGAGGACATGAGGTTGGTAAAGTAGTTCAGGATCCTAAGGATAAGTGACCGATACGGTTCGTGTACAGATAACACATCTGTGGTACAGATGGAACCAAGGTCGAATAGATCTGTGGAATATAGAATTAAGATCAAATAAATGTAACACAGAAACACGGAAATATAAGATATACAATCTTCTAAATAAGATCTGTGACATTAATTAACAACCGGTCCCAAAAACCATTCTCGGTCGATAATATAATCTAAGAGCGAGAGATAATATAATCATTCCCAGTGTTACCAGTGGGAAAATAGTCTATGTGAATGAATCACGAATTATAAATTCGACAATATCTTTATACTTTATGTCGGAGGACAGCAAGAACTCGACAAAACTGACCTTTCCCAAACAATTGAATATAGCATGTAAAACCTACGAAAGTAACTGCGGCACTCAAAGACGACCACTAAACCAATATTTTATTTATTAAAGTAACTTTTCATACATAACACGCCAAAGACACTCGTTTAATCTCTACTATAGAAGCATTTGACGTATCTGAGTACGAGCGTTAGTTAGCTAAGTATTTTAACTCTGTCTACAAATTTTAAAACTTTCGGTCTTTTCGCCGCAACTAGACCGACTGAAACAACATTAACCAAGGATTATTCAGAACAGGAAGACGAAATAGAACAAAGAAGTTTGAGTTTTAACTCAACTGGCTAACAGATGAAACGACATCTGCATTTCAGAACTTAACAAAGTAATAAACATCAACCGTAACAACTAAGATTTAAAGCTGAAATTTCATTGCATTGTTACTTTGGTAATTTTGACGTATAATCATATCTGTAAAGTTCTTCATTTATTTGATAAGTCCTTTACGTTTAAAGTGTGTAGTATATGTATTTTTATGGTAGAGCTCTTAATTGTTTACGATATATTAATGTGAAGTAATATTTAGGTCTATAAAAAGATGTCAGTCAACTTGGCTGTAAAAATAAACAACAAAACCTTTCTTACTAATTGATGGAATTAAAATAAAAAAAGCGTTCTGTTTTCAAACACATATGTAGGGATTATTTTTTTGTATCCATTCTGTGCAATGCAAATCACTTCATTCATTCATTTAATTTCTAGTTGGTTAGTGGCCAACTCTGATATCAGAGTTTTTAGACCGTCTAAATGCTTCCGACATGGTCTAACGATTGTAAGAACCGGGATCGATTGCTTAACGTACCCTCTTAAGCACGGTAGCGCTCAAGTAGAAATGCCACTATCGGCCACCCATCCAAGTAGGGGTCGAGCTGCACGTTGCTTAACAATCGCAATGAACTAACATCGCTTGGCCAAAATAAGCCACGAGCGCTACAGATTTCATAGAAACTATAGAGAATAGAAATTAAAATCACTATTATAGACTATAGCAGTGTAAGAGCGTTTGTCCACCGCACATCCGTCACGTCATAATAAACTCGGGCCGAAATAATCACGTTCTCGGTGACGTGACGGTGACGGCGGCGGTGGACAAACGCTCTAAGTTATGCAAACTTTTTAATAGTAGTTTATGCAACTGTCATATAAAGAAGGGTATTAAAACACGAGTGTGAGTTTATGAAACGAGCGCAGCGAGTTTCATAATAGTAACGAGTGTTTTAATACCCGTGTTATATGCAGTTGCATACACTACTTTATCTTCTCTAATGCAATTAATCAAACAAAATTTTAAAAACAAAACACATTGCGAAACATTAAATTCACGCGTACGTGTATTGTCACAGTGAACTTGCCGCCATTAAAATCTAACCAATGAGAGCGCAGCTGCGCGTAGGGCCAATCAGGAGCGAGCGAGATCTTACCAAAGAGTTTTGTGTATGTAGTTTCGACGAAGTTTTCACGTATAACCCAACTGTTTTCAAAAGCCAGCCTAATATCAAAATTTTATACAACTAGTATGAGGATTTTGACATAAGGCTCGCCAGGTTAATTGGTCGCGTTATAATGATGTTAAAATGAGATTTTACGATATCGATTTGGATATTATAACATCATGTGCAATTGCTTAAATTGAGTGTTTTAGTTGTCTGTGCTATAACAGTAGTAATTATAAGTCAAGTATTGGAATCATAAGTAGAATGTTACAACATTAGTGTAGATAATAGTAGTTTACGCAACGTCATATAAAGAAGGGTATTAAAACACGAGTGTGAGTTTATGAAACGAGCGCAGCGAGTTTCATAATAGTAACGAGTGTTTTAATACCCGTGTTATATGCAGTTGCATACACTACTTTATCTTCACTATTTAATGCAATTAATCAAACAAAATTTTAAAAACAAAACACATTGCGAAACATTAAATTCACGCGTAGGTACGTGTATTGTCACAGTGAACTTGCCGCCATTAAAATCTAACCAATGAGAGCGCAGCTGCGCGTAGGGCCAATCAGGAGCGAGCGAGATCTTACCAAAGAGTTTTGTGTATGTAGTTTCGACGAAGTTTTCACGTATAACCCAACTATTTTAAAAAGCCAGCATAATATCAAAATTTTATACAACTAGTATGAGGATTTTGACATAAGGCTCGCCAGGTTAATTGGTCGCGTTATAATGATGTTATAATGTTAAATTATAATGATATTATAACATCATGTGCAATTGCTTAAATTGAGTGTTTTAGTTGTCTGTGCTATAACAGTAGTAATTATAAGTCAAGTATTGGAATCATAAGTAGAATGTTACAACATTAGTGTAGATAATAGTAGTTTATGCAACGTCATATAAAGAAGGGTATTAAAACACGAGTGTGAGTTTATGAAACGAGCGCAGCGAGTTTCATAATAGTAACGAGTGTTTTAATACCCGTGTTATATGCAGTTGCATACACTACTTTATCTTCACTATTTAATGCAATTAATCAAACAAAATTTTAAAAACAAAACACATTGCGAAACATTAAATTCACGCGTAGGTACGTATATTGTCACAGTGAACTTGCCGCCATTAAAATCTAACCAATGAGAGCGCAGCTGCGCGTAGGGCCAATCAGGAGCGAGCGAGATCTTACCAAAGAGTTTTGTGTATGTAGTTTCGACGAAGTTTTCACGTATAACCCAACTATTTTCAAAAGCCAGCCTAATATCAAAATTTTATACAACTAGTATGAGGATTTTGACATAAGGCTCGCCAGGTTAATTGGTCGCGTTATAATGATGTTATAATGTTAAATTATAATGATATTATAACATCATGTGCAATTGCTTAAATTGAGTGTTTTAGTTGCCTGCGCTATAACAGTAGTAATTATAAGTCAAGTATTGGAAACATAAGTAGAATGTTACAACATTAGTGTAGATAAAATATTTTATGTTAGCGTGAATATATTTTATACACGAGCATGTACCACTTGGCCCGGATTCTTCGCCACGAGCCTTCTTTTGGAATAAATCAACTGTTACCGCGAAATCTTATTTATCCACATCGAAAAACTGTGGAGAAAAGATTATTTGTTGACGTACACTATTATCTGTTTGTCTATTGTCGATGGTTGAGAATAGACAAGCTGATTTTCGTGTTGTCGTTTTAATAGTCTCAACGTCTATAGTGTGTTTTAAACATTGATTTCTGAACGTTAGTAAATTATAACTCTGGTTTTATGTAAGTATTAGATGCAATAAACAGGAAAATAACTTAATACATGTTTCAATTGATAATTACAATGTCCTATATTTTTACAAGGACATTGTAATTAGCTCCTATACTATCATTTTGAGTTCACTTGTAGTCATTTAGTAATCACTTGTCTGAAACCTTTAGGGCCGACACTGCGTTAAGCGAGCGCACGCCGCGGTTCCATACAAAAGTGAACCGTAGCGTGCGCCCGTCGCGTGCGGTGTCATACGAAAGTGAACCGACGCGTGCGCACGCGGCGGGCACACGCGACGGGCGCACGCAGTGTTGAACCTTAGATCAAAACTATGTCTCACCATTAGTCAACTTTAAAATACAACTATATATCAACAAATCGAACCAAAGGCTTACTTAAAAATACTATTTAACAAACTCCATAAAACAACCGCCAAGATATCTTTGTCAGCGTTCTAAAATGTCCAAGAATTAATGCCGACCGGGCATCAACGGGCAAGTAAATAAAAGTCCACACTTCGCCGTCATCAGATACGTTGTAATATGGTTATGCCGTCATTTATGCCGTCATTTTATGACGACATTCAGTTTAATCACGCTGTTATCTACGCGGTGACTGCGTAGTGAATGGACCGTGGGTAATGAAGTACGGTCCGATACTATGGTACCTTTTATGGCAGGTGTTATAGGTACGAGTGTCTGCTAACTAGGTACATGGCTAAACAAAGCTGTTTATCTCGATAGTTATAACATATATTAGCGGCGATCCGCGGATTTACCCGCGTTGTGCCTGTTCCCGTGGGAATTTCGGGATGAAAAATAGCACGTAACCTTCCCGTTGAATGTGGGTATTGATACCAAAAATAATTATTCGAATCGGACTGATAATACCCGTTATTAGTTCGAACATAAGAAATTCTTTAATTTTCAAGACTTAAAGTGAATATTAGCAACGTTATCTGGAGAATACAGTAGATGCTTATGTCGCTTAATGATTATGTATGATTTTTTTTAAAAGAACACATTATCTTCGTCTCCGGGGTACCTTTTTATGTATAATATAATACATAAAATGTAAAATACATACTACGTTTAATATGATAAGTAGAAACCAACATAGTTACGTTTCTTTGCTATGCTACGATCGATATGATTGGTTCTAATAATAATATACAGATTAGCTTTCATGGCAAAGCAAACAAAGTTTTTATAGCGAAGAGCGATACCATAGATGACCAAATCAGAGTTGCCAGTTGCACAACGTCAAAATGAACACGGAAAAGCGAAGTAACTGCGGTTACACTTCTCTATTTCAAAATAAACATCTACTTTTAAGTAAATCCAAAGCGAAAAATCCTACAGTAACCTAATAAAAATCCATATATCAATACAAATGCATACACTCTAATCCGATGCACCGAAAGCGGAGTCTTCTCGCCATTCTATTGGCGCGTTTATTTCAGTTATTTTCTGTGATTCTGCCACATACATTATTGATGGAGCTATCGTGATGGAACGAAATCTAGAAAGGTCTGCTAGGTTAATTTATTTACATTGTCATAAATAGAAGTTTCTTTGTTTACCGAAAACGGTGTGAACAGACGTAAGTCGCAGATACTTTTGACAGTCGCGTCAGCCGCGGCTTATATCGTGTCTGATAATATGCTGATAAAATGTATGATTATGTTACAGAAATTTATTAAATCCTAACTAATATTAAAAATGCTAAAGTAACTCTGTCTGTCTGTTACACTTTCACGCCAAAACTACGCAAACGATTTGAATGAAATTTGGTACACAGTTAGTCTAGAGCCTGAGAAAGGACATAGGCTTCTTTTTATCGCGAAATTTTGCGGGAACGGGTTCAACGCGGGTGAAACCGCGGGGCGCTCCTAGTTTCAATATAAATTATAAACTTTCAATGCCACCCGGAGGCTTACAAATTTTAGGGCGAAACTGTTATTAAATCTAAATAAAAAATATGTTTAAGAAACAAAAGGCGTTCAAAATTGTATTTTAACGTCCTCCAAATAGAACACAATTTAAAATGAAAGTCATTTGTTATTATCAATATACTAGCCGCGCCCCGCGGTGTTACCCGCGTTGTACCCGTTCCCGCGAGAATTTCGGAATAAAATGGACTATTAATTGAGATGTAAGCTATCCTATCTTTCAAGTTGGATCAAATTGCACACAGTATGCAAATCTATTTTAAAATCGGTTCAGTAGTTTAGGAGTCCATTGCGCACAAACAACGTGACACGTAATTTTTATATACATATATGGAAGATATACATATAATATACTATTAATGTTATAATTAATATCACTTAATCAATATATCGAATCCATGAAGCACAATCGCCTCGTAGCTCTAATAGGATCGTGTTCAACCAACCAATAACATAGGATTATACGTTTAATCCTAGAATTTAGTCGCAAATTGTCTTTAAACTTAGTAATACGTTAATAAATTAATGTCTAAACACAATCAGCTGAGTTAGCGAGGCGCGCAATCCGGGCGATATTCTATTGTATGGATATTAATGATAGTATGTGAATATATACTAGGATTAACTGCTATATACTCGCTTATACTTACATAATGAAACGTATTTTTGCATGTTCTACTGCTAGAGAAAAGTGTCTCATATAAGTATACTAGCAGCGCCCTGCGGTTTTACCCGCGTTGTGCCCGTTCCCGTGGGAATTGCGGGAATTTTTATACATATAAACCTTCCTCTTGAATCACTTTATCTATTAAAAGTTTTAAAGATCTAAGCATACATAGCGACAGACAGATAGCAGAAAGCGACTTTGTTTTATACTATGTAGTGATTAAGAAACGAATAAATTACTTTTAAATTAAAATGAAACAACAAAAATATGTTCTAAGCACTACAGATTATGAATTGAAATTATGCTTACATTACATACAAGGCACAAATAGTGAGATAACAAATATAAATAAATATGTAAGTCGCACACCAGGACCAAATAACACACGGTTATCTAGGCCCAAACTAAGCTCTAAGCTTGTGGTTTATATCACACGAATTCTTAAAAACCTCTTGATCTTTTATGTCAGTTAGGTATAACTTCAAGTAAATTCAAGTTAAAAAAAACCTTTTTCCTAAATTTACAACTTAATTAATCGAACACCTTCCTTTATCACCCTCCCCTTAACTAAACCTTTATTTAAAATCTAACCTTATTTGTGATTCAGCCGTGAACTTTCAGTCTAAAAGAAATCACGCAAAGAGCCTAATGTTTCTATTTATACGTTTTTAAAATAGCATTGAAGGACGCATGGTAATATGTAGGCTTATTAATAATGCATGTAGGGCAATCGGATTGTCTGTCCGTCTGGCTTCCAGCGAGTGGCTATAATGGCCACGTCCGGTGTGTTGCTATTATAATACAAATAGCCGCGCCCCGCGGTGTAACCCGCGTTGTATCCGTTCTCGAAGTAATTTCGGGGTAAAATGTATCCCATGCGTTTATCTGATGTATAACCTATATTACTGTAAAGTTTCATCAAAATCCGTCCAGAAATTTTTTCGTAAAAGAGTAACAAACTTACATACATCCTCATAAACTTTCGCATATATAATATAGTAGGATAGGACAAGATATTTTGTTTGATTCACTTTAGTGTGACGATGTCACGAAATAGAGAATCATTATGCAGTTAGTACTTCGCTCTTACGTAGGGGATGCCACGGTACTAATCAAACAAAGGTACTAAGGTTGTATGATACTAAATTAAGTCATGAGATGCAGTGATTAAAGTTCGTTTTTTAATAACTTCGAAGTAGATTACAACTAACGCCTATAACTTTTTAACGAACTTCAAAATGGAGGAGGTTTCTCAATTGGACAATATAACTTTAGGTTCGATTCTGCAGACAATCTAGTGGAACCATATAAGGGTAGCACCATGGTAAATTTATGCTAAGTATTTGTTAAGTTGGTATGAACGAATGATATAAAAAATAATAAACATATCTATTTAGTAACTTTGCAGAATACAATTAAATACGGTGGCGGAGACTGCCACGAGCAAAAATGACAAGCGATTTTTAATCAAATTTTTACCGAAAATTAAAACAAACCCGTTTCGGTCTTACATGGTCATATTAAATAACATCAAATACCGCCTCACGCATCTAAAATCCCCAAAATAAAAATCTAATATATATTTTCAGTTAATCTGTACCGTATTTACTCGTATTCCTGTTATACATATTAGTGTAACAGACAGACACCGGGCCGAAATTAGTTAATTTGGAATAGGTTCCCGAGGGAATGGCGTCTCTGAATAAATATTGGCACATATCGGTTCGGAGGAATACATTCCAATCGTGACGGGTATCGTCTATTTATTTATGCCAAATTAGTTTGTGTGTTTGTATTGGTGTTAGGTTTGACTATGAACATGTAAATCTATACTAATATTATAAAGCTGAAGAGTTTGTTTTGTTTGTTTGTTTGTTTGTTTGTTTGTTTGTTTGTTTAAACGCGCTAATCTCAGAAACTACTGAACCGATTTGAATAATTCTTTCACTGTTAGATAGTCTATTTATCGAGGAAGGCTATAGGCTACATTTTATCCCGAAATTCCCACGGGAACGGGCACAACGCGGGTAAAACCGCGGGGCGCTGCTAGTATGGTTCTATTTTTAAAATACTCTCTGAATTCAGAACCTCCGCCTTTGGTGTTTGAAGTAGGTTAAAAATGGTTTTTAATTTGTATTTGAATTTGTGTTTGCACGTGTGTATGTGTAGTGGGTAAGTGTGTGTGTATATGAGTGAGTGTGTGTGTGTGTATGTGTGAGTGGTGTGTGTGTGGTGGGTAAGTGTGCGTGTGTGTGTGTGTGTTAAATGTTTGTTATCTCATATCTCCGTCGTTTATGATACCATTTCCAAAATTATTTTGTTATGAAAAGGCACTACTTGTAAAATGTTGCCATTTCCAAAAAAACAGCTTTCATCAATTTTATTAGCATATTATGTAAATGAATTATATTTATTAGCTCAAGGTTACCACTACTTGTAAGTTGTAACTTCATTTTAATACAAAAGCAATGGCCACGTTTATCACTGAAATCTTAATATCCTGTAATGAATAGACTCCGGGCTTCGAAGGGCACGTTAAATTGTCGGTACCGGTTATTTCAATCATTAAGCCGGCCTTTAGGTGGTGTAAAAATTCCGACACCAAGGTTGCCCACTAACCTACTCTTACTTAATACACTCGACCCCACAACCTATTCGCAACATTTATAAATCACCCCAATACTGATGCTAATTTCAGTTCGTGTAACTTAAACGTTTAATAATAATAAAAAATGGCCTCCCTAGCTTCCCCTAACTTTGTAATTGTCCACATAAATTGCGTTGGTTACAATGCGGGGTGTATAATAGAAACTGGCCGAAAACAAATAACTGAATTGTTGCCACAATTGTGAAGTTAACTGAGAAAAGAGGATTTGTACCTCGGAGAGGTTTTGTTAGGTAGTCGGTGTTATGAGATCTTTGGTACGAGGTGTATGGCAATGTTTATCTTACGTCAGTACTCAGAGACGACAAATGCTTCTTATGTAGAGATTTTTAATGAGTGACTTTGACATGCTGTTGTTAAGTCCAGGTTAGCGCGAACCGGGAAGTCTTTCATTGGTAGATGTATTCAATTTTATAATAAAACTAGCAGCGCCCCGCGGTTTACCCGCGTTGTGCCCGTTCCCGTGGGAATTTCGGGATTTTTTTTTACATAAAAACCTTCCTCTTGAATCACTCTACCTATTACAAAAAACCGCATCAAAATCCGTTGCGTAATTTTAAAGATTTAAGCATACAGACAAACAGACACGAAACAGAGACGACTTTATTTTATACTATGTAGTGATTCCCAAGGAGGTAACTGGGCTTAGTGAAGGTAAATTCAAATCGTACCCTAAAGACGTTTTATTGACTAAAGCATACTATAGCGTTACTGATTACATTGAGGACAAATATGTCTGGAGTCAAATTCCTGCACCAGCAACACAACCTGATTTTGACATGTGATCTTACTTATTATTATTAGTATTAAATTGTATTATACCTTGATTTAAAAAAAATAACCAGCAGAGTTTCTTGCCCATTCTCTGCTATTGTTCTTCCGAATGGGTGGTACGTTCAAAAGAGCCTCTATGGGGCCAAAACTGAATAAAAATATTTGACTTTGACTTTGACATGTAATGTAAGAAAAATAACGTCAATAAAAGTGAGACAGATAGTCTTCCTTCGAGACAATGTCACACAGTCAAGGTATATTTAATAGATAGTTATTATTAATATATAGTAATATTTACAAATTAAAACATTTCAGTTGTAATACTTACAATATTTACATACTAAGTAGGCAATCCGCCCGTAGACACATAGTAAGTCTTACTATGTGTCTACGGGCGGATTGCAATGTATAAGAAACAAAGGCTGTTGGTTCAAAATTGTATTTTATTTTGCTCCCAATAGAACATAATTTAATACGAACGTCATTTGTTTTTTTAATATTTAGGTGCGGTTTTAAATTAAATGAAGAATCCTTATGCAATCCGCCCAATGTGTATATTATGATGATGTATTAAATTAAGGATATGATTGCAAAAAAACAGCTTAGGTAATTGGACCACAGAAATCGTAGATGGAATTCCATCTCAAGATTTTACAAATAGCCTGAAATTATACAATACTAGCCCGGACCCGGAAAACATTGTTATGCAATATAAAATTAAGGGGTGGACCACCCTTATCACTATAAATTGAGATGTAAGCTATCTCATCTTTCTAGTTGGATCAAATTGCACACGGTGTTCAAATCAAATATAAAATCGGTTCAGAAGTTTAGGAGTCCATCGCCGACAAACCACAGGACACGTAATTTTTATATATATTCAGTTCACTTATTCCAATACACAGTCAAAAGATTGTTAAAAGTCTATTGCATATTTATGCGCATACAAAAGCAAGGTCTTTCCTAATCTCAATACCCGAGACTTACATCATAACACGGAGTGACAATAAAAACAGCAGAATGTAATAAACATCTATCATTTCTAAGTCACCCTGGACACAAATGCTGGCTTATTTGCGATTCAGATAGAATGGATACTATACCAACCCTTTCGGGGTTATGCAATGAGTTTGCTATTTTTTTATATAAAAATCTGGGACCTTTCTTACATGAATGCTTTATATCAAAACATTTTTTGTGTTTACTTTTGAAAGGACGTCAAAGAATAACGGCTAGGCTTGGTACCACGATATTTTGATGGAAAATAATAAATCTGTATAAACATATAAAAATGTCGTGTCACTTTGTTTGTCCGCGATGGACTCCTAAACTACTGAACCGATTTGAAATTTGATTCGCACACCGTGTGCAATTTAAGCCACCTGACAGATAAGATAGCTTACATCTAAATTTTTAGAGATTAGGGTGGTCCACCCCTTAATTTTTATATGGCAAAACATCGTTTTCCGAGTTGGCTAGTATTCTATATTTTTCTTTCTAGCAAGCAAAATGTCTAAACATTATGCTGTTTCTGCTTGTGAAGAAAATAACGATAGCATCCTAGCGCCATCTGCTGGTCGCCGGTGGAACTGTAGAGGAAAGCCAATGACTAACTAATATTTGATAAAACGTCCCGTCACATAAAACACACACACATTTAACAATATAAACGTATCCAGTAATGTTTTTAACGAGTAACGAAAAGTAAATATAACAATATTTCGTATTTCCGAGCGAACCAATAAGGAATCAAAGCACAAAATTACTGAAGCATTCACGAGGCATTCCGTTACACGCAGAAATAACTCGAACACACATTATAAGTATTAGAACTTAGTAAGTTACATGTTATGAAATGTATGTGATTTTATTATTTTAGAACTTATACTTTTATAACTATGAGGTTTTACCCTCGTTGTGCCCGTTCCCGTGGGAATTTCGGGAAATTTTATACTTATAAACCTTCCTCTTGAATCACTCTATCTATTTAAAAAAACCGCATCTAAATCCGTTGCGTAGTATTAAAGATCTAATCGTACATAGGGACAGACAGCGGAAAGCGACTTTGTTTTATACTATGTAATTAATACGGCAGTCAATAAGTTTTGCTACATCATATTAACTACTACTTACGGCAGGTTGCTACAGCTTACGTTCACGCACCGATTAACGTTAACTTAAAATGTCAGTCTCAGCAGACGTGACAATCAAAAGTCGTGCGTTTTTATTGGTCGCCTGAATAACTTAAATAAGTTATTTAAATTAAGAAACAACGCTTTGTGTTTCACAGACATTTGACAGCGTAAAAAATCGTGAATTTAACGATCGTATCTTACGATAACCAACCGTTTGAAACTCACCTTTATGAATTGAAACTACGTTTACGGATACACTTCGCTTTTATTTTTACACTAGCAGCGCCCCGCGGTTTTACCCGCGTTTTGTCCATTCCTGTGGGAATTTCGGTATAAAAAAATAGCCTATGTTACTCGTGGATAATGTAGCTTTCGAATGGTGAAAGAATTTTTAAAAACGGTCCAGTAGTTTTTGAGCCTATTCATTACAAACAAACAAAGTTTTCCTCTTTATAATATTAGTGTAGATTTTTATCTGCCGTTTCGGCCCCTTTACAGGAACCGTGGTCACAGAAGAAGTGTTCTGTGCCCATGTGTACATTTCAATTAAGAATGAGTAGTGTTCGCTTAAGAAACCAGTATGTAACCCACCGTTAGCATAGAAACCATTAAGATTACACTTGTCTGACGGTACTTTGGTAAGACGGATCACGTTTTCGCCTCAAATTCGTTTGAATCCCAGAAGTGATTTGTACAGGAACATTGATAAAGATCACCGAGGATGTAGATTACGTCACTCAAGGGCTCAACCTTAACCGTATTGTGAAGATTTGAGTGATAAGTTTAATATCCGTTGTGAATGTTGAATTGATAGTGATAACAGTGAATGTGAGAATACGATTAGTTTTGAGTGTACGGTGGTTTGTATGGGGTTTTACAGGTTATAGGTGAAACGGGATTATTAATAATAGCCTAATAGTAGTATTAGTAGTTAATCCATATAATATCCTAACTAAAATTATAAATGCGAAAGTAACTCTGTCTGTCTGTCTGTTACGCTTTCACGCCAAAACGGAACCGATTTTAATGAAACTTGGTACACAGTTAGTCCAGAGCCTGAGAAAGGACATAGGCTACTTTTTATCGCGAAATTCCCGCGGGAACGGGTACAACGCGGGTGAAACCGCGGGGCACGGCTAGTCGATATATATCCATCTCTAACTGCAGTACACTCAATTGACGTAATTTTTCATACATTACATTCTTTTAAAAAGATGCATTTGACATCTCTGATTACGAGAGTAGAATTCTGTACTAACATTATAAAGCTGCAGGGTGTGTTTGTTTGTTTGTTTGAACGCGCTAATCTGAGGAACTACTGGTCCGATTTGTAACATTATTTTTTGTAATGGATAGCCACATTCAACGGAAAGGTTACAGGCTACTTTTCATCCTGAAATTCCCACGAGAACGGGCACAACGCGGGTAATACCGCGGAGCGCGGCTAGTTGTATATCTATCTATATATATGTCGGAGATGGACGTATAATCAAGCTATAGAAGTTAAAGAGTAGTTTGTAAATTCAGTTGACTGATGGAATCTGTAGTGTTGTTATTCCGTGACGTGAGTTCTACCTTCGTGGTGTAGTCTGTGGTATGAGAATAGACTATGTTAAGTCTGTGGTGTTACGCACTATGACAGATGACAGTTGTTCGATAGAGGGATGTGAGCTGGTTTGGTAGTCTGCGGCAGTGAGTGAGTGAGTGAGTCTATGATAAGAAAAGATGGCGTACATTAGACGTTATGGGACGAATGGAGATGGTTGGATGGTGATTACATTGGGAGGTAGATGGGAGGAAGGATGGGTTGACGACATCACGATCGTATTGCGAATCGAGTATAGGATTAGGAAAAGATTCTATGGCGTGGACAGGACGACTATGGGGAGTAGGGAGGTCGTTTAGGTTCCATCAATTAATTGAATCTAGACGTATCCTAACTGTAATCTGTAATCCATGATGACCGTGTGTAAAATACAAGCAATGTCATTGTAATGAAGTCCTGTGAGTTATTATTTCAAGATCAAGACCTAGAAATCCTAAGATGTTGGATTGACAGTATAATGCTCGTGCTTATCCTGATGTGACATGATTCCCGCTATCAGAAGTGGGGTGAATATCGCTGTTCCCCGACATCAGAAGTGGGATGATTATCGAGGTTTAGCCGACATCAGAAGTGGGATCAAGATCGCTATTGCCCACCGTGCATCTAGCAGAGAATGATAAAGATCGCTATTGCCCACCGAGCGTCCAGCAGACAATGATAAAGATCGCTATTGCCCACTGAGCCCGGATTGCCCACTGTGCTGAATATCATATCGCCATGGATTGTGTTCAAGATCAACCACGGAGCTAGGTTTATGATAAGATGAACGAATATTGAGAGCTGCAAGCTGAGCTCGTTAGTGCATGTTATCGACGACGACGGCGACGACGACGGTGACGACGACGACGACGACGAGATTGAAATTCATGTACCTTCCCCTGGATTATGAAGCTCGTAGTATTCGGTCGGAGATATGTCTGAATCATCATCCCGCCAAAAGCGCTACTGTCATCCGCCAAAAGCGCTACTGTCATGCGCTTTACGTAATGTTTATTTTGCAATTGGTTATAAAACTTGGAATGTTCTGTGAGTATAGTTAGTTAGTTTTCTACTCTATTGTGGAGTTAAGAAGGTAATTATGAGCTTCCGAAAGAGTCAAGTGTAATCTTGTACGTAATGTGATATGTTCTAATATGTTTTCATATTTTCATGTTGGTGCAATGCTGGTAATTATTGTGAGCATTGATAAACCTCGTCCAGGGAAGACCGTGGTTCTCTTCTCAATCCTGTTACCTGAGGAACATGAGGGATTGCGGTAATGATTGGCATGAATTGGCGTATTGAAGTATCTTAGTTGGGAAATATCCGGTGAGCTATTTTGTGATATTTGAGTCAGTTAACATTGAGAGTTTTGTAGTGAATCTTCGTACCACTTGATAAAGTAGAAAGCTTATTAAACGTATTCTGGATGTTTATCCCGTTGTAAAATATGAGAGTATGAGTAAGGGTTTCTATGTGACTATGTGACTTATTGAGTTCAATGTTCGAACTCGGCGATGGTCGTGGTCTGGATTGACCGTACTGTGGAGTGGTCTGCTGAGACCGTGTGTTGTTGAGCAATGTGATTGCTCGTCGGCTGGTTGCCGTGACTAGACGTGACTAGACAAGCTTACTGTTACTTACTCATGGCTCATATTGTAATGTGCATTTGAGATTAATAGTCTATTGAAGTTAAAGTTGAAAATGACGTGGTACCTAGTATTCATGTGTTACATAGCATTGATGATTCCCGATTGATAATAATTGTAATTAATTTTTGATTGAAATCAAGAATTTAAGAAAGAACAAGCTTCTTAATAGTCAGGTTGACCGAGCGAGTGCAAATTACTGTGGCCGCGAGGTTTAGAGGAAAACGAGTACACAATCTAATGTCATTGACTGGTATAGGAAAATGCCTGAAGGGCAAGTACCCATTGTTAGTGATTCTGAGCCTTGTGAGGATGAACTGTAGTCACTTTTGACTGTGTGGTAACTAGTTGTGCGTGTCCTCTTGAGTCAGGGATGATCACTGGGATGATCACGGGAGTGACTGATCACAGGGATGATCAGGGTCATGGGTGATCACTGGGATGATCACCGGAGTGACTGATCACAGGGATGATCAGGGCTATGGGTGATCACTGGGATGATCACGGGAGTGACTGATCACAGGGATGATCAGGGTCATGGGTGATCACTGGGATGATCACAGCCAGTCACAGGGATGACTGTGTATTAGGGCTACGGGGATAGCCGGACAATAGAGACACACACACTTGACTTTTACTTTGATTTGAGATTAATTTAATTTTAATGGGTATTTGCGCCTGACGATGTCCTAGTTCTAATGTTTAGATAAGCAATGTGATTATGAATATTGAGATAGTTAAATTTGTTCATTGGAAAAGAATAATAGTTTGAGCTTTACTAAGTCTTTCGTTGAAGTAGTTAATTAGGTCAGGAGTGACCGAACGATGGTGATCGTTACACGTTGAAAGCTTTGAACTCTAAACGTACTTACGAGTACGCGCATGATAGGTTAAGACGGATGCCCGAGGGCGAAGTACCACTTGAGGTAGAGGAGACTGAGTCTGGGGATGATGGTGGGGAATCTTAGTTCGGCTGGTCAGTCCCAGTAGCCATTTCGTAGCCGTAGTCCGTTAGAAGTCGGTATCTGCTTTGAGTAGTCCGTGGATGCGCGGTAGCGGGTGGCTCTGGTGGAGGTCGGGTCTGGTAGAGACCATAGATTCCGAGGGAATCGGCATTCGTGGAATGCAAGGAAACGAACATGAGGTTCGATGGAGGGGCTTAGTGAAAAGCCACAGGCCACGAATAAGATTCCTGCCGTATGCTTAAGTATCTCTATGTTGCTTTAATGATTGTAAATAGTGGATGAAAGTGGTACTTTGCTGCTCTAGCATTTTCTTCGGTTATTGTAACTTCTTTAAAGTGTTTTTTTTCTGTTCTTTCTTTGTAAGTCTTTTTTTAAGTCAAAAGAAAACAATAGTTTTGCCGAGAAGTTTATTTCAATTTACCTTCTCAAAGTTGAGTTAATACTAAAGTTGGGTGTCAGGAGTAGCCGAACGGTATGTACTGTGCTATGTTTTTATTGTTACAGAATAACACACGAGGACGTGTGCTAGCAGGATGGCCGTGTCGGAGATGGACGTATAATCAAGCTATAGAAGTTAAAGAGTAGTTTGTAAATTCAGTTGACTGATGGAATCTGTAGTGTTGTTATTCCGTGACGTGAGTTCTACCTTCGTGGTGTAGTCTGTGGTATGAGAATAGACTATGTTAAGTCTGTGGTGTTACGCACTATGACAGATGACAGTTGTTCGATAGAGGGATGTGAGCTGGTTTGGTAGTCTGCGGCAGTGAGTGAGTGAGTGAGTCTATGATAAGAAAAGATGGCGTACATTAGACGTTATGGGACGAATGGAGATGGTTGGATGGTGATTACATTGGGAGGTAGATGGGAGGAAGGATGGGTTGACGACATCACGATCGTATTGCGAATCGAGTATAGGATTAGGAAAAGATTCTATGGCGTGGACAGGACGACTATGGGGAGTAGGGAGGTCGTTTAGGTTCCATCAATTAATTGAATCTAGACGTATCCTAACTGTAATGTGTAATCCATGATGATCGTGTGTAAAATACAAGCAATGTCATTGTAATGAAGTCCTGTGAGTTATTATTTCAAGATCAAGACCTAGAAATCCTAAGATGTTGGATTGACAGTATAATGCTCGTGCTTATCCTGATGTGACATGATTCCCGCTATCAGAAGTGGGGTGAATATCGCTGTTCCCCGACATCAGAAGTGGGATGATTATCGAGGTTTAGCCGACATATATAAAAGAAAGTTAGTTACACTATTTATAACTCGATAGCGGCTGAACCGATTTGGCTGAAAACTGGTGGGGAGGTAGTTAAGAACCAGGAGACGGATATAGGATACTATTTATACCGTATTTCCTACGGGAACGGGTGCGCTGTGGGTAAAACCGCGGGGCACAGCTAGTATTTTATATTGGAACTATTTTTATAACTTCCGACCACAGCTTCCGACCGATTAGATTAAAATCGGTCCATTTGTTTAGGACATGTTGCCACAGACACAACACACGTCAAACTTACAACCCCTTTCGCGAGGGTTAAAAATCAGATGCTATCGAATGGAATTCCCCATAACTTACATAAAAACTCTCCACTTTTATTCCATAACAGATACGAATATTATTTTAATCCGACAACATGCGTACAATATCAATAAACCTCAATGAGTCAGACGTAACAGATAGGTAGTAAAAATATTCGCAACCAAACATATTAATATGGAGAGAAAATACTTTTATTGGGCCATATCGTTACAATGAAAAATAATGTGATGGAATAAGATTATATTTACGGTACAAGTTTTCATATATAGAACATAGTAACCAATGGCATAATAGGTATAGTAGTAAAAATAATAGGGTCTTGTACTGATATTAAAAGGGTAAAATCTGATGAATTTATCAATAACTAACTGAAATCACAATCAAAATCGATTATCTCCTGTCCCTTTCTTGCAAAACGATTTTTTATATGCGATGCTACTGTCTTGTGACGTCACAGAACTTGTAGTGCTGTCTCTGTTTAATTAGCAACTTTGACCGTCTGTAATTCTGGAAATAATAGCGATATAAAATAAACAGATTTTAGTCTCTAACACGTGATAAAAAGATGAGTTAATAGAAAGAGTTAAAAAAAACTGTCGCGTCTTTAAACGCACATATGGGATATTATAGTGTAAGTATGACCCCTGGACTGTTATTGATAAATACTGGCGAAATAACAATCACTCAATCCTCTTAAATACAAAATGACTATGCTCTGTTTACAAAGTAATATGCAACAAAATAACATGTTTCACCTTTTAATGGGACATGGGTTCAATTCCCGGATCGAGCGAAGCATGTTTCCAATTTTACAAACATTGCTCGGGTTGGAGATCACTAACATAACACACTTTAGGTATTATTAGTGGTGATTTTGCCTAATTTCTCTCACTGCACTGATATCTTCAGTGAGATGAGGAGCCTTTGCCCAGCATTACAGGCTAATACGTAATGTTACCTTTTAATAAAATCTCTACACAAAAACCAACAGTGCTGAAGAAATTGCTTCGTACAATAAACATCAGGAAAAACAAATTAGTGAAAGAAAACGGTGAAACAATAGAAAATAATTCGGTTACTCCAACAAATAGAAGGTGAGCCGATTCATTAGCAAAGCAAACACTGTTAAAGCAACACAATCGAGAGATAATCGAATAATTACAAATCGATTATTTCATTCGATTCGATACCCGAAATATTTCTATTTTCCCGGGTTGGTTGGTATTGCCATTGAGGGATGAAGTTGATCTTATACTAATGAAACCTCATTAATTTGTTAAAGCAAAACAAAGAGCAAAAACAACAAGCCTTTATTAAAATCGATTTAATACGATTCCACTCACTAAAAGCATGAATGCGAATACCGGGAATCGATATGTTCGATGCGTTCGTTATTCAAAAATGGACAACCGAACGATACGTCCATACCAATCCGAGAGCGCGGTATTTTTAGCCAATCATGAATATTGGCATTCAACAGCCTGCAGCGAAATTTTAAGGCCGACACTGCGTTAAGCGTGCGCACGCCACGGTTTCATACAAAAGAGAACCGTCGCGGGCGCCCGTTGCATGCGGTTTCATACAAAAGTGAACCCCGCACGACGGGCGCACGCTTAAGGGTGCTCCATCAGTGCACCGCATCAATGGACAGGACTGCCGGAGCACTGACGGAGCAATGGACTAAGGCAGTGGTGGCCCTTAGTGACTCAGGTTTATTACCTACAAAATAGATATTAATTTGCCGCTTTAGCGTCCAATTTTCGTGAACTCGAGGACAGTGTAAACAAAAACTTATTTCAGCATTAATTTCGCGTTAATTTTGGACGCGAGGCGAGCGCCGGCGCTATTTACGGGTCACGGCGGCTAGGACAAAATACATAAGGATTCATTTGATAAATGCAATTACTTTGCCTAGATTGGGGTGTTGTGGAAATTGTCTGTGTCCATTGAGATTCAAATCAGGGTGAGTGCAGGAAAATGTTTAGTCCTGCTATTGTGGTTTTATGGAACATAACTTTTGGTAAATGTAATTGACTTTTGTGTAAGATTACGTTTGATCATATTTTATGTTTGGTTATTCGCTGTTATACAAGACTGGCAGTGCCTCGCGGTTTTACCCGCATTGTGCCCATTTCCGTGGCAATTTCTGGATTTTTTTATACATATAAACCTTCCTCTTGAATCACTCTATCCGTGCTCCAGTTTGCAAATCCGTGCTTGAGTTTATCGCGAACAGACAGACAGACAGACGCGGCCGGCGACTTGATTTTATAGTATGTACTGATAGTGAAGAAGAATGGTAAAGTAACGGCATGTAAGTTCTTAAAGTACAGCCTTTCGGTTAAGTTATGAACCATAAGGAGGGTTAGGCGTGATCACCTTGCTTGTAACGCTTCAGTATAGTTTGACTAAGCGATGCTAACTGAACATGAATGTTAAGCAACATGCAACTCGATTAATACTTGGATAGGTAACCGCACTATTTCTATTTTATTTTATTTTATTTTTATCCGGGCGCTACAGTTTTGAAAGGTCTGTTAAATTGTCGGTCTTGGTTTAAATTGTAAGGCCTTGCCGAAGGTCATTGAGCAGTCTAAAACCTCTAAAAGCAAGGTAGGCCAAGTCAAGTACAATAAGCACTACAAGTCAAGTACAACAAGCACTACAAGTCAAGTACAACAAGCACTACAAGTCAAGTACAACGAGCACTACAAGTCAAGTACAACGAGCACTACAAGTCAAGTACAACGAGCACTACAAGTCAAGTACAACGAGCACTACAAGTCAAGTACAACGAGCACTACAAGTCAAGTACAACAAGCACTACAAGTCAAGTACAACAAGCACTACCAAGTCAAATCAGTAGACAAACTTGCTTCCTTGCTAATTGCTAGCTTAACCGTGTTGGTAATAAAGATCACGAATGTATGCCAGCGTTAGTTAGCATTTTGCAAATTAAACTCGGAACACGTGAATCTAGTCGTATTTCCACAGAACAAACAGAAACAACTGCAAAATATCAAAATTAATAAAACCAAAGTTTGTAACTTGTGCCGTGTCGTAATTCAAAACAGTTTCTAGCCGAAGTTGACTGAAATTTACCCTGAAGCTGATATATGATGCATATTCGTGTTAGTACGTACCAGAACTAAATTCTCATATAAGTTAGAATTCGCCGCCGAGAATATTGCCGCAGACCAAATATATTGGAATGTTAAGCTCAAATGTAACTGTGTGTTGAGAATTGTAGCGTTGTGATGTTTGGCTGAAATAAATTGAAACAATCAAATTGAAATGATTAATAACCGCGTATTAAGAACATTTTAGCTATCAAATGGTTTGTCACTTTCTGACATACGCAATTTTCCGAAGAGCAAAAGAGACAAAACACAGTGTAACAAACAGTGTTTTTGTTTATTAATAAGACGGCTATAGTACTGGTATACAATTTATGTAGAAGAACTACGTTTCTAAATACACGTAGCTTTTACCTTACATTATAATTAACGTTTCGGCCCCTTTTGAGGTCCGTAGACACAGAAATCTGATGCCTGACTATAGACATGAGAAGTGAACAAGAGAACGAACATTATGTCATTTATAAAATAAACATTTCATTCCTACATAGGGCCTATAACTATAACCTATAACTAATATAACGCTGAAGAGTTTGTGTTTTGTTCATCTCGGAAAGTTCAAATACGATTTGATTTTTTTGTCATAGGTCAGCGGGCTACTTTTAATCCCAAAATTCCCACAGGAACGGGCACAACGCGGGTGAAACAGCGGGGCTTTTAAATACAATATAGTACAAACATATAAAGTTATTTTAAAGTTAAAAGTTGTTTTAAAGCATATTTTAAAGTTATTCTGTCTGCACCACAAACGATACTATTTTTCTATTCCACGTGATAGCTCCCATTTCATTCGCTTTGCATTCTGATCTCATTTGCTCGCAGAGAGCGTCTTATATCGCATGTGAATATAAATCTACATTACAGGCTAACCTCTGGGACGACTTTTAAAAAATGCATGAGGATTTTTTGAATTTTAAAACTACATGGATTCAGTTCTATCTAATTTTCTGTCGCGAAAGGAAATTTTAAATTTTATTTTAATTTAGTTAAAAAGAGAGAGTGTGTTAACAGAACACGTGTATTTTAAATTGTGTTAGCTTAGTAAAGAAAAGCACAACAATGCATTTTAAAGCAATGTTACATTTACTAACATATAAGTTATATAAATACAACTGTTTATAAATTGTATTACAGTTTTAATTAATATCCTTTATGCCTTTATGCCCACGGAGCTGAAGACAATAAGGACCAACAATAAATAAAGACTTTCCTTAATTAATATTCGTAATTGTGCTTTAATACACATTATGTTTCATACAAAAATACTACATAGTTATTCAGTTCAAATATTGTGTAAATAATAATAAAAATAGTTTTCACCAATCGTATGAAACAACTGTAATAACACAACTTTAGTAGAAAGGCACCAAATTCAATAGCTAGTTCATAGATTCAATTTTTGAAATGTAAATAACCTATATTGGCTCACTGCAAACAAAATCCAGGTTTAATTTAAAACATGGCTGCCCGAAAACAATAATAAATTTAACAGAAATCACTCGACAAAATATAACTTCAAACGGCAACGTTGTTAGTAATATAAAGCGTTTTTGTTGGTGTTTGAAAAACTGTCGATCTGTTTAGTAGTAGCGTTAGTCTGGTTATAAAACATCTCTTTTTGAATCAATTATTATATAAACACTAAAAGGCGAAAATTACCCTACAACATTTTTCATACTATTTTTTTTTCTTTAACCTATATCGTCCCACTGCTGGGCAAAGGTCTCCCCCAAACTCTTCCATCTTTCCCTGTCCTTCGCGGTCTCCCACCACTCGCTGTCGAAGGAGACAATGTGGTCCCTCCAGCGTTTCCTAGGCCGCCCGCGGCGCCGCGCTCCTCCCGGGACCCACTGGGTGGTGATGTGGGCCCATCTCTCGGGGTGCATCCGTGCATCATACTAATTAATGATTATTATTCAAACAATATCATTAGATGCCTAAATAATATGTCTAGAGTTTACTCTTCATAAATAAATACGACTAACAAATAAAAAGCTATTTAGTATTTCAATATTTACACACCGCAAACACGTTCGCATAATGAAACTGATTATAATTTGTACGTTATACTTTTTTGTTGAAACTCGTACAGGGTAAAACAATACCAAACCATATTGACCCTCAAACTCTAATTTTGTTTTTTCTCTCAAATACTCGCTAGTCGCCATTGCTGTTATGTAACCTCATTTGGCAGATTTTTAACAAATATGTAGTGACAAGCCCGATGGCACAGTGGTATGTAAGAGCGCTTACTGTGTCGAGGGTTACGGGTTGGATTCAACGGAGACAACAATATGTGCACACATAGTTATTGGAGACACAAAAAGTAATGGTATAATTCATTATATATTAATAGTAAGTAACTCACTGCGATTACGTCCCTCGTCCCTACTTAGATGGGTGGTCGATAGTGGCATTTATTTCTGAGCGCTATTTTGTTTCGAAAGGCACGTAAAATTGTCGGTCCCGGTTGTTTCAATCGAAAGACCAAGTCAAAGGCCTTTAGGCGGTCTAAAATTCCGACATAAGGGTTGACCACGAACTTACTTACTTAATGCAATACTTGCTCAATTTCGTTAATGTTCGCCGTATGAAATCAACTTACTTCATACCTACAAAAGAGCCAAATATTATGAAAGTCTATTCACGATAGAGTGACGCAAACAAAAATATTATAAACCCGAAAACATATTTGCCCCTTGGGTTTTGTGATTTTCCCCCGTTCGTTATGAACCAGAAAATGACATAGACTATTTTCATCTCGGTAATGTAAAGTTGTTGAGTAACCATGCGATGGAAAGTCAATTTAGTTATTACTCATTTAACTTAACATAATTAAACCTACATTGTATAATATAATTAATACTTTATTTGGAGCGCTCGTGGCGTAGGTTGACTGGGTTAATTTATCGGAAAGCAACGTGCAAGTTAGCCTTTACTTGGATGGGTGGCCAATAGTGGCAATTCTAGCTGAGCGCTACCGTGCTTCAGATGGCTTATTAACTGTCGGTCGACTCACTTACTATACCCGTGGTTTTAACCGCGTTGTGTTCATTCCAGTGGGAATTTTGGGATTAAAAAAGCCTATTACTATATTATATACCTTCCCATTAAATAAATGCAGCTTGGCCTCGGGTGGCCGATAGTAGTAATTTTATCCGAGCGCTACCGTGCTTCAGAGGGCATGTTAAGCAGTCGGTCCCGGTTGTTTCAATCGAGAGACCTTGTTGGAGGTCTTTAGGCGGTCTAAAAGACTCCGACGCCAGGGTTGACCACTAACCTACTCGAAATGAATGTGAATTTAATGTGGCCTTCCATTACAAAAAGAATTATTAAAATCGGATCGGTTTGTTTTTGAGATAAGCACGTTAAGACAAACAAATTTCTCAGCTTTATTATATTAGTACTAGCCGCGCCCCGCGGTGTTACCCGCGTTGTATCGGTTCCCGCGGGAATTTCGGGATAAAATGTATCCTATGTGTTATTCTGATGTATAACCTATATTACTGTAAAGTTTCATCCAAATTCGTCCAGTAGTTTTTTCGTGAAAGAGCAACAAACATCCATACATCCATACATACATACATCCATCCTCACAAACTTTCGGATTTATAATATTAGTAGGAAGTGGGATATTAAGAGTAACGATAGCGTAGCAGTACCCAATTGATGACCTCACAACACTTGATACAATGTGTATGATAACACATCGTGACGTCACGAATTCCGTTGACATGTCGGCATCCGTTATCACGCAACACTTGTCGACTGTCACTTGTTGACAATGTTAGTAATTGTTACATTTATTTGTTGGGGAATAAAGTAAGTAGTTAGTAACTATGTAGATGTAATAGTAATAATTTGATTTTAAGTGCTTGACTTGTAAAAGTACGAATTATAGAGCAAAGGCAGGCTATCAGCACAGTGAAGTGATTAACTGGCTTTTGTCGCGTAAAGTCCTAAGGGATATTATTTCATACACATTCGTTACCCTACTAATATTATAAATGCGAAAGTTTGTGAAGATGTATGCTTGTATGTTTGTTACTCTTTCACGCAAAAACTACAGAACGGACTTGGATGAAACTTTACAGTAATATAAGTTACTAGCAGCGCTCCGCGGTTTTACCCGCGTTGTGCCCGTTCCCGTGGGAATTTCGGGAATTTTTTTACATAAAAACCTTCCTCTTGAATCACTCTACCTATTACAAAAAACCGCATCAAAATCCGTTGCGTAATTTTAAAGATTTAAGCATACAGACAGACAAACAGACAGACACGAAAAAGAGACGACTTTTTTTTTATACTACGTAGTGATACATCAGAATAAGTGCTTGTCCACGTTGAAAGCGCGGGCGCGGGCGCGGTGGAGGGCGCGGGAAACGTCGCGAGCTCGTGTTCACGTTAACCGCCAGGCGTTCGCGCGAGTGTGACGTATTGTCAGAGGTCGTAAACATATCAGGAAACATTATACTAAATGAAACGGGTCTGTATCGCGTTAGATTATTTAGCGTATTTTACTAAAATACGTACCCGACGTTTCGAGCGGATTACACCGCTCGTGGTCACGGGATAACTCTCCAGCAATTTCCTTCCATAGCCTTATTAAAAACATTTCTATTCATATGATGACTGTGTTTACTTTGCCAAATAGGAGTTCTAGCCTGAACAGCACTAATAAACTCTTCTGTATTGAACGACATGATAAAAACGCGCTATCGTTTCTAGCGGCAAGTTCAAACTGGTTGAACTTACCTGACGTCGCGAGTAAATCGCGCGCGCCACCGCTAGTTTGACGTGAACACACACAAACGTCTCAAGCGTTTGAAATTGGAGCGAGCGCGCCGCGCGCGCTAGTCGCTAGTTAGCTCGCTACTTACACCGCACGTGCGTTTTGAACGTGAACACTTGGAAATCACGTCATATGTTTGATATTTCGTGACCGCGCCCGCCACCGCGCCCGCGAGTCAACGTGGGCAAGCACTAACACATGGGATACATTTTATCCCGAAGTTCCCGCGGGAACTGGTACAAAGCGGGTAACAACACGGGGCGCAGCTAGTAGCTCATACCCCGTCGCCAACAACTATGTCTGCATATATTATTTACTCAGGGCGGAATTACACTAGTAGCCCCAAACACAGTAAGCGCTTCCACAAACCACTGCGCCAACGGATTTGTGTCAGGAAGAAAGTTTAATAAGTTTTAGAATAGTTCTAACGTGAAACAAATCCTACTTCCTACTAATATTATAAATGCGAAAGTTTGTGAGGATGTATGTATGGATGTATGTTTGTTGCTCTTTCACGCAAAAACTACTGAACTGATTTGGATGAAACTTTACAGTAATATAGGTTAAACATCAGAATCAAACATGGGATACATTTTATCCCGAAATTCCCGCGGGAACTGATACAACGTGGGTAACGCCGCGGGGTGCGGCTAGTATATCTTATATACTCGTATAAAATTCTCGTGTCACAGTGTTCGTTCGCCTACTCCTCCGAAACGGCTCGACCGATTCTCATGAAATTTTGTGAGCATATTGAGTAGGTCTGAGAATCGGCCAACGTCTATTTTTCATCCCGAAATTCCCGCGGGAACGGGTACCGTGGTTGAATTCCTCTGAAACGGCTCGACCGATTCTCATGAAATTTTGTGTACATATCGGGTAGGCCTGAGAATCGGACAATGTCTATTTTTTATCCCGAAATTCCCGCGGGAACGGGTACAACGCGGGTGAAACCGCGGGGCGCAGCTAGTAATATATATAATAAAATAAGTCACATATTACTTTGAAACTTTCAAGTTGCAGGAATATCGACTTCGTAACTAGCTTTTCATACCCGAGAGGGAATTTTAATAATGTCTGCTGAAACAATGAAAGGTTTTTAATTAGATCGACGTTCTTAAGTCGTAGGCCAGAAATAGATTGCGATGAAATTTTAATTGAATTCAAAGAAAACTCAAACTTCGATTTTGTTAGAATAACTTTGATGGCACGTTTTGATTTGAGATTCTAAAATAGATTTTGAGTTAGTCTCATTCAATAAGCGACATATAATGAAATTGTATTTAGCAAAAACGATTACTTGTTAGAAATGTGACCTCATAAAATGTATTAAAAAAAGATTACCCTTCTAAGGGGCGGGTAAAAATAAAATGATTGATATGGTTTTATGAGTATGTAAGGGTAGAACGACAAGGAAAATTATGAGAAAGATCGCTTTTGTGACACAAAACGCTGTAGGCGGAAACCAATTCATATTTGTAGCAAAAGTTATTCTATGACTACGCCGGCTACACTGTCGTAGCACGTAGCTTGCGTAGCAAATTCGTAGCCAAATCGGAGTGACGTAGCACAATCGTAGCAAGGCTACAAAAGTCTCCCTGCGTAAACTACACGTAGCTTACTTTACCGACTTTAAATAGGAGGTATAATATTTAACTGTTTTTTTAGGTTCCGGTATTTAAGTTCTTTGGGTGAGTTGTAAACATAATTTATCAGCGTATATTTTATGTAAGCCTATATTTTAAGCCTCTTAACATTTGTTGTAATATTTATTGCAAAACCGGGTTTAATGTCGTCTTAAATCCTAAAGGGTAGTAGTAAAAGCGATTTTTATTACTTGTAGTAACGATTTTTAAGAAGTTCGGCGAAAATACTTTTACATCATTTGTGTTGTTATCGAAATTGGATGATATGGGGAAAGATGGAGGTTTAATCCAAAAAAGACATTTCGTAATAGAGAAATCGAATGTAGGCAAAGTTATATTGAAAGATATCAGAGATAAAGTTACCATTAATCTACCAAGACCATTTCATTAAAAAACTAATCTCATAGTCTCAGGGGTGTCACGTTAGAGTTAGAGCGGCGGTGACAGCCGTGGCGAGGGCAATCAATTTAAAAAAAGAACAATGAACTTTTGCCATAATATTAAAGGCGGATTGCAGACGCATTCTTAATTTGATTTAACACCTAAATACGTTTGATAGACAAATAACGTTCGTTTTAAATAGTGTTCTATTTCGTGCAATATAAAATACAATTTTGAACGAATGGCTTTTGTTTCTTTAACATATCTTGGTTCTAAATAGATTTTAAAGTTCTTGTGTAAGCAGCCCTAACATATAGTGTTCTATGTTTAAAAAATGGAATTTGTTAGCCCGCTTTCACAGTGACTCAATAACTCAATCTAGACTAAAATTATAAAACTTGTAAGTTTATTTGTTTGTTAGTATGTTCGAGCTTATTTCGGGAATTAACAGTCCGATTGAAATAATTCTTTTTGTAATAGATAGCCATGTTCAATGGGAAAGTTATAGCTATTTTTCATCCCAAAATTCCCATCAGAACGGGCACAACGCGGGGCAAACCGCGGGGCACGGCTAGTGTAAACAAAAACTTAAAGGTAGGATTATTATTAAGTTAGATTATACATTATTAGATAGGCAATATGAGCTTAGACTAAACTAATAAGACCCATAAAGTGCCATCAAATGCAGAGGCGTAATATTAAAGTTTTGGGCCACTTGAGAAGTCACATTATGTCGTAAATTTCGTGTTTGTGACGAAACTTCTATAATTTTCTTGTTATATTATATTCATATTTATTTTGTAATTTAATGGATTGCAGCTTCAGGTTAATTTAGATGAGCTTTTAAATTATTTTTTGAAATTGACATAAACATTAATTTTAGAGGTTAGTTCAGGTTGACATAACATTTATATAGGACTAGCAACACGTCGTGGTCAACGGGAACGGGCACAACGCGGGTAAACCGCGGGGCGCTGCTAATACCGAATAAATCTGGAATTTTGAAATTCGTAACGCAGTCAATCCACACCAATCCGAACCTATCACACACATGCAGCATTTTTCGTCCGTATTCAATTCGGAATTCAAAATATGTGATCCGAATGTATGTAGCTTTACCCTTACCCTTAACTCAGGTTTTACGTGAATATCAAAACAAAAACCGTTCAAGCTTTAATCTTTCCACTTCACTAACCATAGACAAGAATCGTGTAAAAATGATGCACGAGTTTACTACATACGTTGTTTGTGGTATTGGCAGACCTCTTTGCGATAACAAATCGAGGTTACAAAACAAGAGACAGTCGCGACTCACCCACATAAATCAAACAAAACGACTTGCGTGCTCTCGTTCTGTTTATAATGTTAGAAGATACGGTACTATAAGAATACGATACTAAATACTGGATTGATTTCTGATATAAAGTTACAATAAATGGCATCTAATTCTTGAATAATCAGGTATTTATGGGTTAAAGAAGCAAGACTATATAGCGTTTAAACTATGACATATTTTACAACAATAACTACAGGACGTTTCGAGCAGGATCACAATTCTCGTGGTCACGAGAACGCTGACAGTAGGATGACAAAAGTCTATAAGTAAGTTTATTTAGGTCAGTGGTCAACCCTGATGTCGGAGTTTTTAGACCGCCTAAAGTCCTCCGACATGGTCCATCCATTGACAATTTTACATACTGTCCGAAGATATTAAATAAATAAATAAATATACCTGGACAAATTCACACACGGTTAATTAGACCCAAAGTAAGCTCTAAGCTTGTGTTATGGAATCTAATTCACTGATACTATTACTTATACACAAATGTCTTAATAATTTTTCTATATTCTGTAAATAATAAAAAAATTAATACCCTCCTATCTCCGTCATTAAATTAAAATAATCCGTTTAATCGCCACATCAAAGGGCTGGTACAAACCCACACGTTTTGCAACAAACTTCAAATGAGATATAATAATTAAAAGCCAAGTTAACCGCTCTCAAACGAATGGGTAAATTCGGGGAACGCGGTCGGATTATGGGATGCATTTTTCTTAAAGGCCATTTGTGTTTCAAATTGGGATAAAATAATATCAAAAATGCCATTGAGAAAATACATTTTATGTAAAAAACGAAGGGAAACATGACAATTTTAAAATTCGAACTCAATAAAACCATAGAATATATTATAACCCATAGTACATACCATTTTCCGTTAGAAATTGTGAGTGGTCGAATTTCGACTCGACTGTCATCAGAATTAAACGAGTTAGAGCAAGTTTGAAAACTGTATTCCACGAATTTCTAAAGAAAATATTTCGACGTAATGTATAAACCTTAAAACCTACACACAGTCAAACGCAACCAGTAACCACAATTCATATCAAATTCGAGAAACGTTAGTAAATCTATTTGAAAACAAAATCGTGGACGCTATTGTTTCCCGCGAGGGGTCGCCTAACATATTTATGGCCCCTATTTATGAGGTGACGATAACGCCAATATACTCGGTACTGACGTTATCTGCGATACGCATTCATTTGTCTTGTTTGTTTGATGGTAAACCAATATGATATGTCAGGGTTTCTGCTGACTGTACTATAGATATTTCGTTGGCTATTGGCATATTTAGGACTAGCAGCGCCCCGCGGTTTTACCCACGTTGTGACCGTTCCCGTGGGAATTTTGGGATGTAAAATAGCTTATAACCTTCCCGTTGAATGTCGCTATCTATTACAAAAAGAATTATTGAAATCGGATTGGTAGTTAGTAGTTATATTAGCCCTTGCAAACAAACAAACAAAGTTATTAGTAGTGGCGATGAAGTATTTAGTTCGTTCAAGGCATCATATGGTACACCCTATCAGGCTGTATAGGGTGTACCATAAACCCACGGCCAAAGAAAATGATCAAATTATTGCACGAAAATGTTTCTTCATACATAACTACAGCCTTACATATCAGTGTTTCTAATATAATTTACTAGCAGCGCCCCGCGGTTTTACCCGCGTTGTGCCCGTTCCCGTGGGAATTTCGGGAATTTTTTTACATAAATACCTTCGTCTTGAATCACTCTACCTATTACAAAAAACAGCATCAAAATCCGTTGCGTAATTTTAAAGATTTAAGCATACAGACTGATAATTCCCGAGATTAGCTCGGACAAACAAACTTAAAAAAATTACCTCTTTATAATATTAGTATAGACTAGCAGCGCCCCGCGGATTTACCCGCGTTGTGCCCATTCACGCGGGAATTTCGGGAATTTTTATACATATAACCCTTCCTCTTGAATCACTCTATCTATTTAAAAAAACTGCGTCAAAATCCCTTGAGTAGTTTTAAAGATCTAAGCATACATAGGGACAGACAGACAGCGGAAAGCGACTTTGTTTTATACTATGTAGTGATAACGAGTCTTTTGAAAAAAATATAAGAATGTCAGTGCAAGGACAACTCCGTATAGTGTTGGTCGTCATCTACTATGACGTCTAAAAACGAGTAAATTGAAAAAGCTCTACTTATATAATTAACGGACGGAAATTAAAAAAGACGATGTTTAATCACAGATTTTGAATTGGAGATGTGTTTGACAGCTTATTTCAGGTATTTTAAATACGTATTTATTTACCTACCTATCCTGAGAAACTATACGATAACGATATTAAATAATGTGTTTTTACATAAATAGTACGTAATTTTAAAATTCCTGTGCTTTGAAATCTTTCAGTAATATAATAAAGCTGAAGACTTTGAATTTGTTTGTTTGTAATATTTTACGGGAAGGTTAGGTTAGATAGGTATAGGCTACTTCCATCCCGAAATTCCCACAGGAACGTGCTTAAAACCTCGCAAATAACTAGGTAGGAACGTATGAGTTCCAAGAAGCAACATTATTCACCATACTTCTACATAAACCAAATTTTCATTCATCGACATACACCTACATATTCCATATAGTTTGATATTAATAAATAATACAGTTTCCCAATATACATTCTCAAGAGATTTGTGAGATATTTCACAGGAGTAGACGGTCAGGATCGGAAGTATTGGTTGGTGCACGAGCAGAATCGGTAATACGAAGAAATATACGACTATTCGTACAATTGTAAGCACAATTGGCACATAAATCTTGATACAACCTACAAGTTCGAGTGTATCAACAGTGGCGCCTCTAGTGGTTGGATTGGGAACTTATTGAAAGGTAAAAGAATTCGTTTTTCTTTTGTTTTTACTTAACCATATATTATGCAGTAGCAGGTAAGGTAATAGATTTTATCTACACTAATGTTGTAACATTCTACTTATGTTTCCAATACTTGACTTATAATTACTACTGTTATAGCGCAGACAACTAAAACACTCAATTTAAGCAATTGCACATGATGTTATAATATCATTATAATTTAACATTATAACATCATTATATCGCGACCAATTAACCTGGCGAGCCTTATGTCAAAATCCTCATACTAGTTGTATAAAATTTTGATATTAGGCTGGCTTTTGAAAATAGTTGGGTTATACGTGAAAACTTCGTCGAAACTACATACACAAAACTCTTTGGTAAGATCTCGCTCGCTCCTGATTGGCCCTACGCGCAGCTGCGCTCTCATTGGTTAGATTTTAATGGCGGCAAGTTCACTGTGACAATACACGTACCTACGCGTGAATTTAATGTTTCGCAATGTGTTTTGTTTTTAAAATTTTGTTTGATTAATTGCATTAAATAGTGAAGATAAAGTAGTGTATGCAACTGCATATAACACGGGTATTAAAACACTCGTTACTATTATGAAACTCGCTGCGCTCGTTTCATAAACTCACACTCGTGTTTTAATACCCTTCTTTATATGACGTTGCATAAACTACTATAATTGAGTATGTATTAGTGTGGAGTACGGTTTAATTGATTAGAAAAGAAACCGGCCGGAAAGTGATTTTGGAGTGCGTTTCTACCAGAACTGTGATATACTATTTTCTAAATTATTGTTGGAAGTTTTTAACAATGTAGCTATGGTACTGATGGAATTGCATCTTTTGGTACCAAAATACAATATTGTTTTCCTTTCCTATACACATTCGGATATTTTTTCATGCCTTATACCATATTTCTAATGTAATGGCTAAAACAAAATAAAAATAACGACGGAGTCTTTCATGTTTACGAAAAAATAACATACCGGTACAAAAATCGTTTATCTAAACCTAAAACAAAACTATAATACTATCTCTATTGAAAACTTTTCTCAAACCGGTACCAAAGTCAATTTAAAGTTTAACATCCAATAAATTATGGCTACAATCTCGTCGCCAACTCGCTGAGAGAAAAATCCTCCCTATACAGGGTGAGGCACGGAAAGATAAGTGGTACACTCTATCTTGTAAAACTACATCGCGGGAGTTTAACTCAAATTGAAAGTTAAGAGATGAGACTGAGAGATATTGTAAGTGAAATTGACAAAAACTTGAACTATTTATAGTTAAAGTTAGGTAAGGTTAAGCTCTGGAATAAATCTATTATGATTTAGTTTTTTTATTTGATAATTTTAATAAGGATTCGATGGATTTGGCACTAGAAAGAGAGATATGGAAAGGTGTGGGACAGTGAGGTTACGAAAAAAAATGAAAATTAACCTGCAGTATATCTATCCAAGTAAGTAAACTATCCGCATGTGTAAGTTCAGTAAGACAACTTACTGAACTCCACCATTCCCCATCCACCACACACCATTCCCCAATCAAGTGGTCAACGATCCAACCACATATATTACCGACCACACATTTAAAGACAACCTATCTTGCCGATCCAACCACATATTTACAAAGACAACTTATCTTGGCGATCCAACTACATATTTTACCAACCACATATTTAAAAACCACCTATCTTGCCGATCCAACCACAAATTTTACCGACCACCTATCTTGCCCACCCTGTATACAGTACAAATGGCACCGCTACGTACCAAGTTCTGCAGAGCATCGTAAAATGTATGCGAAGTGCTCGGTACCGTGTTATTCGATCTCGATCGGTACATCTCCATCTTATATTTGCACTTTTTACTCGAGTATGAAGATAGTGCCATTTGGTATGTATGAGATTTTCAGATTCTTCTTCTTCATCGAGTGGATGGTCAACCTGACCAATCCTGGTGTCAGAGTTATTGAGCCGCCAAAGGCCTCTGACATGGCTCATTTAACGACTACTATCCGTAGAAAGTAACCGGGACCGAACGGCTTAACGTGCCCTCCGAAACACGGAATCATCATTTTCAGATTGTGATCTCGTTAACGTTTAGTTAGTTAATGAAAATGTGAAATACTTTAGTTGTTTGACTGATTATAACGTTTGGAAATTCTTATTGACGTGTTAGGAAGTGGTGTTTGAAAAATAATTCTAAGTATTTTCATAGTCTTTCAATTGGTGAAGCCTTCTCTAATGAGGTACCTCAACGTTAGATGATCAATGACCGTTATTTACAATATTGTAGTATGTATTATAGTGAGACTTTCAGTGACCGCAGTTAAGCCGTCGGTCCCGGTTACTTTCTACGGATAGTAGTCGTTACATGAGCCATGTCAGAGGCCTTTGGCGGCTCAATAACTCTGACACCAGGATTGGTCAGGGTGACCATCCACCTGATAAAGAAGAAGAAGTGACCGGATGACCTTTGCCCAGCAGTGGGATTACAGATAAACATGCACTTTTCATCATCTTATGAAGAATTATTCCATTACAAAACATAAAGTTACTTATTTTCAACAAATCCTATGTTTATTCAAATTGTAAAATCCTCAAGAGAAAACCATAAAATATATTTAAATTACTTGTATCAGTTTTACGAATCCACACGAATGTAATCATATTGAGACTTCCTTTTATTTCCCATGGGATGTATGGGATAATTAAAAACACGAGTTTGTATTTTGGGGTATAAAACGTAATTTACAAATATAAATAACCTTTTGTGTAGGTTAATACAATATGTATTTTGGTTTGTTTTACCACACGGATTTGACAAATTATCTTTAAATAAAACCAACCCGCATTGGGCAAGCGTGGTGATTACGCCTAATTCTCCGCACTGTACTGATAATCTTCAGTGAGATGAGACCCTTTGCCCAGCAGTGGGACATTACGAGCTAATACTTACTTTTAATTATTTTTTTAAATAGCAAAACTGACTTATGATTCAAGGCACAGCCAAACTACTGTACCTAGAAACTTGAAATTTGGTTCCTTTGATGATGTAAGTGAGCACTAGGAGAGGATTTTGCGAAATTCAACCCTATAACCCGAACCGAAGCGAGGGCAGCCGCTAGTTTTTGTATTAATGGCCATATTGAAGAGGTAGGTAGATTTATTTTCATCCCGAAATTCCCTCAAATACGGTGGTATTTGAGGTACAAGCGGTGGCTTGTTATTATTATTAGCCTTGGGTGTCCCATTGTTGGGCAAAGGCCTCCCCCCATCGTTTCCACTTCTCTCTATTTAGAGCTTCACTACGCTATCCAGGCAAAAATCCGTCGAGTTCATCTCGCCATCTCCTTTTTGGTGTCTTGTACAACAATATAATAATTCAGTAATTATTTTCATTCCGAACTTCAATATCTACTGTATTATTTTTATATTATGTACATCAATACAATTTCATACCCGTTGAAATGTAAAATACGGGTCATAAGAAATATAATACAAGAAATCAATGTAAACAAAAATAAATATGGGACCGGCAAATCACTACATAGTATAAAACAAACTCGCTTTCCGCTGTCTGTCTGTCTGTCCCTATGTATGCTTAGATCTTTAAAACTACGCAACGGATATTGAAGCGGTTTTTTAAAATAGAGGAAGGTTTATATGCATAAAAATTCCCAAAATTCCCACGGGAACGGGCACAACGCGGATAAAACCGCGGGGTGCTGCTAGTAATATATAAAACATCTCTATCGATACTAATATAATACAGCTGAAGAGTTTGTTATTTTGTTTGAACGCGCTAATTTCAGACACTATCAATCCAATTTTAATTATATATTTTTTTATTGATAGCCACATTCAACCGGATGGTTACAGGCTATATTTCATCTCGAAATTCCCATCGGAACGAGCACAACACGGGTAATTCCACGGGATACTCCTAGTGGAATAATAAAATACATGAGAGAATATATTTTCCACTTTTCTGGTTTGATATTATCAGGAAACATACGACTACTAGTGACATCCTTTATGGAGCTTTAAGATACAAACAACTTCAAAACAAGTGTTTACCCGACAACGGCGACGTATAAAAGAAGGATTATGTATTTAACTTTATGGTTGTGGAACGTATATTCTGTATTCATGGTGTATAAATATATATGTATTTATATATGTGTGTACACTCTATTTTAAATTTGGGGTAAAAATGTCAGTGGTCTTTCTTCGAACTTCTGGCTGGCTACGTTCACACTTTCATAACATCCTAGTAATATAACAATTTTATAACACTCAAACTACATATCATAACTTTATCTAAGTCTAAATCGCTGAGGGTTAATATGAAATTCAGGGCTATTAAGTTTTATTGACCCTATAAAGGTTGACTGTAGCCGTAAAGGTCAGCTTAAATAATAGTTTTAAGATTGCAGAATAGATGTGGTTTATGAAGTGGAAACGGCCGCCACTTTATTATTGTCTTTGGCCTTGATCGTCTGAAGAAATGTGAGGCATATAAAACTGTGCGAAGGTCTGAAATGTGATAAAAGTTGGGTTAGCACAACTAAGAGCGTTTCCACATTATCCGATCCGATATCGGTGTCGGACACCGATAGCCGACATCCGATAGCCGATAGACACCATGTGCTATTTTCACATATTTCCGATAAAATCGTTCCGATACGGCCATTTGCTCGATAGCTTAGTGCGTGCAGGTCATCATGGCAGACACAGACTAAGTATAATAGTAAACTTTATTTGCTGTATAATATTTGAGACGCAAAAAAAGATCTGTCCACAGACAGTATTGGATACATCCCATTGTGGAAGACTAGTAAACTAGCATCGGGCTCTACGCACACAGAGACAATTTAGATACACGTATAGCACACATACAAACATTATCGTCCGATGGCTCACGGGCGTCCGATGGTGCCGCCAGCATATCGGTGTCGGCTCCGATATCCGATATCGGGCCGGACAATATGAAAGACAGGTACATATTTCATACATTTTACTTACCCCGATATCGGATCGGCGTCCGATACCGATATCGGATCGGATAATGTGGAAACGCTCTAACGTCACAGAAACATCACAGAACAATACACCACAAGATGAATACTGTGTGTCGATTGGTGGCACATTGACAGCAAACTCGAATTTTAAATATACCACCAATCAAGTCACGGTTTTTATTTATATTATGTCTTGACGCCTCCTGTGACATTTTCCTCGTTGTGCTATCCCGGCAGCTACTGTAATGTTGACCTTGCAGGTCAAAGAACGGAGACTGTTGAAAAAAAACTCTACTCGAAATATATTTCAGAGTATTTCATAAAACTACGTTAGAACATAGAAGAATTTTAAAGACCCGACCGTAAAGGTCAGAATTATCATATTAAGATTTAAAACACAGAAGTTTTTTTAGTCTATTAATAAACTAAAAACAAAGTTTCCTTAACCACTTTATACTACCGGTACTGAGCCAAGCAAATATTATGTAAAAAAGTGAAATAATTATGAAAACTGAAAATTCGCGATGTTCGGTGAACATCATACAAAGCCGGCTTAGCAAATATCTGGTAGAATATCACCCTTATGGCATATAAGCTACGTAATAATTGTATATATATGAGACAATATGTATATTTTGTATAACACACTTAAAGCTTAAGTAAGACGCAACACGACACCACACAGGAAGGAGATAAAAGTAAATACGGGAGGGAATAAACCGGGGCACAATGAATGTGGTCCAACAGCGAGTTAAATAAATCGTATCGGTTCCTATTGAATCTTCACATCCACGCAATCCGTAGGGTAACAACGATTTATCAAATACAAGCTAAAGCCTTACACAAACACCGGGTAACTGGTTTAACCGATTTCAGAAAGGAAGTACACAATTGGACTATTTATTTATGGACGGCAGACGCTTTTTTTTCTGTTTCCGACCCAGAAAAGGATTGATTTTGATAAAACGATTCGGGTTTGCAAAAATATGTGCAGTGTAGCAAATTATTTTAATGGAAATGGTTTTAGGAAATTGTCTGAAATATTATTTAATTACTTTCCGGACATCAATTAAACTTTAATTTTCTATTGTTACGTCGGAATTTCTAGTTTTCTTTTAAATATTCTCTGGATGATCAAAGTTGTTAAAAGCAAAATCTTGTTTGAACTGCCGAAAGAGAGTTAAATTTCAGACAAAAATTAAAGTTTCGGAAAGATTATATTATGAGGGTTCCGAACCGGCGGGCTTTTGAAAAAATCTTCATTTCCAAATTAATTAAATATAAACTTCCTCAACAATTAAGGAAATTACAGCATACAATCAAACGAAATTAAGTAATTGCACTGCGGAAACTAACCTGCTGTTGAATGCAATTAATTCCTGACGTAACTCATTTCAAGATAAAGCCGCCACAAACTCGCTAACAAAGCTTTCATCACACACAGCGAGCACAGAGATTCCACTTGTCAAAACCATACCAATTACGTAAACAAATGCAATACACTTTGAACAGAAAAATATGCCTGGCAAAGAGTACCATGTTGGGCGCCAATATTGCGCTGCGTTCCAATTTGTACCAGTCGTTGCGCGTAAGCTGAGCCGCTCGTCTGCTCTCAACCTCACCGTAACAAAACCCATGATAAATCAGCGAACGCCGGCTGTTCATACATAAACATATATAAAATCAGTGCTGCTCCATGGGGCGTACAAACCGCAAGTCCTTTGCCAACGTTCCTAACCGGTTCCACTGACGACGAAACCATTTATTTACGCGACATTTTCTTGACAGCACAATATGCTACATTCGGTGAAGTGTTTTAATCAAATCTGGTATATCTATTTTGCGAATTGATTTTAGAAGGTAAACATGTTGAGGAAAAATTCTGAAATATAAAACAAATTGATTCACTTGCTGTTAAGTAGTGGCATAAGTAGAAACGTCACATAATTAACACGACATTCAGTGAACACGATGTAATATTTAAATTCAAAGAGCACACACGGCCCCGGTTAGTTTGGAACTAGCGGAGGACTCTTGAAGTTGCCTCCGCACTCCAGAAGAGATAGGACGAAGTTACCTCCATTTGAATAAGTACCCGCTTTGAGAACTCAAGTGTACCGCGGTTCTGTTGCCGAAATGATTAAAGGTCTTGCCAGATTATTCGTCCGAGGCAGTCACAGACATTCTCACCCTTAAATTCGTTGAACTACGTGTCTTCAGTACAGGTTTTTGTATCTCTTCTTTTAACTACGTTAATGGTCAAATCTACAGTCTGCTATCAAAGTTTTAGACCACCTAAAAGCATGGCATAGTCTGTTTCTCACAAGTAATCGGATCACGTCGACTCATCTACCGGGAACCTTATCCTTGGCTCAGGGGCGTTTAACCATTTAAGTACGAGACGAGATTGATCAAAACAATAAAACGTTTACACTTGATTGTTATGCCTAATTCATGGGAGGCCTTCGGTATCATGAATATGAAGAAGGGAAGAGTCTAGTGGGCCATTTAATCCGCCTTTAGGAGCAGTAAGGTTTTTATTAAAGGTTATATGAGGTGGAACGGAAAAAGGCAAAAAATATGTTTACTTCCACCAGTTTCTTTTTAAATTATGTATTTTTCTGCTGAGTTGGAGCTTCTGTTATTAAAAACAAGGTGCGCCAGAAGCTATATTAAAAGTGCGCTATCAAAGTTTCATGAAAGAAATCAATGTTTCATCTTCTTTACAACAAAGTGTATATTTATAGAATTTCAGTTTAACGACTCTGACGGAATTTTGAAGAAATTTCATTCATGCCAAAACCATTCATTAAATCTATACCATGATCTCTACTAATTTAAAAAATACCACGAGTATCACCTATCCGCGTTTAACGCGTGGTAGGGAAAATTCGGAATAAAAAGAAGCCATTTTGATTTTTTTTATTCTACACCATAAAAGCGAAAACAAAACAGATATTTTAATTTGTAAACGATGGATATCTTTCAGTTTCGTTATTAGTATTAGTCAGCGAGCTAAATATAGAAACATTTAGGTAATTTCCAGAAAGCCCAAATGATAAATTATGCCTGAAGAATGTTTATTAGAGAGAATGCTAAATATTTCAAACAGAGCTATATTTCGTAGCTAAGTCAAAAGTTATACTCCAAACTTGAACAACTTAACTCATTAGTCATGAAGTTGGTAAAAGTGAATTATTTTCGCGAAACTGAATATCTTATTTAATATGTACCGTGGCATCTTGTCTGGGAGCATCAAGCAAATGAAATGTGAATTTGAGTGAATTTGGTACATTTGTGCGTAGCATTCTGTTTAATTGAACGGAAACTTTTGAGTTGTTCTTTGAATTATATATGGTTGGATATGACATGTTATTTTAATTTCCAAGATTTCAGGTACTTGATTTTACATATTTGACGCATTACAGAATATTTTTTTATTTTTTTGGACAAATTCACTCACGGTTAATTAGTGCCAAACTAAGCTCTAAGCTTGTAATATGGAATCTAACTAACTGATACTACTACATATATATACACAAATACTTTATAAGAATATATAATTGACACCCAGACGTCGTCGCCAACAACTATGTCTTCACATATTGTTGACTCCGGGCGGGAATCGAACCCGCAACCCCCGACACAGTAAGCGCTCTCACTTCCGCTGTGCCAACGGGATTGTCAATGAAGGTAAAGCGCAAGACATCGGGCCAGTGTGACACATTTCATACAAATACAAGGAATACAACGTCACGCGACCCGCACCCGACCCGCATCCGCACAGTGTGTCGTGCGCTTAAACGTGGTCATTTCGCATAATCTCCCTCACTATGATATCTTTGGTGCGCGTACCTTTGGTCCAGTATTGGTTCATTACAGACTAATACTCTACTTTACTTTTAAACACTCTACTTTTTTTGACAAATATAAAATTTAGTCATTTTGCGATCTTTGTGATGTAGTCAGAATCAAGACAGACAGATCTAGAGAATCTGCGACTGATAAAAATAAGTATGTATGTATACACACACATTGCATGTAGAATAACAAAACTGAATTTGAAATCTCAACGACATATACAACTGGTCAATGTTGAACTGCCTTAAAATAAATGCGTCTAAAACACAAATGGTTATATTCGGCACTAAACATCAAAAAGAATATGTACTTAAATGCGAAAACAAAGTTAAGATAAACAACACAGAAATAGAGGTAGTAGAAACTGCGCGCAATTTAGGACTTATTATGGACGGAGAACAGAAGTACATACAACATGTAAATAACAAAATTAAAACAGCTTTCTTTAAATTAAAAACCCTATATAAAATAAGACCGTATATTAATGAAGAACTCCGACACCACTTGACGGAATCGCTTGTCCTATGTCATTTTAATTACTGCAGCTCCACATACGGTCCTAGATTAAACAAAAATATGGAATATGCTATACAACGTGTGCAAAATGCCTGCATACGCTATTCCTTTAATGTTCCAAGGAGAGAATATATTACACCATATCTAAACCAGAAAAATATACTAAACATGAAGGCTAGAAGAGAACTACAATTTGCATGCACAATAAAAAAAATAATTTACAGTAAAAAGCCTGAATATTTGTTCGAAAAACTCAACTGGATGAAAGGAGTGCGCAGTTCTACAAAAAATACTTTAACTATTCCTAAGCATAGAACTGCGCGATATAGGGGTTGTTTTAGATTTTTATCAGCAAGTATCTGGAATGACCTGCCTCCGCCTCTCAGAGAGAAAACGAGCGCGGATACATTCAAGCTCAAATACAAAAATGCTCTTATGAAACGACAGCTTGCTGGTGAAAACATAAAACAATCAAGCCTAAAGGATTTGAAATTAAAATTTTACTTTTGATATAAACTTAATAAAATATACTTAAATTTAATAAATACAATATATATATATATGCATATAACTTAAATATATTTAAATTGATAATCCTAATACATATTAATATTTTGTGATACTAGTTGTAAACCGATCCTATGTACAACATGTGTTAGAAACACTCAACAAAAACACACATGCACATTACTAAAATATGCCATAAGAGACAGAGAGAGAATGATAAGACTTAAAAATAATGTTTAAACAGATTACATATACCTATTTATAATGTAAGTTACTTTGATTTGATTTTCTTTATTTTTTGTAATATTTTAATTTTAATTTTTTGTAATATTTTAATAATTTTTTGTAATTTTTTAATTTTAATTTTTTGTTATATTTTATGGACGTGGGCCCAGACCGTTCCTGTTTAATGCTATAAGGAACGGGGGCGGCTGAAAACCAGCGCTGCTCGGAGTAACATACGCCGGGTAGCACAAGCTGAGCCGCTACCTTTTGTTATTCTTCAGATTTTTCAATTATTTCATTTTATGTTCTGTTTTTACTCTGTACTAATTTGAAGAAAACAATAAACGAGAATTTTATTTATTATTTATTTATTTAAAATGCCTAGTATAATTAAGTCCCAAGTTAGACAACCTAACATTGACCTATCTCTAACTTTCTGACACAAAGACCACAAAATCACATTGTGTTAAGAAACCAGAATTACCTTCATCAGAAGATGTTCGACCTTCATATCTGGTAATATCCTCAACTTGGCACATTCAGAACTTCGAGTAACGATATGATCCCACTTATGTCTGCAATATGTTTATTCATTGGGCCCTTGAATCGTAGAGTTGGTTTGCTCCAGACAAGTGCGTCTGCAGAGGTCGCTAGTGTAGAGGAAACAACATTGAAATAAGTGAAAACTATTTTAAACTAGCCGCAATTTGCTATTTGAAACATGTTACCACCATCACGTTATTATTTTTGAACTGTCACATGCAAATCTTTGGGAAAATTAATTGGCCAGTTCGGTGCGATTGAAGCTATGACCTTAATTGGAGATTAGATTAGGCGATTTCATTTCAACTCTTACTATATAGTGTTTTTTTTTTTAATAACATCTGTGATGTATAGTGACCCTCTGATCACTAACATTAGTGTGTCTCTCTTTCTCTCACTTATAAGTACTTTTTGTTTGAAATAGGAATACATTCTTTAGTCTCATTTAGATTAGTTCTAATTTTAACCACCAGCACCGTTGTCTGTCCCGCACTTGTACATTTATTTGCATGTGAAAAGTTTTGTAAACGGAGATCCTTTAAATTAGAAAGGATCTATTTTGAATACCTAACGAAGGGCGGTAATTTACAAGGGGTGAGAAAAAGTTGAGCGTGAAATTGCTTAATCAACTGTTTGGTGTTGGTTTGATGATAACATAAGTCGGGTTGTTTAGTGATTCTTGTCACAGTACTTTGGTATGTTTGAAATGCAATTATAGATAGAATTTTGTTTTGCTAAAGTATCTTATAACAAATATTCAATCTATTTAATACCTGTGTCCCGCAGCTTCACGGTTCCCGGGAATTTCGGGAATTTTACTACGTATAAGATAATACGTAATAAAAATCCCGAAACACCCATTATTTCTTGACCTAAGTAATTAAAATAAAAAGCGAACGTATTCTTATTCCTGACCGAAATAAATAAAATAACAGAACAATTAAAATCGTTTCAACCGTTCTCGAGTGTAACTAACACAACTTTCTTTTATACGTATAGATGAAAGTCGGGGAATGTTTTTGCAATGATTGAATAGAAAAATACCTAACCATCTTAGGTTACAAAATAATTTCATTTTTAAAAAGCTTTCAACTATTAAAAGCAAGCAGGATTTCAGCTTTTTGCTAAAACAAATTATGGTTTAAATGTGTAACAGAGTTGGGAACGTTTAACTTAATAGTTTGGTGCCATGCAAGTGAGGTATCCCGTACCCCGGTAATCCCCGGTAATGCGAACCACGGCCCTCCGGCATACATTATACTGTGGTGAGATCAGCTGAATTCGGAACTAATGTAATGTTCCAATATTCACACAATACGGTTGACAAAATACAAGTTGACAATGAACAAGCGCCCTCGCTTCCCTTCAGTTCATATGTCTCGTAAAGGAAAACATAGCCTATATAAGATATCAAATAAATAAATAAAACATATAGGTATGTACCTTAATATATGTATGTGTCTTTTATAGGAATATCCGTGCTTCGGAGGGCATGTTAAGCCGTCGGTCCCGGTAACTTTCTGCGGATAGTAGTCGTTAAATGAGCCATATCAGAGGCCTTTGGCGGCTCAATAACTCTGACACCAGGATTGGTCAGGTTGGCCATCCACTCGATGAAGAATAGACGAAGAAGATAGGAATATCGCGATAATAGAAACAAAAGCATGAATCAGTTTCTTTCAATAATTCAGGGCTTTAGTTTCATGATATAATTTTACTATACTAATTTATAAAGCTTGTTTTATTGGATACTTTTGTTTATCTGAACACGCTAATCTCAAAATTTTAATATTAATTTTTGAAATGGATAGACACATTTCAAGGGAAGGTTTATAAGGCTTATAAGCTATATTTTATACCTAAATTCTAACTGCTGCTAAATTCTGCGCTGCTGGTGGCTCTATTTTGAGTTGGTCTGATGATCGAAATATCGTGAATAATAGTATAAGTATTTATATGTATTCGCACATTCTAGTTTCATACGAGATGGCAGTTTTCACCAAGATGCTGAAGGTTTAAAAATGTTTTTGTTTCAGATTATTTACTACTTTGGTACTTACGTCACTTGGTAGTGTAAGATGTGAAATTATTGAAATATGTTACTTACGAAGTATTTTATTTTCATTTATGTTTGTATCGTGCTGCAAATTACCTGAAAAAGAAATACAATATCATTAGATTAAAAATATAACATGTTTTATACATTTATTTTTTTATCATGACAAACAGGGATAATTTTTTCCTGAATTTTATTTCAAAGTACATAAAAGGTTAAATAACTGAACTTAAAATGATTTCCTTATATGAAAAACTAAAAATCCCATCACCAGGATGTAATAGTCTAGCCACTACTAAACTTTGTACAACAACAAACAAATAAATAAAAAGATATCTGATCCTTTAAAACAATACCCACACAATAAGAGCCTATAAAACCATGTTTACATGTTGCAATCTCATTAAGAGGGAAGTGACAACACGAAATGTCCCCTAAGAGGTTAACGGAATCCCGGGGTCCCGCGGGAACTATAGCCACCGACCCTCACACCAAATGTCCAAACGATAAAAGTAAAGTGATCTCAAAGTGAGTTCTTCGAAGTTAATGTTTTAAGGTCTTCGTAGGGTGTATGAAAAGAATTTATTTTAAAAAAATATTTAAAAAGGTTTTTTTAAAAGGTCGTTATTAGACTAGGCTGACGCTGTTGACAGCTACAATGCGTTGACAGTGGTTGACAGCTACAATTCGAACCTTAAATCTTTTGAAATTGATGTGTCAACGCATTGTGCATACGCCAGTTAATCTTAATTAACCTTTTATTGTTCATTTAATTTCTAGTAGGTTAGTTTGCTAATCCTGGTGTCGGGGTTTTTAACCGCCTAAAGGCCTCCGACATGGTCTGACGCTTGAAACAACTGGGAGTGCTTAACGTGCCCTCCGAAGCACGGTAGCGCTCAGATAGAAATGCCACTATCACCCTCCATTGTCAACAGTGGTGGCATTTCTATCTGAGCCCTGCTGACTTGAATATTCAAGATAGTGTAAATCAGAGTACAACGCTTCATATAAATGTATTAAAGCAATCTAACACAGTAAACTAACAACCAATAACGTTAATCCAACTTCCATAACGCAACTACCATTATATCTAATTGAAAACTTTGATTAAACTGACAAGAGTTGTAAACAGAATCTTATTGACAACGCCGGGTTTGAAAGCAGAATGTTTAAAGTTCGCGAGTGTTGCCAACTCAAATAATAGTTCCCTGTATGGAGGCTGCATATTTATAGAGCAGGTAGAGTGGCAACACTTTCAAGTTTCAACCGAGTTAAGTAAGCAGTGTAACGTATTGTAGTTTCAGGGTGTCATTTAAACTGGAAGTAAACCAGTTTATCTACTTAAGTTTTAAGAATTTTTGCACAAATACTTAGTAAATATTTCATAACCGCCAATAACTATGTTTCAAAGACTCTATTATATCTTAATCAGCCTGATATTATTACCTAACACGGAACGAAAGCGGATCATTAGAAAGTTCTATAAATAGCTGACCTATTGAGTTTCTTGACAGTTATTTAAAAGGAAACTTTGAAAGGTGTCAATTTTGATTAGAGCTTGATGTTAACAAGTCACTATCAAATAAAATTATAACGGAAAGACTTATCTTCTTATAGAATACTCTATTTTTAGTGCTTTTGCTGTCAGGTTTTGGTCTAAGTTTATAGAACCGTTATTTCTTCCTATAAAGGTGATAGCAGACTTATGATAGTTCTTCGAGTAATGATACCTTCAGAGAGATGAGAGGTCTTTGCCCAGCAATGGGACATTACAGGCTTATTATTTTTACTTAATAATCGAGGAAGTTAATAGTTAGTTGCTTGTTCTAATATTGCAATTGTGAACTTGTGAGCTAGTTTAACTTATGTAAATAAAGCAAGAACAACAAATAAAAAACGTGAAACAAAATACCTTTTCTTCGTCTTTGAAGTCACCTGGAAACAATCGAACAAAAAACTTCTCAGCCAATAGCAAGGCGATAAATTTAACCACACGATTAATTACTTTTATTTATACTGAACCTGGCAGACGCCATTAACGAAAAGTAATTGGATATATCGAGTTTTTAAGCCGAGACTCCGCGTCGATAAAACAAGCTTCGTTTTATCAAAAAACATATACTTTTCGGATTTTAATCGAAGTCGAAAGCACTCTCTCAATTTATAGTCAGACTTTTATTCATTAGTCGTCGATATTTTCATGGTATCCGTTTTAAACTTTTTAATCTTTACTTTATATTTTTTAAATTTTAACTGTTAATTTTACCGAGTTTGAACGAGTACTCGTAATAGCAATATAAATAAATGAAATAATAGTCATATAAAATATTTATATTCATAACAAATAAATATAACACATATGAATGTTCAAAGAATAAACTTTAAACAAATTCTTAAAAATATACTTACAGATATGTGTAAATAAAGTGGATTCCTTTTGTATATTATCCGTTGTGACCGTTCCCGCGGGAATTTCGGGATTTTTATACATATAAACCTTCCTCTTGAATGAATCTATCTATTTTAAAAAAAACGCGTCAAAATCCGTTGCGTAGTTTCAAAGATTTAAGCATACATAGGGACATACAGACAGACAGACAGCGGAAAGCGACTTTGTTTTATACTATGTAGTGATACTTCCACCAGGTAAGAGAGCAAAGCTGAAGAATGTTATTATATCTCATTTCCGTATAAATTTGTCAGAATAAATGTAATTCACGAGTCTCTTTCGACGGTTTATATTTTTCACCTCATTCGTAGTAATTTGGCGGTAGATTTTTGACAGTATGTCATTGCTTTTAAGGTTGTATTAGGGTAAAAGGTTCGTGATTGCTGTATTTGTACTGTGTGTGGGCCTGAGACGAGTGGTGTTTTAAAGGGGAACATTTAATTTTTTTATTGGTGGAGTATAAAAATGCTGTGGTATAAGAAGATTGATACATAATAGCTCCTTTGCTTTAAGCGGTTACATGGGGGTTTAAAGAAGAATGGAAAGGAAAGAATGGGTTTCTTCTTAAAAGCCGTGACAATTCTTCTTTAGAAATATTACAATGTTCATTTTTGAGGCCAAATTTTATTCAAACCCATTGGCTCATACACATACAGATAGAAATAGGAATAGCAAGTACTAGCTGTCCTGCGTGGTTCCACCCGCGACCCAATAGATGTCGCTAGTGTGAATCTAAACCATCCCGGGGGCCAAATAAACGCGTACAAAAAAAATCATTAAAATCGGTCCAACCGTTTAGGAGTTCAGTGACATAACAACACGTGCAGTAAAATTATTATAAAGATAGAGATCTTCGCATACTGTGTTGCCCAGGGTATGCTTTTCTATTCGCATTTGGCAAGCGTGGTGATTATGCCTAATCCTCCTCACTGTACTGATAACTTCAGTGGGATGAGAGGCCTTTGCCCAGCAGCGGGACATTACTGGCTAATACTTCTACTAAAATTATTTATTTATTTATTATTTAAATTTGTGGGATGAAAATAGTCCGTCGTTAGGATGAAGCCATTCCGTTGAAGAATTATTAAAAATAGTCTGGTAGTTTCTGAGCGTTCAAACAAACTAAAAATGAAAAATATAACTGTATATTAGTAACTAGCTGACCCAGCAAACATTGTTTTGCCATATAAAAAATAAGGGGTGGACTACCCTTAACATTTAAGGGGATGAAAAATAGATGTCCAAATATCAGACCTACCCGATAAGCACACAATATTTCATGAGAATCGGTCAAGCCGTTTCGTAGGAGTATAACTACAAACACCGCGACACGAGAATTTAATATATTAGTAGAGATTTACTTAAATATATTAAACACACAATTGATTACACAAATTTTCAAGTTTAACTGACTGTGCTTGATTGAAGGGAGTCCTTGATTACATGCGTTATGCAAATAGCCGGAGGTACTTTCAAACGTTTTCCATTTTCTTTTTAAATTAAATACGTTCCGGGAATCCGTATAAGGCCGTTTCTAAGTTAAGGGTTGTGAAGACAAGTGACTTAAGAAAGTCCGGGACAATATCTCTTCTATCTGTTATCTCTTTTCGTCATTTAGAAAAAGAGAGAGATGACTTTGTAGAAGAAAGAGAAAAACGAAGTCAATCCCTTTGTTGGCCCTATCATTTTATAACTCTAACAATCAATCCCAAATACAGATCTAGACCGATAATCGATAGCAGTTCTTCTTCTTCTTCAACGAGTGGATGGTCAACCTGGCCAGTCCTGTGTCAGAGCATATGGTGTGATAGCAGTTGAAATACTAACAATAGTTATATGTCAAATCAATTTTACGTTTTTTTTTAACATTTTTATCTGACGTTTCGGCATCTTTACAAGAACCGTGGTCACAGTAGTATCAATTCAAAATGTGTTGCTTGAACTTTAAAAACCAGTACTTTTCAGACTTTTATCCTCCGCGGACCAAATTCTTTCGTCTATGAGACCCTTCAACGTACATTTGAATCAGGCTTACGGATGGCGTCACATAAGGCGGATTACACACGACAGAAGAAAGAGATAAGCTTTATATTTGAAGGGAGTTCGTTAACCGAACGCGCGGTTTATTTTATAAATTAAATTCGGTTTCACCAATTGAAACTTGATTATAGGCGTTTAAGGATTTTTATTTCTACCTAAAACAGACTATTTAAACGATTTATTTACTAATATATATCATTAATGTGTGTATTGTACCTAATTTGCGCCAAAACAAATTCAACATTTAAATTTTCAAAGGTATTAGTTAGATTAATCTAGATTAAAAATTTCACTGCGTTAATTAGTAATGCCGAGAGCACATGTATTGTTCCTATTCTGCGTCAAAAAACAACTTCGAAATTCTACAAAAGATCGCGTGACAAAGATATTTCGTACACATTGACACCTTTCCAACATCCATTCTCTTAACACACAATTTTATTACGTCAACCAAACGTCAGTTTGATCGATGAGCATGTCAAACTATTTGAAATTGGAATTTAATATCTGACGTTACTCTAGCATGTCTTCAGTCTATTATTCCGCCGACGATATGAATTATAATTGTTTACGTTCGCCTTTTCGATTCTCTTGTCAATCACTGTTTTGTAAACCAATTATCTTCAATCTTTGAAGATTCAATGACAGACGTCAACTGGCTTAAGTCGAAACATAATTGACAGGTGTCAAATTAGTTTCGTGAACGGTTTCAGTAGAGAGTGGGTATTTACATAAGTTAAATGGATTACATGGTTTGACATAGACACATCATTATACACATATTTACCATTATTTAAAGGCACTGGACTGGCCATTGACCTATTTGTCTGATTTTACTTATTGCTTGCCAAGACTGAGTTCTAGGGTTCGAATCCCGGGTCAAGCGAAAATATGTTTCCTTTTTTTCAAACATGGCTTGTGTTTGAAATCACCTACCTATACTAGGTAAGCGTAGTGATTGCGCCTAATCCTCCTCAATATACTGAGAACCCAGTAGTGAGATATCTCACTACTGTGCTCTCAGGTTCTCAATTGGAACTGCGAACTCAGTTCATTATTTTCTGATACCGTTTTGCATTACATTTTGATGAATTGTTAATTAATTAATTAATTGCCACTGCGTTGTCTCCGTTGGCGCGGGAATTTCAGGATAAAATGTATGCCATGTGTTATTCTGATGTATAACTTTGTGAAAGTAAAGTTTCATCAAATCTGTTTCATCCTTTGTACAGAAGTTTTTGCGTCTGGGTGTCAAATTATATATTCATATAATGTATTTAATTATTATAATATGTATTAGTATCAGTTGACTAGATTCCATAATACAAGCTTAGAGCTTAGTTTGGGTCTTATTAACCGTGAATGAAATCGTCCGGGTAAATATTTATTTACTAGCCGCGCCCCGCGGTGTTACCCGCGTTGTACCCGTCCCCGCAGAAATTTCGGGAATAAATGTATCTCATATGTTATTCTGATGTATAATCTACAATATTACTGTAAAGTTTCATCAAAATCCGTTACGTAGTTTTTGCGTGAAAGAGCAACAAACAACAATCCATACATATGTACATCCGTCCTCACAAACTTTCGCATTTATAATATTAGTAGGAAGTAGGATAGTATTCCTTACGCAGTTAGTCACCGTACGTTGCATGCGGCAATATATTCTCAAATTGACGGGGTCGAATAATTAACAATTGTATGTCAACATTCTTTGTATTAAAATCTTTCATTAAAACAATTATATTGTGAGACAGACACGTGTTCGAAATAAAACATTTGTATTTCGGGCGCGTGACCAAAAGTAATCTAACGCCCGAACTCGGAGCCTTCAAATGCTACCTTAATAAAGATTTAATGAGTGATTTTCACATGTAATGTATGAAAAATTATGTTTAATAGTTAAGTGCCGATTTAATGGACATTACGGCAGTTATCCGTTATCAAAATCTACAGGGTGATTACGGGGTCGTGGAGCAAGAAAGAAGCATTTAACTTACTTTCTCCTAAGCATCACGATAGGTTAGGACTAACAGTACACCAGCGACTTATTTTAGTCAGCAAAAAAAACTGCGATAATTCGAGATCATGGTCACCCTACTATTTCCCAAGAAAACGTATGTCAAGTAATATTAAAAGTAGGGTGACCACGCATTTTGAGTCAATAATAATTTTTAAATGAAAATACGTAAATAACGAATCATCTTTGTTTAAATTAAAATAAATACAGGTAGCATCGCAATCATTTATTTACTGAGTCAGAAAAAAATGGTTGGGATCACGACCCCGAAATCACCCTGTATACTAATATTATAAAGCTGCAGAGTTTGTTTGTTTGAACGCGCTAATCTCAGGAACAACTGGTCCGATTTGAAAAATTCTTTCAGTGTTAGACAGTCCACTTATCGAGGAAGGCTATAGGCTATTTTTGTTCTCAAACTTCCTACGGGAACGGGCACAACGCGGGTACAACCGCGGGGCGTTGTTAGTGTCAAATAATATCGCTGTTATTTTTACTTCCGCACTCAGAGCTTCACTTAAATGGGCAATTAACTAACTACCGTTATTTATCTTACATTATCTACATTTCAAAAACTTCTCATTAAGCTCTCCTAATAAATAAGTTAACATCTCTGAGTGACGAAGTAAAGCTAATTTCTGAAGCACTTATTAAACTTAATAAGTTTCAAAGTTCCAAAATGAATTTCTGTAACATTTAAACCACTTCAGCGTGAAAGATTATCGCGGAAACTCCGGATTATGTAAACGGTTGCTGAGCCTCCTAAATAAACAGATTATTGTGCTCAGAATTATTTATGAGTATATTTATTAGGTGTTTCAAGAATATTAAAGTCGCAAATATGATTAACTTAGTGATTTTCTTTATAAACTGCCTTTTTCTGTCTTGACTTACGCGTCCTTGTAATATGAACAGCGCGCTGTCCTTATTACTGTACGAATATCAACCGAAGATGTTTTGTAACATGACTCCCCGTTTTGCCCACGTTGTGCCGGTTCCCGAGGAAATTTCGGGATGAAAGTAGTCTGTAACGTTTGTCTTGAATGTGGCTACCATATATAATAAGATTTCTTCAAATCCAACTGGTAGTTCCAGAGTTTAGTGCGTTCAAACATCAATATAAAAACCATTTTAATATTTACTGCCAGCGCCCCGCGGTTTTACCCGCGTTGTGTACGTTCCCGTAGGAATTTCGGGATTTTTTATACTTATAGACTTTCCTCTTGAATCACTCTATCTATTAAATAAAACTGCATCAAAATCCATTGCGTAGTTTTAAAGATCTAAGCATAGATAGGGACAGACAGACAGCAGAAAGCGACTTTGTTTTATAGTACCTATGTAGTGATATTGAGTTTATTATAAGGTATTTGAGTATAAATGAATTTCATTTATTTAGTTTACTAAGTTACCTAATCATTTGTCCTCAACCTATCTAATCATTACAGTTACGCACAGTTAAAGGGGGCGTAACATTTATCTACTAATAAGATATTAATACTTTATCATCGCCTACATGTGTAGTTACGATCGTAAAAGCGATAATTACGTTTTGTAGTGTGCTGTACGCTATACGATATTTACCGGATTATCAGTCTTAATAGTGTGCTACAAGCTATTTACCGTATTATCATTATCCTCCTGATATTAATTATCTATCACCGATACAGTCGAGTATGGTCTGATAAACGTAGCTCAGTGATTGGTGCTATTAATCCTTCTACTTTCCGAATGTTTGTCTGTCCCTATGTATGCTTAGATCTTTAGAACTACGGTACGGATTTTGACGCGGTTTTATGAAATAGATAGAGTGATTCAAGAGGAAGGTTTATATGTATAAAAAAATCGAAATTCCCACGGGAACGGGCACAAGGCGGGTAAAACCGCGGGGCGCTGCTAGTACTCAATAAAATATTATTATTAATACGACAGTTTCATGGCATAATTTATCTGTTACTCAAAAATAAATACAGCGATCAAAAACCAAATGTACCAGTTCAATGAAAAATAACTTCAGGGCTGTTTTTCTAAAAGAATTTTCCAGCAAAAACCGATGATGGGTAAATCGTGCGTGAGTTCACATCCGCCGGGTCCGGGGCCCGGCGTGTCGGGAACGGCCCGGTGACCCTTAATGGTGCAGTAATTATTCAATGACCCCGGTACCCGCTCAGGTTCTAAGTCAGATGTAATAACGTGGAAAACTCTTCATAGATACAATTACTCAAACGAAAAAACTACTTCTCTAACCAGGTTTTATAAGAATTATCAGGTTTATTAAAGTTGGTTAAAATTTCTCTCACTCCGATTTACACCGATAGAGCAAAAATTTATTATACTTCGTTATGGCATTGCAACGCTTCGGTGGTCTAGTGGTATGTGCACTCGCCTGCCAAGAATGAGGTCTCGGAATCAATTCCCGGATCAAGCGACCGTCGTACCGGGTATCTAAATACACGTGAAATACTAAACCCCCCCCCCCCTTGTGGTTTTTATAGACCCCTCCTCACGTGATTAATGGACAGCCCTTAACCGATTTAGTCACAGAAACCATCCTGAAAGACGTATATTGACGCTGCAGCAGCTCTAGAGAGATCTTGCGTCATTAACCATCAAACTATAACACCCCTATTTATGCAGAGGCCAAAAACGTCACCCACAACCCTCCAAATTCCACAACCCCAAGATCAATACTCAATCGACATGTTAACGATCATGGCCGTTTAATCGAACCAAAAGTAACCATTAACTGAAGACCCTTGAGGACGGTTTGCAGTAATTAATCTTCATCACCGCTCTTAAGGGTTCGGAGATCAGAATACAATGGTTCGATAACAAAGACCAATGACTAATGGTAATTTAATTAGTAGCATTTATGTGTGAAGTAGGCACTTGCCTACCAAGATTGATGTCCCAGGTTCAATTCCCAGGTCGAGCGAATACAAACATTTTGCGAATGCGAACATTTTTCCTACTTTTCAAACATGGCTCAGGTTTGAGACCAATTCACAGTAGGCAAGCGTAGTGATTACGCCTAATCCTCTTCAGTGTACTGATATCTTGAGTGAGATGAGAGGCCATAGCACAGTAGTGGGACATTACAGGCTAATACTTTTATGTGTGAAGTTTTAAATTGCAACTACGTTTACGGGTCCGCTACGGGTAAAATCGCGGGACACAGCTAGTCACTACATAGTATAAAATAAAGTCGTCTCTTTTTCGTGTCTGTCACACTGTTTGTCTGTCTGTATGCTTAAATCTTTAAAATTACGCAACGGATTTTGATGCGGTTTTTTGTAATAGGTAGAGTGATTCAAGAGGAAGGTTTTTATGTAAAAAAATTCCCGAAATTCCCACGGGAACGGGCACAACGCGGGTAAAACCGCGGGGCGCTGCTAGTGTAAAATAAAAGCGAAGTGTATCCATTCAATTCAAATAGTAGCGTTCGCTTAAAGCTACAAAACCAGTATGTATAAAGTTATAAGTGACTGGCAGCGCCCCGCGGTTTTACCCGCGTTGTGCCCCTACCCTTGACCTAACCAGTTCGCTTGCAAAATCGTTCAATATCATCGACGCTTATTGAACTGTAACTAAAGTATATTGATGAGAACAATAACAAGAAATGCAAGTGTTAAAAATGAATCATTATTTACCACATGTTCGTTTTCTCTAGGGAAATTCTCTATTAGCCTTTGAAAAGGAGAAAGTCGATAAATCGATACGGTTAATCTATACTAATATTATAAAGCTGAAGAGTTTGTTTTGTTTGTTTGTTTGTTTAAACGCGCTAATCTCAGAAACTACTGAACCGATTTGAATAATTCTTTCACTGTTAGATAGTCTATTTATCGAGGAAGGCTATAGGCTACATTTTATCCCGAAATTCCCACGGGAACGGGCACAACGCGGGTAAAACCGCGGGGCGCTGCTAGTATTTAATATACCTTTTCTCACTAGTGGCCAGCGACAATACATAACAACTTATTACTTACTTACTTTTTTTTAAGGTAGGTATCTAATTGCGAGGAAGGCAAGGTGTTCAGCATTTCTCGGAATAAGTGTCTATGAACCGTAGACATAGAAACCGCCTCGCTTCACCTATGAACTATAAATAACTAGCCGCGCCCCGCAGTTTCACCCGCGTTGTACCCGTTCCCGTGGGAATTTCGGGATGAATACATTTCATTCAATGAAATGTATTCATCCCGAAAATCACTTCTGCTTCTTCTTCAGTTTTCACTTCTGCCGGCACTCCCGGAGTGCAACCCGTTGATTTTTCTTTAACACGATTCATTCCCAAAAGGGAGTCACGTTTTTACTCATGTAGAATAGCATTTGCGAGAAATTATTGGTTAGTGCATAGAAAACTTGGCAAGATATCGCAAACCCTAGAAAAAGACGCCAACCCGCGATAACCTAATTTCTGGCAAAAGTACAGAAAAAATAAGAATTCCAAATGTATGAATAGGTACTACTTATATGAATGCGCAGAAAATCCTATTTTAGTCCTTTTATACAAAGATAAGCGATTCTCAATGTACATGTGTGTAAGATCAACAAAAAAAAATGAAAATAAGATTAACTCATGTTTTTATGTAACCATGTTAGATAATCGATCATTTTCAATAAGAATGTCAATCACTATGGTTGAATAATGATTTTTCTACAAGAGTAAAATATGATAATAATAATTATATAAAACAAGATTAATGAAATACAATTACATCAACATTTCAAACAAAACATCTTCGAAACAGCAAAACCACAAACCACAACTCCTAAAAAATAACACCTTATTTTTCAGCGCCTTTTTTGCTATCCGTACCTAAAACTTGGTACGGACAGTGCGGAAACTCATTAGTTACATGTAATCTACGGCGCAGTGCAATTTAGCGAAAAATATAGCAACGGTCGACCCTTTCCACAATACAACAACCCACAAATGAGTACGTTTAACGATTTGCTTCACTTTTAGTTCATTATTGAGTTGTGCCTGTTTGTTTTTGAGTCGCAGTTTAATTTTAAAGCACAATAGTAAGACTACATAGTTGTGAATTGTACTTTATGCTTATTTTGTTTTTTATGGAGTTAAGAGACAGGTCACATGTCAAAACTGTAGTTAGGCAGTTTTTTGGAAAGTTTGGAGGAGAAATCTCGAGATAAGAAGTCTTAAAGACATTATTGGCTATCACAGACTTTAAACCTGTCCGAAAACTTCCACAAATACACATGGAATGCTGATGGCCAGTTGCCACTGCACGCCCAACAACAGGATCTTGAAAACCAAGTTTGGCTTTGCTAGCCATATCCGAGCTATCCGAGCTCAAAAACGAGCTTAAGATCAAGGTCCGCCATTGATAGAGACGTCACGCAGGCCGATATACAAGTATATACATACATGTCTGTTATTTCACCAGCCAAAATGTGACATTTGATTTACAAACAACGTCCAAACGATCTAAGAGAACCAATCGAGATAAACTATTAGGACCTCTTACTCTATGGGCAGATAAAATCCCATCAAACATCTCCATTAATCACAAAAATCAACACTCGCAAGCAAAAGATCGAGAACATATTTTCTTCAGCTTCCATTATCCCATATCTAGTACGATTTACGCAAGAATCATGACTCAATCTCGTGTAATGTGTTTGCAATCAGTCATGGAGCGCTCGTATGGAATATTGATGCATATTCATGGGGCGCCTCGACTTGACGTCTGGGTGTCGCCGATAGAGGACTCTGACGTCACTGGACTCTTCTACATTTTTATATAGTCTTTGCTATAGAAGGTGACAGTGACAGCTGTCAATTCTGTCAAATTATTAAAAATTTTAGGAGTAGGCATGAAGAGAAGGTAAAAGCATGTTAAAAATGATTGATGATTATTTCTACCACAAACAAACAAAAAAGAGCTTACTTTTAATAAACTAGCAGCACCTCGCGGTTTTACCTTTGTTGTGCTCTTTCCAATGGGAATTACGAGATGAAATAACTTTACCGTTGAAAGTGGGTATCCAAAACAAAAATAATTATTCGTATTGGTTGTTTCAGAGATAAGCCTGAACATACAAACAAACTAAATTAAATATATTACCTTTTTACAATATACCAGTATAGATCTATCTAGACGTGTTTATGGGCAAGAAGCAGTGTAAATCTGCTAGTTACCAGATATTTAAAAACATTTGAAAGCCAGTACTGAGCCCGCACCGGTCCATACAGCTCGCTAGCTTGCCGGAGTAAAAATGTCCTGACAAAACAAACCATAATGTTGACATTATAAGTAAATGGAATCCACAAACAAAACTAACGTTCTGATCACAGAGGAGGGTACAAATTGTGGAAATTAAATATTTTCGCAATTTGTTTATAACTTCCATATTGATGCATGGGAAAAACCATTGTTAGGCATTCTCCTTGTCTATTTCTAATATGTGAATGTGTCATAATCACGTGACAATCGTACATTCTTAGGGTGCCTGTCCATTGACGTGGAGCGAGCTGGCGGAGCGGAGAAACGGACAAATATTAACCAATAAGATTGCGTAAAATATCTGACCGCAGATTTCATGCAATCTTATTGGTTAATATTTGTCCCGTTTCTCATTTTAATAGTAGACAATCAAATAGAATTCTAAGTGGTTGTCACTTGTCTAGGGGACCAATAAGGAACTACCTTCCGAACTAATAACTAAGATTGACAAAGTTATATTTTAATCTAGACTAATATATTAAAGCTGAATAGTTATTTTGAACGCCCTATCTCAGAAACTAAAAATCTGATTTGAATATTGTTAAATTCCGAAATTACAATGAGAACGGACATAATTTAGGTAAAACCGTGAAGCACAGCACTGCTAGGCCTACTTATATTCTAAATGCGAAAATTTGCGAAGATGGATGTATCTAGACACGCGGCAGCGTGTCAAGCCAAGTTCAAGCAAAGGAACGGCTAGCCAGCGCCGAGTGTAATATTACACGAACCACTTGGTGCCACTTTTGACCCTTCTATAACTCAAAACCTATTTAACGTAAACACATGAAACTTCGTGTGTTTAATTATATCCATTAGGACATCTAGAAACCCAAATTTCATGAAGCTAGCTCAAACGGTTATAAAGATATGAACGTCAGAAAGTCGTAAATTTTAGTATTGACTGACTGACTGACATATAGTACCTAAACCTAACCTACTTCCAGATGACCTAGAAGGATGAAATTTGGAATCTAGCTCGGTAATTGTGTGTAAGCGTAAGAAAAAATCTAAAAATATAAAATAGTTAAAAAATAGGGGGGGTCCCCATACAAAAAAAATATTTTTTAATTGTAGCGTTGGAACCGTTACTAGCAGATATTTGAAACTATCCCAATATATGTATTATTATATTTGCTATTTAACTGCAATATAAACGTAAAGTTAAATAAAAAAAATAAGTGGTGTCCCCATTCAAAAAAACTTAAATTTCGCGCTAAACAACCGGCCAACGGTGTGTCGTCGGCGGCGCGCGGTAGATACTTATGACGCGGTCGGTCCACCGTCGCCCCAGCCAATCAGCGTCACGCTCTGATGAATAGTACACAATTATAAGCGGTAGCGATTTGGTAAAAATTTAGCGAGTCGGTTGGTTTATACCTGCATGGTAGTAAAGCGATGTATTATTGTTACCGATATAATGTATGTATTGACTAATTTAAGAATGCTGGTTGAACTCGCTCGCGCCTTGCACTTGTACGCGGGGGCAGCGCGCGGCTCACAAGCGCTATACGATACGATTTAAAATGCGAACGAACCAAAGTACCTATGCAGCGGAAACGCAAGAAAAAACAATAAATATCAATACCTAGTTTTCTTTACAAAAAGTAATGATATCCCACCAAAAACATAAATGTAAAAAAGGAGAGCCAAGTTCAATACAAAAATTATGCATGGCTATGGGCTTCGCTGCAAAAAGAATGGAGATCTAAATGAGGGCCAAGTTCTAGGCAATATCTCAATATGTATTTATAGGAACAAAATAACATTATGAACAAGTATTGAACTCTATTTCTTCTCTTAATTCGATACCTATGACAATTGCTGTTATTTAAAAATGTGAGATCTTAAAGTGGGTTAGATTTAACTTGGCCAGTTTGTTGTTATATGTTGAATAACTTTATAAAATGACTGCTGTAATGAAAACTGGTCAAGTCAAATCTAACCCACTTTAAGATCTCACATTTTTAAATAACAGCAATTGTCATAGGTATCGAATAAAGAGAAGAAATAGAGTTCAATACTTGTTCATAATGTTATTTTGTTCCTATAAATACATATTGAGATATTGCCTAGAACTTGGCCCTCATTTAGATCTCCATTCTTTTTGCAGCGAAGCCCATAGCCATGCATAATTTTTGTATTGAACTTGGCTCTCCTTTTTTACATTTATGTTTTTGGTGGGATAATGTATATGGATGTATCTATGTTTGTTACTCTTTCACGCAAAAACTACTATTGGACGGATTTAGATGAAACTTTACAGTAATATATAGGCTATTTATCAGAATAACACATGGGATACATTTTATCCCGAAATTCCCGCGGGAACAGGTACAATGCGGGTAACACCGCGGGGTGCGGCTAGTATTTCCATTTTTCTTGAATGCGTTAGTTACACTTATTCCTGTTGCATTGTGGTTAGATTTCTCTTCCATTCACAGTACAGATTAATTTCAGCATCATCCTTTATTCAAGTACAAAGAATACAGAATAATACAGAATATTAATATTACTCTATCGAATAGGAAAAATGACACAACAATAGCGCTGTTCTTTTCTTTTCATAGATAAAATAAGAATCAAAACATATTAAATGAAGTAAGTGTTCCATCAGTCGGAGTAGGACCACAGGAGTAAAGAAACGGAACAGAGACAAAGCTTCATACAACCGCGCCGCCGTAGGTACACCACTACAAGCATACGGCGCATGTGTGCGTGTCAACCGGCCGCTGTGTCGCGTACACGCGCCAACGCGCCGCCACTGGATAAAACCGGTTTACGCTCACTCGGCTAGTTGACAAACGGAGGGCCTGCATAACGCGTGTTTTATTAGATTGTGTTCAAATAAAAATAGTTTTATGTTAAATATATTGTAAATAGTTATACAAGTGTAAATATTGAAAAAAAGTTTCGCGAATATTTTGATCTCGACATAAATATTGTAAATGTTGGTAATGATATTCTTAAACGAGTACAAGATTGTAAATTTAATCCCACCAAAAACATAAATGTAAAAAAGGAGAGCCAAGTTCAATACAAAAATTATGCATGGCTATGGGCTTCGCTGCAAAAAGAATGGAGATCTAAATGAGGGCCAAGTTCTAGGCAATATCTCAATATGTATTTATAGGAACAAAATAACATTATGAACAAGTATTAAACTCTATTTCTTCTCTTTATTGGATACCTATGACAATTGCTGTTATTTAAAAATGTGAGATCTTAAAGTGAGTTAGATTTGACTTGACCAGTTTTCATTACAGCAGTCATTTTATAAAGTTATTCAACATATAACAACAAACTGGCCAAGTTAAATCTAACCCACTTTAAGATCTCACATTTTTAAATAACAGCAATTGTCATAGGTATCGAATAAAGAGAAGAAATAGAGTTTAATACTTGTTCATAATGTTATTTTGTTCCTATAAATACATATTGAGATATTGCCTAGAACTTGGCCCTCATTTAGATCTCCATTCTTTTTGCAGCGAAGCCCATAGCCATGCATAATTTTTGTATTGAACTTGGCTCTCCTTTTTTACATTTATGTTTTTGGTGGGATATCATTACTTTTTGTAAAGAAAACTAGGTATTGATATTTATTGTTTTTTCTTGCGTTTCCGCTGCATAGGTACTTTGGTTCGTTCGCATTTTAAATTGTATCGTATAGCGCTTGTGAGCCGCGCGCTGCCCCCGCGTACGAGTAAGGACTCACGAAGCGGTTGTCACCCGTGCCCGCCGCGGTGGCGGCATGGAGTTTTATTTTCAAAACTCACGAGACCGGAGTTTTGTGCGGTTACGCAGCCGTCGCGGTTGCGATTATCGCCCGCAAACTTGGCGGTTGATAATCGCAAGACGGGCGGTTAAACGATCAGTTGAGTTCCAGACCGTCATGGACACACACCAGAAACTACTACGCAACGAGTAATAACAAGTCACTGCAAAATGGCGTCGGATTTCTAACCTCCCCCCCCCCGCCCCCCGCTGTCCACGCGCGGTCGCCCGCCAACCGACCGCAGAACGCGCGGGTGCAACCCGCCGCGGCTGCGGGACCGCGACCCGCGCCCGCCGGTACAAGATGACCGCTGGACAGCGGGCCCGCAACCGCGGCGGGCACGGGTGAAAACCGCTTCGTGAGTCCTTAGCCTACAAGTGCAAGGCGCGAGCGAGTTCAACCAGCATTCTTAAATTAGTCAATACATACATACATTATATCGGTAACAATAATACATCGCTTTACTACCATGCAGGTATAAACCAACCGAACCGCTTATAATTGTGTACTATTCATCAGAGCGTGACGCTGATTGGCTGGGGCGACGGTGGACCGACCGCGTCATAAGTACCTACCGCGCGCCGCCGACGACACACCGTTGGCCGGTTGTTTAGCGCGAAATTTAAGTTTTTTTGAATGGGGACACCACTTATTTTTTTTACTTAACTTTACGTTTATATTGCAGTTAAATAGCAAATATAATAATACATATATTGGGATAGTTTCAAATATCTGCTAGTAACGGTTCCAACGCTACAATTAAAAAAAATATTTTTTGTATGGGGACCCCCCCTATTTTTTAACTATTTTATATTTTTAGATTTTTTCTTACGCTTACACACAATTACCGTGCTAGATTCCAAATTTCATCCTTCTAGGTCATCTGGAAGTAGGTTAGGTTTAGGTACTATATGTCAGTCAGTCAGTCAATACTAAAATTTACGACTTTCTGACGTTCATATCTTTATAACCGTTTGAGCTAGCTTCATGAAATTTGGGTTTCTAGATGTCCTAATGGATATAATTAAACACACGAAGTTTCATGTGTTTACGTTAAATAGGTTTTGAGTTATAGAAGGGTCAAAAGTGGCACCAAATGGTTCGTGTAATATTACACTCGGCGCTGGCTAGCCGTTCCTTTGCTTGAACTTGGCTTGACACGCTGCCGCGTGTCTAGATATGCCATGTGATTGCTTCCCAATCGATTATTTAAAAAGACTTTTTATCAGATTCAGAATTTACCATTCTATCAAAAGGTACAACAAATTATTAAAATGCAAAAATTATAAAAAAAAAATATTTAGAGTCAGTAATTTGTAAATATTAATATCTTACCTTATCTTATTTAAATACCAAATATACATACCTTATGTATGTACATGTTTCTTAATAAAAAGTTCATAAAAGTTAGTTTATTTTATTTTATTATTTTTTGCCAACCCTACTAAAATAGGTAAGAATTTCGCACGCTCCCTAGAAGCTTTGTCTCTGTTCCGTTTCTTTACTCCTGTGGTAGGACCCCGTTTAAGATCACCTAAATACCACAGACATGGTCAAACGATAATGACCTTTATGGTCTAAGATTTAGGACTTTTTTTATTTAACATAAAAGATAAACGTTTTGCACACAACATTATCAAGATAAGATAAAAAAATATAATAATAATGGTTTCCTGTGAAGCGTTTACATTTTAACGCTCATTTTATTGTTTGTCTGAGTTATTTGTTTAATTACATTTAGATTGTTCTTTGTTTGCAATATGGTATTCGTAACTTCCTGCTGTATTAAAAACTTTATGCAATGGATGAAAGAATGAAGGTTTGATATTTTATGACAATAATGCTCAAAATTTAAATATTTACTAAAATTAAGCAGCATTTTCTATACAACCGGCACAAATTAAGCGCCTAAAAGATTACAAAACAATTTTCGTTTTAATTAGTGTTCTAAACAGTACAAAATAAAGTACAATTTTAATCGAACATATGCTGACAAACACAAAATTGTTTTTTATTCGGTACTACAAGAGATTGGAAGGAGTTGGCCATGGAAAGAAGTAAATGGAAAGAATTGGGGGAGCCCTTTGACCAGCAGTGGGACAGCAAGGTTACGTAAAAAAAAGTACAAGAGAGCAAACATTTAACTCAATAGAAAGCTTAAACGTACCACAATATCACGATAAAACATTCCTCAATAGATCTCAACGGAAACCAAACAAAACTAGCGGTGGATTTAGGAGTTGCGTCCTGAAACTGCATCGTTCGCCCCCCACGCTAAGAGCGGGTGATGAATGAGCCCCCACGCCCCAAGCTTCGACTCCCACCCCCATACACCCCCCTCTTAGCCCTCTTGCCCATTGTTCGCGAGAACTACACTGCAGTATTCCGCTGTGCATGTTTTAAAATTCATATAAGAATTGAAAAGAACAGGGTCCATACAGTTCAGTATTAAAAGGATTATTTGAAAAGACTTAATGGGTTATGTTTGCGTTGCATTTTGGAAGACTATTCATTTAGGTAATTTGGACTTTAGGTGGATTACGTTAGGCGCATTTTTAATTGAGATTGCAAGTAGCAAAGTCAATGGCATTTCTATCTGAGCGCTACCGTGTTTCGGAGGGCACGTTAAGCAGTGGGTCCCGGTTGTTTCAATTGTTAGACAACATGTCGGACCATTAACCCATTCGAAATGCGTTTTTTCATTGATTCATTGAATAAAAAAATGCCAAATCGCCAAAGAACACGATACATTCAAGAAATCGCGCGGCCCACGCGGCACACTTGGGATAAGCTTCACTTTGCAAGAAACTCTATGAGCCATATAATAAACGCGTATTAAAAACATTTTAGCTATCAAATGGTTTGTCACTTTCTGACATACGCAATTTTCCGAAGTGCAGAAGAGACAAAACATTTTATAACAGTGTTTTGGTTACAGAGCGTTTATTAATATGGCGGTATGTGATATCTACTGCAACCCACGCTACGCACGAAATGACGTCATTGGTACACGCATGACTTATAATGTAACCATGTATGAAACAAAGTTAATTATTTTGTAGGCATGATAAGAAAGGCTAGAATTAAAAAATCATTAATTAGGAAAATTCATTAGTAAAGCTATAAACGGCGTAACAGCGTAACAATCTCCAATTTGATTACTGTGATATCGCGAAATTATGGAGCCCGGAGGAGTATGAAGTTGTTACTAACTGCCGTTTCAGTACTGATTTTACTGATTTTAAACTATCCACGCCACGCGGTGTTACCCGCGTTCCCGAGGAGATTTCGGGATTAAATGTATCCCATGTGTTATTCGGATGTATAACCTATATTACTGTAAAATTTCCTCCAGTAGTTTTTTTCGTGAAAGAGTTACATACATACATCCACACCAACTTTCGCATTTATAATATTAGTAGGATAGTTAGGATTAACGTGACGTCAAATGATTTTTAAGTAGTCGAACCTTCTCGACCTCCCAAAAAAGCACAGGAAATGGCGAAATGACATTTAGCGTGTTCTTAATTTTGTTGCTCAACGAAAATATCAAAGTCTTGCAAAAGGTTTTCTTGAAAATCATAATCAAATTAGTTCCCCAAAAATCTTGTCCAAATAAAAAAATTTGGGGTTCCCTTAAAGCAATGATGGATGTTATTGTTTAATGAATAAAACATTTAATTTATAAGATTACTAATTGCTCCTTTATTTACATAATCCCGAGAGCAAGTTAACATAAATATTCAGTCCGGTGAAATTGAAAAAGGAAAAAATGAAAGCTGTAAATTTTGGTTACTTTTACCTTATTTTTAGAAATCAGAAAGTATAGAACTTTGCGCTTTTTGAAAATAAAGTAAACGTCAAATGTCGCTTCTTAGACAGTTAAAACAAATGTGCTTTACTTAGTAAAAAGATTTTTGGCGATTTGTAACAAACTACTGCAAAGTCTTTTATCATAATTTGATAAACTGTAGTTCATCATTTTTCAAAATTTCGCGATTTTTACACACTATTTATGTATTAGGTACTACGGTTTTTTCGCGGCACAGAAGGTTGTTTCGAGGGGGTTGCACCACCACTGGAAACTTCGGGAAATCGATTGTTTTAACAGCCAATAATGTGAATACCCAGTCCACTTCTTTACGTATATTTTATTTGTCAAAACGTAGCGTGTCGCATTTATATCAAAGAAACTTAACGATTATTATAAACTAGCAGTGCCCCGCGGTTTTACCCGCGTTGTGCCCGTTCCCGTGGGAATTTCGGGAATTTTTTTACATAAAAACCTTTCTCTTGAATCACTCTACCTATTACAAAAAACCGCATCAAAATCGGTTGCGTAATTTTAAAGATTTAAGCATACAGACAGACAAACAGTGTGACAGACACGAAAAAGAGACGACTTTATTTTATACTATGTAGTGATAACATGTTCACTTCTTACTATTTTTTTTATGTATTGTCACATTAGGTATATTAATTACTATTATTATGAAATTCGGTAGCTATTGTTCGGTGGACATGTTCATTTTTCACGTTTTTGTAAAGTACATTACATGAGCTTTAGGTATTGTATGAAATAAAACACTTTTTCTTGTTTTTCCAAAGAGCAATCTTGAATAAGAAGAATCCCCACGGGCAATTTTATCATCTACTAAATTAAAACGAGACCAAAGACAATTTTTTTTCAACCAATTTCATTCTTAATTCAAAAGATGACATTTGACTTGTGACATTTCAAATACACCTACGATCTTTGTAATAAACCTCTTTACTCTAAACCAAGGCACAATATAAGTTTTATTTGTGGTACGATATAAGCAGCAGACAGACAGTCGAGGCACACGTCGTTCATTCATTCTATTTTCATTCATTCACTCAATAGGTCGGAGTTGAACGAGTGACTAGAATTTTAAATGAAATTCACACGTGTTTGACTTTAGAGACGAGCGGCGGAGTTATTTATAAAATGTATTTACACTTCAGAGATAAGATAGTAATCTTTATAATAAGATAAAGTCGTGTTAGTTACGCCATTTATTATACTTACAGTATACAGTACCGACTACTAATACTACGAGTAGTTATTTCTAATACTAAATAAAGTAAAGTATTAGCCTGTAATGTCCCACTGCTGGGCAAAGGCCTCTCAGCTCACTGAAGATATCAGTGTAGTGAGGAGGATTAGGCATAATCACCACGCTTGCCAAATGCGGATTGGTGATCTCAAATTTGAGCCATATTTGAAAGCAGAAACATGTTTTCGCTCAACCCGGGAATTGAACCCGGTACCTCAGTCTTGGCAGGCGAGTGCAAATACCACTAGACCATCCAGGCGTCGCTAAGTACTAAAACTACCTAAATTAGTCCTACGAACTGAATTAGGGCTTGTGTTCCGGAGATGATAAGCCAAATGAAATGGATTATTGTGTTTTGTTATGATATGACGATTACTCGACGTGGTTATATGACGACAAACTAACTGCGAGTAACAATACGTATCATTTGAGTTTGTTAATCGGGTCCCATTACCATGGTATTGGTTTTAATCAATGTTTGTTCTAATTTGTTTTTTTTTATTAATTGACAGTTGACACGTACGGTTATTGTCAATGTCAAAATTATCATTGTTAAACAGAATATTGTTTTTTTTGTTACCTTGATGTTTGATTTGTAAGTTTTTAGATTACTAGCAACACCCCGCGGTTTAACTTGCGTTTGTTCTTATTTCTCTTTAATCATACACATAATTATAGATAAAATCCTAACTAATTTTATAAATGCGAAAGTTACTCTGTTTGTCTGTTACGCTTTCACGCCAAAACTACTGAACCGATTTGAATGTTTGGTACACAGTTAGTCCAGAGCCTGAGAAAGGACATAGGCTTATGACATAATTATTATCGCGAAATTCCTGCGGGAACGGGTACGACGTGGGTGAAACCGCGGGGCGCTGCTAGTACTTAATATGTAGGTATGATATGTATCTACCAAAATATTGATAAAATATCAAATCGTTATTTTTATTTATAGAAATAATTATCAGTTAGATACGAAGAAAAGCTATAAAATATCCAAACATAATTAAATAATTTCGCGCGTTATGAACGAACGTACTTAACCAACTCACTCACTCAACAGAGTATAGATACCCCTGCCATTTATGTCTGCCAATCAAACCCATAACCGATCACGCTGTACCCGATTTCCGTCCAATAGAAATAAAGATCAATCTTAAATAACTTCCTTTTCGTAACGGGAATCAATCTCATACTTGTGTCGGCTTGTTATACCGTAATACGGATCATAAGCCTCCTAGAGTGTTAAGAAAGAAATATGTTACGGACGCGGCAGAACGGACTCAGCTGACAGATATTTAGGTAATTATGAAAATGTCAAATATAAACTGTATTAAATAATAAACTGTGTTAATTTTGTAAATAAATATAATAAAGCATATATCTGTCAGCCTGTATATATGACAGCCACATTCAAAGGATGATTATGAGCTCGTTTTCATCCCGACTTCTCTACAGAAGCGGGTACAACTCGGGTAAAACCCTGGAGCACTGTTAGTCTCTGACCAAACTTTATCAATTGGGTTCAATTGGGTTTATGTAATTGGGTTCCCGTTTTAGACGTCCCAAACGACTGTACATTAATCAGTCGTGACTATCGCGGCTTACGGACTTGTCCGATAATATGTAACCCGCTTAAAACCCCCATTCGTGTCAAATATTACTTGACCCAAATGGGCGGTCATCAACACATCAACTCTATAGAGTTATATTTCTTTCTTGTCTATGCCGCTATTGTCTTGAGAGTAAGTTCTCACTTCGTTGTGACAAAGTCGCAGACTAACAAGAGAGGGTCCCTCAAAGACAAATGTTCTGTATGTTTGTCTATGTCACATTATATTTTTATTCGCGTGAATTTGCGAGGATTTTCTGTGACAATATGATTTTTTGTTGACCATAAATGATATTGTTAGTAAGTTTGATTTGTGATTTATAAAAAAGAATGAATGAACAATTAACTAAAAATTCACAAAAAAGGTTTTAAATATTCATTTAAAAGTTAACGAAAAAAAGCCAACATTCAAATAAAACAATACGGAAATCTACTTTTCTTTTTAATTTACCTGGCAATGGTAATAAATTAGAGAGTTTCTTTAAAAATATCTTGAAAAAGCTGTGAATATTTTCCTTAGAATTATATTCCTTCTGAAAATACGTACAATTTCGTTCTCCAAACATCTTTTGTGCGAGTAGAATGTCACCTGAACGTCTCTTAATAAAAGGGTCATATCTCAAATGGAGGCACACATCTCGCCACGGAGGTAGGAAATTCTAACATTTTTACATAATTTATGCAAAGCTCCTTTTTCCTGGCCCTCTGACAAGAACTTATAAATGTGTACATCTTACATTCATTTACATAAATGTAAATTCATGAATCACATTAAATTAGAATCATGTTAAAAAATGTAAACGGGAAAAATTAAATTATTTTTTCATGCCACGTGGAGGTAAGTTGCTAATGAACAAGTTCGAATGTTTAATTCAAAGAAATTGTTTCGGTAAAATGTTCCGAGAACGTCTTTATAAAATAAACACATTGTTTTTGTGACATCAAAGAATATCTAAATTATAAGTTGTGACATAGAAGTAAGTAGTATGAGAACGAAATTTGTGCATGTATTGTGTGTTAATTATGACTGTCCATGATGTGTGTTATTATTTTTTTAATTTTTATAATTATTATTTATTGACATTATTAACTTAACTAATTCCTTTACCTTAACTAATTTTACAACTTATTAATAATTTAAATTGATTTATATAATGAAAACTTAAACTTTTTTTGTGTAATCTTACAAGACAGTTGCACGCCACAGTGGTGGTAGAATGTATGGAACGATATTATAACTGTAAGACCTAATGTAACTACATTCAAGCAATAATAAACATTTCATTTCATTTCATTTCATTTCATTTCATTTCATTTCACACAATTAAGAGAAGATAAATTATTTATCAATGGAATTAAGCCGTGCAGATAGTTACTTTTACATTATGATATCAATATCTAAATAGCATCATAAAATACTTTTGTAAAAATACATGTTAGAAAGTAAGCTATAACATTTTTATATAGGTTTTTACTATCGATAAAAGTTTAATAACATAGGAGTACATAATAAAAAGCTAATATTTGACCATATTTCAACAAGTAATTAATATAACAAACAGATCACAATTGGAAAGAGAATTCTTTTTTCAATTAAGAACGAATGAAATTAAAATGTTCGTTCATAGACAAAATATTTATTTTACTCACATTGTAAGCAAACCAATAATTATTAAGACTTTATTTGCGTATTTTTTTGTATTTAGAATTGAATGAAATGTAAATTTTCATAATCAAAGGATGTGGTGAGTGGAAATGAATGAACAAAACGCGAAGAACGAATAAACGCGTCAATTTGCATTTTGTTGTACAAGCTGATTTGAATAAGGAAGAAAGTAGAAATATAATAAATACTACCTATAGTGACAACTCAAAGTTTCGTGCAGAGATTAAAGTTTTCAATGTGATACTTTTTGATAATTAATCCTCAAATACGTAAAATACGTCTTTTATGAGTGATTTTGACATGTAATGGAAATTTACGTCAATTTAATGTACTATCTGAGTGCGGCAGGGCAGTAAATAATTCCAAGAACGAAACATTCTTTGAACTTTTTACTTTCGCATTATAGAATACCTAAAGTATTTGTAGTAGTATCAGATGTGTAGTTTGATTTCATATTTAGATTTTTTGATTGATTTCATAGTCAAGCTTAGAGCTTAGTTTGTGTCTAATTAACCATTAGTGAATAAGTCCGGGTTTATTTGTTTATTTATTATTTTATTTATATATTTACCAGACGTCAGATCATAGCGCGGAATTTTGAGTTGTAAAGTCCGTAACACCCAACAATAAGGATTGGAGAATCCTCTCTATTTTCTTTCTTACCTGCTATTAAATTCTACGAGAACGCCTTCTAAATCTAATTCAGATTAGATTTCGTTTGTCTACATGAGTTCATTAGAACAAATCGCTTCGCTCCAACGAACCTTTTATTCGAAACCGCGAAATCTCATACTTTATAGTAGACTAAATAAAAACTCGAGACAGCGTGCTTTCAAGAGAGAATTGAAGCCGGTTTCTTAAACTTAGGTCACTAGCTGTGCCCTACCCACAGATGTCAGAAATACAGGAGATGTGGCAAGGAGGCGTGGCGCTTGCGAACGCATCTAGCCGCAAAGCGGCTTGTTGCCAGTTTCGGCCATTAGTCGAATGCCAACTTGCGACGTCTTCACTGCTTGTGATTTTTTACAAAATGCCGCGTTGTACAGTGGTTGTTTGCAAAAATAACACCTCTATTGTGAATTATACGAAAGATGGCATCTCATTTCACACGTAAGTATAAAAATATGATTGTTTTTCTTATTAAATTCATTAAAACATTACTTCGTGATACTAGTAACACGATAAAGTACCAAAAGCAATTATTTTCATTAGGAACTAAAACCATTGTTTGCTTAATACACATCGATCAATGAATCGCCTGGTCTAATAGCGCAATGGAAAAGTGTTTTACTGATACTCTCACTCACACGATAGTTTCGTGAAGCGGGTGCTGCCACACTGGTTCCAATTAATGAAATCAGGGACATAGAGGTCGAAGTACGAATTTCAATCTGATTTTTTGTAATTAAGGTCTTTGAGTGATTCTAAGCCTATTTTATAGAATACGTTTTTTTGATATACCTGCCCGTTTCCGAGAAAAAAAATGTTAAGTTTTTTTTTGTATGGAGAAAAATCGTTTTCTTTATTTATTTCATAAACGGGCAGAGACGTTAAAACCAAACCTTAAAGGGATTAAAGAACACATAATTCCTTGCATTTTGTTCGAAATCATCTACTCCATATCTCTGCCCGTTTAAAAACGGCAGGCGATCCAAATTTTTTTTTTCTTTTGTGGTTTTTTTGGTTTAAATACGCTTGAATGAATACTTAAATAGCAATATTGTAATACTAGTACTTCATTCCATCGATGCAAAATGTAATTGTAATATTAATAGCTTAGGTAATTTTATACCTACATACCGGCTATGTTACTTTTTTACCTGGGTATTGTTTTGCTTAGAGGCTTTTGCAAGGCCGAATATGTTTTATTGTTCACGTTACCTGGATAAGATAAGAAAAGAGGGCACTTACAGGTTACAGGTAATCAGGTAACTTACCTGATTAGTTGTTTTCAAAACGGAGTCACTCGTTCCTTGGATCCTAAAGTATCAACACGTACCTACACGCTCTTTACCATTAATATGTCTCAGTTTAAATCAAATTTGGATATATATATATGTGCTACTGAAATCAAGTGGAAATATCAAAAACAGTGATATATTGTGCACTACGTTTTTAAATCAAATAAACGTTGAAGTTTCTGCTGAAGATCTTAGAATTCTAAAACAGTTCACAATTTTTTCACCAAGAACACCATATTTGATGTCAATATTTGCGAAAGAGAATTTGGATGTCTCAAGCAATGGAAGCCAGTCCGCAGTCAGATGCTGCTACAAATACTCCACAGAAAGCCATCTGAGACCCACCAGAGGATCTATCAAACAAGCATAAAAGAAGGTGCCTTTCATCTCTTAAAAACCACTCCGAAGAAGAATTACTGTCTGCATTATTAGATAGATTGAAAGACAATTAGATTGACATCTATTTGCTTGCAACCATCTCTTGTGTAAATTTGCAACATATGTTCTTGTGAACTGTTTTAGAATTATAAGATCTTCAGCAGAAACTTCAAAGTTTATTTGATTTAAAAACGTAGTGCACAATATATCACTGTTTTTGATATTTCCACTTGATTTCAGTAGCACATATATATCCAAATTTGATTTAAACTGAGACATATTAATGGTAAAGAGCGTGTAGGTACGTGTTGATACTTTAGGATCCGAGGAACGAGTGACTCCGTTTTGAAAACAACTAATCAGGTAAGTTACCTGATTACCTGTAACCTGTAAGTGCCCTCTTTTCTTATCTTATCCAGGTAACGTGAACAATAAAACATATTCGGCCTTGCAAAAGCCTCTACGCAAAACAATACCCAGGTAAAAAAGTAACATAGCAGGTATGTAGGTATAAAATTACTTAAGCTATTAATATTACAATTCCATTTTGTATCGATGGAATGAAGTACTAGTATTACAATATTGCTATTTAAGTATTCATTCAAGCGTATTTAAACCAAAAAAACCACAAAAGAAAAAAAAAATTTGGAACGCCTGCCGTTTTTAAACGGGCAGAGATATGGAGTAGATGATTTCGAACAAAATGCAAGGAATTATGTGTTCTTTAATCCCTTTAAGGTTTGGTTTTAACGTCTCTGCCCGTTTATGAAATAAATAAAGAAAACGATTTTTCTCCATACAAAAAAAAACTTAACATTTTTTTTCTCGGAAACGGGCAGGTATTTCAAAAAAACGTATTCTATAAAATAGGCTTAGAATCACTCAAAGACCTTAATTACAAAAAATCAGATTGAAATTCGTACTTTGACCTCTATGTAAACTTGGGCGTTATCGCTATATTTTCATATTGCATTATCCGTTATAATTATATTTTTCTAACTGTTGTGTTAAACTGTTGTAATATTTATTATCTGTTGTAAGATTAGTTGTATGTTGAATTGCGATTATAACATTTTACGGTTGTAAATACGATGATAAAGTTATAGCACAAGATTATAATAGTAGGTACAATTTTTTCAGTGTTGCATGTTTTAAAATGTGTTACAGAAAAACAAATTTGGTTTTGATTTGATTTCAACGAACTTTCCTTCCTACTCGTTACAGGCTTTACGTATTTGTTTGAATTTTCTTACTCGAAAAAGTTGATGCAAAAGTTAATAAGTGTTGTAAATAATAAATTTATTGTGTGTGTAAAATAGTTTTTAAGTTATAAAATTGTAAAAACATATTTGTGAAAAATGTCGCGAGCTCGAAGTTCCGCCGTTTGGAATTATTTTACTGTGGACAATGTATGTGATAAAAAAGCAGTTTTTTCGCAATCAAAACAAACTTTCTAATGAATGAATATACACCAATAAAACAACAGGCAACAGCGAAGACATGAATCTATCTTCATACGAATATAAAATCAAAATTATAATAAACTGTTGTATTTTAATGAAAGTAAAATTTGCTCTTGTACTTAGTAATTTAAAGTTCATATTCGTCTAACGCTCTACGATGTGAAGTTCGCTATCATTATTTTTTAACCTTGACCTTGAACCTTGAATAGTTGAATTTGAGTCGACATCGGCTTCGGTTCGGTCCGTTCGGAAATCATCGGAGATACTCGGTACCGGTAGTTTCTAGTTCTACTAGTTACCGAGTATCTCCGATGATTGCCGAATCGAGGCGCACGATTATATTATAGGTACGTAATAAATATTACAACAGTCTTTGTCGAAAATAAATAATGGTTGTTGTTGCTATAAAATTATAATGAAATATATTATTTGTTGTATGTTATAACGCCCAAGACTACCTCTATGTCCCTGATTTAATTAATTGGAACCAGTGTCCATTGTTAGGTAGATAATTAGAGATGTGATGTCACTTTTGAGGTTGTCGATATTTTATATCGATCCTACTTAGTTCGAATGATTACACAAGGGAACAAAATTAGACTTTTTTTGCTGCATGGAACTTTATAGCTGTTGTTTACTAATGTGAGGTAAAAATGATATAATTAATTATTGAAAACACAATTCATTACTATTTCTTGATTAAATAAATAAATAAAATAATAAATATACCTGGACAAATTCACTCACGGTTAATAGACCCAAACTAAGCTATAAGCTTGTAATATGGAATCTAACTAACTGATACTATTACCTATTACATATACTACACAAATACTTTTTAAGAATATATAATTGACACCCAGACGTCGTCGCCAACAACTATGTCTTCACATATTGTTGACTCCGGGCGGGAATCGAACCCGCAACCCCCGACACAGTAAGCGCTCTCACTGCCACTGTGCCAATTACTCGACTTATTATTATTATTGAATCAAGTATGGGTTTTTAATTTATTGCGGTACTCTTACACATGTATCATTGATATCATCATCATCATTCACACCTTTTTAATATTTTAGCTATCCGAAGGATCCAAAAATAAAAGAAAAGTGGATAAATGCAACAGGAAAAGGTCCAAACTGGTTTCCCACAAAAAATAACACGATATGTTCGTCTCACTTTGAGCCTAAGTGCTTTCAACCATTGAAGAAAGTTCGTCGGCTCTGAATTTCATCGATACTATTTTTTCTACGATTCAAATTCAAATTCAAATTCAAATCAATTACCTCTTCACATCACTAGTTGCGATGTGTGTTTATTGTCTGTAGCTACAGGTAGAAGCCCCGCCCCCTGTATGCATGTGTTCTATTACTGAGTTTATTAGTGTTGCTGTAAGTTTCTTTGTGTGCGGGAGAAATATGAGCTCGTGTGCCGTTCTTATAGTTTTTGCTTTTGTGTTAGTGAACGTTAGTAACTATTTATTAATCTGTGACACGGCGACATCTGAACACGAATACATTTGTTTACAAAGCATATCTCCTGTATTTCTGACATCTGTGGCCCTACCGTTCTACCCGAGTTATTTCTAAGTAACGTAATGTAATGTAAAGTAATGTAAAAACCTTCCTCTTGAATGTCAACATGAATTCCTATACGAAAGTATTTTTTCAAATCCTTCTGGTTCCGTAGATTATTTGCACCAAACGTTTCAACTGTATTATATAAGTTAAAATGTATTAGTATTGTTAATACATAATTGTTTTTTATACATCTAACTAACTCAATCTTCCCCCAAACTAACCTTCTTGCCGAGCAGTGGGACATTACAGGCTCATACCTATCTTATCTTCACTCCAAATAATCAAAATTAGATATAATTTGGCGTATGATATGACCGTGTTCGTGCGCCTCAGGGCACATGGTGTAATTTGCTTGCTACACTGTATTGCACCGCTCTCTGAATATTATTAGGTCTGAGCTACATTTAAACAAAGTCACAGATATCTGGAATATCTCGAATAACCATTACTCTTGTCGGTTCTTCATTAAAACGATATTAAATGGTCTCCTGCCTTCATTACCTTAACAAAAACCGTACTTAAAAATTATAGACTCTGCGTATGTTTTCAAATGGGTTTCCTTTAATATTTTATTGGTATTGGTATATTAAATACTATTATTTACTTAGTTATACCATTATGTTTATTCTTGGGGATTTTAAGGAGAGCAATAAATAAGCTCTAATCAAATGAATAAATAAGATTTTGAGTTTAATTCTTGGTGGCAAACTAAGATGGGTTTATGCGATCCAAATGGGGCATTTATTTATATAGAAATACGATTTAACTGAATCAAATGTAACAAGGAAAAATGCACTGTAATATTTTGAAACACTATTTTTTATAGCAAACGCATTTATTTAAGTTTAACAAAAGTTGCCAACATATTTTCACACAGTAAACACTGTTACTATACCAACGAGCTTATGACATAATTACACTAAGTCGTTCGCCCAATGTGGACGTCTTACAACGTTTGCACACTATTGACCCAATAATGCCCACGAGAAGCTTGTTGGTATTACATATTATACCTTAATTACGCTAAGTCATCCGCCGAAGTGGTCCATCGTATTCTTATTCTTTGCATGCAGTGAACGGCCTAATGTAGTTATGCCATCCATCTCAGAAATACGAAAGTGCTGTACATTTGATATCACATTCTCAACGCCATAACTGAACGTATGATACCTACTTCGTTATTCGACGCACACACCATATTAGACATATCAAAGCCATATTCGAAATAAATAATTAAAACGCACATTCCAGTCACGATCTCCAACGAAATTCACAGGGAAAATTATTTATTTTTGTTTGACAGTGTCACGCTGAGGTATGCGTGGAAGAGACAAGTACTTACTGCTTCGATCAACAATACACAACTAGATATCAGGTCACGTACAAAATCAAATCTAAATACTGTCCGCGTGGATGACGTGTGACAGCTTATTTTGTTTACTACCGAACTGAAACAAAAGTTTTAAAACAGTTCGAAGTTCAACCTAATTACAACTATGACACATAGCAATAAGTAGCAAATCTTATGAATAAAATAAGAGCTCACTTTTCAAATGAGGCGTTATTCACCGAGACGTTTTTTTTTGCGCCGATCCGACATCTAGTTGTGTATTGTTGATCGAAGACTTACTGCGTAAAGATGACGATACCATAGACTTATAATATAAAGTGCTAGTAGCATTCCTTTAACCTGCGTTGATCGTATTTAGTGGTCATGTAGCAATTTTGGGATAAAAATAACTCATAAGTTTCCCGTTAAATGTGGCTATCTATAAATTGGATTGGCAGTTTTTGAGATTAGAGCATTCAGCACAGGGAAGAGGTTTCTATGTCTATGGTTCTTACAAACAACAAAAATTAGGCTTTATAATATAATAGGACTAGCAGCGCTCCGCGATTTTACTTGCATTGTGCCCATTCCTGTTGGAATTAAGGGATGAAAAATAACTATTACCTTCCCGTTGAATGTGGCTATCTATTATAAAAAATATTCAAATCGCATTGATAGTTCTGAGTTGAACGCGTTCAAACAAACAATAAACCAAGCACTTCAGCTTTATTATATTAGGTTTAATAAGTCTGGCCAATATATACAGTAGGAGGAGATTCAGTTAGCAGACGTATACAGTGCTCTACAATTCAATAAGCTGTGTTCGTGATCTGAGCACGGATTGAATTTCAGATCTGAATTATTTATACTGTGTAAATCTCTGAAAATGTATTATTCTAGAAATACATTCGGAGTCTCAGAATACAGAATAACCAGAAACCGTGAGCGCGCATAATACTGTAGCTACTCAAACTAGCCTTAAATAGTGTAGTTTGATGCGCAACCGATCAGTCACTTTGTGACCGTCGGAACGCGCTAACGTGTTTTACCCGTGACCAATTTCACGAAACTATGCCGTCTTGTGTCATTCCTACCTGTAAAAATGCAGTGGGTCTGAAAAAGAAACAGGATGGGATCACATTTCACGTGTAAGTATCGCATTTAGGTATCGTCTTATTTAAATATTTAATTATTTTCTCAGATTTCAATTGTCATAGAGAGTGATGCGTCAATCTATGCTAGTGTTGCCAATATAAGAGTTTTGATTTACCCTTCTTTTTATTACCTTTTGAGGGCTTTAATTCGTTGTAGAATATTAATAAGTAATATAATAAAAAATAACCAACTTGAAAAAAGAAGTATAAAGCGTAAGTGCGGCTCCTATGTACCTAACCTAACAATCCTATTAAATAGTAAGTATGTTAGTCTATAGGATTTCTAAACAAATTTTTGGTGTGCGTGTGAGGTAGAAGGGGAGAGGGGGAGCGGGTATAAAATTATGTTTCTATATTAGCCATCTTAGATAGTGAAAAATTGTAATTGGCCCTAAGTTATTATTCTTTTTTTATGTAACTCTTGTACCTAGCTGTAAGTTTTCCGAATACTTTAAAATAAAATAAAAATATATAATTTTTCCATCACCCAATAAAAGTGTGCAAACATCCACCTTAACACCGTGTTTTATTTAATATACCTATCTATTTCTTGAGATAATCAGGTAGGTACATAGTTATAAAGAAAAGGACAATTTTTATTCTATTATCATATTACCTTCGAAACTCCCAAAATTTACCCCAAAAATGGGCAAATAATGCGAGAGCTAACAACACTACGCGAGGGACTTTGTTCTGTTTTTGGACACAGCGTGTAGCTTGTAAATACATTTGAATGCTACATCTAGTACTTTCTATAATCTAAGTTCGGAGTAATCTAATATCTGTGGTTACATACGTGCGGATTTAACATAACTATTACATACGAGTAAAGTTCATCGCTCACCTAAAGCTGACAGTGTTCCATAAATCCCAAACTATTTCAAATTAGACGTACCTGTAACAAAAAATATAAATTATGAGTACAGTCATCAAAACAAACTTGACCTTCTATAATCTGATTTTGGAAACAGATTATTTATTAATTTATCATACTTAGTAGTTACTTGACTAAGCGATAAAGCGAGATTATTTTGTACCTATAGAATAAAAAGGAAAAGGTTTCTGTCATGTCATCTAGAGATGTAAAGGCACATGCTAATAAAGTAAAAGTATTAGCCTGTAATGTCCCACTGCTGGGCAAAGGCCTCTCGTCTCACTGAACATGCTTATAATATAAACCAATTGAAAAGCTCAGTTTTCCCAACAAGAGTTTAGCTCTTAAGTTTAATGATGATGATGATGACGATGACGATGAGAATGAAAACTGTCTTCAGACTGTCTAAAGAGTGTCTTAAAGTTTTGTTCGCGTCGAATAATTCTGTCAAGTCAGTAAAGATTCAGATTATTTACTTTGCGAATAAAGATACAATAAAGAATACAGTGCAAGAGAAGTCTATCTTTATCCTGTCGCATATCTGAGGCGTACAAATATGAAGATACTTACGCTCGTACTCAGATACGTCAAGGGCTTCCTTCTTAGAGATTTAATTAATGATTTTGACATATAAATGTGTGAAAAATTTCGTCAATTAGTTTAGTGTCGATGTAATGAACGTTTCTGAGTGCGGCAGTTAAATGTTGTTAAAATAATACAACATCGAAACAAAACTCTATGAACAAACGAATATTAAGAACATTTTAGCTATCAAACGGTTTGTCACTTTCTGACATACGTAATTTTTCGAAGAGCAAAAGAGACAAAAGTTACACCGCGTAAAATTTAAAAAAAATATATTTGGAATTCAATAAGCTATCAATACAGTCTGCCTAATCTTTAAACTGTTGTAACAACAAAGAACATACAACTATCCATATAGATATGTGACAAGTGGCCTAAGAAAACGATACGTTTATATCAAAGAGATGTATTGTTCAATTTGTTTCATTCGCTTCCCTCGTAGACGAGATAAATATTCGACAGAGAGACAAGTTCACTGTATCGTTGAATGTGACCTGAGTTGGTTATCTAACGATAGCTGATATAATCTAAAAGGATATAGCGACAGATACTTCATTGTACAGCACATAACAAGGAATTAGAAACAAATAACTAAAAAGTAGTACAATACTTATAGATCAAGATCCGGTGAATTATGTCACTACATATTATAAAACAAAGTCCCCGGCCGGGTCTTTCTGTCTGTTCGCGATAAACTCAAATACTACTGCACGGATTTTGACGCGGTTTTTTTAAATAGATAGAGTGATTCAAGAGGAAGGTTTATGTGTATAAAAATTCCCGAAATTCCCACAGGAACGGGCACAGCGCGGGTAAAACCGCGGAGCGCTGCTAGTATTCATATAAAGAATTTGTGTATATTTAATTTAGACCCAAACTTATCTCTAAACTTGTATAGTTGAATCTAGCTAACTGATACTAATACATATACATACACAAGTACTTTACAAAATAAGTCAGAAATGAATGCTAGATTGTCAAAAATAAAAAAAACAACAGCTATACAAATGTATCCTGTTATATCTGTCATTCATCAAATTAAGTGCCGATCGGGCATCAAACACGCCCTCACAGAATGCGACATTAAAAAGCCATTATTATGAATATTTTATGAACATCTTCACTGTACATTAAATTGATTGATAGATCAGTTCAGACGTAGTTCAATTGAATTACGTGTTTATGACGTAGGCTCTCTCACTACTTTCAATAATAAAAAACAAAAGGTTTCTTTGTATAATAGAATAATTCAGAACCTCTTAAACTATAACGAAATTATAAATCAAGCTGATTTCTTTTCCTTTTGCCTACTTCGTTAATAAGTTTTTTTTTCTTTTGTTCTTATTTATTTTCTTTTTTATATAACTACCATGTTTAATAAGTATGGCAATAAACGTCTTTTTATTTTATTTTAAATTTTTAATCGCCTTTAATAGAACGGACAGAGGTTCTCAATTTTTGTACTAGTTAAGGTGATCACTATATGGTATTCGGCGAAACGTTGTTTCGGCCAATGATTTTTTCGTTCAACTAACCGTTGGAGTAGAGTGTTTTCGGAGAACCGTCCTTTCGGTGAACGGTATTTCGGAATACCATACGTAGCTGAGTTAAGGTTTAACACAAAATCCCCTATTTTAAGTTGGTTAAAAATGTGAATAGTTCTTCCAACATCTATCTTAAAATGAATAAATACCTACTGGTAGCTATAAACCAACAATCAATGAAAATCCGTTATCCAACAGATAACATTATAATCACTTTATTATCGTCGAAAACCAATAGAAAAAACTCGATAACTCTTATCTTTGTATCACTAATTCTTTTATCAATGTCCCGTCAATACCCCATTATAATCCAACCAACCAATAACATCACGCAGCGATTGAAATTATCCAATCGGAACGCGCTATAGAATTGGTAATAGCCAATCACGTAGGGAATATCTTGCCCGATCCAAAGTAGTTTTCCTAATGATTTGACTATTCAAACGGATTTCTAGACGACCTAGGTTTGATTTATGGTCTGGATAGATACCTAGTACCAATTCCATTTGTTGAATGGAAATGGAGATACTTCAGAATTATTAAATCTATTCAATTTCTGGTTGAATAAGATTGGAAGTTGCGTTTGATTTTATAGAGTCTCTCAATTCGGGTGGTTAATATTGTGAATGTCTGGGCATGACTATCATTTATGGTTGGGTTTTTTTATCGATAGAAGGTTGATTGCGAAATTGTACCCTAATGTTCTTTCGTTAACGTTGGTTTTTGTTTTACTAAAAGTGCTATTTACTTTTGAGATAATATTCAGAGTCGTCAATTGCTTCCTCAGTTGAGATTTAATGATCGATTTTGACATTTAATGTATGTAACATTACGTCAATTACTTAAGTGTCGTATTAATGGACGTCTCTGTCTGGGCAGTCAGAATGATTCCTTTTTAAATACCTACTCGAATTCACTTACTCTAGAGCAACTGAAAAATATATTACGAATAAGAACTACCTTTTTGAATTGAAACCACGTTTACGGATACACTTCGCTTTTATTTTACACTAGCAGCGCCCCGCGGTTTTACCCGCGTTGTGCCCGTTCCCGTGGGAATTTCGGGAATTTTTTTACATAAAAACCTTCCTCTTGAATCATTCTACCTATTACAAAAAAACCGCATCAAAATCCGTTGCGTAATTTTAAAGATTTAAGCATACAGACAAACAGACAAACAGAGACGAAACAGAGACGACTTTATTTTATACTATGTAGTGATTGTTATATGAAGTTTCAGCCCCTTCACAAGGAAAGTGGTCACAGAACGCAGTCTTCTGTTCACGGTTCCTGTATCCCCTTGTACGGAATACGTAACTAACTCAAAGTAAAAACGAAACGTACGTTAGTACCTACATATAACTCAATGCTGTAAACGTAGTTCCAATTCAAAATGAGAAGCGTTCGCTTAAACTCAAGAAGCTACTGTAAAACTACTTCTACTACTACTTCTGTAAAACTTCTTCTGTAAACTACTTCTGTAAAATCCGATAACATACGACCATTCCAAGCATCTTTCACATCAAATGAATGATGCAACAAATAACGAAACGCGATACAAAACACAAGTTTTTCAGTAAACAAACTGAAACAAGGCAATGGCGAAGTGAAGCCTTTTTATGGCACTTTTTATACGAATTGAGGAGAAATTGTGAAAGTTTCAAATCGATTGCATTAGTGCTGAGACGTTCTATGAGAATATAAAACGGGTATTTTCACGGTTACTTTCAGACGATTGTACTGTTTAAAGATAGATACCTACGACATGCATGCAGAATGGAAGGTATTCTGAATATACCTAATAAGCTATCTAGCACAACGAACGTGTCAGAGCGACAAGACATGGTACGTTCAAAAGTCTCTTTGGGGCCAAAACTGAATAAAAATATTTGACTTTGACATGATATGATAAATACTGTGTGCTGATTGGCTGATTGACGTGGAAAACTCAAATTTTAAATATCCCACCAATCAACAGACAGTATTTATTATGCCATGTCTAGTTGGCTTCTGACAGGCACCGCTCCGTTCCACAGAAGATTAAATATGGTACATGTTATTTAAACTAATTTTTATGTTTCACAGAAACTGTATGATGATCTTATGGCATATTATTGATACTTTAGTGTAAAAAGAGTATTAAATCTAATATTAAATACATTACTCTTTACGCAATATATTAACCCTTGCCCGTATAAACATAAACAGGTAACCAGTACGTCACCTCACGGATGCGCGAAGCACAATCATTCACTCATAATGGGATTATATGATTTACATGACACTAACATGGATTTATGATGGCTTCCCAAGGAAGGTGTGTGATAACTGTCGCGCTCTCTTGTTTATGGTATGTGTTTAACTAAGGAGGTTTAAGATTTGTTTTTAAGGATTTCAAGAATAGAAGTGCGTCGTTTGTCGTATGTTTTTTTTACATTTGAAAATAGAACTTAGTCACGTGATTGATTTAAAAGGAGACAATATGTAAGGTGTATTCGCTTACTGAAGTGTACATACGATAACAAATATTAGGTTTTTTATATTAACGTCCAAAATTATCAGTTAGGTGAGTATGTGCTGAAAAATACGAATAAAAACAAGTCTTTCAATTGTAATTGAAGAAAATTAAAGGTTAACTTATTTTCAAGAGAACCTGTCAATTTGCGAGCCTATAGAAAAAACAACAAATAATATTAACAACCTTTTAAACCAATTCCCTAAGACAACTTTTTAAATTGAGGAAAACATCTTGAGGAAATTCGGACAAGTCAATTTAAAAACGCATTAATATAGCAGACAAGTTGGTCCAACTCTTAGGAAATCCGACAAATCTAATTTGTGTATTGTCACTCGTCAGCCAATCACTGCATTCCTTTAGCGAAGCGGAATCCAATGAGATGCCGAGGATTCCATTTGATATGTCTGCGAGCCAATGAGGGCGCTTGTGGTTTCATTTCGATTGGCATGTCAGATGTTGGAAATGTATACGCTTATGTCTATTTACACTTGACTATATTAGTTCGGCTCCTTGGTTTCGCTACTAAGTGCCTAGTGTCAACGCATTGAGACAACTTCCCTAGATCAGGGAAAGTGACAGGAGCCGACAAGACATCATATCATAAATACTGGGTGTTGATTGGTGAAATATTTAAAATTCGAATTTTCCACCGGTTGGCGGAAAATTCGAATTTTAAATATTACCTACTTAAATATTAACCAACAGATTTATTTTTTTACAGTACTTATCATATAATGTCATTTCGTCAGCTGTCACTTTCGTTGACCGTGACCAAGAAGGCAGAAGTTAGTTACACTTTAAATAAAGCAAAAAAGTTTTTAAGTTATTTTTACTTCCATTTTTACGTAGTCGTATATCGGTATACCGTGGGTACCTATATCTTATCTACTTACTTTAATTTTTATTTCCGCCTAATCCTTTATTTAGGTCATATTGGCAGGCTTTGTTTCAAATTTGAATTGCTTCTCAATGTTAAGGCAATTCATTATAAGTTAAATATTGACAGACACTTCCAGCGGATCGGATCAGCGCTTGTGACAAGCCCGAGCCTCGCCCTGATCGATTCTACCACCATTCAATATTGTAACACTCACTTTGTTTAGGCTTTCACTTTGATTATACTACGGACGTTAACAACTGAGTCGTGGGGCCATAAACGTCAGTTGAGATAGGAATGTGCCACGTGCTAAACTTGTTATCGATAAAATTTGCTACCTGTATTGGGTTACTGTGACCCCTATTAGCGCTCGCTTATCGCTAGCTTCTGATTGGTCGTAACTCGTAAGATCACGCCGCCGTGTTATCATAATCACAGTGTTGTTGTTTTTCTATAAATACTTGTGGCTTATGATGCATTTAACATTTATAAAACAACTTTCGTCCAATCTCGTCGCCCACAATGAATAATTTATTTTCTAACGTAGATCTCCGTTTATGTATGTTACGTAGTATGTTTCTATTTGATTTTTTTTAGTATCGATATGCGCCTACAACCATCTTACGCACATCACTATGCTGCTCCATAGGACCTACGAGTGCGAGCGAGAAAAGAATAGACAAATGATTTATGGCCCCACGACTCAGTTGTTAACGTCCGTAGTATAGTTTTAAGAGGAAAAAGTTACTAAAAATATTATTCTTTATTCCTAACTAGCAGCGCCTCGCGGTATTACCCGCGTTGTGCCTGTTCCCGTGGGAATATCGGGATGAAAAATAGCCTATAACCTTCCCGTTGAATGTGGCTATCCATTACAAAAAGAATTATTCAAATCGGACAGGTAATTCCGGAGATTACCTCGAACATACAAACAAACCAACTTACAAATTTTACCTCTTATAATATTAGTATAGATACGTGTTACTGCACTGCTAATAGCACGTGCTGTGCTATTAGCAAATAGCACGTGCTGTGCTATTAGCAGTCTGCTAAGGATGCTGACGCTCGTGGCGTAGTTTGAATACGCGATGTCAGTTTATTGCAATTGTTAAGCAACGGGTAGCTCGGCCCCTACTGGGATGGGTGGCCGATACTGGCATTTCTGTCTAAGCGCTACCATGCTTTGGAGGATACGTAATAAAATGTCAGATAATTAATTTGTTCTAATCAAAGTACAGCCGAGCATCAAGCAGCTTATTAATTGGAAATGTAAAGGAAATACGAAATAGTCTGGAAAGTTCCTTTCGTTCCTCAACGCTAAAAGATGGGTGGAAGCCTTCGCTAATGACGCCAGATCTCTCTGAACCCCGCCGTTCGTTAAACTACCGTTAACTACTAATAAAAAGTTTATTTTATAAGGTTCTATGCAATGTTATGGCTGCATTCCTTTGGTAACGGAAATATTAATTTCTTATTACTCCTTGAATAATTTTAAACTGGGGCTTGGTTTAGATTGAGCTGGTTTACATTCCAAGGTTAAGTGAAAATGACTTTAATTAAAACTCTTTTTTAGTTAAAGTCCTTTTAAACTACATATAAGGCGTAATCACAACACTTGGCTACTCAACATAGAAACCTCATCGCTGCTCCTACGCTTATATTAACATTTTCTGAAACCATAGACATAATATTATAGAACCTATTTGAGATAGTAGATATTCTCATAGATAAAACCCTTTTTCTCTTCTGTCGAGTCATGTTTAAAAAGTAATTTAAATTAATATAATATGTAGGTATAATATTTTTTTTAAATATAATATATTATAATTAAAAACAAATTGAAACAAACTTTGCTGAAGCAGAGAATTGAATCCGCGAGCCCTGTCTGAGCAAACAAACACAAATGCCACAAGACCAAGGCGTAAACAAAAATATGTTTTTGATAAAACCAGTAGTTACCAAAACATTCCTCATACCAATCATAGACTAGATAAAACCCGTTCTATTCAAATACCACAGAAAACATAACCTTTGATACAACACCTTCCACTGTTATTTGCCCGCGTTTCAAAGCATTTTCACATTCAAGTACTAGATTGAACTTACTGTAAAAACGAACGTAAAAACCTTTGGAAGCCACTACAGAGAGTCGGCTTTTAAAGGCTGAATCAGGCCTTTTGAATGAACCGTTTGTATGCAGCCGACGAATTCACGAATAGGCACTAAATGAAGCGGCGAGCTGTCAACTGATGAAATGCATGTAAATTAAACGGGAATGTTTCAGTGCGGGCGCAAACTGCATTAGTGTGAATTTTGTAATGGGGGTGAGTAATAAGGTTATCAGGGAGGATCAATGGGATAGGGCATGGTGACTATCTAACGACCCTACTCAGAGACGTCAAATAAATATACCCGGACAAATTCACTCACGGTTAATTAGATGAATTGACAATTAAAGAACCCTTTAAAGCCAAACAAACAAAAAAAAGCGAAACCAAACCTCATTGGAGAGTTTAGATGATTTGTTTGAAGCACCACAAGTAAAGAAAAAGAAGCTATCATCAACGGTCTCAAGAAGTAACGAGGAGGGTGGAATAACTTGCTTATCTACAAGCATTGATGATATTTCGACTCATTTAGTAAAAATTGAAATATACGACCTGAAAAAGTTGGTGAAAATACCTCAAACAGAACACTGGAAAAACGCTGTAAGAATCAAATACTACACGGACTCCAAAAATAAGAACTACATGGATAGTAAAAATTTAATATATAAAATTGCAAAAGAAATATCTAAAACAGATAACTGCAAAAAGTATTTTTTAATAACAAATCGAATGCATTAGTATAATTATATCCATTGTTCACGGTCACTATTTAATTACTTACTTTCATAATTATCTATTATACTAATTACCCTACTTTCATAATCACCCTCTATCGCAGTAATATAAATAGTCAAAAAGTGATAATTTCAAAACATCAAGTCCTTGCAGTCCGTCTAGAGTAGTATCATGCAAAATGGAACAAAATGGTGAAGTGTGTGTCAGCGCTTTCTTCAATATGGAACTCAATGAAGATGATGAGCAGAAATTATACGAACTCTGTGAAACCATAGAAAAAACTGAACAGTCGTCTAGAGTAGTATCAAGCAAAATGGATCAAAGTGGTGTAGTGTGTGTCAGCGCCTTCTTCAATATGGAACTCAATGAAGACGATGAACAGAATTTATACGAACTCTGTGAAACCATAGAAAAAACTGAATTGAATAGTTCGTTTTACGATGATGAGCTTTTCAATATCTGTACTGATGTTGAAAAAACTTTGAAGAAAGTTATATGGATTTTTTTTTCTAAAATTTTAATATACCTTATACTATACTAATATACCTTAAAGATAATTATTTAATAACATAAATTTCATATTTCATTATAGTCAACCAGTTCAGATTGGAGGAGCTGTTAAAAGAAGTCGGATTACGCAAGACGCAGCAGATATGGTGACATCAAAAAAATCGAGGACTGAAGAAGGAGAAGCTTCAACTTCAACTGCAGCAGAAGCTTCAACTTCAAATGCAACGTCATCACTGAGAGTTCCACCATTCACTGGTACATACGAGTCAGGTTTTCGTTAACAAGCGGTATTTTTCCAATCATTTAAAAAGTAATTTACACAAAAATAATGTATGGCAATCACATAGATCTTTACCAAATGTATCCGTTGTTGAGTCTGCTTTTGGAGAAAGAATTATCACTACATAGTATAAAATAAAGTCGCCTCTTTTTCGTGTCTGTCTGTCTGTTTGTCTGTTTGTATGCTTAAATCTTTAAAATTACGCAACGGATTTTGATGCGGTTTTTTGTAATAGGTAGAGTGATTCAAGAGGGAGGTTTTTATGTAAAAAAAATTCCCGAAATTCCCACGGGAACGGGCACAACGCGGGTAAAACCGCGGGGCGCTGCTAGTAACATTATAAAACTAACAGTAAAAACGATCCGACATCTGAAGTAGTAATTGAAACGCCTGAATTATTTTTGAATTCCATAAAAGATGAATTATTCGTTTTGATTGAACACGCTTTTTAACAGCATACTATTTTTAAGGTAAATTTCATTTTGAATGCTGACTTTGTACAGCAAACTAAAAATATTTCGAATTCATTTGACTTTCAAACTTGTAATTACATAATTTTTCGAGGAGATGACTTAGATATATTCTTTTCATGTTTATGTGACACTTTAACAAACAAAGTACCTGCTTTCGAGAGAAAAGATAGTGGATGGAGTCTTAAACAAATCAAATCTATTGATATGAATATAAATAAATTTAACCCACTGCGAGGAACTTCATATGTTGATTTACCTCATGATATTAAATTAAAAAAAGCTATAATCAATGTTAAGAATGCAGACAATTTATGTTTTAATGAACAAAATAAACTTAGGTTACTAACGGTAAACTTAGGAGGTAAGGTAAACTTAGGAGCCAGCGAGGAGGAACCGGGGAATCTCTACTACTCCGGCAACCCTCGACACAGTAAGCGCTCTCACTGCCGCTGTGCCAACGGGCCTGTAAAATGCTTCCTTAAATTTAAAAAGTATAATTTAATTAATTAAAGATTTAAAGAGTGAGATTTAGTGATTTAAAGAGTGATTTTGACATGTAATGTAAGTATGAAAAGTTACGTCAATTAGTCAAGTGTCAATTCAATGACGTTTATGAGTGCGGAAGAAAGTATTTTCTAAATAATTGTACCTAAACGGAATGGGTAATCTGATGGATTTTCATTCACTTCGTCTATAATAAAGAAGTTTATAATAAAACATTGATTGTACTCGGAAATCCTGTTTAAAAAAGTACCTACAACAATAGCCATTTTCTGCAGTGAAAAAAGAAACAGTGAAGAAATCAAAATGCTTTTAACTTTCAAGTTACAATCGCAATTATAATACTGTCAGTTAGATAACATTGTATAGTCAACTAGGTTGAGTCTCGGAGCCACTCGCTAACTATGCCAGCCTAGAAGAAACTTCTTAAAACAAGTAAATCATAACTTTGCCCGTTTTTTCTGGAACACTGACAACTTCCCAGTTTTTGCTGAATATTCCCAAGAGACTTCAGACATTGTACGTCCGCGTCACCTGAAACTTGGACCGTTATCCACCATTTTGTTTTTAAAAGAAACAGCCTTCGAAACTTGTTACCTCATTTTTAGTTTGTTAAAGATAGTAGATATCTTGTAGCTCGAAGTAGTTAAAAGTTAAGATAAAGAAAATGATGGTTAGTAACTTAATCTATACTTAAGAACTTTAAGAACGTGTATACCTACCTACTTAGTTACTTCATAATGTGAGCGGTCAACCTTTGTCCGTAGCAAGTAATATGAGTTGGCCTACAATGTCCCATTGCTGGGAAAATACCATTATACTTGACCCTTGTGACATTGACACTACAATACCTACTCATTCATTCATTACGAGTAGGTTAGTGTCCAATCCTAGTGTCTCAGATTTTAGACCGCCTAAAGGCCTCCAAAATGGTCTGACCATTGAAACAATTGGGCTTTTGAAAAAAAAAATTTTTTTGTGATAAATGGAAAGATTATATTTTAGTTTTATAACAAAACTATTTTTTTTCTTTTTTTTCGCAATAATTCAAAATTATTTCAAAATAAAAATTAATTTATTATAATTAAACCGAAGACACACCGACAACTCCCGAACAAACCCGAGCGCGTGTGACGTCATAATGTTAGTTAATGTTAATGAAAAGAGGTTCGGTTACATCGCAAACTTTTTATAAGTTTATGAAAAGAGATTCGGTTACATCGCAAACTTTTGGAGGGAAAGAGAATAAAAGGGCGGGAATCTTGATTGTAAACGCTGTACGTACTTATGGTAAAATAGCTATAACATTATGACGTCACAACTACGGTGACCAATCTTGGTGCGTTTATAGTCACGTGATTTTTATTTAAATTTCATAAATTTTTAATTGTTTATAATTAATTGAAAAAATATTATTTTTAAGTTTTTTGCATTAAATATCAATATAATAATAATAATAAAGTTTTAAAATACATTAAAAAAATCAATATATTTTTTTTTCAAAAGCCCAATTGGTACCGACTTCTAACCTAACCTACCTGCTAACGAATATGTCATAATTCACTTTGTCATACTTGTAATTAAATTTGACAAAAAAAAAGTTCTAAATTTGTATGGTTTAAGGGCCGATTGCACAGAAACTCTTAAATATGTTTAAGAAACAAAACCTGTTCGTTCAAAATTGTATTTTACCTTCCACCAAATAGAACACATTTTAAAACAAATGTCATTTGTTTTTTAAACATATCTAAGCACTAAAAAGATTTAAGATTTCTTGTGCAATTCGCTCTTAGTGTACTTTATCAATTTATAACTGACTCAATCAAAGATCCAAAATACGTACCAGGTGGGAAAGCAAAATTGATGAATTATAATCTTCAACGATTTAACATTTAATATAACAGTATTTCCGACAGTTTCCCAATCCCCTTGTGATGCAACGGACAGCGCAATCCGTTTAAACGTCGAGGCAATTTCATAAAATTATTTAAATAAGCGACTCACAATAACTATATTTTGCAATAAAATATGCTGAAAATTATTTTTACGGTCACGTATAATTAACATTGCACTAAAATCAGCATTATTTTATATTAATTTAACGAATGTTAATACACACGAACCTTATTAGGTATAAGTGTTGTTTTTATAAATAGGTTTACGTACAGACACTTTGAACTAATGTTTAACTAACCTAAAAAGTGCGAGTCGGACTCGCAGACGAAGGGTTCCGTACCATTATCTAGGTATTAAAAATTATTAGTATCGAGCAAGAAACGGTAAAAGTCACGTTTGTTGTATTTGGGAGCCCACCTTGAATATTTATTTTATTTTATTTTTAGTATTTGTTGTTATAGAGAACAATAGAAATACATCATCTGTGATAATTTCAACTGTCTAGCTATCACCGTTCTTGAGATACAGCCTGGTGACAGACGAACGGACGGACGGACGGACAGCGAAGTCTCAGTCATAGGGTCCCGTTTTTACCCTTTGGGTACGGAACCCTAAAAACGGCAATGCACCTATCACATAGGTCCTTGCGTATGTATGCCATTTAGCAAGTTCACATGACATGTAGATAGCTCATAGCACTAATTACATACAATTCAAGGATATTGTATGCAAATGTGCCAAGAAAAGTGCCTTGATAGTAAAATTCATAAGTTAAGTAATATTCGACATCCGACACAATTATCTAGACACCATTAAGCTCATCAGCATTCGAACCAAACGCATTATCAGTCCATTCCTTTAAGAACTACAACTCCATAGACAATTAGATGTAAAGATAGGTTAGACTTGTGGTTAGACTCATTAAACCCTTCTTTCAGGCGTCAGGCGTTACAGAGAAGACAAAAGAACGTGATAAAATACACAAGATGTGTGAAGCCAGTCTTCAATCTTGAAAAGGTATCCAAAAACACATCTCTAGAATGTTCCAATTCTATGGCCGGTCGAACAGCAGCTTTGTAGATCGTTAGCGAACCTATTGTTCACTACGATTCAATAAAACGTATTGAAGACTGTTTCTTTTGACAAATTCTTTACAAAGCCCCCATCTATAGTTAGGAGAGCAAACATCCTTCAAAGAATCGGATTGGATGTACAGTTTGATTGTTCAAAGACGACTATGTTGTAGGGACCTTTACTAAAACTTATTGGACTCACCGACTTACCGTTGGATTCGATCTTACGTAGGTACAATGTGAGCTCGATAGTTGGTAGACAAGTGCGGTTTTCGATTCAGTGTCGATATTAATTGAATTTGGTCCGGTTCAGGCGTGTCATTCCTTCCGACTTCTAATTATGAATCCGTTGATATCGAATACTAATGTTTATCTTGTAAGATGATATCTTTAGTGAGTTGAGAGGCGTTTACTCTGCAGTGAGACATTACGGGTAGGTACTCTTTACTTTACTAAAACATGCTAAAAGTAAAAGCCAGTTCGTGAAGGCCAACCCTAGTGTCGGAGTATTCAGACCGCCCAAAGACCTCTGACATGATCTATCGATTGAAAAACCGGGACCGACATTTGTACGTACCCTCCGAAGCACGGTAGCGCTCAGATAGAAAAACTTTTTTTAAATGTTTGTATGTTCGAGGTAATTTTAGAAATTATCAGTCCGATTTGAATAATTCTTTTTGTAATAGATAGCCACATTCAACGGGAAGGTTATAGGCTATTTTTCATCCCGAAATTCCCACGGGAACGGGCACAACGCGGGTAAAACGCGGGCGCTGCTTCTAGACATAATTTGCTCGAACCGTTTTATCTAACTTATTATATCACACAAAAATTTCTTAAATTAGGACACAACACCACAGAATGCACACTACGCACAAAATGAAAATGGCCGAGCGCATTGCCTGCGCCGCAGTGCGACAAAGCCCTACTCAATTCTGCGATTGAAATAAATCAATTCATTTTCAATAAATTACGCTAAATAAATAACTCTTTACCGATAACGAAATGTTAGTGGGCGTAAACCAATCACAAGTGTCAATATTGAATTATAACACATTACGTTTACAGGAAAAAATATGTTCCAGTCGTTTATCTTAAGTGGTGGCGATAACATATGTTTATGTTTAATATTTGTGTAAGTAGCACTTTGCTTATCAAATATTAGGTTTTTGTTCAACACATATACAATTTTTTTTAGCTTGTCGATCTTATCAATCCCTACAACGTGTTTTCTTTGATAATCTTTTATTTAATACCATATTAATTAATGTAATTAATTGCCGGATCTGATTAATTTAAATGTCCGATAAAGTCATTGAATTGAAAGATAACAAACCTTGGTTAAGTTTACTTTATTGTTGTGTGAATGTCGTTTAGAGGCCAAAATACATTTGCATGATCTCAGGGTATGATAAATAGGCGGTCAATTTAACTCGCTCTCCGAAGTACGGAAAAATCTAAGGATTGCAGTACTGCACCTGATGTGCATGAACTATGAAGTTTGATGTATTGTTCATTGAACTGTCTTATCTCAGGAACTGTTAGTCCGATTAGAAAAATCTTTTTTGTATTTGACTAGCAGCACCCCGCGGTTTTACTCGCGTTGTGCCCGGTCCCGTGGGAATTCGGGAATTTTTATCCATATAAACATTTCTCTTGAATCACTCTTTCTATTTTAAAAAACCGCGTCAAAATCCGTGCAGTAGTATTTGAGTTTATCGCGAACAGACAGACAGACGCGGTCGGGGACTTTGTTTTATAATATGTAGTGATACCAATATTCAAGAGAAAGGTTACAAAGCTATTATTCCACGGAAACAAGTACAAGTCCCTATAACACGGGTAAACCCCGGGACGCTGCGCATAGTTCAGTACAAGTTACAACATTCATGAATAAGCCCGCAACTCATTTAAGTTGATATCTCAACTCCAAAATAAAGTTACGAGCAAGCCCTTCCGTGAAATTTGTCAAACTAGCCATCACGACACTTGGACTCGGAAACTTGTTAGTTAACCCCACTTCACTTATTACGATAGCCAGTTTACAAAGTCCAAGTGTTACGTTTGAGTCTTGTTAAGACTTGGTTTAGTTATTGCTGTTCTCTTCTTAATAAAAGTAAGGAAAGAGACAGGATATAAAAATAAGCGTACCTACTCGCAAACCAAATACATATTTATGTAATTTACACGTGAAATTGAGTCAATTTGTCGGCTTCGGAAGTTTCTATCGTCATGTCGAAGGCCTTTAGGTAACACCAGGATCTAACCTAAACTAAAATACATAACAATTTCTCCTACGTATGACTTCAAACGATTTCCTCCCATTTTCTTCAATCTTATATTTAAAAGCCTTACTTCAAAAAAGCACGGCCAATCACGCTTGAAAACATACTTAATATAAAATTGCCTACAATTTAAATATACCATAAATATACCTGTACAAATTCACTCACGGTTAATTAGACCCAAACTAAGCTCTAAGCTTGTAATATGGAATCTAACTAACTGATACTACTACATATACATACACAAATACTTTATAAGAATATATAATTGACACCCAGACGTCGTCGCCAACAACTATGTCTTCACATATTGTTGACTCCGGGCGGGAATCGAACCCGCAACCCCCGACACAGTAAGCGCTCTCACTGCCACTGTGCCAACGGGCTTGTCGATTTGCAACAAACGTATTACATGCGAGAATTCAAGTGCTCTCGAGAGATTTACATCTCGTATTGTCATATTATGTGTAAGGTCCTCTGTAGAGGGTTGCCGAGTTATATGAACTCGAGTCAATGAAGGGGCGAGTACTCGGCACCGTGGCCCGTGACGGTAACTTTCGTTTCATCTCGGTCTTGCTTTTGGTGGAATATATCCGAGATTTTCAATGGATTGGAAGTAGTTTTTGTTTTGTAAGTGATATTAATGTTGTATTTAGTAATTTTTTTACAAAGTTTAGCTTGGACACTGCTTGCATGGATGAATGAATTACCGATAGTAGTAGTTTATATATAGCCGCGCCCAATTTAGAAATGTTATAACAAATAAAGAAAAAAAAAAAAAAAAAAAAAAAGGTTTTCAATCGTGATTGACAAATTAACCTCGTCATTTCAAATAAAATAATTTATTAATTTATCAATTTTACTAAATGAAACGGGTCTGTATCGCGTTAGGGTGCGTCCACATCTGGCGAATGCGCCGCGAATGTGCAGCTCGCCAGCCATGTGCGAGCTGCCCGCAAGCCGCGCGCGTGCAGTCACGGCAATGGTTTGGTGCGCCTCTTTAGTGCAACTCATGCAAGGCTCGTAAAAGGCGCGCGCCCAGCGCGCGCGCGGCCCGCGATCTGCGCGCGCTCAATTATCGCGCTTACAATTGCGCTTATTGCTTTATGGCGGTAGGCAGACGCGAGCCGCTAGCGCGCCGCCCGCGCGCCGCCCGCGCGCTGATCGCATACGGCGCTTAGGTTGCGAGCGAACTGCGCGCGAGCGGCGCAAGAGCGGCGCACGAACAAAAATGCACGCGCGCAGCTCGCGGGCAGCTCACAAACGGTTCGCGACCTGCGCATTCGCGGCATATTCGTCAGATGTGGACGCACCCTAAGATAATTAAACGTATTTACTAAAATACGTACCCGACGTTTCGAGCAGATTACACCGCTCGTGGTCACGGGATAACTGGCTGGAGAGGCGAATATTCACTGCACAATATTGTTTTTTCCAATTACCCGCACAAACTACCCGCACTTAATGTTTATCACCAAATTGTTAGTCATTAGTAAATACGTTTAATTATCTAACGCGATACAGACCCGTTTCATTTAGTATAATGAGTGCAAATCGTGTGAGTTTAAAAAGTTAATTTATCAATGTAAATTATCAATAACCAAAACTGAATGTTGAACTTTGTAGCGCTACAATTGCTACAGATGTTCCTGTTCCATGCTTCCAAAGGATATGTTTACAATTCATCAACATGTTGCTGCAACAGTGCTTAAAATTGTGTAGTTTTTTAACGTGAATAAGGTTTTTACTTTTTATCGTCAAAATTCGGGACCTTTATTCCGTGTAAACGCTCCGACCAGTGTAAGCTAAATTATACAAAGTTCGATCTTTCATGTATCGCCGGCTACTTAAACATGCTGAGTTCAGAATCACCCTCAGTTACATCTCCTAAATATCGCATAAATAAAACATATGTCCCAAATAATTTCCTCCAAGAATTGGGTCACAGAAAATTAATAATTCAATAGGGAAAAACAATACTCAAGACAACAGGGTGTTTGGAAGTAATTGCTCGCAGTCAATCGCAGACGTTCTTTTCTTGTTTTTATCGCTAACGCGTATTTGGGAGTTTCAAATATACTTTATTAGGTCAAATGCTAATGTCTGTTACTGTTTGGCGGTGAAGTGTCAGCTTTTCTTCTTGCTCTCAATTAATTCTGGAATAATATTTTATATACGCCAATAATTAACAGGACAAATTCTTTAATATTATTTAATTTAGTTATTGTATTGTACGTTTTAAGGTTTTAGAATAGGATTCACATATAGGATATGGGAGAGGCCTTTGCCCAGCATTGGGTCAGCAAAGGCTAAAATAATAAAATTCATTTAAAATCAGACCAGGAAAATTTAGTAGAGCACGTACGTTTTAGTCCAATCATAAAATTTGCAAATTTTCATCGACATGTGAGTAACTTATTAGAAGGCACGTTTCTACATACATATATGCTTCATTTTGATGACCAGACTATAAGTACTTAGCTAACACCAGACTAAAGGTAAACTCCGGAATTGCTATCTCTATTTTGAATGCCCTTCCGTTTTGAACGCTTGATGGAAATTCTAAGACACGTCTCCATCAAGAGGTCATTGACATCAAGTCGTTCTAAAACGCAGATGAAATACATGGCTACAATACACGGCTACAAACTAGACTTCTAAAGCCCACTGTCCACGGTGGCTTAGCTTCATAGACACGGTCTTAGTAGAGTATAAGCCTGTAATGTCCTCCACGAGACAGGCTGTAGTCTAGTGTGGAGACCACTGTAAATCTCGAGTATTCGTCCCTTGTACCATGTCATTTCTGTTAGTCATTTAAGCTAAGCTAAACATAAGGTATGGATGGATGTGTGTTTTTCGTAAAAAAAACTAATTTCTAATGTCCGCTGATAGGGCAAAAGCCTTTCATCTTACTGAAGATATAAGTCCAGTGAGGATTACAAGCAAACATAGACAAATGGATCTTCGTGTGCAGAGTACAACGGTGCTTCGGAGCAGAACATAGCGCACCTGCCCTCCTGCCTCTGCACTAGTACAAGCCTTTTGTTTTTGTGATCTGTGTGCACAAGTATGGAAATCATGAAGTCCACGGACGCCACCAGAAGTGTGTCTGCTTTATGTTCTTAAATCTACGTTGATTAAAGTTGGCTGATTGAAATAATATGAAGAAATGAGGATTAGGCGTTATCACCATGCTTACAATGGGTACAACGCGGGAAAACTGCACATTAAAAATATTAAAAATAAATCAGATTTAACTAAACTAACACATATTATGCAAGACCCAATCACCGCAATATGATCCGTACATTTGACAATACAGCACGTCCTGGAATATTAATTTGGTAACAAGTGAATCATCGTTGGAATCCCGCAAAGTACTCGGTAATGTGTGACCTCACCCGACGGAAATTGGACCAATCATACGAATATCAATTTATGTGCAATACTCTATTGTTTAAGTTGTACCTTTTGTAGGACGTGAGCCTACAAAAGGTTACAAGCAAACATAGACAAAAATTTGTAGGCGTAAGCCTTTTTCTACGACTAGCAAAAGACGGGTTATAGAATCACGTGAGTGCGCGAATAACAATCATCCCATCCTCAGTTGCAGTCTCAGTGATAAGCAACGTATAGCAGAGAGTTGGATGGGTGACCGTTTGTAGCATAACAATTAAGATATTCATTGAACTGTATTACTTTTGTTGAGATCCTTCAGAAGATATGTTCAATATCCAGTTAAGGATACGTTAAGTATATTTTGATTTCAAAACTCTTCAAGATCCGCAAAAAATATATTTTTAAAGCAGTTATTTGCTCAGAAGTGTGAAACAGATTAATAAAAAAAAATTATAAAGGACTACACAATATACAGACCATTTCTCATCCCAAAGCACAGTAACGGAAGTGATAAAGGTACAACGCGATTAAATATAGCAACTGAGCGTCACCAACTATATAACGTAAGTTACCTAGTTCAACACTGCCTTATTAGGTATGGTATAATAACCAATTTCGAGGCCATATATGATCACATATTGAACATTGTATCTATGATAAAATCAGGTCGAATAATAAAACAATGAGGACAACGTTCTATTACAAATTAGGATGTTATAGTTTAGTTAAAAACAAAACTTACATGTTATAAAACAAAGTGCGCCACCGCTTCTGTCTGTCCGCGATAAACTAAAAAACTACTCAACCGATTTGCATGCGGGTTTTATCGATAGATAGTGATTTACGAGGAATACTTTGGGCTAATTTTCATACCAAAATTTGCACCAAAACGAGTACAATACAAGTAAAACCGCAAGGTGCTGCTGGTAAATCATTTGAAGTTACACAAGATTTTCCAAGAGGTTTTATTATAAGGATGTGCTAAGTTGCCGTAGCGACGCGGTTTACAGAGAATGTTTAATTTAGCGCTATGCCTTCAGATATTAAATTCATGCGTTAAACCAAAAATATTATGAATATTTGCCTCATAATTGTCTAATTTACAGCCTGAATACCTAAGTGGAATACGTGTTATTTAAAACCTTCAAATTAGTGTAAGTACTAGGTAATAATTTTGAGATCAAAACTGTATAATTATGAATCAATTTTAATTTAAAACCACCATTTTTTATACACAACTTACGGAATCTAAACTTGTTTCCAAGATTATTATTTATTTGAACGGGAACTTACGTACGCGGAGGTTACTGTTGAGTTGTCCCTCAACACGTTTCGGTCGCGTACGGTGACCTTCATCAGGAGGTGGGTGAAGTACGTAAGTTCCCGTTCAAATAAATAATAATGTCATTAACGTACGTTTCAATTAATAGTAAAATTGTTTCCAAGATGTTTCTTTAAATCCGTGAAAAAAATACAGAACAAGTAGATACGTCTGAAAAAATTAGACAATAATATTCGGAAAGCCTTGTCACTTAACATCAACGAACGAATGAATGAAAATAGCACTCTAAGGGCGAGTGACGTCAAAATTTAATAAGATGTCAATCACACTTGAAGAATTATTTCCCGCGTTTAGAGTGAAATGTTACGTGTCAAAACGTCTTAGTTCTAATGGCCCTGGAGGTTTGAAGTTATCGTCAGAACTATCAATGTCTATCGTGATTCTATCTGACTTGGTAATAAAGTAATAACATGGAGTAATAAAGAAGGACCTTGAACTGCAAACAGTGATAATTTATTTCTTGCTCCATCTCTACGTATTTTCCTTGTCTGCGGTAAATAGACTATAACTCTATGGCATAAATCAAATCAATCGCCGTTTTTTATGTTACATTTTTAAATAAAGAATTAATGAATGAACGCAATAATGTTGAATTTATTTATTTTTTATTTATTTTTATTTTCAGCCTGACTTGTCCCACTGCAGGGCAAAGGCCTCCCTACCCTCTTTCCACCTTTCTCTATTGAGTGCTAGACTGGGCCAATCCTTCGTGAAGGTGTCGAGCTCGTCTCGCCATCGCCTCCTTGGTCTGCCGCGACGTCGTTTCCGATCTTGTGGGACCCACTGAGTGGTGATTTTGGCCCACCAATCATCCGACATGCGGCAGACGTGTCCCGCCCAGTTATACTTTAGACTTGCTGCCTTTTGGGTCACGTCCGCAATTTGGGTTCGAGAGCGCAGTATGGTGTTTCTAACCCGATCGCTCAGCTTAATGCCGAGAATACTGCGCTCCATAGCCCGCTGGCAGACCTCCAGGTCGGACCGCTGACGTTCAGTCAAAGACCAAGTTTGCGCTCCGTATGTTAAGATGGGGAGGATGCACATGTCCATGAGTCTGCGTTTGAGGGATAGTGGCAAGTTTCCCTTCATAAGATCTTTCATTGACCAATAGCTCTTCCAGGCGTTTTCGATCCGGCGCGCAATTTCTGCATCTTGCCTCGCCTGGAAAGAGACTATTTGGCCTAAATACACATACTCATGGACATATTCAACCTCATCACCATCGACGTAGATTCTACGTCTCGCGCTGTTGGTCATTAACTTGGTCTTTGACCTATTCATCTTGAGTCCGGCCTCGAGGCACGCCTTGCGTAGGTCTTCCAGCATTTGACCCAATTCCTCCGCTGAAGAAGCGAAAAGTATGACGTCGTCTGCAAATCGGAGGTTTGTTAATCTTTTTCCTCCGACGAGAATACCTTTCTCTCTCCATTTTGCAGCTAAGGATCTAAATAATGTCTCTAATGTGGCTGTAAACAGTTTCGGCGACAGCGGGTCTCCCTGCTTGACTCCTTTCTCGATCGGGAAGGATGGCCCGGTTGTGTTTATGTTTATTGCGGCTGTACTTTTGTGGTATATAATTTTTAATAAGTGGATGTATGTGGGATGGATATTTTGCTCTTTTAGCGCAGTGAATATGAAATTATGAAATAAACTATCGAATGCCTTGGTAAAATCAACGAATGCTAGATAAAGTGGTATTTTGAATTCTATGTGTTTTTCTATGATTTGATTAGCTGAGTGTAAGTGATCTGTGGTAGAAAGACCTTTCCGGAAGCCTGCTTGTTCGGGCGGTTGGTTGCTATCAAGCAGATCTGATATTCGGGCTTCAATTATTTTAATAAATAGTTTGTAGAGGTGTGAAACAAGGTTGATTGGTCTGTAATTTTCTATATTTGATTTGTCACCTTTCTTGTGTAGGAGAAATGAGAATAATGTTGGAGTGGCAGAACAGTTTGGGTAATTGGCCGGTGTGTAAAAATTTAAGTTGAATTTATAGACTATTTTTTTTTCTTTTGTGTTCTTGTTTCTGTTACACACTTCTTTTATGTCAAAACTCATTCCAAATAGTCTAGACTGACTAAAAAGTTTGAATACGATCTCAAAACAGTAGACAGTAGTTAGAGTTAAAACAAACAATTCGTGACGTTTTCATTACTCGTGTGCGCTCTCGATCGAGCTCAAGGCCAAATTCTAACAAATATTTAACTAACAGCTAAATTTTTCAAAGAATTGCACAATAAAGGTAATTGGTTAGTGTTAACACGTAAACAATACAAAAAACTAAGTGTACAGTACTGGCCAATTTAATTGGCATATGTAATGCTTTGGGCATCAAAACTAGGAAATGAAATGGAATTAGAAGGAAGCTCTTTTGCAATACCTTGGGTTTCTAATAATTTCAGACTTACATAGTTTGAATGTTACCCTTTGTATGTCATAGTATTTTCAAAATACAATATGTCCGCCGCATTCTTTGTTCTTAATTAGGATCCATCTATTTATTACTAAGACTGATTTAGGGAATGGGGTCCACGTTGTCTTACTTTCGATGTAACTAAAATCCATTTTTTTAAGTTCTTAGAACATATGAACTAGAAAGTAAAAACAGTAATCTGGTAACAATCGTCTAACTAAAAAAATAATTGAGTGTGTTCTACAAATCGAAAAACACCCATATTCTTAGGTTCAAACTAAGAAGAAGAAGAAGGTTCAATCAAGCATGAATGGTTCTCTACTCAACCACTTCTACTACCACAGTCTTCTTTCTACCAACTGAAATGCCGATCACTGTAAAAATATTTAATGTTTAGCTGTCATAACCGTTACAATACCTTTGTTATGTAAACTAATAGCCAGACCGCATGCAATAACTTTTGTAATTGTGTGTATGTATTTTTACCAAAATTTTCTTTCTTGGTAAAGAAAACTTTTATTTCCATAAGCATAATCTTAATATTACTATTAAGTATGTACTAGTTTCTTAGGTTTAAGGGAATAATACGCATTTTGAAGTGAAACTAAGTTTACGGATACACTTCGCTTTTATTTTACATTTTTATCTGACGTTTCGGCTCCTTTACAGGAACCGTGGTCGTTGCAGAAAGTGTTGTTTGATGGATTCGCATTAAATTTTACCCTAAAGTTCTTACTTATATCATACTAGCAGCGCCCTGCGGTTTTACCCGCGTTGTGCCCGTTCCCGTGGGAATTTCGGGAATTTTTTTACATAAAAACCTTCCTCTTGAATCACTCTACCACGCATCAAAATCCGTTGCGTAATTTTAAAGATTTAAGCATACAGACAAACAAACAGACAAAAGTAGCGACTTTGTTTTATACTATGTAGTGAAGTAAGTTCGTGTGGGACACCAGGGTTGGCCACTAAGTAAATTCGAGTAGATGTTAATGCTTCCGGCCTCCGACATAGTTTAACGATTGAACCAACCGGGACCGACAGTATTTTCACAAACCAATAATAACTACTATACCCCGGTCGGAGTGGACCCCAAGGGGGCCCGCAGGACTCTCGGCTCTGGCTTGCCTTCGCCGGCCGGCCAGAGGGGGGTCGTTAGAGGCACAGTCGATTTTGGCTGTGTGATCCGGAGGTGGAAGTGTTAAAGGGCATAACGCCGCGAGTAACGTTTAGAGAAAGCGCAGCACACCTCTCTACTCCCCCGAGTCGCCCACACCGATGTCGCCCTCTTGCCGTCTTTACGTCGGCTGTTTTGGGGGGCCCATCTAGTGGGCGGCGAGCCACGGCCTGCCGCCGATAACTTGTTCTCTACTTGTTATGGGAGGTGCCGACTTCTTTGCAATATCCCATTTCCAGTCCCTCCAACCTTCATTTCCATAGCCGTCTTGTTCTTTCATTTTTACTTACAATAGTCCCTACTTCTGCAGGTACACATTCCCGGACATGTTGTACTGATGTGGTCGGGAGTGTGTCCCTGCAGTTGTAATCATATAACATTATACATCTCCAAAGGGCCTCTACGAGTTGGATCTGTATCCCCTCGCATGCCTCTCAAAAAGACCGGGCTTGTCCCGTGAGTCCGAGGAGAAACACTACTATACCAAAATTACTGTAGTCACCGAAATTTGAGCTCAATCCCTGCACATTTCTTGCTTGATAAACTACTTTAATTTCCGCGATCATACAATAATCTAGGTACAAAAAAACGCTAAGTCTAAATAAATATAAACACAGAACTGAATTACAAACCCATATTTAATAAGTAAATAAATATCCGACGTTAAACATTGATTTCTTGTAGGTTAATCTTTCAAAGACGTATAGATACATGCTGTATATTGTAAAGCTTGCTAAACATAGCAGTAGAACTGAACAAACTTTGTATTTCCAGCCTGCCATGCATAGGGAGGACAAACTAGTACCACTTCTCTCTTCGGTAATAAGGAAATATTCTTCGTTTAAGTACGAAAGGGATAACTGTAAATAATAAAAAAATATTAAATATCTTGAAGAATACACTTAATAGAGCAGAAGGCATGTCTCGTCGGCCTTTGGATAGTCGGCTAAGTTTATAACCGACTTAAAAAAAGGAGGAGGTTCTCAATTCGGATGTTTGTATAAAAAAAAATCTATCGCTTCCCAGAAGTTGTTGACATTAAGAGAGCTGACTCTCAGCCTTAGCTTAGAAAACTAGATATTTTAGTTTTCATATCATTTTAGATTTTTTTTGACCGATTTCATAATAAAAATGTAGGTTGATGTCATATTTTCGTTTAAAAAGTTAGATTCCCATATCTTAATTTCTTCGTAATTCCCATAACTCTGATATCAGGTTTTATTTTGATATCAGTGTAGATTTTATAAACATCGATCCCTTTTAAAAAGAAAACGGCACATTACATGTCAGAATGCCCACATTCCTTTCATAATGTACTCAGTAGTTTTACAAATATGGAGTAATAATAAGGCTTGGTTGCACCATCTTACTTTAACAATAACAAACATCGAAACTTCAGTTAAAGTATCGGTTAGGCCTAAAATTAGTTGCACCATTTGACAAATACATAGTTAAATGACGTCATAACTTTAACTGTAACTGTAACCGCTCACTTTTCGCTGGTTAGTGCTATTGTTATTGTCAAATTATCCGTCAAATTGTCAAACGCGTTGAATATAACCTACAGACATCATGTCCTTGCTCCAAGAGATACTCGCGGAAACCAGTTCGGAAGACGAATGTGATGATCTTGTCAGTGTAAATAGAAAAAGAAAAGTGTACCTACCTAGACCCGATCGTTTTTCCATATGGGACGACGAATGTTTCTTGGCCAGATTTCGAGTCTCTAAAAAAGTAGCTTGGTGGCTGACTTTACGATTGCACCGCTGGTTAGAGCATCCTACGATGAAGTAAGTTTCCTTATATCTAGCACAGTTGTAGACAGATACTATTTACTTAGTTATTTAGTGACTGCCATGAGAGAGGTAAATTTACGGTAGGTACCTAGGTAGTAAGTACCTATTTTAGTTCCTAGGTGCTACCTATGGGCATTTGTTGCCATATTTTTGAAATGCTCTCTTATTATATGGCAGTGATATTATATGTTACTATCGCAATCTCTTTGTTATACCTATATCTTTATTTTTCAGAAATAAAGCAGTGACTCCAGCACAGCAAGTACTCATCGCACTAGAATACTATGCCTGTGGTTCATTCCAAAGATGCGTTGGCGATACAGCTGGTGTTCATAAGTCGACAGTATCACGCATAATATATAGGGTGAGCCGGGCAATTGCTAACATGAGAGCAGAGTGGATTTCCATGCCACAGACCATTGAGGAGATGGAGAGGACTGCGACAGAATTTTATCATTTAAGCGGTTTTCCAAAAGTAATCGGAGCAATTGATTGCACTCATATACCGATAAAGTCTCCAGGTGGCCCAGATGCAGAAAATTATAGAAATAGAAAATTGACTTTTTCTATGAATGTACAAGTTATCTGCAATGCTAAAATGTACATCACAAATATTGTTGCACGTTGGCCTGGCAGCAGCCATGACAGCCATATATTCAACTCCAGTGTCATCAAGGGCAGACTGGAAGATGGCGAATTTAGTGGATACTGGTTGGTTGGTGACAAAGGCTATGCAGTAAAGCCATACTTGCTAACACCTCTGCGTGATCCTGTTACTGATGGAGAGAAGTTATACAATGAGAGTCAAATCCGTACGAGAAATGTAGTAGAAAGGGTGTTTGGATGTTGGAAAAGAAGATTTCCTGCCCTATCTATGAAAATAAGAACTCACCTAGAAAGAGTTCAGCCCATCATAGTAGCTACTGCTGTACTGTATAATATTATGCAAAACATATCGGGATCCTATGCCACCATTGGTGCCAAATATGAATCAGGACAGTGATGAATCATCTAATGAGGAAGAAAATATAGTCTATACAGTGGCTAGGAATGATGATCTTAACAGGTCACAATTAATTAATATTTATTTCAATAGGCTACATCAATAAGTATTAACAATAAAAAAAATTGAATATAAAGTATTTATTTTTTTAAATTATAACAAATCCGATTCACGCACTTTCCTTCTGCTTCGAACTAACGCCGTCAGTCTTTTTGCAAAATAAAATATTTTTATATTTTGTTAAAAGTGTTTGAAGCCTGTCCAATTCCATTTTGGTAAAGTTTACACTTCTTTCCCTGAAACAATAAAATATAGTTTAAGCAAAGGCGTAACAAGAATAATGAGAATATTCATCGTACGTAAAATTGTTCAACCAAAAAATAACACGCGCTATAGAATAGACAAAGCAATAAATAGGTACTTACTTTGTTTGAATATTTGCAAGAAAACTGTTTTCCATTTTTTTATTTTCTCCAGCTCACCAGAATCCGAAAGAGTATAAATTAGAAAATTAGGAATATTTTTAAGCTTCCTTGAAAAATTTATTTGTTTTTTGTTTGTATGTAACAGACACCGAACTGACATCAACATCGAAATGAAGTGACAAGTGACTCTAATGACAGCGCTAGAAACGAGTTTTTACGGTTTTATTTAGTATTGTCATATTTAAAAATGTTACCCGCATCGAATTTGGGTTAAATCACGCCTCATTTGACTTGTAACACTATTAACTTTAACAAAGCTAATGAATTCGCTGGTGCAACACATTTTGCTCTAACCGTTTAAGTCAGCGTTACTGTTAGTGTTAAATTTGACACAAACCTTTACTTTAACTTCTTCTATGGTGCAACTCAGCCTAAGAGGCCTAGGTACATCTAACAACTTATCTAAATATCAAATTCTACTGTACTAGAACTAAATAACCAAATGCGTAGGTAATCAAATTATGACCTTGAAACTATACAACTAAAGTAGATATTTGCCTGCCTACTACTAACTGTGTATGACAGAATCATCTCGTTGTGCAAAATGGACATTTTGGAAAAGTTACGTAACAGCCATTTGGCCTTGTTTCTCGCTTGGTAGGCTTAAATGCTGCATACACACTGAATTGTCGCATCGTTGGGCTAAAATGCTGCCCTAAATACGCAGTAACTGCATTATTCAACTCTTTTTAAAAACAATAAACGGTAGTTACATGTATGTAACAAACATTTTAAACAAAGAATATTGTATAACCGTAAATTGTAAACAATTTATAAAAAATTGTCGCTCACGAAAAGGTATTTAAAACATTTATAATTGTTTTGTTTAGGTGTTCAATTGTAAACTAAATGTACTTATGCCCGAATACTCAAACACGATAGGTACAGGCAGCACTCAATCCATACAATTTTGTCAATGAGTTGTCAAATGTATGAAAGTAAGCAAGTAGTAGTATGACTAACCGATGTCAGTTCATTGCGATTGTTAAGCAACGTGCAGCTCGACACCTACTTGGATGGGTGGCCGATAGTGGCATTTCTATCTGAGCGCTACCGTGCTTCTGAGGGCACGTTAAGCAGTCGGTCCCGGTTGTTTCAATCGTTAGACCATGTCGGAGGCCTTTAGGCGGTCTAAAAACTCCGACACCAGGGTTGGCACTAATCTACTCGAAATTAATGAATGAGTCCTAATTTGAGTGGCCAGCCCTCGTGTCGGAGTTTTAAAATCGAGTAGAGATTGTCCAAGCTGAAATGACACGCCCCACCTCCGCATTTACGCACACTAGCAAATTTTAAATATGGACGCAATACACATAAACATGCAATTATAATTGGTCGTTCAGTTGCCGTACTCGCCGTACTCGCTAAGAAGTGCAATTCTCGGATTTGTTGTCCAACTAGTTTAGTTGATCGTGAACGCGCGAGAGGAGAGGACGTCTTGTTTCATACAAAGTGACGGCGCTGCTCCATAGAGCGAGCGTTTTCGGATTTATCACCCGACTAGTCGGCCGACATGTGCACATAGAAATCAATAATTGGCGCTCCCACACAGATGAAGTGCCGCTATTAATATTTACACTCACACATCTAAATAAAGTAATTAAGTAGTGGGGCGCGTCATTTCAGCTTAGACAATCTCTACCTAAGTAGTAATAGATTGAGTACTTAGGTATTTTGCGGTTAGTCACATAGTTCGAAATTCGAAACCGTCATGGATGGATTATTAATGCTTCGTCACTGGTAGGTGTTTGATGCAGATTTGTCTGTGCTCTTCCTACGTTCTTTCGTAAAGAGAATCTAGAGTATAGAGAGTTTAGAGTATAGAGAATCCAGAGTATAGAGATTCTAGAGTATAGAGAGTCTAGTCTAGAGCCTCGTCTGAAAGGTCTAATTTGGAACATACCTTCTATTACCTTATCAACAATATTTATTTAATTCAATTAGGTTCTGTATGAGGTCTTCCGATTTCGATTGATATCATGTATTTCGTGAAATAATTAAAATAACTAACCGCACCGGTTTTCTCCGGATTTTAACAACTATAGGTTCTCACGGGAATTTCTAAATAAAAATTGTATCCAAATCCGTTAAGTAGTTTGTTCTTGAAACAGTAACAAACACATACATCCTCACAAACATTCGCATTTTGTATTCATAACTAACAGCGTCCCGCGGTTTTACCCGCGTAGTGTCCATTCCCGTGGGAATTCCGGAAAAAATAGCCTAAGTATAACCTTCCCATTGAATGTGGCTATCCATTACAAAAATTATTAATCGAATCGGACTGATAATTCCCGAGACTAGACCGAATATACAAAGAAACTAAATTAAAAAAATTATCTCTATAGTTTTCGTATAGGCTAGCTTTTGAGTCCCCCCTGATATCACGCAAGGGATCTCGGTGTATACCTTCAAATTGCGATAACAATTGGATAATTCGCACGTAACTCGTGCAACGTGTGAATTTATCACAAAATGATCTTAAATTGTGACCCATTTAAATAAAGACATCCTCAAGCCTGTACTGTGTGGAGGTCAATTCAATTTGTGCTGTAGAATTCTCCTAGCAACTTGTCGGTATATATTTAGAGTACTGTCTGAAGGCATGGGTGGTGATTATGCCTATTGTCCTCACTGTACTGATCTTGTGGAAATACAGGCATTTGCCCAGCAGTGGAACATTACAAACACTTTTCCTACTACTTTTTCCTTCTTTTACTCCTTTAACTGTTCCTATTTTGAATCAGTTATATATGCATGATTTTGAGGAAGAAGTCTTAAACCTGATGAAGTTAGGTTTTATCAAGGGAAACATCTGGACTAAGATAATTTTGGATACCCCTACTCAGAATTAAAATCTACTACTTAGATAATCTCTGGTATGTGAGGTAGGATTAAATATTTATTTTGTATTATTTACTACTGTATAGAAAGCCATTTTTCATTCTTTAAAATTCTTAAACACAATAGTCTTCATAACTATCAATTTGATTTATCTAAGCTATCCTGTGTCTGTTAACCACAAATATGATAACAGAAAAATATTTTTTATAGAAATTCTCAAATAGTTTAAAAAACCACTGCTAATAGTAACTACTATGTAGGTACTAGGTAGTGAATATATTACAATATTGACCTAGATTTTAGATATATGTACATATCAATGTTACATAAAGAACATGTGTTTAAATAAACCAGACACTTCAATCAAACATCACTCAGTATTTAATTATAATTTTAATGAATTTTTAAAATAATCAACTCTACCCCACAGCTTTATTTACATTGTACCCGTGGGAATTTCGGGATAAAATCTAGCCCTACTCATGAATGGAGTAATCAAAATTTTCTAAACTGACTGGTAATATCCAATTTATTTGTTGAAACATCATAATGAATAAAACAATGATATTATCATCGTAATGACTAATACCTTTATCATTTTAGTATACCTACATAAATGTTATAAATAATTACTATAATGTAGATTTGTAAATATGTTTTATAGGACCCAATCTATGTTAAAAAGCATGCATTTTCAAAAGGTTACTGAGAACATTTTACATATACCCTTTTATCTTTTCAAATGGTTACTGATGAAATATTATATTAAATACTAGCAGCGCCCCGCGGTTTTACCCGCGTTGTGCCCGTTCCCGTGGGAATTTCGGGATTTTTTTTACATAAAAACCTTCCTCTTGAATCACTCTACCTATTACAAAAAACTGCATCAAAATCCGTTGCGTAATTTTAAAGATTTAAGCATACAGACAAACAAACAGACAAAAGTAGCGACTTTGTTTTATACTATGTAGTGATTATACTGTTTTATCTTTAACTACACTATAGGTTGGAAACCCTTATCTCCACTCCACCAATGGCACAAACCATAAGAAAAGGGATGTTCTAAAGTTTTTTTTTCAAAGATAGTAGACCGAAGTACATAATACAAACAAGATAAGACCACAATTACCTCGGTAAGGTATTTGCCGCTACAGTCGTTTTATCTATGGTAAATATTTAGTTACACATGTCATATGAAAATGTTTTACTACTATTTACAGACCTAGTTATCTACTTCAATCATTTTTATTTAACTAGAATATTTTAATGTCAGTAAATTGAATGAAGTCAGTTTTTATCATTAATATGTATACCTATTAAATATAACTATAAGAGCCTGATTGATGTTTTTTGGTAAATAAACTTTTTATATAAATATTTTGATGTGAAAGTAAAATTTATGGACTGTTTGGTAATTAATATACATTAATAAACAGATCTTATTCACAGTTTAGTAGACCCTAACTCAGCTATAAAGTTTTTATCACGGAAACTAACTTGGTACTCATAAGAATTAGGTACTTGTTTGCTGCATTATAAAGTATTACTTACTTATCAATGCATTAAATGAATATAAATCTCTATTAGCACCAAGACCTCGCATAAAACATTGGTATTAAATGTATCAATTACTTTTAATGGAGGGAATCAATCAAAGCATCATAACTTTATTGCACTGAAACTCTAAAACATCTACATAAGGTTTGCAAACTCATCACGTACGTATGTTTTTAATAAATTACTAGATTTACATTCTAACATAAATAAACTGCTGCGATACAATTTCTAATAATAGAAACAGGTTTAAACACTTACATCTTGGGAAGATTACAAAGAATTCTAAGATAAATCTGCTAAAATGAAAGTCGATTATTATATTCCATACCTTTTAGACAGACGACGAAGAGTTTGTAAGAAGCTTACGCCAAAAAACGGTGTGTATCACCACATAAACAGGTCTGATCAAGTAAAAACACAACTGGTATGCAAATTTCACATTCGCGCACTGATTTTACAGTATGCAGCTGTCAATAAAACTACACGCACGGCCTAACGTAACTTAATGCTCAGTAAGATAACGATAATCATGTGAAAGTGCGAAAATAATAATTATTTTAGCGGATGGAGAGTCTCACTGGATCACCATCTGCCGCAAACCGCACTCACTTCTCAACTGACGTTTTGTTTCATTAAAAAAATGACAACTTAAAGTCATTGTCTTATTTGACAGATGACAGAACAAAGTAGAGTTGTCAGTTAATAAAATTATTTATCGTAGTGGGGTGATTTAAGAAACAATGGTTATTTTGTTTGTACTGATTTACATTAATGGGTACCTATTAACTGAGTTGTTTATATTCTTATTCATCCATGCATCGTCTTTAAGAGTAAAATATGTTTTATTATTTCAGAACTGTATTTCTTTAAAAATTAATATTTTTTTGAATATTGTATTCACTCCCTTTATTTGATTCTAATTTCCTATCATACCATTAAACAATATAATAATATATTATGTATACTAAAAAAGTTGAGGAACGGGTAGCTTGTTGTTTATTCTGGCACTACTGAAAGATGCGTTCCGGTTTACAAAATAAAGTGACACATATTTGTACCGCACTTAAATATTTATTTAATAATATTTCTTTTATGACATAGTTTCATTATTGGGATTAATATCCATAATTATGTGTGAGTAATACTTTCTTAAGTAATAGGCGGTTACAAGATATTTAACTGTGGTTAAACCATCTGCTTTAAATCTCTCCGTGGCAGTTCGAAGTAGGCGGAACCTAAAAATTAAGGGAAAATATTAGGTAAACGGGGTAAACGTTATAATTTAAAAGCCTTTTTCAATCTTTACAATAGAAGTCCCATATTCTCTAAGAGATAATCGTAGACAAACCAAGGCACCTTATTACCTGTTATTGTTCATGTGATGCGGGTAGTTACTCAAACATTGATAAACTCCGATAGTTTTATTTAGTTTAGACACTTTTATCCCTGATGCTTTTAACCTGAAATGAATTATGATAATTTAGTAAAGATTTTCGTAGTGTGGTATTGCGGTACCATGTGGAGATTCTTCGTGAAGATACAGGTTACTGCAGAAATGAACCCTTTTGAGGAATGTATAGGTAGTACTTAAAATAGGTTCTATAAGTACGTACTTATAGGTTCTACCTTTATTTTAGTTTCATCGTTTAGGGGGGCATACATAAGCCCCTCGGCGTAGTATGACTATGCGATTTTGGATCGTCGACTGAAAGTGGCGTTACTATTTGAGCGCTACCGTGCTTCATAGAGCCGGTCCCGGCTGCGATCTAAAAACTTCAACCAGGGTTGGGCAAACTACTCGACTATAAATGAATATGAATGAATGACGTACAGACCGAAATGAATGAATGACGTACACACCTCCAAAACAAATCGTTGTCCTCACCACCAGAGCCCCAATAAAGGTTGGAAAAGCCGTTAACTTTCTCAAAGTGCTGCAGAGGCATGGCAGTCACTCCTCCGAACAGCTTGTTTGGGTTACTTCTGCTTTTGATACAAAATACTATGCGAGTTAGTAAGTAAAACCGTAGAAGACATTGTCTTTAGTTGCAAAATATGCCATACATAATTACTTTGCATTTTAAAGGCGGATTGCTCAAGAACTCTTAAATCTATATACCTAAATAAGTATAACTATGAAACAAAAGCTGTTCGTTCAAAATTGTATTTTATTTCGCAGCAAATAGAACACAATTTAAAACGAACGTCATTTGTTTTTAAACATATTTAGGTCCTGAATTAATTTAAAGGCCGATTTACATCAGGCGAGCGAATGCTGAACAGATTTAAGAGCATTATTTCGTTGTTCTATTGCGTTCTTTGAATATTCTAAAAATGCTTGCTGGCTTGATGTAAACGGCACTACAGCGTGCGAACAGTTGCTTAAAGCGTTCTTGCGTGTTCTGACGTGCTCGCTCCCAGGAGCGGTCTCTTCAAAGCGTTCTAGTGTTTCTGTGTGTTTTAGTGTGCGTGTGTGTTGTTGTATTCTTGCTCGTTGATATTTTGGTTTTAAGAAGAAGAAGAAGAAGAAGATATTTTGGTGTAAACTCTGAAAATGAGCAGTCGCTTACACTAAAAGATCAAGAAAGAATGCTCTTGTTCTAGCTCTAGCTCTTTGTTCGTTTAGTTTAAATGCACCTTTAGAGTTCTCGTGCAATTCGCGCAAGAATCGTAAGACTCACTTAGGTCATATCTCTTACTTTTTATTCTCCCCAATAACAGTGGTACTCAAATGCCTGGGCACTGGTGGACATCCGTAGGGTATCCTGTCATCAGTCGGCAGCAGGTCCATGTCGTGAAAGATCACGCAGTCCCAGGACCCCAGCTTCATCAGCTCTAGGAAACCAGCGTTGAGGAGCTTACCTCTGTTTCGAGGAATTCGTCCTAAAAGGTAAATGAAGACAAGCCGCCTTATTACGGTCTATAACTAAGAGACTGTTAGAGACAGTGTTTTGTCTCTTAAAAATAGCGTGTGTCAGAAAGGGACAAACACATTTGATAGCTAAAATATCTAACTATATAAATAAAAATGAATTGCTGTTCGTTAGTCTGCTTAAAACTCGAGAACGGCTGAACCGATTTGGCTAATTTTGGTCTTGAAATATTCATGAAAGTCCAGGGAAGGTTTAAACGGTAAGCAGTGAGGAAAAAAATGCAGGTGAAACCGCAGGGCACAGCTAGTTGTTAATAAATATTTATGAATAAGCCCTAAGATACGCGTAGATCAGAAGAACTGACCTTCAAATACTTCGAAGCACTGTAGAACAGCTACGAGTACTATCGACCAGTAACCAAATATTCTTCGTAATAAATTATTTTTGCGCCGACCCGACATCTAGATGTGTATTGTTGATCGAAGGGGGTCGCACTTCATAAAAATGTTATTAGTTAAGTAAAGACGTTTTCTACTATATAAAAATAAGTCGGGTTTTCCTCCCTGACGCTATAACTCCAGAACGCACGAACCGATTTCCACGGTCTTGCATTCGTTGGAAAGGTCTCGGGCTCCGTGAGGTTTATAGGGAATAAAAATCTCATTATTCCCACGGGAACGGGGGCGCTGCGGGTGAAACTGCGGGGCACAGCTAGTCTCTTTATAAAATTAGTATAGATGAAAATAAGAGTTAATAGACGAAAGCAATACTGTATTTGGGGAGCATCCCGCTGGTGTTGTAGGGCCTTATTCAAAATCGCTAAATGGTTTGTCCCATTCCAACATACGCTATTTTCTAAAGAGCAAAAGAGACAAGACACTTTTAAACAGTGTTTTAGTTATAGAGTATCATCACTACATAGTTTAAAACAAAGTCGCTACTTTTGTCTGTTTGTTTGTCTGTATGCTTAAATCTTTAAAATTACGCAACGGATTTTGATGCGGTTTTTTGTAATAGGTAGAATGATTCAAGAGGAAGGTTTTTATGTAAAAAAGTTCCCGAAATCCCACGGGAACGGGCACAACGCGGGTATTAAGAATAAGGCGGGTAATCTTTGGATGATCTTACTACCCCCATGATACAAACATGCCGCGATGTAAAGCATTTTGTTCAGCTTTTTTGCGCTGCCTGTACTTAGGCACTGAAAATAGTGATTAAGTCTAAAAATAATATTTACCGGACTGTTCAACAATAATTAACCTGTAATCCAACTTCTGCTTTATTATAAATGGATGAATATTTCTCAGGAATAGGTTAATCGTCTTTTTTCTGTTTCTGTAAATGAAAATAACGTCATAAGTAAGTGATGTAAGTTGACAAGCGCACGTGAGAGTGCTTACTGTATCGGTTGCGGATTCGATTCCCACCCGGAGTCAACAATATGTGTAGACATAGTTGCTGGTGACGAGGTCTGGGTGTTAATCGTAGAAAGTATTGTGTACTTATGTATTAATATAAGTTAGTTAGATTCCATAATACAGCTAAGAGCTTAGTTTATCTCTAATTAACCGTGTTTTATATAAAAAACACATTTATTGCCATAATTTGTCACAAGAAAAAAAAATCTATTACAAAATTACAAATAAAAATACAGCTAAAAAAGATGTCTTAGGTGATGCTATACAGAAGCCGGGACTTGTACTTATTATTCTGTGCCTCGGTACAGCGCTGGTTTTCAGGTTACTCGCTGCTCTGGCAGGCTAATGGACTCACAAATAAAGGTACTCTAGGATACTCTCTACAAATCCTAACTAATATTATAAATGCGAAATAAGTATAAACTAGCAGCGCCCCGCGGTTTCACCCGTGTTGTACCCGTTCCCGCAAGAATTTCGCGATAAAAAGTAGCCTATGTCCTTGCTCCGGCTCTAACTGTGTCCCAAATTTCATTCAAATCGGTTCAGTAGTTTTGGCGTGAAAGTGTAACAGACAGACAGACAGAGTTACTTTCACATTTATAATATTAGTTAGGATCATTCTTACTGAAGATATCAGTACAGTGAGGAGGATTAGGTGTAATCACCACGCTTGCCCAATGCGGGTTGGTGATCTCAAAGAGAGCACATGCGGTTAGACCTCTTACCTAAAAGGTACTATAATTCCGACGGTGTATCTGGCCTTGCACTGAGACGGCGAGTAGTGTCCGCCCATCATTTGAATGTTCAGCTGTTTTAACGAGTAATTTATCTTTACTTTGTGGTCGTGAGATGATTCTGGAACAAAAAAAACTTGAGAGGTGTCAAGGGACACCCGGATGGAACGAAGTTTATTTATTATCAACAAAAATAATCGTCGCGACACTACAATGTTCAATGCGAAATAGAAAGACGAAACGAAAATATCTAGCTTGCTTTCTATAAGAGAGAGAGATCTCTCTCGCGCATGTTTCTCTGTCTGTCTCTCTCGCGCATGTTTCTCTGTCTTTCTCTCTCTGGCGTGCGCAAGTTTCTCTGGCCTAAAAAATGTCGTTACCATTTTTTCCGTCTAGCCCCCTTTCGCAACGCGCGATAAGGAACTTCGTTTCAATAATTGTAAAATTATCTAGAAGACCACGTAAGACCATGTCAAAGGGCTTTTTAGGTTGTCTAAACCAGACTAATTGGTAATGTAGCCTATAGCACAATATGAATGAACTTATTACTTTTGATATAAATACGTTTCTACTTAATCTAACAAAATATGGATAAATTGATGGTCAATGAATGAAAAAAATTAAGTCATATAAATTAATATTTTTTTAACCATATTTATAACCCTTAACCCTTGTTGTTATATTGTGTGTTGTGTTACTGTCAGGCTGCAGCCAATTAGAACTATCTGTCGCGTGCTGCTGTCAGGTGGCACTGGCAGCCAATCAGAGGCTTGGTGCCGCAACCACATTGCCGCTACTACATTGCAGCTCACAGATTGCAGCTCACGACGAACTCGCAGCTTAAATGATTCCTTAGTATTTGACGAAGTTGAAACTAGCATAAACTTTAGAACTTACCATTTTGAGTATGCGTGATTACACATATTGGTAGTTCTGCATTCACTGAAAATAAAATTAAAAATCGTAATTGAACCTTTTACACTAAACCACCAATTATATTAAAAGACTAGCAGTCATCCCATCCGCGGTTTTACCCGCGTTGTGCCCGTTCCCGTAGGAATTTCTAAATGAAAAAGGCCTATTACCTCCCCATTGAATGTGGCTTCATTCGAAAATAATTATTCAAATCGAATTCGGAATCTTAGGTACCTATAGGAACAGTGATGAAATTGACAATTGTAGTTTTATGGGTCAAAATTTTAAGTTTGGAAGCGTGACTGCAGCTATTCGATAGAGTGATTTTATGCTATTCTTTAATGCAGTTTTGTAAGGTGACCTTCTTCTTAAACTTAAGAGCTGGGCTCTTGTCGCTACGCGCGGTGTTTCTTTGCTCTGTGAACCTAGTTACCTACTTAACTTAAAAACAATATTCTGCGTAGACTTACTGACAACATCGCGCGAGGTTGAAGACTCTATCTCAAAAGTCTCCATTGTTGGTGCAAGACTCAACGAATTATTTGAAACGTGAAACATCGATATCTTCTCTGCAAGAAAAGTACAGAAATATTATATTACTTATCCTAAATATATGTACTTGAAATAATGAAATATTTATTTGCTAAAAACATGTGTACGTAGTTGGTAAAATATGTAAGGGTAGTTTCAACATATTTGGCCTTACCCCACTGAGTTTCTTGTTAGTTCTTCTCAGTAGGTGGCGCGATGCGAACTAACGTAAACTTGATTTTAAGCTGACGATTATAAATGATTGTAATGATCTGAATAAAGACATTTTGAATTTTTTGAATCTTAGTTAGGCATGCAAATATAGTTTGAGAATATTAACAACTTTAAAATCTATTACATACAGGTTTGACTAATTCAGGTGTGACACTTATGATGATTGCTTATTTCACTTGGAAATTATACAACGTGCAACTCAGTCTCTTTTTATCTGAGCGCTACCATCTGTGACCATACTTCCGAGGGCACGTTAATTTATCGGTTCCGTTATATCAATGAGTACCTGTGACTATTCGTATTCCATCTCTCGACGATATAAATTTCTCCATATAAGGTGTCCTCCGTACGTGGTTATTTTTGAAGTAAAACCAGTAGAATATAGTCGGTACGAGGAGGAGCGCTAAAATGTTGATCTTCTTATCGGCTGCTGTGGCTCGGCGCGATCTTAGTGGCCTATCCACGCAGTCGCTGAAGGTTTTATCTTCGTCTAAAGGGAATTAGGCGGAGTATGATTATTTATTTAACAATAGAGCATTATAAGTACACTAGCTGTGCCCGCGGTTTTACCCGCCTTGTACCCGTTCCAGAAGCAATTTTGGGATAAAAAATAGCCTATAAATATCCCGTTGAATGTGGCTATCTATTACACAAATAATTATTCAGATCGGATTGGTTAGTAGTTTCTGAGCGCGTTCTAACAAACATAAAAACAAACTCTTCAGTTATTTATACATTACATTAATACTTATATATGTTGTACAGAAGGTTCTTCAGATTTTACGACTTAGATAGTACTAGCTGCGCCCCGCAGTTTCACCCGCGTTAAACTTTCCGCGAGAATTTCGGAATAAAATGTGTCCCATGTAGTATTCTGATACTGTTTGTATTTATGTAGGTATGTATCAATGTTTGTTACTCTTTCACGCAAAAACGACTGGACGGATTTGGATGAAACTTTACAGTAATATAGGTTATACATCAGAATAACACATGGGATACATTTTATCCCGAAATTCCTGCGGGAACCGATACAACGTGGGTGAAACCGCGGGGCGCGGCTAGTATATAAATAAACTTGGACAGTTCTAATAAAGATTACCTAACACATAAAATAGGAGTAGTTATGTAACTATAGTAAGTACCACTTTCCTAAGTACTTCAATACACAAAACAAACCGTACTCACGGTCCAGTTTCTGATAATACTTCTTATTCCTCCTCTCTGACTTGCACCAAAGAAACGACATATTAAACACACAGCCTCAACAGAATGACTCCAGATATAGAGAGATGCCGCGAAAGAAAACAAACTGATTACGTCTCACAAATACCTTACATTTTGATTAAAATGAATGTGAATTGTTCGGAAGCTTGTGTAACTAACATTGAGGTAGATATTTGAAGTATTGCGGTGAACCGGCCAAGTGCAAGTCGGACTCGCGCACGGAGGGATCCGTACTTTAAAAACCGGCCAAGTGAGAGTCGGACTCGCGCACGGAGGGTTCCATACTTTAAAAAACGGCAAAAAATAACGTTTATTGTATGGGAGCCTTGCTTCAATATTTGTTTTATTTTATTTTTATTTGTTGTTATAGCGGCAATAAATATATCATCAGCATCACCTATCACCGTTCTTGAGATATAGCCTGGTGACGGACGGACGGACGGACGGACAGCGAAGTCGCAGTAATAGGGTAATTCTCCCTTACCCAACATTAAAACGGTGGTCTCCATCCTGAAAATCTTTTAATCTATTCTTTTAAAAAGCATAAACTATTATTACTTTTGTTTTGAATGTGCGAGCCATATAAACAAATTCTTGTCGCAAGTAAAAGTTAAGTATACTAATACCCTAAGAGCCCGTGAACCCCAGACCTTCGTTATTTTATAAAAGCTGAAAGTTTGTCAGCGCATGCTCCCAACACAGGTAAGAACGATGGACGATTATGAAGTTTGGGTTACCGTGGCTTTGGCAGGTAAACGGTACTAAAGGTGTGTTAAATACCGATCTAAATTCATCAAATAATAAAGTGTGATTTGTGTGACATGACATATGTCATTTGAAAGCTCTTGAAGAGTTGTACAAGTCACCCTTTGACGGTGATATCGAAATCGACGGCCAACTTGATGTTTTCGACCATTGAAGATTGGAGTTGACCTATGCTATGGACGCTGATCCTAATGCTCAAAAGTGACATGACCTATGTCATTTGAAAGCTCTTGACAAGTTGTACAAGTCACCCTTTGACGGTGATATCGAAATCGACGGCCAACTTGGTGTTTTCAACCATTGAAGATTGGAGTTGACCTATGCTATGGACGCTGATCCTAATGCTCAACAGTGACATGACCTATGTCATTTAAAAGCTCTTGTCAAGTTGTACAAGTCACCCTTTGACGGTGTCATCGAAATCGACGGCCAACTTGGTGTTTTCGACCACCGAAGATTGGAGTTGGCCTATGCCATGGACGCTGATCCTAATGCTCAACAGTGACATGCATGACCTATGTCATTTGAAAGCTCTTGAGGAGTTGTACAAGTCACCCTTTGACGGTGATATCGAAATCGATGGCCAACTTGGTGTTTTCGACCATTGACCTTTAGTACCGTTTACCTGCCAAAGCCACGGTAACCCAAACTTCATAATAGTTCATCGTTCTTACCTGTGTTGGGAGCATGCGCTGACAAACTTTCAGCTTTTATAAAATAACGAAGGTCTGGGGTTCACGGGCTCTAGGTCTATAAGATATTAGGTATTTAAGTATTGTTTGTCAAAACGAAACGCAGCCGGTACGTTAATTATCTGTAATAAGTACTTCGATCAACAATATACAACTAGATATCGGGTCACGTACAAAATCAAAGCTAAATACTGTCCGCGTGGATGACGTGTGACAGCATATTTTGTTTATCTACACTAATGTTGTAACATTCTACTTATGTTTCCAATACTTTCCAATACTTATAATTACTACTGTTATAGCGCAGGCAACTAAAACACTCAATTTAAGCAATTGCACATGATGTTATAATATCCACATCGGTATCGTAAAATCTCATTATAACATCATTATAACGCGACCAATTAACCTGGCGAGCCTTATGTCAAAATCCTCATACTAGTTGTATAAAATTTTGATATTAGGCTGGCTTTTGAAAACAGTTGGGTTATACGTGAAAACTTCGTCGAAACTACATACACAAAACTCTTTGGTAAGATCTCGCTCGCTCCTGATTGGCCCTACGCGCAGCTGCGCTCTCATTGGTTAGATTTTAATGGCGGCAAGTTCACTGTGACAATACACGTACGCGTGAAAAACTATTGTCAGCTTTTACTCTTGTTGTTTGATTAATTGCATTAGTGAAGATAAAGTAGTGTATGCAACTGCATATAACACGGGTATTAAAACACTCGTTACTATTATGAAACTCGCTGCGCTCGTTTCATAAACTCACACTCGTGTTTTAATACCCTTCCTTATATGACAGTTGCATAAACTACTATTACTACCGAACTGAAAAAAGAGTTTTAAAACAGTTCGAAGTTCAACCTAACTACAACCATGACACCTAGCAATAAAGTAGCAAATCTTATGAATAACATAAGTGACAATAAAGGTTCGAGCACATTATGCCGGGCCGCAGCGTGTCGGGGCGGAGCGCAAAAATCCGCTCAAATCGCTTTAATACAATTTGTATAGAATTATCGCACACTGTGCCGGGCCGCAGCGGCTCGCATTAATGCGAGACGGATTCTCGTCCGTGCGATGCGGCCCGTCCCGCCCCGCTGCGCCCCGTCAACAGTGTGCTATAGCTAGCGGATTGGTGCGCACGCGCGCACGTGTTTATTTGAAGAAAGTTCTTCGTCAGAGCTATCCATAACGTACAGTTGCATGCAAATTCTGGCAGTACACTGAACTCAAAATCCGTCAATGCACTGTGACCCGGCCCGTCACTAATGTGCTAGGTAAACATTTTGCGCTGCGCTGCGGCCCGGTCCGCCCCGCTGCGGCCCGGCATAATGTGCTCGAACCTTAACGCCTCACTTTTCAAATGAGGCGTTATTCACCGAGACGTATTTTTTGTGCCGACCCGACATCTAGTTGTGCATTGTTGATCGAAGAATAAGTACGACAAAGTGCTACCCAGTGGAATCCCAGGCGGTCTGAATTATGTAAGTACTACAATAAGCCCGGTTTATTTGTTATTCAACAATTAGGAACACAAAGAGAGTAACTATCTAGTGTTCCTAATAAACAATTCACACAATAGTCGCAGGTAACGTACGTAACATCATAAACGTTCATCTTTGCTTAGGGTAGGTAAACAATATTTTTTTTGTAGTACTTATATAAATAAACTAAGTAAACCCATTGTAAAGTAACAATGTACCTCTTACCTAATATGAAGTACTAGCCGCGCTCCGCGGTTTCGCCCACGTTGTAGTCGTTCCCGCGGGAATTTCGGGATAAAATGTATCCCATGTGTTATTCTGATGTATAACGTATGTTACTGTAAAGTTTCATCCAAATCCATTCAGAAATTTTTGCGTGAAAGAGGAACAAACCTCGCAAACTTTCGCATTTATAATATTAAAGCAGGACTTTCCATGGAGACACCTAATACCTACCAAAACAAACATCCATAAATGACGTACTCTTTTAAACTTAAAGCATACAAAGTATGTCAATCGCGTATGATATAATCGTAACTACTACCAGAATCCATGGACCAAATGCAGAATTTATGATGGTCTATATATTTTATTACCTAACCTACAGCAAAGCACTAAATCTAATCCCGCCCCTAACTAAACTTCGCTTCAAAACCGTTTAGTAATCCTGAAATCCTATATCCCAGTGCCAACTTCTGTGCTATACTGAAACTTATTAACAGCAATGCTTGCTAGCTTAAATTGCTTTGTCTGACTTTAGAGAAAAGCGTTTTTCCGATTGCCCCGGAATGAATTCCAGACATTTAGAGCTGAAACACAACGCTGAAAACTAGCTTTAGGAAACAGAGAATTTTCAACAGAACAGAGAAATGTCGAGTATTGTATGCGCGTTGCACACCCCGTGTGACTCCCTAATAATGGGGCTTAGTTGCACGTTTTACAGTCGTATTCAATTACATGTTATTGTTTGGAGAATACTTAATTGTGTTTCGTTGTTTTGTACTCTTTAATAACTTATGATATTTCTGTTATTTGTTTCAATTACGTGTGTATGTGTATTCCTACTTAAGTTGATTACAACTTTTAATAGGAACAAGGATTACCTTTAATAGGATTAGGCAACTTATGGAATGCAAACAGTTAAATAAACACATGGCTAGTGATCTGATTTTCCGCCAAAAAAACCGTAGAAGTAAGTAGTAGAAATGCAATAATTCTTTATTTAAAAACAACCTATTAATTTTTAACAAAACATTTAAGGAACACGAACGCATACTTTACCAACCTCTTCGGCTATATTCAGACTTTGGAACTTCTTGACTTTATGCAGTAGTTTGCAGATGACGGGGTCAGAGACAAACTTGCTCACGTAGATGTCTCCTTCATCAGTGTCTACTCCCAGCCGCTTCATGACTGCTTCGACTTGTTCAATATATGGAGTAGGCTTGTCTTCAGGTAGGAGTAGAAAGTGCCATGGAAGACATATTTTGAGAACCGTCCAAATGCTCGACTGACTGACGGCGTACGCTACATTTGGATCAATCACTGGTTCCGGTTTGACGACTTCTTTAACCGGTTCTGGAGGAGGAGGCTCCTCAACCACCTCGATTTCGTCCTCACAAGGCTTACAGATGAACGTCTGCTTGACATCCGTCTCGGACTGAACCAGCTTTGGTTTACTGGCATCATTGGTCTTCTTAGTAACGCCTCGCGCACTCTGCGTTTCATTCTTTGATCCCTTAGCTGGGGCGCCTTTCCCTTTACCTTTTCCCTTTCCTTTGACGTCTAAAGCAGGCTCTGAATACTGCAACTCAGTAAGGGTAGTGCCCACACATATATCAATAACATTTGTAATGACTTTGTCCAAGAATAATTTTGTACAAGCGTGAGCGCACGCCAAACACTCATCTTTATACTTCTTGTCCCTGATCAGTTTGCACACGACTTCCTCGCATTCTTCATACACATAACATACCTTCTTCCCGACTGCCATGGCCAGTGCGGAGGCAAATCCTTCAATGGGGTTGATACTCTTACAAAAAGCCAGAAGGAACGCCGAGTAGTTCATCAAATCTTCACTCACTTCGAAAAGTTCGAACAGAAAATGTTTTATCAAGGACAGTCTTAACTGTGCGTATTTGTCTGCACGGTCAAAGTCATCATCGAACCAGAAAGGCTCACTCAAGAAGTCATCTCGACTAATAAGTTCTGTACAACCAGGATCACAGCATCTGAACCTTTTACGGATTTGTAACAATTCTTCTACGGTAGGAAATCTAATATTGAGACCATAAATAAGAAATTCCCTCCAATCAACGTACGCTGTTTCTCCAAATATGAGATATACCAGTTTTGGTATTTGCTCGGGATCTATGCTACGCCAAATTTCTGGAAAGACGGGACCTTCACAACTTTCCTTAGCAAAGAAGAGGAAGTCTTGTAACAAATAAATGAAAGACTGTTGTAACGCGAGTCCCGTGGGTGCAACGATTTTGAGTTGCGTTCGGAGTCTCGCCAGCTGAATGACTTTGAACTCGAACTCATTATCTAGTTCAGTTACTTCGTCAGGTTCCTGAGGTGGTTCCGGAGGTGCAAATTGTAAGAGATTGGGATCTATGACGAAGGTATCATGTTCCAATATAAGAGTTTCCGAAACTCTTCTACCACCCTCTACAGCCATCTGCAAATACTTGCACAGACGGTCAACTGATTGTATCTCGTTGATATAATACGAATCGATGTAGTCCTGAACATCTTTAAATGTTTTGTAAATAAAATCGTTGAACAGTTTCATGTCTATGTAGCATTTGTATTGTAGAGCTAGCATTCGGAGGTTAGCCCTGAACATTTCTCCATTTATGCCCATTGTCCATTCTTCAATACATTTCAGAGCGTTCTCTTTAAATATATCTTCTTGATTAACTACGTCTTCTTCGGATGTAATTTCTTCTTTCCTCTTCGTTGTAGGATTAGCTTTAGCTACTTCTGTATATTCTCTACTAATGAGTGAACGATAGCTGTCGTTACTCTCTTTAATATACTTCAGGGCTGTTTTCACGTTATTTTCTATGATCATGTTAAAAGGGTTGTTACTGAAATCGATATAGATATTCTTTATCTGTAAATCTTGGAATGCAAGTCTCAGCTGTCTGAATTGTTTGTCTTCGCCACCTTTTTTGCTGCCTGAAGTTTCGTCAGATTCTCGGAAGATTTTTTGTAAATCTTTGGAAGTTGCTCTCTCATTTGGGGGCATTTTCTTGATTTGTGCGAAATAGAAATCATGGAACATTTGCATTGTTAGATAGTATCTGGAAACATAAAATATTGCTTATTTTGAATTGAAATACGTCGGCCCCTTTACAGGAACCGTGGGCACAGATGACTTCTGTAAAGGGGCAGAAACGTCAGATAAAACTGTAAAATAAAAGCGAAGTGGATCCGTAAACGGAGTTTCAATTCAAATGAGAAGTGTTCGCTTAGACTTAAGAAACCAGTATAATATATAACTTAGTTATTATTTTACCTATTTAATAAAAAACAAGTAAAAGTTATATCATCCTATACTAGTTACCTAGAAAACTACTTCCTTACTACTTGACAGCCGGAATAAAAACTATGATTTATTGTGAGTACCTGTTGAGCTCAGTTTGCATGCAGGATATGTAAGTGTTGACCATCGTGGTGAGCTCCTCCATCGCCCAGTTGTCACAGATCAGATTATGCCTCTGTTGTTCAGCGAACAACTTCCTTTCATCGCAAATATTATTCAATTTATTCTGCAACTCCTTCACTCGACAATGCCACTCGTTCTTAGTTATATTAATATCCCGCCAGTCATTTTCAAAATCGTTGTACTCCTTCTGAAACCGGCTGACCAAATCCTGCTTTTGAGAAGGCATCGTAATAATCTGTTCCATCTTATCTTTGATGAATCTGGTGTAAGGAACGAGGCAGTTCATTTGCAATCTTTTTGAGAAGAATAACTGCTGCATATCATTGATATGAAGTTTTTCTATCTCTTCCCAGCAAGTGGCTAGTGCTACTCCAATAATTTCTGAGATGGGTATACTACCATATACCCATGTTTCTTCGCCGGCCAGCACTTGCTCTTCTATACTGAGTGATTTATGAGATACGTGTTCTTCGCCAATTTCTTCGAGGACAGGCAATATTTCCTCAGTCATCTCATCGAACACATCAGGTTCCTTAACCACCTCCATCTCACTGGTTGAACTCTTACTTCCCTTTGACGATCGCCGCAACCGATCTTTCGACTTTAATACATTTTCAGAAGGCTTTATAATTTTTGACTTGGTTCTCTTATCATCGGATGATGGAAAATCTAAGTTACTCAAAACATTAGGACCAAACAAGTGATCGGATGATTTGACAGGCATCAGATCACCAATTATGTATTTACAAAGCTGCGATAGAAAATCTTTCTCAATGACTTCGTAATACATGCTGTAGTTAAGTCCTAGAGCGGCATAAAATCTGTCAATCAATTCGGAGTTTTCTTCGGTAAGGTCCCATATAATAAGCTCTTCGAGAATATCTTCAGTTTCTTTGAGATGTATGTACGATGTAAAATAACTAACGAATGGTTTTTCTAGTATCTTCTTGTGTGGGTCGTTCACAAGTTTAGAGACTCTAATGTCTTTGTATATATCTTTCACCTTCTTCCGATGTTTCGCTATGCTTTCCTCTAAATAAATCTCATCTCTGTCGTCAAGATTTTCCTCATCGGGAGGTGATGTTCCTGTGAAGATTTCTTCTAATATTTGTGCCTCTCTATACGAGTTTGGGTAATTTATTATAACAAATCCGTCGATGTCCTGTTGATCCTTTATGTATTCTACAATGATGGAAGCCAGTAGGTAATCAGCCAATGAATCACCGAAGCTTAAGGCTTCGTAGGCATACCTGCCTAGTTCAGCAGCAGTTGATAGAACTATCTCCTCTTCGGGAAGGGTCTTAGGAGTTTGAGTTTGCTTTGTATTCGGGGGTGGCAACCCTAAAGCCATTAGTTCACTGTTTTTATTCAATAAATCTTCCTCAGTCTTCATTTGCTTAAGAAGCTCCTTTTGATCTTCATCAGGAGTTGCATTTATAAATTTGTCAAAATTAAGCTCGATATCCGCACAACCAATCATTTCTGCTTTGAAACTTTTCAAGCAGAAATTGATAGCTGTTTCTAGTCTGACAACGAATATTTTGCGCGCATTTAGCAATATTTGCATCGATACTGTAATGGATTTGTCGGGGATTCCGCGAACACATACTTTGGCTGAGAAGTTCGGAAGGTCTGCAGGCTCGCGAACAGGTGGATATGGGTATTTTATCTCTAGCAAAGTGTAAACAACGTGTCCCAAAACGCGGTTACCTAAATACTCATATTTTCTTTCTTCTGACTCTGGATCGTAATTAGGAATTAACAAATCTAAGGTCCAGGGATAAGAATAATTATGGTATATCATGAATTCACTGTCATTCAGCGCTTCTTGGCGATCTAACTCCAGTCTTACTATTTCTTCTTCCTCAGGATCAACCTCCTCCTCACAGCTGTGTTCTTTGAGAACATCCTCCAAAGGCTCTAATATTTGGAAAACAGGTTGTTTTTTGAAATACAAAGTTTTCCATTCATTAATGAAATGGTCTGGTATATCGACATCTTCGCCAAGAAGACGCCGAAAATGAGCATATTTGGTGGCGTAATCAACAATAGATAGCGTTGTCTCGTAACAGATTTCGTAATAGTGTTGGCGCTTTCTCTTCATCTTTTCTGCGTATAGATTTTTGTGTAATGTCTTCTGTCTCTCTCTCTCAAAATCTATTTCTACAACTTCCAGTTGTATCTGATCTTTAATGTTATCCAAGAACTGATTGAACTGATGGTCTCTCTGTTCTGAAAACTGTATTTCACCCTCAAGTCTGTTTTGCATAACGTTTCGTGCCTGTTGTTTCGTTTCCATAATTTGGGTGCATATCTGTTTCTCAAATTGTGATAACTTCATTACTTTCTTGGCCAGTTCAGAATCTACGTTACTTTCTTCCTCGCCTATTGACATATCCCAGAGAGAACTAACGAGATCGTTTCGTATTTGCGTTTGAAACTCCTCTGAATCCTTTCTGTTATTCATCTTTACATGAAGATATTCCATATAATTTTTCGCCCATTCTGTATCTACCAGAGTCTTTTTTCTTTCGTTAGCTTGTTCCTCCAACTCCAGTAATTGTTCATAAGTGTAATTCCGGATGCTGCACGGGTGTCGCAGAGCAAATTTTTCCAATTCTTTTTGCTCTCTCAGGGGCAATTTTTTTGGATCTGATTTATAATGCATTCTAGGAAGCCTGGATTCTTCGATTTTTTCCATCATTTTTCCATATTTGTGGCGAACATAGTCGTATGTGTCTTGTACTTGTTTAGCTTTTTTCCGTTGCCATTCTATGTATAACTTTTCATTAAGCAAAGGCCTGGAGAGGTCGTCCACAACTGGTTCGGGCTCTTGTTCAACTAAGTCCACATTAAATCTATGGCCAATTTTCTCTACCAACTTGGAAACCATCTTCCTTTCCCTCTTGATAAAGTCAGTCCTGTCTTTCTTATCAAGATGAAGGAATAACTGATAAAACAACCGGAGTAAAGTGGAACCCTTCCCTTCCATAATGTTTGTCAAGTCCGAGTCGCTCAAGTTGATATCTAACTCGCCGAGCCATACTGTAAGATATCTCCAGTTGGTCTTTATGTCTTCCCTGGCAAAGCTAGATCTTATTAGGAATTGTTGCTCATCGTTAATCACATCGTAACTCAAGAGGATGCAAGATATAATGTGACCGTTTTTCATCATATCCCCGAATTCCTCTGCCTCCCATTTTATGGGACGTTGCAATCTTTCTGTGAGCCATTCTTTTAAAATTTCGGCCATAACGTTGTTTGAATTATTGATATTATGAAATAGATGAATTTGTAAATAAATAAAATTGACACATTTTCAACTCAAACGTTTTGAGTGACGTTGAATCAAAAATACCAATAGCATTGTTTTAGAGATTTAAAAAATCCACGTCCCCTTTTGTGTTTTAATCAAGGATAGTATGGTGCACCACACATACCGCCGGCGGCCGGCTTGCAGTCTGCCTTGCCGCTAACTTTGCCATCAGGTAAGCGGGAAAGCATATAAAAGTCGGCCTGCGCCATTATGTTTTATTATACTTTGAATTAATAAATAATTTTAATTTGAAAAATATTAGATATTTTAAAATTCGAAATAAATTCAAGGTCCGCTCATTGAATAAATATAAAAAACATTTACTTTGGTTGTTACTCGTAGTAGGGTAGGTTCCAACAATCTACGAGTACATATGTACTTGTTATAGTTAATTGAGTCCACAAACAAACACCTTACTTCAATACGTCGCTGAAAAGACTTGTTACTATTTTGTATTTCCTGATTCGTGTCACTTAATTTTACTGGCTACACTTTTGTTGTCATTCAATCTTCGATATTTCGTACATCTATTTTATTAGAACTCATTCATTCTGCATTCATTCACACGATATTATGACTTTTTGTGGTGTTTATTTTCATTGTTCCGATAAAATACTTAGGTAATTCTTAACAATATACTGAGATTTGTTTCATTATGAAATGCAATGAATTCGAAAATATTGTTTGTTATCAAATCTATGTGATTTAGTCGGAAGTTCAGTGGAATCGACGACAACGTTAATCGGTTAATTGCGTTGTTTACAGAATCCTCGCCACATGAACTTGAACAATTTGGATAAAGCACTGCACGATCTCGGCATGCTTAGTGCTATTACAGAAGCGCGTCGCGAATATTTGCGAGAGACAAAAACAAACTTTAGCGTGATGCGATTTAACACGCGCTACGTGTCGAACGTGACGGTCGGATATTGTATGAAAAGGGCGACAAATAAAAACAGACTGTGTCCGTATGTGTTGCCGATTCGACATAGAACTAAGAGTGAAAACTCGGACGCGATCGGTTGTGATGTGAACGACGGCGGGGCCGAAATAAAGAGCAGTATGGTGGAGCCGTCCACGAGCGGCTACTTCCGGGAGTGCTACCCCGCGAAGCGCTGCCAGTCGCTGGAGAACCTCAACCTGTCCACCGAGAGCGCGCCCAGCGCCGAGATCTCCCCGGAGATGGACCGGGTCTCCACGCAGATACAAAAGCTGCAAGTAGATGAATGACACGGCCGGCGGGGCAGTCTCCACCTCACCTTGTGATGATAACACGTTTCTAATAGAGCAGTGAGCGGGGTAGCGCATAGAAGTAGTATTCATGTGATCTAATGGATGTTATTAACATATTTTTCAGTGTATTTAAGTGACTATAAAAGATAGAATTTGAATGTAAATGTTCCTAGTTCAATTGGTGTATTATTAATTTTGCATGTTTAATTCTGTTGTCGAGTCAATGCAATGCAGCTGATTGTGTTTAACATATTCGAAAGCAAATAATTGCTCAAAAGTATTTTGGGAATGAAATTTTTGATGTAATGGTAAATGTACTTGTACCTTGATTTAGATAAATAATTTTAATGAATGCCACAGAGTTGTTAGCTGTGAGAATTGAATGATTTCAATGGTTACCTAAATTAAAACTTATTAATAAGTGTTGAGAACAAATTAATTTTTGTTTTGTCTAAGTCACAGATGCACAATTAGTGTTAATTATCTTGCAATTACTTTGTGTAATTTCTATTAAGAATTTTATATTTATTAAAAATGTATTACAAAATAAGGATAAATGAAGCCCAACAACAAAAGACTGTGAAGATCTCAATTCATAAATTATTTGAATATTATTGAACAATCTTTTGGTAACAATTGTACCCACTATTGCTTTGTGACTTAGAAATAGATACTTATGTTTGTTAACATGTTTTGTTATTTTGTTCATAATAATTTAATAACAAATATTTGAAATAAATATTGCTTTGATTAAATACATCATGTTTTCTTTCGCTATAAACAAATAAAATATGATATAAATCCAATCTTTCTTAGTGTAGGGCCACATCTGCGGAACGTACGGCGCCGAACCTTCCGCTAAATACGCTCGTAGTGTATTTCAAGTTATCTATGACACATCAGTACGCGGCGTAATTTCGACTGATGTGTCATAGAGCGGAAGGTTCGGCGCCGTACGTTCCGCAGATGTGGCCCTACACTTATTTAGGACATTGGAACTTAGTGTTTAAAAACACATCTGAATATGGTTTACCCTTTATTTATTGTACCCATTTTCAAACAAATTGTTTTAATTCTACCTTCATTTAAGAAATAGCATTTCAAATTATTCAAAGAACCTTGACACAAAATAAAATATATAACTAAAAAGTACGTAAGTAGTGAATAACAACAATAAAAATCAACATCGGATGTAACTTAAAATTCATTTATTTGCATTCAATGAGTAACACTTATTTTTTATGTAACAAAAAATGTTGTAAATATTGCATTCAATGATTACTGATTATAAGATAGGAATTACAGCGCTTTCACTTTGAGTTGCTTCATTTTGGGTGTTTTGCGTTTCTGTTGACGTTTCTGTTCTTTCAGCTCCCAGCGGCGTTGCTTCTCAGGATCATCTTCCTACAATAAAACAATACAATATGTTCATGGTTTCTTGGTTATGAAGCAAAGCACATATGATTTGACTAAGTGCTTCGCAGTTTTACCCAAAATGCCCGTTCCCGTGGGAATTTCGAGATGAAAAATAACCTATAACCTTCCCGTTGAATATGGCTATCTATTACAAAAAGAATTATTCAAATCGGATTGATAGGTTATGGGATTAATGCGTTCAAACTAACAAAATAAACTCTTCAGCTTTATTATCTAATATATAAAATTCTCGTGTCACAGTTTTCGTTGCCATACTCCTCCGAAACGGCTTGACCGATTTTGATGACATTTTGTGTACATATCGGGTAGGTCTGAGAATCGGCCAACATCTATTTTTCATCCCGAAATTCCCGCGGGAACGGGTACCGTGGTTGAACTCCTCTGAAACGGCTCGACCGATTCTCATGAAATTTTGTGCACATATCGGGTAGGCCTGAGAATCGGACAACATCTATTTTTCATCCCGAAATTCCCGCGGGAACGGGTACAACGCGGGTGAAACCGCGGGCGCAGCTAGTATTAGTATAGATGTAAGTATTTATGGATAGTTATCAACATTAATCAAAATTATTACACAATTTTTAGAGTAATATGCTATGTGTGTTTTTATGAATACAAATATGTGTATATTACCTATATACTTAATCATAACACAGTCTCTTATCGACAAGCAATTATTGCAACCTAACCATTTCTAATTCAGTATGAACATTATAGTAATAAAACCTACTACTTATTTATCATCAAAACGAATGATTTATTTATATATTATCGTAATGTTTGAAGATACATAAACCTCACTTTAATTGAAGATTTGATAAATTTTTGATAACGATATTTCAAACAAAGATAACTCTATCTAATAATCTTTAGTAATTTCATTTCATTCCTCCTGACACTAACTAAACCTTTTTTCCTCTTTAAAAGGATTGCCTTTGGTTCAAATGTAAAGCCCCATTTGAACTAAAGATAATCCTTAGACAAATTAGTTTGGATTTAGTATGGGTTGTACCAAACTGTAGGCCAGAAACATAGTTTAGTTAAAGAAATATCTGTTAAATACAATGCGTAGTTTCATCACTTATATGACAGTCTATTAAAGTTATCCGGGTTGCCAGCAGAAAGCCACGCTTTATCATTTTCTTACGTCAACGTTAACTGGTTCGTGACCGTAAGCCAAAGCAGGGTTGCTTTGGCTAAAATCTTTAAAATAATTTATGTAACAAATATTTTACCGCCAAAATCCGTTCCTTCTCCTGTTTTCTCTTCTCCTCTCTCCTCTGCGCCGCCTGTTCCTGTCTCGCCGCGTGAGCCCCGCGGAGCCACGCTTCGGCTACCTTCTGGCGACGTTTCTCACATTTGGCTAAAGCCTGGAATTACGTTCACATTTTATAGAGATATTATCATGTACTGTTATATTCAGTGAGGTTGAGGAAACCCGCGGTTTAGTTAGTTCCACACTTATTGACCCATCTTTTCGTTTTTATCTTCAAAACAGAGAGGTTAATATAGTTGGTGCAGGCATGTACCATCTTAATTTGTCCATGAAGGCAGTGTCCGCAATAGCACGACCACGTCATTAGAAATTATAGATATTGATCTTTAGTAAAGTAAAAGTAAAGTATGAGCCTGTAATGTCCCACTGTTGGGCATAGGCCTCGCATCTCACTGAAGATATCAGTACAGTGAGGAGGATGAGGCGTAATCACCACGCCTGCCTAATGCGGGTTGGTGATCTCAAACTCGAGCCATGTTTGAAAAGTAGGAAACATGTTATTGCTCGACCCGGGAATTGAACCTGGGACCTCAGTCTTGGCAGGCAAGTGCACATACCACTAGACCACCGAGGCGTTATTGATCTTTAGAATATCTTAAAAATTTAAACCTTTTTATGCGAGAGATGCGATTATTTTCAGTTTACTTGTGATTTCTAACACACACACTTAACTAAATTATTGGTTTGGCTCTTGTGCTTGTGAAAAAAGAATACATCTGTAGTGTAATGTTATACGGACCTCCTTACTAAGCCGCAGCCTCTTGATCTTATCCAGCAGATGGAAGATGAGCAGCAGAAGTGGCCGCACCTCGTCGCCGCCGCCGTCGCCGCTCAGCGCCAGGCTCACTAGCATCACTTTCTCAGTCTCGGGTGGCTTGGTTGCTACTGTTTCTCTATGGATAAAGATTTATCGTAAGTTGATATTGTATTGGAATTTTAAAGGTAGTCTTTCTTTGTTTAGAGAACATTTTAAACTTGTCATATTAATGTTTTGCGTTACCCATTCCCGTAAAAATTTTGGGATGAAACAGCCTTTTTTAAATAATTAATTTTAAGATGAAAAACCTTTCTGAATGACTGTCTATCTGTGATATCAGTACAGTGAGGAGGATTAGGTATAGGTTTTGTGAGGATGGATGTATGTAAGTTTGTTACTCTTTCACGCAAAAACTACTGAACGAATTTGGATGAAACTTTACAGTAATATAGATTATACATCAGAATAACACTTGAGATATATTTCATCCCGAAATTCCCGCAGGAACGGGTACAACGGGGGTGAAACCGCGGGGCGGGGATAGTTAAATGTAAGAATAAACCCAAAATACTCACTCCATCTGCTTCGGCCCGGAGTATCTATCCGAGATGTGTATGTACTGTATGTGTTGATGGTACTGCTGTATGGCCGCACAGACCCGCGAGTCGAGTATACCAGCCGTCGCCTCCGCGCACTCCGACATTACAGACATGGAGGTAGGAAGACCGTGCTTGTCGCCCGCGCGCCGCTCCGGGCAGAATACACTCTGTGGAGAGGAATGAGTGAATGATAAGTAGAGTTAAAGGACAAATGAGTGAATGATAAGAGTGAAGGAAGAAATGAGCAAATGATAATTAGTGTTTTATGAGACTACTCCTACTTATCTCTACATTTCTTCTGATTTTTTTACTAAAGGGAACGATATAACAAAATAATACGAATATATGGAATAATTCAGCTTTTAGTACGTATGTGTGCAACAGAAGATAATAGAGATACAAGTTAATATTTTTGCACTTTCGAAGTCAAACCAATTTTTTTAAGGTTCTGGAACACAGATCATAAACATAGTAAACGGACATGACAGGACCTGCTTTTTCAACGAAATAAGTGAAAAAACGTATTTCACTTTAATTTTATCTCTTGGCTCGATATCGATGATATAATTTACAGTAATTTTATTAAAGTGGCGACTTCACAGGTCCTATATTATTAATTATTTATTTATTTATGTGGTGTACAATAAAATACTTATCTATCTATCTATATTAGTAGTAAGTATTAGCCTGTAATGTCCCAATGCTGGGCAAAGGCCTCTCATCTCACTGAAGATATCAGTACAGTGAGGAGGATTAGGCATAATCACCACGTTTGATACATGTTAAATTATACTTTAGATGCGAAGCTTTATACGTAGTTAGTATGTGTACCGACCAAGTCGTGCATCTCCTTGGCGAGCCTGGTGGCGTGTTTCCTCTGCGCGACGCAGAGCACGAAGGGGTCCCCGTCGGCGGGCGCGAGCTCCACGCGCGCCTGCAGCGAGTCGGCGCCCGGCCGCGCCAGCCCCGCCGCCACGTGCACCAGGTCTTGACGCTGCGCGGTATTACTGATTCAATACAACAACTGGCTTCTGTTCCATGGATATTAAATAGTAGAGACAGGAAAAAGGTAATGGTTAGGTAATACTAAACGGAAGGTAGGGCCAGAAACGTAAAACAAAGGGGAGGGTCGCAGAAGCCCTGCCTGTCTATAGTTATGGAGTAGGAAGGGGGGTCCTTCCTCCACCCTAACTAAAGTTTACCTAATGTTCGTGCATTTTTCTCTTTAGCATCAAAGCTTGCTAGAGGGCTTGATAGAAAAATGCACAGAAAATACAATAGTAACTTGATGATATGACCAGAACCTTGATGATACTTGATACTTGGACGATGTGATGTATACCTTGATGAGCTTGAGCGTGAGCAGCATGCCCTCGCAGCAGGTGCGGCCGCTGCACCACATGGTGAAGCAGTGCTCGGCCTCGCGCCGCCAGCCGCGCCCGCTGTCGCCCACGCACACCTCCGACCCGCTCTCGCCTATAATATAACATCATAATACTCGAATAACGAAATCAAGCTTCGTTCGAGCGCTATTTTAGTATGAGTAACTTTTTCCTAAAATGACTGGAAAAGTACCACTGAAAGTAACTGGTACAAATATTTTGAATAAAACTGACAGGACCAAACCAACATTGTAGTGTTTTTTAATGAAGTAGAAATTGATTTGATAAATGTATATTATTATTATTATCAGCCATTTGTGTCCCACTAATGAGCAAAGGCCTCTCCCCGTATAATTATTTATTTTTATAGCTAAACAGCAGTTTTCTAACATTAAATTTTGACGAGAAGTATTAGCTCTATAATACAGTTATATTTTAAAAGCTAAATGAAACAAAACTCACCAACTAAAGTAAAGTTATCATCCAACAACGGTTTGTGTAGCTTCAGGAAGTTGGTAGCGATGGAGGTGTTCTTGGCGCGTCCTATCGCGTAGGCGAGCGCGTACGCTGCGAGCAGACAGCACAACACGCCTTCTAGCCAGTACGCGTCCCACCGGGGACGAACCATTATTGGGACCTGGGGAATGAAACAGTGATCTATATATAATCAATAGAGATCTTGTGTTTTGAGCCTCCGTGGTCTTGTGGTTTGAGCGCTCGGCTCACGATCCGGAGGTTCCGGGTTCGACTCCCGGTGAGGATATCTCGCAAAAATCACTTTGTGAGACTGTCCTCAGTTTGGATAGGGCATTGCAGGCTGAATCACCTGATTGCCCGAAAAGTAAGATGATTCCGTGCTTCGGAGGGCACGTTAAGCCGTCGGTCCCGGTTACTTTCTACGGATAGTAGTCGTTACATGAGCCATGTCAGAGGCCTTTGGCGGCTCAATAACTCTGACACCAGGATTGGTCAGGTTGACCATCCACTCGATAAGAAGAAGAAGAATAGAGATCTAAGTTTTACCTATGTTGTGTTATTTTCCGTAGGGTTTATTTACCTTGAATTTGCCTTATAAATACAAAAAGAATTGATTTTGTTTTGAATTGAAATCTACACTAATATTATAAAGGGGAAAACTTTGTTTGTTTGGTTGTAATGAATAGGCTCAAAAACTACTGGACCGCTTTAAAAAAATCTTTCACTCTTCTTTAAATCTTCAGTAGTAAGTATGTATCAGCCGAATTCTGAAAAGAATTTAAATAAATAGCTTGCTTCATACCTTAGATATAGTAATCTTTGGCTGCTCCGATGACCGAGGCGGACTGTCCTGGAACCCCTCGAACTCCTCGGGGTCTTGGAAGTGCTCAAACTCGTTGTCATCATCATCCTGTAAGGTAAAATTATACATAGGAATTATATTATATAGATTGATTCACATTCTTAAGACTTAGGTATGTATAGTCAACAATCACAAGCTGCTAGTGGTAGTGCCTCCCGCGATTAACCTGCATTGTAGTATTGTGCATTGTTCCCATAGGAAATTCGGTATTAAAGTGGCCTATGATTTTTAGCCTACTTCGTCGAATCAATGAGTCTTCATTTGTTTTCTAAATATGATTGGCCAAAAAAGAGGCCGATGAAATTGCCCACTTGTAGCGGCCAGCAAGTCCTGGGGCCAACAGGACTCCGGGCAGCCCGCGCAGGCCAGCTAGTGAGCCGTGGACTGAGGGCTGTCGGGGACATTGGTTTGATCTGATGTTTAAGCAATATTCATTTATGAAATTGTTGAAATATGTACAAGGAAAATATTTGAAAATAATATTCTCTTATGACTAAAATATCGTTTTATAATATGTAGTAATATAACGCTAAATAATGATTTTTTTTTTTGTTTAAATAACATTTCAGGTTCAGAAAACATTTTCAATAACTATAAAGTACTGTAACATCATAGGCGTCAAGTATGTTTAGACAGAGATGCTTATTCAAACATCTTATAACCTAAATAAAAACCTAAGTCACTGTTAATTATCTATACTATATAATACTAGCTGCGCCCCGCGGTTTCACTCGCGTTGTACCCGTTCCCGCGGGAATTTCGGGATGAAAAATAGATGTTGGCCGATTCTCAGACCTACTCAATATGCTCACAAAATTTCATGAGAATCGGTCAAGCCGTTTCGGAGGAGTACGCGAACGAACACTGTGACACGAGAATTTTATATATAAGATTATAAAGAGGTAAAATTAGTAAGTTTGTTTATTTGTTTGTTTGTATGTTCGAGGTAATCTCAGGAATTATCAGTCCGATTTGAATAATTCTTTTTTTAATAGATAGACACATTCAACGGGAAGGTTATAAGCAATTTTTCATCCCGAAATTCCCACGGGAACGGGTACAATGCGGGTAAAACCGCGGGGCGCTGCTAGTGTAAAATAACAAGAACCGAGATTTACCACCATTACCAAAGTAATCATTACTCAAACACTCACATAAACCTAAGTTAACTTAACATTTTTAAACAAAAGGTTAAACCAAATGACAATGAACAGTTAATGAATATTTAAATTATGTAAAACCATTATACCTCGACTAGCATTTCATCGTCAGTCTCAACGGGGGCCTCGAACTGATCTTTAGAAGGTGATGGTTTTGACTTCACAGCTGGTGACGGTTTATCATCATCGGGAAAATCTGTAAAATATATGTTGACAACTAAAATATGCAGTTTTGCTAAATATGAATTGAGTAATGTACTTATTTAGTGATTATGTATGATGTATGAGCAATTCTTGTATTGTTTTTAATACAATAGAAATGTTTTACCCAATAGATTTATACTTGACATGGTTTATAGAAGACATGTCATAATTTTATTGATTCTATGAATCTTTATTACAAATATGTATCTACCACAAATATGACAAATATATTTAGGTATTTGGGGAATAGATCATTTGGGTATTTAAGTGATTTTTCAGACTCTGTGCTTATCTCATTGGTTATAACTAATTGGATTATTAAATTATTAGTAGTAGTAGTAGTAGTATTAGCCTGTAATGTCCCACTGCTGGGCAAAGGCCTCTCGTCTCAATGAAGTTATCAGCACAGTGATGATGTTTTAGGCGTAATCACTACGCTTGCCTAATGCGGGTTGGTGATCTCGAAACTCGAGCCATGTTTGAAAAGTAGGAAACATGTTTTCGCACGACCCGGGAATAGAACCCGGGACCTCCTTAATATATAATTTAATTTACCAGAAACTGGTGCCTCATCGTCAGCATCAAACTGCTCAAACTCGGCAAAATCATCATCCTCTAAGGTCGAGTCTTCGTATGCTCTCACAGAGAGCGCTCCACACACCAAAAGTGCTAACGAAAGTAGCACTAGACGCATTGTACACCTAGAAACAACAATAATACCAAATTATTAGAGTAAGTAAGTAAGGTGTAAGGAGTAAGAGTTAAGTAAGGAGTACAAAAGAACATAATATTTCCTTAATCTTACACCACTAATATTTTAATGACTAAAGTAAATTAACATGACGAACTTATCTTAAAAACAAGGTTAAGCCTTAAACAAACATTAATTTGTAAGGCTTCTTCAAAAATATAGCACTGTATATACCTACCTACATGTGAAATACACGAAAGGAAAGGAGATAATGAACATAAAGTATTTAAGACCATATAATCGTTAGATCAATAAAAACATTGTACATTATGAGATTAATTATAAAGACTGCCCCACATCTAATCAATTCAAGGTTTTCTAATTATATATAGAGTAAAATATTAAATTACCAATAGCTGTGACAATGCAATTTTTAAATTAAAATTAAAGCATTCAATTGGTAATAAGTGTTAGTTTATAGATACCTTTTTAGTCGGTGCTTATTTTTATAATAAATTAATCACTTCATTCACTTATAAATTAAACTAAAATAAAGAAATACTCAATATCCAATTCACCTATTTTCCGAGACTAATTTTATCTGCTATTTCCATTCCCACGTCCATAGAATTTCAAGTGATATAAGATTTCAATTGGCTAAAATACAATTGGACATTATTTTATCCAATCAGTAACGAGTATTTTGACATCACCTTATCATGACGAGTGCGCAGCAAAAACAGATTTTGCGGCACGTCATCACATGACATTTGTTCAGAGTTGCCATATACAAAAAATAATTTTGACATAAATCTTTAAAGGAAGATTTTAAATTTAAACTACCAACCTCCATGTCATTAGAACATAGAAAAATATGTTAGAAAAAAAGTTAGAAAGTAATGCCTTCTAGCCACTTCCACCTAACCACAGTGTCTCGATTATAATGTTTTTTCCATTCGTTATGTATTCTGTTTTATTTTTAAATTGGTTTCAAGATAATAACATAAGTATGTCTAATTTTAATTTAGTGTTTATTAGTCTCATAAACTAAACACCAGCAGAGTAACGTTATTCGTCCTAAAATAAAAGACGCTGCTAATAAATTATAATTAAGTTCGTTCCTTTCCTTGTATATCTTGGTAAGGCAATAAAACATTTTATGACTTCAATAAATCTTTCTTTTTAAAATTAGGGGTCTTATACTTACTGAGGATCTACCTACATAAATATATACATACTTTGTTGTTATTGCTCTGTAATTAAAAATGGTCTAAGTACGTACTCATTATATGAGATATAATTTACTTTTTATTTCATAAATAAAAATGGATAAAAAGCCTTAATTATCTATCCCTTAGAACTTCCTATTCGTTTTATTAAATATCACATATAATTGAACAAATAGAAGTAATTTTCCACCTAATACCTAAATAGTTATTTTCAAGTGCAAGGAGCTTCCGAACTTTCTCTATAAAACCTATCTAGACTCCTTTGTAGACGGGTACACGCGCGTACCTCTACCCATATTAAATCTAATATTGGCATACATAAATAAATTAAGTAAGTGATGTAAGTACTAGCAACGCCCTGCGGTGTTACCCGCGTAGTACCCGTTCCCGCGGAAATTTCGGGATAAAATTTATCCCATGTGTTATTCTGATGTATAACCTATATTACTGTAAAGTTTCATCCAAATCCGTTCAGTAGTTTTTGCGTGAAAGAGAAACTTAAACATACATCCATCTTCACAAACTTTCGCATTTATAATATTAGTAGGACATATACCTAAATAAATAACATATACAAACCAGTAAATATCAAATTAAACGCTCTTATATATATATACAGATCGATTATACTATTACAATAAGGATAGTAATAATTCATTATCGCTATTATGCTATCATAGTTTTATCTTTGAGTTAGATATAGTATACCTACATAGTACATATTATGTAGATACTACTAAATTAATAATAATACTAGTAGGTACTTAAGTACTGAGGTGACCCTTAGATTTTAAAACACATAAATAAACTAGAGTTGGTATCCTCCCGAGTTTCAGAGAGCACGTAAAACAGTCGGTCCCGGTTGTTTCAATCGTTAGACCATGTCGGAGGCCTTTAGGCGGTCTAAAAACTCCGCCATCAGGGTTGGCCACTGACCTAATCGAAATGAATGAATGATGACTGGAGTAAGTGACATCTACTGGAACATACTTTACTTGTGTTATTAGGTACTGAGTACGTTAATATTTATAGTTTAGCTACTTATTTAAGTTGATGTAAATAGCAACCCACCCCACACTCTATAAGGGCTCCCACACAAAACTGCGATGCGATGGGATGCGAATTCGCATCGCAGGAACTTGCGATGCGAATTTCTGCGATACGATTTAGTGCGGCAAACCGTTTGGTAGGGCGACCATTCCTTCAAGTGTAGTCAGCCGTACTGGACGTGTTTTTAGGAAGCGTAAGATGGATCGCAAAAAGATTATTGCACTGCCGTTAATGTTAAATAGATATATAAAAGAAAAAGAAGATTCTGGGTTCATCTATGTATTTATTACGATTATGAACTTTGATGGGAACTATTTTACTCAAAAGTACTATGCGTTGAGAACTGAAGAAGAAAATTTTTTTGATTATTTTACAATGAGCATATCTTCATTTGAAGAGCTTTTGAGTTTATTATCACCATGCCTTCAAAAACGATCGTACAAGGGAAGAATTCCTGTCCTGAAATGTCCTGAAATGGCGTCACCAAGGATGACGTAATATTGCAGGAATGTGCGATGCGAAGCAGATCTGAATTTCTTACGGTGCGTTTTGTACGGTGCGTATTTGCGATGCGATGCGAATTCGCGGTTTTGTGTGGGAGCCCTAACCTATACGTTTTATACCTATGTTTTATAAAAAACTTTTATGTTTAAAATTGTCAATTTATTTTTATAACAACCGTTTTTTAAATCGATTAATAACTGCACATCTTCTTATACTAATATTATAAAGCTGAAGAGTTTTATTTTATGTTTGTTGGAACGCGCACATCTCAGAAACTTTATAAACAATTTAAATAAAGATTATCAATACATTCAACGGGAAGCTTTTCATCTCAAAATTTCCACAGGAACGAGCACAAAACGGGTAAAACTATAAACACTTGTTTATAGTTTGCCTTTGGAGCAATAATCTTTTTGCTTTATTTATGCATAGAGGTTCTATGATAGACCTCTTATAGACCTAGACTCAAGGCCTAGGCTCTTAACTGAAATTACATAATTATCTCGAAGCTCGTCGATGAAAGATATTTTTATTTAAAAATAAACTATTGGGATCATTTGTCGATACGGTCTTTGTCATACTCAGACGTCAACTAAATCGTCATGTATGTAACTAATATAGTACGTTATTTTCATAGCTTAGGCACATGACGAAAATCCACTTTAAACTCTCTTACGAAATCATCAAGACTCTGAGAGCGACGTTATGTATATAAAACATCCCATTACTTATTATATACCTACACTAATATTATAAAGAGGAAAGCTTTGTTTGTTTGTAATGAATAGGCTCAAAAACTACTGGACCGTTTTTAAAAACCATTCGAAAGCTACATTATTCACGAGTAACTTAAGCTATTTTTCACCCCGAAATTCCCACAGGAATGGACACAACGCGGGTAAAACCGCGGGGCGCTGCTAGTGTGAAATGAAATAAAGACGTAGATACATTATTAACACTTTTTAAGACCAATTTTCGAACAATGGATTTCCGTAGTGTAATATCCGCGTCAATGTTGACGCCTACTCTTTAATAATAAGGTACGGTCAGCAACTAGAACAAATCTTATAATAGGATCCAACATTTTGAAGCGTGAGTACCTTCCTTTTAATTATGTATCAAGTATATAATAATCCGAGAAGAACTATTTGGTAGGTACTCATAGAATTTATTAAGAGAAAATTTATGTTTCTATTCTTATGACCTTAAACTATTTAGATCTTTATTAATATTATAAAGAACTAGCAGCGCCCCGCGGTTTTACCCGCGTTGTGCCCGTTCCCGTGGGAATTTCGGGATTTTTTTTACATAAAAACCTTCCTCTTGAATCACTCTACCTATTACAAAAAACCGCATCAAAATCCGTTGCGTAATTTTAAAGATTTAAGCATACAGACAGACAAACAGTGTGACAGACACGAAAAAGAGACGACTTTATTTTATACTATGTAGTGAAGAGGTAAAGTTCTAACTTTGTTTGTTTGTAAGGGCTAATAGAAACTACAACTACAAATCCGACTTGAATAATACATTTTGTAATGGATAGCCACATTCAACGGGAAGGTTATTATAGGCTATTCATCCCAAAATTCCCACGGGAAATGCGGGGTAAACCGCGGGATGCTGCTAGTAGGTAATAAAGTAAAAACATAGAGTCAAGTTATAGATCATAGAGCCGTCAAAAAATAAGTGATCATAACTTACGTTAAAAATGAATTCTTAGTAAATGGTACTAATTTACTTTTAATGCATCAAACAATTTAAATAATTATATTTCTATTATGCTATTATCGACAAGTAAGTAGATATTAACAACTTGTATATCTATGGAAATTAAGTATATGACGTCTTAGCTTCAATACCTACCTAGCTAAGATATTACCAAAACACCCAGCTAGACATTGTAACTGTAAAAGTTACCTACCTGTAGGTACCTAGTTATAGCCAACATAAAAAAACTAATTTGGCTCCCGAATACTTACCGCGACCTTTCAGTACTTACATTGGCATAGTGACCTCACCATAAGAGGATCCTGAATAAACAGTAAATAAATAACAAAATTCCGATATTTTCACGGAACCTGATGATTCACATAGGTCCTTATAAACGAGTTAAAGGCCAATTTCAATGCCAGTCGTGTAGAGGTGCGCGGACCATCGAGTCGGGTTTTTGTTTTTTTAATTTTTTTAATCATTTCCGCCGCAATGGCGTCATCTGTGTTGAAGTTCAGTGCTATTTTCTTTGTATTGGCTGTATGTGCTGCAGATGTTTGTTAGTATTTTTTATTTATTTTTTTAAACTAAGTACGAGTATATATTTACTTAATTAGATCCGTCTAGATCTAAGTGTAATCCAGACGTTTTTGAGACGATTTAGAGATTTAAGTTTTTATTATTATAGTTATAACCTTGTTATAACATAACCATAGTTACCATAGTTACCAACCATGTTATGAAATGAAATACTGAATAATCAAAATTTAAACCTGCCTTAAATTAAAAGTAGTAAACAACACTGGCATTTGGTCGAGCATTTGCTTTATAGCATTTATTTTATTTATTTTTATTTTATTTATTTGTTCGAGTAACTAAGTGAAACCTCAAATCATTTACCGTCTACGAATATGAATACTTATGTCTAATTATTTAGGGCACAACTCTGGGTACCTATTTGTGAAAATTGTATGGAGTTGAATGTTTCGGGTAAGCATTCGGGTAAACGTGACAAACGAGCTATATGATTAGGTATTATTTAGTATATGGATATAAACTGATAACTGTTTTACATAGGCAAAACAAAATGATAATGACATATTATATAGTCTGGCTTTAATTAAATCAGATAACCCTTATGTTTATATTAATGTTCAATAAACATAATTCTATTGCTATCTAGGTTACTTTAAATATCTATAACTAGTTGTGATCCGTGACTGCATCCTCAGCGTAGCCGTTCCCGTGGGATTTTCGGGATATTTATTTCAATTCTTCGCGATTTTACTCGCGTTGTAGTAGTTCCTGTGGGAATTTTGGGATAAAACATAATCCATGATCTTTCTCTTGAACAACGACAGCTTTTCAATAAAAATAATTAGTTGAATCGGACTGGTAGTTTCCAATATTTGCCCGAAAATAAAAAAAAAACAAAATTACAAATTTTACCTCTTTTTACGCGACTTCAAAAAAAATTTGTTGGTTTCTCAATTCGATCGTACATATAGTTATATGTTTTTTTTTACTTTTCGGTACATTGAAGACATTCGATATAATATTTTTTACACAAAGATAATTCTAAGTAACTTGTACAGGACTTGTGAAATGTCAAGGGCGATGACACAAGCTCACTACATGCATAACACATAATATTTATTTATTAGAATTGAACTGTCATGTCACTGGTATTTATTAATACACCCAGTATTTTCCTACTAGCAACGCGGTATGTGTGTCTTGCCCTTAAATTATGGTTTATTGGGTAGTGATTTAGATATGGGCCTATGTAATACACCAGTATTTTCCTACTAGACTTGCCTTTGCTTGCCATTTTGTTTTTAAAAATGTCTATAGAATAAGTTTAAATAACTAGTTCAAGGCTATTTAAAATTGTGTATGTTTTCCTTCGTCACTACATTTATGACATCAAACTCAAACCAAACATTATGACATCAAAATACCTTACTACCAAAACCTTACCAAAAAACTTCCAAACTTAAATTATACTCAATTACTTACATAACTTGTTTCTAACTTGGAGGTCACTGTCGTCTTCATTAGCAATTAATCACTTCATAATCGTCGTATCAATTACAATAGCAGTTAACTGCAGATTAATTCAATTCTCAATTAATTCATTGTTAAAAATTAGTCTCTTTGTCGTTATGATAGATGTCTTTTACTTGTGAAATAAAAAATTAAAAAAAGAGGACCTTATGGAAAGTTATTGTCTACTAGCAGCGCCCTGCGGTTTCACCCGCGTTGTACCCGTTCCTGCAGGAATTTCGGGATAAAAAGTAGCCTATGTCCTTTCTCAGGCTCTAGACTAACTGTGTACCAAATTTCATTCAAATCGGTTCATCAGTTTTGGCGTGAAAGCGTAACAGACAGACAGACAGACAGAGTTACTTTCGCATTTATAATATTAGTTAGGATAGGATGGTCTGTAAAAAATTAATGTCAAGGTACAACAATATTATAATGCCAAAATGTTTGTGAGTATGGATGAATGTATATTGAAAATGTAAAGTTCTCACGGGATGGCTTTTCAGAATAGATTCTCTATGAAATCTATCTAACTGAAGGGCAAAGGCATATAATTGTCTAATCTACATTATAAGTGACGAAAGCTCGAAAGCTATACGCCACTACTATTGCGCTAATCAACCGTAAAGTTTTGTTTATTCCATCAAAGTAGAAGAGAGTTTAGCATAATCTAAATAAATCAGCTGTGTTTAGTAACTTCAAGACAATTAATTATCTACTCATGTGACTTAAGTAACTAAGTTTCTATGTAAATAGTTACAATAGATTAACTTGTCTAACAGTTATATGCCTGCAGTATAATTAAGTAACCCGTCAATTTAACATGGCATTGTGCGTGGTGTGTCCTATAATAACAATTGAACATGAATCTGTATGTATGTCTGACAATATGACAACTAGACATTTACTTTGTATATTTTATTACCTAAATAAGTATATTAATTTTTTTTTTCAAGGAATTTAAAATGTTTATTACTTTGGCCGATGACTTGACTCCATTACTGAACTCTTTTTTTATGGAAAGAGTTGTCTATGGTCTTTAAATGAAACGTATGGGAAGCACTGGTAAAATCAGTTCAAATTTTCAATCCTGAAAGAAAAAAAATATAGGTAGATTATAGTTAATCCTTTCGGTTATTTGTTTGCTTTGATAAATAAGGCTTTGCTTGGCCAAATTCTCTCTACTTACAACAAGTTAGTTTGCTAATATTTTTTATCGACAATATTTTTTTTCTTTATTGTACACTTACCTATTTGATATCTTGTGAGGTAAGTTAAGAGTTCTTTGTCTAACATTTTTTTTCTCTCCTTTATTACTTGATTAATCAAAATTCTACTTCCACGGTAATAAGAAACTCTGACCATCTTGTCAGTCAATTTACAATTACAATTCTTAAAATAAAAAATGACATCGAAGGCCATGTTTTACCGTGCTCTGTTGTTGTTATAAATATGTATGTACCCTCGACCTATGTATACATACTTTATTCACGGATAAAGACCGGTCCATAGATATGCATATGACGCTAGACTAGTCTGACAGCATACCAAGAGGAAACATCAGGTGGGTATCAGGTTCCGAAGCATTTGCACCGGACCTTAAGCTAAAGGAGTTATAAAAAAAGGAGTTATAAAAATAAACCTTTTTAATTTATAGTTTATTCTTGAACTGAAAAGACCTCAGACAAGTTCGCGGTCAACCACTTTGAGCCAATGAGGAGTCAACTTATAAAAAAGTAGATTAAGTACAAACATTGCTTAAACCTACTAAATTATTGCGTCAAAATATTGCACAAAGACGTAGCCGAGTGTATTGACCAACGGAATATGCGATATTGAATACTAAAAATAAAATTCAATAATTATTATTTTTTTACAGAAACATTGGCGGGATTCGCCGATAAATCAATATGATTATATTAGATTAAGATGGAATCTGCATAAATATTTTCGATTATGAATAATTTGACAATAAAATCACAATCAGAATAATCCTTATCTCAACACTAAATATATTATTATAATTTACTAATAAAACTTATTTATAAATTCAAAGCACACAATTAGTGTGGCATAATTTTATAATAATAACTTTTTGCTATCAAATATGTAGTCTCATAGTGTGTATAGTTCCGCATTACAATGACAACGTAAATAATACGCTAATAATTTATTACAATTTACTCGTAATATTAATACGAGATGTTTATGAAGGTACTATGTGCATAGTAGAGACAAAACTTCTCATAAACCATATCTATACTAATATTATAAAGAGGTAAAATTTGTAAGTTTGTTTGTTTGTTTGTATGTTCGAGGTAATCTCAGGAATTGTTAGTCCGATTTGGATAATTATTTTTGTAGATAGCCACATTGAACGGGAAGGTATTTTTAGTCTATTTTTAATCACGAAATTCCCACGGGAACAGACACAACGCGGGTAAAACCGCGGGGCGCTGCTAGTCATAGATATTCATAGAGCAAAGTGTTTGGAAATGTCTAAATTAACTAATTAGTCTCTAGTCACTTTTTGAACAATACTAACTGACCCGGAAAACGTTGTTTTGCCTTATCAATTATTTAAAAAAAGTAGGGATGGACTACCCTTAACATTTAGTTGTATGAAACATTGATAGTAGCCGATTCTCAGACCTACTGAATATGCATATATACTCGTAATTTCATGAAAATCGGTCAAGCCGTTTCGGAGAAGTACGGTTGCGATGGTTACTAACATTGACACGAGAATTTTATATAATAAGACGGATAAGATTAGCTGAATCATAGAATCATTTATGGTAAAGCAAACAAAAAGAACGTAAAGTTCAAAATAACAAAGGAACGTCAAATATAATAAGTTAAACCTTTTTTCTGATGATAAAAACTAACGGAAGATAATATTTAATGTTCAAAAAATCCCGCGATTAAGTAAAAACCCGAGAGGATGCGATAGAGATCAAATAACCATAAGCTATACGTAATAATTACTTCATTCATAATGGCCGTTACTTAGAAACGAAGGTTTAAAAAATTATTAGGTATTGTGGGTTTTCCTCGATCAGACAAAACATAAACTTCTTTACCAGAAAATCTGTAAATAGGCTTGAAAACCTGATTCGCAGCTTGCAAACTCGCTCAGTAGCAGCAACGTTTCACTAGTGACAAGTGACAACCTCCTTTTTTATTTTGTTTCATGTAAACTGTGAAAAGAAATACAAATTAAAAAAGTCATTCATAGACGATTACGGGTACTCGTATAAGGTGCATTTAAACTAAACAAACAAAGAGCTAGAACAAGAGCATTCTTTCTTGATCTTTTAGTGTAAACGACTGCTCGTTTTCAGTGTTCACAACAAAATAGCAACGAGCAAGTATGAGAACACTATTTGAAGAGACCGCTCCTGGGAGCGAGCACGTCAGAACACGCAAGAACGCTCTAAGCGACTGTTCGCACGCTCTAGTGCCGTTTACATCAAGCGAGCAAGCATTCTTGGAATATTCCAAAAACTCAATAGAACAACGAAAGAGTGCTCTTAGATCTGTTTACATTACAAGAATTTTATAGGGTCGGGATGGAATGAGCATTCGCTCGCCTGATGTAAATCGGCCCTAACACAAACTCCTCACGACATAATTATTATTAATCTTCAAGCACGCACTTGTAGTGTAGTACCTACCTTGACCTCCATAATGTTGGCAATATTTGTCACACGCAATCTATGGACATCCTGCGGTTCTTCTTAGAATAATTTTACGTACAAGTGTACTTGCACTGTACCTACCAGCCATCGGACGATACCACTTAACCTGTGACTTAACCCTCATCGTGTTTTTTTGTACCGGGAACACTGACACTGGTGGAATTGCGACGAAATGTAGAAGCCAATAACAAAAATTTAGTTGAATTGAACTTGTACTGTAGTAATAACAGTAGAATTCATTTACTTTAGGAGCTTGACCTTAGTGAGGGTAGATTTGATCGTGGAGAGGTCGGAGGTCAGGCGTCAAAGATAAGTAGAGAAAAGTAATGGAAGGACTAAGATCATTAAGGGAAATGGGTATGAACTCCACAGCCTTCAAGGTTCCTCTATCGTAATACTTTTTTAAACACTCAGTTTAACAAGTATTATATTGAAAAACAATACGTCAATAAAAGACCTCAACCTTCATTTTGAAATTGTTTTATTGCACACACACGCTGCATGAATTAATTTGACTTGGAACCAAACAATTCGTGCCTACTTTATTGCACCTACGCACATCGCATTGTGGTCACAAAAACAAGGAGCCCGTTGATGTCTTTTGTTTGGAAGACTGACAACTATGAAGAGGTTTTTAACCTCCTTTAAGTTTGCCTCATCTCTATACTAATATAATAAAGTTGAAGATTTTTTTGTTTGTTTGAACGTTCAATATATTTATAAAAATCAATCGTGGTTCATTTAGTTGATACTGGTTTTGAAATGTTTCTCGTAATCTAGAGAAGGTTTAAACGGTGACGGAATAAATGCGGGAGAAACCGCAGGGCACAACTAGTATAATATAAAAAATAATAAAATAATACTATATAATCTATACTAAATGACACAAAACTAGTTTAAATCATCATGTCGTTTAGGTTTGGAAATTTTTAAACCATTGGGGCTTCAAAATAGTTTTTAGTTTTACTGATTAACTAAGCATAACATTTGTTAGAACAATGCTGGAGTAGTATCACTAGTACCTTCTCTACCTACCAAATTTATACTGAAGGCTGTATTCATTAACGCTTATTATAGCCGTCAAATGGTTTGTCCTTTTCCAACATACGTTACTTTCTTAAGAGACAAGACACTTCCTAACACTGTTTTAGCTATAGAACATATATATGAATAAGACGGTTATTCTATTTGAAGACCTTTTTAAAAAACGAATTTATTATTATATTCACTTCTCTTTCACATTTCATACAATACAACCATCATCTTTCTCTTTCCAGCCCACCTCCCGGACCTCAACAACCTGCCTCCTCCGGTAACTGAAGTCTGTCTCGGATGCATCTGTCAAGCTATCTCGGGCTGCAAGCTGGGCCAGGCGTGCGAGGGAGACACGTGCGGGTTGTTCAAGATCACGTGGGCGTACTGGGCTGATGCAGGGAAGCCGACGCTGCCGGGGCAGAGCCCTGATCAGAACGATGGTCAGTAAATATTCCTCCTTCATGTCAATGGCTTTTAATTTTTTCCAGACCAGAGACAGTAAGCAAAAAGGCAGCATATGCGACTTTCATTATCTTCCTTAGTGCAGAGGGCAGGACATCAGGTGGGCCATGTCCTGGTCTGGAACACCACAGTCACAGTCCCGAACAGGGGTGTAGCTCCACTTGACTAATTTATAACTTATTACAATGATATAAGACGAAACATTGTATACATTTAGTATTATAACAGCGCTCCGTCTGTGCGAAATTCCCTGTTCTCGTGACAATATCTGGATAAAAAGTAGTCTGTCCTTTTCTAAATTACTGTGCCAAAAAATCATCAAAACTGTTTAGATGTGAAAGCGTAACAAATGGACAGAGTTCATCGCATTTACGAGTATACTAATATTAGAAAGAATAAAAGAACACGAGAGATAGACAGGTTCTGGTTTTTTAAAGTCAGTTGAAAATTGACTGCGTCAGTCAGTTTAGAAAAACCCAGGTAGGAACATTCATAGAACCATCCAGTCTTAGGTACAAACAAACTACAGCATTAGTACCACGAGGCACCAGCTCTCACATTTTTACACCTCTTTGGGTACATCCTTGGATCCAGTTACTTTGATTTTATTGCACGTTTAAAAATTGTTTCTCTTAATTTCCAGCTTACGCCAACTGCGCGAACGATCCCCGTTGCGCTGCCATTACAGTCCAAAACTATATGAAGAGATTCGGACAGGTAATGCACTTTTTCAGTTCTCTCCAAAACTGTCAATGATAGGCATCAGCTGATCGAAGTCGGCCATTAAAGTGGCGCTAAAGTATCGTTATCGGCTTCCATAACTTTAAATTAGGTTTAAGCAACACTTTAGCGCTAAAATGCGTTTATGAATAAGACAATTAGTATCAAACTACTATTGCTGACTCTATTGTCATTATGTACAATCAACTGCAAACTTCGAAAAGCAGACACTATTGCCCAAAACCACTATGAAAATTAATTTCAATGTCACAAAAATAGTTTAGACAATTGAATTGAGAAATGAGTTTACATAACTAGTGAAACGTCAATGTTGAACGACTTTTGTTGTCGACTGTACTCGTTAAAGTTCTAAGAAATTCAAAAACATATTGCGTATTTTACCTTCATGTAAACAAATATACAAGCGAAAAGAATTTCGTGTATTTAAGTATGCTAATCCATTATGTTTAAGTTTTGACATTGAATTAAAACACATTTGCATATTAATATCTGGTTGTGAGATCACCGAAATAAATACTTACTATGACATGCAAACAGTACTTTGAATAACAATGGACTGACGTAAGATATTGCAATATCCACCCACCATCTTGTGATACATCATTCATTTCAAATAGGTTAGTGACCAACCCTACGTGATCTGTGAAAAAGTTATAATAATGGTCAAATTAAAAACTAAGGCACAAGATTATTGGATACACTAAACTTCTGTGATGATTCTAAACTGACTATATAATACACTACTGTACTAAAATTGATTATAAATTCAGAAAGGAATTAAACTCCCAAACCAAGGACTCTTATATTTAATCCATGTCTTAAACTCTACTAAGGAAGCATTTGATGTCGCTGAGTACGCAATTAAATCATTAATATCAACAATCTTATCTAAATCATTGTAATCTTTCAGGACTGCAACGGCGACGGTGTCATCAACTGCTACGATTACATGGCGATCCACAAGAAAGGAGGTTACGGATGCTCTGGCGAGCTCCCCTTCCAATACGTCTCCGTGTTCAACCAGTGCGTCGCCGCCGTTGAAGCTGCACAGGGTTAAAATTACAACTACCAACACAACAATCATATATTTCCCACCACAGTCCCACAAACAAAAGATCTAGAACAACACAATAGGGATAAAGTACACACTTTAACAATGCATAAGGACTATGAGGCGCATACAATTCCATAAATAAATAGATAATTCTTAACGTTGTAAATGGTTATTAAAGTTAGCGAGTGCTCATGGGTTAGACATGAAGGTGTCAATGAAGCTAGGTAGCTCACATGTTTGTAAAACCGGCTTCACTTTACTTTTGACAGCGCTTTGTTTTTAACTTAATTTTCACTTAGTTTAAGATCGAACCCATAAATGTTCGGAACATTAAGTGAAAACGCAGCTTTAGGATGTCCAGGTAATGATATACCTAGTTAATAGCTGATCCGTTTCCAAATGCATGGAAAAAGTACTTTACTAATAGATTTCATACACTTAAACAGAGTATTCGAAACTCAAGTTCTTTGGTGAAATATTTGAGCATTTCTTTTTGCAGTTAGATTTAAAAGTTAGTTTTATAAGAACTCAACGAGATTTTTAGTCGTAATGTGACTTCAAAAACATGCTCTATGCATGAATGTACTAATCTAATTATTTTTGTAATAAAATCGCTACTAGTCTTTTAATTGGTATTTGTTTTATTTTAAGCAATAACTCCTTCCCACCCCGTCGCGTCGCGTACAACGAACGTCACATAATGTGACATGCATGACATGTTAAATACTGTGTGTTGATTGGTGACAATTTAATGGAAATCTCGAATTTTAAATATTCCACCAATAAACTCACAGTATTTCTTAAATCATGTCTTGTCGCCTTCTATGAGATTCGTTATGCTAACCGGACAGTATGACAAACAGTACTATACTCTGTGAGTATGATGAGTGAGCGACGAGGTATATTCTACTGCATTATTAAGGGTGAGTTGCTTCAAAGGGTTGGCTTTCGTAAAAGACGTTCGTAACTGGCCGAAACTGCGTTAAGCGGGTGCATGCGACGGGCGCACGCGACGGTTAACTTTTATATGAAACCGCACGCAACGGGCGCACGCGACGGTTCACTTTTGCATGAAACCGCGCGGGAACCCGCTTAACACAGTTTCGGCTTTTAATTGTATTATTTTTATAACATGTAATTTTGTGTGCTTAAAAAGCATTATAAATGTTTTTTTTACCGATTTAGATCATCACACAGCATTTATTTTGTTAAGAAAGTGTTCAATACCAAGTTTATTTTACTAGTAAGCAATGTTTAATGTTAGTTGTGTCTTGTGGATAGATGGAAGGAGTTGAGATATAGTAACAGTTATTTTAAGTAGCCCTCTAACTACTATCGATTTGAAGTTACCAGTTTTTACTAAATTAATTATCCTGTTGAGTGTGAGAAATACAAAGTATTAAAATGGTGTAAAAGAATCCTTTTCAGCACTTGTAATATACAGTGAAAAGTAAGTAATTTTTGGTTTGAAATCCGATTTAAAGGAAACTCCTATTCGAAGCTGATAACGCTATAAAATCAGCAATTCTACTTAAGTTCTATATTCTGTGGTTATATATGACTTAGATATTAGCAGATGCAAATAATTGTTCCGATCTTTCAAAACTTGTTTTTTTTATTGTAAGGCTTGTAAGAACGTTGAGCCCGTTCCCATGGGAATTCCGGGATGAAAAATAGCCTATAACTTTCCCGTTGAATGTGGCTATCTATTACAAAAAGAATTATTCAAACCGGACTGGTAATTCCTGAGATTAGCTCGAACATACAAACAAACAACTTTACAAATTTTACCTCTTTATAATATTAGTATAGATATACTCGTAGACACTTATTAACACAACTTAGTATGACAAGACACATTTTTTTAAGTATAGGTACCAATGAAATACGTGAACTACCTACAAGGAGTTCCTATCGTTTTCAGGTCCTATATGTAGAAGATGAGTTAGCAATACTTATTGTAATAGCAGCTGTCGCGGCAACGAATTGCAAAGACATTGAACTGTATACCAAGGTACAGTGCAGTAGTTCGGCATTGTGTGTTTAGACACTTATTTGTTTCAGCTGAGAAGTGTACTCGTAACAGACAAAAGGAGCGGAACGACTTCAAAAGGAGATGGCCCGGTCTAATCGAAGCGTGCTGCCGCAAGCGCTGTTCCAGGACGGAGATGATGAAATATTGTTAACGTATCACAGAACATATTCTCTATGGGTACTCTATGGTGAGAGAGTAAAGGTGGGAGGGATGAAGGGTTTTATTCTTCAATCTATTTAATCTATGGTATCTACTATGGTTAAGTCACGGTCCTTATATATTAAATCCATGAGTTAGATTTTTCTGTTTAGGTAAATGCTTTTCAAACATGGGTCTGGTTTGACATCACCAACCTGCAGTAGGAAAGCATGGTGATAATGCTTAATCCTTCTCAATTGAGAGGCCTTTGCCCTACAAGGCCTTAATAGGCTAATAATACTTTACGATGGATTTAATTTATACCTTCATAGAATAAGTACTTACGCCATACTTACATCGAAATAAATAGAACTTGATCCGCTATAAAGATTTTCGGAATTGGTAGCTTAAAAGCATTGGTCGTCATTTATCAAAGAATTCTCACCAGAACAATGTTACGTTCTACTTATATTATAAACTAGCAGCGCCTTGCAGTTTACCCACATTGTGCCCGCTCCCGTGGGAATTTCTGGAATTTTTATACATATAAACCTTCCTCTTGAATCATTCAATCTATTTTTAAAAAACCGTGTCACAATCCGTTGCGTAGTTTAAAAGATCTAAGCATACATAGGGCGACTTTGTTTATACTATGTAGTGATGATGCGAAAGTTTGTGAGGATGTATGTACGAGTATGTATGTATGTTTTTTACTCTTTCATGAAAAAACAACCGGACGGATTTGGATGAAACTTTACAGTAATAAAGGTGTAAGGCTTTACATAAGAATACCACATGGGATACATTTTATCCCGAAATTCCTGCGGGAACGGGTACAACGCGGGTAGCACCGCGGAGCGCGGCTAGTAAATATAAAGAATCGATATGAACTTAATCTGCTATCGAGGCTTTCGGAAGAGATAGAATAAAGGGATGGGCCGTTGATAAGCAAAGATTTCCCTCCAGAACAATATTACGTGTATTAAATACATAGTACAAGTTAACAGTTGAGACTTGATTTGATACCACAGGAGAGCGAAGTACGAGTATGTTACTCCGTACTTGATACCCCAATAGGAATGCCTAGCATATTTTTTTAAAATAAGTGTAGAAAGGTGTAAGTTTGTATTTGTTTTATAAAAAAAAACAAATTAATGATTCATTTACAGTAATAAGGTTATCGTAAAAGTTATAAAATATAACAGAAAAAAAACAAACTTGAGTGTTTATTGTCGAGCAATAAGTTCTTATGTAGGTACTTCTTTGTTGATAATAAGTTGATATATATACCTACCTATATAAATGTAGGAATTAAGATAAAACTGTTGTATTATTAATTAACCACGAGCAAAATGACAATACCAAGAAATATCGTGAGTCGAACAGCGCAAAGTTCATCCTTAATGCGGAATTAATGTTCTATATATATGTTTGAAGGTTTTACGCCCCTCTTGCGAAAAGTATAATGTCCGATAAGGTCAAATATAACATTGAATAAAACCTCCTTTATGAAAGTAAGAAGGTGTAGAAAAGACGTAGACTAAAGACACCTTTTTATTTTTGTTCCCTTGTGGCCGAAACTGCGTTAACCGGGTGCCATACAATAGTGAACCGTCGCGTGCACCCGCCACATGCGGTTTCATACAAAAGTCGCGTGCGGTTTCTGCCCTCAAATCTAGTAGGTCGTATCTTCGCTTTCTCTTTGGTTTATACTTATATATCTTAGCTAGCTATAAAAAAATACTGTATCATCCATCACAGAAATCACAGCTATGATATTACGGCAATAAAACTCGTTTTGACTTTAATTTCATTAAAACTGTATGGACTGTCGAACAAAATCACATGCAAAACTTAGTTTTATTTAAAACATGCGTAGGTGTAACAATACCATACTAATGCATATTTATAACACGGACCTACAAGTTTTTGCAGCGTTTTTTGTCGTCTGATTCCGATTAAAATCATTCGAATGAAGATCTATTAGGAGATTGTATTGCTATGACGTCTGTCTTCATTTATCTCTGGTAGGTACCTAAAGGTTAAATATAAATAATACAGTAGTAATCTGCATACGGAGATGTCGTGTTTATAATCTGTTGGTTTGATTAAAATGATTGTGGGAAATATGTGGACGATAAATGTGTTATGGATTGTTGTGTTCTGTTTATCAACAACGGGTGTAAGAGGTAAGAGTTTACTTACTCGACGTTTGTTTGTGTTAATTTAAAAATAATTCCAAGTAAGAATTATTGCTTTTGTTTGTTTGTAATGCTTAATATTAAAATCATAGACTATTTATAGAAGGTACAGTGTTTTGTTTGTAGTCTAATGGGTACTGCTTGCTTTTCCTAAGTCTACGTACTACGGATACGGAATATGTAGAGGATACGGAATAATGATTTTATATTATAAGCGCAAAAAACACATAAGAGGCGGGTCGCGAGTCGTTGTATTCTTTGTGTTTGTCACACTGGCCCGCAGCGGGCCCGCACCTGCACTATGTGTGTCTTTCGCCTTAAAAGTGTCTGTGGATTTCGTGTTATTATTTTCTATGCCTACCTATGTCTATGCTTCTTACGTATTGAGACCTTATGGGGGTCCATGGAAGGAGGGCGGCGATGGTGAATAGTTTAGCGAATAAATATTGAACACCGTTGCAGTTGTGCAGTTGCCTGCATTCCTGCATTATGAAACTACTTTTAAGGGGATGTCATGATCCCTCTACCCTATACGATATAGTTCCAACCATTACACCAACATTTTACATTACCAACATTTACCAACATTTTACATTAACATCATCCCCTAATCCACTACCTTCAGGTATCTTCGTATCAAACCTGAACGACTCGTGTCTCCGTTGTCTATGCCACGTGGCTGGCTGTGACCTGTCCCACGCCTGTTCCGATGGATACTGCGGGCCGTTCTATATCTCCAGGGTGTACTGGGTGGATGCAGGAAAACCTACGCTGCCTGAAGATGTTCCTGATAGGAAAGAAGGTAGATGACGAACCCAACGAAAAAGAGGTTCCCAACTCGTTGGAATGTATTTTTTTCATATTTGTTACTTCAACGTTTGTCTAGTGGCATGTGCACTCGCATGCCAAGACTAGGCCCCGGGTTCAATTCCCGGGTCTAGCGAAGCATGTTTCCAATTTACTTTTCAAACAAGACTCTGCTTTGAGATCACCAATCCGCAGCAGGCAAGCGTGGTATAATACAGTTCTTAAAAAAAGTCTGGAATTCGCTGTAATTAGTTCTCCTTAGTTCATAGAAATGATAAAAAGTCTGGTGTCCATTTCATTGAAGTCACTAACCGTAAATCGTTTCATTTCCAGCATTTGAAGACTGCGCCCGAGACTACCACTGTTCCATTAGGATCGTGAAGAACTACATGGCGAAGTTTGGAAAAGTAAGCATCACTTACTAATTATTTGTTTTCAACGATTTTAGGACGCCTCTAATATTGAGATACCCAATTTCGATAACTGTCAAAATTGTCGAAGTATCTAAATAAATAACTTATTATGCTGGGGCTCCATTAGCGGGCGAAGATTCGTGTCGCGTTGTCGCGACAAAAACATCGTGTTCGCCCGAACACGATGTTCCTGTCTCCACTAGCGGGCGAAGATTCGTGTCGAGTTGACGCGATGTATCGTGCCGGATTGTGTTGTTCAATTCCCAACTGTGCGGCCGAGACGTAGGTCGTAATTTAAAAATGGATGCGATGACACGATGTACGCGGCCACATTATCGCGTTAACACGAATATTCGCCGTAGCCCGCTAATGGAGCCCCACCCAGCATTAACAACATTTTAGCTATTAAATGGTTTATCCCTTTCCGACGTATACCCTATTTGCCAAAGAGCAAAAGACAACAATTTATAACAGTGTTTTAGTTAGAGAGATTTATGAAAAAGGCGTTTACTCTTTTCATTTAAGTTCATTCGTTTTACATTACTTACATGGGTATCTACTTAACTTTCCTCTTCTATGAGCGAATGATTTTTCCTGGGACACGTAGCCCGGAAGAGAGAGATATGTACTGTACTCTTAAATGTATTATTAACTAGCCGCGCCCCGGTTTCACCCGCGTTGTACCCGTTCCCGCTAGAATGTTGGAATGAAAAATAGCCTATATATAACCTTCCTATTGAATAAGGCTATCCATTACAAAAATAATCTTCCAAATGGGGTTTATAGTTTCTGAGATGAGCCCTTACAAACAAACAAATAAAGTTATAAACTTTATCTCCTTATAATATTAGTATTGAAAAACCTGAAAATACAATTTCTCATTCCAGGATTGCAACAACGACGGAATAACAGACTGTTTCGACTACATGATGATAAACTACCACGGAGGTAGGGCTTGTTCCGCGCCGCTGACTTCAACGCAACATGGACAGCGGTGGCTAGCCACGTTCCAACAGTGCAAGCTAGACTGATGTGTGGAATAGATCTTAAATAAGTATTTAACGTATAACTTATTGTTGCCATGGACCATTATAACGAAAACTAGATAAATACTTAAGGTTCCACTAAGCGAACACTACTCATTTTAAATTGAAACCATGTTTACGGATACACTTCGGTTTTATCTTACAGGCAATAAGTCTTCTGTGGCCACGGTTTACAGTAAAGGGGCCGAAACGTCAGATAAAAATGTAAAATAAAAGCGTATCACTTTAAAATATGATAATTTTATAAGGACGGGTTGCTTCAGTTTACGCTCACCTCACGCACCAATAAACCTTAAATCACAATGTCAGTCTTAACAAGAGAGGCCTTTGGCGGCTCAATAACTCTGACACCAGGATTGGTCAGGTTGACCATCCACTCGATAAGAAGATGACCTAACAAGACGTAAGAAAATGAAATATCGTCGCATTCTACTGGTCGCCAAACATTCACACGAATTGAGAACCTCTCCCTTGTTATTAAAATCGGTTAAAAATATAAAAAAATCTGGATTACTTACCTCAATATGTAACGAAGAATAACCTCTTCATTGTTTTTATTCATCATCATAAATTTAAGAGCAAGGCTCTTGTCGGTGAGTTCGATGCAGACTTCTCCATCTATTCCTATTGTTTTTATTAAGGTGGAAAAAATAAAAAAGTAAATTAACAATATTTTATTTTATTTTAATATAACTAATATACACATCAGTCGAAATTATTTGTCCGAAAAACATATAATAATTACTAGTTTCTTAAGTTTAAGCGAACACTACTCATTTTAAATTGAAACTCCGTTTACAGATACACTTCGCTTTTATGCATGTTTTCTGTGACCACGATTCTTGTAAGGGGCCGAAACGTCAGATAAAAATGTAAAATAAAAGCGAAGTGTGTAAACGGAGTTTCAATTCAAAATGATATACCTATGTAATGATTACTCACAAAATATTATGTAATATTTAAGTAGACTTATCATTGCATTAAAATGTATGTTAACTTAATAGTACAGTAAAAGTGATTTAATTGGCAGGTTACCTCATTATTAGTTCGAGAACATTCGAGTGTTAGTTTAGAGTACACTTGAAACATTAGAAAATCAAAGTAAGTATTTTTACTAGCTATCTGTTGTGCCGCGTAAAATTCTTTGATAAACATTAATAATGTGTACAAATCACGAAATTAAAAAAAAAGATTAGCTTGATAATCATGTCTGGATGTGGGAGGCCTTTAGGCGGTCTAAAAATGCCGACACGGGTTGGCCACTAACCTACGGTACTCTTCCTTACTTACTTTATATCTGGATAATTCGAAAACAGGGTGGAAAACATTTCGCTCATCAGATACGATACAAATCTTCGTTTAGCAAAATATAATGTTCTTGAGTCTTTTCTCCTCACTGAATTGTTAACTACTGTACTAACACAGAATAGTACAAACTTACTTACCTATACAGAGCATTATTTATTAACATTTAATTACTTACATTTAGTAGTTACTAAGGCGTTCTTACAACAGATAAATTGGGTATGAAAATGAATTAGCCTGTAGTGTTGTCCACAGCTGGGCAAAGGCCTCTCATCTCACCGAAGACATCAGTACAGAGAGGAGGATTACGTACCTCGCTTGTCTAATGCGGGTTTGTGCTCTCAAACGTTTTAATATCGTGAAATTATCGTTAACTACATACAAACAAATATACAAAAAAACTACTAAACATGTACTTATTAGTGCTTTCTTAAGAAGGCATTACTTAAGTATTATATCTGTTCTAGATTTTGCTAGTCATTCTTATCTAAACTACACTAATTATGTAAAAAGAACATTTTTATCTGCTGCATAACAAAATGTATAGGCGTGACCCCACGAAATCTGGGAAAATAACAAAAGCGCGATCTACAATTTTTCACACTAGCGCCATCTTTTGATTGCGGGTGGAAACACCGCACGGAACAAGTAGTTATGTAATTATAATCCCACCAAAAACATAAATGTAAAAAAGGAGAGCCAAGTTCAATACAAAAATTATGCATGGCTATGGGCTTCGCTGCAAAAAGAATGGAGATCTAAATGAGGGCCAAGTTCTAGGCAATATCTCAATATGTATTTATAGGAACAAAATAACATTATGAACAAGTATTGAACTCTATTTCTTCTCTTTATTCGATACCTATGACAATTGCTGTTATTTAAAAATGTGAGATCTTAAAGTGGGTTAGATTTGACTTGACCAGTTTTCATTACAGCAGTCATTTTATAAAGTTATTCAACATATAACAACAAACTGGCCAAGTTAAATCTAACCCACTTTAAGATCTCACATTTTTAAATAACAGCAATTGTCATAGGTATCGAATAAAGAGAAGAAATAGAGTTCAATACTTGTTCATAATGTTATTTTGTTCCTATAAATACATATTGAGATATTGCCTAGAACTTGGCCCTCATTTAGATCTCCATTCTTTTTGCAGCGAAGCCCATAGCCATGCATAATTTTTGTATTGAACTTGGCTCTCCTTTTTTACATTTATGTTTTTGGTGGGATATCATTACTTTTTGTAAAGAAAACTAGGTATTGATATTTATTGTTTTTTCTTGCGTTTCCGCTGCATAGGTACTTTGGTTTTTTCGCATTTTAAATCGTATCGTATAGCGCTTGTGAGCCGCGCGCTGCCCCCGCGTACAAGTGCAAGGCGCGAGCGAGTTCAACCAGCATTCTTAAATTAGTCAATACATACATTATATCGGTAACAATAATACATCGCTTTACTACCATGCAGGTATAAACCAACCGACTCGCTAAATTTTTACCAAATCGCTACCGCTTATAATTGTGTACTATTCATCAGAGCGTGACGCTGATTGGCTGGGGCGACGGTGGACCGACCGCGTCATAAGTACCTACCGCGCGCCGCCGACGACACACCGTTGGCCGGTTGTTTAGCGCGAAATTTAAGTTTTTTTGAATGGGGACACCACTTATTTTTTTATTTAACTTTACGTTTATATTGCAGTTAAATAGCAAATATAATAATACATATATTGGGATAGTTTCAAATATCTGCTAGTAACGGTTCCAACGCTACCATTAAAAAATATATTTTTTGTATGGGGACCCCCCCTATTTTTTAACTATTTTATATTTTTAGATTTTTTCTTACGCTTACACACAATTACCGAGCTAGATTCCAAATTTCATCCTTCTAGGTCATCTGGAAGTAGGTTAGGTTTAGGTACTATATGTCAGTCAGTCAGTCAATACTAAAATTTACGACTTTCTGACGTTCATATCTTTATAACCGTTTGAACTAGCTTCATGAAATTTGGGTTTCTAGATGTCCTAATGGATATAATTAAACACACGAAGTTTCATGTGTTTACGTTAAATAGGTTTTGAGTTATAGAAGGGTCAAAAGTGGCACCAAGTGGTTCGTGTAATATTACACTCGGCGCTGGCTAGCCGTTCCTTTGCTTGAACTTGGCTTGACACGCTGCCGCGTGTCTAGATTTATAATCAAATACCTCTTATAATTTAGATACTAAGCTTAGGTGTAGGTAGACTTAACTTATGCAAACGTGACGAGCGGCGCGGGCGCATGCCAATCCTCAGCTTCGATCTCTTCATCAGATTCATCGGGAAACCGAACCTGCAACAATATTTTGACCAATGAAGTGAGGCAATGATATGGATAGACGATCTAAGTAAATTTATATGTTCCAAAAGTCATATACGCCTTAACAAGTACTTAATTACTTAAAACTGTAAGTAAATTGGCCAAACCCTTTGAAAATATTGAGCGTACCTTGCGTTTTTAACCTTTTTGTAATGTCAATTACAATTTTAAAATTGTAAATTGAAAAGTACTTATTACCATGAGTAAGCCCATGGTAATAAGTACTTTTCAATTTATAAAATGTTAAAATGCTGACTAACTTGAGATTTAAGCGATTTAATGAGTGATTTTGAAATATTATGCATTATGAAATACGTCAATTACTTAAGTGTCGAATTAATGGACGTGTCTGAGTGTGGTAGTAAGAGATTTACCGCACAACTTACCCAGGGAGCTAATCGTTTCGCAGTAGTTGCTGAGCTGCTTTGGTTTGCTTGCCATGCCTGAAAATAAGTAAAAAAAAATCCATAAGTGTCTGGTTAAGAAAACGTAATGGCATATTTCTACCATATGGGTAATTTCTACCAAGATCGTAGGAAAATATAATCTACTAGCTGTGCCCCGCGGTTTCACCCGCAGCGCCCCCGTTCCCGTGGGAATTTTGAGATTTTTATTCCTTATTTTTCTTATATAAAAACCTTGTCCTAACAATAAAGAACACATTAAAAAAAGAATCATCCAATTTGGTGCAGTCGTTCTGAAGTTATGCGCTTAGCAAAAGATTTAGCGATTCATTTTTATATTACACTAGCAGCGCCCCGCGGTTTTATCCGCGTTGTGCCCGTTCCCGTGGGAATTTCGGGAATTGTTTTACATAAAAACCTTCCTCTTGAATCACTCTACCTATTACAAAAAACCGCATCATAATCCGTTGCGTAGTTTTAGAAATCTAAGCATACAGACAAACAGACAAACAGACACGAAACAGAGACGACTTTATTTTATACGAGTACTATGTAGTGATATTATAAGATAAATATAAAAATCAATGCCACTTTTCGTTGTAATTTTATAACTCAAGAATGGGCTCATCTATCCAAACCAAATGTTTCGGACTATTTAGTAGATTGTGAAGTTTGCACAAAATCGGTCGAGCGGTTCTTAAATTCCCACGGGAACGGGCACAACGCGGGTAAAACCGCGGGGCGCAGCTAGTAATATATAATAGTCTGAATAAATATTTCGTCGTTGTTATATCCATAACACATACCTACCTAAGTATAGTGTCTACATACATGTACATTACATGGACCCACCTGATAAGCATCATTGAAGGCGTGTGCGAGAGACAGCGCCAGCGCCCTCGCGTACCGTCTCCTGGCACAGAGGAACACATGGGCCACGTGCGTCTCCAACGAACCCCTCTCTTTCCTGCCTTCAACCAGCGCGAACACACGGGCGTTGGTGGAGTCAGCAGAGCAGTACGAAATTCTGGGGAGGACGTAATATAAGTTCGAATAGGTGTTCGAATAGACCGCCCAAACGCCTCCGACATGATCTAACGATTGAAACAACCGGGACCGACAATTTAACGTGCCCTCCGAAGCACAATATACGCTCAGATAGAAATGCCACTATCGGCCACCCGTCCAAGTAGGGGTCGAGCTGCACGTTTGCTTAACAACCGCAATGAGCTAACATGAAAGAGGATGTGAAGGTAGTATATGACGTCTGACTTAGAACACGGAAAAGTTTAAGTAGAGTGAAGGGAACAGCTTTTTGAGGGCTGATGATTACTCGTAGTAGTAGTACCAGAGAAGAGCGAAAGCCTTACGGCGTAACACTTCTCTGTTTCGTTAGTAGTACAGATAATTGGGTGTAATGATTCACTTGTCTAAGTGTAAACTTGAATTTCCTTTGTATTTTTATTTCTCTGCACTGATATCTTCAGTGAGATGAGAGGCTTTCTCCATTAGTTAGATATTACAGGCCAATTTGACAAGCTCGATGGCACAGTGGCATGTAACAGCGATTACTATGTCGGGAGTTGCGGGTTCGTGTGTAATACTTATACGTTTTATTGTTACTTATTTTCTGTAATGTCTAAGTTCGTACTCTGAACTCTCTGGTATTTAATTGAAAAACAAATGTTTATAATAAACTACAAACACATTGAGATTAAGTTAACATGACCGAGAATTGAATCAAGGATCTTTTGTGGTGCGATCTCGACCACTAGGTTACCACAAAATGTTTATTGTTTTGAATTCGGCTCTATTAATGTTTTTAAACACTGATTTAAAAGTATGTAATTAGTCTTTAATATCCCACTCTGGGCAGAGACCTCTCATGTCACTGAAGATATCAGTACAGTGATGAAGATTTAAATTTATTTCAAAAATAATTGACGACAAAATATACAACTTTAAACTATAAGTTTTTCTTCTGGAATTCTGGAATTCTGGATGGTGTTGATGCACTGTCCTCCAACCCTTACTCAACCAACGCTCACATGCAAAACTGAATAAAAACGAGCTTTTTAAAACTGGATATGTTTGCATCAACTTACTTATAAATGGAGACGCTGATGACGTTGTCGTTGGTGTCCGCGTCGGTGACCACTACACCCTTAGGGCTGATGTCTAGGTTCACCTTCTTCAACTTCTTGTTTAACGCTGGAATAGGAAATATAAATATTATTTCTACTGCTTTTCAAGTAAAATTAGAAACTTCTTCGTGTCGTACGAACAGTTAAAGATGGCAGAAGATAGACTCCATCGACAAGAGCCTAGTTCTTATGTTTGTGAAGATGTTTATATGTTTGTTAATCTTTCACGAAAAAACTACAGGACGGATTCGAATGAAACTTTCCAGTAATATAGGTACATAGGGGATATATTATCCCGATATTCTCGCGGGAACGGGTACAACGCGGGTAACACCGCGGGGCGCGGCTAGTTTATTCTTATCTCTAATCGTGTGAGTTAAATAGTATGACAGCGTACTCTTAGCGGAGTGCAGCGCTGATCTGACAGCCAGGGCCGTAGCAGGCGCGGAGGCGGCCCGCTCCACGGGCACCACGCCCGCGTACCGCACGTCCATCTCGCCCACGCCCGGGGCGCGCCCGTCCCGCCACCAGCCCTCGCCCTCGCACTCCGCTAGCGCCCATTCTTCGCACAATTCTGAAATAGACAACGTTACGTATCAAAGGAGGTGATACATAGGTGATACGATGCAGAGATTGCAGTGGATATAGTAGATATATAATAATATAATAGTTATAAAGACGAAAATTTGTAACTTTGTATGTACGAGCTAATCTCGGGAATTATCAGTCCGTTGTGAATGGTTCGTTTTGAAATAGATAGCCACATTCAACGGGAAAGTTAGAGGCTATTTTTAATTCCCATGGGAACGGGCACAACGCGGGTAAAACCGCGGGGCGCTGCTGGTTTTTCATAAAGAGAACATTGAATGATTGTGGATAGTACTTTCAGCCTAAAAAACTTATTTAGAAATGGAGAAGAATTCTTCACTTCGTATCGCTATTTGTTAATACAAATTTCGCTTCAGGTCTACAGAAAACGCAAGCCATGACGACCAAAATAGTTACTTTATTGGTAATTTGGCTAACTCGATCGTATTTTGGAGTTCAGATCAAACCAAGAAGCACTTCAACCCAATGGAATCTACTGTTCTCAATACCTAGCTAGATCTTTTGTCGTTATTTGTACTTGTAAATAACTTCTTAAGTACATTATTTATCTAGTAAAACAAAGTGTTTACCTCAAGTGTTAGTTACATAGTAACCAAGTAAACCTACGTAACATCAACAAACACCATTTCCACCTACAGCCGAGATCAAAATAATAAAAATAATAATAGTTACAACAATTTATTACAAACTAACAGAGAAATTGATAAAAAGCATCCATTTCCAACGTAATTATAAGTTCAAAAGCGTTATAAAACGGACGTTGTCTCCAATTAACTCTGATTATTTGACGAGGTAAGCTCGGTGGCGTAATTTACTTAAACACTAGATGCTAGACTTAGCTTATTACTAGGTTTTATATCAAAAGTAGGTCTCCGGCTGGTTTCGAAATCTGTGAAGGATATCTATCAATTTGGCATGCAAATGAGAAAAATCAGGTAGTGCTGTTACATGGCGTTGCTAAGGGGGAGAGTTTAGGGGTTCACTTATAGATAAAAATTGTCTTTGAATTAACCATGACAAGGCTATCTAGAAATCGACTTTGCTCGGACGATTACTTGGGGCAGTATTTCATTGATGATATAATTGAATTTCTTCAAATTATATTACAGAAATACTACGTTGATATGAAGTGATTTCACCGCGCCACAACTTGACAGAATTTAGACAGATTGTCGGAGTGCCACATTAGAGTAACGACGACGGCGTCGCTTCACTGCACCGTGGCACTACTCTACAATGTAGAAATACTGCGAAGTTTCATACAATACCTTCTGGTATTATCCCAGTTGTTTTAAAAAGCACAATAAAGGCTTGAAATATTGCTGTACGGTCAGCCAAATATGTGGTCTACCACCCTACGGTTGAGATTCATTTGAACGTCATGAAACAACAAGGTCAATTTTAAACGTCATAACATAATTGTGCATAGAAAAGTCAACCTTAGCGATCGTTACATCTCGCAGAAACTTTTGTCAAAAGTGGTAGACCACTTTCTTGGCCGACCGTACCTAGGTACCTAGATAGTGTAGTACTACAAGTAAGTAGGTACTAACGGTATGAAAACCATTGGCCATTTCGATCGCGATTTCCTTTGAAACTTGAAAGTAGCGCCGGCAATTATCTCTTGTATGTAATCTAAAACCCATTGATTTATAGCCGTTTTATGTTTATTAGAAAATCTATCACTTCCAATTATAATTTACAGTCGCGCATGTATCTATCTTTGTAGTAGAAATTACATTTTAAAGGTTTTTATTAGAAACATTAAGGCCGAAACTGCGTTAAGCGGGTCCCGTGCGGTTTCATACAAAAGTCGCGTGCGCCCGTCGCGTTTGCCCGTCGCGTGCGCCCGTCGCGTGCGCCCATCGCGTGCACCCGTCGCGTGCGCCGCCCGTCGCGTCCGCCCGTCACGCTCACCCGTCGCGTGCGCCGCTTAACGCAGTTTCGGCCCTAAATACATACATGGATTTTCTATGTTTATTCAGTTGTTTATGCATATACCTACTCGTAAATGATTTACAGGGAAAGTCCAACAAATGCCCCCTATAGGGAAAGTACACCCACCTAAAGGAGGGATGGAAAGTAGATACACTAACTAAAAAGGATATAGTGAAGATAGAATACCTAGTTAACGCCAAGATAATCAATTATTTTCAAAAAAATATAGTTTGGGTGCGTTTCCATTCATAGCGCGTTGGGATTGTCAAACAACGCATTGACATTATTTGACATTATTATTTATTTAAACGGGAACTTACGTACGACGGAGACTACTGTCGAGAGTTCCTCGACACGTTTCGGTCACATACGGTGACCTTCATCAGGACGTGGGTGAAGCGCTCGCGACAGCGTCTCTCCCCGCACTCATCCCGTCGCATCCCGTCGAGGAACTCTCGACAGTAGTCTCCGTCGTACGTAAGTTCCCGTTTAAATAAATAATAATGACATTAACGTACGTTTCAATTAATAGTAAAATTATTTGACATTGTCAAAACCTTTTCGAAATTGTGTTCGAAATGCATCATTGACCTCCGCTTGACAGATACAGGGAGTTAATCACGTCAAATAATCAACTTAATATCGAAAATTTTAACAAGGTAATGGCGTCATATATTAATTATTATTAGGTAAATTGATATGTACTCGTATGTACACACCCAATATGGATGAAGATGATTTTTATCTTTTCATTAATGTTTATTTTGACTGGAGACAATCCAAATTCCAAGGCCAATTGTTATATTTAACAAATTTATCTAAATATATTCTTATTTAAAACGCTTTATATTTAGTCAACAATATGGTACATAAGATGTTAAATGTTCCGCTGCTTAAGGTTGCTTTAAACGGTTGATTATCGTAACATACGTTCGTTAAAAAGTTAACGATTAAGTACGATGTTAATGTCTGTTAAATAAAAAGAGTTGTTTCCTAACTTAAATGACAGTCTGTTTAAGTTATTCGGGCGGCCAATAGAAAGCCAGGATTTTTCATTTTCTTACGTCTGTCAGACTGACATTTTGTGTTATGTAACGTTTACTGATGCGTGAAAGTAAGTTGAAACAATCCGCTCCAGGCTCCAAGTAATATGTTTTCTTTATCATAGAGATTATCTATTGAGGATGTCTCAAGTTTTTATTTTATTTGTGCGAGTTATCAATAAATAGTTTATTTACAAAGTAGTATTGATAACAAAAGTTTTGATTTCCTGCTATTTTGACATTGACCGGACAAAATATAAATAGACTGCCTACATAAACAAGTGTATTTTTTCTTACGAGTCTTAAAATGTGGACTAATGACGTAAATTTTCCAGCCGAAGACGATTACTCCTGAAGAGGAAAAAGGTTTAGAGGTAGGGTAAGAATGGAATAAAATCACTTTACCTTTTACTTACTTATGTTAAGTAACTAATAGAAGTTTATTCGAGCAGAAAAGACTTACATTTATTATACCACTAGCAGCGCCCCGCGGTTTGTCGCGGTTACCCGCGTTAAGCCCGTTCCCGTAGTAATTTCGTGATACTTAAAACAATATCCTTTCTCTTGAAAAAAGCTACCCAATACAAAAATAATTATTCGAATAGGACTGGTTATTTCCAAGATTAGCCCGAACATACAAACAAACAAACAAATGTACCTCTTTATAATATTAATATAGATTACCTCTTTATGATATTTAGTGATAAGTTATATTTATAAGTTATAATTTATCTTTCACTGGTTGTCCTTAAATAAATAAGCCGTGTTTTGTTCTCCAGAAAGTAATGTCTCAGGTCACTGGGCCTTTAGTTGTATTAACTCATATTGATTGCTTAAGATCTACGATGTCACAAACATATGCATCATACTCGTACTTATAACTCCCCTGTTTTGCGTCCGTATAAAATATAATATAAAGCAAGATCAAAACAACATCCCTATTATAAATAGCGAACAAATATTACGCGATTCAACCAACTCATGCAACTAATTTCGCGCACAAATAAGCTTTGTTTACAACTCGAAACTGCGTCAAAGCGTCGAAGGTCTCGGCGGCGATATTTTGCAAACGCACTATCATTTTGACCGCAATTATTAGTAGTTGTGATAGATATTAATGTTATCTAGGCCAGACGAATGCTATCAGCGCGTAACTAGGCCGTAGGTCAGCTGTAGGCGCAATAACGTCGACAGATCTGTGATTACGGCGGAGATATCCCGAACATCTGATCGTCTGGTTCGCTTTGGATTCAACCGGTTTAAAGAAGTACTTTTATAAGGGCTGTCAGTAATCACCCAAAGGTATGCCATAAAGAGTTTTTCCACGGATATGGCCTGCAGATAAACTTGCAGCTGACTGCGAGCGAACTACGAGAAACAGCTCAGACCTAGTAGTGGCGAGGTTTGGCGTACTATGACTACATATAAGTGTCTACGTCTATAAGTAGACAGTTGGCAACACACATTTCGGATTATGTCTATAGGTGTCTATATAAGTAGACATTTCGGAATCTGCAGAAAGTGGGCAAACATTTATGTGAGAAACTGCCTGACCTCTTGGTATAACTATTCTATTCTGTTGCCTGAAGGCTAAATGTGACATTAGTAGTAATACTAACTAATAGATAGCGTCACTCCTATCCACAAAGAAAATACGAGTATATCTCCTTTCCAATCATCTTTTTTTTGCCTTAGCATTATAAGACAACCTGCGAAAGCGCGTTTGATTTTAACAACACATTCGAATGTTTAAATTGTCTTTCCTCCTTTCTTCGACTAGAAATCAGTCAGGGACACACGCCATGGAAATTCTTTGACAAGGTAATCGACTAACCATTTGACCATACTAGGGGAACTCGGAAAACGAAAGGTGTAGAGGGCGAGGTTCGATCGGACCTAAATATTTGGAAGGTACTACTTGTCTTAGTTTTAAATAGACTTCAGAAAGAAGGAGGAGGTTGTCAACTCTTGTAGATGCGTTTATTTATATACTAGCAGCGCCCCACGGTTTCACCCGCGTTGCACCCGTTCCCGCAGGAATTTCGCGATGAAAAGTCCTTTCTCAGGTTCTGGACTAACTGTGTACCAAATTTCATTCAATTCGGCTCAGTAGTTTTGGCGTGAAAGCGTAACAGACAGACAGAGTTACTTTCGCATTTGTAATGTTAGTTAGGATGTGTGTGTTATCTTATATTTCCGTCGGCTATGAACCGATTTCGCCTATTATTTCGGTTTTTCTTCAAATTAAAAGGGATATTAGCTAATTCGTTTTATTTGAACGCATATTACAACAGGTTGAAATCTGTTAAAAAGGTTTGGCTGGTTTGGGAGGGATTAAAAGCTAAACCCCCTTACAGTTTTAAAGTGTTACCATGTTACTTTAAATTGAATCTAAGTTGATATACGTGTTTAATAGGGACATCAACTAGATTTCTACGCACCCTGTACTAGGTATTAATAGGGTCTTAACAGTAATCGGACGGCCGCTCCCTGCGACACGCGCCCATAAACTACAAGATGACAACTTCTAGACAACCTGTCATACTACTTTTTCTATAGTCTATGCTCTCATAGGGCTCGGGCGAGATCTCCTAATTCCAAAGTAATTAAAGAGAAACGCACACCCGGACATGTGCACACGCGGCCTTATTTGTAAGTTATAAGTTGGAACGAACTTGGAACCATTTCTTTATAAGTGTAAAAGTATTTAGTCTACGGCGTCTTAGACCTAGAAGATACCCAACTTAAGATCAGGGTAGTGCAAAGGTTATGTACCAACAGCTGACAGTTTAATTAGAGTAACAGGATACATATTTCAAAAGATTTACTAACAGTAAGGAAAAATATTACTTGAATCTTAACACCTAAGTTACATGGATATTCTAATTAATCTACCAAGTTAATCTAGACTTACGCATAACTTAGATTTCTACTTGCCTGATAAATTTTATTTTTAAAAGTTAATATTGTGCTCAATTATTCACCGATTTCCTATGCACGATTCAGGCACAAAAACTTTTTATAAATGAAATAAAGTTGACTATTAATTTCACGGTTAGTTAAATTAGTAAATGTTCATGCATGACTTAGTGCGAATGTTAGGTGTACTGGATTAAGGAAATTATTATAAATAAGTACCTATAACTATATAGGTATATATGTACAATGTTATTTATGTAATTTTACATTTATCATTTATTTTAATTATAAAATTATTTTATCCTAATCATTAATTTTAATATTGAGTCAAATGGAAATATTTTAACGTCAATGCATTAGATAAGTAAAATAGTTATTTTTGCCTAACTGTCCCATAGCCGGGCAGAAATCACCAAGATTAATGCGATGAAAGATATTAAAATGCTAAATCTATTATTTAAGATCCCCATTTTAGAATATCTCTAAATGTTTTCACTTTTTTCCTAAAAAATAATTGCAAAGTTGCCATACTTATCATAAAAAAAATCTTAGAAGTTTAAAAAAATATTGAAAAACTCACTTTTATGCTTTGAATGATTCTTCCACATTTTACGTAGAAGAGAAGCCATTTTGTTCTTTTTTTAATTTTAAATTGTGGTTCCCACGCGTTATTCCCGCGCTTCGCTCTCGACGACTGAGATAAGTCCGGAGTAGTCACAGCTTGCCTGCCACCCTTCTGCGTGTAAATTAAACCGAGATAGATTGATAACTAATAAAGTTGTATAGCTAGGTAAGTTTATCAGTCCCTTAAGTAAGTACTTAATAAATACTAACTGGCTTATTCATAAACGCTGTTTAAATAAAATACTGTTATAAATTGTTTTGTCTCTTTTGCTCTTCGGAAAAAACAGCGTATGTCGGAAAGGGACAAACCATTTGATAACCAAAATACTGTTAATAAGCGTTTATGAATAAACCCCATAAGTTATAATATAAAGAATAAAGAACTTAGTTCACTTGTGTAAGTAGGTAGGTAGGTATCTATTTTTGAGATCCTAATTGCATAAATCAGTTTGGTTCATACCAATACGCATATTGGAGAGATGTTTTTTTTTACAATTTTACTTTCTATAATAAAGTTAGTAGGAGGGCCTATGTAGGCCTGCGTAAGGCATAATATGTGACTGAAACTTGAAAGAGAAAGCAAATGAACATTCGTCATCCGAGAATTTTGAAAAGTGTAAGGAGTTCCATCGACAATAGCCAAATCGATTAAGAAGTTAAATACATCGACATGTAAAACATACCTACCTAATCAAAGATAATAGGTAACTTAAACACCTAATTAAAGATAATCCGCTTCCAGTGAAAAATGTTTAAATCTAACTTTAAAAAACTAAAAGTAAGTAGATTAATTTGATCATTGCAAAGTATTTGTACATAATGTGAAATCACATTAAGGAACTTTTGGTTTGTACGTAGGACTTACCTATTCACAAAGATACTCTGTTCTTGACACATCTTTTACATACTAAGTGTGGCTACCTTTCTATACAGATTGCTATCGTTCGATCAAAGTCCCAATAAGCAAAAGCTAATGTCCGCCAGTGCACCTGACGACTGACGCAAGCTCACAAGTTCGCACATCATGGCAATTATTGGCTGATGCAATATGAACTAGAGCTTTACTCGACCGGACTGTAATTTGACTGGTTTTACGACGAATTACATCGGTACGTACTGGGAGATTGTAATTTTAACAAGTAAGTGTAGGTACGTTATTGTGTGTACCCTAAGTTATCACTACATAAGTATTATAAAACAAAGTCCCCGGCCGCGTCTGTCTGTCTGTTCTCAAACTACTGCACGGATTTTGACGCAGTTTTTTAAATAAATAGAGCAATTCAAGAGGAAGGTTTATATATATAAAAAATCCTGAAATTCTCACAACTTACTAAAACATACTTTGATACTACTTACTTACTTACTTACTTAAAAGAAACAAGTATGTATATTACTAATCTAAAGTATCGATGAATTGCATACCGCGAGTTAGTCATTATAACGAATAAGTTTGAGTGAGTTTAGGTATGCTATTGTGTATAAGCGAATACATACTTTGGTACCTTACTTGATACTTACTTACTATCAAGCAAATAAACAAATTGAAAGTATCATAGAGTTTTGTTAAAACATGAAACCGCTTTTTCGTATCCCGATTCTATTTATCTCGAAATTTTCCACAGGAATCGATAGGTAACGACGGGGATTATTGGGTATAGTGTAGGTACCAAGTAGATAGGTACTTTAGAGTATAAAGTATAAAGCTAAATAATTTATGGTATTATTAATCCTTTTGTATCCGAGATAACTAATTAATTATATCTTAAAAGGATAGACTATAAATTAGATTAAATTAATAGGTTCCCATGCCAATCATTGTAATATAATAGTCAGTCATATTGCAGCCCCTACCTATAAAAACGTACGCTCCTTTCGCCGATAAAACTACAAGGCGTTATAGTAAATTTAATAAAATCGAAGTGTCAGTGTGTTAAAATAACATGGAGGTTTAATATACAAGTATCCATTATAAAATACGATCATCCTAATCTACCTTACTCTTCCTTTTTGAAAGGATATCAACGGCTACTGCGTGCATTTTAACATGCTCGCAGACTACTGCGCACTACTGCGGCGCGTAGCCGGACGATTAAACTGCCTGATGCTGTCCCTGAGGACGTAAATAAACGGTATCAGTTATAAACGTATCACTATCATCTATATCTATCATCATCATCATCTATCATGTAATCATCAGAGGAAGTTGAAGATTTTGCCTACTTCTAAATACAATTTTAATACTCCACCTAGATGGCGCTAGTAGTATACTGTGGTAGTAGGTTACCTAATTATTAACCGACTTTAAAAATAAGGAGGTTCTCAATTCGACTTTATGCTTTTTTTTTATTCGACCTTCGATTTAGTACTTTGTTCGCTATAAAATTTGAAAATTCTCATTAACATGATAATTAGTATTAAGTTAATACGGTTAATACTATTAACCGTGGTATGAGAAGTTTGAATATTACAAGGTCTTATCTATGTATGCTCAATATTTACATGCACCATCCATGTACAATCCCTGCCAAAAAATTAGGAAAATGAAACTCAATGTATGTAAATGATTAATTTTATTTCATAGTAACTTTACAAAAATACATTTTGAACAGCTATTTTTGTACATTTCTATGCATCATTATTTTAATGGAGTTCAACAAACGCAACTATTCAGCTTGGTTTAATTTACATATTATTATTACTGTTTGGTAAATAACTTTTAAGTACATGTAAATAAAATAACGGTTTGTTAAGAAGCAAGGTTTAGGTAGGACACTCGATAGCGAGCGGAAGGCCTTTTCCCTGGCAGTGGTGGTCTAAAATCTCCGGCACCAGGGTTGACCACTAAACTTCTCGAACTTACTTAGTGGCAACTTACAAACCGCTACTCGCCCATACAAAATACAGTAGTAGCAACTTTACATATATACATAAAATGTATAATTTTCCATACATACTTAAAATGTATAATTTTACATACATACTTAATATGTATAATTTTACATACACATACTTAAAATGTATAATTTGTAAAGGAACATTTCAATTTTTACAATCAATAAGTAAATTATAACTATGTTTATGAACAAATAAACAATTTGAATTTGAATTTGAAAAAAAAGACTTGGTGTCAGGTTTAAGCGTGGTGTGGTTTATTCAAAACTGTAATTAAGAGGAGATTATTTGAATAGATTACGTTTACGACAAATTGGTTACATTTTAGTACCGAAGTATGCGCCACTATGTAAATTAAATTTGTAAATTAGGGAAAAAACGAACAGTGTTCATACAAACATTAAAGCGTCCTATTGGGTCGCGTGTGACTTCCATGTAACATGATGATTATTACAAGGGTGAGGGCGCCACTACTTTAATAGATAGTAAAAGCTTAGAGAAATTATCGAACTATTTTGTATGCACAGATTAATTTACATTTTAACCATACATAATGACTAACACCATTCTTCTTACTTCAAATTCGATGGTTAACTTAATTAAAATAAAAAATAAGTAACGTTTTGAAATGCTTACAAATGTTTAAGACTCACCCGTGTATCAAAACCCCAATCCAGTTTTAATGTTATGGGTCGGTGTTACAATGCAAGCCTTACTAATTCATTGTCAATAATTCAAAAAACATTCCAACTAAGTTAACCATCGATAGTAAGTGTTAAAATAAACCACGACATAACAATAAAATGAAGCAAAATAATATGTTATTTGAAAAGCAAAAAATAAAATTTTATTATATTTATTATCTCTCTATTCTAGGCCAAAACGCTATTTCTAGACACACAAACAATACAAATAATATATTAATCTGTAATACTAAATATTATGTTTGATTTTAAAACATTACTCTAATTTATTTTACTTCATTGTAACAAAATAATTATCCTTTGGGAACAGTAAGGCTATCACTTAATTATACCTTAACTCTACTTAATTATTGGTCATTATCATTATTGTTTATTTACATTGAATACCGTAACTTAAAATAAATTCTTCAAAGTAACCAATTGATTAACTAAATAGAACATAAATTTGTGTCATTTTATTACCCGACTGTGTGGAGACATTAAAAGGTATCCCAGTATTAAGTTACTCTAAATGAATTACCGTAAAATATCAAATAAATTCCAAAAAGTCCAATTCCAAATTTGTTTTTCTTTCTGTAACTTAAAAAGAATTTAAAAATATAAAACAGTAGGTTAAATAAATTACCTTTATGTGATGTTATAACAAAATCATGGTATTCAATGTTTAGGATTCATAATAATTACCACTTATTATAAAGTTGGCTTAGCATGGTTTCATAAGTATCAGGAAAAAAGAGTGTTGATCACTAAATAACTAGGCTGGTTATTAAGTGGACAAGACCCTTTTAGCAGTCAGCATTACTAACATATATGACTAAAAACTAGGTACATACATGATAAATTGTCAGTCTGATTGTTTTGATAATCAAACCACGTTGGGAGACTCTTGGCAGTCTCTGTGGGCTTTTCCACCAAAGCTATGTTATGCTACATTGCTATGCCATGTTTGATACAATTAGTGAATACCATAATATGTAGCATTACAATGTAGCATAGCAATGCTAAGACATAGTATAGTTCTGGTGTAAAGGCTAAATTCTGACACCTTGGGTTGGCTGCCAAATATACTATGCTAATAGAATATGAAAGTAATGGCATGTGTAATAGTTATTGCCACAGTGAACAGGACATGTAATAAACTTAAAAATATTTCTTACAATTATGTAAAGATGTACTTCAGTTCACACTTTAATACAGCAACAAAACCAAACCATGATTATGTTAGGGGCCAACCCTAGTGAAAGAGTTTTCAATTCAACAATGGTACTCAAAACAAAACAAAAGTTTACATAAATAAAACAATGTGTTCTACAACTAAATAATAATCACCAATATACAGATTCTGATCTTTATACATTAAAGTATAACATGTGATAACTGATAACACAATTAGTTATGCTGACTGCGAAATAAATTGTAAACAATCAAATAACTTAATAATTCTAGAATACAACTTAAGTATTAATGTTAAAATAATTGTCCATTATTAGTAATAATAATATTTTGATGGATTAATATCAATTTGTCAGTTTGGATGAAAAACCTTTTAAACCATTGTGTTTAAAAAAATCTCACAGCAAAAACAAATTAACCTTCAGGTTCAACAAAACTATGTTTCATACATATGTATTTACTTTAATATCAATTAATTTTGAATTATCCAGAGCAAGCAAACTAAGGATGAGTTGATAGTAAAGTTTTGGCATAATAATATCAACAATATACAATTATTGCTTGCATATATCAAAAACTATACATGCTTATCATGGTATTTGAATCATAATAATGTTACATTACTTAATTAATGTAGGACTACTTCAATTTAGAATTTATGTTAAAAGCACTTGTGATTTCTTATTTTCCTGATCATGTAGGTATAACAATAAGTCAAAATGAAAGTTTCATATTATTTCATAACCCTAATTATTCTGATTTCATAACATTATTTCATCATGAGATATTAGATGTTGTGGGCACCTCATAAGATTTGAACATTGATTTAATATGGTTTGTTAAAAATGTATTATAATTACCTATATGTTCATTTAGGATTACATAATATTCTAGGATCAGTTGTATTATTGTAAAACAGGACAAGTATATCAACACTACACAATTTAAATAATATCACAGTTTCTTGTCCTATGATATTACTGTAAAATTATGACTAAAGATATCATTAAGTTATTTCACACCTTTCTTAACAGTGACAGTCTTTACTGCATTTTTAACCAGAGGTTTCAGCGTCAATCATTTCTTTTTTCTATCTTGAGTACACTTAGGGCAATACCACTTGCCCTTGGGTTTGATTTTAAGATCTACGCAGGCAAAGTGGAACCATTCTATGGGGCAGTCAGGGTTGTCACACCCTATCATCTCACCATAGGATACTTGATGGCACAAACAATAAGTGGGCTCATTGGGATCCACGGGCATGTCAAGCACATCACTGGGATGGGTCATGCCAGCCACTGAGTCCAAGTCAGCATTTTCTTCTTGTTCCTTTGAAGCATTTGCAGAAGATGATGCGCCTTTCCTCTGTGTCTTCTTCTTGGCAGTGGAGCGGCCACTGGCGACAGCATCATCCTCACTGGACGCACCAGCGCGCTTCTTTTTGCCAGTGCTGGCAGTATTTTTTTCATTGCCCTTATGCTTCTTGCGTCCTTTCTTGACAGTAGCAGTGTTGTTCTCCTGATCGTTAGCTGCTTGTTGAGCAGCCCGAGCACTCATTGCTTTCTCCTGAATCTCAGATTCGAACCTGGCAAGGTCAGAGTCAAGGCGACGTATGTGTTTGTCGACCAGCTCATATGTCTGAATGGCAAGCTGCACTTTATCATCCCCGTACTCCTTGGCTTTATTAAATAAACCTTGAATGGTATTTACCTTTTCTTTTTTGGTTTCTTCGTCCATTTTTGGAATATTCGGCAATAATTCGTCAGCCATAAGGTCGATTGTCCTCATTAGTCCATGAGCGCGGTCATCCAGATCTCGCATTAACTTAAAATTTCTCTGCAGTTCTATTGGGAGATGTTGGAGACTATCCAGGTAGTGCTCCAGATAAAGCGCTGAAGTCATTTTGTAATATTTTGTAACCACTCGAAATGAAAGTTCTATCAACTTGTAAGATTAAAATTATAGAGTTATCTTTACACAACGCGCTCCAAATCTATTTAAAAGATGTCTTTACGGTTTTTAGAATTAATTCCTATATCTAGAATTAATAAATTCAGTTATCACCACACATAAAAATAGAATTTAAAAATATTCGCACAATACTTTACACAGCATTTACACTTGCTTGCTTGCAACAAATTATCAAAAAAGTACCAATCTCATTATTCTCATTGTTGAATGAAAGTTTTGCCAAGCCAAACTCATTCAATGAATTTCACCATGGAGGTAGTATTTTAATCACAAGACGCTTTTTTAATTAAAATTATTTATTGTCTCCACAAAAATGGTGAAACATTTCATTAATATATCACTCAAACCTTTTATAATGGAGTTGCGGTGTTCTTTACCAATACATCCCATAAATATTATTTCTAATTCAAAAAATACCAAACTAAAAATAGAAGTGTGTGCCACAGACTCAATACATTAACGTAATATAAAATTCATAACTTTATATAGTGGCAACATTGTTAAGAAAATTCGAAACGTTTCCGTTACCCAAGAGCCAATCAAATTTAATTTATACATTTTATATTTTTTTCTAATTGACCCGGCAAATTTGAACGTATCCGTTAGTTAGCTTCTGTGGTTAGCTTCACGTTAGCTATAGCTTGTTGTAGGTTGTAGCTGGCTGTGTGTGTGAAAGGCAAGGAATATAATACTCTCTGCCGAGAGGGCTTTTTGAATTTTTAAATTGTTAATTAAAGTAATTTACAATCGCAATATCTCAACCGAAGTATAACATAAAAGGCTAAGATTTTATTATATGTTACGTTTGATTTCAAAAAATCTAGTTCATATTCATCAACAGTTGCCAAAATGACCTAGGTTTAGACCTAGGCTTTTCATTTTTTTTTCAAAATAGCTATGTTTGTATTAAGTATATCGCGGGTGGATCAAAAACTCGACATTTAGCTTCTAAATAGAACGGAGAACCTATGTGTAGTCCTAAAATAAACCCATCTATAGAAATAGTCATGACTGTAGTTAATAAATTTCATAATATTCAAATTTTAAGTACACATACTGGGAAATGGAGGTTTTGGGAAAGAGAGAAAAGAGACATTACCTCAAAACAAAGATACAAGGTAAGGTATAGGTAAGTAATTAAAGAAACTCCACTGGATATTGTTTAACTTATTGTATTAGCAAATAAACAATTCATAAAATATTCTCTTATGACAATTATAGTCCGGAATACTAAGCACTTTGAATTAATTATTATGTACAACATGAAAAGGTTGTCTTTTATTTATTATATTATTAATTTATAATATGGTATCTATTGTGATATTAACATGTTGTATCTAATAATTCCAAACCATCTATCGGACTATCTACGATTACAACAACTCTCATTTTAATATTCAATAAAAATTATAAACTTTATGAAAAATGCAAATAAATAGTCAGCGTTTGCCATTATTGGACAAAATAAAGATGCGTTTACATAATCTACATACAATATAAAACATGCTTTATGCATTTACTTATTCTATAATTACATTTCTTAGTTCTAATCGTGATCGTACGTACATAATATGCTACAGCATGCTGCTCTCGCCGAATATACGCAACCAAATAAACTTTACTAATTGCTATGTATCAATTTTAATAATATGATGGTTATATTAGGAATACATGTGTTTAAATAAGTCCAAAGATTAATATACACTTGGAAAGGAATAATTAATATGTATAATATATACATATAGATATATCCGTTGTAGTAATTACAAATCAAAAAATGTATGCACCTTGGAAATGTTAATTGCATATTTATGTATTAGAATCCTATCTATGAAACAAGACACAGGTAAAATAAAGTAAGCTTAAATATCTATCTAGGTACAATACTACATCATATAGATAATTTGGTACACATTCGTTGCTCCTTTACAATAATATTAATAAAACACAGGAGTCGCGTGGGCTTCGTGAGCAACTAAACATTTCGGAATGTAAGGGTCATTTCCGGAAACATTACATGAAAGAAAACTTGACAGATTTCTTTTCCTTGTGCTCTCTAAATATTACACATACACCATTTTCATAAATACAAGATTTAATTAGTTAATTTATATAATGGAAAAGACAATGTTCATGATGCTAAATGTTAATTTTAAATTGGCACTACATACGCAGGTCACATAATTATTAAAAAAATACAAAAGTTTTATGAGATAATATTATTTATAGCAATTACATGGTATGTATAATATACTCTACTATTTATACGTATTAAATTGTTCGTACTTCAGGGATAAATAAACGTATTTAATCAATGATATAGATAACTTACGTAAAGTTCGTACAATGACTCCTCGATAATGATCAATTTCAAGACTAGTAACTTCACAATACATCCTGTCTTTAAATAATATATAAAATATGAATCTCAAGCATATTCACAACCGTTCATAGCAAACAGTTATTGAAATCATTCATTCAAAGAAATACAAACAATTCAACAAGCTAAGCACCAAACGGACCAATCGTGCAAAGGTGGGTCTATCGTTACTATTAATAATTTATATATTTTCATTGAGTATAAACTTTTTCCTATTGTCATAAATATAGTAGATCAATTGTCATTCGCTACATAACAAAGATACAAAGGGAAGATAAGGGAGATATTTAAATCGAAATCGACTATATATTCTAATCTCTTACGTTCTCATTCTTTATTGTTTTACGAAATACATACTCCTCTATAAAAATGCTCGCTCAAACTCTCGGAACGAATCAAATCTCATTTCTCCGAATCCTACAAATCGAATGACGGTCAATTTAGTGGAAAGGGAGGAGAGGCACCGTGGTCCCGCCCTACTCGTGGTGGTGTGGGGCGGGCGGCGCGCGCTACACGAGCGTCTCGTACTTGTCGAGCACGTGCTTGTCGTCGGGCTTGTCGTCGCGCGGCGGCGTGTCGGCGCTGCGCGCGCGCGCGCGGCGCTCGTGGCCGCACGTGCACGCCACGGACGCCTGCCGCTTCAGCGTGTGCGCGCGCGCGCCGCCCGTCGGCTCCAGCGACTCGCTGCGCCCGTACAGCGCGCGCCGCCCGCGGCCCAGCGTGGCGCCGCGCCGGAACGAGTCCAGCACGCGCTCCTCGATCTCCTCGATGTCCTTCTTCTTGACGAGCCAGATCTCCTCGGAGCCGCGCGTGAAGTAGCTGGAGCCGCGGCTCACCGAGTACCTCTCCTTGCCCTTGGGCCGGCCCGCCTTGCAGGGCGGCGCCTCGTCGTCGGTGAGCGCGCCGCGCGACTCGGCGCGGTGCTCGCTGCACGCCGGCGCGCGGTGCTCGCCGCACGCCGCCGCGCCCACGTTGCGGAACGCGGTGCCGTGCGAAGGGAACCGCTCGGGGATCTTGGCGCCGAGGCTCGGCGAGCGGATGGTGATCTCGGCGGGCGAGGCGAGCGGGCGGAACTCGGGGCGGACGATACGCTGCGGCTCGGGGCGCGCGGGCGGCGGGGGCAGCGGCGGCTCGCACGCGGCGGCCGCCAGCTCGGCGGGCGGCGGCGGCGGCGGCAGCTCGTCGGACGGCAGGCGCTCCGCGCGCCGCCGCACTGAGCCCGGCCGCGACACGCGCCCGCCGCCGCCGCCCGTGCTCGAGCTCGAGCTCGCGCTCTCCGCCGCTTTCTCGAATATTTTTATCTTATCCCCGACGCCGTTCGACTCCTCCGTCTTCGCCGTCGATCCTCCGCCGTCCGACTCGGGTTCCGTGGAGGCTCCCGCGTCCCCGTTGTCGGTCAGTTTGTCCGTGTTCGCAGGCAACGACAGTTTTTCAACGCGAACTTTGATCGATTCCCGTTCGGGTAGGGGACTTCGATACTCGACCGGGGGCTCCTCGACCTTCGGTTCGGGTCGCGCCGGAGTCGCCGCGGGCGCGACCGGGAGCTCGGCGGACTCCTTCCTCGGGATCGACACGGTTTTCGGCGGGGAGGGAGATTTCTTCGGGGGAGAGAAGACCTTCTTAGGTGGTGAGGCGACTTTCGGAGGCGAAGCTACTTTCGGGGGAGATGCGGCTTTCGGGGGAAAAACAGCTTTCGGAGGAGAGACAACCTTCGGGAGTGACATAACTTTTGGAGGCGAAGCAGCCTTCGGGGGCGACGCAGCTTTCGGGGGCGACGGCGCCTTCATCGGTTGAATTTTCGGGGACGAGTCGATCGGTTTGGGAAGCGGGTCGAATCTGGAGGTCGGCGCGGAGACGGTCCGGGCGGGGTCGGGCAGCGCGGGCTCGGGCGGCGCGGGCGGCGGGCGGCGCGGCGAGGCGCGGCGTCACGCGCGGGACTCGGTCCACTGGTCCGAGTCGTCCGAGTCCGAGTCGCCCGAGCTCGAGTCCGACAGCTCCACGGCCACGCGCCGCGCCAGGATCGACGCCACGTCCAGGAACGCCGGCGCGCCGCGCAACGTGTCGTAGCGACCTGTCGACTCGTCGCACCGTTTTTCCACTTTGCGGAGCTTGATACCTGTAGAATACAAAGGTAAATATTAAGTAAAAAAATATTTCTTTCAGAGTGGATTATCCGATCTAAAACTCTTGGGAAAAGACCTATATAATTATCATATCTCACACAAGTTCACCAGGTCAACCCTTCACAAAAAATTATCAGAAACACGGCCATTATGATCCGAATGCCAAAGGCTAAGGATTGAATAAACTCACCATCTCTAATAGCCTTCAATAGATCAGAGCGCGGGTCAGGATGCGGGTCGGCGGCGGGTCGCGGCGGCTTGAGCGACTCGGCGCCGCGCAGCAGCGAGCCGGGCGACGGCGGCCGCGGCCGCGAGTCGGCGGCGCCGGGCGGCGACGGCGGCGCCGGCGGCGGCGACGGCAGCGCGGGCGGCGGCGGCGGCGCTATACTGCCTTCCTCCGTCATCATGCCTGCGGATAAGTATAAGTACATGAGTAATGTACACGAGGAAGAGAGAAAGTAAAACGGTAGTGTATAGTTCTATAAGTTCGTAGTTCGTTTTTTAATTACCTATTGTACTCTACCAACGAGTCAACAATGTTATTATAAATGGAGTAGGTGTCTGTAGTTTGCAGACAGTTGAAAGGTCTCTGACATAATCTAATATTGCAATGAGTCTTCACTATGATGAAAATGATGAAAAGAAGGGAGTGACGATTCACATCCAAGGTCACACAATTCAATTTAAAGTAACAATATCCATCATATCCATTCCCAGAATATACCCAATAGTAATATTAATATTAATTATATATTGTCCTTCATAGCCGATTTCGGCTACAGCGACTGCGATCTCTGTTAATTTATGGACTCGATGTAGTGTCATGCTTCCTCATTCGACTTATTTAACCAATTTTCACGGTAAAAGTGCTACTAACTTAACCACTGTTACAAAATAAACCACGACCAACTAAAAGTTACAGAACTCAACCTTTTTCTTTTGTTATTTTACTCAAGGCTTCGTTTCCACCAGAGCTTGGTATCTCCAATCATATAAAATGTATCATACCATGGCTCTGATCTTACCAGCCTATATTTGAAGTGTTAAACATAAGTGTACTAACCAATAACAGCCTGCATGTGGTCTAGATGTGCGTCAAGGCCGGTGCGAGGCGGCGACGAGCCGTTCAGCAACGTCGGGGACACCACGGCCTCGGGCGGCGGCGGCGGTGGCGGCAGCGACGATCTGACAAAAAGTCATTATCTATACAATATACAAGGAAAATGTCTATCGTTCATTGAAGATAAAAGTAAGTTTGTAAGTTCGGGTAGTTTAGTGGCCAACTCTGGTAACGGAGTATTTAGACCGCCTTTGAAACGTACAATTAATATGCCGCTTGCGTAAAATGTGGAGGGTGCATCGCTGCCGTAGTATACCTGTATACATAGTGTACCTGGGCGGGTCGGCGAGCGGCTCGGGCGCGGGCGGCGCGGGCGGCGGCACGCCGGGGCGCGCGCGGCGCGGGGTGCCGCCGCCGCTGCCGTAGTATACCTGTATACATAGTGTACCTGGGCGGGTCGGCGAGCGGCTCGGGCGCGGGCGGCGCGGGCGGCGGCACGCCGGGGCGCGCGCGGCGCGGGGTGCCGCCGCCGCTGCCGTAGTATACCTGTATACATAGTGTACCTGGGCGGGTCGGCGAGCGGCTCGGGCGCGGGCGGCGCGGGCGGCGGCACGCCGGGGCGCGCGCGGCGCGGGGTGCCGCCGCCGCTGCCGTAGTATACCTGTATACATAGTGTACCTGGGCGGGTCGGCGAGCGGCTCGGGCGCGGGCGGCGCGGGCGGCGGCACGCCGGGGCGCGCGCGGCGCGGGGTGCCGCCGCCGCTGCCGTAGTATACCTGTATACATAGTGTACCTGGGCGGGTCGGCGAGCGGCTCGGGCGCGGGCGGCGCGGGCGGCGGCACGCCGGGGCGCGCGCGGCGCGGGGTGCCGCCGCCGCTGCCGTAGTATACCTGTATACATAGTGTACCTGGGCGGGTCGGCGAGCGGCTCGGGCGCGGGCGGCGCGGGCGGCGGCACGCCGGGGCGCGCGCGGCGCGGGGTGCCGCCGCCGCTGCCGTAGATGGCTTCCTGCACCGACCCGTACGGGGACTCCTCGCCGCTGCGCACTGCATATAAAACATTTTCAATTAAAACTACTTTCACGGAAACACTTCGCTTTAATTTTATATTATTACTAGCAGCGCCCCGCGGTTTTACCCGCGTTGTGCCCGTTCCCGTAGGAAATCCGGGATAAAATGTAGCCTATAGCCTTCCTCGATAAATAGACTATCTAACAGTGAAAGAATTATTCAAATCGGTTCAGTAGTTTCTGAGATTAGCGCGTTTAAACAAACAAACAAACAAACAAACAAAACAAACTCTTCAGCTTTATAATATTAGTATAGATCTGACGTTTTGGCCCCTTTACAGGAACCGTGCTCACAGAAGACTCCTAGAAGAGAGAATCTTTTACACTCAACTAAACTATGAACACAAAATTACACTCCAACGGAAATCCAACGATGAACTACGCTTTACAACAGGCGCACGCACACATAGATACGCGCAACACGAAATTGTGTCTAAGTAAAAAGTGTTTATGTAAAGCCAGTAAAGATTTGCTATGAGGGACATGTAAACTATAAGGACATGCTAGCTAAGTGCTTACAGTTGACACGGTTCGTTTACATGTGTCAGCTTTCTGGGTGTAACTATTTTTTGTGGTGAGGGTGCTTTTCCCAACTTACCGTGTCCATTTCCAGTAAGTCTTGGCTGTCTCGTTTGGTTCTCGATCTCGATGGAATTCGGTCGCGCCGGCTGGGTCGAAGGGGGTCGATTTAGACCCGCTTTGTAAATACCGTCTGGTACTGTCGTTTCTGAAATGTTGTAACAAGAATGTTAGTTACCATTGTATTGCGGAAAATATAATCTTTATACATTACATACTACAATATGTAAGTCGATGTATTCAACTTGCCAAATCCGGAAGAATAGCGGAAATGCTCAAAGGAGTCTCAAGGCCGATTATGATGAAAACGAAATATGTATTTCATCATTGGATACTTAATAAGGCCTCTTTCAATTTAAGCATTTTTAAGTTCTCCGGCTACGCGCATGATGTTCTTTTGTTTTTTGTTTAAAAAAACGCACGTATTTTGGTTTTGATACAAAACGCACGTAAATCAGTATTACTGAAAACGCTTAATAGGAAAGAGCCGTAAGAGAAAGATTCCACAGAAGCGTAGCTCAACCAATCACAAGACATTGTAGTTGTCAAAATATGATCGTAATGGTTTGTGATTGGTGATGTGTAGAGTGTACGCACGGTAGGCGGGCTCGGGGTGGCGGTAGTGGTCGAGGTTGTAGTTGCGCAGCTGCGCGGGCTGCATGATGTGCTCGCCGCGCTTCACGGCCGCCTCCTTCATGCGGTCGCTGGTGGAGTGCGGCGGCCGCACGCGCCGCGCGCCGCGCCCGTCGCCGCTGCGGGGCTGCCGCACCTGCCCACACAAACGTTATTACGATATTGTCTAATAAGGACATGAAGCTACAAAGGAATTAAAATAATTTATACTCATTTTCTTACATTTTTATTTTTATATTATGGACATGGTATAATGGCAATATGTAGTAAGTAAAATCACAAATGATTTTACTTACTAAAACTATGGTGAATTGCGAGGTAAAGAATACGTAAACATGGAGTATTTTCAGTTCCCCAAAGTATAGCAAAAAAAGAGATTTTATATTAGTCTTCGAGTGGTGTAAAAATATAGAACTCGAGTCAAACACTGGTCTACACAGTATTTAGCAACAAAATTTTGGTGTATAATATGCAGCAAGAAATGTGGATAACTTCTTTTAACTTTCTTTAAACTTCCTTTCCAAAAAACTTCTTTTAACTAACAAATCTTGAAGACTCTTAAATTACTGACAAGTCACATACCTTCTTCCCCCTATCATGCTGGATCCTCTCGGTATCCTGTAGCATCTCCCTACGCCATAGCTCGAAGAAGTAATCAGGATCAGTATAGAACTTCCTCGCATCGCGTCCATCGTCGCGGAACTCGTTCAATTTCTCCAACGGAGGTGGTCGGTCGCATTTGGCGTAAGTCGCCAACATAGCAGAGGGCATGGTGTTGCGCGAGAAAAGTTGCTGCTGGAAGTTGCGCGCTGAACGGAACGCCTTGCGCATTTGTATGTCTTGGAGGGATACTGGAACAAAGTGGGTGAAAGATTAGAGAGAGCTGTATGGTTCGTTTAATATGATTAGTTCGTGTTATAATATAGACATGCCTTCAACATGACGTAACAAATAGGTGACACTATTTACTGTTAATTTTTAAGGATACTTCGTCAAACTAGACAAGCAGTGAGTTGCATATTATTCAAGAGTTGGGATTTGGATTTAATTAAGTTTCAGACCAGAAAATGCGTTAACAAAAAGCTAAAAATTGAACTCAAGGGCAAAAGTCTCTGCATGAAGTTACAGAGATTACTCATACCATCTCAGTGAGGAGAATAAAGATTGTCAAAAAAAAATCTAGCTACCATTAAGACCACATAGAAAATGACCTAGGACTCTAATTGAAACGTTCTTAAAAAAAGCATCTCGTCTAACTGAAACAACAGTAGACCGAGGAGCAAATAATATAATCCAAAATTCTACATACCCTCCTCAACTCCTGAATCCAACTGCGTGACCTTGATGGCCAGCCGGTCTATCCTGGCCTGCAGTACATTGGTCCTATCGGCCAGGTTGGTCGCTTCTCGCGTCAGCTCTCCGAACATATCCTCCGCATGTTTGGAGAGGGACGATAGTTGTCTGGAAACAAAGGTAAAGGTAAATTAGGTAAAATATTTATTAATCTCTAGATATATGTAATGAAAGAAATATATTTGAAATAATATGGAGCAGGTAAAGCTTTCTTCTTCTTGTCTAGTCTATATGGTGTTAGGACCCATATAATACCATGAATAGGGAAAGTTCGAGAAAGGCTTCCGACATGATCTATCGTTTGACAATTTAACGTGCCCTCCGAAGCACGGTAGCGCTCAGATTGAAATGCCACTATCGGCCACCCATCCACGTAGGGGCCGAGCTGCACGTGGCTTAACAACTGTAATGAACTTAAATCACTTAGTCAAACTATGCCACGAGCGCGCTCGTGTAAATTGATTGGATAAAATATGTAATTTATAACATGTCTTAATTTGTCATACCAACCTATTTATTCAATCAAAACTATCAATAAACAGTAAAATAACAATAATATTCAATTAATATATTTCCTTATTTACTTAAAATGGTTCATAACATGAAATAGCTTGCCTATATTACGTAAATTAAACGTAATTTATCCGTAATGATAACACAATAATCTCTATTAACGACTGAAGAATGAAAATAAATCATAAAAATAAACAGTTTGCCTTTTAGATTTTTATTTTGGCGGTTTATATTACGATGCTTTTTCACTAGAACTATGCTATGCTCAGTTTAATAATATGAAATATTAGTGTTAGGTACCACCGCAAGTTTGATATGATTAGTAGTTTAGTTGCCAAACATAGCATCATAGCATAGCTTTGGAGACACAGTTCATAGCAAAGCAGGTGGCATAAATGCTAGGTCACCGTAGCTCTGGTAGAATGGTATCCATACCATGTTTTTAATTCCGAAATCAGGGCCACTAACCTACTCGACAAGAAGAAGAACCATGTTTTTAAAATCGTTCAGGTTCAGAATTGGGTTAGGGGTTCCAAAATGGCAACTGGTCTCAAAACGTCTCTTTCCCACCGTGTCACAATTACTTATTCGTTAGAATCTATGTTGTATACCTGACAGTGTTGGCGAGTGTTCCATTAGTGACGGCCTCTAGCTCCGAGGGCACGGCGAGTCGCTCGGGCACCGTGCCTCGGGACACGTGCACCGGGTCCACGCAGCGCTTCGGCAGCGGCATTGCTGCGCCACAGCTCGGCTACCTTGTTGACATCACTATGCAACAAACAAAAAATAATTTCAACAAACTGCTAAACATACCCCATTTTCACTTATATGATCACAAAGATCTAGGTTATTTCCGCGACCAAGAATGCTGTAAACCGCTCGAAATGTTAAAAACGAAGCGAATAGAAACGTGATTATCAATATTAATGTAACGAAGATTTTTATCCCGAATTTCCCTCATGAAATCTTGATTAACCGAAGCGAAGCGAGGGCGGGTCTCCTAGTAAGTTATATTTTGAATGCGATACCATAAACCCGTTTCATTAAATTTATAATTCAAAAAAATTACTCATACCATATAATAAATCAATCAAAAAGATATGTCTCTTTTACGAGTTATATTTCAGAAGGAAACTGATCAAATTTAAATTATCGAGCACAATGCACAACTTGGTCATGAGTGTCATACAGAACACTGCAACCAGCCTACAAGAGCTCACAACACCGCAATTAATTGCACGTAATAAAAACAAAGAGTTCCTGATTAAATAACATTAAAATATATTGATTTAATCAGCTCTATGCACCGTCACCACACATTATAATTGCGGCTTGTAAAACTGTTAATCCATCCGTTGTTGGCGTGCGCGGCGTGCGTGAATACATTGCACCTACGTGAGCTACAAGTCCATTTAGTTTTCAGTTCCGTTAGCAGCGTTTCTTGCACATGAAACTTATGTATTTATTGAGGTCTTGTCTACAGTTTCGATATAAAGCTAGACTTAGAAATGTGTGTACAATGTATCATCATTGGAATAAAACCTAGTACTTTCTTATAGACTTCCTCCAAAGAAAGCATTTCTTAATAAATATTGGGATCACAGAAATATACATTCATTTCGGGGCTTCAAAATACTACTGAATTGACACCTTTCCCTATTTCACATTCGTAAAAAGGTAAATTCCATGCTTGTTTTTTCCTTTACAATAAATAAAATTGTAAGTTACCTACTGCAACAAAATGCAATAGCAGATTATGACGAAATACTAAATTATTCAAACTGTGAACCGTGAATCCTTCTAAAGCCGCAGATATTTGCTAAGACATTCGCATTCAAACTGCACGTAAAAACGTAATAACCGACGGAAGGTAATCATTGCATCTAGTAGTTTAGAACCAGTAAACTGGTTCTATATTCTAGGAAAAACAAGAAACAGGCATAATTTCTTGCCATCTAACTATTTTGAAGTTGATTTTCTAGAAAAAACTTACATAAACCACTTGGGTACCACAGTGTTACCCATATAGAAGTGTGTTTTCTTTCGAATCGTCTTTACCAGGACGTAATTAACACATTAGGTACTACACTATAGATTTATTCAAAGAAGAAGAGAAGGTTTTTTAGGTTTTAGGTGTTACAGGCAGTTATTGTACTATTATTAAAAAATATGCCATCTAATTACTTAAATCTATATATTACTATTATAATGATGTAAGTGTAAACACCGATGCAATAAGGATTCTCAAACTAAACAAAACCTTGAGTTCACCGACACACATAGAGATTACGTCACTTCGTAGACATATTAAACGCAGTAATATTACTCTTATTTATAAGCTAAGCTCGCAATCGAAACCAATCGTTGGGTATTGTAATTCGAGTTGATACTAGGAAGCACTTGATCTTAAGTGCTTGCTTGGAGAAGGTACACCTTGAGTGTTTTAGGTTATCTAATGTTAGAGAAAAGACTAACCTAGAGTTTGTAAAAGATGTAGGTATTCAAAATTAAGTTTTCAACCATGAACAATTCACTTGTTTCATTCGATTTTTCCTGCGACATACCATAGATTTTATAAATTAGATATCGTAGATATCACCAAACATAATTCTTTATATCAAATATCATGTACTTATAATAGATAAGGAGTTGTCTACAACTCTACTGGGTTAAATATTGCAACGTCATTTCCACGTCCATCCTTGGCATTTAAACATTCATTATGACCTGCCGTAAAGCCAAAACAGTAACACAAACAGCTACCAACTTTCGCTTTTTCCAAAGTAAATATTAGCGTAACAATAGTAGTGGCAGAACCTAATACATATTAACACATCCAACGGTGTTATACTTTTAAAACAGAATGCATCATAAGTACATAATATTTGAAAATGTTTAGCATTGTTTAGTAGTAACGGACACTAAAAACATAACAAGATAATGGCGATTGTATTATAATTGTATCACATAAATTGTTTGTACTCGCAAACAATGATCCGGAATAAAACTAGATCACAAACAAAGTTATTTCTAGGCATGGCTGCAAAATGGATGCTTCCTGGCGTATGATAAGGTAATCCAAACTCTGGAATAGACGTTGCAAGTTTGTAGATTGCTTATTATTGTATGTAGACGCCAGCAAAGTTGTATTGGCAGTTGCCAGCGATACCTTTGTATAGGGCACTAAGGGGTCACCCTAACAAGCGTCCTACCCATTTGCCGTGTCATTATGATTTGTAAATTGAACTCAATTTAGGTAGCTCAATACGTTGCAGTTGTTGCCAATTCGGCAAAAACTAACGAGCTTGCCACATAAGGTAGGTAGTTGCCAAGTCAGAAGGCAATTGTGTCATACTCAGGACATGAAAACTTCAAGTATTTCAGATTGGTCGTATAGAAAGTTAACTATGTTTCATTCTGTACCTGGTAAATGTACCTTGATCAAGCTACTTATCTATACTCATATTATAAAGCTGCAGAGTTTGTTTGTTTGAACGCGCTAATCTCAGGAACTACTGGTCCGATTTAAAAAAATATTTTTGTAATAGATAACATTCAACGGGAAGGCTATACGCAACTTTTCATCCTGAAATTCACACGGGAACGGGTACAACGCGGGTAAAACTGCGGGCGCTGCTAGTACCAAATAAATGACTAACAAATTTAAAAAAAAATTTGTTTTATAGTGACAGTAAGTATAATAAGAACTAGGTTTAATGTATGGCATAACAACTAGGTGTTTGATGGCATAACATATAAACGCACTTTATATCCCGAAATTCCCATGGGAACGGGTACAATCCAAACGCCAGACCTACTTTGTTGTTTTCTGAGTAATATAATATGACTAATTAAGATACATTACTAAGAAATAACATACCCAAGTTATTATATTATGCACAAACTTAACATTCACTTTCGGTAGTTAAAGTTAAAAAATAAGAAAATAAACATTCAAAGACTGTATGATGGTAAATAACATTAGTAATCTACTATATAAAAATAAGTCGGGTTTTCCTCCCTGACGCTATAACTCCAGAAAGCACGAACCGATTTCCACGGTTTTGCATTCGTTGGAAAGGTCTCGGGCTCCGTGAGGTTTATAGGGAATAAAAATCTCAAAATTCCCACGGGAACGGGGGCGCTGCGGGTGAAACCGCGGGGCACAGCTAGTTGGATTTAAAAACGCAAGACCAGGCAGTAAAAGATTAAAAATCAAATATCAAATTGTTTTGACATTGAAGTGAGTAGATAACTTCGAGCTTATCTCATCAAGCAAAACGCATCAAAACTAGGTAATTTATTTGAAAATCCGTGTCAATGTGTCGGAATGTGAACTTTTCCACAATTTGCATACGCTGCTTTTACCAAAAACATTATAAATCAACTTAACATACGTTTGTGCGGCTTATAAAATCGAATCTATTTAGTATTTCCTACGCCTTGCAGAGGCGAATAACTTTCTCTTCGACTAATCACGCTTATGAGTCACTAACGCCTCGTGCTATATCAGTTTCGGTAAACCTGTTCCCGTGGGAATTTTGGGAAAGTTATTGTTAAATGTGATAATATAGGCAGGTAGTAAAAAAAACTTTAATTTCATCAAAATCCTTCCAGCCTTCCGTTTACAAACAAAGATCCTACCATACATAATTCTAGTTTTGGCGGTTAATAACTGACACTCATTCATATTGGGATTTCTTTCCGATGGGCGGAAGGAAATATTATGATAAATGTATACAGACTTTTAAAAAGATCCAATAGAAGACAAGAGTTTTCCCCAAAAATCAAATACTTTTTCCACAACCCATCAAAATACCAGAAAAGCAAATACTTAACCCTACTCAATTAACGCACGTAACACGTCAAAACAACCAACCTACAGGACATAAGGTATTAATAAACACGCAACGAACACACAGACAGTGCGGCGACGACACTCAGTCGCAACTGAATGGATTACGGACAAATTGACACATCCTTTGTGTTTAATGCATACGTTATCGGCCGTAGGTACCTAGTGGTACAGGCACCTACAGGCATTCAATGCGTAGGATTTACTGTTGTAAGTACATGTGATAAATTAGAGCTTCATGTAATTAGGTATGTATTACTGAGTATTGTAATACATACCTAATTGCATTAGAAATATGTATTGCTTAGATAACTAAAAAAGAATTGCTTAATAGATACCGCGGTAAGTATACAATTTTACGTTAAGTATACTGAAATCTTAAATTAGATTTTCTCACACGTCGCTTCACGCTATATCTAAAGGATCAATGAGATGTTAGCAATGACATTAATAGCTCATAACAACAGGAACTTAAGATAATTCTCATGTACTAAGAAATTAATGAGATAAAAAACTGCATATATCCAAGAAAGCGTAAACACTTTCTCATTTTGCATTAAGTACTAATAACGATAAAGGGGTCTCGAGCGCTCGACCGATAGCGAGGTATATATCACAATTAGCAAAGAAACACACCTCGTGTGATAATGTATACTCAAATACAGTTGAATAATTGATAACCGAGGCGCTAAAGAGATAAACGACGAGCCAAATAACTTGAATAATGTTGTTAGGATATCAATACATTAGTTAAGCTCTATTATTCAGTCAGAATGAGTTAATTGAGACTTAGGATATAATTTGTCATGCCTAGATTTCAGGATACTTATGACCTAATAATGCTTCTTGCTCTCCGAAAGCATGGTAGGTAGCGCTCAGATAGAAATGCCACTACCGGCCACGCATCCAAGAGGCTCCTAGTTTGAATAATTTAAGTGAGGAGGCCTTTAACACACTAAAGATACTTTAGACAATAAAAACCATTTAGTCAGTCACTCATATTATTAGGCCATTTGAAGATCCCAATAACCGATAAAAACTAGAATATAAAACATTTTTACAACATAAATAATGTACTGACACGCGAATAGCGAACGTGATGTCTTCGCGCCAATTAATCATATTAAAAAGTAATTTAATTCCAGTTTTCACCTAACTGCTAAGCCATTGGATAAAAAGAGAATTTTTATCGTTCCGATATAAATAAACATTGTAGTCGTAAATACGGTTTGTTTGTAAACCGTGCAATATTCCTATTTAGGTACACGGCATTCTTCTACCGTTTGTCGTTAAATGGTTTTACACTGTTATATCTTTTTCATTTGAATATTATAATAAAGAGATTGAATAATAGATAAGAGGTAATATGTACCATCACTACATAGTATAAAATAAAGTCGTCTCTGTTTCGTGTCTGTTTGTCTGTATGCTTAAATCTTTAAAATTACGCAACGGATTTTGATGCGGTTTTTTGTAATAGGTAGAGTGATTCAAGAGGTAGGTTTTTATGTATAAAAATTCCCGATATTCCCACGGGAACGGGCACAACGCGGGTAAAGCCGCGGGGCGCTGCTAGTTAAAAATATTTTTCAGCTTCAGCCTCGGTGGTCTAGTGGTGCTCTCGCCTGCCAAAACTGAGGTCCCGAGTTCATGTTTCCTACTTTCCAAAAAATGGCTCGGGTTTGACACCACCAACCCGCACTAGGCAAGCATGGTGATTAAGCCTAATCCTCCTCACTTTTTTATGTTGTAGGTAAGTATAGAAATGTTATGTGATTTTATTCCATTCTTACACCATCACTGAATAATTCTCATTTATAGAAGGTATTGTCTTTGGTTAGGAAATCCGAAAAACTTGAAAATTAACATATTGTGAAATGGTTATTGTGTTATATGTATCACTTTTTGATTCGGAGGGCACGTTAAATTGTCGGTCCTGGTTGTATCAATCGTTAGACCATGTCGGAGGCCTTTAGGCGGTCTAAAAACTCCGACACCAGGGTTGGCCACTAATCTCGTTAAAACTTACTTACTTACTTTTTGATACACATTATAACTCATCAGCTATTTAATACCTAGTTTCAATATCTTTTTTAAACTCCATTCCTCCTCCAAACATCTTCACAATCACCATTGTCACAATCTTGTTGTCATTAATATCAAATTAATTTATGATCAATGTAAAAAGGTGATGTAATATTTGTCATACGCTTCTATTACTATCATACCATCATCGTGCCAATGAGCCAACAGAGTAAATGATGTAAAGAATGCGACATCAATTTATAAACACAGTTAAAATCAACAGTACAAATAAAACATTAGGTAAACAGATTAAATGTACTTTGATTGTACATAAGTTGTCATGTCCATTTCTTAGTAAATACACATGCAAAAAAATAATTATTCCTGTCTGTAATAAATACTTAAAATGTTAACTTAAGACGACGTGAGTCCAGCGCTTAGCTGCTACGGAGGGGGTGGGTGCGGGGCCTGCGGTCCGACCGCGGGCGATCTCCCGCTCGCGCGTAGTTTGCGCGCTAAGTTTGAATATGTCACTCATTGAGATGCCACAGTGTAGTGACTACAGTAAAAAAAGCCTATCAAGCAAAACTAATCGTAGATATTACGAAGGTTAGTATTATATTGTAGGTAGCCTTGGGAAAAATAACTAAAAAGAGATAAAAGGTTTAAAAAAAATATCGGTCTTATCACTGGGTGAAATCATTTTTATTGTCTAATATTACGAGCAGAAATATTTTTAAGTGTTTGAATTTCCAGGTTGGTTCGACCTAAAAATATATTTCAATAAGTTAGTATAAAATAATCGTAAAAATACCAAAATAAAATGTGCATGCCACCGAGTTCATAAGCCACGTCTTAGGAGACAAGTCTTGTCCTATACTCGGAATTTTAATTCGATTCCAGATTTGACATTAGCTACTGTCATTTTGTGAAATAATGATACCACATATAATAGTGTAGTGATGTGATGAAGAGGAAAAAATGAGTAGGCTAGATATGTTAATTGACAATATCACAGACACATTTATAATAAATGTTACAGAAAGTGACAGCGATAGCGATGACGGCGACAATTTATAAAATAAATTATTACCATTATACATCTATCTGTTTTATTTGTCATGTTCCTTCATGATCACATTTTTTTATTTATTTCACACACAATTATAAAAGAAAAGTCTAAGATCGTTAATTAATCGTCAAATCTAAATTATCGGTTCAGAAATATTTAATTTCCTGATATACTTAGTTTACGAGAGTAAAATTATAAGCGAGAAGAATCGATCCAGAAATATTCCATTTCCATATCGAATAATTTCGCAACGTCACTATTTAGTACTTGTCATAATGTTGCAACACTGAAATTGTCAAATCTGGAATCGAATTAAAATTCCGAGTACTTTTAGGTATCCCCACTACCAACATTGCAGCTGTATAGATAGTTGTTCTGCTGATATTCTTATACTGTGACACAACATATTTTTTTGTTTTTTTTTTCAAAGCAATAATCTACTAAATCTATAATAGTCCGGTCAATTTATACATTCGATGTTACATAAAGTTCCAACAAGCTGTAAATCAGGAAAATTGTTCAAAACATAATTATAAACAATGTCTAAAAGCTCCCTATCATTCCCGTGTATGGATTTTATTTTATTCAAGGTCAAGGGTAAAAAAAAGAGTTTATCGCGATTTTCAGCAAAACGGTAAGTTTTATCATAAAAGTACATGAAAAAATAAAATAGCTTATAAAATTCTCTATAACTTTAATTCTATCCACTTTTTCCATATTCCCAACCGTTATTGAACTACAAGCTCCAGAAATGTAAAAATTAAGGACCTTTTTAAGAAGCTTTTTTATTTTCTCAGGTACTTTAAGAGAAAACTTACCGTTTTGCTGAAAATCGCGAAAAACTATTTTTTTTACCTTTGGACCTTGTATAAAAAAAATTCCATACACGGAAATGATGGGGAACTTTTAGACATTGTTTATAATTATGTTTTGAACAATTTTCCTGATTTTCAGCTTGTTGGGACTTTATGTAACATCACTCTAAATTTTTGGTTTAAATTGACCGGATTATAATTCAGACAGTTCTTATTTATATTAAAACCTCATTTTCACGCAACCGTCATAATTCAAATTTATTACTGCGAAAAAAGTTTTAAATTTTGCATCTCCGCGCTCCAGCAAATATTTGGCATAGGTCCGTCCTCCACAAGCGCTTGAGCGCGACTGATCACGCCCCGCGTCACCCGCAACACGGCAAATTCTCGATTTTTTTTAGGTATTTTGAAATTGTGTTTAAGAATGAAATGAAAGGTTACAAAAAAATACCTAATGCCCTAGCTCATGCTACGACCTATATTATAGTTGTTTTTCTTTGGGAAAAATCTGTTTATTTTAGCCATAAAATTATTTTTAAATTAATAAAAGAGGCAACTTTGTGATTTTTTTCTATCGAGGGAAATTAATCTAATCGTGTACTGAAATACCTTTGCCACTAGAATATATCCTCAACTTTAATATAATAGTTTTTTACAATCAAAATTGTGACAATTTATATGAAAATAGTTGGATGGAAAAACCGCGTTTTGCGAGTTGCTGAACTCACGTCACCTTAACAGACTTGATCTATTAAACTCAAACTCAGTAAGGCCTGAAGGGTGGCTTTCCACGAGAGCTGTGCTATGCTATGTCCACCAAACATAGCGAAGCATAGCTTTGAGAAGGCACCCTTAGGCTTAGGATTTTAATTTTAGCTCATTCTTTCCTGCAGATAATAAATTTAATAAAATTTTAAGGACTATAAAATAAATGATTTTTATAAGCGCCCCGCGGTTTCACAGACATTGTGCCCGTAACCATGGGAATTTCAGGATGGAAAATAGCTTTTAGCCTTTCTCTTGAATGTGCTTATAAATTAGAAAAATAATTATTTAAATTGGTAGTTTCACATCCTAAACAACAAAAAAAAACATAATCTTCAACTTATATAATACTAGCAGTGCCCCGCGGTTTTACCCGTGTTGTACCCGTTTCCGAGGGAATTTCAAGAATTTTTATACATAAAAACCTTCCTCTTTTAATCTATTATAAAACCCCCATCAAAATCCGTTGCGTAGTTTTAAAGATCGAAGCATACCTACATAGGGACAGACAGACAGACAGCGGAAATCGACTTTGTTTTATACTATGTAGTGATATTAATACAGAGTATAAAACTTATCAAGAATGAACCGAAAACCGAACAACTATCATACAAAATGAAAGGTTAAAGTAACACAAGTAACCTTGTCATTACGATTGTTCAGTAAAAGTGTGCTAAGGAATAGTGCTGACATTTAGAACCAAATGGCAATTACATTAATACATAAATGGTTTGAGATCAGTTTATAGGCTTGTTTTTATCTAGGAATTTAAAAGTTTATAATAATAAAAGACCAATATTCTTCAAACTTGTTAAATTAAATGTATGAGGACTGGTATGAGTATGTTTTTAGGGCTCATGATGTAGATTGACTAAGTGGTGTTAAAATAAAAAGTATATCAATGTATTGTTAACGCCTCAGTGGTCTAGTGGTATGTGCACTCGCCTGCTAAGACTGAGGTCCCGGATTCAATTCCCGGGTCGAGCGAAACATGTTTCCTACTTATCAAACATGGCCCGGGTTTGAGATCACAAAACCGCATTAGGCAAGCGTGGTGATAACGCCTAATCCTCCTCACTGTACTGATATCTTTAGTGAGATAAGAGGCCCAACGGTGGGAAATTACAGGCTCATACTACATGTATTGTTAATGTTCAGCAACTTGAAAGAACCTCCCCTTTTTTTGGAAGTCGGTTAAAAATACTTGAAGCTATGACAATAATAGCATAAGAGCTACCATAAACTATCAATAGTTGGTCTTGGTATGTCCGGTCTTACACCATGTCAAAATCTTTCTAGCTTACACCTAGATCTCTCTCTCTCTCTTTAAACTTAAGAGCTGGGCTCTTGTCAATGGAGTTCTTTCCACTTTTCTCTATTATCTGTCATTCTCTTCAGCTGTTGGTACAACACGACTTTTGCTCTTTCCTTCAGTTGGTCTACATATGCCCTTCTTGGCCTTCCTCTTCCTCTCTTTGCCTCCACCTAGATAGGCCACTGAATTGTAAAAACAATTAAAATTCATAATGTAAATATTGTCTATTAACAGATTATTCATTTATTCATTCAGTAATTCTTCCCATGGGACGGTATGAAGTTATCCAATCAATGTTATGAGAAACACTTCATCATCATAGACATTAGTTAGTTTCACATCTGTTGATATAGTTTCAGAAAGTATAAACACTAAATAGGAAGGCATATGTCTCACACATGTTGCAAATCCAGTTTTTTCTATACCTACCTCCGCACTAAACTTAGACCAAAAGAGGTGTCTTTAACATGATAGTAAGAATATGATAGATAGATACTGTTGTTACTGAGAAGATGGTACTGCTGCTGAAAGGCTAAAATGCACACCAAAGACAATATCTCTTTTATCTTATGTTTCTTTTCTTAACATAGAAATAAAGGAAGAGGTATATGTCAGAGAATAGAGAAAATTAAGACAGAACCCTTGTTTTGGCGAGCATGTTAGCCCTCTTAATGTTGAGTACCATGACTGCCTTGTCTCTGAAGGGTGTACATGGCACCATCACTACATAGTATAAAATAAAGTCGTCTCTGTTTCGTGTCTGTTTGTCTGTATGCTTAAATCTTTAAAATTACGCAACGGATTTTGATGCGGTTTTTTGTAATAGGTAGAGTGATTCAAGAGGAAGGTTTTTATGTAAAAAAAATCCCGAAATTCCCACGGGAACGGGCACAACGCGGGTAAAACCGCGGGGCGCTGCTAGTATCTACATATACCAGACATGATATTATAAAATTGCTAAGCTATTTTGTATCTTATGTAAACAATTTATTAATCCTATCCTGCTAACAAGTAGTGGGAGTGATGCAAAATTAATAATAAGAGTTAATTAGTAAGTTTATTGACCCCCCAAACAAGCGATCAATTTATTAACCTTGGCATTTTGATACCAATTTTTTCAGACACATATTCCCTCTGGAAAGAACTCCATCGACAAAAGCCCAGCTCTTAAGTTTAAAAGAGAGATATTCCCTTTACAGCATCTCACGTTTAAATAACCAGTAACCCTGTATTAACTAGCACTGGTCTGCGGGACTACCTGCTTTATTAATTCCTTTTAAATAGGTTAGTGGCCAACCCTTGTGTCCGAGTTAAAGACCTGGGATTAAAGCGTTCCTTTTCAATGTGGCTATACTATATAATATAAAAAATATCAAAGCCTACTTACTGGTAGTTCTGAAGATTGACACATTCAAACACAAAAACAAAAAACCATCTAACATCTATACTAATATTATACAGCTGCAGAGTTGATTTGTTTGTTTGAACGCGCTAATCTCAGAAACTGCCAATCCGATTTGAATAATTCTTTTTGTAATGGATAGAAATATTCAACGGGAAGGTTATAGGCCACTTTTTATCCCGAACTTCCCACAGAAATGGGCACAACGCGGGTAAAACCGCGGGGCGCCGCTAGTAGTAAATAAAGAAAGATAGATTAAACACAGTATCTCTGTAGTGTTAATAGAAAAAGGCCTTGTAATTTTACTCGCTTCATTGTTACATTATTCTTCAACCTAGTTGGAAGTTAATCAAGCGTTAAAAGTGTTTGTTTGAATAACTTCCATGCTTTTACAATTAATTGTTACTTCCTAGTAAACTACTTTCATTTTAACAACGGAATTTGTAGTGGTTATTGTAGCTCAAATGCATTCGATGATTTCTTTCCTATTTTATAAAATATGTTACATATGATAATTTTAAAAAAGAGTAGAATCTGGTAAATAAATTGGTTGTTATTAAATTATTCATTTTAATTTTAATAATTGGTAATTAGGTTTAATTTTTAGATATATAGTCCAATTTAAATAATTTTCTATTCAATTTAGTTCTAATTGATCCTGTTCTATGTATAAATATGGTTATTAACTTACCAGGTTAATTAGTACAATGTTCCCAATTTTGAACAAGTATTGTTACAAGTAGAGTAGGCAATGTAGTAAGTGTTGTTTTAACCTTTGAAAGGTCACAGTTCCCACAGGAATAAGAGGTCAAACATTGAGGGCAAATGTTGATACATTTAGACATACTAAGTGAGGGATTGTCTGGTACCAACATTTATAATGTAGGTTGCACTTGTTGGAGTTTAGTCTGATGCAGGTCAAAGACCTAACTCTTTCATTCTCACTGAACTTTTGTATGTTTAGGTTTAATATATTATATGGGTTTCAAAGATATCTTTTTTACCTATAAAACAAAACATACATCTTAGCACAAATATTTTTTATTTGTAGGTACATATTGATGGACTGTCCCCATGAAAGACCATTACAAGTAAAATAAAAAAGTATTAGCCTTTAATGTCCCACAGCTGGGCAAAGGGATAAATTAATTGAAATTTGGTATTAGTCAAGGCAGACTATTTAGACTCATCAAACTTCCAACACCCCTCTTTTTGCATGGGGGGTTATTGATTAGGGTTACTATTGAGAATTCCATTAAGATTTAATACTACCAGTTGTCTATAAAATATGAAAAAATTGGAATTATTCTTAGTTACTAAACAAATTTATTATATTTGTTTCCTGGTAATAGACTTTGTAAGTATACACATTTAACTGAAATATTTTGTTTGTTTCATCTTTATTCTTGTTGGATTTAGATAATAGTTAGTTTATGTACATAGGACACAAAGTAGGAGTTCTAAATTAATTTGTACTTATTGAGATAGCTTGAGTAATAACTAAGAAAAACTGTATGAGAGATTTATGTAGCATACCATTACATGGTAGTCGAGCAAATACTCGAGTCAGGATACTAACAAGAGCGGAAACATAGCGACTACAAATTAATATCTAAACATTAGGTCTGAATCGGAAGGTGACGAAGTCTTAGCGATAAACTACTAAATCGTGATCACAACGCCCTTTTAGCCAATTCATTCGCCGTATTTGCTGAGCTTGTCCAGAACCTCTAGACCACTGACGGTCTAACGCTAATTCACATCAAATAGTTACTCACTAATACTGATAAGGAATACTAGGTAAACTAAGAAATACAGATCTAAGACCGTAAAAATCGGAGAAATAATGAATGATACACTCACCTCTCCACCTATTGAGATCAACAACTATGTCGCTGCACGTATCACAATGATAACTACTCTTCAATTATTTCACGGTTGTACAAATACACAAATTCGTAAATGAAAACACTCCGTAAATAAATAAATGCCCGTTATTTCAGAAAAATGTACACTTCCTCAGCCGCTAACCGTGCCACAAAACGAAAATGGCAGCGATAGAGTAGAGAACGTTCATCTTCCTTTGACCACAGAGCTATCATTTGTCGGAATCGCTCTTCCATGTTCATGATGCGTTATTTTGTTCCAATGTGACTGTCAATAGCAGACATTGACAACTCATTTCACAACATTGCATAATCTTGGTCTGTGCTTTTATTTTTTGTTGTCAAAGTCAAAACAAGCCTGACCGTCAAGAGCCAATTTCTGTCTTTCACACCCAAACATCTGTCAAAAAGTTTTTTTTTTTAATCCAAATTAAATTTTATCCAATTATCCAAGTGCGGGACGTTGTTCGTTCGTTGCCGGTCCAGTTCTCAACGCAAAATATTAATTCCGGAATTATTAATTAATTAATTTGGTTTATTCTTCTAACATAATAAAGTTAGTACAATGAGTGAAGTTATTACAGTTATTGCTCCGGTTAATATAGCTGTAATCAAATACTGGGGGAAGCGCGATGAGGAATTAATTTTACCGTTAAATGATTCAGTGAGTGCTACTTTGGATACCAGTGTAATGTGTGCTAAAACATCTGTATGTGCTCGGCCTGAATTTACGGAGGACCAAATATGGCTCAACGGTGTTAAAGAGTCGTTTACAAACAAACGTCTACAAAATTGTCTTCAAGGAGTAAAAGCGAGAGCGGCGGCCGAGAAAACCGTAGACGAAAACTTTCTCTCATGGAATGTGCATGTTTGTTCTGAGAATAATTTTCCAACGGCAGCCGGTTTGGCGTCTTCTGCTGCAGGGTACGCTTGTCTGGTAGTGGCGCTCGCGAAACTGTACAAAGTGAAGGGTGATGTCAGCTCCCTTGCTCGGCTAGGTTCTGGAAGTGCCTGTCGAAGCGTATACGGGGGATTCGTTAGGTGGTGTGCAGGAACTGACCCTCTTGGCACTGACTCCGTAGCAGTACAGGTCTCACCATCATGGCCTCAAATGAGAGCATTGATTTTAGTCGTTGGAGAAACTAAAAAGAAAACTAGTTCTACTAATGGAATGAGGATATCGGCAGAAACTTCGGAGCTATTGAAATATCGTGTAAATCATTGTGTACCCAAGAGAACTGAAGAAATATGCAAGGCCATCAGGAACCATGATTTTGATACCTTTGCAGAAATAACAATGAAGGACAGCAACCAGTTCCATGCTGTATGTCTCGACTCATATCCTCCATTTGTGTACATGAATGATATATCTCACAGCATTGTTGAAGTGATACATAAGTATAATAAGTTTTATGGAGGCCCTAAAGTTGCCTACACTTTTGATGCTGGCCCAAACGCTTGCTTGTATCTTCTCGATCAAGAAGTTCCTAAGGTTATTTCACTCATAAAACATTGTTTCCCTTCAACATCTTCAACCTACATCAGAGGCTTGGAATGTCCTGAAAGGTCTCCTGATAAAAACTTCCTGGACTTATGTCAACCCATGTCACAAGATCTGATAAAATATGTGATTCATACTAAAGTTGGTGAAGGGCCTACAGAAATAACTGATGGGAGTCATCTTTTGAATGAATCAGGTCTACCTAATCAATATGTATCTGGTGTTGGAAAGATATAAATAGGTGTCTATTGTAGTTATTGTTAAAAAGACAACTATTGTAAAACTAATTTATTTACATAATAATGATAAAATACATTGACAATATACAAATATGTAACTTATACTAAAACGAAGGAGATCACTTAATAAAAATGCTAAAATATTTAGTCATACAATTCCATTTATTTTTATCCTTATCATTACACAAGTAGGAGAACAAAAATAAATGAAACTTTGGTTATCCTTAGTTTCTTATCGTGCAGAGACAGACACCTGCCAGACTCTGATAATATTGTCGGAATATCCAGCGAAGAGGGTCTGTCCGTCGGTCGACCACGCAAGTGAGAGACACTGGGGTGGGTCAGACTTGGAGGTCTGGGTCTGGTTGATGATTTCTGGTCTGAGTTCTTCAACCATTTCCTTGCTTTCCAAATCCTGTGACACAAAAAGTGGTTCATTAGTTGTGAAACTAAATAGATTAATATGTAAATTTACAACATTATCAATACTGTTGTAATACATACCCAAATCTTGATGGAAGGTCCATAGGCAGCACAGAGCCAGTATCTGTTGGGCGAGAAGCACAGAGCTGTGATGATGTCATTGTGGTCCAATGTGTGGAGATGCTTGCCATCATTCAAGTCCCAGAGCATTGCCTTCATGTCCTTGCCACCAGAGGCACACAGGGAACCATCAGGAGAGACTGTCACTGTGTTCAGGTAGCCAGAGTGGCCCAAGTGGTTGATCTTTAGCTTGCAGTTGGTCAAGTGCCAAACCTGTGGAGGAATATTCATTATTAGATGTCATAATTTCATTATAATTACTAAGTAAACTTGACCAATTAATATCCATTTACCTTGACAGTGCGGTCCCATCCAGCAGAAACAATGATGGGGTTAGCATGGTTTGGTGAAAAACGCACGCAAGACACCCAGTCGGAGTGTCCATCGTCCTGGATGGTGTATTTGCACTCAGCAAGTGTGTTCCACAGCTTGATGGTCTTGTCGCGAGATCCAGAGACAATCTGACGGTTGTCAACTGAGAAAGCCACCGAGAGGACATCCTATATGACATAAAATATGTTATAGAAAAAAAAAATTAAGAGTGGCAATGGTTAGTACTACACATTAAAACTAACTAAAGGTGTGTATGTTAGCAGTGCTTCAACTTCATTGATATAATGGACATATATTTACAGCAACTCAATAAAATAACTCCATGTGATTGAATACCGATTCTACATACCTAGGACGCTACACAGCTATCCCCTATCCATGTCAGTATCTTCTGCCTCGGAAAGGCGCAAACACTGGTCTTCTGCCTCGCATAGGCACACACTATTTATTTTTACCATTGGCTTCACAGCCACCAAAACTAACACAGATAAATATAACTTCTATCACACCTTAGTATGGTCTTCGAAACGCCTTGTAGTTTTTCCAGCAGCAAGATCCCACAAACGCAGGGTCTTGTCCCAGGAACCGGACAGAGCGTAGTTTCCGTCACTGGACAGAACTACGTCCGAGATGAAGTGGGAGTGACCGTACAGGCGCTTCTGAGGAACACCGTAGTTGGTTTCGTCCCTAGTCAACTTCCATACGATAAGAGTCTTGTCTGAAACATAAGAAGGATATCTTCAGCCACTGGAGATTACTAAACAACATGTTCAGTAAAATATGTAGTACATCAGCCCCATATCCGCTTGCCGCTCAGGATTCGCGTGGCAAAGGTTTTTTGTCATCATACACTATTTACCAAATAAATATTAGGAACAATCGATCAACTACATTTAATAACACGTTAAACAACTCTAGAAAATGAATATAATACAACTATGATGGAGATTTATGTGGATTTCGATTGTAACCTCAAATACATATATTTTGGACTTACCTCGGGAAGAGGACAAAATCATATCGGGGTATTTGGGGTTGGTAGCAATTTGCGTAACCCAGCCATTGTGGCCGCATAGCGTGCCCCTAAGTTTCAACGTTTCAGTCATTTTTCAATAAAAATATACCGAGCCACAACGCTCACACACGCGACTTCGACGCGAACCAAATTAAAAAGAAAGAAAATGAATGAATGACTGTAACCGGTGTTTCACCGGATGGTGACAAACTGAGTGAACATGGAACACCTGAGTGAATGAGTAAATGAATAAATTGATTTAGACTTTAGTGTTGCCATTATTTATTTAAGATTACGTCAGTAAGTTTTAACCATTTTCAGCTCAGAATGAAAAATGAATTAATTTTCTCCATGGACTTATATTTTCTCTGTCTGCGGAATGAATAGAACGATTGTTCCTAGCTCTCGCTCATTGGTCTGTAATTATGAGCCAACTGTCAGTGTCATTTAAATGCACCAATAAAATACGAGAACAGACTATACGGCAAAGGAAATACTCAAATTCAACGGTACAGAGCACAGGTACAAAGTATATACTCCATGGGCAACACACACCACACTATATTTTGTGCACACACACACCGTGCGTGCGTGTACCATGGTATGGTATGGATACTTACTATTGGATACCATGGTACACCTCCCTACACAACCCTCAACCAAGTCAAAAGAATATTATAAACATTATTGTAATATTAGTACATATTAGTAGGTATAATATTCTTTATTTACGATTCACATTAATTTCACATACAGTCACAATTTCTCAGGAGCAACTTATTGTATTAACTTACTTATTATCACAGCTTTTTATTCTAGTCTTTGACCTAGCAATTGTTTGTTTATATGAGAATCCATGGTAAGGACCATGATATTGTTTTTGAACTGTAATTTTTGAAGCATTTAATTTTTCTGATTGTCAAAATAATCAATCAAATTAATTTGATAGAAGATTTTAAAAACTCTTAATTTATTAGGTATCCAATCAATTTATGGTGGTAGTTATTTAATTAGTTCAAGATAAGATTTACATAAATTTTCAATGGAATTCATCAATGAACCACCACTAACTATGGCTAAAGCAAAAGTTGTACCTTCAGGCACTTTTAAAGTAAGTATATATTTTTATGAAAAATTTACGAATTTACTACTTTCTCTCCAACCCCATGAAACAAAGCATAAAATTGAAGGTATTGTACAGGAAAACAGGAAAGGCTGAATCGTTTTAAATTATTATGAACGCATCGATAATTTTGGCATCATGATGTAGTTCCTCTAATCGCCGCTTGGTGGTTGTCTTTCTGAAAATTGACGTCACGCAAGCAAACGCCATTTTGTAAAGTGTTCGCCGTAGTCAGTTTTCTGGGCAAAGTGGAAAATAGTTAATTCGCATGGTTTTGTGTACATTTAAAACATAATAACAACCAACAACTCAGTTAACGTCTCGTACGTTAATTTCACAGACACAAAGTATGGAGGACAAAGCGTCACTAAAAGAACTGGATCAATGGATAGAACAACTAAACGAATGCAAGCAATTGACAGAAAACCAAGTAAAAACGTTATGCGACAAGGTACTGTACCATTGAATATTATAATTTTACATAGTTGAAGTTAGATAATCGATTTAGTAGACTAGTTAGTAGATCATATCCTGTGGGTATGCATCTATAGTTGTATGATTCATGTACCTACCTAACGAGTTACCAAGAACGCGATTCAACTACGGCTAGGTAGTATTTATGCTCCTATGGCGTACTGGCTACGATTTCAGACGGGTAAAGGTGGTATATAGCTTGAAAAGGTTCTCATCCTCAATGTTTACCACACCCTGCGGTGTATTTTGCAAAGTCGATATTTGCCTAATTGGTGGTTGAGTATTTTTAGACGAGGCACGGATGCCGTGTAATCAATTAAAATATTTTACGTGAAATTCGTATCCCTATTTGTTTACCGTTCACATTTTTTTGGTTATGTCTAGGAAAAATATTGATTGGCATACCTACTGCAATTTCAGTAAGATGGTAATGTCTGGTAACATGGAAGGAGTGTTGTGCATGAAATTCAGTGTAGTTTACAATTAATTAAAAATACAACCAAAATAATCATTATGTTTGCTAAAATAAGCTGTAATGAGCAGCATTTTGTAGCCAATCCATCTTTTCTCTAATGTTCCTATCTTCTATTAATATATTCATTCTTTTGTATGTATTTGTACTCTAATGAATTCAATAGCCCTGCACCTATAATTTATATTTTACTAATTATGATAATCTTATTGGTTACTGAGATTTGGTCAAACAAATGGTGCCAATTGTTTCATTTACAAGGTGTCAACCATGCTTACTTACTACCCACATAGCTGAGATTAAGAAGTACCTACATTAATCATTATCAGAAAGGTTCTATCCAAGTTATGAAAAAGAAAATAAAAACATCATTTAACCTACCACATAAGATGTCTGATATATTTTACTACTTAATATTATTGATTAGATTACCAAGTATATGAAATAAGATATAAATAAGAAAATAAATATAGGCATTTAACATTATCTACGTCTAAGAGAAAAGTACAGAAATATACATAGTATATTCAGAATATAATATTATTACTTGGATTTATAAAACCAATAAAATTCATAATATGATATATCCAAATTCCTAATTAATTGCTATAATTAATATTAATAGCATAACAAATAGCTTCTTTGACTTTACTACACACATCACACATTAAATGCATCTCAAACCAGAACAATAATAAAGAGGTTTTAATTTAAGTATTAGCCTATTATGTCCCACTACTGCACAGCAGGGCAAAGGTAGGAACTATAGTTCTACAAAACTGGGCTATCACATAAATGACAATAATAATTTCAGTGCAAATATGGTGTTTGACTTTAATTTGATTTTGGAACACAAGCTAACATTCTACGATGCTAGGTACCGGTTATTTTGATATTCATAGATGTACCATGAAACACCATAATAAATACAGGCTCACTCAAAAGCCTCACTCACCAAGGTTATCAGTGATGAGTATAACAACATTGCATAGAGCTGTTAATTATCACAGAGGAAGTTACAAAAATTCTTAATTAGTGCAACATTGTCATTTTTATGATATTAATATCACATTGTTTTGTAACAAGATATCTGCTTATTTATATTTATGTTAGTAGATAAATATAGGCCAGTTTAAAAGGGGTTTTTAAAATAAATCAGAGTAAGCTGCTTTTAAGCTTGCTGTGGTGGAAGTCGGGCTATATGTAAAAACTATGTTTAGCATATCTTTTATTTGGTGATACTTTTATATGTAGACTTAATTGGAGCCACAATGGGAATAAAAAAAGATAAATAGTGCTCATTTACCTAGTATGCAGTAGTGTAATATAATTGATAAGTAACTTGTCACATATGTATTCAGTACCTAAATATTTTGCATAGACAACTAATATTAATTAAGCAGCATACAGAAGGAAAGTACCACTACTGAACCGGTACACACTGTATTTATATTTGCAATCAATATAGTTTATACCAATCTTGGTAAACACTCAAGTTTTTACCCAGAATGCGATCATAGTTCATTCAGTCTGGTCTTTGATCTGTGGTCTAGACCTGATAAAAATAATACTCATTTTATTTCCACATCCCTTACTGTGACACAGTTCTAACTGTAATCATTCTTTCCTATGTTCTTATGAGTCAATCCTTTGTGAATCACAATCAAATTAAACATCATTATCAGTTTTTAAGTCGTGTTTGGTACAGTCAACAAAGTTTTAACAGATAATTAATTTGTACTGTATCAAAATATCAAGGGCTTTATTCATAGATGCTTATGAACAGCTTATTAGCTATCAAATGGTTTGTTCTTTTCCGACTTAAGCTATTTTCCCAAAAGCAAAAGAGACAAAACACTTTTACCAGTATTTTAGTTAACAAACATTTATGAATAAGCCGGCAAATGGGAAACATTATTACACACTTCATCCTACATACATCATCATTAAAAATGTAACTGACAATATGAAAGTATTTTTGGTAGCTAAAACAAAAACTATACATAGAGAATACGACAATTGGCTGTGATGACAAAAACACAATAAGTACTACTTTATCTACTCAAAGTATGGACTACTCAAAGTCGATTCAGTAGTTAAGGGCCTCAAGACTGAGTAGTTGTAGCTATCTCAAGTGTTTAGTTTACCTGTAAGTAAATTAAACAGTAGATTCACACTCACACACACACACACCTCAATCTTATTACACCCCTCGTTTTGTGTTGGTGGTTTAAAAGTAGGAGACAACTGTATACTGATTTGTGACTTATAATCTACTAGCAGCGCCCCGCGGTTTTACCCGCGTTGTGCCCGTTCCCGTAGGAATTTCGGGATTTTTTTACATAAAAACCTTCCTCTTGAATCACTCTACCTATTACAAAAAACCGCATCAAAATCCGTTGCGTAATTTTAAAGATTTAAGCATACAGACAGACAAACAAACAGTGTGACAGACACGAAAAAGAGACTACTTTATTTTATACTATGTAGTGATTTCCTCAGAATTCAAATATAAAAAGTGAAGTTTATCACTAACTGTCGCCTTTGGTTTACCCTATATCTATCCCTTACGGTACTCATTGCAAATTTTCAAGCTATATCAAATACGGATCATATTGGATTTGTCCTGTCTAAAAAGTTCGAATATCATTTTTTTTTATCAAATTAAATTGCTATGTGTAAATAATTTCCGCTTCGCAAACGAATGAAGTCATGTTTACTCCGTCTTACTTTCCTTTAGTTTGAAGGTCTTTACTTAGAGGTCTTCATATGGCGCTTGTGATTTTGTGTTTGTTCATTGTAAACTCAACTTTGTACAATGCTGTATTGTGATAGAAATACTGTATAACTTGGTTATATAATTTTTTTTTATCCTGTATGCTTTTCTGGTCTATATTGTATGTTGATGTATATTAAATCGATCTTTAGATGCATCCCTTTGGACGAAGTGTGGGTTTTTGCAACTTGAAATTATTATAATAATTAAAATTAATGATTAAAGAAAACACGCCGACACGTTTTCGTTTAGATATTTTTTAGCGATTCAGTCCGGTCTTTATACGTGTTTACAATGGTTCGTTTAGTATCGCATTGCGTGCATTAGGCGGTCTAACTTAGATCTAACCGTTACTTGGGGTACTGCCGTGTTAGGATGTTCGATGCTGCAAATGTTATCTTGGCACAGCAATTTATAATCCTGTGACAGATAGATAGTATTAGCTTTAACAAACACTTATCATCCTACTAATATTATAAATGCGAAAGTTAGTGAGGAATGGATGTATGCATGCATGTATGCATGTTACTCTTTCACGAAAGAACTACTGGACGAATTTGGATGAAACTTCACAGTAATATAGATTATACATCAGAATAACACATGGAATACATTTTATCCTGAAATTCCCGCGGGAACGGGTATAACGCGGGTAACAACAACGGGGCGTGGCTAGTACATAATATACCTTTGACTGGGTACAATACAGTTTATTACATTTTCCTCGTGGGGTTTATTTATTTATCGCACATAAATACAAAGTTCAAACAAAAGGAACCCTCCCAAAGACTTTGAATGTCAAAAGTTGAAGAGCCTACATGTTAACTTCTCTAAATCATTTGATTACTCAAAAATGTTAAAAGATGGTTGTAATATTTTGAATAATTAATCGCGAACAAACGGCTGATTGTATTTGGGTAAAGTTATCACTTTCATTTGTTATTTAAAGTGTAGGTAGTCTAAATTATTACACTAACCCCCGAATAGTCAAACCCCGCTTAGCGAAATTCCAAAGTTGCTTTAATAGTTGTCAGGTCAATTAAGCGAAAGTTCCAGTTAAATAATCTACCATTGTACATTAGAATCTAATCAACCCTTGTGGCTCGTGCGCGTGGGTGTGAGGTACAAACGTTATTTATTATTAAATAATCCACATTTCGCCCGCCATCTACCTTTTTAATGGAAACCCGGTCGAGTGTGAGTGGGGACTAATTTTAGTACATCGGGTTTATGGAACCTTAAAATTATGGAAGTATCTTTCTATTCATGTATTTGATTGGATGTACTCTTAATTCAATATAATTAGGCTGAAGAGTTTTTTGTGTGAACGCGCTAAGCTCAGAAACTAGCCATCCGATTTGATTAATTCTTCCTGTAATGGATAACCAAATTCAATTCAAAAAAGGGAAGGTTATAGGCTATTTTCATCCCGAAATTCAGACAGGAACGGGCACTACGCGAGTATAACCGCGCAGCGCTGCTAGTTTGCGATAAAACACCTCATTTTGTGACGTAAATAAGTCATTATTTCCAATGAACTTGTAGGTATCAACGGAAACTTTTCTCGTTCCATTATTTGTATAAAAGTTAATACAATCACGTGTAACACCACGGACGTGAACTAGTTCAAACTTTGAAACTCAATCTAATTCGATATATGTAATTACATTTTATAATTTGATATCGTTCTAATTATTGGAGCAGAATTATTATATCTGATACCTGGACAACTTTTACCGGTGTACTTAGGCAGTTATGAATGGTTTTTATTTTCATCTTTTACTAGCAACGCCCCGCGGTTTTACCCGCGTTGTGCCCGTTTCCGTGGGAATTTCGGGAATTTTTATACATAAAAACTTTCCTCTTGAATCACTCTAGCTATTTAAAAAAAGCGCGTCAAAATCCGTGCAGTGGTACTTGAGTTTATCGCGAACATACAAACAGACGCGGCCGGGGACATTTTTTTATAATATGTAGTGATGTAACCTGAAAGTTAACTATGACGATCTGATGTCTGAATACTGATGTTTGCTTTTCATTGTAAGTTATGATCGAGAGGTGTGTATTGAACTAGGTATATTATTTTATATCTATAATATAAAAATGAATCGCTGAATCTGTTGCTAAGCGCATAACTTCAGAACGACTGCACCAAATTGGATGATTCTTTTTTTTAAATGTCCTAAAAATCCTTATTGTCAGGACAAGGTTTTTATATAAGAAAAATAAGGAATAAAAATCTTAAAAATTCCCACGGTAACGGGGGTGCTGCGGGTGAAACCGCGGGGCATAGTTTTCTATAAATTCAGCAATAGAAAGATTCTGTTCAAGGTGGAAAAGAAAGAGTCATGTTTTATCCCATGGGATGTTTTCATTGCCCGATGCTAAGTGAGAGTGGATTTCTGTTCAGGGTGGAAAAGAAAGAGTCATGTTATATCCCATGGGATGTTTTCATTGCCCGATGCTAAGTGAAAGTGGATTTCTGTTCAGGGTGGAAAAGAAAGAGTCATGTTTTATCCCATGGGATGTTTTCATTGCCCGATGCTAAGTGAGAGTGGATTTCTGTTCAGGGTGGAAAAGAAAGAGCCATGTTATATCCCATGGGATGTTTTCATTGCCCGATACTAAATGAGAGTGGATTTCTGTTCAGGGTGGAAAAGAAAGAGTCATGTTTTATCCCATGGGATGTTTTCATTGCCCGATGCTAAGTGAGAGTGGATTTCTGTTCAGGGTGGAGAATAAAACATGACTGTTTCAGTCATCTTTTATCCCATGGGATGTTTTTATTGCCTGGTGCAAAGTGAGAGTGGATCGATAGTTACTAGTACTATAAAACTTATCGCCTAGTCAAAAATAATAATTATAAACAACTAACTACCTATTACTTTATTAGTATTATCTTCATAACAAGTTTTGCAACTTTAAAAAGTCAAATGGCCAAGTCTATTTATGTTTTTAAGATACATACCTACTATTATGGTCCTATACGTAATCTATACCATGATATTGGTGAAGACAACTTAAGAACTATAGATCTATATATTCAGCAAACATTATATTTCTAATTTAATTATATTTCTATGGGATTTCCATAAACCAATATATAGTTTCAGCAAACTTTCTAGCTATAATCTAGTTAAATTTCTATGGCCATAAAGCTAAACACAACACACATAGCATTTTCTAAATCGGATAAAAAAACAGTGGAAATATAACATCACAGGTACGAAAATTCCTTCTCTCGAATCGGCTAATAACATATCCACGATGGGCCTGCTACAGTCACGCTGTTTACGCGAAACACAAAAAGAGTTTGTTTTGAAAATGTTTCCTTTGGTCGAACAACTATTTTTACATGAAGTTGTAGGTACGGATACACCATTATTTCCTATTTGATGTTTATGCCGGTCCGATTCTCTATTTTTATACTTTGGCGTGTTAATTACGTCATTTATTGCCGACTCTATCTGAACTGCGGTGCGTGCTGTGCATCGCTCCCATTGTCATAGTTTAATTGGTAGTTACTTTGTAATGCCATTGTTTTCATTAGCAGGAATCTGTGGTTTCGCGTTTACTTGTAATATCAGTGTTCCTTTTCAACTTCTTAACCCGTTCATCCTAAAAAAGCTGCACGTGGGTTTACCAAGCGTGTGTAAGTAGGCGATGCAGTAAGATTACTTATTTAAGTGCACATGTGCCTTCGACACGAATAAATTAATTTTTCATATCAACTTAGCCATTCTTTGAAATTGGATTACCTCTTCCATTTTGCTATCTAGAGGGCGACGCGCAATAGGCGATCTTTTTTGTATTTTATCTCGGGTCTGTACTAGCCGAGACGTATTATTTTGTGGTATAGTTTCTATAAAAGCTTCAGTTGATGAAGCTCGGATCGTTTCTTCATTACCACCATTTATGAACCGTTTATGAAAAATCAGTATTGTGTTTGACATAGTCTATGCCATAGACAATCTTCTTTTATGGGATCACCTGGTAATGGTTATGAAAAAGGAAACTGCAATCATTGTTCTTTTTTTAAAACTGTTACGTTGATTTGTTTGATCAAATCCTACCTCCTTGTTGCAGGCAAAGGAGATCCTCACTAAGGAGTCCAACGTGCAGGAGGTGAAATGCCCCGTCACCGTCTGCGGCGACGTGCACGGGCAGTTCCACGACCTGATGGAGCTGTTCCGCATCGGAGGCCGCTCGCCAGACACCAACTATTTGTTCATGGGGGACTATGTGGACCGCGGGTACTACAGCGTTGAGACCGTCACATTGCTTGTTGCTCTCAAGGTATGTATAGGACATAGTAGTAGTTAGGAGTTGGAACTTGGGACTTAGTTCCAAGGTTAAGTTAGTTCGTGTAGGTTAGTGGTCAACTCTGGTGTCGCAGTTTTTTGACCGTCACAAGGCCTCCGACATGGTCTGACGATTGAAACAACCGGGAACGACAATTTAATGTGCCCTCCGAAGCACGGTAGCGCTCGGACACAAATTCCACTATCGGCCATTCATCCAATTAATCCGAGCTGCACGTTGCTTAATAATAGCAATGAGTTAACATCGCTTAGATAACCTACGCCACATTCGTAGGTTGAAGAGTTGGGAACTTATTTGTTATTCTATCTTCTTAGATTTGGAATTCAACCTCCCCATGCTCAAAATGTAAGGAAATCTCGTGTAAACTCAAATCCATTTTAGTCAGTTACTGAAAACTACGTTGCTAAGTAAATAGAGTTACTAAAACTAGTTACCTACGCTGCTAAAACTGAATCACAAAGCCAACTTTAGATGCAAAAGGTAATCTCGTAAACTATACATCCATTCAGATAAATCTTTCTCCAATATTTACAACTAGCAGCGCCCCGCGGTTTTACCCGCGTTGTGCCCGTTCCCGTGGGAATTTCGGGAATTTTTTTACATAAAAACCTTCCTCTTGAATCACTCTACCTATTACAAAAAACCGCATCAAAATCCGTTGCGTAATTTTAAAGATTTAAGCATACAGACAAACAAACAGACAAAAATAGCGACTTTGTTTTATACTATGTAGTGATGTAACACTGCTATACACAATTATAGGCTTTATCATGCTTCAACTGGATTACCGCATTTTGATAGAGAAAAGTGAAAAGACTAAGTACAAACGCCCACTACTGGCTAATTAATGATTTCCTTCAAGTTTAACCCAAATATGGTGCTAAAAAGACCGTTTTCAGAGTTAAACAATTAACCAAGGGGTTTTAATGAGCCGGCATTCACTTTCTATGTTTACATAATTAAGGTTGTGCACGCACAGACTTGGCAGCGGCTAATGACAGCTTTCTTTCTATGGCTACTTGGAAATAGAAACACACCATTATATTCCTATAAGACTTTGGTAGAAACTGAGTTTGATGATATGGCTTCCTATTTAACTGATTGAAATAAATAAATTTATACTAATATTATAAAGCTGCAGAGTTTGTTTGTTTGAACGCGCTAATCTCAGGAACTACGGGTCCGATTTCAAAAATTCTTTCAGTGTAGGATAGGCCACTTATCGAGGAAGGCTATAGGCTGTTTTTCATCCCGGAATTCCTACGGGAACGGGCACAACGGGGGTAAAACCACGGGGCGCTGCTAGTAAATAATATTATCCCGAGCCATGTTTGCTCGGGTTTGAGATCAACCCGCAGTAGGGCAAGCGTAGTGATTTTGCCTAATCCTCCTTACCGTATCTTCGGTGAAATTAGAGGTCTTTGCCCAGCAGTCCAGGCTAATACTTTAATTTTAAATATATTCCCGAACTTAACTGCCGAACTTACAGACGTATTTGAATTTACTAACTGACGTAATTTCACATACATTACATGTCTTAATCACTCGTTAACCTCTCTTGAGGAACCATTAGAAACTAGTGCGACAGTATATCATCGATAGTATATTTGTAGACACCAAAAGCCGAAAGGTTTAACCGCATTTATTTTGACATTGTCATTGAAAGATGGGCCTTCGTTTAATATGACGGATGCATAAAGTAATCTGGATATTTAGTTTCCTACCGCAACTACCAAAGCATATTTCATTCCTCTGTGAAGACTTGGCTCGCTCGCCCGTGAAAGCGTCGTATCCAAGACAAATTTGTCACCTTTTTCGTCCAGTCACGATTCCTTTCGTTTTTATTATTATTTTTATCGTAATTTCACGACTGCAATGCACTGAATCACATTTATCATTAATGTTATTACGTCAGAGATAAAACTACAATATATTACTGGGAAATTATAATTTCTTTGGGGAAGCCTTAGTTTGCGCATTTTCGTTGTTATGTCATAACGTGACTGTTGTGTCATGAAATACATTGTTCGGTACATTGTTCGGTGCCCTGTCGCCATTGTGAAGCGCTCCATAGCTCATATTACACACGCCACTTACACATTTCTTCACATATTGGTTGTTATAGTATCGTGACTCTGCAATCACTCTGCCACATCAGTAAACACTAAATACGTTGAAATGGTTTTCGAAGGCGGTTTCTTTTTGTAACGGCTAGACTAGTCTGATAAAACTTCAACTATATAAAGTAACCTATATTGTACAAAACCATGACTAGACTTCTAATTGCTTACGTTACCTCGTTCAGTAAAAGCACAAACATTGAACAATATAAACATTTCTCATGCTTGTTTTTAGTCGCAAATGGACCGAAAGTAAAGAGCGAAGATAACTGCAATAATAATATTAATGACCGGATTTAGGCGCGCTTTAATTATGATACGAGGTCAGTCACCTTGTTTACTGGCGGGCGGCTCAAGATGAATGAACTACGGATCGATAGTTTCATGGTGAGCTTTACAGATTCACGCAGCAGTGGCTTTGGGTGGATTTTTACAGTTCGACCAACTTTACGATGAACAAGTATACCTTTTACAAGTACAAACGTCGCTAAGCTCTACATGATCGTACCATCCCTTCTCGATACTGGCTATTTTCTTTTTCACAATTTGACGTTGACTTTCAATAGTTACTATTAAGCTGCAAAAAATCGCAAATTGCTGGACTGGACTTTATAGCCTGTACTGGATTTAAAGTATCCACTGAAATCATGAGGAATTATTTGTATTGTACCCCTTATAAAAAGTAAAAGACTTTTGTTTTGCAGTTTTCCGTGAAAGTTTTAAATGATTGGTTAGCGGTTGCAATATGAAATAGATATATAAATAGCCTACAATTAGGGCCTCTTATCACACTATCATGTAGATTATTCGGGCTTTTGTTTACATTGTTTTATCGCGAGGCTGTTCGCGAATTTAAATATTTATATAAATAGGTGCACAACGTTTAATAAAGAAAACAGGAAATTGTTGGTGGTCTGTTTGGTTTTGAAATCATAATAACGAACGGTAAAGACGAAAAATAATAATAACAAACGTTATAAGATAAAGAATACTAATAATAACAAAACCATCGCAGTTTCCCTTCCGCGGAAATTTTGGGATAAAATGCCTTCTTTTGTCTACTGCTGATGTTAAAGTGGAAGAGCAACAAAAAACGTTCATTTAATTATCATGGAAAGCTTACACTTTTATTATATTTCATAGTATATTATGAGTACACTAGCAGCGCCCCGCGGTTTTACCCGCGTTGTGCCCGTTCCCGTGGGAATTACGGGAATTTTTTTACATAAAAACCTTCCTCTTGAATCACTCTACCTATTACAAAAAACCGCATCAAAATCCGTTGCGTAATTTTAAAGATTTAAGCATACAGACAGACAAACAGTGTGACAGACACGAAAAAGAGACGACTTTATTTTATACTATGTAGTGATGATGATTGACTTACATCGATTTTGATGTAAATCTATTCAAATATGTCTTTGTTTGAACGCGCTGATCTTAATACCAAACTCTGTCGTCGGATTTCAATACAATAGCCACATACAAAAGATAGATTATAGCTACTTTGAATTCTTAAATGTCTCCCTCGGGGTCGGGTACATCGCGGGTAAAGCCACGAGACGCTACTAGTAGTATCTTCATATATTATGCATGTTGTTTTATGCAGGTTGTCTGTAACTGTCAAATTTACATGTCTCCGCCTTAGATTATAGAAAGTACTAGATGTAGCATTCAAATGTATTTACAAGCTACACGCTGTGTCCAAAAACAGAACAAAGTCCCTCGCGTAGTGTTGTTAGCTCTCGCATTATTTGCCCATTTTTGGGGTAAATTTTGGGAGTTTCGAAGGTAATATGATAATAGAATAAAAATTTTCCTTTTCTTTATAACTATGTACCTACCTGATTATCTCAAGAAATAGATAGGTATATTAAATAAAACACGGTGTTAAGGTGGATGTTTGCACACTTTTATCGGGTGATGGAAAAATTATATATTTTTATTTTATTTTATTTTATTTTAAAGTATTCGGAAAACTTACAGCTAGGTACAAGAGTTACATAAAAAAAGAATAATAACTTAGGGCCAATTACAATTTTTCACTATCTAAGATGGCTAATATAGAAACATAATTTTATACCCGCTCCCCCTCTCCCCTTCTACCTCACACGCACACCAAAAATTTGTTTAGAAATCCTATAGACTAACATACTTACTATTTAATAGGATTGTTAGGTTAGGTACATAGGAGCCGCACTTACGCTTTATACTTTCTTTTTTCAAGTTGGTTATTTTTTATTATATTACTTATTAATATTCTACAACGAATTAAAGCCCTCAAAAGGTAATAAAAAGAAGGGTAAATCAAAACTCTTATATTGGCAACACTAGCATAGATTGACGCATCACTCTCTATGACAATTGAAATCTGAGAAAATAATTAAATATTTAAATAAGACGATACCTAAATGCGATACTTACACGTGAAATGTGATCCCATCCTGTTTCTTTTTCAGACCCACTGCATTTTTACAGGTAGGAATGACACAAGACGGCATAGTTTCGTGAAATTGGTCACGGGTAAAACACGTTAGCGCGTTCCGACGGTCACAAAGTGACTGATCGGTTGCGCATCAAACTACACTATTTAAGGCTAATTTGAGTAGCTACAGTATTATGCGCGCTCACGGGTTCTGGTTATTCTGTATTCTGAGGTCTCCGCTATCAATTCGCACGTTCAGTCGCTAAAATAACCTTATGTATGAAACCTGCTTGTTACACATATTTACCGTTTATAAATAAGAAAATAAGGTTCTCAATTTTATCAACTAATTTATTTGGTTGGCCTCTACGTTTATCATTGTTAATTGGCAAACAAAACGGTTAATTATCCTTAGAATGCCATTATATGTATTAATGCCAATAACTTTAAGTTTTTACTACTAATTCTTATGTAATATACAGAACAATATTACATAACTAGTTATTTTCTAAAGATATTTATTTACATTTGAATATGTATTGTGTATGTATAAGGTAGATATATAATTAATACTTGGTTCTAACTTGGTACTAATTGGTTCTTTTAATAACTGCCGCTAGTTACAAAGTGACCTTAACTTTAATAATTGAAGGTTACTGATTGTATATAATGCTAATACGAAACTGGTATGCGGTGGGGAGTTCTTACAAGAAGATTTATAATGATTTGGCAATATTTGATGGCATACCTACTTACATCACCTGGGTACTTCGCGAATGTTTTGGTGGTAATAGTCATAGTGACACAAAGTTATTAAAAATCCTTAACATGACGTTCGGCATTAATGACAATGTTAGGGCATTCATTCGTACGTTTGAGTAAGATTTCAAGTTTGGTAGTACCAGATATAAACTACTTTAAACTAACAAAAAGTTCGCAACATTATTGTATATACCTATTAGTTACAATAAAGCTGTGGCCTCCTATTTAAATCCATTAAGATTGTTTACGTCCGGCAGCGTATCAAAATGTGACGTCCGAGGAAAACATCCATCTACAGATACTACTTTATTTCGGTACCCTCATAGGTATATACATACATTGTCAATTCTCGTGGCTTTAAGTGGACTTTTCCTCACACAACGCTGGATTACGTAACTTAAATTAGTCGTAAACATAGTACGTAAGAATCAAAGTCACGTTTAATAAGTATGTAGATGTACTTGTAGGTAATGCTCTACATTAGAATCGGGAATTTAAAAAGATATATTATGCCTATGGCCCACCCTAAAAATACCTGAAATTGAAACAATAGCTTTGAAGACTACCACGACTGCAACATCCTAAGTTTAACCTCCAATATTGTTCTACTCTTCTAGAGTCACGGCATAGGTCAAGCCAGTCACAAAACGGAATAATTGCAATAAAAAACAACATCCACAACCAAATTCTTACTTCCAGGTACGATACCGCGAAAGAATAACCATCCTCCGCGGCAACCACGAGTCGAGGCAGATCACCCAAGTATACGGGTTCTACGACGAATGCCTGCGCAAGTACGGCAACGCGTCGGTGTGGAAGCACTTCACCGACCTGTTTGACTTCCTGCCGCTCACCGCGCTGGTGGACGGTCAGATCTTCTGCCTGCACGGGGGGCTGAGTCCTTCCATCGACACGCTCGACCACATCCGCGCGCTGGACCGCCTGCAGGAGGTGCCGCATGAGGGCCCGATGTGTGACCTGCTCTGGAGTGATCCTGATGACAGGTGTGTAGATTTGCCTTATTACTATTTATTTCATACGAGTACTAAAAGTAAGTAAGTTCGTGTGTAGTGACCAAGTCTAGGCGGAGTATTAGACCGCTTCAAGGCCTCCGACTTGGTCTAGCGATTGGAACTTTGAAAAATAGTACTGTAAAATAATTGGCTATTAGCTTGGATTCTCCCGCGTTTTGTCCTGGGAATATATAAATTACATATTTTAGGATGACAGGGATATATGAGTAATAGGATATAATTATATTTGTCATACATTTAGATCACTAAACTTAACCCAGTTGTTTCTCGATAAGGATTACTCTGTTATGAAAGTTATCAAATAATTTGTATGCCAAAATGTATCCGAAAATGTCCAGTCGCGTCTAAACAAACACGTACTAACCAACATCGTAAACATTTTCATTTATCATAAGTATAAGTACCAAAGGATAATGTGTATACCACTTAAAGTAAATGTCATAAGGCATTGTAAAATAAAAACGAACACTGCAGCACGTCTGACCTTAGAGGTTAAGTTGTTTTATTAAAATGACACTACACACTATACGGTTATAAAACAAAGATTTCAACGAGTTGAAAACATCTTCCTTTGAAAAAAAACCATTGATGTTTAATATTTAAGTTTGAGTCCTAACTTCTTGAACTCGATTCGATGTTCGTTTGTCTAAAAACGTTTTTGTTTCGAGAGAGACACGCGTATGTATGCAAAGTTACGCAAACAGATTGGTCTGTGTCGCTCGTGGGCCGAACAGTTAGTGCTTCGGATCAATTTATCAACGACATACGCCGCTTCATAATTAGGACACTCACTACGTATTGATAATGCTGATTTGGTTGTACATTATTGTGTGTCACAGAATACTGCTATACTAATGATTATGATAAAAAATGGTTAAGTTTGTAAGTGTGGCAGGAGTAAAGTAAGATGTAGAATATAAGTAAAGAGGTAAAATTTGTAAGTTTGTTTGTTTGCGCTAATTTCGGGAATTACCAGTCCAATTTGTACTAGATAGCCACATTCAACGGGAAGGTTAAAGGCTATTTTTCATCCCGAAATTCCCACAGGAACGGGCAATACGCGGGTAATACCGCGGGGTGCTGCTATTTATAATCATTGGTTATAGAATATAATCATTGGTTTCAAAAAATAAACCCAATGTTTCTTTTATTTGAAGAAACTTTCAGGGTGACTATTATTTATCCTGATTTTCCGACTTTGTAGCCTGCAAAGTGTGGGTAAATAATCCTACTTTTAATTACTGCATGTAGGTGGTAGATTGATAGTAAGACAAAGCGGAAATAAACATCTCTATCTATCTACCTGTTTCTAAGAAATAATCTCTTGACAGACAGACATCAGACGCATGCATATTCTAACGGGGCTTCTTTATTATTGAGTTATGAAGCCCAAAAATATTTCGTATAAATACATTGTATATAGCTTTAATTTACGTTCTATTTTGTTTTATTATAAAATCGGTGATCGTCCATGATTTTGTCGCCTCTTTAAGATATTGTTCATCAGTTAGACAATCTTAGTAAAGTATCGGCTGATTAAATATCTATTAAATGTCATGAACTACCCGTCGGAATACAAAAATTATATTTCTAGGTGATAAGATAGTCCTAGTCAATGATTATAGGCTACCTTCCTTTACTAAATTTCCACGAAAACGTGTCCAACTCGGGGCAAACCGAGGGCGCTGCTTGTTTGCTAATCAATACGCTCTCAATATAAAAATGTACCAAGACTTCTAACTAAAGTATTCAAACCAATAAGTAAGCGAGGAGTAAATACCTATGTAAAGTTGCGTACAAGCTTACCGTTCAATCTTATCGGTATATTTTGAGTACTCATACAGGTATATCTATAGTATAACTACGCTTAAAATGTGGACCTAGTATTGTAAATTAGGTAATATATAGAGAATTTAATATATTATAATAAGAGAGTAGTTAATAATAGTTAGTTAATAATCTTTCATATTATTAAGTAAGGGAAAAGCGAGCCTGAGTACGCGACGACAACCACAGGGCGGTCAATGAAACGCTTAGTCCGTCCGCAGCCTAACGCGTCATTAAGATCAATAAATGACAATTGTTCTTTTAACCGATTCATTGCGGCACCCATTTTTTAAAACTTTTCGCCGTGGCTGTGAACAAATTTTCTATGACACGACTGGCGTGTCAAGCGCCATAGAAGTTGATGGCACGCCTATTGTGCCATCAGCCATGTATATAAACCACATGTTTTTCTTGCGTTTTCACGGTTTATCAGGTGTTTCAAACCTTTTGTGTTGTTTTAATTTTTAAACTTATTTCTACAAAAAAATATTCCGACTTAGGGTTTATTTATTTACAAAAAATAATTCGTGGGGAAGGTAACATTTGATCGGGATATCTTGCTTATAATTTAAATAATTACAATTAATGGACAAGATTAGTTTGTAGCTCGTCATATTAAATTAAATATTCAGATTGTTTGTTAAATTGACTGTCTTTGTATGATTTTTCAACATTTTGTTCAGACGATTGATATTAGGTATTTAATATATCTGTCTGCACGTTTCTAAAGAACCCCAGCTCTCTAGGCTTTGAACAAACAGGATAATAAGACGCTACGCACCTGACTTGCCTTCTGCGGTCTCGTGGAATGTCCAGTTTAGGTCCTTCCTTGGAATGCGCACGACACACCACACACACCACAGTTTAAGTCCTTCAGCGGCGCCGCTTTGATGACGTATATAATGAAGAAGCTCGAATTTGCATAGGGAAAACGAATTTTATAGATTTTAAGATGAACCACCATTCGCCATGTTTTTTAACGTGTGCGGAAGTGGCGAGGTGTTGTTCCCGCCAGGCTGTCTGTGTTAACCAATGCGAGCGCTGCACGTCATAGAAAAAGACGTGCTCCCATTGGTTCAAATTCCAGGTCGGTGGAGCAGTTTAGAAACGTGCATTACGAAATACCGCGAAGACGGTACAGTCTTATTTTAGAATCGACATGAAAACGCAAATACATTCCGGAAACAGAAGACTATGACAATGATGAGACTCAATGTGAAAATGAAGAAGAAACGATGAATTATATTTTTGAACAAAATTCACAATCATACTCAGATGATGGAACTTTCAAGCCTCAAAAGAAGTTTGAGGACAGTGGTACATGCACAGAAATTGCTGATCAAAAAATTGATCAAGTGCCTTCCATATTTTTTCTCGTGTCATAAGCCATAAGTTAACACAATTGATGACACGCCTGTCGTGCCATCAGCAACGTTAAAAAATAATTCAATGTAAATTTAAAAAGGTTGACAACCCCTGCAACCTCGAAATTCACACAATATCCGGAAACTAATACAACAGACTAGATTTTCGTGGAAAAACTTGATAGTTTTGTCCTGGGCAGACCCTTCTAAAACTTAATTTGAGGCTGTTACAACCGATGAAAAAATGACACGCCTCTCGTGTCATAAGCCATAAGTTAAAACAATTGATGACACGCCTGTCGTGCCATCAGCAATGAATCGGTTAATATTCAAAATCAATATTATATGCAAATCAACCGGGCACGTGTTTGTAGATAACGTCTTACATATACTAATATATATATGTTTATATTATATACATGTGTCTGCAAGGACACAACTATCATCTGTACGCATTACTCGCGCTTCTCGATAATTTAATCGACAATAGTGGTATAACTAATTAGTGTCATTGTTTTGTCTTCTCATTACGTAACTGGTCGGTCGAAAGTATACCATTAACGTGTGTTCTTCATTGATTTTATCTTTTGTTTTATATATTTTTTATATAAGGCCGGCACTCGTCTAACCTTCGCCTCACACCATGTCTGAAAAATCAGTTTGTTTCTTATCAGTCATTCTTACAGATCGTTCTGAAAAATTAAGAATGTGTAAAATCCCGTAATTGTGGGCGTTCTGAATCCAGCATCTGAGTTTCAGATCGTGGATTCAGATCGAATGTCAGCATATAACTATGTTGTCTGCCGTCTGGCCGTTATATTATTCCTTTGATGGATATGTAACAGGCTTAGTTTTGCAACACGCGTTAGATACTGACGCCTTATCCCCCCCTGTAAAAATATACTTCAGTAAAAGCCTTATAATGGGATTTATTGGTCGTTACTTCATGTTACACTTGATGTTTATTGTTTGCCCTATGCTAAGCCATCGTAGGTCGGGAGTAGATATCTTAATGATATCGTAAAGATAATACAAGATATTGTGGTCCTTTTGTGGGCAATTACCCATTCAAGTACTTAGTGTTGCTTAAACATCGCGATTAATTAACATTACGCACAATTACGCGATTAACAAACAGTTTATAAATACACTGATAGTTGTAGAATCACTACATATTATAAAACAAAGTCCCTGGCCGCGTCTGTCTGTCTGTCTGTCTGTCTGTCTGTTCGCGATAAACTCAAATACTACTGCACGGATTTTGACGCGGTTTTTTAAATAGACAGAGTGATTCAAGAGAAAGGATAATATGTATAAAATTTCCCGAAATTCCCACGGGAACGGACACAATGCGGGTAAAACCGCGGGGCTCTGCTATCATAAATTATGTGCTAACTCGTAGGTGAGGTATCGGTCAATCAATACCTAACAGTGCACCCTCGTAAACAATTCTATCAACGTGGAGAGACCACAATACACCGGATCTGATCGTGATTGGTCTGTGGGCGTGACGTTATTTGTTATACGTTTCAAAAGACTGCACTGTTATCTGTTGAGATAAAAATATCATATGACGTGCATTCCTTATCTATGTATTAGACATTCTGTGGACAGTCTAGCTAGGATATTTAATCTAGTCTATTCTAGATATAAAAATTAGATACTTCGTATTTACGATCTCATTATAATAAAGAATAGTTTTAATACCTGCTTATTTTAGATATTAAAGGCGTGCATTCTTTATGGGGCGTATACCACCTAGTCAAGTTTTATTATAATCATTACGTACTAATAAACAAACTGACGTTTGACTTATATTCTTTCTACTATAATGTTCTAGGTTACTCTTAATCACTGAATTCCCATGAAAACTACTACTGGTACAGCTTCCAAACCAATCAGCACTTATGTCCTGATATTGACAATTCAATCGGTACTTGTGTCGTTGTATTAACGATTCAAATATAATAAAACATTTGGAATACCAAGCACACGTCTAATATATCCCTTTGTTCAATTCCAGAGGCGGATGGGGAATATCCCCCCGAGGCGCGGGCTACACGTTCGGCCAGGACATCTCGGAGACGTTCAACCACAGCAACGGGCTCACGCTCGTGTCGCGCGCTCACCAGCTCGTCATGGAGGGGTACAACTGGTGCCACGATCGGAATGTCGTCACTATTTTCTCTGCGCCCAACTACTGCTATAGGTCAGTGTAGTAGCGACTAAGGAGGCCATCCTTTTTAAAGAGGCGTTTGAGTTATTTAAACTAATATTATAACGAGGTAAAGTTTCTAACTTTGTTTTTTTTTGTAAGGGCTAATCTCAGGAATTAACAGTCCGATTCGAATAATTCTTTTTATAATGGATAGCCACATTCAACGGGAAGGTTATAGGCTATTTTTCATGCTGAAATTCTTACGGGTACGGGCACCACGTGGGTTTAACAATGGGGCTCTGCTAGTTATATCGATACATCGTAATAGACTGTACGTTCGATTTTGAAGTTTATCAGATACTAAAATACTGAAGTTTAACAATATCGATAGTATCATAACTTCAACTATTCATCCTCGTTACCGTTGTAACAGCGCAATTGTACATAGAACAGACCCAACTACTCAAAACACATTTACATTAAAGCCAGACAGAGTTTTAGTTACATAAACCAAGTTTCATGAATAGCACTATTAAAGCATAACAATTGGTATACAATTGAATATTATATTTAGAAGTTATAATAAACATTTTAAGTACTAGCGCCACTAGAGGTATCTGCCAAGTTTCATTATAACGAATTCTAACGGACTGTAGGTGCCTAGACATTTATGATTCCGTTCATTAATGTCTAGGCACCTAAGGCTTCGTAACCATTATAGTCTATTGATGTTAATTATTATAACTTGCTATGCGGTGATTATTCAGCCAAACTGGAATTATTTTATTAAACTTTATCTTCATAACTATTCTATCATACTTACACTAAAACATTTGTCCAAACCTGTCGCGTTACTAATCTAGTTCTGAAATTAACACAGTGAAACATTCAATAAATATTTTTACAAAAGTATAAAATATTTCGGTAACAACGGTTATGTAAAAGGATTATGGAGTACCCTTGATTCACCAGAGTTCAACGGTTTTATTTATTGCGCGATGATCCGACAAGGTCTTTAGTACAATAGCCCCAATGTAGTGCAGATTGTATGCAAGATATGCAAGTCGCTAGTGCATACTATAAGTAGAAAATAAACATCAATTGTATAGATACTTCGTTTGTATAGCTACTAGGAGCACAGAAAGGTTATATCTAGTGTTGTATAAAAAGTTGAAGAGGATAACGGAGGTCAGAGAGAAATGGAAAGAGTTTCATTGACAAAAGCCCTTAAGTTTAAGAAACATTAGTTACACCTCAAGGTTTCTCCTTGAGTTAAAACCTTAGTCCATCCATTTTACCGTAACAGCGCGGCAGCGTAACAAACATACATCCTCACAGACTTTCTCCTTGATAATATTACATAATTTTATATTATGTAGAGGTCATGCAAGTTTATTTACAGCACTAAAACTAATTGTAAAGCAACCAGCCGTTGCTCTAGTGATTAAGCTAGTATTTATTATTATGTAGTTGATTTAAACATGTATAATTTGTTCCACAGATGTGGTAATCAAGCCGCCATAATGGAATTGGATGATGCTCTCAAGTACTCATTGTAAGTAATATCCACTCTTATTTATTGTTAATAACTGTTTAAATTGTTGTTTTAATTATTATGACGTTACAAAGACAATTTTCTACGATTCATTTGTCTATAATGAGTATAAATCGTGCGATTTCAAAAAGTTTGTGACATAGACAATTTCAAATGAAATTATTTATCAGCTTAACTACAACGATTTAACTGTCATACAATAATGATTGCAGACAAATTGGAATGATTATCAGCGCAAAGTGATGACCAAAAGATTTATACTAAATAAATCTAATGTATCTAAGAAGATGCATATAAGCAACCATGGATAATGGAAAATATGACCTAGACACACATCCATAGACTACAAACACTTTATGTAAACTGTCGCTAATGTGTTGCGTTTGTTTGCAGCCTTCAATTCGATCCCGCCCCGCGACGCGGCGAGCCGCACGTCACTAGACGGACACCCGATTACTTCATGTAGACTGCACGTGAGTATTTTGTGACTATTTTATTGTATACTAGCTGTCCCGCGCGGTGGTTCCACCCGCGACCCAATAGATGACGCTAGTGTGAATTTAAACCATCCAGGGTGCCACCCAAACGCATACAAAAAAAATCATCCAAATCGGTCCAGCCGTTTAGGAGTTCAGACGAAGTGGCATTGATTTTTATACATATATATGATTCAGACATTCAGTAAATGATTTCCGAAGAAAAATTCAAAAACATCGGTTCAGTAGCTTACGTCCATACTCAGATGTGTAATGCGTCCTTTGTGCAGATTTAAAGAGTGCTTTTGACATGTATAATGTATGAAAAAAAGCGTCAATTAGTTAAGTGTAGAATTAAGTGGGGCAGCTAAACGTTACCGACTAAGCATAGTTACTTTATATTCATTGTTTTGTATGAAATATTTATTATTGTTAGGATATTCTCAGTTGAGGGTATTAAATTAATAAAATAAATTGCACGAACTCGTTTGAGAACTGGTTTGAATTGATTTATATTGTTATTATTGTATCTGCGTGCGGCATGTTTATGATGCAATGAATTATTACAATGATATCAAAAACAATCATATGACTGATGATTAGTACTGATATCTTATCCGATATCTGGTATCTATTGTTATTTTTAATACCACAAAGGACTGCCGAGGATCTTTGGGGTAGTATTATATGTATATATTGCCTAGTAGTAAAATATATTTTATCCTGATTCTAGGTTAAATCTATGTTAATTCTACAAGTTACAAATACAACTAGAAGATGTAGTAAGCTTGTAAGGCATATTCGAGGGATGCTTTCATGGTTTTATATTCCAGTGGTACACGTCCTATCACACGCCATATCTAGTAATATGATTGTACTATTCGCTAGAAATAGGTATTGTGCATGCAAGCACGGACGCACATGTGTACCTACACGCAATGCGAAAGTTCTTGCGCATGTATGTATATTTTGTATACTCTTTCACGGAAAACTTTGCAGAAATATAGCTTATATACCTCAGAATAACACATAGGGTACTTTTTGTCCCGAAATTCCCACGGGAACGGGTACAATGCGGGTAAGACCGTGAGGCGTGTAATAAGATGAAGTATGTAACGATGTATTTATTATGTTTGTTGCAGCGGAGGCGCATATCAAGCAGGAGCCGCTCGGGCCGCCGCACCACTCGCCCGCTCGCTCGTGCGCGTCCATTGTGTACTCGCTCACTCGCTGCGCTCGGTACACAATGGACGCCACACGGACGCACGATCCTTTTAAACCTTTTTTTTATATAATTAAATGTAAAGTACGCATTTCATATTTGTAATTTTATTGAATGTCAGCTCTAGTGACGCGGACTTGGACACAATATGACGCAAACAGATTCATTCAATCTCTTAAAGTGTACGTTGTGGACGTTTTCGCGTACGTTTTATTTGTTATATGTCGAAGTGTCAGCAAGGTACTGTCTCGGCGCCGAAAGCGACTCGAGTACTTATGTTCGCTTTATAGCGCTTTTGTTGCGTTGCAGTAAGTTGCTGATGTTTGTGAATGGAACTTAGAAATATGTATATTGTACGAACAATTGTATGCATGTGCGCGATTGCTGGCTAGTCAATGTGTGCTGCGAGGTAGGACTTTGAACGTTTTACGGATACTCGGCATTGCCTATCTACATTGAATCTTAAATAAAAAATAGAAACAACGAGCGACGAGTTAGTCGTGAAGTCGGTTCAGTGTCGTTGGGCGTGTCGTGTCGTGTCGTGTCGGTAGGCGGCGGGCGAGTGGCGGCGGCACCTCGGCGTGCATTTAAAGCGTGGTTAACAGCGAACCCGATGTTAGGTTCTTGCCTGTTCAGTGCGAACGCCCGAGCTGTTATGCTGTTATGCTGGTATGTTCATTACAATGGCCGAAGACGCGCGACCTTCCAAATTGTATATCTACAATACTATGTATCAAAGACACTTAGACTTCATTAAAAAGCGTACCATTTGCTACAAGGTAGTTTTATTTCAAGTCCATTGTCACCACCGCCTGAGTGAATGGACATACCATCATAATGTTCCTTGAGACCAACGGCCGACCCCGGTCGGATACATCAACACTCGGCTATTAGCATAAACATTACAATTTTATCATCAAATAAGTTACTGTAGATCAAAATCAGTAGTCGTTTTTTTAATTATTTTATTATTGAAACACAAAAAATGAATTTTTAATATTGCCAATTTTATGTAGGTACTCGTACACAAATAGATTACAATGATTTTAGTGAGCGGAATGTATTGTTAATAATACGCAAGCATTTAATTTTGTGACAGACGTAAAACAATAACCAAGTTAACATACAAATTATTTAGAAATATGTATAATTAGATGATATTTAACCAGTGCAATTTGATCTGTCATTGGATCAAAGATTCTATTTGGATATGTTTGTATTATGTCTCAATTACTCTCCTGTCTTGTGCTTCACACTGTCGCTATCCTTACGTTTCACAAGAGAGGGGCTTTAATTTTTACATCTATTTCATTATAATTAATTTTAGGTAATTGTGTATATACCTAAATTTAAAGATCAAGGCATTAAAAATAGGTTACGTTTAACTTAGCGCGAATATTTACCCATTATGTATTCACGACAGTTGGAATTATTACTTACACGGTAGATTCAAGATCATGAGATGCCTCGGAAATTGAAGTGTTACAAATAAAATTCAATGGGTTTATATAAAGTAATGTTATTAAATAAATTAAGATGTTTCTTTAAGATTTTTCATTTCAATTGATAATATGAATAACATTTTGTACCACTGGTAAAAGCGATGGGTCAACGGTCCAGCGTAGCGTCGCGCCGCGTCGCTCTTGAATGTGATCTATTTCTTTTGTCAGTCGCATTTAATACGAAATTGATGAAAGTACTCATTTTTGTATTACAAAAATGTATTAGAGCGTGTTACAAAGACCTTACCCACCAATGACACCTGAAGCCGCACGTTCTTTGATATAAAATAAGTATTAAGTATGTAAGTTATAGGTAAAACAATTATAATCTGAAAAACTTAAAAAAATACAAAAAATATAATGTTGAGCCTCGTTCGCGTGAAATAACACGTTAAATTTTAGCACACGGTTGGTTTTTCAGCTTCTGAAGTTATTTCACCCAATCGAAGCTCGGTAAATTAACGTTAAGGCTTTCCTGCATAGGCATTCTTCAGAGAGACATTTTGTATGCGTTGTGTGTTCACGTGTAATAGGGGCGCACGAACGCGCCTGCTAATATAATATGTTAAACTCCGACTGGACCGCAGCGTCATGGCAATAAATAATACTTGTTTACACATACTGAAATAATTTATTCTTGCAACCGTACTGTGCCCGTTGATAGGAATTATTAGATAATAAATAAAATTAATTATAAAAACATTTGGATTTCATTTCATACTAACCCATTCCATTAAACAATCGATTCTAGTTTTCTTTTAAATTAACCTAAGTGTAGGGCCACATCTGCGGAACGTACGGCGCCGAACCTTCCGCTCTATGACACATCAGTCGAAATTACGCCGCGTACTGATGTGTCATAGATAACTTGAAATACACTACGAGCGTATTTAGCGGAAGGTTCGGCGCCGTACGTTCCGCAGATGTGGCCCTACACTAAGGTGACTTTTAGCGTTTAATTCAAATTTCGTTGCCCAGCAGTGGGATAGTGTAGTTAATAGTATAATATAAAATAATAAGCAATTTTCAGTTAAACTAAATAAGAAAGTTTATAATTGAAAAAATTGTTTATTCATGTACTTATAATCATTTTGTTCTATCATACATAATATAATGATTTCAACACAAATGTACAACATCTTGTATCTTTGGTGATGATACATAATATTTTTCTGAATACAAAATGATATTTGAACAGACAACATTAGCAAACAAATCAAGAATTAAACTTATTACTACAAATTCGTGGAACGGAATGAAATAATCACAAATCTAAAACTTACATATTGGATACATAATACTATGTAATTAAATACAATAAGTACGTTATTATGATACATCAGATACATCATATGAATACCTATGTACTAAATTGACTGTATAATTGAGAATTTTTGTAATTATACAATAATTAATGAGTTTACAAGTTAAAGAAAAAAATATCATCGATTCATCATATTGATAAACACCCATCATAATTATGTTTACAGTTCGCCAGTGGACCGTTTATCAGATTCTAGTTGCCCATTGTGGTCAATCTCGAGTTAAGTAAATTATTTCTTCAAAGCCATACTAATATTGATAATTGTACCTATTAAATGTAAATACACCACTAAAATCTTTAGTTAGAGACGAGTTTGCCCTGCAGATGTATAATTATCTACTTAGTAAATAGAGAAGCTTCATGAAGGCACCAATGTTTATTATTAATTTACAAACAACGTAAAACTATGTAAAGAATTATTTGTGCATTTGATGCTCGATAAATATATTACATAAAAGAAAGATTTGTACAAGAAACAGGACCTTACTCCATCCGAGCATTAAAATATAATAACATTCGTAATAAACAAATATCGGGATACTTGAACTCATCGAAATGAGTTCAGTCTTCCATAAATAAAAGAGTTCACTTAGATACATTTTTAACAGTAGATTCTACAGAGTATTTTATCGATTTCAATGAATTGTACTTAAAAATATCAAGGTCGAAATAATTATAGCTAGTATTTCCTACGCATAACAATCATGCAATTATAACTTAAAGCTAAAATATAACTGTCCTTATTCAGTCGCATAAATATTAAATGTCATATCTTTTATAAAGAAATGTGATGTCAATCATAAAAATAAAGTAATTAGGTGTTGATTCCACTGAGGAGTACGCTACGCAAGCACTTATTTTCAGCTTCGCTTTGCAAGAAAATATATTGGAGCGAACTTGACATTGGAACAACATCCTGCAGATGCGTCTACTTTAGTGTTATAATAATACAAAATAAACTAAAATACGCTTCATACAGTAAGTACTATTAACAATAATAAATCTATTATTTAAAATCTCCAGAATAATATCAAGTAATTTCTTAAATACGAGTAACAATTGAAATATAAAGTACGGTTTTGGAGTGGAAAGAATTTCGTCCAGTAATAGTTTACTATTTATCTGTCACTAGAATACAACAACGCGGTAATACTATTGCCATTTCACCGACAGCTAACGCATTCAAGTGAGACAGTTGATATCATCGTGTGCCCTTTGCCCCCGAACACCCTGTCTCCGAGGGGCACGCGGTTGTTTAATTGAATATTGAACATTACTTCCCGTTGCCCCTTTTAGATAGAATTCGGTTCTGGTCCCCATTCATAGTAAACGGTGGTAACAGTTCTAACCTAACCCAGCCCAGCCATTACTAGGTAATTCGTCACTGGCATAGATCAAATAAAGGGTCACTACACGAAATTCTTCCTACGTCGCAACCTTTAGCTACCTAAGTCTAATCTAGATAAACTTAAGATCACGCCACTTTCATACCCGTGTCTAGTTGTAGTAACTGCTTCATGAGTTCGTAAGTGGAGAAGGAAGTGGCGACCATTGGAATGGCTCGTATGTAGTTGATGCTCATGCCTCGATACAATCCCTTGACGATCCCGTTCTCTTTGTATATCAAGGTTAACGTTTTCACCATGCCCATGCTGTAAAAAACGAATATTTTGATAAAATATGTGTGAGGTATGGATGTTGGGAACACAACAAAAGTAACGTTTCAGTTTGAGCGAAAAAGCATATAAATTATAATTTGAAGTAACAATCAAAACTGTAAAGACTGTCTTTAGTCACCTTTGTTACCATAATTTAAAAACAAACGCAGAAGAGAGGGAGGTCAAGGAACAAGAAGAAATGTTCAACTGAAAGAAAGAGGAATACGGGAGGGAGGGAGAATAGGGGAAAAAAGGGTTGTGAAGTAAAGAGTTGAAAAGGATAGTGGAGGATAGAGAAATGGAAAGAATTCCATTGACAGAAGCTAAGTTCTTAAGTTAATGAAGAGAATGCCTAACATTATCCTCAATGGTGACTTCTATAGTCTATACAATTGGTTTTAGTAGAAAATAAAAGGTTAAAAACAAAAAATAGTTAAAACTTTAAAAAGCAAACAGTATAGTTAGTTGTTACGAGCTGTTATATAGAAGATTGTGATTATAAAACAAGAACAGTAAGCATATAAGGCGTAAACAATAAAACCCAGACCTTTAGTCCACAAGTGGGACCATATATATTACAACATACAGTACTTATATTTTAGTAAAAATATATACTCAAGTAAAAAAGTCAATATCTTTAATAACCTTTGGCAATCGCATCACACCGAACAGTCTTTTAGACTTTCGCGATTTTATATAAATATACTATAAACGTATAAACACTAGTTTATCGACAGCAAAACAGTTTGGCTATGTGAATGTAGTTTCACTCATCACAGCGGTAACTAAAAAGTCTTCACTCTGCCCGCGACCACGAGTGGTGCAATCCGGACGAAACGTCGGGACATAGACAGTAAGTTATTTACTTATACTTTATTTGTTCTTACTTGTCCCCAAATATGGACCAATGTCGTCAATTTACCAGCCGAAGACGACTACTCCTGATGAGGAAGAAAGGTTAAGTGATTTTATTTCATTCTTACCCTATCTCTAACAAACTGCTTTGCCGCGAAAAAAACCTGTGTTTTTACGTTAATAATATTTGTAAAGTATAATGTAATGTCCCACTGCTGGGCAAAGGCCTCTCATCTCACTGAAGATATCAGTACAGTGAGGAGGATAAATACATAATAATACACATAATATAAAAATGATATACTGGTACAACCTACCTTCTGTTTGTGCCAACACCAATCCATGTGCCATGCAATATAAAAAAATAGGTGGGAAGTAGTTAGTATGTGTTATAAGTACTTATTTACTAATACATTGTGAGTAAATATAGGTGGTTAAGTTAGTTATAAGTATATAAGCTAACCTAACTAACTATATATTTCCACAACCATGTATGTTGTAAGATCTTTATGTTAAATACATAATTACAAAATTATTACATCATAACTTAACGTGCATATCATTAATTTAGTGCCTTTGACTCGAAAAAGAAGATTGCATAAGGATATGTACTCAAATATTTACTCTTAAAATATTTAGTATTAACATTTTTATGGCTAACCCACCACCACAAGCTAACAGCGCCTGTAGTAAAAGCGACTGACGAGATACCATGTCAGTGAAATCTTGTATAAGTTCTCAATAATGTAAACTTTAATACCCTCGGTATTTTAAGTAGATTCAGACTAATAGAGCTATTACGCACTGTCGACTCGTGGCTGGCGACACGGTCGCTCGGGCGACTAAAACATGGGCAACTTGGCCCAGGAGACTAGCCGACCGACAGTATTCCAAGTACATACGTGCAGAAGTTGGAATACTGTTGCTCGGTTAGTCTCCTGGGTCGCCGTCGACTAGTCGACAGTGCGTAATAGTTCATATATCTTTGGACTTTAATTGATATAAGTTTGTTTTTTGTTTGAATGCGCTAATCTTTGACAATCCGATTCGAATAATTATTTTTATAATGGAAAGCCACATTCAAAGGAAAGGTTCTAGGCTATTTTTCATCCCGAAATTACCACGGGAACGGGCACATCGCGGGTGGTACCGCGGGGAGCTGCTGGTGTGGTGTGACTTGTAAAGTGTTACTGTCATATTCATTAATAACTAAAACTCTGTGTTATAAAGTGTTTTGTCCTTTGGATATAATAGCGTATTGGAAAGGGACAAACCATTTGATGGCTATAATACTGTTTAAAGTGATAAAAGAATAGGTATAGAACTTCATTCAAAACGCATTGGAAGTAAGTGTGAGCAGGTTAGTGGCCAACCCTGGTGTCGGAGTTTTGGGACCGCTTAAACGCCTCCGATATGGTCCGACGATTGAAACCGCATTGTGGCTACTATAACTTTATTTTTTCTTACTTGTCCCAAAATGTGGACCAATGTCGTCAATTTTCCAGCCGAAGACAATCGCTTCTGAAGAGGAAAAAGGTTTAGTATTTTTCATTCTTACTCTATCTATACACGAGTAGTCTCCTCTTCGGGTGGAAAATTGACATTTGTCCACATTTTGGGACAAGCAAGAAAAAATATAGTATAGGGATATGTACTGACCCGAACTTCTCGGTGGCGGGGTCCATGCAGGCGAGCTGCATGCGGCGGCGCGTCACGTCCAGCGGGTACGACACGGACTGCGCCGCCGCGCCCGCCAGCCCGCCGCACATCAGCTTGCCCGGCACGGTCAGTACGAGCCCTCCTGTAACAGACCAACAGTTTTGGATTATGTGTTGTATTGTAAATCGGATTTGAAAAATTACTTGAAATTTTAACAGATTTCAAGAAAGAAAAGGATAGAAGGTGCACAATTCGTGTGAATGTTTAATCTATCTCGTATCTCGTGTTTTATACAATTTTAAAATTGAGACCATTAAGGCAAACCGTAAAAGGTGGTAGTTCTCATAATATGCTGGTTTTAAGTTAGTTATCCACTTAAATGTTATTCTTGGATGAACTGCAAGTCCGACTAACTGATTGGACTTTATAAATAGATCTTTGGTGATCAATTCTTTAGCTTCGGTAAGAATATAGCCAACATTTTTTATACTGGCAAAAGTAGAAATGATAATATCAGAATTTACGACCGCACTCAGGACGTCATATGCTTCTTTAGTAGAGATCGAATGAGTGATTTTGACATGATGAAAAATGAAAAAACACGTCAATTACTTAAGTATCGATTAAATGAACGTTTCTGAGTGCCGCAGTTAGCGCAACAAGTCAGTGGCTTATTTGGATCGCATACCTATTTGAAGCGATTGATTCACTACTGACCGGTATTAATATCACAGCGGCGACACAGCGTAGTGGGGGCGTACTTCATGCTGAAGTACTTGAGCGACTCGAAGCAGTAGAAGCTGAGCCCCGCGTACGGCACCATGCCCATCATGGTGGGCACGAAGCCGCGGTACAGAGCGCGAATGCCGCCTTCCTGAGAACATTAAATATACTCTGTTTAACATAGAGTACGTGAGAACTTATAGAGAATATATGACAATGGGTGTTATATTTGGCATATACTTTCCCAAGCAGTGGCGGATTATTATAGTTAAGGGGCCTAATTTCTGTAAGGTCTTCGCTTTACTCCAGTGTGGGCCTTACCCTGATTTTTGAGGACTCATTCTTCTATTCTAGCCCTCGTACCCTTCACTGGTACGCTCAACGAGCCTCTATGGGCCTAAACTTTATTTCTACACTCAAATCTACCACTAATCCCAAACTGCTGTGTCAAAAACCGTACGTCATACAAAAAAACATACCGTCCTATAAATAGTAGAGGCAGCGTGCAGTATCCCCGTGTACCGGTGCTGGCCGGTGATCTGGAAGGCGAGGCGCGCGCGGATCGTGTCCAGCGGGTACGTGCACGTGACCGCGGTGAGGCCCGCACTCGCGCCCGCCACGAACTTGTCGCCGTGGCGGACCAGCGGGATGTGCAGCCCGCTGATGTACTGGAAACGAGGATGGAATTGGCTTTCATTTTCAATTCAGTAAACTAAATACAACAATAATGACAGATGTATAATAATGAAAGGTTCGCGAAAAACATCGTGAAACACATAGAAAAGTAAAAAAGTTCCTCTATTAAAGAAAGATAAAATAACTACAAATTAAAAGGAGGAAGGTTTATTGCATGTATGTATTGTCAACTTTTCTGTGATGTCCGCATAAATCCTAACGCTGGTGACCTGACCTTAATGCGAAGAGATCCGCAAACAAAAACCTAAAGTGTCCTCTGTCCTCTATTCTAAAATATACTAAAATATTCAAACTGTACATAATTATATTCCAAAATGGATTCTCAAAAACTTCTCATATTCTTAGCATCCTTATGATAACGATGTCAATCAACTAGAAAGTGTCCCTAAAATCCCACATACATTAACTTAAATACCAAGTCAATTAGTCAATGGCGACACAAGTCGAATCGTGCGTAATCTTGCGCACGCGCATGACATACCGTACGCGGCGCCTCACATTAATGGCGGACGGCGGACATAGTCACTCTCTCTTTCACACATAACTCAACCGGTTTCCGGTCGAAATCATCGATAATCAAATAACTATTGAAACTTGTTTTTTCTGTCTGTACTTTGGGAGTACTCTTTTATTGTACTACAGGTGATTATGTTAGTGGGTCATTTTTTGTATGTAGGTAGTACAAATCTTTTTTGTATACGTAGGAACGAGAAGTCTTGTCTTATAGTATTTGTGCCATAGAAATTCAAAGATAGGTATGGTATAGGCCATAGGTATGGTTAATTTATGGAAACCAGTTTAGTAAGTAGGCACCTATCACATTTTATGAATTCCAATGAAGTAAGAATTCAAAGAAGATTTTTACGAAGTAAAAAGTTACAAAACTTATTTAATGAATAATATATTTAGTATGACCTAGTTTAAAAGAGTACAAGTCTAATGTCACACTGCTGAGCAAAGGTCTGTCACCTCACTGATGATATCAGTACAATACGGAGAATAATGCGTTACGTTAGTTACGCTATTCAAATATTATGAGAAATCGGTTGTAAAACTAATTTCTCAAAACGCTGCAAAGAGTACAATGGGTGTCATAATTCACAAGAATGATTACACACAATAGTACAGTATTGATTGTATAAAAGTTTATTACACTAATAAAATAACATTGCTTCTTCTCCGGTGATTGTGTTGATAGCAAACATCATATTGTATTGTGACATGCCGTTTGACACAGGCAGAAGTGTGTTGGAGCACATTTTGTTTGTCGGGGGTTACGGTGAACCCGTAACCCCCGACAGAGTCAACAATATGTGCAGAAATAGTCGTTGTGCTTCGGAGGGTACGTAAAATTGTCGGTCCTGATGGTTTTAATCGATAGATCGCGTCGGAGGCCTTTAGGCGGTTTAAAAACTTCGGTTCTATGGTTGGCCACTAACCTACTCGCACATACTATAGCCGTTGGCGACGACTTGTGTCTGTACGTCAATTGTAAATTCACATAAAGTAATAATTGTGTAGTATTAGTGAATTTTTAATACTTTGAATTGAAAATACATCCAAGTCGGTATTAAGCCGCCGAGTTAATATTGCCCTCGCCACCACACCTTTCTTCCCGCTACGTTGAAAGGTTGTCAAAAACCTGCCAATGTCCTTTACCTTTGACCCTAAAACCAGTGTAATTGCGAGGTTAGTTTTAAGGTTAACTGGTAAAAAGGTTGCTTGCCTTTTGGCACTGTCATCTTTAGGAGAAATAAAAGGCTTTTAGTACAAGGAGAACTGTTACAATTAATATGAAGAGAAATTAATAATAATAAACTGGTTATTTGTGAGAGTTATCTTTACTAATATTATAAAGAGGTAAAATTTGTAAGTTTGTTTGTTTGTATGTTCGAGGTAATCTCAGGAATTATCAGTCCGATTTGAATAATTATTTTTGTAATAGATAGCCACATTCAACGGGAAGGTTATGGGCTATTTTTCATCCCGAAATTCGCACGGGAACGGGTACAATGCGGATAAAACCGCGGGGCGCTGCTAGTTATTTATATTATCTTAGGTTGGGTTGATTGAAAGAATGGCTAATGTAAATAATAATATGTAATATACGTCAAGATTTAGCACTAGATAAGTAAATCTATGCTAAGCAAGTAATCTTCAAGCAAGGTCTTAAACGTTCCCGCGGGAATTTAGGGATAAAATTTAACCCATATAAGCATGTTATTCTGATATACAACCAATATTACTCTAAAGTTACATCCAGATCCGTTCAGTAGTAACAAACATGCATCCTCACAAAATTTCGCATTTATAATAATAGTAGGATATTAGCAGGATTATTATGTCCAGAGGCTCGTAGCAAATAACACTTGATAATATTATAAGAATAACAATAAGAACGTCACAACTATTTAGTTCAAGAACGAGGAAAATATTTGTATTTGTAATATTGGTTAGGAAGGTGTTGAAAACAAGATATTATTTCAAATACAATTCCGTGAAAGTTAAATATACATTGTTGTTGTTTTGAATCCATACATACATATCATAAAACGTAGATGCCCGCTGTGTCTGTCAGTCGCGAAAAACCATAAAATTGTATTTTATTTGGGTTTTTTTTTTGGGATGTTTCCTACCTTTTAAACATGGCTCAGATTTGAGATCACCAACCCGTATTAGTAAGCGTGGAGATTACGCCTTATCCTCCTCACTGTATTGGTATCTTCGGTGAGATGAGAGGCCTTTGTCCAGCAGTGGGACATTACAGGCAAAAATTTTTTTTGGCATATTTTTTTTTTGATGAAATGTTTAAATTTAACACAAATATACTATTTCATCCCAAAATTCCCATGGAACCATGGTTCCAGTAACAGTTTCAAAACAGAATGAACACAAAAAGAAAGTATCAAAATCAAATCTTCAGCTTATGATATCAGATTGAAAGATCATATTACTCGATGGCTGTATGCATGAGATGTGCGGTTCCTCGTGCCACTGCGCCAGATTACGGTCGCTGCCCCGACACCGACCGGCCAGTGGATTCGCAAGCTTTTACCATACGGATAGTTATGGGCATAACTTAACATTACAACGTATGATAGATTGGAACGGAAGCTTAGTATTAGAACAATAGCAATTGATGGTGATAAAATATTCCTAAAAGATTATCCTCCGTATTCATAAACGATATTTAACTAAAACACTTTTAAAAAGTGTTTTGTCTCTTTTGCTCTTCGGAAAATAGAGTATGTCGGAAAGGGACAAACCATATGATAATAATAATTAAAATGCTAAAATAAGTTTTTATGAATAAGGTGTTATAGCTTAATAGCGACCGCTCTCGCTTCTTGGTTTTGGGTATGTGATGTGATCATGTGTTAAATTATGATGAATGTTCGCATTCCACGATGCCTCTTTGTCCACTCCATGTTTAATATTCTCTAGGTGTCCAAGGTTACATTAAACGAACATATTATGTGTAAATAGCAGGGTACTACATGGTATGTCCTTATTAATCAAAGTCTAATGTGTTCTACAAATTAACATAGTTCGACCATTCGAACAAAACAATGTTAAAAATAATAGTTCTGCGTAGCAATTAGGAAAAAGAACAGAAAAGGTGTTGAGTAGGTGTCTTTATGCAAGGAATGTACTACAAATGTATAAGACAAATTAGGTATGTATTCGTCTACTAAAAAAACAAGTATTAGGCTGTAATATCCCACTGCTGGGCAAAGGCTTCTCATCTCACTGAAGATATCAGTACAGTGAGCAGATATCGTCTACTAATATGAAGCGATCAGATAAGATCAGATTTTATCCAGATTAGAAACAACCGTCGGTCATATCGTAAAGAAATGTAAAAGAAACCAGACTTAGATAAAATTAAACCTACATCAGATTCCCGACAAGAATGAAGCTCTTCATTTAAAGGAGAAAGAGGTCAAGGCAAACAGCTGCACCATAAAATGTTGCAGTTACGAATTGCCCAAACATTATCACGGGAATAGTGTTCCAGGTTTGTCGTTTGAAATCGAATCGCACTCGCTCAAACCTCACTCATAATAGGTTAGCGCAAATGACAATAATTTGTTCAATATTTGCTGTTTGATATTGAATAGATTTTGGTTAATTCGGGATAACCGGAGAGTCAACCCATGACTGCGAGTGGCATAATCCGCTCGAATCGTCGGGTACGTATTTTAACACGTTATACAGGGCGTCCTACGGCCATGCCACATGGAGGGAAAGTACCTTAAATATTGTAGATAGAACATTTTACTGAAAGAAGACATTATTTTAATTTCAAAAACAATTTTAACTGCATTCATAGATTATTGAATAATTACACGTTTGAACCGGGAATCGAACCCGCTACACGAAAAAAAAAATCACCCTGTAGCTTTATCATACCGATCGAAAGGGTTCATCAATAGGATTATTTTTTGCTAAATAACATAGCGTCAGAAATAAAAGGAAGACCATGAATTTTAACTTTTTTAATACAAAATTAATGAATTTATCAATTTAAATGCTCAAAAATCTCAAAATGTCAAAAAAAAACTATGAATGCAGTTAAATGTAAGTGTGTAGTAAAATGTTCTATCTACAATATTTAAGGTACTTTCCCTCCATGTGGCATGGCCGTGGGACGCCCTGTATATTCTAACGCGATTCAGTCCCGTTTCATTTGTTATAATAACGTGTGAATCCCACTACCTATTGATCTTAAATTCGCCAATGTATAATGTCCTCTGCTATCGTACAAACAAGAGTCAAGGTGGTTAGACAATCGATCGATCATCATTTTTTGCGCAGTAGCTTTTGTTCACTAACAGATTCCAATTATAGCCAGTTTTTGTATCGATTTTAACATGGTATGTTAGGCTATTTCCATAAATAAGAACATAAGAGAGACCGAATAGAAAGGAATCTATTTTAAGCGTTTTCCAAGATAGCTGCGATTGATAACGATGATTTCTGATTTCTTTCGCTTTTTGGTATACTTAATTATAACGTTAAGCTTAAGATAAATACGAATAGTCGATTCATTCATTTATTCTTAATCTTCTGATAGCGATTTTGTTACTGTCATTACTAATAAAAATACTTGTACCAAGCATCTATATACTAATATAATAAAGCTAACTGTCTATGAAGCTACATTCAACGGGAAGGTTATAGGCTATTTTTCATACCAAAATTCCCACGGGAACGGGCACAACGCGGGTAAAACAATGCGGCGATGTTAGTATTATATAAACAGATGTAGAGTACGCATAAGGTGTATCATAAGGGTATATTTTATCCCGAAATTATTTCTTATTACAACTTTAACAAACCATTTAAATTCGGTATCTACGAATGAAGCAAAACGTGTATGGGTCGATAGTATACTAGTACTACCTATTAATTAAACGTTACTGATATTGAATACTCGTAAGCGTGAATATGTTATCAATAAACAATATTACCGCCGCAAAAGACGCGACGAATCGATTTCACGCGAAAACAATTTGAAAGAAACGAGATACTTACAAAGATTTACGTAAAACAATGCAAACTAAGAGTTATTATGTGCCAGTGATTGTTTTGACTGGAACATAAAAATAACTTTGGGAACATAACAATATCACTACTGTATATTATAAAACATAGTCCCCGGCCGCGTCTGTCTGTCTGAAATAGTACTGCACGGATTTTGATGCGGTTTTTTAAAATAGATAGAGTAATTCAAGAGGAAGGTTTATATGTATAAAAATTCCCAAAATTCCCACAGGAACGGGCACAACGCGGGTAATAATAAAGCATAAGAGTTAGTTTGATTTAAGTAAACTCCAATCTCTGGAAAATACCAAACCAAGTGTATTCCTATAACAATTTCGGGATCCCTTCAACTTATTTTAAGAATATCTATACTAATATTATAAAGCTGAAGAGTTTGTTTTGTTTGTTTGTTTGTTTGTTTAAACGCGCTAATCTCAGAAACTACTGAACCGATTTGAATAATTCTTTCACTGTTAGATAGTCTATTTATCGAGGAAGGCTATAGGCTACATTTTATCCCGAAATTCCCACGGGAACGGGCACAACGCGGGTAAAACCGCGGGGCGCTGCTAGTAACTTTAATAAACGCAAAATGGGCGCATCTAGGACGCCTAATTGCGGAAGAAACGGCCAACAGTAACAGTATGACATTTATAAACAGAAATATTCTTCAAATCCGATTGGCAGTTCTAGATATTAGCAGGTTTTGAGGTTTATTATAATATGAGTATAAGTTAAGTAAACAACCATTAAATACAACACAATGTTAATTACCTTCTTATAAATCTCAAAGCTGGTAAACTGTATGGCTGCATACGGGAATATCCGGACCATTTGAGCCCCATTCCCTTTATACAATGCAAAGATAGATTCCTGCTTCACAATCGCGCCCAGGCCTCCAAACACTCCATGGCTCTTGTACTTCAATGACTGTGCTTGGAGTAGGATCTTGATCCTGTCTAAGGGAGCCACTGTGGTTTTGGAACACATGCCGGCAATACCTGAAAGGTTGAAGATATTTAGAGGGTGGGATGGGCTAAATTATTTAAGGATATGTCATTAAATGATCTGGTTTTACGTATTCCTACCAGTTATTATTTATTTATCATATATTTATTTATTTAATATTATAAATGCGAAAGTTTGTGAGGATAGATGTATGTATGGATGTATGTTTGTTGCTCTTTCACGCAAAAACTACTGAATGGATTTGGATGAAACTTTACAGTAATGTAGCTTATACATCAGAATAACATATGGGATACATTATATCTCGAAATTCCTGCGGGAACGGGTACAACGCGGGTAACACCGCGGGGCGCGGATAGTTATCATATAATGCAATAGTAACTCTGCCTATTAAATAGTTTTACCCCTAATCCACTAAACCAATTTTGGTAAAAGGTACTGAGATATGTAGCTTAGACCTTGGGAAAGTACATTCCCTACATTTTATACCAGAATCCCCTATGGGAATGGGTGCAGGTAATACAAGTTGGAACTAACTAAGTAGGTAGTATATATGTAATATGTAATTATTTGGAATAAGAAAATGTATAAGCCATAGAACAATATAATGTCTTTACAACATAAGTAATTTTAATAAACCAAAGTATGATATCATTGAAACGGTATAAAGTTAATGAATTACCATTATCAGATATGGCAAGACTTCATCTTTTTTGATTATCATGTAAATAAATTATAAATATAAATAAATTATAAACCGATTTGGCTGAAAACTGGTGGGGAGGTAGCTTAGAACCGGGAGATGGATATAGGATACTATTTATCCCGTATTTCCTACGGGAACGGATGCGTTGTGGGTGAAACCGCGGGGCACTGTTAGTTGTTTATAATCATCAGGGTTTTCACATTCTTATATAGATATTGTGGTTATAATCTTTACATTGTCTGAACAGAATTTTTTTTACACTGTCTAATCTGAGATAAACACAAGTGTTTGGAAGATTAAGTAAACTATTATTAGAATAGTCTTTGATTTATATGAAATCTTCAAGTACATAATATCTTGAATATACTTATGTATCCTCCTCACTGTATTGATATATTCAGAGAGTGTAGAGTTCTTTGCCCTGCAGAGGAACAGCACAAGCTTATACTTTAAACTCTTTTATTTAATACTAGCAACGCCCCGCGGTTTTACCCGCGTTGTGTCCATTCCTGTGGGAATTTCGGGATGAAAAATAGCCTATGTTACTTGTGGCTAATGTAGCTTTCGAATGGTGAAAGAATTTTTTAAAACGGTCCAGTAGTTTTTGAGCCTATTCATTACAAACAAACAAAGCTTTCCTCTTTATAATATTAGTGAAGATTAAGTACTCACCACCAGCCAGTAAATTCTTCATAATGAAGTCAAACTCACTCTTCTGTTCCATTTTTAAAGCCATTATTATATTTTAATTCACCACTTTCAATAAACACTCAGGATCCTGTTACTTAACACAATTTTTAACAGTTATTTAGCAAACACTGTCCGACACGTTAACCATAATTCACTTTCGAAATTCGAATTAATTATTCAAAGTACAAATGGATAGTGGACCCTCCTAATGATGACACGCGACGCATCGAAGACTTTCACCGCCGACTTGTGGAATACTAGTTTTTTAACTAGGTAAATAATAGACTCGGCAGCGGTCTACATCCGTGACCGCCACGAATCAACTGACTGACAAAACCAGCCAGAATTCAGAAAGAAGTGGTAGAATTACGAGAAAAACTGACCGTTGCAGGGCCTTTGTTTTTTCTAACCCGATAAAGACTCAAATATACAGGCTGAACACCCAACACTTAAGCAGATAATATAAATAAAATTAAATGCACCTTTTATTAATATTTTTATCCATCATGAAAATACGAAAACACATAATTGAAAATTGTGTTTTGAACAGGTTTTGAAATTTTCTTTTCAAATTTTTACTATTAAAACTTGACGTTGACAGTTGATACAAAATTGACGTTGACATTCATTCTTTATTTGACATTGGCAACTACATTTAAGCCATAGACTAGGAATACTGTTATACTATTCGGATTCTCCACAGATTGTGGTTAAAATTTCTTTGTGCATCTATACCTACTAATATTATAAAGCTGAAGAGTTTGTTTTGTTTGTTTGTTTAAACGCGCTAATCTCAGAAACTACTGAACCGATTTGAATAATTCTTTCACTGTTAGATAGTCTATTTATCGAGGAAGGCTATAGGCTACATTTTATCCCGGATTTCCTACGGGAACGGGCACAACGCGGGTAAAACCGCGGGGCGCTGCTAGTCCTCAATGACCTTCAAAATTCAACCAATAGCGAAATTACATGAAAACTGCACCAATTTTAAAAAATAAATGGAAATTACGCTCCAAGTTAGGATAGTTTATGCATAATTATTAAGTTATAACCAGCGTAGTATAAGACAATAGTTAAAAATAAGACAGTTTTGGTACTAATTAAAGAGCAGTAAACTACATTATTCAATAAATAGCCATGTTGTGCAAAATTGAGAAATATCCTTTTCATTGATCTTCCTGCTGAAGGTCACCTTCAAAAAGCGCGAAGTTTGAATAAGATAACTTTAAGGGCGTAAGCTGTAATTTCGACAACATAACTTACTAGTGCATGTAATATTAAAATCTGTACCACAAGGGAAAAAGAGACGTTTTCTAAAAAGAGGAATTAAATATATTTTTTTAATCAACATTGCACAAGTATTTCTGCGTTTTGTTGGTATATTGCGAGGCTCAACGGGATGCATCGAGCTTGAATCAGCCAGTCAGAACTTTTCTTCAGGCGGGAGCAGATGTGTCTTCTTCCAAGGATAACGCAATAGGCAAGGGTGTTATTTTTTTAAAGTGTTTTGATTAATGTCAGTCGAAAATGACCGAAGTGGAAGTCCCTGCCAAAGGAAATATTTTGGGGCGTAAGTTATTTGTTGATTTTACTTAGTAGCATTGCTTAAGTATTAAATAAATTCTCGTGTGTAGTGCGTATGTATAACTTTGTTTATATTGTATTTTAATTTATGTCTAGTTTAGTTTCTCTAGTTTGTGTTAATATTTGAATTTTAATAGATTTTTTAAATAATTTTTCAAACACGATGCTGTATGTGCTTAGTGGTTGTAGCTTATAGAACGCTTTAGTCGTATTGGTAGAGATTCTATTCCAGTCTTAATAGGTTGGAACAATTCATAGTGTGAATAATTCAAGTCGGTATACAGTATATAAATAAGTACATAAGATATTGTATATTTTTTTTAAATAAGAAATTTAATTTGATGTTTTCACACTGTTTGGCACAAGTATAGTTTTTATTTATTAAAAAGCACTTTTAAGTTAATCCATGAGTAATCATAATCAATCTACCTAGGTACTTTAGTAATAGAAAATTTGGTAGATTTTTTAGACCTAAGGTCTGAGAACTGAGATGTTTTTTGGAAATATTTTAATATCTAGCTAGGTCACCAAACCATTGATTGCTTCTTTACGCGCTAGGTATTCCCTATTGGGAATAGTTAAATCATTATTATCCTCATAAACAAACCTGAGTCATAAATAATAATATTATTAATGAAAAATATTAATTTATACCGTCACATTAATATCAAATACTACAAATATGTACGTTACCTACACCTTGTCTTACTAATATTATAAATGCAAAAGTAACTGTCTGTTACGCTTTCACGCCTAAACTACTGAACAAATATTGATGAAATTGTATAAAGATAGATTAGACCTTATAGAAAGTCGCTAATTTTCATCCCGAATTTCCCGCGGGAATTAATATAATGTACATAAAACAGCATTGCGCTGCTAGTTCCGTGTATATGTTTGGGCGGACGTGATAACGGTCGCATCGAGCGGCGCACGCTGCGCGCACGCACGTACGCGTACCATTCATTGACCACTATGAGTTAAACCACACTACGTTCCCGCCACTTCTGTAAAGTGTATTTTTTTTTATGATCCACATAATTCTTGTATCATTAACGATAAATTAAAATACTTTTTATTGATAAACTTTTTTTAAAGAATAATCTGAAAAACTTTTTTCTCTGTAAGCTCAAAAACTTTACGAATAAAATCAAAAAGTTGTCACCATCGATCAACAATGTTGTGTATTGTTGATCGAAGGTTGTCACCGATCCATAAGCACTCATTCACGATTGTCAACTGTCAAAATCGGATTTTAATCTGAATGTCGTGTGTAAATCTTCCCGGAACGGTTAACGGTTACAAATACGTGAAAGTTAATGTCACGAAAAGGAATGTTTGATGTGTTGTTTCATATTCCTAAACCGGATGGTTCAGGCTGCCCATAAAGTTCTATTTCTTGTTTATGGTACCTACGTAAGGAATTTATAGAAATATGTATCTGGAAGGATTCGATAGGCGTGTTGAGACTCTTATGAGTAACCTAGTACCTACTTATTAATAGGTACTTACTTAACCTACTTACTAATATGTAGCTATACGGAATACTACCTAATTATTGTATTTTATTACTTAGTGTAGGGCCACATCTGCGGAACGTACGGCGCCGAACCTTCCGCTCTATGACACATCAGTCGAAATTACGCCGCGTACTGATGTGTCATAGATAACTTGAAATACACTACGAGCGTATTTAGCGGAAGGTTCGGCGCCGTACGTTCCGCAGATGTGGCCCTACACTAAAGTAGTTAAATACTCAAGTACCTACCTATTGTTCTTTGGTTTTGTGAGACCTAAGTACGTAACCTATCTACTAATATGTAGCTAATAAGGAATACTTAGATACTACCTAATTAATTTATTATATTACTAACTAGCAGCGCCCCGCGGTTTTACCCGCGTTGTACCCGTTCCCGTGGGAATTTCGGGAATTTTTATACATATAAACCTTCCTCTTGAATCACTCTACCTATTACAAAAACCGCATCAAAATCCGTTGCGTAATTTTAAAGATTTAAGCATACAGAATACAGACAAACAAACAGACAAAAGTAGCGACTTTGTTTTATAATATGTAGTGAAGTATTATGTAGTAATCAAATACTAAAGTACCTATTGTACTGTGGTTTTGTTATTTATTTCCTTATTTTTTAGAGGCATGCGAGGGGATCTGATCTGGTTTTTTAGTAACGGTCAGTAAGGGCAGGTCTGAATCTACAAGATATACGAAAATCTTTTTTGTATACTGTGTATGTATGCTTATCTCCTTTTCAATCGTTCAAATGTTCTTACCCCCAGGTGCTATCCCAGCCAGGTACATCCTAGCTGTTCTAGGCTCTATAGGCATGGCTATTGTCTATGGGCTGAAAGTGAACCTCTCTGTGGCTATGGTGGGTATGTTGAACCATACGGCGTTGAAGATCAGTGAAGGAAATCCGGACGCTGACAGCTCGGCGACGGAGTGCCAGCCCAGTGGTGGTGGGAAAAATGTTACGGTTAGTAATTAAAGTATCTTTTTGTGTTAGGGTAAGGGATTCAACATGAACCGTCTTATTCATAATTATATTTAGCTAAAACTCTGTTATAAAGTGTTTTGTCTCTTTTACCCTTTTTGAAAATAGCGTATGTCGGAAAGGGACAGACCATTTCATATCTAATATGCTGTTAATAAAGGTTAATGAGTAAGGCCCTAAGTGAGTAAGTGAGTTTAGGTTAGTGGCCAAATCTGGTGACGGAGTTTTTTACACCGCCTAAAGGCCTCATTAATCCTAACTAATATTATAAATACGAAAGTAGGTAACTTTGTCTGTCTGTTACGCTTTCAGGCTAAAACTACTGAACCAATTTAAATGAAATTTGGTACACAGTTAGTCCAGAGCTTGAGAAAGGACAAAGGCTACTTTTTATCCCTAAATTCCCGCAGGAACGGGTATAATGCGGGTGAAACCGCGGAGCGCAGTGTAGTATAGCTGTGGCGGGAAGGCACCATATATTTATAAGTAGCAAATCATTACTTAAAGTAATTACCTACTGCACCGTAATAATTATCTTTAGGTGTGACTTTTTATTACCCTTTGATAATAAAATGGTTTAATACCTCGAACGCGATTACGAGATTCGTAAAAAATACCTATATTTATGTTTTTATTACTAAGTAAAGTGCAAACGAAATTAGGTCAATCAAAGCGGGCATTTGCGAGATGTACCTAAAAATATCCAGACAATTTAAATACATTCATACTGTCATCTTAGATTATAATATCTACATACATACTAAGTTCGATGGCACAGTGGCATGTAAGAGCGCTTACTGTGTCGGGGCCCGGGGGTTGCGGGTTCGATTCCCGCCCGGATTCAACAAAATGTGCAGACATAGTTGTTGGCGACGACGCTGGGTGTCAATTATATATTCATTCAAAGTATTCATAGATTAGATTCCATAATACAAGCTTAGAGCTTAGTTTGGGTCTAATAAACCGTGTGTGAATTTATCCTAGAGATACCTATATAGGTACTTAAAAACAAGAAAGATCCACTGACGCATTAATCACGAAATTTCAGAAACTATACATGCTCAAATTTCGCATGGGGATTTCTTTTAGAACATAGGTGCTTATTAGGAAGGGATTTTACGTATCTAATTTAATGCCTAACAGGGTGAAAGGGTAGTTCACCCGAAGCGAAACGAGAGCGGTAGTCTCCAAGTCTTACATCAATGTTTCAAATATTTCACGATATAAAAGTGGTTTGATGGTGTGGGTAATGTGGGTAAGTACTAATGTACTTATCAACCACCAGTCACTTTACCGAGTGAAAACTAAATTACCAAGAAATAAAAAGTTATTGAATGCAAACTTACTTGCATAACTATTAACTATACATAATATTTTTTTTTGTAATAGAACTATGATATGAGATAAGGTAGACATATTAGTACTAGTAATACCCAGACAGGTTTAATTGCTGACTGTACCTACTTATATTCTCTTTTTACTTACGAGAAATTCAAATTCAACCCATCATGGCTGATTTTTCAGTTATAAAAAAAAAGTGTTAGCCTGTAATGTCCCACTGCTGGGCAAAGGCCTCTCATCTCACTGAAGATATCAGAATAGTGAAGAGAATTTAAACCATAAATTCGTTAAGAAGAAGAAGGTAACCAACGTGTGTTTGCATGGGATATATAATAAGACCTTACACAAGGTCAGTTTTCATCAAATCAATTGATGACGAGTTGGATCGATTCCAAATGCAATACCGATCGCAATCTGGAATTACGTTGTTTTTATTATTATTACTAATCATTTCAAGATTGATGAAAATTGCCTTCAAAATAGATCTTAATTTAGTGCGGTTTTAAGGAAATTTTTAAAAATGTATACCTACTTATGTCCTATATCCTTCTATCTCTATCTATTCATCTATCATGTATGTAGATGTACATACATACCTATACCTACTTAGTGCTTATCGCCTTGGAGCGTTCAACAGCAAACAATGCAGATTGGACCGTTACTTACTAGGATGTATAGAATATAGAATATAGGTTAATAGAAAATATATTATTTCAAATTTCCAAGTAGATTACATAACTAAATAAGTCATTCGAACTAAGAAACCGTAACCGCTTGTCACATCCAGATTTTGGTCCGAAATTGTGCCTCCGCTATCTAACGGACACAACGCTCTGACTTCACAATGTGGACAGCTTCATATTCAAATGTACTACCATTGTGATGTCTGATGAACATCTAGCTTCGACAGCCCAAGATGGGACATTAATCAGTCAATCACTACATTCTTCATTGTTCCAGGAAATGGATGGACCGTTCCTGTGGTCTTCTCAAGTGCAAGGCATCCTACTGAGCTGCTATTTCTGGGGATATATGGTGGCACAAATGCCTGGTGAGTATTTAATACGAGTTTTACTACTTCTATCATGCTTTCAAGATCACGAATCTCGGTTTGAAATAGGGATTGTCGGAAATTCTCAGTATAAATCATCAATACCAGATTATTGTAGTTGTCGAGTTTCTACTATCATCAACTTACAACAACACCACACATTATAGCTCGGTTTCTTTTATCCAGCTTACACATTGCATAGACAATGTCTTCAAATTAGGTACGAGTTATAAAAGACTTTGCGGGGGCACACCCCTACCTAGACTCCTACTCTAAACAGTATTCTACCTGTGTCTATCTTCATGTCAATTAGTCCTGTACACACTAATTCATAACCAGTGTTATCTGTTCAGGCGCCCGCGTAGCAGAGCTGTTCTCTGCCAAATGGGTGATGTTTTTCAGCGTGTTCATCAACGTGGCGTGCACGATCATGACTCCGGTGACGGCTAAGGCGCATTACGTGGCGACGGTGTTCATGAGGATCGGGGAGGGCATGGGAGGGGTGAGGATGAAAACGTCTTATATATAATGAAGCCGAATAGGTAATGTAGGTACTATTGGAAAAAAGGCACTAATCTAGGGCTATATTGCTCCTGTAAAGATTAGGTGATTAAGGTGCGCGAAGCCAGGTGTCTTAATCCAGTCGGAATTGAAATATCATCAAAATAAATTCAGGTTTTGATTGTTTTAAATAGACTATTCTGCCTGGACATAGGCTACGTTTCTACTCGATTTAAAATTAGGATTTCTAGACCATTTTATATGAATACCCACATGTCTATTCTCTATGAACACGCAGTAGGATATTTTATTTATCATTGAGTAATTAACCGCAAAGCGCACGACAGTCGACAGTTGATACTTATCGCGGTGCATCTTACATTAATTGATTTAACCACTAGCTACACTATGTTACAATGTTACTCCCTTGGTACAAGTGACAATACCTAATCGATTTACTGACTCATGGCTTGTTTACTTTAAGTAGGAACCTATGCAATACACATAATCATAATGTGGTCATTACTTAGGTGGGTACTATTACTGATACCAATAAAATAGATCATGTTATACCAACGCCATATTGATAATATTAAATAATATTTTCAAGCAGTTTTCTCAATAGGTAATTAGGTAGGTACCTAAGTTCTAGAAGAAGCTATGAATGAAAGAAAGATTGCAAGGAAAAATTATACTATTCTAGCAGCGCCCCGCGGTTTTACCCACGTTGTACCCGTTCCTTTGGGAATTTCGGGATGAAAAATAGCACTATAGCCTTCCAACACTGAAAGATTTTTTCCAATCGGACCAGTAGTTCCTGAGATTAGCACGATCAAACAAACAAACAAATAAATAAACAAACTGCAGCTTTATAATATTAGTATATAGATGTTATGATTGAAAGAGAAACCTAATTATATTGAAGAGTATCTTATAATATATTCCTTTTTGTTGCAGATAAAGAGCGATAGTTATCCTAAGCGTTTAAATAAATATCGTACTTTTTGATTGTTTCTGTAACATTGTATACTTTGAATACAAATTAATCCGCCATTTTTCCAGGGAGTGACATTTCCCGCCATGCACGTGTTGCTGTCAAAATGGGCGCCACCCGCCGAGCGAAGTGTCATGGCGGCGCTGGTTTACGCGGGAACCTCTTTGGGAACTGTCATCTCAATGCTGATGGCTGGCGGGCTTACTGCAACTTTTGGTAAGGTCTTGCTAATTAGTTATCCAACAAATATTGTTACTATGAACGTGTGCCTTTAATTATATAATTGCTGCAGAACGATGTTAAGTTTAATATAATTAGTGGATGCCAAACCTACCCTAGGAACATTGCATCTAGAGCTCAAAGTGAAGATGGAAGGTGTAGTACTTAGTAAAGCGGCTTATTGGCAAATCCGTCATAGGCATAACATGAAGTTAGTCAGGACTTCTCATTCTAAATTTGAAAAAGTTCAATAAGTTTGGAACTATGCTGATATGACGAGAGTTTTCTCACCCACAGGTTGGGAAAGCGTATTCTATGTGATGGGCGGTCTATCTTCCATCTGGTGTTTCCTGTGGGTGTTCCTGGTGCAGGACTCGCCGCAGAAACAACCGCTCATCAGCCAGGAAGAGAGGGTTATGATCGTTACATCTCTGGGAGGAAGCGACAAGCAGCATGCTAAGGTATGGGTTACAGAATTTTCCAAAGACTTTCTAAAATGGGTTCATATACGCCGGCGGCCGGAGAAATGAGGAAACAGTAAAACACACACAAAAACAGAACCTCTATAACTGAAAGAGACAGAAATACTAATAAAAATACTACTAATATTGTAAGTGCGAAAGTTTGTGTAGATGTAGGTATGCATGTTTGTAACTCTTTCGCGAAAAAACTACTGGACGGATTTGGATGGAACTTTACAGTAATATACATCAGGTTATACATCAGAATAAACGTAGCTTCAATTCAAAATAAGTAGTGTTCGCTTAAACCTTAAACGCAAACAGTACTCATAGATGCTTGGTCCTCTTCCAGAAGCGGTCCATCCCCTGGCGGGCGGTGCTGACCTCGCCTGCGTTCCTGGCGATCCTGGTGGCCCACACGTGCTCCAACTGGGGCTGGTACATGTTGCTCATCGAATTGCCCTTCTATATGAAGCAAGTGCTCAAGTTTAATATGACGGAGGTGAGATTCCGACTTCGCTTGTAGAAAAGAATACCGTTTCTTAAGAAATCAACGTTGCGTGAGCTTTTTGAGTGACTGGCTTTTGGATTTGAAATGTGAAAAAGCGTAGTACCCTGTACCCATATAGGTATGGTTGGCAGATAGCGTTGTTTCTATTTGAACGATATTATTCTTGGGAAGGCACCTTCGATAGTCTTCCTTCCTCTTTAAGTCCCTTTTTTAAAGGACGAAACTTTTTATGCAGTTTCCGAGTGCACCATGTTTGCCATTAGCTTTTGGATATGGGGATTAGGTTATACCTCATTAGTCCCAATTATATCCGTATATATTTTGCTATTTGTTTGTAACAGAACACATTGACAGTGGCCCTGCCGTTCTTCTCGCTGTGGATATTCAGCATCGCACTGAGCAATACTCTGGATTGGCTGCGAGGGAAGAAAAAGATAACGACCACTACTGCCAGGAAAATCGGAACTTGGTTCGGTAAGTTTGAATAGGAGATAACCTCTTCTTATAAATCGTCCTCAAAATGGAAGAGGTATATGTATTATGTATTCTATTGTCTTGTGTATAGTGTGTCTGTATATATGTATTGTCTTATTTAAGTAAGAATGATTGTAACATTATTTTATTATTCGGAAAAGGTTTATTAAGAAATGGTCCCATATATATTTCATTGACGGTGGTTCATATTTTCCAAAAAGTGCTAGTGGATGTAGGATGTGGTCACCAATTACAGACTTATGTTGGGTAAAAGCAACGCTCACACAAGCTCGAAGAACGCGCAAGCCCAATATGGAGTAAGCCTTAGTGATCAATCGTGGTGTCAGTTTTTAGACTGTCTTAGTGGACCTACCATGATGCCTCTTGACATTCATCATTTCTTCTTCGCCTTCTTTGTCTTTGCCCAGCTGTGAGACATTACAGGCTTTTTATACTTTGCTTTTTGCGTCTTTAACTTATTATATACTAAACGCGTCAGAAACACCACGCTGCGGTCCATGACGGGCGTTGCAGACGAGGCAATTAAAGCTGCCAAGCTTAAATGGAATTAGGCCGGTCACGTAAGCAAGGTGTACTCGGACAGATGGGCAAAGGTTTCTACGGAATGGGAATTCCAAGATTCCGCAGGCCCCCAGGTCAGCCTCCGACTCGATAGCGGAAAGAGCTGGACGATTTTGATAAGGATTGGAAGGAGTTGGCACTGGAAAGAGATGCATGGAAGGAATTAGGGGAGACCTTGGCCTAGCAGTGGGACAGCGAGGTTACGTAAAAGAAAATCTTATTATCCGCAGCATCCGTAGTCCCGATGCTGTGCCTGCTGGGGCTGTGCTTCGTGGGCTGCCGGCGCGGCGCGGCCGTGGCGCTCACCTCAATCGCCGTCACGTCTATCGGCGGCATGTTCTGTGGCTTCCTCTCCAACCATATCGACATCGCGCCTAATTTTGCAGGTAAATGTTGAGCAATTAGTTTAAATATTTTTTATTAAAAATTATGTGGTAATTAATGTTCCATCTTTCTTTAAAAACGTTGATGCCATATGGTTAACAGCAATATACTTTTAGGGCCATATTCAAATACGCCATAACAGTACTTTAGCTATCAAATGGTTTGTCCCTTTCCGACATACGCTATTTGGCAAAGAGCGAAAGAGACAAAATACTTTAAAACACTGTTTAAGTTAAACATCGTTTATGAACAAGGCGGTTAAATTCTAACCATAAACATTTGACTGGACACCTTTTTGTATATATTACTTTTTTAGAGTCTGGAAAGGAAAGTCTCTATAAAACTCCTGATATGGTTGCAAGACCCAAGCAAAATTTTCACCAAGTTTTATTATTCAATTCACTTACCTACTAGGAAAAAAGAGACATTTATTGTTCGTAATCTAAAGAGTATTAATTCCGCAGGTACTCTGATGGCAATGACCAACACAGTGGCCACTTTACCGGGTATAATTGTTCCTATATTCGTCGGGATTCTTACCCATGGCAATGTAAGTTTCAATAACATTATACACGTAATCATACGAGTAATTTATTTCAATACCTTTATTCATATTTGCTGATTTCTCATAAGTTCTAATATTTTCACAATTCTCGTATGTTTAAAAATGTATGTTTTCTATTTTCTGTAAAAAATTCTATTCCCAAAACATTTTAAACACTAGCAGCGTCCCGCGGTTTTACCAGCATTTTGCCTGTTCCCGTGCGAATTTCGGGATGAAATGCATTCCAAGAAGAATTATTAAAATCTGATTAATTAAAAATCTGACTAACGCGTTCAAACAAACAAAACATCAAAATGTAACTTTAGTAACTAGCAGTATTGATAGATTACTATTTTCCTACACGTCTTAGAATCAACTTTATCTCCTCCTCTATAAGTATCAGAATCAATTAACCTAATGTCCAATTTGTTTCAGCAAACCATATCAGCGTGGCGTATCATATTCTTCATTACAATAGGTCTGTATATCATAGAAATAGTCGTGTATACTATATTCGGGTCGGGCGAGGAACAGCCGTGGAACAAAGCGGAGGATACCAGCGGAAATGTCGAGGGGGAAGCGCTCAATGAGAAGACCACGGCGGTCTGAAGATGAGATAGATTTATTTTAAGTATTTTAAAAAAAGAAGATTTCCCTGTCCAACAAAATGTATGGGAAAATCTGGGAGAATAATTTAAGCGCGATCTACAATACAAAGTTTTCATACTAGCGCCATATATTGGATAGCAGGTGGAACCACCTCGCGGTAGCAGATGCTACAAATTAGTGCTAATATTTGGTATTCTGCCAACTCGACCCCATTCGGTTTTCGACTAATTATGATCGAAATCGAAAAAAAATAAAAGACCCTCTTGGACACTCTTTTCATTTTTTTTTCGATGTCATTTGTCATTTTCTGTGCTAAGTATATGCACACAATTCTTATTAAAATTTGTTATAGACGATAAATATTCGTTTCTTCAGTAGAGTTGAACTCCAATCGATCTATAGTGGATCGACGACATCACTAGATGGTCGAATGGATTAGTAAATATCGATCAATATATATCGGTTTATTGATCGATCGATCAATATATTCTACCACCGATAGAGGCCGTCGATCTATGATGGCATCTCTAGTACATACTCTAGTGTATTTCTAGTAATATTTTAAACTATTTAGGTTTGTATTTTGTAAGATTTATCAAGTGCCATCTTTGTTGTGCCCAGTTTACGTATTGATTTAAAGTTATCATTTATTTAAACGAATATCGCGTTTATAAGAATTCGACGGTAGCGGTTTTTTATTATGTAAATAATTGTATTACATTAAATTATGATAAAGTTTCCTAGGTATTATAAGAATTTTCTATCGCCGAGCATTTTATGATTTCAACATGCGTTTAAATGATTTGCACTTAGATTTTAGAATACAATATAATAGGGATACAATTGAAAGTGAAATATCGGTTTATAAGCAATTTAATATTTTTAGTTTATATACAACTAGCAGCGCCCCGCGGTTTTACCCGCGTTGTACCCGTTCCCGTGACAATTTCGGGATGAAAAATAGCCTATAACCTTCCCTTTGGATGTGGTTATCTAGTGCAAAAAGAATAATCAAAATCGGACGGGTAATTCCCGAGATTAGCTCGAACATACAAACAAACAAACTTACAAATTTTACCTCTTTATAATATAATAAGTATAGATGCACTTACACCCTCATGATTTTATTTTTATATACCTTCACGATACAATAATGTATCTAATAATAATATGTATATAATCTTTACTAAATATGCTTTTTTAACAAATATTTAATGTTTGGACACATTTATATTGTAATAGCTTTACATGTTTTAAGATAATTGATTAAAGATAATACTATTAATAATTGTTAAATAATATATTTTCAACTATTTATGGAGATTTAATAAGTACTTAAATAAAAATGTGATTGTGAAGAAATGTTGTCGTTTATTTGGTACATACATAATTACATACATATATGTTTTTTTTGTACAATTAGATGTAAAAAGATATTGTGAAAAAACTGTATTTTTCAAAATGGCAGCAGGAGCGGCAGAGATGCGAGGGACTCATATTTTTAATTCGTAAAGAGCACATCTAATTATCTTATTTTCAAAGCTGGATATTTTTCTAGGAAAAGCTCCTTTTGATTGAGTTAAAACACCTAATTCTTTATCAACTACCCGCCGCACTCAGAGACATCAAATCGTTCCTCAGGGGAAATATATCCCACAACATAATGAATGATTTTTGTCAGATATGTATGAAAAATTACGACATTTATAATTTGTATACGTCTTTAATATTTTAATTATCATTTTTAGTTAACAGTCGATTTAATTGTAGTCTCTGAGTGCCATATTAATAAACGCGTATTAAGAACAGTTTAGCTATCAAATAGTTGTCACTTCCTGACATACGCAATTTTCCGAAGAGCAAAAGAGACAAAACACATTATAGCAGTGTTTCAGTTACACCGCGTTTATTAAGGTTTAATATGGCGGTGAGAGTTTTTTTTCTATGACGTTTATTTACTATGTGGTATTAACTACATAACCTTATCCCACAACTTCCTATAACTCATACCTCACTTAACCCTAATCATCTTGGCGATGTAGGAGGGCCCGTAGTTGGCGGAGGGGTCCGGCACCACGAGCTGGCCGTAGCGCGGCGCCGCCGGGCCCGCGCACAGGTGTAATGTGCTGCTCAGACCCAGCATGGATGACGACATGTCTCTGGAGGGGTAAAGGTTAAAGGTGTATAAAGGTTAATGTATTTATATGTGTTTTAAAGGTCAATTTAAACAATGGATTGTGAATCGGATCCGGGAATTTACAGATTGGTATCTTCTTCTTAAACTTTAGAGCTGGGCTCTTGTCGATGGAGTTCTTTCCATTTTTCTCTATCTACTACTACTCTATAGTACAGTTAAACACAAAACGTGGTTTCCTAACTTATCAGATACGTCTGTTAAAATTATTCGGGAGGTCAGTAGAAAGCCACGATTTTTTATTTTCTTACGTCCGTCGACATTGACCGTTAGTGTTAACGTTGAGTGGTGCGAGAGCGTAAGCTGGAGCAACCCGCTGTAGGAAGTGGGGAACAACTGACCGGATGGCGGCGACGAGCCCGTGCGCCTCGAAGGCGTGCTTGAGCGCGGCGTGCACGACGCCGTCGTTCTGCACCGGGCTCAGCGAGCACGTGGCGTACACCACGCTGCCGCCCACGCGCACCAGACGCAACGCGCTCCTGGAACGTGCACAAAGTAAACTGATAAAACATTCCGACGGATTGAGAACCGAGGACGGGAAAACGATCGATTCGATCAGAATCGGAAATATTAGTCTGTTAAAAATAAGTTTAATAATTGCTTAAAAACAAATGTTTATGTCAAAGTTTATAGTTAATAGTTATTCTCGTGCATTGTCATCTAAACCAAAAGTGTGCAAAGTTGCAGCTCAATCGGAAACCGGGAAGTGGGCGGAACTTGCAAATTAAGTAGACACCAGGAGAGGTCAATCTGTAAATAAAATAAAGATGGAAACTGTTCGTTCCATGTTCTTATATCACATAGTTTCGGACTTGCCCATACTGATTAAGCTAAATCCGGTATATTTCAAGATTACCTAAAAAAAATACGGTTCACATGTGTATAAAAAATATGCCTTGTTTCTGCGGAAATTTCGGGATAAAAAGACTATTCCAGACTCTAATATGAGCCAATTTAAATTCAGATCTGTTCAGTAGTGTTTGCATTGCGTACACATCTTTCGATGCGTTGCGTTGCATACACATCTTTCGATGCACATTCGATCGACGCACATCGGACGCAATACGCGTTAAATAAAATAACACTCACACCAACAACTGCGACTGTAGCTCGGGCAATCGCAACCTCTCTCTGAGCCGGTCTGGCTTGAACATGTTATTGTCTTCAATACGGTTCACTGAATGTCTGTCTGTAGTACACGGCACGTCCACTAATACCTGTAACAAAAACAACTTTTATGACTCAAGAACTGGACGAGGCTAAAAAGAAATACCTTGAAAATATTTAGTTTTTGGATTTGTCTCGTCTGTGATTAACAGAATAACCGCTAATATATTCGCCTATGAACGCCTCGGTGGTCTAGTGGTATGTGCGCTCGCCTGCCAAAACTGAGGTCCCGGGTTCAAATCCCGGGTCGAGCGAAAACATGTTTCCTACTTTTCAAACATGGCTCGAGTTTGAGATCACCAACCCGCATTTGGCAAGCGTGGTGATTATGCCTAATCCTCCTCACTGTACTGATAACTTCAGTGAGATGAGAGGCCTTTGCCCAGTAGTGGGACATTACAGGCTAATACTTTTTTTTTTTATATTCCCGACGCTGTAGATGAATCAGCGGGCAAATTAATACAAATAAATACACCCGGACATATTCTCACACGGTTTAATAGGATTAGTAGTAGGATATATTTGAAAGGTACCTTGTCAAACCCTTCGTCGTCGGTGAAGACGCGACCGTCCACTCTCTTGAGCACGACTCGCTCCCGCCATTTATTACTCGTCTCGAAGTCAAACAGGTACTGGTTGAATATGTGGCGTATCCTGGAAATAGATTTAAATCTCATTGGATATGGGCTTAAAATATCGGTCGGGCTTATAGAATTTTATTAGAATTTTATAGATTTTTTATAGAATATTATGTCATATAAAAAGTCGCGGTTATGTCAATAGTTAATTAGTAACCAAAAGATGAAACTCCGCTACCATGTTTAGCCACTAACCGCCTAAAGACTCCGTCATGATCGACGATTGAAATAACCGGGACCGACAATTTAACGTGCCGTGAACCACGGTAGGCTCAGATAGATATGCGGCTATCGACTAACGTAACCTAACCTAACCCATCCAAGGGCCGAGCTCCACGTTACACTCACTCACCGATTACATCTAGACTCGGAGACGTCATTACACACAACTACGTCTGGTAGTAGTGTCTGCAGCGCGACCAGGGCTTTGCCCCCCGGCGCGGAGCACAGGTCCAGCACGCGGTCGCCGGGGCGGAGGCCCAGGGCTAACACTGAGAGCACGCTGCCGCAGTCCATTGGGTAGTAGTTGAATACCCCTGAAACGTGAGTTACATATTTTCGCATCACTATAGGTACTACTTTTGCTTTTAAAACCCACTAAACTTGCCAAAGGGTAAAAATAAAACAAAAGTATTTTTAAAGGAAAATCTGGGGCCTATTTCCCAGAAATAATAATTGTTAGTACACACATATCCAATTAATTTCAGGTTAAAATCGTAATATTGATCATCATAATATCATAATATTCCTTTTCAATCAGAATATTGTCACAATCATAATATTGAGAATGAGTTATTTTGTAATATGAGTAATAAATATCAGATTCGTAAATACTGTAACACATATGGCCATGGAGTAGGATCAACCATTAGTATACCTGTATCACATCTCCTTGGCTCGGGGAACGAGGTCATCTCGCTGTGCATCTCGTAAGTGTACACCTTCAGATGTTCAGGGTACTCCAGCTCAGAGTCCGGCTCAATGAGTAGCGGGAAGTCTTTGGCCTCTGAAAGTGTTTGATATTTAGTTGATTAAATAGTAGAAATATAAAGGTATTAAGTACAAACAAAATCGAAAAATTACTATGAAAGAGCAAGTAGCCACATCCCACTCAAATGTCTCCTCACAAACTTTGGCATTTATAATATTAGTAGGATAGGAAGTGGGATAGGATATCACGAAAACCACACAGGAATCATCACTGTCGTCTGTCCCTATGTATGCCTAGATCCTTAAAACTACGCCACGGATAATACGAAACCCGTTTTTTTAAATAGATGGAGTGATTCAAGAGGAAGGTTTATAAGTATAAAAATTTCTGAAATTCCCACACAAACGGGCACAACGCGTGATAAATCGCGGGGCGCTGCTATTTAAAAATAATTCTTACTGGAATGAAACGCGTAATGTGCCGACTCGGAGACCCAGTCTTCCATGCCCTTCAGTTTGGTGGCCGGCAGGAACTGGTAGAGCGCCTCGGCTGTCAGACCCATGGACGGGTCTATTATCCTCGAGTCATCTATCTCTGCCTCTGCCAAGGATTCTTCTAGAGTTTTATTTCGGGTTACTCTGTCAAATTTGAATTTAGATAACTATACAATCCAAGCAGCTTTATAAATAAGATTTGTAATAAAAGTTATGTCAAACATTCTAAACTATAAGTACTAGACTAGTGGAATAAAGAGAATCTGTCATATAATTAGATTTTATAAAACATGAATTGTCAGGATAAAGTGCAGTAAAATCCATCAACAGTATGATCTACTGAGCCAATATCTTTCTTCTTAAACTAAAGAGCTGGGATCTTGTTGATGGAGTTCTTTCCATTGTAAGACAATTTTTATACAGATTAATTATTATTTATTAATTTAAACATAATCTATATTTCATGTCAGACACGTCAGTCATGTCACAAAAGACAGTCATGTTAGTTACACTATTTACAACTCGAGAATGGCTGAACCGATTTGGCTGAAAACTGGTGGGGAGGTAGTTTAGAACCAGGAGACGGATATAGGATACTATTTATCCCGTATTTCCTACGGGAACGGGTCCGGTGTGGGTTAAGCCATGGGCCCCAGCTAGTTATTATATAAAATTCACTTACACACTATCAGCTACTTTCTTTAATTCCTTAGTCTCATTTTTACTAAAGTCTAATTCGTCTGGCGCTTCTTGTCCTTGTGGGTAAACACTGCCCACAGCCTCCGAGGCTAATTTAGCCGAGTACTGTTCTAATATCTTATCTGAAATGTTCTCTGAAGTGTCCGGTGCAGGCTTCGGGGGTGAATATTGTTTGTGAAACTCACTCTGGATTGATATTAGTTTCTTTAGGCAGTGGGCACCTGGAAATATAGGTCAGTTTATATAGAAGTTTCTTTAAGTATGTAAAATGCCTTGTAAGTACTCTCTGAAAGTGAAAATACCTTGTAAAGTCACAGAGTTTCTAGTGACATCTGTTTATGATATTACATCTTTGGTGTAATTGAATAAACTTAATACTGTGCATTAATAATACAATTTACCTCTTTTTGTGAGCATTTCAATAGTTTGTTCTGTATTTCCATAGTTATTGACGACAGCAACATACTTTGACTTCCGTAATAAGCCATCTCTCATTGGAGCCCATTTATCACCAAATACGGATCCGTAGAAATCATCGAAGTGACTCAATGCTTTGTCTTTGGGACTATTCTTCTTTTTTTCTTTTGCCTGTAGTGGATTTTAGTAAAAAATCGTAAGTAAATTGAATAAAATAATTATTCTAACAAGGGTGTACTTATTTTTACTTACCCAATGAGTTTTTGTCTTGCTTCGAGCTTGTATTGTGAAACATGTTAATACGTTTGTATTTCTACATATATTTGATACACATAACATTTTTATATTCGGTTTATTTTCGTTAGTTTTACGCAAAATTATTACACATTTGTATCGTTTATTTCTAGGTTATGTTTTTGTTGTGACAGCGGAAATGGAAATGGAAAACCCATGGAAAACTGATTGACAGAGCAGTACGTTTTATGAAAATGACGTGACAAACAACATAAAATGGATTCGTTCAAAAACTTTATGACAGCCCTGCTCACGTATTGTCATTGTATTTCCTTCTTTCTCTGTCTATTTCCTTTGTTTTCTCTCTCGCACTTACGCCCGCGAATACAAATCCAGCCAAAGTATTGATTTGTTTACAAGAAAGTAAGCTCCAGATTTCTCAAGTATCTGTTAGCTTCATATTTCATAGCCTCGCTGGTGCGATTGAGAGATAATACTTCAGCTTAATTACTGGTTTCCGTGACTTGGCTTATCGTTGGTTCGTGCCAGCTGAGCCGCGCGCGGTGTAAAGTTTGAACGGTCTAAAAGCATAATTGCCCGGGGTTCGGGCGAGTTGTTTTATCGATTGCATGTCTTGCGTTCTCGTATTCCTTCCGTACTTGATAAGGATCTAAAAATGAGCGACGATACTATGTGTGTCATTGATGTTTCGGAACTGGGTCACCGGTAAGTTTGATGAAATAAATTAGCAGGCAGTGCCGCAGCTGTATCGGTTGATACCAGCCGCGATGGCGGATTTTCAGCTAATATGTATTTATTTATTCAAGGAACTTCGTAGAGTTTGCTGCAGATGGATTGATTGTGAACTGAGCGTCATTTGAAACCTTTAGTCATGTATGGGATGTTGAATGTTGTATTACAAACCGGTAACAAGGTGGAATGGATAGCGGGAGACTGGAGGCGGTGCCCAACGGGGCCGTGCACCTGGACGCAGTGAGGGCGCTGCACCAGACCGTGGTCTCGCTCAGGACCGCCTTGGAGGTCTCCAAGAATGAACTGAAGGAACTCAGAGAAAAATACCAGAAACACTCGCACTGCTTCGAGTATGCTGATGTCATAGAGAAACTTACTCTAGAGAACCATGTGCTGAGGCGCAGGATTATAGACTCTGGGTATGAAGAAAAGGACCCTATTAGCCAGAACATAAAGTTAGAAGTAACTTACAGTCCTCATTCTCAGAATACGGAGTACCCTATAACTCCTGCCAGTGAAGTGGTTATAGAGACTGCTACAGACTTGGGCAGTCCTAAAGAAGCATTAGTCCCTTATGTAGACAATTCTCAAACATCTGATTTGAACAGCAATATCTGTTCATCAGATAATTTGAATAACATTGCTGAGGCATCCGAGTCTGTACTGAACTCACCCGAGAGTCACCAAAGTAATAATTCTGGGGAATACTCTCCCGTAGACCCTGAAGTCAGTGAGAAGGAGGATCCAAGCCAAAGTCTAGCACAAACTAGTCAACTAAGCATTTCAAAACCTGAAGAACCTGCACTACCTAAGTTCAAAACAAAATTAGAGCTACTTTCAAAGTTTGATGTGAGGATCAAAGTACGTACTGTGAAGGAAGGTACAGTCATATCTAGTACAACATCTGATAGTGACTCCGTGGACGACAAGAAAGAGAAAGAAGATACTCTCTCATATGAGTTTGAAAGAAGACAAGAACACATTGATAAGAAAGTGGATACTAAAGGGAACAGTGTGAACCTGAAAGCAGTGTCAGCTGAGAATATCAAGATGGCCGTGCCTAACGAGGCAGATGCTAAGTCTAAGACAGATAAGTTTGATGTGCAAGTGAGGATCACTTCGGAAGAGAATCTGGAGATTAAGGAGAACTTTGAGAGGAACCGGAGGAAGGACACCATGAATTTGGATGTGGATGACTTGAGTCTTAGGTAAATATTTTATTGCCTACTTTATGTTATTATTTTTTTATTTTTAGTGTGTTATGACTTAATCCTTCTTACTGTATGATACTGATTACTACTTGACTGACTACTGACTACTACTGACTACTACTTCTTACTGATATCTATAGTAGCCATGAGATGTCTTTGCTCAGTAATAGGACATAAAAGTCAGATATTTTTTTACTAATATTTATTTGAATAAGTAAGAAACTGTTTTAACTAATTAACTATTTACTTCAATTGTGTCCTAATAAAATTAGAATAATGCGCTAAAAATAAAAAAAGATTTATTATAATAAAGATTTATTTTAAAGTTTTTTTCCATTATTTGTAATTAATATCTCAGTTGACTATATTGGGAGTGATTAGTTTTTCTTGATTTAAATAATAGTCCTAGCTAAAAAGCTAAAGTTGTAATTGATGAATCTTTTTATATCAACCTTTATCTATTTGCAACAGTCTAGCTAGAGGTTTCCTACCAAGCAGCCCTTTACTCTACAATTTTCTTCTAACTCCACGTCTCTTATTTACCCATCTGCTCAGATCGATGTCAGAGGGTGACAACTCGGTGTTCTCTGAAGGCGGCGTGACGCCGGTCGAGCCGACCGCCACAGACGACAAGCAAGAACAAGACGCCAGCGGCAACGAGTCGGAGGAGGTGGACGATATAGAACTCATATTCACCACAGACGAGTCCAAAGATATGAGTAATTTGCAGGTAAGACAACGGGAATACATTTACGATAGATAATTGCAGGTGCTGTGTAGCTTCTTGGAGCTTTTTGGAGCCTGGAAGACTGCAAGAACTACTCGCTATGGTACCTGAGGTACTTTAAAACATAACATAGGTAAATAAAGAAAAAATACAAAGTACTTGACAAGGCTGCAACTCAGCTGTTGTTGTGACGCAGCCCGCTTAGCGCTGGTTTTTAGTTGTCGCCTGCTTCCTGAGGTGGGCGGGAGCGTGTTGCAGGAATGAGATGCGTTGGCCTTTTTCGAGATATTTAGGGATTCAGAATGAATGGTGCTGTCCTAAGTCCTAACGATAGTAGTCCTTCTTTTCGTAGTGAGTTTAGTAATCAATCAGCCAGGTAAGTAATTAAGTAGTAAGTATTAAGTAGCGTTCACACGGGATTTAGTCCACTGATGAGTATATTCACAAGTTGCCGCGTCGTTACATGCTAGCCAGAAGTTACGGGAGAGAACTTTTCCCTTGAATTCGCTGAAAAATAGGATCGCTGTTTATTTAATTCAACTGAATCAACAACTTAACTACTTAACTTACATTTCTCAATAAGAACTTAACTCGCTATGTACGTAAATGTAAACTAGCTTCGTGGATTAGGAAATTAACTAGGGTATGTAAGACTCGTTCCGGCCATATCTTTTGGCTTTCCTCCGTTTCTCTGGTCGCGCCAACAACTCGCATTGGCGAGCGTGAGTTAATGCATAGATCTGTCCTTCGAAGAGGTAGGAGAGAGAAGGACAGTGTCCTTCTCTCTCCTACCTCTTCGTGACTACCCAATTGATAAAATACATGTTATGATAACATGCTTTGTTGTTGGGAAACAAACAAATATTCAATCAATTTTATCATTTCATGTCTTGTCGCACTCAGTCGGATAGTCATAATAGGTAGTTCCAATCATGGACTTTGTATGGGAATAGATATTTCCATTGATGTTCGTAACTAGCAGTTCCCGCGGTTTTACCTGCGTTGTGTTCGTTCCCGTCGAAATTGCGAGACGAAAGTTGTCTTATTAAAATTAAATGCAGTTATACAATACACAAATAATTCGAAATTCGAAATATTCTAATCTAGAGTACCAGTTATAGTACTGGACTTCATTGTATTAGCGGTCGTGGTGTAGTTTAATTAAGCAATGGTAACTCATTGCGATTGTTAAGCATCGTGCAGCTCGGCTGGGTGGCCGATAGTGGCATTTCTATCTGAGCGCTTCCGTGCTTCGGAGGGCACGTTAAATTGTCGGTCCCGGTTGTTGCTATCATCTTTTGGAACGCCTTTAAGCGGTCTAAAAACTCCGACACCAGAGTTGGCCACTAACCTACTCACACTTACTTTCTTACTTAACACGTATTTGTCCACAGGAGGACTTGGTCTCCATCCGTGAGACCGACTCCTGGGCGCCCAACTCCTCCTCCACCACCCACTCCACACCGGTCCTCATCAAGTTCCACACCCTCGACCCTGACTTCCAACCAGGAGAGGACAAATCAGACGAAAACCAAGAAAACACCATGCAACCTATACCAGCGTCCTCTTTGAAAATCAAAAGGGTTTCTCTACCCAACGACAAAGAGATCAGACATGTCGCGTTCGGCAAAGACAATCTAGAGTTACCCGGGCGAGGGATATTGAAGAGCTGCGACAATCGGAGCGATAATACGCTTTACAAGCGAAGCCCTAACACCAGTACTAGAAGGCTGGATAGCGTCGACAGTCTGACCTGTGACTATAACAGAGGCCTAAGTTTAGACAATACTAAGTCTTCGAGCTTCGAGCTAGGGTCTAGTATGGATATCCTGCACAGAGATGAAAGCATGGACAGCTTTCATAAGACCTGCCATTTGGGACACAGGTTTTCGATCTTCGCTGAGAGAGACATATCGAAATGTGGCACTTCTGAGGATGACTTGGCCATGAACTTGAATCTGAGAAGAAATACTTGTCCTAATCCATTCCAATACAGGTAAATTTTAAATCTGTTTATGAACTTGTTTGTAACTTTACTTTTATGAACTTGGCAATCTGACTTATGAACTTGGCAATCCGATTTATGTACTTGTTAGACTGACCTACCTATGAACATGGCAATTATAGACTTATGAACTAGGCAGTCTGGGTTATGAAATTGGCAGTGGGGATTACTAACTTGGCAAGCTTATTATAGAACTTGTCAGTGTGACTTATTGGCCTTGGCAATCGACGGATGAACTTAGCTACTTATGAGCTGAAGTTTTGATTAGGTCTGAGACACAATGTTGGTCTATCGCTTGACCCAATGTATGTCGAATAATTGACTCTATATGTATCTATTCCTTGACTCAATGAGTGTCTATTCCTCGACTCAACGTGTCTATGCCTTGACTCAATGTGTATGCCTTGACACAACTTTGTCTATGGTCAGGCCGCTGCCGGTGCGCGGGCGGCCGTGGGCGCGCGGACGCCGCGAGCCGCGCCGCGAGTCGGCGGCGCAGACCGAGCTCTCGGCGCTGCCGAACAGGTGGGGCTCCGACGGGTACCTGGCGCATAAGGTATGATTACACAAGGAAACTGACAATTTGATTTATTTCAAGTATTATTTACTACTTCTACATACTATTATTAGGCACCTCTACATTAATATTTAGAGGTCCCTAATTAGTATAAGGTTTTTATAATTTATTTTTTGTGGTCAGCGTTGTCTGTGTCAAAATTAATCAACAGTTTTTATGCTTTCAAATTTAACGGGTTCGATTCCTGATTGATTAGGTATAGGTATACATTTTTCAATCATGAAGATTTAGTTTTAATCAAAATTGACCCTAGACTCCTTCGAGCACTTACTACTACTTACATCTACTAGTGCTATGTATTATCTGTGATGTCTTCAGATGGCGCCGCCGCCGCCGCGGCCGCGCCGCCCCCGCGCTCCGCCGCGCCCCCAACACGACACAAGACGAGTGTTACTCAGTGATATCGGTATGTACTGATAAGTTATAATTCTTTTTAATTTTTGATACCTAATTTAACGCATATTATGCCCATTCCCGTGAGAATTTGGGCATAAAAAGTAGTACACAAGTATACAGCTCTTCCAAAAACTACTTCCTTTTTGGTTTCTACCATCTCTTACTTAAATTCAAGAAATATATTATGTCAATCTAAAATGCACTTTATTCCCTAAGGCTTTACGTCGATGGTTCCCGAGCTGTCCCGGTCAGCTGATCCGGTGTGGGTGCTCGCCAAGAAACAGACCTCCGACGAGACTATCACCAACTCTACGTCGAAGTAAGGACAATTTAAAAAAGTATTAGCCTGTAATGTCCCACTGCTGGGCAAAGGCCTCTCATATCACTAAAGATATCAGTACATCGTGAACAGTACTGAAAAAATATGTATTAACAACTACTATGGATTGGCTTTTTTTAAGTTGGTTAAAAATGCAGAAGTTATGTTACAAAAACTATACTTCCAAACATGTAAACGAAATCTTAATACATTTGCCATTTTCGCTGAAAGTAGTATGACATGACATTCACTAGTCGTCGTGATTTCTACGAAAAATTCCGGAAGTTATTGGGACACTTCGCCTATGAAGTAATGGATCTTCTTCTTCATCGAGTGGATGGTCAACCTGACCAATCCTGGTGTCAGAGTTATTGAGCCGCCAAAGGCCTCACATGGCTCATGCAAGACAAGTAATGGATGATGCAGTTCTTAAATTTACGTAAAGTTAAAACCTTTTTAATGCATGTCTTAATATAATGTGTTTATTCTTATCTTTTAACTATTGTCATTGTTACAGATTCCTGTCTCGCGGCTCGTCGTACCGCTCGCCGTGTCTCAGCATAGACCGCAGCTCGGACTGGTCGCCGCAGACTGTCTACGTACCGCCTATCAGAGGTACTAAACATTTGCCGACCGCTGTGGTTGTGCGGTCACTACTGGGTCAGGATAATCACCGGGTCAGATTGACCACCGGGTCAGATTGATCTCCGGGTTAGATTGACTCCTGGGTCAGATCGACCGCAGAATTAAATTGACCTATGAGTCAGATATACTTCTCGGTCAGATTGACCACCGGATCAGTTTCACCTACGGTTCAGATTGACCTACAAGTCAGGTGGACCTCCGGGTCAGGTCGAGTTTCGGGTTAAAATTATCACCGTATCAGATTTATCTCCTTGGTCAGATCGACTTGCGGCTCAAATTGACCTCCAGGCCAGTTTAACCTAGGGATGAGATTGCTATTACCTATACATCACATTTTGTTTGTATATCCCAATCTATTGCCTATATACCACAATCCACATTTTGTTTGTATATCCCAATGTATCGTCCTGTACTCTCCAGGCGAGTACCGCGGCTGGCGCAGCTCGCTGCCCGACGTGCGGCGCGACGACACCGACGAGCTGCTGGAGGAGGCCGACACCTTCCTGCGCCGCTCCATAGACAACCTGCACGACGCCCGCCCCGACTGCACCTGTAAATATTACGCTTTTTCTATGATTTTGTACAAGACTAGCCCCGCCCCGCGGTGTAACCGTTCCTGCGGGTAATTCGGGATAAAATGTATCCCATGTGTTATTCTGATGTATTACCTATATTACTGTAAAGTTTAATTCAAATCCGTTCAGTAGTTTTTTAGTGAAAGAGTAACTAGCACACATTACGCACACGCTAATGTTTTATTAGCGTTATGTAGGCATTAATATTGAAGCACAGTTAATTTAAACTGTCAAACAACGCATTGACGCATTGTCTTAGGCGGCTCAATAACTCTGACATCAGGATTGGTCAGGTTGACCATCCACTCGATGAAGACGAAGAAGGCCGGCAGCCTTCATTCTCATAATATATCGTGTGCAGGCGGCGGCGGGGGCGGCGGGGGCGGGGGCGGCGGCGGCGCGGAGAGGGCGGGCGCGGTGAGCGGCGCGCCCTACATCCCGGCGGGCCCGCGGCAGCTGCGCCTCGGACACGGCGTCAAGGTCATCACGCCCGCCGGACGGATCGCCGTCGGGAAAGTGCGGTTAGTACACCAATATAGCACAACAAATAATCGGTTCTTGTATCTGACAATAATGTATATGAGTTGTCCTAAGTTAAGGGTAATCTTTTACTAAAAATTGTATGAAATTAGTGAGCTTAAAACTATTAGAAATATTATAAATTGCTTTTTTACATTAGGATACCCGCACCACGCTCATTTTGTTAAATTACTGTCAGTATGTTTTAAAGTAACTCAACTCTTAATCGTTAATAGATGCGTGGTGATTATGCCTAATCCTCCTCACTACAGTGTAATACAGCAAGATGACAGGCTCTTGCCCAGCAGTGGGACATTACAGACACTTTATATTGTTTACTATTTGATCATAGTTCAATGAATTTTAAAACGTAAACATCTTGCTAAAATGAAGACTACCAAACTACCTAGTATAGCTTCGTAACAAGTAATGAGATACATTCCCTTGCAGCTACGTGGGCATAGCGGGCGGCACGGCAGCCTCCAGCAGCGTGATGGTGGGCGCGGAGTTCTCGCTGCAGCAGCAGCCCGCGCTGCCGCGCAACGACGGCACGCACCGCGGCCGCCGCTACTTCCTCACACCGCCGCAGAACACCGCGCTCTTCGTACCCTTCTCCAAGGTGGTCATGGCGTGGGCTAACTAAGTGCTGGTTGACTATAACGGTCGATAGGGTTAGTGATGTGAGGGAAATGGTGAGGGACGTTTGTAAAGTATAGGATGTATGGGAGGAGTGGCGTGGACAGTATTGTAACCGTACGCCTAATCCAGATTAAAGAAGGGAAAGTGAAGAAATGGAAAAGGAAATGGTAAGGAAATAGGGAAGGTAAATAGTAAGGAAAATGTGTAAGGCAAAAGAAATAGTTTAGGAAGTGGCGAATGAAATGGGTAGGGAAGTAGTGTGGTCAGTACTGTTACCTTACGCTCCGTAAAGATACTTTATGTAATAGGCGGGAAGTAAAAAAGCGAGGGATTAAGTAAAATAAAAAAAATAGTCAGAGCCGAACGAAAAGTCAGGAAATAGGCAGGGAAGTGTTGTAAACTCCCATTACTAGTCCTACCCGATGCATTTTTAATAAATAACTTGTCAAGTAAAGCTAGGCAAGTAAATTTTAATCTATTTAAATCTAACACTACGAATGCAAGTAGATTCTGAAATACAAGTTAAATAAGGACATGGCGAAGGGTATATTCTGAAATATTGACTTGGATTGGATTCGTAGCAAATCCAATAAAATGTATTATTGAATAAATATCTGGATGCTATCAAATGTATATTGACATAAGGGTAGGGTAGGTACCTATTTTGGGGCGGTTTATAATAAAATAGGTTTGTGCAGTTGTACTGTAAGGGTGTTTCCATTGAGATGGAACTGAGCGGAGAGGAAATTGACCAATAGTAATGCATTGCAAAGATATTTAGAGCATTCCATTCGTCAATTGAGCTTCGCCTAACTCAGCCCGCCTCAGTGGAAAATCACTGTGGAATTGCGAAAGTTATGGTTAACTTACCCAAAAACGAAATCAAAGACAACAGATCAAGGTGGATCATAATTTAAACGGCTAATGACATTGACAGTTATGACATATGTCAAAATGTTTCCAATTTTGAAATAATAGGTGTTTGAATTCAGTAGAATCGTTTATATTATTGTTATATGTTTCGATGTGGTTTCAGAACTGTGTGTTACTGTAGATTCAGTGTTTGATATTACATTATTTATATGTAAGTTTTAACTGTATATATGTATGTATACCTGATATAGTCAAACGTAGATTATGTGACATATATTCCAAATGTTTTACCAAAGATTAGAAGTTTTTACTGTTGTCTGTACAATGCGTAGAAAGAACTACGTGTGTATATCAACTGTTTAATAAATCAGTGCATACATTTATAAGGAAATTCAAGCTTTATTTGGAGAGCTATGCAATGCTACATTGCTATACTTAATATCTACCAATCATGTGAAACGTAGCATAGAACGAGCGTAGCTCTAGCTCTAATTGGCTTTAAAATGGAAAACATTGTCAAAATGTTTTCTTTTTTAAATTATTTCATGACGTCCTAACATTCAAATATTGATTTTTTTAGTAGGTGTCAAATATTAACAGATAAAGTATAAATAAACCTGTAGAATGTAAATAGCAACTTTATTTTCATTATAAAGTTACTTTACTATATACCTAAAGGCTAGTTTTATACATGTGTCTGTGTGTAAAATATAAGTCTTAATCTCAACTTTATTGCTTCAGAAATAAGGTTCTAAGTAGCGACTTCCTTTCCGTTAAAAGTCTCTTTTCTTCATATTCGATGTATAAAGATAATGAGATGTCGTTAATACGTAAAATGTGTAGATTTGAAGTATTACTGCGTATAACATAAAGCTTTAATATATAGACGCTTTTCGCTCAAATTTTTAATGCTAAGGATAGTTTATTTGCTGACTAACGGATTCCGTTCAGTTATACATTCGTTGCGCGGTAAACTAACGGGAACTAAAGTATTTTATAGACATAATATCGCTTGCCATATCTTGCCACGAACATAAGAATAATTTCACAAATAATGGTGCTCTAATTATTTTCTACTTGCCTTTCTTACTGGCATATAGGTCATCTGCTTACACTGAGACAGTTACTGGAATATTAATTAAAATATTTAATCATATTTATTTAAAGGTACTAATTAACGAAAGTTACTGCCTCAGTGTAGACGTAACTGAAATTATATTTTTTCACTATCCGCTTGAAAAAAGCACGACTTTTTATACTATTCTTATACACAACAATCATTTTGTACAGTCGGGGAAAAATGTATTTATTTTTATTAGTGTAAGATAGTTGTGATGATAAATGGAGCGAAAATAAATGTAAAATTCATGTTAAAACAAAGGAGATGGTAATATTAGTTCCTATGAGTATACTTGTAAGGCACTAATTGAAATTATTGTGTAATATTCGGAATTAGTGTAACTTCTGTATGTAGATTGTGTTAAGTGTGTTTAAATTGTAGTTATGTGTAAACAAATTAATGGAGTGAAATTTATACTTAAAATGTACTCATTTTAAACATGGAAATTATTTATTAACTCTTAAATACGCATTTATTAGGATAACAATAAAAATATATTTTTTTTCTAATTTTTGTTAATTGTTTTTCCTCCGACTGTACCTGTTCATATCACAAAGCTAGCGTGGATATTTTCTGATAATATTATATTGTTTTAGCTGGAGTTAATGGATTTCGAATCGTGTATTTGATGTTATTTGTATAATACGATACATAATGGTTTCAAATTATTAGGTCGGGTTTTAGAAAGAGACTGGATATATTTCGTTTTAATTAATTCGCTTTTTTTCGGAACCTTGCTTGGGCCTAACATCAAAGGATTAAGAAAAAAGTTTTTTATAAAATGTCTCTTTCTGAAAATCGATTGTACTATATTAGTATGTACAGTCAGTGTCTATAATAATAGAATACTGATTTTACGACAGAATGTAATATTATAAATGTAATTTGTATAAAATGTTTTCGATCTCTTGAACCAAATGTATGATTATAAAGTATGATTTATGAAATGTGTAAATTGAGGCCTATTTTAAATGATTATATTATCAAACGAACTTCTTGAAGCGAAGTTCGATCAATATTATGTGACCTTATTTATTCGGAGATATAAATATAACTATGTAGTACTTACAACCTGGTTAGTTAAAAGTACTATATGGTTTCTTAAGTTTAAGCGAATTTTATATTGAAACTGCATTTACGAATACACTTCGTTATTATTTTACATTTTCATCTGACGTTTCGGCCCTTTACAGGAACCGTGGTCACAGAAGACAGGTGTTATCTATACTAATATTATAAAGCTGAAGAGTTTGTTTTGTTTGTTTGTTTGTTTGTTTGTTTAAACGCGCTAATCTCAGAAACTACTGAACCGATTTGAATAATTCTTTCACTGTTAGATAGTCTATTTATCGAGGAAGGCTATAGGCTACATTTTATCCCGAAATTCCAACGGGAACGGGCACAACGCGGGTAAAACCGCGGGGCGCTGCTAGTGCGTCTATACAAAGGGACCGAAACGTCAGATAAAAATGCAAAATAAAAGCGTAGTATATCCGTAACGTAATTTCAATTCAAAACCACGTGGTATTTATATCTGAAGAAGGAGGTGAGAAATATAATTATTAGTTAATGCTTGGTTGTTCAATACAATCGGATATAACAGATCTTTAATTCATTTTGTTCTCTCTACCCCGAGTCTTACGTAATCTATGGTTGTGATAACAAATAACTAAGTTCTCACTTCACAACCATAAATTAGGAAAAACGTACTTTGTTTTTATAAAGGAAAAATCTATGATCTTTTTTATTACCTATTTTGTATGAGGTTGTATAATGGTTGTATGAGAGGAATTGAAGTGATTGAATGCAGTGTCTTATATTCTTCATAGTTAGTCTATGTGACGTCATAACGCTAGTACCTATACGTCGTGGAACCATTTCTTAATGTCACTTGTCTATAAAGAGTATGCCTTCTCTTCCATAACTCTGTCCTTTTCTATCCTTTGTGTTTCTTAATGGGTGTGAAAGAAATAGACATATAATGCTTAGTAATGTTTTAATGTCGTGAAAATAGTAATATGTTTTTAGATTATTTTTGTGAATTTCCTGTGATTATTTTTATTTATTTTAGAGTTTAACTCTACAGTATTATAATTAATTAAGTCCATATTAATATAACTTTATTATATTTTAAGTAAAGTCCGCTTCATTCGTGTTCAAGATAATCTAAGTTTTGTAAATCTAATCGATTGAGAAAAAATAATGTTCAAATAAAATGTGCCAAATAATTGGCTTTTATTATCGAAAATATGTAAATTTATGAAAACTCTCATTTATCGACAAAAAACTATAATAAAAAAACTACTATTGATGTAGAGGCACTAACTTTAGATGAAAAATAAATCAAAAAATGATTATTAATATACAACATAAAACGATATTAATTTACACTTTCAGCTATAATTATAGTGGACCTATTAATTTATTATGTATTACTTTGAATCAGTTGCTTATTTATAATACAAATACTTATGTTTTATGCACAAGAAATACGTACAGCCGTCTTAGTATAATCACGCGATAAGACAAGATAAAATGCGATGAGCTCATTGGTCGATCGTTTATGGAACACACGATTTCCGCCAATCAAAACGCAGTATTTTATAGAGGCATTTCTTATCGTATAATCTTGCTACGAAGGTAAAGAAGGGAGAAATCTTAATAAAATTTGTTGTAGCAACATAATATATTATTTAAATATTTTAACCGTTTATCATTGAAATAATCATCATATGAATAACCTTTTAACATATACATTAAATAATCACTATATTACTGTATGATAAAATAATATATGTTAGAAATAACCGATCAATACTTCTTGCTGTTAATGAAATCAAAGAAATCTATTTTAAATATCAATGTATGAGATTATATGTTAATTGTATGAAATAAATATTTAAAAATATTTGTGCCTTGTATTTTTCGTTACCTCGTTGCTTTCGGCTGTCTTTCGTTCATTACGAGTAGATCAGTGGCCAGCCCTGGTTTCGGAGTTGTTAAAACACCTGATATGTTGTGTATTAGGTATTATTTCGTCTCATGGTCATGACATTATAATTAATTTTAGTATACACTTAACAGATTGTATTTCGGGCCCAGATTCAAAGTCTGAAGCATTTCGACCCAATGGGTCAAGTCTATTAATCCATTTAATACCACAGTTGAATAAAATAGTGGAGCGGGCTCATTTAAATTGTTAATTTCGTGCCATCGACACAAAGAAGAAGATCACAGTTGAGCATAGGCCTTATGAGTTAATAAGGTACAATGAGAAGGAAAGGTATAACAAGGACAAGGGACGAAATATAAAAATAAAACAAGAAAATACAAAATTAACAATGTTTAATTCAAAACGAATTGACATACCTCTGCAGTGCCTAACATTTCTAAATCGTACTGTGTAGAAAAAGAATAAAGAAAGTAAGAAGAGCGAGAGAGAGAGAGAGAGTATACATAAAAGGAAGGGGAAGTAAGATTAGAGATAATAAGACAGATTTAAAGTAAAGTACCTATTAAAAACAAGTCTGCTAAAAATAATATAAAACATAAGATTGTTTTTCGGGGATGTCAACTACTCTATCTAAACTCTTGGGGCTTTCGTATCTTCAACGAACCCTTATAGTTTTGCCATATTGTCCCTCTGTCCGCTGCTTTAAGCTTATTTTTTTACAAAGATTCGTAGCCATCTCGTTGCTTTTCCCTATCTATCACAGCGGACACATCTTTTTATGCTTCAATAAGTCAAATATTGTGTAGCGTTCATTGTGACTTTAAATACATAACTTTTTTAGTTTTATATGTATCATATTAGAAATAAGGTAAATAAAGAAGATAGAGGTAGATAAATAAGATCAGAATAAAGATAGAAGAAAGTTTATATGGAAAGACAAAATAAGACAAAGATAGTTAAGAATATATTTAGGAATAAAGAATAGATAATAAAATAAGAATAAGATAGGAAAAAATTAAGATAGAGATAGAAATAGAAGATAGAATAGATAGTCATGAGAGAAAAAAGAAGATAGAGAAGAGTAAATAAAAAATGGGGAAAAGATATATTTTATTAACTACTAAGTAAAATATCACATCAATTTCAGTTTTTCTATATGTTTCAAAACTGTGCTTCTGTTACAACTTGTATAGTCAGTTCGGATATACTTTTGTAATGAGTAAACCTTAGGTTATGACGTCTCTTGGTATAAAATATTTAAGTGAGTATACAGACTTGACCAAATAGAAAATTATAAAAAGATATCAGTAAAGTAAGGAAAGATAGAAAAATAAAGTAAAGATAGATAAAATAGATAAGTTCAAGTAAGTGTGAAATAAGTTAGAGAATAAATGAGAATAGTGGGAAAATAAAAGTTAAGAGTAAATAAGAGTAAATAGTAAGGAAAGATAAAAAAATTAAGTAAAAAAAGATAAGTTCAAGTAAGTATAATTGTAAGTTAGGGAATAAATGAGAATAGTAGGAAAATAAAAGTAAAGAGTAAATAAGATTAATAGTAAGGAAAGATAGAAAAATAAGGTAAAAATAGATAAGTTCAAGTAAGTATGAAATAAGTTGGAAAATAAATAAGAATAGTATAGGAAAATAAGAGTTTAAGAAAAAAATAGGAAAATAATTATCGAAATTCAAGTATACTTAGTATAAAAAATAAAAAAGAATTAGGTAAGTATAGATAGGATAGGATAAAGTAGATATAGACATTAGCAAATAAAAGAGAGTAAATAAGTAATTCTTACAAAAAAGTTGGAGAATAAAATAACGGAATACACATTGATTTTCTAATAGGTAGGTACTTAGGGTCGGTAAGATAGATAAGATAGATCTGATATATTTTAAGATAGGTAAGTAAATAAAGTACAATAGGGAAGATAGGAAAAAGAAAGAAATAAAAAAGAAATTTTGAAATAAGGTAGCGTATAGTTAAATCTTCGTAAATCGTTATTTTGTTTATTGACATGTACTGACAGTGAGGGTCATTAATCATCGCCCTTTTCATTCGAAACTTCCGCTATGTGAAGAAAAATATACAATTTAAAAGTACCTACTAGAAGTAATAGGACAGTAAACAAGAAATAAATATGAAAAAATATTAGCTAGAAGGGAAATCGAAGTTAAGAATAATAGATATAAACAATGGGAAGTGTAGTAAATTAGGACAGGATAAGAAAGAAAAAAGGTGAATAGCATAAGAAAGGATAAAATGAAAGTGAAGGAGGAAAACGCCTCGGTGGTCTAGTGGCACATGCATTTGCCTGCCAAGACTGAGGTCCCGGGTTCAATTCCCAGGTCGATCGAAAATGTGTTTCCCACTTTTCAAACATGGCTCGGGTTTGAGATCACCGACCCGCCTTAGGCAAGCGTGGTGATTACGCCTAATCCTCCACTCTATACTTATATCTTCAGTTAGATGAGAGGCCTTAGCCCAGAAGTGGGACATTACAGGCTAATACGTTTTTACGGAAGGAGAAATATAAGTAAGAATCATTAAAGATAAAATTTAAATATAGAATTAGGTAAAAAACATAAATAAATTAGGTTTTCTTTGAAGGAAAATAGGAGAAGACTGGAAAAATAGCAAAAGGAAAAATAACTGAAATGAAGTGAATGTTGTAATAAATGAAAAGTGAATAATGAAGTATAAAATAAGAGAGAGGCAAGTGAATATAGAAATTAAATAAGAAGGTGAAGTGAAGGAAGGAAAACTAAGAAAAGATAAAATGAAAATAGCAGTTCAGTAAATGAAACAAGTAGTTACTAGTGCAAAAGCGAGCACAAACTGTGATTATGAAATAAGATTGAGAGTGTGGAAAGTGTAGGGAAGATAGCGTGGAAGGTCTTGATTGTAATTTTCTATCTGAAATTCAACTAATACCATTGTTAACTCTAAAGATAAATTATTATGGTAGGTGCCAACGATCCATTCATCCCAATCTTAGGTAATCTCTCTTATCACCGTTTTGCATTTGCAACATAAAGACAGAGACATTTTCCGTGCATATTTCTATTTCCTGTTTCCTTGCAACTCATTTCACATTCTTTATGTTTGATTATGAATTATTTTTTGTATGATGAACTGTAACAGCCATGAATTGCGATTGCTCATTAGATTCCATTGTAATCTTATTGCAATGTTAGATCGGTCTTTATCCGTAGGCTATGGCTATTGAATAAATATAAAAATATCGATCGGCTTTTAAACAGAAACAGATTTAATGAATAATAAGAAGAAAATAAACAAAAGCAGTTGAAAGAAGCAGTGATAAAATAGTTAAGGATACGAGGAAAATTGTAGATTGAAATAAGAGTAGATGAAATAAATAAGTATGGAGAAACAGACAGAAGAAGAGAAGGATAATATTGTAGGGGAATAATATAAAGTAGATAAGAAAATGAATAGAATAATAATAAAGAAATAGAAAGAACACAAACAATAGGGATTTATAAGTCAGATGCGAAAAGAAACATTCGTAAAGTTCGAGTGGTATCTAATAAAGAAAGTAAATAGATACAGTAATTTAAAAATGGTTTTAAGGCATTCTTGAAGTTGTGAAAAAAGATTAACATGAGAAGATATTGATAAGATTGCAGAATTGAGAGTGAAGAAAGAAAAAAATAAGTCAAGTGTAAGTAAAAAGGATTACATAAATATAGATAACATATGTAAATGAAATAAGAAATAGAACCGATAAGTATGAAATAAATATGAAAACAGAATAAAAGTTAGAAAATACAGTTATATGTTTTGTAAGATTAAAAAGATAAAGGAATAAGTAATAAATGTAGTTGGACATTATTCTAATGAAAATTAAAATAAGTGCTAAAGTAGCGAGCAACTAGATGGAAAATATAAATACATTGAAAAAAAGATATTAGATTAAGTATAAAGGAAAGATAGGTTAGGATAGGATATAGAGAGGTAGTGATAGATAAGTGAAGTGAAGATGAAAATAAAAGCAGAAATAGTATTTTTAAAAGTTTAATGAAAATGAAACAGATGGGTACAGTGAAGCGTATAGAATAGAAATAGCAAAATAAGTCATGAAGAGACAAGAGATAAATAGTAAATAAAGATAGTAGATAGTTTGATAGTTATAGTAATAGACATAGATAGTTTTGAGGTATAGTATCTTATAGTGAAAATCTAAAGGTGGAAAAAGCGTGTAGAAAATAAAATTAAATATAGTAAAGTAAGGGAGAGAGGAAATAAATTAGGTAAAGAGAGATAAAAATGTGTAGACTTATAGCTAAAATATGAGTAAGTTCTAAATATAAATGATTTGTAAAATAAGTAGTGATAGTGATGTATAAGAATGTGCAAGACAAAGTAAGTATACAGGTAGGTAAATGAAATAGCAAGACATAGAGGGAAAGAAGTAAAAGATTGAAAATAAAAAGACGGTATAGAAAAAAAAGAGTATACGTAAAAGTATGGGTACTTCGAGAAATAAATAAAGTTTAGAAAAGATACAAAAAGAAAGTAAGATAAATAGATGGAAAGAAAGAGCATGCAAAGATTAAAGAATAAAAAGTAAAGATCAAAGATAATATATAGGATAGAAAGATAGTAAAGTAAAATATAGAAAGTAAATACAGAATGAAGTAAAGTTATAAGTATATGGAAACATAAAAAGTATAAGTAAGAATAGATAAAAAAAAACAAATATAGTGATAGATAAAGTTTAAAGAAAGATTATAGATAGAAACAGAATAAAAAGTATAGGTATAGGTAAAATAAGATAGTGGTAGAAGAAGAATGCAAATAGAAACAGAATAAGAGCAGAAGAAAGCAGAGCGTGAAAAATTAAGCAGAGAAGAATATAAAGCATAGACAAGAAAGCGTAGACGAGAAAGTGTAGACAAGAAAGCGTAGACAAGAAGGCGTAGACAAGAAGGTGTAGACAAGAAAGCGTAGACAAGAAAGCATAGTCACAGGATAGCAAAGCAAAGACCTACACAGTACGTATCACAGTGTTCTTTAAACTTTAACAAACTAACAATAGGAACTTTAGAATCACGTGCGTCGCGGAATGAACCGTTGTTAACAAATGTGCGGCTATTCTGCTAATTAACCTAACATTAACAAATCACTTGGATAATACTGTCTTTGGTAGTTTAGTGCTAATTTGGCGAGTGCTTTTGGATAATACCCACTTGTGAGTAGTTTAACGTGCATTGTTTTAATGATTTGTAGATTAACATGGATTCAGGTTAACAGGTTAAAGTATCCTGTCAATTATCTTGGTTTCTCTCACCTTGTATACAATTCGTATTATCGGTTGTAATAAATCAACTTTTCAAATGCGAGGTCGCAACTAAGTGGGCGGTGCAATTGTGAAACTTGTAATTATGATAAATAGATTCCCTTGTTATAGAATACTAAGTAGATTAGAAACATGTAAATGCTTCTAGAATGTAGAGTATTTTAAATTACTAACTTTAACGTCTTTTACACCTGCAAATTTAAATGCACTAGGAATCAATATTTTACACGTTTTTACAAGGATCATCTGAAATCCCCTAATTTTTTCGACCATTTTCGATCAATTTTGCTTCTAATAAGATGAGGAATCATCGTGGTTATTGACGGGGAAGTCGGCATACCACCCAAAGGCCCCGTTGTCTCCTGTATGGGCCCCGAAGTCAACGTATTCGCCGAAGTCAGGGGGTCTTTCTTCGTACGCTGCTGTGCCGGCGTGGTGCGAGTCCGGGGCGAGTTGGAGACGAGCTGGACGGGGCTGTTCTGGCTCGGGGGGCGGGGCGAGGGCCACGGCTGGAAGTAAAAACAGGTTTTATGTTAACAGAAGTGAGGATGAAAGAAGGTTTAATAGGAATGAAGGAGGTTTATTTATTTATTTATTTATTAAGGTTTCATTAAGGAGGTTTCGTTTAATTAGGTTTTATTATAAAAAAGCTTGGTCGAAAGAAGGTTTGAAAAAGATCATGAAGTGCTGAAGTCAGAAAAAAGATTCAAACGAATACAACTTAGAATATACATTATTAATGAGTGTCAATCCTCGTTCTCAAATATAGGCAACTTAACCATGTTGTCACATAAGTACCTACCTAATCTATAGAAACGCACCACTCAAAACAATGGCACTTAGACAAAAAGTTAGCACAGAAATATCAAAGAAAAAACTGCACTAATCTACAAACATGACCTACTTAGTATAACCAAAAGAAAACACGACGCAATCATGTGACAACATACATTATAAGAACTCACTGAGAACAAAGTCACCGTATTGCATTATAAGACGCTAATAATTATTACATTCGTTAACAGACGAATTATAACTCCAGTTTCATTAACAGCAACTGTTTCAATGTCGCAACAACATGAGAACAGCTTGTGAAAATTGTTGGTAATTTGTTTTAATTAAAACACAGGTTGTGCTACCGTTGAACGCACACAAATAATATTTAAGCAAGTACTTGCTTTGTAACACGGATGTGTAATTAGATTAAGTAGATAAGTCGGTACAGACATAAAACATTTACTGTATTTCATTAAGTATTGCAATAAGTCAAGTTAACTATTGTGTTGACATCACGAAGTATATTAGCTGTGAATTATACTCGTATATTCGTATAGGTACCTATTGCAAGAACCGCATCGACTGATAAAAAAGATGCTCAATTTTATTGAGTTTTTAATGACTATTTTCTAAGCCATTTATAAACCGATTTTTTTTTAGTGTCCATAACATTCACCCACGCATCGTCAGTTAATATCCTACATATTACAAATGCGAAAATTTGTAAGGATGGTTATAATATGTATGGATGTAAGTATGTTTGTTACTCTTTCACGAAAAAACTACTGGACGGATTTGGATGAAACTTTACAGTAATATAGGTTATACATTAGAATAACACATGGGATACATTTTATCCCGAAATTCCCGCGGGAACGGATACAACACGGGTAACATTGCGGGGCGCGGCTAGTGTTGCATATAAAAGCTAACATGCGTAAGAGCTTTGGCAACACCACTGCCATACATGTTGTAAAGGTTCTCTACTCAAAAGTTCCTACCTCTCGCATAGTTGATAGTACTGATAAGCATGCAAACGAATAGGTTTCCATAAATCAAAAGATATTGATCGGACAAGGCGCTTCGTAATAGAAAGTACTTTGAATTGCATCAGCGGAAGTAATTTATACAAAACGCTTCAACACTAGATTCCGATAACAATGCGTCTAATATTAAATGTGAAAGTTACTCTTGTCTCGCTTTCACGGTTAAATGACTGAATTGGAGTTGTTCACTTATCAACCTTACAAGTAACTTAACGTGGTACCTATTAAGTTAAAGTAATCGAACGCGTTTCAATAATTTACATCGGTGTACGAGTTGTCACAGACATACTTGTTAGTTACGTAGGAATGTGCAATTAGTTTTTAAATTCATCGTTAGGTCTGGTATCGTAAAGTACACGTCAAACCAATTTTTTTACGACTTAGGGTTTGCAGAAGTATTTTTAAATAGATTTATGGTACCTACCTAAATGTGTTTGAGAAACAAAAGTAGTTCCTTCAAAATTGTGTTTTATATTGCACGAAATAGAACACTTTTTAAAACGTTTCCTTTGTTTATTAAACATATTTCGGAGCTAAATCAAATTAAGAATCCGCCCTTAGTTTGAAAACAAAACAACCAACCTAAGTGATTTTTTTTTGGTCGTTTAGCTGCAGCTTTTACAGTTATCACAGTATTTACATGAATAATTAAAAAGTTTTGACCTCAATATAAACTTTAAATAATATTCAATCAAATATATCAATTTGATTAGGAAGTCAAACTTGATTACACGAAGTTACCGATATATCGTGATTCGTGATTGTAATATCTTGGGTCACAGATTACATAATAGGCAGTGGGAGATTAAACGAGATAGTTAAATGCTGTGAAATAACTAATACCAGCGCTAGGATAAGAGAATGGAAGATATTGTTATGTAGTTGAGTAGAAATACTAAATAGGTAATTATTTTGTAACATGCATTCTGTGATATGGTATTTAAGTTTAATACATAAACGATATTTAACTTAAACAGTGTTTTAAAGTATTTTGTCTCTTTCGCTCTTTGGCAAATAGCGTATGTCGGAAAGGGACAAACCATTTGGTAGCTAAAGTGCTGTTTATAAGCGTTTATGAATAAGGCTCTTAGAATTTAGCCGCTCGTGGCGTAGTTTGACTAAACGATGTTAGCTCATTGCGATTGTTAAGCAACGTGCAGCTCGGTCCCTGTTAGGATGGGTGGCCGATAGTGGAATTTCTATCTGAGCGCTACCGTGCAGAGGACACGTACAATTGACGATCACGGTCAGTTCCAATGGATAGACCATGTCACACCACTAACCTACACGAAGCTACTTAGGTACTTAGCCATGCAAAATAAAGCATACCTATCTTTTGTTTTTTTGAACGATTTTTATAGTCATATGTTTTATATGTATTGCTATTTCAATGCGACAGAAACATTATATTTGTCATGAAATCTTTAAAGCTTACTATTGGTACTTAGTTATGTACGTATGTATGTTTAAACTTAGTACTTTTAGTATTATGTAACTTGGTGGGTAAATTCAAATCCGTAATTACTTGAATCGCACATTAAATGTAACAATCCACAATACTGTAAGTCCATCTCACGTGAAAGGCTGCACTGAACTCGTTCTTTTGTCATTTAATATATATAATACGAATGTTATCACATTGTATTGAAAGTGTAGCGACGCCTTTAGAAAGTAAATCCTTTGTGTAACAGTGAAAGTAAGATTGATGTACTTGATATCGGAGTGATAGCGGCGTTCCTTTATTCGGTGGGTTATGTAAATGTGTACAATAACATAGACAATGGTTACATATTTCATGAACTGTCAAATTTTCAGGCGGGTAAAGCCACTTCGACCGAAATACAGGGCTTAATAAGCTCAATAAGTTACGTTTTTATTACTCTATATGCTTAGTTACTATTACTTTGTTGAAAACTGCATGAAAATCCCTTTAGTACTCGTAGGTAGTTGAAAGTTTAGCACCGACATACAAAGAGTGATAAGCGGCGGGGAACTATGTTTTATAATATGAAAAGACATGATGGGTCAAAAACAAAACCTCCTTTTTCGAAATTAGTCAAAAACTCGCGTCAATCGAGGCGGAGAAACTTTGTTTATGATATGTATTGATATGTTATGGATCGAAAAACCAAAGTTCATCAAAAACTTTGTATACTTAGCCAACACAAGTCTCCAATTTTTGACAAAAGTTTTGAAATCAAACACTTAGGTTAAGACAGGTCCCTTTTTCGAAATCAAAAACTTAGGTTAACTGAAAATAATCTGAAAACTTACTGGGCTGTTCATAGTGCAACGGTATCGGCTGGTAATTCTGCGAGTAAAGACCCTCTGGAAGTTGCGGTACCGGCGGCGGCGGCGGCGTCAGCGTCTGCCGCGGCACCCTCCTCGCCCTCAGCTGCCGGAGGTCCACGAACGCGATCTGGTCTGCCGGCACGGCAATGTACGACGGCATTGACGCCGCTACCGTGGCAAGTGTGGCAAGGATTAGGAGTTGCTGTGGGGGAGAAATAACTAAATAAATAAAAGAGGTTTTTTTAATTTATTTCTTTCTTATATAAGAAAAAATAATGTTTAGATTAGGATGCAAAGTGTAATTTACTTTTATTGTGAGTTGAGGCCTTTAGGCGGTCTCTTACTCTGACACCAGGTTTGGCCACTAACCTACTCATACTTACGATTAGTATCTTACTGTATTTCGTATTTGTAAACAAGCTATCGACAGATTAGCAATAAATCGATAGAGTTCCACTTTTTAATTATAGGTAGAGGCTTATAGGTATCGTATAATGTCTATATGGATTCGCTTTCTAGGTGATGAATAGGTGGTGAAGAAAAGCGAAAAGCCTGGAGAAAACTGTTCCATTCCAGTGGCTTAATACGTGGGTATCTACTAGGTATACTTCTACGGGCCTTTTAATAAACGCGTATCAAGAACATTTTAGCTATGAAATGGTTTGTCACATTCTGACATATGTATACAGTGTTTTAATTACACCGCGTTTATTATTAAGGCGGCGAGTATTACTGGTATAATGATATGTGTTTAAGTACTTTGTCACATTATACAATTGAGAAATTCTCACCACATGTCACACAATCGTAATAAAAGTTGGATACATTCCAACTTTCAACAAGGTTCCAAGTATGGTGAATAATTTCTTGGACAAATTGTACATACTCGTACATACATAAATATTCCATATCTCCTTTTAGAGAACCCATTACCACATTCATATAAATCTTTATAGCGGTTGAAAATTTCAAACATTATCAAAAAAGGTTAGATAAGCGAGTGTCCATTGCTCAACAAAACCAGAACAAATTAATGACATTCGTTACGTACGTGTGTTTCCGCACTAAATAAGGCGCATACCAAACAGTTTAACTAGCAGTTTTAAGGTGCTTTTCCACCAGGGATATGCTATGCTACGTTTCACATGATTTGTTTACCACAATCGATATTTTAAGTCAGATACGATGAATGAATACCTACCACAATCGCTATGTTAATTTTCTTAGTTACTTACGCTACGTTTGAATGGATTGGTGGATGTCCCACAGTGTCAGGTATGTTATGTTACTATGCTACACTTCATATTATTAGTGTACTAGCAGCGCCCCGCGGTTTTACCCGCGTTGTGCCCGTTCCCGTGGGAATTTCGGGAATTTTTTTACATAAAAACCTTCCTCTTGAATCACTCTACCTATTACAAAAACCGCATCAAAATCCGTTGCGTAATTTTAAAGATTTAAGCATACAGACAAACAAACAGACAAAAGTAGCGACTTTGTTTTATACTATGTGTTAGTGTATACTAGTGGGTATACTATATTTGGAATTGTTTTGCTACGTTTTGCTATGCTCCGTTTATATGATTGGTTGACAGCGCAGACACTATCATGGCTATACTAAAAAAAATCTTATGCTAAGTCGCCATACGAAACGTTGCATAGCATACTGATGGAAAGGCGCCTTTACGCTTTCCCAACTGTTTCCACATTGCCACATGGCGGCTATTGGTGCAATCAAACGGTGGCCACTGGTGGCGCTCACTATAAGTCGTTCAGTTAGGGAGCGCTTACGCAATGCTGGTAATTGGGCTTTGTGTCGTAACCACGAGACATGCGCAGTGGACCGAGTTATACTTTACATTGTTTGGACTAAAGCTGCATTTTCACTTGTCTTTTTCTTTAGTAGGCAAGCGCGGTGATTACGTCTAATCTTTATTGTGCTGGTATCTGATGACTTTGCCCAGCGGCACATTAGAGGCTAATTCTAACTTACTAACTTTATTATCTACTTCATTCATTCATTGATTTCGAGTAGGGTAGTGGCCAAATCTGGTGTCGGAGTTTGTAGACCACCTAAAGACCTCCGACACGTTCTACTAAACTAAACTTATAACTCGAAAATAAAACATCGTCATACGTTAACAGTCTGTTACACACTCAGCGCAAAATATAGAATTTTTAGTGAATAAGTTGCGAATAACGATCATTGTTGCGGTCCTCTGAAAAAGTACGAATAGTAAGTTACTCGCTCTAAATGAAAGAGTTTGGTACTGATCGAAAAATAGTGAAATCGCAGCATTATCTAGTAATACATTGTTTAGTTTAATAGGTAGATATTAATATAATTTAGTGCACGTTTTGATAAGAATCGGTTGCGTGGGCGGCGGCCGCCTCTCAGCGGTTCAATGAAATAGACTTCAAGGTTTGTGGATAAAATCTTGCCTTTCCAATGCAGGTTTCATAAACCCTTTGTAATTTGTATTGTATATTAGGTAAGTAAAGTCTTGAGGGAATTTAGATAAATATGATAGGTTGATGAGGTAGGTTTTACATCCAACTACCTACTTACAATTAAGTAAGTAAGTATGTTAAGGTACCTAAACCTAAACGGTTTGCGATTTTAAATAGAAGCAGAAAATTGGTTTCTTATGTCTGTCCAATCAATTGATTACCAAGTAGGTAGGTACTTTAAAAATTTAGATGCAACTTTAAAAATAACAATAGATAAAGCTAAGAACGTCAAATAATGGTCAAATACCTGTAGATAAGCTAAGGATTAGGTCAATTGCCTATCACTGATTTCCTAAATATAAAACGAAGGCGAATGTTTCACTTTAATGAACCTTTTTATATGTCTGTTAGTTAACAGTCAGGTAACTCGGTGTTACGTCAATTAACAGCCCATTCAATTAAATAAACAATTTGTGATCTGACGTTACGCCGCACAGACTAATAAATAAAATAACACTTGTCTAATTGATAAAGAGTGATTTGTTGCAGGTTTGTAAACAGGCTTTCAGCAGTATATAACATAAATTGTTTAGGTACAATGTTGTGCAATGTTCAGGTATTTGTGGCCGGTAAGCTCTCTTGATTTCGTTTCAATGAGCTTTTCTTAATTCAAACATTTTTCACCTTTAAAATTAAACTCGAAGATTTTTTTATTAAGGGCCGGTTTTTTGATCTGTAACTGGACTTTATGACTGGTTTTTTGATAGTTAAGCTAACAAACGGTTGAAAATGACAATTATGTTTTATCATTTTCAATCATTTATATTGTAGGCTTTAACTTCTAACAAAAGTTAGGGAATAACAATCACTAATTGTTCTCCCAACTGTATGTGAATAAAAACTACTATTGACAATACCATTGGGTACTTGACCGTCTACCAATTCAAGTGTGTTATTTTTGGAAAGTTGTAACTCACGCCCAAGCTTACGCCTTATTAGGCATGTACTAATACTTCCTCTATAGCCTATGATGATTGGAATCTTTCTGACCTCTTTATTGCAAGTGTGGGTGTTTGTACTTCAAACACAACGCCTACTTTATTTCCCAATCTTATATTAAGTTACCTAGATATTTTGATTTTCTTTAGTTTGTTTTCTTTTAAATAAAATGTTTTAATAATAAGCCGATATCTGTCAGTCACATTTACAAGAACCACAGGTGACAGTGTAAATGTAATTAAAACTACCTTTATCCATATAAAGACTCTAATCCATTATGCTAATAAATTAGTATTGCCAACTACCGGTATAATTTATCAGTTTACCAATGCGGAAGTGATAAAGTAGTTGACATTAAAAGTACTTCAATTGACTTCATATAGGTCGGCATGTGTTCTCATAAAAGTGTATAAAAAATAGTGTAAGTGTAATGTCAATATAATTCCTGGCACGAGTATTATTATTTTACGTTGTCATGTTGCAAACCTGATAGCCTTGTGCTGTGAAAGGTTTACCAATGTCGCTCGGGTGTGTAAAGTTGACAAAAAACAATAATTTAATGTAACTGTCACTTGAATTTAAATATCAAGGTTGCAACATGGCGATTTAAATGTTGAATGAATGAAAGACAATATTTTTATTTTTATTAAATATTGAATAAACTCTGATAACGTGTAAGGGATTCCCCAAAAATTTAAAATGAGTGAGTCTTGAAATATATATCAGACGTGCTTACCTAGAAATGGTAGAATTAAACGAAGTGTTCAATATAAGTTACTTTTCCAGTTAGGTATTTTATCTGCAACTTACATATGAGAACAAAGGTTTTACAAAACTTAACTCATCAAATCTATATTCAAAACTCGGGATTCTATCCCATCTATAAATTGCATAGGCAAATAGTGATACTATTAGATACTTTTGTTTCCCGTTATTTTACTTTCGCTTTATTATCTTATCGCTATAATAGCAACGCCCCACGGTTTTACCCGCGCTGTGCCCGTTCCTAAAATAGTTGTAAAAATAGCCTATATCTTTCCCGTTGATGTGGCTATCCAATCGGATCCAAAATCGGACCAGTAGTTCCTGAGATTAGCGCGTTCAAACAAACAAACAAACAAACTCTGCAGCTTTATAATATTAGTATAGATTAAAAGAACAAAGGTTTTTTTTTACAAATCAGAAGTCATGGAAATCCTCATATCCTACTTAACTTGAGTTCCTATCCGATCTTTAAATTTAATTAGCGTATATTTATGCGTACCAATCAATTTCCAATTTGCCTAGATACTATACAATCCTAGATAAGCCAAATAGAAGCCTAGAAGCCGAATAGACTTTAATACCGATCCAATTAGGCAGAACTTATTGTTGTTTTCTAACAAATAGTACTTCCATTGAATTCAATTCACCAACAATATGAATTGAAACGATTTCGTACAGATCCGTGAACAACCTTGTGCTAAATTATCAGATCTATTAAGGTTTTATTTGTTGTCATTGTTTACAAGGTAACAACGTTGAGACGTTGATTTTCGACACCTGTACTCGTACCTGTCCTCCAAATATGGGTAAAACAATGTCATGTAATGTTAAAAGCTTACATTTTTAGCGGCAGTTAAGTTATGTGACCTAGTACTAGTACGAATTGCAAATTAAATATTCAATCCTGTGGTGCTACATAGATATATATTGGCTATAACTAACACAAATTAAAACCTTTTGAATCAGACTTCAAAAAAGGATATTTTCTAGGGAAATTATAAGTCTAGCCACAAAATTATTTATTGGACACGTGATTAAACTTCTAATTTTATAACTAAGCAACGGGAAAATGACATAGCCTCTAAAAATTTATGTTGCCTTCTAAATTACTAAGTCAGCCACAATTAACGAGCATCTAAATAAGAAACTCGACCCAAGGGTCAATTCAGCCCGCATCATTAGGTTAGGGTTATTTTTTTTTAATTTAGAACATAACTAGTGGCTAAGATAGTATTATTTAGATGCTCGTTAATTGTGGCTGACATAGTAATTTAGAAGGCAACATAAATTTTTGGGGGCGAAATATGATATTAAAAAGAAGCCTGTTTAATTAGCACCCTATTATCTATACTAATATACTCGTAATAAAGCTGAAGAGTTTGTTTGAATGCGCTAATCTCAAAAACTACCAATCCGATTCGAATAATTATTTTTGTAATGGATAGCCACATTCAACGGGAAGGTTATAGGTTATATTTTCATCCCGAAATTCTTACGGGAACGGGCACAACGCGGGTATTTAATAAGACTATATACATTTTTGACACATATTGAAATGCTGACGAAAGCATTTCAAAAAACCTATAAATTTTAACTATTTATAGGTAATCTTTAACCAAAAGTGAACTTGTAGTTGTAACCAATTATCATAAGTTTGGCATTCGATTCTGTCGAAACTTATAAATTTTAAATTAAATGATAATTCGTTGAAATTGTCTTTGCCAATCAAGTACAAGGTTGTAATCAATTCGGGTCGCTCAAAACGGTATTTTAATAATGTTCGATACAGAACTTTTCAGCCTTCGCTGGTTTTTACTTTTTACTTTCTTATTTGGTCGTTAAAAGTAATGTTGCAATCGAACTGATACTTAATGGCAATCTAAAGTACTTTTATCGAGAACTTTATGATGGAGTTAATTATTATTTATATTTACATGAAATAGGTTTTAGTAAATAGGAAGTAATTATGCAAAGCACTTATGTTCTCTCCTAGAAATCATAAAAGGCAAATTGAAATTGAGAGACTAACCTATCTTATGTTTGTTTCAAGTGCTAAAATAGATAATATTTAATAAATTAAACATTACTTAAGTAGGTACGTTCGTTATTAAGTAGATAAGTATTTACTTACATCATTCAAACTTCGTACTTAAGATTAGACAGACAGTATACTTAAGTAAGTCATTTATTATGTAATGTGAAATAATTGAAATTAAGTAGGCCAAATTCTGTTTTAATTTCAAGCCTAATTAATTTTTAATTGCGCTTTAATGAACAAACAAGTAATTAGAGTCTTAGTTAAGTAATATTTAAAAGAAATTTAAGTTGGTAATATTAAAGCCCTATAAATAAATATAAAAATTTACTTAAGTAAATTAAAATTAAATAAATAACTTGACAAATACTTATCACTATACTAAAAAATAAATAAAAATGCACTATCACTTAGGAAATAATCACTAAACTTATAAATAAATTAATAAAATATAAATCACTAATGAAAGTGTAAAATGGAATGTCACTGACCATTGTTACGTTCGTAATGTTGGCACCACTGACAGCCACGAACGTGCAGTTTCCCGCGCTCGCTAAGACTGAGCCCGCTTTAGCGGTTGCTACAATTTTTATAGCAACCTTTCGACAAAGCGAGCAGTTTCACTTTCTACTCGGGCCGGTCTGACGTGATCCACTTTTCACGGTGCCCATAAGTTCACCTTTACACAAAGGAAATATGGGTTTGTTTATAAATTGGGTGGCTCGAGTTAGGCACAGAACCCATGGTAATGTTGGCAATTTAGTACTTTGTCATTTTATGAAATTTGAAAATGCTCATTAATATATTAGTACTTAGATAATATATAGTTTAAATATGACAAATTTCTTAGATTCTTACATTTTCATGAGTTGACTTCTGTGATTGGCGAGTCTAAACTCTTATGAGAGTAATTTTATTAAGAGTGCCTACTACCAGAGCTATGCTAGCAAACATAGCATAACAATGCAGTTCCTAACATAGTTCTTGTGTGTCACACTAAAATCTAAACCAAATAACATTATATAATATAATGATGCAGTTCATAACATGGGTATAAGGTAGGTCCTAGGTTTTTTAGAAATTCCCACAGGAACGTGTTGAATACCATTAATATAATGTAATGTTTATATTCAAGTTTTTAACCGACTTCAAAAGGCTTCTTATAAAAAGCTCGCTTCAAGTCAGTTTTCGCATAAAAAAGTTATATAAAGTAAAACACTTTACGTACCTCGGTACCTTCTTATCTCTAGTACTTAATAAATGCACCTTTTTCCTCGCTTGCCAGATGGCTCAATGAAGCCATATGTTAACCTTCCATCCTGCAATAAGTTTTATTAATCCAACATTAATGACTACAGTGAGATACAATATAATCGGCAGGTGGTACAATAATTAACTAGTAGAAAAATAAGGCATAAATTAGTAAAGAAAATATATCGTACTAGCAGCGCCCCGCGGTTTTACCCGCGTTGTGCCCGTTCCCGTGGGAATATCGGGAATTTTTATACATAAAAACCTTCCTCTTGAATCACTCTACCTATTACAAAAAACCGCATCAAAATCCGTTGCGTAATTTTAAAGATTTAAGCATACAGACAAACAAACAGACAAAAATAGCGACTTTGTTTTATACTATGTAGTGATTCATTCGTATAATATAATATAGGTAGAGATAATGAATTCAGCTTACCTTTTCAGCTTCTGCATCATGTATCATCAATCATATCACCACCTATCAATCATCATGACACCTAGTGTGACTCCAATACAATCACTACATATTATAAAACAAAGTCCCCGGCCGCGTCTGTCTGTCTGTTCCCGATAAGCTCAAATACTACTGCACGGATTTTGACGCGGTTTTTTTAAAAAATACCGTGATTCAAGAGGAACGTTTATATGAAGTATAAAAATTCCCGAAATTTGCACGGGAACGGGCATAACAAGGCTAAAATCGCGGGGCGCTGCTATTAATAAATCAAAAAAGTTTTGTGACGAAATTATAATAATTTTCCGAGTACCCACATTAATTATGATCTGGAGACCATTTTGAAAAACGTAACATTACTTCAGTTGCCAATAAGATTTTATTAGATGTAAGATGCTCAAAGGGAAAGTCATCATACCTAATATATTTTAATTCACCTTGAAACTATTTTTCGCATTAGCTTATATAATGACTTCCTGTTTTAAAGTCGTAAGGTTGGCTGCACTGATTTAAATTGACAAGAATGTTTCCAACATAATTGTCCTTTCAATAAAACCCATTATTATTCAATTACTAGCAGCGCCCCGCGGTTTTATCCGCGTTGTGTCCGTTCCCGTGGGCATTTCGGGATTTTTTTTATACATATAAACTTTCCTCTTGAATCACTCTTATCTATTAAAAAAACCGCATCAAAATCCGTTGCGTAGTTTTAAAGATCTAAGCATACATAGGGACAGACAGTGGAAAGCGACTTTGTTTTATACTATGTAGTGATTAACCCATAAATAACCGGAGTTAAATAATAACCGTATTGTATGTAACTGTCTGATTACGTTGTCACATAAAACTGAATTGGTTTCAGTCAGTGAACCGATTGTGATATTTCCGCTTGATTACAAATAATACTACAGTTGATTGACTCCCTGATAATTACATAATAAACAGCATCTGTTACGGAGTTTCTTTTACGAGATGCCCGGAGAGCAAGACTAATTTTAATTATTGTGGTAATGTAATGAATTTACTTGTTATTAGAAAGTTTGATGGGAAATTACAATGATTATTTATTTACAATTTTAATTATTTTTTTATGTTTGTTATTTATATTTTCTTATAATTATTCATATTTGTTAATTATTTATAATATTTATTATTTATTTGTATTGATATATTTATATACCCGGACAAATTCCCACACGGTTACTTAGACCGAAACTAAGCTCGCAGTTAACCGATTCATTGCTGATGGCACGACAGGCGTGTCATCAATTGTTTTAACTTATGGCTTATGACACGAGAGGCGTGTCATTTTTTCATCGGTTGTAACAGCCTCAAATTAAGTTTTAGAAGGGTCTGCCCAGGACAAAACTATCAAGTTTTTCCACGAAAATCTAGTCTGTTGTATTAGTTTCCGGATATTGTGTGAATTTCGAGGTTGCAGGGGTTGTCAACCTTTTTAAATTTACATTGAATTATTTTTTAACGTTGCTGATGGCACGACAGGCGTGTCATCAATTGTGTTAACTTATGGCTTATGACACGAGAAAAAATATGGAAGGCACTTGATCAATTTTTTGATCAGCAATTTCTGTGCATGTACCACTGTCCTCAAACTTCTTTTGAGGCTTGAAAGTTCCATCATCTGAGTATGATTGTGAATTTTGTTCAAAAATATAATTCATCGTTTCTTCTTCATTTTCACATTGAGTCTCATCATTGTCATAGTCTTCTGTTTCCGGAATGTATTTGCGTTTTCGTGTCGATTCTAAAATAAGACTGTACCGTCTTCGCGGTATTTCGTAATGCACGTTTCTAAACTGCTCCACCGACCTGGAATTTGAACCAATGGGAGCACGTCTTTTTCTATGACGTGCAGCGCTCGCATTGGTTAACACAGACAGCCTGGCGGGAACAACACCTCGCCACTTCCGCACACGTTAAAAAACATGGCGAATGGTGGTTCATCTTAAAATCTATAAAATTCGTTTTCCCTATGCAAATTCGAGCTTCTTCATTATATACGTCATCAAAGCGGCGCCGCTGAAGGACTTAAACTGTGGTGTGTGTGGTGTGTCGTGCGCATTCCAAGGAAGGACCTAAACTGGACATTCCACGAGACCGCAGAAGGCAAGTCAGGTGCGTAGCGTCTTATTATCCTGTTTGTTCAAAGCCTAGAGAGCTGGGGTTCTTTAGAAACGTGCAGACAGATATATTAAATACCTAATATCAATCGTCTGAACAAAATGTTGAAAAATCATACAAAGACAGTCAATTTAACAAACAATCTGAATATTTAATTTTATGCACTTCCGACAGCTATGACGAGCTACAAACTAATCTTGTCCATTAATTGTAATTATTTAAATTATAAGCAAGATATCCCACTCAAATGTTACCTTCCCCACGAATTATTTTTTGTAAATAAATAAACCCTAAGTCGGAATATTTTTTTGTAGAAATAAGTTTAAAAATTAAAACAACACAAAAGGTTTGAAACACCTGATAAACCGTGAAAACGCAAGAAAAACATGTGGTTTATATACATGGCTGATGGCACAATAGGCGTGCCATCAACTTCTATGGCGCTTGACACGCCAGTCGTGTCATAGAAAATTTGTTCACAGCCACGGCGAAAAGTTTTAAAAAATGGGTGCCGCAATGAATCGGTTAATGTTAATGGAATCTATCTAACTAATAGTACTACATATACATACACTAATACCTACTTTGAATATATAATTGGCACCCAGACGTCGTTCGTCGTCGCAACAATTATGTCTGCACATATACCCGCATCCGGCTTGTCAATCAATATACATATTAGGGTTCCGTATTTAAAAAGGACAAAAATACGGTATCTTTATAGGATCACTCCTTTGTCTGTCCGTTTGTCAAGGCACTTTTGTTAGGAACGCATAAACATCAAGATGCAAAACAGCACTTGGGCGGTATTTTTTCTATTGGACGCTAAAAACTTATGAATTATTAATTAGTAATACCTCAACAAAACTGGATGAAAGTAATTAATATTACTTGCACGTCAAGTGCTTAATCTTAACTAATATTATGCAATTCCTTTACCTGATTCCGAAAACATAAGTAGGCAACGCATGTAATAATAAGGTTTTTTGCATACATATTGTGTGTGATTAGATCTCTATAGTAAGTATACATTGTTTTGTTACATCTAACATGCACCCTACGTACCAAAATGCAAGTTTCGTAATCTATAATAAACGAACTACCTAGGTTGCCTATTAGTAACCTAGAGCTAGGTATTAAGCGTGATAAGCAGCCCAGGCCTTTTAGAAAGCTAGCTTGGAAAGCTTTCAATAACCAAGGTGAATAGATTAAATTATATTCTGACCAACGAAACGCCCTTTCAATATAATAGATCGTGACTATGTTGACTTGCGATTGAATTAAGGAATTAAAACTACGTTAAAACGGTTGTCTGTCTGTAAGTACATCTGTAAGGTTAGTTTGTATGTAAGTAGTCTTCAGTACTACTTCAGTGGTTTTTAAATCTTTTAGAGTTGGAGACAGCCTCCGTGGTCTTGTGGTTTGAGCGCTCGGCTCACGATCCGGAGGTTCCGGGTTCGATTCCCGGTGGGGACAATGTTTCACAAAAATCTCTTTGTGAGACTGTCCTCAGTTTGGTTAGGGCATTGCAGGCTGAATCACCTGATTGCCCGAAAAGTAAGATGATTCCGTGCTTCGGAGGGCACGTTAAGCCGTCTGTCCCGGTTACTTTCTACGGATAGTAGTCGTTTACATGAGCCATGTCAGAGCCTTAGGCGGCTGAATAACTCTGACACGAGGATTGGTCAGGTTGACCATCCACTCGATGAAGAAGAAGAGTTGGAGAGAAATGCATAGTTGGTCAAAGTCACTAATATAATAAAGCTATCTGTACTAATATAATTAAGATGAAGAGTTTGATTTTTGGTTTGTTTGAACGCCCTTTACTCAAAAACTAACAATCAGATTTTAATAATTCTTTTTGTAATGGATAGCAGCATTCAACAAGCAGGTTATAGGTTATTTTGTATCCCGATATTCCCACGGGAACGGGCACATCGCGGATAAACAGCGGGGCGCTGCTAGTGCTAAAGTTGATCGCAAACTTTTTAGGGCATAAAATAAATTCAGTCATGCCAATTCTCAGCGTTTTATTTATTTTAAAGAATAAAATAGTGATAGTATCCATAACCAGTTATGAAATAGTTCCGAACGTTAAAACTGCCAGGTTATCGCAAATAAATAAAGTGCTATGCAAAAACCACACGCAAACACTATAAAACTTTCTTATCTATCAGTCAATATTGTACCGTCATGATGCAGACGTTTCTTGTACTTTCCCGTAAAACTGAGACATTTAGACAATAATAGCAATGTTTAGGCGCCGTGGCGGTTGATAACTTACGTAACTGCTCATAACGCTTTCCTGCCAGTGCCGTGACAAACTATCGCGATCATTTAGCACGTTGCTTAACGTAACACGAATGTATTGTACCTCCGTGTTTATGAGTTCGGTTTTCCGACCATATGTACAGGCAGTTGCAATATATTTAACTTGCAATATTAATGTTAGATTTAATTCTACTAATGTACACTATTTCGTACTAATATTATAAATGCCAAAGTTTGTGAGGATGTATGTATGTAGGTATGTTTGTTTATATTTCACGCAAAACTACTGAAAGGATTTGGATGAAACTTTAATGTAATATAGGTGATACATCAGAATAACACATAGGATACATTTTATCCCGAAATTCCCGCGGGAACGGGTACAACGCAGGTAACACCGCGGGGCACAGCTAGTCATTATATAACTCCGTTATTTTCTTGTTCGGCCATCGAAATATGTGTAATAGTAGTTTATGCAACTGTCATATAATGACACTCGTTACTATTATGAAACTCGCTGCGCTCGTTTCATAAACTCACACTCGTGTTTTAGTACCCGTGATAAATGCAGTTGCATACACTACTTTATCTTCACTATTTAATGCAATTAATCAAACAAAATTTTAAAAACAAAACACATTGCGAAACATTAAATTCACGCGTACGTGTATTGTCACAGTGAACTTGCCGCCATTAAAATCTAACCAATGAGAGCGCAGCTGCGCGCGCAGGGCCGCAGGGCGCGCGCCGCGCAGTGCGCGATGTTATAATGAGATTTTACGATATCGATGTGGATATTATAACATCATGTGCAATTGCTTAAATTGAGTGTTTTAGTTGTCTGCGCTATAACAGTAGTAATTATAAGTCAAGTATTGGAAACATAAGTAGAATGTTACAACATTAGTGTAGATAAAAGTTATTATAACTTTGAAGAATTAAATATACATATTAAGTTAAAAGTTTAATGTGTATACATATTGATGTAGCGACTGTATATGGTATGGTTTAATTTGATTATGGTTTCTATGTATATTGTCAAATTGTGGTTTGTAGATTAGATATCGTAATTTAAATTTATGATAACGGTTCTGTTAGTTAAGTAACTTTAAAAGGAGATGTGAATTAATTTTTAAGCTATTGCATTGCATAGCTTCTATCGCGGGCCTTGAGCGCGGGGACCGAATCCAGAAATTCCGTAATGAAAAAACCTCACGTGAAAAAACCTCACGCTCCCCACTAACGCCATCTAGTGATACAAAAAATAACTATGCAATAGCTTTACCGCGGCAGTCCCCGAGTGCCACACGTCTTTTTTTTAAACAAGGCGTTTTAATGTGAATAATATTTTTTTAGTAGGTAGCCAGCGAGTATTTATTTTTTAAATACAAGTGATTTTGTGTTTTAATATTTATTTAGTACCTACGCCCACATCACGAAAATCACCACATCAATTAGACATTGATGTAAGATGTTATTGATCAATATGCTATAAGATTAGTAAATAGTTCTTCAATTCGACCTTAGTGAAGTAGCTACTTCACTTATTGCAATAACTAGCAGTGTCCCTCTATTTCAGCCAACATTGTAGTAGGTAGTTATAAGTATTGGTTAGGTTATGAACGCAGCTTTGTAAAATGTCAAAGCGTTAACAAGTAAGGAATACACGTACATAGTTAGCTCAAAACCTCGTGAAAAATTCTCATGCTTTTAAAAGCGCAAGAAGTTTTATATCAATACAAGTAGCGCCCCGCGGTTTTACCCGTATTGTACCCGTTCCCGTGGTAATTTCAGGATAAAAAACAGCCCATAACCTCCCCGTTGAATGTGGCTATCCATTACAAAAAGAATTATTCAAATCGGATAGGTAGTTCTTGAGATTATAGCGTTCTAACAAAAAAAATAGAATATAAAAACTAAATATGAAAATTTAAATATGTTGTTATAAAAAGGTCATTTAAGAAAAAAAATTGTCATTCTTTGTTAGCGACATTAGAAGGTATATTTTACCAATTAGAAGGTATATTTATTCACTAGTTGCATTTTATTGCCTAATTGTATAAGTACTTCGGAACCTCGATGGAGTGATTAGTGATTACGTTCGTCGCCCGTCAATAACGTGACATTCGAAAATACAAAGAAAGACAAATAAATAGCAATTTATTGAAGCATTCACCGCTTTCTGCGCTGATAACTGTATCTTTAACACATTTGAATTTCATTCTTATAGCCATGTTTTTAAGATTTCAATTACTGTTATGATGTTTAGAAGAAACTTGAAATAATTAAAGGGCTATTTGACGAAAGATGAATCCGAAATGCGTATTTAATTGCATTCGCATCTTTCAATAAAGTTGTCTCGCGTTTACTTTTAAGTTATTAACTTTTTCTTTGCAATTACAAAACGTGATTTGGGAAATTACAATCGTGTTATTCGTATAGTTGTTTTTGTGTCATTTTTACCACCTTTAGGAAAATGTTAAACTAACATATTTAATTTTTATGTATTACTGAACTTATTTTGATAATGTTAGGTTAAAATTTTACTAGGATTTTGGAAAGCATCTAATTAAATTAAGATGCATGATTTTTAGGCAATATAAATTTATTATAAAGGGTTATTTTGGTTAAAAAAACATTAATGAAGGCAATATAAATTTATTATAAAGGGTTATTTTGGTTAAAAAAACATTAATGATCTAACAAATTGTTTATTCGAGTTACAACAAACAATAAATTACTAAAAACTAGGCCAATCAAGTTAACAAATTAAATTCAGACCAGACTCCTTCAAAATTGACTTTTTTGGGATACCATATAGTTTTTACTGTGAATTACGTACATTAATTTAAAAAGTTTTAATAAAAAAAAAAATTGTATGTTTGTTTATTTTGAGTGCTTTTTCTAATAATCTATTAGTGAAGATTTTATCGCTAGCTCTGTTATGTATATAGCACCCTTTATAAATATAAAGTGTCAATTAAATCAAGATATTGTTTAAGTAGATGTGTTTCAAAATATTTGCACGTAAGTAAAATATCTTTTCAAGCATAGCTCGCACTTAGTGTAATGAATTCTTACAACCTTTTGCTTTCTTAGCAAATAATTCCTAAACTTTAACCAAAGTACATTTTTAAGGTCACAATTAAACATCAATGGCATAATATGACACCAACTTGACATTTCAACACGTCAACTGTCACGTTGGGATAGATGTCGACACATGATAATTAGAGTGTGACACCGTAATTAAAGCAACTGATAATTATGCAAAATACAACTGCGCGAATTACGCATAAAATTAACGATAGTTAACGAAGAAAAAAACAGGCCAAATTAACCAATGTTTGTACTTACGGTATGGCACAAGCAACAACGATAGTGGTTTCTTAGGTCTAACATAACATTACGCATATTGGATCAAACTACGTTTACGCATACGTATCGCTTACACTTCCAAACTGACATTAAATGTCACAAATAATTTTAATCAGATATTTCGACACTTTTTCAATGAGTATGTCAGAAAATTGAAAATTCAACGTATACAACGTAGGTATGCAACGAATTTTATCATTGAATTTTTATGAATGCTTATTTTTATTCCTTAACATTTTTAAAGAATTTCTCCATCAATCACGAAAGCTTAAAATTACTACAGTGTAAACTGTATCGGTACAATTAAAGCGAAGTATACCCGTAAAAGTAGTTTCATTCAATAAAAAAAACAAGGATTTGAACTTAGGTTCAACTAAAAATATAAGAATTAAATTCTAACAATTTTGAGCATTACAGCAAACAACGTAATACTTTAACTTCAATGAGAATTTACAAAAATATTCTTCTTTAAGCACCTTGGTGTAACAAAAATACGTGTGTATTTTATACCTAAACTTTATTTTAGTACCAAAATACATATATATTTAAAAAAGGTGTTTTTTCTAAATTGTGTTTAAGTTTAAAATATAAACATAATTTTAATGAACTTCTTATTTTTTAGACATATTTCGGATTCTAATTAATTGAGGTGTATTGAAACTCAACATACATGACATAAATATAAAATATGTCAGAAAAGGATTTTTTTTGTTCCATCTTTAAAATGTAAAATACTTTAAATACACAAATACAAATAAATACATATTATTAAATACTTTCTTTAGAGATACTTGGTATTAGGCTATGATAGTGATCTAAAAATGACACACGAATCGATTATCTTTTAATAAGAAAATACATTAGAAAATGTGATATATGTCATAAAAAATATTTTCAGAGAAAAAACATTTATATGACTAGTTTAAAGATCTGGAAAAGGAACGATTGGATATGGCAAACTTGAAAGATCATCTTTTCTGTCAAATTCTTGAAGGGGACGAGAACAAAGATGAATATAAGGACTAATTCAGCAGTTTGTGACAATTATACAAAATAATCTTAAAAAATCTAAATGTTAAACAACCTTACGTTATTTACAATCACAGACTAATATTTTGAAATACGAACTTAAAATGTCATTTGAATGACATTTGCGCTGTCAATTTGACATTTGACAGTAAACGTCACCAATGACTTTTAAACTATCGACCTTGCAAAATTAAAACTACTAAGGAAATGCTATTTACATAATGTTAAATACAAAAATATTTTACACGCACATTGTGTAAGCTGTGGGAGACAAAAAAATTAAGTACATAATATTGTCAAGTGATTCGCATTACAATATGAGACTCATCATTAAAAATTACAAGGTAATATTCTTTTAAAAAGTAAATACAGTGTAAAGAACATTATTTAAGAATAATAGCTAATTGAACAACCATAAATTCCTTAATAAAAATCCAATTCGTGATTTTATCCACATACCCTTCATTACATTTGCTTTCAGATCATGTCATTTATACACGAGAGATGTCACTTGATGTATATGACAGATGTGAACTTTGACAGCTGTCACTCTATAACGATACTTACAGATTTAGCTCATGCGTAGTCCTGCCGAGAGCCTCTAGATTGCTGTGGTGTGAATCGATCCTATTCATATTGGCCTTGATTTCTTCCCTCTGTATTTTTGACAGTGGACTGGCAGGCGTCAATGTTTCTGTGGAGGCGCTACTCTCATTTTCTAAATTAAGCCGTTCCGCGTTTAAGAAGTTGTCGTGGGAGCCGTTGGTGTGCGGTTCTTGGTTTTCAGGGTAGGTCAGGTCGAAGTTGGATACGGATAATACATTGTCTGAGTATTCTAGGCCGGATGCTAGTGATTTCGATGTTGTCATACCTTCAGGGTCTAAAACAAGAAATGCATATTTTGGTATCTTATTTTGTTATGGTTTTCTTTCTGCCCTACAGAAAAGCAAACCTTGGGAAATTACTTGTCAATAAAGAAGAGTTAAGCTCGCCAATACTGTATATCTCCTATCTTTTATCTAATTTCTTTACTAGAAAGGGAGAGAGAGAAAGAGATGTTTTTAAGGAAGATAAAATAGTCACAAAGCGTTTGTCCTGGCAGATGTCATCAAGATTGATGCATCGTGCATCTTGACAATAACAACGTAAACGACAAAGTCCTCTAGATAACAATTACAACCACCGGTACCGACAATTTATAGAGCCCTCCGAGGCACCATGGACTCGGAGATACTGTAAATGTAACCTTAGTAATACAATAAAAATTACCATAGAGACTCCTATAACTGTAAGAATAGATAAATCTTACCTTTAGTGTACTCGTGTTCGTTCCTGTCCTTCTGCTCGACGCGGTCATCCTTGTGGTCCTTCGGCAGCGAGGAGGCTCGCGCGCCGCTCAGCATGCCTAGCACCCTGTACAATCACCTCATTAACACTCAGTTTTGACCGTAAAAAACCTCTTTTGAACGGTCCACCCACTCGGAAGAATATCAGCAGAGAATGGGCAAGAAACTCAAAGTACGATGGGTGTAAATGTTGTAAATAAATATAAATGATAATGTCTTAATACAAATGTTTATTTACCTCTTTTCTTTTCATCCCTTTGGTGTGCAAACATAATACAAATCGAATTTAATTGCATTCTATTACAATAAAAAAGGTGTGTTGCAATCCACTAAAAGTGTCTTTCCACTAATGCCGAGCTAAGCAAGTTCGAGTAGGCTTGTGGCCAACCCCGATATATAACACCTAGAAGCCTTCGAAATGTTCTCACTATTGAAATAATCGGGACCGACACTTGTACGTGCACTCCGATGCACGGTAGCGCTCAAAAGCAATGAGTTAACATCACGAGCGCCGCAGAGCTCAATTGCCAATGCTCGGTTGTTGCTCGATTGGTCATTTGGTCACATCAAACAACAATGTAGACAACATGACGCTGTATTAAACGTATTAAACTGAATCTAGCTGACCACAAACATTAATGGGTAATATTTTTTAGCAAATAATGGAAGCAATATTATAATATAATAATATGATGGTCACCGCGAGTTGCCCAAGTCCCCGAAAGGCGGCGGGTGCGGGGGCGGCGCGGCCGCGGCCGCGCCCGGCGCCGCCCAGCCCTCCGATATCAACACGGCGCCGATGTCCAGCTCACCCTCTGTGAAAATACAAATAATTGTATTTTGGAGCAAAACAAACGGTTGTATTTCTTGTTAATCATTTATTTCCACTTTAATTGTCATTCATTGCATTCCCCGTAAATCGTCGTACCGCCATATTCTTTCTCTCACTCATTCACACCCTGTCATACTCTTCCGTTCCATTCATAAGTAAATAATTCCGGCTCATATCAATCTTCTCATATAATTATTAATGTTTGTAATAGAGTTCGCATAACCAGCAGATACACAAGGTATGTTTTCAGAGAGCGGCTTACTTGCAGCTAAAAACACTGACGGCAAAATGAGTCTACCGCAATTATCGTTCGCTGCGACTTAAATGCTTACTATCTTAGTCGGCAAGCGAAACGTCGCGAACTGCGTACAGTACGTTGTATGGGCACTCCATTTTTATAGGAAGGCGGAATAAAGGCAAACTGTTTGTCTAATCAAGATGTGGCTTTAGATTAGAAGGTCGAAGGTCGATTGACATTATATTGTGACAGGCAGCTGTCAATTACCTTCAGTGACGTCGAACAGCTTGATGCCGGGTATCTCCTTCTCCTTCTCTCCGTCGGTCGGTATCTTCTTGTAGGTGCATGTCCGGGAGACGAGAGGCTTCCAGCGAGCCACCTGAATTAAAATGTACTGAGTATCTAAAGTATTTTCACTGTACTGAAATTTTCAGTAAGATGAAAGGCTTTTTAGTTCTGCCTCATAATATTACTGCGAAAGTTTTCTTCGTGGCTTTCAAAATGTATGGGAGCGTTCCCACTAAACCTGAAAAATTATCGGCAGCGCAATCTGCATAATTTTCACACTGGTATCTTCTTTTCCCGAAATCGTGGATAAAAATAACAACTAAATAATAAGAACGCAAGCGTGTTGGTAAGCTGGTGTAACCTGTGTAAGCTCTTCGAACCGCTCGACGGCGGGCGCGGGCCACTTGTCCCAGCGCGGCGCGGCGCCCTCGGGCTCCGCCCCCGCCGGCCGGACGCCCGCCAGGAAACATTCCATAGCCTGGAACGTTACATTTGCTATACAATATACGCATAAAACATATCGCAGGAATCAGCTTTAGGGAACATAATATCCAAGAAAATAAAAAAAATAAAAAAATACATGTATGTACTATGCACAGGGTGTATATTTCAAGTGGGCGTGGACTCCATTAGAAACTTTATAATAAACAAAAGAACTACATAGCGAAAAATAGTCTATGTAGTCTTCTAGGTTTGAATGGAAACTAGATACAATATTGTAATTTTCTTAATTAATATTCTTAGGTAGTAATTTAATCCGATTATTCAAAAAAAGACACTGATTATGTCTTCATTTTAAAAAAAATTAATTTTTAATTTAAAAAAAAAACATCACATCTATAGAATAATTCATATAATCCTTCCTTATATTCTTGTAATATTTTATCTTTATCTAAAGAGAATGCATAATTTGAAGTAAACTGACCTGGAACCTAAGTCTAAGCAGATCTCCTCTCAACTCGCACAACTCGTGCGTCGCTACGTACTCGCTGTCACCGTAGTCCAGATAGAATACATCTGCTACCTGGAATATACGTAACGTCAAGAAAACAACTTCTTTAAGGATTGACTTTCAATTCAATACGAACGAATTAATTCAATCGGAATCTGGCATAAGAAGAGTTATCTCTTTCTTATCTTATTCTATTACTCTGTCTTCACTAGAATTAAATCAAGACACCTTCGATCGGAGATTTCTTAAATGCTTTTCGTTCAGAAAGCTTGGCGTAGTTTGACTAAGCAATGTTAACTCATTGATAATTGTTAGGCAACATGCAGCTCGGCCATTATGGGCCAATGGGAGGCCGATAGTGACATTTCTATTTCAGACGTAAACCTTAAGGCGGTCTAAAAACTTCGACTTATTAACTAAAAATAACATCTAAGAAAAAGAGTGTGACCTGTTGTGCCTCGCCTCGGTGGTCTAGTGGTATGTGCACTCGCCTGCCAAGACTGAGGTCCCGGGTTCAATTCTCGGGTAGAGGCATGTTTCCTACATTTCAAACATAGCTCGGGTTTGAGATCACCAACCCGTATTAGGCAAGCATGATGATAACGCCTAATCCTCCTCACTGTACTGATGTCTTCGGTCTTTGACCTTTGGCCTTTGACCAGCAGTGGGACATTACAGGCTAATTTCTAATTTACTTTACCTTTTGCGTGGCGTCGAACTCATTTGGCCTAATGTCGTGTACACGCGCACGGTACCAGCGCCCGTCGTGCCGGAACACCGCCGCCACTATCTGACCGATGTGCACCGAGCTTAACTGGAATATAATAGTAGTTTATGCAACTGTCATATAAGGAAGGGTATTAAAACACGAGTGTGAGTTTATGAAACGAGCGCAGCGAGTTTCATAATAGTAACGAGTGTTTTAATACCCGTGTTATATGCAGTTGCATACACTACTTTATCTTCACTAATGCAATTAATCAAACAACAAGAGTAAAAGCTGACAATAGTTTTTCACGCGTACGTGTATTGTCACAGTGAACTTGCCGCCATTAAAATCTAACCAATGAGAGCGCAGTTGCGCGTAGGGCCAATCAGGAGCGAGCGAGATCTTACCAAAGAGTTTTGTGTATGTAAGTTTAGTAGTTTCGACGAAGTTTTCACGTATAACCCAACTGTTTTCAAAAGCCAGCCTAATATCAAAATTTTATACAACTAGTATGAGGATTTTGACATAAGGCTCGCCAGGTTAATTGGTCGCGTTATAATGATGTTATAATGAGATTTTACGATATCGATGTGGATATTATAACATCATGTGCAATTGCTTAAATTGAGTGTTTTAGTTGTCTGCGCTATAACAGTAGTAATTATAAGTCAAGTATTGGAAACATAAGTAGAATGTTACAACATTAGTGTAGATAAAGTATAATATCAACGATCAATTCTTCCCACATCATAGTTTCATATTAAAACCTTCGAGATTTTAATCTCTTTTTATGAGATTTGTTTTTCTATGAGAACTGAGAATTTTCTCGCCCACCATTATACTTTCACCAGTGTACTCTTTTCCGTGGAAATTATAGATGAAAGTAACCTATAAACTTCCTATAGTAAAGTGTAAATGACAGTTATATGCAAACATATTATTATAATCCAACAGTCCCAGAGATTAGCGCGTACAATAAAAAATTGGTGGGACCGCGCCACACAGTCAGGGAAATAATTTCCCCTTATGATATTAGTTAAATCTTATCTACTAATAAGTATTCCAATCCTACTAATATTGCGAAAGTTTGTGAGCATGTATGTACGTTTGTTACTCTTTCCCACAAAAACTACTGAACGGATTTGGATGAAACTTTACAGTAATGTAGGTTATACATCAGAATAACACATGGGATACATTTTATCCCAAAATTCCGGCGGGAAGGGTACAACGCGGGTAACATCGCGGGGCTTGGCTTGTAAATAATATATACTCACGGTATGTTGCTCCCTGTTCCCCCTATCTCCATAAAACTCCGTCATCTCCTGCACCAGCTCATCAAGCTGCGTGACCTGCGCGCCCACAAACTGCACCCAGAACCGGGACGGGGACGACACGGCGGAGACGTACACCTCGATCGACGGCGCGGACGATTCTGTGGGGGAGCGGTATTGGTTTGATTAGAAGTAATGTATGCGTTTGGGAATCAATGTGTTAGTTTTTGCATGTCAATGTGCTAAAGGGGCAAAAAGGGCAAAACGGACATTTAAAAATTATATAACCCCCCTGTTTTTTTATTGAATCATTCTTTAGTGAAACAGTTTCAATTAAAAAACTAATTAAAATATGTCCATTAGGTCGATTACGGAAATAGTAAGGTTGAATTCATAAATTTTGGGATGGTATGAGGTCAATTTGGTTTGAAAGGTCAACTCATCAAGGTACATGGAGCTTTTGATAATGTGTCTGTTTGTCTGTCACAATGACAAATCATCAAGGTAGCTTTTGACAGGTGTCTGTTTGTCTGTCACAATACACATTTGGTCCCAGAATACTAACTACTTTTCGTCTTCCAAACCCATAAAACACAGAGCAAACTCACACCTATTACCACAAAAATCACACACCCCGTGGAACCTCCCTACACCATCCCCAAAAGACAACTTAAACAAAATATAAAAAGGACAACACAGACAAACAACATAGAAATTAATCTATAGACAAAAGTGTCAGTCAGATCTATTTTGTATTTGACTTGACATTATCAAATTAATACAAAAAAGTTGATATTTTTTAGTTGTATAGTTTTTTTAGAATCAGTGATTTGCTGAGTATTAATCAAATACAAAATACATCCTTAGGGGACAAACACAAAAGGTAATAATGTAATTAAAACGTTCGAATTTAAGTCCAACAGTCTTACAAATAAAAATTAAAATAAAGTGACAAATTCTACATAAATTGTTAGTTATTTTTAGTTTATTTGTAAGTCTGTAAATCTACCAAAGGGTGTGAATTATTAAAAACCAACATACTAAATACTGAGGTAATAAATTCAGCTGAAAAATACTGCAAATACAATTAAAAATATGAATAAAATCTGACCAATACTACCATAATAAGAAAATTAAAGCATTTAATATTGTATGGCGCAAAATCTGCCAATTGGCTTATCATAGCTAAGCTAAGGTAAATATTGCTTAGCTAAATACATAGTAAAAAAAAATTAACCTTGACAAATCTATTTCAATGTGTTTTATCTAAATTTTTACTTATGGTGATTCGTACAAAATACTGGCGAGGCATATAGCGAGGTGAGGCGATGCTGAGATCCAACCACGTATAATAAAATTATGTAATAATACCTTGTAAGTGAGTTATGGACTCAACAGTACTTGTTCATTTGGAACTTCAATATCTGTCTAATTAAACATAAATTATATACAACAATGTGTAGAAATATTTCATTTTGTGGAAAGATATAATCTATACTAAGATTATAAAGAGGTAAAATTTGTAAGTTTGTTTGTTTGTTTGTTGAATAATTCTTTTTGTGATAGATAGCCACATTCAACGGGAAGGCTATTTTCATCCCGAAATTCCCATGGGAACGGGCACAACGCGGGTAAACCGCGGGGCGATGATAGTCGATTATAAAATTATGGATTATGTTTCTATTATAAGTGAATAGTTTGTAATGATGTTTATTGTTCGTTCACATTCAAGGGTGGACGAATATGGATGAAACTTGTTTAAAATACGTCTGACTTATTTAAGTAAACAACAGTAAGGGCTTTGCCCTGATGCAGTCCATAGATCTTAAAGATCTTTTATCTTAGTATGTAATAGTTGGCTATGGAGTTCATATAGAAAACTCCATTGAAATTAGTTCTCTAGTTCAAAAGAAAGCGATTGGTTAACACTATACCAAGTAGCTGTATAGTATTATAGTATGTATAGTATAGTAGGAGTCACTAAGGGAACGTTTTAAATCCAGTCGAATCCTTACCGTTCCTTCGTTATATATATTTGAAAATATAATGTATGCCCGCCGAAACTTGAGTAACCTTAAGGTGCGCGGAGATCACCACAGTTTTAATACGCGAAATAGAAATAAGCTTGCTGTTGTTAAGTCCAGGTTAGCGCGAACCGGGAAGTCTTTCATTGGTAGATGTATTCAATTTTATAATAAAATTCCCAAGGAGGTAACTGGGCTTAGTGAAGGTAAATTCAAATCGTACGTTAAGAGGGCCCTTCCCGGGCCGTCAATCTCCAACGCGAACATTATTGAAAAGCTTGTTGTTTCAACTAGCGCAATGTTAGAAAAAGAGGCACTGCGAAAAGAGTGAGCAAGTGCCTGAGCGCTCGTTTGGCATTCGATAACTTTCGTCGCTCACTCGGGGCGGCCGGCCGATGACGTTACGTACGATGCCATTCATAAGGCGACGATTACACGTAAAGTATTTACTGTGATCCGTCAATACAGTATTTATTGATGGATTTCAGTATTTACTGATGGATTAATACACCGGCCTACACGTACAGTATTTATTACGTCAGTATTGTGTCCGGTCTCCCGCTGTTTACACGTCTAAAATGGCCACAGAGCTGAAAATTAAAGGTTGCGTGGCTATTATTTTAGCACTTAGTTTAAATAAAAAGTCCAAGCGAAAGCGATGGGCAAAAAGGGAAAGGTACACACATTTGAATTAAATGGCAGAAATTAAATTACATGGTGAAATGGATGATTACGAGAATTATTTTCGAATGCCTGAACCCTGCTTTGAAGAACTTCTGACAATAGTAACACCTTTTTAAATCATAATCCGACGGATCATCATTACAGAATCAAGAAATCTAGAAATCCATCAATAAATACTGACATCCATCAATACTTAGGTTACACGTTCAGTAAATACCACGATACGTCATTATTTACTGATGGATCACAGTAAATACTTTACGTGTAATCGTCGCCTAATAATATCACAGTAAATCTAGATATCGTATAAGTCGCTATTTTTGTCTGTTTGTTTGTCTGTTTGTCTGTATGCTTAAATCTTTAAAATTATGCAACGGATTTTGATGCGGTTTTTTGTAATAGGTAGAGTGATACAAGAGGAAGGTTTTTATGTAAAAAATTCCCGAAATTCCCACGGGAACGGGCACAACGCGGGTAAAACCACGGGGCGCTGCTAGTGATACATAAAAACAATGTTCAACATAATCAAACTTTGATTATGTCGAACATTGCGTTGCATTGCTCATTGCTCATTATTGCGTACAAATAAGTTCGCGAAAGCATACGTGTGGGACACTATGGAAATATATAAAAATCAATGCCACTTTTCGTTGTAATTTTATAACTCAGGAACGGGCTGACCCATCCAAACTAAATATTTACGCTTTGTTCGGTCTATTTAGTAGATGGTCTATGTGAAGTTTGCACAAAATCGGTCGAGCGGTTCTTAAATTCCCCCGGGAACGGGCACAACGCGGGTAAAACCACGGAGCGCAGCTAGTAAAATATATATCGTAGGCACAATACAAAGAACGAAGAAAGTTCTATACGAAGCGAGCGAGCGACCGAACTAGCGAGCTAGCGAGCGAGTGCGCCATTCATAGATAGACTCGCCCCCCGCATACCTCTTTCCGTCACTTGACAACAAGCAAGGGAGACCGCGATAACGTTGAACAAAATATAGTGTGCGGAATCTTCATAAAACATGTTCCAGGATATACGTGTTTTTAAAAAAACCTTGCATGTTTGTAAAATAAATGATTGTTATTTAAAATCTCCATTATATTTACGAGGTTTCTATCATAATATTTTCTTTAATTTTACAATTTATAAGTACAATATGACCGCCCAAAGTTTAGGTAAAATTTGTGCAAAAAGCCGGTTTTCGGAGGCTTATACTGAATTTGTTTCTAAAAATTTAGATTTTCTGTTACGATAGAAACCTAGATATAGTGCATAAGATACTTATTAGCTAAAAAGTTTCAAAGAAAGATCTATAACAACGCCGTAATCACGTAACAGCGTTTGTATGAAAAGTAAGACGGGTTGGCCGCTCTTAAAGACGTTTTATTGACTAAAGCATACTATAGCGTTACTGATTACATTGAGGACAAATATGTCTGGAGTCAAATTCCTGCACCAGCAACACAACCTGATTTTGACATGTAATCTTACTTATAAGTATTAAATTGTATTATACCTTGATTTAAAAAAATAACCAGCAGAGTTTCTTGCCCATTCTTCTCTGCTGATGTTCTTCCGAATGGGTGGTACGTTCAAAAGAGCCTCTATGGGGCCAAAACTGAATAAAAAAATATTTGACTTTGACTTTGACTTTGACTTAGGCATTTGCCCTCCCTTAGGATCTTTAGACCTTATAAGGGTCTAACTAACTTTCTAATCACCTACACAGGAGGCTCTAAATCAATATTTTTTATGTTCCAAATAAACAAGCAAAGTGGTATAAAACAAAACATGCCGTTATGAAATCTTACCAGGGCGTTTATACTTGGCATGCGGGCGGTCACCTGATTGGTCGGCGGGCGCGGGGGCGGCGGCGGCGGCGGGGGCGGGTGAGGCCAGGCGCGGGGACTTCGACTGCTCGATCTCACGACGGCACTTCTCACGGGCCACCTGTGGGAGACGGTGGCATGAATATGGTGTCAAATGTGGCTGTGAGATGATGATGTTCATACATTCATTTCGGGTACGTTTTTGGCCATCCCTGGTGTCGGGAGATATTAGACCGCCCAAATGCCTCCAACGTGGTGTACCGATTGAAACAACGGAACCGACTACTTAACGCGCCCTACGAAGCATGGTGGCGCTCGAATAAAATTGCCACTATAGGCCTCCCATCCAAGTAGAAGCCGAGCTGCACGATGACGATGTTAATTTTTTATCTTCTGCTTACACACTATTCCCATGTCGAGAGAACTTTTCAAACATGGCTAGGGATCAATCCCGAGAAGTCAATCTCAAGATTGACTGACCCGCAGTAGGCTAGCGTGGTGATTACTCCTAATCCTTCTCACTGTACTGATATCTTCAGTGAGATGAGAGACCTTTGCCCAGCAGTGGGATATTACAGCGTAATACTTTACTACTTACACAGTTCTCGATAAGATCTCTGGCCTGTTTGATCTGCTCCGTGGAGCCGCGGATGGTGATGATTCTCTCTGAACTCTTGTCCGTGGACAACCCTTCTACCTTGACGCGCGCGCCGCTGCGGTGACTTATGTCGGTTATGTTCTCACCACCGGTACCTGAAAGGATGAAAAGGTTAAATCAATTATTGTTTATTGATGTTTTCAGTGAGAGGCCTTTACTACCCTTTAACAAGCAATGGGACATTACAGGCTTGTACTTAGTTCTATGTATATGGTAAGGATTGGAAATAGCATGTAAAGAATTGAGTATATTCCTCACCAATAATCCCGCTCACGCAAAAGTCGCAAAAGTCAACTAACTGATTTTGAAGGGACTTTCAATGGCATTATATGGAGTAAGTTGGCCTCATAATAAAAAAAATACACCCGGGCATCTTCACTCACGTTTAACTAGACCCAAAGGAATGCTCTCCTTTGGGTCTAATTGTATTATGGAATCTAACTAACTGATACTACAGTTTAGGCCCATCTCGTAGCCAGATTTGGTAGCTAGCTACGAAATGAGAAAAGTGTTTTCCCATCTTGTAGCTAGCTACTAAATGGGAACGATCTATTCGGTAGGTTAGGGTTTTTTTTTTACTGGTTAAAATCCTAAATCTTGGACTTTCGAATTCCTATTTCGTAGCCAGCTTCGAATCGGGATTATTTCTCCCATTTGGAAGCTAGCTACCAAATCTGGCTACGAGATGGGCCTAAACCGATACTACTACATATACAAATAAATACACGAATACTTTATAAGAATATAATATAATTGACACCCAGTCACTAGTGAGAACATGGGTAAACAAAATCCTCACCGATGATCCTGCCGCAAGCCCACTGCGGCACGGTCATGGCGTCCTCCCGCAGCTCGGGCTGCTGCCGGATGAACTCCAGCACCATGGTCTCGGCGAGCTGCGCCGCCTGGCTGCGCCCGCGCACGATGCACACGTCGTGCTCCGCCTCCGTCAGCTTCTTGAAGTTGATCAGGGCTCCGGACTTCCGTTCGATCTCTTTTATGTTAGAGCCGCTGCGCCCTGAAAAGGATTTTTTTTGGTTATGAGAAGTTTTGAGAGTTTTTCTGGTTTTATGTGGTTAACTGCGGTTTTACCCGTGTTATACCAGTTCCCGCGGGAATTTGGGAGACAAGTAACCAAAGTCTCTTCTCAATCTATCTCTATATCATCAAAATTGGTTCAGTAGTATAGGCGTGAAAGCGTAACAGACAGTCAGACCGAACTACTGTAGCATCTATACTAATATAAAAAGCTGAAGAGTTTGTTTTGTTTGTTTGTTTGTTTGTTTGTTTGTTTAAACGCGCTAATCTCAGAAACTACTGAACCGATTTGAATAATTCTTTCACTGTTAGATAGTCTATTTATCGAGGAAGGCTATAGGCTACATTTTATCCCGAAATTCCCACGGGAACGGGCACAACGCGGGTAAAACCGCGGGGCGCTGCTAGTTCATAATATAGTAGATCAGCGGCGCGCCGCGGTTTAACTTTCGGTCATAGCCTATAACCGTTACATTAAATGTGGTTCTCAAATACAAAAATAATTGCTATAATTGGAACTACTGCACGGGTAGCATGAACACTGGTAGACATATATCTCTATAGGGTTAAAACTTTTGTCTTGTCTACGGGTTATGGCGCGGTTGCGAGCACATAATGACAGGAAGCGAAAATCTCTACTGTATACAAAACTTTCGCTACGGAAGACATAGAAATATTGCCCTTTACAAATATATTATATTTTTAACATGGTCACACATGATTACCGATAAATTTGTTGAAGCACAACACCGTCACAACACTATTTCATTCATTCGCCATTCATTCATTTCAGTGCGTTTTTGTCTGTGGTTATTGTTTCTTGTTTTCGTTTTTGTTACAAAAATATTGTATTTTGTAAGTTTAAAATGTCTTGTACGAAAAAGACAAGCTTTGTATGCACCTTGGAGGGTAGCCTACATATTTGTATACTTTGAAATGTCAAAGTCAAATTAGTCTCTGACGTAGACATAATATGGTCGTCATGCTCAAGGGCGTAGACATTTGTATACAAATGACGTACGCGACAAGACAAATCTATGTCGCGGTAGCTACTGTAGACAAAATCGCGATGACGTCAAACTTGCGCCATAGATGGTAGACATATTTGTATGTCTACTTGTCATGCTACCCGTGCTGGTCCTATAGCACGTCTAAACAAACAAAACGGTTAAAGTTTAAAGGTGTACAAATTTACATAATATGAATATCAGAGAATTAAACTATTACAAAATATAAGAAGTAGACAATGTAATAACTTAAATAAGTATGCCAACAATAGGATCTTATTTCACTTTGTTAAATTTTTCAATTCACCCCAAGGTGAAACTCGCTATTTGACTAACATGCTACTTTGTACTTCAATGTCAAAACAGAACAACTCACATGTTTTGTGTAAGTCAATATGTGTGACCGATATTAAGTTTCAGAAGTTTTAAAATATTTGAATAGTTTGGTCAACAATTACACCAACTATTCAGATGTCAAAAGCATATATGAATATACGGTCGAATTGAGCAACCTTCTCCTTTTTTGAAGGCGGTTAAGATGTATAATATTGATGATAGCAATGAAACTATTCAATTCCTTAAATTCTTTCAATCATATCACGAACTAGCAGTGCCCCACAGTGTTACCCGCGTTGTGCCCGTCCTTCCGCCCGAACCTTCCCGTTGAATGTGGCTTTCCATTACAAAAATAATTCTTCAAAGCAGATTGGTAGATTCTGGGATTAGTGATAGAAACTATTATTAGCGACAACCCATGTTAGATTGCCAGTTGCCTCTACTAGTGTTATGTAACTCATTTACACAAATAACACCTAAATTACCAGTTCATTAGGTTTATAATATTACATTAGTTTGTGTAAAAACACTCCACTCAAGCACCAATGACATCATGATCCAAGGTACTCATAGGCTCTTGTTACATCATGCCATAAACCACAAATAACATCATAAACTAATCAAGATAATAAGTTAACTATTATACCTAGATCATTAGTTTATTTTAACCACATGCAGATGGAAATATCCATATTCCGTAAAGGTCCTGTTTAATTTATAAACTTGGTATCAATAAATTGTTTGATAAACCTCCTAAAGCACTTTATAGGCTTACTAGCAGCTGTGGTAATACCCATATTGTGCCCATTCCCATAGGAATTATTGATTTACTTATTTAGTGGACAGACTGAATATCAGTGCTGTGTGGCTCCAGCGGCTCAGCGGACACTGAGTCTGCTCCACTGCAGCGTAAATTGTTTTGTTTTGTATTTTTGTAAATTGTATATTTTTAATCCTAACTAATATTATAAATGTGAGAGTAACTCTGTCTGTCTGTCTGTTACGCTTTCACACCAAAACTACCGAACTTATTTGAATTAAATTTGGTACACAGTCCAGAGCCTGAGAAAGGACGTAGGCTACGTTTTATCGCGAAATTCCTGCGGGAACGGGTACAACGCGGGCGAAACCGCGGGGCGCTGCTAGTGTGGAAATAAATGGTCTAAATGGTTTTAAAAATATAGTCCAGTAATCAGTTATATCTGTATAAAGTTTTTTTAATATACACTAGCAATTACTACTAAATAAAAATCACATGTTTAGCTAAATAGTAGTTGAAATCATTGAAATAAAGTTCAAAGGAGAAGTTATATAGAGTTGATAGAATAAACAATGATATCATCTAAATATCTTCTTGGCAGTGTTTTGACAGTAAATATACTATGCATGACTCAATGCAAATAAGTATCTATGGAACTAAGCAAATGAACTGAAATGGGGCATACAAATACAAACACAATGGTGTATAATCTTCATAGCATACAATATGATTAATGCCAGTACAATAGAACCAAACAATAGTCAGTGATTAAGGTTACTGATGTATATGAGCCCTACAAGAAGATATTTTATAGGGGATAAGGGCAGTTTTGATAGTTTTTATCAGCAGTTTGGTTTATAAGTTTCATTTCATACTGCAATGTGAGCAGAAAGATTCCATTAAGTAATTCCAGACTTCGATCTAGGCCCCAATCATGATAAAAGCACTGTTCTACTGGTTCATCACAACTAATACCACTGATTATTTTAATGAGTTTCTCAATTATCTTAAAAACTATTCCATGCACCAGTTTCACCAACAGACTGATTTACAAGGAAGGGTTTTAACTACTCTACAGCAAAAATTCCAACAGGGACATGTATAATATAAAAGCCTAAAACCTAAAACCTAAAACTTAGGCTTAATGTCTCTTCACAATAAACATAGATTCAGAAAAATGCAAATGGAATAAAAACTCACCAATCAAGGCTGGAACTATCCTCTTAGGGACTTTGATCTCAATGACATTGATCCGAGAAGTCTTGATGCCGTTTTCTTTCTTTTCATCTTCATCTTTCTTGAATACATAATACACAACAAATGCTGTCACAGAGACCAGAGACAAGCCGAGTACCACCGGCACTACAAGTTTAGCATTAGATGACATTTTCACTGAAAAATAAAAGAAAATAGGTGAAGAAGCAATTGTTATTAATATTTAAATAATATGTTTAGAACAATATTATAATTCAACACTGTATTTAATGAAGAATCCGAAAGCTATGGCTATAATTTTTTTTAATAGTAAATTAAGCTAATTTAATAGCTACAATAATAGTATCAAATAACCATCAAACTTTTACTTTAAAGTTTTGTAGATACCTAAAAAGCATCATTGGAAAATACAAAATAGGTACTCTCACGTAAATCTAATGTGAATTGAATTATATAGAAATTTAAGCGATGGCTTATTTCTAAATGTAATTTTAAATAGTTTTTGGCGGATTCGTAAACTATTATCTATTAGCAGGTATGACATAATAACGAGAACAGAATTACTTCACAAGTAATATGATACTTTGTCGAGATATGTAACAATTTGTATGTACCTTTTATTCAACTGCAAGACCACAAACCGCATAAATTTGCTGATAAACAGCCTGTTAATTTACTACACGTCTAGTTCACGTGCTCTCTTTATTTTCATCAAAACAATAACATAAAATAAATCTTGATGAATGAAAATTACGAGAGCACAAGTTTCGTTTCGTTCGAAAATGATTGTTTTGTTTGACAGTGGTGAGTGGTTTGACATTCGATTTGTTATTTTGACATTTGATGCTAGATAAATGACATTGATAGATAGAAATAATATGACGGTAAAATCCGATTTTCCTTTTCTCTTTTTTCAATTTCACAGATTTTATAATACCTGCCTTGGGCGGGATTTTTAAACATTTTAGCCAATATTGTGATGATAGGTAAAGCCCCTCCCAGACGGGCCATACTTTTGATGAAATATGTGGCCACAAAATTGCCGACTATATCCCGGCAATACTAAAAACATTTTAATGCAGCATATGGCTGGAAAATGTTTATCTCGGCAATATTTCTGATGCAGTATATGGCTCAATATTTTGTCTTTACATGGGCCACATAAAGATGTAGTGAATACTCCTTTCCTATCGGCAAAACTCGGAACAACGATAACACCCGAATGGTGCCGATGTGTCTATGAATTACTGTATTAATCATGGAATTAGTAAGTACTACCGTACAACTTACTAATTCCATGGTATTATTAAATTACGTGTAGGTCATGGAATTAGTAAGTACTACCGGTAGTACTTACTAATTCCATGGTGTAGGTATCAAATAAATCGCATACTTTATTTATCAATGTCAAATGTCAAACTACCCGTTTGACGATGTTTCCATGGGTACTGACTGAGTGCGAGTGAAGTAGTAAGACAAAAACGAACATTTCCGAGAAAAAACGAATCGCGGCAAACTTTACGTAGCATGAAAAAGGGACGCACTTATGCCGTAAAGCGAGACAACAATAAAAGTGGCTGAGAAATATTGCAGTATTTTCGATTGCGAAGCGAACTCTCCGGCCATATTGCCGAGACCCTAAACATTCATCGGCCATACTAAAAATATGTGACAACATATCCGGGATATGCTAAAAATATTGCAAAGTGTTGCAGAGTCTGGCCGTAAATGATGGCTGATGATGCCGGCCACACTATTGCAGCCACACATTTTCGTGAAAATATGGCCCGTCTAGGAGCCCCTTAAGGCATTGTTTCATTATCTTATCACTTATTTTTTCAAAATAAACAGATCAAAATTATCTATGGTTAATTGAATTTGAATCCTTTTTGTATATTTTTCTCTAATTTACTCTTTGATTTGAATAAAACATAATAAATAATTTATTGTGAATTATACTTACTCTTTGAATTAAAACTAAAAAACTACATTATAACACGAATAAAACGTAGTGATTATTTCCTCTATGAACTACACATTGAACTATTTTCGTAATACATTTTAAAATAATATAGTTAATCATTATTTATATGCATTTATTTTCTTTGTGTCGCAAATAGCGACTTCAATCTTTGTGAATTTCTTAAACTTTTCTAGTACTTTATGTAAGTAGGTATACAATTATGTTTTATATAATTAAGTAGGTATAAGCCTAGTTTATAGCTTCTGAAATTTACTCAATGATACCTACTGCTGGATTATAGGTATTACATTATTATTACATGCATGACTTAGGTATTATAAGTACTTATGATTAGTTTCCCAAATTCCTTTTTAAATTATTTTCAGATTGAATATCAATATAAAAACCTATAAACATGCCATGGGATATTACTGAGGGTAAGTTGTTTTCTTTTCCTAACTGTTTTGTTTTCGGCCTCCGACTCGATGGCGGAAAGAGCTGGACGATTTTAAAAAGGATTGGAAGGAGTTGGATATGGAAAGAAATAAATGAAAAGAATTAAGGGAGACCTTTGCCCAGCAGTGGGACAGCAAGGTTACGTAAAAAAAAACCTGTATGAAAAATAATTAGGGTTAAAACATTGTTTGAATCACAACAAAAAAGTATGCATCTAGCGCGGCCCAGATTTGTCCTTGGGCAAATTGGGAGGTACTAGCGTAGAGCCGCCTTCATTCAGAGGGAGGGTTGGTTGTGAACCTAGTAGGTACCCGCCTTTGTGTAGACAGATAGGCACGGAATAAATAGTATGTGAATTCAAACTGTATTTATTAACTAATTAGAGTAATTTAGAACTCCATTAAATATTTTCCTTATCAACATCGTTTTACCAACGCCAAGTAAACACTGAACTTCTCCACAGCTGCACTAATTCCACGGCAACAAGGCCACCTTTTCCATAACTTGTTTAGTACAATCTAGATGACACGACCTTCGCAATTTTTCGTGTCGTTCAGTTCATGTCGACAGAAAATATTCTTTCCTTAGAATACCACACTGTGGTGACAAGGTTTTAGGGATTTCAAGAAATTCCTATTGTGGGGAATATTAATTTATAGTTACTAATATAACAAGGCTGAAGAGTTTGTTTTTTAATATAATTTTTTGTTTGTTTGAAAGCCCTTATCTCAGAAACTATCAATCCAATTTGAATAAATATTTTTGTAATGGATATCCACATTAAATAGGAAGGTTATATGCTATTTTTATCATTTGAAATTCATGGGAATGGGCAGGAGCACCACGCGGGTAAAACCGCGGGGATCTACTAGTTATTAATGTATAAATATGAAAGACTGCAATAACTGAACTGAAGCCATTTCAAACTGTCTGCTAAAATATAGTTGTTGTTAAATATTAATGATTAGCATGCCTCACTACAATGTCCCAAAGTTTATTATACCCTGTATTGATATGCACCCTACTATTTCTGCGAGCGTGCGCCCAAATACCCCAATAAAGCGTAATGGTTGTTATTTGTCATATTTTTTTATTGTTTCAACAATCACGATACCTCCCAGTAGTCTCTAGTCAGTCACTAACAGCAAAAATAGTGATATTTATTTTGTTTGTTCTCCTATTGACAACTATGCAGCGTCCTTATGTGCGACGGTATTTACCGCCAAATAATATGCACGAAGCGTTTCATGGCGGTAATGTATACTAAATTTAATGTTATGGGATATTTTGCCTACTAATGGGCTATTAATTTAAGCAATCTGGTACGGCAGTCTTATTGGACAAAAACGGTGCAAAAGTGAAGTGAAAAGAATGTGGACAGTCTACAATATCATTGAAATAAAAAAAATAATCATTGTTTTTTTTTTAGATTTCGAATATGTCGTAACGAAGATTGACCCACCTCGCATATGTTTTGGTACTGGATTGGATCGTGACGTGTTACCCAGGAAGGGGCCTTCCTTGAGTCCCTTCATGCGCAGGTGTGGAGCTGAAATTCAGGCCGCTTTGGGTCCCGGGTCGTACAATTGTGAAAGAGACGCTTTCTATGATGTCACGCATAGGGTAAGTTGGCTATTAAGTACAGTAGTTACTTAGTTTAAATTCTCATAAAGACTCTATTTAGTTTAGGTAGCTAGTTATACTCCTGATAGATGAGCATGACCCTGGTATTTCATGATAGGAGATTAGCGACGTTGGACTGGTCCCTCATCGGTCACATAGCTTGAGCCGTATAGAGAAAATCGTACAGTTGGAACTGCTTATAGTACTCGTACTTTCTTAGGTCGGTAAATCTAATATATATAAAATAAAGTCGTGTTATTTTTTGTATAGATTAGTTACACCATTTATAACTCAAGAACGGCTGGATTTAAATGATTCTTTTTTTGATAAACTTATCTTGGTCAGGAACAGGATAATAATTAATAAATATCCCAAAATTCGTACGGGAACGGGTGTGCCCTGAACTTTACCCGCAGGGCGCTACTAGTCGTACTTAAAACTCGTAAGTAACTAATTAGTCCACCTATTTTCTCAGCATTATAGCAAATTTGGTCTTGGAGCAAAAACATCGCGATGGCTCATGAAACATGAATACCAGCCACCGCTGAAGGAGCTCCCCAAGAAGAGACCCTTCAAGCAAAACTGTGCTCCTTTCAATTCAACTTCGAAAAGAAAAGGAATATTCATTTCAAATAATAATCCTGCGTGCGTACTTGAGTATAACTTATCTGTAACTTTGATTAATTAATCTATAAACTAATATTATATGTAAGTAAGTATTAGCCTGTAATGTCCCACTGTTGGGCAAAGGACTCTCGTCTCACTGAAGATATCAGTACAGTGAGGAGGTTTCAGGCGTAATCACCACACTTGCCTAATGCGGTTGGTGATCTCAAACCCGAGCCATGTTTGTTTGAAAAGTAGGAAACATGTTTTCGCTCGACCTGGGAATTGAACCCGGGACCTCAGTCTTGGCATACCACTAGACCACCGAGGCGTTAATATTATTATAGAGAGGTGAAATTTGCCAGTTTATTTGTTTGTTTGTATGTTCGAGCTAATCTCGGGAATTTGATTTGAATAGTATTATAATATAATAGTATTAGATACCCACATTCAAAGGAAAGGTTATTTTTTATCCCTAAATTCCCACGGGAACGAACACAACGCGGGTAAAACTGCGGGGCGCTGCTAGTTGGTATAATTTAGTAGTAGGTATACCTACCTATATTAGGAATAGGTTTGTTTGGTATGAAGTACTTATTCAAGGAATACTTATGGAGTTACTTTATTTTTATCACTACAGGGCCTGCGATTATTTACCGTTATACAAGAAGAGGGAAATCAAGTTTGCCTACTGTTTTTCAGGCAAAAAGCACTTGAGATGTGCCGTTCAGGTACGTTAAAATTACAACAAAAACTAATAGTTAATATCTTGGTAGGTAGTAGTTATTCTAGGTACCATCCATGCTCGTATTCAGAAGGGTTGTAATTTAAGCAACTAAAAATGTACCTAATAGAATTCCGCTTAGCCCCCTCTCAAAAGTTCCAAGGATCATTGATCCTTGTTTAAAAATTAGCCTTAAAAACTAGAATTTCTTAGTAGAAAACCATATGAATAGGTGAATATTTTCTAAAATTGTATCTATTATTTTCAGATCAAATGTGTGCCCTACAATTTGGATGCATGTGGATACTGTGGATGTTCATGTTCTGCTCAAGGTGATTACTGGCAATTTGAAGATCGAATCTTCCTCTGTCGCAAACATTACGCGAGGTTATTCAAACACTGCCTCAGCAAATTCCAGGGGGCAAAGTTGGCTGATTTTAAGGTAACATTGCTATCTACCTATCTAAGAAACTAATCTTTAGTTTAATTTAAAGGCACTTTAAATGTTACTGTTTTATTTTTACAGTCGGTGAGAGATTGCTTCTTTGCGCATGCTCACAACAGTTGCAAGGCTGCTCTGAAAATAATGAAGAGCGAAGAAATCGTCAAAAAATTAAGAAAGGAAGCGTACCTAGACTTATATTTCCCTCAACGACGCCTGTGTTCTGAACAATAATTAATTTTATTAAATTTATTCGTCTTCTATTACTTACGAAGTTTTAATCCTACCCTCTTGTGATAATTTTTGGTTAAAATAATGAGATATAGCTGGTCTGGTATAGCCATATATATATCTTTGTTTACGTTTTATTTTTACTCTGGCAACACTACATTCATCATTCATCAATCATCTGACTGGTGAGTGGTGGTGAACTGTATTTACACTGTGTAGTATTATTTATTTTGGTAAAGAATCGATTTTCTGTGACTAAAGATAAAATGAAGTTAGACTCGAATAACAAGATGGTAAATAGTAACGACAGCGGTGCGGATACTCCGGAGGAAGTTGTGGATCCGCGGCAAAACGCCGAAGACATTATCGATGAGATTCTCGCAGAGTTTACCGAGTCGCGGTCACCTCCCGTTAGGAACGGGAACAGCATTCCCGACAGCCTGTTCAGCATGATACAGCCGCCCCGCACCAGGACTCCCGCCAACTCGTTCTCCGAGGCCGCGACCATAGACGACATTGACCCCGCATCCGACCTCGGCACCTCTATCAGAAACAAATGCTTGGAACTAGAAGAGATCCTGCAGAGCCTCAAGTCGCGGCTTAACCACGTAGTACTTGACGAAAACATAGTCCTCAGCCCGGAAGCCAACTCGGCGGAAGCCCAACTTGAACACGACCTCGACACCGACTGCCAAGAAGAACTATCACTACAAGAATTCCTCGAGCTCCTCCACTCACAGAACAAGATAAGCCCCACCGGGGTTCAATGATCGCCTAAACTCTGGCTACTTTTATATTTTTAAGACAAAATCATGAATTTATTGTGTGAGAATTGAGAAACAAAACTAGATTTTATTGATAAATATTAAATTTTCTGGCCTACGAGTTATGTTTTGTTATTTAATTTTATAAATGAAAACAATAATTTATCACCATAAACTTTTATTGGTTATAAAATCACAACTTAATACTTATTTATAAAATAATAATATTTATTTATATCGAACTTATTGGAGATAACAATTAGAACTCATCGAACAAGTCATTGACTTCCGATTGTATAGTAAGGTCTCTTGAATCAGGGACAGTGTCATTTTCATACATCTGTGAATCTTCATGAGTGTCCTCTGTTTCAAATGTACTTGAATCATTCTCAGATTTCAAGATAAAGTTGACATTCTTATCACTTATCATGGATATAATATTTTCCTTCTTGCGATCTTTCAGTGCCACTTTAAACTTTTGTAGCCAGTTATTGTAAAGGCTAGCGTCAGAGGTCACACACTCCTGTCTTAGATGTGACAGAGCATCAAAAGCTTTTGAGTAGTTACCATCTATGTTGCAGTAAATAAGATTTTCTATTGCCGAAGTCATTTCAGGTACAAGGTCTGTCAATAGTTTTTCCTTATTTTTCAACTTGATGAAGTCCCCTACTGGGTCCAAAGTGCTAATGTGTTCGATGTCATTTGTTTTCACTGGTAAGGTGATCTTTGGGATTCCATCAATTTGTCTATCATCAGACACATTGTTGAATGGAGCAGCAAAGTCATCATCATTCAAAATAGGAATTTTCATCTTCCTTGGCTTCTTTTCTACTTTGTTCAAAATAAACAATGATTTCAGTTTGTCCAAACATTCCTCTGACTTTTTCTGAACGGGTGTTGGTACTTTGAATAAGTTCAATATTTCTTCTCTCGGCTCAGGTAGTGGTTTACCTGGGTTCAAGGCTCTGAAGCCAATACAGTCCAATATGTACTGTGTATAAGGACTTACTGTTTGTGCAATAGGGAATGCTTCTGTATCATCAAAGGACTCATCATAAGCTTTAGTCAAATCCATGGACTTGATCAGATTTTTAAAGGCATTAACTTGGTCATCAGTGCAAGCAAACTTTTTGGAGTTTACTGATGGGAAAGCCATGTATTTTATGTCTTCTTTGAAACACAGGGCCACCAAAGAAAGGCAGACAAAATTGTTGTTGTCTATGACAGGCATGAGGGCAAACATTTTTGGTGCATTGTTCTTATTGTACACCCTCCTCACTACACCAACTAGATTAGACTTATGAAGGCACTCAACTAAGCATCTCAGTGCTTGTTGTGCTCTCTTGTCATCCTTTCTGGCAAACACATAAGATACGCCGTCACCAGTCAGAGACTGCCATGTTATCCTACTAGCATCAGTAAAGCCAAAAACCGACAGACATTTATCCCCACTTTCATATAACATTGACTTATCATGTTCAGATAAAGGAATGATGGTATGGCCGTAATTATATCCTTTTATTAGATCTGCTTTATCAAATGTGGAATATCCGGATCCTGTTGTGTATTGTGTTACTTTTTCTATTGTTTCAAGAGAGCTAGCTGTAGATGTGATAGGGTCCTTGACATGTCTGTTCCATTTCTTGACTGCTGGTTCATCTCTAAGCCTGATATACACAGACACTGGGATCTTTATATTAGGACCCATGCTGAGGTCTACATTCCATGGGCTAGTGCTGGCCGACTTCTTCTTGTGAAATAGTAAATAGTTCATAGTACAGTCGAAAGATGCGGTCACTCCATTGGTTTCTTCAACAAATCTCCGAGCTAGTTCGATCTCTTCTCCTTTGAGTTCTTCATCAAATACATCCAAACCTATCACATCAACTTCATAGTTATCTTCTTTGAGACCTTGTAGCACCTGGAACAATAGACGATAGAGTAAGAAATTAGTAATGTATGGAATTCTGATGGACAATGTAAATAATAATTTATCTGCTAATAAAAAAACAAAGGATTGACTTTCTAATATACCTAATTATTAATATGTAATTATTAGTTATGAAGAAAAGCAACTTCTTAATCTGAATTTAAAAATATAAGGTTACACCTATAACCATGTTCAAAAATTAAGACAAAACTTGGATTAGCTATAGAACTTTGTATAATTACCACTTCAATGTCTGAAGGTTGATTACGAGTAGGTATTCCAAAGTTAGTCATCAAAACAATCTTCTTATTTTCAATATTATAGTCCGACTGTGTCTTGAAATGTTCAGCTGCTACGATAAGGGCATCAACCCAGTCCCCTTTGCTTTCTGAAGGCTGCAACAATTAAAATTCACAATTAATGTAGATCACCGGGAAAAGGTCTCACACCTTTTCCCAGCTATAGGATCTCTAAGGATTTATTGAATAAGTAAACACAATACAATTGCGGTTTAACAAGTTGGAAAAGAGATTAAGTTATCACCGTTTCTGGTATATCGCGAACCAACTTCCAAGTGGGGTCACCAAGCTCAGCAAATAATTCAATATGTTTAAAGGCTCCTTTGCACTGTTCTGCCATTAAATTCTTCGTCTTCTTGGTCCCCAGCAGCATGACTCCGAGTAGATTCTTCCCCTGACTCGTTATTTTACGTTCTATCAGCTTGATTGCACATTCTCGAGCTTCTTCAAAGAAACTTTTTGCATTCTTTCCATCAGCTGTTGACACGTTTCGTCCTACGTCGAGGACTATTATTGCCGCTTGGTCTATCCTCTTCTTGGGTGGCATTTTCATATACTATTCTTGTTTGATTTCCTCTACTCGACCTAATACTGAACTACTTAATGAGTTTCAAAATAGAGCGGCTCCACAATTTCTTATTATCACAAGTCCAAAACACTTTTAACTGCCCCCTAATTCTTGATTCTTATCCCTACCTTATTTTTTTAATACTTTATTACTTTAATTTTAGTTATTCAAACATCAATTAAGAAAAAATAAAAAAAAGACGATTAGATCACTCACATCAAAATTAACAACGAACAAGTTCAAACACGTTTGTTTTGATAATTTTTGTTTTGTGAATGTCTGTCATGTCTGTTTCTGTGAAGACCTTGATTACCACAGATAGAATTTTAGCAGTGTCTGTCAATGTCAAATGATGACAATCTTAATCAAAAATTGACAAAATCAATCAAACCTGTGGTGCTGTCTGTCAGTGCTGTCACTGCCAAGTCTAAAACTCCAAGCAAAAGAGAAAAACATCACAAAAAGCAGAATTTGTAGAGAATCAGAATCACATCAGAATTCAGAATCTGTGATCAGAATTGTGCTGGAAGAAAAGTGCATCGCTCGCTCGCTTGTCGTTCCTGATAATAATAAAAAATAAACGATGTTTAAAAATATTTTTCCATAATTATGTAAAGAAAGTCTAGTTGAATTGTTTTCCATACTAACTGTTTGGTTTAGAAGAATTTTTAAATAGATAAAAATAAAATAATTCCCAGTAAAATGTAGAAAAATAATTTCAATTTTAACTGATTTTCTGAGTTAAGAGTGTTTTTAACTATTGAAGTAAACACAAAATGTGTTCAATGTTCACCAACAGAAGTAAAGTAGTGTCCGAAATTATGAAGTTTTCATTTCATCATAGAGCTTTTTATTGTTATCTGGGGATGAGTATTTGGATATTCTTTTTAATAACAGGTAAATATACAAATTCCTTACAACGCTAAAAGAAGTTTAATGAAGCTGGGAAATGTACCATGTCTATCTACATTAATTTTCCATTAAAAATACCTTCATAAATATATCATCAACTTAAAAAAAACTGGTTTCACAATTTATTCTAATCTCGGCTAGCTTTATTCAAATTTCTATCCACATAACTACAGCCTACAGCATCATAATCTTGTTACACCCACACCACAAGTTCTGCTTAGTGTGGGAGACATGACCATATCAACTATTCATTTATTTTTAAAGGCTTTTATTTGCTTGGTAGTACAAGTGATAAAGGATGTATAAGCCTCTAAACTAAAGCCCATACTCAGAGATTTCAAATGCTTCATTAGTTAGTAGAGATTTAATGACTTATTTTGATAAGTATGAAAAAATTACGTTAATTAGTCAAGTGTTTATTTAATGGACCTTTCTGAGGGTGCAGTAAGAATTTACTAAATCTCATTTATTTATTAGAACAAGTTTTTCCTTTCACTGAGACATTAGCAATTAATAAGTAAAATATATATTACTATTTTTGATCTTGAATATTATTTTTACCGATCTCTGAGAGACCCATGCTTATTTTCTTTTATATAATATGATATTCAATAGTAATATGCACATGATTGTTTGTAAGGCCTAAGATTAGATCAGTAGTATGCCATAGTCTTTATAATTGATATAGTTTTAATTCTATTTCTAGTAATGTATAAGTACATGTCGGCGGGCGAGGAGGCTGTTGTAAAGAAACCAGTACAATATGAATACATATCAAAGAGTGACGCCAAATTTAGAAGAATCTACATGAGAGCTTGCAACCCTGCTGATAGTATTATAAGAGGATCTGAAGGTATTTGATACAATGGAATGCAAAGATATTTTAATTTTACTCTTTTACTAGCAAGCCCTGCAGTTTTACCTGAGTTGTGCCCGTTCCCGTGGGAATTTCGGGATAAAAATTGGCCTATAATGTTCCCCTTGAATGAGGCTCTTCATTACAAAAAGAATAATTCAAATCTGATTGATAGTTTCTGAGATTAGAGATTAGAACCAACGAAAAATCAAAGCCTTCAGTTATTGTATAGATTACCTTTATTGTATAGATTACTTTTATATTTCAAAACAAAGTTATCTTATCTATCTGTCTGTTAAGAGAAAACTAAAAACTGCATATTGAATATGCTTGTGTGTTTCACCAAAAGGGAGGAATTACTCTTCACCCCTTTATTCCTAGGTTAATCTGCGGGAGCTGCTAGGTAGTTCAATACTAATTCATAGGCAAAGTATGTTTATTGCCATTTGTTTACAAAATCTATTATTCTATATCAATGTTTACATAAACATACCTACTATAAGGTAATGTTGATCGACCTAAGTTGATATTTGTAATGCTTATTGTTTCAGGATTAGTAGACACTGATACATGGCTACTACAAGGGGTGTTGGTAGTCACGAGACATGGAGACAGAGGCCCGTTGACTCATCTTCGCGGAGGAGACAAACTACCGTGTGACTCTAAACCGGTGTCACCTTTGTTGAAAAGGTTAATTAATATGTATAACATAGTAGTAGTAGTAAGTATTAGCCTGTAATGTCCCACTGCTGTACAAAGGCCTCTCATCACACTGAAAATCTCTCTCTTGAACTTAAGAGCTCGGCTCTTGTCGATGGAGATCCTTCTTTTATTCTATCTTCTACCATGCTCTTTAGTTGTTGTTCAACTAATATCAGTACCGAAATGTTTGAATGAACCGTATGTTGTAGCTACGAAGAGTTCGTGTCGAACGCGTCGGCGGCGGGGCGGCCGTGGTGGGTGGGCGGCGCGGGCCCGTTCCACAACTTCCCCGCGCTGCCGCCGCGCGCCGCCGGCACGCGCTGCGCGCTCGGACAGATCACGCCTAGGGGGTTGTTGCAGATGATTACAGTCGGTATGGATTACAAATATGTATGTCCTAGACTTTAAAACAAACATATTGTTGATGTTTGTAAATTATAACTGTTTGTATGGTTTATTGATAAGAAAATTGTATGTTTTAAGCCTGGCCGCATACGTGCGGAATCCGAATTCGTTTTCCGAATTCGTTTTCCGTATGCGGAATTCCGTGGACCTAGCGCAGACGTTCGTTTTTTTGCATTAGGATTTGTAAACTGCCAGTACGTTCAGTGGGGAATTGGTTTGATTTGTTTTTAATTCCGCACGGAAATTTCCGAATGTGTGCGCCGGCACAAACAAAACGTATTCGTTTTCCGCATTCGTTTTCCGCATGCGGAATTCCGTGGAACTAGCGCAGACGTTCGTTTTTTTGCATTAGGAATTGTAAACTGCCAGTACGTTTAGTGGGGACTTTTTTTAAATTCCGTACGGAAATTTCCGAATGTGTGCGCCGGCACAAACAAAACGTATTCGTTTTCCGCATTCGTTTTCCGCATGCGGAATTCCGTGGAACTAGCGCAGACGTTCGTTTTTTTGCATTAGGAATTGTAAACTGCCAGTACGTTTAGTGGGGACTTTTTTAAAATTCCGTACGGAAATTTCCGAACGTATGCGACCGTACATAGCAAATGTATGGATATGCTGCGTTCCGCATGACGTCATTAGGTTTTTTCGAGTAGGTTTCTCCGAACGCGCCGGCTTGCAAACGAAACGTACGTGCGGAACTTATTCCGTTCGAAAAAAAAACGAACGTGTGCGTCAAATAATGTATTTTCTACTGATTCCATGCATTCAGATGTCCGAATGCGGAAAACGAATGCGGAAAACGAATTCGGATTCCGCACGTATGCGGCCAGGCTAACGCGCCGGCTTGCAAACGAAACGTACGTGCGGAACTTATTCCGTTCGAAAAAAAAACGAACGTGTGCGTCAAATAATGTATTTTCTACTGATTCCATGCATTCAGATGTCCGAATGCGGAAAACGAATGCGGAAAACGAATTCGGATTCCGCACGTATGCGGCCAGGCTTAATAATAGTTTTAGTATCTTATATATAAAATTCTCGTGTCACAGTGTTCGTTCGCGTACTCCTCCGAAACGGCTCGACCGATTCTCATGAAATTTTGTGAGCATATCGAGTAGGTCTGAGAATCGGCCAACGTCTATTTTTCATCCCGAAATTCCCGCGGGAACGGGTACCGTGGTTGAACTCCTCTGAAACGGCTCGACCGATTCTCATGAAATTTTGTGTACATATCGGGTAGGCCTGAGAATCTGACAACATCAATTTTCATCCCGAAATTCCCGCGGGAACGGGTACAAAGCGGGTGAAACCGCGGGGCGCAGCTAGTGATAGATAAAAGTCTGATGACGGTTCAGAAATAACAAATAAACAAAAGAAACGAGTTGATTTTCTCTGTTTTCTTTCTCTTATTCAAATAAAAATGCACACTATTCCTAAACTTTTTATTTGAAGTTCTCAACTTTCAGGGAACATAATCCGAGATGCGTACGGCGAAGCTCTGGGTTTGGACATTGTGGACCCGCCGGGGAAGAAGGACACAGGTGAGGCTTCAGTCTCGTGTAACAATTCCCACAGGCGATGATAATTTTGCACGCAAAGATATCGTGATTTCTTTTGGAGCATTCTTATTCTTATTGTTAAGAGGGCCCTTCCCGGGCCGTCAATCTCCAACGCGAACATTATTGAAAAGCTTGTTGTTTCAACTAGCGCAATGTTAGAAAAAGAGGCACTGCGAAAAGAGTGAGCAAGTGCCTGAGCGCTCGTTTGGCATTCGATAACTTTCGTCGCTCACTCGGGGCGGCCGGCCGATGACGTTACGTACGATGCCATTCATAAGGCGACGATTACACGTAAAGTATTTACTGTGATCCGTCAATACAGGATTTATTGATGGATTTCAGTATTTACTGATGGATTAATACACCGGCCTACACGTACAGTATTTATTACGTCAGTATTGTGTCCGGTCTCCTGCTGTTTACACGTCTAAAATGGCCACAGAGCTGAAAATTAAAGGTTGCGTGGCTATTATTTTAGCACTTAGTTTAAATAAAAAGTCCAAGCGAAAGCGATGGGCAAAAAGGGAAAGGTACACACATTTGAATTTAATGGCAGAAATTAAATTACATGGTGAAATGGATGATTACGAGAATTATTTTCGAATGGCTGAACCCTGCTTTGAAGAACTTCTGACAATAGTAACACCTTTTTAAATCATAATCCGACGGATCATCATTACAGAATCAAGAAATCTAGAAATCCATCAATAAATACTGACATCCATCAATACATTAGGTTACACGTTCAGTAAATACCACGATACGTCATTATTTACTGATGGATCGCAGTAAATACTTTACGTGTAATCGTCGTCTAATAATATCACAGTAAATCTAGATATCGTATAAGTCGCTATTTTTGTCTGTTTGTTTGTCTGTTTGTCTGTATGCTTCAATCTTTAAAATTACGCAACGGATTTTGATGCGGTTTTTTGTAATAGGTAGAGTGATTCAAGAGGAAGGTTTTATGTAAAAAATTCCCGAAATTCCCACGGGAACGGGCACAACGCGGGTAAAACCACGGGGCGCTGCCAGTGATACATAAAAACAATGTTCAACATAATCAAACTTTGATTATGTCGAACATTGCGTTGCATTGCTCAGTGCTCATTATTGCGTACAAATAAGTTCGCGAAAGCATACGTGTGGGATACTATGGAAATATATAAAAATCAATGCCACTTTTCGTTGTAATTTTATAACTCAGGAACGGGCTGACCCATCCAAACTAAATATTTAGGCTTTGTTCGGACTATTTAGTAGATGGTCTATGTGAAGTTTGCACAAAATCGGTCGAGCGGTTCTTAAATTCCCCCGGGAACGGGCACAACGCGGGTAAAACCACGGGGCGCAGCTAGTAAAATATATATCGTAGGCACAATACAAAGAACGAAGAAAGTTCTATACGAAGCGAGCGAGCGACCGAACTAGTGAGCTAGCGAGCGAGTGCGCCATTCATAGATAGACTCGCCCCCCGCATACCTCTTTCCGTCACTTGACAACAAGCAAGGGAGACCGCGATAACGTTGAACAAAATATAGTGTGCGGAATCTTCATAAAACATGTTCCAGGATATACGTGTTTTTTAAAAAACCTTGCATGTTTGTAAAATAAATGATTGTTATTTAAAATCTCCATTATATTTACGAGGTTTCTATCATAATATTTTCTTTAATTTTACAATTTATAAGTACAATATGACCGCCCAAAGTTCAGGTAAAATTTGTGCAAAAAGCCGGTTTTCGGAGGCTTATACTGAATTTGTTTCTAAAAATTTAGATTTTCTGTTACGATAGAAACCTAGATATAGTGCATAAGATACTTATTAGCTAAAAAGTTTCAAAGAAAGATCTATAACAACGCCGTAATCACGTAACAGCGTTTGTATGAAAAGTAAGACGGGTTGGCCGCTCTTAAGGCTGATGAAGGCTGAGGCTTGTTCAAATTACCATAACCTAATAATATCATCTTTATGTACACGTGTCTTACAATTAAAGAGTGATGAATGTGGTGGCAGGCAGCGTGATCTCGTACAGCACGCGGTACCGGCGCACGTTCGTGTCGCTGGCGGGCGCGTGGTGGGGCGCGGCGCGCGGCGGCGCGGCGGCGCGGGCGGCGCGCGCGCGCGAGGCGCACTCCGTCTCCTTCTGCTTCAGCGACTGCGCCTGCCACCACCACCACCACTTGAACAAGTATGACTTCGTTATCACTTTTTAATAGTAAGGATACTAACCATTAGTTTGGCTTGGCCACTAACATATAGGATATAGGAAAGAAATGAGTTAATAACTTTGTATACTGATCCTGAAGCGTCTTAAAAAAACTGAATAAGAAAGTTTCGATCTTGTTTTATAACAGTATTTAAAAAATGGGTCTTGTTTCTTAGACCAGCAAACGCCAAAATGAGTTCATCAGTGTAGGCTTCCATTTGACCATTTGACATTAAACAGTGGCCCACAATTTTTACCAACTCCTTTTGTCATTTGCTCCTTTTTGTGATTTCAGCTTCTCATGGAAGCTCTTTTAAATATCGAACTGCTTAAAATATGCACATTTATTACATAATACCAATTTAACTTAAAAGTTTGTAATGTAATTTTCCAGAAAAATCAGCCACCAAGCGAAAAACCGTCTCGAATCTCACCCAGCTATAAAGGATCTAGTCATCAAGTTATCTAAAGTACTATTTGAATCCCAAGAGCGACCCGACGCCGATGTTGTTAGAGACGCCTTGCTCGCGTACATGTGTCACGACGCGCCGTTACCGTGCGACAAACAGAAGGAGCCCACAGACAAACACCATAGACATCCGCGATCGTCGAGGAAACTTCTTAATGTTGCCATAGAGAAGGATGATAGACAAAAGATTGTGTCTAGGAAAGCTCATGACGAAGGCATAGACAAAAATGATAGACAACTGAGGACTGGTTGGAAAACCCTTGATGATGATAATGACAAAGAGAATAGACAAGCACGCTCCTCTAGGAAGCTTCTAGACCTTGACATAGACACTTTGAACATGGAGCTAGACTACATCAACAACCAACTGGATTTCAACAACGAAGTGGGTCGCAAAGCCAGAGACATTATAGGCAAATACTACGACAGCAACAAACAGAAACAACCGCTAGACTTCGACGCGCAAATGGAGAGAGAGAAGCTCCTTTACTACCAACAACGGTACATAGACAATGCAGAGGCTTACGATGACGTTGTCATTGTCAAAAAAAATCTAGACACAGACTTTAATTTCCCTAACGACGCTAGAATGGACACAGACTTCGATGAAGACTACAAAGAACCCACGCCTGAAACTAACGAAGATTTCTGCATCAGAAAGGAACATGTCATGTCCTTATTCGCGTACTTAGAATGGACATACAGACAGGAGATTAAAAATGTAAACAACAGACGAAGAGGTTTGCTTGTAGCCTACGGTTTGATACACAATATAGTACAGAATATGATCCGCATGATATCCGAGAACAAACCAAAGTTTGTACTTTACTCTGGACACGATAAGACGTTGCAAGCTCTGATACTAGCTTTGGGGTTGAACAACTACCAACATTATAATATACAGTACGCTGCTCGGATGATATTTGAGGTTTACAGAAAGAAGGATCTACGGGATGAGTTCAAGTTTACTAAGCGAAAAGCGGTTGCACAGGACTTCTATTTCCGTGTCGTTTACAACGGCGAAGATGTCACAAACATGCTCGAGTTCTGTAAGAAAAGACAGAATGTTGTCATGAAAGTAGTACACCCTATAGATGATATGAAAATCTATAACACGTATTTGTGTTCGATAGAAAATATAGTAAGGTTTATACATGATGATTATTTTTCTAGTTTCAACGCGAGTAACTTTAAAGATGCGTGCTCTACGTATAGTGGGAAAGAGAAGAAAAATTTCTGAGTGTTTTAGAGACCAATGTCGAGAGTTACAATGTACACTAATTTGGTAGGTTTTCCAGCCATAGACGGTTCCTTCTGAAGAGGAAAAGGATTAATAAATAATAAATACACCCGGACAAATTCACCCACGGTTAATTAGACCCAAACTAAGCTCTAAGCTTGTAATATGGAATCTAACTAACTGATACTAGTACATATATATACACAAATACTTTATAAGAATATATAATTGACAAAAGAGCCTCTATGGGGCCAAAACTGAATAAAATATTTGACACCCAGACGTCGTCGCCAACAACTATGTCTTCACATATTGTTGACTCCGGGCGGGAATCGAACCCGCAACCCCCGACACAGTAAGCGCTCTCACTGCCACTGTGCCAACGGGCTTGTCATTAGTTATTTGATTCCATGCTTGAAACCTTTTCCTCAATGGAAGAAGTAGTCTATAGTTGAAAATAGTCATGATGATCGGAAATTTAACAAAAATAGTCTATGAATACCATGAATTTTGGCACATGAATAAGTTATAGCATAAAGAGAATGAGAAAACAATTCTAACGGATGGGATTGACGCCTGACGTTATAATAAGATGTACGGAAACGTCACATACAAAAACATAATGTTATTGCTTTGATTGCCAAAATTCCTTGTGAATATACGGTTATTTGATTAGATATAGTAAAATAGTGTTGTTTTCGACTGAATTACGTCTATAAAGATCTCAAATCGAAGATTATTTTTAGTTGAATTGAAATTATTTATTTTATAAACAATTGATTGTTTTTTGAATATTTTTTGAATTAGTAGTTAATTAAGTGTATATTTTATTTATTAGTTTATGTTATTGTGTAAGTTTAATTTTCTTAGGGCTATGATTTACGATGCTATGTGAATTAATACTTAAACATATCTTGTAGGATATTAAAATTTGTAATATGTATTAATAATATCCAAAAAACATACATTCAAACCTTTACAATAACTTGTATGTTGATGTATCGCCATATCATATCTTTAAACGCACAAATATTTGAATATTTATTTTTATAATTTAACATATTTTTAAATTCGGTGTATATTAAAGGAAGAAGCGTTAGCAAGTTGCATTATTGTGACACTGTCATATCAATACAATTAGAACGAAATATGTTATATCAATAAAGGACAAAACGCAAATACAGATAATAGGTGCTCATACTTCCTATGTATTTGCTCTATGTCCTTTGACTCGAAAATCTGAAAGAGTTTTTTGTTATAATTTACTAAGGGCGGATTAAATAAGCATTCTTAATATTATTTAGTGCCTAAATAAATTTTATTAAAAACTGTTCGTTTCCAATAGTGTTATATTTCGTGCAATATACATTTTTGAACGAACAGCTTCGGTTTGTTAAACTTACATAGGTACTGAATAGAAGAGAGAAGAGATTTAAGAGTTCTTATGTAAGGCGCCCTGAATTATTGACTGGTTTACATTACAAATTGGACCCTTTAAGTGCTATAATTTTATCATTAAGATAATGAATGAAAAGACTGTTACTTAAATTGTTTACTATAGGTACATTTTATTTTACGAAATTCATAGTTATATTGTGTTTTATAATTTTATTTTTATTGTTTTTATGAAATGTTCCTTTTCATATTTTATTAACATACCTAATTATAGTAGTTTATCGCACTAGGGCCCCTGAGTCAAACTTGTGTAATTAAACATACACTTTGTGTTTGTGTGCATCATAGTCCGCGCAAATCGTGTCCAAATTGTCTTTTAAGTAGCGACAGCATCGTAGGTTTGAGTACACGAAGAAATGTCATTCAATGGTTTTTTTTAAAGTAGCGACAGCATGGTAGTTTCATTACACGGAGAAAAGTCATTCGATGGTTTTTCTCATTGAGGTATGTCATATGAATATAATCATATCTTGCCGAAGGTACTGATAGTTAGGCATACAAAGACACGTTTCTATACTCATTACAACTATACTCTATATTTTCTTACTGTCCCAAAATGTGGACCAATGTCGTCAATTTTTCAGCCGAAGACGACTACTCCTGAAGAGGAAAAAGGTTTAGAGATAGGGTAAGAATGAAATAAAATCACTAAACCTTTTTCTTTTGGTCCACATTTTGGGAGAAGTAAGAAAAATTAGAGTATACAAGTATGGGTCCAGGGCTGTACTGAGATAAATCAACTATAATTGTAACCATAAGCACGACATATCAATGGTATTCTCTAACACTATGTAGTTAAGGAAATAAATGTTTTGAAAGATAAAATCATGTGTGTTTTGTCAAGCCTTTTTGTGTAAGTACCTACTGATAAGATTAGTTGGTTTGGTATAAAGATGGCTGGATGGTAAAGTGGCCTGTTAATGTCGATAATACGTGCACTATATACAGTTCAAAGCATCTTTTGTGCAAACGTTTGTAGTCCTACTAATACTATAAATGCGAACGTTTTTGAGAATGTATGCATATACATATTATATTTCTCTTTCAGGCAAGTTTGATAAGTTTGATAAGACAGATGGATACCACAAACTCAAGTTACGTTGCTATCCTACATTTGGTACGAGTGGATTAGTGGATACAACTCATGGCATAGTTTGATTGAGCGATGATAACTTATCGCGAATGTTAAGCAAGAGTAGTTCGGCCATACTCAGATTGGTGGCCGAAAGTGGCAATTCTATCGGAGCGTTACCATGCTTAAGAGAGGCACGTTAAGCAATCGTTAGACCACGTCGGAGGTCTTCGGGCGGTCTAAAAACGGTGTACTTCTACTAAAGCGTAGTTCGAGTTAAAAAGTTCTTTAATCGTCCTATAAATCTGCTCATATTTATGCGAAATCAACAATAACACTCCCATGTGGCACCTTAATACAAATTATTGCTTTAAAATTAGTCCACAAATGGTTGTTGAACTTATATTATGATTCGCGAGGTATGTAAAGCACATGTGAGTAAATACAATGTTATACAAAGTTATTGTGGCCACCACTTATTATTTCAATTGTTCGCGAGCATCGGTAAAGCGGTGAAAATAGTGAGTCAAAATCAACACAGGTTTTATATTATAAATCGTATTCAATTTGATAGCTACGACATGGCTACGACGGATGCCAGAAGTAGTAGAGTAGGTCACGGTGAAGTGATTAAAATGCTACTAATTCTTCTATTCTTTTCATCGAGTGGATGGCCAACCTGAACAACCCTGGTGTCAGAGTTATTGAGCCGCCAAAGGCCTCTGACATGGCTCATGTAACGACTACTATCCGTAGAAAGTAGTAAAGTATTCTTTTATTATTTACTCCTATGTATAACGCGGAAGATATGGTATTGGAGGGAAAAACTACTGTTTATGGCCCTTATTCACGACGCTTATATTATTTAGATAGTATTATTTAGATGCTCGTTAATTGTGGCTGACTTAGTAATTTAGAAGGCAACATACATTATTAGAGGCTATGTCATTTTCCCGTTGCTTAGTTATAAAATTAGAAGTTTAATCACGTGTCCAATAAATAATTTTGTGGCTAGACTTATAATTTCCCTTATATTAGTATATAATTATAGTATAAATTATTATATTGACACCCAGACGTTTCGCAGCCAACTCCTATCTCCATATATTACAACGGAGTCCTGTGTGACTACGCTTACAAAGTAGGTACCTAGGTAATATACAACTACATAATACCTATGTATATAGGTAGATACGATTAGCATTCCTAACCCGATGTTACTGGACAGAGTTTCTATAGCTGGTATCTTCCTTCCTACACGAGACATACATAAAGTATCTACTATTTACACGTGTGTATGTACCATGTATGTACCTACAGCTAATATTGACTAAAACGTTTATCACACGAGTAACAAAAGTACCTACTCTATGTAGATATACTATATTTCAAGGCCATTCTCGTGCCATCATGTTTGGAACAGATGTAGGTGACTGGGTTACAAGCAATAACATCTATTAAATCCCTACATTATTGAAAAGTAGCGCACTTTTTCAGCTGAAACTAGGTAGGTAGGTTGGTAGATGTATTTTTGTAGCGCTAAATAGCAACGTCTTGGGTGCCCTAATTTAAACCGCTGGTCATTTGAATTTAGAATGAATAGAAGATAAAAAAGTAACGCAAGATCAGGTGGTAATGTCCTGCTGCAGGAAAAAGGTCTCTTGCTTACAAAAAATGATTACTTACAGTACAGAAGTATTTGCCTAATTTAATAGTGTAGGTGGGTTAAATCTACCTTAGCTTACACGCCAGGTAAAATATGTATAAACCAAGACTCGGATAACTTTTATCCGTCGAAGATGATGCAAATTCAACAATAGTTTTCATAATCCGCTATTTTTAACAAGAACACCACATCGCTTCGATCGATACACATTGCCTGCTTATTTATTATTACTTTTATTATTATTTCAACGCAGCGACCGATGTATACCATATTAACAAGTTTATTTAGCAGTTTTTTAAACATCGGAAAAGTTTTATTTGCTGCGTCGAACTGCGCAGTATTCGAGATTCAAGGTCGGCATTTAAATTCATGATAATGTGCTATGGATATGTTTGGTTGCCTACCTACGGTTTTTTGGTATAATAAGCTTAGGCCGTATAAATACTTGAATGTTTAGCGTAGAAATAAACTCGAGTAACTGACCTGAGTACGCAACTACTGTACCTACTTTGTAACTTAGTACTTATCTTGAGTATTTTATGTATACGAGTATATTATTTTAATATTTTTGCGAGTTGGCTTATTCTTTATTTAACCACGTTTGAAAAACTCGCATTTTCTTTTGAATTCGTAGCTTGTATATTCACTCGAACTTACTACGGATAAGCTTAAACTTACTATATGAAGAGCTTTTACTAAAGGAGAAAAGTAGTAGTATTAGCCAGTAATGTATCACTGCTACGCAGGAGGATCAGGCGTAATTACCACGCTTGCCGTATGCGGGTTGGTGATCTTCAACCCGAGCCATGTTTGAAAAGGAGGAAACATGTTATCGCTCGAAAAGGAGAAGCACACATTACACACACCCTGTTAGGGCACTGCAAATTAAAACTTAAAAAATACAAAATACTCTAAACATAACTTAGCTCTCTAATCTGCGTTTCTATCTCGAGTTAGGACCTAAATAGAATCTGCAGAGTCGAGATTGTGCGTAATAAATCGAAGGTCACTCTTTCGCATCTACTCACTAAGCTCCTTATCAGCAGGAATAACTAACATAATCAATTACCTAACATCTAACAAGCTATTCAAACTCTCGATTGTTTCACTTGGTTTGTTCTACACATTACCACGGTTGCGTTAACAAATGCCAGCGGTGTTCAATCAAAATAAGCTATAATCTATTTTGATATAGACTCGGCTACATTTGTGGCGACACCATTATTAGTGGCAGAGAGAAATGCTTACGTTTCTGCTTTCTGGTTGGGAGCACTAAGAATCAATAATACTTCTGAATTGAATGAATTGTGGTAAGTTAAGGAACTTTTCGTTCAACTCGATCAGTTGAAACTGAAATTATCATCTTTCCGTGCAATTGTCTTCATAGAACTACATGACTATCTAACATAAGTGACATAACTCCATATTGCTAAAGAATCTATCAAATGATTCGAATGTATGTTGCCGGCTGTCCTTGGGTAGGTAAAGGCACTATAGAGATAGAGTGATTAAGTAGTTAAATTATATAATTGGACTAAAATTAACTCAAATCGTAACCGCAGACGATTCAACCAGAATCTTATTCAATCAGAACCTTATTACAACTTTTCAAGATCAGCCACGTTTGTTGGCGTCAGTTTTAGTGGAGCCTTGGCCATGAATGTAGCGTCACCTTGACTGTGAACCTCACAACTCTGCCGCGTGATCAATCCGACACACTTTGCTTTTGGTACGCTTAGCAACATAGAGGATTGTGTTGTGTTGTGGGGCTTCGGAGTTTTAAGAAGGATGTGTTTAGACTAAACTAGTAACTGTATAGTAGTACATACAGATTAAATAATAAGTAATTTGTAGGTAAATACTATTTCACTGCCATTAGGTTCCCTTCATTTCAATTTCGCACTATAGAGCAATTTCGCGCCATTCTTCCGTATAATTTATAGGTTATGTTCAGTTATTTTAGGTTAGGTAGGTCAGTGTATGAGTTGGTATGTTTGTAAACTAGAGCATGTTGATCGTTGCACAGTTCCAACACCAATAATTTTGGCAAAGTCCAGTGGCAACATAAAACAATTATATCTACCTAGCCAAGACGACATAACTGTGAAAATTATTGACTCTTAGCAGAGACTCGTTGAAAAGCAAATTGGGAAATGCTTTTTAAGGGGTATATTCGTAGCTAGAGGATGACTATAAGATATGTTTACTATCAGGATGCAGAGAATAGTTCCTAGGAATATTAACTGTCCATTTTCATTAGCAGATTACTCTCATTCTAATGGTAATGAAATAATCGAATGGCATTAATTACAAGAAGCATTTCAATGCTGCGTAGTTAAGAGTACGTATAGGTACTTATCTAATGGATGATAATAAATAAAGAGGCATTTATTTCCAGCACGACTACTTATACATGACTACCTACGTAGATAACAATCACGACGTAACCCACGTGTGAAGATTACAATAATTAACATTATGTTTATCTGTTGATTTATAGTTCAGTGAATTCAATGATACTAATAATATTAAAAAAGTATTAGTCTGTAATGACCTAATGACCCACTGCTGGGCAAAGGCCTCTCATCTCACCGAAGATATCAGTACAGTCATGAGGATTAGGCATAATCACCACGCTTGCCTAATGCGGGTTGGTGATCTCAAACCCGAGCCATGTTTGAAAAGTAGGAAACATGTTTTCACTCAACCTGGGAATTGAACCCAGGACTTCAGCCTTGGCGGTATATAATATCTGCGATTCTTCAGCAGCGTGCAACTCAGCACTTTCTGGGATGGGTGGCCGCCAGTGGCATTTCTTTAAATAAGTTAAATATTAAAACACATTTTTGCAGACTTCAGGAATCAACATTTCTATAGCCAGCTTCATTGTCATGGTTACGATTTTGGTTTCTTTCTTCTCATACTTTCATTTCGACCTTGACAATGACTCCATTAACCGATATCATGTGTGTATTATTATGTAAACCCGGCATTGGATTCGCATTTCTTTACACGGTTGTGGTAGAGCGTTAATAGTTACCTATACCGTATCGATTAAAGCGCTTATGTAACTCAATATTGGCACGTGACACCAAGGACAGACACCTCTTCGTTCTGGTACATTCTCGTTCTATGTGTTGGACTTAATTTGTCATCTAAGTGATATAAGCGAGGAGTTTAGCCTGTAGCCGTTTATTAATGTCAGGACATGGCCCACTTGTTGTCCTGCCCTCTATGCCCTACCACCTGCACCAAGGAAGACTTAGACTCCGATGCTGCCCTTCTGCTAACTAAATACTGGACCGGAAATATTGAAAGGCCATTCGATAGAAGAAGAAGAATGTCCCACTGCAGGACAAAAGCATCTCCTCCCACTGAAGATATCAGTATATGGCGGGAGGTCTCGTAGCGCTCGTGGCGTAGTTTGATTAAGCAATCTTAGGTCTTTGCAATTGTTAAGCAACGTCCAGCTCAGGTGACCGATAGTGGCATTTCTATCTGAGGGCTACCCTGGAGGAAATGTTAAGCAGTCGGTCCCGGTTTTATCAATCGTTAGACCATGTCGGAGGCCTTTAAGCGGTCTAAAATTTCTGGCACTAGTGTTGGCCATTGACAGTTTCCAAATGGATGAATGATTGAAGTGCGGAAGGCTAGTCCATTTTAATATTAATCTACCTACTTATTTAACTATAAAAGTTCAATATAAGTACGTAAACATAACAAATCCATTATTGTCTATTAAATAAAAATGTTTTTATCGGTTGCAACGTGACTAATAGCTTGTTCGTGGCGATAAAAAGTCCAAGCAAACGCATAAAAATAATAATATTTTCGATTACATAGTTGTGCCTATAATTACCTAGTTATTTTACTATTGGAAACGTAAACAAACAACTTTACATTTTAATAGTAATTGGTCCTTTGTTTGCGTCGTATAATCAAATTCGTTCAAGTCGATCCAATTTTCATCAACAACTTAAGCCTTAAGGAGATCTAAAAACTCTGTCTGGTGACAGATTTGGCCTCTAACCTGCACAAACTTATTGGTAAAAAAACGAATAGTCAATGAGTAGAGTCTCTCTAGATATAGATATGGATATAATTATGATATACTCAAACCCATGATATAGTTTTTATCACGATGAATATTAAAAACAGACACACAATTAACTATTTATTAAAGAAACTTGACCGTGAAGTTCAAAAATAACATGGATTCGGCGCTACGTAATAAGTATACGAGTAGGTATGTTAAGTTTGAGCCCATTATTATAGTTTACCCTTGAGCCCATGAGGTATGTATGATATGAGTATCATGTAGGGACGCCGATTTTGTTTATTAGGTTAATATAGTTTTGTCCGCGGTTTGTGATGAGGAAAAGAGTAACAAGTAGGTAGGTACTTAGGTACCTATTTGAAGGGGGAGCACTTTAGACTTCAATTTAATTTATATGGGACTCTCGTACGGACAGAAAATATCATTTAAAATCCAACTATAAATGGTAGAATTATACTCGAACACGGAACATAGGCATTAGCTGTGTTAGGTAGTTGGACCTACAAAAAGATAGTAAAATTAAAAACCTCGTCATTCTTTTATAAGTACGGTAGACATCACTTGACTTTTAATCGTCGTGTCACAAACCATCATAGGTATTTAGGAATCAACATCATTCTATGAGGTTAAGACAACATTTTTTAATCATTCTGTCGTAATCCACATGGTAAAAACTATCTTTATATAAAAAAGTAGGTACTCTGTGTAGAAACCGATGAAAAACAATAGACGCGGTTAGAAATAAACTAATTACTAAACTGACCTAAAGAATGTGGCCTGTTTAATGCGCACAAATTTTAATTAACTGTTACGCACGTGTACCTACGCCGCTTCCCATTAAATAATATAGTTCAAAATGTTTGTAAACATGTTTGTTCGGGAGGTGTGTCTTTCTGACTCACTTGTTATGTATCAAGCACTTAGTATGGATACCTAAAGTAGGTATGTATGTGCTAACAGCAAACAAATCCAAGGTTAGCTATGCTCAGAAATCATCCGATTTTTCGCGTAAACATTAAGATAAAAAAATAAAAAATGCTTTTTGTAAATGTTTTTTAACCAAGTGCGCAGTAATGTAGGTAGATGGTAGAGCATGGCGAAACGGAAATAACATATTTTTTATGGAAAATTCTTTTACACGTGAGATTATGGATGAAGGAAGAAACCACGTGGCTCATACTATGTTGGTCTTTGCATTTTTCTGAATATGATATTCGATAGTGATATAGGTACTTAGGATAGTAAGTGTTTTTGGTAAGTTACTAAGTTCGTGTATGTGAGTGGACAACCTTGGTATCGGAATTTTTAGACCACCTAAAGGCCTCCGACATGGTCATAGCGTTTTGGTAACTAATAGAAATGCTCCTACACATACATACATACAAACAGCATTAATAAAACCAAAAATTTATCGTAGATACTAGTTCGATACTGCCTATCTGCATAAATTGTATCTACTTAGGAAACTAATTTAAAATCGTATGGTTTTATAAAACTATAGTCAAGTTGTCATTACATAGAAAGACGAATAAAAACAATTTTAAGTATTCAATACCTACTTATTGTTTAAAATAATACCATTGTTCAGTCGGAGAGTGATTCGCGGGTTGAATTTAAATGAGCATTTTAATATTCTACTAAATAGACATTTGCCTTCGGACTGTAAACAAGTCTGTGGTGGTAAAGTTTATTGAAAATCAATGGCTGACTCACACTTTACAATTCAATTATTATAATGTCTATAGAAGTTTTGAAGTTTTTTAATTAATTAAATACTTAGGTTGTTTCAAACGGTTAGTAATCGTAAACATACGTTTGTTAAAAAAAATCACTATTTTCACGCTGTTAAATACAAAATATTGTGTCATAACTAAAATGACAGTCTGTCAAACTGTCAAAGTTATTCCGGCGACCAGTAGAAAGCCACGATTTTCATTTTCCTCTCTGTTGAGACTGACATTTTATGTTAACGTTTAGTGCTCCGTGAGCGTAAGCAAGCTGAAGCAACCTGCCCTTAACCAAGACTTAACCTAACCACACATGTCACAATAAGATAGAGATTTCATTAGGTATAGCCAACTTCGCTTTTATTTAACACTAGCAGCGCCCCGCGGTTTTACCCGCGTTGTAAAAATAGCCTATGTTACTCGTGGATAATGTAGCTTTCGAATGGTGAAAGAATTTTTAAAAACGGTCCAGTAGTTTTTATTTATTTATTTATTTATTTACTTGTTTGTGGAGAACCAACAGCACATAAATTACACATAATACAGTATTGAATAGAAACAGTAGGCCAATTATAGGTTCCCGCGTTTAGTTTTTTGAGCCTATTCATTACAAACAAACAAAGTTTTCCTCTTTTTAATATTAGTGTAGATTTTCATCTGAGACGTTTCGGCCCCTTTACAGGAACCGTGGTCACAGAAGACTGATGTGTTAGTCATAACAGGTATCTAGCCAATTTTAAATACGTCGCGGATCATCATCAACGTAACATTAAGCAAATGAAAGCAATTATTTCATTACAACTTTGAATTGACTGTAATTAGTTAGGTTAGGTTATATAGCACGTGTTTCAATATATTTTTCAACGACTACAGCAGATAGAACAAGCGAGTAGTATAATTTAATTCGGAAGTAGGTATATTTTGTATTTAAACCTTGACACAGTGTTGGCTGAATTATGCCAATGCTACAGAGTACAGACGAAACGTTAACATATTTAAAAGCATACAGTTATTTTTAGCCTGTTGGTAGCTATGGATGATTTTCCTGTGCGGATTTCTTTACCATGTGGTAGCGATATGCGACTTATTGAGTTAGCGAATTTACGTACAATTTAAATGTAGCATCCATTTTACCTATATCTAGTATTGGATTAGCTCATTGAAATTGATAAGCAACGTGCAGCTCGGCCCCTACTTGGATGGGTGGCCGATAGTGGCATTTCTATCAGAGCGCTACCGTGTTTCCGAGAGCACGTTAAGCGGTCTAAAAACTCCGACACCAGGGTTGGGCACTGACCTACTTGAAATAAATAAATAAGGCTATTGAGTGAGTTTACAACCGGTGCTGGCCACTCCACACTTGTTTTTTAAAATTCCAACCCACCAAAGCTATAAAACTAGTTCAAACAAAAATCTACTCTAGGATACCTATAAAATCGCTTAATTAAAACTTAAAAATATTGACTTACTTATAACCTTTATTACCTAGTACACTCAACCGACCAATACATCACTACATAGTATAAAATAAAGTCGTCTCTTTTTCGTGTCTGTCTGTTTGTCTGTCTGTATGCTTAAATCTTTAAAATTACGCAACGGATTTTGATGCGGTTTTTTGTAATAGGTAGAGTGATTCAAGAGGAAGGTTTTTATGTAAAAAAATTCCCGAAATTCCCATGGGAACGGGAACAACGCGGGTAAAACCGCGGGGCGCTGCTAGTTATTATTATTTTAAAAACTGGTTGGATATCGCTCGAACTGTTTATTTTTCACTATCGCATAAAAACTGCGCAGTTATGTAAAAGACTTGTGAACACTATTAAATTAATGTGCTAGTTATATTTATAGGTATCCCTATTTTTGTTAGATATATTGACGTCAATGTTATGTCCCATAATCTAAACAGTAGTGGGACATTTCAGGATAATACTTACTTACTTACTTACTTACTTATATATTATATTACTTCGTATCTTACTAATGTAAAGGTGGTATATAAATATGGTGTAAGTAAATGAATACTTAGTTTACTTATTTGGTAAATATAACTTTACTCTGGACTTAACTTAAATGGCGCTTAATTTCTTTTAAAGTTATTTGTTATATTGCAGAAACAACATCTGTATCATACAATAGAAAACAATTTAAATAAAAAAATATTCAAACAAGTGACGATCGGTTAACAAAATCTCAGTATTTTAGTAACTTTTTTAAAAAGACTGACATGTTCTGTAAAGGTAGGAGTTTAGTTTGGGACTGCAGCACGCGACTGCAGACAGCAGGCAGCAGGGCATTGCAGTCGTGTCACCGCAGCAGAAGTGTCACAGTGCGCTCGATATTTCATACAAACTAGTAGAGAAGCTGTGTCTGCAGTTGCAGTCGCCTGCTGCAGTCGCAAAATAAACTCCTACCTTTAACGTTTACTGGTTTGTGAGTGTACACTGTAGCAACCTGCCCTTAGTGATTGCAGAAGAACGCTGCTCCTGATTCTTGTATCAAACACGTGTAGCGAATGTTTTACACTAGACATTATGTAAGTATCATGCGATCTTACAACCTCTGTTGATATGGGTATTATTATCTACTAGCAGCGCCCGCGGTTTAACCCGCGTTGTGCCCGTTTCCGTGGGAATTTCTAGAATTTTTATACGTATAAACCTTCCTCTTGAAACACTCTATCTATTTTAAAAAACCGCATCAAAATCCGTTGCGTAGTTTTAAAGATCTAAGCATACATAGGGACAGACAGCGGAAAGCGACTTTGTTTTATACTATGTACCTACTGATAGTGATACCACAAACAAATCAACACAACACGGTGATTAAGTCTACCGTTATCAGTATGATTTAATTTTGATAACTATTTAGGTTAAGATTGCATAATCTTTTTATTATACTTACCTACATAATAACCTAATTATATTTCTATGTTTATAAAATTATTTTGACTATTGCGTACTTGCGGTTTCGACTTTTCAGCACATTCACTTTGATTTCCCGACGTTTCGAGGGGATGCACTACCCGCGGTCGCGGCCGGACTTCTGTGCCGCGCAAAAACCCGTAGTCATACGATAATAATGTGTAAAAATCGCGAAATTTCGAAAAGAGACAGTTGTAAAAATATGTTTTTGTATGTGACAGTCGTATGTATTTATGAGGGCTGGTGCTTATGATACTGAAATTCCCTTAGGAAACGGTAACACTGAACTGGTACCAAAAACCGCGGGTAACACTGAGGGTCACACCTAGTTCCTCATTAGTACCTAGAATTCAAATATTATTTCCATCACGTGACTGATAAAATATCATCTAAACCGGTTAAGATAACGTATAATATCTATTTATTTATCAACTTGTCAATAGAGAGCAAAACATAGGACCAAAATGGAATATGACGGAATTTGTTTCAGCCATTGCGGCGTCTGATAACCTTCGTATCAACTGGGGATACTGCACGCAGAACAGGAGATGTTAAAAGATTATATCTGATATGTATGCACTTAGTTAGTACTCATTTTATCAAAAACAATTAAAATAAAAAAACATCTATTATCTATTTATGTTTAAACGTCGACATATTTTCTGGTCGCTCTTGTAGTGGTAACGTTGGCTCATGAAATTATTTCGGTCGCCGGTCAATGCGGCCAGTGCGTTGGTCGCATTAAAAATATCACACAGCAAAATAATAAAAGCAATATTTTACGTTAAAACACGACTACCCATGAATATTAGTGCGTATCGTAAAGAGTTTATAAAGGGTATTCAAAATTATTGCACATAGACAAATTTTATTTTAATTTATTATGCATAGACGAAAAATTTTAAAGACTATTTTCACCACGGTAGAGCTAAGTACTTACTGTCTTCTCTATTTCATGATTTCAACTACGGAATAGGGAAATAATTCCACAGTAACGTTCGTTTAAACGACTTGTCGACTTGTTGTTATGGCCGGTTCACATTATTCCAGTCCAGTGATACAGCGAGCTAATCCAGTCCAGTGCTGGACTGGAGCATATCGTTTACATTGTTCCAGTCTTTTAAGAGTAGCTGGATTGGTCCCCAAAACAATTGACTCGTATTCACTGTTCAACGTTCAATCTAGCACTGGATTGCAACTGGAATGTCTACACTATTCCAGTGGCGCTGGATTAGGTGAGCTGGAATGAAAAGTTGACGGTCTCTCCAGTCACTGGACTGGAATGCTCACTGGAATGGGTACATTCCAGTGTCGGTTCACATTATTCCAGTAGCATTCCAGTACTGGATTGGATTGCTGGACTGGAATAATGTGAACCGGCCATTAAGGCGCGAGTTTGGTAGTAACCTCAGGAGCGAGCAATTAGACACGTGTGACTAACAATTTACTTCCAAATAATGATCAAGAGTACGAAATACAGGGAAACATATACAAATAAATACCTTTATCATTTAGTAACATGAATGTACTTATTGTCATGGTTTGATAATCACGATCGCACGATATCCTTGAGATGTCTGGAGTGTTTATTTCTATTTTAGTCAGATACCGTAATCTTATGTACGACTGATAGCCACGACTTTGTTTTTGAGTTGAGCTCAATATCTACAAGTCCGAAGCAATTCTCAAAGGTATAGATGTATAGCAAAAGGTGAAGTGTCTTCCTTGTCTGTTGGAGGAATATACGGAGAGATCACGGAAGAGCGAACCACTAACTCCGTTACACTTTTCTCTTTAGTATCAGATAGTTAGATTCCATATTACAAGCTTAGAGCTTAGTTTGGGGCTAATTAACCGTGTGTGAATTTGTCCGGGTATATTTAATTATTATAGAGGCGTCCCGCGGTTTTACGCGCGTTGTGCCCGTTCCCGTGGGAATTTCGGGATGAAAAATAGCCTATAACCTTCCCGTTGAATATGGCTATCTATTACAAAAAGAATTATTCAAATCGGACTGATAATTCCTGAGATTACCTCGAACATACAAACAAACAAACTTACAAATTTTACAGCCGAATATTTATCTCCAAAGACCGACGAGTAAGGCATGTCGCCCTCTCTGTAGGTAGGTTAAATACGGATTAGAATAAGTAGCAACTATTCACTAATCTAAGCAGGGCTTTAACAAAATTAAAAAAAAGATAATGGTACTTGTAATTAATGTTATTGTTGTGGTTATTTTCATATCTACTTCTAATTAAAACTAGTTTTATAAAAATATATTTGTTTTAAACCTTTTTAAAGAGAGGCATTAAGGCTTTTTCAAATGGTTTTAGGCAGATGTCCAAAAGTTTGTTGTATTTTTGTAGGCAAAGAAAGCATCATTACGCATTGATTTAGCTGCCTGACCTATGCTTGTTATTTAGTCTACTAGCCGCGTTCCGCTGTTACCCGTTCCCGCAGGTTGTTCGGGAGTATCCCATATGTTATTCTGATGTATAACCTATATTATTTTCAATTGATGTAATTGGGTTCCCGTTTTAATTGAAATAAATAAAATAAATAAATAAATTACCATAAAGTTTCATTCAAATCCGTCCAGTAGTTTTAAGCTATTGCATAGCTTCTATCGCGGGCCTTGAGCGCGGGGACCAAATCCAAAATTTCCGTAACGAAAAAACCTCACGCTTACCCGATCCGACGGGAAGGAGGTGTGGCTTGAAGGCCCTGCAATGTGCATCGTCTAACGTCGTTTCAATTCGGCAGTCTTCGACACGGGGCGTTGTGTGCGATTGTGCGTTGGAGGTGAGAGAGGGGGTGAGAGAGGGGGTGAGAGAGGGGGGTGAGAGAGGGGGTGAGAGAGGGGGGTGAGAGAAGGTGGTGAGAGAGGGTGGTGAGAGAGGGTGGTGAGAGAGGGGTGAGAGAGGTGGGTGAGAGAGGGGGGTGAGAGAGGGGGGTGAGAGAGGGTGGTGAGAGAGGGTGGTGAGAGGGGTGAGAGAGGGGGGTGAGAGAGGGGGGTGAGAGAGGGGGGTGAGAGAGGGGGGTGAGAGAGGGGGGTGAGAGAGGGGGGTGAGAGAGGGTGGTGAGAGAGGGTGGTGAGAGAGGGTGGTGAGAGAGGGGTGAGAGAGGGGGGTGAGAGAGGGTGGTGAGAGAGGGTGGTGAGAGGCGGGTGAGAGAGGGGGTGAGAGAGGGGGGTGAGAGAGGGGGTTGAGAGAGGGGGGTGAGAGAGGGGGGTGAGAGAGGGGGTAGAGGGTGGTGAGAGAGGGTGGTGAGAGAGGGGGGGTGAGAGAGGGGGGTGAGAGAGGGGTGAGAGAGGGGGGTGAGAGAGGGGGGTGAGAGAGGGGGGTGAGAGAGGGGTGAGAGAGGGGGGTAAGAGAGGGGGTGAGAGAGGGGGGTGAGAGAGGGGGGTGAGAGAGGTTGGTGAGAGAGGGTGGTGAGAGAGGGTGGGAGAGAGGGGGTGAGAGAGGGTGGTGAGAGAGGGGGGTGAGAGAGGGGTGAGAGAGGGGGGTGAGAGAGGGGGGTGAGAGAGGGGGTGAGAGAGGGGGGTGATAGAGGGGGGTGAGAGAGAGGGGTGAGAGAGAGGTGTGAGAGAGAGGTGTTAGAGAGGGGGTGAGAGAGGGTGGTGAGAGAGGGGGGTGAGAGAGGGGTGAGAGAGGGGGGTGAGAGAGGGTGGTGAGAGAGGGGGGTGAGAGAGGTGTGAGAGAGAGGTGTGAGAGAGGGGGTGAGAGAGGGTGGTGAGAGAGGGGGGTGAGAGAGGGGTGAGAGAGGGTGGTGAGAGAGGGTGGTGAGAGAGGGGGGTGAGAGAGGGGTGAGAGAGGGGGGTGAGAGAGGGGGGTGAGAGAGGGGGGTGAGAGAGGGGGTGAGAGAGGGTGGTGAGAGAGGGGTGAGAGAGGGCGGTGAGAGAGGGTGGTGAGAGAGGGTGGTGAGAGGCGGGTGAGAGAGGGGGGCGAGAGAGGGGGTGAGAGAGGGGGGCGAGAGAGGGGGTAGAGAGGGTGGTGAGAGAGGGTGGTGAGAGAGGGTGGTGAGAGAGGGGGGGTGAGAGAGGGGTGAGAGAGGGGGGTGAGAGAGGGGTGAGAGAGGGGGGTGAGAGAGGGGGGTGAGAGAGGGGGGTGAGAGAGGTTGGTGAGAGAGGGGTGAGAGAGGGGGGTGAGAGAGGGTGGGAGAGAGGGTGGTGAGAGAGGGTGGTGAGAGAGGGGGTGAGAGAGGGGTGAGAGAGGGGGGTGAGAGAGGGGGGTGAGAGAGGGGGTGAGAGAGGGGGTGAGAGAGGGGGGTGAGAGAGGGGGGTGATAGAGAGGGGTGAGAGAGGGGGTGAGAGAGAGGTGTGAGAGAGAGGTGTTAGAGAGGGGGTGAGAGAGGGTGGTGAGAGAGGGGGGTGAGAGAGGGGTGAGAGAGGGGGGTGAGAGAGGGGGGTGAGAGAGGGTGGTGAGAGAGGGTGGTGGTGAGAGGGGGGTGAGAGAGGTGTGAGAGGAGGTGTGAGTGAGGGGGTGTGAGGAGGGTGGTGAGAGAGGGGGGTGAGAGAGGGGTGAGAGAGGGTGGTGAGTGAGGGGGGGTGAGAGAGGGGGGTGAGAGAGGGGTGGTGAGTGAGGGGGTGAGTGAGGGGGGGTGAGAGAGGGGGTGGTGAGGAGGGGGTGTGAGAGGGGGGTGAGAGAGGGGGTGGTGAGAGGGGGGTGTGAGGAGGGGTGAGTGAGGGGGGGTGAGAGGGGGGGTGAGAGAGGGGGTGAGAGAGGGGGGGTGATAGAGAGGGGTGTGAGTGAGGGGTGAGAGTGAGGTGTGAGAGAGAGGTGTGTGAGAGGGGGTGAGAGAGAGGGGGTGAGAGAGAGGGGGGTGAGAGAGAGGAGGCGGGAGGGGTGAGAGAGAGGAGGCGGGTGGGGTGAGAGAGAAGAGATATCAATATAATTGCATAAGTTGATACAAAATGCTATGCAATAGCTTCACCGCGGCAGTCCCCGAGTGCCACACGTCTTTTTTTTTTTTGTGGAAGAGTAACAAACATACATAAATCCATCCTCACAAACTTTCGCATTTATAATACAAATAGGATTAGTAGGACATGAATGCAGCATAGTTTTGGTCATCTTAAACCGTCTCAATCGAAAAAAGTCGAAAGTTAAATCGGCAACGAACCGTTTCAAATAGTCCAAAACAGTAAAAAAATATATTTTAACTAGCTGCGCCCCGCGGTTTCACTCGCGTTGTACCCGTTCCCGCGGGAATTTCGGGATGAAAAATAGATGTTGGCCGATTCTCAGACCTACTCAATATGCTCACAAAATTTCATGAGAATCGGTCGAGCCGTTTCGGAGGAGTACGCGAACGAACACTGTGACACGAGAATTTTATATATAAGATTAACATCAGTAGTTTCGTTGGTCATATCAACGTTCACCTTGAACTTTCAAATAATACTTAACCAGTTCAGTCCGAATTGTATAATAAAGAAGATATTATTTTAATAATTACTGACGAAATAACGATAAGAGATGAGCTTTATCAACAGTTGTGTGATAAATGTGAATGTACTTCACTGTGTCACAGATAACTAGTATTATGTGTGTAGTTACTTCTTAGAAGACATTGGGTGATCCGGCGGTGGCAACACCGAATTTTTTTAATAAAGAATATATGTGATCGAATGACGGTACCCTATGATTTTGTATTATTATTTAAAAAATACTCCATCTTGGTGCCACATAATTCCACCCTAAAGTCTTCTAAAATGTCTATCACTACATAGTATAAAACAAAGTCGCTTTCCGCTGTCTGTCAGTCCCTATGTATACTTAGATCTTTAAAACTACGCAACAGATTTTGACGCGGTGTTTTTAAAATAGTTAGAGTGATTCAAGATCAAGAGGAAGGTTTATATGTATAAAAAATCCCTTAATTCCCACGGGAACGGGCACAACACAGGTAAAACCGCGGGGCGCTGCTAGTAGCCTATAAATGTCATTTGTTTACCAGAACTCCTAGTTACAATTACGAAGTACTAAAAGATATTAAAATTTTCGTGGGCAAACTACGAGTATACGTTTACTCCACACAGGAAAATTTCACCGGAAAATTTATGAATAGATTAGCTACATATTTAATGCTCTTATTTACAAGACTTTACCAATTGTTCTCTGTTAAACCGTAACATATCACATCAATTGGCGCTAACTAATGCCCCATTGTGACAGACAGACAATGCGATTTTATGGTTTAATATGTTATTGTATGTTTTCATTTGAAAATTGTTTATGTTTTTGTATCTATACTTTAAACTTAATATTAATCTTTATAGGGAGTTTTATAAAAAAAAATGTATATATTTTTTTTCAATATTTTTTTGTAAGTATGTGAGTTTCAGAATGTAGTGGACTGAAAATAGATTTGAGATTTGAGAGATTCGCGAGAATGAAAGTTCATTAGTTTTGGTTACCTTTTTGGTCCAATATCGGAACTCAACATCGTTCGTCTAAAATATGTAATATTTTCTATAGAATAATTACAAAACGAGACTAGAAACCTTATAAAAGTCATATTATTCTGAAAGCACGTGTTCAAATGTCACACAATAAGTGTTTTAAACTCAAACACAACTTGAACTAGTGACAAACACTCCAATAACAATCAAGAAGTCAGCCGAATAGTTTAAAACAATAAAAACTAAATTATTCACGAGCGAGCTGTACTAGAGTTGTACGAACTACGCATAACATAAACTTGATCACATGTGTGCGAGTGTTTGAGATAACCGCGCGTTTGTGTGAGTTGTCAAAGATTATATAACGCCATCTTGTACATGGTAGGCAAAGGTTTAAACACGTGCTTTTTAACAATGTTTTCGTTTAGTACTTGCGTGTAAATGTATGTAAATTACAATGATGGATGATGTAGACACCTTGTGTAATTTATCTTTTTGTAGTTAGGACTATAAAGTAATTTAAAGTAGTTACCCTTGAAATAAGATGTCTTGAACCAACGAGTCTTCTATACTAAATAAATAATGTCTATTGCTAATATGCTAGATAGATACAGATGAGAATATCTACAAAATTCTGCTTCCATAGCTTATAAATTCTAGGAAGAATAACAGCAGAAATAATGTAATACATAACCTCAAACTAAACGTAGGTAAAACCAGCTTATATTTATAAAACCGTATCTATCAGCATAATCTATGTTTGTTTTGATATATTACGCGCATGTGTGTACCCGTCTACACACGCAGCGTGTTAGTGTGCGAGTGACTCGACAACACCTATTTATTTTAGGGACAGCCTGTACCCGGTTCAGTTCTTCGTTAGTCAGTAAGCCGACCGAAGGTGTCAGTGATTTGTGAACTATTTGGAATTGAACTTTGAGAATAAAAATGTCGGCGTCACCAATTGCAAGGCAAGCTACAAGCAGCCAGGCTATTCCTTCTAGAAGGGTGCTGATCACCGACCCTTCGCAGATGCCTGATGTCTACTCCAGCACCCCAGGAGGCACCGTCTACTCCACCACGCCTGGAGGTAATTGAGACCTCACTGAGGTCGCTGTAATTGACCTATCAGCCTTATGTGTTGACCTCAATCTTTTAATTCTATTGAAGTGGTAGGCAAATTGGTGACAATTTTTATTAATTATTTAATTGAATAGATTGATCGCAATAAAAAAAATGTGATAAATGGTAAACGCAAATTACATAATTGAGCTTTTTTACACGCGATTTGAACTAGCTAACTAGCAGCTTGTAAAGTCGCTTGGAATCAACAACGCGCCGTAGCAACTCGCATCCAGTAAAATAGCTCAGTCTACACCCCAGCGTGCGATACATTAACAACAAGCATCACTACATAGTATAAAACAAAGTCGCGTCTGTTTGTCTTCTGTTTGTCTGTTTGTCTGTATGCTTAAATCTTTAAAATTACGCAACGGATTTTGATGCGGTTTTTTTTAATAGGTAGAGTGATTCAAGATGAAGGTTTTTATGTAAAAAAATTCCCGAAATTCCCACGGGAACGGGCACAACGCGGGTAAAACCGCGGGGCGCTGCTAGTTATTTAGATATATGGCAATCACAACGGGCCCGCCACTCGACTCAAGGTCAACAGATATCTAAACTCGAATTGTAAACACATTAGAAGTTATTTATAATCTCTATTAAGTGCAGAGCAATGTTGTTGTATTTACATGACTTTAATATAGTCTATGTAAGTGTATATACCTAGTAAAGACTTTCGACTTTTTATATTTGAATAATATGGACTAGGTACCTACTAATATTATAAATGCGAAAATTTGTGAGGATTTATGTATGTTTGTTACTCTTTTACGAATAAACTACTGGACGGATTTGGATGAAACTTTACAGTAATATAGGATATTCATCAAAATACCACATGGGATCCATTTTATCCCGAAATTCCTGCGGGAACGGGTATAATGTGGGTAATACCGCGCGACGCAAATAGTCTTTTATATGTTAAATTCCAATAAACTGATAAGCAATCAGCCTTGGAGTTATCAGTTGATAACAGTTGCCATACAAAATATCTCTTGAATTAATCTTAGTAAGTAAGTCATGATATTAGGACGTTTACACGTTTATTTGTCGGTCCCAGTAGTTTCAATAGTCGGACGGAATATTTCACAAGGTTTTAATCGAACTAATGGCGTGGTAGTCAATAACCTAGGATAATGATATAGATTGGGGCTAACCTAAAAAAATATTGTCAAGAAAATATTGACACATCAAATGAAGAACGTAAATAAAATCTTATATATAAAATTCTCGTGTCACAGTGTTCGTTCGCGTACTCCTCCGAAACGGCTCGACCGATTCTCATGAAATTTTGTGAGCATATTGAGTAGGTCTGAGAATCGGCCAACGTCTATTTTTCATCCCGAAATTCCCGCGGGAACGGGTACAACGCGGGTGAAACCGCGGGGCGCAGCTAGTTAATAAATAAATACACCCAGGCAAATTTGCCCACGGTTGCTAAGACCCAAACTAAGCTCTTGTACTAATTGTAACTAGCTTGTACAATCGGATCTTACTAACTTATTCAAAACCCAGACGTTGTCGCCAACAACTATGCGTGCATTCTTTTGCCAAGTTCCTTGTATTTTAATTGTATCTCTGTGTATATTTCAATTTTTAATTTTTGGCAGTAAATTTATTTTATTCTTAATTCCGGGCTGGAATCGAACGCGCAGCCCCGACACAGTAAGCACTGTCACATGCCTGCCACTGTAGGTGCCTTGGTTGGCCAGACCTGGGGCTATTACTAAAAGCTTGCTAAGACTACCTAATCTTGACTCTCGATGAGGTAAACAATATAGTTCTCTATACTAATAAACAAAGTGGAAAAGTTTGTTGTCTGTTTAAACTCTGAAATTACCAATCGGATTACAGTAAAAGATTGTATACCACATTGCCACATTCAAGAATACCACTTTTACCACAACCCAAAAACATGACCGAAATTCCTGCAGTAAAGAGTACAACACGGGTAAATCAGCAGGCCGTTGCTAGTGTCACTAGTACCTTTACGTAAATAACCTCACTAGCCTAGTGAGGTTATTTACGTAAAGGTACGGGATACCTACTCTACTGTGCTGACTCAACAGACGGATTGCAAGATCAGCTGTAATTAACGGCGACAATGACCTCAACAAGTGCTTCACCTCAATTGAAACACTTTGCTTTACTTATGTTTGCATTTCTATTTTTAAAGTCGGCGAAAAGGAAACTTGGAAAATCAAGGAGAGTTAATTTATTGTTTCCTAGGTTTTATGTTTAAGAGTAATTTAGGTGTTAGTTACAATGAAATAGGAGAATTGAATTATGTAGGCAAAATTATATTAATAATAGTAATGTCATTTTGTGTCTTAAGAATTCGCCGACTCTACGAGTACTGAGTATGAGCAGGAGCACGGTTTTCATTACTTGCTGTGACCCGCGGGTTTATTCAGAAATTGCCTAGGAAATTTCGGGAATTTCTGGATGTAAAATATCCTATAACCTTCCCGTTGAATGTGACTATCTTTTATAAAAATAATTATTAAAATCGAACTGGTAATTTCAGTGATTTGCTCCAACAAACAAACTTACACTTAATAATATTACGAGTAGTATAGAATTAACTCGCCAAAGAGCAGCGTGTAAACTCTCTTACTATAAACGACTGACATTAATAATTAAAGATATTTTTACAATAAAACAAAATAAGGATATCTATAAATAAAGCGTTGTTTATAACAATACGAATTCGAATGCGAAACCGCCCCGGCTATAATTTATTATGCTTAATGTATAGTATAGGTTAGTTGCCTACGAGTCCGCGAATTCATACGTACAAAGTGACTGGCAACCAGTTATTTTTAAAGATACCTACATAATAAAATATAAGTAAAGAGTATAGACAGTTTTATGGCATAGACTTGCAATAATATAATTAGTAGGTACCTACATACTATTTCAATTTCTATCATTAATTCTTGAGGTGGGCCCTCTTTGCCCAAACTGATTTTTAGGGTTCCGTACCCACAGGGTAAAAACGGGACCCTATTACTGAGACTTCGCTGTCCGTCCGTCCGTCCGTCCGTCCATCCGTCCGTCCGTCCGTCCGTCCGTCCGTCTATCCTTCCATCTGTCACCAGGCTGTATCTCAAGAACGGTGATAGCTAGACAGTTGAAATTTTCACAGATGATATATTTCTATTGCCGCTATAACAACAAAAATTTAAAAGAAAATAAAAACAAATGCATGTCTATTACTTGATACGGCTAATTAGACCCAAACTAAGCTATGTAGTTATTTTACCTCTTCAGTACTAATTTATTGAAATTGCCGTAATTATTATTACGAGGCGGACTATAACAAATACAAAATATGATACCTATTATGTAATAGTAAATATAAATCACGTGTTATCTATCATTGTCTGATAACAATTATAACAATAGGTACTAGTGATATGGTGCACGTGTTTAAATAACCTACAAAACAATGATCTACATATAATATAACTAGCAACTCCCCGCGGGTTTACCCGCGTTGTGCCCGTTCCCGTGGGAATTTCGGGATAAAATGTAGCCTATAGCCTTCCTCGATAAATAGACTATCTAACAGTGATAGAATTATTCAAATCGGTTCAGTAGTTTCTGAGATTAGCGCGTTTAAACAAACAAACAAACAAACAAAACAAACTCTTCAGCTTTATAATATTAGTATAGATATTTGTATAGATTTCTAAATCTGTTGATTATATGTAATGTACGACTAGCCGCGCCCCGCGGTGTTACCCGCGTTGTACCCGTTCCCGCGGGAATTTCGGGATAAAATGTATCCCATGTGTTATTCTGAAGTAAGCTATATTACAAGCTATATTACTGTCAAGTTTCATTCAAATCCGTGGAGTAGTTTTTTCGTGAAAGAGTAATAAACAACATACATCCTCACAAACTTTCGCATTTTTAACATTAGTAAGATAATCATTACATAGTATAAAACAAAGTCGCGTCTGTTTGTCTTCTGTTTTTTTGTAATAGGTAGAGTGATTCAAGAGGAAGGTTTTTATGTAAAAAGAATTCTGAAATTCCCACGGGAACGGGCACAACGCGGGTAAAACCGCGGGGCGCTGCTAGTGACTTTATAAAATGCAATAAAGTCTACAGTAAAGAAAATACAATTGTGTTGCAATGCAACCACGTATAGAAATGGGCATGTTGATTGCAAAATACGCGTGAAACGAAAATCGTTAGTTTCTAAAAATATACTCTAAAGAAATTATTTCGGTAGCATCGAGGTAAACAATAAATTGTTGTGTTTGTATAGAATGGAAGTATTTAGGATAATGATCTCTGGTTTACTTTGGAATGCTGCCTAGCTGCGCATACGCACGTACCATACTATCCAATCTACTACATGTTTTCAGTAGGGTTGCCAATTTATTGTTTGTTACAATTAAGAATGCGGAAACAAAGAGTATGAAAAACAATTTTAAACGTCATGTTTAAAAATGACAAATAAAAAACATTTCGCATCAAAATAGTTGAGATTCCCACTTTGATGTCATGAAGGGAATTATGCGGAAAAGTCGTTTATTAAAAAAGTTACAGGATAAAATTAGTCTTTGGGACGGTATGGGCCCACTGGGCCTCATTTAGCGGAATTTATATTTACTAGTGGTGCCGCAAGGTTTCACGTGTGTCAAACCCTCTATTGACAGGAAAAAGTGTACATACTTTGTCTATGTATAGACTCATGAATAATGTTAGAATAATCCCGGGAGTACCTACGGTATTTATATATATTATTTACTAGCAGCGCCCCGCGGTTTTACCCGCGTTGTGCCCGTTCCCGTAGGAAATCCGGGATTAAATGTAGCCTATAGCCTTCCTCGATAAATAGACTATCTAACAGTGAAAGAATTATTCAAATCGGTTCAGTAGTTTCTGAGATTAGCGCGTTTAAACAAACAAACAAACAAACAAAACAAACTCTTCAGCTTTATAATATTAGTATAGACAAGGCATACACCGTAGATCGTCGCAACACTTTTATTTTAATGTAAGAAGGATAAAAGAAGTTGATTCTTGTGTATTGAAGGCGCTATCATTTATTTTTCTTACGCTCGTTTGCATCAACACCATCTATCAATGCCTCACGTGTTTTATTGTTGACATAACATGCCGTAGGTACAGATAAATAAATATCTCTGTACTTATCTACAGTGTTGAGGTTGTTTACACTTTTAAAGCAAGGTCTAGGAACTAGTGTATAATTAAAGGTTAACTAGAACTATAATATATTGAACTTAATTATGTTTATGCCCTTTTTATTGTCTTGCATTCCTTGTCATTAACCTGTTAGGTTCCACTATTATTTTTAAATAGTGCAGTCATGGAAAACTTCAAAAAAGGAGGAGGTTTCTCAATCCCTAATATGCTTTTTTAGAACTTTTGATTAACGGTGTATTTCCGTCTATTCCAGGTACCAGGATAGTCTACGAGAGATCGTTCATGATGTCTTTGAGGCAGTCCCCTATCTCGCAGACGCCACCCAAGTGCCCCCTGCCAGCCAGCCTGCTGAAGAACCCAGGGTCGGTCCCCAACGTGATCACGGCACCAATCCAGAAACCTCGCTCAAACTCGATCTCATTCGACGAAACGCAGGAGACGTTCAGTATGGATCTCTAACCTAGCCTAAGCATAGACTACAATTTTTATTTTTCACCTCGTGGCGTTATGTTAAACAATGCTGTCTCAGAAAAATAAAACTAGACGTCATCTGTTAAGTTTTAGGTCTTTTAAAGTGATTTTCTATCTAGCAATGTAATTTTATCCGCAAAGCATCCGTATCGCTTAATGATGCAGATAATAATAACTCACTTGTGACCTATTTTTTTTTTAGTTTTAAACAGCGTGACTGATTTTTCACTGCGTTTAAAACGCTCGTCCCTTGCTATACAAAACTAAAATAAAAAAATAATAAAGTACAAAGAAAAAAATACAAAAATAATAAGAATTTTTTAATGGAATGGATATGTGACCAATTGTTGTTGTTAAATAAAAATCTTGGCAAGGGATCCCATGTAAATACTATAATGTTAAGGTATAGTTCTAAGTACTGCGTGTAACGCACATTTTTAGGTGCTTCTTAGTATTTCGTTTACCGCAAGTGCCATGTCAAAGGAGGATTTATATTCGATATTCTCTTCCTGTAATGGATTTGCTAAGAGTTTGTGTAATCTCCTTTAACGAATATAAATAGGTTTAAATCTTGTTATAATTTTGTTAACTTGAGAAACAGTTTCGGTCACATGAGGACAAATGTAACGAATGTGTATTATAGTTTTAAGGGCTAAAATATGATATTTAAAGTAAGCTGGACATATTTGCTTATTTAATGAATAAGATATTGTTATTATGGTCTCAGCTTGTTATTTAAATTAATGTTCCAAAGCATTTAGTAATGTTCATTAGAACTCATTTGTTTTTGCAAACGTTTGTGATTGTCATTGTCAATGTCAAATAAATGGCGCCAAATGCAAGGCGCCAAACGTTTAGCATTCTATTTGTAATTGTTTTTCCTTTTTGATTAAAGACTCTCTTTGTTGCATTGTGAGTGATGTCATTGATTTTAAAATTCAAATTGTTCAAGTATGTATGATTGTAATAAAATGAGAACTTGTTTTTTATATTATTATGTCTCGACTGCCAGTATAATAAAATGAATGATTATTATCTAATTTATTTATTGCTTTTTACCCCAGTTTCTATTAACCTACTCATAGCTAAAATAACATTGTTTATCAATCGTGATAAGATATAGCAAATTAAGTGGACATTTTATAAAAGAAATAGTTACAGCTATAGTTTTTGCTACACCCGATTCGAAATAAAATATTTGGGTTCGATTTCCAGATTTGAAGCGTTCCAGACAATTTGTTTTCATATCGTTTATGGCACGTATAACCTTCTCAAACTTAGTTATTTAGGACATTAGAAAGAGATCAGAGTATAAGTACCTACAAAAACAGTACGAGCGTAGCATTATCATTATTTAAAGTGTTTAAGTATGTTCCAACATACTTAAATATGTGTTACCTAGTTACTTTTCAGGATAACTTATCAGTGAACCCATGACTTATAGAATCCAATGCAAAAGTTTTGCAACTCTATATTTTTATTTTGATAGAAAATGTAAAACCAAAATAAAACCAAGGAATAAAACTTATAACAGCGACATCTACTTGTAATACATTGAACAAATAAGGTTTACCTAAGATGCGAACCATCAGCAAATGGTGATTGATTTTTGTGAAGCATGGAGGAAATAAAGCTATGGTTTCGGCAGACCCTTCAGCTATGCAACATTAAAAACCTTTTAGCTAATCTAAATAATATCAATTTTGTAAAAAAAACTACTATATTAAGAGAAATGTTATAAGAAACTACCAAATTGGTAAGGTATTGGTGGTAAATCATTAACTAGAAAACTAGACCTAGGAACTAGAGGCTAGAAAAACTAGCAGAAAATTTAAAGAAAATGTGATTCAAGCAAACCGGCACAGCGGCGCTGCTGTGACTTTTTGACGACTGCTTCAGAATTAGGTGACAAACCATTTCATAGCTAAAGGCTGTCAATAAGCATTTATAAATTATTAAGTCCATGGGTAGGTATGATTGGAGAATCTAGGTACTAAACGTAGCAAAACGAAATAGCACTACATAACTGGTGAAAAGGCACCCTCATTTTGCAAAACAAGGCACATTCACTAAATATTATGCCATGTGTCATTTCATATTAGTTGATGGCTCTACTTTTACTTTTGCTTCTAATTATAACAACCCCTTAGTTCAATGACCCCCTACGGACTGCAAATAGCATGCGTGCAGATTAATAGCAAGGGATTATCACCTTTATATTGCAGGGTTGTGGTATAAAATAGTGTGTATGAAGTTGCGTTAGTATGCAGTCCCCGTTTTGAGCGCACCCTACGACATTTTAATCCGTCTGGCATTTAATAGCCTTTGATTATTCCAGAGTTATGTTTTATTGGTTAGTGACGTTGTTTTCTGTCCTTTGTTGGTCTTCCTTTCCTTTGTTTAGCTACTTTGATTTCGTTGGTAACATACCTACCTAAAATGATCGTATCATACATAACCTACGTTATAAAAGTATGTTAGTGATTAAAGTAACAGCCTCCGTGGTCTTGTGGTCTGAGCGCCCGGCTCACGATCCGGAGGTTCCGGGTTCGATTCCCGGTGGGGATATCTCACAAAAACACTCTTTGTAAGACTGTCCTCAGTTTGGTTAGGGCATTACAGTCTGAATCACCTGATTGCCCGAAAAGTAAGATGATTCCGTGCTTCGGAGGGCACGTTAAGCCGTCGGTCCCGGTTACTTTCTACGGATAGTAGTCGTTACATGAGCCATGTCAGAGGCCTTTGGCGGCTCAATAACTCTGACACCAGGATTGGTCAGGTTGACCATCTACTCGATGAAGAAGATTGGTTAAAGTTCAGGCAAAAATACTCATTTGCATATTTGCGTTGCGTTGACTAGATACAAAGTAGTATTTAATTCACATTTCATGATAAAAAGATAAGACTTCCCTGCTTATATATACCTTAAAATATGTAAGTAGGCACTTCTAAATACTTTGTTATACAACGTGAGGTCCCTACTAACCCAAAATAACATAAAATAAGAACAATACCAACGTGATCAAATCGTTCATCAAACAAAAATACATGGGAAGCTGTACATTTTTCACAACTTCGTACAACAAAGAAACAATTTGTAAAGAGTGATGAAAATTAAGAAAAATTTCCTCATTGTTGGGACTTGGGGCTGAAATGAATGGCGAGTGTGTAACTTTGTTTAATGTTCACCAAACGGTATTCAATGTATTTTTAAAACCTTATGATTACGCCAGTCAAAAGCTATTTTAACTATGTGGAAATTTATAGGAAAAATGGTTTGTTTTTTCTAATTTTAACCGCTCACGTTGAAGGGATTGCTTCAAGTTTTTTCTTTTTGTATTTATTTTCATAGCCATAGATGAGTATTATTTATCGAATTATACACAGAGCATAGAAGCACCGCCGGGCCGGCCGCTACGCGTGGTGGTTCTATGCTCTGTGGAATTATACCTATACATATTATAAAACAAAGTCTTCAAAAGCTGTCTGTCTGTATGTAATAGATTTTCCCAAAAACTACTGAGCAAATTTTCATGAACGGTTACACAACACACAAAATTCAAGAGGAAGGTTTGTGATTACTTTTCATAGCAAAATTCTGACAGGAACGGGTACAATGTGGTTACATCAAACCTCGATTTTCTTAGTACAAAGTACAAATCATGAAAGTCGGTTACTACTACCTAATATGCGAAAGTTTGTGTGGATGGATGTATGTATGTTTGTTTGTTTCTCTTTCACGCAAAAACTGCTTAACGGATTGAGATGAAACTTTCCAGTACTTAATGTAGGTATCAGAATAACACGTGGGATACATTTTATCCCGAAATTCCCACGGGAAAGGGTACTACTCGGGTGAAACCGCGGGGTACGGCTAGTCTTTTTATAGTGCTAAGTGCATGTTAATTTCGATTTTATTACCAAATTACGGTACTCATCCGAGATTTAAGGTTAGCTTTTATGACTTGAGTGCGTACTTAAAACATATGACGTAATTTCAACCCTGTAGGTGAATGAGTAAACATCGGTCCACGGAGCACGCGTAGGGCTTCCACTAAACACATTATCTGTGGCCTCGGCCCGATCACGGACATCCATCGTGATCTACCGCAATCACATCTGATGATTTGTGATGCGAAGATGACTTGGACCTGTATATGGACAAACTAGCAACAAACTAGAAACCGAGAAAGTGACAGTTAACGCACACAGGAAACGAGCATCCATCCTCGAATACAGGTAGTTTGGGAAATTAATATCTCTTCAAATACTTACCTACAATGCTATATAACAAAATCGCCCTTTGTGTTTCTTCTATCTTCTTTCTACTTATAAAGAGGTAAAATTTGTAAGTTTGTTTGTGTATGTATGTTCGAGCTAATCTCGGGAATTACCAGTCCAATTTAAATAATTTATTTTTGTAATAGATAGCCACATTCAACAGGAAGGTTGTAGGCTATTTTTCATCCCGAGAAATCCCATGGGAACGGGCAAAACGCGGGTAAAACCTGAAAAAACTATATAGGGATGTGCATACCAAATTCACCGACAGGCACCTAGAGTGATTAATGAAGAAGGCTTTAGGCTATTTTTGTTCTTAAAATTCAACAGAAACTAGTAGGTATTACGCGGGTAAACCCCGGTAATCCTATCCTACTAATATATTATAAATGCGAAAGTTTGTGAGGATTTATGTATGTATGGATATCTATTCCATACATCCAGAGCAAGAAACATACATCCATACATCCATATGTATGGATGTATGTTTGCTGATCTTTCACGCAAAAACTACTGAACGGATTTGGATGAAACTTTATAGTAATGTAGGTTATACATCAGAATAACACACGGAATTCATTTTATCCCGAAATTCCTGCGGAAACGGGTACAACGCGGTTAACACCGCGGGGCGCAACTAGTAGATTTATATATTTGTACAAGGTTATGAAAAAATAAAATCTCAAAAGTTTCTTCACGTTACGATTTTTTAAGAATCTCGCCCGTTATGTTCTATTTTAGGAGCCATCAAAAGGCTTCACAACACGTTACGGCCTAAAGCGGAACATTTTGGAATTTTTCAATCATAATTTACGACCGAGGTATGACAATTTCGTGTTTTACAGCAGAGGACATTGAAGAAAGAAAAGACTGGAAGAAATCGGTTAAGATGAATACAACAGATACTGTAGCATACAGTACTAAGAAGTTCATCTTGTTTATGGTGTTCGACGCCCGTATAGACATTAGACGATGTCGATACCCATAAAAACTTTGGTACATGTCGTCTGTCTGTAGTGCTGGTATAGACGTATTGAGATACTCGCCTCGTCTAGACGATGGAAACAAAGAACGCACCACCCGCCCGCGACTACTTATAATCAAAATAATATGGTGCTGATGCCCTCACCCTGATGGAGTTTTAATCAACATTCATTTTCTCTCGGGTGTTTGATAAACATTCAGAAAATAAACAGGTTTCGCAGTCATTCAAATGAGGACAAGCAGACACCAATACATTCATAAACGTCAACCCCATTTAATATCTGGATGAGAACATTAAACATAAAGGTGTTTTATGAGAGGCGACAAACGATCAGAGGCGACCAGGCGTCGTTTTAATGAAAGTTGTATTTGGGTCAGGTCGGAATCAACCTAAATAGAGCGGCGAGGCGCCGGCGGGCGGCGTGTGCAATTACAGGTGGATGCAAGCCTTAGATTAGATTAGGGAACATCTCCGCAATATTATGTAACATCCGCAATGATCGAGCTTCGACCAGCCGCCCGGTTGTCGAGGGAATGTTAACGAGCGGCGACGGGCGACGGCGGCGACGGCGGCGAGCTCAGCCTGCGGTCTCTGCGCGCGGCGCCTGCCAGTACACATCCCACGTTATTGTGTCGAAAACCACCGTCTAATGAACCATACATATTATCGTGTCAAGTTAAATTATACCTTGTGTACTTTGAAAGGTTTAGTGAACGTCGATGAATAAGTCAATTTTGAATAAGCCATCAAGTAATCTATCAGTAAGCTTCTTTAAAGCTCGTTATAGGCGTTAAAGCTTACTTGAAGAACGTCCGGTCTTAATTAAAATTAATAAGGTATAAGTAATATCATGATTTATATCTACGGCGAGAGAGGGTTTGTTTACGGGTGAGGCGGAGGGTGTGGGGGTGTGCAAGGTGCGGGGTGGGGTGGAGGCGCGCGGCGGTGTCAGCTGGTCGATAGGGATGGCGTGGCGCAGGCGCGGGCGTATCGAGCACGGCACACGGCGAGAGACCGCCGCGCGCCGCGCTCGTGATGCATGCGGGGAGCTAGCGGCCGCGCGCCCCTCATGGGCACCGTGCTGAGCTTCAGCCCGCGCGAGCGGCGCGCGCCCGCGCCCGCGCCGCCGCCCGACCGCCCCGCGCTTGCCTACTCCTACGAGCGGCTCAACAACGCCAAGAACCGGGAGAACCGCGACCTGCCCCGCGACGAGCGACGCGCCACGCTCGACGACGCCGCCAAGATCATCTCCGAGAAGACGGCGCTCGAGAAGAACCTCAAGAAGCACTCGTTGTTCATCAACGCGCTCTCCTGGAAGAGGTTCTCCACAGCGAACAACAACAAGAAGAAGTTAGAATGCAAGAGCAAGAGCGTGTCGACGTTCAGGGCGCCGCTGGCGGACAACGCGAACGGCCCGCTGGACCGCAACAAGAACGCGGGCGGCGTGGTGGGGCGCGCGCTGCCCGCCGCCGCGGCGGAGGCGCGCGCCAATGCGCTCAACAACAACGTGTGCTACGAGAAGCTGCCGGCGCCTGTGGGCCCGCCCGTGGCGCCGCGCAAGACCGTCATCCAGGCTTCCACCTCGGAGCTGCTCAAGTGCCTCGGCCTGTTCCTGCACGCGCGCTGCCACCGCCTGCGCGACTTCCAGGCGGGCGACGCCGTCATGTGGCTCCGCACCGTCGACCGCTCGCTGCTGCTGCAGGGCTGGCAGGTAAACAATCGATCCGCGCCCTGCACCACGCACACACACACAACAATAATAAAAAAAAGGACTACGACCCTAACGACATCTGCATTACAAAACATACAACACACCGTCATGGTTTTTACATTCACACCGTTTATTTATTTATTTCAAGGTTTCTAAGCTTTTTAAACGATCGATATGAAGCTCCTACAAAACATTATTGTTTGAAATAGTCATAGATTGCATAATAATATCTGCAGACAGAATACGGAACGAGGAGACAGAGCAGCTAACTACGTATATACGTATGACTACATAGTGTAGGGGTTGGCTGAAAACATATTCTTAGCTATCTCGTAGCCATCTCGTAGTCTCGTAGATCTGCGTAGCGATAATCGTAGCGCGTAGCCAGCTACGGTTTTTTAAACAGAAAACTGAGTTTTTATTTCTGTTGAATTATGTTTCGTGTTTTTTTATTAGAAATCGGAATAAGTTCCCTTTATTCCTGCTGATGTCACGCGACCGGATCGTTTACAATAAATCGTAGACTCGTTATTGGTAAAAGGGAGATCTCTATCAACAGGGTGCCTATTCTGTTATGCAGAAGAAGTGAAAGCCTAGTAATGTAATCAATGGAGTTTCCGGTCTTTTTATATAGAGATGAATCTGAAAAGCTTTTATTAACAAACTTATAGATCTTCGTTTACTCTATACCTACCGAGGCTCATTGATTCCTTTAGCATTTACAAAAGCTATGAAGCATTAACGCTTAATTTCACAAGAGTAAAGAATGGTCTCCTTGGGTGGCAGCACAAAAAAGGTAAAGATATTTTTGTTTACAACTCTGATAAGCTACGGCGGGGCTTTAATACTAAATCAGAAGTAAGTATAGCAGTAAACAGATTTTTTTAAAGAAAATAAGCTCGTGTCCCTCAAGTAGTGTTCAACTAACAATAAACAGCCTAAATAAACACAATCTTCCAATGGTCAACCCTGCTGTGTCCAAGTTGCCCGATTTAAGAAAAGAAATATGATTTTTATTCAAATGAATTCAATCCTTGAATACATTAAGGGCCATAACGTTGAGCCTTGGCCCAAGTATTGCCATTTCGTGAGATATCAACACCTACGCAATGTGTGAAGGGCACCATTTTTTTAATGACCCGTGCTTTATGAATCACGCCATCTAGCGACCTTAATGTGAAACCATTTTTTTGCTTTATGCGTAATTTAAAGGAGAATACTGACTGTTATAGTAATAGCTGTGGTAATAGGCAAATTTTACGGACACGCGGATAAAATAATGTTTTAAGAATAAGTCTCTTATATCCTTAAATGATTTATTTATATGAAGATAATAATTAACAAACAAAGTATTTCCATAAAGTCTTCATAAAACATTGTACCGTAAAATATAAGTCACAAAATTATATATCAACCGACAGTAAAGGAATATAGAATGTCCAATTGTCATACCCTTCCCATTGTACATTATTACATGGATATTCAAAATGATATGCGTAGGTATGTCACATCACCCTTTCTGCCCATTACATTATTACGATATTAAAAGATAAGTGGCTATTTAAAACGCTTTGATCCTCTTTTTCGGGTAACTGGGGTAAATTCCACTACGTTTTGTAGGCCCGCATTCATGAACGAATACCCCAATGCTGCCAGTCAAAATTGTTACCTCTTCAGTCTTGCGTGTTTTACGCAACTCGGTACGGCATTGGGGTGCCATAGGCTTAGGGTTGCCTATAAATATTAGGCGTGGTATAAAATCTAGAATGTTAACCAATGCATAGATCATAGATAAAAATAAAAATATAAACGTCATTGGATTCTATTTTTTAAATAAAGAGTTGTGCTGTTGTCGATGGCTTTCCTTCCTCCCATTTCTCTCTGTTCACCGCTATCCTCTTTAACTCTATACAACACTACATTCTTCTTTTCATAATAAGCTCGTATCTTTGATACGTACATAATAAAAAAGTGACTCATTAACATAGTTACTTATTGACATAAAGCCAACACTTAAAATAGCATCATCCAGTTATCATTCTATTTCCATACCCATGTTTCACTGAAACACTTCACACATAAAAGCTCCACTGTCACACAACTATTAATACAGATTAACCCACATTAAGCTGTAAGTACACCTGTTTCTTCATTCATAGTAAGCGCTTTATATTAGCTGGCAACCCTGGTGAAGTGGTTCATTCAATATAGATGGGGTAGCGTGGGGCTATGGGATCGATAATATGGCGAACGGGTCGCTCGCTGCGGTCTTAGATGTTTGTTTTCATTCTCGATGAGCGAAGTTAATGCTGACTTGACGACTCAATCAATTATTAGACTGTTGACAATATGGAGTTGTCATACTTATTTACGGTCTATTCAATAAATGATCTCTACGAAATCTCAGATTGCAGGTGCTGTATGTCCCTTCGTAGTACGGCATAACAAAGGTTAAGCTTTGTTTTTCTCTTCTCTAAAGTGATACCTATCTCTTTCTCTATACGAAGATAAGAGATAGAAGATAATATTGTCTTTGTCACGGTGAATCTTAGCTCTATTATAGGGGTTTGTTTATTATACTACTCCGAATCCGAGAATTCAAAGAAACAATTATTGTGCACTATGTATGTAGTTCGAGAGTTATTTGAAGACGGTTTTGTTAGTTCTTGTCAGCAATTGGGCTTTTGAAAAAAAAAATTTTTTTGATAAATGGAAAGATTATATATTAGTTTTATAACAAAACTATTTTTATTTTATTTTTTTCGCAATAATTCAAAAGTTATTTCAAAATAAAAATTGATTTTTGAATCCGGTACCGAAAACACTCGGACAACTCCCGAACAAACCCGAGCGCGGTGTGACGTCATAATGTATAGCCCCATTCGGTTACACGTGTAATAGCCGTAAACGCTGTACGTACTTATGGTTAAATAGCTATACATTATCACGTCACAACCACGGTGACCAATTATGGCGCGTTTATAGTCACGTGATTTTTATTCAATTTTTAATTGTTTATAATTAATTGAAAAAATTTTTTTTTAAAGTTTTTTGCATTAAATATCAATATTATTAATAATAAAGTTTTAAAATACATAAAAAAAATCATTTTTTTTTTCAAAAGCCCATTTGTGCAGATAACTTCAGCGTTACATCATTCATTGACAAAGAATAGGTGCTATTTAAAATGCAATCAGTATGAATAGCGACTCGCCCTTGTTTCCTTTTTCTTTTTTCTTTTTTTTTCTTTTTTCTTTATCCCTCGATTAATCAAGATTTCCCTTATAAATTCGTGATTAATTTCATGATTAATAAATTAGCCAAGAACGTTCCTTTGGAATCGCTTTGTTATGTTAGTCAAAAGCGCATTAAAATCCGTTCGGAATTTTTCGAGTTTAGTAGCCCATGTGTTATTCTGATGATATTAGGTACTCTAACGTTTCACCCAAATCTGTTGAGTAGCTTTTGCGTGAAAGAGTGCACAAGATATATATGTTACGGCTAATACCCGAAGTGCGGCTACACCTAGTTCTAACTGGCTAAAACTAGGTGTAGCCGCACTTCGGGTATTAGCCGTATGTCATTTTAATGAAAAGAGAGAGTTTAAACATGAAAAAAAAAATAACCCTAACCTACCGAATTACTTACTATTCGGTAGGTTAGGGTTATTTTTTTTTTCATGTTTAAACTCTCTCTTTTCATTAAAATGACATATATGTATATGCACCTAGTTCTAACCGGCTAAAACTAGGTGTAGCCGCACTTCGGGTATTAGCCGTAACATATACATACATAAAATATGATATATTTCGCCAACTTTTGCATACATGTATGTATATAGGATAGGATGTAAAGATACAGACACGAGAAATTGAGCCAACATGGTGATGTTACCATCCAAATTACCGTTTACAAACTTTTAATGGGGGTTCCTCAAGAATATACTTGCAGATAAAGTTTGAGGTATCATTACACATTTACACAGTAAGTCATCAAAGAAGTTAGCAAATAGCTTCATAAAATAAACATCTAGTAATTACATTGTAACCCCATTCTGTAGGTGTTGCCATTAGTCACATTATTGATCGAGTGGAAATAGTTCACGAATTTATTCTTCCACCGCTGTGACGTCATGTTGGGGTAATTTACGAATTTAACGGAGAAATGTCATTAAAGTAAAAGAGTTTTTAGTTGGAGTTGTTATTTTGGTACGAGCTTCCGTTAAAGCTTTATGTGTAGTTATTTAAATGGATACCCAATGGTTACTTAATATACTTGTACTGAGTGCTCAAACGCCACTTATTTATTTATTAACCCTTCATTTTATACACTTCCTCTCTCTTCCTGGCTATGTGTCCAACATGATGGCGTGGTCAGTCTTCCTTGTTTTTCTCCTCCACTTCGCTCAATCGTCGTCCCTTAATTTTACAATAGGTATAGTATAGATGATAAAAATAATTTTTATGCCAAAATTCCCACAGAAACGGGTACAACGCGGGCACTGTTAGTATAAAGTAAATTGGAAGAGCAAATAGACGAAAAAGGTTAAATAAATCTCAAAAAATAAAAAGGTATAGTAGGGAAGGAGATCTTGTAAGCTCAACTAGATAAATTATCCCGGAAGTGAGAATGTGGATTTATATCCACACGCACTAAATGCATTATCGATGCTATTGCACGCTGAATTGGCTTCACAGACGAATATAAATTGACATACAGTTAGTTGATGCTCTACACCGTTTACGCTCATAATACAATTAAATTTTCTCCGTAAGCATTGAATCCGAAGCGATTAAGAATTAAAAAATTAGGTTATAACGGTGAAAAATCAAGTTTACCGCTTTCACGTTTACAACATAACCGATTTTGATGAATTTTTGATTTAGCATAAGTTGATAACGAGATATAGATTAGTTAGACCATAGAAATAAACGCAAGTTACTTTTTTATCCCGAAACGAATACGGGAACGAGCAAGCTATAAAAAAAACACGAAATCACGTGGGAGAGCTAGTCTTCCATATTCTTATATCGCGAATTGTAAAAAGCAATATAAGTCTGGAACATGCCTCGTTGACAGGCTGTGATGAAGGTCGCACCTGGAGGTTTTAATTATAAGGTTGTATGAGCCGAGTCAGTCAAGTGGAGAGCTTATATTTGTTAAGGTTAACATTTAGATGAATTCATTGTAAGGTTTTAATTAGTTTATTTTTTTTAAACTTTGTGAGGCTTGGGAAATACTCGAAGACGAACATTTAGGGGAAAAAACCATAACCATACGTGAATCTACGCTGCTATTGGTGGGTTAGGTTCCTTTCACGCTGTGATGCGATCTCATTACGCCAATTTACGCTGGTATTGGTAGGGTTGGTTTCTGCCACGCTGTGATCATTCTAATGTGTGTGTGTGTGTGTGTGTGTTCCAGGATGTGGCGTTCATCAACCCCGCGAACGTGGTGTTCGTGTACATGCTAGTGCGCGAGCTGGTGGACGGCGAGCGGATAGGGCGCCCGCAGGAGCTGCAGGCCGTGGTGCTCACCTGCCTCTACCTCTCCTACTCGTACATGGGCAATGAGATCTCGTACCCGCTCAAACCGTTCCTAGTGGAAGACTCTAAAGATAAGTTCTGGGACCGGTGCCTGCTGATCGTAGACCGGCTCTCGTTCAACATGCTGCGGATCAACTCGGAGCCGGGGTTCTTCACGGAGGTGTTCACGGAGCTGAAGGCGTGCGGCGCCGAGGGGCTGGGCACGCCGCCCGCGCCCGCGCACCCCGCCCCGCCGCCCCCGCTCGCGCTCTCCGCCGCCTGACACACGGAGGTGGCCGTGCTGCGGCTCGCGCTCACCGACCGCCCCACCCGGGTCTGATACTGCAACCCCCTAACTTAAAAGTCTTGGTCAATCCGATTCACTCTGCCATACAAAACCCGTTCCAAGGTAACCGGTCCGTTAACATTTCAGGCTTCATTCGACTCGTGTCTGTCGGGCGGGTTACGGCAACATTACTCATTCCATTGATGTAAAATATTGCTTATGCATGAGGAGCTTTGTATTTTACGAAATTTGTTTGTAAACTTGTATAACTACAGACATTTAGGTACACAGGGTACCGTTTTAGAGTTTCCAAATGGAATCCTTCTCTACATATTTTGACTAAACTAAGAAAGAGTAATTCTTTGTCAGCACTTAAAACAACCATGAACTGGAGAGGCTATACTTAGTAATACAACACATTGCTCAAACATTTGCCTGACGTAGCCTTTCCTTATTGACCAAGACTTTTAATTGAACCAAATAACCCTAGTAATGAATTTAAGTAATTGGTGACGTAGGCATTCGGAGGCCGAACCTTGTTATTGATATCATACGTGGAGAACCTTCGAATAAGTTGGGTTTTTAGAATAACGTTTTTACTCTCAAATAACTTGCATTGGTTTACTTTAGAATCGAGTTGTTCAATGGGATGATTTGAACGTATGACGCCTACATTTAGGTAGGTTGGTTTGGGTGATCCCAGATTAGTTTAATAGCTGAATAAGAGAGCTATAATTATTATTAGAATAAGAAAGCTCTTCTTGAACTATCTAATAACTAATTTGAGAGTAAAAATAAAACCACTGTGACTAGTTTCATGGACCTTAATGTTGCCAATTAATTCTTATCATATTGGAATGTGTTATTTCGCTTTGATCTCAGACTATGGATCTCAGAGGGGACTGCTCTCGCCACCGCGGATCGTGGCGCTCACGGCCACGTTAAAATGATTTGCTGCGTTTAAAATGTTTGTGTAGTTAAATGTATGTTGATTTAAACCGTTACAACCACGGTGTTAGTCCAATAATGAAGTTAGAATTAAGGATTTCGTAACAGTAGTTGAATTGATTGTATTGCCATTATAGTTAGATGATATTAGGAGTGTCAGGCGGGAGGGTGCAATACGCAGGTAGGACATTGTTATCGGTTGATCCTTCAACGAAGTGTACGTAACTACGGTGTCGGCGGGATTCACTTGGACGACTCACTATGAAATTATAGGTAAAATTTTGCGAATGATTAAGAGTTTTGTACAGTAACATTGAATTTAAGTCTTAAACGTTAGTATAGTTTAGACAAATGGATTGTTTGCGCCATCGTGCAGCGGTAGGCACTTGGTACTTGTGTACGGACTCGTGCAAAATTGCTAAGGATCGTTTCACATTGACTACTTATCATTAAAATTGCCAACTTATTCAATAACTTTATTCTTTCACTAAGGTCACTAATGTCAGTCACCCAACTACGTCTGTGAGGTCACCTTAGTATTACTTAGCATTACTCATTCCATCTATCTTACTTCTATAGCCCCGTATTCACAGTAAACAATTTTAGTAGCCAACAGTTACAGTGATGAACTCTGCAACATGCTTTGTCGAGTTACATACAAAACATGTTAGGTACAGCAACAATGCTGTGCCATTGTGTTATTAAAAATGATTACCATAAATACGAGGTTTTCTCTACCATTTGATCTACATAATACGTATACATACCTCAATGTGACCTCATCCTAAAACTCCCTTAACGTTTTATATTCATAATATAAACATGTTACAATAACTCTCATGTCGCGACGATCATTGTCGATCAAAACTTTTTGATTAAGCCCCAGTCACCCTGGGAAATCAAGTAATATGCAAATTTGTTAGGTATTGTCTCATTTCCATGTCATTGAATTGGATTGCATTAGAAGATAATGTTTCAAACATTAGTAACTTTAATATAAAATAATATCTATCTGATTTAACTTAATGGTTGGGAAATTATTTTTATTAAAACTAGGATAATTACTTAATAATTAAAATGTTATTAGGTAACAGATGAACATACAAAAGGGTATCTACATAAGGATAACCTTTTACAAGAGTTATATACTTTGCGAGGTTTGATATGAATGATTGATGGATACCGAACTTAATATAGCAACGTGGTATAGCATAGTTTTGGTGTAACGGCATCAATCGTTAGTTCATAAACCTTCTTTAATTTTAGTAAAAACTTAAATTAAAAAGTACCAAGTGCCATGAGGTCGAATTGTTTCCAAAGATTGAAAATAAATTAAGAATTCTATCGATAGATACTGTCATAAGCGTTCCAGTCATTATTATAGGATGTAGATGTCTGTGATGGTTTGACTAGCTTTATTTTAGTTTATTATCTAAAATGTTTGTTATTAGACATGATTTGGCCCTTTGTTAATATACAGGGTGGAATTTATGAATGCCAGCTGTAGAGGAATGACTCTAAATACTGGAGATAGCACAGGAAGGAAAGGATGTAATTATACGCAAAAGAAACATGCCTTGGTTTTGAAGAGTTAATATGAATACAGTTCAATTTCTCTTTAAAAATGCTCGGTATTTCCGTTGAGTACATTTGTCTAGTCTAAGTATATTTAGTATAATTAGAGTATTTTCCTCCCAGGTGACATTGCAACCTGCCACCCTGTATAATTATGTGCTTGTGACGTCCACTGTACTGACACAATGAATCTTTTGCCCTGCAATAAGATCTTATAGGCCTCTAAGTACTTTATTTATATAACGTCCATTATTTTCAAATAAAACTTTATTTTACTTTGTTGTTGTTTCTAAAACTGTTGATTTTATTTCTAAATTAATATTATTTAGTACTTCCGTTTCAAAGCTTTTTAATGCAACATTGTTATTATGTATTTAGTTATGTACGACTTATTGATATTATATGTATGTAATAAACTAAGTAATTTATGTTGTTCTCGACTAAGTAAGGCATGCACTCGTAAATATTGAAATAATCATGATTACATTACAATTATTACTCTTAAGTCAGACCCAAGATGTAACTTCGAATTTCGCGCGATCTCCTATGAAATATACATAGGTATTATGGTGAGTCCAAACTTTATAACGAAACATGTTATAAAACATAGTTATATAACTTGTACCTTAATGTAATACATCAATGATATATGGACGTGTTATATAGCATATGTCATGATAGCGTGACATAATCTGGATTCACCTTTACACAAAAATATTAGATCTATTATTCATATGTAACAAATCAAAATTATTGATTATTTTCTGGTTGCGACATTAAATAATAAAATTAAATGCAGTTGCGACTATTATGAACTTATTGATTTGACGCAAAAAGAATATAGTAATAGTTAACTGATCTCTTTCTCTTAAATACAAGTATTTAATGGACATTGTATTTGATGGACATTGGCGTAACTCTGGATATTTTCTGGTCTCTCTCTAGCACAACGACACCTATTTGCGACAAGACATGTTAATAATATATGATGGTTTAAGGGTGATGAATATCTTATCAATCCGCACTGTAATAAATAATCATATACATAATATGTACTATGTCTTCTTGCACTTGGTCGCTGCCGTTGGCTATATCATAAGATGATGGTCACCTATCTGGAGTAAAAAAGTTCAAAGTCTAGTAATTAAATACAAGAAATAGTTGTAACGCTTGTCTTTCATTATTATTTAATAACGGTAACATTGATTCCAGTGGAAGATACTTTATAGTTATAAGTAATACATATTTAATGTTTATATTAGTGTTCCCATTTTCCCAAAGCTAAGATTAAAATAGGATAAAGTATGCGAATCTAAATGTCCATCTAATTAATTATGAATGTCGTACTGAGATCGCGCATTAGATATTAATTAGCATAAACTTGGTATTTGAACGTGTGTGTGCGGTAACACTGATGATAACAAATAACAAAATGGTCGAGTACCTCTTCTAATATAATTCATGTAACTCACGTTTGTTATTCTATTGTAAATATACCCAATTATTAAAAAAAAACTTTCGTATATACAATAAACTGGTGTTTTATTTCCTTACCTTTATCCACTGATGTAGTACCTACTTAGTTGTAGTTTTAGATGTTATCTCTATATTCAATAAATATATCAAAATAGCATAGTTATTGTCATTGTTACAGTACTTATCAGTACCTATTTAGAGACCACATATAGACTTTTAGAAACCCTATATTTTTATTTTGTAAAAAAATATTGATTAGTTAGCGCCATTATGGTACCGGAAGGCCGGAAGTGATGTTTCTTTTTGTATTATCCATTTCCCGTGCCATCAACATTAAAATATTACCATAGATCTAAATTATACGCAATCAACTTGATTGAATCAAGTCGTGGAAATTGTGGTGGAAATAGCTATGTCAAGTCCACAGATATTCCGATTCGACCAGACAGACATCACTTGTCATTGCCACTGTATGTCACTGTTGTCTATCTGTCAGTCCTGTCAGTTCAATTCAATTCAAATCTGTGGTTCAAATTCATGGTCTGTCTGGCGCGGATTGTTGATATTTTAATTTTAGTATATTTTGATTAATTTATTAATTATTGAAATAATATATTAATTAATAAGGTTCCAAAATGAGTGAATACCCCGACCCCGATGAGGAGTATGAACTGATGTACGCAGATGAGCTGGAAATGCTGCGAGACCAAGACGATGATGCCGGTACTGTATCAATGTGTTTTGTTTTGAATTTTTGGCTGTTTTATGACATGTTTATCAAGTATTTGAGTAAATAATGCATCGCATCTATTATACCTACAATAAGTTAAGGGTAATGTGTTTAAATATCTTAAAATAACAAAAATAAAATTAGATCATAATATCCTATTTAGGACCACAAGAGCTTTGTAAATATGTTACTAAAAATTTTCAGACACAGTAGTAAGACCCAAAAACTTACCAGCAAAACGTAGTCTTACATTTTCAAGTCCTGCAACAAAGAAAAAACAGGATGAAATCACATTATCACAAAGTATACAGCCTTTACCGAGCAGTCAAGAAATCAATACAGAATCACATACATTTAAGGACACTAGCATACATAAGAAACATTCAGGAAATGAGCAAATAAGTCTTAGCTCTTCACCTAATCTGCCAAGTCATCAAAGCGCACAAAATATTTTTTCTAATGAGTCCACAAAGGTTCTACCAAGTAAAAGAACAGTTGATGACCTCTTTGGTGACATTGGAGACATAAACTTTGATGAAATTGAACAACCAAGTAAAAGACAGAAGACAGATGAAGAAAAAGACTTGGAATTGATAGACAAGATCCTTAGAGGAAGACGACTGAAACAGATATTAGCAGAGCCAACTAGTAATAGTAGGTTAAAGGAGAATAATTACAGTGTTAAAGACAATATGTCTCTGAATATTCCTAGGTTTGTATTACAATAGTGTATTGGCCCTTTATTCCCAATATTTCATACTAGCAGCCTCCCACGGTTTGAGCAGTGTTGTGCCCATTACTGTGTAAATTTCAAGAATTATAACAACATAGTAATTGTGGCTATCTATCACAAAAATAATTATTCAAATTGGATTGCTAGTTTCTGAGATTTGTGTGTTCAAACATACAAAAAAACAAATTCTTCAGTTGTATTATATTAGTACTAGCTGCGCCCCGCGGTTTCACTGACGTTGTACCCGTTCCCATGGGAATTTCGGGATAAAATGTATCCCATGTGTTATTCTGATGTGTAACCTATATTACTGTAAAGTTTCAACCAAATCCATTCAGTAGTTTTTGCGTGAAAGAGCAACAAACATACATCCATACATCCATCCATACATACATCCATCCTCACAAACTTTCGCATTTATAATATTAGTAGGATAGATTATATCTAAATGTGTTCTAAATTGTTTAATAAATAAATAAATAAGCCATCTTAATATATGGAGAAGTTAACCACTTTAGAAATAATAATTAATAAAAACTTACCTAGAACATTAAACATACTATTTTATCAACGTAACTTAATTTAAAAATGAAATAATAATACTTTTTTTTAAACTTTCAGTTGGGCATTCATGCCGCTAACAAACTCAGATGGAGACAGAATATACGTCAAGTTGGAGTCTGAAGACTCCTGGGAAAGGTCCCTGGACACACAGATGGATGGCATCTCTTTACATAACATGTATGCCTCAGCTTGGGAAGATGCGAGGAAGATTGTAAGTTCTACTAATATTATAAATGTGAATATTTGTGAGGGTGAATTGTTGTATATTTGTTACTCTTTCCCCCAAAAACTAATGAATGGATTTTTATGAAACTACAGTTATATATGTTATCCATCAGAATAACACATGGGATACATTTTATACTGAAGTTCTTGCTAAAATAAAATGGGTACAATGCGAGTAACCCCACGGGGTTGGCTCCTAGTTTTTCATAATACTTTAATGTCCACATGTATAAAGTTGATTATGTATCTATGAAAATAAGAAACCATTTAAAGGAGATGATTCAAATCGTACCCAAAAATTAAAGTGCCGGCCAATGAAAAAAAATATTTTTATCGTATGGAAAATGATGTTTTAAATATTTTTTATCAAGACGGTAAATGTCTACGACCAACTTTTGAACCCTATAGGCGACATCAAAAATCATAAATGAGCATATCAATATATCATCAATATAAATAATTGTAATAAACTATAAACAACGCTAGATCGCCTTCATATGCTTGGAACTACCTGTTTGTTCTATATATGCATAAGCCCTTAATTGAATACATTCTATATCTTTACAAAAACTACAATAAGCAAGTGTAGTTAGACTTATGTACGTTAGGTACAGTGTAAAATCTAACGAATATCAAGGGACCGAACATTTTTTTATCGTTGATTTCTATATCAAATAACTTAAAAAAAATTGATCATAGCTTTTAGTTGTCAAAAGAAAAAATGTTTAGAATGTCATTCCCTAAAATATACATACATTTTTTTTTGTTGGCCGACACTTTTTTTTTTGGGTACATTTTTGTATGCAACTTAAATCATCTCCTTTTATCTGAAAGTGTTAGGAAATTGATATTGATATTGTCTGTGATTTATGTTTGGAGAAAGGGTTGTTCTTATGATTTTGACATTTATTTTAAAGTACTTACTAATGTTTCAAATTTTTTGCTATCCATGGATGAAATGTCTATCAGAGGTCAGTATTTCCTTCTTTTCATAGAGAATATATTTTGTATGCCAACTTTATGATTCACACAAGATTTTGCTTACATTTTCAGCTAGAAACCAAAGCAGAGACACAACAAACACAACAAGAGTGTATCCTAACCCAGCCCGAGGAACAAGTGAATGATTCTCTATGGGTAGACAAGTATAGACCGCAGTCGTATGTGGACCTGCTGTCAGATGAGCCGGTTAATAGAGCACTGCTGCACTGGCTGCATTTGTGGGATAAGGTAAGGAGTAGTTTTAATATGTTTTCTTTATAAAAATATAGGGGTAGACGAAATAGGACAATTAATAGTTTTCTTCTTAGCTCTTATGATTTTACACAAATGAGCATGAGATTAAACTCAAATAGGTATGCCAATACTGACTATTTTATTTTGTGATAATTGAATGAGACTTAATATCACTAAGTCTCATTCAACAATTCATATTTAGTCAAAACCTTAATTAGTGCTGTGGGCCACAAACACAAAGCAATCGGTTAAAAGGCTTGTGATAAATCATGAACTTAATCTTTATTTTCCAGATAGTATTCAAAAAGGAAGTGAAAACTAAAGAGCCGCAGCAGCGGAACCATTTCAGCAAGCGTTTGGGGCAGTTCCAGTTGAGCAACAATTGGAAGGGCAAGCGCGCGGCGGAGCCCGAGCTGGACGAGCGCGGGCGGCCGGCGCGCCGCGTGGCGCTGCTGTGCGGCCCGCCCGGCGTCGGGAAGACCACGCTCGCGCATCTGCTGGCCAAGATTGCGGGTACGACTTTCAATAGTTCAATTTCCGGGTCAAGCTAAAAACATCTTTCCCACTGAAACATGGCTCGAGTTTGCGATCACCAACCCGCATTAGGCAAGCGTGGTGATTATGCCTAATCCTCCTCACTGTTCTGATATCTTCAGTGAAATGGGAGTCCTTTGCCCAGCATTACAGGCTAATACTTTACTTTTATGTTGCAGGCTACAGGCCGGTGGAGCTGAACGCGTCGGACGAGCGCAGCACGGAGTCGTTCCGCAGCGCGCTGCAGAGCGCCACGCTCATGCGCTCCGTGCTCGACAAGGACCGGAGGCCCAACTGTCTCATATTGGGTACTGACCATATCAATATTAAACATCTTTTAGGCTTTCAATAAATAGATTGAAGCTACATTTACGTATACATTTCGCTTTTATTTTACAATTTTGTCGGACATTTCAGCACCGTGGTCACAGAAGACTCAATCTTCTGTCTCTCGACAGAAGACTCAGTATCCGTTAACGTAGCTTCGATTCATAATGAGTAGTGTTCGCTTAAACATAAGAAACCAGTGAACTGTACGAATATTGATGCGGTTTTCACCAACATACTGAGTGATTCAGGAGGAAAGTTTATGATTACTATTAATTAAATTAAGTTAAATTAATAATTAAATTGAGGGAAAAATTTTTTACTCTTCAGATGAAATAGACGGGGCGCCATTGCCGACAGTCGAGTTGCTAGTCAAGTGGTGTACAGCCACCGTCGAAAGTGGCAAGAAGAAAGGCAACACTCATCCGCTGAAACGACCCGTTATAGCTATATGTAATGACCTGTACGCGCCCGCGCTGAGGCCACTCAGGTAATACAGATACTACTTTATTATCACACTAGTAGTTCCCCACGGCTTTACCCGCGTTGTACCCATTCCTGTGAGAATTTCGGGATGAAAGATAACTTTCACGTTGAATGTGGCTTTCTATCACAAAAAGAATAATTGAAATCGGATTGCTAGTTTCTGCGATTAGCTCATTTAAAGAAAAATAAAATCAAACTTTTCAGCATTATTATATAAGTATAGATAGGAAACCTTCATTGTTTACATATAATCTTCCCTTAAACCGATATCTTTAATTAATTGTTCTCTAATCTACCCCGTCAGGCCAGTACAGATGTAGTGAATAATCCTTTCCTATCGGCAAAACTCGGAACAACGATAACACCCGAATGGTGCCGATGTGTCTATGAATTACTGTATTATTAAATTACGTGTAGGTATCAAATAAATCGCATACTTTATTTATCAATGTCAATTGTCAAACTGTTGTCTCGATGGGTACTGAGTGCGAGTGAAGTAGTAAGACAAAAACGAACATTTCCGAGAAAATACGAAAGGAAAGGATTATTCACTACATCTGTACCAGTATCCCCCTAAATCTGGTATCTTTGTCCGGTAAAGATTTCTCATTGATTACCTTGAGGCGTCACGTTTCCCCCATGTTTTCCCGCCAGGCCCGTGGCCCTACTAGTGCACGTGAGCACGGCGGCGCCGGCGCGGCTGGCGGCGCGGCTGACGCGCGTGTGCTCGCGCGAGCGCGTGGCGGCGGCGCCGCGCGTGCTGGCCGCGCTCGCGCGCCGCGCCGCGGGCGATGTGCGGAGCGCCATCCAGCTGCTGAGCTTCGTCAAGGCCAACAAGAAGAGACAGGTGGGCCTTCAGTTTTAGCCAACTTCGAAAAAGGAAGATTCTCAATTCGACATCTGATAAGAATATAAAATTAAAGTGTAGCAGAAAAGACAGTTTCAGTGTATAATGAGAGAGTGAAAGAGTTTGCTTGCTGAAACCTAAACTACTTTGAAAGTACTTTGTTGAACCAGATTGTAGGCACTTTTTTATTTAGGAGGGTAAATAATCAGTCTTATTTAGTTCTTGTTTTTCTTACGCTAATAAAAATCTGACCGTATACGGCTGATTTTACAAAGTAGTCAATTCCTTCATAGCCGAATCTTTGATTTTTTTTTAGAAAATCGGCTATATCAGATTAGATTTTAACTCGTTTAAAAAAATTTACAAATTAACAAAAATAAATCCCTTCATTAAACTGATCCTCTACTTCACATTCAGCTAACCATGGAAGACGTAGAGAACGCAGCAATAGGCACCAAGGACTGCCACAAGACGATGATGCAAGCGCTGCAAGCTATCTTCACTACTAACGATACCGACCCGGGCGCGGTCTTGAAAACTATTCATGCAGCCGGAGACTATGATAGGTAAAGAGTTTTATATAATAAGCGTTTTCAACAGAGCTTTTGCTACAAGTCGTCATTTATTTCGATTAGGTTTGTGGCCAACCCTAACTAAAAGTACAGCTATGATTGATATGACCGATGGAAACACAATCATGTCTTTTATCTTTACCTTTTTTTTCTGAATATTTTTTGTCTGTTTTTATACATATCTGTAGAGACTAAGACGTATAAATCGTTCAATTGTCAGACCATATCGCAGGCCTTTATGCGGTCTAAAAACTCTGACACCGGGATTGGACACAGACCTTCTCGAAATTAATGAATGAAGAATACATGTCTAATTAAATAATTGGGCTTTTGAAAAAAAAAATGATTTTTTTATGTATTTTAAAACTTTATTATTAATATTGATATTTAATGCAAAAAACTTAAAAAAATATTTTTTCAATTAATTATAAACAATAAAAAATTGAATAAAAATCACGTGACTATAAACGCGCCATAATTGGTCACCGTGGTTGTGACGTGATAATGTATAGCTATTTAACCATAAGTACGTACAGCGTTTACGGCTATTACACGTGTAACCGAATGGGGCTATACATTATGACGTCACACGCCGCTCGGGTTTGTTCGGGAGTTGTCCGAGTGTTTTCGGTACTGGATTCAAAAATTAATTTTTATTTTGAAATAACTTTTGAATTATTGAGAAAAATTTATTAGTTTTGTTATAAAACTAATATATAATCTTTCCATTTATCAAAAAAAAAATTTTTTTTCAAAAGCCCAATTATCAATATTTTGGAATATTTGGTAAAGTTTATTTAATATGTATTTGGGCTCTTAAATAAATAAATAAATAAATATACCTGGACAAATTCACACACGGTTAATTAGACCCAAAGTAAGCTCTAAGCTTGTGTTATGGAATCTAATTAACTGGTACTACTACATATACATACACAAATATTTTATAAGAATATGTAATTGACACCCAGACGTCGTCGCCAACAACTATGTCTACTGTTGACTCCGGGCGGGAATCGAACCCGCAACCCCCGACACAGTAAGCGCTCTCACTGCCACTGTGCCAACGGGCTTGTCATCGGGCTTGCTCCTATTTTCAAACATTTGTATTTCCTTATCAACATCTCATTTCCAGACTAGCCGACGGCATATTCGAGAACTTCCTAACTGCCCGCGTGGACTCCCGCCTGCACATCGCCAACGAGACGCTCTCTAGTCTATGCCTGTACGACATCATCAACACGTGGACACTTCGCTCTCAGAACTACTGCATGTACGGCGCGTTGCCGGCCACTCTCGCGAGGTGTCACCACTTGTTGGCGTCTCGAACACCGCCGAGAGTGAAATTTCCAGTGCAGGCGCAAGAGGTATGCATACTCTTTTTTCTTGTTTGTCACAAAATTTGGACCAATGTTTTCCAGTCGAAAACGATTGCTCCTGAAGAGGAAAAAGTTATTTTATTTCATTCTTACCCTATCTCTAAACCTTTTTCCTCTTCAGGAGTAGTCTTCGACTGGAAAGAATAAAATAAAAGATTCCTATTTTACTTGGCAAGGTATCATATAGTACGTACAAATATATTAAGGTCATATACTTGTATTGAAATTCTCATTATTTTGTTTTGGAGTCGGTAATATACTTAGTAATAAAGAAGTATCATAAACAAGCACTATTTTTTCTAAGTTATCTTCTAACATTGATATTGATACAGTTCAAGTAAGTTCAAGTACTGGTTTCTTAAGTTTAAGCGATTTAAACGTTTATGGATACGCTTAGCTTTTTTAAGCTATTGCATAGCTTCTATCGCGGGCCTTGAGCGCGGGGACCAAATCCAAAATTTCCGTAACGAAAAAACCTCACGCTTACCCGATCCGACGGGAAGGAGGTGTGGCTTGAAGGCCGTGCATCGTCTAACGTCGTTTCAGTTCGGCAGTCTTCGACACGGCGTTGTGTGCGATTGTGCGTTGGGGGTGAGAGAGGGGATGAGAGAGGGGGTGAGAGAGGGGGTGAGAGAGGGTGGTGAGAGAGGGGGTGAGAGAGGGGGTGAGAGAGGGGGGTGAGAGAGGGTGGTGAGAGAGGGTGGTGAGAGAGGGGGGTGAGAGAGGGGGTGAGAAAGGGGGGTGAGAGAGGGGGTGAGAGAGGGGGGTGAGAGAGGGTGGTGAGAGAGGGGGGTGAGAGAGGGTGGTGAGAGAGGGTGGTGAGAGAGGGGGGTGAGAGAGGGGGGTGAGAGAGGGGGGTGAGAGAGGGGGGTGAGAGAGGGGGGTGAGAGAGGGGGGTGAGAGAGGGGGGTGAGAGAGGGGGATGAGAGAGGGTGGTGACAGAGGGGGTGAAAGAGGGGGGTGAGAGAGGGGGTGAGAGAGGGGTGAGAGAGGGGTGAGAGAGGGGAGAGAGAGGGGGGTGAGAGAGGGGGGTGAGAGAGGGTGGTGAGAGAGGGTGGTGAGAGAGGGTGGTGAGAGAGGGTGGTGAGAGAGGGGGGTGAGAGAGGGGGGTGAGAGAGGGGGATGAGAGAGGTTGGTGAGAGAGGGGTGTGAGAGGGTGGTGAGAAAGGGGGATGAGAGAGGGGGGTGAGAGAGGGGTGAGAGGGGGGTGAGAGAGGGGGATGAGAGAGGTTGGTGAGAGAGGGGTGAGAGAGGGGGTGAAAGAGGGGGGTGAGAGAGGGTGGTGAGAGAGGGGTGAGAGAGGGTGGTGAGAGAGGGGTGAGAGAGGGGGGTGAGAGAGGGTGGTGAGAGAGGGTGGTGAGAGAGGGTGGTGAGAGAGGGGGGTGAGAGACGGGGGTGAGAGAGGGGTGAGAGAGGGGTGAGAGAGGGTGGTGAGATAGGGTGGTGAGAGAGGGTGGTGAGAGAGGGGGGTGAGAGAGGGGTGAGAGAGGGGTGAGAGAGGGGTGAGAGAGGGTGGTGAGAGAGGGGGATGAGAGCGGGGGGTGAGAGAGGGTGAGAGAGGGGGGTGAGAGAGGGTGGTGAGAGAGGGGGGTGAGAGAGGGGTGAGAGGGGGGTGAGAGAGGGGGGTGAGAGAGGGGGGTGAGAGAGGGGGGTGAGCGAGGGGGGTGAGAGAGGGGGGTGAGAGAGGGGTTGAGAGAGGGGGTGAGAGAGGGGGGTGAGAGAGAGGGGTGAGAGAGAGGGGTGAGAGAGAGGGGTGAGAGAGAGGGGTGAGAGAGAGGGGTGAGAGAGAGGGGTGAGAGAGAGGGGGTGAGAGAGAGGAGGCGGGAGGGGTGAGAGAGAGAGGAGGCGGGAGGGGTGAGAGAAAGGAGGCGGGTGGGGTGAGAGAGAAGAGATATCAAATATCATTGCATAAGTTGATACAAAATGCTATGCAATAGCTTCACCGCGGCAGTCCCCGAGTGCCACACGTCTTTTTTTTTTTTTAAACTTGAGAGGTGTCAAGGGAAACCCGGATGGAACGAAGTTAATCACACAGTTCAATGCGAAATTGAAAGACGAAACGAAAATATCTGGCTTGCTTTCTATAAGAGAGAGAGAGAGAGAGAGAGAGAGAGAGAGAGACAGAGAAACATGCGCACGCCGCACGGCTTACAACAGCTTACTATAGCAAAAAGTGTCGTTACAACTTTTCGTCTTATTTTTTTCCGTCTAGCCCCCTTTCGCAACGCGCGATAAGGAACTTCGTTCCAAAAATTACACACGTTTCGGCCCCTTTACAGGAACCGTAGTTACAGAAGAAATAAAAGCGAAGTGTAAACATAGTTTCAATTCAAAATAACTTAGAGTAGTTTAGCGCCAACCCTGGTGTCATGAGTTTTTGGACGATTTGCATAATCACGATGACTTTACATAAGTTAGTCAATCTGCATTAGTATGGATATAGTTAAACTCTTTTCTTGAACTCCTCTGTCTGTATTTGTTTGCAGATGTACCGCAAACAGCTAGAGTTGTCGAGTATAGTGAGCAGTGTGGGCGGCGCGAGCGGCTGCAGCCGCGCGGCGCTGGCGCGGGACGTGCTGCCGCTGCTGCCGGCCGCGCTCGCGCTGCAGCTGCGCTCCGCCAACCTGCAGGTACGGGCGGGCTATCTATTGGAACTGTAGCACCAACAACTGCAGTGGTCCGGTATACTGAGTAGTGCGGCGTAACGCTGCAGCCCTTTTCCCTTCACTTTTTTATATTAAAGCTACATGTTCTGCAAACTAACGTAAACTTAATATTAAGCAGACTATTATAAATGACTAGCAGCGCCCCGCGGTTTTACCCGCGTTGTGCCCGTTCCCGTGGGAATCTCGGGATTTTTTTTACATACAAACCTTCCTCTTGAATCACTCTACCTATTACAAAAAACCGCATCAAAATCCGTTGAGTAATTTTAAAGATTTAAGCATACAGACAGACAAACAGTGTGACAGACACGAAAAAGAGACGACTTTATTTTATACTATGTAGTGATGGTAATGGTCTGATATAATAACAAAATTAAATTGAATTTTAATCTATACTAATGAAGAGTTTGATTTTTGTTTATTTGTACGCCAAAATCTCAGAAACTACCAATCCAATTGGAATACTTCTTATAATAATGGTTAACCACATTCAACGGAAAGGTTATAGGCTCATTTTCATCCCAAAATTCCCACGGGAACGGGCACAACGCGGGTAAAACCGCGGCGCACTGCTGTAAGATTGCGTGTAATCCACGTCACCACAGCTTCTTGAGCAATCAAAAGTGATCTGACTTTGTCACTGACATTCCGTTTCCTGTATTTCTAGTTATGCAGTGAAAACGAGCGTAAAGCGCTGCGCGCGTGCGCGGGCGCACTGTGCGACTACGGCCTGACCTACTCGCAGCAGCGGACACAGGACGGCCTGTACGCGTTCGTACTGGACCCCGATATATACAAGTTCGCGTACTTTGGTAACTTATGGCATATACGTAGTATAATTTTACTTTTTATACTTATAATATCGTTATACTTAGTTTATCATCTACTTATACTAGAAGTATACTTATACTTATACTTTATTAACCGGCTAAAAGATGCAATCATACAAACTAAATCAGTTTATCTGTTATTAAACTAAACTTATAATTAAATATGTATGTTGTTATAGGCAACGAAGAGAAGTGCCGCCCTCCACCGCCGATAAGACAAGCTATAGCGAGAGAACAGCAGCTTGAAATTATACGAAGGAACGAGGAAATGGTGAGCTGTCTTTAATATACGCTAGTGGGAAATTCGGGATACAAATAAATATACTATGCGTTATTGCGATTACAATCTTACTGTGAGCCAAATATGGGATTGGTATGTATTGATTCTGTGATATTGACTTACAGATCTTTGTGTAAACTTTTGAAGAGATTATATGGTTTATGCTGCGTTTTCTTTATTAGTTACTAGCAGCGCCCCGCGGTTTTACCCGCGTTGTGCCCGTTCCCGTGGGAATTTCGGGAATTTCTATTTATATAAACCATCCTCTTGATTCACTCTATCTTTTTTAAAAGCGTCATAATCCGTTGCGTAGTTTTAAAGATATAAAGCATACATAGGGACAGACAGACAGCGGAAAAAGACTTTGTTTAATACTATGTAGTGATTTAAATATAATGATGTCTTAAATTTTTCCCAGGCGAATAGGGTCAGCAACAGGAACGGTGAAGGATCAAAAAGGACAGACAACAAAACAAGTACAAGTAAAGAGGTCCCGAAAGAAGTCCGAATACCGAATCATTTGCAGCGGTTGGAGCCGAGAGCTTTGACAAAAGAACCGCAGGTTAGTGAAGGTTTTTATCGTTCGTCGTGGTGTAGCTTGTCTAAGCGATGTTCTTCTTCTTCTTCATCGAGGGATGGCCAACCTGACCAATCCTGGTGTCAGAGTTATTGAGCCGCCAAAGGCCTCTGACATGGCTCATGTAACGACTACTATTCGTAGAAAGTAACCGGTACCGACGGCTTAACGTGACCTCCGAAGCACGGAATCATCTTACTTTTCGAGCAATCAGGTGATTCAGCCTGCAATGCCCTAACCAAACTGAGGAAAGTCTTACAAAGAGATTTTTGTGAGATATCCCCACCGGGAATCGAACCCGGAACCTCCGGGTCGTGAGCCGGGCGCTCAAACCACAAGACCACGGAGGCTGTTAAGCGATGTTAAGCAGCGTGTAGCTCGGTCCTTTGGATGGGTGGCCGAAAGTGACATTTTCTATTTGACCGCTTCCGTTCTTCGGAGGGCATGTTAGGTATTTGGTTCCGGTTGTTTAATTGCTAGACCTCGTCGAAGGCCTTTAGGCGGTCTTAAAATCCCGACCTAGTCTATAAATGACTATAAATGGATGAATGACTCTTTTTATTTAATATACTAGCTGTTCCGAGATGTGGTTCCTGCGATCCAATAGATGGCGCTAGTGAACACTTTGTAGACCGCCCGCGATTATGTTATTTTCCCATATTTAGTGGGGTCCGGCCATACATTTTGTTGACCACGAACAAATCTTCCTTTTTATAAAATTATAGTACTTATAGATTAATAAAAAAATATTTAAAGAAGCTTACTTTTAATAATCCTACGGGAACGTGCATAACGCGGGTAACACCGCGGGGCGCTGCTTGTCAAGATATAACAAAAAATCTCTTTTTGGGGCTCTTGAACATGAATAACTGTTTAAGCTGACATGGGATCAATGGGATCTTTTCACACTTTCATTATCATGGTTTTCCGTACGTTATTGCCAATATTTAGTTTCTGGGATTTTGCAATGGTATCCCATTTTTTCGGGCTATATTACTGGAATATAATGGAATGACTCCATACCTGGTTAGGCATTTTAATAATGATACATATTTTAAAAAATCAATAAAATTATCCCATGTGTTATTCTGATGTACAATATTCATTAAAGTTTCGATATTACTGTAAAGTTTTACCCAAATCCGTCCAGCAGTTTTTTCGTGAAAGATTAATAAACATACATCCATACATCATCACAAACTTTCGCATTTATAATATTAGCAGGATTTTTCATCCAAAAATAATTACTTCAATAGATACAAAAGGGTTAATGATGGAATGAAAATACCCACATGGATAAAAAATTCAAAATTGTACTAAAGATAGTTCTTTTATTATACTAAAGATACTCTGAATATCTTTATGAGTAAACCCGTGAATCTTCAGTAGTTATTAATTGCAAACGGCGCGGGCACAGATTACGTTCGGAGCCACATTCACCCGCTCCGAATAGCGCTAATTAAAACTCTGTTTGCTAAATCCGCATCGCATTGTGGGAGCGTGAAAGCGCTTCCCAGGAATTTCATAGAGTATACTGTGTTTTTCGTTTAGCGCAGACCGGATGGTGGGTATATCCGACTACGAGTAGAAAGAATATTAAGGTGATATAAAAAGAGAATTAGCATTGAAATTGAAATATCTCAATGCTGGGCAAATGCCTCTGATCTCACCTATGATATAGTTGTTTTATGTCACGAAAAATCCACACATGCTTAATTAGACCCAATTATCTGTTAATTATCTATTAATCTGTCTGTTACGCTTTCACGCTAATACTTCTGAACCGATTTGAATGAAATTTTGTACACGTGAAATGTGGTTAGTGAGAAAGGACACAGGTTACTTTTTATCGCGAAATTCCCGCGGGAACGGGTACAACGCGGGTGAAACTTCGGGGCGCGGCTTATAGTACTTTATAAGAAAATATAATTGACAACCAATGCTTGTGTAGGTAATTCATCAAATTCAATTGTACATCCACATTGTTTTAGTGCATATATAATGGTCCACGTCAAAATCGTCTCAAATTATCTTTGAAGTAGCAACAGCATGTTAGGGTTGAGTAAACGAAGAAAAGTCATGATTAGTTTCAGTAAGGTATCTCAAATGAATATAAACAATGATCTTGCCGACGCTACTGATAGTTACGCACAAAAAGACGTTTGTCTATACAATGAGTATAGACAACTACAACTACAGTATGGTCCAGGGCCTGGATAAGGCATAGTCATCTTGCGCCATTAATTGCACTCTTGCCTTCTGTAGGTTGGTGAACTAAAACCGAGCTATGTTAGGAAACATATTAACAACACTTATTAAAATTATGGAGAGAAAATCTTACACTTTACCTAAAGGCCGGTTTTGTTACATTACCCGGCACTGTCTAATCTATGGTAGTGTAGACTCATAAGAACTAATATTAGTTGATATATTGTTGCACGTCATGAAACTTCGAATAATTATGTATATTATGTAATTTTAATGGCGTGCGATTCCTTTGATACCTTACATGGATTAATCTTTCAAAAATGTGCCTACCAACCCATCTGTACCCCTACTCTATGCCACTAAACACGGTTCTAGCCGACAAGTCACGTAATCACGGCAATCTCGCGACGAGTGTTCGCACAAAAAGAAATAATTAACCCATCACTGCGACTCACACTTGTCACCGCTACCTACGTTACGTTTTACCTCTTTTTACGTATCTTTACCTCTTTTTACCTCCCCTTACCTCGCATTTCTGTTCGAGGTAAATAGTCTTTGATACAACTGTTGGTGAAGTTTTTTGAATGTTTTATCTAACAGTTAAATAGTCATTTGATGTTTGTGGGTTTTAATTAAGATTTTGTTAATTATGGAATTATTTGGATGGTTAAACCTGAATTACCTGAAACCTGAATTGGATGATTGTCTAGAAGTTAGACTCATAATAAAAGTAAAGTCAGTTTAAGTCTGTAATGTCCCACTGCTGGGCAAAGGCCTCATCTCACTGAAGATATCAGTACAGTGAGGAGGATTAGGCGTAAACACCACGTTTGTCTAATGCAGGTTGGTGATCTCAAACCCGAGCCATGTTTGAAAAGTAGGAAACATGTTTTCGCTCGTACGACGCGGGTATTGAACCCGAGACCTGTCTTCAGACTCCATAATATTATCTCGAAATTTACCTAAATAAATGTTAATAAGTTTCAAAGCACGAAAATATGATGAAAGAAAACAAAGTGATACAATCGAATGCACCGTTATTGAACAGTTTTTGATTATTTGATACCTTTAACAAGTAATTACTCAAGCTAAAGAATCTGTCAAACGAGTTACTTCTAAACATTTATCTAACACTCGTTAAACATTCTTAAGAAGTTTGTTGTCCGATATCCCATTAAAAACAAAAACCAATGTTTTAAAAGTTGCACCATTAATTATTTAGCCGGAATCCTTTATAAAAATCAAAGGGCTTATTTTCAAAAATGATCAGTGTCAAGAGCCGGGGAAAAGAAGCGATTTTTAATTTCCATTATGGTGAATTCGGTTGGATATTGGAGGGAGGGCCACCCCTCGTAAATACAATAACTAATCACAATGAAAGGGTTGCGGTCTCTATTAAAAACTCGCCAAGAATTTTCTTGCGAGGGTCGTTAAAGGTCGCCGCACACTGCGCACATTTTTTTTAGTTCTGATGTACTTGTATTTGTGAATGTTGAGAGTTTCGACTCGAAGATATATGAGCTACACTGACTGTAACCTTTTTCGATTTATCTTGTCATATAAAGGTAAATATAAATCAAGTCCAGAATTTACAATTCTTCTTGATTAAAAGTTTTAGTTTTAGCGTAAAAGCTACAAACATTTTTAGAAATTTTATTAATACTGTTGAGTCCCACTGCTGGCCAAATGTCTCCCTCAATCCCTGTCTTTCGCCACTGCTTGGAAAGTAGTAGCTCTTAGAGTTTAATTAATATTTTCTTCAATTACTTATTTCAATAAATACTTTGGTTATACTGGTTTCTTATGTTTAAGCGAACACTACTCATTTTGAATAGAAACTACGTTTACAGATACACTTCGCTTTTATTTCGCGGTTCCTGTAAGGGGGCCGAAACGTCAGATAAAAATGTAAAATAAAAGCGAAGTGTTACTTTGGTTATTCTTATAAACAGTGTATCTGGTGAGCGCGTTCCTTTACAATTTTTCGCGCTGCTTCGTGTACGCTAATGGAGTGGGCGTCATCGATTTATTGCGTTATTCAAACAACAAGTTATTTCGGTTTTTATGTAATATTTGTAGTGCTGCTGGTTCACCCTCATTGCTTCGGTCTAAATGGAAATTTTGGGGTTGAAAGTGATACGCGTGATACTAAACACAAACATAATAAAATCGAAAAGCTTTCTAAGCTAGAGCGTTCGTTATCTATACTAATAAATAGGTAAAATAAAGTAATTATAAAGAGGTAAAATTTGTAAGTTTGTTTGTTTGTTTGGTTTGTTTGTTTGTTTGTATGTTCGGGGTAATCTCAGGAATTATCAGTCCGATTTGAATAATTCTTTTTCTGATAGATAGCCACATTCAACGGGAAGATTATAGGCTATTTTTAATCCCAAAATTCCCACGGGAACGGGCACAACGCGGGTTAAACCGCGGGGCGCTGCTAGTGTATGACAAAAAATATTAGGTAGATTTTAGTAGGTTGGTGGCCAAGCCTAGTGTAGGAATTTTTTACCGCCTTTAAGCCTCCTACCATGGTCTGACGATAAAACAATTCAACGTGCCTTTCCGAAGCACGTATGTAGTGCTAATGCTGTTATCGGTACCACCCATGCCAAATGAAATCACGCATTTATAAATTAGTAAGATACTATAGATAATGGTGCTATTATATTTTACTTAGGCCTTAAGGCGATCTACAACCCTGACACTAGAGTTAGTCATTAACTAAAACTAAGTTACTTACTTTTACTGTTTTAAACTAATATATTTAACTACATCAGAATTCACTTTGTGATCTATTCAATAGATATTTTCAACTTCAGGAAAGATCCAATCAAACTGTATGTTAGAACTCATCAATTAATTCCGAAGACGCCACTATCGACCATTAAGTAGTTATATAATTGCCCGATTCCTGTATACATCTTGCGATAGTTGTACCCTAATCGCGGTACATAAAATCAGAACGAATCACTTAGGTCCATCCCACTAAACTACCACTTTTACTGGTCTAGGGTGTGGCCGTAGTGATAGCGGGTTGACTTGTGTTTTCATCCCTTAGTTTTTTTCGTTCATTTTTAATACCCGCCTTCGTTAAAGGATATATTTTTTAATAAATACTTATAACAAATATCGAAATATCGATATACTCGTAGTCCCGAAAAAGTAAATATTTGTGATCAGTTTTTAACTCAATATGGCGGCAGTAATGATTCGGAACGGCTTTATGAGCGATATTATCGATTTCGGTGTTATTCGGAATGAAGGGTTTATACGATGTGATTGAGCAGAAGTTATGGATAACAGTTTTTATGTTAATTTTCTTTTCTTTGTTCTTTGATTGTTTGCCAACGCTTCCGGATAGCTTTAATTCTCACCCGCCACATGCATGGCCCCACCCTCAGGTCGCGTGCACACAACGGGCGGCGAGTTAACAGCGAGTAAATTTATTATGTGGGCGTGAACGTACATTTTTGTGCTCCGCTGGTTTAATGGCTCCCCGTAATATCTGCTAATAAACTGGACAACCCTTTTATTGTGCGCCCGTCGGCTAACGAACCGACTTATTTGGTAAACTCACTTACTTCCCTGGATGGGCAGTTGTGTTTTTCAGTTATGTAATTGTGAATAAGAAATTGGATTGGGTTGTTTTTGTTTATTTGTTCGCTTATGAGTATACGTATAGCTAAGTGTGTGGTGCTAAAAGTTGAATAAAATAGACTTCAAAATGATGTGATTATATATATATGTCGGGTAACCTCGATAATCATCCCACTTTTGATGTCGGGGAACAGCGATATTTACCCCACTTTTGATATTGGGGACATGTCACATCAGGATAAGCACGAGCATTATACTGTCAATCCAAATTCTTAGGATTTCTAGGTCTTGATCTTGAAATAATAACTCACAGGACTTCATTACAATGACATTGCTTGTATTTTACACACGATCATCATGGATTACACATTACAGTTAGGATACGTCTAGATTCAATTAATTGATGGAACCTAAACGACCTCCCTACTCCCCATAGTCGTCCTGTCCACGCCATAGAATCTTTTCCTAATCCTATACTCGATTCGCAATACGATCGTGATGTCGTCAACACATCCTTCCTCCAATCTACGTTCCAATGTAATCGCCATCCAACCATCTCCATTCGTCCCATCACGTCTAATGTCCCCACCAGGCTAATGTACGCCATCTTTACTTATCATAGACTCCCCCACTCCCTCACTGCCACCGACTACCAAACCAGCTCACATCCCTCTATCGAACAACTGTCATCTGTCACAGTGCGTAACACCACAGACTTAACATAGTCTATTCTCATACCACAGACTACACCACGAAGGTAGAACTCACGTCACGGAATAACAACACTACCGATTCCATCAGTCAACTGAATTTACAAACTACTCTTAAACTTCTACAGACTAAAAATAATGTAGTGACGTTATAATCCGCTATCTGGTGTGGCGCCACTGATGCCACGTTCCGACACGGCCATCCTGCTAGCACACGTCCTCGTGTGTTGGCTAACCTGCACAGAAATAACCAACGAGAGTATTTGTTCGCCTCGGCCACTTCTGACCAATCATATTTCTACAAACAGCTCAAATAAAGAAACTTTGTAACTGTATAGTTTTTCTTTTAAATTACTAACTATGATTACTAACAACTCAAATTCAGATTAACAATATGATCAAATAGCGTAAGAAATCACAAAGTAAATTATGATAACGTTTCATCTACCAAAACCCTGGGGCCAGTAACAGTGACAGACTCTGGTTCATTATTCACACACAACCAACAATTTAAACACAATTGACTTACTACTGAGCTTTATTCGTGGTCACAACACAAGATTTAGCAAACGCATTTGCCCTTTATGCACTTCCATTTCGGAATGCCGAGTCGTCCCATGACTCTACGGTCTTCGCTACCAGGCAAGACCCGACCACACTACCCAGAGCTACCGCCTACTGCCTACCCACGGACTACTACAAGTAGTAGACACCGATTTCTAACGGGCTACAGCTACGGTACCCCGGTGCGGTCTCAGACTGACCCACTGACATAAAACCCAGTAACAATCAACAACTTAATCAACCTCACTGTCTCCACCTTCGTCTGAGTCAGCTGTTACCTGCCCCACAGGCATCTTCCTAACACGATCAATATCAACCAGAGCCATAAAAAATATCAACCAGAGCCATGTACCACTGTCGCTTGTAATAACAAATTAACACAATTTAATTAACCAGACAAATCGAAACTTCACTCTAGTAAGCCCCTCTATCACCACGGCTCTCGAGCCGTCCAGCAATCGCAATTGCTCTCACAGCCGCCGAGTCTACTCCTGGACTCAATGGTTCCTCCAGAACCCGACCTCCGCCAGAGCTGCCTGCTACCGCGTACTCACGGACTACAATGTAGACACCGATTTATACTGAGCTACGGCTACACGACAACCTCTGGTACGGTCCAACACAATACGGCCGATAGAGTCCTTACTCGAGTTTCCACCAAAACAAGTTTACTTATCCTCATCAGGATCACTATTAACATCAACTTCGACTGGTACATGACTTACTGGCATCTTTCGTAATCTATCGTGTGCATACTTGTAAGTACGTTTAGAGTTCAAAGCTTTCAACGTGTACCGATCACCATCGTTCGGTCACTCCTGACCTAATTAACTACTTCAACGAAAGACTTAGTAAAGCTCAGACTATTATTCTTTTCCAATGAACAAATTTAACTATCTCAATATTCATGATCACATTGCTTATCTATCTAAACATTAGAACTAGAACATCGTCAGGCGCAAGTACCCATTAAAAATCAAATTAATCTCAAATCAAAGTAAAAGTCAAGTGTGTGTGTCTCTATTGTCCGGCTATCCCCGTAGCCCTAATACGCAGTCATCCCTGTGACTGGCCGTGATCATCCCAGTGATCACCCATGACCTGATCATCCCTGTGATCAGTCACTCCCGTGATCATCCCAGTGATCACCCATAGCCCTGATCATCCCTGTGATCAGTCACTCCCGTGATCATCCCAGTGATCACCCCTAGCCCTGATCATCCCTGTGATCAGTCACTCCGGTGATCATCCCAGTGATCACCCATGACCCTGATCATCCCTGTGATCAGTCACTCCCGTGATCATCCCAGTGATCACCCATAGCCCTGATCATCCCTGTGATCAGTCACTCCCGTGATCATCCCAGTGATCACCCATAGCCCTGATCATCCCTGTGATCAGCCACTCCCGTGATCATCCCAGTGATCACGCCTAGCCCTGATCATCCCTGTGATCAGCCGCTCCTGTGGTCATCCCAGTGACCACCCGTGATCATCCCCGTGACCACCCAGACTCAAGAGGACACGCACAACTAGTTACCACACAGTCAAAAGTGACTACATTTCATCCTCACAAGGCTCAGAATCACTAACAATGGGTACTTGCCCTTCAGGCATTTTCCTATACCAGTCAATGACATTAGATTGTGTACTCGTTTTCCTTTAAACCTCGCGGCCACAGTAATTTGCACTCGCTCGGACAACCTGACTATTAAGAAGCTTGTTCTTTCTTAAATTCTTGATTTCAATCAAAAATTAATTACAATTATTATCAATCGGGAATCATCAATGCTATGTTACACATGAATACTAGGTACCACGTCATTTTCAACTTTAACTTCAATAGACTATTAATCTCAAATGCACATTACAATATGAGCCATGAGTAAGTAACAGTAAGCTTGTCTAGTCACGTCTAGTCACGGCAACCAGCCGACGAGCAATCACATTGCTCAACAACACACGGTCTCAGCAGACCACTCCACAGTACGGTCAATCCCGACCACGAACATCGCCGAGTTCGAACATTGAACTCAATAAGTCACATAGTCACATAGAAACCCTTACTCATACTCTCATATTTTACAACGGGATAAACATCCAGAATACTTTTAATAAGCTTTCTACTTTATCAAGTGGTACGAAGATTCACTACAAAACTCTCAATGTTAACTGACTCAAATATCACAAAATAGCTCACCGGATATTTCCCAACTAACCAATCATTACCGCAATACATCACCAATTTAACATCCAATGTGAATTTTGGAATACCGCAATCCCTCATATTCCTCAGGTAACAGGATTGAGAAGAGAACCACGTTCTTCCCTGGACGAGGTTTATCAATGCTCACAATAATTACCAGCATTGAACCAACATGAAAATAAGAAAACATATTAGAACATATCACATTACGTACAAGTTTAACGGAAGCTCATAATTACCTTCTTAACTCCACAATAGAGTAGAAAACTAACTAACTATACTCACAGAACATTCCAAGTTTTATAACCAATTGCAAAATAAACATTACGTAAAGCGCATGACAGTAGCGCTTTTGGCGGATGACAGTAGCGCTTTTGGCGGAATGATGATTCAGCCATATCTCCGAATACTACGAGCTTCATAATCCAGGGGAAGGTACATGAATTTCAATCTCGCACTATAGTACAGGTCAGTGCAATCTCCTCGTCGTCGTTGTCACCGTCGTCGTCGCCGTCGTCGTCGATAACATGCACTAACGAGCTCAGCTTGCAGCTCTCAATATTCTTTCATCTTATCATAAGCCTAGCTCCGTGGTTGATCTTGAACACAATCCATGGCGATATGATATTCAGCACAGTGGGCAATAGCGATCTTGATCATTCTCTGCTAGATGCACGGTGGGCAATAGCGATCTTGATCCCACTTCTGATGTCGGGTAACCTCGATAATCATCCCACTTTTGATGTCGGGGAACAGCGATATTTACCCCACTTTTGATATTGGGGACATGTCACATCAGGATAAGCACGAGCATTATACTGTCAATCCAAATTCTTAGGATTTCTAGGTCTTGATCTTGAAATAATAACTCACAGGACTTCATTACAATGACATTGCTTGTATTTTACACACGATCATCATGGATTACACATTACAGTTAGGATACGTCTAGATTCAATTAATTGATGGAACCTAAACGACCTCCCTACTCCCCATAGTCGTCCTGTCCACGCCATAGAATCTTTTCCTAATCCTATACTCGATTCGCAATACGATCGTGATGTCGTCAACACATCCTTCCTCCAATCTACGTTCCAATGTAATCGCCATCCAACCATCTCCATTCGTCCCATCACGTCTAATGTCCCCACCAGGCTAATGTACGCCATCTTTACTTATCATAGACTCCCCCACTCCCTCACTGCCACCGACTACCAAACCAGCTCACATCCCTCTATCGAACAACTGTCATCTGTCACAGTGCGTAACACCACAGACTTAACATAGTCTATTCTCATACCACAGACTACACCACGAAGGTAGAACTCACGTCACGGAATAACAACACTACCGATTCCATCAGTCAACTGAATTTACAAACTACTCTTAAACTTCTACAGACTAAAAATAATGTAGTGACGTTATAATCCGCTATCTGGTGTGGCGCCACTGATGCCACGTTCCGACATATATTATAACCTCATAATACCAATCACCATACACTCACTTAGTTAATCTTGAAATACGTTATAAGTAGAAGTCTAACGGAACGTGGATGAGGTCAATAATAGTATAATCGTATAAATAGGTGTAAACGACCGCTATGAAAATATTTCACTGAATAAACACTGAATACAATGAATATACCTCCTTCTCAATATTACATAAGTTATGTAATAAAAAGGATATTACACTTCTTTTAATATAAACAATAAAAATCTCTAAATAACATTACAACAACACATAAATAAAACTGCGAATTTATAAACCACTTGGAAAACGGCATTAGTGCAATAAAGTTAAACTCGTAGCGGCGAATGAGCTCGTAGCACCGCTACGGCGTAGCGGCGTAGCAGATAAGTGCTACAGTAATTGCCCATTTCAAGAGTTGAATCATGGCGAGTTGATGTTTGTTATAGTCCGGGAGCCGCGCGTTTACTACTCATGTGGTTTGCTTTGATATTGTTAGGTTTCGCTAAAGGATATGCAACATTTATTTCACTTTGCAAAAGTCTAGCTCTCATACTGTGTCATATGTTTAATGATCCTGAATTACTGCAGAGTGATGTAGCTAGTTCAACGCTTAACTGGAATAGTATTTTTATAAGATGGCCATTAGTGTTGGTATTGTTATCTATCTATGCTATACAGTGCATCAGAGGGCAAGTTGAATTGTCGATCTCGGTGGTTACAATTGTTAGACAATGTCTAAAGTCAATAAAAAGGATTGACCCGTAGCAGAATACGGGGAATGGTATTTAAAGCCTTTTTTTTCAAAATCGTAACACAATAAAACAACTTAACAAAAAACACATCTAGCTCTAAAAACATAAGCAAAATAAAAAGCAAATAATATTCATTAGCAAATAAAGAAGTTAGATCTGTATAAGTTATATGTTACATTAAGCGGATAGGCCTTAATGAAGGCAATAAGAGAGTAACTCGGGAAAGGGAGCATCGTATAATGCGTGTTGTAAACGAATATGTCGGGAAATTGCCGACGGGGCCCAGATGCGATTGTAGCCATCAGGAGTAGTGATGTGCGCCGGGCGTGGGCTCTCGGGATATAATTAATTATTTTTAATATACTTGTTGTAATTACAGATATTCCGTCCCTTGTGAATATACTTCTTATTGCTTATCTCTATAGTATTATAAAAATTTAAACTTTCATTCAAGTTTTAAAAGATTCCGACAAACTGAGATTCTCATCGTATTTTGAAGTCAGTTAGCAATAAGCCTCTCAGTATTTTTTCTTCCTTTGTTCAAAACTTATTATGAATATTTAATGTTTCTACGATATCTTGTTTTCAAATCATACAGTTTCAGATTTGAGACATAAATTAATTATATCAATGTTATTAAGTTTATGGTAATACATTTTAATATGTATAATGTACTTTGAAAGTACAGAGTTAACCCATTAAACACAACACAAATCCATTTACCCAATAAAACTATACGATACCAAAAATTTGCCCATCACTAGGGGAAATTCACAATCATCAATCTGGCCCCTCGCATCGTCCGCTCGTAAATCACGCTTACAATGGCCGCAGGAAGTTCTTAAGAAGAAAAACTATAGGTTATATCCTTCCTGCGCGCGGGCCAATCGGAAGCGACCGCTACCCTCGCGCGGGGGTCGTAGGGGGTGTAAGGGTTGAACTAGACCAGCGTTGGTGCCATGACGGCAGCATTTGGATTAGGCTTTTTAATAATGTGGGTGGGCGTAATTGTTTTATAAATGTTGAGAGATATTTTAGTTATAAATGGGAAATCTTCGAAATTTTCTTTACTTTGTAATGTTTATGAAGTGTATGTGGTATATATGTTAACTTAATGTAATTTATTTTTTAGTACCTGACATGATTGTTATGCAATCATAAGTCCTTGTTTTCATGTTAAAAAAGATAGATATATTTTATTTTACTCTGAATGGGATCAATGGACAATCGAGGTGCTGAAATTAATTAAAATACATGTGCAGATATATAACCTCTTTAAGGAGTAATTTGTCAAATTATACACTTGAAATATTCTTATTGATATGTTATTAGTATAGTAGTCATCATCATAAATTTAAGAGCAAAATTTAAGTATAGTAGAATGCTAAACATTGCGGTGATTATATATTTTGAATAAAATAAGGTTCTCCGCATGCTTATCATTTTCATAAGCTCTCTATACTTCATACACTCATTCACTACGTACCATCCACACATTCCTAGACACAGCACATTCAAAAACAGAACACAAAACCATAAATCAACCCGCGTAAATATCCATCAGGTGAGTGCGAATGTTCGTTACCCGCCGTATAATGTAGGGTGATTCGGTTACGGGCTATTTTTCCCCGTCGCTCGCGGCCCGATGCCCCGTCCATCTTGTTAGGATTACCCGTAATCCGACCGAGGTGATACCGCGTGCTGTACGGGTATTTGATGGGTTTATTGGGAGATATTGCGTTTTTGGTTTGTTATTAGGTGTGTGTTATTCATGTTAATGTATAGATTATTTAGATAGATTATGTAAGTCTTTATTAAGGTTGATTAGGACTTAATTGAATCTTAGGTGTGTCTATTCTGTGTATTATAATGTGTATTCAAAAGTGATGTATAAACCTGTAATGTCTCACTGCTGGGCAAAGGAAGATCATCTCACTGAAGATATCTACAGTGAGGAGGATTGGGTGTATCCACGCTTGCCTAATGCGGGTAATGATAATGTGTTGTTAAGACAAATATATCATGGTTCCTCGGCCATGCTAAGGTATGCGCTATTGTGTTATTGACCCTAAATTGAAGGATTTGACAAAATGCGTGAACTACATCATAGTACAATTGATATCTTTTCTTAACTCAATTTTAACGTGATAAAACGTACGAACTTATTAAAACCTTGTAATACGTGAATTGCGGAATTGACATTTGCATAACACCTTCAAAAGTAAGCAACAACATGAAAGAGGTTATATTACATAATATTCAAACACTCTTTTCCGAACGAATTCATTTGGTAACTGGCAACACGGTGAAAATTTGAATTTAGAACGCGTTCCCCGGGCGCGGGCGGGCGCGGCAAATTGTGAATTAGACCGCGCCGCGGGCGCATCGCTCCCGCGCTTGTTAGCTAGTTTTTACGCTGGCAACCCCTTTGTCAGTGAAATTGCATCAATGCAGCAGTTGCCTGTTATTTAGACGAACCACGTACAGATTGTTACTGCACCAATTGCACCTAGTTTGCCACTTCTCTTTTGTTTCAATATTCTGCCGATATTAGAATATATCAACCGATTTACGTTTCACATAATGTTAAGTACCGATATTTTACTATGTTATAATTTGACTGGATTAAATGTCTGCCTCGCTCTAAATTAACAAATTAATCCAGATTGAACTTTCCTAAAATCCGAACCGCCAAATTCATTACATTATTATCTATAATAATATGCGACTTACCACATATTACGCGTCTAATACTAATCCCCTGTTATAATATTTACGAAGTTTGTACACCGTAATTTTCATTTCACTTCGCATTATGTGGATTACTAGCAATTTTCCAACCCCTCGATCTATTATTGTAACTAATCTTGTCACTGGATCGTAGTCCGATTACGTGGCGAATTCAAATAGGCTTTAATAATGCGGTGCGTGAATTAAACGCGCGTGTAATTTTTGAATTTGCGTCTGTGGCATGTGCGCCGCCCGCGGCGAGTTGTGTGTATTTTTCGGCGCCGCGGAGTCGGCGGTCGACGGGTTACGAAACGACGATAAACTTACATTAACAATAGGAATATATTCACGAGTGGGGTGAACGGATAATAAACGGTTTTATTGGCTTTATCCCGGCCCGAGTGTGAGCCAACATTGTTACGGTTTCTTTCGTCTTTGTAAATACATTTGAATATTTTATTAGACTATAATTTGCATTGATAATGTTTCTTGGTTCTTGTGTGGTTCTTTGTTCGAGTTGTGTAATGATTGGTAATATTTGTGTAATGAAAACTTTTGATCTTGTAACTATTGTATCACTACATAGTATAAAATAAAGTCGTCTCTGTTTCGCGTCAGTTTGTCTGTTTGTCTGTATGCTTAAATCTTTAAAATTACGCAACGGATTTTGATGCGGTTTTTTGTAATAGGTAGAATGATTCAAGAGGAAGGTTTTTATGTAAAAAAAATTCCCGAAATTCCCACGGGAACGGGCACAACGCGGGTAAAACCGCGGGGCGCTGCTAGTCTGTTATACTCGTAATAAGTATGTTAAAATAGCATTTCTAAAAATAACGACTCTTTTCTATGATAAGAAAACACGTGATCTACACTAACATTACAATTATTTTTCGAAACATTATTTTGCCGCCACGTCTACAGTCATTACACTGACAGTTGCGTCAAAACACCGTACCATAATCATCTTTTGTGCGTCCAACGCAAACATGTGGCATATTGCGGTGCACTATCTGATTAACGCAAACAATTTTCGAAAGGCGACCGCAGGCCTGGCGCTTTGATACGGGTCACACAGGCCCCGAGTCTGCGCCGCCGGCTAAAAGAGTCATGTCATAATGTGAGCGGTTAATTGGAATTTGTTTGACTAGAGATATCTCTTTATTTTTTTTATAAAAGACGACCTTATGACGGTTTTGTGCGCGCGGCGGAGGGTTAGATGCGGTTAATGAGTTTTCCTTTTGATTCAACCGTTTATTTTGATGGTTTTGTAATGGTTTATGAGGGATTTTGTCGTGTGACTGTACCTTGATTTTTGTATGGGATTGTATTATTGAATGAACGCTTTTTTGAACGCCTTTTTGAACTAAGTTTTAAAATCAAAGGAGGTTCTCAATTCGGTAGTATATTTTTTTATTATTAACGTATTCTTTCTATACTAATATAATAAAGGTGATATTGAGTTGGATTTGATCATTTATTTTTGCATATGATATTTAAATTTAGATGCATCAGTTACATATTCCATATTACAAGCTTAGAGCTTAGTTTGGGTCTAATTAACCGTGAGTAAATTAATCCGGGTACATTTATTTATTTAAGTGGAAGGAAAGCAACGAGTACACCGATAGTGAAACCGTGGGAAATCACTATATTGTTTGGATTAAGTAAATAAGTTGTTATACATAAATACTTAAGTATTAATATACTCTCATGGCTATTACAGTTATCGCGTCTATTTTCCTCATACAAACAGCAAAACACTTCCTCATATCAACCACATTAATAACATTGTCGAGGAACCATAATGTACAATAAAACAAACTAGATATAATGGTGCCATAGATAATAGACCATTGTTGGTATCCTTTCTTGAATTATTTATGGTGAGTCCTTTTACTTCTAATGTCCGAACGTTATATGCCTTTTATTTCGTCTGTAAGTGAAACAGTTTGTAATGATATCAATTCCTTTTGTTTCCAATCGGTTTGATGAATTGACCCTAAGAATTATGTACCCTTTTGTGAAAGGGTTGTTTTTTTATATTAATGTATTGGGTTACGAAGCTATTTTTAATTCTTTTGATGGTTTCTAGACATTAGTATTGGTTCTCAGCAGTCTATTGATTGCGTGAGAAAAATGGTAGATATCATTTTAGTTGCTTGCACTTAAAAATCCTATTGTACGGAAATTACCTTATCTCATTCACTGAAGTTATGGTGAAAGTGGCAGAGATATTTCAGAATATACATTTGTAAAATTTATTTCAGAACTAGCTGTGCCCCGCGGTTTCACCCGCAGCGCCCCCGTTCCCGTGGGAATTTTGAGATTTTTATTCCTTATTTTTCTTATATAAAAACCTTGTCCTGACAATAAGGAACACATTAAAAAAGAATCATCCAATTTGGTGCAGTCGTTCTGAAGTTATGCGCTTAGCAACAGATTCAGCGATTCATTTTTATATTATAGATATACATTTGTATAATTTACCCCATAATTATTACGGTTGATATTTGAATTTGTTGTTAAATGATGATAATTATTTACATATAAACTAATCAAATAAAATGATATTACTCACTCAAAAGCTTAAACATTATACTATTTTCTCTGAAACGAACCATTAAAGCAAGCAGAACAGGTTATCTCTAGATTGCATCACGATCTATGGCCGTGTTTACGATACAAATGGCCAATTTTACCCTAAATATATTTATGTACGTGTGCGGTATTTATTACCCTGCTCTATAGAATATTTAAAGGGTACATTTCTCTTGTGAAATTACATGGGAAATTGCATCATTTTGGAAAAGGTTTCAACGTTTTGGAACTTCTGTGTTGCTGTAGTCAATAACTCGGTAATTTTGTGTAGGTAATTGTCAAAAGTTTGTAGATACAATACAATTATTATTTGAGAATTTTTAGATATATTTCCAAATGTCAGCCTATGAATATGTCCAGGCACTTTACTACTAATGCTTAAAAATTAAAAAAATTGAGTAATCTTATTAGCACGTTAGTAGATATTATAGTAATTGAAATATGATAAGCTCCTAAGTACTCGTAATGATCTCATTAAGTGGCCTTACTAAATCCACCATACAAAAAATTCCAATACCCAACTATAACACGTATCATACTCGTAGTACCAAAAAAACTAATTCCACCAAGTTTGCCCCAAAAGAAACCTTTGAAACAAATTTCCCTGTAGTTATCCCAACGATTCGTATTTACGACCTATAACAAATACGTATTGGGTAGGGGAGGGGGCGGAGGGGGCAACTGATCGCTGGAAACAATGAAAAATGACCGGTGGAAAATTGCAAGGATTGCGCGCCAATCCGACCGAAAGACGCGACGCGATCTTTGCTTAAGAAACTGACCAGGGACGGATTTGGAAGCGATAGTTTAATGGACGATATTTATAATATACCCCGGCTTTAAAAAAATATATTAGTAGTAATCGAGCATATATTTTAGTCGGTTTCTTCGGTTCAAGTATAAGCTAGATCATGGTCACTGATTACCTAGACCTGGTCCCTATAAAGAAGAGGAAATGTCATATAAAAATATGTAAAATATACCCTCCTACATAAAAGAAAAATGTATCTGCGTAAACGTAGATGTGTGCAAATAGACAAAAAAAAATTGCCAGACAAAAAACATAAATTACAAAAAGAAATACAGAACTTGACAAAAAGCTGTAACTTAGCTGTTGCTGTACGGGGGCGAATTAATTTATCTATGAAAAAGCATAATCCTTTTTTTTTATTTATGGTAAGAAATTCGCTTAAAGATCTTGAATCCTGACGCAGGTTATCCTAACATAACTGTACTGTACATTAAGCCTATTCAACATGCTATTCAAGATTCGTGCATAAGTGTTTAATTTATTTATTGTGCATCACGAAAGTCATCAAGGTCGTGCAACCTTCGGATATTTCTTTATAGGTATAACACATTTACTCGTATCTCGAGTAGTACCTATCATAGTATTGGTACTTATACAAATAAAAAGCTGTAGGTCTGTTGGTAAGCCCTCAGTACCAGTAAGTGACCCCGTCACCTGTCCGGAGCCCCGGCCCGCGTCCGCGCCCCGGGCACACGCCTTGCGGCGGCCCTGTCTCGTGGAGCACTCTATTTTCCTATTTGCGCGGCAGATTGGCTCTGATTGTATTGTTTGCGGCGGGGCGGGGCATATTGATACCTAGAGCCCCACTTCGCCCCCTCTCGCCCCCCTTCTTACCACCATTATGCCCCCACTGGCCTCGGGGTGCATCCGAGTGGAAAAATGTTATCTACATCGTGAAATATTGTATGTTTGCGATAAATATTTGAGCACTGTATGAGTGTATCAAGTTTTTTTCGTACATTAGTTTCGCGTGGTCAACTGACGATATTGATTTCAGATTGGACGACCCCGATACGGTTTATTGAATTATATATGTGGCTTTTTGATGATGTTATGCGTTTTTAAATGTGTTTTATAACGAGAGAAGTCGAACATAAAAACTATCGGAATAATATGTAAAATATATTATTACCTATCCTTTGTATAAAAATAGAAATAAGTTACAATAAGTAATCTATCAATATTATACCAATAAATTGTAACATAATCATTCATAACCTTTTACAAGACATTAATTTTCTCAATAATTATCAATAACCCAACAAACTCGTCACGAGAGTCGTAAATCACAACATTATTATCACAAATAACCTTTCAACGCCCGATGATTATGTTCGCAAGACGTTAGGGTGTAACGTGTTCGCGACACCGGCGATAACTTTTATGAGTAAGAAATTGTGTTTATGCGGGTTTTGTGGCTTGTGGTGTGTGGGATTTGTTGGGCGTCGGCGCGCGACCCGCGTAATCGGAAATATTGCGCGGGAACACAAATAGGGCGCGGTCTGGGTGGCGAGAGGCAGCGGAGGCAATCGCTGTGATATACCTTGGGGTGTAAACTGCTTGATTTCGATTAATAAATCTTTGAAGTCATTACGACGTTTGGACGTCATTTACCTAAACTAATATTATAAAGAGGTAAATTTTTAAAGTTTGTTTGTATGTCCGAGCTAATCTCGGGAATTGCCAGTCCGATTTGAATAATTCTTTTTGTAATGGATTGCCACATTCAACGGGAAGGTTATATGCTATTTTACATCTCGAAATTCCTACAAGAATAGGCACAACGCGGACGAAACCGCGGGGCGCCGCTAGTAATTCATATAAAGAATGTGTGTGTATGTATATATACATATATTGAAGTATCAGTTACGTAGATTCCATGGTATATGCTCAATTTGACTTTAATGAACGGTGTGTGAATTTGTCCGTGTTATATATGTATTAACTCGGCAAACGTCCGAATTGCCGAAATTCCATATAATAGATGTACTACAATTTCGATTAGTCATTATTTCGAACATCCATTATACCGAAAAGTCATTGCTACGATGGCCCTATCCTTTGAACTTCTATTGGTTCTATTGGGCAATAACTCGATTTGTTAATATAATAGATATCTCATTGGCATTGCTTATGGCATAGGATTGTTCTCTTAAATTGATCATCAGTCTTCCACCAAAGACGATCTTTACTTCTTCTTGCACATGTCGGGCCGCCCTATGTTTTTCTCGCTTAGCCGGAGAAATATTAACCAAAGTTTTCCACTCATGTTTTACAGTATTGCTTTATTCATTGTTTTAAATAAATCGCTTCAGTTTGCAACTTGTAGGTAGAGTAAGCCCCGCAGATCCCAACCGGCTTTATTGTCGATCCCTATTCGTTCGGAGTCGCGGTAACAAACTAGTAATTGGTTTGCTATTGGCCCGCAATATTCTCTATTGATACACTCTACAGATATATATTGCGTTGCTTATTTGTTTTGCTGTGTCTGATACAATATTTTTTTATATGTAGACTTTTGTTGCTCAGTGGATATATATGTGATATTGATTGCCTTGATTTTCAGGTTCGTATTGGGTTGTGGCATGTATTCTAAGTAGCGTGATTTCAAAAACAATTTTAAGATATCTCAACGGTATATAAAAAGTTGAGTTATCCCGTGACCACGAGCGGTGTAATTCGCTCGAAACGTCGGGTACGTATTTAGTAAAATACGTTAAATTGTCTAACGCGATACAGACCCGTTTCATTTAGTTTAATCTTATATATAAAATTCTCGTGTCACAGTGTTCGTTCGCGTACTCCTCCGAAACGGCTCGACCGATTCTCATGAAATTTTGTGAGCATATTGAGTAGGTCTGAGAATCGGCCAACGTCTATTTTTCATCCCGAAATTCCCGCGGGAACGGGTACAACGCGGGTGAAACCGCGGGGCGCAGCTAGTGGGTATATAAAAAGTTAATAAAGCAGCAATGCTACGCCGTAGCGCCATTGCAGCGACATTTTCTGTGAAGGCTACGGCTACGGCTACGAAAGCGTAGCAAATGTAGCGCTACGGAATGTCTAATTTCAGTGTTTGAAGCTAATATCGTAAACACAAATATTTTTTTAGCGTAAAAATATTAATGTTATTGACCAACCCTGGTGGAGTTTAGGTTTAGACCACCTCAAGACCTCCGACATGGACTAACAATAACGATTCTTTTTTTCATGATTTTTCATCATTAAAACATCATTTTTCCACATAACCCGTCTATAATAACCGGTGAAACTGATTACTTCACACTCGGAGTGAGTAACCCTTAGAGTGCGCTCAAGGTGTGATGAGAGCGTCGTACCGCAACTGTCGCTAACGACGTCTCACGGAGGCGCCGGGGGCGGTGTCTACTCCGTGTGTCTTGTGTTATGTGTAATGTACTAATGTAATGGGTTAGGTGATGATGGTGTTTTTATAATAAAACCCATTTTGATTATATATGATACCTCTTGAAATCCTCAATTTTTTTCAAATATAATAAACACCTAATTCTAAAAAGTCATTTGACTTAGACAGTACTTAGGTTTTCCAAAAATTTTGTTTGATAAATATTTTCAAAATGTTCTGAATTTCATAGGCAAGCATGGTGAATACGCGTTATCCCCTCCTCACTGTACTGATACCTTAAGTGAGATGAGAGGGATTTGCCCAGTGGTACAGGCTAATACTTTACTTTACTTTCTGAGTTAAATGCGTCAATTGTTAACTCGTATTGTACTCGTATCTTCTAAAACATTCACAATTTTTATTAAATTAAAAATGGAATCCGAGCTATATATTTCCATAAAATATCACATTTTACACCCAAACTTATATGAAACAATACATTTTATTTGATAATGTGCTTATAATTTCAATTTCAATTATTTAGTATTACTATGTGTTTTTTATTTCAGGTGCATAAAGACTTCTTCGGGCGTATAGTGCCGCTATCACAAGTGCACCGAAATGGTAAGATATTCAAATTAAATTATTTAAAAGATATGTATATAGTTTAGTACATTGCATCCCTTATGTTGGTTTTTATACTACGTTAAAGGTAATAAGAATATTAACTAATTAATTTACTCCTTTACTTATGCTTTTCTAAAAGTTATTAACAATACATAAGAAGTAAGCTGCAATGGTCCTATTGTACAGCAAAGACTATCACTGAAAATGTACAAATTAAATATCATTATAAATTCCTTATTGCATCAAACTACGATAAAACTAATATCAATAAAATATATCACTACAACCTCATTGTAAAAAAGTCAATCTCAGCCTGAGACACTAGCTAGCCCGAGTACACAGACCGCAGCCGCTCACCACAACAACATTCCCTACAGACTCAAAACTGTGTACATTAAACATCATAAATATAAACGAGGAGTCATCTCATTTCGTGTAATCGGTGTACATTATCCGCTGATAATCAACAGTTGGGTCTGTGAGACCATTATTTTCAATTACGCGCACCGGAAGGGTTGTTTGTATTCATTTGGGTGTCGCCCGAACCGAACGCACCTGATCGTTGTCCATTTCTATATTACTACCTATTATTTACTTTTGTTCTGTGTGGTGTGTAGTGTTTGTACATAAATAATAAATAAATAAATACTTGGACAAATTCACACACGGTTAATTAGACCCAAAGTAAGCTCTAAGCTTGTGCTATGGAATCTAACTAACTGATACTACTACATATACATACACAAATACTTTATAAGAATATATAATTGACACCCAGACGTCGTCGCCAACAACTATGTCTTCACATATTGTTGACTCCGGGCGGGGATCGAACCCGCAACCCCTGACACAGTAAGCGCTCTCACTGCCACTGTGCCAACGGGCTTGTTACATAGTTGTAATGTAGTTCGTACATAGTTGTAAAAAAGTGTTAATGTGACATTAATAGCCTGAACTAACAGAAAATTAAAGTTTTAAATAAAATTAAGTTTTTAAATAATAAAAAAAAAGTTTTGAACAGAAATTGACGCATTCAAATACACTCTTCAGGTTTATTACGATATATTGTGCGTGTGTGCTAGTATACATTCTACCTATCTAATCCAAGTACAAATACCTTCATCTTCAAGTTAAGATCATGCAACACAATCTATTAATAATTACAGATACTCCATCGTCTATAAAACAAAGCTCCGAAATAACCGAAGTGAAATACAGAATTAAACTCAGAATTATAACGAGAATAATGTAAAATAGAGTATTCCAAATTATTTTATACATAAATTGATTACGGCCTCCCTGATTGGTCGAGCAGATCTCAACAATTGATTATACAACCCGTCTTCGAGTCGCCCCCCCCCTACCCCCCTACCCCCACCCTCCTCACAATTCTCGTTAAGGTGACTGTTTAATAATCTCAACGCGATTTGTAATGGGATTGAGAGGAAATTCGCTAGAGACTCTGAATATCTCTATTATTGTTTCTACGATTCAATTGTACCGTCAGAAGGTTCGTGAAATTTACATAATTTACGTGTAGTGTGTTTTATTCTGTTTGAGTTATATTGTTACTATTTTGAGTCTTGCCTATCTGTCTTAAAATAGTTTTTTAAAATCTCAAATATATTCCAAAATACGTTTACAAAGCGTATTGCCATTAAAATACTGCTTTTCTAAAATTCAGTTGCCGATACATATACAAAATTTAAAATAGAACTATTTATAATCAATTTAAAAAATAACTTTTAACTTTTTTCAAGCTCAAAACCGACTTCAAACCATTGTTATGAGAACTACCACCTCTTTTTGAAATCGGTTAAAAACGGCACCAAGCATAAGCATACCCACCCTTTTATATAACGAAAGAATATTGTAAATAGTTTTCTAAACGACGAAGATATCAGGTAACAAACATACTTATAGACGAATTGAGACTATCTTTCTGTTTGAAGTCTTATTATTATATTTAGTCTGGTGTGTCCCACTGCTGAGCTAGCCTCTCCACTCTTTTTCCACACCTCTCTGTTTTGTGCTAGACAAGACCAGTCTTTCCGGAAAGAGTAGCTCATCGCGCCATCGCCGTCTTGGTAGGCTTAGAACAAGTAAAATAATGCCCACTGCTGGGCAAAGGCCTCTCATCTCACTGAAGATATCAGTACAGTGAGGAGGATTAGACGTAAACAGAACACTTGCATACTGCGGGTTGGTGATCTCGAGCCATGTTTGAAAAGTAGGAAGCTTGTTTTTCGTTCGAAAAGAAGAAGAAAAAGTAAAAATAGTTTTAATTTTGTACGTGTCCGTTCTGTCGGTACAGTAACGAGACGAAGTTATAATGATGGCGGTATATTTAATTGTTTCAATCCGCGGCTCCGGCGAATGGACTTGGTGTTTGATTCCGGAGCCGCGGGCGGGCGGCGGCGGCGGGGGCGGGCGGTTAAACAATATCCTCACTTATTATTAACTGTATTAATTTTGGATACTGTTTTAGATCGTATTTAGTTTCAATATTGCACAAACATACTGTATTAAAACGGACGAGATATATTAATTGTATTTTAAGCAAAGGTTTATATTATGTACATTCCACTTGATTAAGTCGAGAAGTAAGTAAGTAGTCAATCCTGGTGTCGGGAGTCATTATAGACTAAAAATCTCTTTAACATGGTCTTCTTCTTCTTCTTATCGAGTGGATGGTCAACCTGACCAATCCTGGTGTCAGAGTTATTGAGCCGCCAAAGGCCTCTGACATGGCTCATGTAACGACTACTGTCCGTAGAAAGTAACCGGGACCGACATGGTGTAACGGTTGAAACACTAAGATAAAATGCGACTATCAGCCGCCTATCCTAGAGGTGAAATTGAGTGTCACCAATGGCTCAAGAACCTAAACAATCAATAATAAGTGTAATCACCTGACCACCTAAGCAAGGGATTTTTACAATAAACTAAATAATTTAGTTCTCACATATCCCAAAGACAAGTTTAACATCACGCGTAATCACTACCAACATAATTTCACTGACAATTTAACGCTCAAAGTATACAGATGATATGATAAATAAAGCTCGTCAATGTACAGTAGATATGATAAATAAAGCCCGAGATTGTCATTAAAACAATGATTATATAACGTGATAACATTTACATAGTGTGGGGTGGGTAGGGGTGAGTTGGGGTGCACAATGAGGCAATTACCCAACACAAACAGTCGCCGCGAGCCGCGCTGTAATTACTCGTGTAATGTACTCCACACGCCTTCTTAATTGCTCGTCGCTATTGTTTCACTCCTTATATGTACGTGTATGTGATATGTATTTTTTGGGACAAGCTTTACGTAATGTGTTTAGATGTTTTAGATTGTATATTGAATGCGAGATGTTGATGTTATTGAATTGAACTTTAATCAGGAGTAAATTTCTAAATCGGTATGTAACAATACATAAGTTTTACCAGAAGCATGTAACTGATTATAATATTGATAAATCCTGTGCATACTTTATGAAATATTGCATTTCTTCTTGTTTCATCTTCATCCGACGGAGAGCCTTCGTATACCCAAGGGTATTGAACTATAAAGACAAGCTATGTTTCTAATTGTGGGAATCTTTAATTAGTTTTAAGTTGTTTTACTCAGTTTTGCTTATACTTAATTAGTTGTTGATTCTTCCAAAATGCAAAAATAAATAAAAAACAGTTAAAAACTACATGCCAAGCGACAGCTAAATGTTTAGGAACGGTCTATTTTGACCTAAAGTACATATTCCATCCTATTCCATGTTATGTAAACTTTACAAACCTTTGTCCTGTAGCGTTACAGGCTGTTAACTAAACATTAAAGGCTATCAATAACGTATTCCTTGTCTAGATGCGGTCCCCGACGTGATCACGTCGAGCGCCGTGTTCTACCAGTACCGCGAGGGGTTCAACAACGCCGTGAGGAGGAACGTCAAGACCAGGGATTTGTTGTAGAAGTTGCTTATGTGTTGATGCAGTGGTGTAAAACATAGTTTTCATTAAAGATTAATACTATATATAAAGAAATTTTCCACTAGTTATCAAAATGTATGGGCGATACTAAACCACACTAGTGCCATCTATTGGGGGTCGCGGATTGAACTACCGCGCGGAACTGCTAGTGGGCAATAATTATACAAACACTACACATAAGAAGAAGAATCAATCCGGATTGGAGAGATAACGGTGGAAAAGTAAATTGTCTAGCACTATCAAAATCTTTGTCTTGATTAACATTCTGACTTAAGACAATGCACAGCAGAAATCGCTGGTCGTAAAAGTGTGTGAAATTTCGAAAATTCGGATAGTTTTTTGTTTCTAAAACATTGTATCTGTAATTTATTTGTATATCGCTTATTATGTCAGTTAGTACTCAAATACGCTTACCTAATTATGATGGTACAACCTGGAACAAGTAATGTAAATAAGTTCTAAGTATAAATAAATTGTTGCTTTAATAATATTTTGTTTTGTTATTTCTTATTATTACTGACTGGAGACAGAGGACTAACTCTTATAAATATAATATATGTATGTCTATCTCCTATCTAAGGGGTAGGTTACTATGTAACACATAGATAAGTTAACTTCAGTTTGGGAGACGAGACGCCAGAACCGAAACTGAAAATCTATTTCATTTATAAAATGTAAGTTGAAAATATCTCTGACTCTATCTTAAGATTTCTCATCGCTCGTTCAATAATTATTTACAACCACTACAAGTTTATAATAATTTATAATAAGCAGCACATCGCACAATGCACGTTATAGTTAGTTTATTGATAAAGTTCGCGCGCAGGTGCGCGACAGACAGACAGACGCCGTTACCAAGTTCACAATTTATAGAGCAATAAACATTTGTTATATCCCGCTTGCCGCGACTTTGTTACGAGACTACTAATATGTAGACAAGATTTCAGTTCAATTAAGTAAAGTAGTTACAACGGAGGGCGATATGTCTTAGTCGGCCTCAGCACAGCAGGCAGATAGTTTCGGTTTTATAAAGCGAGGACTGTTCTACAATAATTAAATACACCCGGACAAATTCACACACGGTAAGTTAGATCCAAACTAAGCTCTAAGCTATGTATTATGGAATCTATCCAACTGATACTATTAAATATACATACCCAAATACTTTAAATGATACTAGCAGCGCCCCGCGGTTTTACCCGCGTTGTGCCCGTTCCCGTGGGAATTTCTGGATTTTTTTTACATAAAAACCTTCCTCTTGAATCACTCTACCTATTACAAAAAACCGCATCAAAATCCGTTGCGTAATTTTAAAGATTTAAGCATACAGACAGACAAACAGTGTGACAGACACGAAAAAGAGACGACTTTATTTTATACTATGTAGTGATTATAATTGACCACTGTGCCAATATGAATACGTCTACACATTTTAGTAACAGCTACTCTTCCCAAACTTATCAGAGATTAACGTTTCTGATTTATTTTTAGCTATACGTTCGAAAATGACATGGCCAACCGTTGCTTTACAATTATAATTGCTACTACCAATCCCAGAGGTAAAAGTTTCTTACCACTTTTATCACGCATGCTCATCCGTCGAGAGTAACCGTTGCTCAACAATTACGACTGATGCTATCCATCCCAAATTCGTCTTGTACAACCGTTGCTTAACAAATTTAACCAATATTGCGGCTACCCATCCCAAATTTGTGTAGGACAACCGTTGCTTAACAATTTTATGGAGGCTACCCGTCCCAAAATTGCCAAATGCCAACATTGTAAAGCTACGGTCGACTATGGCAAGTTTGGGTTGGTGATCGCAATCAACATTGTTAAGCAACGGCTGTCAATGGCAAGTTTTCAACGGGTGGCCGCAGTCAATATTGTTCAGCAACGGTTGTTAGTGGCAAGTTGGGGATGGGTGACAACGGTTACTCATTAATGACTATTGTAGTTATTAAAATAATACCCACGATAATACTTTAGAAAATCGTATAACGCGACCACAAAAAAGTTGGATAAGACAATCTCATGTTTTATATACACTTTTGTATAAAACTGAACATACAACTTACATATAGGGGCGTGTGCTCGCAGCTCGCGCCAACCATTCAACAGATTACCTTTATAACTACCTACTGCGGGCACTCTGAGTAAACTTATTGTTCAGAATAAGAACATAATTCACCAAGTTGCATAATAAAGTATCCGAGGACGTATTTGTTTATTAAAACAGTAATATTAGAGGATCCATTATAAACTTACCTCGTAAACACGCCGCGACATATTTACGATTGTTCTCTGATTGTTGCTATCAAATCCCGTGATTAAGTACACAACTTGCGATTTATGGAATATTTACTTTTTTACTTATTAATAACACTTAGGTAATGGTTTTCTTAAATTTACATACTTTTTAAATATACACGAAATCACTAAATTTGCACTACTTGTAAAGAAAATTGAACAGCACAGGGTCATATATTAATTTTACACAAAAAAACGTCTCCGAACGTTTCGATCACACGTGGTCACGGAAAGACTGGCTTGGGCGGTCTATTATATACATTTTTTAATTTGTTAATTATTCGTAATTTATTTAGCGGTACACTACCCCACAAGTAACCCCACAACATCCAAAGATTCGACCGATTGCATTTGAGGCCTACAACAATTTTTAATTATTAGCGCCAGACAGCGATTGTGGTATTCACCCACTCCATCATTCCGATCGACAATACCACAGCAACGTACCACAAGTTCTGATGGAAAGGCAACTAATAAAAAACATACCTTCGGATAGTCATAGTAATCCCATCAAAAACATCCTGTAAAAAACTAGCCAAGTCTCGATGGAGCTACTTGTTTATCTCTAAAAAGTAATGAAATCTAGACAAAGTCGTGCCAAGTCTAAGGTTCCTTACTGCGATTTCTTTATTATTTATAGTTAATTGTGTGACTTGGCCGAAAGAAAGTCGTGTTAGTTACACCATTTATAGCTCAAGAACTGACCTGGCTGGGGCCCATTTTAATGGTTCTTCTTTTATTTTATTTATCTTGGTCAGGAATAGACTAATAAGTGATAAATATCCAGAAAATCCCATGGGAACGGGTGCGCTGCGGGTGAAACCGCGGGGCACAGAAGAAGATCAAGATCCTATACTCGTACAGAGGGATTTTTACAAGGATGTAGGGTAACAATAAAACTTCCAGTGGTTATGTATTGAATGTTATATTTGGTAATAATTAAAACAACTAGTCGCTAAAGTCTAGTGTACACTACTCAACGCTAACATGTTATCCGTACTATACAGCTCGTGTGCGCTCGCGCTTACAATTCCACGGGTTTGTGCATTCAGCAGTGAGTTCGAACACGGCAAGTATTCAACGAGTTGATAATTCCAAAATGTCCCAACTTTTCTAATGCCAGGGGTATAATTATTGCCAAATTTTATTTTTGTTATTTTTCACAATGGTATAGAACAATACCTTGGAACACTTCAGAAATAATTTTAATAATTTTAGCAATAGTGAAGCCCGAAAGTTATTGAATGCATACCTAATAAAATAATATCTAATTATGGGATTCATTTATTATACTGCAAAAACAAAGTATTATATAGCAATGACGTCGAAAATAATCAGTTAGGACAATTTGGTACTTATGTAAGTTAAACCGCGTTTTCACTTAGTGTTCTGAACAAACATTTTGATTTGAGCATATGTTCGCTATTCTAACGATGATCGCTGTACTGATGATGTTCGCTCAAAAATTAAGAAGTGCTTATATTTAATGATTACGCTCAAAATAGAATACGTATTTAATTCAGTACTCAGTCAGAAAACTTCACAAATATGTTTCTTCGCTCAAGCGTTTTCGCTCACTCAGAACTGTTCAAAACACTAAGTGAAAACGCATCGATATTTGATGTAAAGTGTTATATTTCTGTTTCCGCGATTATTTATTATTATTTACACAAGTGACGCGAGCGCAGCACGAATCTATTCACCACTATCCTTGTCTATGGCACTCAAGGGGCATGAATTATAATTATTTATTAACTTTACTTAACTCTATATTGCATTGAGATACAAAACAATACTGTGATAAAATTATATCGATCAGTGCATTTTATATGAACGAAGTTTTGTACAATAACTTTAAAAAAACACTTGATTGATCTTAGTATTTACAAATTTGAAATAAAAACTAGAAATAGGTACAATATATGTTCATGTATAAACAATGTTTTTGATATCGATTCAAAATTGAATTGACTGACCGAACGTAGAATGTAATGTCTTAACGCTAACGCTAACTAGCCGCGTTTTCACTTAGTGTTTCAACAGTTGCGTACATATTGCTTGTTCGCTCTTTCATTCAAAAGACTGAGCGAACAGCTGTTCACAACTGTTCAAAGTATTAAGTGAAGAGATGCTTTTAGACCTAACATTCTACGTTAGCTCAGATCTCTATTTGATATAAATAATAGAAAAAATTACATAAATTTTATTTTACTGTTGTCTAGATATATATTGCTCTTAATACACAATTACCACTATTACGTGTATTTACATATATTAACTACTGCAGACACGAACACAGAGTCTATATACAAGCTTACAGCTAAGAGTTGAAATTCATATTATATACTTAATTAACTTTACATGGATAACGTAAAATAATATTCACAACAGTTTTGGTCGAATACTGATTCGGTAATGCTTTTTTATTTACACTTAAAATGCTTAATCTAAGATTAAAATAATATAGTTTGTTTTCTAAAACTTGGTTATGTATTACTGGAATAATTATTTACAATAAACTAAATAAGTATATGGTACTTATATACTAGTGTATATTAGTGTTTCTGAAAGATTGTAATATGTAATATACATTATTTTTCATAAGATCTAAAATATATTATACAACACATTGTGTGTCTCTGTGGCACAAATTATGGCACTAAATAATATGCATTACATTGGCACGTTGATTCAATAATATCAAATGAAATAAGGTATAATTTTTTGCATTTTATTTATGAATGTGGTTACATTGTTTTATGTTTATTTTCTATATCATGTTCAACTTCTTCATCTACACACACAATATATTTATTCATAGTTTATTTTTGACTGTGACATTGCACGTTTACTTGGATCAAGTTTTAATACTCAATAGTTTTCAATCATTTTATATAGCAAATTGTTGCTGCTTAAGTTAACCGCCCTAACAGCGTTACTACAGGGCCGGTTCCAGTGGCGGCCTGTGGGGGCGACCGAGTCGGGGGCTCGCTAATGGTTACTAACTAACGAGTGAAATGATTTTACGGAAGTTCAGATTAGCAACAGTATATTACTTTTAGTACTTTTAGGTTTAGGTTAACTTCTTTATTTAATACTTTACAATAAAATCACATACAGTAAATTAAACATCAATAAACTTCTATACACGATGCCTCCTCCTATTCTGACATTACAATTCATAATCACAAAGCGTCATCACTATAATACTATCGACTGAGTACTACTCTTGATGTTTGAGGGTGTCGGCGACCGAGGTTGCAGCGGAGGAGACGACGGGGGCGGAGGAAGGCGCGTCGTGCGGGGGCAGCAGCGCCAGCGGCAGCGGCGGCAGGTGCAGCGGCAGCGGCAGCAGCGCGCGCGACTGGAAGCTCGCCAGCGAGTGCAGCAGCGCGGCCGAGTGCTCGTGCGCCTTGCGACGCAGCTCCGCCACGCTCGACGAGCGAGCTTCCTCTTTAGGGCAGCACGGGCATGACCCGCCCCAGCCTGCAGAGAGAGCTACGTAAGATAATGCCAATATTTTGTTCCTAATTACTTAGTCAGTTTATAGGCAGGCAATGAATTTTAATTTTATGAATATACTTAAAGGTTCCTTGATTTTCTTAGCTTTGAAACATCAAAGATTCTACCATATCTCAATTGTTAGTGGTCCTCCGCGATACTGCCATTTTTTCATCAGATAGAGGGTTCCATCAACCAATGATAAGATCTAAACTATCAACTCCTTATTCTAAAGTAAACCACAATATAAATACCTAATAACAAACCTTTCAAGGGGAAGAACGGTTGTGAGAGATGGTTGAGATGCTGCGAGAGATGCGACAGGTGCGGCGGCAGGAACAGGGGCGGGGGCGCGGGGGGCGGCTCGGCGCCCCCGCTCGGGGACGAGCGGTACGCGCCCGAACTGTGGATAACAAAATTACAGTTAAGAACCATATTTGAAAATTAAAGTAGTGTAAAAACTATCGCACACTATAGTCTAGCTAGATAGATAACCGTTTGACTACGCGCTCCTTTCCTTTCTTGCGTCTAGGCCATATCGACAATGCTACGAAGTTTACTAATTTGTCGATAGGAAGGTACTAAATTTCGTAAACATATGTATGAATTTAAATCACACGAATCGACCCATCGCAAGCTGAGGCATCACTACCGCTGAACAAAGCAGTGTCCCATCTCTGAGGCAATCTACATAAAATGTATTATTTAAATCAGTTTGTCGATGGAAGTGGATGCATGGCGATAGGATCCTTTGATGTGTAACCTCGTTGGTGGGCAACTAACCCCGACCTCCCCTAGACGCCTCGGCGTAAGACCGACTCCTCTAACTTAATATATTTAACTTGTCCATTCGATTTTTGATCTCTTAACCTTGTTTGGTATCGCTGTTACATTAAATTATTTTATGTTGGTGGCTTAATTCGGTTCCAAGTTGATTCTTTATTTCTATGCGGAATGTGATATGGAGCTAAAGTAAAACCTATTTGGTATATTGCAAGTGGTAGATTATGTACCATAGCATTTACTAGCAGCGCCCCAAACTGCATCAAAATCCGTTACGTAGTATTAAAGATCTACAGACAGACAGACAGACAGCGAAAAGCGACTTTGTTTTATACTATGTAGTGATAGTATTTTTATACATAAACCTCCATAATTGGCCTACCTTCCTAGTACATAGTTAACTTAAACATTATAGCAACCTCAGCGTTAAACCCATGTATTCACCTAATAGACAAGACAAGCAAGTCCTAAATGAAACGTTAGACAATATACAAAAGCTAGACGCGTCTTAGTAGTTAGAGTTATGCCGTTTGTGAGTGTCGCATTAGCTCACAAAGACGGGGATTGGGGGTGAACTAGTGCAAAATTCAAATAGGCTATATCGCATCAGAGCGACGGGAGACAATGAAATGAACGGCGACCGAGGTGTCGCGATGCTCTCCCATTCCCTTAGTGAATACTTGATGTACCGCGACCGGCCGGGGCGAGATGCAAGCGGAAGCGGGGACGTTGAATTCATGTACCTATTTTAGTTAAGAGCAAGGCACATAGTGCAGGTACGGACCGGGTGTGGATAGCGTAACGTTGAATTCCTTGTGTTTTATATGGCTCGCTGCAGGCCAATGTGACGCCTTTCATGTACCTATTCTCTTGCGCTGCTTCAATTTTATTGACGTGTGGTAATTACATTATTGACTTAGAGTGATTCTTTGTTCTAACATAGAAGCATTTCAAATACCAACCACGAGACTCCACGGGAGACTTGGGCGAATCAATTACTATAGTTGATTTTTATGATGCAATTAATTTTAGGTAAAGTTCTTGTTCAACTTTATTAAAATTATGGACAGTTACGTTTTTCGTTGATAGGAATGAGTAAATATTTAAAATTTCAGGTCCAATCAGGTCTCAGTTTACTTATACCAATTTTTACCAAAAAATATACGAGGACTAAAGCCATCAAAAAAGATATTTTTCGGTTGTTGCAGACATGCTTAACATATAAATAATACTGCTATTTCATTGTTTACAATATTCTTTAAAGCCCTTCTCAGGAAACCCGCTACATCGTATACCACAGGCTGCACATTCCCTCGACACCCGTTCAATGGAATCAAAGGATTTGTGTTCATTACTATCTGTAATAATTGATGGCGAGTGCTCGGTCAGCAGCTGCCAGCGCTTTTAGTTGTCTCACTTTACCACCTGATGGGTTTACAACAAAAATAGCACCACTCCCAATTGAACGCAGCGGATTTATTTGGCGCTGATTTCAAGCCGAGATTCTGCGCGATATGTGAAAATTACTTTTGGTTTTGCATTACGATTATAACTTGGACAAATGGACTATCGCCGACTCAGTGGCTAAGTGACATGTAAGAGCGGTTAGGGTGTCGGAGGTTGCGGGTTCGATTCCCACCCGGACGACGACTTCTGGGTGTCAATTAGTCATTTAAAGCATTTGTGTATGTAAATGTAATAGGATGAGTTAGATTAAATAATTAGAACTTAGAGCTTAGTTTGGCTCTAACTAACCGTATGTGAATTTGTCCAGTTTTTTATTTTTATTTATTTTTAAGATGTAGTCAAGTCAGTTCTCTCATTAGACAGTCTAACAGTTGCCGATACAATTCGTTAGACACAAAGTATGTGCTGCTTTGTCAGACTTAAGTCTGTTAGACGTCTTGTCTCTATTGTGCAGTTCTGGGGGTTCATAGAACAGAATGACATTCGTAAACACTATTTATTAGATGTTTAATTTGCGATTAAGTCCCGTCTAGATTATTCTAGTCTAGTCATTGGTTTTTGCAGAACAGAATGACTGTCTTAAGACCGTCTGGACTAAGGTTTGCCTAAGCTCTCAAGAATCAAACCTAATGGAATCGATTCACGATGGAAAATGAAGAGACAATTAGACATTTTCTCGTGATTTACACAAAGTTGAATAGAGTGATATAATTAGTGAGCCGGGGGTCAAGTATAAGTTTATAGGTGTCCGACAGAGCATAGCGCGGCTAATTGATTTGGGGAGGAAGGGGCAGCGCCTCCTACTACATTATATGAATATTCAACTTGAGATCTGTGAGCCAACAACAAAGAGAATTAATATTAGTTAATAATGTTAATGCTTTGATTAAGACGCGATGAAATTGAGTGGTGTTTAAATATTAATAGTTAGTTGTGTGGCTTTGAATACAGAGGCGGGCGCTTGTTTTGACTGACGTTAGTTTTACGACGACGGCGCAAAGGTACCACAGCCAAAGACTAATACAGCTCCGAACTTAATATTTTTAAGCAGCGCCCCGCGGTGTTACCCGCTTTGTACCCGTTCCCGTGTGAATTTCAGGATGAAAAGTAGCCTATAAGCTTCCCGTTGAATGTGGCTATCCATTACAAAAATATTTTTTCAAATCGGCCTAGCAGTTCCTGGGATTAGCGCGTTCAAACAAACAAACAAACAAACAAACAAACAAACTCTGCAGCTTTATAATGTAAGTACCTATAGATTACGATTTCGGTTCAAACAAACATTTGTAGCAAAAGTAAATTCGAGTCGGATAGAAGCCACCATGTAGGGCCTGTGATGATGATATGGTCTACCGATTAAAACAACCGGGTCCGACAATTTAACGTACCCTTCAATGTACGGAAGCGTTTAGATATGAATGCCTATCAGCCACTCATCCAAGTTGAGTTTAATATTGCTTAACGTCGCGATGAGTTCACATCTGCATTTGTACTATACATACCTACCCACCTTGAAATGCAAGGTATTAAGTTTTACACGCTTTGTGCTCATATTTCGGGATAGATAGCCTATAACTTTACTCTGAAGCTGTTAATCCTAAAGTTTAGCGCGTTCAAACAAATAAAAATCCAACTCCTCACATATACCTATTAGTAATAAAATATATTAATATAGGTAACTTGATACCAAATCAATATAAAGTTGATTACACACATGTCCCCGTATAGACGGGTATCCTAACATGAGTGGTTAAGCTCCGGGGCGGTGTACTAATGACTCCACTCAATTATTCATGCAATTAACAGATTATAGCGACACTACCCCGCCCCGCACTAGCGCGCGCATTACATGGTTATGTCACTTTGGTACGCATCCTGTGTCGTACCTGTCGTGTTATAGGTAGATAAAGGTAGATGTTTAATTAAAGGAATGTTGTTTTTGATTAATAAAGTGATTTCATATAATTACTTAATTCATTTCATTCCATGTAGGTTCGTGACCAACCCTGGTGTCGGAGATTTTAAATCGCTTAAAGGCCTCCGACATGGTTTAACGATTAAATCAACTGAGACCGATTGCTTAAAGTTCCTTTTGTAATAATGTTATTTTAAAGATAAGCTTTGCTATGTTTGATGTGATTGGTAGATACCAGATATAGCATAGTTACGAAGCGTAGCAGAGCAACACTTCACAACACTTCGTAGCATAGCAAGCATAGCATTGGGTGAAAAATATACCAGTATGAATAAATATGTTCCTAAAGCCTATGTATATTATGTCTCTAGATTCGGTATCGAAAGGGCTTCATATCAATGACGAATCCTATTTTCGAAATGTCTTTAAGACAGAACTAAGTAGCTAATTTACAAAGTAATATTTACGCATTTACTTATCATATTTGTTTAAGGTAGAGCCTAAATGAAATGAAATACATATTAACTGTAGCTAAAACAAACTCAAAGCGAGACTTACAAAAACACGTAGATATAAATCAGCCAATTTCATCCGTTATAAGCAAAAAGAAAATATTAAAACATCCCGACACTCAATTTGTGTACATCTTTAAGGTATAAAATTTAATTTCAGTAGGTAGAAGCCAGGGCGGGCGGTACCTTTATTTCTAATTGCCTATTTTCTCTTTACGCCAAATTTTTTCAGCTTTTTAAAAGAAAAATTCGTTAATGCATATTTAATAGACGTAATCGTCTCTCCCCTGAAGGAATTATCTGATGCCGAACGCCCGACAATCTTTTAAGTATATGATATTTGAATTTTGGTGTTATTGAAGCTTGACAATTAGATTATTTTGTAAAATGGTCATTAAAAGCTTTAATTTAAGGCTTTAATATGTTTTGCTGTTAAGGGCGACTTGCACGATATTAAAGCTATTTAGTACAGGATGAATTTGATATGTTACGTTCGCATTTTGTTACAACTTGTTGACTTTAAGCTCGCTCAACAATAACAATCTATGTTAAAACGTCATGTTAGGATACTGGGTAATACCCACGGAAGAGCGAAGTACTTACTGCGTAAGATTTCGTGGCAATACCTTACGACGTTATGTGTCATATTAATCACATAATAGTTCAAAGCACACGTCCCCGCGCCGGCTCCAGCACTATCCCGTCTCCCGGGTCCCGGGGATCATTTCTTCCTCCGTAATCCACCTCATGTATAATGCGAGCATATAAATTTCAATTTTAAACCCGCGCCGTTTCCACTTACATCCATTTCTGGGATTACGCGGTCGCAGAACGGCCGGAAAAACTGCGCCTCTATACCAAAGGATTAAGGTCGGTTTTACCGTGGTGAGGTTCGGTGTACCTAATCGTGTAATGTGTTTGCGTCAGGCTAGTATAAATAAGCAAGTTTAGATGCGCGAGCCACGACGATATTTGTTTCATGCATTCGTTATTAGTAATATTTTTACATGTGTTACGTGATATCTGCGCTTTATGTCTCTGGTCGGAGTGTGGCTGTGACTCGCTCGCCGTAATACATTTTTTATTTAATAATTTAGGAAAAACTTGGTCACGGGTTGTAGTCTTACAAATGGCTTACATAAAACACATGTATGTGTTCTGGCTTTTATTCTGTTAAAATACAAAAGTCTACCTACAAAACTAAGTAAAATATCATATATTAAAATAAACATAAATTTATGCAATGTTCAGAGATGCAGAGTTGTGACGTAGTCTTCAGTGACCGCAATGTTACTACTTATATTTGAGCTAAATGTGTTTGTTATACTTGTCATGTTGCCAAAATGTGTTGCAACTAATTGTTTATTATAGTGGTTGTTTATTCAATATGTTATTACTAGCCAACTACCAGCGGTCCCTCGTTATAATCTGTACGGGTTACAATATAACAGTTGCGCGGTGCACCGCGAGCGCGCACCCCGCGGCCCCGGGGTGGGACGTAAGTCAATACAAAACAAGGGATAAAGAATAACCGCGAAAAGTATTAATGGGGATTTGGATGGGGAGCTTTACATCGATCACTTTTAAAAGGACTTTCATTTTTAACCCAAACTTATGTCTATTTTTTGAAAATTACTTTTATTCAAATGTAACCTTAAATAGATAAATATTTCTAACTGTTAGTTCCAGGTAAAAACTTGCACTTGGAAAATAAATAGCTTTTCACCTTTGTATTCCAATTCTAATTTGTAAACGGCGTCCTTATTTGCTGCAGCTGCTCCAAAACTTTTACTGCCAAAATTGGCTGCATCAGTCATGTGACGGTGCACCAAAACGGATGTGAACCAAATTTAACGGTCACCAAAATCGGCGAGGGTATCATCATCATTTAACTAATCCGTTTTACTAATCCTCGAAATTAGCAAGTCCCAATATCAAAGTACCCTCTAGATATATAAGTAATTAGTATATACTGAAGCTTAAAAGAGTTGGAAAACTTATCGTCACTACATTCCTTGGCACAGAGTCCAAATGTAGCAGAAATCAGCCGGTCGTCAATCACCAGGGTAATCCGAACGCAGGAAATAATAACATTTGGCCAAATCCGCCGCCGGCTAATGTACTCACTCCCTGAGGACTTTAAACTGCTTACATTGCTTTAAAAATCCTGATGCGAGTGTAAGCCGACCTTTAAGAGGTTCCAGAAACATCTAGTGAACTGGCAGACGTGAATTTATGATTTGTTTTGGAGTTTTTAGCGATTTCTATTTGTTTCTTTTGAGTGAATTCAAAGATTTGTCTTTCATAGATCTCCTTGACTGACTTAGAAATTGATAGTATAGTTTTTTTTACTTCGGATAAAAGATTTATTAAGCTATATTATACCTTAGAGATAAAAATAAAAGTAGGTATGTAGATACCTATTGAAGTACAAAGAGCTCAACCCTTCCAAACATCCCGCTCCACAGCTCAAAACCGTATCAATATCAATTACATAATTGAATTAAACTCATTCACTCGCGAACACTTCTTCTCATAACAATAATCGAAACACATTTGTTCAAATTACGCATATAAATTGAGACGGAATCATCTCTCTGGTACCCGCCGCGACCATAAATATTAATAAAACACCCGGCGTGTTATCAAATTAGAAAAATTAAAAGTGATAAATAAAGTCCAATTAAACGTTATTGCGTAAAAAAGGCATAAATTAATGCGTGGAAGAGAGCGTTCTGAGTGAAACATACGTTGCTCTGTGACAGAATGTGGTATTGTGAAGTTGCAGTGGGGGAGGTGTCTAGTACGATCGTGCTGACATCGTGGTGTTATTCTCATCTAAATGAGGGTGTTTTATTTTTTACGAATGTATGCAATTGCATTACTGGCTAACCTACTACTGATACTGGTAGGTAGTTTTTAGTTTGAAGCCACTATGGCGGGTTCATAGCGAACCGCAAACTAACCTAAAAATATTTTCTATTTATAGCTCTCCAAAAATGATTAAATTTGTCAGTAGAAAGAATTGAAAAGAAGCTCTGTTGTTTCTCTTGTAAGCTAACCTTCTTTTTTTGTATTATTATGAATACCGAGAAGAAGGTATCTTGCTTTATGAACTGTTTCTAAATATGTTGTTTAATATACGGTAGTGCGGGGCAGTCGGTACCTATATTCGTACTTAACAGGAACGTTACTGATATTGTAGTCAACACAGTACGGTCCCCACATCACTAACTGATCCACACGTGTTCTCTAATTACTGAGTTAAATTGCATTAATTAGAACGCGACAGAAAGGGTTCCGTCATTCATTTAATGGAATTTTTGTTGCTCTCATATCTACGCTAACTACAACTTTAGTACATCGAGATAACGGTGATTTTCGCTTGACTGTCCAAATTAGCAAAAGTTTATTATACGGGTATTAACATAAAAGTATATTAATTACATTTAATCGTCATATTTAATTGATAAAACGATATTAGTTGGAACTTTAGTTAGTTTTGTCATGATGCGAGTCTTAATTGTATTAATTTATGAAATAGGTCAAATTAATTAGATTGATAAATAGTGATGTTTGGTGATGATTGTTTATGACGCTTTGTATAATTACTATTGAGGTATAATGAAATATTTTCCATTCATTTTAAAGAAACTGTGTGAAACATTAATTTTGTGATTTGTTGTTCCGTATTAGAAATTCCTTAGTTATAAACAAACATTAAAAAAAACACCTGTTATGGTGTCTAAAAATGCACCAATTCCATAAGTAAACAACTTGAATAAAGAATTAATAGTAATATGAACGAGAAACTTCAATGCAGAATTGTCATGTCACATAAAATAATCTATGCCTCATTATTTAAGAAGCATAGACTCGTTACGTATCTAAAACACTACAACTTAAATAGCCGAAAGCAACGTAACGTTAAAACGATCTTCCACATAGTTAGGTAACCGGAACATAATATAAAACTAAACTGCATAAAACGGAGGTGAAATATAGAAAGAGGCGGTAGAACATCAAAGGGGACTATTATGAAAAATCGTAACGCATTTACTGGGCGGACTCCCATACATTATTCATGAGTGAAATTGCTCCTACACTCGCGATACTCTCAGATATATTCGTAGTAACGATATCTGTTATTTATACCGGTACCGTAATAACAGGTATAAGTAGTTATACGATGCCCCGCCCTTTATAGACGATTTAATCTTTAGAAGTATGGGTTTGATATTATGTTACATACGATTTTTTTGTATGTATATGCCTAATTGTTTAGTATTTTAGAACAAGTATCTGAAACAAATTCTGGCTCTGTGCATTACTTATTAGCTACTATGATCAAAACAGTATAACTGAGGTTAGTGGCTAAATCACTAGAGTTTAGTATCATAACTTTATAGTTTATGTTTATAAGTAAAGAGCTGTGCCCGCACCAAGACTAATGAAATAGAACAAAAATCATAATAATCGGTCCAGCCGTTCATGAGTTATGTTGTTTTGCCATATAAAAATTAAGGAGTGGAAGTGAAGCAATCCTCTTTCAAGTTGGATCAAATTGCACACGGTGTGCAAATCAAATTTTAAATCGGTTCAGTAGTTTAGGAGTCCACCGCAGACAAACCACGCGACACGTAGTTTTTATACGACTATATAAAGATGTTCAACCAATTCCAGTTATATTTTCACACAAGTTTAATGATGTTCCTCTACATAATTACGTGTAAACATATAAAAATGTTAAACCATTAGTATGATCCCCTCGGACGAGATCGCGAGTCGAGTCACGGGCGAGCCGTCCCCGGGCCGTCTCGGGCCCGTAACCGAGTTACGACACAAACACACTGATTGCTAACGACTCCGACGCGCCCCGACGTCGCAGATTACGACTAATATTTGTACTCACAACGTTTATTTGATATGATGTTATGTGCAGACGGTTAACAAAAAATCCTATAAGTATATAAATAAGTACATCACTAGCATCACTAGCTTAGCTTGCTTGCTATTAATTAGAATAGATAGACGGTTTTGTTTATGTGATGACTGAAAGTAGGTCTAAGTTATACTGTTATTTTCTATCACTAAATATATACTTACCTTCTTACTTAGGTAGAAACTGTCTCAATTATAAACTTACTTTTTTAAACAATTGTAATGCGCAGAGTCAACTTACATGACATCTCCGAGCGGTGGTTAATGTCACATAGCCTTCTGTAACTGTAAGCTAAGCTGTATGCATATGATAGGTAAATTTCATAGTACATAAATCCAACTAATCACATTATAAACAAATACATAAACGTAATAAACAAAGTAAATAAATAAAAGTGATGATGCGAGTTGATGAAGTCGCCATTATTCAAACGGCGCGCGGCACAGGGATGGTAATAACAAGCGAAGCCCGCAGCTCGCCGTCAACAAACTTGATTATCATATTTTATACCTCATAATACTTACGGAAGAGATATTCAATTATATAATTTTTCCTCAGAAAAGGGATTCCCTTTTCATTTTTCATTTGGATTTTTCTCTTAAGCAATTACGGAGTGGCCTCGGGGAGCGGGAGATTGGATCCGCGAATACATTCGCAAACTTATATTCCGACATTAACGACCGCCGATGCTAACTTGCCGTCTTATTTTCGTTTAATAAAACTGTGTGAATGTTGTTTTTTTATTTGACGAGTTCCGACGAATTGTGAATTTGTTTACGCGTTGAATAGAAATAAGCTCATTTTCCTCTTTGTGTGTGAATTATGTATATTTTTTGTATGTTTAATAGGAATATTTGAGTTGTATTTTTCTAAGGATTATTATAGAACTTTTTGACAATTTTCGGCAACAATAATGTTTAGAATCTAACAATTAGGATATTAGATTACTACCTAAGACTATAATTTGGGTAGATTGCACAAGCATTCTTAATTTAATTTAGGGCCTAAATATGTTTTATAAACAAATGAAGCTCGTTTTAAATAGTGTTCTGTTTCATGCAATATAAAATACAAGCTTTTGTTTCTCATACATACGAGTACGTAAAAACGTACTAAATTGATTTAAGTTCTTGTTCAAGCCGGCCTTATTAGTTATAACATTGATATAATAAGAGTTATGTATTGCTTCAAATAACTCAATTTTAAGCAATATCTTTGGCCGAAACGTACGGTTATCTGGAAGTCAGAAATCAAATGAGGAAGTTAGTCTGTAATTACAATTGAAGTATAACTGAGTTTGAGACGGAGGCGCGGGGCGGCTTGTGTACTTTTAAAGTACATAATATTACGGTTCAATATGAGATTAGTTTTAAAGGTTTAGAAGAGAGTGGCATGTTTAGAATGCGATAATTAATATAATTATACCAAAGGGCTGGACGAGTTGGATCTGTATCCCCTCGCATGCCTCTCAAAAAGACCGGGCTTGTCCCGTGACTCCGAGGAGAAACACTATAATAATAATAATAAATGATTTATTTCAAGCCAAAAATAGTTACATACAATTGAATTGGTACTTTGTTAAATGATCGCCAAATCATATTAAACCTTGAATAAATTTATTGAGTGTAATGTGTCAAGTACAGTCATGTGCAATGAAATGTATACACGGGCAGATTTGCAAATAAATGTATACTCTGAAAATTACATTTGTGTACATATTATTGAAATTAATACCGATTTGTCAAAATAGTGAAAACTGCTACAGTTTCTAAAGTGTATACATCATAATGAAATACTATTGTTTACATCGTTATGAAATAATATCGTTTACATATTATTGTAATTCAAAATGGATACATATTTTTGCATGTGATCGTGTATACAAATATCTGAAAAAGAACCTGTGTCCATATTTTTGCCAAAAATGTATACATTATTGACAAGCCCGTGGGCACAGTGGCAGTGAGAGCGCTTACTGTGTCGGGGGTTGCGGGTTCGATTCCCGCCCGGAGTCAACAATATGTGAAGACATAGTTGTTGGCGACGACGTCTGGATGTCAATTATATATTCTTATAAAGTATTTGTGTAATATATGTAGTAGTATCAGTTAGTTAGATTCCATATTACAAGCTTAGAGCTTAGTTTGGGTCTAATTAACCGTGAGTGAATTTGTCCGGGTATATTTATTTATTTATTATTGTGAGAAACTCGGGTGGTTATATAGTATGAATTGCTAAGTGGCTATATGTTTTTGAAATTTTCAGAGTATACATTTATTTGCAAATCTGCCCGTGTATACATTTCATTGCACATGATTGTACCTTATAGTACGTACAAAACAAATTAAAATAGTATGAGCACTTTCTTTCGTTCATACATATTTGGAAAGGAAACTAAGTACACACACGGGTTATAGTTAGTCCTATATTTCCCTGTATCGTTAACTTTAGTTTCTGTTAAAGCCCTTTAAAAGCTTAAATTGTCATGATATCGGATTCCAACCCCTAATGACATCGAACCTCGAATGATTCCAAACTCCTCGAATCGAACAAAGAGCCACAATTGCTTACCTTACTTGGTAGAACTTTTAAAAATTGCTTCTTTGATATATAAAACTGAATAAAGTGGGGCCCGCGGGACGCGTAAATGCAATTTTCCCCGATTCACCCGTGCCTTTGACGCGTCGAGAGGAGATGTAAGAAAACGAGTGTTTGTCCAATCGCGTCTGTCTCTTATGTAAATAACGTTATTCACTTACACCGACACGTGAGCGTGACGGCGCTTATGTCACGTAATATAGAAACATTTGGCGTGTATTACTCTGATTCAGGATGAAGTACCATGTGCTTTACGCAAATAATGGTAAACAAAAATGATAAATTGTAAACAGAAAATGTAAAGTAATAAATGAAAAGCCAATTCATGCCAGCGCATTAAAAATGCAAACATTGAATCACTCTGTACATAAGTTTCTTAACAAAATGAGCAGCCTGTGTACTGATGGAGCGCCGCACAAAACTTCACGGAAATCATTTATTATTCGGCTATATTGCAATTAGTGCGATTCGTAGCACCGTAGCCAGCTCGTAGCTCTCGTAGCAGTGACGTAGCGAATTCATTAGTGTCGTCACGAGATACGGATTATTTCTTGTTTAATGAATACACAATTTATTAATGAGAACAAGTTTGGACGATTTCATCATTTTGTTTATTTTTGGAATTGAAATTTTCTTTTCAGAATAATGACATGTTTTATTACGTCCTTTACATTCTGTTAAACAATAACTGCCTTAATTTCTTACTAATTCTATTAAAATACCTCTTTTACTAGAGTTGTAAACATAAAATAAAATCACCCTTTCCAAGCCCTTCTAAAGACTCTAACTGAACAAATACATAACCTCAAGTATCACTAAAGAAACTTAGCTTTCATAAAAACGCTTATTCCATCAAACACAGAGTAAATTCGTTCTTAGCTCGTACACAACAAGGTGGATATTGGATTAGCTGTGCGAAAAACAGTTTTTGTAACAACAAACGAACCCGCAGTAACGTCGTTACGCCCGTTATGTTATCGTTACTGCCTCCCGTTAGTTTGTTAACGTTAACTGTTCGACAATCAAATCGCTTCGTTAGGACAAAAGTTGGGTTAGGTACTTTTTATGTGATAGATGAAAACTGAATTGAATTAACTGACGACTGATTTTTATATTTTTTCATTTAGGTATGTAAATCCATATTTATCTATTCTCTAAATCTATCTTTACTTTGAAGTATTGCGAAAGGTATAACGTGTTATAACTAAAGATCGGATAGTCGGATGCATATTTACCTAAAGTTGATATCTGATTAAGTATGGATGCGGCTTTTTATTTTATTTTGTTAAATAAAAATCCCGGGATTTCGGGGTTTTAGAAAATTCGAAAATGCAAAACTACTTTGTCGGTAATATGGCTTGAAAACGACGCCTTAAGCATGTGGTATTTATTTTTAATAAGTCCGGGACTCGGACGAATAAAGAACAAAGTGCTTTACTCTATAAACCTTTAAGCTGAACCTACTACTAAAAAGTGAATTTACAAGCTCGCGATGACTCACCGATATAATTTTTGAATTCGCGTTTGAGTCCTTTGAATATTAGTGATTACAATGCCTAAATATCTACTGTTCACGAGACAACACTCGATTATTAATACGAACCCGGTGAATTACAAAGAGTACAATCTAAAAATCATTGACTAATATCTTTTTAACAGTGATCTTCATCAAAATTTGCCCGCATACGGTCAGTAAAGGGTTAAACATAAAGGTCGGTGCACACTCAATCTTTCCGCGTGGGCGCGCCGCACGCGCGCCCATTTGATTTATTTTATAACCACACAATAGTTGCCCAATGCAGGCGTAACTAATACGTGTAATGGATGGGTACGATTGACGAGTTAAATGGCCCTATTGAGATTTAGTTTACTTTATTTACGAGTTGTGGTGTTACAGAATGGTTAACTAAGTTGTGAAACACAACATGTGACAAGAGGTTGCAAACTTCAAAAATGAGAACCAGATCGAAGATTGGATTATTTAAAAAAAAGACGTGTGGCACTCGGGGACTGCCGCGGTAAAGCTATTGCATAGCATTTTGTATCAACTTATGCAATTATAATTTAATACGTCTAATCGCACACAACGCCGTGTCGAAGACTGCCGAGCTGAAACGACGTTAGACGATGCACGGCCTTCAAGCCACACCTCCTTGCCCGTCGGAGTGGGGAGCGTGAGGTTTTTTCGTTACGGAATTTCTGGATTCGGTCCCCGCGCTCAAGGCCCGCGATAGAAGCTATGCAATAGCTTAAAAATAACAAATACCTAAGGAATACAAATATTTAGTTATAAATCTATATTATTATTAAAAGAGGTAAAGTTTCTTTGTTTGTAATGGCTAATCTCAGTCATAAACAAAACTCCAGCTCAGCTTCAGAAGTGACAAACAATCATAAATAAAAGGTAGTTAACATTTGTCCTCTACAAAATATCACAATAATTGTTTATTTGGTATAAACCCGTGTGCAGACTGGCGAATGAATCGCAGCGGCGCACTCCGCCCGATATTATCGCACAATATTGCGCGTCACCCGCGGCGACGCAGCGGGCGCTCAATCTATTCAACACACGCCCTATTGACAGTGGCTAGTCGAAAATAGTGTTAATGAACCGAAAATGATATAACGCCCCTATTTTTTAACCTCACGTAGTTTTTGGAATCAATATCGTAAGTGGTAAGGTTAGTGTAGAAGTCAAAAGTATAAAATTCGTCGTATTTAATAATGCTAGTAAACGTATGATGTATTTTCAATTATTTTTTAATATAAATAAATTATATCAGTGGTGATAGTAAATAGTTTGTCTTAATTTAGTTAAACATGTTGGGTGAAGATTGTGTTGTTCAGTAGGTATTTCAGTTCACTAGAGAACGTGTCAATGAATCCGCAAACAGTATGCGGGCACAATACCATAAAGCGTCAATCAAAGCACAATAAAGTCGAGTCGAGTCAACCAACGAGAAGGAACGCTAAATGAATCATCAAATAATTTACCGATAGCAACAAAATCAAGATCCAATTACGGTACATTTACCCTGAATGGGAGCACTTGGAGTCACGCTTACAGACACGTGCCGACATCTTGCTTTGTTTATCCACTACATTCAAGGCAATTTGACATTAAGCGATCGCCCAAAACTCACACACCCCTCCGGCTATAACTTTCCGCTTTTTTAATCGCAACGTGACGGGTCGGCTATTATTCATGGCCAGTGTGCACGCACCCTATTGTTTAAATTTGACAGAAGTGTGTGACATTGACATTTTATTTTTATATTTTTGTGATACGGTGTTTGTCGTGAGTTATGATAGTTTTATTTAGTAGCGGTTACGGGTTTTCTATGCTGTTTATTTCATTTGCTACAGATGTATGGACAAGCGATATCACGATGAGTTTTAAAGTGAGTTTTTAGTTATGGGAACTTTTTGTATCATCCACAATTGAAAATCATTGAATTATAGAAGCACAACATGTATTAGATTTCTTTCCCACAAAAATAATCATATTAAACGTGATGTTATTAGCGATGACCTCATACCGGCCTCATACATAGATGCCTAATTCCTAACCACGTTCAGACATACACATACACTATAAACGTATGTATGTGTGCGTGAGTCACCGCGGGAACAATAGTGCGGTTCAGTGATCATTAACGCCATTAATTAATGCTTAATTGAACTAAATAGTGTATCAATTTAGCGACGACAATTGAAACTACGCGCGCTCTACACTTGACAAAGTCATTGTGGTAATAACGTTATGATTTTTGGTCAAATTATTTTATTTAGTTGCTTATTTACTTTTGTATTTATTTGGACATTGCTTCTATTTAACTTTCCAATCAAGAAACTGTCACAGGTCTTTATAATAAGTACCTGCTATTTGATAGTACTAGTGAAGTTAAACTATATCCAAGAAAGAAGTAGATAGATGAACTAGGTACTATATTTAATTTCTCGAAGGCACCTCAAAACTGTTTTGAGTTCCAATGGAACCTACTCCAGTATACCTACATCTGATACTGATATTGATAGAGAGCATAAAGGCCAAGAAGTGGAGAGCTTTGTCCATTACTTTACATAAAAATTAAAGTAATGTAAGGAAAAAAATTATATTCCAACATAACAAAAATATTGAGCAATATATCACTTGATTCCATCCACACCAGAGAAAGAGTGTACAAAGCATAATGCAAATTCATCGAATTATATTTTCGTTGGGCATCACAAAGAGTGGTCGAGTCGAGTGCGTCTCAGCAGTTAAATTAACGACATTAATTAGCGGTAAATTGAGTCGAATGCGCGCGCAATTAGTTATACGGCGGAAGCGATCGCATGCGCAGTAATACTACACCACACACACACACTGTAATGAAGGTAGGTATTCAGATATTTACTCTTGTTACTACTCGCATGTTACTATAACTTTGACTAATGTACATAACTAGCAGCGCTCCGCGGTTTAACCCGCGTTGTGATCGTTCCCGTGGGAATTTCGGGATGCAAAATAGCCTATAACCTCCCTGTTGAATGGCGCTAGCCAATTCATAAAGAATTACATTTAAAGCGAAATGGTAGTTTCTGAGATTAACGCGTTCAAAAAACAAACAAAAAAATCTTCAGCTTAATAATATTAAGTATAGATAGATGGAACATAAATGCATTTATATTAGCAAAAACAAATGTAAGCAGTTGTTTTCACCAAAACAAACGTAGAGTGAGTGTGAGATCAAGATGAGGCGGCGTCCGGTCCGGCCGGAAGTGCCTCTAATGCGATATTCGGCTTATCGCGCCGACACGTGTTACAGGATCGTACGTGATTACCGCTGTTTACAAATACACGCAGTTAACAACATGTTTTTGTTTAGTTATTTGGTTAACAATAATGATATGTACTGATATAAATACTGATTGTTCAAAACTATGAAAACGTAGCATTCTTGGCGAATACTCAAAAGTACGGGAGATTTTTATTCACCGACTAATTCTGGGATTTGTGAACACTTCAAGTTAAGTTCAAGATACTATACTATCAGGGGGCGCCAGGGTGCAGCGACAGTGTATTTTTTAAAACATAAATATAGTATAAATCTTCGATTTTCTTATGCATTCTTAAAAAAATACTTCATGGAACCTCCCTTATGAAATACTGCATTTTTCGTTTCGAGTCGAACACATATTAAGAGTAATAATCCTGCAATTTGATACTTTGATACCACCTGATACTTTTAATATCTATTCAAAAGAAGACAACATCATAATTTTCCATCTAATATCACAAACAAGATCAATACCAAGATCACGAAACCGCCCAAAACCGGTTGTCTCATTAATTAGCGCACATACGTATAAAATAGCATTAATTTGAGCGAGTGGTGTATGTTCTTCAATTACAACCACTCGACGGTATTCAGTGGCGATGAATTATCATAATTTATGTACGAGTACCTCGCGAGGGTACCGTACACCAGCTCGTCTAGCCGACACACCAATTTGTATTTGTTAAAATATATGTTTAAATTAATTTGTTAACGTTATGATGTAACATATCTGGGGAATTAACATGTTTAATTCTACTTCTAAGATAATTTTAAATTGAAACTACTTTTACGAATACACTTAGCTTTTATTTACAAACTTAATTTCAATTCATAATGAGTAGTGTTCGTTTTTTCTTAGATAATGTTAATAAGTATGAAGGTAAGTATGAAAAAGAGACCTTAAAGAAAAATATATCATTTACATATTTCAGGCAATAGTTCTTTTTAAATACAATAATATGCACACCTATTATACTGTATCAGTGACATCCTGTGGCGATGCATAATTGACTTGACAATGTATTTTATAGCATAATTTAGACTCCCTATTATTTTTTATTCCCGTAATTGTTAAAAAATTAAGCCATCTTAAAATAATATAATGAAATTGTTATCAATCATGATTCGAGGCAGATCTTCGTTAATAAGACAACGTTCAGCAATGAGTATGAGCGCTGATATCGTCAATTCCGAATGACAAACAGTGTAATAAACTTTGAATTTTTATTGAATTACTCGTTCAATAAATTTATCGAGTCAAATTAGAGATGTCGTGTCCTTTGAGTGACGATCATTGAGAGGGCAGACCGAGTTAGACTTTGTTTGTTTAAATAACGTTTTAAAGCAGTAAATAGTACATTAGAAATTCGGCACCAGTGAAAATAAATAAACACATCCGGACAAATGAGACCCAGACCCAAGCAAAGCTCTAAGCTTGTATTAAGGAATCTAACTCACTGTTACTACTACATATACATACACAAATACTTCATATGAATATATGATTGACACCCAGATATCGTCACCAACAACTATGTCTGCACATATTGTTGACTCCGGGTGGGAATCGAACCCGCTTCCCCCGACACAGTAAGTGCTTTCCATACCACTGCGCCAACGGGCTTGTAAAATATATGGTACATACGTGAAACTTAATTTAATTTATAACAGTAATAATTAAAACGTAATCCATCAAAATTATACACAATTAACAAATTAAAAACGCAATTGAACAGTCATTTGGAATATTCGTATTAAGTTCATTTAATTCAACACCATTTCGGTTTATCGTAAAATCATATTATGTAGGTCGATTAAAATCACATTAAGGGCGGTCACAGACTGGCCGACTGTTGCCGAACAATATAAAGTTACGTAGCTACCAAACTAGGAAAGACAGCATTCAAAAATCTAACAGACGGTGCATGGTAAAGCAAACAAAAATCGCCGGAGAGACTTTTCTGTTTCGCACAATGTTGTGTGTACTTTCGCCCTTATAACGTAACGAACCCGCGAGTTCTGTCGCAACCCTTGCCGCGCCCGCATACCGGTCTAATTGTCCACATTAATATGACAAATAGATTTACGTCGGCTGTGTTGTGTTCGCGCGGTGCGCGGCGCTGCCAATATGTGTGTTGTACTCCGGTTAAGGTTTGGGGTTTTGATACTGATTCTCTGATAGAAAAGCTTTTCAAAAGAAATTAAGCTAGGGGTGTTATTTTTTAAACCTTTATATGATTGATGATTTAGTGCAGCTTTTGAGTTAGCAATATGACTTAATTTGTATTGTATAGCGAACAGTCTTAACTGTCCATCGGGCTATGAAGTTATCATGTCAATAACAGTAATAAAATCCATGTCCACTTTATATGGCCAATTGTCATTCTTTGTTTGTAGAGCTAGATCTCACAAGATTCTCAGGATAAAAGAAAATTAAAAGATCTCGATCGTATAACATCATTAAATTCTGTTTATTGATCGCCCTAATGAAGCTCAATTGCTCAAACCAAAAGCTCGCCTCAACCCAGCGACATTAACCGGAGTGCACACGTGAACCGATTGTCGACATAAACTCGTTACGCGACCATTTGTCGACACGAACGCGCACTAATTCCATACAGTGTGACTTAATCCTTAAATAGACCGAATTGTATTGTCAGCTTGTTTGTCTATGTTATTTATATGTTTTCCCGTATAGTTTATTTAGGATATAGAAATGGGGTTGTAAGGAGAACATAAGTAAACATTGTAATACTGAAGGCTAGTACTAAATATAACCTAGCCACTTACTCTTCATTTGTACCGATATCTTCAGTGAGATGAGAGGCCTTTACCCAGCGGTGGGCATTAGAGGCTTATTACTTTACAATCACTACATAGTATAAAATAAAGTCGTTTCTTTTTCGTGTCTGTCACACTGTTTGTCTGTCTGTATGCTTAAATCTTTAAAATTACGCAACGGATTTTGATGCGGTTTTTTGTAATAGGTAGAGTGATTCAAGAGGAAGGTTTTTATGTAAAAAAAATCCCGAAATTCCCACGGGAACGGGCACAACGCGGGTAAAACCGCGGGGCGCTGCTAGTAACGTATAAAAACAAAATCGTGAATGTCAAAAGCTAATCAAATATCTTAATTACATAAGATTAATAATAATAACAGATTAAGAAACTATTTTAGTTAATTAATAATAAACCTTCTAAGAGAGTTCATAACCTTATCAGAAAAGTAATTAGAGCGATAGTTCATAAAATTAAACTAACAGAGTGAATAAGCTGTTGTGTACTAGCAATTACGTATTTAACCGAAGACATAATCCAATCAGAAACAAATTAAACCTTCTTTGGCACACAATTAAGTAAACTTAGAACACTGGTTTAACTCTCAATCATGATTAAAAGTATCGATGTTGAACCAATTAAATTGTAAAGTTAATTTACTGAGGAGGCGAGTTAACCCCGGCCGTAATATTGACAATCAAACTTAGTTAACCAATTATATTGAATCTTGGGACGGAGTTCGAAACAAATTCAAAGTTAAGATGTTAATATAATCATTAATTTGTAACATTAACCAGAATTAGTAGATTGTTAATGTCGTTTAAGTTGCAGAGGGGAAGTTTTATACATGTATTTTGTATGAAAATATAAATAGTAACTACAGCACAGCAGGCAGACAATTGAGTAGAAAAAATTGTATGTTCTAGTTTAAGAATACTTAAGCATAATTATTAAATATTCTACACTAGCGATCTGCCCTCAATTTACTTTGATTATTTGTAGTAGTATGTACAAGATTTCTTGTAGTTAATTTGGGGGATATATCTCGATATGATCGAGTGGCGATAGTCACCCGCCCAAAAATCATTCTTTTAAAATCTGTTTGTAAGCATGAAAACCCGTTAAGTGGTTTTTAAGATAAGACAGACAGACAGAAGTAGCCAGAGTGGCTGGGTATTTTTATACTATTGAACCTATTGTAGAAAAGTGATACTGAGTAGATATTTATAAATAGTAGATAGTAGAAGACCAAGTCTAACATCATTCATTCATTTTGTAATAGAAGCCAATAATATGGAGTCCCTAATATCTTTATTAAAACAAATCTGATATCACAACACATCAACCGTTGATTGACAATGATTTAATGTCTATCAATTGACTATTTGTCGAGAGCTACATTACTAGTTAGGTGTCATGGTATTTAGGGCACCTACATTTTATGATGTTGATATAGTAGTTTAATTTCGTGTTTATCTACTAAGTTATAGCTCAAGTATTGATTTAATAACGTAGGTATTTGTCTTCTTTTTAGGCGCCATTTCATCCAAATTTGCTTAGGTATGGTTACTTGTACATAATGTAGATCAGACGCCTCGTTCAACCGACTGCAGTCTAAATGAAAGTTGCAAGTGAAAATAGTTTAAGTACCTAATTAACTATGAAGTAAACTAAGTAGTAAATTATGTAGGTGTCTTCAAATGACAGGCAGGCTGAATGCTGACCCAAACAGCAGAATCGATTGTCTGAGATAGCACAGCTCCCATAGACAAGTAGCAATCGCTTAAAATCGCTTCACTTCGCTATAAACAAAATCCAGAGCCTGTAATGTCATAGTGTCGGCGATTTTAGATTGCCTAAAGGCCTCCGACATGGTCTGACATTGAAAGGAAGTGAAGCGCTAGCGAAGTGAAAGCGAAACGAACACCACTTGCATATAGGCTGCTGTCCATCCGTAACATTCTTCGGTAAACCGAATGAGTCGCGGTAAATTAGTAAACGTTCATAAAATCCGTAAGCTAAACACATTACACTCGTTTCCATTAGCAGAGCAAGGAGTTCAAAGCGCACATCATAAGTACGGCCACGCTAACTGATCCAATATAATTACCGATCATTAGGTCGGGCCGGCTTAATCAAGTAATTGGGTATAACTCGCTCCTTCGTGCGTTGTATGACGACATACTAATCAACTGGTAATGTACTAAAATGTGTATAGCAGTGGACGCGTTATGAATTGTGAGGAATTGAGAAGGATTCTGTGGCTGTTGAGTTGTGGACTGTTGTTTTTTTTATTGACTGTTTTGTGGTTTGGTTGTGTGATTGGAAGGATTTCCCAAGCGTAACTTTATTGAATTTGCCTATATTAGTAGAATTTTAAGCTATTTGAATCTTAAGCTATTTGAATCTTAAGCTATTTGAATCTTAAGCTATTTGAATCTTAAGCTATTTGAATCTTAAGCTATTTGAATCTTAAGCTATTTGAATCTTAAGCTATTTGAATCTTAAGCTATTTGAATCTTAAGCTATTTGAATCTTAAGCTATTTAAGCGAAACAATCTTGGATCGATCTTACTAACCGGCCTTGTCTGGCGGCTTTGGTGTGCAAATAGCCTTATGTAGATAGCAGACAATAGTGTTCCGTCCATTAATTGAATAACCGATAAACCATCCTCATTGCTATACATTCCGACCACATAGTTGGTTAACAAGATCCGTCTCTCATTTACTTAAATGCCAATGTTATGATCTTATCATGGCCATAACAGGACAAGAGCAATAAAAAAGTAACTGTCAGTAATCTCCCACTCCTCATCTCACTGAGGATATCAGTGCAATACCTAAAACTTTTAATAGTCCAAATTCCATTTATAAAAGTAGCTGATACCTAAAACTTTACAGAAAAGACCATACATATTTCAAGCACTGCTTCTGCCAGTATAACCAGGGTTGGATATAACCTCAGGAACCCTTACCTTACCTTGCATTGCAAGCCTGACCTGATTATAACCTGAAAACCTTCCTTATCCTTCCTGCAACCGTATCAACTACACCTATGGTACTGGTTTCTTAAGTTTAAGCGAACACTACTTTGAATTGAAACTTCGTTTACGGAAACCTTTCGCTTTTATGTGTCTTCTGTGACCACGGTTCCTGTAAGGGGCCGAAACGTCAGATAAAAATCTATACTAATATTATAAAGCTGAAGAGTTTGTTTTGTTTGTTTGTTTGTTTGTTTGTTTGTTTGTTTGTTTGTTTGTTTAAACGCGCTAATCTCAGAAACTACTGAACCGATTTGAATAATTCTTTCACTGTTAGATAGTCTATTTATCGAGGAAGGCTATAGGCTACATTTTATCCCGGATTTCCTACGGGAACGGGCACAACGCAGGTAAAACCGCGGGGCGCTGCTAGTGTTAAATAAAAGCGAAAGGTATCCGAAAACGTATTTTTAATTCAAAATAAACCTATGGTATTCAATATGCTATTACTCACTGGTCAAAAGGCGAGAATATGTTGTGTGTGGTCCTCGGCTCGGGTGGTGCCTCCCGGGAGCCTGCACTACCGACGGACGGCGCGGGGGACGCGCAGCTAGCTTCAGATCTGGCCAGGGAAGGTAGGGTGAGACTTCTATAGGGACTGGTCTTAAAAGAAGATATTGAAGACAAATAATGATGTCATTTGTGCTGAGTACGAGGAGCTGTTCTATCCAGCTAAACTCCTTCATCTTTCTTTAAATTAAAAGGTAAGTAGAATATATGTATATAAAGAAGGGTTTTAACAGCATCAGAACAAGGGCGTATGAAGTACAAGGTATAGTTACGAAGATTCTAAGGTGCTGTTTTCATTTGTACCGATCTTCTAAGGCGTGCTCAAAGAACAATAACAGAATAAAACAATACGTCATTTTGAGACCAAGCAGTTTGTAAGTATAGAGTGAGAATGGAATCAATGGACCCTCCGGTGTGAGTTAAATAGAGGTGTATGATCAAATACCTGTCATTCCTAGGAGACCTATTGGGTGATCTTCTAGGAGAGCGAAGCGGGGACCTTCTCGGGGAGCCGGGGGTGATGGGCGGGGAGGCGCGGGGCGACGCGCCCGACACGGGGGACGCGTCGCCCGAGCCGCGGGACATGCCGCATTCGGAGGAGCCCTGTGGAAGAAACACATGGTACTCAAAACATTATTATTATATACTAGCCGCGCCCCGCGGTGTTACCCGCGTTGTTCCCGCAGGGATTTCGGGATAAAATGTATCCCATTTGTTATTCTGATGTATAACCTGTATTACTGTAAAGTTTCATCCAAATCCGTTCAGTGGTTTCTGAGTAAAATAGTGGCAAACATACATACATACAAACATACATACCAACATACATAAATACCTACATCCTCACAAAATATTAGTAGTAAGTAGGACTTATTCTTTTAGAAGGTCCTTTTGTTGGAGAATTGGACACCTAAGTCCTAAATCACTTTAATTCCTCTCTATAAGCAGCCTCACAACGATGATTTGGCAAACATTGGTGTCTGAATTATGAACTTTGAATTTTGGGTTGTAAGAAAGTGCTCCGATGAAAATGCCACTATAGGCCATCAGAGTTCCATGTTAAAAGACTAGGTTATTACTCCAACCAATAAAATGCTAATTAATCACATCAAAACTTAAGTGGTTGAAGTTAATTAGAAACTATTACTGTGGTAAATAAGCACTTAAATTAAAATGTGTGTAGTACACAGAATGTTTCTTCCAATTATACTGAAGAGTTTCTTTTTGTTTAAACATACAGGTAACTATGGTTTAATAAAAACACTTATAACCTAAAAATATTAATAAATTCACGCAAATCTCCATAGAACCTACAAGTCAATCAGTGCAGATATTTGCATAAGAAGAAATAAATAAATATACACATATCAATTTGCAGAAAGCCGTGTCTACTGTCAAGACTCACAAGCCCTGCCTTGGAATCCTTTAGGCCCTTCGTGTCCTGTCACATGTGCCAATGTCATTACTGCAGTGCAAAAGTAAGGAAGCCAATTAAATGAAGAATGCTTTTATGAAATAATGTACGATGCCTCCATCAAATAAATGCAAATTTTGTTGTATATGCAACTTTTGGATTCATTAAATTCATTGCGAGTTTAATGAATCCAGCTACTTTCATTAAATTAACCTGATTATTCATTAACGTTCTTTAACTAAAACACTGTTATAAAATGTACTTTTGCTCTTTGGAAAATCGTATGTCGGAAAGGGACAAACCATTTCATAGCAAAAATGCTGCTAAAAATCGTTTATGAATAAAAGTCTATTTGTTTCACTAAATGTTGTTTTTTTCTAGACTTCGCATAGCCGATTACAACAACATCTTCTACATGGCTGATATGGAGAATTCCAACGAATCTTTGCAGCTCACTTCTTTCGAAAGCCTGATGATGTTAACCAATAGCACGATATCGGATGACAAGCTAACGTCCTCAAAACCAGTTAATACCTCGCACCTGTTCGCTAGAAAGAACGTCCGATTGATAACTACTGTGCTAAAGAGAATCAAACCAAAACTCTGCAATATTGACGGCAAAAATGTTGAATGCGCCAGAAGAAGTGACATAACATTTGATTTTATTGGGGACCTCACTCGTGTTTTAAACAGAATAACGGAGGACAAATATTCTTTTACAACAGATATGACTAATGTAAGGATTCTTCTTCTAGTTTAGCTAATACAAATCTTTAGTAAACAACAGTAGCGACCCCATGGGTGTTTTTAGATCGCCTTAAACCTTCCGTTATCGGACGTCCGAAAAAAACAGACATTTTATATGACTAGCCGCGCCACGCGGTTTTACACACGTTATATCCGTTCCCTTAGGGATTTCAAGATAAAAAGTAGCCTATAGTTATCCTGATGTCTAAAATTCAGTAGTCTTTCCTTGAAAGAGTAACCAACATACAAGGTCCTCACAAACTTTTGTATTACTTATATTATGGGATTTTCAACTCCAATGTTATAACAGCGCCCTAAAGAAAGAAAGGCACCAACAAAACACCCAATGAAAATCCAGATTTAACTACCGACAAGTCTATTTATATTTATTTTTACGGACAGACGTCGCACCTATTTGAATATGCGAACATAATTTGTAGAGAATAGTGAAGCAAGCGCTGGGGGACAGTCTGAATCTGCGATTCGGAGTAGTAGACGTCCACAAGCTACTGGAGCACATCAAATCTGCCGTGTTCCTCCAAGAACAACACCATGGCGTCAACACAGGTCACGTCACGCTGAAATCGACCCACTGCTTAACGATCTATGTGTCGGGATGCTTTTGTAATTCAGGGTAAGTATGTGGAAGAAACGGCAAGTGTAATATACAGGAGGATGGGGGAGACATGGAAAGAACTCCATCGATAAGAACCTAAAGAAGGGCGCGTTTCCATAGAACACGCGTAGCTCAATTGACACCAATAGCACATTGAAATTAACACACTATGTGTATACTATTCGTAATTAGTTTGTAAGGTAATGTTAATAGATAACTATATAAATAATAATAGATGGCGTTGGTCCAGCTATTTCCTAGAACACGCAAGTGATTTTGTTCTGGCAATGTAGAGGGTCTCAGGTACTCAATTTAAGATTTCTTAGAGACTTAACAGAGGTTGATTTATTTTTCAGAAGCTTCGATCAACAATGTTGTGTATTGTTGATCGAAGTCAAGAAGGTTCAAGTCGCTTCAATGACACGGTTCCTTTGACATTTTTACTGTTTTTTACAATGTCTTCAAAGTTGTCTAAAGGCTTGGCCAAACCAACGCGTTCAGCTCGCGTCCGCAGTGGCGTGCGCGGTGGCGGTCAGTTGTTGTGTACGAACTTGTAGCGACGTGTTCACATCGATGCGTCCTCTGATTGGTCGCGGCGTCCGATGCAGCGTCTGCACGCGGCGGTGGCGATCAGATCGGGCTTGTTACGTTAGGACGCTGCACGCAGCTATTTGTATATAGAGAGCATTGTAGTCAATGACGTGATGCCAGCCTGGTGAACGCAAGAACAAACGCGACGGTGTATACAATTTTTGCACGCGCAGTATCGCCACGCCACCGCGGACGCGAGCTGAACGCGTTGGTTTGGCCAAGCCTTAGATGTCTTCGTAATGCAAATGATTAATCGATTGCGCTCCGCATAACTCTTCTCCACGCACTTTAACCCTTAGCTAAGAAAATAAAATTAAAAGCCTATTACATCCAGTAAAGTCTCGGCTCGCCGAAGATTCCAGTACAGTGACGAAGACAAAGATATCTGCTTCATTTCTATTGCTTACAGATACGTGGAAGACTCAGGCCAATGTGTAAGACCCGAAAATTGCTATCCACATACGAAGTACAAGAATTATCTAGAAAGAATAACTATTTTATAAACGCAGCTTTTGTAAAAACAGGCATTTAGTATCAGAAATTAGATTACAGTTACAAACTTTACTTCTTTATTATAATAGCCCAACCTACTTTGTTAAATACTTATATGTATATATTATATATATCCGCCAAAGGTATGTACTTAGTCAAATAAAATATTGCTCTAGTCTAGACTAGAATTTTGGTTTTGGTTTATGGTCCTTACCTTATCATCCGACGGGTCCCGTTTGGTGACCATATCCGCCCCCTCCCTCTTCCTCTGTTCTTCTTTTAACCGTTCAGCTTTCCTCCATTTTGCTCTCCTATTTTGAAACCAAACCTGAGAACAAAACGATAATAACATTAAATATCTATACTATGCCTATGAACATTAGTTCATTTGTGAGCTAAATAAAACATTTTGGTATTAATATTTTTCGCTACCCTATACAAAAGTAAGGCATTTTTTTATTTTTAGTCCCACCCAAACTCTCATACTTTCGGCCTTAAAACAATATCGGTGAATATCCATCATAAACCATTAACATCATAACCACGGGTAATCCTCAATACTCCCTGTCAACACTGCATTACTACCCTATTCCTCGTTAAAACTCAAGATTACACATCATTCGGCGAGCCATAAGGGCACCATACCCTTCACCAGACAACCAGACCTCTCATTTAAAACTGCTGTCTATAAAACACAGGTCAACTTAATCCGGTTGCTGTGAACTAACACCAAAATTAACAAGAACTGTTTGTCGGTAGAAATAATATGATATCAGAGGTCAGTGTGTTCTGGTCATTGTAAGCCAGTTAGGCAAGAACGACAGGGTCACATTTGCACTGCAATTTTCGCAATTTGGTTTTAATAAGCCCTCTGGTGAGTGGTATGAAATGTGGCGGAGTTGCGATGATTATTTTATTTACAGATGTGACGAGGGATGGATTAAATGGAAAATATTACACTATTTGTTAACATTATTTCTAATAGACAAGACAATAATTTGGGGCTGTATAAAGACAGTAGTCCAACTTGATAGCCAATTTAGTTCCTATACCTATTTACATTGCCTACAACTTGTACTATAACGACAATCTCAATTGTAACAACTGCTTAGCTTTTGCTACCAAGTCGGTTACATTAGTCGTGTTAGAGCACACATAACAGTAGCTTATAAAAAACTGCCGCCATGGAAAGCAACCCATAATGTAGTTAAATAGGTATGTACATAGTACTCTATCCTATGTACTCTATCAATATTTCGTACTAGCCGCGCCCCACAGTGTTACCCACGTTGTTCCTGGTTCCGTCGGGATTTCGAGATAAAAATAGCCTTATAACCTTTCTCTAGAATATAGCTAACAAACACCAAAATAATTATTCGATTCGGACACGTATGTCCCGAAATTAGCCCGAGCATACAAACATTATTTTTAATTTTACCTCTCTGTAATCACTAGTATAAAATAAAGTCGTCTCTTTTTCGTGTCTGTCACACTGTTTGTCTGTCTGTATGCTTAAATCTTTAAAATTACGCAACGGATTTTGATGCGGTTTTTTGTAATAGGTAGAGTGATTCAAGAGGAAGGTTTTTATGTAAAAAAATTCCCGAAATTCCCACGGGAACGGGCACAACGCGGGTAAAACCGCGGGGCGCTGCTAGTATTAGTATAGAACTTCTATAGTTCTATAGTATGTAGATTATAAAGCAGTGTCACTTTTACCTAAACCGCTCCCTCTACATCGAGAACATTCTGCGAAGTTCACTCTTTGACCCGATCCGGTCCCTCGCTGGTAAGCTAATTTAGTTAAATTAATAATCCGCCTAATCCGACCGCCCTAATAGTTTTTATCTCTTCAAGGGTGGTATTATTAATATTTGAGAGCGTTGAGAGGATCGCACCCTTGTTCGCTACCCCCTTCGAGTAACAATCATTTATTTTTCTCTTGCGGTATCTAAATTTTAAGTACGCTTGATTTGTGGTGTGGCAGGTGGATATTGATATTGTTTTTGTTGATAAATGCAATATTATGAGATAATTGTGACAGATACTTAGTCACTACACTTCTATAATTTTAATAAATAAATATACCCGGACAAATTCACTCACGGGTAATAAGACCCAAACTAAGCTCTAAGCTTGTAATATGGAATCTAACTAACTAATACTACTACGTATACATACACAAATACTTTATAAGAATCCAGACGTCGTCGTCGTCGCCAACAACTATGTCTTCACATATTGTTGACTCCGGGCGGGAATCGAACCCGCAACCCCCGACACAGTTAGCGCTCTCACTGCCACTGTGTCAACGGGCTTGTCAAATGGAATCTAACTACTAATACAAAACAGGAGAAAAGTTTGTTTATCTATGAACTTTACATAGATAAAGACACTTATATCCCAGAGTTTTTTTCTTCGGCCTTTGGAGGGAGATGCCCAGCAAGTTTCGGTTTTGTAAAGCGATGACTAGCACTCTAAAGTTGGTCGCATGTTGATCATTTCAAACATCACATTAAAACGCTAAACAAAGATAAAGTTTTAACAAAACCGAAGCATGTTAACTAGGTACCTTCCTCCAGAATCCAACGATAAGTAAGACAAGTCACTCTTTACTCTATGGATTCCTGCCGAATACCTTACGCAATCTAAACTGTTTTCCATACACTCCATGTAAAGTGGCACTGGAAATAATTAAACAGGCTACTTATGCACCCTTGTCCTGACACAATCAAACAAACACGTTAAAAGCTGCTCTATAGAGACATTGGCCAGAACAAATTGACCCGTCTAGTTTGTAGTAGTTTTAGTAAACTTAGCAGGGTATAGAGTTCTTTGTATAATGGACGTATTCATTGGTTATTATATGGGGTTGTTAGGGTTGGCAGTGATTACTTTTTGGAATACAAGTTGCTTGTTGCTAAAGATAAAAAATTACAGAGTAAAAAAATAATATTCATATGTAACATTCCTTTCTCATCGTATTAGGACTTTATAAGGCTTTTTGAATGCAATATTTTTTTTCTAGTGAAATGTTGTTTCGGCTGAAAGGTACCGTGATATAATGAACAAACATTAGATAGGCATTCTAGGCAAGTTTTTACCTTGTCTAAAACACATCAAGGAACAAAAATATTACGGACCTACATATGACTTGCAACACACAAAATCTCAAAACCCTCACCAAAATCAGTATCAACCCTAATCCAACTGGTAGGGGTGCAATAATTACCGCACACGATAACTGTTTGCTTTTGTGCGATCAAGTGCTTTTGTGTTAAATAATAACAAATATCCCGACGTGATACTCCAACGGTGGCGGGAGGCCGGCTAATTGCTGTTTTACAATGTGGCAACACTTATTGTGTCGTTCCATTTGCCTTGTTTAAAGACTATTATTACTATGACTATCCTTTACTTTCTTTGCCTTTACAAAAGTTTTGATACCTTCAGTGTCGTAGAAACCTTAAGCCCTGTAGTGGGATTTTCTATTACGTTGATTTTTAATCAAGCACGGTGTTTTAACATACTTATACTATTAAATATTATTATTACCTTCTCCTATAGAAGGATTTAGTTAATTAATTTGTGTATAAATAGAGTTAAAAGTGTATGTCTCGTATATGTAGATAAATAAGCCTTTTCAAAATGTTCATAAAACAAAATAAAATAAAAGACAAAAACAAAACAAACCGCACTTTAAAAATCGTTAACATCGTTCTCTAGACGCAATAAAAACCTTTATTAAACCTTCTAAAGTACCCCAAACGATGTCAAAGCAACATTAAATATCGTCAATCACAAATCAACTAAGTGTAAAATTGTAACTCACATGCATTAAGCGAACGTAACTCGCGAAAACATTTTACTTTACTTAAACAGTTTCCCCTCGGTTTTCTTAACATATTTCAGCGGTCGTTAACTTAAACTTTCAACTTAACGTATGTGAAAACATTAACAGAGCATGACGTAATTAACCAAGTGATAACTTGGCTTTTTAACTTGAGTTCAAGTGGCGAGTTTCAATTATGCTTTTCATATACTGTTTTAATGTTCTAATGGATGTTTATTTTGCAAACATATTTAGCTGTGTTTACGTACGAGGTATATAAAGCATTAGCAACGCCCCGCGGTTTACCCGCGTTGTGTCCGTTACCATGAGAATTTTGGGATGAAAAATAGCCTCTAACCTTCCCGTTGAATGTGGCTATCTATTAAAGAATTACTCATATTGGACGGGTTAATCTAGAGACTAGTTCGAACATACAAACAAACTTAATTATGAAACATAGGAATATTTTATCTTATCGCACATTAAACAAAAGTTTATCATATACTCGTAACTAATTCTTTCTAAAGAATCATCGAACTTAGGTTCTGAATGAGCATGTGGCGAGTATATTAACAAGAGGTCACTATAATTCTTGGTCATTAAATCTAAATAGGTTCACTATGAATATGACTGACCTCGCCAGCTACGTCATACGTATTATGATAAGACCAGACTTTTTCTCTAGAATTCGCCATATCGGAGCTTTAAAATTCGCTGAAAATCTATTGACTCGCAAGCTCTTCCTTCAAATCAAAAGCCTAATTACTAACTAAATAAAGCTCATTTAACCACGACCTTATAAGCTAATATTCGTACTGATAGACGTAATAAACCGAACCAAACAAACTGTAACATCATTAACGTTCTAACAGTTAAATCCGAAAGCTCCTCAAAGTTAAAGTATATTAAATCGGCTAATTGCTATTCATTCCCAAAACAGATTAATCATGTCTAGGTAATGCTTTGCGTACATAATGTATCAGCCGGGCTACGAGCGGCGTTAAGTTTTTCATCACATGATTAGGGTCATGTTTCACCCCCTGCGCCCCCGCAGCCGGCAAATCTTCCTTCATCCCCTCTTATACCAAGAGAGCTTCTTGGCTTTCTGTGGATGCGAGAACTTTTGGATATGGCAGTTTCTTGTCTACGTCTTAGTCTATCTTAAATGATAATGATAATGACGATTTGTCAGGATTAAAGATTTACCTACGCACTAAAACATTTTGCTAATATTTTGCCACTTTTACACACTTCTTACATCGTAATGAAAAGTTGATTTAATTTTGATTTGAAACTACGTTTACGGAAATACTTCGCTTTTGTTTTACATCGATCCATACTTACAGCCCGTCGTGTTTTGTATAACCATGGATTCGATACTACAACCAAAGTGAAAATTCTACTTTATACTGCATACAAAATAATTTAAACATTAAGATTACTTTTTTAAATTGAAACTACGTTTACGGATACACTTCGCGTTTATTTTACATTTTTTGAGTCTTCTGTGACCACGGTTCTTGTAAAGGAGCCAAAATGACAGATATTAAAAAAAAAGCGAAATGTGTCCGTGGACGTAGTTTTAATTCAAAATGTGTAGTGTTCGCTTAAACTTAAGATACCAGTATTTCGATTACCTTTAAAATCAATTGCCACATCCAAAGCATCTCGCTCCTAACCACAAAGTAATTAGATTCCGCGACGAGAGTGGTGTAATTCGCGCAAAATGGAAGACGTATCGCATTTAACATGTTTACTGGGAAATTATCTTTCAGCTACAGTTTATATCGATTGCTGGCTTTCGATGGATTAATAATAATAGTATATTGCAAGATGGATTGAGAGTTGAACGACGACTTTTGTTTTATGTTTAACTTTAGCTTTCTTGCTTCGGAGGGCACGTTAAGCATTCGGTCCTGGTGGTTTTAATCGTTAGAACGTATAAGAGGACTTTAGGCGGTCTAAAAACTACAGATTGGCCATTAACTTACTCGAGTTTACTTTACTTTGAACTGATTAGATCTAGATTTATTATAGACTAGCAGCGCCCCGCGGCGTTGTGCCCGTTCCCGTGGGAATTTCGGGATTTTTTTTACATAAAAACCTTCCTCATGAATCACTCTACCTATTACAAAAAACCGCATCAAAATCCGTTGCGTAATTTTAAAGATTTAAGCATACAGACAAACAGACAAACAGACACGAAACAGAGACGACTTTATTTTATACTTTGTAGTGATGATGTTCCAATGGGATAAGGATAAGATACTATGAAATGTGTGAAAGGTAGGTATGGCATGTGATAGTGATGTATGTGGTCAATACACATTTTGACATATATTTTTAATGGCAGCAAAACGAATGTGGAGCAAATCTCATAATGTGTAAAACACAACTGAAAGTCAAATCTTACTGACGTGCTTACTTGATGCTCATTACTATAAGAATATCTCACAAGAAGAGAGATCAAATGGAATTGTGTACCGATAATCAACCCCTAAATATTAAAGGATGTTTAAAGTAAAGTGTTACGCAATATTACTTAACTTTATTAACCAAGACATATTACACGTATTAATATATATAATGACATAACACAACACAATTCTTCTTTTTATAAAACAACAGAACATCAACTTTTTATTACATTGTCTATGCTTTCTAAGTATATAGGTTTTATTCAACAACACCCTACCTCAATGTAATAATAATCTAACAACATAACATAAAACTAATCTACCTATTACATTGCCTCAACACCCCCTCTCAATGTAATACACCCTTACAGCTAGGTATTTAAATTTATATTTAAAGAAGTTAACTTATTAATACAAACCACAGTTTTTAATAAATCTAGACAATAAATTTTTATTCAACGCTTTTGTAAACATATCTGCGGTTTGATCTTCAGTTTTAATATACTTTAAAGTTAATTTTCCTCTTTTAATCAAGTCTTTTATAAAATGAAATCTTATATCAATATGTTTTAATCTTTTAACACTCTCAGTGTTCGCTACCATTATAGCACTCTGGTTATCACAAAATATTGTGACAGGACACAATTTTACAAAGTTGAAATCTTTAAGCAAATTAATTAGCCAACATGCTTCGCTTGCAGCCATACTAATTGCTATGTACTCTGACTCAGTAGAAGATAGACTAACGCTGGCCTGTTTCTTTGAAGACCATGAAATTAAACAATTTGCAAACATAAAACAATAGCCAGTTGTCGACCTTCTATCTTTCAAGTCTCCTCCCCAATTAGCATCACAATATCCCAATAATAAATTGCTATTACATTTGTAAACAAGTTGGTAATTAATAGTATATTTTACATATCTCAACACTCTCTTTAATGCAGTTAATAAAACATTATTTGCATTATTTTGGTACCTACTCAACATTGACACAGCAACACACAAATCAGGCCTTGTTCCTAATACAGCATAAGACAAGCAACCTATAATTTGTCTACATTTATTTTCAATGTTTTTATCAATAACAGAATCATTTTTTTCTTCTAATATTTTAGTATTAAAGTTCAGATCCATTGGTGTACATATTTCTTTACAGTTTTGCATATCAAATTTCTGTAATACATTTCCCAAATACTCTTTTTGGTTTAATTCAGTAATCCCTGAATCTAAATCTTGTTTTACATGAATACCTAAGAAATTTGAAATTAAGCCCAAGTCTTTCATTTTAAATTCATCATTCAATAATGACTTAAGGTCACATATTTGTTTTTCATTATTTCCAAATATTAGTAAATCATCGACATACAGTAAAACATATGTTCGAGCATTGCCCTCACATTTTATGTACAAACAAGAATCACTTTTTGATTTTACAAAACCTTGTTTTATAATTACTGTATTAAATTTGTCATTCCAGTATTTTGGTGACTTTTTTAAACCATACAGTGATTTATTTAACTTAACAATCTTTTTATCACCGCTATATGCACCTTCTGGCAATTCTAAGTACACTTTTTCATCAATGTCTCCATATAGGAAAGCTCCTGTAACATCCATTTGAATAATCGGTAAGTTTAACTTAGTTGCTATACAAACAAATAACCTGAATGTTGACAATTTAGCTACTGGTGCATATATATCACATAAGTCCATTATATCACACTGCTCAAAACCTCTCGCCACTAACCTTGCTTTATACTGTACATTATTATTAGGATTTTTTATTTTAAACACCCACTTACTACTTACAGTCTTTTCAGTTACAGGTTCGTCACAAACAGTCCAAGTATTATTCTCTTTCAGGGTTTCCAATTCTCTCTGAACTGCTTCTTGCCATTTACTTGCGTCGTTCCGTTGCATGGCATCTCGGTAAGTCTTCGGTTCACCTCCCTCGACACAGGTATGATGGCACTCGTAGAATGAAGTCTGTTTCCTAGTTCGAGTACTCTTCTCACGTGCCGGTACCTCTTCCTTATCATCATTGCTAGATTCTTCTTCGCTGGAACATGGTATGTAGATACTGTCACAATCGCTAGACACATTCATGGTTTCCTCTTCCTCTTCAGGCTGTGATTGCTTTTCCTCCATCCTCTTTTCGCCATCTTCAGCCGTCTCCTCTCTGTCTTTAGGATAACTAGTGTCTTCCTTCTCCTCTATTGTAGTATCCAGCATGACTAACTGCTCCTTCTGATTTTCACCTCTTTCTAGAAATACAACGTCTCTTTTCACTTCAATACTGTTCTTTTTAGGGAAAAATATCCTATATCCCTTGACATCTTCACCATAACCGACCATTACTCCTTTCTCTCCTTTAGGATCCCATTTTTTCCTCTTCTCCTTTGGAATATGGACATACACGGGGTTTCCAAAGATTTTAAGAGCCGCTATGTCAAATTGCTTGCCTGTCCATGTTTCATATGGGGTCTTTCCAGTTTCATTGCTCTTGCTTGTTCTATTTAGTACATATGCCGCCGTATGAACAGCTTCTGCCCACAACTTCTTAGGTAGACCTGCCGCACACAACATAGTACGTGCTGATTCTATTAGAGTTCGATTTTCTCGCTCTGCCTTGCCATTTTGTTCAGGTGTATATGGCACCGTGGTTTGATGAGTTATTCCACGTTTCTCAAACAGATTTTGTACTTCTTTGTTCACGAACTCTAATCCGTTATCACTTCTAAATGTCAGTACCTTGTTTTTGGTTACGTTTTCGGCCTTGTACAAAAAGTTCTCAATGCACTTCTTCACTTCATCTTTGCCTTTAACAAAGTACACTGACCTGTAGTTGGAGTAGTCATCTTTCAGAATCACAAAGTATCTGGAGCCTCCCACGGACGGCACCTCCATGGGTCCGCACGTATCTGCGTGTATCAATTCGCATGGTCTACTTGTTTTATTTTCACTGGCACTGAAAGGCAAACGATGTATTTTACCCTCCAAGCAACCCTCACACTTATAGTCCGAGTCTTTCACTTCAATGTTGTTGTTTTTAAGCACCATTCTCACATATTGTAAGTTTTGATGAGCTAACCTTTCATGCCATGAATGCAAGTCTCCGTGAATAACTTTTGCAGCATTAACTAAGCAATCCGTATAAAAACGACAGTCCAACACATACATATTGCCGCTTCGCTGTGCAACTGCTACAATTTCATTGCATTTATAAAATTTGCAACCATTTCGGTTTGTTATCAAAACATAACCTTTACTCGTGACACGATTGACAGATAAAAGGTTCATTTTCAGTTCAGGAACATAGAGAACGTTTTCTATGGTCGTGTGAACCCATTCGTTCCCGTTCCATACTTCAAGCGCCACCTGTCCGCATCCTTCCACACTAATTTGCGTTCCATTACCAACAGTCACCAACTTGTTTGTAACACTCGAATACGACGAAAAAAGTTTATAGTCACAGCACAGCACATATGTTCACTTGCACCGGAGTCTACTAGCCACTGGGTTTTGTGAAAATTATTGCCGATTGCACTTTCTACGACGAATGCATTGTTTTCTTTTTGTTTCTTGAAACGACATTGACTTTTGACATGCCCAACTTTATTACAATAATAACACCTCCGCTCAAATCGACCTTCTTTGTTGTCATTATTATTATGATAATTGTTCGAACTCGCCCTCTGATTAACTCTACATTCACTTTGAAAATGTCCTAGTTTATTACATTTGTAGCACTTCACCAATTTTTTATTAAAGTTTTTCTTAGCAACAAATGCAGCAGAAGATGATTGCGCACTTTCATCGCCGCTTCTCTCCTTTATCCTTTCCTCTTCTATCAGCAACCTGGCTACTAAATTATCATAGGTCTGCTTATCGTCAGATGCAGATTCCCAAGCGGATATAAAATGTCTATATTGATCTGGTAACGACATCAAAACTTTCGTTATTACGAGCTTATCCGATATAGTTTCACCGAGCTGTTTCAATTGATTCTGTATTTCCTGTATTTTTGATAAGAAAGTGGGTAAGGTTATGGGCCCAGACCCGCAATCAGATTAATTACTTGTTCCTGGTTGGAACGAGGCAAGAAGAAGTAAAGGAAAGGAAATACAATGGATTCTGTATTACACGGACAGGGAGCAATAAAATTGGAAGGCTCCAGAAATTGGAATATATGGCGGTTCCAGACTACGGTTTTGCTGCGAGGTCAGGGCTTGGATGACATAGTAAACGGCACCAAGATAAAACCGGAAAATGATGCCGATCGTACTCGTTGGGAAACGTGCGATGCAAAAGCCCAGACATTGCTGGTAACAAGAATGTCAGAAGATGTCATGATACATATCTTATCATGTGAAACCTCGGCTGAGATGTGGAGAAAGTTACTAAGTGTCTATGAACAAAAATCAGAGACGAGCATTCATATTGTTCAGCAAAGATTCTTTCAGTTTAAATACGAAGAAGGTGCAGAAATGTCTACTTTCTTATCAAAAATACAGGAAATACAGAATCAATTGAAACAGCTCGGTGAAACTATATCGGATAAGCTCGTAATAACGAAAGTTTTGATGTCGTTACCAGATCAATATAGACATTTTATATCCGCTTGGGAATCTGCATCTGACGATAAGCAGACCTATGATAATTTAGTAGCCAGGTTGCTGATAGAAGAGGAAAGGATAAAGGAGAGAAGCGGCGATGAAAGTGCGCAATCATCTTCTGCTGCATTTGTTGCTAAGAAAAACTTTAATAAAAAATTGGTGAAGTGCTACAAATGTAATAAACTAGGACATTTTCAAAGTGAATGTAGAGTTAATCAGAGGGCGAGTTCGAACAATTATCATAATAATAATGACAACAAAGAAGGTCGATTTGAGCGGAGGTGTTATTATTGTAATAAAGTTGGGCATGTCAAAAGTCAATGTCGTTTCAAGAAACAAAAAGAAAACAATGCATTCGTCGTAGAAAGTGCAATCGGCAATAACATGTATTTCCTTTCCTTTACTTCTTCTTGCCTCGTTCCAACCAGGAACAAGTAATTAATCTGATTGCGGGTCTGGGCCCATAACCTAAAGGATGTTTAAAGTAAAGTGTTACGCAATATTACTTAACTTTATTAACCAAGACATATTACACGTATTAATATATATAATGACATAACACAACACAATTCTTCTTTTTATAAAACAACAGAACATCAACTTTTTATTACATTGTCTATGCTTTCTAAGTATATAGGTTTTATTCAACAACACCCTACCTCAATGTAATAATAATCTAACAACATAACATAAAACTAATCTACCTATTACATTGCCTCAACAAATATTTAGCCTACTAGTACATTGAATATTTCCTAGAATTACTTTCATTCGTGAGTGAAGTGAAAAATAAAGATACTCAAGAAAATATCGCAGTAACCTTTATACAGCGAAATATAATATTATTCCCAAACCTTCCCCAAACGCGATTCCGTCACCATCATGTAACAATCCTTAAAAAATCGCAAAACAAAGAAACCACTTAAATTACGAGCGTCAAAAAAGAACTTAAAATTTAATTCCTCTCCATATGAGAATGATGTAGGGCCCTCGAACCGAGGCGAGAAACAATAGGGCTGTCACGCAAACAAAGAGTAATACAACGACACTCGTGTCCCAGCCCTAACAGCGCTGATAATAATGAAATTGTTTGTTTTCTTAATGTTTGTTATGTCGTTTAAAGTTCAATGTTGCAATTAGTTTTCAAGAGAGTTTGTTAATTATTCGAGACGCATTTGTGATCATTACCTTCCCTTTAGTCCTTATGTATGAGTATAGAGAAATTAGCTGTTCGTATATGCTTATGGTTGACGACTTCTGGAAAACGGTGTTGCAAAAATTTAATTTCGGTCACAATGATATATAGACAAGAAAAATAATCTTCAGGGCAAGTTTTACACGGATTGGTGTAAGTCAACGGTCTAATCATTAACTAATCTATAAATTTGTATAATTTTATGCATGTAGATTAGACATTCAATAGTATAAACTAGCAGCGCCCCGCGGTTTTACCCGCGTTGTACCCGTTCCCGTGGGAATTTCAAGATAAAAAGTATCCTATAACCTTCCCGGTGAATGTGGCTATCCATTACAAAAAGAATTTTTCAAATCGGACCACTAGTTCCTGAGATTAGCGCGTTCAAACAAACAAACAAACTGCAGCTTTATAATATTAGTATAGATTATAGTCGTTATATCAACTGACATCACTTTCTTGAAAAACCATTAAAGTTAATAAAACACGTCTAACCAAAAGGAAAGGGTTGCTTTACAAATGGTCAAAACATCCCTAAATTATCACATTTGTTAGTAAGACCATTACAATTCCCCTGTGCACGCGGTAACTCTATCGTCGTGCGACAACTACTACTCCGTGTTTTGTGCAGTGCTGCCAGTTCGGTAATTGGTAATTTTATTTAGTAAGATGGTAAAGTTAGTTGGTAAGTTTATCAACTTTACCTATTTAAGGTCCTTTTGGTACGACCGCTTTTTAATGTACGTTAATTACTCGAACTTTGAACGTTCGGCGTTAGGAATAAGGTATGAACCATCGTTTTCATTTTCTTTTAATGGAAGAAAAACAGAAGAAATAATGTTTCATCATATTCTATATACAAAACTCTATCACGGCATATTGGCGGCATCGCCGAAAGAAGATGAAGTTTGTTTGTATGTACCTGTATCAAAAGTCACACATAAATGAGTGCAATATATATATACTACAATACGAGGGCAATGACCTACTCCAATTTACTTTACTATTGCAATATCTTAAAAACACATTAAAGTGAAAATCTTCAACAATACCTAATAACACCACATCGTGAATCCTGTAAATTCGATCTTTCATTGAGGCCGCGCCCGCCTCACCGCTCGTAATCCAATCTGCTCGACAGCTGTTCCCATGGCTTGCTTTTTATATTTTTCGGCCAAATTCGGACAAATTATCACCGACACTCCCGCACGGAGGAAGTGAATCAAATTGAAAGCCGACTCAATTATATTAGAGCTTGTCTTTAAGGGCTGCCAGGTTAAGGAGCCTCTTCAATTGATTGGATTCTGCACGGTTCTTAGGGAAAATGTGGATGGGATATAGTTTATTGTTTGTTCTGTTTGTCTGGAGTTTAGGAGACTTGAATTTTTGTTTATGTTGATAATGAAAGGTCGCATGTTGATTGTTCTCATAAATATCTATATTCTTTCCATTCATTCAGCTTGTTTTTGAACCAAAGAAAACCTTTATCCCCGCATCTCCTTAATAAATAAATGTGCCATGAAGATACATCTTTAAACGGATACAAAAATACATTTTCTATATTGTAGCGCATTTTATAATCCTTTTATAAATCAACTTCAGTCAAATCCACTCGGCACAATTATGACAAACGAGAAAGTCTAGAATTTCAATGTCTCGCGGCACCCCTTAATCCCCACAGCACGTGCGCGAGGTGTCGGGCGCGGGGGGTGGCCTCATACCGTAATACCATTCCGAGATGAGCGACTTAAATGCGTTACAGACCACCACTATCACCAGACCCCTAACTCCGACGCCTCGCCGAACTACTCCACCCGCCGCCGGTCAAAAGACATCGCCACAAGCAGGCCCCACTTAACTGGGCGGACGTGTGTTCAGTTCTCAACTGTTTTGTCAGTTTTGCCGAATATAGTGGGTTTTGACAATCGACTAGTTAACTAATGGAAGTGGATTCGAGACTCGAGTGAAATTGGATATTGTCTTATGTGTCTTGTGGGCGATTGGACATTTATCAGAATCGATTATGGTATTAGTGTTTTGATGGGAATTCAGTTTGGAACAGTTTTCTAAAGGTAAAATAAAGTCAAAGTAAAGGAGAGATATACAATTTTTGAACAGCTCTACCCCATAAAACTATCGAATCCCCTTAAAATAAAATAGTAAACTGTGCATGACATCTGACACTGTCGGTATCGAGCAGTTTTATTTGGGCATAAATAACCGGGCGCGGGGCAATTTGGCTAAAACGGGCCAACGTAACTTACGGCTCCGTGTTTTATACGTGGATTTAGTAATAAGGTTTTGTGGGTGCATTTCAGTAATAAACAATTATATTTATGTTTTTTGGTATTATTAATAAATATCTCATTTTAGTTAGGTTTCAGAAATTTACACAATACTTGTGTATGAGGGGCCTATTTGTGCCCTTTTCTCAGAGCAATGTTAAGCTACATCGCTTCCTACGTTTGGTATCCACAACATAGCACACCATTTTGAAAGGAAGGTAGATAATTAACAACTTTTACATAACACCACACTTTTTTCAAATCGTGAAGAGTGGCGGAAATGGGGGGAGGCTTTTACCCAACAATGGGATGATACAGGCTAACAGTTACAGTTAATACCTGTAAGGAGTTCAAATATCACAATGTGAGCACAAAATATAGTTCTATACGAACATTGGGATGATACAGGCGTTTCAGCACGTCAAACATCTGTAACGTAACCTAAGCTCGAGTTCATGTTTGCACAACATTTTAATATAATAAAAAGTCCATTAAGTAAAGCCTCGTAGACATTACTGTACACCATCAATAACATCACACTCTCTTCGCTACGTTACGTTGTATTACGCAAAGTGAAGCGTAAGTGCCACCTACGTGCATCTTGATCAATTTCCACATAACATTGTGGGGTAATAAATGACATGATTTTCACCAAATTTTATGGGTAACGATAAATTTTGTAGACGCTTTTGTGTTATGGTTTTACTGATTTAAGGGAAGATATTGGTTTTAAAATGTTATGTTTGCTTTTACAGAGATTGTTGTTCGCGAAAAAAACATCGGTGTAGGATGAATAAATAAAATAAATAATAAATAAATAGTTTATTGCAACAAAAATATACATACACTGTGGCTTACAAATTACATTTTCGTACGTATTTATCTCTAGAAGGTTGACCAACTGATACCTAAGCTAGGAAAACCTGTATTATAGGTATCAGTGATTACTCCATTATGCATTTTGATTTAACTTAAGGACGTGATGTACAAAAGTCGGTTACGTAAAACTTGTTACAATTGAGAAATATTTCAGTCTATATTTCAGGACTTGTAGACATTGCTTTGCCTTATACATAGAGTACAATTCAGTAGTAAATTACCTACCTACTAACTCACAATATTTCCCATATATTGCTAAGAAAGTAAGGAGATATGTAAAAACATATGATAGGTAAACATATGATGGAAATGGCTATTCGTCGTTGCCATTGCTGCCCATGGTACCCCCATAGGTGACGACAAATAAGGTGTAATCTGCAGTCTGCTAAAAATAGTCATTTATTCATTTTATATTTTGTTAATGGCCAACCCTGTCGGCGTATAGACCGCCTAAAGACCTCCGACACGGCCTAAGAATGAAACAACCGAGACCGACTGCTTAGCGTGCCCTCCAAAGAACGGTAGAGATAGAAATGCCACTATCGGCCACCCATAAAAAGTAGGAACCGAGCTGCACGTTGCTTAACAATCACAATTAACTAACACTGCTTAGTCAAACTACGCCACGAGCGCTACACAAAATGGTAAGGATAGTTGACGTACCTGGACCCTGGCTTCAGTGAGGTTGATCTTGAGCGCGAGGTCCTCCCTCGTGAACACGTCGGGGTAGTGCGTCTGGGCAAACGCAGTCTCCAACTCCTCCAACTAAAGATAGAATTAATATTGAAATACCGACTTCAAGAGATGTCTCTGTATTCCACACATAAAGATCAAAGTATATTCAGTTTTGATATGAAAAACTAACAGCGGCCCGCGGCTTTGCCCGCGTTGAGCCCGTTCCCGTTGGAATTTTCGAAAATCCTTTCCTATTGTGTACTTACGTCACTTGAAGAACCTTCCTGCCAAATTTCATGTTTCTAGGTGTAGCGGTTGAGGGTGTGCGTTGATTATCAGTCAGTCAGTCAGTCAGGACTTTGAATTTTATATATGTATATAGATAGATATTCAGTTTTGGCTCTTTTGAACTATACACAGATTTAAGATATGACAAGGATAAGATATTTATCACTTAGGTAGGTACCTAAGTTAGGCACGCCTTAAGGTTTCTACCTATTACACCGTATCATACCATGACCGTGCTATGAACGTTTCAGCACCGGCAAAATATTAGGTGAGAATAGTCGACGTTGTTGGTTGGTGACGGAACGGTCTAGTGAGCATAGCCTGACACGTTTCCACGACACCAGCACCAGCAGACGACACCAGCAGAGTTTCTTGCCCATTCTTCTCTGCTGATGTTCTTCCGAATGGGTGGTACGTTCAAAAGAGCCTCTATGGGGCCAAAACTGAATAAAAAATGGGTGGAGGCCTTTATTCATAAACGCTTTAACTATGAAACACTGTTAAATAGTGTTTTGTCTCTTTTGCTCTTTGGAAAATAGCGTATGTCAGAAAGGGACAAACCATTTGATAGCTAAAATGCTAATATGTATTATGTGTAATGATAATAAGTATTTATGAATAAAGCCTAGGTATCTAATGAATAAATAAAAAATTCTATATCTCCAAATCCAGAAAATACCCAACTAATCCTATCGCGATAATGTTACCAAGTACGAGATGCAAAAAATAATTATTAGTAAGTACTTTTTACTCGCATTAGGCAAGCGTGGTGATTTCGCCTAATTCTTACTGTACTGATATCTTCAGTGAGGGGAGAGGCCTCTGCCCAGCAGTGGGACATTAGGGGTAAACTACTTTACTTTACTTTTGTTAATCTGTCGCGTTATAATGCGGCAAACTAACTTACTAATCAATGGTTATGTAAAGTATTGTAATTCAATATGTCTGACTTCGTCACTCTTACCTGTTGTAACGTAAACGTGGTTCTGTTCCGCCTTTGTTTCCGGCGCACGAACGTGTCATCATGGATAGCCGGGTGGTACGAGTAACTCGTGTCTGGAACAAACCAATATTAATCACAATTAACCTAATATTAGTTTTGTGAACAAAAGTTAAAGCCCGGACAAAAAAAATCAAAATGGCGGCAAACTTTTTTTTTAATTCAATACCGTTCGCGCTGTTTAAGATCATAAGTTATAGAGCCAGAGCCTGTGTGGATTTAAAATAATTAAAATAAAATAAAATAAGAGTTTTGCAATAAGGTAACATAATGTATTGAATGTATCATTAAATTGAAGAATAAACAAATCTTAACAACGTCAGCCCCTAACAACTTATTGGAGCGAAATAACAATAAAATGTAAACAATAGGAGCTAGTGAAGTGGGCTGGTTACCGGAAACTTTGCGCCATTAATCGGCGAGCGCATTCAGATACTCTCGATTGTCTGGACGCGTATCGATTAGACTGATCAGGGTGACCGTGATTTTATTGAAATGGTCGCGGTAGTCAACAGATTGTCTCCTTAAATTCATTTTACAATGTACTCATAAAATAAAATAAAAAACATTAAGAATTTTAGTCTTTAATTAAACTGATTCTATAGTACTTATATTGCTTAAGTAGGTGACTTTATGACAAATTAACTTTCCACATATTACACGTAAGCGAGTCGAAAAGCAATATACAATCAGAACTAACCAAAAATAGTTCCAGATTTACCAAAAACCGGTGTCCCCCTACCGTAATAGATTCAGTGACAATCGAGAGGGCTGGTCCCCACGCCTTAGTTTTTCTATTATACAAGATAATGTCGTTGCGAACATTACTTGACGAAAATTACCCCCTAATAGCGAGTATTAACTACTGTCAGTGGAAATATATCGATGTTCGGTAATGACTCGGCGTTTCGACGTTTTACATTTGAAGGAAGTCGATTAGTAACATATTGTTTGTTGACATTTAAAGTGATTAATTGATTTATTTGTACACTTATTTATAACTATTTTAATTCGTTATTTAGAAGACGTGGTTATGTTACTTTGTTAATGAATTTAATTAACGTTAAGTTAACTAAAAAGCTTAGAGGGTTAAGAAATTAATGAAATAGGTGCAATTACTCATCCTCCAAGCTAAAGATTATTTAAGCCATAAAGCATAATTAAACCATCTTAATTTCGCACCCAGCCATATCACTTACAAAAAATAACCAAAACAAATTCAGGGTGGTTATAATAAAAGCTGACGATAAATAATTAACGTTGTTCTTCGCTCGGGCCGACTTCAAAGCGGGCAGTTAATGGAGTGAATTAATTGCTACAATTTGTATCATTGCGTTTCACTACACATACCGATTCAATTCGTTGTTCAAACATGTCTCGTGTGAAGTGACTCGATTTTATAATCGAGATTTGATAGCGAACATAATCGAATAATGGAAATTAACGATTTAATGAGGTTGCATTCCTATCATTCTCTATGTCACTTTACTATTTGAACTAAAGTTAAGACTTTTTTTCTATAACTTTTTAAGTAATAGACACAAAATGCTGACACGTTCATTTATTATTCCATTAAAAGAAAACTCTTCAGCCTTAAAAAAGTTTAAACGTGAAAACCTCATAATTATTAAGCGCAGATTACCTAAATAATATCTCAAAAACCTTTTTACGTCTAGACTCGTTGGAAACTCGTGAAATATAAAATTAATTTTAAAAACGGATTATGCTGAATCCTTTTTGAGTTATCAAAGATTACGATTTACATTAATTGAACATAAATTATTTAATGTCCATCAGGAGTTTGTAGAAAAATCCTTTGGCGCGGCGGAAATTAAAAAGTGATGTAACTTCCGGTGGAGCGGGCTTGAGTTGAGTGCAGCTGAAAAAGTTGGGCGAAGCCGCACGGATTAACTAGCTTCTATTTAATGCAATGAGGACATTAGCACTGCCCGCAGACTGGGTGCGGAATGTACCTTGCTATATTTAGTAATACAGAAATCTAGTAGATACCATTGAGTCATATTGTAAATATAACAAATAATTTACTTTTTACGAAACATAAGTTTTGGTTTCATGGATTTGTCAAAGTGCTTACCATATCTATCCATGCACCTTATAATAATTTATTTATTTTTATTAGTAATAAACAAAAGTTCACGAACATATGCCTAAATGCTCAATCAATATCGTTTTCCGATGAACTCTACCTATAGTACCAACCTACTTTGGTAGATCTTCACACTTCACGGTATCTTAAAAGAAGTAGGAGGTCTGTGATACAAGATGACATGAGCCTCTTCTTATGTGTACTCAGAGTACACATAAGAAGAGGCATCTCTCTCTTTCTCTCTCTTTCTCCCGTACTTATAATAGTCGTTTAATCGCTCGCCGGCCGCGCCGGTGATTGCGCGCTAATGAGCTCCCCCCGTCTAGCATTCCGACAGAGCCGCGAAATTGCTTTATACATTTTTAATAGATTCGTTTAAGCCGCTTTTTTATCCACTAGCCACCGGCTTTTTAAAACTTCCACCCTCCCGGGGTGGGGGCGACCCCGCCGCTCGCCCGCAATACGTTAATAGATTTTAAAAATTAATACATTTACGCAATTATTTTAGTACGCAGACGGGCCTGTCATTTTCGACGTCCCAAATGAAATAAGGCTCGTCCCTAACTCGGTTAAGTTTCTCCTTTGATCGCAGTTGTTTATAAAAAAGCGTCACTGGTGGGACTAATCAAAAGTGACATGATACTTATTGGGTTAGTCGGTGTAACTGTGTTAAAGCGACCGGTGGCGTGACTCAAAAACTATTTTATGAATAATAGATGGCGCTGCCGGCGGCCAATCCCCGGGGAGCCCCGCCCACGCCACCCGCCCCCGCGCCACCCCGCCCGCCCTCTCTATTCATTAGCACATTACCACCCCTCGGCCACGCGAGATACGATCCAAAGATACAGATTTTTGCCTTTTCAGGTTATTATAACCCTTTTACTTGATTGCATTTTTATGTTTACCTTTTATTATGAGGTTATGCCTGCGCATGAAAATGAGGTAGAGCACACTTTTTATTACATTTTTAATAAAAAATTGACGCAATTTAAAAATTATGAAATAATTTTAGTATTTTTATTGAACAAATTTTTATTTTATAGGTTAATTAAGAAGCGCATTTCCAAGTTGTTTATGTATCAAATAAATGATAAGTTACTCGTATAATAATAATATCATAGATACATTTCTAAACATTAAAATCTTGCCTTAACACAATGAACTCAAAACAATGTTCCAAAGTGTAAGTTTCGTGGCGACTTTCGGTTCATCGAGCGCTCACCGACAAGTGTGTGGTGTGCCTAATAAATGATCAACACAACACAAAGTTTGATGAAAACACTAAATATCACTAACGGGTTCGTACAATTCGTAGAAATATTATATTCATTTTACAAACGGAGCTCGGGTTTGAATCTATCATAGTATGTATTGTATTCAGTAATATTACGTATATACATAAGCGTGGTCAAGGGTAGGTAACTACCCTTAAACGTAAATTCCAAATCAACTAATTTGTCCAAGAGTTAATGATTTTTTTCACTTTATTCATCTTAAAATCAATAATAAATAAGTATATATAAACACACCCGGACAAATTCACACACGGCAAATCAGACCTAAACTAAGCTCCCACCTTGTAATGTGGAATCTAACGAACTGTTACTACTATACATAGGTACACAAATACTCTATCTTATATATAAAATTCTCGTGTCACAGTGTTCGTTCGCGTACTCCTCCGAAACGGCTCGACCGATTCTCATGAAATTTTGTGAGCATATTGAGTAGGTCTGAGAATCGGCCAACATCTATTTTTCATCCCGAAATTCCCGCGGGAACGGGTACAAAGCGAGTGAAACCGCGGGGCGCAGCTAGTAAGAATATATAATTAAGACCCAGACGTTCGTCGCCAACAACTATGTCTTCACTCCGTTGTTGACTCCGTTTTATCGAACCCGCAACCCCCGACACAGCAAGCGCTCACACTGCCGCTGTGCCAACGGGTTTGTCAAAAAATACAGAACAGATACAATTATCTGAACAGAATTACGAACACGCTATCGAGTTGTAAATCGTAACAAGTCAAGGGACCTAACTAACTTATGGTATTAGTGTGAGAGCCCGACTCCGGACTCCGAACTTAGTTAAATAAGTTTGGTTCATAAGCGAACTTATCGATACACTGGATTAGAACGTTGATTATAATTATTTTTCAATAAGTTTATGTTCAAAGGTTAATGAGTTTTGAAGGATTAGTGGTTAGTAATGCAGTTGATTTATGAAAGTGACTTCTTAAAGTGAAAGATCTTCGCTAGTCGGAGAGGCACATCAAGAAGAAGAATACAATCTATAAAAAGTATTAATTTCCTACAATTTACAAAATCTTTAGATTAAATTAGTTGTATCAGATGTTGACTGTTATGATTGTACTTAATTAAGTTTATAAGGGTATCGCTCATATAAAGACCCAAGTCCACACCCTCAAGCACTAGGCAAGTAAGCTACAAGGCGAGGTGTAGAGTTGAGTATGTTCTAAGTGTATGAGATGAATATCTTAATTCATTTCTGTCCTTCTTTTTCATTTCACTTAACTGAGACTTAGAATTCAACTTCTACGGATGAACATTGTCCTTTTTCATCCTTCGTGTCAGCGGCTTCAAAGCATGTCGACATAGAGTACATTAATGAAAGTCTCGAATGCTGCCCTCGTGGTAACCAACTATTGATCCGGGAAAATTTCTTCAAATCACGGCATTTATTTATTTTTACATATTTTAGAAGTCCATTGACACGGAGGAAGAAGAATACATTTACCCTAAACAAAACAACAATACGGTACTTACAAGGGTGTGATGCCGTGAAGGGATACTCGAGGGTCGGCAGACGGTGCTGGTGCGGCGGCAGGCTCGGCGGGCAGTGGTAGCAGAACAGACCCCGCCCTCCGCCGCCACCGCTCGCCAGCTGCGACAAACAGAAACTTTAACATAGCATAAGAAACGTTAACTTGGCATCAATAAGATAAAAAAGGAAGGAATGAGACACCAACAGGACCGGTAACATCATCAGGTCAGTATAAGTAAAGTAGAGTAGGTGAGTGACTAACCCTGGTGTCGGAGTTTTAGACCGCTTTAAAGCCTCTAATTTAACAGCCTCCGTGGTCTAGTGGTTTGAGCGCTCGGCTCACGATTCGGAGGTTCCGGGTTCGATTCCCGGTGGGGATATCTCACAAAAATCACTTTGTGAGACTGTCCTCAGTTTGGTTAGGGCATTGCAGGCTGAATCACCTGATTGCCCGAAAAGTAAGATGACTCCGTGCTTCGGAGGGCACGTTAAGCCGTCGGTCCCGGTTACTTTCTACGGATAGTAGTCGTTACAAGAGCCATGTCAGAGGCCTTTGGCGGCTCAATAACTCTGACACCAGGATTGGTCAGGTTGACCATCCACTCGATAAGTAGAAGAAAGCCTCTAATATGGTCTAACGATTGAAAGAACCAGCACAGCCAAGACTGACAATTAAACGTGCCTTCTGAGGCAAGGTAGCGCTCAGATAGAAATGCGACTCACTGCCACCGATTCAAGTTGTGGGCGAACTGTATTTTGCTGAACAATAGCGATGAGTTATCATCGCTTTGTCAAATTGCGCTATTAAACTAGCTATAGCACAGGTACTAAGGACATTATTCATAAACAGTCATTAACAGCATTATAACGCGAAAAAACGCGAAAAAACCCGTGTGAGTACGTTTAAATTATGTGTTCAAATCGTGTAAGTTTAAAAAAGACTAACAGCATTATAGTTATAAAATGGTTTGTACATTCAAGTGTTCAATACAATAGCTATCAAGTGGTATAACATGACCAAGTAGGTTAGTAACAAAGGGGGATTTTAGCAGAGCTAGGGAGCCTAACTAAATCAAATCCACTTTGTAAGCTTAAGATTTTAATTCGGAATATGCAGATACCTAACAATATTCCCATTCGTTTGTAAGGTTATTTCAATAATAATTTATAGGTATTTATTACCATTGAAGCAATAACAAAACAATATCTAGAGCGATGTAATTATTTGTATAACAATGAAGAAATACTATTTAAAATAATAGCTGCATAATGTGCACGTATATCAAATAGTAGGTACATATTTATTACGCAGCTAGTTGTGATTGTAAATGTATGTAAGTATTGTAAATGTATATTCAACATAGAAAAGTCGTTTGTTCTAAATTATATCAATGACACATATCCAAATCATACACCAATTACTATAGATTGAAGCTGGTATTCCATATACTACTTTTTGCATCCACCAATCATATCAAATGTGGTTTAGCATCGTGGTATCCACAAATAACATCAAATATATCATAGCATAAGTCTGATAAAAAGGCATTTTTGAGTAAAATTTCAGGATATCTACTCAGAAATTACCCATACATATATAGAAATACCTTCCTAAACTTAAGCATAAATAACATAAGTCCTACAACATAATTAATCCACTAAGACAATTTCATCATTGCGCTTTAATCAAAGCTTAACAGTAATAAAAATTCCCTGCACTCAATTCTCATACAGACAATACAAGTTCGGTCTATAATCAAGAGGCCGCTATCCACCTGTCGTACACCGATACAACTTAATATTCAGCACTATCTCTATGTAATAACTAGCGCCAGCGAGTTAAATTGTAATGTCCTCTTGATCACAGATCGGTAATGGCGGTCTAATTATACACCGATGTATAAATGTGTCACGAATGAATGGAATGTTAGGTGTGTTTCAAGAATGTTGGTTGCGATTGTGGTGTAGATTTCATTGATATTAATGACAAGCCGCGCCCCGCGGTGTTACCCGCGTTTTACCCGTTCCCGCAGGAATTTCGGTATAAAATGTATCCCATTGTTATTCTGATGTATAACCTACATTACTGTAAAGTTTCATCCATATCCGTTCTGTAGTTATTGCGTGAAAGAGCAATAAACATACTACATCCATACATACATACATCCATCTTCACAAACTTTCGCATTTATAATATTAGTAGGATAGGATAGGATAGGATAGGATGATGATGATGAGGAGGATTTGGATTAAACTGTCAGAAGTAAAATTCAGGTGAAGAAAGTAGGCAAGGTAACCAAGCATTTACCAAGTTCAAAAAGCTAACCTCTTCAAAAGTGAGGTTAATTTTCACTCAATACTCTTCATACAATTTTCACCAACCGAGACGGAGTGATTCAATAGAAAATAATTGATCACATTTTTTTCCCACAATTCTACGCTATCAGTTTTCTATAAAAACCTATTCAATATAAGCTTTATCCGACCTACAAATGAATCCAGTTCTAGAACGTTCTCATTCATATCACCTACAAGTCTAGAGTAATATCATAGAGCTCATATGATACACGTCACCGGCAAAGGACGCGACGCACATAAATCAATTAATTTCGATGAATAAATTGTTGGATTGCAGTGCGGAGTGCGGATGCATCGTGCGACTGATTCCGCGCACTTGAGCCTAGGGCTGGTGGGCTGGATTTATTTAATCTATACTGATAGTATACGTATTCACACGGGTTGTTTTGTGGTAGACAGTTAATACAGCAAGTAGTTGCTTATAAAAAATAATTTTACATTTGGTTGCTTACCTACTGTCCAAATGGGAATGTGTCACCACATGACCTTCCCTTCCCAGTAGACAGGTAAATAGAATGCGACACGATTGCCACTTGTCTAGAAGGCTTTAGACTCCTTATTACTCCTTACTCCAATCAATTTTTACCTTATTAAAATATAAGCTAATTAGTACTCCGGTATTCAATGATTAAGTATGGTGGAACCATTCAGTATTATAATTAATCAAGTCACTATACATAAACATAGAATATTAAGATTTTCAACCGAAACAATGCAATTTCAAGACCAATTCAATTGAAAACTCGCTAATAAAGTAATAGAATCACAGCAATTGTGTCTGAATATCACAATGACATAACGTTGTTTGGTCGGAGGGAAACGGCAATGAATCGCAATGGCTGAGCCCACGTGTGCAGCGAGGATGTGGCCGGGCGATGCGCGGGCGCAGAACACTGTGTGACGTCACACTGCTAGGATTCGAAATTTAAAAAGTTGCTTTACATTGAGACAACAAAAGTGACATATAGCAATGGAAAACGCGGTAAACGAGATTTTATATGTCATAATAATTATCAAAGCATAATTATTATAACGGGTGGAAGCAGACTGCGTCCGAAAACTGAAAGGGAGGATAGATGGACCCCTTGCATGGCTTTAGGTAACGCCGTTTATCCCAGAACAGTATATTTTTGAACAAATTTTTCTCTTCAAATTTTCTACATATTATTGTCAGTCAGCAATTTACTGCACTGACTACAGTAGTCAGTGCAACGCAATTGCAATTGTGAGGATTGGTAAGGAAATATGATTTTTAACGATGTATAAAATAAAATCATAGCATGAAATAATATGAAATAAATCTCCATAGTGCAGGACACGGGCAGTTTGGGCATTGTAGTAGGTGGTGCATATTCTGGATGGCGCCACATTTACAGTTTCCGTTCTCTGAGTAACCCCACTTGACACGGTTTTCATGGCATCTCCCAACACCAGTTCGCAGTCTCTTATACGTTTAGTTGTACCTAGGTAACTTTCCCTTACAATATCACACCCATATTTTGCACATAACAACCTTACTCACCATAAACTATATAAATTAGTTCCTCAAACAAATAAAATGTCTTTATTACTAAGAATAGTATCAAATTATGTTATAAACCGTTGTAATTCATTGCGTTTGTGTCGCGTATGCGCCCGCGCCGGTATTGGTGCGTCCTGTCTGCGCGCGTGGGGTCCCGCCGTTAATCCTATTTATATTATTGTGTCATTACCACATTATACCATTGTCACATCCGCTGCGATACCAGCTGATATTGTATAATCAAAATTGGCGACTTTATGTGAAGAGATCCGACTGATATGAATCTGATAAGGAATACCTAGTCTGTGATGAAATTGGATGTAGTATAAGCGTAGAGTCCAACATTCAGAGGCACTCAGATTTTAAACATTTAAAATGTACCAAAATAAGCCTTAAAATGCAGTTAAGCATTGTTCAGATTGTCTACACTTACTCCACTTACTCATATCATAAGTAAGATATTAATATTGTAATGTTTATTAACATAGGGCCCGTCTCGTTCTTGGCCTATCTCGGAAGGCGAGAGATTTATCCCATCAACACTACCCAAGTACCGGCCCTTTGTGAAGCCGGCGGTGGGAACACCGAACGAGCCCTGCGCATTATTCTATCATTCAATAACACTCATTTGTTTTAATGCCCTCATTCATGATACGAATGTCTGATTGTGCGAATCTGTATGTTTCCTTTATAAATGAGTGCTAATAAGATGTTATCGATACAAAGCGTCAAAATAAAGAGAACATTCCAACTTAACAGACGTTTATTGAGTGGAAAATAAAGAGTTTGATTTAGATAAGATTTGTTTTACTTCCTCAGTTTTATTAGGTAGGTTTACCTGGTAATTTTTAAATTAAATATACGATCAGAAAAAATATACATTCCTGTCTGTAAAACGCTTGATTTATAGTAAGCGTTGGTAACCCGAATTATACGAGTATTGTTAGACCCTATTCCCACCCATGTCAAGCGCTTAAGGCGCTTTTTGAACTGTATACATCGTTCAACGAGCGCTTTATAAAAACGCATGTAAGCAAAGCATGTGTATGAAACTGTACAGTAGCTGTAAACACGCGCTTGCTGTATTATCACAGGAAGCTGTCATTTCACAACAATTTTAATGTAATAAAAGTCAAACAATAATTATTTTAATGATAACTGGCAAGTTCATGACTATTTAGTTATTTTGGTCTAAATCATTTTCATATAAAACTGATTTTTAATCCTTCCAGAGTTCAAAAATATCAACACAATATTTTGAAACTCTGCCAATAAAATCTAAATAGCCGCCAAAACAGAAACGAATCAATCAAAACATGATAATTAGACTCGAATACGCTAACATCCAATCAATTAGGCGAAATTGAATGATATTAAATTAATTAATCGAAGTCGACGCGTGTTTGTATCGCTCAAATATAATTTACAGTACCTAATCGTGTTTGTTCGGCTAATGCGTTCCGATGTTTGGATGTTTAAGCAGATCATATGCGATGTTACAGCTCGTTTCCACTTATCGGTTGTTGGGCCCGGATTTTTGACGTCCCTGTGGTAGAACATGAGCCTATAACTAGCAGCGCCCCGCGATTTTACCCGCGTTGTGTCTATCCCCGAGTGAATTTAAGGATAAAAGTAGCCTATATAACCTTTCCGTTGAATGTGGTAATCCAATACAAAAATAATTAGTCGAATCAGACTGGTACTTACAAACAAAATTACAAATTTTACCTCTTTATAATCACTACATAGTATAAAATAAAGTCGTCTCTTTTTCGTGTCTGTCTGTATGCTTAAATCTTTAAAATTACGCAACGGATTTTGATGCGGTTTTTTGTAATAGGTAGAGTGATTCAAGAGGAAGGTTTTTATGTAAAAAAATTCCCGAAATTCCCACGGGAACGGGCACAACGCGGGTAAAACCGCGGGGCGCTGCTAGTATTAGTATAGATTAAAACTACGTTGACGGATACACTTGGCTTTTATTTTACATTTTTATCTGACGTTTCGGCTCCTTCACAGGAACCGTGGACACAGAAGACAGAGTCTTCTTTGAGTCTTCTGTGACCACGGTTCCTGTAATGATGTAACTGACGTTTCGGCTCCTTTACAGGAACCGTGGTGACAAAAGACTGAGGTTGTTATAGAGGTGTTGTGCTATTCATACTTGTCAGAACAAAATGTCGATCAAGGTTGATTTTTGTGTCAGTATCTCTGTTCTTTTGTAATAACACCGATATGAAACCGTCAAGTGGGGTTATAGCTTCATATTGCAAAATCACTATGACGTCCAATTGCAATACCGACCCGACAGCAGATAAGTTACCTTAACTCAATACAAATAAAGACGATTCAACCGTAAAACATAACAAAAGATAACATTGAAAAAGTAAATATAACAGAAGCACAGAAGCATAACGAAAGCTTATCAATTTGTAAACTAGCAGTGCCCCGCGGTTTTACCCGCGTTGTGCCCGTTTCTGTGGGAATTTCGGGAATGTTTATACATAATTATATAACTTCCTCTTGAATCAATATATCTATTAAAAAAACTGTTCACATCAAAATCCGTTGCGTAGTTTTAAAGATCTAAGCATACATAGGGACAGACAAACAGCGGAAAGCGACTTTGTTTTATATTATGTAGTGATAGTGATAACAGCAATTCACTGCAAATAAAATTATTCAGATATTCATATGGACAGCACATAGTACGATATAAGTTGATTCGATTCAAATGAATAATTGAAACAAGTGGATGGTATTTAATGAAATTATTATTAATTGGTATATGCTTTGTCGGAATGAGTGGAATTAATATTATTTGATACGATGTAGCGATGGCCGCCGATCACTACCTATGGATATTAATGAAATTCATCCGCATGTAGGGTTTTCTGTCTGCAATTATGAGTGGTGATTTGACTCGACTAAAACTAAGTACATGTTTTAATGCCGCACCGCATTCAATCTTTCAATTTATCATCCCGAAATTCCTACGGGAACGGGCACAACGCGGGTAAAACCGCGGGGTGCTGCTAGTATAATATAGAATAACGAGTGTATCCAAGGAGAAACTTACATAAACACTAACATTACTTAACTACAAAATTCATTGTAAACAATTGAAGCAATTTATTCTAATACAACCGCCCGCTTGTAACGAAACAATCAATAATATTTGATAACAATACTCTGGCTTGATTATTTGATATCGAACTTTTATAAACAGTAATGGAGATCAATTGAACTATTTAAATTAACTATTAGTATCGATGAATGATTCAATCGGGGCGCGACAATCGAATCGGTGATATTCGAATCGATGATATTCGACTCGGTGAAACTCGAATCGTATTTGAAATAGGAACCTTGTTACATTCAATGATGCTGTTGTTATTATTTGAAATGTGATTTGAGTTACATTTTTTAATATATAATATTAATTGAAATGTGATTTGAGTTATAATTTTAAACTAGCGCCCCGCAGTTTTACCCGCGTTGTGTCCATTCCCGTGGGAATTTCGGGATGAAAAATAGCCTATGCTACTCGTGGATAATGTAGCTTTCAAATGGTGAAAGAATTTTTAAAAACGGTCCAGTAGTTTTTGAGCCTATTCATTACAACCAAACAAACAAAGTTTTCCTCTTTATAATATTTGTGTAGATATATAAAAAAATATTTAATCTATACTAAAACTACTGTATAATAGAGCTGAAGAGTTTTTTTTTCATTGTTAAGCAATTATCTAGCATCTATGTAGTACTAGTAGCGCCCCGCGACTTTACCCGCATTGTCCTTATTCCTAAGGTTATTCGGGATGAAAAATAGCCTTTAACCTTCCCGTTGAATGTGGCTATCTATTACAAAAATAATAATTGAAATCGGACAGGCAGTTTCGGAGATCAGTGCGTTCAAACAAACAAAAAATCGTAGCTCTTCAGTTGTATTACATTAGCGTAGATAAGCTGTTTAAGGTAAGAATAGTTTTATAAACTCATTCCCATACATACATCTCATTCAATTATTTCTGGTTACTCATTGAATTAATTTATAAGCGCAATCACTATACGAAAACTACCTATAGTATCTTATACAAAATTAACAAAAGCATTATTCAACGCCGAAATTTTAATTCTTTTAAATACATTTGCCCAATAACAAAAATCCATGGCCTTTAGCTCCCAACTCTCAATATTGGCAACCCTGCTCCCGGCTGTCAGTCATAATTTGTGTAACGGGGTCTATCTGGCCTTTAATCAGTTTACACGACGCTCGTTACTTCATATTTTCACTCAATTTGTATATTGTGAGCTGTTAGAACTGTTACTAATACGACTAAGATTCAATTACTTATTTCAAATCTTTTGGGGTTCACAGTAAGTAAGTATTGACAAAACATTAAAAAATACTACTAACGCCCGTACCCAGAGATTTCAAATACTTCCTTAGTACAGATTTAATCAGTAAATTTGACATGTAATGTACGAAAAATTATGTCTATTAGTTTAGTGTTCATTTAATGAACGTTTATGAGTGCGGTAGTACGGCAGAGTTCATTAAATTAAAACAATAATGAAGCAAGTCGCGATTGTGGCGTAATTTGACCAAGAAGACATGCCTAGCTAGGATGAGAGACATTTGTATGAATGACAGTGCAAGTTGTTTCAATGGTTTGACCATGACGTAAGTAAGACGGTATTCAACTAACGAGTAATAACCTACATGAACTTTTCAAAATATCAGATTTATCTTAATCTGGCTCATTAGTTGTCCCGTCTATTTTTCTAGACTTTGTAACTAACACCCGTACTCAGAGACGTCGAATACTTCCTTAGTAGAGATTTATGACTGATTTTGACATTTAATGTTTGTAAAATTGCGTCTAATAAAAAAGTGTCTATTTAATGCGCGTTTGAGTGCGGCATTATGTAATGAGGCTATGGAAAACGTATGAAGGAGACAAGATGTCTTACAGATTATTTTGCTGTTAGACTAAATTTTAAATGTTGTTAGACTGTCTAAAATCTACCGGACTGCTTTGAACAAATCAGTCTAAAAACTGTTTTGCCAATAATCTAATCACCAACCCGCAGTGGGCAACCCTGGTGATTACGCCTAATCCTCCTCACCGTACTGCTATCTTCATCAGATAAGATACCGTGGCCCAGCTCTGGGACATTACAGGCTAATACTCTGCGACGGTCCATTAAAAATATTAAAAACCCGTGTTTATAAAATAACTTCAAGTATTATGCATACATCGACTCCTGCGCAGAGTGTCCTTTGTCCCGGCAATTATACCCAATTACACCGGGAATTGAACGGCGGCGCTCAATTGAACGTTGTATGAAACAGACAGCGATAGCGTAGCGGTTACCAGTCCCCTTTCAACACTACTAAGTTCAATGCTTAAGTTATTGTGTTTGAGATTAAAGTATCGGCCTGTGGGAATCTTCTACATAGCAAAAGCTAGGCTAAGATGTTTGTTGAAGTAAGTAAGTTCGAGCGAAAGTAAGTAAGTTAACAGCCTCCGTGGTCTTGTGGTTTGAGCGCCCGGCTCACGACCCGGAGGTTCTGGGTTCGATTCCCGGTGGGGATATCTCACAAAAATATCTTTGTGAGTCTTTCCTCAGTTTGGTTAGGGCATTGCAGGCTGAATCACCTGATTGCTCGAAAAATAAGATGATTCCGTGCTTCGGAGGGCACGTTAAGCCGTCGGTCCCGGTTACTTTCTACGGATAGTAGTCGTTACATGAGCCACGTCAGAGGCCTTTGGCGGCTCAATAACTCGGACACCAGGATTGGTCAGGTTGACTATCCACTCGATGAAGAAGAAGTAAGTTTGTGTAGGTTAGTGGCCAACCCTGGTGTCAGAGTTTTTAGACCGCCTATGTGCCCTCCGAAGCACGGTAGCGCTCAGATAGTAATGCCTTTATCGGCCACCTATATAATTAGAGAAAGTGTGGTGTTTTTTCACCAGTCCTATGCAACATTTTCACACTTTGTACTGACTAATAATCTTTTTCTTCTACTTCAGCTGCTACAATCTACACCACAGCTATGATTATACATAATTAATGTCCACTCCAAACACGGCAATCAAATAAGTAATCCTATCCTTATCATAGATGCACACAACATCGTCACCCCACTCTATTAGTGTGAGAGCAATTTGATAACAACTCGATTTGAAAACTACTTTACTATTCACAAAAGCATGTCGTATATACTGCTAAAGCTACGTATACACGGGGCGACTTAACGAGCAATATGTTATGGTATGTTGCCTCAAAATGTATGGGATTTTAATTAAGCTTTTTTATTAATTTAGTAAGTAGTTAAGTTATACGTTCGTTTGCCTGTACGAAACCATGAGATTCAGTTGACACAGCATTATGTTGCAACATCTATACTAATATTAAAAAGAGATAAAATTTGTAAGTTTGTTTGTTTGTTTCTTTGTTTCTTTGTTTCTTTGTTTGTATGTTCGAGGTAATCTCGGGAATTATCAGTCCGATTTGAATACTTAATTCTTTTTGTAATAGATAGCTACATTCAACGGGAAGGTTATAGGCTATTTTTCATCCTGAAATTCCCACGGGAACAGGCACAACGCGGGTAAAACCGCGAGGCGCTACTAGTGTAATATAAGAGTTCTGCTGGTGATCAATACATAAGGCAGAGATGTGTTTGTGAAATATAATAAAATATAGTGAATCATTAGGACGTTGATTCCATTGGGTGAGCTGCAATTGTAATGAAAAAGTTAAAAAGACGTTTGCTTTCTTTTCAACCTGAAGCCAAGGCTTGCAAACCTATCTTATATATATAAAAGAAAGTCGTGTTTGTTACACTATTTATAAGTCGAGAACGGCTGAACCGATTTGGCTGAAAATTGGTAAGGAGGTAGCTTAGAACCTGGAGACGGATATAGGGTACTATTTATCCCGTATTTCCTACGGGAACGGGTGCGCTGTGGGTGAAACCGCGGGGCACAGCTAGTTAATAATAAAAACTACGCTTAATGTAATGGCAATTTTCTTTTCAAGCTATACTAACTACTCGTAATATAATAAAGCCGAAGAGTTTGATTTTTGTTTATTCGAACGCGATAATCTCAGAATCTACCCATCCGATTTGAATAATTCTTTTTGTAACGGATAGCTACATTCAACGGGAAGGTTATAGGCTGTCTTGTATCCCAAAATTCCCACGGGAACACAGGTAAAACCACAGCCGCGGCTAGTTCAATTCATTAAAGATTTAAGTTGCTCAATCTCAATGTTGCTTAGTGAGCACTTCGTTTTAAAGCGCATCCTTAGTTAAGTTAACTCAGGTTAGTACCTCGCGCAGCTCAGCGCGGTTCCAAACTAACTTGGGGATTAAGTTAAACTATACAACTAAATATGAGTGTTTGTTTGAATTTTGTGACATGGTAGAATAGTTCTGTGTTGTAGAGTGGTAATGTGGTGTTCTATTATCTTTATAATCACTACATAGTATAAAACAAAGTCGCTTTCCGCTATATTCTGTCTGTCCCTGTGCATGCTTAGATCCTAAAAACTACGCGACTGATTTTGATGCGGTTTTTATTAATAGATAGAGTGATTCAAGAGGAAGGTTTATGTATAAAAAGTCTGGAAATTTTTCACAGGAACGGGCACAGCATGGGTAAAACCGTTGGGCGCTGCTAGTGTTCAAATAAAACAATTGAAAAAGGCAAAAGACAAAGGTCTCTCTTCTCAGAGAGGATATCAGTTTATGTTCACCAGACTTATAGCCAAATAAAAAAAGTCATTCATAAGTAAAAACTATTCAAAGATTTATATAAACTACAAGGCTCTGAACAACTGTAAAAATTCTCCAGTAGACATAACCAAATAAAAGGATATAATAAAATGAGATATTGCGATTCACGTAAAAATTATATTAATTAAGTTAGTTAGTTCATTAATGAAAGTACTAATTCGTCGTAGCATTCGTAGCCGCGTAGCGTGGCGTAGCACCTAGCGTTATGAATTCACGGATTAGTAACAATGCAGCAATGGTAGAATTTTTGTCTGATGTCTATGGTATGGTATCGGTGGGAAACTCTAGTTTAAAAAAAACTATACTAATATATAAAGCTGAAGAGTTTGACATTTTGTGTTCTCTTGGTATTTTTGTTTGTTTGAAAACACTTATCTGTAATTGTTAAGGAAACTGGTTACCGCGGGACACTGTTAGTCTATTTCTATTTGTCGGAATCTGATGTTGTGGCAACGCAATGAAATCGTCCTTAATTGATCAGCTGGATTCCATATCTATACCAATATTATAAAGAGGTAAAATTTTTAATTTTGTCTGTTTGAAAGCACTAATATCAGGAATTGTCGGAATTGAATATTCCTTTTTCTTATAGATAGCCACATTTATGAGGATTTAATCTTCCTCATAAATGTGGCTATTATATTATCCCCAAATTATACCAAAAACGGGCACAATGTGGCTAAAAAGCGGGGTACTGCTAATTTATTTACATTTGTCGGAATACGATTCTGTCATCGCTCCTTTACTATACTGTCAACCAATCAAATCGTCTTAAATTGAACCTGCCAGATTGCATATTGTCAACAAATACATAGATCCACAAGACACGCCAGCGCACACGTCACGAGCGCCACAGCAATTGCCGCGGGCGCCGCGGACATTGCATATCAATATAATTCTCGTATCGAGTGATTGAGCGGCGACTCATTGCCCTTATTGTGTTAGCTATCATTGAGATTGCATCGCTCTGACGTCGGCGTTTGAATCACTGTAGCTGAGTGGCTGTAATAAGTATATTACAGTAGATGCAGCTGTTAGGGCTCCCACACAAAACTGCGATGCTATGCGATGCGAATTCGCATCGCAGGAACTTGCGATGCTGTTCCATTAATTAGCGATTCTCATTTAATATATTCATCTCTTTTCTTTGTACTGTAGTAATGGCGATAGATATACCTATTTCAGTTCGTATCGCAGAAATTCGCATCGCAAGTTCCTGCGATGCGAATTCGCATCGCATCGCATCGCAGTTTTGTGTGGGAGCCTTTAGTAAGTAAGTTTGAGTTGGTTGATGGATAACCATAATGTCGGAGTTGTAATGAAGTAAGTTCTAGTTGATTAATGCCCTACTTTGGTGTTACAGCTGTAATAAGATTATTACAGTAAATGCAGCTGTTATAAGTTCTAGTCGGTATTAACCGACCTAAGGTTGGTTATTAAACCAACCTTGGCGTGGGCGCTGTGATATGTATATAACAGTAAATGCAGCTGTAAAAAGTACATTACAGTTAACGCAACTGTAATAATTATGTTACAATAAATGCAGCTGTAATAAGTACATTACAGTTAATGCAGCTGTATTAAGTACATTACAGTTAGTGCAGCTGTCATCATAAATTTAAGAGCAAGGCTCTTGTCGGTGAGTCCGATGCAGACTTCTCCATCTATTCCTATTCAGTGCAAGTTCCTTCACGTCTCTATACGACATGACAGACACTTTTTCTTTAATCTGACTCATGTAACTGATTCTAGGCCTTCCCCTACCTCGCTTTCCTTCAATTTTTCCTTCCATGATATTATTAATGTATCTGTCATGTCGTATGAGATGTCCTATCATCTTCCCTCTCCTATTTTCTATTGTCTCAAGTAATGTTCTACTCTCTCACACCAATTCTAATACTTCTTCATTTGTCACCCTTTCGGTCCAACTAATCCTTTCCATCCTACGCCAACACCACATCTTAAATGCTTCCAACTTATATTATATTAAATGCAGGTGTGATAAGTATATTTTATTTAACTAGCTATTGTTTAACAGCAGGGATGTTAGGGAGCTCCGTAACCGTAACCGAAACTATCGGATATCCGATATAAAAAAATATCCGTATCCGTAACCGAATCCGAAATAAAAGTTTCGGATAATATCGGATAGGGGCGGAACCTAATTGAGGTGATGATGCTGTGCATAATCAACTCATTGTTAAAAAAACATTACTAAATGATTACAATAGAGAGAAGAGGTTGACAGTCAATGAAAATCCACTTTTGTGGTGGAAAATGCATACCAAGTACAACAGCTTAAGTACTTTAGTAAGACAGTATCTCTCTCCGCCTCCTGGTAGTGTACCAAGTGAGCAGCTTTTCAGTGCTGCTGGGTTAATTTACGATCCCTTAAGAAATCGACTTTCTGGGGATAAGGCTGCGAAGTTACTTTTTGTTAAGTATAATTTACCTTTGCTCAGTTTTGATTATTAAAACCATGATTTAGACTAAATGAAAGTTAAGTAAAATAAATAATAAAAGAAACGTTATACATACTTAAATTAGAGTAAATAAAATGTGCAATGTGATTTCCAAATATTCTCTCTTTAATACGAATTTAATAATTAAGTAAGTATAATAATTAATTATAACCTTTTTATTTAAGTAGGTACTTAGATAACAACCAATTGGTTGTTGTATGAGTAATTATTACTTATAGGCAGATTGAAGTGCCTGCCAAATGATAACCTATTTATAAATAAAACCATTTGATTATCTATTTGTACGTTACTTTTGAAATTCCTTAGAAATCCAATATCCGTAACCGAAACTATCCGAAACTATCGGATAATTTGGAATAATTTCTTATCCGTATCCGAAACCGGAACCGATATAAAAAAAATCCACTATCCGTATCCATATCCATATCCGAAATTCCATATCCATAACATCCCTATTTAACAGTCTGAAAACCTACTTGAGCCTAATTAGTAACGAATAAAAAACGAAGGTTCATATTAAGTTAAGAGTTATTAAGTAACACCATTTAAAACTCTAGATCGGTTTATAATTATATTACAATTTTCATAATATAAGATTTTTTGAATTTGTATCATCACCGAACTACACCGAAAATCTATTAAAATACTCGCGGTCGAACCCGCTAGGACGAGCTAGATAGTTATGAAAGTAAAAACTATAATATGTCACTATTGCCAAATTTTGCTTGGAGTTGGAGAGAAATGTAAAGTTGTTCTCGTATATGGGCGGCTTGTACAACTTTTAAATATATTTAGTACCTAACTATGTTTAAGAAACAAATGTGTTCATTCAAAATAGTATTTTAAATTGCCACAAACGATAGTCGTTTGTTTTTTAAATACATTTTGGCGCTAAATCATTTTTTTAAGAATCTTGGTGGAATCCACTATAAAACTGAGAATAACTTTTTATGGGTAAGGTCTCTGTTTGTAGGTCGTGGTAAAAGGCGTAAAATAATAAAATATTCACGTCGATATAAAGTACAAAGTCTAATTCAAAGTCATTTGCTTTCATTTATAAGTACGAGACATTGTCATGTTAAAACATCACATTTTATTTAAAATATTTTGTACTTAACTTAAGTGGAGTCGCGGGATATTGCTAGGCAATTATGAAAAGGAATAAGTTTTCTTTAATAATTATTATATACAACGTAAGATTATAACGGAAAACTAGTAAGGTAAATTTAGTTACTAAAGTAATTTAAAGGTTAATTTAGTTACTAAAATAATCAGGTGATGAAAGTTCGTTGATGTCTTTTGTATGAAACATTAGGGTAATTAGATTATCCTAATACGGAAGGTTAATACGGAGCTAAATTAAGTTAATTTTTACTTGGATTGAAAAATTGTGAAAAATCACGTTATTTTTGTTTGGTAACGCTTTACTTTTATGGGAAGATATCTTAATAATTAATCACTTTTGAAAAGCCGTTACAGTCGACAAAATTAATTAACTATGAATTTAAATACTTTTTCGATCATAAAATGAAACGAACGAAGAATTTTCAAATAAAATTAGATTAAATCACTAAGACTAAATTACCTTATTAGCGTCCGAAAATATTTTGTTATCTGTGTGGGCGGGAAGTTTTCCCGCCTAGTTGCGCGTAGTAAAAGCGCGCGCGTCACCGCGTCACTGTCATTCCCCGCGCGTCAGTCGCGAGCGGCGCGTCGGTGCGACTGAGGACTCGACTCGACTACCGACTACCGAGCGCCGAGTAATAGCTGCGAAACCGCCCTCAGCAAACAAAACCCCACCCGCCATAAAGAGCATTTTAGCACGCGCGCCTCCCCCGCACCGCGCGCGCCCTGATTTAATAGCGAGCGCGGGCACTGATTCACTTAACCGAACGCAACTACCGACTCTCCCTCTCTCCCTCTAACGGTAATCTACTCCGATCCTCCGTCTCGCTCCACCCACTTCTAAAATGGAACATAGGAAAGAGACGGCGTCGCGGACACTTCTTTCTTTCAACTCGATTTGCATGCGAGCGGGGGTTCACTCGGCAAACTTTATGTCCTCGATTTGTAAATTATTTATACGTTTGGAAATACTTTTAACGGCATGCTTGGGCCTCTCTAAAAAGATTGGGTAAAAACAGCGGAATTAAATGAGTGGTGTGGGAGGATTAGCACGCGGGCCGCGACTGCATTAATCACGTTTCAGGCGGCTCCGATTACAGCGGCCTCGGGCTCGCCGGCCGCCGCGCGGAATACCGGCGCACCGGCATCGGCACTCACAAACACTTATACCAGATACAACTTATTTTTATTTCAATAACGATCCTCACTGAGACAGAAATGGAAATATAGGTAGGGAAATTATTAATTTATAGGACAACAAAAAGATAAAGATGGTTAATAATAATAATATAAAACATTTATGAATATTTTTATACGTATTTTTTTACTGAATGTCAATCGCCGAATGAAACAACCGGTGGCCTAAACCAGTTAAAGAATAGATATTACAGCCGCTGCATTGAAGGAACGACTGCAGCAGTTAACCAATTAGATGAAAGCAGTTGACGAAGATGATGTTTAACGACCGAAGTAGATAGAAACTAACCTACCGCATTAGACAAACGAACTCAAACACAAACTCTCCATATCTACAAGCACATAGATAATAGATGAAAGATGACTCTAAGCATACTTTCATACCAAAATAGGTAACTTAATAACAGTTTCTGGCTGAAATAACTGAATTACTAGAGGTACGGAGAGCTACACCTCGCATTCATTCGATTAACCATCAACAGCTAACAACTGTAATACTATATCGTAATTCCCTCGCTCCCTAATCGTTATCATTAACCGATCCAATAAATGGTGATACAATTAACCTCTTCTTTCTAACTATAATGAAATACGTGATATTTTTACGAAGGAACAGGTGAATTTGGTGTCAGTAGAGCTTGTGACTTAGTTGACACTAATAGAGAAGGTTGGAGATTAACTGCACTACTCAGAGTTGTCTATTAGATAGACATTTAACTACATAGTTGATGTCATTTTCCATACATTACATGTCAAAATCACTCATGAAATCTTTACTAAGGAAACATTTGACGTGTCTGAGTACAGAAGTCTTCGATCAACAATACACAACTAGATGTCGGGTCGGCGCAGAAAATACGTCTCGGTGAATAACGCCTCATTTGAAAAGTGAGGCGTTATTCTCACTTATTTTATTCATAAGATTTGCTACTTTATTGCTAGGTGTCATGGTTGTAATTAGGTTGAACTAAGAACTGTTTTAAAACATTTCTTTCAGTTCGGTAGTAAACAAAATAAGCTGTCACACGTCATCCACGCGGACAGTATTTAGCTTTGATTTTGTACGTGACCCGATATCTAGTTGTGTATTGTTGATCGAAGACAGAAGTTAATTGAACAGCTAGTTTACATTGGTAAGGCAACGGTTATGTAGGTATAATAATAGTTAGTATGTAGTGATAGTATTTTACTATTGATCTACCGATGAAATTCTTGTTTTTAAGCGAATCCAAAAACCAAGGGGAGGTTCTCAATTCAGGTAACTCTGTTATCCTATTTATATTATAAACTAGCTGTGCCCCGCGGTTTCACCCACAGCGCACCCGTCCCCGTAGGAAATGCGGGATAAATAGTATCCTATATCCGTCTCCTGGTTCTAAACTACTTCCCCACCAATTTTCAGTCAAATCGGTTCAGCCGTTCTCGAGTTATAAATAGTGTAACTAACACGACTTTCTTTTATATATATAGACTAGCAGCGCCCCGCGGTTTTACCCGCGTTGTGCCCGTTCCCGTAGGAAATCCGGGATAAAATGTAGCCTATAGCCTTCCTCGATAAATAGACTATCTAACAGTGAAAGAATTATTCAAATCGGTTCAGTAGTTTCTGAGATTAGCGCGTTTAAACAAACAAACAAACAAACAAACAAACAAAACAAACTCTTCAGCTTTATAATATTATAGTATAGATGCGATAGATTGTGTGAGGATGGATATTGATATATTGATGTATTGATGAACAGTAATATAGGTTATACATCAGAATAACACATGGGATACATTTTATCCCGTAATTCCCGCAGAAACGTGTACAACGCGGGTAACACCGCGGGGAGCGGCTAGTTTTACGTATGTTTGTTATCTCATAACTCTATTATATAAAAGAATATGCTACCGAATAGGTCCCATGAAAAAAATTGATTTTGATTTCGGTTTTTCATCTAAAAATATATATTTATCACTGATAGAATATTACTACGTAAACAATTGTACTGACATTAACTATAGAATAGACTGTAGAGCTTCTGTAGAGTGGTATTGGCAACCCAATAAACAAATTATGGAACACTACCAAGCATATTTATTTATTTATTTTATTTATTTATTTATTTATTAAGGTACACCAACAGCGATACATGTAAATGTAATTAATGATAACTTATAAAATAACAGTTCTTACATGATCGCCAATTACAGGTATACACAACATTTATACACATACTAGCAGCGCCCCGCGGTTTTACCCGCGTTGTGCCCGTTCCCGTGGGAATTTCGGGATAAAATGTAGCCTATAGCCTTCCTCGATAAATAGACTATCTAACAGTGAAAGAATTATTCAAATCGGTTCAGTAGTTTCTGAGATTAGCGCGTTTAAACAAACAAACAAACAAACAAACAAACAAACAAAACAAACTCTTCAGCTTTATAATATTAGTATAGATGATATGATCTTACCTCGTTACCTAGTATAGCTATCTGAACTGAACTTAATTATACTTACTTATTGCTTTTTCAGTTCTCAAGTCAATTTAATTCTTTTTTGTAACTTTTACAATATAAATGCAACCAATAAAATTCTGCGGCACTGTCTTTGGTATTTTTTTAATAGTTTTCGTAGCAAGTTCGTAGCAGCTGGAAATAAATTAAACGTTTAATTTATAACGCAGGCATTTAATATGTACCTGTAGGTACTATTATAATAAAGTTAAAGAGTTTGATTTTTTAATTTGAACGCGCTCATCTCAGCAACTACCAATCCAAATTGAATATTTTCGTTTTTAATAGATATTCAACTTTTCATCCCGAAATTCTGAAGGGAACGTGTACAACAAGGGTAAAACCGCGGGGCGTAAGTATGATAAAAGTACAGTATAATGATAAAATATACAAATATATTTTTAAGATAAATAAGTAGCAGATAACAACAACGAAAAATAACTGGATTTATACAAAACCCATCCACAAAGTTTTATGTAACAATAAGATGACATTATTATCAAATATTCTCGGACAATCCAAAATAAGCGTCTTATCTAAATACTTTATAAGCAATCGTTTCACCGTCTGATTCTTTAATCAGAGCGCTGATTCAAAATTTACTTGTCTTGTATATTTCTGGACAATGATAAAGTTTGCGAGCGGGCGAGACTGGGCTTGATGGAATGTAGCTCTTATTGTGTGGGGGGTAAGGGTTTGTTTACTGGGTCGGTGAAGGTCTGCGGTGTCAGCGTGACTTTGTGGAGGTGTAAGTGACAATAAAACGGGAGCTTAGCTCGTCGGGGCCGTCTTCAAGTGGAACGGTGGGGCGGAGGCGGCGGGCTCGCGCCGTCCCGCTCGCACCGCCCGCCCGCTCGCCACTCCGGGCTTGTTTGTCCGCCAGCGCCTTCCCCGTTCGCTACATAATTTATTTTGAGCGGGTACACTTAAAAAATTGGTTGAGCCGCGTACGAGTTTAGGCGTCGAAATGGAGTTTGCGGCCCGAGGAGGGGGGATCACCAATGAAAATAATATGGTAAATGATTTCATTTGAATTGCCGTATTCTGAGGGTAATGGCGCATAGAGAGTCCCGGTCCATTGTCCGCGCCGTTTTCATTTACGCGCCGAATTTATTTTGCTGGCTTTTATTGCAGTACTTGACTTTTATCGCCGTTTAGACAGTCCCATACATATTCAATGGCTTTAGCAGCTTCCTGTCTGGTCCGAAACTATGTTGCGTTCGCCGAGTGCGGACTCGCTCTCTTTATTAATGGCACGTGATATGATTTATAACAATATTATAATGTTTGTCTATTGTTGATGTGATTCCTTTTTGGGGTAACACTTATGGTACTTGAATACGTTTAAGCAGCTCGTTTTCATTAGTCGGGTCGGGTATCGGGCTTGGGTTTTAATCGAATGAGAGAGAGCCAATTAGAGAAGATTTTATAAATACTTTGGCGTGCAAGTATTTAAGTACATTTGTCGGATTCCAATTTTGAGTCGGTTATGAAATTACAGATACGTTAGACGTTGACATCCGATTAACATCCGGTCGTAACAGCTGACATTTGCTATAACGATTCACGGCTTATATAATCCCTTTACATGCCCTTTACCTATTTAAATAGGTAATACCTAAAATAAAGCAGTACCTAGGTACACCAAAAGCAGATTTTTAGACGACTGGAAAAAAGATTAATTTTTTTTTCATAGGTTCTACTTATGTAGAGTAAGGAAATCAATCAATCAATCAATGTTTATCGTATCAAATTCACCTTCATATACATTTTTTTCTCATTCAAAGAGAGGCGGCGTGTTCATAAAGAAGGTACTCCGTTCTGGCGAGTTAAGCGAAATTAGTAGGTAACGATCCTTCTTCATGAACATCCTTACCTGCATAGGTATTGTTTGATTTGAAGAGTGCCTACCCTGACCTACCTAAGACCTGCATGAGTGGGTAATGTTTTATTGTATTTATTTTAAAGGTACAAGTTGAGCGTGCACCGCTGCCTTCTGCTGCCCGCCGGGGCTTGCGGTCTGAGGTGCCACGCGACGCCATACGCATCGCCCGTCGCCCAGTGTCTCTCTGAACAAACCCTAACTTAAAGTAGATACCATACTTTTTAAACTCTAGATTTGCAGTCATTATACAAAATGAAATGGGTCTATCGCGACTATCGTAGACTATCTATCGTAGATATCTATCGCGATACAAACCCGTTTCATTTAGTTTAAATTCGATGTGTGACTTACTACCGCACTCAGGGTCATCCATTAAATCCATACTTGACTAATTGACGTATTTTTCATACAGAACATGTCAAAATCACTCATTAAATCTCTCATAAAAAAACCGTAGTTTCTCGATTTAAAATATCAAAATGGCGATTCAATAAAAATCCCACTGATACCACTACAAAGAATTCCCAAATCGTTGAGTTCAACCGCAATCGTAAAACATTAAAATAACATGAATGATTGTGTAATAGCTTTATATAGTCTGCGGGGTCAAGAGTTGATAAAAAACGAGGGATGTCCCACCCCTCGGCTTGATTTATGGAAGAAAGCTTTTAAACCCTTGCGCCCATTGTTGGGATGTCACTTATAAGATAAATCATTAATGTTCGTGCTTTCTTAAACTTTCTTAAAGATGGATTTATGTATTATTTTTATAATATGTATCTAACTATAGATGATTACTTTTGTCTGTAGGTACTTGACTAAGTAAATAAAGTGTCTTCTTTTTATTATTTGTACTTTCATTTTATTTTGGACTAGGTAAGTAAATTCTAGTAACCTAAGCTGCATGCTTAACGTGTTTGAAAATAAGCGTTGGCCTGTGACATTTTAAAATAGCAAGTTCCGGGCTAATTTGTTCAATGCAGTAAATGTTCGAGTAGGTTGGCTAATCCAGGTGTCAGAGTTTCTTTATGTAAAACTAGCAGCGCCCCGCGGTTTTACCCGCGTTGTGCCCGTTCCCGTGGGAATTTCGGGAATTTTTTTACATAAAAACCTTCCTCTTGAATCACTCTACCTATTACAAAAAACCGCATCAAAATCCGTTGCGTAATTTTAAAGATTTAAGCATACAGACAGACAAACAGACAGACACGAAAAAGAGGTGACTTTATTTTATACTATGTAGTGATGATGACGCGTAAAATGCCTCCGACATGGTCTAACGATTGGAACAACCCGGACTTTACGTGCCATCCGAACCACGGACGCGCTCACATAGAAATGCCATATTGTACCTACTGGAATTATGTTAAGCCGAAATCACTTTCTCTTAAATAATTCTCGACTCAGTTATCAGCGTCTGGATCTCTGATAGAGTATAGCCTAGTTAACGAAGACAATAACCCTTGCTTAATTATCCAAGGAGCTGAAAATTAACATGAATGTAGGGGATACTACTTTAATGATCACCTTCGATCCCATGTCGGCTGAAAAAAATTGCTCCCGTGGGAATTTGGGGATAAAGATAGCCTAAGTTGCTTCAGTTATCTGCCAGTGAAAGAACTGTCATAACAGTGTCAGAACAGCAGTATTTGATATGTGTCCTATTAGTTGCCATGCCAAAGCTAAGATTTGTTCCAAGATCAGGATCCACCGTGAAGTAGATACAAGTGTTTACTTACCAAACTAGCACAATAAACAAGTATAATATAAAGATAAAGTCGGTAAAAAATATGTACCTAGGTAAAAAAGTATTAGCCTGTACTGTCCCAATGCTGGGCAAAGCTGTGGCAAAGGCCACTACCTAGGTACCTCTACTAGATAAAAGATCAGCAAATATTTTTACGCTGTGTTTGTAGGATTCTGTTTTCCAAAATCACGTCAAAACGTTTTTTGACATATTTCTTTTTTAGGCTCAATTAATTAAATTAAAATTCTTTGAATTAATTACATGAAATACGAGCTGTACTAATTACAACTCAATGAATGAAAGTTTCTTCCAAAATATTATAATGGCAGTAGTTAAACAGCTACAGCTAAATCCATCTAGTGGATGACTAGGAAAACGACAACTCTTAGTTCATTGTTAATTTGATAGATGGCAGTTGCTTCTTGAAGCAAGCAACCATTGAAGTAGGAACTGAAATACTACAGACTAAAAAAACTTGTTGCAAATCCATTGCCAACTGCTGCATTGCAAATTTGTTGTGATCAAGGTTTCTATAACTATTTATTTTAAAAAAAATCATAAAATAAAATTTATTGCCACAAAAAATAGGAACAATACATACATTCACGTTTTACTTATAGCTAAAAAATAGTTTATTATTGTAATATTTTTTAAACGAGTCCCAATTTCACTAAATTTGGCACAGACTCATATTTTGTTTTACAATGACATGCGCGAATTTCTTTAATTTCTTATTATTTATAGTCTATGGATTTACACACCTGCCACCTAGCGAATTTTATTAGTACTTATTTGTAAGAAAGTAGCTTTGTCGGTAAACATGAACGCTATTGTCGGTAAAGCAGACAAAAATTTAATTTTTGTATCGGGTTTTTTATTTATTTCTAAATAGCGATAACTATTTTTTTGCCAAATAAAAATCTCTTATTTAATTTTCTTTCCTGATAATAATATTAGAGTGGTCTAAGCTTAATCAAACACATTTATTTATATAAATTTGTATTTGCCGCCAAATTGCAGCGGCATTTCAGCCATTTTGTGAACCCCGCTACAGGAAGTGAGTGTTGTAGGTGCTACGCAGGCGCAAATTGACCTTTCGGTTGAAACTTGAAGATCCCGTCGGTCACATGTGAGTGTCGATAAATATCTTAGTTTTATCGTGAAATCTTTTTATTTAGTTATAAATCTCATTTTCGTAAGTATTTTCTGTGGTGCATATAATTTGGTGTTAGTTGCGGCGTTCCGGCTCTGTGAATATTGTGTAAATATTGAAAATATTATGTACCGCGGCGCCGGCACGTTTGTCAAATTGCAAATTTTTGGATAACTTCAATTCGGAAACAGTAATAAGTTCGCGAAGCGCAATAACTATTTATTTGTGTTTCTTTTTGTTGTGTGGGTTGTTGAAAGGTTTGTGTTTTTTATTTTTGCGTTATTATCGTCAATTTGAAGACCTGCCCAAGATGTCTCTGTAGTGGGAGCCACATGTTCAGTGCTCACACCACTCAATCTGTGATAAATCTGCTTCATTGTTGGCTTTGGTACATTCCACTTAGATGCATTTTCTATTTCCATTATAATTCTGTAAAGCTAAATTTGCCTAAAGATCTTGTGTGACTGTTGATAAGTTCTCAATATTGACTATCTACTCCCACAAAGGATGTCTGGCATGCATTGTAGGTGGGGTTAGGTGGTGAAAATTTTCTTTTCATCCTACTGTACTTAATTTTCCATTCAATTATTGCCATAAATCAATATCTGAGTATGATTTGTGGCACAAAAATGTGTATGACTTGACAATTTTGTGAGTGACACATGGATACTCTTGGCAAATATGTAAGCAAGTTGATCTTGTTTTCTAGCAGGTCTTTCACTGATCTAATCCCATTTAGTTTCTGAGCAGTGTAGTTCCTCAACAATTTGAAGACATCATCAATAATGTCCTTTCCCTTTCATTTTCGATAACCCACCCAGATGGTATACTAACTTACCTATAAGTAGTTACTCTCACAATCAATTCTTGATATTCTGGTTTTGTGAATAATTAGTTTTTTAGGTTATCTTTAGAGAAAAAGTTAAAATATCTGAAACGCAAATTTAAAATGATTTGAGTCCCATATGCTACCACAAAGATCAAGTTGAAAAGAATTTTCAATTTCTATTGGTCCATCACCCCATTTACCTACCTATATCTGTTTTTAGAGACATAAAGAGATAATATTGGCAAGTGGTACTTCAACAGTAGTAACTGTGATTCTTAAGAACATAAGTAACTAACTACATACACAATATACATGAAAAATTAAATTATGGTCACATCACCTGACACTGAAATTTTCATACCCTCAAAGGTCATTGACATGAGGTCAACAAACTGTTCTAATATTTTAAATCATCAATTCATTAGAATACAGTTAGAATAAAGGTTCTGTTGGTTAGATGATTCATGTCATCCATTTGTCCAATTTTCAAGTTTATTCAAAAATTAAATAGGGAATTAGTAAAGATCCCAATGGATCAAAATGCCCCCATTTGGGCCTTAAGGACTATTGATAATAAAAAATGATCTATTTTTTATTCAGATTCAATCGAAAGCTACTTTCACATTTCCTTATGGTATTTGCTCAAAGTAATTATGAATAGATTACTTTACTACCAAATGCGAGCCCATAGAGTCGCGATTGCAGTTATCATATTGTTATCGTGCTGAGGGTACTCGAACATAATAACCCAATCCCGACTATGCGTCTCGATCTACAACTGTGTTTCGGGATCACCGTCCAGGGATACAAATACTTAAAAGAAAATCATGGATTCTTGTATTTACTCGTGAAGTACTGAAAATTGTTTATATGTTTGAATTCTTTGTTGTTTTATAGCTCTTTGTTAGGTTTAGGATGCTTTTATTTTGATTTTGTAGCACAAAGGATTTTATTGCCACAAATTGTCAACCTTGGTGACCCAGTAAGAGGTGATGCAGTGTTTATTTAATAACAATAGGTGCCGTCAGGTCTGTTGATACAGTCTGTTGAGAACCTGTCTTTATACTCTATGTATTTTGGTTCGAGGGGATCAATAGGTTTTTGGTTTAAATTATAAAATACCTATTTATTTTTAACCTCCGTCTCAAAAAGGTGTTAAAAGTCTAAGGTGTGGTCTCGATTGTATTGTAATTACAAAATAAGTAAACTGGTTTTAATTTTTATGTTTGTTCGAATAGTCAGAAATATTTTCAGTTCAGTTGATAGGAGTTTCATAAGGTTTACTATTAAACAGATTTCAGTATGTTTTCTTTACTGATGAATACAATACACCTAACTAAAGATGAAGTAATTAATTAAATAACATTTTTCTCAACAGATCACTTCAGACCGTAGATTAATTCAGCACACAAAATGGGCGATATTGAAGACACCCACTTCGAGACCGGAGACTCCGGGGCCTCCGCCACCTTCCCCATGCAATGTTCGGCCCTCCGCAAGAACGGTTTCGTCATGCTCAAGGGTCGCCCTTGCAAAATTGTGGAGATGTCCACTTCAAAAACCGGCAAGCACGGACACGCCAAGGTTCACTTGGTCGGAATTGACATTTTCAATGGAAAGAAGTGAGTGCTTCATGATTTATTTATTATTTTCATTTTGTTCCACAGCTGTAAGAAGGCTACTCTGGTCTTTGTCTCAAAATCTCATGTTATTATGACCTATACAATTTGGGCGAGGATTTTCTCTGTAGTACTCAAAACATTTTGGAAATGGGGATATTGGGGTGGGTAATAGTTATCTCATAGGGATGACAGGAGAGCCTGAGTCCACTCTAACTAGACACTGTTAAATATTTAATAAATAAAATTGACATCTGAAATACGACAAACATTGACATCTTTGCCTTACCAGTTTACTATACCAATTATATTATAATTAATTACTAATGCAGATATTCATTTTAATAAACCTTAATCTTGGATTTTGTAGATTACACTGATACGTTAGTTATTTAATAAATAATATGTTATCTATTTAATCATTTTAATGAGTACACAAACATATTTTTATATTGTTTGGTTATCTTATCTTGCCATGCTAATGCGAGCCCATAGAGTCGCGATTGCAGTTATCATATTGTCATCGTGCTGAGGGTACTCGAACATAATAACCCAATCCCGACTATGCGTCTCGATCTACAACTGTGTTTCGGGATCACCGTCCAGGGATACAATAAAACTTCAGAATTAGTATACATGGTACAGTAATTATAGCACAAAATATACCTGGGTAATTTTCACGAAATCCCGAAATTCGGCTATCTTAAAATTACAAAAATTTAGAAATAATTTGATAATTATTTTATGTGAACTTGAAAGTACTAATATTATTAGAATTAAATTATGTAGTGGTCCCAAAAATTATCGCGTTTTGTGAAAGTTCTGAGGACATAAAAAAAAATCAAAGTGAGGGAATGACAATTAAGGTGAGGGAATGATTATTGCAGACAAATCATGAAGCTTTTTAAATGAAATTAGTTTTATAAATTTTTATTATAGTGTTTCTCCTCGGAGTCACGGGACAAGCCCGGTCTTTTTGAGAGGCATGCGAGGGGATACAGATCCAACTCGTAGAGGCCCTTTGGAGATGTTTAATGTAATGAATTACAACTGCAGGGACACACTCCCGACCACATCAGTACAACATGTCCGGGAATGTGTACCTGCAGAAGTACGGACTATTATAAGTAAAAATGAAAGAAAAAGACTGGGTAATGGAAATGAAGGTTGGATGGACTGGAAATGGGATATTGCAAAGAGGTCGGCACCTGCCATAACAAGGGGTAAACAAGTTATCGGCGGCAGGCCGTGGCTCGCCGCCCGCTGGATGGGCCCCCCGAAACAGCCGACGTAGAGATGGCGAGGGGGCAACATCGGTGCGTGCGACTCGGGGGTGTAGAGAGGTGTGCTGCGCTTTCTCTTACGTTACTCGCGGCGTTATGCCCTTTAACACTTCCACCCCCGGATTACACAGTCGAAATCGACTGTGCCTCTAACGACCCCCCTCTGGCCGGCCGGTGAAGGCAAGCCAGAGCCGAGAGTCCTACGGGCCCCCTTGGGGTCCACTCCGACCGGGGAAGGCTCGCCGGAGACGAGGGCCCTGACCGACCCTCTGGGGCACTCGGGAATCGCCCGTGGTGTCGCTACTCACCAACAGCTCGCCACAAGCTGCCCTTATTATTACATTATTATTATCAACTATATTTTTTTATGAGGGAATGATGGTGAGGGAATGACGAAATAAAGAATAACCGTTAAAGACTCGTGACATAACCTTACTTTTAAAACGATTTTTCTGCATAAGGAAATTACTCCCAAACGCCATCTTATCTGTGCAACTTACAATCAATTAAAGTTACTTACCTTATGTTTTTTTAGAATGTGATGAAATGACGATCAAAAATTTAATTAAACCATATAATTAATAAAATCTTTTTGCAGCGCACACCCGAGCACAATCACAGAAAATATGCTATTTTGATAAATTCACATTAGTGCTAACTTTCAAAAACTAATGGTAGCGTTCGTATTTTATTTAAAATGCGCTCATGATTCAACTGCCAGTAATAGTGTGAGGGAATGATTTATTTTTGTGAGACACATATATAAATATTCAAAATTCCAACGCGTTTTCCTTTACAGCGCTAATTTCGGTTTTTTCCCATTCATTTACAATATTTTTAAATAATCCAACTTACTTGAATATGATTAGAATGATTTTTGTACTTTTTTGGTAAATAAAAGTAAATAAAATTGGTACGTGGGACACAGTGAGGGAATGATTTTAGGAACATTAAGCTTATGCATTTTTATTTATTTATTTATACGGCTCTAAAATCTTATGTGAAACTTTTAGATATAATTATGTAGATTGAATAGAAATATTAGTAACATCCATTTCTTTGTTGGATTTTTGTATAAACTCCAAGGACAGGAATTTCGGAATTTCGTGAGAATTACCCACCTACATAATGTTTTACTTTTGTCTCGAAATTCTTACTAACATTGAACACTAGATTTAATTAATTAGTAAATGTTAAATTTAATGTCTCACCCACTGCTGGGCAAAGGCCTCTCATCTCACTGAAAATGGATAATTACCATGCTTGCTTAATTAATTAGTATAAAATTTAAATATGTCAACCCCTAACATCCCCTATAAAATATTGTAGCAACGCGAAATCACAGAATATTCTGAAAATGTATATTGAAATACCTGAATACGTTTTCCATCTGTTGCCTTTGAAATTGAACGCTTATGGCACGTCGCAGATTCTAGTAAATTGTTGAATATTACGTTGAGCGTATAAAGCTAGCTCCTATCTAGGTCACAATATTCAAACTACCCTGCACTGTAATAGGAGACTGCTACGGTTTATTCATAGGTATTGATTGGTTTTTCGCCTTCTCTGTAAATAATATAATATCTTGGCGTGGGCACAGTTTAACGTCATCAAATATGTATAATAAATAAGGTACCTACTCGTATCGTAAATAGAATCATGTTATCGTTACTGCCTATATAATTAGGTTTGAAACAATTTACTCCTTATTATCTTTTCTTTATACTTTCTAATATAAGATCGTAAAGGTATTTGAAGTAGATCATTTGTATCTACACAATCAGTGAATATATTGCAGTTTGTGACTGCATTGATTGTCAACGAGTTTAGAACAATTTTACTATGTTTATTGTATTTTCGTTCGCCAGATACGAAGATATTTGCCCATCCACCCACAACATGGACGTGCCCCACGTGAAGCGCGAGGACTACCAACTGACCGACATTGACGACGGCTACCTGACCCTGATGGCTGACAACGGAGACCTCCGCGAGGACCTCAAGATCCCAGACGGAGAGCTCGGCACCCAACTCCGCTCCGACTACGAAAGCGGCAAGGAGCTGTTGGTCAGTATATTAAAATTTAACTAGTTGTCCCGCGCAGTGGTTCCACCCGGGACCCAATAGATGTCGCTAGTGTGAATCTAAACCATCCAGGGTGCCACCCAAACGCATACAAAAAAAAACATTAAAATCAGACACTTACAGTAGAATTATATATAAAGACTAGCTGCGCCCCGCGGTTTCACTCGCGTTGTACCCGTTCCCGCGGGAATTTCGGGATGAAAAATAGATGTTGGCCGATTCTCAGACCTACTCAATATGCTCACAAAATTTCATGAGAATCGGTCGAGCCGTTTCGGAGGAGTACGCGAACGAACACTGTGACACGAGAATTTTATATATAAGATTAAACGAAGCTTTAACATGTAACATTCACTAGTGAAGATGGGTTTTTTAATCCTTGCTGGATAACAATTAACAATACAGGCAATACAATTAAAACAACTCTTATATCAATTACAGTGAATAAAGCTACCTACCTAACTTCTTAATACAATGAGTTCACTATATTAGCTAGCCTGCTGTTAACAGGAAATGAAATTATCCGATATGGAAAGTTTCTTCCAAACCTGCATCAATGTTCACCAAGCTTATAAAATTAAATGAAGTTTTGATGGTTGTTGGGTAGCTCAACAATTAATAACAATAAGTTTAAGTTCTTAATAACAAGAGTAGATAAATTAATCTAATCATCTAAATGGCTTACATAATAAAAGTTCACGGTACAATTGACATATCATGGGCGTAAACAACAAATAAAAATTTTAATCAGTCTATTAAGATGTTTTAAGAAATAATTTTCTCAATAAATGTTATTTGAGAACACCATTATCATTCTAATCCACATCTGATAAGCTCAAGAATAAAAAGGGTAAAAACCTGTCTACCCTCTGTTCACTAATCTCTATCCTGCCTGAGCTATTTTAGGCCACACACAAATAATGTTTTTTTCATTTAGTAACCAAGGAGACTAAATTAATAATCAAATTACTGATACACAGAGGTCAGATCAACTTACCTATTAATTAGTGACCAAAAATCGGTTGACATTGTTTTATCGGAAAAGTAAACGTACGCGATTTAGAAGAAATTGATATGCATTACATGTGACACGTGATACTTTCTATATCATTATCTAGGTTGAACTAACTATAACCTCAATGAGTGATAATGATAAGCTTTTTGGCTGGTGTGGGGTGAACATAATTACAAATATAATAGTGAAGAAAATAAGGCATAGTGAGCAGGCAATAGCTAATCTCAATACATCTAATGCCGAGTATAGAGTCTCTGATAACACCACAAAATGGTTTATTGGTGCTAAATTTACTCGAATAGTATAACTTTCTGCCCTCAACCTGAACTAGTGATTATCGCCAGTTATATGGACACATGGGTTTTGATGACAATTTTATAGAACCACAAATCATATTGTAATTGTACATTGAATTTTTTGGAAATTATTTTGGTTATCTCAAGTGAAGTAATATGGATTTGTTATTTAAACAGCAAACAAAAACAACATAGGCATATTTTGCATTACATTATCAATACATGAATATTTATTACCAATCAGAATATTTATTAGTAACGATTACGTCATACATGACTACATGACGCACCCTACGTTTATTCATTTTCTTACACAAAGCTATACTGACAGGTCTTTGACTTTATCAATTGTGTCTGATAACCTGGTGTAGGCGAGCACAAAGTCAAGATTATATTATGTATGAATTATTTTATAGCGAACTTGTTCTAATGTTTTGTTTTTTGTTTGTTTACAGTGCACTGTACTGAAATCTTGCGGCGAGGAGTGCGTAATCGCGGTTAAGGCAAACACAGCTCTGGACAAATAAACCAACACAGCATTTATAGGGTTATAACATCGTATAATTTTTTTTACAATCAAACACTCTTACATAAATGTAAAACATAATATTATGTACTATAATTTAACGTAATATATTGTTGCCGCGATGCTCGACCACCGTAATCCACTTGCTCTACATACTTCGGCGATATCGTATAGATTTCGTATATTTTTAAGATTGCTGTGTTTTTGTATTAAGGATATGGATCTAGGAACTTAGTGATGGCTCTGGTGGATTAATCAGTGTTTCTAGTCTCTGTGCCGACAATTGGTCACTGTCGCTGTCGCAGGATGTACCCCAATTCATTCGTGATCCAGCTGTCGGCACAGAGATTGCTTAGCCCATCGGCGTCTTCTACGAGTATACGATTATCGCTGAACCTGGGGATATTGACAGCACTATTGACACACAATATGATATTGATTTAATTAATTTATTTATACTATGTAATACGGGCTGGGTGGATGCGAGCGCGGCGGGCGTCGCGGCGACCGGCCGGAACTTCATGTTTGTTTTTTGTTTTGTTTGTTCTCTTTTCGCTTCAACATCTAAACTGCGTTTAGTTTGCGTCGGGCGACGCAATTTTGTTAACATCATTGATGAAATTTTTCGTGAATTTAATATTTTATAGTGGTTTATATTTTAACTGGCGAAAGGACGGACACAAACTTGAAGTTATTACCATTACTTTAATGCTAAATTAATTAAAACACAAGAAAAAATCGCGATAAAATTCAAAAAAAATTGAAATAAAGAAAAATTCTTGAATGTGGTGTGTGATTGATTAGTCCTCACAGGGCGTCGGCCTGGGTGCGGGCGGTTCCCTCATGTGTAACACTTGCCATGTGTTCAAATCACCCCGCGCGGCCCGCGACCGCGACCCGCGGCCGGACTCGCAGCGCGGCCTCCTCTGCATTCCGGCTTGCTCCAATCGTTGTCTCGTATTATTAACTCGTGCTAAATCTATGAAGACTGACTGGACGCCTCCGCCACTAGCAGGCGGGGGCGGACATTGCATTTGATAGAAGATCATAGTTTTGATTATATTTTAGCTGATGTTCGGCCTTGCTCTCTTTATTTGCTCATTTGAACATATGCGATGTTACACATAGTCGAGTGGCTTACTATTTGCCTGATTCCATGTCTTAAGTGTAGTTTGCGTCTGGGCCACTCTCGCAAGTGTTGCCTGCAAGAGGTAGGGTACCATCCACTTTGCTAGTGGACTTATCAATTTTTTAAACATCAGATTGTCAAAGACGATATGATTATACGAAATTAATGTAAGAATGTAAGGTAAGGCCCCTATAGGAGAGATATTTTTTTAATGCATTCAAAATTCTTAAACATCGCAGGTTGTAGATTAACTTAGGCTGTTTTTTATATACATACAGGTTACAATTTTATGTTCTCTTAAAGTGTACATTTTTTTCGAAATTGCATAATCGTTATTTTGTTGGTAAAGTTTTTTATACTTAGCAGCTTGTAATCAGGTTTTTATTTTATAATAATAAAAAAAAACCTAAGTTATATTATGTAAAGACATCGGGAGGTGTAAAATAAAATACTTTAGTAAATAATACTTTTATTCTGTCTGTGTAGACAATATTGTCTTACCCCAACTGAACCTTGACTTATCGATGTAATGTTTCATGTGTCTAATTGTTTGATAAGAAATAGATATAGTGCAGTTCATTATTTCAAACGAAATGTATTCGTAATCGTTTAGAATATTCGGTGCACTCGTATAAGTTATATATATTTAGGAATTGATTCTCTTGCACACACTATGTTGCTTATTTTAGAACCATAGTCATTACTTACTGTGAGACCTTGATGTAACTTACTGCATACTTAATATTTTCAACGATACTCAATTGCCAATATAAATGTGTAGCTTGGAAATGGTGAAGACAGAATGTGATTAAATACGAAGGCCTTATAGCCTTGTAGCTAAGGGGTGGTTAACATTGTAAGGAACCTAAATTGTGCGTATTTTAGTTTAGGTAACTTGAAATTATTTTTTATAATGGATCGTAGGGTCAGGACTATAATAGCTGTGACGGGTAGAGCTAATGGTTTGTATATACGTAGGGAAGACCAGGATACGATCGAGAGCTCTGCAACGACCGACTGCACGCGGTTGAGACCTCAACTGACGTTTCAATAACGACAACCGGTTTCAATCTGCCGAATGTTCGTCGTTGCACCTCTATCAAAACTTCATAATTCTCATTGGTAATGCGGCAAGCAACTTGTCATGTATGTTATTGTGCAAACACTACCGAATTTAATAGCAATGGCCAATGTAAATGCAGTAAAAGTATTTAAACAGTCTGTCGAATTAAATCTGTACAAAACGAAATATCGTGAGTTGTGATTCATCGCCCCTTTTAGTTTTACTTTTCGTTTTGTAGTTCGTTTTTGGTTATACCCCCTTTTATTTATTAGAAAGTAAAATAAAACAAATAGGTATTTTATATTGCATAACTTAATTTATATTTCTAATATAAAACAAGATTTTTGTAAAAATTACAAAACGAATCGAAAGCATATTATGAAAAGTATGCTTTTCATACATACCACATCAACACTAACTAGATATGATAGTTTTTTATAATCGGAACGTTGGATAATACGTGTATCTATCACATACAAACTGCAGTGACAAACTAATTTTGATTTTGAGAAGAATTAGGACCAAACTGAACTCGTCATTTATTGTAACCAGCAAATTAAGGTAAGATGTTATCAGATTTTATTTATTTATTTAATTAAATATCTACTGAAGGCACATGGTGGTCAACACTTACATTTTGAGTCTAAAGTTGAAATAAATAGTTTTACATACTTACATTGTTTAATTAACTTCTTTGCTATACATTAGGTAGTACACTACTTCTGGACTTCGTGCCCAGACGCCAGGAGAATCATTTTTCCCTATACATTCTTATACCTAAATTGATGATTATCACATAATGATTAAAATAGTATGTCCCTATTTTTTCATTGGTAACATACAAAACTTACATGTAAAATAATAAAATTACAGACTAGTAATCTCTTTATGATATAATAAAAAAATATGTTGTGCACAAAATATTATGAGAAATTGTAGCATGTTTTTTATAAAATTAGCTTAGTAACATACTTCCCCTACTTTTAATGTTCGTTAATAATAATATTGTTAATTTTTCAACATCTCTTTCACGTGCAATAGGCATTGAAGGAACGGAAGTTGCAATTTTATTAAACTTGACTATTACCAAAGTGTGAAGAGGGGGTCTTATTACCCAACTGTGGTGAAAGGAAGGTAATGTCGTTAACTTGGCGGAAAAATAGTGTTGTTTCAGTTTTGCTTCAGTTCGAATAGTAAAATAACGATCCTCAATGCAGTTACCTATGCGAATGGGACTTCACAAAATTATCTTATTGCACACACTAATGAAAAAAATGAAAGAAAACACGAATTAAATACAGAGCTTTCCGTTGTGGGAAAAAACCCGCTACACTTACGTTCCAAAATATAAAATTCTTATATCTAATATGTTTTAAGATTCCTTGTAAAATATCTTAATGTACGTAAGCCCAATATACAGAAAATAAACCATGAGAACTTCGATCAATAATAGACAACTAGATTTCGGGTCGGCGCAAATCATACGTCCAGGTACTTAGCGCCTCTATTGAAAAGTGAGCCACTCTTAGATTTAGTTCCCTCGAACCACAGCCAATGTAAACACGTGTCACAATGCCGCAATGTTTATTTAAAAGTTGCAAAAATAATGGCCGGAAAAACAATTTAACGGCCGGAGTGTCTTACTTTCGGTAAGTACATGTAGAATAAGTAATATTTTAAGCTAACTAATAAATAATATCAAATTTTAAAAAAAAATATTGTTTTGAAGTCACCGATACAAATGTTTGGCCAACGTTGGCGCAAAATTTTGTGAAACAGAACAGCAAATCCATGGAGTAGATTTGTAGTAATCATTTATTATATATAATTAATTTATAATATAATTTTTATTTATTTATTAATTGCACTGAACTGTACTTTTATTATTAAGATTATAATCATGAATATAAAGATGTGGAATTTAAGTATATTTTTATTTTTGACATCCAGCGATAGACACCTTGGCCAAAAACATACACAAACACAACAGAACACTAGCAAAAAAACAAGTATGTATACTATCAAACATAGATAGCCCAAAACATAAATAATTTTAAGTAAACTTTTACGTGCATATTACAAATTATATAAGTGTTCAAAACACGACTCCATTCCATCTGTAGTTCTTCAAAAAGAACGAACTGTTTTAAAACTTTTTTGTCAGGTTGGTAGTAAACAAAATTAGCTGTCAAACCGGACAGTTTTTAGCTTTGATTTTGTACGTGACCCGACATCTAGTTGTCTATTATTGATCGAAGCATGAGAAACCATGAGTAATATGTCAATTAGTAAAAAAATGCGATAAAATAATTAAACATGGGCAGTAAAGCTAGTTATGACCATAATTGAAACAAAAGCATTATACAGTTTGATGTATGTACATACACATAATGGAGGAAATTGTCAGTCGACAATGCATAATTATACGATATGTGAAACCACATTAAAAAAAAAAACCTGTCGATCGCTGACGTCAAAGATCTTAGAGTACAATATTTATGGTAGGTATTTGTTGCGCATGCTGATCAATGCTAGCTCGTATCCTAGGGTATCTAGGTATGCTAGCTTGTATCCTAACAATTGACACTCAACATAAAATGTCCAAATGTTCGTGATTATTGCATCTCCTCAGTGCTGGCGTTAGAGTTCAGTTCGAATCCAACTTAGTGAAATCTATAGTTGAATATAAATTATATAAAGTCTGCGTCTTCAAATTAGATGGACATTATTATAGCTAACTTTCGTTCTCAGAATCTGAGGAATCAGAAATTTCTATCACTAAAAATGGATCTTCAATATAAGAAATAGATGCTGTAAAATCATCTCCTAATTCTTCGAGTAATTTTATTATAACTTCAGTTCTCTCCGGAGGTTCTTTCTTAATATTATCTGTATTTATATCCATTACGTTATCAGAACTTGAAACACCTTCTTGCACATTATCTCTCGATACATTTTCGTCATTATTCAACTTAGCTAGACTAATAGGGTTTTCTATAACAATCATAAGGCTATTCAAATCGTCTTTAATTATTTCAGTTTCTAAAGGTTCTTCAAGTAATAGTGGTTGGGTATCACTACTATTATCTTCAACCATTTCTGGTTGTTTATCATCAGCATTCATATTTTCTTGTGTTTCTATTACTTTATCAATTTCACTTGATACTTTATTAACCAATTCCGTCTCGGCTCCATTCGATTCAAAAGAAACTTCAACAGTTTGCAAACGTAGGCATTGGTTACTGTCGATATTTTTAAATAAGGTCCAACCATTGTTACTATTTGGATTTAAGTTATTAGCAACAATCATTTCAGCTGTCGATAAAGCAGAATTGTTAACGGAAATAGCGGTAATAGGGAGGGTTTGACTTTGAATATAATTTACTGGATGTCCTATAATAGCTGTAGGTGTGCCTAAACTAGGTAGGGATACATAAGGGATTATGTTAGAAAGCATACTAGTAGTTACATTGGCACTTTTAGGTACAGTTGGGGCCATATTAGTAAGTACACTATTTGCGATATTCTGAGCAATATCAAAAGTTGTATCTGGGTTATTACCATCGTTTTCAATAAAGCTGTCATTGCTAGCATCACTTTCCATGTCAATCTCGTAGTCATTACTCCGAGAGAAGCGTCTTTCTTCCATTTTTACGAATCTGCGAATAGAAATTGGATCAACTTTAGTTCCGTGTACAATCGCCCGCGGCGGCGAAGAGTTTACCAAGGTCTTCTTCTTCATCGAGTGGATGGTCAACCTGACCAATCCTGGTGTCAGAGTTTTTGAGCCGCCAAAGGCCTCTGACATGGCTCATGTAACGAATACTATCCGTAGAAATTAACCGGGACCGACGGCTTAACGTGCCCTCCGAAGCACGGAACCATCTTACTTTTCGGGCAATCAGGTGATTCAGCCTGCAATGCTCTAACCAAACTGAGGACAGTCTCACAAAGTGATTTTTGTGAGATATCCCCACCGGGAATCGAACCCGTAACCTCCGGATCGTGAGCCGGATCCGAGCGCTCAAACCACAAGACCACGGAGGCTGTTACCAAAGTTAAGTTGTCAAAGTGTATTGATTTAGAGTTAATTGTTATCCCTTGTCCTGCATAAGCGAGATAATTGTTTACCTTGCTTACGTATCCTGCCTACATTGGGTAAGTGGGTCTTAGAGGGCAACAATTGTTCCCTACTCACAGTACTGTATCTTCAGTGAGATGAGAGGCCTTTGCCCAGCAGTGGGAAATTCAAACAACATACTTATTAAAAACTTCGTCTTCATTTTTCTTGGCTATCCTCCTGTTGGCGACTAGTTTTGCTTCTAACTCAGGGTCTATGTCCGCCGGGTCCAGAATCTCTTCTTTACAAATGTGCAACAAGTCCCGCCATTCGCGCTTCTGCCGGCGTTTCTGTATTTTTTGTCCGTAGTGCTTTTGGAGTTTTCGTGCTGGAAGTAAAGAAGTACAGGTTGTTAATTATCGTGAACCAACTCGCTTGACATAGGTTTTCCCGCATTGTACTTTTTTTGAGAATATCGAGACAAGATTTTATCATCTCTCTTTGTATCAAAATCAGTTTAACTGAAATAACAATATTAAACATACTTTGAATAATGGATGGTCGTGTAATAAAACAAATAAATGCTCTTAATATTAGTAAAATTTCAATAGCTTATAGGACGGAAAATTGACGACATTGGTTCACATTTTGGGACATGTAAGAAAAAAATAAGTATACATTTCATATGATTGATGTGTACCGAACACAGCACAGCTAAGCTCTGGTAGAAAGCCACCCTAGTTCACACCCACCTTCATCACCAATTTGTTTCGGAGACCAGCCCATATTGTACATAACATTTGCCTGCGACACACATTTGGAGACTTCTTCCAAGTCTGGGAAGGGCGGGTTGCCTTGCTCATCAATATTATTATTGATATACTGCTCTAGCAACCGGACGGGACCTTCAAGATGCCCCATGTTTACCTTGAGACGCACTTCGTGGCGTTTCACGTAATTGGTACCGGTAAGTTCGCATAGCTGTTTGTATATTTTTATTATTCTAGTCTTTATCCTGAAAGTAGTTATGTTAGTTACTAAAAGGTAAAGTTGGTGGGTGAAGTTCTAATGAAATAATGATTTAAAAATTCAAAATTTATAAAGTCGGGCGCAAATTCAATCAAATGCGCGTGTTTTATGTTACCGAGAGAAGGCTCATTTCCTATGTTCATTATCACATTGACGTTTTTCTTTGACTGTGAGCTGGTAGATGAATAAAACTAAAAGGTTTCCCTTAAATAATATAGAAGTAAAACTTACGTTTCAGCCATAATATAAGGAGAGCTCATATCATCTGTAGTAACTTCAAACAATTCAATTCTATCCAGGGTTTCCTTTAAGATCTTTAGCCTGTTCTCCAAATGTTTTATCTTAAATTCCTTATTTATATGACTATTCGCCGCATTAGATTCTTCCGCCACTTTCAATGCAGTACTATAACATTTGTGCAAATCAATATTATCTGTGTTACCATCATTATTAGGTACTATTCTTTGTGTTTGGTTCAGTACTGTAGGTACATCAACAATAGTATCTTTACCATTTGAAATATTTTCTTTGTTCGAGTAACTAGGGACTTGGGCTTCATCTTCAGAGTCCAAATTTATATGTACTCCATTAGTTTGCCTTTCGGTTACAACTATTACATCCTCCTCTGGTGTATCATTGTCTAAATCAATGATATTGTTATCTAGTTTTTGTTTCTTAGTATTGTTTGTGAGGTTATGTCTTTTAGTAATATTTTTAGGTCCTGGAATTAAAGCATTGGGCTTGAATGGATTTAAAATTAATAAGGCACATGTTGCTTATTACTACATAGTATAAAACAAAGTCGCTTTCCGCTATCTGTCTGTCCCTATGCATGCTTAAATATTTAAAACTTCGCAACGGAATTTGACGCGGTTTTTTTAAATAGACAGAGTCATTCAATAGGAAGGTTTATATGTAAAAAAATCCCGAAATTCCCACGGGAACGGGCACGACGCGGGTAAAACCGCGGGGCGCTGCTAGTTAGAGATAAAATATGATACAAAATGCCTTATTATAGGTTATTAATAATAGTATAATAACTACAGCATCCTTTTGTTATGGTTTGCTGTCATTTTAGTTGTTCCTTTCACACTTTGGGATGAAAAAGAAGTCACACCACCTTCTACTCAAGTGAGCCAATCACACACAAAATAAAATATCCAATTTATAGTTCAAAAGATAAGTGCATTGGAACAAACTTCAACTTTATTATATTAGATATAGATAGACTACTTACTCTTGGAAGCCTTGTCCGATAGAGTTACAAAAGGCACCTTCTTCCGTTGTAATTTCTTAAGTTTATTACAACAGTTGATCAAATATGAATATCTATATTCCGGTTTTATCTGCACAGCTCGACTAGTAGTGTCTAATACAGACATTATTTTATGTTTATTAACATTTTTCGAGACACATTCTCGATAAACCGCCATCAAATTTTTCTTTAATATTCTTTTCATTTGACCTGAATCATCAATGTTAGTGCAAATATTAGTTATTGATTCTATTGTTTTAGAGATTATTGTGGACTCTTTGGTTTGGTATCCAGTTGTTCCTCGTGTATTTTCATTGGATGCTGTTATGGTGATATCACAATCATCATCCAACTCAATAATGTCATCTTGGACTACTATATTATTATTGTTTGTTGCACTATTTATGTGTTGATGATTATCTACTTCTGCCACTTCATCATCATCATCATCATCAATTTCATATATAACTGGTTTGGGTGTATTCTGAAAGGAAAGTTTAATTTATTTTATTACTGGCAACTATTCCCATGGGAATTTCAGGATCAAAAGTCGAATAAAAGTTTCCTTTTAAATACCTATGACTGTCATATGTGAAAAATATTTTGTAAATCTCAGTCAAAGCTCCAGAGATTAATGCATTCAAATAAACAAACTCTTCATCTTGCAATAATTAAGATAATAGATGATATAAGTAACTTTTATTTAATAACTTTGTCATTGTTACAATAATTAAGGAATTATAAAGAATTACCCAATAATTAGGCAAAAGGTACCTACTTGAAATATTTAAGTGAGAAGAAAGAACTAAGTCTAAGTAACAGCATGTTAAAAGCAAAAAGCTGTTGGAAACAGTTAAATTTGATTCTTAAGATTTCCTAGCAAAGAGAAACAATAAACCAAACGATTCGCGTGTGGATTAAAGTTTGGTCCAGTTTCTAGGTACAGAAATAATACCATGGAGCTCCAGTACTAATCAATACAATATTTTAACATCTTTACCTGGAACTTTGATATCTGCCGTTCTGAATTAGTCCTGTGGTCCAGAGATTTTTCGGACATTTTTGACCTTCAAATATATTTTTTTGGTAAATAATACATAGATTTATAGTAATTCCTTTTATAACCCTTTAAAATTTAATGAATACATTTGTTTTGTTGGCTGGAATTGAAATAAAATTAAATAAATCCAAAGTCAAAAATGACAATTGACAAATGTCATACAAATAATTTTCTTATCTGACAGTGACATGTAATAATCAGATGAATAGATATGTCAAGCAAAGTTCAAAATCGTAGACATAGCAAAACTTTGAAAATCATGGACTAAGGCTGCGGCTCCATTGAGGCGGAGACGAGCGGAGCTGAGAGGAGCAGAGCTGTGAAAAGAGGTATGTGATTCCACTGAGGCGGAGACGAGCGGAGCTGAGAGGAGGCGTGTGGGGATCGACCAATCATATTACATGAAATCCACATCTCGTCTCCGCTTGACTGTTTCCATTGAAGCGGAGCGGAGACGAGATGTGGATTTCATGTAATACGATTGGTCGATCCCCACACGTCTCCTCTCAGCTCCGCTCGTCTCCGCTTGACTGTTTCCATTGAAGCGGAGCGGAGACGAGATGTGGATTTCATGTAATACGATTGGTCAATCCCCACACGTCTCCTCTCAGCTCCGCTCGTCTCCGCCTCAATGGAGCCGCACCCTTATTATTATAAACTGGACTGAGGACTGTTAAAAATGAAAAATACGAAAGCACACCTTACACCTTTACATTATGATTCAATTTGGGTTACCAACATAGACAGAGGCAAAACGAGCCAAGAGAGATAGCTAGTACCGAGGTCGTTTATCCCTTTCTAACACTTGCCATTCGATCGAAAAGTGGTAGTTGGTAGCATGTTGGTAGAAAATTATTTCACAACGCTGACTTTAAGCTTATCCTTATATTACATATAAAGTAAATATTGAATTAGATAAAATGTATTAAGAGTGTATACTACCTCAAATCGCTTATTTTCAACTCGGCGGGATCTCCATATATTCCTCGTTACTCAATATTTAACTTTGAAACGTATGTATGGTAAAGTTCATGATATAATCTATCGATCATATGTTTCGAAAACACGACTCCATGAAATTTTCTCGATAGAAAAAAATCGCAAAGTTATCTCTAAATTTTTACTAAAATCTTAATATCTCAATAAATACAAAAGTTGTTGAATTAAAATAAAGTGTAGTAAATTGAATAGGGTTTACAGAACAATTCATATGTTGCGGTTTTTTCAAATGAGTACCATAATGTTTGTAGGGAGCAAATACCTACAATTCGCGGGCCGAAACACCAAGCGCTCAGGTGTTTCTGTCCCGCTTCGGCTCAGGGGAAAATCTGAATACGCGAACTGAGGTAGTGTACACTCTTAATTACTTACTTAGCTTTATAATACTTATTATTTATTAGCCATAATTATTTAGAACTATTTGGTAAAATTATTAATTATTTCTCTAGTAATCCTTTGAATTTGTCATGGTGACTTTGAATTCTCGTCTTCTCGTGAATATCTACCTATTTGTTTTATTTTATGCAATTTTGAGAGATTAGCTTATTGAAATGGTTAAAAACTGCTGTATTCGTTTCTGTAAATCTGAATCCTATGGTGGTTGCGGGATATCCTTTCACAGGTAAGCCAAATAAGGGAAAAATTGTAAATGTGTTATGTAGGGTGACCATAAGTGCAAGCAATCACTCCTCGAATTATTTATGAGGATTAAAAATGGGTTACTATATATTTCCCTGTTCGAGAGGCTGGAACTCGTCGAGTCTCCTGGCGAGACGATTCGTGATAACTCGTGAGAACAGCTTATAGACGTGGCTCAGAAAGTCTATTTCATTGAGGAATTTAGGCTAATAAGATCGGCCTCCGACAGAAATTACATAAAACCATTTTATTCAGCCATGTTTGATTGTAATAAAAAAACTAAAAAAACACGTTTTTATTGCAAATTGAACTAAAAACTAGAAAATAATTTCTCACCTCAAATCAAAATTATAATAAAATTTAAGTTATTAACACAATGATTCAATTCAGAGTAAAAAGCGTGGGGTGCTTAATATTTTTAAATATTACAATCATCATTGGTAACTATCTATGAGAGGATAGTTATGAACTACAGTAAAATGCACCCCACAAAACAAATATTATCTTATATATAAAATTCTCGTGTCACAGTGTTCGTTCGCGTACTCCTCCGAAACGGCTCGACCGATTCTCATGAAATTTTGTTAGCATATTGAGTAGGTCTGAGAATCGGCCAACGTCTATTTTTCATCCCGAAATTCCCGCGGGAACGGGTACAACGCGGGTGAAACCGCGGGGCGCAGCTAGTTTCATTATAATATTTGTCCCACCTAACGAAAAAGTGTGGTCATCCTATTAGAAAGTGACAAACAACATCGGCTCTCAACATCTCGCTCGGCTCGTTTTTCGGCTGCTGGAGCTCAGTCCAGATTATAATAATAAGTCCATGCTTCAAACAAGCTTCGTGAGAGATTCGCACCGGACAGGTGTCCATCCACCGTTCACTTAGTCGATGCCCGATGGCCAGCTCTGGCCAGAACGACATGTGGATGTGTTACAGCTATTGTTTTTTCAAATAAAATATGCCTTCATGTGCATTGCGTTATTGCAAAAACACTTCAAGAAACACAAATAGAAGTAAAGGAGTGACCTTTCACTCCGAAAACAATTTTATATAAATACTAGCAGCGCCCCGCGGTTTTACCCGCGTTGTGCCCGTTTCCGTGGGAATTTCGGGAATTTTTTTACATAAAAACCTTCCTCTTGAATCACTCTACCTATTACAAAAAACCGCATCAAAATCCGTTGCGTAATTTTAAAGATTTAAGCATACAGATAGACAAACAGACAGACACGAAACAGAGGCGACTTTATTTTATACTATGTAGTGATTTAAATATTTATATAAAATTGCTGCTCCTGCCCCAGCCATTAGCCAGTCGGACTCGGACCTCCACGGCATATGACCTCGGGAAAGCCCGTTGTCAAGAACGTAGGAAATATTAGGTCGCCACAACGATACATTTCTCTTGTATTGGAATTAACTGTTCAATCGCAAAAAACATAGGCTAGTTCGTCCACTCATCGGCACTTGGCGGGTTGCCGCAACTGTTTATAAGTAGAAATAAGGTGAAAGCGGGACACGCTCGTTCAGCAGACTCAAAAATGGCAAACCGACCAGCTCTGCGGTAGCCGCCTCCTCCCGCGGTTCGCTGCTAGTGAGTACAAGCAAGCGCTAACGAATACACGTTTAGAACGAAGTCATATATTTGGACTTAATACATTTTTAGCGTTATATTATATTCCAATAAATATTCCTATTCCAAAAAATATATAAAATTTAGGTAAAATCTGGGAACTTTCGAACTTCTAGCCCCGAGGCGATGTACATGAATTTAAACTATCTATTTTATGATGTTGAAATCCTTCATGTAAAAAAATAAAACAAAACAATTGGATAAATATACCTTTATTTAGAGAGGCCAATAAAACTACTGTTAATTATAGTGTGAAATTAATACGCAACAGCGTTGCTTCAATAAATGACTAAACAATTATTTTAATCTCTTACATCTATTACAGTATCTTAGTTTTAAAATACAATTCGGTACTTTATTTCAGTACTACGTGAAAGCTGTTTATTTCGGAAATATTAATTTTCTCTACCTTTTGACCATCGGAAAATCCCTAGTCATCTTGTGCGATGATATTTTATAGTACTTCCCAAATCTTCAGGGACTACCCCCATATTCGAAGCTTTTAATACTTTTGTAATTGACTGATGTTAAAATTGGGTTACAAATTAATAATTTAAATGCAAATATATTTAAAAGCTCACAAGTAGTATCGAAACAGGACCATACTTCAATAGAAAACATACTAAGCAATAAAAATGCAATAACTATTAAGAGATGGATGATATTGGGTCAATCAAATATCAAAATTATACATAATAACAGGACGCTTACAGTAAGTAAATAATTTACAATTATTACCCAAGTAACATTAATTATAATACAATATTAAAATATAATTAATTATGTTGAAGCACCAAGGGCAACACTGATTTAATTAGCTAATAAAATAAACTAATATTTTATGTGATACATGAAATACTTTCATTGTTTCAAATATAATTCAAGACACTGCACAGTGCACATTTCCGTTCAATGATGCTCTTCCTGTTAGCACAAGTACCCAAATATATCCACCTCACCTGAAAGTATCAAATTACATTGTATATTTAATTCAAAATGTGTAGCGCTTAAACCTTAGTAATCGTAGCGTGGCGTAGTATGACATTGTTAGCTCATTGCGCTTGTTAAGCAACGTGCAGCTCGATGCCTACTTAGATGGGTTGGGTGGACGAATGTGACATTTCTATTTTACCGCCACCGTGCTTCGGCAATGGCACGTAAAAGCGTCGGTCCCGGTTATTTCAATCGTCAGACCATTTCGCAAGGCCATAGGCGATCAGAAAACTTCGACTCCAGGATTTTTTATATAAATAAATAAATAAATAAATAGTTTATTTCTCACCATAATCATTCTCAGATTAACCACTAACCTATCCGAAATTACTTACTTTACCTAAGAAACCAGTATATTGTCTTTGACTTGTTTTGTATTGACGAGTATGGAACTCGTGCTTGTCTATACTCTCTGTAATCTTGTCTATGGTTATAGTAAACTTACAGGCAGAGAAGTCAGTCGTCCCTCGGCGCGTGGCGGCGCTGCAGGGCGACGGCGAGGTCGTGTTGGAGCGCCGCCGTGCGCCGCGCCACCTCCGCCGGCACCACCGACCGCAGCCCGTTCACTATGTCTTTGGTTTTTCCTGCAAACACGAGTGTTGGTTTCAGATCAACTTCTTGGCGAATCGATGGTTATATTTCTCTAAAATGTGGTCTTGGCAAAATTTGGCCAGTTCAATGGCGTGATCAGAGGCCTGAACAAGTCCTCCCGCGTACAGCTGACGGGACACGGAAACTTAGGCATATTGAAGTATGGTGTGGTGTAAAAAATAATAAGACTAAATTTATTGCGCTTACAAGGCACCTATTAAAAACCATGTCGCAAGCAGCAGTAACAATAAATCGTCCTCATTATTCTGGCATCAGGCATATGGGGCAAAGATACTGCAGTGAAACATTGAAGGCCTTCTTCATACCATTGCAATAAATAGGGCATCTAAAATTGTCAGTCATGGTTGTTTCAATCGTCAGACCATGTCGTGAGCCTTCAGGCGGTCTAAAAACTACGACACAAGAGCTGGCCAAGTAACCTACTCGAACTTATTATTCATAAATAGGCAAAGGCTTTTTTTATGGCTCACCTATTCAGCTTGAAAGTAAAAAAAAGTAAAAAGTATTAGCCTGTAATGTCCCACTTGTTGGGCAAAGGCCTCTCGTCTCACTGAAGATATCAGTACAGTGAGGAGGTTTCAGGCGTAATCACCACGCTTGCCTAATGCGGGTTGGTGATCTCAAACCCGAGCCATGTTTGAAAAGTAGGAAACATGTCAGCTTGAAAAGGCAATAAATATACATCCTTACAAGTTTACGGTATAAAAGTAGAAGAAAATATATCTATTTACCAAAGTAGATGTCGTTGAGCGTATTTCTGATTTTGTTCTCCATGTCCTCGACCATGCGCCCGATGTTGGCGATGTGCGGCGTCACCTCGCTCACCGCCGAGTCTTGCTCTGCCTGCAAATTGAAATTGTATCTGTAGTATATAATACAACTAAACAGTTTGAGTTATTGTTAGTTTGAATGTGCTAGTACTGCTAGTCAAAGAACCAATCCAATTTGTATAATATTTTTTGTGGATATTCAAGAGCAAGCCTATTTTTCATTACGAAATTCGCAAACGGACAACACTGGTAAAACCACCATCCAATGCAAAAAACCATAGTAAAATTTAAATAAGATATGTTTCTGAATTGTAAAATATAGATGATTGCACCAATCAAGCAAATATATCCAATACAAATAAATAAGTCTACAATATTTTGCAAAGCAAATAACAGGACTATTAAAGACCGGTTTGGTCCAGTAACTATAATATTTTGAGTAACAATATAATATGTAAATCAATCTTAATTTGAATTAAGTACTGCCACTTTGCATAACTTTCTCTATTATATACAAGTTTCTGTAATTAATGCAAAGTAGGTTAATTTAATTATAAAGTGATGCATATTTAATAAAAAAATCCTTCCAGTAACAAAGATCCTTACAAAATTATATATTGATAATATGTATTAGCAGGCCAATGTTAACATAGGCCAAAATATAAATATGATAGGAATAGGTAGACCCGTAATTCCACAGATGGAATAAAATCTATATTAATACTCTAAAAAGGTAAAGTTTCTAACATTGTTTGTTTGAAAGAGCTAATCTCAGAAAGTACCAATCTGATTTAAATAATTATTTCTGTAATGGAGCCACTTTCAATGGGAAGGTTAAATGCTATTTTTCATTCCGAAATTCCCAAAAAATTCTCAACCAATTTGGTTAATAGTAAGTATGTACAAACCTGTCTAGTCAAACTGCCTCCAAGGTTCATGGTACCACTGCTTTCTTTGTTTGTCTGAAGCCACAGCATCGCAGTGGAGGTCAACTTATAATGGGCATTGCGGCCCGAGCTCTTTTCAATCACTTCAACCACATGGATGGAGTCCCAACACCCCTTGATCTTCTGAGAACCGTCTCCAGCTTTCTTTATCAATATTACACCTGAAGATTAACAATTTTAAACATCATATTTTCACATTTTGACAACAGATATTTTTATTTTAAAAAAGTTTTGACTATTTTACCTGCGAAGCCGTGATCCATATCCCACAAATAAACGGAGCTGACGCCTCCTTCGAAGTACATTTCTCTGTACTGATCAAAAGCATGATTGGCATCAATTTCTAATTTCCTAAGTCTCTCGGAGGGCATGGAGCCGTCCTCTAACGGCGGGTCGTATGTGTTCGACCACGGGGACCGGTATGAGTCCCCATCTCGGTTGTAGTCACACAACAAGTAATCTTTCCCGTTAGTTTTGTCCTGAGCTATCTTCAAAGGTTGGTCTACAGATGACAACAAGTCATCGCACATACTCGGCACAAGATCTATTAAATCCGTGAGGTTCTTCTCGATCTGCTGAGGGGGCAGCCTCCTCATCAGATCTAGCGCACAATCCATCTGCTGGTCAGTCTGGAAATCGAAACAAATTACAAATATATTTTGGTGCATTAGTCATCACAACAAACATTCTAATATCAACTGTATAATGCACTTGTAAACAGAACTTACCATTTTTAATAAGGGTCGAGATTGAAATACAAAGTATTGATATAACTAAGATAAATTATTTAAATTGAAGAAGCCGTATTTATTAAAAATAAAATATCCCAGCCCAATTTGATAATTTTGAAGTATTGACGTAATTTGACAGTAAACTCAATGTTACATTTTGTTGACAGTTTCTAGACAATCACTCCTGTCATTTCAAAGTTGTATTTAACCCTTATTTTCCCGTCCGTTACTATTCAATGCACCTACTGAATTGAATTCGATCCCATTCCTGAATTAAATATGTACCAAAAAATGCATTAAAGATAAAAGTTTAAAGAACATATAAACTTTGGTGATTTGAAGGTGAAAAATACCATCTAATATGTTCCTATGCTCATTCAAAATTGAATTGAAAATTGTTTTTTTGTTTAATTGGTATTCGGAGTGAATGTGTTTGTTGACGTAAGCTTATTATACTCTCTGGTTGAATGAGTGACCGAAATGAATTGAAAATTGGTGGACTTTTGTCAAGTCAAACTTTTGTTGTTATTACTTTTATTTTTCGATAATTATTTCGCGTTTAAATGTCCGGATGATTTTATCAATGGGATTGTGATATCTTTGAGTGCCAAAAGTTTCGACAAATATTTGTTTATACATTCCGCGTGTGCTAAGGTTTGTATTGTATACACAAACAAAAATTGTTTTAATGATTCATGTTATGGGAATGTTCTAAGTGCTAGATAATTTATATGAGCCCCTGTTATGCCATAAACAGGAAACATGGTCATCGCCTTTTGTAATAAGCATGGTTTCTTCTATATCTGTATATTATAATGCCTTGTTGCTAAATTGGTTATGGGTTAGGTTGTAGTACCAGAAACCATACATTACATGCAACTGCAGTGATTGCATTATGTGCTTATGTACATTAAGGTACTTATATTAGTAAGTCTTCATGACTATTTGCTTATTTTCACTGAGACTCTGAACTTAGTTATGTATGTACTTACTTTAAAAATTTAACAATTTAGAAGTTTATTTGCGAGTTAGATATTTTTATAGTTACAAATTCTATACTCGTATAATGCAACCTGTTAATTTCAATAATCTTTAAAAAAAATTATGTTAAGGTAAAGTATTGTTTTTAAGGTATATCTAAAGATACTACTGTACTTTACAACTAATAAAAATATGAGCTGTACTAGCTGTCAATATTAATAACTTCCCATATCACCATTCCAGACTCATCAACAAATCATTCCGCCCCGGCTGTCATGATGCCGACTCAACTGGTGAATCCAGACAACCATTCCAATGACATCCGCGTGAAAACCGTGTACAGCGGTGATGTCATGATTACTTACATTGACCATAATATAAAGTTCGAGGACTTTAAGCAGGAGATGGTGGCTATTTGCCGCTTTCCTTCATATCAGGTATGTATATTAATAAAGTGTTTGTTTTAAAACCAAGTTTGTTGGTCGTAGGTTTTATATTTAATTCAAATTTAAAGTAATAAATTAAAACCATACTAGACATGTACAATTAGAAGAACATATAAGCATAATCTTATATATAAAATACTCGTGTCACAGTGTTTGTTCGCGTACTCCTCCGAAACGGCTTGACCGATTCTCATGAAATTTTGTGAGCATATTGAGTAGGTCTGAGAATCGGCCAACATCTATTTTTCATCCCGAAATTCCCGCGGGAACGGTTACAACGCGAGTGAAACCGCGGGGCGCAGCTAGTCTCTGTATAAAATACTATACAAAACATAACTTGAAAAAGGATATCACAGCCTTATTTAGTTAACCTTACTAGAGTTTTAAACATTTACTAATGTTATGTTCTAACTCTAGTAACTAACTCTCAGCTTTATAAATATTTGTAGACTAAAGTTTGTTCTGATATCTTCAATGATATAAGAGGCCTTTGCAGCTGTGGGACATTACAGGCTAATACATATTTACTCGACTATAGAGCACTACATAACATTATTACATAGCCACTACCAAAGACAAGTCTCACATAGACACATAAATTGAGGTCATTCTATTGTCTATTCCAGGTGTTTACAATGAAGTGGGTGGACGAGGAAGGTGACCCCTGTACTATATCCACGCAACTGGAGCTGGATGAGGCGCTGCGGCTGTACGAGCTGAACCGGGATTCGGAGCTAACTGTTCATGGTGAGTACTTGTTTATAAGTTGTTATTAGAGCTGCCCTCTAGTGTTGTGAAGGTTTTGCTATATAACTGCCTAGCAGCGCCCCGCGGTTTTACCCGCGTTGTGCCCGTTCCTGTGGGAATTTCGAGAATTTTTATACATTCGCGCTATCTATTAAAAAAATCACTTATAAATCCGATGCGTAGTTTTAAAGATCTAAGCATACATAGGGACAGACAGACAGCGGAAAGCGAATTTGTTTTATACTATGTAGTGAAGTTTGTTTGTCTGAAGTGCTATGTATACATATTTCATTTAGTGTCAATATCTGCAACAAAATATGTAATGATGATCATTTGTATTAGTTATTTACCTCACTATTAATTTTAGAGTAAGCATATCTAATTCGATATTTTTGACTCAATCTTTTTAACTGTATATGGACAAACAATAGTAGAAAATCATAATAAACTTACAGTACAATATAAATAATATAAATTCTATGAGTAACTGTAATAATAATTGTTCAGCGGTAGACAATGCTGGATACGTAAATCTTTTAATAAATAATAAATTTCAATGACACCAAACTATGCTAAGCATGAAAACCATTCAATGTCACAAACCCACCAGGTGTGTTCATCTAAAGTTTAAATGCCGATGACACGCTAGGTATGTTCATATAGGACCCGAATTTTTACGGCGGCATAATAGAGACTAGATAAATTTAGTATCAGTGAATGTGTTAAGATAAAACAGCGTCTATAAGCGATCCATTTAAAAATCACACCTCATTACAACTTCCTGGTAGCTCTAATTGACCCTTGTATCACTACATAGTATAAAACAAAGTCGGTTTCTGCTGTCTGTCTGTCTCTATGTATGCTTAAATCTTTAAAACTACGCAACGGATTTTGATGCGGTTTTTTAAAAATAGAGTGATTCAAAAGGAAGGTTTATATATATAAAAATTCCCGAAATTTTCACGGGAAAGGGCATAACGCGGGTAAAACCGCGGGGCGCTGCTAGTGTGTAATATTTACCCGTAAGTACAATATGGTCTGCGCGTTTGTTTAACGTCTCGACGTATTGATTGGTGTCAATTGATACGTTAATGGTTGCTATTCATGTTGTATGATTTGATTACGTTTATTTCCGTTGATACATTTAGTTATTTATTGCTAATGTTATATGATTGAACAATGAAAATACGAAATTGAGTTCCCCGAAACTAAAACATAGCTTATGAAATTGCGTGCTAATGTTTTGAGGCTCATTTGGTATTGGTTGGTTCGGAAGAAACATATTTTCTGTTAAAAATAAACATATCCTAGTAATATTATAAATGCAAAAGTTTGTAATGATTTATGTATGTATGTTTGTTGTGTACGAAAAAACTACCGGACGGATTCGGATGAAACTTTACAGTAATATATGTTATACATTAGAAAAACACATGGGATTCATATTAAGGGACAAAATGGTACAAGAAAAAGTTACTTAAGTAACAATTTGGGAGAGATTCTTCCCACCTGTGCGACGATAAGCTATATGAAAAATCATTACATATAGGTAAGCTACTTTCACCACCTAAGGTCTCTTTCAATTAAAACGTATTATTTAAAAAGACGTCCGGCTACGCGCTTCCGCAGTGCGTAATTGTCTGTTCATTTGTTTTTCAGGACACATAAAACACTTATTTCAAAAGAGCCTTTCCTGTACTATACTATATTTTCAGTTACAATGTTTTCTCATCTTATCATAGCAAGGGCATAGTAACTACTTCAAATGCGTACACATTCTTTATTTGAAGTGTAAACGGCGACGCCAGGCGACGCCAATCGCTTATCAATGGTGTCTTTATTTGTAAATGAATTCTATTGTTTGCCTTGTAGAACCTCGAATGTCGCGCCTCTATACCACACCTTGATAGTTCAGATTCATTTGCATAGATGGCGTTGTTTGTTGTATTGTCTGAAAAGTTTTCAGGTAGCCTGAAAAGGGTGTTGGGGAATGTTATTATGAGAGCGTTAGTGTGCCTTTCCATTAGAGGTAAGCCACGATACGTTGTTATGCCAAGTTTGGTATTCAAAGATTAATATGTAGGTGCCTGGTATAGACGCCCTTATTGGGGTTTACTTTGCTAGGCTTTGTGCACGTGCCGTTACAAAATATGTACCTAGGTTATGTATACTATTATCCTACTAATATTATAAATGCGAAAGTTTGTGAGGATGGATGTATGTATGGATGGATGTATGGATGTATGTTTGTTGCTCTTTTACGCAAAAACCACTGAACGGATTTGAATGAAACTTTACAGTAATGTAGGTTATATATCAGAATAACACATGGAATACATTTTATCCCGAAATTCCCGCGGGAACGGGTACAACGCGGGTAAATCCGCGGGGCGCTGCTAGTCTATAATAAAGCTGAAGTTGCTGTGCTGAGTTGAATTTTTTTGTTCATTTGAATGCGCTATCTCAGAAACTACCACCAATCCGATATGAATGATTTTGTAATGGATAGCTATATTCAACGGAAGGTTATAAGGTTAATTTTCATCCCGAAATTCCCAGGGTCTGCCCAGGACAAAACTATCAAGTTTTTCCACGAAAATCTAGTCTGTTGTATTAGTTTCCGGATATTGTGTGAATTTCGAGGTTGCAGGGGTTGTCAACCTTTTTAAATTTACATTGAATTATTTTTTAACGTTGCTGATGGCACGACAGGCGTGTCATCAATTGTGTTAACTTATGGCTTATGACACGAGAAAAAATATGGAAGGCACTTGATCAATTTTTTGATCAGCAATTTCTGTGCATGTACCACTGTCCTTAAACTTCTTTTGAGGCTTGAAAGTTCCATCATCTGAGTATGATTGTGAATTTTGTTCAAAAATATAATTCATCGTTTCTTCTTCATTTTCAAATTAAGTCTCATCATTGTCATAGTCTTCTGTTTCCGGAATGTATTTGCGATTTCGTGTCGATTCTAAAATAAGACAGTCAATTTAACAAACAATCTGAATATTTAATTTTATGCACTTCCGACAGCTATGACGAGCTACAAACTAATCTTGTCCATTAATTGTAATTATTTAAATTATAAACAAGATATCCCACTCAAATGTTACCTTCCCCACGAATTATTTTTTGTAAATAAATAAACCCTAAGTCGGAATATTTTTTTGTAGAAATAAGTTTAAAAATTAAAACAACACAAAAGGTTTGAAACACCTGATAAACCGTGAAAACGCAAGAAAAAACATGTGGTTTATATACATGGCTGATGGCACAATAGGCGTGCCATCAACTTCTATGGCGCTTGACACGCCAGTCGTGTCATAGAAAATTTTTTCACAGCCACGGCGAAAAGTTTTAAAAAATGGGTGCCGCAATGAATCGGTTAAACTGGTCCATGCAATCACTACATAGTATAAAACAAAGTCGCTTTCCGCTGTCTGTCCCTATGTATGCTTAGATCTTTAAAACTACGCAACGGATTTTGACGCGGTTTTTTTTAAGTAGATAGAGTGATTCAAGAGGAAGGTTTATAAGTATAAAAATTCCCACGGGGAAGGGCACAACGCGGGTAAAACCGCGGGCGCTGCTAGTTATGTATACAACTTTCATCCAAGTTAGTTGACATTAATCTAGAATGATCATTATACATATTTCTCGGATGAAATAACAATTTGTAAACCAGTCGCCGCTATCTCGAGTGCAATCGGACTGCGAACATATAGCTTAACGTTAGATCGCTTCACATATTGAGGATAATAGTTTGTTGAGACTACTGTTAACATGTTAAGTTCATACTAGGTAACAGTAAAATTAATTCAAATTATGGGGTAAATATGTATTACAATTTGAATGCAAAAATTCTGATGGAAAGATCTGATTTAAGAGTTGGAGGCAAACGGATTTGAATAGGAAAAGGGCGTGAATCTATAAATAATAACCTAAGGGTGCGTCCACATCTGACGAATATGCCGCGAATGCGCAGGTCGCGAACCGTTTGTGAGCTGCCCGCGAGCTGCGCGCGTGCATTTTTGTTCGTGCGCCGCTCTTGCGCCGCTCGCGCGCAGTTCGCTCGCAACCTAAGCGCCGTATGCGATCAGCGCGCGGGCGGCGCGCTAGCGGCTCGCGTCTGCCTAAAGTACTGAGCCAATAAGCGCAATTGTAAGCGCGATAATTGAGCGCGCGCAGATCGCGGGCCGCGCGCGCGCTGGGCGCGCGCCTTTTACGAGCCTTGCATGAGTTGCACTAAAGAGGTGCACCAAACCATTGCCGTGACTGCACGCGCGCGGCTTGCGGGCAGCTCGCACATGGCTGGCGAGCTGCACATTCGCGGCGCATTCGCCAGATGTGGACGCACCCTAATAGCGTAAAGAGTTCTCTCTAACTTTGTTTGTTTGTTTGTTTGTTTGTTTGTAAATGCTAATCTCAGGAACTACCTGTCCGACTTGAATAAATAGTTTTGTAGTAGATAGTTACGTTCGACGGGAAGGTTATAGGTTATTTTTCATCCCGAAATTCCCACGGGAACGGTTCACGATGAGGGTAAAACCGCGGGGCGTTGCTAGTATTAGCTACATTCATGGTTATATATTACTAGCTGCGCCCCGCCGTTTCGGAGGAGTATGGAAACGAACATTGTGACACGAGAATTTTATATATTAGACTAGCTGCGCCCCGCGGTTTCACCCGCGTTGTACCCGTTCCCGCGGGAATTTCGGGATGAAAAAAAGATGTTGGCCGATTTTCAGACCTACCCGATATGTACACAAAATTTCATGAGAATCGGTCGAGCCGTTTCGGAGGAGTATGGCAACGAAAACTGTGACACGAGAATTTTATATATAAGATAGATAGATAACATCAAGAATCAAAAGAATGAAATCGCGTAATATACGTCGGAGATATGAAAACCACATTAGAAAAATATATACACGAACTAATTTCTTAAGTCAAACCACACCCCTAACTAAATAAGAAAATGAGTTTCCAAAATAACTGTTATTATTCTTTTGATATAGTCAAGAAATCTGGAAGTTTGGACAGGCCAGTCTCACTGTCTTGTATTAACATAAATGAATAATTTATATCCAAATAAATATATTTATTTCGACCAAATGTCAACGGGCGTCGGTCGGTTTTCATATAATACTGCGAAGCTATTTGTCTTCTTTGTTTGCGTAGAAATTAGATTATTATTTCGGTTTGTGTACCGTAACGGTTTGTACCCTTTATATTAGCGGTTTAAATCATTATAATAACTTCTTTTAGAGTAACTATGTAAATTATGCCTTATGTGCAAATTATTATATGAAGTGATTGCTACATATATTTATTAGAAATATTCAAGTAGTTTCCTTAATAATATTACAAGAATACATTCTTCTGAAGGTTCGGTTAGGAAGTTAATGACCAATTCCTGGTGTAGAATATTTAAGACCACATACGTGTGCTTTCCACTAGAGGTATGCTCTACGTCGCTATGTTCGGTATCCACCAATCATATCTAAAGTGGTCTAGCAACTTAATATAGCTATGGCTATATCCACTAATCATATCAAAAGCATCATCGAAAGGCTACAAAGCACCCTAAAGACCTCCATTGTGGCCAGACGGGATTTAAAATGTAATAGTTACAAAAACCTCAAATGCTTCCCTTCTGCTAATTAAATACTGGAACAGACAAAGGGCCATTGACACGAAAGAAGAAGTTATTAATAAAATAAAAAACTATCAATACTATTATTCGAAAATGAAAAAAAGAACAACATAAAGGTCGGTAGTTTCAGTTGAAAATATTAAAATTGACGTGTTTGTACCGGTTGATATTGGCATCGAGCGTCCAATGAAGCCACGTTCAGTTATCGGGTTAATATCGCTATACGATGTTTACCGGCCCACCGGCGCCCGGAGTAAAACTCTTATCAACCCGCATTGCGAATCCGGCTACCATTTCCATATTCAGATTGTCGTTGGCAAAGATATTTCTCATATTTTTTGTCGATCCGTGCCTATCCTCGGCCACCGGCCCTACCCTGAGTAATAGCACAGTTTCACCCATTGTTCTGTCTTTTGATAGCTCAGCCTTTATCCGATCAGAAAAAATGAGGTTTGACAATGGAGCTTCGGACAAGTTTAGCCTAGGTTTTGTGTCGCTTCAAATCTCTCTGGTGCCTTTACAATTTATCCTTACAAAGGTGTAATATCAATAAGTGTAGATGAGAAAAGTTTGCGAACGAAAACATGTTTTGATATGACAATGTGTGGTGTTGTAAAACTGCGAGGTCGATTCCATTACAGGTTTGTCCCCGTCTCCTGTTATTGCACTCCCGCATCCCGCCTGATCCTATCAACATTGAGTTCAGTCTCAGTGTAAATAAAACTTTACAAACTTGTACGCAAACAAGGAATGGAAACTCGTCTCAGTGCAAACAATGTGGCGTCCAACAGTAACACCTACCTAGCATATAGGTAGCACCTCACCTCACAGAACAAAGCTCCTTCTGTATGTTCTCTTAATTCCAAAACTACTTGACTAATTTTCATGAGATTTTCACCTGTTTGTCCCATATAGTACATTATATCCCATTACGTTTATCCCAATTTATTTGGGGAAAAAAGTGCACTGCTCACATTAATTAATGTGTGTTCGCTATAGATCTTCTTCATCGAGTGGATGGTCAACCTGACCAATCCTGGTGTCAGAGTTATTGAGCCGCCAAAGGCCTCTGACATGGCTCATGTAACGACTACTATCCGTAGAAAGTAACCGGGACCGACGGCTTAATGTGCCCTCCGAAGCACGGAATAGATTACAAAACTACTAGACGAATTTTCATGAGCTTTTCACCAATAGACGGATTGATTACCAAAGAACGTCATAGACTACATTGATCCCAATTTATTTTTTTAAACGAATTGATGGTAAATTACACTGATATACATTAATTAATGTACGTTTTGAACGGCGTTAATCGTGTTTCGTTAATTGGATGCGTGGTTCGGCTGCGATTGCTCGTGTGTACGCCATTTTAAGATCCAGTGTTATTTGGCGGCGGTGATTGTGCGAGGTGTCTGCTAATTAATCCCGTGTCGTTTAACGTTCGTTTGTATCGATGTTCAAACCAATTTGTTTGAATTTATATTGTTTTTGTTGGGAAGTGTCGCTTTACGATGTTTGAGCTTTTGTTTTATGTGTTTTGTTTTTTGATCAGTACTTTTGGAAATAATGAAGTTTATTGAGGACTGATTGTTCCTAGTTCAAGAACTAACTGTCGCACTCGGAGACGGAGATGTCCATTAAATGGACACTTATCTAATTGACGTAATTTTTCATACATTAAGTACATGTCAAAACTACATATTTTTCTACTAAGAAAGCGTTTGAATTCGACGTAAGAATTAATTCTTTGTATTACAGTGCTAATCTCTGGAACTATCAGTCTCATTTGAAGTAATTTTTGGCGATATATTATGATAACTTCATCATTCAAGGAGAACATTATGCCCTACTTTTTAATTGTTATCCCCTAATTCTTACAGGAACGGGTACAACGCGGTTAAACCTTCAAAACACTATCAGTTATAAGCTACATTTCTCTATCTTGACAGTTCAACCATTTTACCGCAACTTACCCCAAAAATGTCCGCAGACACTAATATCACGTTCATAGATGAGACTTTATGTTGCAACGTAACTTAAATAAAATGGCCCCCTTTGGGCAAGCGTAATTGAGTAACAAATAAAAGTAAGCACATACATTCTAGTTTATTATATATCTATAGTCGCTGGTGAAAGAAGATATTGTTGAAGATAATAATAGTAGCCGGTAAAGTTTGTTCTGTATTTTGTTTCAAAATGAAAATGTTCTTAGTATAGTTTCGTTGCACTATTTTCTACGAAGGAACTTGAATATTACGGTTATCATTTCAGTATCTTTGCAAATTGTATTGAATTCGTTTGTAGTACAGTATGTTGATATCTTCAGTGAGATGGGAGGCTTCAGCCTTGCTTTGGGGCATCACTACATAGTATAAATAGAAAGTGATTCAAGAGAAAGGTTTATGTGTATAATAATTCCCGAAATTCCCACGGGAACAGGCACAACGCGGGCAAAACCGCAGGGTGCTGCTAGGTACAGATAAAAAACTCTTATCACTGAACTCTGCCGTGTCTTTACCGTGACTACCTACCAATGGAAAAACTAAACGTTCATAAGCATTACCATCTTAAAATAGCAGGAGTATAACCTATAGGACTATAAACCTGTCAAATTAAATAGCTACATAAGAACCACAGGCCGCGTCAAGATGGCGTCCTCAAGTTTGGCGCTAATTAATGTATACCTACTCTTGTAATTCCGCGCTACCCGCAAACGCTGCACTGTTAACTTAATACTTGTTTCGAGTCTCTGGGCCTGATTCAGTGTTCATTCATGATATTTAGTGGTTTACAAACGGCTGCCTTTAACAGACACCAAAACCTGAGAGGTTCTTAGTTCTTGAGTATTTTCAACAGACTTGAAAAAAAAAGTCTATAACCAATTCAAAAAAGGTAGTCGTTTTTATCAAAACATTGTTGGAAGGGGTTTTCAGGGTAGTAATCATAATATTCAAATTTGAAGCCGATTTTACGCTTGGTAAAAGTTCAACTATTTTGAGAAAAAAACTGTATCTGAATCCCGGAAACTGTATTGAATTTCAATCGTAGTTTACCGATGTAAAAATACAGTCTGCTCTAAACATAATTTTTATTTATAGCCGTAACACAATATTGCTTCGTTCCACAAACTGTAGACTGAAAACCGTCAATAGTTACTGTAGTTATTCAATCTGACTTTGGCTTGAATAAGTTGAAACGCGACATAAATATATACTCGTATACACCCCGATAAATACACCCCGAAAAATTGAAACACGGTTAATTAATACCAATCTAAACTCTAAGCTTGTTTTATGGAATCTAACTAACTGATTCAACATACACAAATACTTTATAAGAATGTATTATGCCACCCAGACGTCGTCGCCAACAACTATGTCTGCAAATATTGTTGGAATCAAACCCGCAACCCCCGACAAAGTAACTGTTCTTACATGCCACTGTGTTCAACGGGCTTGGCGATTTAGTTCAATTTTACTCAAAACCATTCATTGTAAACTATCTGCAATAACGGTTCTTAAAGTTTTCTGAACTCACGTTAAATTGTCGGGCCCAGTTGCAATCGTTCTACTACATTAGTAGTTTTCGATCTGAGCGCTACCATGGTTCGGAGGGCACTTTAAATTGCCGATTCATAAAGGCATTTAGGTCCTAAAACCGACAGGGTTAGCCGCTATCTTCCTTCAACTAGTTCACTTGAATTTACTTATTCAAGACAGTGGCGCCATCTATCATTATAATACTTACTTACCACCAACTGTTTCCGTCACAACCAATAAATAATTTACTAGTCGGACATTTTACGAGCTGTATTTGGACTCGATATAATAACTAGAGCGCGGAAGACGCGGTAATTGATTCAATCAAAACGCTTTGTGACGCAGTTTGTTTAGTGTAATGGTGGCACTTAAGAAGTATTTGTATGTATTTTAGTACATGTCGAGGCGTAGTTTGATGTGGTGGTAATTGTGATGGGTGGCTTCGGCAGGTTTGATAGGTTTTTGATAGTGGTTTTTGTATCTGAGGGTGTGTAAATTTTTCAGTGTGTTGCCTGAAAATTTAGAAGATAGTAGTCAAAATGTATGAAACTAAGTATTTGGGGGCAAGTAATTGCAAGTTACAACGAATATCACGAATTAAAAAAGTGGATTTGCAACTCTATATATTATAACCAGAACCACTATGTTATGCCATGTTTACACGTTCGCCTGATCACTATCAGATTAACCTAAATAAAAGACCAATTGATTTATTTTTCAACGCCGGATTCCTCGTAAAAACAACAAAATCGGATATTCCAAGAAAATGTTAATGCGAATATTGTATAGAGAACAAAAATATGTGAATATCAAAAATACTTGACACTATAAACAAGCGGAATCGCATTAAAGCGAAGTCGGCCAACGTCCTGCGCGCGCGCATATGACCCGTGACGTCACAGTCATTCCCGCCAATTTGCCTCCGCAGTAAAACTGCCGTCCGGCTGTGCCCGTTATGATTAGGAGCATGAGATCAATCATTGAAACAATGGCCTCGACGATGTTTTTTATTTGACCACTATAATTGGACACTTGTGGCGCGGCCGAATGTAAAGACGCGTCTTAGACAAAGAGCTTATTTTTGACAAAAAATCACACCTTTATCATATTAATATTCAATATTAAACCTATGTTTTATGTGTTAAAATGCATAAGTTACGTATCGTGCCTCGTTCAATTAATACTCTATTGTTAATATGTGTCACATACGTAATAACCAAGCGCAAGCCTAACACAAAACAGCATCTTTCCCTGTCATTAAGTGCACCGCACTAGATCGTGTTTTATGTAAAGCCAGTGTTTTATGTAAAGCCAGTGTTATGTAAATGCAGTGGCGTCTGTTCATTGTTCGTCTCATTTGGTCGTTTGTTAGAGGTCGGATCGCGTTCGCGTCTCAGCTGAGCGGCGAGCCGGTCCACTAATTGACTCGAATGTGGTGGAGTATTGACGTTATTCGCATCGAGTAAACAGTGCCGTGGAGCGACCGGTGGCGGCTGCCCGTGCGCCGCTCTCAGCCATCGCGTGCGCCGATCACGATTCGCATTTCGAAATCTCGATTGCAACGTTGATACCGCGTCTTGTGTGCCGAATGGTAGCGATGACCTCGCTACATAGTATTACAGTTCAAAGGTTTTGTGTTTGTTCTGTGCGTTTGTCTTCGCGAACATGTGTCCTTTGAGGTGTTTACTCACTCGCGAGATAACGCGGTGACCCACATTGTGTCCGGATTGCAGGTGCGGATATTTCGAAATTTCACCGGTGGATTTACAACCGGTGCCGGGTGTGCGTGCCGAACGATACCGATTACGACTGAGGTTACCGATTTTATTGGTATCGATATAAACTCGAATGCACGGTATTGCATTATCTCGGTGTCGCATAAAGGATTTCTCTATTCTGTTATCTAGCTGAGAAAATGTGAGACGTGAATACATTTCTTTGTCTCGAGACTGCGGATAGTGGAAACTTTGACCTAGGACTTAGTTGGACTAAATAAAACATGTCTAGATGTTATGTTACAAAGGAATATGACTGTCACTAAGTTAGGTTTGAAACAAAGACTATGCAAATTTCTGTGCGAGTGCATTACCACTGCAAATTGAAATAAAATCTGAGCAAAACTTGGACATATTTAATAAAGCTGAAGAATTTGTTTTTGTTTGTTTGTACTCTAGAATAACCAGTAGCATTGAGTACAAATATTTTTGTTTTTATAGGCTACTCTTTATCCCGAAATTCTCACGGGAAAAGGTACTTTGCGGGTGAAACGACACAGTACATACAGTACATATTTAAAAATAAAATCCACATCATTCTCTAGGTGACGTACTAAAACTAACAGTGAATTGTTCCATAAAATGACGTTAATGTAAGTCGTATAGTTGATTTCAATTGGCATTTTATCGAGATTTATTAGCTTCTACCAATATGATGATTGACATACATGAATCACAATACTTTCGACTACACATCGCACGAACGAAACAAAGCGACTATAAATCACTTTTCAATGATAAATAATGAATTAGCTTAGTAATCTTATTATGGAAATTGTGTTAGTTTTTGAATCTTTAATCTTTAGAGATACATTTTTAAGGAAAAATTCACTATATCTGTTAGCAGCGCCCGGCCGTTATACACGCGTTGTGGCTGAACCCGCGGGAATTTCGGGATGAAAAATAGTCTATAACCTTCCCGTTGAATGTGGCTATCCATTACAAAAACAATTATTCACATCGGATTTGTAGTTTCTGAGATTTACCCTTACAAACAAACATATTTAAAAACTTTACCTCTTTATAATATTAGTATTGATAATCTACAACAACAGCAGCTGATATTTCCTCACTGATCTCCGAATACGCAGAGTAACGGAAGACAACCCTTCATTCAAGTTTTCCCGATATATTCTCCATAGGTACGCGATATCGGAGCGTATAACATAATTCATATGATAAAAACAATGTCTCCACATTTCCTCAAACAATAAGTAAGTTTATCGTCCAAACAGCATCGGTTTGAGTGCTTTTTCGCATAAAAACCTAGGACCAAATAAAAAATCTACTCTGAACTTTGTCAACAGGGATATGAAATCGATTTATAAGCACTTATTTTACACTATTGAAGCGAAGAAACCGATTTGTAAACCACTCTTCATTGACGCTTTAACTCTAAACTAATTTGTTTGATTATTAATGAAAATGTGTTTCTGTAGCTATATATGCACTAGCCTTGGGGTGTAATTTTAAATGCTTCACCATTTTCTTCGCACATTGTAATATTATTCAGTCTGTGATAAAAACTAACACCCACCACCTGATGTGGATCATATTTTGAGCTGTATATCGTACGTAATAAGGTCTACCGGAATGATGCTGGGATATCGATAGGCCAATAGCCTTTCGGGACCTTGATCTAAGTACTCGGCATATTTTGAGGTGACTCACAAACAGGGTTACAAGTACCCATATCTTTATATACGTAGTGTATGGAACTTGGGGATCTGTTTGTGTGTTTATTGATTTCCTTTTCGCTTGGCAACTGATGTAAATGAAAGGGAATTTTATATAAGTAGTGTTTCACTGTTTACCATTTCGTACTCGTTCTCCTGTGGGAATCTATAATAATATCTATATAAAGCTGAAGCAGAGTTTGATTTTTAGTTTTTTATTGTTTAAACGCGTTAATCTCAGAAACTGTCCAATTTGATTATTTATTTTTGTATTATAGCCATATTCAAGAGGCTAGTTATAAGCTATTTTTTATCCCTAAATTCCCACGGGAATAGGAACAACGCGGGTAAAACCACGAGGCGCTGCCGTTGAGTTATAAAAGAATATACCATCTTACGCTTTATATTTTAAGTATGAAGAATGAAGATTATATCGATACCCACATTCAAACTTACTGGGCTAGTTGGTGAAAGCATGCATGTAAGATAATTTTAGAGGGTCTACAGCTCACGTTACTATGAAATTACGCCTTATCCCCAGTGCATTGAAGATGATAAGGCGTAATCACCACAATTATTTTAATACATAAATATTTTATATGCTAATGCTTTATCCGATAAGCATAGTTCGGTCATGTTGTTCGAGGAAAATCCTCTCAAAACCAAGGATAAAGGAAAATTAAATAATTTAGATGCTTATCTAATAAACACACCAAAATAACACAGAATTAGCATAAAATCTACATGCTAAATTGCACTATAATGCTATATAAATTGAGTCGAAATCTCAATGGCTTGTCGTCCTAATCATAAAGTTGCACTATGAGTTTGTTTTACGATTTAGCTGTTAGCTGTTTGGTTTTTGCATATAAGTGTAGATAAGAAACTTGTATGGTTGTCATTGGATACGGTAGGAGGAGAGTGGGCAAACTTGAATGGGACTTGTATGGGTTACAAAGTTGAATTTATGTTCGTTTGAAATGAGAGTGTCCTTTAATATGTTCCGCTATGATCATTTTACAAAATTCAGAAATATAAGTGTAAGTTTTAATTAGTGTCTAAGACCATGAATGTAATATTTTATCATAAATACAATTATTAAGTTTTAATTTTACTAACTATTCGTTTGATACTTACGGTATTTTTACGTTGAGATAACTAAGTTACAGATAAATAGGATGGTAACATATCAGGGAATCATGACTTTTAGTTATATCGATATATTTTGACAAACCCGTTGGCATGTGAGAGAGTCGGGGGTTGCAGTTTCGATTCCCGCCCGGAGTCAACAATATGTGCAGACATAGTTGTTGGCGTCGACGTCGAGGTGTTTTGTGTCTGTAGTATCAGAACATGATACCACAATACAAAATTTTGAGCTTTATTTGGGTATAATTAACCACGTGTGAATTTGTCATATAAATATTTATTTATTGATCGGAAAGGTGACTGCTAACAAATGTATTTGACTTAAAGTGACCTAAGCAAGTAAATAAGTTCGACTAGGTCAGTGGCCAACCCTGGTGTCGGAGTTTTTAGACCGCCTAAAGGCCTCCGACATGGTTTAACGATTGATACAACCGGGACCGACAATTTAACGTGCCCTCCAAAGCAAGGTAGCGCTCAGATAGAAATCCCACTATCGGCCACCCATCCAAGTAGGGGTCGAGCTGCACGTTGCTTAACAATCGCAATGAACTAACATCGTATCTCTCCTATTCGTTTTGCACTTACTTGAATATGCCTTCTCTCGTTTACCATAGTATTAACATCGTGGGTGGCCTACATTGTTTTGAAAATATAATAAACGGTAAACGATATATCTTGCTTGCGTCACTTGCTATTCTTTTGTACTGTAAGGCGTCACCCGTATGAGATAAGGGAGGATGATACGAGATCAGCGTGAGACTTTTTGTGTGAAAACTTTAGGCTTGTATTTTATAATTTACTAGCAGCGCCCCGCGGTTTTACCCGCGTTGTGCCCGTTCCCGTGGGAATTTCGGGAATTTTTTTACATAAAAACCTTCCTCTTGAATCACTCTACCTATTACAAAAAACCGCATCAAAATCCGTTGCTGCGTTAAAGATTTAAGCATACAGACAAACAGACAAACAGACACGAAACAGAGACGACTTTATTTTATACTATGTAGTGATAAATAATTTTTACTGATCTTAAGTGTGCCAGCGGTCTTGGTCTTAGCCTCGGATAGGGTAGTTATCAATACAATGTTACAATCGCCAAAATAACTATGTCTCTTGGGTCCATCTTCACAATGGCATCAACAAATTATGTTCGCGAATACCTTAGAACAAAAATCCGATGGTTAATCAACATACTCAGACAGAAGCATCAAAATTGCGTCTCGCTTCTTGCATTTATAAACCAAACTTCGTCGTTACCAAATTGCGTCGCATTGTAAATCTTCAATGTAAGTAACGTAACGGCTCACGGATATCGGGACAAAACTATTAATTTGATTGTAACACTTCAATCATAAAGCAATCTCGTCCGGTAACCGGCGGTTATAATCGAGAGTTACCCAACGATTGTTTCGCAACCGGTGTGCACTTTCACTCAAGGCCGAAATAATCATTACCTTCGTCAGATCCTTCTAATATTACAAATGCGAAAGTTTGTGACGATGTATGTATATGCTTGTTACTCTTTCATGCAAAAACTACTCAACGTATTTGGATGAAACTTAACAGTAATATAGGTTATACATCAAAATAACACGTGGGATACATTTTAACTCGAAATTCCCGCGGGAATGGTTACACCCCGGGGCGCGGCTAGTATACCTATAATAATCACTGTTGTGTATGAATGTTTTCTTGACGTATTCTATGGTATGACTGCTTGATTAAAATGCTGTTGTGTTTCCTTTTTGGGACGTCATGTGCTGAATATGTTTGAAATTTTGTTTTGGCTCCTTTTACCGTAAAGCCTGATCTCTTTCCATTGCAGAATACGTTCACACTTCACAGTTATACTCGTAGTATGGATGGAGTAGGGATCTAAGTTTTGGTTACCGTCTGAATTATATTTTATTTTAATACTAGCTGTACCCGCGCTGGTCGATTAATTACATACAGAGAGACAGTTTTGGGGTATTTGTTTTATTATTACGATATCCACATTCAAGACTTAGGTTTATTAGGGTTAAGAATTTTTATACCGAAATTCCCACAAAAACGGGTGCTACCGCAGTGCGCTGCTGTCATAAATAAAGTGCTCATTAACCTTATAATATCATTCTCCAACAATAGGTTAACTAAAAAGATAATAGTAAATCGTTAGTTATTGGAAAGCGGCCAGTTTTTCTTGTAAAACCCCGATAGCCTTGTAGTGCCGTATTGAGATCGATTACCTGGATTGCGCAACTTGTTAGGTGCTTGTAAAGTACTCGTACACTCATATAATAAACCTGAAGAGTTTGTTTGTTGGTTTGTACGCGCTTATCGCTGGATCTACCAGACGTGTATGAAAAAAATGTTTTTGTTATCTGGATACACGGCAGTGCCCCCGCCAAGTCCAGCAAAAAAGCGGTACGGCAGTATCATCCTTTTCTCGAAGCAATTCAGGTTATATATGTTATGCGTCCGCGAGACGATCAAGTGCACTTGACAAGTCTACGGGCTTGAAGTGAATATTGATCGTTTACAGCGTTGACTTGACAATTCCCGTCAAGTATCTACGTGCTGGACATGACTTGACAATAATTTTGATGATAACTTGACAACAAATTTGAACCAACTTGAGCTTGATGCGACTTGACGCGACTTGACAAGTTTTATTCATTTGCGACTTGTCAAGTGCACTTGATCGTCTCGCGGACGCATTACCTTCGGTGTACCCGTTCCCGCGGGAATTTCAGGATAAAATGTATCCCATGTGTTATTCTGATGTATAACCTATATTACTGTAGAGTTTCATTCAAATCCGTTTAATACTTTTTCTCGCAAAAAAGGCAATTTACAATATTAGAAGGATATATTCTTTGTATGATAGGGTATAGTATATTTTTGTATGATAGGTTTATTCAAGAGAAAGGTTACAGGCTTATTTTCATTCTGAAGTTCCCACGGGGACGGGTATAATGTCAGTAAAACCGGGAGCCGTCGATAGTAAAGTATAACATGAATATAAAATGATTGCTTGTGTGTCGGTAGGTTATGGCTGTTTTAATGACTCGTGTGTAAGGCAAAGTTGTTTTACGACTGGACTGAATGGATTCCAAGGTTGAACGATTAGTCCCGTTGTGATTTGTCAATTCTCTGTCTTAGTTTGAGTATAGCAGTAAAAATCCCATTGTAAAAAATAACTTTTGGTATAAACTCTTCTACTACTGTTAATCTATTGGATTCGATTTAAATTATTCCCATGAATTATTCTTCTTAAAATGTTTGTCCCTTCGATACATGTTCCCAAAAACTATGAAGCTATATAAAAACTATTTCCAATATTATTTTCGTCTTAATTGATCCCTCGATTCCCTATTTGAAATTCGAACGTCTTACAAACTTTTAAAGAAAACTAGAATATCCTTTGTATCGCATAGTCGATGCGTGTACGCAGTACAAACTTAATCGCATAATCAACGTACGCATTGATTTGCCTTATGAGGCGTATGTCCTTTCTTATCTTCATCTCTCTCTTTCACCATTGTTTATACCAGTTCTAGAATGAGACAGCGTTATAAGTCTAGACTCGAGAGAAAGTTTATGTAGGCGCCTTGGGCTTATGTGGGTGAGTCCGATAATTGCATGTTGTTTATATCCATAATATATAATGTTTACGTTATTTATAGCGGCCCGCCCTCGTTTCGCGTTGAGTTAATATTGGGATAGACATGTCCCGGATAAAGCCGGGATAAGCCCTTACCTATGTCAACATACTCTAAAATTCTATAGAGTAATGTTGTCATTATAGTTTCTGTTTCATTTACCTTTATTTGTGAGATCTAATACTCTATCGATTGACGCCATAGAAGAACGGCGTATTTTGTTTAGGATTTTAGACCGTTCGCCTACCGGATGTTGGCTATGGTTTTCAAAAAATATAGAATGCGACTTTGTACCTCTGTTAAAATAAGAAATATTTCCTTACGGTAAATCTTTTTATCTTCAGTATCTATAGTATTTTACCTCTAAAGTCCTCCAATGATAAATAGATAGTACATATCATAGACAAATCAACAGAACAAGTCACCATATTTCGAAATAATTGGATTGTTAGTTAGAAAACTACGTACAACAATAAATAAAGTAACATTTTATGCGTTGTTTTTGACGAGTGCTTATGTGAATGTTCTCACAATTATGTCATATTTTTAACTCTTTGTTCGGTGTTAGCGATCTCGGTGAATGAATAAGTATTAATGAACAGATGAATGAACTTTTAAATATTTCTGTAGGTAGTTCCAACGTCATTGTTTTTCATCTGCTGGAATTTGTTTTTAATGTAACTGTATATTAATCTGAGTACCTTGTCCAACCATTCTAAGTTTAAACACCTTTACTCATGATATTGTTTTATCTGTCTTCGATGCTTTCTATCTGATTAAAATTCTTTCTAGGTATAGTTATGACATGTCACACCATATTTTTTTTACTGGTTGCTCTATGCCACAGCTGGACAAAGAATTTCCCTACTGATAGCAAACGGTCATCAAAGAAAATACATTTAATAATCAAAATCTCCGACACCAGGGCTGACCACTGACCTATACGAAATGACAAATAAGTAAAATTTCTCCCAAATTGACGGCTGTCATATCTGACTTTCATCGCTGAAGATAGCATAATCACTGCTATGACTGTCGCTTCCGAACAACCTATTCATAGTACCTACGTAATTCATCAGTCCATACAAATTGATCACTCCTCCTTTCAAGCAATTTAAAAAGTCGATTACGTAACAATACTAACAATCTATTTATCTAAACATTGAGATAATAAGGCGTATAATTTAATGGCGATACAAACTATAGAATTACCCAATGGCTTCAATATTAGTAGCAAACGGTTGAGTGCTTCCGCATTTCAATGTAGGAATATTATGCAGCCAGATCCGGCTATTGTCGACGGTGTTGATAAACGATTGAAAGAAATCGAATTGTTGATGATAAAGGTAGAAATCTTGAACATTACAAAGTAAGTTAGTAGGGGTGAGTGTCTAACCCTGGTGTCGGAGTTTTAAAAATATCCTCTGACATTTAAAATCACTACATAGTATAAAACAAAGTCGCTATTTTTGTCTGTTTGTCTGTCTGTATGCTTAAATCTTTAAAATTACGCAACGGATTTTGATGCGGTTTTTTGTAATAAGTAGAGTGATTCAAGAGGAAGGTTTTTATGTAAAAAAATCCCGAAATTCCCACGGGAACGGGCACAACGCGGGTAACACCGCGGGGCGCTGCTAGTTTGAACTAAAATACTCTCTGGCTGGACTGTGCAATTTTATCACCAAAGTAAATTTAGTTAACTAATGTTATTTGGAGTTTCGTATAGTTCAGAACGTACTGTACTGATGTCTGATGAGGGCATTGCCCAAACCAATATGTGAGAAAAACTCATTTAAAATAACAACAGTAAAGTCACAGCATTCAATACCCTACTGACCTAATATCCAAAGGCGTAATGTCCTACTGTCCATAAGTCTCCACGCTCACGTCAGATATTAGTACAATAGACTAGGCATAAAACTATCACATTAACCAGACTAAACCAGTCAATTCCAGTATCGAGTCGTGAACAATTCCGCACAAAGCTAACAAAACTAGGTCCTAATCAATACATGTCATATGTCACACCAACGGTTCCGACCTAGAAAATTCCCCACAGTTGATCTGCAAGTGGTGACGTCATTGATAGCTCTCATAACATCTCAGAGTCTCGTCGGCTAATGTGTCCATTTAGAGCGTAAGGCTGGGGACACAACGGGCGGTCGTGGCCGACTTAACGCGCGAAAGTAAATCGAACGCGTGTCGCTTTTTTGCTTTTTCGCTCTCTCGATATCGGTTGCTACACAAAACTACACGTTTCCCAATGAGTTTTGCACTTTTTCTGGCCCCGGTTTAATCTGGCGTTTACTGTGTTGCATGTTTCGATGTTTGTTTATTGTTAACGGGGTTTTCATGGCTGTTAGGTTGAATGGTGGTCTGGTTTGATAGATTTTTTTGTTGTCAACTGTAGCAAATGTGATTTAAAAGTGTGACGGTGAACCTCGTCAAATCAATGATATTTGGTAGCGTTTCGGACTCCAGGGTTTTTCTGTTATTAATACATTTTTATTTAATTTGTTAATTTCCGGTCCCAGTGTATCTAAGCATTTACGTCATTCTTATAATTGGCTACAATTGAGCTGGTCCTAAGAGGATTCAAGAGTCAATATTCTCATCTTGAAAATTATATCTACTAAAACATTCTTAACTTTAATAGAAGTAGAGAATTTTTTTAAACTAGGTATAGGCGTACATAGTGTCTGTAAATCTTTCTTGTTGAAATTATGAGAACTTTACAGACATGAGAGGTGTTTGTACTCACACAGGCCTAGTTAATACTTAGCCACACAGCCTATGCAACCTGAAATAACGCATATTTGTAATTGATATCCTTAAGATACATATTAAAACGAATTAAAAAGTCCTAATCTATAAGGTGCTAACAAATTAATCACGGATATTTCAAGAGATGATACATAACATGAAAACAATTAACTTTTAACTGTAATTAAGGAACCTTTGTATATCATTTTTTTGTTTTAATTTTTCGAACAAAAAAAAATATTATAATAAATTTTTAAAATTATCACCCCTTATTATGTACCTGTCAAGATGTTTAACACTGTCTGTCATGTCACGTCAAAAGTTGTTTTTCTTAAATGTCTTTGATGTTTCACCTAACTGATAGTTTAAAGAGGTTCTAGAATATGTCTAAAGAGGTCTCATTTAATTATCTTATTAACAGGGTGTTTTAACGTAGCAAATTTGTTTCCTACTTTTCTCCAAAAAAACATAACAAAACCTATGATGTTTTATACTTAAATGTACTCCGAGAACCGAGTACTATCAGCTGTAAAAATATCCGTGACTAATTTGTTAGCACCTTGTATATATCTTAACTAGCAGCGCCCCGGCAGATTTACCCGCGTTGTGCCCGTTCCCGCGGGAATTTCGGGAATTTTTATACATATAAACCTTCCTCTTAAATCACTCTAACTATTTAAAAAACTGCACCATAATCCGTTGCTTAGTTTTAAAGATCTAAGCGTAGGTATATAGAGACAGACAGACAGTGGAAAGCGACTTTGTTTTATACTATGTAGTGATAACAAGATACTAGCCACACTGCACCTTATATCACTAATTAATTACACACACAGACATCTGTTTGTCTGTACTATCATAATGAACATCAAACATTGCACACGTAGATTCATCTCGTTAATTACTCTCACATTATAATAATTACTAGTATCAATACACTTCGTATTGACTCTTTGTTAACCTTATGCGTCCGCGAGACGATCAAGTGCACTTGACAAGTCGCAAATGAATAAAACTTGTCAAGTCGCGTCAAGTCGCATCAAGCTCAAATTGGTTCAAGTGCCGTAAATCAAAATTATTGTCAAGTCATGTCCAGCACGTAGATACTTGACGGGAATTGTCAAGTCAACGCTGTAAACGATCAATATTCACTTCAAGCCCGTAGACTTGTCAAGTGCACTTGATCGTCTCGCGGACGCATTACGTGTAAAAAATATGGTATTTTATAATTGCTTCCGTTGCGAACACCTGGCCGATACTAGGTCAATAATACGTATTAATTAATGCCTGTACTGTGATATAATGTGTATGCCTAGGTGTGGCTGTAAAAACTGGGCTATATTTAAAAATATAATGAACTAGCAGCGCCCTCCGGTTTTACTCCCGTTGTGCCCGTTTCAGTGGGAATTTCGGGAAGAAAAATAGCCTATAACCAGCTCGTTGAATTTAGCTATCTATTACAAAAAGAATTATTCAAATCGTACAGGTAATTCCCGAGATTAGCCCGAACATACAAACAAACAAAATTACAAATTTTATCTTTTTATAATATTTGTAATTACTACTATCTACTTCTACTAAAGAAGTAGATACACTTTATTAATAAAAAGTTGCTAACTAGTTAATCTAGTTTACAAAATAAATGTCAAAGGTAACCCAAATAAGTCCAGTCGGTTTAGCGTGATTGAGTAATGAACATATGTGAATCCAGTCTTAGGCCGTATACAGAAACTATTCTTGTAGCCCAAGTTGGTCATTAGCGGTTACCGGTACCGACATATTCTTACTTATTCGCTGGAAGATCAGTGAGTCGGGATCTGTCAGTAAGTCAGCGCGTTCCAGCGCTGAATGTTGCTTTGGCGTGTTGTGAAACTCATCATCAGCTACGCTGGAAACCAGCGCTCCCCAGTTTTGATAGAGCTGGTAGACCGCTGACTTTCTTGGTTTCTTTCTGTATGCGTCCTTACAATCTTTATAGTCGAATAATTTGCACTATCTATGCAGACGTCCTTGTCTAAATACCTCCATTGTTGAACGATGAAATAAATTGAAAAGTTAAATACCTTAGAGTACAGTTACAATAACAGTTATCAAATTTAAATCAAACATTAACGCTTAATCCTAACCAACAATAATTCCGTTTTCCTGTGAGAATCTATTTGTGTAAAACATTTTTGATGACCGCGAACTGTGAACGGTAAACGGATAGTTTCAGGGTGTAATTGTGGATTAAAATATGTTTAAATTGTTTTTATCTAACGTCCTCCGCTATTACTTCGGTTCAGTTAATTGAGTTGCGATAAAATAGAAAATAAAAAAATGGCGTGACCTCCGACTGTTTTAGGGTTCCGTACCCAAAGGGTAAAAACGGGACCCTATTACTAAGACTTCGCTGTCCGCCCGTCCGTCCGTCTGTCACCAGGCTGTATCTCAAGAACGGTGATAGCTAGAGAGTTGAAATTTTCACAGATGATGTATTTCTATTGCGGCTTTAACAACAAATAAAATAAAACAAATATTCTAGGGAACTCTGCGTGCGCGAGTCAGACTCGCACTTGTCCGGTTTTTTTATTTAAATCATCTAAGGACACTCTCCATGAAAACAGTTTACAAACAAAAATATCGACATTATAATCGGTCTATACGATGAGAAGGTATGATGTCACAAACATTAGACAGACTTATCAATCTTATGACATCTCTTTTTGCGTAAGGGGTGAAAAGGGGTCTTCTTTAAAATAGGAAGCATATAGCATAATGTGATTTGAATTGTACAAGCTTAAAATGTTCACGTGTATGCCTCCGATATAAAACTATGTTGAAAAACTTTTTGATTGTTGTTCGTAACTTATTGTGTAATTGGGTACAGCTTGCTTATGTAATGGTGCATGATATTATCTGACAGAAAGATTAAATAAATATTTCTTAATAGATCAAATGTATAGAAGACACATGTTTAATGTACTAGAAGCGCACATGGTGTTATTTCCTTGGGAATTTTGGGACTAAAATAATTATCCTCATGAATTAATTTAAAAAATAATTTAGGAAATACTGGTAATACTGTAATTCCCAGAGATTAGCGCGTTCAAAAATAGATTAATAGAAACATATTCGTGCGATATGAGAAGGAAAAAAATGAATATATGATTCCCGTTTATATTCACCAAGCGATTCCTGCTACAGTGTGCCAACGACAAAATTGGTGCACACTTTGTTTATCTTTCCTAACTTTTGCTTATAAATATTTGTGGGAACTAGGATGTTGCGCATTCAAAGTAGTCTAGAATTTGGGTTAGCTCATAATTCTCTTAAATAGTCTCCAAGATAAGACCTAGCCAGAAGTAACTTTGCTGCTTAGTTATGTAATAAGTAATTGCCACCTTAAGATTTATTGCATGAAGATTGCTAAAATATCCCTTAGTTTTAATAAAATAAATCATAACATCCATATCAGATGACAACCCATAAAAAGATAGCCGAACCATAAACAACCATACTTTTAAAAGTGCAAACTAAAGTCAACCAGCCATAAGTTAAACCAGATGGATTCGCGCTGACCGTTCACCGGGACGGCTCAACAAATGCCATGAAATATGAGGATTTGAGAGGCATTATTTGACAATCATATGGGGTCATTCGTTTGTGACGCCTACTGGTCCCGCAAATATATCAATGGGTTTCATAGCTTTGTTAACTGGTTTCGGTCAGTTTTGGTATCTTTTAAACGTGTGTTACGATTTTATGTGATTGTGAATACATTGCTTCATAGAATGATACTTACTTCTTAACCTTTCAAAGTCTTTCTATGTCTTTACTCAGATATTAGGAGAATCCTATCCTCCTATACTATAAATGCGAAAGCTTGTCAGGATGTATGTTTATGGCTCATTCACGCAAAAACTATTGAACGGATTTGCATGAAACTTTATAGTTATACGAGTATAGGTTATATATCAGAATAAGACATGGGATGAATTGAGGTTTGTCGTGATTAAATCCTAGCCTTTTCTTACCAGTAATTCCACCTAACATTACCCATCCATCTTTAACTCTAACTTACCACAGACTAACATATTGCCATCACGTTCACAACATAATCATCTCGGTCTCAAATAAACACCAAATGAAAGGCTGTATCATTTGGCTGGAATTGTCACAAATCGATACGTCACCGGCCGTCAGAGCCGTGATGGAGTCGTGATCGTAAATCGAGGGCTCCTCCCGACCGTCCCCAGGGTGCGAGCATCAACCCTGACACTCAGGAAATTGACAAACGTAAATCGTTGTGTCACCGTTGTATTCGCGTTTTTGACTCCCAGATTTATTACTCTACGATATATCTGTGCTGGTAATGTCTCTATGGGTGTGTAGTAGAAGTTAATGTGGTGTCTTGAGCATTTATTTGTTTGGAGCTGTTCTTGTTTCGCGCGGTACTTGATCCTTTGGGAGTGCAGGATAATAATGGGACTGTGTTTCAAATATGTTGGAACTATGTTTGTTTTATGTTTAATCTATATCCATAAAAAAAAGCGAAATGGGTTCAGTTTTTGAGGCGTGAAAGAGAAGACAAACAGAATTATTTTGCATTGTAAAACGTAAGGGTGCTCGCAAAGGACAGGGAGGTTTGGCGATGCTTGGGGGAGACCTTTGCCCAGCAGTGGGACAATATAGGTTAAATAAAAAAAAAAAGACGTAGTGTAGGCGTGTTTACTCATAATCCATAAAGAAATATAATATGTACTATCTATACTAATCTATACTTAATTTAATAAAATTGAAGAGTTTGTTTGTTTGTAAAGTAAGCTCTAAGCTTGTGTTATGGAATCTAATTAACTGATACTACTACTTATACATACACAAATACTTTATAAGAATATATAATTGACACCCAGACGTCGTCGCCAACAACTATGTCTGCACATATTGTTGAATCCGGGCGGGAATCGACCCCGCAACCCCCGACACAGTAAGCGCTCTCACTGCCACTGTGCCAACGGGCTTGTCAAGAAATTTTGTAATGGATTTATGATTTAATAAGATTCTCGGCTATTTGTCATCCCGATATTCCTACGGGAACGAGCACAACGCGGCTAAAACCGCGGGGCGCTGCTAGTTAACTAAACAGTTTCCTAAGGTACTGACATATTTGAGTGCGTAAAACAGTGAAGTTATTCGATCTATTTCTAAACAAATTCATCGTTTGTGAAAGTTATTGATTGTTTTCGCACCAACAACAAAACAATAATTGTTAGTAATATCTTATAGTTCGGTATTTATAAATATACGGCAACCTGCGATTTTACACACATTGTAATATTTCTCACGAGATTTTTATCAAATCCGACTGGAGTATTAGAGATTATCGCGTACAGGCAAATGAATAAATAAACAATTAACATTTAAAATAACGTGAAACATTAAATTAAGTATTTAAGCGTGATGTGGACCATAAAGTGTTTGAATAATAGTTATATTTGTATGTGACCTTCATGCGTGAGCGCACTCGGCACTTGGCGGGAAATCATTTCATAATTATAAGTTTGTTATGGATATAAACACATGATATGCCAAGTCGAAGACAGACCCCAGATCGGACCCAGCTACAGGTTGCACTCAGCGAGTAGGACCAACCCTGGTGTCGGAGTTCTTAGGAGCCTAAAGGCCTCCGACATGGTCTGACGATGGAAACAACCTGGACCGACTGCTTAACGTGCCCTCCGAAACACGGTAGCGCTCAGATAGAGATGCCACTATCGGCCACCCATCCAGCCGGCCTAGAGGCCGAGCTGCACGTTGCTTAACAATCGCAATGATCTAACATCGCTTAGTGGGTGGTGAAACTGCGACGCGGTCTCATTCTGATCTAACAATTATTTTGAACCATTTTGACACCACGAGAACTAAAAACAACAGGCGAATCTATGGGTTATTAAAAGACACACCCTGTTATTGGGCTGTGTGTAATCTAATAATCCGTATTGATAGGTACGTAATTATAAGACATAGATATATGACTTAAACTATAAACTGTCGTACAAGTATAATTTGTATTATTTATTGTTGTGTAGGAGTGATTTAGTATAAGAGCTTTGAACCACAATGGGAGGTATTACCTTAAACTATTGTGTTTTTGTTATAACATTAAGAACACAGTTTACCAAATAGTTGCCACGTCTCAAGGATGTTATTACGAATCAGAGTCGCTGACAATAGCTAGTATTTATCGTGTCAATAACCTTTTTATTGGGAGCGTAGTAACTGCCTACATAGTTACTACATCTCGAATGTGCAAATGGATTCGGAGTGACCTTCACCTTGGAGTTTTTATACCGAAAAGGTGTCTTGGTTTGTTCATTAGATTAACATTTTGCATCTAGACGTGTGTAGTTTTATTTTTTATTAGGGTTCCGTAGCCAAATGGCAAAAACGGAACCCTTATAGATTCGTCATGTCTGTCTGTCCGTCACAGCCTTTTTTCTCCGAAACTATAAGAGCTATGTTGTTGAAACTTAGTGTGTAGATGTATTCTGTGAACCGCATTAATATTTTCACACTAAAATAGAAAAAAAATAAAATTTTAGGGGGGTCTCCCATACTTAGAAATGAAAAAAAAAATTTTTTTTTCATCAAACCCATACGTGTGGGGTATCTATGGATAGGTCTTCAAAAATGGTATTGAGGTTTCTAATATCATTTTTTTCTAAACTGAATAGTTTGCGCGAGAGACTCTTCCAAAGTGGTAAAATGTGTGTCCCCCCCCCTGTAACTTCTAAAATAAGAGAATGATAAAACTAAAAAAAATATATGATGTACATAACAATGTAATCTAACACCGAAAATTGGTTTGAACGAGGTCTAGTTAGTAGTTTTTTTTTTACGACATAAATCGTAAACAACTTCTTTATTATGTTACTCGCTGCTACGGAACCCTTCATGGGCGAGTCCGACTCGCACTTGGCCGCTTTTTATAAATATAATCTGTGTGGAGGTGAACTTGAAAACTTCCGGTATTAATTGTTTTGGCCCATGGTTTGTTGCGTCATGGTAAACTTCCTACCTTTGTTAGCTTGTAGTGATACTAATTTGGATACAAAATAATATTCAAACGTAGCATGTAAAACCTTTTATAAAATTATGTAATCTAAAGACCTTACCTCTTTACTCTTTGCTTTACTTCCTCGCACCATTTTTAAAAGCCCGAACAAATTCTTTTGAAACGGGCGCGCGGACTTAATACACCGCTATTAAAAAAAGCAAAATTGGTAAAGTAAAAAGCTATCATCGCTCTTTAATCCAGGGGTTACGCGAAAAATGTTAGTTAAAAATTGTTTCGTAGTCTAAACACGTACATTGTACAAGATTACCGCAAAGCCGGGTCTGGTCGAGTAAGCCACTGCATAATGGAGGCACACGGAGGTAGGACGACACGTGATCCCTACCATTTTTTAACTCGAACATAATTCGCTTAAAAAGTATATTTTTATAAATCTTTTTATTAGTTCGGATAATGTTAACGGGCAACTCGTTTTTGTTAGTGTTCAGTTCTGAATTGCTCTCGTTCTTCAATAGGTATAAAGCGTTGATGTCGTGAGAACATTGTTTTATGTGGAAGGCTTATATTGGCATCGAATATGTTGGCTATTTAGGAGTCTTAGAGTTATCTGAAACATGTTCATGATGTTGATTTTTATGTAATAAATACGTAGAGTCTTGGTAGAGAACATACTCAAAGGTTTCAAGTGAAATAGCACCCCGGGTATTAATAAAAACATGAATCAATCACCTACCCAGTGACCGTAAATGTCGGTCATAATACTTAACCAACTAATCACATCGATACCATCTACACGATTATTGAATAAACATAAAAGGGTTAACAATAGTCCAGGGTGGCGTGAATAAGTATTATTTGATAAAATGAACCGCTGAACAATCGTGTGACAATGGTACCGAGTTAGCGAATACTTTTAGATTGAAGATTTGCTTTTATGTTTCGTAGTAATATTGGAAAGGAAACGAAGAACTGATGGAGTGAAATGATTGTTAGAACTAAGAGTGTAATCGAGTTTCTGTTAGATAGAGGCCTTTGAAATATCAAGTGTCGATGTCGGTTGAATGGAATCCGCTGAGCAAAGGCCGGTCACGTCTGCGAGGCGACGCGCCGCCCGCACTGTTATCACGTCGCCGCCTCTCCGACAGCCCTTTGTCCGACCTGACAGATCCCGTTCCCATCTCACAAACGGTCCATTAACAGCCGCTCCAACGATAAATATCACCAAACGAAATAATTATGCGTCTCACAAACAAATTGTATCTCACACGCCGCCATAAAAGCCACGCGAAGGCGCGGGATTGCTTCCCTGCTGATATTTTATTTATTCAGTCGCGTCCTCGTACGTACGCCCGGCGAAATATCACCTAAACCCCGCACCGCTCCCAGAATATTCTATACGCTTGAATAATGTCCACTCTTCCATAAAGAATGCATTTGCATACGTTGTTGTTGCAACAGGCTGTCCTTTCGTACGAAATGTAATTTGAACAAACACAAAACCGACTTTTGTGCGCTTTACAGTGCCGCTCGTTGGAGATAGCGAAATGAAAAAGGAATGCAGTGATGGAATGTCTGACCAGTGTCGGTGCTCTAAAAACAGTGAAAATGTTAGTTTTGTCGAATATATTCCGAGCGAGTCATCCGCAAAACCAACTGATGACGAAGAATATAAACACTCTGTCGTCGGATCCGCACAACCAGATGGAGAAGACGAGGATGGTGTCGTTGAACTCTTTTAAAATAAAGCAGAGAGCGAAAACGCGCGACAACATCCATCTGTCTGATGGCATGGATGTCGACACCAAGATGACGCGGGAGAAATGTCTATCAAGTAGCGTGGACGCTATTGCGTACAATAATGATACCAAAAGTAAAGTGATATGTAGTGCCAAAGGTTTATTAGAGACTAATCTCGACGACTTATTCAACGACTTCCCGTTGGACGGTTGGAGTGTGGAGCCAAAGAGTTTAGGTGCCAGTGAGCCTACGTTGACTTTCAGTGAAAGTGAGAAGAAGACTAACCGAGGATCTCTCGTGTCTGGAGACGAGACCGATGTAGATACTGGTAGTGATAGTGACTATTCGGATGAAGTGGTTCGGGGCCAGAAGATATGTCTTGGAGCGAGGCGCTTCGGCCATTTGTTGAGGCGGGTCATTTCTAGAAATGGTGAGTATATTTACTTACTTAACTTGATTATGGTAGACGCTACTGCGGCTGCAGTCTACGGTCGGAGTTGGCACTGCGGTGGATTATACACGGCTCTTCTATGAAGCCATCTCGCCTCATATAAAAATATTCGTTTTGAAATACGCCATTTTGCTTAAAATACTAATTGCCATCCATTACTAAAAAATATGTTTATCTTAGTAATGGGCTTCCCAAAAACGCAAACATTTTCATCTAGCTGAAATCCACAATAAGAACCGAATTGTTTTCATTTTACACAAAATATTTTTGTAACGTAATTTAATTAAGTTTTCTTCGTTAACCGTGAACTGTTAAAACATTACTCTCGTGCATGTGTTTTGCATAATTAATGACACGTCCTTACGTCGCGTTGTGTTACGCCTCCCGTTGAAATTGCTTTTATGTTCAGCTTATTCCGTTCTTCTGCCCGATTCCACTCGAATGGTTATTAAAATGTTTATCTTTATTTATATGGAATAATCATTTTGCTGTGTAAACTACGTGGTGTTTACAATATCTATAGTTGGGAGTTCATTAATGAATTTTGATGTCATTGGATATGTTAATTATTTGCTGTAAGGTGACATATGGCGCTGGAAGGACCTCCAATAAATGATTTATGATTACCTGCTTACGTTTTTAGAGGGAATGGTAGTATTTGTGATGTTACTGGGTATGGGTAGTCATTGAACTGCTGTGGCATTACTGGGTCAACCGCATCTCCAGACAGCTGTCATTTCAGTGTTAACTTGTGAGCTATAATCGCACCTGAATGACAACTACATACATGTCCTTCTGTCTCATCATATACTCGTAGTGCAAGGATTACTATACATTTCTCATCGGTAGAGTTAGTACTTTTGCGACTCAAAACACACGTATTTCCATACATTTTAACAAAATTTTTTTAAAATTGTACGAAACCAAGTGCCTCTTACTTTTAATATCGCTCGAGTTTACGAGCATTACGTGTATATTTCGAAATCGTCCAAACTAAGTAAACGAAACTTTCCGGCTTGATTTCTTGTTTCCTATAAAATAAACTTCTTTCTTGTTCATAATATATAAATCCAATACCAATAGAGCTGAACAGTCAATTGCATCGACCAACATCGGTGCCGTCTGATTCAGTCCACAATCGCAGTTTATTTATTTTCAATTGTTTCCTCGTTGTCCGTCGTGATTACTGCATTTTCATTCGCGACACTTTTTGTTTGTTTTCAGCTGCATTTTGATTCTGTTGCGGTGTAATTGAAACGTTATCGGGCTATTGATGGTGTTCGGTTTATGTGGGGTTAGTTTGTAGCACGTTCACGTATTATCTTTAATCTGTTCCAATTTTATTTAAATCTGTAGTAATTGCAGCATGACGTAGCCTCATTCACGGGCCCGGGAGTATTTGTAAATAAATAGTTGCCGGTTGGAAATAAATAGTATATGCTTTAACACGTTCACTGTCATTGCCCCTCAGTTTTTATAAAGACAACTAGTGCCATCTATATCATGTCGCGCGTGGGCATGCCTAAAGTGTCGTTAATATCTATACTGATAGAATAAAGCTGACGAGATTTTTTGGTTGTTGGAATTCGCTAATCTCAGAAACTACCAATACGAGTTGAATAATTATTTTTGGAACGGATAGCCTCATGCAACGGGAAAGTTAAAGGCTTTTTTATCCCAAAATTACCACGGGAATGGGCACAACGCGGGTAAAACCGCGGGACGCAGCTGGTATCTAAATAAAATTACATGCGCACACCTTGAGTATCGAAGCACTGAACGTGTTAACCTAATTATTGTCATAATATGTTATATTCCGTTAAGCCTGAAGTTTCAGCCCACTCATATCTCTGAATTTCAGCAATACACATACATTTATAAATCTCGTAGAATAGCAAGATTATCCCAACAATGACACATACGATACATATTAATCCTTTTTATACCTGAAAGTAACAGCAGACTTTTTTACCGGCAGAAATGAAGAACTTCACTACATAGTATGAAACAAAGTCGCTTTCCGCTGTCTGTCTGTCCCTATGTATGCTTAGATCTTTAAAACTACGCAACGGATTTTGATGCAGTTTTTTTAAATAGATTCAAGAGGAAGATTTATAAGTTTAAATATTCCCGAAATTCCCACGGGAACGGGCACAACGCGAGTAAAACCGCGGGGAGTAGCTAGTTTATAATATGTTAAGGGGAAAGCTTGACTTATGCCAGCTAGGTTTATACAGCTTACGTTTCCATTGTAAATGTATTATTCATTGTAACAAAATGTATAACGCGTGAAATATCACCATAAGTTAATAACAAGTCGAGTGTTGTGCAGTTTTTAACAACATTCATTTAATGTGTATTTCATTTGTGATTTATCGTAGTTACCGCAACGTGTTAAAAATAGTGTGCAATTACGTTAGTTCACATTATAGCTTTGTAAAGTTTATTTTATTAAAATTATGTATACAATTAGGTTAATATAGTAATATGCAAGTTCTAATAGCTTTTTAGACTGTCTAAAGGCCTCCGACATAGTAATATAGTAATGAAGGTTACCATATAAATATGTTGTACTTAATATAGCGAAGTATCCAAAAATGATACCATCCAATGGCACCCCCATACTACAATTTAGCCAATTTTGTACCAAATGTATGTATTAAGGCATCATCACTACATAGTATAAAATAAAGTCGTCTCTTTTTCGTGTCTGTCACACTGTTTGTCTGTCTGTATGCTTAAATCTTTAAAATTACGCAACGGATTTTGATGCGGTTTTTTGTAATAGGTAGAGTGATTCAAGAGGAAGGTTTTTATGTAAAAAAATTCCCGAAATTCCCACGGGAACGGGCACAACGCGGGTAAAACCGCGGGGCGCTGCTAGTTTTCTTGATAATCTATATTAAACTAGTTCCTTGATAAAAGGCTAAATCAAATACCTCCTAACTTATATACCCGCCGCAGCCTTCTAGCTGCCATCATAACGAAATTATCCTTTGTTTAATTTGCACCACCATTTTACTGGTAGCAAAACTTTCCTAAATTATATTACGATGTAATTTGTAATATTCATAGTGGTAATACCGATCATATCCTACTAATATTATAAATGCGGAAGTTTGTGAGGATGTATGGATCTTACATATCTTCTTCTTACACGCAAAAACTACTGATTGGATTTGAATGAAAATTGGCAAAGATTAGAGATTAAGTGAGTCTGTTTGATTTGTTTGACGATGGATGGAGATTTAGTGTCGGAGTGTTTGCGTTGGTGTGAAAAGAATTATTAATGTTGATCTCAAATTTGTTTGTAAGTTTTGCCTGTTACCAGTAATTATTATTATTCATATTTAATATTCTGTTTTTATTATTATGATTTTTTTTATTATTGTGATTTGATGCTTTTAGTTTGTAAGTTTTTTAATTTATGTAATTGGGTCCCCTTTTTAATTGAAATAAATAAATAAGTTAGAGTAGGTCAATGGGTAACCCAGGGTTACCCATTGACTAATTATCGGAAGTTTTGGGACCGTACAAAATCCTCCGATATGGAACAGACATAGAGAGTCATTAAGAGTCTTTCCATCCCGAAATTTCCACAGGAACAACGTGGGTGAAACCGCAGTCGCTGCCAGTCTCCTATAAGCTATTGCTCACGGTTCACCAGTATCGCAGTCAAACTAGGTACACTATCCAACGTTATTTGCTCGTAGCAGTAATCAAGTCTTGTCACGACATAAATCCGCCTGACGCCGCGGTTCGTTTACTAATGGTGTCGAGGGTGGAACAGACACACACCTGACACTCTGATGCGCTCGAATTATGGAAATAAACATGATCTTACTGGATACTCGGAAGTTACTACTAATGGGACAACTGAGAAAATTTTATCCCTAAAATTCCCGGTCAGGCGTAACTCCCGTTACGCCTGTCCTCAGAGACGTCAAATGTTTCCTTAGGGATTTCATGAGTGATTTTTACATATAATTTACTAGCAGCGCCCCGCGGTTTTACCCGCGTTGTGCCCATGGGAATTTCGGGATGAAAAATAGCCTATAACATTCGCGTTGAATGTGGCTATCTATTACAAAAAGAATTATTCAAATCGGACTGATAATTCCCGAGATTATTTCGAACATACAAACAAACTAATAAACTTACAAATACCTCTTTATTATATTAGTATAGACAAGTATAGATGAAAATGACGTTTTTAATTAGTTAAGTGTCGATTTAATGGACGTCTCTAAGTGCGGCAGCTAGTGTAGGGTTAGTAGGAGCTATCGACTTATGCCACAACTAAGTACGTTGTAAGTGTGACCTACCCTGGTGGTGATCTGTTACACTGCCTAGAGGCCTCCAACGGTCGACTGGTCTGATTTGAAAACCGGGATCGACAACTAGCATGGCGTGGCTTAGATAGAAACTACTTTCGTTCACCTCTTCATGTAGTGAATACACGTTTCTTCGCAATCTGGATGAGTAAATATAGCTTAGTTCACGCTACAAAATTAACACAATAGCACTGAATAATCGAAGTTCGACTAAGCAATTAATGCAAGCACGGTAATGCGACGATCTTAGTTGATGGGTGACGGGAAATGGTATGTCTTATTTAAGCGCTTCCGTGCATTAGTGTGCATTATATATTTTAGCGAACTAGAGAAGTGCTTTGGCGTGTTAAGCTGTCAATCCCGATAATCCTAATGTTTCAATATAGACCATGTGTGAGGCTTTTAGCTTGAACATATTTAGGTGTGTAGTGGCTGTTGAAAGGTTATCACATTAATATATACCTACTATTATAATAAAGCTGAAGAGTGTCGCATTTTAAAATAAACTTTTTGTACCTGTATAATAGCCATATTTAAGAGAAAGGAAATAGACAGTTTTCATCCCGAAATTCCCACGACAACGGACCTTGGTAAACGAGAGGCGCTACTTAATATTTATATCGAAGCATTACCTATAAAGTAACGGAATCCCCTCGAAAATCAATATTGTACAACCTTCTTATATTTGTTGTATAAATCTTGTGAATAATTTCCTAAATCCTAAATTAAAACTTCCGATTCGTCGAGTGAAAGAGGAGCTCACAAGAAATCTCGCACTTTATTAATGTTTTAGTGTAAAGGCGAACTTTCACGTTGTTTCATAGCAATTTCTTAAACAAACTAATGTCTTCCAACTTGTTCAAAGTTGTGTTAACTGTAGATTACATGTTGCCCGCCATTATTTCACGTTTAATAATCGCCAAAGTTAAAAACTCGTTAGCTTGCCGACCTCGTGCCGCGGTGTTTTTGCCGCGCGCACGCCAATTTCTACCCGCACTTTATTTACCCCGTTACCTGCATTTTATTTACCCGCTTTTATCCACATTTTATTTTTACCATTTTGCATGCATTTTATTTTTGCCTTTTACCTAAATATTGGTGTTAGGTAATATTGTTTTTAAACCCCCGCCACTGGTCAGTTACGTTCGTGTTTTATGTAAACCGTTTCATTGGTTAGGTTAGGTTAAATATTTTATGTAGTTTTCGAATGTTCAGTTGACTTCTTTTGCAAATATTGTTCTGTACATTCAACATCATAATGCTAAATTGGTTTTGTTAGTTGGTCACTGCTCCAGTCCCATATAATCTTCGCTAGGTTATATTGTTTGGAAAAGTGATTTCCCTGTTCAAGTCTGGAAGTCTATCCATTGAACAAGCACCAATAAAGCTTTATAGGATCGTTTCTTTAATATGGAAAGAATACTTTAGTATTTCGTGATGTTAATGGCTATATGGATAAGATTATATTATTATTAATTTGATAGTATATGTAGTTTAATCTATTATATTTAAAAAAAACTTTGTCCAGCAAAGGGTGACTTGTACTGACACAAGAGTCGTCATTACAAATAGGATTATGCGTTCTGAAACTTTTCCATATATAAAAGTATAAATAATTTCTTGTCCGAGGCTTATAAAAGTCATTCTATAAGCATTAACCCGTAGATTGAACCATCCATAACTGGACTAACTTTCACTACTCATTTAATGACACTGCAATGACCGTAAGCACTTTCGACATTAGAAAGAAAACTCGTCATAAAATGTCATATAAATATCTACAATAGAACATTAGCAATCATAATATGTGATAGTAAAGCTGCGTTGTCACTGCGCGACATTTTCGGGCGATTATCGCCCGGTATAAAATTTACGTGGAATGAGCGATGCCACCCAATCAAAAAGTTGCTTGGGACATCTACGGTACGTGGCTTTGTACACGAATACTGGGAACAAGATAGCTAGAACAATCAATATCATGTGACATTATCCCACAAACTTGAACGAGCAGTGAACATAACACGTGAATTTTAAGTCATAGTAAGTCTTGGCAATTATCTCGTAATGAAAACGCGGCCTAAAGCTGAGTTTTCACTGTCGGCCACGCGTGACCGAGCCGAATGCTCCTTTGTAGCGCCGCCCTAACGATTCGGTTCATTGCCCAAATTGGCCGCGTCATAAAGGTGTGTCGGAATTATGAAAGTCTAGTGAATGATTGAAAGTGGAAAGAAATTAGGGCTGAGTGCCTTATGTTGCGTTACGTGTCGTGTCGTGATACATACGAGGCTGTTAGCCGAATTGAATTATACTTTAATAGATTGTGGCATGATACGGGACATTTAGTTTTACATTGATCTGATTTTGATAGATGTTTAGGTTAAATAGAAAAAAGATTTGTACTCATAACGCAATGGGGTTATACTTTTGGCGTTGTGTTGGTCTGTAGCATCGTAGCTTCTAAACCAATGAACCATTTTAATTGAGTGTTTGTTTGAAAGGTACTTTTATGCGAAGTATTTTGAATAACTATAACTTTTTATAATAATTACTATAAGTGTATGTCCAATAAAATGAAAAAGTTGATTGAATAAAAATATGGTCGAGAAGTATACTATTTTTTAATTTAATTAAAATAAAATGTAACGTAGTACATGAGTCCAAACTTGGCATTTCAACGGAATCAGAAATGGAATAATGCCTGCACGTCTAAAATTTAGAACCACAACGAAACATGAATCCAGTGTTCTATGTTCACAAAAACATTTCCACGAAAATATACGTCAATGCGGTGTTATTTGTTCTGCCAAATGTAGAAAAGCTGGCTTGGAAGTTAATAAGATTACTTCAAATATGTTATATAAATGTAGTGGTAGTAGTATTAGCCTGGAATAATATAATATACCCAGACAAATTCACACACGGTTAATTAGACCCAAAGTAAGCTCTAAGCTTGTATTATGGAATCTAACTCACTGATACTACAACAATATACTCGTACATACACGAATACTTTATTAGAATATATAATCTAACTAGCAGCGCCCCGCGGTTTTACCCGCGTTGTGCCCGTTCCCGTAGGAAATCCGGGATAAAATGTAGCCTATAGCCTTCCTCGATAAATAGACTATCTAACAGTGAAAGAATTATTCAAATCGGTTCAGTAGTTTCTGAGATTAGCGCGTTTAAACAAACAAACAAACAAACAAACAAACAAACAAACAAACAAACAAACAAACAAAACAAACTCTTCAGCTTTATAATATTAGTATAGATTGAAACAACATTTACGGATACACTTCGCTTCTTCTATGACCACGGTTCCTGTAAAGGAGCCGAAACGTCCCATAAAAATATAAAATAAAAGCGAAGCTTGCCGTATATGAAGTTTCAATTCAAAATAAGTAGCGGTCGCTTATACCTAAGAAACCAGTATCCTCCTAGTTTTAAAAGTTGGTTCAAAAACAGACCTGAATTACTCGTACCTTAAGATGTTAGTTACTCAACTCCATAATGACTAACCGAGAACGTATGAAGCTGTAAACTAAGTCGGGTGTTAAAAGCAACATTTCTATTTAGCTTCGGTTTCAAAACGCTACTTCCCAGAACTTTGTTGAAGTTAACTTTAAAGTCGTATTAGTGCAGTAAAGTACCGAATGCACAATTGCTACTTCGAAGGAGTTTAAATACTGTAGTTAAAGTACTCTTGGTTACTTGCCATTGAGTTGTAGGTTGACATAACATATTGAAATTAACTGAATGCGTATGTAACCCGTTGTCCTATGAGAGGGCTGAAGGCGTCGTAAAGGAACTGATAAGCAATAATTCTTTGCTAAGTAGAAAATACTTTTTAGAGTTCCGTATCTCAAGGTTAAAAACGGGACCTTATAACGACTCCCCTATTCGTCTATTTATCACGAGGCTGTATCTCATGAACCGTAATAGCTAGATAATTCAAATTTTCACCGATGGCCCTTCAGACGGTCATCCATCTATTTTGATTACTTGTTAAACGTTGCTAAACGTTTACATGCATGCTTAACCGTAAATTACTCCAAGAGCGCTACAATTAAATACTGAACTAACTCGCATCCCCCCTATATTCCGTACGTTGACCTACTTTCATATTAACTCTATAGTAACAAAATACAATTTCCCCATTTGTAATCTTAATACAATCAAGACAATGTCTGTGACAGTTAAGTTTTTAAACTGCAGTCGTAATGTTTACAATTTCTTGCTTCGAGAGTCAAGTGGCTCGTAGTGTTGGCGCATAGTGGCTTTCAATTGTTTGTAGATTGATTTGATGCTGTTTGTTTTGTACTAGTGGCTCGCCTTCTTTTCATGTCCACTCTGAGTTCGAGTTTCTATTGAGGCGCAGCTTAGATGAGCGGAGTTCAATTGACTTTTCACAAAGTTTATATATATTAAAAAAATACGTGTCACGTTGTTTGTCCAACTTGAAAGATAGGGTCACTTACATCTCAATGTATAGTGATTAGGGTGGTCCATCCCTTAACTTTAATATGTCGAAACAACGTTTGCCGGGTCAGCTAGTGAAATCTTAAAAATATATAAATAAACTAGCTGCGCCCCGCGGTTTCACCCGCTTTGTACCCGTTCCCGCGGATATTTCGGGATGAAAAATAGATGTTGTCCGATTCTCAGGCCTACCCGATATGTACACAAAATTTCATGAGAATCGGTCGAGCCGTTTCAGAGGACTTCAATTACGCACAACGTGACACGAGAATTTTATATATTAGAAGATATACCATTGCAATGTAGCCCAGTCTTAATGAGAACGCATCCTAAAAGTCCACTCTAAATATTAAATTGGTATCTTCCATGCTTAAAAACCCCTTTAAATTATATTAGTATTTTATATTAATGTTGTTTATTTTCTTGTTAATTCCGATTCCGGTAAGAGTATGGCAAGTACTGTCGGGAACAAATGTGTTTTACTATTTTTAAAGGTCTGAAGTAACAAACTGATATAAAAATGTATACATATGTACATCGCAAACATAAAACTTTAAAGGACCTAATGACGTATCCAATACACCTACATAACATTTCTGATTAACTCTCCGATTATATACGAGTTTGGTAACTAATTAATCAAATTCTCAATATAGGTAACATACGAAATTGATTCTAGGTTTAATATACAACGTACCTAACAAACAAGCACAGCCGCGAAACTAGGTTAATCTATCTAAATTAATTTGATTACATATTAATTACTGGCCACAGTGAAGACCAGTGAACTGTAAAACTTATCAGCATCACTATCTGTTTGGAATTCAATGTACGTTGACTGAATTGTTTTGTTATAATATTTCATTTTATTTTAATTATTTGATTTCATTTTTTGGGGGCTGAAAAGCAGTACAAGCTAAGCCTTCTCCAAATTATTATTAACTTTTTTTTCTGACAATTCAACCCTTTTCAGGAACCGCGGTCACAGTAATGGTAAAAATAGTGGTTTTATAGTTTTAAGTCCCCAAATCACACATTACCACTATAAATAGTTAACTTTTAGCAACCACTACATATAAAAATCTAAAGCACTATACCACTTTTGTCAGTGGCTAAAATCTAAAGCACCATAGCACTTGTGTCGGCGCCTGTACCAGTTAGAATAACTGTCCAGTTTGCCGGGATACGAGTCGATCATCAAATTAGTGTGTTTAATTAAATTACTTTCTTTCCTGCTTCTATGTCGTATCATTACTTCGAGCGACAATTCCATAAATTACTTTTAATTACTAAATGTACTCGTATGTTAACATGCTGCTGTCTCTGAGTTTACTTGGGTTTATCGAAGATTGTTATACATTTAGAAAAAAATACTGTCGAAGGTTTCCTATCCAGACGGTAAATAGAAATCCTACTATTATAAATGCGAAAGTTTGTGAGAGATGTATGTATGGATGTATGTTTGTTACTCTTTCACGAAAAAACTGCTTAACGGATTTGGATGAAACTTTACAGTAATATAGGTTATATATCAGAATAACACATAGGATACATCTCATCCCGAAATTCCCGCGGGACCGGGTACATCGCGGGTAACACAGCGTGGCCCGGCTAGTGATCTCTATAAAACTTTAATGCATACACTAACAGCAACACATTGAAGCTCTTACCGCCGGCCATCGTAAAATCAAACTACCTCAGTACTTACAGACCCGTCTTCGTTAACTTTTATGTTATGGTTCGTAATTAGCGGATTTGCTGTTAACCTATTTTTTAAGTACTAACACTAAAATATAGACCTAGATTTTTAATAGATTAGATTTTAGACGTTTAGCGCTAAAATATAAACCTAGATTTTGGTAGATTAGACTACTTTTACAGAAATCCTTTACTACTCGTAATTTCAAATTATATTTGTATGTGAATAGGTCTTGTGCATTTATCTAATGATATTCCAGTAGCCAGTACTCAGATACCAGTACTCAGATACCATATTAATAGGTTAGAGCTTAGTTTGGGTAATTAAACGCATGTCCTGTAAATGTTTATTTTATTTTATCCAATACAATTTTAATATTATTATTATAAGGTAAGGCGTGATTACAGAATGTCATTCTAATTTACATATAATCTGTCACCATTTGTTGCACGTGGAGATATCATCGCTTCGTCAATATCATCGCACCTTTACGTACATTAATTTTACATATAGTTGTCATTTCCAATCCAACGTCTTCTCTTGAGAATATAGCATATCGTAAAGGAGCCATGTCAGAGGCATTTGGCGGCTCAATAACTCTGACACCAGGATTGGTCAGGTTGACCATCCACTCGATGAAGAAGAAGAAGATCGTATAGGATATTAGTAGGCGCCCCGCGGTTTACTTTCAAATCAAGTGTCTATCCATTACAAAAATAATTATTCAAATTAGACTGGTAGTTTCCGAGATTACAAAAAAAAAATACGAATTTTATCTCTTTATAATATTAGTATACATAGTATACCTCTAACTAGGGTAGAGCTAGTACTTCAAGCCTGTAATACAAATCCATTCATGCAGAAGCGCCTATCCCCACCAAGTCTTCCACATTATTAGGCATAGATCACACAATGGGCCGAAACAATATAACAGATTTGAATAGCCCATTTCCGCACGTCTATTCACGGCAGGACACGGCGAACATTTCCATAGAGTAGAATGTTCTATCTTGGAAGTAGTCCAATGGATTGGTGACGTATTGTGGAAGCCTAAAAATGGTAAAAATGACCTAGATAATCTCTATCCATTATTAGATATGTTGATTGACGGCTTTTATTCAAATATTTCTTGGCAATTTACGATAAATGTGTTGGTTATAATTGTTTACTAGTGTTGTATAAATGTTTTATCATTTTCATTGTTAATGGACATACTACTCGAAAGTATTCTTTACATATTTAACGTATTTATTTGTTCTCTACTTTGTTATTCATAGTTTAATATTAAGTTGCAACAGTAATCTCTAGATATAAAAATCAATGCCATTTTTCGTTGTAATTTTATAACTTAAGAACGAGCTCACCTATCCAAACCAAATGTTTAGGCTTTGTTCGGACTATTTAGTAGATGGTTTATGTGAAGTTTGCACAAAATCGGTCAAGCGGTTCTTAAATTCCCACGGGAACGGGTACAACGCGGGTAAAACCGCGGGGCGCAGGTAGTATGTTTTATAATATGTGACAGCCATTTGTTTTGTCTATTTCGTGTTACCAACAACCGAAACTAAACATTTGACAATATTAATCCGACATCTGACAAACGATTGCAATAACAAACCAACTGATTACCACCCAAACGGAACAAGGAAAAGAAAACACAAACAAATAGTTGTTAAATCGACACCGCTGATTAACACGCCACGATTGACAATTATACAGAAAGTGAGAAGCGACGATATCGCTCGCTCATTGTTCTACAGATTGCGAACAATAGGCGAAAGCGAAGCCAACTCGCGCAGCAGGCTTTACGCACTTTAGACACACTTCAATAACGCGCTGTATTGGTGTCGATCACTCTCGTTTGTGGTTTGAATGTAATTAAGATCGAGTAGGTTAGTGGTCAACCCTAGTGTTGGAGCTTTGATGTGAAAACTTATTTAGCGGCGTTGTGCACTTTTTTGCGATGGCTAAAAATGTTAAACTCGCGTCAGGACACGTGGCCTGATCGAAAATTCGTAAGACGTTTTGACGTTAATATTCAAGTGTTCACTTTTGCCGGCGCTCCCGGAATGTAAACCGTTGTTTTTAGACCGCCTAAAGGCCTCTAGGATTGCCGGATATAACCGGAAGTTATGAGCGAAAACATGTTAATGGTTTTCTTAGATTTTTAAGGCTTGTCTAGTAGTGAATTGTAACTGTTTTCCGAATAAAATAATATAATAAATAAAAACGTCAATTTTACGTGCCCTCCGAAGCAAGCAACTTTCGGCCATCCATTCAAGAACGTCCATTCATTCCGAACTGCACGTTGCTTAACAATCGCAATGAGTTAACATTTGCGTTTATTTAGGTGAGATAAGGCTTGTGTTACAATGTTTAGAGTTCACGCATTGGTTAGAGTTTATGCGTTTGTTAGTCACATTGTGGTTGTTTAATTGTATAGATTTATGGCGCGTTTACTTTATCCGGCTTGACCGAATGGTTGCCGAATTCGGTAAACCAATGTAAATAATACATTACATATCGGCATGCGCACTGAATGTACGGACTTAATTTTTGATTATATTTTTTGTTTTTTTTTTAAATAACATAATGTAGGTATTACGTATTTTGACTATCATTTATTCCCAGCGCTCGTGGCATAATTTAGCTAAGTGATTTATTTATTTATTTTATTTTTATTTTATTAATTCTAGGAAAACTTACAGCTAGGTACAACTTACAATTATAATTTTAATACACATGTCAACATGTGGGCAGACGGCCAATTACAAGTTTCCACTACTAATGGTAATTACATATAATTATATCGAGGACGACAAACTAAAAATAAGGGAAATAGAGAAACATAACAAATACGAGCATCAAATTAAACAGATTATAAACGGGAAAAGACAAATAGAGTGAACAACACGAAGTAACATGCAGCTTACTTAAACTATACAAACTATACAACTAAACAAAAAACTTATTACAATATTTACGTTTCAAACTGCGTATCGACGTATTAAAAAGATCCATATCAGTATCTGATTGTGTCCAATGGTTGAATAATGATTTTAACTCATTGCCATGGTTAAGCAACGTGCAGCTCGGCCCCTTCTTGGATGGGTGGCTGAAATGCCACTAGCATTTCTGGCTGAACGCTACCGTGTTTCGGAGGGCACGTTAAATTGTCGGTCCCAGTTGTTTCATCATTAGACTATGTCGGAGGCCTTGAGGCGGTCTAACAACTACGTCATTAGAGATAGCCTACACGAAATTACTGACTTTTTTATTCCTATCTTCTTCTTATCTAGTGGATGGTCAACCTGACCAATCCTGGTGTCAGAGTTATTGAGCCGCCAAAGGCCTCTGACATGGCTCATGTAACGACTACTATCCGTAGAAAGTAACCGGGACCGACGGTAACACAGACTTATTGGGCAAGCTCTTTTCTAACAGATAGACAATCAAAATGCTGATTTTTCTAGTAATAAATCATGCACAATTAAAGGCACTAAAAGTTTGATTTACGAGTATATGACACTAAATGGCACAGGTTTCATTGTTCTCCAAACATACAAACATATAAATACAAACGGCAAGGGTTCTCAATACGTCAAAATTTAATTGTTCCACATTTCATTATATACCTTTAACCCTTAAACACCCATCTCATAATTAAGATAATTCTGACGCGACAGTATTAATATTATTATTGTTATCCATTTCAGGTAAGTTCGTGATCTCTGCGGGTCTCGGTGACCCTTGACTGTGCAGGTATGTGTAAGGGTGTGTACAAAGGGTGGAAATCATGAGTGTCGATCTATCAACTCTTGGAAAAGCGATATACGTCATCTATTGGTACTGCAGTTCATGACTGTTGAATAATGCTATTTTGGTGGAATTTTAGTGTCTGTTAAGTCAGAAATTGTATTACAAGTCCTAAAGCAAATGATATACAGCTTTTAATTGAATAGTTACATAATCATCATTGTACTTACGAACTAAGCTCTCGTCCAGTGTGATTCTTTTCCATTTTTTCTATTATTAGCATATTCCTTTACATCTCATTACGACATGTTAAAGAAAGGAAAGTTACATAATTAGGAATTTTTCATAAGTTCCCATTTAAACAACTTATTATTGAAATAAGTGGTTTAAATCAATACCCTACTGATTGAAATCAATATCCAAGTGACTGGCCACTGAACATACATTAAGAGTCTCTTTCCTATCTGTCCTGCGTTGCTATGCTACATTGGTCATGATTACAGCGGTGTCCACTCATAGCAGTTTTAGCTAGTGAAAAGACAACATAAGGTAAACCAACTGCGTAATTCTCAATAGCAATGTTATGTTATACATTATTCTAAACACGCCCCAACACCTTATAACGTTCTCGGTATAAAATTTAATTAATTAATCGCGTTATACCGTTATTTGTGCGAGGGTTAATGTGGATAATAACGTACATATACTTGTAGCCGTATTAATGTTATACCTATTGAATTACCTGCGTAATTTTGGTTAGGTATTGTTTAGTTGGATAGAACAGTCGATCTATTTAGGAAATTAACTGTTTTCAATTCAATGTTTGGTAATATAATATAATACAATTCATACTATTAATAAGAACCAAACCAAGTTCTAAGCTTGTATTTTGGATTCTAATTCACTGATATCTTGCTTAAATTTGATTTCAAAAGTTTGATTTCAGTCACAAACAAGTAACATTTAAAAAAATATTCATTTGTGTGTTAAAAGAGGGCTATGTATGTAGAGCATATATGAGTACATTATATTTTTTATTACGAGAGTTAAAATGGAGACTAATGTAGTCGATTTTCCACCCGGAGAAAATTTCTTCGGAATAGGAAAAAATGTTTAATGATTTTATTCCTTTCTTACGCCATCACTGAGCTCTTTTCCTCAATGGAAGAAGTTGGCTTTGATTGAATAATGAAACATCATGGTTGGAGTTAGAAAAAAATGGAATATGGAATATTAAATTACACTTTTCATTTTCTTCCAGATTACATTCCTGTTTGCCTCTCCTGAAGAATCCCGCCTCTCCCTGGTTCCTACCCTCCTGCGCCAGAATTATCCAATAAACACCTGTTCCTTAATCCTGTCTTTATTTTTAAACTCATATCAAATAATATTAGAAATTTACGAATTTATTCATTTTCTTTTAAGTATACGAGGGCGGGTCAATAAGTCCGTGACTTTTGCAATAAAAGACAGATTTTTTTATTAAAAATATATTTTATTTTTCAACGTAGTCTCCCTTGAGCTCTATACACTTTGTCCAACGCTTCTCCAATTTTTTTATCCCTTCCAAAAAATATGATTTGTCGAGGTCGTCAAAATAGGCCTTTGTTTGCGAGATGACTTCATTATTGGAGTCAAATCTTTTTCCACCAAGCCATTTCTTCAGGTTTGGGAACAAGAAGTAGTCGCTCGGAGCCAAATCTGGAGAATAGGGCGGATGAGGAGGCAATTCATAGCCCAATCATGGATTTTGGCCATGGCAACTGCACATGAGTGTGCACCCTTGCATTGTCTTGGTGGAAAAGAACTTTTTTCTTGGCCAAATGAGGTCGGTTTCTTTTTAAATCGTCATTGAATCGGTCCAATAAGTTGGCATAATATTCCCCATTGATTGTTCTTCCCTTTTGAAGGTAGTCAATGTGGATTATCCCGCGTGCATTGTGCATTGTGCCCAAAAAAAAAAAAAACAAAAAAAAAAAAAAAAAAAAAAAAAAAAAAACTAAAATAGTGTGTGTTGTGTGTGGCTAATAAACTATGGCAATTCATCTTTGTGGTTTAATTCAACCAATATTACCACGCACCACCCCCCCTAAAACTGGTGACCCCGGAACAAACTGAGGAACACGGAAGACAAGGAGCAATTCGCAGCCTGGATGTCGGCGTCGAGTGGTTCAGATACCACCGGTAACGTGGACACGCGTCCACGACGCCACTCCAAAATCAAGATGGCGTCTCCCGTCGTGCCCGCTTTAACAGTTGCAAGTAATCCAGTGAGCATAAGAATACCACCTTTTTGGCCTGAAAAACCAGCAATTTGGTTCGCACAAGTAGAAGGACAGTTTGCAATCATGCGCGTGACAGACGAAGCAGCCAAATTCTACCACATTTTGGTTTCGCTCGACCGTCAGTATGCTGCTGAAATAGAGGACATCCTCACTGGTCCTCCCAATTACCAACGCCTCAAAGAGGAGTTAATCAAAAGGTTGTCTGCGTCGAGAGAAAATAAAGTCAAACAACTTTTGACCTACGAGCAGCTAGGTGATCGCAAGCCGTCACAATTCCTTCGGCATCTTCAACATCTCGCCGGTCCAGATATCCCTCAAGAATTTCTCCAAACAATCTGGACGAGCCGACTACCCGTTTCACTTCAGCCTATCGTTGCGTCACAGCCTACCCTGGGTCTTGACGCACTCGCTGAACTCGCTGACCGCGTCCATGACATCGCAGTGCCATCTCATCAAGTTGCTGCAACCTCAACGGTACCGTCATCATCAATAGCTGTTGAGGAGCTCACACGCCAGGTAGCTCAGCTGACGCGCCAGGTGAGCGCTTTAACTATCCAATCGCGACATCGACCTCGACCCACCGAGCGCCGCAGAGATGCGCAACGCAGCCGATCGACGTCACGACGTTCAGCGTCGAACTACCGCAAGTACCCAGTTTGTTGGTACCACTCACGGCATGGTTCCAAAGCTCGTCGGTGTATCCAGCCGTGCGACTACAACCAGGGAAACGAGAGAGGCAGTCAGTGATGGCGACTGATGATTGCCACAACCCCAGCTCAGGTCGCCTCTTCATCACGGATCGTGGTTCACAGATACAGTTTCTAATAGACACTGGAAGTGACATTTGTGTGTACCCGGTTTCAGCCCTTAAAAGGCAACTTTGTAAATCAACATATCAGCTCAATGCTGCCAATGGTTCGACTATCGACACTTACGGCTACATGCAATTAAATTTGAATTTGGGTCTGCGGCGTGATTTTCCGTGGCGTTTTGTTGTTGCTGACGTCACAAAAGCAATCATAGGCGTAGATTTCCTTTCTCACTATCGTTTGGTTGTTGATGTTGGCCAACAGAAGCTTATCGATAGTCTAACCAATGTTAGCACTGTAGCTTGTTTAGATTTAAGCGACAATGCTGTTTTAAGTGTTAAGGTAGCTTGTTTTAATGGTGATACTGTGTATCATAAAATTTTGTCTAATTTCCCGGAAATTACACGTCCTTTTGGAACTCCTCAAATCGCAAAACACAATACACAACACCACATTCGCACCACACCAGGTCCACCTGTATCATGTTCTCCTCGCCGTCTCGCGCCTGATAAATTGAAGGTAGCTCGTCAAGAATTTGACGCTATGATTGCTAGCGGTATCGCACGTCCTTCTGACAGCCCTTGGGCATCACCTCTTCATCTCGTGACTAAAAAAGATAATGGGTGGCGTCCATGCGGCGATTACCGCCAATTAAACGCTCGTACTATACCAGATCAGTATCCGATTCGTCATATACAGGATTTTTCGCAAAACCTGTCGGGTTGTACGGTATACTCGAGTATCGATTTAGTGAAAGCATATAATCAGATTAGTGTTAATAGGGCAGATATTCCGAAAACTGCAATAACAACACCCTTCGGATTGTTTGAATTTTTAGTCATGACATTTGGACTTCGTAACGCAAGTAAAACCTTTCAGAGATTTGTTGATGAGCTTACTCGTGGCTTAGACTTTTGCTGGCCTTACCAGGACGATTTTCTTGTGTTCAGCCGCACGCCACGTGAGCACGAAGAACACTTGCGTCAACTTTTTACGCGAATGAGAGAATTCGGTATATTAATCAATCCGGCCAAGTGTGTCTTCGGTGTGTCTAATATTCAATTTCTCGGCTACGAAATCTCTGAAAGCGGCACCAAACCTCTGGACTGCAAGGTAAAGGCAATGTCTGATTTCCCTCTACCAAAAACCGTCCGAGAACTCAGACGATTTTTGGGCATGATAAATTTTTACAGGCGATTTTTACCCAACGCCGCTCAGATTCAAGCACCCCTGAATGCCTTACTGTCCGGATCGGTTAAGGCATCCGATCCGATTGTTATGACTAAAGAATCATCGCAAGCGTTCGAAAACTGCAAGAAGAGTCTGTGCAATGCAGCACTTTTAGCTCATCCTGATTCGCAAGCTAAATTAGGATTGGCCACTGACGCCTCAGACACGGCGATAGGTGGTGTCCTGCAACAGCTCAAGGATGGAGACTGGCAGCCATTAGCATTTTTCTCTCGCAAGTTAAGCCCGTCACAAACGAAATACTCTCCGTATGACCGTGAGCTCCTTGCCATTTACGAGAGTATAAAATACTTCCGCCATATGCTGGAAGCTACTCACTTCACTATCTATACTGACCACAAACCTCTTTGTTACGCATTCAGTGAACGTAAAAGTAACTGCTCACCACGTCAATATAGACACCTTAATTTCATCTCGCAGTTCACCACCGATATCGTTTTTATTGCTGGTAAGGACAACGTGGTTGCCGACACACTATCACGCGTCGATGAACTGCAGGTACCAGTTGACCTTGAAGTGATGGCTGAGCTCCAAGGTTCAGATCCAGACCTTGCGGAACACCTCAAAGGTGACACTTCACTTCGCCTTACACAGACGAATATACCTGGGAGTCGTACCGTTCTGTACTGCGACGTCAGTACACCGACACCCAGACCTTTCGTCCCTAAACAACTTCGAATGCAAGTTTACAACAGTCTCCACTCCCTCAGCCACCCCGGTGCAAATGCTACCGCCAAACTCGTTGCACAACGTTTTGTTTGGCCACTGATGCGAAGGGACTGCCGAGAATGGGCTAAGTCATGTTTGGCATGCCAGCGCTCGAAGGTAACGAGACACGTTGCCTCACCTTTAGGTACGCACGATTTACCTTCAGCACGGTTCAAACATGTACATCTAGACCTAATCGGCCCACTACCATCATCCAATAATTATCGGTACTGCCTCACAGCCGTCGATCGCTTTACGCGATGGCCGGAAGCTGTGCCTATTACCGATATTTCCGCGGAAACAGTGGCCAAAACGTTTATTTCCTGTTGGGTGGCACGATATGGTTGTCCTACCGAGATCGTAACCGATCGAGGCGGACAATTCCAATCGGCACTGTTTCAACAGCTTTCTCAGTCCATCGGTTACGATCACCGTAGGACAACGAGTTATCATCCTCAATGCAACGGATTGGTGGAGCGTTTTCACAGGCAACTAAAAGCTGCAATTACCTGTCATGCAGACACCAAGTGGACCGAATCACTTCCACTTGTGTTGCTAGGCATTAGGAGTGCCTTTAAGGAAGACCTCCAGACTTCATCAGCTGAGTTGGTGTACGGTGAACCACTTCGTCTCCCTGGCGAATTCTTCGGTCACGATATTGCGTACTACACCACCGACATCACCGATTTCGCGGCTCGGTTGAAGTCCTTTGCGGAAAATATTCGTCCGGTTCCCTCCCAACACCACTCAAATCGCAGAGCTTTCGTATTCAAAGATCTAGCTACATGCAGTCACGTATTCCTTAGGGAAGAAGTGATGCGTGGCTCATTCCAGCCTGCTTACACTGGTCCATACGAAGTGCTCAAAAGAAGGAGTAAAACATTTATTATTCGCGTTAGGAACAAAGATCTCACAGTAACTATAGACCGCCTTAAGCCAGCCTATATACTAGACGTTCGTGTACCCGTTCCTCGATCCTACACTGCAACTCCAGAACGTGTCCCTGTTCATCCACCGCAGGAAAAGACCGCGCTAACAACTACGCGTTCAGGTCGTACAGTACGGTTCCCTGACTTTTATCGCCCTTAGTCGGTCTCTGGAGGGGGATGATGTAGGTGACCTCCACTTAAACATACATTATAATTATATTTTATTTACACACAATAATATATTAAAAACCACTTACATACATCACACATTCATATCCCAGTAACATAACATTCATAACACAAATAAATAATTTCTAACCAAATGTAAACAAACAATAATTCGGCAAGCAAACCCGCGCGATATGCGTTGTTCCGAATTTGTGCAAATCTTGCATTTAAGTTAATTGTGGAATGTGAAGCCACGCGGAGGCGCATCGCGCGCGCGCAGTCGATCACAGCGTATGCTACGAGAGACACATACAACTCGTTCTCACGCGCACTCGCGTTTTGCCCACGCGTGAACTGTTCACTTACTACTTTGATTAATTACATGATATGTATTATGTGCTACATTGATCCTGTCTTGCTATCCTTCTAAAAACTAAAATAGTGTGTGTTGTGTGTGGCTAATAAACTATGGCAATTCATCTTTGTGGTTTAATTCAACCAATATTACCACGCACCACCCCCCCTAAATGCATCCCAAAAAACAGTCGCCATAACTTTATTGGCCGACAATCCCACCTTGGCCTTCTTTGGCGCCGATTCACCCTTGGAAACCCACTGTTTTGACTGTTGTTTGGTCTCTGGTGTGTTGTGATGGATCCACGTTTCGTCCACGGTTACAAAACGGCGCAAAAACTCCTCCATATTACGATTAAACAATGCTAAACCTTCCTGTGAAGTTGTTACACGATTGCGTTTGTGGTCGACTGTGAGCAAACGCGGCACCCATCTTGCGGACAGCTTTCTCATGCCTAAGTGATCATTCAAAATTGAAACCACTGAGCCATGCGAGATCCCTACTTCTTCCACAATCTCTCGCACTTTCAATCTTCGGTCGGCCAACACCATATCGTGAATTTTTTCGAATGTTTTGGGTGTAGAGACCTCAACTGGGCGTCCAGGACGCTCGGCATCTTTAGTGCTTGTACGGCCACAACGAAATTCAGTATACCACTTTTTTACCATAGAAATCGATGGTGCAGAGTCCCCATAGTATTTATCAAGCTTTGCCTTGGTCTCGGTAATGGTTTTTTTTCGCAAGAAATAATGCTTAATAAGCACACGAAATTCACTTTTGTCCATTTTCTCGTCAAATTAGTGAGTAGTCTGATAAAGATAGCTGTAAAACACAAACTAACTGACGCAGCAAGTTCAAATTTTCAGAGGAGTCAACTGACAGATGCCTGTTGACGGGACCAGTATTATTGTTTCAGTAAAGAGGTCGGAAATTCAAAAAGTCACGGACTTATTGACCCGCCCTCGTATATTTATTAACCTAATTTGATTTTTATAAATCACGATAAATTTAACCTCGGAGATAAGTTAAGGTTATTTATATCCCGATATTCCCATGGGAATTGGTACAAAGTAGAACACAAGTAAAGCTCCTTCTATTCCCGTCTCAAGAAAGTATAAACGACTGAACAGATTTTCAAACTATTGTATAATTTTTTTTTAAAAGATAGTGATTACAACAGAACTAAAAAGCAAAAGATTTCTACGTCTGTGGATCCCAAAATTGTCTCAAATTATAACGTTAACAGAAAAAAGGCGGTAAAACCGCAGGGCGCCGCTAGTCAAGATATAATAATAGACTCAAAGTAGTGAAGTAGGTATTAGCCTGTAATGTCCCACTGTTGGGCAAAGGCCTCTCTTCTCACTGAAGATATCAGTACAGTGAGGAGGTTTCAGGCGTAATCACCAAGCTTGCCTACTGCGGGTTGGTGATCTCAAACCCGAGCCATGTTTGAAAAGTAGGAAACATGTTTTCGCTCGACCTGGGAATTGAACCCGGGACCTCAGTCTTGGCAGGCGAGTGCACATACCACTAGACCACCGAGGTGTTAGAATAGACTCAATGGATATAAAATTTCATTATCAGTAATAATACAGCGTTAAATCTCTAATTAACTTCGAAAGAAATAACTTTGAGCGAAAGCTCCTATTCAAAGTTGTATTAAAACTTAATTCGATTTCATAAAATTCTAGTTTAATTATATTCAATCTATCTGGATTGAAGACGAGAATAAAGTAGAATAAAGTTTCATTCATTTGAATTTAATACCTTTATAAATATAGTATTACATTTAAAGATACATAATTTAAGTTAGTAATGTAAATTAGCAGTCGCAGTTTCATAATTAGGTAAGTAAATAATATATGATTTTACTTATTAAAATCAATAGTTTACAAACTATATAGATACTAAATTATTCATCCAAATCCGCCCGTCAATCAATCAATCATCAATCATCAGCCCATTTAGTATTAGTTACAAACATCTGACGATTTTTGTTCACTAATTTTCAGAATCTTTTCCGGTTAGGTAGAATACGTTTAGAATATGTACATATGTATGCAATGCACGTAACATTATACATAACTAGTCCGCGATGTTGGAATTTCGGGATAAAATGTATCCCATGTGTTATTCTGATGTATAACCTATATTACTGTAAAGTTTCATCCAAATCCGTTTAGCAGTTTTTTCGTGAAAGAGTAACAAACATACATACATACATCCATCTTCACAAACTTTCGCATTTATAATATTAGTAGGAGTAGTATATTAAATGTATACCATGGACCATACCTAAGCGAAATAAAACGAAACGCACTCACAATATAATTCCACCAGTATATTATGGGATAAGTATATTTCTAACAAAAATAAAGTATACGTGATAAATAGGGCAATAAATTAAAGGAAAACAAACATATTGTTCATCCTGTGTGTTATCCGACGTATTAATGAAATTGTGGGCGAAGAAATTGTTATTTATATCAATATTATCAATTAAGATTATGTACTGGATAAACATATGGCTGGATAGCCGTGAAGGGACCTTATAAGTTTTATAAACGCGGATTAGTCCGAATTTATTAAGGTATTTAGTTTTTTGGACAAAAATCATAAAAGTTCTTTATTTATAAATATTTTTTGGAGCTCTGTCAGTCTCCTGCTACGCGCATTTAGTATGAAAAAACAAAAGAATCGCGCGTGGACGATTGCGCACTACTACGGCGTAGCCGGTCGAATAAAAACGCTTAATTTATAGAGCCCTTACTGCCTTCCTTTCAGTCACATAATTCTTATAATAGGTCGACTGGTTAATCGAGTATATTTGCGGTATCCGCTATCCCCAATCTTGTGTATATCCATATAACGAGTTACGTCCAAAAAACTCTTAATAGCCTTTAGATAACACACGTTAAAAGAATAGAAAATGTTCCTTTGTCGTATAAAAATCCCATAAATTCAATGTAAAGATAAACTAGATATAGAAATGCTGAGTTTCAAAGTTTGAGGCCGCTGTCGGCACCGACCGCTCCACATTTTTCAATTCAACTACTTCACATTTGTTTCTCTTTGTAGATAAAACATTTCTTTATAGTTCAATGTTTTATGTACTAAGCTGGCGTTTGCTGTATGTTCGTGGGTTGTGTTGAATTTAGGGATTCCTTTCATAAATTCGAGAAAGTTCATGAAGGTTAGTGGCCAACTTGGATGAAGAAAGATTGGTTTGTTTCTTGAAATAGTATAATTAGTCTGCACAGCGTGTTTTTTGGATTGTATGAAATTACAAGTTGCAAGTTTAATGAAATCCCAGCATCTCATATGTACATATGTGATATAATTCGGAAGTCAGGATGACAAAACATAGCGTGCTGTAAAAAGTAATCTCACTGAAGAGAACAATATTTATAGATACCTATTATAGTGACAACCCTAGAACAATTTTTAAATACTTTTACCAATCCCTAAAGCGTCTTATCAATTCTTTCTAGCTTCACTGCAAACTTTAAATCACGGGGTGAAAAGAAAGATTCCTTAATTCCACTTTATCCTCAAAATGTATACTTAGGCTGTGGACTTCGGAGTCACTAAACTCAAGATAACTTTGCATTTTACGACCTTCCGCTACCTTCCACGTAAAAGATTTAAAAATACGTAAGAAATGAAACTCGCCCCAGTGTGCCCTTTGGAAATTATGAAGATTATTGAGATTATAAAATGTTAAACAACGTGATGTTTTTGGGAAGAACATAATCTTTTTAAAGCTTTTTGACCAATCGCGTGAAAGCACAGCTCCGAGTACGGTTTGCATAACCAAAATGAAATGCTGGTTAGTTTACCTCTGCGAATTGGATTTGGAGCGGAATAGATAGTTTGCAGGTTCCACGTAGGGTTCATTTAATTTCAAGGAAGCGAAAGTAAAATATATTTCCCTCAATAAATTCTGGAGTAGTATCTTGAAGATACGAGCAAAATTTCTGGTGTAACCTGCAGGTACGTCCATAATTCAGGCTGTGCTGAAACATTACTCACTCGAACGGAATATTTGAACGGAGCCCTGAAGTTACAAACCCGTTCTGTTATATTTTGCTTTGAAACTTTGCAAATTATGTCAACCATTTATTGTATTTTTGCTCTTTTCTTTTCGGTTTACAAATATTTTGCTACCCGTGTGTTTGATACGGAATCTCTACCCTTTGTGTTACGCTGAGAATGCGATTTTTATGCTTTGTACCTTTTTGTTGGAGAATTTAAAGAAGGTAGCAATTTAAAAAGGTGTTTACGGCAATTAATTTTTTCGTGTGTGACTTTGTTGATCATATGTCTTTGTTTTGGTTGTTTGTTGTGTTCCTAAGGGAATACACACATGCGAATCTGTGTTTCTATGTGGATTATGATCGACTCTGTTACATCAGGTATCGGTAACGGATCACTAGTCACTATCGATCACTCACAAGTCGTAAGTCATCAGTTTTTTTAATCCACCATATGGCTGACTGTCCAACCGTTGTTATATTTTTAGTATTTCTCCGCTCAGCAAGTCATAACTTATTAACGAAAAACAAGGTTTTTATGGCAACCCCCTCTTCAAAACCGGTTCATAAACGGCGATGATAACTTACCGCGAATTGAGAACCTATTTTATTTTTTGAAAACAGTTAAATGTAATAATGTAAGTAAGCAATAATTTAAACGTATAAAATAACAAGCACATAATTGGAATACCAATCCAGAATCATGTTTCCTTTCATATTATATTTACACAGTAAATGTGCTTTTTAAAACGCTGGATATAGAACTTGGATTCAATTAGAGCGACGCGATGCTTTTAACACGCGCGTCGAGTTTACTTTTATATATATATTGTTTGTCTATAAATGTGTATCGGAATCTAATATCGAAATACAAATATTGCGTAAACGATCGGGTAAATATTGTTTTGTTGTTTTATTACTTTCTAGTAGCTCCCGTGGGATTTTCGGGGTAAAAAATAGCCTAAACCCTTCCCGTCATAATATGTGGCTATCCATTAAAAAAAAAATAATACAAATTGGATTGGTATTTTCTGTACGCGTTCAAACAAACAAAAAAAGGCTAGCTTTAGTAGCTTGGAGTATAGATTACTCTCGAAAGTTTGCCAAAATGCAAGCGACGGCGAAGGACATTGCCTACTTCTACTATTTATGAAAAATGCCCGTTCCCGTCGGAATTTTGGGAATTTTTATACTTATAAACCTTCCTCTTGAATCACTCTATCTAATTAAAAAAAACTGCATCAAAATCCGTTGCGTAGATCTAAGATCTAAGCATACATGGACAGACAGACAGCGGAAAGCGACTTTGTTTTATACTATGTAATGAAGAACATTGCTCACTAGCTCTTATACCATAATTTTGTGTGTCCCTCGATGCATAAAGCTCCCTTTACTACAAACCAAATAATTTAATAACGTAACACAATACAGACAAACAATACTAGTTCTTTCATTAACATTTCACCAACGAGTCGAATAAACAAAGAAGGCACACACAAAACAGAGGCAGCTCATTTAATATTTCACCACCAACTGGAGAACTAAAATGGTGCTTACAGAATTACTCTTATTTTAAGTAAGTAAGTTCGACTAGGTCAGTGGCCAACCCTGGTGTCGGAGTTTTTAGACCGCCTAAAGGCCTCCGACATGGTCTAACGATTGATACAACCGGGACCGACAATTTAACGTGCCCTCCAAAGCAAGGTAGCGCTCAGATAGAAATGCCACTACCGGCCACCCATCCAAGTAGAGGTCAAGCTACACGTTGCTTTACAATCGCAATGAGCTAACATCGCCTAGTCAAACTACGCCACGAGCGCTCCAACTAAAGAACTAAAAACCATATTTCTGAGCGCAATTCGTCTGAAAATACAAGGATATGTATCTAGTGGCTAGTCCGCAGTATAAATTATCTAGGCTATCTAGGTATCTGGACTAGTCTAGACTAAAGTTGGAGTCTAATGAACGGCCTAGCCGTGTGCCTGAAAGGAGAGGATTATGTGTGATTTGTGAGATGGACTTTACAATTATGTAGGATTCTGAGTTTTGAATGCGAAAACTAACATCGTATGGAAAGTCCGGCCTGTTTTAATATAAGCTAGGTTCTCTAATAGAAGTGTTATGTTTGGGATTTAGAAGTTCGTTTCTGTATATTCTAGGTCTCGGGACCGTATTACATTTGGTGATATGAAACCTTTTTTCAGTATAAATAAGCTGAAATATCCTGCTCACACCCTAGTTAGATGATGGAAGTAAACACAAATAATATTATTTATAATGAAAGCCTTAGCCCAAATAGAGTACAGACCTCTACATATAACTACTGCATAAGACCTTATTCGCAAAAGGGTTTATTTACACGCGTTGATATAAAACAAACACACTATGTACTAGAAGTATATTCACCCAAGTCTTTTAAAACGCAAGATTTGTTATGATAGAAGAACTGATTTTGCACACTGATCATTGGAACAGAAGTCTTATAATTATTAACCTTAAAAATGCAAAATAATGTAACGTGTCAATATAGTGCTCGAAAGTCTTCTCGCTCACTCACACATAAATAACGTCAAATGAACACCCAGTTATTAAAATTAGTGCTCTCCAAAGACACAAAATGTATAGAATACGTAGGTAGTTCTCAAGTTCATTAGCGGGCTCGATACACGCTATTGTTCTCGACAAGCGCGGAGCCAGCCCTCGGGAAATCCGCCTTCACCAGTTATTTAAACAATCATGAAAATATTACGAACAAGTTATATATGAGCTTGTTCGCTGGCGGTTGTTTTCTTTCAGCTTTTGTTTTGACTATGTTTTGTGTGGTTTAAGTTAAAGTGTGATCTCCCAGTGCAGGGCAAAGGCGTATCATCTCACTGAAGATATCAGTACTAACGTAGATGTATTTACAACGCTTGTCTACTACGGCTTGGTGATTTCAAACCTTAGTTACTTGTTTGTTGCAAAAGTAAATTAGTGGTTAATGATTTGAACATATTTTAAAACGCAACATTTTTCAACACATTGTAAAACAATTGTATGTAAACAATGACTTCATATTGAGAAATAATAACAAAATAAAAGTCTATTAATGTAATGGAAATATAAAGTAATAAAGTGTTCTTATATGTAAGCCAAACAAAAACAAGCATAACATATTTAACCAAACATTCCCACTAAATGTCTCCTAAAAACTACATAAAATAAACGTCGTTTCTATCGGAAATACATCGGAATTTCCCCCTACATCCGCGCTGTGATGCCACCGAGAGCGTTACTCCCGAGGATCGTAAAATTTTAATCGCATAAAACCCAACGCTATTCGAATTCGGCACCAGAATCAAATTTAATTTTCCTCCAAGGTACATATTGGGACAGTTTTATGGATCCACTTTACGTCTTGCTTAATAAAATTGAGTCCTAGTTTCGTTACAAGTCGTTTATAGGAAAGACTTGTAAATTAAACGCCATCTTGTAAGTAAGGCGTGGCTTCTGTATCGGCGCTGTTTCGTGGAAGCTTCGCATTTAATTATTACCTACTGAAAATGTGTTTAACAAAACGTAAAACAATTTTGTATAATCCGATATTCTGAAGAGGTCTTTGCCCTGCAGTGTATGATTTCAGGCTGTTCAATTTATATGTACAAAATAAACTCCGATCTTTACATTACGGATAAATATTTACGTTAACCCTCATTACACTTACCATTATTAATTTAAGCATTATCTTGTTTTAATATACCCGGACAAATTCACTCACAGGCAATTAGACACAAACTAAGCTCTAAACTTGTAATATGGAATCTATCTCACTAATACTACTACATATACATACACAAATACTTTATTAGAATATATAATTGACACCCATAACATTTAACCTATTATAGAACGCTACAGTACATCGGAGCATTTTACGTATAGTGGCATTAAACCATTAGTCACTGGTCCAAGTGTGAATGTGTGTTGAACTGAAAACATTTTGGACACTCGTTAAACAATTTTGGCAAATTTTCGACTATTGATGTGTAATTTAGTTAACAACATGATTGGACCCTTCCTTGGGACTTGGTTGTGGAATGTACGTTGTTATGTACTCGTATGTACTTTATGCAAATGTATACGATAGCTTTCGTGGAAAAGTGATTAAGGCATAGTTAACGGTTCATAAAGGTACTTGTAAAACGTGTGTCTGAGACGATTGCAGTTCTATGATAGAATGTATGTTACGTTTAATTTAAAACTTCTAAAATTAAAAAAAAATGTTAAAAGTTTTACGTAATATACCGTACTGAAGAGATTGATTATATTTTGTATATAATATAGCCTAATGATAAAAATCCCTTGCTATTTAGGCTATTCATAAGAAATTCCTAAGGCAACGCGTACCCGGACAAAACCGCGAGGCGCTTTAGTAAATAAATAAAACCATTTCCATCCCTCAACATTCCCCCTTTCCGATCATATAAAAACATCTCTGCCAACGTAAATATATTCTGACATTATCACATCATACTTCAGTGGAACGAATAAACAAAATGTCGATATTTTAATATTAATAGGTTCATTTTATCAGCGGAAGGCGTAATGCAACGTAACCAAATATTAATGCTCTGATAAATGGAGGTACAAGTACGAAGCCTCGTTAATATTTAGGAAATAGGCCTCGGATTGTTTTGCTTAGAAGGAATAAACGATATAAGCTGTTGCAAATAATCGTAATAAGGAAAATAATGTAACAATTGGGTTTTTGAAAAAAAAAATGTTTTTTTTATGTATTTTAAAACTTTATTATTAATAATATTGATATTTAATGCAAAAAACTTAAAAAAAATATTTTTTCAATTAATTATAAACAATTAAAAATTTAATAAAAATCACGTGACTATAAACGCGCCATAATTGGTCACCGTGGTTGTGACGTGATAATGTATAGCTATTTAACCATAAGTACGTACAGCGTTTACGGCTATTACACGTGTAACCGAATGGGGCTATACATTATGACGTCACACGCACTCGGGTTTGTTCGGGAGTTGTCCGAGTGTTTTCGGTACTGGATTCAAAAATTATTTTTTATTTTGAAATAACTTTTGAATTATTGCGAAAAAAATAAAATAAAAATAGTTTTGTTATAAAACTAATATATAATCTTTCCATTTATCAAAAAAAAAATTTTTTTTCAAAAGCCCAATTATATATTAAGCTAGCAACGCTCCGCGGTTTTACCCGCGTTGTGCCCTTTCATGTAAGACTTTCGGGATTAAGAATAGCCTAAATAAAAAACCTTGCTGTTGAATGTGGCTGTCTATTACAAAGATAATTATTAAAATTTGGTTTGGTTTCTAAGATTAGCGCGTACAAACAAACAAAAATCAAACTGTTCAGCTTTATTATACGAGTATTAGTATCGATAAGTAAAGTAAAGCGATTTTGCTTCACTCACATTCATGTATTAAAGCCACATATGTCTGTATGTTAGGTCAGTCAAAAAAATTATCTCATTCGGTTTTCACGAACAAAACGATTCAGGAAGAAAAAATATACTGCCCCCTGCAGGGCTAAGATACAAGCCAAGACAAAGGTTTTGTTTTCGTTTTTTAAGCCATCTTTCTCGCTCTATTTCTATGTGAAGAAAAGATAAACAAGATATAAAAGATGTTGTCATCTTAAGCCCGCTGGATACACCATGAAATAAACTCACAAATACCAAATGCAAATACACAAAACAAAACAAGCGGATAATTCTAAAATGCAATCACTGACCGCCGCAATATATCCTGATTCCATTTGCATTCCAACAGAATCACTACAATTTATCATTTAACCGACTTCCCGTATCGTTATTGTACGAGTATTAAGTTCTCTCGGAGGTACCCAGAATTAAACTCTAAGCTTGTAAGCTGAAATGTATGCGTACCTATATTAACAAATCCATTTTCTATAACCTCGCTAGTTCATAGTGTAACTTGCTCGTAGTAAATAAAAAAAGGCTCCATAATAAATTGTATTTTTTGGATTATTGATAACAATTCAAATCTCGTTTTTTTTTTGTATAAAAAATTAAAAATTCAGCTCTACTAAAATAGATTCCACACATACGCCACAAAACTTTACATTTACAACACTACACACGCACCATCGCAACAGACCACATGAATCGCGCGTTATCTCCATACACTTTATTTTCAAAGTAGGTCTAATCCCGATAGCATCTCATAGGTTTAACTCACGCCCCCAACTTCTCGGTCTGTCGAACCAACTTTACATGAACTACGTGACTGTGTTACAACACTATCTATTGGTTTACAATGCTTTTATTTGTTGCCCATCTCTATCTAGGGATTGGACATATTTTGTTTACAGTAAATAGAATATTGGTAGGGAAGATATTCGTGCTACGTGACCCATATGTTTTTTATCATAATATCAATAACCCCTTATATTTTTCATGTAGTAATCACGAGTAGGTAATATTTATTTTTGCGATAAACGTTAAGCTGGGTTGACATGATCTAAGATTATTGTACACTATTTTTTTAGGTATTCTGTTTTGTTTGTCTTGAATTGGATTAAAATTGTATTGGGAATTTTAGAGTAATTTCGCTTAATGATGTTGACACTTAATTTATATACTTGTAGGCATGTAAGCTTCAGACTGTCTAACAATTGAATGATTTCCAATTCATGTTTTAAATCTAGTTAGACCTTGACCTTTTTATTCTTTTGGCTTTCCAAAGCGCTTTGGATGCCAAATTACAAGCCATGGTTACAAATTGACAGTGGACTTTCCCATTGTGTCCAAAATATGTTTCAAATAAGAACTGTGAATTTAAACCTAAGTACCTAATTGTCTAATCTTACCGAACTGATGTCTTCACTGAGATTTGAAGGCTAATACTACAACTACTGAATAGCAACTCAGTTTCAACCAAGCGAGGTGAAGCGAGGAAAACTGCAGGATTATGCATTAGTTAACTATTAATAACTTGGTCATCTACCAAGCATTATCATTAAGCTATTAAAAGGCGACACCGCAGCAGACTTAAAAAGGAAATGGAGACACGATTTTTGCATGGTTAGCGTCGTGAGACTTTTGATAGAGAGAAGTGGAAACAATGGAGGGAGACCCTTGCCCAACAAAGGGACACCTAATTTAATAAAAATAATTTCGGAGGGCACGTTAAGCCGTCGTCGGTCCCGGTTACTTTCTACGGATAGTAGTCGTTACATGAGCCATGTCAGAGGCCTTTGGCGGCTCAATAACTGACACCAGGATTGGTCTGGTTGACCATCCACTCGACGAAGAAGATGACTAAAAATAATTAATTGTGATCTCCATTAAACATCTCCAAAGGGCATTAAACATCTCTACGAGTTGGATTTGAATCCCCTCGCATGCCTCTCAAAAAGACCGGAGTTTTCCCTTGACTCTGGAAGAAACACTATAATTAAGAATAAAATGATATAATGATATAACGTTTGAAGAATTCATCGTTTCACCAAACAAGTTGTACAACAATTGAGTTTATTCGGAATGTTCTCGTGTTCTCGTTAAATATTTTAATGGCGAATAAAAATATTATTTGCCGGATTGTTGATACATATCGTAAAGTTTACGACCGTATATTGCAGTGACTTAATTCCGACGCATTAGGAATTAGTGTGCTATGACTGTGTGTTACTTTTATTGGGATTGTGATACAAGGTCTGTTTTCGTTACCGAACGGCAGTAGCAGACAGTAACAGCTGACCGCAAGCAACAGTATCGTCGCGCTCGAAATTTCATAGATATTCATAGAAACCGGCATTATTCGTAGAGTCGGCAGTTGCTGTTAGCTGGTACGGTCGCTATCGAAAACACACAGTAAGTGTGTATTTATTTTTTAGGGATTATAAGTAAGTCTTAAACTACACCAGATTTGTATCAACTTCCGTGTAATAAGCCTATTTTTTCGTGTAGATGATTTAAAGCCGTTGTTAAAGAAGCTGATTCAAGCTGTTTGTATTTCCGTAATAAATATAATAAAATGTAAGCTTTAACGCAATGACAACGCGTTTGAACCAACTTCTAATAAAGGAGGAATTCTTATTAGTATATTTATTTTTTGTGTCTGTTCGTGTTCGTGCATACTAACGCCATTGATTTTCATATTTTAAGCCTGTAATGTCCCACTGCTGATCAAAGGCCTCATCTCACAGAAGATCAGTACAGTAAGGAGGATTAGGCGTAATCACCACGAGTTTAAAGATTTATATTTTATGCGAACAAAGTTTAATCCAAAGTTGTATATGTATATACCTACATGTATAATTCAATTTAAGTCTCTGAAGTCGTTAAAAATATTTTTTATTTAGTTGCTAACTGAAGTAAGCTATAAGTACAGCATGCGACTCGGTTTACGCGTCATTAGGTACATCGCTTATCGCTTGTCAGTGATTGATATTTAACCCTAGCTGGGTGTGAGTATACTACTCAGTTTTAATATATTAATTTTACACTAATATAATAAATAAATAAATAAATAATAAATACTTGGACAAATTCACACACGGTTAATTAGACCCAAAGTAAGCTCTAAGCTTGTGTTATGGAATCTAACTAACTGATACTACTACTTATACATACACAAATACTTTATAAGAATATATAATTGACACCCAGACGTCGTCGCCAACAACTATGTCTTCACATATTGTTGACTCCGGGCGGGGATCGAACCCGCAACCCCTGACACAGTAAGCGCTCTCACTGCCACTGTGCCAACGGGCTTGTCAAAATAATAAAGAGTTTATTTTTTGTTTGTCGTTAGAATGCGTTAATCTCGAAAACTAATAATCCAAGTTGAATAAATAGTTTTGTAATGGATAGCCACATTCAAAAAGAAGGGAAGGTTATTATAGTTATAGGTTATTTTTCAAAATTCTTACGGGAACGGACAAAACGTGGGTGACACCGCGGGGCACTGCTAGTAAATTATAATAGTTAAACATAATCATATGAATTACAACAACCATTTAATTCTTACTGAAATTTAAACAATGAATCTCTACCCTTTGTTAACTTATTTGTAAGACTGCAACCAAACAGAATTAAAAGAAACCTTTTCTCTTGAACTGAAGAACATAAAAATAAAATGTGGAATTCCTTAATGTAACTCACATTTTTATAAAATGCGCTTAATGGTAGCGTTTCTGAATTCTTATATTACATTAATGTGCTTACCAACTAGTTTTAAATGAAACGACTATTTAATTAAAATACGGCTTATGACTGATGCCACACTTGCCCAACCTGTGTCTAACACGAAATCGATAACTTCGCCTTTACACTGCACTGACATGACACGGGTTAGCCCCATGGGTTTAGAATTTGTTGTATTTCGAATTTTAAAAATCTGACATTCATTCCAATAATTGCAACCCTTTTATAGTAGTAAAATACTATATCCATGGTAATATAACAAGCATAAAGACGTCTGCATGGCCACAGAATACTTATGAGTTTGCCAGCGATTTCGTGCCATGGCGGGCCCGGCGAGTGTGGCATCTCAATGAACACAATATGGTTGTGTACGTTTCTGTAATAAAACCCAGAAAACTCATTTTCTTTTATTTCAAGGGCACCTCACCCGAGTTCGGTCAACCGGCCGTTGAATAATAGAACATAAATCATAAAACATTATTTGTTATATTATTACATTGAATTATGGTGCCGTTATATAAATTGTGATTATAAATCAGAGTGGCGTATCGCGTTTTACAGAACAGACTTTGAATGCGGACAAAGAACGGGATTCGACCTATTTGGAAGGCTACCAGATATTGAAATGCATCAAGAAAAAAGGTTTAAAAAAGCTGAACATTCGAGCCAGCATTTCGGCTGTACGGTGAAGTTATGGAAGAAATATTGCCTTCAGATGTTGGTTTATGACCAGCGATAGGTCTGCACTATCGCGGTATGAATGAAGATTAAATAGTTATTGAGAGCGCTTACTTTCGACTCTGTACGAGTATTTGGTTTTAAGAGTTTCGGTAAACATCTAGTTTTTAATATTCGAAAACTTATTTTGAATGGAAACCACGTTTACGGATACAATCCACTGACAAATATACTTCGCTTTGTTTGACGGTTCGGCTCCTTTACAGGAACCGTGGTCACAGAAGTCTTTTGTTGGTTTCAATTTAAAATGAATGTTTGCTTAAACCTTAGAAAACTTCGTACAATTTTAAAAGTTCTTTATATCCCAGCGATGTAAAATCCAATAACAACTTTACAATAAATCACATTAGCTGGCAATTTTCTACTCTTGCCGCATTCAAACTATATTCATAAATCCACATCCTCCGATCTGCTGCGAGTGAAATATGTAATGTAGCCAGTTGAACGATCCGTTCAGTTACACTCACATCGGGTTCGTATTAGATACTTTACGTTCAACTTTTGAACTGTTATTACCTGATACGAGTATGTTATAGCTGTTTGGTATTCTACGAGTATGTGCAATTGTTCAAATATTATATCAGGAATTTGTTTTCAAAGCTAAACTTAGCAATACCAGATAGCTGTGGTGACTTTCATGTTAAAAAGCAAATTATATGCATTACAAAAGTATCGAAATATCTAGCCACTTTTTTTATTTACATGCGAATAGGTCATAAAGTTGTAGAGGTAAATTGTTAAAATAAATATGTAAACAACTATTTGTTAATTTGTACCTAACATTTATTGTCAATGCAATCACGAACAGCGAAGTACTTACTGTCTAAGAATGTAATGTTGATTGTGGCGCCGCCCTGGTGAGTAATGCCCAAACTAAGAACCATCATCATCATCAACAACATACAGAAAACCGCATCTAAGTAGAACAAACAGTCGAAGATAAAAACATATAAAAGGCAACATTAGGAAGTGCACACACACAATCTCACACACACAGACACAATCTCTCTCACACACACACTAAACTCATTCCTACTATCCGTTCCGCGACGAAAAACACCACAAAACAGTACAACAGAACAAATAACTCCAATATTTATATAATTACTTAAGTATGTTAATATAAAGTTTTGGGAACGAAACCGCAAGATGAAAACTGAACATGTCGTCGCGCGTCGTTTGCGCGCGGACGCCCACAAAAGCCTGTTTCCACCCGCATTTATTTAACTTCCTCGGTTGTAAGTTTTGGAATAACTGAGCTTCTGTCTGTATCGAAACAGCGGCAGATAGTTGCAACGTCTTTAAGGGTTGTTTATTTCATTGTGCTGGTTGATTTTGAATTCTGATTGTTTTGGATTTCCACATAATATGATAGTATAATAATATAATATACCCGCGCAAAGTCACACACTGTTAATTAGACCCAAAGTAAGCTCTAAGCTTGTATTATGGAATCTAACTAACTGATACTACTACATATACATACACAAATACTTTGTAAGAATATTATAATTGACACCCAGACGTCGTCGCCAACAACTATGTCTGCACATATTATTGACTCCGGGCGGGTATCGAACCCGCAACCCACGACACAGTAAGATATAATAATATTAATAGATATATTCAACTCGACTCGCCATCTTGTACCACACCTATAAATCTTTTCTATAGTTATTTAGTTAAAGATCTAAAGTTACTGTATTAGAACTACTATTTACTTACTAAATAGGAACATTACCTTAATAATAACATACCTAATTGGGCTTTTGAAAAAAAAATTTTTTTGTGATAAATGGAAAGATTATATATTACGAGTAGTTTTATAACAAAACTATTTTTATTTAATTTTTTTCGCAATAATTCAAAAGTTATTTCAAAATAAAAATAAATTTTTGAATCCAGTACCGAAAACACTCGGACAACTCCCGAACAAACCCGAGCGCGTGTGACGTCATAATGTATAGCCCCATTCGGTTACACGTGTAATAGCCGTAAACGCTGTACGTACTTATGGTTAAATAGCTATACATTATCACGTCACAACCACGGTGACCAATTATGGCGCGTTTATAGTCACGTGATTTTTATTCAATTTTTAATTGTTTATAATTAATTAAAAAAAACTTTTTTTTAAGTTTTTTGCATTAAATATCAATATTATTAATAATGAAGTTTTAAAATACATAAAAAAAATCTTTTTTTTTTTTCAAAAGCCCAATTGTATAGTTATGGTTAATCTACCGGTGTACACATTAAACCTAACAGATAGTTAAACATTTCCATCCATCTCAAACAAATGCAATCCTAAACCCAACAATCAAACAAGCCATTACAAATTTAGCGAAATCCTCCGTACTACTTAACAAATTGTCAGCGCTTAGCTCCTGCATTACGTGCTGCAGATTTATAGGCGACAATTAGTTGTTTCAGCTCACCATTTAGCTAAGTAATTACCTCGGTTATTGTCGCAAAACTCGCCCAAGCACTCCAACTCTCATAAGAGCAGAAGATAATGCAGCGTTCGAAATATAACGCTATTCGATTCCGCTAAGTTTAAGCGCTTAAGCGGCCGGTTTTGGCAATCTGACAAAATGGCTGGACTGTGTTTAATGTGGATTGTTAAGATTTCTTGAGTGGCTGAAATAGAGGAGTAAATTGCACAAACTTTTATGGTAAATAATGCATTTTGGGTGTAAAAAACGTCTGAACTTTTATACAAATTAAACCAATGAAGAAACTAATAAGTAAAGCTAAGAAATAATTTCAAAGTATTGTTATTAGTTAAAATACCCTTTAACACTTTCAATAATTAAAAGCAATGACTAAATCAAATCGTACTGTGGAACGCATCCAGGCTTATTCCAAGCCAGAATAGGTTTTCTCAAAGATAACATCTTGTTATGGGACAACTCAGATGCCTCTGGAGGAGAAGGCTTGAGCCACATGGCTTTCCTGGATCCCTTCTAATCCAAAACCCGAAGAACATCCCCAATCCAACCACAAGTCAGTAACCCTTTTACCACTCAAGGTTGCACGTCCTTCCCAAAGGACATCTATATGCTAAAAGGTCGTATTAAAACTAACTGTTCAAAAGTAAGTTATACCAAAGCTTTCACACATTTAATAAGTTGAATACCCCTACTATTAGTGTCAAGTTTCAATAATCCCTCTGACAGACGACCTCGTTTCGTCTTTGCGTACTTTCGAGATATTTTCGAGATCTCGAAGGCCCATTGAACAGAACTCATTAGTCTCAAATCTTTGGCTCATATTTTAGCCGCTGAATAGAAGAAATTATTTCCTGCGAAGCCATTCATCAGGTCGGTATTTGTTTGAACTAATTGTAGTTGAAGAAAGATTTGAATTTAGATGTATCTGTTGAAGTGAAGAAAAAAGTGAGGCATTTGTATTTTTTAAATAAGAATAAATATTTTGAATTTATACAAATTTCTAGAAAAGCAACATGAATATCACTAGACATGCCTATGTAATTTGACTGTAGCGAAGCGACTCAATGTGATTGAGAAATTTTGCTCTGTAATTAATATGTATATAACTCCCCGTTACTTAATTTACTTCTAATACTTAACTCATTGTTTTATTTTACAGGTAAGTAAAGATTCTTCAAATATCTTCTACATCACGTTGTCTTCGAGAAAATGCCATACGTAAGTACTTGATTATTATTTAAATACAAACTATGTTTACTGGTATGCTGCATAACAATTAAGGTGTAATTTCGATTAGAAAAACGACTTCAACCAATTGCGCTGTATTACTCGAATATGCTCTAAACAGCCTCTCCAAAATAGGAGGTTATACAAAACAATATTTTTTACTTCTCTTTACATTACGTTATGTATTTCAATCTTAACAGTTTGTGTTACTCCTGGGAGCCGTAGCTCTGTGAGTTTGAAAGCCTCGTGTTGGAAATACAAGCATTATTTTTGTGATACAATTTTTCAATTTTAACTGTCAAGTATGTTCGCAGTTAGGATGGGTGAAAAATGATGTTTTATAACGTAGAATAATATTTCACTTAGTGCACAGACCAGTCTTCTTCTTCATCGAGTGGATGGCCAACCTGACCAATCCTGGTGTCAGAGTTATTGAGCCGCCAAAGGCCTCTGACATGGCTCAAGTAACGACTACTATCCGTAGAAAGTAACCGGGACCGACGGCTTAACGTGTCCTCCGAAGCACGGAATCATCTTACTTTTCGAGCAATCAGGTGATTCAGCCTGCAATGCCCTAACCAAACTGAGGAAAGTTTCAGAAAGAGATTTTTGTGAGACATCCCTACCGGGAATCGAACCCGGAACCTCCGGGTCGTGAGCCGGGCGCTCAAACCACAAGACCACAGAACAGTTCCAAACATTTGTTTGTAAAATAACTTTATACTGTTTGAAACCGGATATTTAGCATAGTATGTCATGAGTGGTTTATGCTCAAAAAAATAGTAAAGGGGTCCTTAGAAATAATGCAATTTCATTAGTTACTGTGTCTCATCTATTGCATTCTTTGTTTCGTGCGTTACGACATATACAACAACGAATCCTCGAGATACGATCTAAAGCCGCATTCACAAAGAAAACTAGTAGCCCTCGGTTACCGGCGTTTACTGGCGTCTACCAGTGTCTCTCAATGCGGCCTAAAGACTATTAAATCCGCTAACAACAGCTGCGCTTAAAATTACACCATCTATGGACATCCCAAATGAGGCAAGTTTTATCAAAATTTTCATAATTTACGCCGGTCGTTACTTACTTCCGTACTTTTAACAGCTTATAGCTGCCTTAATAGCTATCATATTGCAATAACTACTCATAACATTTTCATGTTTCAATTACAATTTAAGACTTTAAACAGCCACTCGAAAATCTGCCTTGTTTATTGGAGATAAGGTGTACAATGGATGTATTTAAATGTTTGTTAAGGCATGAGTTTTAAGGAGAAAATTTCGTGTTAATTGCAAGTGTAACCGGGGTTTTATAAATTATGTTTGTTGATGGAGTTTTCGGTTGGTTAAGAGAGTTCAGCAGTTTCATACTCGTACCTCCTGTCTGTGAACCGATGAGATGTTGTCTCTATAAAGTTAAAAATGATGTGATAGATATCATACTAGAATATTACCCACTATAACAAAAGACCTGATTGACTAATGAATTGTGTACCATTTATCTTCACCAATGATAATAGCCTTTCATGTTATGTGACGTCAAAACTCTTTTGAACCCCCTCCCTAGCTCTGTAGACACGTGACAATCGCTACGTATTATCTTTGGTTGCTTAACATGGTCTTTACATACTAACAAGTTGTATGGGAATTTATCATGAATGTTATATGACATTCTTTGAAATGTTGGTAGACCATCAAATCAAAATGAAATATTACTACTCTTTAATACATTTAATTTTTTTTAATGTTATTCTACAGGATTTATTGACTGAGGTGTTATGACAACTCCCCGGTCTTCTGTGGGCAACGGGCCGAAATGTCAGATAAAAATGTAGAATCACAGCGAAATGTATCCGTATACGCAGTTCCAATTTAAAAAAGTATAATTATTATCAAGCGAACTAGTATCAAGACATCACTTACCTACCTTTCCTAATGTCTCAACGTGAAAACTTTCTAATTGTTAAAACTCAATTAAAACAACATCCTCAACACACATGTTTGAAAGATGTTCCGAGCACGTGTAGCCCAAAGTTCGTCCCTGTATAAATGACCAGCTTCCCCGTGCAAGTTAAATGAGCTGCAAGCGACCACTATGTCCCGCAACACATTAGAGTACAGGGGCGCACTCAGGGGAATGGATTAATTAATAAGTAATTTTTGGAAGGGCCTGCGGACCTGCTACGAGTTTTTATGGTAAACAAAAAAACACCCGTGTGCGACTACTGTGTATAACCGGACGATTCTAACGGTTAAATTAAAAGAGGCCTAACTTGCATACTTAAAAAAATAGGTTTGTGGTGTAGATATCAAAATAATAAATTCAATCTCTGATTATTATGATATCTTACTGACTTAACTATTGTACAACTAGGTAATCATCTGATTTACATAAAATAAAGTGTTACAGTTCGTTTGTTGACGGCAAACAGTTCGCACGTACTCACTACACCCGCTCTGCGTTCTATCAGTGGTTGTCAACCTTTTTTTTTTGAAACCGCATCTCTAAAATTTATAAAACCATGTTTAAATGCAAAGGTTGCGATGAAGAGTTCAGGGATGGAGCACAGTGTTCGGCCTGTCAGGGATATTTTGACTTTGCCTGCGCTGGTATTACGGAGTATCGAAGACTGGGGGAAAATAGGACGTCCGTTTGGAAGTGCGCTGTCTGTAAAGGTATCAGACCCGCAAGTCCAATGCCTCCTCCGTCTCCAAACTCTGTTGACTTGGAGACAGTGATGACGGAGTTACGTCGACTAGGCCAACAAGTCGCAATCCTTAACATACATATAGAGATATGTATGTTTACTCTAAATCAAAAACGACTCAACGGATTGTGTCCAGCAGATGATATTTATATCCCATAATTCGTATAGAATCCGTATGCCATATTAACCATAAAACTCTCGACTCAATTTGCACAGTTAATTTGCAAAAACGACATAAAATCTTGACCGCTGCCTTACAAAAAATTTGTGCTTACACGATTTAGAACTATTTCAAAAAGTGCTTCTAAGTAAAATACATCCCTGTACTGTAAACTATGGTGGAAGTGGGACATTTCTCGGCGTTTGTCCCCCGGTTTAGTCCTAGGCCCAGTTATAACGAGTTGCTAGTTTACCGATTGTAAATGCAATTCACCAGAGTCACAACAACTATTGAACTACCGCTTATTGTGTGGCTATTGTATATTAGCGAGTTACCAACATAAATACACGTTTTATAGAAGGTTTAAGGAACTATTTAGAAACTGGGTTAGATTGATAAACAGTATTATTTTGTGGTTGATTTCCAAATAGTTGCTACGCTATTCGCTAAACAACATCTTCAATTTTAGTCAAACTACTCTAACTAACAAAAAATACCCGAAAGTAAGGGTAAAAGTTACCTAATCCATTTGCTCTGTTAGTTATCTTACCTCTTTTTTGCAGTCGGCCAAATTACGAAACATTTTCCTCTTACTCAGTTTGTTAATATTCGTAACGCAACCAACTCGTAGCAATGTACTACGGCGTAGCAAACACAGTAGCATTCGTAGCACGTCTACGGGCGCTTAAAGTAGTCGATCAAGTAAAGTTGATTTCATTTAATATTTATTATGTTATTTCTTTTTCTATTTATTTTGAGATGTTTTATTTACCCGACTGGGGACGATTGAAAGAGGAGAATTGTGAATAATGATATTTAAATTTAGGTTAAGTAAATAAACATACCCCGAAATGTTCACGCACTGTTAATTAGACCCAAACTAAGCTCTATGCTTGTATTAGTTATTTAAACTTGTTCTTACAGTGTTCAAATATCTTTCAGCAATTTAAAACCAAAGGACAAAAGTATTCCTAAACCATAATATTTAATAAATTCATTAAATATCTCAGATTATTCAAAAACTCAGTCTGATGATTAGGGTTCGTTATACTTTATATAAAGCTGTGTGTACTCTATAACAGCCCTCCGGGGGTTGGTAAAGTTTAAAATTAAAATTAACGCTCCACTTCAAGGGTGGTTATGGATAAGCGATTATTTACTAAAGAGGGCTTGAGAATTTCAATATTTTGTGTTATTTGGAACTAACTTTATACAGCAATTTCCCTCGTGTATTATCCCTTAGGAATATGCAAATGAAATCGCGCAGAAATTGTCGCAAACATGCACGTACAATAAAATAAGAATATGCTACGAAAGTGCTACGAGTATCTATACTATTGCATTGCTACGAACTTTCGTAGCAACTGTTTCGTTTTTCGTAGTCATAGTCTAAATAAATAAATAAATATACCTGGACAAATTCACACACTGTTAATTAGACCCAAAGTAAGCTCTAAGCTTGTGTTATGGAATCTAATTAACTGATACTACTACTTATACATACACAAATACTTTATAAGAATATATAATTGACACCCAGACGTCGTCGCCAACAATTATGTCTGCACATATTGTTGAATCCGGGCGGGAATCGAACCCGCAACCCCCGACACAGTAAGCGCTCTCACTGCCACTGTGCCAACGGGCTTGTCAAATACGAACGTACCTATACTTTAATAGTATTATGAACTATTCGAAACTCACTTATGAATTCCTTTTATTACGATTCTCTAGGCTGATATGAACATTAATAAAACCTAACTAAGTCGGACTCAGTTACCTTAATTCGTAAAGTATTAACTAATAAAGTTTCCTTTTATAAATTACAGCATTGGGATAACGTCGTTAAGATCCAAAGGAAACTCAACTAAGTAACAAGTTAGGAGAGGGGGATAACTTTAATTAAGTACTTGTGAGGCAGTTAGGTATGACCTGAATTCGGTATATTATATTTGAGGTGGTTTCTCAGGCTATTGCCTAGTCCAGAAGTCAGGTTTCGAAGGATAAACGTGAAAGCCCTCAAATAAAGGACTTTGCTCCTATCCTCATTAACTAGGACTTATAAGATCGATGTTATTAAGAAGTGACATCGTCATCGGAAAAAGTCCGGAAACTTGATTTCTTTCACGTTCGAACAGTTTCCCATATGATCCCCGGTGTGTCCAGTCGAAACCGGATTCCCATAAACGTCATAATCATATGCTATGTGCGCACTGCGCCCACCTGTCGCGGCGCGCGTGCGTGCGCCGTGACGTCACCGTGCCGAGCCCGCCCGAGCGCGCCCGAGCCCGCCCGACCACAGCCTGCCACCGATTGATCTACCACACCGATAATACTGCCACAAATGCAGATACTAAATGCACTGACCGATTTGAAGATGGAAGATAAGAATGGTGCAGGTTTCCAGTCGGTGTGAGATGGGTAATGTGTGCGTCCATGAGCGAGGTGGTGGCTGTGCCGTGTCCCGGCGCGGAGTGAGCACGCGTGCGCGGCGGCGCGGCGCGAGCCAGTCCGGGCCCGGCCGCGCCGCGCGCCGCACGTCTGGCTCCCCGCGGCGCCCGCTCGCTGCTCGCACTCGCTCCCCGACAACCCGCAACCTATAATTAATACGTCCCGCTCCGTACCCGCGCGCGACCCGCCCGCCACGTGGACAGTTGCGTAAGTCGCGGACTGAACGAACCTCTTCTCCTATTGACAAGAAAAAAAAACGTACATAGATATCGATCAATGTGTTTATTTGAGGCCGACACTGCAGCCCGCTCACCGGGCCCGCCGTCTTGCCGTCAGCCCGCGGGCTCCGCCGGCCCGCGGGCGCGCCCGCTCCGTACTACGCAAGTGCCCGACCCTAGCCCCCGACTGCCCCTACTATTTACGGTTATTTAAAACACATTTCGGTCTAATACTCGTAATATTAACCAGGTCGGTTCAGCCTCTTGTCTGCACTCGGTGAGTTGATCGCTCGTGTGTAATCAGTATTAATATTGAGCGCGAGCTGTAATTTCATAAAGCTGTAGCACATAATTTATGAGTCGAGAATTCGGAATTAGGCTCGCTCTTGACTCACAAGTACTTTCGTTTCGCAAATATAATATTTATACCGTTGCAAAGTTATTTTTCAAGCGTTTACCGATTTTAAATGGTTTTCACCAAAAATATCTCTACTTCAGATATTCCTGCTATAATTTCTTGAACCAATTTTATGATTGAAACGGAACTCCTTTTTGTTTTGTATTCTTACGCTAAACTGTCTCTAATGACTTCTGGCCCTAATTGATGACCCCCGACACTTGCTCGGAAAATTTGTCGTTATAAGACATTAAGAAAGATTATTAGAAGAGGGTTGCCTTAAAAACTTTATGTATTTATTATTTTTCTAATGGACTATGTTTAGAAGGAACTTTGTTTCATAAATATAAATGGCCATTATCTTTACATCCAATTCACTATTCATTAGGCCATTATCTTTAGAAAAATGTATTTCGTGATTTCCACATCTTCAAAATACGATGCAAGCTTTAAATATCGTAACGAGACAACCGTAGTGATAACGCCTCATCTTTCTCATTGTTCTGAAGCTTCAGAAAAATAAAAATCATTGCCTTACTGTAGGACATTAAAGCCTTCAAGACAATAAAACTACTACCCAGGTTTCGGTAAAAAAATCCATGAAAAAATAATAAGTTATTTACCAAGACCTCAAACCAACACACATCAATCGATCCACACTACCTTTCGCATTAATATAAAAAAGAATGTATGAAAGACAATATCTGCCGCACTCAGAGACGTTCATTAAACCATCACTTAACTAATTAACATAATTTTTCACACATTCCAAGTCAAAATCAATCATCAAATGTCTACTTAGCAAAGCATCGGACGTTTCTAACTACAGGCATTAGTACATAAACCGAAACATAATAGAATCACCTAAAATCGATTCAAGTCCACTGAAACATGTTTAATAACCTTCCATAACGTTTGTTATTCTGAAAGTTTACGACTCACCGTAATCTGTTTAACATATAACAATAACGACGTATTGTCTCAGCTGGTTCCTTATTAATAAACATTACATCCGCCGTAAATACAATACATATTAACTAAGCGCTAACTAACTCGCAACTTAACTGAAGTTAACCTACGTAAGTCCCCTATGACATTATAATTTACGAGTAAGCTAGCCCTCTAAAGCCCGAAACTTGCCTCTAAATAGAAGCCCTGAAAGCCCTCTTAGGGATCGAATATTAGAGGGCCGCATAACTAAATGTTATTATAAATGTACGTTATATTATACGTTATGATAACTTTCTGTTATATTTACTGCATGTTATGACTAAACGCATTTTAGCCCCAGTGAAGGCTCAAGTGTAAAAAGTTCTTCCTTTAATAATTAAGTTGTAATTTTTGGTAAAAGGTTTTCGACTACGTTTCAAAGGATTATAATAATGAAATATGTTTGTGTTACGGAAAAGTAACAAAAAAACATTTTAAGGTGAAAATATTTTAGAAACTTGATATTGAAGCAGACAGTCTGACAACCGAGTAATCTTGAGGATTACGTTTTCCTTTCTAACCACAAAACCGTAAAAACCTTATACACTTTGCTAACTAACAATTCCCAGTTCCATTAAACTCTTAAAAGGTTTATACTACGTTTAGTAACTAGCAAAATGTAAAACTGCGACCCGTTTCATCCACACCGAACGATAAAATAAAACCACTCGTCAGAAAGTCTTGAGTAACTAAACCAATTAAAAACTCTCGTAGAATTAGCGGTAGTTTTCATGTTAAGGGGGTAATTGACCGTAGTTCTTATCATATATTAATATTTAAGTAGGCCGCCAGGAAGTTCAGGTTTACACAATACGAGTATAAGTCACGACAGATTTTATGTACCCCGCAATGTACGTAGATTTAATCACATCGAGTCTTGAAGATTAATGTGCCCCTTACTTCTCTATGGTTTAACGTTTTCCATTCTATTTCACACGATTTCGTTTAAATTATTTTTTTAATTTTATATTTCGAATTTCGAACGGATTAAAGCGCGTTGAAAAGAGGTTTTGTCAAGTCCTTTTAAGTTCTTTTTTTTAATATTATCGTGTTTTGTTTTTATTCTCTATAGTCCAACTATTTTATAGTATGACATTTGATACCTATTAAAAATATTTTACAATAGTGTACGATTTGTCAAAGGACCAAAGCTATTAAAATAAAGTAAATATCTGCATTTTAGGTATATTAATTTGAAATCACTGCTTATTTTAAAGCCCGAATTTCATAAGCCGTTTAATTAAACCGTTTGGCAACATCTCAAGCCGCGCTGGACTGGCTTATATTGTCTATATTAATGTATACAGTCTACCTCCCCTTTGCATTTGGTCCAATATTAATGTCAGGCGTAAATGTCAACTGTTGTGGCGAACAATCTTTATTAAATTTAAATTAGAAGTTGTATTAATTAGATTTTTGATCTACCAAAAAAAGGAGGAGTTTTCGAGGTCGATTTTTTCAAGGCCTACGCAAAAGGACTGAAAATATTTTTTTGTTACTAAAGGTTATCTTAATTTTTAATTCATTAACTTTATTACGAGTATTATAATCAATCTTCAATACAATTAATCATTTTTTTTCAAGCAACATTCAATCTTACGTAGTATCAATACGATATACATTCTGTGACATACCTTCCGATCCCGTGGCATGCTGTGGCATCCGATCAATGCCATGTCATCGAATTTATATCATATTCCAAGTACATAAAATTCAATATCGATTGGCAAATAAAGATCTGAGCATTTCGTAAAATTTAACTTAACTATTTAATTATGTGTTCAAAATAATTGCAAAATGTTCATTTAAAACAACCAAAACAAACTAGTACAAAAATAAAAACAAAACGTCACCGCCGCATCGCATGCGCGACTTGTAAATTGTCTAAGAAAAATAAAAGATTTTAAACTGTAAAAAGCAGCTTTTTACGAAGACAAAATGTATTTGTTTTAGCGGTACATTAATCAAAGTCCGCTAAATGAGGAGGTCCCATTTGTCAACTTTGGAGTTACTTATTCGGTGTTTGTGTTTGACCTAAATGTTTTATTTATTTTCTTTCATTTCTATTTTAATGGCCTCACCTTAAGAACTTTTATATTGTTCAACTTTAAGAATTGTATAAGAAGACACTCCAATAAAATCCTTTATTAAACATCCTTTTTGGTTGGGCAAGTTTACAAGTTGTTAACCGGCTAGTATGAATAGAAAGTGAGCAAGTGAGAGAGTAATTTAAGAATCTTTTATTGAACTCATCATTCAATCATTTCGATTAGGTTATCGGCCAACCTTGATGGAGTGTATAGACCACCTAAAGGCCTCCGACATGGTCTAACGATTGAAACAACCGGGACCGACTGCTTAACGTGCCCTTCATTCCCTCAACGTAACTTTACGATACCTGAAAGTCTTTTTGAACCGAGATGACCATAATATGTACTTTAAAAACAAACCTGGATCGAGACACAATAAACATTACAATATAAATTAAAATAACTTAAGATTTTCAGTAACAATTTAGCGCAGGCCTATTCTAAGCTAATTGCTCAACTTATTTACGGTCTCAACGAGTTTTTGCGAAGAAATGGACTAATTATTTTGAATGCCGCGTGCTTCAACTGAGAATTGTATTGTTAAGATGAACTCTGCAAGGAATTCAGTTTTCTTTCTGAGCACTTACTCCTAATTATGCAATGTTCCTTTGTGGATTTAGTTTAAATAAATGTGACGCTTCTTTCCTCTTTTAACTAATGCTATCTTACGAGTATTATCTTATCTTACGAGTTATCTTTTAGAACTTTGGTCTGACGTTATTTTAACAATTTTTTATTGGCTATTTTTCATCCCGACATTCCCACGGGAACCGGCACGACGCAGGTAAAACCTCCACACGCTAGTGCCTTACACCTAAAAAACTTCCACTACACCACTTGGCGTTATAAACACGGTGACGTCACAACGTGATGCGCAGTTGTTTCATGACGTTTACGACCATTGCCTCATAAAGCTGTTGATTTCAGGTATATTGTGCACTAACCGTAACTTCACTTTATAGTTTACAGACTGCTTAACGTTAATTGGACTGTGGTGGAGTTTTTGGGTTAGACATTTTATTCTGTTTTCAAGTTTGAAGATGCAGTCTTGTTTAAAACTCTCGCTGTTTGAATGTAAATACACATAGGGCTTTTTCGCGGTTTCTTTTTTATTTACCGACGTTTCGAATGGATTGCTCCTCTCGTGGCCGCGTGTGAACTCAGTTTGAAGATGGTTTTAAAAGTCATATAATATACGGACAAATTCACTCACGGTTAATTAGACCCAAAGTAAGCTCTAAGCTTGTATTGTGGAATCTAACTCACTGATACTACTACATATACATACACACATACTTTATAAGAATATATGTATAACTGACACCCAGACGTCGTCGCCAACAATTATGTCTTCACATATTGTTGACTCCGGACGAGAATCGAACCCACAACCCCCGAGACAGTAAGCGCTCTCACTGCCACTGCGCCAACGGACTTTTCGAATAAGGAAACTTGATATAAAATCGTATAAATAAGAAGTGTTCTGTTCATATTACCTTCTAGTTCAGGAAAAAAATGTAAAGTAATCGCTTTGAAAGTTGCGCGGTATTAAATAATGAGCCAGTCTACCTATTTACAGTTTACCGAAGTAATAAAACAACTTTGTACCAACGTAGTGGCCCGTTTATCTCCGACCCTTAAAACCAACTTTTATAAAGACCTCGTAATGTTAACCAACTTATTTTCCCGTTTAATTTATCCCGAATTTTCCTTGTGCGCTGTTTTTATCCCGAGTTTAACGCTCCTTTTATTTAGTAAAGTAAAAAGAGGATAGTAATTAGTTGATCGAGCGGAAAAGGTTATTGTACAGGCGCCATTTTGGATATTAAAAAATGTAACACTACGGTGTACAGTTTTTCGCAATCCAGTTTTGTTCCTGATTTACAAATTTGAAACAATCAAAATTCGATTGTACAGACATAATATTGTATCGCACAAAGAGTACTCTAAAACAATACTGTATTGGTCATGAAATATTTTGTTGAAAGAACCATCTTGTCCAATCGTAAAATAACGTATTAGCCTGTAATGTCCCACTGTTGGGCAAAGGCCTCTCATCTCACTGAATATATCACAGTGAGTCCAATCGTCCGTAAGTAATTTAAAATTCCAGCTTTGTAAGTTGATACATAAATTTAAATCCGAAGTATTATACAGGGTGACACATAAGACGTAATACGAAACATGTTTTTCTAACTTACCTACCTAGTGCTAATAATCCGAACTATGTTTCGTGTTGTTTAAATAATCGCAATCGTTGTACCATTGTTTTAATTATTTCCGTTATTTTTGACCCCATCATGGTTACCCTAACTACTTTGTGGAAAACAAAAAGGTTGAAACTACCTTGTTGTAAACACTCACCTTCTTTATCATCATGACTGATAATTTAAAAATAAATGACACATCGTTGAAGTTACTTGTCATAACAAGAAAATATTGATTAATCAGTTTCATTTGGAGATTGGAAAAAATTCAATATTCGTTAATAATAATGCCACCTCCTTATCCATTCACAAACATTCAACGATTACGTATGGTAGAATTTTATTTTACGTCGCGGAGTACGGTGCAGACGTAAGCTCTTTTTCACGAACTCTACCCAGAGAGGTCGTAACGGTCCTGTAGAATGGCCCCCTCGTAGTCCAGATCTAACGCCGCTGGATTTATTTTTGTGGGGTGAAGTTAAAAGGCAAGTTTATTAACGTCAATCAGATACGGTCGCAGAACTCCGCCAAAAAAGTATACAAGCATTTGAAGTTGTGAAAGCCAACGAATTTGTACTCGGTAGAGTTCAGAGGAACCTCCGACGTCGTGCAGAGCTTTGCGTTGTGGAAGGCGGTGACCATTTTGAGCACTTGTTGAAATATGTTTAATTTTAATAAGATACTGAATACTTGTAAATAAATGATTTGATTTGTTTTACCAAATCTTTCACTTGTGTATTGATATCAGAAATTACTTCTGGCGACTGACTAGGTACTTGGCACACAGAGATTACGTTAGATAATGTGACAAGTACCTAATAAGTATAACTAACATGACGTCACATGACGTCACCAAACGTCCATAGGATGACCAAACTTACAGGAATTTATTAAATTATTTTGTTAGAAAATTAGCAAAAGTTATTTAGATGAATTTTAATTAGTGATGTAGTGAATAACGTTCTTTGTCACTAACCTAACCATAATTAATTATTTTGTACTACGTCTTCTGTGTCGCCCTGTATAGTAAATCAGTTGTTTATAAAAGTAAGTAAAAAGGGCTAAAACAATACACTCCCTATTATAGTTGTCGGTTAACTCTCACTACACGTAATAACCAGTGGGAGTTATAAATACGAACCCCATTTCCACCCTCAAAGGGGTAGAAAAACTAATATTGTTTTTAAGGATAAATGTTTGCGTGCGTGCGGTAATTTTAAGTATAAGGGATGAAGTAAGATGTAGCGGAAGTTTGTCTATTCGCCTATTTTCGCCACTTAAATGAAAAAGTAGATTTGGAAAACAAATCGCTTTTGCCGTCTGTTAATAGTTTTTTGTTGGGAACCTTTTCTTTATAAATTACTGTTGGAAGTTGAGCCTCGATAACTGTTTTAAAACTTTTGAGCACTTCAATATCTTTGATGGAGAGTATAATTAACAAGTTATGGAGGTTTCACTTGAACACCCGTTTTTGATTAATTAACTCGTTTATGGCAACTGTTTGTAATTGTGATAATAATACTTTGTTTACTTTGATGCTGTTGCGTCGTCGATATTTAGCGAGTATACAAGCTGAGAGTTGGCTAGTTTATTAGAAAGTGTGTCTCGTTGAGCGTTCGTTTCCATTTCCAAGCGGGGTGGAGCTGTGCGGTGCTCAAATTTACCAATCACAACGCACGAAAAGATTTTGGCAATGTCTTCTTCTTCTTCATCGAGTGGATGGCCAACCTGACCAATCCTGGTGTCAGAGTTATTGAGCCGCCAAAGGCCTCTGACATGGCTCAAGTAACGACTACTATCCGTAGAAAGTAACCGGGACCGACAATTTAACGTGCCCTCCGAAGCACGGAATGATCTTACTTTTCGAGCAATCAGGTGATTCGGCCTGCAATGCCCTAACCAAACTGAGGAAAGTCTCACAAAGAGATTTTTGTGAGATATCCCCACCGGGAGTCGAACCCGGAACCTCCGGGTCGTGAGCCGGGCGCTCAAACCACAAGACCACAGAGGCTGTTGACAATGTCAATGCGTTGTGATTGGTCGATTGAGCTCCGTTCTGATTCAATATGAACGCACCCTTAGTCACGTTGTTACTCATTTGGGTCTTACATGTCTCCCAAATTTTGTCTTTACAAATTAGCAGCTTGGAACCTCGCTCAATCATCTGCCATACAACCTCTTTGAATCCCGAAGTAGAACCTACATGCAAATTCTTTATTCGTTTAAAAGTATTTTCAAATAGTTCTTAACAACCTCTTTGAATCCCGAAGTAGAACCTACATGCAAATTCTTTATTCGTTTAAAAGTATTTTCAAATAGTTCTTAACGACAGAAGCATTAAAGAAAAAGAACTTTTTCAAATCGCTTAAAAAGCATAAAAAGTATCGAGTAAAGTCCGTTAAAAACCAGTAAAATCCGGCCACAAGTTTTATCTAGTTCAGACTAGTTCGAACGTAAAGAATTACAATGTCATCCGTATCTCGCGGCGCTGGGGCTCGAGCCAATCGCTCGATAACAATCATTTGTGCTTTAGCTCGAACGCGCAAACATAATAATTTGTAAGAATTGATACTCACTTCAGAACGAACAGACACAATTTATTTTTAACCCTCATCGTAGGGGGTTGGAGGTTATCTTACATTGTTTTATGTTTGATTGTGATTGTCATTTTGATGTTCAGTTTCAATATGAAATTAATACAGTAGATTTAATTACAATTTGATTCTGCGGCATGGAGGCTATAAGACATATTGCCTCCAACATATTGCTTTCGCTACACACATACTTACGTATAACGTTGCTCCATTTAGACATAACCATTGTGAATAATTGCATACCACAGATAATGAAGGCTGTGTTAGTTGAGCAATACATCACGCACTGATACCGGCTCCGTATAACAACAATTATTAATTCAAATATCGATAGCGTCATGCAGGATGCGCATTAATTATTCCATCTCGCAAATCCATAAATCAAACTGTTTCACCGTATTTGCGTATCAATTGAACCCGGCGCCGCCGCCGCCGCTCTGTATCAGCTTTGTTTCCATCTCATTTGGCGTCGGATGAACGTGAATTAGTCGCGAGTCGTCACCGCGCGCGATCCTATCGGCGCAATGAGATATGAAATGGAACCGAGCGAGGAACCGTGGAGCTGGCACGATATCGGGCGGCCACGACCGCGCGTCAAAGGAGATTAGGTTCGTCCACACGCCCGCCGCGGGATTACGGGCGGCCACGCGTCAGCTGAGCGAGAGCCACGTTTCAGATTCCGGTAGTGTAAATCAAGTGTTAAATCCGTGAGAATGGCGTGGGGCTACTGGTCGGCGTCGTCGGTGATGCCGGACCGCGGGCGGTCGCCGCGGCGCGGCGGCACCGCGGCGCACGGCAACCCGCCCACCGCGCGCGACGTGCTGGACGCGCACGAGTGCGACGAGAGCATCCTGCACACGGCGAGCACGTCGCGCGACAGCCGCGAGCACTCCGCCTCGCCGCACTCCTCCTCCAACGGCGGGCACTCGCACGCGCACGAGGTGCGGCACGCGGTGCCGGCCAGCGCGCTGTTCGGCGAGAGCTACGGCGAGCTGTCGCGCCGGCCCTCGCTGGACCTGGGCTCGGTGCGCAGCGCGCTGGCCTCGTGCTCGGGCACGCTCAGCGCCGGCTCCACGCTGACGCGCGGCGCCGCGCTCGCCGACTACCTGCCGACGCCGTGCCCGCACCACCACCGCGTCTACGTCGACCACCACAAGCACTACGAGCAGCCCATCCAGCCGCCGCACGCCGCCGCGCACCACTCCCACTCCCACTCGCACTCGCGCGCCTCCAGCCGCCACCACACCGACGACGAGGACGACCTGGAGCCCGCCTACGCTACAGGTACCACACACACACCACCAACTCCACCCTCCAACAAACACACACACTCACATTCAGTCACTTTGTATATTATAATACCCTTAAAACTCCGAGTCATATCATCGCTCTCTGAAGTTGGTCATTAATTCAGTTGCTCGAGAGTATTGTGTTACATTAATTATAAAAGTTTCCAGTCTTATTCCGTTAATGTATTTGTAGCTCTTATGCCGACCCAGTTTCGGAGGCATTCATCGCGAGGCGGGAGGGCTGCCAACACACCACTGTTACTAATGTTTAGATAAATATTATTCCACTCTGGCCGTGCATACCACTACAAAACATAACGTACGAGTATACCTGAATCTATAAATGTTTATTTATAATATTGTCTGTCATATTGATTTGAAAAGCAATTTCCTGGTTTCAGTCACATGAACCGTTGAAACAGCACTCCATGTCTAATATTCCGACTATTATTTAATCAAATCTCTAAACAAACGCTCGCTGGTATTAGGCGCCTACACAAACACCGCCATTTCACATTCGTAAACTGTTATAACGTAATTATTTCAACAATAACGTTATGCAAAATACAGCGTTTCGTCTCGCGTTCGTCTAATAGATTTCCCGCAAATGTCGTACCTAATTTCACATGTAAAGCTGAAAGTTGGGAACTCTGTATATCGTGGCGTTTTCATTTAGCGTTTAATGTACCGTGGCTCTCGACCGGGTGTAACGACCAGGCGCACGCGAAACGCGACCTTAAATCCTCATGTTAATCATTCCACTGGTACATTGAACACATGCATACTGATCACCTGCTAAAATTGTAGCTTGTCACCAAATTGGCGCGCTCCCGCCAGTTTGGCGTATTGTTGGCCTTTTTAAAAATGGAACGTTTTATTTTTAATTTTTGACGCGTCAGATGTCGGTCTGCTTTTTTAGAAGAAATTATTTTGGACTGATTTTGTTATTTTAATTTTCTCTACACATAAAACATACGTATGTTAGTTAGCACAGTCCACGAAATGTTAAGCACTTTTGTCACTTTATAAAAACCATATTTGAAAATGTTCATTGACATATTAGTAGAAAGTTTGAATGACAAGGCTCAAAACGTTCTACATTTTCCACAGGCCCACTGTACACTACTAAATAAATACTACTTCCAATTATTAAGTTTATTAATTTCAATATTATAACAGTCATCGTGTCACAATCTACATGCACATCTACCATTATTCCGTTATCAATTTTCGTGGTAAAGTTTTGGGACTACTAATTAACTCATCAATCTATCCGGATTTAATCGCAGTAATTAAGGAAAGAACTAGCGATTACGCCATTAAAACTCTACAAAGTATAGTTATTACTAACACGAAAAATGATGTTTACCTTAACGATGCAAACATTAAGAATATAATAGAAAAAGCTTTTTTTTTTAACATATACGTGATGTATAATATAAACCCTTTTTGGTAATAGTAAGAATAAATTGATATTTTAGAATTTGGAACGTTTTTCAATTAATTTATTTTTGGTTTCTTGATGCATACTAAATTTACAATTTACATACAAAATCGATCGTATACTGTACAGACGTCGTCGTCAACAACTATGTTTTCACATATTGTTGACTCCGGGCGGGAATCGAAACCGCAACTTCCGACGCAGTAAGCGCTCTCACTGCCAATGTGTCTACGGGCTTTTGTCTTGCACTTTACGTACAACAAAGGGACCCTATCTTTGCTCGTAGCTCATAAACCCTAGTTTACGTCTCTTACTTCTTTAATGACCTCCATTTGTCCACTCTCTGATAACAGCCCGGTTACATGCTCATCAGTCTCCAGCCATAGATTTGTGAAGACTTATTGCTAAGGGTCAATCCGTGACGAATTACAAGTAATCGCTGAAGAATGATAATTAAATATATCCTAGTGGACTATGAGTGCCTGGTACTTTGCGGTGGTAGTAGTTATATTTGGCGGGTTTCCTTCTTTATGAAGGTTTATCTTATTCAGAAGCCTCGGTGGTCTAGTGGCATGTGCACTCGCCTGCCAAGATTGAGGTCTTGGTCGAACGAAAACATGTTTCCTACTTTTCAAACATGGTTAGGGTTTGAGATCACCAACCCGCATTAGGCAAGTGTGGTTACGCCTACTCCTTCTCACTGTACTGGTATCTTCTGTGAGAAGAGAGGCCTTTGCCCAAAAGTGGGACATTACAGTTTTCTTATAAGATTCTTTGGTGGGCATTTATTTTGTTTGAGAAGGTGATAGGGGCAACTGGCTTTGTTAGAGGCATATATTAGGGACAGGGTACAAAAAAATTGACATTTTGATCGAACCTCTTCTTCACTCTAGACTTTGCCATCCAGCCTTTTTCCGATCGAATTTCTATTTTTTTTCAGAAATCAATCTCTTAACCTCCTCAGTTATATTTCTATCTTTCTATCTTTTTTCTTTCTTTCTTCTTCTTCTTCTTTCTCGTAGAAAGTCGTGTTAGTTATACCACTTAAAACTAGGAACATCTGGGCCGTTTTTAACATCAAATTTAACAAAAAATTTCGTTTTAATTAAGTTAGAGGGAATGCAGTTCGCCGGTCAGCTTGTTGCTTACACAGATTCTCTGTCTCTCCACATTTTTGTCTTTGTTTTCCTTTATCTCCACATTAAATTAAGGACTACACCAGTCTAATAAATGCTAAGAACCGTTCATCAAACATGGCCCCTCGCCGTCCTCTTAAATATTCTACTCGACTCATTAGAGCCAATATGCAAATCCGGCCCAGCAAGGGTCTTGAGAAATATTATTCTTGCGAATAGTTTCACTTTGCTTTGAGATTATATTTCTCAAAGGTTATGTACTGTCTTGTGACCTTTTAACCGACGGAAAAATAAAGATGTTCTATGTTTGACTGTATGACGTGTGTTGATTTGTGTTTCAATGACACTGTGGCATAATGCTCGTAAACAGCAAAGTGTCTTGTCAACAGAGGGCATTGGACGTAATTTTGCATGCTTCGATGTAGTGTTAGCATGTGTATAACTTTTTATTTGGTCTGAGTTACGAAAAATCTGAATGTATAGCAAAAAGATTATTTAATGCAAAATATGCATTAACTTCTTTACGCAACCTGTATTAAATATTCAACCCCAAAAAAGGCAAGAAAACATTAAAATCCCGCGCCTTCATTACCCTTTTTATTCTTTACACAGAAGCCACGTGTAAGTGCCTAAACCCATATTTGATACATACAGGGTGTGGAAACCATCCCCTCTGCGCCCAAAATGGCCCATGTGACATAAAAACCGCCGTAAAACTCTCTTACTTTAATCCGGGCACCTAAATGTCAACACGTTACAAACATTCGCATCCTCAATGTATTTCTCGACTTGGAGCAATTGGAACACCCTGTAACTGTAACACACCTTTAACTGTATAGTTTGTTTTTTTGTTTGTTTGAAGGCGTTTATGTCAGAAACAACCAATCCAATTTCAATAGGTATTTGTTTAATAATAGAAAGCCTGGTTGGTGTCAAGAAGCTCTTGATAGAGCTAAATGGAAGAAATGGGAGGAGGCCTTTGCCCAACAATGGGACACTTAAGGCTTATAAAATAATAAAATTGAAAGCTACATTTATCGGGAAGGTTATAAGCTGTTTTTCATCCCAAAATTCCCACGAGAACGGGCACAACGCGGGTAAAACCACAGGCGCTGCTAGTATTTGGATAAACCCTTGTTAAGAACCAACAAGGAACTGCAATGCGCACAACTCGTCACCGCTGCCAAACTAATACATAAAACAAATAACAATCGAAACACTGTATACATATTTACATACATACATATGTAAACTCGAAATCTTTTCCCAAAATTCAGCTCACGTTTGTCTCTGCAGTCCCGCAACCCCGCGCGTGCACTAGCTTCCTAATTATAAACGATTAATTGTGAAAAATCACGACCATGACTCGACCCTACGTAAACGAAGGTGAATTCAAATTGGGGTTGTATCACCCGCGTTCGGAAAGGGCCGAAAGTTTGTTATTAAATTACCGCGTTATGTGCTCAACCGGTGGTGTCAAACGATTGAATTTTAACTGCGTAACAGGTACTTGGTTTTATTCTTTTTAGGTTAATTGAATGGGTTTTCGAAATTAGGGTGTGGTTAGATTTGTGTTCGATTGGGCTAGTGCTGTGACAGTTTATAGTAGTACCACGGGTACATTAGTCATACATAAACTGTAGGAATTTCACCTGCGACCACGAGTGGTGCAATCCACTCGGAACGTCGGGAAATAAAAACTAAGTAATTTGAACTTTAACCGCGAAAAAAAAACAGTCTGAGTACGTTTACTAAACTGTTGGTAGTGTCTTAAATTGAGCCTTTTCTAATAACGATCGCTGATATTGTTTTTTCCTCTTTGTAACCTCGCCTTATTTTTATTAAGGACTCGGTAAAAGATTAAGGTAGGCAATTTCTTTTCACATTTTTTAGAATTAATTTATTGGATTTAATTAAAATTAATATGATATTATAACTTGTGTCAGGATTTAACGTTTCGATTTAATTAAAATCATAAAGAAGTCGTTTGCTTCCGCTGATGTTCTATTTTTAAAACCCATTTTAATAAACATTGGGTAAGGAATTATGGTGTTTGTTTTAATTTAAATTAAAATGTTTACGAAACATTGTACAAAGATAGATGCAACATTGTCCATATTCTTAATTCAAACTAACAAAATTATTATGAAGTTAGATTTTAAAGAGGTAAAACGTATTTGAATGCAATGTAAAAAAGTTCGCATTCTAACATTTGAAAAGATTTTAATCTAAAGATCTTCATAATAATTGCGCAGGTAACACTAACGGACCGGGAACGAAGAACGAATGAGTCGTGAATGCTTTGCAGTGATTGTAATTATTCCTATTCACGAGAAATGTTCTACATTCATTTTGATGCATTCATTCGTTCGAACGCAAATCGCGATTTTATGAATGTGCAGCTTTTTTTATTTTTAATGATGATTATTTTTATCTATGGTTTTTTATTGCGGGTCTTTCTTGTCACCCGCTGGTGAATAGATAGTATTAAATGAAAACTATCACCCACTTTATTTTATTCGTATTTAATCTATACAAATAATAATAAAGCTGAAGTGTTTGAATTTTTTTTTTGTTAGATTGAACGCGGTAATCTGAGAACCTATGAATCCGATACTAATGATTATTTTTTAATGACGGATGGAATGATAGAAACCACTTTCTACGGAAAGGTTATTTTCATCGCGAAATTACCACAGAACGGACAACTCGGGTAAAACCGTGGGTCGCTTCTAGTCTCTTTTGTAGTTGACTGTACGTCTCCGTATTTGTCAGTATATTCAAGTTAAATCCAAGTATCCACTAGGCAATAATTGCCGCGCAAACCGAGACGCTGAACATGTTCCGCAACGTTGCAAAACACCGCGCAACATGACTGTACTTACTAAGTACGGTACAGGTAAAGACAAAAATAAGTAAATAGGGATTGTAACTGCTTACAGTTATATACCTATTTAAAGGTTTTAATGAATCATACACCGATGATGGGCTGTACCCATGCTGATGAAATATTAACAAAGATAGACCACTCGCCCGAATCCGTTTTGTTATTAATTATTCCCGAGCCGCTTTCTCCTGTGAAGCGTTTAATATTAAATCGTGTTCAACCGATTTAAGCCATTTTAAAATGTTATTTGAAAATTCGTTTTTAACCAAATATGAGGTTTTCATTATCGGCGCTGAGAATTGAATACGTTTCTGTATTTGAATTTAAGAATATGTTTACTTCAATCCAATTTAATTTAATTTAAGCAATGTTTATTTTGATTATTTGAATATGTTTACTTTATAGAATATGTTTTGAATATATTTACTTCAAATTAATTTTATTTAATTTCAACATGTATATTTGGAATATTGGTTTCAAGTTATATTGATACTCATATTATAAAGAGGTGACATTTGTAATTTCGTTTGTATGTTCGGCTAATCTTAGGCATTAACAGTCCGATTCGAATAATTCTTTTTGTAATAGATAGCCACATCAAACAGGAACGTTTCAATTTTTCATCTCGAAATTCCCACGGGAACGGGTACGACGCGAGTAATACCGCGGGGCGCTGCTAGTTTTCCATTAAAAATCGTACATTTTCATTATCTATGAAGTCATACAAGTCATGCATGTAAAACACGTATTTTTGGTCAAAAATAAAACTTAACATATGAAAGGAGTTAATTAACCCTACCCGTATGTAAGGAAGGGGTAAAAACAGCCCTCTACCGCCGCAAGAGTAACCCATCTTTGTCGACTCTAATCAAATTACTTCTGACAGACACCACGGGTCATACCGACCCGGAACAAACTTGGTATGAGTTCAGACGGCCCTAATTTGTATTAGAAGCAATTACAGTTTATTTGTTGTAGCCTTCGATCAACAATACACAACTAGATATCGGGTCACGTACAAAATCAAAGCTAAATACTGTTCGCGTGGATGACGTGTGACAGCTTATTTTGTTTACTACCGGACTGAAAAAAAAGTTTTAAAATAGTTCGAAGTTCAATCTAATTACAACCATGACACCTAGCAATAAAGTAGCAAATCTTATGAATAAAATAAGAGCTCACTTTTCAAATGAGGTGTTATTCACCGAGACGTATTTTTTGCGCCGACCCAACATCTAGTTGTGTATTGTTGATCGAAGGTTGTAGCAAATTACGTAAAAACTGTTATTACATAGTCATTTATTTAATCATTTCGAGTAGGTTAGTGGTCAACTCTGGTTCCGGAGTTTTTAGACCATCTAAAGGCCTCTACATGGTCTAACGATTGAAACAACCGGAACCGACAATTTAACGTGCCGTCCGAAACACGGCAGCGCTCAGTTAGAAATGTCGCTATCGGCCACTCATCCAAAGAGGAGTCGAGCTGCACGTTGCTAACAAACGCTATGAACTAACAAGCATTAGCATTTACATGGAACATTACAAGCTATTTTTTAAAGTAAATTACATCTCCCGTATCCTATCACATCAAGTACAAGTATTTACCTCAGAAGACATATTTATTGTGCCACATTTGGCGGCAGTCCAGGCATTTGTTTAATATTAACTCAATGGCCGACAATGGCGGACAAAGGCGAATGGATTCAATGCGTTCAATATTAGCTCTGGTCATGACGTACCGAAGCGATATATCAACGTGTGTTTATTCTAGTTTGTGTACTTGCCTCTTAATTTGGCGTGATATTGTATTTAGATTATTATGGATACAAGTTACATTGTAACTTGATGTTTCTTATAACTTTTTGAAGCTATAAACTGACTCCGATCTAGACTTTTTGTAAGAAACTTATATTTTGTTTACCACACTGAGCATTCCCCAATGGTATTTAATAATAATATATTTTTTTTATAAACAACTGTGTATATTGTATCATTATGAATTTAGCACCTCGGGAAATATGAGACCATATCGATACTACCAGTATACCTTCAATACCAATAGGTAGTTTTTTTAAATTAGTGCATATGACGACTAAAATTTCTTAAATGCAAAGAGTCTTTTCTCTTTTAGTATTTAATACTCATTTTTGAACAACAAAAAAAACATTAAACAAAATTTCCAGTAGCCATAGAATTTACAATCAGAAATCATATCGGAAATCGAATAAGGTCCCCGTATTGACCGAATACAGTAATTGCCCGACCGCACCGATGTGAGTGTACATATGTACATAGTTTTGCGGCGCTCATCCATTAGATATCGAATCTCGCAACCACAGGGTTATTGTTGATTTGTACTCCATTTATTGACGCAGCTCGAAATCATGTGATTACTAGCTTTGTGGCTTTAATTTCGAACGTTATTTTGCGTTTTATTGGTGCACTAGCAGCGCCCCGCGGTTTTACCCGCGTTGTGTTCGTGCTATGCAAATTACAGGATGAAAAAAGATTATATAAAAATTATACTATGCTCTTAAATTTATTTATTTATGATGATGATATTACCTTCCCGTTAAATGTGGAAATCTATTACAAAATAATTATTATAAATTATAAACTAAGACATAGAAAAGTTACGCACTACGTACTTCGCTCTTTCATTATTAATGTACACGATGTGTACACGGCCTAACTTCGTAATACGGAGATCTTAAAAAAACCATTTGTCATTTGTTTCTAAAACCGTTTCATTTTACCAATCAAATCAAACACAGTTTTTCATAACACGATACAATAGCAAACTCTATTCTGTAGCCCATAAGGTGTAACTTGGCATCATAAATTGTACACTTTATGAGGTCAAAGAAATATTTAAGAGAAACTTGGTACGAAAGTTGATACAAGTATTGTATGATTTGGGAAAAAGATGGCGTCTATAGGAGAATATATTTTTCCTGCGACACAGGGGTTATTTGCAAAGTTGTAATAAAAATGGTAAATATTCTTGTATGCATTATTTACCTTTCAAGTTATTCTGTTTTGCTGAGAGAATGAAAATATGTATTTATGTTTGCCGTCTTGGTTCTACTTTGAAATGTTTGCTTTTATCGTTTTGTTTACGTTTAGTTACGTCTGTGCTGCGGATTCTCTCGAAATCTCTTTAGGAATAACTCATTTAAATTAACTGAATCAATGTATGGTTAAGTGTGTAGAAAAGAGGCATCGTTAAACGTCAAACCTTAACGATTACATACAGAATTACAGATTTGGGATGCAGATCGAAATTTAGCATCTATGGTGCCAACCTTAGTAACTATTTCTTTGCCATATTTTTTCACCTAATCAGGTGTTTGCAGTCGACATTGCATTGGGAGAATGACGTTCGATGGTCGATTTTGATGACAAGTTCGGTGAAAGATCTAATAAATTAAAAAAATTAATCACTGAAATGTATGTACGCGCATAACTCCAGAACGACTGCACCAAATTGGATGATGTCAGGACAAGGTTTTTATATAAGAAAATAAGTTAAAAAAAAAAACGAAATTCCCACGGGAACAGGGGCGCTGCGGGTGAATCCGCGGGGCACAGCTAGTTATGCATAAATAAGAGGCAAAGTGTCATTGGTTTATCCTCTTTTATCCTGTCATGGCTGCCACATGCAACCACAAGTACCCCATCTGTACACACACACACATATATATATATTAATTCTATTAATTTTCTCCGTAAGTATCTCAAACAACTTGCATTGAACTCGGGACATCGTGCCCTGTTTAAAATATATATTGTTCTTTAAAAGCAATGTCTCTTTGCCGGACAGTTTGTAAGGCTCCGCTGGCTCGGAAACAAAACGAGAAAGAATAGAAATAAAGAAAAACTTTATCTGGTTACCGAGTTATTGGATTGTTTATACAGAACGGAGAGATTTATACAATTTAAAATGTATATATACAGCTAATGAGGATATAAAATAACATTTATAATATACATGTTGTATTGATGATGCAGGACATTAAACATCGATTCGTAAACTCTTCGAGTTGGATCTGTATAGGTATACCTTGACAGCAAATAATTATAAGATTTAAATTTCGATTGTGCCTATCAACGCATGATGCATGTGATGAACGACCCAGTCTAATTACGCCATTATTAACAGACGTTTGAGACGTAAAGTTGATAGACTACTCTAGGCATTTACAAATAAGAATAACTAATGAATTAACTATGCATTTCCAGATCTTTCCTATATGCTTCGTTTGGTACAACTGGGGTATCTTCTTCGCACAACTGTGTAGCGTAGCGCCATTGCCTACGGAAGCTGCGTAGCGTTGTAGCGTATTTTGTGTTCTCGTAGCATAGCTGCGTAGCAAAGCATCGTAACAAAGCTCTTGGAAAAGCACACTTATGATGCTTGCACAGTGCTGTAAAACGTTTATAATACCATTAATATGATAGTTGAAAGACAGAAAGCAATAAAGAATTGTTTATATATAGTAATTGTTTTTGAATAATTTAGTTATTACAATAAAATTCTTAACTTTTTTATTTTAAACGAGCGAGCGATTTGACATGTGTGGAGTTCGCATTCTATTGCGCCGAATTGCTTGTTTTACTCAATATTGACGACCCCGAATAACGTTAATTAGTTAAAAATATTAAAGTCTTTAATATAAGAACGATCTCTAAAGTTATAATATCAAATATTTTATGAAAGTAAAAGCTATCCATAATTTCCAATTAAATTAATCCAATCCATTCTATTATTTCAGGTAAGTCGAGACCACTAATCAATGAGTGTCATTACGAGGCAAGGGTAAGTCGTTAATCATTTACAAAAAGGTTTGCAAATAATGGGAATATCGCTTCTTCTAAACGTAGCCTTTACTCAATGGCTCATCCATCACGCCCCTTTCACTATTTGCATTCAATTGAATAATTTCAAAAGATACTTTTCATATTTGAGCTGTATTATGTGTATGTGCTATCCAATAAGCTTTTAGCTACCAACCGAAGAGGATAAGTTGGATAGTTTTTATGTACAAAAACTTCCATTTTTTAAATGTACTGCCATACTGCCAATAGCAATGAGCTTGTAACAAAGAGGTTACTTTTCATAGTTTTTATATACAAGATAAAACGTTCCAATTTTAAAATGTAGATTAGAATATAGTCAATATTTAGGGCGCATCTAGAAGAAAAGACACCAGCGCTGGTTGCCAAGTCTATATTATATTGTGCCAAAACAGCAGAGACAAGCGCCAAACGTCAATGTCAGGTCTCGCCTCACCGATATACCAGCGCTTATTAGTGTTAGTAAGCGCTGGTAAGAGAGGCTCTTTGTGTATACAGTCTTTGTCTATTTTATCCCAAAGGACCTTGGGCGGATTACTATGGAGTCTGGCCCGATGCTCAACAGTGACATGACATATGTCATTTGAAAGCTCTTGAAGAGTTGTATAAGTCGCCCTTTGACGGTTATGTCGAAATCGACGGCCAACTTGGTGTTTTCGACCACCGTAGATTGGAGTTGACCAATGCTATGGACGCTGATCCTAATGCTCAACAGTGACATGACATATGTCATTTGAAAGCTCTTGACGTGTTGTACAAGTCACCCTTTGACGGTTATATCGAAATCGACTGCCAACTTGGTGTTTTCGACCATCGAAGGTTGGAGTTGATCTATGCTATGGACTCTGATCCTAATGCTCAACAGCGACATGACATATGTCATTTGAAAGCTCTTGACGAGTTGTACAAGTCACCGTTTGACGCTTATATCGAAATCAATGACCAACTTGGTGTTTTCGACCACCGAAGATTGGAGTTGACCAATGCTATGGACGCTGATCCTAATGCTCAACAGTGACATGACCTATGTCATTTGAAAGCTCATGACGAGTTGTATAAGTCACCCTTTGACGGTTATATCGAAATCGACTGCCAACTTGGTGTTTTCGACCATCGAAGGTTGGAGTTGATCTATGCTATGGACGCTGATCCTAATGCTCAACAGCGGCATGACATATGTCATTTGAAAGCTCTTGACGAGTTGTACAAGTGACCGTTTACGCTTATATCAAGATCAACGGCCAACTTGGTGTTTTCGACCACCGAAGATTGGAGTTGACCAATGCTATGGACGCTGATCCTAATGCTCAACAGTGACATGACCTATGTCATTTGAAAGCTCTTGACGAGTTGTACAAGTCGCCCTTTGACGGTTATGTCGAAATCAACGGCCAACTTGGTGTTTTCGACCATCGAAGGTTGGAGTTGATCTATGCTATGGACGCTGATCCTAATGCTCAACAGTGACATGACATATGTCATTTGAAAGCTCTTGACGAGTTGTACAAGTCGCCCTTTGACGGTTATGTCGAAATCAATGGCCAACTTGGTGTTTTCGACCACCGAAGATTGGAGTTGACCAATGCTATAGACGCTGATCCTTATGCTCAACAGTGACATGACCTCTGTCATTTGAAAGGTCTTGAGGAGTTGTACAAGTCACTTATTGACGGTTATACCAAAATCGACGGCCAACTTGGTGTTTTCGACCACCGAAGATTGGAGTTGACCAATGCTATGGACGCTGATCCTAATGCTCAACAGTGATATGACCTATGTCATTTAAAAGCTCTTGACGAGTTGTACAAGTCACCTTTTGATGGTTATATCGAAATCGACGGCCAACCTGGTGTTTTCGACCATCGAAGGTTGGAGTTGATCCATGCTATGGACGCTGATCCTAATGCTCAACAGTGACATGACGTATGTCATTTAAAAGCTCTTGACGATTTGTACAAGTCGCCCTTTGAAGGTTATGTCGAAATCAACGGCCAACTTGGTGTTTTCGACCACCGAAGATTGGAGTTGACCAATGCTATGGACGCTGATCCTAATGCTCAACAGTGACATGACCTATGTCATTTGAAAGCTCTTGAGGAGTTGTACAAGTCACCCTTTAACGGTTATATCGAAATCGACGGCCAACTTGGTGTTTTCGACCACCGAAGATTGGATCGCATGCGATGGGCGCCCGTGACAGTTCACTTTTGTATGGAACCGCCCGCGACGTGCGCACGTGACGGTTCACTTTTGTATGGAACCGCACGCGACGGGCGCACGTGACGGTTCACTTTTGTATGAAATCACACGCGATGTGCGCACGTGACTGTTCACTTTTGTATGGAACCGCACGCGACGGGCGCACGTGACGGTTCACTTTTGTATGAAATCACACGCGATGTCTGCACGTGACGGTTCACTTTTGTATGGAACCGCACGCGACGTGCGCACGTGACGGTTCACTTTTGTATGGAACCGCACGCGACGGGCGCTCGTGACGGTTCACTTTTGTATGAAACCGCATGCGATAGGCGCACGTGACAGTTCGCTTTTGTATAGAACCACGCGGGCACCCGCTTAGTGTAGATTTAGTAGTAAGAAACGCCCTAAATAAATTGAAGAGCTTTCATATCGCTTATGTCATTTCACTGTTACGCAATAAGATCAGCGTCTATAGCATATATCAACTCCAACCTTCAGTGGTTGAAAACACCAAAGTTGGCCGTTGATTTCGATATAACCGTCAAAAGGTGACTTGTACAACTCGTCAAGAGCTTTCAAATGACATATGTCATGTCACTGTTGAGCATTAGGATCAGCGTCCATAGCATAGATCAACTCCAACCTTCGGTGGTCGAAAACACCAAGTTGGCCGTTGATTTCGACATAACCGTCAAAGGACGACTTGTACAACTCATCAAGAGCTTTCAAATGACATATGTCATGTCACTGTTGAGCATTAGGATCAGAGTCCATAACATGGATCAACTCCAACCTTCGATGGTCGAAAACACCAGGTTGGCCGTCGATTTCGATATAACCATCAAAAGGTGACTTGTACAACTCGTCAAGAGCTTTTAAATGACATAGGTCATATCACTGTTGAGCATTAGGATAAGCGTCCATAGCATTGGTCAACTCCAATCTTCGGTGGTCGAAAACACCAAGTTGGCCGTTGATTTCGACATAACCGTCAAAGGGCGACTTGTACAACTCGTCAAGAGCTTTCAAATGACATATGTCATGTCACTGTTGAGCATTAGGATCAGCGTCCATAGCATAGATCAACTCCAACCTTCGGTGGTCGAAAACACCAAGTTGGCCGTTGATTTCGACATAACCGTCAAAGGACGACTTGTACAACTCATCAAGAGCTTTCAAATGACATATGTCATGTCACTGTTGAGCATTAGGATCAGCGTCCATAGCATGGATCAACTCCAACCTTCGATGGTCGGAAACACCAGGTTGGCCGTCGATTTCGACATAACCGTCAAAAGGTGACATGTACAACTCTTCAAGAGCTTTCAAATTACATAGGTCATATCACTGTTGAGCATTAGGATCAGCGTCCATAGCATTGGTCAACTCCAATCTTCGGTGAACGAAAACACCAAGTTGGCCGTCGATTTCGACATAACCGTCAAAAGGTACCATGTACAACTCGTCAAGAGCTTTCAAATGACATAGGTCATGTCACTGTTGAGCATTAGGATCAGCGTCCATAGCATTGGTCAACTCCAATCTTCGGTGGTCGAAAACACCAAGTTGGCCGTCGATTTCGACATAACCGTCAAAAGGTGACTTGTACAACTCTTCAAGAGCTTTCAAATGACATAGGTCATGTCACTGTTGAGCATTAGGATCAGCGTCCATAGCATTGGTCAACTCCAATCTTCGGTGGTCGAAAACAGCAAGTTGGCCGTCGATTTCGACATAACCGTCAAAGGGCGACTTGTACAACTCGTCAAGAGCTTTCAAATGACATAGGTCATGTCGCTGTTGAGCATTAGGATCAGCGTCCATAGCATTGGTCAACACCAATCTTCGGTGGTCGAAAACACCAAGTTGGCCGTCGATTTCGATATAAGCGTCAAAGGGTGACTTGTACAACTCGTCAAGAGCTTTCAAATGACATATGTCATGTCGCTGTTGAGCATTAGGATCAGCGTCCATAGCATTGGTCAACTCCAATCTTCGGTGGTCGAAAACACCAAGTTGGCCGTCGATTTCGATATAACCGTCAAAGGGTGACTTGTACAACTCCTCAAGAGCTTTCAAATGACATATGTCATGTTACTGTTGAGCTTTGGGCCAAAATTTCCCAAGGTCCTTTAACTAGTGAATATTTTAATCACCCAATGCGAAGCTTTATGAATATTGAAAGCCATTTCAATTTTACTCGAAACAAACATAGTGACAAACACATGCGGTTCAAAATTATTTTATCAATTCATTATGTAAATAGTCGTCTTCATAATTAATTGTCGTTCATAATGAGGCATCGTATTGTGTTTAAATGTAATGAAAATCAAAGGTTTAATATTAATAACAGGTTTGTTAATGGTTAGTCTACACTAATATTATAAAGAAGAAAACTTTATTTGTTTGGTTGTAATGAATAGGCTCAAAAACTACTGGACCGTTTTTAAAAATTCTTTCACCATTCGAAAGCTACATTATCCACGAGTAACATAGGCTATTTTTTATCCCGAAATTACCACGAGAATGGACACAACGCGGGTAAAACCGCGGGGCGCTGCTAGTTTCCAATGAAGTGGAGCCAAGCGGAGCGGAACGGAGTCCGATTGACCAATGAAAACATCAACAACAGCATGACAAGGAGATTTATCTTTTCAATGCGCCGTGATTGGTCAATTGGACTCCACTCCGGTCCGCTTCAAGGAAATTTCACACTAGGGGGAGGGGGGGGGGGGTCAGGTGCAGCAACGGCAACTAGCGATTATTTAAAATAAAATATGAAATGACTTTGTAAGGGTTAAAGGGCAATACCCTTTTTCCACCACACCTTTCGACTATACGGTATTGTGTTCTGATCTATCCATGTTCTCTACTTATGGAAAATTGTCGTTTTGACTGTAATAAAGGAATTCTTATTATTGACTTTTGTAAATTACTGATAAGATTATTTTCACCTTCACGACACTATTTAATTGAATGTTTAAGTAAGCAACAAATAATCTTTAAGTGTTCAGGTGTATATTTAATATGTTCATCAACTTTTGTAGTTGACTGTACATTCAAGCTTAATCTTTAACCTTGCTAACCAAAACTAACGCGAATACTAAAAACAAATTACCAATAAGGCTGGCAAAATAAAATTTTATACTTTCACTAACGCCGGGTGCGCGGAACGGCCGCTATGTATTCAGTATTGAGAGAGTGATAGTTGCGTTAGAAAGAGACGACTGCGGTGTGAGCGAGATGTTAGAGCGGGACAAATGATGTGGGCATAGTTTTCCATCGACAGAAGGAGGTTTGTGCCTAGTTTTAATAGTGAAGGAGGTTCGCAATACGACACGTATATGTGTTTTATGTTCATATTAAAACGAAAACGTTTTGTGTTTTTATAATCTGACGAGTTCGAAGCCGCAAATCTCTAGGACTTCGACTTCGTACTTCGAATTGGACATATTGTTGTATGTTATAGCCACTTTTAAGAGGAAGGTTATATACATATACGGTCTATTTATCTATAGTCTATTTTATATACTAGGGAACTGGTACAACACAGGTAAAACTACAGAGCGCTGCTAGTATGTTAATAAGCACCCCATCTCGTCAGTCTAGTACAAAACATGAATTAGCATAAATATTATACATATTACCCCCAAAAAACACAACCAGCTTCTACCAATAATAACTCATACATAACCTCATATTCTTCCATACATTTCCTATAAAAGGAGAAACAGTTGGCCCGAAAACTTTCCGGACTAAAGTGAATAATCTGACGCGTGCTGTCACTGTTAGGGGAGGGGGTGAGGGGGTGAATATTGGACCAAGACTCGGAATGAAGATAATATTTTAATACGACAATATTGGGGATTATATTAGGACGTGTTTGCTGATTCTTCCTTGTAATATACCAAGATTAGATTGGTTAGTTTTTGTTCTAGTTGTATGGTTAGTGTAATAGATGGTTAATCAGTAATGATTACGTTTTTTGCCTTTAACAGATAGATTTTAAGCTTCTAAGTGGGATGTGGGAACTGATTTATTTCGCACAGTTTCTCGCATTAAAAAGTTCGACGTTTAAATATTATGAGTCGGTGATTTCTGATCTGACGCTTGCGTACTGACCTGCTTGCTTAACAGCTAATGAATTCGCTTAATTCAACTACTCTTTAGGAGTAGGTAATAGTTTTTTCAAACGAAACCCCCTTTAAAACGGTTATAACAGGACCATTCTGTAACCATCATACCCTTTTATATACCGAAAGAATTTTCAAAATAGATTTTTAAAGGACGAAGACGATTATAAGTTAACAAACATAAAAAAAATCGAACTGAGAACCTTGTCCTTCGGTTTGGAAGTTCGTTAAATACCATTGCAATAGATAGGTTACTTACGCCTGATATTTTTATTTCCGTACTAGCATATCTCTGGGATTTATTATAACATAAATCCTGTCTTTTTGACGCCATATGGCTTCGTAAGTTGTGTTGCTATGTGTTTCTTGTTGGATGTGCTTATTAGTTTTGTTTCCTTGACGTCACGGCCAGCTTGGAAATGACAACATTACGGCGCCAAAGTTAGATATCTATACTACTATTATCAAGCGGAAGAGTTTGTTTGAACGTACGAGTATCAGAGACTATCAATCTGATTTGAATAATTATTTTTGTAATGCATAGCTACATTCAACATTAACGTTCAACTAGTGAAATACATCCTTTCACAGTCACAAGCTGCGAATCACTACATAGCATAAAATAAAGTCGTCTCTGTTTCGTGTCTGTTTGTCTGTATGCTTAAATCTTTAAAATTACGCAACGGATTTTGATGCGGTTTTTTGTAATAGGTAGAGTGATTCAAGAGGAAGGTTTTTATGTAACAAATTCCCGAAATTCCCACGGGAACGGGCACAACGCGGGTAAAACCGGGGGGCGCTGCTAGTTAGTGTATAAAAAGAACTTCACAAACGTTACCTCGCTCACTTTCCATCGAACTAGCCGACTAGCCGCGCGCTAACTAGCAAAAGTTAAACGTTTAATTTGCTATTTTTCGGCTTTTAAAGAAAATTCGACGGCAATTTAATTGTTACCAAGCAAAATTCTCAACATTTAATACATCAAAGAATATTTTACGAAGATATTTCAAATTACTTTCAGCCCAAGATCAAAAGGAATTACGCGGAAATTAAACTCCAATAAAAAGTCAATCGAATTACTTTAACAGCGAGAAATTATTAATTTCAGGTGTTTACGTGTAGAGTTCCTTTTTAAAAAACATTAAGTAAGTCAATTGACTGGAAAATAATATTTAATTAACCAGAAAGTGGTTTCGAATGCATCCACCGAATTGGAAATGATTTTGTGAAAAATATATTTTACTTTTATTTATGTTTTCTTTATAATGCGTCCGCGAGACGATCAAGTGCACTTGACAAGTCTACGGGCTTGAAGTGAATATTGATCGTTTACAGCGTTGACTTGACAATTCCCGTCAAGTATCTACGTGCTGGACATGACTTGACAATAATTTTGATTTACGGCACTTGAACCAATTTGAGCTTGATGCGACTTGACGCGACTTGACAAGTTTTATTCATTTGCGACTTGTCAAGTGCACTTGATCGTCTCGCGGACGCATTAGTGTTGGGTTTAATTACATTAAATTGAATCTACATTTATGTATACCTTTCGCTTTTATTTTATATTTGTATCTGTCGATTCGCCACCTTTACAGGAACCTTGGTCACAAAAGACTATTAAAATGAGAAGTGTTATTTAAATATATGATACCAGTATGTAAATACACGGTCCTTAATATTTGATAAATGTATGTAGTAGATATATCGACTTCGATACAATGCATCGCCTCGGTAGTCTAGTGGTATGTGCGTTCTCCTGCCAAGACTGAGGTCCCGGGTTCAATTCCCGGGTTGAGCGAAAACATGTTTCCTTTTCAAACATGGCTCGAGTTTGAGATCACCAACCCGCATTTGGCAAGCGTGGTGATTACGCCTAATCCTCCTCACTGTACTGATAACTTCAGTGAGATGAGAGGCCTTTGCCCAGCAGTGGGACATTACTGGCTAATACTTACTTACTTACTTACTTACAATGCATACGCTTTTGAACATATATGTATCTCTAATATCGACGTTCGTCGACTAACAGATATCAATCTCAAATATATCTATCTCAAATAGCAGATCAAGTTTCGACATTGTTTGTATGTAATTAAATGTCAAATGTTGGTGGCTTAAAGAGCGGATAAATGATAAACATAAATAAATATCGTTTAACATTTATTAACTTACACACAATCAATGTCAAAACTTGGTCTGCTATCTGTGATGGTCGGTAGAGATAAGTTATTGAAGACGACCGAGTTAAATCTAAGTTTAGTGAATGCATCCGAATGCAATCTCTGAACTGTGTGTTATTGAGATTTTACTTCAAGTGACTAGTTAAAATATTAAACATACGAAAACATTGATATTCTTGTAAATGTTAATATAAATGTTATATCAATATTTCTATCAAATGCAAAATGTTTTTTGAAGTAACGGTCTCATTCAAATTGGATTTAAAGTAAAAGCTTTAGTTTTGAATAAAAAATCCGCTTTAAGCCGCTTACCGTTCAATGTGTTTGTATGAAAAACAACGTTAAAACAATGTGTTGTAGAAATGTGCAACTAGAGAAATAATTTTAGTGATATAGTATACTCGTAGCATATTATTTTCAAAGGAAGTTAGAGTAGTGGATGTAGATTTATTATAACTGATAGTTATTAATGAATCGGTTAGAAATTACACCTTTTTCATCTTATAAAATTGTTTAATAAATAACATGAGCTTATCCTTTACCAAACAAATGAATGAATGAGTGAGTGAGCGAGACATTTTTCTATTGCTAAAATAAACATTTTAGCCTATTATAGTTAAAAGTTAAGTAAATGCGCGTTATATTCCAATTTAAATGAAGAGCGGAAGAACTTAATTTACATATGTACGTTTAATAGTAGTCTGAAAGACAAGGTCTAAGTATGCTCAACATTATTATGATACCTTATAAATATGTATGTTTGTATGTGTGTAAGCAAGTAGGTGTCCGATCGAGCAGAATCAGGGCAAACGGAACTATTGCAACTACTGTAGTCAACGCCGTAATATGTGACGTTAAACCCATTTTAACCTCTTATACACCGTGACGAGTACAACTACTACACTGTCGACTATCTTTGTCCCATTTTTTGCTTCTAACTCTAGTCTACATTATAATAGTTGATAGTTTGTAAAAAATAGTTTATGGTGTGCCAACTACTATCGCGTGTTTTATATAACTTTTTCAGTTCTATTTTTAGTTAGTGTTATATTGTATTGTATTTGTTGTTGTTTATTTTTAACTTTTGTTAGATAAGTATAAAGTTAGAACACAGAACATAAAATAAATATTTTCTATTTAATAAAATTAAAAAATACTTTGGCTTCTACGCCGTAGCGTTGCTACAGTGCTACGCTGTAGCATCGGCTACGATTGTCGTAGCATATATTGTAGTCTTTAGTGTGTAATATACTATTTTGATCCTTATCCTTCTCGTAATAGCAAACAATTTGATTATTCTACAAATTCAGGTGATAATCCTAATGAAACCATTTACTAACAACAATTTAAACGAATGCTTAAAACAAAATAAAGAAAAGCACTTAAAAATTAATGCGGCGATCACACCACCGATTTTTCAGCTTAAAACTCGTCATTACGTCATCGGGGCGTATAAACATTATTATTAAACATTTTTGTGACGTCTGTACGCTGCCAGGAAGCGATGGCGACCCGCGATCGCATTTACAAAAGATACCAGAAATTCGAGAATGAATACCTAAACATTTCCCTCAGTTACAAGCACAAAAGGATCGCCGCGAAATATTATAGACATTATACCGCGAACAGGGATTGCTCTCGACAATACTGGAGTATTTTTCACTGTATTTTTTTTTCAAAGTCTAAATTATTGTGGTTTCCTGTCGGTTCTTTGACTTTTTAATGTGCTGTAAGTTAAGAACGTAACCTACATTTGATTTAACTCGTATAATGGTAATTAAAAAGTGATGAAAACTTGAATTTACGAGAGAGAAAAAAAACGCAGCTACCGTCAAATACATTTTGTTAGTAACGTTACGATGTGTACTTTTATAATTTAATGTTTGTAAGAAATATACGAGTAGTTATAGTTAAACATTCGTTTACATTGAGCGAGTTTATGGTTAAGTTGAATAGAATATACGCATCACAAATGACAAATAACTCTTACACTCGCAGCTCACTCACAACAACGATTCGGCCGTGTTCTATCGAACTCACCAGCTTGTCATACGTTACTCATAATCTGGTTGAACCATAAACCTTATTTAACGATGTTACATCATAAAGGGTTACATCTATAAACCGTCTCTAACAAATATTTGAATACATTTCTCTCTCACTGATAGGCGGCATTCGTCTCGAGCGGTCACAAAGGCCGGTCCTGTTTGCTAAGAATTGTTCACGGGGCAGTTATCTCACGCACAATGGCCTGATGCCGCCTCCAAACTATACTACCTTGACATTATGCCTTTCATTTCAGCGCCATCTGTCGGCAACAAAACAACGCTATCTTAAAGATAACGCTGTGACGTTGAAATGAGAAGTAAAAGCTGGCGGTATTCTTTTGGAGTGTATTTTTTGTACCTAGTTATAATTAATTTCTAGGTAGCTTGTGTGGTTGTAGTGGTTAATTTTGGCTACTAACCGTTTCGAACTTACTTACTTTTTTACTAGCAATTTGTTAAATATTTTGACGATTAAAAGCTCTAATAAACAAATGAGAACATGACCTCATGCACTGTACTGTATGACAAAGCCTTTGGTAAGAGATTCAAAATCACGAAGACTATTAATAATCTCCATACTTTCCTACTATATTCTCAAATAAAAACACAATACTTTTTGATCTTATTGACAGGTCGGCCATCTTGTAATGACTACAAAACAAAATGGCGTCAGACAAAGCGTTCACAGATGTCTAAGTTTGATTAAGTGGTTCTTCCTGAAGGTGAGACTGTCTCCAAGGGGCTGGTGACATTATTCGAGATTTATTGAAGCTGAATGAATCGCACTTTTTTCCAGAAAGGTTTAAACGATTTTATAGAACAATTTCAATATTCTACTTGAGTTGTCTTCGAAAAATAGCTTTTGTTAGAAGGTGTTATTGTAAGTTTCAATAAGTTTTAAAGGTAAGTTATTATGTGTCAGCGTTTTGTGACATTTACCCCCTCTGAATGCGTCAATAAGTTTATTATGATAGTATATACTCGTATAAAAGTGGTGTAATACGTGAGTATATAAAGAGAGAGGTGTGGTTAGTAAATAAGTGATCAAATTGTCCGGCGCCGGGTGGCGGGTGCCGGCACTAATTGTGACCCGACCGCGTTGTCTCCAGTGCTCGCTCATTGTGTTTTAGAGTTCCTTTGTAATAAAAATATCGCGTTAATAACGCCGGGTCATTCGAGTGCTTTGAGGGCAAATGTTTTGTTGGACCAATACCTACGTCTGCGCAGAGAGAATGTGCGCTAAGCACGTTTTAAGTGTTAAAAAATATTCGAAGCGAAATACAAAGAAGACAAGTTATTGGCCTCTTTTTAACCCATATTTCCCACGGGATCATTCCGCAATTATGAATAACCAAAAGAAAGCATCATCACTAGTACAGTATATATATACGAGAATAACATATTTTCTAAGAAAAAATACTATAGTAGAAATCATATTTCTTGTTCTCAAAATAAATTACTTTTAAACATGACACCTATTATCTACGGAACCTTTACGCAAAAAAATTCTCGCTCGCACATGAAAAAACTACCTCATTATTTTTCAAAAATAACGTAACCATACACATTGTAGACGTGAATAACATATAACGTCCCAAGCCGATGCCTCTATAATAGACAATTTACGGCCGTCGAGGGAGGTCCCCATAGTAGTGACCTATTTGTATTATTATAAATAACTTAATGGAATTTATAAGTTTAAGAGCGAATTATCAAGTACAGTTACATGATATTCAATCATACATAAATGAAAATTAGAGAAGTTTAATATCCAGTATCTGATCGCTACCGTACTTCGGAGGGCACGTTCAATTGTCGGTCCCGGTTGTTTCAACCGTTAGATCATGTCGGAGGCCTTTAGGCGGTCTAAAAACTCGCACGCCAGGATTGGCCTCTAATCTTGTTCTTACTTTTTTCTATTATCCAGTAATATTTTAATTTTAAGAGATTTTTTCTATCCTATGCAGATTCTAATATCCGGTTTCTATAATCTTTCTCTTGTTCGATGGAGCGAGTGATACGTTTGCTTACATGGTTATTGACAAAACTTCTAAATTCATCTTTAGATTTAATTTTGTTATTAATGTGTTGTATAATGTAACTTTTACTGTTTTCCATAATTTTTCCCTAATTTTCCACAAAATCATACATAACCATATTTTCAATAAACTTTATTTAGTACTAGCAACCCCTTCGACACCAACTCAGGGGTGATCTCCCCTAAATAAATATTAAAGCACCAATCTTGCTTTACGTCAATAAGTATCATTTGACATTGAGTGGTAACATAACGTTGATCGTGAAATATGTCAATGTCATCGAATATAGCTGACTTTGGGCTGCCGAATAGAAAGTATGACGTGAAGTAAAGGTAGTGTAAAGGTAAAGGTTAGAACCAAGGATCTATTATAGGTATGACTGAAATGTCGTGTTTGTTGTATTCTGAAGGGAGATAGTTGACTAGTTTCGAGTTGGTAGAGTGCTATCTCTGTCACACGTTATCTATCTGAAGCCTTTTACGTTGACATTGTGAAAATCTTTTCTGTTGTGATTGGTCGATTGCGTTCCGCATAGCTGCGCTCTGCTTCAATGGAAACGCACCCTTGGGGTGGACTGCACAAGAACACTTAAATCTATTTAATGCCTAAATATATTTAAGGCTCATTCAAAATTGTACTTTATGTGCACGAAATAGAACACTATTTAAAACGAACGTCATTAGTTTTTGATTTTAGAAAAAAGTTCTTGTGCCATTCGAGGACTGCGATTTCACTTAGTGCTCTGGATATTTCTGAACTTCTCGGTCAGATGTAACTGATAACACGAACATAGTTCCATACAGAATGAGCGAGTGCCATAAGCTACGATCCGAGTGCAATAAGCGACGCGAGCGGCAAAAACATGTGCTATTCTCACGAAAAATTTCGTCAGTCGTTTCGAAAAATCGTTTTGTTGAAGTTGCCTCCTCGCTTGTCAACTCAATCTAAACGCTTAAAATAAAGGTATCGTACCCTTGAATATTCAAATACCGACGGAAGGCAACGCCCTCTACTCATAATCACAACACACACACACACACACTCACATGTAAAAACGATATTAATATTTTAAACTGTGTGTGTAGCGGCGAGCCGTTTCGTATATTTGCATAATGTATGTTTTCGCGAATATTTCACGTTGTCAAGTTTTGTTTTACAAATATTTTAGTGGTTTTGTGGGAATCATTTGGGTTTGAGTCTATACTACGGACGTTAACAACTGAGTCGTGGGGCCATAAACGTCAGTTGAGATAGGAATGTGCCACGTGCTAAACTTGTTATCGATAAAATTTGCTACCTGTATTGGGTTACTGTGACCCCTATTAGCGCTCGCTTATCGCTAGGACAACACACGGAAATGGACGGTGAAACATATATGGCTTGGTTTTCTGACCTATTGAATGTTCTCGAAGAGCCTTCGGTTATCATCATCGATAATGCAAGCTATCATTCGATACAGCTTGAAAGGATACCAACATCAAATACGAAGAAAGGAGATATACAAGAATGGTTGAAGAAGAAAAATATACATTTTGAAAATTGGGAAATAAAAGAGGAGCTATTAAGAAGAGTGAAAGCTAGCAACCCACAGAAAATATATGTTATAGATAACTTGGCAAATGAACGGGGCCACGAAGTCATCAGATTACCTCCTTACCACTGTCAATACAACCCGATAGAATTGATCTGGGCCCAGGTCAAGGGACAAGTGGCTTCGGAAAATAACACGTTCAAGATAGCAGATGTCGAAAACCTCCTTCACAAAGCCATTGATAACATTACACAGAAAACCTGGATTAAGTGTGTGAGGCATGCCGAGGATCTTCAAATCGCAGACTTACAGAAAGCCACTATAAGAGACCAAGCACCATTCATAATCAATTTACAGGATGATACAGAAGATGAAGATTCCGATGAAGAAGAAGAATAAAATTTTATTTAAATAATATTTATTGTTAAATAATCTTAAATGTTAATATTAACCTTTATTGTTAAGACATTATTTGTAAAATATTTGTTTTTCAAATGTTTTTTTCTATTAATTATTCTTAATTCTCATTTTTTTGATCTCATTTGACAATTATGTACGTAATTATACCATACATAAACATAAATATTAATATAAACTTCTTTAGTTAAATTGTATTATTTTCCTTGTCCTTTTCTTTCCTTTTTATGATAAACATATCATATATAATAACATTAATGACAATGGGCACTTTTCAGAGCCACAATACGATCTAGTATGTTTCTATTTGATTTTTTTTAGTATCGATATGCGCCTACAACCATCTTACGCACATCACTATGCTGCTCCATAGGACCTACGAGTGCGAGCGAGAAAAGAATAGACAAATGATTTATGGCCTGACGACTCAGTTGTTAACGTCCGTAGTATAGTTTACATTAGTGGATAGGTGAAGTTAGTTGATACTCTATTTATCCATTGGTCTACTATGATGTATGGAATGTAATCAACGATGGATTTTGTTGTTCATTTTGTCATCTATATTAGAAAAAATCAATACATTAAAACCTTTTTATCTACACTAATGTTGTAACATTCTACTTATGATTCCAATACTTGACTTATAATTACTACTGTTATAGCAAAGACAACTAAAACACTCAATTTAAGCAATTGCACATGATGTTATAATATCGTTATAATATAACATTATAACATCATTATAACGCGACCAATTAACCTGGCGAGCCTTATGTCAAAATCCTCATACTAGTTGCATAAAATTTTGATATTAGGCTGGCTTTTGAAAACAGTTGGGTTATACGTGAAAACTTCGTCGAAACTACATACACAAAACTCTTTGGTAAGATCTCGCTCGCTCCTGATTGGCCCTACGCGCAGCTGCGCTCTCATTGGTTAGATTTTAATGGCGGCAAGTTCACTGTGACAATACACGTACCTACGCGTGAATTTAATGTTTCGCAATGTGTTTTGTTTTTAAAATTTTGTTTGATTAATTGCATTAAATAGTGAAGATAAAGTAGTGTATGCAACTGCATATAACACGGGTATTAAAACACTCGTTACTATTATGAAACTCGCTGCGCTCGTTTCATAAACTCACACTCGTGTTTTAATACCCTTCTTTATATGACGTTGCATAAACTACTATTAATAAAACGTAGCAACTCTATGGAAACTTTCATAGAAAATCAGACAAAAACTTATCAGAAATTACATTTTTAATTTCAGTTTGTAGATATTTGAGCCAAATAGAAGTCCTCGAATAGAATATCTAGATCCATGTACTATCCATTTCACTGTTCTAATATCTTCAGTGAGATAACAGGATTTTCGAAATCAAAGTCAAATATGTTCATTCAGTTTTGTCCCTAAAGAGGCTCTTCTGATTCTAGGAATCGTTTCGGAAGACCATCAGCAAAGAAGAATGAGAGAATGCTCTGCACTGGGACATTAAAAGCAAACAATTAATTTTTACATTCCATATTATTATCCTTATCTATAATATAACATCAATCAAAAAAGTAATAAAATAACCTTTTTGGTTTAAACTGGGAATTAAAACAAAATATCTGCCAAATATAATATTCATTGCGAAGTCTCGTAAATGTTAACAATTGTTTAGCGTCATTCGTTTCGTCAGGGCGACATTGTCCGTTGAATCGTAAACCGTAATCTGAGATCGTTGTAATATTGTCACATTTACTTTTAATTTCACGGCTAAATTTGCAATAAATGTCAATTTTAAACCAGCGAATTGTTATGACCTCTCGCTTGTATTCTGTTATCTTACTTCTTCTAAAATATAAAATTCTCGTGTCGCGGTGTTTGTAGTAAAACTCCTCCGAAACGGCTCGACCGATTCTCAGGAAATTTTGTGTGCATATCGGGTAGGTCTGAGAAACGAACATCTATTTTTCATCCCCCTAAATGATAAAGTTAGTCCACCCCTCTATTTTTAAATGGCTAAATAACGTTTGTCGTGTCAACTAATATATTTATATTTTTAACTGACCTCAAAAAACGAAGCTAAGATTTTAAGTATTCGTCTCTTTTTTGCCGCGAATTTTAACTCTTAACCGCTTCCCGCTCTCGCTATGCTTAAACAAAACATTAATAAAGAATACTGCAATCTTTAAATCAATTCGAATCGGTTAAACCGATTCCCCGACTTTAATCGAAGACCAATTAATATTTTTCTTGTCCGGATTAATTGTCCGGAGATTACAGTAAAGAATCGACTTCGCTAATGAGCGGGGTCTGAAGCGATCTGAAATCATGCCATCTCCTTCACTCAATACCACTTCGAAAGAGACAATCATACGTCCTCGTTCGTACTCTGTTCCTTAATGAGGAGGCAGTCTACAAGCGAGATCGGGTCACCTAATTAGTATAATTATTTTGCCAATTAATGCAAGCCTCGGGCTTTTGGATTTTTTAATATTGTACGTACTACAGCAACGTGCTGCGTTGTAACAAACGGTATCCTTTACAAATATTGGCTCTCGAAATTAAAATAATTGTTTAAACAGAAAAAGTTATCGCTAATCGATTTTTTCCCATTTCGGGAGCCAATATTTGTATGACAATGTTTGGTAGATATTGGAAACTTTTAATACCCGTGGGGATTGTAAGTTTACTGTACTGATATCGGGGGTGATCTTCTTCATCGAGTGGATGGCCAACCTGACCAATCCTGGTGTCAGAGTTATTGAGCCGCCAAAGGCCTCTGACATGGCTCGAGTAACGACTACTATCCTTAGAAAGTAACCGGGACCGACGGCTTAACGTGCTCTCCGAAGCACGGAATCATCTTACTTTTCGAGCAATCAGGTGATTCAGCCTGCAATGCCCTAACCAAACTGAGGAAAGTCTCACAAAGAGATTTTTGTGAGATATCCCCACCGGGAAACGAACCCGGAACCTCCGGGTCGTGAGCCGGGCGCTCAAACCACAAGACCACGGAGGCTGTTAGCCACGGGGGTGATTGAAGGTAATTTGCCCTGCAATATTACAGGGGCGTTATGTATACGACAGTACTACTATGTATACACTAGCATCGCCCCGCGGTTTTATCCGCGTTGTGCCCGTTCCCGTTGGAATTTCTACTATGTATTTACTAGAAGTGCAACGTGGTTTTACCTGCCCGTTCCTTTAGAAGAGGAGAGAATTCCGGAATGAAAAATATATTCTATAACCTCCCGTTGAATGTCGCTGTCCATTACAAAAATAATTATCTAAAACAAAATGGCAGTTCCTGAGATAAGCGCATTCAAACAAACAAAAAAGCAAAGTGTACAGCTTTATCAGTATGTATATGTTCGTATTATTTTAACCACAGTTTATTAACGTACAAGCCGTAACTTCGTTTTTATTCTTATCCCTTCTAAAAATAACGTAACCGTACTTGTCATATGACAAGAAACCAAATATAATGAATCGATAAAGAAAAACAAACGACAGTCTCACACGATTCTATTTAAGGCATCGATCCATCGATCCTTCCCGCCTTTTCGTCGTTACGTCACTAAAACCGGAACATTGCCGGTTTTTGCCGGGTTTTGCCGGTTTTTGCCGTCCGATATCATATTTATCGACGCGACCCTCAGTACCCAGTTGACGTATCGGTTTTTTGTCCGGGATATTGCCGCTTTTTGTATTTTATAATGGCTTAAGGATAGGAAAGAAAGGTTAAATGGATGCGAGCTTTATGGAGCTGAGGAAATATTAAATGAGCTTTATAGAGTTAGGAATAAGTAACATTTCAGTGTTATATTTATACCTACTAATGATAAAGGAGCTGATGAGTTTGATAGTTTTTGTCAACCCTAGTGACGGTATTCATCACTTTGTATAATATGATAACTAGCAGCGCCCCGCGGATTTACCCGCGTCGTGCCCGTTTCCGTGGGAATTTCGGGATGAAAAATAATCTATAACCTTCCCGTTGAATGTAGCTCCACTAAAAAATTAAGTATTCAAATCTGATTGGTAGTTTCTGAGATTAGTGCGTTCAAACAAACAAAAATTAAAATAAAAACCAAAAAAACAAGCTCTACTGGTTTATTTTATTAGTATAGACTATAGATGATGGATGGTTTTACTTTCCAAAGGGAATTTTGTAGGACGAGTTTCAGAGCACAGTGCTTAGTTCTGTATAAACCATGTCAGTCACAAAGGTTCTACAGTGTGTCAGCGTAGACCAAATCCTAACCAATATTATAAATGCGAAAGTAACTCTGTCTGTCTGTCTGTTACGCTTTCACGCCAAAACTACTAAACCGATTTAATTGAAATTTGGTACACAGTTAATCCAGAGACTGGAAAAGGACATAGGCTACTTTTTATCGCGAAAATCCCACGGGAACGGGTACAACATGGGTGAAACCGCGGGGCGCTGCTAGTAAAAAATACCAGGGTCATAAAACTCTGATAATTTCAAATGATTCTTCTTGCATTATTGATGACTCGTGTATCGTGCACATTATCTTTTTCTACCCAAGTAAACCTTATTAATCCTTATACCACTTGTACCACGACCGTCAACTCAAGCCGCTGAATGCAAGTTTGCATCTGCATTGCGTATTACATTGCTGCCGCAGAATGGGTGTTACGCACAACCTATGAAAGCGCCCAGCCGTGTATATCAAACAGAATGGAGCTCGGCAACTAACGTATAATGTGGTAGTGAAATTATAAGTTACCACAGAATTACAGGAAGCTTTTTTTACATAGACTGGAATAGGAACTTTCGTAATGGTGTATTTTGAATTGAAACTACGTTAACGGATACTCTTTGCTTTAATTTTACTTTTTTATCTGACGTTTCGGCCCCTTTACAAGAACCACAGAGCATAGAAGCACCGCCGCGCCGGCCGCTACCGCGTACTGCTTCTATGCTCTGTGACAAGCACCGTGGTCACGGAAAACAGTTGTTGGTGTATATGTTTTACTAACAATGCCCCGAGGTTTTACCCGCTACTTTTTGTTCCTAAATATCTACGGGAACAATTACAACGCGGGTAAGACCGCGAGACGCTACTAGTGAATGATAATATAATAATAATATGCGTAATATAACTAGAGTACGTCACGTCGTGTCTCGGTGTGAACTGACCTTAAGCTAGATAGATTACTGATGAAAAATAGTGGTAATGAAATGTCTAGTCTGCCCTTTATGTCTCTGATGTCAATCCGTCTAGTCTGGTTGTGTGGGTTGTAGGTTGTAATAAACAGGCAATAACAGCCACAGACATCACAAACAACTCCTGTGTTTATTATAAGTAACATTGAATCCAATGTAATATGGCGAAGAAACGTAGTCTACTAGAACTTCCATTTCATTCATTCATTCATTCATTCATTCATTCGTTCATTCATTCATTCATTTCTTCATTCATCCGTTCATTCATTCATTTCGAGTAGGTACGTGGCCAATAGCGTTCAAACAAAACAAATTCTTTAGGCGGTCTAAAAACTACGACACCAGAGTTGGCAACTAACCTGCTCGAACTTACTTTCTTTCAACCTTCGATCAACAATACACAACTAGATGTCGGGTCGGCACAAAAAATACGTCTCGGTGAATAACGCCTCATTTGAAAAGTGAGCTCTTATTTTGTTCATAAGATTTGCTACTTTATTGCTAGGTGTCATGGTTGTAATTCGGTTGAATTTCGAACTGTTTTAAAACTTTTGTTTCAGTTCGGTAGTAAACAAAATAAGCTGTCACACGTCATCCACGCGGACAGTATTTAACTTTGATATTGTACGTGACCCGATATCTAGTTGTGTATTGTTGATCGAAGCTTTCAACACTAAAACCGGCATCCTTTAAATAAAATCATAGGCCACAGATCGCACCCGCAGGCAGCTCGCAGCGTTTCACTTGTTCGTGAACAGCTTGCGGTTACGATCTGCAGCAAACTCTGATTGATTCGCTATCTTAAATCGCAATTATAACCACTCCCGTTGCATTTATAATTTAATTTTATCTAATAGCCCTCATTTCATTAAACTTAATGATGAATTAACAGATCCAAATTGGATTACACGAGACTAATTATATATCTGCATCATTCGATGACTAATAAATTGATGGGGCTAATTGTAAATGTATTGAGTTATTAACACACTGAAATACTAAGAGAAGATTTGTTTGATGTTTAGTCATAAAGATTGTTAAGCAACATGCAGCTCAGTCCACTTAGTGAGTGACCGATAGTGGCAATTGTATCTGAGTGCTACCGTTCAACAGAGAGCTTTTTATAATATGCATACTTAACTCACTCAATTTGACAAGCCCATTGACACAGTGGCGGTGAGAGCGCTTACTGTATCGAGGGTTGCGGGTTCGATTCCCGCCCGGAATCACCGGAGTCACACAAGTTGTTGGCGATGACGTCTGGGTGTCAATTATACGAGTATGTTATTATAAAGTATTTGTGTATATATATGTAATAGTTAGTTAGATTCCATATTACAAGCTTAGGGCTAAGTTTTTGTATTTTTATTTACATCGGAATACATATAAGAATTTTAAATTACAAAAAACCTTCTTCGCCTTTATTCAAATTCAACCAATACAAGTCTAGAAGGCTCTGTAATGTCAAAAGGAACCTTTCACATAAAAGGTGCATAAAAGTCACTACATACTTCCACATTTTATATCAACGAAATAATCGAATGAAAATGCAAATTGAAATCGTCTATTTCCCTTTTACGACGTTATATTTTAAAAACCTACGTTGAAAAGAGTATTCGGGAATCATTAGGTGAATCGACAATATTCGATTTGAAGTAGAATTTGGTTACAATTTGTGTAAAAACATGGTTGTTTTTACCAATAGTAATAAAAAACCGTACCATACGCAATTCTTTGCTACTGAGTCCATTGACACACTTATATACTCACAGGCGGGCACTCTACTATACTAATATAATAAGGTTGAAGAATTTGTTTGAATGCGCTAATATCTAACTACCAATCCGATTCGAATAATTCTTAGCTGGATAGCCACATTCAACGAGGTTTTAGGCTATTTTTATCCCGAAATTCCCACGGGAACGGGCACAACGCGGGTAAAACCGCGGGGCGCTGCTACTACTTATATACATACCACCTTATTCATAGACGCACTCTAAAGCCTAAATTACATTACGAAATTAGTGGCATGAAATTAATTTCGTGACATTAGTTTGAACAACAGTTTCACGTGTAATTTAATACTTTCGTAATGCATGCATTACTTTCGTGAAACTAAATTAGTTTCGTGCCCTGCGCGATTTTTAGGTAAAATTAGTGTCATGCAACTAGTTTCATCATGTAAATGCGACGCGAAACTAGTGTCGCGACAGCATTTCAAAGACAGCAGCAGCAATGATATTGACAGGGCCATTATCTCCGCGATACTGATAATTTCACGACACTATAATTTAAACGAAAGTAGTTTCACATGTGCTGAAATTAGTTTCACGAAACTAGTTTCATCATGCATCAAACTAGTTTCGTAATGTAAATCCCGCTTAACTAAAACACTGTTATAATAATGTCTATACTCAAGTACCTAACATATTACACTGCCAAGTATTTAAAGTGAACAAAAAAAAAGAACTCTATAATCTTTGCAGTAGCGCACTAGAGTACGTACTAACGGTGATTGATGATAGGGTTCAAAATAAAACGAGCTGCGGGTTCCGTCCACATTGTAATTATGTTACAAATCTGGCGGGTTTTCATTAACCGAAGCTCCCTTCAATCATTAGGGTTGCCACCCGATCGATCGATCACAATAAAGTATTAGCCGGTAATATTCCACTGCTGAAAAAACCTCTAATCTCTAATAAGAAAATGGCGGAAAAAGATGGTGGCCTATTGAGAAGGTCCTCCTGTTTGTTAAATTAGTTAAAATAATCTATATAATAAAAATGAATTGCTGTTCGTTAGTCTGCTTAAAACTCGAGAACGGCTGAACCGATTTGGCTGATTTTGGTCTTGAAATATTCATGAAAGTCCAGGGAAGGTTTAAAAGATAAACAGTGACGGAATAAATGCGGGTGCAACCGCAGGGCAAGGCTAGTTTAAAATAAAATCGATTACTTTTTACACAAAAAGACATAAATTGTATGTTGTAAAAGTAATAGCAATTAAAAGCAATTGGAGAAGGCTCGACATGTACTGCACAGAGTATACTGCTCCGGGCAGCGCTGGTTCTACCTACATATTTCATTGGGTTCGGGGAAAGAAATACACTATATGTGAAACTAAACACTAAACAAGTAAACTTTAGGTGGTTTAAATATTCCCACGTCAGCTTTAACCGCTACATGATAAAAGGTTTTTTTATATACTATAAAATAAAACGTGCTCGTCAGCAAAAGGATGATTGATATATTCAGTTCAGTATTCCACATTTTCATATAAAACAAACTGCTCCAAAAATAGAAATAACTTAGTAGTTATTACTGGCAACCCTACTCCAATAGTGATTACTTCGTGTAGACTGTAGAGGATGGTAAAAATTCAATTTCCATCCTCGTACCGCGCTTTATAGGTATAACACTAACCTTCCTTCCAATAAAAACTCTATTTGTGAACCAATAAGGTTCTTTTTATAAAGTTCAGATTCAGCACTTTTTAAAGGTTAAGGTTTACATGTACTTATGATGTTTTTTTATTATTTTCAGGTAAGTTATCTGTTCAAAGACTGGTTGACATTTCGGCTTGCAGTGTTGGTATGTAATTTCTACGTTTGTTTAGAATAAATGACTACAGAGTGAAATAGAAAACTACGAAAATATACATAGTTGGCCCTTATAACAATGATAATCTGATACTTTCTTAAAATATTCACATTTTTTCAACGTATTGCATTGAAATCTGTTTTTGTTCCATTCCAATACCGTTCTTCCTAATTTTAAAAAACAAAAGTAATCTATTCTCATTTCAAACACGAAGTTCTACAGCTAGATTGGAACGAAGTTTTTATATAGTTGAAGAACACCTGAAACTTGTTAGTTCGCACCGATAATTGCCGGAGATCGAACAAGAATCGCGAAAGTTTGGAACCAAAAAGTTCGGTTATTGCCTTGTTGTTCGATGTTTAACGTTTTCTAAATTCAAACTGATTAGTTCAACTACACAACATGGCGGATCGACTTAAACAACTTTTACACAAAAGAGTATATTTTTCTACAATCACGTGTTATTTGCTTCACATTGCTCCAGTTTCCTATTGGATTGTAAAAATAGAAGCTTGTCTGTACCAATCGCCATAAAATACGACACTTAAATTGTATAAAACCACAGTGAAATGTGTAATAAAATAGTGTTCCTTATATAGTTTTTCTAGCAGGCAATAAAACTAGCTATTCGGATTTTTACGGCAAATATTTAAGTGCTGTTTTAATGTACGCTTTTCATGGCTGCAGATTCGTGAAAGTGACACATAAGAGCCGTACGAACAGGTATACACACTGAATGACACATATTCCAGGGTCACATGAAACTATTACAAAGGGTGTGTCAATCGTAGAAAATGATAAAAATAGAATAAAAGTATAGTTCTGTTATTCAAAACGTTACAGTAATAACCAACGAAAACCCAAGCCATTATTAATTCAACTCCAATAAATCGTATTAAAAAGGTTAAGGTTCGTTCTTCTCCTCCATATATTATACGAAAACTTCACTTAAAGCTGCGAAGGACAAACGTATTCCATGAAAACTAAAACAGCGGACGTTTTAAGTATTCAGCATTTATTCAGGCAGTATGCCAGAGCTTGCCTCTATGGGACACATACTTGGCTCATATAAAAAAATCTTTAAATGTAGAACGAAAATTAAACCGAGCTCATTCTGCCAAATGTTTAGACCTTTTTATAAATGAACGAATGAATGAATGAGCAGTTTGACGTAAACATCAAATGACTGAAAAGAAATAGGTATAAAAAGGCGACACAAAGCTCGCTAGATAGTGAGCATTCACTATCTTTTAATAATATCACTGGTGTATTAATAAAAAAGAACATTCTATCTGAAGTAGGGACACACACACGTAAAAATACGTTACATTCTACACATAAAACTTTGAAGTAGATTGGTGGTTATGCCGGAGCAATGTCGAAACACTCTAGGGATGTGCTCGTATCGTTATTGATATCGATAAACTAGTGTTGTTCACTATCGATACTGCTAAAGTTACGTGCTCTCGGTCGTATTGTGTGGAATTACCTTGAATGTTTTGTCTGTTGTGATAAAATGTATGTGAATAATGGTTGAGTATGTTTGTATAAGAAGAACTTTATCAAAACAACAACTACTTGTTACTATTCATTGTAAATAAATAAAAAAGTACTAACCTATAAAGTCCGACTTGGGAAAAAGAATAACTCATTGAGGAATTAGGCAGAATCACCATTTTTGCCTACTGCGGATTGGTTACCTCAAACCCGAGCCGTTTTCAAAGGCTAGAAAAATCCTAAGACACATTAATTTATTTTGAACTTTTTTTCACTTACATAAATTGTTTTCATTTAATACCTTAATACAGATTTACATGAATGAGGTTTAAATTCACCAATTACCAAAACTAAAGCGGCCGCACACTTCAAAAGGATTCGAAATGAGTTTGACAATTCAATCCAAACAGTTCCGTATCATTCGTTCGTTCTCAATTTAAATTGGGTATTATTTAATATTCTGTGCACGGGCCTCATGTCCTATGCTAATGCTGTCCCTTTTATTCGAGATCAACTGTCCCTTTTTGGCCCAACCCATTTTATCTTTTTCATACATCAATCCTACTTCAATCGTAAATCATAATATTACTGTTGAGTAACGTTTGATAACATTATATTTCACAAAATGGTATTAACACTTTGTAACACAGGAGACTTAGTGAAATTAGTGAAATATTCGATGGTTAGGTAGGGCTCGTGTGTCGAAGTTAGCCTAACGATTGAAACGGGAACCGACAAATTAACGTGTTAAAGTTTGAGACTGATACTCGCTTTCTACTGGCCTGCTTGAATAAAGCTTGTAACCTCAGGTTAACAACGCTTGACGTTATTTTTTGCTTATTATTATATTACTTGCTATAACAAAAACTGGCCTGCAATAACTCAGGATAGAGATCAGTGGAAGGAGGGTGGAAGGCCTTTGCCCTGCAGTGGGATATTTATAGCTAATTATAATAATGCTTGTGGGGAGCTGTTGTCATCTCTAAAGGGTCTTTACGAGTTCGATCAATATCCCCTCACATACCTCTCTAAAAGATTGGGCTTCTCCAAAGAGAAACACTACATCACTATAGTATAAAACAAAGTCACTTTCCGCTGTCTGTCCCTATGTATGCTTAGATCTTTAAAACTACGCAACGGATTTTGGTGTGGCTTTTTTTAACAGATAGAGTAATTCAAGAGGAAGGTTAGTATGTATAAAATTCCCGAAATTCCCACAGAACGAGCACAATGCGGGTAAAATCGCGGGGCACTGCTAGTTAATAATATAATTACTTACCACCGTGATTGTCTTCTGCTTATACTATCCGACAAAAAACAAGATTTGCGTCTAGTATGATCATAAGTACACTTACTTCATATGTGACCTAAGGACAACTATGCCTGAGCTTCGCCTTCAGTCAACAAAAATCTCACAACACAAACTAATCCGTATAAAAGAAACGAAACAGAAAGAATCCTCAAACTACACACGAGTCTAATTTGACATTTTTCCTTTGAAGTAGGGTTAAAGTATTTTATGACAAAGGGTTACTTGGCAACTATATGTAAGTTTAACCCTTATCTGACCCGCAAGACGCATCTATCAATTACATCGTATGCCCTCTGAGACCGCGGTATCGCTTGTGTTCTGAGCAAACATTTGAACGAATGTTCGTTGACAAAGTTCGCAAAAATATAGACACATGTGTTTTCTTTCAATGAAAAGTTGTTCCAAGCCATCGCTGAACGAACATGTTCGTTGCTCACTGGTTTTTCCTTGCCATATGAATGTATGTGGTCGGTTCGGAACTATTCGCACACCAAGTGAAAACGCGGCTTAAGGCTTGTCCTTGTTTGTTGGCCAATTCAATTATATTTGTGTTTTCTTGTTTTGCGGGTTCATATTATTTATACATAGAAGGGTTAGCAAATGGAACTCTTTTCTTGTAAGGACCTTTTGTCGAGGTTTTTCCTTATTAGAAACTTGGTACGTTTGCGTAAATGGACATTTGTATGTGTTCGGCATTTTTATGGTTAAGTGGCTTATAAAAAATAATTTTACGGTTAAGCGTTGGTCGCACTGAGCGAGTTGACAAGCATTGAGCCCACTTCAAACAAACTGTATTCTGAGTATGAGCTGGATATGTTAATAAATGTCACAGACGGCTGCACAATCACGTTGAATTGTGACATTTAGAAAAACATGTGAAAACGCGATCTACTATCTCAGATTGCAAACGTAGCCCGTTTAGTATAGCCGAGGTTATCTATCGAAGGTCTAATCAGCCCACCGTACATACAAAAAACACACCAAAAGCTTTATCCATCCATTAAAAGAAAACAAACATTCATATTAATAATAAAGCATTCATACATCGAAATATACTTTCCGCTACAAAAAATCAAATTAATTTTCGCAGAAACACACAATTTGTATCCGATCTCTGGCAGGCGAAGGGTTGAGAAAATTAAAAAATGGCTGAAAAATACTCGAAAGGGAGCGCGCTTAACAATTTATATTGGAAAAATTCCATTACGAATGTTTTAATATGGAAGCAATTTGTGGATTCGTTGCGAGTTACGTTGTCTGTATCGATCATGTACCTAGGGTGGATGTAGTGATATAGGTGTACTGACTGTTTCGTTAAACACAACATTGAACAGTGAACAGTAAAAAATATGCAATTAGTGAAATAACTGAACTGAATCAGAAAAACTATTTTTAAATTCGTACTTACGAAGGAAAACCGTTGAACTTTCTGTTTCCATTCACGGTATCTCTTTCATTTAAAATTGTACGAAAAATGGCCTGTTTTTTTTTCAAATTCCCACCTAACCAAATTCATACAAACCTCTATTCAATAAACAAGCACCACAAACAAAAACATGTTCCAACAAAAACTTTTCTAATAATAGTGGAGGAAAGCACGTGAAATATCTTTATCGGCTGAAAGCTTCGATCAACAATACACAACTAGATATCGGGTCACGTACAAAATCAAAGCTAAATACTGTCCGCGTGGATGACGTGTGACAGCTTATTTTGTTTACTACCGAACTGAAACAAAAGTTTTAAAACAATTCGAAGTTCAACCTAATTACAACCATGACACCTAGCAATAAAGTAGCAAATCTTATGAATAAAATAAGTGAGAATAACGCCTCACTTTTCAAATGAGGCGTTATTCACCGAGACTTATTTTTTGCGCCGACCCGACATCTAGTTGTGTATTGTTGATCGAAGGCTGAAAGTTACTGAAATACACCTATGGCTTTTTCAGACGAGGGATTAGTCCGCCAGTCCGCGGAGACATTTTTGTTATGTTTTGTTTATAATGTATATTTAGGTGGTAATAGATTTCCACAAAAGAATTTTAAATTAAAAAATAACAATGCTCAATGCAAAGAGTTTTTCCGATAATTTTATTGAAATTGCAAGTCTAGAAAGTTTTCTAATGAACGTTTTGTGAAATACCTCTTGACTGATGTCTGATGACTGATGTCATTTTAATATAATTTTAATGCAATTAAAGTCGAGCAACTAAAAGCACCGTTATAATAGCTATCATTTCCAACTTCATACTTAAAATATTGTTGTGCGCTGTGCCAGCGACAGTCCTGCGGAAGGCGGCTTAATATAATCGACCCACACTCAGCATTAAAATAAATTAAAAAAGTTCGATTGCACTATGGGTTTATCTCGATTGTTCGAGAAAGTTCTCGAAGCGTCATCAATCACGTGGAACGCTCACATTTTTGTTACAAGCTCTATCTATAGTTGAGTTCAATCGTTGTGTTTGCTTCTTTGTAAAAGTTACTTGGTGGCATCGCATGGCTGTGAGGAAAATGGTATAAGTCGGAAATTATGGTTCTTTGAGAGAAATTCTAACATGTTTGACAATATTGTTGTAGCTTACAATTTATAAGTAGTGCGTAAGTGTGTATTCGTATTTCTGGGACATGGGTCCAAACATAGATTTTTTAACAACAAAAAAGGTAAAAATCGAGTTATTTTTCTCTGTCTACTAATTGAATTAAATTGTCAAATGATTTGATAAAAATCTGATCAGTTTGTTTGCATAACTAAAACCGCAGGGCAAAACATGTACTTTAAATAATTTAACCCTCCAAATTATATATTAATCCTAACATCTACTAAGTCCATGAAAAATGTTGCCACATACATTATCCTCTAATGTGCCGATTAAACTGTATGGTTTTTCTCGTAATGGTTGAATTAATAATGTAAGTGTAAAGAGTGTAATTATCTGTGGTCAGGTGTGGTCGGCGCTAATGGACGACGTAAATCTGGCTTGGATTAAGAGCTTTCAAGGTCATAGAGTTTAGGGCCAATTGTTAGAATTAATTTGAAAGAACCTGAACACTGCACTAAGTCGCAAATGGCAATTTTATTGTAAGCGCTAGAGGTAAAAATGAGGTAACTTTTTAATACTTAAAGCTTTTTTGTGACAATTTCGCTTGTCACATTTAGATTATTAAATGTATTTTAATGCTCGATACAAGTTAATAGCATAACAGTTTCATAAAAAGCCTTCTCTTCTTATTATATACATACCTTTAACAAAGCATAAGCTCAAATATTGATAAAACAATGAAAACATAACATAACGTACGGAACACAAAAACATATCCACACCCTTAACACCATAACAGCAACCATATTTAAAATAACACACCATATTTAAGTAAAAACTAAAAAAATATTTCAAAATACGAAAATTCCGAGTTATATCAATTGTGTGAACCGGGGCGGGAGTTGCATTACGTACTATTATGCAAACGAGAGGTCGCCCGCGGCCTCCCCGTCGCACACTTAACGAATAGCTGGATATTCCACTATTTTCATTCCTTCGCTTTATATTTTGCTTTTATATTTGGCCATCATTTGGTTTTTTATCCTCCTCACTGTATATCTTCAGTGAGATGAAGAGGCCTTTGCCCAGCTTTATACATCGAAATAACACATGGGATACATTTTACAACGCAGGAAAATCGCGGGGCGCGGCTAGTGCTTCTATAAATATGTAAATTAAAAAATATAAATTCGTTTTTAATGCCAACAATATTTAACATAATTCACGTGAATAGATTAGGTAAATCGCAGTCGTTAGCAACTACCTATTCTGTATTCACAATCGCAAGTTACGAATTAAAAGAATCGAAGGCAAATTACCCTATTTGCATTTCGTTCGTTACAACGGAGCTATTTCCGTACTAATTGTGTTTGTGGGTAGAACAACAAGCCACGCGCTGTGGTTTTACCTGCAATGTATCGTTTCCCGTGGGAAATTGAGGTACAAATTAATATACTAATCTATAAAACATACAAAATTGACGTTTGTTTCCTCGGTTAAAGATCAAATTGGGTTGTAATGTAATCAAAATGTCACTGTCAAAACATATCGACAGCCGGTCTGCATAACTAACTAACTCCGAAAGTGACAATTCCGCGCAACGGGAACTTGGCAACTTTTTAAATATCATTGGACGTTCTGTAAGTCTTCTCACTTCGGAATATTCGTCGGCCCCAGCGGAATCAACTAGCAAGTTTGAGTGGAAAATTTTGCAGCTTCCTAAAACTTTAAATTCATATTTGAACTGATTGCTATTCGAGATGCCAGGGCAACAATTTTGCAGTGAATTAAAAGAACTTTATACTTGATTGTGACTTGAGTGATCTTTAGGCAAAGCTTGGTTTCTTGTTTGAAGGGTGTTTTGATTGGCACAAAACAAATACTTATAGTAGTTTAGCTAAGCACTGTTAACTCTGGTATTGTTAAGCAACGTGCAGCTCGACTCCTGCTTGGATGGGTGCCCAATAGTGGCAACTATCTGAGCGCTATCGTGTTCGGAGGGTACGTTAAATTGTTTCAGTCGTTAGACCATGTCGGAGGCCTTGATGCGGTCTAAAATCTCCGACAGCAGGGTAATCACTTACCTATACGGACTTACTTATTTATCATTTTTTATTTCAAATTCCAACCACTAAATCTCTGTTTTTTTACGTACGGCACTGTTCAATTAAACGTCCTATAAGTGTAAACTAAACATTGCTTTGAAACTAGACTAAACCACATAAGGGTTAATCCAGAATATCCTAGCGGCATCCTAACTTAGGTGGCTTACACATGACATGCAAGTCGCTTTACTGCACTGAGCTAACCTGACTCCCACCGAGTATTAAATACTTATTTTGTCCGCCTCATGTGAATATCCAACCTCCTTGCAACATAGTAGCAAAGTAATATACCCGCTTTATGCATATAAAATAAGTTATTTATTTGACTTTTTATAGTATTTCATATTTAAGCAGACACCGTAATTGCTGCGTTAAATTTTATGGCGTTTGCGACGCTGCATATTATGGTATTAGTTTCTCTATAATGAAGTATGTAATTATACTTTGTTGTGTTGTTTAATAACGAGTTGAGCTTTCCAGTTTTATCTACATTTAGAACTTTTAAAGAGGATGAAATGTCTTTATTATGGCTATAAGATTACTAATAATTACTATACACAAAGCATTTGTCTTTGAGATAACAATCTGCAAGCCAGACTAACCACAGAGACTAATCACTACATAGTATAAAATAAAGTCGTCTCTGTTTCGTGTCTGTTTGTCTGATTGTCTGTATGCTTAAATCTTTAAAATTACGCAACGGATTTTGATGCGGTTTTTTGTAATAGGTAGAGTGATTCAAGAGGAAGGTTTTTATGTAAAAAAAATTCCCGAAATTCCCACGGGAACGGGCACAATGCGGGTAAAACCGCGGGGCGCTGCTAGTACAATATATTAACAGAAACCACAAACTAACAAACAGGATAAACAAATTAATATCATGTAAGAATACATGCAAAAATATTTGCCGCCAAAAATAAACTACCTATATATGACAATGACAGTTCTTTTTTAAAGTGTCATTGTGACGTGGCGCCGACATGGAGGCATGAAAACAATTTCGTATAGCGCGTGTATCGGCAAATTGAGTCCGATATTTATGAAGGGCCGATAGCAATGGCTTTGGACCCTTTGTGCGCCATGAATGTGCATGAGCCTCTCGACACGATGGGGACTTAATGAACTCTTAATTAATACACTCTTGTGAGTCAATGTGTTGGAGGTGTCAGAAACAATATTTATTTTCTATTAGGTTCTAAGTTTGAAGTGTGCGTTCTATATTTGTCGTATGGTATCGATCGTAGCTTGCAAATTGCAAACGAGTGGAGCAGTTTTATTTTATGATAGACTAGCAGCACCCCTTGGTTTTACCCGCGTTGTGCCTGTTCCCGTGGGAATTTCGGGATGAAACATAGCCTATAACCTTCCCGTTGAATATGGCTATCTATTACAAAAATAATTATTCAAATCGGATTTCTAATGTCTGAGATTACCTCGAACATACAAACAAACAAACTTACAAATTTTACCTCTTTATAATATTAGTATAGATGTTAATTTAGTTCCGAGGTTTATTCCTATCGAAATAGTTCTATCTATTAGTCGAAGTTAATCGATTTCATATTTCGGTGCTGGTTTTACCAAGAGTTCGATCTTCACCGTTATGACCAAAGAGTTGTAATATGTTGCAGACCTGTATCGAAATAGTTGACCTATTCGTCTATTTCTATCTTCACCGCATAGAAGGGGTCTCTTTACTGCGACTAAACGCACTGTTTGTTTTCAAGAGTCTTTGATATTCTCTAGTGTAGGTTATAGTCTGTTTGGTAGTTCGGTATGTCACACAGAAATTTGAGAGTTATTGGAGACTTCTATTTACAGATGTGATTTACTTATCTAAAGTAATAGTTACATTCATACGAATGGTAATAAAAAATATTTATGGCTCAGTCAAACCTTAAATCTTGTAACAGCCCCTAGATCAATTATTATATTTATTATAATATGCAGGTTTTTAAAGTTATAAAGACGACGAATTCTATAGACTATGATTGGAGTATACGAGCAGTAGTTTGTATACTCGCTCCATAGCAATGACGTCATTGATGTTATGAGTTTTGGGGAGTGCAGCATCGGCGATGACGACGGCAACTATTTTTATTTACTATCAAAAACTCATAAATATGTAAAAAAGTTAAAAAACAGTGAATGTACATACAATTTAATTTTAGTTAACATTAGTTATAATTAGCATCGCTTGCACCATGGTCCTAATGAAACAAAAACCTTCAAGGGTCAATAAGACCAAATCATAGACCTTGAAGGCTGACTACACACATGATGAATGCCCCTCATCGTACCCTGATGGAATCGCAGTCCTTTCAGAAACTTCTTCCTTGTAATATCAGGAAAGCAACTTGGTTATAAATAGACCCATTATTGCTAAGTGAGGTGCCGGTTTTCTTTTGTTTTGGTTTGGTTTGGGTAACCGACTTCATTTGTTTGTTACCTCTAACTCTTGCAAAGTAAGTAAGTTTAAGTGGGTTAGTGGCCAATCGTGTTGTCGGAGTTTTTAGACCGCCAATAGGCCTCTGTCATGGCCTAACGATTAAACCAACCGGGACCAAAAGTTTAGGAGTTTGCAGACTGCCTAAACGCCTCCCTCTTGGTTTTAATAGTTTTAAAAAAACTGGGATCGATAATTTACTTTTATTGTAAAAAAGATATTTTTATAGTCCCACTGCTACACAAAAATGTCTTCTCCATAGAAAAAATATGAATAATTTTCCAACATTGGAACTAATAACGTATACAACTTTCCGACCTCTTAATATCATGTAACCTCCAAAGTAAAGTATACCTTCAAGATCGTTTTTACATCACGTAATCACTTTTTCCCAAAAATCAAAGCCGATAGGTTGTCAAAGTGTAAATTCAACAAATTATCGTGATGTTGCGTCTCGGGGCCATCCATCATGGCACGTCTGGAGCCAAGTTCGGTGATCACTCACAGACGGAACTAACCGACACAGTGGGATAGAGGCGGTAGGTCGATGGGAAAAATGAGCAATTTAGATAGAGGCAAAGGTTTAATTCTTGTGGTAAATAGTCGTAATAGCAGTTTGTTCTTTAACCGATTTGAAAATCGAAGGACGAAGTTCTCAATTCGGTAGGTCCATCGACCAATCATAACACATTGAAACTGTCAAACAACGCATTGACATTGTCAAAATCTTTTCGTAATTCTTTCTGATTGGTCAGTTGAACTCCACGCAGTTCCGCTCCGCTTCCTTAGAGTTCTCGTATGAGTAACCGTACCTTATGCATCTTTTTATACTTGAGCTCGGCTTTTGTTGATGGACTGCTTTCCACTTTTCTCTATCATCTGCCATCCTCTTCAACTGTTCGTACGACACGACCTTTGCTCTTTTTTTCAGTTGGGCTGCATATGCCCTTCTTGGCCTTCCTCTTCCTCTCTTTGCCTCTATGTGTCCTTCTGCTAACCTTATGCGTGTACGTGCCTTATTGCATATATTCTTTTTTACAATATAAACTCAACAGTTAAGTTTTTTACATAGTACTTACGGTTCCAGAGCGTAAGTAATCTCACTTTAACAACTGAAAACTTACTCACACTGTGTACATACTTTGTATAAGTTGAACAGTATACAATACGTGAACAGCTTCTTGCAAGTTTGTATCAGCTGTTCAGTGGTTCAGTATTTATCGTGGAAGCTGTTCGCTGATTGATTTAGTTCCAAATACTGATCGCTTGTTTAGTTTATGTTTGTTATTCTGGTTAAGAATGGATCACAGCGGTAACTAACTACCTTTTTTTTAAAAAGAACATTTTAACATGAAATTTAAAAATTTTAACATTAAGAACATGAAATATTAGCTTTTTATTTACATACACTCCTAAAACATAAAGAACATTAGCTGCTGTAACTTGTGTTGTTGTTCTTTTTTTGGAAAGTAATTGTCGCGCGCATACACCCTTGCTGCATCATAGCACCCCCGTATTATATAGTAAAACGCTGTTAACATTAGCGAGCTTACAAGCTGCAAGTCGGCGAGTTTAATAGAAAGCGAGTCTCATACATGTCTACTAGCGGCCCCTAACCCCCCTAACGCACCCTAATACAATGCTACAGAAATACACAGATTCATCAAAATAACTTAGATATAAATAACCAATGATATACCATCTGTGGTTAAAAATAAATAAAATATTTCATCTGTACCTTTATTCCGTTCCAGTGCGTTCCATATTTAAAACCCTTTAATTTCGTTCGGTTGCCCAATGTGGATACAAGTGACATATCAAGGATGTAGATAGTATTCGTGGGGCTTTGAATATGGCTGTAGGCTTTATGTAGTTATGTTATTGATATTAATAATTAGAGCTTCATTACCAAAGCAATCACATCAAAAGATGATTTCTATGTACCGTATAAGGTAGCGTCTATACACTGTTCGTCTCCTCGATCCCACTCGTGCATTTCCGTCGCCGCTCGGCTATTCCCGTCCTGCGGTTTCTTTGATCCCGTTAATTTAATTTCACATCCAAATGTGTCATTTTCCATTCTCATTATGTTAAGATTTATAGAATTTTGTGCGACATTTTATCCAAGGCGGTTTATTACGGTGGAATAATTTAGTTCGTGATTTATTATTTGGGATCAACGCGCCTTAATCTGCAGACGTTTTTGATACAATATTAACGGATTTAATTAATTCGTTTGGAATTTAAGTAATTAATTTTACTTGGATGTGTTTTCAATTTCACAAAATTACGAGAAAGGAGGCAGGATTTCACAGTTCGAAATTCAAATATCTGTCAGGTGTTACATAGATTCTTAAATCAAATGTACCGTTCTTTGTAAACGATATACAATGTAGAGCACAGAGTTTACAAACAGACTATAGAGTATAGTTACAAACATGGAATCGGTCACACTTGAACGAGTTCTCCGACGCGGGCGATCCATTAACTTGCTGCCTTCGAGATCATTCGGCGGCACGTCTTAATAATGGACATACGGACAATATAATTATTAGATAGTGTTCTCACAGTACATTACTTTATTCCATTGTTTCTTTAGAATTTAGGTAAAGACTTTAGGCCACTTACACACATACTAAATGTACTTTTAACTCTTTTAACTTAACTAGTTATTTTTAAAAGTTAGCAGTGCCTGTAATTCAATACATAGTTATTGCATTTAAACCTATAAAACTCTCAAATTACTGACCCTCTTTGAAGTCGGTTAATCGAATGAAACTTTGTTAATACTCGTGTGTCTCCTACATCGGATGAGAGTTGCCGAAGCTTGGCTAAGATTAATAAGTGGAAGTCGGTTGAAAGCCGACTTGCGAAGTTACTCGTTCCGTAAGCCGTGCGTAGTCGTAGTTTGTTCGAGTCCTTTTTAATGCTGTTATGTACAGCTTGAGTGGAAAGAAAACTGCTTACAACTAACCTTCAGGGAAGTAACTAAACGTTTGAAGGCAAAAAGAGTGTAGTTTGTAAAAAAAAACATTTCGTTCGTTAAAACCGAATTAAGAACATGTGTAATTGATTTTTATTCAAAATTAGAATACACATTACAAACCTCAATGTACATGAATATAAAAACGTTTTTTTTTAAAGTTGGTACCGATGTAAGTGTCAAAGCACACCTACTTTATTATTCCAAATTGTACAAGAACATTCAGTCGACTTACTTATAATGCCGTACCATAATATTCACCAAGATTTCATCGTTTAAATAACTAACGTAACATTTACATAATCTTTTTAGTAATTCAGGTGTATTACGGAAATCCCTTGCCTGGGGGACCGACCATTTCTGTCCGGAAACAAGTTTGCAATGGGAGTTTCTGAATTCTTTATAACCTCCAATTGCGTTTGAACCTCCTTGCTTAATTGAATATCCTTGGGATTTTTGTAGTTCCATAGAGGTTACATGTTGGGAAGTTTTGTAGCTGGCATTATGTTCATTAATGTTCGCTAAGAATTAGCAAGGGATTGAGGAAAAGTCATTTACTTGTGGCGATTTGTCATGGAGATTTTTATCGACTTCGAATACCGAGGGGGTTTCAATTCGTTTGTCTGTTATTGTTAATGTTTGTTATCAAAGTCAAAGTGAAACATCATAAGTCTTCTCCATCGAGTGGATGGTCAACCTGACCAATCCTGGTGTCAGAGTTATTGAGCCGCCAAAGTATCACAAGTACCTCCGTCGTTTATAACCTCTTTCCAAATTTCTTTTGGTACTTATACTAAATAGTATGCTTGTAAATGTGATTCTTTATTACCGATAAAAAATCGATATATCCCATTAAATTCCATTTCGAAGTTGGTTTTTCGATTAAAGAAAGGCAATACTTAGAATACCGAAAGAATCCAATACCCTTTTATATTTACAAAACGATTTTTTTTTAATTTACATTTGAAGTTGTTTTCCATTAGATAAGTTAGATACCTACCTTTCATATTTGCTTCAAAAAATATTTAGTTGTATCATTCATTACATTACTAGTAAGTAGAAACTGAGATGAAATGACACAACTTCCATCGTAACCATTATAATAACCTTTTCACGAGATTCAAAGAGTCCATAGACAAAGGAGGCCGCAGAGAGTTGGAATGTTGCCACGTTTTCCTAATTCACCTGATCTCGGGCGGATCCGGAAAGGCGAAAGTCCTCCAAACACTTTATTCGACGATTTGTTAGTCGGCCAAATATGTCGGCGACGTTTACTGGAAATCAATAGGATATTATTTTATCTCTTTGTTTGTGTATTACGGATAATACTTATATAATGCTGGTACATACGTTGACATTGAGCAAGCGTACAAGCTACATGCCTTTAAGTTTTAATTATTCTTATCGAAATACCTGTAAAAGCTGGTTTTAAAAAATTATTTTGTTTATATAGAGAGACTAATAGAACTCGATCACACATGTGAAATTAAAAAAACCACACTGCTGTTGTAGATTTGCTCAATGGGAACGACGCCATTTTCCATAACTAAACAAATAACTACTAAATCTTGAATTGAAACTTCTTTACGGATACACTTCGCTTTTATTTTACTTTTTTATTCACAGAAGACTGAGGTGTTAATTTAAAAAAAAAAATCTGCAATTTAAGAAGCAACAGCTCAAGCAGCCGCTTACAGTAACTTCTTCTTCTTCTTTTCGAGTCTTAGGCGTTGTCCTAATAGAACACGAATGCGCGATGCGAGCGATGCGACCATCGCGTGTTTCAAACATTTGAGACCGCGTCGTGCGATTGTCAGTTAGGACACCTATTAGAGTTCAATATGTTTGATCGCGCGTTCGTACGAGTAAAATTCGCGCGATTCGCGCGATTCGCGTTCTATTAGGACAACGCCTTACAGTAACTAATAACTAAAAGCACAGCTAACAATTACTCAGTAGGTACGTACAATACAAACAGTTTGTCATAATCTTGTCGGAGGAAAACAACATTTTAATGAAAGCCATGTTACGGCTGAGACGTATTTACATAATGCCACGGGCGCGAGTTAAAATAATAATCAGAGTTGTTGATTCACATACACTTGTAACACCGTGCTGTTTTACTCTGTGTAACTTTTAATAAATATTACTGTTACTGTTAGCCCGTAATGTCCCACTGCTGGGCAAAGGCCTCCCCCCACTCCCGCCACTCTTCTCGATTTTGGGCCACCAGTTGCCAGTCCCTTTTGTAGGCGTCCAGCTCGTCCCGCCACCGCCTGCGCGGTCTGCCGCGACTTCGCCTCGCTGTCTCCGGGCGCCACACAGTGGAAATTTTGGCCCACAGCGTGTCCGGCATGCGGCAGACGTGACCAGCCCAATCCCATTTTAGTTTAGCAGCCTTTTCACCTGCATCAGCGATTTTTGTTCGGGAGCGCAGTATTGTGTTGCGGATGCGGTCAATTCGTTTGACTCCAAGAATACTGCGCTCCATCGCCCTCTGGCAAACCTTGAGTTTGGATTTCTGGATGTTTGTCAAAGACCAAGTCTGTGAGCCATAAGTGAGAACGGGAAGGATGCACATGTCCATGAGCTTGCGCTTAAGCGCGATAGGAAGGTTGCCCTTCATCATCTCTTTCATCGACCAATAGCTCCTCCAGGCGCTCTCAGTGCGTCTCGCGACTTCTTTATCTTGCCTGCCTGCCTGGAGGGAGACTAATTGGCCGAGATAGATGTATTCATGGACATAGTGCATCACTTCGCCGTTTACCGTGATACGGTAGGCTGAGCTGTTTGTCATGACTTTGGTCTTTAATAAATATAGCGATTAAAAATTAGTTTTAATAGATTTTTTTTATTCGAGTTATACAATGCAAACGTCAAAACGTCATGTCAAAATTTCAATATTTGAGTTTAGAATTCGGCTCGCTTATGTCAACGTGGAACCGTTTTAAGTTAAGAAAAAGTTTATTTATCTTCGTGGGATGTTTGAATTAATTTGTAAAATGTACATTACAAGTATCTATGTTTAACCGCCTTCAAAAACCGAAGGAATTCTCAATTCAGTTTTTTTTTTGTTTGCAAATTCTTATCGAAAAATTAACAAATGTTTTATCTATTGCTAAAACATATTTCACAACATATAAGTTTATTGTCTATCATTCTTTAATCAAATGAAAACGTACATGTAATCTATTGATAACCTCTTTTTGATGCGACTCTACAAAAATAATAGGTTCAAGGTGTTTGCTCAGTTCTATAGATTCGAGAGGAAAGTGGGCCATAGATAAATATCGTATCTAGCTATCTGTAGTCTGCAGTGTTATAGTTGGTAACACCACTATGTATGATTTTTTATGCGTTGCTGTAGGGGAGTTTGTGATTATTTTTTTGACGTTTTATTATATTTAGCAAATGGATAAGCTGAGTGATCTTTAGAACTCGCCGGCTCACAGTTTGTAAAATCGCTCAGTGAATTGCTAAACATAGTCAATCGTTAAATCGCTGTTGCTAAACATAGCCAATCAAATCTAGGTTTAAAGATCTTTATTTCTCATAAAAACATTGTGTTCATTTAAAATTAGATTTAAAAATAAAGTGTTAATATATTTACGCTAATCAAATCTAACGAATTTATGTGTTGTGCCAGTCCTACGAGTAGTTGCAATGTCTTTAAGATGTGTAACAATGTAATACAAATCGTGGTTTATCTTGTTTTGTGCACACGTGACATTACGACACAAGTTTGAACAATATTTACTTGAGAAAATAATTATTAGTACTAAAAGTATCAGTACTTTACTAGCCGCGATCGAATGTGGTAATTTAATTACCACTTTTAGCCTTTGTAAAATAAAAGCAAGTGGTCTTAGAATCCACCACATTTTTTTTCGCGTGCTTGCACTAAAATTATTACAGTCAGTGATGTGTGTTATAAATAAATAAATAAAAAACACGTAAAAAATTCAATTTCTTTTGATATAAACATAAGTTAATTTTTTTTTATTCCTCCTTTTTTTAAATTTGTTAAAAAATATTATCGGGCCTCATTCAAACCTATATAAAGTTTTCACTACATGAGGAAGCCGAAGGGCACTACCGGTTACCCATCAAATTAAGTTGCTTCACAATCGCTATGAGTTTAATCAATAGTTTTTCAATCTACGTCATACCGCTACAAAACCCTCAAGTCCCAACTACTAAGCGCGCACTACGCCTCGCGTCTGATATGTTTGCTAATATTTTGCAGCAACACTCCGCGCTACGGTCCCGAGTGAACAACTGACGATAGTTTCATTCGATTTTGAATTTCGAATTCTGTTGGTTATTTTTATTGCCAGTTACAGTGCTCTAGAAAAATAAAAAGTTCGTGTCTATGGTGCTGTGTTAGCCAATATGGCTGAATGTTGATTTGATGGTTTTTTTTATGCTACGTTTCTGGGAGAGTTCGTAAACATTGTTTTGTGTATGATTTCGTATATAGTGTATCCAATTGAAACTTGGTGTTTCTTACAATAGATACCGTACTAAGAGAAAATATTGTTTTAAACTTGAACATAATTCCTTCAAGTGAGAGCTATCATTAAATAATTAAACCTCACCCACCTTATTAATAAACGCTTAGTAACTAAAATATTGTTATAATGTTTTTGTCTCTTTTGCTCTTCGGAAAATTGCGTATGTCATAAAGTGACAAACCATTTGATAGCTAAAATGTTCATAATACGCGTTGTGTATTAATATGGCCCCTAAGACTAGGAACAAGGAATAAAATGAAATCTCTTAACCTTTTTCCTGTTATTCGTATTTAGTTGGAAAATCGCCATTTTTGTTGATCTATACAGGTACCTTTTTAATCGGTCAGTATATGTCTGAAACTAGAAATGGTACGAAGGTTGTATCTCTAGTATTTTTTTAAATGTTATTAAGAAGGTTAACATTAACATCTATCTATCTCTTTAAAGTAAATCTCTCCAGCGAAATGCATGTAAAGTTGGCCGCGCCGCCATCAGATATCGCTGTTATTGCCCGTGCATGCCTGCATCACACGCCCGGTTACGCCCGATACCGGTGTAGCCAACTTACTCAGCAATCAACTCATTTTATACGTTCGATGTGTGTGAACATGGCTTAGTAAACTTTGTGATGTCCAACGATATGTATAGCTACTACTACTTACTAGTTAATACCTGTTGTATCCCATGGTTTTATTCACTTCGTTGTTTTTTCGATCACCTTTCGTATCTGCGACACCTATCTTTCGATTGTATATTCGAATCGTTTTGGAAGACCGAAGTACTTACTGTATAAGGTTTATCCACTTATTAACCGGTTCAAAGCGGTTAAAACTGCGGAACACTGTTAGTGTTAGAAATTAGGGGTTAGTTGTCATCCATGCTGGTCCCTTAATTGATGTATCTATTCTATTTTGTCTAGTTACTTTAAATCCTATTGTTCTTCTAGTAGCTTAGAGTCTTAGGGCGTCATGCACAAGAACTCTTAAATCTACACAGTTCCTCAATATGTTAAACTAAATACCGTTTAACAAAGGCTTAAATAATGGGCAAAAGGCTTAAATAAAGTGAAGTTTCCAACATTCAACTTAGAAAAATGTTTGTGTCTATTTAACTAAATACAAAATCTATGTGTGACATGTTAACTGACATTTCAATACATAAAAGCGTCCAAACTTAACTCGACCTCAGTTAATACAAGTGTCCATACTGATTTTGGAAATGCATAACATGTGAATTTTTCAAAAATGGTTCGAAAAAAGGAACAAGACTGTATCTTAGAGATATTCGCGCTGATCTGTGACCAAAAGAAAGATCCCAAAAGGAGGCAGATTAAAAAAGGTTAGTAACCTAATTTAATACCATCCTTTTTACATGAAAACGTTTTAATTTGGATTTATTCCAAGTATTTTTAATTTATTTTTAGAAGCTTTTTGTTACCTTCTTATAATTCGATTGTCAAATGTTTAATGGCGGTTGCTTTTACCATTTTATTACGTTTAACAGTGTTGTCACAAATTGCTGAGAAATAAATAAAGTAATCAGTTACAATAGTTAAATGTAATCAATTCATTCATTCATTTTGAATAAGTTAGAGTACAATCCTGGTACCGGTGTTTTTAGACCGCCTATTTATTATTTGTCACATTTTATGTTTATTAGCTATTATATGTACATAACATATAAATAAAAAAAACATAAGTACGTTTATTCTACATACATACTTACTTTTAATAAAACAAAGGCAATATTTCAAAACGGTTGCATTATCAGCTGTTTTCACCTAATTGTTGTGGGCGAGGCTTATCACTGATACCAGGCGTTCAATGATAACACTCCTAGGTACCAACCAGTGTGTCATGAAACATCGACAATCTAAACGCGTTTAAAACAATAAAATCAAACATTAAAAAGAAAACTCAATCAAAAAAGCAACAGTCACAAAATTAACAAATTTGTCACTAACAAAGTCATGAAATAACAGTTTCGTCACAACCGGAGCAGTTTTTCACAAAATTCGAATACGGAATGTTTTTGTTTCCAAGTGGCCAGTGTTATGACCATAGATAAGGATTCATTTGTGTCAAACAAACGTTGGTATCGCGTTAAACAAATTGGTGTTTGTGCGTACTTTTACAATGTGTAATTTGGATTATCGATTGAAAAGACTAGTGATGTGACTTATGCATTTCGATAAGTGTCAATAATGCTAAGCTAGTGCAGTGAAATATATCGATTTTGTTAGTGAAAATGAGCACTTTTTGGGCTGATTTCCTGAATGCTGCGGCGACCCATCCTTTAGTGTCTATGCCGTTGGATCCGATCTCGCCTTTCGATTTGGGAGGAAGTTATGAGTGTCGGTATTTATATATTTAGTTTTTAATATTTAAAATACTAGCTGTGCCCTGCGGTTTCACCCGCATTTATTCCGTCACTGCTTACCATTTAAACCTGCCCTGGATTACGACAAACATTTCAAAACCAGAATCAACTAAATCGGTTCAGCCGTTCTGGAGTTTTAGCAAGAGTAACGACGAACCACGATTTATTTTTATATCCTACTAATATTATAAATGCGAAAATTTGTGAGGATGGATGTATGTATGGATGTTATGGACACCCCTTACTATAGCTAACTCTACTAATCCTTACTATAAGATAACTCTACTAAAAATTCCTAAAACCTACTTAACAAAGTTATAGGTACTACACCCATATGTATCTTATATATAAAATTCTCGTGTCACAGTGTTCGTTCGCGTACTCCTCCGAAACGGCTCGACCGATTCTCATGAAATTTTGTGAGCATATTGTGTAGGTCTGAGAATCGGCCAACATCTATTTTTCATCCCGAAATTCCCGCGGGAACGGGTACCGTGGTTGAACTCCTCTGAAACGGCTCGACCGATTCTCATGAAATTTTGTGTACATATCGGGTAGGCCTGAGAATCTGACAACATCAACTTTCATCCCGAAATTCCCGCGGGAACGGGTACAAAGCGGGTGAAACCGCGGGGCGCAGCTAGTGTTAATATATATTTTACTCACATGAACCATCCGCCCAACCAATTCTTCCTCAACTAAACCGTAAACATAAGCTACGGGAGCTAATCTGTCCCTTTTTAACTCGTACAACCGAATGAAACAGCAATATATTGTGTAGTTTCGGATCAAGGAGGATTTACTAAGATATACTCAAGGAAGGGACAACAAACAGCCTAAACAAACCGAAACACTTCGATACGAAAGGGGCTATTATTTTTGATAATGGTGGACACTTAAATTACATTTTGTTTTTATATCTGTAGTTAACATTATGGTTGAGTGGTTTAAAAGTTTCACTTTTAAAAACTCTATAGTAACATTTATTTGATTCAATTTACAGAAGATGTTTTAAGTAATACATTATTTTATGAATTGACAAAATAGTAGAAAAATTAACTTAAAACAAGATTTTAATGAGAGCAGCTCTAAAGGAAATTGAAATTGAATTTTTGAAATCGTAAACGAGAGGTAAACCTCCTCACTGTACTGATATCTTCAGTGAGACGAGAGGCCTTTGCCCAACAAGTGGGACATTACAGGCTAATACTTTACTTTTACTTTTACTTTTTAAACGAGAGGTAAACACCATAAAACACAGTCTGTTTTCTACCGTTTGTACATAACTTTGTTTGTTTCTTGTAAATAATAAAAAACTACTTTTTCTTACAGTGACCATATTCATTAGAGTACATATTGTCTTTGCAATACTACCGACTTCAAAAATAACTGGAATCAATGTCTTATTTCAATCTAATTATTTATAAAACGTAAAACTTTTTGCATAATTCCGAAATTTCCAAAAGTTCCTTTGTGCAAAACTTTATTGGAAGTTTGAACAAAATTAAAAAAGTTGTCAATGAATAATATCTTTGGGAGAATTACCAATTAATTAATAATGATTACCAAATTATAATCCAAGTCAACATCAAAGAAACATTAAAATAGACATCATTTAGATAATGTTATCCCCGACGAAAATAACTCTGCAAGTCTCTTCCATTGAGATGGAACTCAATCGACCAATCACAATACATTACGAGAAGACAATGTCTTGTTTGACAATTTCAATACGCCTGTATTGGTTGATTAAGCCCCGAACAGCTCCGTTCCGCTTCAATAAAAATAAAACACCATTAAGGTTTCTACCCATTACACCGTATCATACTATGACCGTGCTATGAACGTGTCAGCACCGGCAAAATATTAGGTGAATATAGTCGACGTTGTTGGTTGGTGACGGAACGGTCTAGTGAGCATAGTTCCATACTTTTCAATACAAAGATTACTTTTTTGCCTGACACGTTCATAGCACGGTCATAGTATGATATGGTGTAATGGGTGGAGGCCTTTAGGCTTTAATTTCAAAACCAGTAACTAATTTTTAATGAATTTTGGCATAGATATGTATAGAAAAAACTACATGATACACTCCGGGTGACGGCAGTGAAAACTTGAATATTAACGTCAAAACGTCTTACGAATTTTCGATCAAGTCACGTGTCACTTGACGCGAGTTCATTTATCACGCATCAAAACAGTGCTCAACGCCGCTAAAGAAGTTTTCACTTCAAAAACCCTAAATACGTACTATGCCCCTAAGCTGTTATGTTACTGTCTAAGCCAATGGATTATCCCGAAATCCTGGAACAGGTAGGCTGCGGTTGACATCACAGGGAACCAATAGATATTTCATATACTAACATTTTGCTCGCAGTAATAAATTATGATAGTGACAGATATTTTCCATAAACTACTGTTCCAAATTTGAATTCTGATGAACGTTTATAATCTACGGTTCCCTATTTAAAATCTGGTTGAAATTTATACTTAATATAGTGAATAGTTACTTTTGTATACACTGGTAGTGTGAAGCAACGCCCGCTATCGCTTCGATAACGCTTGCTCGTTATCTTTACCACCGAGATAAAAGGCTCTGCGCCTCCTACGCAATGTAACTCATCTTCACAAACTACACCGTTCTCCAACCGCGAGGACGTCCGAAACAATCTTATCGATAAAGAAATCGATGTATCGAATCACGAGTCATCGATTCTATTGGGTCTAGATATGTTATCAATAGTTTGAGAGCTCTTGAAGGACGTTAACGTGTGGTTATAGTGAAAAGTGTTGTATTAAAATGTGATTTTTATTTTTAATTTAGTGCTGTGGTTCGATATGAAGTTGGTATCGATTACTTGTTGGTCCCAAGTGGTGGAGAGTGTCCGCGAGTGTGTGTTACAGACTTTGTACTGTGGTCTGGATGTCTGTGAGAAGTATGCTACGCACCCGGCTTTGCCTCCGACCGAGCTTGGCGACGTCATCTTCACAGCGCCGATTTTTGCTAAAAAACGTTAGTATTCGATTATAACTGACCTCGTTGTTTGATCCGAATGATATCTCGATTATTTTCTAATGATAAAATTTTGTCTAGTACTGATGATTCACATTTTATTACAGTTTATCTCTAGGGCGTGCTAATTTATAATTATAGAGCAAATTCGATAATAAATCGATTAAATATCTTACTTCTTTATACGTAACCAACAAACTTCAAGCGTGCCAAAGCAAGCAAGGCGATAGTAGCTTTACGCGCGGTCTTACCCGCCTTATTCCAGTTCCCGTGGGAAAATTCGGGATAAAATGTATCTCATGTCTTATTCTGATGTATAACCTATATCACTGTAAACTTTCATCCAAATTCGTTTTGCAGTTTTTGCGTGAAGAGCAATACTATATACATATATGTAACCGGTGTGAAGTAGGCAGCCAGTTAGTTTGATTATACATGCTCACTAACTTTCACATGTATAATAATATTATAATATAATATTAATATTGTAATAGTATTAATAATATACTCGTATTATAGTGTTACCGCCTATTCATAAACATTCTTCTAAAACACTGTTTTAAAGTGTTTTGTCTCTTTTGCTCTGTGTAAAATAGCGTATGTCAGAATAGGACAAACCATTTAAGTTATCAAACGTCATGACACTTACATTTCTATCTTTAAAACTACGCAACGAATTCTGATGCAGTTTTTTTAAATAAGTAGATACAGTAATTCAATAGGAAGTTTAATAAGTATAAAAAATCCCTAAATTCCTACGGGAACGGGCACAACGCGGGTAAAACCGCGGGGCGCTGCTAGTAAGAACATACGAGTCCAATGTTCTTCTTTTATCTTTGGCTCCATTACATCCTGTGAAACATCAATAGCTCCAAGCAATCGGCAGGGAATACAATACACCACCCGGTTCAATTATAACCGATCCTTGTTAATTCCCCGCACTAATTAGCGAGCATTGTGCTTACACATTAGCCCGGCGTTATGGCAGCTTGCCGAATATCAATGTTTTCGAAAATTTCAACCCATTCCCACGTATATTAACGGCCCCTAATTTATTGCAGCCAATACTCAGATTAATGTTGTTTTAATGTTACATAAAACGTGAAACCGCTAAATGAATATCGATAAACACTAGTGATGGGACATCCGATTAAAATATCGATAAAGTAATCGATTCATTGTCTCGTGATCAACATTTCCATTGTAACTCGAACATTCTATATCGATAATTCGTTTATTTAAATGTAAAGTGCACCGATGAACTGGAAATCATTTTGTTTCGGTTAATTTGTTTTGACATAACAGTTTCGAGTTCGTGTAATATTGGCATATTGGTTTAGGGCTCCCACACAAAACTGCGATGCGAACTGAAATAGTTATATCTATCGCCATTATTACAGTACAAAGAAAAGAGATGAATATATTAATTGGAATTCGCATCGCATCGCATCGCAGTTTTGTGTGGGAACCCTTACCTTTATGAAGTGGATTGAAGGAATATCTATTTATGATGTAAAGTTATACTGTGTTAATTATACAATCGGATTTTTATTTCTCGCGGCTTGTTAACTCACTCAACGTATTCGTCCATTCATTTCGCATAGTCCAGGCCATATAGGTAAGTGGCCCTGATGTCGGGAGTTTTTAGACCACATAAAAGTGCGTATAAATGGAAGTGGATCAGAGCAGAGCGGAACCCGATTAACCAATGACAGCTCATTGGTTTTGTCAAAGAACGCATTGACATTGTCTAAATTTTTTCGTAATGTGACTGGTCAGTTGAAAGAAACGCATCTTAGGGTTGGACCACATCTGGCAGCACGGAATCGCCATTTTCTGTCGCCCTTTCTCTTTTTGTCGCTTAGAACTGCCATTTGCTAGACCGAGACAGAAAGCATAATGCGATAGCATTCGAGGATTCCGCCGCGTGCTATCGCATTATGCTTTCTGTCTCGGTCTTAAGGGTCTTAAGGGTATGACATGGTCTAACGATTGAATCTACATGTTAACGTATCAAGCCTGTAATGTCCCACTGCTGAGCAAAGGCCTCTAATCTCACGAAAGATATCAGTACAGTGAGGAGGATTAGGCGTAATTAACACGCTTGCCTAATCCGGGTTGGTGTTCCATGTTTGAAAAGTAGGAAACATGTTTACGCTCGACCTGGGAATTGAACCCGGCACCTCAGTCTTGGCAGGGTGCACATACCTCAAGACCACCGAGGCGAAAGTATTACTAAAGATAAATTATTCAGGCAGGTATATGTACGTTACGTTTTCTATTTATAGCCCTTGTTAATAAATGTGGGTGTATCGAAGAACATATCATCGTTAAAGCTATAATTGAAATCAACGCAAACATTTTCCCTGAAAACAAAACCTCTCGTTACCAAATTACTTTCATAACAATTGTTCTGAACGACGATTTCATAATGAGCCATCATTTTCCCTCCGAAACGGCGCAACAAAAACAACGAAACGTAATTTAAAAGCTGACAATGAAAATAATCTTATAACGTGGAAAACAATTCGCACAAATCGCACGCCCGTAAAATAATTGAGAGCATAAAAAAGTGTGAATCCATTTTATTTTTTGAAATAACTCATCGAGTCGTGAGGAAGTAATTAAACAATCAAATTGAAAACGTCACGTGGCCGCCAAAGGCCGCCATTTTGTTCGTTTTTTCCCGCCATAATGAAGGATTCGAGCTCAATTAAAACTTGACAAATTAAACATTTTCATTACAAAACGATTATTTTTTCTCTTTATTGTGGTAATTTGAAAGTTCTCAATTGTTTAACAAAATGACAATTTTATTTATTTTGTCATTAATTGGTGGTAATTCTGAATGAAATATTTTGGTTGATTGTACTCGTATAACAGAAAATACTCTTTTTTAACTTTGGCGATTTATACACATTATAAACGTATTACTACGGGTTTTTCGAATAGAAAATGTCACAAAATTCTACCGAAGTTAATCCACGAAAGTAATTTGGTTCAATATTTCTTACTAGTCGCTTTTTACCGATAAATTTAAAACTTACTTATTTCACCCACGGAAGAGCGAAGTACTTACTGCGTAAATATTCTACTAATATTATAAACTAGCAGCGCCCCGCGGTTTTACCCGCGTTGTGCCCGTTCCCGTAGGAAATCCGGGATAAAATGTAGCCTATAGCCTTCCTCGATAAATAGACTATCTAACAGTGAAAGAATTATTCAAATCGGTTCAGTAGTTTCTGAGATTAGCGCGTTTAAACAAACAAACAAACAAACAAACAAACAAAACAAACTCTTCAGCTTTATAATATTAGTATACTCGTAGATGCGAGAGTTTCTGAAGATGGATGTATGTATGTAAGCTTGTTACTCTTTCACGAAAAAACTACTCGACGTATTTGGATGAAACTTTACAGTATTATAGGTTATACATCAGAATAACACATGGGATACATTTCATCCCGAAATTCCCGCGGGAACGGGTAACACCGCGAGGCGCGGTTAATCATCCATAGGTTCGTATAATAATAACAAATGTTATGAAAGAACCTGAAAATGAAGGACACACTGAACGCGTCGAATCGGTAAACATTGTCAACCGAGCGATTTTACAATTATTTAATTACTGCGATAATTGGACGCGATACAATCGCGCTGGACGGAATATTCGATATGTCCATTAATGAACGGGTGCAGAAGCAATGGCTGTTCGGTATTTAAAATAAACTCTTTGTGTTCTTAATTAATGTATCAGTCTGACTATCTCTACTGATATATCAACTAAATTTGACTACGGATTATATTCGTCTGAATTTAATCTATACTTCTATGCTATACTATATTTCTTTAGCAATATTATGAAGAGGTAAAATCAAATTTGTGATTTTGTTTGTATGTTTAAACTTTCGGAACCATTCACCCGAATTATTTATCACAAATAGGTACAACACACTTTTGGAACCGATATAGCTTATTCATAATTTTCCAAAAATAGGAATCTTTACTCAAATTGCTGTTGATTAACTGAAGTAAAGCGAGGGTCTGTTGATTATAATTGGTATTGGAATGCCACCTGTCATAACGGGCGGGTTAAAATAATTTCACTACTAAAGATATATTACAATTCATATTATTTGGAATCAGTATTTACTTATTCAAAAACAGGTTATAATAAAACATTAAATATCATTATTCCCATCTGGATGCTTGTTGTGTTGCTTGTATAATTTTAGTGCCATACAATCTTTCCGCTGCTACGCGCGTAGCTACTACGTAATTCGTAGTCATCTCGTAGCCGGCTACGTGCTACGACTCTGTGAGATTTCTTTTGTTCTAGCTGGAAGATTAGTTAATTGAAATAAAAGGCTATTCTTGTAAGTTATTCATAGTATTATTTTTTATTACGGATTAATTAAAGTGGATAGTTTTAACATTGAAATGAAATCTACACTAATATTATAAAGAGGAAAACTTTGTTTGTTTGTAATGAATAGGCTCAAAAACTACTGGACCGTTTTTAAAAATTCTTTCACCATTCGAAACTTAAATTATCCACGAGTAACATAGGCTATTTTTCATCCCGAAATTCCCACAGGAATGGACACAACGCGGGTAAAACCGTGGGGCGCTGCTATTATTAATTAAGTTAGCTACTTATCGAACTTTAGGTGTTCACAGATAAGAGGTTATTAGCACGATACATAATAAATAAGTGTTGATAGAATTGTAGGAAACTAACTAACTTGAATTTGAAACTACGTTTACGGAGATACTTCGCTTTTATTTTACAATTTTATCTGACGTTTCGACCCCTTTTTCACACAGTTGTCGGTGGTCACAGAAGACTTAAGAAACCAGTAACTAATATTGTCTTAAAAAATCAAAAAACATTGTAACAAATACGACATAATAAGTATTTTTCCTTCAATGGCACAATTTGTTTTCATGACCGGTTCCCCATTTCATCGTTATTTCGATCGTATCATTACGAAAACAAAAGAAATCTTACCCCCATTGAGCCGATGCGTTTTATTACACAAATGATATATACTAGCATCATTTTCCCTGCGGTACCCTCGTCATAACGGTGACGTCACGATTTATTGTCAGTCTGTCCGAATATATTCAGTGCATTATTTGTGTGAGGAACTGTGGCGGGTGATCGTCAATTGTTTGTGTTATACGTTGACTTCGCCGTATGAAAATGATACCCAGGCTCTGTTTAAAGTAGCAGCTCAGTAGCCCAACGAATATCATAAAGCGACAAGCCATCTATACTAATAATATAAAGCTGAAGAGTTTGTTTGTTTTGTTTGTTTGTTTGTTTGTTTGTTTGTTTGTTTAAACGCGCTAATCTCAGAAACTACTGAACCGATTTGAATAATTCTTTCACTGTTAGATAGTCTATTTATCGAGGAAGGCTATAGGCTACATTTTATCCCGGATTTCCTACGGGAACGGGCACAACGCGGGTAAAACCGCGGGGCGCTGCTAGTGATATGATAAATACTCAAACATGATTGGTGGAATATTTAAATTCGAGTTTACTGTTAAAGTATTTATCTTTTCATGTTTTATCGCCGTCGGTGACTTTTGTTGTGTATGCTAGCCGAGCAAAAACATGCTATACTTGATATTCACATAGTATAACATTGTTTTCGCGAAGGCACTCTGGCGTAATATTGTGCAAGTTAGTACTGCGTTTGGTGGATACCAATGATTTCCATTTGTTTCATTATCATGTTCCTTTACATCTATGTAAGACATGGCAGACATATTATCATTAATTTGTCTCTTATATAAAAGTTAATATATATTTATACTTTATACCTAACCTAACAATTCATTGAAGTTATAAAATGTAGACGAAGAAACCAAATCAATAAACGTAAGCTAAGCTTTCTCTAACAACCAATAGGATTTCGTTATTTTACATTTCGTTGGATAAAATGAATTCTTATTGGTTGTAAAACCGAGTTCACAGTAAACCAGCCAATGGAGGTTGTGTTTATAATATAAACTTGGTTGGTTTTTATCAGTCGTTGGGTTTTTATAGTAAACTATGAAATTATATTGATATGACTTGAGTTATTCATATTAAAGACTACAATTATTAGGGAATCTCTTGCTTGTATATAATTGTACTAGGTATACATAGAAATATAAATTGTAACGTAAACGGAAAAATACGAGATGTTCGTCACTTACTCGTTTCAACTGATGAAAAAACTCAATTAAAGTAATTTAATTTCTTATAAACCAAACAAAACTCTCAGGAAATGCGCAACTAAACTTGTTTATTTTTACAAGTTTAAAAATTTAAAAGCCCCTACGCAACGGCTGGACCGATTTTCAGAAAACATAGCTACCACCAAGAAACTGGCTATTAAATGAAAATAACCCGCATCGAAATCGGACCATCTGTTTGAGAGCTACGATGCCACAAGCCGATACACGCACACACACACACACCGACGTCAAACTAATAACAAACCTCTTTTCTTCTTCGCATCGAGGGTTAAAAACTACATTTATATATCCTCCTTTGAAGATCTCAAAGATTAATACTTCTCCAATAAGGTTCGTATTTTAAAATAAGTCGCTCCGTATATTTCTTAGCGTTTACTGCAAAAGAATAGTACAATGCCTTGAAAGATCCAATTTTGCAAGCGATCGGAACTAAGTGGGGCGTTTGTAAAGCTTATTAAGGAAAGTGTTGACTAAACGGAATGTAACTATCTTAACTGTCTTTTGAAAAATAGGTGTTTAAATGCAATGCAATATGTTTATAAATAAATATTTATATAATAAAGCTGAAGAGCTTATTTTTTTGTTTATTTATACGCGCTAATTCCTTATTTCTGCGTCGGGGCGCTAAAAATACTTTCTAATAAATCAAGAAAAAACATTTGTATTTGTATACGATATCTTCTGTTAGATGAGGCTAAAAATGCCTTTTTAGGGTTCCGTACCCAAAGGGTAAAACCGGGACCCTATTCCTGAGACTTCGCTGTCCGTCCGTCCGTCCGTCCGTCCGCCAGTCACCAGGCTGTATCTCAAGAACGGTGATAGCTAGACAGTTGAAATTTTCACAGATGATGTATTTAGACTCGCACTTGGCCGGTTTTTACCTTTATCTTTAAAATAATACGAGGAAGAATGTTCTAAATGTTCTAAATTTAAAACCGCATAAAGATTATGTCACATTTCCCGCCAAAGAGGTTCCATCCAGTTGAAACCTACACTTGTATTGTTTAGTACTTTTTATCTTGTCTCCCGCTTTGATATCTCAAAAAAGGTAATGCAATCCTCTGTATCACAACGTTCCCACTCGTACCGAGTTAAAACCATGACCACTTCAACCGGGTTTGCTTCGAGAATTCTATTTGGACTTTTTAAATCTGATTCCGAAGGACGGCAGTAGTTGAGAGCTCTAGGGAGCGCAACTTTTAACGTTGGGAATATGCTCGAGAACTTAGCTTGTTTTTGGAGGAATAATGTTAGTAAAAGTAATACAATAATGTTTTTTTTTTCTATTGTAAAATAAAGAATGTTGTTACGAGAAAATGTCTGTAACACCTTGTGTAATAATAATAAATAAATAACAATTCTGAAATTGCTAGTTTTATTAGATTTTAAATGTTCCAAAAAATAGTGAAAAGATAAAAAATATATTATATTATAACCTTATTTCTCACTTAGCCACTCTAGTTAAGTGGGTTGTCTGTGGTGCTGTGACGTCACTTCCCGTTACCCGCGCGCGCCAACTTTGCTCTCCGCCCGGACACGTCACATCCTCTGCCACAGATAAAGATAATAAACTGAATAGAACCTTCTTTTATGCCCAAACTACGCTGATGTCGTTTTAAAGGGATAATTACACGGGACTGTTTGAAAGTTCGGTTAATTAATAAACACGATATTTCGAGTTCAAGCGTGTTAAATGGAGTTACGAAATTCGAGTTTCGTTATTACAGTTTAATAAGTTTATTTGAACATTTATTTTTATGTTTATTGTAAGGCAAGCGAGATTATTACGCCTAATCCACCTCATTGTAATATGTTTAAAATGGCTGAAACTTTAAACAATGGATCTCTTTAATCTAAGGCCTGTCATCTCTTTCTCTCTTTCCAACAGTCAGAGAATAATGGCTGCTTTACATTTTTATTTAAAAAAAATGAAACACAAATATTATTTTTCGAGTTAAATTGAAATACCGGTAAAACCCACATTTCCATATATTTCAACGATGTATTTTCTTCACTTAATAATATTTGACGTACAAACACGGCAATATTCCCTCTGGTCTACAACAAGCAACTCGAACTGAACAATTGGAATGCGCAAATATTGCTAAAGCCCGCTCCTCACTGGCGCTCAATGTTGACGGTGTATTGACTGCCTGGATGAATATGGTTGACAATTAAAGCGTTTGAATTGGGTTTTGGTACTGATTGACAGTTTTAGATAGCTACTCGTAATCTGTATCTATCAAAATAAGTAACCTAATGCGAGAAAATCTGTTCAGTAGTGTTTAAGTTTTGGGTCAACAACCGAAGCGGGATTTTGTATAGTAAAGAAAATAAACAAGGCAGTCCTTTATAGTAAGTAAGTGTCTATCGGAGTCGATGCTATTAACCTGATAAATATAGTACAATAGAAGAAAGCTTAAGCCATTTAGTCATTTCAGTCGAGGAAACTAATCATTTATATGTTTTAGTAGGGTTTGTAGTCGGTTTAATGGTTGGATATTATTTAAAGATTTTTATCAAGTAATTTCCTGACCTCTACAATATCTAACGAGTGAAGCTGCCGGTACCGACAATTTTACGTGCTTCGGACTGCATGTTTAAATACCGCCTCCATTTTTTTTTTAACCACCAATATGTATGCAGCCTTAGCATCATACATGAATTGGACGAGCAACTCAACAATGACTTCCAATAACTGCGTTTTAATAAGAACTCAAAAACAATCTGTTTGTTTCCGAGCGGAATCTAACCGAGTATTGCTTTTGTATTCATTTCGTATCTATTTTTTGTTAGCTGACATTTTCCTGCATATTTCCCAGAGGAATAGTCAAATTTTGCTTACCCGTTCTTTTTATGAATAGCATAGAGGTTGAATGTGGTTCTGTTTAAATATGGCATGTTTTTTGCGGTAGAAAGTTAGGTTTGTGTTTTTTTTAAATGGTAACCTAGTTCAAAAATCACAGAGTTCTAAAACTTTATATTTTTACCACGGCTTCGTCGTGTATAAATAATTTTGAAAATATTTCATAATTCTTTGAAAGTTTTACTAAATTTTGGCGAATTTATAAAGTATGATAAATATATATTTCTTATCATAATTACCCTAATTTGCCATTTTTTCGAATGAAAGCGTTTTTTGAGTGCGTAAGATGATACAAAGATAAATCAGTTCTTCATTTATGACAAGAATCACAGGTTCCTAATAAAAACAGAATGTTCATTGAAAATTGAACACAAATAAGGTAATAAAGCTACGAGAGAGGCACAGGCGCTGCTGCTATCAAAACTGTAATACAAATGAAAGAATAATTCCTTTCCGTACATTTCCCGCGCAGAAATGAAATAAAATCAACAGAATGATGGACAACTCCTTTACAAAACGAAAATCTTTATTTTGCGCTTTCATTGCATTTCATATTTTCAATCTTAAAACAACGATATAAAGTTCATATTTGTGAGATAAATATACGAGTATCGACAAATAAAATGCATTTTCGCTTGGAAAAATAAGCGAAATAGTGGGCATTGTTAAGTACAGTTTGTGAAAGGTTTTTTGAGAATTGTAGCTGTAACCGGCTTACCTTGACGGAAGTAAAGTATTTTCCAATATCTGTTACCGGAAACCATCTGAAACTTACATAGGATTATCGATCGTCATCTTTATATAAATAATTTTACTGTAAATCAAATGTAAGAGTTATTTCCTGAAGTGGACTTTACTATGAGACCTTACGTCATAGTTAATTAATAGAGATTGAATCAAATTAAAAAAAAACAAATATAATTCATTGAAAAATATTTGTCTGAAAACACCATTAAATCAAGTACAAATCCATAGACAAATATATTTCATAAAAACCATAGACACCATATCCATTTTTTCTTCACTCTATATTCTCTCTGGCACTTGACAAAAACCTCACAGTGTTGCCAGTCACCACATATTGCCGCAGACAAAACATAGATCAACCGTACTTGCCCTAGTTTTTGTTGACGGTTGGACCGTTTGTGCGAATACCTTATAATCTTCAATAATAGGGTCATATTGTATAACTCTGCCTCTGGATTTTTTTAACTAACGTCTTTAAGTACGTTTTCGAAAGCCTCAATGACCATTATACTACCACTAGAGTTATACTCGATATACAATATACTAGAATTATTTTAGATATACATTATACTTACATTATTGTACAAGTGATTTAATAAAGGAAAATTTGAGCGAAAGCCTAATTTGTAGATAATAGGTCCTATTACTACCTAATATTATTTAAGTAATTCATGTCTTGTAAGGTATACATATAGCGTAAACTTAGGTTAATATTTTGTTGCGTTGCTAATGTTGCTATTTTATTGTTACAGTTTTCCCGAATGTTCCGGCGGCGCCGGGGATGCCATGTGCAGGAGAAGATAGTAAGTAACAGATTTTTTTAAAATATATTATTCTCTACTACCCGGTTTCGATGACCTTAAGATAAGTTCTATAGATACAAGATTTACATGGTTTTTGTCTAAATAATTATAAATGAACTGTTTTGCCGTTTGAAATTTTTGGACAAGTAATTGGCACAAATCCTACGTGAATCACGGTAGAACATATGGATAAGCATATGAAATTAAAAGTTATTGTCATATCCAAAATGTTTCAGACATTAGGTAGTTATACCTTATTGCACATTATTTTTCATAACCATTCCAAGGTAATTGCTTCTATCTCAATGTTGCCATGTAAAACAAAATTACCTATTACAGTCCCACAGATAAAACTGTAATTTGCATTCGAATTCTTATTTAAAAATAGTGTTGTTTAAGTAAACAGTTTCACGGGCTACCGGTTACCTGCAAATAGTCGGAAATGAGGGTAGTATCGGCGCAGGGTTGCCAGCCGGCGGAAAACACACAGCGCGGCTCAATGTTTGCGCGAAACTGTGGTGTGTCGCACATTGTATTAGCATCTGATAGGGGCGTAGGGGTGACACGAACAGTCACAGGTCATGGAAATATTGAACACTCGAGTACTTTGTCAAATTATATTTGCAATATTATATAATTTACATGTTAGTAGTTGTTACAAAATTTATAATATAATTATAATAAAGTTATCAGTATACTTAACGTTTTTGTAGACCGTATGCATTTGTATAGGCCGCCTGTACGTTTTAAACCGGAATTGAAATATTTCCTGTACCATCACGTTTACACAAATACTTATCGTTCTTAGAATTTGATCCGATTTGAAGAATATTATATGAGTCAGATAATCTATTTTATCTATCATTTATAAACACTCGTAAATTTACTATTAAATCGTGTAATATTATTTTCATGACGTGTCAAAATTTACTATGAAATTAGTAACTTCAATGATTGTTCAAAAAACATTTGCAACAGCTCGTTAAAATATAAAACAACGTAACCAAAAAATAATAAAAAAAATCTCGAAATAAAAAGAACTTTTAAAAACTCGGGAAAACTAAGCAATTATCTGGCAACCCTAACTAGATCCGGTGTCAAATAGCGCGCACCGGCCGGATGCGAGAGTAGCCTACAAATGGCGGCCGCGGGAACCGTCTAGTATTGTCTGTGGACATTACACACTGAATACTGGAAAAGTGCTGAGTTTATAGTACACAAAGCGGACGGTTTATTAGATAAAGTTACAGATGTAGAAAGAAGATCAAATGTTAAATACATTTGTAAAAATATCCGTAGCTATATGGAGAATAAAATTTTAGAATAGGTATTCCATTGTAAGCCTGCTTGCTGAATATGTCCCAATAAGGTGCGTAATAAAAACATAAATCTGTATTATCTGCTCATTTCATAGATAAAAAAACGTAACATTGACGAAATTATTATTGAAACAGCTGAACGTATAGGTATTCATCGAAAATAAATGATGATAAGATATAACATTCGATAAAGTTTTAGCAAAGCGCCTCGCGTCCTCCTTTGGGCGAACGATGTGTACTCCAAATGTCGTGTTCTATAGAAGTCGTCAAATATTTGACAGGTTCGATGTTACCATTCGATTTTATTTGTCATAAATATCGGGGACTGTTGGGTGTTGCCATAAATTGGATGAAAAAATAACGTTTTTTGTGTGTCGCGCGTTTTATCTCTTGGGATGTGATGCCGCGTGCTAATAAAGTGTTTTATTTGTCTGTGTTTTCAATTTTGAATGTAAGTTTACAGCTGTTGCTTATACAAACGTTAAACGGTAATCGCGTTGCAATATTGGCAGGTATTTTAATGTTTGTTGTAATAATGGCGGATATGTACAAAAAATTTACTTCCCTCTAAATACTTATACCATGTAAAGTCGAAAAATTAAAGCTTTTTATAACTTTTAACAAAAGCCCTAACAAAACAAATTAGTTATTCTACGAAAACTTCATATTCCTCGTAAACTTCAAACTACTTTACAGAAATCTGTGTAAAAAGTGTAAAACCAGGTCATGTCCTGAGCCATGAGTCATGCTGTGTGCATTCAAAGTATCGTAATTTTATCGCGTGTACAAAGATTAATGACTTTCGAGCGAAAGAGGTGTGTTACCCCAATCACCCCAATCGCCCCAACTTTGGGGTAAACAGCGCCACTAGCAACCCTATTGATACAATGTCAACTGAGTGCGAATATTTAACTAAAATATACTATTTGCGTTTATTTTCAGGGAGTATATACAGGAGGGGCGCGCGGCGATGGCGGAAGCTTTACCGCGTCAATGGCCACATCTTCCAAGCCAAGCGGTTCAACAGAGTGAGTGTTTTCAGTTACTAATATAGTTCATACATATGTTTACTTATTTGTAGTAGTTGTAGGAGCAGTTCTGTTCTGAACTCAGTGTAAAATACTAGATTTTATATGTTGAGAGAGTGAAGCAAAGCAAGATGTGTAATCATTTGCTGCAGACAAACCATGCAACTTAATATATAGGTAAAATTTTAGAGTGAAAGGCCCCCCTTTATTCATTGGTAGTCAGTGGTAGAATAGTGTTCATTAATTATTTTACGTGTTACCCTCGTTGTACCCATTCCCGGGGGAATTCCGGGATAATATATATCCCATGAGTTATTCTGATGTATGACCTATATTCTGCAACGGTACATACAAATCCGTTCAGTAGTTTTTGCATGAAAGAGTCACAAACACATCCATCCTCACAAACTTTCGCATTTATAATATTAGGATAACGTATTTATCAAAATTCTTCATCTTCCGTTTCCAGCGCGCATTCTGTGCCTTCTGCCAGGATCGTATCTGGGGCCTGGGCCGGCAGGGCTTCAAGTGCATCCAGTGCAAGCTGCTCGTGCACAAGAAGTGCCACAAGCTCGTGCAGAAGCCGTGCTCCAACGAGCACGTCGACCCCGTGGAGGTTAAAGATGATACCAATGGGGAGACCACGCTGGGAAGAGCGTCTTCTGTCAGGTACAGTCGCTGGATAAGAATAGAAGTAGATTTTTCGTGTCTGGGAGTATAGTAGTACGAGTAATACAGGAAAATAATTTAAAGTGGGCAAGAAAAAATAAATTTATCTTCATTATTTTAAATTGAAAGAAGGTTTATGATTGTGCCCGTTCCTGAATGAATTTCAGGATGTAAAATAGCCTATAACCTTCCCGTTGAATATGGCTATCAATTACAAAAAAATATTGCAATAGGATTGGTAGTCTCGGAGATAAGCCCTTACAAAGTTCGAAACTTAACCTCTTTATAATATTAGCATAGATTTGTCGTTTGCTTGTGTGTTGATTTGCCACATAGAATCGAGGCTTTAGTTTCCTCTTATCAGAAATCTTAAACAACCATGTCAGTACGTTTGTCCCCCGTGTGACTGGTGGTGTGGCGCAGGTCGCGCGCGTCGGAGCCGAGCGCGGGCGCGGCGACGGCGGCGCCGCCCGACGAGCTGGAGCCGGGCGCCGCGCGCCAGTACTCGCTCGACGACTTCGAGCTCATACGGGTCATCGGACGCGGCTCATACGCCAAGGTAAGATGCAGCACTCACTTGAAATCTTCTTGGATAGATGATATTCGAGCGGCTTCTATGCTTAGGTAAGCTATGGGGCTCCAGACCTTTATGGGGCAGACACTATCTAAGTATCAGTAGCTCGTATGGTAAGGTAAGCTACATGGCTCACTTCACTCAACTCTTTGGACAGATGTCATCTGAGTAGCTCCTATGCTATGGTAAGCTTAGGGCGCACTTGAGTACTTGGATACTTTATATATCAATCAAAAGCATTAAAATCAAAAGCAAAAACCAAAGTAGATACTAGGTCTACACAGTCCGGTGCAGTGATCTGACTATGAAATCTCGAACTCGGCGGGCGGTAGTGAAATTGGCCGATCAATCGAAACTGACGATTGAAACTATTTTGACTTAGGATTTCAAGCACTGTTATTGGCTAATTCACGGTCCGCGCCTCTCTGCTGCCCCTACATGACTGAAGCCTTAGACATAATCACTTTTCTTCGGTACCTTTCTGGACAAAGCCAGTCAATATAATCCTACTAATATTATAAATGCGAAAGTTTGTGAGGATGGATGTATGTATGGACGTATGTTTGTTGCTCTTTCACGCAAAAACTACTGAACAGATTTGGATGAAACTTTACAGTAATATAGGTTAAACATCAGAATAAAACATGGGATACATTTTATCCCGAAATTCCCGCGGGAGCCGATACAACGCGGGTAACACCGCGGGGCGCGGCTAGTATCTCATATTATATGATCTGATAATCTTTCTGGACAAAGTCTGATACCAATATCACTAACCAATCTTCTTCATTGAGTCAATGAGTCTTCATTTACTATATAAATATGGTCGGCCAAGAAAGAGGCCAATGAAATTGCCTTGCTTGTAGCGGCCTGCAAGTCCTGGGGCAAACAGGCCAGCAAGTGAGCCATGGACTTGTTTTTCTATTTCCAGGTGCTGATGGTAGAACTGAAGCGTACAAAACGCGTGTACGCCATGAAAGTGATCAAGAAGGCGCTGGTGACGGACGACGAGGACATCGACTGGGTGCAGACGGAGAAGCACGTGTTCGAGACGGCCTCCAACCACCCGTTCCTCGTGGGGCTCCACTCGTGCTTCCAGACGCCCAGCCGACTGTTCTTCGTCATCGAGTTCGTCAGAGGGGGGGATCTTATGTGAGTTTTTTGTTATTTTTAGGTAGTTATTGGGGTTTTAATATGATTCTTCGGGGTTTTCATGTCACAAAGGATCGTTTTTTGTTATTTTTAGGTAGTTATTGGGGTTTTAATGTGAATCCTGGGGGTTTTCATGTCACAAAGGATCTAGATACATATTATTTCTTCTGATGCTGTCGCCATTGGAAGATATTTGTTACCAATGCCAAGCCAATTTCACAAATTCTAACTAAAATCATATATCACTCATACCAAATTACATCTGTTTTTGATGACATCATGTTACCTGTGCCACCTATTATATATATGTCGGGGAAACAGCGATATTTATCCCACTTCTGATATCGGGGACATGTCACATCAGATATCTTAGGATTCCTAGGTCTTGATCTTGAAATAATAACTCACAGGACTTCATTACATTGACATTGCTTATATATTACACACGATCATCATGGATTACAGATTACAGTTAGGATACGTCTAGATTCAATTAATTGATGGAACCTAAACGACCTCCCTTCACCCCATAGTCGTCCTGTCCACGCCATAGAATATGTTTTCCCCATTCTATACTCGATTCGCAATACGATCGTGATGTCGTCAACACCTCATTTCTTCTATCTACGTTTTCAATCTAATCACAACCCAACCATCCCCCATTTTCCCCATAAACTCTAATATACGCCATCTTTTTATATCGTCGACTATTCTCATCCCCCAGACTACACCACGAAGGTAGAACTCACGTCACGGAATGACAAAACTACCGATTCCATCAGTTAGCTGAATTTACAAACTACTCTTAAACTTCTATAGCATGATTAAACGTCCTTTTTCAAACTAGTGTTGCCATCCCCGCATCGACCTCACCCAAGCTACCCGCTTGACGTTTCTGAACGTAAACAGAATGACAGACAGATCAACTGACAGCTTGATTAAATTGACTACAGACTAAAAATAATGTAGTGACGAAATAAACCGCTATCTGGTGTGGCGCCACTGATGCCACGCTCCGACATATACATATTATAACCTAATACCACTTATGATAAAAGACATGTATGATACATGTAACCATTGACATTGTCACTGTCATCACTAATACTATCTTTTCCCAATACCACCACTAATCCCAGCTGCTTCCTGGTTTACATGTGGCATCTGCGGCGTCTGTAATACCTGGCATCATTGCCACTTGTCACTGATGCCACCTATCACTAATAAAATAATAATAATCTTCCTAGCTTATTTGGCTATAAAGAGGAGAATGGGCTTTGATGTTACGCCCGACGGTGAGCGCGATCATGACTGGCGTACCCAACTTTATTAGAACTTAATAAACCCATCAGTAATAGATATATGAGTAGATATATGTAAATATGTCATAAGCTCCACGAGCCCCCACTGCGACTGCCCCAGGTTCCACATGCAGCGCCAGCGGCGGCTGCCGGAGGAGCACGCGCGCTTCTACGCGGCGGAGATCAGCCTGGCGCTGCACTTCCTGCACGAGCGCGGCGTCATCTACCGCGACCTCAAGCTCGACAACGTGCTGCTGGACCACGAGGGGCACATCAAGCTCACCGACTACGGCATGTGCAAGGTACGGCCCGTCTCCCACAGTAACCAGGGAGTAGTAGGGGAGTAGTGGGAACATTTCAGTATGAACTGGTTGATGATTTTATGGACAGTGTTCTTTAGTTGAAGTAAAGTATGACCCTGTAATGTCCCACTGCAGGGCAAAGGCCTCTCGTCACACCGAATATATTAGTAACAGTCAGGTGGATTGGATTATTAGATGAAATAACGTGCGGCAAAATATCGTACATAGTATCGTCCAATAATAAAGCGGTGCGAAGGCGTGCTAGAGCATATTCATATAACGCTTAAGGAAATCTTCTGTGCAGTAGTTAAGTTTTATGTTTGCATGGCACTCGGTGAGAGTGGGCACGTGCTGGATAGCGCGTGAGCCGTAAGGTAGAACATCGCGCGGCGCTAGCGCCGCAGAGCTCGCGCGCGATGTTACTGTAGCATGCAGTATCCCTGACCCGAGTGTGTGCTGCTGCAGGCAGGCGTCCGGCCCGGCGCCTGTTATTATTGGTCTAACACCTCGTATTACTGATCCGAGTGTCCGCTGCAGGAAGGCGTGCGGCCCGGCGACACGACGTCGACGTTCTGCGGCACGCCCAACTACATCGCGCCCGAGATCCTGCGCGGCGAGGAGTACGGGTTCAGCGTGGACTGGTGGGCGCTCGGCGTGCTCACCTACGAGATGCTGGCGGGCCGCTCGCCCTTCGACATCGCGCAGGCGGCCGACAACCCGGACCAGAACACGGAGGACTACCTGTTCCAGGTAACGTCCACACGTGTTGTATCACTCGCTCACTGGACTGGTGACTCGGCGTGCTCACCTACGAGATGCTGGCGGGCCGCTCGCCCTTCGACATCGCGCAGGCGGCCGACAACCCGGACCAGAACACGGAGGACTACCTGTTCCAGGTAACGTCCACACGTGTTGTATCACTCGCTCACTGGACTGGTGACTCGGCGTGCTCACCTACGAGATGCTGGCGGGCCGCTCGCCCTTCGACATCGCGCAGGCGGCCGACAACCCGGACCAGAACACGGAGGACTACCTGTTCCAGGTAACGTCCACACGTGTTGTATCACTCGCTCACTGGACTGGTGACTCGGCGTGCTCACCTACGAGATGCTGGCGGGCCGCTCGCCCTTCGACATCGCGCAGGCGGCCGACAACCCGGACCAGAACACGGAGGACTACCTGTTCCAGGTAACGTCCACACGTGTTGTATCACTCGCTCACTGGACTGGTGACTCGGCGTGCTCACCTACGAGATGCTGGCGGGCCGCTCGCCCTTCGACATCGCGCAGGCGGCCGACAACCCGGACCAGAACACGGAGGACTACCTGTTCCAGGTAACGTCCACACGTGTTGTATCACTCGCTCACTGGACTGGTGACTCGGCGTGCTCACCTACGAGATGCTGGCGGGCCGCTCGCCCTTCGACATCGCGCAGGCGGCCGACAACCCGGACCAGAACACGGAGGACTACCTGTTCCAGGTAACGTCCACACGTGTTGTATCACTCGCTCACTGGACTGGTGACTCGGCGTGCTCACCTACGAGATGCTGGCGGGCCGCTCGCCCTTCGACATCGCGCAGGCGGCCGACAACCCGGACCAGAACACGGAGGACTACCTGTTCCAGGTAACGTCCACACGTGTTGTATCACTCGCTCACTGGACTGGTGACTCGGCGTGCTCACCTACGAGATGCTGGCGGGCCGCTCGCCCTTCGACATCGCGCAGGCGGCCGACAACCCGGACCAGAACACGGAGGACTACCTGTTCCAGGTAACGTCCACACGTGTTGTATCACTCGCTCACTGGACTGGTGACTCGGCGTGCTCACCTACGAGATGCTGGCGGGCCGCTCGCCCTTCGACATCGCGCAGGCGGCCGACAACCCGGACCAGAACACGGAGGACTACCTGTTCCAGGTAACGTCCACACGTGTTGTATCACTCGCTCACTGGACTGGTGACTCGGCGTGCTCACCTACGAGATGCTGGCGGGCCGCTCGCCCTTCGACATCGCGCAGGCGGCCGACAACCCGGACCAGAACACGGAGGACTACCTGTTCCAGGTAACGTCCACACGTGTTGTATCACTCGCTCACTGGACTGGTGACTCGGCGTGCTCACCTACGAGATGCTGGCGGGCCGCTCGCCCTTCGACATCGCGCAGGCGGCCGACAACCCGGACCAGAACACGGAGGACTACCTGTTCCAGGTAACGTCCACACGTGTTGTATCACTCGCTCACTGGACTGGTGACTCGGCGTGCTCACCTACGAGATGCTGGCGGGCCGCTCGCCCTTCGACATCGCGCAGGCGGCCGACAACCCGGACCAGAACACGGAGGACTACCTGTTCCAGGTAACGTCCACACGTGTTGTATCACTCGCTCACTGGACTGGTGACTCGGCGTGCTCACCTACGAGATGCTGGCGGGCCGCTCGCCCTTCGACATCGCGCAGGCGGCCGACAACCCGGACCAGAACACGGAGGACTACCTGTTCCAGGTAACGTCCACACGTGTTGTATCACTCGCTCACTGGACTGGTGACTCGGCGTGCTCACCTACGAGATGCTGGCGGGCCGCTCGCCCTTCGACATCGCGCAGGCGGCCGACAACCCGGACCAGAACACGGAGGACTACCTGTTCCAGGTAACGTCCACACGTGTTGTATCACTCGCTCACTGGACTGGTGACTCGGCGTGCTCACCTACGAGATGCTGGCGGGCCGCTCGCCCTTCGACATCGCGCAGGCGGCCGACAACCCGGACCAGAACACGGAGGACTACCTGTTCCAGGTAACGTCCACACGTGTTGTATCACTCGCTCACTGGACTGGTGACTCGGCGTGCTCACCTACGAGATGCTGGCGGGCCGCTCGCCCTTCGACATCGCGCAGGCGGCCGACAACCCGGACCAGAACACGGAGGACTACCTGTTCCAGGTAACGTCCACACGTGTTGTATCACTCGCTCACTGGACTGGTGACTCGGCGTGCTCACCTACGACATGCTCGACACAATTAAACGTACGACGGGTAACTGGTAACGTTCATTTCGGTTGCATTTTCAGTTGTTTCAGTAAAAGTTGACAGGTACAATTTTTTATTTCACGTATCTCATCATATCTTACTTTTAAGTACAATTTTGTTACACAACTCTCATAAAACGCAATAAATCACACCATAAAATTGCACCACTGCCCTTATCAACCCAACAACCGTCATACCCGCAGGTGATATTAGAGAAGACGATCCGCATCCCGCGCTCGCTGTCGGTGAAGGCGGCGTCGGTGCTGAAGGGGTTCCTCAACAAGGAGCCGGCGGAGCGCCTCGGCTGCTCCGAGAACGGGTTCATGGACATCGTCAACCATCCCTTCTTCAAGACTATCGAGTGGGAAATGGTACGCGTCACTCAAACATACATGTCACTGTAAAAGTTAAAGATAGTTATTGGCTGGTCCATAAATACCTTAACCTTACCTAATCTATTTTACAGTCACCAAAATGTATGAATATGTAAAGAGTTTATTACTATCGTTTATTTATTAAGATTCTTAGCAGATTCGTTTTCGTGGTAATTTAATATTTGTAGTAATGTTTTTAGTTGGACAGTATGCCTACATTTTACTTATATTAGTATTACGGGGATCATTTCGACCCGGGAAATATCCTACTGAGTACTGTGTTCCATCGTCAGTGATAAACTGACCGGAATCGTGGCGCCATTGACAATCCTCCGCTTCTCCAGTCGCGCCAGTAGCTCTCGCGAGCTCACCTCAGAGGGGGGCAGGAAGCATCAGCACCTAGTCCGCTGTCAGCACGCAGGCCGCGGTCCAAGCCCTTTTTGTGTAGTAAAAGAAATGCATGTATCCTCGGCGTTCGGGGAGACAACTGGTCTACAGTTCAATATGTAATAATGGTATATCTGTATGTGATGTAGTGACGGTATTGTTTGCGCTGTGTGCAGCTGGAGCAGAAGCAGGTGGTGCCGCCGTTCAAGCCGCGCCTGGACGGCGAGCGGGACCTCGCCAACTTCCCGCCCGAGTTCACCGACGAGCCCGTGCACCTCACGCCCGACAACGAGTACGCAGCCAACATCATCTATACTAATCATTCATTCATTCATTCATTCATTCATTCATTCATCCATTCATTCATTTCGAGTAGGTCAGGGGCCATACCTGGTGTCGGAGTTTTATGACCGCGTAAAGGCCTCCGACATGGTCTGACGATTCAAACAACCGGGAACGACTGCTTAACGTGCACTCCGAAGCACGGTAGCTCTCAGATATCACTATCGGCCACCCATCCAAGTAGGGGCCGAGTTACACGTTGCTAAGCAATCGCAATGAACCAATATCGCGTAGTCAAACTACGCTACGAGCGCTACAATTGGGCTTTTGAAAAAAAAAATTGATTTTTTTTTATGTATTTAAAAACTTTATTATTAATAATATTGATATTTAATGCAAAAAACTTAAAAAAAATATTTTTTCAATTAATTATAAACAATTAAAAATTGAATAAAAATCACGTGACTATAAACGCGCCATAATTGGTCACCGTGGTTGTGACGTGATAATGTATAGCTATTTAACCATAAGTACGTACAGCGTTTACGGCTATTACACGTGTAACCGAATGGGGCTATACATTATGACGTCACACGCGCTCGGGTTTGTTCGGGAGTTGTCCGAGTGTTTTCGGTACTGGATTCAAAAATTAATTTTTATTTTGAAATAACTTTTGAATTATTGCGAAAAAAATAAAATAAAAATAGTTTTGTTATAAAACTAATATATAATCTTTCCATTTATCACAAAAAATTTTTTTTTTCAAAAGCCCAATTGTTATTAATATTTACTAATGTTTTAAAATTACTTGAGCGCTACTATGTGATCCCCTCCCCAGCCACGTGATCGCCGACATCGACCAGTCGGAGTTCGAAGGGTTCGAGTACGTGAACCCGCTGCTGATGTCGCTCGAGGACTGCGTGTGACATCACGCCTGTCTGCTGCATCCCTACCATGATCCCACGCAGGTAATATACACATAGTAGTATTGCCCAACAGTGGGGCCATACAGACTAACAGTAACAGTAATCAATTTTTGCTAAAATTGCCAGAAAAAAAACTTGAGAGGTGTCAAGGGACACCCGGATGGAACGAAGTTTATTTATTATCAACAAAAATAATCGTCGCGACACCACACTGTTCAATGCGATATAGAAAGACGAAACGAAAATAATCTGGCTTGCTTTCTATAAGAGAGAGAGAGAGACAGACAGAGAAACATGCGCACGCCGCACGGCTTACAATAGCTTACTATAGCAAAAAGTGTCGTTACATTTTTTTCCGTCTAGCCCCCTTTCGCAACGCGCGATAAGGAACTTCGTTCCAAAAAAAATTGAATACACAATTACGACTACAAAATGCCGCATAACTATAAATGATGTCGATAGATCATGACCCCATGCGAGTAAATATAAATCCCATGAAAGTATACACCGTGAACCCTTGCAGGCAGTTAAATGTTGATCCGTTCTTAATTTAAGGATAAATTAATACAGCAAAAGTATTTTTTTATAAAAGTATTGTTATTTAATCTTCATCAAATTCGTTCAAATCATTTCCTTTTATTCATACATCATCCTTATGTGTTGGAATTGATCGTGTAAAATATATAATTAATTTGTATTCTCAGGCCTACGGCTACGGTCGCGAGTCGTCATCGTCGGACTATGACTCGGTGGCGTCGGAGCTGCCCGCGCGCAAGCCCACGCTGCTGCAGCACATGTTCTGTTTGCCGCTCAATTGACCGCCGAAAGACCGCCCGTAGACCGCACCGAGAATAACACCTAATCTCTAACCTTATTTTATTTTTAAGTTCTCTTAATTTATTTATAGTTTGACTAACCTTTTTTCTTTTTAAATGTAGGCCAGTTTTACAATCTTCAGATATAGTTATCTAAACTAGTACTGGAATGCTCACACGCCACTCAAATTAAGCAGTCTTCAATTTTTATAACTTTGACAAATAGTTGTCAATTTGACAAATAACTATCAATTAGAAAAAAGCTGTCAAAGTGTATGAAATTAAGTATCTCTTAGTTTGAGTGCCGTTTGTCTGCTTGGATTATTCATACTCCACCGATTAATCCAACATTTACCGAACAACAATCCCCATCTTGTTTACGCCAAACGAGCACACTGACACTGGCGGAATTGCGACGTAATGTCAGCAGAAGCCATCAAACAAAAATTGAATTGAATTGAGTGCCGTTTGAGTTTTCGACGTTAAGAGTCTGTAAGATCCCAGATGGAACATAACATAAAAATATAAAAACAGAGACCCAGATAACCTACCTGGAGGTACACCAGACAAGCATTGACATCGCAGTTATATTATTGGATAATCCATTTAAAAAATGTCATATATAACTTTTACACATACTTTCGACAAAGTTACAGTCTGTGGGTCTGTAAAGTTCAAGTCAAATTAGATATTTAAATTGTTTGACAATATTGTCATATAAGGCAAAAGTGTCAGTGTAATATTTTCTGATGATTGACAAAACTGGCCTCTTTATATGTGTTTTAGTTAAGACTACGCCGTTACGTACCTTCATTTTGTATTTAAATTATATTTTCAACTTCGTTGGTCATTCCGAACAAAATCGCAATCACAAACTTACACAAAGTTCATTATTCTGTCTCTGTCTAAGATTAAGTAAAGAAAACAGACAGATAATGGACCGTTTGAAAATGAACGTTAAGGTCACATTATTAAAGAATACATTCCGCCAAACCGATATTTACAAAATTAGATCTGATATTTTCTATAATGACTATCTCAGAAAGGAATTGATGACTCCCGTTGTGTGTTATATTCATCTATTTTAATAATTTATTTGCCAAAAAGGTGCTCATATAATGGAAGTCAGATAAAGAACAAATTAATGCATGGATGCAGAGACGAGATCATGATCATAAAAATCTTATAAAATATATAAAATTAATTATAGAATTAAACTATTTGGGATGCTTCATGTATATAATAATAAATATACGATAAATAAGACTTAAATATTTTTGAAACTATTGTAGCATCTCCATCTATTTATAAATTGTTGTATCATATTTTGATGTCGGCATTCAGTGCTTGGCGGATAATAATTACTGAACATAAAAACTATTATATGTGATTATTATCACAGTGGTAAAGCACAAATTGCATTTATCATTAGCTGTGTGTCGACAGTCGATGTGTCATTTTGTATATTAACTCCGAGAGTGGACTCATTAAAATGCTATATAAAATCGTATTTTTTAATCTTTATCATAATTTGCATCTATATACATTATTTATAAACTAATCATGTAGATACATTAAAAATTCTATAATTATATTAGTAGACAATGTCCATTCTCCAATTTGTTTTCAAGCAATATTATTCTAGATTGTCATATATAATATTATTATATATTATAATGTTATGTAATATATTCATAACATCTAGCAAGACATGATCTGCTCAAAGCACATAAGGAATTAATAGTAGTTGATTTGAGACCTTGATGAGGTATAGTCGAGATCGATAGCACTTTGAGATTAGCATACTCCCTAGATATTATAGAATAAGCTAGATTAGCGGAACGGCGCAGTGTATTGGCTTACAATCATATATGTTTAGTTATATGTAAATAATCTAGCTTACATTTTAGTAAAAATGTTGATTTGTACTTAAATATTTGCGTTAAAGACCTGCCCAGACTAGGGTTTGTTCGAGAGACTTGTCCGTTCAAAATAGAACTCTTAGTAATAATTTAACGCACACAAATTACTGAAACTGCCTTGTAAATTGGATACGTGTCTCTATTGGCGGACTAAAGTCCTCGGTCCCTGGTCTGCGGCCATCAGTTTCAATTGAACTTGAATGTACGCCAATACAGTGGCCCCTATAATATTTATTGTTAACACATTACGTGCCATGGAAATTCAAATTGCTTCCAAAACTGTAATTGTAGTGCTTAATTTTCGTACTGTGTTTCTGTGGCACTAAATGTAAATTATATTCCAAGATCCCTATTGTAGTTTCTGTTGTCCCTAGCTACTCACTCCTTAGGTAGCCAACGAATTTTAATAAAAAATATATTATATTGAGCACTGAATGAAATTAATGTATATTATCGAATATAAACATTGTTAATGTAGAAGGACTAAGTACCCATATAATTAAAGTGGGAGTGCTCAAGACGTGAGCTCGACTCCGCGGTCTTATTCTAAATAGCGCGTAGTAAACTATTAGACATTTTGCACAGATATTATTATAGAGATATACACGCCAATCGGTTTATAAATCTTCCCTTTCTATTAACACGCAAAAATATACTTGAAATCGTCACAAAGTAAGGTTAATAAAGTCGATTTTTGTGTGTCGTTCCATCGAGCGAGAGCGGTGGCAGCGATCCCTTTCAACTAATTATATGAAACGAAAATTAAGATATTGTCATTAAAATGTTGTAGTATATTATTAAATGTTGCATTTCATATTGTATTTTATCTATACGTTGCCAAAATAGAGTGGAGTTAAATGATTTGTGCTGTTACGTTGAGGCCGACGCCTGCTGGGATCATTTTGTATTTTATATTAATTTTGTAAACCAGTATTTGGTAATTTTAACATAGATTAGTTGAACATTCCGAATGTATTCAAAATGTTTATTGTATTTTGTTGTGACGTCACACGATATGTTTATGTCAATGTTTTGAATGTTGCACTCTTCTGACGTTGTCAATACAATAACGTTTACCAAAAACTTGTATAGTGAACTAACCGCATGACAAACATTAGTGTTAAGTTTTGAACACACTGTACGTTACGTATTGACTATTACTTGTTCGCATGTACACCCCCCGTTAAACACATAAGTTATTTTTAGTATAAAACAATTGTTGAACTATGATTTGTGTATTGTTTTATTGTAAGAACACCATTATTGTAATGTTTCTGCCTGGTGCGTGAGTGAGTCTTATAGACTGGTGAAATTGGATACTGTACTATTCTATGCTTAACTAAAGAATAAACAAGATTAATCCGACGTTTCGTTTTATTTGTTAGATCACAGGCCTGTTTATAGTTGTAACCAAGTTGAGAAAATGTCTCATTCAGTTTGTATGAACTCTTGACGAGTTTTGCTCGCCTGGTACTTTGATATATATTGACTAAACTTATGACTTCCCAGTGTTATTATATTTCTCTACTAGCAGTGCACCGCATTTTACCCGCGTTGTGCCCGTTCCCGTGGGAACATTTTTATACATATAAATAGTTCTTAATGTGGCCACAAGATGGCGCTTAGTTTAGGAATAAAAGTTTGCATAACCTCTTAGGGAATTCTGGTCGCCTGGTACTTTGAATCAAACTCGCAGAGATTTCTCACACAGTTTGAATAAATCTTCGATCGAAAAACGATTCACAAAGAAATGACGATAGCGTACATTTCGTACAGTTTGTATTACACAAAGTGCAGTTCTAAATAATCTCTTAGCGAATTCTGCTTGCCTGTGTACTTGAGATTACATTCGGTAAGGGTTTTTTTCCAGTAAAAACTTTAAATACATTTCACATATTGTGTTCACACCTCTTGATGTGTTCTGCTTGCCTCACACTGACCAAGAAATTGCAATGATCTTATAACCTACATTTCTCATGACCTCTTGGCAAGTTCTGCTTGCCTGGTACTTTTATTTACATTTACAGAGATGGTCACGTACTGTTCGTACAGCAGTCTGAGCAGCTATCTAGTGAGTTCTGCTCTCCTGGTACTTTCGATACATAATCAGACGAATCCTATACTAAAGAATTTCTTCAAAACCTAAATTAGTATGTTCTTAAAGGTTAAGCACATATTCATACTGAAAAAGGGAAGTGTTAAGATGAATTTCAGATACATATTAGTGAAATGAAACGAACAAGATAAATGTTTTAAATACGTTTATTTCAACATAAATGCACACAGAATATATTAGATACTGTCGTGAATATCTTAAGATATTTGAGAAAACGATTATTTTCTATAAACACAATAAGTACACGATCAATATGTTTGACACTATACAATGATAATACCCATTAGCTTATGAGCTACTTTATTCCTGTTATTAACTAACATTACAATATAATACTTGAAAACTAAATGAGAAAATATAATACTTCTTCACTAAATGCATATTTTCTATAATGAAAACCTATTTACGCTTAACCGACTTCCCAAAAGGTAAGTGAGATTAATAACATAGTTTTTGTAGCAAAATAGATGACAATAATTAAATAGTAACACGCACAATCATTTTTTAATATTATTTTTGGTTAAATGACTTTGTTTACATTCAGTTTTCTTTATTATTTGATATGTGCAATAGGTAAACTTATATTTTTACTAAACATAATAGGAAATTCAATAATACTCATTTTTATTTTAATTACATCAAAATCTTTACGAGATTACCGACTTTTTGAGATCGATCGAATAGAAAAATACTGTTAATTTTTCAATAAATTACTTCACAATAAGTGCACAGATCGAGATAATTTTTAATTTTATTTGTTAATATGTAAGGACTTTATGAGATTGTTAATTGAATATATTAACATTGAACATTAGAAAATGGAGTAGAAATATGCACAGGACTTTAGTTAAGGCATTTACTCTAAGATAAAAGTTTAACTTCATAAAATATATTCAATCCTTACAACAAATATAAATTGATGACACAAAATACAATTCTGACACTAACGGAATACATAATGTATTAAATACATCCAACTTAAGATAAAATAAACGGAATAAAATATATTTCAACTTAAAATAGGACTCACTGAATCACATTTAATCACAGCAACAGAACTCAAAACAATACTGGATTTGATAAAAAAAAAATATAAGAACCTTACTTCAGAATGATGATTAAATTCATAATGTTGTAATCATGCACGTTAAGTTAGTGTTAAAAGGTAAAAAGTACATTGGTTTCTCTATTTTGTAGTACAGTTGGATAAGCAAGCGTGGTGATTACGCTTAATATTTCTCACTGTACTGATATTTTCAGTGAGATGAGAGGCCTTTGTCCAGTAGCAGGACATTACAGGCGTATGTATGCCTGTAACTACTACAGTTAGGGTTATTTTCATCAGAACAACGCAATGCAGTCTGAGTAATGTTTGATGTCTATTATAAGCACCATGACATGACTCACTGAAGATATCAGTGCAGTGAGAAAGATGAGAACAACTCAACATACGCACGACTAAAACATAGATAAAATGTAATCATAATTTTGCAGTAAGAGGATGTGAATCAATAAATCAATATAAGGTGGTTAAGATATACCCAGTGTATAATAGTGAGGGCTGGGCGTATTTGTGCCATGCGGAGGCCTAGGGCTCCTCACTGGTCCCCGTTCTCGTGCGCGAGCTTCTGTTTCTTGGAGGGCGAATTCGCCGCCGCGAACATGGCGCCCGAGTACAGTTGAGACATCAGGAAAGGCACCTAGAACCATGGCAATCAATATATGTGGCGTAGTTTGATGAAGCAACTTACTGTCCAAGTGAGGGTGAGTGATATTTTTTTCGAAACGCTATCGTAAGTACTACGTATTTGAGATGTAGGGTGGTGCGTTAGTTCAATGGACAAGCATACAGTGTAACCGCTGACTTATTACTGATAAACGGTCATAAAAGGTTTCGCGCGATGTCGCGTGTTGTACCTATATATAAAATATCAAGTTAATAATATTACTGATAAATAATATGCGGTCTTGTAAGACTATTTTTGTTGGAGTTAAATTTAAATGAGCGTAACGAATGTTAAAGGTTGAACCGATGGTATTTCCCTGTATGAAGGGTGCCGGGGCGCACCTTGTGCTCGAGCTGCATGTGGTGCACGGGCTGCAGCGCCAGCGCGGCGCGCATGATGTTCTCGAGCGCGGCGCGCTGCTTGAACAGCGCGTTCACCACGGGCGCGCCCGCCGGCACCAGCGGCGCCTTCAGCAGGTACGCCAGCGACGACAGCACGCAGTGCAGGTTGGACCACGCTGCGGTACCAAACTACTTTTTTTATTGTGAACAAGAGGCGTCTACAGTTTTACTGGCATTGAATCCGTTGTAAAATTATAAAGAGGTAAAACTTTTAATTTTGTTGGTTTGTTCGGGCCAATCTCGGGATTTACCAGTCCAATTCGAATAACTCTCTTTGTAATGGATATCCACAGTCAACGGGTAGATCATAAGCTATATTGCATCACGAAATTCCGACGAGAAAACAACGCGGGAAAGCCGCGGGGCGCTAGTGTTAAACATATGAGATCTGGACGGATGTGGATGAAACTTTACAGTAATATAGGTTATACATCAAAATAACACGTGGGATATATTTTATCCCGAAATTCCTGCGGGGTGCCGGTAGTATTGAATATATGATGCGGCGTGCAACGTACGCTGGTCGTCGTCCTCGCGCAGCTGCAGGCGCAGCAGCAGGTCGGCGAGCAGCACGAGGTCCAGCACGAGCGGCACGGCCAGCAGCGAGTCCTCGCACGTGTTGTGCACCACCACCGTGTTGGTGCCGTGCAGCAGGATCTCCGACGTGTACTCGTCCATGGCGCGCTTCGAGTCGCCTGCCAACGGAAATTAATACTCCATGTATTTTGAATTCTTCTTCTTCATCGAGTGGATGGTCAACCTGACCAATCCTGGTGTCAGAGTTTTTGAGCCGAAAAGGCCTCTGACATGGCTCATGTACCGACTACTATCCGTAGAAAGTAACCGGGACCGACGGCTTAACATGCCCTCCGAAGCACGGAATCATCTTACTTTTCGGGCAATCAGGTGATTCAGCCTGCAATGCCCTAAACAAACTGAGGGCGGTCTCACAAAGAGATTTTTGTGAGATATTGTCCCCACCGGGAATCGAACCCGGAACCTCCGGATCGCGAGCCGAGCGCTCAAACCACAAGACCACGGAGCTGTTATTTGACATTAGATTCTGACGTAAAGGAGCTCGAAGGAGTTACGTCAGATAAAAATGAATTCAAAATTAGTAGTGTTCGCTTAAACTAAAGAATCAATATTCTATTTACACCGATTCGACGGAACCGTGCAGTTCAGTTGAATTTTCTATACATATTTTATGATTGCAATGTCAAGGCCATTTTGGCCCAGTGTCACGGCTCTTCTCAGAGCCAAACCCAAAACGGCTCTATACGAGTCTTGAAAAGGTTTAGAGATGAAAATGAAATAAAATCACTAAACCTTTTTCCTCTTCAGGAGTAATCGTCTTTGGCTGGAAAATTTACGACATTAGTCCACATTTTAAGACTCGTAAGAAAAAATAGAGTATACACAATATTACGACTTTTATTAATTTTAGATTTATGAGAAACTCGCGCAGCAACGACAAGTGCCACTAGGCTGAAAAGATTGTATAGTAAAGGTCACTAGGTCGTAAAGAAAAAGTAAGTTTTTTTTAGTAATACGTGATGGTAAAGGAACGTCGTGAATTAGTGTTGTGTGTGCGTACTGACCGACGTAGGGCACGTATTTGATGACGATGACGTGGTCGGGCTTCTCGCCCGGCGCGTACAGGATGCGGTTCGCCTCCACCATGTCGTCCACCACGTTGCTCTTCGTTATCTATGGACACAAGATACATAGAGATCACTACATAGTATAAGTATAACATAGATTTCACAGAAAATTTACTGTTGGGACACTGTAGTAATGGGATGTGTAGATAATTGTGTCAAACTCCTGTTATCAATTAACACAGTTTTCTTGTCATCTTCCAAAATCACCAAACAAACTAAAAACGTTCAAACTGGTCCATGCAATCACTACATAGTATAAAACAACTAGCAGCGCCCCGCGGTTTTACCCGCGTTGTGCCCGTTCCCGTGGGAATTTCGGGATTTTTTTTACATAAAAACCTTCCTCTTGAATCACTATACCTATTACAAAAAACCGCATCAAAATCCGTTGCGTAATTTTAAAGATTTAAGCATACAGACAGACAAACAGACGCGACTTTGTTTTATACTATGTAATAATGCTTAGATCTTTAAAACTACGCAACGGATTTTGACGTGGTTTATTTTTAATAGATAGAGTGATTCAAGAGGAAAGTTTATGTGTATAAAAATTCCCGAAATTCACACGGGAACGGGCGCATCGCGGGTAATTTAAGTTTTAAAACCGCGGGGCGCTGCTATGTACAATAGATGGCTCAATAGTTTTTATTTCCACCTATTTCGATTTAGCTTCAAAAAAAAAGCTTCCTGTAAAAATAAAGATAAACAGCAACTCAGTTTATATATATAGATTAAATTATGTAGATGTGTGTTAAGTGGTTTCATATCAGGAGTCAACAGCAAGAAATGTCAACAAAATAGCAAACTGTGTCAAAATCTTCAAATCCTTTAGCAAACATTCGTCAACTTTCTCCGTAGATTCATTCATATTTAAATCAGGTTTTATCTCCTAAATATACCAGTTATTTATTACCTCAAACTCTAAATCAAGCTTAACCTTTTGTTTGCCGGGATTCCACACACAATAGAAAATCAATTGTGTCTGGCTTGGATCTGCGTTCCGGCATATGAGGAGTTAAGGTTGTTCAACCCTATAAGATTTGTTTATTTTGTGACATTTTTGTTTACTACTGACACTTCATTAACTCACCTCTTTAGAGCGGAACTGTTTGGGCGCGGAGAGATTCTTCCCGTCATTGTTTCCGAGGTGATTGTAGCTCACAATGGACACCGGCTTCAGACCTGATAAGAATCATCAAAATTGGTTCATAAACAAAGTTATCCGCGAACATACATAAAAATCATATTGAATTGAGAAACCTCTTAACACTTACCAGCGGATACAAGAAAGTCGACGAGCACAGACTTGAGCTTGGTCTGTCCGGACTTGAAGTCGTCACCCGCGATGCCGGTGCCGCATTTCTCCGCGCGCTCCACTACGCCCGGCACGAGCGTGTTTTGAGGCGAGCCGTTGATATAGCAACACTGGAATGGAAGGATTAAGTTATTTGAAGAACTAGCCGCGCCCTGCAGTGTTACCGGCGTTGTACCCGTTCCCGCGGGAATTTCGGTATAAAATGTATCCCATGTGTTATTCTGACGTATAACCTATATTACTGTAAAGTTTCCTCCAAATCCGTTCACTAGTTTTTTCGTGAAAGAGTAACAAAAAATACATGACACAAATATTACAAAACAAAAATAGTAGCAGTAGTCACAAAACGTTATGACACAAATGTTGTGACATAGTAGTAGTAGTAATACATAGTAGCCTGTAATGTCCCACTCTTCGGTAAAGGCGTCCTCACCGAAGATCAGTCCGCTGAGAAGGATTGGGCGTAACACCACGCTTGTCATGTCACTAACAAAATACGTACGCCTTCATCAGCCGCCGCCATAGCGAAGATGGTGGAGGGCGATATCTCAGAGACGTTTTCTCTGAGCGCCTTGTCCAAGTTATCGGACGTGTCGTGGACTCCCTCTAGGACCTCGCAGAATCTGTAATAGAGGCATTGTTTATGACAATACATTGACACTATTAAAGAATAAATAGCCGAAAATATAAACATATTGCTAACTGTAAAATAGCGAAATGTCGTTTTGCCAAATGAAAATTTGGGAAACATACATTTGACCAAGTGATTAAAATGCGAAATATAAATTTGCTAAAGATTCTTTTGGGAATTGAAACTAGTGCGATAGGTTTTTTGGGAAGTAAAATTTGACGAAAAATATTTTGCCAAAAGGATACCCTTACTTACTCGTACTTACAACAAGTAGTAATAGCACGTACCTCTCCGTGTTGGCAGTCCAGAGCACGATGACGCGGTTGAGAGCGTGCTTGTCGCGGAAGTGCTTGATATCAGCACGAACTTGAAGGTATTGCTCGTACTTCGTGCCGCGAATCAGGTTCGTCGCTCGGTCGGCCTGTAACGGGAAGTGATTAGGGTGTACGTACTGTAAAGTGATAAGGGAGGGCCTGTAGCGATTACAAAGTGATAAGGGGCCAGTGTACGTACTGTAGTGATAAGAGAAAGCCTGCAACGATTACAAAATGATAGGGGTCCGGTGTACGTACTGTTATGTGATAATGGAGGGCCTGTAACGGGAACAAAGTGATTAGAGTCCGGTGTACGTACTGTTATGTGATAAGGGAAGGCCTGTAATGTGAACAAAATGATGAGTGGCCAGTGTACGTACTTCAAAGTGATAAGGGAAGGCCTGTAACGATTAAAAAGTGATAAGGGTCCAGTGTACGCACTGTAAAGTGATAAGGGAGGGCCTGTAACGTGAACAAAGTGCGGTGCGAGTGCGGTGTACGTACTGTAAAGTGATAAGGGATAAGGTTAAGACCGTTGGCACAGTGGTTGTTAGAGCGCTTACTGTGTCGCGGGTTGTGAGTTCGAATCTCGCCCGGCGTCAACAATATGTACAGACATAGTTGTTGGCGACGACGTCTGGGTGTAGCAAATCAAATATTCATATGAAGTGTAGGTCAGTGTAGGTAATAGTATCAGTTAGTTAAGATATCATAGAATCTTATACTAATAACACTAATGTATTTATTTAGCACAGCATGCTTCACTTATATACTTTTAATTAAAAAAATACTTATTATCGACATCACATGACATAAAAGAAAAAACAGCTATAAACAAAAACATATAAATGAAATTAACATTAACTTTGAACCAATAAAATCTGGAAATATGAATAAAAATATAATGGCACTTTTAGAACTAAATATTATTATACATATTATATTTTATTATTAATATTATTTTATTGCTTTAGTTTAATTTAAGTTTTAAACATTATGTTATTATTTAACGCCACTATTCCCCACGATATCGCAGTAATAAAATTTGTACACCACGATATGTGCATAAAAATATTTATACGAGTATTATTATACATGTGTGTAAGTGATTGTTAACGGAACTACAAGTCTATATATACTATTACTAGCTGCCCCGGCAAACGTTGATTTGCAAGATAAAAATTAAGGACTACCCTTAACATTTAGGGGTGTGAAAAATAAATGTTGACCGATTCGCAGTTCTAACCGATATGCGCACATAATTTCATGAAAATCGGTCAAGCCATTAAGTAGGAGTTGGCAACGAACAGCACGACAAGAGAATTTAATGTATTAGATTATAAAGTTAAAGACGAAAAGCTTTTTCCTTTCTTTGCAAGGGCTAATCTCAGAAAATACCAATCCAATTTAAATAATTCTTTTTGTAATGGATAGCCACATTCAACGAAAAGTTATATATTATTTTTCATCCCAAAATTCCCACGGGAACGGGCACAACGTGGGTAAAACCGCGGGGCGCTGCTGGTATTATATAACTTTGTGAGGTTGTTTCATTTGTTATTTAACGCTTTATATAGTTATACTTATTTTCATACAAGATAGTAATATTATCACACGTAGTTTGATTAAGCGATGTTAGTCATTGCGATTGTTAAGCAACGTGCAGCTCGACCCCTACTTGGATGGGTGGCCGATAGTGGCATTTCTATCTGAGCGCTAACGTGCTTCGGAGGGCAAATGAAGCAGACGGTCCCGGTTGTTTCCTTCGTTAGGCCATGTCGGAGGCGGTCTAAAAACATGACATCAAGGTTAGCCACAAACCTACTTGAAATTAACGAATGATTCATACACAAAGGATCTTTTATCACTGACTCCCTGAAACTTTCCATCGCCCCAATTATTCAGTTATTTCCAACAACTGCCAGTAAATCAACAATCAAAATTGTCAGAAGAACTTTATAAAAGTCATTTGAAAACGATTGAGTGTAAGTGTTGTTCATTCAACTTCCATTAACAAGCACTTTCTGGTTCCAACCTTTGACCATGAAGCATTAATTCCAGTACAGTCCGGGTCATAATGCATAACCTCTCCTTTAGCATTATTGTCAACGCGTAAAGAATCACAAAATCAATGGCATACAGTGAGTTACCCAGACTCAATTTTATACATATTTAACAGCGTCTCGGTTTTATCCGCGTTGTGCCCATTCCCGTAGGAATTTCGGGATGAAAATCGTCTATAAGCTTCCCGTTGAATGTGGCTATGCATTACAAAATGAATTATTCAAATCAGATTAGCAGTTTCTGAGATAAGCACGTTCAAACAAACAAAAAGTCAAACTCTTCAGCTTTATTATAATATAGTTATTATAGTATACTCGTACATAAAATTATTATAAACTTCATATTTCCAAAGAATACTTTCTCTTTCAACTTATCTTTACTGTTTTACGGTTTGATCAGATTATCTTCAACAATAACGTCGCGTTGTTCAGCGCACTTTTCCACTTGATAGTACAGTAACGCGATTAATGCCTCTAATTGTAAAACATGATACACGTGCATATTTACCTTCATACGTAAGTATAGAGTTAGCGATCCGTTCATATAATTGTACATATTAACTGAATCGGTTTTAGTGGATATGTCACAGTAATAAGGTAATGTAAGTAATGTACAACTAGCAGCGCCCCGCGGTTTTACCCGCGTTGTACCCGTTCCCGTGGGAGTTTCAGAATGAAAAGTAATAACCTTCCCGTTGAATGTGGCCATCCATTACAAAAATATTTTTTCAAATCGGACCAGTAGTTCCTGATATTAGCGCGTTCAAACAAACAAACAAACTCTGCAGCTTTATAATATTAGTACATAAAGTATTAATGCATTTTTTTATATATTTCATAATCTATCCATTGGGTTTCTATGCCATATCTGTTATATTCTTTAGAGTATGCATAAATCCCTTAAGGCTTTAGCTATCATAATATTAGACTAGCGGCCTCTCTCGCTTCGGTTCGGGGAAAGGGCCTCCCCTCAGGGGTTGAATTTCGCAAGATCCTTTCTTAGTGCTCACTCACATCATTTCGTGCTTCGGAGGGCACAATAAGCCGTCGGTCTCGGTTACTTTCTACGGATAGTAGGCGTTACATGAGCCAGAGGCCTTTGGCGGCTTAATAACTCTGACACCAGGATTGGTCAGGTTGACCAGCCACTCGATGAAGAAGAAGACTTACATCGTAAAAGGAATCCGTTGTACCAATTTTCAAGTTTCTAGAAACAGCATATACACATAATATTATGCAAAGTTTATATACATTATGCGTATAAAACGTATGACCCCTTATGTTGATTTAATTGAAATGATAAATAATAATATTTTATATAATTTGTATGCATCTAATGGTATTCTAATACAGATTGCAGGTCGAATTATATGTATATACAACTAGCGACTCACGCTCGCTTCGCTTAGGTTTCATGTCGGAAATTCACAACCTTAGGAGCTCCTAAAGGAGCAATGTAAAATAAAATGTAATTAAAAAATAATCATCGCAATGTTTGTACACGCATAACTTCCAAAAGACTGCACCAAATTGGATGAATCTTTCTTTTATTGTCAGAAGGTTTGTACACGTATGAAAAACATATTTAAAATATTATAGAAAATATTCAAATAATAATGGTGGTACTAAGTTCGCCGGGTCAGGTCACCTAGTCCTATCCTACTATCCTACTAATATTATAAATGCGAAAGTTTGTGAGGATGGATGGATGTATGTATGCATGTATGTATGTATGGATGTATGTTTGTTGTCTCTTTCACGAACAAACTACTGGATGGATTTGTATGAAACTATACAGTATACAGGTTATACATCAGAATAACACATAGCATACATTTATCCCGAAACTCCCGCGGGAACCGATACAACGCGGGTAACACCGCGGGGCGCGGCTAGTGTGAAATAAAAGCGAAGTGCATCCGCAAACGTAGGTTCAATTCAACATGTCACGCGAGCTCCACAAAAGTAGGTAAGTGTAACGAATGTCGCACTCGGGTTTGTTTTGTAAACACAGTGCACTCGGCCCCCGGGCGACACAACATAAGCATTAGACAATCGACTTCTCTAAACACTTACTTTGTTTTCGAAAATCGATACCGTTTGCTCTATATTGTGTGACAAGTGTAGTGTTACTTCTGGACATTTTTTCGATTCTGTTGAAATGTCAACATGTATACTTCGATCCATGAAGGAGTTGGATCTAGACTAAACAAGCCGATATCCATACAATAACAATTTCTTCCGTAGAGTTTTTTAAGGGCGAATAGCTAATTATTTAGAATCTAAATATGATTAAAAACACAAATTATGCTCCTTTAAGATGCGTTATAGTTTGCCTGAACGTACTTATCTCAGAAACTACAAATCCAATATGAATAATTCTTTTTGTAACGGATAGCCAGATTGAACGGGAAGATTATAGGCTATTTTCCATACCGAAATTCTCCGAGAACGGGCATAACGCGAGTAAACCGCGTGGCGCTGCCAGTACAAGATAAACATGAGATAGGGTTGTACTTAACGTAATTGAATTGGGAAGGGGTCTCGTTATCTGTATCTGAAGAGGTAAACAATACTCTTGGGTGCAGGATCGATACACGCAAGGATAGGGCGTAAACAGGTATCATTAGATACCTTTGTGGAACTAGTCCTGATATCTATAGGGTGTATCTATCTATCAATAGGGTGGAGACGATAAGTGATCTCACTCGATTATTTCTATACAATACACTATGCGAGCGCTACCGTGCTTCGGAGTGCACGTTAAAATGTCAGTCCCGGTTGTTTCAATCGTCAGACCATGTCGGAGGTCTTTACGCGGTCTAAAATCTCTTTAGACTTTAGACGGCCGAGTATGTTGGTGGCCAACCACCAACATACTCTAACTTACTACTGTCTACACACATTACATGCAATTCTACGGTTTGCTATCGGCAAATCATGACGTAACTAGCAACGCCCCGCCTTTTTACCCGAGTTATACCCGTTCCCATAGGAATTTTGGGATGAAAAATAGCCTATAACCTTCCCGTTATATATGGCTATCCATTACAAAAAGAATTATTCAAATCGGATTGGTAGTTTCAGAGAGTAGCCATTGATTAGCAAACCATCCAACAAAGTTATAAACTTTACCACTACAAGAGTTATTCACATCCGACCGATAGTTCCTAAGATCCCTTACAAACAAACAGACAAAGTTAGGAACTTAACCTCTTTATAATTTTTCATACAAGCACCATCAATTAGTCGCGATTGGAACCGCAGGGAACAGCTAGTCTTCAATATATTGCGCAAAGGCCAAGTACCCCTCACAAACAAATCAAAATGTATTAAATGTTGTACCGTTAGTTAACGTTAAGCAATAAAAAACGTTGAGGAAAAAAACCTAGTTTTATTAAACACAGATTGGTATCAATGGTAAGCGAATGACTCATACATAACTAATGTAATAACAATTTTAATACCAGTTAGTAGCTTCAATAATATTAGTAAATGGACGGCCGGAACAAACGTGTTGATTTTAAGTAATATCGAGAAAAAAGAGCATTTTCCGACTAAATAATGAAGTAATTTCAATTTAAACTTTACACTTTTCTTTAATTTAAAATTTTAATTGACTGTAACAAGTTCCCATGGTTTCCTATGACGTTTTATTAATAAGAAAATCACTCAATAAAATGTACAGTTATAAAATGAAAACTGTCAAAAACACTCAACCTAGTTATATTAGGATAATTGTAAACTAATGCCATTAAGACGACTTACGTTTCATAGTTTTAATTGTAATATGATAGACGTCAAGCGAAAACATGTTCCCTACTTTTCAAACATGGCTCGCGTTTCAGATCACCAACCCGCATTAAGCAAGCGTGGTGATTAGGCCCATCGCAGACGACAGACTATCCGTGACGCACTTTTTAGTCTGTGAAAATAGAACCTATGTAATTATATGCAGTAACGCACACGACGCGCAAAAATCCGCGACCGAATTTTTGTGCGCCGCAGACTCGATCGCACAAATAGTCTGTCGTCTGCGATGGGCCTTACGCGTAATCATTCTCACTGTACTGATATCTTATCTTCAGTGAGATGAGGGACTTTTGCCCAGCAGTGGGACACTACAAGCTACTACTACTTTTATGATAGTCGTGGTAACTTACTTAACTTCCGTCATTATAATAAACTGGTGTTAGATAATAATATTTGTTCAATTTATTTTGCGACCTAGGGGCAATGTTCGCAAATTTTTGATTGACGTGTTCCTCATCAACTTAAGTCAATTGATACATGTTCCTTACTTAGGACGTTGCTTCAGCTTACGTTCATGCACTAGTAAACGTTAACACAAAATGCCAGGGTCAACAGACGCAAGAAAATGAAAAACCGTGGCTTTCTACTGGCCCCCCGAGTAACTTTAACATTATGTCATTTAAGTTATAAAATAACGCTTTGTATTTAACAGACCTTTAACGGCGTAAATATCGTAACCTTTTAACGAACAATTGTTACGATAACCGACCGTTTAAAACAACCCACCCTTAGATAAACTTAGTCAAGTTAAGCGTATTTTATTAATTCCATAAGCGCTACGCTACGCTACGTGCCGCAGACGTATACTCGCGTAAAATAACGAATCTAGTATTTTCTCCATATTTGTCTTCTCTTTCTCCTTTTTACCCGACTGTGGCAAAGCTCAAAAGGAGGGCTATGAGGCTATTGGACCTGAATGAATGAATGAATGAATGAATGTATGTATGTATGTATGTATGTATTTATGAGTATGTGTCTGTTCCTATTTCATCTTTTATTTCCAAGTAAGCATACATTGTTGTGCATAACTAACCTGATTTGCCGCAATGAAGTCTGGATCGTATATCGCTGGTCTCGGTTTCATGGTGGCCATTTCCTTGCGCAGTTTCTGTTGTAGGTCGTAGTCTATGACCTTGGCGCGGACCATAGACTCGGCCAGGTTGAGAGGACTTATGTCCCAGCCGTCGATAACTAGATTTAAAAAATATATGGATAAAATTGAGACAAATTGAGAACATCCTCCTCTTTTTTAAGTGGGTTAATAAGTTTGTTGCTTTGATACTAAATTACAGTTTAATTCAATATGGCGGCTTACGGTCATATGAGTCTATATTAAGCTAATTGTACTGCTAATTCTTCTGTTTACCAGTCTTATAACAATCAAGAAAGTTGTCAAATAAATACTTACAGAAAACATCTAATTTTAGTATCACATTTTTTATGAAATATTTGAATACTAATATAAGCTATATACAAAATATTAATCTATTTTTTCCACTAGGGCCCATAAATACAACAACCATATGTTTATAAAATGTGTACTGCATCTATAGATATAAAAAAAAGTCGTGGTAGTTACACCATTTATAACTCGAGAACGCCTGGACTGATTTTGGTGATTCTTTTTTTATTTTATTAACCTTGGTCAGAATTAGGATAATAAGTTACAAAAATCACAAAATTCCTACGGGAACGGGTGCGCACAGCTAGTTAGTAATAAATAAACTGAATCAAAAACCTATACCTAACCCGTAAGAAATTCTTAATGATTAACTTACTGCACTGATATCTTCAGTGAGATTAGAGGCCTTTGCCCAGCAGTGGGACATTACAGGCTAGTACTTTTATTGTAACTTACACAAGTCATCAGGGTGCACCATAGGCAGGAGGCTGCACATCGGAACATAGACGTCGTTTCCTTTCTCGTCAATGCCTAGCCGGACGGTCGACGCCTGCGTAATGGACCCGTACCTGTAGGACAATACGAAACGTTGATACACTGTCTAGGAAAAACGAAGTGTTGGGGTGACGCAAACGGTCGGTAATTGTAACGTTGACGTACGTTAAAAAATCACGATTTTTTTACGCGGTGATAATGTTAGGTTGGGTTGCTTCAAACGGATCTTTATCGTAACACATAGGTGTACATATATTAAAATATCAGGATTTTTTTACGCGGCAGTAATTTTAGATTGTGTTGTTTCAAACGGTTAGTTATCGTTACATACGTACGTTTAAAAATAACGATTTTACGCTGTTAAATGTCTGTTAAATATAAAATAATATTCCATAACTTAAACGACTGTAAAAGTTTTTCAGGGCCAGTAGAAAGTCACGTTTTCAATTTTACTTACGTCTGTCGAGACTGACAATTTGTGTTAACGTTTACTGGTGCGAGAGCGTAAGCTAGAGCATCGCGCCATTAATTATTATTTTGGTAGATATTACTTGTTTCACGTTAATTAACTATTAAAAATTGAGTTATATCACTATAGAGATTTATATCATAACGTTCATTAATACAGATACTTTATCGATAAGAATATTTGGCTCTCAAAAAAGATGAACATACCTAGAAACATTACACTTGAGAATTATCTTATTTTATAATATGACAGAATTCTAAAGTACCCAACATTCTCACGGACTAGCTGTACATTAATAACAAGTTGCTTGGCAGGTACATTGAGCACCTATAAATAAATTATAATATAATTTATCCTTCCATCGACATTAACTATGTAATCTTTTTGTTAACGACTAGCAGTGCCCCGCGGTTTTACCCGCGTTGTGTCCATTCCTGTGGGAATTTCGGGATGAAAAATAGCCTATGTTACTCGTGGATAATTTTGCTTTCGAATGGTGAAAGAATTTTTAAAAACGGTCCATTAGTTTTTGAGCCTATTCATACGGGCTTGAACCATGATGGTCAATGAAGACAGGTTTGCCTGTTTCCTTTATGTAAGGTATCCTGTACCGACCCCTACCGACCAGTACCGGCATGTCCGTACCGGAAAACCTGCTTCTTTATGTCCTCACCCTTACAACCAAACAAACAAATTTTCCTCTTTATAATATTAGTGTAGATGTATTATACAATCCGATTAGACTAAGATCGATACTAAGTAATATAAAAAAGCTGAAGAGGTTTTTAAGTTTGTTCGAAAGCACTAATCTCAGAAACCACCAATCCGATAGAAATAATTATTTTTGTAATGGATAGTCACATTCAACGGGAAGGTGGGAAGGCTACTGTTTATCCCGAAATTCCCACTTAAACGGGCATAACGCAGGTTAAACCTCGGTACACTGCTAGTCCTACTAATATTATAAATGCGAAAGTTTGTGAGAATGGATGTATGTATGGATGGATGTATGGATGTATGTTTGTTGCTTTTTCACGCAAAAACTATTGAACGGATTTGGATGAAACTTTATAGTAAAGTAGGTTATACATCAGAATAACATATAGCATACATTTTATCCCGAAATTCCTGCGGAAACGGGTACAACGCGGGTAAAACCGCGGTACACTACTTGTACTAAATAATGGTTGGTAAGGAAGTAAGTATGTACTTGTTGCTGTGAAACAACATTGAATTCCATTGGTGATTCCAGAGGAAGACTCCACAGGTCACGGGCATGTTGCCCATTGGAGGTGAGCCAGAAATTTTGCGATGCTCCATCCATAGATGTAATTTATTAATTACATGATTTATAAAGAAAATTAATTATAATAAGCTGTTTAAAAATATCCTTTTGTATGTCATGCGATCTCCAGTCGTTTTTTAATGTGTATTAGTTTGCAAGTAAAAGTTGAAGAAATATAAGATTTTTTGTCTATTGCCTATAACTGCTAATATAATTAATCTTACACAACACATATGGTACTTTTCCATAATATTAACCAACAATGAAGCGGGTAAAACAGTGAATTGGTGTGAGTGTACATTAACTAATTATGAAAAGGGAAGTGTAACGAGGAAATGTTAAATAAAATTTTGATAAATAGTCATTTTGTTTGTCATAGCATGCTATAGAACAAGGATGATGTTTAGTTATAATCATTAATAATATATTATGGTCTTAAGATGAAGGAAAACAAAGTAAGGAAACTAATGACTTTATTTGTATGTTGTAACATACATGAAATAGTGAAAGGAGAATGATTGATTTACATCAAGAATTCTCAAGAAAAATAATATAAGATGATATATACTTCAAATATGTTTAACCTACTTTACCTAATAACTGGTTTCTTAAGTATAAGCGAACACTACTCATTTTGAATTGAAAAATAATAATTTATTACCACAATTACAAGGAAAATAATGCAGCAAAAGTTGTATAGTAATTGTTGAAAAAAATACATAGAAAATTCAAACTCACCAGTTAGAATTCATAGTCCCATTCTTGGTGTTCCACGAGAGCTGATGTTTGTTGGCGAGGACTGCGGCGGTGAACGTGGAGCCATTGTTCCCGCCCCACCCGACCAGCATTACTCCCACTTTACCGACATGGCGCTGCGTGCGGATCTGGAGCGACTTGCGGTACGGCTTAGCCTGGATAGGACATTATATGTTTAATGATAGACATAGCATTAAATAATTGGGACAAAGTCTTAAAAACATTTTGTCTGAATTACCTATTTAAAGCTACTGTGACAATTTAAAAAAAATTCTTCATTCATTAAAATGGCATAGCATATCATTTCCTATGTACCTACTCTGAACAACAATTTATTTAAAATTTTAATTTCAATTTCATTTAATAACTACCCACAACAAACAAAATAAAACTAAAAAACTAAAACTAACTCCATTTGGTTTACTTTGATATTTTCTAGAATTTCTAACACTAAACTAGTCATTGCCTAATTAATTTTCATTAACCAATTGCCGGGTGTTGTGAGTGGAAAAGAGGTTATATGCGCGTCAGTTATTCCAATTCATAATACAGGAATATTAGGAGTTTCGAGCTTACCACAAGATCGTCTCCGGTTTTAGTGACCAAAGTCTCTTCGTACACATATTCAGATTGGATATATTCATCAGTATATTTGACGTTGGGGCTGGAAACAATCAAATTCTGCGACTTTTCCATTATTGCAAGTTTCGCGTCTCAATTTTCAGAGATCCTGGTATCAATCGATAGAATTAAATTTCAGTTTACGTGGCACACGCAAGATCTTATTTGCCGATTCTTTACAAAATAACAATTCTAACACTACCCTGACTCAACTATCCCAAGTGTAGATTGTTGAAAAACTGAAAATTGAAAATCGCATTCGCATTTGATTAGTCGCATGAATGGACAGATAAGTGTGGCCACATAATGTATTCATTTCACCGATTATATCTAAATAGTTTAATCGTGATCTATGGATTTGCTATTTGCAGAACTCGTGAGCTACTGCCTATAAATCGGTTTAAATTAAACTAAAACAATCATTAAAATTAAAGAGATAAACAGCATTCACCATAATACTTACGTATGTCAGTAAAACAAATTAACAACGGATATATTTGCCTTAACTTTTGATAATTTTGTGTAATGGCAATATAAATCCATCTGAATGACATTTGATACTAACGTCAAATTCAAAATATGTTAAAATGTCAAATATCAATATTAGACGTTTCCACAACTACTGTCATACTAAAAATCTGTAAATGTCATGTGTTTATGTACTGTCAATTTTTATCAGAATAGTCACAGACTAAAAAACTATGTTACTGTTCATTATTTGATTTTGTTTTGTTTTATTTAAAGAAATAAAATTATATAAAATAAAAGCGTAGTACATTTATGTATTGAATAAAATTTCGAGACTAAAATTATTTTTAAACAGCTGTTTTCTTAATTTTAAAAACCGATTTTTTATAGTAAGGTATCCGGCATTATATTACGCCTGTCGACGAGTTCCGGTTTCTGTGCACGGGTAGGAATTAGGGGTGAGGATAGAGGAATGGGGTAGGTCGGTGGGTGGGTCGGTGGGTGCCTTGGGTGGCGGGTAGAAACTATTTATATATTAATACCAAACGTACATACACACCCACAGCAGCATAAATATGTTACTTCGTTAAGTTTGCGAATATTAGGGACATGACTTAGGGTAGTTAATACACTACCCGTTTTATTATGTTAAGAGCGGCCAACCCGTCTTACTTTTCATACAAACGCTGTTACGTGATTACGGCGTTGTTATAGATCTTTCTTTGAAACTTTTTAGCTAATAAGTATCTTATGCACTATATCTAGGTTTCTATCGTAACAGAAAATCTAAATTTTTAGAAACAAATTCAGTATAAGCCTCCGAAAACCGGCTTTTTGCACAAATTTTACCTAAACTTTGGGCGGTCATATTGTACTTATAAATTGTAAAATTAAAGAAAATATTATGATAGAAACCTCGTAAATATTATGGAGATTTGAAATAACAATCATTTATTCTACAAACATGCAAGGTTTTTTAAAAAACACGTATATCCTGGAACATGTTTTATGAAGATTCCGCACACTATATTTTGTTCAACGTTATCGCGGTCTCCCTTGCTTGTTGTCAAGTGACGGAAAGAGGTATGCGGGGGGCGAGTCTATCTATGAATGGCGCACTCGCTCGCTAGCTCGCTAGTTCGGTCGCTCGCTCGCTTCGTATAGAACTTTCTTCGTTCTTTGTATTGTGCCTACGATATATATTTTACTAGCTGCGCCCCGTGATTTTACCCGCGTTGTGCCCGTTCCCGGGGGAATTTAAGAACCGCTCGACCGATTTTGTGCAAACTTCACATAGACCATCTACTAAATAGTCCGAACAAAGCCTAAATATTTAGTTTGGATGGGTCAGCCCGTTCCTGAGTTATAAAATTACAACGAAAAGTGGCATTGATTTTTATATATTTCCATAGTATCCCACACGTATGCTTTCGCGAACTTATTTGTACGCAATAATGAGCAATGAGCAATGCAACGCAATGTTCGACATAATCAAAGTTTGATTATGTTGAACATTGTTTTTATGTATCACTAGCAGCGCCCCGTGGTTTTACCCGCGTTGTGCCCGTTCCCGTGGGAATTTCGGGAATTTTTTACATAAAAACCTTCCTCTTGAATCACTCTACCTATTACAAAAAACCGCATCAAAATTCGTTGCGTAATTTTAAAGATTTAAGCATACAGACAAACAGACAAACAAACAGACAAAAATAGCGACTTATACGATATCTAGATTTACTGTGATATTATTAGGCGACGATTGCACGTAAAGTATTTACTGTGATCCATCAGTAAATAATGACGTATCGTGGTATTTACTGAACGTGTAACCTAATGTATTGATGGATGTCAGTATTTATTGATGGATTTCTAGATTTCTTGATTCTGTTATGATGATCCGTCGGATTATGATTTAAAAAGGTGTTACTATTGTCAGAAGTTCTTCAAAGCAGGGTTCAGGCATTCGAAAATAATTCTCGTAATCATCCATTTCACCATGTAATTTAATTTCTGCCATTAAATTCAAATGTGTGTACCTTTCCCTTTTTGCCCATCGCTTTCGCTTGGACTTTTTATTTAAACTAAGTGCTAAAATAATAGCCACGCAACCTTTAATTTTCAGCTCTGTGGCCATTTTAGACGTGTAAACAGCAGGAGACCGGACACAATACTGACGTAATAAATACTGTACGTGTAGGCCGGTGTATTAATCCATCAGTAAATACTGAAATCCATCAATAAATACTGTATTGACGGATCACAGTAAATACTTTACGTGTAATCGTCGCCTTATGAATGGCATCGTACGTAACGTCATCGGCCGGCCGCCCCGAGTGAGCGACGAAAGTTATCGAATGCCAAACGAGCGCTCAGGCACTTGCTCACTCTTTTCGCAGTGCCTCTTTTTCTAACATTGCGCTAGTTGAAACAACAAGCTTTTCAATAATGTTCGCGTTGGAGATTGACGGCCCGGGAAGGGCCCTCTTAATATTCATTTGTTTGTATAATAGTCATTAAATTATTTTCCACGTATTCAACGAACTCTGTGCCAATAAAAAAACCAACCTATAAGATAATTTATAAATTAAAAAATAGTAAAACACAAATAAATACTCAATTCACATATAAACTTAAAAGATTATACCAACGCTCATAAAAACATGTTATTTTCAATGTGTTCAGTACAAAGAATGGGTATGGTATTTTAATAAAAACAAAAAAAAAGCGGCCAAGTGCGAGTCGGACTCGCCCATGAAGGGTTCCGTAGCAGCGAGTAACATAATAAAGAAGTTCTTGAAGTTCGTTGTACTTGTTTTTTTATTTACATTTGAGTTATTGAATGAATAATCAGTATTTTTTTGCGGTTTACGATTTATGTCGTAAAAAAAAAACTACTAACTAGACCTCGTTCAAACCAATTTTCGGTGTTGGATTACATTGTTATGTACATCATATATTTTTTTTAGTTTTATCATTCTCTTATTTTAGAAGTTACAGGGGGGGGGACACACATTTTACCACTTTGGAAGAGTCTCTCGCGCAAACTATTCAGTTTAGAAAAAAATGATATTAGAAACCTCAATACCATTTTTGAAGACCTATCCATAGATACCCCACACGTATGGGTTTGATGAAAAAAAAAATATTTTTTTCATTTCTAAGTATGGGAGACCCCCCTAAAATTTTTTTTTTTCTATTTTAGTGTGAAAATATTAATGCGGTTCACAGAATACATCTACACACTAAGTTTCAACAACATAGCTCTTATAGTTTCGGAGAAAAAAGGCTGTGACATACGGACAGACGGACGGACAGACAGACAGACAGACATGACGAATCTATAAGGGTTCCGTTTTTGCCATTTGGCTACGGAACCCTAAAAACTAGAGTCCGTCGGCCCCAGCCTCCCTAGTTCTATGTGTGTGCGTGTATTACAATGAAAGAAAATGATTGAAGTTGCTGTACATACACAGTGTACTTTTTATTACTCACGCACACTAGCATGCGCCGCCGTACCTACACACACCGATATTGTTTATGTAGTAGATATCTACCAAAATTTATTTTATGAAAAGGGGCCCGGTCTGGGTTGAAAATTTAATAAATTGTGATAATATCTCACACAAAAATATTTAATATTAAAGTATTCTCGTTTGCAAAATATGTATTGATATTAATAATCAATGTATCACAAAAGTATCGAATACATCACAGACAGACAGTAGTAGGAACTAGGAAGGTTTACCTACCTGGTGCGGTCAAATCTCATGCATTGCAGTTATGTAATTATTTTCATTTAATTACAATAACATTTACAGTATGCGTTAAATGTGTAAAATAAAGCCATTCAAAGTGTTGTATATGCGCTAGCACGAGTATACAATTTATAAAGTTGTATATTAATTACGGTATAATAAAGCATGCGGGGGACGAGGGGGCGCGCCGCGCTCTCATATTCCGTATATTGATTGTGTGCGAGGGGGCCGGGGTAGGAGGGGGCTTCGGCGTGCCCCACTCTGTTTTTTACGACACGGCTTTCTGTGTAACATAATTATTGTATTTAATTTTGTGAAATGTTTCGGTGTTATTTGTAAAAATTCGGGAAGTTGGAAACGTGAATAAAAGGTAAGGATTTTGTGCCGGTTCAATAGACTTGAAAATTTCATGATGCCGAATATAATTTAAATAAAATTTTATAGCATTAAATTCCGTCGGCAGCGCGTACCTACGGTATATTACACTGTCATACCGCGTACGTATAGTGTTTTTTACGGGCATCGTTCTAAAAATAAGTTGTAATAATTATAATTTTATGTAGCGGTCTCAGTGGAGTCGGTTTTCTGTGTAATATTCATCGGTGGTGAAGTGGTGTGATTTGTTGTGTTTATGAGTGTATGCGGTGCAGATGCAGGGGCTGGTGAGCGACAAAACGTTCCACTTGAAGTGGAACAACCACCTGCAGAATCTGAGCCAGCTGTTCACGACCATCTACTCGTCGTCGGCGCTGGCGGACGTGACGCTCTCCTGCCGCGACGGCACCCTCAAAGCGCACAAGCTCGTGCTCTCCGCCTGCAGCCCCTACTTCGAACAGATATTCAAGTGAGTACCCGCTCCTCAGTTCACACATCCTTCCTTGGCCTTGCTACTTTATGTCACAGTCTACTCAATCACTGAAAAGTTCCTCTAGCTCACAATGACATCATTATTTTTCTAGTAAAGTTATTTATATCATGTACAGTAAACATACGGCTGGTCATTTTCACATACATACAATAATGCCTAGAATATTTAAATTGTTACAGCGATATAATTCATCATTTTACAACAAAATTAATATGTTATCTATTGATAACACAAAAGTGTTGTTTTCTTAATAAATAATAACATTTTATTGGACCATTTTCATTAATAAATTGATAAAATTGTGATGTAATGTATTTTGTTTGGTAGGGACAACCCATGTCAGCACCCGATTGTGATACTGAAGGGGATCCCGTTCTCGGAGATCAACCTGTTGGTCGAGTTCATGTACAAGGGGTCGGTGGACGTGCAGGAGTTGGACCTGCAGTCACTGATGCACACAGCCTCCGAGCTGGAGATCAGAGGACTTGCCTACGAGGCGCGGGATAATGCTGCACAGCTGCTTAATGTCAACCTGGAGTACCCCGCAGCGTACAGTCAGGCACAGACCTCGTCTACTGCCCCTCAGACTACATTCACCAACCAGCAGGCCCGGATTGAACAGCAAGCCCGAACCGACGTGGAGAGGCTTAAACAGGTCAGTTCAACCTTGAATGTTTTCATTATCTTCAGCTAATTTGTTGACAATCATATGAAATTTCAGTATTCTTTGAATAATTTTTACTAGTAGACATTAGTCATTGATATTTTTGCGAAGCAAATGTTTTCATTGATAAATGTTGCTTGTAACATTACTATTGAACTTTCCATGGAACTAGGTATTTTGTCCCCATGCTACGGAAAAGTCCCTATAGTTGAACCCTTCAATATATTAAAGGGAAGGAGTTCCTATTGGTGTCCTTAATTCAAATATTTCATTCCATTTGACATTTGTTATCTCTACATTAATTAAAGTGAAACAGTTGCCTATTGTAGTTATAACAAAATCATATCAATATTAATAAAAATATAATATTCAGAATTGAGATACAATTATCAATTTTATCATTCTTATCATATAAATTATAATATTTAGGTATTTATTGCATAATTTAAATTAACTATTATCTGAAAAATATTCGAATTATAATTATGTATTACATAGTTATAAAATTTTGTAAATTGAAATATCACTCCAAATCACCTATTGATCTGTACCAATTTTGGTGAAACTTTGTTGCGTCTAGATAACGTCTGACAGTTAACCAAAAGCAGATCCAATACATTTTACCATCATACAAAGGTTGTTATGTTTACTAGGTAACTGGATAAGTAATTTATCAAAAAGGCTACAGTGTCCCAAGTATTATCCTGAGTAAAATATTGGAATGCCCATCACTAAACAAATACTGAACAGTCAACACGCGTCCAAATAAGTGTGGAAAATGAATCATGAATGAACACGCTGTAAAGATTTCCACGCACCACATTGTTACAAAATAATATGTTACACAGTTACACGGATATTACATTAAATGAAAATTATTATGCAAAAAAATGTATACAAATTATAATTGTTGTTACTATTGTAATTTGCATATGTTAATTTAAGTGAACTGAGATTAGGGAACATAATGTATGTTCTCATGATATAAATCTTGCAGTACACATACATACACATTGTCAGTGTTTTATGTTTGTTTAATTCAAAAGTTTTAATATTATCGCCGTTGAATGTCTGTTTTGGAACCTTTTTGATGTTGTACAAATGGGTTAATTCAGCTTCATTAATATTTTTTATTTGATTCATTAATTTTAACAAAAACATTTTATTTTCATATTAAAGTTATTGTGGTAATTTTGAAATTGTGTTAATAGCTTAACTAAAGTGTAGTGTACACAACTTTCTTAGTAATCAAGCTTGAACTACTGAACCAAATTTGATGAATACTTCTTAATGGTTTGCACTCAGATTATTACAGATTTTTTATAATTATGTATGAGTTTTAACTGTGGATATTATTAGGCAATGCAGTTTGCTAATGAAAATATTCTAAGTACACAACTTTCTTAGTAATCAAGCTTGAACTACTGAACCAAATTTGATGAATACTTCTTAATGGTTTGCACTCAGATTATTACAGATTTTTTATAATTATGTATGAGTTTTAACTGTGGATATTATTAGGCAATGCAGTTTGCTAATGAAAATATTCTAATTAAACTAGCAAACTAAATACAAAAATAGAGAGAATCAATTTTTGTTTTGCTATTTTTTTGTCTTCCTCATTGTACAGATAATTTCATTGTGATGAGAGGCCTTTGGCTAGCAGTGGGACATCACAGGCACACATTACTTTACAATTTTTTATTCAGTAACTTCTATTTATCCAATTAAAACAAATGACGTCATAACTTAATAGTCATGGCGGAAGTGGCGGCCATATTGTTAAATCTTTCTAAACAATAATGCTACCTTACATAAGTACTTGAAATATATTTTAAGTAGTTGGTGTAGTCATTAATAATGGTGTTATCTTTTGAGATCAGTTTTACAAGATGTTTTAATAAGATAAGAGTGGTATGCCTTCATGAATGAGTTATAGTTTCATTAATTAGTAGCTAACTTGTATGATCATTCTGTCTATGATACATTTTTGCAGAATATTAATTATTTTCTAATTGATTAAAATAAAGGCTTTATTAATTTTGAAAAATATTACAGAAATAGAGATTATTACAGAGATTGTGCAAGAGACATGAAAATTTATGTTATGTTTCTTTATACCTATTTAATATGCCAATAAAAATATTTAGAACAGTGCTAAAACATATAAAAAACTGCGCTTTTATTGGATTGAACTCGCTACCTTCATCCTGTAATTCAAGGGACCAATGAACCAGCATTCCATTGCCATTTCTATAGACAGTAAATATAGACATTATTAGACATACACCAAAGTACTGCAATTTAAAGTGAAATAAAGTAGTGACCCGTAAGATCCCACTGTTGGCCAAAGGCGTCTCACTCACTGAAGATATCAGTACAGTGAGGAAGATTTGACGTAATCACCACGCTTACCTAACGAGTTAGAAGTGCAATTTAAATTGCTTTATTTAACGCCAACTTAAGTTGAACTATTTGTCTTTGCACTCAATAAAATGTAGTCTACAGTCTGCTGTCCTTTTCTCTCTCACTAAGTATGAAAGAGACAAAGTATAGAGATGTAAAACCGGTTGATGGTCTATTGTTTTGATGTTGCAGTCGAATGAAACAGAATACAATGTTTGAAAGTGTAACTGTTTGAAAACGACGTGGTAGTTTTATTCGAAAGGAAATACATATTTTTAAGCATATTATAGTTATGGTTTTTACTTTAGTCTTGTTTTCAATGTTGGATGAACCAAACTCTTCATTATAGAGGACTAGCAGCGCCCCGCGGTTTTACCCGCGTTGTGCCCGTTCCCGTGGGAATTTCGGGATTTTTTTACATAAAAACCTTCCTCTTGAATCACTCTACCTATTACAAAAAACCGCATCAAAATCCGTTGCGTAATTTTAAAGATTTAAGCATACAGACAGACAAACAGTGTGAGAGACACGAAAAAGAGACGACTTTATTTTATACTATGTAGTGATTATGGCCAAGCTTGAGCCTAAACTAATCTCATACAGGTTAAAGGATAAAAGCTGCAAAAAAATCAGGCTGGTATAAAATCGTGGCCAGCGTTGGGTTCTTTGTTTTTCATTCCATAGGATGATAGGATGAAAGCTCATATATCGTTTATATTGAAACCTAACATCAGGGTATACCTTGCAAAAAACTTAATGGTTGCATACGCACGGTTGCTTCTCAGACAATCATTTTATACCAGTACAATGGGGAAATGAGGCAAAAACTTAATCAACGGAAGTTTGGCAAGAGAGAAACTTAGCTGGATTTCTTTGTAAATTAATATTGTATATTACACTATTGATAAATATAGGTAAGGATGTAGGAAACTAGAAACATCCCTGCAATATTATATACTAGCAGCGCCCCGCGGTTTTACCCGCGTTGTGCCCGTTCCCGTGGGAATTTCGGGAATTTTTTTACATAAAAACCTTCCTCTTGAATCACTCTACCTATTACAAAAAACCGCATCAAAATCCGTTGCGTAATTTTAAAGATTTAAGCATACAGACAGACAAACAGTGTGACAGACACGAAAAAGAGACGACTTTATTTTATACTATGTAGTGATATGTAGTGATGTATGTTTTTATATCCGTTTTCGCGCGTCAAAATGGCTTCAACGGATTTTGAGTGTTTCTCAACCCCTAACAAAAAAGAGGGGCGTTAATTTTGACGTCGATGGCTGTGTGTCTGTCTGGCGCATCGTAGGTAGCTCTCAAACGTATGGACCGATTGCGCTGCGGTTTTTCTTTTTGAAAGCCAGTTTTATTGCTGTGGTTCTTAGCTGTGTTTGACAAAAATCGGCTCAGCCGTTTTTTCGTAGGGAGTTTTTAAAATTTACTTGTAGCAGAATAGGTTAGATCTTAAACACGTATATTAGGCTATTTTTCCCGAAATTCCTACGGGAATGGATACTACTCAAGTGATACTACAAGAGCTAATAGGACTATTATTATTATATCTAGTCGGTCCCGGTTACTTTCTACGGATAGTAGTCGTTACTTGAGCCATGTCAGAGGCCTTTGGCGGCTCAATAACTCTGACACCAGGATTGGTCAGGTTGGCCATCCACTCGATGATGAAGAAGAAGAAGATTATATCTAGTAAAGCATTGTCAAACATATTACTCGCTCACTTGCTCGCGTTTCATTCAACTCGCTCAATCTAACATTAAGATTAGGTACAGACTTCCGTGAGCATAGTCATTAATTAAATATTTAACTATTAAATTGGTTTAGTTGCAGGATGTTAGTCATTATGTCTTTATCCGAGCGAACGTTTTTGTTCACGTTCGTTCTATAGAGACCGTGTTCGAAGGGCTCTGAACTTTCTCGTCTGGTTAGACTAGACTAGTCGCTGTCTGCGAGTTTGTTTACACTTCGATATTGATTTGTGGTGGTATTCTGCGATATGATAATGTTGTATATGTTTCCTATAATGTATGCAGGTATTGAGAATTAGTTTTTCTCGGTATGAACGTCTGACGGAACTTTTTTCAAGCTTTTTTGTATATGAGAAGTAGTGACTGAGAATACTTAACTTTACTAATATTGAGTTTTCTAGTAAGATGTTGAGGGTGTTGAGCTTAAGTCAGGGTTTTTAACCTTTTAAGCCACTGGAGGTTTATAACCTCTATCAAATTAAAACATGTCCGTCTGTTGGTATGTATTGGGATTAGGTCGTAAACGGACAAAGCGATTTTGATTGTTCGTAAAGTGACTTTGATTTTTTATTTCCAGACAAGATTTAAGAAAATTTTGATGACATGATTAGCGGTTTTATCTTAGCCTTTAATGTCCCACTGCTGGGCAAATACCTGTCATGTCACTCGAAATATCAGTACCGTTATAGGTAGTAGTACAGATGAGCATAACCATCAAGACTAGAATAAGAAAACCAGTGATGCATTAGATATGTAACTACGAGTATAATTATGTTTTAGGTTTTTCCAAAGTAGACTGGGTGAATGAACTCTTAAAAACAATTACTTACTGACTTCTCAGATTTAAAAAAAAACATATTTTTCTATACATCTTCTTCTTCTAATATATAAAATTCTCGTGTCACGTTGTGCGTAATTGAACTCCTCTGAAACGGCTCGACCGATTCTCATGAAATTTTGTGTACATATCGGGTAGGCCTGAGAATCGGACAACGTCTATTTTTCATCCCGAAATTCCCGCGGGAACGGGTACCGTGGTTGAACTCCTCTGAAACGGCTCGACTGATTCTCATGAAATTTTGTGTGCATATCGGGTAGGTCTGAGAATCAGACAACATCTATTTTTCATCCCGAAATTCCCGCAGGAACGGAAACAACGCGGGTGAAACCGCGGGGCGCAGCTAGTACATATTATATAACAAAGTCCAATTGTAATGTAAAACATTGGGAGTGTAATTGATTTTCTCAAAAACTACTGAACGGATTTTCATGTGGATTTCACCAACATACAGAGTAGTTCAAAAGGAAGGTTTTTGACTACTTTTCATACCAAAATTCCCACAGGAACGGGAACAACACGGGTATTATATAAAATGTAATATTATATAGTAGACTAGCAGCGCCCCGCGGTTTTACCCGCGTCGTACCCATTCCCGTGGGAATTTCGGGATGAAAAATAGCCTTATAACCTTCCCGTTGAATGTGGCTATCCATCACAAAAAGAATTATTCAAATCGGACTGATAATCCTGAGATTACACCGAACATACAAACAAACAAACAAACTTACAAATTTTACCTCATAATATTAGAATAGTTGATTATGCCTAATCCTCCTCACTGCACTGATATCTTAAGTGAGATGAGAGATTACAGCAGTGGGACATTACAGGCACAATGCAACATGGGACAATACTCATGTAGTATTATATAAAATTAAATATTGCTTAAATTTTATAAATATGATGTATTTTCTAAGCTGGTAATATGAAGGCCGGTAAAACTTTGATCAAGATAATGTATCGCAGTACAAATATTCATGACGCATATTGTAAGAAATTAAGCAACTCGTGACTCACGGCGTTGCATCGACTAGACACACTACCTACTCAGGTGTTAGTATGTATACGTATTTATTGCATTACTATGTGGACATGGTTTTTTAATGTTGACTTGGAATTTCTGACCGTCCGTGCGCAGAGCATAGTGACAAGGAATGCTTTAAATTGAGTGATATTTATTTTTCTTAGAGTTTTAGGGTTCCGTGCTCAAAGGGTAAAAACAGGACCCTATTACCACAGCTATTACTGAGACTTCGCTGTCCGTCCGTCCGTCATCAGGCTGTATCTCAAGATCGGTGATAGCTAGACAGTTGAAATTTTCACAGATGATGTATTTCTATTGCCGCTATAAAAATAAAATAAAACAAATATTCAACAATAATTCCCATACAACAAACGTGATTTTTTGCCGTTTTTTAAAGTACGGAACCCTCCGTGCGCGAGACCAACTCGCACTTGGCCGGTTTTTAGTTTTTCGTAGATTATGGTGCCCAAAACGGGCCAGGTTCTATTGCTAGGCTAAGGCTAATTATCTGAGGTGCTAGCAATTCCCTGCTAATTCGCACACCACGTAATTATACATTTTTAACACGCTTTTATTAGCTTGGCCTGTATGTATGTATGTATGTATGTATGTATGTACGTATGTAATGAAATCTTTGAACATCATTTTCACCAACTTCCAGAAGTCTGATTAATTTGAAACTTTGCATATGTATCAAGGACCGATGACAATGCAATAATTTAATAACAGTTTCCCGTTATCCTTAATGGATTTGCCAGATTTACTAAAAAATTATTACTTCATATAAAAGACATCAACGGGCGCTCGCTGTGGGACGGAACGGGAGTTATGTTTTATTTTACTAAATGGTACTAGACACTAACAGCGTCCCGTGGTTTTCCCGTGATGGGCCCGTTCCCGTGGGAATTACGGGATGAAAAGTTGCATATAATGTTATGCTTACTAAAAAATAAAAAATAAAATTATAGTTTAAAAAAACTAAAAAAACACGCTTTTATTGCAAATTGAACTAAAAACTAGAAAATAATTTTTCTCCTCAAATCAAAATTATAATAAATTTTAAGTTGTAACACAATGATTTAATTCAGAGTAAAAAAGCGTGGGGTGCTTAATATTTTTAAATATTACAATCATCATTGGTAACTATCTATGAGAGGATAGTTATGAACTACATTAAAATGCACCCCACGCTTTTTACTCTGAATTGAATCATTGTGTTACAACTTAAATTTTATTATAATTTTGATTTGAGGAGAAAAATTATTTTCTAGTTTTTAGTTCAATTTGCAATAAAAGCGTGTTTTTTTTAGTTTTTTTAAACTATAATTATTAAAAAAATAGGTAGATCGAATAGGATACGCTAGATTTTTTAAAATTGCATTTACATATCATAATGTCCACTTGACAGTTAACCGACTTAAAAAAAATAGTTTGTGTAATCGGCTATAAATAAAAATATATATGTTTAACATGAGACCACCCTCCACGTTCTAAGCCATGTATTTAAGTGTCAGAATAATATAAAATTAGGTCCTAAGCTCCTTATCTTTTTAAGTATAAAATAAAGAACCTAATGCTACGAAATATGTTCAAAAATAAATATTTTTCCTGTTCACATTCACACACATATTTTACTAACAAATTCTCGGAAATTAGTTTTTATCGCGAGATTATGTTTTGGCACTGTCGGGGATATGGCCATTTCACAATAAGTAGGTACTTTCCTTATATATTTTTGGTATATTTGATACTAGCAGCGCCCCGCGGTTTTACCCGCGTTGTGCCCGTTCCCGTGGGAATTTCGGGAATTTTTTTACATAAAAACCTTCCTCTTGAATCACTCTACCTATTACAAAAAACCGCATCAAAATCCGTTGCGTAATTTTAAAGATTTAAGCATACAGACAGACAAACAGACAGACAGACACGAAACAGAGACGACTTTATTTTATACTATGTAGTGATTTGTTATTTTAATTAAGAGACATCAAGAGAATTTATTTATGAAGACTATATCAAATTTAAAAAAGAATTTATAAGCTTTTATTTTAGTTGTTTACTGAAATATTCTCACATTACAAATATGCAAAAAGTATTTTTGTTTATTAGCATTTTATTTATTTACTAGCTGCGCCCCGCGGTTTCACCCGCGTTGTACCCGTTCCCGCGGGAATTTCGGGATGAAAAATAGATGTTGGCCGATTCTCAGACCTACTCAATATGCTCACAAAATTTCATGAGAATCGGTCGAGCCGTTTCGGAGGAGTACGCGAACGAACACTGTGACACGAGAATTTTATATATAAGATTAGCGACGCTCCACGGTTCTACCCGTGTGCTTATTCTCGTGAGTATTTCAGGATAAAAAATAGCCTTATCGTATCATATAATGTGTATCATGCATCAGATAAGTGCGTCCAAACAAAAAAAACACTCTTTTGTATATCCGTACAGTTTAAAAAATTCAATAGAACCCTCTTTCTTTATAGTCGGTTAGAAGTTGACGAAGAAATATTAAATATCGACAGAGTTTTGAGTTATTTAAATCCAGAAACGAATTAAAATCCACTCGGGTCACTCTCGAGGCGCAGGTAACATTTTATGTGGCTCGTGATTTTTTATATCGTTTTTGTTTTCTCAGAAAATAACTCCCAATTTAAAAGTTCCAAGCTGCATATTTGAAGTGATTTATTTTATGTAGAAAATAAAATGTTGAGAATTTTAAGTTTAAATACATTATGTGTTGCGTGCAAACATTTTCGGAAGTTATTATTTTATAATTTTAGGAGATTTTACGGCTAAACTCAGCTTTGTTTTGTTAAAGTAATAAAAAATATGATAGCTTACTTTTAACCGAACCATTTCTTATCTACGTACGCAGTCATTTACGAAAATTCCATCCAAATCAGGACAGTATTTTTTGATAAAGTCACGGTCAAACAACACAAACCATACATGGGGATTGAACACAGTGCCCCCTTCTTGAAATCAGTTTAAATATTAGGTGTCATTTAAATTGAGCGAATACAATATGGTGCTCCCACACTGCTGTTATAGAATGTTAAGTAACGTTAGTAAACATTTGTTAGCTAACATTTAATCACCAAAGTTAAAAAATGTTTTCATGTTAGTAAATGTTAATTAACATTTTTGAACAAAATTTTGTTTGTAAACATTTTATACGGGTGACGGCGGGGTATGCAAACTCACCGACTCACCGCCGGTGAGTCGGTGAGTTTTTCTCTAGCTTTAAGCGTTCGGCGCATCCAATAAGAGCGCTTTTTCTTTTTTTTAAACAAAAAATGAAAGCTATCCCTATTAGCAAATCTTCTTCCATTTTCGTGTAGACGTCTCAGAACGCAAAACCAAACTGCGAGCCAATGCCAGATTCAAAATGTTATAAAATGTTAGTAAACACTTTCCATCAGTGTAGGAGCACTTATAACATATAACAGTTCCTAACAAAATGTAAGAATTGACAACATTTGTTAGTAAATGTTTTCGTGTTCAAAAATGTTTATAAACATTTTGTAACAGCAGTGTGGGAGCACCTTTACGAATTGAAAACGAAACGCACACACGACACAAATTGCTCGCTAGCTCGTCCGTTCTATTGAACTCGCTAACTCGCAAACTAGCCACTCGCCAACTGGCTCAATCTAACAACTTACTACAATATAAATAAAAATGATTAAAATAGAACTCAAAGATTTTGACCCATTTGGGTAAGAAAGGGGTCGTACGAGCGCTTTAAAAAGGGCTCAAAGGAACGGGTCTCAAGGGTACGATTTCAATTTTAATGAACCAGTAATCTACAAATTAGTTGTAACAGCTCGCCCATCAGTGAAAGATGAAAAGATGTTTAATTGTACGAGAATAAAGATCATTAAATCTTATATTAGAATCCCACACGCGGCGTTAGTCATCGCTCGGGATACTCGTACCATTGTGCACAATATATTGGAAAATTATACTTTATTATATTAATGTTTACAGTTTTATTATTAAGTATATTAACTGCGTTACCTGGTAGCTAAGACCACTAAGAAATATAGTAGACGTCTGGGTGTCAATTATATATACACTTGCAGCGCCCTGCGATATTAGCCGTGTTGTGCTCGTTCTCGTGCGAATTTCGCGATAAAAAAAATAGCCTTTAACCTTCCCGTTGAATGTGGCTATCCATTACAAAAAGAATTTCTCAAATCGGACCAGAAGTTCCTGAGATTAGCGCGTTCAAACAAACAAACAAACTCTGCAGCTTTATAATCTTCTATATATAAAATTCTCGTGTCACAGTGTTCGTTCGCGTACTCCTCCGAAACGGCTCGACCGATTCTCATGAAATTTTGTGAGCATATTGAGTAGGTCTGAGAATCGGCCAACATCTATTTTTCATCCCGAAATTCCCGCGGGAACGGGTACAACGCGGGTGAAACCGCAGGGCGCAGCTAGTATTAGTACATATAAATAAGTGTATTAGATACGTAGTAGGTAATTAAATTGTATTTAAGTTGTTGAGACTAAAGACTCTTTTACATAGTGTGAAATGGTCCTTAGGGAGTAAAAAAACTATCACATTTACCTTTAATATTCTTCACATAGTACCTAATTCAATATACACAGTACTTACTAAGTATCCAATTTCCATACTATTAGGTATTCCGATTTAACATTCGAGTTACACATTATTCGAGTATTTAACTGCTTGGTAAATACTCGAATAACTTAAGTATGTACAATACGTATGCTTTGTGACGTCCATAGAAATCTTAATATATGATTTAAACGCTATTTATATTGATTTTAAAAATGCTTGCGTCATTGTAGTACATAATATGTAAGGTGGGCTAAAAAAATATTATACGAAATAGATGATAGTGCAAATAATGTTGGGACCGTCGTACCTAATTCAATTTTAATATAAACTATGACCATGGCTAAGTTATGGTTTTTGTACATTAATTTATATTTAATTTGACTTTACTTGGAGAGCTTAATTTGATTTATTTTTGTGTGGGTATTGTTAAGATTATTTCATAATATTTTTTGGTTTAATTTGTTTTGATGTTAGGATTTATATTAGTAGTTAAGGAAAAAGTTTAACTTATAATAAATTAGCGCTTCGGCGGTCTAGTAAAATGTGCACTCGCCTGCCAAGACTGAGGTCCCGGGTTCAATTCCCACGTCGAGCGAAAACATGTTACCTACTTTTCAAACATGGCTGAGGTTTGTGATCTCCAACGCGCATTTGGCATTTTTGATTTCGCTTAATCCTCCTCACTCTGATATCTTTAGTGAGATTAGACGCCTTTGCCCAGCAGTGGGACATTACAGGCTAATACTTTTTTATGAGCTAAAGGACAAGAACGCATGTAAGGATGGAGGAGTGGTCTTTACCCAGTATTTGGGCACAAATGACTCATAATAATAATGTCCCAAAGTACTAAACCACATAACATTTTCATAGGCTGAGTGAACACTGTTGTGACATAGAAAAAATGTATAAAACATTGTGGGGCGCGGCCGCTCCAATGTATATTAACAATTGTACGTTAACAATTAACATTCTTAACCGGTTACTCCTACAATTGTTTTACGACTCCAGTTTATTAATATCAATTTAATGCTCTTCCTTTTACTCCACGGAAGAAAGTTACTCACACATATCTTTACTAATACTAGCAACGCCCTGCGGTTTTATCCGCGTTGTGCCCGTTCCTTTGGGAACTTCGGGATGAAAAATACCCTATAGTCTTCTTCGATAAGTGGACTATCGAACACTGAAAGAATTTTTCAAATCGGACCAGTAGTTCCTGAGATTAGCGCGTTCAAACAAACAAACAAACTCAGCAGCTTCTTAATATTACGAGCAGTATAGATTCTATAATATGTATAAAAAGCGTGTTAAAAATGAATCGCTGAATCTGTTGCTAAGCGCATGACTTCAGAACGACTGCACCAAATTGGATGATTCTTTTTTTAATGTGTTCCTTATTGTCAGGACAAGGTTTTTATATAAGAAAAATAAGGAATAAAAATCTCAAAATTCCCACGGGAACGGGGGAACCGCGGGGCACAGTATAGATTTTTATCTGACTTTTCGGCCCCCTTACTGGACCAAGACCACGGTTGTGACCACGGTTCCTGTAGTGTATCGTTAACGTACTTTCAATTCATAACTTACGTGTTTTTACCGTTGGAGGTACCATATGTAACATGTTTACTAAAACACAACTATCATCATAATAATATATATAAAATATTTGCAATATAAACTGTTTAAAATACAAGATAAATAATGTGTCCTGATAAGTGTATGTAAAAATAAAAAATATTATTTAATCACAACGATAACTTTATTTTCACAGCGCACAATGGTATTATTATTACATTATCAAAATTTAAAAACAATTTTACATAATATAAATAAGTATACAGTATTGCTCGTGGTTACACCCGCGTTAAAAATATCATGAGTTTTTCGGTAAAAAGTATCAGTTATGGCACTTGGGGTTATAGTCTTGGTGTAAAAAGTATCATAATGGTTTCTTTTTCCTTAACCTATATCGTCCCACTGCTGGGCAAAGGCCTCCCCCAATCTCTTCCATCTTTCCCTGTCCTTCGCGGTCTCCCACCACTCGCTGTCGAAGGAGACAATGTCGTCCCTCCAGCGTTTCCATAATCATAATGGTTATATCATCAACTAGCAGCGCCCCGCGGTGTTACCCGCGGTGTGTCCGTTCCCGTGGGAATTCCGGGATAAAATGTATCGCATGTGTTATTCTGATGGATAACCTATATTACTGTAAAGTTTCATCCAAATCCGTTCAGTGGTTTTTGCGTGAAAGAGCAACAAACATACATCCATACCATCCATCCTCACAAACTTTCGCATTTATAATATGTATTAGTAGGATAGTAGGATATCATTTCAGGTTATAGTAGGTATATACTTCTTTGAACGTTAAGACCTTGAATTGGTCTACGTTACGATACACTTCGCTTTTATTTTATACTAGCGCCCCGCGGTTTTACCCGCGTTGTGCCCGTTCCCGTGGGAATTTCGAGAATTTTTTTACATAAAAACCTTCCTGAATCACTCTACCTATTACAAAAAACCGCATCAAAATCCGTTGCGTAATTTTAAAGATTTAAGCATACAGACAGACACACAGAAGACAAACAGACGCGACTTTGTTTTATACTATGTAGTGATTTGTATCTGAAGTTTCGGCCCCTTTACAGTAACCGTGGTCAAGTCAGTCAGTCAGTCTTTTTGTCTTTTTACGTAGTTTCAATTCAAAAGGCAGTGTTCGCTTAAGAAACTAGTTCGTTAAGACCTTTGCAGATCATAGTCCAGGTCTCAGTTTACACTGACATGGTAGAAACCTAGGGTTTGGGAGCCGTCCATCAATTACGCCACACGATAAGGAGGGGAACCTAAGCTTTGTGACATCCTTTCAAAAATAGAATAATATATGTAACTAGCTGCGCCCCGCGGTGTTACCCGCGTTATAACCCCGTTCCCGTAGGAATTTCGGGATAAAATGTATCCCATATGTTATTCTGATGTGTAACCTACATTACTGTAAAGTTTCATCCAAAGCCGTTCAGTAGTTTTTGCGTGAAAGAGCAACAAACATACATCCATACATCCATCCTCACAAACATTCGCATTTATAATATTAAGTAGGATACTGTTTATAATACACCAAACGTATTTCACGCCCTTATCACAATCCGTACAAATCTATTGGTTACTGTTAAAACAAAAAAAAGTATGTGGCAAACTTAAATGTCTGTCAGACATCTTGTCCGTAGTGGACTTTATGGTTTGCATCATGAAAATCATTTCAGTTGTGTTTGAGTTTATCCCGAACATACAGACAAACAGAACCGGTAGGAGACATAATATACTCGTAAATAAATATGTACTTAATGTATCCTATGTAGATATGTAAAGATAAAGAAAATGTAATAATAATCTAATTTAATGAGAAAACCACAAAGGAACATACGGAACACAACACACAACAGTAAGTCATCGAAAGTTCGTGGAAATTTTGCCATTAACTGTACTGTGTAGAACCTTTGAACGGAACTTCAGTCAGAGTATAATTTATGTTTCCAGGTATGTTAAACTTATTAATTTAGAGCGTTCACAGTGTTATATTGAAGGTAAAGCTTCGTAACGCGTTAATTTAATTATGTACAGACAGTATTTACTGAGAAAGTATGGTTTAGGGAGAGCGCAGACTTCAAAGGGTCTGTTCTCGGTAGCAGTCTTAAGAGCGCAATCTAAAGACAGTTTCAAGACTAAGGGACCGTTTTTGCTTGGAAAGAAAATCTTAGTTTTCATCGCGTTTAAAAATAGTTTCGGGTCCTTGAAATTAGGTTATAGCTTGTCGAAAAAGTGACAATAAGTGGCGATAGAGGTCTCGGTAAATCAATCAAATCATATATTTTACTATCAGGGCTTCGCCGTTTTACCCGCGTTGTACTCGTTCCCGTGGGAATTTCGGGATGAAAAATAACCTATAGCCTTTCCCGTTGAATGAGGCTATCCATTGCAAAAATAATTAATCAAATCTGATTTGTAGTTTCTGAGATACGCCCGTACAAACAAACAAAGTTAGAAACTTTACCTCTTAATAATAATAGTATCTTAGACCTTAGACTTTGGCAGGTGCCGACCTCTTTGCAATATCCTATTTCCAGTCCATCCAACCTTCATTTCCATAGCCCAGTCTTTTTCTTTTATTTCTACTTACAATAGTCCCTACTTCTGCAGGTACACATTCCCGGACATGTTGTACTGATGTGGTCGGGAGTGTGTCCCTGCAGTTGTAATCCATTACATTAAACATCTCCAAAGGGCCTCTACGAGTTGGATCTGTATCCCCTCGCATGCCTCTCAAAAAAACCGGGCTTGTCCCGTGACTCCGAGGAGAAACACTATAATAGTATAAATAAATAAATAAATAAATAATCATTTATTAAAATAACAGGGCTAATTAGACCCAAACTAAGTATAGATAGATACATGTATAGCTGAATAAAGTATAGATATAGTTTTGGCTCCAAAAAGATCATTCACACACACATCCATTGTATGTATTTCGCTCCTCCGTGATTTTAACTTTCAATATTTCGTGTTCGAACATCTTAACAAAAATATAATAGGCTTGTGTATGTATATGTTACGTAGGAGCACAGCCAAGCATGTTTGAAACTTTGAAATATAAAGTACATGTCAGTATCGCCCGCCCTTTCCGAGAAGTATCTAATTGAATAACCAACTTTTCCTTTAATATATGTATCGTATAAGTCTTCACAACACTGTTTCTAGGTATTTTTGTAATTATTGGGTGAAATTGTGTTATATCGAGTCAAATCACGACTCCTGGATCCTTCACCATCAAATATCTTGCCACAATGTTGGCCCAGCATAAACCCTTCTCTTTATGCAGCATAAACCCGAAGTCAACACAAAAAAGAATCAAATCCTTGATTGTCCCCAGATCCACATGTATCAGCAATCAATGATGCGCGCCGAGGAGATCAGACGGCGGCGCCGCGAGGACCCCCCGGGCACCCACACGGCCGTGAACAACATCCTGGCGGCGGCCGCGCGGGAGATGGAGGAGGCGCGGCACGCGGCCGTGCGGCCCGTGGCCAGCATCCAGACGGAGCAGGATCAAGGTAACCACCGGCTCAGACAGATAGACATGATCGTGAGGCGAACAACATCCTGGGCGGCGCCGCGCGGGAGATAGAGGACCTGCATCCACTCGAAACGACGGGAAATCATATTGTTTTACCTGCATAAACACTACACTTTAACTCCTGTGATGCGAAAAAGTCGTAGTTTCGTAACTCTTTTTCTTCTTTTTGACGTAATTCGTTAAAAGCAGACACCAGTAAGTTCTCATCAAGCGTCATCACCTGCGGAACTCTCTCATAGACAAAGGCTACTATGGAAGTGTGTACACAGCTAAAATTTCTTTTGTATTAAATCCCGAATTAACCCTGATCAAAGTGTTTGACCCTAACGTCAAGAACACTAACCTGGTATTTTAATTAAAATTCTTAGACCTCTTTTTAGTCCTAGGCAGGATATCGCTAAATTACCATGTAACATTTAAATTATTATTGCAAATATAATTTACTGAGAAACGCGTGGCCTCTAATGAATATTTCAACGGAAACATGAGGCTTAATCCATTAAATAAGGTTCATGTAGTCATAATTTATTGTTAAACTTTATTTATTTGAGTCGCGTTCTCGGAATTGGGTCAAAAAATTTATACTTGGCGAGTATACTCGTGAACTTTAGAACCAAAGGAACATTTTGAATCTACTGGTATATGTAGGTAATTTATTTTTACTGGATATTTTTTCCGCAATATGTAATGTAAAGAGATACCTAATCAATATCTATGATATATTACTATCAAATGTAACAGAACGGATCTCCAATCTTTTTTCTACTTAATTTTCCTACATACGAATCTTTAACACGAAGGTCTTTACCATAGGCTGAACGCAGACTACATTCCAGCTGACACACTCTATGAGAGCTTATCATTTAAGCTAAAAAAACTAGAGATGAGAAGTATCATAGACTTGCATGGAGCAAAAGTCTGTTTCAATACTGTGCTATCTAGATACGCACATTAACCAAATTCTCAAACCCTCAATTTCCTCTACAGCATCACACACGGCTACTTCCACCACGATAGAGGCTAAACGGGAGTCCACGGACGAAGACCGGCCTAAGAAGAGGGTCTCCATCCTGTCTCCCGAAGACGACAAGCTAAAGATCAAGAAGAAACCAATGACAGTGCGCTTTCAAGATGACAGCAAGAATGATGAGAGACCCAAAATGATTTCCCCAGGTTAGTTTCTTTCAGATAGGCAAATGAAATTAAATGAATATATCACTTTGATGATCGATAGTGGTTTTTAGGGTTCCGTACTCAAAGGGTAAAAACGGGACCCTATTACTGAGACTTCGCTGTCCGTCCGGCCTTCCGTCTGTCACCAGGCTGTATCTCAAGAACAGTGATAGCTAGATAGCTGAAATTTTCACAAATGATGTACATATTTCTATTGCCGCTATAACAACAAATAAAATAAAACAAATATTCAAGGGGGGCTCCCATACAACAAACGTGATTTTTGCCGTTTTTTATGTTTTTTAAAGTGCGGAACCCTTCGCGCGCGAGTCCGACTCGCACTTGGCCGGTTTTTCTATCTAAGTAAGTTCGAATGGATTAGTAGCTAACTCCGACACCAGGGTTGGCCACTAACCTGCATGAACTTACCCACTTCCGAGTATTAGTCGGTTATCCAATGGATCACGCGTAGACAGTCAGTTTAAAAATAATGAAGTTTAAATTATAGCAAAACTGCAACATTCGCCAACCATTTTCTATAGTCTATTTTATTTAATACTAGCAGCGCCCCGCGGTTTTACCCGCGTTGTGCCCGTTCCCGTGGGAATTTCGGGAATTTTTTTACATAAAAACCTTCCTCTTGAATCACTCTACCTATTACAAAAAACCGCATCAAAATCCGTTGCGTAATTTTAAAGATTTAAGCATACAGACAGACAAACAGACAGACACGAAAAAGAGACGACTTTATTTTATACTATGTAGTGATACACACATTCTCTCAACTTATAAACCACTTTGCAGTGATCGTATAATACCATATAAAACCTTCAAGTACAGACTTCACTATAACCTATTAAATTAAATCTTGCCGCAGCGCGCTCACTGCCGATATTTATAGCTCGAATTAATTGAACATGCATTGCCTATAAAATCACCTTATAACTTTGTTAAATACACGTTAAGGGGAAGCTTCTTTCTTACTTCAGAGGTAAAGTAAGGATGTCTATGTTATTGGACATAAATACTATAAATACTTGCCAGTTTAACACTAATATTTATAGCGGAATAATGTAGAGACTGTTTCAATTTAATCGTTCTTAGACTTCCTACGCGGTGACGTACAATCAACCGCGCGCCTCAAACTCAGACGTTTTTCAACGCCAACCTTTTGATTTTACAAAACGCCGACGTTGACGGTTCGACGTAAGCGTTGACGTTCTGACTAACATATCCTATGTTTAAATTAAAAACGCCTTAACAGGCCAAATCATCGACATCGGTACTGGCCACTAACCTAATCTTACATTTTGAAAATCACTGAAGAAGTTTCAATTTGAAAAGTGTCTAAGTATAATTTTCGTAATCTTTCCATACAAGGTAGTACTGCAAACAAAACAGAAAATGTACATACAATTCAAATTCAAATTCAAAATGTCTTTATTACATCAGATCATTACAATCATTTATAATCGTCAGCTTAAAAATACAAATTGTACATCGTAGGTACGTGGTTACTGCATTAATATTTCTTGCTGACCCCTAGGCATGTTAACGTATTGCAATATGCGAGACACCCCTTAGAACCAGTTTCAAGCATAAAATAAAATGTATTGATTATTATTGATATTTTGTTTCTCGACGATAAATAACTTTTTGTAACGAACTGTTTGCTGGGTTGACGGTTTTATTTTATAGTTATTGCTAGTTGCAGTTGTGTTAAACACCAATAATGTTAGTATTTTTATCCATATTCATAATTTATTTTATACATTAGCTAAAGAACATACACACATACACACCACAGCCACACAGAACATACACACCGCAGCCGGCCCGCCACCGGACTATATGTGTATACACCGCAGCCGGCCCGCAACCGCACTATATGTGTATACACCGCAGCCGGCCCGCAACCGCACTATATGTGTACACACCGCAGCCGGCCCGCAACCGCACTATATGTGTATACACCGCAGCCGGCCCGCAACCGCACTATATGTGTACACACCGCAGCCGGCCCGCCACCGCACTATATGTGTATACACCGCAGCCGGCCCGCAACCGCACTATATGTGTATACACCGCAGCCGGCCCGCAACCGCACTATATGTGTACACACCGCAGCCGGCCCGCAACCGCACTATATGTGTATACACCGCAGCCGGCCCGCAACCGCACTATATGTGTATAAACACATATAGTGCGGTTGCGGGCCGGCTGCGGGTCGCGTGACGTTGTATTCCTTGTATTAAAGGTACTCCTATACCAACAGGTATAGTTTCAATCTGAAACTATGTATTAAGCATGTTTAGAATCCACGTTCTCGTATCGAACTTTTACTATACCTACTGACATTTCAATGAGATGATGGCAGATAGTTCCATTTCTATGTGAGCGGTACCTACCGTGCTTCGGAAGACAAGTGAAAATGTCGGTCCCGGTTTTTAGAGGCCTTAAGGCGTAGGCGGTCTAAAAACTCCGACAATGGGATTGGTCACTAACCCACTCGAATTTTTTTTTTTTAAATCGAATTTATAATTAGACAAAGTTCTAAAGTTCTCACTATTTCAGGCGCAATTTATGTACGTAGTACTTTACGATTCTTTCCTTTGTCTTTCAACATACAAACATGTCTTTAAAACGGACCCGATCTCGTAACCTTTGAACATTATACGGGAATAATTTCTAAACAAAATGCCTGTTTATAGAATAAAATAAATAATGTATCGAGGTGCGCGGCGAGTCGATGCCATATTTCGTAAATATCCGGTGTTGGATATTTATGAAAGTTTCATGTACATGTTCGATAGAACTGTATTTGTTTTAACTATTTTATTACTATGACTAGCCGTGCCATGCGGTTCCGACTAAAAATATGTAGTTAATTAATCCATAGTAAAACTCACTACGAAACAAAAAGATCACATGAAAGCTGTATTTTTAATGGTGAAAAAGGTTATCGAACATTTTTTTTACATTTGGGCCTCGACCCTTGACATAAAAGAAGGGAGATATGTTTTACTCGTGGCATCACATCCCAGCCCCTTATCATGTGAATCGAGATCGACGTTGCTTTAAGTAACTAATGTTCATGATATTATTATATTTTCCTTAACCTATATCGACCCACTGCTGGCCAAAGGTCTCCTCCAAACGATTCAACCCTCCCTGTTCTTGGCAGTGTCCAACACTGGCCCTCGAAGGAGACAAGGTAGTCCCTGCAGTATTTCCGTTGATATTATTACCAAAAAAATATAACTCCCAAATTAATATCCAAATGTTCCCCAATATCGACTATATTGAGGAACACAGACAGACAAAAATAAAACCTTCAAATGTTGTTAAAATCACATTAACATTCCCAAGTTCATAAAAACGAATACTTATTAAATTAAAAATTCGATCTATTTTTTTATTTTATATGAGAAATAAAAGTTATATGATTGTGTGTCAGTTTTTTATTGGTGTGTGTATGACTATACGTGGGTGTCATACATACATGAATAGGTATCTATGTACGTAAAGTTATGATATAATTCGTGGGTGTGTGCGTTTGTGTTCTTATAAGATCGTTAATATTTCGGTATTTCCAACTTTTAATAAAGTATAAATTATTTAAAATGTCAGCACAGTGGTCTGGCAAAAATAAAATAAAAATATTTTGATATATTCCGCCCTTCACTTAAATAATGCGATACCCAATATTTTAATGTCGAAAATTAAAATTTTAATGACTCTATTTTGAATTTTAGAGGTCTAAAATAATAAACATACATTTTTTTAATTTTTATTGGCCTAACAGTTAAATTAAAAATATATTTTAAAATAATACAAATTTTAAAGCCTGTCTTTTAAACACATATCATATTTCATAAAGCACTTATGGAAAAGTAAACTATTAACTGCCTACATAATAATTATTTCACAATAAAAACAAAGAATGATGTCAGTGATTGGTGCAATAAATATTGAACTTGTAATAACAGCAGGATAGAGTTGTAACAGCAATAAAAACGTATATAATATATTTTTAATAATGTGTATTGTGAGCAGGTGCAATAACCAAGTTGCTTAGCTTACCAACCGGATATGAATACTTATTCCACTTTTTATATCCAAAAGAATCTCTTCGAAATAATAACAATAAAAAGTACCCCCCTTAATTATGTTTTTGTTACTTTTAAAAACCATTAATTTGTATTCATCGTCTCGCCTTAAGACGACGTGAGTTCAGCGCTTAGCTACTACGGAGGGGGTGGGTGCGGGGCCTGCGGTCCGACCGCGGGCGATCTCCCGCTCGCGCGTAGTTTGCGCGCTAAGTTTGAATATGTCACTCATTGAGATGCCACAGTGTAGTGACTACAGTAAAAAAAGCCTATCAAGCAAAACTAATCGTAGATATTACGAAGGTTAGTATTATATTGTAGGTAGCCTTGGGAAAAATAACTAAAAAGAGATAAAAGGTTTAAAAAAAATATCGGTCTTATCACTGGGTGAAATCATTTTTATTGTCTAATATTACGAGCAGAAATATTTTTAAGTGTTTAAATTTCCAGGTTGGTTCGACCTAAAAATATATTTCAATAAGTTAGTATAAAATAATCGTAAAAATACCAAAATAAAATGTGCATGCCACCGAGTTCATAAGCCACGTCTTAGGAGACAAGTCTTGTCCTATACTCGGAATTTTAATTCGATTCCAGATTTGACATTAGCTACTGTCATTTTGTGAAATAATGATACCACATATAATAGTGTAGTGATGTGATGAAGAGGAAAAACTGAGTAGGCTAGATATGTTAATTGACAATATCACAGACACATTTATAATAAATGTTACAGAAAGTGACAGCGATAGCGATGACGGCGACAATTTATAAAATAAATTATTACCATTATACATCTATCTGTTTTATTTGTCATGTTCCTTCATGATCACATTTTTTTATTTATTTCACACACAATTATAAAAGAAAAGTCTAAGATCGTTAATTAATCGTCAAATCTAAATTATCGGTTCAGAAATATTTAATTTCCTGATATACTTAGTTTACGAGAGTAAAATTATAAGCGAGAAGAATCGATCCAGAAATATTCCATTTCCATATCGAATAATTTCGCAACGTCACTATTTAGTACTTGTCATAATGTTGCAACACTGAAATTGTCAAATCTGGAATCGAATTAAAATTCCGAGTACTTATAGGTATCCCCACTACCAACATTGCTGCTGTATAGTTGTTCTGCTGATATTCTTATACTGTGACACAACATATTTTTTTGTTTTTTTTTCAAAGCAATAATCTACTAAATCTATAATAGTCCGGTCAATTTATACATTCGATGTTACATAAAGTTCCAACAAGCTGTAAATCAGGAAAATTGTTCAAAACATAATTATAAACAATGTCTAAAAGCTCCCTATCATTCCCGTGTATGGATTTTATTTTATTCAAGGTCAAGGGTAAAAAAAAGAGTTTATCGCGATTTTCAGCAAAACGGTAAGTTTTATCATAAAAGTACCTGAATAAATAAAAAAGCTTATAAAATTCTCTATAACTTTAATTCTATCCACTTATTACATATTCCCAACCGTTATTGAACTACACGCTCTAGAAATGTAAAATTAAGGACCTCGGGCTGGTAACTATGGAGCCTGCCCCAATGCTCAACAGTGACATGACCTACCGAGGTCCTTAATTTTTACATTTCTGGAGCTTGTAGTTCAATAACGGTTGGGAATATGGAAAAAGTGGATAGAATTAAAGTTATAGAGAATTTTATAAGCTTTTTTATTTTCTCAGGTACTTTAAGAGAAAACTTACCGTTTTGCTGAAAATCGCGAAAAACTATTTTTTTTACCTTTGGACCTTGAATAAAAAAAATTCCATACACGGAAATGATGGGGAACTTTTAGACATTGTTTATAATTATGTTTTGAACAATTTTCCTGATTTTCAGCTTGTTGGGACTTTATGTAACATCACTCTAAATTTTTGGTTTAAATTGACCGGATTATAATTCAGACAGTTCTTATTTATATTAAAACCTAATTTTCACGCAACCGTCATAGTTCAAATTTATTACTGCGAAAAAAGTTTTAAATTTTGCATCTCCGCGCTCCAGCAAATATTTGGCATAGGTCCGTCCTCCACAAGCGCTTGAGCGCGACTGATCACGCCCCGCGTCACCCGCAACACGGCAAATTCTCTATTTTTTTTAGGTATTTTGAAATTGTGTTTAAGAATGAAATGAAAGGTTACAAAAAAATACCTAATGCCCTAGCTCATGCTACGACCTATATTATAGTTGTTTTTCTTTGGGAAAAATCTGTATATTTTAGCCATAAAATTATTTTTAAATTAATAAAAGAGGCAACTTTGTGATTTTTTTCTATCGAGGGAAATTAATCTAATCGTGTACTGAAATACCTTTGCCACTAGAATATATCCTCAACTTTAATATAATAGTTTTTTAGAATCAAAATTGTGACAATTTATATGAAAATAGTTGGATGGAAAAACCGCGTTTTGCGAGTTGCTGAACTCACGTCACCTTAATATAATTACTGAACTTGTTCCAAATTATGATTTTATGTTGATTTTTATTATTATTTTTGTTACTGTTATTTTTATTATTAATAATTACTGGTTGTAGTAGTCGGTTCTTTTTTCAAATTTTAATTAAACTTAGTTTTGTTTTTGGAATAGATATTACATATCTAGATATTTTTAGATTAATTATCTTTGTGTTCGTTTTGTTTTAATTTCCGGAGATTTTTATAAATTATTCAAGGCGTCTATATTGTTACATCTGTCTGTCTGTAGTTCCCAACAAGTGAACGTATTATAGTTGAGTATATTTTAAGTATCATATTGTCAGATAATTAACGCCATGTTTCTCACAGAAATATTATCTGTATAATTTCGAACCCAGGTTTGGAGAAAACTTTTGTTAATCCTTTTCCTTAACTCAAAATAACGAATAACAATAGATCTCTCATAAATAAAGCAATCAAATATTTCCTATTAGATATTAATATTTCAAAGTTGATTGATCCCTGTACACGAGGCATTATAAATTAACGTAACCTTCCCGAACCGGTTTAATTTTATTTATATTTTCAAAAGCGATTTACAAAAATATTACGATATCCTTTCAACGGTTCGTTGATATATAATTTAACGATATTTTTAATAACGTGTATTAAAATCTTTATTTTAATGTGTTTTGCGATATTTTTATTATTTTTAATTAAAAACAACTATAAAATGTTTAATAATCCGCTAAGTATGATTATACTGCAGGGCAAAGTCCTAATTAATTCCAGATAGTACAAAAACTCCTTTAGATTCAAATAAATTGCTTCTTAGAATATATAATTAGATAGTTTCTTCGTCGAATAGGTACTTAACATTAGTACCATTTGAGTACCATCTTTGCATAATAATCAAAGATCCCTAGTATGTGGTGTGTCTGTCTGTATGCTCACGAAAACTCTAAACCAATGAAAGGCTGTAAATGTGGTGGGTGGATGTTTTCTACAACTTCTTTTTTTAAGGGAATTTTGTCAGAAGAATCATGTTTACCGAAGCAAAGCAAGGGTGGATCGCTAGTTTTAAAAAAATAGGAGGAATTTGAGTCAATATTAACCATTTAAAAAATCATTCCGCCCTTTTAGTAGCAATAAACTCGGATAAGAAAAAATCAAGTAAAACTTTACTAAGTATATACCTCATTTCCATTAACTCGTATTGGCAACAGAGACCTCTCATACATATTACAAAAAGAAAACTGTACACATCACAAAGAAATAGACTGTAGTTTAGTTACATTTGACATGAACCTTCACTATGATAATTTTAGTGCTCATGGCGTAGTTTGACTAGCGATGTTAGCTCATTGCATTTGGTAAGCAACGTGACGCTCAGGATACTTGGATGGGTGGCCGATAGGGACATTTCTATCTCCAGTTGTTGCAATCGTAAGACCATGTCTGAGACCTTGAGGCGGTCTAAAGACACCAAAATGAGGGCTGGAACGTACTTTTTACTTATTACTAAGCACAGGCGTGCGAGAAAATATTTACTTTATATTACTTTTCAACTCGTGTTACGTCATACTTGGTGCTGAAGTGGGGGAGTTTTTGCAAGGAGGGTGACTTGCAGAAATATGGTTTTATATTAGAAGAGGCTCGTAAAATCTATACTGTGGTGTGGGTTGGATGATATCGGTGTCCGTGTACTTATGTTTTAAGTTATATGGTTTGCGACGTTGCGTGATGTGACGGTGATAGATCTCTTGGTGAAATAACACTCAGAGATAAAGAAGCAAAGAACTGCTATACTAACTGTCTTTAAAGTGGTACTCTCACTGCGACACTCAGATTAACTAAGATGGCAAAAGTAGCCAATACTAAGCCTTTGCAGACATCAATTTTAATCAGCAATTTACAAATTGATTGTAATTTTTCGTATATTAAATGGACGAAATCACTCATTAATCTCTCCTAAAGAATCATTAGAACTCGGAGTGCGGCAGTTCGACGCCCATTTGGAAGCCCAGTGCAGCGCCCCGCGGTTTCACTCGCGTTGTACCCGTTCCCGCGGGAATTTCGCGATAAAAAGTAGCCTATGTCTCTGGACTAACTGTGTACCAAATTTCATTCAAATCGGTTCAGTAGTTTTGGCGTGAAAGCGTAACAGACAGACAGACAGAGTTACTTTCGCATTTATAATATGTATTTTACTTTCATAGAAAACCGTCTATAAAGCATTATTTTACGAGAACCACCTTTTTATTTAAATTGGTTCACAGACGGAGGAAATATGAGGTACAAAATAATAAAAAATACGTAAATTACGTAGACACATTTAATTACTACCACATTTTCAAAGTAACGCTTCTTTACACGACCAATTATGTTACAAATAATTAACATCATACAATTTGTTAAAAAAGTAAAACATTTTTTTGTTCATAATAAAATACGTAAGATGGGTGTAATCATTATTGTGTGTGAATAAAGTAACGGAACAATCACCTTTTTGTATGAGAGAATGTTATTCATTCATTTCGTATGCGGCTGTTTGTAATATTGACTACGTTGGCGGAACACCAGTGTTGTACTAGCTAATGGTTGATTAATCGTCTTGGTTCTTGTAGGAATTTTGGTAATAAAAGTAACTAAAACCTTCCTCTTGCTTCAAATCCATTCAGTTTTTTATTCAGCGCGAACTTATACCTAGATAGAATTACAGACAGACAAACTTAGATTTTGTTTAATTGTTTATAATGTTTTTTTAATTGAGATCAAATTGAGAATCAATTTACACACGATTTATCTGATTCTGATCTATATCTATACTTCACTACATAGTCACTACATAGTATAAAGTCGTCTCTTTTTCGTGTCTGTCACACTGTTTGTCTGTCTGTATGCTTAAATCTTTAAAATTACGCAACGGATTTTGATGCGGTTTTTTGTAATAGGTAGAGTGATTCAAGAGGAAGGTTTTTATGTAAAAAAATTCCCGAGATTCCCACGGGAACGGGCACAACGCGGATAAAACCGCGGGGCGCTGCTAGTATACAATAAAGCTGACGAGTTTGTTTGTTTCAAAGCGCTAATCTCAGAAACTACCAATCCGTTTGTCATGGATAGCCACATTCAACGGGAAGGCTATTTTTAATTCCAAAATTCCTATGGGAACGGCAACAGTTCGGGTAAAACCGCGGGGCGCTGCTAGTTTAAGATATAATGCATTATGAAATTAATGATTTTGATAATATCATTGTGTTGTTTGACAATCCCAATGCGCTTTGAGGTGAATCGGTCTCTGCACAGCTTCATTCAATGGCGACTCCGAGGTCTTATGAAATAAAACGTCTTAAAAAGTTTAAAAATTCAACATTGCTGACTGTAGTAAGTTTTCTTACGCATACTCGTACATAACAGTATGTATTTAAGGCGAGGATATGTGGCGCTCGGGCAGATCTGAGGTGGTGAGGTGCGGGGCAATCAGCGGGGCGCTGCCCGCGCGCCCCGCTACAAAACATCGCACAAAGCGCGCTGAATAAATTAAAATTACCGTTGAAACTTTTTTATTATACCCTTCGATCAACAATGCACAACTAGATGTCGGGTCGGCGCAAAAAATACGTCTCGGTGAATAACGCCTCATTTGAAAAGTGAGGCGTTATTCTCACTTAGGGGCCGTCCATAAATCACGTGATGTTTTTTTTGCCATTTTTTGACCCCCCCTCCCCCTTGGTGATACATCGTGAGGTTTCAGTCAACCCCCCCCCCCCCCCCCCCCCCAGCCTATATCACGTGTATTTTTTCATATCTACAAAACTTTGCAACCACATGAATAAAACACAGGTTTAATGGATATAGATTATTTAATAAAGAAAATGAAATGCAGTATCAATGAAAAAATAACTAAATAAAAAAAGTGTATTGAACAAATTATTACGCCGCTTTTGGTTTTGTATTCCGAAAAAAAATACACGTGATATTTGCTACAACCCCCCCTCCCCCGTGGTGATGTTTGGTGATTTTTTAAAGACCCCCCCCCCCCCTTTTGAACCTCACGTGATTTATGGACGCCCCCTTATGTTATTACTTATGTTAGACTAAATTATGATTCAAGTTTGCATTCATTCTCAACAAGCTGGATTTTTGTGCAGACCTTGAATACGTCATTACAAATGATATGTCAAAAGTCCCTATCGATCCCGCTTGTGCGTTGTTTTTAATTCGAGGTCAAAGGTCACAAATTTGCGTTTTTTGTGTATATCTCTGAAACAATGAGAGCTACCGAAAAATGGTACAAACAAAGTTTGTAGATCGTAAAATTGTCTACAAAAAAGATCCCAACACTTTTTCTTCTACGGTGCACAGTTCTCGAATTATGGCTATTTTAAACATATAAAATACGAATATGCACTCATACGTGGCCAGTTTAGATATTTGAGTTTTGTGATAAATACAAGAAACAATAAGAGAGTGCAGTTATCTTGTCTCCCTCCAACATCTGCTTCTGCTTATCAACACTTATTTCGTGTGTTCTACCAAGTGCAAGTGTGGCTGAAGATTGGGGCTGGAAACTGATGAATAATAGTTTGGAGCCAATACAGACTTTACTGTCACCTGCTCCAAAAAATTACTCAATAAAATTTTTTGTAATTGCAAAAAAGTAGTTAATTTTAATTATATTTAAATTTTTACAAAAATCATCATAAAAATAGTGTCCCATTACATTACTGGGGAAACCACGTTAAAAAAAGCGCCGTGTACACTACTTCAGAGGTGGGGCGGAAATATGTGCATATTATATAGTCGAAAATACGACTTTCCTGCGGTCTAAAGTCACGATATCTCGAAAGCGATGCTTTGTAGAAGAAAAGTGTTGAGATCTTTTTTGTAGACAATTTTACGATCTACAAACTTTGTTTGAACCATTTTTCGGTAGCTCTCATTGTTTCAGAGATATACGCAAAAAACACAAATTTGTGACCTTTGACCTCGAATTAAAAACAACGCACAAGCGGGATCGATAGGGACTTTTGACATATCATTTGTAATGACGTATTCAAGGTCTGCACAAAAATCCAGCTTGTTGGGAATTAATGCAAACTGGAATGTCTATTTTAACTGGAGTATTTCCTAGTAGTATGTGTAGTATGTAGGTACATTCAATTAGGCAATATGAAGTGTAGGTATTTTGATGACTTACTCGTTTTGTGCATGAGTTGGTTGCACGGGAACAAGTTCAGTTAGTGTTATTGGTATATTATCTGACTGTTTATTCTGACACCTAAAAAAATTAACAAGGCTATAAGTTACTAATTTACTCTTTGAAACTTTACTCTTTGACCAGCTTTGACTATTTATTTTACTTTGAGCTTTGACTATATTTATTAATTTTACATACTTACCTAAACATACCAGCATGTCTTTTTACCTTCCTTTTCCGCTTCCTTGTGCAACAGTTTCTGATTTTATTGATACTTTATTTTACCATGATGTAAACAATAGTCGATTTTATAGATGTGAACTCACGAAGCAGAGCGTCCGGTTCACAACCGTACACTACGAGCTACGCTCGTCGACTGAAGCTAGTAAACAATCTGATGCGATGCCTGCGTTCCATAAAATAAGGTTGAGATTTGTGAAGCAAGACTCAAGTGCGTGAAACATGGCGGGCGAATATTTCGTTTTATTTGAATTCTTTTGCGTTTTTATAGAAATTGGCGGGTCTAATGAAAAATGTAACTGATTTAGAATCTAAGTGAGTATTAGGAACTTGATATTCCAAAAAACAAAAACGATGAATATCGCTTCAAATAACGAGATCTAGGACGAGAAAAAAAATATTTGGTGCTACTTTGTGCATCTTATATCTACATTATTATAATGAATTTTAAAATTCTACTCGATTTAGTATTTTATTGAGGATATATTCTTTTAATTGGTATTTTTATTTTTTTGATAGAATCTATAGAAGTGTTAATATTTGATCGTCAAAGTAGCGACTATGCGCGTTATTTTCACATATCCTCGCCTTAAGTTGAGATGTAAATCGTAGCTAGTAAGTATAGGTCACATGAATACCTAATATAAAACACGAAAGTTTCCTCTTTTGATTTATTAGCTGCGCCCGGAGTTGTACCCGTTCCCACGGGAATTTCGGTATAAAATGTATCCCATGTGTTATTCTGATGTATAACCTATATTACTGTAAATTTTCATCCAAATCCGTCCAATAGTTTTTTCGTGAAAGATTAACAAACATACATAATCCTCACAAACTTTCGCATTTATAATATTAGTAGTATTTAATAAACTACGCGTGTGTGAGTGCCCTTAATTAATGTAGGTGGACTAAAAAGCAGTTAGGCGTGTTTACCGCCCTTTCACTATGTTCTAAGTTTAAATTCATACCAATTTATTTCTCTTCTATACATACTGGTATTTTATCGCTTATTTTATTAGTTAATAGCAGCGCCCCGCGGTTTCACTCGCTTTGTGCCCGTTCCCGTGGGAATTTCGGGACTTTTTATACATATACCCCTTCCTCTTGAATCACTTTATCTATTTAAAAAAACCGCGTCAAAATCTGTTGCGTTGTTTTAAAGATCTAAGCATACATAGGGACAGACAGACAGCGGAAAGCGAATTTGTTTTATATGTACTACTAGCAGCGCCCCGCGGTTTCACTCGCTTTGTGCCCGTTCCCGTGGGAATTTCGGGACTTTTTATACATATAAACCTTCCTCTTGAATCACTTTATCTATTTAAAAAAACTGCGTCAAAATCCGTTGCGTTTTAAAGATCTAAGCATACATAGGGACAGACAGACAGCGGAAAGCGAATTTGTTTTATATGTGTTACGGCTAATACCCGAAGTGCGGCTACACCTAGTTTTAGCCGGTTAGAACTAGGTGCATATATATGTCATTTTAATGAAGAGAGAGTTTAAACATGAAAAAAAAATAACCCTAACCTACCGAATAGTAAGTAATTCGGTAGGTTAGGGTTATTTTTTTTTCATGTTTAAACTCTCTTTTTTCATTAAAATGACATACGGCTAATACCCGAAGTGCGGCTACACCTAGTTTTAGCAGGTTAGAACTAGGTGTAGCCGCACTTCGGGTATTAGCCGTAACATATGTACTATGTAGTGACTAGTATTCATATCTGTATCTATACTAATATAATGAAGCTGAAGAAGAGTTTGATTTGTAGTTTGTTTGAGTCAAAAACTACCATTCCGATTTGAATAATTCTTTTTGTAATGGATAGCCACATTCAACGAAGAGTACCAAGTAGGGGCTGACCTACGTTGCTTAACAATTGCAATGGACTACTGGTCAAACTACGCCACGAGCGCTATAATATTATTAATTTCATCCCCAAATTCCTTGGGGAACGGGCACAACGCGGGTAAAACTGCGGGCGCTGCCAGTTCATTACATAAACATATGTACATATTTTAAAAGCCCAGAACATGTGTTTGTATCCCGAATACCCAAAGGGAACAAATAAAACAGGGCAGCTAACATATATGTGTGAAAGTGTATGTTTGTATGTCTGTCACCTCTTCACGAGCAAACCGGTCCGCATGGAATTAGTGCGACATCCAAGGACAATAGACTATACATGTCTGTACCTTTAAATACTGAATTAGGTCGTGGTTTGACTTCAAGGACAGACTTTTTTACAAGGGTATTTGATGTGACGTCTTTTTATTCGTCTCAGGAAAGTTTGTATGCATCTTTACTTCATGTAAAGATGAAGAGTTTGTATGATTGACTTCCAGAAATCCAGAAATTCCCACGGTATCGATACGATAGTTATGAACACGGGAAACAGTTAAATTATCATTTCAATACTAACCAAAGAAAAAAGATTTATATAGGCAAAGAAAAAAGATTTATATATTTATAAAAATATGCGGTAAAATAAAGATTTATTAATGAAAGTCTAAAATAATTCGTCTATATTTTTTGTTATTTTTATTTCTTTTATTTTATACATTAAATTAATTATATTGGTTTAATACCTCCGACGCCAGTGTTGGCCACAAACCTATCCGAACTTACTTTCAATACTTGCCAAGCAACAAGCTTCTTACCACTACAGGAACAATACCTCCTCGAGGACCTAAACAAACTGAATATTAATATCATATCTCTTTCTCTCTCGCTCGCGTACAGCTGTATAGGCGTGTCTCACACGTGTTTTGTAAAGCCCTTCTTTTATTGATGTACCTGCGATGACCGTTGACTCATTAGCATAGTTCAGTGTTTATATTACAGCTTTTAGGGTATCATAAAGACGTTAAAATACGTTTTACAGGCAAAGAATTTGGTAGGAATACGTTTAGTATTCTTTAAATAATATAATGAGTTAACCCATCAAGTCAACATAGCTTAGATAAATGTCAAACAACGTGCAGTTAAACTTTAAATTGAATTTCGAAAAAGTTAACCTTACTAATGCTTACCACTTAAAGGCAATTTCACTACTAGCGCTATTTTTAACAGGAACAACAAAACAGGAACACCAAAAGTCAACCCCTCTTATTCATAACCGCTCCATAACCAAAGCACTGTTTTGTCTCTTATGCTCTACGGAAAATAGCGTATGTCGGAAAGGGACAAACTAAGCTTTGAATAAGGCCCTTCATGGTATTCCATTCGTTGAAACGTACCGTAATTGTTCCAGGACTAAGAAGCAACAGCAGCGAGATGAAGAGCGACGAGAAGCCGTCCAGCATCAAGGTGGTGCAGCTGGCGGTGCTGCAGAAGCAGACCAACAACGACCACGAGGACTCTGACGGTGAGAATGTCTCTGACGCGTTGGAACACATTGGGTTTTACTACCTCTGCAGTTTGGGCTCGAGAAGCTAAGGCTGTTATCACACGGCACCGCTTACCGCCGTGAAGATTTTGTAAGCGATGCGCGGCATAGTCAGGTGGTGTACGTGTGTTTGGTATCAGCATTAGAGGCTAATGCGACGCGAGACCCACACCATGCATCGCTTGCGGTGGCGGTGCGCGGTCCCGTGTGGCAACCGCCTAACGCAGAGTGAGTTTGGCTTCACGAGCTGTAAACTTTTTGTAGGCCTCACCTTGTCTAGTGAGGGTTTTCGTACGGAAGAGCGAAGTACGCTGCGTAAGGACTTCTCTATTTCGTGGGGTTATCTTTATTTTTTCTGCCGCGCCAGTTGGCGCTTCATAGGGGTCAGGTAATTACCAAGTCTGATAGTACCGAACTTATTATTGTTTATTGTTATTACGTTCGGAAGTGTTATTGATTCGTTTTGATAGTGTTCCAAGTAATAGATTTAATTGAATTCCTAAACTTTTACTCTGATATATTAGTATATACTCTTAAGTATCTCATCAGATTTCAGTAAAGATAATCTCTGCTCCTTAGGGACTAGATAATTCATTTCCCAATCCTCTACTTACATTAATACCGATTATTTTCTATACTCGCAGGTGAAAAAGGCAAGATCGATGATGATGAGGAGACGGATTCGAGCGGGTCAATGTCAGACTCGGCCGCCGCCGACCCCGCCGACGGCCGGCCGCACGTCTGCGAAGTGTGCGACCTTAGGTACGACACATTCCTTGTACTATGTCGGAGGTCTTAAGGTGGTCTAAAAACTCCGACACCAAGTTTGGCCACTAACTTATAGTATAGTACATTTTTTCTTGATTATCCGAAAATGTGGACCAATGTCGTCAATTTTCCAGCCGAAGATTATTGCTCCTAAAGAGGAAAAAAGTTGTGATTTTATTTCATTCTTACCCTACTTCCAAACCTTTTTCCTCTTCAGGAGTAGTCGTCTTCGACTGGAAAATTGACGACATTGGTCCACATTTTCGGACAATCAAAGAAAAATTTAATATACTCGAAATAACTTACTTTTTGGGAGAACACAAGCCACTCATTCATACATTCAATATCATATGATGGTTGGCTTAAAAAATCCTTCAAACAATTTTGTCTGTACCGCGTTATTGATACGGCTATACCTATAGGTTCCAGCGCTCGTCGCACCTGAACCGGCACCGGCTGACGCACACGGGCGAGCGGCCCTTCACGTGCGGCGGCTGCGGCCGCTCGTTCGCGCGCTCCGACAAGCTGCGCGTGCACACCAAGATCTGCGAACGGGTGCGTACCAACACCACCACGGTATGTAGACTGCACCGAACCTTTCCTTTAGTTACTTTATCCAGGTAGGTAGGTCACTCGCTCCTTTGTGGCGTTTACGTTTGTTATGTGGGGTTGACGCTAAATATTGTTTTATTTATTGGTTGGTTTTGTACACTAGGCAGACTGGTCGTTTTGGCTTTGTAGAGAGCGACGAATCTATGTTTTAGTTTTGTTGGGAGACGTTTTTATTTTTTAGAAAGAAAAATCTTAATTTTTTTAGTAGATAAACTGTTTAGTATATATTAGACTTGACTCTGAACCCTTATTATGTATTAGTTTTTGTTTTGATAAGCATGCATTATCCTCCCATACCGTGTACGTCAGGACTAACCGGTGAGTGTTCCCGCAGGAGGACCCGACGGTGGAGATGTGCGGGTCGCCGCGGGCGCGCGAGGCGCGGCTGGAGGTGATGTCGGGCACGGTGCGCTCGTCGCACCGCGAGTCGGGCCACCTGGTGTTCACGCCGGGCGGCGACGTGACGCTGCCTCCGCGCGGCGCCGCGCCGCCCGACGACGCGGCCGACGCGCCCGGCGCGCCCGGCCCGCCGCGCCGCGGCCGCGGCCGCCCGCGCAAGACGCCGCTCCCGCTCACGCCCAAGATCAAGAAGAGGCGCGGCCGACCGCCCAAGACCTCGCTCGGTAATTCTTTTATACTTGGCCTGCCAATGAGTGGCTTCGAATCGAAAAGAGTGGCTGAAATGGGGGGCCTTTGCCCAACGATGGGATGATACAGGCTCACAGTAACAGTAACTTTGTATAGTCTGTGCTGCAGACGCTATTAATTCTCTTAACTTTTCTCACTGTTAACTATTACCACAGTCCTATAAAATAAGGTATATGTATCCCCTTCAAACATGGAAGATACGATACCCAGTTCATTCTCCTTTCATTGGCACTTCTTTATTTACATTTCTCCTAAAAATATATATAGATATATAGCTCCTGTTGACAAAACGCTATATCCTTATGGGTGGCACAGTGACGAGCTGGAATGACATATATCTCTATTTCCCTCTCTGTCTTACACCCTACATTAACTTGTATTTATCTCCATCAGACATGGAAGGCTGCGTGCTGACGGGCGGCACAGTGATGGGCCCGAGCCCGCAGTCGGTGCCGTCGCTGACGCCGGCGGGCCAGCAGCTGCTGCTCAAGAGGAAGCGCGGACGACCGCCAAAGAACTACTTCCTGCCTAGACAAGGTACGTGGGTAGACAAATATATATAGAAAAATACATATATAAAATAACATAGAAACCACGCATAGTAGCACATTCAGAGACGTTCATTAATTCGACACTTGATTATTTGATGGAATTTTTCATACATTACATGTCAAAATCTGTCATTAAATCTCTACTAAAGAAGCATTTGATGTCTCTAAGTACATGCGTTAGTTCTATTAGATAAGATACACGAACCAATGAAAATATATCTAAAGTACGGTCGCGATGTAGGAAGCACAAAGTAAATTTGACCAATGACCTTTTACTTCCGTCCATCACTAATGTACATTTATATTGGCGTTTCACCATTGTGCGAGTGAGACAGTAATATTATCGAGTACTAGTGAGAAACAGAGACAAATAGTAAAAGGTCATTGCCAACGCTTCCTGCTTAGCGACCGTACTTTAGTTTGGGTAGTATGTAGATAGGTGAAAAGCGTATTGTGTTACCTTCATAATCTAGAAGGGTTGCATACTGTACTGTACTTTACATATCCTTCGAGTCTTACTGTATATTATTATAGGTTACCTGTAAAGTGCTGCGCCCTAAAAAACCACCTATAATTTAGTCAGTTACACATACAAACACACCAGTTAAGTAGTAAGAAAAAATAATGAGATTGAGAATTGATAATGTATTGAGATTCAATTAAACTATTTTAATTATGTATAATTCTTGCATCAATCATTACGAACTGATCATAAGTATAATTAATTACTTATGTATGAGACATTTAATTAAAAACATATTTTTTAGTTCACAAGTGTTCGATATAAAACATAATAAGTTCAGTATAATAAATAACATTCCGACCATTTCTATACTTCACTATAAAATGTATAATATTAAAACAATAATATTTATAGTTATGATGAAATACAAAGAATTTCCAATACATTTTAATATAGAATTGTATGAATCACTTAATGCTATTTAGCTTACATTTTTGTTACTCATTCAATTTTATTATAATTTACAATAATTTATCATTGACTCATGAGATTTTAATGTTGCAATTTTTTACACGTGTATGTTTGGTCGATGTGTGTGTGTGTGAGTGCTTTATCTACACATGTGTGAGTTTATTGTTAATGTAGGTGTGTGTTATGTATGTGTGTTTTTCACACGCGTGTGTAATGAGTTTGTGTGTGATTTTATTCATATAGGAGTGTTATTTTGTGTGCTATTTTTATTTTTTGCTTTTTCTTTCAGCTTTTTATTGGTACCATTGCTTATGCACATATATGTTTAATGCTTTTAGAGCTAGATTTGTTTTATTTCTTTAGTAGTGTTTTTTATATGTTTGAAAGCAGCACTGCTTTTTTATACAATATTATACCGAGATGCTTTTAACAGCATTAACAATTTAAAACTTATTTTCTATCATAAAGATACATATTATAAGTAATCATTTTTTATTCAATTTAAAGTACTTTTGAAACAAGTAACGACCGAAAAGTTAATGTATGCTCATAAACAATGGTACCGTATCGTTCTATTATCTCTTGGAGTTATATTTTTGAAACCACAAAACATACTCAAAATTCACATAAAACTTAAACTTGTATGCTTTATTTATAGAAATCTTTAATCTGCTCATAGTCAATATAAAGCACCAAAATTCAGATCAGTTTTTATTATATCATAGGTTTGCCCTACGGTTTCACTCGCTACTTTGGCGACCTAACCTACCAAAGATTTCCACAAATATTGACATAGTTAGTCAAATAGAATAAACTATTCTCGAGTTACGACGAGACATCGGCTTAACTATTGTCGAGATATTAGTTAAGACTGATATTGGTTTTTATATACATATATAGAAAGTCCCAAAAAAAAATATTAAGGAGAAAGTCTGAGACTTTCCAACTTGAATTTCCGATTGAGACAATTTTTGAGACACGTTATTAAGACATTGGAGACATATTCATATTCGACAAGCCCGTTGGCACAGTGGCAGTGAGAGCGCTTACTGTGTCGGGGGTTGCGGGTTCGATTCCCGCCCGGAGTCAGCCATATGTGCAGACATAGTTGTTGGCGACGACGTCTGGGTGTCAATTATATATTCTTATAAAATATTTGTGTATGTATATGTAGTAGTACCAGTTAATTAGATTCCATAACACAAGCTTAGAGCTTACTTTGGGTCTAATTAACAGTGTGTGAATTTGTCCAGGTATATTTATTTATTTATTTATTTATATATTATTTAGACATTGAAGACATATTATTTAGACATTGAAGACATATTATTTAGACATAAGATAACTTTGTTATCAGTCCATCCATATATCAAAGACTGTGGTTTCATAAATCCTCGAGATAGAAGAACTAACAACATTTCTGTTTAGGTATGGATTTGGACATGCCAATACCGATCGAGTACGGCCTCCATGAGCTCTCCAAGATTTGTTAGTATTACTCGTACATATCATTTGGCATGATTCTTAACAATATTCATAGAGATAGCTTGTCTACTAACAAAATATAAGAGTACCAGCAGCGCCCCGCGGTTTTACCCGCGTTGTGCCCGTTCCTGTGGGAATTTTGTGATTTTTTATATGCATAAACCCTTCCTCTTGAATCGCTCTATCTATTAAAAAAACTGCATCAAATTCCGGTACGTAGTTTTAAAGATCTAATCATACATGGGGGCAAACAGACAGACAGTGGACAGCGACTTTGTTTTATACTATGTGGTGATGATGGTATTAGGTGCTTTACGCAGTCAACTAAAAAGTTGATGAAGACTTTTAATATTAAGAAACACTACAAAACTAATCTTTAGTCTTCAAGTGATTTGTAATATTAATTGGGTTAACCAATATTTGTAGTTGACTGTACATTCAAAATTTATATATTAACTCTTTGCCCCAAAAAACTGGTTTATTACGTAACTAAAGATTTTGAATGTATAATAATATAATTTATTTTTTGTTATATCTTTTTTATTTACAATTATGCGGTTTTTATTATGCGTTATGGTTGCGACACGACCGAAACGTTGAGGTATGCATTAAAATGTTTCTTGAAGACTCTTTATTAGTGTTTACAATGAGTCCATATCGTGATAGTTTAAATGATTAATCAATTTCCCTAATCATAAAAGAAGACAGTTATAACATAATCAAACTCATTCCCATTTCCAGACGGGCGCCCCAACGAGAACTACAACGCAAGCAACCTTCCATTCGGCGACTTTTCGTACCTGACCGAGATGATGTACAACCCGCTCGCTTACGCTTACTCGGCAGAAGGCGAGCGGTCCGAGGAAGCATTGGAACGGACTATCGACGTGTCAGATTCGAGCTCGAGCGAAGATGAGCGCGACGAGCACTCGCAGATAATGACTGTAGGCGACTGTCAGATCGTCAAGCTACCCGCATCGGCCGAAGAAAAGGACGACAAGTCCGAACACTCGCCGGAAAACACAACAGTCACATCATCGACTAACTCCGCAGTCACAATCACACCCATCACCACTGTAGGGGACTGTACGATAAGACCGCTAGAGAATGCATAATATGGAATCTACGTCTACCCCGTTATTGAGTTCGGAGCGAGCGCTGAGCGATATTGGAAGGACTAAGGTACGTCGGTTACGTATACACAAGTGCGTACGTGGGAAAAGTGCGTATATATTTACGTATACGTGTATGTGTATATTACACGTGTGTATGAATGTATGTACGCTAAAGTGCGTAGATATGCACGTATACGTATGAAACCTTAGTCTCTCACAGACTTGTGTGAACAAGTTGTTTTATTTAAGTGTTTCTTTGATTATCTCCTAGGTATCGCCTGCATTGATTACGATATCCGCCTGTACGCTGTTTTATTTAATTTTTATTTTAATACTCGAATGGAATGCGATCAATTAATTTTGAACAATTGTTTTGTGATGTTGTTTTGTGATTTTAGTTTTGATGACTACGGGCTATCGTGTCGGTTCGTCGTTGTTAGACCGCTAAAAGACCTTATTATAATGGCAGTTATAGAGGCATCTAATTTAATATAAATGAAATAAAATATGTAACTGTGCTATAGAACAGTGAATCTCTTTATTGCAGCTGCGATTATTTTAGAACTACTATTAACCGTAAAATATTGATACTGACATTTTTATTTTATTAGGTAATGGACAAATATTGATAAAAAAACTGTTATTCAAAACGTAAATGCGTTAGCTATATCATCCATACAACCCAAGAATCAATAAGTTTACTTGTAGTCAAGAATTACTTCTACAAAAACTAAATTTCACAAAACAACACCCAATATTAGCTCGTAGGAATTTCCAATATATAATTTTAATATTAAAAAAACAAATATGATAACTAAATATTGGTACTAAATCTAGTAATAATGCGCTTCTTAGTGATTAGTTTATTTTAATAATACAAAGTCTGTGAACGCGACTTGTATGCAACGCGTGCCTAAACTTGTGAAGAGGATTGTGAATGATCCAATGGGGTGGACATTTAGGCATTATTGTGGTAGCATTATTGAAATATTCACTAGTATTAAACTGATTATATAAATAAGTATATAAGTACATACGCCCCGCGTTGGAGTTCCCGTAGGAATTTGGGGATAAGAATGTATCCTATAATATTCTTCGTATTGTAAGCATTTTTCCTGTTCCGATTTCATGACAATCGGTCTAGTTGATCATCCGTAAACATAGGTATGTTTATGAGAACATATCTAGAAATTAACACTGCTACAGTCTAAATAGGTTAACGGTTGGTTCATAATAATTGAATACAGTTGAACCTTAACTATTTATGAGAAAGAAATGTAAAGTAGAAAAAATCTACGTGACGTAGGAATATATATTTTTTTCTAATAATATAACATCTACCAAAAACTTTGTCTATCCATACTCATATTAAATACATACTAAATCGATGTATGAAAATCTGTCTGTAGTAAATCTTGTGTAAAATAAGTCTCCTATTGGCTAAGAATTAAAATGACTCTCAAATGTAAGAACTGTGTAATAAACATATTTAAATATACACAAGAAACTTTCAAGACAAAAATGTATGTTATCCAACTTCCTCTTTTAATATAATAAGTCGTAGAATTACTTAAAGTTACAGAAGAATATGCAATATATGAGAAATTATGAAGATAATCAATGTCTATAATATCACAAGTAGTGTTATATGCACATAAAGTTATATAAACCTGATTTATTTAACAACGTAGGATAGTTGTAGGCCGCTGAGCCAAAAGTGATTCAAACGTTTACGCGAAATATTGAGGTGATAGCCCACTGGAACGTACCAAACCGTGTTGTAACACGGTCGATAATTAATAAAACCCCAGAAAGAGAAAAATGTCTAAATTATGCTAACATCTCATAAGGGGTTAAATATGAGGCAGCATCGCAATGAGCGTAATGGCATCTTGATTTACTAAGATACATTGTTACGCGTAACGTTATGGTACTGTGGGCTTCGACCTTTAATTTAGAATATATGTTAAGTCTTCCTCAAAATAATGCTACTACAATGATCATCTATTTTATTAAAAAACAATTTAATAATTGACTGTCGAAATGCATTTAATTGGCGGCGATGGAATTAATTTATAATATCGGTGATCTAATATAAGGCTATGTCTCACTTGCGGTGTACACTGAGTACACGTTGTATACGCCATCTGTATGTATACCTAATGAAATTATTTTAATGGAAACCTTTAATTTTAATGATACAGTATTTCAATGCAAGTGTGAAATGTTATGTACTAACGCCATAAGCTTTACATTATAATGGTGATACTCATAGACGAGAACAAACAATCATTGTGTCACAATTTTATGATATGGCAATGTTTTACATGAAAATCCATCGCGGATGAGATTTCAATAGTTTTAGCATCACAATATGACAAATAAAGCTAGGTGCACATTAGATGTTATCAGACTAACTAACTTAATAATTCTCAATGTATATTAAACGTAATATTAATAATATAACAATATTCCTTCAACATGTACACCTAGCTGAATCTTATGACTTATATATATTTTAGTAATTAGATTTATATATAAACAACATAATATATGATTATAGATTTACATATTTTCATGTAGAACATTGTAGTTTGAAATATATGTAATAGATGTGTAATATTTTGCGAATTATCTACATAGAGGCAGCGTTATTTACTACGTACAATATATAACAATGGATACATAATATTTAGATACGCATTTCAATGTAATGCACTGTGTAATCGCCTTTGTTTAGTAAGATAGTGTTTCGATTTAAAGTAATATCTCTAATTTGATCTGATTTTATGATTGTATTGATAACTTGAGTTCGTTGACCCGTATGTCATGTTTCAGAGTTACAAAACAATATCCCCAAATATTTACATTGCAATTTCTTATGATAGCATAATAAATAAATGGAAATTTATTTACTTGATGACAGTTGACGGTTTGTCAACGTTTATTATATTGTCAACTGAAGATTTGAAGCGCTCGAGATGTCGGCAAATTAATGTCACGTGAGTGCGCGCCTTTAACACACTGCCTTAATTAATAGATGCCTTACAACATCCATATAAAAAAACTGACATTTTGTAACTGTGAAACTATGTGTACTGCACTGTGCCTCGCGCTAAACGTATCGACCGATTGGAATGACCCACAGAAATGTATGTAGCAATTATGCTACATATAACTGACTACGCAATGTAAGGGTATCTTGAAATCTGATCAATATGTTTGGCAAGATATATATTATGTCGGCTACCGTTTGTAACTGATAATAAAGCTATATTGAGTTACAAGCGGGCGTCTTTTTCAACTTGTCGCCTCTATTAATTTATCTATACATATATGATTATTCAACTTGTATCTCTGTGTAGTGTAAGCACATGCTATATCGCCTTTTCCATAATCTTTGTCGGTAACTCTGTGAATATTAGAGAGTAGATCGTAGTGTCTTAGATTAAAAAAAAACTTAATATTCTAAATATTAAATATAATTCGACAACACCACATTATAAGTGATACGACTTACATTATTTAGCAGTCATATGGAGTGTGTTTACTTGCCTGTAAAAGCAATGTCTAATATCGTAGTAGTAACGTGTATCGCAATACCCGGAGGAGTATTCGGGCTGTTAGACAGCCAAGCGGCTAATATTCGACTTAGTTCCTTAAGTTGGTAATAAAGACTATTCGTTCGAAAGTATTATACCCTGCTATCCGTTGTCCTGTACAGTAGACTAGTTCCTAATGTAACGTTAACCCGGTAGTGTAGCTCGGTTTCGTTCAGTTAAGACTGCCCTGTAACCTTCTGTAACTTGTGTTTGTAGCCGTCAGAGGCCCCGGCCCGCCCGCACGGCAAGCTAATGAGATTTTAATTATAATAATCTGTATTTTTGTAGTGAACGTATATTGTAGTCTGTAATTTTAACGTTGTGTGACTTGTTAGTATTGTTTACCTTGTGGTTCTTTGATTTAAACGTAAAATGTTGCAGATGCAAACTAATTAATTAAAATTTACATACTATGAGCTTAGTTTGGGATTAATTAACAGTGTGAATTTGTTTACAATTTAAATATTTATTTAAATGAATTGAAAATATATCGGGTGTGTTTTAGAATGAACGAGGCAATTTTGTCTATATTTTAATATTGTGCCATCGTACCCATAAAATCCTGATATTAATACAATGTTATCAAAGAAAATAGAAACCACAAAGACTTTACAGTCATTCTTCCAAAATACATGTTTTGTCAAAGATTTCCGTGGATAATACTAACAAGGACACGCGCGTACATAATATTATAACGTATAATAACCCACAATGTATCCCATATTACAGAATAATATAATATTTTCGTATAAAACGTGACGGATATATAATTATTGTATTATTTCTTCCATATTATTAATGCTTCCGTGGCTTGACATCATTTTTAATGGTTATTATAAAAAGGTATTTTTTTGACTTCAACGTAATTCTGAAGATTTTTTTTTTGTATTACGCAACTAAAGTTACTTTTCCGAAACCATTACGAAAATATACCTTAAAATAAATGTCATTATGTAAATCACGATAAAAACTTATTTGGTAAAAGAATATCTTTTTATATTAATCAATAATTTTTATATGTACATATAAGTTAAAACGTACTCTGTAAACATGACGGTAAATTTACTTTTATTGTATTTACTTTAAATGGCATTTAGACCATCTTTTTTTTGTAGCGACGGTCGTTGCTGAACATTTTCTCTGTTTATCAATTGTTACTGTAACACAACATGTATACTGATAATTTTAATGTATTTTGCATTTATATTTTTGTTGTCTGTCTCTATGAATCATGTAATTTCATTTTAATTGTTATTTAAATCGAATTAAAGCTGTGTATTCACTATGCGGTCGAAATTATATACAATCGACGTATCAGTATAGTGGATATACATTTTTAAACAAAATTTTATTTGATATTGTGTATGTTATGTGACGTTTATTTGATACTATGCATGCTATGCTTTATGTTTATGTTCCTACAACATTAGTTGTATTGTACCTATTATAGTTCAGTGTTTAAGTTTCATTCGGACAGTTGTACGTACGCTCCGATCGTTAGGGTCGGTGCAGACCGGCGGACGGGACCACCAACAAGTAACTAATCCAAAATGCTAACCTATTTCTAATAGGTGCGTCTCTTTAATCCATGAGGTTACTAATTGAAGCCTCAGCATTCGTTCTTGGATATTAAATTGTTCGATTCCCGCCCGCTGGTGTACACCACCCCTGATTTTAAAATTATTAGTTGTAACAATGGAAAGTTTTCCTTTATTGTGAAATGTGAATCATTTTACGTTGTGATCATGTGAGTGCAAAATTTTATTTTATATCCAGTTTAGTTGACTACGTCATCGTAAGGGCAGCAGATAATTTACATGTTTAAGTTCTGCCATGTCCGAGAGCAGTATTTTTTAGATTATAATCTTTATTATAAACATTTTTTTTATTTTAACATTTATAAATTCGATCGTTAGTTTATTTCTAACAATGAAATTAAATATTTAATAAAGAAATCACAAAATATGCATTTGTGTTTGATTGTATTCCTCCCTTTCCTTTCCCAAATCCTGATTATAACAACTTACCAGATTAACTAAGTAGATAAAACCACTTTAAAAACTTAAATTATAGTATAAAAAAATTAAAAACTGTCGATTAGATTTTACTCAACAGCTAAGACTGTAATATGGGACACATAGTCGCCATTAAAATAGATAGATGTGGCAAGACAAACTGGAATTCTTCGATGCACTGACCGACTCGGTGACATCATTCTCGGACTGTAGTGGAGTCATTCTGGTCGGTGACTTCAACATCAACGTAACTAACACAATTGTGGGTAATAAATGTAATGGTGCTTAGTTGATATGTGGCTAATTATATTTGTATATATAGTGCCGGGTGACTTAGCTGTTGTTGATTTTCTTCTAAAGTACAGCAGCTATTTCGGAAACAATAGTTTCGTGGATGCAGTGCACCGTCTGGAGAACTTTGGTGGTAATTTCACGCACTTTGGTCGCGGAATATATTAATTGATGTGATCTACTTAAAAGTTACGACCGGTGACGTTCAATGACGTGACTACCCCTCCGCATAAGACTTTTCCCATGTGCATTTCAACCAAATCAAAATCTGTCCATTCACTGTTTAGTTATAACTAGCTGTGCCCCGCGGTTTTACCCACAGCGCACCCGTTCCCGTAGGAAATACGGGATAAATAGTATCCTATATCCGTCTCCTGGTTCTATACTACCTCCCCACCAATTTTTAGCCAAATCGGTTCTGCCATTCTCGAGTTATAAATAGTGTAACTAACACGACTTTCTTTTATATATACAGATTATGACACATCAGTCGAAATTACGCCGCGTACTGATGTGTCATAGATAACTTGAAATACACTACGAGCGTATTTAGCGGAAGGTTCGGCGCCGTACGTTCCGCAGATGTGGCCCTACACTTAGAGGCAAGCGGATAAGGCACCCAATTTAAATATGTAGGCTACAAACATCGCGGATTTCACAATCTGCACAATGTCAAAAGTACCAGGCAAGCAGAACGAACCAATAGATTATTTTGTTTAATTAAATTAACTGCGGTTATCGTACTCCAAGACGTCAACTATTTCTACAGCGACTTAATTTTCATACTTACAATACACATTAAAAACCACTCATTAAACTCGCTTAAGCTCCGAGTGCGGGCAGTGAGAGCACAAAATCGAGAACACCATATTTTGTGGTAAGAACGTCTTGCAGACTTCACCGATGTGTTGTCACATTTGTTTCAAAGTACCAGGCGATCATAACTACATAGGAGGTATAATTGCAAATAGCGATCTATGGATGAGTAGCATTTGACTTGTAAATTAATCAGAAAAAGCACATTAGCGAGCAGGGCCTACCTACCTACGAGTAGTTACGCAACAAACTGGAATAAAGGTCATGCAGCAGCATCGATGTTCATATTATTGAAACAAAAACCAACAAAAGAATACCAATCAGAATTTATTACATAAATATGTAGATATTTGGATAACACTTTAGTTGCTTTACGTTAAACATTATTCTATGCTATATCTAGTTATGTTAATTGTGCGTTCAGGTCCCCGGCGGCGGCGGCGGGTCCTGCGCCATCCACTGCGGCGCGCCGCCGGGCGCCGCCAGGAACAGCGGCGCGGGCGGGAAGCGCAGCGGGCGCGGCGCCGCGCCGCGCGGGTGCGGCGGCGGCCCGCGCCGCGACCCCGCCGCGAACGGGTTGCGGCCGCGGCTCGGGCCCGACCCGAAGCGGCTGCTGCCGTCGCTGGGCCGCTGCGTTCGCCGCTCGCCTTGCCGCTGGTCGTCGTGCTTGCGCCGCGCCTCGCGCTTCGCTCGTCTCTCTTCCTCGTCGTCTGAATATTCCACTTGGCCCGGTGGAGGCTCTAGATCGTTTTTCCATGATGCGTCTGAACCTCTTATTCTGTAAATATAATTAAGGAAGCATTTTAAAAATTAATCTTTGAAGCGAGTTGAAAAACGGTGGTTTTTTTCTAACATGGTTCAAATTACAGAGCTTTATGTAAGTTTTACGGTAAATCAAGCTGACAACGCTATAGTTCTGTTGATATTATGATGGGAGGCAAAGTGAGGTTTTTTGTACAGAACACCGAAGTACTTACTATAAAATACTTAAAGGAGTGTGAGAACGAGACTCGCCACTTCTTGTACAAGTTATTGCACTTTTCATGGAAATTATGTATTAAAAAACATAAAAAGGTTTAAAGCCTATCGTAATATCTAAGGCAAAAGCCTGCCAACTTACTGCCGATATCATTACAGTGAGAAGGATTAGGCGTCATCACCACACTTGCCACACACTTACTACAGATCTACGATTTTAAACCCGAGTCCTATTTGAAAAGTACCTAAATTGGAAACATTCTTCTTTCGACACGGGCAATGAACACCGGCCCTCTATCTGGGCAGGAAAAAAATCACTAGACCAGCGAGACGCCAGAGTGATATCGTTTTAAAATCGCGAAAGTCTATGTGTTATACTTCGGTTAACCCAGGAATTGAAGTGAGTGTCAGCAGGCGAATGCACATGCCACTAGATTTCTGTCCTACTAATATTTTAAATGCCAAAGTTTGTGAGGATGTATGTATGTATTTGCGAGGATGTATGTATCGTATGTTTGTTACTCTTTCACGCAAAAACTACAGAACGGATTTGGATGAAACTTCACAGTATTATAGGTCATACATCAGAATAACACATGGGATACATTTTATCCCAAAATTCCCGCGGGAACGGGTACAACAAGGGTGACAAGTAAGGTACATAAAGGGTGCTAACTTCATAAGGTCGGGCAGGAAGACGTAGCTGGTGTGCTGGCGGTGCGCGGGCGCGATGAACACGTCGTGGCCGACGGCCACGCCGCGCGCCGCCACGTGCTGCGCCGAGTTGAAGCGCACGGCGTAGTGCGGCTCCTTCACCTGCCACACACCGACAACACTCACCAAACTAGTCTAGGTAACTTATACCGTATTCCTTATAGATATTAGTGAATGGAGTCATCATCATCCCGCCTAAAGACCTTCGATATGGTTTGACGATTGAAACAACCGGGCCCGACTGCTTAACGTGCCCTCCGAACCACGGTAGCGCTCAGATAGAAACGCCACTATCGGTCACCCATCCCAGTAGAAGCCGAGCTGCACGTAGCTTAACAATCGCAATGAACTGACATCGCTTAGTCAAACTACGCCACGAGCGCTGCATGACTGGAGACATGATTAATTGTTTATTTTATTCAGCCTGTATTGTCCCAGTGGGATATTTTCTCTATTAAAATAACTTGTAAACTTAATATAAACTATGTTATTCTTTTAGAGTAAATACATATTATATCTTTAAAACTAACATGAATATCAACAGATATGGTTGTTGGGGGTGTGTACTCTATTTTCCGGAAATCGTTTTTTCCGTGTGGCGATTAATGCCATTCCCAATTTTTACCACTTTTATTATTTCTCAATAGCTTCGTTTCCCGAAAGCATTAGGAATGCTTTCCAAAAGAAAATAAACCTAATATTCGTACGAAAACCTACCAGGAAGATAAGCTATCGAAAAAAAAATATAATGGGAAAATATACGAATGGTTAGGAATGCTTTCGGGAAACGAAGCTGTTGAGAAATAATAAGAGTGGTAAAAATTGGGAATGGCATTAATCGCCACACGGAAAAAACGATTTCCGGAAAATAGAGTACACTCTCGTTGTTGGTAATATGTTTTACAACGCCTGAAGCATAAAGATTACATTGTCTGTACGTCTGCCAAAGTTTACGGAACGCTCGCGTAGTTTAACTTAGGTATTGATTTAACTAATCGCGATGGTTAAGCAACGTGCAGCTCGGACAGTACTTAGATGTGTAGGTTTTCTATTTGGTCTACCGGGGACAACGTTAAATTGTCGGCCCCAGTTGTTTTAATTGATAGACAATGCCGGCCATCAGGCGATATAAAAACATTAACAGAGTTACTTAAACCTCAACATGCAATCCTTAATTTACATATATCAAAACAAAACTTTTATGTAATCAATTGTACATACCGGGCCAAAGACATCGAAAACTTTTCCTAACGTTTTGGAGCCATTTTCTAGAAACAGGACACTGTCTATGTCCACAGCTGATGTGCCGGGGTTTGCTTTCACTATTACTGAAAAATAAAGACACATTTCATGAGTAACATTTTACAATACTAGTTTCTTAAAAGTTCGACAAAACCGACTTTTAAAAAGAGGAGGTTCGCAAATCGTCGGAAGCAATTTTAAGGTTACGAACCCAAAGGGTAAAACTCCTATCTTTATTTCATTATCATCTGGCGTAAAGCCATAGTAATTGTAATTACAACGACATGGTTCCATCAATAGCTATGTGTGGGTAGGAGACTTAGAATGATAGATAGACTTGGAAGCTATTTGGGGAAATCTTTGTCTTACAGTGGGACAATAGGGGCCATATATAAACGCGTATAAAGAACATTTTGTCACAATGGTTTGTCACTTTCTGACATACGCAATTTTCCGAAGAGCAAAAGAGACAAAACACTTTATATCAGTGTTTTGGGTTACAGAGCGTTTATTAATAAGGCAGTATAAGTTTAAAGAATTGCTAATTAGTCACTAAAACAAATTATCCAAGAGTCTACAAAGAAACAGTGGGTGCTCATATTGTAAACATTTTTTGGTCTCCTCGTGTAATCCTCTGCCAATAAACAAAATTATACATTCAAATGACAATAAATATGGGAAGTAATCAATAGAACGTAGAGGTCGCGATCGATTGCGAAAGAAACCCAAGGTCGATGAAGAGACGCTCAGTGTCTCAAGGGCAGCTTACAAATGCTTGGCCAAATACACTTATATACATAAATGGTATTCATTAAGTTTGAATACAATTTTGATTATCTATTTTTTACCCGATTGCGAAACGAAGAGGGGTAATGTGTTTATCATTAAGATAATTGTATGATATACATTTTTATATAGTTGAAAGTCTTATAATTATATTTGTGAATGGGATAACATACAAATAAAAGCTTGAGTTTGAATATAGATAAAGGTTTTAATATCCAAGTACTTTTCAAAAATGACTTATCATCATTAAACTTTAGAGCCAAGCTCTTGTCGGGGAAACTAATGCATTCTTTTCCTTTTGTTTTTATTATTTGCATGTTCCTATACAACATATCAGACATCTTTTTTTCATATACTTATAACTAGCAGCGCCCCGCGGTTTTACCCGCGTTGTGCCCGTTCCCGTGGGAATTTCGGGATTTTTTTTACATAAAAACCTTCCTCTTGAATCACTCTACCTATTACAAAAAACCGCATCAAAATCCATTGCGCAATTTTAAAGATTTAAGCATACAGACAAACAGACAAACGAACGACAAACAGACGCGACTTTGTTTTATACTATGTAATGATAATTTGGAAAAAAATCTATACTAATATTATAAAGAGGTAAAATTTGTAAGTTTGTTTGTTTGTATGTTCGAGCTAATCTTGGGAATTACCAGTCACATTCAACGGGAAGGTTATAGGCTATTTTTCATCCCGAAATTCTCATGGGAACGGGCACAACGCGGGTAAAACCACAGGGCGCTGCTAGTTTTAAATAAAAAAACTAATGTTATAAATGCGAAAGTAACAATACACCACGACTGTTTGACTTTCATTTTTGACGCGTTAACTAAATCGCAGATACATACGAAGGGCGTTGCTAGTGATTAATAAATGTTATATCTTAATCCAATATTAGAACAACACTTTATTCTTTAAATATAGGAAATGGTTAAATAATAACAAGCCAGTATGATTAACCGAATAACAATGGCAGTATATATATAGTGCACAAAACACCAATTGTGCTACAACAACGGCATCACTTATATTTTAGACTTTCAAGTTTGATATCAATAACATCCCTACACCACCTCTTTATCTTTATTTCCAGCGCTCCGCGGTTTCACCCGCGTTGTGCCCGTTCCCGTGGGAATTTCGGGAATTTTTATACATATAAACCTTCCTCCTGAATCACTCTATCTAAAAAAAACCGCTTTTAAATCCGTTGCGTAATTTTAAAGATCTAAGCATATATAATATAGGGACAGACAGACAGACAGACAGACAGCGGAAAGCGACTTTGTTTTATACTATGTAGTGATGTTTGATACACATGGGTTATTTCTTAAACAAGGCACTCAAGGTGTGAACAACTACCTATTAGTCATGCCAAAATTCCAATATGAATCACCAACAGGGGTTCTTAACCTTTTCAATATGGAGTATATATATTGTGTGTGTACTATTTTTACTGACAATGTTTGGCAGGTCAAGGTAAAGGAAACAGAAAGGATCGCCAGGAAACGTAATTTTTAGGGTTCTACCCAAAGGGTAAAAACGGGACCCTATTACTGAGACTTTGCTGTCCGTCCATCTGTTACCAGGCTATATCTCAAGAACGGTGATAACTAGACAGTTGAAATTTTCACAGATGATGTATTTCTATTGCCGCTATAACAACAAATACTAAAAATTAAATAAATAAATATTCAAGGGGGGCTCTCATACGATAAACGTGATTTTTTGCCATTTTTTAAAGTACAGAGCCCTCTGCGAGTTCGAATCGCACTTGGCCGGATTTTAATAATCTGTTAGTTATTCTCTGCAATTGATGTGCGGTGTAGGTACCCGTTTCCACAAGAATCTATACTAATATTATAAAGCTGAAGAGTTTGTTTTGTTTGTTTGTTTGTTTGTTTAAACGCGCTAATCTCAGAAACTACTGAACCGATTTGAATAATTCTTTCACTGTTAGATAGTCTATTTATCGAGGAAGGCTATAGGCTACATTTTATCCCGGATTTCCTACGGGAACGGGCACAACGCGGGTAAAACCGCGGGGCGCTGCTAGTTTTAGAATAAAAAGTAACTTTGTCGGTATCCAAAGTCTATTCTGTAATCTAAATATAAAAATGAAATGTAAATCAAATATCTTTTAATTTAAATGTGAAAGAATTGCAGATAGACGAACAAACTATGATACATATAAGTGTGAAAGTAGTAATTTTTCAGCTAGCTATTAAAATATTTACCTAATTGTTCCACTATGCTAGAGACGGTGCCTATCTTGGTGGTCTGTTGTGCGGGCAGGCTGATGGCGAGGTCCTCGATGGGCGGCAGGTCCTCCAGGCCCAGCTCCCCGTTCACTTTCGGGGCTTCTACTTTTTTGTCTTTACTTTGGCTTGATTCTTCATCTCTGGAATGTTTGATGTAAGTTACAGTTGGTGAATAAATACCTACATTATATCTTGGTGTTGTCGGTCTCCAGTCAAGGTCTCATCAGGACTAATTTAGTTTTGTTATTGGAATAAAAACATTTAAAAAACTTCATTTTAGAATGAATCTGTACAAAAATGAACATTGTTGACAACACAGAATGTTATCATTTGGAGTGTATTAAATAACACAGTGTTTACTATCAATCCACTGATTTATAGTGCATGATGTTATCAGTATAGTGTCAACATTGTGTAGTGTCTATGAGTGGGAGCTCACCCGCTAAAGATTTCCTCGATGTCCTTGACCGAGTCGAGGTCGGAATCCGTGTCGCTGGAGTCAGAGTCGGAGTCGGAGTCCTCCTCGCGGTACATGGTGACCTGGTAGCCGAGCTCGCCGCCCTGAGCGTCGATGATCATGTGTCCGCTGTCGTCGTCGTCGTCCTCGGCGTCGGGCAGGCGCGCCAGCGGCCCGTGCGCGCACGCGTTGATGATGTTGTTCTTCAGCACCATCTCGCTCAGCTCCGCCTCCTCCTCCGGCCCTGCGCTCGCCTCGCACGCCCGCGCGCTCTCAGACTCCGACTCGCTATCGGATCCACCATACTCCGCTATCAAACTCAAAGACACGTTTTTATTATTACTCTCATTGTTCGTATCCATTGTGCCTGCTGGCTAAACGCGACCACGCGCGGATAGTGTGCTAAAGAAATGTGTACACTGTATCCAACACTCTTGGCAAACACATGGAGGTATTCTGTTTATATGATTGATTATGTAAAATATCTATCACAAATCACTGAACTAATAAAATAAAACAGATTTGTGTTATTGTAGTAGGAACCACTTTCATTCACCACAAAACAAGATCAGCACACACAACACAATGTATAAAATAGCTACGCAAAAATGTCAATTGTCAACCAATCAAATCAAATCAACCAACCAAGGGTAGCCAACTTTGAGAATTGATTACCCTATCTGGTCTGGAACCTTACTTTTTTTTTGTTAAAGCATCTAACCTAATATGTATGTGAGTTCTAGCCTTATTGAAATTCAATAGCGTGTTAATATCTATCTATTTATAGATAATATCTTAATGACCATCCTGCTGACACACATAAAATTATAAATCGTCCATCCAAATTTCGCACTCCTTCGTCAGCGGATTCGTCGTAAAAGTTTTTACGTCACGTAGAATACGTATTAAGTCATGATTTTTTTTACAATTGTGACCAAATTCTGAATTACAGGTTGTTTAAAAAATTTGATTCTATTAATGATGATGATAAAGTTTTGAAGAAAGGAAAAACGGATTGACTGCTTATTGGCTATGCTTATTTCCATGTAAAAAATATTATGGGTCTGGTCTTAAGCTGGTAATACTGTTACCAATATTGTAGGGAAATGGGTATATCTAAAAAAAAATAATGTCACCTGTCAAATAAAACTGACGTTTTCGAATAAGACGATTAGATTATGGAGCACAGACTGTTAACTGATTTTGATTAAAAATAAATTTAAGCCATGGTGGAAGAATCGTAAATAGATAATATGCACCCAGTTTTTATTACGAATTGCTAGGACATAAATATGTAAATCAGGTTTAGGCACGGGTCTTATTTGACTATCAGTGACATACTTATTTAGTGTAAGCATCCTAGATTTAGTTTAAGAATGATTAAATGGTAATAGATTTTAAAGCACAATGAGTAATGCAACACACAGAAATAATCGGTCTTAATGCCTAAGAAAACGTGGAGTAGTCGCGTTCCATCTGGCTCGAATTAACCGTGCGTTGCACGGTATTGTACATATTACCTTTACTTACATGTGCCCGTACTCTCGGTGGCGGCGCTCAAATTTTAGAGCTTAGGTAAACCCTAGAGTGTGAAGCCGACATAGCCCACACTTGTTTCGTGGCCTGAGGTCCACACCAGGCGTTAGGCTTAAAAAAATAACGGTAGGTATCAAGCCTAAATCAATTTCAAAATTGATGCGCTTAATCCATTTATTTTAATTTTCTGCCATGTAAATCCATTATTCATGTTAACTTACTTGTAGGCATTTATTTACAGAAAATGGGGTATAAAAACGAGACTTTCTCAAGGGATATCATCTGAGTATCAAGTGGCAAGCACAGGTAGCAAGCAAGCTGTAAACAATGTTCACCCTGAAGGTAGTGACGATATCGTGCTTGGTGGCGCTAGTGTACAGCGCGGTGGTTCAACCGGTAAGTTTATTTAAAGTTGTAAGTATAATATGTGCGGACTAATTGTATCCCACGGCTGGGCAAAGGCCTCCCCAGAAGATGAACTTGTTTTTTTAAAATCTTTAAAATCTGACTTCAAATACCGAAGGAGGAAGTTCTCAATTCAGTCGGTATTTTTTTATTACGTTTTTTTGTAAGCGAAGATTTGGCTCTGTCGGAATTTTCTTTATTTGATCACTATTTTTATGTCTAAAATGACCGGATTAAGCAGACTGCTTGTAATCTACCCGTTGTCCTACCTGAGCGACGGTAGTGTAGTGGAACCATAGTCGAACTCTGTATTTGCGTCTTTCGTTGACGTGACACGTCATCATATATTACGTGGAGTAGGTACTTAATCATTGCTTCGCGTCCTGCATTTTTACCCGACTTCATATCATTCATATTATTATACTACAGACGATAATGGGAGAGGGACTCAAGATCCGTTAGCCTTTGCCTGCCTATGTGCCTAATGTAAGACTGCTACTTAGCGCTTATCGATGTCGGGTAAGCGCTTTAGGACCGCAGGCTCCCAGACTACTTTGCTGTATCCGTATACACCAGCATACCTGTGCATGCCTGTGGGTTTAACAAGGGGGTGTTGAGACTTCAGTGGTGCCTTAATGGTTGTCTATGCTAAGCGGGGGTATAAACGGTATCTAAACGAATAAAATACAGCTTATTATTTTTGTAATCGATAGCCACATTCCACAGACAATTGATAGGCTATTTTTCATGCCAAAATTCCCACGGGAACGGGCACAGCGAGGAGTGCTGCCAGTTTGTCAATAAAGTTCTTCGCAAATGTTCCAATGATAGGTCCAGAATACTTGTATACAGGACGCACCGTTGTCCCGCATGGCGCGCCAGGACGCAGCCGGGCCCGACCCAGACCCCGACCCCAATGTCTTCGACACCGGCTGTCCCTCCGGGAAGATCTATATCAACGGCAAGTGCGTGGACAAAGAGTAATGAAAAGCAGAAACAGCTGATGAAGTCGAGATAGTAGTGTTCAGAAAGTTTTCATCCAATGTGAATAAGGAAAATAAATTGTTGATTTGAATGGTCCTTTTTTAATACGTCATTTCACTCACAGTTAATTAGACCTAGATACTACTACATATACATGCACAAATACTTTATAAGGATATGACACCCCGACGTCGTCGCCAACAACTATGTCTTCATATATTGTTGACTCCGGGTGGGAACCGAACCCGCAACCCCCGACACAGTAAGCGTTCTCACTGCCACTGTGCCAATGGGCATGTCAATGAAACTGGTCCTTAAAGTTCTATACATATGATGTATAAATTGCTTAAAGATTACTGTTTAGTACTGTACCTACGTACCCATGGTAACAAAATAATACATATTTTTAAGCATGAAATTCCATATCGATCGAATAAATTTATTCATTCATAAAAAATACGAGATTTAGAATATAAATAAAAATGGTCGATTTTCTCCCCACAGACAATTCGTTCTACATACAGAAGAAAATATATAGAAATCATAATTTACTTAGTACTCTTTAACCCTTAATTCGACGCCGTCCAGTATACTTCCCGTTGAATAAAAAAAATTCTACATCAAAAAATAGATCATATTATCTTAGCGTTAGTTGTTATAATTGCACTTTGATCTACCAACTACCTTGTCAAAAATCTGCAACGCGTACACATCGACGGAATACGCGGAAAAGCCGGCGAAATGGCGGGAAAGGAAGGACTCGGGGCTTGGGCTCTCGGTAAGTTGAATTTTATTTGATGTTTTACGGCTTATTTCCTATATATATTATTGAAAACCGAAAGATAACAGACGTGGTAAGCTACTAATAATATTATTATTATCTTTTTGAGGGTAGGTTAGTTTTTACGACGCCCACAATATGTATGTCCAGTATATTTCCCGTCGTCGAATTACTAGTAAAGTAATTGCTAAATACTATGTCCAGTATACTTCCCGCTGTCGAATTTTGAAACGAATAAAATATTTAGAATTTTTATATAAAACATAGTATTTCACAAATAATTGCAATAAATCACTACAATTATTGTTTCGTTTTTCGTAAAAAGTAGTATTTTTAGGAGTCACAGATAAATTTTAGTATAGCACTACCTAAAAATTATATATATATATATACTAGCCGTGCCCCGCAGTGTTACCCGCGTTGTACCCGTTCCCTCAGGAATTTCAGGATAAAATGTATCCCATATGTTATTCTGAAGTATAACCTATATTATTGTAAAGTTTCACCCAAATCCGTTCAGTAGTTTTTGTGTGAAAGAGCAACAAACATCCACCCATACATCCATCCTCACAAACTTTCGCATTTATAATATTAGTAGGAAGTAGGATAGGATATATATATATATTATATATATTTATTATTAATAATATATGTATATCCTATTCTACTTCCTACTAATATTATAAATTCTATCCTACTGTATTCTTTTTTATTCTATTCTACACTATTCTACTCTATTCTACACTATTGTACTCTATTATACTCTATTCTATTCTATTTTATTTTATTCTATTTTATTTTATTTTCAGAACTTCAAGTCTAGAGGATCAAAAAGTGATGTTTTTATACGATACTATATTTATAAACTAAAAGGCTGATTGTTTTTGAGTAAACTGATGTCTAGTGTTGATTATTATGAAGAATTTATAGATACTTACTTAATTATTATGTTCAAAATATAAGTTAGTTTTTGTAGTTTTAAAGTTTCTAAGTTCCTACTAGAGTTTTAGGAGTAAAATTGTGTAACTATCCTGATTTTCTAAAATATAATGATAATTTTTCTAAGAAATCGCCTTGTTTCTTTTATTCTTTCTATTCGACAATGGGAAGTATACTGCACATGGTCTGAGTTCATTGATTTTCTACAAACTCGACAAAGTCCATTATAATGGACATAGGTTTTTCAGGGAACTGAAATAGGTAGATTTTTTCAGGCATTTTTTTGAGGGCCCCTTACAAGCTAAGAACCAAAATCTGTAACGATTTTACAAATTTAACTTAAAAAAAATTCCGTCGAATTAAGGGTTAAAGGTCGTTGTTTAATGTGGGGACATATTGACACAACACGAGTTTTTTAATGTATCTATACATGATTTATTAAAAGTATTAAAGGGGGCGTTACCATTGAAGCGAAGCGGCGTACAATCAACCCATCGCAACGTAAAGATTTTGACAATGACGTTGTTTGACAAATACAATTCGTTGTGATTGGTCGAGATAGTTCCCCTATTCTCCAATAGAAACGCACACTTATTCAGTAAGGTTGTTACACATCGTAAGGTTGTTACAAATAGTTTTTATTTAGCCGGCAATAGTTTCCCCTCGCACTTGCCGAACCCGATGCGCAGTCCGTGGTCGTTGGTGCAGTATCCGCGGAGCACCACCGTGTCTCCATCCTGCAGGAACTTCCTCTCTTCGCCGTTGTGTAAGCGAAGCACTTTGGTGCCTTTCCAGGATAGTTCTAGCATACTGCCGAAGGAATCCGGTAACTGACGTAGAGAAAGAAAGGGTTTATGAAAAAGATGGCGATGTACGAGTAGATAGCTGGGAACCTAGGCCGTGTAAACACTTAGAAATAAAGTTTGGTTTATGAATTTGGTAACTGTATGTATAATAGCAGCGCCCCGCGGTTTTACCCGCGTTGTGCCCGTCCCCGTAGGAAATCCGGGATAAAATGTAGCCTATAGCCTTCCTCGATAAATAGACTATCTAACAGTGAAAGAATTATTCAAATCGGTTCAGTAGTTTCTGAGATTAGCGCGTTTAAACAAACAAACAAAACAAACTCTTCAGCTTTATAATATTAGTATAGATTTCGATAATTTGAAATAGAGTACAACAGTTTTTTAACAAAGCTTAGATTTTTAAGGTACATTAATCAATAGGTTGTCGAATGACAGCATCGATCAATCAACGACCAAGTTATCAAATGAGTGATGTGATGATAGTGTACTCGGTATATAAGTAGGTAAGTAAGTGAGTGAGTGAGTGAATAAGTGAGAGCGCGAGTGAGTGAATGAGAGCGCGAGTGCTTCAATGAGTCGATGAATGACTGAATGAGTGGGTCAATGACTGAATGAGTAGGTAAGTGAGCGGAAGAATGAGTGAGAGAGTATGCCAGTTAATAATTGAGTGAGAGAGTGAGTGAGTGAGTGAGTGGGATGATTGACTGAGTAAGTTATTCACCTCGCCGCTGATGGTGCCGGAGCCCAGCAGGTCACCGGGGTTGACGTTGCAGCCGGTGACGGTCTGCTGCGCGAGCTGCTGCTTCACCGTCCAGTACAGATGCCGGTAGTTCGACCGGCAGATCGTCGTCGCTACCGACGATTTGTCGCCTGCAAAAGGGGGGGGGGGGGCGGCGATGTTGGTATACTAAGTATTAACCTCTAGTTAGTCTTCTGTGAGCACGGTTCCTTTAAGGGACCGAAACGTCAGATAATTTTTTAAAATAAAAGTGTATCTGTAAACATAGTTTTAATTCAAAACTCTAGCCAGGCTATTATAAAAGTGGGTTTCTATTGGCGGTGCGTGATTCACCAAAGACAGCGCATTGGGGTTGTTAAAATCTTTGCATATCGCATTTGATGGATCCATTGAGTAATTTCAACATACATAAGTTTCGAAAGGGTTAAGTGACATCACGTCCGAATCTTCTGTGTACGTGATCTTTTGGGCACCGATATTCATTCGTAAATAGTATGTGCCCAAACTGTAAAAGTATTAACAAGAGAAGCAACTCACTAATAAGATCGACTTCCAGCTTGATATCGAAGTTGAACTTATCGTCGTGGCGCAGGTAGTCGAACGGCTCGGGGTCCTGCGGGTAGTTGTCGACGGCGAAGGGGCGGAGCGCCTCCACGCTCACCACCCACGGGGAGATGCTGGTGCCGAGGTTCTTGGCGGTGAACGGGCCGAGGGGTATGTACTCCCACTTTTGGATGTCCCGGGCTGAAAAATTGGCAAAACTGAGTGTCAATTAGCAAGTGGCGATAGTAGTGGTATGAGCAAGCACCTGCCAAGTCAGGTCTCGGCGGTTCAATTCCCAGGTCGAGCGAAAACATACTTCCAACATTCCAGACATGGCTCGTGTATGAGATCACCAACCCGCATTAGGCAAGCGTGGTGATTGCGCCTAATCCTCCTTACTGAACTGATATCTTCGGTGAGACGAGAGGTCCGTGCCCAGCAGTGGGACATTACAGGCTAATACTTTTTTTTCGTCTTATTCATACACACTAAAACTAAAATTATTACATAGTACAAAACAAAGTCGCGTCTGTTTGTCTTCTGTTTGTCTGTCTGTATGCTTAAATCTTTAAAATTACGCAACGGATTTTGATGCGGTTTTTTGTAATAGGTAGAGTGATTCAAGAGGAAGGTTTTTATGTAAAAAAAAATCCCGAAATTCCCACGGGAACGGGCACAACGCGGGTAAAACCGCGGGGCGCTGCTAGTACTGTTATAAAGTGCTTCGCATCTTTTGCTTTTGGTAAAAATAGCGTATGTCGGAGAGGGACAACCAAATGTCAGCAAAACTAAGTTCCAATTGGAAAGTGGCGGTAGAGAGAAGCAAATAACTAATAAAGCCCTTGAGGTAAATAAAAAGGTAGTCCATACCGCTCCAGTCATTCATGAGCACAAATCCGAAGACATGCTCCCCCGCGGCGGCGGCGCGCACGGCGTCCCCCAGGCGCGTGGGCGGGCCCCCCACGAAGGCGGCCACCTCCAGCTCGAAGTCCATCAGGCGACACGGCCCGAAGTGCGGCGCCGCGCCTGCAGATAAACGATTGTTCAGCATAGGCAAAGGTTTCCACATCATTATGTATTAGAAACGTTTTTTGAAGTGTGACTTTCAATTTGGTGGGTGACATTTCGAAATTGCTTAAAAATACCATCTATATATAATAATAAATCAATAAATAAATATATACCCGGACAAATTCACACACGGTTAATTAGACCCAAACTAAGCTCTAAGCTTGTGTTATGGAATCTAACTAACTGATAGTACTACATATATATACACAAATACTTTATAAGAATATATAATTGACACCCAGACGTCGTCGCCAACAACTATGTCTTCACATATTGTTGACTCCGGGCGGGAATCGAACCCGCAACCCCCGACACAGTAAGCGCTCTCACTGCCACTGTGCCTACGGGCTTGTTGGAAATAAATATGTACAGCTATACTAATAGCAAGCGTGGTGATTACGCTAATCCTCCTCACTGTACTGATATCTTCGGTGAGATGAGAAGCCTTTGTCCAGCAGTGAAACATTACAAGCTAATACTTACTAAACTAATAAAATAAATCTGAGAGTTTATTTTTTACTATGTTTGAACGCGCCGATCTCAGGAACTATCAAACCGATTTCAATAATTCTTTTTGTGATAGATAGCCATATTCAGCGGAAAGATTATTAGCTATATCTCATCCCGCTGGAACGGGCACAACGCGGGTAAAACCGCGGGGCGCTGCTTAGGCTTACCTTCCACAGGTAGGGTCTGTCCCTTCGGGCGAGTGATGGGCGTCCCGGAGATGACGATAGAGCTGGAACGACCGTGGTACCCCACGGGCAGATACTTCCTGCAACAGGGACATAGTTTACTATGGGTAGGTATCTTAGTGGACGGTCTACATTGGATTTATTCATAAATCATTTGCAAAAATTATTCGTTACGTCTGGTCCTGTGGTCTAGTGGTCTGTGCACTCAGGGCCCGGGTTTAATTCCCGAGTCGAGCGAAAACATGTTTCCTACTTTCAAACATGCCTCGGGTTTGAGATCACCAACCCGCATTAGGCAAGTGTGGTGACTGGTGATTACGCCTAATCCTCTTCACTGTACTCAGGTCAGGTCAGGTTGACCATCCACTCGATGAAGAAGAAGACTGTACTGATATCTTCAGTGAGAAGAGCGGCCTTTGCCCACTTATGGGACATTACAGGCTAATACATTTTTTAAGTTTTTTCTTAGAAATCCATGATAAAGTTTACCAGTTCTCCAAAAGAGCGTTCTCCTTGCCCCTGAACATGACTCCGACGTTGGTGGCGTGGTGGATGGACGAGTAGAAGTCCGTGTAGTCGCCGATGGACGCGGGCACGTGCATCTGGGCGTCGGATTGTTTCACAAACGCTCTGGAATTGAAGAATGTAGATAGAAAACAAGATCATAAATTCAAGGGCTATGCTCTTGTCGTTGAGTCCGATGCAGACTTTTCCATTTATTCCTGTTTAGTGCAAGCTCCTTCACATCTCAAACGACATGACAGACACTGAAAAGTATTAAATAAAAACGTTTTATTTTGTGACATTTCAAGTTGCGACACTCACGTTATTTTCTCAGATCGCGATCACACATATTGTTGGATAGGAGGAATACTCGTAGTTTAGTATATAACTAGCAACACCCCACTTTGTGTCCGTTCCCATGAGTATTTCGGGATGAAAAATATCCTTATAATTATAATACCTTCCTGTTGAAAGTTGTAATCCATTAAAGAAAGAATTATTCATAACGGATAGATAGTTTCTGAGATTACTGCATTCAAACAAACCAGACATTCTTCAGCTTTATTATCTAATCTTATACGAGTATATAAAATTCTCGTGTCACAGTGTTCGTTCGCGTACTCCTCCGAAACGGCTCGACCGATTCTCATGAAATTTTGTGAGCATATTGATTAGGTCTGAGAATCCGCCAACGTCTATTTTTCATCCCGAAATTCCCGCGGGAACGGGTACCGTGGTTGAACTCCTCTGAAACGGCTCGACCGATTCTCATGAAATTTTGTGTACATATCGGGTAGGCCTGAGAATCGGACAATGTCTATTTTTTATCCCGAAATTCCCGCGGGAACGGGTACAACGCGGGTGAAACCGCGGGGCGCAGCTAGTATAAGTATAGAAGTACAGATAGGTTGATACCTATCTGTACAGTATCTGGCAGTATACTGATGTATACTGCCTTATAAACGCTCTCTAACTAAAACACTGTTAGTGAGTGTTTTGTCTCTTTTGCTCTTTGGAAAATAACGTATGTCAGAAAGGGACAAACCATTTGATAGCTAAAATGCTGCTCGTTAAGCGATATTAATATCGCCTTTAGTATACATTTCTTGGTACCTGTCTCTAAGATTCTTATCATTCTGCAGAGTTGTGTTGGAGACATCTAGAAGGTTCTGTATGGTGGTCCTCGCTTCCAGCCAGTGGGGTCGCGTTAGACCCATGAACGCGTTCAGTTTTTCTTCCTGGAACATAAATAATTATTATACAGGAGTAAAAATAACTAATCCTGCTAATATAAAAAATGTGAAAGTTTGTAAGGATGTATGTATCGTGGTTCTTTCACGCAAAAAATACTGAACGGATCTATCCCGAAATTCCCGCGGGAACGGCTACAACTCGGATAAGACCATGAGACGCTACTATTAACTTTATTAAACTTTAATGTTTAATAAACTTTAAATAAGTTGAACAAATTGCTTTAAATTTTATAAAGTAATTGGTAACCCGCGTTGTGCCCGTTCCCGTGGGAATTTCAGGATGAAAAGTAGCCTATAACCTTCCCGTTGAATGTGCCTATCCATTACAAAAATATTTTTTCAAATCGGACCAGTAGTTCCTGATATAAGCGCGTTCAAACAAACATACAAACAAACAAACTCTCCAGCTTTATAATATTAGTATAGATATTATGCAATCCCATCAAAAACATAACATTGTAAAAAAGCTAAATCTTCCTACTCAGTTCTTCTGTCGTAAAAAGTTGTGAGATGCGTGTAAGTGTAGGGCCACATCTGCGGAACGTACGGCCCCGAACCTTCCGCTAAATACGCTCGTAGTGTATTTCAAGTTATCTAAGTACGCGGCGTAATTTCGACTGATGTGTCATAGAGCGGAAGGTTCGGCGCCGTACGTTCCGCAGATGTGGCCCTACACTTATACTTACTAAGCTGGTTAATTAAATCTGTCCCTATTAAGGGCCTTTCTGTCTTAGTCATTATTGTGCAATGACATTTATATTAATTAATTACATTCAACTCCCGGTAACAGACACATAAAATACCATAATTTTCATAACAAGTTTCAAACTAGCTCCGTAAACAACTGATTTGCATATAATTCTAGTTTGTTATAAATATATTGTACGTACTTTGAAGACATTATGTTTGTCCGAGAGTAGGGGTCCGTCGAATAGATGTGAGATGACGTTCAGATCGAGAATTAAGTCACCGATGGCGACTCCAATGTGTTTTTGTTCCTGAAAATATATATAAATAAATAAATAAACATGTATTGCTTTTTAAGAACACAAAAATTACATTAAATATCTTATAAAACTAAAAAGTAATTAATTAATAAAAAGCAATTGGAGAAGGCTCAGTATTATACTTATCATATTAAAAAAATATGAGTATAATGCCGTTTGGGGGAGATCTTTGCCCAGCAGTGGGACGATATAGGTTAAGGAAAAAAAAGAGTAGGTATAATAAATAAAAAAATAATAAAATAAAATAGATATTAACCTAAGTAAACCTAAGTTTAAAGTAAGTATATATTATGCTGGTAAATTAATATTTACTAGATATAGGGGCCTTTGCCCTGCAGTGGGAATTTACAGGCTACTACTACTACTACATAAGTTTATATTGTGCCAGTCTAGATAATAGATATTACTCTTTATTACCCAAGTATAATAGTCTCAGAATAATTACTACTTCAAAAGCCAAATTAATTTTGATGGACAAAATTGGTAGGTACCTATCTAAAAACAAGACTTAAAGAAATGATGTTAAAAAAATATCTTTAAGTCAATGCATCTACATATTTACAATTCGGAGTCAAACCTATAATAAAATACACATACAGATACAATTAACATTATATTACTGCAGCTTGAACATAATTTACAAGTCATAATACTACTGATAAAACACTAAACTTGAAAATAACCTAAATAACACACAACTACAACTAACACACATATTTACCAACATATTGATCATATTTCAAGTCTTGCACTTACATTTTTGGGCGAAGTAAACACTCCATAAGGTAGATTCTCGATCGGGAAATCTGTATCTACGGAATATTCAATGTAGGACTTCATATCGACGTGAATATGTCGGCAGCCGGCAACTAACTGAGCATAATGAACTTGATACAACCGGTATGTGTTCATACCAACGTATCTATATGTAGTTGTGTGTGTGGGTGTGTCTATTGTGTGATAACCCTTTTGCTTTTTGTTTTGTACAAGGAGCATTACTTAGATGATTTTGTTTTGATTTGAAATGCATTAATGGATTTCAGTTGTACCTATGTATATATTACTAGCAGCGCCCCGCGGTTTTACCCGCGTTGTGCCCGTTCCCGTAGGAAATCCGGGATAAAATGTAGCCTATAGCCTTCCTCGATAAATAGACTATCTAACAGTGAAAGAATTATTCAAATCAGTTCAGTAGTTTCTGAGATTAGCGCGTTTAAACAAACAAACAAAACAAACTCTTCAGCTTTATAATATAAGTAAGTATAGATGTTTTCAATTTGATTTTATTTAGTTTCATAAGTGAATGGATTTAAATAACTTGAAAATATTTTCTCATTCATTATCTATATTTTCACATACATAATTTTAGCAATGTTTTAGGTACCAGTGATACCATCATTAAATAACTTTCCCTACTGCAGCACTGGTGGGTCATAGTTTCAGAACCGATTTTGATGTAGGTACCATACTATCTAAATTAGCAGAAAATCATGAAAGTAAATATTAACCGCCTTATTCATAAACCTCTTGATCTATCCCTGATTTAAAGTGTTTTGTCCCTTTTACTCTTTGGCAAATAGTGTATGTCGGAAAGAGACAAACCATTGATTAGGTAAAATGCTGTTATTAAGCGTTTATGACAAATGCCCCTAAGCTGGTATTTCTATATGTAACCGACATAAAAAAGTATTATTTATGGGTATATGTATTTCTAGACCAGTTTAAACTGAAAGTCATTCTAATTTAACATTAAGTACAAGTTTTCAGAGCCACTATGCAAATAAGACACACACCTCCATCTTAACTTGTTTACAAGGTCAAATGGCTATTAATAAGCTTTATCAAAATCTGTTTAGTCATTTGCGATCACAAATTAAAGACTATATATACTTAATAAGTAAGTACTGTTCTTTATAAAGTATTTGAGTATGTATAAACGATAGTATCAGTTATTTTATATTGTAGAGCTTACTTTGGGTCTAATTATCCGTGTGTGAATTTGTCCGGGTATAAATTTAAATTCATTTTTTATTTGTATTTATATAATTTTATTTTACTCTTCATACAAATTATTTAGATATTCTATAACTGGGAATGAATATCGAAATGACAGCCTATCAATTCAGATCAAATCAATGTGCTTTAGATACCCATATCATAACATGTAACAATAAATTGTGATCTTGATAAGACTGCGTATTTAGGCCGATCTAAGGCTCCGTACAGAAAGAAAGGTAGCCTGCGGCGGTCTACCACCACTTATCAACGTAGGATGCCGATGCTAAGCTTGTATACAATGTGCCCAACCTTCACAGACTTTTTTCCTTTTGCTCATAACTACCATGGTGTTTACTTCAAAGACAGTTTTGACGATGATGCACACTAAAACAATGTGCATATAAATTTACTTACAAAGTATGGCTCAGACTCGCTCGTGAGATGAAACTACTATAAGCGCAAGTGACCAGCGCAGGCCATCAGCTTTCTTTCTGCATGCACCTTAATCTGCTTAAATATTCCCAACTGCTACATAATAAAGAGATAAATTATCAATGAAACATAATGTATATTCATCTATTCATCTACATATAAGTACAATAACAAGTACACAACAACACATTATTTAAATTGTATTTCAAAAACTTAATTGTTAAAGCGACATTAAATCTCTGTCTACCTAAGTGCCGCTCCTGTGTATAAATCCTTATTTATGGTCAATTCTTCAAAAAAACGTGGCTTATTATTTATACTCAGAAGGAAACCTAGGGATGGGCATATAGCGGATTCGGGCCTTAACAAATGAGCGACAGAGTTCCAAAATCAAATCGAAATCGAATCTGGTAGTTAAAATATAGTTTTCATTTAAACCACGTAAAATTGTCGGTCCCGGGTGTTTCAATCGATTGACCATTAGTGGCCAACCCTGGTATCGAAGTGTTTAGACCCTGTAGGTCTAAACACTCTGACGCCAGGGTTGGCCACTAACCTACAGAAACTAAGGTACTTTATTTAAAATATCACAAATCTGGAGTCACAATAGTTTTGAATTTGGAATCCAGTAACCCTCCTTCGCATGAATCTCTCGATGTATAACATCCTGCCACGTTAATGTCTATGGCTGTAGAGTTTTGAAGTCGTCTATGGTAAAGTCCATGGTTTGCAGGTCGAGCTCTATATTAACGATGGTGTTACGCCGGAGTACCCCGGGCAGAGTCGCCTGCTTCACCAATACGTTGGGTAAATCCACCACTGCCTGCGAATAATACACCACTGTAGTGACATATATTTGACACTAGCAGCGCCCCGCGGTTTTCCCCGTTCCCGTGGGAATTTCAGGATGAAAAGTAGCCTATAACCTTCCCGTTGAATGTGGCTATCCATTATAGAAATATATTTTTTAAGACTCTTTATAAGAACCCACAAAAGATTCTATCTTCTGTGAAAGCGAAGCGCTCACTAAATATATTTCCAATTCAATTTAAAGGGATATTTTTTTAGTTTGTTTAATCCTAATATAATGATATCTAAACGCATAAACAATGTAGTTGGGATATTTTTTATTAAACATTTTATTACAATTCCTGGATTTGATCCCTCGCACTCATAACAATATTTTTTTTACGACAAACGTTCTAAAGACAAGATTAAGTTGTGTATGAACTAGGCAACAAAATATCAAGCCGCTTTTATTGCTCAAACATTGCTCAAAGACAATAAGCAACTTAAATCGATTAAATCACAATATTTTGTCGCCTAGTCTGTACACAGGTAAATACTGTTAGTTTTATTCCAATAAATAACAAAATAAAATGCATCAACCAACATGTTACAGTTAAAAATAATAATTAAACTAAATAAAATAACTAAAAACAATACTTAGATAACAATATCATAGCACTGAATAAAAGCAATAATAACTAAATATATGTAACATGTTTTAGAGAACAGTATTCTAAGTAGAGGAGGGTCTTTCTATGGTGATAACCACATTTTAAATTTTGAAAGACTGGATATAATTTACACGACTATTTTTAACTAGCTGTCCGCGCGGTGGCTCCACGATCAAATAGATGGCGCTAATGTGTAAATGTTGTAGATCGCTTACGTTATTTCCTTCATTTATTGGCGTTACGCCCAAACATTTTGTTGAGAAGGAAAACATGATCCTCTTTACAAAATTAGTATAGCTTTATTCAGTTGTCCAGTAATACTACACAAAAAAAAAATTGACGGGAGAAAACGAAATTATTCTGTACACCCAGTTTTTGTATTTTGTATTCAGAAATATTTTCTTTTATTTTTTTCTAGTCTATTTAAGAGACTATCAGGACCCATAAAACGAAATTATTCTGTACACCCAGTATTTGTATATTGTATTCAGAAATATTTTCTTTTATTTTTTTCTCGTCTATTTAAGAGACTATCAGGACCCATAAAACGAAATTATTCTGTACACCCAGTATTTGTATATTGTATTCAGAAATATTTTCTTTTATTTTTTTCTCGTCTATTTAAGAGACTATCAGGACCCATAAAACGAAATTATTCTGTACACCCAGTATTTGTATATTGTATTCAGAAATATTTTCTTATATTTTTTTCTCGTCTATTTAAGAGACTAGGTATCAGGACCCATAAAACGAAATTATTCTGTACACCCAGTATTTGTATATTGTATTCAGAAATATTTTCTTTTATTTTTTTCTCGTCTATTTAAGAGACTATCAGGACCCATAAAACGAAATTATTCTTTACACCCAGTATTTGTATATTGTATTCAGAAATATTTTCTTTTATTTTTTTCTCGTCTATATAGGAGACTATCAGGACCCATAAAACGAAATTATTCTGTACACCCAGTTTTTGTATTTTGTATTCAGAAATATTTTCTTTTATTTTTTTCTCGTCTATTTAAGAGACTATCAGGACCCATACTATTCTAAGCCAAAGTAGTACTTTTGAATAATTCTAAAGCAACGGCCAACGACTATTTATCTCGGACTTAGTGTAGTTAGATCATAGAGCATACTTTATGACTAACATTTTAACAGAACTAGCAATAGCTTTATATTTTTAAAGACCGTAATGATCGTTATAATTTCTAAACAAGAACAGCAATAGATTTCATCTTTAAAGACGTTTAAAGTGTTTAATAAGCGTAATTTTAAGTAATAAGTGATTAAAGATATTAATAAGTGTGTATTCACTGCCGCCAAGTAATTGTATTACATTCAAACCATGTATGAATAAGCTCGACTCTAGGCGAAGTAAGACCATAGTATTTTCAGTTTTATGTTATCCTGGACGGATTTGAAGTGATATAACAAAGTTAACTTAATAACCAGAGGATTAAGGACTATATTCGAAATCAAACTATACTTATAAAATGACTACTCCTAACTAACCAACTACGCTACTAAATTACAACGTCAACCCTTTGAACGCCAGTTCACTATTTATTATTTAGTTTAAATCCCAGAAGATGGTTCTGAATTTTTGACAATTCCAATGGATTTATTTTATTTGCTGTAGGATTAGAAAGTAGCATTTTGTAATATAATTATACATGGGACAGAATGCATATTGAACCAAACATCTTCAAAACTACCAAAGTTTCTAAGGAAAAAAATACAAATGAATATTAATTATTAACCTTTTAGTTCCAAAAAAAGCGTTCAAAAAGCCAACCCAACAAGTAAACAAGTCTGCCAACATACTGGTATCAAATGAAAGGTCTTATCTACACAGTGTAGCGTCGATCTGGTGTAGCGACGGCAGGGTTAACTTGAGCTTCCTCCGGTAGGCGGGGTCGGCGGCGAGAGGGTTACGTTCCAGGTATATTGTGGCGAGTTTCTTGTTGTTTTTCAAATATTCTATTGACGACCAGTCGGCTATTTGGTTGTCGTTTAGCTGTGGGAATAATATATGTTAAATAATTAAAATGATGAGTTGAATAATTAAAATTATGCTAAATACTTTTTCATGATGTCAATCAATAATATGAAGTCAAGAAAAACATTGTTGTGTTAAACATGCAATTCAATTCCAAATGTCATTTGTGTCTTATTTGTTGGCAAGTTACAGAAATACGTCAAAAACGACGGAGGTTACTGTTGAGTGTCCCTCAACACGTTTCGGTCACATCCGGTGACCTTCATCAGGAGGTGGGTGAAGTGCTCGCGACAGCGTCTCTCCCGCGTATTGACGGACACTCAACAGTTACCTCCGTCGTACGTAAGTTCCCGTTTGAACAAATAATAATGACAGCAACGTAAGTTTCAATTAATAGTAAAATATGTCAAAAACTTCTAATCTCAATATAAGCTACATTAGTAGTTCTTTTAATATTCTATAAGGTTAAGCACATCAAACGCTACATACCCACAACTCCTCCAAATCACTCATATGCCTAACATTCTCTATGGCTGTGACTCTATTCATAGACAAATCCAGTGTCTGCAACTTGACTAAAGAGTCCATATTCTCCATCACCTCAATACCATTCTCCGAGACATAAAGCTGCTCTAGATTAGTCAAGTGGTCTAGGTTCTCTATTTTAGTGAGCCTGTTACTCTGTATGACTAGTATTTCCAGATTAGTCAAATCTTCAAGGTTTTGTATCTTTGATATCTTGTTCTTGCCTAGATATAGTTGGTTGAGTGTTTTGAGACCGGAGAGATTCTTTATTTCCTGTAAAAAAGCATTATTAATATAGGTATGGTTAATATTTTCATGTACTTTCTAGGCAACATGAATGTACTGAAATAAAGGTACAGTTTTAATGCCACAGATGCAATGTCCCTAAAGTTTGCAACATTTTTACGTCTAGACATTTGTATCGATATAATATGTATACAAGCAAGCCAACATACCATATGCAATAATGATACATCACCACTGTTGCAGTATATCTGCTCGCCAAATAAAATAATAAGTTGGGAACTGCATCAGTGGAATTGATCACTAATAAGTTTTCGGTTTAACATGGAAACTCTATAAGGAACTCACTTTAATCTTATTGTCGCCCAACTCCAATAATTCCAGTTTTTGCAAATGATTCAAATTCTTAATCTCTGAGATCTTGTTGGAACTTATGAACAACTTCTTCAAGTTTAACAAGTTGTTCAGACCGGTTATCTCCTTGATTCTGTTAAAGGAGAGATCTAGAATCCTGGAAACAAAATAATGGGGTTTTTAAAAAGGGAGATTGGGAAACATTTACCAGCTTCAGTGTTTTACTTTTGTCTTGCAATTTACTACGATTTATAAATTCAGGAGGAAAGGGCTCTCCTTATTATGTCCATTATGTTATGTAGGTCACATTATCCATATTTAATTGAATAGAGAGGTATTTTTTATTTTTTTGAATTTTAAGTCTAATTACCTGTCCAATTGGAATTATTTTTGTAACGGATAGCTACATTCTGTAGGAAGGTTATAGGATGTGGGATATTTTATTCTGAAATTCCTACGGGAACCAGCACAGCGCAGGTAAAACAAGAGGATGTGACAAGTTTGAAATAAAAATGTTATTACAAAGTTTTTACAGTTGTATATGTATTTCTATTTTTTCAAAGAAGACTTAGTGATTATAGTAAGGCTGAAACTCACTCCAGATTGACGAGACTGTCCAAGTTCTCAATCACCACGATCTGGTTGTCGTACAGCTCCAACTCCACCAAAGTGGTCAGTGTGGTCAATCCTTCAATCTTTTTGATCAAATTCCATCTAAGATACAACCTGAAAATACGAAACAAGTATTTAACTATTCTATACTACTTAATATATTATGCTTAATTGTCCTCACCATACTGATATCATCAGAAATTTTATCTATTTTACTTTTTATACTTATATTTAATGAAGATAGAAGAGAAACAATCATTTATGACAATTATTTATTTATGTACATGCCAATTATAAAAATAAACAATTTTGTATGGGATAGTCACATACTATATGGGTAAAACTGACTTTCACACCATTTTCTTTTTATTTTGGTCCTACCTATAAAGAATCTTTATACAGGTAGTTTTAAAAATACAATCCAAGCAGATTTGTCTCAATCAAGGAATGTCCAATTGTTTTATCCACCAAATAATAGTTAATTGGAGCTCTTACTGAATCATGTGACTTTCATAAAACAATTAGTGATGCCACCAAACAAAATACATTAAGATATATCATGAATTAAATTGTACCAAGTTCAAATCGATTTTAGAAACTATGGAAAAACTTTATCACAATAATCAAGTATGCATATTAATTACCAATTTAATTTATAAAATTGTATGATTGATATATATTGCTGTTGTTGCTGATATTTTTAAGTAGATAAGCTATTGCAAACTGTATCCAATCAAACGATTAACATTCCTCACTATACTACAATATTTAAAAATATTTATGTCAAAATATTGGAAAAGGTATATTCCAGGTTATTTCATAAACTTTGTGCAATTTTAATGTAACCACCATTTTGAAAGAAAACCGCAACAACTTTCACCTTCACAATATTCATAGAAAACGAGACAGCATAAGGAAAACATAACCAAAAATTACTCATACAAATCTTACTACTATGGTGTAAGATATGAGTCATAATTACCTTTGTAAATTCCTCAGAGGTTCCAGGTTCTCAATCTTGCCGATCCTTCCATGATTCAAGTCCAGCTCTTCCGTTTTTTCATTGACAATGATTATCTCTTGTGTGTCTTCATCAGGAGGCGCTGGTGAGTTTGGTGCTGACGGGGTTCTGTCATGCTGTTCTATTACCTGGACTTGAGAGCTGGACAACACAGGAGCAACCTCCGCGGGCCTATGGTCAGGAGTATCGGACCCTGCCACTTCCATAGGCACTCCTTGGACAGGCGCTGCAGTCCCTTGCGGTACTTCGTTTCTTCGGGCCGAAGGAGGCCGCGTTTCATCTCTTTGATTTGGATTATCTATTGGAATGGTAATGGAATATAATGAGGATCAAGATAAGTAAGTTCTAAGGAAAATAAAACCGTTATTTGTATAAAAATATTGTTATGTTTTCGTGCATCTTACCGGCCATTGTAAAGAAGTGTTTCTTATTTTTAACAGCTAAATGTCGAATTCTATTCAGATATTTATGAGGTATACAATTTATGTAACAAACACTATTTGTTGAGCGAAGCGTATAATTTGTGTAAATTGAGAAGTAAATAATTCTCAACAAACCACACAGCAACACAAAACAAACCAACCAAAACCAACTAAAATAAAATGTCAGGTCAGGCCAGAAAGAAGTGTCAACAAACTGTCAAAATAAAAGTCTATGTCGTCATGATCATCAAAGTCAAAAACTTCTCAGACGTCAGGTGGGTGTCAGCACTTCAGTCAGATCAGCTGTCTGTCATTAATAAATAACGCCTGCCCTGCCAGCCTGTCTGTGCACTGTGCAGCCTGTACTTTTCGCGCCAAGTGCGAGCGATTCCGCAAATGAGTGTACACATAACATTTTTGTAAATTTGTGACTGAAACTGCTGAAAAAGTTATAATGGATGAAATCGACGAATTAGAGCAATTGGAACAGCTACTATGCGCTGACTTGGATGCTCCTGAAAAAATAGAAAATAAACAAAATGTTGTGCGTGATGTCGACATATTTCAACAAGCTGAATCTGATACCAATTCTTCGGAATTAGCAGAGAAAAACGTGGAAGCGTCAACATCTGCTATACACAATGGAGACACGGATTCGTCAGACGACGAGGAGAAGCGAAATTACACGGAGAGGAAGTACAACGACTATGGGACAGAGGTGAAGAAACTATTGGATAATAAAGAACAGGAACAAGCCGAAAGACGGATAGACTTCGAAACCAGGCTGCGGCAGACAAACATTGAAGCCAAAGCTGCCAGGCAAGCCTCCTTCACAAAGAAAATAGACACATCTCCTCCAGAAAGCAGTAAAAATGCTTTCTGTGCACCCCCAACCAAAAGCAAAGGTCCCGTTGATATCTTTACTGATCCTGTATTCGGTATAAGAGTAGTCAAGCCTCTTATATCAAGTACAGCTCTCCTAGATCGTATGCAAGGCCGTGAAGCTGTCAACATGTTGAGGATCAAACGACATGTTGAAAATGAAGATCTTTCGAAAGACTGGGTCACAGCCGGAGTCATCGTTAGAAAGAGTGACTCAAGGAAGTCCCAAAAGGGCACTAACTTTCTCATATGGACTCTCAGTGATCTAAAAGACGACCTCAAAACAGTATCCATGTTCTTATTTCAGAAAGCATATAGTGATCTATGGAAAACACTGGAAGGAACCGTGGTTGCAGTATTAAACCCTAATGTATTAGATAGGTCACAAAATAGTGCTGATCAGGCATGTCTGAGTGTTGATAGTCCTGACCGAGTCATGATTTTAGGGCATTCAAAAGATTTGGGAATCTGCAAGAGTAAGAAAAAGAATGGTGAACCATGCACAGCCTTTGTTAATGTAAATCAATGCCAGCACTGTATATACCATGTAAAACAAGAATATCAACAGTTTTCCAGAAGGCAGGAATTGCAGTCTTCAACAATGGGCAAGGGTTTGGTCAATCTTCAAAATAAAGTTCTTGGGAAAAATACCGTTATTTATGGAGGGAGAGCTTATTCTGCTTTACCATCAGGAAATAGCAAGAAAGTTAAAGATAAGGATCAAAATAGGCTCATGTCTTTGACTGATTATTATAAGTCGGAGACAGATACACTGTTGACCAACAAAGCGCCTCATGGGGCAGGCCCTCTCAAATTTAATTCTATTTTACACAGTCCTACTGCTCAAAGAAAGAGTGATTCAGATAGACTTAACAAACTAACCAACTTAAGCCCTAAAAGTACACCATCCCAAAATACAAGCTTATCTGAAAGAGTGGCAAGTTCTCCTAGATTAGGAAAAGGGTTTGGATTAAAAGGTAGTGGAACAATAGATTTGAGCATGTCCTATGGTCAAAAAGCAGCTGAAAAAGCTAAAGAAAACGCCATCAGACTTATTCAAAAGAGTGGGGGCATTAAAAAGATTGATCCTAATAATACAAAAGGCACCGAAGCAGGAAAGAAAAGAGCATTCGAGAACTTGAATAAAAGTACTGAAGAAGGGAATGAGAGCAAGAAAACTAAACCAAATGAAGATGATAGTAAGAAAATTAAAGGGATCATGTCCGAAAGGTTCAAGAAGATTCTAGAAGCAACTTCTGCCCACCAGAACTTGCTTGAACAGCATGATGATGATGAAATGGGCAAATACTTCAATAAGTTGGAAAAGAAAGAGGCCATGGAGGAAAAAATGTTAAATACCTTCAAACTGGCATGTAAGGCTGTAAGGTGTGCTAAGTGTAAATACACAGCCTTCTCTGCAGCCCAAATTTGTAAGGACGAGAGGCATCCACTAAAAGTGTTGGATACTTTCAAAAGATTCTTCAAATGTCTTGATTGCAGCAATAGAACTGTCTCATTAGAATTGATTCCACTGCATTCATGCAGTCATTGTCGCAGCTCGCGATGGGAGAAAGCTCCCATGCTTAGAGAGAAAAAGGTCACAACACTATCTGATGGTTTATCACTTAGGGGCGAAGAAGAAACCTACATTGGGGGCCAAGTTAATACTGGTAAAAATATCAATTTACTGGTCCCTGAAGGCTAAAATTAGACTGAATTTTAACTGTATTAATTTTTGACTTGTTTACAAATATTTTATTACCATTTACTAAGGATAATTTATATAATAAATAAATAAAATCCATTATGAAAATAAAGCATAATATAATTTTATTATGAAACTTCCAGTCAATAACACTGAACCATTCCATAAAACACAATGTGTCTTCGATTTCATACAAGATTCATTTATAACAATCTTGTGTTGGGAATTAATTGTGGGCGTTTTAATATTTTTTTACACAGCCTTTTACAATAAATTACTACATATTACAAAACCTGATCAGTGGAGCTAACAACGTGACATCAATATTTGCGTTAGAATATACCAATGTATTTACAAAACTTTATACTCGGACAGTGGCCACTGCATGTTAAAAAACTAAAACATTAATATTATCATAACATAAACATCTCTTCAAGACTGATAAATCTATAGAAATAGAAAATATACACTGGATTGAGGATATAGGTACATAAATTTATATTATAGGCACTTTGCAACAGTGAAATAATTATACAATACAGAATAAAATATAACAGTTATTTATTTCACGTAGCATAGACTTCGCGTGCCGTGGTGGAGGCACGGAGAGGATGTGAGACCACTGCGAGCGGGTGCGTTCAGTAGAAAAACGTATAAAAGGGCGGCAATCATTCCCACTCGGTGGTGCCGGGCGGCTTCGAGGTGAGGTCGTACAGCACGCGCGAGATGCCCGGCACCGCCGCCAGCTCCGCGCGCATCCGGTCCACCACCTGTTCGTATAAACGCATTAGACTCACAATAAAAGTATTAGTCTGTAATGTCTCTCTGTAGAGCAAAGGCCTCTCGTTTCACTATCATGTACAGTGAGGAGGGTAAGGCAAAATCACTATGCTAGATTAATGCGGGTTGGTGATCTCAAACTCGAGCCATGTTTGAAAAGTAGGCAATGTTTTCGCTCGACCCGGGAATTGAACCTTAGTCTTGGCAGGCGAGTGCACATACCACTAGACCACCGACTCATAAGAACAAGGACAACAATTAAGATTTTCTATTTACAATTGAACACATTATGGCAATGAATTCATTAAAATTGTATTGATAGAATGAGTGAAGAGAGAGAGAGAGGGGTATAGGTTAGTGCTCCTCAGTTTACTTCAGTAAGATGAGATGCATGTCCAGTAGTCGGTTACAAACAGGCGATATATTTTTATTGTATGATGTGTTGGACATGTGTTAACAACTGTCACACATTAGTAAAACAATAGAGGAGGTTTTTAACCTCCTGGAGGTGCCGTGGCAGACGAGAGGTATATATGATAGGGTAGGGTGCAAGTGTAGGTATGTCGTGATGTGGGTACACTGACATCGAGCGGCATGGCGGGGTCGCCGGGCAGCGCCGCCAGCCCCGTCATGAAGTCGGAGGTGAGGAAGGGGCGCAGCACGAGCGAGCGCTGGCACGAGGCGGCGCGCACGCCCAGGTCGCGGTCGAAGTGCACCGGGATCAGCACCACCGGCATCTGCGCCACCAGCGCCGCGCTCCCCGACATACTCAGCACCTGCCACACCACACATACCGATATTACAAATGACTAACATTGTGAGGATCTATGTATGTTCGGTGCTCTTTTACGCCAAAACTACAGAATGGATTTGGATGAAACTTTACAGTAATTTAGGTTATACATCAGACTAGCACATGGGATGTATTTTATCGCGAAATTCCCGCGGGAAAGGGTAAAACGCGGGTAACACTGCGAGGCGCGGCTAGTATACCATAAGTTGTACCTGTGTCGCAAGATCGTCAGCCTGACGCAGTGTGGAGACAACTTGTTGTGTGAGGAAGGTGGGCGTGATGTCTGTCACTTGCTCTTTTATTAGACCGCCGAACGCGTAACACACCCTGGAAATCAATGTTAAAGTATTTTTAGTAAACCCATCTTCATTATTTACATTTTCCATTTGAATGGAGTGATTGATATCTCGTACTGTCATTTGGTTAAAGTTAAATGAAGTTACACCACATACATAGAAAGAGTAAAGGTCGTGTCGTACGAACAGCTAAAGGGAATGGCAGAAGATAGAGAAACATGGAAGGAACTCCATTGACATGAGCCCAGCTCTTAAGTTTTAGAAGACATATATAATTTTGAACGGCTACATTTTCTACGCACTCTGTACGTGAAATGTAGAAACCGCAACGTGGGTTGCCAACCTTTAAACATATAACATAATCTCCAACAAGGGTTGCTGGTGACAATGGTGAGCTGTTAACTTCTTGATTCCTGATAATCTTCCTATAACGTTGGAGTAGCAGTTCATAACACTATTAATCTATTGGCGACACACAAACGTACCTGTTAACATTGTGGCATACTCGGGGTATTATTTTGGCAAGGTACTCCATGTCTTTCCAGTCTGGAGGATACCGCTCTGTCGATAAAGCCACTGCGTAACTGTATGTTCGTCCATCACCTGGAAATATAACCAACAAGTTTGTTAAGTTCTTGTATGTAACAACATTTATGCTTCGGTTAAGATGTTGAAAATTCTCAAAAAATCCTCTTAAAAAATCACTGCGAATACCAGTCTAATTCGAATAATTCTTTTTATAAGATAGATACATTCAAAAGGAAGATTTATAGGCTACATTTTAACTCTGAACTTCATTAAGAACAGACACAAGGTGTTAATCTGGGGGTCACATCTGATCCTAAACTAATATAATTCAGATGTAATGTGTTTGTTTTAACGCACTTATCTCTGGAACTACCCGTCTGATTCGATTAATTCTTTATGTCGCGTAGCATGGCAATGCGCAGGACTTACCTTGCACGCCGACGGTGCGTATGGGCAGCAGCGTGGCGCAGACGGGCGTCTGCGACGAGATGCGGCGCAGCTCCGCCTGCTCGGCCGCCGAGCTGGCGTTGTTCACGCGCCCCAGCAGCGCGTGCGACTTCACGCACATCGACGAGTACTCCACCATTATTTTCACGATCACCTGCGAGTAAACGTAGCTCGTTAGTAACCAGACTGTATGTAAGATGCTCTAAGGCCGCTCAGACATAACACGATGTGAGTATAAGTGGTTCGTAAGTAACTACTAGTAATACGAGCGGTGAGCCGTCCCAATGTTGTTATGTCTGAGCGGCCCCCAGCATTGGATGGTTTGTTATAATAAACATGAATGATAAAAGACGACTGCTGTAGGCCCTACTATTACAAAATCGCTGAAATAGACGTAGAAACGTGCGCCAATAATTGATCAGTATTTTTACTGCAAGGACAGTTTTATCTCCAATGAGCGGTGCAGTGCCTTATAGTGGTAGTAGTGACCTGCGTCTCGGCGAAGTCCCGCTCCATGTAGGGCTCGTCCTGGCACAGGATGCGCACGGCCAGCCCGGGCCCCGGGAAGGGCTGGCGCTCCACCAGCGCCGCCGGCAGGCCCAGCTCGCGCCCCAGCGCGCGCACCTGCACCGGTTTGGTTCATGTGTTATCATTGGGTAAAGAATCCGTTACAAATACATTTTGTTCAAAGTTATTAATTTGCTATAGATGACGATAAAGGATTGATTTTGAGTGCACGTAAGAGTGTTTGAGTGCTTGACCTATTTAAAACATTTCAATAAACAAAATGAACAGTATAGCTGAATACTCTTGAAACTGTTAAGTGTTTACTGGACTGTAATCTCTGGTTTCCCGACATCCCAGAATTGGTCTAACCGGTGAATAGAATGGCGAAGGTCGGGCTATTGCAGGATACGTCGTGCTTATAGAATCCGATTGTCGAATAGTTCAGGGTTCAGTGAGAGCGAGTGAATGCGCTGTGCCGTCGAGCGGGCCAGGCAGATAGTGTGATTGTTGAACTGTTCCGTGGGCGCACCTCGTCCTTGTGGAAGTCGCGCAGCGGCTCGACGACGCGGCCGCGCGCGCGCAGCGCCCGCACCAGCTCCGTGTCGTTGTGGTGCGTCTTGATGGTGGCGGCGGCCGCCGACACCAGCGACGACGCCGACTCGATCAGGTCGGGCCGCAGCGTGCCCTGCCCCAGCAGCACCTGCTCCTCCCTGACACCATCCACCACAGGTTATATGGATACTTACTATACAACGGAAGACAACTAACTAAGTATTAGCTTGCTATATCGCACTGCTAGGCAAAGGCCCTCTCATCTCACTGAAGATATCAGTACAGTGGATTAGGCATAATCACCACGCTTGCCAAATGCAGGTTGGTGATTACAAATCCAACCCATTTTTTAAAAGTAGGAAACATGTTTTCGCTTTCGGGAATGGAACCCGGGACCAGTCTTGGCAGGTGAGTGCACTACCACTGGACCACCGAGGCTTTAGAGTAGCCAAAACGATTGTTAATAGTGTTAGTTGGTGGTGTGTGTGTGTGTGTGTGTGTGTGTGTGTGTGTGTGTACTGACTGCAGCTGCAGCTGGTGCACGGCCTGCTCGGCGACGCGGATGAAGACGTCCCCGATGATCTTGCGCTTGTCCTCGGGCGCCGCCGTGTGGCACAGCAGCGGCGTGTGGCGCTGCCGCCCGCCCGCCTCGCGCACGCACGTGCTGCCCTGGCGGAACTGCGGGGGAACGTCTCTTTATGAACACGATGCTGACTTAACTAACTACTACTTCTCTTGTTACTTAAAGGGCCGTAACTTGGAATACTGTTTTTATAGAGGTCTGCTGACCTCGACAGAGATAAGAGGAATGACGTCCCTGTTGCCCTCAGGGAATACCTTCTTCTCAACATAGTCTCTCCAGGAATATAACCAACAACTCTAATTCGTAAGAATGTTAAGCTTTTAACAGTTGAGCTGCTGAACCGATTTAAATGAAATTTTGACACTAAATAAACAACGATCTCAGCCAAAAAATACACCATATAAACCCACTGGGACCATTTAAGTGTGTTACATGACCATTAAGTATGTGACATGTTTCCGTTATCGTACGTGCGCGAGTGCCTCATTAAGTTTCCGCCATGTTCCGTACCTGATGCGCCGCGTTGACGACGTGCAGACGCACGCCGAGGTCCCGCAGGCAGCGCTCGACCTTGGCGCTCTCGTTCTTCCTCATGAAGCCGTTGTCGATGTGCAGCGCGATCACCTGGTCCTCGCGCAGCGCCGTGCGCAGCAGCGCCGCGCACACGGTCGAGTCCACGCCGCCGCTCACTAGCACCTGGGGACGGAACATACACTCTTATTCATGGATTTAACACCTTCGCAGTGTAGCACCCTACACTTGGGTAAGGGTCACACTTATATTATACCAGCAGCGCCCCGCGGTTTCACCCGCGTTGTACCCGTTCCCGCAGGTTATTTTAAATCCCAAAATTCCGATGAGAACGAGAATACGGGTAAAACCGCGGGGCACTGAGTTATACATGAATCTATACTAATATTATAAAGCTGAAGAGTTTGTTTTGTTTGTTTGTTTGTTTGTTTAAACGCGCTAATCTCAGAAACTACTGAACCGATTTGAATAATTCTTTCACTGTTAGATAGTCTATTTATCGAGGAAGGCTATAGGCTACATTTTATCCCGGATTTCCTACGGGAACGGGCACAACGCGGGTAAAACCGCGGGGCGCTGCTAGTATATAGATATAGGTCACCAAAACATGGTCAATAATGAGCGTTAATGAGTGTTATACTTACAAGCACTTTATTATCTCCGACAGTTTCTTTGATGTACTGTATGCACGCCTCGCGGCGTGAACGCAGCGTAAACGTCCGCGTCAGGCCGGCGATGTCGAATAGAAAGTTGGATAACATCTGCTTGCCTTTGGGGGTTAGATCCACCTGATGGAACAACAATTGGAAACAGTCATAAGGATGCATTCGAGTCGGGTTGAATTATCAACAAATAGCAGCGTGTAATACTATGCTTCAAACAAATGCGCGGTCACATAGACGCGCGCTAATACAAGTTTCAATATGGTTGGAAGTAATGTTGTAGAGGTTTGGTCGAAAATATCGTGTTCGTGGATATGTTTTCTGGACGTATTAACATTATAGTAATAGGGTTTTATTGTCATACTTTTGCTATGGATCACTAACTATGGGACTATAAAATATGCTCAATAAACGGTTGAGTATAAAAGGCGAGATCTATTGAGATAAGGACAGCCCTTATCCCATTAAGTACTTCTGATCAACTATGTTCACTATTCCCTCCCGCCTCTTTCAGCCATAGAGTCTATCTATACCTTCAACCATAAACAAGTATAAGAACTACAGTGTCCTGACCTCGGGATGGAACTGCACGCCGTAGAGGCGCATCTGCTCGTTGTAGATGGCGGCGATGAGGTGGTTGGAGGAGTGCGCGCCGACGCGGAACCTCTCGCCCACCTTCTGCACGCTGTCGCCGTGCGTCAGCAGCACGGGCTGCAGCTTCTCCAGGCGGCTGTGGAATGGTATCAGCTTTATTATCAACTGTAAACGTATTAGAGTACCACATATTTGGGCCGGCATTGATGGGCGTTGGCAAACTTAGAGATATGTTGATGGATGTTCGGCAATGACAAAGGCCGGCTTTACCTGATAAAGCCCGGCTTAACCGAGCATGTACAAATACTGTCGAACCGGCATATATTCGGCATATGATATTGGTGTAATAATTAGTTTGGTCCAGCTTTACCGCCGGACATCATTTCATTCGCGAAGTGGATGTGAAAATGGACTGCTTGAGTCGAACATTTAATCCAGCTGTTGAAGCACGTAATCTTATGCCGCGATAAAAAAAACAAAGCTGTATATCGCAAACATTGGTTTAATAAATATTATGACTGAATTGATTATATGAGTTCAGTCTTAACGTGAAATACAATAAATGTAAATGTATACTAAAATACGGTCGCGAAGCAGGAAGAATTTCTTCCATTGACCTATAAGACCGTCTCTTTCACTAGTACTTAATAATATTACTGTCTCACTCGCCACAATACGTTGGCGGAGTGAAACGTCAATACTATTGGTGTACGAGTGACAGAGAAAAAAAAAGGTCAATGGAAGTAATTTTTCCTGCTTTGCGGCCCTACTTTAATATAATAAAGGGTATGATTTTTTGTTTCTCAGGAACTTCCCACAGGGCACAACGCGGGTAAAACCGCGGAGCGCTGCTAGTGAAAATTAAATACATATGTACAGGACAATACAAAGTACTAACTTGAATAGTGGGCAAGTGGTCTCGAGCTCGACCTCGTACTGCCCGTCCTCGCGCGCCTCCTTGCGCAGCACTGATCCACCGAACTCCTTGTTCAACATTTGCATACCATAGCATATACCTGACGAATTCAATAAATTGTTACATTACAAAAAACATTAAAGTATATGCAACATTTTTTTCTATGCCTTCGTCTAACGACGCCAATTAGGTGTGTATTACATTAGTTGCAGGTATTTTATGTGCTAACTACTAGCTTTATTTGTCAGCTTCCTCCTTTTCGTCGTACTGATACTTTTAGCAAAAGGCCAGTTACATTACTTTGTAGTGTAGTAAGTATACATGTAAGCTAAATGTATTCATCGAGGGGAATAAATCATAATCTCACACAGTACAGACGTGTTTATCTCATATCCTTACAACTTTTTTGTCATCTCACCTAATACCGGCAAGCCAATCTTGAATATATCCGCATCGTATCTTGGGGCGTCCTCCGCGTACACGGAGTTAGGTCCCCCGGAGACGACAATGGCGCGGTACCCAGATTCCTTGAGATGGTACGCCGGCGTGTCCAACGGTAAGATGTCGGACTCGACGCATAGCTCGCGGATACGGCGGTCTATTACCTGTAGAAAGGTGCAAGGTTATATGAGGGTATTATATCAAGGTTATATGAGGGAGGTTAAATGTTCGGCTTATTACTATAAAGATATCTATACTTATATTATAAAAAGGTAAAATTTGTAAGTTTGTTTGTATGTTCGAGGTAATCTCAGGAATTATCAGTCCGATTTGAATAATTCTTTTTGTAATAGATAGCCACATTCAACGGGAAGGTTATAGGCTATTTTCATCCCGAAATTCCCACGGGAACGGGCACAACGCGGGTAAAACCGCGGGGAGCTGCTATTATTAATAAAACTGGTGGGGTTAGGATGATGGACGATTAGGGTGTTAGGGGGGAACATTAAGGAATGTCAAAAATATTAGAAGGAAAACCTTCGTGTTTTGAATTGATTTATAAACTTTTTTGTCTTTGTCTTCGAAAAAATCTTCACAGCAGCGGTGTTCAATTTGAATTAGACTGCAGAAATCTGGTTAACATTTCAGCGACTTTGCAATGAGTCTGTCTTTACCAAATAAAGTCATCAAGATTTTAAGACCTGAAAGTTATCTAGACCTAGTTTGACTCTAATTTGCCGAGTGTAATTAACCCTTGTGCATATAAATATCAGCATCATAACAGTCAGATGACTATATTTCAAAGAAGTCTTACCTTCCCATACTGTGAGCCAGCATCTAAAATGGCGACTTTATCCCGCCCGTGTGTTGACCCGTTCGTTCCCCGGTACTGTCCATCTGCACTGGCTGTGTGCATCTCGCCAACTCGCCAGCAGCACTGGAATACAATTATTATTACATAATTGAGTATTAATATATTATTAGCGCTGATAAGTTTTGTGTTGCAATTGACTGTGAAGGATTTCGATATGTGACTAATATAGGTAGGTATAGTTAGTTGAAAGTAGTTAACCGACTTCAAAAATCCGAGGTTCTCGGTCGGTATTTTTTTACGTAACTATAAAGAAGGGTTTTATTTAAGCTTTGAACGTAACTGTAGAGAAACACTTTGGGCCTTATTCACGTTTATTAACTTAGCACTTTAGCTATCAATTGGTTTGTCCCTTTCCGACATACGCTATTTGCCAAAGAGAGAAAGAGACAAAACACTTTACAACACTGTATATGTTAAATATCGTTTATGAATAAGGCGGTTTATGGATTGTAACGATCTTAGTTGTGAGATCTCCCAGTAGACTGGGCTTCTTAAAAACAAAAGAGTACTATTTTAGTTCTTTCTAAATTACCTATTTCCACGGTTGCAGATAACCCAGGTATTTTAAATTAATTAAGTAGTTTCTTTGTGTTTTTGTCCTAGGTACCTACTACAACTAATGGCCTAATGTTTCAAACAACAGTTAGGTACCTATATTACAGTCGTTATTGAACGGGAAACCCCTAAATTGTACCACGGGAAATATATTAGAGAAGACTTCGTGTGAACATGTTTGTAATTATTTTTACTTTGTATAAAATTTTAAGAGGATATTTATATTTGTTTCATAGACAACGTAAAACACAAGTATTATTCTTTATAATTTCGATTTAAAAAAATCTATCAAAAGTTTGCGTTTAAAAACAAACTATAATCGAAACTTACAATCACAATGTCACAGAAAAAGTTAGAGACACGATAAAATAATTACACAAAAAAGAGCAAATACGTTTAAAATACCTCCGTAACGGTCTGACTACACGCAAATAAGAAAAAGAAAACACAAATGAACCATAAAAACGGAAAGGTCACAGAAAAACCGAACACATCATTAAACAATAGCCCAAACGAAAACAAACAATGCTCTTTGTCACCTTATTACCACACGCGTAAGTTCAAAATAATACAACACAACTTGGCAATAGAAATTATAAACGTATCAATACAATAAGTTGAACTAATCACTTCTAAGTACCACGTATATGTACCTTGAATAATAAATTGCGAATATCAAACATTACAAGCCTACTCTCTATATAACAAATCCATTGTATTTTTTTGTCAAGATTTGAAGTAACCAGATTGTTAATGCAGTTCGTACGACACAAGTGTCCGAATCTATTTATAGATCGTACTGTAAACACACACACAGTAAATATTTATAGAATTTTTATTTGTGTTAGTGTATCCTAATGATATTGAAAAAGCAAAGGTTTGCGTGATTGTCCTTTTGACTCTTTCGCGGTAATGGCTGGATTTATATGTTGGAAATTATGTACACAGATAAGTAGTAATATGTATATTGAAATAACTCAATCTTTGAATCCCGATCTTCAGAATAAAATGGGATTGTTCAGTGCGTTTTTAATCCCCGACGCAAAGTAGGCTTGCGGTCAGTCGATATCAGCGTGTATATGTGTTTGCGGGACAATAGCCGGCACCTGCACCATCTCATAAACGGATGGGACTAATTAGATGCAGTTATTTTTTAAATTTGAGACCCAGTTTCCTTGTGGCGGTTCTTCCCTATGGTAAAAATCCGAACAGCCATTGCTGCGCAGGGTTTTTTAAATTAACTTGTTACCATATCTTAAATGAAAGGAAAATGGATTTGCCACTGGGAATATCAGAGCAACATACAACTTTATGTGTTAAATTCCTGAGATAACTGTATTTAATTGTTGCATAAGTTAAGTCATCATCTATTCATAATCAAGTTAAAATATATAACCAACTAATTGGTGTAACAAAAACAAATCTTTATCTAATTAGATTAGAGTAATTGGGTATTATATTATTACTAGTAACTATTATCAGCAAGCTTCGGTTTATACATTACTAAAATAGGTTAATATACGACTTCTTGGCTTCCCTATTTAAAAGGAAAGACCTTAAAAAAATTACAATAAAAAATACTTGTGTTATCCGAAAGGATGCTGTTGACCAAAATTTAATTGGATCTTAATACAATGGTGAACTGTTAAGTGGCATAGAACCAGATGTGGTGCATCTATATTGCCTGAGATGACGATAGGATAGGTAACCAATTGTCATCTTCTGAAACATTTAATCCATCAATCTTTCTAATTTTTTTTCCAGTTTGATTGAAATTAACATAATTATCACTGGGAAGGTTTACATACAAAGTTCTTGATGGCTAAATGCATTTTAAAAACCGCAAAACTATTCATATCTTTTATTTTACGTTTGAAATTATCATAGTTATGATAATTTAAAACTTAACACCTATTAGTTCATTAATACAATTGGATATAAATAGTTGAATCCTTCTCTTCTATCCATGACCGGAAAAATTTAAGGCAGAATATGATGACAAGTAAAATTTAACTTTAAAAATTCCCCTACATAACAAGGGCTGGACTGGTTTATACGAAACATAGCTAAGATTTGCTGCATTGAAACTGGGTTTCAAATGAAAAAAAAACATAAAAATCTGTCCATCATTATGGTTAAAGTTGTATTAGCCGGTAATACCCATTGCTGGGCATAGACCCCTCAGCAAACCCTATGCTTGACTATATTAACCAAATAAAATTATCATAGATTAAGTATCATTTTATGATTTCCAGTATTATTAAATAAGTATAATAAACAATCTTTGAGATTAAACTTAACAACCAATCAGAGATAGGTATGCAATGCAATATGCACCATGAAATCTCATTGAAACTAATGATATCAACTGATTAAAATACAAAACTTGTACTATAAGTTATTAAAAAATATCACTTTAATTTTATTAGTGAAAATTTTATTTAAAATGGTAATGAATTTCACTTACCTTGGAATAAAATAAATATAACTTATGAAAAATTACTATTCATAAATTAGTTGCCTTACAACACGAAGCAAGTTAATCTTGTAAGATGTTACTATAGAATATCTAATGATTATTGTAATTGTGTATGACCATTACAGGTTATTTATAAGGTTATCTCAACTTGATAACAATTCACACACAAACACTCCAGGAATATGATGTAATATACGATATTTGTGTTAAAAGTATCCAGGATTAGGTTAATTGGATTCCAAACGTGCGAGAATGATTGACAAATTTATTTTAGAGGTGATCACAATGAGAATACAAAATGTACCTACTTTTCTTGGGAAACAAAACATGATTACATGTTGGAATTACTTGAACAATATTTTGGAGATAAAAGATTAAGAAGATCGAATGTTATCAAACAGATAACGACGAGATAGATCATCATTTTTTATTTTCAATGTGAAGTCGCACCATGAAACTTACACCGGGTCGTCACGAATTTCTTTACTGCCGATATTGTGTCACACACATTTATTAGACAGCGTGATTGATTAAAATGAGTGTTATATTACTAATTATCAAGTAAACTGCGCGTAATACAAAGAAAATGTTAAGTGAAACCGGGCTTTGACATTAGTTTCTGGGTCATAACCGGAGACAGACACTGCAATCTAGCCACTTTTTCCAGGATTTTCGGTCCAAAAACGTGCGCAATTGATTTGATATTACTCAGAGGACTCACCTAAAATAAAATATTCGGTGTTTTAAACAATTTGTTTATAAAAAACACGAAAAATGTGATTCCCCATTCAGCACTACGAATACAAAATTTTAGTACTGAAAAATGTTTACAGATGGCGCGGCATGTGCGTTGGTTGATGGTCCTGGTGCGTTCAAATTAATTTTAAATAATATTTTATAAAAATAATCCATATGAAAATGGTGTTTTGAAGAGCTACTGGATGATTTTCCAATGTATTATGTGACAAAATATAAAATTTGGCTACCAAATTCATAACAAATAAGATTTATAGCAATTTGAGCTATTAAAATAGCATTTGTAAATAATTAAATATTTAGTAACACTGAACGCATTTTTTAAACTGCTTGTCACGACTACGGTCTATTGTACAAAAATATTAAACACAGATAATAAAATCTTTGAGCCCTCATCTGCATTTTATTATTATAAATTTATATTTGTGAAGTACAGTTGTTCCTGATAAAATTTATATTTCATTTACTAAAAAATATGTTTGCAAAACAATCATTTGGAAGAAAATTGTTTTACAATAAAAGGAATGATGACAGATGTTACAATTTCTTTGTGCTAAATGAAACGCAACAAAATAAAATTTGACGTCTTTGACGACTGCACTGCAAAGATTTTGTGGACGCTTTTGTATTTGTAATTTTAGCAAGATTTTCTCCTAATAGAGTAGTAGTTTCTTAATTTTCTGTTAAATAAACAACCAAGATGCCAGACCATTTGGGAGATGATATGCGTAAAGTGAAAGATGACAAAGAAGAGCCGGAAAAAGAAATCAAATGTGAGTTCACTAACTTCGAGAATGAAACAACAGTTTTCGGTAATAATCAACATCAAACAATAAAATTTACAACCATAATATCTTATGTTTTCAGCGTTGGATGAAGGAGATATTGCGTTATTAAAGTCCTACGTAAGTTAAACTTTAGTAAATCTTTGGTTATGTTGATTTTGCAATGACTGGCATCTTTGATTTTGATGACCCAAAATATTTAACTTTTTACTTTTGTAGGGACAAGGGCAATATACAAAGATTATCAAGGAGGTTGAGGATGGTATCCAGACTGTTATGAAGAGGGTGAATGAGTTGACAGGAATCAAGGAATCTGATACTGGGTTAGCTCCTCCCGCTTTATGGGACTTGGCTGCAGATAAACAGACATTACAGAATGAACAACCATTACAGGTAAATAATTTATATTGACAACAAGTTCTGTATGTTAAAAAGGGTGAAACAAACAACAAAAAGCTTTGTTTATATTAAAAGGTGACACATTTACTGCTACGGTAAATTTCTTCCAACAATTACACAATGCCCACATGCACACTACCCACATGCACACAGTCCCACATGCACTCAGTCCCACATGCACATAGTCCCACATGCACACAGTCCCACATGCACACATTCCCACATGCACACAGTCCCACTTGCACGCAGTCCCACATGCACTGGCCCATAGCAAAATATAGGCAGCATCTAGATGCTGCCTTTGCCTGAAGATTCTAATGGGTTTTAGTAAAACAACAATCATATTTAGTTTTATAATTGTCATGGGGAGTAAAGAAAGAGTCCTGCCAATGAGTTTAGGCAGCATTCTGATACACCTCCCCTATAGTAACATTGCCGTGAACATCTTTGTCTGTTTGAGTTTATTGATGAAGCTACACACGGCAGGACATTCTGTGAATATGGTTTTTAAATTTTTCTTAGGTACACTACATAATATTTAAAATGGTTTGTGGAAAAAAGAATTGTTAAATGTAATACTTTGGCAGGATATAAAGAAAAGTGGAAAGAACTCAATTGATTGAAGTTTAAGAATGAGGAATAATATGTCTTATTGCTAGAGATTAGCGAGTTATAATAATCCCCTTATCTGTACTGATATCTTCAATCAGAGAAAAGAAAACCTAATACTTTAACCTTATTATATGAATATCATTTTGAGAATGGTATTATTAACACTTTTGATTCTGCATTTCATGTTCTTAGATTTTATATAAGAGTTTGTATTGCTACTCATATCTTGAATTCCTCTAATATGTATGTATGTTTGTTTACTTCCTAAAGGTGGCAAGATGCACAAAGATCATCAATGCAGACTCCAACGACCCTAAATACATAATCAATGTGAAGCAGTTCGCTAAGTTTGTGGTAGACCTCGCAGATTCAGTCGCGCCCACTGATATTGAAGAGGGAATGAGGGTTGGGTGAGTTAATATAGCTGAATAATAATTGAATGAGTGAGTTTCATGAGTGATTTTTCGTTTGTAGAATGACGTTAACTTTTTAAAAAAATCTTACGCCTTACCCCTTACACCCTGCAATGTATACATGGGGTGTAAGGTGAAACTTATATTTATAAATTTATTTCTAACATTTTCTTCATAAAAATAAACATTGTATTAAGTTAAATTATAAGTCTGACATTGATATCTGTTTGTGCATTAGTGTGTGTCTGGCACTGTTACTGGTATAACAAATGGACCAATTTCGATACAGATTTTTTAATTTAAAAGCCACTTTCATATTATTTCATAGCTTCTTTCTTAGCTATGTTTGGTAAAAATCGGTACAGCTATTTTTGTATTTTTAAATTTAATTTTTTTATTGTTACATTTTGTAATCCATTGCTTAATCAATGTAAACCAGGCTTAAATACATATCAATATTTGGAGAGACCATCTGCAGTGCTGTTTTAAGGTGAACAGTATTGTTGATGTTGTGGTGAATACTTGTACTCGTATGTTATCATATCTCCTAAAAAATATGGGTCATTGATCCTTTAACTTGAAATCACAAGATGGATTTCTAAGGTATTACTGTGACCAACAAAACTCATTGCCTGTTGCTTGTTGAGTTGCTAGTAAAGCTTGCTAAGACATATGATGAGTACTTTTATTTTAGACTGACTTAAAAAAAAGAGAAGGTTCTCAATTCGACTGTATGTTTTTCATTTATTCAGTTATCATTTGTTCACCTTTTATTTACACTAAGGAAACCCAGGGTTTTTTCCCGCGTATTCCAGTTTCGGTTACTTACTTTACCAGTAACCCATAACCTGAAAGTTGAAGAGTTTGGTCATAGTTTGTTAGGACGCGCTCATTTGTATAACTACCAGATTTAGTTAGATTAGTTAGAAACTTTTTATATTCCATGATTTTCGCTTTAAAGAGGTAGGTTATAAACTATTTTTTATCCCAATATTCCCATGGGAACGTTGACAACGCTCATAAAACCGCGGGCCGCGGCTATTTTACAATACAGAGTAAATCATATGACTTCTATATGCCTGGTACAACACTGGTTTCTTAAGTTTAAGCGAACACTACTCATTACTGTAAAGGGGCCGAAAGTCAGATATTTATTCCAATTAAAACGGGAACCCAATTACATCAATTGAAAAAGCTTACAAACTAAAAGCATAAAATCACAATAATATTTTTTTTTAAACGAATCATAATAATAAAAACAGAATATAAAATATGAATAATAATAATTACTGGTACAGGCAAAACATACAAACAAATTTGAGATCAACATTAATAATTCTTTTCACACCAACGCAAACACTCCGACACTATACTCGGAAGTCGGAATTTTAATTCGATTCCAGATTTGACAATTTCAGTGTTGCAACATTATGACAAGTACTAAATAGTGACGTTGCGAAATTATTCGATATGGAAATGGAATATTTCCGGATCGATTCTTCTCGTTTATAATTTTACTCTCGTAAACTAAGTATATCAGGAAATTAAATATTTCTGAACCGATAATTTAGTTTTGACGATTAATTAACGATCTGAGACTTTTCTTTTATAATTGTGTGTGAAATAAATAAAAAAATGTGATCATGAAGGAACATGACAAATAAAACAGATAGATGTATTATGGTAATAATTTATTTTATAAATTGTCGCCGTCATCGCTATCGCTGTCACTTTCTGTAACATTATTATAAAAGTCGGATACATCTCGGATACAAAATATCGATTCGCAATGAAATAAGATATTCGTATCACTACACTACACTATTATATGTGGTATCATTATTTCACAAAATGACAGTAGCTAATGTCAAATCTGGAATCGAATTAAAATTCAGAGTATAAATCTCTAAATGTAAAATAAAAGCAAAGTGTATCTGTAAAGTTGTTTCAATTCAAAATGGTACAATGCTTGCAAAACTGCTGGCCAGTGGCTGATGTATGACAGGTCAATTTGTAAGACTTCTAGTAAAATTTAATGAAGGCACTAACAATACCCTCATCCGCAGTGTCGACCGCAATAAGTACCAGATCCACATACCGCTGCCCCCGAAGATAGACCCCACGGTGACCATGATGCAGGTGGAGGAGAAACCGGACGTGACGTACAGTGACGTGGGCGGCTGCAAGGAGCAGATCGAGAAGCTCAGGGAGGTGGTCGAGACGCCGCTGTTGCATGTGAGGATGGTTTCATTTAGAATTTTTTACTGGCAATGTTTGTTTGGTATTTTTTTTATTTGTACAGTCTGTTTACAGACCACAGATTCTCTTATAATACGTTTTGGAGTATAAACAAGTATTGTCTAGAATTGTACAGTATGCTTACTGGCCACAGATTCTCTTATAATACGTTTTAGAGTATGAAGAAAAGTATTTTTTTCAGTTTTAAAGTTGCTTACAGACCACAGATTTTCGTATAATACTTTTTTTCTTATTCTAGAATGTCCTATAATTTAATGTCTTTGTTTCAGCCCGAGAAATTCGTCAAGTTAGGTATTGAGCCTCCGAAGGGTGTTCTACTGTTCGGCCCTCCCGGCACCGGCAAGACTTTGTGCGCGAGAGCGGTCGCGAACAGGACTGATGCCTGTTTCATTAGGGTTATTGGTGAGTATCATAATACACTTAGTTTTGGACTAGTAAAAAATAAACTTAGTATAAAATAAGTGATTTACTTAGTTGTAACCACACTGATGAATGGAAAGAGGTATTTACCTACAGTTTGATTGTGAAAGCTATTTAAGGCGTATCATACAGCTAAAATACCAGAGGACAGTTTATGAAACGTTGAGGAATGCATTCAATGTTTTATTTATTTTTAAGTCCCGTCTAGATTAGTGTTTACAATGTATTAATATCTGATAGTTTAGACAATTTATGACTGATATGTAAAGATTTGAACAATAAAAGCAGTTTTAAATTTTATAATTTGTTGCTAGGTTCCGAGTTGGTACAGAAGTACGTGGGCGAGGGAGCGCGAATGGTTCGCGAGCTGTTCGAAATGGCGCGCAGCAAGAAGGCTTGTCTCATCTTCTTTGATGAAATCGACGCTATCGGTGGCGCTAGGTAAGAATTTTACTATTAGTTTCCATTTATAGCAAGATTAGCCGCCCCCCGCGGTGGTACCCGCGTTGTCACCGTTCCCGCGGGAATTTCGGGATAAAATGTATCCCATGTGTTATTATGATGTATAACCAACATTGCTGTAAAGTTTCATCTAAATCCGTCCAGTAGTTTTTGCGTGAAAGAGTAACAGACATGCATACATTGATACATCCATACATACATTTATCCTCACAAACTTTCGCATTTATATACATGGTATGACGTGATTGCTTGATTTAGTGTCAGATCTATAACTAAGATCGTAGAATGATATACATATATCCTCAATTCTATCTCACTTATTGTCAGTAAGATTAAGCATATCAGGGTGTATCCTCAGGTTTATCCCTCATAGAAAAATAGGTATATCTTCCTCATATTAGTTCTAATTCCTCATATTAGCTCATATTAGTCAACCTACAAAATAAACGTCGATTTTGTTATTACATAATATTTATAAGCTATTGCATAGCTTCTATCGCGGGCCTTGAGCGCGGGGACCGAATCCAGAAATTCCGTAACGAAAAAACCTCACGTGAAAAAACCTCACGCTCCCCACTAACGCCATCTAGTGATACAAAAAATAACTATGCAATAGCTTTATCGCGGCAGTCCCCGAGTGCCACACGTCTTTTTTTGTTTGATGCTCTTTCGCGCATACACGTGGCTTCAAGCGCCAACTAAAAACAGATTACTTAAGACGGTCTAAAACTCCTATACCAGGGTTGGCCACAAACCTACTCGAACTTGAAGAGTAACAAACATACATACATCCTTACAAACTTTCGCATTTATTATATGAGAGTAGCATTCAGGTTTTCGACTCTCAATTAGTATTTGAATTGAGTGACATTACTTTTAATGTATAAAAAAACTTGAGAGGTGTCAAGGCACACCCGGATGGAACGAAGTTTATTTATTATCAACAAAAATAATCGTCGCGACACCACAATGTTCAATGCGAATTAGAAAGACGAAATGAAAATATCTAGCTTGCTTTCTATAAGAGGGAGAGACAGACAGAGAAACGTCTAGCCCCCTTTCGCAACGCGCGATAAAGAACTTCGTTCCAATAATAATAATATACACAGACAAATTCACACACGAATAATTAGACCCAAAGTAAGCTCTAAGCTTGTGTTATGGAATCTAACTCACTGATACTACTACATACAAATACTTTATAAGATTATAACCCAGATGTCGTCGCCAACAACTATGTCTTCACATATTGTTGACTCCGGGCGGGAATCGAACCCGCAACCCCCGACACAGTAAGCGCTCTCACTGCCACTGTGCCAACGGGCTTGTCAAATAATATGTATACCTTTGTCGTGATGAATCAATTAATTTTATTCGTATGACGTAGATTCGACGATGGTGCGGGTGGCGACAATGAAGTACAACGTACGATGTTGGAGCTCATCAACCAGTTGGATGGGTTCGACCCCCGCGGTAACATCAAGGTATGTAACATTCATATATCATACTAGCAGCGCTCCGCGGTTTTACCCGCGTAGGCCCGTGCCCGTGGGAATATCGGGATGAAAAATAGCCTATAACCTTCCCCTTGAATGTGGCTATCCATTACAAAAAGAATTATTCAAATCGGGCTGGTAATTCCCGAGATTAGCTCGAACATACAAACAAACAAACAAACATTACCTCTTTATAATATTAGTGTAGATGTAGATAACGTATGTATGTTCGTGATACACTTAAACCTAATAGATTTTGCCAATAAACAGTGTGATTTTCTGTTAAATATTGCCGTTCGATGCGGTTCAATAGCTCGCAGAATTTACTTTATCTATGGAAAAGAAGAGTGGAAAGAAGTGGCAAAAGATATATCCAGGTGGAAAGAATTGGGGGAGACCTTTGCCCAGCAGTGGGACACAACAGGTTAAATAAAAAAAAAATGGTAGTGTATCGTAGATCTGACCAGTACGTTGTGTAGTTTGTCTAAGCGGTGTTAGTTCATTGTGAGTGTTAAGCAACGTGCAGCTCGACCCCTACTTGGATGGGTGGCCGATAGTGGCATTGGCCACTAACTTACTCGAATTTACTAACTTAGCAATTGCAAGCTATAGTGAGTGGTGTGTGTGCGGGTGTGTGGTGCAGGTGCTGATGGCGACGAACCGGCCCGACACGCTGGACCCGGCGCTGATGCGGCCGGGCCGCCTGGACCGCAAGGTGGAGTTCGGCCTGCCCGACCTGGAGGGCCGCGCGCACATCTTCCGCATCCACGCGCGCTCCATGTCGGTGGAGCGCGACATCCGCTTCGACCTGCTGGCGCGCCTGTGCCCCAACTCCACCGGCGCCGAGATCAGGTACGCGCACGGTTCACACTTATCACAAAATTACATGTGTTCGTACCGTCTTCGGACAGGAGTAGGACGCTGCCGGTCAAACCTAGTCAAGTAGGGCTACTCCTCTGAGCGGGAGTGTGACTGTGCTCCAGATCAGGACATGGCCCACCTATTGTCCTGCCTTCCTTCTGTGCCCTATCACCTGCACCAATGAAAAATCCATCTTGAATATCAACTATCATATTTTCCTCACATTTCTTTAAATCCACAGGTCGGTGTGCACAGAGGCGGGTATGTTCGCGATCCGCGCGCGTCGCAAGGTGGCCACCGAGAAAGACTTCCTGGAAGCCGTCAACAAGGTCATCAAGTCGTACGCCAAGTTCTCGGCCACCCCGCGATACATGACCTACAACTAATGTTATCATTTATATTATATTTCATTTACTGTACATTATTTTAGCGTTGGACCGTATATCTAGTAAAATTACTTGGATGGTAGGTTTCAGGCAAGATATTTCAGTATTGGGTTTCGAAGTTGAAAGAATTCAGCCGGCCTGTAAGATTGTCAGGACAAAGTATTTTCATATTTGAATTCGCTCAGTAGTTTCAAGTGTTCCGTACAGCCTGTGCTATTTTACTGCAGGGCAAAAACTTCATATAATACTGAAATTGCTTTGTAAACAAAATCTACTTAGTGATTAATCATCATAAATTTAAGAGCTAGGCTCTTGTCGGTGAGTCCGATGCAGACTTCTCCATCTATTCCTGTTCAGTGCAAGCTCCTTCACATCTCACTTAGTCCTACTCTGAAATAATGTACAGTGAATGATACCAGATAAGAGTTTGCAGACTGAACCTTTGAATGTTTGTAATCTGTTATATGGTTATGTAATTAATTAAATATAGTCCTAATAAAATATTATTAAATTAATGCTGTGTTTTGTGTACAATTTTCAAGATAATAAGGCTTATTCTTGTTTAGTTAGACGATATGATTCATATTTAAAAAAACAGCCAGCTTTGTTACTCTTTTACATTATTATTTGTGTAAACATTTGTATAAGTTACTAACAGCACCCCGCGGTTTTACCCGCGTTGTGGCCGTTTTTTTTCTTCGGTTTTTTATACATATAAACCTTCCTCTTGAATCACTATATATTTCGAAAAACCGCGTCAAAATCCGTGCAGTTGTTTTCGAGTTTATCGCGAACAGACATAATATAGACAGAAAGACACGCGGCCGGGGATTTTGTTTTATAATATGTAGTGATATGGAGTATATCTTTATCTCTAACTAGCAGCGCCCCGCGGTTTTACCCGCGTTGTACCCGTTCCCGTGGGAATTTCGGGATGAAAAATAGCCTGTTACTCGTGGATAATGTAGCTTTCGAATGGTGAAAGAATTTTTAAAAACGGTCCAGTAGTTTTTGAGCCTATTCATTACAAACAAACAAAGTTTTCCTCTTTATAATATTAGTGTAGATAACTCAAGATTTTATTTCGAGTTTGAAATAGGGTACGTAAAATTGTTGGTTCTGCTGGTTTCAATCGATATACCATGTCGTGGTCTTTAGGCGGTCTAAAAACTTCGACACCAGGGTCGCCCACTAACCTACACGATACTTACCCACTTTTTTGTAGCTATCTGAAATAAAACAGTAATATCCTTAACTTTTCAGTTTTTGTAATACAATTTAAACAATTAACATTATTATTCAGACGCGTCTGAGTTTGTACAGTTTGTTAACATTTTCACAACCTCTTTTTCTAAATTTTTATTAACTTGGTCTGCGATTTTCTTCCTAGACTTTGACGTTTTCGGAGAGTGCGCACATTCTATTTTCATGTTCCCATCGAAAAGGTTTTTAACCACATGGCTTGGGGAAGGGTTTATATTCGAAATATGCTGACTCTTTTTCACATTAAAATCTCCTTTTTCTTTGCCAGTATCTTTGCTACTTTTACGATCTGCTTTTGAATGGGGTTTTTTGTCTTCGTCTAAATCTTGATAGCTCTCTTCACTTGCAATCTTACCGTCAGTAGTGCTTTCATCTTTATATCTATCGTATACGAATTTTTCTTGGCTTTTTGTAGTAAGATCTTTCAGAGTAGTTCTTTCGCTTCTTGATTTCTTCTTTTCGGTTTTAGCCAGTTTCAAACAGATAGTAGCTTTTGGGTACCCTGTGAATTGTTGATAACAATCACCATTGTCTAAAGGCGCGAATTTACTGAAAAACCTTCTTGGATGAATATCTTTCGAAGTTTCATTCACCAGTAGATAAGTTTTCTTCAGAAAAGTTTTCTTGTCAATAGGGTTTTGCATGTGGAAGAATTTATCCAATTGCTCGCGGGTTTTCAGTTTTTTGATTGCATTTTTTTGCACTATATTATATGATACTACAGCCATTAGAATGAAAGATGGTTCGTTGCTTAGGATATGATCCCAGAGAATGAGCCACTCGGAACAGTTCAGTACTTCACTGAATGCTGTCTCCAAAATCTTGAGTGCGTAGGTTTGGCTCGTAACGCCGATGGCGCAGTAATGATCCAAAAGTTGCTTATCATGTTCTCCTAAAATATTCTCCACCATAGCCAGCACACTTATTGGCGGAAACGGCGCATATTCAAACCACAACTGACAGTAGTTTGTTAATACCGAAGCAACACATTCGAATAACAGTAATGGATCTCTTTGTAGCACTTTCACGAATGGAAACACAAAGGCTGGCAGGAACTTCATGACTCCAAACAAAGGGCACCAGTGAGCTAGGCAGGACAGCAGTCTTTTTAAATTCTTAAGAGTAGAAGAACTATGAATGGTAAACTGTTTCTCAATATCTTTATAAGCTGGGTGGATACCCTTATCTATAAGAGAGCCGTATGCAGTCTTATTCCGCGGCGTGTCCAGTAGCGATCTCCAAATTATAGACCTAAATTTATCAGGATACTCACCGTATTGCATAAGTATTCTCCTTAATCTAGCGCTGTCCATACAAAGCCTCATTTTCTTTTGAATTTCAACTTTACTATGTATTTTTGATAACTGACTTTTGGCCACCATTTGTTTGTGTGATGAGCATGGATCCCTTATGTGCGTACTCTCGGATATGCTCGTTTGCTGTGCCAAGTCCATAACAAAGGATGAGTTGAAAATGTTGACTTCTCCTTGTTGCAAGATTGTTATAAAGTATTTGCCTGAAGAACTGACTGCGAACCGCCTTATGCCCGATTGTTCAGACTTAATGGTGTGTATTATAGCCAGAGACTCCAAATCTAGCAAGTAGAGAGCGCAGTCATTGCCCAGAATGGCCAGGATTTTGTTGGACCCTCCATCAAACATTTGGGGGATGAAGGATATCTGTTGTGCTCCCGAAAAGTTGTACTTAGTTAAATCTATTGATTTTAAAGCTTTCCATGTATCCATATTGAATAATATAAGGGTGGGGGTAAGCCCTGCTATGGCCATCGCTCTGCCGTTCATTGTGAACGCTATACTCTTCAGATGCTTCAACTCACTGGGTATTATCTGCTTTACCGACTTCATACTATCATGTTTCCATATCTGTACGGTGTCGTTTTGAAAGCAAGCTACTAAGTACTCTCCAGCTGGAGAGAACATGATATGTTGTATCTGAGCACCCAAATATGTATTCAATGTAAAATATTTCGTATAGTTTCTCTGCTCCCACAGAATAGCCTCAACAGAGCTGGCTGTCAATAAATTATTATTTTTATTATTTGCAAAAGAAATACATTTCACTGGAGCCGAGTGACCTTTGAGGATTAATGTGAACTTTCCTGTTTCTATGTCCATGAAGTTAATGTCGTTATTCTTTGCTGAGCCTACGACGAGCATGTCTTCTTTGTTAGGCGCGAAGTAAAGGGCACTGCACGCTCCTATACCGGATAGCTTCCAGAACTTTAGCTGAATGAAGTCGAGTATCAAGACGTTCCCGGCGGTGTCCGCGCACGCGAGTTTCTCCTGCGTGTCATTGAATATTCCCGCCGAGAACCTTATCCTCCGACTTTCCCCATTCGACTCACGAATGGTGTGGTGCAACTGCAGTATGATTCCATCTTTAGGACGTGTTTTTAATTTTATATCAAACTTTTCAATTATTTGTGAGTTTTGCTTTTCCATTTATATAATTATCATTAATATTTCAAATTATAAATATAAAAATCGTACATCTAGATATTTTAAATTTGGCGGATTTCGTGTCAGATTGTATTTCGAAAGGAAACCATCAAGGTGAAGTTTGTTTGTGTGTTTTGATTATAGTTGCCATAGTGACAGGTTATGATCAAAGTCAGTGTTGGCAGTTAATCTATCACGGACGGAGAAGGTTTCAATCTATGGTTTCCAACGGTTTGTATGTAAAATGCCTCGTTAACTTCATGGGCATAATTTATATCATGTACCTAGTAGTAGCCATAGAGAAAGAAATATGTATTTTGAAAGTCGAGAACTTGGCAGCGTCAAGTGATAATCCTAATCATAAAGTAACTTATATATACGGGAATAGAGTTATCAGCCGGAAAGGCGATAGTATCGCCACCTAGTGGTTAGACATGTCAATTTTCGGTGGTACTTGCTATAGCCCAGTATGAATAGAGAATTTGAATTCAAGTCGATTTTTCTAAATTTCTTCAACCCTGTTTTATTTAACGTTTGCTGGTTTTTTTACAAACATTGCTATTTGTGTTAACAAAGCAGGGAAAAGAAATGTAGAAAAATACGACTTGTATCAGAATCGCAATAAAAATGCAGATGTATTCTAGTAAATGTATTTATTTATAGTTAATTTACAAACTGTCGTAACTATATATTACATTCATCATTATATTAGTAGTTGTGGTTCAAACATACCCTAAGGAATTGTCAATTGAATTTAATTACATTAATTATTTGCAGCGCAAATTATTCAGTGAGAGTACACTATTTTGAGAATAAACTATTATATGTCATGGCATAGGTGTGAAGATCTTCGAAAATAAAAAATAAATAAAGTCCTAACTGGTTTATGCTATTGTTTTCTTATTTTTTTTCCTCTTTATACCATAATTATACGCATCATAATTAATCACTTACGCACATTCACATCACAATTCACAACAGAAAAAGTAACGGAATCAATGAATTTGCATTGAATGAATTTGTCAACATAGACTTTTTACTCTATGTCATAGAGTAATTTATAAATAAGGCTATGAAAGTCGATGAATAAATTACTCTATGTCATAGAGTAATTTATAAATGGTTTGCCAAGTTACGAAGGGGCTGCCATAGTAAAAAAAAAAACCGCCACGCTACCAACGCCATCTATAATACGAACATGGTACTAAATTTCCCATATAAAGTTTCAATGTTCCCAGTGAAAAGCCCCTGATCCTAATAATGTGCTAATAATATTATAAATGCATAAGTTTGTGAGGATGTATGTATATTTGTTACTCTATCACAAAAAAACTTGGATGAGACTACAGTAATATAAGGTTATACATCAGAATAACACATGGGATACATATTATCCCGAAAATCCCGCGGGAACGGGTACAACGTGGGGCGCGGCTTGCTAATATGGGTAAGGGCTTCATATACTTAAGTAGAAAGATTTATTTATTTAAATATAGATAAAGATGATCACATTATTAGATTAGGTACTTAGGTACCTCGATGAAATACGCGAAATGTATTGCAAAATGTTTTTGTACGTAATACCTAATTGTAGCCGTAGTTAAATGATTAAGTACTATGGTTTACTTATCAAAAGTATTACTATACTGTATATTTTTTGGATTGGCACAAAATGTGGACCAATGTCGTCAATTTTCCAGCCGAAGATGATTGCTCCTGAAGAGGAAAAATGTTTAGTGATTTTATTTCATTCTTACCCTATCTCTAAACCTTTTTCCAATTCAGAAGCAATCGTCTTCGGCTGGAAAATTGACGACATTTAACCACATTTTGTGCCAATCCAAAAAAAATAGATTATACATACTTTAGCAGGTTTTGAACCACAAGTGGGTATTGCTATAATAAAGCCATGGAATAAATCCAAGTACTTACCTACTAACAGATCTAGTTTCATTATTTTTGTGGTTATTACGCCTAATCCTCCTCACTGTACTGATAGATATCTTCAGTGAGATGTGAGGCCTTTGCCCAGCAGTGGCACATTACAGGCTTAATACTTTAACTTTACTTTATTTTGTAGGGATACGCTATTAATAGAAACAAATGGAAAGCCTTGTAGGTACTTATCGGTTTTCCCGACAATACCTTAGCTTTTAAGTTTACCCAATGAAGATGACATTTGAAGACCTATTAGCTGTTACCTGCGCTTCAGATAAAAAGTAAGGTTAAGTAAGTATCCTGTAATGTCCCACAGCTGGGCAAAGGTGTCTCGTCTCACCGAAGATATAAGTACAGTGGGCAGGATATTGTAACAAATACGGGTCTAAATGAACGAAATGGCTTGAGACTTTGTTTTATATTAGGTAAATAGATGACGATGTAAACTTGGTATTTATGAAATGAAATGTAATAATATAACTTATTTTATAACCAACGTAAAATAAGGCGTAAATACATAGTGTTATTTTGGCAAAACAAATTATCTATTTCAAAACGAAACCACTTAAACGATTGGTTACAAAAGAGAATTTAATGCGGTTAAGTTGCAGCATGATTGATAAAATAGATCGCCGCGCCGCTACGCCTTCTAACCCTAATTATTTTCAGTCGCGCCGATTTATATTTTCTCCGTAAGTTGTTCCGTTTTTTCACCTCTTGGGGAAATGTGAGTTAATTCAACGCAAAGCGATTATGTTCGTTGCGCTGTCCGCGTCCGCCGCGAGCGCACGCGACGCACGCCCGTGCAGCTTCTGTTTTCAAAAAACAAAAAAAAATACTGGACACAATTTCCTCTTAAACCATCACAGTAAACTTTCTATAAGTACTGAAAGTTTTCTAGTTGAACAATATAAACAACAAAACAGATTAATTGTTTGTTAATTAAAATTATTTGTAAAAGCGAAATGGGAAATCTAATAATAAATCGCGGAATTCTTTTAGAATCGCAATGCGGCAATAGAGCGACAGTGGATACTGTTTTCTCTAAGATTCCGTTGCGTTTGGGCCAGTCGGTCTGATGCCGACGTATCGACTGGTGCGGACCACGGGGGCACTGGTGCGGATCCTGCGCGCGTTCACGATGTGTTTCCTAAACGTTTTGCGGCTCCATGTGTCTCAGACACAGCGCCAGAAACGTCTTTACAAGCAGTATATGGAGCAGTTAGCCGGCGCTTACGTGGAGACCTGTACAGAGTTGAGTCCTCATCAATGGGAGAGACGGTATAGGGAAGCCTCCCCTGAATGGAGGTACCACTTACCCTGCGACGAACAGTACTGGTACTCCGGAGAGTGTTCCAGAAGTTGTTGTGGCTCCGAGTGTTCGGACAGCGGCAGGTGTTCATCTCCTTGCTGTTCGGAAGTGATTTTTAATGGCGGACAACATTTTAGTGGGAAAATGGAGAGCGGGCACGCTTGCAGGCGGTATCCTGTCTGTTATCCTGGGAATTTTGGGTGAGTTTTTGATGGTAGTGGGTTATTGGAGTGGTTAGGGGTGAGTACTGTCATTCAAGCACCAATAGCGTATGGGTGTCCTTGGTTTTATTACAAACGCATACCAAATTTTAGATGAAATAGTAGGTGGGTAACCTAGACCTAAACCTGATCAAACTTTGTACTTAATTGGGAATTTACACAAAGCTATCCAGACATTTTATAAGTAGGTAAGTATTCATTGCAAATCATACAAATATTCTTGGATAAGCCTGTAATAGATAAATGTTTTTTAAAGTTGGTAACTAGGAAAAACTTAGGTTAGTTCATATTAAATAATAACTCAATGGGTTCGGTACCTATCATGTTTTTAATTCTAACCAGGAATTATATCACCTTAAATTCGTAATTATCTTTAGAAAGGTAAATAAAACACGCACATAACATTATTATGTAAAATATCAAAGTAAAACAAAGAACGTGAATTTAGAATCATTATTATGAATAAAGAGCCCATAAACAACCGCACTATATATACCTATTTACGGTACGGCCATCTTTTTTGCAATGTCAATCTAAAGCGCGGGAAAGTGTTTTATGTAAATTATTGCGTCTTTATGAAACTAAACGACGATCGTTGTAATCAATATTAACAATTTGGATTTGCTTTCGATAACGAATTGTTAGTTTTTCGGTTAATTGTAATGATATTCGTAAAGTAGAATGATTTTTATTAGGCATGCGATAGACCGAATTAGGTAGCTTGTACGAGTACTTTGTGGTAAGTTGTCCATAGACAAACTTTTGTATAAAAAAAAGAAACATAATTAGGAAAAAACTTCTACAAACTAAAAAAAGGAATAGTCATTTTCTCTTAACCTTACTCTACTTACACTTTACTTTAGTTGCCTTCGGTACATTTACAAAGATATTTTGAACATAATAAACAAACATACTAACACACAGTGTACATTGTACGTGTAATGACTGTGCGCACAATAAAATTACCATAGCACAGTTAGAAAAGGCAAAAAGTATTCACTTATAAGAACGTGAAGTATACGCATGCTCGTAAATCGCTGGTATAATAGTTGGTTAGTAAATAGATATGAGCCAGGCACAATCATCTGCACAAGACTTCACGAGAGATATTTATGTTGTTATACTCTGATTAATATACCGATAATCACGCGAATGACAGCTGTCATTTTTATACAGTTTAACTAAGATTGGTTTCTAGTTTCTTCGATTTAAGCGAAAATTAGGTAGGTACCTACACATTTTGAAAACAGTGTTATAAAATTGTTTTATCATTTTTGCTTGTCGGAAAATAGCGTAACTATGTCGGAAAGGGACAAACCATTTGATAGTTAAAATGCTGTTAAAAACCGTTTATGAATAAGACCCTTAGTATAGAATCACTCGGACAAAACACAATATATTTTTTTTGTTACACCGCGTTTAGGAAGCATCACTACATAGTATAAAATAAAGTCGTCTCTGTTTCGTGTCTGTTTGTCTGTTTGTCTGTATGCTTAAATCTTTAAAATTACGCAACGGATTTTGATGCGGTTTTTTTTAATAGGTAGAGTGATTCAAGAGGAAGGTTTTTAATTTTATGTAAAAAAAATCCCGAAATTCCCACGGGAACGGGCACAACGCGGGTAAAACCGCGGGGCGCTGCTAGTAGATATATATTTTCATCCTCAATTTCGTAATCAATAATCAATATAGGTAAAGTCGCAGATCATAGCTAGTTGCACATAAGTAAACAAGAGTATCGACTGCCATCACTGATCACGCTACTTTGTTTTACTTTACGGTCGGTTGGCTAGAGAATGCGCTAAAGGTTAACATCCTATATCTTAAACCAATATGGCGACGAAACTCACTGGGAAATTATGGTTTGTATACAATACTAGCAGTACCACGTGGCTATACCCGCATTGTGCTGGTTCCTGTGGGAATTTTGAACATACCTACTGCACAAATCTACCTCTTGAATCACTTTGTTTGGTAGTGAAAACCGCGTCAAAATCCGTTCAGTAGTTTTTGAGATAATCTATTTCATTGTATGCAGACGGATAGCTTTTAGGCTTTGTTCGATAATCACTAATCAGTAAGCAGCATTTTGTTGAAGAATATAATAGTAGTTTATGCAACGTCATATAAAGAAGGGTATTAAAACACGAGTGTGAGTTTATGAAACGAGCGCAGCGAGTTTCATAATAGTAACGAGTGTTTTAATACCCGTGTTATATGCAGTTGCATACACTACTTTATCTTCACTATTTAATGCAATTAATCAAACAAAATTTTAAAAACAAAACACATTGCGAAACATTAAATTCACGCGTAGGTACGTGTATTGTCACAGTGAACTTGCCGCCATTAAAATCTAACCAATGAGAGCGCAGCTGCGCGTAGGGCCAATCAGGAGCGAGCGAGATCTTACCAAAGAGTTTTGTGTATGTAGTTTCGACGAAGTTTTCACGTATAACCCAACTGTTTTCAAAAGCCAGCCTAATATCAAAATTTTATGCAACTAGTATGAGGATTTTGACATAAGGCTCGCCAGGTTAATTGGTCGCGTTATAATGATGTTATAATGTTATATTATAATGACATTATAACATCATGTGCAATTGCTTAAATTGAGTGTTTTAGTTGTCTGCGCTATAACAGTAGTAATTATAAGTCAAGTATTGGAAACATAAGTAGAATGTTACAACATTAGTGTAGATAAATAACTAAACATGCCCCGTGGTATACCATTGCATTGCCCGTTACCGAAATGCTGATTCGAATATTATTTTTAAGCTATTGCATAGCTTCTATCGCGGGCCTTGAGCGCGGGGACCGAATCCAGAAATTCCGTAATGAAAAAACCTCACGCTCCCCACTAACGCCATCTAGTGATACAAAAAAATAACTATGCAATAGCTTTACCGCGGCAGTCCCCGAGTGCCACACGTCTTTTTTTTGTATTAGATACCTACATGCAATTGGAAGAAGGAAACGGGTATAACAGAGGTAAATCCGCTGGTCGCTGCGTCTGTTATAACGGGCGTAACGTCATTTCCTATCCTATCTTACTTCACTACATAGTATAAAATAAAGTCGTCTCTTTTTCGTGTCTGTCTGTCTGTTTGTCTGTCTGTATGCTTAAATCTTTTAAATTACGCAACGGATTTTGATGCGGTTTTTTGTAATAGGTAGAGTGATTCAAGAGGAAGGTTTTTATGTAAAAAAATTCCCGAAATTCCCACGGGAACGGGCACAACGCGGGTATAAAATTATAAATGCGAATGTTTGTGAGAACGGATGTATGGATGTATGTATGTTTGTAACTTTTTCACGAAAAAACTATTGAACGGATTTGGATAAAACTTTACAGTGATAAAGGTTATAGATCAGAATAACACATGGGATACGTTTTATCCCGAAATTTCCACGGGAATGGGTACAACGCGGGTAACACCGCAGGACGCGGTTAGTCGATTATAAGCATGGATTTGGCAACTTTTAATGAAAGTTCTAAATACTAATAAACTGTCCACCACTGTACAAGCTGGTCTATTATTTTAAATATCTTGTGGAAAGTCGTAATCTTCACTGGGTAATGTGTATAATATCTGCAATTGAATTGTGAGCGCGACTGTATCATAATCACTCATGGTAATAGTTTTTATGGTAACGACACAACGTTAGAATTTATTTCATGGGATTTTCACATTTAATCATCAAATTGGTACTGACCTAGTACGCCTAGGTGCCTATGTATTTTAAACAATAATATATCTATTTTATTGAGTACTAGTAGTGCCTTCCTGTGAGAATTTTGGCATGAAAAGTAGCCATAAACCTTCGTGTGGAATCAGTGTGTAGGTTGGTGAAGATTGTATAAAAATTCTTTGAGTAGTGTTTGAGAAAATCAATTCGATTCGGTAAACGTTCTGTTTACTGGCTGTATAATAAGTTAATATCTACCCGTTCCATTGGGGTAGTACGAGTTTCATGATTTCATTGTTTTTTAGTTTCATTTGGATCAACGTTAAGTATTAAGTAATAAGTACATGTTATTGAAGTCAATGTCTGAAACTTATCATCCGATTTGAAAAAAAAATGATAGCTAACTTCAAAATACAAGTTTAAGGGCTACTTCATAATCCCATAAATTCTACGAGAAGGGAGTAACGCAGATAAAACCACGGGGCGTCACTAGTATCTAGTTAGACTATGGGTGGCCTGTTTCAAACCGTTGGCTATCCTAACATCCGGTCATTTTGAATTGAAACTCCGTTTATGGATTTTGAATTGGACGCTTTAATTTTACATTTTCATCTGACGTTTCGGCCCCTTTATAAGAACCGTGGTCACAGAAGACAAGACTAGTGTCAGAAATTAGTAGTGGTCCCTTAAACTAAGAAACAAGTAATATCCGCTCGTTAAAAGTTCGCGATTTTTGACTTAAATGTACTTATCTACACTAATATTATAAAGAGGAAAACTTTGTTTGTTTGGTTGTAATGAATAGGCTCAAAAACGAATGGACCGTTTTTAAAAATTCTTTCACCATTCGAAAGCTACATTATCCACGAGTAACATAGGCTATTTTTCATCCCGAAATTCCCACAGGAATGGACATAACGCGGGTAAAACCGCGGGGCGCTGCTAATGTTCAATACAAAGCGTTGTTTCATAAGTCAAATAACAGTCTGTTAAAGTTATTCGGGCGGCCAGGAGAAGCCACGATTTTTCATTTTCTTAAACGTCTGTCAAGATTGACATTTTGTTTTAACGTTTACTGTCGCGTAAGCGTAAACTGAAGCGATCTAAGTAATATTAGTAAAATTATATGTAACCAGTTCTGTTTAACTACCATGTACCGGAAAAAGGAAACTACATATATACTCACATTTAACTTAAGTCGTAAGTGTATTTAAGCAAGACCTAAGTGACCAGAGGTTACTTATTAATCTTCATAATTGCCTAGTTTACTAAATCTTAGAAAGTTAACTTAACTAGTGTTTAGAGCAACTTGTACAGTTTATTTATGCTTTGAGTAGGTAATTAAAGTTAATAGTCAGTTAGTTACCTAAATGTCTGACTAGACTTAATTTATAATAGTCTTTTTTAAACTTACACGATTTGAACACATAATTTAAACGTACTCACACGGGTTTTTTGGCGTTTATAAAGCAAGTAAATAAAAAAATAAAATAAAAGACCAAGTGCCAGGATACTGTCAGTGTTGTGTGTCAGTCTAATGTGAACGCACCAATAAACTCTAACATTGACCATGTGAGGGTACTTCCAACACTTGGAACGCCTACCTTCCCATCACAGCGGTAACTCCAATGTCTTCAGTTCACCCGCGACCACGAGAGGTGCAATCCCCTCGAAACGTCGGGAAATAAAAAGTAAGTTAATTTATAATGTCTAATAACCGAAGATTCCTTCTGAAGAGGAAAAAGGTTTTTATACCTTCGATTCTCACCCCATCACTGAGATCTTTTCTCTATCTATGGTAGAAGTTGTCTCTGGTTTAAGAATCGATCATGATGGTTTGAATTTTGAAGATTGTAAGCTGAATACTATAAGTATAAACAAGTTTTTATTTTCATGGTTTAGCGAAAACGTAAATACTTTTGATAAGCTGCGAACGCTGCGCTAACTAGAAAATACAATTGAATAGTAGAGCTCTTTAAAGATAAAAATAATATCTACCTAAGGTTAAGAAAACGTTACAATGGATTAGTGTATGTAGCTAAGTTGAAAAGTTATCTTCAAATCAAACAACTCTGCTACAAAAAAAAGCTTTTTGCGAGTTACTGGAGAGTTCATTGTTGGCATCAATTTATATCAGATTATCCATTCATTGTTGAAATAATCTAACTACGAATCGCTTTCAATAGGTACTTACATTTCTCAAAGTTCTAGTTAGTTTAACTGATAGTGAAAAACAAGCGATTCACTTAGATGAGATTATAATGGTGTTGTTATGTTCTGTGTTCACGGATAGCTTCAGCCCTAATAGCGTATGACCAGGTGGTATCACTATAATACCTCAGGAGTGGGTCGAAAGCACTCGTTTGTCCATCCGTTAGACCGTGTCAAACCAATTTTCACTCGATTTTCAATTTTATCATTTGCACCGTAATCAATGTTAGAAAGCAACTGTCTCGTCAAATAAATTAATATTTTGATTGTCTTTCCTTTTATTTATTGTTCGGTTTTTGTAATTTCTTGTTATATAATCTAAACGTAGATTACCTTGGTTTTTAAAAGTAGTTTACCTACTTTGTGAAACCGAAAAGATTTCAGTTCCTGCCAAAATATTCGATACTGTGAAAAAAACAAACAAAAAACATTTCATTGAATTTTAAATTACCGCCCTCTGCTGTAAATATTTAAAACTAAATAGAGCACAGCGAAGCATGTCACGTAGAATTACTTCTATCATATTTCACTAGATGTCATGTCACTACATTTAGTGCAACTACTCCTCACTAGATGGCGCGAATGTCAAAAGCGATTACTAAGAATAAAAGAAAATATTTTTCGTGAAATACAGTACGGTTTGTGTTGCATTATTCACTTTTTTACAAAAAGCTATACTAAAAGTACAATAAAAAATGTAAGATGAAATGGTTAAACGTTGTTGAGAGTAAGAAAACGTAGGTATTAGCTAATATACCGGTATTTCGTTCGCATTAAATAATTTACGTTCAAATCAATCACTCCTAATAAATCAGGTTCTACAATTACATAATTTATGTGTAATAAAAGTATATAATATACGTTCTAGTTATCAGCAGATTACATCCCGTTCTCCGGCCAGCAAACTGTTAAGAACCGCTGTTTGATCCAAATCGGTTTATCTCCATTAATCTAATAAATGACAATACCGGACATTACTTATAAATGCAAATATGTGGTCATTACAATGTAACGTTGAGGTATTTGGGCTATTTATTGTAGAATATATGCTGAAGTTTATTGTTTTACCTCATAGGGTAAGGTAGGGAATAAAAAAATACAACTAGTAAAAAAGTGGTTTGAAAATAACGAAATCATATAAATATTTGGCAGGGCAGGTTGTTTCAGCTTACGCTAACACACCGGTAAACGTAAAAATGGATTTAACTATCATCAATTACAAAGAAGCTTTGTTTCACGAAATGTCCCTCTTAACGGACGTATGAAAATAACGATTACGGTAACCGGGTGCTCATAGTACAGCCTAAGGGAAGTAGTTGCATTTTTTTAAACTCGTGTAGTATTTGCGATGACGTAATGTTAAAGTATGTTAAGTATCATATTTAATTAATCCACGTGTATTACATAAGCCATATTACCTGTAGATAACTATAATTAGGAACGCTTAATGTTCCCTTCATCGGAAACACATAAATAATATTTCAATTAATTTTACTGATTGAATATTTTTACAGTACACTCGCGTACAGGTGTAATAAGTTCAGTAATATTTTGATGCAAATATGATTAATCATTCTCTGAATTTTTGAGAAAAAGTTAACCTACTAAATATGTATGTTAGTAACATATTAGCTGTCATTCCAAAAAAAATCCCAATAATTTAAAGATAATAATTATACAAAAGTATTTTCGCACATTTACAACAAATATGTACCAGTGTAAATTACAGTAACTTCAAGGCGTGGTTCATTTAAAACCAATAAAAACGTTTTTATCGCTAGTACTTTTAAAATTAATTATTTATTGCCAATGTTATATATACGATATGCATACGATGTATTGACTGACAGTGATTCTCTCTCGTTAATAATTTCAAAGTATGTAGTTTATTATTTATAATCATTCCGTGCTTCGGAGGGCACGTTAAGCCGTCGGTCCCGGTTACTTCCTACGGATAGTAGTCGTTACATGAGCCATGTCAGAGGCCTTTGGCGGCTCAATAACTCCGACACCAGGATTGGTCAGGTTGGCCATCCACTCGATGAAGAAGAAGATTATTTATAATTACATATAGTCATGCATACCTATGCATTTAGATAGAAGTAGATTCTACAATAAATCATATTCAAATCAACTCTAGTGTATGTATGTTTGTTACTTTTTCGCGAAAAAACTACTGGACGGATTTAGATGAAATTTACATTAATATAGGTTATACATCAGAATAACACACGGGATACATTTTATCCCGAAATTCCCCCGGGAACACCGCAGGGCGCGGCTAGTATTCCATGAAGCTCAATCGGTCGATATTAGGTACTAGCAGCGCCCCGCGGTTTTACCCGCGTTGTGCCCGTTCCCGTAGGAATTTCGAAATGAAAAATAGCCTATAGCCTTCCTCGATAAGTGGACTATCCAATACTGAGATAATTTTTCATATCAGGCCAGTAGTTCCTGAGATTAGCGTGTTCAAACAAACAAACTTTGCAGTTTAAAATAAAGTCGTCTCTGTTTCGTGTCTGTTTGTCTGTATGCTTAAATCTTTAAAATTACGCAACGGATTTTGATGCGGTTTTTTGTAATAGGTAGGGTCATTTCGCCAGTTCGCGTCCATTTAGTGGAGTTGGCAAGTTTGAAGGAGAAGATAAAAATGTTCCAGCCCTAGTTTCAATGAAAAATTTATGTAATGTGTTCATTATATAGTCTACTATAAGGTTCGCTTACAGTTTTGTTCGAAAGCACTTGTGTTTTTTTTATAAATAGAAAAACTTCAAAAATAGGCGTTTTACCCACTTTGCGTCCAAAAAATCTAAATTGCGTCCACCCATAGACCATTTTGCGTCCACCAGCTAAGAAAAGGAATGTAGGGGTGATATTTTTAGATAATGTAAAGAAAAATTGTATTTTAACAGATTCTTTATTCAAGAATATTTCGTTAATCCACGTCTGGTACATTTTCTTTCTCATATTCCACATTTATCGACTCTATGGTTTCCTATGTAACTTTTATAATCTTTTTATTGTTTCGGATTAATTTTTTTAACCTCTCGAGCTCTCTCCTGTTCTATTTCTCTATTCTTTCTTTCTTTTTCGGATTGCTTCCTGTTTTTCGTTCTTGATCTGCGCTTTATGTTCGTAATACTTTCTCCATGCAGCAGAAGATATGGCTGCTGGAGTCCTTTGATTATTAGGTTTCCTTGCTTCTTTAGAAATTTCAGGCAGCATTAGGTGGGTTTTAATTGAAATGGATCACAGGTTTTTTTGGCTTGAATTGCCAACAGCTGCGGAAGATGGTTGTACTAGCGAGAGATTTCTTTAGTTGCATCCAATTCTAAAATATTACTATTTCGTTCTATTGATAGTTCCATAAGAGACCTCTCAGATTCAGTTTCGATAGAAATTTCTGCAAAGAAAACTTCAGCAGGGAGAGTGTTATTAGTTTTAACACTTAGTTTTTTTTTTAAATGCATATTAAATTATAAAAGTTTAAAAATATATATTATGAGCTATTATATGAATTTAATGAAGAAATGGACGCAATTTGGTACAATACAATTTCCTTGTAGGTATAGTTTGCGTCCACATGTGATGAACGATTTTCATTTTTAATTATCTTTTTCTAGAATCATAATAACGTGGACGCAAATTGCTCATTACGATTGCATGATAATAATACATAAATAAAAAATAAAAACAAATTCCTTTTTTTAATTTTATCACATAAAAATAAAAACTAACTAAATCATAAATACACGAGTTCGCGTCCATTGTGGTCGCAAAGTGGAAGTTTTATAAATTCGGTGTAGTAATTCGCGTCCACCTTATTTTAACTGTTAACTTAAAAAAAACAAGCAAATACATAATTAATATTACTCCTTTTTTCATGCTTTAAGAATAAAAACAGCTGTGTATTGTAAAATACGCATAAAACAATAAAATACTTACCGTCGAACGCGCCCCTGCTCACTATTTTTTTGCCAACATTTCGCGCGTTTGCGCTTCTTTGTTGAAGAACGGAAACTAACTATTTTTTCTAGACATGATTGGTTTAGCTCACAGAACTTTTGTCTATTTCTATATGCCTCTTATACGATTAGGTATTAGCGGTAACGACTTTTCGGTGATTTACTGTGTTAATATACCTATTTTCGAGAATTATTATAGGGAGGTCCGAAAAATGGACGCGAATAGGGCGCTGGACGCGAACAGGCGAAATGACCCTAGAGTGATTCAAGAGGAAGGTTTTTATGTAACAAAATTCCCGAAATTCCCACGGGAACGGGCACAACGCGGGTAAAACCGCGGGGCGCTGCTAGTACTCGTATAATATTAGTATAGATATGGTTCAAAATTCAATTCCAAGATTTGTCCCTTACTACCAAGGAGTTAGATTACATCAAATCTGGGATCTAGAGCTAACACAAAAGCTTGTAAAATAAAATTCATCACGCCTTCTGCCCTAGCCTATTCTACCATTATACTCACCTTACATAATAAACACGTATTATGAACAGTTTAGCTGTCAAATGATTTGTCACTTTCTGACATACACAATTTTCCGAAGAGCAAAAGAGACAAAACAGATTATAACAGTGTTTGTTATACAGCGTTTATTAATAAGACGGATAGAGCCCTCTCATAGATTATTGAACCTTCTATAGAGCGATAGTATTGATAGTACTCAGTTTAAAAATAAAAAGCTTTCTTTCTTGTACTTCTCACGCGGCCGGACCGGTCGGCGACTACTTTCAAACCATAGACTTAGACAACCAGTGAAACCTTATTTTATTACATAACACGTGATAAATACTGAATAATGTATGCTGGTAATATTATAAATATGATTAGCAGTGTCTTGTGGATTTACCTGTGTACCCTTTGAGAATTTCGGGATAAAACGTAGCTAAACTTAAGTGAAATAATGTATTCAGTTTGGCCCCAAAGAGGCTTTTTTGAACGTGAACGTTCAGAAAAAAATATTTGGAAAAAAATTGTCTATGTTATCTTCTAGACTGTAATCTATGTCTGTGCCAATTTTCATTGATTTTTCCATGAAATCCACATCCATACAAATAGCCTCACACACTTTCATTATTCATAATATTGATAACTTATATTAAAATACTAGCGAGATTATGTATGTATGCATCGTAGACTTAACTTTTAACTCCGTATGATCTGGAAATAGATGTGGAAAGTTGAAATTGATTTTGATGGTGGAAAATTATTAAAATTACAACGCATTTATTTTTAAAGATTGATGACCGTCTGGTCCGTTTGCCACTTGCCGCCAAATACGAAATGTTACGCAAATTAGGAATTACTTACTTTAACAACACATTGTCAAAATTGTCTGAATTGAGAGCTGCTCAGGGGCTTGACACATGTCAAAAACTTTTTTTTCACATTCAACGGAAAGGTTATTTTTATTTAGGTTGTAGGCTATTTTACATCACGAAATTTCTACGGGTACGGGCACAACGCCGGTAAAACCGCGGGGCGCTGCTAGTTTTTATATACTGTTGTATCTTTAGATTTTTGTAATGGTTGAACCCGGGAGCATAAATTGAAAAACAAGCACAAACCACTGCAGCTTTCGTATTAAATTTATTTACGAGCAACTTTTCTAATTGTAGTTACAAGCATTAATAGACCAGTCAGCGTATTCTAGGTTTCCACTCCAACACTATATTAGTCCAGACCTCTATTTATATGGTGTAATGTGAAATTACAAGTAGTTTACACCATGAAAGTAGTACTTAGAAAGTATTTAATTTTATCTAGAATTTTCTATTTAAGTAAAGTGTTGAAAATTGTGAGAAAATCAACAGTGGGTAATGTTTATTTATAAAATATTGAATTTTACGTTACGAATTAAGTAATGGTCTGATTTGAATCGAAAGTTTCGAATCAGACCTAAAGATAGCTCTAAGCTTGTGTTTTGGAATCTAACTCACTGATACTACTACATATATATACACAAATACTTTATAACAATGTATATAATTGACACCCAGACGTCGTCGTCGCCAACAACTATGTCTTGACATATTGTTGACTCCGGGCGGGTATCGAACCCGCAACCCTCGACACAGTAAGCGCTCTCACTGCCACTGCCAACGGGCTTGTCAAAATTAAGTCGGTCACTCGGCTAAGTTCATCAAAATATAATTCCTCATCAATAATTAAATAATTTTCCTTATAACTGGGTCATTCTCACAGTTTGTATTGAATCGACGTGTTTTCGTTTTCAGTTACACGTCCATTGATGCTACAATTGCCATTGTGTTGTGTACTCACACTGGTACTTAGAAGATACATTGTATAACAAAATGTACTGAGAATGCATGTGTTTATGATTTTTGGAGTTGATATTTCATTGTCTCGTGTTGTGACTTGTGGCCATCTTGTGGCATTCGGTGAAAAATGTCTATGTTTATAAAGGCGTGCATACAAGAAACTTTTTACCTCTGAAAATTAAAAAGGAAAGAAAAAAACAAAACACAACATTTCTAAAATTACCCTATAAATTCATCTTTGCATGCCTTAGTTTTTAACTAAACAATAATTCAATCTATAGCAAATACGTTAATTAGTTTTCAATCTGTGAATCTAAAATAATCTCAACTAAGGCTACATTTAAAATACAATACGAACTACTACCTTCTATAATACAGTTCCCACTAGTTTAGAAGGTAGGGAAAATATAATTTATTAGCCTATATACTATAATCATAGATATTTAAGTTATAATCTAGTGTGTCTATGTTTAAGATTTAATGTATCAGGCATTTTCTTTGAAATAAACCATTTGTGTTTGTATTTGTAGTTTTAGTTTATTACAAAGCTACCTTAATTTTACTAAAGTTATACAAATATTATTAAGCATACTCTGTCTTTACGCTATTGCGCAAAGAATAACATATACAATTATTCCAGTTTCCACCACTCGTTAACTCGGTTCCTTTTCAAACTAGACTACAGTGACATAATGCTTATAAATAATGTAATATAACAAACGAAATGGTCTAACTACTAGTTTGAAAAACCTGATTTTTCGAAAGTTAGTCATCATAAATCACAGAGCTTCTTATTTCAAACCATACAATTATAAGATGATGTTCACATTAGTGGCGTAAAAAACAATGAGTCTATGAAATTAAGGCCACTAATTGGGTTTGTTGTAATTGTCTATTGCTAACACATTAGGACATAGAGAATGTGCTCATTTTAAGGTGACTATCCTCATTTCATACGTAAGTTATTATTTACATTAGTAGAGTAACTCCTTTGTTATACTCTAACGCTACTCAAAAGGCAAAACCAATTTAATTTTGGTAATATATAATTGTCAAAAATGTATCAAATACCTTAATTTTGGCACGTGACATTTCGGGAATGAGTATTTATGAGCATTTTTGTCTATCAAGGCTCTTTAAATAAAAATCTGTTCAAATTGGTAGGGCTACGGGAATAGTATCTACAGTACCAATAATAAGTCTGCAAAACTCTACAGGTTATAGTAAAAAGGTCTTAACTACGTAGGTATTAATAATATTTCCGATTATCATGAAAATATGCGATGAATGATATATAGACAAGGATTCGGAATTTAAAAGTTTGTGAAGCAATATTTAACAAGATATTTACAAACGAGGTTTAAAAAGGATTACAAAGGATCTTGTCCTTTTTTATTCTACTTATTGAAAGATGCTCCGCCTATTTGCATTTGGCCAAATAGTATCAAGTTCGTAAATCAAATATTACCGTAACAAGACCTTACTGTTAACACGTAATGCCATACGCTAACGTAAGGCCGAGATTAAACGCTATCTGTGGCCATTCGAACACTGGCTGGAAAGAGAAGCGCGCGCGTTCTTTCTAGGTCACATGGATATATGATTTAAAATTCGATCGTTTTTTTTAAACTTTTTTATTATTGCTCTGTAATTACGAGTGGTTATTAAAAAAAGTGTAGTGCAGTGTTCCTTTTTTGAAAATTGGATTGTTTACGATTTTTTGGGTATGTAACTTTGACCTTATAATTTTTAAATTACTTAGCTTTTAACATATTAAGTATTTTTATGTATTTTGTATATTGGAATTCCTTAGCAGTTAATTTCGAGTAAAACTTAACGTTAACGTGCACAGTAATTAGCATGTTTAAACCAACAACACAATGGCAAATTAATGCAGAAAGGATATTTTGCATAGTTACCAAAATTGCATTTTTATGTAACAAATTTTTGAAAGTTTTACATACTATTTTTAATTAGTAATTACATTTTAAATTATGCGTAAAATGATTGCGGATGTGCGTTAATATGAGGATTGAGGACAAATGCTTATACACCTTATTCTTCATACGTTTAACATAAAGGGAGAATTTTTAGCACCAACGGGTTAGATTGCTACCTTCTTTGAGTATTTTTCGATATTTCTCGTTTTCTTTCATTGAGTTACATATATGTTCGTTAGTACATATAACTTTATGTTTTCTTTAGCCATCCACGCCTACGAAAAATCCAACCTCTTTCTTGTCATTATTGCAGAATTAAACCTACAGAAAATATTTAAGAACGGAATTATATTTTGTTTACTTATTCTATGGTTTATTGAAAAACTAGTAAGTTTTCGGTCAGTTACTTAACGAGTAGTCATTTTTGTTATAAAGAGAGCGTTTATGTAAATGCGTTGCTCTAAATGAGTGAGTTTTACTTTGATTCACACTTCAAAAACAACTGTTTGGAACAAAATGATTTTTAGGTCGAGTTTTAACGGTTTCTTGTAAGAATTTCTTTTAATAATATGTTTTTGAAGTCGGTTTAAGGTATTAACTCACTTATAAGTAATATTTAGTCCGATAACCGAATTATATAATTTAGAACCGAGGAGCTTTATTTTTATTCAAAATTAGCAGCGCCCCGCGGTTTTACTCACGTTGTGATCGTTTCTATGGGAATTTCGGGATAAGAAGTAGCCTATAACCTTCCTCGATAAGTGGACTATCCAACACGGAAAGAATTTTTCAAATCGGACAAGTATTTCCTGAGATTAGCGCGTTCAAAGAAACAAACTCTGCAGTTTTAGTATTTTTATGAAGTATTTGTGTATGTAACTATATGTAGTAGTATCAGTGAGTTAGATTCCATATGACAAGCTTAGAGCTTACTTTGAGTATAATTAACGGTGTATTATTTTGTCCGGGTATATTATTATATTATATACTAGCAGCGCCCCGCAGTTTTACCCACGTTGTGCCCGTTCCTGTAGGAATTTCGGGAATTTTTGTACTTGCAAACCTTCCTTTTGAATTACTCTATCTATTTAAAAAATTGCATCAAAATCCGTTGCGTTGTTTTAAAGATCTAAGCATACATAGGGACAGATAGACAGACAGCGGAAAGCTACTTTGTTTTATACTATGTAGTGATATACATAGATCCTGATCATGGGGTTTCCTTCTACACATTGTATCTGTTGCCAACTTCAGGTCTCGTCCCATCTTTTCGACAGTCTTCCTTTCCTTCGCATACCTTCTCTTGGGTACCATTCCGCCACTTGTTCTGCCCAGTTGTTAGTATTCCTCCTCATAAGTTGGCCCGCCCATTTTAGTTTTAGTCTAGTGATTAAGGGCTTTATTCATAAACTAGCAGCGCCCCGCGGTTTTACCCGCGTTGTGCCCGTTCCCGTGGGAATTTCGGGATTTTTTTTACATAAAAACCTTCCTCTTGAATCACTCTACCTATTACAAAAAACCGCATCAAAATCCGTTGCGTAATTTTAAAGATGTAAGCCTACAGACAGACAAACAGTGTGACAGACACGAAAAAGAGACGACTTTATTTTATACACATAGTATAAAATAGTGATGTAAGGATGTCGTTCATGAATAAAGCGGTTAGTGTCCATAGTTTCCAAGCTGCATCTACTCTGTTTTGTATTTCTTTTAGTGTGTCATTTGCTAGAGATGATTTGTTCAAGATGTGTGTTGATCCACGTAATCGATTTGGTTGTTGTTGACTAGGTATTGTTAAACGGTTTGTCATTATTGTTTGTAATTTGTCATTAGTTTAGTTTTTGACACATTGATATGTGTAACTAAACTAATTACAAATGATTGTAAGCCTACTTTTCTGCTTATAGTCACTAGATGATTTAGCATAGTTTATAGTTCCGTAGAACCAACGCGCGGGACAGCTAGTATAAATATTATACTAAGTTAGACTATCTCATAATTGTATCACAATGACATCTGTCAAACTACAAAAAGGATAAAGTCATTCCATCTATGAATGAGACACTAGATAAATAGCTCTGGTGATTTAAAAATCACTTAAATAAGAGTTTTTATTACAAAAGGCAAATCCATTTGCAGTTATTTAAATTACTCTAAATCTATTTTACCACAAACATACACGAAACCGCGAAAATTATGCGGTAATCATGTAATTTTATTATTATTAGTTTTATATTAACCTCTATGGTATCAGACTATGTTACCAAAGATAAAAGTAAACAAAAGTATTAGCCAGTAATGTCCCACTGCTGGGCAACGGTCTCTCATCTCACTGAAGATATCAGTACAGTGAGAAGTATAAGTAAATAAAACTCAAAGATAAAAAATCTACGGGTTGCACTCCGGGAGTGTCGACAGAAGTCAAAACTTGAATATTAACGTCAAAACGTCGTGTCCTGACGCGAGTTTAACATTTTTTTACCCATCAACATAGTTATCAACAACATTTTTACCAATCGACATAGTTTAACGATTAAAATAACTGGGACCTATTGATTAATGTGTCCTCCGAAGCACGGTAGCGCTCAAATAGAAATGCCACTATCAGCCACCCATCCCAGCGGAGGCCGAGCTTCACGGTGCTTAACAATCGCAATGAACTAACATACTTAGTCAAGTACTTACTTTAAAAGCAAAAGTGGCCGAACCAAAATAATTAAAATTATGTTAAACACTAGTTAGAAATTATAGCTATGATAGCTATAGCGCTACAGTAACACGTTTAATAATCGGAGTCAGGCGAGCAGCAGTGAGTGTCCGTAACTAGACCGTGATGCCTCAGCTCGTGCGGTATTCGGAAATTATTTACTACTAGCAGCGCCCCGCAGTTTCACCCGCGTTGTACCCGTTCCCGCAGGGATATCGCGATAAAAAGTAACCTATGTCCTTTCTCAGGCTCTGGATTAACTGTACCAAATTTCATTCAAATCGGTTCTGTAGTTTTGGCGTGAAAGCGTAACAGCATACAGACAGACAGAGTTACTTTTGCATTTATAATATTAGTTAGGATGAAATACTGAATACGGAGTGGTAGATAGACTTACTCATTGCACAGACATATGCATCTATATTAGACTTGTAGTAAAGTGTAGGTGGTGAAGTACATGGCCGGTATGGTTATTCGTCAATGTCAACAACGTCCAAGCAACGTACAAGCGTACAAGCAACGTCCTGCGGTTTTAATCGCGTTGAGCCCGTTCCCGTGGGAATTTCGGGATGAAAGAAACTTATGACCTTTCCATTGAATATGGCTATCAATTACAAAAAGAATTATTCAAATCTGATTAGTAGTAGAAGTATAGATAAGATGTTCGTCCCACGCTACCGATGTATCTTTATCTGACCTTTGAAAATTCCAGAGATCAGAGATTGATGAGTAAATGTATCGGCCGAGTTTTATACCTCCTTTCTTAAAACTTTAAATGAGTGCAGTCGTATATTACCATAAATTAATGTCGTCTACGTGATAGCGTAGTCAAAGTTAAGTTACCGCGTGACAAGTAGGTAGTCTTAAAGTCATATTTGCATGGTTTATGTTTAATAAACTGCTTTCATAAAAATACAGTTAAATTAATATGATGAAATAGTGGTTTCACGGTTTTTTCCGTCTTGTTCCCGTTTCCGTGCCGTTTATAAATATACCTGACTAGCAGCGCTCCGTGGTTGTACCCGGGTTTTGCCCGTTCCCGTGGGAATTTCGGGAATTTTTATACATATAAACCTTCCGGAAGAATCATTCTATCGATTGGTGAAAACCGCGTGAAAATCCGTCCAGTAGTGTTTGAGTTTAGCGCAGACGCGCACAGGGATTTTGTTTTATACTACATAGTATTGATTGATGATGACAGTGATTATTACATCCTCCACAAAAGAGTGTAAGTTCGTGTAGGGTAGCGAACGCCACCATATATCAAAATTGCAAAATTCAAACCTACCAATCGTCTACGTCGTAGGTCATTTTATCAAAAGGTTAGATCTAGATTATTAAAAATTATTGTATCCATCTAGCCTCAGGCGACAGACGTCTTATTTATAGACTATAATTTATCGACTGCACTTTTATTAAAGCTTTATTTATCAACTGGATAATAAATTATAATGACACATGAATCTCTGAGCGGCAAATGTGCTTAGCTAATAGCTGCGGTCTGTGGTTATATCCGCATTGTATGCGGGGAAACTTCGGGATGAGAAATTGAGAATTATTTTGTTGAAATACAATATTAACGATATATTAAGTAAAAGTATATACTAAATAGAGCATACTAGATTGGACGAGTTTACAAGCTCGAAGTTATACAGCGAATTCAACAAAAAGCGAACCTTGATTAATGTAATTACTTGGAAAAAAGAGGCATTCGAAAGAAACTAACTGTTTTGCGCAGCGGTTTCGCCTGCACCCAAATTATATCGCGCTTACGCTATTTTCTCAGACGTAGCAGGGTCTCGCCAAAACATTGAGCCGTAATAATTGTATAAAATTTGTATAGATAGGATTTTTTTACTTGAGTTTTTATAAACTGGGGGGGCGTGCACAACAGTCAGACATTCGCCAGCACCAAATATTCGCTCTCTCGCTTGCGATATTGTCGTTGATACAATCGTCTTGCAGCTTATACGCACTCAATCTATTCAACGCCTAACACTGTTTTTTACCCTACTGTATAAGCTAAAAATATGTTCATTAGTCTATTATTTAATAATCTATTACTAAGAAGAGTAATAATGATCATCAATATTTAAATATTGATAAAGTTACAAGATCTTCTTTAAAATCGGATGAATCTACAAATTAGAATGTCTCGTCAAGGCTTTATTTAGCATAACCATTGATATCAATGCGAGGATATCGTTCACCTTCACTCAATGGCATTCGTTCTTTTAATTAGTTCTTTTAATTCAGTCAATTGATTATTAATCTGCGGAACTTGGGCCTAGTATTAGTGATTACTGTAAGGAAATCGTTGGGAATTAATACTGTTATTATTTGCTTATTGTTAAGGTAGGTTTTCTATTCTGTGTACTTTATGATATTACTAGCAGCGCCCCGCGGTTTTACCCGCGTTGTGTCCGTTCCCGTGGGAATTTCGGGATTTTTTTACATGAAAACCTTCCTCTTGAATCACTCTACCTATTACAAAAAACCGCATCAAAATCCGTTGCGTAATTTTAAAGATTTAAGCATACAGACAAACAGACAAACAGACACGAAACAGAGACGACTTTATTTTTATGTAGTGATCAGTTAAGTAAGTTGGAGCAGGTTAGTGGCCAACCCTTAATTTTGAAGTTTAAAGACAGCCTTAAGGCATCTAACATGATCTGACGATTGAAATAACCGAGACCGACACTGTCGAGTGTAAAGTAAAAATAAAACATTCCTATGAATTGATTTATAGCTGGAAAAGAGAGAAGTAATGGGATACATTTTATCCCGAAATTCCCGGACGGGTGCAAAGCGGGTAACACCGCGGGGAGCGGCTAGCCTACATCTACACTAATATTATAAAGAGGAAAACTTTGTTTGTTTGTAATGAATAGGCTCAAAAACTACGAGGCCGTTTTTAAAAATTCTTTCACCATTCGAAAGCAAAATTATCCACGAGTAACATAGGCTATTTTTCATCCCGAAATTCCCACAGGAATGGACAAAACGCGGGTAGAACCGCGGGGCGCTGCTAGTAACTTATATATGTAATCGAATACCACATTTATACCCGTCAGGAATTCGCTATTAACCCACATCGCATTTTAAATATTTCCTTCCAGAACTTTCGAATAGTCAGTCATAGCTCACATTCCTCCACTTTATATTGGAACGATCAGGAATGCATCTTAACGTTCTAGACATAACTAGATTATTACCTAACCGCACAGGAAAAGCTATCTAATAGGTTTTATAAAATCGTAAGTATGTGTGTGTGCTGTGTGCGGACACGATAGGACTCAAACTAACAGTAATATCGAATGAGTACTGAACATTCGTTCATTCTATTTATTTGGTTATTTCGTGGTTGTGTTTGTCTGTTTATCATCCGTCCATCCGTTTATCATAGTCAATGAATAGGTTCCTATTGTCGACTATGAAAATGGCTAAAGAAACACAATTCGGGGGTCTCCAAATATGACAATTTCTCTTCAATGTGTTATTCAAATTTGGGACATTGGGAGGAGTATTGACATCTTGTATGCGCGCCTAGATGCAAGTAAAACCTGAGAGCGGTAGCAGTATAGATCAAAGTACTATTCTAGATCATTATCTAACCACATGTTGCCTAGAAAAGCTGAGTTTTATATAAATTGTGGGGATATAATTTTAAAGTACTGTTATTAGATGCAAAGTAAGTCTTTATAGGCCAGTTTTGTAAGCCTCAATACATTGTAATATGGTATCTATAGCTTGATCGTATCATTGGGGATTGCAATTTGCATTGTGGAAGGTTAGGAAGACAATAGTCTGGACTAGACTTAGATAAATTGGTGAGTTTCCACTAGGTTGCCTCGGTGGTCTAGTGGTATGTGCACTCGCCTGCCAAGACAGAGGTCCCGGATTCAATTCCCGAGTCGAGCGAAAACATGTGTCCTACTTTTGAGATTACCAACCCGCATTTGGCAAGCGTGGTGATTATGCCTTATCCTCCTCACTGTATCTTCAGTGAGATGAGAGGTCTTTGTCCAGCAGTGGGACATTACAGGCTAATACTTTTAATACTTCCACTAGGTAATTAGAATAGTAAAAGAGGTTGCTTTCTAGTTTAAGTTCAAGTCTTAGATTTAGTTCTCATAGACATAAACTACATTAAAACTTTTACGTTTAAAAATAAAGCATCATTGTCTATGCATAGAGCTATTGAATTTTAAAATATTGTATTTCGAATATTACTCCATTCGCCACGCAATATTTTAATTGATTCTGTTCTATACACAAAATAAATATTTGTGGTATTCTCTTGTTTTTATTAGTTTGAGGCTTTCTTTATCGAATTTTAATTTATTTAGAAAGTGAACTATGGAAAAACTAAGTTGAGTAAGTAATTAATATGTTGCGTATGTTTATTAATTACTTTTGTAGTGCTTTCTTTACGCAAGGTCAATGAACATTTATAAAATTCATTAACTCTATATTAGATACTAGCCGCGCCCCGTGGTGCTATCCCCTTGTATCGGTTCCCGCGGGAATTTCAGGTAAAGTATATCCCATGTGTTATTTTGACGTATAACCTACATTACTGTAAATTTTCATCCAAATCCGTCCAGTAGTGTTTTCGTGAAAGAGTAACAAACATACATCCATCCTCACAAACTTCCGCATTTATAATAATACTAGCCGCGCCCCGCGGTGTTACCCGCGTTGTATCGGTTCCCGCGGGAATTTCGGGATAAAATGTATTCCATGTGTTATTCTGATGTATAATCTATATTACTCTAAAGTTGCACCCAAATCCGTCCAGTAGTTTTTACGTGAAAGAGCAACAAACATACATCCATACATCCTTCCATACATACATCCATCCTCACAAACTTTCGCATTTATGATATTAGTAGGATAGTAGGATAATAGTAGTTTATGCAACTGTCATATAAAGAAGGGTATTAAAACACGAGTGTGAGTTTATGAAACGAGCGCAGCGAGTTTCATAATAGTAACGAGTGTTTTAATACCCGTGTTACGAGTATATGCAGTTGCATACACTACTTTATCTTCACTAATGCAATTAATCAAACAACAAGAGTAAAAGCTGACAATAGTTTTTCACGCGTACGTGTATTGTCACAGTGAACTTGCCGCCATTAAAATCTAACCAATGAGAGCGCAGCTGCGCGTAGGGCCAATCAGGAGCGAGCGAGATCTTCAAAGAGTTTTGTGTATGTAGTTTCGACGAAGTTTTCACGTATAACCCAACTGTTTTCAAAAGCCAGCCTAATATCAAAATTTTATACAACTAGTATGAGGATTTTGACATAAGGCTCGCCAGGTTAATTGGTCGCGTTATAATGATGTTATAATGAGATTTTACGATATGGATGTGGATATTATAACATCATGTGCAATTGCTTAAATTGAGTGTTTTAGTTGTCTGCGCTATAACAGTAGTAATTATAAGTCAAGTATTGGAAACATTAGTAGAATGTTACAACATTAGTGTAGATAAACAAATGTTACCTTATTACATAATATCAGTAATATATTATTGATGTTCTAAAAATAACGAAGTCAAAGGGCACGGGAAGTATTTTAATGAATACATTTACATATTTTTATTAGTAGAGTTTCATGAACTGAACCTATTAACTGGCGGAATAGTTTTTAACAGTTATTTTAATTACTCAGTAGTTCTTCTTAGTATTTCACATACTTGGTTACTTCATATTTTTACCTTTAAAATATAAGTAACTAGCAGCGCCCCGCGGTTTTACCCGCGTTGTGTCTATTCCTGTGGGAATTTCGGGATGAAAAATAGCCTATAACCTTACCGTTGAATGTGGCTATCTATTACAAAAACAATTTTTCAAATCGGACTGGCAATTCCCGAGATTAGCTCGAACATACAAACAAACATAAAAATTTTACCTCTTTATAATATTAGTATAGATACAGAAACTAGCAATAGCAATATTTTTGTAATGGATTGTCACAATCTTCGGAAGGGTATAGGTTATTTTTATCCCGAAATTCCCACGGGTACAACGCGGGTAAAGCCGTGGGACGGTGCTAGTTAAAGATAGTTCACTTAGTAAATATTTTACTAGTTTCACTTTATTTAAACTGTATTGGTACGATATCTACTATAACCGACATTAGGAAAGAAGCTACTTTAAATTGTCGAACACTATTGATTCGTCACACCACGTGGGGGCATTTAGGCGGCTTAACAACAACTAGGTTTGGCCCCTACGAGCTACTACAGCACTAGTATTATCGAGGGGTAGTGACAGATTGCGATCTTCGTGCATTGTGAGCGCATCCGCACATTATGACACTGCACATAACTAGAGACGGAGCTAGGACTTTGATGGGGGAGAGTGACCCGGATGGGGGTAGATTAGTTAGGGATGGGTAGGTTTTGGTCAAGAGAAACTCTTTTTTAAGACCTGAGATGAGGCGGTTTTGTTAACCTACGGTACCGATGTTCAATAGAAAAGTTTAAGTTACGTATTGAAATGAAAAACCAGGATAGTACAGTGAGGAAGATTACGCGTAATTACCATGCTCGCCTAATTTAGGTTGCTAAACACATGAGTAAACATGAGTAAAAAAACAGCCTTGGTGGTCTTGTGGTTGAGCGCTCGGCTCACGATCCGGAGGTTCTGGGTTCGATTTCCGGTGGGGACAATATCTCACAAAAATCTCTTTGTGAGACTGCCCTCAGTTTGGTTTGGTTAGGGTTAGACGATTCCGTGCTTCGGAGGGCACGTTAAGCCGTCGGTCCCGGTTACTTTCTACGGATAGTAGTCGTTACATGAGCCATGTCAGAGGCCTTTGGCGGTTCAATAACTCTGACACCAGGATTGGTCAGGTTGACCATCCACTCGATGAAGAAGATGAAAAAATATATTATTTTGTGGGTGATTTTTATGTTTTCTGGGGCTTGAGCCCCTAGCCCCGCCCCTGTACATCATCACACCTGACGCGCGACGTGTCGTGCACACCACACAATACCGTGTCGTGTAATTCCATCAGTTTGTAGGTCAGTGAGAAGGCGGTATGTTCGCGTAATTGACGCAATTTGTGGCTTTCTTCGTTTTTTCTTCTGTCGCTTTTGTCTTATTCTGCTATTGGTTGTTCACGGTTAATTGGTCCCTATAAATAGGCTGAATTGATTACATTGGTTACTCTTCAAGATGTATATTGAGCTAAAGATGTAGATATACTGTATATTTTCTTATAAGAGTTAAAATGTGGACTAACTTTGTCGATTTTCACCGATTAACACCGACTTCTTTCTTTTACTAACCGTAACCACCAAACTAAGGTTCACGGTTCACCACTAACCTACACGAACTTAGAGTAACCAGAAAATGTGAAACTTATTGACTGAACTAGAAACGAAGTAGGGAAATCTTTTGAAGTACGCTTACTGGTAAAAGTTCTATCGAAATCGGAACAGGCAAACAAGCGCTGAGCACGTCGCGTGGGCAATTTGTTTACATTGTGTAATAGTTATTAACTTACACCTTTTGCGACTAATCTCTTGTGTTAAGTGATTGTATAATTTTCCAAAAGATAAGTGGTAGGATCGTGATAAGTAGGATCCATTTATGTGGTCACTTACGTGTGTTTAAAAGCGGAAAAGTTGTTCGTTGACTTGTTTTGTCCTTCCTGTCTGAAGTAAGTAATAAAAAACCGGCCAAGTGCGAATGGGACTCACGCACGCAGGGTTCCGTACTTTAAAAAACGGCAAAAAATCACGTTTATTGTATGAAATGTTTTATTTTATTTTTAGTAATTGTTGTTATAGCGACAATAGAAATACATCATCTGTGAAAACTGTCCACTGTCTAGCAATCACCATTCTTGAGATATAGCCTGGAAACAGACGGACGGACGGACGGACCGACAGCGAAGTCTCAGTAATATAATCCCGTTTTTATCCTTTGGGTACGGAACCCTAAAAATCATATCTATTAAGTGACTGATTTGTATCAAATTCCTCTTGGTAAGCTTCAGGTAGAGACTTCTGCTTGCTACCAAACGGAAAAGATATATTTTTACATTCGGTACATAAGCCGCTATGATAAAAAAACTGTGCCGATTGGGCCTACCGAACGTAAGGTGACCTTTCCTTAGCTTGATTTCAACCTATCATAGCCTAAACTCCAAGATAGGATTCATTTTTCAAAATTATTTAGCTAAGATTTAACAAAGCTAAGCTTAGAAATATACCTACTTACCAAGTAGAGCAACGGTAGAGCTCTACCTAACCTGTAAACTACCAATTACTAGATCGCCACACCATCTACCGTGCATCTTCGTAAACAATGTTACACTTCGTAAACAAAGTGTTACAATTAATACCACTACCAAGAGTGCGTTAACTACGCGCATTGTTTTAATTACTATCAATTTGCGTTGTAGTTTCGCACTTCCCCGTTTGGTGGCGCTAGTAGCTTTAATAAGTAAGTTAGAGCTCCCACACAAAACTGCGATGCGATGCGATGCGAATTCCATTTAATATATTCATCTCTTTTCTTTGTACTGTAGTAATGGCGATAGATATAACTATTTCAGTTCGCATCGCATCGCATCGCAGTTTTGTGTGGGAGCCCTTAAGTTGCTGTTTTTTTTTATTTATTGTTTTTTAAATTTAACGGGTTGTGCAGTTAAATGACGATTTAAAGATTTCTATTGCAATATAATTCAATATTCAATATCAATAATCATTTAGTTTAATCTAATATATAAAATTCTCGTGTCACAGTTTTCGTTGCCATACTCCTCCGAAACGGCTCGACCGATTTTGATGAAATTTTGTGAGCATATTGAGTAGGTCTGAGAATCGGCCAACATCTATTTTTCATCCCGAAATTCCCGCGGGAACGGGTACAACGCGGGTGAAACCGCGGGGCGCAGCTAGTTGTTAATATATATGTACGAGTATCATAAACAATATTAGATGAAAACTATGAATAAGATGAGACCCACTTAAACAAGTTTTTCAACTAAATTGAAGGATATTTTATTCAATAATAGTTTTTAATACAACTCTATGAATATTAAAACGTTTAACATGTGTCATATGTAAAAGAGTAAAAGCAGTGAAAGTGTATAACAATAAGTTGATAGACGTTACTGTGTCCTATCAATATGGTTATCTAATAGGTAATATGTAAATTATCAATACATAGCTAATATACATAATATTTATGTTTATTTATAGAGAAATGCGTAATCTTTTACCTGATCTTTCACTCAGCATATTTTATTAATTTATAGAAAAACTAGCAGCGCCCCGCGGTTTTACCCGCGTTGTACCCGTTCCCGTGGGAATTTCGGGATGAAAAATAGCCTATAATCTTCCCGTTGAATGTGGCTATTTATTACAAAAAGAATTATTCAAATTGGACTGATAATTCCTGAGATTACCTCGAACATACAAACAAACAAACAAAAAACTTACAAATTTTACCTCTTTATAATATAGATAAATGTCTTACGCAGAGACATTTTTCATGACATGTTTGATTAGTCAGATTTGACATTCCTAGGACGTTACTAGATGTTACATTTATATACAAAATTACGTGTCACGCTGTTTGTCCGCGATGGACTCCTAAACTACTGAGCCGATTGTAAATTTGATTTGCACACTGTGTGCAATTTGATCCAACTTGAAAGATAGGATAGCTTACATCTCAATTTATAGTGATTAGGGTGGCCCACCTCTAAATATTTTTCAAGTGAGTAGCATCAAAAAACTTATCAAAAACCAGGGTTTAAAGATGTGTATTTGAAAAGAAAAATATTCTGCGTCAAATGCTTATTAAATTACTATAATATATATTCGTTTGGGGCACTAAAAGCTTTCTTATTGGTTTTCATTTCATATATAATTTATGGGAATAATTTATAATATTTTCGATTGAATTAATTATTTTAAAGTGATTTTTATACGTATAGTAGATAGTGATGATAGTGATTTATACGTATTACGAGTATTGCATAATGATGTCGTCGTTGACATAGACCGTGAAATTAATTAATTTGTTTACATAGGAGCAGATAAAGATAAATCACTTCTTTATTCTTACTTCACATTTGCACTCTTAAGACACGGTACAGTAAGTCGTTTGCTTGCAAATCAGATGGTGAGTTGACAAGTAAATAAATAAATAAAATAAAAGTAAGTAAAGGTCTGTAATGTCCCACTGCTGGGCAAAGGCCTCTCATCCCACTGAAGATATCAGTACAGTGAGGAGGATTAGGAATAATCATCACGCTTGCCAAATGCGGGTTGGTGATCTCAAACCCGAGCTATATTTGAAAAGTATAGGAAACATGTTTACGCTCGATCTGGGATTTGAACCCGGGACCTCAGTATTGACAGGCGAGTGCACATACTTCTTGGCCATCGAGGTGTTATAAAATTTATTTATTGCCACAATTACAAGGAAAATAAAAATCTGAATACAAAACTACAACTAAGAAATGCTGCCGAAGGAGACATCTCAGCTGATGCTGTACAGCGGCCGAGGTCTTGGTACAGCGCTGGTTTTCTACCGTCCTTGTTCTGGTAGACTTAACAATACTGGTGTAAAGAATATGGTAGTCGGCTGTATTTGGTGAACGAGTGCAGCTGTCAAATAATCAGCTGTTGGCAGTCGATAGACAACCTAGAATGAATATAATATTTGGCTACCTTGAAACTAGATGGCTAGATTGAAACAAGATATTCTTCTTCTTCTTCTTCATCGAGTGGATAGGTTAGGCCCATCTCGTAGCCAGATTTGGTAGCTAGCTACGAAATGAGAAAAGTGTTTTCCCATCTTGTAGTTAGCTACTAAATGGGAACGATCGATTCGGTAGGTTAGGGGTTTTTTTTTTTACTAGTTAAAATCCTAAATCTTTGACTTTCGAATTCCTATTTCGTAGCCAGCTTCGAATCGGGATTATTTCTCCCATTTGGAAGCTAGCTACCAAATCTGGCTTCGAGATGGGCCTAAACCGAGTGGATGGCCAACCTGACCAATCCTGGCTCAAGTAACGACTACTATCCGTAGAAAGTAACCGGGACCGACGGCTTAACGTGCCCTCCGAAGCACGGAATCATCCTGCTTTTCGAGCAATCAGGTGATAATTATGATAAAAAGACAGATTTGACATATTAAGTTATCATAAGTATCTACTTTATTATTGAATAATAACTCGTACATAAACTCCATCCATAAAACTAACCTCAACAAAAAGAGCGTATCGATTGTCTCAATCAATAGACAATTCCCTCACAATTTCTACCTCATTAATACGAATCGAAGACATAGACAAAAGAACTCTTGCGCACATTATTGTTCATCTTTGCTTTCACACGCATACCAGATTGTTTACAACTTAGTATATTGTTGAAACTCGGTTTATATCGTAGTGTTTCGATTTATTTTATGTAAAAAGAGTATATAATGTGATGTAGTGATGTGGTATATATTTATTGCATTTTTTTTGTTATGGCTGCTTGATAACTTTCGTCGGAAACAGAACACTGAAATGTTGGAGCATCACGAGTGTGTTGATATGTATGTTTTATTTCTTTTATACGTGGTTTATTTAAGATTTGATGTAATACTTTTTGGTGGTGTTAAAGAGTACTACTGTTACAGTGATTTGTTTAAAAAGTAACTCAATTGTATATATGTATAGTGTAAGAGTCAAGTTAATCTGTGTTCTTTTTTCAAACATATCGCATGTCATTGTTAGCTCTCGTAAGCTTTAAAAATGTTTCAATGTTTCAAAGATTGAAGCACGTTAAGCACGATTTAAATCTGCAAATAGCGCGCGAAAATCTGGTGCATGCGCGTTATCTGATAGGAGTTAAATCATATGTTAAATGATGAATTGTTTTTTAAAGTAAGTAGGTAGGTCTTTCTTTAATTAAAGCACCTTTCGATATCAGTATTTTTTATAAATTCTTCAGCAGTAGGTACTTTCATAGTATATTAGGTAGGTACTTTTCTATATTAAAAAATAAGGGCACTTCAGTTAAAGTCTGACCTCTTTAATCTTTAATATAAACACATTAATTTAACTTGTCCATAAAATAATTACGGTTTGGTTTTCCATTTTCATCAAAGCATTTTCAACGATATGATATAAAAGTTCCGTACGTCATTACTAGATGGCGCTGCAACAAATCGTCTGTAATACGGTTAATTTTACTTTATCGAGATACTAGCACCGCACCGCGGTTTTACCCACGTAGTGCCCGTTCTTGTGGATATATCGGGATGAAAAATAACCTATAACCTTCCCGTTGAATGTGGCTATCCAATACGAAGAGAATTATTCAAATCGGATTGGTAGTTTCTGAGATTAACTTGTTCAAACAAAGAAGAAAACAAAAAATCAAGCTTCTTCAATCTTCGGCTTTATTCATATTGTTAGTTTAGATTAAGCAATTGTGTCTGGTAAATTTAAGTTAAAGGGAAGGATTAGGAAGACTTACTAAATGTAAGGACTTATTTTAAACCTCTCTTAATGAAATCCGGGACCTTTAACATTTAAAGCTGAAGAGTGTTCAGAGTATCAATCATAATTCAACAGACTTAAGTCCTTCGACAACTTTCTTAGGCCATAATGTCCTCTATAAAATAACGATATTGTAAAGAAAGCTTATATTTACTACTTCAAGTTGACCTTTAGGAACTTCACTTCCTTAGTGTATATATTATTTCAGGATTAGGCGAATGACTTTGAAAGCTAGGATAGAATCAATGTATGTAAAGTTTATTGGCACTAAGCTTACTACATATGTAAAGAGGTAAAGTGAGAATGAAAGTGGAGTCGTAAAATATTTAGGGCCCTGCGTAAAGCGTGCGTACGCCGCGGTTCCATACAAAAGTGAACCGTGCGTACGCCGCGTGCACCCGCCGCGTGTGGCTTCATACAAAAGTGAACCGTAGCGTGCGCCGGTCGCGTGCGGTGTCATACAAAAGTGAACCTACGCAGTGTTGACCTTAGAGACTACTTCTTGTAGTAATTTCGACACTTCGATTGAACTCGCCAACTCGCAGCTTGCTAATTAATTGAAGTTTGTTTAATAGATTTTAAATAGTAATTGGCAGTGAATGATTTGACTTGCGATTATAATCACGTGTTCTGTTTGCACGAATGTGATACATAATTGTTTCGGTTTTTGTGCGTCTGCGCATCGTTTCAAATTGTCATGGACTTGGATTGATGTGGTACGGTTAGCGGAAGAATTTTGAGTTTTTTTTTTTTTGGTTTTATTGGCTTACACGTTTTAAAGATTTGTGCTGTGTAGAGCGTGAAGCTAATACAAGTTTTTTAAATAAAGAATATGTGGGATACTCTGGATTTACAAAAATATATATTTCCCATCTAGTACAACAGAGGTGACAAAACATGATAAGATAAATACTGAGAGTGATTGGTTGAATATTTGAAGTAAACCATATATTGTAATATTATGTGATAAGCAATAAAGATAATTGAATTTGAATTTGTTAACAAGTGTCATTTTTTATTAAATTTTTTAAAGTTTTTTTGCTATCGCTACCTCCATGCTACGGGACGGTAGCGTGACTTACTGCTGCCTCGTACAGATGATTGTATATTTGCATATTATTATTATTCTAGCCATTTAAAACGCTTGGAAAAGTAAAAAAAAATATGGAAATTAATTGTAATCTAATAACTACATTATTTAAACAATATCAATAATATCCCACTATGTGGCAACGGCCTTGATGCTTACTGAAGATATCAGTACAGTGATGAAGATATCGTTATTTAGCTCATTACGATTGTTAAGCAACGTGCAGCTCGGCCCCTACTTGGATGGGTGGCCGATAGTGGCATTTCTATCTGAGCGCTACCGTGCTTCGGAGGGCACGTTAAATTGTCGGTCCCGGTTGTTACAATCGATAGACTAAGTTGGAGGCCTTTAGGTGGTCTAAGAACTCCGGCACCAGGGTTGACCAGATCTTTAAAACTACGCAACGTATTATGACGCTGTTTTTTTTTAATAGATATCGTGATTCAAGAGGAAGATATATATGTATAAAATTGCCGAAATTCCCACAGGAACGGCAACAACGCGGGTAAAGGCGCGGGCCGCTGCTTGTACATAATATAATATCTACTTACCGTAAAGATATATAGACTCCTATCCAACTTAAAAGAACGATAACTCAATTAACTACAGTAGCAAATGATAAAATACGGATATTACCTAATTGCTTACATCGAGGGTGTATCATGGCACGGTGTGATGGTCATCTGATGAGGAACCGGCCAGTGGCGCTTGCGCATGATGCTTGTAACACTAGCTTTGTGGTGCAACATTCGTGCAATATTGCAGAGAAAAAAAAGAAGAAAATATATTGTCTGTGAGTGAAGGGGTTATATTAGGTTCATAGATATAAATAAAAAGGAATATTATACTAAATAAAATACTTTACTATTCATTATACTAAATTAAATAATAAATTTATTATACAGTTACGTTAGTTCATTATTCTTTTAATATCGCCGCAAGACTTAGCTTATTCTATTTTTGAAGACATAATGACAGATTTAAGTCTTTTACTTTTGTAGTCTATGGTGCATTTTCTTACCGGAAAATGAAGACCGAATAGAGGTATATTTAATAGAAGACTACCAGAAGGTAGTCTTCTATTGTTTTTTTTATAATTATGCCTAATAATCTAATAATATGTATAATCTTAATCCTCCTCACTATTGATCTTGGGTGAGATGAGAGGCATTTGCCTAGCAATGAGACATTACATTACATTTATCTCGTAACCGTTCGCCCTACGATAATTAAAGACTAAGTCACTACTCTGTTTCATGGCGGTTTGCGTAGCCAGTTAGTTAGTTACAAATTAAAATAATAATTATTTAACACGATGAACAAACGTTTGGAATGGCAGAAATCGCGGAAGTTCTAAAATAAGGCACATCACTTCACGGTCCAGAAGGCAGGCCATTAGTTTTTGCATAATGACTGCATAAATATGTTAAAATTACTATTACAAAGTAAATTGCGACATTTTATTTCATCAAGATGGATAAGTGGTTTGTGGTTGCTGTTAAGTATTGGTTAGTGGGATGCATTGTAGAGGTCGGGTACAATACCTTGTCTATGTAAAATACGAAAAAAAGTTTGGCGCTAAAAATATTTTTTCATTTTTCATGTAATTTTTTAAATGAGGTTGAATAATAAATATTAAGTATATTTTATTATTAATGTTAATAAATTATGCTGTAAAAATATATTACTCTTGCTGTAATTTATTCACGCAAACTATGTCTATACAAGTCAAGTTACGTGTCCATTAATTTATACATAACTTTATATTTACAATTTAAATATATTTATTTGCATAATTATGTAACTATCTATAATTTCTCCAATCACTATTGACAGGGGCATTCGTGAAATTATTCAAATGAACGAGACCGGTTTTAAGATGAATGTAAGTTGTAAACCTCTGTGGTACGTTGTTACCGCTCGCGCCACAAAACAGCTGTGAAATGACAACAATAGCGCGGCGTCATTACAAATGTTTATTACCATCACTGGATCATCATATTATGTAGGAATGGGAGAAAGAGCTCAGAGGCCACTGTACGCGCCAGTCGTTGTACAAGCGTAAATCGGTATGGTCACTCTCTGTACTCACAAATAACTACGCGCGCGCGACTCATCGTAACCACTGTCCATCCGACAAAAAAAACAAAACGTCAAAATATTCGTCTGTCAAACTTTGCCGCCAATTTCAAGAGGCCATAGATCATGCCGTTATTTTTTTTATTCAAAACCAGTTTCGTGCATGAAAGTGAATTAACATTTTAAAGTTATCGTGAGAGTGAATGTGAAACTGTTTGTTGCGTAAGATCGAATTCTTTGGAGATGTTGATGGATTTTATTTAATAATGTTTGTAATGATTAAGAGGTCTATTGGTCATGAAGCGGGTCTCGTTATTTATGAGCTTTTAATTTGTGATATATTATTGCGTAACTTTAAAAATGTGCGTAATCTGAGTTACGGTTTATTCCGTTCATTATTCATTCATGTTTTTGAGAAGGAAACGTAGACTGTGTTGAGATGGGAATTATTTCGATTGTGACGTTTTTAGAACAATCCTGTGTTTGTTGGGAAAATGGCATCACTTAGCGACATGTTTAGAAAATTTCAAGAAAAAAGTTGAGAATTGTGTGGCTTGTCATAAGTGTCATATTTAAATTTTACACTAGCATTATTCTTGATTTATGAGCTTTTTTCAGAGGCTTTATTTAACCTTGATTAATTTCGTTCCATGGGGTATCAAGTATTTTGTAGTCAACTAGCAGAGCCCCGCGGTTTTACCCGCGTTGTGCCCGTTCCCATGGGAATTTCGGGAATTTTTATACATATAAACCTTCCTTTTGAATCACTCTATTTTAAAAAAACCGCGTCAAAATCCGTGCAGTAGTATTTGAGTTTATCGCGAAAAGACAGACAGACAGACGTGGCCGGCGACTTTGTTTTATAATATGTAGTGTTGATTCTATATCAGCCTCATTTCTCCATTGTTTCTGTTAATTGGTTTGCAAATAAAAATCGTAACGAGAAATAAAACTCATCTCCTAGAACGGCATACTTACATTACGTTTAGACCACGCTATTCTAATTATTAACTTTCTATACGGGTAGCCAATGTTGCCATTTTCCATGCTGCATGCAATTACAAGAGTGATTTATTACTCTTCTTAAAAACAATTTATTTTTTTATTTACGGACCTAATAAGGTTAGAAAAACTCGTTATACAATGAAAGAGGTCAAAGAACTTTTTTAATTTCATTAATCATTAATCTTAGAATTACTATTAAACCTCTGACATTAACAGGTGACTGTAACATACATAGATTGACATGTTTATCTGACTGTCTGTCTGTGGTTATATCCAGGTCAACAACTTTGCAACTAATTACTATTCATCTGGCATACCTTGTCCGATCTAGTAAAAGACATCCTCTCGGAATTATAATCTGTAATGAGCAACCAAACCATAGATTAAAGACGTTACTTAATACATTGCGTAATTGTATTTTAATTTGTGATTGTAATTAGTTGAAGTGTAATTAAAGTTTCTATTTGCTAACTCCATTGAGGATTTTGTTATTTAAATTAGTCTTCCGCGTTTTTAATTGTTGTTACCGTGTGGGAACTTTTAATATTATGAATGGGATCACACTTAGTTGTTATGCACTTGTCAGCTGCGGCATGTCTTACGAAATGAACGGAAATATTTCAGACAATTTAATGATTAAGTATACCTATTTGTCATCTTTGTGCTGACCGTAGAGCAATTTAAAAACTTAGACTAAAATCTTCGAAAAACAAAAGAAAGCATGAAAAACTAACACAGCACTCTTTATATGAAAATGGAACGATTTTAAAAATGACAACTACTTACTAACTGTCAAATATTAATAGACAAAAAGTGTTTTTTTTTCTTTCAAGAATGCTATCGCGTGTCCATATTGTTCCTACAATTAATTATTTACCATTTTCAATACGTTAGTTGATACAATCAACTGACCACTAATAAGAGGAAGAGTATTTTTCCTTTTTTGTCGATGCCGTGTCGTTATACCATTAAGTTGTGCGACAGGTACAAACTATAACTTAGTCATCGACTATACATTGTTTGGAAAACAGTGAATTTGTTAATTGCAATAACATATTAATTTATTTTGTGAATAATTAATAATTATATTCTTTTAGATAACTTAATTGTACGTTTTTTAAAACTCTGTGCGATATGATGCCGCAGCGAAATATAGTGGTAGATTTAAGTGTATTCCTAACGTAGGTGGATTGACAATTTTAAATAGGTGAAGTGTCAATAGTTTCACTATCATTCATCCGTAACTCAGTCAGTCGCACACGTATTCTGTGAATTAGACCTGCTTTCCGACCATTACACAACTCTTAACAAAGATGAGAACGCGGAAACAAAAGCTAACCCTTAACTTTATTTAGGCAAAATTTTCTGTGTTTTTTCAAAAGCGACAGTTAAATAACGAACTAATTATGCCGAGAAACAGTTCCAATGATGACAACTGTAATGCAATAGCGAGACTCATCAAGGATTTGTGCAGTTGTTCAGAATACGGAACCTGGTCGCCGGATATGACGTCGGACAAAAGGAAAGGACCTTTTTTGAAATGCGAACTGACGAATATGTCAGCTGTTAGACGAAGGATAATGACCATAGCCAAGAGAAAGACTAGAGAGACACCACAACCTCCGAAGTTGACCATAGATCATAAAAAAACAGACACTCTAACTTCACATCTTATCAACACCACAATTAGTTCCCAAAACAGCACGCTCCGTAGAAACATAGACAACTTCCTGCTATCAAGAAGAATGTTTGCTCTAGAAGAAGATTTGTACGAGAAACCTATAAGATCAGTCAAGTATTCTACCTGCGGAGAAAATTGGTCTTTGAGTAAGGCTTGGAGATTGAACAATGAATACTTTGATAAGCCTCCGAGCGATACTTACAGAATGTACCGAGACTACCACAGGTTAGAACGAATAGACGAAGTACCTCGTAAAGAAAGAAAGAGAAGAAGCAAGCGAGTGAAAGAGCAACTACGATATGACAAGTACATCAAACGTCATCTTCGAATAAGGGTGATGCTGTCACTTCGAATGAGGAGGTACATGAAAAGGAGGTTGCGTAAGAGTAGACCTGCAGTGGAAAATGTGAAGATACCTCCAAGAAGATTTTTGCGAGGAGGTTCGGAAACATCAAGTTTTGGAACGAGGTCGTATAGGAGTGTGATGACGGATAAAACAGGGGACGGAACGGTGTTGTTTGATGTACATGAAGCTAGGAATTTGACTATGGAACTTTGTCACGATTATGAAGAGGATCTCGACACGCTGGATGTAGCTTTGCGCGCCGGTAATTTTAGGTGAGTAACAGCCTGAGGTAGAGGTAGAATAATAATCAAATGAGGTTCAGAAAAGAAAATGTCTATCAGCGTGACTACAGCGTGGTACCGTGGTACCCTCGTAGACTCCACATTTGATTGACATCAAACGAAGTACCTAATTATACCGAAATATAAAATAAACAAAAATAATGAGTTGTGTTGGCCACATTCAAATTGACTGTATATTCTATTTTGAGCTGCGAGACTTAAGCTAATTTATTTGTTTAGTTTGAAAGTATTTAATTTGTAAAGCTGCTTTCCACACTTTGAATGTCAAATATTCCGCTTACACGATCAAACGTACGTACCCATTAACATAACTCTATAAAGGCATAATTTGCAAATCAGTAAGGTCACTCGGAGTGCAGACACCGTGATTGGTGTGGGGTAAATGACAAAAGTGTCACGGTGTGTGGCTCGGTACTCGGTATCCGTCAGACACGGTCCGCCAGTGAAATGGTAATATTTTGTCAAATGAACTACATTGGGTGGTGTTTTGAATCATGTTTGATAGGAATAACTGTTTTTGGATTATGGTTATTTTTATTTTTCAATATGAATAATTTGCAGCGCCCTGCGGTTTTACCCGTGCTGTGCCTATTCCCTTTTCTGAATGATAAATAGCCTTATAACCTTCTCCTTCAATATAGCTATCCAATACAAAAATAATTATCAAAATCGGACTGGTAATTCTTGAAATTAGCCTGAGCTATAAATAAACAAAATTACAAAAACCTCCTTGTAATATTAGTATCGAACTGTTATAGGTAATGATTGAGTAAAAAAAACTTAGCTACAATAAAAAACGCATCGACCACAAGGCTGTGTGGTTCTAAAAAAACTTTAATCAAAAATATATGATCAGTACGTTTAAAATATATGATCAGTACGTTTAACGCCCGTACTCAGAGTCATCGAGTGCTTTCTTAGTAGAAATCATGTAGAAATTGAATGAGTGATTTTGACATGTAATACAAGAAAAATTACGCCAATTCGTTAAGTGTTGTTTAATGTTCATCTCTGAGTGCGACAGTTAGTAGCTCTCTTCTCCTCAATAGGCCATTAAACAGTTAACGTTACATAGATCTCAACTCCGATGCATTTAACCTTGCAGTAAAACAACAAATGTTCTGAAAACAAGCAATAAAAGTGAAAATATTCACGCGGGAGCATTAACTCGCTCGGGGTAGTGATGCGTGCGCGACGACACTATGGTTGATGACCCTCGCTCGCATATTTTATATTACTACACTCTATTTTTTTACGACAGTTAAAATGTAAAATGTAGATGATGTTCGATTTTGTAGCTAAAGACGATTCTCTTTGAAGAAGAAAAAAGTTTAGAGGTTAAGAAGTTGTCTTTGGTTTGTTGTAATTCTTGTAAAAAACAAATATATCTCCTTATTTTTATGTTATTCATATTACTTTTTTTGGACTCTGATACCGAATGACGAATTTTTTCTACCCATTAGGGGATCATCTAAGCTGGAAAACGCCCACAAAACGCCAACTAAGTTCCGTCATCAGTGGCTAAGTGACCCGAGTCTACCTTTAGGTATTCCATCCGCTACTCGATAATGGTTTTCGGTCAAACGGTATGAAAAATCGGCATAAAATATCATAGCCATAGCTCATATTTCGGTGAAACGTATTCGGTAAAGTGACCTTCGGTCAACCATCCGTCGATGAAATGGGGGTATACCGCCTACTTACTCTCAGTTCAGTCCCGTAACTCAACATGATTAATATCTATGCAAATAAATAAAATAGGTTATTTGGTTAACGAGCGCTCTAGATTATTCTAGTACTAAATTACATGTTGATAAGAACATTTAATAGTAATTACCAGCTTATTATAGGTTCGCTAACGTAAATGCCTATCTGATTATATCGGACTTGTTTGTATTTGAAATTGTGATATTATAGATTTTAATTCTACTTTTGTTAATAAAAAGTTAATAAATAGTTTTAGTCGTTTATATAAAGTAAAATTACAACTAATGTATTTTAACGTATGTGTACATTTTGAACATGTACATAAATTTCTTATACCTACTCGTATTTAAAAAGTTAAAAAAACTGGATTAGTATTATTTTTAAGATTTTTATGCTGTCCGTATTTTCGTATTGTGATAGATAAAAACATATGTGAAGATAAAGAAAAATCTTTTATGTATATATTTTCGGTTGTTATTTGTACATTGGTCGATATTCATAGCATTATTTAATTTCCAAATCTTCAATATTGTAATAAAATCCACGGTATGTGTCTTGGTTTTCAATACCTTCCGAACAGCGCCATCTAGTAAACACATTACGAAGCATCTTGAAAGTGATAGTTATTTTAATAAAGAGAGTAATAGTCACATCTTAGTTCAGCTACTCGCCGCTAGATGGCGCTTTATTCTTACGTGTTAAGTGGAACGCGTTGATGTCTTTTGTTAGCAAAATAATTTGAACTCGATGTTTAACGTTTTCTGCAGGTCGAAATAGTTTTACTTTATTTTTAATAACTTATCCAATGTTATGGAGTATTTAGATAAGATTATTAGTTATTAACTGGATTTTAAGTACTAAATTATTAGTTATTGCCGTTGTAAAACGTAGCTACAAATTATAAAAATGGAGAAAGTGATACTTCAGAATATGATACTAATATTATTTGTCTTAATTTGTTCAGGAGCGGAAGACTAGCTGTCGAAGGGTGGTGGTGCGGACGTGCGATGCCTGCGGCGGGCGGGAGGGCCAACAATGGAGCCCTGGCGCTGCACTACGCGGCGGCCCGGGGCTGCCTCGACTGCGTGCGGCTGCTGGCTAACACTACACCGGATGTCTCGTGAGTACACTAACTGAACAACTAAACTTATATGATTTTAAGATGTTGGGTAACCATTATGTTATACAAGTAGATTTCCATGTTTGGTCTTACTGAAGTTATCTTAGGATTGGATATCAATATTTGTACTTAAGGAAAAGCAACGACTACTATATAGTGTTAAATATAAATAACAAACGGGTTAATTTTAGCCGTGTTTCTTGTATTTAAATAGGAGATCAAAGCTACAAGCGATTTCGTTATTCGTTAACCTCTATCGTTTTACCTTTGCAAGATTTTTGTTAATCAAAGCTAATATGTATTTTGTAATCATTAAAAACATAACTAATAAACTATACTCTCGTAAACACCACATCAACTACAAAACTCATCTTTACCCCGTCACGGTCGGCTAATCATCCTCACTCAAGTACATATGTTATTATTCATCATCGTTCTTCCTACTGGACCTAACAGTCCAGTCACGAGAGCTAACGGCGCTGGTACCGTATGGGGTGATCTGTGGGTAGTAGGTTATTGGCACGTACGAACTGTCATTTCCGAACAGAGGCTAATCTTTAATCTGTGATCCGCCCTCCCGACGATATTTTGATTTTTAATTCGATTGCAAATTCGATCTGCGGATTGGTTATTGGCACGCTTTATCCAAAAAATGGATTAAAATTTCAATCTTATATAGAAAACTAGCAGCGCCCCGCGGCTTTGCCCGCGTTGAGTCCGTTCCCGTAGGAATTTTCGAAAATCCTTTCTTAGTGTGCACTTACGTCACTTGAAGAACCTTTCTGCCAAATTTCATGTTTCTAGGTGGAGCGGTTGAGGCTGTGCGTTGATTATCAGTCAGTCAGGACTTTGATAGATAATGAATCAGGATTGATTATTAAATTCGGGCGTGGGTAGTGTGGTGATTTTGATCTTTAAATAGTGTTTGTAGGTCAATGTTTAGTACAAGGTTATTGGTAGCAGATATGTCACGTATGGGAAGTGAGATTGGGTAATGTGATGGCAATGATTGATACCTACTTACTTTATAGGTTAGCATGATAGTTTAGCTATCTCATACACGATCTCATGGCTACACGTTATTTTAGCGATTTGAAAATGTTGTATCGTATTTGTTATACACGATGACCATGTTAGATAGAGCAGAGAGCGCAACTCAACTACTTCTATCGTATTTTTGATTAAAAGAGAGACTTTCCAGTAAACCTTCGTTTTTGTTAAGAATATAACGTGAAAAACAATAAATAAGACGACATAGAAAACAAATGAAGAACCTTCTGGATTTTAATGTCGATTCAAATATAGAATCAATTACAAAATTAATATACTAACTATCGACCAAAGAGTGATCAATACACCATCCATCGATTAAAGAGCCGTCAATGTAATTCAAAAAACAGAATGAAACTTAAATAAAAAACTGTCGCGCCTAACTTGTGAAGCATAGACAACAGAGATGCGCGTCCGCGGGGATAGAAAGCGTTAACGAATTAATTGTTTATATCGCACATCGCACACGATACCATCTTCACACTCCGATTCTATATACTGCAAGATCCTGCAAATAGAAATGTTTGTCTGAGTATTTGAGCAAGAGTTTTAAGTATTTTTACCACGAAATAGAGAATTGTAGGCACTTCGGTCTTCCGATCTTTAATCTTTATACATATATATAATTCTATTGTACGTGTGTATGTTACTGAACTCCTCCTAAACAGCTGGACCGATTAGAATGTTTTTTTGTATGCGTTTTGGTGGCACCCTGGATGGTTTAGATTCACACTAGCGACATCTATTGCGGGTGGAACCAACGCGCGGGACAGCTAGTTTATAGTAATATTTATACACGGTTACTGTTTCTGTTAGCCTTTATCATCCCATTGTTGGGTAAAGGCGTCCATTCCCTGATGAGAAAGAGTGAGCTCTTTCTGATTTGAAGCCACCTGTTGCTTGTCACTTTTGAAGGCGCCCTGTTTATCCCGCCACCGTTTTCTTGGAGATATACGAGTAGGGATACAAAATATCTAACGACGTTGGTATTTAACCGGTATAAGTTGCAAGCTGGTGAATTGTTTATTTTTAGATAAAGTTTTAAATTGAATGTATGACAATACACTGCTACTATAAGTATGGGCATAAAATCTCGCTCGTAGTTTGAAGAAGCTCGGCAAAGAATCCGCTCTACAAAACTTTAGTTAGTTTCGTTTCGTCAAACAAAGAGCTATGTTTTTGACAGATCGACTCTCTTCCCTACAGAAGTCGACGAGCAAGACATTTGGCCCATAAGTATACTTAATTACTATTATGTCTTAATGAAATCGCTGTACAACATTAAATACCAACAATTAACTGAAACGACAACTAATCTTTACACCTTATCATACAATTAAAACATTAAAGTGTTCACAGAACGTCATAGGTGTTATTTTCTTGTGCTATATACTTAGTTCTAATTGAGCAACGCGCATGCCTCGGGGGATTTGAAGCGACCACTCTTACGACACGTCGGAACGTATAGTTAAATTATTATGGAATTTAGGTAACAGTTCCGCTTCATTGGGCGTTGTGTCTCAGATTGTGGGCTAGCATTTATAATCTATTTCTTTTGGATTGGCACAAAATGTGGTTAAATGTCGTCAATTTTCCAGCCTAAGACGATTGCTTCTGAAGAGGAAAAAGGTTTAGAGATAGGGTAATAATGAAATAAAATTACTAATCCTATTTTCTTTTCAGGAGCAATCGTCTTCGGCTGGAAAATTGACGACATTGGTCCACATGTTGTGCCAATCCAAAAGAAATAGAGTGTAGTTGGGTTAGTTCCTCTTTACTCTTGTACAGTTGTATCGTAGTTACACTAAGCGATGTTTCTTAAAAACGAACACTACTCATTTTGAATCGAAGCAACGCTTACGGGTACATTTCGCTTTTATGTCTTCTGTGACCGCGGTTCCTGTAAAGGGGCCGAAACGTCAGATAAAAATGTAAAATAAAAGCGAAGTGTTTCCGTAAATGTAGTATCAATTCAAAATAAGCGATGATACTCGTAGCTCATTGTGATTGTTAAACAACGTGCAACTCGGTCCCTACTTGGATGGGTGGCCGATAGTGGCATTTCTATCTGAGCGCTAACGGGCTTCGGAGGTTACGTCAAATAGTCGGACCCGGTTGTTTCAATCGTTAGACCATGTCGGAGGTCTTTAAGCGGTCTAAAAACTCCGACACCAGGGTTTGCCACAAGTTTGTTTGTATGTTCGAGGTAATCTCCGGAATTATCAGTCCGATTTAAATAATTATTTTTGTAATAGATAGCCACATTCAACGGGAAGGTTATAGGCTATTTTTCATCCCGAAATTCCCACGGGAACGGGTACTACGCGGATAAAACGGGGCGGGGCGCTGCTAGTGTATATATATAAATCAAATATTTTCACTATTAACATCATGTCGAATCTAATGTGCCGTAAAAAATAATAAGTTTTATATAAAAAGCTATAGGAGACAATATAATGATATATTGATGAGGACTGCAAATAAAACCAACTATTGTTGCGACAAAGAAAGCTAAATAAAGTAGGTGATTGAGTCTCGTATAATATTATGAGGGTGCGGACATTGTGGCATAGGCGGAGCGATTTCAGATACGCTTCTTCTTGTGTACATCGAAGAGAAAGCAGTATATACATTTGTAGATATTTATAGTTATAAAAATTATAAAAGTATTTTGTCGTACAGAAATGCTGATCCGGTAGTTGCATTGTTTTTACAGGACACACTTTAAAGGCCAGTTAAAATACTGTGCTTGCTTTAATTGACATTTAATACAGTTCCATTTGAACCAATAAATGTGTACTATCTATGCTAATTAAATAAACAATCAAAGAATTTATTTCAACGCACGAAACATAGAAACGACCAGGCACTGGTACAACGCAAGTAAAATCATGAGGACTTAACCAGTTGTAATCCATTACAGTCATTAAACATCTCCAAAGGGCCTCTACGAGTTGGATCTATATCCCCGGAAGCCTCTCAAAAAGACCGGGCTTGTCCTGTGACTCTAAAGAGAAACACTGTAATAATAATATATATATTTCAATACCATTCCATTTATGTATAATATATATGTATAATTTTTATTGCTCTGGGAGGCGTCAAAATCATCGTTAAAATTATTAACTATACGAAGGCAATACGATGTTAATTCCCCGCTTCCGCTACCGCGCCCGCTCCGCTTACCCTACATGTTATAATAGAATGATAATAAGGCAATGTGCTCTCGAACATTACTCGCTATTAGTTCAGTCAGTCTGTAGCGTACTCGGTAGACGGCAGAGTGAAGCCGCGGGACATTCCTAGTAGCATGAGTGGACAGTGACTTAGTGATTGGTGATACATAATAATACATAACTAATTAATAACGAGTTATTGGTTATTGGTGATTAGTTTTTTAATAATACATAATAGTAATAATACACAGTTTTCCGTAATACACAACTTTATTTTTAACACGTAGAGTTTTCAATTGTTGGTGATTGTTTTTTAATAATACATAATAGTACAGTTTTCGGTACATAACTTAATTATTATCACATACAATTATTGTCGTTCGTGATTAGTTTATTAATAATACAATATGAGATACACACCTTAATTATAACACAAAAAGTTATTCGTTGTGGCGATAAGTTTATTAATAATACATAAATTGGTGATTATTATATAACACTGAGTTTTTCCCGTGACGCATAAAATAATAATAATCAACGTAGTATTTAATAGGATATCTTATTATGATGTTGAATGGTGATTAGTGTATTAATAAATTAAATGATAAGATAAAAAAAAGGTAAATATATTATTTTGGTTTATGTAAACAGATTAGTCCGCAAGTGTAAATAAGAAATACGTACTATGTATTGTCTTAATGGTTTGTAAATAATACATTACGTACAAACACAGTAAGGTTATTATGATTTTAATAATGTATTTTTCATTATTAATCAGTTTAGGCGCGATAGCGATACAGAAAGACGGTTATTTTCGCAATAATATGAAGGTAATAACTTACTTCCTTGAAGTAGAATAACAAGCATTGTCCTATATAACCTATCTATACATATTAATATATTAAAACTTAAAAGTTTGAGTTTTTGTTTGTATGAACGTGCTAATCTCTATTTTTCATCCCGAAATTCCCACGGGAACAGTAACGTTGCGCGTAAAACCCCGCTGCTAGATAATTCACAACGACAGAGTTTACTAGCGAGCCAGCGAGTTCAGTAAAACGACAAACAATGCAAATACCAACAATTGGGTATTTATGATATTATGATAATTGGCCAATGTTTGTCTTTTATAAATCTTGGAATTGGTTATAAATCTTTGAATTGATATGAATCATTGTTTACACGGTTCGACAATAACTATATATGTATAATGTTTACTTAAGAAGTGTTTAGATTTATAAAATACTAGCTGTGCCCCGCGGTTTTACCCACAGCGCACCCATTCCCGTAGGAAATACGGGATAAATAGTATCCTATATCCGTCTCCTGGTTCTAAAGTACCTCCCCACCAGTTTTCAGCCAAATCGGTTCAGCCGTTCTCGAGTAATAAATAGTGTAACTAACACGACTTTCTTTTATATATATAGAAGATTACCAAGATCGGTAGCGCAAGATCTTATGCGGTCACCGAACTTGGTTCGATTCTATCTACTTCGGAAGTCAAACTTCATCTTCACTAGGATGTCCGCCAATGCCAACACGTAATTATTTGACAGCTGCAGTCAGTTGTCGAATGCAGCCGACTACCGTACGCCGTTGCGGTCACCGCATTTTGCATGCAGCAATCGAGCTACTGCAACGCCGATATACTTCGGTTATTGTGAGTTTGAATATGATCTTCAATAATTTAATGTCCGGTGTTTATTATTTTACAATATTTAATACAATGGTTGGGTTGCCCTCAAACCTACTCGAAATGAATGAATACAATAGTTAAATAATTTATTCGAAATAACGATTAGGATTATATATTCGTTAATTAATGTTTAGTTAACAAAAGATGAGTTAATCACTACATATTATAAAACAAAGTCCCCGGCCGCGTCTGTCTATTCGCGATAGACTTAAAAACTAAACTTCACGGAATTTGACGCGGTTTTTTTAAAATAAATAGAGTGATTCAAGGTTTATATGTACAAAAAATCTCGAAATTCCCACGGGAATTTTTCATAAATGATTTGATAGTTTTGATATGTCTATTTGATATGTTAGACAAAGTTCTTCTACAAAGTTATCGACTGATTGATAGAGAAACATTTACTCTATAAAATCCTGTGTTTAAATAATCCAGTCAATTTAAAAAAACGGACAATTCTTGTAAAAATAAAACGTACTTGCTTGTGATTAGCATACCTGCACGGTGACTACACACGAATTTTCGAAAGTGAGATTAAATTGCTTCAAAATTTTCCTTTCCTACAAATTGTGTTAGAAATTAAAAGTTTAATACGAAAGAGAATCATGTCAGTTAAGACAATGAGACGGAAGATATTTATTTAAAACAATCAGTGACAGATATATTAAAACCTCCAAATATTTAGGGCTTTATTCATAAACACTTATTAAAAGCACTTTAGGGATCAATAAATCGGCTTCAAACTAGATTGTAATGTTAACCTTTTTTAAGTTTAAAGAAGGGACTTTTTGGTGTCAACTCATTCAGAAAAGCACTTCGCTAAAGCGTGTTGAACACAAGCGCAAGCTGAGTAGATTTATAGCATTTAAATAAATATTAAAAGAATAATAAAATATATACACAAGTGCTAAACTTAGTTTATAAGAACTTACTCTACTATTAAATAGCTTAAACAAATAAACAGCGTAGCGCTCGTGGCGTGCGTAGTTTGGCTAACCGATGTTAGTTCATTGCGATTGTTAAGCAACGTGTAGCTCGGCCCCTACTTGGATGGGTGGCCGATAGTGACATTTCTATCTGAGCGCTACCGTACTTCGGAGGGCACGTTAAATTGTCGGTCCCGGTTGATTCGTTAGACCATGTCGAAGGCATTTGGGCGGTATAAAACTCCGACAGCAGGGTAAGCCACTAACCTACTTGAAAACTTAAGGACGCGAAGAGGCATAGAGAGGAAGAGGAAGGCCAAGAAGGGCTTATGTAGACCAACTGAAGGAAATAGCAAAGGTCGTGTCCTATCTTCTAATATTATAAATGCGAAAGTAACTCTATCGGTCTGTCTGTCTGTTACGCTTTCACGCCAAAACTACTGAACCGATTTGAATGAAATTTGGTACACAGTTAGTTCAGAGCTTGAGAAAGGACATAGGCTTACTACTACTACTTTTACTATTTTTATCCCAAAATTCCTGCGGGAACGGGTCATCGCGGGTGAAACCGCGGGGCGCTGCTAGTACTTAAATAAATAAACAAGCATACGTCATCTATATAAAAAACCAAGCGATAAAATAAGAAACCGATCGTGTTTAATCGTATCGCTTGGTTTGCTGAAAGCTATTTCATTTTCGTTTACGGATAAACTGTCGATACGTTTATAAAAACGGACAAAAGAGACTATTTGAGAGATTCCTGAATTGTCAGTATTAATTAAAACGTGTAATGAAATATTCATCGGCTATTAATCACGCCTAATAGAGATACAATGTGGAGAGCAATTAGTATGGCCGATTTGGAAGTGAAGATTCTTGTATTGCAATTCTTTTTTTTTGTTCGCTTTCTGTGAGTGCCTGTACCATATATCATAATATTCTTGCATGAAGAATCGCACAGTATTCAATTTATAGGTCTTAATAATAGGTAAAAAGTTAAGAGGTAAAATTTGTAAGTTTGTTTGTTTGTATGTTCGAGCTAATCTCGGGAATTACCAGTCCGATTTGAATAATTATTTTTGTTATAGATATTTACATTCAACAGGAAGGCTATAGGCTATTTTTCATCTCGGAATTCCCACAGGAACGGGCACAACGCGGGTAAAACCGCGGGGCGCTGCTAGTGTTTAATAAATGTATAGTAAACATATTTAAAAAATTGTAGAGGCTAAAACTGCTGCACACAGAGACGCCCGTTAAAAGGACAATCAACTAATTGACATATTCTTAAATATAAGACATGTCAAAATCACTCATTAAATCTCTACTAGCGCTTATTACACCACACATTATTTAGTCTGACTTACTAAGATTAAGCGCGGTGTAATAATATGAGTTAGCCAGTTAGTCACTCTAATTAGTCTGTAAGCCTGGGCTCGGCCGCGCTAAGACATGACTGAATATCACGTGGTGTAATAGAGTGTAAGGAAGCATTTGTCTTCTCTAAGTACGGTGGTAAGATTTCAGGTTGGAAATAAGTAACCTCCTCACTCACTGTATTGTACCTATATATTCAGTGAGCAGAGCTACTTTTACTTTACAGTGGGCCTAAACAAAATATAAGTAACTAGCAGCGCCCCGCGGTTTTACCCGCGTTGTGCCCGTTCCCGTGGGAATTTCGGGAATTTTTTTACAAAAAAACCTTCCTCTTGAATCACTCTACCTATTACAAAAAACCGCATCAAAATCCGTTGCGTAATTTTAAAGATTTAAGCATACAGACAGACAAACAGACAGACACGAAAAAGAGGCGACTTTATTTTATACTATGTAGTGATTAATAAAATAACAATTAATATTCTTTATTAAGGGTAAACTTTAAAAACTAATCACCAATTAACTTCCTAAACAGAACTTTTCAACAAAAGTTACAATCATGTATTGTAGTTAACTAAAGGACATATAACGCGTTTCATGGACGAACGAAAACGAACTCTATTAGTATAGTGATAGTGTTTATAATGGCTACATGTCCGAGGAGACCCGCTCGATCTTCTTCAGCTAGACTGAAGTATTCGAAAACTGTACCGGCTAGTACTATAAGGTAAGTTGTGTTTGTGCTGGACGGATTTGGATGAAACTTTTCAGTGATATAGATTACTAGCCGCGCCCCGTGGTGCTACCCGCATTGTACCCGTTCCCGCAGCAATTTCGGGATAAAATGTATCCCATGTGTTATTTTGACGTATAACCTATATTACTGTAAAGTTTCATCCAAATCCGTCTAATAGTTTTTACGTGAAAGAGCACCAAACATACATCCATACATACATCCATTCTCACAAAGTTTCGCATTTATATTATTAGGAGTAGGATACATCAGAATAAACCATGGGATACATTTTATCCCGGAATTCTCGTGAGAACGGGTACAGTACGGGAATACCGCGGGGCGCGGCTCACTAATATTTCACAATCACATTGGTATCAAACCAATATATTTCTTGTAAGTAATTATATAAGCTTTTGTTTATTAAGTTGCGTGAATTCCAGTTACAGCTATTCAGAACGGAACACCCGTTACTATGGCGTGAAGATCCATCTCAAATAGGGTATTAATTATTTATCAGTGGTCAGTGATGTGTGCCCCGGTGGACTGCGATATAATATTAGACATGATCTAGATCACACAGATACTGTGCAAGAGTAACGCAACTTTATCTTATAGCTGGACAGATAATATGTTTTTAAATTGATTGCAAGAGCCACTAGGTAATAACTAAAAATTATCGCCGTAGGCAGAGTTGGCATGTGAGAGCGCTTACTTTGTCGGGGTTGCGAATTCGATTTCCTCCCGGAGTCAACAAAGGCGACGTCTGGGTTTTAATTATATATCAGTTTGATTCCATAACACAAGTTTGGTGGTCTAACTTACCGTCTGTAAATTTGTCCAGGTATATTTTATTTATTTCTTACGTTTGTAGAGATTCCTAACAGACAGCAAAATTTCTTGACGCTGTACAAATTGGTTTGCTATCACTATATTAACAGGCGTTATATCTGCATTATAGTTGTGATGTAACCATACGAGATTACAACTCGATCATGATCAGATTAGCGCGGCAATGTGAAGTACTGTAAACTGCCACTATAGTACTAAAATATTATTTTGGTTTCTAAACTGTAAACATGGTTACTTAAGAGTGTATACTACCTCAAATCGCTTATTTTCAACTCGGCGGGATCTCCATATATTCCTCGTTACTCGATATTTAACTTTGAAACGTATGTATGGTAAAGTTCATGATATAATCTATCGATCATATGTTTCGAAAACACGACTCCATGAAATTTTCTCGATAGAAAAAAATCGCAAAGTTATCTCTAAATTTTTACTAAAATCTTAATATCTCAATAAATACAAAAGTTGTTGAATTAAAATAAAGTGTAGTAAATTGAATAGGGTTTACAGAACAATTCATATGTTGCGGTTTTTTCAAATGAGTACCATAATGTTTGTAGGGAGCAAATACCTACAATTCGCGGGCCGAAACACCAAGCGCTCAGGTGTTTCTGTCCCGCTTCGGCTCAGGGGAAAATCTGAATACGCGAACTGAGGTAGTGTACACTCTTAACTACCTGTGGTTACCTACAGTGACTCTATTTATCTATACTAATATTATAAAGCTGAAGAGTTTGTTTTGTTTGTTTGTTTGTTTGTTTGTTTAAACGCGCTAATCTCAGAAACTACTGAACCGATTTGAATAATTCTTTCACTGTTAGATAGTCTATTTATCGAGGAAGGCTATAGGCTACATTTTATCCCGAAATTCCCACGGGAACGGGCACAACGCGGGTAAAACCGCGGGGCGCTGCTAGTTTATATAATAAAGCTGAAAAGTTTTTCTTCTTTTTTCTTATTTATTTATTTTAAACGCGCTAATCTCAGAAACTGCCAATCCGTTTATAATAATTTTTCTTGTGATACCTAGATAGCCATATTCAACGGGAAGGTATTTATCCCGTAGTACCCTCGGGAATGGGCATAGAGCGGGCAAAACCGTGGGGCGAAGCTAGTCTATTATAAGTAGGTAGTACGTATACGATATCCACGCGTACCATAATAACTACGCGATTAAATAACAACAGTCACATAATTCGGTGAAAAACAATAAGACAAGATAATTCACTGGTGAAAGTGATATGAACACAAGGAAATTACAATAGCTACGATTAGTTTTTACAATATTCTGGAGGAAACAGATGTAAGTAACGAATGGCAGGTTTCCGCCGCCAACGTAACGCATGGCGCTATTATCTTGAACAAAGAGAATGTAATAGCCTTTCAAAGGTTCGTGCAGAACACGAAACAGAGAGACATTAGTATGTGACGGGTTTTCTATAAAATAATAAGTAAATAATCACTACATATTATAAAACAAACCCCGGCCGCGTCTGTCTGTCTGTCCGCGATAAACTCAAATACTACTGCACGGATTTTGACGCGGTTTTTTAAATAGATACAGTGATTTAAGAGGAAGGTTTATATGTATAAAATTTCCCGGAATTCCTACAGGAACGGGCACAACGCGGGTAAAACCGAGGCACTGCTAGTAAGGAATAAAGTTGGGTTGATTCAAAGGGTTGGTTATCGTAACATAGGTTGGTAAAAAAAAAGTTCACAACTTCGTATATACTCAGATATATTTTTGTTAAAAACAAACCATGGTTTAATCACTTAAGAGATAGTTTGGTTAAGTTATTCGGGTGGCCAGTAGAATAGAAAGCCATGATTTTTCATTTTCTTACTTCTGTTGAGACTAAAATTTTGAGTGGTGAGCGTAAACTGAAACCCTCCCTTATTGACAAGCCCGTTGGCACAGTGGCAGTGAGAGCGCTTACTGTGTCGGGGGTTGCGGGTTCGATTCCCGCCCGGAGTCAACAATATGTGCAGACATAGTTGTTGGCGACGACGTCTGGGTGTCAATTATATATCCTTATAAAGTATTTGTGTATGTATATGTAGTAGTATCAGTTAATTAGATTCCATAACACAAGCTTAGAGCTTACTTTGGGTTTAATTAACCGTGTGTGAATTTGTCCAAGTATTTATTTATTTATTTATTTATTTCCATTTGGTGTTGATGTTGATGTGATGAGCGTTTGGTAGAAGTCTACTCAATATTTAATTCATACTGAAGTAACGCATTGGGTTCACATTATAAGGATTTAATTTATGACTCTAATAAAATTCAATAACAATAACTCAAAAGTAAAAAAGTAAAAAAGTAATTTTAATACTAATAACCTGTCACATTGTATCGACGCCATTCACTTTTTAGCCCCATCTAGCGGCGACGGATAGAAACGCTGGGAAAATTGCGAAAAAAGTACATAAACTCATTGTTCATTTTCACCTCTCTTGTCAATGGATTGTTTTGAAAATCGATTCCAATGAAAGTTCTGACCTTGTCTCTGGTTTTTGTAATAAACAAAGGAACGTTGTAACGGTGGAAAAAGTAGTTTTGCATTAACCGACTTTATTTACTGACTTGTTAAGATTGCAATTAATGTTAAAAGTATCTTAAATATATCGAATCTGAAAGCAAATAAACCTTATATGGCTACAATTGGGGCGAATTACCAAAGATATTGTAGAAACAACGATATTTTGTAAAGTAATCGATTGTCCTCGTTAGTGGCTCGTGTCGTGGCATAGTTTGATTAAACGATGTTAACTCATCGCAGTTCTTAAGCAACCTGCAGCTCGGCGATTATATGCATTGATGACCGATAGTAGTATTTCTACGCGCTAACGTGCTTCAGAGTTCCAGAAGGCACATCAAACTATTGTTCCACACGTTAGACCATTTCGGGGGCTTTAAGATTCAAAAGCTCCGACATTAGGTTTAGCTACTTGACTTTTGTTTAATTGAACGTTCGGTATAAAAACCCAGTATTTTTTTTCAAAATAGCTATTTCCTAGTACGCAATTTTGACACTTTTGATCTCACATCTCAAAATGAAACACCACGTCATCGTCTGTCATAATTAAAACATATGCAACAAGTTATGTGATGCAAATAGTGAGTCTGTGAGACTGTAGAGTAGCGAAAGTGTGGAGGTGCCCGAATCTAACAGTCATGGTATCTCTTGAAGTGAAATTTTGAAGCATAAGTTAGGAGAGATAGCGGAGGAGATTTCTATTATGTTTGTATTGAATCTAAGGCTCTTTAGTTGCGCGTCAACTATACGGGATGTTAAATGAAATCGAAGCATAACCGAGTAACACAACATATCTACGTATATTTTGTAATTAGGGGCAAAATATTGGAAACTCCGGTTTATAAACTAGATTCTGACGCACGAATTTTAAATGACAAAGCAAAAGACACTGGTTTAAAGCAATAATTTATAAGATCTAATAAAAGACACTTAATTTTAATTTGAAGAAAATTTAATATCACTTCATATCAATATGTATGACAATTTCGATGACTCAAAGAAATCGCTCTCAAGTCATAACTTGTACCAACCTGGAAATATGTAACGTTCACGTATGAATATGTAACCGGTGGCAGACGGAATAATTATGTCGTATTCGGTGATATTCACAACTACTTCGTGTTTCAAATCACACTTGTTATGTACCCTCAAGTGGTTACCTAAACTACAGATTCAATACTCATAGTATGGTGTAGTATGATATTGCATCGCTCTAGAGTCTTTACTAACAGCTTCCGTGGTCTAGTGGTTTGAGCGCTCGGCTCACGATCCGGAGGTTCTGGGTTCGATTCCCGGTGGGGACAATGTCTCACAAAAATCTCTTTGTGAGACTGCCCTCAGTTTGGTTAAGTCATTGCAGGCTGAATCACCTGATTGCCCGAAAAGTAAGATGATTCCGTGCTTCGGAGGGCGCGTTAAGCCGTCGGTCCCGGTTACTTTCTACGGATAGTAGTCGGTACAAGAGCCATGTCAGAGGCCTTTGGCGGCTTAATAACTCTGACACCAGGATTAGTCAGATTGACCACCCACTCGATGAAGAAGAAGACTAACAACTTTCTAGGTCCCGGTTGTTCCAATCGTCAGACCATGTCGGAGGCCTTTAGGCGGTCTAAAAACTCCGACACCAGGGTTGGCCACTAACCTACTCGAACTTACTTACTAAGAGCTTAAGTACACTACTCTAGACTGCAGTTAGACAATCTTCTTGTCTATGATAAGTTGATAACATATGTAGGGGTGAAAATATGAGTGAGACTTTTCGGCGACCACAGACTTTTTGTCTGTTAGACTAATTAAGTCGTACTGCCTACTATCGTGAGACAGACAAAAGACGGATTTTTCGCGTCGAGTAAGTCATTCTAAAAATTGCTTGTTGTAAATAAGTAGCCTCCCGATTAAAGTATAAGTACGGCTTCCACTGTGGACCCTTTTCTGTTGTAATTTTCGAGATTAAAAGTAGCATACTCGTATAAGCTTCCTTTTGAATAAAGCTACTCGTATCATGTACTGACAACATTAATTTGTTCTAGTCCAACTGGTATCTTTTGCCAGAGACTAGCGCGTTGAAAAAAACATTAATTCAATTTATTTATTTAATGCTTCCATCTACAGATACTTATTTGGCTCAGTATTAAGTGTTTTGCAAAGTAGTATTGTAATGATTGACCTTAACCAATATACTGATTCATGTGTCCTCATTTACCCCTAAACAATGAAAATTAACCCTGATCTCAATATTTTAGGAATTCATCAATTGTTACAAGAAAGTGCTTACTCTTCATATTAATTGCTTGCCTAATTATTATATCTTAAATATTGAGACATTTTTGCCGACTTCAAAAACTAGGAGGTCTTATGTTTCATGATTTTGTAACTCTTTACAGCTCTTTACTCTTTACTTTTGCTTATTAAGAATCGATTTAGAATATTCTTTTCTATACTTAAACTATAAAACCTAAAAAAGGCTGACTGGCATGATTTCAAAATGTTCTGGATTTTTGCTTAGAAAAGTTGTGTTGTCATTGAATTGTCAGTCAGAATTGCAAAACAAAACAAAAACAGTATTTTTTAATTACATTCGAATGACCTTAAAATGCATTCCTACATAATCATATCAATCAATTCAATGTTAAGTATGTAGTTTTTTAAACAAAACTATATAAAACAACAAAAAATACAACGTATCTATAATAATCTATTACGTAAGTAAAGTATTGTAGGCCGTTAAACGCAAAGCTATGGTTAAAGCGTTGTATGTGCACTTTCGCTTGATATTTCCATGTGAAAATGTCTACAGCCTAAACACACCAGTGATATCGAGGCAAGCGAACCGCGCGCGCGCTTCATTACGTTTCAAAAAACGAGTTGAAACTGTTTGTTTACGTTTTTTTTATTGTTAACTTTTTAATCTATATTTTTAATCTGTGTCAAAACTGTGAAGTTTATGGTCAATTAAAAATAGTTTAGATAAAAAAAATGTCATTCGAACTTTATATAATATTTTGTTTTTGAATACAATTCCAATTGACAATCAATTGTTTTTTCTAAGCTTTGATTGTTTTGAATTGAATAAACTTCATAGAATTTGACTGGATTAAAAAAATATTTTGCTTTTTGACAGTGAAAGTGTTTTCAAAATAAATTCTCAAATATAAAAAGACTATGAACAAAGTGAAATTGTGTATTAAAACGAACTTTTTTTAGGAATAAATGATTTAAAATTGTTCAATATTCGAACAAAATGACTTTAAGTAACGCACACGGCCCATACAGTCGGGTAACCAGTAAAATTTTCGGTAAAAAAAATAAGAAAACAAAAAGAAAAGGGAAATCTGGAACTTATGCCGGGAGAGAGCGGTAAATATAAAATTTAATTTTACATACAATATATAATAACTAGCAGTAATCACAAGAGAAACCTACCTAAGTTATAGCCAGCGGGTCTCATCCAAGTACTATATTTAATGAGCATTGCTTAACATTCGCAATTGTGCGATAAATAAAAGCTTGGTATCAAATAGACAGTTTTTATAACATTCTGTACATTTCTGCATCTTTCTATTAAGTTATAATGTAATATTGAATTTCGATTTCAATATTTTATTGACGCTGATATTTGACTTTTATCATCAAATTATGCAAGCTGGATGACATTGTGGTTTTGTAACCCGTTCGAGTTGAAATTCTTGCAGAGTGTCACGGAATAAAATTGCATTTTAAAGATAGTCTAACTTTCATTTTGAGCTTGCTTTTAAGCTTAATTTTAGCATTTGATTTCAATAATTAATATTTAAACGTTGAAACGACTTCTTATAATAGAAACTAATGGAAAAGCCTGCGTCATTTGTCCCGACAAAAGCATAGTCTCTCTAAAGTTGAAAAATTAAACTGAACGTCCAATTATAAAGTTTATTTAAGTTTAAGAGTTGGCTACTAACCTACTTGGATACAATGAATGAGTGTCTTTTGAACATATTCTTTGTCTCTGTGTTTTTTAATTTGTTTTATCTACACTAATGTTGTAAAATTCTACTTATGATTCCAATACTTGACTTATAATTACTACTGTTATAGCACAGACAACTAAAACACTCAATTTAAGCAATTGCACATGATGTTATAATATCATTATAATTTAACATTATAACATCATTATAACGCGACCAATTAACCTGGCGAGCCTTATGTCAAAATCCTCATACTAGTTGTATAAAATTTTGATATTGGGCTGGCTTTTGAAAATAGTTGGGTTATACGTGAAAACTTCGTCGAAACTACATACACAAAACTCTTTGGTAAGATCTCGCTCGCTCCTGATTGGCCCTACGCGCAGCTGCGCTCTCATTGGTTAGATTTTAATGGCGGCAAGTTCACTGTGACAATACACGTACCTACGCGTGAATTTAATGTATCGCAATGTGTTTTGTTTTTAAAATTTTGTTTGATTAATTGCATTAAATAGTGAAGATAAAGTAGTGTATGCAACTGCATATAACACGGGTATTAAAACACTCGTTACTATTATGAAACTCGCTGCGCTCGTTTCATAAACTCACACTCGTGTTTTAATACCCTTCTTTATATGACGTTGCATAAACTACTATTGTATATGTTTTACCTCAGTTTCAAATTATTTAATGGATATTAAATATAGCTAGGTTTCGGGAAAAACATGCGTTATACGATTTATACCGCGGAGTTTTTATAGTAAACTTAAAAATACCCGGAAAATTGTTTGACACAAATTATGCAAAAACTAAATATCTTCTATAAATCCTTTGTGCAATACAGTTTCAAATCGATACAAACGTGTTAGGCAAGTTTGTCTTCACGTTTATATGAATTCCTGATATTTGGTCAAGGCCATTTTGATATTCTTATTACTATAAAGAAATTTTTTATTAAATCATATATTTGGAGTATAGCTTTATACGGATGTGAGACGTGGACGATGACTCAGCGGGATAGAGAGAGGTTGGAAGCATTTGAGATGTGGTGTTGGCGTAGGATGGAAAGGATTAGTTGGACCGAAAGGGTGACAAATGAAGAAGTATTAGAATTGGTGAGAGAGAGTAGAACATTACTTGAGACAATAGAAAATAGGAGAGGGAAGATGATAGGACATCTCATACGACATGACAGATACATTAATAATATCATGGAAGGAAAAATTGAAGGAAAGCGAGGTAGGGGAAGGCCTAGAATCAGTTACATGAGTCAGATTAAAGAAAAAGTGTCTGTCATGTCGTATAGAGACGTGAAGGAACTTGCACTGAATAGGAATAGATGGAAAAGTCTGCATCGGACTCACCGACAAGAGCCTTGCTCTTAAATTTATGATGATGATGATGATTACTATAAAACTTATATTAATAAACATCTTAATTAATTTTTATTATTTTTAACATGATTTTTATGCTAACTTTCTTGGTTTTAAAAAGTTTTTCATACGAAAGACATCAACGCCTACTGAAATAGACCTTTGTCGTCGTTTAAGTTGTGCGAGTTGGCGAGTTTAGCAGAACACTCGCTCACTCGTTTGTGTTCTATTCTCTCGCTAACACGCCGCTTGATAACTCGCCCAAGTTAAATAAAGAAACGAATCTACGAGTATTGTGTTAAAACAAAATTTTGTAAGCGTTGATGTCTTTTGTATGAAACATTTCAGAAAATATCACATACATATCTAGGATATTATTGACAAGCCCGTTGGCACAGTGGCAGTGGGAGCGCTTACTGTCTCGGGGGTTGCGGGTTCGATTCCCGCCCGGAGTCAACTATATGTGAAGACATAGTTGTTGGTGACGACGTCTGGGTGACAATTATATATTCCTATAAAGTATTTGTGTATATATATGTAGTAGTATCAGTTAGTTAGATTCCATATTACAAGCTTAGAGCTTAGTTTGGGTCTAATTAACCGTGTGTGAATTTGTCCGGGTATATTTTTTTATAATTATGTTATGTTATTATGTCTGAAATAACGAAATATCTTTGTTTATTTTATCAGTACAGATGTAAAATAAAGTTATTACACTGTAATGTCTCACTGTATTGACGGGTAACGGGCTCTCATCTCTCCGAAGATGAGAAAGAGAACAGACATACGAGTACATACATAACTCGTAAGAAATTGTTCCGATATATTTATGGATCGAACAAGATATCATAACTATAACAACTCAGAAGCAAAATAGTTTAATTATCAGCAACCTTCTCGTTTAATAACTCACAATACATCTCTACTCCGTTGAAGGCTATTTCCAAAAGTCTCATTGCTCTTAATTATTAATTTGAACACAATAAAAATACAATTAATCGACCACTTCCGTAGATATAACAATTTTAACCAATTCTTGCTCAACTTTCAACTTAACTCAAAGTAATCTATAATCAAAAATTGATCTCCCGACTTCAACTAAAGAGGTATTGTGCAATGTTTCGAAACTAAATCGGTTGTAATTGAATAGAAATGAATGGCGTTATGTATGCGTGTCTGATGTCGTGTAACTAAATGTATGGCTGTGATTGTCTTTCAGGCACTTCTGAGTTAATTGAATTGCTTTTAAAAGGTTGCTAACTTGTTATGTACGGTGTACATTGTGGTTCAGTCGACTGCACCAGTAAGTACACATTAGACTTTTTAACTTCATACATTTAAAAGAAAGTATTAGCCTGATATGTCCCACAGCTGGGCAAAGCAAAGGCTTCTGATCTACACATTAATTTCTTCAAATTATTATAACTTTCATACATAGTTCGATGGCCGAACAAGAAAATAACGGACTTACATTTATAAACGAATGACATAGTGAAATACATTAGTAGAATTAAATCAAACTTTAATATTGAAAGTTTATACATAATTATTTAAGCTGACTTTACACTTTGGTACAAAATTAAGTTCAGGTACATTAGTGACCAACTGGTGTCGGAGTTTTTAGACCACCTAAAGGCTTCTGACACTCTAGTAAGATCGAAGTTATGCGAAGTAGATGTAAAGATAGATATACCCTTTAATCCTAGATTCGGCGTTTTATTTCAGACTATGAATAGACGGGTAGGTACAACGTGGGTTAAATCTAGAAGTGCTGCTAGTTATTGCTATTTACATATATTCTAGAATACAAAAAGTTTTAAGCCTGTAATATCCCACTGCTGGACAAAAGCATCTCATTTCACTGAAGAAATCAGTAGGTATATTATACAATCCCGAACGAATTAAGGTAATATAACATTTTCCCACGGTATTACCCAACAGTAAGGACTACAGATGAGACTACACATGTCCTTGACCAACCTCAATTTGAACTCAAATGACCTTAAAACAGTCAACAAACCTCACGCGGACAAACTTAAAGAAAGCGAATGAAATAAAAGTGAAAACGTATCTCCGCCATGGTAATATTACATTTAAAATCTACCGCATAGAGTTTGAATTCGCTTATTATGATTATAATAATATGGCAACGTTTTTATGGGAAAGTTTGTTATTAACTATTAAATAAATTATTATTCGACCACACTCGGATATTATGAAGTTGCAATAATTAAAATGTTTACATTTCTCAATGTATTTAACGGAAAGCGCTCTTATCTTTACTGGGAGAATAGCTATCTTTAATAAATTAGTGCTTGTTGTAAATAAAAACTTATAAACAAGTTTTCCCAGATAGTTTGATTTTGTAACTAACTATGACGAAGCATGAAAGAGAGTATCATCTATACTATTATAATAAAGCTGTTAGGGTTTTTGTTAAGGCCGCGAATTTCTGAAATTATTGATCGGTTTTCATAAATATTATTGAATATGATAGTCAACATGATAGAAAATTAAGGACTACCTTTATCCCAACATTGCCACAATATTAACAAGCCCGTTGGCGCAGTGGCAGTGAGAGCGCTTACTGTCGGGGGTTGCGGGTTCGATTCCCGCCCGTATTTTTGTATGTATACGTATGTAGTGGTATCAGTGAGTTATTCCACTTACCTTTGGGTCTAATAAAGCGCGAGTGAACCGAAAGCCCCACAAAAAGAAGGAAAAATACATTACCTCGAAATAAAACTTTCCGTTAAAATGTCAGATTACTATCATTAGTTAAGATAAAACCGTTTAGATTTAGATGACGTAACTCCAAGTATATAATCTACCTAGTCTATATGATGCAAAAAGCGATTGAGCGAATTTACATAAAACAATGAATAAATTTACTTCAATTTCACTGCACTCGATTTGATGTAAATGAATGGTGACTTCCTAAATTAAACTGTACATTAAATGTTTACATAGATTCAAAGAGCAAATAAGTAACCAATAAAATTGATCATTTACCAAATCAAATAATTGTCATTCTTCTTCTTCATCTTCATGGAGTGGATGGTCAACCTGACCAATCCTGGTGTCAGAGTTATTGAGCCGCCAAAGGCCTCTGACATGGCTCATATAACGACTACTTTTTTTTGTTTTTTTTTAACGACTACTATGCGTAGAAAGTAACCGGGACCGACCGCTTAACGTGCCCTCCGAAGCACGGAATCATCTTACTTTTCGGGCAATTAATTAGAAATAATTTGTAATAATAAGGTCACTAACCTACGCGAGTGTATTTGAAAATAGTAACTTTGTGCCCTACATTAATCATATTCACTCGCAACCATTAATTATATACAAATTAAATCACAGCTGTCCCTTGATTGACACCAAAATTTAAATTTTAATGATGGCGATCTTTTAAGTATGATTAAGAAAATGTAGGGTACTTCCATATTTTCTTCTTCCGTACTTTTTTAATTAGAATTTGCTGGTTAACTCGATGCTTTTTCTTGATGCAGGTTAATCAAGATTGTTTCAAGTCCCCGTAAAAAATCTAAAATAAAACGAGGATTCAAACCTTCATCTTGAATTTCCCTATAGGTCGGTGAAAACTTTATAAAAATCCGTTCATCAATTTTTTATATAAGCCTTATGTTTGTTCTGTATGTTTACAGACAGACGTGATTGATTTATACTATCTTAAGATGATAGATAAAATCAATCGTATCTAATAATCTAATTTAAACAATTTTATTACAACCTTTGAATCTGATACATAATATATTATTCACAAATGTGAAAGGGATAAATTACCAAACCGGAAAAGGGTCTCGCATCATCTTCCTCACGACACCTAAAATTATCAAATCGGGCACACAACCTTAAGTTATGACATAGTGAATTATAACATCCGACTTTTAATTAAACCAATTATATATCGGACATTCCGCGATCGTAATCAGACATAACGCGTAAAAATAGGCTTTCAAACAAAACATGTTAAAATTATGTGAAAACTAATTATAAATTGTATGATATAATACGTTTGTAAGTTTGACACGGTTTAGTCCATTGTTCAAAAGTTAAATCATGGCTTGTAGTTCATAATTGTGTTAATTATTGTTCTTGTAAAGCATCATCGTCTTATGTTACGTTGATTTATGTAATCTGATGTTACGATTCGGTTGTTTGTTCGGAGTTATTGGTTATTGTTTATAGAAACATCTTTAAGGTTATGAAGGCGTTTGTTTATCAGTTGATTTGCTGAATACATGCAGTTGTCTTCAGTATGTAGTTCATTTGAGAGCGTTGACTAATGCACATCAGTTATTAAATTATTCAATTACAATAGCAAATAACATTTACGAAGATTTTATTGACTTTTCAATTCATTGTCTATTTGAGGTTAATAGCACGAAGTTGATTGAGTTTTAGTGAATAAGATCGTGATTATTTATATGTAGCTTTATAGTTTGGTGTGCATTTTATTAAATGTAGTATTGTGAAATGGTGTTCCTTCATCTGTATTATTTGAAAAATAATAGGTAAGGTTACATATCCCTGTAGAGCAAACGCTGTCTTCGGATAGGTTTTAGAATATCTATTGAATTTAAATGGTTCAAAGGTTAAAATAACTCTTAATAGTTAACGAGCGTGGAGAATTATAAAATACAAAATGCCTTTTCATTGTAAGGTCTAGTACAAAAGTTGATGAACACATTAAATATTACAAAACTTTAAAAACACCTGGATACTTAAAGATTCCATAAATAAGTGTCGTGAAGCGAAAATAATCTCATATTATTTAAATTTTTCTCATTTAAATTAATAATCTCAGTAATTTGCAAAAAAATAGTCCAAGCCACTATTTTTCATAAGTAAGGGCTCCCACACAAAACTGCGATGCGATGCGATGCGAATTCCATTTAAGATATTCATCTCTTTTCTTTGTACTGTAGTAATGGCGATAGATATAACTATTTCAGTTCGCATCGCATCGCATCGCAGTTTTGTGTGGGAGCCCTAAGCTGAGGTGTTTTATAACACTGACTTTGTTCATTAACTTTTGTATTTGACTGTACAATGAAAGATCAATTTGTTTTTTGATTTCACCTATACCTAGCTTGTTAACTTTACATACATTGCATTTGACCTTTAAATTCCTTCGTAATAACCAACTCTTGTCTTGTCGCAGTGCCAACACAGCGATGGACAACGACGTGACGCCGGTATACCTGGCGGCCCAGGAGGGGCATCTGGCAGTCCTCAAGTACTTGGTGATGGAGGCGGGTGGCAGACTCGATGCCAGGGCCAGGGACGGCATGCTGCCCATACACGCAGCCGCGCAGACCGGCTGCCTCGACTGCGTCAAGTGGATGGTGAGTACACTTACTGCCTTATTCATAAACGCTCGCCATCTTAATCACAGTTATAAAGTGTTTTGTCTCTTTTGCACTTTGGAAAATAGCGGTTGTGGGAAAGGAACAAACCATTTCATAGCTAAAATACCGTGAATAAGGCCCCTAGTATTTGTAAGAAGACGTAGACTAAATCACACTAACACGAAATTAACTGAAAGTAAACCGAATGAGAGTACTTAAAGTCGTTAAATAATCGTAAAAAACTTGCTGATTTTCCAACCAAACGATGCCTTGAAGAACAAAATAAATAAAAGCTCCCTACGCAAAAACGGCTTGACCAATTTTTACTAAACACAGCTAAGACATACCGCAAGGAAACTGGCTTTCAAATTAAGAATAGCGTTGAAATCGTTCCATCTCTTCGAGAGCTTCGATGCCAGAGAGAGAGAGAGACACACACAGACATCGACATTAAACATTTAACACTCCTCTTTTGCTCCATTCTTAACGCATCACTTAACGCCAGCCTTTTAGGTTAGATTAGTAGGTTTAGTCAATTATGGTCAATCCGGGTTCGATACCCGGTGGGGATATCTCACAAAAATCACTTTGTGAGACTGTCCTCAGTTTGGTTAGGGCATTGCACCTGATTGCCCGAAAAGTAAGACGATTCCGTGCTTCGGAGGGCACGATAAGCCGTCGGTCCCGGTTACTTTCTACGGATAGTAGTCGTTACATGATCCATGTCAGGGGCCTTTGGCGGCCAGGATTGGTCAGGTTGACCATCCACTCGATGAAGAAGAAGAAGTCAATTATGTGGCTACTAACAGTGCCTCGCGGTTTTACCCGCGTTGTGCCCGTTCCCGTGGGAATTTCGGGATTTTTTATACATATAAACCTTCCTCTTGAATCACACTATCTATTTGAACAAACCGCGTTGAAACCCGTGCAGTAGTATTTGAGTTAATCGCGAACAGACAGACTCAGCCGGGGACTTTGTTTTATAATATATAGTGATAGTGATATATCACACTGACGACAAATAGGAGAATTTATTTGTGAAAGGAATTCATAGATAAATAAAATAAAGCAAATGTAAACAACGGCAAATGCGATAATAATTTATAAACATTGCTTTAAGGCATCAGGTCAATAATTCGGTTACACAATGCATCGGTAATTATAACTACAATAACAAAACAATCTAAATATAACTCATTCATTATTTATACGACTTTCTATTATATTTTTAGATATTAATATAAATAGTATACATTTTTATCTATTTACGCAACGATGAAAGTTGTCAATTCTTTATTTAAATAAACACTATATGTTCATGAATTTAATATAACGTCAAAGTAAAAACAAATTTAATTCGTTTTAAACGTGATCTGACATAATAAAGGTGAACCAATTTTCATACTAATTGACGATCACTACATAAATGTATGATGAGAGTAAATTTTTATAAGTTTAACCCAGAAAAGGCAGACGATGGTCCACAAATAAGGGCTTAATTAAAAACCTTTGATCGAAGATAAAGTTTGAATAATTATATAAAAATTAGACCACTGACCTATAGTCATCAATTGGTGGTGATTATGAGACCACTTGTCAAGTTAACTGGTGGTTACGTTATTACGAAAACCTTAAGCTGTGTTTTAATTTAATGTTCGGAACAGAATCGAACATATTGCTTGCTTGTTGGTATAATATTCTACGATACCGCTTAAAGGTTAAATAATAAGTTTCATAACTATTAGGCGGCGTATTGACCATCTGCTAATAAAACTATGTAGGTAATCATATTTATTAGTCAATTACCAATGATTAGATAGGAAGAGTTTATGAGTCGCTAGTTACTGTTCCCGTTACCATCCCATTGTTTGACAAAAGCCTCCTTCTATTCCCGTCTCTTCCCAATTTAAAGATTTCTTTTCGAATTTGTCAGTATCTAAATATATTCTCCTAAAGTAATTCAGAGTTAAGTGAGCGACGTTTCCAATTTTGCCTAGCACAGCCTACACTATAATTTTGAAGAGAAATTGCGTCCGATATAGTGGTGAATAGCAGGTTCCTCCATCACACGACAAATCTAATCTTTACGTGATAGTCGGAGAGAAACTAAAGTTCATTGGCCCCGTCCGGCGCTGAAATGCGATCGATCACGATATTGTTGAGGCGGAACCACTCTTGTAATATTTCAATAAAAATACTTGGGTGTTACCCCATGGTGTCAAATTTGGTAATAAATACGGTTGTGACGGGAGAAGCTATGTGGTGACTGGCAGCTTAAAAATATTCTAAAATGCCTTTTTTTTTGGAAAATAACTTTTTTAATGTCATAGCCATCGCCCTCGCTAGTTCCTTGCGCATTTTATATTATTGATCTATATAAAATTTATATTTAAGGCACTAGGTAAGTACTACTTAGTCGTCTAGTTACTAAATAGGTTCCTAACTAAATATAAGACCAGTTATTAACGCGTAATTTGATTATATCCTCGATCGAGCACTAACAGGCGTTAAGTCTAGTTTCAATGGTGAATTGGTAAGCTAATTCAATTTATTAACGGTTTCTCAAAAACTTTATTGAACTGTTTGTTTGTAGCGGTATCGGTAGTATCAAGAACGGACTATTCTTTAATCTGTGTCGCCAACAACTATGTCTTCACATATTGTTGACTCCGGGCGGGAATCGAACCCGCAACCCCCGACACAGTAAGCGCTCTCACATGCCACTGTGCGAACGGGCTTGTGTATTGTACGTACATGCTATTTTATTTTGTGTTTTAATTTGTATGTTGTTACTGTGCCGAATAAATAAATATATATATAAAATTCTCGTGTCACAGTGTTCGTTCGCGTACTCCTCCGAAACGGCTCGACCGATTCTCATGAAATATTGTGTACATATCGGGTAGGTCTGAGAATCGGCCAACATCTATTTTTCATCCCGAAATTCCCGCGGGAACGGGTACCGTGGTTGAACTCCTCTGAAACGGCTCGACCGATTCTCATGAAATTTTGTGTACATATTGGGTAGGCTGAGAATCGGACAACATCTATTTTTCATCCCGAAATTCCCGCGGGAACGGGTACAACGCGGGTGAAACCGCGGGGCGCAGCTAGTAAATATATAAACACAAGTATTCATAAATCGTAAGTCAAGTCTTCAAAATGTTACTCTGTTAACATTACATTGTCTTGAAGTGAAATTCCGTTTCACCGCCATTGGCTCGACTTACTTAATCTCCTAGATAGTCGTCGGATAAACTACGAATGTAACGTAATTGTAGATGCAATTAACGATAGTCATGATACTTCGTTTAGTTTGACTTTTAATGTTATTGCGTTAGTTTAATTATAATGTTTTGGATTGGGAAATGTTCGCATATATGATTTTTGGATGAGCTACGTTTCTGATTAATATTAGTTGTTATGTTGACTATAGTGATGTAAGCTCATTGCGATTGTTAAGCAACGTGCAGCTCGGATGGGATGGGTGACCTACTTGGATGGGTGGCCGATAGTGGCATTTTTATCTGAGCGCTACCATGTTCGGAGGGCACGTTTCATTTTCGGGCCCTGTTGTTTCAATTGTTAGACCATGATGCGTCTTTAGGCGGACTAAAAACTCCGACACCTGGGTTGACCACTCAACTACTCGATATGGATGAATGAATTCAATTACATGCTATATAGTAGGTAAGGTTATCGCATAGGATAGGTTGTTACATTTAGTAATCTCACCGATCTTATAAAACCTATCTCATAAAACCGATCTCATAAACCCAATCTCATAAAACCAATCTCATAAAACCAATCTTATAAACCCAATCTCATAAAATCTATCCTCACAGATAATGGAACGCGGCGTAGACCCGAACGCCCGGGACGGAGACGGCGCTACGCCCCTGCATTTCGCGGCGTCCCGGGGACACCTGGGCACGGTCCGCTGGCTGCTCAGACACGGAGCCCGGCTGCACCTCGACAGGCACGGCAAGAGCCCTATCAATGATGCAGCTGAGAATCATCATTTGGAGGTATGTATACTTTCTTATGTGCAAAGTTGAACCATTGTTTAAAGATGATCGAGTGTAGCGCGTTGATGTCTTTTGTTAGAAATTGAATTGATGACATATATTAGTGACTTGCAGTGCCCCGCGGTTTTACCCGCATTGTGCCCATTCCCATGGGAATTTCGGGATGAAAAATATAATATAACCTTCCCGTTGAATGTGGCTATCTATTATAAAAAGAATTATTCAAATCGGACAGGTAACTCCCGAGATTACCTCGAACATACAAACAAACAAACAAACAAACAAACATACAAATTTTACCTCTTTATAATATTAGTATAGATTGAATGAAGTCAAGGTAAATGAAGATTGTTAATTGATTAGTTTGAATTAAATATTAAAGATTGTAGAAGTGTTATTTAGAAATACTTGTGGATTTCGATGTTACCAATACACTCTATTTTATGAGATCTATTCTTTCATTTATACATAATACTAACAGTTAAATAATCCTTCTTCTTTATTAAAAAACCGAGTATGAAGTAATCTTCGTAACAATAGAGACTATAAAAACTCAAACAATATCGTAATCGCGATTCCGTTACGCACAAACTCAACAAACGAACGATGTAATAGTTGAAACATCTTAGTACCGAATCAGAGTGATAGCGCTTTGATTACTTTCCACTTGTGGTCTTTTAATTACGACACATAATAGACCAAAGTCGTCAGCTCAAGGCTCGCGATTTGAAAGTGTAATTTCACTGGTCACACTTCGGTAGCCGTTATATGTCGAAAAGACCTTATGGGGATATATACGTAGCAAGAAAAAGCGAAGTACCGTAAGCTGCAGTCCTATGTATACACGTACAATATTAAAGTTCGATTTAATTCTACTAATGTATAATATGTCATATGTTTATGAATGTTACTCTGTTATTTCCTTGTTCGGTCATCGAACTTTGTATAAAAGTTATTATATTTTGAGAGTTAAATATTTAGATGAAGTTAAAAAGTCTAAAGTAAATTATATACATATTTGTGCAGCTGAATGTACTTACTGTTATTTTATAGCGACTATTACGGCCTAAGCAATTTTTGGAAATTAAAACATTTAGAGATGATCTCAGTTCATGAGTGTTTATTTGATATTGCATCAAAAATAAGTCAATTAGGTAACTGTCAGAAAACTAATCCGCTATAGTTAAGACTTTTACACTCGTAGTATCATGTATTAGTTTTAAGATTAATTAATTATATATTTTACTAGCAGCTTCCCACGGTTAAACCCTGGTTGTGCCCGTTCCCATAGGAATTTTGGGATAGAAAATAGCTTATAACCTTCCCGTGGATGTGCCTATCGATTACAAAAAGAATGATTCAAATCAGATTGGTAACTTCGAAGATAAGCATATTCAAACAAACAAACAAATATATTTGTCTTACGCCTACGCTAGCTAATAACATGGTGTTTAAAAGTTTTAAATTTTTGTTTACATCGTAAAAAGTTTCGTGCTTATGTAACAAGGCGAAACAGATATGTTTGTAAAGGAATATAACTGGTGTATTAATCTTCCGGTCCGTTCTAACGAGCGTATTACTATTATTTGTGTAACGACGTAGTGCGTCGTTATTCTTTGTTTATTGACTTCCGACTGACAATTAAAAGTGGATAACTTCATTGAGGTTATGTAATGGACGCGCTTTGTAATATCATATACTAGAACGTTTGATTAGAAATGCTATAAAAATTAATATATTTGTTTTAAACTAGCTGTGCCCCGCGGTTTCACCTGCAGCTCCCGTTCCCGTGGGAATTTCGAGATTTTTAAACGTTTCAGGCAATTTTTTATATTTTCTTTTGTAAGAACCATCCTCGTACTTCAAGGAATATCATAAAAAAAGAATTAGTGAAATCGGTTCAGCTGCTCTCGAGATTTGCGCTTAGCAATACATTCAGTGATTAATTTTGATATTATCGATAAGTTGAAATCTTGATTTAGGTCTACACCTAAATCTCCTAAGTGGAAAAAAGTGATTTCATTCCATTCTCAACCCATCCTACAATTTTGAATCTTTTAAAAATGATTTAACAATATAATTATATATTATTTTCTACTTAGAGTCACTCCAATTTGAGAAGCCATTTAGATATATGTATTTCATCGTATAAGTTTACTTAACATCGTTATTTTCGGTATAGTTATACTCAATACAAAAAACTAGAGACATAACGAAATTTGGTTTGGTTTCATTAGTCAAAATAAATAAATAAGCGTCTGATTAAGCCTAAAATGAACTGTATATTTAAAGCCTAAACTCAGTGAAAGTCTTTGGAAATTGATTTTATGGAGATTATTCCAAAATCTTTAATGTCTATGACAAAATAAGTCTAAGCTAGAATTTAATCACCTATTTTTGGTCTTTTTAGTTCCGGTTTTTGAGTTTCTATCACGATTTTGTAACAGGGCCTAATATTATATTACTAATAAAATTATGTGCGTTATTGCTCTATAAATATTTATTTAAAAGGTTATCTAATATTAAGTGCTTTATATAAAAGAACGCATTCAAATAGATAGTTTAATCTGCATGCTAGGTTTGTCGTTATTTTTAATTGAGGAAATTATTTGTAGGGAAATATTATGTGATGTAATAATTATAATATCGTTTATATTATATTAAAATCGTAGATTTATTTTAACAAACTTTAGGTTATTAGGAAGATCATTATCTTTTGAACTTGACATATCTGCTTACATTTTTTTTTATTCGATCATATTCCTGTAAAATGGACAATGAATACAACTTAGCATCTTGTCTCGTTTCAGTACTATGTTAGAGCATTAGTAACAAAATGAAGATCTTTTATATTAACAAATACCTACGATACGATATTTGTAATTTGTATGGATAAATCTATTAAAAACATTAACATTTTTAACAAAACAATAGCCAATCTCCAGGTCAATCTGCAGGTCACGGTATCGAAAGGTTAAATACTGTTGTAAGGCCAAACAGATGGCATCTGTGAGCTTAGACCTTGCACAGTAGACTGCGCACAGAGACAATGTCTGGGATATCCTGTCTATGAGTATTTAATAAACCAGATTAGTCACGACGATCTGTCATGGAATAGGCTAGGTCAATGTTATTGAAACACACGACCATTATGACTGTATCCTAACTAATATTATAATTGCGAAAGTTTGTCAGCATGGATAGATGTATGCTTGTTACTCTTTCACGCAAAATCTTATAAACTTTACAGTTATATAGGTTATACATCAGAATAACACATGGGATATATTTTATCCCGAAATTCCCGCGTTAACGGGTACAATGCGGATAAAACCGCGAGGATATACTAGTGAATTTTAAATGCGGAAGTTTGTAAACATGGGTGCATGTACAGATAGATTAGTACTCTTTCTCGCAAAAGGTCATATAGCTACTACTCAACAGATTTAGATCGGGTGTCACCGATAGAAAGCCTTTGGGTTGCTTTTCAATGCGAGATTCCTACAGGAATGGTTAAAACAGCGGGGCGATAGCATTGGATAGTTTTACCACCGTACTCAGAGACATCAAATGCTTTCTCAGCAGAAATTTAATGAGTGATTTTGACATAATAATGTATGAAAAATACGTTAGTTAGTTAATTGTTAATTAAATGGATGTCTGAAATGAAATGAATGTTTATTTCCTTTATTTACAGTGTCTTAATGTGCTCGTCGCAGCCGGAGCCGAGGGGAAACAGTTGTCTTCATACAAAGCTATACACTCCTGCGCATGTACTCCGGGAGACTCCAGGGTGAGTTATGACAAACATAATATGTACTTGCAATGACAAACAATTTTGATAGTTATAAAAATAAGTCAATGTAATTGTTATAACTTTTTTCTTTATTTGATAACTGATAAAAAACACTGAAAAACATGTGATTTTTACAAATAAAAATCACCACCAACAACTTAAAGAAAGTATATAGGTATTGCATTTATTTTTATTTGACTCTAAAAACGGCTTAAAAATTCAGTCACGAGCTGAGCCTTCTCCAATTACTTTAATATTTTTTTATAAGATATTTTGTGTTTTAAAAAAGCAGTAATTTATTTTTTATTCATTCATTTAACCCTTAACTTCCAGTGCGCCTTACCCACATGCGTGAACGCGTCCAGCCCGCGCTCCCCGTTCTACCTGCACGCGCCGGAGCGCCGCCCCTCCGTGCAAGAGAGGCGCGGCTCCGTGCCCTCCACGGCCGGCTCGGTGGGCTCGGCGCGCTCGGGCCCGGCCGACGGGCTCTATGTGAACCCGATGCAGCGGGGAGCCTCGGCCAGCGTCACCCATCATACGTCCTCCGGGGAAGAGAGCTCTGGTAAGTACCATACCTATGGTCTTTTTCAAGGTTTCGCGATTTAAACACATTATGATTTTTACACTACGGGATTTTTCGCGGCACAGAAGGTTGTTTTAGCAAGTAAAAACACTTTGATTTCCCGAACGTTTCGAGTAGGTTGCACCACCCGTAGTAATACATTAATAATACCTATGCTTAGGAAAACCATGTTTGTGGTTTGGGAACCTAGCAATACTTAAAGGATAACTTTTAATATGATGAATATTTTAAATTTTCTGATTTCTAGTATTGTTTGGTAAGCGTGTTTAAAGACTGGACCTAGGGCCTAGCTGTATATATTCGGACCGGCATCAATTGACTTTGCTGGGCTTTTAAAAGAACTCAACAAATAAAGTAAATGCTTTGTATTGACAAGTGCCGATCCGGTGAAAAGACGGTTAAGTACCGTCTTAGTTATTCATAGCTTGATAGTTAAATTATAGTGTTATTATCTTTAACCATTTATCCATTAGAAAGTAATGGAAAGGGTTTGGAATTAACTGAAAATGTATGTAAATGAAGACAGCAACTTTGTGCAGAATGGAAAGCATAGTGGACGGAAGTAGAGCGCATGGGAAATGTGGACATCGCTGATTAATCATTTAATGGCCGACCAGTTTAACTTAACTTTTCCATCAACAAATCTAGTTTCGGTAACTATTATGTCAACTTTTAACTACTACCTATTAATAACTAATTCAACCTATGCATCTGATAACACGCGGAAGCCGATTTACATACTGCTTAAGCAACGAATGACCATTTTCGTTAATCTTACATGATACGTATTAATTCAGTATGTAACATGGTGCAGGTTGATAAGCCGTGAAGTATTTGGTTCAGCGAGTGTGTCGGAAGTCGGTAGGAAGGTCTCAGATGATCGCGCAGTTGGTTTCCTGGTGTTGTGTGGAGCAGACGTGGAAATGGAGTGCGCTGTGCCTGTGGACTGGATGTGTGATGAAGGGTTCGGGGAACAGGGTGGGTGTTTTGGGAATTTGGGGGCGGGTGGGAATTTGGTGCGGTTGGGAATGGTGATGTAATGGGATTTTCGATGTTTTAAAGTGATTGGATAATACTTAGTGAAGTCTTTGGAGTTGGGATGGTTGGCAATTAGTGATGACTGGGCATTACTGACGGACGGGATGGGAATTTGGTGCGGTTGGGAATGGTGACGTTAGGGGATTTTTTTGTGTAAGATGTGATTTTAAAATGCAGTGTTTGCAATTGAGGATTCGGGTTGGTTTGATAATTTGTGTTTGTTGGGTATGGTGACGTAATGGAATTTTTTGGGTTGAGGTGTGATGGTGTGATATTTTGTGGAGTGTTTGGATTTGGGCCGACTGGGAATTTGTGAGTGTTGGGAATGGTGACGTTGTGTTTTATTTGTGTTATGTTATGTGTGATTGGGTAATTTATTGAAGTGGTATTAGAATTAAATTCATAGTTGCAAGGCCAACACCTGCATGGACTGTCAATGAGGAACAGATATTTATTTTATCTATTACTTTACTAAGATATCTGTCGACAAATATTACTAGGAACTATCCGTAAATTTTTCATGAAACGTTCTTTTAATAACAAAAAAGTATGTATGAATGTCATATTATGTTTTCAAGGCTTTCTTTTCTCAGAAAAATATTTTTGTATTTTTGATATTCAACATAAATACAAACGTACATAATTTGCCGTTTTCAAATGAGTAATTACGTCATTAGGTTTCCACCATAAAGTGTTGATCCAAAACTAATAGTGGAGTTGTTCGGCAGCGTGTTCAGCTTCCGAAGCGGAGACGTCAGCGTCAGGCTGGTTCCTGCACGGCGGCGCGGGGCGCGCGCCGGCGGCGCTGTACGCGCGCGTGCGCGAGCTGTTCCACGCGCGCGAGCCCGGCCCGCGCGCGCCCGCCGAGGGGCAGGAGGCGCCCGTGCTCACCGGTACCTACACTAAGAGTAGCCATTTCGACGTCTGGGCTTTTGGACGCATCCAACTATTCTTGAACGTCCAGCATTTTACAATAGCGATATAATCCTCTCTTTCATAGAAAGTGATAGAAATTCTTATAAATTAAACGCTTGAGTCACAGACAAGAACTAACTTTATTTCAAGTAACCTACAGTATTACATGTTTTATGATAGATACTATACCAGAATGTGTGATATTGTCGATACAAAATAACACCCCCACTTATCGCAATATTCACTAAACAATATTATAAAATATTAAAATTAATCTATATAAACTATGCCAAGAAACAACATAAATTTATGATGTTTTGCTGAACATAAACTTTTGGTTAAAATGTCAGCCGGCATATCAGCTGTTGGCAAGTACAGTACTTTAACAATCTTATCTTTTACTAGATCACGACAAAAATGATATTTGATATCAATGTGCTTTGTACGTTTGTGAAAGACTGGGTTTTCACACAGTTTCTGTGCACCCTGGTTATCATTATACAGGCTGATTGTGTACATCTTATTAGTTATTTCATATTGCAATTCCTTTAGATACAATGCTTCTCGACACGCCTCAGATAGACTTATATACTCTGATTCAGTGCTAGAGAGGGCTACACATTTCTGTTTTCTACATTCCCATGATATTACACCATTAGATAACAAAAAACATATTCCAGTATATGATCTCCTATCTACACAATTAGACGCCCAATCAGCATCTACATAGCCTGTTATTTCTGAATTACCTTCTTTACAATATTTAATTCCATAACTTTTAGTTCTTTTTAGGTATTTTAATACTCTTTTTGCATATTCCCAATGCTCTTTTGTATGGCAATTATTAAATTGACTTAAAAAACTTATAGAGTAACTAATGTCTGGCCTAGTTAAGACTGACAGGTACATCAAACTACCAATTAGTTGTTGATAGGGCATGTGATTATTTACACCTACTTGACCTTTATTTACTTTTAGTTTGACCTCCATCGGAGTGTCAACAGTCTTACAATCTTTTAAATGAAATTTGTTCAAAAGTTGATCAATATAAGTTTCTTGACTTAGAGTTACATATCCTTTACCTTTAATAAAGTTCACATTCATTCCAAGACATTGTTTGACTTCACCTAAATCCTTAATGCTAAACTCATTAGATAAAATCTGTTTCAAGTTATTAGTTTCAATTTTATCATTGGAAAATATAAAGAAATCGTCAACATAGACTGTTACAATGGTTTTACATTTGTTAATATCTTTTATATACATACATGGCTCAACTTTTGACCTTTTGTAACCATTACTGATCAAACAATCATCAACTTTTTTATTCCAAGCTCTAGAGGCCTGCTTAAGTCCATAAATAGCCTTTTTAAGTTTCAAAACCTTACTAACCGAACTACTACTATTATAACAATCTGGCATTTTCATATAAATGGTTTCTTCTAAATCACCATTCAAGAATGCAGTCTTTACATCTAGATGATTAACTTCTAAACCTAACTTTACAGACAATGCAAATAATAGTCTAAGGGTTGTATGTCTCACTACAGGTGAAAAAGTTTCTGTATAGTCTATACCATGTTTTTGGGTGAAACCCTTTGCAACTAGACGAGCACGGTAACGCACTTTGTTTTCACTATCGTACTTTTTTCGTAAAACCCACTTGCACTGCACTATAGTACCATTTATTGGAACATCTACAAGTTCCCACGCACTATTTTTCTCAAATGACTGTAACTCATCCTGCACTGCCGCTAACCACTGTGCTTTCTCAGTAAAACACTGGGCCCACTCGTACATATAAAGTAAAAAGTATTAGCCCGCCGAAGGACAGGAGGCGCCCACTGTCACTGATACTAACAGTAGGAAACATAAGACCGTCTCAAGGTTAACTAAAGAGCAATGGAACGCAGCAAGATCGGGCTAGAAACACCACGGTGTATTCCATGACGCCTACTGATGCTGGTGTTTGAGTAGAGATGTATTCTAATAATTTTTTACAATTAGTCTAAATTTAAATGAAGATTCTTAATTTTTTAATTTTTTTTCCTTAAATTGGTTATAGGCTCCGGTTGTCTAATCCCTATCTTCTACTATCTACTATCTTCACTACCTTGTACCGACTCCAATTATCTTAATACTGTAATTACGTCTCCTTGTTACAGTAAAAGCCGAAGTATACGGCAACGGCACGGCAGCGCCAGTGGAAAACTCAGACAGCGACAGTGGCGACGCGCGACGTGACCATCACTATGAGGACATCTACATACCCAAGGACGAGCCCCATCGGAGGAGGTAAGTTCATACGTATAGGTTTCCTCTCTGAACTGATGGCTCGTCCCAATAACCTACTTCATATGTAGCGCTCGTGGCGCAGTTTGACTAAGCGATGTTAGGTAATTGCGATTGTTAAGCAACGTGGAGCTCGACCCCTATTTGGATGGGTGGCCGATAGTGGCATTTCTATCTGAGCGATACCGTGCTTTAGAGGGCATGTAAAATTGTCGGGTCCGGTTGCTTCGATCGTTAGACCATGTCGGAGGTCTTAAGACGGTCTAAAAACTCCGACACCAGGGTTGGCCCCTGACCTGCACAAACTTACTTTTTATAACTATTTTAATAACTATATTCATTTTGATTTCGCTTAAACTTAAGAAACCAGAATGTATCGAACCCGAAACACAGTAATCGCTCTCACATGCCACTGTGTCATCGGGCTTGTCCAATGTTTCCATAATCATGTGTGTTTGTAACACAGTGTGTGTTTGTTTGTGTGTAACACAGTGTGTGTTTGTGTCCAGGAGTAACTCCCGCGACTCGGGCAGCCACAGCCGGCCCGGCAGCGCCGCGCTCGTCGTCGACTACACATCCAAAGACAACCACGACAGGTAATCATTATTTGCTTTAAGAATAAATAAAGAGTTAAAGAGTATCCTCTGGGTTCTGCTCAATGACAACCTTTGAAGAGCGCATATTAAATAGAAGACGTCTGACAGACTTTTGTGTCTGTCACAGACATTTTGTCTGTTAGACTGAACATAGACTTGATTGCGTCAAACAAGATATTGACTGCCTGAACTAACCTATAAACGCACTGGATTCTTCCATTTTGGATCTCTAAGGGTCAACACTGCGTTAAGCGTGCGCCCGTCCCGTGCGCCCGCCGCGGGTGCACGCACGCGGTGGTTCACTTTTGTATGAAACCGCGGCGTGCGCACGCTTTACGCAGTGTCGGCCCTAAGACGTTGGTCTTTTGGATGTCTGATCAATTTTGGATCACTGGCAATAAGCTCTTTAATTTTTTAAGGTCTCACATTTCAAACCGTGGTTCCTTATAAATCAATACTTTTAATCACCACCTATTGGACCATCGTATTGTAAACATGAATTCCTCCCCAGCTCGAACAAAGCGTACGAAGACGTGTCCCCGACTGATACACAGAAGTCCTCGATCGCCAACAAGCTCGCAGCTCTCTCACACAAGGCGCAGAACTTTGTAAGTATTTTCAGTAACTTATTAGTACATTGAATTTATCTGTAATGGAATAAATAGGACAACAATTTGACAACTGAATGGGGGGTCCAGTCAGTGGTCAAATTGTTGTCGAATTGCATTAATTAGGAATATTAGGATCAACAATTGAATATCTACTAGTTACTGTTACTAGTAAGTGAGATTTAAATGAGAATTCCATTCAATTTTTTAATATTAATCCTGGTAGTCGTACTCCTTCGGAGCATCTTTCTAGATGCACTATTGAGTCCCCTTCCTTTTGAATCCCCAGAGCAGTACAATCTATATTTATTTCCGGTTTGCTTAAAGGAATTTTATTTTGCTGTTGCCTTCCATGCGCAAAATTTCTTCCATGATTCCATGGGATTATAGAATGACTAGCAGCGGTTTTACTAGCGTTGTGCCCGTTCCCGCAGGAATTTTGGGATGAAAAATTGCCTATAACCGTAGATTTTGTTTTTCTTCTACTGCCCATAATTTTATCCCGAACAAAGGAGACATAACCTTTTCACTAACACCCTACTGCCCCTTAGGCCAGCCGCATCTCGTCAGCGGGCGGCAGCCGGCGCGCGTCGCTGTGCGAGGAGTCGTCGGCGGCGCTCGCCGCGTCCGCGTCGTCCGGCGTGTCGTCGGGCGGCAGCTCCGGGGACGAGGCGCCGCCGCCGCCGCCGCCGCCGCCCGCGCCGCCCGCGCCGCCGCCCATGGCCGTGCTGGAGGAGCCGGCGCTCAGGCCCTCCGAACTGAGAGGGAGAGGTGGTGAGTGCAACTTTGTTCACACATAAACAGTCTTTTACGTTCAATTTGTTATGCCCGATGACAGTTTTGGTAGAATAAAACGTTTCACCACCGCCCTTGAGGCACCGTCTATGGCTTTTTTAGAAGAACAAGCGCTAAGGCCGTCGCAGTTACAGGAGAGTTTGTGAGTCAAACTTTTTAACTGTTCTTTTAGCCGGATCCAATCTACATTAGATTATTTCATCCACCATCATCACTTCAAGGTAACGCAATTTTCATGAAAGTGAGATGGTTCCTGACCTAGTTCTAATCATTAAGTTTTGACGATCTGACTTCCGTAAACAGTTACTTTGGTATCACCAGTGTGTTTTTTTGGTATCTTTTTTGAATGAGTGAGAAAAACTGGTATTATAAGATTGTTATAAAGATATTATGCTTTGTCTATCGAGTTCCTCAAGCCCTCGAAGTTTAAGAGCCTTTGTGTTATCCTTTGTCCGGCGTTGAGACCTCTAGAAGTAATAAGGAGAGTTCGCATTTCTACTTTCCTGTAAATAGTGACTTCTGACCAGTTCTTAACGACTCGTTAGGCAAAGCCTGCATGATGTATTTTGAATCCGTCCTTGATGTGGTTGCTAGTGGCTGGCAATAGATGTAGCGTCTCCAGAATGGAGCATTTTACCGAACAAAAAAATATTAGGGTACGTATGACCAAAGTTGTCTAGGTACATAGAGTTCTGAAAACCTGCACTTAGCAGTACTTTCTCTTCTTAGAAGTCAATTAAAAAGGTCAAATAAAAGTAAAATACTTAAATAATTTTAATATTAAACTCTCATAATTTCTACTTAGTAAATAATTTGCAGTTAATTCTGTCCGGTAGAACATAATTCACTTTCTACGTGTGCGGTCGGTTAGGTAGTTAGTTTCGTTCTGATTGCACTCCACTCAAAACAATAAAATGTATGTAAAATAACGTATTATGAGCACACTTCGTTCGTGCACTTTCTTTTCTAGATAGTCTTTTGAAATAAGTTTTAAATTAACTAAAATCTCGTCCCATCTATAATTGAGCACGCATTAGAATCGCTAGACTTTGTAATAAATCTTAGTAAAATGTAGCAAACTCGTATATTTAACAACATTGTATTTATTGCTGCCATAACTTACATTATAACTTTTAGAAAAACTAAAATCATTGAGTGAAAAGAAAACTCCACAACAACCACACAGTTCGACCTCTCCGCTAGACCAAAACCATCGAACACAAAGCTCTTAGCAAATTGGTCGCATACTATTTTCTTTCACACATCAACGTTAGTGTGTAATGGAAAATAACTGTTCATTTTCTATACAAGGTTGCGTGGTAGAGCGTGAAGTGATATATCGCAAACAATCGCGAACAGATAAGTTTGCACGCGGGTGAATTTGCTTCTAAACAAAATCTTGGGTAACTTAATTGGTCCTACTAATTTCTTATATCATGCCAATTTTGTTTTAAACAGAATCGACTAATTAAAGTCAGCATCACAAATATTTGTATAATTAAATATTGTATCAATGTTTTGGCAGTAGACACATATAACTAACTATTACACCAATTCATTATTTATTTTTCATTACAGTAGCAATGTTCTCTCCGATGGTACTTGGATGGGTGAACAATAGTTACTTGTCCATCTAAGGTTTCTTTCAAAGGGCAGACCATGATGGAAACTTTTAGACAGCGAACTGTCTACTACTTTCGAATTTGTCTACTTTTGTCTACTTTTGTTGTAGACAAATTCGACAGTAGGGTTGAAAAAATCTGAACCAATACAAAATAAGCATTTATCTAAATAAAAATTGTGTATAAGTCACCGTACACTGGGTACATCTTGTGCCTCGTCAGGTGAGTGGTCCGTTCAAAAGAGCCTCTTTGCGTCCAAAGCTGAATAAAAATATTTGACTTGACCTAATTTACTTCTAGTTTTTATATTTTCCCTTTCTCAAAACAAATCCACTTTTACACTGAAAGTAAAATACTGTACAATTACACATAATATCTCATGACTGTATAGAAAACTGTAATTTATTAGTTTGAATGTTATTGATAGCAGAATTATTAGAAATGTTGGAAACTTAATTACAGTTATAGAATGAGATTGATTTATTGCTTACAAAACTTTTGTTATATCTATTTAAAGTAATGGAAAACGATAGGAAAGTTTATCTTTTTTTTAATTATACGTTTCGTATAGAGCTCTTCAATTAAGGTAGGTACAGTCAACTACAAAAGTTTGATAAACACATTCAATATTACAAAACACCGCACTTAAAGTTTCCACAAATAAGTCTCGTGACACGAAGAAAATAATAATTAGTAAATAAATCTAACTAAATAAGAAGTAAATAAAAATTGTTTCACATCAACTTGTGTCGTTAACTGTACGTACAAATTGAAATGTTCATTTAAACGACCAATTTCAATTGTCATTTTAGGTTTTAGGCACCCCTTTTATTTGGTTTTAAACGAAGCCATTTTTAACCGACTTCCAAAAAGGAGGTGGTTCTAAATTCGGAAGCTTTTTTATACTATCTTTAATTGAAGATTAAGTACAATCAAGACATATTATAAATGGATGAACCAGGACTGTATCTCGTTAAAACACATATCCTACCAATATTATAAATGCGAAACTTTCTGAGGATGTATTGATGTATGTATGTTACTCTTTCACGCAAAAACTACAGAGCGGATTTGGATGAAACTTTACAGTAATATAGGTTTTACATCAGGATAACATATGGTATACATTTTATCCCAAAATTCCCGCGGGAATGGGTATAGCGTGGGGCGCGGCTAGTACAAGATATTTATTAAAAATACGTACCGTTTCATTTCTTTTATAATAAGTGTTAATCGACTGTTTCAAAAGTAAATCAAGACATAATATTCACATCTTACTTATCTGATAACTGTTTTTACATAAAACGCAAGTAAATAATAATTAAGTAATTTTCCCACTTTTACATGCCGCAACGCATGTCGGATTTACATAAAACATGCTATCTCTAAGTATTAGTACGATTTAAATAACAATTAGCAGATATTAAAACTAAATTAATATTATAATGAGTATATTATAATGTAACTGCTTTTAAATTATTATAATAACTTTTTTATTAAGTGCAAGTTACGAGTAACTTAGTTTTTTTCGGTTTATAGTTGAAGATAAGACATACAGAGTAGTGTTTAACTGCCTTATTGATAAACGATATTTAACTTAAACAGTGTTTTGTCTCTTTCACTCTTTGGCAAATAAACGCTTATTATAATATTATTATAAACAAAATTTTACCTATCAAATAGTTTGTCCCTTTCCGACATACGCTAATTTCCAAAGAGCAAAAGAGACAAAACTCTTTATAAAATGTTTTAGCAATAGAGCGATTATGGATAAGCCAGTAAATATGTATACTCCATTTTATTTATTGTCACAAAATGTGGACGAATGTCGTCAATTTTCCAGCCGAAAACGATTGCTCCTGAAGAAGAAAAAGGTTTAGTGATTTTATTTCATTCTTACCCTATCTCTAAACCTTTTTCTTCTTAATTGACGACATTGGTCCACATTTAGTGACAATCCAAAAAAAATTGAGATAAGTCTATTGCGAAGATTTATGCCAAACAACGCAGTTGTCAACAATAAGTAATACATAACAATATAGTAAACTGCAAATGTTTCTAAGAAAAACATCTCACAATCATAACTTTTCAAGCTCCTATTAAATTTGATCTCGATACAAGAATTCGTAGTTTTTTTACTGGAATTTAATTTATGTTTTTCCACAATATGAGCTATTAATGTGGGGATGGAGTCATGCGTAACAGCGAACGTTGCTACCACTAAGTAACTAGTGATGCAACGGATTCTAAGACGAATATTCGGATGGAAGATGCGAAAATTCGTACTCCTAGATTTTCGGTGACAAACCATTTCTTTTGTTTTTGCAAGCAAACATTGAAATTAGTACAATTTTCACAGATGATACATATTAATGTTTTTAACTGAGGTATACGTGCTAAGGTAGTTACATAATAAAAAAAAAATTTAATACTTAATGCCAAATAAATATTTACCTAATTCGTGGCGGACGAATTTTCGGTAATTTACTTCATCACGCGAATACGAAAAATCGTTTTCGCATTTGTTCGCATTGGTTGCATCACTAACCGCTACAACACGTTATTACAAGACATTCACGACTCTTGCTCACAATTTAACGTTAACATCATCTGAAGAACGGCCGCTAGTAACACACTCCATTTTATTAGTTTTCTTTTAAATTCAGTGAAATCGTCGGTTTTAATTTACTTTAATTGGTTTATCTTTTAACGAGTGGTTTAATAATGTTGTTGAGATGTCGTGTCGTGTGTATTATCCAGTTAGATTAGGTTGGTGTGCTTTGGTAAAAGTTTAAGTTCAGTCAAAAGTTTAAGTCTATTATCCGGATGTTTGATATTTTTTCTTCTACAGTGAATTTCCCTTACTCTCGCATAATTAAGTTCTCGGCGGAAAAATTGGACTATTGGACGATAATCGGCTAGATTCACTTTTGTAGAGCTTTACCTTTGTCATACTACCGTCATTATCGTAACAAGATTGTGCTATCATTGTGACAAACTTCACATCGGTCTGTCAATGCTCTGCGAAACCAAATCTAGCCGATCATCCTCCAAAGTTCGGTGGCTATAATGGCTTCAGTCGTATAGTAGTAGTTGAGTGCACTGATAGTGCTAGCACTCGATGCGCACAGACCACTGCGAGGTGTGCCTGTGTGCGTCGCGTAGCGGTGTCGGTGTGTACGGCACTTTCTCTCCCCCCTCGTGACGCGGTGGTGTGGGTTGTGTTGCAGCGCGGCGCGGCTCCGCAGACGAGGAGCGTCCGCGCGGCCCCAACCTCGTGAACAAGCAGCCCGCGCTCCCGTTCGTGCCGCCCGCGTTCCCGCACAACGCGCCCGACCGCCTCATCAAGCCCTCCGAGTACTTGAAGACCATCACGGCGCCGTGCAAGCGCGAGGAGGCGCGCGGCGCGCCGCCGCCCGCCGCGCCGCCGCCGCCGCCGCCGCCCGCGCCGCTGCCGCCCGCGCACCAGCCGCTCGCCGCCATCTCCAGCGCCGAGCTGTCGGCCGTGCGGCTGCGCGCGCCCGCCGCCAAGACGCTGTCGGCGCCGCCGCCCACGCGCTCGCTCTCGCTGCAGTGCCTGCCCAGCGCCAACGAGAGCTACCGCGCCGCCAAGACCGACCTCATCGAGGAGCTCAAGATGTCCAAGGACATCACCGGCATCAGGAAGATGAAGGTGGAGCGCGCGCGCCGCGAGAGCCTCCAGGACAAGGAGACCTTCACCGAGTTCACCAAGCGGTTCACCGCTGAGAATTTCGTCGACCAGGTCAGTGCACCCCTAGAGTAGTCGGTAGCCCCGCCGCGGCTTCGGCTAGGCGGAGGCTGGAAGCGTATTGAAGTAGCCACGATCACGGTGCGTCGGCGCTCATGAATATAGACGAGGCGGTAATTAGCGGAGCGTTAATGAAACTCGTAACGAATGGAAATCGTTGGTAATCTTCGGGAAGCGCTCGCCCGTAGGGAGGCGGGTGCCGCGACTAATTATGGCATTCCGAACGTTCGCGCGACGTGTGTCGATTGACATCGATGACAAGAAAATGCGTATCGATCACGACACGGAATACCGTAGCACGTATGCGCGTACGCACGGGCCGCCCGGGCGTCCCGCCGCGAGATGCGTTAACCCAGTGATCCACTTAGCGCTGCAGCTATCTCCGGCGAGTGTAATGGCCGTGAAACGCGTCGTGACAGCTTTTGACCAAATTGCCTTGTTCGACACTGGCGGCGCTGAAACAGCCTACGCATGCGATATACCGTGCCTGTTATCTTTAACGCGGTCTTACTGTGTAAGAACGAGATGATAATGTTAATTCAAAGTGCAATGAACTGGCGATATGTGTGTTTCACTTTCCAAAAATCTGATAAAATAAAAAGTCTTTGGACAATATAGACGTTCAATATACGAGTTAAACGATTTTGTGAATATGGAAAGTTTTATCTTACATTTATTTTTATCTTAAAAGGTCCATAACACAGACCTTACGTTCTAAATTAATTCTCAAACATTTAGGTTGCCCAGTAGCAGCTAATGTTGTAATAAATTAGCAAAATTTCATTTCGTCAACACGAAACAAGTCAGTAATCGTAAACAATAAGAATATGCTCAATGAACCATTGAAAAGGGAACTTGACTTAGATTCCGTTACGTAACTAATGTTTAACAAACACTCAACTGAGTAATAAGTGTTGTAAGCATGTGGTAAGATACGTTAGACTCTACATAGACTCTACATAGACTCTATACTCTGGGATATTAATCGAGACCTATTACTCTATCTAATAGTAGCAGAGTCCCAGGGTTGTGCCCGTTTCCGGGTAAATTTCGGGATGAAATATAGCCTATAACCTTCCCGTTGAATGTGGATATTCATTACAAAAATAAGAAACAAAAAAAACAAAGTCTTAAGCTTTATTTTATTCGTATAGGTAGAGTCAAATTATTGACTGCGGGGTATCACCCCAAAAGATGGCGCATTTGCTGGCCTACTCTATGCTCTGTTAGATGTACTTCATCCAACCTCAACAGAGCTACAGGTGATGCAGTCACCCTGGCTATAATCTGAGCTGCTTCGATTTAGAGCCAAGGATACGCAAGAAGAATACAGTCAAATCTCTGTACTCTAGTTGCTATAGTATACCGTTTTGGGTGAAATTCCCACTGTGGTTATAAATATTGCTGGTATACTTCATATAAATACACTGTTAAACTACTTAAAATAAAGTTTTACCAGTGTGACTGATAGATTCAATCCCAAAGAAATTCTATGACATTTAAGTACAATAAAATTAATAGAAAAATCATCAAAAGATAGCTAAATCGTTAAATTTTACTTACAAAACTTTGGGACCTGGTTTTTCAGTAACGGCCAGCCTTATGACATATTAGGGGCGACTTTAATCTACATTTTAATTTTAATAATAAATAAAACAAATGATAAAATCAGAGTGTAAGTTGAAAACTATATAGAGAGTGTAGTGAGAATAAATATGCACAGTTTATATTTAGTTTATTAATGTTTGGTAAATCGTAGCCCTGGGCGCATTAAAATAAAATAACATTGAACATTGTTTTAATACTGTTTAGAAAGAAGTCAGTTATCTATTAATACAATGAACGTCTCATAAATTATCTGCCATTACAGATCGAAACGAAAAACTTGTCATCGGTTTTATTGGACTCATTCGGATGAAAGGCAATTTGATTGAAATCTCAGTTATTGAAATAAAAAATTATCGACTATCAATAAAACTACTCTCATTCTATATTGAGATATGAGATTGGTAACTTTAATATTTTAAGTCTTCAAAAACCGAAGTAGGTGCTTAATTCAACTGTATGTTTTTGAAGTATATGAAAGAGGGTAGGTATGCTTACAAAATGATCCCGTTTACATTCGACTTGAAACACGGTAGTTTTCATAAAAACCTAATTGAAGTTGGTTTTACGTCTAAGAAATGTATGTTACTTAAAATTTGATTCAACTAACTAACACTATCATACGGATTCAGCCCACTGTTGGGCAAACACTTCGCCCTTAATCGTCACTTATCACTTATCAATCGCGGCCACGCGGCCCTTTTAAAGGATGTAAGGCATTACACCTAATTACGAGTCTTTGCAACATTATGAAAGGCATTTCATAACTGTGCAAAGGAGCGTATGTAACTGAATTAATTATAAATGAGAAACTTTATTAACATGGTTTTGTGAATGGATATTTGATGCTCGTTCTCGCTAAGACTGATAACAGATATACTCGTAAGTTGCCGATGTCAAAACCTATCCTACTCCTACTAATATTATAAATGCGAAAGTTTGTGAGGATGGATGTATATATGGATGTATGTTTGTTGCTCTATCACGCAAAAACTGCTGAACGGATTTGGATGAAACTTTACAGTAATATAGGTTATATCAGAATAATACATGGTATACATTTTATCCCGAAATTCGCGCGGGAACGGGTACAACGTGGGTGAAACCGCGGGGCGTGGCTAGTACTTACTATTAAAAATTTACTTTTTGTCTACCACCTGAGTCATAAAGCGATTGCAAAATTCAATAAGCGAATTTTGACTTTATATTAATATCAATTAGATGAACATTTGAATGAAATGAGTTTTATAATCTGTAACGATATCTGTTACGCTTTCACCGTTCGTGCGATCACGTGCATTTCTATTATAACACCTTTCAAAATTTCAGCAGAAATTTACATTAATACGGTCCATAATTAGCGATAATATAATTAATTAATGTACTCACAGTTAGCTTCAGTTTAATGTTTGTCGGTTTTCAGACTTTATTGCTCATTTAGGCTTTAATTTAGACATTAAAATGTATCTAGATGTTGGAAAATAGGTCTGCGATGTTTTATTAGAGAAGTCTTATTAATATTTAAAGAGTCTTTCCAGACAATTATTTTATCCAAGTTTTGATAAAGTATTTTTGCCTTAGCACCTGTTTTTAACCCCCAGAACCATTTTTATCGTGTGAGGGTAGTGTTGTTTAGAGCAGTGTAACTAGGTGTGAGTCTATCTGTGGTATTTTAGTTCTTAAACGAATGAATCAATTTCGATCTAGTTTTTGCTGCAGTAGAAAAAAACATTGCTTCGAGAAAAGGAAAAGGTATACTTGCCGCTTTTTTACACGAATTGACAACGTGCACTGAAGATTTAGTTTTAGACTAGTTATTTCATTGTTTATTCGCAATCATTGAATCACCACAATCTGTGACTACAAAGCACTCCATTTAAATTTGACGTGACCAACTATGAAGTGTAAATAATAGAAACTGTATTTGCCGATTTTTTGTCGTTCCAAGAACATCTTCAAGCAACAGTTTTGAGATACTTTCAAAAAGAAATCTTTGGACAAACATAAAAACATTAACCCAATAACGTAACACCAACATTGTGCAATTTATTTCAAGTTTTTGTAAACAAGATTATACAATTTTGTGCAAGTAATCCTTTTAGCGATAATTTAAAACCAGATCCTCAAAACAAAACTTTCATTTATTTATATAAACTTTTGTGCAAAATAATTAAGATATGCAGACTATAAAAACAGTCAAAATAATGAATTTACATAATATTCAGATGAATTTCTATTTATATCTATTCAATGGCAGACAATCTCTAAGCCGACTAGAGCAGCTTTAGCTATAAAATTTGCTTTAATAAATATTTGAGTAAAAAATATCATAACAAAACAATAGTGTGTGTGAATGTGTAAATATTTATTTATTTCAAATGGGGTTTATTGATAAACTAGCAGCGCCCCGCGGTTTTACCCGCGTTGTGCCCGTTCCCGTGGGAATTTCGGGAATTTTTTTACATAAAAACCTTCCTCTTGAATCACTTTACCTATTACAAAAAACCGCATCAAAATCCGTTGCGTAATTTTAAAGATTTAAGCATACAGACAGACAAACAGTGTGACAGACACGAAAAAGAGACGACTTTATTTTATACTATGTACTGATATTCCAATCTTATGCCTGTACTCAGAGACGTCAAATGATTCCATAATGTATGAAAAATTACGTTAATCAGTTAAGACCATGTTAAGACTCGATTTAATGGACGTATCGTGCGACAGTTAGTGTCATTTGACATCCCCTTTTACTTGTAATGCGGCCTTCATGAGTTCCAACCTCAGTTAGGTAAAGTTAACTAGGCCATAAAGATAACTAGATAAAAATCTAGTTAGAAATAGACTAATTATTCCTGAGTGGGCACCGTTAGGCAGTCACGGCCATCGCTCCAGCTTGCATGTTATGTAACCGCGTAATAAATAACTCGGTGAATTACTTAGCTGTACATTTTATACTAGACTTGTCTTCATAATTAGAGAATTTGTAGAAATAACTGTTTTTGAAGTGTTACTCAGGAAGTTTAGTTTGACTAAGCGATATTAGATAATTCATATTTTGCAAAGCAACGTGCCGCTCGGTCCCTACTTGTAAGGTGGACCAATAGTGGCATGTCTATCCGAGCGTTATCGTGCTTCGGAGGACACGTTTAACTGTCGGTCCGGTTGTTGCAATCGTCAGACCATATCGGAGGTATTGAGACGGTAACCTATTCGACTTTTTCTTATTAAGTGTTTTGAGGTGTAGGTACAATTAATTAAGTATTTGAGTGAGGAAAAGTGTAACAGAAAAGAGTGTTAGAAATAACAGATTTCGCTTCAATTAAAAACAAGAAAATCGTTTCATAGTTACAATATTCACATCGTCCGCTGCTTCAATACGCTTACTATAATTAATTAAAATACAAACCTAACCAACTAACATGTTTAATAAAACAATGTCCTTAAGGCAGTATCTCAGATTTAAACTTAAAAAGCTTTAGATTTAATTACTATTATATTTAATGTAACTTTTTGCATTATTAGATTTAAGCTTTGCTGTTGTTTAATTAATAATATTGGTTTTGGAAAATCTTGAAAAAACGTGGTAAGTTTTGGGCTTTCAAGAGCTTTCGTGATGTAGTAGGTAGAAACTATTTCAATACGCAGACTACCCGTACCAGGTAGGGCTTTCCTCCGTGTGCGTTTTTCGATTCAGTTTGTCAAGTTGTATGTAGTGGGACGAAAAGCTTCTCGATTAGATATACATATTTATTTACAATCAGATACTAAATGCGGATTGTGTACCAAAAACACTTCGATCAACAATACACAACTAGATATCGGGTCACGTACAAAAACAAAGCTAAATACTGTCCGCGTGGATGACGTGTGACAGCTTATTTTGTTTACTACCGAACTGAAACAAAAGTTTTAAAACAGTTCGAAGTTCAACCTAATTACAACCATGATACCTAGCAATAAAGTAGCAAATCTTATGAATAAAATAAGTGAGAATAACGCCTCACTTTTCGAATGAGGCGTTATTCACCGAGACTTATTTTTTGCGCCGACCCGACATCTAGTTGTGTATTGTTGATCGAAGCAAAAACAATCCAAATCTGTCCCGCGGAATATTATAGCACATCGCATAGTTGCTTTCCAATGAGATATGTATGTGTAGGTAAGGTTTTATATGCCTTGTAAAATTACTACCTAATATATGTAGATCAACCTTTTAGATTTGCCCCGTATGTATGTGAGATAAGCGCGTTCAAACAAACAAACTATTCAGCTTAATTATATTAATATAGATAGATATAGATAATATCTGCCCCCACTGAGATACTGCCTAAACAATAGTTAGTTGGTTAACAAGTCCGTTACGGTTGGTCGATGGCAGGGCTTTCCGCAGGTGCCCGAGAGAGACGCGGCAGGCAATGTCATTCCTGCCTGGAAGCGGCAGATGTTGGCACGACGCGCTGCAGAGAAGGCAAGGAAAGATTTGGAGAAGGAGTTGGTGGGAGAAGCGGAGAGAAGGAGGGCTGCAGCCGTGCCGGCGTGGAAGAGGCAGCTGCTGCAGCGGAGAGAGGAGGCGGAAAACAGGTTAAGGTTGGTTCCTTTAGGGGTTGGGAGGTGCTGGGGTTTGGGAGCCGAGGGTGGACAAAATATTAAGTAATATCGAGGTTTAGTGTGTTGTGTAGGAAGTTATCTATTAACGTCTGTTTTCGGTGTCGACTGCAGCAGCGCTGCAACTGCCAACTGCAAGCAGCACTGTCGCCGCGCTCGAAATTTCAAACCAGTAGTATTGCTTGCAGTCGGCAGTTGCTGCGCGCTGCTGCAGTCGCAATCGAAAGCATACATAAAATGAATATTTACCTCATTTGGTGCAATCATTTGGAAAGTAGGTACAAATATATCGGCGATTCATTTTTATTTCTATAGTTAGATTTATGCGTTTTATCATAGTGTTCGATGTGTCAAACAAACATTATTAACTCTTCAATCTGAAGAGTGGTTAGTGTATCCGTTAGTGCTAACGGCTACCTTTCTAATAGTGACGGCGCAAAACTCTACGTTACTTTCAGTCGAGTTGTTTCAACCGCTAGTTATTATATGTATGAAGAAATTTAACGATTACTTTTTACGACTTGCGATTTTATTTAATACTAGCAGCGCCCCGCGGTTTTACCCGCGTTGTACCCGTTCCCGTGGGAATTTCGGGAATTTTTTTACATAAAAACCTTCCTCTTGAATCACTCTACCTATTACAAAAAACCGCATCAAAACCCGTTGCGTAATTTTAAAGATTTAAGCATACAGACAGACAAACAGACAGACAGACACGAAAAAGAGACGACTTTATTTTATACTATGTAGTGATTGTGCATAGTAAATTAAACACTGTTTAGACACTTCTGTTAGATGCGTCAGTAGAATGTAAATTGACGATAATCGTAATTATTTCTAACTTGAAAACAGTGGTCCTTATAAAATGTAGTGGGCCGCAGTTGGGTTTTTGCTTTGAAAAGTGATTTTAATACTAATTAATGCTTGTGCAGCAGAACATCTAAAATTGAGGTTCAAATGTCTTTGTTTTAATGGGAATATTAACAACTTATAAGGGTATTTCAGTCTGTATCGCAGACATAAAAGCTCTCTAACGCTTTACACAAAAGTTTTAATCAAATTATCCATACAGTCACTAACAAAGCTGTTTCAACTAACATTCAATTACACCATTCATATCCACAGTACACACCACATTATAAACATCCAACCAATCCACAGACAATCCTTGTACACGCCAAAAGTAGAGGAGAACAACAACTGCAGTAGTACCGAGTGGCGGGCGTACTCGGGCGGGGCTCAGCGCGCCGTGTCCATAGACAACATCACGCTCTGCTACGACCCGGCGCCCGCGCAGCCCGCGCGCGCGCCCTCTGAAGCGAAGATGTCTACGGAGAGTTGCAATGGTGGGTACTATGAAATTACAGATTATGGATTGATGATTTTTGACGTTCGATTTGTGTGTAGCATAAACTGGCATCGACGAAGTCGAGTCGCTTATCATTCTATTATCAATCAATCGATCATCAATTTTAGTGGTAAAGTGTAGTAGAAATTTATATCAACGTCGGATAATCCATTATGGATCCATTCTACCATCGATTGATGGTTTACAGCGATTAGTACTAGTATTAGGTATAGTATAACCTCATCAAACTTACGTTAACGTAAGCGCGATCTCCATAACGTTCACACTGGCGCCATCTATTGGTAAAACCTTCTAGTTTATCGATAATAGTATGAAAGTAGACGCGTAACGTAGCGTAATCAGAATACAAATAACATTCTTCGATTCCAGGTCACACAACGACAAACGGCAAGCACGAAGAGGAAGAAGAGGAAGCCAAGATCATCCCGTGGCGGGCGCAGCTCCGTAAAACAAATAGCAAGCTCAATCTTCTCGAATAAGTTAGCGTATTAGTCACGTACTGTAATATACACCGGCGGCGAACAGCGCCATCTATGACGCAAAGAGGACAGCTTTTGAAACGAAGTTTATAGTTAAACACCGATAGATGGCGTTGTAATTAAATAAATTGCAGAATATACGTTTGGTAAAAATATTTTGACATGTATACGTTTGAAAGTATGTCGTTGGTTTCGTTTTAAGTGTACTCGTATTATTTTGCAACCACTCAGCTGTAGAGTATTTCAATCAATTTTAATAATATTAAGCTTATTTTTGACTGATTTACTCTCGAGTGACGCCGTTGCATTACATTTATAATTTCTTTTAAAATATAACGACTAATTGGAATTCTAACACTACACTTAGAATTTTAATTTATGTCTCATAATAATTGACGTTTTGTAACGTTAACATTGACTTGGTGAATAATAATTTTGGTCCCTCGATCCGTAGTTAAGATATGTAAAATAAAACATAAGTTTTCTTTAATATTGCAACGCCATAAACATACGTTGCTTCGATTATTATAACAGTCCAAAAAATATTAGAATAAGATCATATTTTAACACTTCGATTTAATATTTAACTAGGATAGAAGTCTTATTATAAAAAGTATAGTCACATTTTCAAAAAAACTATTTTTTTATTTTAACTAAATTTTGATACGTATCTCGGATACGTATTTAAAATTTGGGCCCACAATTTTACAAACACAGTTTAACACTTAACGTTATAGGTACTTATTTTTACTATTAACATGTAAAAATGTAAATCTACTTATAAACTATAATTGTTATAGAACTAACTCAAATTAAGTCTTAAAGGAACTAACATTATGAACAAGGTAAAAAGTTAAAAACACTTGTAAAGTCGCGTACGCACTTAGCGTTTTATGCACGCTTAAGTCAGTTGAACGTACCCAATAACGCTAAGTGTGTACGCGGTTGAACAATGAATGAGGTAGTTTCATCTTCGTTTATAGTTCATTCAATTAATCAGACTTGATTTTAATTATTTTTTTGATATTATTTTGTGTAATACAGTGATAAGTGTTGCAATATTAGATCATAGGCTCATTTTATGATAGATCTTGTATTAACTATTTGTGTGAATTTAACACATATAATGCCTTGTCAGCCATATGTGGCTGACAATGTCAGCCACATATGGCTGACAAGGCATTATATGTGTTAATACGAATTATTTTGTATGTTGTTATTAAAACGCTGTTGCTTAAATATTGTTTTATTTGTGTATTGCGGACGCCGTTTAATTATGTACCTACTCAACATTATTTTTTTCATCAACATATAAATTAATTTGTCTCTCTTGTTCTTCAAGATTGAGAGATCTTCAATAGGTTATTGCTTCAGTTACAAAGTATCAAAATACATATATTAAATAAATATACTTATATGATCCACTTTTAGGGCAAGAACTCAGTTAATAATCTATATATATACATATATATAAAAGAAAGTCGTGTTAGTTACACCATTTATAAATCGAGAACGGCTGAACCGATTTGGCTGAAAATTGGTGGGGAGGTAGCTTAGAACCAAGAGACGGATATGGGATACTATTTATTCAGTATTTCCTACGGGAACGGGTGCGCTGTGGGTGAAGCCGCGGGGCACAGCTAGTTATTAATAAATATATTTTGGTACATCTGACCGTTGCGAGTATAGAGAGGACCGTCGTAAATAGAATTTATAATTCTAATACAGATTGAGCCATAAAAATATCCTTAAAAACCACTAGGCCTATAAAGATAAACCAAGCCGATTGATTACCATATCAAAGTTATTTACAAACCCAAGATAACCTTACTACTACATAATGATCTTTCTACCGATTCTTAATATTATTTATATTATAAAACCTAACTAATATTATAAATGCAAAAATAACTCTGTCTGTCTGCCACGCTATCACGGCAAAACTACTGAACCGATATGAATTAAATTTGGTACACAGTTAGTCCAGAGCCTGAGAAAGGACATAAGCTACTTTTTATCGCGAAATTCCCACAGGAACGGGTATAAGGCGGGTGAAACCGCGGGGCGCGGCTAGTTAAAGTAATGTCAGCGTTGCGCCATCTGTTGCCTGCGGGCCGAAACCGCGGGACTGCTAGTATAAAATAATATCTAAAATTGAAAACGTTTTCCATTACTTTGAAATCGTAATATGCAGTTGCAATAACTTTGTGAATGCGACGTCGTAAACATGTGTGACAATAAACCGTCGAAATAAATCAGAACGAGATGTATTTTATTGATATGAGAGTCTTTGAAGGTAGGTTGCTACTTGTGACTTTAAATATGTTATACTAAATGAAACATACGTACCCGACGTTTCGAGTTGATTACACCGCTCGTGGTCAGTATAATGAGTGCAAATCGTGTGAGTTTAAAAAGTATGTTTAAATATGTTGTTAAATATGCGATTTCGGAATGAAGATACTCCGTAGCAGTAGGTAGAGGTAAAGTGAAACGTCATAGAGTATGCATTACTAACATTTGCGCCACCAGAGTAAGGCTCGATTGTTGGCATTAAGAGGAGGCGCATCCAAATTCAAAGACACTTTGTATGATACACAACACACTCCATACAGCATTACTCCATCCATAGTGTAATTCACCATATTATATAGACCATGTCGGAGGCCTTTAGGCGGTCTAATAACTCCGATATCAGGGTTGGCCACTAAAAAAAGTAAGTTGGAGTAGATTAGTGGCCAACCCTGGTGTTGGAGTTTTTAGACCACCTCAAGGCCTCCAACATGAACTGACGATTTAAACCACCGGGACCTACAATTTTACGTGCCCTCCGAAGCACGGTAGCGCTCAGATAGATATGCCACTATCGGCCACCCATCCAAGCAGGAGTCGAGCTGCACGTTGCTTAACAATCGCAATGAGCTAACAACGCTCAGTTAGACTACGCAGCGAGCACCACTAACCTACACGGTCTTTCTTTATTTACCTTAATTTTAAAATTAATCGTCTTAGTTTAATTATTGGAACGGATCTAAAATTGTTCTAATGTGCTGCGTTTATTCCAGTGGCAACGCTTATAACAACCCTACTAACACAATCCAGATGTGTCTTAATAGAAGGCAGTCTCCCGGACCCACAAATATTATCACATATTTTAGACTATATGAGGCCGTACTTAAGGTCACTAGCGGTCGAACATCGCAACACTAGACGAAATACGAACAACATCTTCAGTATCATCGAGAGTAGAGTTATGAAGCTAAAACCGTTACTACAAGACAACGAAGTTACTCCGACACGGAAAGAAATGAAAGGCGATACGACTATTATAGAGTATACGCCACCCAAAATAAGAGCCAATAAAGAAAACGATAAAAATGACAAGCACCAAGAAGCGCTAGAGAAAATCAAATCGGTACTTAAAAAGGAAGCCATAGCAAAGAAGACATCGGATAAAATTACGAGAACTATAGACAAAATGATCGATGCGGTGAAGGCGAGCAAGTGTTACGAGCCAGGCGATGACGCGCAGATAACGTTCAGGAATTCCGCGGGAAACGACAGCGCGGCGGAACTCATGCGAAACATAACACTGAACCAATGGAACGAATTGAAAAGTATATATGAAGGAGCCTTCCAAAACATGACCATGAAACTAAGCAATCACACGACGCAGACGTTTCTAGACTTCCACAATTTCTTCAGCAAACTAGTCAACGACACTTTGGAGGAAAACAAGAAGTATAAAATCAGCTGTCGCCTCGTCGACCTTGACGAACACAAATTTAGAGCGGTAAGACGAAAAATTAAATGCGAATTTTTTAAACTTTGCTCCCAAGAACTAGGGGAGTTCTTCAAAGATTTCTACACCACTCTCAACGACACGAGCGTATCTGTCTGTAAAAACTACGCAGCAATGTACGTTAGAGATGTCAATTTAATGAACAAGAAGGATAAAGACCATGTGCTCCAAACCATGGACAGTTTAGCGGCAACAATAGAAAAGAAAGTAGATAAAATATTTGTTAAGCAACTGAGCGAGTTCGTAGTCGACAAAGACAAACTAGAGTACAACAACATAAGGTTGATTAAGGATTTCATAAGAAATGTCATCAATAAAGTGTTGTCCAGAGCTGAAAACGAATTGGACGAGGAAATATCACAGCTCAGGATAACATTAAAACATGCAGTGGAAAAAGATATGAAAGCAAACTTAGACGTCGATTTGGGCAATCTAAAGCGAGATTACTTGCTGAAAATATGCCAAAGTTTCTCAACTTGTAATGGCAAAGACAACATAGGATCAAGGAGAAGTAATACAAACTCTGTTAAGCCAGTGCATCTTGAATTTGACGTATACATGGATGAGGAATTGAAGAAAACCATCAGTGCAGTTAACAAGTATTTCGTTAAGAGAGCTAGTGGGTACTTTGATAATTCAAATCTAAAGTACCTCGATGTCACTAGAACTGCTCGCACAGAAGCAATACCTACTCAAACCGACGATAACACTAAAACTACTGTGGCGAAAAGATTTATTTCTGTTCAAAATGTTCTCGAAAGTGACACAAGCTATTAAAATAAATGAAATACTTTTTCAATTATTATGATTTTAATGGTTTGTATTCGCAATAGTTACTTCAATATAATAATAAAATTGTGAGCAGTCTTTCACTTATGACAATACTTACTAATTATTTTATTAGACACAATATTGAATTGAATACGATTAATGATGCGTTATAATAAGTAATCTTAAGTTTTCTTATAAAATCGAATGCTTACTCGCTACTTAAATGAATTTACGAGCAATTAACTAATACATATCTCCACGTGACTGGGTCTTCAGATTTCATTAATAATTCTCACTTTTTTTCCTCTTCCCAAACAAAATACAATAAAACAATGTCCTTTAAACAAACAAACTTACACAACTAATACGAGTCTGTATATATAATTGGGAAGTGTTGCACCCTCCCACTCGACCAGGCGATGGTGAGACAGGCGCCCTCTGTGAAGTTCTGTTGGAACGCCATCGTGCACGGCACTTCCGTGTCGATGCCAGTGATGAAACAGCTGCAAGAGAAGACTGGTGATAAGGCAGCAGGTTTGTAGCAAAAATGTGTATGGAGCTGGCGTGGTTAGACAGAGTAAGCTATATAACTGTATGCTCAATCTATAATACAGTTGTAGTCAACAGCTGTAGGTTTGCAAACTACTTCAAGTTCAATTAAGTTAAAAAAATCAAACTACTTCAAGCTTACACATCCAATCCGCATCAAGCGAGAAACGAAAACAGTTTTAATTAAAATATTTTAGTGTGCACAATGCCTTATGTATTTGCAGGATGAAATTTATTAATTTTGAATTGAAACTACTTTTACGAAAGAGTAGTGTACGTTTCTTAAAATCTGATGTTTCGGCGCATTTACAGGCCTTCACAGGTGAGCACGATTCCTGTAATGGAGCCGAAACATCGATAAATGATATTTAACTTAAACAGTGTTTTAAAGTGTTCTGTCTGTTTCGCTCTTTGGCAAACAGCGTATGTCGGAAAGGGACAAACCATAACCATTTGATAAGTGCTGTTAATAAGCGTTTATGATTGAGGCCCTTCAGCTTTCAAATATTAGTAGTAGATTACCAAGGAGTGATATTGAGCTGCATCATCAGCTGCGTGGTGCAGAACACGGCTATGAGATGCGACTCCTCGAACAACAGCGCGAGATACCGGCCCGAGGGCTCCCAGTGCATCTCCAGTATCGGGCCGCCCACGATCTCTCCGCTGGGCAGCTCCACCCGACTCACGTCCAGGACGGGCAGGGCTTTACTGGTTTGAGATCCTGTGAGATCAGTTATGTAGGTACAGTGGTTGTGTAGGTAGATAGAAAATGACGTGCGATTATAGTGCTTGTGCTATAGAACAGTGGTAATGTGCTTGGTTGGGATTGGGAATTATGAAGAACTAGCCGCGCCACGCGGTATTACCCGCTTTGATTCGGTTCCCGTGGGAATTCCGGGATAAAATGTATCGCATGTGTTATTCTGATGTATAACCTATATTACTGTAAAGTTTCATCCAAATCCGTTCAGTAGTTTTTGCGTGAAAGAGCAACAAACATACATCAATCCTCACAAACTTTCGCATTTTTAATATTAAGTAGGATAGGATAGGATTACGTCAATTAATTGAGTGTAAATTTAATGGATAAATATAAATAAATAAATAAATAGTATGGCAGTTTACATTTTAGACAATAGTCAATTAGTTAAGTGACAATTTAATGGACTTATCTGAGTAGGTAGTTGGAATTTTAAACCCTAGGCCATTGAAGTATTATTATTTACTAGCAGCAGCCCGCGTTTATACCCGCGTTGTGCCCGTTCCCGTAGGAATTTCGGGATGAAAAATAGCCTATTACCTTCCTCGATAAGTGGACTATCCAACACTGAAGAATTTTTCAAATCGAACCAGCAGTTCTTGAGATTAGCGCGTGCAAACAAACTCTGCAGCTTTATAATATTAGTATAGATGATGAACCAATTTGATCAGTTGATTGCATTATTTCGACACAAGTATTCTTTGTGTTATCTTTTAATCGCAATAGTAGGAAGTAAGATTAAGTTGACTGTACTAACCACTCATAAGGCCGGTATTAGTGAGTGCGTACACCATGGGCTCCCCTTTGGCGGCGAACAGCAGCGCGTCCCCCGGGCCCCACGCCGCCGCCACCACGCGGTGACCGCGCGCGCACCACCGCTCCGGGCTCCAGCGGTTGGTCTCCCATATTCTACAAGTAATTTTTTTAAATATACTAATGTCTTATTGTAAGGTTTTAAGGCTGCTCAGGTCTTCATCCATTCATTTTGAGTAGGTTAGTGGCCAACCCTGGTGTCGGGAGTTTTTTTTTAGACCGCCTAAAGGCCTCCGACATGGTCTAACGATTGAAACAACCGGGACCGACTGCTTAACGTGCCCTCCTTGTCACCGTAGCGCTCAGATAGAAATGCCACTATCGGCCGCCCATCCAAGTAGGGGCTGAGCTGCATGTTGCTTAACTAAATTTAACTATCATTGCTTAGTCACACTAAACCACGAGCGCTACGCTACACGCTTGTCTTAAGCTGGCCTTACAGGACTTGGTATTTAGATTTTTGTGATTGTAAGTTTTACATACTATCACATCGGCAACATTTTACTAACTCTACAAAAAGCATATCTTGTTGAGATGTCACTAATCTCATTAATACACAATAAGTCTTAGAGTAACATATTGTGTAATGGTTAAATTACAAAACTATAGCAGTGTCAAAAATTTTAGTATTATTATTCAGTACTTTCATTGCCTGCCTATGCTGACCAGTTTAACATTAATACATACTTTAATTTACTTTACTTTCATTAGTATCAATTACATTGCCATTATACCTAAATATAATAGAAGATGTAGCGGCAAACACTTTGCTTGCATCGAAAGACCATCTAGCAAAGACTACTCCTCCACCAGCAACCCTCCTCAAGGGCACTGCAGTCTCCATTGACACATCCCAGACCAGCATGGAGGTGTCGGCTCCGCAACAACTGATGAGAAGGTCACCATTCGGAGACCAGCTCACATCGGTGACAGGGCTGTGACCGGAACTGAAAGAGTAAGACAAAGAATGGAGTATGTCACATTTTAGTTGCCTTTTTTGCATGGGATAAACATAGTATAGTAATCTACTTAACATTTACCAGAGGTAATTAAATATGTATAAATACAGTATGATTCTATTCTCTTTGACTTACCTCTTCAATACAACAGCATTACTCAAACTTGGCTTAGTGAACATTGAGTTAGGATCAATGGTCCACACAATAACACCTTGTTCACAGCCCACAGCCAGCTCGGAGGCGGAGTTAGGTCTCCAGCTCATCGACGACACATGCCGCTGAGCCTTACACTTCAGCGTCGACACAAAAGACACTTCAGAACAGTAAATACGAATGTTATCATCACATGTCGCTACTGCTATCTTAGTTGTGTGCGGATGCCACGCCAGACATTTAATAGGAGCACTACCCCACCCTCTGGTTCTAGAATAATTAGCCACAATCTTAGGTCCTATGTCCTTTAAATGTGGCTGTAAGAAATATCGGAATGCAGTGAATATGTTTGCGACTTTTAGAGCGTATGAGGCAGTTACGGCTAGTAAGTGGCTGTCTCTGTTTATTGAAGGGTCGGCGGCAACACTCAGAGCCTCCAAGAAACCCTGTTTGTACCACACACTGGTTATTTTCTTCAGCAAATTGTCCTCCACATCTATGTACATTGAAACATGATCGTCTGTCGTTCTGTGATGGTGAATGTCTCTCGTTACGTTTATCACAGGATGCTTTTTAGTCTGAAATGGTATTTTTCTCATTAGAAATTGTTAATTTTGAAATATACCCAAAAAATAAAAGATAACCTTACCGCATTAGTAAATGTCGCTATATTTCCGTATCTTATGTTAGCACAACAGTAAACTTCGTTCAGCTTACAGAAAGCTACTTCATCTGGGCTTGGGAGGTCGGGAAATCCGTGGAAAGCGGACATCTTTTACTACCTATTTTATAAAAATAATTATAACCGGCAAGTCCGGCAATAAATCTAAACAACGAACCAACGAACAAACAACCGACAAATTATTTATTATGACAGCTGATTTGACTGTCCGTTGGCTGACTTAACTGACAGTTGATGGATATTTCATATTTGACGTTTGAATTGGATCAATTAGAACTTACCACAGACTAAAAAGGTAATAAGCTAACCGAAGTTCTTAAGAAAAGGAATTGTGTTTTGTAACTTAGTTAGTTACAATAATATTTAACTGGCGTAATTTTTTCTCGCCAACATATCGTAAATTAAATTAAAAACTGTCGGCGTTTTGTAAGGAATGAATATTAACTTTCTTATTCTTTCTCATTTAAACTAAAAAATATAATTTTGTTGGGTAAGTACTTACTCGGATAATAAAACTAGGTAATGTATCTATGTGACTACCACCTTCCTTTGTAAGTTTTTGTTTTGGCTCTCATCTCACTACGGTAAATAATGTTCACGTCAGACATGTAATCTTGAACAATTTACTGCGGCCCGTGAAAAGATTTATGTAAAACTGTGATTCTAGAGGTGACAAGCGAGTAATTGATTTTCCATTCAAATTGGTTTTTTGTGGAAATAACTTCTTATAAACTGATAATTTATCAAAGTACCATTACCAGACCCACTGGCATGATATTAGAGAACAGAATGTGGTTTTTGTAGGTGACGGTACTCGCTATGTCCCCTTACTAGTAGCTCATAGCAAAAAAATAGAGCTATTTTGTTCTTATAATGTTGCCTTCCCACTGAGCGAAGCGGAACTCAACTAGCCAATTGATACCTAATTAACCTATAGCAAAGGCATTAGCATGGCTATTGTGTTCATCTCCGACACGGTGGAAACGCATGGAGTGCTGGGAAACACATTTCACCAATCACAACGCATTACAAGTGTCAAAATCTCTTGGCAAAGGTACTGACACACATGCTTTGTCTTAAGCATGCTCATAAGCAAGACCTGTTCACACGTGCTTAGCACGCGGAGGTGTCTGGAAGGGGTTCCACACGCGCCTCACTCCGCGTGCTCAAAAATCAAATGACTGTTGATTTTTGAGCATGCTCGGAATGAGCATGCTCATTAGTAGAAACATCCCGACACTACTAAAGGTACTGCCAGACGTGCTCATTACTAGCACATAAGCATGCTTTTATTGAGCAAGTGCTCATTAGTAGCACGTGTGTAATGTAATGAGCATGCTTATTTAGAGCATGCTCAAAAATCAAACAACGTTTGATTTTCGAGCATGCTACTGAGGCGCGGGTAGGGGGGGGCGTCATCCGAGCACGTCTGAACATGTTTTATGCAATTAATTGATGTAATTAATTAAAACAAGCATGCTTATTTCTGGCAAATGTGAACAGATTGCAGAGCATGCTAATTTTAAGCAAGCTTATTAGCATGCTTTTTTTGAGCACGTCTGTCAGTACCTTTATGCAATGTGGTCAATTGAGCACCGCTCCACTCCGCTTTTTGGAAACCATAGGTATAGTAGCCCGCGGAGTTGCGTCCTTTCTCTTAGAATAAACTTCTTTGCTTATTACATAATAGTTCTAAGGTGGAAAAGCGCGTTGATACGTAGGTTATGAGTTGCGCTTACTAGGCATTCCTCGTTTATGGGGGATAATAATTGCAAGTCACAATCACCAGCACGAAGGAGTTTCAGCGGGTTGCCCGGGCCTCTAGGCCAGGGAGAACATGCTGATTTCAGTGTAGCGTGCGTGCGTGAGGCCTCGGACATCTAAGGGTATCACAGACCTGTTATTGCTCATTCTCGAGGTAGGAACATCCTACTACCTAATCTAATTCGGTAGGTAAATAGCGCACCAACCCATCCATAATGTTTAATTCCATGAATAATGAAATATACCCCAAATTAATTCATTTTCCAACAGTCCGGCCCGACCGTTTCGGAATTTGTAATTTTATTCATGAGAGGCATTTCTTAATTAATTGATTTCTAATTGAAATAGCTGCGGCAAAACCCGACCCGGTGTTTACCCTGTTATGTTTATTGGATTATTACAATTAATTATGTTAACTTATGTATGACCTGTGCTTACTGTTGTAATTCAAAACATAGCTAAGTACGTACTAATTTAATAATTTAAGATTTAATTAATAAGTAAGCCGAAACGAGCGTACCTACTATGTCACGTGGTTACGAGCATAAGTCTCGAGCATAACTGTCGTGGTCGCGAGCATAACTCTTATGGTCACGAGCATAACTCTTATGGTCACGAGCATTGGTCAGAAGAGCTCCACACAGCTCCGCTCCGTTTCAATCGAAATTTGCCCTAACTCTCTCTCACTATCACTGCACTGTCGCTGTATTGGCCATCCTTAGAAGGTCTTAATAGCTCTTTAATGTAGGTACCGAACACACTAGCTCTACGTATCGCACCCTCAACCTTTCTATTGGTAATTTGCGAGTTAGACGTGTGAATTGGGCCGAGGGTCGTCCGACTACAATCATCAGGCAGTAACGAAAGATTTATGAGTCGGAAGAGGGTCCTTTTTCATTATCGGAAATCAATCAAACTTACTTTTCAAGTTCTAAAGACTTGTTTAATTACATTGTTGATTCATCATGGACTTTACGGTTTTTGGTAGCATTCTAAAAGATTAAAAGTCTAGGGCCTTTTTCATAAACGCGTGGTATTAACAGCATTTTAACAGCAAATGGTGTGTCCTTTTCTGATATACGATATTTTATGAAGAGCAAAAGAGACAAACCACTTTATTAAGAAATAGTTTATGATAAGGCGGTATGTTTTGTACCTATAGATAATGTGGTAGAAACTTAGTAAGGTTAGGTTAGGTAATGGGGGAAAATAACTTTTTGTTCGAAATTACCATCGGAGCCGAACCAAAGCTAGTAAAACTTACTGAATATACCTAAGTATTTAAGTACTTACCAGCGTACTTCCTAGGTACCTCTTTACCTAGGAATAGTACTTATAAGTTCTAGATTTTAGTCTAGACTTAATGAACTAAATGAACAATAGACTTTCAGTTTGCCTGGCTGTAAATAATATTTCATATTTATTTATTATGAAGCTTATGAGCAGAATTAGCAAGAGTTAAAATGGCGACCCTACATTTAACTGATTTCAAAAAAGAGGTTGTGTATTTTTTTGGAAAATAATTATATCTCATTGTTCTAAGTAGTTAAGTTAGAGTAGGTTAGTGGTCAACCCTGATGTCGGAGTTTTTAGACCGCGTAAAGGCCTTCGAGATGGACTTACGATTGCAGCAACCGGGATCGACAATTAAAATCTTGTGGGGGTAAAACTTGGGTTGCATATTAAAAGATTATTAAAAGAGTAAATTGGAAACAAATCCAGTCATAGACAAAGATTATCTTCGCAGAGTTTTAATTAAAATCTTCAACTGTTATTACCTACATTGTGAACTCGGATCGAATCGTGCAATTTTCATACAAAATACATACAAACTTCATACATTGATCGTCTTATTGTATTATGTTGTGGTCCGTCCTATGGATTGTGTTCGTTGCGGATTTCTCCGGAGTTTTCAGTGTAAGTACAGTTAAAGTATGAGATACTCATAAGAGTGATTCTCAAGTCAGAGTTTTCCAATTTGAAAGTAAAAATTAACAAATATACAGCCCGGGCAAATTCACACACCACAAATATATATACTCGTACACCCGGAAATATGCACACACGGTTAATTAGACCCAAAGTAAGCTCTAAGCTTGTATTATGGAATCCAACTCACAGATACTACTCCATATATATACTCAAATACACAGACGTCGTCGCCAACAAGTCTAACAAATAAGAGTTATATGCTTGCACAATTTTTTGACTCGAACCCTCATCCTCCGACGCAGTAAGGCCTCTCACATGCCACTGTGCCAACGGGCTTGTCGACAACAGAGTAGGAAAATGTTGAAAATATACATTAACGTACCAATCCTTCTTTCAGGACCAAAAAAGTCACCCATACAGCCACCATTATAGAAAAACAAATAACCTAGTCATCTACTTCTTCCGTCGGAAATGGAACGCCAAAACCCACACCGAGATAGGCCCCGGCGCCATCAAGATGGAGATCCGAGATATACCAACAGATCAGCTCGAGAAGGACCTCCAGAAACTGATCAGGCTGAAGAAAAGAGAAGATGGGAAGAACTTAAAACAAGATCTGAATCCTGACAAAAATAAGTACAAAGATTAGTGTTAGTTATTCTCAGACTGGGTTGTTTTAAACCTATCGTAACATACGTCCGTTAAAGTTCACGATTTGTTACACTGTCAAATGTCTGTTAAATACAAACCGTTGTTTCATAACTTAAGTGACAGTCTGTTAAAGTTGTTCGGGGGGCCAGGAGAAAGCCCTGATTTTTAATTTTCTTACGTCTTTTGAGACTGAAAATTGGTGTTAACGGTTACTGGTGATGTTAACGTTTAGTTGATGTCCTCTCGCTCTGTGTAACTCTCTTTTAAAAATACTTTTCCCAAGACTTTTATTTCTAATACTCCTCACTGTATCTCTCCTGATTTCTTCAGTGAGAGAGGCCTTTGCCCAGCAGTGGGACATTACGGGCTAGAACTTACTTACTTTTTTATTTAGTTAAGAAAATTAACTGGGCATTAAGAAATATTTTAATGAAAACCTCATTTCAGCTTCTTCTCAAAGAAGTACCGTAACTGTAAAGATTAAATTAAAAATGTTTTTTAAAAGAAGTTAAGTGAAAATTGCTGCAGTAAACTTTACACCTGGTAATTACATAACTCCGGAGATACACCGAGTATTAGGGTGACCATCGAGTCGGTGTTATGTGGGGTTTTGGTGTTTCTCTTTTTCATTTATTTATTCTGAAAAGAACAGGCTACCTACAATTAAGAATCGATCTATATAATAGTTATGTTTCTTTTGTTTGTTAAGTTAGTAGCTCATTTCAATAGTTAAGTATAATTAAAGAGACAAAAATATCCACTCGATAGTGTCAGTGATTTTTTTTCACGGCGTCATTAATAAAAAAATCTATTCAAATTGACCGCATACGAGTAATTTTAAAGATTTCCCAATAATTTTGATAATTAAAACGTAAATTGCCACCAAAATACATCTCTTCCGGGTAATAACATCAAGGCAATAAACATTCATCTTTATCAAGATGATATACACGTAGTTCAGTGGGTCCCTTAACGAGGACTCATGAAAACTTGCTTAATTATAATTTATAATACGGTTAATTAATCCATCCATATTAATATTATAACCGCGGATATAAGTTTGTTTGTTTCGTTATTTTGATAGAATGGTAGAATATACTATGACGTAATACGATTTTTGGTAGATCCTGTTATCTCTTAATCAATAAATCTAAACATAATAAAGTTTTTATCCATTTAAGGTTACACTAGAAGTAAATAACCGCATTATGGACTCAATAGGTCCAAAAAAGTCTAAGATCTTAAAAAATATGCCGCAATTTTCAAACTCAAAAACATCCCAAATTTTAAAAATCATGGTCACCCTACACTTTCAGGTGTCTGAAACAAACCATCGCCGACATTAACGTGATTAACAGACAGCTTACAGACCTTTAGGGACTCCTGCTGATTATTTGTATTACGCGAGCTTTGAGCTTAGAGCTTCTGTGGTTACTTGTTAGTGGTTGATATAGCGGTATTAAAGAGAGATGAGTTTCAATGTGGAATTAAATAAAGAACTAGATGAGTTAGTTTAAATGTTCTTCTTCTTCTTCATCGAGTGAATGGTCAAACTAACCAATCCTGGTGTGGTGTCAGAGTTATTGAGCCGCCAAAGGCCTCTGACATGGCTCAACTAACGACTACTATCCGAAGAAAGTAACCGGGACCGACGGCTTAACGTGCCGTCCGAAGCACGGAATCATCTTACTTTTCGAGCAATCAGGTGATTCAGCATGCAATGCCCTAACCAAACTGAGAAAAGTCTCACAAAGAGATTTTTGTGAGATACCCCCACCGGGAATCGAACCCGGAACCTCCGGGTCGTGAGCCGGGCGCACAAACCACAAGACCACGGAGGCTGTTGAAATGTGTTGAAGTTTAAATGTGTAAAGTCAAGAATCACCAAACTCTGGTATCATAGGAGGTTACACTATCTTGTTTTTGTTGTTAGTTTTACTAAAGCTGAAAGGCCTTATTTATAAACCCTTATTAACAGTCCTTTAGTTATCAAATGGTTTGTCCCTTTCCGACATACGCTATTTGTCAAAGAGCAAAAAAGACAAAACACTTTTAAACGTTTTTGAATAAGGCGGGAAGAGTTTTTGTCTCGATTTTGAATGCGCTATCTCTGTATCTACAAAACCTAATAAAATACTTACTGCAGAACTCAGAGATGTCCATTATTAATTGTTCGACGTAATTTTTCACACAAAAACACAACCTCCGTGGTCTTGTGGTTAGAGCGCCCGGGTCACGACCCGGAGGTTCCGGGTTCGATTCCCGGTGGGGATATCTCACAAAAATCTCTTTGTGAGACTTTCCTCAGTTTGGTTAGGGCATTGCAGGCTAAATCACCTGATTGCTCGAAAAGTAAGATGATTCCGTGCTTCGGAGGGCACGTTAAGCCGTCGGTCCCGGTTACTTTCTACGGATAGTAGTCGTCACTTGAGCCATGTCAGAGGCCTTTGGCGGCTCAATAACTCTGACACCAGGATTGGTCAGGTGGGCCAACCACTCGATGAAGAAGAAGACACATTAAATAATCAATATCTCGACTTAGGAAGCATATGACGTGTCTGAGTACGGGCGTAACTAATGTGTATGTATATCATAGCCACATTCAGGATCATGAGGTTATTAATCTAATTTCTATCCCCAATGTTCTTAGAGTGGATAATAATAACTAAGTTAAATTATGAACCTACGCATTATTACATTATACCTATCTAGGTAGCTATGTAGCTCTCGATCATTTTAAACCTATCATCCCACACAGAGTTAAGGCGTCACCGCATTGTATAAAGCAGCTGTGATGTACTTAATGGCGCGTAAACACTATTGCGAAATGATACGATAACTATGAATTTTATTCGATTTTTAAATATGAAGTTCGTTCAGTGCATGAAAAAAAAGCTAAAGAAGTATCAGTAAGTGCTTCGCTCTTCCGTGGTTTATTGATATGAAGAAGAATGGAGCGGTTAGTATGGACATTGCTTCGCGTGATCCAAACGACGCGTGGTATGGGCGCGACACAAACTTAGAGCCCAACAAGTGTATATGAGCTTATGTTAAATGATCTGCGTATGTTCTGTATGTTCTGTTCTGGCATGTGTATGTGTGACCTGTTACTGGACATCCAAGTTAAATCCTTCTGGCCTGAAAGCTGACAAGTGGAATTGGTCTGTAAGATACTTTTTATATAAGTATGTGACTTTTATCATGGATCGCAGATCACGGAGTGTACGATCCAAAATGGAACCGATTAAGATAGAGCGTGTGGATCACAGATCTAACGATTCAAAATGGATCCGACTCATAATTAATCTGATCCATAAATGATCCAATCCAAAATGGATCGTCTGGTATGAATCATACATCGAAACTAGGTCTTTAGTTCTAGACCCTAATATACTGATATTATTAATAACTTGTATCTTCACTTAAGAGCAAAGACCTCTATATCGCAACGAGGCTATCAGTACTATGGAGGCGGTCTAATGACTTGTTAAATAGTTGAAGTAATTTAGAGTAAGTAAGTACTTAAGATAAACAATAAACACATTAGATTTATTGGTAAGAAGTTTTCTTACAACGTAGACTTACAAAGATGAGGAATGAGACTTTTTTTACGGAAAACAGAAAATTACAGGTAAATAAAATAGGTAGAAATGAGCTCTTAAGAGACATGAAATCTTGAGATGAAATGATCGCTTTTCTGTCTTTACAAGTTAGATTCCTGTTAAACATTCATTAACCAGTTCCAGTTAAAGTTTAAGCAGTTAAAGTAAATACTACAGTAAATACTAGCAGCACCCCACGGTTTTACCCGCGTTGTGCCCGTTCCCGTGGGAAAAATCGTAATTTTTTATAATACACATAAACCTTCCCCTTGAATCACTATCTATTTAACAAAACCGCGTCAAAATCCGTTGCGTAGTTTTAAAGATCTAAGCCTACATATGGACAAACAGCGGAAAGCAATTTGTTTTATTGTACTACTAGCAGCGCCCCGCGGTTTTACCCGCGTTGTGCCCGTTCCCGTGGGAATTTCGGGAATTTTTTTACATAATAACCTTCCTCTCGAATCACTCTACCTATTACAAAAAACCGCATCAAAATCCGTTGCGTAATTTTAAAGATTTAAGCATACAGACAAACAGACACGAAACAGAGACGACTTTATTTTATACTATGTAGTGATGTAGTGATGATACACTCATAAACACCTTCTGTACCATGCTACGTCTGTATACACATGTACTGTATATTGTATATAATGTACTTGCAATGAACCATGTTACTTGCTTCATTTTGACATCACAAACAGACTTCAATTTTATTTCTCAGTTTATTTATACTGTTGATATAGTTCGACCGTAAAAACAACCCACGCAGAGGCACAGACGTAGCAAACCATTCAGTCTCTACGAAGACATTTTGATCAACTGTCTTAGTTCTTTTTTCTTCCACCACGGCTTTAATTCCGTACAAACAATAACAATTACAAATAAAAATACAAGTTTATACCACATTCTCTCTTTAGAATAATTTTTAACATCTGTTTACCACCAGTGCGGGTGATAGTTCTATTTATTTCGTATACTAAACGGTGCAGTATAAAACCGATTCCCGGGCGTTTGTTCCGCTAGTTCATACCCGTTCGTTTCTAAATTAAGATCGTTTGACTCTGGCCTCGCACGATGCGCGCACGCAGACTTACCGACAACACAATATTAACTAAACGTAGTACATATTATATTTTTCCGATTTCGATTTTTCCGCCCGTCACTTAAATAAGACGAACAACGACTGTGCTTCAAAAAAAGGAGTATGGTAAGTATTTTTTTCTAATTTTAAAAATAGAACTTTATACATTTGACGTTTAGTCTATGATCTAGTTACGTAGGACTAATTGGCTATGTTATTTTTTCAGTATTTGCATTGAAATTAAAGTGAATTTCTGGATATTTTTGAATGAAATAGAAGATACAAGATGAAGTTCACAATTGACGTTTTGGGGATATTCCTCAAAGTCGTCGTTAGGGTAAGTTTTTCCGAAGCATATCATATTTCATTGTGAAAAATTTGAACCATTTTCATTTACCTTAATTTTCATTTGCGATTTTAACGCCACCTATATCTAATTTCTCTTGAGACTGAATTATAAATGACTCAGATTTTTTTTAAATTAACGCCAAGCGCGATCTAAACACGTCAAGGCGAATATCGCCTGCCAATTCGAATAACAACAGGAGTTGATTTAGTATTTTGAACCTTATTTCTTTTGAGAAGAGTCAGTAAATGATTTGCAGGCGTGGTGATTTGAATTTACATTGTAGCTACACGTTCTGAATTTCAAATTCAGAATTGTTTATGGTGTAAATAAATTTAAAACAATATTGACTAGCTTCCTGGAAAATTTTATTCGAATTATAGACTACTAGCACGGCCCCGCGGTGTTACCCGCGTTGTATCCGTTCCCGTGGGAATTTCGGGATAAAATGTATCCCATGTGTTATTCTGGTGTATAACCTATGTTACTGTAAAGGGTCATCCAAATCCGTCCAGTAGTTTTTATGTGAAAGAGCAACAAACATATATATCCATACATAAATCCATCCTCACAAACTTTCGCATTTATAATACTAGTAGGATAGTTATAGACTATAGTTTAATATCGTTTTAATATTTTATCACTCTATCATTACTTTATTCAATAACTAGCAGTGCCCCGCGATTTTACCCGCGTTGAACTCATTCCCGAAGTAATTTCGGGAATTTTTATACATATTTACCTTCCTCTTGAATCACTCTAACTATTTAAAAAAACGCATCAAAATCCATTGCCCAGTTTTAAAGATCTAAGCATGCATAGGGACAGACAGACAGCGGAAAGCGACTTTGTTTTATATAGTGATGTAATTATGTTTATTAGCTGGTAGGATTTAACTGGTAGGTAGCAATAAACGTAAATACTGCATTTCAACTATTATTGTATGAAATACAAAATTACTATATTCCACATTCTTTGCGGTACCAAAAATAATTACATACTTAAATGAAGCAGGTAATTAGTAAATCGATCTGTAATTTGCAGCTGAAACCACACCAATTAAGCAATTGTATTAATATACAATATTTTTAATAACGTTGATAACGAATGAACGTTAATAACGTTAACCGGTCGATCAAGAGTAGCACATCGAGTGTCGACTTTTTCTGTATTTCCATTCTTTTCCAAATTTCCTGAAATCCTAACAACACAAATTCCTGTGTAACGTTTTTATCCGGACTAGCAGTTTCAAGTATATCTATTAGTTAGTACTTATATATGGTTACTACTTTCAAACATGGCTTGAGTTTGAAATCACCATCCCGCATTAGGCAAGTGACTGATTGATACCTTCGGTGAGATGAGAGGCCTTTGCCCAGCAGTGGAACATTACAGGCTAATATTTTCTTACTTTTTACTAGTGGTTAAGTACCTAAGATAAGTGGTCGATAGTGGTATTTCTATTTGAGCGCTACCGTGCGTCGGAGGGCACGTAAAACTGTCGGGCCGTTAATTTCAATTGGACCATGCTGGAGGCCTTAGGGAGGCATAAAAACTCCGACACCAGGGTTGGCCAGTAACCTACTCAAGCAAACTTACTTTTTCAGTTCTAGTACAGTAACCCATTTACGGATACACTTTTTAGTTCAGAGTTCCCCATTCACTAATGCGCCGCTTGGAAGAACAAACCTAATGTCACCGACACTTTGCTAAAGTATATATACTATCATCATAAAGGATAGTTGTACAACAGAGAACACGAAACTAGTTCCAGTCAAACTGTAACACCATACAATACAAGTTGAAACGCGACCCGTCTGAAAACACATTAAAATCGCTTCAACTTACTCCGTTTTAACGCTTAGTTAAGGGGCAACGTTCTTGAACAGCAAAGTTAATTTAAAAGGAATGAATGGTTGTATAGTGTATACCTTGCTTTAAACATGATATGTAGTAAATTGGAAATATTTTCTCGTTTAAGTGGAGCAGTTTTTAATCTAAAATCCTGTCGTCATATGAAATTAGCTTTAGCGGGTTAACCATTCTTTTGGCAACCATCGTATCATTCATTCACTGTAAACTAATCATGGCACAGTGGGATAGTATTTTAATCTGTAATCCTGTAGTATGAAATTAGCTTTAGCGCGTACGTAACCATTCTTTGGCAACTATCGTATCATTCATTCACAGTAATCATGGCACGACCTTGGTGTTCTTTTATCATATGGATTCATTCTACAATCTAAACACTACCGGAAAAAAGTAACTATACAAGTATGAGTCTATGATGTCCCATTGGGACAAAGGCCTCTCATCTCATTGAAGAAATCAGTATAGTGAGAAGGATTCATCATCATCATCATGTCAGCCGTAGGACGTCCACTGCTGGACATAGGCCTCATTGATCTCCAAGTAATTCGGTTGGAAGTGACCTGCATCGACCGAGATCCTGCAGCCTTCACCAGATCATCAGACCACCTTGTTGGACGTCCTACGCTGCGCCGCACGGTCCGCGGTCACCACTCGACAACTTTTCGGCCCCAACGGTCTGTTCTGCGAGCCATATGGCCTGCCCAAGGATTAGTTACATATAATCACCACGCTTGCCTAGAGTGGGTTGGAGATTTCAAATCTAAGTTATATTCGAAAATCTATACTATATTATAAAGTTGCAGAGTTTGTTTGTTTGTTTGAATGCGTTAATCTTAGAAACTACCAATCTGATTCGAATAATTCTTTTTGTAATACATAGCCTCGTTCAATGGGAAGGTTATAGGCTATTTTCATCCCGAATTTTTTACGGGAACGGGCACAACGTGGGTAAAACCGCGGGCGGGAAAAATATCAACTTCGTTTGTTCCTTAACGTTTCGCGTTAAATTCAAATGAATAGTTGCACCGAGTTCCGCTAATGAATGCTGAAACTTGTTTTGCGTTATTTCGAGCAGTATGTAAATGTTCGCTTTGACAGACAGACTACAAAGGAGTTTGAAAATGTATAGTTGAATGTAATGTGAGTCGGCCTCATTGAGTTATAACACCGTAATGTAATCTATAACATTACTGTAGTTGTTATGTGTATGACATACAGTATCCCAATGTTTGGCATACTTAAAACCTTTTCACAGTTAATTTATATAATGCCTACTACTAGAAGTCAATGAGAATTTTCAAATTTTGTAATGTGACGAAGTACTGAAGACTTTAACATTTTCACGGAATGGTAGTCAAATACTTCCTTAGTAGAGATTTAATGAGTGATTTTGACATGTAATGTATGAAAATTACAGCAAATTAGTTAAGTATCCATTTAATGGACGTCTCTTAACGCGGCAGTTAGTAAACAAGTGTCTATTTTGTTAGTTACCTAGGTACTTTAGTGAGTGACTGAGAGGTAACGCCACTTCTTGTGTCTTGTAGGACAAAGAATAGAACAGCTGTTTTAAAGAGCCAAAATGGCGACACTGGCCTTTAGAGAAAACCCGTCTCACAAGTACCTAATTACCTACTATTCAATTACTCTATTTCATGGTACATCATAACTCAATAGTAAGCCTTGGGATGTTAGTTTTGTTGGTTATAAGAAAATTATCATGAAAATCAGTTCACTCGTCAAAGCCTACGTCAATGATTTTAAACCAATAGCGAAGCAACGTACCATAGATCTGCTAACCATAAATATGTCAGTTGATAACAGAAAAATACATTCTAAGTTCTCCAGCAATAACAATAACATCTTGTATAAAACTACACCTCTCTTTATCACCATCGGTTAACGTCCATGTACCCACAGCAGATTTAACAGTTACTATTGACATGTGACAAGGATTTTCCATCGCGATGGTTCAGTTTGTATCTACGTGCGCGCGTGACTACGGCTCGGAAAATGTAAGGGTTTCAGTAAACAAAATGTTGCTATGGACGAATTTAAACATGACATGACTGACACCATAAAATGCACCATGCTTTTCTCTTTTTGGCGATATGTACAGTCGGCAAATCAATATCTTACATCTAGTGTACTAAACAAGTTGGTTAACAATCGCAATGAACTGACATTGCTTGGTCGCCACGAGAGCTACACCAATAGCCCCGTACCCACCTAGTGCACAGGCTCGCGCGGCAGCCTCGCGAGCCAAATGCTCGGCTGGTGTGGACGTGCCTCGGGCTGCCTCGGGCGCGCGTTTGCTCGGCTGAGCACGGCTCGGCCCCGATCCATCCGTTGTCGGTAAACTTGACGCGCTCAAAGGTGCCTCGGCGAGCGCCGTGCGCTAGGTGGGTACGGTTATGTTTTGGCTCGCGCGCGAAGCTAGGAAAATAGCTGCAGCTGAATATACACGACTTATGATGGCTCAGCCTGCCTCGCGAGGCGGCCTCGTGTAAATTGAACATAACTACTGAGGCTGGCTCGCGAGCCTGTGCGCTAGGTGGGTACGCGGCTATTAACACATGTATACGCCTCTTCCAGATCAACAAATCGACCTTCGCCCCGCTCGTGGTGTCCACCCTCTTCATCCTCCTCACCTCGTTGCTGGCTCACTGCGCGCGGCGCTTTGTGCAGAAGGTGGTGAAGGAACCCTTCATCAGACTCCTGCTAGAAGAGGCTATAGCTGCTGCAGAGCTGTGCGGATGCTGCTTCGAACTTATTATAGGTAAAGGAATGATACACAATCGTTGTTAGGTGAATCGGTACGTTTGGATTAACCCCTCCTATGCCGGAACGCGGATCCAAGCCAGACACAATTGATTTTCTATTGTGTTTCTAATCCCGGCAAACAAAAGGTTAAGTGAGTTTACACGTAACTCGATGGATTTTAAGTGCATCACAGTACTGGTTTCTTAAGTTTAAGCGAACACGACTAATTTTGAATTGATACTACGTTTACGGTCTACGTTATCAGTCTTCTGTGACCACGGTTCCTGTAAAGCCGAAACGTCAGATAAAAATCTATATCTATACTAATACTAGCAGCGCCCCGCGGTTTTACCCGCGTTGTGCCCGTTTCCGTGGGAATTTCGGGAATTTTTTTACATAAAAACCTTCCTCTTGAATCACTCTACCTATTACAAAAAACCGCATCAAAATCCGTTGCGTAATTTTAAAGATTTAAGCATACAGACAAACAGACGCGACTTTGTTTTATATTAAGTAGTGATAGTGATAATAAAGCTGAAAATTATGTTTGAACGCGCTAATCTCAAAAACTGCCAATTCGATTCGTATAATTATTTTTGTATTAGATAGCCACTTTCTACAGCAAGGTTATAGGCTATTTCTCATCCCGAATTTCCTACGAGAACAGGTACAACGCGGGTAAAACCGCGGGGCACTGCTAGTGTAAAATAAAAGGGAAGTGTATACACGTAAAACGCATTCTCAATTCAAAATGAGCATCACACTTTTGAAATACTTACTTAATGCTCACGTTCTATTGAAATAGAAGAAGTGATAAAAAGTTTGAGAAATAAAACAGATTAATTTTAGTTCTATTCAAAATTGTACTTAAATATGACATACATACTTCTGATGATTTTGCTGTATGGATTTTCAAAGGTTTGTATTTATTAAATACTGTGTTCTTTTATTTCCAGTTGCTGATAACTTCGGCGTGGCGACGTATGCGATATTCCTGTTTGCACTAACCATCTGGTGGTCTCTCAACTGGGGAGAAGCCACGGCCTGCCCCTACACGCACATCGAGGATATCATCGAAGGTAATTTAAGCATGGAAAATCTTCAATAGTAACAAAGTTCGTGTAGGTTAGTAGCCAACCCTGTTGTAGAAGTATTTGTACCGCCTAAAGGCTTCCAACATGGTATATCGATTGAATCAACCGGGACCGACAATTTGAAGTCCGAGATTAGACGAAAGTTTCCAGAAAATATATCAACATAACTTAAAAATGTTATCAATAATTCCAACAAAATAATTATTTATTTGAACTAAATTTAAATTGAACACTACCAGATATAACCACAAACAATTACTCACCGATACCATATAATAATAAAAAAATTACTAGCCTGCAATGCCCACTGCTGGGCAAAGGCCTCTCATATCTGAAGATTTTAGTACAGTGAGGAGGATTAGGCATAATCACCACGCTTGGAAAATGCGGGTTGGTGATCTCAAACCCGAGCCATGTTTGAAAAGTGGGAAGCATGTCTTTCGCTCGACCCGGTAATTGAACCCGTGATCTCAATCTTGGCAGGCGAGTGGACATACCACTAGACCACCGAGGGATTATTAATAAACACAGGTTGAATGAACTCCTTCATTTTTTCAGGTAAGGGCGACATCCGCAAAGCGTTGCTGAAGACATGGGCAGAGCTGGCCGGAGGTATCCTGGTGTTCAAGTACGTCCAGATGTACTGGGCTCTGGAGATCTCCGACACACATAAGGACAAGGCTTTCGAGGACTGCAAGGCGGATTTACAGGTTCGTAAGAAAATGCTGAGGCTTACTGACAATTTAGGCTTATTTCAGTTAAAACTTAATAAACACTCGTACTCAGAGACGTGCTTCTTTAGTAGAGATTTAATGAGTGATTTTGATATGTAATGTATGAAAAAATACGTCAATTAGTTAAGTGCTGATTTAATGGACGACTCTGAGACACTCTGAGTGCGGCTATAACCTTTGTTTTTGGGTGTTGCTTATAACAATATGCATGCAAAAGTGGTATAATCTAGATGAGAAAATAAAGCAATATGTACGTTAACTAAAGTGTGATATCTATCTATATAAATAAAAATGAATTGCTGTTCGTTAGTCTGCTTAAAACTCGAGAACGGCTGAACCGATTTGGCTAATATTGGTCTTGAAATGTTTGTCGTAATCCAGGAAAGGTTTAAACGGTAAGCAGTGAGGCAAAAATGCGTGTGAAACCGCAGGGCACAGCTAGTTTTAAATATAACTGCGCCTTATAATAAAAATCGAGCATATGGGACTGAACAAAATAAGAAGAATTTTAGTAGTGAAATATTGTTCCGTCGATGCGGCGGCGGAAACGCCTGGATATCCTTACCTTGCTTTAATAGTCTCATCTAGATTAGAAGACTAATAATAATTAAAACTTCGCAAATAAAAGTGGCATAAACGATGGACAATAAACAATTATAAGCCAGTAAAGTAGTACTGGTAGGCAACGGCCTCTCATATCACTGAAAATATCAGTACAATGAGGAGGCTTAAGCATAACTACGCTTGCCTACTGCAGGTTCGTGTTCTCAAGCCTGAGCCATGATGGAAAAGTAAACTGGAAAGATGGCTTTTTGGCAAAACCATAGTAAAAAGATTGCCATATAGAAATAATGTGTTTTCCACACTTCCATCAAAAATCGTTGGGCAAAGTTTTCAAAAAACAATTCTTTGTACCACTTTTATTTGAAAATCTCCTCTAGTATCAATAGTCCGGAACGAAACAAAACAACCGAACTAGTGAGACTGGCCGGAATAACTTTAATTATTAGGTTTGTTTTAACACAGCACCCACGAACAAAGCAGGTTATTCATTGTCCTGTTTTGAATAGAGGTGCTAGAGTAACTCCCTTCCCAGACAAGGCTACTTCGTACAAGACGTAGCACTAGAGTCCGTTAGGGCACAATTATTAACGGGAATGTAATGAATCCAAAATAAGGACTAATACCACTTATTGTTTTGTAAAAGTGAGTAATTATTCTAACCCAACGCGGTGTATGTAACTCAAACACTGTCTCTGTTGCTCTTCGGAAAATTGCGTATGTCAGAAAGTGACGAACCATTTGATAGTTCTTATTGGTACGCGTTTATAACTGATACTAGCAGCGCCCCGCGGTTTTACCCGCGTTGTGCCCGTTCCCGTAGGAAATCCGGGATAAAATGTAGCCTATAGCCTTCCTCGATAAATAGACTATCTAACAGTGAAAGAATTATTCAAATCGGTTCAGTAGTTTCTGAGATTAGCGCGTTTAAACAAACAAACAAACAAACAAACAAACAAACAAACAAACAAACAAACAAACAAAACAAACTCTTCAGCTTTATAATATTAGTATAGATTTAATTATGTGTGAACGGTGAATGGAATGGAACGGAAGAGTGAATGACATAACCCTATTTCATTCGCACCCGTAAATGGGTGGGAGAAGGACGTAAGAGAGACAAAAAGGCGATTTTACGACGAAGATGTACGGTGTGTTAAGAAAGAGTGGACTTCTTCTTCTTCTTCTTAATAAATAGTTTTTCAAATACGGCCTTTTTATTTTGCCACAAGATATATGATGACAAATGGTTTATTTATTCTAAGTATAGGCACAGAATAATAACTAGTACTACGTAATAGGGTTAAATTTAAACTGATATGACCAATTTGTCAACCATAGATAATCTCTACAGTAGAGAAAGGTTTAATAATAGAGTAAAGATAGAACAATATTATATTTCTAGTCATTATCATATTTTTTGTCTACTTTCATACCAGGGCCCTACCATTTGTTTCTTCCAAATTCCTATAGTGATAGTAAAGTAAGAACGTAACGCTCACGTTATCATTATAGTTCCTTTTACGTCCGTTCTTTTCGTTCACGGTCGCACCACTTATCTCGAGAATGGAAGGTGGTACTAATTTACCACCTGGACAACTGTTTTATTCGTTATAAGTGTTAATTTTATGCATCTTCTGCCTGAGAGCTACCGTACGTCGGCGGGTACGTTAAACTGTCGGTACCGGTTGTCACCAACCTAGTTATACCATGTAGTAGTCAAAAACTATGCCACCAGCGAGAGTAAGATAAATCTCAAAACAAAGGTATTGTCTTCGTTCTCCTCCCTAAAAGAATCTCTTTCTCTCTCTCACACACACTCTCTCTCTCTCTCTCTCTCCCTCTCTCTCCCTATCTCTACAGGTTGATAAGTGATAATTTTGTCTATGACATGCATCTTAGTGTTGGCCACTAATCTAAATACTCGTACTTACTTCACTTTTACTATCACGTAACGAACTCGTGCCAAAAGTCCAGATAACCATCCCTTGTGAAAATAACGAAACGGTTTAATATTACAACGGATTATCATATAATTAGATAACAGAGAATATGATTTATAGTCGTTCTATTTTATGAGGCAATAAATTTGATTATAATCTTCGTTTGGTGCTGGCAAAAATTTAGACCGTGTGTTTATATTTGTTATTTACGTATTCTAGTATTTTGTATTGTGTCAGAAATTTTCGAGATAGATATTTTATTTCAATGAGGTTAGTTTTACTACATTTTGTTAATTGGATCTGTTAGTAGCATTTATATACTTACCACTCTTATTTAACACAAATGCATGTGTACCTCTACCAAGCATGAGCAACATGAGTCATGAGAGAGAGAGAGAGAGAGTTAAGTTTCAATTTTTTACTTGAAAAGCAAAACATGACAATATCTAACGTCGAACATATTTTTCATCTCTATTAATGAGGGTTTTCATAAAATTGACACTTTTGACAGATTTTTTGATCTCACGTCTCAGTGCTGCCGCCTAGTGGGTGTCATTACAGAAAACCCTCATTGCACCGTACAGTAAAGTAGTACATATCAGGAAAGGCATTATGATTTCAGGATATTAAACCCAAGTAACCATAGTAAGTAGTTACTACCTATAACATATTGATGTTAATTCCAGGTGCCAGTAATATACGGAGCTGTCGTGGAGGGTGTAGCGACCTGCATGTGCAGACTGGCCTCCAAGTCGCTGGGTGACCTCAACCCTCGGTTTGCCACCGCTATAGACTCCTTCATAGGAACCTCCTTGGTTGTCGCTGGTAAGTGACCTTGACAGGTGGTTGTGTTGCTTCTAAAAGCTTTGAATTTGACTAACTAAGGTTCAGTAATAATACGAAGGTTATAAAAAGAGTATACTTAAATGCCATTTAATGAATGCCCAATTTCTTTCAAATCACTCATTAAAATAAGGCTGAAAAACCCAAGTATTAGAAAGGGTAAGTACAGACGGTATAAAAGGCATATAGGGAAATAGGTCATTAATTTTGTTTGTGGTAACAAAATAAGAGATTTTTATTCTGACAAAAGACCAGTAGAAACAAACTGTTTCATTTTCCAATTTTAAATTAACCAATTGAAAACAAATGCCGCATTCTATTTTCAAACAATCCACTACCATAAGTTCTCACGCGAAACTCGCTTTTACAACCATAGTCAATCGAATTACTAATGGACTCCATGATAAAGTTTCTCTTTAAAAAGTTCATATTAAAAGAGTATGTATGTTATTCTCATTGGGTTGCAGGGGTCCTCGCTAGGCACACGGTATTCGTGTACCGCTATCAGGACAATAGTGCCAATGCGGACCTAAGTGTGTCCATCTTTTGCAAAATACATTTAGGAAAAGGTACATTCATGTAAATGTATACTAATTGTTCACGATTCATTACCATTGGCTTTTTAACGCATGATTGGTTTTCTCGATTCGATTATTCTGGCATCACATTTTAATTTTAAATGTACAATATCGGAGCTTGCGTATTGTAAATTATTATTTGTACAATTGTATTATTTGAATGTATTACGATGGATATGCTTTTAAGTTTTAACTTATTTCACGTAGTTAGCAAACAATATAAACACATTTTAATTTAAGAAATATCTTTTCGAGAACATTGTCGAGAGAGAGGTAATTTTCATTATTTAAAAGCACATAAATAATATCAATAATTGTATTTATCAAATAGGAATTCTTCTATGGTCCTAATCTACAAATTACCCCAAAAGTATAAAATAACAAAACCTTTTTTTCAGCTTTCGACTATTCCGGCGGTTATTTCAACCCAGTGTTGGCTACATCGCTAAAAGCCGGCTGCGATGGTCACACAATGCTGGAACATGCTGTAGTTTACTGGATCGGTGCTTGTGCAGGGTCCTTGCTATCGGTTTACATGTACAAGTTGCCTGCAATACAGAGATTCGTTAAAGGCGCTCCTGAAGCAAATGGCGACAGTATTTGGGCGGAAAAAGAGGATTAAAAAACTATTCTAAACTTTTTTTATTAAACTCTATACTGCCTAACAAATGAGGCTGTTGTGTCTTTGCCATTTAAAAACCATTTATCCTCTTTTTTCTACTGAAAGTTTCATTCGATATTCAAACCTCTTTATTTAAATTTGAAATTTCTCGAATTCTAGTCATTTGTTTTTATGTTCGAGATTCAATTGTCTGAGAAATGTTATGTTTTTTATTTTCTTAACAATCTTATTTTATGTTATTGTTAATTTCTTCTCTATAATACAAATACGAGGCCCTAATTCTAGTTGTTAGTAAAAATATAATACGTGCTACGTACTCCCGTTGTACATAACTATGTGTTTAATATAATTGTTGTTATAAAAGTTCACTTTTTATTATTTTACCTTTAGTACAAATTACCTGAAACCAAGTAGTTGGCGACTGCGTATATAATACCCACATTCAAGAGGAAGGTTTCAGGAGGAAGAGGGATCATTCATCCTGAAATTCCGAGACAATATGGGCAAAACCGTGAGGTACTGCTAGTCAGATAAAGACGCTATCTTAAGTATCTAAGCTACCTAGGTGTTAGGTGAAGTCTGCTACGAAATACAATTCTCTCCTGAGAGCTAGTAAAGGCCTGTCAACTATGTTCATATATCAAGGCGCCACTGTCGCTAAAAAGTAAGAAAGTTTTAGCTATAATTTCCTACTGCTGGACCTCTCGTCTCACTGAATCTACAGTATTCAGAGAAGCCTCTATTGCTAGTGGTTAATAATTGCTTTTATGTATTAGTTCCGATTTTGCTAGAAACAGAGTTGTTTATGGTGCACTCCCTAGTTGATGTTAAGATTGTTAAGATACACTATACTCTGAAATAACATTACTTGTCACGTTATATTATAAATTTGGTTGTCTTTAAGGAGTTTGCACATATTGATAAGTAGGTTATAATTTCTACCGAAAGGTTAAGAGTCAAAATTTTAGAATGAAAACAACGCCTAATATTAAGTGCTGGCAGTAAAACAAGACCAATTAAACAAGTATTAGCTAAGTAAGTTATAAAGGCAGGAGACAATGACAGTCCATAGATAATTTACTGTTTTAATAGTTTGAAAAACGAAAATCGTTGTCATATTTAATGACAATGTCGTCAAATAAAACGTTTTCTGTGTTACTATGAATGGTTCCTTTTAAAACGTAAATAACAATTAGTATAAAGTCTTTGAAGCTATCTTCTGTCTGTTATTACTTTGTAAACGTATTCTGTAAAAGCAACACTACCTGGGAAGGCGTCTTGAAAGAAAATGTTTAAAATATTCTTAACATTTTTCTCGGTGCATTCACAATTCCTGTCGGGGCTGTCTTTTCAAAATTATACTTTAAATAATGAATTTGATTCTGTCATCCTTTGTTCTATTCAGATTGCAAGAGCGACTTTGTTTTGGAGGCCGACGTTGCGTCTTAAAGGAGATAATGCAACGGAAAATGGCGCTGAATTTAACAAGAAAATGGCGGAATATTTAATGCATAATTCTATTCCCCTTCTTATGGATGATAGCCATGTGATGGGTGACCATGAAGCAATGTATTTAGTGGTTCAATACTTTGATAATTGTCACTCACTACTGGAATACGACTTCAATGATGTACAAATGAACGTAAAGTATCTGTTCATTATAGGAGACTTTTCCAGAAAGTGTGAAAACGAATCTTCGGAAGTAGGAAGCCAAGTTGGAAAATTTGATGTGTCATTCATTGTGAAAGAAAATCACAGAATAAAACTAGCCACTTTTATTCCCGAATTCGATAAAGATACCTGCGAAGTCACAGCTGGGAACCCGAAGATTATAAACGTTTGCAAAGAGGGTAAGTTGGAAGGAAATGTTATATTTCCAATCAAAAATCCTTCGAATATGAACAAATGTCCACTGAAAATCGGTATGAGCGCTCTCTACCCTCTATCAATGATAGAAAATAAGGAGTCCTTAAAAAACTATGACCGCCTTCACGAGGCGAAAGGGGCGGACGTGGAAATTATGAAAATAGTCACCGAATATTTCAACGCCACAATGGAGATGTACTACGTCTACAAGGTTGAGGAAAACCCTTATATTGAGATGGAGTTTCTGAACTTCCTGTTGAATGGGAGCCTGGAGATCTGCGCCGGTGGCATGTACAGGATCTTCGGAGACATCGTGGAGTACTCCGGAGTGTACGCGCGGCAGACGATCAACTGGGCGTACACCGCCGACCGCCCAGAAAGATCTTGGACCAATCTGATAGGCAAAGTCCGTTGGTTTTACATATTCCTCATATTTTATATTACTTACTCGGTTGTATGGTATTTCTTTGGAAGCTTTGATGGTAGACCTACGTATTTTGGTGATACTTTGCTGAATAGTTTGGGAGCTTTAACAGGGACCACTTCTTTGGAGACTGCTGTCTCTTTGAAACAGAAGATTTTGAACATTACATACATGTTTATGTGTCTACATTTGTCTGTGTTTCTGAGTATGATTCTGTACTCCTTCCTCACTATATCTGTACCACCAGAGCTCTTTCAAACGAACGATCAGCTCATGAACTCGGGTAGAATGCCTTATCTGAAACAGATGTCCAAAATCTTCATGGACGATGACAAGTACACTCATTTCGTCAACAAATCGGAAAATTGCGATTCTTTTTACGACTGTACCGTCAAATCTTTACAAAATAAAGGTATAACTATTTTGATTCCGGCCTACCTTTATCATTTTCAGGCTGTCACTGCAGTGAATGATGAAGCAATCATTTTAGGAGTTTCCGAAAGTATACTTACAGTGTATTACGAGATGCTTATAAACAAATATAGTCCTTTAGTAGTCAAGTTTCGGAAGGTAGTTGAACGATTGTTTGAAGCGGGAATTACTTACAGATTATTTGAAGAAGCTATAGGTATCAATGTGGTGGAAAAGGCAATGATTACGTCATCAAAGATGGCGTCGAACAGTTATAGCTGTCAGTCGGGCTGTAGCATATCTTTGAAACAATTCTATGGTACGTTTGTACTGTGGATGTTGGGATGTTTTTTATCAAGCTGTGTGTTTATTATGGAGTTATTGAAACAGAGGAAAGTTAATGTTAAAGTGGATTAATAAGTATGGCGATTGCAGCTCATTGTATTAGGTGTGTTTAGTTAGAGGCCGCTGCCCAGCTTTGGGACATTACAGGCTAATACTTTTCTTTACTTATAGTTCTTTTTAAGTAACATTAGAACATAAGAGATCCCAATAGGATGGGTTCGTTATTATTTTAGTTTCGTTTAGTTTAGTTTAAGACTTAAGACATAAGGCGACAGAAATAATGTAGACAAGTATTATTAGCACAGTTAATCTACGCTACTTTTATAAAGAGAAAAGATTTTGTTTGTATGTTTGTAATGAATAAACTCAAAAATTACTTGACCGATTTGAATAATTATTTTTGTAACGGATATTCAACGGGAAGGGGATAGGCTATTTTTCATCCCAAAATTCTCACGGGAAAGGGTACAGCGCGGGTACAACCGAGGCGCTGCTAAAATCATGTAAAGTAAAAAGGAAAGTATGAGCCTATAATGTCCCTGCTGGGCGAAGGCCTCCTCCACGACAACTCCTAAACAATTCTCTATACCTTTTATTGTGCCTCTTGGTTATATTTACTTATTATTTATTTATTACTTGTTACCTGAATTGAAAACCAATAAAAGTTTTCAATTCAAATATTTCATATTTTAATAAAAACTGCTTTCAATGTTTATTTTTACTACTTTACCTACTTTTAAAATGGAGTTATACAAACAGTGAAACGAGAGGCGGTGTATTTTTATGTCTTAGTTCAAGATAAATAAATACAAAATTTTACAGATAAATGAACTCATTTCTTCCATATTCGCTACAGATATTAGTAATAATATGTATATGTAAGTATCCTTGATAAACATGCCACCAATATTGGCCACCCATAAGGGTCAACACTGAGTTAACCGTGCGCCCGTCGCGTGCGACTCGGCGGGCGCACGCGACGGTTCACTTTTGTATGAAAGCGTGCGCACGTTTAACGCAGTGTCGTCCCTAAGTAGACCGGGACCGAGCTGCACGTTGCTTAACGTTGCCTAACATAACTTTGTCAATCTACGACACGAGCGCTCTATAAGACTCATTTACTACCAATCATAAACTTAAGGCGAGGATATGTGAAAATAACGCGCATAGTCGCTACTTTGACGATCAAATATCACACTATCGATTCTATAAATAAAATAAAAACACCAATTAAAAGAATATATCCTTAATAAAATTTTAAATCGAATAGAATTTTAAAATTCATTATAATAATGTAGAAATAAGATGCACAAAATTATGTAAAAGTAGCACCAAATATTATTTTCTCGTCCTAGATCTCGTTATTTGTTTTTATTATATAGTTTTTTATTATATAGTTTTTTTTAGGAATATCAATTTCCTAATACTCACTTAGATTTTAAATCAGTTACATTTTTCATTTGACCCGCCAATTTCTATAAAAACGCAAAAGAGTTCAAATATTCGCCCGCCACGTATCACGCACTCGTCTGCTTCACAAATCTCAACCTTATTTTATGGAATTAAGAACACCCCCTCAGCTCTGTCCGAGCGCCACATATCCTCGCCTTAACTAGCAGCGCCCCGCGGTTTTACCCGCGTTGTGCCCGTTCCCATGGGAATTTCGGGAATTTTTATTCTATTTTTCTTCAATCACTTCATCTATTAAAAAAATACCGCATCAACATCCGTGCAGTAGTGTTTGAGTTTATCGCGAACAGACTGACAGACAGACAGGCAGACAGACGCGGCCGGGGACTTTGTTTTATAATACGAGTACCTATGTAGTGATAACCTTTCTTAAACAGATTTTTCCAACGAGATCCTCGCAGCATTTCCCATAGACATCAAAGTGGAGAAAAGTACACAAGAAAGATTGAAACCTGATCCGATTATCCAAATGATACCAGACCAGCCTTCGATCCTCAGACGACAGGTTACGCAAGTTGGGGCTGGCATGTGGAGACGAGACAGGCGGTGGGATCCAGAAATAGGAGCGTACATCTACCCAGACTACTACGCTCACTACTATGAAATGGAAGGCTTTTTCAATGTAGGAAGTACTACGGAGAAATTGGGTCCTGGTCCTGGGATCGGTCTCGAGCTTGCGTTTAGACAACTAATGCCTCTGCTTCCTGCTTTCATAACGGGACTGAAGGATCGGAAATATCCGCAGTCAAGAGCGCAGTATGCCAAGGATTATGGGCAGACTTGGTATTGACAACAGCAAAAAAAGTGTCTATATGTTGTGGTTTTACGTTTTTGGAAATAAATTATTATTTATTTTGTTTGTGCCTTTATATATTTAGAACGGAAAATACTTATTAAGTAAGTATTAAGTGTTGGTAGAACCAACCCTAGTAACGGAGTTTTTAGACTCTTTTAATTTCTCCGACATGATATCGGTTGAAACAAGTGTGTTAGATAGAAATGCCACTATCAGCCACCCGTGCCAGTAGAGCCTGAGCTGCTCGTTGCTTAACAATCACAATGAATGTAGGCTCATTGTGATTGTTATGATCGCTTAGTCAATCTACTTCAGCACGGGTTTAATGTCATCTTTAAGTATAAAAATTACGTGTCACGGTTTGTTCGCGATGAACTCCTACTGAACTGATTTTAAATTTGATTTGCACGCCGTGTGCAATTTGATCCAACTTGAAAGATAGGATAGCTTACATCTCAATTTATAGTGATTAGGATGGTCCGCCCCTTATCTATACCAATATTAATAGAGGTAAAATTTGTAAGTTTGTTTGTTTGTTTGTATGTTCGAGTTAATCTCAAGAATTATCAGTCCGATTTGAATAATTCTTTTTGTAATAGATAGCTACATTCAACGGGAAGGTTATAGGCTATTTTTTATCCCGAAATTCCGACGGGAACGGGTACAACGCGGTTAAACCGCGGGGCGCTGCTAGTTATTTATATGGCAAAAAAGCGTTTGCCGGGTCATCTAGTCTATATTTATATCTGAACTCAAATTAGAACCTGAAGCCGTTAGTCAAGTCTACCCAAAGATCCCTCCCATTTGGATCGAAGTGTCTCTGCACTTAGGTCTAGGCCCAAGATCAGTTAACAAATCCGTTTCAATATTTGGAATTGATGTTATGACGTTTACGGATACACTTCCGCGTTTATTGTACATTTTTATCCGAGGTTTCGGCTCCTACAGGAACCGTAGTCACTAAGTCACAGAAGACATTACAGAGTTGTGTCCGCTCAAACCCAAGAAACCAGTTTAAAGTTTAATACGAAACTAGCAGCGCCCCGCGGTTTGTTATTTCGAGAATTTGTATACTTATAAACCTTCCTCTTAACACTATTAAAAAAGTGCATAAAAATCCGTTGCGTAGTCTTAAAGATCTAAACATACAGAGGGACAGACAGACAGCGGAAAGCGACTTTGTTTTATACTACGTGGTGATGACAGAGAGATGCGGCAGAAAGTTTTTAAATAAAAATAAATAAACCACTTATAGCACATGACATCCTTTTTATGTCGCTAGGAAGAAAACCAAGACTCAAGTAAAAACCAACCGCGCTCGAATTATAACTGCATGAAAACTTTTAATTAAAAGATTTTCTTTGAAAGTTGGATATCTTTTGGATTACTCCAACTATCCGGGGCCGTCATAAATGGCCGTCCTCTGGCATTTCTCCTCAATAAAGCCCTTTGACGGCAAAGATATGAAGATTTTATGAAGTTTCAATAAACTAACTGAATTGATAATATTAGCCATAAATACGAGGAAAGTTGAAGATGATTTTTAAGCTATTGCATAGCTTCTATCGCGGGCCTTGAGCGCGGGGACCAAATCCAAAATTTCCGTAACGAAAAAACCTCACGCTTACCCGATCCGACGGGAAGGAGGTGTGGCTTGAAGGCCGTGCATCGTCTAACGTCGTTTCAGTTCGGCAGTCTTCGACACGGCGTTGTGTGCGATTGTGCGTTGGGGGTGAGAGAGGGGGTGAGAGAGGGTGGTGAGAGAGGAGGGTGAGAGAGGGGGTGAGAGAGGGGGGTGAGAGAAGGTGGTGAGAGAGGGTGGTGAGAGAGGGTGGTGAGAGAGGGGTGAGAGAGGGGGGTGAGAGAGGGGGGTGAGAGAGGGGGGTGAGAGAGGGGGGTGAGAGAGGGGGGTGAGAGAGGGGGGTGAGAGAGGGGGGTGAGAGAGGAGGGTGAGAGAGGGTGGTGAGAGAGGGTGGTGAGAGAGGGTGGTGAGAGAGGGTGGTGAGAGAGGGGTGAGAGAGGGGGGTGAGAGAGGGTGGTGAGAGAGGGTGGTGAGAGGCGGGTGAGAGAGGGGGGCGAGAGAGGGGTGAGAGAGGGGGGTGAGAGAGGGGTGAGAGAGGGGGTTGAGAGAGGGGGGTGAGAGAGGGGGGTGAGAGAGGGGGTAGAGAGGGTGGTGAGAGAGGGTGGTGAGAGAGGGTGGTGAGAGAGGGGGGGTGAGAGAGGGGGGTGAGAGAGGGGTGAGAGAGGGGGGTGAGAGAGGGGGGTGAGAGAGGGTGGTGAGAGAGGGGGGTGAGAGAGGGTGGTGAGAGAGGGGGGTGAGAGAGGGGGGTGAGAGAGGGGGGTGAGAGAGGGGGGTGAGAGAGGGTGGTGAGAGAGGGGGTGAGAGAGGGGGGTGAGAGAGGGGTGAGAGAGGGGGGTGAGAGAGGGGGGTGAGAGAGGGGGGTGAGAGAGGGGGTGAGAGAGGGGGTGAGAGAGGGGGTGAGAGAGGGGGGTGATAGAGAGGGGTGAGAGTGAGGGGTGAGAGAGAGGTGTGAGAGAGAGGTGTGAGAGAGGGGGTGAGAGAGAGGGGGTGAGAGAGAGGAGGCGGGAGGGGTGAGAGAGAGGAGGCGGGAGGGGTGAGAGAGAGGAGGCGGGTGGGGTGAGAGAGAAGAGATATCAAATATAATTGCATAAGTTGATACAAAATGCTATGCAATAGCTTCACCGCGGCAGTCCCCGAGTGCCACACGTCTTTTTTTTTATTGTCAAAGTTAGATTCATTCAATCATTTTAAGTAGGTTAGGGGCCAACCCTGGTGTCGGAGTTTTTAGACCGCCTAAAGGCCTCCGACATGGTCTAACGAATGAAACAACCGGGACCGACTGCTTTACGTGCCCTCCGAAGCACGTTAGCGCTCAGATAGAAATGCTACTATCGGCCAAAGTAAGATTACAATTTACAAGTAGATACGAGTAGATTCAAATACTCGCGTTCTTTTGAACTCGCAGACTATCAGCTTTTGTTCTCTCTTATTATACTACTACTAAATAGTGCAAACTCCAATGGGGGTTTCGTTTGCAAAATATGCAGAGGCCCCATTGGAGGATTTGTTTATGAATGAGGCGGTTAGTGCTTGTCCACGTTGAAAGCGCGGGCGCGGGCGCGGTGGAGGGCGCGGGAAACGTCGCGAGCTCGTGTTCACGTTAACCGCCAGGCGTTCGCGCGAGTGTGACGTATTGTCAGAGGTCGTAAACATATCAGGAAACATTACACTAAATGAAACGGGTCTGTATCGCGGTGAGTTCACACTAAATGTTGTCTATTCGTTTCTAAGTGACAGGAGTAATTTTAAATATTTGTATATATAGACCTTCCGCTGTCACTCAATTTAGATCTCATTTAAGTAAACTATTATTAGAAAAATGTTATTATTCTGTCTCAGATTTCCTAAATGATTCCTGTTTATAGTTATTTCATAGTTGTTTGTATATTTTATAGTTGTTTATGGTTAGTTATGTTTATGTTTTTTATTTTTATATAATAATATTATTACATAATTAGTTACTTTATGTTTACGTTATAAGTTTCTTCTTTAAATTCGTATGCCAAAAGGCGGAATATGAGTTTTAAAAAAACAATGTAACCCGTATTCGAACAAATAAATAATTTTGATTTGATTTGATTTGATTCAGTCCTGATTTTAGTAATAAGTCCATGGGTTGAACTTACCTGACGTCGCGAGTAAATCGCGCGCGCCACCGCGCTAGTTTGACGTGAACACACACAAACGTCTCAAGCGTTTGAAATTGGAGCGAGCCAGTGGTCCGATTTTGCAAAGTTGGGACATAGGGCTTCAAAATCATTTTTTTGTATTCTTTGCATGGAAACAAACATTTTATGTTCCAATTGGAAAACTATCAGAAGAAGCTGCAGAGTCTAGAAACAAAGATTTCAGAAGGTACCGTGAAAGTCATTCACGTAAAATTAACCGGACTGCTTGTAATCAGGATATTATTAATAACTTGTTGATTAGTTCTGATCCCTATATATCAACAAAGAGGCATAAAATAATTCGTGTACATAAAATGCTTTCAGAAGACGCGAAAGCATTGCTATTACCTGATAGTTTTGATAAAGATGATGAGCAAGAAAACATTGAATTTATAAATGTAGAAACTATCATCGAAGGACAATGACAGGAAAATTTGATTTGTGTAATTTACTTTTTTTAAGTGCTTGTTTTTAAGTCTGTGTGAGTGGAATATGCCTCTTGGGGACACCACTTAAAAAATAACGCACTTTATTCTCTACCTCTGGGGTGGTGTGGAAATGAGAATGAAAAGTGAAATTTCTCAAAAATCGGGGCAAATCGAGGGTTGGCATATAGCTTTTAATTTAGCACTAAAATAGTGATATCCAAATCTGAAAACCATATTTTGAGACATTTTGAGACTTTCAAGATATTCGAAATAATGTGTTTTTTTCCATACAAAAAATAATTCAATGACGTATATCTCGAAAAATATAAGGTTTAATCAAAAATTACCATCTATAAAAACATCTTGTATTTAATAGCAAAACCCAAATATGCAATAAAAATATTAAAAATACGAAGTAAATTTTCGCGATTGCCTATGTCCACTACGAGCGATTTTCGGACCATTGTGGAGCGCGCCGCGCGCGCTAGTCGCTAGTTAGCTCGCTACTTACACCGCACTCGCGTTTTGAACGTGAACACTTGGATATCACGTCATATGTTTGATATTTCGTGACCGCGCCCGCCACCGCGCCCGCGAGTCAACGTGGGCAAGCACTTAGTCTTTCTAGTCTTTTCAACGCTAGATATTATTAGTGGGTACTCAACTTAACATAGCATTTGCATTATTTAGTACTATCCGCGCCCCGCGGTGATACCCACATTTTACCCGTTCCCACGGGAATTTCGGGATAAAATATATCCCATGTGTTATTCTCATGTATAACCTATGTTACTGTAAAGTTTCATCCAAATCCATCCAGTAGTTTTTACGTGAAAGAGTAACAAACATACATAAATACATTCTCACAAACTTTCGCATTTATAATATTAGCAGGATGATTTACATACCTAAAAAGTAAAGTAAAGTATTAGCCTTTAATATCCCACTGCTGGGCAAAGGCCTCTCATCTCATTGATGATATCAGTACATATACATACCTATCTATAAAAAAATCCGTAGATTTAAAAATATGCACGCTAGAATTGTTACCTAGCCTACAACAACTCTTTGCGATAAAAATAGAACAATTTAAAGTCTAGAATAATGTACGAAGCCAAATCAATTTCAAACGACGCGCGCCGCCGGGGTGCCAAATCGAGAGAGAATCGGGGACAATAACTTTTATTTGGCAATATAAGAGACACTATGGTTGATGTCGCAGCTAATCAGGCAATCAATCTTCAGTTCATAAAATGATATTCATTGAAAAAAAGTATAAGCCTGTAATGTCCCACTGCTGGGCAAAGGCCTCTCATCTCACTGAAGATATCAGTACAGTGATGAGGATGAGGCGTAATCACCACGCTTGCCTAATGCGGGTTGGTAATCTCAAACTCGAGCCATGTTTGAAAAGTAGGAAACATTTTTCCGCTCGACCCGGGAATTGAACCTGAGACCTCAATCTTGGCAGGCGAGTGCACCGAGAGATCACCGAGGCCTTGATTCATAATTTATATATTTGTCTAAGTCTTATTTTCGATGTAATCTTACTACAGAAAGAGGTAAGTAAAGAATAACCAACTAGTATGCGGTTACAATGTTGATTGCAAAGTAATTACAAGTAGACATTACTCAGAGAACAGTCGACACTGACAATTGTCTCAATTAGTGTTAATTAGTTGTTATATCAAGTATCATTGTTTGAGATAGCTTCGGGTGAGCGAACGAACTGAGGAGTGTACTTTAACTATCCTGCCGAATATTGGAATCAAAGTTCAAAGTCAGTTTACGAGTATATTTATACTAGCAGCGCCCCGTGGTTTTACCCGCGTAGTGCCCGTTCCCGTGGGAATTTCAGGATGAAAAGTAGCCTGTAACCTTCCCGTTGAATGTGGCTATCCATTACAAAAATATTTTTTGAAATCGGACCAGTAGTTCCTGAGATTAGCGCGTTCAAACAAACAAACTCTGTATCTTTATAATATTAGTACGCATATAGCGGTATTATATTGTAAACAAATCTTCACAAAGAAGGGACTCGATTGAACAAGTCCAAACTTGTCGCGAATAAAACCTGAACTGCTTAATATAAACACATTCTTCTTATGATAATGGGGCGTCTATGGAGGTCTCATATTATGAGACGCACTCTTCTCGTATTAGGATCTTTTTTTCTCAATCTTTTTTTAGGGTTCCGTACCCAAAGGGTAAAAACGGGACCCTATTACTGAGACTTCGCTGCCCGTCTGTCCGTCCGTCTGTCACCAGGCTGTATCTCAAGAACGGTGATAGCTAAACAGTTGAAATTTTCACAGATGATGTATTTCTATTGCCGCTATAACAACAAATAAAATAATACAAATATTCAAGGGGGCTCTCATACAACAAACGTGATTTTTTTACCGTTTGGTACGGGACCCTTCGTCCCACTAGCACTTGGCCGATTTTTTTTTCAACTACATATTTCAAAACTCCGGCGCTTCATTCATTTTTGTTTTGCCGCCACTTTTAACAGGTACATTCGGGATTGGAAAGGAATGCGAACAAAAACGGAAGAGATTATAATGTAAACATTGAGCGTGTGAAAATTGTGAAATTAATTATGAAATTAGTTTTTTTTTTATGTTTTATTTAGCAGCTAAGTCTTCCTTAGCTTCATAACATTTAAGTCGTCTATACAAATATTATAAAGCTGCAGAGTTTGTTTGTTTGAACGCGTTAATATCAGGAACTACGGGTCCGATTTGAAAAAATATTTTTGTAATGGATAGCCACATTCAACGGGAAGGTTATAGGCTACTTTTCATCCTGAAATTCCCACGGGAACAGGTACAACGCGGGTAAAACCACGGGGTTATGCTAGTTAGTTATATAATGGCTTGATCTAGTAATATCTTACTAAATGTGGCCATCAAACGCCTAGGTAATGATTTTTACATACAAGTCAGGTAGATAAGTGTAGATATATTCAAATATATAGGGTGCCTTTTAACTATCTAGAGCTATGCTACATTTAATACGATTGGTAGAAACCAAACGTAGCATAACATGGCTCTGGTGTTAAATCACTCTGGTATCAAGCATCTGGTGTTAACACGGTTAAATTAATAAGTGTAAAGATACAGAAGTTAGCTGAAATAACTCTTTAATTTAATACTGAATTCCAAAATGAATACAGTCACCAACAACTAAATACACAAGTAAATTGGAAACCTATAGAATTCCAATTAAACCTGAAACGAAAAGCAATTCAGAGTCAACTCAATGTGCATTTTAAAACCATTTCGCTCTTGGACTTAATATTCTCTTGGTACCTTTCAAAGGCGTTTCATTTGAGTGTTCCAAAGCTATTACACCAGCGGTCTGAACAAAACAAAGTCCCCCTTCTACCCTTCTCTAGCTCGGAGACAAAACAACCCTAACGTTTCTTACATCCTATTGTCCTGATACTGCGCTTTTTCTGCAAACTGAATAAAAAAATTTCACGCTCCAATCATCTTGATGTCGAAATACTTCTATCCTTTTCACACGTAACCAAGTTTTATCTGCCATCTCTCTCCGTTTGGAATCCTAGACGCAGCTCTGATATCGACGCAGCGTTATCACAGGACACGAGTTTTAAAGGAAGTTATCGTTATGTGTTTGTAGTTACGGTTGATTTTAGATTGGCGTTGTCTCGCCTGGGAGGTTGTTCACATACCTGAATGACCGTACTTCGTAGTATTCGAGAATGGAACAAGTCACATTCACAGGCTCCGGTCTCCGCTGGGCTCCGTTCGTCAGTATTTGCCGAGAGCTCGTGGAGGACGGATGTCTTTCCCGCGTTTTTTCCGCTAACATTCGAAATACGAAGTGTAACACATATTATTCTTTCAAGTGAAGTTTAAAACATGTGTGTTTGGTGTTATGTGTAGATTGTAAGAATAGGATTTAAGCTGTTTTGAAGGTAAGATTTAGATGAAATAGTTATTTTATTTTGTATTGGTTTTCTTAAGAAACGGATGCGAGTGATTTCCTTTTGGTATGCAATGCATGTAAACCAGTTTTTTGTCTCCGATACCGTGGGAAGGTATTTGGTTTTGCGATTTTATTTTCGGATTGTTTAATTATTTATAAGTATATTTATTGTGAGATTTGTTCTCGTCAGCCAATCAAATCTCTGTTGGAATTATTTTGTTTACATTAGGGGCCTTCCCACTCCTTGGAGTAAAATAAATAGCCTAGCTGTTTTGAGTTGAATTTACGTTTACACTTCGCTTTAATTTTACATTTTTATCTGACGTTTCGGCCCCCTTACAGGAACACTAACGTGGTCACAGAAGACTTAAGTCTTCTGTTAAGTCTTCTGTGGCCACGGATTCACAATGAGTAGTGTTCGCTTGAACTTAAGAAACCAGCAGATAAATGTTGTTAAAATCTCTAATTGTTTTAGTCTGAAAAGCAGGATTGTCTTTAACCCTAGGTATTTCTTTTATGATTTTATAAACCTATAAGTAAATAAATAAATAATAAATAAATAAATAAAAAATAGTTTATTGCCATTGGAAGAAAATATTACACACTTGAGCTTAAAACAAAGTACATAGAATTAAAAATATTAAAAAAAAAATTAAAAACTTAGTTACTAATACTCTAACCTATACTAATACACAATGGCAATAGGCGGAACTCAGCTCTAAGCTGCTTGGCACCTGAGTGTCAAGCAGCGCTGTTTTTCAGTTCCACCTGACTCCCTTGGATGTGAAACGGGAGCGGAGAGCGGAGATGAGCAAACATAAGAAAAATATATAAACAATAGTTACAAATTAAAAGTTTGAATTGCAATATTAAATTATCCTAAAAAATAATATAAAATAACAATAGACTATAATAATAATTAAAAAAATAATAACAATAATTGGAGTCTAGTGAAAAATTCGTTCGTAAGTGCGCGCTAGCGTGTGTGTGGTGTGTGTGTGTGTGTGTGTGTGTGTGTGTGTGTGTGTGTGTGTTGTATACGTGTGTGGTATGCGTGTATGTATTTGTGTGTGTGCGTGTGTAAGTCAGTGAGGGTAGCGGAATGCAACATACCTAGGTTGTCAAGAGAAATATTTTTTTAATTTTGACTTATTTCTGTCGGAATGTTTCAAGTCTTCTTCGTCGAGTTGTCTTTTCAGCAACGCGTTTTTATATTTTTCTTTAAAATATTGCGCACTTACTTTAAGTCGCAGTGGTGGTGGGAGGTCATTCCAAATACTCCACGCAGCAAACTTGAAACAACCTCGATAGCGAGATGAATTGTGAGTAGGAACTTTAAGAGGATTTATGGTGGAGCGGACACTCCTGTCGCCATCAGTCGGCCATGACAGTTTCTCGAAAAGGTATTCTGGGTTTTTGTTCCAGATTACCCGTTGAACTAACCTAGCGTACTGTAATTCCATCCTAGCCCTCATGTTAAGGATGCCTTTACTGTTTAGATACGGCGTGATGTGTGTTCTTTTCGGCACATTATAGCAAAATCTGATGCAAGCATTCTGAACGCGTTGGATAGCTTTGAATGTGCCCGAGTTTATTCTCGTACTGAAGACTGGGCTACAGTAGTTGAACAACGAGAGTACGAGGCATTCTACAAGCTTAAGGCGTAGTTCTTCTTTGATGTACTGTCTAATTTTGTATAAAGTTTTAAGTTTGTAAAATGCGTTACTAATTTTCTTGTTGATATATTCAATAAATTTTTGTTGTGGGTCTATTATCAGTCCAAGATTGCGAGCGGATTTAACTTCTTTTATTTCACTATCGTTGATTTTTACTTTTTCATTACATTGTGAAACCTTATTAACTTGGTGTTTGGTGCCTAATACTAACATTTGTGATTTTGCCGGATTCAAAACTAAAGAGTTCTTTATTGACCATTGTAATATGCGTTCTAAATCCTCGTTTATCTTACGTATTGCCTCATTTGCATTTTCACCTTTAAAAGAGTAATATAATTGTGTGTCGTCCGCATACAAATGGTATTTACAAAAACGTATGAAATCAGGTAAATCGGCTGTAAATATTGTGAAGAGAATGGGACTGAGTAGAGATCCCTGAGGTACACCGCGTTTGACAGATTTTAGAGCAGAAAAGATGTCCTGGCCATCATTACTCTTAGTAACAACCATTTGCTCTCTATTACATAGGAACGATTGAAACCATTTACAAGTCTTACTGGAGAAGTTATATTTTTTTAGTTTGCTCAAAAGCAATTCTTGGGGAAGACAGTCAAACGCCCGGGTGAAGTCAAGCAAGATCAGGATGCTACTTAGACCTCTATCAGAAGCTTCAGTTAGGTCATCAGTTATATTTAAAAGAGCTGTTTCTGTTCCGTGGCCTCTACGAAATCCGGATTGAAATTTAGGGATAATGTTATTGTCGTTTAGAAAATCTGTCATCTGATTCAGTACCACTTTTCCAAGACTTTAGATAGAGTTGGTAGGATAGATATGGGGCGTAGATCTTTGAGATGTTCAACTACGGGTTTTTTTGGTAACGGCCTTACTAATGCTCGCTTCCAGTCTGTTGGGAATGTGGAGGTTGCGAGGGACTTATTTATGATGTTAGTAATAATAGGCAGCGTCACATCTAAGGTAAGTTGTATCATTTCTATATTTAAATTATCATGCCCGGTAGCCTTTGTTTTGATGCCTTTTATGATTTTTAGAACTTCTGATTGTGTAGTTAGTTGTAGGTTGAAAGTTGAGTGTGTGGTCGAGTTGTTTTTACTAGTGCTTTCGCTGGTTGGTTCATTAGTTGGGGTTGGGGGCAATTCTAAAAAATGGTTGTTAATGAGGTCCGGGTTGTTCAGATGTTCCGGTATGTTAGTGGGTTTTGAATTTGTCGGAATGACGGTGTTTTTCAGGTTTTTCCACAAAGCGGCTGGTTTGTGTATATTATTGTTAATAGAACTATTAAAAAACGCCTTTCTTTCTCTTTCAATAGCCGCTGTAGTGAGGTTTTTTAGGTCACGATAATACTTTTTTGACGATTCGGTTTTGATTGCAAGTGCATCAACGAGAGCTTCATCTCTTAGCTTCATCATTAGTTTTATTGTGTCAGTTATCCAGGGCTTGGGCATGTCTTTACAGACTGTCTTTTTTAAGGGAGCGTGTAGATCAAAAAGATATAGAAGGTAATTATTAAACATATGTACCATGGAGTCAACATTATCATACGAATCAATGGAGTGCCAAGGAATTGAGTTCAGATCCTGAGTAAACAAATCTAGATTAATATCGCTAAGTTTACGTTTGTATCTAACTTGTTTAGTCGGCCTTGGTTTTCGGATATTGAAATCGACTATAACCATCGCATGGTCGCTTAGACATGGGTTATGGATCACCTGCACGCTGCGGCACCTTGAAGCGCAGTCTGTCATCACAACGTCTATTAATGTTTTTGACCTATCTGTTATTCTGGTGGGTTCCTTAACGAGCTGTTCTAAATTATTTTGTGCACAGAATTGCATAAGTTCTTTTGCGTTTACGGAATCAATTTGTGTAAGATCTATGTTTAAGTCGCCTAGAATACATGTATAATCACAGTGAGCCATGGCGCTCATCGACTCACTGATGGCATCTATTGCGTCTCCTATTGCTACAGCTTCAGGCCTATAGGCCGTACCTACCGCCAAGGTGGAGCCAGGAAGGCGTACTTCGAGCCATAGTTGTTCCAGCGATGACGCTGGGTGGGGGCGTGTGCGTACGTTTATCCCGGATCTTACATAGAAACCAACTCCCCCTCCCCTCTTACCTTGTCGGGCTCTGTGTAGGAACTTGTAGTCAGGTATCACAGGTGCTAGGCTCTCCTCTCCTACCTTTATCCAACTTTCATTGATTGCCAGTATATCTGGGGAGTTGTTCTGTATAGATGCAAGCAGTTCATCGCTACCGGTGTTCAGAGATCTAGCATTTAGTAATCCTAGTCGCAAATGATTAGATTTTCCTTTAGCCATGAGTGTCAAAAATGTAAGAATAATGAATTACCACCCAATGAATTAATAATATCCTATAAGTGTAAAAAGATGAGTAAGTAAGTATATGTATGTGTGTTTTAAGTATTACGCGTGAATACTGTTTTATTTTAAAATAGACCGTAATAATACTAGTGAATGAATGAAGTTGTGTGTATGTATGTGTGAGTGTGAGTGTGATGAGTGTTTGTGAGACGTGTGTTTGAGGTGAGTACGTTGAGTAGAACATTAGTTTTACCATATAGCAAAATGTAACATAAAATGTGAAAACAGAACATAAACAATAAAAACAGTAACAAATAAAATCAAATTTTAAGCTCTCCCAAAAACCTTTACCAGGTCTTTCTCTGAACACAACCGACTACGCTCTTTACCCTGTTCTCGTCTTACGTAAATGTTCCCATCTCGGGTCCATACAAATCTAAACTTAAGCTCACGCGCTAGAGTTCGTGCTCTTTGGAAGAGTTGTCGGTTGTGTTTAGAGAGGCGTTCATTTATATAAATCGGACATGTAGGTTCGGGCAGTTGAAGTCCACCAGTATTCAGGCCGCGGCGAACGCGGGCGGCGCGGAGGACTCCAGCTTTGCAGTCACGGCGAGCGAGGCGCACGACGATGGGCCGCGGCCGCAGCGGCGCGCCGCTCGCGTCGGCCTCTCGTCTCGGTCCCACTCGCTGCGCGGACACGACGTCGTTCTCGTCCAGGTTAACGCCTATTTTTCGGGCCATAGTCAAGACCAGATGCATAGCATTTTCGTCATTGACTTCCGGACATCCTGATACCTCTATATCGTTAGCTAGCGAGGACTGCTCTTGTTCGATAACTTTCGCATTCAGTCTTTCAATTGTACTTTCTAGTGCTGAAATGTCCCGCTCCGGTTTGTTCTCCAGCACCGCGACACGTGCCTCCAATTGCTGTATACGTGAATGCTGCTCCCTAATTGTGTCCGTTAAGGACGTGATCGCCTCCCGAACACCTTCCATTTCTCTATGAAATAAGCCGCTTAGGTGTAGCTTTAATTCTTCCAGCATAAAATCCCTGAAGCCTTCCAATTCCAAGCCTTCCGAGGGGGGTCCCATCTTAGTATCGGTAGGATGTTGCGGTCGGTTCTTAACACGGAGAGTGATGTTAGTCTCGACATGTTCTACAGAGGTCTCTTTATTGGGCGATATTTCAGCTTCTTTAGTTGTGTTTCGGATTGGGGTATTTGTATTACCTTGTTTTGGCCTTTTATTGTGGCATTCAGGACAGATCCACTCGTCTTTGCGCTGCATTATAGCAAATAATTTGTAAGTAATGTTTGCACAGTCGAGATCATATTTTGCTTTGCATTTCGCACATTGTAGATGCTCTCGCCGTGGTAGTGTGTTTTGGCAGCCTGCGCATTTTTGTGGCGTACTCATATTGATTGAGCAAGTATCGCCGCCCTCTACTGATGAAGTTTTGTATTAACACCGGTGATGAAATAATTCCTTAGAAAAAATATTTTCTACAAATAATACCACTTCTTGGCAGGATTCGAATACGGTCACTCGGGCGTCAACCAATTTGTTACAACGCGTTAGCGCCACTGGGCTACGGTGTCTCATACGGGAGCAGTCGAAATTAATGTACAGTATTCAGCATACAAAGTTCGTTAAAAATAGACGCGTCTATTTGAATTTTGTCTTTTGACTTGCACTGTCTTTTACTTATTTATTTTTAAACTTATTATTATTGTCACAGTTTGCACTCAGTTTATACACTGTTTCCAAGATATCACTTAGAATTATGCCGTCAGTCAAATATATCACTGTAATTACGAATTATTTTATGTTTATTTACCCACTTAGAATGTTTGTGCACTGTTGGTGTACAATTTTACGTTTTTGTTGAAAATAGTTATTTATCTTTATTTTCACTAGTTACCAACACTTGTACTGTATATTTATACCACGAACAACATAACTAACATAGTATTTGATTGAGATTCACGCATTTAAATTTTAAAATAATATTTTAGCGCGGAACTATTGTTTACACTTCGGCACTGTAGCGCCCTCTGTCAGTAAATCATCATCAATCTAAGTACATACAGATTGATAGATACATTTGTATACATTTATTCTGTGTCATAAAACTCATAAGTAAACTGTAGTGTATTCCAGTATAGATAAGAAATATGCGGGTAGTTAGAAATTTAAATGGTTAAACAATGTTCGATCGATGTAGTAGTCAAGGTTTAACTCTTTCACTGTTTTCCCTTATCTGTACTGAATTTTGTTGTTATTTTTTAACCGGCTGTTCCAAGAGAGGATATCGCTACATGGTAGACTGTATCTACTTCAAAAATGAATTCTATTCTAAGAACTTTAAAGTAGTTTTTTTTTCGAAATACAAGAAGTTTTAATATAAATAGTCACTTCCCTTTTGAGGTCTATTGTCATCTCAACTTACGAAGATACCATGATGTGACGGCGATGACGACTATAGATTTTTTTAAAAAGGAACGTCAAGCAAGCAAACAACTCGAACACCACAATTTTCAGTACCTACCTAGGTATATTATTTTTCAAATAAATCACTTTTTCCCTTATTCCTTTGTTACAATGAATTGAATGTTTTAAAAAAATGTTGCGTCATATTATTTTGGTTGGCATGCAGTCATTATGCCAATTTCTGGAACCGTCATTTTTATAAATAAACATCGCATGTGACGTTTTCCATGATTCACTACCTGACTGTAGTTATTTACCTACATATAAGTGCAAGTAAATAATGACTCCTTGATCATATCATTTATAATTAACGGAAAAAACAGCCTTTACCTCAACCACCCTTCGGAAATCGAAATCTTTGAATCATGTCAATCATTTGTCAACATGTCAATTAAGTATGTCAAACGATGTGTTTGTCAAAAAGTATGCTCCCTAGTGTTGGTTACAAAATCTAACAAAATCCTCTAATTTTGGGACACAGTTTAAGGGTGCGTTCCCATAAAAGCGATGCGGATTTTAATTGAACAATCACAATAAAACGCATTGAAAATAAAACCAGTTTGAAACGTAAACAAAAACCAAATATACAATATGTATACAATTCCAAAAAGGAACACATTCAAACGTCAATAGACTACAACATCACACAGTTTAAATCACTGAAATTGTTTTATGAATTACTAGTACCGCCTCGTGGTTTTACCCGCGTTGTGGTAGTTCCCGTGGGAATTTCGGGATGAAAATAGCCTATAACCTTCCCGACAAATGTGGCTATCCATTTCAAAAATAATTATTCGAATCGGACTAGCAGTTCCGGAGATTAGCCCGAATATACAATCAAATGACAAACAAACAAAAGTATAAATGATCTCTGTGTAATATTTGCATAAATTCGGGAAAATACAGGAATTGTTTGAAGTATAAGAAAGACAACCATTTTTCGTATTTATCAAAGTTATATTTAAAAGAAATGTAGTTTCTAAAACCACATAATATTTAGATAAGCATTACAAGTAGATAGCTTATCAAAATGATAAATAATTGATATTAAATTATTATTTGTCTTATGATAAATGATAACAGACTGCACCTTTATCGACAGAGTGTATTTTGGAGGGAAAATGTAATGTTTTGGGCACGTTCGGGTGTTCGTACACCTGTGACCTCAATATTTATTAAACGGTAGCATCTTCCTTCGGTTTTACGTGTATTTGACTTGATTTGATGAATACAGGATGTCACAATATGGAGGAAAGTAACCTTAAATATAACAGTACTTTCCGTCCATGTTGTATAACCATAGACTATAACTTGCTACTTCTATAAGTTATTCTTAAAAAAGTTTGTTTTATCTATCGCGTTTTCACTAAGTGCTCGAAATAGATATTTGAAAATGGAGAACACGCGTTTTAAGCTATTGCATAGCTTCTATCGCGGGCCTTGAGCGCGGGGACCGAATCCAGAAATTCCGTAACGAAAAAACCTCACGCTCCCCACTCCGACGGGCAAGGAGGTGTGGCTTGAAGGCCGTGCATCGTCTAACATCGTTTCAGTTCGGCAGTCTTCGACACGGGCGTTGTGTGCGATTAGACGTATTAAATTATAATTGCATAAGTTGATACAAAATTCTATGCAATAGCTTTACCGCGGCAGTCCCCGAGTGCCACACGTCTTTTTTTATCATAATATGAAATAATGAACAAATTGTTGTTAATTCAAATCTTCATTGAAAAATAATTTTTGCTTTCTCAAGTATTTTAATAAAACGCATGAACACATGAATTTTCGCTCAGAAAACTAAGTGAAAATGGGCTGTTTTAGAAAAAATGTCAGTCGCCATCGCCTTTGCTTTATTTCCCTAGTATAGATTAGGTCCTCAAAAAACAGACATACCTCTAGCTCCTAAGATCTACAAATACCTTTCCTTTAAAGAACTCGAAATACCACAAGTACAAACAGGAGTCCATTATCCAGTAACTATAGTTAATGAGATCCGTATCTGTGAAGGAAGTTGATACTTGAAGTAAATATTGTCTCTCTTATCTCTTCGCGACTCATTCACAGTCACATGGGTTTGGAGACCCTTGATGGTTTGTAAAAACTTTCAAAAAATTTAAATGCGGCAATAAATCTATTGCTATGTAAATAATAATAATTATTATACTATTTTCATACAAAGTACCCTTATTTTCTTATTTTTTTATACAGGGTATAATATTAAAAAAAAAACTACGACACGAAAAAAACAAATTAAGAAGTTTTATTGAAGCCATGTCAATATAAGTACACGAAATGTTGCCCACGTAAAAAATAAAAAAGTATTTTGAATTTTGAGATTGTTAATCAAAGTTACCCCAATTGACTGTACTACAATTAAATATATTTTGTAAATCTTATCGAGCAACAGTGTGAACTAACTATAACAAAACAATGAAGTGCCCAACAAACTATTACATACGGAACCCAATCACAAAAACATTCTTTATCAATTGTCATTCATATTTTCACGTAGGCACATTGTAGGTAGCCATCATTGTTTCCACAAGCTAAGACACCAGCCCACGTAGTAACTGTTACATAATCTACACCTCCTGACTCATCGGTGGTCCGTAAATAGTCAGTTATAGGGATTGTAGGCGATCTGACACTTACAGAGGCAATTATAGGGAATTTATCGACGTTCTTCGAAAAAGACGCAATATTTTGTTACAATAGTACTGATATTATATTGATAGTTCATATTTTTCCAATACTTTGTGTGAGTGTAGAAAAATATAAAAATAGTAATAGGTACTGATATCTTCAGTGGGATGAGAGGCCTTTGCCCAGCAGTGGGACATCAATACTTTTTGGTTGCCTATAGTTAGCTTATGTCATACCAGCTGCTAGCACTACTTAGATTTTTTACTTTCTTATTATATGAAGAAAATAACACGAACGATTCTTGAAATAAAATTATAAGTATACGTATCCCACATGTTTTCAAACATAAATATTACCACAAATACACAGGTTTCTTAAAAAAAAGGTGTACGTAAATGTTTCTTGAATGTACCCACATAGTTATTCAAAATAGAAATACGAGTATTCTTTCAATACGTTTGTTTACGGTTGTGACACCGGAAGTCGGAGCTCAAATTAAAATATTATATCATTTCCTATCATTGAGCTTGTTTATAAATACATCATAATAAATTCATCAGTTATTTATTTCATGCTCAAATAATAATATCATATCATATTTCCAACGGTATGTTACTTGGACGTGACAATCTTAAGGCGCAATTATACTAAGCTGTCACTGCTTGCAACATGCAGCGAAGATACCTACAGTGTAATGTCAAAGTCACAGTCAAATATTTTTATTCAGTTTTGTCTCCAAAGAGACTAATTTGAACGTACCACCCATTGGAAAGAACATCAGCTGAGAAGAAGGAGCATGAAACTCTGCTGGTTATTTTTTTACCAATGAATACGATACTCAACCGCATTCGGCGAACGACTGCAGCTGTCAAATAATTGTGAGATGGCAGTAGCGGACAACTTAGTATGAAGATGACGTTTCGATTACCTAACGAGGGGTTTGACACACAGTAACAGTATTTGGGGCGTTACAGATATTTAAGCGTTATTTACGTGACTTTTAACGCTTCTATAACTAAGGGCTCCCACACAAAACTGCGATGCGATACGATGCGAACTGAAATAGTTATATCTATCGCCATTACTACAGTACAAAGAAAAGAGATGAATATATTAAATGGAATTCGCATCGCATCGCATCGCAGTTTTGTGTGGGAGCTCTAATAGCGTGGTTGTACAAGCGTTTTTTGAACGTGTTAATAAAATGTCCGTTCAAAACGACATTTTTCATAGAATGTTTCATAGAAAATCCACCACGTACAAAGTCCAAGCTTCCATTAAATAATCCGGTTTCCGCATATGATCCATTTCTCGCCGCACTATAACAGATGAAATGAATATCTCATTAGATCGTCCGGCGCTTCGTAATTAGGGATAGAGCTACGATATTGAATCAGCTGGCCGTTAGGATTTATGTGTTGTTCAGTTTTAGAATGGGTTTCATTCAAATTGAATGTTTAAATAAAAGACATGATCTGCTATCTGAGATTTGCCAGCTGGGATTATTATTGGAATAGGTTGTTAACGTGTTATGTTTATTTACATAAATATCTTGAAAAGTGATGAACTTACTTTTTCAAGTTACCTAGTTTGGGTCTAATTAACCGTGAATGAATTTGTCCGGGTGTATTTATATTAATTTACTTAATTTTTCAAGTATATTGTTTTTTCAAGTTATGTATTTAACTTTATAAAAAGCTTTGGCCTTGATCAAATATCAAAACTCTAGCATTTTTATTATATTTCTACGAATTTTGAAGTAAACATATCCAAATGCTAACATGTGGTAATCCGACACACGGTTAATACATTTGCTGAGCATTTTGTGATTTGTTCTGCGCGTGCCGCGGTTGAGACATAGACAATAAACTTGCATCATTACTTTTGATTTAAAATCATAGACTAATATAAAAAAGCTGAAGAGTTTGTTTGTTTGAACGCGCTAATCTCAGAAACTACCAATCCGATTTGAATAATTCTTTTTGTAATGGATAGCCACATTCAACGGGAAGGTTATAAGGCTATTTTTCATCCAGAAATTCCCACAGGAATGGGCACAACATGGGTAAAACCGCGGTGCGTTGCTAGTATTATATATAAGTTTTTAAAGATCAAGCGAAGTGTATCCGTAAAAATAGTTGTAATTAAAACTGAACATTATCATGTTCATATCATGAAGCAAATATCAGAGTAGTATTTAACAAAGCTTTTAAAAGCAACAAAGCTCTCTATATCTCCACAACATCTAGGAATCCAGCTTAACACTAAAGACTATAAATAAACAGTTGAAACCGCAACCCCCGAGCTATATCTCTAATCTTTATTACTTAGGTAGTAAGGTTCAAATTCACAGTCCATTGGTACAATCTGATTTATTTTATTGCACAGGCTATCAAGAGATGTATACCTTAAGGCTTTGAGATACGGTTGTTTTCTTTGTTGATTAGTTTGAGCACTAAATCAGGGAATGTATGGTCAAGGTAAATAGTGGAAGATAAAGTGTATAGTGCAAGGAGCGGTTTGAAACTATTGTAAGGGTGTGTGTTTATAGAAGCGTGAGTGCGCGGTATAGAAGCGCGCGGTGACGAGCTTTATTAACCAATCAGAAAGCATTGCAATTGTCAAAACCTCTTTATCATAACATACCTATTATAAAACAAACTCCCCAGCCGCGTCTGTTTGTCTGTCTGTTCGCGATAAACTGAAATATTGCTGCACGGCTTTTGACGCGGTTTTTTAAAATACATAGAGTGATTCAACAGGTTTACATGTATAAAAAATCCCGAAATTTCCAAGGGAACGGGCACAACGCGGGTAAAACCGCGGGGCATTGCTAGTAAGTCAAGTAACTAAAGCAATAGCCTATAATCACCCACTGCTGGGCAAAGGCCTCTTATCTTACTGAAGATATAAGTACAGCGAGAAGGATTAGCCAAATGCGGGTTGGTGATTTGAAACCTACGCCATGTTTGAAGTAGGAAACATGTTTTCGCCAGACCCGGGAATTGAACTTGGGAGAGGTCCCAAGTTCAATTCCCGGGTCCTGCCAAGACTGAGGAGTCTTGCCAGACGGGTGCACATACCATTAGACCACCGAGGCGTTTAGGCGTTTGTAATAGTTTTTGTGATTAGTCGATTGAGGTTCGAACTGCGCAACACTTTACCGGAAACGCTATCAGACGATAAGCTAGTTAAGTTCGAAGTGTATTTGAGTTGAGAATGCAACTAAATTAGTAATCAATAGTGTAGTGACATATTATGCACTCACAAGACTGTGGTCCTGGGTACAAATCCAGGTGCTACGATGTTTCTTAACTATTTTTTTAAATCAAAATTTCTCATTTTTATGAAATTGATGTACCCATCATATTTACTATGCAATAATCTAGGTCAAAATCTATGTGTTTTGAATAAAAATACCCTCTACTAATTATACACATGCCGCCTTATTAATGAACGCGGTGTAACTAACACTGTTATAATTTGTTTTGTCTCTTTTGCTCTTCGGAAAATTGCGTATGTCAGAAAGTGACAAACCATTTGATAGCTAAACTGTTCTTACGCGTTTTTTAATATGGAGTCGAATAAAAATACGTTTAGCCACGGTACCGTAAAAAACATCGAACATAAAATATGTACATCTATCCTCACAAAACATTAATAAGTACTCGTAGACTAGCCTAAATAAATAAACAGTACAATAGATAAGTCAGTTGCTTATCACTTTTTCTTGTAACAACCCACATTCTAAATCCATAAACCATTCCAGTTTCTTCAGAATCCGTTGAAACGGCAGGTATTCTACAATCGACAAAAACGAATATCGTTACCTCAACCACTGATATTGTATGCGAGTCAGATCCAATGCGATATAAATGCTGTACGTTTCGGCATTCGATCAATATTATATTGAGCATTGACTGTAGAGGATCTTGTATTCTTGTAGAGTTGTCTTGTCTATGCAGAAACTTTGTAACACATGTTTGTAGTAAATAATAAATATATAAATACCTACTTTTTGTAATCTTTTTTTAAATCGGCTAAAACTAAATATTAACTGATAAAAAATTGCGCTCATGGTGTAGTTTGACTTAGCGATATTAGCTCATTGCGATTGTTAAGCAACGTGCAGCTCGTCCCCTACTGGGATGGGTGATCTGATCGCTTCTGTTCAGAGGGCACATAAAATTGTCGGTCCCGGTTATTTCAATCGATAGATGTCGGTCCCGGCTATTTCAATTGATAGACCAAGTCTTGATCTATCACGCACGACACTAAATGACAACTTGATGACACTTGACACTTGGGTTGACCACTCACCGACACGACCTTACTTAATCTACTATACTAATATTATAAAGAGGTAAAATTTGTAAGTTTGTTTGTTTGTTTGTATGTTCGAGCTAATCTCAAGAATTACATTCACGGGAAGGTTATAGGCTATTTTTCATCCCGTAATTCCCATGGGAACGGGCATAACGCGGGTAAAACCGCGGGGCGCTGCTAGTTACTTATAAAAAAATATTTCAGTTTATAAAAAGGGTATTGTTACAGATTGGTGATAACATGGTTGGAATTGGAAATGGTTTAAGAATAGAACTGTGATCACTTTTGACCTTATTTTAGGCGGACTAAAAACTTCGGCGGTCTAAAAACTTCGGCGGTCTAAAAACTCCGGTGGTCTAAAAACTTCGGCAGTCGAAAAACTCCGGTGGTCTAAAAACTCCGGCGGTCTAAAAACTCCGGTGGTCTAAAAACTTCGGCGGTCTAAAAACCAAGGGTAAGCCACTAATCTATTCCAAAAGAATTAATGACCTTACCCTTAATATGAATAAGAAAAGTCGATTCAAACAAGAGAGATGAGGTAACAAATATACAACAAATAATTCATTCACGCCTCCGGTTTTGAAAATACATATGCAGTTTTTCAAGTCACTGCAAATACCAATCATAAATTCCCCACTGTTTCGGACAAACATTCACATAACCGTTTGTATAGTCAACACATAATGCAGGTGCAAAATCACCATACATAACACATTATTCACAAAAGACTTAAATTTTCCACGATTTTCTTTATGACGTCAGCTATTGAGTTCATAGCCATACAAACACATACACACATGGACAGAAACATCTAGTGTACATTACAACTCGTTTGAAGAGCTGGTTACTCTACATGGTTACCAGAACAAGCCAAACACGTATGTATATAAGGCATACATAGAGTTCATATGAACTATGTAAGTACTTACGTAAGTAAGTTTTTGACAAGTCCTTTGGCACAGTGGCAGTGAGAGCGCTTACTGTGTCGGGGTTTGCGGGTTCGATCCCCGCCCGGAGTCAACAATATATGAAGACATAGTTGTTGGCGACGTCGTTATATATTCTTATAAAGTATTTGTGTATGTATAAGTAGTAGTATCAGTGAGTTAGATTCCATAACACAAGCTTAGAGCTTACTTTGGGTCTAATTAACCGTGTGTGAATTTGTCCAAGTATTTATTTTATTTATTACGTAAGTTCGTGCAGGCCAACTCTGCTGCCGGAGTTTTTCCAGCCTGAAGGTCTCCGACATGGCCTATCGATTAAAACAACCGGGACCGACTGCATAACGTGCCCTCCGAAGCACGGTAGCGCTCAGATACAAATGCCACTATCGGCCGCCCATCCAAGTAGTGGCCGAGCTGCACGTTGCTTAACAATCGTGATGAGCTAACGTTGCTTAGTCAAACAGCAACATGAGCGATGTACTAAGAAGGATCTACTAAAGTATGGAAAAGTACTAGCCTTGAAGATTCCACTGCAGGGCATGAGCCCTTTGTTTGTTAAGAATATTGAGTACTAGCAGCGCTTTGAGGTTTTACCTGTATGTGTCTGGTCCCGTGGGAATTTCGGGATAAAAAGCCTTCCCGTTAAATATGTATATCTATTACAAAAAAATTGGGTAGTTTCTGAGATGAGCCCGTTCAAACAAACAAAACAACAAACTCTTCAGCTTTATTATAATAGTACTAGCTGTGCCCCGCGGTTTCACCTGCAGCGCCCCCGTTCCCGCGGGAATTTTGAGATTTTTATTCCTTATTTTTCTTATATAAAAACCTTGACCTGACAATAAGGAACACATTAAAAAAAGAATCATCCAATTTGGTGCAGTCGTTCTGAAGTTATGCGCTTAGCAACAGATTCAGCGATTCATTTTTATATTATAGATGTTTAGATGAGGACCATAAACAGCAAACTATAGTCTATTTTGACAGTTTTAAAAATGGAAAGAAAGGTTTTATATTTCGATAGCCTATTAACCAAAAAGGACATAACCATCATAAATATTTACATATATTCAGTAAATGTATGTCACTAACACTATAAACACTACTACATCAAAATGCCGTTTATTCGCCCTTGATATTTAAGTTACCTTACTTAATACACGCTAGACCGTTCACTTAAGCTCCTTACACTTAATTAAAACCATAAAACAACCAATTTCATACAAGACACCCATTTGTTAACTTCCCTTCGAACGTAAGGTCAGATCTCACCACGATGTTGGTGGGTACTGTTAGTCAAGTTAGCAGCTCACCATTTTGAATCGCAATACTCATAAAACATGTTTTTTGTAAATGGTGAAGACAGTAAATATTGATTTTGTAAGATTTTGTTAATTCGTGTACCTATATAATGTAAATCAATATAGCCGATTTAATTCAATCAAAGACAAATTATTTCTTGATAGAGGGATAAACCATTTAAACCATTTAAACCATTTATTTCTACACCACACAAAATACAACATGAAAAGAAGCAATACTTAAACTATGAATTAAAAACTAAAATAAGTATATGTAATTAAGACTAAGTACAGTGGCAGTGATGTAGAGGACAGACTCAGTGTACGCTATGGGGTTGTTACACCCCACAGCACTGGTTTTCAGTCTGCCCCATTTAAGGTTAAGTGTTTAGTCAGATTGGACTAGACAGAAATCAATTAATCTTTACATTTATTATCAATTAATCTTTTTGTCTATCTATCTGTTTAATTCAAAATCTGGCATAATTCTTTGCCATTTAACATAAATCTAAAAAATAATAAAAGGTACCAAGATGCAAGAATCAAATAAGCTACTTCTTCCTAATATTTTTTTACATAGGTACATAACTAAAAAACTAACATATTCTTCACTAGGTCTACAGTTAACATCGCCGACAGTACCTATAAAACAAGTGAACCTACATCCGACCCCTATCAACCTAAATTAAAAACTTTAGCAATAACGAACAAGAAATATAAACTTATTTCAAACTTGTTGACCGTTGAATTAATTACGTTTGACATTTAATCGGAACTATGGCCGCCATTATGTGGCAAAAACACCTTTTGTAATGGCGGAAGTTATGTCATTTACTCCGCCGTTTATACAATACTTAATTATGGGTCAATAGTGGCTTTTTATAGGGAAACGAGTTCGTTATACTTCATTTTATTACAATACTACAGAAAAAGTAGTCTTATAGTTATGTGGGAATGTCAGCTGTTTTTGACATGCACATTCGCAATGGCAGATGCTAACATTTCAACCGTTTACGTACTTTTAAGTATCTAATAATAGTTTCATCTATAATATTAAATTGAATCGCTGAATGTGTTGCTAAGCGCAAAACTCGAGAGTAGCTGAACCGATTTCGCTTTTTAAAAACTAATAATAATGTATAATATAAGTATGGCTCTTAAGAAGAGAAAAAAATAAAAAAATGCCTAAGAAGTATAAAAATTTCGAAATTCCCACGGGAATGGGGGCGCTGCGGGTGAAACCGCCGGGCACAACTAGTACATGGTAAATACATTTTAATTACAGTTTTTTTTAATGTAATTGATGCAATAATAACTAGTGTAATCACTTCAAAATTCGTATAAGAATCTATTTTATAAGTATTCAACTTTAAATAAAAGCTTGGAAATCTTTACGCAAAATATTTGTGCTAACATCTCAACGTACTTCAACTACCAATCATTAAATGTAAACAAATATAACCCACTATCAATCACTCATTCTCTCATTCATTCATTCATTCATTCATTACCCACGCGTTGTCAACAGTCAAGACTACCCACTGAGAGTTAACCTTGAAATTATTACGTAATGTCATACTAATGACTGCAATAACACACCAAATAGGTAATTTAAATAATTACATTCGGTCTCATTTTCGTCTCATTTACATGGATTGTTTGGGCTGAGCAATAGAAGTAATTGACATTTCTTGTTCAAAGCTGATGGCTTTTGTTAAGTGAGGTTGTCATGGCAATTGTTAATTATAGGTAGATACATAGACAATGGATGGACGACTTCGTTACTTGCTTTAGTTTACGCGAGTATTGTTTTCTAGTCCGATCCGATCCGATCCGATCTGTTATAATTTTTTTGACATTATTTAATATCAATAAACTAGCTTTGATTTGCTCTTAAAGTCGCAAAAAGTTCACTTCAAAACTACTATTTACTGATTTGGGTTTTAAAATTTTTCAGGCATCAAACTTATTTACCGTGATAGAATCAAAAGAGAAAAATTATCAAAAATCCGTTTTAGATTGCCAATTGCAATCGATTCTAGAGACTACGCATAATAAATATCTGATAAAATTCTTAAGGTTTCATTTATAAATAAATATAATTAAGTACCTAATCTCTGAAGAGGTCTTGCAGAACTACAAAAATAAACAAACACCAAGGCCATTTCCTCGAATCAATGCGGGGTGATTCTGCTAATCATAGCACACTGAACATTTAACGTCCATTTTAAAGTTATTATTAATTCTATAGACCATCGGAGTGCGTCAGAATAGTTGTAACTAACACAACTATTCTGGAATCCGCTTCCATAGTTTACATTATCTATTAATATCCCGGATCGCTTGTTTGTGTAAAGAATGGGTTTATTAAACTCTATGTTTTTTGTGTTAAACTTCCGCTGTCTTAAGACGCTTTGAACTTTTGATCTTATACCTTAATCTGACATATTTATAGTCTCAAGCAGTGCTCCACGGTTTTACCCGCGTTGTGCCCGTTCCCGTGGGAATTTGGGGAATTTTTATACTTATAAACCTTCCTCTTGAATCATTACATCTATTTAAAAAACTGCATCAAAATCCGTTGCGTAGTTTTTAAGATCTAAGCATACATAGGGACAGACAGACAGTGGAAAGCGACTTTGTTTTTTGTAGTGATAATGATCTCAAACTTCAACGAAATACAAATGACAGTTTTCAACGAATTTTGAGGGCTTTGGTGTGATATGAAGTGTCCTGAACAAAAGACAATCATCGATTTGAAAAAAAAAACAAAAGTCTGCTTAATGCCTTTGCTTATCTTGTTAGTATTAGAAAGTATTATAGTACACTGATACAGCAAACTTCACACATAAGTCCCATGCATCTTGCTGTTGATTTTATTACAATTACAGTAAGATAACCGATTATCTTCCATTGTCATAATGAACGGTTCAATGCAACTTGCAACTACTAGGTATAATACTCGGCAGACATACTTACCCATCGAATTGGAAGGGAGGAAAGCGCTAACTAGTTACCCACACTAACAGCACCCCCGAGATATTAACATAACATAGATAAGACCGACATCTAGCAATCACACTTTACCACACCAAAACTTTTCGTTCATCGCTTTAGAATTTGATGGGTTAATGTTCCGGCCGGGCACTGTATATCGGTTTAATCTGACATTACTTCCCGGAGATGAGTGCTACTTTAAATTCCGAGCTGGTTCACTAACGGATGTCTGTGACGTGTGCTCAGTTCAGCTAAGTAGTACTTAGTAAGTAATCTTTGTTATTGACTGGGTTATTAAAGATATTTTTAACTTGAAGGAAACTGGTTTCAAAGGGTATGTATTTATAAGAGGGGAGAGGGTTGAAAGTAGCTAAGATGCACTGATAAGTCCGTAGTCAAGTCTATCTATATCTATGCTCTGTCTGTCTATACTTGTTTATACTAACTAGTATTCGTATTATAAAGAGGTATTTTTTTTTATTAATTTGTTTGTTATTACGTTCGGGTTAATCTCAAGAATTACAGATTTGAATAATTCTTTTTGCAATGGATAGCTTGATTCAACGTGAAGGCTTTTCATTCCGAAATTACCACGGGAACGGGCACAACACGGGATTTTAAGATATGTTTGTGTATATGTTATCCAGATAGAAGAGCCATACGGCTTCTTTTCTTCCAAATTTCGACAGGCCAGGAAGGAATTTCCACTTTTGCTAAAACCACTTGGCACTGCCGTAGGTTAGGCAGAGAGATCCTACTAATCCTACTAATATGATAAATGCGAAAGTTTGTGAGGATGGATGTATGTATTATACTAAATGAAACGGTTCTGTATCGCGTTAGATAAATATATAACGTACCCGACGTTTCTAGCGAATTACACCGCTCGTGGTCATCCCGTGACCACGTTTCATTTAGTATAATGAGTGCAAATCGTGTAAGTTTAAAAAGTATGAATGTATGTTTGTTACTCTTTCACGAAAAAACTTCTTGACGGATTTGGATGAAACTTTACAGTAATATAGGTTATTCATCAGAATAACACATGGGATACATTTTATCCCGAAATTCCCACGGGAACGGGTACAACGCGGGTAACACTCGGAACGCCACTAGTATTATAATATATCTAGAGTGAACTAATTTAGAACATCAAGCTAACATCCGGTCAAGACATGTAGGCACTTCGTTGACACGGCTTAACTACAAACCAACATTAGACTAAATACAGTCAACATGGCGTGTTTTAACTTAAATCGTTAAGTCGGCTAGTTAATCTTATATACAAAACTAATGACGCCATTGCATTAAAAGGATGCCATGACGACTACCGAAAAATTAGTTGATGTTTATTGAAAACTTCTTTAGCGGCACTTTTATTGTAATGAGTAAAGAATTTTAAACTCGCATCAGGACAACGTGGCCTGATCGAAAATTCGTAACACGTTTAAACGTTAATATTCAAGTTTTCACTTCTGCCGGCACGCCGTTTTTTTTTTGCTTTGTTTTTATCTAGGCGTGCTGTATTTTCGGCGACCGCATCAGTGTAAAGAAAACAGTAGCTAGCCGTATCGGCGACCGACGCCAGTGGCGGCGCAGTTAAAGGTCTGTTTTCAGTAGCAACCGCAACAGCACGCAGCAACCGCAACAGCACGCAGCAACCGCTGGCCGTAAGCAGTAGTGTCACCGCGCTCAAAATTTCATTGAGATTCTTAGAAATCGTCTTGCTTGTGGTCAGCAGTTGGTGCTTGCGCTGCAGTCGCTGCCAACGGTTGCCTTTTGCGGCCATTTTGGAACCACGGTACCTTGAATCGTTCGCCCAACTCGAACTGGTACCTCTAAAGGGTTTACGTCATCATAACACTTGCGTGTTTAACAGCCAAGTGGACCAGTTAATCCTATAAGTCTAAACTAAACCGGACACACCGTTCTCGTGACCTTGAGTTTGTCATTGGTACATAACAAGCCTGCTATTATGTCAGTTCATAGCATAACTATAGTAAAACTTGTAATTCCATGCAGTGGTTTGAAGTTTCCAGTATGGCTGAGTGATGCTACCGTGCTTCGGAGGGCACGTTAAATGGTCGGTCTTGCTCGTTCCGGCCACTAACCTACTCAAATTACGTGAGGTCGAGTGTTTACAATATTAGATACTTTAGTGACGTTAAAATGAATTAATGAATATAATAAATCCTGGCCGATGCGTTCTTCGAAACATATTTCAGTTTCTGCGCTCCATCAGAACAAGGCAACATTGTTTAAGGCGTTGTTTGAGCTACGAGATGTCAAATCACTGCTCATAATTATGAGTTGAAGTATAGTAGACGACTAGTTCTCCCACATAGTTTGTAAATGGATTTAGCCGTGGAATATGGATGTGTGTAAAATACTTCGTTGAACATGGCACATGGTCATTATATAAGCTACCAGCTGTTCTGCGCGGTGGTACCGCCCGCGATCCATAGATGGTGCTAGTGTGAAAATTTCGTAGATTAAGAGGGGTCGCGCCCATATGTTTTGTTAAGCAGGCGATATCTTCCTCTATAAAATGTTAAAGATATATCTATCTATGCTAAGTAAGTATACTAGCAGGCACCAGCGGTTTTAATCGATTTGAGTCCGTTATCAGGGGAATCGCGGTATGAAAATAGCTCAAAACCTTTCTCTATCGCATACAAAATAGTTTATGCGTAATTTTAATTGTAGTTACAGAGATTACAAACTATAAACAAAAATATCTGTATTAATAATACAAAACATTCACATTTGTATTGTAGTTAACTAATTACTAATTAGGACGATTAACGGGTTTTGATGAATTCGAATGACAATAGATTAGATTGGTATAGACGGCAATGCACCTTTTATCTCGAAGTTTCCACAGAAATGGGTTATATTCAGTTCAGTCTCTAAGATCTTCTCTCTCATGGTAAGCGATATCTCCTTCTTCACTAGACAGAGATGATGAATACTCCCAATTATTAGTCAGTAACGGACTATAAATCAACCGTGGTTAGTTTAAGGGATTTATACCGGACTCAGAGACCATAAACTTTAATAGATGACACCATAGATATAGGTGTACCTATGGTGTCTTCAGAGTGTTTGTGTAAAGTGGATAGTAATACCCTTTTCGCTGTCTTTTTGTGCTTTTCCATTACAACAATAAACAATTTTTTTCGATAATAAGGAGCTACAAGAATAAATGAAATAAATGTTGACCATGACATAAATATTTACTAAACCACACTAAAGTTATTCTCCATCAATATAATTTAACAAAAAACATCTTTATTGTAATGTTCTAAGGCACAATACTGCCACAAAAATACAGAGAAACAAAATTGCACCTTTTCACACTTCTGAAGAGCTCTATGTCTATGTAGATTAATAGTCTATGGCCTAGACCCTTCAGACCCTGCTCGCGGGTGGCGTATCTTGGGTAAACCTTCCAGTTTTAATTAAACATCCCATTAATTCTACCAAGTACCGCATTGAGTCATCAACACGGAATTAGCAGAATATTGAGATACATTTCTTTATTTAGAAGTATCATTACGACTCAGCGTTTCTAGACGTCCAGCTTCGTACGTTTTGAATCAAAAACAAAAGAACATCATACCAAACGGATCCTAATCAATTGTCACTTATCTTCAACGATTGAGATCAAGCGATCAATCTTATCAGAGCTGTTAAAGTCTTAATAAACTTAGTAGCTATTTCTAATGAAGATTGTAAAGTAAATAACCCCACAATACTTATTTACCCTTTTTTAATATTTCCGTCGCCAAGGAACCTTAGTTCATTGACTCGAGTATCTTCAGAACTCTCAAAGGGAAAATCGTTTGAAAAACAAATTATGTAAATGAAAACATCTTCAATGAATAAATACTGTTTGGTTTTAATCTTATTTCATGGTTATTTGAGTTAGTTTTTTATTATAACCGCGTTTTTGCACATTAGGGTGTTAAAGTTGCGGCTATAGTCAGCCGTTTCATGCGTGCGACATACGTTGATATTTTTACTAGGTACTATTAGCACTGTACTGATAACTTCAGTGAGATGAGAGGCCTTTGCCCAGCAGTGGGACATTACAGGCTAATACTTACTTACTTACTATTCGCTGTACGACACTGTACGTATGTTGTATGTGGCGAAAGAGTTACAGTAATCAAGTTCTTCTACAGAACTCCTCGCGTTTATTTCATAGAACACCATATTATGGTTGCGCCACATGAGAGAGATTCTTTTGCCGGCAACAAATTGGTTGCGCAACTAAACTGTCAACTAGCTGTTCACATCGTTTATAGTCAAGCTAGAGCGAAGTCGAGTCATTCGCTGACCGAAGTAGATTGAAACTACATAATTCTGCGACCGCATTAAGGTGCCAACTGCCAATGCCAAGCACCACTAGTGTTTTCTATGAATCTCTATGAAATTTCGAGTGCGGTGACTCTGATGATTGCGGTCGACGTCGTTGCCTACTGCTGCGGTTGTAAACGAAAACACACCTTAGCAATAAGTGAGAGGGTTAGGAGAACAACAATTAACATCCCTCTTAAATCTTAAAAAATCTGCTAAAGAAAACTAGACCATATAAAACAGTGTATAACAATCATATTACCCCTAACTAAGTGATAAACTAATCACCGCCACATATCATTATATCCTACGTATTGTCCTATAAATAAACCACTTTAATGCATCACCTAATACATTATGAGCAAGTAATCTAAATAACAGGATAAATTTACATAACTTGCAGTTAAGGTGCATTGGAATAGTTTTAATCTGTTTAATGCATTTTGCACTTGAGCTAACAACATGAGTTTAAATTAGACGTAGGTAGCACAGATATTAAACTTAATTTTGTTAAACTGTAGTATAACTAATGCTTTTCCTCTTTTCCTCTCTCTCTCCTTCCTCTTCTCTGCTTTCCCTCTTAAGTGTAATTAATTTATTACTAGCGGTTGTTCGTGGTTTTACCTACACTGTCGTAATCTTGAGAATCGTGAGATAAAAGGTATTTCGCACTTCGAGTCTTCAACTAATATCTATCTAGATATTATACAAACAAAATCCACTAATCTCGAAATCTCAGAAAATATAAGTTCTAAAACTCAAAGGGGTTCTTTTTAGGACGTAAGTACTCGCTAAGAAAGGATTTTTAAAATTCAACCCTTAACAGGAGATGGCCTCAGCGAAAGCGAAGCGAGCGAGCGAGCGAGCGAGGGCGGGCTGCTAGTGAGATATAAATTCATCAAAATCTGATTGAACTTTTACCGTGAAAGCCACAACAGACTGATTCATTAATAACCACATAGAAAAATGTCAAACTTCTCGATAGATCGATTGGGTTATTGTGGATACGTTATAAATGGTCGACAATTAATAAATGAAACCACAGAATAATAGCACAGAACCTCCATAGAGTCGTATTCGTTTAGCTGCATTTCCAATTACGTCAGAAGCTTGTGTTGCGGTAGGTCCTCTCTGAATTTGCTCATTGTCTTTGCAAACAATACTGCATTATCGCTGGTATTATGTTATTTTATGAAAGCTGTTTCTGTTGTTTTCTCTATTCTGTGGACGCATTAATGAAATTAAGTTTTTAATCTATGTTAATGAGTGGAGTTATGGAGTATGTTGTATTTTTTTTTATTGCTTTCTCCAAGTGTTTTGAATAAATTCAATGCTTGTTTGTATGATAAGTGTTTTATTATTGATAATATGTCATAGATTATGCAATGCAAACAATACATGGGTGCGAAATGTTTACTAATAGTCGGCCATTGACTTTACTTTCGTTTAGGCTACGGTAGATTTAAATGCTTACTAAGTCTATTAAAGCGTTTGTTGCACGAAATTAGAAGCTGCGAATTGGCTTCCGAATTTGCTAACTTGTAGCTTGTTTACTATCTCAATCTAAACGACAAACGATAAGTTTCTAACCTGATATAATTAAAGGCTACTCAAATTCGAACCTTCGTACTTTCATTCATTTTTGACAGCTCAACCACATGGCTCGAGTTTGAGATTTGAGGTGATTACGCCTAATCCTCCTCACTGTACTGATATCTTCGGTGAGATGAGAGGCCTTTGCTCAGCAGTGGGACGTTACAGACTAATACTTTTTACTTGTTTCACGTTGTTTAAACTGTATCGATTGGTGGCTGCTATGATTATTTTGACGTTTAAATCTTGCGTTATCGTTTTAATTAGTGACTCAACCAAGTTATTCCTTAATCTTTTAACCGTTTTTATCTATACTATCTATACTTCTATACTAATATTATAAAGAGGAAAGGTTTGATTTTTTGTTTGTTTGTTTGTTTGTTTGTCTCGAATAGGCTCTGAAACTACTGCACCGAATTAAAAAATTCTTTCACCATTCGAAAGCTACACTATCCCTGAGTGACATAGGCTATATTTATTCCCGAAATTCCCACGGGAACGGGCACAACGCGGGTATATGTAACCCAAGGTATGAAAAACATGCCTAAAAAAATTGGTTATTGGCGTGCGCTACTAAATCTATTGATGATACACAAAAACAATGTTCTACACAATCAAAGTACATATTATTGCAAACAAATAAGTTCGCGAGGGCATATGTCTAACTATTATAGTTAAGACACAATAACCGTTTTAAGTTAAAATTAATTAGTTAAAAAAGGAGTGTAATTTTAAATTGATGATATTCATATGATGATATGAATCTACATCAAAATAAATGGCTCTACAATCAAGGTTAATTATGTTTCTTTGTGTACCTCTTTAAATTATTAAAATCGGACAGTTAGTTTCAGAGTTATGATGAGAAATATCACTACATATGTAGTATAAAATAAAGTCGTCTCTGTTTCGTGTCTGTTTGTCTGTATGCTTAAATCTTTAAAATTACGCAACGGATTTTGATGCGGTTTTTTTGTAATAGGTAGAGTGATTCAAGAGGAAGGTTTTTATGTAAAAAAATTCCCGAAATTCCCACGGGAACGGCTTCAACGCGGGTAAAACCGCGGGGCGCTGCTTACAAAATAGTAATGCTCGATGGCGGGTCTCTTATGGCTACTTACTGTTTCGTGCGGTCAAAGCGCGCGGGGATATAGGTACCTACCTACGAACTACGAACGACGAAGACGTGCTATGTAGGTATTATCCCGAATTCTTCCTCACATGAAATCTTGATTGTGTATACATATATACTCGCGCGAGACATGTAATATTTTATCCCCAATTTCCCACTTGAAATTTTGATTGTGTATATTCCTGCGGGAGACACGCAATGTTTTATCCCGATTTTCCTACATGAAATCTTGATTACCCGAAGCGAAGCGAGGGCGGGTCGCTATATAAAATAAAGTCGTCTCTGTTTCGTGTCTGTCTGTCTGTTTGTCTGTATGCTTAAATCTTTAAAATTACGCAACGGATTTTGATGCGGTTTTTTGTAATAGATAGAGTGATTCAAGAGGAAGGTTTTTATGTAAAAAAATTCCCGAAATTCCCACGGGAACGGGCACAACGCGGGTAAAACCACGGGGCGCTGCTTACAAAATAATAATGCTCGATGGCGGGTCTCTTATGGCCACTTACTGTTTCGTGCGGTCAAAGCGCGCGGGGATATACCTACCTACGAACTACGAACGACGAAGACGTGCTATGTAGGTAGGTATTATCCCGAATTCTTCCTCACATGAAATCTTGATTGTGTATACATATATACTCGCGCGAGACATGTAATATTTTATCCCCAATTTCCCACTTGAAATTTTGATTGTGTATATTCCTGCGGGAGACACGCAATGTTTTATCCCGATTTTCCTACATGAAATCTTGATTACCCGAAGCGAAGCGAGGGCGGGCCGCTAGTCGTTAATAAACAGCTAAACGTGTATTTTCACACCCACTGGCTGGCGCTTACATTATAGCACAAAAACAGTCCATATGAACCACTTATATCCATTCTTACGTCACCCGGTCATTATGAATGAATACTTTCACCGAATCGTTACTTTGCTTTGCTAAATTCGCTTCTATTCTCTCCAGTCAAGGTTCAATTTATTTTTAAGACATTGGTCTTTATTTGGGAAATGCCAATTGCTTTTGGGCTACCTTAAAAGTAAGCAGGTTTATATTTTAAGGCCACTAAGTAATTGAGCGTCGTTTATAGGTTATTTACGAGATAATTAGCTGGGCTCGGATTGGCTGAGGTAAAGGTTTTTCTTTTTGAACAGAAAAGTATTTTATACATTACTTTTTAGGGTGGTTTGCACGAGAACTTTCTTTATTTACTAAATATGCTTGAAAAACAAAAATTGTATTCCATTCTGCAACGTAAGCAAAGTTTAGACCTAACGTCATTTGTTTTATAAACATATTTAGGAGCTAAATCAAAATACTAAGCTCTTAGGGCTTCGGAAAATCGACCACATTATATTAAATATTACTTAAAAAAATCTTTTTTTTTTTTGGAAACCAACGTACCTATCATAAATGTTATTAATCACTGGTTGTAGATAAAAATTTAATAATTTTAGTATTTAGGTTTCGTTTTTTGGTAATAAATAAAAACGTATAATAAAATTGTAAATGATCGCTGTCTGTACATAGAAGATATATAAGAAAAATATATAGGAGGGGCTTTATGAATTTTTGTATTTTGTCTGTTTATCTGTACGTTTGTGCGCGCTAATCTCAGAAACGGCTTAACCGAATTGACTGCTGTTTTCACTAATGCGTTGTGATTTGCTGGGATTAATATTTAGTCTTTGTTTTGTTTCAATCGGTTCATAAATAAAAAAGTTATATCAAAATCTCTAAATATCCACGGGAACGGGGGCGCTGCGGGTGAAACCGCGGGGCAAAACTAGTAAATAAATTAAGTACACATTTCAACTCTCATAACAAAACTAGACTGCATAAATTTCCACCAAGTTTCCAGTTTCCATAGCTACCTACTGATAGTAATTGCATGAATCTAAATCTCATTCGCGTCTTGCCCGTAGTGTTGTGCTTCGCATTCCGCGCACGTACCAGTCTATCCATATTCCCTAATCGATAAAAACTCGTCTAAGTCATTTTATAGAATAACTTCTTTTTAATACTTGAGCGAGCGACGTTTCCAGACTTAATATACGAGATTATAATCTGATTTCTTAGCAGAGTACGTTTTTATAAGTATGTAATCTATATCTACACTAATATTTGAAGCTGAAGTTTGATGGTGTGATTGAATGCGTTAGTTAATTTATGAAAATACCAGACCTAATTGCAAAAAATAGTCTTAGCCTGTAATGTCACTGCTGGGCAAAGGCCTCTCATCTCACTGAAGATATCAGTACAGTGAGGAGGATAATTATAATACCGATTTGAATGATTATTTTTGTATTTGTTAGTCATATTCAACGGAAAGCTTAAAAGGTATTTATATTCCAAAATTCAGAAAATTAGACTATTCTGAATACATGTTCATTTTAAAATCCCAGTCTTATTACAGGTTAGGTTAGGTAACACAATAAGATTGATGTAACATAATAAAGCCGATCCTGTTCCCCTCCCTCCCTCGGGACCCAATCCATCTAAACATCTCATAAAACTTCACATCTCACATTTCATACACTTCTTAAATTAACTTCAGAATGTCACTTAAAACTTTCCGAATTACATGTTCAGCCCGTATTAACTTGTCAGCTGTCGGGTCCGGGTTTTTATCGAACGTTACAGTGTCAGTACATTTTATAGGAAGCTATTCACACTTGTCGGATCCGGTTTTGTTTTCACTACTTAGCATAAAACAAAGTCGCTTTCCGTTGTCTGTCTGTCTGTCCCTATGTATGCTTAGAGCTTTAAAACTACGCAACGGATTTTAACGCGGTTTTTTTAAATAGATAGAGTGATTCAAGAGGAAGGTTTACAAGTATAAAAATTCCCGAAATTCCCACGGGAACGGGCACAACTCTATACTAATATAATAAAGCTGAAGAGTTTGTTTTTCTGTTTGTTTGAACGCGCTATACAAATCATGCTTTTGTAATAGATATCCACATTCCACAGGAAGATTTTATGCTATTTTTATCCGAAAATTCCCACGGGAACAGGCGCAATGCGGGTAAAACCGCGGAACGTTACTAGTTTAACAAATTTTGACACTTGACATGTAATCTGACTCACGGATTGTACCTCGCCCAATATTATCTCATCTCCTGATACGCTGAACAATGCAAATTGTTATATGCGAGTCAAAAAACACGGATGTTTTCAACTACAGGTTCAGTGTGTAAAATCTTTTGTTATTCAACTATAACTAATAATAAGTATCACGATTGTTAAGCAAACTGCCGCTCAGTCACTTCTTGGATGGGTGGGATACCTAGTGGTGTTTCTATCTGAACACTAACGATTCCGAGGGTACGCCTCTTTTCGAATCCGTATATTTAATTGAATAGGTAGTGCTGAAGTTTTTAGACCGCCTAAAGGCTACCGACATGATCAAATAATTTCAGTAGTTACGACTGAAAAGTTATTTATTTATTTTTTATTACCGAGATATTTAATATTATAAATAGCTGTAAATTGTTCAAATTACTTCTATGAGCGAGTCTGAGATGGCGTTTATCATTTTGATTCCAGGTAATTTTGTGGTGTCGCTTTATTCTGATGTTAAACGAGCTTGTTTCGCCTTTAAAATATATGGGGTGGCATTTTGTCGGATATAATGTCGGGTGGTTAGATTTTATTGCAACAATTTATTTGTCAGATAAAATGTCGGCGAACTCCAATTTCTTCTTTAAGAGGCTTCAATTTGAATAGCTAGGCCAAGAGATTGTAGTTCATCGCAAGACACTCATAGTGCGAGCCGTTGCGGACTGGCTGCGGCCTGGGCGCGGGCCGGTTGCGACTTGCGTAACGTTGTATTAAATAAATAAATAAATATACCTGGACAAATTCACTCACGGTTAATTAGACCCAAACTAAGCTCTAAGCATGTAATATGGAATCTAACTAACTGATACTACTACATATATATACACAAATACTTTATATGAATATATAATTGACACCCAGACGTCGTCGCCAACAACTATGTCTTCACATATTGTTGACTCCGGGCGGGAATCGAACCCGCAACCCCCGACACAGTAAGCGCTCTCACTGCCACTGTGCCAACGGGCTTGTATTCCTTGTTGTATTCGTATGAAAAGTTTCACATTAGCCCGTTTCAGGCCCAATGCGGGCCAGTGTGACCTTTCATACAAACACAAGGAATACAACGTCACGAGACCCGCATCTTTTCACTTTATGTTAAACTTAATAATTTGTACCAACTGTTGAGTGAGTAAAGATTGATGAGATATAGTTCGTGCTGGCTTTAAAGAGTCTTGGCTTCGAACAAGTCGGTCGATTGTTGTGACTACCACAGACTCAAGTTATAAATATTATGGAAAATTATAATGACTTGCTCTGTAATGTATCTTAAGACCTTACAATCTACCGGATAACTAAACAATCTCTATATTTTACTTCCCCAATCCTCTTATATTTTAAAAATCTCTCCGGCCATTGTTTTGAAACAAACTCTCTAATAGGATAAGTTTCAGGACTTCGTAATTTATTTTTATAGAGTTGGGCTCAGAGAATTGATTGAAACACAATTTCAATTTGCCGATTGGAAGTATTTCTAGCGATTCCATTAACGGTTTCTTATCAAACTGATTCGGTTTTTTAATAATCATTTGGGCGGAGGGTTGGGGAGATTTGTGTTCTATTCTACCTCATTATTCTACTTGGGTATAAGTTACGACGTTAATAAGTTATAAGTTACTTTCTTTTGTGACGGATTCTAGACACATAGTTTTTTTTTTCAGTTTTTAACCGATTTCAAAAAACAAAAGAGGTTCTCAATTCGCCTGCATGTTTGTTACCCGAATTCTCCATCGTTTATGAACCGATTTCGAAAATTCTTTCAGCATTATGAAAGGTATGCTTGCAGATTGGTCCCTATTAATAAAGTCGATAGTTCTTATAAAACCTGGTATGAACTAGGTTTTTTTGCATGAAAAAGTTATTTTCTACGTCATCTCTGCCAATACAATACCAGTTAACACTATAAATATAATGTGAAACCACTAAATAATGATTGTTTTATCTTTTCACAGGTACGGACTCAGTTACACTCTCCTGGGGGTATTTTAAGCCAATCTCAAACTGGTATGTGCATTATACAAGATGTACCCAATCTAAGTTACAAGTCGAACACAAACAGAGGTCCTTGCTCTGTTCTACTTAAAAAACTCATAATAAACTTGGTTATAGTTAGTGCAGGGGCCGTTTAAGGACTTGGTTGGTGGGGAAAAATATTAATATTTTTTATTATTACTAGTATACACTACATATTACTAGTATATACGAGTGGTATAATCTGATATTGTAACGCGATACACTCCCGTTTTACTATAGGTAATAAGTGCAAATCGTTTGAATTTGAAAAGTTAATAAAAAAATGTATGTATGTATGTGGTCTTAAATAACACCCCTCATTTTTAAGGCCTTCTCGATCTAGCCCCACCCTTAATCCATCTCTGCTCACCCACATATATTTATACTCCGTAAGTTAACGTTAACTTGCACTTTTTCATAGAGAGAAGTGTTCGGAACTCTCGAATGAGAACCAATCATAACTTGGATATAACTTCAATGAGAATCAAAGTTCAAGGAACGATTTGTTCAGGCATAAACAAACACAAGTGGGTACCGAAACAGGTTTGATTTAAATAGGTTTTACTGACGGAAACTTGTAGGTTTAGCAGGAGGAGATCAAAGAGAGAGTTGAGTCTCAACACTTTGACAATCTCAATGCTTCATTCATTCATTCATTCATTCATTCATTCATTTCGAGTAGGTTAGTGGCCCACCCTGGTGTCGGAGTTTTTAGACCGCCTAAAGGCCTCCGACATGGTCTAACGATTGAAGCAACCGGGACCGACTGCTTTACGTGCCCTCCGAAGCACGGTAGCGCTCTGATAGAAATGCCACTATCGGCCACCTATCCACCCGTGCTGCACGTTGCTTAACAATCACAATCGCTTTGATCTAAATGCGCTGTGATTGGTGAATCTCCGAAGCGCTCCGCTCGGCTTCTATGGAAACGCTCCCTCAGACTTTTTTGCTGTTTAATCACTGACTATAATGTGCTCAGGCTTTCAGGCACAAACAATTTCGTCAGTTTAACCACAGTTTCCAGTACAAATTCTTTAGTCTTACAGACAAAAAATCTCTCCGTGTCTTTCATGTGTACTCCGTCATATGTTTCGATAGCTACACTAGAACTGCCATCAGGTCTCATACGAGTACAATCCCTTTTTGAGCTGTTTTAAAAATACCATACGTACATAACGCCTAAACAAACGCTGGTGATAGATATAACCTAAACAGACATTACTGACACCTATCTATCTTGGGAAGAAAAATACATTTTCATAAAATTGCTTTTGCGGTAAATAAACCTAAGTGTCAAACGCACCAAACTGTTGTGTTGATAAACGGGTAGAAGATGTTCTCCAATAAGTTACTGGGAAACAGTTTTATATTTATACATTTTGGAAATAGATTCAATTTTGCTGTCGAAGCTTTACGTTGAGCGATTTACAAGATGGCGGCGAATAGTAAAGATCAGTCGCCCCTCGAGTTAAAAAAATATTTTTGCTATTTTATAAATAACTAGCAGCGCCCCGCGGTTTTACCCCCGGTGCCCGTTCCCGTAGGAAATCCGGGATAAAATATAGCCTATAGCCTTCCTCGATAAATAGACTATCTAACAGTGAAAGAATTATTCAAATCGGTTCAGTAGTTTCTGAGATTAGCGCGTTTAAACAAACAAACAAACAAACAAACAAAACAAACTCTTCAGCTTTATAATATTAGTATAGATGCTTATAATAAATACTTTTACCCTCTTTGTGCCGGTTACCATAGGAATTTAAAAAGTTACCTTATACCCTTAATATGCTTTAAACTTCGATCAACAATACACAACTAGATATCGGGCCACGTACAAAATCACAGCTTATTTTGTTTACTACCGAACTGAAACAAAAGTTTTAAAACAGTTCGAAATTCAACCTAATTACAACCATGCCACCTAGCATTAACCTTTTGTTTACCGGCATTAGAAACACAATAGAAAATCAATTGTGACTGGCTTGATATCGCGTCCGCGGGATATGAGGGGATAAAGTAGCAAATCTTATGAATAAAATAAGAACTCACTTTTCAAATGAGGCCTTATTCACCGAGACGTATTTTTTGCGCCGACCCGACATCTAGTTGGGTATTGTTGATCGAAGATCGTTGGCTTTAAAGTTGAAAAGACAGTACATATTAGAATCTGACTCGTAATTTCTAAGATACGCGCGTTCAAAGCAAGTCTTCATCTATATTATTTTAGTATAGATGTTCTACACTGCGACATCCTATGGGGCCGTGCTTTGGAGTGCACGTCAAGCAGTCGGTCCCGATTGTTTCAATCTCTAGACCACATCAAAGGACTTTAGGTGGTCTAATAACTCCAACACCAAGGTTGGTCATTGACATTCGATACAAATGAATTCGTTAAATATCCGGACCCGACAGCCGACTAGTGAGAATGGGCTGTAATTAGAAGAGGTGTAGCATAGTTCGAGTGGAGAAATTATTAATTGATTACATGTACGAGTAAATGTAATTGATATTAATGATGTTTGTCTAATTGATATTCTGTGTAAGCTATTATTAGTTATACAACTATCTAATAATACTATAATACCCACACACATATATGTAGGTACTTAATACGGTAGGTAGAAGAGTTTGTACTTCTGTTCCTTTGTTTGAACACTCCAACCTCTGGATCTACCAGAAGGCTTTGTAAAATTATTTTTTGTCTATTGTTCCACATTCAAAAACTTATGTGAACATACTAAATATGAAAAAGAAACATACTATAATAAATACTCACTAGCAGCTCCCTGTGGTTTTACTCGCGTTGTGCCCGTCCACGTAAGAATTTCAAGTTGCTAAAAGATAAAAAAATATCCTATACCCTTCCCGTTGAACGTCGAATTGGTCGTTTCCGAGATTAGCGCGTCAAACAAACAAAAACAAAATCAAACTCTTGAGCTCTATATATTAGTTATTAAGCTATTGCATAGCTTCTATCGCGGGCATTGAGCGCGGGGACCGAATCCAGAAATTCCGTAACGAAAAAACCTCACGCTCCCCACTCCGACGGGCAAGGAGGGGTGGCTTGAAGGCCGTGCATCGTCTAACGTCGTTTCAGTTCGGCAGTCTTCGACACGGCGTTGTGTACGATTAGACGTATTAAATTATAATTGCATAAGTTGATACAAAATGCTATGCAATAGCTTTACCGCGGCAGTCCCCGAGTGCCACACGTCTTTTTATATAGTACACGCTCTACCTACGTATTTATATTCTGTACTAGCAGTACCCCGCGGTTTTACCTGCATTGTGCCCATTCCCTAGAACATTTCAAGATTAAAAATAGCCTTAATAAACCCGTTGAATATGGCTAACCATTACAAAAATAATTATTCAAATCGGATAGGTAGTTTCTGACATTAGCGCGAACAAACAAACTCTTCAGCTTTATTATATTATTACAGATAGTATACATCTATCCCCCTCTCTAGAAGTACATTCATATGTGTGGAATATATTTCCCCGAACGGTTGCATTGCACCCATTAGAGTCAACTCCAGATTAATATATCATGTAAAATGATAAGAATGCGGTAACTTATTACCCATAAATTATTTTCCCAAGAGCATATAATTTCAGGTTACGTTCGTATTTCATTCGAAGTACTCGTATACTCTAGTACTTATTCCCAAGGTTTAATATGACCGAAATTATGTCGCATTACATTAAGATAACGTGTTATATCGAATGTTATATGGTTCTAGGTAATTAGGTCGGACATAGAATGTAACTGAGCCATTAAAGAGGACTCCTGTTGTTAACTACGATTGATATGGACTTGGCATAGACTATAGACTAGTGGTTAGACGCGTGGTTACAACAGATTTAAGTGGTAACAACCAGATTAAACCGGTCAGAATTGGAGTAATCCAGATAAAACTAGATTAAAGCGGTTTGTTTCGCGTGTTTTTGGGAAATCGTTTGTTTGGGATGGTTTATTAAGCTTATTGCTTCAGTTTACGCTCACGCATCAGTAATAGTTAACGTAACAAAATGTTGTCAATAGACGTAAGATGAAAATCGTGGCTTTCTACTGGCAGCCCGAAAATAATAATGGACTATCATTTAAGTTACAAAACAATGCTTTGTATTTAACAGACTTTCGATGTGACACTTCCGTGCTTCGGAGGGCACGTTAAGCCGTCGGTCACGGTTACTTTCTGCGGATAGTAGTCGTTACATGAGCCATGTCAGAGGCCTTTGGCGACTCAATAACTCTGACACCAGGATTGGTCAGGTTGACCATCCACTCGATGAAGAAGAAGAACAGACTTTAACAGCGTAAAAAATCGTGAACATTTTAACGAAAGTATGTTACGATAACGAACCGTTTGACACAACCCAACATAAAAGCGAAGTGGATCATTAACGTAGTTTCAATTCAAAATGAGTAGTATTCGTTGAAACCTAAGGAATCACAGAGCCTAATTAGATCATGTATCACTACATAGTATAAAATAAAGTCGTCTCTGTTTCGTGTCTGTTTGTCTGTTTGTCTGTATGCTTAAATCTTTAAAATTACGCAACGGATTTTGATGCGGTTTTTTGTAATAGGTAGAGTGATTCAAAAGGAAGGTTTTTATGTAAAAAAAAACCCCGAAGTTCCTACGGGAACGGGCACAACGTGGGTAAAACCGCGGGGCGCTGCTAGTATAATATAAATCTATTAATACCCTACCTGTTACATTAAACAAGTACCAAAACCAACTTGCCACGTGTATACAAACCTTTAGGTACACGATGATAATTAAAAGGAGTTATTATGGATCTTAAGATAATGGAAATTGATACTACGCTATGAGATATACTGTTATTACATGTTTAACACGATACAGTTAATAAATATGTGTTTGATAAGGATATGATACGATGGAATATTCAATATAGATATAATATTAATTAACAATTTAGGAATATAGGCTCTCGAGTTACCTCCAAATAGAAATCCTTGCGTAGGAAACCTAGACTTTGAGGGCCATATTGATAAGCGCGTAACATTCTGGCTGTCAAATGGTTTGTCACTTTCTGACATACGCAATTTTCCGAAGAGCAAAAGAGACAAAACACATAATATCAGTGTTTTAGTTACTCAGGGTTTAATAATAAGGCAGTGAATGCTGAGAGTGCTTTTCTACAAGAACTAAGCTTCGTTTGGTACAAAGTAAAGTCTTGGTCAAAAGGCACCCTTGCAGAGTTAGCCACGATACAAGAAAAATCTCCAATGATAAAATCTTTAATGATACGTTTTTCATTATTAAAACTTTTTGTATTGTGTTCCTTTTTTTAAAAAATCGCTGATCGCCGTCGCCTTCACGGAACCGTGGCTCTTAACCCTAGCCTGATAAAATTGTAATTATTACCCAACTGGGATCTTTAGGCGGTAATACACGTTTGGGCTCTACCGCCATTACAACGATTTACCGACATGAAATATTGTGAATGTTTCCCGTTCTGTCCCACATACATATTGCCCTGATTTTTTATATACTCGTATCTTTCAGTTTCCTCGTGTTATATTTAGCAGTGGGTATCCTTTGTCATGTAATATTAAAATCTACGTATGTTTTTCATTTTATGTATTGTATATAGGCCGTCGATATATCAGCCTAGGTTACAAGCGTTGTTAAGCGTGGTTACATTAAGGGCCGAAACTGCGTTAAGCGTGCGCCTCGCGGTTTCATACAAAAGTGAACCGTCGCGTTAACGCCATTTCGGCTCTAAGCGAGCTAGTTTTCGAACTGCGTGCCGGCGAGGATAGTCACACATCTTCCAAATTCGTCTTGATGGTTCATCCACACATGCCGCGCTAAAGCGCATGGCACATAATGCGGCTGCGGGCCGGTTGCGGGCCACCTCACATTGTATTCCTTGTATCTGTATGAAAGGTGTCACATTGGCCCGCTGTGGGTGTTAATGCTACAGTGCTTTGGAGGACACGTACCTATATAAAATTGTCAGTTATTTCAACCGTTAATCGGTAGATATCCTTTAGGCAATCTAAATATTCCGGCACCAGCGTGAATGAAAGAATGAATGAAACTCAATTATGAGTATAATGAATTGCTTCAACGTGGTTCAGGCTAAAATTAAAAGTCCGAAAAGTTTACAAAGTCAAAAAGTTTTTCTTTACAGTTATTGGATGAAACCATGGGTTTTAGGGTACCGCAACCAAAAATAGCCCCCAAAATACAATGTTGAACCCTTTGCATGTAGTTACAGTAATTCATCATACTTTTTAAACTCACACGAATTGCACTCATTATACTAAATGTCACCCCGTGACCACACCGAAGAAGCTCGAAACGTCGGTTACGTATTTTTAGTAGAATACGTTAAATTATCTAACGCGATACAGACCCGTTTCATTTACCTAGTTATACGAGTAGTAATTCATCATTTGCGAATTCAATTAACACGAACACGAGCGTCACTCATGTCAAACTACTCGCTCGCTCGCTCGCTTTATACCATGATAACACTTGTCAACGCTGTCTCTTTAAAAAGTGTTCGTAGTCGACAAGAAACAAAAGATTCTCCGTGTGCGCGGACGACTGCGCACCATTGCGCGTAGCAGGATGGCTAAAAACGCTTCAATTGAAAGCGCCCTTAAATGAAACGCCAGCTTATTCCCAGTGCCCCATTTACTTAAGGTTTCATAGTAGTATTTTGTAAATAAAATGTAGGTAAACCTGCACATTCATTTCAGTATAGAATTCCTGGCGGTTTCAGAAATTGGACGGAAAATGTTGATACGAAATGTTGTAGTTTCGAGTATTTTGGAATTGCATCCTGTTTTGTGTTTTTAAAATAGAATGTTTTTCGACATTGTATCAGCGAAGGTAAACATTTTCTAAAATTGGGGTTGGAATAAGGGTGTGAGTGACAACAATGTTGATATTTTTAAGAAAGATAACTTTATTTATTGACGTAATTTTTCTTACATTACATGTGAAAATCTCTAATAAACAAGCATTTGAAGTCTCTGAGTACGGGTTAGGGTGCGTTTCCATATAAGCAAGGCGGAGAGGTGCGGAGCCCGATTCTCCGATCACAGCGCATTATAAATGTCAAACAAGGCATTGCCATTGTCAAATTTTCGTAATGGATTCTGATTGGTCGATTCACAGTTCGCACAACACCGCTCCGCTTCAGTGGAAACGCACCCTTAGAGGCCTTGCCAACTAAAACTTTTCTATAAGTTGATCGACGACAGTGTGATGACGTCACCAGCCCGCATCGGATCAGCTCTTAACGAGCTAACCGTGAGCTATCAAAGGGATGGCCAGTAAAAATGATGACGTCGGCGCCATTACGTAAATCTGATTACAGGTTACGGAATAATGGGTAGACGGAATACCTGTAGGTAGAGTGACACAGTCAAGACACTTGTAAGACTTTGACGCAGTGAAGTCTGTTTTTCGTCAGTCTAACGACTGTTTTAGGTACAAATTGTTGAGATATATTGACGAAAAAGTCAAAAGTAATAAAGGTACTTTTTGACAAAAACGACAGAACCGATTTTTACCACCCGTACGGAAACTGGCTTTCAATTGAAGAAACTACATCGAAATCGGTTCCTTCGTTTGAGAGGTACAGTCGAGGTCAAAAATAACTTTACAGTTGAGTGTTACAAAAATATCTTTACATTAAAATACGTTTACACATTGCATGCCAAAAACATGCTTACAACTCACATGACACATTCTACTTTTCAGTTAATGCTCCAAATTTCAGTTTACAATCTGTCTTTCATAACAACATTTACAAAAATTGTGCCATAACACATTTACATTGCATGTTACATAATAAGATTTACTGCCAATGTGCCAAAAATACCTTTACATTTTTAGTGACATTAAAAACTTTACGATCAAGCTTACCTTTCGATTACACCTATTGTTACATAAATATCTTTACAGATTTGATTAGCCCGTTCTTAATTTAAATAATGAAATGAAATCGTCAGGAATATTAATTTTGGTTTTATGATTTAAATGTTTATTTTTATGAGTGGCGTACGTTCATACAGTTTCGTTCAGAAGTTCATTACCAAACTATTGCGTGAATACTAGTTTTACTTATTACATTCATACAAACACACACATTAATACAAACACATCTTGCACTTGACTGGATTGATAATTTCATCCTATGACGTAAGCTACGTTGTGGCTCAATAGTTTAGTAGTTTTGTTACAATATTATCTGTAAGGATAAGGATGAGGCGATGTTTCAAATCCCACGGAGCGGCCCAATTTTTTAATGTTTTTTTTTACGAACTTGAGCGAAGTTACATTTATTAAACAATAATGAAATAATATGAGGGTGGATTTCAAAATAAGACAGGTTTGCTGGTTTGGAGAAAAAAAGTCAATATGAAATAAAAATATTTTATGTAACAAATAAAAACAAAATGATTGAAATATATTTTTGTATGTATTGTTTGTATGAATGTAATAAGTAAAACTAGTATTCACGCAATAGTTTGGTAATGAACTTCTGAACGAAACTGTATGAACGTACGCCACTCATAAAAATAAACATTTAAATCATAAAACCAAAATTAATATTCATGACGATTTCATTTCATTATTTAAATTAAGAATGGGCTAATCAAATCTGTAAAGATATTTATGTAACAATAAGTGTATGTAATCCAAAGTAAGCTTGAACATAATATTTTTATTTCATATTGACTTTTTTTCTCCAACCAGCAAACCTGTCTTATTTCAAATCCACCCTCATATTATTTCATTATTGTTTAATACGTAACTTCGCTCAAGTTCGTAAAAAAAAAAACATTAAAAAAATTGGCCGCTCCGTGGGATTCGAAACATCGCCTCATCCTTACAGATAATATTGTAACAAAACTTCTAAACTATTGAGCCACAACGTAGCTTGCGTCATAAGATGAAATTATCAATCCAGTCAAGTGCAAGATGTGTTTGTATTAATGTGTGTGTTTGTATGAATGTAATAAGTAAAACTAGTATTCACGCAATAGTTTGGTAATGAACTTCTGAACGAAACTGTATGAACGTACGCCACTCATAAAAATAAACATTTAAATCATAAAACCAAAATTAATATTCCTGACGATTTCATTTCATTATTTAAATTAAGAACGGGCTAATCAAATCTGTAAAGATATTTATGTAACAATAGGTGTAATCGAAAGGTAAAGCTTGATCGTAAAGTTTTTAATGTCACTAAAAATGTAAAGGTATTTTTGGCACATTGGCAGTAAATCTTATTATGTAACATGCAATGTAAATGTGTTATGGCACAATTTTTGTAAATGTTGTTATGAAAGACAGATTGTAAACTGAAATTTGGAGCATTAACTGAAAAGTAGAATGTGTCATGTGAGTTGTAAGCATGTTTTTGGCATGCAATGTGTAAACGTATTTTAATGTAAAGATATTTTTGTAACACTCAACTGTAAAGTTATTTTTGACCTCGACTGTACAATGTGGACACACACACACAGTGATCGACGTCCAACTTATACCACCCGTTTTCTGCGTCGGTTAACAATTATACTTGTCTTTTGCTTGCTTTCCAAGCTTTTTCGTAGTCACTGAAACATTGTTTTATCTGTAATTTTACGTGTATCCTGAAATAAGGTAGCGTTTATTGTAACGAAATGGTTAATTTGCCGCGATATAGAATAGAGAATTAGGTTTATGATCGAGCAAGTGGGTTAATGGTTAGAAAAGGTGCGAATTTTATTAACCTGTAGTACTGAGTGAGCTCAATTATACGAGCCCTTCGCTTGATTAACGCGTTCATTTCGCTTAGATTTATCAAGATTTTATGGACATTCTTTGCGAAATTGTAGCCGAAATTGATAGAAGTAATTATTGTATCGGAGTTAAACACTATGGGCCTTAACCATAAACATTTATTAAAAGCATTTTAGCTATGAAATGGTTTGTCCCATTCTGACTTACGCCTTCATTCCAAAGAGCAAATAAGACAAAACACTTCATAACAGTTTAAGTTAAACAGCGTTTAAGGTTTACCCTATTTTCTTAAAACGTTGGTGAAATTGAGCGAATTTACTAGCCAAGAGTCGGCGAGTTCAATAGCTATCTAGCGCTACAGATATTTATCGAATAATCTAAAAATTAACACCAACTTTAACAACGCACGATTCAAAAAGGAAAATTGACAAAAACATAATTTCCTCTAACAGACGTTCCGATGAAAAATTATCTCCAACTTCTGGGAAAAGCAAATTACTTTGGGAAAGATACTTCGGGAATGTTGGTAATAATTTCATTTGTATGCCGTGGAGCTCGGGTTGGGATCTAGCGATGACTGACGAGTTCCTGGGATGAATTTAGGTTTCTCTATGGAAAACGTGGTACAAACAAATTAAATAACTATACACTTAGGTGGGCTAAATTATTGGCGCGAATGCTCATTCTCAAAATCAAAATAACACTGAACGGATTTGGATGAAACTTTACAGTAATATAGGTTATACATCAAAATAACAAATGAGATACATTTTATCCCAAAATTCCCGCGGGAACGGGTACAACACAGGTAAAACCAAGAGGCGATAGGTTAACCATCTTACTTACTTTTCATAGGAACCAGAAAATGTAAAGGTTTCAAAAAATTTTACTTTCGTCCCGACCATACTTTTTCAGCCGAAAATGCTTCCCCGTAAAAACGCAGTTATTATAAATGACTCATTATATTAAAAGCATTTCTGGAACTTATCGTGTCTTATGTACGCGTAGTATGAAATGAAGCCTTGTATATTAAACGTGTTAAGTACTTCTATTCTGATGTTGACAGGAGCTTTTTGTGTTATTAATAACTAGTAGTGCTCCACGGTATCATCCGCGTTTTGCCCGTTCCCGAAGGAATGTTGGGATGAAAAGTAGCCTATAACCAGCCCGTTGAATGTGGCTATCTATTACAAAAAGAATTATTCAAATCGGATTGGTAGTTTTTAAGATTAATGCGTTCAAAAAAACTAATAATAAAAGTCTTCAGATTTATTTTTCTGTATAGAATAGATGTTATTAGAAAATTATCTATGACACGCTTGCAACTGAACTCGCCACTTGTAAACTGGCTCGGTGCTGACTTTTATTAATATCCGCAATCAGTTTATCTTAAAATATTCATAAAATCATTCGAAATGAACATAAACTCGTAATAAAACTAACCTGTCATTTCCTGTCAATTAACCTACATAACAGGTAAACAGATTTATTAAACATATTCATCTCACATGAAATCATCTCCATCTCTTCATCTTTAAGACTAAAAATCAACATCCATCCATCGTCACAAAGCTCATTTATATCAAGCAGAAAGCTGGGTGCTTTCCTATTTTATCTACTCCAGAACGATTGTGACATAACAGATGGGTGTCCCTGAAAAAAGGCGTAATTTAGCCCGATTTGCATTGGAACTTTAATTCCGGCTTGTAATTTAAAGTCTCGTTTATTTATGGGCGTATTTTTCCCGGGACACGGTGTAATGGGCCCGTCTGGTGCCTATCTGTCCCGGGCTTTATGTTTAAAGGGTCAATCGCTCTGATTTACTCTCAAGTTTTCGTAACAGATGCTTTTTAATACCTATGGGTGGTTTGGGAGTGTTTTTGAGTTGTGTTTTCGGTGTAATGGTATTGTTTTTTTATTTTTGGGTAGCTGTTCGAAAAATAAGTGGTTTTATGAATTTGTTTTTTGTATTATTTTCCAAAATAAAAAATTACATCTTGAAATTGTCGCCATGCATATTGTTTTTTTCTGCTAAATCGAATATCTTCCTTCAGTTATTTTTTTAGTTTTTTAATAGGTATTAATACTATAAAACTCAAAGCACTATTTGAAAGCAAAGCAAGACCATCCAAGAAGAAAGTAAATATTAATTACACCCTTTTACCACAATCAAGTTTTCAGAAAAATACACTTTAAATCTTCCCTTCCAAAGCTACTTTTACAATATAAACATAGCATTAACAACTCTGCAAAGTCGGTTAAGCCACCATTATAAATATCTCGTTCTGACATCTGATGCAGTAAAGCAACAGTTTAATTACAAAGAAAGTAGCGAATGGTTCCGTTTTATAGTGCACTTAGAAAAGAGAGGAATATTCTGCGATACAGTGTTGCCAGTCTTTTTAAAGCCTGCGCACATTGAACGGGTACTCAAGACTGTAGTTGGACAACCTTTAGCTCATAGTAAACGTTCCCACAATAGTTTTTTCGCGTTATAAGATTTATAAAGTACTAGCAGCGCCCCGCGGTTTTACCCGCGTTGTGCCCGTTCCCGTGGGAATTTCGGGATTTTTTTTTACATAAAAACCTTCCTTTTAAATCACTCTACCTATTACAAAAAACCGCATCAAAATCCGTTGCGTAATTTTAAAGATTTAAGCATACAGACAAACAAACAGACAAAAATAGCGACTTTGTTTTATACTATGTAGTTATTTGTGGATGTATATGTATGTAATAGTATCAGTGAGAGACGAGACGTATAACATACATATTTTGTTTATTAGACTTAAGAATTTAAACTGACTACTGTTAACTAAGACTAATTAAAGACAGTTTTGTTCAAGTCGAACGAGTCAGTTTATAGACTGTTGTGAGTGCAGTGGGTACAGGCTCTTAGTGTTACAATTTAAAGGGATTCGCTTATTTTTAGGTTAAATTATGAAGTTATAGGGACATGGAGTGCTATGAATGTTTGTGATATTTTATGATTTTGCTAGTTTATGGTTTTATTTTTATTTTAGGGGCCGTTCACAAAATACGTTCGCGTTCAAGGGGGGGGGAGGGGGTTTGCTGAGTGTGACAAGATGTGACAAGGAGGGACGGGGGGGGGGGGGTCTACGGCAACGTGATGTTCGCCGTTCATTATAAGATTTTAAATTATTTTTTCAATAAATACTTTTTTCTCAATTTTGATCATGATTCAGGGGGGGGGGGTCTTAGTTTTTGTGACGAAATATTTACATGGGGGTCACAGAAAGTGTGACACAGCGTGACAATAGGGGGGGAGGGGGTGAAAAAAAGTTGATTATAGCGTGACGTATTTTGTGAACGGCCCCTTATACACAAATAGTTATTAATTATAAATGTTCTGTGTCTTGTTAACGAATTCGAAACGATCCTAACTCAACGTAAAACGATCCTAAAATTGAATGATCGTTTTGGCTAATACAAAGTACTAATACAGAGTTAATGCAAAGAACATGAAAATTGACACATCAAGAATGATAAATATTTAAAGGATCTAAAATAAATCCCAAACGAAATAGCTTGAGCCTTAAATAATATAAAGTGTTGTACGTTATAAACAACCCCGGCCCACACCCTGAATAAAATGTCACGGATTTTATTCCTTCGAAATCGTAATCTTTTATTCTTTCTACATTGAATAAAAACACCTACTGTTTTATTTTCGATTTTTTAAATTATTTATTTTTGCTTTTCTTACTTTAGATACTTAATACTACTTTATACATACTTTATAATACTTTATACTTAAATAATATGTACTGTTAAGAACACAAACATTTGGTGTGGCTTCCAAAATAACTCTTAAATCTATGTACATATATTAATACCTCAATATTATGTATAAGAAACAAAAGCAGATCGTGCAAAATTGTATTTTATTTTGCACGAAATAGAACACTTTTTAAAACGAATGTCGTTTGTTTATTAGATATATTTAAGCGCTGAATCAAATTAAGAATGCTTGTGCAATTCGCCATTAAAATGTCATTGACATTGAGCTAATTTACATGCTGGTGAGTCGGCGAGTTTATAGACTATGAAGTCACACAAATTACCTTTTGGTTAAGAAGCTAAACTCCTCGCCCCGAAACCATTTGAGACCTAACTACATGATCCCCTTGATAAGTCCAACCCTGGATCCGAATATGCAGACACGCACTTCGTTTAAAAAACGATGATAGCATCACACATCGATACGTCACAAATAAATCTACCTTTTCCCCAAAACATATACATTCCCATGCATCGCCAACAAAGTAGCTACGTTCACAGAATAAATTACCTTTTCCAACCAAATCCTTTGAATTGTAGACTCGAAAAAACTGCACACGACTCCTTACGTTAAACATATTGAGATAAATCTTCGCAGAGATCGATCAAGGAAGGATTTTTCCATTTGTTTGTAAGCTTATCCGGGTTTACAGAAGATGTGAGATACCGGAATAGGAGTTATTTACCTTTGAATGAGTGGAAAATGTTCGAGTGTGAAGTAATGTCAAAGGTGTGTTGAGAGATTGAGCAAGTTTATACGCTGCAAGTCGCTGATTTTAAAAGTGGAAAGCCACCATCCCAAATTCAAACAGCTCGCTCGCTTTCGTTCTATTGAACTTACCAGCTCGCAGCTTGCAAGCTATTTCAATTTAAACAGCTTCGCACTTTGTAAACCGTTTGTAAGAGCCCGTTCGACCCCTTTTCAGTACCTTTCCGACACATAAACGATACGAAAGAGTATTATTATATTGAGGTCACAAACATCCAAATGTTACAGATAATATTACTGGATGCATAAAGTATAATTGTTGTCAAAACTTGTTCAAACGAAAGCTACATTCTAAAGGCAAAGTTACAAGGATCTAAAGTGGCTATTCAGTAAAGTCGACAGAATAACAGATAATACGAAGCAAACACTATAATTCCTTGTATTTGGAACAGCGCCAAGGCTTATCTAGATGATAGTACCTCTCAGTTTCCGTTCAGTGGGCAACGGTCATAGTTTATGTTAATGATCTGTGGTGTGAAATGACTGATTGATATGTTTACTCTGTGGAGTTCTGTCACGGAGTTTTTGAACATGTTCATTCATTCATTCCATAGCTCTTTTGAGATGTTACTTTTATTTTCGCATGTATTTCGTTTTAACCGACCTTTCTTCAGCTTGTTATCTTTATCTTCAACTGTTTTTGCGTGAAAAAACATCTATTCATCTGGATCGGAGCTACGTTTACGGATGCACTTCGCTTTTATTTAGGTTTAGGTTTATAGAATCTTTATTCTCAAAAAGAACTAAATAACAGTTCACTTCAATGAGAAATACATTTAAACGTTGTAAGTGTGGGTAAGTAAGTAGGTAAGTAAATTCGTGTGTGTACGTGACCAATCATATCAAAGTTTTTAGACCAAAAGAAGCGATTCACTCGTGTTACGATTAAAATAACTGGGACCGTTTATTAAACGTGCCCTCTGAAGCACGGTAGTGATCGAATAGCAATGTCAGATAGAAGCAGAAGTCTTCTGTGACCACGGTTCCTGTAAAGGGGCCGAAACGCCAGATAAAAATGAGAAAAAACACTGCCAAACTGCAATGTTCGTTACCGATTTGAGCAAACGTAAATTATTTGTTTACTTACCCACATTTTCTTAGATTTTGTTTAAAAACATATTTTTCTGATTACTTGTATTATTTTTATCATTTTGTAGTTACAAACTGCATGCTTCTGCACAAACTTGTTTTTAAGTAATTTAAATACACATACATATACATAAATCAAGTGTTCGAGTTATGGTAACAAGACCGTGATCGCAACATTAAACATAAGTTACAAGCTCTTGCATTTCACTTCCGGTGTGAAAGCTCGACGGGTGCGCGGCGAGCTTTTGCGTCGATACGAAATTATTGTAGGTTTTTCCTGTTACTTCGCCTGTGTTTAGTTGGTGAACGTTAAGTTGTGTGTGTGTGGGTGTGTTTATGTTATACAACCTGTCTTCTCGTCAATGTATAGGTACTAATATTATAGAGAGGTAAAACTTTTAAGTTTTTTGTTTATTTGTATGTTCGAGCTAATCTCGGGAAATACCAGTCCGATTTGAATAATTCTTTTTGTAATAGATAGCCACATTCAACGGGTAGGTTATGGGCTATTTTTCATCCCTAAATTCCCTAGGGAACGGAAACAATGCGGGTAAAACGGGTGTCATTTTACAATAAGGATAGTCGATGTTTGAAGATGAAATAGTCATTACTTTTCCCTACTCATATAAATAAATATACATACAAATTTTTATATCTTATTATAATAGGAATAACAGGTTAATTAGAGTTGTCATTATTGAACAATTGTCAAAAGTAATTGAAAAGGGTCGAAAGAAAACATTAGGCTTTATAAGCTAATAAAATAAGAATTTCTCGGATTCTGACTACAATGATAAAAGAGTATACTTAATCATAATTCTTTTACATATTATTACCTACATTTTACTTTATGAACATAGGTATGGATGAACATAAGCTCATAGATGTATATGATAGCATAATTTTTAATTAGTATGTACTCTTGTAATAAACTTAGTACTATGTATCCTGCTAGTAAAAAAACACGAAAGTTTTTTACAATGTAAGTATATTATATATGTATGTTCGTTGCTCTTTTACGCAAAATACTGAACGAATTTGAATGAAACTTTACAATAATATATAGGCACACATCAGATAACATCAGACATGGGATAAATTTTATCCTGAAATTCCCAAAGGACAGAGTAAGCGGGTAGGACCGGGAGACGTGGCTTGTACAAAATAAGTTTTTCATAGAAAAATATGTAATTTTAAATGTACTGACAGTTGGCGTCGCTCCACGGGCGCCGCGTGCGTCCAACACTCTACACTACGCTTTGATTTATAGTTATAGTTTACTCCTACCATGAAACGCCTACTAATATTATAAATGCGAAAGTTTGTGAGCATGAATGTATGTATGCTTGTTTCATGCAAAAACTACTGAACGGATTTGGATGAAACTTTACAGTAATATAGATTTTACATCAGAATAACACTTGGAATATTTTTTACCCCGAAATTCCTGCGGGAACGGGCACAACGCGGGTGAAACCGCGGGGCGCGGCTACTCCGATAAATATATAGGGCGGGTTGCTTCTGCTTACGCTCACCTACCAACAAACTTAACATACAATGTCAGTCTCGACGGATGTAAGAAATTGAAAAATCGTGGCTTTCTACTGGTAGCCCGAATGATTTTAACAGACTGTTATTGAAATTATGAAACAATGCTTTGTATTAAACAGCGCAAAAACATTACCAACTTTTCAAAAAATACATTTTCCTACGTCTGTTTCCTTTGTAAATATACAGAAGATAACAGTTCTATTACTTGTAGTTAACGTTACGCTAACTATTCTATTTCGTTTGACACTCGTAGTAAAGGATCAGTCGTAGTTTCACGCTCTTTACGTTTAAAGCGTCTTAGGGCCGGCGCTCACTGCCGGCATGGCACGGCATGGCACGGCAGGTTGTGTAGTGGCATCCCGCGGCGTGCTGCGGCATCCCGCGGCGTTCCGTGGCATGCCGTGGCATCCTGCTGAAAGCCCAGCCACTCTGGCATCCATCACTGCGCCCCACCGAAATGCTGCATAAGTTTCAACCTTATTTCAACTAGCTAGCAATCATAATTCCTCGACCCCAAAGTGACCCATACGTCTCGCGGGATGCAATGGCGCGCCGGGGCATCCCGTGGAATGAAACAGCATGACACGTCATGCCGTTGCATCCTGTGGCGTGTCGCATCATGCCGCAGCATCCTGCGGCACGTCACGGCATCGTGGTATCAAAATAAAGTAACATAATTTCTAAACTCATTGAAATAAGATTCAAAATAACTTGATTAGTAATAAAATCCTTTGCCATGCCATGCCGTGCCATGCCGGCAGTGAGCGCCGGCCCTTATTGGTACTGTTAGTGAAATACGTCTGGTAGGCTGTGAATTAGCATATCTTCAGTTTAAAGTCCATTCGTAATGAGAAGGTAACTCGATTGGGCTGATGGTAGGGTAGTTCTACTAAAGTTAGGGCCGGCGCTCACTGCCGGCATGGCACGGCATGGCACGGCAGGTTGTGTAGTGGCATCCCGCGGCGTGCTGCGGCATCCCGCGGCGTTCCGTGGCATGCCGTGGCATCCTGCTGAAAGCCCAGCCACTCTGGCATCCATCACTGCGCCCCACCGAAATGCTGCATAAGTTTCAACCTTATTTCAACTAGCTAGCAATCATAATTCCTCGACCCCAAAGTGACCCATACGTCTCGCGGGATGCAATGGCGCGCCGGGGCATCCCGTGGAATGAAACAGCATGACACGTCATGCCGTTGCATCCTGTGGCGTGTCGCATCATGCCGCAGCATCCTGCGGCACGTCACGGCATCGTGGTATCAAAATAAAGTAACATAATTTCTAAACTCATTGAAATAAGATTCAAAATAACTTGATTAGTAATAAAATCCTTTGCCATGCCATGCCGTGCCATGCCGGCAGTGAGCGCCGGCCCTTAGGTACTTTAATTTAGTTTGCTTTGGTGTATTATATAATAATTTTAGTAAGTGGAAAAGCTAATGAATAAGTAATGCTTTCATTTAGTGTTGTACCCGTTTTTGCAGGAATTTCGGGATAAAATGTATCCCATGTGTTACTTTGATGTATAACCTATATTACTGTAAAGTTTCATCCAAATCTGTCTAGTAGTTTTTTCGTGAAAGAGTAACAAACATACATACATCCATACATGCATAAAATTGCCATTATAATGTTTTGATTGTGAGTCCATGTCGTTTATTTTCTGATACAGGCCACAAAGTTTTCTTTAAGGACATCCTATACATCAAATTCAAGAAGAGTTTGATTTTTTTGTTTTGTTTGTTTGAAGGTGCTAATCTCAAAAACTGCTAATCCTATTTAAATAATTCTTTTTGTAATCGATAGCCATATTCAACGGAAACGTTTAAGATAATTTTTCATCCCGAAATTCCCACGGGGACGGGCACAACACGGCTAAAACCGCGAGGAGCTGCTAGTGGAAAATAAAGATTAACGTTCTGCCATTATCGTATAGGTACTATTTTAATAAATGTGAGTACGCGTTAGCGGTGAGTACGAACTAATGTTCGCGTGATGAATTCTTCCGATGTGGTCAAGCGTCTAGGAGAAAAACATAGGAGAAACAAAAGACTGTCGGGCGGACTTTTAGCACAATGACGGCTACATCACAAGTTGTATAACAAGCTGAATATTCACGGAGCGGTAGAAATGATTTCGAATATTGTAGCTGTGAAATGCGGTAATACATTTAGCACTTACGTCCTGTGGCATTCAGTTGCTGTAGTAACAATCTATATTATCTATATGTATTTATATTTCTGTGTTGGTACACATATCTTTCTATGTCTCTTTAATGTGGTCAATTAAAAGGCATTTGAAATTATAAGGAGAAATATATCATTATAATTTTACTGTACTTTACGATGAAAGTTTACGTCTTTCACTTCATATTAATAATTAAACTGCAGCCACAGACGTTCTATTAGTTTGATCTAGTTCACAAAGTGGGATTCGCAATCTATTAAATTCGCTGTTTTCATTACACATGTCAAATCCCAAAAACTTTCACACTGTAGGATTTACACATTGTTCTTTAATTTAAAGCTTATAATTTTTTAACATTTACCATATAATATCCAAAAAATTGCCAGCTCGCACACTCCAGACAACCGCCTAAAATGTTTAAGAATATAGTAACCTATTTACGAATCTGAGAAATGAAACGAATAAAGTTTATCGCTGATTCAAACCGCGCAGTGAGTAGGAGCGTGATCATTAATTTCACGTGTCCACCCGAGTGAGCATCTGTGCCGCTGACGGATCCTAGGCCCGACACGCCCGGCGGGTACGGAGTCCTTTCTTAAATGCCATCCAGATATAGGACAAGTAAAACCTTGTTTCTAGGTAAGGGCTTGTGACGACTAAATGTGAAGACTAAATCTTTGTCAGGCTTGACTTGACAACCAGACGAATTTAATTTACTGTATCTCTTTCTCTCTCTCTTCGGTGTAAAGAATACGGTAGCCGCATTCGAGGTACGACTGCAGCTGTCAAATAGTTAGATGTTAGCCGGACAACCTAGATTGAAAATGAAGTTTGGTGATCGGATTAGATTGAAACAAAATCGGCGAGCGCATTATGTGAACAAATTAGAGAGTATACAGAGTATTAGACCAGTCAGTTTAAGACTGAGTTCTAGTATAAACACTTAAGGACCGCTAGAGACAAAACTTTTGGCACTAGCTATTTTGTTTGTTTATATAAAGAATTCTATTGACCATTGTTGTTAGACTGGAAAATAGACAGCATCAAATAAGCTAGTCTAAAGATTGTCTGGATAATCTACAATGGTCTTTAAGTGTTTAATATAGACGATATAAAAACTAGTTTCTAGGTTAGTAGAACTTATGTTAGGAAACTGTAAGGTCACATAGTTTTACGGCGAGGCGCGGCAACAGCTGAAATGGAACTAAAGTTATATCATGTACTAGCAGCGCCCGCGATTTTACGCGCGTTGTGCCTGTTCCCATGAGAATTTCCGAAATTTTTATACATATAAACCTTCTTCTTGAATCACTCTATCTATTTAAAAAAGCGCATCAAAATCCGTTCCTTAGTTTTAAAAATCTAAGCATACATAAGGACAGACAGACAGCAGAAAGCGACTTTGTGTTATACTATGTAGTGATATTGGTCCTTCAGGTATCTACTTTTTATTACTTGTTGAAGGTCTTACTGCTACACTCAGAGACATCCATTAAATCGATAATTAACTAATTGACCTAATTTTCATACATTACATGTCAAAATCACTCATTAAATCTCTACTGCGGAAGCATTTGACGCCTCTGAGTACGGGTGTTAGGGTACTGTGATACAAGTATGTAATATACAATTTATAATATACTAGCAGCGCCCCGCGGTTTTACCCGCGTTGTGTCCATTCCTGTGGGAATTTCGGGATAAAAAATAGCCTATGTTACTCGTGGATAATGTAGCTTTCGAATGGTGAAAGAATTTTTAAAAACGGTCCAGTAGTTTTTGAGCCTATTCATTACAACCAAACAAAGTTTTCCTCTTTATAATATTAGTGTAGAAGTGTAGATTATAATATTAGTGTAGAAGAGTAACTTTTGCACCACTAATCTGTACGAATATGCTTTCTTACTACTATTATGCTACGCTTAATATTACCAATTATATCCTTTGCATACTAATGATTAACGGACCCTAATTCAATCAAGTCGTCATATGTTTTTTCCTCATAAACTGGTAAATGATATGAAAAAAAGATAATTTGGAAAAAGGTGTGTCGAATAAGAGATTCATCTGTATAAGTGTATAGCCACTGGTTTACTTTGAAAGGTAAGCGCTTTTGTTTCTATCGATTTAGCAATTTAATAGCGCTTTAGCACAAATTCACCTCACAGCCCTCCAATAAGGTGTCGCGTAGGTAATGACTTCAAACTAAGTTATTCTGCATCGGTTTTCAATATTTTAACATCTGACAAGCCCGTTGGCACAGTGGCAGTGAGAGCGCTTACTGTGTCGGGGGTTGCGGGTTCGATTCCCGCCCGGAGTCAACAATATGTGCAGACATAGTTGTTGGCAACGATGTCTGGGTGTCAATTATATATTCTTATAAAGTATTTGTGTATGTGTATGTAGTAGTATCAGTTAATTAGATTCCATAACACAAGCTTAGAGCTTACTTTGGGTCTAATTAACCATGTGTGAATTTGTCCAGGTATATTTATATTTTAACATCGATAGTTAATTATATTGTTTCGTCTAGACGTAGTATACCCTGGATGCGATGTAAACAAACCGTTTCACATTTATATAAAATTGGAAGATGGCCAATTTTTTATTGCAATATTCATATTGATAGCTCAATAATTTGGAAAAGACGGACTGTTTTATTATTGAAGGTATGAAGTTTTGAAAATATTACGTGTTTCAGGTTTTATTTTAGGTTTCTTTGTTTACCTTCGTTGGAGCGAATTTAATATGTACAATGGTTGCAATTTTTCGCCCTGTAACTTCTATTACCTCTATAAGAACGTAGCAATGTCATTCATAGCTCTCTCATTGCACTAATTCTTTAGAACTTTCAGTGAGAGATGAAGTCCTAAGCAGTGTGTTTCTTTACGTTTTAGTGAAATATCATTAATTACCACATTTTTGACCGCTTTTTGACCCACATTTTTTGACCGCCTTTAACAGTGCCTAGAACACTAAAAGGCCTCCAACATACATTGATGATTGAAACAACCACTATTCACTAAAAATTTAACATACCAAGCCAATACTTCACTAGAAAACCGCGCACATAACTACAAATTACCGCAATATTCACCACTACATAAATATCCCAATATCCACGTTATTCATGGTCGTTTCGCCACAATTCTTCCGTGACGCAAAGCTGGACATATGAAGTCAAAACATCATTAATTTTCAGTAGTCCGGAGCGCCCTCTCTATGAAGAAACATGGCTGACTGAACCAGTTGGTTTAAAAGCTTTGCTAGTGTTTTCTGTATCATATTCTTGATCCAAAAAAAAGAACATATCAAGTGAATTCAAACTCTCCTTTTCTTTAAAGTTGGCTCAATAATGGCCCTTCGAAGCACGGTAAGGCTTATATAGAAATGCTAATCCGTCACCTATCCAAAATTGTGGCCGAGCTGAACTTGTTAGTAAAAAAGGTTTGGTTAATAATCGGGATTAATTAATACCATTTAGGGTGGGGCATTCCAGACGGTTGGATATCGTAACATACGTACGTTAGCGACTGCTTACACAGCGTACAAAGTCGTGATTTAGTGGACGTATGTTTGATAAATACAAAGTGCTTATTCATTACTTCAATAAAAACCTGTCAAAGTTATTCAGGTTGCCAGTAAAACGCCCCGATTATTAATTTTTTTACGTCCGTAAAGACTGACTATTATGTTAACGTTTACTGGTGCGTGATCGCTAACTGAAGAAACCCGTGCTTAATTAAACTACGCTATGAGTAATAAACAAATTGGATCACAGAAATGACGGTATCCAATAAAAATCCAAAGATGATTACAATAAATAATTTTATCATGGTACATACATCGTCCACACAATGAAGTTACGGAGGCTGTCAAAATAGGATCTTATTATCAGGGGTAGAGATTGTCAATAAGTAGTAATTGAATGAAACCTCAGCTGTGTCGTACCGCCGTGTATTAGCTAGACTAGAAAATGAAGACATAAGACAAAAGAAAAAACTACTGGACGGATTTGGATGAAACTTTACAGTAATGTAGGTTATACATCAGAATAATACATGAGATACATTTCATCCCCAAAATTCTTACGGGAATGGGTTCAACACGGCTAGCATCTACATATACCTGTTGTTAGTCTATAGTTGTATCTATACTCTCTGGTTGTACCGTCAAAGCCTTCACGTGTTTGAACGGAAAGCGATCAAACTCGTACTAACGAACTAACTCGGTTAGCTTTGATTTTAGGGTTCTGTCTCAGTTTAATGCAGATGAGTTTAACTTTAATTGGTATCTTGTTGAGACGCGGGATTTTCAGTAAATGAGGACATTTAATTTACTAAGGAAGGCTGACCCCACCACCATGTGGGACACATTGCTAGGAAGAGAGAGAGAGAGAGAGAGGACATTTAATTTACTGTCATGACGGATCTATACTAATATAATAAAGCTAAGTTCTTTTTGTTTTTTTGAACGCGCTATTTCAGGAAGTACTAGTCCAATTTTAATAATTCTTTTAGTAATGGAAAGCCACGTTTAAGAGGACGGTTATAAGCTATATTTCATCCCGAATAAGAAATTATGCACTGAATTGTAAATGGTTTTCCTACTTTTCAAACATTGCTCGGGTTTGAGATCACCAGTGCGCAGTAGGCAAGCGTGATGATTACGCCTAATCCTCCTCACTGTACTGATATCTTCAGTGAGATGAGAGGCCTTTGCCTAGCAGTGAGACATAACAGGCTAATTACTTACGTACTTAATAACAGCTTCTCCCACACTATGCTAATGAGAGAACAGGCTCAGAATGCACATTTTGCAAAAAGCTACGCAAAAACTGCAACAAAACGCGGAAGACATAGAAATAGTCATTCGACGTACAGTAATGGCGATAGGTTGTAGCGGCAATTAGTCTCAGAGTGAACATCTGGCGGGCGACTTGTGTAGCTTACTGTACTATACGAGTATATGGATAATATTATGGTGTACTAGTAGCGCCCCGCTTTGTACCAGTTCCCGCGGGAATTTCGGGATAAAATGTATCCCATGTGTTATTCTGATGTATAACCTACATGACTGTAAAGTTTCATAAACATCCGTTCAGTAGTTTTGCGTAAAAGAACAAACATACATCCTCACAAACTTACACTTTTATAATATTGGTAGGATGTGTCAATGTAATGGATTTTCGTTAAATTGTCGGTCCCGGTTGTTTCAATAGTCAGACCATGTTGGAGGTCTTGAGGTGGTCTAAAAACTCTTACACCAGGATTGGCCACTACAGGAACATACTTACTTTAGTTTGTATATATTACCTGATGTCCTGCCCTCTGAGCCCTACCACCTGCACTAAGGAGGACTTGATGAAAGTCTCAGATGCTGCCCTTCTGTCAGCTAAATACTGGACAGGAAAAGTTTAAAGGCCATTGACACGATAAGAAGAAGAAGATAGTTTGTATCTTCAGATTTTTCATTTTAGCCGGCCGAGATCGATTGTTACTCGTATCAATAATGGCCGACACGCAGCGTACGTAAATAAGCAAGGTTTCAAACTTGTTAAAAGTTATTCCAGTGTAAAACAATCCAATATTTGTTAGGTTTCACAAAAGTTTCAGTCTAGACAACATTGTAATTATAAAACTGATCATGACAAGGCAATCAAACTTAAAATGCATAAGTACCGTTAGCAAAAAACACTTTCATGCAATATTTGGCGCAGAAATTAGTAATGCTATCTTCTTTTATGTTTACAAAAAATCAATAGATATTTTAACGTATTTTATTGTGAAATAGGTAGTAAGTAAACGCCCCTACAGAGTGTGATACGTTCGTATTCGTATATGTAAATTAATGTTTGACAATTAGTGCAATGGTATATTACAGACAAATTTTTTGTTTACTTTTTTCCATAGGTACACATTACAACCTACTAATAATACCTACTTAGCTTTATTTTATAATTAAGAGTGACCATTATAAAAAACGAGTTGCACTCCGGGAGTGCAGGCCGAAGTGACAACTTGAAAAACGTCTTACGAATTTTCAATCAGGTGTCGCGTCCTGACGCGAGTTTAACATTTATTACCCATCACAAAAAAGTGCACACCGCAAAAGAAGATTTCACTTCAAAATCGAATCACTAATTCAATTGCCACCAGTACAGTGATCTCAGATGAAATTCTCGAGTTGGAAGCCATTACGAGGTCTATTATGTCGGCGGTTGTCTTTACCCGTATGGCTATGACTTGTTAATTAATTTGTTGGTAATAAGCCCCACTATTCGGGTACTTACGAAGTTAAATGTACCTAGTCGCTGATTTATAGAACTTCGCGGCTGTTTGGTTATTATGTTTTGGTATGATTAATCATTGGAGTGTTCGTAAAGGTTCGCAATGTATGGCGGTTTGTAGATTGAAATGAAGTACAGAGAAATCTTCAGAGGGAAACGTAGCCGGTCTTTATTGGGATTCTACTGCTAGTGTTATACTAGCGGTCAAATAGCCTAGTATGTACTAATATATTGAAACGTAAATTTTTTTATAATATTTGTTTGAACAAGATGATCTCAGAAATGCGGCGACACCAGTCCAATTTAAATAATTCTTCTCTTAAGGGAAAGGTTATTTTTTATCCCGCAATTCTCAACGAAACAGGCACAATACGGGTAAAGCCGCCGACGTGGCTAGAAAAAATTAAAAAAAACTACGTTTAAAAAAACCGACTTCAAAACTAAAAAGTAAAAAATAACTCTATAATCATATGAGTACTACTAAGGTAGTAATAATTATTAATTATATACTAACTAGTATTGTTATTTTTGGAGTCGGTGACAGCCAAGAAATAACTAATTAGGTATACAAAAATTGTTAAGCTATGCTCGCGTACCTTATCCGAACCCTAATGCGAACATCCAGCGGAGAGAGGAATTTATTTTCATAAGCTTCTCTCTCTCCGTCTCTCTCTCTCTCTCTCTGTCTCTCTCATCCACACACACAATCTCACTTGGCTGTCACCGACTCCAAAAATAACAATACTCCCTCTCCAGTATGCGTAAGCCTTTAAACAATAAGCTTGAAATTCTGAGAATCTTGCAATAATAGCGAGCCAAAGGAAATATTCAATTTATACGAGTTATTAAAGAAGTGTATTATGATCCCAGGGAATATGTTTTTAATGAGAAATTGCCGTTTTATTTTCTATTGTTTTGATTTTGTTCTCATAGTTTGGAATGTGCATCTATTTGTTTAATCGAGTAACATTATTCTATTGATGAAATATAAAGTGATGTTTGTTTGAAAGCGCTTATCATGAGAAGTACCTGTCAGATTTGAAAAAGTCTTAATCGATACAATAGCCTCATTCAACAGGAGATAACAGGTCATTTTTCATCCCGAAATTCCCACGGGAACCACTACATTGCGAAATTAAACTGAATGGAAGTAATTTAAAGATTTGTTTCAAACACGTAATGTCTTGTACTAGTATTTTGAAGTCATTTTAAAAATCGAAATAAGAATTCGAAACGTGAGATTGATACTTTTTTACTTTCTTTAAGTACGTAGTTATTTCTTATTACGACCTTCTTGGTCTTAACTGTATTACTCATGGACTTATTATTATAAACTGGACTGAGGACTGTTAAAAATGAAAAATACGAAAGCACACCTTACACATTTACATTATGATTCAATTTGGGTTACCAAGATAGACAGAGGCAAAACGAGCCAAGAGAGATAGCTAGTACCGAGGTCGTTTATTCCTTTCTAACACTTGCCATTCGATCGAAAAGTGGTAGTTGGTAGCATGTTGGTAGAAAATTATTTCACAACGCTGACTTTAAGCTTATCCTTATATTACATATAAAGTAAATATTGAATTAGATAAAATTTATTAATTACTTACTTAGCTTTATAATACTTATTATTTATTAGCCTTAATTATTTAGAACTATTTGGTAAATTTTTTATTTATTTCTCTAGTAATCCTTTGAATTTGTCATGGTGACTTTGAATTCTCGTCTTCTCGTGAATATCTACCTATTTGTTTTATTTTATGCAATTTTGAGAGATTAGCTTATTGAAATGGTTAAAAACTGCTGTATTCGTTTCTGTAAATCTGAATCCTATGGTGGTTGCGGGATATCCTTTCACAGGTAAGCCAAATAAGGGAAAAATTGTAAATGTGTTATGTAGGGTGACCATAAGTGCAAGCATGTTGATGTCTTTTATATGAAGTAATATTTTTTAAGTGTTAATAAAAATTTATTTAAATTACAACAATTTCTTTTATTTAAACATTATGCTTTTATAAGTAAAATCGGACTATCTTTTTTTAGTTTCACCTCAGTAGATAGTTCGATTTCAAATTCACAAAGCACCATCTATTCACTACATAGTATAAAATAAAGTCGCTATTTTTGTCTGTCTGTTTGTCTGTTTGTTTGTCTGTATGCTTAAATCTTTAAAATTACGCAACGGATTTTGATGCGGTTTTTTGTAATAGGTAGAGTGATTCAAGAGGAAGGTTTATATGTATAAAAATTCCCGAAATTCCCAAGGGACAGGCACAACGCTGGTAAAACCGCGGGGCGCCGCTAGTAAGCTATAAAGAAGCTAAGCTCATTGTATTTTTTAAAACAAATATTATCTTATATATAAAATTCTCGTGTCACAGTGTTCGTTCGCGGACTCCTCCGAAACGGTTCGACCGATTCTCATGAAATTTTGTGAGCATATTGAGTAGGTCTGAGAATCGGCCAACGTCTATTTTTCATCCCGAAATTCCCGCGGGAACGGGTACAACGCGGGTGAAACCGCGGGGCGCAGCTAGTTTCATTATAATATTTGTCCCACCTAACGAAAAAGTGTGGTCATCCTATTAGAAAGTGACAAACAACATCGGCTCTCAACATCTCGCTCGGCTCGTTTTTCGGCTGCTGGAGCTAAGTCCAGTTTATAATAATAAGTCCATGGTATTACTCTTCTGCTTGATATATAAAGTGAGTGTCCAATGAGGTTTTATTAATTTCTTTGCACAGCGGAGGAGGTATCCTATGAAGCGATCTTTAATTTTCCGCCTAGCGGACTCCGAAGGAAACTTGATAAAATTGGATAATAGTTTCTAGAAATTGTGGTCTCGTTGTGTTTGAGGAATCTGGTTTTTGTGAAAGAAAAAGTCCTTGATTTTTATTTACCGAAGCTAGAAAATCTATCATTTTTATCTAACTATTAACAAAATAAATGACAATGTTAAATTAATTCAGGAACACTTAAGGAAAATATGTTCATTGGTTGAGGGCTCGTTCAATTTAGACTATAATATTCGTCCTTCTGCGTGCCGCAGCAGTGCTTCTTAATAGGCAGCGGCTACGCACTTATGACGGGCGTAGGACGATTAGAAACGTATGAATTGAATGAGTCCTTACACACAAATATTAATAGAAGTAACCCAATACGTATGATACAGAACTCGACCCTCTTTTTGCAATACTAAAAATAACGCTAGTTTTCCCAAACAACACCCAATCATTAATCACCATTATCATTAAACGACTTATCACTACGTTAAACAAATAATGCCATTAAATTACCTCGTAACGTAATGAAACGCCATTGTTAACGAAGGACTACAATAGACGTCATCAGTTATAACTGTACTCGTTATTTCATTTACAATTTAACTTTTGAGGTAGTGCCACACCTACCACAACCACACCACAACCCTAACCACACCACTAACACAATCACACCTCGTGGCCGGGTGAAAATGTCATATTGAAAATGAATAGTACAATTTACACATATCACATTTTGCCGTTATTTTTGATCACGTGAGTGGTACTGACCACATCACAGCAACCACTTCAAAGTCTAAGTCAAATATTTTTATTCAGTTTTGGCCCCATAGAGGCTCTAATACCACCCATTCGGAAGAACATCAACAGAGAAGAATGGGCAAGAAAGTCTGCTGGTTATTTTTTTAACTTCTACAACGCAACTACCTGCAACACGGCATACTTCTGTGCTTTCAGTACGTAACCATATCGCAACTAACTTGTCGGTATCACAGTTCAACTGCAAAAAGCTACAACACTATTACTGACACTATTATTAACACTATTGCCACTATTATTGACACTATTGCCAATATTATTGATACTACACATGACCACATTTTGCCGCTGCGATGTGGTGTGGTTGTGGTAGGTGTGGGTACACCCGTCGTCCCGAATTATGACTTTTGTTTAAGTCGCTGACTTAAAAAAGAAGTTTATTACCTTTTGCTTCGGGATTTTTTTTCGGAATACAGGATGCGACGGAACCTCTTTGTTTATAAAGATTTTAAATTGTTATTTTTTGAGTAGATTCGGTATATATAATTCAATATCATCATGTATCTTAATTTAAAACTGAAAGGAAGCCCAGCTCGTTCAAAATCTTCAGTTAATTTATCTGGACGATCAAATATTTGTGTCTGTATTTTATACAAGCAGCGCCCCCGGTTTTACCCGCGTTGTGCCCGTACCCATGAGAATTTTGGCATGAAAAATAGCTTATAACCTCCCCGTTGAATGTGGCTATCCATTACAAAAATAATTATTAGCATCGGACTGATAATTCCTGAGATTATTCCGAACAAACAAACAAAGAAAATTACAAATTTACCTTTTTATAATATTAGTACTTATAGATGAAAATAAAGGCAAAGTTGATGTATGTTCCTATGAACAAGCGCTGTCTGACGGTTACATAACCGGAGCTTGCAGTAATCTGATGTTTTAACATAAATCCATCAAAATAATTATTGCGAAATGGAACTGAACCGCGAGGGCTTACCGTTTCCGACTGAATAATTTAGTTTAAAAATTGTTGTTTTATATAATCTTTTTGTTTAAACCGTTATAAATAATTCGTAGTATTGAACGAGTATATAAGCTGCAAGCCGGTGATACTAGCAGCGCCCCGCGGTTTCACCTGCGTTGTACCCGTTCCCGTAGGAATTTCGGGATGTAAAATAGCCTATGATCTTTTCGTTGAATGTGGCTTCCCATTACAAAAAGATTAATTTACATAGGATTAATAGTTGCTGAGATTAGCGCGTTCAAAGACACACAAAAACTTTCGCTTTTATTATACATGTATTTGTATAGATAGTTTAGTTAAAAAGATGTATGAATTTTTGTGGAATACTAAATAGAGAACCTCTTCATATGAAAAGCGCTTAACAATGCTAAGTGCTGTAAGCTTTGTGGTTCCGAACTTAAAAGTTGAACTCGAATTTTCTAAATCTTTCCGATAATTCAAAAAGTGGTTCAGTACATATAAGTCATACCCAAATCTAACTATTTCCGCCAAAATTGTTTCCTATTACCACAGAACTATAGTCGAGTCTATAATTCGATACATATTTTCGGCACACTGTGCGAAGTTTCGGCTCGGTCTTGGCACCCGTCCCGGAGCGGAGAGGCATTTAAGTGAAATAATGCGATATTAAGTATTCACGAGTTTACACCGCGCACGTTTATAATTCTAGAATTTTGGATCTAACTTTTATAAAGCGCTTTTTGAAAGTGCTTTTGAGCTTTTATTGGCATTTTAGTAGTTTTTAAATTTTTAATGTTAAAATAAGTAACATTTTAGATTTAAAGTGTTACTTACTGAACAATCCATAGTAAAATACACATTTTGAGTTCATCATACATCATCATAAACCAAATTTAAAAAAAAAACAATGTCCTAAATTTGATTGTCGACATTATTATAACTCCGTAAGGGTTTATTCATCCCCTTGATAGGGACTTATACTAAAACAATAATTTTAAATTTGTATAGCGATTTTGCATATTCTCTTTTATTAAACGGAAGCTTTACTCAAAAAGCTCTCTCTGTTTAATTTAATTAAAACAATAAAGTCTGGAGCTTTTAGTGAAAACTAAACAAACGTTTTTATACCTTTTAAGCTTAATATCGTAGCTTATTCTCAATGTGTCTATTTAAGACATTGTTTACTTTACTACCGTTTAAAATCGTTTTGAATTGAATAAGAAAGTAATTAAAAACAAACAAAAATCAAAGCTTCATTAAAATAGTAAGGTAAAGATGAATTAACAAGTAGTAGTCTGTATTGACCCACTGCTGGGCAAAGGCATGTCATCTCACTGAAGACATCAGTACAGTGAGGAGGATTAGGCGGAATCACCGCTTTTACTGCGTGTGACTTCAAATCTAGATTCGCTTTTAAAAGTAAATAAAAAACATGTTCAACATTCATGAACCTTCTATAAGTTATGGTCAACCCTGTTGTCAAAGTTCTTAGATCGCCTAAAGGCCTCCGACATGGTCTAACGATTGAAACAACCGGGACCGACAATTTAACGTGCCCTCCGAAGCACGGTACCGCTCAGATAGAAATGCCACTATCGGCCACCCATCCAAGTAGGGGTCGAGCTGCACATTGCTTAACAAACGCAATGAACTAACAACGCTTAGTCAAACTACGGCACAGTTAAAACATGTCAACGTCAACGAAAGAGCGAAGTGGAGGAGAAAAATAAGGAAGGCTGACCCCACCACCATGTGGGACACATAGCCAGGAAGAGAGAGAGAGAGAGAGAGAGATTTCTAGCTGTATACAGTAAAAGTTTGATCCAAAATCATTCATCTCTATAAAGCGGGAACACACCCCATTTAGGCAACCATTCACGTAAATCACCGCTATGAATCCTGCATTATTTTCTATAATAACAATACTTACACTAAGACCACTCAAACGAGCCACTTTTTATTCATAAAACCCTTTTAAGTTAAGCTTTAGACCGGCTTCAATCCCCGAACTATAAGGCCAGGCACACACTGGCTAGAAAGAGGTTAGAAATGTCGGGGTAATATGGCTCGATCGCCGTTACACTTCAGAACTAGGGCACCAGCTGGCTTGGGAACACTTCTTATAAACTTGGAGATTAGTTTTTATGTCACAAAATGATAATATAGTGACGTGCTTGTGTATACTGTGCCTAACATGAATCGGGTTTGATGTCACCAAAATAAGGCGGTGATTATGAGTTTAAAAGGATTGTGGTATAGTCAACCATAAAATAGAGGTTGAGATGCACGTTGCTTAACAATCGCAACTAGTCAAACTACCCCACGAGTTCTGTACTACATTATAACAATAGTAAAAAGTAAGTTAATTCAAATGTTAGTAGCTAACACTGTTGTCAAGAATTTATAAACCGCCTAGGGCGCTTTTCCACCAAAGATGTGCTATGCAGCATGATTGGTAGATTTCAAACGCATCCGTAGCATCGTAACATAGCACATCTCTGGCGGAAAAGCACCCTAAAGACCTAACCGCCTAAACACGGTAGCGCTCAAATACAAATGCCATTATCGGCCACCCATCCAAGTACAGGCTGAGCTGCACGTTGCTTAACCATCGCAATAGGCTTACATTGCTTAATCAAACTTTGCCAGAAGGGCTACAATCAATGAAATGATCAGATCAGATGCTCAGTAGTGGAACATTTAAGGCTATTGCATATACATACTTTACTTTCTCTGTTTATAACACCAACCCTTCCTATACTATACATCTGTGTGCAAACGATCCCGCCTGAAACTTCCTTCAACCCCTATAATATCGTAAGGGCTAGACCATATTTTACACTTAGTACGAGCTAATCCGGGTTCGTCCCTGGGAGCCGTTATTACAAGACTGAGCCAACAGATTACCAGACATGAGGCGTTTGTATGAACGCTGCTTCACAGATTAAGAGTTCGATATTTGAAGAATTTTCAAATTGAAAGCCTGAAAGCTATGGTTATGCGTTTTTTAGTAAGAATATTGAAATAATTTTTTCTCCTTGAAAGTATGTAATACTAGCCGCGCCCTGCGGTGTTACCCGCGTTTTACCTGGTCCTGCGGGATATTTTTGGATAAAATGTATTCGATGTGTTATTCTGATGTATAGCCAATATTACTGTAAAGTTTCATCCAAATCCGTCTGGTAGTTTTTTCGTGAAAGAGTAACAAACATACATACATCCTCAGAAACTTTCGCATTTATATTAAATAAATAAATAAAATAAATATACCTGGACAAATTCACTCACGGTTAATTAGACCCAAAGTAAGCTCTAAGCTTGTAATATGGAATCTAACTAACTGATACTACTACATATATAATACACAAATACTTTATAAGAATATATAATTGACATCCAGACGTCGTCGCCAACAACTATTTCTGCACATATTGTTGACTCCGGGCGGGAATCGAACCCGCAACCGGGGGTTGCGGGTTCGATTCCCGCCCGCCACACAGTAAGCGCTCTCACTGCCACTGTGCCAACGGGCTTGTCAAAAAAAAAAATTATTAGTAGGATTATATTCATTCGAAGAATTTGTTACATTTTACGTAAAAGTCCACGAAAATGTCACGCTTATTCAGAACCATATCATATTCAATCTTTATTATTTACCTACGTCGTGGTGTAGTTTGACTAAGCGATGTTAGATCATTGCAATTGTAAAGCAACGTGCAGCTCGGCCCCTACTTGGATGGGTGGCCGATAGTGGCATTTCTATCTGAACGCTACCGTGCTTCGGAGGAAACTAGCATACGTTAAAATGTGAGTACTGAAATGTTTAAATTTATATAGACCGACGGTATAGATCATTATGACAACATACAATGTCTTTATATATAACCTAGTTTTCGCAAACAACACAAAAAGTATCGACAAACAATCAAAAAACTATCAAAGCAAATAACTAAATCAAATTCGGTCAAGTTGTCAACAACAAAGTTCTGTACAATTACTCATTTCGAACCAAAACAAATACCGAGAAGTTTGTGCTTTCCGTCTAGTTTGCGGACTGATAATACGATTTATGTCATAAAAAACTATCTACGGAAAAGAATAATGGTGGAGAAACGTATTCGGCAACTTTTTTACACTAAATCATACAGCTTTGTCCTTTCCCGATAGTTTTTTTCTTGCTAAATGGTTTGGAAGTTTGAGTGTATATATTTGGTTATCGATTTTAGCGGAGTGTCTGAGTCGATTACTTTCAAGTTGGAAAGTTCCGACGTATTCAATAAAATTTACTTTTAAAATTAGTTACGTTCATTGAATGAGAGCTTTTTGAGTGCCTAAAAAGGCCTAAAAGTATAAGCGTAACTCAAAACTTAATTGTTTTATGGTAACTCTTCAATTTAGTACGCCAAAGTATAAAAGACAAATACAGAACATCCGTTTACAGATTTTAATCACACTTTTGGTCATTCCAACAAACATCTTTTGTAAATCAATAACTTATGTATACTTATATACAAACATGTATATCTACAAAAAACCACTCTTTCAGAAACACGTGTATAATAAAAAAAATTAAATTTCACATATTGTGTATATAAATTCAAAAGTCTAGATGGAAGCCGATGCCGAATCGCACGCGCCGCTGGTGGTCTATGAGGGTGCTGCCCACGAGCCGCAGGACGCGCACCTCCTGCCCCTCCTGGAACAGCACGTCCCGCTGGTACGTGAACCCCCCGCACCGGTTCGAGTCCACAAACACCTTCAATTCGGACCCGTTTTTATAAATTTTGTGAACACCTAAAGCCACAGACGTGGTCCCATTCCGATTGCTGTCATACCAGATGGTGGCTAATCGCAGGTCTGGCGCGAACTGTTTGTAAAGACACACTTGGAAGCCAGTCCTGCTGACGGTCGTGGAGATGGCTACGGCTGGTCGCTCGTACCTGGCGCTTAAAGACAGCTCAGGCAAGGTAGCAACTCCGGTTAAGGGCTTCAAGCCAACTTCTGTGCCCATTGAGAACTCAGGCGTGAGTCTGTACAGCCATTGGGTAACCACTTTTAAAGTGTTGGGGTCGACGTCTCTCATAAGGCAGGTCAGAGACCCGTGCGACCCTTCGTTTTCCTTCTCGAATACCACTTCGTTATCAGAAGACACCAGATCTCTGATCCGCGACGTGAGCCGCATGTTGTAGCCCCGGTCTAGCTTCTTGTTGAACACGGCAGTGGCGGACCCAGTCGAGTCTACCACCATGCCGTCCTGCACGTCCTTTTCTTCAAGTTCTCTGTGCAACAGGTGTATGAAACACCTGTAGTTCTCTTTTGACTTGCCATAGTTGTACTGTTGCAGTAACTTGACCTGGTTCACTATCTCCCTGAGCACAAGGATCTTGGACCCGATGAAGCATCTCGGAAACACGTTTTTGGCCTCAGAGTGTACGTCACCAAGTCGACTCTGTCGCGTCTTTTTCGCCTCGAACAGAATGATCTCCTTCTTCTTTGGCAACAGTTTCTGTAACGTCTGAACAAAGCTGGTCACTTCCTCTTTTATTTTTTCCTCGTTTATGTCCATTGTTGTTTGATTGTGGAGTTTTATTTGTTGGATAACAGGTCCGGTGTCATTGACCTGTCTGTGTATTATTTTTAAACTTACAATGAGTAGACGTCGTCCGGCCAGTCGTAGACTCGAACGAGGTTTAATATATTTAAAGTCGCACCTCGTCGGCCGGTGACATTTGTGAATGTGCCGCGGCGCGGGGAGCGCGTCACGACCGCAGCTCCAGCCACCGTGACGAATATATTCATTCAAGATTCAATCAGAAAATCCTACTTACGACCAGTTTGCAGAGCATTTGCACTCGTAAATGTAACATCACTTCTATGAAATTTCACATTTTCCGTAACTTCTTATGTAACTCAATACAAAGTTATAAACTGTTCATTCGTAACTCTCTTGATTTACATGATTCTGCTCAAAATTTGAGCGCTTCAAAGTGTACTTACTGGAAGTTAGACTGATTAGAATGTACTTTACAGAGATGAAACGAAATACTTATTATTTTATTATTATTATACTTTTGATTAAAATATTCACTTTTACAAATGAGTTTTAATTCAAAGGCTTTCCTTCGCCTGAGGTTCATTGAAATTGAAATCACGAAAGATAATATCGGGATCATTTCTTTGATTAATCATTTTAATATTCTTCAAAGTCAAGTACCCTTTTACTTTGAATTGGGTGTATTAATAAACTCACTGTTACGAACACAGAAAGTAGGTATTTTATATTAGGTATACAGGCCCATTTTAATACTTGTATATTCAGTTTCATACTTTAGTGTTATTTTCAGTGAGATCTGTTTTACCCTAGAGTTTAACAGGTTGATATAATAACTACAGATATAAACAAAAAATAATTTTGAGCACAACTATATTAGAACTCATCATTCTACGGTTTATAATGGACAGATTTTAAGAACTTACGAAAAATTATGCGTTAATTTGAATGGTTCGTGCAGTTCACAATCTGCTGTTGCCATACTTATTAGTTGAAATGTAAACCAAACGGGTGTTTACAATATTACAGTGACATTTATACTAATATTATAAAGAGGTAAAATTTGTAAGTTTGTTTGTATGTTCGAGCTAATCTCGGGAATTACCTGTCCGATTTGAATAAGTATATATTTTTTTACTAGATAACCACATTATAGGCTATTTTTCATCCCGAAATTCCTACGGAAACAGGCACAGCGCGGGTAACCGCAAGACGCTGCTAGTAAATAAAACTTATTAAAAATATTCGTTACTCTTTACGAAAAGAATGAAAATCCACCAAGTTATTTATACCACCAATAGTATTTGTATTTGTTAAAACGGGAACTTACATAGGACGGAGTGTAGTAGTTCCTGTTGAATGTCCCTCAACACGTTTCGGTCACATTCGGTGACCTTCATCAGGGGTGGGTGAAGCGCTCGCGACAGCGTGTCTCCCCGCACACTCAACAGTAACCTCCGTCGTACGTAAGTTCCCGTTTTAACAAATAATAATGACATCAACGTAAGTTTCAATAGTATTTGCGAAATGAATTTCACCTTCACTAACGGGGTTAGTACTCAACTTTACGATTCATAAAGGCCTTTAACACCAATACAGACAGGAATTTTAACTGTTTTCGGCAATTCAAAATTAAAATGTTTCCGTGACACTCATTTTACAAGACGCGAGCGTTATCGTTAAAGCATCGATAACATTCAGCACATTTTCTAATTGCAATATAGCGAGTCCTTAACTTTCAAATGACATGTGAGAAATAGAGATATAATAGAAATAGAAACATTTATTCAGACAATCACACAACAAAAGGAAGAAAAAACAAAAGGAAGAACAAAACAAAAAGAAAACTACAGATACATTAAATAACACGACGATTACGATTTACAAACAACTAAAGTATGTAAGTTCTAGTAGGTTAGTGGCCAGCTATCGTGTCAGAGTTTTTAGACCCTATGTTACGATAACGGGCCATTTAAAACAAACAACCCTTCAGCGGAAGTTCTTAACTACTAAATATAACTTTACACTTATTAATTACAACATGCTTCTCTTTATTAAATCCATAACCATGATTATAAGTAAAGCTAACAAAATGAACGCTCTGATCGACTCTGAAATTTACATAAAATTCTATCAAGTTGGTACATAAATCGTTCGCAACAGATGTATTTTATATTTTTTGCTTTTAATTAAGAAATGGACTTGGGTGGATATATTTCTTCTTAATTTTACTTTATAGCATTAAGTATTTATTAGAAACTAGCAGCGCCCCGCGGTTTTACCCGCGTTGTGCCCGTTCTCGTGGGAATTTCGGGAATTTTTTTACATAAAAACCTTCCTCTTGAATCACTCTACCTATTACAAAAAACCGAAAATCCGTTGCGTAATTTTAAAGATTTAAGCATACAGACAAACAGAAGACAAACAGACGCGACTTTGTTTTATACTATGTAATAATGATTTGAATACAGCATTCTATTGACTTTTGTGTGTGAGTGTTGAATTATCTATACGAATATAATAAAGCTGCAGAGTTTGTTTGTTTGAATGCGCTTATCTCATAAACTACCAGTCCAATTCGAATAATTCTTTTTATAATAGATAGCCACATTCAACGGGAAGGTTATATAGCAATTTTTCATACCGGAATTCCTACAGGAACGGGCACAACGCGGGTAAAACTGCGGGGCAGAATTTGTGTGCACCTACTGAAGCGAACTAGATATACTTAGCACCAATATAAACCATTAGTTTTCACTTAAACTACCTCAGACCTAAAATACAATACTTCAAAATCATACCCAATAATTATTAGCTTCAAATCGTACCTTCGAACATTGACCTCACAAAACCTAAAATAATTACAATTCAATTGAAACTTTAATTGAAACTTACATTACAATGATCTATTTTGTCTACAGAATAAGAACATCTAAAAGTGACAATGTGGTCTGGCAAGAAGGAGGGGAGTGCGGGGACTCCGACCACGGAGGAGGAGATGAAGGTGGTGCTCGTGGGAGACTCGCAGTGCGGGAAGACTTCGCTGGTCCAAAGATTCGTGTCCGATACTTTTGTTGAGGTAAGTTTAATGAACAGTTAGTTAAATAATCGTTGTAACGTTTAAGTTTTAACTGTAGGTGTATTTAATGAAAAAGTAGAGAGAGTGAAGAATGAATTCTTTATTTACTGACCATAATGTGTACATACATTTTTTACATAATTATCATACTCTGTTAACGCACTAAAAAAAACTTTATTAATTTTATGTCTTAACTAACTACGCCGCGCGGAGTTACCCGCAACGCACCCGTTCCCGTGGGGATTTCGAGATTTTTATAACTTATTGTCGAGATAAATAAAGTAAAAAAAGAATCATTAAAATCGGTCCAGCCGTTCTCCAGTTATAAATGGTGTAACTAACACGACTTTCTAACTCTACAAAAAAATGAAGAGCACACACTATTACATTATACATTTTATTTTAATAAAAAACACACTTTACATTACAATCCGAAAAAGCTTATTATATGAGCTTAATTTTGATATTATAAAAACTGAAAACGAATTATAAAATAAACGGAGTATTTACTAAAACAATCCCAAAATGATACGTAAAGGTCATTCCATAAATAACTAATTCCCCGCTCATAATTACAAGTAAAGTTAACTTAAGTTGCTTAATTCAATTGATTTGTGAGATAATTAAATTACTTCTATAATATTAAGTTACAGGCTCATAATTAGGGTCTGTCTGTAAGACTTCTAATTAATAAAGTCAAGTTAAATTCAAACTCTGTCTCGAATAAGTTTTTAATAAAAAGTAGGTATATATTTCAAGTTTTTAATAAAGAGACTTTGTATTTTATTGTAACTTTTCTGTCTGAGCTGTTTCTTGAAAATTTATTTTTCAGAATATTTTATTGGTAACGATTACATAAGTATCAGATCTATGTAGATTTGAAAATCATATTTAGCTTTTAAGGTTATTGATATCACTAACCGCGGTCTGCGGTTTCACCCGCATTTTACCCGTTCCCGCAGGAATTTCGGGATAAAATATATCCCATGTGTTATTCCATTCAGTAGTTTTCGCGTGAAAGAGTTACAAACATACATATACATATATCCATCATCACAAACTTTTGTTTGGGCTATTCTCAGAACTACGAACCCGATATGAATAATTATGTTTGTAATAGATAATCCCATTCTACGGGAATTCAACAAAAAGGTGACAGACTATATTTTTCATCCCGTAACTGCCACGGGAACGGGCACAACGCGGGTAAAACCGCGGGGCGATGCTAGTAATTCAATTAATTTACTTATAAGCAACTTCATTATAGAAAGAAAAGCCCTTTTTTTTCTTTTTGGATAACAATAAAACAAATAATAAACACGACAATATTCGACGGCGCTTCACCGGTCAATTGAATAAGTTAGACACTAAGGGCCGGCGCTCACTGACGGCGTGGCACAGCATGGCACGGCAGGTTGTGTAGTGGCATCCCGCGGCGTGCTGCGGCATCCCGCGGCGTTCCGTGGCATGCCGTGGCATCCTGCTGAAAGCCCAGCCACTCTGGCATCCATCAGTTTTGCTCCGCGCGTATTCGAAGTTGGTTATAAGTTGGTTGTGTCGCATAGAGAACATTAATTGTTGTGTCGTTATGGTTGACTGGGATTTAGTATTAATAGCACTTCTAGCTGAAGATGAAGAGAGACAAATAAGAACTGCAAATTTGACGAAAAGACAATTCTGGGTGCATAATTTATGGAGAACAAGATCTACAAATGGTGAATTCAGCAACTTGTTTAATGATTTGAGATGCATAAGTTTCAACCTTATTTCAACTAGCTAGCAATCATAATTCCTCGACCCCAAAGTGACCCATACGTCTCGCGGGATGCAATGGCGCGCCGGGGCATCCCGTGGAATGAAACAGCATGACACGTCATGCCGTTGCATCCTGTGGCGTGTCGCATCATGCCGCAGCATCCTGCGGCACGTCACGGCATCGTGGTATCAAAATAAAGTAACATAATTTCTAAACTCATTGAAATAAGATTCAAAATAACTTAATTAGTATTAAAATCCTTTGCCATGACTCACCGTGCCGTGCCGGCAGTGGGCGCCGGCCCTAAGCGCTTGACATATAAGTAGTGAAAATAGCAGAGGGAAAAAGTCATTGAGTAGTCCGAACTGAAATAAAAAGTCAGTTATTTTTTACACTTATTTGTTTTGTCTCCTATATATGACATCGTGTCAATAGTAAAGTAAACTATTAGCCTGTTATGTCCCACTGCTGGACAAATGCCTCACAATAAGCTTAACTTAACTGCTAAAATGCTGTTAAAAGGCGTTTAGGAATAAAGCCATAAATAACAATAAGTTAAATTACGACAAGTTGACAATACTCTGATTCTACAAAAAGTTTCACAAACTAAGCGTACTTCTTGTTCCGTCTATGCTCTATCCATGTCCTGTGCTTGTAAGTCCCCGCTGTAAACATGTTTTCGTAGACTGTGTCAAGGACGCAGATATTGGGTTACAATATCGTGATTGTTTTTAAAAGTACACTTTTGTGAGGTTTTGGGTGAAAATAGGTGTCAATCTAGCTGAAGAGATTTTTATTTTATTTCTTTTTATTGTTCCGTACCCAAAGGGTAAAAACGGGACCCTATTACTGAGATTTCGCTGTCCGTCCGTCCGTCCGTCCGTCCGTCACCGCTGTATCTCAAGAACGGTGATAACTAGACAGTAGAAATTTTCACAGATGATGTATTTCTATTACCGCTATATCAACAAATACAATAAAATAAATATAAAAAATATAAAAATATAATAAAACAAATATAAAAGAGGGGCTCCCATACAACAAATGTGATTTCTTTCTATTTTTTTTAAGTACGGAACCCTCCGTGCGCCATTCCGACTTGCACTTATGTATGATTACTTATACTTAGATATATCTACTTAGGTATGATTTTGAATCATTCCTGATGTATGCTACCCAAGAGATACTTTTTTAAAGAAAAGTAAAAAATGATCAGAAGTATAAACCTGTGATGTCCCACTACTAGGCCAAACCTCAATTCACTGAAGATATCAGTACAGTGAGGAGGATAAGGCCCATCGCAGACGACAGACTATTTGTGCGATCGAGTCTGCGGCGCACAAAAAGTCTGCATGGCGCGCAAAAAGTCGGTCGCGGATTTTCACACTCAACGCACACGACGCACATCTTCGATCATTCTGTCGGCAGAGCTGTAGGGACGTAGACGCTATGGAAATCGTGCAGAGATCGCGAAGTATTATTATGTACATGAAGTACAGAAAAAAAAGAAGAAACGGAAAATTTTGGGTACATCCTATACTTTCGGAAAGATCATCAATTTTTTTCACACACATTTTGCGCGGAGCGGCGCGGCGCGGCGCGGTGCGGTCTGCCCGAATTCACGGATTTTTTGTGCGCCGGACTTTTTGCGCGTCGTGTGCGTTACTGCATATAATTACATAGGTTCTATTTTCACAGACAAAAAGTGCGTCACGGATAGTCTGTCGTCTGCGATGGGCCTAAGGTGTAATCACCACACTAAACATGATAAAACCTCAAATCTGTTAAGTTTCCACATAAGCGCTGAGCCTTAAGGATAAGGTACACGTGTCAATAATCCACGATATTCGAACTCTTATAACCGTCTATGACGGGTTTATTTACCTTTTGCTCTTCTAATGTATTCCTTATATCCATATTTATAACGTTTTCCCGAAACGAAAGAATGTTAACTTTGTATTCCTAAAATAACACCCGTTTTCCGATGCTTAACACAAAATGTATTTAAGCCACGGTTCCTTTGACGCGATCATACGAATACATTATTGTGGAATAAGGATTAAAAGTAACGTGTCAATCAGTTTTTAAAGTATGATTTAGAGTTACAAATTCCCTTTTATTGACACTTTAATGTGAAAATTTGTTTAATATTTTTCATTCGCCCTCCGCAATCCGTTCTTTAAGTTAAATATTTGTGTAAAAGTCCCGTCGGGAGAAAGCCGTCCGAATTACCTCAAACAGTCTGCCGGCTGTAATCATAAGAAGCGTTTGCTCTGCATAATATTCTATTGCATATTTTAGCATTTCTCAGCTAATTAGGACTGTTTTAAGTAATTCTATTGAGTTGGTTTGTACATTTCTTGTATTTGTGGTACGAACTTAGTTTTTGAAAGTCAAGTTGAATTATTTCTCTCTGAAATGCTTAAAATTATATAAATAGAAATAGAAATATTAACATTTATTCAGACAATCACTAAACAAAAAGATAAACTATAGATAGAACATACATTATATAACATACATTGAACAATTACACGAACAGAGATACTGTGTGAGGTCTCAGCATATGCCGCCACGGACGTGTGACCCTGGCAGCGCTGATTTTCAGACGAGGCCTAGAGGTCTGACACTCCATTATAATAAATACTTATATCTAAATATAAATACATCAATATACATAAAAGACATACATCAAAGTAATTAGTAAATAACTTGCCTCCTATTTTCAAATAAAATGGGAGGCTGTATATTATAAAGCTATAAATCTATACTAATATTATAAAGCTGAAGAGTTTGTTTTGTTTGTTTGTTTGTTTAAACGCGCTAATCTCAGAAACTACTGAACCGATTTGAATAATTCTTTCACTGTTAGATAGTCTATTTATCGAGGAAGGCTATAGGCTACATTTTATCCCGAAATTCCCACGGGAACGGGCACAACGCGGGTAAAACCGCGGGGCGCTGCTAGTAGTAAGATAAGAGCTAATGAGCGTAATATTAAACAAGAGTATGCTTTTACATTAATTAGGGCAGATTTCACAAGAACTCTTAAGTCTATATGTTAAAGAAACAAAAGCTGTTCGATCAAAATTGTATTTTATTTTGCACCAAATAGGACACAATTTAAAAAGAACGTCATTGTTTTTTTTTAAATTAAGACGCTTAATACATTGAAGAGTTTGTGTACACTTCCTCAGCCTGTTTGTTGACTAAACAAAAGCACAGATTGCAATATGTTGTAAGAATATTACCCTTAGAGGTTTTCCCAAGGAGTTCTTTAATCCTCTTTGCTGGTTAAATCCGACAGAATTTAAGGGCCGATACGCAATATACTACACTACCTTTTACTGTGGGTTTTAACAGCCATTTAATATTATATGTATGGACGGCATATATATAAAAACTGCTACATTTTAAAGATCCTTGATGGAGATAATAAATAAATAATAATAAATAAATATACCCGGATAAATGCACTACAGTTAATAAGACCCAAACTAAGCTCTTAGCTTGTAATACGGAATCTACCTAACTGATACTACTACATATACACACACAAATACTTTATAAGAATATATAATTGACACCCAGACGTTATGTCTGCACATATTGTTGACTCCGGGCGGGAATCGAACCCGCAACCCCCGACGCAGTAAGCGCTCTCAAATGCCAATTTGTCAATAGGCTTGTCAATTGTAATCTCTGTATTTTTAACCGACTTACAAAGAAGCAGGTTTCTCTATTCGACTAGTATATATGTTTTTTCAGATTTTGAACAAACACAGCAAAAACTGGCCCTATTTATTATTCCACAAACTACAAACACTATAGATGAGTCCAATCAGCTAGAAAGCACTTGGTAATAACTATTGGAACCGTTTCTATTCACACATCTATTTCAAAATTGAAACGTGAACACATGTGGTTTGATTGTGAATGCAAAAAGTTCCATACCGCTTTACTGACTGGCGGTTGACACATTTTTGTGTTGCATGCTAGAGAAGTTTTTTTTTTCTATGATATTCTTTTTGCCGTTTTTAGGGTTCCGTACCCAAAGCGTAAAAACGGGACCTAGTACTGAAACTTCGCTGTCTGTCCGTCCGTCTGTCACCAGGCTGTATCTCAAGAACGGTGATAGCTAGACAGTTGAAAGTTTCACAGATGATGTATTTCTATTGCCGCTATAACAACAAAATACTTGTTGTATGGGAATACAACAAAAGTATTTTTTTGCCGTTTTTTAAAGTACGAAACCCTGGCTTTTAAGCACTGGCTGTATGGCGAGTACAACGCGGATGAAACCGCGGGGCACGGCTAGTTATAGCTGAAGGTTTGTTCGTAGCTATTTGTGCTACGACTTTCGTAGCGCTGTGGCTCGTAGCACTTGTAGCAAAGCTTGTTGACATACAGTGTAAATTATATTTTTTTGTGACGAAAATAATTTTCTTTCTTTGTTGATATTGATTGATTTAAGAGTAATTTTTTTAAATATTATTCTCATAATTACATTATTTTTAAATATTATCTACCCTGTTATATTTAACCTACCACCAACAAATGGTTCAAACACGTCCATAGACAACACGTTCCATTCGGCCATAGATAAAAGTTCATACTTATTTATCTAGCAACATAAATTCGCTGCCACCGCACTAGGGGTGCACTAACAACTATTATTCGCTAACTAACGACGGTTTACAACCGGGACAGTTATATAGAACCGATACTAAACGTGACTTGGACTACAAACAACGTATTACACTCGCCAGCAATAAAGAGAATTCAACTTGATAATATTTAGTTCAAATTCGTTCCAATTTTATTTTTAAATTGAGAAGGAGATTGGAATTTAAAAAGAATTAGGGTTAATGTTTGAAAATGGAATGCTTTTAAGATAACTATGTTCTTAAACATAAGTACTTAAACTTTATGAGAATTTAACAAATGACTGTTGATGTACTTTTATTCCAACTTTAAATGCAGCCATTTTTATTTAATTGAAACAAAAGACGACTCTAGGATGTTTTTTTCCAATGTTCTCCAGAAATACGATAAAAAAATACCCGTTTTATGCCTGATGCCACGAGATCGAAAATTTTATCGACCAATAAAATCTATTAAAACTGTTAAATTAAATATCTAATCTTAATTTACAATTCGCGTCCAAATCGGGTTAAAAATAGCCTTCCGGGCTCCCAAAATAAGCTCAAATTTTCCATCACATATTTACACGTGTTATTTTGCTTTGCTTTATGCAAATCCCTGGAACAAAATGTAAACAAGCGTTCGTTAAACACCACTTTGTAATCAAAACAATTCATTCGGTTAGTTTATATTGGACACAAGGATTTAAATAAAATGACGACGAAAATGTGCTCCATCTTTGAGTTTGTTTCTGGTTAAAATTGGAATAATAATCATTATTACAAAGTCTATCTATGGCTGGTGTGATTTTTTGAAATTAGAACCCAATTTGATGGTGAAAGAACGAATGCTTTAAATACACTGTTACGTTCACTTACTGCGGTATCGATCTTGTTTCATTCTACTTTGAATAAGTGCCTTTTTTAAATTGAGAACATGAAATAGAGAATGAGGTTGTCGATACATTTAGTTCTATTTTTATGGATGCATGACAACTGAACCTCTTCACTTAACTGTCAATGAATAAGAATACTAAAGACAAAATTTGAAAGGCATTTGAGACGCACGCGTTCTATAAACTCGCTCAGTGTTCGATATACGATGTCACATGTACCAAGAGTAAAACAATAAATGCGAAAGTTTGTGAGGATTGATGTGTGTATATATTTTTTACTCTTTCACGGAAAAACTACTGAACGGATTTGGATGAAAATTTACAATAATATAGGTTATACATCAGAATAACACATGGGATACATTTTATCCCGAAATCCCGCGGGAACTAGTCTTACTGTAAGTAAACAAAAAGAGATTGTTACAAGCATCTGTTCAAAAACAGAAACAGAATCCTAACAAAAAACTTTACGGGAAACGTATTTTTAATTTTCACATGCTGATTGCTTTTACAGACACTTCTGTTTCCGAACTAAATCCATGTCGGAGGGAAATACACATTCGTTGTTACTGTGGTTGGAAAACCGACTTTATTTGAGTAGCAGTAAGGTTAGAGATTACGTGGTATGTTTGTTTTTCTTTGGTGATTAGCCTTTTTACTCGCACGCTACTTCGGAATTAAACCGCAGACGGTGGCTGATTTGGCGGGAAAAAGGAGGTTGTACTTTATCCAATCCGGATATATGTCGTTGTTTTATACTTGTTTCTGATTGGTTGGAGTATTGTTTTGAATCTGTAGTATGCTTTTCGATCACTATCACTACATAGTATAAAACAAAGTCGCTTTCCGCTGTCAGTCTGTCCCTATGTATGCTTAGATCTTTAAAACTACGCAACGGATTTTGATGCGGTTTTTTTAATAGATAGAGTGATTCAAGAGCAAGGTTTATATGTATAAAAAATCTCGAAATTCCCACGGGAACGGGCACAACGCGGGTAAAACCGCGGAGCGCTGCTAGTTACGATATAAAGAAGGGTCTTTAAGTACTTCGCTCTTCCGTGCACAGCATACGAGGAGTTCTTAAGGATAAATTGGTTTAATCGTTATTTAAACCCCGTACAGTAGCTTGGTTGGTAACTATCTAGGTTAGTACTTAGTTGTTAGTTCTAGTTTAAGACCTAACTCGCAAAGAAAACAATTAGTAGCTAACCGATTTAACCTCAAGTTAGTTTTAATTGCAAAAAGTTAATTCCAATTGTTATTAGGTTTTTGATAGTTATTTAAAAGTCTAGGACACGATCCCTCAATTTTCTGAACATACATTTTGCTTTATCTGTGGGGTTTGTATTGGGTAGATTAAAAAAAACTATTGTGAGGACCAATAGGTCCAGTTCGGATTTAATTGAGGGTTTTCACGAAAATGACACTTTTGACAGATTTCTGGACCTCACGTCTCAGTGCTGCCACCTAGTGGGTGTCATTTCAGAAGCCCTCAATGCAAGCGATTAGAAGTTGATTGGATTAAATGAAAAGATGATTGAAAAGAGTTTATCTAATATCTATACTCAACTTATTTACTTTATAGAACAATTAGACCTTACACTTCATAACTACGAATATTTTCTCAACAAAACAAAGAAATATCAGCCTGCAAATTGGTGTTAATAACCTGCGATCCGACTAATTAACTTAACATAAATAACAAAGTAGGAACAAGATGAAATCATTGACTTCATTCAGTGATCATGTTTGTGCAAGAGTACCTCAAACAAAAGACTGATTGTGCTCCCAGACAATATGGTTTTACGTAAAAATAGAATGAATCATTACCTTATTCTATTTATTTACACTTACATTATAAAACACTAGCTGTGCAACGCGGTTTGACTGGCGTTGCGCACGTTCCCGTTGGAATTTCGGGATGAAAAATAGACTTTATCCTACCCGTTGAATGTGGCTATCCATTACAAAAAGAATTATTCAAATCGGATAGGTAGTTTCTGCGATTAGCGCGGTCAAACAATCAAACACACTCTTCAGCTTTATAATCCTACTCTACTCTATAATCACTACATAGTGTAATGCCCGGGATACACGAGGCTAGTTTTTCAAGCCAGGATAGCAAGCTAGTTCTCTTCTAAACTGTCTTGGCTAGCTGACCTGGCTTGGAATATGCTAGTTCTGTTTACATGAGGCTATATTATTTTAAGCTAGTATTATTGCTGTGACCGAGGTAACCACAGTACGTCCAAAATGAACTGCACGCGAAAAAAAAAACACTATTCGGCTGACACACTGAATTTTTGTCAGTTCTTGAGAATACGTTGCTCTTAAATTTTTAATTTTACTTTTTACCTCTTTTGTAGTCATATTAATATTCATAGTCTTTAATTCGCCGCACATTTTTTGTAGCGCTGAATCACGTTTAGACTTGTCTTTATAACTTGGAAGGGTGGCGTTCCACAGACATTCATGGTCACGATACAGTTGTACGAACTTTAAATTAATCTCCGTACTTAGTTTGGGCATCTTAAAATCTCAAAAACACGTGTCGCGGAGAAAAACAAACAAAACGCGTGGTTACTGCTTACGAGTCAACTTTAAACTAGCTTCGCCGGCCACATGAAGCTAGTACACAAGCCAGGATAGTAAAATCAGCGGTGGGGGGCGCTACTAGCTTAAAAAATAGAACTCCATCCTATTAAAAACTGTCCTGGCTTGTCAACTACCTTACTAGTTTACTAGCTTAGAAATGAAGCTAGTTTTGTCTACACGAAGCCAGAAGTACTAGCTTGCTAGCTTACTGACACTAGCTTGCTATCCTGGCTTGAAAAACTAGCCTCGTGTATCCCGGGCATAAAATAAAGTCGTCTCTGTTTCGTGTCTGTTTGTCTGTTTGTCTGTATGCTTAAATCTTTAAAATTACGCAACGGATTTTGATGCGATTTTTTGTAATAGGTAGAGTGATTCAAGAGGAAGGTTTTTATGTAAAAAAAATCCCGAAATTCCCACGGGAACGGGCACAACGCGGGTAAAACCTCGGGGCACTGCTAGTATTTTATAAATGCGAAAGTTTGTGGAGATGTATATATGTTTGTTACTCTTTCACGAAAAAACTACTTGACGGATTTAGATGAAACTTTACAGGAATATAGGTTATACATCAGAATAACACATGGAATACATTTTATCCCAAAATTCCCGCGGGAACGGGTGAATTTAAACGACTAATAATAGGGTATCACTCTTCGAAACTAGCCAACCTCTAGAGGCCATATTAATAAAGGCGTATTAAGAACAGTTTAGCTATCACATGGTTCGTCACAAAAGAGACTAAACACAGTGTGACAGCGTTTTTGTTACACCGCGTTTGTTAATAAGGTGGCAAAAGCCGATCATCTCCCTTTAGCGGTCAAAGAGATAAGTTTTTCTTTGCTGTATGTCATATGTCACTTACTAAGTACTTGTATGTTCGAGTAGACAGTAAACAGCCAGCTCTGAAGAAATATGGAAATAAATATAATTAAACGTTCATGAAGCTAAAAATGAATAGAATTTTACTTAAAATCCTCAGTAAAAGCCCAACTTTTGCACTAAAACTCAAGGCTTGTCACTCAATTTCATTTCATTGCAGTTCATTTAACTTAAAGTGTCTCCCACGGGGTCTATTCATTCAAGAATGCATCCGCGCTTTGCATACAATGACCAGTATAACAAAACCTCTCTCCGAACTATACTTTGTACTGAGGGAAAGGTCTTTCTATCGTGGATGTTTGAATCGTCCAACCGAAATAGACCTTTCGTTTCACTATTTTTTGTGCCGTGGGAGAGGTTTTTGTATAGTGGCAGTTTTAGACCTCCGTAGGAGATGCTTGCCAACTGTTAGTACCTATCGGAATTTTCTCTTATTTTTGCTCCTTTTGTTGACGTTAAGTAATGTGGTATTATATTAATTGTGTGCATTTTATGTACTTGTTTACCGGAAAGTCATGTCTTTTCTATAAATTATACAATCTATGGTTCTGTTCAGTAGATACGTAAACATAATTTAAATACAGTCGTTAAATTACCTGTGTATGACTGTCATCATTTTAATGATTTAATTCAAGTATAATATAATTCTTTAATTCAAACCCAACAATCGTTTCGAAGTAACGATACATTGAAACGTAACTCACGTTACGTTGAATAGTTTCTACGAATATCTCAACTGGCTGGTACATAAGCTACCAGATACCTACGTACGTACCTAACGTACATATGTACCTTACTATCAGCACAAAACATGCAGTTTCAATGCAAAGTCCGTACGACCTACAGCGACATCTATACAAACGACAAATTGCAGGATCATTGACCTCTTGAAACAAGTAGTGTTCACTGTATGTGCTTCACTGTACCAGGGAGGGATTTAGGGTAGTTTTATGGGTTCAGATACGTTAGTGCACTGGTTTTGGGGATTAAATCAGGGAGGGACTTTTGAAAATGATAAATGAATATGATTAAAATCTTGACACGCGCAAATTGTTAAGTCTTAATAGGTCAGCGGCAAATCCTGGGGACGGAATTTTAGACCACTCAAAGACTGCAACGTAGTCTTCAGGTTCGTCGTGGATTTCTATCTAGAAATGCTATTACCAGCCACCCATCTAAGTGCTGACAGATATTATACACTTTGCTTACATAATTGCGATAAATCAACAGGTCAAGCAATGCGATACCTCAAGGAAAAGTGCTCTAAGGGAAGCTATTAAAGCATTTTACAAAGAAAAGTCATTGATTTATTTGCAATTTATATTGCTTGCCTGCTTTTTAGGAGAAGCAATATTATAAAGGATTGCATTTGACCATAACCATACTAATTCCCTTTAGCCCCTTCCCACTTTTCCTATCACCTTCACCCCGTACTTACAGTCCTAGCTACCTCCCTGTAACAACTGTACGTATCTCATAATACCTTTCAGGAATAAACTCTGCTATGAACGCGACGGAAATTTTATCGGAACAGGTTTTATAGCTCCCAGATCTCTTTCGCTGAATAGTTTTAATACTTTAACATTCGCTATAGCATGTATTCGAGTATTTGAGTATTTGGAGAATTTGTTAACGTGGCGTTATATAAATTTTGCAACTTGTATAAAGTTATTTGCGTTGTTAAATGATGGTTGGAGGCCTTTAGGCAGCCTAAAAACTCCGACACCAGGGTTGGCCACTAACCTACTTGAAATGAGTGAATGAATGAATGAACGTAGTGTAAGTTGAATGTGCATATAGACTGTTCAATAATATAAACCAATTTCGTGTAAGCAGAAAGGTTGCCCAGCAGTCGGACCAACCAGGCTAAGTATAATAATAATAATGTCCCGTACGGAGAAACACTACTATAAAAAAAGACGTGTGGCACTCGGGGACTGCCGCGGTAAAGCTATTGCATAGTTATTTTTTGTATCACTAGATGGCGTTAGTGGGGAGCGTGAGGTTTTTTCACGTGAGGTTTTTTCATTACGGAATTTCTGGATTCGGTCCCCGCGCTCAAGGCCCGCGATAGAAGCTATGCAATAGCTTAATAATTTTGGATGATCTCTCAAAATCTTCGTATGAAAATACCAAGAAATATACATATAGACAATACAACTTTAATAAAATGATATGTTGCTAGCTCAACCAGCAAAGAATGTATTACGTATTACTTTTAATAAACCATAAACTAACGTTCCAATTCAAAGAATTTAGTCATCATAGACTCTAATAGGATCTCTATGAACGAATGACGGATAGGAACTGTGTGTCAAGGTTTCATTCATTCATTCAATTGTCACCGAAATCGTATCGCAATTGTTTCAATTAGTTTTGACACTTGATACATTATTAGTTGTCGTTGGTTCTCATTGATATGGACTTGGATAATTTATTTTATCTTGAACTAGTAGCAACCCATGACTTTGACTGAGATTTTGGTAGAAATTCAGGAGAAAAAATTGCTTTAATCTTTCATTATGAATCATAATGAAAGATTAAAGCAATTTTTTCTTTATGATGTATATCGATACGAATATTTTAACACCTGATAGGTAGATTGATTTTATGATTTGTAAGCGTTAAATATATATTTTTTATTTAATATTTAGTACTTTTGTTGACGTCTAATCCTCCTCACTGTACTAATATCTTCAGTGATATGAGAGCCCTTTGCCCAGCAGTGGGACAATACAGGCTAATACTTTACTTTACTTAAGTAGTCGATGACAACTATAAAGTTCAAATTCATCGAATTCAAAAGTGATTTATTTATATTATTTATTTGCACCGTGACTCAAAGCATAAACAAATTAACTCAACGGAATGTTTAGTTTATTTACAAACCATTTCTATAGAAACAAAAGAGTATTTTAATTAAATTCCGATAATTAATTAAAAAGAGTAAACAAATGTACCTAATAGACGGAGGAACCGATAAATCTGTCTGTCTGTACATTTAAAATGATATACAGAGCATTCTGCACTCGATACTTGAACAAGTAAATAAATACCGCTTCAACTGAACTACAATTGAAATTGCTTTTCATTTTATTAACCGTTTTCAACGGTATTTGTTCAGAATGCAATTGATTCGATTTTTAAAAACGGTGTATTTTGATTGGCTTACCTACTCTGATGTGAAAGTAAACCAATCGTAATGATTATGTGTGCGAGAGAGAGAGAGCACGCGACCCTCACCCAACCCTTGCACTATATGTGTCTTGCACTTAAAAAAAACACAGTTTGATACAAACATTTTGGTATTTATACCGTATATAAGTATATTCATATGCATGTAGTAAAATGCGGTTAATTTAATATTACAAACGGACACAATTATATTTATTTGTATAGTATAGTATAGATGATTGTTTAACTAATATGTAACTGTTCTTTCGCAGGCATACACCCCTACCGGCTTCGAGAAGTACGGCCACACCACCACGGTGTCTGACTACACGGTCAACTTCTCCGTTTGGGACACTTCTGGTTAGTACTTCTAGTAATTAAGCTTAAAAAGTATTTCCTGTATATACATACAGTAAGTGTCCTGTTATATATACCATTCGGTATAGTAAAGAGGATTTAACGTAGCCAACACGCCTAGTGCGACCTGAGCCTTATAAAAATCACTTAAAGTAAATACAATACGAAAAGAATTGAGATCACCATCGTGCAGTAGGCAAGCGTGGTGATTAAGCCTAATGCACCTCACTATACTGATATCTGCAGTGAGTCGTGAAGCCTTTGGCCAGCAATGAGACATACTCACAGACTACTAGTTAATACTCACTTACAAAACGAAAATTGTTTCTCAACAAAACAACTCTTTATAATCTAGGACATTTTTGCGTTTTTTTTTTATTTGACAGTCTGTCACTGTCTTCGTCGCATGCACCGTAGTACCCCCGAAACGTTTTACTAACAATTTCAATCCGAAAATAATCGTAACTTCGATTGCTATTACGTTACAAATCCATAAGCTATCTTTTTGCATCAGCGGTTACCTTAACATTCCGATCCATAAATAAACTTTCCATAAATCCAACCAACAGTAAACAACACGGACCTCAACTCAATATTGGATCGCACACAAAATCCTCCCAACTTATAAAGATAAATTGACATCATAACTCCTTGAAATCCAATACCAGGATTGAATTCAACGCAAGTATTACGAGTAGGTATAATATTCAACTATTGACCAACTGAATGCACTCTCTGACCCCTGTTTACACTCCCCCGCGAATATTGTTACACTTCCGGCTGTGCTTCCGGGCAATTCAATTGGTTAACCGGAGTGCCGTATGTTTTATGGCTGAATAATTAGGTTAATTCGATAGTATAGTGATGATTTTATAATTTTGTATATTGCTTTGTAATTAGTTGTTCGTGTGGAGCTTTGGCAGTTTCAATTTTCAGTTCAGAGTTAATTTTAGGTTTTAAAAACGATGTTGGTGTGTGAAGTTTAGTTAATGTCATGAAATTAAATGTTCTGTTTATTCTTGAAAAAGCTGATAAATCATGACTTGACCAAGAAGGTTTTATACTATTATACTAAGACATTGATAACGGGTTAAATCCTCAACACTGCTATTTAAACTACTATACACCAAATGCGATTTTAATTGACAAATATGATTTTAAATCCAATATTACGTGTTTGATATCAAATTAAAACCGTTAATAAAATCACATTACGATACCTATTTACAATCCTACATCAAATCGTATGACAAATGATAGTCCTGTATATCATGACATAATACGTACATACACCAAATAATCAGTCCAGCACTGTACCAATTCCCAGAGAGATCGTGTTACGCAGAGCAAACGGCCATGTTTCGGCCCGACATGCGACAGGCCTGGTGGCACAACTGAATTTGCGTGTACTGTACGCTTTGATGCGCAATACTGCGAGTGTACAACTACATATAAATACAGGCTTAAATGATATTCGAAGCTTGTTTTAGCATGAAATGGAATGTTAATTTGAATTTAATATAGTTAAAATCCTTTTGACTGTACTGATATTTTTATTGAGATAAGAAGCCTTTGCCCTGTAGTGGGACATTACAGGCTAATACTTTTATATGAAAAAGGTTGTCTAGATCATGGCAATGAAGCTTTGTTGGCATTAAGCGTGTATTCTAAAGGTTGAACGACATAACGCTCGCTTTTTCTTGATCTCGCGCTCACAACTTGTAGACTCGTTTTACACAACACTTTAACGTCAATTACTATTATAGCCTTTCAAAAATTAAAGTCTTCGTTAAAATCGTTCGTTAAATGGATATTACATGATTGACGCATTACTATAAACGTAGTAACTGCAAAACAGGCTCAGGCTCACGATCCGGAGGTTCCGGGTTCGATTCCCGGTGGGGACAACAATATCTCACAAAAATCTCTTTGTGAGACTGTCCTCAGTTTGGTTAGGGTATTGCAGGCTGAATCACCTGATTGCCCGAAAAGTAAAATGATTCCGTGCTTCGGAGGGCACGTTAAACCGTCGGTCCCGGTTACTTTCTACGGATAGTAGTCGTTACTTCAGCCATGTCAGAGGCCTTTGGCGGCTCAATAACTCTGACACCAGGATTGGTCAGGTTGACCATCCACTCGATGAAGAAGACTGCAAAACAAACAGACACCATGTTCGAGTAGGTCAGTAACCAACCCTGAAGTCGAAGTTTTTAAACCGCCTTAAGGCCTCCGACATGGTCTATCAATAGAAACAACCGGGGCCGACAATTTATCGTGCCCTCGGAAGCACAGTAGCGCTCAGAAAGAAATTCCACTATCGATCTTGTTTCACTTTGCTAAATAATAGCAGTTAACTTCGCTGACCTAAACTACGTCCCAGACATAATTACAAAATAAGTATAAAATGACCTGAAAAAATAAGTATATGTAACAGCATTTATTGAGATTAAAATAACCGTGATATCGCGTGCATTGTCACCGTTATTTTCCATTAATTAAACATTATATACAATCCTTTGTCACCTTTATTAATTATGCGAAGATTAATCCATATTGTCACTCATTGTCTTTATGATATTGTGATTAAACTATTAACGGTAAGCTATTGTGTCAGGATGAGTTTGTTTAAATTAATTAAGGTAGGTTTAGACAAACACTCATTATAAGAACAAAAGCGAGCACTAATATGCACACTAGCGCAACATAATTACCACTTTACCAGTTGTTTCCTGCATTAGCTCCCGTAGGAATTATGGGATAAAGCTCTGTCACGCTTTTAATCTACTTTTTAGGATTCCATGCCCAAAGGGTAAAAACGGGACCCTATTACTGAGACTTCGCTGTCCGTCTGTCTCCAGGCTGTAACTCAAGAACGGTGATAGCTAGACAAATTTTCACAGATGATGTATTTCTATTGTCGCTATAACAACAAATACTAAAAATAAAATAAAACAAATATTCAATATTTCCATACATAAAACGCGATTTTTTGCCATTTTTTAAAGTACGGAACCCTACGTGCGCCAGTCGGACTTGCACTTGGCCGGTTTTTTAATATCACAGCTAGGTAAGTTGCTAACGTAAAATATATATAATTGCTGTGTATTTTTAAAAGTATTTAAAAATCGTTCGTAAATAAATGGAAATATTCATTTTCAATTAAACTTTTTTTGTGGCATCCCCTAGTAAAAAAATATTTTTACATGTGTATATTTGGGTGACTGTACGTACATACGTGGTACATACGTTTTTTTGGCGGTGTGACATCCAGATAGATTCATTCCGAGTTGTGAGGTCACATTTTATTAATTATTACGATAAATCAATTTTATATAAAGTATGTCAAGTGAATGTTCGTTAGTATCAAATAAAGTCATTCCGAATTTCGCAAACACGCCTGCATACGTGGTTTATATTTAGTTTCCATTCGACCACAGAACAGGAACCGACACAGAACGTAAATTGACATGAAAAGCCGCAGTTTAATCCGATTTCAATAGTTTCATTTCAATGTGTAATTTGAGTTTATGATACTGTCGCTGTAAATGATTAAAATTTCTTCGTTCTTCGTTCATTGTACTTATATTATTAAAGGTTACTCAGAGACATCAAATGCTTCTTTAGTAGAAATGTAGAGATTCAATGAGTGACATTCACCTGTATGAATAATTACGTCAATTAGTTAAGTGTCCATTTAATGGACGTATCTGAGTGCCTTCATTAATAACATTCTGGAAAATACTTTCGTTTTAATATGAAATATCAATTATGCAATTAATTATTCCACCACCAGGCACCTCCGCCTACGACACCGTGCGCCCCCTCGCCTACCAGGATGCGAGGATCTTCCTCCTCTGCTTCAACGTCGCTGAACCGGAGTCCTTACACAATGCTGCTGCCAAGGTAAGAAGCAAACACTACTACTGTCTCGGCACATCACTAGCGCCCCTGCAGGGCGCGGGACGGGGTGGCCTCCCCGCCATTTTTTCTACCCGACATACAGCGTCAAGCGCTACTCATTATTTTGTAATTGTCAATTTTTTTTTTATAATTGTTAATTTACCAAAAATATGTGGATTTCTTTACTATATAGAGAAAGACAGGATCAAATTAGACTCACTTTTTTCCATACTTAACAATATATTTTTAGACTTTTTCCACCGCAGTTAAAGCTTCACACAATCCACAACACATAACAAAAAAAGCTCTACAAAGCACTACCTACCCTTTATAGAGAAGACTAAAGAGGTAAGCAAACCTCTTTAGTCCATCCAATCTCCCACTGCATCATATCCTCGTCATTGCAGTGGTACAGAGAAGTCCGGCTGCACGGCGGCTCAGCCCCGCCCGTGCTCCTCTGCGGCTGCAAGGCGGACCTGCGCCACGACAAGGAGACCCTCACCATGCTGTCCAAACTCAGCTCCCATCCTGTTACTAGTGAAGAAGTAAGTATGGAGAATATAAGGCTGCTCAATTGACCTCAATTGACCAATTGTAATGCAGAAATTTTGACTATTTTTAAACCTCCGTCTTATGTAACCCCGGTTCCTGTAAAGGCCGAAACGTCAAATAAAAATGAAAAACGTAATTTCAATTTAAAAAGTAGCGAAGCGGAGTTGGCCCCTTCGAGGAGCTCCATTGACCAATTGCATTAGAAAGAGATTTTGTCAATTTTAATAAAACCGAGCCATGCCTCGTGGCTTTTGAGCTTCACTCGCAAATATTTGGTATCTATTAATAGTTTCCTATCTTTCTCCTAAGTGTAAAACAAAAATGTTTTTTGGATATTGTAAATAATAAAAATACCACCAGCGTTTTCGGCACTTTACAACTTTATTTACACTCTATTTTCATATTTTTGATATTGAAAACAAACCCAAAAAATATAAAACTGCAATAAAGTAACAAACTTTATTGATGTTAACCAAAAACTTTTATAAAAATACCGAAACGCGCATATTTTTGGATCGAGTTTTTGGGGGAAAAACATTCTGCTATGGAAATGCAAAAACAAAACACATTTTATTGAAATAGTTTGAAGAGTAATCTAGGTTTTTCAAGCAAACAATTTGAATGGAACCGTAGCTCGTATTTTAGCATATCAATGCAGCAAAAGCAACTCAGATTTTCAGTGTTTTCTTATTGATATCCTACAAATATATAAACACGGGGAGAGGCCTTTGCCCAACAGTGGGACATTACGGGCTAACAGTAACAGTAACTAATATATAAACTATAAATGCGTCTGTGAGGATGATGTATGCATGTTTGTGATTGTGTTCTAACTGTATTCCAAAATACCGTTAGTTAGATAACAGCTTATTTTGGGTCTAATAAACAGTGTGTGAATTTGTCCGGGGATTTTATTATTAACTTTCCAAGTAGGGGGCCAAGCTGCACGTTGCTTGGTGTGTATGTGTGTGTGTGTGTCCGGGGTTTATATTCTTATTAACTTTACTTTTCAAGTAGCGAATGCCGCAAGGTAGCCCCGCGACTCTTGTCAGTGAGCCGCTGACGATGGAACACAGTAGGAGTTTTAGTGGGTATTTCCCGGCCCGTTTATCGCGTCGGGACGAGTCCCACATACCCCGGTCGTTTCCCCGAACTGCCGGGGATGCATAAACGCATTTCTCGCTTGGTCAAACTACGACACGAGCCCTATGGCACCAATCACCAGCCAAAAGTAAACTTTACCGAATCGTAGCTTAACAAATTAACACTAATACCTCGCACTGTACGCGGTAAACCGACTACAGGTATTTAATATCCCGAAACGTAATCCTGGCTGAATGTTATTCCGAACGGCACTATTCAGGTCATTGTTTTATTAATTCCGATCCTATTTCGCTAGTTACAATTGTTTCACGACTACGTTTATTATAGTGTAGTGTTACCGGTTTTAGTTGTGTTAGGGTGTTTAACCAGCAAATGATGTTATTTTTCATTGATATGCTATTCTATTATATTATGCTATATTCACCGACAAGAGCCTTGCTCTTAAATTTAGTATTTATGATGATGATGCTATTTTTGATATGATTGGAGGATACCTCATTGCTAAGTTATGTTGCTTTGCTTTTATTGATATGATGCCCTCGACTGAATAGACGAAAGCACGTTGATCTCTCCTACTACGAGTATAATATATTTGGACAACAGAATTTAGGCAGGTGAAATACTTCTTAACAGCTAAGTTGATTCTTAAAATTATTTACGTATTACTAAACGTTTTTTCGCAATCAAAGTCAGTGTTTTTCTCTCTGTCAGTCTGTGCCGCGACTTAGCACTTATGAAGTATTCCACGTGTCTAAATTCTATTGTCCAAAAAGATTATAGCAGAGGAGGCCAACGAGAGCTTTCTTCTATTCATTCGAGAGACGATAATGATTGCTAACTTGAGTCCCCCTTGTCCAGGCCCTATCAGTAGCGCGGCAGCTTGGAGCCATGACCTATGTGGAGACGTCAGCCCGCGCCTCCGCCAAGGGGGTGAAGGATGCCTTCGAGGTGGCTGCACTGGCCGCGCTCGGGAAACTCAACAAACAGCAGATGAAACTGCAGGTATATATCAAGATGTTTTTGTAGTCATGCTAGCTAGCCACTGACTTCTATAATTATACACACTGGACTGGCTGTTAGCGCCCCTGCGAGTGTCCTGAGGACTAATTCTGACGTTCACTGCAAGCAAATAGGGGTACACAGTCGACTTAAGACATAACTTATTTTAGTTCCATGGACTTTCATATCTGCCTACAGTGGCCTACAGCGCCAAAATGGCGACACTCAAATAGGCACAAAATTATTATGACTGCAGCCTGCCCAGTGTATATAATAGAGGTCAGTGTAGCTAGCAGTGTACCGCGAAGTATTGTCGATGTCTATACTTATGTATATTATTATTATAAAGAGGTAAAGTTTCTATCTATGTTTGTTTGTGAGGGCTAATCTCAAAAACTGCCAATCCGATTTGAATAAGTATTTTCGTAGTGGATAGCCAAATTCAACAGGAAGGTTATAGGCTATTTTCATCCTTAAATTCCGATGGGAACAGGCACAACGCAAATTTTATCCTGAAATTTCCTCATACAGTAAAATATCGCTAAAACCGAAGGGTGGTAGGTGATGCTGATAGCATAAAAAATAAAAATCTAAAAATTTCGTTCTGTTGGATTATAAATAGAATTGTTAAAGACTCCAACAGAACAAAAAGTATAAAGATTAGGCATCTTTATACTTTTTTAACTAGTCTCATATTAGATTCAGAACTCTGTACAGTGTACACCCGCCCTAACGTTCCTGAAACTGAATTAGAGCACACCCGCATAATTATTAATTGGCCGCTTCCTCGACAAGATAAATATTGTACTCCATCATCATTTGTTGTGAATTGATAAAATTGCAGAGTCTTTTTACTTCCATTACTTTTATTTACTGCCCCAATATTAACGACGTAGTTAAGTCATATTTCAGACGGTTTATATTCAGCTTTATTAATTTCATTTAATGACTTGAAATAAGCTTGCGTATTCACGTTTAATATTAACTTTTTGAAAAGAAATATCGCTTTGGTAAATTTACAATAGATTGTTAAAAATTGTGAATATCATTTTGGTATTGTATATTGAAATACTTTGTAATTATGTCGTTTCCGAGTAAAATAGTAATATCAAATACAATTTTCAGTCATATTAATGTATACTTGTTTCGTGATAAAATAGTGTCTTATTTTAGTGGTTCCTAATTCGATTTTTTATATTTTTTTAGCAGAAACAAGTAGGACGCAGCAAAAGCAAACGGGACCTGAAAGCCGAGCTGAAAGGGCGTGCGAAGAGTTGCTGTGTTATGTGATCCGTAGCCGGCCACCCTTCGCGGTGGCCGCATGACTGCTAGGCGACCACCGCCCTTCCAAAAATCTACTAGTTCCCTTCAAAAACTCTTAGTGTAAACGAGGAACAAAATCGGTCCTAACACAAACCCTTGTGGGACGCCCACCTACTTCGCGTTTCTTAACATCCTCACGTATACATTTTAGTCCCATAACGTTACTCTATTCGATTTAACCTCAAATCAAGTGGAAGTGATAAGAACATAAACATTATTCGGTAAAAAACTTATAAAACAAGTGAGTTGAGTCGGTCGTAAGCTATTCATAGGTTTAGATGGATGTGGAACCGAGTTCGGAAGTCAAATGTAACATTAAAATTGAATATGTATATGAGTGTTTCATGGATTGTTATCAGTAAGATAAGGTGCAATGTATGATAAGCCCAGAGGGTCGGAGCGTGAGCCTGTGATAATATAAAATGTAATCAAAATTGAAAAGTAAAACTGTTTTTAAAAAAAGCTTTCGAAGGCAAATAGACGCTCTTTTTGTAATCCTGTAAAAATTTATGTACCTCTGTGGTAGAAAATTAAAATAGGTAAAGAAAATGTTTTTAGGTTTGGAGGAACAATGTATGAAGTAAATTGAATACCTTAAGGCAGTGTATCGATCATTGTAGGTAAATATAATCGCTATGATGTCTGTTCTGTTAAGATGTAGGTTACATGCTCATAAAAATGGAGTCATCTTGATTCAAATGTATCATATGTACCTAACACTTAATTTTTGATTCAATATGGCTATATATAATAAAACTAGGGAGAATCTTTCTCTCTGATCTTCATCATTTATTGAGTGTGTTGCCTTTATCATAAAATTCTAAAACAAATAACACAAATCATTTCTTTGTCGTAGGACCAATGTCACTTCATATTATAATTTTATTTAAGCTGTAAGCTATTTTATTTGTGATAATAATACGTAAATTAATATCGAATGCACAATTAATGGACAATACTTATTTACGGAGGTCCATTTAGATAGTTTCACGTCCCGATAGATTTTATACTTTTACATTAATGATAACGTTGGATGGATTGTTATCTGTTTTGACAAAATTACAATAACTGTGAAATCTTGGCGATATTTCTTTTCAATAAAGTTAAGAAACGCTGCAGATGTAATATCAGTAACTGTTTTTGCTGTAACACCAATCAGATCAATTGTTTTATGAGACCAGTTTGACGTTTAAAAATGTAAACGATCTCATTGGCCCATTCGTAAATACTAAACACGTATTGGTGGAAAGGCAGTAAGCTATGTATCCTAATATCTACGTCAACTTAGTATAGTATATTATCTTAATTGAAACTTCATCGATTTTTAATTTAGTTGTTGTTATTGTAATTTTGTTATCGTCAATAAATGTTACTGTAGTAATAACTTCGTAATATTTTAGCAGTTTAAAATTGTCTAAACTGATATTTTTAATTGATTTAAGCTTCTGATTTTGTTATAATAACTGTATCATGAAAATATATGTGGTATTCGGGTATAAGAAACGGAATATATTTGTCCCTTTCTAACTGTCAAGTGATTGGCCGATGGAATGACATGCTCATTAGATACAGTACAATGAGAACAATTAAAATATGAAAATCAGTGTGTTACAGAGTTTTCATATATTTTTATGACAGTTATTAGAAATATAATTTATATTATTATAATATTTTTATATTATTATATAAGTCGATATCAAGCTTTAAATTGAATGTTAGCTTTAATTATTATCGGGTAAATGTAAACTATTGAATAATTTCATTTTTTATCTTAAATTTATTTATTTACTACATAAAAACATATCAGAAAAATATAATGTATTAGAGTACATGGTATATAACTATTCCTTTAAAATGGTTAAACATTAACTACAGATTATTTAAAAAAACTGGTTTTTTAACCAACTAATGGTAGATCATTTTCAATCAAATGTTGATTAATTGATTACATCCCATTCGTTATGATTATTAAAATATGATAAAATATAAGATTTGAACAAGTATATGCCTTAAATTTTAATTTGTGACGATTGTAAATTAATTGTATAGATTTATCTATAGATAGGCCTATTTGAATGTTGTTCTAGTTTACTGAAATATAGCGTTCGATGTTTTTATAATACTTTGTTTTATTTCTTTACCCTGTTTAGTGAACCATTATTCTACTATTGACAACTTAGCTTTATCTTCTACATGTGGACAACTTAGCTTTATCATCTACATGTGAATACTAATTTAATAACAAGTAATATTTTAAATTTTAAATACCTCCTACGCAAAAATGGATGGACTGGTTTTTACGAAACATAGCTAAGAATCACCGCAAGGAAAGTGGCTTTCAAATAAGCAAAGATAACCGCATCCTTACTACCCCTGGTATAGAATCATTTAACACAATATCTTCTTTAGGTTAACTCCTTTAATGTAACATTCAAAAAAGAAATCACCTCCTCAAACACTACACGTAGTGGAATTTAAAAAAATCCTTTTTCCCTTCACCTCAACGAAAAGTATTCTCTCCAAAATCTCAAGTCATGTTCAGAATTTGAACTAAAATCTACAAGATTAGTGTCCACACCACACCTGACAACTTCAAATCGCCTCCTCCGAACGGAGCATAAAATCGCCAAACCCAATCTCTTACCAGTGTTGCCAAGTCCATAACAAATAATAACAATAACAGTATTGCCATGTACACGATCATCGCGACGCTTTTATACAGCTTTTATGGCGCTTTGGAGACGTGTCCGATGAAATAAAAACGTTTTTACTGAACGAAGTTTGGAACAACGAATTGGTGGCGATAAAGTTTCGGTTCGTGATTATTTTATAATGTTTTTGGATGTTGCTTGATTTTGATGGATATATTTTTGGGTTTCTTATAAGAGTAAGGAAATATTGGGAATAAAATAGTATTGCACATTGGGTATTGAGGACTAAGATCTTAAGTCTACGAGTACTTACTTCAGACAGTTTTAAACTGGACTAAGGTAAGGTAAAAGCAGACGAAGAAGACAGACTAGACAGCGTCAAATAATACAGTCTACAGACTGTCTTAACAAATTTCTGCGCAATTCTTATTTAAAAAATTTGAACAGTATTACGTGCGTTGTCTTAAAACAGACTACACCTGTTCACGCTTATTATCTAATAACTGAGCTAGTTCGTAGCGTGTTGCTGACAATTCCAAATAATCTCTTTTATATAGACAATAACAGGAATGAGACGCTTCCCGTGGGACGTGACAATACATTCTGCTGTTAAGGTTGACGCACACTATCTAGTTCTAGTAGACTGGTGGAAAATCTGTAATTTATTCATCGGTGACTATGAATAGTTTTGGATACGTTTCCAGAGAGACGAAGCGTCGCGGTGTGGAGCTCAATAGAAGAATCACAATTTTGAAAATCGAGCGATTTAGAACTCCTATGAGAAAGACTAAGATGAGAGGCATTTGATCATTAGATCATGAGAGGCTTTGGGACATTATTGGCTACTACTTTTTATAAATGAAACTAGCAAGAAAAGTGTTTTAATATTATTTAAGATGCCGAAGCCTACAATAAAAATACGATTACAGACAAGTGTGCGTCAACCCTTACAACAGGAGGACAAGGTGGTAATTTTGTAAATATTACGAATAGGTAAAAAATATGGGCAATATAAAGAGATTTTAGTGTTCACTTAAATGTAATGGATGTTATTTTTGATTACGATGCCGGCGCCTGCTTGTAGTGTGACAGAACGGTACTACAGAGGAAATATAGAATAGTACCTAATGATATCGTAAACGTTATTTTATTTTCAAAGAACATTGTATCTACAGTATAAATGTTGCTCAACTAAGTGGAAAAATGCCAAGCAATTTGAATATCTATTTCTTTAGTGTACCTATTAAGAATTGCTTTTTGAAACGATATTCATTTTAACATGAAGCATTGAAATAGAGAAACAAGTAATCACCTCAGGTTCAAAAATAAAAGTGTATACCGACGCAGAGATGGCGTGATAGAAACTCCATTAACCAATAATATATGCATTGCACTTAGTCTATTAATCTGCAACGCAATGTCTTTGGTCAATTAGGGTAGTTGTCCATTGAAGTGGAGCGAGACAGCGGTGCGCAGAAACGGAAATAACTAATAGGATTGCATAAAACGCTCAGTAGAAATACATCTCAGTAGAAACGCACCCTTAATGTTGATTATACAAATATTTTTACGCAGCATAAAAAGGGAACACGAAAGACCTTCGATCCCTGCGCAGTAACTTCAATAAATATGTGATTACTTCGCTACATCTTAACATGGCAGCATAATCATTTGAAAACATTACGAGGGTCCCTCCGGGCCGTTTTTACAAAAGTTTTTATTAAAAATATTAAGAGTATGAGTGTCCGGCCACCCGCCCTACCGCCCGCTCTGCCGCCCGCCCTGGACGATATTAGGGCGGCCCAGTACGTGACGATATCTGGTGGATTCTTCGTATTATTAAAAAAGTCCCATCGTTCTGGTAAAGTTGTGAACTTGTTTTGGGTTGTATTGTGATACTAACACTTTGGTTATATTGTTGTTTATAAGATGGATTCTTTGAATTTGTAGGAAGTATGACATTTGTAATAGCAGCGTTCATCGATTACGCTCGCACTACTTCTTGTGTGGAATGTGGACTTGTCAAATTTAAGCCAGTCTAATGACGTGTTTGGAGGCCAGAAACAAGTCCTCACGTACAGCTGACGAGACACGCGGGACTAAGGAGGTGGGACATTGGGGAGAGTCCCACAGGCACACGCACCGGTTAATGTCAGGAGAAATGCGTTCCACACTCGCACTGAATTGTTTATGATTTTATAATTCTTGTAAATAGCTGTGCCTTAAAATGTAACTTTTGTAATAGATTTCAACAAATTAAGGATTTCTCAAGGGGCTGTAGTATCTTGTAGTTTCTACTCTTTTATTCATATCAGACATTTTCAAATCAATTTCAAAAGATTTTCTCATCTGTTTTTAATCCCTTCTTCATCCTTTTAAAGCTCAAACCCAGTCAACCTCCATTTTTCAAAACTCGAAACAACAATCCGCCCAAAAATATATTGATATCGAGGAATAGCAATCATTATCCCACTTCTGATATCGGGGACAATGTCACATCAAGATAAGCACGAGCATTATATGGTAAATACAACATCAGATATCTTAGGATTCGTCTTGATCTTGAAATAATAACTCACAGAACTTCATTACAATGACATTGCTTGTATTTTACACACGATCATCATGGATTACACATTACAGTTAGGATACGTCTAGATTCAATTAATTGATGGAACCTAAACGACCTCCCTACACCCCATAGTCGTCCTGTCCACGCCATAGAATCTTTTCCTAATTCTATACTCGATTCGCAATACGATCGTGATGTCGTCAACACATTATTCTATCAGTCTACGTTTCCCATCTAATCACAATCCAACCATCCCCATTTCCCGCGTAAACTCTAATATATTCCCTCCTTTTCATATCATAGACTATCATCCCTCTCTCGAACAACCATCATAGTGCTTAACACAGTCTATTCTCATACCACAGACTACACTATCATAGTGCATAACACAGTCTATTCTCATACCACAGACTGCACCACGAAGGTAGAACTCACGTCACGGAATAACAACACTACAGATTCCATCAGTCAGCTGAATTTACAGACTACTCTTAAACTTCGATAGCTTGATTATACTTCCATCCCCGACACGGCCATCATGACGTTTCACACGTCCTCGTGTGAGGTATCTGTAAAGAAAATAAGTTTTGCCACAGTAATTTGCACTCGCTCGGTCAACCTGACAAGCTATGACTAGTAGACGTAATGTTACTGTCATACAACTATAACTGTCTCAGAATAAAATAAAAGCGTGTGTCCTTTCGACCACTCATGGACCGGACGGCACCTTTTTCTTCCTTAGGATCAATTTTTCACACATTATCAATTTGGACCGGACGGGTGTTTCCTTTCGACCAGCCACACGTGCATGGCCCGGATGACACTGTCCCTTCGACCAATGAACACTTAAGATTGGACCGGATGAATGTGTCCCTTCGACCAGCCGCTATTAGCTGCATGGCCCGGACGACATTATCCTTTCGACCAATGAACACTTGAGGTTGGACTGATGAATGTGTCCCTTCGACCAGCCGCTATCAGCTGCATGGCCCGGACGACATTTCGACCACCTTCAGTCATCCCTGTGACTAGCTGTGACCATCCCAGTGATCACCCATAACCATGATCATCCCTGCGATCAGCCACTCTCGCGATCATCCGAGTGATCTCCCATGACCCTGATCATCCCTGTGATCAGTCACTCTCGGGCATTTTGTGTAATCTGTTATATGAACTATTTAACTTAAACTCCCAAATTATTATTTTAACGCTTAACTTCAAACTAACATTTCCCAAAAGCTACTTCAATTAAAGTACTCAGAAACTACGAACAGTTATCAGAATTGACTATTAACTATCAGTTACTAGTTTATCAATAATTGGATTATCTTAAAATCATTAAAATCTCACATGAATCATCAATGCTATGTAACACATGAATACTAGGTACCACGTCATTTTCAACTTTAACTTCAATAGACTATTAATCTCAAATGCACATTACAATATGAGCCATGAGTAAGTAACAGTAAGCTTGTCTAGTCACGTCTAGTCACGGCAACCAGCCGACGAGCAATCACATTGCTCAACAACACACGGTCTCAGCAGACCACTCCACAGTACGGTCAATCCAGACCACGATCATCGCCGAGTTCGAACATTGAACTCAATAAGTCACATAGTCACATAGAAACCCTTACTCATACTCTCATATTTTACAACGGGATAAACATCCAAAATACTTTCAATAAGCTTTCTACTTTATCAAGTGGTACGAAGATTCACTACAAAACTCTCAATGTTAACTGACTCAAATATCACAAAATAGCTCACCGGATATTTCCCAACTAAGATACTTCAATACGCCAATTCATGCCAATCATTACCGCAATACATCACCAATTTAACATCCAATGTGAATTTGTCGTGATAGATTCTTGAATAATTTGGAATACCGCAATCCCTCATATTCCTCAGGTAACAGGATTGAGAAGAGAACCACGTTCTTCCCTGGACGAGGTTTATCAATGCTCACAATAATTACCAGCATTGAACCAACATGAAAATAAGAAAACATATTAGAACATATCACATTACGTACATGATTACACCTGACTCTTTCGGAAGCTCATAATTACTTCTTAGCTCCACAATAGAATAGAGCACTAACTAACTATACTCACAGAACATTCCAAGTTTTATTACCAATTCATTGACCAATTCAAACATTCTCTACTGGTAGCTCAGTGGGCAAAATAGCGATCCTTATGATTCTCTGCTGTGGGCTCAGTGGTGATTCATCCCACTTCTGATATTGATATCGAGGAATAGCAATCATTATCCCACTTCTGATATCGGGGACAATGTCACATCAAGATAAGCACGAGCATTATATGGTAAATACAACATCAGATATTTTAGGATTCGTCTTGATCTTGAAATAATAACTCACAGAACTTCATTACAATGACATTGCTTGTATTTTACACACGATCATCATGGATTACACATTACAGTTAGGATACGTCTAGATTCAATTAATTGATGGAACCTAAACGACCTCCCTACACCCCATAGTCGTCCTGTCCACGCCATAGAATCTTTTCCTAATTCTATACTCGATTCGCAATACGATCGTGATGTCGTCAACACATTATTCTATCAGTCTACGTTTCCCATCTAATCACAATCCAACCATCCCCATTTCCCGCGTAAACTCTAATATATTCCCTCCTTTTCATATCATAGACTATCATCCCTCTCTCGAACAACCATCATAGTGCTTAACACAGTCTATTCTCATACCACAGACTACACTATCATAGTGCATAACACAGTCTATTCTCATACCACAGACTGCACCACGAAGGTAGAACTCACGTCACGGAATAACAACACTACAGATTCCATCAGTCAGCTGAATTTACAGACTACTCTTAAACTTCGATAGCTTGATTATACTTCCATCCCCGACAAATATATTGTTCCAAGTAAACAAATATGATTTATTTACTAACACAACCGATACAACAATCACATTGGCAATATTTCGTAAACGTCACGCACGCCGGCCGATTGGTGGCGCAAATCGCGCGAGTTTAATCGAATTGTAAACACGAATCACAAACGTACCGATTTCTATTTAATCGAGTATTAAACATGTCCATTTGTCTGTAATCCGAATGTATATTGGGGATACTGGGAATCGAATCACAATGTTTATTTGCAATAACATATGACGCAATGTAATGGAAAATAGTATTGAAATATCAAATATGTTACGTAGGTATGACAATACAGTTTTTAATATAATCACACGCGATTAATCAGACCAAAACTAAAATATTAGCTAGTATTATGGAATCTAAGTGATACTATTACAATAAACATATAAAAATACTTTTTATGAATATATAATTGACACCCAGACGTCGTCGCCAAAAACGATGTCTGTACATAATGTTGACTACGGGCGGGATTTGAACCCGTAACCCTCGACAGTGTCAGCGCTCTCACATGCCAATGTCCCAACGGGCTTGACTTGTTACTCAACTATGATCACAAATGGATAAAAGGTATGCACTGCGTTTAAACAAGGCAGGCTTAAGACAGGACAGGGGCTCATCAGGTTTTATTAAATTCCGATTTTAAGGTATACTACAGTACTGATCCTGGATCTATCGAAAAGATGCCTCATATGTAAAAGATACGAAGGCTTCATCATCCACCAACTCTTCCTGACAAATGAACATAAAATTACAATTTCTTCCGACTTCCATTATTCTCTAAAGACATCATTATCATGTACGATGTATTTTTGTGATTTTTTCTGTTCCCTTTAATATAACACCAATGTGTTATTGCGGCTGGACGGAGTGCAATCTCGACTCTATTACTTGAGCTGTAAGGGTGATAAACTTGGTTTAAAAATGTAAATTTATTTGAGTGGATCGACTCATTATTTTTTGTGGTCTCTCTCTCATTCCTTCTAATGAGATTTCGCGATATAGCCCCTTTATACTGATGAAAATTCCGTTTTATACTTAGTAATTAACGTTGAATGTTTTTGTTGCTAGATTTTTATTATGCCCTGAAGAGAAGAGGAAAATTTAACTTTTTTATTGTCATTTAAATGGAGTGTTCGCTGACATTGTTTTACATTAATTGTTCTGTCTGCTACCTACATGGTTACAATGTAATATGGAGATGGGATTCATTTAATTTCCTTTTTATAACGAACGCTAAAATTCTGTTGAATGGCCGTAAACATACACTTAAAATACATCCTTAGTAGAGATTTAGTGAGTGATTTTGATATCCGTATCTATTGTGAGAATTAGCACCTAATGTTCTATCGCTCTATTTTCAACGCATAATAGGTATCATGTGTCATTTTTCAACGCTATTTTAACACTCGTTTAAAAAGCGCACGTGTGAATGAAGCTTTAATTATAAAACGTACCTCATCAGGCAGATTAAGTACTTGTGACCCAATTAAGTAACAAACCCTACAGCGTTAAAAATTAGACAATATGAAGTAATAATTTATCAGAATAACCCCGAAATTACCGGCTTATTGTAATAAATGTCCACGTGCGAGATAAAGACGACATTAAAACGTTCGCAGTCACCGCGTTTTGCGATTTATTATCGTACTTAGTGCCTTTAATGTGGACGTACCTTTAGGCATTTTGATAAATTATTTTACTATCTGAGACTGGGGTTAACTTATAGAAAGTTGGGATGAGACGGTCACGTGGTTGGGCAAGTTGGTCGTACGACGTACCGGATAGCCTATGGGTACAGAATAAATAAGAGCAGCAACAGACACCTAACAACTTTTAAAACAAACCTTAGACGGAGTAATAGGCACTTCCGTGATTTAAATCAATCGTGGAAATACCAATCCGTCTTCGAGAAATCATATAAAAAGAAGATTTCAACGAATTAAGAACTTCCCCTTTTTGAAGTCGGTTAGCAAATGATTTAACCGCTAAGCGCTGTCACTGTCAATAAAAGGAAATACAAAACCTTATACAGTGCCACCAACTTAACTGTTCAGGTGGGCAAAATGGGAACTACAGCCGCGTCATATTAAATCTATACTATGTTAGGCTTTATATGATTGATATTGTAGTTTCTTAAATGTTAATGATATCTATAGACTGACTTGCAAGACATGTTTTAATTACCTTTGTTTCTTGGTGAATTTCTTATATTATGGCAAAACCAAATTCTCCACTAGCGACGCTGTCAACTGAACAGATAAGATGGTGGGACTGTACATTATTTTTCTCTAATATCTTCAAAAAAATTATGAAAAGCAGTCTTTTGGGAAATGATACGCTACGCGCTTCGCTCCTGTGCTATCAAAATTGGAGCGGGTAATAGTAGTTACATCATCGGCATGCATAACCTAACCAAAGTCGGTTTGTAATACGGGTCCATATTGGCTCAACTAAAGTTCTTTACCCGAAATTGTTCTTCCTAACGATTTGTAATCCGAATGATCACTCTTCCTAAAAATTTTCATCCTAAAGTTTTCATTCATACTACTTATTTGTAGTGCTACCGGCGATGTTCATAACACTCATGTTTCCGAAAATTGTAATTAATAATATCATTAATGTAAATATATTTAAACTCCTACTGTTTTTATCATAACGCTTTAAAGGAAAAGGTTTGTTTTTAAACTATTTCTTGTGATTACAAAACGGTTCCCTATCCATTTGCATAAAAACTTTAGACATAATATAACATGGCATAATTTTGTTGTAGCGCTCGCCGGCCGCTGCCGCGGCACCGCTCGCTTCGCTCGCTCGGCTCGCGCGTAGTTGGTCACAGTTCTAACCTAACCTAACCTATAAAAAGAAATCTAAACAAAAAAGATATGACTTTGAATAATAGTATAAAAGAAACATGAGTGTTATGAACATCGCCGGTAGCACTACAAATAGTATGAATGAAAACTTTAGGATGAAAAATTTTAGGAAGAGTGATCATTCGGATTATGAACATTAGAGACAAAGTAGTTAGGAATTGTGATTGTTAGGATGAAAAATGTTAGGAAGAACATTTTCGGATTTCCAATTATCGGAGTTGAAAATTTAGGTGAACTTTGGCGCACCCTTGTAATACATATCGTGACCGACATTACTTGAGCAGGACTAGCTAGGACCTTCGGTTTTACCCGTATTTTCGTTGCAAGTTTTGGGGATTAATACCTATTCGTTCGAGTCACTTTAAAACTGTTTTAATGATAATTGCAATTAATATTAAAGCTGGAGACTCACGGAAAAAAAGATAATTGAACAGTCATGTGCAATGAAATGTATACACGGGCAGATTTGCAAATAAATGTATACTTTGAAAATTTCAAAAACATATAGCCACTTAACAATTCATCTATACTAATATTATAAAGTTGAAGAGTTTGTTTTGTTTGTTTCTTTGTTTGTTTCTTTGTTTGTTTGTTTGTTTGTTTAAACGCGCTAATCTCAGAAACTACTGAACCGATTTGAATAATTATTTCACTGTTAGATAGTCTATTTATCGAGGAAGGCTATAGGCTACATTTTATCCCGGATTTCCTACGGGAACGGGCACAACGCGGGTAAAACCGCGGGGCGCTGCTAGTACTATATAACCACCCGAGTTTCTCACAATAATGTATACATTTTTGGCAAAAATATGGACACAGGTTCTTTTTCAGATATTTGTATACACGATCACATGCAAAAATATGTATCCATTATGAATTACAATAATATGTAAACGATATTATTTCATAACGATGTAAACAATAGTTTTTCATTATAATGTATACACTTTAGAAACTGTAGCAGTTTTCACTATTTTGACAAATCGGTATTAATTTCAATAATATGTACACAAATGTAATTTTCCAATTCATGTAAACAATATTGGAACGAAGTTCCTTCACAATAAAAACAAAAGAATTATTATAAACTATCAAAATCAAAGTCATATTTTTTTTTTCAGTTTCTCAGCCTCTTTGGGGCAACCCCAAAGAGGCTATTTTGAACGCACCTTCTTAACTATATTTAAAAGACAAAAATGAATGTTTACATGAATTGGAAAATTACATTTGTGTACCTATTATTGAAATTAATACCGATTTGTCAAAATAGTGAAAAGTGCTACAGTTTCTAAAGTGTATACATTATAATGAAATACTATTGTTTACATCGTTATGAAATAATATCGTTTACATATTATTGTAATTCATAATGGATACATATTTTTGCATGTGATCGTGTATACAAATATCTGAAAAAGAACCTGTGTCCATATTTTTGCCAAAAATGTATACATTATTGTGAGAAACTCGGTTGGTTATATAGTATGAATTGTTAAGTGGCTATATGTTTTTGAAATTTTCAGAGTATACATTTATTTGCAAATCTGCCCGTGTATACATTTCATTGCACATGACTGAACATACAAGACGGGAAGAGCATACTTTACATAACTTTAAAAAAGTTTCAGTCAAAAAGCCTGTAATGGACCCACGACTGGACAAAACCCTGTCATCTCACTGAAAATATCAATAAAGTTGAAAATAAGAATATTCGATATAAAAAAAACATAACAATTTTTTTTCTAATCTCTCAAACAAACAAACATATTCTCCCTTTTCTATATTACTAGTTATGGAGATTAAAGCTAATTCCTACATTTAATTAGATATCAGAATTCTGCCTAGTTCTAGGATCAACTTTTTTGGAAACCCTCCTCTTAGTATTCTGCTGGAGTAAAGAGGTCAGATAGAATTTTAATTTACGGGACTCATTTTCTCTTCTTCATGTTCTAGTGGTTGGGTTTTATTACTAAAAAATTAATTAGTGACGGTGAAAGTAATTAGTATATTTTTGAGAAGAGGGTACAGTTAAGTGTAAATGTAATTATTTTCAGTATATTACTAATTTCCAGTATATCAGCTACACAATATATTATTTATTGCAATTGTTAAGCTTGTTAAGTTAACTTGCTGCTCGGTCTCTACTTGGATGGGTGACCGATAGTGGCATTTCTATCTGAGCGCTACTACGCTTCGGAGAGTACGTAAAGTCGAACTTACCTTACTTTTATCTTCGAGTACGTAACATAATATCTCGGAAACCAGTCCAATAAGACTTTAAATCATCTTGAACATATTTTTTGTTTTAAATTTCAAAGTTGCTGTTCCAGTTGGTAGTAAACAATAAACTTTTATTTTTCCTCCCATCAAAACAACTCGGTTCTAACTATGGTTATAAACTTGGTACTGTGAGGGAAAATCGCAAATAGTCATATAATATAGAATTGAAGCTAGGTATTTTTACGGCTACACTTCTATTTTATTTTTCATTTTTATCTGACGTTTCGGCCCCTTAACAGGAACCGTGGTCACAGAGGACTGAATCATATAATTTAGTTAAAAGTCAAGTCGCGCCAAATGTCTAAGTTATCGTACTCTGTAAAGATTGTCATGTTACATGTCAAATTATGCAAATTATGTTTCATATAACCCTCTTTCTTTATTTTTTATATAAGTTAAGATTTTGTCTTATTAATTGAACACAGTTGTCACAACAGAAGGTAAAAACTACCATTTATATAGATAGTCATTTAGCTAGGTAATACCCATTAGAAAATCTTTGTATGAAATCCTACTAATCCTCCTCATATTATAAATGCGAAAGTTTGTAGTATTTGTGTCAACAGTATGTTTTTTATTCTTTTACGCAAAAACTGCTGAATTGATTTGGATGAAACTTTACAGTAGTATAGGTCATACATCAAAATAACACATGAGATAAATCTTATCCCGAAAATCCCGCGAGAACGGGTAAAACGTGAGTAGCACCGCGGGGCGCGGCTAGTTGTTATAATAATAACGTGTTAAATTCGAATAGCACGTCTGAGAATTACAAACCCTTTTTCCCCCGACAGTACTGAGTAAGTACTATGTACAATAAAAAGCTGACGTTGGATTGCTTAGTATGATCGGAGTGAGTTCAAGAAGCTGTAAAACTTATTATTGTACAGAAAAAAAGATAAGCTTCTTCAAGATCTAAGTTTTGCATCATAACATTGTTTTGAGTGGAGAAAAACATGTTTTACCTTTTTGTAACAACTAATATGATCATTAAGTTCTTGTGATGTTTCTTTTCAAAGTGTTTTGACATCACCAAAATACATGGTGCAAGCGCAAGCTGTAACTCCAAAAATAGAGAAATAAAGTGACGTTTTGCATTTGTCAGGTCAACCGAAGGACTTATGGGTCGCTCTCTCATTCTGTTGAAGATAACTGACTGTTATAATTGTGATCCCAGTTCCAACTATTTCCCTATTGAATTATTGTGTGCCAGCCGGGCCTAGATTCTAGCCAAAACAAAGGTTTTGTCATCATTATTGTATCAATTTGTCTTTCAGTTGAGAGGCTTTTGGCCAGCCGTGGAACATTACAGGTTTATACTTGTTTTTCATTGTCTCCCTTAAAGACATGTCTCTCCGTTTCTCTTCCTCTAAGACTTGTATTCTCTCTCTCTCTCTAAAACTCTCTCTAATCTCTCTCTAATCTTAGCAAGCATCGTAGCTCTCCAGGCCAAGAACCCGATGAGTGAAGGACCGACTTAATTACATTCATATTACAACTTATAACTACGAATATGCGACGAGTGTAAATGATACATTCATTATCAAGGACCTGCTTCCATAACTTGTTTACGCAAAATAATTACAAACAACAGGTTTCCATTCCGTCCTATAACTCGGAAATGGTAACACGTTTGAGAAAATAAGATATAATTTGTTTTAATAGTTAGTTTTTAGTTCGATTATTTGTGGGTGTTCGTGCAGTGTGTGGTTTGGTGACGAATTGTTTTTAAAAATGTACAATCAGTGTCGTTTTTAGTAAATTGGTAAGTTTGTTTGTTAAAATACTTAATATTGCTTATACTAATAGCATTATTGATGTTGAAACTAGTTTAAAAGTTGCGAACTAGCGTTTTCTGTAGAAAACAAATGCCACACATACGACATGTTAAACATTTGTCTTTACGAGTATTATTCGACGATTATGCGACAATTTGGAGCTTGTCAATGCTTAATGTCAACGTCGCTAATTATGTATGTATAATAACAAGATTTTGTACGTAAATAAGTATGTAAGCGACATAAATATGATTCCGCCTTGAGATCATAAGGTCTTGAATTCAATTTATTTGTAGAATTGCATGAAATTGTATTACAATTGGTTGTCCTTGACTGCATCAATAAAAATTACAATATTAACGATCAAATCGAAACAAATTAAGTAAAAGATAGGAGTTTTGGCCCACCCTGGTGTCGGAGTTTTTTAGACCGCCTAAAGGCCTCCGACATGGTCTAACGATTGAAACAACCGGGATCTTATTTGTATTAGTAACTAGCAGCGCCCCGCGGTTTTACCCGCGTTGTGCCCGTTCCCGTAGGAAATCCGGGATAAAATGTAGCCTTCCTCGATAAATAGACTATCTAACAGTGAAAGAATTATTCAAATCGGTTCAGTAGTTTCTGAGATTAGCGCGTTTAAACAAACAAACAAACAAACAAACAAAACAAACTCTTCAGCTTTATAATATTAGTATAGATTAATCATTATTTAAGTACATTGTTATACTCACTTCGATATTTTTAGTAAATCAGCTTACCATGTATAGCTAAATTAACTTAAATTGCTACACTTATGAATGACCCTACCTATTCATCAATTTAATTATCTATCCATCTAACTGGATAGCAATACCTAAAGTTACACAAACCAGTTTTAAGCATAATTATAATTTTATAAACGTGACTGGTAGAATATTAAATGATCTTAGTACATATACGTACTCATTTAATAGCTGAAGAGTTCATTGTTTTGTGTGTTTTATCGCAATAATATCTGAAACTACAAATACAGTCGGGTATAAAAATTCTATACTAATAATATAATTTAATAAACATTATTTGAACGCGCTAATCTCAGAAACTACCAATCCGATTCGAATAATTCTTTTTGTAATGGATAGCCACATTCAACGGGAAGGTTATAGGCTATTTTTCATCCCAACAATCCTACGGAAACGGGCACAGCGCGGGTAAAACCGCAGGGCACTGCTAGTAACAAATAATTATTATTTTGTTTTTCTGTTTCAGATTCCTGGGACGGTGTCTTTGACCTGCAGCTACCAACCATTATTTTAACCAAACTAGTGATTCAAAGAGCTAAAATGCAGAACAAAATTCGATCGGCGATGGTTATCTGTTTGTTTACCGCGTACGTTGTTTGGATTTCAGGTGCAACTGGTAAGCTTAACGTCCTATCCCTCCTACTAAACTAATATTATAAATGCGAAAGGTGAGGAGTGAGGATGGATGTATGGATGTATCGATGTATGGATGTATCGATGTATGGATGTATCGATGTATGGATGTATCGATGTATGGATGTATCGATGTATGGATGTATCGATGTATGGATGTATCGATGTATGGATGTATCGGTTGGATGTATGGATGTATCGATGTATGGATGTATGGATTTATCGATATATGGATGTATGGAAGTATGTATGATTGTTACTCTTTCACGAAAAACTACTGGACGGATTTAGATGAAACTTTACGAGTATATGGGTTTTACATCAGAATGACACATGGGATACATTTTATCCCAAAACTTCCGCGAGAACGGGTTCAACGCGGGTAACACCGCGGGGTGCGGCTAGTACCTACTTACATATTGATAACTTTAAGTACAATAATATTATGAAGTTATATTGCGGTTTTCATTTATTGATCATTACATTATGGCCTCTTCGTAAGCCATTGAGGTTTTATGTATTTTTAAATTTTTAATAGTAATTTCGTGAACGTTAGTGGCCAACCCTGGCGTCGGAGTTTTAGACCGCCTAAAGGCCTCCGACATGGTCTAATGATTGAAACAACCGGACCAACAATTTTACGTGCCCGTAGTGCTCAGTATTGAAGTAAGTCAAAGTCAAGTCAAAGTCAAATATTTTTATTCAGTTTTAGCCCCATAGAGGCTCTTTGGAACGTAAGTGGAAGTTTACACTCTTTGGGGGTGCCACGCTACAGGGACGGCGACGGTGACTTCGTATTATATTCATGTCATTATTAAATTTAATTGACAGTGTCAGTAAGACAGTAGATTAATCACCTCATAGCTAATTTATCAGTCGATTAATAAAGGATATTTTTTTCTAAATTATTAAAGACATGTTAAGTGAATATCGGCATATTGTATGTTAATGTGCCAATTAACTAAATACTAATAGTACTTTTGGTTAAGAAGGTCAATATAACTGGTTCAAATAGCATCGGTGAACAAAAAATATAAGTGAATAGGTATTTACATTGCAAATCGCAGTACTACTACACATTATAAAACAAAGTCCCCGGCCGCGTCTGACTGTCTGTTCGCGATAAACTCAAATATAAATACTGCACGGATTTTGTTGAAGTTTTTTTAAATAGATAGATAGAGTGATTCAAGAGGAAGGTTTATATGTAAAAAAAATCCCGAAATTCCCACGGGAACGGTTACAACGCGGATAAAACCGCGGGCGCTGCTAATTATAATACACAAAAATTATCGTCTCGATTGTTAACCAACGTGCAGCTTGGCCATATACGTGGATGTGTGGCCGATAGTAGCATTTCTATCTGAGCGATTTCTATCCGTGCTTCGGAAGGCATGTAAAATTGACGGTCATTATTATTTTAATAAATAGACTAAGGCGGAGGGTGTACTGTCTAAAAACTCTGACACCAGGGTTGGCCTCTGACCTACACGAACTTAACTTCTATAAAGAAAATGTACCATCCCCAGGAGCCTTCATCCCCAACCTCACAGAATCCTGCTTCCGTTGCCTCTGCTACGTGGCCACCAAGTGCGACATCAACCACCAGTGCACGTCGGGGTACTGCGGGCCCTTCAACATCTCCAGGGTATACTGGGTGGATGCAGGGAAGGTGGTGTTGGATGAAGACCAGACGGATAGGAATCATGGTCAATATCATCTCTTTGTTGAATGAGTATCTGTTAAATATGATCCTGTTTCACTGACCTCTATATATATGGATTATGGACTGGCTGTTACCATACAAATGACAGCTAATTTTGTGTGGCAATTTGAAGCGCCCCTGCGAGTCTCCCGAGAACTAATTCTGACGTTCATTGCAAGCAAATATGGGTACACAGTCGACTTAAGTCATAACTAATTTTAGTTCCATGGAGATTCGTATCTGCCTACAGTGGCCTACAGCGCCAAAATGGCGACACTCAAATAGGCACAAAATTATTATGACTGCAGCCAGTCCATTTACATAGAGGTCAGTGTCCTGTTTTCATTCCTTACGTCAGTACTTGGAGACGTCAAATGCTTAGAGATTTAATAAGTGATTTTGACACGTATGAAAAAATATGTCAATTAGTTAAATGCCGATTTAATGGATGTTTCTAAGTGCGGCTAACTTCAGTATCAGCACAAGTATTGTTCTTATAGGAATTTGAGGATTAAAACTATTATATAATCTCTCTTTTAAATGTAGCTATTATTTACAAAAGATTTATTCACATTCGATTAAAGATAAAAAAATCTGGAGATAAAAAAGGAAGAGAGATTAGCTCGTTCAATCCTAAATGTTTTTTAAGACTCTACAATACTTATAATCCCTTTATTGATGAAATAATAAAATCCCGGCTCGTTAAAGACTAATAACAATATTTTTTTCTAATTCCTCAGCCTGGGAAGACTGCGCGAAGAGCTATCACTGCGCCAAGCGGATTATAGGAGGGTACTTGGAGAAATTCGGAAAAGTAAGTCTAATCTCCTAGCGAGGTCTGTAGGGAAAAAGTCTAGAATATCTTGTTAATTGAATACAAAGACAAAACAATAAAATGAAAGGCCGAATGGTGAGTAAGTTTGTGCAGTTAAGTGGCCAACCCTGGTGTCGGAGTTTTAAGCCGCCCAAAGGCCTCGTAACATTTTAGAAAGCTTCAGCACGGTAGCACAATGCCACTATCAGCCACCCATCCCATTACCCATCGAACTTAAGAGGTGCAGAGAGGATAGTAATACAGCTTTTCTACCAGAATGCAGCTGCTGCAGAGGTTTGCTGTGTTAACATCGATATGATTCTACTGTCGATGGTTATGAAGACCGATTACCTTTTAATATCTTCCTTACCAGAGTTTTGTCGTGCTACGTTCTTTATGATTCGGGGCATAGTGTAGTTTTTATGTAAATTCTTTATCTATTCCATCCCAAAAATCTCTGATATTCCAGGACTGCAACGGCGATGGAGTGACGAATTGCTACGACTACATGATGGTGAACGGGAACGGCGGGTATGGGTGCTCCGGCCCGCTCAACCGCTCCGAGAACGGGAGGCGCTGGCTGCAGCGGTTTGAAGAATGTCGGCTGCAGTAGGATTTTAAGAATGTTGGCTGCAGTAGAGATTAGTTAGATAAGGATAGGTTATGAAAATTAAAATGTCGGCTGCAGAATTTAAGGAATGAGGGCTGCAGTAGGATTTTAGGAATGTTGGCTGCAGTAGAGATTAGTTGGATAAGGCTGCAGGAGAGATTAGTTAGGTAGAATATTGTAAGATTAGTCTGTAAATTAAAATGTGGGCTGCATGATTTAAGGAATGAGGGTTGCAGTGGAGCTTGAGGAATTTTGGTAACAGTAGGATGCGAAGAATGTTGGCTGAAATAGAAATTAGTTAGATAAGATATTGTAAGATTGGCCTGTAAATTAAAATGCTGCAGGATTTTTTGAATGTGGGTTGCAGTAGGATCAGAGGAATGTCGACTGCAGTAAAGATTAGCTAGATAAGTTATTGTAAGATTGGATTTGGTAATTTCACCTAGCTAAATCCATTCCCGTCCAATAATCAGGTGTAATAGACTAAAATGGGACTGGGCAGGTCATTTGTGTCTGGAAGGCATTAGGATCGATTGTCAAGGATCTTAAAAGAACGGAGTTATCTATAAACATCTAAAACCTCAGTTTAAGCGTAAAATTACAATAAACATTAATTTGTTATTCGTCACAAACTGTCACGGTTTTTTTTTTTAATTGGTACTCAACCCTCCTCCCTGTACTGATATCTTCAGTGAGATGAGAGGCCTGCACTGGGACATAACAGGTTAATACTTTGCTCAAAACTCGAAATATATATAAGAACTGTTTAGTGATGTAATACTCTTCAGTATGTAGATCTTAGTTTATAATAATAAAATAAAAATAAAACCAACAATATTCAACACAAATTCGTTTTATTACAACTCATTGTCTCGAAAATACAGACCAAATTCGAAACAAGGAATGCTAATGAATTCCTGTTTCAATGAAACAGGACCTAAGCTGAAGTCTGGTCTAGACTTGCGATGAATATTCAGGCAGGTCACAACGTGGCGGAATTTAATGAGCTTCGAATGTTGCTATGTATGAAAAAATATCTAATGTTGCCATGTACAAAAAAAGACGTGTGGCACTCGGGGACTGCCGCGGTGAAGCTATTGCATAGCATTTTGTATCAACTTATGCAATTATATTTGATATATTTGATATCTCTTCTCTCTCACCCAACCCGCCTCCTCTCTCTCACCCCTCCCGCCTCCTCTCTCTCACCCCCTCTCTCACACCTCTCTCTCACCCCTCTCTCTCACCCCTCTCTCAGCACCCTCTCTCACCACCCTCTCTCACCCCCTCTCTCACCCCCCTCTCTCACCCCCTCTCTCACCACCCTCTCTCACCCCCCTCTCTCACCCCCTCTCTCACCACCCTCTCTCACCCCCTCTCTCACCCCCCTCTCTCACCCCCCTCTCTCACCACCCTCTCTCACCACCCTCTCTCACCACCCTCTCTCACCCCCCTCTCTCACCCCCCTCTCTCACCCCCCTCTCTCACCCCCATCTCTCACCCCTCTCTCACCCCTCTCTCACCCCTCTCTCACCCCTCTCTCACCCCCTCTCTCACCCCCCTCTCTCACCCCCCTCTCTCACCCCTCTCTCACCCCTCTCTCACCCCTCTCTCACCCCCCTCTCTAACCCCTCTCTCACCCCTCTCACCCCCTCTCTCACCACCCTCTCTCACCCCTCTCTCTCACCCCTCTCTCACCCCCCTCTCTCACCACCCTCTCTCACCCCCCTCTCTCACCACCCTCTCTCACCCCCCTCTCTCACCCCCCTCTCTCACCCCCCTCTCTCACCCCCCTCTCTCACCCCCCTCTCTCACCCCTCTCCCACCATCCTCTCTCACCCCCTCTCTTACCCCCCTCTCACCCCTCGCTCTCCCCCATCTCTCACCACCCTCTCACCACCCTCTCTCACCCCCCTCTCTCACCACCATCTCTCACCCCCCTCTCTCACCCCCCTCTCTCACCCCCCTCTCTCACCCCCCTCTCTCACCCCCTCTCTCACCCCCCTCTCTCACCCCTCTCTCACCACCCTCTCTCACCACCCTCTCTCACCCTCTCTCTCACCCCCCTCTCACCCCTCTCTCACCCCCATCTCTCACCCCCCTCTCTCACCACCCTCTCACCACCCTCTCTCACCCCCCTCTCTCACCCCTCTCTCACCACCCTCTCTCACCACCCTCTCTCACCCCCCTCTCTCACCCCTCTCTCACCACCCTCTCTCACCACCCTCTCTCACCACCCTCTCTCACCCCCTCTCTCACCCCCTCTCTCACCCCCCTCTCTCACCCCCCCTCTCTCACCATCCTCTCTCACCCCCCTCTCTCACCCCCTCTCTCACCACCCTCTCTCACCCCCTCTCTCACCCCCCTCTCTCACCCCCCTCTCTCACCACCCTCTCTCACCACCCTCTCTCACCGCTCTCTCTCACCACCCTCTCTCACCCCCCTCTCTCACCCCCCTCTCTCACCCCCCCTCTCACCCCCCTCTCTCACCCCTCTCTCACCCCTCTCTCACCCCTCTCTCACCCCCTCTCTCACCACCTTCTCTCACCCCCCTCTCTCACCCCCTCTCTCACCCCCCTCTCTCACCACCCTCTCTCACCCCCTCTCTCACCCCCAACGCACAATCGCACACAACGCCGTGTCGAAGACTGCCGAACTGAAACGACGTTAGACGATGCACGGCCTTCAAGCCACACCTCCTTCCCGTCGGATCGGGTAAGCGTGAGGTTTTTTCGTTACGGAAATTTTGGATTTGGTCCCCGCGCTCAAGGCCCGCGATAGAAGCTATGCAATAGCTTAAAAAATATTATGTGAGAGGTAAAATAGTTTCGGTTAGGTTTTAATCAGGAGTATCCTAGAGTATAATTTGGTACGAAGCTAAGTACTAATTAAACTTTTAAAATTAACCCTTGAAATTGGTATTCGTAAATAAGTGTAATTTTTTTTGACAATTAAAAATCAATTAACTTTATTCGGGTTTGGATTAGTCTGTAAGACTGGGCTCGGCCGCGCTGTCTTACTGACTGAATATCGCGTGGTGTAATAAGAGTGTGAGTGTAAAATGTCTCCTAGAACCTTTTAACTTAAACGTTAAGTAAGAATTACCGTAACTTAAATTGTTACTAGAAATATTTCACGATCCATATCTGCAGTTTGAAAAAACTATTAAAACTCTAACTAAGCTTCAAAACTTGTAACAGATAAACCCACATCAAAACCTAAAAAAAACTTTTCCTTTCCCTACCTTTTTGTAACCGCAAACCTTTATAAATTAAAGTACATGACACAACGGAAACCCACGGAGCAAGCAAAAAATATATGCAAAAGTATATAAGTAAATGTAAAAGTAAAAATGTGTAATATTTTACAACTCTGTGGCGCCATATTTTTTCTTTTTAGATAATTTAAAATAAGAATTAGCATTGTAGATAAGTCTTGGACTATGGATGAAATCCTTCAGTTTTATTACGATATAAAGTCCTTAGTAGCTACATTAATAATGTAGGTAGTCACATAATCTAGACACGCGGCAGCGTGTCAAGCCAAGTTCAAGCAAAGGAACGGCTAGCCAGCGCCGAGTGTAATATTACACGAACCATTTGGTGCCACTTTTGACCCTTCTATAACTCAAAACCTATTTAACTTAAACACATGAAACTTCGTGTGTTTAATTATATCCATTAGGACATCTAGAAACTCAAATTTCATGAAGCTAGCTCAAACGGTTATAAAGATATGAACGTCAGAAAGTCGTAAATTTTAGTATTGACTGACTGACTGACATATAGTACCTAAACCTAACCTACTTCCAGATGACCTAGAAGGATGAAATTTGGAATCTAGCTCGGTAATTGTGTGTAAACGTAAGAAAAAATCTAAAAATATAAAATAGTTAAAAAATAGGGGGGGTCCCCATACAAAAAATATATTTTTTAATTGTAGCGTTGGAACCGTTACTAGCAGATATTTGAAACTATCCCAATATATGTATTATTATATTTGCTATTTAACTGCAATATAAACGTAAAGTTAAGTAAAAAAAATAAGTGGTGTCCCCATTCAAAAAAACTTAAATTTCGCGCTAAACAACCGGCCAACGGTGTGTCGTCGGCGGCGCGCGGTAGGTACTTATGACGCGGTCGGTCCACCGTCGCCCCAGCCAATCAGCGTCACGCTCTGATGAATAGTACACAATTATAAGCGGTAGCGATTTGGTAAAAATTTAGCGGGTCGGTTGGTTTATACCTGCATGGTAGTAAAGCGATGTATTATTGTTACCGATATAATGTATGTATTGACTAATTTAAGAATGCTGGTTGAACTCGCTCGCGCCTTGCACTTGTAGGCTAAGGACTCACGAAGCGATTTTCACCCGTGCCCGCCGCGGTTGCGGGCCCGCAGCCTTTGTAGAATACAGATATTTATGTAAAAACTTAAAGCACATTTCACGACGCGTTTTACGCCCGCGGCGTGTGCGATTGTTTGCGGGTCCCGCTGCTCCAGCGGTCATCTTGTACCGGCGGGCGCGGGTCGCGGTCCCGCAGCCGCGGCGGGTTGCACCCGCGCGTTCTGCGGTCGGTTGGCGGGCGACCGCGCGTGGACAGCGGGGGGCGGGGGGGGAGGTTAGAAATCCGACGCCATTTTGCAGTGACTTGTTATTACTCGTTGCGTAGTAGTTTCTGGTGTGTGTCCATGACGGTCTGGAACTCAACTGATCGTTTAACCGCCCGTCTTGCGATTATCAACCGCCAAGTTTGCGGGCGATAATCGCAACCGCGACGGCTGCGTAACCGCACAAAACTCCGGTCTCGTGAGTTTTGAAAATAAAACTCCATTCCGCCACCGCGGCGGGCACGGGTGAAAACCGCTTCGTGAGTCCTTACTCGTACTCGTACGCGGGGGCAGCGCGCGGCTCACAAGCGCTATACGATACAATTTAAAATGCGAACGAACCAAAGTACCTATGCAGCGGAAACGCAAGAAAAAACAATAAATATCAATACCTAGTTTTCTTTACAAAAAGTAATGATATCCCACCAAAAACATAAATGTAAAAAAGGAGAGCCAAGTTCAATACAAAAATTATGCATGGCTATGGGCTTCGCTGCAAAAAGAATGGAGATCTAAATGAGGGCCAAGTTCTAGGCAATATCTCAATATGTATTTATAGGAACAAAATAACATTATGAACAAGTATTAAACTCTATTTCTTCTCTTTATTCGATACCTATGACAATTGCTGTTATTTAAAAATGTGAGATCTTAAAGTGGGTTAGATTTAACTTGGCCAGTTTGTTGTTATATGTTGAATAACTTTATAAAATGACTGCTGTAATGAAAACTGGTCAAGTCAAATCTAACTCACTTTAAGATCTCACATTTTTAAATAACAGCAATTGTCATAGGTATCGAATAAAGAGAAGAAATAGAGTTTAATACTTGTTCATAATGTTATTTTGTTCCTATAAATACATATTGAGATATTGCCCAGAACTTGGACCTCATTTAGATCTCCATTCTTTTTGCAGCGAAGCCCATAGCCATGCATAATTTTTGTATTGAACTTGGCTCTCCTTTTTTACATTTATGTTTTTGGTGGGATAATTAATACTAATATAATAGAGCTGAAGAGTTTGTTTGTTTCAACTCGCTAATCTCAGAAACTAACAATCTGATTCGAATAATTCTTTTTGTAATGGATAGCTACATTCAACGGGAAAGTTATGACCTTTTTTCATCCCCAAATTCCTACGGGAACGGGCACAACGCGGGCAAAACCGCGGGGATCAGCTAGTCTATCTATACTACGAGTAGGTATATCTACTCTGTATTAAATACATTAACCAGCCTTTATTACATAATGTAACCTACATTATACTTTGTTACTACTCATCGCACGTATATATCAAAGAAACAATAACGGTAGCAAAATAATATTTTCTCAGCACTTAGACTGATCCATCTTACACAATCTACCTACTCGTGTTCTAAGAATATCAAAGCTTCCATTTCCCAAAGAGAGTGCAAAACTTCAGTTAATCACGTTCCAACACGAGCTCGTTTTATCCTAACACACTCTTTATTTTTTTAATAAACTTTGACACTCGGAAAACACGACCTAAATCCAAGGAGTTTCTCGCAAAAAGGTGTCTTTAACAGCTAAAACCGTTTCGCTTCCCCTCCTACAGGCAAACAGATATAATATACCAGCTAACATACTAAATTCGCCGCGAAATAACGTTCTTTCACGCCTAACTTTCGCTTTGCTTATTTTTTCCCATTTTCCCGCCAACGCGCCATAAACCACAGATAATAAGCATAATAGCTGGATATATTTACATTATCGTTGGTACATATCTCTATGTAATATATTTATCGAATGCTTTCTTGTACTTATTTGCTTTTTATTTTTGTAAAGGATATTTTTCTTTTGCTTTTTACGTGTCCCATTTTGCTGGGAAATGTGAGTTTCTTTTCCTCGTGTTGTATATTGTCCCAACTCTACTGAAGTGAAGTGAAGTTTTAGAACTTTTTAGGAACTTTAGAGACATTGCAGCAGAGTGGAGCATGTATAACTTTTCTATTTTCAAAATCCTGAAAAAAATATATGGAAAATTGCACTTTACTTTGAGTACATACTTTTGAAAAGTGGATTCAATTTGCATTGACATTAGTTTAATTAAATTGTACATGTATTATTCAAACGTAATACAAGAATAACTTCCACTTAAACAAAGTGTTACTCAATATTCAACACGAGTACAATACAACTAAACTGCAAAAAATACTGACGTCAGAAGGGAACGTGCTAGCATAAATGGTGTTTTAAATAAATAAGCGCCGCCCGACCTTGTGCCGGCTTACTGAAAGAAAAACAAACATAAAATCAGGAGAAAATACCTGGTTATTGTGCAAACGGGCCCAGCCGGACCCATCCGCGGTCCGGACAAAATAAGCATCAAATACTAGTGTCCACATGAATTTTGTAGTTTGTGGGACATTTCTTGACCCGGCCTCCGGTAAATTACCCACCAGGCGTGTACCTACATTTTGATTCACCGATTTTCCTCTCATCTTGGGTACATTTGGTAACCTTATATTCTTGTTCAGGTGATGTTACCCTGACGTGAAAGGTTGTAGGATTATTTGTGTGATGTTTCTTGTTTGGACGTTTCTTTTGTGACGAGAATTATATTGGACTTTTTGTTATGGATACTGTAAGTTTTCTTGTACTACGTGGGTGTGTAATATTTACTTTTTAACCCAATTACTGAAATTATAAAAAAAAATATTATGTTACATAGGTACTTTTACGTTCATACGATGTAATTTACAAGTACTACTTATTTTAGGAAAAATATCTTCACTGTAAAGTAAAAGTTGCACTTTGTAGTTTGAAACACTCAAAACTCTTCACCAAGCTACATTTTAATTCCTGTCCATAACTATAAACTGAATATTCAACATACAATTAAATATTTCTTTCTTATAGCACATTATTTCATATTTTAATATTCAAAGTTTAAAAGTTTTGTTGCGACTTTTATTAGTGATTTATTTTCATTAGCTAACTTGAGTAACTTTGCAGAGTTACGCAGAGGCTGATGTACAATGAAAGCTTTAATTTGTCTGTTTCTTACTCTTTTGCAATGTATAAGTAAGACAGAACAAAAACTTAAATGAAATCTAGGCTATGGTCAGTAACATTAATTTGCCATTAGTACAAAATTACTTAGGTATATATATTATTATATTCACTTATTATTGCAAGTATATAAGTTCTATTATTCTATTATCAGTAAATGATCACTATCATAATATAAATAAGTGAATACAGACCAATAAAGCACATATTGCACAATTCATCTCAAATTCTCCATAAAATAAAAAATAAAACGAAACAAAACCCTAAAAAAGGCATAAACACAATAATAGGTGTCGACAGAATATGTCGAACACATTACCCTACAAATATGTCCCATATTACCACTTCTTTATGGTCGCCCTACACAATATTGCAGCCACAGACAATAATTGAACAATATTCAGATGTAATCAGAATTTGTGGATTTCGTATGGTAAGTTTATTGTGGTAACTCGGTTATGAGTAGAGTAGAGACTAGAGAGGTACCTATTCTATGAGATTGTGTAGAGCCGACTTCATTATAATATGATTACACTTTTTCAACATAATAGGTACGTATACGCTCTATAAAACACTGCTAATACCATGGATTTAATATAGTTAATACCTAAAGTGGTTCGTCTCATTTGCTCTTTGTAAAATAGGGTATGTCGGAGAGCCGATCCATTTGATAGCTAGAGCCTTTATGAATGAGGCCCATAGTCTTATTATGTTATCGACTGTACACTTGTTTTCTTTCAAGAGTGTATGTTCAAGCTAATTAAAAAGAAGGTTTTAGCACAGAATAATAACTAGTACTACGTATACCTACTCTGAACGGGAACGGCCACAATCCGGGTAAAACCGCGGAGCACTGCTAGTAACTACTATTTACTTATTAGGAATTTCGGGATAATACCTCTGTACATTTACTATACTTATCCAGATGGGGACTAAAATTTTCAGCATCGCGCAGAAATAAAAAAGGAAACATTGAACTAATACTAAGTGAGTATTAGTAAAATGTAAAAAGCAAAATTTGCATATGATTGCATTGTGTGCACTGCCCGGGAATCGAACCCGGGTCGCAAGAATGGGAATCTTGCATGATACCACTACACCAGCAGTGCTTATGTAACAAGGTTGAAATTGAGGTATAGTAATTATTGTTGATCTTTTTTAAAATGTATATTCTTCTACCTGTTATCCTAGCCTAATAAAACTACTTAACCACCAAACATAAGTATACTTTTTTTTGTATAAAGTAACTAAAATTGAAACTATTTATTTTTATTATAATAATGCCATGCTTTTTAAAGACATCATTCTGATAGGAATTGATTTGAATATAAATAATTATATTGTTTCGAAGGAATTTCGTCGTCAAAACTCCCTCTATAATGTCCGCTTTTATCAATAGAACTATTTCACTTATCATGTTTCGCGCGGGAAAACCCTTGTAACAATGTTCTTCCTGGTTCCAGCAATGACGCACAGAGGGCGTTTCAATGATTAATAATACTTCTTTTATATATTATATTCTTTAGTTAACTTTCTATTACGCCTGTTGTACTAAAAAAGTTTTGAATAAATGTTATGGTTAATTGAAAAAGGTTTTTTTCACGAATAGAACGGCAAAGGGAAATTAAATTAATTTAGTTTAGAAAATGTCCGTGGGTAGCGCTAGTGCAACACGGATCTTCCGCATGCGCAAATCACTTCCTCATTTTTTCATGTCCAAAATTCATGAATGACACACCACCACACAACCTATCGGAATTAATAAATAGTATAAATTATTATAATAAATGTTATAAAATGAAATCTCAAAACTTATACAGGCATAGTGTTTTACCAATTAGATAGTGCTGTGATTATTCAGTGGGTTTTCCCGCTCAATTTTTATGACAATAAATTGACATAATCGTAAGTACGACATCCGTTTTTAATTTATTTGTTTTTCTTTTATTTCTATACTTTGGTAAAGGTCATGTAGATTATTATTCCAGTAAAGTGTACGTAATCGTTGATCGAATACATTGCCGTATTGATTCAACTTTATTATTTCGGGAGAGCGTAAAACTGCGGTAATTTTATCGATTTGACACTTCAATATGATTATTTGTGTATGCTAACTTGTCTAGTAGATAAATCAATGTTTTTTATTAGAATCGTTTGTAAAGGGTCAAGGACGCGTGGGTCCCAGAAATCGTTAAATGTCATTGAACAAGCAGTTGTTTTCATGTCAATATTACTTGGAGTATGAACTTATAGATGCGACAGCAAATTTATTGGTATTGTTTTTTAGCATTAATCGTTTTTTTTCTAATATAAGTTAGAGCTATATGAATATTAAAAAAATACTACCAAATTCCAAGTAGAAGGTGTACAATTCATCAAGTGCGCTTAAAAATAAATAGTTTCAATAAGTATTGAATTGTACCTGTTCAATTATTTATACGCTTTCAATGTTTTGTTAGAATGTTATTTTAATTATTTTAGAAGGTAACATAACAGAACAGTTGCAGAGTACTTATTTAATTAATAAATGATATCACTATCAGTATGTATATATTTTAAAACTACAGAATGGTTTCTGGAAAACCAAATTTGTTACACTGTTTCCTTACAATATCAATGTTCCAAATAGCTTCATTAAAATCATGATGATTTACTACGAGTTCTTATAACCGAACACCAACCTATAGTAACCTTCCAGATCTAATATAGACAGATAGGCAAAGATACTAGACTCGGAGACAAGTAGTGACCTACTACATAATATTTCCTTCTTATCAACTAGGGTTGGCTTGGCCACCTACCTTTCTTAACCTAACTTACTTACTTACGTTCGTGGTACGTTCAAAAAAGCCTCTATGGGGCTAAAACTGAATAAAAATATTTGACTTTGACTTTGACTTACATATTTATCAAAGCAGATTTTTTCACATTAAACTTAATTCCAAAGACAATAGTAACTAATCTGTCTAGGTCTATCTCCTCTTTCCAGCCATAACCATGTCGAGCAGTCCATTCCCGTACACTTGCGAGCTGTGCGGCGCTGAAGGCCTCACAGACGAAGGCATGAGGACTCACACCCTGGAGGCCCACGTGGCCGGCAGACCAGAGTGTCCGTTCTGCGACTGTGACGTGCCTCAGACACAACTAGTAGGCCACGTGCAGCGAGCCCACCTGCATTACTTGACGCCAGAGAGGGAGCTGATGGCGTTTATCGATGATCAGAGTCCAGGGTTGGTGTTAAACCTTTTTGTCCATATAAAAAAATAATTTGTCATTGTTAAGATCTCCGTCGTTTTTGTCTATGGTCGCAAATTTCGTGACATCTTGTAAACTACTGAACGGATTTTCATGCGGTTCTTACGAATAGACTGATAGGTAAATGAGATAGCTTTTGGGTTATTTTTTCCCCTAAACTACTTACCTATAACTGAACCACTTTTAAATCAGAATGAATAAGTAACTTTGGAATGAATTCCAATACTTTATGTTTTTTTTTGTCAGCAGCTTTAATTCTATATTACCATCTATCTTCTTGGTACAAAGATCAAAATATTATGGATATGGCCTAATTTATATTTGTATTTAATGTAGGTCATCAATTCTTACATAAAACGGGAAAGTATAATAGGATACAATAATAAATATTTTTCATATTTTCCTGTTCCACTGGATGAACTGAAGTTTTACAACGATCTGGCAAGATGCCGATTGGCATTAGGGTGGTTGTGAATGCTTTATCGTCAGCTATTAACGCATAATACGCTACGCAACGATATTATAGCCTATTTTCATAAGCAACTTGTAAATAAAATTCTTATCAAATAGAATGAGAATGAAGCCAATTGAAAGACACAAGTCAAAAAGGATACTTTAGGGTATATTAAGTTTTCCATCATGTTTGGTTTACAGGTAACATGCATAAGCAGTGTTAGTGGCCACAAACATGTTGCAATAACTAATACTACAAAATATAGAGCACCTATATTTTATATTTTGTGCTAATACTCGTACTGATCAATACTCCTACAAACACTAAATTAATAGTGCAGCTGTGACTTACTTGGTAGGATTCTTAAAAAAGCTATCATGCTTAGAAAAGCACTTTACTAGCTTCAGTTATTCAAGTCAGTTAAAAAAAATAAGACCATATAAAAATACCAATGCAGATTGAAGCAAGTCTGATCCTGATGTTTAGTGAGCTGACCCTGATTTTGGCTTAGCATTATTATCTCGTTTACTCATGTTATCAAACTAAGCGACACTTAACACCTTCTCCTCGTAGTTACGACGAAGACTCCAAAATGACAACCACTGACAGCTGCAGCTACAACACCCCTGGATCCATCAACGGATGGAACAGCCCCGACAACTCCTCATCGTACCAAAACGGTGCCATTTCCAAGAACTCCTACCACAACGGGTACCAAGACAAAGAATACTTGAAAGATGACATATCCAGGTCTCCGAAAAACATTAATCTGTGTAACGGTATTAAGAATATTAATATCAGCAACGGTGTTATTCCAAAGAAAACTCAGAGCAGGCAGAATTCACACGAGAGCGAAGTTAATGGGTATGATAAGAAGGGTAAGTGAGTTTTAATGACATAAGTCTTGTACGTTCGACGTAGTTACATAGCACTAGTGCGAGTCAGTACATTTATCTTATGTAGGAGTCCTTAAATTATTTGTGGCTTCATAAATATACATATTGGTATGCCTCAGGCCCTCAGCTAAGGCCTGAGGCATACTGAAGCATGTAGGTACTTTGTGTGAGTGAGACAAACATATTGCCTTGTAAATTCGCCTGTACCAAATTGATGCGATCTTTGCCTTATAAATTATAAATGTATGTTAATAGTTTTGTTAATTCTATTTCAGGCGCTCATTCGAGTCCCAGTCATAACAGTAGTTACGAAGGGTCTCCAAATAAAAATAAGGTAATTTAGTCGCTCCATTAAGTCTGTAATAAATCTACGTAACCGAACCGAAACAATGGGAAAAATTATAGGTTTAGTTTGTCGATAAAGGCTTTTATTGTGTTTTTATAACGTGAATATGTATGATGGGTCGTTGATTGGGTTTTATTCAATTCAATAGAATTAAGTTAAGTACCAATATCTAGACACGCGGCAGCGTGTCAAGCCAAGTTCAAGCAAAGGAACGGCTAGCCAGCGCCGAGTGTAATATTACACGAACCATTTGGTGCCACTTTTGACCCTTCTATAACTCAAAACCTATTTAACGTAAACACATGAAACTTCGTGTGTTTAATTATATCCATTAGGACATCTAGAAACCCCAATTTCATGAAGCTAGCTCAAACGGTTATAAAGATATGAACGTCAGAAAGTCGTAAATTTTAGTATTGACTGACTGACTGACATATAGTACCTAAACCTAACCTACTTCCAGATGACCTAGAAGGATGAAATTTGGAATCTAGCTCGGTAATTGTGTGTAAGCGTAAGAAAAAATCTAAAAATATAAAATAGTTAAAAAATAGGGGGGGTCCCCATACAAAAAATATATTTTTTAATTGTAGCGTTGGAACCGTTACTAGCAGATATTTGAAACTATCCCAATATATGTATTATTATATTTGCTATTTAACTGCAATATAAACGTAAAGTTAAGTAAAAAAAATAAGTGGTGTCCCCATTCAAAAAAAACTTAAATTTCGCGCTAAACAACCGGCCAACGGTGTGTCGTCGGCGGCGCGCGGTAGGTACTTATGACGCGGTCGGTCCACCGTCGCCCCAGCCAATCAGCGTCACGCTCTGATGAATAGTACACAATTATAAGCGGTAGCGATTTGGTAAAAATTTAGCGGGTCGGTTGGTTTATACCTGCATGGTAGTAAAGCGATGTATTATTGTTACCGATATAATGTATGTATTGACTAATTTAAGAATGCTGGTTGAACTCGCTCGCGCCTTGCACTTGTAGGCTAAGGACTCACGAAGCGGTTTTCACCCGTGCCCGCCGCGGTTGCGGGCCCGCAGCCTTTGTAGAATACAGATATTTATGTAAAAACTTAAAGCACATTTCACGACGCGTTTTACGCCCGCGGCGTGTGCGATTGTTTGCGGGTCCCGCTGCTCCAGCGGTCATCTTGTACCGGCGGGCGCGGGTCGCGGTCCCGCAGCCGCGGCGGGTTGCACCCGCGCGTTCTGCGGTCGGTTGGCGGGGGCGGGGGGGGGGGGGGGGGGGGGGGGGGGGGGGGGGGGGGGGGGGGGGGGGGAGGTTAGAAATCCGACGCCATTTTGCAGTGACTTGTTATTACTCGTTGCGTAGTAGTTTCTGGTGTGTGTCCATGACGGTCTGGAACTCAACTGATCGTTTAACCGCCCGTCTTGCGATTATCAACCGCCAAGTTTGCGGGCGATAATCGCAACCGCGACGGCTGCGTAACCGCACAAAACTCCGGTCTCGTGAGTTTTGAAAATAAAACTCCATTCCACCACCGCGGCGGGCACGGGTGAAAACCGCTTCGTGAGTCCTTACTCGTACGCGGGGGCAGCGCGCGGCTCACAAGCGCTATACGATACAATTTAAAATGCGAACGAACCAAAGTACCTATGCAGCGGAAACGCAAGAAAAAACAATAAATATCAATACCTAGTTTTCTTTACAAAAAGTAATGATATCCCACCAAAAACATAAATGTAAAAAAGGAGAGCCAAGTTCAATACAAAAATTATGCATGGCTATGGGCTTCGCTGCAAAAAGAATGGAGATCTAAATGAGGGCCAAGTTCTAGGCAATATCTCAATATGTATTTATAGGAACAAAATAACATTATGAACAAGTATTAAACTCTATTTCTTCTCTTTATTCGATACCTATGACAATTGCTGTTATTTAAAAATGTGAGATCTTAAAGTGGGTTAGATTTAACTTGGCCAGTTTGTTGTTATATGTTGAATAACTTTATAAAATGACTGCTGTAATGAAAACTGGTCAAGTCAAATCTAACTCACTTTAAGATCTCACATTTTTAAATAACAGCAATTGTCATAGGTATCGAATAAAGAGAAGAAATAGAGTTTAATACTTGTTCATAATGTTATTTTGTTCCTATAAATACATATTGAGATATTGCCTAGAACTTGGCCCTCATTTAGATCTCCATTCTTTTTGCAGCGAAGCCCATAGCCATGCATAATTTTTGTATTGAACTTGGCTCTCCTTTTTTACATTTATGTTTTTGGTGGGATATAGAATACAACAGAGTAAACAAGTTGTCGGGGAAGGTCGGGTTATAAACTAAATGTTTTTTTTATTTTTTACAGCTCACCATGGCTAGCGCCGGTCAAGGGTCTCCCCTACGATCTCAACTAGCCCTGAAACTGAAACCTAATACACCAAAAAAGGCACCAACACCAAGTCCTACTGTACAGGTATATAAGGCCTTTCAAAATTTTCAAATTCAATTACAAATTTTAAACTTCATTCATTCATTAAAAAAAATTAAATACTGTTCAGTGAATTACTACGTCAGTAAAATGAAATATGTCACTGTCAATTTAATTTTTTGACAATCTGACAGTTTTATGACAGTGAAATACAATACATACAGACAAACAAAAAATTTCAAATTCAAAATTCAAAGTTGTTTGTTTATTTATTTACATACAATTTTTACACTGTTTTCTCTGTATTCCAGTATCAATATAATATTTTATCAATAACAAATTAAACCTAAGACTAAACTTAAGCAATAAAACACACAATTACTCTCAAATAAATGATCAAAGTAAGTTAAACTTTACATAATACATGTCTGACTCCAACATAATTATTCACCCAAATTATTTTAAAATTCCAGTGCCTCCTGTGCGATTTCACTTCAACATGTCCTCGGAAGTTAGAAGAGCATATAAACCGGGCTCATTTCGACCTTACATCGCCTTCTATAATGGGGAATGCCAATGCTAATGCAAACTCGGACAATCCTACACTAGGATTGACCAACCCTACAATAACTCTGGATAACCCGACCCTTGATAACAAGACACTGGGGCTAAGCATGGCGCTGTCTCCAGGCCCTCACGGCTCCACGTTTCAGTGCCCCATCTGTGAGAGGGAGTTCGGAAATGGAGCCGATGTAGAAATGCATGTTAATGTCGAACATAGAGATATATTGAGTCCCCAGAAAGCGGTAAGATGTTTGTTATTTGTCGTTAGTGACTTTCAGTGATTATAAACAGCATACACTAGAGCACATTATATTATATTTCCTTTAACTAACAAAGAGGTTATCTATAATAATATACAAAGCTGAAAAGTTTGATTTTTTGATTGTATGAACATGCTTATCTCAGAAACTACCTTTCCGATTTAAATAATTGTTTTGTAATAGAAAGTCTTATTCAATCGGAAAGTTATCGGCTATTTTTCATACCAAAAAAGCCACAGGAATGAGCACAATGCAAGCAAAACTATAGGTTGCAACTAGTATTTTTATGAACCGTATATAAATATTTATAAAGTAATAATACAGAACTCTTCCATAAAAATGAGACTTTTGAGACTTATTTTCTTACAATCAACGACTCTTCAACTGTCCTAAAAAATAATTTATTAATTAACTATTATTTTCTTCTTTATTAACAGGCACATATAGCTATCAAGCAATCCAACAAAAAACAAACCTATTAAGTATTAAATCTATCAATAAAAAATAAACTCCAATATTTGGTCAGTCCCAGTTGTACCAACTGTCAGACCTTGTTGGAGGCATTACATGGTCGAAAAACTCCGACACCAGACTTGGCCACTAACCTACACAAACTAACATAACCAAACTCCACTACTTTTAGGAACAAATGGACAATGCATCCTGTGACGACATAGTTATGATGGAGGAGAGCCCCGTCAGCAACTGTCCGGTTTGCTTACAACCGCTGCCCCTCTCCCAGCATGAGCTGATACAGCACATTGAAGAGCATTTCGAGCGTGGAGAGGACGGGGGTGCAGCATGCTTGAGCAGCGCGGAGCGGGAAGCACAGCGGTGTAGAGAGGAACAGGAGTTCCATTTGCTTAGGGTCAGTGTTGAGGTCTATCTAGTGTTTAAGGCTAGGGATTGTTACAATGGAGATTGAGCAAGTTTTTAAGGTAAGGAAGTGTGCAATGAGTAAAAGTAAAGTAAAGTAATAGCCTGTAATGTCCCAGTGTCAAACTTTTTTGGAATATGACTGAATTAATGATCAACAACAAACTCCTCAATGCCTTCCTTTCATTCAGTTACAAAACAAGATCAGAACTAACCTGGACAAGAAAGTCAGAAAGACCAGTGAGAATGAGATAAATAGAGTAAAGAAGGAAAGAAAATAGAATTTTGAAAAAAAACACTTCATGCAAATAAAAACTACATTACTTTTTTTTTACAAAAAAAAGAACCTATACTGTGAATGCAAAGTTTGTAAAGTGACACAGTTGACACAGTGACATGTTTCGAAGGCACAGTACCTCCAAAAAGGCATAATATCTCCACTAAACCTTCCTATGAACTTCTTCTAGGCCCAATACGGCATGGAAGAAGAAGACGAGGAGTACTCAGACCGAGCCACCAACAGTCTGAAGCGAGCCGTGTACAGCGGCGCGCTGTCTGTGGCGGGCTACTACGAGCGCAGCGTCGGCCTGCGGCGGTCGACTGCCACCGGCCGGGATGCGGGCTCGTCGCGGACTAACGGTACGTTATACATGGTGCTTACTAAGTATTAGAAGAATATTATTATTCGAATGATTCTTCGAACGATTCCTTTCCTTTCCTCTTTGGGAGAAATCGTCTTCAGCTGGAAAATTGACGACATTAGTCCACATTTTAAGACTCGTAAGAAAAAATAGAGTATAGATTTGAACATCACCAGTATTATATCCCTTATAAATTAAAAAAACTTGACAGGTGTCAAGGGACACCCGGATGGAACGAAGTTTATTTATTATCAACAAAAATAATCGTCGCGACACCACACCGTTCAATGCGAAATAAACAGACGAAACGAAAATATCTAGCTTGCTTTCTATAAGAGAGAGAGAGAGTATCTCTCTGGCGTGCACATGTTTCTCTGTCTGTCTCTCTCGCGCATGTTTCTCCGTCTGTCTCTCTCTGGCGTGCGCAAGTTTCTCTGTCTGTCCCTCTCTGGCCTAAAAAATGTCGTTACCATTTTTTCCATCTAGCCCCCTTTCGCAACGCGCGATAAGGAACTTCGTTCCAATAAAACATTGATTGCAGGCCTCCTCGAGCGGATAGCGCAGCTAAACGCTCAGAACAGCGCCATCTCGAAGACGTACCTGTGCAGCGCCGTCGACCACTACGCGAGCACGTACGGCGACCGCGGCTGGGGCTGCGGCTACAGGTCACTACTCTAATATAATAAGGCTGATAAGTTATATTTTGAGGGTTCCGTAACCAAATAGCAAAGACGGAACAGCGTCTGTTGGTCTGTCTGTATGTCACAGAACTTTTTATCGTACATGAGACCTGAATAGTTGAACTACGCGTATTTTGTGAACCGCAACCGCAACCGCAACAAAAATGTAGTATGATTTACAAAAATAAACTTATTTGTTCGTGCGAAAAAACTAATTTTCAACTTCTGAAAGTAGATAATCCATTAGATCCGTTTTTTTGTGTGTAGTACTTAGTGCAGTTATGTCACAAAAAACACTATCGAACTGAAACTAGGAGTCTAGTTTTTCTAAAAACTTCCCGCCTGATGTAAGTTATTTACTAAACCAATTAAAAACAAACTATTATCTCTAGGAACATGCAAATGGTGCTGTCGTCTCTGATGAAGAACCCTCAGTACTCGTCCCTGCTGAGCTCGACGGTGCAGAAGGACTGCGAGTGCGTACCCTCGATACCCAAACTGCAGCTGCTGGTCGAGAAGGCGTGGCAGAAGGGGTTTGATACGCAGGTGACGGCTAATGTATATCCTGTATATTCGACCGAAGGTTCAATTTCGGTATTAGAGTCGACCGAATAAAGGAGACTTACGACGAGACCTCAGTTTCGGTTTCGACTAAAAAAGGTCGAAACTTTCGACCACGTCGAAACTACAGTCATGAGTAGTGCCTAGTACAGCTATTTTTAAGTTAAATCTTAACCCCGACTCACTTGCTAGTGTAAATATCATTCAATCATAATCTCTATTCCATTTAAATCTATACTAATAAAATTTGTAAGTTTGTTTGTTTGTGTGTTTGTATGTTCGAGGTAATCTCAGGAATTATCAGTCCAATTTGAATAATTCTTTTTGTAATAGATAGAGAGCCACATTCAACGGGAAGGTTATAGACTATTTTTCATCCCGAAATTCCCACGGGAACGGGTACAACGCGGGTAAAACCGCGGGGCGCTGCTAGTAGATGATAAATGAATAATGCCATTGAACCTTATTCATAAACGCTTATTACCAGCACTTTACCTAACAAATAGTTTGTCCCTTTCCGACATACGGAATTTTCCGAAGAGCAAATAAGACAAAACACTTTATACAGTGTTTTACTTAAAGAGCGTTTATGAGTAAGACGGTAAGGGCCTTAATGAGAAACTCTTATTACCAGCACTTTACCTAACAAATAGTTTGTCCCTTTCCGACATACGCTGTTTGCCAAAGAGCGAAAGAGACAACACACTTTAAAACACTGTTTAAATTAAATGTCGTTAGTGAATAAGAAAGTAATCTTTATTTTAATTGTTATTTCTATAAATAGGGCTCGGAACAATTGGGCTGCAAACTGTATAACACTCGCAAATGGATCGGGGCTTGTGAAGTGGTCACCGTGCTCTCATCCCTCAGGATAAGGTAATATGTAATTTAATAATGATTAATTGATTTCTATATACTTATAGATGTGAGCATAGAAATCGTGTGTGTCTACAACAGAGAGAAAACAAAATACAGTGACTTGTTGATGGTTTCGTCTCAAGTGCAGAAAACCACCTTCGCTATTTAAAAAAGTGGTTTTGACGTTCTATAAAATGAATTCCCTGCCGCGTCGGTCTGTATGTTCTCGCTAATTCATACTAATATCATAAAGCTAACTAATTGACAATTTTTTTTCATACATGACACGTCAAAATCAACCTTTAAATCTCTACTGAGGAAGCATTTGACGTTTCTGAGCTTCTGCGTAAGTGTAATGAGGGTTTCCACGAAGATGACACTTTTGACAGATTTCTGGACCGCACGTCTCAGTGCTGCCTCCTAGTGAGTGTCATTTCAGAAAACCCTCATTAAAGTAAGTTATAACAGTATGGTGTACGTGTCCCAGATGCCAGCTGATCGACTTCCACAAGCCGACGGGCGCGGAGGGCTCGCACCCCGCGCTGCTCGACTGGGTGCTGCGCTACTTCACCGACCAGCCCGACCAGTTCAAACCGCCGCTCTACCTGCAGCATCAAGGTATCAATAATAAAAATAAATCATATGCAATAGAGTAGGAGCAATGGACGCTCAGTGAATACAATCAGTTCTGTCACACTGGACAGCGAACGTGTTAATATTATTTATATTTACTGGTTTCCTAAGTTTAAGCGAACACTACTTATTTTGAATTAAAACTACGTTTACGGATACACTGCGCTTTTCGGATACACTGCGCTTTTCGGATACGCTTTTATTTTACATTTTTATCTGACGTTTCGGCCCCTTTACAAGAACCGTCTTCTGTGACCACGTAGTTTCAATTCATTATTAATATTGCCAATATAAATCTAATAATATACTAGTAAAAAAGTAAGTAAAGTGCTATATATTATGTACTAAGTATATGTCGTTATATTGTTTATTATTGTCTGTAATAGTTATTATGCCAAATCAATGTAAAAAGCAAGTTCATTTCATCACCCCGATGACGACTAGGCACGTGGCGAATAAAACGGAAAGATTTTCGATTCATTTTCAGATAAAATGATCCCAAATACAATCCTAGATTCTAATTCCTAGATTCCAAAATATGTCGCCGTTATTAATATGTCACAAATAAAGACGGTATTTGATTGTGTTCCAGGTCACTCCCGGACGATAATAGGGTATGAAAAGCATAAAGACGGGAAGGCGACGCTGTTGGTGCTCGACCCGTCGCATTCACCCGCGCAGGTCAGTTGTAGCGTCTAGGTTTTACCCGCGTTGTGCCCGATCCCGTGGGAATTGTGGGATGGAAAATTGCCTATAACCTTCCTTTGACTGAGGCTATCCATTACAAAAAGAATTATTCAAATCTGATTGGTAGTTTTAGAGATTAGCCGCGTACCCACCTAGCGCACAGGCTCGCGCGGCAGCCTCGCGAGCCAAATGCTCGGCTGGTGTGGACGTGCCTCGGGCTGCCTCGGGCGCGCGTTTGCTCGGCTGAGCACGGCTCGGCCCCGAGCCATCCGTTGTCGGTAAACTTGACGCGCTCAAAGGTGCCTCGGTGAGCGCTGTGTGTTAGGTGGGTACGGTTATGTTTTGGCTCGCGCGCGAAGCTAGGAAAGTAGCTGCAGCTGAATGTACACGACTTATGATGGCTCAGCCTGCCTCGCGAGGCGGCCTCGTGTAAATTGAACAAAACTACTGAGGCTGCCTCGGGAGCCATCGCTCGCGATCTGGACACCGAGGCTGCCGCGCGAGCCTGTGCGCTAGGTGGGTACGCGGCTATTAGCAAACAAAGTTAAAAAGTTTACCTGTTTATAATATGAGTATAGATCAGTATAAATAGATGACTGTTAATGTTAAAGTTCCGCACAGCACCGTTCCGCTTCGATGCAAACGCACCCTAACCTACAAGAGCTTACTTACGGCCTTGTTTCCCCACAGGTCCGTCAAATATTCTGCGGCAACGTGTCGGCGAGCACGACGGCGCTGCGGCTGCTGCGGCGCACGTCGCGCGCGCTGCGGGCGCGCCAGTACCAGCTGCTCGCCGTCAGCGGGACTATCGACTCGGATGCCGATTATGAGGTACTAGCCGCGCCCCGCATTGTACCCGTTCCCGCGGGAATTTCGGGATAAAATGTATCCCATGTGCTACTCTGATGTATAACCTATATTACTGTAAAGTTTCATCCAAATCCGTCAAGTACAGTAACAAACATACATCCTCACGAACTTTTATATTTATAATATTAGTATAATGAAACACTAACTACCAGTAATATGCTACAGCGTAAGACCAAGGTACGGCTTATGGTGCGTTTCGGAGCGGCGCAATCGACCATTCTCATTCAGCTCATTGCGATTGTTAAGCAACGCAATCGTTTCAATCATTTCAGAGCGCACAGTTGTTTCAATCAATAGGCCTTTAGGCGGTCTAAAAACTCCGATACCAGGGTTAACCAGAGCGCTAACCTACACGAACTTATAATTATTAATAATAGTAATTTACTTAAAATTATTATTAACGATGGTTATTTCCTCCTCCAGGCCAGCAAGGTCCTCCAATCAGTGCGCATCCCATAGAACAGGGAAACGGGCATCCAGCCCACTAAATGTGAGTTGAAAACTGAACTTTATACCACACAAAACAAAGCTCATTATGTACATTAGTCTTACGGTTAGATAGGACAATTTACTTTGCTTTAGCTCCTTAAACTAGGAATTATTTCAAATAACTTTCAGTGATTTGAATTTGAACTTGTTGTGATTATGTCAATTTAGTCAAAAAATTGTTGTTGATTTGTCAATTTAGTCAAAATTGTTGTTGTTGGTTTGTTGATTTTATTGTTGTTGTAGTCAGTGGTTTTTGTGGTAGTCAAAATTGAATTTAATTGGATTGAACATAATATATTGAGTATCTTTTCTTGTTTTGTATGTACTTAGTACATTTAGTTGTGATTAAAAATCGTTAGTTGATTAATTTGACCATTATAGATGTAATCCCTAATCTTATGAAGAATTAGTAATGATCAGATTTAATAATTAATTGTAATGCTTAAACAATTGTATTGTTTCAATAAAGTTACTCTTTACGATCAAAGCTAGATTCCCACAACGAAAATGTGAAAACTTAATGAGTAAGTTCATTGTTAACACTAGATATACAAGGTTTGTACACACATTAATCTCTTAAAATTCCTTACTATAATTGTCTTCTATTCATTTTACATTTTAAACTGACATTAACTAAAACATCATTAAATATTAAGATGGTTTCTCAATGTCAATCTAAAATGCAAAAACAGTTTTTAATAAACAACTTAAAAGGGATGTAAAACGAATATTGTGTAAAAACCTTTAAAAATTAAACTATATAAATGAAATTAATAAAATCACAATGTAAATGGAGCTTTAGATTTTAAATAAAATATGAAATTTCATTAATTAGAATTAAATCTAATAGTCAACAGTATGCTTGGACATGCCTTCAGTATGAAATTAAGTGGAATATTTAATATGTAATAAAAATAGAATGTAATTGTAAATCGTACAAATGTATTTAATAAAACCCTGTATTACGAAGCTTTGATATGTACTTGCAAGATATTTGTCACAATTGGCAACTCTTGGCAACTTGACAAATGTCATAGAAGCGGTGCGCAGCTCAACTGTCAACTGTCAACCAATCACGACGTATTGAAATTGTCAAAATCACTTATTAATGCACTGTGATTGGTCGATTGAAAAAATGCATTCTGATTGGTCATTGACAAACATTCTTCGTCATGCTTTTGTTATTCAATTGACCTCCTTTCCGCTTCTATGCAAACTCTACCCAAAGTATATAAATCCAATAGTTGCCTACGATATTAGCCACTAGCTATCCGTCATAGATTATGTTGCACACACAGTTCCTACAATCATGTCCATTCAATGAAAACGTACTTAGAAGGTGCTTGTTGAAATAATAATTATTTTCCTACTGCGGGCTTTATACCGTACCTTTAAGAGTTTAATATTTAACCAGTGAACGATATTTGAAGGAGTGTACAAGTATTGAATCAAGTTACGAATGTATTTGGGCTTCTTTAAAGAAGTCACGACAGAGAAGTGCCTAATATTATATTTGACACAACAATTATCTTATGACACTAACTTATATACGACACTTAAATATTCTGTGTCATATTTAATCCAAGTCAAAAGAAGATTATACGTTAGAAAATGTATATGAAATGAATATTGCAAGAAATGCAAAGAAATGTAGCTTGATTCAATATGTGTACTGTTCGCTTAAACCCAAGAAACTAGTTTAGTACAAGTGCTGTTGCAAACGGTATTAAAAAGAATAGGTACGTCGAAATATCATTAGTTTCCTCTGTGCTTATTATATTCAACAGTGTATGTGACGAGTCTTAGGAGTGACCACACGGGACCGACGACGACGACGAGTTTAAAGCGACCTCTAGTGGTGTAGTCTAATCATAATACCCACAAAAGTTCAAGCTGTCCGAAAATGAAATATGATAAATATATTTTGAATTCCCCCTCTCTCTCTCCCTCTCTCTAAGTAAAAAGCGCTGTTTATAATTCAAATGACAGTATGTCAAAGTTATTCGGGATGTCAGTAAAAAGCCACGATTTTCCATTTTCTTACGTCCCTTGAGACTAACATTTTGTGTTTATGTTTACTGGTGCATAAGCGTAAGCAGCACCAACAGTATTATTATTATGGTAACGTTAAATTGGCGGTCCCGGTTGATTCAATTGTTTTACCTTGAGGCGGACTTTGAACCCTGACATTTGATTAGCTACTCGAACTTACACTTATGAACCAAAGACACATAAACGAAACGAATGTCACTTGGATTAGATACTTGTGGTCACTACCCTAAATCTGCTAGATTTTAAATGATATGCATTTAGTACCTTTGATTCAACGTTTACTTCACTGTCATATCTTTTCTCTATAATAATTTAAAAGTATTTACATTAAATGTCAATTAAGATAATTCGTTGTTATAAAGACCAACTTGTGAGGTTGAGCGCGCACTTACTGTGTTGTTTATATGCTTGATGTTATGTTCGGTGCGCGTCATACCTTTATTAAAAAACTTTGTTCTAGTCTTGTTTTACTGTTTGTTAATTATTATTGTAAAATATTACCTTCTTTGTTAAATTTATGTAAAAATTAACACTAGTGTATCGATGTTCTTGTTATTTAAGTGTTTAACTAAGTTCAATTTTACAACGTAGATTAAAATTTATTGTATGTGGATTTGAAATGCAGATGGCGTTGGTTCTTTTGATAGCTGTCAAAGTCAAATAGCGTTAGTGTCATACATACGTCTGTCAAATAAGCTGTTTAAAAACAAGCGATAATTAACTCTTCAGTCATACATTTAAAGTCTTCGTTTATTAGAACCAACGCCACTTTTATGTGGTTTGAAATGATGGGATCAAAACTGAGTCTTGCGAAGAGCAGTATATGGGATTAAATACGATTATTAATTTAGTATTTCACTTTGAAAATATACTTTACTTCAAATATATTGGTTAACCTGAATATAAAAGAAATGTTATATAATACTGTGATCACTTCAGGCCATGCATAAACTTTGAACCAGCACCGCTTAATGCACTGGAAAGAAAAAATCTTCAATCATTTATCTCTTTTCTTCATATAGAAGTAGACAGAGATGTCTTTAGAAGAGGAAAACAAAGATAAAACCGTTGTATTGGCGTGCAGCTTAGCCTTGCGGAGGTCAAAAAAAGGACAAAAATATTTGATACATGTGTAATATTTCGACACTATAAAAATCTAAGTTCGTCTCACTCTATTAAAACGTATTTAATCCCTCAAAGAAAGAATTTATTGAATGAATATTGAACTTAATATTGATTACGTAAAATGCACGTTATTATTTAAAATTAAAATTTTGTTAGTTCGAATGATAAGGATATAACGAAATGTGTTACCATGCTTAAGTACAAACGCTAGGAGTAAGGATTGATATTCATTTAGTATTGATTGCCAGAGATGAAAAATAGAATGAAAATAACAGTTATTTGTCATTACCCTTTACCCAATAATATTGACTGTTAAATTCTTACTTGGTGTAATTGCATAGAAAATAAAAGTTACAACGAAATTATTGAATAGGTATGAATGGATGCGGAGTTTAAAGACATATTGTTCAAACTATATCTGTATAATATTAGAAAAAGTACACATTTGAGACCTGCAGGACAAGACAAGAACATAGGAGATAGTTATAAAATAACATACTCAAGTCCCACAGGATTAGGCGGTTTGAATTCAATTCTACTTGATTTTATGACGTTTGAGTGTCAAGGCATTCATTTCATACTTTTTTTAAAACTATTTGTCAAGTACGGAATTGGCACTTGTCATATTTAAGTGACATTTAAGTATTCTGTCATAAGACGAATAGTGAAGATACATATTAATTCTATTTTTCATCGCTGGCCAATTGAAAACCCTTAGTCCTAATTTATAGTCTAGATGTCATGTTCACTATACAAAAGTTGTATGTTTAAAGTTATATTAAATGCACTCATTCATGTGATATTAACTAATTATTCGCATTCACCGTGACTATGTAATGTCGATTGTTGTGCACTACACTTATTTATCTATGTTTAAAATTAATATTTACACATCAGTATGTATATACTTATGGTGAAATTGAACTGTTTGTCCCAGGGTTGGCCACTAACCTACTAGAAATTAATGAACGACTTTGACATCTTCAAATGTCATTTTGACCAATCAATTGTTTTGTCTGTTTGAATATCGAATTAGTATATAATACTAGGAATTTTGGGCTCTATAAATCCAGGCTATGAACATCTTATAGCGTCATAAGGCATTCTAACAAAATTTGAGCAAACAAAGAATTTGAGTATATTTAAATAAGTGTATCTCTTGAACAAATCGACACTAACCCTAGAATATCTTACTTTGGAATAAATAATGGTTTACTTATTCCAATTATGTGTAGTTTAAATAATATAATGGATATTTTTTTCGCTTTTAACACTAATACAGTATAGTCGAGAAACCTGTGATAGGGACGAATGAATTGTTCACTTTGATAAGTTTGTTGGTTGGGCGGTAAATTAATCCATTCATAGGGTCATAACGAATACACGTTACAAACGTCAAATCAATGTTTAGTCAAGTTATTTAATTGTGTATCAATTCGCTGTTCCTCTACTTTATAAAATATAATGATTTCTCACATTAATTGATATACATTCCAAGTACCTATATTTTGAGCTTAAACTTAAGTGTATCTACACATTATTTTCATTTAACAACCTATGATGTGATTTACGTATCGTCCAATCAGAGCACGTTAAAACTGGCTTTCCACCAATTACGTTACAAAGAATAAAATGGTTTTAGTAAAAATGAACTTATCGATTGTCAAATCTGACATAGAATACAAAAATGATAGGGATTTATTGTACAAAATCAATAGTAATGTTTCTACCAAGAACTCAACAATGAATTAAAAATCTTCACTTTGTATTCATATTGTTAGTGGAAAGTCAGTTAAGTATAGTGTGCGCCTGACAAGTCTATGCGTGGCGAAAAAAGGAACTAACAAAAAAGTCGAACATACTTGGTGAATTTGTATTGGAATCGGCGACTTTAGCGCCCTCGTCATGTGCAGACTTGCCTGGTACCTAGTGTAAGCTGTAAAATCACCATGCCTTGTCGATAGTGAAGGAGCGATAGCTTCATAGGAACAGCTAGGCTGTGCTAAATAATGTTTCTTCAATAATATATTAAGTAAGTAAGTTAACCAGTTGGGAGTTTTATTTTGTAACCCTATTTTTTACTCCGTATTAAAGCTAAATATTTTTGACCTTTCCACCAGTTTTGCTATATTAAGCTTGGTACCCGCAAGCTGTGTTATACAACGTTTGATATGATTGGCGGATATACAATTAAGCATAGCATAGCCCTGGTGGAAAGGCAACCCAAGCAGGACCCGTTTCTTAATAAAATATGAAGTTTCCGTAATTGAATAAAAAAGTTATTTATTTAATAATAAATAATGCTAATTACGCAAGGTAAAATTAAAACCCATAATTTCATAAAATATTTTTATTTTTTTAAAATGGTTCACAAGAGCTGTCATAGACACTAACAAATGTTATTTACTTTATATGCATTATACGTAATGTATATTCTTAGTATTATAATTGTCTTTCTTTCACGCTAATCTCAGGCATCCTTAAAATTGCTTCGTCGCTAGCTTACTATCGTATCGTGCATTGTTGGAAACCACTCACACAACCTATTTTTTATTTTATGCAAGTACATTTAGCATGTATACTAGCTGGAGAATTGACTATGCCCTAGGACGCTCGCTTATAAGGGCCTTGTTCGAAAATTCAGCACTTTAGCTATCAAATGGTTTGTCCCTTTCCAACCTACGCTATTTTACAAAGAGCAATAGATACAAAACATTTTATAATACGTGTTATGATGATGATGATGATGATGTTATAGTGTTTCTGAATAAGGCCGTTAGTAGTTAACAAGTGAATATAATATCACAATCGGTAAGTATACTAGCAGATAGTAAATTCGACGGCTAGTTACCAGTAAACTCGCTTTATTTTTAGACATAAGTTAGAAAACTAACTTATTAACTGCCCAGATTGATCTTTAAATAGATATACAAAAGTTGATTAGAGACTCGAGCCGGTCTGAATGGATATGTGAGATCTCAATCCTAAAATACAACTTCAATTTAATTAATTGAAAGACATAAAATATACTTTAATTAATATTTATGAATAATGTAGTGGTCTTTAAATTACATACATTTTATATTACTTTACATATTTGTTCTTAATAATCTGAAAATAACTATTTAAAGCTCTTCCGCTGCTTGCCAATCAGTATGAGCTAAAGCTAAATGTCATCGCTCAACAAACTGACTGATTAATTCCGTTAGCGACGAAGCCAAACACTCACTGATAAATATTACAATTTGTTAAATTGTTCAAAATTCATTCGTTGTTAACTAATTGATAAATACGCTTAAAATATACTCAAGGTTTATTAGAAACTGAGCTTGGTTCAACTTTGAAATAAATGAAAAGTTGCAGTAAAATAATCTGAATTACACATTTTAAAAGAAAATATCTAAAATGCAGATAATATTGTTATTTATCTGGTGATTGAAAAGATCAGAAAAAGGTAAAATTAAATGTTACTAATAAAAAAGAAAAATAATGCAATTATTAAATATTTCAAAATGGAACTAAGCCCAGTTTTAAAACAAAATAATACATAAATGAAATACAAAGAAAAATACACAAATAAACCACAGACAATTTGTAAAAGTAAACTTATTTTATTATTTGTGATTTAATGTACTCTATGGATTTGTTTACCCTGCAATCGTTGGAAGGAGATAAATAATAAATTGTCTGTGGCGTTCATAAAATTAATTAATTCGAACAGACAACATTACCGTTATTTTTCATTTGTAGAGTTTGAGATTTTTGAAATGTTGTCCATTCTAGAACGAAACAGATCAAACAAAAATCCGCTACGAAATACTGATCGTAATTTAGGAACTACAAACAAATAGCCGTTTTAAAAAGTATTCCATAATTCAGAAATTTTGAGTTTACACACACTAGCATAACAACAGGCCATAGACAAAGCTCTTTATCACAGCTGTCAAAATGCACAAAAAACAATGCATTGTCCCTTGTATAAAGCTAAGTGCGTCTTATTATCTATGTCTTACGGTAAAAAAAAAACGAGGATTGCCTATGGTCATAGCAGTAGCGGTTACCGCACACCACTGGTAAAAATGGCCCTGAATTTTCCTAAATAATCGACAACGTAGAAAAATAAATAGATACTTAGTAAATTAATACTTATTGTTAAACAAAATCAAGAAATCAGACGCGATTTTTCAATTTGAGCACGGTTTGACAATTTATGAACTAGAGATTCGCTCAAAGAGAAATTCATGTAATTTTGATGTCCCTATTTGGTCCCAGATATTGCAAAGCTAGGAGAGACAACAAAACATACCTTAAATCTCCTAATATTGCTCAAATATAAAAACCAAATGATTAAATCAAAACGCTTACACTAAATTATCCTTGCACTAAATTAAGTAAATGCGTGACAATTACGAAATAATGGAAACGAAATTTTAATATTTTTAAAATCAATTTTTGAGCACTATTAGGAAATTTTGAAATCAAAACAAACGCCTGGCTATCAGACACACGGGGATACCAAACGAATATTTTGTGAAGAGATTTACTTTTTAAACATTTTAGAAAAATATTTGTATATTTTTAGGAAAATGACTTGATTACTTATACTTAATTTAAAAAATTACTTACGTAAACAGAAGAAAAACGTTCAAAATGTTTTGATGTATACGGTTCATAAAAATTTAAGTGTAACATTTTCAAAATATGTAAGTGAATTTAAAAAGTAAATCTCTCTGAATTCTTGATTATAATATAATTAATCACTATTCACAATGAGTCGGGTTTACGAACCAACCACTGTTAAAAAACTATGCAGTGTTTCACTGGACATACAAACAAATTCCATTTTAATATACATAAAGCAGTAGAAATCGACTTTGTGAATACAACATTCGTCTAAGGACAAAGGAACACATTATTTTAAAATTTTATTAAACTATTTATTTATTCATGACACATGAAATACTTTAACTAAAATTAGTGTAACTTATACATACTTCAAAGAAAAATAGATTGTTGAAATAGATCATTAATTTTTATTTGATCTAAGAAAACTTTTTATAACAGTTATTCTGATTAATATATTATGAAAATTGTAAGGTAACATATAACCGTAAAAAGTTGGTGAATAAAATAAATATATTAATAATAACGACAGTTCAGTTTGTGTCCAGTGTCACACCGCTCTATCCAATGTCCGTTGCGCGAGCCGGTAGTTTACATTAAAATACATCACAATAATATTATTAACAGCCTTTTTTTATTTATTTTTGTTTTTATTTTTAATTTATTATTTTATAACAGACGTAAAGCACTTTCAATAGAATTTGAAATTCTTGAAAGTTTCATTTTACGTCGGTCTTGTTTAGAAGTTACTGGTATTTTAGAAATAATGACTTAATGTTAATAACTGAAATGAAAGCAACTTTATAAGATCAAAATTAAGAGATAAATACTTTAAAATAGTTTGACATTGACTTGGCAGCATAGCCAATTTAATTTTGAAGTTGATAACTGTAAACCAAAAGGGTTTATTATTTTTATTACAGTGTATAGTTTTTACTCACATTATACTCATAGAATTACATCAATATGTTTAAACTCATCTCTAACCTCTAAAATACCAGTAACTCATTTAACTTAACTTCTAAAAACAATTATTACTAGGTTATTCATAGTTTATTAACATTACTCATTTGTATCCGAGTATTATTTTAAACTATGAATGTTGTCAGACAGTGTTGGTTTTGGATACATACTTCTAGAGGTTAGAATGACACTGCGACACTCGAAGCTGAAGAAAACTTCAAACGCAAAACTTTGTGAATATTCAGAGGGCGTTCTTTTATTAACATTAACGTTTTATTCGTATACGTATATACTATACGTATACGTACGTCGTATACGTACTATTTTATCAAACTTATTATTATATTAAATGAATTTTAACTATTCGTACATCTTTAGTAGTCATCATTTAATTTTGTTTATCATAATTATATGGCGGTTATAAGAAAATTCTCATCCAACCTCACTGTCTGACAACTTCCATTTTAACTCTTCACTGACACCCCCACTTAAATAACTCGCATCACATCCTCACAACTTTTCCCTCACTGTCCATTTCACCTCACACTCCCTCCCACCTCACTACCACTGCCTCACGCCTTCTCCTCGTTGAGCGGTTGTTCCTCGCGCGTCTCCCGGCGGGAGTTCCAGGGCTGCAGCTCGCCGGAGCCGAGGCACACGAAGCACAGGGCGCCGGTGAGGTACGTGCCCGCCAGGATGTAGAACACTATCGTCCATTGTTCTACTGCGTTCTGGAAGGGGAGGTATTGTGTTAGACGGTGTAGATTCTTGAGAAAACTTTATAATAAGCACTAATGCTATTAGGCAATTTAAGATGTATTATTTGAGATCACAATCCGCATCAGGCAAGCGTGGTGATTACGCCTATCCTCCTCACTGTACTTATCTTCTGGGAGACGAGAGACTACGACCTTTGCTCAGTAGGACATCACAGGCATCACTTATGTTTCATAATACAATGTATACTTACACTCTTATTGAGAGTCAGTTCCCCGACCATGAACGTGGAGAGCCATCCTCCCAGAGACGACAAGGTGTTCGCCATGCCGAATATGGTGCCTGGAGGAGTTAACAAAAGTTATTGATCAAAGAACTGACATTTGACTGAGGATTTAGTTTGCCTCGCCTAAATTACATAGACTAGTAATAACGATAAGATGGGGATTTTACTTTCTTCGGTGAGATCAGAGGCCTTTGCCATGTATTGGGACATTACAGGAGGATACTTGACTTGACTCGATTTAAAAAAATATATGTGTTGGTAATCACCGACGCCCTGTATTAAGCAAGCGTTATGTTATGATTTACCCTTACACTCCTGACTGTAATGAAATGCCGCGCAGTGAAATATTAAAGTCGTCACTTGACTTTCGGAATAATTGAAAAAAAGAGTAGAGGGGCAGAGAGAAATGGAAAGATCTCCATCGACTCCTTGCTCTTTAGTTTAAGCTTCGCCCTTCAGCGGAATATTTCACCCTACTTTTTCAGGTTCTACTATAGAAAAAACTTTATACGTCTCAACTACAAACTAACTTACCACTGAAGTTGGGCGCGATATCCAGCCCGTTGCCGAGGTAGCCCGCCGTGACGGCGCCGTTGACCGTCAGCGCGGTCGTGAAGATGGCGATGGACCACACGCGGTCGTCGCTGTACTGCACCAGCAGGAACATGAGCAGACCTGCATTAGAGGATAGATGCATTAGAGATTATCTAAACTTTTGTTAAGGGATAATGAGAAATAAAGATTAAGTACAAAAAAGAGTTATCCTCTGCCTTAGTAGTGGGAATATAACCTTAGTTACAAGTAGAACATCATTTTATACTAATATTATATAGAGGTAAAGTTTCTTATTTTGTTAGCCTCAGGAATTACTGGTCCGATATGAATAATATTTTTGAAGGGAAGGTTATTTTTCATCCCAAAATTCTTACCTGGTAATCCAACAGCGAATCCAGTGAAGAGCTTCCTGGCAGTGGTAGTGGAAAGCTTGCCCGTTCTTCTCAGGGAGTCGGCGAGCACTGAAGACGCGAGCGCGCAGAGGTACTTGCCCAGGTAGGGGAGGGAAGACAGGAGGCCGTTCTGGAAGAAAAAGTGACGGTTAGATGGGTTTGTGGTGTAAGGTAAAGTAACACTGTCGGTCCCGGTTGTTGCAATCGATAGACCATGTAAGAGGCCTTTAGGCGGTCTAAAAATTGCGACACCAGGGTTGGCCACTAATTTTTTAGGTAACCTTGGAAAAGATTGACAAAGAAACCAAAAAAACTTGGGTAGGATTGGCTAATGTTGAAACATTTATAGCCAATTTTGATCAATTTGTAGAAATTGATTAACCAAAACTTGTTTAGTTGTTCAAATTGACTAAGACAATTAAGTTTGTAAAAGATTTAGAAATTGGATAGTTCTATAAATTAGCCAAAAGACTGGTCATACATAATTGGGCGATGGCGACATAAAATCGCAAAAATATATATGTATTATATATATACAATAAAGGTGAATATTATATTCACTTATTTTTTTTTTGTTTGTTAGTTTGAGCGCGCCGATCTCAGAAACTTTACCATAGATTTTATTTTGTATTGGATAGCCACATTTAACGGGAAAGTTACGGGATATTTTTCATCCCGAAATTCTTATGGGAACAACGCGAGCAAAACAGCGGGGCGCTGCTAGTGCTTACAAAATAGCATAAAATTATACAAAGATTAGTTTGTAGATACATTATTTACTTATTGGCTGTGGCATCGCATAGCCGACATATGTTGCCAGTTCAAACGAATATAAGGGCAAAGAAATAACTTATAACCACAACAACACTACACATTAAAAACCACATATGAGATTAAAAAAACAAGACAATCTAATAACCACAAGCTTCAAGAATATCAAACAATTTTCGCTCGCTCCAAACATGTTATTATAAGTATTCTAAGAACAAAATCGTGAGGCGTCTGTGATAATCAATTTTATTACGCTAATTTGAATCATGTAGGTACGTATATATTCTTGGAATAGTAATCGATATGTGAAGTTACAGAAGAAATGATTACTCATAAAATAATATACTTTTTTATATTCGGTATTATGTATGCTATTTTGCACTATATGGAAAAGATATAAGTACCTACTTTTATTTTTTTAATTCAATATTAATGACAGGTATGCTAGCTTGTATGGAAAATATACGTTTTCAGCCCCTTTTGTTTCTATCCTTAGAGCATATCGAAACGGCAATGTAATAAGAAGATTTCATTACCATGATTGATATATGTATTAAAGGTCTCAAATCTCCAAACACCGAGAGGGACCAATCTACTCGAATTTATGGTTTTGCTGTTTCTATAATTAAGCAAGTAGTAAATGTACTCACACGGGTTTTGTCGCGTTGCAAAGTTTATAAAGCAAGTATAAATTACTTATTTTTATTTCCCGATGTTTCGAGTGGAAATCGCGTCTCTTTAAAAAGACAATTAAGTTATGGAAACACATTAAGTTTTTATTTTATGTTGTAATTCGAGCTTATTATTTATTAGTAGTTAAGTTTTCTTAATAAAATAAATTAATGAATAATAATAAGTAAAATCAAATAAAATGCGGATGCTGTACATTATCAACAATTAACTTGCCATCAACAAATCATCCGCAGTTCGTCCATTTTCTACATACCACTAACAAACCACTACTAAAAAATACCGCCTTACGATAGTACATGTACAATTAAGTACATATACCTAATTTACACATACTACAGCAAATACTGCTGTAGTAAGTCCATGTAATTAACATGAACAATTCGCTGGCGCGGTATGCTAAACCCGTTGGATCGTGCGGCGCCGGCGCCAATAAACCGGCGCGGGCGCAGATATCAAGCGATTACGTGTTCGATTGGCTAATTAAATGATTCGCTTCGATTTATGGTTTTTGGTAGTGTGAATATTTTAATAGTTACATAGATTTATTGAACATTATTTTATTTTTTTGTTCTGTCGTAGTGATTTAATCTAATGCTAAAGTTGGTGAGGGAGGAGAAGTTTTACAGTTAGATTTGATAGCGATGCAGAGGCGGTTGGAAAAGTTTGCAAGTCTGTATGCATCCAAAGGAAAATTTACTAATTTATTGAAGTTTGATTAAACCATGTTATTAGTAATTTTTAAGATTGTTTAACATACACAGTTTACACAGTTACAAGTGTCAAGTATTTTATAAGGTTTTGGATGAAAGTGCATTCAAAAACCGATTAAGTAATTTACTATATAAATTCCAAAAACTTTTCATTCATTTTCACCTTGACATGTAGCAAAAATAATTCTAAGAATTGTTTTCGCTTAAATTGCGATAAGTTTAAACTGGCCGTTTCAGTTACTTAATAGCGAAAGTGAATTCGTTGGTATCGGTTCCAGGAAAGGATGTGAATCATCGGTATTCCCGCGATAACGGAAACACAGTTTAGCTATTAAAAGGTAATTAAATTTGTTTATTTAAAGGGAAATGGAATAAATATATACCTTTGTAGTCATGTTTTGGAAGGGTTATTTGGGCCCTCGTCATTAGTTTGTAAAATTTTAATTGATTTTTATTTTTTGAATTATAGCTCATTTTGCAAGTCAAATGATACGACAATTTAAAGATAAATACTGAAGTTATTGCTATCATTCACATTTACCAATTGATCTTTTAATTTCAAAATTATTAACTATATGTACTACAAGAAAGTATTATTTTCCGTGCTATAAAATCTTATATATTTGTTTGTATATATTTGTAGTCACAAACATTGAAAAAACAGTACATAACACACGGACGACTGAAGTACTTACTGCCTCTTTATTTAGTGACATAACATACCTTCATAAAATATAATAGTGATAACAAAAAAAATGCCTAGAGCCTAGATCGATAGATTACCTAACATAGACACTATATCTAGGCTAACAACACCAGTCTACTACAAAGAACAACAATACAATACTACAATATATCTTTCAATTGTAGTCCTTATGCGACATCAGACGGCTCAATCAAATATTACTCATCATTACGAGGAACCGTCGCGCATACCCGAGTCGCGATTACTGCACTAATCAACCATTACCAAGGGTGAATAACTGAGACTTATAAGGGACGAATTATTATGGATGGTGGTAGGAAAATTTTATAATGTTTTAGCAGAAAGATCGCATGAATATATGTTTATCTATAGATGGAAAGCTAACAGTTTGATTTTTTGCTTTTTGTTTGTTTGAAGGCGGTTATAAAATAAACTAGCAGCGCCCCGCGGTTTTACCCGCGTTGTGCCCGTTCCCGTGGGAATTTCGGGAATTTTTTTACATAAAAACCTTCCTCTTGAATCACTCTACCTATTACAAAAAACCGCATCAAAATCCGTTGCGTAATTTTAAAGATTTAAGCATACAGACAGACAAACAGACAGACACGAAAAAGAGACGACTTTATTTTATACTATGTAGTGACTACTATACTTTTGTATTGGAAAGACCAATATAAGGGAAAGGTTACAAGCTGCTTTTAATTCCCTAATTCCTAAAGTGGGTAAAAGCGTGGGGGCTTTATAAAGTCTACTTGATTAACAAAAGATCAAACCATGCCGCATTAGGAGTAGACTTCTAAGTGAAATAAAATAGAGCTATAAAAATAGCTAAGGACTGGAACCAGACTACCATTCAGTACTATTCCGTCTAGTCTAGACGGGGATTATGACCTGAGTACCGTCAGAAAAGAAAGTATGCGCAAAAATAAGAATAAAGCAACTTGCATTTGTTTTAAGGACTGACTAGAACGGAACGAATCGGACATACTCGTAAATGCCACGTTTAATCTCGGAAGTTTTAAACTTTTGTATAGTTCAATGAAAATATTTACATGAATGGAGGACAATCTCGATCAAGTGTTCTTTAATAAAAAAACTCTTTGCGGGGACAAATACATTTAAAAGACAAACTTCTACAAACGTGAGGGTATAAAATGAATTCTTCTTTTGTTTTTTTTTCATGAATTATATTGCTATGCTACCGCTACATTCATACTTATATCCTCACTCCTGGGAGTTGAATGAGTCACGTGACTTCTCCATTTCAATTCTATCCATAGAGTACATACCTAAGTACTAAAGCGCAGTATACACTGTCACCGACATGTTAGACAACTTAGTAAAATGTACAAATTACCGCAGGCAAAGTCGCTAATGATTCCTTTAGTGAGGTTATTCAGAGATTTTTAAGCTATTGCATAGCTTCTATCGCGGGCCTTGAGCGCGGGGACCGAATCCAGAAATTCCGTAACGAAAAAACCTCACGTGAAAACCTAACGCTCCCCACTAACGCCATCTAGTGATACAAAAAATAACTATGCAATAGCTTTACCGCGGCAGGCCCCGAGTGCCACACGTCTTTTTTTAAATAAACTATGCACAAAATTACGTCAATTTTTAATTATCGATGAGGTCTCTGTGTATATCAGTAAGTCTCTATCCTGCAATCTCAGCCGATAGTGCCATTTCTATCTGAACGCTAACATGCTTCGGAGGCCACGAACAATTGTCGGTCCCGGTTGTTTCAATTGTTAGACCATGTCGGAAGCCTAGAGGCGGTCTAAAAGCTCCGACACCAGTGTTGGCTTGAACTTATGGAATCTCTATGAAATATAACCGTAGGTTAAAGTCGCGTTATATTGTTGGTGTCGGCGTGCTCGGTGTGTATAGCGCTTAAGTATAGCTAATTCACTTAACTACCGCACGCAAACGTCCTTTGACCTCTCCTAGGGTCACGTAGGACATTAAGCGCCTGTCGCCTCCGAGGAAATTAAAAGGACAGATAGATTATAAGTCAATAAATAGGCGTTATTAGATTGTATAATATACTAGCTGACCCGGCAAACGTTGTTATGCCATGCCAAATTATTGTTTTTTAATTAAGGGTTGTACAACCCATAGCATTTAGGAGTATGAAAAAGAGATGTTGACCGATTCTCAAACCTAGCCGATATGACACAAAATTTCATGAAAATCGTTCGAGAAATTTTTATGGTTACTAACATTGTGGCACGATATTGTTATGTTTATATATAAAAATTACGTGTCACGTTATTTGTCCGCGATGGACTCCTAAACTACTGAACCTCGGAAATGTATCCCATGTATTATTTTGATGTATAACCTATATTACTGTAAAGTTTCATCCAAATCCGTGCGGTAGTTTTTTCGTGAAAGAGTAATAAAAATACATAGTACATCCTCACAAACATTCGCATTTATAATATTAGTAGGACAATAGTGCATTAACAAACATTTATTGCACAACACACTTAACAGCGTGTGAAGACCCTTTCCCACTTAAACGCACTATTGTCATACAATCGCAAACTAGTTGCATCCTGTGACCTGTTTCGTCTTGATCCGTTCCGGTTGGAACTAGTTCTTTGAATTGATCGAACACGTCACTATAAATATTACGTGAAGTAGGTATTTGGTATTAGTTTGGTTTAAGAGGTCGGTAGAGTAGTTTTGACTTTTAAAATATTTTGCAAAAGTCCTTTAATAAACAAACATTTTTAAAATGATTTTGTGGGGACAATTAATATATAAAAAATTAAAAATTCCCACAATTTCCACGGGAACGGGCACAACGCGTGTAAAACCTGGGGCGCTGCTAGTGTAATATAATTTGCGAGTACAATGTTATTATAACATAATGTTACCGGAAAACCAAATTCACCGAGACGCGATAACGTGTATAACCATGTGGTATCCATTATCACGCCATGACTGATAAGAGGATATAAATAGCTTCTGGAATATTCATCGGGGTTATAATTAAAACTGTGGTGGATGGAAAGCTTTAGCCCAGCAGTGGGATATTAAGTTGTAAATCTGAATTATGTACGGACTGATTGCAATTCTTATTATTAGTGTTCGGGTAAAAAAATTAGACATACTAGCTTATTACTTTTACTTCCACACTCAGAGACGACAATTAAATTGACATTTTACTAACCATTTTTCATACATTACACATGTCAAAATCATTCATTAAATCTCTACTGCGGAAGCATTTGACGTCTCTGAGTACGGGCGTTAGGGTACTGTGATAGAAGTATGTAATATACAATTTATAATATACTAGCAGCGCCCCGCGGATTTACCCGCGTTGTGTCCATTCCTGTGGGAATTTCGGGATGAAAAATAGCCTATGTTACTCGTGGATAATGTAGCTTTCGAATGGTGAAAGAATTTTTAAAAACGATCCAGTAGTTTTGAGCCTATTCATTACAAACAAACAAAGTTTTCCTCTTTATAATATTAGTGTAGAAGTGTAGACCATAGGCAAGTAACCATGAGGCTGACATGACCAACCAGGGTGGTCGAAGCCTTGATAAAAATTAGAATTTTAAAAAAAAGTGTAGACTAGGTATTTTAAAAGCGTAATTAATTACTTTATAAAGTTTTGTTATTTGTTTAACGTCTTATTCACGGTATCAGAGACGATAAAAACCATCAAATTAAAAGCTATAAACAAAAAGAATTAATTTAAAGTCGAAACCCAAAAAACAGATGCGAATAAAATTTTCGTATATGTTTTTTACCTATTCTATAATCGGAGTAGGGCGACCATTGAGTTGTATCTGTCGGGACATTCTCGTCGCCGATATAATGATACCGTCGAACCGGTTACGCAATGTATTTCAGTGCAACGAGTGAAATCAGAAGCGAGCGTTGGAACGTAGTGTGCTTTGAGATAATACACTTTGGAAACTGCCTTAGTAAATACATGATATGATGATTATGGTGGTTTGGAGATATTGTCTTACACAAAATATACTTTGAGCAAATATATATATTTGTTACCGCATAAACTCCGAAACCATATATTTTTTTATTTTATCGTCACTTTTTTACAATCAAAGTGAACGTATAATACTCTGTTTTTTTTTTCGATAAATATGAGATTCGAGGAGCTTTCAGCGGGACCACGCTGATAGGAAACGTAACAAACTTTGCTAAAACATTGAAACTTCACCCGTTTACACAAAATTGAATGAAAATACAGAATACTCTTACGGTCTTACATATGTCAAGACATTATCAATACACTATAATGGTATTTTACGGTCTTGTGTGTTAATTTTGTAAGTTATCTGCTTAGGATCGTTATGATCAGTTGATTAGAACTATAAAACTTTCTATATCCAAGTTCATCGCATCCTCAATTACATGTTATTTAAGTCAGCGCTGTTATAGCGCATTGACCCGATATGATGCAATGTATCAGTTTAAAGACTCATTAGAAAGCTATGCAATTCATAATCGTCAAGTTTGCCTCCAAATAACAATTTTGTACACAAATCAACGGCAATATTATTAATTTTATGCCAGTAACAGCCTTCTATGTATAACTGATTTTCGAAAGGCAACTTGATCAGGTAACTACACAGGCTACAATTTCCAAGCAAAGTGGTCCTTATACCAGGAGGGCTGAGAGCTAAAATTGCAAAAATAACGTATCGGCGCCACTCCACTGACACAGTTTATTGATTGCTAACATGGGAAGTTAGCAATCAATAAGCTATTTCATTGGACACATTCTCTGAAGTATAGTTTTCGTTTCTAGTCATGTGGTGATCGTGCAAATCGTGTGTATCATAAACATCTCTAATGACATCTACGCAGTTTTGCCGATTTCCAAAGTCTTGAGACTATGACATTTAGAAAAACTTAGCATATTTATCTGTCATCATCATCTAAGTTATGCACGAGGTCTCAGCATCTGTTCTTACGATAGCCAGCCCGTTAGGCGTGGTAACTTGCTTCCACCGCTATAAAACCAGACAAGAGGCTGACAACTTTTGGCTGATGCAATAGGGTGGGTGGCTTGCGTGATGATCGCATTATCCTTATTTATCCTTTACAAACTTGTTACTTATCGGCATAAGAAAAAAGGTTAAAATCGTTTGACAGAAGGTTAGGTAATGCAGATAAACTTACCAGTTTCTTTTCAAGACCTAATTATGCATATTTTATGGAATAGTTTTCAAAATTATTAGTCTGGTTTTTTTGTTATGTGAGTTTACACTTTTAAAATTGTAGCGAGATATAGTATTTTGATTATTTAATTTACTACACACAACCACAGTTTTACATGTGGTGCAACATCTACATAAATATGTGGAAGTCATGGTCCGTGCAACACATATATTTATTTATTTATACAAAGTAAATTCAATTAGAAATAATATAGATAATATTGCGCAAAGGAAACATTTAGTTTCATCTATAGAAATAATTGTAAGGATTATGGTAGGACATGTAAACTGTGAACCAGATAATTTTATCACATAATTCACATTTTCTACTTTAAATTTCTGATATTGGGAGCAGTATTTAATTCGTCGAGCATTCAGATAGTAATGTGCAGTTAGTTCAAGTTAAAAATCTGAAGCTCAAATGTTGGCAACTCATAGTTGACATAGACGTCAATAAACCATTGAAATTTTGAATAGTTGACCCTTGATGAGGATTAATCATAAGAACAAAAATATTGTTCTATTGTAAAACAAAAAAATTATATAATAAATATAACGTTGATAAAATCTATCACTTTTAAATTAGATTTAGACAAAAAAGAGAAAAAAATAAAATAGAATTTCTAAAACGTATTAGAATCTGGTCACAATAGCAGTACAACGAGTCTCCAACTAATTTAATATTCGCAAGGATGTCCGACACTAGACGAAACCAGATTAAAGCAGATTCAATCAAATATAAAACCAGATATTCAAATAATCCTATCATGTGTTTATCGCGTGACAAATAACGACTTAAATGAATATTAAAAAAAAAACATTTGTCAATGGGCTGCTTTAATTTCGTCATTTATTGAAATCTTCGTTATAAATACACCGCGGAAACAAAAAAACTAAAAATAAGTAACGAAGGAAAAATTACAATTATGATGATGAAGGAAAAATAATCATCTAGATAGCACAATCGACGGAAAATGTTCAATGATGTTTAGTTACGAGTATTTAATATACCTAACTGTATTAGTTATGTACTTTGTAGATTCATAACGATTAACAATAATGCTCTCCACGTGTCAATAAATAGACGTTAACGATCGATCTTTGTAGACAATTGCGCGGAATTCGGATTGTTAAACTAACCGTCAGGTTTTTTACCTGACACGTAACTTGTTCATAAATCACGTTATATCATTAGTTGATAAATAACATTGTAATTATGCATTGTTTTAGATGATATTGACAAATGTATAACCGAAGGTAAATAAATACCTATGGAAGTATCATGCGTTGCGGGTAAAGTGTGTGCCTAAGTGCAGCTTAAACCGCGAATTCGTTTTTATTTTATTAAATGTCATATAGTTTATTGCAATTAAATACTAAAGGAAAAAGTAGTCCATAGCCAGCGCGGGCGGATTTATTATGAATTGTATCTTAATGTAATATCAAATATTTAAAATAGTAAATCACATCACGGTGAATGTTTATTTAAATGACATCACCAGTGATAGATGAAAGAATGTCAAATAATTTAAAATGTATTTTCTATTATTCGCATTAGTGATATCTGGGGGACATACCCACCATTGACATCAAAACCAACCCAAGCTTTCAACACATCAAAAGTGCACACAAAAGAAAAAAACATGCAACAATATTTCGTAACTAATTGAACCACACCAATAAAAACATTCACATTGTTACGGCTTCACTTTAAAATACTCATTACACGATACAAACTTAATCATAAAAAACAACCAACAGAAATGCAAAACATCCCAGATTCACATTAGTTATGGTCACTGTACTGAAATGCGAATATTAGCTTGCTAACTAAGGACTTTATTCGCTACAGTTTAAAGTTCAATTTGTAATAAAAAGTTGAGATTACAAAGGTAAGCCGATGAACCTAGATGGTTAGTTTTATCGCCATTTCCGGCTTCGATTTTTTATGATTATTTCGGTGTATGAATTATTCATTCTTGTTATTTTACTGTCGCGGGTTTTACCGACCATGGTAGGGTTATGTGAACTATTCAGGACATATGGAGACATATAATTTGGAATATTATTATAATCAATCGTATATTTGTATTACTCCTGGTGAGACTTAATGCCACACTCAGAACTTTCATTAAATCGACACTTAACTAATTGATGTAAAATTACATCAAAAATAACATGTCAAAATCACTCTTTAAATCTACACTAATATTATAAAGAGGAAAACTTTGTTTGTTTGTAATGAATAGGCTCAAAAACTACTGGACCGTTTTTAAAAATTCTTTCACCATTCGAAAGCTACATTATCCACGAGTAACATAGGCTATTTTTCATTATGAAATTCCCACAGGAATGGACACAACGCGGGTAAAACCGCGGGGCGCTGCTAGTCTGTACTGAAGAAGTATTTGACGTGTCTGACTGAGTACGGGCGGTTACTCTTCTTAGAAAGAGTTAATATGTACTGGTTTCTTAAGTTTAAGCAAACACTACTCATTTTGGATTAATACGTTTACGGATACACTTCGCTTTTATATTACACTAGCAGCGCCCCGCGGTTTTACCCGCGTTGTGCCCGTTCCCGTGGGAATTTCGGAATTTTTTTACATAAAAACCTTCCTCTTGAATCACTCTACCTATTACAAAAAACCGCATCATAATCCGTTGCGTAATTTTAAAGATTTAAGCATACAGACAGACAAACAGACAGACACGAAAAAGAGACGACTTTATTTTATAGTATGTAGTGATTTGTATCTGACGTTTTAGTTGTTAATATATCCTGAACAAGACTAACATATGATGTAATTATCCTTTAAGAGACAATCCCATATTTTTTAAAGTTATCCAGTTACACAATTGTTTTCAGTTTCTAGATATTATAATATAAGCATTAAGCATAAATAATTTATTGAAACTTAAACAATACTGAAATTATATAAGCTGACGAGTTTGTTTAAAAGTGCTAATATCTGAAATTACCAGTCAGTTTTGAAAACAACTTTTTGTATTAAATAAATTAAATAAATAAATTAAATAAATATACCTGGACAAATTCACTCACGGTTAATTAGACCCAAACTAAGCTCTAAGCTTGTAATATGGAATCTAACTCACTGATACTAGTATATATATATATATACACAAATACTTTATAAGAATATATAATTGACACCCAGACGTCGTCGCCAACAACTATGTCTTCACATATTGTTGACTCCGGGCGGGAATCGAACCCGCAACCCCCGACACAGTAAGCGCTCTCACTGCCACTGTGCCAACGGGCTTGTCAAAAATACATTCAAGTTAGATAAAGTAGGTAAGTTCGATTCGATTTGTGTCCAACTCTGGTATCGTAGTTTATGGTCCGCCTAAACTCCTCCGAAATGTTTTAACGATTGAAACATACGGGACCGACAATTTAACGAACCTCCGAAGTACGGTAGCGCTCAGTAGAAAGCTCGGTCTGACGCTTAGAGTAATATTATTTATATAAATTCACCCATTTACTGTTAAGCTCTAAGCTTGTATTATGGAGTCTAACCAACTAATACTAATACATATACATACATACATACATATATACATACACTAATCTAGGTATACTTCATTACATAGTATAAAACAAAGTCGCGTCTGTTTGTCTGTTTGTCTGTATGCTTAAATCTTTAAAATTACGCAACGGATTTTGATGCGGTTTTTTGTAATAGGTAGAGTGATTAAAGAGGAAGGTTTTTATGTAAAAAATTCCCGAAATTCCTACGGGAACGGGCACAACGCGGGTAAAACCGCGGCGGGCTGCTAGTATATTATAAAGAGGAAAAGTAAGTTTGTTTGTATGTTCGAGCTAATCTCAGAAACTACCGATTTGATTTTAATAATTATTGTTGTAATGGAAATTCCGACGGTAATGGACACAACGCGGAACCGCGGGGAGTAACTAATATACTGTACTAACTACAACTTACATGTTTAATATCATAGTGCAGGATACTCTTGATGTAGGTCGGCAGCTGGTTGACGACGGTGAAGTAGCCGAAGACCGAGGCTCCGTGCGTGATGATGATAGCCCAGACGGGCGCGGAGAGCAGCATGCTCTTCCAGGGGACTGACTGGTGCTGCGGACGGGCGGGAGAAGGGGTTAGATCGTTGAACTTCTTCTATACTAAGAATGTGTTACCATTGAACCAATCACAATAAATATGTATAAATAAATATGTATACCTGGACAAATTCACACACGGTTAATTAGACCCAAAGTAAGCTCTAAGCTTGTGTTATGGAATCTAATTAACTGATACTACTACTTATACATACACATACACAAATACTTTATAAGAATATATAATTTACACCCAGACGTCGTCGCCAACAACTATGTCTGCACACATTGTTGACTCCGGGCGGGAATCGAACCCGCAACCCCCGACACAGTAAGCGCTCTCACTGCCACTGTGCCAACGGGCTTGTAATCAATGAATTGCAGATATCACAAACTTTTTGTACTGCGTTGTCATCAAGCTCCGCTCTGCTTTAATGGAAAGCGTACCCTTAGGGCGAGTTGTTTCAATTAGTTGGCTATCTTAACATACGTTAGTCAAAAACTTCACGACTACGTACGCTATTAAATGTCTGTTAAATATTAAGCGTGTTTCGTAACTTTAATGTCAGTCGGTTGTAGCTATGCAGGCGGCCAGTAGAAAATCGCGATTTTTCTCTTGCTCCGTTGATATTTTCCACTGATATTTTGTGTTAACGTTTACTAGTGCGTGAGCGTAAGCTAAAGTAACCCGCCCTTTGTTAAATATTAAATCCTCCACCGCGTCTGTCTACTTGTATGTTCTTACTATGAGCTATTCTAACTACTGAACTGATTTAAATGAGGTTTTCCCCAAAAGACAGAGTTAATTCAAGAAGCAAGATAAATACATTTTTATCCCAAAATTCACATGGGATCCGATACAACCAAAAAACTCATATTTGGACGCAGGCAGACGTTAGATGTCTAGTTAATATTTATCTGGGATTTTATTTACCATTTACTAAACCAGGAATGGGATCATCTTAGTTTTTTCATGAAAGGCAGGATTGAAAGAGTTTCACTTTTTAACCGTCATATTTTCGAGACGTTTGCATAACTGCCTAACTAACTAGTGATTTATGCCAGCTCTACACTATCAAAATAATGTATGAATGAGCTAATGATTCTATAATCGGTAAATCAATACCTATAGTTGCCCTCACGTCATTATGTATAAATTCTGCTTGGCAAATGAATACATTACCATATGTAAAATACATAGAATAAATTATGTTTATGTATTTTTTATGTTCTCATAAACCATGTCTACATGGTATTGTCACGTACATGCAAAAAGACGTTACAGTCCTTATATTCAATGTTTAATATGTCGCAATTTTTTAGACAATGGTTTTGATGGGTGTTTCGTAGCATTTTGATTTTCACCCAACTCGACAATTCCGGTCAGTGGTATGAGAATAAAATGTAAATTTGAAAATAACCACATGGACCATATTGTCATATTGACTCAAAATTATTGTCACCCTACTTAAGTACATAACTATGGCAATAATTACAAGAAAAAGTACAGAGTAGAAGACTCACTTTCTAAAAAGTTTTAACTACTCATGGCTGCACTCAGAAACGTCCATTAAAGCGACACTTAACTAATTTACTTTAATTTCACTGTATTTCATACATTACATGGTAAAATCACTCACGAAATCTCTACTACAGCATTTGACGTCTCTGAGTTCGGGCGTTAATTGATTTTCAGCAATTAAGTTAATCTCATAGCACGCGTACGCCATATCCAATCGATCCTTACCCTTCAGAAGTCATCAAAAACCGTTGCTCTAACGATTTAAGGATACATTTTTTACCTTCCACCAGTGTCAACGTGCGAATCGAATACAAATCATGAACTGACAAGGCCAGCCATTTGAATATAATCGAATTTAACATAAATTGCGACAGTATAATGTGTTTCAAATAACTACACAAATTAGTATGAGAAGTGGGTTAATCTGCGATTCGAGGACATTGTTTATTGAGAATTTTGATCGTGTTGTACGTTTAACTGATTTAAAGATTCATATTTAGATTAAATGTATTTTTATCTGAGGAAGGAATATTATACTTATAAAAGAGCTAGAACTCTTTAACCCACTGTCTTAAGACTGGTTTCAATCCTATGAAAATTTTAAAGGAGTACATACTAGAGAAAAGATTTCTGACAACTTTTTCGACTGACACAGATTAGATGTTCTAAGAATTTTACCGACAACTGTTGTTAGACTGACTATCCATAGACTCGATATTCCCCATAGATAGAACAGCCTGGACTTTAGTCTGTAAAAGTCCTAAGCAATAGTGGACTTTTTGGTGGAGAAGACTTTATGGTCCAATAATCTGCAGTAGTCATTGAGAAGACTTACGATTGTCTGGTCTATAATCTGCAATAGGTCCTCAGCGTTAGTGGACTTAAAACTGTTTTATAGTCTTCAATAGAGGACTTACCCCATTAGTAGTAGGTTCCTGCGGCAGCGCCTTCATCAGGTAGTTCCTCTCGGTCTCCGAGATGCGAGGGTGCTGCGCGGGAGTGTCGTACGCGACCGCGAACCAAGCCACCGACCACATGATGCCTATTATACCTGTGAAATAAGTGGTTTTGTAATGATACTACGTTTTAGTGGTTCGTGAGTGGTTTCAATAATGTTGGTTCGTTTTTGTGGTTTGTTGAGAAAAATGACGTTTTAGATGAATAAGCTTCATCTAAAACGTCATTTTTCTCAACAAACCGGATTTGAATTCATTTGGACAAAATATCATTACCAAAATGAAAAGGGGGTGGCTGAAAACCAGTGCTGCCTGGCATAACATACTCTGGGCAGCACAAGCTGTGCCTTCTCCAATTGCTTTTAATTATTTTCACTTTTATAAGACACAACTTCTATAATTTTTTATTCTTTAAAAGCAATAAATAATTATTATTTTTACATATAAAACGATACAAATTTTAAACAGGACATACATACTTTAAATAAAAGTATCAAGCCACAGACAAAATCCTTTCCTTAAACCCGAGTGTATCTCATCTCATACAACTAACACACATACAGTCATCTCATACACACAATACATACACAGTAATTGAACCTGTTACTATGCATCGTAACTCACCAGTGAAATAGAAAGCAGATTCCCATCCAAAGTGGTCGATTAGGAAACCGCAGATCGGCATGGTGACCGCGGCGCCGAGAGACGATGCTGCAATCATATGTAGTGGTGTTATGTATAGGGTTATACAGGGATATAGTTTGTATTGAAGCTACGTTTACAGAAACACTTCGCTTTCATTTTACACTAGCAGCGCCCCGTGGTTTTACACGCGATGTGCCCGTTCTCATAAAATAATTATGTATTCAAATCGGATGGGTCATTTTCCAGATTAGATGGATCATACAAACAAACAGACTTATAATAAAAATAAATAAAAAAATGAAAATATATTTATTACTTTAAAAAGGTACAATATACGAGTATATTAACAGTGGCTGGAGCCTCCTTTTAATCTAACAAAGCCTGTATCAGGAGGCACCGCTCTTCCATTTATTGTCTTACATAGTTTGTTTTACCTAATTTAGAAAAATTATAATATAATTAGAAACTACAGGAATACGTAAATACTTATAAATTTTATTTCTTCATAATATTAGTATAGATTTTTATCTGACGTTTCAGCCCCTTTACAGGAGCCATGGTTATAGAAGACGAATTGAATAATTAGGATCATTACCTTAAGCACTACACGAATTGTGAAAGGATATTTAATTGTGCTGAAGAGTAATTAGTGAGCTAAGACTATTTAGAGACAACGACGATTTGGTGGTCAGTTTTGATTTCGAGCTTAGATTTAAAATAGGCGCGGATTTTAGCAGGATTGTCTGTAGACAAAAAATATGGGATGACTTCGTTGTATTTTTTATTACTAGGAAGATCTTGTCCGAAAAGTCACGCAGATAAAGTCACTTGCATTCTACTTCGTAATTTAAATTAGGAGCTTAGTTTTAAAAACAAATGACACTCGTTTTCAATTGTTTTCCATTTGGTGCTATTACGTCCGATTTAATTTAAATTGAATTTGTTTTCTATTTCGCGCGTATTAAAATATAATTTCGGACGGCTGTTTTGTTGAACACTGTTCAGAAAGACCTAAATAAAATTATTTTTCTCAAGCAACCCTGGTTAGGTTATAATTCGGATATTCGAATTAGCAATTCCAAATAATATGATTGGGTATATTTTGTACCGAATTTTACACAAATCCCATGGACCAACATATACAAACGAATCATATGTCTATTTAGTTATCCAGTCTGGAAAAGTGATAAAGATATCTATCAAGATAGTCCAAGAAAGGATTCCAAAGTGGGTAAACCAGTAGGACTCTACTAGTACGATAAGTAGGAAAGTTCCGAGGTCGCGGGGTCGATGCAATGACGTGGTTATCGGCACCCGCTCCACATTACATCCAAACACACCCACTCTACATAAATCATGATAATTATCAATGCTTTACATATTATTGTACTTCAGTATTGTAGGACACGATTACGTCACGGTAAACGTTATTTAAATGAATGTTGCTTAGATTGTATGTTTGCTTAGTGTAAAGGCGATTAGAGATTAGCGTTTTATACGCGTGGGTATGCTCTTTTAGAAGAGCGTAGAGTGTTGATGCCGTCATTGCTATGCTTATAATATGTACGGTCTTTAAGGTAAATTAATTAATATATGAGAAATACATTAATTGTATAACTAAAAAAACATTGTTATTAAAAAAAATTAAAAAAACTTTGGGTTCTTGATCCCAAAACCAGAACCAGACACATGATCAAGCTCTTTTCAGAACAATAATCAAAAGTATTCCGGGTATGATAATCTGTATGGATCAACATAATGTCAATTTAGACTTTGGAAATTGCCAAAACTCCGTTTTACTTTTTTGTAAATGTCAATTACTATAGAAAAGTTAGATTATTAACCAAAAGTGTTCTGAATTATAGATTACTAACCAGAGTATTCAACCCGCTAAACAAAATCAATTAGCCTACTTTTGACCGCAAAAGACAGACGTCTACTTAGCCCTCTTTTCGCACAGGTGGTTAGAACAATCAAGCTCTTATCAGAACTGCACATTACCCTGCGCTTGCTATCAAGCTTGCTAACAACACCGGCATATCAATGCGGGTTGAAGGGTGTACGAGTAATAAAAGCTAAGCCTTATGTCCTAGGTTTTCCTTAAAAATACCTAGACCCAGTTGTTAAGGGCAATCTAGACTCGTGACTTAAAGTTGTATCACACGGAATAGTAAGCAATAAAGCGGTAATCAATCGGTTCCGGAGTCGTAACTTGTTCTTGTTTACAGTTTAATTACGTTATAATGTGTGTAGTAGAAAAGTTAACGGATCTGCGTTGATTTTTATTACATTTTCTTAAGTTTTCGCTTCATAAATCCTAGTTATGTTATAAATGCGATTGCGGAATATATCAGTATTTTGTTAAGACATATAGTAGTTTATGCAACTGTCATATAATGAAGGGTATTAAAACACGAGTGTGAGTTTATGAAACGAGCGCAGCGAGTTTCATAATAGTAACGAGTGTTTTAATACCCGTGTTATATGCAGTTGCATACACTACTTTATCTTTACTAATGCAATTAATCAAACAAAATTTTAAAAACAAAACACATTGCGAAACATTAAATTCACGCGTACGTGTATTGTCACAGTGAACTTGCCGCCATTAAAATCTAACCAATGAGAGCGCAGCTGCGCGCGCAGGGCCGCAGGGCGCGCGCCGCGCAGGCGCGGTGTTATAATGAGATTTTACGATATCGATGTGGATATTTTAACATCATGTGCAATTGCTTAAATTGAGTGTTTTAGTTGTCTGCGCAGTAGTAATTATAAGTCAAGTATTGGAAACATAAGTAGAATGTTACAACATTAGTGTAGATAAAATATGTTAAGCGTTCGTAAACCTAGGTCTCATAATATACACTTGCTGCCTTATCAATAAAGATGTATCTAAAACACTGTTATAATGTGTTTTGTCTCCTCATTTTCTCTTCGGAAAATTCCGTAGGTATGTCAAAGTGAAAAACCATTTGATGCCATTATAGGATCTTCTCAAACTACAATACAAACTGTGCAGTTTCTAGATTACGTTTGTGTGGCAAAGAAAGTTCTAGAATTAAACCAATCAGTTAAATCAACCTCATTCATTGCATCACCGATTAGATCAATAATTATTGACATTTCCATTACATCAATGTCCTGATAACCTTACGTCAAAACAAGATTCAAATCAAAATAGCCTTTATTCCTTAGCATACAAAGATGTCGCGGTAACTTCATTCAAGTGACATTTTGCGCGAATCGTCATTTAGCAAACAATTCGTCATTGATTGAGACAAATGGAGACACAACGTTCATTTTGTTCATGTCGTAAAATGTGATTTATTGTCTTTCGATTTAAAATCTGGAACGTCATAGTGTATGACGTTCTTATCTAGATGATACTGTTTTGATATTGGCTAGATGTTGAATGACATTATTTGATTGGCTGTTAGCTTCCAATTGTGTCATTGTCATTCATAATTATTAATTGAGTGACAGTTTTTGCGTATATTGCTATTAATTTGAGATGTTTAGGGATTCTCCTAGCGAGTGTCTTGTAAGCCACTTTATTCTTGTCATATCATATCGTTGATTGGTGGAATATTTAAAATTCGAGTGTTCCACTAATTAATACACAGTATTTGTCATATCATGTCTTGTCTCATTTACTCCTGTCCTTATGTATGTTCCCTACTGTTGCTTCGCTGGGTAATGTTTGTCTTTTTATTTTTCAAACTAGCAGTGCCCCGCGGCTTTACCCGCGTTGTTCCCGTTACGGTGGGAATTTCGGGAATTTTTATACAAATAAACCTCAATCTATCCGTTTCAAAAGCTCGCGTCCAAATCCGTTGCGTAGTTTTAAAGATCTAAGTATTCTAAGCACACATAGGGACAGACAGCGGAAAGCGACTTTGTTTTATACCAAGTAGTGATGTCTTCTCTCATGGCTTAAATCACAATAACAAATTAAGACTCACTGAAGGTCACCGAGGCAAAAAACGTTTGTGTTAAACATCAAGTTATTTTTTCCTACTCCGCCATTAATTTTGTCGCATAGTCCACATTGTTAGATACTTATATTGTGACATTGTTAACGTTTCGCAGCTTTGAATTTCCAAAGTTATTACGTTTTATGATACCCGTGCGATTTTTCCAAGAATAATGTCTGTCCGTGGCATTGGCACAGTTGAAATGCGGATTTATTTATCAGACAACCATAATAAACATTGCGAGGTGACTATTAATAACATAGTATTAACACGGAGTGAAAGATTAAAGGCCATTAACCATATCATAGTATTTCTATAATCTGTGGAATACATTTATTGCAGATATTAAAGAAATACTGTGACATTTAAGATACTATGATAGGTATTTAAGATTTTCAATCAGGGAGGTTGCATAACCAAGTTCTTAGTTTCCTCTTTAGATGATGATTAGTCATTTTTTCGAATTATCGAATGAAAAATGTAAGTACAGAAAATTCAAAACTAAATATTAATTAATTCATTACATTTCAACAGGGTAAAATAATGTACTATGAGTAATACATAATTTAAAATTATGTATAATGTACGGATTACTAATTTAATAATTAAAATGATCAATACCCATAAAGGCATTAATTAATCAAAAATATTGGAGTTTTCTAGGCGTACTATATTGCTGACCATACAGCATTCAGGAAACGCATTATTCGCATAATTCACAATCGACTCGTAATGACTGCGACCACACAGGTAACATTTATATTTCACTCACGAGTTTGTTTTGGTCTAGATTACTAGGAATTATCTAAACGAGACTACGCAATCTGTCATCTTAAGAATACGTCATAGTGATGCTTCATCAGACTAGATCGTCTAGACTAGGATAGAGATAGGATCGTCTAGACTAGATCGTATCTATTTCTTGTTTTAAGTTAAACAGAATAAGGTCGATTTTCCAACTAATGACTATTCTTTTTGTACAAGAAAACGGTTTAGTGATGGGGTAAGGATGTAATGAAATCACTGTCAGCTAGCTTCGATTTTAAAGAGTGATGACTCAGTCTCAATAGTAAGTAAGTCACAGTAGGTTAATAGCCAACCCTGGTGTCAGAACGTCGCACTAGAATAGAATAGAATAGAATAGAATAGAAAACATTTATTTAGACGAATCACACAACAAGAAAGGAAAAAATAAAACAAAGACAAAAAGAACAGATATTACATACACTAAACAATTACACGGACAGAACTACTGTGTGAGGTCTGAACAGGCCTCGTCTCAGCGTAATGCCGCCACGGACGTGTGACCCTGGCAGCGCTGATTTTCAGACGAGGCCTAGAGTTATGTCACTACCGTCAGTGTATGCAATACAACAATATATCACTAGTTTTATCAGTAGCTCAAACCGCACATCAGTAGCGTGTAACGGGAATAAAAAAAACCATTTAACATCAGAAAAAAGAAGAAACATTTACCTCATGCAATTATACTAATCGACAACTAAAGGTATGTATAAGGTAAATGCATAGTGGGCACAGCCATGCATAAAGCCGATACCCTTGAATCGCAACAGTAACTACAAAGCAACGTCCACCGCAATTAAATTCAGTGGAAAAGTTGTATACTACGTTCGAATCGAACAATGGTGTTAAGTATTTTCCCGACTCTGCCGTGGGCAGACCACGTGACCGTCTCATACAAAAATAACACCGCCACTTCTGAGAACTGTTAACTCCAGCATAGCAACTGTTGCGCAAGGTTAAATCGCGCGGTCAAGTATAGCAGCCAATCAGCGGCCGCGCTGCCGTGACGTCAGCGACCACGCCTGCGCGCGCCTCCCGCCGCCATATTGCAGCTTTCAAATACATGCGATGCGAAATCTTCGCAACAAACGCTCCGATAACATTTACTGACGAGCCCCTTTGACGTCGCATAACAATATAACAGCCGCTGTCACTCGCATTGCTATGACAAATTAACAGCGGTCAAGGCAATATAACTTTATTTTTATGTTGCGTACGCTTCAAATTGCCAATTTACGTCACGTCAACAATAATAACAATATATCTCAATGTACGTTTGAGAATTGAGTTTTAATACAATTAGAAAACGTTCTTACGATACATTAGGAAGAGCACGTGTACTGATATTGAACGTAGAATATTTTATTGAAGACAATAAATCGTTAATTAACAAGCCCGGTGGTTTGATAACAGGACAAGTTCCTGCAAGGCAGACGCCTAATTTTTTTTTGCAGTTTTGAACATCTAAAGGTTAACTAATAGTGATTAAAATTAATTGTTCTTGAACAAAAGAACTTAGCGTTAACAAATTTTAATTAGAGTACTTAAAGTATGACTTACCCATCATATTAGACATGAATTTCGATCTGTCCATTGGCGGGATCCACTTGGAAGCCATGGGCAAGATGGCGGGCCATGTGGCTCCGAGCAAGAAGCCTAGGAGTACTCTGCAGGCCAAGATCCATCCGTAGCCGGCAGACGCGGCTACGGGGGTGGCCAGGGTGAGGATACTGGCTAACAGGGTGCTGTAGCCAAATACTCGTCTGGAGGACAAACATGGATATGAGAATCATAGATCTATGGTCTGCTAGGTGTTCCCAAGGTACCCGAGTTGTAACCTTAGCTATGAGAATTTCTAGATGAATACTTTTTAAGCCTGTGTGTTCTTCCAGTCTAATTTATCTCTATGCCAACATTTAATTCAGATGGGGTTCAGTAGTTTTTGTTTGTAAGAGTAACAAATATCCATCAATCATCTTATATCCAACCCAACTAACTTTATATTTTAACATAAATGCGAACAAATCTAGATTTTAGATGTTAAGATAGACTTTAGACATCTATATAAATGCAATTAAGTATAGATATGTATCTTGAAATTTAGGAAAAGATTAAAGTGGACCCAAATATAACTGTAAATGCACCACAATAACCTTATTTTCTGAAGAGTTCATCAATCCGGAGAAAGACCTTATGAGCTCAATGACATATAAATGAGTTTTCGATCCGATCACAATAACAATTAAAAGATATCGACTCGAGCACTCCAGAATCGATTCGGGCATAACTAATTGACGCTGCGTAAGTGTAATGAAGCATTGTAATTATTCATTCGTAAAACATTCGCGTGCGATGCGCTTAAAGATAATCTTACGAATTTCTCGAATGTTCTCGTCTTGTATCGAATAGCTGCTTTGCACTGAATTAAGTTGGGGTATAATTAAGGCATGTTTTCAATTGGAATCGACTGTTTATAAACATGGCAATACTAGTGAAGCCACAGATTAAACATGACTAAGGATATATTCGAATGTGTGGTGTTATACTGATCGTGTGATCGCAACTTTATGTAACTTGATGAAATTATGATAGGTGTGTGGATTTCTATGCACAAATCAGATGTTAGTTTAGCTCCGTTTAGTTAAAGCGATTTTAATTGAACTCGCGTTCCATTGAAATTATTGAAAAATAGTTGCCGGCGCACTACGTTACATGTCATGACAATCTTAGTCCAAGATCTCAGTCCACATTATGATACAAATATCAAGTCACGTAATGTGCAAAGAACTGATATGCAATATCATCAAGACAAGCAATTTAAACCGCTATACAAGACAAGTGAAATATAAAGAAACAAATCCAAATGACTCAACATTTACGATCATTTGCAAAACATCGATCGCCAATCCCATAACGTTATTAATAACGCAAATAAACAAACAAAACCCAAGGTGATCATACGCATTATAACAGTAAACCAGTCGGTACAGTTACGAGACAAATAAAGTTGAATTACATTACCATAATTATTGGAAACAAGTGTACGTATGTCCCAAATCTAGCTTCGACAATTAGTCATAAACCAGTTTTGATAACACACCTGGTTGTATGTCGGACAAGGCGGGTTGTATCTTTCTTTGGGCACTCCAAAATGCATCTCGCTTTTAAATCAGTTTGGAGATGATTGAAAGGGGTTTAAAAAATGCTAAATTGTGGTTGAAGTCAAGAGACAGGAATATAAATGACATCTCCAGACATTACCATAGATGACACAAAATTCGTAAGACACCTCACAATAGTTGACATGACAAACATGACATGAATAACATATGTAAATTGTACAATAACACGAAGCGCCAGACAAATTATGCTGGCAAATAACGAAGTAAAACACGGCATACCTAATCAATTGAAAAACTCCTAAACAACCATCGGCGTAATTATTGCTGTAACTCGATATTGATGACAAGGACCAAAATCAGCACAATAAACCTAGTTGACTCCTCCTGACCCTTCCATTAAGAGGATCTAGAAAGTTCGGCGCCTAACATCGTTGATGTCATGCAAAATAATAAGGACTATTACGTAATTGCTCAATTAGATCATTACAATACTTCAATCAAATTGATAAACGTGGCTGAATGTCGAATACAAAATTATTTAACAGCTGTAATAAAAACGCGATACAACTTCATGGTTTGTAAATAAAGTTGGATATTTTATTTACAAACCATACAATTTATTCACATCGATCGTCTTCGTCCATTAAAATCGAATTAATATTACATATTGAAATGAAACGGAGCTACCCTTACCTTCATACTGCGCAAGGGGAACCAACATTTACATAACAAAGATACAGAGGGACAGGGAATCGATGCTTTGAAAGGGGCTACACGGTCAAACTTTGAATTGCTAAACCCCTGCTTCAAAATACAAAGGTAACTGTAAAACCAGGGCGAAGTCAGAAGGTGTACATAATAATAAGGTGTAAAGAGAACAAAATTCAGTTACAAATAATCGAAACCGCATCGATATCGGGTAAAGAATCCAGCATGTCAAACTGAGCTACCTCAAGAATGCAGTTAAAAATAAACCGCCAACACAGGTCCGAATAAAAATACAACCATTCATGTTTGAAAGAATTACAAAAAGTCCCGGTCAGCGACCAGGATCGCGATACGTTTTTTTGGCGCGTTCCCAGACCCTACTCGATGAGTGAACCGGTACAGATTTGCTGTAAATGAATGGATGGCAATGTAACAACAGTTAGCTTACTATTCAAATGATGGCACTATCTTGTGCCGAATACTAAACAATAACAAATAGACATTGTGTATAGAAATTGCATGGCGCCTCCTAATTTTGAATGAACATAAAAGGGCCAACTTTCACCTTGAAAAAATCTTTGAAGGACATTACCTGGAAATAAATTGTTTTATGTGACATTACAGTAATGATACACTTTCATCATAAAAAAATGCCTCGGAGATAATTCGAAAACGTGCCTCACTACGTCTTACGAAACAATTCTACTACTACTTTTAATTTTCATCACTAGACCAAGAATCTTACAAGATGGATCGCAGAATAAAATACGTACGTGCCATTGTAACATTGGTTTTGTTTTGTTTATCTGAAACTACTTGCAACGTGCATTTTGAAATGCTGTGATATTTCAAGTTACAACAGAATTTTGTCATTGACATACAAGTGCTGGGCCGGACGACAACAATTTACGATATTGTTTATTTTGTCAATACGAAATATTCCAAGAAATATCTCGACAAAGGGCTTAGCACTATACGATGCCCTTTACTAAGGAATCGTCCAATAGAAACAAAACAACGGTTGAGTCAAATCTGCTTGCCCGCATTGTTTTTACACACACCAACATATAAAAAAGCCTGTGATGTTTCACTGAAGGGCAAAGGGAAGCCCAAAGGCCTGTAATCTCAAAAGATGATATGAGCTTTGACCACAACAGTATTTGACCTTTTATTTTCAAAGTTCGAACTACACAAAAGAGTCGTTAAATTAAACCTTGGGTTGCACAAATCCCTCATACAATCAAAGTTACCACTAATATGTTACTGCTACATCAAAAGTCATAAATACAGAAATAGATATGCCAAATAAAGCAATAGACATTCCATGGCCTTACCTTGCTCCAATAATCTCTGCCAGTCTACCACCCGGCAGTTCTGTGAGCACGTAACCCCAGAAGAAGCAACCAAGCAGCTGGTTCTTCTGTTTCGTATCCCAGTGGTAGCGAGTTTGTTCTATGTGTCCAGGGTGCTGTGACAACAAAAGAAATAAACGTCTACTATAAGTAAGTTCGTGTAGGTTAGTGGCCACGCTGGTTTCAGTTCTTAGACTGCTAAAGGATAATTATAAAATTGTACTACAGTGACAGTAATGACACGAAAGTAGTGGCTCCAGTTTTCTAGAAGAATTTTGATGAGAAGAAAATTTAATGAAGACCTGTCACAGTATGTAACTCATGACGGTAAAATTGAGGACAGTCTTAGCGGGAGTCACTGGTCCAAATTAATTACTTAGGAATAAGCCACTAGAAATTGAGATAGTCAGTAGTCCATCTACATGATCATAACTATAAGAGTCGATGTACAATTGTATTTCCTTATCACCAGTTAAACTAAAATCGTGACGTTTTTAACAATGTATTCTACCGAGTTGTCTTCTTTTCAATGGCTAACAGCAGATACCTAAATGACTGACTTCACAAAAGACGTTTATTGACATCGTCTTCATTGTTTTGTCGTTAAAATTGTATTAATTTTAACAGACTTGAAATGTTATTTCGCAAATAAGAGCCATCAACAACATAAATATATTTTTTAAAACAAGTGTCACTCAGTTCTTTGCCGTAAAAAGTTTTGTGAATGCATGCAATACCAAGTCGGTCAATTTATTCAGTCCCTATTAAGATTCCTTTTGTCTTAAGTCATTACGTAATTAGATAATCTAATAACTTTTACAGTGACCTAATAACACTTACAATGTCTATATTAGAATCAAAAAGTTTTTGTTTTAAAAGGTATAGTTTGACTTGGTAATCGCACTAGCTTCAGTTAGGTGCTTAGATTTAAGCACCCAACGTACCTATCTCATTAAAATGTTTAATTGCATACAAACTGATTGAAGTTGTAAGAGTAACAAAAATCATTTTAACAGTGCCATATTAAGGAAGAACTTTTCAAAAATAAGTTTCTAACTATTAACACGAACAAATTGTCACTAGATCAGCGGTATTTGCGACTTTTATCCTGTTTATTTCCTCTAATTCAATGGTTACCCCGTTCCCACTTGGTGCTTGTCAGGCCAGGATTTCAAGTTAGTTCACGTTAGTCAAAATTGAAAATGTTGTTTCTTACCTCAGTAACATTATGTCCTAGGGTAGCGTTTACAATTTCAGTCTCGTTGGTTTTGTCTCCATACACCATTTCGACTATCGCTATGGTCAGGTTGACTCGGAGAGCGTAGTTCAGCATGAAGCCAAGCAGCACCATGATGTTCAGGACTTGCACGCATGTTAGACAACCTGGGACAAACAGTATGAATAAGTAATGATGGTAAAAGTATAAAAAAGGTTTAATGGCTTCTAAGGCAAGGGAATATTTCTAATTTTGAATTGAAACTACGTTGGCGGATACACTTCGCTTTTATTCACAGAAGATTGAGCCGTTGTCACCTTAATGTCTCAGTCTTCTGTGACCACGCTTCCTATAAATGAGCCGAAACGTCAGATTAGAATATAAAATAAAAGCGAAGTGTATAAATAATGTAGTTTCAATGCAAAGTGGTAACGGACACAAAAAAATAAAAAGACCAGATAAGACCCAATAGAAAGGGTTTTTTTCCATAATTTTCTTTGTAGCTGTACTAGAGTAGGCACAGTAAGGATAATAATACGTATATTTCAAATAAGGATATCTTAATAGGATATTAATATGTCGTAACTGGCAAGAATTGAATTCATGACAAGTATCAATTTTGGTGAGGAGGATAATAGTATACACTTTGGGCCTTATTCAAAAACGCTTACGAGCAGCATTTTAGCTATCAAATGGTTTGTCCCTTTCTGACATACGCTATTTTCCAAAGAGCAAAAGAGACAAAACACTCATTAACAGTGTTTTCGTTAGAGAGCGTTTTTGAATAAGGCAGTTTAAATCTAAATATCTGGTTATAATTTAACCAGGAAAGGCAGTTTCTGTTAAAGGTAAGGAAAACAGTTTTCTTTTTACAGGATATCATAATTGGAGCAAGTGAGAGAAAAAAAAAGACGTGTGGCACTCGGGGACTGCCGCGGTAAAGCTATTGCATAGTTATTTTTTGTATCACTAGATGGCGTTAGTGGGGAGCGTGAGGTTTTTTCACGTGAGGTTTTTTCATTACGGAATTTCTGGATTCGGCACCGGGCTCAAGGCCCGCGATAGAAGCTATGCAATAGCTTAAAAATGTTAGTACTGTTTTGTTGCATAAGGTATGGTTACTTGTAACATACATTTAGGGATTTCCAATTAAGGATAATTTCTATTAAAGTTTCTGCGGACAAAACATGTTGATCCATGGAAAAAGTTAATAAATCAATTACAGAGTATTTCGAGTACAATGTGAGATCGTCTTATTCAGACCTTTCGTGTTTTGTTCAGTAGTCAAAGCGATAAACATCTGCTATTCGTCGGTTATAAATTAAAAAAGCTTAACAATTCTAATTATGAGTAATATATCGTTAATGAAGATAATATCTCTATTCTAGCAAGTACCAAATGACCTAATGAACATTTTCGCAATGATTTATTATTTTATCGCTCTTGTAAAAAGGATTGGGGAAATCCAACAAACACTTTGTACATGGAATTAGTTTCTCTTGTAAGTCATCTATAGGACAAACGCTTTTCTTAACTTGGCCTACAGGCAAGCAATGGCGTAAATCTTTGTTATTTTTTGAAAATTATGGTATAAGGTGTATTGTTCTCTTTTTTTCTAAAATATCCCTATTTTGCCATCGTTTCAACTATGACATACGGTCCATTGATGTAAACAGTACAGAAAACGATTAAAAATTAACTGATGAGATGAAAGTCGGTTACCGTAACATTCGTAAACCAGAGCCATATCGAATGGGTGATAAAACTATGACAATGACCTCAAAGTAATATCATTCATCAGCAAATACTTATTGCAGGCAACAAAATTCAAAAATACCAGCAAAAATATAGTTAACAATGGAGCCAAAGAAATAAGTTTTTGTTCAAAAAAATTCATTGTCGGCATAATTTCTAGAACAAGTTAAACTGTCGTCATCAAATAGTTCAGTAACAATAGTTTATAAATAAAACATGGCTCGAAATCGTTGGGCAAACAATTATTTAAGGTTTTGCTCCAATACCGTCAGCAAAAGCACAGGCAAAAGCAATTACAATAAAATGCAACGTCACAAGAAAATGGAAAAGAATTAAATAATAGTACTACAGAGAGTACTGAACCGATTAAGATTAAATATTTCCAATATTTCTTTTCTAGTAACTTGTATAGGTGGCAAATCGTAATAAAATCTTACGTTTGGCACACCATAGGATCCATTGGTAAATCCAATACCAATTGGTCTAGCCCTAAGTCCAAGTAAGCTGTGGCTCTTCAATCTCCTCAATAATCCATTATGGGACCTAATCTATAATACAAATAGTCGAAGAGTTTAATGTTTTGTTTGTTTGATCGCGCTAATCTCAAACTTCCAGTCCGATTTCAATTCTGATGAATTTTTAAATTCTTAGCGGATCGGACAAAACGGGGACAAAACCGTGGGATGCTGCTAGTATAGATAGAACTAATTAGTACTCATGTACCGCCCACTATGTCTTATCAATAGGACGACGTCATAATAACTACAATATAAGCAATAAGTAAGTATATCATCACAAAACAAACTTTGTACGTTGCGGTGACTAACGAGTCAGTGGGCCATGAAATCACCGAGTTTAATCATCGTTTTATCAAACGGTTAACTTACAATAAAGATTTTTATATGTATTTTATGACTACCAAAACGGTAGTCGTAAATGTACCAGAAACTTAAGCGTAGTTTACATTGAGCGACTATATCACAGGCATTTAAAAAGTTTTTAAATTTATGAAGAGCATAAAAATCACCCGCACGCCGATTGCGATCAAACACCAATGTAAACAATGTCTTATAGATATATTTGGAATGTTTCTCTTCCAAACGCCATTTCTTTTAGTTGGTCTACATAATAATGTGCCCTTCTTGACCGTCCTCTTTAACTGGAAGAAGATAGAGAAAAGTGGAAAGAACTCCATCGACAAGAGCCCAATTCTTATGTTTAAGAAGAATCTTCTAGACTTTATTCTACCTATTTTCCACCAAGTTATTTAATCTACTTGCAGAATCAGAGCAATATGATCTAGAAAGCACTGTTTAGGTTTAGCAAGTCTCAAATTTTAATTAACATACTCAGTGTATAGGCAAAAGTTATAATTAGTTCCATAACTAACAGTAAAAGAGAAAGTAAGTATGTACTTGACTCAATATTTGACATCTAATCATTCAAATGTCTGAATGGATTGGGATCATGTCCTGGCTCAGAAAATCATAAATTGTGTATCGTGCTAAAGTAACCCAAAAATGGAGTTTTAATTATTACACCTACCTACCTAAAAAGAATTAAAGTTTGGGTAATAAAGAATCGTGTTAATAATTACTTTTACATTTACTCCGACGTAAAAATCCACTTTTTATAAAAACATTCCCAATATATAATTATGGCTGATGTCAGACCGCCTTAAGGCCTCCAACATGGTCTCACGATTGAAACAATTAGGACTGACTGCTTATTATGCCCTCCGAAGAAAGATAGCGCTCGGATAGAAATGACGCTAGCCGTCCAAGTCCGCTGCACCTTGCTTAACAAATTGCAATGATCTAACATCACTTAGTCAAAGTACGCTATAAGCGCTACTGATGTACAGATTGTACAATTCTACAACAATGGTCAGCCTACCCCAACTGTAATCAAATGTGGAACATTCTTTCACAAACCAAACTAGTAATGTTACAGTTTGTGACGGGTATGTCCGGTCTAATCAGTGTTTTACTCGTATATATGAAACACGTTCTATGTGGGAACGGTAATATTGTGGATTTACTTTAGGAACAAAGTTGAAGATCACCAACATAGTAACATAATGCTTGAACGAGATAACAATTACGGGGTGGTAAGTTCAATCGTTCGAAAGAGTCTCTTTAGAGCCAAAAGTAGATACATTTTGCTTTCAAGAAGACATAAGTAATAAATAAGGTATAAACTTCCTTTTGCCTACAATATTATCCTTTAAAAGTATGGAACAGCTTCTGTTACTATATTATAACATGAATGCTAAAGCGCAATAAAGCTCTATTATGAAGACGAATTTCAAGATGTACCATTAGGTCCGCCAACAAAAGACCTGCAGAAGTCAAGTCACCCAGTCAAGTGGCTCATCATAGACTAAACTAAACACAGCACACATTAAGCTAACGGCGTTGTTTCCGTCCAAACAATGCGATGAGAACGAAACGAAGGCTGCAGTTGACACAACCTACTTCCGAACCGGTTGCAGATTATCATAATGCACTATAATCAGTTTACGTAATGCTTTGGAGGACGTAACGAAATGTTGAATATCAATTATTATTATCAAGCGGTTACGACTAATCGTTCTCACTGGTTACGAGGAAATGTTAGGATAGGCCTATGTCCTCCAGAGGAATCACTACGGAATTACTTTAAACTTGTAAAACCCATTTTGAAATCTATAAGACATAGAATAACAATGAAGTCATTATTAGAACTGAATAAACGTTTGACTTCAATTAATAAAAGCAAACATAAAACCCAATCTATGACGCAAGTAAAAAAATGGAGTTAAACATGTGCGCAACACGGAGCAAATTGATAGAAGAAATTGGCAAACTCAACAACAACAATACGTAATAGCCTAAGAATAAATCCTGGAGAAAAGCTAATACTTTTTGCGTCGTAGCGCCAGACATCTTATAAATAAAATGCCCTTACCTCGTTATAGTGCTAATTACACCTTTCTGCATTCCAGCAAATGCTATTTTTACAAGCAAGCTATAAATGACCGGTCTAGCTAAATATAGCTGAAGTTTTTTAGATCTTACAAGCTTTGTTACATTGCGGTGATTTTCTTTTGCATTGTGGCTTCGTAAAATATGCCTCCTTTTTACCAGATTACAAAAACAAGGAGTAAGTTTTCAACTGTTGTTTGATCATTAGCGTCGACATTTTTACTACAACTTTGTTAAACTATTTCTTTTCTCTACAGTACAGCCGTGCATAACAAGCCTACTACTTTCGTTTATTCTCCAAGACCATTTCATCTGTCAAGAATGAAACTTTCCTCAGTAACAAAAGAGATAGACAAGTGAAACGCGACTCCTGTAGTAACTGTCAAGTAGAGGCTCCCACACCTCGCTCCAAGGTCCTCGTAAAGCGAAGTATTGACACCCACAAGTCGCTAGTGAGGTGTTAAGACCTCACCGAGACTCGCAAAGCGCTTTCACCAATTCGCAACCGTACCTCTTTATAGAATTCACATTTCGCACCCACACGAAAGTGAAACCTGAACTAATGTTTACAGAGTCAACAATAAACATTTTATAGCGCAAAATTACACTAATATAAAATATAGCGACAACATAATTGTGTTTCATTGCTGTACAATTGTGAACATTTATTGCTAGTAGTAGTGATTTCATTGATCCGACAATAATTACTTTTTCTTTTCAAAATTGCAATGAATTGTCCCAAGGTGCAACTTTTTAAGGTAAAATACTTCAATTGATTTTTTGGCACATCAATCATGTCCTCAGCCCTTATATGGGTTTTCCTTCCCGTGAACCTCTGCCAATTCGCACAAAAGACCTTGATGAGAAATTACGTTTATTTTATCACAAATATCTCCATCAATAAACATAGTCGGGTTTTAGTCGGTCATGGTCGATATAAAAAAATGACATTTTCCGAAATATTATGACGCCTGTTGGAGGCCAAAGAGCCAATTCGATTGTCGCACTAATAGATTTTAAGACCTTCTGAATGGACTAGATTAAATCTAATTTGGAAGACTCCAATAATTTATGCTGTATTTTACAAATTTACATTTTTAGAGGAATCATTATAATAGCAATTACAATTCTCGAAGACATTTCAAAGAAATTTAGTCGAACAAAATTGTAGAAGTCTCTTAACGTCGTCGATTAAAATTCCTTATTAAAACATCATGAGTGACCATAACCTACGCTACACGATAAATGAAAAGGCTTTAATCGCATTTTTCTGAGCCACGTGTATATCAACGCGTGTGATTCGGCATGAGCAGTCAATAACACGTGGTGGCAAGCAGCCCAAACGTGCGGCTATTGAAGTAAATATTAGATAATCATGTTAATTTATTGACAAACATGTTGACAAGTTAGCGATAGAGTTGGAGTTTTGGACTATAGCAATAAATTATCGATTTTTTTCTTTCTTGTGCATCATTTTGAGCAACATGCCTATTGAGAACCAATCAATCATAGACAAAGCAATTTAAACCGAGCAACGCTTCTCAATTTGAATTTTTAGCAACACCAATTGTCTTCTCTTAATAACCACCACAGGTGTAATTTTTATGCTTCAAATTCAATGTCCGTCCGTCCTAAGTAGTTTTTTTTAAAGTTAAGTTTTTTATCTAGCTCTAATATGTAATTTTCTTCTTATTTCATTTTTCACGACTTACTATTCCTGTTAAATGTTTTCCTATGAAATTGTTCTGTGTTATATTGTTCATATCAGAAATGTACTTCGTAACTCTAGATTTAATTGTATAATATGCAACACTGTTGATGTGTCATTAAATAAATAAATAAATGTGACTTGTCCCTTAGATAAATGGCACTGCAACTGATTCTGTTCGTTTTCTACAAACAATATGTATGGGAATGTGTCACGTGACAATTTTTATGCATATTGATCCTACGAACACCAAGAATAGAAGGAAGCTTGCCACTCGACTACGGTGACTGATCGATAATATACGTTTAAAGCCATAGAAATATCGAAGACAACGAAGGGGTCAACCAACAACTTCAAAACCAGGAAGACATTTCAATACCGTTATCCACTCAGTAGAAGCAATGCAATTAGCTAGTTGTCATTACAAACTAGACAGGACCGTTGTCCACACGCACAGGAATTCAGCGGTTACACGGCAATATTATTTTTAGAGGTGACTTTTAGCCCCTTTAGACAACAGATTGTGTGGTTTACCAACCTTTTAACGCTACAGCCGAAATGATAACGTCTTTTTTGATGTCGGTTGAAATATAAGTTGAGTCACACAATCAGAAATAATTGTCTAGTTATTAATTTTAACTAAAATGGTTTCTCCTGATCTCTCCAGATCTTTCTAGAAATATGTAGTGCAATTTAGAATTTAGATTATACACGCTTACAAGCAATTTGTTTTAAAAACATGATTTAATATATTTAGCGATATAAAGATAAGTAATAGGAACATGCAATTTAAAGAACTTCATAATTAATTCGCATCTCTCTGTTAACTAACTCATACAACTGTTCTGCTGGAAAAAAGCATTCGCGAGTAATGCAAGTACGGATAAACAGAACATGCAGGCTATCGTATTTCAAATGTAAGGATTCACTGGTTAGATGATTATTGGCTTAAAAGCTATTAATAGAAGAATGCAACACCTATTTCCTTGGTATTTATTTTTAATGTTACTATTCTACGTCTATAATACTATCACTATTTATGTTGCCAAAACCCCTTCAAATCAGGACCGGAAATAACTATCCACAGACAAGCGTAACATTTCTATAGTTTATTTTCAAGATGGCTGATTGCCAACTGATGACGCCATGAGACGACAGGAACCTTGCCAATGATTGCAGTTTAAAGAAGGCTGAATAAGTTTAACGGGTTTTTCTGGGAGTTAATACAATTTGCGAAGAAAATCCTATCAGTGATAAAGGAACAAGTTGTTTTTCATAGTCGGAAGTTCATTAATGTTTGCCAAGTGGTTTGGCAAACCATAGCAATGTGTAGACAATGGTGCCAAACCTACCCATTCCATACGCGTTAGGAATATAGAAAATATTTTAAGTTATCAAAAATGAAATAATAAGTCAGAAAAAAATAAAAATACTCACCAGTAAAGTTTCTCGAAAAAGTTTTCTCTGTCTTAGCCATCTTGTAGAACTTTGGAATGACTTAAGTGAATCTGAAACAAAAAGTTCGTAATTAATTAATCTATGCCAGCGAACACTAGAACTTTCTACAAGCTAATAATCATTCATTATTTGGGGCATATAATGGTGCCTACATAGTAACCTCAATAGTGATACATATATCAATTAAGATTAGCCAAAGCTTAGATGAAGTCATTCATGAATGGCGGCAAAAAATAAACGAATGAAAACGACATCGCAAGAAAGTTTAACAAACGAACATCGAATCTACAAACAGTTTTGCGATAAAAAAAAGGTTCTTATCCATACGGGCGTAAGGCCAAATGCAAAGCAGGTATTCAAACATTTGTAATTATTCGTTATCTATGCTAGATAGATGCTAATGCTAATGTATTTGACGTTTAGGTGTCAAGTAGTTAAGATGCTTACTGGAGCGAGCAGCGCCAATTGACAGGTGCGATAATTGACACATGATATCACTTTTCGATGAATTGCGCTGATCAATTTGTTGGCTTTTGAATATTAATTTCATTGGGGTCATAAGATTTAATGTGATTTACTAATGTAGTTAATATTCTAGAGATTTCTTTAGATAAACGGCTGTAATCGTAGATTATAATCAGAGACCGCAAAAATTTGCGACATTGTTCGCAATAGTGTGGACATGACTTCAAAATCAATCAAAATATTATTCATTAATTAATTTCTTACTTGACATATAATTTGATTCCTAGTCAATAAATACAAAAGTTTGTTAAAGTATAGGTTTATTAAAAAAAATGGTCAGTATTTTTTCCAAATTTTCTGCTGTCAGTCTATTATTTATTTATTTATTGTATATAAATATTTACGAAAACGATACTTATTTTAAACACGAACGTAAAAGAAAGAAAAAACGACTGTCTGCCGAAAATGTAGAAAAAAATACTGACCGTTTGCCTTAATAAATATACTTTAACAAAATGTTGTATTTACTGACTAGCAATGAAATATATGTCATGTACCTAAGTTATTCATTAATTGAATAACATTTTAATTAATTTTGAAGTCATGTCCACACTATTGCGAACAATGTCGCAAATTTGTGCGGTCTCTGATTATAATCCAGCCTCTATCTATACTTGGGTAATGGAGAAGGCAAACATTTTTTACTTTACACACCAAATAAATCTATACAAAATTACAAGAAAAACTGTGTTTTTACTTTTTCCATATCTCAATAAATGGCTAAGATATTAACGATCAAAGTGCGTATTTTCGGCCGTGGGATTTTAAAAACGCGGGCGGGCGCTCACTGGTCGATGACGTCATCAGACGACAGTCGCGCTCTCGTAAGCACGCCGCTGCGTATTAAAAATCAAAATTTAACTGTTTTCTGCGGAAAAATGAGTGAAAAAATAGTGAGTAAATACTGTATTGTGCCTCAGTGCTTCAATTCGACAGTTAAAACACCAGATAAACTCTTTTTTAATGTGCCTGGGGACCCAAAAATGTTGAAGAAGTGGAAGACTGCAGTAAAAAGGATGGATTCAATAAGCCCTACATACGTCTCCCTCTCTTTTTAACTGTATATACCCTATGGCATCATCTCCGTAGCTCTCTCTTCCTGACCTAGAACCATAAAACACTACGAATTAAAAAAATACCTTCAAAACGTACGTTTTTAATGTACTTACTATTAGAACGGTTTAACCGATTTTGACAAAACATGTCTACGTACCTCTGTTTAAAAACAACATTGAAATAAAATAAAAACGCATCGAAAGCGGTTCACCCGCTTAAAAATATGCTACGTTACTACAGACAAACATACAGACACGCAGACAGACATAGGTAGACAGACACCTTCTAACTTGCAACACCCCTTTAAAAAGGAAAAATTTGCGGCCCGCAAGTTGATCACCACTGATTTCTTAACTAAGTATTATTTATTTTTATTAAAAAAAAACAACTGTGAATGAAAAACCTAAAGCGTACATTGGATAAAATTAAAAAAATATCTGGTTTATTAAAAAACTATATTGCAGGTAGGTACTTACCTACTTACCCATTTGTCTACTCAGAAAAGTAATAACTACGTAAATACCTACTTACTAGAACTTACCTACATCTGTATATGGGTAAATAGTGACATTTTCTTATGTAAGTACTAATAAAACATAGAGGTAAAAATAATCATCGAAAACCTCGAGATATAGATTGGGAGTAGGTATCTGGTAGATTTTTTTATCGCCGTCCATAATAGGTAGGTACCTACTAAATTAAATAGTAGGAAATGCTTACTCAGAACGTAAATAGGTACCTTTTCATCTATCAAACTATCCACTCTTGGCAGATTGTCCGACTGACCTTTTAAAAAACCTTCTTCCATTCTACAGACTTCACGTTTCACTCGATTTAATGAGATATAAAGGATAATTTACTTTATATCTTTAAAATATAAGCACACTAGGTATTATGAATACGAAGACAATCAAAACAATATGAAACGAGACGCCAAAACCACAGTATTACTGTGCCAAAACGCACCAAAGTTTACTGGAGTTCTCCGGACCGACCGACCGCCGCGCCTTGTGTAGTCTCGTGACGTCATAGCGTAAGCGCGCCTAATCTCGGAAATTCAAAAAAGGGCTTGAACTTCTCGTCGTTATAACTTCGGAAATACTGCATGGATTGAAGTGAAATAAAAACTAGTGTAATATATATGACCTAAGCTCAGATTGTAGGTGCATTTGATAGTAATATTTTGACCCATTTGCCTTCTCCAATTTAGCAAAAACTAATATAGGACGTTTCGAAAGTGTTCTAACAATAAGAGACGTTATAAATATCACAAGGAAGAAGTATTAGGTTCGCTTATACCAGCTTGTTGAATATTCGCGAATCGTTTAAAATGTCACATGGAGTATAATGCTGCCAGCGTAATAAAATTAACCGTTAATCGTCGAGACTTGCCGCGATCACCCGGCGCCAGCTCGTAACGGAGCACGATCGATGTCGCGTTCTTAAAAAAAAGCAATTGCTTTGAATTTTATTGACATAAGGATTTGGGGCGTGTTAAATTATGATTTATTTAAACCTTTGCCGGCACAAATCAGTTATTTCAGACTCGTAAAAGGATGAATTAATTATTTTTAATACCGTATGTAACTAATCCGAAATATTCGAATTGATATTCAATTCACTTACATCGCTTTCTTATTATTTGAATTTAAATCCAACCTAATTCTATTAAACGCAGACTTCATACAGACACGCACGAAATGCCAGCAGCGTGAATCAGAATTACGTTTCGATCGTGACGCTTTTCTTAGCGTGATTAAAATAAGTAAATATTTAATTTATGTTTCTATGTAATACGAAACGAGACGACACACCACATGTGTAGGTACGTCGATGGTTCTGTATAGAATGATAGGCTAGGCGCGGAGCTATTACATGGATTCGCAATTCGCACAATCTATTTCGGTAGTTCGATCACAAGGTCAACTATTCCGTCATCAGTTTGCTCTCCTTAAAACACCATGTGCACAAGCTTAGTATTTGACAAGCAAAATATTTAAGGCGCGTCAAATAAATGTCAGCTAAATTAGGTAAAGCCTTCACTGTGTTATGGCAATGTTTGATTTGAATATTTTTAAATGTGGAACAACATTTGAATATTATGGTGTTGGTAGATTTTTGTAAATAGAACACATAATGAAGACGAACTCTACAGTGACTCTACATTGGCTAAGTTGGAAGTTTGTTTTGCCAAAATGTCAGTCGAAATTTAACTTCGCCAAAAATTAAGTTAATGTTTGATTTATCCGAACTAGATTAATGTGTATTTTACCATTTAACAAGTTGATTTTGTTACGCCTGTTATTGTATATTAGTTCTGTTGCGAATGATCAGGAACATTGTATAGTACCGTGACGAAATATGTTTTTTTTTATGGTTCGATTCTTAATTGACACAAACAATATAAGCCTAACCTGCATCCTAATCGATACTTTCCTATTGCCAATTACAATACCATATGCCATTATTCTTATGTAAATATATTTCGTTGTTATGCTTAGTCGTAAAGAAGTAATTATTTACTAAATATCTACTCCGTTACATTTATTTAGGTACTTCTCTGAAGTCTTTAAAATGATTTATCATATTCGATCTGTATTACATTGCATCTTATTTGAAAGAATACGGCTGTGAAGTCTATCTATGGTACAGACAGAGAGACTATTGGTACGGTTTTTTCAAGCGTGTTTTTATCGACAGGATGATTAGCAGAAGAGCCTTCGGCTACTTTTTCAGAACTCCTACAGGAACCTTATATACACTTAATCAACCGAAGTGAAACGACGCCTCTCTAATCTATATATATAAAATTCAAAGTCCTGACTGACTGATAATCAACGCACAGCCTCAACCGCTACACCTAGAAACATTAAATTTAGCAGGAAGGTTGAAGTGACGTAAGTGCACACTAAGGAAGGATTTTCAAAAATTCCTACGGGAACGGGCTCAACGCGGGCAAAGCCGCGGGGCGCTGCTAGTACAATACAAAACACCAAATGTCAAATAGCACCTTACAATTTCGTCATTAGCTTGTATAAATTCTTTATCTGTAAAAAATGCAAACAAAAGACTCAGCAGTTAACACGCTTCCTTGCGGAACTTCACAGTTTACATTTCCGGTGCAGATTGTACTTAGGATGTTAACATCGAGACTAGTTTATAAGCTGTTAATCTAACTCATGACAAGTGAGGTTAAACTCTTGTCATTTTATAAGTAAATAGGCCTCTTTTCCATTTATCTATATAAACAGAACAGACACCGGTCATACAACTGGATGCTTGGGCATGTAATTTTGTAGTTATAGATTAATCATGGGTTTATTAGTTAGTCTGTTGTGATAAGGTTGATATTAATTTATTATTCGTAGTGGGTGAGAGGCCTTAGCCCTGTAGTTTACTTTAATAGGTACCATAATTTTATCAATTTGTGTTACTCCATTCGAACATACAAGATATTTGTATGTTTATAATTATAAAACATACAAATATCTTGTATCAACGCCTCGGTGGTCTAGTGGTATGTGCACTCGCCTGCCAAGACTGAGGTCCCGGGTTCAATTCCCAGGTCGAGCGAAAACATGTTTCCTACTTTTCAAACATGGCTCGGGTTTGAGATCACCAACCCGCATTAGGCAAGCGTGGTGATTACGCCTGAAACCTCCTCACTGTACTGATATCTTCAGTGAGACGAGAGGCCTTTGCCCAACAAGTGGGACAGTACAGGCTAATACTTACTTACTTACTTAAAAATATCTTATATGAAATTACTTTACATATTACTGGTACCTAAGTTCGAGTAGTTTAATGGCCAACCCTGGTGTCGTTGTTTTTAGACCGCCTAAAGACCACCATGGTCTAACGATTGACACAACCGGGACCGACAATTTAACGTGCCCTCCGAAACATCTTACTGGCGAGTTGAGAGGTCTTTGCCCAGCATTGAAACATGACACGCTAAATTACTACTAATTACTAAGTAGTGTTTGTTCTAGTTACCAAGTTAAACTCTTAAACGCGCCAAGTTTTCTTTTGATATAAACATAGTTAAGTACTAAGTATTGTTAATTACTATTTGTTAGATAAAAACGATTACCTAGCTCAAGATTATCTCAATGGTGTTAATTAATAATTGACTTGGCCTTTAAATAGATTACACTTTACACTCTCGTCAAATAAATAGGTCTTACAAGATTATCACTGAATAGGCTCAATTAACAGGTTTAAGATAACTATCTAAGGATTTCTGGTTTTATCCGACGTATTAATGTTTTATGTCGTGAGAAAATTTATTATATCTTTCAATACTAAGCTTTATCTTTATTAGGTTAAGGCACTTATTGGATTAACCATACTTTGTGGAGGTTAGATGTAAGTTAGAGACTGATCTCGTGATAATTATGGTACCTATATGAATAAGAACAAGGATATGTTTTTACTGCTTCACTACATAGTATAAAACAAAGTCGCTATTTTTGTCTGTTTGTTTGTCTGTATGCTTAAATCTTTAAAATTACGCAACGGATTTTGATGCGGTTTTTGTAATAGGTAGAGTGATTCAAGAGGAAGGTTTTTATGTAAAAAAATTCCCGAAATTCCCACGGGAACGGGCACAACGCGGGTAAAACCGCGGGGCGCTGCTAGTTATTCATAAACGCTCTCGAACTAAAACACTGTTAGTGAGTGTTTTGTCTCTTTTGCTCTTTGGCAAATAGCGTATGTCAGAAAGGGACAAACCATTTGATAGCTAAAATGCTGGTAAGCGTTTATGGATAAGGCCATTAGTGTTTTATTTTGAAAATAAAACTGAATGATACAGTTGTGTTGGTGATCTGAAACCCGAAAGAAAAACGCGACGGGTGATAACTGATAGGTAACTTGTACAGGTATTTTTTATTTTGTGATACCTAACTTATTGTAAATTTATTTAAGGGCCTATGAGTTCAGAAAACGGGCTACTATAAAAAAAAATTTTAGCCAAAAGTCAACGTTACAAGAACAATTTTTTTTTGTTTTTACTACTGTTTCCGAAACACGTTGACTATTAATTTCCTCGATAGAAAAAAAGCACAAAGTTGGGTCTTTTATACCTTACTTTCACACTTAGTTTGTTAAACAATTTCAAACGCATATTTCTAAAATTGAGTGATGTAAAATAAACTATGACTCAATACTGCTGGAGTAAAATTTCGATTCAATCCAACGAAAGGTGGTAGATTCTTAAAAATGAGTCGCAAGATTCTACCACCACCATTTCCGCGCCGTAGTGTTTCTCGCTCTTTTCTACCCAGAGTGAGTATCCTAGCCTTAACACTACAAATAAACCCGAGAGAAAGCGGGGTGATTACGCCTAATCCTCCCCACTGTATTGATAATCTCGGTAAGATGAAAGAAGGATGGCTTCTACCTAGCAGTGGGACATTACAGGCTAATACTTATCATTGCTTAGATATACAGGACGTGACATCATAGAAATAAACAAGATAGATATATTTTTTTAATTTTTTATAGGTAGACACATCTATTATAAATGCAGACAGAAACAAAACGTATACCTACCTGACTATTATAGGTATAAATAAAATAATATTTCATGAAATTATAATTGTTACCTAACCTATCTACTCAGTTTTGACTTGGGTTAGTTTCGCTATGCTCGATTCCCGCTATGCACTGATCATAAAATACCTAACAAAAAGTGCCGCTATGCACGGAATCAGATTCTTGGACAGTCGAAAGGAAAATGCTTATGTTTAAATAAATAAAAATTTTAATAAAATACTCTCTTACTAGTTTCACTAACTATAACTAAGCAAACAGTATTCGTGTTAATCAACACATAGCTTAAACCGTCAACACCAAAGCAACGAGTTTTTTGGGTTACCTCTTCCGGGAATTTGTACCTGAGTGTTAACTTTTGCCTTGAATAGAAAGAGATAGTAGGATTGCAATTTTGGTGCATCTTTATTTTACTGATAAGGGTAATTAGGTTAGTTAGTTAGTACGTCTGCAATCATGTCGGACGCAAGTTCTTCCCGTGGTTGGGTTAAAAATTATACAATAATTGATAGTAGACGTGGTGGAAAGACTTTAGGCCCATCTCGTAGCCAGATTTGGTAGCTAGCTACGAAATGAGAAAAGTGTTTTCCCATCTTGTAGGTAGCTACTAAATGGGAACGATCTATTCGGTAGGTTAGGGTTATTTTTTTTTTTACTAGTTCTTTTTCCTAAATCTTGGCCATCTTGTAGCTAGCTACTAAATGGGAACGATCTATTCGGTAGGTTAGGGTTATTTTTTTTTTACTAGTTCTTTTTCCTAAATCTTGGACTTTCGAATTCCTATTTCGTAGCCAGCTTCGAATCGGGATTATTTCTCCCATTTGGAAGCTAGCTACCAAATCTGGCTACGAGATGGGCCTAAAGGGTGGAAAGACCCTGTTATATACCGGACACAATTACCATTTTGTAAGACAAAATAAAAGAACTGTTGTCTGGCAATGTGTAAATAAAAGAAGTAATCTTGATTTTGAGTTGATTAATGTTTCATAGCGTTTTTATATTTTTAATCAAAATATACGCAATTCTTAAATTTAAATTAGATTTTTATTTACCAAAACAATTTTCCTCAAACTATGCAGTCCCAGGCTAGCTTTAAGAGAAATATTACTTATAAATATTAGATTATACTTTAGAAACACTTTTCTATCGAATTGTACCTTCCATTGTTAAAGGTAGCACTGAGAAATTCAGTGCAAAGCGGCACTTTTTGGTAGGTATTTAAAGATCAGTGCATAGCGGGAATCGAGCATAGCGAAACTAACCGTTTGACTTCGCTGCAAAAGGTAGGTATATTTTTTATCATGCCCGCCATTTAATAAATGAGAATTGACCAAATTGGCAAACGAATTGATAAGCTTTTATCAGATATACTAGTAACTGCGTATCAAATCACGACGACACATTTAAAAGCTTTTATGAAAATTGGTGTGTTTACGTAGTGTATAATATTTAGTTAGGTTGTTAGGGCATCAACGTAAGACCTACAAGATTGTGGTAGAACTAAAATATTATCGAATATTTGTACCAGTCGGATAGTGAAAATATATATTGCATACGATAGCCATATTTAAACTGCTAAAACCGCAGGGAGGTGCTTCTTAATTATATTTAGTCTCTAGTTTCTAGAAAATTTAGACTATAGACTATAGAAGCTAGTAATTCAGTGCTTCCCTAAGTAGCCTAGTCGACCTAGTTAAAATGCAAATAGGTAGGTACTTAGGTTCAAATGAGCCGGTACATCAACTGAGCGTTACTAATGACGTTAATACCTATGAAGGATCTAGGTATAGGTAGTTACTTTATTTTGTTATCTTCTAAATTCTGCGTAATACCTTAATATATACCCCAGACTAGTCTGTCCTAGTTCTAGACATAAATAAATGTACGAGTACTATAGGCTCAAGGCTGTACCTAGAGTTTTTAATACTACTACATTTTCCGATATTACATGCTTCTATTCGAAAGCTATTGTGGAAAATTTACAAGGAGAGAAAATAGCTACTTATAGTTTGATTGGGTTTGTTATACTTTAAACTTTTAGTCGGAAGCTGTTTAAAATAAAATAACATTTAAAATAAAAAGTATTTTGACTGGTGACAGCTACAAATATGAGTTAATACTTCATTATCACCTTAAGGAGAGGTAAGTAATGCCGAGATGGGTTGGGGCTGTGGTTGGGGCTTACATTAAAAAACAACAGTAACTTAATGCTACTTATGTGTAACCATACCATATCGGATATCAAAAAATTCCGACTCCACGTAAGGAACTATCATCTAACCTGTGGTATACGTACAGGTGAGTTTATTGACTTTAGCACCTATAAATTAGTGTTAATGGAATACCAGAATACCAATATGCCGCCCGTCAGTTAACCACGGAACCACAGTTAAACTAATAGTTACTGCGTAGTAAACTACGAGACCACAGTTAAATTAGCAGTTACTAGGTATGTAGAAATGGCTGCAGAATCTGCATTGTACCACAGAATAATAAGTACAAGTACAGAAACGTCAATGTTATCGACAATTAAACTAAGGACGTTAACGTTAAGATAAAATGTCATTTTCAACTCAACAGACGTAAAGAAATGAAATACCTATCTTCTACTGGCTGCCCGAATAATTTTAACAGTAGGTAGGTATGTCATTTAAGATATGAAATTAAGTACATACCTATATAGCCGACATTTAATTTTTAATAACCAACGTAAGTATGTTACGACGATAACCAACCCGTTTGAAACAACTCACCCTATTTGATGCAATTTTTCACACATTACATGTCAAAAACTACTCCTTAACCTTGGGGATAATTCTATGTCTGTTTTTGGTCTTCTATATACACAACATGTTATGTACCGATGTATAATATTCAACACTGCATGATTCAGACGTCAAGTAGGTACGAGTATTCTCATTTTGTCTGTCTAGTGTGGGCGGAACTTAATAATGCAAGCAACGTCAGTATGCAATCAAATAGTGGTGTTAGCTATGGAAGTTAGTGATTACTTTTAGGGAAATCGATTTTGACGAAAACATGGTTACACGGTAACACTAAAGATGCAATAAAATAACAAAACAAAATATGGACATGCAATTTTGCATATACATACTTACCTAACTACTTAACTGTTTTTTTTTATCGTACGTAGGTTAGGTCAGTAGGTAGGTAAATAGTATTATTTCAGTGGTTTTTTAATTTAAAACATAATAATAAAATATTTTGTATAGTTTTAAATAATTAACACGCTTTAAATATACGTAATTCCTCAACCACCCTTACGTAAGTTAACAATTCGAATTGAATGTCTACTTAACTTACTTTTTTAAAACCGTAATCATTTACTCAAATAAAGATTAGGAATTTCCGGCCGTCGAGCGTCAATCATTAATGGCGCCAACTGGGGCGCGATTTATTTTATTAGCAACTTGATAAAAAAAACAATAGAACAAAAAAGGTAACTCGCCAAATAAGTTTTAATTCCTGGGTAGAAATGGCGAAGTTAACAGTTGACCGCTTTATGATATTCGCTAAGACGTACATACATACGTATGTACTGTATTTATATAATAAATACCTAATCATTGCTTTAATGAGTATGTACCGACCTAAACGTTTTTGCCCTAAACTACCTACCTACTAGTTAATTTATGTTTACTGTTTTTGATAGGTCGAGCTGGTACCAAAATTATTTGGTAGCTTGGCTACGTCAACATGTATGAGAAATATACTAATACTAGCAGCGCCCCGCGGTTTTACCCGCGTTGTGCCCGTTCCCGTGGGAATTTCGGGATAAAATGTAGCCTATAGCCTTCCTCGATAAATAGACTATCTAACAGTGAAAGAATTATTCAAATCGGTTCAGTAGTTTCTGAGATTAGCGCGTTTAAACAAACAAACAAACAAACAAAACAAACTCTTCAGCTTTATAATATTAGTATAGATGTAATTATAATTTAGTAAAACAGTGGTAAAGACAATAGAGTTAAGTAGGTATTTAAAAAAATATAAAGTGACGTTGGCCCCTGGTAATTGTATGTAAATGAACCTAGGTCTGCTCGTTGCTATCGCTGTTTGTTTCCTACCTACTTTTCAATCTATCTAGGCCCAGGTATTCTAGGTATTACTTATATATTCAAACACTAAAACTCATTTACCATGGTATATATATGAATTTAAATTCCACTAATAAAACAAAATGTATAAACAAAAAACATTGAGGTTTTTTCACCCAGTCGAAACATAACCTATAAACATTTCGTAAAATAAATCGAATATTTAATTCTTATATTGTAGTTCCACAAAAGTAAACCGTATAATAGTATAGTATAGTATAGTATAATAAGGGTGACGTTAACTATTATTATTACTCAAATTATTATAAACCTAACTTGAGCTGCAATAAAATTAGTTCGTTACCAATTATTGTTCAAAAAACAGTTGTTAAATACCCACTTTATCATACTTACCAGATACAATTACAACAGGAGAAATACAATTCCTTATATTTAATATAATAAAGTATATTCATACATATAAATAAAAATATTTAAAAAAAAATATAATAAAATAGTTTTGAGTACTCACCTTAGAAACTAAAATAAATAATTAATATACACTTTCTTAACTAAAATCATACAATAACTACACTTAAATAACCTTACACTGTTTATTTGAATAAATCGAAGAGTAGATAAAGCTATTTTAATAAATAAATATAAATTTTAAATTAACTATGACACGAACTGTAGGAGCCGAGATAGACGCACACCCAACACCGGCAAGCGCAAAAACCCGACTGATGCGACCCCACGCGGATTCAGCGACCAAACACGCACGAGCGAGCGGCGACATCCGTTGTAGAACGTTGCGTTTCATTTCATTCATTCATTTAATTTATTGCTCTCCGATTTATTTGCTTTATTTACTTTGAAGTACCTAGAATACGAGTATCATTAGAACAATAAAATAAAATGTTGAATATAATATTTTTTTATTTATTCCTTAACTATTTTGTAATATTTTATTTTAATTAAGATAGGGTATCACTTCCGTTACAAGGACGTTCAAATTGCTCCTTATTTTTTACGGTACTTTAATCTTCTTGGCGAATATATAAATTATAACCTTTATACGCACTAGATGTTATTATTAAATATTTTCAAAATTATGACGTATTAGAAATTTTATGATTGAACTTACTGCTCTAAATTTTATAATGAAATGGTTGATTGTTTGGTGTGGTTTTATTTTTGAAAACTACCCCCAATATTTGGATGATTTATATTAAACTCATTCTACACAAGTTTAATTTATTTAACATCCGCGTCCACGTGAAATTGTTCTGGTACATTCACATTTTTACCAAACTTTTTATTAATTATGAACTTTACTATTTAATCATTTAAATAATTAATTTATTGATATTTTATTATAATTATTGACTGATTTTACAATATTTATTATATTCTAATAAAACGTGATGGCGTCGAATAATTTTTTAACCGTAAAAACTCATTTAACTGAGTTCAAAGGGAACTCGGATAAGGACACTCTTAGTGAGGTAAGTTTTTATAAACAACACCCCTGTTAAATATTTATTAACTTACTGTCTTACTGAACATGAAACCCTCGAAATAACCCAATAATTATTATGTCACACTTTTTGTGGCGTTTGCATTGATCCGCCATTTTATATTTTTATAAATTATTTTCAAAAGATTCTATGTTATACAATTCTGGGCAAAAGAAAACATTTTTAATTGTGTTTACTTTCATTATAATTATGTACTTGGCCACACAATATCGTCACCACTATATTTATATTTTTCGAGGTTTCTGAAAGTGGAACAAGTAATTCAGTGACGTCAGCAGAAGACTTACAGAAATTAGCTGTTATACTTGGCCTAAACAGTGCTGAAGATGTGTACCAAGAACGATTTCGCGTCGATAGACGTCGCCTGGAAGCAATGCTTGCGGGTAAGTTTCCTGAAAATAAGGAATGTACTTAGGAATGTCTAATTGTGAACATTACGCACATTATGAATTATTTTATATTCTATCTATACTAATATTATAAAGCTGAAGAGTTTGTTTTGTTTGTTTGTTTAAACGCGCTAATCTCAGAAACTACTGAACCGATTTGAATAATTCTTTCACTGTTAGATAGTCTATTTATCGAGGAAGGCTATAGGCTACATTTTATCCCGAAATTCCCACGGGAACGGGCACAACGCGGGTAAAACCGCGGGGCGCTGCTAGTTTAATATAAAATAATTCAGCTAATATTATTATATTTATACTAATATTATAAAGCTGAAGAGTTTGTTTTGTTTGTTTGTTTAAACGCGCTAATCTCAGAAACTACTGAACCGATTTGAATAATTCTTTCACTGTTAGATAGTCTATTTATCGAGGAAGGCTATAGGCTACATTTTATCCCGAAATTCCCACGGGAACGGGCACAACGCGGGTAAAACCGCGGGGCGCTGCTAGTTTAATATAAAATAATTCAGCTAATATTATTATATTTTACAGATAACTTAGAAGAGTCTCAAACTGCGCAAGCATTCTTTCATAGAGTAAGTATTTTTAATTATTACGTAACATAATATTAATGAGTTCTTCACAGACATTAAAAAAACAATTCAATAAACAAAATATATTTTTCAGGTCATGACTGAAACAAACACCCTAATAAATTGGCCAGCTCGATTAAAAATTGGTGCAAGATCTAAAAAAGGTAATAAAAATAACGGAACGTTTTAACGTGCTAATTTCAAATTTTTGAAAAATGACGGAGCATCGTGAACGCTATAATTTTGGCGGGCTAAATAGCGGATAGGCGCCAAGAAGACTGGCGCAACGGCGCCAGGCTGGCGCAGTTTTGAATTATTTTGTAAAAATTGTGCAGTGCGTCCGTTACAAGAGCGTATTTTATTAATTAAAAATTAAATCAATTATTTTAAATGAAGTGACAATGGTTTATAATGAAGAAAATGACGAAATTGTGTATGATATTATTGAACAAATACGAAATAATAAATATTGCGAGTTTTATATGCGTAATGGTAGGTTTAAATATTTCTAACTTGAGTTTAAGCGTCATTATATTGTAAATTAGCTTGTTAAAGTGTTGTATAAACCTGCAGATCCTCATGTGAGAGTCGCGGGACGACCTGATGATGTGAAGCTGGCTCGGGAGAAGATTATGCAGTTACTGGACACTCGGGTATGTATGTGGTCCCTGCGCTGGAAACCATAATAAACTAACGATATATCCAAAATAACTTCAATGCTACTTAACATTAATAAGCAAATAACATATAAGTTGGTTTTACATAATTTTGTTTGTTTCAGAGTAACCGCGTCACAATGAAAATCGATGTCAGCTACACAGATCATTCTCACATCATTGGCAAGGTAGGATAAGTACTTATACTTCTCTCATTAGTCATATTATTGATACGATAAGCATATAATAAGTATGGTACCCTTATACCCTACTAGATGTCCGAGTCATAGCGACAAAATTTAAGTCTTGTGGTATATTATTTGCACAATAGTCTGACTTGTTACCAAGACAACTATTCATTTATTTTCATAGAAACACTCGCTGTGCCCTGCGGTTTTCAATTTCGGGATTTTTATTTCTTATTATTCCTGACCAAGATATCTACAAAATAAAAGAAGAATCATTAAAATCGGTCCAGCCGTTGTTTATTATTTATTTATATATATATATGTATTCTTATAAAGTATTTGAGTATGTATATGTAGTAGTATCAGTGAGTTAGATTCCACAACACAAGCTTAGAGTTTACTTTGGGTCTAATGAACCGTGTGTGAATTTGTCCGAGTATACTCTTGTAGGGAGGGCTGACCATCAAGCGCGTGATGGAGGAGACCGGCTGCCACATCCACTTCCCGGACTCGAACCGCACCAGCACCGTGGAGAAGAGCAACCAGGTCTCCATCGCCGGGGACATGGAGCGCGTGGAGCGGGCGCGCGCGCGCGTGCGGGTGAGTCGCAGCCCGATGGATGGAGGGATGGATGGAATACATACATATATACATATCATATATCACATAAGCAGCCTCTGTGGTCTTGTGGTTTGAGCGCTCGGCTCACGATCCGGAGGTTCCGGGTTCGATTCCCGGTGGGGATATCTTACAAAAATCACTTTGTGAGACTGTCCTCAGTTTGGTTAGGGCATTGAAGGCTGAATCACCTGATTGCCCGAAAAGTAAGATGATTCCGTGCTTCGGAGGGCGCGTTAAGCCGTCGGTCCCGGTTATTTTCTACGGATAGTAGTCGTTACGTGAGCCATGTCAGAGGCCTTTGGCGGCTCAATAACTCTGACACCAGGATTGGTCAGGTTGACCATCCACTCGATGAAGAAGAAGATCACATAAGCTGCATGTCTTGCCTTTCGAGTCATGGAGCGCGTCCAGCGGGCGCACGCGCGTGTGCGGGTGAGTCAGAAGTCGATGGATGGATGGAGGCGGTTTGCTCTTAAAGCAGCTCACATCAGCATGTCCTGACTTTCGACTAGTTATAACCGCAGATGCCGACGTGAACCTCATGTGGCTTGTAAAATAGCTGACGTATGATATCTCTGATGGAAAGCTCCCTATGTTCTGTTATGTCAAATGTATGCTATGAAAAACCATTTTCTAATATGAATATCTCATCACAGACAGCAAGTCAGACGAAGATTTTGCCATAAATAACGCGTACCATTTTCTTTATACCAATTTACGGATACACTTCGCTTTTATTTTACATTTTTGTCTGACGTTTCGGCCCCTTTAAGCCCATAGCACACGGCGTATTTTATACGCGTAGGCGACGCGCGTATTAGGAACGCACGTCTTCGGCGCCGTAGACGCTGATTGTTGCGTTTGCATTGATGATACAAGCGCGCGCTTGAAGCGCGTTTTTTTCTTTTTAAAAGAAGTACTAAAGCCAGCGTAAGCAGTGTTGTTTCAACCGACGCCATTGTACAACTGGAAACTGGAGGAGTCTCTGGTCAAAACGCAAAGGCTACGAGCGGCTACAGCGCGTATACGCGCAGGAGACGCATGTTTCATGATCGCCCCGTGTGCCTAGGTTACAAGGTTGCGTTCTAATCTCGTTTGAAGCTCGTATACGCGCGTCATCTGCGCGTCGCCTGCGCGTATAAAATACGCTGTGTGCTATGGTCCTTACAGGAACCGTGGTCACAGAAGACAGTTCAATTTCAAAATGAGTAGTGTTCGCTTAAACTTACGAAACAAGTACTTACCAATATACGTCTCACGACACTCACCCAAACAGTTCACTCGCAAGTTCTCCGCCCACCCTCTTCCTCCTAAGCCACTTGTTCCAGGCCCTAACCCCGCTGATCTTCTCGTTCGAGCTGCCGATCGTGGCGCCCTCGCAGCCGCTGCCAGACATCTCTTCACCGTACGTGCTGCAGATACAGGATCAGTATAATGTTCAGGTCAGATTTGGAATACTTTTAGGTGAACTTGTAGGGGGAAATTAGTGAAGTAGATGTTGGTGAATCGTGGAACATGGTTGAAAGTACACTATACCTACCCTTTTTTATTATTAATTAAGTACTGAATTATAAATTGCGCCCTGCGGTGTACTCATTCATGTAACTTACTATCTCGGTGCCTAATTTCATCAAAATCAATACGGCCATAAATCATAAAACTTAACATACAATATAGGTTCAGCTTACTCAGAGGGATTTCATTTACGCCTATCATCGATACAAATTCCGAAAAGGGCATCACTAGGGCTGTACGTTATACACAAAGTTTTAGTTTTGGCTCTCTTGTATCCATTCTCATCACATAAAAATATTGAGGACATGTCTTTAGAGAAGAGAAAAACGGAGACGAAACTTTTCACTATATCTATCTTTCTTTATCTTTATCTTTGCCCTGCAAAGTTGGTTACGTACTTAGATACGAGTATATAAAATGATGCTGATATGTTAGGTGATGCTGCGAAACCGGCCCAAGCTGCACGCCAACCTGTTGGTGGTGAAGGGAGTGCAGTGGGAGGTGCAGGCGACCATGGAGGCCACTAATCTGCTCATGAACTACATGTGCGGACCGCTTGCCGTGAGTAGGATTTACTTATTGTATAAAGGATACTACTTACGTGAATACATCTTAAAGAAACTCTAATAATACTACGAGTTGGATCTGTATCTGTACCCCTTCGCATGCCTCTTAAAAAGACCGGGCTTGTCCCGTGACTCTAAGTAGACAAACTAATAAATACTCGGATAAATTCATACACAGTTAATTAATCCCAAACTAAGCTCCAAGCTTTTATTATGCAATCTGTATCAATATTTCTACATATACATACACAAATAAATAAGAATATATACCTAAGTGACACCCTTAAAACCGTCTATCTAATACATACATACATATGTACATTGCATGTTGTTGGGCCCAATGTCATAATCGTTATATGGAATAGTACCTAATATGTTGGTCCATGATTGTACTCACTACTTACATAGTATAAAAAAAAATTAACATACCTTTTTGTCACAGAGCCAGACTCAAGTGCAAATGTCTTTGGAAATATCCCCAATGCATCACGGCGTGGTTATTGGACGCAGCGCCGAACAATTGAAGGTAAAACGTGGCGTGAATTTACATTTAAAAGTACGAGCTTAAAATCTTAATACTCACAAGGAATATGGAGAAAAGTTTCATTGAGACTATAATATATTAAGGATAACTTCCCTTGACCCTTGCAGGGCAAATAAATAAATAATCCGTTAGCCGTGACCAAAATTCGGCTTGGGTCTGAATATCTTGGGTAATCTAGGTCCTTCCATATACAAACACAACTCTTACTACCTTATATTGAATCCTTAGTTTACGAGAAGTACTTAATAGTGACTGAAAATGAGCCTATCAAAACCTGTGATCAAAACTAGGATCTTATTTCCTAGGCAATAATGTCGGGTACAAACACTCAAATAATGTTCCCGGATGCGGACGACCCCAACATCCCGGTGATCCGCAAGAGCTGCGTCACCATCACCGGCAAGATCAAAGACGTGTACTCCGCTAGGCAGCAACTTGTGGTGAGTTCTATAAGCTATTTAGTCCAAGGTGAACTATGGATCAATAAATAAAAGTATTTAAAACGACGCCTAATCGTATCACAAGCCTATCAGTACAGTGGGAACACTGTACTGATCTCCGGTGAGATGAGAAGCCTTTGCTCGGCAGTGGGACATTACAGGCTAATACTTTTTAAAATACTGAATGGATTTTGGTAAATCAGAATGACATAACGAGTCATTTTTTATCCCCAAATACTTTTAATCCTACGGGCATGAAGTGGGTAAAACCGCTAGGAGCTAGTATTAACAAAACATTTCATCTCAAAAACAGGGATGCCTACCCCTAGTAGTGATATTCGACGTAACCGAAGAGTCGAGCCGCATCGAAAACGATGTAGCCGCCAAGTTGATGCACAAGCACAACGTGTACATCAACATACGTCGCAAGCCGAAACAGGGGATCGCGTCTATCGTTATCAAGGGTATCGAGAGATGTGCTGGTAAGAACTTAGTTGTTTAACATAAGTAAAGTTAGTAAATGTTGCCCGGGACTTGTCTACCTGTCCCAACGAGACTTTTTGTCCACCCTGAACCCTTTTTAGATTAAGTAAGTAGGTGTAGGTTAGTGGCCAACCCTGGTGTCGTAGTTTTTAGACGGCCTAAAGGCCTACACTACTTTGTTGGACAAGACATTACTTTGTTGAACAAGACACTACTTTGTTTGACAACACACTACTTTATTGGGCGAAACACTACATTGATTGACGAGACACTACTTTGTTAGACGAGACACTACTTTGTTGGACGAGACACTACTTTGTTGGACGAAACACTGCTTTGTTACACGAGACACTACTTTGTTTGACGAGACACTACTTTGTTAGCCGAGACACAACTTTGTTTCACAAGACTATTTACTTGGATAAGACACTGCATTGTGAAGTCGTTCACAAAATATTTAAAGGCATTTAATAAAAAGTTAACAAACATCTGATTCCATTTTAATAAGTGTCTTAACTAAACCCCACCCATCTTGCAGGTGACATCTACGAAGCTCGCCGGGACCTTCTAAGCGGACTAGAGCCCGTAATCACCGCGGAAATACCCGAATCATACAACATACCCGCTATAACGGGCAACACTATACCTAACTTCAGCGTTTTCAACCCATTCTCCCCTTCGCACGCTAACAACATTAACAGTCCGTGTTCGCCTTATATGGGGGAGATGGGCTACTTAGGAAGCCCTATGTTCGGACATAACCCTCCTACGCCCGGCGGGTACCCGAGCCCGCTGTCTCCGGTGGCGTTAACCCCGCCGGTGTACCCGAATACCTGGCTGGTTCCGTCCCCGCAGCCAAGAGCGGGGCAATTCCATTACCCTAATCTGACTGTGCCGAACCCTAATTCTGTGATGTATAAGAACCAGGGTGGGTCTTGGAACCGTAAGTACTACGAGTAATATCTGTTTTAGTTAAGTGCATTGTATAAACCTAAGGCTCGGTATACGCTAAAGAGGAGAGGAGAGGAGACGAGAAGAGATGTGTCTCAAGAAACAGATCCGATTTCTAATTAACCACAGAGCATAGAAGCACCGCCGCGCCGGCCGTAACGCGCGTGCTGCTACTATGATCTGTGTAATAAACCAATCTCGTTTGCGATTAGCTTGGGTGATAATGAAAACCGGAGAGGTATGTCTCTCCTCCAAAATGTATGTCGAGCCTGTAACATAACTTTACCATGACGCTACTCAAAATATCTCCCATTTTTCCCGACTACAATGTTAAATATCAACTTACGTATTTTGTAGCGATGTCGAACGGCTCTGATATGGCCAACATGCAGAAAATGATGATGCAGTCGCAGTATCAACAGCTGCCGGCGGAGGGCAGGACGGTGAGTTAAACTGTACCCTTTGGAAGACAGAGCTTAAAAGATTTAAAGAAAATAGAGGAGTTCATGTATCATTCAAAACTATAACACATTTGTGTTATAGTTTTGGTAGTTATGTGCATTCAAAGAGAACACGTGAGACTCATATTATAATGAAAATAAACAGCGCTAAGCGCTGTTAGTAGAGGCAAATGAATGGGGTGGGTTCAGTTATCAATTCTCACTAGAAGATATAGATAAGAAGATATCTTTAAGAAGATGACTATGGTGTATTAAAACTACGTATACGGATACACTGAGCTTAATATTTTACATTTTATCTGTCGTTTTGGCTATTTTACAGGAACCGTGGTCTTAAAATTAATAGTGTTCGTTTAAACTTAAAAAACCAGTAAGATGTTCAGGAAATATGACCTGCATGCATCTTCAAAGCAGGAAGTGTTCCAGATGCTGAGCCAGCTGCTGAACTCGAGCTCGCAGGCGAGTAGCGGCTACCAGAGCAACTTCACGGGCAGCTCCGTCTCGCTCGACACGCAGAACATATCAGGTGACACTAATCATTAGTAGAAAATTAAAATACTTGACATCGCCCACATGGCTCGGATTTGAGATTAATCACCCGCTCTACCCAAGCGAGTGATCGCAAGACATCGCTTTCCACCAGAGATATAAATAGTAGTTTTTGCGTAAAAGAGTAACAAACATACATGCATAAATCCGTACAAACTTTCGCATTTATAATATTAGTGGGATCTGGCATCCACCAATCATATAAAAAGTAGCAAAGTATATCACACTAGCAGCGCCCCGCTGTTTTACCCGTTCCCGTGGGAATTTCGGGATTAAAATAGCCTATAACCTTCCCGTTGAATGTGGATATCTATTACAAAAATAATTATTTGAATCGGACTGATAATTCCTGAGATTACCTCGAACATACAAACAAACAAACAAACTTAAAAATTTACCTCTTTATAATATTAAGTATAGATAAAAGTCAGTCACTCTGTGACAGGGGCGTAGCTACCGCCGTATCTGCCGTATCAATTATACAGGGCCCCCGGGCCACGGGGGCCCCCAAAGTGTGTAAGGAAAAATAAATAAAAACTTCCCAATTTATTTTATTTTACAAATGACAAAATTCTATAAAGCAATTACTTTTTATCCCGCCTTAAGCGTGCGTTCAAAAGTTGGCAACACTCTACATCGTTATGGCGGGCTGCGGGACTTCCCCGTTTTACTTACTTCATCTGCAACTCAGCGGGGAATCCCTCAATAATAAAATCGATATCGCGATGTACGTGTACGTACATACTCTACGTTGGATGTTCAGACCTCTCACTATTATCCATAGAGGTAGAAACTTTAGAAAAACTAAAATCATCATCATTATCCGGTCATTTTAAACAATTGAAATAAAGAAAATTCCGACAGAGCCAAATTTTCGTAGAGACCTTAGGTTTACCACAAGGAATAAAGTGTCAAAAGTCCCCATCAGTCCCATGTGAGCTTCGGGACTTATTCGGGGCCCAAGGTCAAAATTTTAGGTTTTTTGGATTTTTCTCGAAAACGGTAAGTTTTATCGAAAAAGTACCTGAGAAAATAAAAAAGCTTATAAAATTCTCTATAACTTTAATTCTATCCACTTTTCCATATTCCCAACCGTTATTGAACTACACGCTCCAGAAATGTAAAAATTAAGGACCTCGGGCAGGTAACTATGGAGCCTGCCCCAATGCTCAACAGTGACATGACCTATGTCATTTGAAAGGTCTTGAAGAGTTGTACAAGTTACTCCTAGACAGTTATATCGAATTCGATGGCCAAGTCGGTGTTTTCGACCACCGAAGAATTACCACTGGAGGTGCTGTGGAGCCTGGACAGAATGCTCAATAGTGACATGACTTACGCATTTGAAAGCTCTTACAAGTCACTTTTTGATAGTTATGTCGAAATCGACGCCAAACTCGGTGTTTCCGACCACCGAAGAAAAAACACTAGGTGTATGTGCACTAATGTGCAGTTGACCCTGATCGTATTGCTCAACAGTGACATGACTAATGTCATTTGAAAGCTCTTACAAGTCACTCCTTGACAGTTATATCGAAATCGACGGCCAACTCGGTGTTTTCGACCACCGAAGTATCGATACTGATCGTATTGCTCAACAGTGACATGACACATATCATTTGAAAGCTCATAAAGAGTTTTATAAGTCACTCTTTGATAGTTATATCGAAACGCCGTCCAACTTAGTGTTTTCGACCAGGGAAGAATGGAGTTGGGCTATGCTATACCGAAGTATCGACCCTGATCCTAATGCTCAACTGTGACATGACCTATGTCATTTGAAAGCTCTTGAAGAGTTGTACGAGTCACTCTTTGACAGTTATATCGAAATCGACCACCAACGCGGTGTTTTCGACCACCGAAGAATCGACACTGGGTGTATGTGCAGTTGACCCTGATGGTATTGCTCAACAGTGACATAACTTATGTCATTTGAAAGCCCTTGAAGAGTTGTCCAAGTCACTCCTTGATAATCCGGTCAATTTAGACCAAAAAATGAGAGTGAAGTTATATATATTTTTTTTGTCAAAAACACCGAGTTAACCGTTGAATTCGATATAAATGCAAGGAGTGACTTGGACAAATCTTCAAGGGCTTTCAAATGACATAAGTTATGTCACTGTTGAGCAATACCATCAGGGTCAACTGCACATACACCCAGTGTCGATTCTTCGGTGGTCGAAAACACCGCGTTGGCGGTCGATTTCGATATAACTGTCAAAGAGTGACTCGTACAACTCTTCAAGAGCTTTCAAATGACATAGGTCATGTCACTGTTGAGTATTAGGATCAGGGTCGATACTTCGGTATAGCATAGCCCAACTCCATTCTTCCCTGGTCGAAAACACTAAGTTGGACGGTGATTTCGATATAACTATCAAAGAGTGACTTATAAAACTCTTTATGAGCTTTCAAATAATATGTGTCTTGTCACTGTTGAGCAATACGATCAGTATCGATACTTCGGTGGTCGAAAACACCGAGTTGGCCGTCGATTTCGATATAACTGTCAAGGAGTGACTTGTAAGAGCTTTCAAATGACATTAGTCATGTCACTGTTGAGCAATACGATCAGGGTCAACTGCACATTAGTGCACATACACCTAGTGTTTTTTCTTCGGTGGTCGAAAACACCGAGTTCGGCGTCGATTTCGACATAACTATCAAAAAGTGACTTGTAAGAGCTTTCAAATGCGTAAGTCATGTCACTGTTGAGCATTCCGTCCAGGCTCCACAGCACCTCCAGTGGTAATTCTTCGGTGGTCGAAAACACCGAGTTGGCCATCGAATTCGATATAACTGTCTAGGAGTAACTTGTACAACTCTTCAAGACCTTTCAAATGACATAGGTCATGTCACTGTTGAGCATTGGGGCAGGCTCCATAATTACCTGCCCGAGGTCCTTAATTTTTACATTTCTGGAGCGTGTAGTTCAATAACGGTTGGGAATATGGAAAAAAGTGGATAGAATTAAAGTTATAGAGAATTTTATTAGCTTTTTTATTTTCTCAGGTACTTTTTCGATAAAACTTACCGTTTTCGAGAAAAATCCAAAAAACCTAAAATTTTGACCTTGGGCCCCGAATAAGTCCCTAAGCTCACATGGGGCTGATGGGGTTTTTTGACACTTTATTCCTTGTGGTAAACCTAAGGTCTCTACGAAAATTTGGCTCTGTCGGAATTTTCTTTATTTGATCACTATTTTTATGTCTAAAATGACCCGGCTATCAGCCATAAATGATTTAATAAATCAGTTTGCCGAAAAAAAGGCAAGGAGAATGAATATTTAAAATTTGATTTTTAGTTGTAAAATGGTTAAAATAAGTTATAATAAATAAATATTTCTTTTCACAATATTTTTTTTCTTTTGTGAAAAATCTTTACCCCCAAACAATATAAGGGCCCCCAAACAATTTTTTATACGGGGTCCCGCCAATGCACGCTACGCCACTGCTCTGTGATAAAGATTTTACTATGGCATTGTAATATCTTCAATGTGTTTAGTTATAGGACTTTGTCCCGAGTATTTCATTGAAGTAACTTAAGTAACTGTGTTCGTACCAGGCGGTGACGGAAGCAACGTGGGCTCCCCGTCCGTGTCTCCGATCAGCAAGGCGCACAGCCACAGTCCTGCTCCTTCATCTGAAAACGATCGCTCAGGTAACAAAATATACTTCTAAATAAAACTTATTTTTGTCTTTAAAATATACTGTTTGCTTTTTTCGGAGCTGAACACGACCCATTGATTTTTCATCTAGGTAAACCGGATTACGAACACACAGGCTGGCGACTTGCTTGGCGCCTAGAGCCTAACTAGTCATCTAGGTAAAACAAACGTATGCAATTGTTCGCCACAGGCTGCACTGCGCGCTTGGCGCCTAGCTTGGTTGCTTACCTAGAATGCAAGCCACTAAGCTCTAGGCGCCAAGCAAGCCTCCTGCCTGTGCGTTCGTAGCCTTAGTTAGTTAAAGACATACTCGCATAAGAAATAATTAGTATAGCTAATAGGTACATAATATATACGATTATAACTAGTCAGCAAATATATGTATTTGCCAAATACAACTTACATAAACCCAGCAGTTTTTCTAATGAGAGATCTACAAAAATAGATCCCGGCAAATTGAAAACTTCCTATTTTGGAAGTCGGTTAACAATAAGGTAGCACAACCTTTTTCTAATAGACCACAAATAATTAGTTATAAAACATATCTTCCAAACTAAGTTCTCTCTGGTTCTCTTCCATTGTATGTCAAAGTCACAAAATCTATTTTCAGAAAAAAATGCGTATTTAATAGGGTAAGTACCTATTTTATCATAACGTCTTAAGTTTTTTAAATAATGATTGCAACAAACAAACTCTTACCTACCCTCACAGAACTAGCCAGTCTGATCCAAGACCTACCCCTGTCCGAGCGTCGCGCGCCGGGCTGCGAGAAGAAGACGCTGGAGACGCTCAAGATGTCGCCCCTCACCGAGTATAGGAAGATGAAGGTTGAAGCTGGGAAGGTACGGGCTGGATAGAAATTATAATATATTACCTAGTCAATAAAATATAGGTAGTGTGAGGTAGTTTAACCACTATTTTACACTTTGGGTCGGAGTATTAAGTATGTTAACACACTTAAATCATCCGACTGAAGTTTAATCGGCTATACAAAGTATAAGTGTAAAAAACAGTAATGTGGGCTGGACTCCGACATAGTCTGGTCTGATTTGATTAACCGGCCGACAGATTAACTTCCCTATTAAAGTATTATTGTGGTCTTATATCATCATCGCCGGCTAACCATGTAAAAAAATTCATATCTAATCATATTTACTTCTAACTGTATGGAAAATTGGGAGTATGGACCATACTTTACTGATATTTTCAACCAGCGACAGTCCTTTGCAATGAAACCATCGTAATCAGTACAGTTCTTTTATTACCTTAATAATAATAATATCACATCAGTCAATTATTATCTTATACCATACATGATGACAACTTGAGCACTCTACCAACTAATCCATGACGTCAATACATTCCTGACCAACCATTTCCGTTCCGTAAACTCCCCGCCCCGTACCACGTTCACCCCTCATATCGGCAGGCGATGCGCGAGCCGGTCGGCGCGGAGTACCGCGTGCCTACGACCCGGTGGTCGGGGTACTACTTCAGCCACACCTCGCCGGGACCCATCAATGTCAACGAGAATAACAATACTATGACTACGGTGAGTTTGGGTGGTGATATATTTTACTTGTTTTTCTACTTTGGGGTGGATTTGTAACTAATATTTCAGTCTAGGAAAAATGGGGAGGAAATCCCAAATGGCATTAACTGATTCCGAAAATAGTTATGATTTCACATGCATCGGAGATAGCGAAGAGTGCGTTTCAGAAAAGATTCGATATTAATTTTTATTATACAACTAGCAGTGCCCCGCGGTTTTACCCGCGTTGTGCCTGTTCTTTTGGGAATTTTGGGATGAAAAATACGTCTATAGCCTTCCTCGATAATTAGACTATCCAACACTGAATGAATTTTTGGACCAGTAGTTTTTCAAATTGGACCAGTAGTTCCTGTCATTAGCGCGTTCAAACAAACAAACTCTGCAGCTTTATAATATTAGTTTAGATTAACATTTAATATCCCAGCAAAGCATAGGGGATTACAAGCAACTATACATGACATGCAGTCACTAGGACAATTGTTATACAAGCTACGAAGACACCTACTCGTCTCATCACTTTCCAGCCTGAAAAGGGCTGGTCCCGCCCCCTCGCGCGGCCCAACATCGCGGAGGCGGCCGCCGCCAGCCCGCCCGCGCCCGCGCCCGCCGCCTGCCGCTACCGGCAGCTCTTCGACCTCTTACACGAGAGGGGGCTCAACAAGTATATTGGTGAGATTTACATTCATTATTCAGCATCCTCGTGACCGCCATTGCTTTGAGGTCATTCAGTTAAAGTTAAGTGAGCGATGGATGAGCGAAAATAAGCGATAACCTGATTTTCCTGAGCTCTATGTATTTTTATCCCTGTTCAGAAACTTTTGGTGGAGTAAGTAATTTCGAGTAGGCAAGTGACCGAAGATATGAGCAAACTTTGTTATATAGAAAGAGGCGCAGTGGCAAATAACTGTAGCTATTCCATTTTATCTGAGATATAGTATATCAGTTCTGATAGCATCCTGCCTTTCCAGCTATGCTAAACATATCATCGTAGCATAACATTGTGCCATAGCAGCATAGGTATGGTGAAAAGTCACCCTTATTTAATAGGTTCAAACAAAAATCAAAGTTATCGGAACTGAATAGTAGAAAGATAAACAGGGTATAGGAACTTTAATAAACAAGTTTCTTATTAATTACGCGCAGATTTATTCAAGAAGCACGAAATAGATTTATCGACGTTCGCGTCTCTGAACGAGGCGGACCTCACCGAGATCGGCGTGACGGCGTTCGGCGCTCGCAGGAAGATGCTGCTGATCATCACTGGTAAGTTACCGATTGTAGTATTTGTTCATAGTGACAAGGTGGAAAATATTCGTTTCAAGTACCGCCGCCGCGAACGTTGACATCGGATGATAGAGAAACTATTTACCTAGACAACGACCTCCCTTTGCTTTGCTTCGCGCAATCAAGGCGGGTTGTACTGTACTTGTGCATGCGTGTGCAGATTTCAGACATTATTTACCTATCAATACCGATGGCATCTAGATAATAAAATATTCCTAATAGTTGGGTAGGCCCAACTAAATCATTAAAATCGGTTCAGCGGAAGGTTTGAAAACTAAACAAAGTTACCTGCCTTCATTAAATATTAGTTTTAGTTTTAAAATACCAGATATTAATACTTAGCTATGTATTTCTGGGATCTCGGTTTTGTCAAACACCTTTCATGATGCCTTATTTCTCAGAGCTGCAAAAACAAGCGAACGCCTACAAAGGTTCGGCCGCGCCCGGTGCCGAACGCAAGTTGATAAAATCGCCGCCCGTTTACAACACCGCTACGCTTCCTAAGGACAAGTGGTAGACAACCATTATGTATACGAATTTATATTGGACCCTTCACTAGAATATCGTAAAATCAATTTTAAAAAGGAAAAATAGTAAGGAGAGAAGAAGGTTAAGAAAATATGTAAATTTTCCGAGGGTCCAATAATTTGAAGAGGTATCGACTGATTTCTAAAACTCAAGACTGATTCATAGTACATACCAATAATTAAGAGATAAAACATGTTGCCTTTTATGCTATTTAACTATTCATTATTTATATAATACTCTTTTTTAAAGGTAAGTGCCATGAAGTCTCGCCCCTTTACCTATTGGTAACTTGAACTGTGTAGTATTGTTAGTTGGATTATATTCTTTGTCTAAGAAAATAACTCTGCTATTTTTATACAGCACAAATTCTGTCCTGTAAGTCAGAATATTACAACGAGGTTGGAAACAACCGAAGACATTAGAAGGGGGGCTTGTTGATGTTACATTTGCTCAATGACGATGAGTTTTCGTTCGTGTTGATTTTCTACGAGATTTTAATATATCATGTATGTATTTGATAGCTGAAAGCGTATTACGATTTGATCTCTAGAGAATTTAATTAATTGTTGAAGTAAACCGGCCGAGCGCCGCAAAAATGTTAGTTCGTAAGTTTCTTTTGTTAATTTTATCGTTAGATTTTAAGAGCATGTTTTAATTTTTGATTCTATCACTCGTTTTTATGTTTAATTTTTATACTGAACTTCGATCCGACTATGCCGCATTAGATTTTTTATAAATTGATTATAACTTTTTTATCATGCCATTTTATCATATTTTTTTCCTTTCACTATCATATTTTTGGAATATGATATTTTGTGGGAATCTGCTGGACTGAAAAAAATATTTTTGATTGGATTTCTTATTATAATCATTGAATGTTAACGTAATTGAATTGACCATTTATGCGTGTACCGTCAGAAGTATATCGATTTTCAGTTCAGTGTTTTAAACTTTGGCCATTGACAATCATCGGCAATCAATAACCTAGAGGACCGTTGTTTATGACTTGATTTTAAATTAGACTAATTAACAAAAAGTATATAAGTGGATACAGCGATTACCTCCCAACGGTGACCACACATCATCGTGATCGTCACACAAGCTGCAGTTTTTAATCAGTTAACATTTTATATAATTTTTTCAGTGAATCATTGTTATTGTTTATGATTAGGTGCATTTTTGATTTTAACCATACCTATTAACATGCTAATTAAATGTGAATGCCTATGTGTTTCCCGATGTCGGTAAATCTTTTGATGCATAATTAATGCGCTCATAATGTATTATGTAACTATTGTAAACTTATATACCAAAAATTATGTGTCAAACTATTTACTTTATCTTGCTATCTATTGTTTTTAACACCTTTTTAAATGTATTTTATGTTTTAAGTTTTAATCATGAACTTTCGATTTCTATCAATCTTTTAAAAGTATGATTTTGAGATCTTTCAGATTATGAAATTTTAGAGATTAATTTTTGTTAAGATAAGTACCTACTTAGATTTGTAAGAGGAAAAAGATTAAAATGAGTTTTGTTTTCAGTATTTTCTATAGGTAGTATTAAAGTTTGCACGATTGTAGTTTTGCTTGTCCGATTAAACGATTATTACATTACCGAATTTGTGAGGTTTTATTTACAAGTAGGTATAGTAACTATGTAATTTAGGTAACAAGTAGATAGATCGAACATTCGCATCATAAAAACCCCTTCGGCGCATAATGTACAAAACGTAAAATGAACACGACACGCAAAATGTACAAATCGCAGAATGAACAATACGCAAAATGTACAAAACGTAAAATGAAGACAACACGCAAAATGTACAAATCGCAAAATGTGCAAGAACGTCTAAGGCTTGATTCACAATGTTTTGTTCACTTAGACCAGGTGTCTAAATCAATTTTTCCCATTTCTACAGATTCCCATTTTTACAGAAACCCATTTCTACAGATTCCCATTTTTACAGAAACTTATTTCTACAGATTCCCATTTTTACAGATTCCCATTTCTACAGATTCCCATTTTTACAGAAACCCATTTCTACAGATTCCCATTTTTACAGAAACCCATTTCTACAGATTCCCATTTTTACAGATTCCCATTTTTACAGAAACTTATTTCTACAGATTCCCATTTTTACAGATTCCCATTTTTACAGATTCCCATTTCTACAGATTCCCATTTTTACAGAAACCCATTTCTACAGATTCCCATTTTTACAGAAACCCAGTATTAGCCGTAACATATATATATGTCATTTTAATGAAAAGAGAGAGAGAGTTTAAACATGAAAAAAAAAAATAACCCTAACCTACCGAATTACTTACTATTCGGTAGGTTAGGGTTATTTTTTTTTTACTAGTCCATAGTTATCGGTTAACATTACGGTTAGAGCCTACACCTAGTTTTAGCCGGTTAGAACTAGGTGTCATATATATGTCATTTTAATGAAAAGAGAGAGTTTAAACATGTAAAAAAAAAATAACCCTAACCTACCGAATAGTTGGAAATCTGTACAGATAGGAATCGGTTGAATTGGGAATGAGACACTCAATAATTTTTTCGTTTGTGTGAACGTGGGCTGTGTTGCACATTTTGCGATTTGTACATTTTGCGTGTTGTCTTCATTTTACGTTTTGTACATTTTGCGTATTGTTCATTCTGCGATTTGTACATTTTGCGTGTCGTGTTCATTTTACGTTTTGTACATTATGCGCCGAAGGGATAAAAACGAGCACAGGTCTATGTTATTAGGTCTATGGAAAAATAAAAAAATTAATAGGTAATAAAAAACTTGAGAGGTGTCAGGGGACACCCGGATGGAACGAAGTTTATTTATTATCAACAAAAATAATCGTCGCGAGACCACGAAACGAAAATATCTAGCTTGCTTTCTATAAGAGAGAGACAGACAGAGAAACATGCGCACGCCGCACGGCTTACAATAGCTTACTATAGCAAAAAGTGTCGGCCACCCATCACATTCATGATCGCGACAACCGTTGCTTAACATTCAATATCGACGGCTACCTATCACATTTATGATCACGACAACCGTTGCTTAACATTCAATATCGACGGCCACCCATCACAATCGTGATCACGACAATCGTTGCTTAACATTCAATAGCAAAAAGTGTCGTTACAACTTTTCGTCTTAATTTTTTCCGTCTAGCCCCCTTTCGCAACGTGCGAAAAGGAACTTCGTTCCATAAAAAATTGAGAACTCGACCCTAACTACACCACTCTGTTAACCACACATCTGTGGTTAACGAATTATTTCAATGTAAACTAACTAAACGGTCATTGTCAAAATTTTCTTATCAAATGTCATTGTGATGTCATTGTCAACACAAGAAAAAATTGTGGAAAAATTAAACAAATCTGATGAAATCTGTGAACAAGATATTCTTGCGGTGTTTTTACTTTCGATTTCTATTATAAAATCTCTAAAAAATGGGCAATGCCAGTGCAAAAACTGTGGAAGTGAAAGTGGCAAGTGCTCCGGCACCGGTGGAGGGCGAAAAGCCTAAACTAAAGCCATGTTGTGCGTGTCCTGAAACGAAAAGAGTACGGGATGCTTGGTAAGGTTAGGTACATTATAGTCAGGCCTAATAATATTATGCAATCTTGAAAACTTATTTCTTAGTCCTAAAACACGTGACGTTATTTACAAGTATTTATTTCATATGAAATGATATTAAGACTTCCTCGAAAGAATAACAATGTGTTTTACCTAGATCATACACACCTGGATTTTCACGATAGGTAGATTAGTATCAAATTATCCTATTTATTTAGCATGAAGTCACTCCGTGTCCTTGTATTCTTTCATTTTTAAAGTGATTTCAAATATTTATTACTTACCTATGATTGGTATTTTTTTTTACCTTCATTTAACATTAGGATTTTTTTCTGTAATATGAATTTTTTGATTCATAGCCCATCCCTTAAATCATAACCTAATAATATTATATTCTCTTTTAATAAATATAAATACATGTTTCCAGTATCATAGAGCAAGGAGAGGAGAACTGCGGCCCCCTGATTGAAGAGCACAAAGCCTGCATGAGGAAAATGGGCTTTAATATTTAAATAACTAGATTTTAGTCAATGAGATACTGTTAATGTAGACAGGATTTAATCTTATTGTGTATATAATATTCTAATTTCAACCAAATTTATTCCTAACGGTTGTAGAACCATATTAACTTGTACTTAACAATTCAATAATCTGAGCTATGTATGTGACAAGTTATAAATTTTGAATAACTATGTTGTGAACTCAATACATAGTTACAGTCCGACCATCTTATCTGTTCAGTTGACAGCGTCGCTAGTGGAGAATTTGGTTTTGCCATAATATAAGAAATTCACCAAGAAACAAAGGTAATTAAAACATGTCTTACAAGTCAGTCTATAGATATCATTAAAATTTAAGAAACTACAATATCAATCATATAAAGCCTATGAGAGAGATTCAATATGACGCGGCTGTAGTTCCCATTTTGCCCACCTGAACAGTTAAGTTGGTGGCACTGTACTTAGGTATCAAGAACAAACAATTCAGGCATTTTATTTTTCAACATTATAAGAAAAGTTTTGTTTGTTATTTGTACCCTTTATCAACAAACACTGGCATAACTCCTAAGACTCACAACTTAACTAAAACACCTTTTTGCCAAGGGAGGTTTAAAAAAATATTTTGAAAATACCCTGAAATATCTAACTACCTTAAGTATGCCTTTTCCTAAATATTTTGCTGCCGTTGTTTTAATTAAGGATCTGTTGGCATTATTGCTTTAATTACTGTTTAGGCACCTATTTATTAAAATTATTTATTAAAAATTTCATCATCATTAGTTCTCTTCTTTCACTTTAATCCTACTAACTAAAGGATGTTCATTGTAAATCATGCATTGTTTGTGAAAAAGTATGTGTCAATGAAAGTGGTGTAATATATTTTTTGTTTGTCACTTATTTGTGTTTCATTTTATGAAAAGACAGTTGAATATTCTCCCATTACTATTTATTTATTCATTGACGGTGGATAGGAGGTTAAGCTAAGTACAGTACTTTGCGAAAGGATGCAAGCATATTAATTCCGAGAGTTCCAAGCTTGGAAACACTGATTATGAAACCCCATGGAAGTTAATATCCTTCACAGGTATCCTTATAAAATAAGTTACAAGAAGAAACAGTGCCGGTGGCAGATCCCATATGGGTGTAACATGGATATTAGTCCGACCGAAAAAAAGGTATTCCAGTTAGGTAATATCTTGCTGGTAAAACGGCTTTTAGGTAAACTCTTATTCCGGACTTCCGGTTATCTCATAAATGTCACTGTCAAATGTCAGTCATGTCATTGCATTGCAATAAATCGATCGATAACAAAAACATTTAGCTGGTTTTATTATTTTAAAACGGTCAACAAATAACATTACTAATTTAAAAAATGCGCTGGAGTGAAGCAACTACTTTACAGTTCGTTAAATTATATCTAAAACAAGAATGCCTTTGGAATCCTGCTCACCAGTCATACAAATTAAAGTTCAAACGAGAAAAAGCTTACTCGAACATTATAACAGAATTTAGAGAGACTACTGGTAAACATTTGTCCTTAACGGAGGTAAAAATGAAAATCAAGAACCTCCGCACAACATACTCACAACAAGTACAAAAGATCCTCCAGAAATCAAATCCGGATTCAATATATGAACCTTCACTTATTTGGTTCCATGAAATGGACGAGTGCTTGAAACATGTACCCAGTAATAGGCATTTCTCATCATATGTAAGTATTTAGCAACTTTATGTGTTTTATATTAATGTAAACTTTGAAGTTTGCGTTTTTACATTCTGATTATGATATATTTTTTAAGGTTCAGGGCCCAAATATAAAATAATAGGTCTTAAAATAATAATTATGATGATGGCATTTTACCCCTGGCACAGATTAACTCTAGTTATTTACCAATAGGTGTCAGTTAAATTACTTAATTGGGTGTTTAAAACCTAATAAATCATTTCCAGAGTCAAGACACATCAGAAATGGACATAAATCCATCAATTTGGATGGATCCAGAATTGCTTAGCAGTAGTATGGAAGGAGTCATTGCAGACCCCCTCATTGCACAGCAGTCATTATCTGATGAAGAATATGATAACCACAGAGGAGAGAAAACATCAAATTCAAGTTCGGAACACCACAGTCCAGTCAAATATAAAAGTATTAAAAAGAAAAGGAAACAGCATCCTGAAGGAGAATATTTAATACAAGATAAATTCTCACTAAGGGAGGATGAGTTTGATATTTATGGAAAATACATTGCGGCACAACTGAGAAAAATGGACTTGAATAAAGCTTTAAAAATTCAGCTCGAGATTCAGAACTTGATAAGTGGAGCCAGGATGTCCGGAGAACATTAGCTTATGCTCCACAGTAATGAAAGCTTTTCATGCAAGTTTTGTATTAGTTATTTAGGAAAATAAACAGGCTACTTGATATAATTTTAGAAAGTATTAATATAAACATAATTCTTACCACTACCACCAAAATAAGCACATTGAAACGAAGGCATCCCATAGATAAATCTTAGAAGATATAAGTATGTATAGAAATTATGCAACCAAGCAACCTCCCAGAGCCTGAATTTGAGAACATATTATATCCAAGTGTATATGTGCATTTACAATACCATTAAGTATTATATGCTAAGTGGCTTTTTTAAATTAGGTCATTATGGGAAGTTTTAAACTACAAGAGATTAGAATAGAAGATCTTTTCCAGCAACCATGTCATAATTTTAGCCACAAAAAAAAACTTAAAAAATCAAATGCATACATTATTTGAAAAAACGGTCTATAATTGGTGATATGGTTATTTGAAAAATGTTTTCGTTTCTCTTATTGTTTCAGAATTGCCCACATTAATTACCCTTATGTATTATTTATCTGTGTTAAATTTTCCTATAAATAGGTACTTCGTATAGTCTGTGGAATTTGAATGTGTTTGACAGTCCTTTATGTCAATTGTCATTCTCACGTCATTCTTCTGTCAAACAAACAAAGTGAATCTACCATCTACGTCCGCGTCGGTCGATCAATAATTTAATAAAATTTGCAAATAATTCGTAAATATATCCAATTTACTTCCGGATACTTTCATTTTAAATAAATTTCTTTAAAATGAGATGGGGTGAAAATGAAACATTACAATTTGCAAAACTCTACATACGCTATCAGGATCTTTGGAATCGAAAACATCCACATTACAAAATGAAAGATAAAAGATTACACGCTTATAAAGAATTAATTGCTCAATTTTACGAGGCAACGGGTATAAAACTGAACGTAGTCGAAGTGAAGGTGAAGATTAAGAACTTACGATCTACGTATTATCAAGAGTTGCAGAAGATTCGACAGCGTTCTAACGAGGAGTGGACGTTTACGCCGACTCTAAAATGGTTCAATGAATGGCACAAAACTCTCGGCGTAGCACTTGATCTAGGTGGCATCGACCAAAGCGTAAGTACCTACCAGTAATTATAGCACTTTTTCTTTACTGTAAAGTGTCCCCTTGTAGCATAAGTTTGAATTTATACTTACATGTTCAAAATTTTATTACAGCAGCAAGATATCAATGAACCATGTACAGAGATATTCATGGTGCCCTCAAAACATGACGACGGAGACCCATTCACAGAGGAACATGTTGACAACAAACTTATAGATTTAAAATCGGAACCAAATGAATCAACCTCCTCTAATGAAATAACTTACAAAACAAAGAAGAAAAAGATTAAAAAACGAAGTTTAAACAGTTCCGATAGACAAAATAGGTATAGCATAGATTCCGGGTCAGAAACAAATAAAGAAGATGAGTTTGACATCTATGGTAAGTATATCGCCACTCAGTTGAGGAAAATGGATCTCCGTAAGGCATTGAGGGTGCAGCTACAAATACAGAATTTAGTTGGGGAAGCAAGGTTATCAGATAACATAGATTGAGACATACCCTAACCAACATCAGAAAATATGAAGTTTTAATGTTATCAATCGGAAATGGATTGTAGGATATACTTGTAAATCCTCAGTTATCTTATGGGAGAAACCGATTCCTAAAATGAACATTTCCAAAAACTATGAGAGACGAAAGGAACTGTTTTAACCAGGGTTTCCCAACCAAGGGTCTTCAGGCCTGTCCCAGGGTGTCTCCAGATACATCAGCATCAGAAAACCAGCTTACTGATTCAACCTTTGCATGTACTTTGAAAGAATGAGAACAACACATGCTTCAAGTATTTTTGACAAAATTACTTGTATGGTGTGAGGAAGAAAGTAAGTGGGTGTAACAAACATTATAAAAAGGTTGGGACACCCTGGTTAAGAAAATATTTGAGAAAGACCAAGGAAGTTGAATTCCCAAAACTGTTTTTACTAAGAACTCTTATGATTTTGTTTCCTGAACTTGATTATTCCGTTAATTTCTCTAGTTTTATGTGAAGTACAGCTGAACACAAACCTTTTATTGTAAATAAAATGAATATTAAAAATTGTGTTTTTGAATGTTTTTAGATCCCCAAGATTAACATTATTATAACAATTATAACATGAAGAATAGGGATGGCTGGTGTTTTTAGGTACCTTTGCCCAGCACTGGGACTGAAAACATTATGCAAAAAATAGCAAAGTGGCATTACCACAATGGTTTGGACGGTATGACGAGAGGTTTACTAATTATAATCAAACAACAGTATTGCAAGTCTGATTTTTATTGCAGTGTCTGTTCATGATACAACATTTTAGATACTCAGTGTTAATTGTACCATTTCTTACAATATTTCATCGGTTCAACTTGTTTACGTGAAAAAATATATATTTCGTGATGCAGACCGGTATACCATCTTATCATTAATTAAGTACTTTCAAAATTGCTTTTGTATCTTTTTTACACAAGTAACACACATAGTGCAGACCGGTAGTAAAGTATAATAACAACTAAATTTACGACTTAGAAGGTTGATCAGTTGGTCTTTCGACATTTGCAATTCAAGTTCTAATTATGTAGGGTAGAATACTGGCTATATCAACGGAAAAGTGACAATAATCTATTTAAATTTTGACAGTTGAAATTGTCAAATAAAGTGTACTCTATTCCATTGACATAAAGCCGTTTCGTCACTAAGATTTTAAAGTTCTAAGGTAGACAGAAACATGAAAAACCAGACCACTGAATGAGGAATTCCTTCATTTAGACTAGAGTTTAGGTCACAATCTCATTATAATACAATTGTTTCATATTTGAAGTCGAAGCGAAGCGTCAATTTGAAACAAACCAAATTCACCCTTACTTCAACAGCATAGAGCATATGCGATTCGACGGTATTCGTCTTTTGTTTTTTCTTACAAGAAATATCTGCTTTATGTGTAGGTAAGGGTGTTTCAGATTATTGTTTTTGCTTCGTTTCGACTGCGCTAGTGGGAATAGGCCCTAAGGGTGCAACTTTAAAGTTAATTCTGACTTTTAAGTAACCTTTGAAACTTAGTTCTTTTAAAAAATGCATTTTTCCATTATTTTTATTATTCGTCTTTCATTTGCACCCTTGAAAGGACTGTTGATATACGGAAATGCACAAAACTAATACGACAGTTACAATGAATTGTTCAATAAAATAACCATGAAATTTAACAAAGCACCAAGTCATAGTAAGTTAGCTACATATTTTTGATACATCTTAGACGGTTGTGGATTACAATTTAAACTGGCACAATTGTACATTGTATTTTGTTATGACTGCCATAACAGTGTATGCGATTTCAAATTGAGCTGTTAATTGTTTTTCAAGGAATTTACTTTGTAAAGTAAGGGCTGTAACTTTATAGCTGTAAAACTAACAAATAATTAGGTCATTACTAAACCAGTTTTCTCGTACAAATACTAAAGCGCAACACAACAGATTGGCACCTAAGTGTCATGTAAACTTTTCTCATCCACAATCTTTTGTATAAGAATTAATACACACATTAATTGTACTGTGTCAGTTGCAACAACAAATTTCAATGGAAGCTTGAAGGAAGAAAGTCGTTTACGTATACAATAACTCACATACAAATGTCGGCCATTTTATAAAATAGTACTCGACGAATGGCGGCATTCGAGTCGCCATTTTTGTTTTAACCAATGTAAGCTGACATTAAAAACAAGTTTTAATACAAAACAATCAATGTAAAATGTTTACAAAAATAATTTAAATTGTCCCATTATGAATAACTATTATTAATTATAAGTAAAAGCAACACAGCACATTAGATGCGAGAAAATACATAACTTGTTTCCAAAGATTTGCATACATACATTGTGCGAATGGTAGTTTCAGGGGATTTTTGTATTTTTAGTCATTTTATAATTTCTTTTAGTGTTACGAGAATGTCAAAATGTAAAATGTCAATTTTGACATCTGTCAATGTCATTTCAACATCCGCCATATTTTTTAAAGTCAACAAGAAGTGACCCGCCACGAAAAGTGTGACGGATACATTAAATTTGGACTAAAAACACTCAAATTTTTCACTCGATAAAATTACTACATTTATACGAAGACTCAATTCAGATCTTTAAGATTTGTACAATTTATATCACATAAAATTTAAAAGAACACACGACTGCATTTATGAAACACTATCCAAACTTGATCAACAAATTATGCTTCAAGAGATCATTTTGATAATACTTTTGGGGACGAGGCGGGCACACCGCTGTGAACAAGATTTCACAAACACGACTTTATTTCAAACACGTTAAAGACGTCAGTCGTGCCACACATTTCCCTCATTAAACACATACACATCAGATCAATACAAGACGGCCTTACGGAAAACTCGAGGACATTACAACAGCGAAATCCAAATATTCATTTATGAAAAAATAAACGCTCTGTTCGACGTACATGTTACAAAACTAACATTTTTATTATTACATTTTAATCCGTTAACTGTATGGACATTTCGTTCGGGAATCGAACTGTACAGGCCGAAGGGGCTCAGACTCTAACGACGGGAACATTCAATTTAGATAATCGCGAACGATACAAGTTTAAAGTACGGCTCAGATCGGAATAAATAAAGGAGAGGGGTGTAGGCGCGGGGCAGTCAGGCGGGCGGCGCCAGCGCCAGCAGCTGCGCCTTGAGCTCGGCCAGCTCGTGCGCGCGGGCCGCCAGCAGGTCGTCGTGCAGCGCGGCGCGGCGGTTGGCGTCGCCCAGCGCCGCCAGCAGGTCCAGCTTCACGCGCGTCTCGGCCGACAGCGCCGCGTCCAGCGCCGCCAGCCGCTCCGCCGCCGCGCCCAGCTCGCGCGCCAGCCGCGCCGCCGCCGCGCGCCACGCCTCCGCGCCCGCCGCCGTGCCGTTGCCGTTGCCGTTCGCCCACCATCCCGTGCCGTTGACGTTGGTGTTGCCGTTACTGGTTACTGTGGTGGTGTTGGTCGTGCTGAAAATATAAATTTATACAGTCATGTTTTAAAGCTGAGAGTATGATATTCGATTGTGGAAGTAAACTGCCGCACTCGTTGAGCATGACGCTCAACGAGTGCGGCAGCGATCCATAACATTGTCCGGTGCGTTACCTGTCGGCCTTGCTGCGTAACACTTGCTCGGCGTGCGTGCGCGCGCGTCTCTCTTCAGCGAGCCGCCTCTCGAGCACCGCTCGCTCGCGCGCCCAGTTACAAGATCTGCAGGTAACATTTATAAAGTAAGTAAAATCAAATGTTTCTGTACCCTTAAGGACGGATTGATCTAAAACTTTTATTTTATCAATGTTAAATAAAGTTTATAATTGAAAACTAAAACAAACGGACGCAATAGATAGACCAACAGCGCTCCAGCTCGGGCCGCAGCGCCGCCAGCTCGCCGCGCGCGCCGCTCAGCGAGCTCTTATTAAATGATTAGATATGTGAACCCCTCACTTGGCGGAGGCGTGGCGGGCGCCGCTGCGCGCGCGCTCCAGCTCGGCCCGCAGCGCCGCCAGCTCGCCGCGCGCGCCGCTCAGCGAGCTCTTATTAAATGATTAGATATGTGAACCCCTCACTTGGCGGAGGCGTGGCGGGCGCCGCTGCGCGCGCGCTCCAGCTCGGGCCGCAGCGCCGCCAGCTCGCCGCGCGCGCCGCTCAGCGAGCTCTTATTAAATGATTAGATATGTGAACCCCTCACTTGGCGGAGGCGTGGCGGGCGCCGCTGCGCGCGCGCTCCAGCTCGGCCCGCAGCGCCGCCAGCTCGCCGCGCGCGCCGCTCAGCGAGCTCTTATTAAATGATTAGATATGTGAACCCCTCACTTGGCGGAGGCGTGGCGGGCGCCGCTGCGCGCGCGCTCCAGCTCGGCCCGCAGCGCCGCCAGCTCGCCGCGCGCGCCGCTCAGCGAGCTCTTATTAAATGATTAGATATGTGAACCCCTCACTTGGCGGAGGCGTGGCGGGCGCCGCTGCGCGCGCGCTCCAGCTCGGCCCGCAGCGCCGCCAGCTCGCCGCGCGCGCCGCTCAGCGAGCTCTTATTAAATGATTAGATATGTGAACCCCTCACTTGGCGGAGGCGTGGCGGGCGCCGCTGCGCGCGCGCTCCAGCTCGGCCCGCAGCGCCGCCAGCTCGCCGCGCGCGCCGCTCAGCGAGCTCTTGGCGCTGGCCAGCTCCGCGCGCAGGCGCTTTATCTCCTCGGCGTTGTTGCGCTGTGCATACAACATATTATTCCTAGCATTCTTAACACATAATTGGAAAAACTGTTCGAATATAGAATCGAACATGGTATGTTAAAGGGAATTGAGGATAGATTGTTCAAATGTTGAATTGCATATTAATAACTAATATCAGTCATTGAATCATGTACTAGTCGCTTGCGCCTGTAGTAATGTTGATATTATGAAAAGTACTCACAAACCTTCCTCTTGGATCACTCTGTGTTTGGGTGTAAACCACGTGAAAATACGTTCAATATTTATTTTTTGAGGAAACAATCACATACAGACGGCCAGATACTGGGTTATTTTTTATAATATTGTAAGATAAGATAATTTCAATAACACACTTTACAAAGATGTTCATAAATAATGTTTTAAGATAATTTCATTAATTACCTCATATAGAGGCCATATTTTTATACCAAAATTAACTAAATGTAAACCCGCCTCACCCATTCTTTCTCCCTCTCTTTCTCCAGTTCCCGCTCCCTCTCCCTCTCCCGCTCCCGCTCGCGCTGCTCCCTCTCCCGCTCCCGCTCCCGGCGGCGCTCCTCCTCCCGTTCTCTTTCCCTCTCTTTTTCCTTGTTACAAACCTCTTTATGTTTCTCGCACGCTTTTGTACTCTCTACTTCCTTATCTTTAACTATTTGTTCTTTATCTGCAAATGTCAGTAAAGAATTAGTTTATAATATCCCACAGCTGGGCAAATGCCTTTCATCTCCCTATAGATATCACTATGTTGAGGAGAATTAGGTGTAATCACCACACCTAATGCTTGCCTACTGATGGTTGGTGATCTCAAACCCGAGTCATGAAAATTACATTGAAAATATGCTTCACATGACTTGATTTTGGATAGTGTATTTTTTTTGTATTTCACTGGTAGTTCCTTGTTCAAATAAACACAATAACTTTAGCCTTATTGCATTTTATAGATTGCTACAGAAATAATACACCGTGATAAAGCGAAGCTATCACTTTTATGACTAAAACTAACAGCGCTCCGCGGTTTTACCCGAGTAGTGCCAATTCCCGTGGAATTTTCGGGATAAAAAACCTATATTGAAATCGGATTGGTAGTTTCAGAGATTAGTGCGTTCAAACAAATTAAAAAACTCTTTAGCTCTAACATATTAGTATATAGATGGTTAATCGAATATATAATTATTAATGTCCTCAGTTTGGTTAGGGCATTGCAGGCTGAATCACCTGATTGCCCGAAAAGTAAGATGATTCCGTGCTTCGGAGGGCACGTTAAGCCGTCGGTCCCGGTTACTTTCTACGGATAGTAGTCGTTACATGAGCCATGTCAGAGGCCTTTGGAGGCTCAATAACTCTGACACCAGGATTGGTCAGGTTGACCATCCACTCGATGAAGAAGAAGATCGAATGCATGTTACTCACCCTGTTCTGTACTCTTATGACTATCGCAACTATCCTTATCTTTATTTTTGTTCCTCTTCTTCTCTTCTTTTAACGAATTAGCCTCTTTTTTGTCGTACTTCGACGACTTGCCACCTGAAATATTAAAGTAAAGATTTGGTCAGTAATGTTCCACAGCTGGACAAAGGCCTCTCGTCTCACTGACGTTATCAGTACAGAGGGGAGGATTATAGATCGTAGAGTTTCTATAGGAATATTAATATGTCATTGAGTTTTTTTTGTATTCTATATCAACGTGTATGACCTATATGTAACAAATTTTGAAAATTCTTTTTGTAGTGTATTTATTTATTAATGTTTTTACGTTTACTTTGGACAAACACACGATTTACAAAGAGAATAATGTAAGAAAAGAAAGATTGTTATTCTTATAGTTTTCCTGTTAACATAATATAATTATAAACGTAGACAGATACCGTAAACAAATACCTTTACTGGGCGGCAGCTTGTCGTCGTCGAGCGCGGGCGGCCCGCCGCCGCTCGTCGCTCCGCTCGTGCCGCGCCCGCCGCCGCCGCTCGCCGCGTGACTCACACACTTGTCACGCTCTTTTTGCTTCTTTTCTATATGCTGCTCTACATTCTCTAACTGAAATATGAAAGCATATTTATGACATTATGTTTTTGTGTATGTGTGATTTTATATGACGATATTGAAAAATTACAGTCAACCACCAATATAATAAATTATCAAGAGACCCGTTGTACCCATTCCCGCTGAATTCCGAGATTAAAAAAGCCTATGTGTTATTTTAGCCAGTCTATATGTATTTTGAGGATGGACGAGTTCCACCCTCATAAACTTTCCCAATAGTTATAATTAGTAGTACCCACATAGGAAAGAGTACATTAGTAAGGGTGTATGTATTTCAGGGCCAAATTTTCTTCGTATATCTCCAGGTAGCGAGTACTCTTGTGTTATAATATATAAAGTGTAGCTCACCTTATCATGTACATCGGTCTGTTCTTTGCCCGCGTGGCCGTTCTGTTGCGGCTTGCGGCGCTCGCGCACTTCCGGGCTCACTTCGCTCTGTAAACAAATAATATAACTTAAGTACACAACGGACAGATTTAACGGAAGTATACTATGTATGTGTTGTACAACAATATGTATGTATACCTGCGGCAGCGCGTCCCTCATGAGCTGGTAGTAGAAGTCGTTCAAGGCCTGCACGTGTCGCGTGCGGCGCGCGCGCAGCCGCCGCCCCACGTAGGCCCTGACGCCGCCGCCGAGCGAGACGGCGGGGAAGTATACTATGTATGTGTTGTACAACAATATGTATGTATACCTGCGGCAGCGCGTCCCTCATGAGCTGGTAGTAGAAGTCGTTCAAGGCCTGCACGTGTCGCGTGCGGCGCGCGCGCAGCCGCCGCCCCACGTAGGCCCTGACGCCGCCGCCGAGCGAGACGGCGGGGAAGTATACTATGTATGTGTTGTACAACAATATGTATGTATACCTGCGGCAGCGCGTCCCTCATGAGCTGGTAGTAGAAGTCGTTCAAGGCCTGCACGTGTCGCGTGCGGCGCGCGCGCAGCCGCCGCCCCACGTAGGCCCTGACGCCGCCGCCGAGCGAGACGGCGGGGAAGTATACTATGTATGTGTTGTACAACAATATGTATGTATACCTGCGGCAGCGCGTCCCTCATGAGCTGGTAGTAGAAGTCGTTCAAGGCCTGCACGTGTCGCGTGCGGCGCGCGCGCAGCCGCCGCCCCACGTAGGCCCTGACGCCGCCGCCGAGCGAGACGGCGGGGAAGTATACTATGTATGTGTTGTACAACAATATGTATGTATACCTGCGGCAGCGCGTCCCTCATGAGCTGGTAGTAGAAGTCGTTCAAGGCCTGCACGTGTCGCGTGCGGCGCGCGCGCAGCCGCCGCCCCACGTAGGCCCTGACGCCGCCGCCGAGCGAGACGGCGGGGAAGTATACTATGTATGTGTTGTACAACAATATGTATGTATACCTGCGGCAGCGCGTCCCTCATGAGCTGGTAGTAGAAGTCGTTCAAGGCCTGCACGTGTCGCGTGCGGCGCGCGCGCAGCCGCCGCCCCACGTAGGCCCTGACGCCGCCGCCGAGCGAGACGGCGGGGAAGTATACTATGTATGTGTTGTACAACAATATGTATGTATACCTGCGGCAGCGCGTCCCTCATGAGCTGGTAGTAGAAGTCGTTCAAGGCCTGCACGTGTCGCGTGCGGCGCGCGCGCAGCCGCCGCCCCACGTAGGCCCTGACGCCGCCGCCGAGCGAGACGGCGGGGAAGTATACTATGTATGTGTTGTACAACAATATGTATGTATACCTGCGGCAGCGCGTCCCTCATGAGCTGGTAGTAGAAGTCGTTCAAGGCCTGCACGTGTCGCGTGCGGCGCGCGCGCAGCCGCCGCCCCACGTAGGCCCTGACGCCGCCGCCGAGCGAGACGGCGGGGAAGTATACTATGTATGTGTTGTACAACAATATGTATGTATACCTGCGGCAGCGCGTCCCTCATGAGCTGGTAGTAGAAGTCGTTCAAGGCCTGCACGTGTCGCGTGCGGCGCGCGCGCAGCCGCCGCCCCACGTAGGCCCTGACGCCGCCGCCGAGCGAGACGGCGGGGAAGTATACTATGTATGTGTTGTACAACAATATGTATGTATACCTGCGGCAGCGCGTCCCTCATGAGCTGGTAGTAGAAGTCGTTCAAGGCCTGCACGTGTCGCGTGCGGCGCGCGCGCAGCCGCCGCCCCACGTAGGCCCTGACGCCGCCGCCGAGCGAGACGGCGGGGAAGTATACTATGTATGTGTTGTACAACAATATGTATGTATACCTGCGGCAGCGCGTCCCTCATGAGCTGGTAGTAGAAGTCGTTCAAGGCCTGCACGTGTCGCGTGCGGCGCGCGCGCAGCCGCCGCCCCACGTAGGCCCTGACGCCGCCGCCGAGCGAGACGGCGGGGAAGTATACTATGTATGTGTTGTACAACAATATGTATGTATACCTGCGGCAGCGCGTCCCTCATGAGCTGGTAGTAGAAGTCGTTCAAGGCCTGCACGTGTCGCGTGCGGCGCGCGCGCAGCCGCCGCCCCACGTAGGCCCTGACGCCGCCGCCGAGCGAGACGGCGGGGAAGTATACTATGTATGTGTTGTACAACAATATGTATGTATACCTGCGGCAGCGCGTCCCTCATGAGCTGGTAGTAGAAGTCGTTCAAGGCCTGCACGTGTCGCGTGCGGCGCGCGCGCAGCCGCCGCCCCACGTAGGCCCTGACGCCGCCGCCGAGCGAGACGGCGGGGAAGTATACTATGTATGTGTTGTACAACAATATGTATGTATACCTGCGGCAGCGCGTCCCTCATGAGCTGGTAGTAGAAGTCGTTCAAGGCCTGCACGTGTCGCGTGCGGCGCGCGCGCAGCCGCCGCCCCACGTAGGCCCTGACGCCGCCGCCGAGCGAGACGGCGGGGAAGTATACTATGTATGTGTTGTACAACAATATGTATGTATACCTGCGGCAGCGCGTCCCTCATGAGCTGGTAGTAGAAGTCGTTCAAGGCCTGCACGTGTCGCGTGCGGCGCGCGCGCAGCCGCCGCCCCACGTAGGCCCTGACGCCGCCGCCGAGCGAGACGGCGGGGAAGTATACTATGTATGTGTTGTACAACAATATGTATGTATACCTGCGGCAGCGCGTCCCTCATGAGCTGGTAGTAGAAGTCGTTCAAGGCCTGCACGTGTCGCGTGCGGCGCGCGCGCAGCCGCCGCCCCACGTAGGCCCTGACGCCGCCGCCGAGCGAGACGGCGGGGAAGTATACTATGTATGTGTTGTACAACAATATGTATGTATACCTGCGGCAGCGCGTCCCTCATGAGCTGGTAGTAGAAGTCGTTCAAGGCCTGCACGTGTCGCGTGCGGCGCGCGCGCAGCCGCCGCCCCACGTAGGCCCTGACGCCGCCGCCGAGCGAGACGGCGGGGAAGTATACTATGTATGTGTTGTACAACAATATGTATGTATACCTGCGGCAGCGCGTCCCTCATGAGCTGGTAGTAGAAGTCGTTCAAGGCCTGCACGTGTCGCGTGCGGCGCGCGCGCAGCCGCCGCCCCACGTAGGCCCTGACGCCGCCGCCGAGCGAGACGGCGGGGAAGCCGGCGGCGTGCGCCGCCAGCCCGCGCCGCCAGCCGCCCGCCCAGCCCGCGCACCCGCGCACCGACTCCACGTACACTATCACGCAGCATATCGCCACTGTCGGCAGGCATATGCCTTTGTCGGCAACTGGAACAAAACACTTACGATGTTTCAGCAAGTAAGTGCGAGTAGGCCAGTGGCCAACCTTGGTGTCAGAGTTTTTAGACCGCCTAAAGGCCTCCATAGTCTAGCACACTGCTGCAACAATAATATAACACAGACGTCCACATTTTCGTGTTCAATATAGAACCCACGCTACGGCTGCCGACATTAAATCAATTCGACGTTTTGGCTCAATACTCGTTTAACTTTACTACTATGATCATGTTAAGTTAGATCGAAACTCAGCTCAAGCCATAACTAATTTTATACTTTTACATATTATTATTATTATTTATTAATTAGCCATAAATGTCCCACTGCAGGGTAAAGGCCTCCCTACCCTCCTTCCACTGATCTCTATCCTGAGCTATTGTGGACCAGTTATTGTTGTGTTGTTCTAGTTCGTCCCGCTTCGCTTGCGGGGTCTTCCGAGGGGTCTTTTTGTGGTTGGAGTCCAAAACGTGACGGATTTCGCCCAAAAATTTTCTGGCATACGGCTGACATGTCCCGCCCAGTCCCATTTTAAACTGGCCGCCTTCCGAGTTACATCCATAATTTTGGTCTGGGAGCGCAGTTCAGTGTTACGGATGCGATCAATGAGTTTCACACCTAGTATGCTGCGCTCCATAGCCCGTTGGCAGACCGCGAGCGTGGACCTCTGTTCAACCATCAAAGACCAAGTCTGCGCGCCGTATGTGAGGACGGGGAGAATGCACATGTCCAGGAGTTTTCTTTTTAGAGAAATTGGAAGTTTTCCCTTCATTATCTTTCATTGACCAAAAAACTCTTCCAGGCATTTTCGGTGCGTTTTGCCACTGCTTTATCTTGTCTTGCCTGGAAGGAGATGGTTTGACCTAAGTATGGGTATTCCTGAACATATGCAATCTCCACATCCTCAACGCAGATCTTGTGCTCGACGACGTTGGTCATCAGCTTGGTCTTTGTCATGTTCATGCGAAGTCCGACCTCGCAACTGGCCTTGCATAGATCTTCTAGCATCGTGCGTAATTCGGCGGCGGAAGATGCGAACAGGACAATGTCGTCGGCGAAACGAAGATTAGTTAATCTTCTCCCGCCCACGACAATGCCCATATTCACCCATCTTGGTATTAGTTTTTTGAAGATCTCCTCGAGGGTAGCGGTAATAAGTTTCGGAGATAGGGGGTCGCCCTGCTTTACCCCTTTTCTAATGAAGAAGGATGGACCGGTAACATTTAATTTAATTGATGCTGTGCTTTTTATATAAATAATTTTGAGAAGTTGGATGTATCGTCTACTCCTTGTTGTTTTGGGGCTTCGAATATTGAGTGGTGTGCTAAACTGTCAAATGCCTTGGTGAAATCTATGAATGCTAAGTATAGCGGAAGGTTGAACTCTATGTGTTTTTCGAATGTTTGGTTTATTGTTTGAAGGTGGTCGGTGGTGGAGAGGCCACGGCGGAATCCCGCCTGTTCAGGCGGTTGATGTGCGTCAAGTATCGCAGATATTCTGTTTTCTATGACTTTGATAAAGGCTTTGTAGAGGTGTGAGATGAGGACTTTCTTGTGAAGGAGAACAATATTGGAGTGGCAAAATTCTTTTGGGAGTTGGCCTGTCGTTAGAATATCGTTGAAAAGATTTGTGATATACGGTAATAGGACCGGTTCGCCTAATCTAATTTTACATATTAGTTTAAAATAATAATGACAACATACATTAATAGCGCGGTCAAATACCTACTATAATTATTGTTGCCGTATCCGTATTATGATGAATCGATATCTATGAATAACTATTTTCAATTATAGCAGAGTGTTTGTGTGTGAATCGATCGAAATCTATTTGACCTAGAGTAAATATTAGTGTACGTCCGACAATCCTACTAATGCGATGTTTTTTACGATGGATGTATGGAATGTTTGTTTGTTAATCTCACGCAGGAACAACTGAACAGATATAAATGAAAATTGGCAAAGAGATAGATTCGATTCTGGCATAACACATAGACTGCTTTTTCCCCTGAAAATCTTAGTGGAACGGGTACAAAGTGGGTAAACCGTGGTCTGTTATAATGTAATAGTGATACTTACATGTGTACCACACATATTGCACCCACACATAGGTGCTGGCTGCGAAGAATATATACTGAATTGGTATGAAGAAGAAACATATCATGTCTGACGTGAGCGCTATGCAGATGAAGAATACTGAGAATGCCTGGAACGTAACAATACATTACACATTATTAACAACTAACCTATTAAGTAAGCTAGTTAGCCAACAAGTAAAGCCTCGTTTTTCAGACTGCATAAAACCTTCGAAAAGGTGCCATGACAGCAAGATACTTATACTCTATTTCTTTAAGAGGAAGAGGAAAAAGGTTTAGTGATTTTCTCTAAACCTTTTTCCTCTTCAGAAGCAATCGTCTTCGGCTGGAAAATTGACGACATTTAACCACATTTTGTGCCAATCCAAAAGAAATAGATTATACATTATTTATTTTCCAATTGATCTGCTCAAGATCCTTAGATGCACAAGGTAACCACACTTACTTTGTTGGTGGTCTCAAGGGGACTTTAGGTGTTATATTCTTAGACTTCTCAAAATATTATGAACATAAAGTCTACGGTTGATCCCTCAAACTCTATGTAACATCCAAAAATGTGAAGGGTTCAGCTGTCGACAATTTAGTCCATACCGGCAAAATACTATATATTATATTTTAGTTTTTTTTTAGTTTTTAGACTTTTTAGACCGCCTTAAGAACTCCGACACGGTCTAACGATAGAAACTATTGACTATTGAACGTGCCTTTAAGCATGGTAGCGTTCAGATAAAAAATCGGTCACCCATTCAAGTAGGCGCCGAGCTGCATGTTGTTGAACTGACCACCGAGTTGACATAGCTTAGCTAAACTACGCCTCGAACGTCATACGATTTTAATATAATTATGAATTATTTGTAGTATCAAAAAGCACTTACAAGTCCTTGATACTTGTACGAGTCGTAAACAGATCGGAGCATCATCCAGAACGGCCAGAGGAATTCGAACCTGAACTCCAGCATGTAGTCGGCGAGCACCACCGACGCCCACACCATCGCAAACTTTATATACAACATTGAGCTGAAAACATGACCATGTGTGAGTGTGGGGCAAAGAGGTTGAAAGTTTAAACATGAGCAGTATGTCGTCAACATCTGTAGATTCTGGAGAGTTTCTACTAAGGATGCGTTTCCAAAAAGGATATTATAGGTAAAGGGTAAAGGAATTTCGACTTATAAAATAAAATTAGCCCATTGACGGCAGATGTTGCAATACATTATTTTGTTTGGTAGCAGCGCCTTTCAATTTTGCCTCGAGGGAAACAAGAAACGCACCCTTAAGTTCGGTTCCCGTTGGAGTCTTCATGCACATTATTGTTTACATTTTAATATAACGGACCAGTGATGGTGATATTAAAATACGCGATGAAAGTTAAACGGAATTATTAGGTTCCAATGGAAATTAGCCATCACAACTGATACTCGCTGTAGTGTATATTGATCTGGAAAACTAAGGCTTCGAGTATTCAAGACCAATCTACATTGGTTCAGTAACATACTGATAACATAAACATTTCTAACACTTAGAAACCTGTATTCTATCTTAAAGGTCTGTTCGGACAGACCGACGCGGACTTAGCTCGGCACTTAAGGAATTACAATTCTCATTTCAAATAGTAGTCAACCCCGAGCCAGTGAGTCTGAACAGCTCCTTAAAGGGAATATCCACGATATTTAAGCGCAATTCAAACGTGGTGGGTCTTCCTCGTATTTCCGACCTTGCCACGTGTGTATTGAGCTTTAGCTTTATTATGCAAGTTCAACCTCTCTTGTGTGTATTCCCTTATCTCTACCCATGAAACATGCATTTTCGTATAGGATTTGATTTGAGTTTGTCAATTAGGTATAACATCTATATATATCAAAGAAAGTCGTGTTTGTTACACTATTTATAACTCGAGAACGGCTGAACCGATTTGGCTGAAAACTGGTTGGGAGGTAGCTTAGAACCAGGAGACGGATATAGGATACTTTTTATCCCGTATTTCCTACGGGAACGATTGTGCTGAGGGTGAAACCGCGGGGCACAGCTAGTATAAAAATAAACCTGATTTTGGTTGAATCAAACTGAGGGATCTCTTTTATACAAAGTACTAATAAACTATTATACAAAGTACTAATAAACTACATAAAGCATTTACTTAATTCCACATTATATTGAAAAATTTATAGAGTAACACTTATAGAGTATTGAATCCATACACATTTTAAGACTTTGTTAACAAGACGATTTTAGAAGGATACTTAAGAACACAATTTGAGAAGCTTTTTTCATAAGTAAAACCATTGAAGTGGAGTGGAACTCTGCGGGGCTCAAGTGACCAATCACAATGCCAAAAATCCCAATGCGCTGTGATTGGTGAATCTCTTCCATCTCAATAGAAAAAGCATCCTTAGACAGAAACAGACAGAGAGAATATGATATTGCTATCTTGTTTCAATAAATTGTACTTAAATATCATTGGACGCAAGGATAATGAATATAAGAAACTAGCAACACCCTGAGGTTTTTCCTGTGGACATTTTCATGTTTTCTGATATTTTCTGGATAAAAAACATCTATACCTGTACTTTCATGGTTCAGTGTTTTTTACAATAGTGTGAAAGAGTAAAAAAAAATAGTAACACTAAAGTAACAAAGTGGAATTACTATATAACATTGTTATTATAAAACTGTACTGATATCATCAGTGAAACGAGAGGCAATTGCCCAGCAGTGGGACATTGCATGCTAATACTTTTATATTATTATGAAGTGCCCATGGCTTAACCAAATTGTGTCAGATGGAGTGAGTATTTTAGAATGAAAATTTGCATAAAACCTTTGTGTTCAGTGTGATAATCTGACAGATAGTGAATGAAATTCACCAGGTAGTTTCAGTTACAGCACATTCAAATTAAGTCTACCTTTATATGGGCTTAGATATTTAACTAACTTTATTTTTTTACCAGACATTCTAATAATGTAAAACATGTTGAATAAAAATTAACTAATACACATATTTAAACATCAATTAAAATAATATAGGAGCGGATCTAGTTTAAATTAAATTAAAAAACTGAAAATTTTGAAAATACTCAGTATTAACAAAAATAACAATGCAGGGTATTGCCAATTCTGTTTGAAACTTTAAAGTTTCAGTATCGCCAGATCCGCACCTCCAACTAATGACTAAATAATATTTGGAAAAATTTACTTAATTTTTAAATTTCTGATCTCCAAATTAATCATTGAGGACTGATCTACTTAGTACCTGCAACTATCCGGGGAGCGCATGGAAAATAACGATACATTAACATTATGGGTACTTAATCATATGTTTACCTACATAGGTACATTGAAACCTCTATAATTTTTTTGTAGTAGTCATGGGCTATGACTGGTAAAGGCATGATAACCCGAATTAGTAGTAGTACATAGTAGTTTTATATATTTGTTAACAATGATTTAAATAATATTATGTTTAAGGTCTTACACAATGCATTGAACTTGACATTGTATGTGAGATAGTAACTACTTGTAGTACAATGAACATACATTTCTATATTTCTGTATAAATATAATCATGGAACGCCAATGAAGCTTGAATAGTCAGAACCAAAATAGAAATGTTATTATTAGATATTTCATGTAAACTCTAAAATTATTTACATTTCCGATATATTTCACAACAAAGCCGAAGTGTGACAAAGTGCAACAATGAGTGCGAATAAGAAACATGTGCGACGTTCTACTCGGCTAACTAATAAAGAAAAAAACACTTTCAAGTCTTACTTTTAATTGTTTCTTTTTTATTCACACGCAGAACCAACGAAACGTGAGCGACTGCGATGTTAAACAGATGGTACTTTCTACCCACATACACAAGCTATTTAGTCAATTTTCTCACGGCTTTCGGCAAATTCAAGTCGCAAATATTGTTACACATAAACCGCCACCTTAGTTGTTATGAATTTTCTTAAATATTACTTACTTTCCGTACATTCCTTCGGTGATTTTTGTGCGCTTTATGGGGCGCCGCAACTTCCCAGTATCGGCATTTCGCCGCTTCATATTTCTACATCCGGCGCTAAAATCAGGAACATATACGCTATAATCACAATACCAATTTTAAAAGGACTCTCTTCAGTAATGTAGATCCTCAAAATAGTATCTTTTGTTTTCAATCAGCCTATTCCAACATTTACGAGGGAGACGGAAGAATTAAAGGCAAACAGCACAGCAAGCAAGCAAACCAAGCTTTTTAGGGTTCCGTAGCCAAATGGCAAAAACGGAACCCTTATAGATTCGTCATGTCTGTCTGTCCGTCTGTCCGTATGTCACAGCCTTTTTTCTCCGAAACTATAAGAGCTATGTTGTTGAAACTTAGTGTGTAGATGTATTCTGTGAACCGCATTAATATTTTCACACTAAAATAGAAAAAAAATAAAATTTTAGGGGCGTCTCCCATACTTAGAAATGAAAAAAAAATTTATTTTTTTCATCAAACCCATACGTGTGGGGTATCTATGGATAGGTCTTCAAAAATGGTATTGAGGTTTCTAATATCATTTTTTTCTAAACTGCATAGTTTGCGCGAGAGACTCTTCCAAAGTGGTAAAATGTGTGTCCCCCCCCCTGTAACTTCTAAAATAAGAGAATGATAAAACTAAAAAAAATATATGATGTACATAACAATGTAATCTAACACCGAAAATTGGTTTGAACGAGGTCTAGTTAGTAGTTTTTTTTTTACGACATAAATCGTAAACAACTTCTTTATTATGTTACTCGCTGCTACGGAACCCTTCATGGGCGAGTCCGACTCGCACTTGGCCGCTTTTTGCTTTTGCTTTCATAAATTATAAGTGTTGCTACTCGTGAAAGAAATAAGTTACCCATTATTCATAATACCAAGATCATGAATGTCTTGTAATATACACAAAAATATACTATTATTTTGATTATTAAGGCCGGTATTATTTAAAAATCATGACTAATTAATAAATATAAATTTTAAATCGCAAAGGAAGAAGAGTAGGTATAACGATTAAGTTACACATACATGGACTGGCAATACACAAACTGCCAAAATCGATATGACAGTGAAGACAACTGGCTGGCAGTGAAGGAAAGTTTTAATGCTAAAAACAGCTGTCGCTCAAATCAGTCAGCTGTCATCTCCCTGTCACTTGTCTTGTCTTGTCTTTCTCAGATTTGTTTGTTGTTTTGGTGGAGGGAAATATTTGATATATTTTAGTTACTACATATTTTCAAGAATTTATAAAAAATTGCTATTGTAATAATCTATGTAATTTCAATTAAATGTGTCCCATAACCAAACTGTGCTGCGACGATGGCTCAAGGGGCATTAAAGAGTTCGGTGAGGCAGTTTTTGGCTGCTCATCATATGCTGGTTGATGAAGATTGGCTTTCTGGGTATGTAACATGTAATTTATACAATGTATAAGAAAAGAAAGAGAAAATAATCTTTTAAATCATATGAATTCTAATGTTGGAATCTGTTACTTTCCTGCATGCAAATTTTTGTATCTTAGGGTAACCTATTCATAGAATTTCATAGAATTTTAAAAATATTGCAGTTGCGTGGAATTCCTAACTGAAGACAATAATAATGAAACAGAAATTAAGAATTTGGCCCGGGAACAATGGCTGCTAAATGATTTAAAAGACATCTGTCCTGGGTCTCTCCCCAAAAATCTATCAAGTCAAGTGAAAACGGTGTTGAATGGGAGATATGTTTTGCAGATCAATGCTGCTGTAGATATTGGTGAGTGGTATTAACAAGATATTTTTGTGTTGTCAATGTTCTAGCTATTGCCCTGGGATAAACAGAAAAACATGTATTATATTTATTTTTGGTTTTAACATTGTGAAATCCAATTACTTCTTTATCCCAAGTTGTATCAAGTATTTACAATTCTAGAGATTGGTTATCTATTGCACGGTGCTGCAGTTCCCGAGTGTCATTGTGATGTTTTGTTTTATGAGATATGTAATTTTAGTGTTCTTTTTTTATGTAACCTCGCTGTCCCACTGCTGGGCAAAGGTCTCCCCCAATTCTTTCCATTCATCTCTTTCCATGGCCAACTCCTTCCAATCCTTTTTAAAATCGTCCAGCTCTTTTCGCCATCGAGTGTTTGTTCTTAAAAACAATAAATGATGTTTTTTATTATATCATGTGGAATTTCGGGATTTAAAATAGCCTATAACCTTCTCATTGAATGTGGCTATCCATTACAAAGATAATTATTCAAATAGGTAGTTTTTGAGATAACAAACATAAAAACAAACTCTTCAGCTTTACTATATTAGTAAGTTACTGTTACTGTTACTGTTAGCCCGTAATGTCCCACTGCTGGGCAAAGGCCTCCCCCCATTCCCGCCACTCTTCTCGATTTTGGGCCACCAGTTGCCAGTCCCTTTTGTAGGCGTCCAGCTCGTCCCGCCACCGCCTGCGCGGTCTGCCGCGACTTCGCCTGATTAGTAAGTATAGATAATTTTTATTTGTCAATAATCATTATAATTATGTCCAGGTACCCCAGCTTACCAACAGTACTTGAAACTGCAGAAGGTGAATATGGAGAATGTAGAGGCCACCACCAAGTATGAAGACAAGATATCTAACCATAGGTAATGTCATTATCAACTCTACTCCACCTATACTCTATTTCTTCCTTGTCCCAAAATGTCGACCAATGTCATCAATTTTCCAGCCCAAGACTCTTAAAGAGAAAAAGGTTTAGAGATAAGGTAAAAATGAAATAAAATCAGTAAAAAAAACGAAGAGATAGAGTATAGTGGGCTAAACTTCATTGTGATTACTATAATAAATTGAAACAGTTTTTAACCAACATCAAAAAAAAGAGGAAGTTTGTCAATTCCACTGTTTATATGCATTTTATAAATGTGTGTTCACTGATAACTTTGTCGTTTATGAACTCATTTTGATAATTCAAATCCATATTTGGAGATAGTACCTACTATCATAAAATATTACATATTTTTCTGTTATGTTTTCAGGATGATAAAACTGTACATGACAGATGGGGTTCAGGAGGTGACTGCGATTGAGTACAAACAGATGAGGAACATCAGCTGTGATATCACGCCAGGGTGCAAGATTCTGTTGAAAGGTAAACACTTTAAAAAATTCTATATTTTTTACCTAGCATTGCCCCATGGTTCTACCCCTCTTTGTTCTCATTATCATGGGAATTTTTAGTATGAAAGTAGCCAATAATCTTCCCCTTGGATATCATAAATATCATAAATTTGTGGATATCATAAAGAAACAGATTAGCATATTTTAAGCTGTAAAAAGACACTTTTTAGCTTTCCTATCTATAGCTCTAAGACCTAAGCCCTAACCTAAGGCAGTCCAAGGACATAATCATGGGGAGAGTAACATAACATTCCTATAAGTATATTCTTTACTCTTGAACTTTCCATAGAAACTTGTTTTATTATACAGTAATACCCCGGACTTACGCGATAGGTGGGACTGAGCGCTATCCACGTAAGTCGAATTCGCGCAAGTCGGGGTACAATTTTGCATATAAAGACATACAAAGTATGTTTAATTGGGACTGGAGACTAAATAAAACAATAATTTAGGAAATAATTAGTATCTAATTCTAGATAATATGACAAACTATATTAATAGAGTGTATAAACACAATCCGAAGTTATTTTGATGTAGAAGGTTTCATAAATTGTAACAAAGTCGTCTGACGAGTCAATGATTTTTTCTTCTCCCAGCGATAATACCATGCAGTTTACGAATGATGCTTGAATTCAAAGACTGAGCGTTTTTCACAGCTTCGAGAATTTTTTCTTTACTTTTCGTAATTGATCTGACTGTCGATTCCGGTAGATACTTCTTCGCTAAATCACAAATTTTTATTTTTGGATCGTAGTCTTTAATAATGTTAAGTTTACACTCCAAAGAAATGTTTTTCTCTTCTTGTTTAAAGCAAAAGAGTCGGTTCTACTTCGTTTGGATGCCATAGTACTTAGTAAATATCTCAGGTCGTCGCACAACGCACAAAAAACACAAAATCGTAACTTATGTACTTATGTGAAAAATAAATCGCGTAACTCCGAATTCGCGTAAGTCGAGGTAGCGTAAGTCGGGGTATTACTGTACCTTATTATATTATACGACTTATATTATAGGTCCAATAGAATGTCGCCGAGGCATGCTGCTACTAACTGAGGCAACCGTGGAACTGCTGGGCGGTGAAGTGCAGGAGATAGCGGTGTCCAACTCGCTGGCTGGACTCATTAGTACTAAGCTGGGCTTGCCTATGACACAGGGTTAGTAATACATTAAGGTTTCCCCTTCTCTTCAGCTCAGTCAAACATTTTGTTTAAGATCTTCTCACAATGAAGAAAGGTGGTTGGCTTGTTTCGGTTTTGTAGAACATAGACAGTCATACGACGCTGTATAAAGCCGAAACTGGCTCATTGTCTCCAGAGGCAATAAGCATACTAAGCAGACATAATAGTTCAGTTTTTACCAAGAGTTTTCATTTCAGAACAATATCCCAGTAGACCCATCCCCGCTGCCCCCTCGCTACCTCCCCCCGCGTCGCGCCCGGTCGCGCGCGTCACCAGCGTCCAGCAATCGGAGTTCAACGACGAAGACATAGATCTAGACCAACTGAGTGCCATAGAAAATAACCTAGACAACCCAGTCAAAAGACCACTCACTAACGCCTCTACAAGCCAACAGAAGAAACCTAGAACAGATATTTCTAGTACTAACATTCAAAAATCTAGACAAGATGCTATTAGTACTAATCAGAAACTTAGAACAGACTTTTCTAGTACTAACACTCAAACTATAGACTTAACTAGTGCAAATAATGACTACCCAACTGATGAAGACTTAATTTTCGAAGATGAGGATTATTTAAGAGAAATTGAGGCAGAATTAGATGCTAAAGAAAATGGACTTTGTGTTAATCCTGTAGAAAAAAGAGTTGGTCCAATAAGTGTGTCAGAGGAGCCTTTCGTTTATATCAAACAGATTAACAGTATGAAGGATTCTGAGAAGTGTGGCAGAGTTTTCAAAGTAAAGGGTCAGATTATGAAGTTGTTATCGAAACTGTCTGTGGGTAAAGAGGGGTGGAGTCTAAAGTGCAGTATAGTGGATGGCACGGCGAGTATTGACGTGGAGTTTACTAGCGATGTGTTGTCGAAGCTCGTCGGTTATACTCCTCAAGAGATGAACCAGTTGAAAAAGCAAATAGCGGCGAAGCCAGAGTTGAAGGAGAAGGCTGTTTCGGTGAGTTTATCAGTTCTCTTCAACTGCCGCTGAAAATAAAGTGGAAAAATGAGCGAGATTTTGTTCCATCTTATTATATTGTTTTTTCTAGCTTGACAGCATTAATGTCCGATTAAAATTCCCCCATTTACTAGAAGTATATTAACTATTGTGACAATAAAAGTTTGTTTTATTTAGGCTTGTTCTAAGCTAAGGCTGCTTTTCATCAGAGCTTGACTGTGCTATTTGATATCCACCAATCATATCATATACATACACATCATATCTCTGTCTCTCGCGAAGACATACTGAACTGTTGAAAATGTATCTATAAAAACCAAGTAGATTACTGATAAAGATATTTTTATGCAATATTTCTTTGTTACAGGCCTTACAAAAAGCCAAGGACAATTTGCAGGTCCTCTACTGCATCATAGAGCTAACGATGCTGGAGGTACCCAGGATCACGCGCTTGGAACCTTTCGGTAGCAATCACCTTCAGAAGCTTGATGAAAGACTGAAACTTGCCAGGGTTTAGTTGATACATGGACTTGTAAAACTTATGAGTTTATAAGGATTTGTTTCCAACATGAAAAGTGGAATTCCTTTAACTCAATGTTATAATTGTATACACTTTCTGATATTTCTGATGCAGCCAGTGTTTAGTTCACTACAAAATATTAATCCTTTGTTAAAAATGTAATTTTTGTGTGGACAATTCTTTGTAAATATGTGTTTATGGAACAACATGTTAAGAGGGCCCTTCCCGGGCCGTCAATCTCCAACGCGAACATTATTGAAAAGCTTGTTGTTTCAACTAGCGCAATGTTAGAAAAAGAGGTACTGCGAAAAGAGTGAGCAAGTGCCTGAGCGCTCGTTTGGCATTCGATAACTTTCGTCGCTCACTCGGGGCGGCCGGCCGATGACGTTACGTACGATGCCATTCATAAGGCGACAATTATACGTAAAGTATTTACTGTGATCCGTCAATACAGTATTTATTGATGGATTTCAGTATTTACTGATGGATTAATACACCGGCCTACACGTACAGTATTTATTACGTCAGTATTGTGTCCGGTCTCCTGCTGTTTACACGTCTAAAATGGCCACAGAGCTGAAAATTAAAGGTTGCGTGGCTATTATTTTAGCACTTAGTTTAAATAAAAAGTCCAAGCGAAAGCGATGGGCAAAAAGGGAAAGGTACACACATTTGAATTTAATGGCAGAAATTAAATTACATGGTGAAATGGATGATTACGAGAATTATTTTCGAATGCCTGAACCCTGCTTTGAAGAACTTCTGACAATAGTAACACCTTTTTAAATCATAATCCGACGGATCATCATTACAGAATCAAGAAATCTAGAAATCCATCAATAAATACTGACATCCATCAATACATTAGGTTACACGTTCAGTAAATACCACGTATTTACTGATGGATCACAGTAAATACTTTACGTGTAATCGTCGCCTAATAATATCACAGTAAATCTAGATATCGTATAAGTCGCTATTTTTGTCTGTTTGTTTGTCTGTTTGTCTGTATGCTTAAATCTTTAAAATTACGCAACGGATTTTGATGCGGTTTTTTGTAATAGGTAGAGTGATTCAAGAGGAAGGTTTCTATGTAAAAAATTCCCGAAATTCCCACGAGAACGGGCACAACGCGGGTAAAACCACGGGGCGCTGCTAGTGATACATAAAAACAATGTTCAACATAATCAAACTTTGATTATGTCGAATATTGCGTTGCATTGCTCATTGCTCATTATTGCGTACAAATAAGTTCGCGAAAGCATACGTGTGGGATACTATGGAAATATATAAAAATCAATGCCACTTTTCGTTGTAATTTTATAACTCAGAAACGGGCTGACCCATCCAAACTAAATATTTAGGCTTTGTTCGGACTATTTAGTAGATGATCTATGTGAAGTTTGCACAAAATCGGTCGAGCGGTTCTTAAATTCCCCCGGGAACGGGCACAACGCGGGTAAAACCACGGGGCGCAGCTAGTAAAATATATATCGTAGGCACAATACAAAGAACGAAGAAAGTTCTATACGAAGCGAGCGAGCGACCGAACTAGCGAGCTAGCGAGCGAGTGCGCCATTCATAGATAGACTCGCCCCCCGCATGCATACCTCTTTCCGTCACTTGACAACAAGCAAGGGAGACCGCGATAACGTTGAACAAAATATAGTGTGCGGAATCTTCATAAAACATGTTCCAGGATATACGTGTTTTTTAAAAAACCTTGCATGTTTGTAAAACAAATGATTGTTATTTAAAATCTCCATTATATTTACGAGGTTTCTATCATAATATTTTCTTTAATTTTACAATTTATAAGTACAATATGACCGCCCAAAGTTTAGGTAAAATTTGTGCAAAAAGCCGGTTTTCGGAGGCTTATACTGAATTTGTTTCTAAAAATTTAGATTTTCTGTTACGATAGAAACCTAGATATAGTGCATAAGATACTTATTAGCTAAAAAGTTTCAAAGAAAGATCTATAACAACGCCGTAATCACGTAACAGCGTTTGTATGAAAAGTAAGACGGGTTGGCCGCTCTTAAGTTGATTTGTATAATAGAATTAATATCTCAAACAGAAAAAGAAATGATACGAAATGTACAGTATATCATATAATTATATGTAAAATAACCAGAAGGTTAGATAGAAGGTGCATTTTTTAATATTTTTGTTAATAACGACTACATAAGTAACAAATGAATTTAATCTTGGTGGAAGATGGAATTGCTAAAGGGTTTTGTTTGGAAGTGTTTGCCCAGAGGGACAATATAGGATGAGAAAAATAAAGGATCTAATAAATAAAACCAGACTGATGTTTAAAAACTATATTTTTCATTTAATACACCGGTTCATAACGCAATAATAATGTGGAGTTCAATATGATACAAAATTCCATAATATAATAAGAAATTAACACAAACTAGCTAACAGTATAAAAGAAAAACTAATAAACATAGTTTCAAATGCATTCAAAGTCCATTCCATTGGTAGAAACTTGGCGAATTGTAATGTTTAATAATAGGAAACAAACAACAACTACAATATGAACAGGGAATATACAAAAGACGTATTTTAAACATAATCTAACGTACACTTCTCGTATCTCGTAAAATAATATTATATAAATATGAACAAACTAATATTTATCATCGCAGTCTTAGCATACGCACCTCGGTCGAAGTCAATTGCACAATAACGGCACTTTACTTCTTAAGAAAAATATATTCATTATCATGATTTAGTTTTCATTCTTTGTAAAAGTAACAAATCTACAACGGACAGTGACGTCACAGCTACGAATATGGAGGAAATTACCGCCATTTTGTAAACAAATATGGAGGGTAAATCGACGCCATATTGTAAACAAACATTACTGTTGAACAAATAAATTATTTTCATAAGATATCATTTATGAATTAAATTACATTCAACTGCGCCAAGTTTACTATTCAAACGTATAAAAATTAGCTGCGCGGATATAAAAGCGTTAACTTAAAATTGAGCACTCGCTATTTAATTAGCTAAACCTTTATTTTAAAATACATAAAACTCACTGCGACCTGTCGCAAAACTATAGGCAACATCTGAACCTATGTAGTATGTACCTAAGTATAAAAAGTGTATGTACAAACTATTACATAGCGTTTGAACATAGTGGTTTCTATGAAACTTTACATTATACATAGATGGTGCAATCAATTGGGGTCTAATCATGTTATTTGCTTTAAGTTATTATCAGAGATCGTTGCGAGATCTTAGCTGGTGTTACAAGAATAAGATTAACTTTCAATTGGCATTACAGTCAATGTAAATATGTTGTGATTGAAAAACAAGGAAACAATAATATAGCGTTATTACCACCGATCGTAATGTCGACGTTATTCGCAGACAAATTAATTTGAAGCCCAATTTACCTCTGAATTGAGATACAGTGCCTTGTTATAAAATATACTGTTTCTTACAGATGCTAACAGCCCAAGCAAGTCATCACATTGAACTATTTCCGTCAATTCTTTGCAATAGACCACAGAGTAAAAAAGTCTGCTCAAGTCGACATTACCCATGAGTGTGTACTCTTAAATAACCATTCATATCGTACTAAGATAAAACACTAAAACAAGATGTAATTACAATAAATACAATGCAATTATCTTAATAAATTCATTACTTTAAAACAACTGAGATGTGTCACACAATTTGACCTATAATTACGTTTCCATAGCAACTTTGTGCAGGGAAGATTTTAGTTCCAAATGACTTAATTTTTAAGCATTTTAAAGTCAATTCAAGAAGACTGATTTTTGCTTTGTTTTTTTTTAACTTTGTGACAGTAATTGTGGGTAGGATCAGTTCCTTTAGTTGAATCAATTATCAATAAAACTATAATGTTTTCATTTATAAATCCTTAATTCAAGGATTTTATATAATATTTTAGTATATAGACTTTTTGATCCAGGATTTTATAGGCCTTATATAGCGAGAACATAAAACTGATCCCTGCAAAAGTTGTGGTAACTAACAACATTCAAATTTCAAAATAAATAACTTAATTTAATTGTTATTTAAGCCTTAACAATGAGTTTTAGAAGCAAAGTTATCTTGTCGTTAATGGAAGACCTAACCGGCTTGAAGGGAACATCTAACATGCACCTTTTGTATGATATCATTTAAATGAAATTGAACTAAAATCCGTGCAAAAATAGAATCTTATACGAATCAAAAGAGGCACATGTCAAACATTGTCAGGTAATGCTCAATTAGTCTATTTTAAATAAACCAGTGTTCCAATATACATTCTATTGTTAAATTAAAATAAGCGCAAATACAAAAGTAGTGTGCCATATTTTGACTTCTAGCGAATTTTGCATGTGTACAAAATTGTATTGCTGTAAATAGGAATAATCATTTTTAATAGTTAATGTATAACAAGTTGGTGTTTGTATCTAAATTGGTCATCCTCTTATTCATAAAATAAGTTTAAGCAATTATTTTTTATGAGACGTTAGGAATAAAATTAGCATGTGGGACAACGGGAAGCTATTATGCCCGTCGCATAGTGTCAAATGATAATGATAATAAATATTTATGAATAAGAGGCTTCGTTTAAGGATCGGTATCGTACAAGCTACATCACTACAAGCGGAAAACTAGCCGTATTAGGGACCGGTCGTTAAGCGCGGCAACATCCAAACAATTTAAATTAAAACGTATCAAACGAGAGGGCCGCGAAACGAAACAACCGGTGACGGTAATACAAGTAGAATTTTATAATACATTGTAAGAATACAGAACAAAACGGGACGCGCTCCGCGAGCGGCGAGCGGCGAACAAGCGGGAAATAAGACTAAGCTATGTACAGCTACGAGACGAAGGGGCTCACATGATCCGCTCGTAGAAGAGCAGGTAGGCCTGCGCGCGCAGCACCTTCTCCTCCGACACCTCGGACACCATGCTGTCCGACACGTAGTACCAGGCGCCGGGCGGCGCGCGCGGCGCCGGCGCCGCCGCCTCGCCCGACTCGTAGCCCGACAGCTCCGAGTCGGAGTCGGGCGGCGGCGGCGCCGAGCGCGGCACGAAGCGCCAGCGCGCGTGCGCGGCCGGCACGGCGGCGCGCAGCTTCACGTAGGCCACGTAGTGCCCGCCGTGCATGCCGCCCGAGTGCTCCACCACGCCGTACAGCGCGTACACGAGCCCGTCGCGCGCCACCGTCGCCGGCACGCTCTTCATCTTGTCGAGCGCGCAGAACGGCGCCAGGTCCAGCAGCGCGGGGAACTCCACGTGCTTCGACATCTTGCGGAACATGCAGCGCGGGCCCAGCTGGAACCGCTTCAGGTGCAGGATCAGGATGGCGGGCGGGCTCGACACCAGAAATCGCTTGGTCGCGTTCGTGTACACCGTCTTGCCGTCCTTGCCGTTGATGCGCTGCGTGCACGTTTCGCAGCCGACCTTGTTGTTGCCGGTGAGCAGCTCGAGCGCGGTGAACTGCGCGAGGCACGAGTGGATGCTGCACTCGTCCTCGTCGCCGACGTAGCGCGGCGACAGCGCCGGCGCCGCCTCGCCCGCCGACTTGTAGTACAGCTTCAGCTTGTCGAGGTGGTTGTTGAGGTCGGCGAGCGGCGCGGGCGCGGGCGCGGGCGGCTCGTGCTCCAGCAGGCTGCGGCAGCCCTGCACGCTGATGCCGCGCGACACCACCTCGTTGGAGTACTCGGGCGCGAAGGAGATGCGCGACACGGGCCGCTCGGGCTCGCGCTCGGGCGCGTCGGACGACAGCGAGGAGCGCGAGCCGCGCGCGCCCGGCGACTCGGCGCGGAGCGGCGCGTCGGCGGCGGCGTGCGGCGGCGCCTCGGGGCTGGCCACGCCCGAGTCGGGGTTGGGCTCGGGCTCGGGCCCGAAGCGCTTGTCGGCCGGCTTGTCGTCCGCCGGCACGGGGCTGGTGCGGATGGAGTCGGAGCTGATCACCTTCTCCGAGTTGTAGCCGGACTCCATGTGGTAGGCGGCGAAGTTGGCGGCGGTGTGCGGCAGCGGCAGCGGCAGCGCGCGCGCGCGCACCGCCTCCTCCAGGTTGTCCTCCACGTCGGCGTCGCTCTCGCTCGACGACTTGCCGTCCTCGGCGCCGCCCTTGCTCTCGCCGCCCTCGTTTGTGGAAGTACCTGCAATTTACATCACTTTGAGAAACTTCGACAAGAAACATACTTCATGTACCGTTAACATTGTGTAGTGTAAGCACACCAAACAAGCACAGTCATGCGATATCCACCTTTGTTGCACCGCCGCGCCGCCAAGAAGGCCTTCTTGCGTTCGAGGCGTTCCTTCTGCTTCTGGTGTTTGGACGGCTTCTCCTCTTGGTTATTGTAAACATTCTCCTCTGAAATAACGTCGCCGACATCAATACATGCTTTATTTACTGCACAACATCAAAAGAGAAAATACTGGCTTTGAAATTTTATTATATTTGTATTAGAATATTTAAAATAGGAAATGTTACATTTTGGTTTCAAATGAAAAAGCATTTGTTTATTAAATAAGTATCTAAACTATAGTTATGCAACACCACATACACGAAACTCAACATATGTGTATCAGTGTACATACCATTAGGTGTTTTCCTCCTAACAACGGCGGGCGGCTGCGGCCTGCAGGCGGCGACGGGCAGCGACAGGTCCAGGAAGTACTCCGCGCGGTCCGAGTGGTTCATGCAGTCCTGGCACTCCAGGGTTGACACGAGGAATCCGCGGAACACCTTCAAATCATAGTAGATTGGTTATAAAGGGATAAAAAAAATTTGGTAACACAATATGTTATGGAGAAAGGGAATATTGATTAAACTTTGATTCATAGAAAACACACCAAGATAGTAAGTGAAGCTAGCAAAATGTAAATTTTCAACAGTTTTTAGCATCAAAACTAAAATTACATTCAGTGCCTTTAAAATTAAGAGAAGATAAGGTTGTAAATTAAGCTCAAATCTCTGTATTGAAGGCAGAAATAGTCAATAATATATCCATAACACTATTAAACCTACTTGTTCCGGCCTGAGCATGGTATCGGACGCCTGTTGTCCGTAGAACTTGACCTTCTGCTTGACCTCTCCGTCGACCTTAGAAGGGTCCACCTTCGAGTTCATGCCCAGGCTGCTCAGGATCACGGACTGATACCGGCGTAGGTCCTCGGATCTGAAGCGAGGAGGATGTGGAACATTATTGTAATGAGGTGCTGAGTATTTTATCTATACTAATAGTATAAAGAGGTAACATTTGTAACTTTTTGTTTGTTTGTATGTTCGAGGTAATCTCAGGAATTATCCATCCGATTTGGATAATTCTTTTTGTAAAAGATAGCCACATTCAACGGGAAGGTTATAGGCTATTTTTCATCGCGAAATTCCCACGGGAACGGGTACAACGCGGGTAAAACCGCGGGGCGCTGCTAGTTCTTATTATTTCTGTTTGAAAGAAACAGAACATTGGAGTGTCTTTTCGATAACATTCAAATGGATGATATTCATATGGGTAACATAAACGTTCGCAATAAACTCAAAACTACTCAATCAAACTATGTATTTACATGTGGGTTACACCCAAAGACAGAGTTATTCACTAGGAAATGTTGTGCTACTTGTCCTCCCACAAGAGTACATTCCCATATGGACAGGCCGATACAACGTCGGTAATACTGTGGGTTTTTGCACAAGGCACATTGCTAACTAAAAGAGAAATGGTACTATAAACCTCACCTTACTGCTTCAAGCAGATGTCTCAACAGTTCATGGGCATCGTGCTGGTCTCCGCCCCCGAACTGAGGCAGCTTGTTCACCAGCGCTGACAGCAGCTTCCGAGGATTATACACGCCTCCTTCACCTGGAACGAAGGTATATGTCGTTACTTATTGTTTATATATAAAAATTACGTAAATATATCTAATATATAAAATTCTCGTGTCACGGGGTGCGTAATTGAACTCCTCTGAAACGGCTCGACCGATTCTCATGAAATTTTGTGTACATATCGGATAGGCCTGAGAATCGGACAACATCTATTTTTCATCCCGAAATTCCCGCGGGAACGGGTACAAAGCGGGTGAAACCGCGGGGCGCAGCTAGTAAAATATAAAAACTACTGAACCGATTTTAAATTTTATTTGCACACCGTGTGCAATTTGATCCAACTTGAAAGATAGGATAGCTTACATCTCAATTTATAGTGATTTGCGTGGTCCACCCCTTAATTTTTATATGGCAAAACAACGTTTGCCGGGTGAGCTAGTATTGTTTATATTCTTCTTGTTTGATGTCATGTTAGAGACGTTACAATAGCTTTATACACTCGAGAGCAAATAAACGGAATCACTTCGCATTTTTCAGTTTTTCCGTCGTATCTTGAAATTTAAGTTTTTTCTCAGAATTCTAATGATGGAAATATATTTCCTGAACATTAAGCTTTAAAATAAATTAATAATGATGAAAATCGGTTCAGGATTTTTCAGTTTACAAACGTTTTCCCGATTGGTCGAAATTTACGCGTTATTGGGGTCACCAATTGAACACCCATTAAAGGGTATAAAAAGGGTGTAGGGGAGGGGAAAGTTATCAGTCGCTTATCAGAAGTTGACCAGTACACATCTCCGCTAATTACCCAGTGAACAGTACCTGAAAAAAATGGAAGTTTAAGGGCTCCCACACAAAACTGCGATGCGATGCGATGCGAACTGAAATAGTTATATCTATCGCCATTACTACAGTACAAAGAAAAGAGATGAATATATTAAATGGAATTCGCATCGCATCGCATCGCAGTTTTGTGTGGGAGCTCTAACTGCCTGTACAAAACTACTAGGCATTTTTGAGTACAACAAAAACTAGTGTGTTTGCATACATACAAGATTTGGTGTGAAAAACATTTAAGTGATTTGGCATACCTATTAACTATTCATCATTCTATTATTATTCTGGGAATCGAAAAGCTCAGCTAGGTCCATAAAAAAGCCCAGCCTTAGCAATTTTGCCATACAAAGTATCATGAATGTTTATTGAATGTAAGATGAACCCACTGGCAAAGGTCTTTCATCCTTATTAAATAGTAAAAGTGTCACCCATAGCCGAAACTTGGTTGTGACAAAGTAAAGTCGCGGCGGCAAGATAGAAATCATAATAGGTATATTACTTTAATCTTCAACAAACCGCAACAAACAGTCTTGAATCATAAATTATCATAATAATCGTTTTAATTTTCCTGTTAACACGCAACTGAACAACAATAACGAATTTAAACTGTTTAAATTACAGGATACATAATTAATTACGTACTAACTGAACGAAACTGGCGTTTTTAGGAAATGAACGAGTGTCAAATCAACACGAAGACCCGAAACAAGGAACTATTGAAACATAGAATCATAGAAAATGTGTCAATAGAAACGAATAGTTGAATGATTCTATAAAATGATTTATTTCTACAGATAAATAAATTCAAGAAGTCCAAACAAAGAAAAGCTACAAACTAAACCTTCTTTTTGTGTCGTAGATAAAAATATACACAGCACACCATAAATGTAAGCTATAATAGTAATGCCGTAGCAGAAAGTTGCGATTTTAATCATTCCTTTAGGAATTTCTATATGAAAAGTAGTCTATTACCATCCTTTTGAATGTAGCTAACATACACCATGTTTTTTTAAATATACTGATAGCTCTGAAGATTTGCAACATAGAAATTAACAGTAAAATTAAATAGATTTTCATTTAAGTATACTACTTCTATCAATTACTTCTAATAAAAGCAGAATTAGAATTATAAACATAAATGTCTTCCTTATTTCATTAGATTAAAGTATCAATAGACATTAAAGACAGTAAAGTACTTTGCAATACAAAAACTATAAAAAAAACAAGAATGATTCAAATGTTTTGAGTTCATGTCCAGAGTCGCCAACGTCCAGATAAAACCAGGTCACAACTAAATATAGAGTGGTTTAGTTTTGGTATGCTAGCAATTCACAATAGAAATATTGGCCTACAAAATAATTAGCAAAGGTTACTGGAAATTTCTGTTAAAGCTAAATCAGCAAATGATTTTTAAGTTCATCAGAATTTGGTATTTTGAACATACAATCTGAATCAATCTGCATAAACACATCATCCAATTGAAATCAGTAATTTTCCAAAGTGACCTTTACGTTATGGTCATATTACTCCTCTGAGATGTGATCAATTAAAGATTTGCTTTACTTGTAAAGTAATTATATCAAACAAAGGAAATGGATGATTATTACCAGTATTACTCATTCTTTAATGAAACCTTTGTTGTTCGTCCTTCTTTCTTCTTTTTATAGTTATATGTGTGCAATTTGTTTTAGTCAGAGATAAAACTTATATCAAAATACATTCAGGATTTGAAAGTCAGGATGTGTCCAATGTGAAGGATGATTAATATTGTTGATTTTGAATAAAATATTATCTTAATTATAAAACAAAGTTCCTGACCATGTCTGTCTGTCTGTATTTGCGATAAACTCAAATACTACTTGCACGGATTTTGACGTGTTTTTTAAAATAGATAGAGTGATTCAAGAGGAATGAACCATAGGGCACTACTAGTTAAAATTATCTCTAAAATATTATTTCAGCCTATAACTTTAAATTAATATTTTTTACCTAAACAACTGATTTAACTTAGTTATTTTGAGTCTTCTTGCTCAAACATTATGAACACAATTTATTCTTTGTATTTTTGTTATCTGTCAATAAAGTTCTCTATTTTATTTCTATTGTCTAGAAGAAGTCAACAGTCTCTGATTTGTTATTATTATTCTGTTATCAGACGCAGCTGGATAGATAGTTGCCTTTGTTTATGATTGTAGACTCTCTTTGTCTATCGTTGTTATGATAATAATACCAATATGTTATGTAAGGGCACTATTTATTATAGTTATACTTTAAAGTGGAAACAAAGGGCACATGGTGATGCTAGTACTGCATTTTATTGATGAGTTATGAACAGTAGTCTGTTTGTATTTTTGTGTTAGCGATATGAGGCTAGCTATGTCCATTTATTAAAAAACATTGCCTTTATCCATGAGTAATATGTATGATATGTTACTCACCAGCTTGTAATTCAGCTAAAGTCTCCGCCAAAGTCTTAGTGAGTGTGCCCCACTCGGACAACTCTCCTGTTATAGGGGGCAGGTCTACCTCCTTCCCCTCGTCATCACCATCAGCTTTCAGCTTCAATTTACCACCTGGCAAAGTAAACTTCTCTCCAGGGTTAGCCATCTCTTGCAATACTTGCAACAAATAAGGAGTCTGCACCAAGCATTGCATAACAGAATTGAAGAAACAAGTGTTCCCTAAATTAGAAAGGCCTCTCACTCGAGGCATATTGTATAATGACTTTTCCTTAACTTTAACGGAAGGCTCAGTTTTAATTACAGTCTCTATTGTTGGAACATCAAGTTTTTCAAATGGTAACTCTATTGTGGGGAGCGGCTTGGGTTCACTGCCAGCCACAGCTTGTTTCTTTAGGTATTCAATACATTCGTGGAGTTTTTTAGCACTAGCAGTGGTGACTTCATTGTTACACTTGTAGCAGTATATCTCCCAAGAGGTGGTGTTGGTGGTGAGAGCGTGGCAGTCGGAGTGTGGCGTGTTGAAGTGGTTCAGGGCGTGCTTGTTGTGAGCTCGCCCGCACAGCTGGGACCCGCAGCGGAGACACATCCACAGAGTGAGGTCCTCCTCGAAGTCTGGGTCGGGCACTTCGTTTTTCGCAGCCTTCTTACATTCCGAGCATTCCTTTTCGAAACCTCCGATTTTCAGGACCTTCTTAAGTCGCGTGAGATCGACAGCTTTCGCGACGTGAGGACATGCGGATTTCACGCTCTCATCGCAAGATTCTGTCGATTCGTCGTTCTCCCCGGGATCACTTTGTCTCTTTTTCTTAACCATTGTCGCGATGGGTCAACGCAACCGCCTGCAATACGTAACGGGATACATGTGGTAAGAATAACTTCGCGAATACAAAAAGAGAAAAATGACAAATCTGTGTCGATAGCCATTGCACGCGTGACAACGCACATTCAACGTGTATGCTTTGCGATAAGTCAATACGGTGGCCAAAAGGCTATGAATAAAATAATTTCCTACTTACAGTTGCATACGAAGAAACAGAAAAATGTTCAGAAAGTCAATAATTCCGAAAAACTATTTTTACAGAATTTTGTCACACAAAAGTAAACCACGACAGGCAGACATATTGCAAAAGTTGCCATTAGAAAAAATAGTTTTATTCGAAAGGGATGACCTTTTTGCTGTCTCCTATTACAAAAATCAACTAAAAAAACATGAAATCGAATCGACTAAATAGAATCGACTCACATAGATAACAGCAGAATAGACTACCTGTGAAGCGCACTCTTGTGTTGAATAGTAGGAACTAAAATTCTGAAACGTCAACATGATCGTGATGGAATTTTGCTAATCAAATTGTGAATTTGTGAAGAAAGAAATAAATTGCATTGATTTAGAAGTTACAAGTTTATATATTGTAATTATTCAATAGAAAAATCATGTCATGAAGTGTATTCTGTGATCAGTGTTGAATAAATATGTAGTTCTTGACAAAATTGATGTAAAACATAAGCACTTCACATAGTTGTTATTGTACAGTTTTATCTAAATAAATAGCTAAAATGGCTTTACCCGGGAATGGGATATTTGTGGTGCAGGGCGAGATGAATATGCTCGTCACTGCGATGCGCCGCAGTACCCGTTGGGGCTCCCATTCATTCCCCAACGAGGAATATGATGTTCTTATGAGAACATTCCAGGATTTGAAGACTATTCTGTACCAGGTGGACGACTTACGGCTGCTGGACCCTCCTACATACTTAGGACCTTTTCTAGAAGTGATAAGAAGTAAAGAAACCAATGGACCAGTCACTAGTTTGGCTCTTTCAGCTATTCACAAGTTCCTGTCTTATGGACTCATAGGTAACTGTTATCTAAAGATTATTTATTTAATTAAATATTTTTTATCACATTCTGTGGCCCTGCAATGCTCAAGCTCCATCTATTCCACGAATTCTATTCAAATTATTAAGATTTGACCCACTTATTACTGCAAACCGTATATCAACACATCATCACTAAAATGTCTTACAAATTATATATTATTATACTGAAAAGGAGTTCTATCTGCACTGGTACCAGTTTCTGTGGGAATTTTGGGATAAAACCTTCCTTCTGATGAATCATTTCCAATATTTTTTAATCCAGATATGAATGCCTTCATTCGAATAAAAAAGAACTTTGCTCTAAAAATATGAATGTTTCATATATTGCAGACCCTACACATCCTAGTGTGCCAGCCACTGTGGAAGACATAGCTGATGCTGTGACTCATGCCAGATTTGTAGGCACTGACCATTCATCTGATGGAGTAGTCCTTATGAAGATTTTACAGGTAAGGAACAATTAGGGTAGTGGGATAGACAATATGTAAGTAAGCTGGATAGGTTAGCAATTAAAGTTCAAATAGTATTTTGGTCACTAAAATCAGTGACAGGGCTCATAAGAAAGAATCTAGGTATCCCTTGTAGTTACTGAGCGCTTAAAAAAGGCAACCAGTATAAATAAAAATCCAGGAACATATTAACAGCCACAGTGAGAATTAATAAATCCAATAAAGTTCTGTTGAGGCAAGGAGGCTCATTTAAATATACAAAAAGACTTGGCATCATATTAAAACTGTATGAAATAAAATTCTTAATTGAATGAAATGGTTTTCAGGTCCTTCGCACACTGATGCTGAGCCCAGAGGGAGTGATGCTGACAGACGAGAGTGTCTGTGAGATCATGCTGAGCTGCTTCCGAATTTGTTTCGAATCTAGACTCACAGGTGAGTGTAAATTAAATTTGCTACTAAAAGAAAAGACAGAGATATATGCTAAAAGGCTGTTTGGTCTCACTCCCACAATTGAAGAGAACCCTCTAGTTATTCAATATTGTTAGTCACATAGTTTCAAAGAGAATATGTTTAAAAGGTTATTATTACATTAGATATTTCCATACCAGCCTGTGGTTTAACTGGCATTGTATCCTTTTTTAGAAATTGTATGATAAAAATAGCTCATATGTATTTGTATCATCATGCCAAGCAATATTTTTGAAATTGGATGACAGATTTGAAACCATAACTGACTGCAGATTTGGTTCGCATGTCAATAGTGTATTCGCGTGTGTGAACTATATTTTCTTTAAAACAATACAAGAATTTTGTAAATCTGACTTACCTGTTGAATTTTTCCGAATCTTAAAACACACTCTTTAGAATTCGTTAATTTTCGCTCTACGGGAACGATACTGTCTTCCTGTCGACAATGTCCTAAGGTCTGAGTTGACTTGCAGTCTTTTGCAAGTACCTTGTATTTTTTTACTCTTTGTGTACCAATGTGGTGTGTTCAAAAGAGCCTCTTTGGGGCCAAAACTGAATAAAATATTTGACTTTGACTTTATTAATTTCTATTTTTGCCAATAAGTTAGTAGTAATATCTGAATGTGTATGATTCCCAGAGCTGCTCCGGCGCAACGCGGAGCAGTGTCTCCGCGACATGACGCAGCTGATCTTCATGCGGCTGCCGCAGTTCCCGCCGGACGACGCCGCCGCCTCCTTCGCCTCGCCCGGACTCTCCCTGAAGAAGAGAGACAAACCGCTCAAGAGACGGAGCCTTACTCATGTTAATAGTAAGTCAAGACTTAACTTTTTTAACACTTTAATTTGCAGCAAGCCCCTGGTAACATTTGCGCTATAGTAGGGACGTTTAAAACTGAGTCGTCAGGCCATAAATCATTTGTCTATTCTTTTCTCGCTCGCACTCGTAGGTCCTATGGAGCAGCATAGTGATGTGCGTAAGATGGTTGTAGGCGCATATCGATACTAAAAAATAAATTATTCATTGTGGGCGACGAGATTGGACGAAAGTTGTTTTATAAATGTTAAATGCATCATAAGCCACAAGTATTTATAGAAAAACAACAACACTGTGATTATGATAACACGGCGGCGTGATCTTACGAGTTACGACCAATCAGAAGCTAGCGATAAGCGAGCGCTAATAGGGGTCACAGTAACCCAATACAGGTAGCAAATTTTATCGATAACAAGTTTAGCACGTGGCACATTCCTATCTCAACTGACGTTTATGGCCCCACGACTCAGTTGTTAACGTCCGTAGTATAGTACTGTATCTCAAGCGTAAAACTTGCATAAAACGCGTTATCAAGGGGTACACTCGAAAAACTGTGTTGAATCTGGATTTTAATAGAACTTACTACAGATTACAATGTAATACCAACATTAATAGCAAGCAAAATATGTTAAATGAAGAATAGTGATGGTGGGGTATTAGTTGTGTTTCTGATACCGTATTGTTTAGCGTAACGTAACTGTATTTCTACATGTTGTATTAATTATTTACGGGGAGGCGCCGGTACTTATAGGTAGCCAACAGCCTTATATTCCCAAAAATTACTTGTTGGGTATGTCTTGATGGCCATACCCCGCGGACCGTCGCCGGCCCACGTGCCATCAAGGCGGCAAACAACCTTTTATTAACTCTGCCTACAAAGTTCGAAGACCCGACCAAAACGTCAGAACACAACGCTTGCGTGTTCTATTTTTACCACTAGCGCCATCTGTTATCGTATGTTGGAACTGATTTGTGTTAACCGACTTTCAAAGGATCCAATGGTTCTTTAGTAGTTCTTTGAAAATATTGGAATATGGAATAAAATTATGTACCTAGGTACTAAATACATTAATAAGAAAATTAGCTAAGTAAAACGATTTTATTTGTTTTAGGTTCGAATTCATTAGAAGGCAAGTCTTCGACGACTGAACAGGCACCAGTTGTGCAAGCAGAACCGGATGTTGAAGATAGTAAAGCCAGTCTAAAACACAAGTAAATACTCATCTATTTATTTTCTTGTAGCCTCAAGGTATAATTTGATATGATTTTTTTAAGTATGCTTACATAAGTTACATATTGTAGAATTGAATTTAATGTAGAACTTATTTTGAATTGAAACTATGTTTACGGAGACACTTCGCTTTTCGCTTCTGTGATCACGGTTCCTATAAAAGAGCCGAAACAACGGAAATGAGTAGTGTTTGCTTAAACCTCTATTGTAGAACTTATAAAAATAGCAGCAGAGCAGTGTTGTGTAAAACTACAAACATTTATGATACATAAGTACTTATCAATATAACCTCTTAACTCCACATCCTCCTCACTGTACTGATAAAATAAATAAATAATCATTTATTGAAATAACAGGGCTAATTAGACCCAAACTAAGCTCTAGGCTTGTATCACTACATAGTATAAAATAAAGTCGTCTCTTTTTCGTGTCTGTCACACTGTTTGTCTGTCTGTATGCTTAAATCTTTAAAATTACGCAACGGATTTTGATGCGGTTTTGTAATAGGTAGAGTGATTCAAGAGGAAGGTTTTTATGTAAAAAAAATCCCGAAATTCCCACGGGAACGGGCACAACGCGGGTAAAACCACGGGGCGCTGCTAGTCTATACTTCTATACTTCTATACTATAATAATATAATATATATATATATATATATAATATAATAATAATAAGCCCAGTCTTTTTCTTTCATTTTTACTTATAATAGTCCCTACTTCTGCAGGTACACATTCCCGGACATGTTGTACTGATGTGGTCGGGAGTGTGTCCCTGCAGTTGTACTCCATTACATTAAACATCTCCAAAGGGCCTCTACGAGTTGGATCTGTATCCCCTCGCATGCCTCTCAAAAAGACCGGGCTTGTCCCGTGACTCCGAGGAGAAACAATATAATAATAATATTATAAAGAGGAAAGGTTTGATTTTTTGTTTGTTTGTTTCGAATAGGCTTTGAAACTACTGCACCGAATTAAAAAATTCTTTCACCATTCGAAAGCTACACTATCCCTGAGTGACATAGGCTATATTTAGTTTAAAAAAAAAATTTATTATAGTTTTGTGACAATAAGCGATTTTTTATATTAAAAAAAGACGTGTGGCACTCGGGGACTGCCGCGGTGAAGCTATTGCATAGCATTTTGTATCAACTTATGCAATTATACTATACACGGTGAGCCTTAATAACCCGAAAGATTTAAACCAACGATTTTAGAGCCTAATTAGAGTATATAAAGTTATATAACGTATAGTCCAAAAACCCATATTTTAAGAGATATTAATTATTTCAAGTAAACCACAAGTAAGAAAATCTCAATTGTAACACACCCTAAAGGCGTGACGTAGCCACCTACTACTTTTACACGCAGACGCACTAACCACATGGTTGATGCATCGTATAATATCGGAGTGATTCGTTAAGTGTCATGCTCGCTCCTCAACTGTTTCTCAACTGAGATTATTCAAAACTCGCTCACTCTCTGAAGTAAAGGTTTGTTTACAAAGAAGCGATCAATTAATATGATTTAATTTGTACTGAAATAGTAGTTTAATTAAGACACATAATTGGACCCATGTTGATATAGCATTATTTACTCGTACTGTGGTCACAAATACGTCGTTTAAATCTTTCGGGTTATTAAGGCTCACCGTGTATATATATTTTTTTAAATTATTTTATTCATGCAGTATTGCTTATTGTGGGTTCACCCCTCCCGCCTCCTCTCTCTCTCTCCCCTCCCGCCTCCTCTCTCACCGCTCCCGCCTCTTCTCTCTCACCCCGCCCGCCTCCTCTCTCGCTCTCACCCCTCCCGCCTCCTCTCTCTCTCACCCCTCCCGCCTTCTCTCTCTCTCTCACCCATCTCTCTCACCCCTCTCTCTCACCCCTCTCTCTCACCCCTCTCTCTCACCTCTCACTCTCACCCCTCTCTCACCCACCTCTCTCATCCCTCTCTCTCATCCCTCTCTCTCACCCCCCTCTATCAGCCCTCTCTCCCACCCCTCTCTCTCACCCCTCTCTCTCACCCCTATCTCTCACCCCTCTCTCTCACCTCTCTCTCTCACCTCTCACTCTCACCCCCCTCTCTCACCCCTCTCTCACCCCCCTCTCTCACCCCTCTCTCTCATCCCTCTCTCTCATCCCTCTCTCTCATCCCTCTCTCTCACCCCCCTCTATCACCCCTCTCTCTCACCCTCTCTCACTCACCCCCCTCTCTCACCCCTCTCTCTAACCCTCTCTCTCACCCCTCTCTCTCACCCCCCTCTCTCACCCCCCTCTCTCACCCTATCTCTCACCCCTCTCTCTCACCCCCCTCTCTCACCCCCCTCTCTCACCCCTCTCTCTTTCCCCTCTCTCTCACACCTCTCTCTCACACCTCTCTCTCACCCCTCTCTCTCACCCCTCTCTCTCACCCCCCTCTCTCACCCCTCTCTCCCACCCCTCTCTCTCACCCCTCTCTCTCACCCCTCTCTCTCACACCCCTCTCTCCCTCCCCTCTCTCTCACCCCTCCCTCTCACCCCTCTCTCTTACCCCTCTCTCACCCCTCTCTCTCACCCCTATCACTCACCCCTCTCTCCCACCCCTATCTCTCACCCCTCTCTCCCACCCCTCTCTCCCACCCCTATCTCTCACCCCTCTCTCTCACCCCTCTCTCTCACCCCTCTCACTCACCCCCCTCTCTCACCCCCCGTCTCATCTCTCTCTCTCACCCCCAACGCACAATCGCACACAACGCCGTGTTGAAGACTGCCGAACTAAAACGACGTTAGACGATGCACGGCCTTCAAGCCACACCTCCTTGCCCGTCGGAGTGGGGAGCGTGAGGTTTTTTCGTTACGGAATTTCTGGATTCGGTCCCCGCGCTCAAGGCCCGCGATAGAAGCTATGCAATAGCCAACTCGCCAGCTCGCCAGCTCGCCAACTCGCCAACTCGCCAGCTAGCCAACTCGCCAACTCGCCAGCTCGCCAGCTCGCCAACTCGCCAGGTCACCAACTCGCCAGCTCGCCAGCTCACAATCTCGCCAGCTCGCCAACTCGCCAGCTCGCCAACTCGCCAGCTCGCCAGCTCGCCAATTCGCCAATGCCAAATGCACGGCCTTCAAGCCACACCTCCTTGCCCGTCGGAGTGGGGAGCGTGAGGTTTTTTCGTTACGGAATTTCTGGATTCGGTCCCCGCGCTCAAGGCCCGCGATAGAAGCTATGCAATAGCAGTTACCCTCTTTGAGTCAGTTACCCTCTTTGAGTTATTCAAAGCAATACATTTTATTCAGACGTCCGTGTTAAATCGTAAATTAAAAATATTCACAGTGTTTAATTCCCACATTTACTCAGTTTAAAACACTCAATGATTTATCTATATTGATTTCAATGCATAATCATTAACTGTTCTGCCGGTGTGAGTGAAGAATTCAAGCAAACAAGTTTAATGTGTTGTGATTTTGTTCGTCGGGCAGCCATTGTTTACGTAATTCGCAGTTCGCACGACCAGTCATCAATAGAAACCTGTTCCGGGTGTTATCATCGCGCTCGAAGCTATTGACTATTTTCAACACCAACCTTAGTGGTTAAATTGGTCTAGCGGCGTAGTCGTCGGCTTCCAAGCAGAGCGGTTGAGAGTTCAAACCCCACCTGCCCAGAGCATTTTATACTTTTTTTTTTATTTTTATTTTTTTTGTATATTTGTTTACAATGAACTGTTCGTCGTGTGGAATGAATTTCAACGATGGTGTCCAATGTGGAACTTGTAAAAAACATTTTGATTTTGGTTGCGCCCAAATAACCGAGTCAGGATGGCGTAAATTGGGGACTGATCGAAGGGCGTCTTGGAGGTGTGCATCATGCAAGTCAAGGGGACTATCACCTTCACCATCCCCTTCCTTAGAAGATATAATGCGAGAACTTCAGGATGTGAGGCGTCATCTGCAAGGTCTTCCCGACTTGATCTCCAATATCAGCGCAATGAAAACCGATCTCGCTGAAATCAAATCAAGCTGCGATTTCCTTGGTGGTAGGCTCGATGATTTTTCCACCAAAATGTCGGAAATGGATCACAGGATTTGTGCGCTGGAAAGTACTACTGTTGTCGTGGGCACCTTGGAGGCCGAAGTTATGAAGCTGAAAACGCAACTCATGGACGAGGATCGGAGATCGCGACTCAATAATGTCGAAATTAAGGGAGTTCCATCCAGAAACCAGGAAAATTTATTTGAGATTGTGGAATCCATTGGGAAGGCTCTGAAGTTCGACATTCCTAAGGCTCAGATTAACTATCTGTTCCGAATGCCCTCAAAAACCAAAGAAAAGCCCATTGTAATTAGCTTTTTAAACAGATACTTTAAGGAAGACCTTTTGGCTACTGCCCGTTCGTTAAAGACGCTTTCGGCAGCAGATATTGGGTTTGCAGGCTCCTCACAACGAATTTTCGTAAACGATCATTTGAGCGCTGATATGAAAATTCTCCTTAATAAAGCTAAGTCACTGGCAACTGATGCTAATTACAAATACACTTGGGTTAAATATGGAAAAATCCACCTAAGAAAAAATGACGTGTCTCCTGTTATCACAATCCAGAATTGCTTAGATTTAAACAAGATCAAATAATCAGCTACCGCATTATCAAAACTCCTTCATCTTATGTGTTTTCTCCGTTTTTGTATTTAATGTCACGATATATATACTCTGTCTGCTTCATGCACTTCCAAATCAGCTCATCCGATATTGTTAATAATCTGTTGTCTTGCTCGCCGCACCTTCTTTTAATACACTTATTTATTTCCATTACGTGTTATGTCAATCTCAATCTATTACCACATTTTCAGTATATTTACAAGTCTCTCTCGTTTTTATATAGGTCGTTCTCTGATATGGTTAGCACTGGAAAGTTCCATCTGTTTCAAATAAATATTTTATTAATCAGTAAAATTATTTTCTTCCAAACTGAATAATCTCACCAACAAATTAACAATATATTACCAAAATGTACGGGGTCTGCGATCGAAGACTCAAACATTCTATAGAAGTTTATGCCTTAGTTCTTACGACGTCATTATATTGACAGAAACCTGGCTCCTGAAGGGAGTTGCAAACTGTGAGTTGTTCGATAGCAGGTACATTGTGTGGCGTCGTGACCGCGACTATGAGCATACTGGTCAAAACCGTGGAGGGGGAGTTCTTATAGCTGTACTCAAAAGTATTTCAGCGGCATGTTCTATGAAGTGGTGCTCTTCGGCTGAGGACCTATGGGTATCACTTTCAGTCAATATGGCGAAAGAAACTATCAATGTCCACTTATGTGCTCTCTATCTATGCAATCAAAAGCAAGGCCACTCTTTTTCGCAACAATTAGTTAATTTCATTGATAATCTCAACGATATTCGTTTCCAAAATCCAGAAGATAAGTTTATTGTAGCAGGCGATTTCAATCTTAGTGGCATAGAATGGATAGCCAATAACCATTTTTTTTCACCCACCAATATTCACAGTGGTGACGAATATTTCTTGACGGATGAACTGCTAACTCTCGGCCTCTCTCAATATAATGGGGTCCATAATATTTATGGTAAGATACTTGACCTAATTTTGTCTAATGATAACGTTTCTGTATCCGAATGTATTGACTCATTAGTCCCTATTGATCCCTACCACAAGGCTTTACTTGTTGAGGTTGATTTTATACAAACTCCAATCATAAAGCCCCTGTCCCAAGTTAAATATTTATATCACAAAGGTAATTATAGTGGTATCAACAAAGAATTATCTTTAATTGATTGGAACACGGAGTTCTCATCACGACCACTGGACGAGTCTGTGGACTTCTTTTATAATAAGTTGGATAATCTTCGGGATCGCTTTATACCACGCAAAGTTAGTTGCACTAACTCGTACCCAATTTGGTATTCGGCTGCTTTAAAGAAGATTCTCAAAGAAAAATATAACAACTTAATAAAATATAAAACTTATGGTAACATGAGTCATCTACAAAGCTTTAAAATGTTACGCGATAGGGCCAAGTTAGCTGAGGAGCATTGCTACAAGCATTATATCCAATCGGTTGAATCGTCAATCGAGAGTAATAGTAAGTTCTTCTGGAGATATTTTAATTCTAGATCTAAATCCTCGTCATTACCTAATAATTTTAATCTCAATGGTCAGACTTTCTCTGGTGGTGATTCAATTTGTGGCGCATTCTCAAATTATTTTTATTCCACCTTTCTCGACCATGGTGACCGGGTTTCAGAAAAGGATATTGCCGATATTGAATCGCAGCCGTGTTCGTCTGCGTATGACCTATCCAAAATTGAAGTTAAACGCGATGAGGTGTCTCTTCTTTTGACAAAATTGGATCAGTCAAAATCAGCGGGTCCAGACGGTATCAGCCCAGTGTTTTTGATTAATTGTGCTGAATCATTAGCAGTTCCTATCACGTACTTATTTCAACTGTCTATCTCAAAAAACGAATTCCCTACTAAATGGAAACGAGCATATGTGACACCCATATATAAAAGTGGTGATAAATCCGAATTGTCTAATTACCGGCCTATAAGCAAGTTATGTATAATAGCTAAAGTTTTTGAAAAAGTCGTCTACAATCAGGTGTATGCTGCTCTAAAAAATAGCTTGATGTCATCCCAGCACGGTTTTCTTAAAGGGCGTTCAACTACGACGAATCTGGTTTTATTTAATGAATTTTTGACAAATGCCATGGAGTCCGGTTTCCAAGTAGATGTAATCTATACTGATTACAGTAAGTGCTTCGATCGCATTGATCACAAACAGCTGATTTTGAAACTTTATAAGATGGGTATTAGAGGGGATCTATTACGTTGGTTCGCATCATATATAAGTAACAGGTCTCAAGCAGTTGTAATAAGTAACTACATATCTGGTTGGGTTTCGATTCCTAGCGGTGTACCACAGGGGTCTTTACTTGGTCCTCTATTATTTCTATTATTTGTGAATGACATTTCGGATTGTTTTGTTAATAGTGAGCTTCTTTGTTTTGCTGATGATATGAAAGTATTCAAGAAAATTTCTAGCATTAATGATGTTATAAGTCTACAAGAAGATCTCACTCGACTCGATCAGTTTTGTTATCAAAACAAACTGGACCTAAATCCTTCTAAATGCAAGACTGTAACCTTTAGTCGGAAAAAAACAAACATCCCTTCTATTTATCGTCTTAAAAACGTTGTCATTGCTAAAGCTGACTCCATGCGTGATCTCGGTGTCATTCACGACTCTAAATTGATGTTTGACATGCATATTGACTCTATTATTAGAAAGGCCTCGAAGTCATTGGGATTCATAATGAGAAGCACTGCGGCGTTCAAGAGAGCTAAGACTTTTAAAATCTTATATTGTGCTATGGTTCGGAGCATCCTCGAATATGCGTCCCAAATTTGGAATCCAATTTACATGACTTACATTGCACGAATTGAAAGGATTCAAATTAAATTTATGAAATATCTTTGTTATAAACTTAAAATACCCTATTCTTCATCTTCATATCTATCCTTGTGTAAAAAGTTTCACATCTTGCCTTTGTCAAACCGCCGTGATATTGCGGACGTTTCCCTTCTCTTTGCAATTGCCAATAATAAGATTGATTGTCCTGAGTTATTGTCAAAACTACTTCTAGTTGGTCCAACTAAACGCTTCCGTAAACCCCCTACTTTATTTGTTCCTTCCGCTAACACTAATTACCGTGCTAATTCTTTTTTGTGGCGTGCAAGCAATCGGTTTAATATAATAAATAAACATGCTGATTTGGATTTGTTTAACGATAGTGTAAACTTGGTGAGAAGAGTACTGAGCAGAGAGTTTTTTGATTGACTTTAATTTGTTATTACTTCACATAGTTCTTTTATATTGTGCATTGTGTTTTATCCACGGGTTTTCTTCTTTCTTTATTTTTGTTAATTTTGTTCTTATGTGTTGTTTGATTTCTATATCTATTCGTGGGAATCTGTAATTGGCTGACTGTTATCTACTCTGTGTGTATATTGTTATGTATAGCTGTTGTTTCCCCAAAAATAAATAAATAAATAAATAAATAGCTTAAATGCTTAAATCTTTAAAATTACGCAACGGATTTTGATGTGGTTTTTTGTAATAGGTAGAGTGATACAAGAGGAAGGTTTTTATGTAAAAAAAATCCCGAAATTCCCACGGGAACGGGCACAACGCGGGTATATGTAACCCAAGGTATGAAAAACATGCCTAAAAAAATTGGTTATTGGCGTGCGCTACTAAATCTATTGATGATACACAAAAACAATGTTCTACACAATCAAAGTACATAATATCATTGCAAACAAATAAGTTCGCGAGGGCATATGTCTAACTATTATAGTTAAGCCACAATAACCGTTTTTAGTTAAAATTAATTAGTTAAAAAAGGAGTGTAATTTTAAGTTGATGATATTCATATAATGATATGAATCTACATCAAAATAAATGACTCTACAATCAAGGTTAATTATGTTTCTTTGTATACATTTTTAAATTATTAAAATCGGACAGTTAGTTTCAGAGTTATGATGAGAAATATCACTACATAGTATAAAATAAAGTCGTCTCTGTTTGTCTGTTTGTCTGTATGCTTAAATCTTTAAAATTACGCAACGGATTTTGATTTGGTTTTTTGTAATAGGTAGAGTGATTCAAGAGGAAGGTTTTTATGTAAAAAAAATCCCGAAATTCCCACGGGAACGGGCACAACGCGGGTAAAACCGCGGGGCGCTGCTTACAAAATAATAATGCTCAATGGCGGGTCTCTTATGGCTACTTACTGTTTCGTGCGGTCAAAGCGCGCGGGGATATACCTATCTACCTACGAACTACGAACGACGAAGACGCGCTATGTAGGTATTATCCCGAAATCTTGATTGTGTATACATATATACTCGCGCGAGACATGTAATATTTTAGCCCCAATTTCCCACTTTAAATTTTGATTGTGTATATTCCTGCGGGAGACACGCAATGTTTTATCCCGATTTTCCTACGTGAAATCTTGATTACCCGAAGCGAAGCGAGGGCGGGTCGCTAGTTATCTATATATCTTCAATGAGATGAGAGGGCTTTGCCTAACAGTGGGACATTGCAGGCTAAATACTTTTTGTAACTCCACAGCCAAGACAAGAACCTGATAAACGAAGCCGAGATCACGATCGAGCCCATGGAGTCGGTGGCGAGTCCTTCCAAGAAGCACGCGCGGCACTCCTCCATGGACCTGACGGCCAACGAGAACCGCTCCATCACGCAGCTGCTGGAGAAGTGTGTCAGCGTGGACCCAGAGGACGCCAACACGGACAATGTCGACGAGACTGAAGGTATGGAAAGAGTCGGTGATAAGTGGTTGTGTTTTTGGGACGAAGTTCCTTATCGCGCGTTGCGAAAGGGGGCTAGACGGAAAAAATGGTAACGACATTTTTTAGGCCAGAGAGGGACAGACAGAGAAACTTGCGCACGCCAGAGAGAGACAGACAGAGAAACATGCGCGAGAGAGACAGACAGAGAAACTTGCGCACTCCAGAAAGAGAGCGCCGCGCATGTTTCTCTGTCTGTCTCTCTCTGGCGTGAGCATGTTTCTCTGTCTGTCTCTCTCTCTCTCTTATAGAAAGCAAGCTAGATATTTTCGTTTCGTCTTTCTATTTCGCATTGAACAGTGTGGTGTCGCGACGATTATTTTTGTTGATATTAATTAAACTTCGTTCCATCCGGGTGTCCCTTGACACCTCTCAAGTTTTTTTTTTAGTTTAAGTGTTTGCTATATATGTTATGGTTCTGTTTGTTTCCCAAATATAAATAAACTAGCACCACCCCGCGGTTTTACCCGCGTTGTATCCGTTCGGGAATTTCGGGATGAAAAATAGCCTATAACCTTCCCGTTGAATGTGGCTATCTATTACAAAAATAATTATACAAATCGGACTGATAATTCCTGAGATTACCTCGAACATACAAACAAACAAACAAACTTAAAACTATTATCTCTTTATAATATTTAGTATAGATAAATAAGATATGTTATGGCCAACAGTGGCCCGCGGTTTAATCCGCGTTGTGACGGTTCTTATCTTAAAAACTACCAATCCATTTTGAATAGTTATTTTTGTAATGGATAACCACATTCAACGGGAAGGTTATAGGCCTGTTCTTCGAGCCATATGGCCTGGCCATTGCCACTTCAACGAGCTTACTCTCTTGGCTATGGTCACCCTCTTTCTTCTACGAATCTCATCATTCTGATTCGGCGCCATAGAGTAATCCTTCTTGTATACAAATAAAGACTTTGATATACAGTTTTTTTCTCTCACAGCTCCGGTGACCGCAGAAGAGCCCGTCGCCGCGCCGGACGCCGAGCCTGAGAGTGCGTCAGCGGCTTCGGCCGAGCCCGCCGACGAGCTGAAGCTGGAGGAGTACGTGAACCACCGCGGCATCCGCTTCACCGCGCACGACGCCGACGCGGACCTGCAGCCCTACGGGCTCGTCTGCGTCAGGGAGCTGTTTCGGTGAGTTTTATCAACGGCCTCCGTGGTCTTGTGGTTTGAGCGCTCGGCTCACGATCCGAAGGTTCCGGGTTCGATTCCCGGTGGCTCCCGGCTCAATAACTCTGACACCAGGATTGGTCAGTTTGAGCATCCACTCGATGAAGAAGCAGTAAGAAAGTTAGAGTAGGTTAGTGGCTCAAATTGTAAAAAAATAACCCAAGGTATGAAAAATGCATAAATTTGCGTGCGCTGAAAAATCTATTGATGACACATAAAACTATTGTTCTACATATTTAAAGTACTTATTATTGCTTACAATAAAGCCTGCGGGGCATATGTCTAATTATTATAGTTGAGAGCATAATAAGGGCTTTTTGTAAAAAAAAATACAATTAAAAAGAAGTATTTTGAAGTTGGTAATATTCATATGATGGTATCAATCTATATCGAAATAAATAGCTCTACAATCGAGGTTAATGATTTCCATTCCATTTAACATTCCGTTTCGAAGTTATGATGACAAATATACAAAATAAAAAACTTGAGAGGTGTCAAAGGACACCCGGATGGAACGAAGTTTATTTATTATCAACAAAAATATTCGTCACGACACCACACTGTTCAATGCGAAATAGAAAGACGAAACGAAAATATCTAGCTTGCTTTCTATAAGAGAGAGAGAGAGACAGACAGAGAAACATGCTCACGCCAGAGAGAGACAGACAGAGAAACATGCGCGGTGCGCATTTTTCTCTGTCTGTCTCTCTCGCGCATGTTTCTCTATCTGTCTCTCTCTGGCGTGCGCAAGTTTCTCTGTCTGTCTCTAGCGCATGTTTCTCTGTCTGTCTCTCTCTGGCGTGCGCAAGTTTCTCTGTCTGTCCCTCTCTGGCCTAAAAAGTGTCCTTTTTTTCCGTCTAGCCCCCTTTCGCAACGCGCGATGAGGAACTTCGTTCCAATAATGATTAATCACGGGTGGGCCTATACCTACTGTATCGTGCGAGTCGGCCGCCCGTGGGGGGAGCGAGGAAGCGAGGGCGGGTCGCCAGTGTAATATAAGTTGGTTCCCAGCTTCGTGTAGTGATGAGTGCGTCGGGTGTGTGGCAGGTTCCTGATCTCGCTGTGCAACCCGGTGGAGGGCAGCAACACGTCGGGCATGGTGCACCTGGGGCTGGGGCTGGTGTGCGGCGCGCTCGAGGTGGCGGCGGAGCGCCTGGCGCCGCGCCCCGCGCTGCTGGCGCTGCTGCGCGACCCGCTGCCGCGCAACCTGCTCACGGTACGTGTGGCTGACAGGGACTGGGTGACAGACTAGTTCTGGGGCTGGGGCTGGTGTGCGGCGCGCTCGAGGTGGCGGCGGAGCGCCTGGCGCCGCGCCCCGCGCTGCTGGCGCTGCTGCGCGACCCGCTGCCGCGCAACCTGCTCACGGTACGTGTGGCTGACAGGGACTGGGTGACAGACTAGTTCTGGGGCTGGGGCTGGTGTGCGGCGCGCTCGAGGTGGCGGCGGAGCGCCTGGCGCCGCGCCCCGCGCTGCTGGCGCTGCTGCGCGACCCGCTGCCGCGCAACCTGCTCACGGTACGTGTGGCTGACAGGGACTGGGTGACAGACTAGTTCTGGGGCTGGGGCTGGTGTGCGGCGCGCTCGAGGTGGCGGCGGAGCGCCTGGCGCCGCGCCCCGCGCTGCTGGCGCTGCTGCGCGACCCGCTGCCGCGCAACCTGCTCACGGTACGTGTGGCTGACAGGGACTGGGTGACAGACTAGTTCTGGGGCTGGGGCTGGTGTGCGGCGCGCTCGAGGTGGCGGCGGAGCGCCTGGCGCCGCGCCCCGCGCTGCTGGCGCTGCTGCGCGACCCGCTGCCGCGCAACCTGCTCACGGTACGTGTGGCTGACAGGGACTGGGTGACAGACTAGTTCTGGGGCTGGGGCTGGTGTGCGGCGCGCTCGAGGTGGCGGCGGAGCGCCTGGCGCCGCGCCCCGCGCTGCTGGCGCTGCTGCGCGACCCGCTGCCGCGCAACCTGCTCACGGTACGTGTGGCTGACAGGGACTGGGTGACAGACTAGTTCTGGGGCTGGGGCTGGTGTGCGGCGCGCTCGAGGTGGCGGCGGAGCGCCTGGCGCCGCGCCCCGCGCTGCTGGCGCTGCTGCGCGACCCGCTGCCGCGCAACCTGCTCACGGTACGTGTGGCTGACAGGGACTGGGTGACAGACTAGTTCTGGGGCTGGGGCTGGTGTGACTGGGTGACAGACACCCTCCAGTTTTAAAGCCACGAATACAATCACGATCTTTTATTGTGGATCACGGTACACAGATCCAAAATCAAAATCACATTCAGTATGAAGTCTTAACCCATTCTAAAGCACTACTAGAATATTTCTATCTGAGACGTTTTAACCAAGTCTGAACAACATGCCATTCTAGATAACACCCCCTTACCACGATTTAAAAACTCATTTTTCTCAATTCCAGCTTCTAAGCACCGAGCGTATATCCATCTTCGCTCTCGACTTACAAGTGACTTTCCTCCTCTTTGAATCGATGCGACACCACCTCAAGTACCAAATGGAGGCTTACTTCAAAAAGCTCATAGAAATCATATCAGCAGACACCAGCAAGGCTCCTTACGAACTAAAAGAAATACAGCATTTAGCTCTAGAAAGTCTGATACAGTTCTTCAAAATACCAGGATTCTGTATCGAGTTATATCTCAACTATGATTGCGATGTCTACTGTATGAACGTTTTCGAAGAGTTGACAAAACTCTTGTCTAAAAATGTCGTTTCTTCAACGTCGTATGAGATACATCAGTTGTCTTTGGAAGCTTTATTGACGATCTTGGAAGCCATAGAGACGGGAAGCCTGAGCAAAGAGAAGAGCGAGACGGATATAGCTGTGGTTGAGGATGTGAAAGAGACGAAGTATGGGAGGAGCGGACATGTCACTTTGGAGTTGGGTGAGCTGGTTTAAGTTTTATTACAAGAGAAATCTCTAAGTAGTTCGTATGTCATTACTTAAAGTATAAAGTTAAAATCAAACACTAACAAATACACCATACGTATTATAAAGTCACTATACTAAAGCTATGCTCGCATAACATTGACGTTGCTATGCTTACGTAGCAACGTAGACATAGATATTCTTTTTTTTTTCATTTTTAATGTTCAATTTTAATATACCATCGAAGCAAAGCTCAGTTCTGGTGTCACTCTAAATCTGCTATACTAAAATCGATCTTATTTCCAGGTGGTATGGACGATTCTTCAGTGGCAAGTGAACCCGTGACGCACGATATAAGTCAATATGTCGGCAGCTCCCGTCGTTACAGACAGCGGTCCCTAATGGATCTACCCACCGAAGCTGAACTAGATAACATCAAGAATATTAAGAAGGTAAACATTGATTTGGAAGTTTTTAAAGAAGTATAGAATTTCGGAATTTTTATTACTTATTATACTATTCCTTACCAAGATAAATAAAGTTATAAAAGAACCAATAATTCCAGTTATAAATGGTGTAACTTGACATGACCAACCAGTGTGGTCGAAACCTTAACAAAGATTTGAATTTAAAAAAAAGGTGTAACATATATATAGATAAATGACCATCTAACAACATCAGACAGATCTAGATTTCTGTAATAGTAAAAAAAATCTAAGTCAGAAACGCAGTCAATTCCCATTGGTGTCTCCACAGTGTTTGTCATGTCGCCTTATATAATTTTCGTTGTGATCCGTCCTTAATCTTCTCCCAACTGTAAGTGAACACTGTGAATCCATAGGTCGCTGGTTCAAATCCGGCTCGAAGGACCAAAAATGTGTGGGTACACACTTATTATATGTAATTATGTAATGTAAGAAAACGATGTGTACACGTTGAATGCGTTTATTGCACTAAATATAATTAATATCTTATAATTAAATGTTAACTTAAGTGCGCCGCGTCAGCACATACAAAATGCTTGTGTACGCTTGCTCGTACACTTGTCATTTTGAATTGACACTACGTTTACACTTCGCTTTTATTGACTGACCTCAGTCTTCTGTGACCACGGTTCCTATAAAGGCGCCAAAACGTCAGGTACAAGTTTCTAACACTGACTAATACTGACGGTCACAGTATCCCTCAACCTTAGGACTCTCTCTAACATGACGTTTCCCCCAGTGGGTGCAGCAAGGCACGGAGCTGTTCAACCAGAAGCCCGAGCGCGGCATCGAGTTCCTGCAGGAGCACGGCGTGCTGCAGACTCCGCTCGACCCGCACGAGGTCGCCGCCTTCCTCAGGGAGAACCCTGACCTCGACAAGAAGATGATCGGTCAGTGTTGTCATGTCGTAACGCAAAAAACAAAACGTCAAGCTCTTGACGTTTTGTCAAACTCTTGATGTTTTCTTATATCAGAGATAAGTTAGTCTACACGTTGTCTCGCTTTATTATATCAGAGACTAGCAGCGCCCCGCGGTTTTACCCGCGTTGTACCCGTTCCCGTGGGAATTTCGGGATGAAAAATAGAATGAAAAGAATTAAATATTCAATTCGGACTGATAATTCCTGAGATTACCTCGAACAAACAATCAAACAAACTTACAAATTTTACCTGTTTATAATATTAGTATAGATTGGCTAGTGTGGATCTTTGACATTTATAACGGATTGCCTTTGCCTTCAATAAACTGTACAGGCTATACTATGCAATGTTGCTATCCTATATTTGGAAACATATCAAACGTACCATATAAGTGAACGTAAATAGCTAAGGTCGTATCCACCATAGCATATCAAAACTGCTTTTGTTGCTTTTGTACAAATATGAACATCAAACAGCCGCGCGTAATCTGGACGAGCCATTAGGGAGTCAAACGACTGCAATAAAGGGTTTTAATAAAGGTAGCGTTGGGTTCCAGGCGAGTACATCTGCAAGCGGTCGTGCCGCGGCGAGGACGGCGACGGCGGCGGCGTGCTGTGCGCCTTCGCCGACAGCTTCCAGTACCGCGGGCTGCGCATCGAGCAGGCGCTGCGCCTCTACCTCGAGACGTTCCGCCTGCCGGGCGAGGCGCCGCTCATCTTCCTCGTCATGGAGCGGTTCGCCGAGCGCTGGCACGTACGTGTACTCAATATATCGCTGTACATGTTACTATACACTGGATTTTGTTGCAGGCAACATTAACATCAGCCACAACTTATATTACAGGCAAAAAACAGTCAAATTAAGTTTTGACTGAGCACTACACTTATACATACATCTATAGCTATACACATAATAGGCATTCATCAAGCTATTGAGCTCGTGTCAGCACTGCGTCATCATCATTTCGAAGAATGAAACACTGCGTACGCGATAACTTTAACAACCTGTTCGTGCTGATATTAGTTAATTAGATTTCATAGTACAAGCTTAAAGCTTCGTTTGAGTCTAATTAATCGAGTGTGAAGTTTTTCGGGTATATTTACACATTTAATTATTTTCATTAATAAGGGAACAGGTACTTTTAATATCAAAAATGGTACAGAGTGAGTGAAACAGCGTGTTAATGCTAGTATCTATACCATGTTTCCAGATCCCAGATCATTTTTGTAAACAAATGTGATACCAGTGCACAAAAACTGCACGAAAATCGTGCAGTTGTTAATTTGACGATTTCACGGTATTTATTTATCTTATAAAAATAAGGGGATAGCTATAGTTATTCAAACGATTATGCAGTATTGACTTTTATACGATTGTTATTCCGAAGAAAATTAAAATTATCAAAAGCTTTTTTTGTGCAGTTTATTTATGTATACTTGGAACACTACAGAGACGCAGAACATTTTTTTGAAGTCGCCATTTTATTTTATCGTGGTTCGTAAGTGGCGTGGAAACGTGTGCATTAGGGTGAAGACACATATATCAGCATCGAATCGCATTTTGTAGTACAAAAACGCAATAATATATGGAGATGCGTCCGCATCATTTCACCCTTCCGCATCGATTAATGCACACGTTGGTCATAATTGACCATCACAACTTTTACAACTTTTTATTAATATACCAGGTGAGGGATGGTATAAACTGTTTTTGAAGAGGCATCCTGAGCTTTCTATACGAACATCAGAGGCTGTAAATTCAGCAAGCTCAAAGTTGTCAGAGAAGCAAATTAGAAACTGGTTTACACAAGTAGAAGAATATCTAAAAGAAAATGATCTCTTTCATATTTTGTTAAAGTTAAGTTCTTAAAGTTAAAGTAAACAGATTGAGACCAATGACAGATGAATAATTGTTAAAAATGTTGGATAATGATTAAGCGAGATTATTAATGGACCTAGGTGTGCCTACATTGGTAAATACACTGCCAATCGTTATACCAAAGTCACTGTGCCAATAATTATACTTATGTGCCAATGATTGTGCAATAGCATAGAATTAAGTTTTATGCTACTTTTTAGGCAATAAATCAATTTAAAAAAAATACCAATGTGAATCATTGTAATCTATACTTATATATATACCTTTTATTTGAAAAACATTTTTTTTATTTATTTTTTTATTTAAACTATATTGTCCCACTGCTGGGCAAAGATCTCCCCCAATCACTGTACTGTTTACCCTAATATTATTATTTTTAAATGAAATTACCCGAAGGTTCGACACATCTGACCTCCTACATTGACAGTGACAAAATCTTGACATAACTTTGTTTACAAAAATGATCTGGGATTTTGGAATAGATAATAATAAACTAAACTACCAAAAATATTTCAGACTACAAACGGCGAGCCATTCGCCAACACCGACGCGGCGTTCCGCCTCGCCTACGCCGTCATAATGCTCAACATGGACCAACACAACCATAACGCTAAGAAACTCAACGTTCCTATGACGGTTGAAGACTTCGTCAAGAATCTGAGAGGATGCAACGGGTCCGGAGACTTCGACCAAAGCATGTTGGAACAGATTTATTATTCTATCAAGTGAGTAGTTATTTACTGGATTTTTGGTGAAAGCGAGAAATTGAAAACTACGTTTAATAAACTTCGCTTTGATTTTAAAAAAGAGCGGTTGAGGTTTCATAGGTAACTTCGTAGCATAATCAACTTTTGATAATAAATTTCGTAGCATGGGCAAAATGTAATAGGCAATGTTGTAGCAAAACCTAGGAATCGTAGCAAATTAATTTCGTAGTATAATCAAGATGACAATACAACTTCGTAGCAAAATCTAGGAACCGTAGCTACAGTGCCACCAACTTAACTGTTCAGGTGGGCAAAATGGGAACTACAGCCGCGTCATATTGAATCTCTCTCTTAGTTAGGCTTTATATGATTGATATTGTAGTTTATTAAATTTTAATGATATCTATAGACTGACTTGCAAGACATGTTTTAATTACCTTTGTTTCTTGGTGAATTTCTTATATTATGGCAAAACCAAATTCTCCACTAGCGACGCTGTCAACTGAACAGATAAGATGGTGGGACTGTAACTTCGTAGCATACGCAAGATGTGGTAGGCAACTGCGTGCGTAGCATAGCCAAATTGTGATAGTGAACTTTGTAGCAAAATCTATGAACCGTAGCAAACTTCGTAGCATATGCAAGATGTGATAAATAACTTCGTAGCAAATTCGTAGCCTCTTTTCGTAGCTTGATCAAGATGTGATAGGCAACTTCGTATCAAATTCGTAGCCTCTTTTCGTAGCATGATCAAGATGTGATACGCAACCTCGTAGCAAGTTCGTAGCCTCTTAGTCCAAAACAGGATAAAAATATTTGACTTTACCCGTTCAGGAACGAAGAGATGGTAATGCCAGCTGAACGCACGGGGACGGTTCGTGAAGCGTACCTGTGGCGCGTGCTGCAGCGGCGCGGGCACACGCGCGCGGCGCGCTACCGGCCCGCGCCGCCGCCCGGCCACCACAAGCACTACGCCGCGCTCTTCGCCATCGCCACCCCGCCCATCGTACGTATACGTGTGTTACATTGATGGTGTAGTGTTTATTTTATGTTGTTGTTTAAGTTGAACATTATTAAGGAAAAAGCTGAGTATGCATATTTAAAGTTGTCTCAAAAGTCTCGTATTAGTGTGTAAGTGTTTTAATTGCAAATCCCATTTATCTCCATATATGATATGACTGATTCGAATACGGTTTAAAAAGAAAGAGATGGATTTTCCTAGTTTGTTTTTAGGTTTAGAAGGAAAAAATAAAATTGAAAAATGAATGCGTTTCGATGAATAATATATTTTGAAGCGAATATATATGTGTGTGGGGCAGGTGTCGGCGCTGTGCGCGGCGTTCGAGCGCGCGCCCAACCCCCCCGAGGCGCCGCCCCCGGCCTCCGCCCCGTCCGCGCTGCAGGCCGCGCTGGGCGGGCTGGAGCGCGCGGCGGCGCTGCTGGCCCGCCTGCCGCCCGACCAGCTCACGTTGGACTCGCTGCTACTGTCACTAGCCAAGTTCACGGGCCTGCTAACGATGCAACATAACTCCTATATTGCTATTGGTAAGCACTATTTTGCATTGTCTTTGAATCTATTTTGGACTCGATAGTACATACTTAGAATTTTATTTTATCTTTGTATTATGACCGATTAGTGAATGTATGAAACCGCGGCCGTGCCCCGCGGCATTTATCCACACATTCATCCTCATCGGCGTACATTTATCCTCACAAACTTTAGAATTTATAATATTACTAGCTGCGCCCCGCGGTTTCACCCGCGTTGTACCCGTTCCCATGGGAATTTCGGGATGAAAAATAGACGTTGTCCGATTCTCAGGCCTACCCGATATGTACACAAAATTTCATGAGAATCGGTCGAGCCGTTTCGGAGGAGTTCAATTACGCACAACGTGACACGAGAATTTTATATATTAGATTAGGATATGGAAGTCCATAACTAGACTACGGTTTTGTGGGACAATACAGAGCAAAAATAGCCTATAACCTTCCCGTTGAATTTGACTATCCATTACAAAAAGAATTATTAAAATCGAAGTCGTGGTTTCTGAGATTAGCCCTTACAATGTAAGAAATTTTACCTCTTTATAATATTACTATACAGTATTTCAAAATCCCAGATTTTTTTGTAAACAAAGTAATGTCAAGATTTGTCACTGTCAATGTAGGAGGTCAGATGTGTCGAACCTTCGGGTAATTTCATTTAAAAATAATAATATTATTAATTTATAAAAAAGTATTATTATATTTCTGTATGAACTGTTAAGGCTTGTTTTTATTATTTACTACAACAAGAAAACATATTTTATTCGAAATTAGGACATTAAAAACACTGCAAGTTCATTACATACATTTATTCACTATCCGAAGAGATATTCAGTTAAGGTTCTGCATCTGAGTAATTCAAATTTTATAATAAAACTATCAGTAAATTAATAAGAAAAAGATTAAAAAATTAGTTTTTCACGATTTTCAGCAAAACGGTAAGTTTTATCATAAAAATACCTGAGACAAAATTGTTGATAATAAAATTATCTACAAAAAATGTATTCATACTTTTTTTCGTAGACGTAGACGTGTAGACGTTAACAGAGCATTTCTAGCCCAAAAACGATGCCTCAGAGCTATCTGTGGAATACCACCATATCAATCTTGTCGGCCACTATTTAAGACGCTTGATCTAATGCCATTGCCGTGTATATATATATGAGGCTTGTATGTTTGTAAAACAGCACCCTGAATTATTTAAAAAAGCCCATGATGTGAGTGATCGACTACAGAGAAACCCTCATAGACTTGTTCTGCAAGATGTACCAAAATCAATTAAATATAATAGGAATTCTATTGTTATGTGTGTAAAAATTTATAACAAATTGCCAAATGAACTGAAGACTTTATGTAAACAAAAATTTAAGAAATGTATATTATGTTGGCTAAAAGAATATAATTTTTACAGTCTAAAGGAATATTTTGATATGTAAAAAAAAAAAAACTTTTTTTTGGTGTGTTGTTTTTATGATAATTATTGACAATTTCTTTTGCATGCTATAATATATGGCGAAACATGCTGCACTTACCTTATATTTAATTACATCTTTGTTTACCATGTTTTGAAGCAAATAAATATTTGAATTTGAATTTCCCACGAGCCACTCTTTTTGAGATATAACGATTCAAAAAGTTGTAAAAGTTGTAATGGTCAATTATGACCAACGTGTGCATATTAATGCATACGTTTCCACGCCACCTATGAGGTAGTGTACTTAGCGCTTTTTTTGGAGTCCGAAATACGAACCACGATAAAATAAAATGGCGACTCTAAAAATTGTTCTGCGTCTCTGTAGTGTTCCAAGTATACATAAATAAACTGCACAAAAAAGCTTTTGATAATTTTAATTTTCTTCAGAATAACAATCGTATAAAAGCCAATGCTGCATAATCGTTTGAATAATTATAGCTATCCCCTTATTTTTATAAGATAAATAAATACCGTGAAATCGTCAAATTAACAACTGCACGATTTTTGTGCAGGTTTTGTGCACTGGTATCACATTTGTTTACAAAAAAAATCTGGAATTTTGATATATGGTATAGCAGTCCCGCGCGGTGGTTCCACCCGCAACCCAATAGATGTCGCAAGTGTGAATCTAAACCATCCAGAGTGCCACCCAAACGCATACAAAAAAAATCATAAAAAACTTGAGAGGTGTCAGGGGACACCCGGATGGAACGAAGTTTATTTATTATCAACAAAAATAATCGTCGCGACACCACACTGTTCAATGCGAAATAGAAAGACGAAACGAAAATATCTATACTCGGAATTTTAATTCGATTCCAGATTTGACATTAGCTACTGTCATTTTGTGAAATAATGATACCACATATAATAGTGTAGTGTAGTGATACGAATATCTTATTTAATTGCGAATCGATATTTTGTATCCGAGATGTATCCGAGTTTTATAATAAATGTTACAGAAAGTGACAGCGATAGCGATGACGGCGACAATTTATAAAATAAATTATTACCATAATACATCTATCTGTTTTATTTGCCATGTTCCTTCATGATCACATTTTTTTATTTATTTCACACACAATTATAAAAAAAAAGTCTCAGATCGTTAATTAATCGTCAAAACTAAATTATCGGTTCAGAAATATTTAATTTCCTGATATACTTAGTTTACGAGAGTAAAATTATAAACGAGAAGAATCGATCCGGAAATATTCCATTTCCATATCGAATAATTTCGCAACGTCACTATTTAGTACTTGTCATAATGTTGCAACACTGAAATTGTCAAATCTGGAATCGAATTAAAATTCCGAGTATAGCTTGCTTTCTATAAGAGAGAGAGAGAGAGACTCTGTCTGTCTCTCTCGCGCATGTTTCTCTGTCTGTCTCTCTCTGGCGTGCGCAAGTTTCTCTGCCTGTCCCTCTCTGGCCTAAAAAATGTCGTTACTATTTTTTCCGTCTAGCCCCCTTTCGCAACGCGCGATAAGGAACTTCGTTCCAAAAATCGGAGTTCAGTAACATACACAAACACATGTACAGTAGAATTATATATATAGAGATAGTATAGATAGATGATAATGTGTCCCGCAGGCGTGTCGCTGGGCGGCAGCCCGAAGGCGCTGCTGGCGCTGCAGCGCTTCTGGTGGGTGTGCGGGCGCCACGCGCACGCGGCGCGCGCGGCCTGGCGCCACGTCACGCACATCCTCACCACGCTGTTCCTGGGCCGGCTGCTGCCTCGGGTAACCACCCCGCTACACATACACATACCACATACACATACTACATACTGCAGCGCTTCTGGTGGGTGTGCGGGCGCCACGTCACGCACATCCTCACCACGCTGTTCCTGGGCCGGCTGCTGCCTCGGGTAACCACCCCGCTACACATACACATACCACATACACATACTACATACTGCAGCGCTTCTGGTGGGTGTGCGGGCGCCACGTCACGCACATCCTCACCACGCTGTTCCTGGGCCGGCTGCTGCCTCGGGTAACCACCCCGCTACACATACACATACCACATACACATACTACATACTGCAGCGCTTCTGGTGGGTGTGCGGGCGCCACGTCACGCACATCCTCACCACGCTGTTCCTGGGCCGGCTGCTGCCTCGGGTAACCACCCCGCTACACATACACATACCACATACACATACTACATACTGCAGCGCTTCTGGTGGGTGTGCGGGCGCCACGTCACGCACATCCTCACCACGCTGTTCCTGGGCCGGCTGCTGCCTCGGGTAACCACCCCGCTACACATACACATACCACATACACATACTACATACTGCAGCGCTTCTGGTGGGTGTGCGGGCGCCACGCGCACGCGGCGCGCGCGGCCTGGCGCCACGTCACGCACATCCTCACCACGCTGTTCCTGGGCCGGCTGCTGCCTCGGGTAACCACCCCGCTACACATACACATACCACATACACATACTACATACTGCAGCGCTTCTGGTGGGTGTGCGGGCGCCACGCGCACGCGGCGCGCGCGGCCTGGCGCCACGTCACGCACATCCTCACCACGCTGTTCCTGGGCCGGCTGCTGCCTCGGGTAACCACCCCGCTACACATACACATACCACATACACATACTACATACTGCAGCGCTTCTGGTGGGTGTGCGGGCGCCACGTCACGCACATCCTCACCACGCTGTTCCTGGGCCGGCTGCTGCTTTGGGTAACCACCCCGCTACACATACACATACCACATACACATACTACATACTGCAGCGCTTCTGGTGGGTGTGCGGGCGCCACGTCACGCACATCCTCACCACGCTGTTCCTGGGCCGGCTGCTGCCTCGGGTAACCACCCCGCTACACATACACATACCACATACACATACTACATTCTGCAGCGCTTCTGGTGGGTGTGCGGGCGCCACGTCACGCACATCCTCACCACGCTGTTCCTGGGCCGGCTGCTGCCTCGGGTAACCACCCCGCTACACATACACATACCACATACACATACTACATACTGCAGCGCTTCTGGTGGGTGTGCGGGCGCCACGTCACGCACATCCTCACCACGCTGTTCCTGGGCCGGCTGCTGCCTCGGGTAACCACCCCGCTACACATACACATACCACATACACATACTACATACTGCAGCGCTTCTGGTGGGTGTGCGGGCGCCACGTCACGCACATCCTCACCACGCTGTTCCTGGGCCGGCTGCTGCCTCGGGTAACCACCCCGCTACACATACACATACCACATACACATACTACATACTGCAGCGCTTCTGGTGGGTGTGCGGGCGCCACGTCACGCACATCCTCACCACGCTGTTCCTGGGCCGGCTGCTGCCTCGGGTAACCACCCCGCTACACATACACATACCACATACACATACTACATACTGCAGCGCTTCTGGTGGGTGTGCGGGCGCCACGTCACGCACATCCTCACCACGCTGTTCCTGGGCCGGCTGCTGCCTCGGGTAACCACCCCGCTACACATACACATACATATACTACATACCCATACTACATTTAATACTTACTTTAATATTTCTCGCTGTATACACAGATATAGATATTGTGGTATGTTTCCATTGAAGCAGAGCGGAGCTGTGTGGAGTTCATTCGACGCATTACGAAAATGCGTTGTTTGACAATTTCAGGAAATTTCAGTGTCACTCAATAAAGACTTTTGATGCGCGGTGTATCGCGCAAAAATCAGTTGTAGTAGTATCAAGATGATTCCGTGCTTCGGAGGGCACGTTAAGCCGCCGGTCCCGGTTACTTTCTACGGATAGTAGTCGTTACATGAGCCATGTCAGAGGCCTTTGGCGGCTCAATAACTCTGACACCAGGATTGGTCAGGTTCACGACCATCCACTCGATGAAGAAGAAGATCTTTATGTTACTCTTTATTTATTAAAACATGGATTGCCTCTGGTTACTCACATCTTATAATGACACGATGACTGCACATCAAAAATCAGTTATGGTCTCATTTTGAAGAGCTCTATGAAGATGGTTATAAAAGCGAAATTTCGCATGTTAATAATGATTGACACAAATAGTTAGTGATTTTCCAATAGAAGGCATCCCCAGCATGTCGTAATGAGTAGCCCCGCTGCCCGCAGGCGCTGGTGGAGGTGGAGGACTACGCGACGGGCGGGCGCGTGTCGCTGGAGCGCGCGGCGGCGCGCGGGCCCGACGGGCTGCTCTCCAGCCTCTACAGCTACATCGCGCTCGGCGACACCGGTACACTGCTACACCTTATCACTATTATACTCTCACGATTAGCCTGTGTACAAATCACCACCTCAAGTCAGACGAATTATTTTACTATAATTTGATACGTACTTTAATGATACATATTATTATTTGATAAAACGGAAACTTACGTACGCATTATTGTTTCGTATAAAAGAGGCCACATTTTATTTTCTTCAGTCGGTCAGATTTATAAACTTGCAACCCGACTGTCCGGTCCTGAACTTTAATTGTATGTCTTAGTGACAGATGGCGATTTTTTTATGTTTATGTGTCACAAGGGATTTGACTAAATTCTGATCTGACAGTACATACAGTGGCCTTTTATATTCATATTGTTTTTCATCCAAAAGACAGGGTCTTATATTGTTTTCGTTCCGAAGGTATCCGCACGCCGACGCCACATGAGAAGTCCCTCATAGACATCGCTACGGAATGCGTCGCAAAATGCAATATACCGTCGCTTCTGATCACTGAGACCAAGTTCCTGCAAGTTGAGAGCTTACAGGTAAATTGATTTTCATTCACTGAATATTTTATCAATTTATGAAGGGTTCAAAAGATGTTTCAGTGAGGTCCATATAGATTTTACTTATTTTTGAAAGGTTAAATTTGTTTGGGCTCGGAAGCCATAATGTCATAAGTCGTACCAAGTATTTTTTTGCTTTGATACCAGCTTTCTATTGGCATTTACTCCAACTAATATTGAAGGCTGTAAAAATCAATAGAATTTTCATTCATTTTCGGAAATAATTTACTACTCCTATCACACATCTTCTACTACTATACCTATAAAACCTCATTTTATAAAAAACATAATGCATAATCACACAACTTTGTTATTTTCAGGAACTAGTGCGAGCAATAATGGCGGCGGGCGCCCCGCCCGAGGCGGAGGCTCTGCAGCAGGACCCGCAGCTGGAAGACATCACCATCTTCTACCTCGAGCTGCTGGGCCAGGTGCTCATACAGAACAGGTCAGATACTAGCTTATTTCATTATTAACGATTGCACCACCCGTGCGGGCGAATTCATTTAACTCCAATGATTCTCCGCGGTATCGCAACGATCCGATCCAACTGACTTGGCGGTGTTTCGGACATGCTTCAAAGATAATTTGTGTGTATTCGGAAAGTGAATGAGCGTGGCGAGGTCGATAGTGACATTTCTGTCAGTGCTACTGTGCTTCGGTGGGCACGTTAAATTGATAGTCCCAGTCCTTGAAATCATCAGACCATGTTTACCTTTAAGTGGTCTAAAAACTCGCGACATCAGAGCTAGCCACTACTTACTCGAAATGAATGAATGAATGAATGAATGAGTGATGTGGTTCCTGCAGAGACCGCGTGTCGTGCGTGTGGGCCGGCGTGGCGGCGCACGTGTCGTGCGTGCTGAGCTGGTCGCGCGCGCGCGGCGGCGCGGTGCGCGGCCGCGCGGTGTGCGCGTTGTTACGCCTGTCGGCGCGTTTGTTACGCGCGCACCACGCTGTGACGCACGCACTGTCGCTGCTGGACTTGCTGCTGACGTTGCCGTACAAGATCTTTCATCAGCACGCCTATGTGGTGAGTAATGTGTACCGGTTTGAATTTTTATGATGTACTAAGCTTCTTTTTCCGGTGACTATTTTCACTGATGGCTTATTTCACTAGCGTTTTTACAAATTTTTCGATCGATATTTTTTTTGTATTTTATCTACGACTAATGTCCCCAACAACCAATTCCATCCATGACCAGTTAATTTCATGACCACCCAAATTTATCAAGAAACATTAATTCCTCCGACGTTTCACGGTCATAATCTCCTCGATGGTTAATGTCAACGACTATCGTTTCACCAATGACCAATTTCACCGAAAAACCATTTCATCGTTGATAAATTTCTCCGACGAATCATTAGACTGGCATCCATTTACATCGAAAATCGTTTGACTCCGATTAATCATTTCATCGAGTAAGTACCTTTATCATCGATGGGCAATTTCCCTGATTTGCGTTACTCAGTACCCGTGATGTTCAGATAACGTGCGGCGTGTACGAGCTGGTGAAGACGTCGGCCCAGAACCTGCACAGCACGAGCGAGTGGGAGCGCGTGTTCCGCGTGCTGTGCGCCGCCGGCGCCGGCGCCTGGCCCGCCGACCGCCCGCGCGCCGACCCGCCGCACAGTCAGTACACCCGCACCTTCTCACATATTCACTACACAAACGTGCTGACACATATACCTATATTCTATTTTTTCTTCCTAGAGTTAAAATTCAAAGCATCATGATAACCATCATCCAAAGACATGCGAAATAGAAAGATGAAACGAAAATATCTAGCTTGCTTTCTATAAGAGAGAGAGAGAGAGACAGACAGAGAAACCTCTCTGGCGTGCGCAATTTTCTCTATCTGTCCCTCTCTGGCCTAAAAAATGTCGTTACAATTTTTTCAGTCTAGACCCCTTTCGCAACGCGCGATAAGGAACTTCGTTCCAAAAATTTAAGGCGTTTTCATCTTTTTGAATTTAGAATTCGAAATGGTTGGTCGAATAGTTTTATTGTAGCGTCTGTTCAAAGGTGACACGTCGGTTGGAAAAATGAAAATATCAAAGGAAAATATGCGTGCGATAATTTTCTACAACTTTCAAAGGGGATTAACGCGACTTCAGTGCTTTGAGGAGATTACTTCTGTGTTTAGTGATGTAGCACCATGTCTTAGGACTGTAGAACGCAGGTATTTAGAATTTCAACGTGGGCACTCTAGCCTCAGTGACAAGTCACGTGAAGGTCGTCCAAAAACCTCTATGACGCAAGCGAATGTCGACGCCGTGCGGCAGCTGATCATCGAAGATCGTCATGTGACATACCGTGAAATAGAGGCAGCCTTGGGCATTTCAGGGACTACTATCCAAAAAATCCTGCATGAAGAACTCGGCGTAAAAATATGGATACCACATTCACGATCAAAAAATAGCCCGTGTTAGATGGTGTCGCAAAACTCTGCAGCGATTCAACCGAGGAGAGTCAAAACACGTTTATGATAAGTGGTAATGGTAAGTGGTGGTGATGGTAAGTGGTGACGAGTCTTGGATATATGCTTACGATACAGATTCCAAGCAGCAGTCAACTGTCTGGGTCTTCCAAGATGAGCCAAAACCGACAAAAGTCATACGCTCGCGGAGCACTTAAAAAAAATGGTTGCCTCGTTGTGGCAAAGGGTGGTCACGACGCCACTATTGTGCTAGAAGATCGCAAGACGGTTAACGCTAACTGGTATACAACTGTTTGTTTGCCACAAGTCATCGCAGAGTTTCGGAAAAACAACTCAAAATCGTCGCATTATACTGCACCATGACAATGCAAGCTCGCACACCTCCTGCCAAACAAAGATGTTTTTGAGCAGTCAAAATGTCGATATTTTAGATCTGTAAGTGGGGCTGTAAGGCGGGTCCTTACAGCCCTGACTTGAGCCCAAACGATTTCTTTACGCTCCCCAAAATCAAGCGAAGTCTTCGTGGTCAACGTTTCAGCACATCCGAAGAAGCTGTTGACGCATACAAATCGGCCATTTTGACTACCCCCATTTCGGAGTGGAATAAATGTTTTAAAAACTGGTTCGAACGCATGGAAAAGTGTATTAAATATCGCGGAGAATTCTTTGAAAAACAATAAATGGTCTTCTTCTTCATCGAGTGGATGGTCAACCTGACCAATCCTGGTGTCAGAGTTATAGAGCCGCCAATGGCCTCTGACGTGGCTCATGTAACGACTACTATCCGTAGAAAGTAACCGGGACCGACGGCTTAACGTGCCCTCCGAAGCACGGAAATAAATGGTAAAAATCTATTAGATTGTCTATACTTATTTCAAACGACACAACTTAAAAGGCAACCCTCGTAGACACAACTTAAAAGGCAACCCTCGTAGACCCAAAGTAAGCTCTAAGCTTTATTAAATTAAATGATACTACTACTTATACATACACAAATACTTTATAAGAATATATATATCATATAATTGACACCCAGACGTCGTCGCCAACAACTATGTCTGCACATATTGTTGACTCCGGGCGGGAATCGAACCCGCAACGTGTCGGGGACACAGTAAGCGCTCTCACTGCCACTGTGCCAACGGGCTTGTCATGTTCAGTGATGGGGTGAGAATGAAATGAAATCACTGAATCTTTTCCTCTTCAGAAAGATTCATCTTCGGCTGGAAAAGTAACCAAATTATACACTTACACATACACCTCCTTAACACATAACTTATAAAAGCAAAAAAAATGATTTTAATCAGTTGCGGTAGTCAATGATAGTTGCTGTTGTAATTCGATTGAATCATGTTTACAATTCTCTTTTCAAATACCCTTTGATATCTCTAAATATTTAATCCTCCTTACTGTACTGATATCTTCGTTCAGATAGGCCTTTTCCCAGCTGTGGAACGTAACAGGGCTAATACTTTTCATATTGTTTTAGCTACCTCGAGTAGATCGGAAGAGTCCGAGGACGAGAGCGACCGTCGACCCACCAGCGCGTCATCCGAGAGTGAACTGTCACACTCACCGCAAGCACAGGGGTGGATACTGGTGAGTTTTATTATAATTAGGCTATAGTTCACATTTTACTGACCTCAGTCAGGCCTGTGTCACTCCGCGTGTAGGTATTAAAAACATACCTACGGGCGGCGGCCACTGCGCAAGGGCCAATCTAGTAGGCTGCCACAAGCGAAAGAAAACACACGCGTGCGCGCTATATGTTCGACCACGTTCAACTTTGATTGATTCATTATTGCAAGATGGACACAAAACGAAAAAAAGCAAAATAGTCCATCGAAATGTTACATTTTTTAGGCCTAACCTTGCGTTTTTTAGAGGACGCAATTTTATTTTTTTGATGTGTAGGGGGGGTCAGTGTAAAGCTAAAAACAAGTTTGTGGGGTCGCCACCCTTGTCCCACGGCCGCAATCTTGAAAATAGGGGTTGAAATGGTTTTTACGATATATCTCTTAAACTAATAATTTTATTTTAAAAAAATTTTAACATTTTTGTTGCAAATTAAATTCTCTACAACTTTGGTCCAGTAACTTTTTGTCGTAGAACTATAAATAAAAAAGTTATAAGCGAAAATGTTCAGAAATTCGAAAAGTAAAATTAAAAGACATAAGGGACATTACAGCTGCTGCTGATCCTAATACCGATCTATCGAAGGTCGTAGTTTGATTAGGTGGGTTCCATTTGCTCATGTCGTTCATAGGTGCGATTGGATATATCATGTCTGGTAGTGGACTCGAGGATATCTTCAAATTAATTTATGCTGAGAACTGTGTACAGCACATAATGTCTGGACATGCTTATGGTAGGGCTGTACGTGCTCATTTGCTAGTGCATTTATCAGTAACAAAAATAGTTATGGATTCAATCGAATTTACAGAAGAAGAACGAGATTTTCTGGATGATAATACACATCAAAAAAATAAAATTGCGTCCTCTAAAAAACGCAACCCCAAATGTAACTTTTCGATGGACTAAAAAGATACTGTGCAGTATTTAATTGTTTAAATACTGCACACACGCTCGTGCTGTGCGCTAGATGGCATAAGTAGTTTCTCGAAGTAAGCAACCCTAGTCCGCGGCTCTTTCAATACGTATAACCATGTATAACTTATTATGAACCGTAGTATAGTGAATTAAGGCCCATATTCCTTCAAAAAGAAATTGGTAGGTATGTAAATGAACACGTGCTCGACTGGACCGCGAGCTAAATTAAATCATATTGTTTATCAGATTCGAGTCATATTTCTTTGAAAACCATTGCGAAGTAAAGCTTCTGTACGTAGTACTAGTTATTATTCTGTGCCTCAGTGTAAATCTCGCATACATTTTAATACTGACGTTGTACGGCGACGTACAAATGCTAAGCTGTGCTGAATGATAGACGCGGATTATTTAAGTTATTTGAGTGCTAAGATGAGTTTTACTGAGTGCGATGGATCTGCTGGCTAATACTGCACTGACTCGTGTCAATCGCTCGGTCGGCGTGGAGCGCCGACTTGTGCAACCTACTTGAGCCAAATTGCTTAGGCCTAGTTAAGCAGATTTGTGCTGTTGCTAAGGTGTTCGATAAGTATCGAACAGACGTAAAGTCTGATTAAACATTAGTAAGTATTGTTAATTTTTTACTTACCTCAGTGTATCCCTGGCATCAATACTGACGTCATTGCCTGTCGTCGTCAGTGATGATCAACATCAATTACTGATGTCATTATCTGAATTCGTTTACTGGAGTTAGTGTTTGAATGAATTCAATTATCGTGTTAGTGTTGTGATATTATTTGCTCAAGTTAGTTGTTGTCTGACTTTTTTTGCCGGCACCAGTTTTTGTCTGACATAATTTACTGACGTCAGTGACTGACTGGCATCAATAACTGATCTGAATTCGACGTAATTTTTATAATCATTACCGTGAGACTTCATAATCCAAGTTTCGGATAGCCTAACTCAGTTTTTCCCCTTTTCCTTTCGAATGACTTCATCATCTGACATCAGAGTCAGTACTCGAGCTGTGTATATTGTGGTCCTCGACATGGTCTGACAATTGAAACAACCGGGACCGACTGCCTGTAGGCGGTCTAATAACTCCCACTGACCTTCTCGACATGATGATGATGATGTATATTGCGTCAGGTGCCGCGGTCGAAGCCGGCGGCGGAGGGCGGGGCGGGCGGGGCGGGCGAGGGCGGCGAGTGGTGGGGCGCGGTGGCGATGCGCGGCGCGGGCAGCGCGGCGCTGGCGCGCGGCGCGGAGGCGCTGGCGCTGGTGGTGCGCGACGTGGCGCACCTCACGCCGCACTCCGCGCGCCCCGCCGTGCGCGCGCTGCGCCTCTACGCCGCCGCGGCGCAGCACGGTACGTACACACACACTCACTACATACATACTGGCGCGGCGCGGAGGCGCTGGCGCTGGTGGTGAGGACACTTTGTGCAGCTCTACACGTTATACCACGCCCAGATACTTACGCATACGCATGCTCACACGCAAATACTATACGTAGGCATATAGGCACGTTCATAAAACACACTAACTCGCAACATAATTAGACTGTGCAGTGTGCAACTCTGCGTGTTACACTACACCTAAATACATACGCACACGCATACACGTACGCACGTAGACACGACCATAAAACATACTATCACACAAAATACATTTGTGGTTTTAAAGTTACCACCACCAAAGATCCCATTGTGCTTTGGATCAAAGTGCTTCCTTGAAGAATTTTATGAACCCCGATACCGCAATAACACAAGTTAACTAAATCATATTTCAATCTAACCTGTGTATAAAAGTGTTCCCCAAAAATCATCAATCATAACTATTCTTTGCCTTCATCCCTTAGCTGTTCAAGTAATCACAACACTTATCACTAAACTTGATCACATCAATCATCCACTTATCTTACAATTGCAGGCAAAAAGTCTAGCAAATCGAGTGATGGTCGCAAATCCCGACCGCGCTCGAGACGGGACGACTCGAGCGACGAGGAAATTGACACACAGGACACTTACCACATTGTCAGCTTACAGGTAAGATGACGTCACCAATGAATCACCTTTTTAAATTACTAGGCATTACAGGTTGTAGAAGCTACAAAATCACCTATAATAGCGATTTGGTAGTCGACAAAAGGAGATAGTGTCGACACCTTGCGAATTATATTCGCTCCGTCAACTTATGTATAAACAATTTTGCTACATGTCAATATGAACGGTCGTCAACTAAGAAGATATTCCCACTCGGAATCTTGTGACATTTAAAAAAACCTATACGTTTTCATTTCAGCTGCTAGATCTAATGCACACGCTGCACAGTCGAACAGCACAGATATTCAAATGGTGGCGAGACGAGGCAGAACAAGAAGGTAATTATAACAAAAGTTCAAAGCCTTATTTCCCCGCACTTTCGATTATGAAAAATGTAAAAAGTATTAATCTGTAATATCTCACTCCAGGGTTCAAAGTTCACCCATCTTACCGAAGACTTCAGTACAATAAGAAAGTTAATATAACATGTTTGATTGAATCAAAATTTTGTCTTTTAGCGGGTGCTGAAGACTACGATCTATGGGAAGTTGCCTGGAAACCTCTCCTGCAAGGAATTGCACAATTTTGTACTGACAAGCGGAAACAAGTTAGTAACGTTAACTTTTAGTTATTTAATGAACAATATTTTGATTTATATAAAAATAAATTTCTATGTTGTAAAATTAGGAGCGTTTTATCAGTGACAAAGCTGTAAAATTTTAGGGTACTCCTCAAGGATGCATTCTCGGTCGCCGCTTTTCTTTACTTATATCAATGACCTGGGTCTACATATTTGCTCGTTACATGTGATCAAACAAGCGCATTTGTTTATCCACGCTTGCCACAAACAATATATGTATTTAGAATATCTAGGTAATATAAATGATAAGCAGTGTCATGAAGGAATAGAAGTCAATTTACTTTTCTTGTTCTTATAATTGATTGTGATAGTGCAAATCTAAATAAGTATGTATATGTATATATCTTATAACTATCTTCTATATGTCTACGTGACGTTTGGCATTGTTTTTTTTTATATTTTTTTTTTGGTGATATACTGACTACCTATACTACTATGTATGCTTGTCTCGATGTATGTATATCGATGTGGTATGATTGCGGCGCGCAGGTGGCAGCGAGCGGCATCGCGTACCTGCAGCGCGCGCTGCTGGCGCCCGGGCTGGCGGGCGTGGGCGGCGCCGGCTGGGAGCAGTGCTTCCTGCACGTGCTGTTCCCGCTGCTCGAGGCGCTGCCGCCCGCCGCCGACACGGCGCGCCCCAACACCATCATGTGCAAGGTAACCGAGCACGAGCACGACTAACGGTGCGTCTCCCTGCACGTGCTGTTCCCGCTGCTCGAGGCGCTGCCGCCCGCCGCCGACACGGCGCGCCCCAACACCATCATGTGCAAGGTAACCGAGCACGAGCACGACTAACGGTGCGTCTCCCTGCACGTGCTGTTCCCGCTGCTCGAGGCGCTGCCGCCCGCCGCCGACACGGCGCGCCCCAACACCATCATGTGCAAGGTAACCGAGCACGAGCACGACTAACGGTGCGTCTCCCTGCACGTGCTGTTCCCGCTGCTCGAGGCGCTGCCGCCCGCCGCCGACACGGCGCGCCCCAACACCATCATGTGCAAGGTAACCGAGCACGAGCACGACTAACGGTGCGTCTCCCTGCACGTGCTGTTCCCGCTGCTCGAGGCGCTGCCGCCCGCCGCCGACACGGCGCGCCCCAACACCATCATGTGCAAGGTAACCGAGCACGAGCACGACTAACGGTGCGTCTCCCTGCACGTGCTGTTCCCGCTGCTCGAGGCGCTGCCGCCCGCCGCCGACACGGCGCGCCCCAACACCATCATGTGCAAGGTAACCGAGCACGAGCACGACTAACGGTGCGTCTCCCTGCACGTGCTGTTCCCGCTGCTCGAGGCGCTGCCGCCCGCCGCCGACACGGCGCGCCCCAACACCATCATGTGCAAGGTAACCGAGCACGAGCACGACTAACGGTGCGTCTCCCTGCACGTGCTGTTCCCGCTGCTCGAGGCGCTGCCGCCCGCCGCCGACACGGCGCGCCCCAACACCATCATGTGCAAGGTAACCGAGCACGAGCACGACTAACGGTGCGTCTCCCTGCACGTGCTGTTCCCGCTGCTCGAGGCGCTGCCGCCCGCCGCCGACACGGCGCGCCCCAACACCATCATGTGCAAGGTAACCGAGCACGAGCACGACTAACGGTGCGTCTCCCTGCACGTGCTGTTCCCGCTGCTCGAGGCGCTGCCGCCCGCCGCCGACACGGCGCGCCCCAACACCATCATGTGCAAGGTAACCGAGCACGAGCACGACTAACGGTGCGTCTCGGAGCGGAGCTGTGCCGAACTTCATCAACCAATCGCGAAACGCACTCTAATATGATGCCATTATATTTCTGTAAATGTCTCTCATGCTGGGGCCACACTTACGCTTAATGTCAATGCCCATTATCTCAAAATTAATGCAATAATTTTTAAATGCATAAAGTGGGTGGCTACACTTAAACTGTCAATGTCAATGCTCATAAATTGGCAATAAAACGGCATTGAATTTACTTCAATTCAGGCAAGATGGACGTCGACAGAGCTCTATATTTCATGAGTGTAAATTTATATTATTTGACTTTATTGAATCATTATCGAATAAAGAGACCATGTTTGCAGAATCTCAAAAAAAGTAATTACTTTGTCGTTACTCCACTCTGTCGCCATAGTACGTATAGACAAAAACGTGCGATTTTGAGGCAAATCCGTCGTAAAAAACAAATACGTCCGAACCCGTTGCGCTCTCGACGCACACTGACAATACGTAGTGTGGCCGCTTCATCGCATTAATTCTTAAATAATCTCTTTGATGTACCGCCACTCGAGCTATCGCCAACGGCATACGGCATTGTTAATGCTATTGTCAAATTATCACGTATAGTCGTGTCTACACCTACGGTATACGTTCATTATCTATATAATTTATGGCATTTCTCGTATGTGTGGCCCGGGCATCGTGGGCCGGGCGGAATAACAGATGCTGTTCACACTGACAGTGCTGATCTCGTTGGTAGCATCGATTTCTATATTAGTGCTTATGTCCGCAAGGACAATAGTGCTGTCAATAATAATACTAGCAATAGTATTATTGTTGACAGCACTATTGATGTAAGAGCTAAGGTCTTGGTGATCAGAGTACTGTATCTGTAGGTGTTCCTGCAACACCTGTCGGCGCTGTCGGGGCGCAACGCGGCGGGGCGCGTGTGGGCGCGCGTGGTGCGCATCCAGCGCGCGCTGCTGGCGCCGCACGCGCACCACGCCACGCGCGACGCGGCGCGCGAGTCGCTCAAGAACATGATACTCGTCATGGACTCCGTCGGGGTCAGTAGCCGCAGGGAACACCTCATCACTCGTTACACACAATCTGATTACTATCTCTACATACTCTACAAAAATCAGATTACTCACTACAAATATAATCAGATCACTCGCTAGTTTCCATTACTTAACACATTTACTGCCAAATAGTCAATAAAATATTTCATACAATTTGTTTGATAACTGTTTTCCGTATGCATGTATTTAAGTATTTTGGCATCAAATATCTCTTCACGTTCCTAATGTTATCATTATTGTTATTTTGCAAATAACGTATACTACTCACACATGCACAGATGTCCAAGCTAATTTGGCCTCACTTTACATAATATTTCTGTTAATATTGTTTAATTTTTTAAATATAATTAACTGTAATTTGCAGATATTCGGTAACGGCGAGGAATACAACGACCTCTGGTACATGACGTGGAACACCATCGATGAGTTCTTGCCCAATTTGAAGCATGAGCTGTTCCCTAATGGTGAGTCTATAGTACTGCTATATATTAAGTTCCTCATGCAATGTCAGCTAGACACATAATAAATCATTTATTGAAATAACAAGAAATAATAAAATTACTTGTGTATTTTATTCGCTAGTTAGGTTACAAACATTTCCTCGCTTATTTACATTTAAAATGCGTAATGCTTTTTTAATGTACTCAGACTTAGCTTTTTGTAATTGATATCTCAGTTAGAAAATACCTTGTGATGTCAGCCAGCCCGTTACTTGCAGCTAAGGACAGCACATCGTCGTCCCTGCCGCACCACATGTCGCTGCCGCTGCCGTCGTCGCTGCCCACCATCCTCCCCGCCAGCCCTCCCCCCGGACAACTCCCTAACCCTACTCCCCAGGTACCCCCAACCACTATCCAATCGCAGCCCTTCATTCCCGTGTCCCCACCCATCGTCCAATCGAACGCGCCGGTCTACCAATCGGCGCAGTCGCCGGTGAACATCAGCCAATCGCCGCCACCGACGTCGGGCGTGGTGATTCCGACGGCGATCAGCGGAATGGTGCCGATTAGGAATCCGCTGTATGATCAGGCGGGATTGACGTCTTCTGTGCTGTTGCAGCCTTTGAATGAGGTAGGTAGAAGAACCATTAGCCCTTATTTGCATTTCATCTATTTACTCCTATCCTACATATGCTATTAACTTCAGCCTAGACTAGGTGTAAATCTCTCACAAAGTTTCCAGACAACTGATGGCTATATCTAGCTAACTATCAATTGTGATAAAGTTTATATTATAACGATGGATGTTTTGTTGATTTTAGATCCATCGGAATTAAAAACAGAATCAACTTTAGTGCTTTTTTGGGTTCCTTTCCTTACAAAAACAGAACTCTTATAAGATTTCTCGTCCTCGACGTCGACAAATATGTCCTCAGGATATGACTTGATTGACAATATTCCTTTCACAGATGAAGTCAACACCGATCAGTGTGTCATTACAAACCCAAGCGGTACAGCCAACACTAGCCGAGCCTCAGCCACTCAAAATTGAAGCTAACCCCACCGTATTAGAGCCTACAACCATCTTGGAGTTTAACTACGATGAAAATGTAGTATCGCCTGATACTAATGTTGAACAAAGCGAGTTATACGCCGAATATTTGACGAACCCTTACACAGATGCCAAGATTTCACCCCATGAAGCAACACTGTATGACCCAGAAAATCAAATTTCTGAAGATATCAAAAATCCCCTACTAAATGTTGCAGATAAACAGAAATCTTTCAGTGCAAATGCAACTCCAATGCACAGGAATAAAGCTCAGTTTGGCTCAACAGATAACGTGAGGCAGGAGTCAGGTATTTTCAATTTTTCTAGTTATTTTAGTAGTGATAAAGCGCCCGGGTCGGAAGTGTTCGACACGTTGATCACTCACGAAGGATAGCTGGAAGATATCGGGACGTGGCTGTAGGGCGGAACTTTGGCATCAATTATCGAAGTTATCAATCGATTTTCGCTCAACCCCCGCAGCCTACCCTAGTGTGCGCTGAACCTATACTAATTCACTTGCTAGTTTAAACATTTTGATGGGGTAGATTAACTAATAAAAGTATTTTTGTATATATTTTTAAATTATACATAAACCGGCCTATTTTATATTCTATATGATGACATTCCTATGTATTAATGTATTTATTAATTTATAGGCAATTTTGTTTATATTGTATTACTTTTATCTATTCATGAGCCCTTCTTTTTGATGAATATTCTGGAAGTTACTGTTTAGATTTGTTAACTATTTGATAAACAAATTATAATTAGTATTTAGGGGTGACTAACATTTTGTCAAACGTTCGACCACGTAGTATTACTGCACAACTAGGATAACTTAAATTCTGTTTAAATAAAGGTATTATTTAGTTTGTTCTATCTAGATGGCGCTGCTGTCTTTGACTGCTACGCCTACATATTGTTTAGGAAACTGGTTAGTTCCACTTTTCGCCACCAATTTCGTATAAGAAGTAAGAACATCAAACGGTAAACTATGTTGTATGTATAAATCGGTATGATGTCACCCCTTGTAGTTTAGTAAAATGTTTGTGTGACGGCACGCCCGGAACATGTAAATTGTGTAATTATTGTCAACTGTATAGAGAGATATATTGTAATCATTGTACTATACGTTTAAATATTTAAATGAAATATATTATTAACACGTCTACCTGTGTTTTATTGCATTTTTTATTGTTATACTGGATATCACTGAATTAAATAACGAGGGACCCAAGTAATATCCTTGAGGTACACCAACAGTTTATACATGTAAAGAAACTAAATTATCTGACTAGATAGTATGCTGTGTGAATGATTTTGGGGATAGGAGTTGCACCAGGGAAGTGAAGAACCGCAGAAGCTTTCCAGGCTAATCGTATTAATTTAAATGTGTTGGTCAAAATCATCAAAGGCTTTAGAAAGGTTTGTATGTAAATATGGATAGCATGAACTTCGTGTTGGTTATCCATTACTTCAATTATGTAATGATGTTAGGTTTATATTGTTTAGGGGTAGATAGAAAACATGGTGATGATTGTACTTAAATATGGATTAGTACTTGTGTAGTTTTATCTGTGTGAACTGAGCTAGCCATTTGATAACTCGCATACCAGTGCTCGCGAATGTCTGCTCTCTGTGAATACGGAGCAAGCTACAATCGCTGTTAGGAACAGTACAAAATCTTAGGGGGACTAAGTAGTTAGTAATAATACAACGATTATGAAAATCAAGAATATTATATTACGCATAGTAGCATTCACAATATTTACACGATATTTACAACATACATTAAGGGTACCTTCACAGAAGGCAAACTGTTCATCACTATCACATAAAGTACACGAGAGAGGAGAGTCACATCAGACACGCGACACCGGCGGCCGCTTGTAGTCGTACGGAGAGAACCGCAGCGGCGGAGGGCGCAGCAGCGGCGGCGGCGGCGCCGGGCACTTGCGCGGCGGACACAGCGCGCGCCGCCACACCAGCGCCGAGCGCCGCGACACCGCCCAGCCCGCCGCCGCCGCGCCGCACGCCAGCCGCGCGCACACGGAGCACGCCGCGCCGTGGCCCCCGCGCGCCTCCGCCAGCCGCGCCGCCGCCGCGCCGCCCGCCAGCACCACGTACAGCGCCGCCGCCGCCGCCGCGCGCCGCGCCAGCCGCCCCACGCGCGCCGCGCCCGCGCCGCCCAGCGCGCGCCGCACGCGCGCCACGCCCGCGCCCGCCGCCAGCGCCAGCGCGCCGCCCGCCGCCAGCAGCGCGCCGCGCGGCACGGCCTCCAGCGCCGCCGCGCCGCCCGCGCCCACCACGCACGCGCCCGTGGCCTCGTCCGCCGCCACGCGCCGCAGCGCCAGCGCCGCCGCCGTCCACGCGCCCGCCCAGCCCCACGCGCCCGCGTGAAGGTACGCGCCCGCGCGCTCCAGCGCCTCCGTCGACCACTCGCTCGCCGCCGTCAGGTACCACGCCACGCACGCGTTCGCGAACCACGCGTCGGCCGCCAGCGTCAGGTAGTACGTCACCGCGAAGAACGCAACGCACGGCGGCGCCGCCAGCCCGTCGGCCGCCAGCGCGCCGCCGGTGCACGACACGGCGCCGGCGCCCAGCCAGGCGCGCGCCAGGTACGCCAGCGCCACGGCCGCGTGGCACGCCGCCGCCCACACGGCCGGCCGCTCCGGGTAGCGGTAGCGCGCCGGCTCCGCGCAGAACGTCAGCAGCGCGCCGCCCGTCGACACCAGCGACACCCACGCCAGCGCCGTCATCCAGATCTCGACCGTGCGCTTCTCCTGGCGCGAGTACTGCACGTCGGCGCCGCACGCGGGCCAGCAGTCGCCGTCGGGCGCTCGAACGTGGCGCGGCGGGCACGCAGGAGGCGCGGGCGCGGGCCAGCGCGGGGCCGGCGCGGGCGCGGGCGCGGGCCCGGCCGGCGGCCGCATGCACAGGCGCCGGTCGGGGCGGTGCGGGAAGGCGGCGCAGCTGAGCGGCGCGGCGCCGCACGCCGCCGCCACCTCCTCGCACACGGAGCGGCACGCGCTCACGGCGCCCGCCACCTCCGTGGAGCACAGCGGCGCGTACGCCGAGCACACCACGAACCGCAGGTGCGCCGAGCACCCGCTCGCGAACGACTCCGCGAACACCGACATCTGGAATAGAACAGACATAACAGTTTAATATTATGCATTTGTTGATTCATCTTAACATCTAGCCGGCCAGCACGATATATCTGATGTTTGGCGCGACGTGATTGAATCGCGTCGCTCACAAAAAACGGACAGGTTGTGGGACAATGGCAAGGTCGCGATCATTTGCGTTTTTACATCGCGCCTGCGCCGGCGGCGAGGAGCTACACAATGGGACCATTTTGAAATATCCTCTCTTGTGTGGGGCGTTTTTTAACTGCCAATATTTTCCAATACATGTTTGGACCACATTTAGACCGCTCCCTTTCGATACAGGAACCGAACATTGTAAATCGAAAAATAATTAATCTACAATTGCCAATATCAATCCAACGATAACATAACTGTACTGACAGACTGAATTTGTTTAAGTAGATTCATTATACCGATTTCGGTGTGTTCTATCAGGCGTAGCAAACACCAGTAGTTCGCGAGTACTATTAATTCTTGGTAATCGTTCGATCTTTGATAACTGTAATGTCAATTGACATAGCGCGGAGATACAGATCTAATCTAGGCGTAGTTGTGAGAATTGCGGCTCGATCGCTATCGGAATGCCGACCAACACCCGCTACACGTTTGTCATAAGTATTTAATTGATAAATCCACTTAATTTTATTGTAAACTCATTAATCTCATATTATTTGCGGTAATTTTGGACGTTTGAAATTGATTACAGCGTTTCAGATCAGATCTTAACTATAAAGAGATTTAGGTCTGAACAGAGCAATGCCTGAAAAGTTTAACATTCATCTCTTCAAAAATTATACAATACATATACTTCAGTATTAAGAGTAGTTATACTTATTATAAATAAACGATAAGTACGTACTTTAAGTAAGTAACCCTTTATTTCGTTAAACATTCCCAAAAAGTATTCCCAAGTGTTCATTACACGCATACTTTGCCGTAATAGCCCTGCGATGCTTCATTCCTGCCACAATATCTGCCTTCCATTGTACTCCATATAATTGACCCCTCGAGCAAAAACGTTTCACAGAAGTCCACGAATATACGCGCGTACGATTTGAGGCATCTCATTCGAACGTGGACCGTAAATCAGGAGGAGAATAAAACTTTGTAGGGACTAATCGGTTGAGGTTTCTTGAAATATGGCCTTAAAATATTTTTATTACTGAAGAGCTGTTTAAAAGTAAAACCTTAAAAACAATAATAATAACATGTGTTAATGCTACGCTGTCAGTCTTTCCTTCGTATTTGCATAAATAGATGGTATTAGGTAGTAGGATAATGTTCATGTATTTGCCAAATGAATGAACAACCAACTCTACTTTTATCTATCTTCGACTTCAAAGAATCTCTTTAACATCTCAATGTACGCCATTTATTATACTTCTATTTGATCTCATTCAATTCAGACGTAAACCATGTATCGCATTATATTTACAATCAATTGAAATCAATCGTAACTGAAAGAAACCGCGCATTGTGAAACAAGGCTAGTGTTTGATCCCTTTGATGTAGATTGGTTCGAGTCTTAATAACGTTATCAATTGAACTTCTGATGGACTCTATAGTTTATGAGATTAGAATTCGGCACTACTTTGTGAAAGAGTTAATGTTGGCAATAAATTATTGATTGCATAGAATGGAGATTTATGGTAGGTACATACAAAAATTAATCAATTGCTCTATCCTAACTAATATTATAGATGCGAAAGTAACTCTGTCCGTCTGTCTGTTACGCTTTCACGCCAAAACTGCTGGACCGATTTGAATGAAATTTGGTACACAGTTAGTCCAGAGCCTGAGAAAGGACATAGGCTACTTTTTATCTCGAAATTCCCGCGCGGACGGGTACAACGCGGGTGAAACCGCGGGGCGCGGCTAGTACTTTCATATAAGCACTATAACTCAATAAAAAATAGGATTCTAATAACAGTTAGTTAATGAGTTTTCATCTTTAGACACGGTTATGACAAAGCCTCTGGCATGACAGTGTGATCAATATATCTAAATGTTTTTTCACATACATTAAAAGGACAATGGCTCGAATACTTAACATTTTTTAAGTCAAAAAACGCTGTCTTCTATATCGTTTTGCCAACAATTAGCTTTAAAAAATCCCCTTCAAATCTTCGTCTAAGCTTACAACAATAAACGGATTAAGTAGTGCATTCCTATTTCTAACTACATATTATATTTAAAAAGGTCTTTTCTATAGAAGGTATTATCCAACCCTATTAGTGAACGGTGGATTGCACTTCAAATAAAGTATAGTACTTGTTATTTCTATTGGTTTTTTACACAAATATGTGTGCTGAACTAACAATTGTCGATAAATACGTGTGTTTGCTTTGGAAAGAGCTTAGCTGCACCGAAACCACTTAATATTATATGTAAAGACGTTTAACGTTATGAGATACTTTTAGTACTGTTTAGACGACGATTTAGAAGGATTTTGGAGTACCGAATTGAAATATTTGGTAAAATAAACTAACCAACTCACATACACATTCATACTGTACCTGTATGTTTATGTATTTTTTATAAAGTTGGTGTTTACAGTGTTTTTAATCTGAGGTGAGTGATAACATGGTTATAACAAAAACACTTGCAGATTTGTTTGATTCGTACCATAGTATTTTTATTTTGTACCATAATTTATAAACACGGCCTATTTCGAGAAAAATCGCTAATTGCACTCATTTACCTTAGGTCATCAAAAAACTATACCTTTTGCGTACTATCCCAATGACAAAGGGCCAATTAAGGAACCCACAACTAGAGATGAAACGGATAGCAGTTTGGCCGGATACCGGATACCGGATATTCGGCCTACCACCTGGCCGGATAGCCGGATATCCGGCCGCCAAATATCCGGCGGAACTTAGCCGTTTGGTGCAGCGCACACACACTTGGCGTAGGCGACGCGCGAACGATCGGGTGGCCTCGGTTTGATTCGGGTCTTTTCGTTCATGAGCGAAGTTAGCAATTCTTTCATTCATTGACTTATTGTGTCTTTGTATTGTGATTTTATTGACTTTTTTCTGAAGCTGGCCTTATTTATGAAGAGAAGCGAAACCGCCTGCTGCCTCTCAATGCAGAAAAATTGGTTTTTATTCACCTTAATTTGCCCTTAGTACAGTATGAGTACTAATTAATTAATTTTCTACTTTAAACAATACCTAATTATGTTTCTTAAGTCTTACTAAATAAAGTAAATATTTAATTACTAAACAATTTTTTTTATCCAGATCTTTTTTTATTTCGGCCGGATGTCTATCCGGCCGAATAGTAGTTATCCGGTATTCGGCCGGATAGTATTAAGGCCGCCGGATAGGCCGGATACCGGATAGTTACCGGATATCCGTTACATCTCTACCCACAACCCTTATCCCACACAACCACTCACACAACCCATACAATAAAGTTCCTCGCTATCTCTTTCAATATTTGTCTATTCTATGAACTAGATCAAACCAAGCCTCTTCAAACATTTGCTCACATAAAGTGGTATCGGATGTTTTAGGATCACATACTCCGCACGATTATATACCTTATCCTTTGGTAATAAAGTCGAGGTGTTTACTTGTGGTGTGTTTACACGAGATCGTGTTTACATTAGCTGATCCATTGAGTTGTTAGTGGTATTATTTATTTGTGCGCGTAAACATGCGCTTCAAAGACGCCGCCGGATCGATGACATCATAAAGAAGGCTCTTTTAATTCTTTGAAACGTATTGTAAATAGTGGACGGTACTGATAAGGATGTATGACTATAGGACACTGTATAACTGACTCAGGGTGCTTTTCTATTGATCGGAGTGGTGTGCAGATCAATCCACCAATCACAATGCATTGAAATTGTCAAAAAACGAATTGACATTGACATCTTTTCGTTATGCTTATGTACTTGTACACACCCTTACTGGCTTGAGGATTGAAGAAGGTAAAATTACTGACATAAATTAAAGAAACATAGTCAATTCTCTACTATTATCATTTAAGAAATGCTCATCAAATCCTATCAAAATCTTTGTAATGTATACTTAAACTAGCAGCGCCCCGCGGTTTTACCCGCGTTGTACCCGTTCCCGTGGGAATTTCGGGATGAAAAATAGCCTATAACCTTCCCGTTGAATGTGGCTATTTATTACAAAAAGAATTATTCAAATCGGACTGATAATTCCTGAGATTACCTCGAACATACAAACAAACAAACAAACATACTTACAAAATTTACCTCTTTATAATAGTATAGCATAGATATGTAATTTATATCTAAGTAAGTATACTGTAATCGGCACGGGCGGTAGTCTTCCAAATAGAAAAAAAAGACGACGAAAATAAACGAAAGTTACTCTTGCTTCTTTTAAAGTATTACAACAAAGGGAAGGACGGACGACAAAAAATTAATTGCCGAAGAGATCCGAAAATAGGCGAGTGATGTGAGCGATGCGCGCGCGCAGCTTTGATGTGTACACGGTACACGGACTGTGTAGATTAAAGGCAGCTTAAAAATATACTCACTAAATATTTTATTACTACACACTGTGTTTTGGGTTCTGTAATACGCAGTACCATTCATTTACACGATCAGTACAGTCTGTACTGATGGTGTAAATGAATGGTACTGAGTTTCAGTGATTGAGATATAACCAAGTACATGATAATTCAATGGTTTCAGTAGGTGGAGAGGTATTTGCCCTGCAGTGGGATATTACAGGAGAATGCTTTTTTAGTTCAGTATTACAAAGTTGTTGCATGTGAAGTGGTTTGTACTTTTTACTTTAAACGTTTCCTAACTATTTACTTCAATACAGACTAGTGAATTCCATACATTCTTTTCTCTGGGTCTGTGAAGCAAAAGCTACCTATAATTAGTTGCTTTAGTAGCTTGAGATCGTTTGTGTGCTATTAATGGCGTAGAGTTCAGTTAAACGCAATTATTGCAGCGTTAATATCAATTATAACCGGGATCAAAGAGTCGCCGAACTGCGATCAAACCCACTAACATTCCGAAGTTGAACATTACATACATAGTTGTACTAATGTTAGCCAGGTAATAAAAGTTACTATGTAAGTAGTCTTTTAGCAGCAATTTTAATGTCCCTATTTATATTTACGATGATATAGGATTCCACAATGGAAGATAATCATAATTTTAACGATTATACTATTGCCACTACTTAAAATGTCACTTTGGCTATACTAATTTTATAAAGCTGCAGAGTTTGTTTGTTTGAACGCGCTAATCTCAGGAACTAGTGGTCCGATTTAAAAAAATATTTTTGTAATGGATAGCCAAATTCAACGAGAAGATTATAGGCTCCTTTTCATCCTGAAATTCCCACGGGAACGGGTACAGTGCGGTTAAAACCGCGGGGGCGCTGCTAGTAAAAAAATACCTATTGTGTCCTAGTGTAAGTGCAATGATTTATATGATGAAAACTAGCAGCGCCCCGCGGTTTTACCCGCGTTGTGCCCGTTCCCGTGGGAATTTCGGGATAAAATGTAGCCTATAGCCTTCCTCGATAAATAGACTATCTAACAGTGAAAGAATTATTCAAATCGGTTCAGTAGTTTCTGAGATTAGCGCGTTTAAACAAACAAACAAACAAACAAAACAAACTCTTCAGCTTTATAATATTAGTATAGATAAGATACTAAAAGTTTAAATTGAAAATTAGTGCCGCGTTAATAACTCGGTGGAAAGTATCTTGTCAAATCTTTGCTAGTACAGGCTAATCTTTACTAGACTTGGCAAAGGTCCCGAAACCATTAAAGTTTCTACCTTAACGTAGTGAACATTACAGGAAGCTTATCTTGTAATGGGCCTCTGTAACTATAAATGTTTCTACTAAAACTAATAATCAAATATTAAGAATCGTGCTCAAACACATTAAAGTTAATTGAATCAAATATCTTTTCGTATTACGGTTACTTTGAAAAGAGGAAACGTCAATCGTCAAAGCGTTTATTTAAAACGGATATCAATGAAAGTGTGTTTGTGGTCGTGGTTATGTCTTGTTCGAGTTTCCAGTGTTTTATCTTAATTTAACAAGCTAAGTACTTCCGGTAACTTAACAAGTTGATGATTAACAAGTATTCTTATGTAATGTGAAATAATTAGATGGTACCTAATACAGGTAAAGTCATATTTGTGGTCTTTCTTTCATACAATACCTTAAAACCCGATAGTAATAAATACCTTATACCTATACTATATACCTACGTCTTTGAAGTACCTATATTATTTCCTAGGCCACATCTTAAGCTTTCGAAAGCATTCTAATGTATGACTTTGTATGGAGTTCGAAATAACATGTATTATGGGTGAAGTAAGAGTAATGCAAGGGATGTGAAGGTGTGGATGAAGTGTGAATTGTGCGCCGGATCAGAGACTGCTATTTATCACTTCATTAGTTCGGAGCGCGGCCCTTTGATCTTGATGGCGGCTGCGTGCGCGCATAGGGTTGGCACGGGATAGGAAATAAATAGTGAAATATGTTAGAACATATGTTTAGAAAAATATTCAGTAGAGGCTCTAGACACGGGCTTTCAGTTAATTAAATGTATTGTAATTTGGTTGTTGGAACCACGATTTAGAGAAGTAAATAGATTTAGTATAATATGACGAAGTTTCAATGATCGCTGATGTCGCCCAAGATTCAAACATAACTGTGTCTGTGTAAGTATAAATCCTGAGTCATAGGTCAAAACTAGAAACGTTCATTATTTTTAAATCCAAAGAACAGAATTCAAAGTACCTACGCCCTTTTTTTGGAATCGGTCAAAAATTTAACCACACCGTAAGCCTACCCCTTTCATATGCCGAAAGAATCGAAATAGAAATCAGTTCATAAACGACCGAGATATTTTATTCATAACTAACTAGCAGCGCCCGCGGTTTTACCCGCGTTGAACCCGTTCCCGTGGGAATTTCGGAAATTTTTATACATATACCTTCCTCTTGAATCACTAATTTAAAAAACCGCGTCAAAATAAGTGCAGTAGTATTTGAGTTTATTGTGAACAGACAGACTGACAGACGCGGCCGGGGACTTTGTTTTATAATATGTAGTGATGCAAGCCGACACCCCTGCGGCCGTTGATACGCTATACCAAGCTATACCCGAGCGCCGAGTATCGTTCACGGGCCGACATCAAACGAATCGCCGGCGCGCGACCCACTATGTTTACAGTCTAACTAATTCTGTAATATGCAAAAGTGTTCGTTAGCCGGCCTTTTTTTTTGGAGAGCAAATGGATTGTTTATGCAAGAACGTAACCTATAAGATAGCCTCCGATATATTGGTAGAAAAAAGTCAACCAAATGATAACTTTTTCTTAAACATGGTTAAATAATATGTCATATTAAGAAAATCATAAAAAACTCTCGAAAAGATAAAGCACTCTAGTACCTACTTCGTCCTATAATAAAACTTGAGAATTGTCATCTTTTGTCATTGACATTTTACTTGGTTATTGGTTTTATACAAGTTAAGATATGATAAGGTTCCAAGTAAGCTTAAGATTTTCATGGATTAACTACGTAGTTAAACATTTCTTCTACTTTAATTTTATTAGGCAAATTAAAATAGGTAGATGTCAATACAGACCATTGTAAGTCAAAAATTAAACTAGCTGCATTTTTACTAAGTCCTCGTATCTCGTGTAGTTGTTACCTCGACTCAGGCGACCCACTTACAATACAACACTACAACAGTTGGAACTCTTCGCCTCCTCTACCTACTAACCCTGGAGTTGTAGATATCTAATATTATAGGTATATCTGTACAGGGTTTACACAAGTTTATTGTCACTCCATTTTTCTCATTGTAAGAAAAGACATACATATTTTAGAAAATATATTTTCTTTGCATAGGTACCAGCTGTACTAGTTCCTATCCAAAGAATGAGCATTTTGGGGTATAGCAGGAATATTGTTGAACTTTAGATGACTGTAGTCCTCTAGTTTCCTGCTACACCCCAAACTGCTCATTCAACAAACATCTTTTAAAAGTATTTTGGACTTCTTGTAGTGTGAAGTGAAATTATTAAACAAATAGTTTTTCTAAGTCTATGAAAGTTAACTCCTCAAATAAAAATAAGGTCCATCAATTAGTACCTAATAGTTATTTGTAAACGGACATTGCTTTCTTAATTAAATTATTATTTGATCAGTCGTCCGCTAGCCCTACACTAAAGAATTAAATCACATGAAAGCGCCTATGTTCCCGTCTCCGAGTAATTAAATGGCTGCGCACGCGCATCGCGTTACTACACCATATTGTTTTCTCTTTTATCTAGCAAAACATATCTTACGGTAACTGGATTTATTTATAAATACGGAAGTTATATGAACGTGGAAAAAGCTCTAGTTGAAACAACAAGTTTTTTTTTACAGAGAAAATGAATTATGTTTTTAAACTAATTCATGAAGAGTCTAAGGTCCAATCAAAGATAGAATTGATAGTTTTTATTATGCCTTAACAAATTTAAACAGGTAGTTTAAGCTTTCAGGCAATTTTTCGCTTTAGAAAGTCTAGTAAATGTACCGAAAGTTAAATCAACTGGATGTCTTTTATGAAATAAAGTATGTTTGTTTAAAAACTCTACTACTTCAAACCGAAAAATGATCAATTATTAAGATTCTTATAACCGTAAGAACAATAATGAAGGAGAGAAAATGAAAACAATAAATTGGCATTCTCCGAAAGACTGCGCACGCGGCGATATACGAAGTAACGAGAAATAATTAGTTTAAAAGCGTTATTAATGCTGAGTTATTATTTTAATGGTCTGAGTTAGTTGGTTACTATGAAACTCTTGTTATTTTCAATTGATTGGTCATGTGAACATGTATTTACCTATGTATTTGTATGCTGTGTACGTTGTTCAGTATTTCTCTACCGAGCTTTTTCTTTCGGATAAAAAAAAGATAAATATTCGGATCAGGTTCTCCTGTGGTGAATAATATAGGGCTGGTTTAGTTAAATATTTTTGCCTAATGTAAAGTGAATCCAGAAACTTAATGATTTTGTCAAAAAAGGAAAAAGGAGCTTTGCCATACACATGAACAACTAAGTATTGATTCATTAATTTGAAGAGGCCTTTGGCGGCTCAATAACTCTGACACCAGGATTGGTCAGGTTGACCGTCCACTCGATGAGGAAGATTAATTTGAAAAACTTATATTCATACTTTGAACTATTTTAAAGCTGAGAAAACGAAGTAATTTCGGAACTATGTCTCAAAGCAACTAAATACTTAAAAAAGCTATAAAACGGTTTAATTGGCTCCAAACATGTGAGGCACGTCGCGCTGTCGTAAACGCCCACGAGATGTTGACAAAACGTTATGATGAGCTAACAGACGGACGGACAAACATTATGAAGCATAATTTTCGGAATATTCACTATTTTACGTAGAACTAAGTATTAATTACTTTTTTAATATTGTGTTGCCAAACTAAAACAAAAAAGGTAGGTTTGTATTAAGTTATCTATGAATATATATGTCGGGGGTGGAAGTATAATCAAGCTATAGAAGTTTAAGTGTAGTCTGTAAATTCAGCTGACTGATGGAATCTGTAGTGTTGTTATTCCGTGACGTGAGTTCTACCTTCGTGGTGCAGTCTGTGGTATGAGAATAGACTGTGTTAAGCACTATGATAGTGTAGTCTGTGGTATGAGAATAGACTGTGTTAAGCACTATGATGGTTGTTCGATAGAGGGATGATAGTCTATGATATGAAAAGGAGGGAATATATTAGAGTTTACGCGGGAATTGGGGATGGTTGGATGGTGATTAGATGGGAAACGTAGACTGATAGAATAATGTGTTGACGACATCACGATCGTATTGCGAATCGAGTATAGAATTAGGAAAAGATTCTATGGCGTGGACAGGACGACTGATGGGGTGTAGGGAGGTCGTTTAGGTTCCATCAATTAATTGAATCTAGACGTATCCTAACTGTAATCTGTAATCCATGATGATCGTGTGTAAAATACAAGCAATGTCATTGTAATGAAGTCCTGTGAGTTATTATTTCAAGATCAAGACGAATCCTAAGATATCTGATGTTGTATTGACCGTATAATGCTCGTGCTTATCTTGATGTGACATGTTCCCGATATCAGAAGTAGGATAATGATTGCTATTCCTCGATATCAATATCAGAAGTGGGATGAATTACCACTGAGCCCACAGCAGAGAATTATAAGGATCGCTATTTTGCCCACTGAGCTACCAGTAGAGAATGTTTGAATTGGTCAATGAATTGGTAATAAAACTTGGAATGTTCTGTGAGTATAGTTAGTTAGTGCTCTATTCTATTGTGGAGTTAAGAAGGTAATTATGAGCTTCCGAAAGAGTCAGGTGTAATCATGTACGTAATGTGATATGTTCTAATATGTTTTCTTATTTTCATGTTGGTTCAATGCTGGTAATTATTGTGAGCATTGATAAACCTCGTCCAGGGAAGAACGTGGTTCTCTTCTCAATCCTGTTACCTGAGGAATATGAGGGATTGCGGTATTCCAAATTATTCAAGAATCTATCACGACAAATTCACATTGGATGTTAACCTTTAACGTCACGGGCGGGGTCTAAGCAGACCCCACGCGCTGTTTTTTAAAATTATTTTTGAAATTGACAAGTTATGATCGTGCGTTTTCGGCTAATCTCAGTGCGACGTGAGGCCTTCCGGCGAGTGGACGTTCGTCGCTTTTCTGCTAAGGTAAGTTACATTTTTGCTTACGTGGGGATACCTGCAGACCCCACCCGTGATTTAACGTAGTTACTTTTTTCACTTTGGTTATGTTTTTATTTGATTCTTTTTCAGAACTGGTGTTGTATAAATAGAAATATGAGTCGCCGACTTACTGAAAATCAAATTGCACGAATTATTTACGAGTCTAGTGACTCTGAAATCGAAAGCATAGGAGATATACCTCAAGAGAACATTTTGGAAGACGTGGGTGATATAAGTGACCGTGAATCAATACATAGTGAACATAATTCAATTTTTAACATAATTTAATTTTGTAAGTCTTGCAAGAAAACTATTTGCAAAACTTAATTCAATAGCAATTACTTATTGTTTACCATGCCTGCCCAAAGAATAATTTTGAACATTAGTTTAGGGTAGTACGTTTCAAGAGTTGTCATTTTTTTTTCTATAATGTTTATTGTTATTTTTTCTTATAATTCCGTTTTTTTATTTTTAAAAAAATAGTAAATCAGTCGTAAGTTGATTTTTTTGTTAAATTTCAGTACATTAAACACGTACCTTAAAAATTCTATGTCCGAGATTGTTAATTTGATAAAAATGTTCCTTAATGTCTAAAGACTGATTGTTTTATGATTAATAAATACTTTTCATAAATATTATAATGTCTTTTCTTATAATCTAAAACGGCTTTTAAAAAATATTTAATAATTATCAATATTTAAGTTAATTTATACTGGGGATACTTCTGGACCCCACGCGTGACGGAATGCTACCCTAAATAGCGCGTTTACTTAAAGGTTAAATTGGTGATGTATTGCGGTAATGATTGGCATGGATTGGCTTATTGAAGTATCTTAGTTGGGAAATATCCGGTGAGCTATTTTGTGATATTTGAGTCAGTTAACATTGAGAGTTTTGTAGTGAATCTTCGTACCACTTGATAAAGTAGAAAGCTTATTGAAAGTATTTTGGATGTTTATCCCGTTGTAAAATATGAGAGTATGAGTAAGGGTTTCTATGTGACTATGTGACTTATTGAGTTCAATGTTCGACCTCGGCGATGGTCGTGGTCTGGATTGACCGTACTGTGGAGTGGTCTGCTGAGACCGTGTGTTGTTGAGCAATGTGATTGCTGGTCGGCTGGTTGCCGTGACTAGACGTGACTAGACAAGCTTACTGTTACTTACTCATGGCTCATATTGTAATGTGCATTTGAGATTAATATCTATTCTATATTAATATCTATTAATGTCTATTGAAGTTAAAGTTGAAAATGACGTGGTACCTAGTATTCATGTGTTACATAGCATTGATGATTCATGTGAGATTTTAATGATTTTAAGATAATCCAATTATTGATAAACTAGTAACTGATAGTTAATAGTCAATTCTGATAACTGTTAGTAGTTTCTGAGTACTTTAATTGAAGTAGCTTTTGGGAAATGTTAGTTTGAAGTTAAGCGTTAAAATAATAATTTGGGAGTTTAAGTTAATTAGTTCACATAACAGATTACACAAAATGCCCGAGAGTGACTGATCACAGGGATGATCAGGGTCAAGGGAGATCACTGGGATGATCGCGAGAGTGGCTGATCACAGGGATGATCATGGTTATGGGTGATCACTGGGATGGTCACAGCTAGTCACAGGGATGACTGAAGGTGGTCGAAATGTCGTCCGGGCCATGCAGCTGATAGCGGCTGGTCGAAGGGACACATTCATCAGTCCAACCTCAAGTGTTCATTGGTCGAAAGGATAATGTCGTCCGGGCCATGCAGCTAATAGCGGCTGGTCGAAGGGACACATTCATCCGGTCCAATCTTAAGTGTTCATTGGTCGAAGGGACAGTGTCATCCGGGCCATGCACGTGTGGCTGGTCGAAAGGAAACACCCGTCCGGTCCAAATTGATAATGTGTGAAAAATTGATCCTAAGGAGGGACATGCCGATGGAGAGTGCAATGTTTGTTGAGTGATTAGAAAAAGGTGCCGTCCGGTCCATGAGTGGTCGAAAGGACACACGCTTTTATTTTATTCTGAGACAGTTATAGTTGTATGACAGTAACATTACGTCTACTAGTCATAGCTTGTCAGGTTGACCGAGCGAGTGCAAATTACTGTGGCAAAACTTATTTTCTTTACAGATACCTCACACGAGGACGTGTGAAACGTCATGATGGCCGTGTCGGGGGTGGAAGTATAATCAAGCTATAGAAGTTTAAGTGTAGTCTGTAAATTCAGCTGACTGATGGAATCTGTATTGTTGTTATTCCGTGACGTGAGTTCTACCTTCGTGGTGCAGTCTGTGGTATGAGAATAGACTGTGTTAAGCACTATGATAGTGTAGTCTGTGGTATGAGAATAGACTGTGTTAAGCACTATGATGGTTGTTCGATAGAGGGATGATAGTCTATGATATGAAAAGGAGGGAATATATTAGAGTTTACGCGGGAATTGGGGATGGTTGGATGGTGATTAGATGGGAAACGTAGACTGATAGAATAATGTGTTGACGACATCACGATCGTATTGCGAATCGAGTATAGAATTAGGAAAAGATTCTATGGCGTGGACAGGACGACTGATGGGGTGTAGGGAGGTCGTTTAGGTTCCATCAATTAATTGAATCTAGACGTATCCTAACTGTAATCTGTAATCCATGATGATCGTGTGTAAAATACAAGCAATGTCATTGTAATGAAGTCCTGTGAGTTATTATTTCAAGATCAAGACGAATCCTAAGATATCTGATGTTGTATTGACCGTATAATGCTCGTGCTTATCTTGATGTGACATGTTCCCGATATCAGAAGTAGGATAATGATTGCTATTCCTCGATATCAATATATATGTCTATATTTGTATTTATATTTATTAGATAAAATACTATTTACTTGTTTTTTTAATTACATACTAGAATTATCTTTATAACTCTACCAGAGTTCAACATCACAGTTCAATCATAGTTTTTATGATAGAAAAAAATGTAACTAACTCAAATTAAGCCAATTAAACTAGACATCCAATCCATATTAATTAAAATCTTACCAAAAAACCATCGTAATCCATTTCGTAACGAATGTATCCAGCGAAATACTTCACGCTTCAAATCGATTAATTTAAAAACATTGAAATAATTCTATGAAATATTAACTTAAAGATGATTTAAACCGTTTAAGCATTATGTTTGAGTGCATTATTCATCGGCGGCTATCCAGCGGCTTGTCTTTGGTCGATGCCGCCTGGATCGAATCGAAACAACGACCAGAGTAATCTGAACTGTGCTTACGCTAAAACGCGTCTCCATCACTAAGTATTTAACGTTTCACAAAGACCTTTGTTGGCTGGTTGAGGTTTTGAGTCGGATAGTCGTGGAGTGCCTTGATTATTATGAATTAGATACGGCTCGATGCGAGAGCTCGGTCTCGTATTGATGGCGGTGGTTTTTTGTGGTGTAATATCGATTATGGTACAGTTAGCCGATGGAGCTCATTCATGGGGAATGAAGTCTGGTGAAGATATTGAAAAAATCTTTCAATCTAGACTAATACTACGATAGCAGAGCTATCTTCTTCTTCTTCTTCTTCTTATCGAGTGGATGGTCAACCTGACCAATCCTGGTGCTAGAGTTATTGAGCCGCCAAAGGCCTCTGACATGGCTCATGTAACGACTACTATCCGTAGAGAGTAACCGGGACCGACGGCTTAACGTGCCCTCCGAAGCACGGAATCATCTTACTTTTCGGGCAATCAGGTGATTCAGCCTGCAATGCCCTAACCAAACTGAGGACAGTCTCACAAAGTGATTTTTGTGAGATATCCCCACCGGGAATCGAACCCGGAACCTCCGGATCGTGAGCCAAGCGCTCAAACCACTAGACCACGGAGGCGCAGAGCTATGATAAACTTGACTTTTTTTTCCTAATTATCCCTTTGGAGAACATGGCCCCGGAGGGCCTTAGGTCATTCATCAATCAGGCATTTGAAAATAATCTTTCGTTGGTTTGAAAAAAGAGTATAACTACATCTTTAATACCAAATGAGCAGAAACAGTCTCAATATAATAAACAAACTAACTTAACTCGCTAATTTCAAAGTCTACACACTATAAATGTGGGTTGTACAGTTACAAGTACTGGATCCTTTCACACTAGGTCCAAGTGGCTATAAGTACCAGTAAGTAAGTAGTTAAGTTTCTAACCGATGACGCAAGCTTTCTCCTCGGCCCGTAGTAGTTAAATATACCTATTTAGAGATATTCCCACGATAACCGTACATAAAATGTTATTGAGGAAACGAATCGCAAATTGATAAACACAAACTGATGATACGCTAGTTTTACTATACGAGTACATACGAGTTTATTGATACTGACCCGCGGGTTTACCTATGTTGTTATGATGTAGAAGATTTGGAATATGTACCCTATGTATCTTGTCCATATTAAGAAGCTTTAAGGTCTTAGGGCAGAGCAAAGGCTCTCTGAAATCACTGACCATATCAACTATCATTACAGCGAGTATAATTAATTCTCCTAATATTATAAATGCAAAAAATTGTGAGGATGTACCTATCTTTATAACTCTTTCACTCACGAAAAAACTATAGAGCGAATTTGGGTGAAACTTTACAGTAATATAGGTTATACATCAGAATAACACATGGGATACATTTTATCCTGAAATTCCCGTGGAACCGGGTACAATGCGGGTAACGCCGCGGGGCGCAGCTTGTTACCTATGATTATAAAAACATGTACAGTCATACTATAAACAAATCTCATTGTAAACTTTGTATTACATTTCCTGTATGTGTCGTCAAACAAAGCACAGTCGTCTGGCGTCCCAATTACTCTGTTATCATGTGATAAGACGGCGCCTCTTACTCAACTGAGGGCTTTTGTGTTAGTACCTTTATGAGCCCTTGAGTGACGTGATTGGAGGAAATTGATGAGCAAAAGAGGACAAAGAGGTGAAAGTTATACAATGTTGATTCTTTATGTGAACAGAAAAAATGTTTTTTTTCCTTATGAAATACTTCTTATTTACGTAGGTAAAAGTGTTAGCCTGTAATGTATTTTGGCTGGGCAAAATACTATAAGAAAAAATCGGTTTATTTACTTATGAAAATTAAACTGTTTATTCACAGACAACTTAAGAAAAATCTGTCTATTTACAAGTTAAATTCTACAGGTAATAAAAATTAACGAGACGCGACGCGCGGACATCTTATCAAATTCACACATTAATTAAAAATTAACCTTGTAAGTTATTCAATTCAAAGTTCCCAGCAGTTTTGTGGGTCGGCGTCGAGAAGCCTTCGTTATAGGAAGGTGTGATAAATATCACATTTTATTGCTTTTAGAGATGGGTTGGTCGGTGAGAACACTGTTCAAATCAGAAGAAATACTATGAACGGCGTAAGAAGGTATGAAAAGTGTGATTTAATATTTACCTCCGATTGGAGATTTAAGGTCTCCAATCGGAGGTAAATATAAGTACTTCAAGGCAAAGTTTATTTTTGTCTTCGCTTTTCACCTTCTCTAAAGACGACTTGTTGTTATATGAAGAGAAGAGAAGAGGTAGAAGGTAGAAAATATATTGTCTCTTTAGACTCTTTAGCCGTGGCTCTTAGCCTGACTAAATAAAAAGCAAGTCACTTCGTTTAGGTTCGAGGGCAACCCCGGTGACCGCCTTGGTCTAACGATTGGAACAACTGGGACCTAAAATGTATAGTGCTTTGGAAAGCACGATAGCGCGATAGATAGAAATGCAACTTACAGCGACCCATCCAAAAAGGGGTCAAGCTGCACGTTGCTTAACAATAACAGTGAGACATATTACTTAGTTAAAGTACGGTTAGTATACACGACGTGAAACGTCAAAAAAATTAATGAGTATACGATACGAGTATAATCAGTCAAATAATATCAATGCTAAGTATCGATCAGGATCTATAAACATTTTTTAATCCGCAATTTAACTTTTAATTAACGAATGAATAATTAAGTAACCTCATTAAGCAAATGAGCGAATAAATTTCTTAAAAAACTAAGTGAATGAGTAAACAAACAATAAATTATGTGAAATAAAACGCGGAGAAGACGATCGATCTTCATTTCTATGCTAACTGTGCATAATTGCATCAATCATGATAAATGAGCGGGCTCCTGCAGTGAGGACCGTACTAGGAATAATCTATGAGACTAGTATGTAGTATTGGATGTATATTTTAGAATCTATGAGACTAGTAGTTATTGGCTGTATATTTTAAGAAAAAAACTACGTTTTTAATAGACACAATAAGTTACTTGTTGCTATTAACTTCATATACGAAAGTAGTTAAACAAACCACATTTACAAAGAAAGTTGACGAGCTAACTTAGAAATTAGAATTAGAAATTATTTATTTACGAAAATGATTTCACGTTCTTATATTGTTTAATTTAACATAAATGGCATTACTTATACAAGTAACAAATTCTCAATATACTTATATCGATACATACATAATACATCTACATTATAGTAGGCTATTTATTTAGAATTATTGTAAAAGTAAAATAGACCTGACTGCCAGTATAGAAAATAATCTATCAGTTTCCTACATTACCAAATGAATACATAATGTATTCATAATATAAGTAAGGTACATACACTGAAGTACATTGTATGTATTCGTATTATAAGTTAAGTATAACTACAGTGTATGTGTAATGTGCATATTGCATATTATGTAGCCACCCGTCCCTAATTTATTCGCGGTACGATCCACAAAAAGGGCTGCCTATCCGCCGTGGCAGTAACGTATGCGCCTCAAATAAGTAATTGACAAGAGAACGAAGCAGCCTTGTCGGGCGACAGATAAACACTTTTTAATGGTTATTTATGCGCGAGCGCAGCAAAAGGCGCGCCTGAATTGCGACTTGTGTTTTTATGTGCGCGTATTATTTAGCTGTTTTTACTTTATGTGCTGTGTCCGTTGTAATTTTGTTTTGAGAAATTAATGTTTTCCGATGTTCAGTAATAAGAAATGGCGTTTTTAGTAATTCAACTTGTTCTGTGGAAGACTTTTAGTAAATTTTAATTTACCTTCGTTAGCTACGCTTAGCGTGTTGTAGCTTAAAATACGCCATGATACAGTGAAGTTTTTAATTCGGGAAAAAAGATTCTGATTAATAACTACTTTTCTTCTAGGGTATGACATTTTAACTCTCCAATCTAAAGCATAGTACCTACCACGTTGCCGGTGAACATTGATGACTAGAAGACCACGCAAGAGCTGCGTTTTCTCAACTCTTTTCTTTCTCTGCCTCTAATTAAACTGACGAACCTATCTCCACTGCTAAATACAAGTAATTAGTTAAATACCTCCCCGTGACGCTGAGATAGCATTGAGGCAATCATTCCGATAGACATCGTTTGATCCTATCTCTTGAGCGGTCTCTTTAATTAGAGAAGTACTGACGGCTGATGGTAACTTCACTTGATTTGCTGTCACGAATAAACGACGTAAAGGGATTGATATTTACGAGCATATAGGTATATACTATGTAGTACTGGATCTATTCCGATCTAATACCAAAAACTAATACCATTTGGTATTACTTTATTTCCGAATTTATTTTTCATTCCCAACGAGTACCACGTTTTTTTAAACAAAAAATGTATTCCTAACGAATACCAAAACATTAGTTGTAAGTAGAGTCAGCTAAAAAAAAATAACCCTAACCTACCGAATTACTTACTATTCGGTAGGTTAGGGTTATTTTTTTTTTACTAGTTCCATAGTTATCGGTTAACATTAATTAACATTATGAGAAAATTAACTAGTGGTTCTAAATAAGCATTTTAATTTTACTGAACCTGACTGTACTTTATTCCTTCAAACTTATTTTGGTATTGGTTTACAATGTGGTACTCGTTGGGAATGGAAAATAAGTTCAGAAATAAAGTAATACCAAGTGGTATTAGTTTTTGGTATTAGATCGGAATAGATCGTAGTACTGTTGGTTAATATTGTTGTAGAATAAACACATTATTCATTACTAGCAGCGCCCCGCGGTTTTACCCGCGTTGTGCCCGTTCCCGTGGGAATATCGGGAATTTTTATACATAAAAACCTTCCTCTTGAATCACTCTACCTATTACAAAAAACCGCATCAAAATCCGTTGCGTAATTTTAAAGATTTACAGACAAAAATAGCGACTTTGTTTTATACTATGTAAGGAAGCGCTACGCCACGCTATTAAACTAAAACACTGTTAAAAAGTGTTTTGTCTCTTTTGCTCTTTCGAAAATAGCGTATGTCGGAAAGGGATAAACCATTTGTGAATAAGGCCCTAAGTAAATAAATAATAATCAAATGTGAAAGTAAAGTAGGTAAGCTATTTCTAGTAGGTCAGTGGCCAACTGGTGTCGGAGTTTTTAGACCGACAAAAGAAATCGGACATGATCTGACGATTAAAACAATCGGGACCGACAATTTAAGGTGCCCTCCGAAGCACTCAAATAGAAATACCATTATTGACCACCCATCCAAATAGAACAAGAAAATAAAGTTTGAAATCGTGGTTAGCTATCTAAAGATTATTCATAATACGCAATCCCATTGTATGTAAGAATTGAATCTAAAAATAGTTTAAGTATAATAGTCTAACCATAAACATACATAACATAGTTAAAGCCTAATTAGATTACTACTGAAATATAGATAAACCTTTATTAATGTTTAATAAAACTACATTAATAATAAATAAATGAAGATAAACTCGCCGATATCAATAAGTAAGGTCGACGCACTTGCGGTTTGCGATCGATAAAATAAAAGGACTGCGCGCGCGCATCGCTCGGTGCGGTAATCGATTGATCTTACCGAGGGTGGGGTCGTGTTGACAAGTGACAGCGGGCAGCGGTTTTTACTCCTTTTATAGCGAGGGCGCAGGGTGTGGTCGTGTTGACCGGCGATAGCGAGCCGTGGCGTCTCTAAACTCGCTTAAAAGCGAACGCGCTTTTCATTTACTTAATTATTTTAGCATTTCTGTCGTATTGAATGTAATTATTTTACATTTTTGATGTTAATTTTCATATTCTTTAAAATGTTTTATCGCTTTTTATAACTTGCATTTCTTACTATGTTTTGTAATTATAATAGTTTTAATGAACGAAAAACGAAAGTAGAATCCTTTAATAAGCAAATAAGCACTATATCTTGGAGCAACAGTATAAACCCCACCCCAATAAACCGAAATAAAAATAATTTATCTATCAAGATACCTATAAACTTCAGTTCTATCAAAAGCACAAAACTCAAAAGTAATCCAAAACAAAAACTCGGATCAAATTAAGTGTATTAAACACTTCTGGAACGAAAACCAGTTTCGTAATAGCGATTCATCATAAACAAGCGAGCCGGCGGGCCCCGCGGCGCGGCGGCGGCGGCGGGCGGCGGCCGGCAAAAAACACACCACAATCACAAATTGCCCCACTAATTACCTCAGAGAAACACAACTTTTTTACCACAAAAAGTGCCAAGTTATTCAAGATACCGACCGCGCTATAAATATTATTTTTTGACTTGATACGATGAAGATTTTATATTCAGTTTATCAAATGGCGTTTAAATTGGCAGAAGCGAATATATTATGATTTATATTGAAATGACAGTAGCTTAAAGCAGGTACGAGTGCTAAAGATTACAGACGGTTCAAACTATCTTACACCTCTTCTTACTCTACACCTCAAAGAGATTTTAATTGAACCTCAAAATATGGCATCGTCGCCAACGGCGTCGAAGACTCTAAGCTGCACTTAATTGAAACTCAACATTAATAAACATTCCATATTGCGGCTTAAAAATAAAAAACGATGTATCATAGAACCGTTCCATAAAAGAATACACTTTCTTAGAACCAGCGGTCGAATGGATGAAATGACTTAACACTATTATATACTTTCTTTGGTCCGTAAAACCCGCCTTTTATGTTCCGGCGTTTTATCTTCATACCTGCGCTAATGATAGGGTGCGCCACTCCCGCGCCGCTCGGATACTTCTCAATAACACAATTTCACAGCTGTACCTGCCTCGCTCCTCGAACCCGACAATTTCGACATAATATACACAGAACCGCCCGAGGAAACTCGGGAAATGGGTTATCGCGGCCATAACACTCGTCCGCGCCGCGGTTATCGAAATTTTTATACATTTATTGTTTTACTGTTAAACTCGATAACGCAATAGATAGAGCTGTCGGTTTAGGCACGTCGGCTATTTTAAACGTTTTATAACAAAGTATTTTCTTGCACGCTTGATCTGTTTTTTCACCTTTCCGCGATATATTCCGAGAAAACTATTCGCGACCACACCGGTACCATAAAATCTGTTTTAATATACATTCTTAACACTGAAAATGTGTAGTTTGTTAGTTTAGAGGTGTTAATGATGGCGGCGCTGGCAGTTGGCTACCTTCCTGAGCGACCGGCGGCGGCCTTCAGCTTCGCGATATTTACAAAATAGAGCTATAAAACACACAGCATTCGACGACGGGAACTTTATAACATCGTTTATAGTCCGAAATGATTTACGGTATTTATTATTCAAGTAGTGGTGAGAGTTATGTTGCCAAGAAGTGTTTACAGGCAATCATCCAGATATGTGACTTTAATTGCCCGGCGGAGGTGAACGGCCGCGGCCGGCGACTGATGCCAAATCAGATGGACTTGAATGGGCCATCCCACCACATCCGACCGATCATATCTCGAGAGCAACTTATAGAGGCCTCACTCCGATCTGGAAACTAGACCCCCGGCGAGCCATTCCCTGCTCTATCCCACTAGCAATTGAGATCAAAACAAGTTAATAAATTCAAATAAGAATTTCGTCAGAAATCGTGTATTTTTTTGGTAAAATAGGATGAGACCAATAAAACGTGACCGCTTAAAACTGTAAAATATGTGAAAAAGAAACAAGTTCATAATGTGTTTTATATGTAAAAGGTTGACATTTATATGAAGCGCATTACCATTAAGATACGCTAAATGCAGAACGATAATGCTTAAATTCGTACAGTAAATTACATCAAAGATAAACCGAACATCGATAAGTTTATGATTATTCATGAGTCGGTAATCGCAGCGCGGCGCTCGATAGTTCGGAGCGGGGATTACGGAAAGCAATTAGCAACAATAAAGAGTAAAGGAATTGAGAAACGCCAAGTGATGGGTCAGATAGCGCCCGTTTGATAATGGAGCGATGCACCGCTAGCCGAATTCGACAGTGAAGATATATCAGATGGCGAGTTGAATCGACGCCGGCGATAAAGTGGTATTATCCGATACACATCGACACTTAAGGCATCGATAGCGGCGATTCGATAACGGATATAAATAAAAATAAACGTGTGTTGCGTTGTGTTGTAAAGATATCTAGCACGCACATTATCGCACTCTATGAAGTGCCGCACTCTTTATTGATTTAATACTGGCTGGTTGAATTAATCCGCGTAATTTGCAGTATCGCTTGTTTATTTGGGGTCCAGGGTATTATCGAAAATTCAAACAATATTGAGCAAACTATGTCTATGCTACTGCAACAGTTGTGTGTGAAATAAATATTTGTTGGTTTCTTGCTTGCGTTGCGGGACAAGTGACTCATTTTACACTATTATCGTGTAAACTTGTAAAGTGATCTATGGCACTGTCGGTGTCAGGGTTGCCCTTCGAGATATATTGTTACGATGGCAGTAATGTCGGCGTCTTTGATGACTTGATAAGCGTTCGCTATTCGCTATCGCACACGTCTGTCGGTCGCCCACACATGCCGGCGTACATAAACACTTTATTAGATCTACTTAGATTGGTCACGTTCAAAAAAGTCTGCCATAAAAAGGTTTAAGGAAGATCATGACTTAAAAGTTGTTTTAAAAAGTACATAATATATATTTTTATAAATAAACCTCATTAAAATACCAGATCCAATAGTTTTATTTTTAGAATTATATTCTCTACACCTTAACTTTAATAAGTTTCTCTAGTGCAACCAGTTTGCTTATCTTCTGCCCACACATAAACATCAACAAATATTTTTCAATTTTCATTTTCTGACAAACAGTTAAACTAGCAACGTCGACTTAATGAAAACAAGTGACAAACGGTGCAAACTCAAATCATTGTCAACGTAAAAGTTCCCACAGGAAGTTCAATGCAGTTTTGGTATGGGAAAGAGGTTAGCAAAGTTTAACGGTGCATTGACAGACCCTGGCGGAAACTTGAAGGGCAATCAATGATTCAGAATCTCCCCCAAAGCATATCCATTACAAAACATGACATATCAGTATTAGGTACAGACCATAAAATCTTTTCAATCCCTTTGAGTTCCCACCCTATTGGAAAGGGCAGCTTTTGGCACATCCATTCAGACAACATGTTTTGATGGCCAATGTTACTATGGAAGAGTTGTTTTATGTTAATTAAAAAAAGGGGTTTCGATTATGGGGTTAACGTATTGTTATATTGAACAGTCACCGTGTTTCAGTCTTGATGTATGTACTTTATTTAATTCATAAACATTTAGGTATTTTTAAATTTTTTATTCTAGTTGTGTTAAATTAAAATAAAGTAATGCTTACCGCTTCTTCAGCTTCCTTCTGGTCCTTGTGGCCCATCAGGTTGGGCATGGCGGTCCAGTTGTAGCCCAGGTCCTGGCACAGCGGCAGGCGGATCCTCTCGCACTTGCCTCCTTCGCCCTCGCCCTCGGCCTCCTCGTGCTCACCCTCAGCCGCCACCAGGAGCACACTCATCAAAACAACACACAAAATCCTCGCCATTGTGTTTCAGTCACAAACTAATACAAAGTCATATTCAATCCAACAAGTCACAAAAACTGTTTACAAATTACGAACGCAATCGTAATCATATTTTAATTTGGTTATCACAAAGAGCGTCCTCACCCTTCTGCGGTTCGGAGCGGACTGATTCGAATTTCGAACTCGAACGCGGTGCGGCTTCGAGTCAAAAGCAAAAGAGTGAAACCGGTCCGGGCGGCTCGCTCAGACACATGCATGTGTTCCGATAAAAGGTCTCAGCCCATGAACAGGGCATTAAGAAGAAAAGAAAAAGACCCGAAAAGGGCCTAATTCGTGTACGGATCATTGCAATCAGTGGGAGTAATTTAATCCGTCTCTCTCTTCGACGAAAGTGGAAGGAGGACGGTAGGAACAATGAACAACGTATAAAATTAAGTGTATCTGCCCATGGTGGGATTTTATTTTATGAAATTGCTGCAATAAAAGTGTTGGGTAATTGAGAGGTTCGGATGTTTTATTAGTATGCTATTACAAGAGCACTCTCTGACCGGTGAGCCGCTTGGATGATCGATAGATTCTCAAATACCTTTGGAAAGAAACTGCGAAATAAATGTTCCGTATGAATGCTCCTTTTTTTAGGACAAAGTTCTTACTTTCCTTAGCTGCCTTAAACTGCTTTAAGTTCTCCCCAATTCGAATTAATTAGTGGTCAAGTCAACCCTGGTGTCGGAATTCTTAGACCGTTACAAATGATAGTCAGAATAATTACCGCAAGACAGTATCTGCAAATGATACATACAGGCATTATAACTACAGATTTATCTCTAAACTGACAATTAATAAAGACAAATCGTCACGATAAGAGCAGAAAGACTGCGGATTTATTTGTGCATTTGATTCACGACCCGACCGCCGTTCATTTGGCCGCCGCAGCATCGACAACGCGTTATTAAAGAGATCCGCGCCTGTTTTCCACTCATGCCTTTATCTCCATCCCAAGTAGAATACACAATTAGGCCCCTTCATTACATCACTCAAATAACACCTTTGATACTTTAATTATACACATTTTATATCGACTCTATGTTGGCGGTAATAGAGCGCAGTTTAAAATGTGAACGAAAATATATTTCATGTTGTTTGTCCAGAGTAGGTTGGTCTGCGAGTGTAAGGGATAGTGTTTGATATTGAAAGGTGAGCAGGGTCCCGGTGGCGGTGGCCGGTGGTATGAATAGTTGCATTGTGCGAGCAGGACGGAGAGAGGCCGTCAAAGACGCCGCCTGCACGGTGCGCGTACGCAGCCGGACGCCATAGGAATGCCTAATTAAGGACGCATGCGTGGACTGTCGGGTGAAACGTGCGGTCGGAATTATAGCGGGTTGTTTTTATTATTATTAAAATTCGCATTTTAAAACTAAATTAGTAAACGGATTCTTAATATGAGTAACTATGTAAATAGCATCTTCCTTATTTAGTGAACGCCATATTTATACGCCGTCTACCAATCATTTTATTTCTTTATTACCTTAAAGACATATACTACATATATTAAACTTCATAGTTAGTTCAAAATTAGGTCCCAAAAAACGCGACATCTTACCCTCCAACACTCCGACCCAACCCTTATCGGCAAGCGCTCTAGAATAGTAATTAAACCGTCATACAGTGCCCGTGGCGGGCGGTGGGGTCCTCACGACACCATGCAAACCAGAGAGAATATAAACACTACTTAATGCAAACCGAGCCATCGATCTCTATTGAATATTAATCTGACGCGTAATGTCAAAGTCGCATGACAGATGAAAGCGCCCGCGCAGTTTGCACGTCGTAAAGTTGGCATTACACCATCCATTGTATGATGATGCTAATGACGTAAATAGTCGTGTTGACGTGATTGCAATTGATTGTTTTTTGTATGTTCTGTTATTGTTATTGTATGTACAGGTTTTCGGAAAGTTTATGGAAAAGTATCTTATTTCGGTTCCCATATGCGTTTTGGTCATATATGTACTCGTAATAGAGTTTAGTCTCTATTACGTATATCTCTAGGTATTTCTTTCAAAGCCATGCTTGCTTTGGTACGTTTAATATAACTGGTGGTATCTGACGTAGTTATGCACGACTCCGGTGGAAAGGGACTGTCGATTGCAAACTGAACGTTCCCCTGAAAATATTTAAGATTTGAATCTAGTATGTCAATTGTATCTCCTGTATAGGAGTATCTCCTATCCTACCTTCTTAAATTCGGTACTATACATACATTTGATTTCAAAATAAAAAGCCTATTACCGCCGTCCTTTCAAAGGATGTTCGTCCATTTCGCATGTCACGCGGTGAAAAACTGAAGAAATAGCTTCAACCCAACAAAATGCAGCGACTAATTTGAACGCTATTCGTCCGCCATTAGTGCTCCGGCGCAGCGCATTTGTCGAGCGACTGTCGCGCGGCTGTCGCGCAATTACCGTGCGAGTCGGCCGCCGAGCTTTACTCAGACACAATTAAATGAATTTGCCATCTTCCCGCAAAAAGTTTATAGCTTGTGGTGACCATGAGGTGCGGTGGATGGTTTTACCACATCATTGTTTCATTTCACTCGTAACTATTGTAGCAGCCTTGTAGTTCTTTATTGAGATCACAACACCCTAGCTAGACTCTTTAAATTACGGCATTCATAGTTGTCATACTCGCAGAAGACCAAAGTGGAAGATTTTATTGCTATGCTGTAGCATATTATTCTGTAGCAACCAAGTAGAAAAATCCGAAAACATAGTGAAAAAATTAGTTTTATATACTTAGTCCGTGCCTTAAAATACGCTTATGACCAAGTTTCTTTACATGATTCTCCCCATGAAGTCCTTCAAACATGGTCACAGTAGCAGCGTGGTATCATTTGTGCGGAATGCCGTCGGCAAAGCGTCGCAACGTAAAAACTATGACGGATCTCCACTCCACCGCGCAGCAAAAACAGTTCCGTTGGAACGAAGGGAAATTTGAACGAGCCTTCAAATAAAATGGCACCCAAATTATACCTCCAATTAATGGAAAGAAACGAAAATAAAACGATTTTAGTCTCTACCTCTAAAATCTATGGTCTAAGTTTTTGTTTTGTCTATATAGAGTCAAGAGATAGATCCTTTCTTCTGCCAACTAAACTGCTCTCCAATGAGTGATAGGTACCTACTAGATTTTGATTCACTCTTTTTAGCTTATAGTTACTCACTCGGTCACTCTCACAATACTTACCACTAAGAGTACTTATGAGTACAATTTTTTAAGGTACATGCAACAGATCTAAAATCTGATTCTGAATCCATCATTCTTGGACATATAAACAGTGTTGGACACTAACGTATGACACTGTACCAACTCTACCTACATGGTCTTGCAATGACCAAATTTTCCAAAATAAAACTTATTCATCTACCAACTATGTCATATATATAAAAACATCATTACAATGCACTTACAAGGCTTTAGTATAGAGTGTAACACGACAACACACGTAGTACACCGCGTGTGATGTACGGCGGACGGCCCGGCGCGCCGGTAGGTGTTAACGCAGCCTCCCACTGCGCGGGCGCATGCGTTGGAACAGAGGTGCGCTGGAGTAGGATTTGTATGGTTTTCAGAGTCAACAATTTACCTGGCTAAGTCATGGGAATCATCGGTTTCCCCACGGAAGAACGAAGTATTGAAGTTCATAAGGTTATAAAAATTAGGATCCGAGCTTGGTTGCCTGTTGCCTGTGTACCTGCATACCCGACACTTTATAGAGCTCTTTGTAATGTTAAAAGTATTTGGTGTATTATCAACATGCATTATAATTTTATGTAATTTGTTGTGATATCCATAAAATACTAAGCCCGGTAACTAAAATACTGTTATAAAGTGTTTTGTCTCTTTTGCTCTTCGGAAAATTGCGTATATCAGAAAGTGACAAACCATTTGATGGCTAAAATATTTTTATCTACACTAATGTTGTAACATTCTACTTATGTTTCCAATACTTGACTTATAATTACTATCTACTGTTATAGCGCAGACAACTAAAACACTCAATTTAAGCAATTGCACATGATGTTATAATATCCACATCGATATCGTAAAATCTCATTATAACATCATTATAACGCGACCAATTAACCTGGCGAGCCTTATGTCAAAATCCTCATACTAGTTGTATAAAATTTTGATATTAGGCTGGCTTTTGAAAACAGTTGGGTTATACGTGAAAACTTCGTCGAAACTACTAAACTTACATACACAAAACTCTTTGGTAAGATCTCGCTCGCTCCTGATTGGCCCTACGCGCAGCTGCGCTCTCATTGGTTAGATTTTAATGGCGGCAAGTTCACTGTGACAATACACGTACGCGTGAAAAACTATTGTCAGCTTTTACTCTTGTTGTTTGATTAATTGCATTAGTGAAGATAAAGTAGTGTATGCAACTGCATATAACACGGGTATTAAAACACTCGTTACTATTATGAAACTCGCTGCGCTCGTTTCATAAACTCACACTCGTGTTTTAATACCCTTCCTTATATGACAGTTGCATAAACTACTATTAATAGGTACGCGTTTAATAATAAGGCCCAGTATGTTTCATGTGTTGCTCATCCTGTTAAAAATATTTTTACACACCAACACCTCTCCACGCCCCTGTCGCCCAGGCCGGCTCCCGCGGTTCTGTTTTGTGATTCAAATGTTGGCGCCTCCTGTGCCGTGGCGACGTATTGCTACACATGTCATATTATACTGCGCTGCATTATTCAACAACCTGTTACACTTCTCAAAACATAGGATCGCGTCGGAGAGTGAAACAGGGGTTAAAGATCTAAAGGTAATGTTCGTGATCGTGGATAGAAGATGATGTCATGTTTTTGCTGTAGATTCCTTTTGGCGCTGGCTTTTCTGACAGGCCTTTAGGCGTCTAATGACCGCACTCAAAGATGTCAAATCCTTCCTTAGAGATTTAATGAGTGATTTTGATATTTAATGTATCAAAAAATCACCTCAATTAGTTAAGTGTCGTTTTATTGGACGCCTCTGAGTGTGACAGTAAATCTCCGACGGAAGGGTTGACCACTTACTTCCTTGTATATTGGTGTTGGGCTCTGTGGAGACTCGGGAACATACGAAAGATTTATTGAAAAGAGGTTTAAAGGAACCATTGACATTGGAACCGGAACTTCTAATATTTTAAAAAAATTTTAATACTGAAATAGGCATTTACTAAGATACTAGCAAAACACATCCTTCACCCCTAACGCCTAATTTTGATACCAAAACAAAAAATCACTTGGAACCTTGAAATCTCACGTCTTACAAAGACAGGACAAAAAGTTATGCAATTATCAATCTTATCTCTATACCCATAAAAGTTAGCGCGAGGTGTTAAGATAGGTATCGTTATTGTGATGCTAAATGTAAGAAGACAAAGCCTTTGAGTTCGCCGAGCAGTGTTACATTCGTCACGTTGCGATGTGTTTAGTAACTTGGTCGTAAAGTGAACAATGGCCGGGCGTGTTGGTACATGCACGACGCAAATGAATCTCCGGCGCAAATGATTCTTTAGAGTACTGATGACATCAACACTTTTGTCTGTGAGTGTACGTTGATTTGTAATTGTATATTATGGATGTATTGATATGTTTAGTGGAAATGGTAATTTGATAATGTATTGCAGATATAAGAGAGGTATAATACTTAAAGATGTGGGTGTGTGTTCCTAGTCAGACTCTGGAGGGAGTTGAATGTAAATGATTAGTGATTCTCGACAGTTATGACTGATGAGAATCATAGAGTGGTCATTTAGATATGTTTGCCTTAAAGGCAACTCATTTGTATCAAAATACAAAAATATATAGCTAGAAATGTTTTTAACGACTATTGGACCCATTATTTTGGGATGCCTTCATAACTGTTATTTATTTATTTTTAAATCGGCAACAACTACATATAAAATAGAATATATCTTCAACACATCAACATTCGTGTTTTCCCGCTATGAAAGACATTCGTGTCTTCCCGCTATGAAAGACCACAACTTCCCATTGCAAAACATTCTCTCATTAACATTTTCTAGATAACAAAATTGAGTTATAAAATGAAAAGCCTCAAACACGAAACTATAAAGATAGGCTTTTTATATTTCCGCGCACAGCGGACTCTCCGGTTTATGACACATCTACGTAACATCATACGCTTGACATATGAGAACATCCACCTAATAAAAACTATTATTTCCATCTCAATTTGAACCCTTTTAACACTCTTCCGCTATTAAACTGTAAACAAAATAAAAAAGAAAAATTAACTAACTCTTCAATGTAAACCAACCTCTATATTTCACAGAATAAAGCTTAAAACCGTACCCCGAAGCGCGGTCTAACTCAATGTGTGCTAAGTAAATTGATTTCGCTGTATCTCAAGGGAGTAAGGTTGATATTAGTATAGGTTGTGGAGTAATAAACTTTAAACATGACAACATGAAATTAAGTGTATAAAGCTACATGTGGGAGACAATGGGCGGCGAACTCAAAGCGGCGGGCCCTTTGAAGTAGTTTCCACGTTAATTTCACACCGCTCCGATGACCACACCGGATCGCGATACAGATTACAACCTGAATGGTGTTTTAACTAATTCACAGCTATTAAGGAATACAATACAACATGGAGCGTATTCAGTGTTCTTAATTATAGGTTCGATTCAAATTGATATTACGCTTTGGAATTGTTTTACGTAATTGACTACTAAAGTAAATAAATATAATACAATTTAATTTAGTACTGTATTGCAGACAGCAAATATAAATTTAATTTTCTTAAGTTTAGTTAATCTCTAGTTAATCTAAACCCATATTTATAAAAGATTATATCGTTTCCCGGATTTTCTTTTAATCGACAGTTATTACGCGAAATTTTTGCAAACTCTCCAACAAAAGACATCAACGAGCGCTATTCAATGTTCGCGGATAATAAGCATTCATTACATAAGTTAGCAAGTTATTACCAAAAGTTTAAAAATGTGTCCGTGTACACTTTCTGTTGAATATACTTGTTCCTTTCGTGATTCCTTGATTCAAAGATTGATTTTTAGTTTGTTTGAACGCGCTAATCTCAGATATTAGTCCGATTTGAATAACTCTTTTTGTAATGGTTAGCCATGTTTAACGGAAAGGTTATTTAATAAGCTACTTTTCATCCCAAAATTCCTACTAGAACGGGTACAACTCGGGTAAAACCATGAAGCGCGGCTTGTAGTCGTTTAAACGTAGGTACAGCCAGTCTACGAATGAATATATGTATATAGACTGGAAACCCGTTAGGTACAATTTAGATTAACTAAAAAACAATGTCTATTCAAACAAAAGAATAAACGTATTCTAAATTGAAATAACTCTTCAACAATTTGGTTTCTATTATAGTAAAGGGTAAAACACCGTGTTCCTATTGTAAAGGGATAAGGGGTTGTTTTACTTCAATTGTTTTTTATACATATTTTGGAATTGTATTGTTGTTCAATTGTTATTGTTTGTCGGCAACTTGAAAAGTTGTACAATAATGGAAACAAAAGAAATTTGATTCGGTTTTGTTTTGTTCATTTTAAGTATTTCATATTTAGTGGTACAATTAGAATTATGCAAGAATTGTAAAGTATGGTTATTACTTCATTGCTGTAGAGGTATATTTAACCGACTACAAAATTAAGCTAAAGGATTTTTGTTTGTTAACACATTTTTTGTTTTGTACCAATCAAATAACAGTATTTTCAGAAATAAACTTCTAGTCTGATTCAACTTTAAGTAAAGCTAGCACAAAATTAACATAAAATTATAATACTGAAATAAGCTCAAAAAAACTTATTTCAAACATTTCTTAATAGTTTAACATACCTCTCGAATCAGCACCAGTCTCCCACGAACAAAATTAATTAAAAGTATCAATCAATAAGAACGCCATTCAAACACTTATAAAACATAATCAAACTTCATAGTGCATTAGCTATAAAGGTCGAGTACCCACAGCATTCTTCGGGATTCATAGATTCATAGAGCGGCGCATCAAAGACAATGTTTAATCGTCTTTTATCTGCGGTCGCTTCAATTAAACGCTGCGGCCGCACTGCAGCTGCGGCGACCGCGTGCGTGACAAATTGCACAGTTCAACGAAAGCCGTTTTAACGATAGCTTAATTACACGTAATTGTACTACGTTCCTATCAACAAATATACCAAGAACCCTCGTGTTTAATTAGCACATTACTTTTAGAGACCAGCTTACCCTGGATGCCTGAACCGCGGCATGATACGAAAGAGAATGTAACCCGTTCACAAGCCCCTGTGATGCTTTTTGTTTTACATCAAATTATTTGAAATTAAAGTTTAATTGAATGAAGCAGTTGTTTGGCGTCGTTGGAATTATGTTTAAAGTACTGAGGAAACGATTATTTTTAAGTACTTGTGTAATTACTGGCTGTTATTTTACGTACAAACAAACAATTATTTCAATAAACGCACTGACTCTGTTACTTTAATTCATTTTAGGTATCTTTTAGATAGACAATCGGTTGGCAGTTATTGTACGAGTACTATATAGGTGTCTAATAACTAATAAAATAAGACATAATCTATACTCTATGTCTAATTATTAATTGAAAACTTCTCTGTCACGATACTAGTTTAGACTATCCTAGTTTACAAACTGCAAGAAGGCGAGTTCGAACGAGACTCGTATAAGGGTGCGTTTGCATGGAAGCTGAGCGGAGTGGTGCAAAACCCGATTCACTAACCACAGAGCATTAGGATTGGCAGACACAGTATTACCCCAAACTGTTATTACACTAAAGTATCTCTTACCTCAGTTATTATAATGTCTCATGATAATAGTTTCTGATTACATATTTATCTTTATAGATAGGTTTAACATATTTAAATCTATTGATAAACTGCTATGTTTCTGACCATTTCCGATGGGAAAAATCCTTGATTACCTGATGCAAAATCAAGGCGGGCCTTTAATAAACATAAAACAATATAAAGGCACATAAACAGATATTATTGTAAATAAAACGAGTGCGTGGGAGGATGGCTAATGGCGATCGCAGATAAACGAGTAATTAACGAATCAATATGATTAAACCAATGCTTTGAGGAGCCGGTGTAGTCGGGGAGACCGCAACCGGTTTTGTGTAATCAAGTGTATGTACCTTACCTAGTATTACAAAGGTTCAAACGAAGCATTACTTAGTTACTTATCAAGTTAGTAACAGGCTCCGTGGTCTTGTGGTTTGAGCGCCTGGCTCACGACCCGGAGGTTCCGGGTTCGATTCCCGGTGGGGATATCTCACAAAAATCTCTTTGTGAGACTTTCCTCAGTTTGGTTAGGGCATTGCAGGCTGAATCACCTGATTGCTCGAAAAGTAAGATGATTCCGTGCTTCGGAAGGCACGTTAAGCCGTCGGTCCCGGTTACTTTCTACGGATAGTGGTCGTTACTTGAGCCATGTCAGAGGCCTTTGACGGCTCAATAACTCTGACACCAGGATTGGTCAGGTTGGCCATCCACTCGATGAAGAAGAAGAAGATCAAGTTAGTTGTTTGTAGCTTAAGTTGAATCAGTAGCATTGATTCGTACTGTACTTTTAGTAAAACGGTTTGTTTAGTTTCATATTCTTTGAAGCTTTAAAATATTTTTTGTTACAGGTAAGTAGTACTTCCACATAAATGTTTACTATGTAGCTCGGCATGCATTATAAAAGGTAATTCACTTTATATTGAACGAAATATTTTCTAGCAGTCATTTCATTTGTTTCTTTTGTTGACATCTAGGTATACGAAAAAGTACTAATAGATAACTTTAAACATTTAAAATAGTCACCTGCATATACAAACACCAATTTCACACATTTTATTAGGTTTCCAATTGCGTTATTTCCATTCACATTTGTAAACAAGAAGCCTTAATGGCATTTAATTGTTTACATAGAAAAGTAGTCGACAATTACATCCTTTATAGTCACACGAAATAAGGTAATGACACACAAGTATTACAATTGGCTTGCTCATTGCATGAACCAACTTGTATTTATTACGCTTTTTTAAGCATCGTTTTGTAATTACACCGCTGTTTATTGTGCGAATTACTTGCCAGGTATTTGGTTAATTGTCAGAGAAAAATGTCAGATTTTCCATGGTTCCAGGTTTTTTTATTAATTGCAGTTGCTTGGTTTGAATGGAAGAAATGCTTTGTAGTTAAAGGTCATGTCGGCTTTGATAAGATTCCACAGTTTTTAACTAATTTGGAAGCAAATCAAGTAAAAGAAACGATTGTGAGCTCCTGGACTAGTATCGGCGAATGCTCTTACAAATCTTTTTATTGTTGAAAGAGCTATAAAACTTTTGAAGTTAATATACAGAATAACTGAAAATGTACAGAAAGATCTCGATTCTTTGAGGTTAAAACTATGATTAAGTCTGCCATAACATCTTTCTTCTGTCGACTATTAGGTTATAGTAGAAGTTTAAAAAAAAAAAGATATTTGATGAGAACAATAATTATAAAATACATTTAGTGTTAATAAATATGTAAATATATTATAATTGTTAACCGTGTGTGAATTTGTCCGGGTGTATTTATTTATTTTATCTGTTAATATCTCAGTTCCTATTTGACAAATATCTTTCTGCAAAGAAAATAAGAAACATAATGGCTACGCTAGCATAGCCAGCTTTACGGATTCCCAATTAGAACCTTAGTCTAATATTTTATTTAAACTAAGCATTTCATGTGATCCGTCTACATGTTTTACCAGTCTGTGCCCTTTTAAGTTATCTTTAAGTTAATGCTTAGTGACATTTTGCCCGTTTTGGACTCGAGACCTCGCCGAAGTCGAATTCATGGACTCGATTCGATAAAACTAATGATATAACAAATAAATTACTGAACTGCGATAATAGAATTTGAGCATAGTACTATTTAGTAATCTGTGATTTTAGGTTTTTTGTAAACAGGTTTGGTTTAATTAATAATATAAATAATCAAGATTACTTTTTTAATGGCACAAAATTCTAATATTAATTGGATAACATTTTAGTGCTTTATTTTGTTATTGCTACTAGTGTTGATTTAGACTAGAATTTAGTTTGTTATTTTCCTTTATACAGATCGGAATGGCACAAATAATATAATTTGACAATATGTAATTTGCGAGTTCTCGAGTGGAGACAACGGACCGGAAGGCGAAGCGTAGGACGTCCACTAACAAGGTGGTCTGATGATCTGGAGGCTGCAGGACCGCGGTGGATGCAGGTCTCTTCCAACCGAATTGGAGATGAATGAGGGAGGCCTATGTTTAGCAGTGGACGTCCTACGGTTTACATGATGATGATGATGATTATGATGTAATTTGCGAGGATTGTGCATTCAAAAGTCGTTCACTGAGTCGTGAGTCAATATTAAGTAAGATCGTACAGGTTAGTGGCCAACCCTGGTGACGTACATACAAGGTCTAACGATTTAAACAACCGGACCGACAGTTTTACGTGTCCTTCGAAGCACGGTAGCGCTCAGATAAGTCAAGAAGCAGGTGGTAAGATTCCAAAGTCGTACAAGCAAAAGCAAAGAGTATACAAACGTTCTTCTATTGAACTCGTCTGCAATTATACTTAGTGTAAGCTCCAATGGGGTTTTCGTTTGCAAAATATGCAGACCGCATTCTGACTTCTGATATGTGTTGTAGTAGTCCCAGGCTACAATATGATTGATGTTGCCAGTCGTCAGACCTCTAAACAAACTCTTCTTCTTTCTAAAAATTCGTATATCAATGTTACAATAAGATTTTATTTGGAGGTAGATCAGAAGAGATATCACGTCGATATCGAGGTAGCGGCTCCGAGTGCCGTGAGCCCTGCATTAAAGAGAACCGCCTCGGGGACAGGGATGGGGTGATGGGGGACTTGTCGATGAATGTTGCTTCTGATCGATATTTTCGAAGAAGCCATTGTTTCGCTGGCCTGTCAGCTAGGGATCCTCCCTAGACCCCAGAGCATGGGCGACTGCCCTGGGGGTGGGTGTTGGTTGATACAAATACTAAAAATGGTAATTGTAACGACTGTTTCAATCGTTAGACTATGTCGGATGCCATTAGGCGGTCTAAAAGCTTCGAGACCGGGTTGGCCACTGATATTCTCGAAATTAACTTCGTGATGAATTGAATTGTAATTAACTTCAGCAGACTTTCGAGACTTTAGAAAGGGAGGGGAGGTGGCTAGATCTAGGCCAGCTTTGTAACATTTCTGTGTTTTTATCGAAAATAATAATTAAGATAATATGTCATGTCTTTAGGTCTCACAAGTTTACAAGCTGTAATACGGTTTAGACCCCAAGTTCAATAACACGTCATGTCAAATTACTCAGTCTCGGTCACTCGCGTTCTATTGCACAACTCGTGCCTTGAAATCTCAATCTATCTAAACGACGTCTATCGACCCCCAAGCCGGTGTCCCAGCCCTACTCCCCGCGGCAGTGATGCGCGCACGCACGGTACCCTATCATCATTCCTCGCGCTCGTGCATTAAAGACCTCCTCCCTTTGGTTGCCCCCCTCCTAATACCGGCGCCTCACGACAATTAAAGCAATAACAGCCATACAGACAACAATAACAGGGAAGACTAGTATTTAAAGGAGTTTTGATGAGCCTCGTGCTATCGAAACCATGGCCTCATGTTTTCGTCTAAGCCTTCGCATCTTTAAAAACTACGCTAGATTGTACTAAAACTGACAGCTGTCATAAGCTATATTAACAAAACACTGATTCACAAATGTCATATTTATATGGCGAGTTAAGCAAGGTGCCGCTCGAAAACTTCTTGGATGGGTGAGCTAAGCTGAAGACATGTTGAAATTTACCATCTGGGATCCGGGATGTTTTATTTGAAGCCACACCTACATTCCAACTAATGTAACATGTGAGATGTGTCCATTAATTCAAAGAACTCAAGAATTTATCGTAAGGCATAAATATTAATTGAAGTTCTCGTCAATAGTTGTTAATAAAATAATAACCAGAACAGAGCTGCATCAACTTTCACTACTCTGTTGCTTAATTAGTCAATTCATTAATTTTAATTATTAATGAAGAAATTCTTCAAAAAGATAGTTGCTTTTAATGGCCGATGCATTGCGCAAATGAAACATCAGCTACATCGGTAATTCAATGAATTGTGTTCAGTATAGCAAGCTTCGGAAAAACAAGCGTAGGTACTCCTTCTAGTACGTATAATGAAAAAAAGAAGATATCTGCTTGTAAACTTGCTCATTGTCAACAAAGTAATTAAAAAAGTAGTCTACCTTGGTATGCAGTAAAAAAGTATTCGCCTGTAATGTCCCACTGCTGAGAAAAAGCCTCTCATCTCACTTAAGACATCAGTACGTCAGTACAGTGAGAAGGATTAGGCGTAATCAATACGCTTGCCAAATGAGGGTTGGTGATCTCAAACCCGAGCAATGTAGTCGTACTTAAATAGTGAGCCAAAACGTAACACAAACAGCCAAGGTACTTATACAAAATAATTAAACTAAGAGTCCCCTTTGGCCCCTAGAGATGTAAGTTCCTACTCGTACTAAAATATTATCCCAAAACGAACTACTAACATCTTACTCGCATTTATTAAAAGGCTTTTACTCTTACAAATACAAAGTAAGGCAATCTCATAATAACGGCAACAAAAACTGAAAACACCAAGTATTTGTACTTTATTATTTTTCTTATTTATTGCTGCATCTGCGGTGTTCATTCTGTGCCGATGACAGGCGGGCCGCAGACCGAAGCACAATCAATTCGATATACTCGTACCCTCGCTCGACCAAATTACAGGCAAATAAAACTATTCGACGAATAAAATGCTTTTGAGCTGTTTTATTGCAGCATTTTGTGTTGGAAGTGTAGAATAGTACCTATAGTGAGTGAAGATTATTCTTTATGGTTGAGTGGCTTATGTGAAATATTTATTGTTTATGGAAGAAATAAATGAGATATGTACTATAGTCGTATTTTTTATTACTGTCAGTTGGCTTCGTCTAATTAAAAATACGACTATAAGATGCTTTACTTTCACTGCACGTGAACTTGAACTGCTTCGTAACAGTGTTTACACCCAAATGTGTTCCGAAAACGGATGTTTTCCGCACAAATAATCCTCCTGTTATTTTAGATAACCAAAACAAATGAGGTTAGGATATAAAACGTATTAAATTCAGTGAATGGATTAAATCGTTAAAGTAAAGCGCAAGAGTTTCGGTTCATAAAATGCAAATATTTACATAAATTTTATATCAAGTATGAGAGCCAATTAAAATTGAATTCCTCCACGGGGCGGCCTCGTTTTGATCCTCGCATCTTATCACATGGAACCGAAAATATTTAATTAACTACGTACAGACCTACAGAGAAACCTGTGACCCACTGATGGATCAATTAATAACGTAAAAATATTTGCAATCTTTAATCCTACTATTATTATAAAATATAGATTTACTGGTATGGATGGATGTATATCCATATGTATGTATGTTTGTTTGTATCACTACATAGTATAAAATAAAGTCGTCTCTTTTTCGTGTCTGTCACACTGTTTGTCTGTCTGTATGCTTAAATCTTTAAAATTACGCAACGGATTTTGATGCGGTTTTTTGTAATAGGTAGAGTGATTCAAGAGGAAGGTTTTTATGGAAAAAAATTCCCGAAATTCCCACGGGAACGGGCACAACGCGGGTAAAACCGCGGGGCGCTGCTAGTTTATGTATGTTTGTTACTCTTTCACGCAAAAACTAATTAACGGATTTGGATGAAACTTAACAGTAGTATAGTTTATACATCAAAAAAACACATGGGATACATTTTGGGCTCCCACACAAAACTGCGATGCGATGCGATGCGAATTCGCATCGAAGAACTTGCGATGCTGTTCCATTAATTAGCGATTCTCATTTTATATATTCATCTCTTTTCTTTGTACTGTAGTAATGGCGATAGATATACCTATTTCAGTTCGTATCGCAGAAATTCGCATCGCAAGTTCCAGCGATGCGAATTCGCATCGCATCGCATCGCAGTTTTGTGTGGGAGCCCTTAATACCGAATTTTTCGCGGGAACGGGTACAACGCGGGTAAACCGGGGGTCGCTGCTAGTTCAATATATTTTTTGCATATCCGTGCCTAATCAGACGAAAATCGATTTGTAAAGATAAAATGCTGGTTTTATTGCCTCTTCATTTAAATATACTGCAGAAGGTATGAGGATTTTTGCAATTTATTTGTATTTAATAACATTTTGCGAATATTAATTATTAATTTCATTCAGTTCAGCTTTATATTCACATTGATGTTGTTAATAAGCGAGCTAACAAGCCGCGATTGGGAGAAAGATGGTTTACTAGCGTTTCATTTAATTGGAGAGCTTTTATAACTTGTTCGACAAATACTTTAAAGTCGAGGAAAGTCTTTTACTACTTACATGTCATTATTTAATTAAATTTATTATTGTACTATAAAACATATCTCCCAGTGCGCCGAACAAATGGAATGGAATAATTAGAAGCTTTTTAAAATAAAACTTTAATGAAAAAGTCGTGTATAAGCTTCGCGGTGAGCTTTCAATGACGACTAATGAATGCCGGACTTTTTGTTTTATTAAAAGCTTTGGGTTGGACTTCGATAAGATTACGAGTATGCTCGCTCGGTTGGGAAGTGGATGTTTATATTATTTTTATTGTTTTTAATATGGATTTAGGATTGTTTGTCGGTGTGTAGGTGTCTGATTTTTCGGAAGCAGTTTTAAAAAGCAATATGTATTGTAATTTAAAAAAGAAAACCTTTAATTTTAAACAAGTGAAACTTCTTGAAATTATTAAGTTGTTGAAAATGCAACGAAAACTATGTCTGTCATAGAATAAAAACATAACACATAAAAAACAAAACTCTTTATATGGTGCATGTAGACAAAAATGCATTAACCTCCTTTCTAAAAGAGTAAAAGCTCCATGGAATATCCAAAGCTTATCAGTCCATGGTTCGTGATGGAGAGAGTGACTGGCACATTTTTTGTGATCGATATAAAACGTCTTTTCATTGCCTCTCTAATATCGATATCTGTTTAAATAATTCGTGGCTATCACACAGTTCCAAGTCACTGACGAAGCGCTGGCGTAATAGTAATTAGGTACATACTTTGAGCTTTTGTTAGATTTAAATACATAGATACATATATAGATTTATATTCTTACATACACTGCGAATTGATCCATAATAATAAAACAATATATTATCACACGAAAAATGGTTTAGGTATAAAAACAAAATAAAACAAAAAGTTAGCTGAAGTTAAGTTGCATTGCTTCAAAAAGACTACGTTGAACAAGTTATTACACGACAAATGTCAAAATTAACTATTATAAACCAAAACTAATACGAATATCGTGAGAGCACGGTCGATGGCGTGAAGTGTCTTCTAACAACCATGGTTCCACCGTCAATAATCAACTCTTGGCTGGCTATCGCTCGTAACCGCCATGATGCCACAAAAACTTCAATTCGATGAAGATGCGATGCTTTATTTCACGCAACTTCTCTGAATTATGACTGGTAAAGTTGAAAGTTTTCGGCGTACCAGTAGGAAAACATAATAATATATAAAGCTTAATTTACACTTCCCTTTTCGATGAACAGAGGCTTACGGAGGTGCTGGTATAAACGCCGGAGCCAACAGCTAAGTGGCAGATAAATGGCACATTGTGACAGTTCTATTATGTTATGATACATTTTTTAAACTTGATTTTGCCAAACGCTTTACTAAATAAATTAGTTCTAAAAAAGATAAGATAGAAACCGGTACGCTGGTCATTAAGCTGTAATTAAAATCCTCTTTTTAATCCACCATTAACATTTCCCACTCCAAGCATGACCCATTAAAATTAATGAAACGCAAAAACAATTGAATCGTTTAAATCAAAAGTTTTGTTGAAAGGAACGTAACGAAACTTCGAATTTTAAAAAAGCAAGATGGAAGCCGGCCGCCATTTTCTGTTACAGCCTGCGTAATTATAGGTCATTAGAGAGCCCGCTCGCAGTATATAGCTTTTTAATATCCCCCAGCGGCATTCTGGGTAACTTTAACAGACCTCTGAGATCGGTAAACGCTACTTCGATTAGACGCATGGCTTAATACGATTTGCCGTCGTGTTTTGAATTAGCTGCGGTGAGGAGTTTGGTAAGATTACACTTTTTATTTTATTTTTAGACAGAAAAACATTTGTTGCTGCATGAACCTGCGTTATTTAGGACTAACTTAGTATAGCGCCACATCTGCAGAATGTACGGCGCCGAACCTTCCGCTCTATGACACATCAGTCGAAATTACGCCGCGTACTGATGTGTCATAGATAACTTGAAATACACTACGAGCGTATTTAGCGGAAGGTTCGGCGCCGTACGTTCCGCAGATGTGGCCCTACACTTAGTCTTAACTTGTTAAACTGATTCTTGCAAAATCTAACTAACTATTTTTTAAGACGAAACATGGCATACGAAAAAAGTTTTCATATCAAATTCAATGACAATTAATACAGCACACGAAGCCTCTTCGTATAACCAACTAAAGTTGCCTAAATTCCTAACTATATACGTAATCAAGGCCTTACTAGCTACCATTATAAAATACTTGTCCATCAACCAAAATGCTTTGAATTCGTCTCTAAACCTAATTCAACTGAAACATTTAAATAGCATTAGCTATAATAGCAGCGACATTCACAGGTAGAATCATTATGTGTCATCAAAGACGGACACATTTTGATGGTACAAAAAATAAATTAGCTTTGTGTGGATGGACTGAGGCAGACAGTCGGATGGCCTTTTATACGATGCGATACGATTGTATAACAAAGAGAACACTTTGAGCTTCGAAAAAGTTTGTCTTGGGTGTGTTTCAACTTAGGCCTAAAGGTGACCGCACATAAGTACTGTCGGACACTGGATACTTTACTACTCATATTACTCAAGTAACTAATTAGTACGGATTGATCTCTTAGTATTTAAGCTCCTGAAATAAATGCAATATGCCAGTAAATGATATGTTAATATTCATGTATATTTAAAAATAGATTACGCAATACCATTACGCTGATGATCGTAAACTCCGAAGAACAATGTCTTCTTTAAAAAACTTTTCAATAATAAAATTCGTATAATGTAAATGCTGCTATAATTTAATGGTGTAATTTGGTGGGTCGGAAAGACCGGGTTTTTGTGTGATTCTCTGCAGCCGACATTACGGGCAAATCGGAGGGCTTTTTATTATTATCAGACTGTTTTTATGACGAGAATATCTATTCAACGGCTTATGTTTATGTACCGAATGTAATTAGGTTAATGTTTAGCCACCGATATAGTTAGGTATTGCTTAATTAAATTTGACCTCGGATAAAGTCGAATAAGTTTTGGCTTTTTTCTACAGGTAATGACTTGTATAAACAGCTATTCGTTTGGCAGTATTTCCGAATATGTAGCCAGTACAGAAAGCGGTCACCGAATTCGGTGAGCTAACGAATGTATAACTGTATTCGGTTAACCAATCCGGTTAAAGCGGTAGTGAATCGTATTTGTGCGTCTGCCTTTTCGACAAGTTGTCTTTAAAATTAAATAAACTATTTATGTTGGCAAAATAATTGCCTTTTTATTAAAGTAAGAGAAGACTTTATTAGGTCAACTCGAGGACTTTAATTAATGACTTCAACTATAAACCATAAAACTGAACTTTCATCAACTAATTACTTACAAAAACTAGTTCGTACTACAACTATAAGTTATCAATGTTATCATTATAGAGAATCCTTTGAAAGCGCGTGTCTGAGGGAAGAACTCCGAAGGTTTATTAATATAATTCTCGTGATATTGCGGCAGATACCGCGGCCGGTGGCGGCGCCTTTGTGCTTTTAGGGTTGCTACAGCTTAAAGCTTTTTCAGTTAATTGAGAAGTATTAAAAATATATTAAAACTCCTTATTTTTCACTCATAGGCCTCACGCTAATAGTACCAATAAGTATAAAGAAATTAAGATTATTATATTAGGTACCCTTGGTGACAATCTTCTTCCACAGAGTAAATTAAGTATACCGGGGAAAAATGCTTAAAGTAAGTCATAGTTACTGCGATACACACAGGCGATACTGTTCAAGCTAAATTTTTCAGGTAATTACTATAAGTAACTATAACTTTAGCGTCATCTATATAACATTACGCAAATGATAGCTTCAACTTAAAGTTAAGTATGTTACCAAAAATAAAATTTAACTTAATGTAAGGTTTCCAAACTTTAAAACTTAATTCTAAAGCTCCCAACCCTAATTCCTCATCTAAGGATAAGGGATATTATCGTGTGGTCGATTTGTGCCGGTCGCGTGACGACATCGCCTTCCGCATTCGGCCCGGCCCGTCAGTGAACGGACAGCACAAACGATCAAATAATCTGTACGTTGCGCCGCGAAAGCAAAAACCGATTAAAATAATCTGTATTTTGCGAACGATATATCGCGTGTGTTCACTGCACTACAGTGTTATTAAGCAATAATTTGACGTTGGATGATGTAATTCTGTTAAAGGTCTCTTTTGTAATATGGAGGTCTAAGTTTAGCTTACATTCTCTTTTCTACTCACTACAAAAAGGGTCCGTTCACACAGACCGGCTCGGAGAGCATCGGCGCGCATTTTTCTTTTCACACAGACCGGATCGTATGCGCTTGGAGTTGGTCGGAGCGGAGCCGCCAACTATTTCACATAGACCGGCTGGAAGCGACCTGAAAGCGGATGCGCTCGGAGCCGGTTGGATGCGCTCGCAGCCGGTCGGAATCGCTCGCAGCCGGTCGGATACGCTCGCAGCCGGTCGGATGCGCTCGCAGCCGGTCGGATGCGCTCGGAGCCGTTCGGATGTGCTCGGAGCCGGATGGGTACACTACAAAGGCAGTACCAGTCTTCCGATCCAGCACGCAATCGGAGCCGATCGGCTGCGCGAGCGAGAAAGAGCACGCAATCGGAGCCGATCGGTTGCGCGAGCGAGAAAGAGCACGCAATCGGAACCGATCGGCTGTGCGAGCGTTAAAGAGCATGCAATCGGAGCCGATCGGCTGCGCGAGCAAGAAAGAGCACGCAATCGGAACCGATCGGCTGTGCGAGCATTAAAGAGCATGCGATCGGAGCCGGTAAGCTCCTCTTATTATTTCACACCAAGCGCCTTCAAGCATTCTTAATCACAAAAGCAGTGCACATGCAAAAATAAACCTTAATACAAATACTAAAAACTCTGTTTTCAACGTGATAAGAATCTGCTCTCCTCTCCGAGCCGGTCTGTGTGAACGGACCCTTAACGTTATTCAGTGATCGGCTTCCCAGTTGTCGCCTGAGAAGAATAGTCACTCAAAGTCCCCAACGTAACCTAAACTACAACTTTTTCCATTCTCCCTATCAACTTGGTTGTTAACCTAGCCTAGACCAGGCTGAGCTTGATCTAGTCTCCATTAGCCCCCAAGTCATGACTAATCAACTGGCGATGGCCTTGCTTTGACCTACAGTGCAATCTCTGGTAAAACTCACAACTAGATGTTAGGTTACCTATACTTATTTAAGTACTAGCAGCGCCCCGCGGTTTTACCCGCGTTGTGCCCGTTCCCGTGGGAATTTCGGGATAAAATGTAGCCTATAGCCTTCCTCGATAAATAGACTATCTAACAGTGAAAGAATTATTCAAATCGGTTCAGTAGTTTGAGATTAGCGCGTTTAAACAAACAAACAAACAAACAAAACAAACTGTTCAGCTTTATAATATTAGTATAGATTGCTATAAAAACGAATGGTGCAATAAAATCAAATTAAATTGTAAAGATGAAAACGGCACGTACATAAAATAATTTAATGAAATTAAATTGTAGTCTTTCGTTGCTGTCGGTAGGTCCGTATGATCTGCAATGCCGCACATCAGAAGTCATTCAATAAAGTTTTATATAAGTAATGCAATCCACAATAACTGATACGGACTATTGAATGTAATGGCCACAAAGGAATGGGCAATAAAAACCTTGTACCTATATATGTCTATCATGTAAGTGATCGGTTTGTAGGTATGTAGTAGTTACAGCTGAGCACTTATCTTACTCATCACTCTCATAAGAGAGGTAGTAAGCTAGTTTCGGCCTTCTACATCAATGAGTCCTTCTTCTTCTTCATCGAGTGGATGGTCACCTGACCAATCCTGGTGTCAGAGTTATCGAGCCGCCAAAGGCCTCTGACATGGCTCATGTAACGACTACTATCCGTAGAAAGTAACCGGGACCGACGGCTTAACGCGCCCTCCGAAGCACGGAATCATCTTACTTTTCGGGCAATCAGGTGATTCAGCCTGCAATGCCCTAACCAAACTGAGGACAGTCTCACAAAGTGATTTTTGTGAGATATCCCCACCGGGAATCGAACCCGGAACCTCCGGATCGTGAGCCGAGCGCTCAAACCACTAGACCACGGAGGCTGTTAATGAGTCCTGATGAAACGTCAGATAAAAATGTAAAATAAAAGCGAAGTGTATCCGTAAACGTATTTTCAATTTCAAAATAATTAGAGACCTATTTTATGAATACCTTAAAGACTATACATATTATTATAAACAAACTAAAAGCTAAGTAAAGTTTGTTGGTAGTGTCTCAGTGGTTGTACAGTTACGAGCATTAATTTGGGACCCACCTAAGGTTGAATATCGTGTAGCAAACTTACGCTATTTAGAGCTAATTTTATCGTAATATCAATGTCATATTGTTGACCATCGATAACTTTACGTTTCTATCAAACTAAAGTTTCGACCTTATTGCATTATGAATGTTCTAACAACATTTGATGGAAATGGGTCCCAAATTAACGCTCGTGACTGTACTACGAGTATGCTTAATAATAACCCACGTAGATCAAACTTCACAGAGATAGCTATAGGTAATAATGTTCCGTTATTAATTATCAAAAACTAGATATTAATAAATACTGAAGTAGATAGGCAAATTAACTTATTATAGGCATGTTAACATACTAGATATACAGATAACTCTCACAAACATCCTCCCATGCAAAGCTATTAAACATCCTACTCAATTATAAAAGAGTATAATCTATTGGCTACATCGTAATAACACTTGATCATGTAATTTTACATCATTTGCCGGAGAAGGCAATTAGAACAACCTAATAATTGCCTTCTGACTATAATAGACACTACTTCAACAACATGGGAACAGACGAATTTAATCTGCGGGTTAATTATTTTGTACCTACCATTGTAGCTCGAAGTTCAGGAGTTTTTATCGTATTTTTAACCCGACTGTACCAACGTAAAATATCTTTATTAATCAGTGTATAACCTAGACATAGACTCGAGCTTTACGAGCTTTTATAGTTTTATATATAACTAACTTTGACTTCGAACTTCGAGCGCCATAAGTCTTTGAAACTTTATCTAAATAATTCGCTACCAACTAACAATATTGTACTCAATGAGAATACAACGAATTTAGAGGTGGTCTATGATCTATGGGGTAAATGGATCATATAACGATTAGTTACTATTTTTTTATTATTATGATGACTTAATTGAACGAACGAAACACAGTGGGTGGCTATTCTATTTATTGTAAGAGTCAGAAGCAATTATATCGTTACCATACCATTCTTATTCAACTACTTTAATTCATTAGCTATTTTTCAAGTCAATTTTTACCGTGACGAAATGATTTCCAACAATTCAACTTATAAAACTCAGGCCACCTTTTCCCCACTATCGCAAACTGGATGACAGACAAACTAACGAACTCTTCGCCTGTGATCTATTGTGGTATGTTTTTCTACGAAATGAGCGTGAATTGGTCCGGAGTTGAAGCTTGTCTAATTCGTATCATCAACGGAATACGGAATGATGCCTCATTTCCTGTACGAAAAGATAATTTTATTTTTTATGTTTTGTTTGTGATTTATATGATACGAGCGCGCATGGCCTCGCTTCGGGGGCTTTCATCCTGTAAAAAAAAAAAACCTTCGACGGGGGTTTAATTTCGCTATATCCCTTCTTATCGAGCATCTAAGTCCTCAAAGGAAAGGGTAGGAACCCCCATGCAACATTTGAAGCTCCTAGGACTTAAAGTTTCTGAAATTTCGTGATGAGTGAGTGATCTTTCGCTTTAACATTACAGAAGGATTGATAAAGCTTCATTGCACGCGTACAATCTTGTATGGCTAGATACTATAAATTCATTGAGAATCAAACTAAAAAAATCCTTAAAAATATATCCCTGTAGCTACTGGAAAAATGGAAGATCTTATATCTTTAAGTACTATCAATCAAATATCAAATCATTTTGAATTGAAACTACGTTATACAAATTTAAAATAAAAGCGAAGTGTATCACTTCGCTTTTATTTTCTCTCATTCTCATCTGACGATTTGGCCTTTACAGAAACCGTGGTATCAAATCATATATTAATAGTAGTTTATGCAACTGTCATATAAGGAAGGGTATTAAAACACGAGTGTGAGTTTATGAAACGAGCGCAGCGAGTTTCATAATAGTAACGAGTGTTTTAATACCCGTGTTATATGCAGTTGCATACACTACTTTATCTTCACTAATGCAATTAATCAAACAACAAGAGTAAAAGCTGACAATAGTTTTTCACGCGTACGTGTATTGTCACAGTGAACTTGCCGCCATTAAAATCTAACCAATGAGAGCGCAGCTGCGCGTAGGGCCAATCAGGAGCGAGCGAGATCTTACCAAAGAGTTTTGTGTATGTAGTTTCGACGAAGTTTTCACGTATAACCCAACTGTTTTCAAAAGCCAGCCTAATATCAAAATTTTATACAACTAGTATGAGGATTTTGACATAAGGCTCGCCAGGTTAATTGGTCGCGTTATAATGATGTTATAATGTTAAATTATAATGATATTATAACATCATGTGCAATTGCTTAAATTGAGTGTTTTAGTTGTCTGCGCTATAACAGTAGTAATTATAAGTCAAGTATTGGAAACATAAGTAGAATGTTACAACATTAGTGTAGATAAAAAATATTATAAAACTGTCATAAATGTGAGTACCTATATAAAGTCCTTGGAGTACATACATATAGTACTACCGAAAAAAACATTACATAATTTCTGTATTAACTGGTCTACTTTCCTTTCTCCTTTAAGTTTTATTACACATGCAAACAAAACTTTCCTCCGTATTATGATAGCAGAGCAATATATTAAAGAGTCATGTACGTTACTAAAAGGCTATATATTACGGCTGTCTTTCAAGGAACTATAATAATCGAGTCCGTACAGAATGGGAAATAAATTACCCGCGGCGCCTAGTGATGGGCGCAACGATAACAATTACGATTACTTATTATATCGATAGTTGATAATCGATGATATCTTATTCGATGACCTGATCCTCGACTTAAATAGAGGGTAGTTATAATTTTGACGTAGCTGTGTTTGTCGCATAAAGCGATAGCGAAGTCTTATAGATATTATCGGTCTTATTCATACAAAATCCTTAAACGAGGCTTTTAAAGTGTTAGATACTAATTTAAAGTCGTGATGAAAATTGCTAATACGTTTTAGCAGGAAAGTAGGTAATACATTTTGTACTCAGTAGTGTGATAAAGGTTCTCAAATCTCAATACGTGTTTTCTCCGCAGATGCTTCATATCGATGTCGATATCTCCGTAGGCCGTTTCCTTGCCTACGCCGCCCCGAGCGCCGCTCATACGCACCCAACATCGCAATTTCATCCGACGCCGACTGCTTATTAAATCCTTCCGCCCCGCCCTAATGGCCGCTATTACAGGTAATATAATAAAACGTATGCGCCCGCGCCGGCGCAAGAGTCCGCCGCGCATTGTCATTAAAACAACATTTATGGATCGTATTTGTTTAATGTTCGCGACATTGTTTTGTTAAATGGGATTGTTTGATGGATCGCTATAATCCTATGTGGGTTGCAGACCGAAGCTAAAATAGCCGTAGTCTAGCTTAGCTTGCGAAGCTTTGATGTAGTCTAGCTTACTCGCATAACTGAAATAGTTTTTCCCAAATTATTTTGCATAATCTGTAGGCTGCAATTGAGTAACGGTTAAAAACTGTAGTTGTCGTTTTAGAATGAGGGGTTTAAGGCCAGGCATTGGTAAAAGAAAAAACTGTTATAATTTCTATACATTAAGATAACGGTAAAGCTCGATCGCATTAAAACGAACATTAAACACATTAGTATGCGTCTGTTATCATAATTTTATGTTATCTAACACTAATTATGTTTTCGAAGCCTTTTGTGTACAGTTATTGTTTTTAGTGGCCTTAAATGGCCGCCGGAAGTGGACGTCCGTGGACATAGAACGTTGCACTGACAGGTGTCTTGGCGGGAACTTTTGTTTATGATTGAAGTCGTTGACTTACTTATTATTTTGTGTCTATTGAAAATGTGAGACAAATAGCTTGAAATTATGTATTGTATGTATGTATTATGTATTATTAATGGCTAGTGGTGTTAAGTTAGCGGTGGCGTTCCCGTGGGATTATTAAGATACTATTATGAATGTTTCAAAGTTATTGAGTTGAACGCTCATACTTATGCTTCCCAAGATGACTAAACTTAACTTTTGAGATTAATTATTTATTAATTCACTTGTTTTTTATTTATTCTAAAGTTCGATGAATGATTCTTCAGCTAGTCATTTTGTGTAGGTATATAATAAACTAACAACGCCCCGCCGTTTTACCCGCGCTGTGCCCGTTCCCGTGGGAATTTCGGGATTAAAAGTAGCCTATAACATTCCCGTTGAATATAGCTATTCATTATAAAAATAATTATTCTAATTGGACAGGTAATTTCCGAAAGTAAAATTATAAGTTATGTAAAACTGCGCGGCAAAGCTTCATAACTACATAAAACAAGTAAAGTACATAATAAATTATTGTTAAAACATTAAATGAAATAGTACTAGACTACAAATATTAGCGGACAGTACACGAGAATAGTTATTAAATGTTATTATGAAGACGCAGCCATGAGTTATGGTACCGTACGAATATGACTATTTTATGACCACCGGCGCATCTTTGATATTAGGATGTGGACTTGTTGGAAGTTATATTGTTTTATGACAATGTCTGATTAATTTATTAGAATTATTTTTATTATATTTAAGAAGAATTATATTATTTCTAAGTATGTGCAAAAAAAACTTCGATCTCAAACACTATTACAGTATTTAATATACCTAAGTTATTAATGTTGAAGAGTTTGTTTGTTAAAACGCACTAATCACACAAGATTAAAAATAACTATTATCCAGTAATAGACCATACATACTGAATTTCGAGCTGAATCCTGAATCTAAGATATAAGAATACATAATTGTAAGAAATATAACGAGGACCAAACACACCAAATTTTTTAGATTCTAAATTTTTCATAACAAACTGTGAGAATGACTCAACGACTGATGAATTTTATTTTTCAGACAATTTGTCAGGGAAAGTTCCCGAAAAGTTACTTAATTAAGTCTAGGTCATGGGTCTAGGTTCATTATGTATGGTGTTGGTGCCATAGGTTAGATTTAGTTCAGTTATCTAAACCTAACCTATGGCACCAACACCATACCCAACACCAACCACTCGCTCCGCCTACCACGCAATATCAGTCATGTTCCGACAAAGATGAACTATTGCGATTCCACGCACGCTCGCGCCATTTTACACGCGCCGAGCGGGCGGCGGCCTTTCCTTGAATATTAACTTTATTATATTGTCTTTATATTACGATAAATATTATGATGTCGTGTACAGTTTCGGTGATGTATAGAGTCCACGGATTGAATTGTAATGCCCTGTTTATAATACTTTATCGTGTCTGTGTCCTATTTTCAATGGACTTCGAAAACCAAGAGATTCTTAGATCCCAATCTTAAGTTTTAAGTTAAGTTCAAGTGCGGATTATGGCATTTCGCAAAAAAAAAAGATGAAACTTTTAAAATTGGTACAATTGAGCAATAGGAATAAATGTGTAGGTATTTAATAATTCAATACTTATAATGTTACTAGCTGCGCCCCGCGGTTTCACCCGCGTTGTACCCGTTCCCGCGGGAATTTCGGGATGAAAAATAGACGTTGGCCGATTCTCAGACCTACTCAATATGCTCACAAAATTTCATGAGAATCGGTCGAGCCGTTTCGGAGGAGTACGCGAACGAACACTGTGACACGAGAATTTTATATATAAGATAATAATACTTGTATAGTAATTCCTATATTGTCCAATAATATGCCTACTTTTGGTAAATAAAACACCAAATATTGTACTCCACATCTTTTATCCAATAATATCAACGGGTTATACGAATACATTTTAGTAACATCATACAACTGTTCAAGAACTATAGGATATCAATCATTTACGTATTCTTCCTTTCCAAGCTATCCGCCATTGCTGTTTTTAATGTTGTAGCTAAACAACTTGGATAGTAGCAAATAGGTTAACCCTATTTCTGAGTTTGGAGGATAAACATAGACTAGAGCTAATGCTTTCTTCACATCTTAAGGGAAGGGGTTGATAAGCAAAGTATGAAGTCCTTCCTCAATGACGCTTGCTTAACTTGCCTTCACTCCATCCCCAATCCATCATCCTCAAAGATTTGGGACTCTTTCAGTTCTCTGCTTCAATTTCCATAACACCTTCAACCACGAGTACCACCTCAGGCGCAATAAATTCTTCCGGGAAAGATTCTTTCTCTTTTTGGTGTTTGTCGCGGGCAGCCTGCAGCCGAGTCTCACGTTTAACGTACGCCTGTCTGTCTCTCTTTGACTTCTGTCTTTCCCGATCCCGGCGAAGACGAGTTCTTCTATCGGCAGAAGATTCTCTTTCTCTTCTTAAAGAACTATTTTCTTTCTTCTTTATCATCCTGCTTTGTTTCTCTTCTTCGGTCTCGTTCTTAATGGATTCGCGTTTTCTCTTTGCATCATTAGTCCTTCGACCTATATTTGAACGTTTTTTTCGCGGCATTGTTGAATAATATGTAGGTACCTGTAAACAAAATGGTGAGTGCTAATAAATTAATCATAACCTAATTACTGTCACTCTGAAAATTATTAGTCAAGTAAATAAATATCCATTCATTAATTTAGATTCGAGTAGGTTAATAGCCAACCATGGTGTGGGACTTTTTAGACCTCCGAAATGGTCTGACGATTGAAACAACCGGGACCGACTACTTAACGTGCCCTCCGAACCACGGTAGCGCTCAGACAGAAATGCCACTATCGGTCACCCGAATAAATATTGAATGTTAGAGATGTAGCTTGAACAACCAATTATGAATTCTCTATCGGGCGGAGGCCGGTTCATATTCCGCGCGGCTTCTATGTATAAGAGCTCCATCTAGTGGTAGAAGTAGGAACTTTTTAGTAAATTATCTTAGGGTGCGTCCACATCTGGCGAATGCGCCGCGAATGTGCAGCTCGCCAGCCATGTGCGAGCTGCCCGCAAGCCGCGCGCGTGCAGTCACGGCAATGGTTTGGTGCGCCTCTTTAGTGCAACTCATGCAAGGCTCGTAAAAGGCGCGCGCCCAGCGCGCGCGCGGCCCGCGATCTGCGCGCGCTCAATTATCGCGCTTACAATTGCGCTTATTGGCTCAGTACTTTAGGCAGACGCGAGCCGCTAGCGCGCCGCCCGCGCGCCGCCCGCGCGCTGATCGCATACGGCGCTTAGGTTGCGAGCGAACTGCGCGCGAGCGGCGCAAGAGCGTCGCACGAACAAAAATGCACGCGCGCAGCTCGCGGGCAGCTCACAAACGGTTCGCGACCTGCGCATTCGCGGCATATTCGTCAGATGTGGACGCACCCTTACGGATGAACGAAACGGATGACACGCTAAAGTACGCTAAATAAACAATTAATAGGTATATTTTTTACCACTGAGTACCTACGTGTTTGTTAGAAAATTGAAATGCGAAAAGTGAAAATTAATGCCTACTTCCACATAGTATGTGGAAGTAGGCATTAATTTTGTGTTTGAGTGGGTATGTGGCACATACCCACTCAAACATAAAGCTGAATCTAAAATCTGTAAAATTATATTTCTTTAAACTGTTTATCACTCATAGCATCGAATGACGTTCAATGGGTAAATATATAATATTCAAAGAAGGAACAGAACAGTAATGAAAGAAAGAAATTCATATAAACCTCGACAAAAACTACGACTTACGGAAATCCGAAGGTACTCACTTGATTTGTTAAAAACTATAATTTAATTACGCTTCGGTCGATCTGGAAAACTTGCAATATTGTATATAACTTTGAAGGCGAAATTATAACAAATCTAACGTAGTGGAGACAACACAGAGAGACATTAATTTATTTATTTACGTTTCAATTCATGAATTCAATGTTATTGTTTGTAAGGTTTGTAACCCTTACGTTGTCAGATTGACATTGACAGACAGCTGACACTCGCCCCACAAACAAAAATTAAGGAAATAGTTATTCCTTGGTCGTAGGGATTGCGTTCCTGTACTGTTTTGCGGCATAAAGGCCACCCACATGAGCTCAGTTTCCAAACAAAACAGCGTGACTTTTAAAACACACAATAGCAGCGACGAGGATGTAGTTATTTATGTGATTGTTTTTACTGTTATTTCGTTGTTACGCTATACTATGCGCGTAAGATATGCTATGCTATGTAGCGAAGCGATTAAGATACCGATGCTACGAAGATAGATTGCCATTAGCAAGCCATTAGGGATATAGCTGTATGGGGAAATTCATTTGTCAAGCAAATATATTACCAGTTATATACATTGAATTAGAATACTATCTAATATTATAAAGAGGTAGTTTCTTACTTTGTTTGTTTGTTTGTAAGGTACTTAACCTCTGAAACTACCAATCCGATTTGAATAATTAAATACAGTTCCGGCAGATCTCATAAAACGAATTTGTTCTCCCTTCAGATATATAAAAACAATATTTCATAATATAACCCCCTTGTACATATGGCCCGTGAATTTAATGATTTACAAAAAAGCAAGGAAGTTTTAGACCTGTTTGTCAATTTTAGTTCATTTAAGAAAATTGTCAAAGATATACTATCGGACTGATTAGTGTCTATTTGTATATTATTGTATTATTTAGCTTGTTTGTGAACATGTTCCTGTTGTTTCCGAATTGTAATCTAACTTTATTTTTATAAATAAAGTTAGATTACAATTCGGAAACAACTGACTGACTTCGGTCAGTAGCGACGTCTATGTTATTAGTTGCTGAAAGCACATGTTTTGAGATGCAACCTAGATTTAGATATAACTTGTTTACACTGTTTCCTAGTTTATAAGGGTTGTATTTTGTTTTGTGCAATAAAATAAATAAATTCTTTTTGTAATGGAATGCCATATACAACGAGAAGGTTGTAGGCAATTTTACATCCCGAAATACGGGCACAACGGTGGTAGAATATTTAAATAAAACATCAACTTCAATAAATAACGTATTTATTCAATATACAACAATTGCAGATAAATATATCACACAATCAAATATTAAATAATAAACGAATATTGAACGAAATGTAGCTAACACCACTTTAGAAATATTAAGGGTGCATTCCACAAAAGCTATTCTATACGAAGTCTACTAAACCAATCATCTCTAACAAAGGTAACATAGCGATGGTATTTTGAATTGAATTTACGTTAACGGATACAATTCGCTTTTATTTTACTTTTTATCTGATGTTTCGGCCTCTTTACAGAAACCGTGGTCAGAGAAGATATTTTTTGTCAGATAAAAATCCTACTACGAGATTATAAATGCGAAAGTTTGTGAGGATGGATGTATGTATGGATGGATGTATGTTTGTTGCTCTTTCACGCAAAAACTATTGAATGGATTTGGATGAAACTTTACAGTAATGTAGGTTATACACCAGAATAACTTATGGAATACATTTTATCCCGAAATTCCTGCGGGAATGGGTATAACGCGGGTAACACCGCGGGGTGCAGCTAGTGTTAAGTAAAAGCGATGTGTGTATGTAATGTAAATGAGTAGTGTTCGCTTACACTCAAGAAACCAGTTGAGCGATGGTAGTTTGTATATCCATCGTTGTATAGCACGTAGCAAGTTGGTTTAGTGCCTAATAAACCTTGTACAGCATAGCTATGATGGATATACACCCTAATTCCCACAAATAATGGTATTTTAACGTCGTGATCAAAATAAAAAACGGTGTAAATAATGTAATGTTACGTCAACGTCTGACTTTAGTGCATTAATTTAACTGGCATTGAAAACAATATAAGGAATCACTATTTTCATTAACAAGGTGAAAATTTAACTATAATGCAAAGATTAACTTTATAAAAACATTGAAGTAGGCTTAAAACAATACCCTTTTTGTAACAGCTGGTTAAATACAAAAGATATAAATACAAGTTTGATTTGATATTATCTACAAAACTATGTATTTACAGATTATATAAATAAAAATGTTAAGCTACGTAAAGGTCGTTGTTGCTTGGATGGGTGGCCGCTATAGATTACTAGAGGACACGTTGTCAGTCATATATTTAGACTGCGCAGTAATCTAAAGTACCTTCCTACAGATGCAATAGCTATGCTATGTTTGGTAGGTAATAAATATTAGCCTGTAATTTCCCACTGCTGGGCAAAGGCCTCTCATCTCACTGAAGATCTCAATATTGGGAGGAGGATGAGGCGTAATCACCACGCTTGACTACTGCAGGTTGGTGATCTCAAACTCGACCCATGTATGAACAGTAGGAAACAGTATTGATGATAGTCTTTTTTAAACTTACACGATTTGAACACATAATTTAAACGTACTCACACGGGTGAACTGGAGTTCACCCGCGACCACGAGAGGTGCAATCCCCTCGAAACGTCGGGAAATAAAATAGTAGTTTATGCAACGTCATATAAAGAAGGGTATTAAAACACGAGTGTGAGTTTATGAAACGAGCGCAGCGAGTTTCATAATAGTAACGAGTGTTTTAATACCCGTGTTATATGCAGTTGCATACACTACTTTATCTTCACTATTTAATGCAATTAATCAAACAAAATTTTAAAAACAAAACACATTGCGAAACATTAAATTCACGCGTAGGTACGTGTATTGTCACAGTGAACTTGCCGCCATTAAAATCTAACCAATGAGAGCGCAGCTGCGCGTAGGGCCAATCAGGAGCGAGCGAGATCTTACCAAAGAGTTTTGTGTATGTAGTTTCGACGAAGTTTTCACGTATAACCCAACTGTTTTCAAAAGCCAGCCTAATATCAAAATTTTATGCAACTAGTATGAGGATTTTGACATAAGGCTCGCCAGGTTAATTGGTCGCGTTATAATGATGTTATAATGTTATATTATAATGATATTATAACATCATGTGCAATTGCTTAAATTGAGTATTTTAGTTGTCTGCGCTATAACAGTAGTAATTATAAGTCAAGTATTGGAAACATAAGTAGAATGTTACAACATTAGTGTAGATAAAGTAAGTTATTTACTTGCTTTATAAACTTTCCAACGCGAAAAAACCCGTGTGAGTACGTTTAAATTAAGTATTGATGATGTATTCGCTCGACCTGGGCTTGTCAGAGGAGCTCGTGAGATAAACAACTACATAATATATTCTTCATTCAAACGCAGCATACCGATGTAGTACAAATCTCATGGAAAGGCTCTTCGATCAACATACACAATAGATAACGGATCACGTACAAGCTTGTTTACTACCGAACTGAGAGAAAAGTTTAAAAACAGTTCTAAGTTCAACCTAATTACAACCATGACACCTAGCAATAAAGTAGCAAATCTAACAAAATAAAATAAGAGCTCACGTTTCAAGTGCGCTGTTATTCACCGAGACGTATTTTTTGCGCCGACCCGATATCTAGTAGTGTATTGTTGATCGAAGGAAAGGGTAATAGAATCTTTATCTATCTAACTAATATATAAAATTCTCGTGCCACGTTGTGCGTAATTGAACTCCTCTGAAACGGCTCGACCGATTCTCATGAAATTTTGTGTACATATCGGGTAGGTCTGAGAATCGGAGAACGTCTATTTTTTATCCCGAAATTCCCGCGGGAACGGGTACCGTGGTTGAACTCCTCTGAAACGGCTCGACCTATCCTCATGAAATTTTGTGTACATATCGGGTAGGCCTGAGAATCGGACCACATCTATTTTTCATCCCGAAATTTCCGCGGGAACGGGTACAACGCGGGTGAAACCGCGGGGCGCAGCTAGTATTAATATAATAAAGCTGAACAGTTTGTTTGAACGCTAATCTCAAAAACTTCCAATCCGATTTGAATAATTCTTTTTGTAATGGATAGCCACATTCAACGGGAAGGTTATAGGCTACTTTTCATCCCGAAATTCCCACGAGAACGGGCACCACGCGGGTAAAACCGCGGGGCGCGGCTAGTACAACTATATTTATATTATATCCATACTTCTTTAAATAGTATTAAATAAAGTCGCCGCCGCATTTGTGTGTCATACGTTTATGCTCAGTTATACAATAAATAAAGTTTGGTTATAAAACAACTAACTCTATATATATATATATATATATATATATATATATATACCCTGTTTTAAAATACAATTATTGCAACAGTATGGGAGTGATTACATCTAATACTTCACACTGTACTGATAAACAGAAGACTTTGCGCTGTAGAGAGATTAAACAGGTTGTTAAAAAAGTATTAACCTGTTATGTCCCACTGCTGGGCAAGATTTTCAAGTTACAGATGAGATCAGTACAGTGAGGAGGCTGTTAATATATTATTTAATATAGTTCGGTGGATACGTATTTACGTTTATGTGTAATAAATCTAGTTTAATTATGTCCAAGTATTCAATCCAGCACTCAAATTAATTGTCAATTATTATAGCTTATATTGAGTAGGGTTTAAGTATTTGGGACTTAATAAAGCAAGACTACAGAGATGTTACATATCACTACAACATATTATAAGACAAAGTCTCCGGCCGCGTCTGTCTGTCTGTCTGTTCGCGATAAACTCAAATACAAATAGATAGAGTGATTCAAGAGGAAGGTTTATGTGTAAATGTAAAAATTCCCGAAATTCCCACGGGAACGGGCACAACGCGGGTAAAACCGCGGGACGCTGTCTATACTAATATAATGAAGCTGGAGAGTTTGATTTTTTTGTTTGAGGGCTCTAATCTCGGCCTATCGATGGGATTCCAAACACTTTTTGTATAGTAAATCCACATTCAATAGGAAGGTTACAGGCTACTTTTTATCCAGAAATTCCCACGGGAACGGGCACAAAGAGGGCGATCGCTGCACTACTAATATAATAAAGCCGAACACAACCAAATATAGTTAAAAAATCGTATACCCGAACAGTGGCAGTGGTGAGCCAGAACAAGGATAGTACTAAGACTTCTTTTAATCATTTAACCCCTTCCTTGATGCCCACGCCCACGCGTGGCCTACGACGGCATCATCCCCTGGCTCCGCTTCCACTGCGCGCCCTGCCGCCGGCTGTGGTTGCCGCGACTCGACTTGTGTTTCTCCTTCCGGTCCCTGTTCACAAGTACTTCCTTCTCTTGGCCTTGTCCTCTCGCTTTGCCGACTACGTCTGTGCTCCTGTTGATGAAAATTGGTGATTTATAAAACATATGTTAAGGTTATTATAAAATGATACTAAGGAAGTATGATGACTAGGCAGTATCAGGAAAAAAATTCCGTAGATAGGAAGTTATATAAGAAATCATTTTTTCTTATGTGTGGAAGTTTTTAGACCTTAGCAATGAACTTGCTATTAATTACAATAATTTGGAGAAAGATCTAATTTTTATTATACAACCAAAACTTTACAGTTTTTAGCAGTCCATTGGGATGTACCTATCGTATTAAAAAAATCCGAGCGCGACAGACGACGAGTGTCGGAGCGAAATATTAACAGCTAAAACAACGGAGCCCCAGTTTTGTTCGATTATTTACCTGGGCGGCGGCGCGGGCCGGTGGCCGCGGCCTCTCCTTGCGCTCACGCCGGCCTCTCTCCTGGCCCGTATCTCCTCGGGGTTGCTGCAGAAGTCCATCCTCGCCTTCCCCCCCGGGGTGCTCGGGCCCGGCTCCTCCGACGCTTCGGATTCGGATGATGATTCCTCCTGGAATAAATGGAAATGTGATCATAATTGTGGGTTGGATATAAGTTAGGGTGCTTCAGAGGGCACGTTAAATTGTCGGTCCCGGTTGTTTCAATCGTTAGACCATGTCGAAGGCCTTTAGGCGGTCTAAAAACTCCGACACCAGGGTTGGCCACTGAAATGAAAGAATGATCTCTATGTCACCTCTATCTCGTTCCCCCGCAGCGCGCGCGGCGTCACAAACGGTCGGATCTGTTCCGCGTCGCGCGTCGCCGGCGTCACGTCCTCGCCGTCGTACGTGTCGTCGTACTCGTCCGAGTACATGCCTTCCTCTTCACACACCAAGCTGCAGAGAGGGATAGTACATGTTATAGTAAATTATGAGGTGTTTATAGTCAAATGGATGAATGTGAAGGAAGGCTCCTTCATTCGATCTGTGTCATTTTTTAAGTGTCAACCGTTAAATTGATTTAGATTCATTTGAACCGCCTTGTTTCTTAAACATATTTAGATACTAATTATAGATTTAAGAGCTGTGCAATCCACATTTAGGGCCGGATTTTCAAAATTGTTTTGCCTGAACGAAGTGGTCCTTTATTTTAATTAATAATAATAGTATTTTTTAACAGCCTCCGTGGTCTAGTGGTTTGAGCGCTCGGCTCACGATCCGGAGGTTCCGGGTTCGATTCCCGGTGGGGATATCTCACAAAAATCACTTTGTGAGACTGTCCTCAGTTTGGTTAGGGCATTGCAGGCTGAATCACCTGATTGCCCGAAAAGTAAGATGATTCCGTGCTTCGGAGGGCACGTTAAGCCGTCGGTCCCGGTTACTCTCTACGGATAGTAGTCGTTACATGAGCCATGTCAGAGGCCTTTGGCGGCTCAATAACTCTGACACCAGGATTGGTCAGGTTGACCATCCACTCGATAAGAAGAAGAATAGTATTTTTTTTTTCAAAAAGGATCTTCAATCTAATTACAATGGCAAGTAGTACTTATCATGTTCCAATACATGGTCACTGACTCCTATACTAAGAAGATTTAAGTTTGTTGACGTTTTTCAAATTGGTTGTGGCTAGCAGGTTAAGAGTAGATTCAACCATAGAGATGAATAAAGTTTAATTCAAAATTGTGACATAATGAGTTCGTTGTGACATTCAATCTATACTAATATTATAAAGAGGTAAAATTTGTAAGTTTGTTTGTTTGTATGTTCGAGGTAATCTCAGGAATTATCAGTCCGATTTGAATAATTATTTTTGTAATAGATAGCCACATTCAACGGGAAGGTTATAGGCTATTTTTCATCCCGAAATTCCCACGGGAACGGGTACAACGCGGGTAAAACCACGGGGCGCTGCTAGTTACTAAATAAACTTCAATACATTATACTCACTTATATTTACTATAAATATCGGCCATTTGCTTCACCTCCGTTTTATCGTTGAGCAAGTCCTTCATATCTTTGTACTTGTCTTTTCTCTTTCCTTTGTGTATCTTGGAGAGGTCTACGTCGTCTCTAGTCATGATGTCAAATTGATCTCCGTCGAACACATTCAGTCTTTGAATGCCCGTCTCAAGGTATTTGGTGTCTACTATGTCTTCCGGGATTATAGGCAGACTTTGGTCTAATGCTGTGGGGTTTAATGTTAGTATAAGAATCTCTACAGTCTCTTTCTTCTTTATGAGTGCTAAATGTTAATTTCAAATCAGAATCACAGACAATTTTCTCGTGTGTTTTATCACAAGAACAAAAGTTTGGGTAGTCTAAAATTACTGAAGGCTAAAATATTATTTCCTTTATCCCCTTTTCTTCCTTCAAATTAACCATTTTACAAAGTCGGCCGCGCGCACTAACTTTCTTTTGTTTTTCATACGACCCGCTACTACGTGAGCAGGGTGACTTAAAACGCTTAAATCGATAGAGCCCTAAAACGTGTGAAGGCTAAGTCGCTATAAATCAGAAGAAAATCCTACAAATATTATAAATGCGTAAGTTTGTGAGGATTTATGTATGTTTGTTACTCTTTCACGCAAAAACTACTGAACGGATTTAGATGAAACTTTACAGTAATATAGGTTATACATCAGAATAACACTTGGGATATATTATATCCCGAAATTCCCACGGGACGTACAATGCGGGTAACACCGCGAGGCGAGGCTAGTAATCAAAATAAAATCTATTCACCTCTTAAAGGCTCCGCCAAGTTATCTTCAAGCACACTATTGATCACTCTTTCCGCACTAAATCCATAGTGCTGCAAACATTTCAATATAAACCCATCGCCTAAATGAGGCAGAATATCTTTCACTTCACTAATCAAAGACTCTTCTCTGATCTTGTCTGGAATCTCTTCTATCGTCTGTGGTTGCTCTATACTCTCTATGGTTTCAACATGGCCGTTCGTTGTCGGTTGTGTCTGTGGTATGGGCTCGTCCAAATCTGAGTATATTGCTTGGAGTATGAAGTCAGTTTTTACTGGATCTCTGTGGTGGAGTCAAGGAGAATAATAAAGGATATACTTGTATTAAAATCTTACAGATTTAGCCCACTTTGTGCTTATTGTTACTGAAGCTCTTAAAGTCCACAACTCGGAAAAACTATTTATTAACTCTTTCTATTAGTATTTGCCTGTGATGCCCCACACATGGGCAAAGGCCTCTTGTATCACTGAAAATATCAGTACAGTGAAGTTCATTTTGCTTGGGTTAATGATCACAAACCAGAGACAATATTTACAAAGTATTTTGTCTCTTTCTGCTTTCTCTAAACAAACTCGTAGCAAGTTCGTCGCCAACCCTGTTATGGAATTTTCTAAAATCCTTAAACGCACATTCATCATTCACACTTCGAGTAGGTAAGTGGTCAACCCTGATGAAGGGATTTTTGGACCGCCTAAAGGCCTCCGCCATGGTCTAGCTAGAAGACAGTCATAAAAGGATACATCTCCGGGTACGCTTGCCGCAGCATCTCGATGTCCTCGTGCACCGGGTAGCTCGCGTGGTAGTCGCGGATCAGCAGCTTCTCCGACAGCCCGTCCATCATCACCGAGATGTACTCCGACACGTTGCTCTCAATGCTGCCTCTAAAGGATGAACATTTTAAAATATAACGAAAATGTATGAGTATTAAGGTCGAAAATGTTAAAAAAAGGACCAGAATTATTTACATACTGTATGAATGATCTACAACTTGTTCTTGTTCAAATGTCACATACATTGCATGAATAACATTTAGAATTTACTATTTTTAGATATATTAAATAATTTACAACACTGCTACATTTGGTATTATTTATCATTTAGCATGGCCATTTCGAGCCATGTTCTGCGTAAAAGAGTATTGGCTTGTAATATCCCACAGCTGAATAAAAGATACGTAATGATACATCCTAAAGGATAAGAAACAAATAACAAATCGTTAGACCATGTACGAGGCCTTTGGGCGGTCTAAAAGCTCCGACACCAGGGTTGGCCACTAACATACTCGAACTCATTTAGTTTAGAATCAAACTAGCACCGCCCCGCGGTTTTACCCGCGTTGTGCCCGTTCCCGTGGGAATTTCGGGAATTTTTTTACATAAAAACCTTCCTCTTGAATCACTCTACCTATTACAAAAAACCGCATCAAAATCCGTTGCGTAATTTTAAAGATTTAAGCATACAGACAAACAGACACGAAACAGAGACGACTTTATTTTATACTATGTAGTGATATACTCACTCCCCACTCAATATGGCGTTCTTATAGACCGCCAACATCTCTCTGAATATGTCGACGAGCTCGACCCGCGCCGCGTCGATGTGCTGCTCCACGTGCACGGAGCTCACGCTGCTCGGGTCGCCGACCTCGGCGAGCGTCTCATACAACTGCGGTATACCGTACTCGTACAATTGAACTATACTGGAAGAAGGCATTGTTTAGTACACGTGAAAGTCTTGGCCAACCCTGATGTCGGAGTTTTTAGACCGCCAAAGACCTCCGACATGGTCTAACGATAAACAACCGGGACTTAGTATTTAACGTGCCCTCTGAAGCACGGTAGCGCTCAGATAGAAATGCCACTATCGGGCACCCATCCAAGTAGCGAGCTAGGTCAAACTACGCCACGAACTCTACGGAAAAGAATAGCCTCTGTATACAATATTTTACACGGGTAGCAGTCGGTCCCGGTTGTGTCAATAGTTAGACCATACCGGAGGCGTCCGGGCGGTCTAAAAACTCCCGACACCAGGGTTGGCCACTTAAAATGAATGAATGAATTACAAACCATTACACTATTTTCAAAAACTATAATACTAAGAACCAAACTCACCTAATAACAAAATTCGTTTGCCTATATATCTTCACAGCCTTCGGATACACTTCAATAAATATTCTTAACGTCATAGCGGTATCTAACATATGTACGACAAGGTCCCTTAGCACTTCGAACGTTAGCTTGTCGTGGGACTTTGTCACATTACGCCGGATCTCTGTGAAACCTTTGAACGTCTCTGGCAGGTTCGGTGGGTCTATCGAGCCGAAGTTTTTGTTCACTTGTAGTATTATATATTTGAATGCCTGAAGAAAAGGATTTATTGTCTTATAAAAATATCAATATTACGGAATGACACAAGACTGAACATAAACCATGGAATTAATAAAGATAATGAATAACTTGAGAAACACAATATTACAATTACCATACTTAATAAATTATTTCTGTTAATAAATACGTAAACACTTATTGTGATCAAAATAATTTAAGCAAAATATTGATATAAATGTTTGATTGGTTCTTGAGTAAATCACATCCTATCCTATCCTACTAATATTATAAATGCGGAAGTTTGTGAGGACGGATGTATGAATAGATGTATGGATGTATGGATGTATGAATGGATGTATGGATGTATGGATGTATGTTTGTTGCTCTTTCATTCACGCAACAACTACTGAACGGATTTGGATGAAACTTTACAGTGATATAGGTTATAAATCAGAATAACACATGGGATATATTTTATCCCGAAATTCCCGCCGGAACGGGTACAACCTGGGCGGGGCACGGCTAGTAAATTAATAAATTACAGTACTCTGGGCATAAGAACATGCTTGTTTCAGATTTCTATGAAACTAACGCTCGCGTTATCTAAATATTTTCTTACGCTCTCACCAAGTTCTGTACAATTTAACTATGAGGAAACCACACTTATAAAGTTGTTTACATTACCTCATGAACAAAAGCGACGGCCGCCAAAGCGTCGTTATAATACTGCTTCTGCAACGAGAACACACTCTCCAACAGTCGAGACACATGCCTCGAGTTGTCCGTGCCGTATGTGATACAAATGTCCCATATTATAGGTATTGTGAATATGAACTTCTCATATATAATTTCACCCATATATTCTTTTGTCATCCATTGTGTCTGTAAAGGTGAATATTCATTTATAAATAGTGTAAGCCGATTTTAGTCCTGGTGATTAGGGTGTGTTTGTGGCGCAGCACAGGGCCTCATTCACCAATCACAGCATAGAAAAATTGTCAAACAACATATTGACATTGTCAAAATCATTTCGTATTGCTTTGTGATTGGCCAATTGTGGTTTGCACATCTCTGCTCCACTTCAATGTAAACGCACCCCTATGGGATGATAGCTGGCTGTTAAATACTAATATTCTATGCATAGATAACACAAGTTATCTTTCTAATTGTATGCTCTTGATTATCTGAATAAACAATGTGGTACTGATACAGATACTGTAATATTATGTGTGATTAAGTCTAAATATAATACTCACACATTTTATTATAAACTAGCAGCGCGGAATATTTTGATAGCAGAAAGGGTGGGAATTGAACCAGCAACTTCCGACACAGTAAGCACTCACACCGCCGCTGTGCCAACGGGCTTAAATAATAGCAACATCTAAAAGTAAGTTCACCTTGCTTTCCTTATTAGTGACCAATCTGCTGAACACTATAAGCACCAGTCTCCGGATCTCTTCATATATTTTCTGTACGTCTCTACTCTCGTGCGGGGGCAGGTACGGAGGGCAAGCTTCCTGCAGGAACGACACTAGCGCGTCCATACAGTGAGGGTGGTATAGGACTGTGCTCCAGAATCTGGGAAATTAAAATTTGATAAGTGCTTAAAAGATAAGCAACTTAATATGATGATTTTAGTTTTTATTCTTTAGTCTCAAAATTGGGCAAAGGGTTGTCACTGAAGATATCAAAAATAAGTTATAGTATTTTTACAATTAAATAAAGATAGATCCAATATTGTAGCCATCAAATAAAACATTTTATCTACACTAATGTTGTAACATTCTACTTATGTTTCCAATACTTGACTTATAATTACTACTGTTATAGCGCAGACAACAAAACACTCAATTTAAGCAATTTCACATGATGGTATAATATCCACATAGATATCGTAAAATCTCATTATAACATCGCGCGCTCGCTCCTTATTGGCCCTGCACGAGCTGCGCTTTCATTGGTTAGATTTTAATGGCGGCAAGTTCACTGTGACAATGCACGTACGCGTGAAAAACTATTGTCAGCTTTTACTCTTGTTGTTTGATTAATTGCATTAGTGAAGATAAAGTAGTGTATGCAACTGCATATAACACGGGTATTAAAACACTTGTTACTATTATGAAACTCGCTGCGCTCGTTTCATAAACTCACACTCGTGTTTTAATACCCTTCCTTATATGACAGTTGCATAAACTACTATGTATTACATTCTTTTATTTTTATCATTTTTAATTCTTTAATAAAGCAGAATCATTTATATATACATACTTGTGATATTCTAAGCTCAACAACCACTTGAGATCTGTTAAGTAGCCCTCCATCTTGGTCTTCCACGTGTCGAGGGCTCCGAACACCAGCGCCGAGCCTGACGGAGGCCTCTCGTATAGACATAGCTCTCTTTTCTCAACCCAGTACTGATCCTGTAACATTAAAATGGGCTTTTTAGTGTTATTTTTGTTTAAGAAACACAATTGATTTTAGAGATTATGAAGAAATGTAGTTTAAATGACCGTCGAGAGATATATTAAAATTAAAATATTAGTCTTACTAATAGGTAGAAACAAAATAGTGTAGTATCCAAAGAGCAACTTAGTTAAGTAAAGTTATTAACCGAATATATAATACTCTCAACTATAGAAACTCAAACATAGTAAGGGAAATATGAGATCTTTTATATTACTGCGGTATTTCATAATATTGAAGTACTTATCTGTTACTTACCAAAGCCTTTACTTTTCGGACAACACCCCAGTCTGTGACTTGTACAGTTAGAACCTCTACAGGCAAGTTATCAGGGTTCTGTAAAAACAATTGCTATTATAAATTAGTAAATTTATAATAAGCTCCACGCCTCTAAAATATTTTATTAAAAGTCTTATTTACTTACAGAAAATTTAACTGAGTTTGACATAGCAAAGAACAATTAAAAATTACGTAGGAAAATCACTACTTAAATAATATAAAAGTGAATTAGATAGATAGCTATTTTATTCTACGCTAACAGTGTAAATGAAAACAGTTTTGAAAAAACGAGAAATTAAAACCAAAGTCGTGGACAAAACTCGACTCGACACTCGATATGCAGGAAAATGACAAATGTCAAACAGTTAAACATATGTTTATGATTTTTGACATTTTGGTCCAATGACAGTGGCAGCGTCATTAAAGTACAAACTCTTCTATTGTTGCCATTGTCAATGTCAATTATTGAACGAACGAAGTGAACGAAATTCCTTCAACATGAAGTGAAGATTTGAAATTTTTGTTTACATTTCTGTTACTAAGTTTTTATTTTACATTCTTTCTTGCATAAAATTATTAAATATGAAAAAAGCAACTGATACAAAAGTAAGAAAAACACTTGTAAGAGATTGCGAAAAGTTAATAAATCCTTCAGTTCGTAATCCAGTTGTTAGAGATGTAAATTCAAGAATTCCTATACCGAGAAAGTCGCCGGAGAAAGATTTAAATAAACCAACGTTATGTTCGAGTGTGGCTCTAGCTAATTACCTTTCTGATGTGAGAACTGAGCTACAGCCACCAGCGCCGTCGCAGTCGGATGTATCAAATATTGACCGGGACCAATTGAGTGCAATGGTAAGTGGACACCAACTAATCATGAAAGTTATATTCGTACATTCATTATTAAGTCTATACGAAAGTCCCGATCACCTATAAAATACTACACACTCTTTGCTTGACTCTATTCTCCAATCTAAACTATTTTCCTCGATTTTCTATTTGAATCCATCTCCATGTTATTCAAAAGCGTAGTTGTCTTTGAATTCTCTGTAAAGGGAATGGGCATAGGATTTCCTTTAACCAATCCCACAGACTTGTTATCCAACAATTATATCAAACATGATGGATTCCATGACTGATGGCATGGAACACCCTAAAGATTATTTAAATGGAGATAGTTGATATAGAAGTATTCTTCTAATGAACAGTTTATTATATAAATTATACTAACTAAAGAAGGTCACATTCATTGAATTAACTATCCAATTCCTCTTTCAGGTTACAAAGAAGCTTAACTTTCACTTCGACGACAAAATATACAAGAACCTTATAGAATTAAATAATACTGTTGAACAGACAAAAAAGAGTAAAGACAAGAGAACCACAAGTATAAACAAAAAGGACCTTGAACCAAACATAGAGGACTTCTACGAAGATACCATAGACCAAGACTCACCCCCTAGCATTCCAATTTTAAAACCAAAATCAAAAATGGTGAAGAAAATTGAACATGGCCACTTACTTATATTAGTCTCCGCATTTGAAACCTTATGACACTAAATAATAACATTATATTTTATTTATCTAAGAAATATGTTTTATTCTTCCTATGCTGATAAACATGTTAGATTAATTGAAGTTATATAATGATTAAACTGAAGCTATCTGCCAGTGATAGTCCTTTCAAAGTTTGTATAGTAGTTTCAGAGATTAATTTAGTAGGTACTTATAGGAACTCTTTTATAGAAAAATCATTATTGATGTTCATAATAGAAGTATGTACTGATATTATGTTTGGTGAGATGAATGGAGCCCAGCTGTGGGACAGCCATTCATTAAGGGCGTACTGGCTGCACCGCGTTGGTTCCATCCGCGATCCCCTAGATGGCGCCAGTGTGATAATTTTATAAAACGCGCTTGCGTTATTTTCCCAGATTTAGTAAAGTCGCGCCCTTGCATTATGATACGCAGGATTAGTCGCGCCCTTGCATTATGATACGCAGGATTAAATCTACTTTTATTAAATTAGTATATTAAAGATGGCTTCTTACTTTCTAACTTTGGAATTCTATTTCGAAGTATGTTCAGATAGGTACATAATAAATGATGACCATTTAACATTCGTTATTAAATTTCAACAAAATACAAATATTATTTAAGTAAAACTTGTATGGAAGAGCGGGTTCTTCCTGGCACAGCCTAAAAGGGGATCCCAGCAATTAGATTTAAGATACCAATGTGTAATTAAAAGTCGCGCCCTTGCATTATGATACGCAGGATTAAATCTACTTTTATTAAATTAGTATATTAAAGATGGCTTCTTACTTTCTAACTTTGGAATTCTATTTCGAAGTATGTTCAGATAGGTACATAATAAATGATGACCATTTAACATTCGTTATTAAATTTCAACAAAATACAAATATTATTTAAGTAAAACTTGTATGGAAGAGCGGGTTCTTCCTGGCACAGCCTAAAAGGGGATCCCAGCAATTAGATTTAAGATACCAATGTGTAATTAATAATTATGAATAAAAATGTATTTATTATTATTAGTAAGTATTAGGCATTGGTATAGATAGGCTGTAATGTAATGTGTCACGGCTGGACCAAGGCCTCTCATTTCAGTGAGGATGTTAACTCACTCCACTCATGAGTCCCATCATGACTTAAAACTGATAACCCGTGTATACTACGTAGGTACGTACACATGGAATGAAACCTTATTTATATAATATACTAATTATTAAATTTATTAATAATTAGTATATTATATAAATAAGGTCAATACTCTTTTTTGATAATGAGAGATAAGAATTCTGAATTATTAGTTGTGCAAATGATTATACGGAATACCCCTTGAACTTTGTGAGACCTATGATAACTTGGTGATACCATATCGAAAAAAATATTTATTAGTTAGGGAAAAACCCTTGTTTGACTGTTTCCCACGTTGTCACCTGCAGCATGATGGTTCCCATACGCATTTTGGTTACAGAAGGATAATTATGTGGATGATAAAATTCTTTGAAGATATAAATAAATAAATAAATAATAAATATACCGCGACAAATTCACACACGGTATGGAATCTAACTAACTGATATTACTACATATACATACACAAATACTTTCATAAGAATATATAATTGGCACCCAGACGTCGTCGCCAACAACTATGTCTTCACATATTGTTGACTCCGGGCGGGAATCGAACCCGCAACCCCCGACACAGTAAGCGCTCTCACTGCCACTGTGCCAACGGGCTTGTCACTGTTGAATAAGAACACAGCTTGACGTTTATTAGTTCATTATTTGTAAGGGTGTATTTTTCCTTACAGCCCGTGGGAGGACACCATATTATAGTTATAATTTCAATAATCATCCAAACTATAATAAAAAATGTCTCCCCTGTTTATCAATCAGTCTTTCGACTTTTTGTTTAAAAATGTGACGGAAGGCATGTTTCAATTCCTACGGGAACATTGAATTTAATCACAGGATGTTGTTAATATTTATATTTCTTACCAATGACAGGAAAACTACATTAAATATTGAGAATAAAAATATTATGCAGATTGGGGAAAATGTGTTTTATTATGGCAATCAAATTAATTCCAATAAAAGAGTTGTCGTTTTGTGATGAATTCTCGTTCGGATTCCGTGGTCTCGGGAGCTGCGCGCGCTCTTACTTGCTCGCTCTGAAAGAAAGAGATGGTGATAGATTCGTATCTTCTATCACCTGCATTTTGCCAATAATTTTGAAATCAGTCAGTTCGTACTTCGTTCATTCACTCGCTCACAAACTAACTCGTTTTACTCGTTCACTCAGTCAATTTTCGACAACTGTTCGCTGCGGTTGTGTGCTCACTTTGTGGGAATAAAAAAATATTCTTGTTCAATAAAACAAAATAAAATTGAAGAAACCAGTAAAATGGCTGAAACAGAAATAATATCTAATAGTGTAAATAATGACCAGTTCTTCGAGGGCGTCGAAAAGCTCATCGAAATATGGTTTACACCGGCGAAAAATGCAGATCTGAGAAAAATCACCCGGTAAGGTCTATTTTAGATTTGAATTATTTTGTAACATCACCTTGGTTCATTAGGTTACCGGTATTATGTAAATATTATCATGTGAGTAGCTTACAGTATAAATTAGTGTGTTATGCAAATAACCTGTAAGCTGAATGCCTATTGAAAATTCTCATCGTTGTGATATATTTATGTTATTCATGCATGGTGTTGTAATGTTTGATTTGCCGCGTTTGTTTTGGTGGAAAGTTCTGGAATCAGCTGTTTTATCTATTTCGAAGTGTGGTTGGTCGGTGGGGGCCACCAATGGGAATCCATTATCCCTGGGTCCACTACCTACTGAGCCGCATGGTTGCGCGCGACTGTTCGAATCTCAAATTGAAGTTTTACATTCAAAATATTACTTGGGTGTTTCTTATTCAATTTAGTACCCTTACCTTTGCTTAGAATCCACTGCAATGCTAAGTTGTTAATATCTCCACCCTGAAAATCAAAGGGGGAAGTGTTGGCAACTTAGCTTGAGTGTGTGGTAGAGCACCTATATAATAGGTACAATCTTTATTTTGTGATATAAATCTTTAAAAAAGCTTCAAAGTAATTGATTTAAAATAGTTGCTATCATACCTGATAACAGTGATAACTGATAACCCATAACAGCAGGAACAACCTTATAATAATAACCATCTTTGCTTCCCCATTAATGACATCAATATGTCAAAAAATATTGCTGTAACATAGCCAAAGATTTCCTCGAGTTCATTTAGAATATTGGCTAAATAAATAATTAAAATGATGAATAGATTTGTGGAAAACTGCATACAATTAAATGTATTATAATCATACATATTAATGATCAAAATTGCATATCTCACCGCTATTTGGAAAATAGTAAAATCCATCCCACTGCTGGGCTGTCCCACTGCAGGGCAAAGGCCACACCCACTGATGATACCTGTACAAGAGTATAAGAAGACTTAAACTTTAAGACTTAAAAAGCTATACTATATTGTTAGTAACAAATGTTATTGTTGCAGTCAACAATGGGAGAACGTCCTGAAGATTGTTCGGTGTGAGATCATCTCTTTCACACAGAGCGAGCAAGTCGATGCTTATGTACTTAGGTGAGTTCATTATTATTAACTTTTTGGTTATTTCAGTTTACATTAATTTTCAGACCGAATTTGAATAATTTTGTTTTAAACGTTAGCTGTATACAGTATACACTTGTATTATAGTTTTATAATTATATTATTTAATTTTCAAAGTCCAAGAGCTAAAGATAAAATATTAAAAAAATTGGTAAGTATTTTAGATACTATAACCATTTCCGAATAATAATAAGTTATTTCAATATATTTTAATGAGGTTGTTGCATAATCTAATTCGTAAAGGTCATTGCCGCGCGATATTGGACTTTATCGTAATGGGTTATGTAATATAAGTACCTATACTTTAACATACGCATACATTGTCTCCTTTACTCCTTATCGAGAAAATTATAATTAGGTATAATAATGTACTGTGTCATCAATTCATCATTCATATCGGCGGCCGATGTCTTCACATATGCATTTATTTCATTTAGCAAGACACTTACTTACTGCAAAAGTTTGTATATGTACGGACGGAGGGTTTAATGTTACTCTTTCAATAAAAGAACTACTGAATGATAAATTATTGATCTTCTTTTCGATTCAATTAACTTTAATAAATTTAAATTTTGAACTATAAGTTAGCCATGCTTAACAAGGTAATTGATGATTATTTTTAACAATTCTATATCAACCAATTTATAGTAGGTACAGTATAACATAGGCTAGGCATTTTATTCCAATATACCCACGGAATTGGTATAATACAGGATAGAACAGCGAGAAATATCTACATAATAGAACATGGGCCGTATTTTTTCTCGGTCTGCCAGTCGTTATTTTTTGGTGATGATTGATGATTGTATGATTGATTATTCTGACAGTATTTTCAAATAATCACTCGTGATTCAGAGTGGATATTTTGTAAACTGGCGTATAATTCTGAAAACTTTGCGATACAATTGTCTTTGCATGCAATCTTGATACATAACATTTTTACCGTATTAATGATTTAACTTTTAATGATAGCACTGAATTGAATCATATTTATTTAAACTCCTGAAAATAAATTATTCATCTGAGTCATACTGCACATACGATAAGCTTTACTTACTTACCCATACAAATTCTATTTAAAGTCCTACAGATTTTAATTTCCATTCACTTTATTTATAACTAGCAGCGCCCCGCGGTTTTACCCGCGTTGTGCCCGTTCCCGTGGGAAGTTCGGGAATTTTTTTACATAAAAACCTTCCTCTTGAATCACTCTACCTATTACAAAAAACCGCATCAAAATCCGTTGCGTAATTTTAAAGATTTAAGCATACAGACAGACAAACAGTGTGACAGACACGAAAAAGAGACGACTTTATTTTATACTATGTAGTGAAGAGATACTGATTTCATTTCCATTAAAATCTTTTGATGACAATTTATTACATTTACAGTACCTACCTTGAGCAATATAGAAAGTCTCTGTATAGCCCAAGGTATCTATTAGAGACCTACGTTATTTCTTACTTACGTTCTATCTTGAAAACCTTCTCGAAAATCACTTTAATGTTCCCACTTCCAAAATTTAAAACACGATATGCTCTAGCTAGCTCACCCTAGGTCATATCACTTCAAACAGCCATTGCATCGTCAATAAATTGCCCAAAACCTAAATTGGACTAAATCTTTTTTATCGCCGCCTGAACTGTAAAATTGCATAGCAATTTATTTATCAACAAGCTTAGTTTCAATAGATTTAGTTTATTGTTATACTAGCAGCGCCCCGCGGTTTTACCCGCGTTGTGCCCGTTCTCGTGGGAATTTCGGGATTTTTTTTACATAAAAACCTTCCTCTTGAATCACTCTACCTATTACAAAAAAACGCATCAAAATCCGTTGCGTAATTTTAAAGATTTAAGCATACAGACAAAAGTAGCGACTTTGTTATATACTATGTAGTGATATTGTTGCAAGTTTTTGCAGCATAGATAGTTGGTGGCAGGCAGGTAGAGCATCAAGATTATCGGACTATTGACTGAATTGAAACTACATACGTTTACGGATACACTTGTCTTTTATTTTCATAACACCTCAGTCTTCTGTAACCACGGTTTCCGTAAAAGAGCTGAAACGTCATTTAAAAATGTAAAATAAAAACGAAGTGTATACACTTAGTTTCAATTCAAAATGAGTAGTGTTCGTTTAAACTCAATATCTTATTGGTTTCTTCACTACATAGTATAAAATAAAGTCGTCCCTGTTTCGTGTCTGTTTGTCTGTTTGTCTGTATGCTTAAATCTTTAAAATTACGCAATGGATTTTGATGCGGTTTTGTGTAATAGGTAGAGTGATTCAAGAGGAAGGTTTTTATGTAAAAAAATTCCCGAAATTCCCACAGGAACGGGCACAACGCGGGTAAAACCGCGGGGCGCTGCTAGTAACCAATAAGATATTGACTACCAATGGCCGGCACAAATAACCGATTTTGAGCAGTAGAAAAAAGCAGTTCTGGTTATGACATCTTTTCTATGTAAATAAATGTCAAATTATGGCGGTTGGAAAATCATATTACGGAAACAAGTCTGAGTTAGGCTGCTTTCCAAATGGAACTTATTTATTTAAACTGACTATAAACACCTCTATCGCTAAAGTTTCCAAATATCACTATTTACGTCCTAAGCTGAATAATCTCTTGTCCTTGGTTTTATATGAGACGTCTCCGTCACGCCACCTGCAGACTCCCGTCATTTCAGTTAACAAACATAATATTTTGAGAAAGTGGACACTTTTGGCACACTAAATGAGGGGTTATATTCGAAACTAAGATTGGAATCAGAAAAACAACATCTATTTATTTCTTATCGAAACAATAATCTTTTCCATTTGAATGCGGAACAATAGCAATTTCAATATGGCATTTGAAATTCATTCCATACAGAATATTTACAGAAAAGTCATACTTATATCTCTGCTCTCTCCATACCTCTCTTCCCGCCTGCCACCAACCCCCTTTAGGTTTCTTCTCATCTACGATGGCGAGGTGCAGTTCTGTCCCTCTACAATCTAATCTACAACCCTCTTTGAAAGTTACTTGCTTACTATGCTTACTAGGTTGAAAATTACGTGATCAATATCACAAAATTACTGACCCACGTGCCAAGATGATGTATGACGATTGACGACCCAGGACACGCTGGTTCAAAGGTTATCTCCCGTAATTAGGTTATCGCGGAATTGTAGTAAACTATTTAACTACACGGCGACGTTTTGCTGATAAAGATCCACTGTTGCTATGGAAATGATATCAAGAGTTTCTTGTCCAATTTTTAATGATACCGCCTTGCTTTTGTCCGTGGTTATGTTCTAGAATATTGCTGACTTTGTGATTAAGGACGGGATGCTTCAGCTTACGCTCACGCACCAGTAAACGTTAACTCAAAACGTCAGTCTCAACAGATGTAAGAAACTGAAAAATCATGGCTTTTACTGGCTGCCCGAATAACTTTAACAAACTGTCATTTGAGTTATGAAACATCACTTTGTAATTAACAGCGTAAATAATCATGAACTTTTTAACCAACGTACGTTACGATAACTAATCGTTTAAATCAACCCCTTCTAAGAGGAGGTTATTAAGTAAGTTCGAGGAGGACCAACCAACCCCAGATGTTGGAGGTTTAGACCATCCATCTATAAATGTTTTAAATGGTTAACGAAAGAAACATAAGACTAACAAAATAATCTTAATTTGTCTGTTTATGATCTATTAGGGTACCTATGGTAAAATTTAACAAAGGTTAAATTTAGGTTAGGGAGTTGAGTTAAGTTTCTTAAAAGAAAAGCTTATGTAGAGCTCGGTACAGCAATTTTGAGTTTCTAAATTTATTTCCACAAAAAATTGTGGGAGACATGTTATTAAATATTCAAGTTGACAACGAGACAAACCTTTTAGAGTTGGGCTTGTCCTTGCTAACTTTCAGAATATCAAGACTTTCAGTCCTGAATAATAAACAAAATGGCTACTTTGGTGGGATTAAACTATCTACGGAGAAATCGTCTCCTCTGAGCTAACATTCCTTGACCTAGAAAGTCGAGACGAATTCATTTGGTAAGCAAATAATGTTTTATTTTACAGTGAAAATATTCTTTAAAGTTGTCCCCAATCTTCAGCAGAGTGTACTGCGATTGTCGAATAAAAAGTAGAAGCCACGAATGATTTTGTTGCGCAATTGACGCCATTTTATTTGGGATGAAAGGATACTTTTATTTCTGAAACGTGGTTGAAATTAAAGATACTAGAAAACTCTGATCTTCTAGAATAATAATTATAATAATGAAATTGTAACACTGGCGATTACTTAATCTTTATTTTACACTTCCTTACTCTATAAATAAATATTTGGATTCATTCAGGTTAGGTTGTAAGACTAAAACTAAACTCTACAGACACAATAAAATTTTGTTAGATTTCATTCACTATGCCTACAAACCAGAGGTACATTCGTTACATCATCGAAGTAACTGATTCCTGTATTTACCTTACTAATACTAAAGATAATGTACATCGTGACCAAGGTGTTCTTACGTCAAAATGACGAGCTGTGACGTACCGGTTACGTTCCCGGGCGTCGAGCCAACACCCAGACAGTGAAAGTAGACGATTTGTGGTGTAAACTGGGGAACAGCTGGCAAACCGCATCTTTATTGATGTTTATACTCTATTTCCAGAACGTTCGATGATCTTGTTGGTAATGTAACTTTGATTTTGTTATCTAGACAGGATATTATGATTTACTGTTTGTGTTGTGATGAACTATGGACCGGTTTCGTTATCCTAATGTAATGACCCACAGATAGTCAGGTACGTTGACGAGTGTTTGAGATACAACGGCATCGATAAAAAAAAGAGTTAGCAAGATGACATTTTTAAGTTTGAACCCATAATAGACAATTGTTGGGAAAGCCTTCGTTAGCCATATTCTCAACTTCTTCCCAATAAAATAATGTCTTAGCAAGAATCACGCCACTTTTCTGTTTAAATACCTATCAATGCCCAGACAGTTCGACCCACAATATTCGTCTGCAACCATCGATCATTTCATATGGACGTATTCCTTATGCAAAACGGTTACGTAACAACATGTGGCATATAAATCGAGTCCAGCCATTGATCGCCCTTGACCATACAATTATTTACTAAGATGATAATAATCCTTGCTGTCGTACACATGCAATATCAAAGTTTATCTATATGTACTTATATACTTATCGCTACATAGTATAAAACAAAGTCGCTTTCCGCTGTCTGTCTGTCCCTATGTATGCTTAGGTCTTTAAAACTACGTAACGGATTTTGATGCAGTTTTTTAACAGATAGAGTGATTCAAGAAATAGGTATAAAAATGTATAAAAATTCCCGAATTCCCACGGGAACGTAAAGTTTCTAAGTTTGTTTGTAAGCACTAATCTCGGAAAGAACCGAAATCCGTTTTGAATTATTCTTTTTATATTGGATAGCCACATTCAAGGGGAAGGTTATAGGCTATTTTTCATCTCAATATTCCCACGGGGTCGGGCAACGCGTGTGAAATCGCGGGGCGTAGTATGTAGTACAATAATAAACGGATATAGTTCCTACACGTGGCTAATCGTTATGTATGCATGTCGCAAATCTAGCAATATCTTAGAGCTTCGGTTTAGTTCGTTATTGGAGTGGGATTTGATTCTGATGTCGATGCTGTGTTTGTTTAGGATTATTTTAGTCAGTATGCGACAACATATCAGAAGGATTATTCATTAATATTACAGAAACTTATTTAATCAACTTTTGTAATGTTTTATTTAGAGAAACGATCGTTGATATATGTATTAATCCAAGAAATTAATCGTGTCACTAACAATCTTCCAGGAATATTTTTTATTTGATGCCAGACGGCCAGGAACCAGGCAACCTTTATATAATAATAAAAACCGGATCTGCAATCTAAAAATATACCCCAATTCACTATGAATTGGAGTCATTTGAACATGTTCAATGTCAAATGACACAAGACGCTCGGTTCACGGTTACATTTTTTATAATATATTTACGCAAAGTCGTCTGGCTATCTCTCAGATCGGGAGCCAATTGGATGCTCGTCGTTATGACGTCAGGTATACGTAATACTGATTTATAGAGGTAATTATATGTATATGAATTTACGAAACAAACAAGTTTTTGTTCAAGTACTGGGAGAGACCTTTTTCCAGCTGTGGGACAGCGCAAAAAAAAATTATAGTAGAATGAAAATTACTTTTATCTACACTAATGTTGTAACATTCTACTTATGTTTCCATTACTTGACTTATAATTACTACTGTTATAGCGCAGGCAACTAAAACACTCAATTTAAGCAATTGCACATGATGTTATAATATCCACATCGATATCGTAAAATCTCATTATAACATCATTATAACGCGACCAATTAACCTGGCGAGCCTTATGTCAAAATCTTCATACTAGTTGTATAGAATTTTGATATTAGGCTGGCTTTTGAAAACAGTCGGGTTATACGTGAAAACTTCGTCGAAACTACATACACAAAACTCTTTGGTAAGATCTCGCTCGCTCCTGATTGGCCCTACGCGCAGCTGCGCTCTCATTGGTTAGATTTTAATGGCGGCAAGTTCACTGTGACAATACACGTACGCGTGAAAAACTATTGTCAGCTTTTACTCTTGTTGTTTGATTAATTGCATTAGTGAAGATAAAGTAGTGTATGCAACTGCATATAACACGGGTATTAAAACACTCGTTACTATTATGAAACTCGCTGCGCTCGTTTCATAAACTCACACTCGTGTTTTAATACCCTTCCTTATATGACAGTTGCATAAACTACTATTAAAACATGGGCTCCAACAGGCATTAAAGATGCGATGATCAAGCAATCCGTATAATCTATTTCTTCTAACTTGTCTTAAAATGTAAACGAAAACTTATTGAACTCCTAACAATATAAAAATTGAATAAATTGAATAAAATCTTAATAAGCGAAAGCCTTTTGCCTTGTAGTAGGTATTACAGACCATAACTTCACTTAAATATCTGGAGTTATTCGGCGCAACCGCCCAACACTATGTTGACTATGAAGTAAATGTTTACCAATTAATTATATTCCTGGCATTCATACCTATTACGATGCCAAGTTCACGAATTTCAGCGTTCAGTTCACAGTTCCTGTACCATGTCTCTTATTTATCATCTAAATATAAACAAAACGTGACCTGACTGACTGTTTTATCAATGAACATCTATCCAGTAATTTGGCATGCAGTCACATAGCCGGATGATATGGAAAATTTAATCTATAAATGTTTAACACATTTTACAATTAAAAGGGGTTAAAAATAAATCATGTTTAGTTATTTTGAAAATTATCTTCTACAGGAGTGATATGATACTTTAAACTACAGTGAAAAGTATGAATGATTTTCAAGTACTTAAACGGTTAGTTAGGCGGCCTAACGACTCCTTCACTATGCACCACCAGGTTTCGCTACCAACTTACTCGAGCACTTGTTTAAATATGCTAATTATTTTCCAAACTACATACGTGTTTATCGTGTCTATATCAGCTGTATAACATAATTACTATACATTGTAATTTCTAGACTTTACGACAGTATTGGCAAACAGATAATTCACATGTGTGCCTGAAAATTACATTGTTTTGTACAAACAAAACTGTGCGTTTAGGAAGCTAATTAAATAATAAGGTTAAACGTAGGCTTTTCCATAATTACGTAATTATCCTTGAGTTTGTTATCACGATTAGGTAAATAGCTGTTTAACCCCCGACGCAAAAAGAGGGTTGTTATGAGTTTGACATATTTATTCCCCTTGCGTTTTTTGCGCAATTGGCCTAAAAATATTTATTTTTATTTGTTTCTGTTGCATCTTAGCTCAGGTCTCAAGTGACCGAACTATAATTAACTATTTAAAGGTTTCAAAATTAGTTAATATCAAGACAATATTTTAAATAAGGAATTTCACAATGTTTTGTTTTTGAATGTGCATCGTTTACATTTGCAATCTATATACAAACAAGTATAATTGATTAACAGGTTAGGTTCAATCGTTCGGATCACTGTCTGCGCGATCAATTTATCGTCATGTCATCAATCAACGCTTGTTGAATCGATTCACGACGTTCAGATCAATTTGAGCTGTTGATTCTGTTCATGCACAATAGTTTCTTATTAATATGAAAATAACCTACATTTCATTATGTATTTAATTTGCCAATAGTATTCTGAAATGTTATTTAAAGCAGGCAAAATTGCACTGACGTCAATGAAACAATTGATTGCTGTTATATAAAGAATCTTAATTGCTCTTATTAAGGCATAGGTGTAGGATATAATTTGCATAATAACTATGTATTTATTTTCTTAGTGAAATCTTAGTAATTTCTTTTTATTAAACAAGGGACATGTATTTTTTAGGATTCCTAATACGAGGGCGGGTCAATAAGTCCGTGACTTTTTGAATTTCCGACCTCTTTACTGAAACAATAATACTGGTCCCGTCAACAGGCATCTGTCAGTTGACTCCTCTGAAAATTTGAACTTGCTGCGTCAGTTAGTTTGTGTTTTACAGCTATCTTTATCAGACTACTCACTAATTTGACAAGAAAATGGACAAAAGTGAATTTCGTGTGCTTATTAAGCATTATTTCTTGCGAAAAAAAACCATTACCGAGACCAAGGCAAAGCTTGATAAATACTATGGGGACTCTGCACCATCGATTTCCATGGTAAAAAAGTGGTTTACTGAATTTCGTTGTGGCCGTACAAGCACTAAAGATGCCGAGCGTCCTGGACGCCCAGTTGAGGTCTCTACACCCAAAACATTCGAAAAAATTCACGATATGGTGTTGGCCGACCGAAGATTGAAAGTGCGAGAGATTGTAGAAGAAGTAGGGATCTCGCATGGCTCAGTGGTTTCAATTTTGAATGATCACTTAGGCATGAGAAAGCTGTCCGCAAGATGGGTGCCGCGTTTGCTCACAGTCGACCACAAACGCAATCGTGTAACAACTTCACATGAAGGTTTAGCATTGTTTAATCGTAATATGGAGGAGTTTTTGCGCCGTTTTGTAACCGTGGACGAAACGTGGATCCATCACAACACACCAGAGACCAAACAACAGTCAAAACAGTGGGTTTCCAAGGGTGAATCGGCGCCAAAGAAGGCCAAGGTGGGATTGTCAAAATTCTATACAACTAGTATGAAGATTTTGACATAAGGCTCGCCAGGTTAATTGGTCGCGTTATAATGATGTTATAATGAGATTTTACGATATCGATGTGGATATTATAACATCATGTGCAATTGCTTAAATTGAGTGTTTTAGTTGCCTGCGCTATAACAGTAGTAATTATAAGTCAAGTAATGGAAACATAAGTAGAATGTTACAACATTAGTGTAGATAAAAGTAATTTTCATTCTACTATAATTTTTTTTTGCGCTGTCCCACAGCTGGAAAAAGGTCTCTCCCAGTACTTGAACAAAAACTTGTTTGTTTCGTAAATTCATATACATATAATTACCTCTATAAATCAGTATTACGTATACCTGACGTCATAACGACGAGCATCCAATTGGCTCCCGATCTGAGAGATAGCCAGACGACTTTGCGTAAATATATTATAAAAAATGTAACCGTGAACCGAGCGTCTTGTGTCATTAAAACACTCGTTACTATTATGAAACTCGCTGCGCTCGTTTCATAAACTCACGCTCGTGTTTTAATACCCTTCCTTATATGACAGTTGCATAAACTACTATTAAAACATGGGCTCCAACAGGCATTAAAGATGCGATGATCAAGCAATCCGTATAATCTATTTCTTCTAACTTGTCTTAAAATGTAAACGAAAACTTATTGAACTCCTAACAATATAAAAATTGAATAAATTGAATAAAATCTTAATAAGCGAAAGCCTTTTGCCTTGTAGTAGGTATTACAGACCATAACTTCACTTAAATATCTGGAGTTATTCGGCGCAACCGCCCAGCACTATGTTGACTATGAAGTAAATGTTTACCAATTAATTATATTCCTGGCATTCATACCTATTACGATGCCAAGTTCACGAATTTCAGCGTTCAGTTCACAGTTCCTGTACCATGTCTCTTATTTATCATCTAAATATAAACAAAACGTGACCTGACTGACTGTTTTATCAATGAACATCTATCCAGTAATTTGGCATGCAGTCACATAGCCGGATGATATGGAAAATTTAATCTATAAATGTTTAACACATTTTACAATTAAAAGGGGTTAAAAATAAATCATGTTTAGTTATTTTGAAAATTATCTTCTACAGGAGTGATATGATACTTTAAACTACAGTGAAAAGTATGAATGATTTTCAAGTACTTAAACGGTTAGTTAGGCGGCCTAACGACTCCTTCACTATGCACCACCAGGTTTCGCTACCAACTTACTCGAGCACTTGTTTAAATATGCTAATTATTTTCCAAACTACATACGTGTTTATCGTGTCTATATCAGCTGTATAACATAATTACTATACATTGTAATTTCTAGACTTTACGACAGTATTGGCAAACAGATAATTCACATGTGTGCCTGAAAATTACATTGTTTTGTACAAACAAAACTGTGCGTTTAGGAAGCTAATTAAATAATAAGGTTAAACGTAGGCTTTTCCATAATTACGTAATTATCCTTGAGTTTGTTATCACGATTAGGTAAATAGCTGTTTAACCCCCGACGCAAAAAGAGGGTTGTTATGAGTTTGACATATTTATTCCCCTTGCGTTTTTTGCGCAATTGGCCTAAAAATATTTATTTTTATTTGTTTCTGTTGCATCTTAGCTCAGGTCTCAAGTGACCGAACTATAATTAACTATTTAAAGGTTTCAAAATTAGTTAATATCAAGACAATATTTTAAATAAGGAATTTCACAATGTTTTGTTTTTGAATGTGCATCGTTTACATTTGCAATCTATATACAAACAAGTATAATTGATTAACAGGTTAGGTTCAATCGTTCGGATCACTGTCTGCGCGATCAATTTATCGTCATGTCATCAATCAACGCTTGTTGAATCGATTCACGACGTTCAGATCAATTTGAGCTGTTGATTCTGTTCATGCACAATAGTTTCTTATTAATATGAAAATAACCTACATTTCATTATGTATTTAATTTGCCAATAGTATTCTGAAATGTTATTTAAAGCAGGCAAAATTGCACTGACGTCAATGAAACAATTGATTGCTGTTATATAAAGAATCTTAATTGCTCTTATTAAGGCATAGGTGTAGGATATAATTTGCATAATAACTATGTATTTATTTTCTTAGTGAAATCTTAGTAATTTCTTTTTATTAAACAAGGGACATGTATTTTTTAGGATTCCTAATACGAGGGCGGGTCAATAAGTCCGTGACTTTTTGAATTTCCGACCTCTTTACTGAAACAATAATACTGGTCCCGTCAACAGGCATCTGTCAGTTGACTCCTCTGAAAATTTGAACTTGCTGCGTCAGTTAGTTTGTGTTTTACAGCTATCTTTATCAGACTACTCACTAATTTGACAAGAAAATGGACAAAAGTGAATTTCGTGTGCTTATTAAGCATTATTTCTTGCGAAAAAAAACCATTACCGAGACCAAGGCAAAGCTTGATAAATACTATGGGGACTCTGCACCATCGATTTCCATGGTAAAAAAGTGGTTTACTGAATTTCGTTGTGGCCGTACAAGCACTAAAGATGCCGAGCGTCCTGGACGCCCAGTTGAGGTCTCTACACCCAAAACATTCGAAAAAATTCACGATATGGTGTTGGCCGACCGAAGATTGAAAGTGCGAGAGATTGTAGAAGAAGTAGGGATCTCGCATGGCTCAGTGGTTTCAATTTTGAATGATCACTTAGGCATGAGAAAGCTGTCCGCAAGATGGGTGCCGCGTTTGCTCACAGTCGACCACAAACGCAATCGTGTAACAACTTCACATGAAGGTTTAGCATTGTTTAATCGTAATATGGAGGAGTTTTTGCGCCGTTTTGTAACCGTGGACGAAACGTGGATCCATCACAACACACCAGAGACCAAACAACAGTCAAAACAGTGGGTTTCCAAGGGTGAATCGGCGCCAAAGAAGGCCAAGGTGGGATTGTCGGCCAATAAAGTTATGGCGACTGTTTTTTGGGATGCACGCGGGATAATCCACATTGACTACCTTCAAAAGGGAAGAACAATCAATGGGGAATATTATGCCAACTTATTGGACCGATTCAATGACGATTTAAAAAGAAACCGACCTCATTTGGCCAAGAAAAAAGTTCTTTTCCACCAAGACAATGCAAGGGTGCACACATGTGCAGTTGCCATGGCCAAAATCCATGAATTGGGCTATGAATTGCTCCCTCATCCGCCCTATTCTCCAGATTTGGCTCCGAGCGAATACTTCTTGTTCCCAAACCTGAAGAAATGGCTTGGTGGAAAAAGATTTGACTCCAATAATGAAGTCATCTCGCAAACAAAGGCCTATTTTGACGACCTCGACAAATCATATTTTTTGGAAGGGATAAAAAAATTGGAGAAGCGTTGGACAAAGTGTATAGAGCTCAAGGGAGACTACGTTGAAAAATAAAATATATTTTTAATAAAAAAATCTGTCTTTTATTGCAAAAGTCACGGACTTATTGACCCGCCCTCGTATTTAAATGAACTGGCCGATTTTCCACACATAGACAATTTGTCATGTGGAAGAAAAAGGTTTTTTATCTGTATTATTATTTTTTTTTATTGTTTTATTTACGTGCAGCCCAACCCCTAATGGGTGGCCGATAGTGGCATTTCTATCTGAGCGCTACCGTGGTTCGGAGGGCACGTTAAAGTGTCGGTCCCGGTTGTTTCAATCGTTAGACCATCGTCAGACCACCTTTAGGCCACAAACCTACTCAACTTACAAATTATCTGTATTGGAACTGTAAATAGCTCATCAGAGTTTACATTTTAGTATTCAAGAAGAATAGGTTGGTACCTATGGTTGTAACATGCTACTAAGAATTGTCATTTTACCAACAATGGTTGTATTATTGATATTTTTAGTTTCCAACGATTGCTATGGCTGTTGATGTAGTAAAAGTTATTTTAATCGATTCAAAGAGGCCATTGGCACGTTATCGTTATTGGGTTAGGATCGACTTTATCGATGTATTGACGAATAGAAAATAACCGTTTGTTTACCAACTGCTTTGTAAGTGTAAATATTTGTTATACCGGGTTGATGATAGTTCACTCTTGGACAATTTAAATATGGTAATGACTCAATATATTTTGTGTTCTGTTGTCTTTATAAGTCTTTTTAAGTTGTTTGTCGCTTCTGCCTAACGCGTACCTATATCTATTTGTAAGATAAGTAGTAACTACCCCGCAGTATTGGGCAAAAAGTAATTGAATTACAAATTATGAATTGCAATTACAGAATGTAATTTCAATTACGAATTAAAATTACACATTTGTAATTTCTAATTGAATTACGATCAGCTCTGAGTTTCAAAATGTAATTTGCAATTCAATTAGAAATTACATTTTTTAATTCTAATTGGTAATGCATTACTACGTTTAGGAAATAACCAGTTCAGTTTTGCACTTCGGTCGGTTACGTTCTCACGCTGTGTTTGAGTTACTTTGTAATTTGTATTATATTAGTGTTTTAAAACAATTAGGTATGACGTTTTACCTATGTTTTAGACTATGTTCGATTTCAAAATGGTGCCTGGAATTATTGCCAATGGAAATTAAATAAAAGTGATGTGACGGCAATAGACTATGTTCTAAATGGAATCTGAATTGGTTACTAACATGGAGGATACCAGTGAAACAGAGGGCTTGCGACTACCTTGTGTTGTTGATGGCAAGTTCTTTACATATTTACGCAACGAATCCACAGAAACGAAGATAGTGGCGAGCTGCAATCAATGCTATCCGAAAGTTATTAAAGTTTCTGCTAGTGCTCGTGCAAACTCAAACTTTATCACTCACTTAAAGAGAAAACATGGCGAAGAAACTTTCATAGAATACCAAAACTATGCCAAAACCAAGAAAAAACATACAGTGAAACCTGTGACAGATCTGAGTAATACAAATATTGGCAATTGCAATTGCCAAGCAAAATTAAATCAGGGCGAGTTTAATAACCAAGTGTCTAATTACTTCATCCATTCCATGACTCCATTACGTTGCATTGATAATCCATATTTCAAAAAAATGTTTGATTTCGTACAAATACACAGATTTGGATTGAACGTCATGAGCCGGAGATCTTTGGGAAGGCAAATTCAAGATGATTACCAGCGGATGCTAACTGACATAAAAAATAATTTACAAAGAGAGGCTATGGAAGTGTGTACTACAGCTGACATATGGTCCGGAAAAAAAAGGAGCTTCTTGGGAGTGACGTGCCACTGGATAGATTCAAACTTGCAGAGACAATCACTAACTCTAGCTTGCCGACGCTTTAGTGGAACTCATAGTTACGATAGGATTGCGTTATTGCTAGAAAATATTCACACCGAATTTGGTTTAAACTGCCAAAACGTTCTAGCCACGGTGACTGATAATGGCAGTAACTTTGTGAAAGCATTCAAGGAATACGGTCTGAAAGGAGACGATATATTTGATGATGAAGTGGATCTTGAATTTAACGAAAATGACGATCAGTCTGCAGTAAGTAGTACCAATACTTCACCAAGAACTGAATTCCACGAGGCAAATGCAACGAATATTTTGAGTTCGACTGAGAACATACCTGAAGTACCGGCGCACTTAAGGTGCTCAGCTCACAAGCTGAATTTAGTTTGTACTACTGATGCGAACAAAATTTTGAAGGGACAAAATAATACAACACTCTCTAAAATGCATGAGCAAGTTATGAAGAAATGCTGCGCCTTATGGAATGCTGCTAATCGTCCTAAGACGGCAGAAATTATTCAAAACATTCTTGGCCACACGCTTTCAAGGCCTGGAGCAACAAGATGGAACAGCGTTTACGACAGCCTAAAACAAATAGATAGTATTCGTACTAAAAGTGCACAACTTCACTTGGCACTGGGCATAACAAATTACTTAAGAGAACGGGATTTTCAGTACATTGAAGAATATTTGAAATGTTCGCAGCCCATTGCAGATGCACTTGATATTTTACAAGGTGATAAAGACATCTTTTATGGAATAACTTTGCCTACATTACTATCACTGCGCAGAAAATTGACAAAATTGACAAGTGCAAACTTTACATATTGTCAAGCACTAGCCACACAATACTTAAAAAGCGTCGAAGAGAGATTTTATGACTTCTTTGATCTATATTCGGCAACAGCGATTACGGCTGCAATAGCAGCATTGTCCTACCCCCGATTCAAGGATAAATGGTTCACTGCAATTGATCACCAACACAATCGCAGATTGAAAACACTATTAAAACAAAAGATTGCAAATGAAGTACGCGATCAAGATGGCAGACGAGACGACAGCACGAGCACAAAAATAAATGAAGACGCATTCTTTGACTTTGAAACAGATTCTTCTGAAGGCGAGGAAGCCGGGTCTTCACCTCGATCGACAAGACCAGATATTTTGCTTGCAAATTTTCTTAATGATGACAATAAAAATATATCCATGTTACGACGGCACCCTGAAGTCATGAATATTTAAAAAAAATTCAACACGCCTATGCCATCATCAGGACCAGTTGAAAGACTTTTTCCGTACGCAACTATGATTAACCTTCCAAAGTCACACAGATTGTCTGACGAAATGTTTGAAATGAGAGTAGTTTTAAAGTCTAATTTAAAATAAAAGTGTAAGTATTTTACAGAAACTGATTCGACTGATTTTTTTTTTGTTTTTATTAATAAATAATGCTTTATAACTACGACTTACGAAAATATATGTATACTTTTGCAGTTGACTGTACCTCCCGAATAATTCTAAAAGTCTAATTTGAAATCAAAGTGTAATTTTACAGAAAATGTTTTGAAGACAATAGAAAAATATATGTACCCTTTTTCAGTTGACTGTATCTCCCTGATAAGGTTATATTATTAACAGTTAATCATTTACAATTAAAGTTGTTAAAATCGTGTGATCTAAAATTTTAAAATTCTTTAAATGTTTATTGTATTTTATTAAGTAAATGTTTTAAACTAGACTGAATATTTTCCTTAGCCATTCCAATTGGGTAAATTTGATACTTTTTGAGTAAGTAATAGACAAGTTTATATAACGTAATTGCGTACCTAATTCAATAACAAATTAATGTAATTTCAATTAAAAATTACCAAGTAATTTAAATTAAATTTAATTCAATTGCGAGCGTAATTCATTACAAGCAATTGCATTAAATGTATTTTAATTTGTCATTCAATTACAAATGAATTGAATTATGCCCAACACTGCTACCCCGCGTTCCCGCGGGAATATCGCGATAAAAAGTATCCTATGTCCTTTCTCAGGCTCTGAACCAACTGTGTACCAAATTTCATTCAAATCGGTTCAGTAGTTTTGGCGTGAAAGCGTGACAGACAGACACACAGATCTCCTACTTATTAGATTACTTCAAACATAACAGCGGATGTTATATTCAAAACACATCCAGAATTACTTCCTGTATACTTAATAACTACATGAGCCATAACATGATAGTTTTGGCGTCGTTCGTCGATGTTGGGGTATTGGCAAACAGTGTTAGAAGTGTTTGTACACACGCTGGTTTCCTAGTGCGTATGTCGCTTATTTATAAATACATACATACCAGTGCGAGGGGTCGATAACCGTCTTTCTGGTTTGAGTAGCCTAGAACTGATGGATTGAGGAAAACTGGAGGTTTTGAAGGCAGCAGAGTCCCAATATACTCGGAAATATCTGATTTAAATATATTGAACTTCAACTGAAAGTTATTATTTATTCTAATCGTAGCTATGATAGATAGTAGCTCACATTAAATCAAAATTTTGTTGGTCTGATCTATCTAACTATAGCTGTTTCAATACTGATCAAAATCAGTTCACCTGTTTTTTCGTGAAATTGTAACAGGTAGCAAATTTCGCATCTTTAATAGAAGTAATTTCCCAATACTCTTTACAAAGGCTGCGTTGTGCCTGGGAATTTGGGGATAAAAATAGCCTACAACCTTCCCCTTGAACTTGTCTATCCATTACATAATGTGTCTATTAAGCGGGATTTACATTACGAAACTAGTGTCATGCATGATGAAACTAGTTTCGTGAAAGTAATTCAGCACATATATATACTACTTTCGTTGAAATTATAGTGCCGTGAAATTATCAGTATCGCGGAGATAATGGCCTTGTCAATATCATAGCTATTGGTGCTGCTGTCTCTGAAATGCTGTCGCGACACTAGTTTCGCGTTGCATCTACACTATGAAATTAGTTGCATGACACTAATTTCACCTAAAAATCGCGCAGGGCACGAAACTAATTTAGTTTCACGAAATAATGCATGCATAGTGAAACTGAACGTTTACACGTGAAATTAGTGTTATGAAATTAGTTGCATGCCACTAATTTCGTAATGTAAATCAGGCTTTAGTCAAATGGGTTTGGTAGTTCCCGAGATTAGCGAGTTGAAACTATCAAAAATCAAACTCTTCGGCCTTACTATATCAGTATAGATAGATAGTACTGAGTTATAACAGCCAGCATCAGGGATCACCGACATATTGGTCCGCCAGCTCTCCCCATCGATTTGTTTGCCTAGCTCTTAACGTCGCTACGGCGTTTATAGCGCGTCTATTTTCAGGTCATATGTATTTATATTTACAAGAGTTTCCTAGAAAAATAGCTTGTTTTTTCGTTTTCTATCGTCTGATGATTGTCAATAAATTTCTCTAAAAAATTACCGAGCCAATTATTTGTGGAAACGACGATATCTATTTTTGTCTCCTGGTAATATTCTTTTATCGATCTTCCCTAAGACTTCATTGTTTGAGATGTTTGGCAAAATAGGCTCGAAATACGGTAGCATTTTGCTAAATATCTTGGACAAAGTCTTACCCTTGTTAAGGACAAAGTTATAAATAAATTCTACCATACCCAAAGATAATTATAGTACAGTAACTTAGGGAGTCAATCTACGCCGAAAAGGGAGAAACCGTTTTTGGTATAGACATAACGTTTCGCTGCTCGAGTGGCTTTGTCGGGTTGTGGTGTGAGGGGGGTTCGCTGGGGGGTTGGTTAGGGGTTGGGGGATGGGGGTGTTCCCAGGGAAGGTCAAGGTGGTGTCTACGGAGCATGCGCCGTGCACTCTGCTGATGCGGCTGCTTGACTCAGCCTCAAGTAGTTTTTAATGCTCTGCTGACGATTTTCAACCAGCCTTATGAGAGATACCTAAAAAATTATTAACATTTTTCAAGAAATTTTCTTATATTGCGCAGCCTTTGCCAACTTTTCGTGATAAGGTATTATGAAGCCTTCTCTAAGAGGTTATCTTACGGTTTTCCTCCACGTGGCTCGCCCACTGAACATCGCATTTCAAGATTAATTATAACCTTCTTTGTGACTGAAAACGATAACCTAATATACTTCGGATGTCTGATACAATCAGAGTCGGAATTTAAATTAGCTGGCCTAGAAACTGTTACCCGGGTTTTATCAGGGGCACAGTTCAATGGCCAAGTCTGAATACGTACAAAATATTTAGCAATGTCGATAATGCTTGATAACCAGACAAGTCTTTAAATTGTAACTTATAAGGATCAATTTGAAAATTCTTAATTTGATAGTTTATGAGTATTTTTCTAAATAATAATATATCTACTACTATCCTCCTCACCGTACTGATGCCTTCAGTGAGATGAGAAACCATGGCCTAGCAGTGGGATGATACGAATTACATATAAGCTTACACTACTACTACATACTAATAAATCGTATGGGACAGACAATTTCTGCGATAAGTTTACACTATCATAAATTCAAAAGCCAATCTTAACATTGGGAAAGGCAGCACGAAATTGAAGGTCGCAAAGTTTTGGCTATTCGGAACAAAGACACTACGTTATCCTTTGTCGGCTGACCCAGTTTGCCTTGGATGGGGAGGTCGTACGCGGATTTCGAAATGCGTCGCTTCACACGGTTTATGGTGCACTATCTCTCCGGTCGACTTGCTTTCAAATTCAAATTCAAATTCAAAATGTCTTTATTACATCAGATCATTACAATCATTTATAATCGTCAGCTTAAAATTAAGTTTACGTTAGTTCACATCGCGCCACCTACTGAGAAGAACTAACAAGAAACTCAGTGGGGTTGTCATTTTTTTTAATGATTGTATTAACAATTTTAAGCCTTAAATAATAGAGCAATTCATTTCCAAACGTCTGAGTCTAGAATATACTCTGAAATAGAGTAATATGCCTTTTGGCTGAGTCTATGCTTAATAAACTTTTTGAATTTAATAAATGAAAGACTTACCACGTCGTTTGGTAATTTGTTATAAAAACGTATACATTGACCTACGAAGGAGTGAGACACTTTATGGAGCCTAATAGTGGGCACAGCGAGCTTATTTTGATTCCTAAGATTAATTTGGTGGAGATCACTGTTTTTCTTAAATTTACTAGGATTTTTGTGCACATATATGAGGTTTTCATAAATATATTGTGAGTGCTTTTGACGATGCAGTGCTGTTCTTCATTATCATCTCGAGTAGTTTACCGGCCAACCCTAAGCGGCCATCATATTTCATTGACATTTTGTATTAACGTTAACTGGTTCGTAAGCGTAAGTTAAAGCAACCCGCCCTTAGGGTGCCTTGCCGCTGGAGCTGTGCTGCGTTTGATGTAATTGATAGATACCACTATCGCTATGTTACCTTGTTACTCTACGTTTGATGCTGATACTTGTGAATATATTCATTCTTTTTTTACGAGACTTAAAATTCAAACTACATATCATGATGACTGACTTTTGAAAGTCATTATGGAATGAAGTCATTATCATCAGGCAATTGTTTTTGGCTGCAAAATCGATTACATTAATCCACATTTTAATTCCCTTTCTTGATCATGCTCTGACATTTGTACCTTATTCATCTTACATATAAAATTCTTGTCACAATATTAAATATTAATCACCATACTCTCCCGAAACGGTTTGATTGATTCTCATGAAATTTTATGTGCATATCGGGTAGGTCTGAGAATCGGTCAACAGCAATTTTTCATACCCCTAAATGTTAAGGGTGGTCCAGCCCCGGTCAGCAAGTCTAATATATATAAAGTGTTCGGATTACAAAAACCCATAGATACATCACATCGCTACAGGCCCAACACTGTCAACACTGAAACCGTCGTAATTTTTACAACAATCGATATATTTTTATAAACAATTCTTCATCAAGTCTCTTTGTCAATTGTTCCTCGAATATTGTCTTTATTCGTGGAATGCGTTTAGGTTATGTTTTATAGGTACACTAGCTGCTATATACGGTTTCGTTCGCTTTGATCACGTCGAAGTTGAGTGTAAAAGCAATTGACATGGTATCAGTACAAGTCCTACTGATATGATAAATGCGAAAGTTTGTGAAAGATGTACATATGTTTGTTACTCTTTCACACAAAAACTATTAAACGGATTTAGATGAAAATTTACAGTAATATAGGTTATACAAAAATATGAGAATAACATATGGGTACAGCGCGGATAAGTAGTTTAGTACGATGGAAGTAGTGAGGATTCGCCGGTACTGCCTCACGGGGCTCCGGCTCCAGTCTTGTCGTCAGTCAAGTCAAACCTAAAAAAAAAAAAAAAAAAAAAAAAAAAAAAAAAAAAAAAAAAAAAAAAAAAAAAAAAAAAAAAGTTTGGTATCAAAATGGGGTAATTCGGCCACGCGCGATCGATCTGTGCTATCAGATTTTTGATATCTCTCACGGATCACGAGATAGCTTTAAGGCAGTACCCCTAATTAAACCAAGTCTAATTACCCTATTGTTCCTAATTACGGTCCAAGATCTACTACAACCTCAGTTGTTTACTTAGACTAATTACTATAATTTTTGTTAATTACGGTCACCTATTGTATTGGTGGTATTCGCAAAGTCAATAACAACACTTCTTTATTATTTCATTCTTCTTTATTTATCAATAAATCGGGATTGAAACATATTATAAAGCAATATATCATTGTACAATGTTTCCATATCGAATAATCTTATAAAATCAGACATTGTATTACCATTGTACTTGTAGTATAAGTACAATAAACAGTACTCGCCGCATACCGAAGTCCAATCATTTTGTATCCTATGCCTATTGAAATCCCATTGTCTTGAATTCTTCTTTAAAAATTTTTGATGGTAGCCTTTTGGTGGGCGACCATAGGAATCAAAATATTGCCCAAGACCGTTTATATCAATGTGTATGGCTACCCAGTGACATCCCGGCTTTGTGTCTGGATCTAAATTGCTTATTATGTATGTTGGATTCTGGGTGTATATTGGCAATCGATTTGCAGCATATACATTATATTGTAAGCTCGGATGAATTTTATTTAAATATTTCTGTACCTCTGTTGTATTCATAATGCATACAAAAAACACTTCTCTATACAATTGATCGGATGCAAGTGTTAAATTTAAGGGAAAAATTGATATTTCAAGTCGATGAGGGGGAATCGTGTAATTAATACAAGGTAAGTACATGTTACAAATCATATTTTATTCGAATAACATAGGTTAACACTTTCGCTTAACTACTATAGTCTACACATACATTACGGTTTTTATCAATTTCAATAACATTATCAAACTCTGCATACACAATGCAGTTGATAGTTTTGTGATAATTCATTACAATAGATAAGTGTTGTGTCAGTACACATTCTTTGTGACTTTGACCGTCATTAAGATAAATTGGATAATTAGATTAATGATGGTTACACAAAAATTTTGATAGTGGAATGCAAGTGGTATATATAAACTCCGAAATGTACGAGTATCCACAGTATAAAGTAACAATAAGTGAAGTGTCTAGTCGTGTTCAGTGATTAATAAATATAATTATTCCATCCTTCTTATCTACTACTCTACAATGGAGGTAAGTCAGTTTACAAAATTGTTATTTCTGAAACTGTTCCTTAACTTAATTTGATATACTGTTTGTTTCTTAATTTGATTGTTTCTTGTAATATTTCAATCTATATTTTCCAGAATTCATTCAATAATACTATTGATATCGCCGAAGAAAATACTTATAAACAATATTATTATCCATTGTCAGATACTACAATCGATGAATTGACAATTAATGAACCTTTTAAAGCCAAACAAACAAAAAGAAAGCGAAACCAAACCTCATTGGAGAGTTTAGATGATTTGTTTGAAGCACCACAAGTAAAGAAAAAGAAGCTATCATCAACGGTCTCAAGAAGTAACGGAGAGGGTGGAATAACTTGCTTATCCACAAGCATTGATGATAGTTCGACTCATTTAGTAAAAATTGAAATATACGACCTGAAAAAGTTGGTGAAAATACCTCAAACAGAACACTGGAAAAACGCTGACATAAGAATCAAATACTACACGAACTCCAAAAATAACAACTACATGGATAGTAAAAATTTAATATATAAAATTGCAAAAGAAATATCTAAAACAGATAACTGCAAAAAGTTTTTTTTTAATAACAAATAGAATGCATCAGTATAATTATACCCATTGTTCACGGTCACTATTTAATTACTCACTTTCATAATTATCTATTATACTAATTACCCTACTTTCATAATCACCCTTCAGTATAATTATACCCATTGTTCACGGTCACTATTTAATTACTCACTTTCATAATTATCTATTATACTAATTACCCTACTTTCATAAACACCCTCTATCGCAGTAATATAAATAGTCGAAAAGTGATAATTTCAAAAACATTAAGTCCTTGCAGTTGTCTAGAGTAGTATCAAACAAAATGGAACAAAGTGTTGGAGTGTGTGTTAGCGCTTTTTTCAATATGGAACTCAATGAAGATGATGAGCAGAATTTATACGAACTCTGTGAAACCATAGAAACAACTGAACAGTTGTCTAGAGTAGTATCAAACAAAATGGATCAAAGTGGTGAAGTATGTGTCAGCGCCTTCTTCAATATGGAACTCAATGAAGACGATGAACAGAATTTATACGAACTCTGTGAAACCATAGAAAAAACTGAATTGAATAGTTCGATTTATGATAATGAGCTTGTCAATATCTGTACTGATGTTGAAAAAACTTTGAAGTAAGTTATATGGTTTTTTTATTTTCTAAAATATTAATATACTTACCTTAAAGATAATTATTTAATAACATAAATTTCATATTTCATTATAGTCAACCAGTTCAGATTGGAGGAGCTGTTAAAAGAAGTCGGATTATGCAAGATGCAGCAGATATGGTGACATCAAAAAAATCGAGGACTGAAGAAGGAGAAGCTTCAACTTCAACTGTAGCAGAAGCTTCAACTTCAACTGCAGCAGAAGCTTCAACTTCAACGCCATCACTGAGAGTTCCACCATTCACTGATCAGGTAAATTGTAGTACGTGTCAGGTTTTCGTTAACAAGCGGTATTTTACCAATCATTTAAAAAGTAATTTACACAAAAATAATGTATGGCAATCACATAGATCTTTACCAAATGTATCCGTTGTTGAGTCTGCTTTTGGAGAAAGAATTATATCATATAAAATTAACAGTAAAAACGATCCGACATCTGAAGTAGTATTTGAAACGCCTGAATTATTTTTGAATTCGATAAAAGATGAATTATTCGTTTTGATTGAAGACGCTATTCAACAGCATACTGTTTTTAAGATAAATTTCATATTGCATGCTGACTTTGTACAGCAAACTAAAAATATTTCGAATTCATTTGACTTTCAAACTTGTAATTACATAATTTTTCGAGGAGATGACTTAGATATATTCTTTTCATCTTTATGTAACACTTTAACAAACAAAGTAAGTGCTTTCGAGAGAAAAGATAGTGGATGGAGTCTCAAACAAATCAAATCTATTGATATGAATATAAATAAATTTAACCCACTGCGAGGAACTTCATATGTTGATTTACCTCATGATATAAAATTAAAAAAAGCTATAATCAATGTTAAGAATGCAGACAATTTATGTTTTAAATGGGCATTACTCTCAGGGTTATACCCAGTAAGTAAAAACTCAGATCGCGTATCATCTTACAGTATACATTCTAACAAACTTAAGTTCGATGGTGTACCTTTCCCAGTCAAATTAAATGATATATCTAAAGTTGAAAAATTAAATGATATTAGTATAAATGTTTTTGGCTTGGAATTTAACAAAGAAATGAAAAGAAATAACGTAGTAGGTCCACTGTTTTTAACGAAATCTCGCAAAAGCCGTCATATAAATCTATTGTACATACAAAACGGAGCAAATAGTCACTATTGCTACATTAAAAACTTATCGCGACTAGTTAGCAAACAGCTTTCAAACCAAGAGCATGCAGTTTATATCTGTGATGGATGTTTATTACACTTTCCATCACAAGAGAGGTTAACTAACCATCAAGCACATGATTGTTCTCACATTTGTACAGAACTTCCAAGTAATGAAAAAACAAAGAAAAATTGGTTTGGACAACCAGTATCTAACGATAAAATAAAGTTTGACGGGTTCCAAAAAAAGTTAAAAATACCATTTGTTGTATACGCTGATTTCGAAGCATTTTTAAACCCAATAAAATCATGTCCTAATGATTCGTCTAAGTCATATACAAACAATGTTCATAAACATGAAGTGTATAGTTTCGGATATTATATAAAATGTTCCTATGATGACAACTTGTCAAAATATGAAACATACAGTGGTCCAAACTGTGCACAAATATTTATGAAACGTCTATACAATGACTTAAAAAAAATTTATGCAATAAATAGTTTTCAAAAATGTCCCAAACCATTGTCAACTGCAGACAGAGATAAAATTGCTAATTCTACAAAATGCCACATTTGTGAAACTAATATAAATGGAGATAACGTTCTCGATTTTGATTGGCATACGGGGAACTTTAGAGGTATCGCACACGAAGTCTGTAAAGAAAAGTTCCGAGCCCCCCGATACATTCCAGTATTTCTACATAACCTCAGTAATTATGATGCACATTTCATTGTTCATGCATTAAACTTTGTTGAAGGCGAAGTGGAAGTAATTCCCCAAAACAAAGAAAGATACATTTCATTTTCAAAGCTACTAACTATTAATAATCATAAAGTTCATTTAAGATTTGTAGATTCTTTTAAATTTGTATCATGTAGTCTTAGCCAATTAACTAATAATCTCAAAGATGAACAATTTCACACCCTTAAAAGATGTTTCCCTAAAGATGAAGATTTTAATCGTCTTAGAAAAAAGGGTATCTACCCTTATGAGTACATGATATCTTATGACTACTTAAAACTAACATCTCTCCCGAGTCAATGTCAGTTTTATAATTCATTGACCGATTCGAATGTTTCTGATGATGATTATAATCGTGCTCAGGATGTTTGGCAACACTTTAAATGTTGCAATATGTCGGATTACTCTAACTTATACTTAAAAACAGATGTTTTGTTGCTGACCGATGTGTTTGAAAACTTTAGAAATATTTGTATTGCAACTTATGATTTAGATCCTGCCCATTACTATACAGCACCAGGACTTAGTTGGGATGCTATGTTAAAATACACTAAAATTGAACTAGAGTTATTAACAGATTATGATCAAGTGGCATTTATCAGAGCAGGTATTAGAGGAGGTGTATCTCAATGTAGCAAACGACATGCAAAGGCAAACAATGAATTCTTGGAAGATTTTGATGAGAACAAGCCAAAATCATATCTTGTTTATTTGGATGCCAACAATCTGTACGGTTGGGCTATGTCTCAATATCTTCCGGTAAGTGGGTTTGAATGGGTCAGTCCAGATACAAATTTTGAAGTGTCTGATACATCTGAATTCGGTTTTATTTTAGAAGTCGATTTAGAGTATCCAGTGGAACTTCATGATTTACACTCAGATTTACCACTGTGCCCGGAAAACATATGTGCTGGGCCTCAAGTCTGCTATTACAATAGTGTCAGAATGGTCTATCATTGATTTCAAAATTGTTGATTTTGACAAGTTTCGTAGTCTACTATTACAATGGCGTCATTGTGACTTTCCAATGGTCGACCACTGACACTCCATTGAAAGAAATGGCATAAAATGGTAGTCTCGTACATAATGACAAATGAATGACTGACATAAGCGGTAGTCTGCTAAACTTTTGACAGTTCCTTTGATCAGTGATCTACCACTATGACATCATTGTGCAATCATTGCATTTGATTCATGACGCGGTAGAAAAGTGTTTGTTCGCGGTTTGTAAATAGGTAGTGTTGATTTATTTATTACGTGGAATTACGGTCATGTATTCACTACGACTCAATATTCTTGAGTTAGCTAACGCAGTGGATGCTAGAGAAAGAAGGACGGAGGAACGCAAAAGACGTCGTCGAGCCCGTCGCTTGTCGAGAATGAATACGGACCCCTTTATTGATATTCCCGAGGCGGAATTTGTGAAAACGTTTCGTCTTGGGAAGGACTCAGTAAGGGGATTAGTTGAAGAACTCGTCCCCCTTATCGCCAGGCCGCGTCGAAACAATTGCGTATCGACAGAAATGAAGGTGAGTAAACTGAACTTGACATTGATTAATTATTCCATAAAAAGCTTTAGCTACACTTACATAAACACGAAATGTTATATTGATTAATGGTAATGTTAAATTTTATATTGCAGATTCTAATTGCACTTGCATTTTATGCATCAGGGTCTTACCAAACTTTGATTGGACAGAGTGCCCTCCATAATGTTTCCCAAAAAACTGTGTCACGGGCCATTAACCAAGTAACGGAGGCATTAAATAAACTGTATCACAAATATATTAAATGGCCTACACAAAATGATGAAAGGAATATTATTAAAGCTAAGTGAGAAATGAGATATACCCGGATTGTGTTGTTTATACATATTACCTGTTTTACCTAAACAGAATTATTTAGTTACTAAAACTTTCAGGTTCTATCAGAAATTTGAGTTTCCTGGCGTCCTCGGTTGCATTGATGGCACCCATGTAGCTATATTAAGGCCGCACATACATGAGGAGCGATATTATAACAGAAAGGGCTTCCATTCCCTTAATGTTATGATAGTAAGTATTGGGTAGAAAGTAGAAATGTCTACCTACCTATTGCCCAATTAATATAATATAGGTAATGCCAAAATACATAATATGTAATTCATTTACAGATTTGTGATGCTGATTTAAATATTTTATGTGTGGACGCAAGCAACCCAGGCTCTGCACATGATTCCACAGTATGGCAGGGTCATCCAATCAGTCACCACTTATATTTACCACAAATATCGGAAAATACGAATGAACAAGTATTTTTATTAGGTAATACAATATTTTTGTTGGATGAAAATCCTAAGAACTTTATCATGTTCATGTATTAGTGTTTGTTTGTAAAATGATTATAATTTTCAGGTGACAGTGGGTATCCACTAAGAAAAACAATGATGACCCCAATCCTCAATACTGTAGATGGGACACCACAACATAATTATTATGTAAAACATGTAACTGCACGCAATACAGTGGAGCGTTGCATAGGCGTATTGAACAACTTTTTAACTATCCATGTAAGATTTGTATAAAAATATAATTATGCGTCAGCGAGAACAAACCCGCGCGATACAAACAAATATTGTATTAGTTTTAAAAGCTTGTAAATAAATATTTTTGTGTGATGGAATGTTGTGTTTCAATTTTTTTTGCTTGACATGGTATCTATTGAAATATTTAAATAACCTAAACCATAGTTTACCCCGCAATTTTTAAATAAAATATCATTTTGTACATAATGGTATAACTTTTACTAAGTTGTATGTTCTGAACTATGTTATTTCATAATATTGCTTCGCACTCTTATAAATTATGTGTCATTCAAAGCACCATTTCAGCCATAACAAAAAATACCAGCACAAGTAGGGTCTAATTACAATGAGTTATGTCGTAAATAGCTTCTAAGTGCCAGAAGTCAAAGCGCGCGCCGGCCAAAAAAAAACGGTCGGCGCGTGTTGTTTTTGCGCCACGCAGAGCGCGCGGGGCCGGTGTAGCAAGCGGAGAGTAGTAATATTCTTTGGATAATACTCTCAAAGTCAATTCAATTCAATTTTTGTTTGATGGCCTCTGCTGACATTTCGTCGCAGTCTCTCAAAGTCTCATGAAATATTTTGAAAAATATACCTACTTATAAAACAAAACCGATAACCGGCGGCAGTTGTGTCAAAGTCAAATATGACATTACTATGTCACATTTGATTTAGACAGCTAATAAAAGATTATTGAGTTATTTTTCTTTTAAGTTTATTGCTATTTAGGGACTTCTTACTACTTCAGATTGTTTATAACACTAATAAATCCTATGTAAAAATATATCTTATTAAAATCTAGCATGAATAAATGTTCAAGTTTAGTAGTAGTTTTTCGAAAATCATTTCTACCAACGGGTTTTATAATAATGGCAGCACGACTATGTCATTCTATTACAATTCTATTACGAGACCACTGACCGACCACTGACCGACCATTATGAATTAGCAGACTACGAATTTTTGGCAAAATGACAATGGGGTCGTATTGGAATGACGAGTTTATAAAAAATAGCAGACTTGGGGCCCAGGTACTTCTAAAGAAAAAAAACTGATTCCAAATCTTATGAATAAAATCAAATACAAAATTCATTATAAAAATCTCAAACAATGTTTATCAATGGGTATAAAATTAACTAAAGTTCATAGAATTTTAAAGTTCCGACAAAGCCCTTGGTTAGAAAAATACATAGATCTAAATACGAAATTAAGAACAAAGGCAACGTCAGATTTTGAAAAAGATTTTTATAAGTTAATGAATAACTCTGTCTTTGGTAAAACAATGGAAAACATTGAGAAACGAGTTAATGTAAAACTATTAACACATTGGGAAAATATAGGTAAATCTTTAGGTGTCCAAGACTTAATTGCCAAACCAGAATTTCATAGCTTATCAGTTTTTTCTGAAAACTTGGTTGCAGTACAGCTACGAAAAATAAAATTACTTCATAATAAACCCATCTATTTAGGATTTTGTATATTAGATATATCCAAAACTCTTATGTATGATTTTCATTACAATTACATGCTAAAGAAATTCAATGATAAAACAAAAATATTATACACTGATACTGACAGTTTAATTTATGAGATCTTTACAGACAATTTTTATGAAGATATTAAACCTGATCTTCTCACACGATTTGATACATCAGACTATCCTGCTGATAATATATTTGGGTATCCTAAAATAAACAAAAAAAAGTTAGGTTTCTTTAAAGATGAAAATAATGGAAAAATTTTAAAAGAGTTCGTAGGTCTTCGATCTAAAATGTATGCATTTGATGTAGAAAATAAATTGACAGCTAAAGCTAAGGGTGTAAATAAATGTGTTACGAAAAGAATGAATATTGAAGATTATAAGTCATGTCTCTTTAATGAAACTAATAAGTTTTCTATCATGTACAGATTTAGATCAATTAAACATACAATATTTACTCAAAAAATTAATAAAATATGTTTATCCTTTAATGACACGAAACGGTGTATTTTACCAAATCTTGTTGACACGTTAGCATGGGGTCATTATAGTTTAAGGTAATTAAAATGCTTGAAATGTGAAATTATCGTATAATTTAATTTGTAAAATAAATATTGTTAACTATTATGTTTACTTATGTGTGTGTGTGTGTGTGTGCATTTTGCAATAGATATTATAATTTTAATGTATAAAATTAATTTCAAATAACTGTACTAGATATATTGTATTACTTTAGTTTTACTGTGTTAGATTAAAAATGATTTTTGCAATAGATATTAGAATTTTAATGTATAAAATTAATTTCAATAACTGTACTAGATATATTGTATTACTTTAGTTTTACTGTGTTAGATTAAAATGATTTTTGCAATAGATATTAGAATTTTAATGTATAAAATTAATTTCAATAACTGTACTAGATATATTGTATTACTTTAGTTTTACTGTGTTAGATTAAAATGATTATTCTGTAAGATTACATACCTACCTATAATTGTATTTTATTAAACTCCTTGAACGTGTAATTATGAACAAATATACTTTATATACTTTAACAACATGACTTAGTTATTTCAATACCCTCAAAAGATCCACACGTGTATTAAATAAATAATGTTTCAATTTATTCATCCATTTACTACTATAGTTGCAGGTCCAAGTGGTTGTGGAAAATCAAAATTTGTAACAAATTTCATTAGTTACATTAAAGAAATATGTAGTAGAAATTTTAGCCAAATTACTTGGTGCTTCGATGAAATGCAACCTTTGTACAACTTACCAAATGTAAACTATTGTCAAGGTATACCAGATCTTAACATGTTTGATGGGAAAAATGAAAACCTTCTAGTTATAGATGATCTTATGAGAGAATCTGATTGTCGAATTGTTGATATTTTTACTAAAGGTAGTCATCACAGAAACTTAAGTGTATTCTACATTACACAAAATTTGTTTCATCAGGGTAAAGGTCAAAGAGACATATCTTTGAATTCTAACTATATTATATATTTCAAAAATCCACGTGATAAAACACAGATTCGATACTTAGCACGTCAAGTATCACCAGAAAATCCAAAATTTATTGAAGATGCATACAGGGATGCTACCAGTGAGGCACATGGATATATAATGATAGATCTTAAGCAAGGTACTAGTGACATGTGTCGAATCAAAACTAATATATTCCCCTCGGATAGATATTGCACAGTATATATCCCTACAAAAAGCTTTAAATATACTAGGAATCAACAAATTCCTATCATTTACAAATAATGCATCGAAGTCTCAAGACGCATATAGATTTCCTAAATGCACTACATACACTTAAACCAAAATACCGACAAGCTCTACTAAAAACTTGTGATAAAGAAGAAATACAATGCATTTGCGAGTGTATTCATAACGTTCTTCAAGGTAAAATACAACTCAAAGAAAAAGAAAAGAATAAGCTTAAAAAATTTAAAAGTATACTTCGTAAGTTGTTGTGTAAGGGGGCAACTAAGATAAAAAAGAAAATAATTGTTCAAAAAGGAGGTGCATTTCTACCAATCATATTAAGTTCTATTCTGAGTGGATTAGTTAGTTCACTTGTTTAAAAATGGAACATGCCAAAAGAATGTTGCTCGTTGAACCAAGCTTAATAGAGAAATTAAATCAAAACAACAATCAACACAAAAATGAAAATCCTACCTCGAGGTTAGATGCTGAAATGCAAAAAATTTTAGATAGTGCTATGGATGATAGAAAAAAATGTATTTTATACTTACAAATATTACAAAGATATCTACACTTTACTGAAGAGGATCGTCAACCTTTTGAATTACCAATAATTACTTCCAACATTGATACTGCAGGAGGCACTGAAATAAGTAAAGTTTCTGATATAATTAAAGACATGAATAATAAAGATTTAGTTGTAACTCAGACATCGAATGAAGATAAAGTCCAACAAAGTTTTGAAACTAAAAATAGTCCTCTATACTCAAGTAAACACATTCTAAGTTTGATTCCTAAAACATATGCAAAAAAAGGTGAGTTATTACTAAATTTGATGTCATTGAGTAAAAATAAAATACATTGGGATAACAACGGTACAGTTATTATAGATAACACAAAAATTCCTGGAAGTAATATTATAGATTTGGTAAACGACTCACTTAGACCGTTGAAAAAAAGTGATCCAATAGGTTGGGTAAGCTTTGCTAAAGCATTGAAGGATATTAAAATACCATTAACTTACATTGGGAATCCAAGTAGAAGTGATTATATAAGTAAACTGTACATGAAAGATCACGGGGAGCACTCTGCTGATGAGGAAATCTACACTACACCAACTAACACAGATAAATATCAAAAGAAACTGAAGAAAAAAATTGAATGGGAAAAATGGACTCCCTATTAGAAATTAATAAAATTTATTATGATGCATCACACCCTGCTGGTTATAGTAGTATTGATAAATTATCAAAAGCCATGAAAGGTAAGATGAACAAATCAGAAGTCAACAAATGGTTGCAAGCTCAAGAAACATATACACTCCACAAACCAGTTCATAGAAAATTTCCTCGTAATAAATATATTTTATCTAATCTAAATGAACTTTGGCAAGCTGATTTAAGTGACATGAGAACGTATTCTAAGTATAATAATGGCTATAATTATATACTTTGTGTTATTGATGTGTTTACTAAATATGCATATGTAAGACCAATGAAAAATAAAAACTCTGAAACTGTAAAAAAATGTTTTGAAAGTATATTTAATGAAGCTAATACTACTCCAACCCATATACAATCGGATAAAGGGACCGAATTTGTTGCAAAGGATGTACAAAAATACTTTAGGAGTAAAAATATAAACTATTATACAACAAATAACCCTGACATTAAAGCTAGCATTGTAGAAAGATTTCAAAGGACTCTCAAGATGAAAATGTGGCGTTATTTTACTCATAAAAATACATATAAATATATAGATATTTTACAAGACTTGCTACATGCATATAATCATAGTTACCATTCCAGCATTAAAATGTGTCCTTGTGATGTAAATTCAAACAATATCATGACTGTTTGGAATAATTTGTATGAAAAGAATCATCATAGTTTAATACAAAGCTCAGATAACCAAGTACCAAAATTTCACATTGGTGATCATGTGCGAATTACTAAATTTAAACATATATTTCAAAAAGGTTATGAATCTAATTGGAGTGATGAAATTTTTATAGTATCTTCAATAATAGATAGATCACCTTGGATAGTATATACATTGAAAGATTTACAAAATGAACCAATAGTGGGTACTTTTTATGAAAAAGAATTACAAAAAATTGATTATAACCCCACTTCCAGTTTCAAAATAGATAAAATAATTAGCAGTCGTCACTCTGGTCACAGAAAGCAAGTATTAGTGAAGTGGAAAGGTTATCCAGATACATTTAACAGTTGGATTTTGGCTTCTAGTCTAAAAGAATTATGATGAAAGAAAGTTTTTATTTGACCCTACTTAGTAATAGTTCAATGGAATACTTTCCTGAAAACACAACCACTCTTTTTTCAACTAAATTACCAAAGTCCATCAAACTGGAAGGATCGTGGTTGGTTGGTGTTGTTGAATTCCAATATCCATGCACAATGTTTACGGTACAAGATCATGAAAATATCGTTTACATTAGTAAATGGATGAAGATACCTCATGAGGGAAAACAATCGTTAGTGTACTACAAAACACACATACCAGCCACAAACTATGATAATATTAACCATATTTTATCAGCATTAAATAATATTAAGGAACAAGTTAGGTTTCGCTATGATGAGTTATCCAAGTTTGTATCTGTTTCTGTTATGGATGAATCAATAACATCATTAACATTATCGCCTAAGTTGTGTCTTCAACTTGGATTTGAACCCAGCAGAAACCTTGTTACAAAAGGTATGGGAAAGTGTCCAGCGAACTTACATTTAGGATTACCATCTCAGTTATTTGTTTATTGTGATATAATCAAACCACAGATTGTGGGGGATGTAATGACCCCCCTCCTCAGAATAATACCTTTGGATCCTGCAAAATATATTTATGGAGCTAATAAAATGCATGTTTTCTCACCACCTCACTACTTGAACATCATGCGTAGAGAGTTTGATACAATTGAAATAGATATAAGATCAAGCATTGGACAAAAAATACCATTTCAGTTTGGAACCGTGGCCATTAAACTACACTTTAGAAAATTATAATGTATTCTCAACGTGATAATATAAGTTGTCCCTATGAACATTATTACTCACATCAAGCGGGATCGGGTATTGGTGTAATCTATAGAGGAGCACCATACCAACGAGGACACGGAATCGGTAGCTTTCTAGGGGGCTTATTTAGATCTGTTCTACCATTACTATCTAGTGGAGCTCGAGTCATTGGAAAAGAGGCTTTAAACACAGGTGTAGGTCTTTTATCAGATATGGTTAGTGCTCGTCCTATGGAAGATTCAATTAAGGCTAGGTTAAAAGAAGCTAGTACAAACTTGAAAAGAAAAGCTGATGATAAAATAGATCGTTTGAATATGTCGGGGTCAGGATATATAACTAAGAAGAAACATCTATCTTCATTCATTCCACCACTAGCTGCTAAGGTGAAAGCTGTTAACAAGAAATCAAAGTTGAAACATAATACCATCAACGATATATTTTCCTAAAAAATAATAATAACAAAAAAAAATTTAACCATGTCGTTTCTACACAGTCATTCTTGTGAATGTATTAAGTCAGAATTAGACTTATTTGCATTACCATCCACACAAACAAGTATAGAAAATGGAATGTGGATACATTATAAACCTATTTCATCCCTGGCTTACGATGGCCCAATCGAATTTCAAGTACCTGGAACTGGTGATGACTACATGGATTTGTCTCACACTTTAATCCATATTAAAGCTAAGATACTGAATCAAGATGCAACAAAAATAACTACATCAACAATAGTGGCTCCAGTTAATAATTGGTTACATTCATTGTTTAGTCAACTTGATGTTTATTTGAATCAAAAACTTGTGTCTCCACCAAATAATACATACGCTTACCGTGCTTACGTAGAAACATTGTTGAATTATGCTCCTGCATCTAAAACATCTCATCTAACATGTGCTCTTTGGTATGAAGACACGTCTGGTAAAATGAATTCAACCGATGAAAAAAATGAAGGTTTCACTAAAAGACAAGAATTAACATCTGAAAGTAAAGAAATAGAAATGATTGGACATTTACACGGTGATATATTTAATCAAGAAAAGTTTTTGATTAACGGTGTTGAAATGTCTGTGAAATTAGTTCGTTCTAGAGAAACTTTTAATTTAATGGCTTCTTCAAATGATTTAAAATTTAAAGTATGTATTACTGATGCAACACTTATTATTCGTAGAGCACGAATCAATCCAACAGTTTTACTTGCACATCAAAAAGTTTTAGCCACTACTACAGCTAAATATCCTATAACGCGAGCTGAAGTTAAAGTTTTAACAATACCATCCGGGGTTCAGGGAAAAACACTTGATAATATTTTTCTGGGACAAGTACCCAAAAGATGTATAGTCGGATTTATAAATAACGCGGCATTCAATGGTAGTCTCACTAAAAATCCATTTAATTTTGAAAATTATGATATTAATACATTTTGTTTGTATATTGATGGTCAGCAAATTCCCTCCAAAGCTTTACAACCATCATTCGAGAATAATATTTTCACTTCAGCCTATCATACACTATTCTCAGGAACGGGTATACATTTTCTTAACGAAGGTAATGGGATATCTAGGGAACGATATGCTCAAGGTTATTGTCTATTAGCTTTCGACTTAACACCTGATTTATCAGCTAACTCATCGGGTCATTGGAATCTTATAAAACATGGTAGCGTAAGATTGGAAGTTCGTTTTGAATCAACTCTTCCACAAACTATCAACTGTATTGTGTATGCCGAGTTTGATAATGTTATTGAAATTGATAAAAACCGTAATGTGTGTGTGTAGACTATAGTAGTTAATAGAAAGTGTAAACCTATGTTATCTGAATAAAATATGATTTGTAACATGTACTTACCTAATTATCCAATTTATCTTAATGACGGTCAAAGTCACAAAGAATGTGTACTGACACAACACTTATCTATTGTAATGAATTATCACAAAACTATCAACTGCATTGTGTATGCAGAGTTTGATAATGTTATTGAAATTGATAAAAACCGTAATGTATGTGTAGACTATAGTAGTTAAGCGAAAGTGTTAACCTATGTTATTCGAATAAAATATGATTTGTAACATGTACTTACCTTGTATTAATTACACGATTCCCCCTCATCGACTTGAAATATCAATTTTTCCCTTAAATTTAACACTTGCATCCGATCAATTGTATAGAGAAGTGTTTTTTGTATGCATTATGAATACAACAGAGGTACAGAAATATTTAAATAAAATTCATCCGAGCTTACAATATAATGTATATGCTGCAAATCGATTGCCAATATACACCCAGAATCCAACATACATAATAAGCAATTTAGATCCAGACACAAAGCCGGGATGTCACTGGGTAGCCATACACATTGATATAAACGGTCTTGGGCAATATTTTGATTCCTATGGTCGCCCACCAAAAGGCTACCATCAAAAATTTTTAAAGAAGAATTCAAGACAATGGGATTTCAATAGGCATAGGATACAAAATGATTGGACTTCGGTATGCGGCGAGTACTGTTTATTGTACTTATACTACAAGTACAATGGTAATACAATGTCTGATTTTATAAGATTATTCGATATGGAAACATTGTACAATGATATATTGCTTTATAATATGTTTCAATCCCGATTTATTGATAAATAAAGAAGAATGAAATAATAAAGAAGTGTTGTTATTGACTTTGCGAATACCACCAATACAATAGGTGACCGTAATTAACAAAAATTATAGTAATTAGTCTAAGTAAACAACTGAGGTTGTAGTAGATCTTGGACCGTAATTAGGAACAATAGGGTAATTAGACTTGGTTTAATTAGGGGTACTGCCTTAAAGCTATCTCGTGATCCGTGAGAGATATCAAAAATCTGATAGCACAGATCGATCGCGCGTGGTCGAATTACCCCATTTTGATACCAAACTTTTTTTTTTTTTTTTTTTTTTTTTTTTTTTTTTTTTTTTTTTTTTTTTTTAGGTTTGACTTGACTGACGACAAGACTGGAGCCGGAGCCCCGTGAGGCAGTACCGGCGAATCCTCACTACTGATGGAAGAGTTTGTTTTAATTTTTAAATTTCTGTCATTTTCTTCTTATAGGTGTGGAATCTCCTTGATTTCCGCACAAACATTGGAGGTCCTAATGATACGATACTTAATTAGAACTGAACTTGACTCTAAAACCTTAATTATGGAAGGCTGACCTCTCTCCGACTTCTGACACAAACGGACACAGTTTGCACAAACTAGACACATTTTGGATCATGTTCTAATAATAATTTTAAGTAGGTATTTCGACAGGCACGTGAAGTGGTTGGTCCCGGTCGTTTCAATCAGTAGGTCCTGTTGGAGGCCTTTGGGCGGTCTGAAATCTATTGACAACCTTAGGTATTAACTTATATGAAATTGAAGCAAAGTCTGTCAAGTGTCTGAGGTTTTTTTAATTATGATCTTTAGATGATTCGCTGACAAATTCTCGATACCCTAGACATGGCAAATGTATAGGAATCACCACAAAATCTCGACGATTTTTTTCCATAACAATAGATATTAATTAACAAAGTTCGTAACCACCGACCTAAGAAGCCATTAAGTTCGGAAACTTAATTCAAATAACAGTCAAACTTATTCTTATATTGAGCAAGTATGCAAACATGCAAAAGTTTCGTAACAAAGCTCTTTCCACATTCAAACATTGAAAGAAGTTTTTCATCTCAACTGAACAAAACCTTCTTTCTACATCGAACCAGTGAAAGGAGGTTTCATCTCAACTACGCAGTTATGAAATCGGTTTCAGTGGGATGAGGTGGGAATGTTCTAGAATGTAATGCAGGCCCGACAGGGTGCGCTCGGGAGGTCGATCGATCAGCCCGGGACCTGCGCACCTGCAACGAGCAACAGGCGAGCTGTGACGCAGTTACTCGCTTCCATTTGAAGTCTGTGATTTATTATGTCTCATGATCATGAATTGTCTATTGATAGATTTACGTTGTCTATTTGAATGTTCTTTTTTCAATTTTTTCTTTTTAAGATGTCTGATTGACCCGCCATATGCATGTCTATGGATTAGGTGTTCTATTTTTGTATAAAGACAGTTGATTTAATTTTCGTTCCATTTTCGGATTTCTTTGGATAGTACCTTTAACTTTTTTAGCTCTCGGTTAAGGCCTGTCTAGATACTTCATTTTCGTATACATATAGACAACGTTGTTCTATATTTGGCTCAATTTCGTATTTTTATTAACTACGCCTTTGTAAACCACTCATGCTGAAAAAGGGTAGTCTGCGGACATTTTTCGTAGTTTATTTTTGGTTATTTACTTACTTAATAAACCAGTCACCCTGAAAAGGGTTGTCTACGGTTCTGTTTAGGGTCTTCGTAATTATACAGCCTGCTTCATTCTTTTTACTTTTTTACGATCTACGTAATAGGAAAAGTTATCTTAAAAGTTATCAGTCTCTGCTACTGTTGGGAGACTCATAAACATGTTTTCTTTTGTGTCTTGATATATACAATTTAATACTCTCATATCTATTTTTATAAATACTATATCGAAATAGATATGTTTTAACTATTTATAGTACGGTCACTATCTTATCAAGCTTATTCCACTACATACGCGTCGGGTTACAACATTTTGTAACCTTCGACATATTTCTTAAGAACACTCTTTGTTTAAAAACCTTTCTAACAAAAGTTAATAAATCGGTCCTTTCTTTCTTAAGCTTCGATGCCACAATGACAGACAGATACAGAGCCGCTCATACACTTAAAACTTACAACTTCTCTCTTTTTGGCGTGTGAGTGAAAATCTAACAAAGATTAGGTATGATAATCCATACTTTAGATCTTAGAATCTATTCATACTAAACTAGCGGCGCCCCGCGATGTACCCTTTCCCGTGGGAATTTCGGGAATTTTTATACATATAAACCATCCTCTTGGATCACTATCTATTTAAAAAAACCGCGTCAAAATCCGTTGCATAGTTTTAAAGATCCAAGCATACATAGGGACAGACAGAAAGACTGACAGCGGAAAGCGACTTTGTTTAATACTATGCAGTAAAGAAAATAAATATTTAATTATACGTGATAAAAGTGAATACTTTGAATTAAAATAGGTACGTACTTTACGCCTCGATTGTTCAAGGTTTGATGACTCATATCTCTATAACTCTGACACCAGGATTGGTCAGGTCGGCCATCCACACGATGAAGAAGATCTCTATAAAAACTTTTATTGCTGATCTTGTTGATAGTTTTTGCATGTTTACATATTTTTTTGATTAGTTGCTTATTGAGCATTATGTAATAGATTTTGCATAATCGAAACTTGATTCAAGCGTTTTGTTCTTTAAGTTATGTCTGTTGTTAGGTGACCTAGATAGTTTATAAATAATGCTATATTTGAATTATTGTTGTTAACATACTTTTTAAACTCACACGATTTGCACTCATTATACTAAATGAAACGGGCCTGTATCGCGTTAGATAATATAACGTACTTTATTGAGCGAATTACACCGCTCGTGGTCTCGGGATGACCCTCACGTGACGTGTTTAGTTGGCCACACATTCTGTAACCTATATTTATATGAATTAACATAAAATTGCTATTCCAAAATTAGAAGGTTGATAGAAAAATATACGGTCCTAGAAAGGTCAGTAACGACCATTAGAAATGGGGTCTAACACAAAGAATGAGCTAAATATTTGTAACTTTTAACTTCTTTTTTTCATTAACATCCTAGGGCCAAAACCGTTCCTATTCGCCCCACGGTCAACTGAACTCGGTTTCAGTGAAACAATTTTGAAGCTTTTATCTCAGTTTAGCTCTTGAACTAGGATTAACTTGAACTGATAGAGTTCAGTGTAATGGCGAAATTGGATCTAAGAAGGATTATCTCCTGCATCGCAACGGAGAATCTTGCCTCTAAATTATCTGTAGATTACTTTATCAGCGTGTAATATTTGTTCTAAACGGCGTATATTTCTAGACTCTGTGTCGTTGTGATAACGCTATCAGTGACAGATAACTTTGATAACGACACTACTCTACAGCTATCTTCAAATCCCAGGCGTCTTATCCTGTTAAGGAACAACTGATTTCTTGATATCAGTAATCAGTATTATTATTGTTGTATCTCTGATACGGAAGAGACATCTATACTAATATTATAAAGCTGAAGAGTTTGTTTTGTTTGTTTGTTTGTTTGTTTAAACGCGCTAATCTCAGAAACTACTGAACCGATTTGAATAATTCTTTCACTGTTAGATAGTCTATTTATCGAGGAAGGCTATAGGCTACATTTTATCCCGGATTTCCTACGGGAACGGGCACAACGCGGGTAAAACCGCGGGGCGCTGCTAGTCTTTAATAGTTATATGACATTTTAATTAGGAGAATGTCGGAGGCCCTTAGGCCGTCTGAAAACTCCGACACCAGGGTTGGCCACTGACCTATTTGCAATGAATGAGTTAGGAGAATAGCCATGAAACTAACTAACTAAAAAACTAACAACTAAACGCAGTTTTCTGTAAGCACGGTTCCTGTAGGAGCCGAAACGTCTGATAAAAAAATGTAAAATAAAAGCGAAGTGTATCCGTTAACGTAGTTACAAATCAAAACACATCTAATTCAGTAATGAACTGCGTTTACTCTGCCTCGGTCGTGTAATCAACCGTGCGGGATCATTCGCACTTGTAATACACTAAAATCAAGACGTCACTGAGTTCCGGCGTAGACGCAACGCTCTGCGGTTACGCCAGCTCGCAGCTTTTTTCCTTACAGTTTTGGGGACAAAAGTATCTTTGATTAGGGTGCAACTGTGCCTACTTTAAAGATAAAAGAGAAATAAAGCTTTTATCATAACGCGGCTAAGTCAAATTAAGGAACGTTATGTACGAAACATCAATCATTTACACATAACCATTACATAACTACATCTCACAGGTTATCATTTAAATACTTATGTAGTAACAAAAACTCACAAGTCCAGTTGATGAAATGCCAAACCATTATTTACTAACCAACCAGGTCTGTCAGCTCCCAATTAAGTATACCACCAAAGAAAACCTTTTAAATCGGCACGGTAGACCAGTTTCGGACCGGTTGCATTTTGGCTACAATAATTGGTGCATTTGAAATCGTTCCTGGAAAATTTTGGGAAGCTTTTTACGTTATTAACATTTAGGTGGTGTGGGAATATTGGAATTTAAAGCGGTTTTATCCGCTTTGAAGCCCTGATGCAAATTTCGGGATGAACAGAATGCTTCCTCTTGATATGACTATCATAATGCAAAAATAATTTACGTAATTATAGCTACTGTACCACTTGATGTGTCAAAATAACTCCTTTTCGTGATCAATTGGTTGTAATTTCGGTAGTTTCCATCAATAATAAACCAGGAATCATACTACACAGTACAGTAACTTTCGAAGGAGTGACAGGCACACTGGTTTTTAATGAAAATTTCCATATACGTTCCATATACTTTTTTCTTCGACCTTTATTACTACATTACTTTACGATCCTATTGCTTTGCTTAATATTTTCGAAACTAACTCAATCCTTTATACTCGTACGTGTTTGTTTCAATCTGCAACCACGTGGATGGTGCGTGTTTATTTGTAAATTCGTTGGCCACGTGCGTCCAAACATATGTACTACTATACTAATATTAGAACGTATTGTATCTATCTATGTACTGTCATTCAGTTTTGTATCTTTGTATGCAACTAACATTCAAGTTGTTGGTGTGTTCAATTCAAAGTGGCGATTGAATAGGATAGTAGAATGAACATACATGATAAACAAATCTATGCTAATATGTATTATAAAGCTGCAAGTTTGTTTGTTTGTTTGAACGCGCTAATCTTAGGAACTACTGGTCCGATTTGAAAAATTCTTTCAGTATTGGATAGTCCTAGGCTTTAGGCTATTTTTCATCTCGAAATTCCTCCGGGAACGGGCACAACGCGGGTAAAACCGCGGAGCGCTGCTAGTAAGGATCTGGAATATGGATGCTCTATTTTTTGTCAGCCTGTTAAGTCCCGCGGCTGGGCAAAGGCCTCTCATCCCACCGACGATCTGTACAGTGAGGAGGATTAGGCATACTCATCCCTTGTGTTTTATTATGAGAGTTAAATTGTGGACATTTAATTCGCAAGAAAAATATAGGTATTATAGACTAGTAGACGATGAATATCAAGAATAGTTAATTTAGGTTAGGCCTGGAAAGTTTAGTCATAATAGATTGTTGTGTAGGGACAAAGGGGAATAATTAGACTAGACTTTCCAGGCTTATCCTTAGGTACATAAGGTGTACTATCACTAAACCTAAAAATGAAAGAAGGACTGTACAGGGCAGCGCAAATGCCTATCTCACAAAACTGTGCAAAACCACACACTTAAGTCTAGTAACGTATAGGTACTTATGAACCTAATTAAAACAATCATTACGTATAACACTATCTGTCTGAGTTCTGACTAATCTAACAAAATACGCACATACATACACATGTAAATAGCCGTCTGTTTGACCCTTTACCTTAAGTTATTAAGTACGTTGTACTGTTCGTGTGTCTGTATCACACTGTGTGAACGTGGTTTAATCTTACCTATGTTATGAACATAGCATGGAAAATATTACGTTGAACATGATGCCATAATATTGTACTCCTATGGTATGTCTAGTTAGATAGAACGAATACTTTACGTGGTTGCCAGGCAACTCTTCTATAGACTATAACTATGTATAGTTTTTTCTTGTATGCTAGATGTATTAACAGCAAATATAACCGCTTTTACAGCCAAAGAGGGAATTTAGAAAAAGGTTTAGTGATGTGGTAAGAATGATGTGAATTCTTACAAAACTATTATCATTATATGTATACAAGAATGAAATATCTTGAGAATACGTATTATTCTGAACTGTTTGGAACTACTAAGAAGAAATTGGATTAAGATTATAGTGCAGAGACATTCGGGTTTGAGATCACCAACACAATAGGCATGCGTGGTGATTATGCCTAATCCTCCTTACCTTACTGATAGTGATATCCTCGGTGAGATGAGAGGGTTGCCCAGCGGTGGAACAATACAGGCTCTTTTCTTTATAGTGCAGGGCAAATGGAAGCAGTCGATTTTATTTAAAGTACCTAACAAGTATTGTTATTTATCTCTAATCCGAGGTTATCTATAACAATGTTCACACGAAATTGACCAATATTTATCTTGGGGTCGTAACCTACCGTTATATGACTTAATTTTATCGAATTTTAACAAGAATTTGAGATAAAATTTCTAACAACTTCGGACTAAATTAATTAAAACTACGAAGTAATTACAATTTTAAAATGGAAATTTAGTTGAAGTTTGTAAGGAAATTGATCTTAATGTTTTGAAAATGGTAACATTGTCTTGTGTTTAAAATGACCACATTGTCTAAGACTTTTGTCTCGTATTGGGGAAGAACCTATATTTTTAAAATAGAGTTACAAATTATAACCAGTGTACTTGTAAATTAAATAAAGGACTTTATCACTAAAGTAGGTTAATTTATTTTTAGCCACAATTAGCTGTTTAATTGTATTATATCGACAAAGGACGCGCGCTTCTATGACGCGAGATAACGTTATTTAAATAGTTGATTGGCAAATATTAAATTATACTTACTTTGTATTTATGAAACGTTCTTTGTTTTAAACCTCAATTAAGCTTACATTTTGTGAAATAATGATCACCACTGCACTATCTTTGAGGAATGATGTGTCTGTAGTTATTGTCATTACAAATATTTATTCGTGTACTCGCCTACCAAGTCTCGGGTTCAGTTCCCGGGACCACTGTATGAACCCATGCATAACATGTTTATAATTTTCTTGTATAGTCAAAGTTGGCTTTGTGTAATGGAAAGCCACATTGAACGTTAACATTATAGGGGTATTTTATCCTGATATTTCAAAGGAAACGTGCACAACGCGGTTAAAACCACAGGGCACAGGGCTACTAGGCTATAGATTGTGAAATAGATCACTTTTTTATTTATGTGTTTCTCAGTATCTCCGTTACTTTTAATTTGCAGTGAGAGCAGCATGTTCGTGTCCCGCCGCCGCTGGATCCTGAAGACGTGCGGCACGACCACCCCACTGCGCTGCGTGCGCGCCGTGCTGTCGTTAGCACGCGAAGTGGCGGGCCACGCGCGCGTGCACAACGTGTTCTACTCGCGCAGGGAGTTCGCCAGACCACACGCGCAGCTGCACCCGCACAACAACTTTGATTCAGAGGTGAGGGACTGTTAGGTTAAATTAATATAAGTACCTATACCCGGTCGAGCTAACATGATTCCTACTTTTCTATCATGGCTTGAGTTAGAGATCACCAACCCGCATTAAGCAAGCGTGGTGAAGGACCTAATCCTCCTCACTGTACTGTTAAACCTTTAATGTCCCACTGTTGGGCAAAGTCCTCTCATCTCATGAATATAACAGATACAGCGAGGAGTCGTACACTCTACGCTTTTACTGCGCATTGGTGATCTCTAACCTGACCATGTTTGAAAAGTAGGAAAGTAGTAGTAAATAAGAAACATTACCGGGAATTGAACCCGCTACGCCACGCTAGAATAGGCCACTAGACCACCAAGGCATTAAAACAAAGAGTAATATTATGGCGATATTAAATAAAAGTGAGATCTCATTGAGTGACGTCGCCTTGACCCGAGATATCATTCGCTACAATTCGCAGAAGTAAGTTACGATAATTTTATCGAGTAGGTATTGTGCTTAGTTGATAATAAATCCGGGGTTAAGGAGCTCGCGACGACATGGCGCGTTCGAGATAATGATTAGAGTTCAATTCATGGACATTGGACAAATTAATCATTTGCTATTGCTAATTAATCACTATGTTTTGAAGTATATTTTACTATGTTGCTGTTCTGATTAAAGTTGTGTTTGTGTTTTTGGGTGATTGTCTGTATTTTATCTTTTTGGTTAGGTAATAATTTGTAATATAGTTATTTAATTGGTCGAGCATAAGTTACTAACTGTTCAAGAAATTACTTTATCTCATAGTATTTGTCAGTGTAGGGGAAATTCCGCTCTGCAAATTGATTTTCCTGTTTGATTGAATTGTTGGAATCGTGATTACTTTTGTACAGTGATTTCTGTATTCAATATATTTTTTTGTTTGTAAATTTATGATCGATCGTTTGAATGTAATAGTATTAGAGCATATACAACAATGACTATATTAAGTTATTCTTAGCAATTTTAATTGTTAAATCAAGTAGAAAACGTTTAAGATTTAAATATAAATTTAAATTGTATTTTTTCATCCTGTATGGTTCCACTGCTGGACAAATGTCTCCACTCCACTATCCTAGCTGACCCGGCAAACGTTGTTTTACCATATATAAATTAAGGGGTAAACCACCCTAATCACTATAAATTGCGATGTAAGCTATCCTATCTTTCAAGTTGGATCAAAGTCCACACGGTGTGCAAATCAAAATTAAAATCGGTTCAGTAGTTAAGGAGTGCATCGCGGACAAACAACGCGTCATTATTGTATATAAAGATTACACTCCTGTAATTTAACATGTGTATTTAAACATGTAATGTATCGTTGCAGGTGAAACTTTTGGACTCGTACTTCGGGGACGGGCGGTCCTACATCATGGGCCCCGACCAGGACTGCTGGTACCTCTACACTCTGCTGCCTTTAGAAGGTAAACTCAAATAAGGAAATATCTATTATTTGTTTAAGATCACAAGTTGTACTCTACCTCCAATGGGTGTGATATATTTACCTACATTAGGGCAAATAAATTACTTTTAATTTGAATGTGTTTATTTAATATCTTATTAGTGTCATGAATTTAATACACTTTTTGGGTCCATTAAATGACCGAAAGATTGAAAAAGTAACAAATACTTTATAACGATATATAATTATTGACAGCCAGACGTCGTCGCCAACAATGTGTCCAACAATGTCGTATGTGTTGACATATCGTTGACTCCATATGAACATAATGAGTGTGTCGCAGGCACGGTGGACGCGGTGGAGAAGGAGGAGGCGGAGGCGGCGGCGGGCGGCGGCGGCGAGGCGGACCAGACGCTGGAGATCCTCATGACCGACCTCGACCCCGCCGTCATGGACATCTTCACGCGCGCCTGCTCGCACGACGCCGCGCACGCCACGAGGGTAAGTACTACTAGTAGCCTCTCATAGCCCAACAAAGTAGCCTGTAATGTTTCACTGGAGATAGCCTGTAGAGTTCCACTGGTGTAGCTATGGCCTCTTGACTAACCGGAGATAGCTTGTTATGTCCCACTACTGGGCTAAGGCCTCTAATCACAGTGGAAATAGCCTGTATACCATAAAGACTTCTTACCACACCAAATATATCAGTACAGTGCAGAGGATTAGGCGTCATCACCACGCTTGTCTACCTGCAGGTTCAAAATAAACAAAACAAAAGAGCCCCATTTCCAAACATATGAAAAACTTTATTATTATTTAAGTAACCTTCGGAAATGTTAACTTAATTATTAATTTTCTTTATTTCAGGAGTCTGGCATAGACAAAATAATCCCAGGAATGGTCATAGACGATTTCCTGTTCGACCCCTGCGGCTACTCTATGAACGGGGTCGCTAAAGATGTAAGGTTATATTTTTCTTCTATATACTGGAATTTAAGTAGAAATTAATTTTAATATATACATTCTGTATATTTCACGCTGCTTAGCCTGAAAAGGACATACCATCTGTAAGTTATTACAACTTATTTATGATAAAGATAGCAGATTAATGTTATCTCATAGTAACTGCGCCGAAATACTAAGTACATCCTTTTTGCAAATCGGTTAAATACCATATCTTAAAACTGTTTGAACTTCTATAGCACCTACTAACATGGCAATAAGAGTTAAAATGTTAGGGTACTTTCAATTTACGTGTTTTGTATGGAATACAAAAAAAACTTCGGTGCGTGCGGAAGACTGCGCATAGCATATGGCAAATAAAAACGCTTAAATTGAAAGTGTCGTGAAAAAGCATATATTGTATGGTCGAATTGAAAACCCTCTTTTTTTGAAGTCGGTTATAAATGTGTATTGTTTGAAGTTTAAAATACTAATAAACATTTTCTTGGCCCAATGCGCTCGGTGATTCGTTCTAAATATAGTGGTTGTGTTGCCAGGGCTGCTACATGACGATCCACATCACGCCGGAGCGCTCGTGCTCGTACGTGTCGTTCGAGTCCAACGTGCCCGTGTCGTGCTACGACGAGGTGGTGGCGCGCGTGCTGCGCGCCTTCCGCCCCGCCAAGTTCGTGCTCACCGTGTTCGCCACGCCCGTGAGTACTCCTGCTTATCCCTTATGACATGCATGATCGATGATCGTCTCTAATCATCACGTGCAAGCATTTATTAGATCGCTGATTCGGTGACTTCCAAAACGATAAGGCTACGGATTACGGAAATCACACATAAAAGAAAAAAAATGCGCTGCGATTTTAAATGCATTAAATAAATCCCAGTGGAAATTTGATTCCGTGACCCATAGATGGCGCCATGATGGTATCTTGCTAGATGCACGTTGCCGTTGAGTCGAGTGTTTTATTTAGTGTTCGAAGTGTAAGTATGTATAATAATATGTTGCGCGCAGGAGTGTGGGCTGGGCGCGGGCGGCGGCAAGGCGCTGCCGGCGGCGCGCGGGTACGCGCTGCGCGAGGCGCAGGCGGTGCGCTTCTCGCGCTACGCGCTGCAGTACGCGCTGTACGACAAGTTCCCGAGCTGAGCCCGCCCGCGCGCCACTCACCCGCCCGTGACTACTCAGTGAGTGACCGTCTTCAACGACTCCACGTTACCTTTTAACGGAATACATTTATTATTATAAGTAAGTTCTGTAGTTTAAATACCGTTCTTGAAAACGACAATAAAATGCAATATTGAATCTTCATCGTTTTACTGGACTCCCTTAGAATGTTGAGTGGTTAACGTGCGTGCGGGTGAGTGGAGCGGCGCGGAGCTCGGACCGATCACGACGCATTGGAATTGTCTAATCTCACTTATATTAGAACCATTGAAGATAATTATTATCTTTATCTGAAATATACTTTTTCCAAAAATGTATGGTATGACCAGCAATAAATTATATGTACAAAAATACAATGTTTATTCCTTCACCTTAAAATATAATATGTACTTATAAGTAGTATAAGATTTTACATCAATTATTCTTATGTAATATTCAACTAAGTATAACAAATATTCGGTAACAGAGTAGCAATTAACAATTAGCCTTAACCATTATAATATGAAAATTCGAGAAGGAAATAAATGATTATAAATTTAATAAGTCTTTTCATCACCATGCTAGCACCAAAACGTAAACAAATATATTAAAATCCCTAACATGTTTCATTCAACATCGTGCTTATTACTGCCACAGATAACATTTAACAGTAAGTAAGGCAACATTCCCTCCGTCCCAAATAACCTATCTTTACTGGCAATTTTTAGTTAAATGTATGTATAATCGATGTCTAAACAACACAATTTATTCTTACAAGAGTTATATAATGTGGACTTATGTCACCGATTTTCCAGTTGATACCTTCTGTTCTGAATACGAAAAAGGTTTAGTGATTTCATTCCACTCTTACCCCATTGAAACCTTTTCCTCTATGTAAGAAGTTGTCTTGTTGAAAAATAGTTTTGAATTTCAACTCTTGTAAGAAAATATATGATATTTAAATTTTGTTTTATAAATACATTAAAAAAATCTATAAAAGAAATTCGTATTAGTTATACCATATCTCGAGAACGGTTTAACGGATTTTAATGATTTTTTAATTTATTTATCTTCGTCAGGAATAGGATACTAAGAAATAAAAATCCCGAAATTCCCACGGCAACGGGTGAGCTGCAGGTGAAACCACTAGGCACAGCTAGTAAATAAAAATAGAGTAAGAAAAATAATAATATAGGTGTGTTATTAGGTGACACCGATCCATACAATTGTTTTGCCCCGTTTCGTTATCCCGAGAGCACGCGGCACGGCGGCACGAACCCCCCGACCGTGTCGTGCAGCTCCCGCGCGACCGCCACGCACAGCGCGTCCCGCCCGCGCGCCGCCACCACCTGGATACCCAGCGGCAAGCCCGCACAGTTCAGCCCGAGAGGCACCTGGGGGTTGGGGTGTGGTATATTGAGTATTTTATAGTTGTATGGTCAGAAGGTAGTATGTATGGAGTGTAGGTGAAATCTTCAATACAAGTTATATGTTTTCCTATGAAATTGTAATAAGGCCTTAGTGTTTGTTACCTGTACTGAAGGCACGCCGAGCGTATTGAGACCGGCCCAGTAGGCGAAGTTGTAGGGCCGCAGGAAGCACGAGCAGTGGTACGGGGCCGGCGCCGGCGCCGACGGGAACAGCAACACGCCGTTGTCGCCCAGCTTACTCTGGAGGCAATAGAGTAAAGTATGAGCCTGTAATATCACACTGCAGGGTAAACACCTCTCAGCTAACTGAAGGTATACAATGTTACATCTTTATTGTACCTCTATTTGCAAAGTAAATTAATCTTAAATCTGATGCAGTGTGCATTAGGCGTCAAATTTAAAGTAAAACACGGGTGTTTTTGGGGATAAAAGGGTTTAAACTTTAAAGGGTAAACATGGTACATGTGTGGCATGTTAGAGGACAATGAACGAGAAAGGACACATTGAGACAAATAATGATCATTATAAGTAGTAAGTATTAACCTATAATGCCCCACCGCTGGGCAAATGCCTCTTGTCTCACCGAAGATATCAGTACAGTGAGAAGGATTAGGTGTAATCACATAGGCATGGTGACCTCAAACCCGAGCCATGTTTGAAGAGTAGGAAACATGTTTTCGCTCGACCCAGGGCATGATTATTATAATTCTAGATAAAATAAACTTACATGTAAATCGTCTTTAAATTCCTGAATCAACTTCTCCGCCCAGTCCTTATTAACAGGTGGCAGCACTTGTTCCGAGAACAACATGTATATGGCCGCCAGGGTGTACTCCGACTGACCGAGTAGCTGGAAGTAACATAAGATTTTACATCAAGAGTCACGGCACAAGCCCGGTCTTTTTGAGAGGCATGCGAGGGGATACGGATCCAACTCGTAGAGGCCACGAGCAGATGTTTAATGTAATGGATTGCATATAATGAACTGCAGGGACACCTCTCAAACACATCAGTACAATGTGCCCGCAAAAGTAGGAACTGTTGCAAAAAATTAAAGAAAATGTTTTATTATTATACAACTGTAAGATCGCAAAATTAAGTTGTTTTTCTATACTATGCTATGCCTGGCAGCTCGGTCCTAACTCGCCTCGGTTGGATGGTTGGCCGATAGTGAAATTTCTATTTTAGACCTACCGTGACGAGGAGGGCACGTTAAGCAGTCGGTCCCGGTGTTTCAATCATTAACCATGTCGGAGATCTTTAGGCGCTCGAGGAAATTTAGTGATGGTGTTATTTACCAATCATATGTTGTCAATTTAGCAATCATTTGAATTTACTTAGAATAAACCAATACAAAATACTTTAATTACCTTCTTCCCGAGCTCAGTGAACGCCTTAGCCTCCCCTTTATTATTAGTGATAATTCTCGCAAAGTTATCCGATTCTAACGTCATGGCGTGTCTCCATAAAGCGAACATATGCCGCATTCCTTCGTGAGAATACTTCTCGGGCGCTAGTGATGTGCACTCGCTGACAGACGTCAGGTGTAGCACTGCGTCCGACATGACGCGCCGCAGGTCAGCGCTGATTTGACTCACGCGCAACTCTTTGGAAGATTCGCAGTAGTAGTATTTTAGTTTCTGGAAGATTTGAAGCGTATTGTTTAATGTCCTTACATTAGATAGAGCCTGCCACCATGTTGTCGACATATTACCTCCCATAACTCGCTACTTACAAGATTTGGAATAACAATTTTATTTGATAAGAATGTTATGGCAACTGTTGATATATTTTTGGCAGTGAGCCGGCGGGGTAGATGGAGCAAAGATCAACCCCGCCATCTTAATCTTAATCGAGCTCTTTAAAAAGACACCAGTTACCAAATTAACCTTCCTTCGTTCAGAGCTTCTACTTGCTCCTACTACTCAAATATATGACTCAATGTATGTAGTTCATATATACAAATTTACTAATTTCTGATTAGCAGTACATACATACAGTATATTAAAATAACACTACACACGACCAAATCCAAATGTTAGGAACCCACCTTGGGTCAACAAGCTATACCTTGATATCGACGGGATCGTCCAAGTGAAGTTCCGACGCTTTCTCCCCGGCGACAACTTTGGTGAGCGGCGCGAGGTCTCCGCAGTGCCGCGACACGAACCCGACGGCCGCCATCGTGGGCTCCAGCCCCGAGCGGAGCAGCGAGCCTGCCCGGGATTAGACGGTCAATTATGGTAACATTGATTTAGACCGGACTGTATTGAAATTTATTAAATTGCAATAAGGTCTGTTCAGTTTTGCTCTGTTGTTTTAATTAATGTAAGGGTTATCTATCACACACGGGCAACCGGGCATTTCTACAAAACGCCACCATCAGCATATTACCTGTAGTTCTCATGAATTTTATATGGACTCACCATACTACCACTACACATTCAAAACTAATGTTTGCATTGCAATTCCAATAAAAACAGTTTAGTTAACCCGAGATCCAAACTTCTTATCTCAAATATGATATTTAAATTACTTGCCACTATCAAAGGCGTTAAATCTAATCGTGAGTCGATAAGAAACCTTATTGCGTTGAAATAGAGTATACCTTTAAGACTGGTGTACCCGGGAGTGGGGTTGTATCCTAACAGCCCGCAGTAGAAGGCGGGCATGCGGGTGGAGCCGCCGATGTCGGAGCCTGGAATATACATAGAGCGAGGTTTGGTTATTCGGTAACAGAACAGAACCGTAAAAACCTAAAAAGTGGCGACCTCCCAAATAAAATGTTTCCCTTGACAAAACCTACTTTCAAAACGAAATCCTGAATACGTTGCGAAACAATGAGCTTGTGAATACGTACTTATAATTGCCATATAAGAATAAAAAAGAAAATGGGCAAAGGGATTCAGCTGATTATAAATTATAGTAATAATCTAATATAATAAAGAGATTTGAATTTGCTGTGTGTTGTGCGGACGGAGTCTACACAATGCTGTTGTTCAGCCCATCCTGGGTCCCAGAGGGTTTAGGTTTCGTTAGGTTAGGAGAGGGGTAGTTCGCCAATTTTAGTTGTAAGTTTCTTTATTTCAGTAGTCAGATTTGAAGCGGTGTTTATTAACTTGTAGATTACTTACAGAGTGCGATAGGAGTCCCCATGGCGGCTGCGAGCGCCGCCTCGCCGCCGCTAGAGCCGCCGGCCGTGCGGCCCGCGTGGTACGGGTTGTTGGTCTGACCGTACACGGAGTTGCGAGCTTCTTGCCTGAAAACATACAGCGGGTTAAATAAGACTGGTTAGTAGATGTGGGATTCTTGCGTGATTGTGAAAATAAATAAATAATGCACTCTTTGAGACTACTTAATAGTATACTGCTACTGTAAGCCTGTATCAACCCACTGTTGGGCAAAGCCCCCCCATTCCCACCCCTCTTCTCGATTTTTAGCCTAAGAATTGACATACGGCCATTATAGTACACATTACCCAAGATTTTATTTTTATTTGACCACAGTTCCATAGTTCCTACCATTTATTGGCCTCCGGTATGTTAGTGACAGCAATAGCTATAGCTCCTGCCTCCTTCATGAGTCTGACACACTCAGCATCCTCGTCCGCCTTCAAGTCCTTGCGGCAGAGCAGTCCAAGAGTATGCTTCAGGCCTTGCACTGCATGACTCTCTTTAGCGGTGAATGGGACACCTGGGAAGAGGAATAACTGTCTTGTATTGTGTGGTACTTTTTGTTTATAATATTATGGTTATTTTTAACTTCAAGAAGAGGAGGTCTTCTGTGACCACGGTTGCTGTAAAGGAGCCGAAACGTGAGATAATAATGTAAAATAAAAACGAAGTGTATCCGTAAACATAATTTCAATTCAAAATGAATAGTGTTCACTTAAACCTAAGAAACTAGTAGAAGGAGTGTTATAAATATACATATTTAACTTAAGGTTAACATATACTTTGTTGTTACTACTACTGAGGTAGGTAGATATGATATTTCATTTTGATTAAATTCATAACAACCCAATTACGAAGCTCAATATGCACATAATAATAACAGAGAATTATATATAAATAAATATTCACATACCTAAGAAAGGTTTCTGTTTAAAATACTCCTCAGGCAAGCCAGCCTCAATCTTACGGTCTATTTCTTTGGCTTCCTCGATTGCGGCATCTATCCGATCATCTACAACTGCATTTATTATTGGATTAACCTGTAATGGAAGAAATATATTGCTAAATTTAAAATTAAAAATTTATTTGTAAAATAAACAATTTTTATTTGATTAAATATTGTATATTCTGTTGAACTATGTTTGGTTTTTATGAAGATATCTTACATGTATTTTACCGGAGGTAGAATGGAAATAGACTGTGAATTAGAGTCTACAAATATTCAACAGGTTTTTTAAATTAACAATATGTTCACTGTGTACACTCATCCTCCTACCACCTCCTACCTCCCCCCGGTGAGGCACACTGAACAGGAAGCTTGTTAAGGTAGCCTAGTACTTTGTATGAAAAATATTTTAAAATAAATGTACTTACAATTCTGATCCGTTCACCAACCATCTTCACAAGTTGTTCCGATTTCAACTCTTTATTCCTAATCTTAGCGGCCAGTTCCACAGCACTAAGAGTCAATATATTGTGCCTCTTTTCTAGAGCTGGGAGTTCCTTCTTGGATCCCTCCCATACCAGAGAGAATACCCAGTCTATGATTGTGTCTATACATGATCGGATGGTGATGAATGTGTGAATACAGATATTGAGCACCATTCCGTTGAATATCTTACTGGTTTTGTTGTTACGATGCTGGAATAATAAAATTAAAAGGACATAATACATATACATTATCAATTTATTCTTAACCCCCGATGCAAAAGACAGGTTCTTTATAGTTTGATCTTGGTGTGTGTGGTGTGCGGCATCATAGAACTTTGCTTAATGATGTGCTGTGTGCTGAACACTTATATCAAGCAGTGCTGTTTTTCAGTGCCATCAATCTCCCTCAGATGTGAAAAGGTTTAAAAAATATAAAAAAGTTTGAATAATAAATTATGAAACTACTTAATTAATAGGTACATAAAATTTTTCCTTTGCGCGCCGAGTGTTGTATGTTGAGGTATTATAATAATATTACAAATATATATGTATCTATGTAATACATCGTTATGTAAAACTGTGTAAAATGCACCAAATATGTGCATACATTTTGATAATGTAAATTATGCACATACATGAATACTAAAACTAAACTTTGGACTGAAATAAAATGAGTTTGAATGAAACTTACCTCCGTGCTTTTAGCATCCATTTCGTAGAAAACACACGTCTAATATATTTGTATCGTCGCAAAGACAGTAATTACCTTAATCACTCAAGTTATACGTCTATTTAACTTTTTTACATAACTAGGTATCTAATTATTAACAAAGTCAAAAATAAACTAAATTAATATAAATTCAGGCCACCCGGCTCCGTAAATAATGTTATAATTCCAAATTTGAACGAGAACAAACCAAATCTAAACTTATTATATCTTAAAAATATTATCACTTTACTTTCTAAATTTTGAATGGAGAAATGCAAAGAGAATGTAAGTTGAATTATTTGCTCAGAACGAGCCAATTAGATTGTCGCTGCGCAAGATTGCTGTTGTACGTTATCGCAAAAGTTTATTTAATTAACAGTATTAAATTAAAATTCAAAATTATGAAGGCACCAGTAATTAATTCTACCTTAATTCGCGATTGTTTTTTAATAAAACTTTTTGAAAACATAAACAAACAAAAACTAAAGAAAAAACGAACGAGATGAACGAGATTGACAAAACTTACGAAGTCGATCGAACGAACGACAGTTACCACAGACTTCGCAACCAGTAGCAGTCTGTGGTTGCAGTCACAGAGTCAAACATCGCTTTACGAATCCAACACGAATCCAAACCTTGACCTTGACAGGCCATGACCCTGGACCCAGAAAATAAATTATTTATTTTGTTCAAGTGGAGGTGGTTATTTTAATGATTATATTTTGTTTAAAGCAGAATTTGGCGGCCAAATGTATTTGCTTTCCAAAGATCCTCAACAGCGCAGTAAGGACTGTTATGACACTGGACCCGGGGCTTTTAGGAACTGTAGCAAGTGTGAAATGGTTTTGAATGCGCCACACTTATCCTAGACTAGAAACCTCACATAACTAGTACAGTTTTCTGGATATCTTCCAACACCATTTCGGACCACCACCTAGAGGGAGTTTCTCAGATGGCGGAGTTTAAAATGATGGGGGAGGGATCTTACCTCCAGCCTGGTTTTAGGAGCAAGCTTTCCACTCAGATTCGATTGTCTGAGGAAGATGTCACGGCACGGCACTTTACTCGTAATCGCGATGGTACTGGAAACAGATACTATAGATGCAACATATTTGTTCGATGCGCCTGCAATATTTTTATAAGCAAAGTCCGACATTGCTGCAAGATTGCCATTACGTCGAATTTTTACCAAATCCAAAAAAGTATATGAAAGTTTTTCTATTTAGATAGGAAAGTTGTTAAGCCCATTTCGCCATAACTGCGACATTTACATATCTTTTCTTCGAAAGAAGTTTATCCGAAATGGTCCCATTGAAATATGTTTTTTTTTATATTACATAACACTTATTTATACACTTAGTTAAAACTACGAACTTACCAATATTTTATGCAAATAGCTGGTTACCGGCCAAAGTCGACATTGCCTTTTATGAGCAAACATAAAATAAAAAGTAATTTACCTGGCGGCAGTCTAGTCCAGCACATTATAAGCGAAAACGAATAAAACGAACATCAAACCACAATTCACGATCCTTTCATTCCTCCTACAAGTTCAAAAGTAAGTACTTACTGTTAAGTACGACAGTGTTTCCCGCCGACTGTTGTCGAATGGACGCGTGGAATAAGCGTGGAATAATAAATAATTGAAAAATCAAACCATAAATAAATAACCGTTGTTTTTAAGTTTTTGTTTTCGACCAGTCGAGTGGTGATTTTAAATTTGCTTGGATTAAAAAAAAATGTGAGTGTCGAAATATTTTTTCTAATTAACTGCACATAGTTACCTATTTTTGCTTAATTATTAATTATCTTTACTACAATATTTTAACCCAAAAAGTAGCAATTTTAGCTACCATCCACTCGATGAAGAAGAAGAAGCTACATTAACCAGTTAATTATTATTATACATTAGTTACCTACAGTGATTTTATTACCTAGATTTATTAGGTTTATATATCAGTATTATCACTACATAGTATAAAACAAAGTCGCTACCTTTGTCTGTTTGTTTGTCTGTATGCTTAAATCTTTAAAATTACGCAACGGATTTTGATGCGGGTTTTTGTAATAGGTAGAGTGATTCAAGAGGAAGGTTTATATGTATAAAAATTCCCGAAATTCCCACGGGAACGGGCACAACGCGGGTAAAACCGCGGGGCGCTGCTAGTATTTTATATTTCTTGAATTACAATTAAATTGTTGTGTAACAATAATAATAACTATTAACAATAGAAACTTTGATACTTAGATATTATTATAACAATGAAAATTGCAAAATTATACATTTGCAATTATTGGCCGGCTATTGTCTTGGCTTGTCTATGAGGTTTAATTGGAAATAAAGACTGGCTGATTATGTAAATTATATACATAAGCAAATAAATGAAATAAGCAGCTACGCAGCTATGAGTAGTAGGTATATAGATAGACATTGATTTAGATTGACATCTACTGTACGGGAGTACATTAGGTATAACTCAATGTGTATAGGTACTTCTTTTCTATTTTACATATGAGAATTAACCAAAGACAACTTTAGGTAGGAATAGAATAAAGCCAGTAATCACTAAACCTATATCCTTTTCACAAGGAATTGTCTTCGGCTGGAAAATCGACTACATTTTAATTCTCGTAAGATATTAGGTCATATATCGTATAGTATTAGCACAAAATGTGATCTATATTTTTTATATTAGTCTGTAATGTCCCACTGCTGGGCAAAGGCCTCACATCTCTCTGAAGATATCAGTACAGTGAAGAGGATATGGCGTAGGTAATAAAATAACATTATTAAGGTAATAAATTACTTACTTATGAATAATTCCTTAATCTACCAAGCGTTACTTGCCTAATAATTAAGTTTATGATCAAAATAATATAAACCTACTAAATAGTAGACCTAACGCACACGTATTGTTATTTGCAAAACAAAATATGTACAAAGACTTTTTTATCGAATTCGGGTTGAAGTCGGGTAAAACCCAACAGCGAAGAGGTTTCTATGGCATAATAACGAAATTATTTATCACTTCAGACATCTTTAAAAAAAAAGAAGACTTTATTAAGTTCACATTAATTTACATACATACGAGCATACGAGTACTTTTTAGATCTTCAAATAATCGGCATAATACTAGCAGTTTTACCCGCGTTTGCTTAGGAATGTTGGGATTAAAATAGTCACAAACATTCTTCTTAAATCACTCGGTACGCTAGTGAAAACCGCAGGAAAATCTATTCAATTCTTTTTCAGAACATCAATTACATTCAGACAGCCAGCTTTTGGGGACTTTGTTTTATAATATTAAGATTTCAACATTCTCATTGATATGTTACAAAAAATTACATGCATGCATGTTACAAGGTTCTATATATGCTTATTACTTTTATGTAGGTACTGACCAATATCTAGTTGTACATATTATGTCTTAAATGCAAATAAAACATTGGGGTTACAATGCATTGCATTGCACTTCGCGACGCAACCGAACGCACTCAAGTTATTTCGTAACAAACACATTACACTTCAATTCTGAGGTCGGTGAACTACTTGCGTAAATGCAATCATACTAGGTATGTTTGATTTGATTACGTACGTATGACATGCTATTTATTTGGTTAGTTGAACCAGAGACTAGATGATCTGTTGAGGATGTCTATGGCTATGGGACATTATGGTAGAGGATGGCAAAGGCTTGTCGAAATTCTTTGAGAAATGAAGATATTCACTTCTTAGTAGGCATATCCTTTTCGGTTGGGATTTTAAGCTCTATGTAAGGATTAATCGAAAATTAACCTAAATGGTGATGGGTTAGTATCGTTTTCCAGCCCCGGATCTTAATTTTTTTTACCACCACCAAAAATACCACCCCCGCCCACTCTATTTATATCCGAAAACAGCACGCCATTATAATTTCTTCCCACAGCATAAAGACTGAAGATAATAAAAGTAGGCAATAGTAATACAACCCTGTATCTTTGTTAGATTACATAATACTATAGTTTAGTAAACACAGCAAATTAAATGAAAAACTATAGAAATAACTTTACCTTAGAATAAGTATTATAAGTTTAAAACGTTTGACAGTGTAGGAAAAGTTATCTAATAGGTAAAGCACAAATTTAATTTATTTAGTTTGTTTCAACAAACAGGAAAATACCAAAGGAAGTTCATTAAATAAACCATTAAATTATTGATTGTTTTACCTCAACCTTACAGGAATAAGATGGTTCCTTCTCAGATGTGTCAATTAAATGATGTCAGTTCAAGAACGTTTATATTTTCACTAGCAGCGCCCCGCGGTTTTACCCGCGTTGTGCCCGTTCCCGTGGGAATTTCGGGATTTTTTTACATAAAAACCTTCCTCTTGAATCACTCTACCTATTACAAAAAACCGCATCAAAATCCGTTGCGTAATTTTAAAGATTTAAGCATACAGACAGACAAACAGTGTGACAGACACGAAAAAGAGACGACTTTATTTTATACTATGTATGTAGTGATACTAAGTTATCCTTAAAACAAAGTTAGTTAAAATTCTCGAATTTGACTTTAGTCGTTCATTTATTTCGAGTTGGTTGGTGGCCAACCCTGGTGTCGGAGCTTTTAGACCGCCCAAAGGCCTTCGACTTGGTCCAACAATTGAAGCAACCGGGACCGACTGCATAACGTGCCCTCCGAAGCACGGTATCGCTCAGATAGAAATGCCACTATCGGCCAACCATCCAAGTAGGGGTCGAGCTGCACGTTGCTTAACAATCGCAATGAGCTAACATCGCTTAGTCAAACTAAGTACGTCACGAGCGCTACTGGCTTTAGTAACTTCATACTACTAGGATAGAGTAGAGTCAAGTTGCATATTATCATAATTGTTAACACATTCTAACAGGAAATATGTAATTTGAATATCCTATCCTACTATATTATAAATGCGAAAGTTTGTGAGGATGGATGTTTATTATAGATGTATGTTTGTTGGTCTTTCACGAAAAAACTACTGGACGCATTTGGATTAAACTTTACAGTAATATAGGTTATATGACACATGGGATACATTTTATCCAGAAATTCTCACGGGAACCGATACCCCGCGGGTAACACCGCGGGGCGCGACTAGTATAATAATAAAACGTGTCATCTCAATTTATTTTAAGCCAGCTTGCCTAATATCATTATTTAATGCCAAAATCAATAATTAAACCAGTTCATTAAATGAGCACTGAATATAATACAATTTGAAATGGACCTCATTAGTAAATGACTTACTAAGTAAAGGTATATTTTGTTTACTTCACATTTATTAAAAGAGGTCAAATGGTGAACTTGGTAGCTAAGGAATGTTTTAAAAAACAAATCCTTAAGTTGAGAAGGCCTTCTGTGAAGGTTGTATAAGTTTGGTTCTAAAATATTTAAAAAAAAAACATACAAACTTATACAAAATCAATTAGGACCGATCAGAACCAATTAGGACTGGAATCAATTTAAAATGGGACCATTTAAGATTATGTTATTTTTTGGTTTTATGCTCTTTACTTTCCTCTGCGTACTAATTTTGGAGATAGGTAGGTGAATAGTTTTTTTTTATTTGATACTATAGTTACATATGTAATTAAAACTCCTTTCTAAATTTAAAAGGTAAGTACCTGGATAAAAAGTATTTTATTACGTAAGAGGTGTTTCTGACCTGCCAATCATTATGTTACTCGACCGCATTAACTGTGTACTTATGCTTTGTTTTAGTTATGTAATAGGTATAATGTGTAACGTGTAAGTAGGTTATAGATGATATTTAGATAATTGCTTAACTTTCGGATCTTACATCAAGTACTTACTTTTAGATTGAGCGAGTTGACAAACTCCCGAGATGGGGCGAATGTACTCGCTCATGTCACACAATGTCTAATACTCGCTCGTTTATTTGACTTGGTAAAGGTGTGTTTTCGGCAGCGACTGCTGCAGCAGGCAGTAAGCCGACCGCAATCACCACTACTGGTTTCTATGAATCTTTATGACATTTCGAGTTCGAGCGCGGCCCGGTCGGCAGTTCCTGCCTGCTGCTCAGCTGCAGTAGCTTCCGAAAACCGACCATTAGGGTGCGTTTATTGATGTATTAAGATGTTCGATCAGTCAATTTAGCAGAGTGTACTCGCATGATACCTAACTTTAAATTACTTTTCTTTACAGTCACATCAACCCATACAATGGGGATCCTCAGAAACTTCTTTCTTTACACGCGAATCATCTTCGACCACATAATAGACTTCTTCTTCGCCCTCTACTGGGATAAACGGAAGAAACCCATCCCGGACTTGGAGAAGAAGCACTCGTTCCTGGCGGAGAGCGCGCTGAGCTTAGCGAACAAGATCAAGAGGAGAGAACTGAAGTCCGAGGAGCTGGTGCGGGCCGTCATCGAGAGGATACTGCAGGTGAGGAGTGGAAAGGGTGTAGTAGAAGGTAAATATTCGTTAGTCTTTGATATAGAGGGTGCCATCTTTGTTTCGTGGTCTGTGGGTGCCACAGTGCAGATGCCACCGAGCTAGAAGCGAAGCAAAAAGGTTTCTATATTTCTGTGGCAGATGCCACTACAACGAGGATGACTGAGATTTAAAAAAACATTGTTAGCTCTTACAATGTCACCTAAATAAGATAACAGTCTCTATCCATGGTCTTTATAGACAAGTGGCAATTGTTTCGCATTCTATTTGGTGGTCTACTGTTGATGAGAATGTGTGCAAACAACGCATTGACGTCAAAATCTTTTCGTAATGCGTTTTGATTGGACGATTAAGTATCGCACAGCTCCACTGCAATGGAAACGTACCTTAAAGCGGTGCGGTGTCTTTGTCTATGTGAGTGTCGCATGATAGTTCATATTGTCAGTAGATATAGACAACAAAATACAATGCTAAGCGATTGCTGTTTGTTTTTGGCTTTGCTGATACTGCTTTTACTAGGCAGGTACAATACTGATTGCGATATAGTTTGGTCCAGTGATTGAATCGTGAAAGCGTAACACATGTGGTAGTTAAGTCCTACATAAGTATTTATTGCTTGTAGTGTTTACCTACTTCTCATTTTGTTTCTATGTTTAATCTTGCATTACTTAGTCAAAGGCGCATAAAATAAATGCGTACTTAGTACTATTGAAATTTAACACTTAAATAATAATTTAATGTCTGTCGAACTTTTTGCCTCTTTTTTTAGGGTTCCGTACCCAAAGGGTAAAAACGGGTCCCTATTACTGAGACTTCGCTGTCCGCCCGTCCGTCCGTCCATCCGTCCGTCTGTTACCAGCCTGTATCTCAAGAACGGTGATAGCTAGACAATTGAAATGTTCACAGATGATTTATTTCTATTGCCGCTATAACAACAAATACTAAAAATAATATAAACAAATATTCAAGGGCTCCCATAAAACAAATGTGATTCTTTGCCGTTTTTTTAAGGTACGGAACCCTCTGTACCCGAATCTGACTCGCACATGGCCGATTTTCTTAAGCTTTTTATAAGTTTTCAAATAACTTTACGAACGTCATGCATGGTTGCTCACAAGTTTGAATTTATGATTGTTTCTACGAACGCCCTAATTTTTGGAACTATGATTGGCATTACCTATTATTTTTCTATTGGATAGCCATACTCAAAAGGAAACTAATACGGGCCGCAGGTAAAACCGTATAAAGGTTGGAATACACATGCCTTCAGCTGGCATACTTACTGGCATAACTACTAGCACATGCTTCTTTGCCAGTATCTGTCTAGTGTGCATTGTGTCTGGACTTGCAGTTAACTAGCATACTGTATATGTTTACTTTTAACAGCATCCCGCGGTATTACCCGCGTTGTGCCCATTCCCGTGGGAATTCCGGGATGAAAAATAGCTTATAACCTTCCCGTTGAATGAGGCTATCCATTACAAAAATAATTATTCGAATCAGACATTTTACCTCTTTATAATATAATAGATTTATACGGATATATATTCCGTCTTACGGTTTTGTCGTACGCTTCAAAATACTCGTAGTATAATTATACTTAGATAGATAGGTAGATAGGAAATAGCCATGTGATGACTAGGTATCCACACACTTTACTTATCAATAATACTAGCAATTTAGAAGTTTTTTAAGTAAACAGACTGACATTTCGAGCGAAATATCTTCTATAAAGATCAAAATGTCAATAAAACCATCTGCAGCAATTTCATTAATAATAGACTGCATTTTGAAACTGGTTCGACGATTTCACCTGTCAGAAATGACACTTATACTGAGTACTAGCAGCGCCCCGCGGTGTTACCCGCATTGTGCATATTCCCTACTACATATATATATATATATATATACACAAATACTTTCTAAGAATATACAATTGACACGCAGACGTCGTCGCCAACAACTATGTCTTCACATATTGTTGACTCCGGGTGGGAATCGAACCCGCAAACCTCGACACAGTAAGCGCTCTCACTGCCACTGTGCTAACGGGTTTTTCAGACGAGTATATATAATACTGTATTCTATTGATGTATTTTTCTGCCATGGAGTCTCATCGCCCGTGCCCTCATTCCAGGTGAACCCTATAATAAACGCCATCGCCAAGGATCGGTATGAAGCCGCCATCATCGAAGCCAGGAAGGTGGACGAGCTCATCGCGGCTGGCTTGTCGCCCAAGGAGGCTGAAAGCAAACCGTTTTTAGGTATGTACTAATGCAAGCCATGTTTGTTTATGTGAAGATCTGAATCAACTACGATACTAGGGTTTTTGTTTATGTTAAGCTGGACTTCGAAACAAGGGTTGCTCATTAACCTATTTGAAATATGTCCGACTTCAAAAAAGGTAGAAATCACTTTTTTGGAATCTATTTGATATGAGTAAACATGGAAAAAGTATCAATCCTTGGTAAAGATAAGCGGCCTTATTCATAATCACTTATTAACAGCAATGGTTGGTCCCTTTCTTACGTACGCTATTTTCAAACAGAGCAAAAGAGACAAAACACTTCATAACAGTGTTTTAGCTAAATATCGTTTATGAATGAATATGAATAAGGCGGAAGGTATTTTGGAGATTCTTTATTTTGCGTTTTCTGTTTCGGCAATCAATATGTTTCATTTAATTAAACGAATATGTTGAAATTCCAATTTAAGTATATTTCAAGTATTATAGCTTTATTAAATCGGTTGCATTTTGTCGTAACAATGAAAGTGAAGGTTATCCAGAAGTTTTCTGAGTGCACTAAAAGAGCAAGGCCGATGAACCGGAATCGGTTGTGCAAGGACTCACAGACGTATAAACATGGTGGATACAGATGTAGATATGCAATAATATGCAATTATAAGTACAGCTTCTACGTATAGTAGTCGTTACATGAGCCATGTCAGAGGCCTTTGGCAGCTCAATAACTCTGACACCAGGATTGGTCAGGGTGACCATCCACTCGATGAAGAAGAAGAAGAGTACAGCTACGAAAGGATAAAGGGTTAAATAAGCAGGAGGATTAGGTTTTTACTCCGGGATGAATATTGCCTTTAGCCTTTCTGTTGAACGCGGCTATCCATTACAAAAAGAATTATTCGAAATCAGATTAGTCGTTTCTGAGATTAGCGCGTTCAAGCAAACAAAAAAACTGCACCTTTATTATAATCGTATAGATGTGGACACATGGCTTCTTTCTTGCACCCCAAATTGGTTACCTACTCATTCTTTCTCGTCTCCAGGCGTCCCCTTCACTGGTAAAGAGAGTCAGGCGATAAAAGACATGCCTTACTCCATGGGTCTGTGGGCGAGGAGGAAGGAGGTTGCGAAGATCGACAGCGCGGCCGTGGTGCTGCTGCGGGAGGCTGGAGCCATCCCGGTGGCGGTCTCCAACTTGCCTGAACTACTTATTTGGTAAGAACTTGTGTATAATACTGTAGCGCTCGTGGCGCAGTTTGACTAAGCGATGTTAGTTCATTGCCATTGTAAAGCAAAGTGCAGCTCGACCCCTACTTATATGGGTGGTGGGTGTTGTGGATTCCACTATCGGCCACCCATTCATAGGGATCGTCCTTTTCCATCTGAGCGCTACCGTGCTTCGGAGAAGCAGTCGGTCCCGGCTGTTTCACTCGTTAGACCATGGCTATTAGGCGGTCTAAAAACTCCGACACCAGGATTGGCGACTCACGAACTTGAAATAAATGAATGATTTGAAGAAGTGTCACCCTGCAGGCAGGAGACCCGCAACCCGGTGTACGGGCTGAGCCGCAACCCGCAGCACACGGGCCGCTCGCCGGGCGGCTCCAGCGGCGCCGAGGCCGCGCTCACCGCCGTCTACGCCACGCCCATCAGTCTGTGTAAGTTTTACCACGTTCTCTTTAGGACTTTACATATAACCCCATGTAAAAACACCAAGTTTTCCATAGACATAGAAAGCTGTTTGGTACATTCTGGTTCTATATAATTTACACTGGCAAAAGGTCAACTATAAACTACGCTCTAATACTAGCGCACGCACACGATGCTTACACGAGTTTCGGAAGGGTTCAAACGAAAGAAATCTAAGTGCGAGTCTATTAATACGTATTTGGTTTGTACATTTACTTCAGTATAGCACTATGATTACTGCAATTTCTTAGCAGCAAGAATTTATTGACATCGCATATTACATAGATAGATATGATAATGTTTCATCCAGGTTCCGACATCGGAGGGTCCACGAGGATGCCCGCGTTCTACTGCGGCATGTTCGGACACCATCCCACTCCTGGATCTAACAGCATTAAAGGTAGGATTATATAGGAAACTGACATATTTACTTTTGTGACGGATTGTTTAGACTGATGATAGATTTTTGATTTATTGATTGATACTTCATATGATAGTTATCGGCCTGCCTACAATTTCAAGTTTTTTGGTACAGTACTTTCGGCTGTGCTTGATATATAAGTTAGTTAGTCAGTCAGGTTTGCTTTATATATATATATGTTTATTCTAATGCTCATTCATCAATTACTCATTCTAGGAACATTTTTCCGCAAAGAAGACACCGACTCAATGTTTTCCCTGGGTTTCATTTCAAAACATGTCGAAGATCTAGGACCTTTATGCAAAACAATTGCTGGAGATAAAGCCGCGAAACTGAATATAGATAGAGATATTCATATTAAGGCAAGTATATTCCACTTAGTCAAATTAGTTGCATTTATGTAAAGTATCAACAATATGTGGCGCAAACAAGATCCTTGGGGTATTCCCATGGCAAAGTAATAATTCAATCACACTGTTTTCTTACTTATTTTAAGTAAAGGAAACGAACTAAGAAACATAAGCACCCCCATAAATACATTAGTTGATAAAATAAGATTTATTAAAATAGACATTATTATAATAATGTTAAAGCTTTTGCTATTTCAGGATATAAAAATTTTCTACATGGAATCGGCTTTGGATCCTTACGTAAGCAGTGTCAGGCCTGAATTGAGAAATATAATGAAACGGTAAGTTTACTTAAATGGTCTGAGACTACTATATTTGGCCAACTATTATAATATACAACCTTGTCAAACTAAACTTTTCTATTCAACAGTGTGGTATCCAAGTTGACTCAAGAAGTGACTTCAAGCGATAAGGTCCCTCAGCCGTACAGTCATAAGGCCTTCAACAGCATGTACAAACTGTGGAGTTATTGGATGTCGAAAGAACCTGACAATTATGCAGAAATGTTCACCAATTTCAATGGAGAAGCAAATATTATATTGGAACTAGCGAAATGGGTATGAATGTATTAATATCGATGCTTGCTTAGGTTTGGTCAATTGACTTTTAAATATGGTGACTTCAACTATACTAATTTGGGCGGGTGTGTTTATTATTTTATTAACTAAATAATCTGTTCATCTAGACTTCTTAATTTAGTTACGTCAAAAAATTCCGTATTATGTGATAAAGTATTATGTGGAAAATTTAAGTAATATTCGCTTAAGCTAATTGGTAGGTTCTAAAGATCACGAGCATCACATATGTCTAATTATCTGCTCGATCGTATTGTCGCTCAATCTAAACGAACGCGACGGTTTAAATCGGTTGCTTAACTTTAACAACATAACCCTAAACTGATGATACGAATAGGCACTAATAATTCTAAATACGTTCAACAGCTGTTTTTGAAAATGCAAATCCTTTCACCCACAGATGTTCCGCCAAACAAAACATTACTTGTTCACATTCTTGAACCTGCTAGAACACAAGCTGCCCCTGATGGACGCGGAGGAGGCCGAGAAACTGACCAAGGATCTGAAGGATGATCTCTTTGTAAGTCTATGTAGTTCTAGACATTATTTTTATATTAAAGAATATAGGCTAGGCAAGGCAAAAGTAGTGAGGTATATATAGGTGAAGAGGATAGCAGAGGACAGAGAGAAATGACAAGAACTCCATCGACAAGAGATTCAGCCAAAAAAATACATTAAACACAGCTTTGGAAACCTGTAAAGATAATAAAACATTCAGATGCGTTCGTCAAGTAAAAGTGGTTATGAAAAAAATATTTTCATAGAGGAAATACACTATACTTAGGAACTTACCAACTTATTCTAATTTTGAGAAGTAAAAGCTTTAATAAATGATGAATCTATACCATTGGTGCAATAATCAGTGCTTTGACTCCACCAATAGCTTTACTATGCACATTGTTATGTCTGTTCAGGGTAAACTGGGTGACAACGGCGTGCTGCTGCTGCCGAGCGGGCCGCAGCCGGCGCCGTACCACTACTCCTGCTACTGGAGGCCCTACAACTTCGCCTACTTCGGCATCGTCAATGTGCTCAAGTGTCCGGCGACTCAGGTATTAATATTAGATAAGGAATTTAATATTTCCATTTACCTTTCTTTCATAGCAAGCGGTATGGTCGGAATTCTTCAGTAGACGTTTAAAATTACCACTTTACTTATGACATTTGGTGTAACATAACATTTTCATGCACTGAGAATTGTACATGAAGGCGCCTCAGCTGAATAAGCTTCATATAAGCCTAGAACTCCACATTCTATCTTCTGTCTTTTTCAATGGAGTGTCACTAAAATCCGTTCTCTTTTTCCAGGTGCCTCTAGGGCGAAATAACGAAGGTCTCCCTCTCGGCATCCAGGTGGTAGGCACTCCGTACAACGACGCGGCGTGTCTCGCGGTCGCTAAGTACTTAGAGAAGGAGTTCGGAGGAGCAGTGATGGCGTGCAAACTGAAAGAATGATTCACTTAATGGGGTGCCAAAGTGCTGGCGAATCTTAGAAGACGACGCATATTTAATAAAAAACATTTAACAACTTTCTCCCTACACTATAAATAAATAAGTACCTATGGCTCAACATCAGAGCCTCTCTTCCCTTTAAATCTTTTTAGCCTTTTAATCTGTGGCTGAAATCGGCGAGGAAGATTATCATTATTATGTTTCTCTTTGGAATCACAGGATAAGCCCGATCTTTTTGAGACCGGGTGTGTGAGGGGAAACAGAGCCAACTCGTAGAGGTCCTTTGGAGATGTTTAATGTAATGGGTTACAATTGTTAAATGTATGTATCAGTATAGAAGTACTTTATAACTTTTATCTACTATGTACCTTTCTCCTCATTTGCCAGTACTCTAGTACCCCTTTAATAACCTAGCTATGGTTTAGGTTAGCAATAAAATGACATGAAAATGTTTCATTCTCATTATTTTAGTTGATAATTTGTAAATTTACTTAATTAAGTTATGGACTGAAATATTTAATGTTTTAGCTTTGCTCATTACGTGATTAACATACTTGTGTCTGCTTTTAGTTATTAAGGTGAATGTGAAGTATAGTGCTACGTGGTTTTACTAATAAATGTTGTACGAAATTATTGTTGTTTTCTTTACACATGATAAGTTTCATGAAAATAACTTCTAAAAAACAGATTTTTGCTTTATAAGTTCTCACCAATAGTGGTGCCACAGTGCAGCGACAATGACGGCGACAGTAAAGTGGAATATTTGAAATTCGAGCTTTCCATCAAACAACTAGAAGTAATTGTCGTATTATGTCATGTCTTGTCGCCTTCTGTCATGTTCATTGTTCCAGATGGGGAGTAAATTAATTTCCCTAATTTCCTTAAGTTTTCTTCCAAGGGTGGAAAGGTCTAAAGATCTAGTCATCAATAAATCCTTTAATTAAACCTCCTCCAGTATATTTACTTGTTGATTTCCAGATAATAGTTGATTTCCAGATAATAGTTGATTCCTCATTAATTAGGCACCTTCCTACTTATTTGCAACTAGTTATTATTAACCTTTTACCTTCATCGTCTAGCTTTTACAAATTGCAGTCGTGGCTTAGTTTGACTAAGAGATGTTAGCCTATTGCGATTGTTAAGCAACGTGCAGCTCGGCCTCTACTTAGATAGGTGGCCGATAGTGGCATTTGAGCGCTACCATGCTTTGGAGGGCACGTTAAATTGTCGGTCCCGGTTGTTTCAATCGTTAGACCATGTTAGAGGCCTTTAGGCGGTCGAAAAACTCCAACACCAGGGTTGGCCACTGACATACTCCAACTTACTTACTTTATAACAGCCTCCGTGGTCTAGTGGTTTGAGCGCTCGGCTCACGATCCGGAGGTTCCGGGTTCGATTCTCGGTGGGGATATCTCACAAAGATAACTTTGTGAGACCGTCCTCAGTTTGGTTAGGGCATGCAGGCTGAATCACCTGATTGCCCGAAAAGTAAGATGATTCCGTGCTTCGGAGGGCACGATAAGCCGTCGGTCCCGGTTACTTTCTACGGACAGTAGTCGTTACAAGAGCCATGTCAGAGGCCTTTGGCGGCTCAATAACTCTGACACCAGGATTGGTCAGGTTGACCATCCACTCGATAAGAAAGAACTTACTTTATTAGCAGTCATGGCGTGACCTTCAATCATGATTGATTGAACACTTAATGACGTTTCTCGGCGTAATACTTAGTACACAAACATGGAATAAAAAAAATACAGTATGATCATTGATTACAGTGTTAACCGCATAGCTAAGTAGACGCGTTGTATTATTGTTTAAGAAACATCGCGTCGATTCATAATAGTGTTTTGATAGGCTTTTTCCACAGTTTTTTCCTACAACGGATTAGTAGAGTATCTACAGCTTTCTGGTATCGATGTACGTTTAAAAAAAAGTGAAATTAATAAAAAAAAAATATTGTAAAATTTTATTCGAAATAGTGATTCGAAAATGTTTTTATGTGTTTGCTGGTATGTTCAGTTTTCACGTCAAAACGTATAACATTTTGAAAATTAAATATTTCACAATTATCTTATCGCTTCTAAACATGATTTATATTTACTTGACATGTTATTTTACTTACTCTTATAAAACTAAAGTGGCAAAAAATCTGTATTGTTTCGGTCGGGTTATCGATGGACGCTTCATAGGTCACTTGATATTAATACACTTCTTCTAGCAATCAAAACATAAACAAAAGTTCCACCTAGGGATTTTACCTCCCTACCTTACGGAACCTTCCTTGTACTTTATCAATATTTATCATAGTTCGTCATAAAAGTTAACATCACAAAAAGGAGGTAAACATACATTGCTGAAAGTACTTTTAATCTCAGGTAGTTATAGATTTTAAGATAGTTCCTGTACCAATTTAAAAGATACAACAATTTGAGGCAATGTTCCACTATAAAGTAGTAGTAGCCTGTAATGTCCCACGGCTGGGCAAAGGCCTCTCATCTCACTGATGATACCAGCACAGTGAGGAGGATTAGGCGTAACATAAACACCACAAATATCCCATAATTTCCAGTCAAGCTTCAAGCCATTAAAATGGGAGCATTATGGAACATCTACATTCAAGTGCGAATATTCCTAGACCATGTCATAGATTTCCTCTACTCCCTTTACTGGGAGAAGAGGAAGGAAGCCATCCCGGACTTGGAGAAGAAGCACTCGTTCCTGGCGGAGAGCGCGCTGAGCTTAGCGAACAAGATCAAGAAGAGAGAACTGAAGTCCGAGGAGCTGGTGCGGGCCGTCGTCGAGAGGATACTTCAGGTGAGGACGATGATACTGCTATTGTTTTGGAGATCATTATGATAGTGGCCTCAAACCGAGAGGAATGGTACGTTTTGTATAGAAACTACGTTCACAGGTACACTTCGCTTTTATTTTACATTTTTATCTGACATTTCGGCTCCTGTACAGGTAAAGTAACAGCTAAAGTATATGCTTCTATATATGACTAGCAGCGCCCCGCGGTATTACCCACGATGTCCCTGTTCCCGTAGGAATTTTGTGACGAAGAAGGACGCTAGCCTGGAATAGCCTGGAATAGCCTTTAACCATCCCGTTGATTGTGACTATCACTTACAAAAATAATTATTCAAAGCGGATTGGTAGTTTATGAGATTAACGCGTTCAAACAAATAAACAAAAATTAGGTATCGGCACCTCAATGTAGACTGTGGAAATGATGAAGAGGTGACTTTTACTGGTCTGGGTTTAGCTTCTAAGCACTTTTCCCTTGAGTAGAGAGAAAAAGAAGATAAAGCGAGGAAAGAAACCTTTGCCCAAGAGGCCTTTGTTCAAGAACAAAGACTATGTAATTACTTCGTGACATAATCTATAAATAATAATGTATGTGAACACGTTTCGGAATAACCTTCAGCCAAAATAATGATATCATTAAATATATATTTGAGTAAATATTGAAAACAGGTGCTAATGTTGGTACTTATTGAAAACTATGTTGACAAAAATAGTACGATATATTTGTTTGCGTTCACAGTGCAGAAAAATTGGATTCGAAGATTGATTGATGATTATTTGCCTATCCTCGTTAACAATTATAGGTAACGTTCGTAACTATAGGTAAGTAGGCACAATTATAGTGTAGGAACTAACGTTAGAACATAATGGATTCTAATGAGAATTCAGTAGCCTTGTACCTAAAATAAGATTTAACAATCATTCATTGTTATTATTTTCTCAGAAAATACTCGATCAGCCATTATTTTACTAGAAAAAAAAACATAACTGAATGTCTGTATCCATTCGTCAGAACTTTTAGTAACATCCCTAATTTCTTGCCAAAATTCTCAGTCAAGTCTTACTAGATACGTGAGGTGACCAACCCTAATAAACCATGGCACATTTTATGAAAGGTGCCGAAATCGAAAACTGAACTAATCATTCATTCATTCATTCACGTCGATAATAAGTGGCCAGCTCTAGTGACTGACGCAGTTTTTAGACCGCCTAGAGTCCTCTGACATGGTCACTGAACTATGATTAGATTAAGTTACGTAAATAATGAACTAACACGAAATGTAATGAACTTTCTCATTTCAGGTGAACCCTATAATAAACGCCATCGCCAAGGACAGGTATGAAGCCGCCATATCCGAAGCCAGGAAGGTGGACGAGCTGGTCGCGGCAGGCTTGTCGCAAGAAGAAGCTGACTCCAAACCTTATTTGGGTTCGTTGTGTAACTTTAACTTTAACTTTCAAACTAATTAAATCATTTCAATTGGCTATCGCAGGCTACTTAAATTATCTCAGTTTGCAGTCATTTAGAGAATCGTAGCCAAGCTCTTGGTCAATTTGGAGATTCGTAGCAGAGATCGTAGTCGATTTCGAAATTCGTAGCACTGTACAGTCAGATTGGAGATTCATAGCCGTAGCTCGTAGTAGATTTGGGTTCGTAGCAAAATCTAGTCAGCATGGAGTTTCGTAACAGGGATCGTACCAGTGGATTTGGAATTCATAGTAAGGTCCTTAGTCAGTTTGGAGATTCTTTTCAAAATCTGTAAAAGGCGGTGGTTAATATAAAAGTAATTTTAAAAATATTTTTTCGTAGGTATTAAAATTTTTATTTACGTCTCTAGGTGTTCCCTTTACTGCTAAAGAGAGTCAAGCAATGAAAGACATGCCTTATACGATGGGGCTCTGGGCGAGGAGGAACGAGGTGTCGAAGACAGATAGCGCGGCCGTGGTGCTGTTGCGGGAGGCTGGAGCCATCCCGGTGGCGGTCACCAACCTGCCTGAACTGCTTATTTGGTAAGAATTTAAACCATTACCACCTCTATAGTGTGGTACCATGTCCCAAAATACAACAAAATGCTTTAGGGTGAACCATATACTGTCACTTCTGCGAGTCAATGAGTCTATATTTTAATTCTGGAAATTTTGGGCCAGAATGCCAAGTAATGTCTTTTCCACTAGGTAAGTAATTGCCAAGTATCTTGCACGAAGAATCTATGGGTAGGTAGTGACAGTGCTAAGCGATATAGCGTTAGCCGAATTCTGATCTCATCAGGTATGCTTAAGTTCTCCAAGCGGTGAAGGACAAATAATTTCGGAACTGATTTGCAGGCAGGAGACCCGCAACCCGGTGTACGGGCTGAGCCGCAACCCGCAGCACACGGGCCGCTCGCCGGGCGGCTCCAGCGGCGCCGAGGCCGCGCTCACCGCCGTCTACGCCACGCCCATCAGCTTGTGTGAGTACCTTGGCTTCTGTTTTTCTTACTCACAGCTGCTCTGCTGAAAGCAGCTGCTCAAATCTAAAAACTCCGAAACCAGGGTTGCCTACTAACCTACTCGAATTACCTTTATTTACTTTACTTTAGCTATGGAATTGGCATTTCAGATTCGGTACCTGTATTAGCGTTTTTCTTATGCGACACAAAATCGAAGACCAACAAAAGAAGTAGCTTTTTATAACATTATCTGCCACTGGGTTAAACTGCTGAAAAACTAGACAAGTCACCAAGTCACCATTTTAGTTTCACCTATGTATTTTAATGAGCTTACAAAAATATATGTTTAATCCAGGTTCCGACATCGGAGGTTCCACGAGGATGCCCGCGTTCTACTGCGGCATGTTCGGACACCATCCCACTCCTGGATCTAATAGCATCATAGGTAAGTTAACACTTGTATAAGCTTAAATTCCTAGCAAAAAAAACACTTAAGTATACTTATTTTAAACTCTTTTGATTTCAGGAACTCTTTGCCGCGAAAAAGACGCAGATTCGATGGCTTCTCTAGGATTCATAGCAAAGAACGTTGAAGACTTAGGACCTCTGTGTAAAACGATTGCGAAAGATAAAAGCAAATTCAATATAGAAAGAGATATAAATATTCAGGCAAGTAATTCTTACCTTTAAAAAAATATTATCAATAATAATTTCCATTTGTATACATAATGTAAAATAGGGGGCAAAGAGTAGATCCCTGTGGAACTCTCCCTTCAATTTATTTCCTGATTAAATCAACAACAGTCTTCTTATTAGTAAATCGCTTGACATAACCTAGAAAAAGTATAAACGTTGTAAATTATAGTAAGCATATTCAATAAGCAACTAAGTAAAGTAGTAGTAAGTAGTAACTTTGGGAATTATAATATCGAAACCCTATGCTGTTTTAGGACATCAAGATATATTTTATGGAGACAGCCTACGATCCTCACGTGAGCAGTGTTAGACCCGAATTGAGAAGTGCTATGATACGGTGAGACGTCACATAAACTAATTTACATTTGGGGTTCTAAAGACTAACCTAATTAAAACTTACACTTAAAAAGGTATTATAAGACACCATCATTATTACTGCAAGAGTTAAAAAACAAAAATAGATGATGCTTTATCTTAACATAGATATTCACAAAAATGATCAGTAATTAATTATCCTTTAGATTTAGGATATCATAGCTGAACACGTAAGCGAGTCTTTACAAGCGCGTTGGCATAGTGGCAGTGACAACGCTTATTGTGTCGGGGTTGCGGGTTCGATTCCCGCCCGGAGTTAACAATAAGTATGTGAAGATATAAATGTTGGCGACAACGTCTGGGTGTCAAATATATATGTACAAGCATAGAGCTTAGTTTGGCTCTGATTAACTGTGAGTGAATTTGTCCGGGTATATTTATTTATTTAGTCTTGCCTACTTCTCTACTGTTTGTCAAACTACCCTTCTCTATTCCACAGAGTGGTATCCAAGTTGACTGTACAAGCTACTTCAAGCGACATGGTCCCTCAGCCGTACTACCACAAAGGATTTAACAGCATGTACAGACTCTGGAGTTATTGGATGAGAAGAGAACCTGAAGTTTACGAGGAAATGTTCACGAATTATAATGGCGAAGCCAATTTATTCGTTGAGCTAGTGAAATGGGTATGCATGATCTTTCTTTTCTTGTCTTTTTAGAGATCATTCAAAAGAAGTTAAAATCTTAACTTTTATGGAACTCAACTAAAGATTGACATGAAATTCCTATGGCGAGGAAAAATATTAACGATTTCATTCACTTCTTACCCCGTCACTAAACTAAGTGTGTCTGTGTTAGGTAGGTAATAAAGCTAATATATAGGTATTTTATCTTTCCACAGATGTTCGGCCGTACAAAACATTGTTTCTTCACCTTTATGAACCTGATTGATAGAAAGCTGCCTCTGATGGATTCTCAAGAAGCTGTGAAATTGACCGAGGATATCAGGGCAGACCTCCTTGTAAGTTGGATACTTTATTTTTATCAATGTTCATTCTGTCAAGCTTATTCCAAGCAATATATTCAAACTTTCGATTTTTTTTACTTGCCTTGGTACAATTAACTTGCTTCTCAGAATAAGCTGGGTGACAATGGTGTGCTGCTGCTGCCGAGCGGGCCGCAGCCGGCGCCGTACCACTACTCCTGCTACTTGAGGCCCTACAACTTCGCCTACTTCGGTATCGTCAACGTGCTGAAGTACCCAGCGACTCAGGTAAACTTTTCATCATTGGTTTCATCTAAGAGCATTATTATCTTATATATAAAATTCTCGTGTCACAGTGTTCGTTCGCGTACTCCTCCGAAACGGCTTGACCGATTCTCATGAAATTTTGTGAGCATATTGAGTAGGTCTGAGAATCGGCCAACATCTATTTTTCATCCTGAAATTCCCGCGGGAACGGGTACCGTGGTTGAACTCCTCTGAAACGGCTCGACCGATTCTCATGAAATTTTGTGTACATGTCGGGTAAGCCTGAGAATCGGACAACATCTATTTTTTATCCCGAAATTCCCGCGGGAACGGGTACAACGCGGGTGAAACCGCGGGGCGCAGCTAGTAATTATATATTTTTATGCTGAATCTTGAGTACCTAGTAGCTAAACTGGTTTTTATAAGTTTTTAAACTTGTTTGATGGCGTAGAATACAATTAATATGGTGTGATGATTTTTAAATAAAGGGATCTAATAAATTCGTGAGTGGCATATGTAATTAATCTTGGATTGTTATAATCGATCGAGAAAAAGAATAATGCTTAATTTTTTTTATCAGGTGCCGCTTGGTAGAAGCAGTGAAGGTCTCCCCCTCGGGATCCAGGTGGTAGGCACTCCGCACAATGACGCGGTGTGTCTCGCGGTCGCCAAGTACTTGGAAAAAGAGTTCGGAGGAGCAGTGATGGCATGCAACATCAAAAATTAAAATATTTAACGCCTTTGCCAGATAATGTTAAAATAGTTTAAGATACCAGTGCAGTGCAATTTATTTATTTAAGCATTATAACAATAAACAAAAACCCTCAAAATTACAGATTTTTATTGAAACCTAACAAGAATAATTTAAAACATATTGTTTTGAAATGTGTCCACATTAAAGGATTTTCTTTTCACGGTTATTTCCTAAACTGGCAACATTTGAAATGTCAATAATGACAGTTTTGACCTTGAATGACATTGTAGGACGATATTAGACGTTTGATTGACAGCTGATTTTAAATAACATTGCTAACGAAGTGACCGCACTTTTGACCTCTCGAGATAAATATCTCATTATTTATAGATTTACTCGCCGAGTAAGCACATACATTTAAAATAAGTTGTAATTTAATTCATAAAAAATGCCGGGCGTAGTTGTAGTGAACACAAATCCTTACGAAGGACAAAAACCGGGAACCAGTGGCTTACGTAAAAAAGTTAAAGTTTTTCTTCAAGAAAATTATACTGAGAACTTTATTCAGAGTATCTTGGATGCTAACAAGGAGGCTATAGTCGGGTCGACGCTGGTGGTCGGCGGCGACGGGCGGTATCTAGTCAAGGAGGTCGTCGACAAAATTATAAAGATCTCCGCAGCCAACAAAGTGAGTATCGGCAAAGTATCCAAAAACCTTGGTTTCTGTTATCATTATTGGTTAACCATTATCATTCAAACTAGATAGTGAACGTGTGAATAGTATAATGTAAGTTATTGTAGTAAAATGCTAATTAGTTTCAATTTATTAATGTTTTTTGCAGGTTTCAAAACTAATTATTGGTCAAAATGGAATTCTTTCAACGCCGGCGGTGTCCTGTATCATCAGGAAATATAAAACTTTGGGTAAGACACTATTATAATTATTATACATACCTACTACATAATTGTTTAATAAAACATCAAACTTCACTATGGCTGAAACCTAACTGAAGTCTTCTTTGTTTCTATATTTTCCTTCTGCGTAAATAAGATCGTAGCATATTTATTTATTTATTTATTTATTTATTTATTACATACATTCAATTTCTACCATCTCCAGGAGGTATCGTCCTCACCGCTTCCCACAACCCCGGGGGTATCAACAACGACTTTGGCATCAAGTTCAACTGCTCCAACGGAGGTCCAGCCCCCGACAACACTACCAATGAAATATACGCCATTACCACCAAGATAAAACAGTACAAGATTGTGCCCGATATTGTCTGCCCTATCGACAAGATTGGTGTGCAGAATTTTACTGTAAGTATATAGGTTATGAATATTTGTTGTATTTTTTTGGTTTTAGGACATTTAAGACTTAACAAGAATCTACTAGCTGCATGAGCCCAATCTTTACTTCCAGGAATTTCGGGATACAAAGGGGTTTCAACTATCCCCACTCCAATTCTCATTAAAATTGGGTTTTGCAATTTAGTCTTGAAAGCTTAACAGATAATTTAGTATCGATTATATAATATTTTAACTTTTAAATTGCCAAACCAATTTGACTGGGTTAGTGTGGATGATTCGAAAGTGGGAGGTTTTTCAAATAAAATTTCTGTAGTCATTTCTCCCAGACAAATTTATTTTTGTGCACATTTCGGGTGTGAGTTAAATTCGTGTGAATTATCCACTAACCCATTTTAACAGTTTTCGGGGATGAGGAAAAACATATCTGTATAAAAAAATCTACAAAAATAACACACCTGATTTGTTAGGTTTTCAAGGTTCCCAACCCTCTATTATCAACCCCTAGACAACTAGAAACACACCTACATTTTAAGCTAATAATAGTTTATCTAAACTGCTTAGTCATATTTTAAAATGATACATATTTTGTTATCATGATAAACACGCTAATAGTCTGACATGGAGAGATAAAATAAATTATTAGATCACTGTCATGAATATTAACGTAAAGTCATCATTATACGTTTGAATGTAGTTTTGTTTTGTTGTTTAGTAGTAGACCTGTAGCAATAGACCTGACCTTGCATTAAGTGCAAGACTACTTGAAATCTCTTTTTCCTTTATATGACCTAATCATTAAAATACATTTTTATGTAGGTAGTTTAAAGCGTCGCTCGATTGTCCTATGTTTTTGAAGGTTTTTAAATAAATAATTATTGAATTACATACTTACTCAACATTAAGCATAGCACAAAGCTGCCATACTTTCGGATTTAACATATTAATACCAATTCTTCTGTGACCACGGTTCCTTAAAGATGCCGAACAGTCAGATAAAAATGTTAAAAAAACGAAATACATTCGTAAACTTAGTTCTTCGTGACTTAGTTTCAATTCAAAATTAGTACTAATTTATTTGCATACAACTACCTCACAACTCATTTACAAAAATTTCACCACATTCTCAATAGATGGCACTGATATGAATTATCTGTTAAAGGTCGAGGACCATCAGTTCCAAGTGGAGGTAGTGGACCCGGTGAACGACTACGTGTCGTACATGAAGGAGATCTTCGACTTCCCGAAGATCAAGGCCCTGATACAAGGGACGGAGGGCAGGAAACCCTTCAATATACTCATTGATGCTATGAATGGAGGTAAATTCAGTTATGAAGCATTGTTGTTATTGCTTTTATAAAGAGGATTTAAATACCTAACTTTGCCTTTCGTCGATATATTTAACATAAGTAGTTCAGAAAATTCATTATCAAATCAATTTCTCATTTATTATGCCCTAGAATCCTTAAAAAAGGCGATTTAGTTACTGTTTCTAATTAACTTAAAAAACCGAAGTAGGAAGTTATATTTTGTTTAAATTAGTTAACTCTATCTATTGCTATCTTTCATACACAGGTTCTGAAAGTTATTTCGGTATTTACCTACTTACGAAAAGGTCCCATTTTTAACCCATTAAAAAAATATGTTAGTCTCATATCATAACATAACCTAGCTTGAAGTGCGCTTATCGCTTAAGCTGTCTATACACCACAGCTTAAAAATACATATATGATAAGCTCAATGCCGAGAATAGCTAACAGAAACCCCCTCAACAGTGACCGGACCGTACGTCCGTCGCATATTCATGGAGGAGCTCGGTGCGCCCCCGACAAGTGTGCGCCGCATCACGCCGCTGGAGGACTTCGGGGGCGCGCACCCCGACCCCAACCTCACTTACGCCGCGGACCTCGTGCAGGCTGTTAAAGAGGGAGATTACGATTTTGGGGCGGCGTTTGATGGAGATGGTAAGTGGGATGGAGATAGGGAGAGGGAGGGAGGGAGAAAGAGAGAAAGGGGAAACAAAATTTGTTGCTATCATGTCTCTTAGTCCAATGGGATTATGTAAAAAAAGTAAAGTGTGTCCGACTGCTGGGCAAAGGCCTCTCATGCATTGAGGATTTCAGTACAGTGAGGAGGAGATATCCGATTTCCTTGTCATATTAAATATCAGTTTCACTAGATAAAACAATAAATAATACAACTATACATAAACTCTATTATTTCTCCAAATCTTTGTTCTACGCAGAAAAAAAATCTATCAAATTTGAGTCATGTGTCATACAAATTGTATGACAATTGCATGTACAGGCGACCAATCGAATGTAACCTAAACTCACAGGTGACCGCAACATGATAATCGGTCGCGACGCGTTCTTCGTGACTCCGTCGGACTCGCTGGCGGTGCTGGCGGCGCACCTGGACGCCATCCCGTACTTCCAGCGCGCCGGAGTCAAGGGCTTCGCCCGCAGCATGCCCACCGCCGCCGCCGTCGACCGCGTCGCCGCCGCCAAGGGCAAGGAGATGTTCGAGGTGCCCACTGGTGAGTTGATGGTAGTTAGTTGCTTTATGTGGCATTGTAGTGCTTTGTGTTAAAAAATATAACCAGCTGAGTTTCTTACCCATTCTTCTATTCTGATGATCTCTTTGGGGCCAAAACTGAATAAAAATATTTGACTGACTTTGAAAGGTAAAGGCGTTGTAATTTTAGTTGGTAATATTTGACGTTGGTTCACATTGAAACATTTCTTTTCATTAAAACAACGTAAACATTTGCCGTGCTGGTTTAGGTCAAGTTCTGAAAGTTACTTTTGACTCACATTTGATCACTGTCCGTGTCGTTGACAATGTACAATGATGACGAAAAAATCAAGTAAGTTATATTTTTTTTGAAAGACTTGTCAAGTAAATTCTCAAATGCTCAAATCGTGAATCTTTCCTCCAGGTTGGAAATACTTCGGCAACCTGATGGACGCGGGGCGGCTGTCGCTGTGCGGCGAGGAGTCGTTCGGCACCGGGTCCGACCACGTGCGGGAGAAGGACGGCGTGTGGGCCGCGCTCGCCTGGGCCAGCGTGCTCGCGCGCGGCGGCGGGGGCGTGCGGGACCAGCTGCAGCGCCACTGGGGGGACTTCGGCCGGAACTACTTCACTAGGTACGGTATGCAAGTGGACTCTGGGCAAAAGTATGTTGGACGTGTTGCTTTCTGCGGTGAATTTGTCCGGGAAAAAAACAAAAATTGGGGAGTAACAACAGCGTTCGGGAGGAACTACTTCACTAGGTGAGTAGTAGGAGGCTTGGGGAGGAATATTTCACTAGGTAGAACTAATAAAATCCAAAATAAAACTCTATGTATGCTCTTATATTAAGGCATCTAACTAACTGATAAACAAACCTTTATACGAACATATAATTAGAACCTAGATGTCGTCAACAACTATTATATATACATACACATATTGAGGTCTCCGGGCGGAAATTGAACCCACAACCCCCACACTGCCAAATGCCAAATGCTCTCACATGCCACTGAGCCAACAGGCTGGGAGTGGAAAGAAATTTAGGTTGAAAAATAATAAATAAAACTTAGCATTATCCTAAGTGACCAGATTATAAAAAATGCGTAATTGATATTGAATTTAATTTTTTTTAGTTTTTTATTTAACCCGTTGTCTGTTGAATTTCAATTTTCATTAAATATATACAGATACGACTACGAAGAATGCGCATCCGACCCGTGTAACGAGATGATGGTGGCGTTAGAGAGACGGATGACCGAGCCGGGCTTCGTCGGGTCTTCGCACACCGCCGGAGATAAGACGTTTGTCGTCAAACTGGCCGACAACTTCTCGTACATGGACCCCATTGATAACAGCGTGGCGATGAATCAGGTGGGTTCCAGTGGGTAGTAGGGGAGTTTGGGTGCGAGTGGGAAGTGTTAGGGGAGTAGAAAAAAACAAATATTTTAAAGCCTCCTACGCAACGGCTGGACCGATTTTTACCAAACATAACCAAGAAGTAAGAACCATCGCAAAGAAACTGGCTTTGAAAAGAAGAAAACAGCATCAAAATCGGTCCATCCGTTTTTGCTTCGGGGGTTAAAACTGTGTAATAAAATAGACAATCTAATGTGTAATTAGAAGACTAATGGGTAAAGGCTTACTTACCCTCAGCCTTTATCGAAGTTGTATTTCAAAAATAACACATTTTGTTTTGTTCAATGAAATTTTGCCTGTAATGTCCCACTACTGGGCAAAAACCTTACTTTACTTTATATTTTCTTTTGTCCAGGGTCTACGTATAATATTCGAAGATGGTTCTCGTATCGTGATCCGACTGAGCGGCACCGGCAGCTCGGGGGCGACCGTCAGGTAAGATTGTCGTTAAATAAGTGTCGTTCGAGTAGGTTAGTGGCCAACCCTGGTGTCGCAGTTTTTAGACCGCCTAAAGGCCTCCGACATGGTCTAACAATTGATACAACCGGGGCCGACAATTTAACTTGCTTTAATTAACTTAATTAAATTAAAGGCCTCCACCCATTACACCGTATCATACCATGGCCGTGCTATGAACGTGTCAGGCAAAAAAGTATTCTTTGTATTGAAAAGTATGAGGCTATGCTCACTAGCCCGTTCCGTCACCAACCAACAACGTCGACTATTCTCACCTAATATTTTGCCGGTGCTGAAACGTTCATAGCACGGTCATGGTATGATACGGTGTAATGGGTAGAAACCTTTAAATTTAATTTAAGTAATATTCATTATGATCTTAATTAAAACTAACTTTAATTAAAACTTATAATTACCTCATTATAGTGTTTCTCCTTGGAGTCACGGGACAAGCCCGGTCTTTTTGAGAGGCATGCGATACGGATTCAACTCGTAGAGGCCACGAGGAGATGTTTAATGTAATGGATTACAACTGCAGGACACACTCCCGAACACTATTTTATTATTATTATCATAACCTCTTTCCATTCCAGATTATACATAGACTCATACGAAGCGAAGAATGTGCTCGGCGACGCTCAAGAAATGCTCAAACCGTTGATAGATGTCGCGCTCAAGATATCAGAGCTGCCTCGATACACGGGCAGGGACGCGCCCACTGTCATCACATAGGTTATATAACACGCGGCGGTTTATAACGTAAGTTGTAATATTATCCACTGTTACAACTTATGTTATATAATATGTGGCGGTTTATAACATATGTTATAATATTATCCACTGTTATAACTTATGTTATATAATATGTGGCGGTTTATAACGTATGTTATAATATTATCCACTGTTATAACTTATGTTATATAATATGTGGCGCTTTATAACATATGTTATAACATAAGTAATATAGCATGTGGTGGTTTAAAACGTGTGTTATATTGAGATTTACTGTTATAACACAATATTACATGTAGCGTTTTATACCATGTTTTATAATGAGATTCACTTTTATAACGTAAGTTAACTGAAATTTTTATGGTTATAACATGTCTTAATGATAACATACATAATGTTCGAAGAAGTTTCATAAAGTTACACGTATGTTATAAGCTGTTATACCATTAATAAAATGGCGGAATTTTATTATAAGTAGGTGTTTATCAGATGTTATAAAGGATTTATAAATATTATTATAATACATGTTATAAACATTTTCATATGAAATATAACAACTTGCATAAATATTTATTCAAGTTTTATTAAAGTGTCATGTTTATATATTTTTCCATGTCAGAATGTTATGAAAACTAAACGTTATAAAACACGCATTACTGTATCATATTTGAACTGTTACATGTAATTTTGTCTTTTTGAATGCCTTTTTAAATCTATTCAATTCATATTTATGATATAGTGTCTTCGTTTTTTTTAAAACTCATCACATAGATTAAGAGATTATATTTTCTTGTATGTTAGTTTTTTAAATATTAAGGTGACTTCACATTCTCCAAAACCTAGGTTATAAAATAGTTTATGTGTGTAGCCGCCCTCGCCGGCCAGCAGCGCGGCGGGCAGCAGCCCCGCCATGAGCTCGGCCTCCAGCTCGGCACCTTAATTAATCAGGGTTTATTTAAGAGGAGTGTTAAGAAAAAATACTATTTACAAAGATTTATAGTTCTTTTGTTTTTATAAATAAATTGTTATTAAATTAATATTGCATTTTTATATTCTAGTTTTATAGCTAAGTCTGTGAAATAAAAGTAAAGTGTTAGCCTGTAATGTCCCACTGCTGGACATAAGCCTCTCATCTCACTGAAGATATCAGTACAGTGAGGAGAATTAGTAGAAGTACCAGTCGCATATTAAAACTACACACATTCACTTAACATTTTCCGATACTGCATTTTCACTTTACGTTTAGAAAGCAATCGTTCGTTTTAACTTACGACGCAAAAAAGGAGAGTTATTAGTTTGACGTCGATTATTGTGTGTGTCTGTCTGTGGCATCAAATGGCTAATGCAGTTTTGTTCATTTGAATGCCAGTCTCTTTGCGGTGGTTCTTAGAAAAGTCGGTCCAGCTGTTTTAGCGTAGGGAGTTTCCTTTCGGCGGTTCTTAGTTATGTTTTGTAATCATAGTTCAAGCCGTTTTTGCGTAGGAGTTAAAATTTTACTTGTTCTCTCTTCAGCGTAAACGTATTTTAATTTACTTGAATTTTTTTAGTTAAGTATATATATCATTGTAAGACATGCAAGTTTAATATGCATCTGGTATTTTAGTTTTACGAGTATTAAGTTCAGATCGATAACTATTATTAATATTATTGTTTACACACATCATAATGCGGGCCATACACGATCAAGTTAACCGTCAAGATTGCAGCGGACTTGATGAGGCGGCCAGTTAATTTGACGATGTAAAAATACTAGTAATGCACACTCATAGCCATACACCGCCAAGTTTACTGGACGCATGCAAACTTGATCGTCCTTGGCCCGCATCTGATCTAATTTTTAGGTCTAATTATATTACGCCCTCAAATATCATACGTTTCGACAGCACACAATCGTATACAGAAATATTTCGGTGGAAGCCTTTCAATTGTCATTTGATATCACTCAAAAACACCTTTAGGGACTAATACTCAAACGCCATTCAAATTAAGCAGCTCTTAACTCCATGCAGTTTACAAATACAAAAATATATGAATTTTAAGTGCCTCTTAATTTAAGACACTTTTGAGAATTCTAACCTATTGTTCATCATTTATAAAGAACTGCATCAGCAAATTGAGTGCTCCGAAGATAACTATGATCGCGTAGAAGATGGTTTTGGTCCATGTGAGGCGACCTTTTATTTGTAGTGACCGCACTTGAAGCATGGAGGGGAGAGCGAATACGTGGACTAGGCCACTTACTGCACCCGTGTATCTGCGAAGAGGCAATTTTTTTGACTACAGTTAATAACTAGTGGACAATATAAAACATGATTATTGAAAAGGGGGAAATTAGAATGTAGATCATAGAGTACTTAAGGAAGGAAGAAAATGACTGCATTTTCGTACAAGTGAGGGAGAAATTAATTTGGACGTTTAGAGAAGCAGGGAAAAGTGATTAAAAGATTGATGGAGGAAGAAAAAGAGGGATGAAAAAGCAAATGTCTATTTTTAAGCAAATATTAGTGGAATAATAAAATAATTCAATAAATACTGTCATTATTATTATCCACTTAGGTTCGAGAGTTATTATAATTACAAAATACTATAATTACAGTATACTTTACCTAATAATAGTTCCAATACTGGGACAGAAGCAGGCGAATAGAATACACAACGAGATAATACAGATGTTGATGATTACAGTCAGACATTTCGTGTCTTTGAATGGGAGTAACAATACTGCTTCAGTTCTTAACATGTAGGCCACTAGTGGGTATACTGTGACAACCTGGAATAAATAGAAGTGTTGTTTCAAATATTTGATAATGCACTTGTTTTTGCTGTTAAAATAATTAACGATCATTTATATAAACGGTAAAGAGTGATGGCCCTAAAATGGAAACCTGCGAGACACCTTAATATAATACGACACGAAGTAAAAGTGCAAATTAATTAACCAAATAAAAAAGCTTAAAAAGCTTTAGATAAATACTTACTAATTCCATAAACTTACTTGAAAGAGAAGTAAAATTCTTGCAACAGCGGTCATCACGTCATGCATTTCAAAATTGTTTAAAATATTCTGCAAAGAAAGAAAGATGCTTTAATGGTTGACTTACAGTTTTATTTCATATCTTATTTTGTAATTACTTACATCTTCTATACAGGACTTGGCCAACGGAAAGCAGATATAAAATACGGCGCCTACTAATGTGTAGGTTAGTGTTACCAAAACGAACGCTATCGTCAGATCTCTACCCTGGAAAAGTTACAAAATTAGATTTTGATGAGAGAACTTAGGAAAATACGTATTCGTTAGTCATATATACGCTAAAATCCCTTCCCTAAAATAAAAAAAACATAAGAAGAAGAAGACAACAGTGTTTAAAACACAATGAGTTAATGCTTTTTTAAATCAAAACTTACATTATTTTCCTGTCTAGCGTTGTTGCTCATGATAGTAATGATGATGTTATGGATGTAGAAGGAGAGAGCCAGCATCCCGCTGAGCACGGCAGCGTCCGTGGAGGCGTGGGGCTCCGTGGGCAGGTCGCTCATGTTGATGCCCCACGTGTAGCCTTTCACCACCACGAAGATTAGCAGGTAGAGCACTGATAGTGTTCCTGGGAACGTATGAAACATGTTAGAAATAGTTTAGAATATTGGTGTGAGAGTTACTCTGTATTTAAAACTAGCAGCTCCCCGCGGTTTTACCCGCGTTGTGCCCGTTCCCGTGGGAATTTCGGGATAAAAAATAGCCTATAACCTTCCCGTTGAATGTGGCTATCTAGTACACAAAAAAATTAATTAGGACTGGTAATTCCCGAGATTAGCTCGAACAAACAAACGAAAGTACAAATTTTATCTATTTATAATATTTAGATAAATGGATTAGGATATACCTTTAACATATGGTTTATGCGGTGGTTAAACAACAAACATTTGACACAAAATTGTTTAAATAAAGTCCGACACAGCTTAAAGAGCTTACAAGCTTGCTTCCGAAGACAAACTATAAGAAGACGAGCAACAACTTACCCAAAGAATTAAACCTGGTAAAGAAGGAGACGTTACTAAAGTTGAGGAGCGGGAACACGATCAGCGCGACGTAGAGCGGCACGGTGGTGTGCAGGCCCCAGTAGGCGGAGTCGTCGGTGGGGGCGGGCGCGATCAGCGACCCGTTGACCCCGTGCTTCGGGCACAGCAGGGTCGAGTTGTAGGGGGTGTCGCTCGTGTTGATGTCTATGGAGATGGTGGTGTAGAAGACGATGTTGGTGTGAGAAAGATTGATGAAGTTATTGAAGTGGGAAGGGAAAATGAGGGGAGAGGGAGAGGGAGTTGAGAGGAAGAATATTGGTGAATAGTTTTATGAAGGAAAGGCGAGGGCTTTGGTCTTTAAATAACGAAAAATATAATATTTGTGAAACTATTCAGGTAATCAGATAAAGGTATGATTCGAAAATTACAAGTAATTATTTTATTATTTACTAGCGACCCGCCCTCGCTTCGCTTCGGGTAATCAAGATTTCACGTAGGAAAATCGGGATAAAACATTGCGTGTCTCCCGCAGGAATATACACAATCAAAATTTCAAGTGGGAAATTGGGGCTAAAATATTACATGTCTCGCGCGAGTATATATGTATACACAATCAAGATTTCGGGATAATACCTACATAGCGCGTCTTCGTCGTTCGTAGTTCGTAGGTAGATAGGTATATCCCCGCGCGCTTTGACCGCACGAAACAGTAAGTAGCCATAAGAGACCCGCCATTGAGCATTATTATTTTGTAAGCAGCGCCCCGCGGTTTTACCCGCGTTGTGCCCGTTCCCGTGGGAATTTCGGGATTTTTTTTACATAAAAACCTTCCTCTTGAATCACTCTACCTATTACAAAAAACCACATCAAAATCCGTTGCGTAATTTTAAAGATTTAAGCATACAGACAAACAGACAAACAGAGACGACTTTATTTTATACTATGTAGTGATATTTCTCATCATAACTCTGAAACTAACTGTCCGATTTTAATAATTTAAAAAGGTATACAAAGAAACATAATTAACCTTGATTGTAAAGTCATTTATTTTGATGTAGATTCATATCATTATATGAATATCATCAACTTAAAATTACACTCCTTTTTTAACTAATTAATTTTAACTAAAAACGGTTATTGTGGCTTAACTATAATAGTTAGACATATGCCCTCGCGAACTTATTTGTTTGCAATGATATTATGTACTTTGATTGTGTAGAACATTGTTTTTGTGTATCATCAATAATAGATTTAGTAGCGCACGCCAATAACCAATTTTTTTAGGCATGTTTTTCATACCTTGGGTTACATATACCCGCGTTGTGCCCGTTCCCGTGGGAATTTCGGGATTTTTTTTACATAAAAACCTTCCTCTTGTATCACTCTACCTATTACAAAAAACCACATCAAAATCCGTTGCGTAATTTTAAAGATTTAAGCATACAGACAAACAGACAAACAGACACGAAACAGAGACGACTTTATTTTATATAGCGGCCCGTCCCGGCTTCGCACGGGTACTAAACATGAAACACACATTCTCAATTTTTCGCGTCGAATTTAAACAAAATGGGAAATTTAATTCTTAGATATAATTCATTTTTTTTGTACTTTTTTCATTGTTTTGTGTATTTTTTATTATTAGTGTTTTTTATATTTTTTTGCGTTTTATTTTTTTTGTTTAATACAAACATTTTTTTTTCTGAGTTTCAGGTTTTTTTGTTTATATTTTTAATTATTGCAAAGAGGTCATAACGTCAAAAGAAAAGCCTTTTATTGTGATAGAGCTTCCCTGTAAACAATATTTGATGTTGTTTTATTTTGTGGCAACAAAATAAATTGTTTTTCAGGGGCTCCGACCCGCGATAGTCCAACATACAGTTGACCATGAGTAAAACATTTCTTTCGCAGATCGATCCCGACCAATTCAAAGGTTTGGCCTTGGGACTTGTTAATTGTTAATGCGAAAGATGTTTTTACCGGAAATTGAAGCCGTCTAAATGGGATTGGCAGATCAGTCGGGATCATCGGTATCCTCGGTATACGGTGGCGAGCTGGCGAGTTGGCGAGCTGGCGAGTTGGCGAGCTGGCGAGTTGGTGATCTGGCGAGATTGTGAGCTGGCGAGCTGGCGAGTTGGTGACCTGGCGAGTTGGCGAGCTGGCGAGCTGGCGAGTTGGCGAGTTGGCTAGCTGGCGAGTTGGCGAGTTGGCGAGCTGGCGAGCTGGCGAGTTGGCTATTGCATAGCTTCTATCGCGGGCCTTGAGCGCGGGGACCGAATCCAGAAATTCCGTAACGAAAAAACCTCACGCTCCCCACTCCGACGGGCAAGGAGGTGTGGCTTGAAGGCCGTGCATCGTCTAACGTCGTTTTAGTTCGGCAGTCTTCGACACGGCGTTGTGTGCGATTGTGCGTTGGGGGTGAGAGAGAGAGATGAGACGGGGGGTGAGAGAGGGGGGTGAGTGAGAGGGGTGAGAGAGAGGGGTGAGAGAGAGGGGTGAGAGATAGGGGTGGGAGAGAGGGGTGAGAGAGAGGGGTGGGAGAGAGGGGTGAGAGATAGGGGTGGGAGAGAGGGGTGAGTGATAGGGGTGAGAGAGAGGGGTGAGAGAGGGGTGAGAGAGAGGGGTGAGAGGGAGGGGTGAGAGAGAGGGGAGGGAGAGAGGGGTGTGAGAGAGAGGGGTGAGAGAGAGGGGTGAGAGAGAGGGGTGGGAGAGAGGGGTGAGAGATAGGTGTGAGAGAGAGGGGTGAGAGAGAGGGGTGAGAGAGAGGGGTGAGAGAGAGGTGTGAGAGAGAGGTGTGAGAGAGAGGGGAAAGAGAGAGGGGTGAGAGAGGGGGGTGAGAGAGGGGGGTGAGAGAGAGGGGTGAGAGATAGGGTGAGAGAGGGGGGTGAGAGAGGGGGGTGAGAGAGAGGGGTGAGAGAGAGGGTTAGAGAGAGGGGTGAGAGAGGGGGGTGAGTGAGAGAGGGTGAGAGAGAGGGGTGATAGAGGGGGTGAGAGAGAGGGATGAGAGAGAGGGATGAGAGAGAGGGATGAGAGAGAGGGGTGAGAGAGGGGGGTGAGAGAGGGGTGAGAGAGGGGGGTGAGAGAGGGGTGAGAGTGAGAGGTGAGAGAGAGAGGTGAGAGAGAGGGGTGAGAGATAGGGGTGAGAGAGAGGGGTGAGAGAGAGGGGTGGGAGAGAGGGCTGATAGAGGGGGGTGAGAGAGAGGGATGAGAGAGAGAGGGATGAGAGAGGGGGGTGAGAGAGGGGTGAGAGTGAGAGGTGAGAGAGAGGGGTGAGAGAGAGGGGTGAGAGAGATGGGTGAGAGAGAGAGAGAAGGCGGGAGGGGTGAGAGAGAGAGGAGGCGGGAGGGGTGAGAGCGAGAGAGGAGGCGGGCGGGGTGAGCGAGAAGAGGCGGGAGCGGTGAGAGAGGAGGCGGGAGGGGAGAGAGAGAGAGGAGGCGGGAGGGGTGAACCCACAATAAGCAATACTGCATGAATAAAATAATTTAAAAAAATATATATATAGTATAATTGCATAAGTTGATACAAAATGCTATGCAATAGCTTCACCGCGGCAGTCCCCGAGTGCCACACGTCTTTTTTTAATATAAAAAATCGCTTATTGTCACAAAACTATAATAAATTTTTTTTTTAAACTAAATATAGCCTATGTCACTCAGGGATAGTGTAGCTTTCGAATGGTGAAAGAATTTTTTAATTCGGTGCAGTAGTTTCAAAGCCTATTCGAAACAAACAAACAAAAAATCAAACCTTTCCTCTTTATAATATTATTATTATTATAGTATAGACCAGGCTGTTGGTTTCTATAGTCTATTTATATTAAAGTTTTTAAGATCATGGTGCTAGGATGCTTTAATAATCTTTTCACTGAGTAAATAGGACTTTATGATGTAATAGGTACTGAGCTCTGTCTACGATTGTAGTAAGTTATCAATTCATACATAGAATAAAGCCATCACAAGATCTATAACTTCGTCATTAGCAGAATTTTCTCTACCACATACTAAAAATGAAGATTGAAAAAATAACAAAACACAACTCACCAACAAAGTAATTAACAGTGAAGTACAAGAAGTTGGCAATGAGGATCCAGTAGACGATGTTCGCGCCGGTGAGCACGAGCAGGCTGAACGCGTGCGCGATCACCTCCGCCCAGCGCCCCAGCAGAGTGCGGCACAGAGAGGGGACTTCGCCGGTGTCGTTACCTGGAAGAAAACGGTCTTTGATTTAACGTCAGTGCTATGTAAATTCAATAGAACCTGAAGGTTACGCAGTGCTACAAGGTGCTACAACGTGCTACGCTTGCTACGACGTGCTACGACGTGCTAAGACGTGTTACGACGTGCTACGACGTGCTACTACTTGCTAGTACGTGCTACGACGTGCTACTACTTGCTAAGCCGTACTACTACTTGCTACGACGTGCTACGATTGGCTACGAAAACAAACCGTCGCACATTACGGAATCGCGTTTACACATCTTTCGTAGCTCGTAGCAAATACGAAATAGGTTCGACTTCTTCCAAAACTCGTGTAAGCGCTCATCTATGAGTGCGTGCGACCTTTCAGCGTTTAGTTTAAAAAGGAAGTAAGTTCAAGTAAGTAATTCATTTGTCCCTTACCATGATACCGGTTGAGGGTGATTAACAGATGAGCGGTGTAGAGACACAGAGCCGCCATCAGGGCCACGAGGATAAGTGCGGTGGGGAGTCCGGCGCGCTCCACACCCCACGCCATCGTCAGCAGGGAGGAGCCCATGATCGTGTTCCATACTGAGAAACTGAAGGAATTAACGATGAGGATTCAGACATATATATGACCTAAGACCGCTTGCTGCTAAAGGTTGGATTGACGGGTTCAGACGTACCTTAGACCCAGACAGTCTTTAGCTCTTTAAAGAAAAGTGCGAATCGGAGACAAGACAAGTAGAGACTTTTCGTCTTTCACAGACTTTTTAAGCTATTGCATAGCTTCTATCGCGGGCCTTGAGCGCGGGGACCAAATCCAAAATTTCCGTAACGAAAAAACCTCACGCTTACCCGATCCGACGGGAAGGAGGTGTGGCTTGAAGGCCGTGCATCGTCTAACGTCGTTTCAGTTCGGCAGTCTTCGACACGGCGTTGTGTGCGATTGTGCGTTGGGGGTGAGAGAGGGGGTGAGAGAGGGGGTGAGAGAGGGGGTGAGAGAGGGGGTGAGAGAGGGGGTGAGAGAGGGGGGTGAGAGAGGGTGGTGAGAGAGGGGGTGAGAGAGGGGGTGAGAGAGGGGGGTGAGAGAGGGTGGTGAGAGAGGGGTGAGAGAGGGGGGTGAGAGAGGGGTGAGAGAGGGGGTGGAGAGGGGGGTGAGAGAGGGTGGTGAGAGAGGGTGGTGAGAGAGGGTGGTGAGAGAGGGGTGAGAGAGGGGGTGAGAGAGGGGGGTGAGAGAGGGGGGTGAGAGAGGGTGGTGAGAGAGGGTGGTGAGAGAGGGGGGTGAGAGAGGGGTGAGAGAGGGAGGTGAGAGAGGGGGTGAGAGAGGGGGTGAGAGAGGGTGGTGAGAGAGGGGGGTGAGAGAGGGGTGAGAGAGGGGGGTGAGAGAGGGGGTGAGAGAGGGGTGAGAGAGGGGTGAGAGAGGGGTGAGAGAGGGGGGTGAGAGAGGGGGGTGAGAGAGGGGGGTGAGAGAGGGGGGTGAGAGAGGGGGGTGAGAGAGGGGGGTGAGAGAGGGGGGTGAGAGAGGGTGGTGAGAGAGGGTGGTGAGAGAGGGTGGTGAGAGAGGGTGGTGAGAGAGGGGGGTGAGAGAGGGGGGTGAGAGAGGGGGGTGAGAGAGGGGGGTGAGAGAGGGGGGTGAGAGAGGGGGGTGAGAGAGGGGTGAGAGAGGGGGGTGAGAGAGGGTGGTGAGAGAGGGTGGTGAGAGAGGGGGGTGAGAGAGGGTGGTGTGAGAGAGGGGGTGAGAGAGGGGTGAGAGAGGGGTGAGAGAGGGGGTGAGAGAGGGGGGTGAGAGAGGGGGGTGAGAGAGGGGGGTGAGAGAGGGGGGTGAGAGAGGGGGGTGAGAGAGGGGGGTGAGAGAGGGGGTGAGAGAGGGGGTGAGAGAGGGGGGTGAGAGAGAGGGGTGAGAGAGAGGGGTGAGAGAGAGGGGTGAGAGAGAGGTGTGAGAGAGGGGGTGAGAGAGAGGGGGTGAGAGAGAGGAGGCGGGAGGGGTGAGAGAGAGGAGGCGGGAGGGGTGAGAGAGAGGAGGCGGGTGGGGTGAGAGAGAAGAGATATCAAATATATCAAATATAATTGCATAAGTTGATACAAAATGCTATGCAATAGCTTCACCGCGGCAGTCCCCGAGTGCCACACGTCTTTTTTTGTCTGTTAATTCATATCACCGATTGCTGTTGTTTGACTAAAGACACTAACAGACTTGACTGTTACGTAAAAGTCAGTTTTAGAAATGTTTGGGATATAGTGTTGATATGGTGTTGATTCAGTCTTCATAGCTATGGGAAGTGGCAAATAAAATCTGTGAGGCGACTTATCTCATTGAGTAAAATCGTTTCACCTAGCATTGTAATAGCGAGGGGCAAATTAAAGTGATAAGCTGAACTTACATTGTAACTAAGGAGCTCTGTTTCTTTTTTTCAGGTTTTTCAGGTTTCTGAAACTGTTTGTTGAATGTCTCGAGTATTGCGCTGGCTGTAAGATCGGCTGGGCCCTGAAGTGAGAGATATTAGAGAGATTTAGTTAAGTACTACAAAACAAGTGGTTGGAAAACCGAATAGAAAAAACAAAGAAATCTTGACAGACACAATCTGACATGACAGCTGAGTCTACAACTTAAGTAATGTAACAATAAACCTTGTATTAGTTTTCTACAAAAAATTTACCGAATTAGTGGAAACCGAGCATGAGTGGCATTTAATCAGCATTTAATTATTTACGTCAGAATGTACTAAGACCATTACGCATCGGTTATCGTTTAGTATTGACCCCAAACCGTGACGCGGACGCGCGGCCCCGCGATAGAATCGGCTTAGCAATAAATATCACCGCATTACGTTTCAACATTAAAACATATGTTATCGACGCGACAGTGATCAAAATAGATTTTGTAGCTTGCAACACTGTATAATGATTATAGTAGCATTATCTAGGAGTTGCACAGTATCTGTTTTAATGATAACAGTTACTATTTCCCTTGAGTTTAGCAGACAGGGGTAAGAGGCTGAACTTGAATACTTGATTAGATAATAATTTGATATGTTATTAAGACGAGATGAAAGGTTAAGAGGCTAACAACTATAGGTATGGTACGGTATGGAGGAACGACCCAGGTGGAATGACGATCTTGTTAAAGAGGATAGAATTTGGATAGATTGTTTTTGCTACAACACAAAATCGACAGAGATGTAGAGATTTTCAAAGGACCATCAGTATTAGGTGGCTACTGGTTGAAAAAGAAAAAGAAGAAAGGTATGGAAAGGAGATACAAGGTATATCTACCTAGGACAGGATATCTATCTAGGATATTAGGATATTAGGATTTGCTTCTGAAGTTTGAGTATTATTGCCACTGCTATATCTTACCACGATTTTACCGACTTCAAAAAAGGAGGAGGTTTCTCAATTTGACCGTATATATGTTATTTATTTTTTTATGGGTGTTCGCGATGGACGCGATGGCGATGTTCGAGTGGACGCTATTGAGGAGCATTGATAAATACACATTCCTGTTGATGTTATCTATATCAACCATCTTTTTATATTAACCAACTTCAAAAAAGAGGTTTTGTGTTCGACCCTAAGTTTTTAAAAAACATAGTACTATTAACAAATGTGTCGTTTAATCTTAACCTTAGTATTGTGACAACCCTGCCCAAATAGGTAACAATTTTGCACTTTCTTAAGAAGCTTTGCCTCTGTTCCTTTATTGACTCATGTGATCTTACCAAGGAATCGTTGCTGTCAGGTGTAAGAGTGTCATATGATGAGGCGGTCGCGCCGAGGAGAGGGGCTGTCTCCACGCGACTCATGGCGCTGTGGTAACTGTGGTTCACACTGCTGGCCGGAGAGCTGTATCTGTAATTGTCAATACAAGTTGAGTACACACTGTTCTGATATCTTTAGTGAGATGAGAGCCTTTGCCCGGCAGTGGGACGTTGCAGGTTAATACTTTTACATGTTAAGTTTATGGTTTTATCCAACAAACATCTGTACTAATCTCTAATAATATAATAATCTTTTTCGTGATTGACTGAGTGTATATTAAAGTTGTAGAGAGTTGATGTTTTATTTATATTATAGGTCATTCATTATGTATTACAAATATATATCAAATTCTATTTGTTAAAACTCCCTAAGCAAAAACAGCTAAGAATTACCGCAAGGAAACTGGCTTTCAAATAAAAAAATCGCATCGAAATCGGTCCATCCGTTTGAGAGCTACGGTGCCACAGACAAGCACTCACACACACATCGACGTCAAACTTTTAACACCCCCTTTGCATCGGGGGTTAACAATAGCTAGTACTTACCGATTTCTATTAAGTTTTCTTTTTTTCTCGTCACAATATTCACAATCAGATAAATCAGAGCACGCACTGCCGAAGATTCTGAAACGGAAATCAACATTTAAAGTTATCACTCCAATAAAAGTAGGTACCTACATATATAAGAAGTTTACATTATCAAGCTTACTAAAATAAACATACACGCGTTACACAAAGATCTTATTATATCTTTCTTATTCTCTTCAAAAGACGCAGTTACGAACAAAAACGTAGTTACGTAGTTACATAACCGTGATACAAATATAAATCGCAAAACATGTGTCTCTAAAACAACTCGATAAAATGAAGACTGTTAATGATTATCTCTTGTTTTTATTAAAATATAAACTTAGAAACATAATTATTATTTTATGACCTATATGTCAGTTGGTATTATATCTATGTAGTTGTAAATAGTTACTTAAACATATGGCTTACAAGCTTCAATTTCAAAAGAAAAGGACATGTTTTAAAAATTATACCTGCCTAAGTAAACACGGCTCGGGTTTGAGATCATCAACCGGACAAGCCTGGTGATTACGCCTAATCCTCCTTACATTAATATCTTCAATGAGATGGAAGGCCTTTGCTCAGTAGTGGGACTACATGCTAATACTACCTTTTTTACCTGCCCTAGGTGATTTAGCCTGACCTAGATTACGCCTACATGTAAAAATCACTCATATATATGCAAGCCTAACTGCAAGACTTTTAAAATTAGTATAGAGTCAAGTGACCTACAGATCAAACTAATGATGTTATTCAAAAATGTTTTTAAATATTGTTGAGTGTTTAACCCTTTGAACGCTGTTGTGACACTTCGCGAGATATTCCATCGAAGGGTCCTAAATACCCCCCAGGCTAGTATTAGATAGGTCTTGTGATGAAAACAACATTTAATATTTCATCATCCAATTTGTAAATAGTGTGTACGTAATGTGGTATGTCCTGTTTATTTATATCTGATTTGTACAGTCGGTGTAGTAAGTTGTTGAACAAAGTGGTAAATAACCTACAAAGTTTGTAATACATATTTTGTGATTAACAGTAGAAGGGTTGCAAGTCATAGATAATCAGCAGTATCTAACACTACAAAACAAACACGGGTTCCATACGAACCGAAAATAATTAGTATTATTATTTTTTATGTTGAGTTGCCAGTTATTATTTTATTTGATCAAGAATTGAAAAATATTGTTTAATTGCAAAATTCACCGACTGTACTTTATTAATAGACAAACAAAGTAACAGATAGTACGGAGTAAATTATTGATTGTTAATGAGTCCGTAACAATATGCCGTCTCCAAGTGATTCATTATCACATTCGGATGCCTACAAGCGCCGCCCTCTTTACACGAAATCTCGTGAGAAAGAAAAGATAAGTTTGTTGGAACTTTCAATAGGTGTATCGAAAGGAAATCTATACAAATATTATAAAGAGGTAATTTTTTAAGTTTGTTTGTATGTTCGAGCTAATCTCGGGAATTACCAGCTCGATTTGAATCATTCTTTTTTGTAATAGATAGCCACAGTCTACGGGAAGGTAGTGAGCTATTTTTCAGGCCAAAATTCCCATGGGAACGGGCAAAACAGCGAGGTGCTGCTAGTATTAAATATTAAGACTTCAGTTTGGTTAAGTTACTTTTATTATTACTTTTAATTTATACTAATATAATAAAGTTGAATTTAATTTTTAAATTGAATTTAATTTTTCGTTTTTTGAGCGCACTAATCTTACAAACTACCATTCCAATTTTAATAATTACTAGAAGCGCCCCGCGGTTTTACCCGCGTTGTGCCCGTTCCCGTGGGAATTTCGGATTTTTTTTTACATAAAAACCTTCCTCTTGAATCACTCTACCTATTACAAAAAACCGCATCAAAATCCGTTGCGTAATTTTAAAGATTTAAGCATACAGACAAACAGACAAACAGACACGAAACAGAGACGAATTTATTTTATACTATGTAGTGATTTCTGTAATTAATACCCATATTCAGGGGAAAGGATTTTCGTTAATTCCCACGGGACTCAACGCGGGCAAATCCGCGGGGCACGGCTGGTTTAATCATAAAGTTAGCCGTCTTAGTCAAATTAGCTTTGAAATGGTAATACCATAGATATATATTTCTTTACCTTTAATCAACTAAATACCTTTTTAGATATTGTTATTTTAACGTCCGTTAGATATTCCATAGATTACAAAGTGTGCATTATTATTCTACTATTTGATCTATTATTATTTATTGTACTTGGCGCGTGTTGGACAACGAGCATAGATAACAGAGTAGGCGTCACGTGCGCTCGCGCCTGCTTGAACTATCGCCTCTGATGTTTTAAAAGACAATTGATTGGAAGGATTGTGTTTAAACTTCGAATCTTTTGATTTTTTTATAAGTAGTTTAGAAATTTAGAAAAACACTAACCTACTTAAATATTTACCATAGTTAAGGGGCCATTTTGTATTCAACCTAGTCCTAACGAAAAATGAAAATCCAACCTTAAAATTAAATTAAATTTAACGTTTTTTGTTAATGTTGTCCAAAGGCGTTAAAATAGAAACATCTTCATTTAGAACTTTATCCTTTTTTGAAGTTGGTTAATAATATTAACTTAGATTACGTAGAACCATTTGTATTGAACAAGACGTGTTTGATATGTCAGACGTGGGCTGATAAATGTCACGTGCCCTCCAAAACTTAGAAATGTAAGAATCAGCCACATATCCAAGTAGTGATCATTGTGAATGTTAAGTAACGTTTAGCATGGCCACTACAGTCATGGGTGGTCAATAGCATTCCAATCACTTATATCAAACATTCTGGTATTTAAAACAAGTTAAAAATAGTACTTAAATTAATCTAAAAGGCTTAAAAAGAATTATAAATAAACGTCAATGAGTTTGCGGCTTATCGCCCAGTCGCGTTATTTTAGTTAACTTGAACTTATTTGCGGAAGTAAAGCAAGGTGACAATTTTCGTTTTTTTGCGTAGCCTATGACGACTATAATATACCACGAATATACCACGTCACGAGTAGTATCCCATAGTAATGTGACACGAAGGCCTACACTATTGTATTGGGTGTACATATTAACAGTTAAATGCATTGAGTTATATGTACTAACGTTAGTACATATAACTATTACAATCTATTACTCCTCTAACGCTTTTATATTGCTTGAAATATACTTTACTTTATTATTTAATGACTAGCCGCGCCCCACGGTGTTACCCGCGTTGTACCCGTTCCCGCGAAAATTTGGGGATAAAAGTTGCCAAAGTTACTCCTTGTTACAACAGTTATCGGCCAGTGAAAGTCCCGTAAAAATTGGTCCAGCTATTTCAAAGATTAGCCGGAACAGCAGACAGACAAAAACTAAAAAAATGTTGTGGAATATGTATCGTGTGTATATTTACATATATGCACTTAGTAAAAAGCGGTTATTTTAATATAACACACGGCTCTTCCACTTTATTTATTTGTATAGATATAGAATTTCTACTACATAAAAAAAACACCTTTTAAAAATAATATTATCTTATGAAAAAAAGCTGTGCGTCAGTTTCGCGAAAACTTGAGAACGGTAGTAATATTCGTAGGTATCCAAATATTGAGGGTGAAAACGCGAGGCGCAACATGTACAGTATTCTAATAGTAGTACTTACTCGTATGTTCCATTTGATTGCCAAGAGCACGGCGATCCCGGCTCATCATCACAACTTCTATTCACACCTTTATGTACAAACCTCATTTTGTCAACCTCAATCAAAAAAATAATAAAATCTAATCTTCTCTAATAAGGTTATACAATCGAATGAGTTTTTATTGAGAACTTCTTCTTTTAAAAAAGTATTTATTAAGATTTAATAAAATTAAAAGTAATATCAATCTTCCGAGATTGAAAGCTGGTTACGAACTGGCGGTAATATGAAGTTACTTATCTCGCGTTACAAGATGAATGTTTTATTTAACGACAATTAAAATGAGATAAATATTATATTTATTACTTTTTAGTCGTTTCCTTTGTTCTGGGAGTTACTTTGGTTCACATCACATGGTCATAATATCTTTGTTATAGATATCAAAGCTTTATCATCATCACTACATAGTATAAAATAAAGTCGTCTCTTTTTCGTGTCTGTCACACTGTTTGTCTGTCTGTATGCTTAAATCTTTAAAATTACGCAACGGATTTTGATGCGGTTTTTTGTAATAGGTAGAGTGATTCAAGAGGAAGGTTTTTATGTAAAAAAATTCCCGAAATTCCCACGGGAACGGGCACAACGCGGGTAAAACCGCGGGGCGCTGCTAGTAATTTCAATAGCATAGGTGGATAGTGGCATTTCTACCTGAGCGCTACCGTGCTTTGGAGGACACTTAAAGCTGTAGTTTCCGGTTAAAATTGTTTTATTATTAGAACATGTCGGAGGCTTTTCGGCGGTCTAAAACTTTGACTTTTGGTTGGCCATTTATCTAGTCGAGTTTACATAACGTTATCGCATGGCTACTAACTTGCGCATAAACTTAATAATGTTTAAGTATATATAGCATAGTATAAAGAAGAGTGTATGCAATATCATCTTAATATTTTTTGCCACTGTCAGAAATACGTCTATAAACATTCTATAAATAAGTCATAATAAGAGCAGTAGAAGAAAAAAATGAAAATAATCAGATAAGTAAAATTGATTATTATTAAATGTCACAGATGCCAATGCCAAGAGATTATTTATAATCACTCAAACACACTCAAATTATGTCAATTAAATGATAGTTAGTTATTAATTTCGGTTATTTGATTAAGTGATATACTGTTATCAATTTTGATAATTGTTAGTGGACGGCAGGCAGTAGTAGATACAATGAATCTTGGTTTTGTATTATGCTGCGTTGAGTGTGTCATGCCAATATATTTTTGATTTCATAATTAGTACATTCGTCTCGGTGGTCTAGTATGTGCACTCGCCTGCCAAGACTGAGGTCCCGGGTTCAATTCCCAGTCGAGCGAAAACATGTTTTCTACTTCTCAAACATGGCTCGGGTTTGAGATGACCAACCCGCATTTGGCAAGCGTAGTGATTATGCTAATCCTCACTGTACTGATATCTTCAGTGAGATGAGAGGCCCTTGCCGAGCAGTGGGACATTACAGGTTAGTACTTTACTTTTATTTGTTACTACATTAATCTATAATAGAAAGGAAAAGTCAATATTTATCTGTGAATCAATGGAAAACACAATGTATGTTTACAAGCACTTCAATGTCAACAAAGTCGGCTATTGACTACTTGACATACTGACATGTATGTCTATTATTACATATGATAATGATTAGTGGATAGATAACACCATCATTATGTGGCATAGACATACGATTGTTCAGATATTTGGTGGATACCAAACGATCCAGATGAAGTTACTTATACATACCTCTGGGGAAATCCACCTTAACTGTATCATGACTATGTACCGCTTTAGGTAACCTACCCGAATGTGCCTTCAGTGTCGGCGTTTTAGACCTTTTTTACACTTTACTGTTGTAAATAAGTAAGTTTGGCTGGTGTCAAAGTTTTTAGACCACCTAAAAACCTCAAACTGCGATTTGCAACCGGGATCGACTGTTGTAAGAATTTGAGACAATCTGAAATTGGTCAACGTCCGACTTCGCTGTATGTCTGTGTATATTTGTCATTTCATAGTATGCACTATGTACACTGTTGGAAGTGTATTTGTGGGTCGGGAAATGTGGTTTTGTTTACACACAAATACTAAATCTAGTGTCCAAAGTGTATTTTTCTTATATTGGTCATGTATAGGAGATATAATTGTCATTAAAATGTGTTTAACCAAAAGTGCTTGGATAAAGGAGGTTTGACTTAAATTCCACCAATTGAACAACACTATGAGTTTGTGGGGTACCAGTATAAATAAACTAGCAGCACCCCGCGGTATTACCCGCGTTGTGCCCGTTTCCGTAGGAGTTTTTTGATGAAAAATAGCCTATAACGTTGCCGTTTAATGTGGCTATCAATTACAAAAAGAGTTATTGGAATCGGATTGGTATTTCTTGAGATTAGCGCGTTTAAACAAACAAACTCTTAAGTTTTTTTAGTATAGATATGTTTCCTAACACAGTTTCTCTATTTTTTCTATATCTACTACATATTTAAAAGCGTCCCTATATGTCCAAGTATTAGGGCAAACACTACTACTACTCTATTAATGGACAAATTATAATTAATTGAACTCTAAGAACTAGTCATAATGTCATATTGAAAACAAAATGGCTACATGTTATTCTAACGGGTAAGTTGACAACTCACCACCGTTTTTGTTATTTAAAGTTCTTATTTGGTTTCACCTGAGTCAATGTCTGTCTGTAAGCAAACCTTATAAGTTAAATTGTTCCACTTCTCGATTTCCGATAAAACTTTTGCATGCACTTGTGGTTTAGATGACAATGTATGACATTGACAAAAAATTAAAGCTTGCTAAAAAAACTTGAGCTTATTTCATTTCTTATACATTTGCTCATGAAGGCCTTGAAAATATGTATTGTATCTTGTTTCAGTGACAACAAAAACAATGTGAGACTGGAAAATTCTACTAAATATAATAAAGTAGGTACTAACTTATTAAATCATTATAAGGTAAAAAATATAAGGTTTTAAGAAAACTTATACATATATAAACTGAAAGGTATAAAACTTATCCGTGCGTATTTAGAGAAGAGAATGTAAAAACAGTTCTGCATCTTATCAAATATTGAACTAAACCGGATTGCAACCAAACTCAAACATGTAGGAAGATCGTCATAAGTTGAACATACAACATAATGAAATGCTTCGCTGTTACATTTGAGACGACTCGCTCTCTTTAAAACTTCTCTTTGAAGCGAGTTTGCAAGTCACATCCAATTCAGCGTCACACGAAGCGCCAACGAGTAGCGAGTAGATATAATTTGGGACGCTCACGTTTTGTCGAACTTGCAGTTCGCGCACTTGCTCCATGTAAATGACATTTGAAAGTGGAGACATTTAGAGATGACCACATTGATCCATAGGTATCTGTAGAAGAAGAAGAAAGAGATATAACCATTCTCTGTTCCAGCTGCTTGTAACAGATTAGACCAGTATTGGCCCTAAGCCCTACGCCATGCTGCGAGCGCTCCGCAAGTTCGGTCTGGCGCACTGCGACCTCCCCACCATGATGTGGAACGTGGCCTCCTTGCTGCGCCTCACGACCCTCAACATCGACACCAGGTGCAAGGAGCGTAAGTGGACATGTTCTACCTTAAACTCCTCACTCTAACGATATCTTTAATGTCTTTGCCATAAGGATGTCACTTTGCATCCTAATAAAGATTTAATAATTACTAACATTGCGGTACCCGGTTAGCAAAAGCAGGTTTTCAGTAGTATGTCTGAAGAAGTTTGATGATGAACATTGATGTCTTGAAAATAAAACAAAAATAAATATCAAATAACATTATGTTCTTTACAGCCATCTCAAAAATCGTCTACATACACACATCAAAAGTGTCTAGGGATCAGGTATGTTTTAGAGCATTGCTGCAAATGAGGTTTGTTATAATAACTTTTTGGGTCGCTATCGGTTCTATTGAGTGAATTTCATTATTTTGATTTAAAAAAAAGTTTAAATTTCGAATATAAAAAGAAAATCAGCCGTCAGTAAGGATTTCTATAAAAGTGTGAAATCTCGTTTAGACCAAATCATTACAATTTCTGCATCGTAACTGAAAAAAACTGCATTGATATGGAGCGACGACGTCACTTGACTCGAGAAGAGATGATAAGAGCCATCGGAATGTTAGAAGCTGGTTCCAGGCAACGTACTGTGGCTATCGCTCTTGACACTAAACAGAGCGTTATAAGCCGCCTCTGGACACGCTATCGTATCACGGGCAGCGTGGCCGAGCGGCATGCAGGACGATCTCGCATCACCACTCGCAGACAGGACCGGTACATCCAAAATACGGCTCGAAGGAATCGTACCATGACCGCCATGATGTTGGTTACAAGGCTCCACGCCACTTCAGGCTTGTTGCTAAGCGACCAAACCATCCGAAATCGTTTACGTGAAGTGAATCTGCGTTCCCGAAGGCCGCTGAGAGTTCCACCTATAGCACCCCGCAATCGTCGGGCCCGTTTACAATGGGCTCGCGAACACAGATATTGGGAGGAAGAAGACTGGCATTGTGTGTGCTTTTCCGATGAATCTCGTTTCGGTATGAGACCAGATACAAGACGTACTCGAGTTTGGAGGACCTCTGGACGTCAAGAACGTTTGAGATTTTGTCAGGAAGTTCATCCATATGGTGGGGGAACAATAATGATATGGGCCGGTATTTGGATTGGTGGGAGAACCGATCTCATTTGGATCAGGGGCAACCTCAATGCTCAGATTTACGCGGAGAGAATTGTTACAGACGTAATCATCCCTTTACGAGACCAGTTGGGTGATTCGTTTCAATTAATGCACGACAATGCACGTCCACACACAGCTAGAGTCGTAACTCGCACACTTGACGAAGCTCATATCAACATTTTGCCGTGGCCTGCTCAGTCGCCAGACCTTAATCCAATTGAACACGCATGGGATATGCTCCAAAGAAGGGCTCTGCCGAGTACGGATGCTGTGAACACTCAACAACAACTTTTTGACTTGTTAGAAAGGAAGTGGGCGGAAATTCCTCAAAGCGATTTTGATGAACTCATTTTAAGCATGTCAAATCGCTGCGATAGTGTGATTCGAGTTCGTGGTGGTAACACAGATTATTAATTGTTTTATCTGTACAATAAAAATGCAGGCCTGTCTTCATTTCGACTTTTTTTTGCCATTTAATCGACGCCGTTAACTCAGGTAAATTTTCCACAATTTGCAAAAGCTGCAATTTTTCATTATTTTTCCAGGACAATAAGGGTATGTTGCTAACTTAAACATAAGAATAAAAATAAAAAGCCAGTCTAGAAGACTAGATTTGGTAAATATGGACTAGATAATTTTTTATTGCCAAAAATGTACTTGATCCCTAGACACTTTTGATGTGTGTAGTTGGAATAGTGATCGCAGCAGCATATTTCTACGTGTACCTCGTCTCCGGGGTATGGTTTGTCGTCTGGAGATGTTCTCAAACTGGGGACGTACTCGCTGGGCTGATAGTATTCTCTCTGGCGGTCTCAAGTGAGATTGGCACTGTGAAATTGGTCTGCATGTTTGTCTACATGTAAGTAAAGAAAAGTAAACAGTGGTTGTCAAAAATAATTTGCATTCTAATACTTATGGATACTTCTTTGTCAATACTTCAGAAAGAACATTCAGAAGATAGTATCGGACTGCCTCGCGTGCGACGCCCTCGTGACGCAGTCGCCCCGGTTTGCCAGCAACCTGCTGACGACCCTCAGGCTGGTGAAGAAGCGAGCCATGATCTTATGGATGATCATCATCATGAACGGCGTCATCTACATCGCGAAGCCGCTTCTCACTCCCGGGAGACACTTCATGGACGACACGCTCGTGCTGTTTGGTGAGATCGGATCCATCGTATCTCTAGAAGCTGGTATTCCTTCGAGATCATCTGTTGAATGTGGTGTTGCAGGTCTGGAGCCGATGTACGAGTCTCCCAACTACGAGATCTCGTTCCTGCTGATGAGTTGCGGCGTGGTATTCACGTGCTACCTGCCCGCCAACGTGACCGCCTTCCTGATCGTGTCCGCCGGGTACATCGAGGCGCTTATGCTGGCCTGGAGCGAGGAGCTGCACCACCTCTGGGACGACGCCAAGCGGAACACCGACTGTCACCGCGCGGAGGACAGAAGCGCCGCCCTGAACAGATATGTGAAAGAGAGACTCAAGGAGATCATCAGAGGGCACTCGGCCACCGTCAGCCTGCACCAGCAGGTGGAGGTGGTGTTCCGCGGCGCGATCGCGTTCGAGTTCGTGATGCTCGCCATCGGGCTGATCGCCGAGCTGCTCGGCGGGCTGGAGAACACGTACATAGAGGTGCCGTTCGCGCTGGGCCAGGTGGCGATGGACTGCCTGGTCGGGCAGAGGGTGATGGACGCGAGCATCACCTTCGAGAGAGCCGTGTACGAGAGCCAGTGGGAGCACTTGGACAGCAGCAACATGAAACTCATCCAGCTGATGCTGCAGAGCTCCCAAAAGCGGCTGGCACTGTCGGCGGGCGGCATCACCACGCTGAGCTTCACCTGCCTCATGTCGGTCGTGCGCTCCATCTACTCCGCCTACACCACGCTTCGGACCACGATGAAATAATATCAAGTACATACATGTTAAATTTTTTAAGTAAAAGGAAAGAAAATAATATAAACCACACCAGGAATCATTAATATAGATACAGGATCTGCGGTTAAATTATCTCTCTGCTTTGCAATAAAACGATATCCTCTATGTATTACAAGAATGAATTAAATATGTTCAACGGCTACTGCAGCCACGGTTGACACGCAATGAAACGGGCGAGTGATGCTTGTTGACGGATGCAGTTGTTGCTGCCAATACAAGATTTTAAATAAAGGAGACATAGGTTTTAGCACTATTTGTATTTTATTTCATCATGGTTTTGAATGACGGTTAGTCGTACGTTCTAATCACGATCCTGGGCCAACTTAAACGAAATGTATTAATTTATGCACATGTTTGAATTCCATACAGTGCCACAAGGGCTAAAAAGCTTTCTTCCCATTATTTACCCAAATGAGAGATCTACCAATCAAAGATTGATGTACACAAAAACGTACAGCAGCCAACTTGGATATCTAATATACAAAATTCTCGTGTCACGGTGTTCGTAGTTAAACTCCTCCGAAACGGCTTGACCAATTCTCATGAAATTTTGTTTGCATATCGGGTGGGGGTGAGAATCGGACAACATCTATTTTTCATCCCCTAAATGTTAATGGTAGTCCACCCCTAAATTTTTACATGGCAAAACAACTTTGCCAGGCCAGCTAGTATTGTTATAATATACATCATGGCCTCCGTAAACAGATCATCTACCATTTGAGAATCATGCCTCTCAAACATCCGTTATGTGTGTGCCGTCTATCCTATCCTCCAATAATCTCACACCTACTCAGATTTCCTGCTTCTCTGGAAGTTATCCGACACCAGATCTGCTTCAGGCCAGCTCTGTGGCCTTTGATTATGATAGGAAATTGAGCTGGATTTTTTTTATCGGACGTCGTATGCTATTATGTAACTATTGACTAGCAAGGATAGATGAACCCTTTAATTAAATGACGTGGACAATGGCGTCAGAACAGCTAGTAATAGTGTACCAGTAAATAGGCCATTGTAACTAGTAATTAGTTGGAAATTGAAACATAATCATCTGTTGTATTGACACCTCAATCGACGTGGGTAGGTACGCCCTGATGTTTCAAGTACATGATGTTTAGTAGATACTAGCTCTGCCTTTCGATTTCACGGGTGAAGAATTTTGTAATGAAAATGTGACATGATTGATAATATTTGGTTGATATATTTGTTATGCGAAAACTGTGTGGCTTTTATTCGTTTTAGGTTGAATAGGCACTGGAGTAACAAAGATTTATCTAATTTATTCATTCATGGATACATCACGACTAAATACTGGACTATAATAAGCTTTATTTTGTTCATTTAAATTCATTCCGCCGTTTTAATAAGAACTAGTAGCGCTCCGCCATTTTATCCGCTTTGTGCACGTTCCCATGGGAATTTCGAGACAAAAGTAGCCTATAACCTTCCCGTTGAATGTGGCTATCTATTACAAAAAGAATTATTCAAATCAGACTGGTAGTTTCTGAGATAAGCGCGTTCAAACATACATACATAGTATAGATGAGAAGCATTCATGAGTCATATCGTTTCGTTAAATGAATTAGATGCACCATCCTCGTTTCACCAGAAACCTTGTTAGTATACATTATTAATTGCAGGTTGTTTTGACAGTCATTTGTGAAAACTGACTTCAAGCCCAGGTGTCGTGTAATTATTGGTCGGAGCGCTGTGATGAATTCTCGTTGAGTTGACGAGTGCTTTGGGACAACCCTATTGCATTTAGTTAAAAAGACGTTGGGAGTAGACGAATACGATCTATTTATTTATAAGCTAAGTAAGTTTGGGTATAATTAACTGTGCGTGAATTTGTCCGGGTATATTTATTTAACATACGTTTCAATTAATAGTTAAATATTTATTTATTAATTAAATAAAACAAAAAATATATAACAAGAAAAAAACTAAAGTCGTCAACTTAATTATGTGAGTAATATTTTTTATTAAGTAAGTACGTTCTAGTGGGTTAGTGACCAACCCTGGTGTCAGAGTTTTTGACCGCCTAAAGACCTCCGACATGGAAAGCTTAAATGGCCCCCATTGCAGCCCCGTAATGTTTACTCCAAGTTAAAAAACGAATAAAGTATTAATCAGCTCATTACAATTTTACCTAATTTTAGACAGGAAAAGCTTTTTCCCTTTTTCAGATTGCCCAAGTTTTTAAAGATTGTTAACGTGATTGTTAACAGTCTTGTTCATAGCTGAAATTATTACGGTTTCTTGTTTTACTTTATTATTATGTAGCAACAAAAAATGCGGGGACCTCTACCATGAGTTAGTCTGGTAAGTCTGGTTAGAATGGTTAAAGTATAGTCAAACGAAATAGTTAAACATACTTAATCTAAAGCTCTTGAATGATATGCGAACTCTTTCATAAATTGTATATTACATATTTATTAACATAATCTAGGTATCTACGAGTATACTAAAATATTGAATTGAATTGAAAATTGAATTTGAATTTGAAACGGAGATGTATGAAACTTTACAGTAATACAGGTTATACATCAGAATATCAATTTTTTTTATAAAGATTTATTTCTTTAAGCCTTAAGAAATAAATTTTATTACTTATTTAATTACATGGGATACATTTTATCCCAAAATCTTAACCTCACGGTAGGGTCACTCTCCGGTTAATACACAAAGCACTTTCTCACCAACTGATCCTAATCTTTAAAGGAACTTTATGGAAGTGTTAAATAATAAAACTTGGAGATATCAAGTCTGTTTCTTTTTTCTCTGATAATAAACGTTTCACTTAAGATTTTTGGGAAAGTCTACTTAAAAGTACTTTGTTTAAGAGGGTGGAGTCATGAATAATGTAAATATATTTTAGCCCGAATATTTTGTAATGCGAAAATATGATATACTAGCAACTTTATTTTGGGTTATTTTGGTGAGATCCTCTTAGTTTAATATTATAAAAACCCCTTAAGTCTTGAATAAGATATAATCTTAAACTGAGATATCAAAATATTATTTTGATAGGCGTTCCTATTATTTAGCGTGTAAGTCGCGAGCCGAGAGTTCAATATAACGCAAGGTTTTCGTCACACTTGTCATTTTAAACTTATTCTTTTGAAGCTCGTATCTTATCTAAACGACGCTTTGTCTTGGTTAAGTCCCATTCTCGTCAGCAAAGAGTCGCTTAGTCCACACTTCGCGCTCGCTCAATCTTTGTATCAGATTTGGCAGACACCCCACTGTTGGTAAAGTCCCCTACACACCCTGCGCCATGTCGCTGCAGGCGCTCCGCAAGTTCGGTCTAGCTCACTGCGACCTCCCCACCATGATGTGGAACGTGGCCTCCTTGCTGCGCCTCACGACCCTCAACATCGACACCAGGCACACGGAACGTAAGTGGAAACTATCCTAGTAAATTAAATATGAGTTGTAGAAGGTTGGAGAAAGGCCATCCCTGATGTAAGATTATCGTATTACACCTGCAACATGATTAAAAAAAATACATTATGTAAAATAATGTAACTCTAGTTTTACACAGGGCAATACATCCTACGGTAAATATAAAAAGAGGAGTAAAAAGATCTTTGTCCCGTGACATCAGAGGTCGGTAATAATCAGCCGTCTTTACCTCGAAGGTATCCCCGTGATCGTCTACATCGCATGCGTGGTGATCGCAGCCGGGTACTTCTACGTGTACCTGTTCTCCGGGGTGTGGTTCGTCGTCTGGAGGTGCTCCGAGACGGGGGACGTGCTCGCTGCGCTGATCGTGTTCTCGCTGGCGGTCTCCAGCGAAATCGGCACCGTGAAACTGGTTTGCATGTTTATCTACAGGTAAGGAAATTCGTATCGCCTGTCATTTAACTGGTACTTATGTAAAGGGATTGCGTTGATATATTGGTACTCGTACAAACTTCACGCGATTCAGAAAGAACATTCAGAAGATAGTATCGGACTGCCTCGCGTGCGACGCCCTCGTGACGCAGTCGCCCCGGTTCGCCAGCAACCTGTTGACGACCCTCAGGCTGGTGAAGAAGCGAGCTATGGTCTTCTGGATGATCATCATCATGAACGGCGTCGTCTACATCGCCAAGGCGCTCCTCACTCCCGGGAGACACTTCATGGACGACACGCTCGTGCTGTTTGGTGAGATCTGATTCTTCGTATCTCTATTGCTGGTGTTTCTTCGAGATAGACAGTTAAATGTGGTGTTGCAGGTCTGGAGCCGATGTACCAGTCCCCCAACTACGAGATCTCGTTCTTGCTGATGAGCTGCGGCGTGGTGTTCACGTGCTACCTGCCCGCCAACGTGACCGCCTTCCTGATCGTGTCCGCCGGGTACATCGAGGCGCTCATGCTGGCCTGGAGCGAGGAGCTGCGCCACCTCTGGGACGACGCCAAGCGGAACACCGACTGTCGCCGCGCGGAGGACAGAAGGGCCGCCTTGAACAGATACGTGAACGAAAGACTCAAGGAGATCATCAGAGGGCACTCGGCCACCATCAGCCTGCACCAGCAGGTGGAGGTGGTGTTCCGCGGCGCGATCGCGTTCGAGTTCGTGATGCTTGCCATCGGGCTGATCGCCGAGCTGCTCGGTGGGCTGGAGAACACGTATATAGAGGTGCCGTTCGCGCTGGGCCAGGTGGCGATGGACTGCCTGGTCGGGCAGAGGGTGATGGACGCGAGCATCACCTTCGAGAGAGCCGTGTACGAAAGCCAGTGGGAGCACTTGGACAGCAGCAACATGAAGCTCGTCCAGCTGATGCTGCAGAGCTCCCAGAAGCGGCTGGCGCTGTCAGCGGGCGGCATCGCCACGCTGAGCTTTACCTGCCTCATGTCGGTCGTGCGCTCCATCTACTCCGCCTACACCACGCTTCGGACCACTATGAAATAGACATGCATCTTTGTGTTTATTTAGTAGCTGAAATTATTACATGTACATGGGACGATAGCGAAAATTAGGATATGAATAGAAAAACTTGAAGTAGATCGATTAAAAACTTTCACTAATATTTCGAATGAACGTTGACAATTTAGTTTAGTAAATATTATTCGAACCGTCCCGATATCCTGATATTCCCGATCTTCTAGACTACATATTTCAAACAGCGTCCGCGGCCGGTTCCCGCCGCTCGCTGTTATGAAACGAGCGATGTCCAAGGGGCCGTTATATGTTTTATATTAAGTAATATACATCTAGGCGAGTCTACTTTGGAGGGCTCTTTAACATTCATAAGTGGGTCTTTGAGGCATAAACTGAATAAATGAATTTAAGATCAGAGAGCTTCTTTGAACACTTTGTCGTAAGGTTTGTGATGTGCGATATAAATAGATGATTATATACGTGGATTAAGTTGTTCTCGAGAGAGCTGTTTTGTAGTCAGATAAGATAGGAACAAAGAAATTTTACGCTTTACGTATAATTTCGACTTGATAAGATCTTGACAAAATATAGGCCACTGCTTATCGCGAAGTTAACCTAAGAAAAAAGTATAATAAAGTATTTGCGTGTAATGTCCTCTCATCTATAAGGCCTCTCATCTCACTGAAGATATCAATACAGTGAAGACATCACAGTAACAGTCTCCGTGGTCTTGTGGTTTGAGCGCCCGGCTCACGACCCGGAGGTTCCGGGTTCGATTCCCGGTGGGGATATCTCACAAAAATCTCTTTGTGAGACTTTCCTCAGTTTGGTTAGGGCATTGCAGGCTGAATCACCTGATTGCTCGAAAAGTAAGATGATTCCGTGCTTCGGAGGGCACGTTAAGCCGTCGGTCCCGGTTACTTTCTACGGATAGTAGTCGTTACTTGAGCCATGTCAGAGGCCTTTGGCGGCTCAATAACTCTGACACCAGGATTGTGTCATCCATCATGAAGGACCATCCACTCGATGAAGAAGAAGTGAAGACATAATCACCACATTCACCACGCTTGCCTACTGCGTATAGGTGATACAGTTTTGTTAAGTAGGAAACTATGTATTTGCATGTTTCCAAGAAACAATAAAGAAATTAAAATTATTCCAGCCATGAAGAATCTACGACACAGGAAAACCATAATCTAACATAATACTCTACTTTCTTCAACGTACTACACTGATCCTTATCTCTAAAACCTATAAATTCCCTATCTTCGAAGCCTTAGTAAAAAGCCGATAACCCTAGAATTAGGAAACCAGTTCGATACCTAAAACTAATCTGACAATTTGTTGTGGGGACGATAATGGCGTCAATTTCACGCTCGGTGGCGTCGTTAGTATCTATAGTAGTGTAGGGTAGGGAGGTGTTAGTCTGCTCGGTGGGTGCTAATGAAAGAATTTGATATATGGCAACTATTATGAAGATTAGTATTAGCCTAATCTAATACTTAGATATTATAAAATGGGAATGAATTTTGGCTTTTCTCAGCCCTAATCTTCTAGGATCTAGATCTTCTTCTTCTATTTAGATCATGGTTGTAAGTAAGTAGTAGGTAAGTGGCCAATCGTATTATCGGAGTTTTTAGATCCTTTAGACGGTCGGAAACTACGAGTAGTAGCCAACACTGGTATTTAAACCACCACGCCGTTTTTAAACCACCTAATGACTTCCGACATGGTCTGACGAATTAAACCACCGGGACCGACAATGTTGCTCTAATCAAATAAGGTCCTTGAAAATTAGATTATATGCTTAGGGTCACTGACCTGCCTTTGCTCCGATATTTAAATAATCTCTCGGAGGGTCTTCTAATGATAACGAAGGTAGGCCTCTAATTAGGGAGGTCATATGATATTTTGATAGAAATGTCATTAACAATAAGCACATTTTTTATTAACATTTGTAACTCAGACGGGTCTTGTGTTCAAATGAAATTGTTGACTCGAAAATTGTTTCAATTATGAACATTTTGATCTTTGAATTTGCGAAGGGTAAAAGGAGGGTTGGAAATGATTGGGGGAGACTTTTCTCAGCAATGGAATACAATAGAAAAACAATCAGAGTACGAGTTTACTCATTAAATTATAAAATGAATTATTATAATCTTTATATTAAGCCCGAAATTAACCGCTACCGGTGACCGGCGGTATTGGTGATCGATATCCATGACCATCGGTGACCGACATCGAAGACCGACACTTAAGATCGACATCAATTGACCGACCACAATTTTTAACTCATAAGATACTTACAGATGAGTCAGCCGTCCGTTTCCGTATTGTACCTAAAACCTGGTTGAGTACCACTAACACAGGATACCGTAATAAAAATTTGATAGGAAAACATTGTTTTAGATATTTTCCAAGAATACCTTTTGTTTTTGTACAGTTTCGGAACGATCAGTGATCAAATTCATTTCGTTACCTATTTTCAGCGTTCCGTTTTCTTTACCTGAAGCTTAGAAGTTGAATTTTTGATAGGACAATATTTCAGTGTATTTTTTTCATGCATCATACCAGTATGCTCATCCAAGGTATAGTAGCTTAAATTCATCAATGTATTTCAATGTCATTTGCTTCTTTTGTACTAGGAAAGCTAGTTAAAAGCTTAGAGTAAGATACAGTAGGTATAAGTAGCCAAACCTAGGATTGGAGTTTTTGTATAAGTAAGTACATACCTCTTAAGCAGTCATTCCATAGATATATGTAATTCAATTATCCCAATGTACAATTCCTACTGGACCCTCCTCTCAACGTTTGCTGACACCGCGCCGCCATGTCTGTATTACACGACCGGCACCTGGACGGCCGTCCGGGAATATTTCAGGAGAGAAACAAAACATTCACCATTTTATTATCTACTTCGGAATGTAAGCAGGATTCTTGATGACGCTCGCGTTTCAGATTATGTTGTGTAGTGTTTTGGATGTTTAAATAAAAAGAGGGAGTTTAGATAAAATGAAAACAAATGCTTTATTCAAAAGAAACACGTTTAAATTAAGTATTCATTTTGTTTCTGTATAGTTTTTTCTAAATATGGAAAAAATAAATAAAACGTATATTCTATTTTTTCTAACGATAGTTAAATTTCAATTCAATTTAATTCAATTTTAACCATCATCACTGATTTTTCAACTAACGACAATTCTTTCCATTGAGGAAAAGTTTTCAGTGATAGGGTGAGAATGGAATGACATAATTTAACCTTTTTCTCTTCAGAAGGAACCGTCTTTGGCAAAAAATCGATCCTTTAACTTTCAACTCTAAAAAATAGAGTGTATCTACTACCACTGCTACTGTGTAAATAATAAGTGATCATAAAATGAGATAGATTTAATATATTCCTTTAGACTGTACATCGAAAACTATATATCCTACAAAATATATTAGTAAAATCTCGAGTCACTTATAACCAGAGTAGTACACAACTACAGCGGACAATACCCAACAAAAGTATTATCTTCAAAAACGTACCTTCATTTGAAAAGGGAAATCCATGGAAACGTAACAATCTGTTCAATCAGGCGTCCCGTCTGGGCCATTAGCGGCACCAGGAAACGTCCCGGCGCTTCACACTTACAATATCACAAAGAGGCGATATACCCGCCCGAATTACATTATATTACATTACACTGGCTCAATAGAAACGAAGCCAAATGCGAATTTTATACGATAATTTTGTAGATTTATTCAATGGATATGTCTTTTGTTAGTTCTATTTGATTTGAGTTGGTTGGATTGTGAGTTTTTCTTATTTTGTAAAAGAGAGTTTAAGGTTATTATTTGTTTAAACGGGAACTTACGTACGACGGAGGCTGCTGCAGAGTTCCTGAGGAACTCTCAACAAATAATATTGACATTAACGTACGTTTCAATTAATAGTAAGAGAGTATAGCGTATTTATTTTAACGAGGGTATAGCGTTATTACAATTATTTTGGTAAATGTTTGAACTGAGTTGGACGATTCGTAGGAATATGTTTGACTAAGTAAAACTTCAAGTGCGCTTTAGACGGTTGAATAACAATAGCAATTTATGTCTATTATGTAGGGCAACGTGATAAGTGTTTGCTAAAAAGTGATTCTATACAAAATAATCTTTTATTTTTAAAACCCTGAAAAACATAAAAAACACACAGTATTACATAATATTGCAATAAATAATATAAAAAAGTTACTTTTACAAAATTCAAGTGTCAAAGCTGTGAAAGTGCTTAAGGGGCTAGTTACTGGTCCTTTTACTCTATTATCTTTCTATTATTAAAGGTTGCCAGTCTATTGTAAAAAAAAATCAGGGGTTGCAGGACCTTTATGGTGGAATTAATTAAAATAAATAAAACAACAACTATTTGTATTTTTTTATTAATTATTTACAAATCTAATCACATCCGTTGTTCATCTAAATTATAATAATTATTAAGAACTTTAAACTATAATATTACGCTCTCATTCGAAATATAACAAGAGATATTGAAGAGTTAAGTTTAAGATAAATTCATGAAGAAAAGTAAATTAGGACTAATTAACTAAAATACAACTGAAAAGACATGCAAAATATTTAAATACTTTATCGTCAAATACAACATGTCATTGCGTGTGTGAATCAACTAATCAAATTGCTTCATTTCCTAGTCTATTCGTAGACTACAAAAATGAAGCGATCTTATTGGTGTATTAATCTAGGCCTTGCACGTCAATATTTTTTGGTGGATAAACAGCCTTAGGCCAAAGTGGAGATATTTACGAAAGAATTTATTTAGGTAATACAAAATATAAGGTTTTGTTTTGTAACAATTGTTGTAGGATTACGATTGAACCAATCGTAGACAAATGATTATGATGTTTTAATTTTTATTTCAATATTCATAGGCCTTCTGGAATGTTCTTTTGAGATCAAAATTAATTAAATAGAAATTTTAAGACGCAAATGAACGCAAATGATTGTTTTTTTTTAATCTATAAAATTCATTATTTTATAATTTCTAGTTTACCTATGTGATATTTTATACAATTTTATTTATAGACGAAGAAACTTGTCTATAGAGTATAGAGGATTACTGAAAAATATTGCCAATAACAAAAAGACAGTTATCTCGTTCAATAGCTATTTAACATAAATATGTTTAGTTTTATTAAAATATTAGTCCGAGTTAGAACTAACCATTAAGCCTAAATCACATTACGAAATTAGTGGCATGAAATTAATTTCGTGACATTAGTTTTAACAACAGTTTCACATGTAATTTAATAGTTTCGTAATGCATGCATTACTTTCGTGAAACTAAATTTGTTTCGTGCCCTGCGCGATTTTTAGGTGAAATTAGTGTCATGCAACTAGTTTCATCATGTAAATGCGACGCGAAACTAGTGTCGCGACAGCATTTCAAAGACAGCAGCAGCAATAGCTATGATATTGACAGGGCCATTATCTCCGCGATACTGATAATTTGACGACACTATAATTTAAACGAAAGTAGTTTCACATGTGCTAAAATTAGTTTCACGAAACTAGTTTCATCATGCATGACACTAGTTTCGTAATGTAAATCCCGCTTAATGTTTTAAAGACTGTAACAAGAAAAAAAAACTAAAATATTTTATAATGGTAACATGGTAATATTTGCTTTATAATTATGGCAACATTTGTCACAATTAAGGAAAGGTTGGACTATTTTATTCAATACCTTGGAATGTTTTCTTTATATTTACAATACATACAAAATATACAGGCCGAATGGTAACTAATTCTATTTATCCTACGAAACTTTAGAAGGCACATTTTTATAGAATGACCCACTTTTTTAATTTATTACCCAATAGGTCACGCTAAAGAGATCCTACAGAAATAGGTCTTGTTGAAAACAATTGCTTTGATGCTGAACATTTTTCGAACTGGCAACTTTGAAATGTCAAAGATGGCGGGAGACTCCATTTTTTTGTTGGTTCGAAGTTTAAACAGCGTTAAAAATATTCAACACCCAGCAACATTGAAACATCACTATATTGTTGACAAAAAGTTCTCTACGAACTATACAGATCGACATCTACAGAATTACTTCGTTCTGTTACGTTTATTATAAATATTTACATGAAATGACGAGTACTTTACTGAGGTCTTTTTTTTGGTTAAAATCACAACTAGTACTATAATGAAAATATATTTTTTGTATTAATCATTTCATATCTACACTCGCTCTCGCGCACTGTCTACTAAAGTCTTTCACAATGTGTTTCTCGTTCACGCTACACGTATAGATGTATTAATTGACTATTCTAAAGAAAAAACACTATTAGCTTGTGAAAGCCAATGGGTTGCGTGTGCGAGCGAGACGAGAACATTGTGTGTCCCCTTCGCGAGGGGATATAGAGCCGCGTGGGGGCCGCGAGCGCTCAGTACCGCGGCGCCACTCGCGGCGAAGACAGCCGCGGAGAGCGAAGCGGGGAGCGTCGCGCAACCTGCAAAAAATATAGTTTATCTTCCAAATTATATATAAGATTCTAAGGCAATAATAATTATTAAAGATTTTTATAACGATATAATAGGTCTTAGACAGTTCATCCTCACCTCGGGCTATGGCTTAAGCCTCTTGAAGCCGGCTCCGTCGTGCCCCAGCTTCAGTTCCTCGTACAGCGTGGGGTCGACCTCGCGGCCCGTCTCGGCGCGCCACGCGCCGCTCGTCGACACCGCCCCGTTGGGGCCCGCCCCGTTCGGACCCGACCCGTTCGGGCCCGACCCGTTGGCGCCCGACCCGTTGCTCAGAGTGGATACCACGCCGTTGGCTCCGTTCGGGACTGTACCCTGGTGAACAAGAGGAAGGTTTTTGCGACTTGATTGAAAAAGTTGGAGTAGGGCAACTACCCTAGGCAACTGCTTACAATGGTCCTGGAGATTTTTAAAGGACTGCAATATGATCTATAGATATTTTGCCAAGAGTTCGTGAAAGAAAACAACAGAAATAAACGATAAACTACTTACATTGATAATAGTATCCGGATTTGGTTCTCTGAGGTAACTAGGATTCTCAAATGCTACACCTCCTTGCGCTTTCAGTCTCAAGTTCTGAAAAAAACAAAACTAGAGTTATGGAAAAATACGGCATTAGAAAGTGCGATGCCGTCGCTTCGTCAATCTTCGTCGAAACTTTAAAGAACCTTTCACGTTCCAACTGAAATCCATTTATTATACAATCTTAACATTCAAAAGAGCCTGTAAGGTCCAAAACTGAAAAATGTTTGAGTTTTGACACCAAGTCCTCTGGTAGAACACAATGCTCTACACCCACCTTCCTATGCCTGTAATAAAGTCCAGCCGCTAGCAGTATAGCAGCCACCATGATAACTGCTACCGCCAGCCCGACAGCAGAAGCGGTTCCACTGCTAGCCACCGGCGCGGCGTCGGCGCCCATCTCTTGACCGGCAGTCGTGAACATTATTGGAGCACTTAGAGATGATGTACCTGGTGGGATAAAGGAATGATGATCAGATTGAATTGAAACTAAGAAACGGCTGGTGAAATATTATATATTTCCCAGGGTAGTTAATTAATTTATTTTAAATGATGCTGAAAATTCATACCACCCTGGGCATAGGTCACTAAACATCATGTAAAACATATGGGCGAACTGGAACGGAAATGGTCCTGAGAGTGTGTACTCACCGACGTCGTTGGCTGCCTTGACGACGCACTCGTACTTGACGTCGTCCTCGAGCCCGGTGACCACCACGCTGGTCTCGCTCGTGTCCAGCTTCTCGGGCACCTTGGCGCCGTACGCGCGCCAGAACACGCGGTACAGGTACACCGTCTGCGGGTTCTTCAGCGGTGGCTCCCAGCTGGGGGGAGGGCAGGTTTGAGATGATGGAAGTTTGATGATGAAGTGTGTGTGGTTGATGCTAGCAACCCGCTTCGAGGGATTCGGTTGATCCGAAGGTGTTAACTAAAGGTGAGCCAACGAAGTAATCTTCTACGAATATAACTAAAAGTTTCCCTGCACCATCAACTGAAATCTTTAAAAAGGTCGATTCTCTTGTTCTCACCTGAGCAGCACCGAGTTTTTGGTGGGCGCCTGGTGTGCGCGCAGGCCGCGCGGCGGGCCGGGCAGGCGCGCGCCCGCGTCGCGGAAGCACGCGAGTGCGCGGCGCGCGTGCTGCAGCGCGCACGTGCGGGACACCGCCCCGCCGCGGCACAGCTCCAGGCACGCGCGCGGCACGCCCCACGACGCGCAGCAGCTGCGGTGGTCTGGCCAAGGAGAATATAAACACTGCGTTAGTCTGGGGAAGTGAGTTGGTTGGCTGGGAATTGAAAGTGTTGGGGTGTACCTGATGAATAGGTAAAGGCAAAGAAGTCAAAGTAAAATAATATTTAGTGTTGGCTTGAAATAAGTTTCGCGAATCGATCTATGGAATAACATGTTTAATAATACTTTTGTGGATCGAGATGATCTTAGCAAAATATATAACTTTGAAACACCTGTTATTTACGTAACGCATACGCGGGCCATGGAAGAGTAAAATTCTAACTGCGCTCTCCATTTCGTTACATAGGAAACCTTTAATCCACTTTTGTAACTTCAAATAATATCCATTCATACAACCAGTCAAATTATCCAGGACCTCTTAAAAACTGTATAATCTACTGACCCGATCCATCAGCGGCACATTTCATCAGCTTGTCGAAGTCGTTCATACACTCCGGCCGGTCCATGATGTTGTCCATGTCCAGGTGGAAGCTGCAGGCGTCGATACACGAGGAAGACACGTTCATCTAGAGAGAGAGAGAGAAGGAATGGAATTAATTGGGGGTTAAACAAAGTAATGTGTCACACTAATGGGCCAATACTCATTGTAGAGTGCAGTAAGGAGGATTAGGCGTAATCATAATCACGCTTGCCAAGCGCGGCTTGGTGATGTCAAATGTCAGCCATCTTTGAAAAACTAATTTATTGGGGTTAATGGAAAAACACTGATATTACATGTGACTCCTGACTAATTTGTTTTTCGAACACAAACTTATGACACCTCTTTTTGGGTTTAGATTTAATAAAGAGGTTTTTCTTGATTTGAAAAGTTCTTTTTTCAAACAATGCCGAGGCAAGAATACAGAGCACGAAAAATTAAATAATATCGTTAGTAAATTAAATAATATCGTTACTTTATAGATATAATTGTGCCAAACAGAAAATAATACTTGGAAGTATTTACCGACTTAAAATAACAGCGATTTATTTTTGTCGTCTATTTAAGTATAATAAATAATAATACTTGATGTATAAAAATATTCCTCCCCAAGTCAAGTGATTCTAAATATAATTAAATTATCAAATAAAAATACAATTATTTTTAGAATAACCCAGTATGTAAGATAAGATTGTTCCAATTTTGCAAATGGAGTTATTTCGAGAAAGGGAAACTTGAGTAAGGATCATTCTATTTGATAATGGATAACTTTAATTAGAGAAAATGGGACGGGATGAAGGATACGTGTGTTACAACCATCAGCGAAATTAAACTATTATCTTTCCGACTCTCCAGGATTTCAATTAATTCTCATTGAATTATAGTGATTGGTTTTAAGCCCTAAGGCCGTATACAGAAATGTCAAGCGCCGGTAAGCGCTTATAAGTTTCCAGCTTTCTTTCTGTATACGGCCTTACGTAAAGTGCGGGGGTTTATTATAGCTTGATATTTGTGTATATATTTGGAATTGTAACAATTAGTTCATCGTTCAGAATATTTCGATAGGTTTCGACTATAGAGCACTCATTTATTTAACTATTTTTTTTATAAAACAGACAATACTTAAATGTACATCTACACCTTATCTGCACCTGTACCACAGTACAACTATCATAGTACTAATTAACGAAATAGTTAAACCAACTTGAAAAATAAACATTAATTAACGGAGCTACATATCTTTGGTTAGTTCGGTTGTTATCTTAACCCGTGCTCGGACAATAGCGTATTCTAATTTTATCAGCGACGGGCCTTTGAGACCCGAGATAACTTTATGTTTATATAGCTCTGTTTAGACTGAAGCTGAAACTTTATTGCGGAGAACTGGGTTTCTATTACAAATGTTTTAGTTGGACCTCTTTGATAGTTAATTAAAAGAAAGTATATCTATGTACGCTACAGTGGTAAATGAAAGTAAATGCTAAGCAAAGTGACCACCTTACCAATGAAACGAATAAGTACCGATAGGCGTACTTTTCTTGTAACTAGTGCTACTTTTTCGTTGTTTAATATGTGACTAACTAAGGGTCGGAACACATCTGACGGAAAATGCGTCGCGTATTATCGGTCGCGTAACGCCAGAACAGACAAATGTATAGAAAAACATCCATCCTTTCACACCTAACCGATGATGCGTTAGTGCGTCGAGCGTACAGCGTCTGTTCCGTTTCCGTCAACGCATTGTCGGTCGATAGCTATTATTTCGATGGGCTTCATTTTAAAATTTAATATCACACAACACAACCGCTCTGTAGATACTGAACGCAGAAACTGACTAGACGCCTAATGTAGAAGGTCTAATTTGACGGAATAGACGCGACCGATGATACGCTCGACGCATTTTCCGTCAGATGTGTTCCGACCCTAAATAGTACATACTACTGTGTGTGTGTATCATATCTATGCTATGTTTGATAGATCAAACTGTCTATGTATGTACTTTAGAATAAGTTTTTATTAAAACAGTCAGCGCAAAATAGTCGTTGAATTTGAAAAACCCGTTGGTACAGTGGCAGTGAGGGCGCTTAATGTGTCGGGGGTTGCAGGTTCAGGCAGGGTGTCAATTATATATTATAAAGTATTTGTGTATGTTTAAGTGTAGTAGTATCAGTGAGTGAGATTCCATAACACAAGCTTAGAGCTTACTTTGGGTCTAATTAACCGTGAGTGAATTTGTCCAAGTAATTATTACTATAATTATATTAATTATTTCATAAACACACACATCTATCAATAAACGAAGTGACGGTTTTTAACAATACAAAGATACGTTTACTAAACCCTTCAAATATCGATCTACCCACAACTGATATCCAATAAGAGAACGCAAATAAGGTTCCACAATCGAAATTTGATTAAGTGGTTTAACGTACTTTAGTAGAATCCAGTGTCCGGGATACGTGGGTAGATTGAAACGGCGCCGGCCGCTGATTGGACGCCGTTTGTAGTTTAAACATTTCGTTTTGAACCGAAAAAATAGGAATTTTATTTTGTTAGAGCTGAAAATCTTTTGGATTTGTGATTTTTGCTGCGTATTGTTGTTGTTTTTTGTACTGAATGTTTTTAGTAGGTTTTGTGAATTTAAACCTCGGTACAAAGGGAGTTTGACGTGTGTCTGTGTGCGACATTGCAGCTCACACGAGTGAACCGGCTCACAACTTATATGTTTGTTTATTCTGTAAATCAATTCTAGATATTATTATGATTGTTTGTTGGAATCGGATAACCTTATCTAAGAAAACAAATATACCTAGTAAATAGCTCATTTCTGAGGGCTGAGGCCTGAGGTCTTCAAACTCTAACATTTGAGTTCCACTAATTTACTAGAACTTAACTTAAAAGGTACTCGTAAATATTCATGACATTCATAATTACATTTACTCATAAAAGCACATTTACTCATTATAATTCAACAGAGAGTCACAGTATTACATCTTCTTAGCCAACAAATGTCGTTTTGGCTAATAAAAAATGCATTCCCTCACTTTATTACAGCAGTTCATGGCTCTATGATAACATCTTCTTAGCCAACAAAAATAATCGTTCCTTACTCTTAGAATAACAAATCATCTTCTTCACCACCTTATTACAGCCGAACTTGACTTTATGATTTAATCTTCTAGAATAACAAGAGGATCATTTTGCTCACCTTATTACAGCAGTCCGTGACGTTATGGTGAGGCATGGTGGGTCGCAGTCTGACGGAGACTGGCCGCAGCGCCTTGCCGAACGCGTTCTCCGCGTGGCAGAAGTAGTCGCCCTCATCTGCTTCTGCGATCTTCTTGATTGTCAAACGCATCGTGTATTTGGTTTGGTCCTGGTACAAAGAAATATAATATTTGAATTAAGCATCTGATTTAGATGTAGTCAGCTTTTGAACGTTAGAACGTGCGTAGAGATCATGGCTTAGGATTTTTGGAGATTTATAGTAACTGGCATACTCAGAGACTTCAATGGAATGGAATACATGGAAAATTAACTAAGCGGTGTAATTGTTTTATACATTATACATGTCAAAAATCGCTTAAGGCATCATTAGTGGCTCTGAGTGTTTTACTCCTAATTAAGAAGTTAAAAGTTTTGTGGGTTCTTGGAGATAATAATTTTATTTGAAAATTTAAGAGAGTAAAAACACAAGTTGATAACGCAACCGCATGCGGTTCCTATGTAGCCTTTAATTTGTACTTTAAACGCAAAACCAAAAGCTGCTAAATTGACATTTAGGAACTACAATTTTTTTTTTATTATGTATAATAAATATTCAATAAATATCAAGTAATTAATTCACCAGTTCTATGAGGACTAAATAATTTTCTCTTCGTTTCCTTACCTCAGGATCAGACATCAGACTTATAGAGTAGTTAGGTCCGTCAATAACCGGGGTCCTGCCGTTAGGGTCTCTCCAGAATGCAACACTTGGCTTCGGTAACGCTTCCACGCGACATTCCAGGATTACAGAATCTCCCGCCGCGGCCATTGTGATTCCAGAAGCTTGGATGATCGGGATGTCTAAAGGAGAAGCAATCAATAATGGTAAAAGAAATAAATTTTAGAGGTTAAAGTCAAAGTTTAATATCATAAGACCGCAACCGCAACCGGGAGTCCGCAACCGCAGACATGTTCGGGTGCGGTTGCGGTTGCAGTCGAATTCCGATTGTTACCTATAAAATGTTTCTTAATAATAGGTAATAAATATGAAGAGCATTTTATGGCAGATTAAAAAATCGAAAAATATCCGCGGGAACCGGCACAACGCGAGTAAAACGAGGTGATTTAGTAACTTTATAGACGTGTAATATTCATCCGAAACACGTTCCTTTTTAACTATTTTCCTTTGACTCCAAGTAAATCAAATCATTTCAATAACTTTCGCCAACACCCAGCATTTCATAGCAATATAATTTAATGTTCACTGCTGCGATATACAATTTAATCAATGCAGGTCTTCAATTGAATCGCTGATATTTTTCCTTATTTCAAAGTCTGAATATTTATTTCCGTTCGTTTCTAAAGAAAATGGTGAAATTTTATATTTTTGAGTTGGCGTTTTAATTAATTAAATGTCGTTCAAAACATCATTTTGTATTGCATATAAACGATAAATAAAGTAAAGTCCCACTGTTGGGCAAAGGCCTCTCATTTCACTGAAAGTATCAGTACATTGAGGAGAATTAGGCATAATCACCACGCTTGCCAAATTTGAGTTGGTGATCTCAAATCCGAGCCATGTTTGAGGAGACATGTATTCACTCGACCCGGGAATTGAACCCGGGACCTTAGACTTGGCAGCCTCTAGGGTCTTAGTATGTCTAATATTCGCCCTTAAAATATGAAAAATACTAACCGCGCCCAGCGGTGGTACACCTATATTACTGTACAGTTTAACCTAATCCGTACAGTAGTTTTTTCGTGACAGAGTAACAGACATACATCCATTCTCAAAAACTTTCGCATTTATAATTTTAAAATAATATATCCGGACAAATTCACACACGGTTAATTACACCCAAAGTAAGCTCTAAGCTTGTGTCTAACTTTGAATCTAATTCACTGATACTACTACATTTACAATACACAAATACTTAACAATATACATATTAGTAAGATTATAAACTTACGTGATATATTGATCTTCCTCGACGCCTGCATGGGGGTGCCGTATCCATTGTCGGCGTAGCACGAGATCTGATCCATGTCGCGGGTCACGTTGTGGATCACCGTCACCATGTGACGGGTCACCTCCTGGCGGACCAGGCGACCTGTGGAACAAGGGTATGGTAAGATTCGCCTGTTTGAACTAACATATGGCACTCATGTAATATGGTACCGTCCTCGCTTCGCTTCGAGTGAAAAGAACCTCTGTTAGACGTTGAATTTCGAGTCCCAATATTAGCCTGGACATGCAAACAAAATTATTAAATTTACTTTCTTTTAATTTTAGTATAGAGGTATTGATTTTGTATTCAACGTTTTCTATATACAATATAGGATCCCCAGCTGTCTATTTCAGCTCTATTGAACTCCTATCCTGTGATTTATTTGATACTCATATTGCCACATCTGAAATTAAGGTTTGTAGACCATCACTCGGTTTAATATAACAGAGAGGCCGTTCTCGGAAATAGTTGTATTGTATGTGCGTGAATAAAACAGTTTTCATTATAAATGAGTAAAACACTCATGTTAAATAATGGAGTAATTTTACATCGTACTGTTTTTCGTAGAATTGAGTTTTTGTGCTGAATCTATACTAATATTATAAAGCTGAAGAGTTTGTTTGTTTGTTTAAACGCGCTAATCTCAGAAACTACTGAACCGATTTGAATAATTCTTTCACTGTTAGATAGTCTATTTATCGAGGAAGGCTATAGGCTACATTTTATTCCGGATTTCCTACGGGAACGGGCACAACGCGGGTAAAACCGCGGGGCGCTGCTAGTTTTATATATTTATTGAGGCAAATAAGCTATTGCAACTCCGTTTATCTTTAAAAATAAAATAAATGTTTGAGAATATTTTGTACATTCGCTTACAACTTGTATTGTATACATTATATCGTAGTTTATGATTAACAAACGTAATAATGTAAATTTTCTTTGGATTAAAAAGACAGAGTCCAATAAACGGCTTTTTATTACAACAGCCGTTTCTATTAAGAATACAAAGAGCATCGTTGTATTTAAACGCCTGTAAAAACTACCAACATTGCAATTAAATTGTTTAAATATGACAACGTTAAAAAGTGACATATTCATGGACCAAGTGTCATAGTCTATCTAAGTACTGGAGAATACCCCCAGTGGGATTTTCAGCAACCTAGGAGTATTATAATACTAGCCGCGCCCCGCGGTGTTACCCGCGTTGTATCGATTCCCGCGGGAATTTTGGGATAAAATGTATCCCATGTTTTATTCTGATGTTTAACCTATATTACTGTAAAGTTTCATCCAAATCCGTTCAGTAGTTTTTGCGTGAAAGAGCAACAAACATACATCCATACATCCATCCATACATACATCCATCCTCATAAACTTTCGCATTTATAATATTAGTAGGATAGGATTGTTCTAACTAATATTTATCAGAAAATATAACTTAACTTTCCGTGAATAATTTAAAACAAAACACTGTACTAATTATTTTAACCGTCAGATCTGATAAAGAACTTCTTTGGAAAGAATATTCAGTGTTTAATTAAATTCGTTGTGAGAGGATTATGTCGAGCTTAGAATAGTAAGTTTCATTTTGCTTAAATAAAATACGAGATAAATTATCTGCGATCATGTTTAATTGTATTATTTACTATTTCACTTTGTTAGGGGTTGAATTTCTTAAAATTCCTTCTTAGGGAGCACATACGTCATAAAAGGAACCCCAGGCAAAATATGAGGTTCCTAGCACTTATAGTTTCTGATATTTCGTAACGAGTGAGAGACCTTTTGAGTGAGCGCTTTTTTGACAAATGAGAAAAAGTATTTTATCCAAAAAGTATATTTATGTAAGTTAAAAGGTAAATAAGATTAAGTATTATTTTTAATCGTTTAGTTAAGTTACTTAAGTTACAAAGGTTTTAATCGAAGACGTTTTCAGTAAGTTAGTTTAAGGGTCTAGTTTAAGTTTGTCTTCTTCAGTTACAAATGAATAAATTAGTGTAGTCATCATGTTCAATAATATAAGAGGTTGTATGCTGCAACTTACCAGATATGTAAAGTGATATGGTCGGCGTCGGGGTTCCCATGGCGATGCACAGGATGGTCATGCTGGAGCCTTCCACCACCAGGTTTACAGGGTTCACCGTCGGAGGCTGTTCGGAAAAGACACATATTAAGTAATTGTCAACCTTGCAGATAACTAGGCGAACAAATTTATATTACTCTTAAGGACTATCTATCGTATTTATATCTCAAAATAACTCTAGTATATCCCAAAGTCAAATATATACAATAATAGCACTTTACCCGCGTTGTGGCCGTTCTCGTAGGAATTTAGGGATAAAATGTATCTCATGTATGGTATGACCTGTTACTGTATATTTTCATAAAAAAACCGTTTTCATATATATCCACCCTCGCAAACTTTCGCATTTTTTAGTTTTAGTAGGATTGGGTGCCTATCAATTATTTAAGAACAAAATTGAGACATCAGATAATTCGGATTTCTCTCTTAAATAAACGCTTAGTGGTATCATAAAAAAGTTGAACATTTCATTAGAGTCTCGTCCATCGGTCCCAGAAGCAAGGTTCAAACGAATCATTTACATTGAAGATAAAGGGAAAACGAGCTCATTTCAACCGGAAGATACGATGTCAGGGTCAGATTAAATTCAGAGTTTAAATAATATAAACTTTTTATTTTAGTGTAGTTTTAGGAATAATTCTGGTTTCTTAAGTTTAAACGAACACTACTCATTTTGAATTGAACACTCACTACTCACTTTATAAGAACACTTCGTTTGTTCCTTTAAAGGGCCCGAAACGTCACATACAAATGTTAGATAAAAAGCGAAGTGTTCCGTAAACGTAGTTTAAATTTAAAAAAAGAAATAATGTTGTTATTTTTATATCTTACTAGCTGTGCCCCGCGGTCTCACCCGCAGCGCCCCCGTTCCCGTGGGAATTTTGAGATTTTTATTCCAAGTTTTCATTGTTTTTAAAATGTATTCTGCTATTCAGGGCGGAGACAAATCCAACGAAACAAAAACCATGAAAATTGATCCAGCCGATCTCGAGTTATAAGTGTTGTAACAAACCCGTCTTTGTTTTATATATAAATAGATTTTCTAGCAGTCTATGTTACATGGTTTTAAGGCAGACCAAGAGGTTAATGGTAGAGTTAGTTCGATTTGGATAAGGCTGAGTGTCCGTAGAAGCAAAGCGGAACGGCACGATTCACGATTCACCAATCACAGGGCATTGAGATTGACGAACAATGCATTGACATTGTCAAAATCTTTTCGTAACGCAGTGTTATTAGGTACTGAGCTCCGCACAGCTCCACTTCGCTTTCAGTGAAGACGCACCCTAAACGGATAAAAGTCATTCGATGGCTTACAGTAAGGTTTATGAAAATGAATATAAAGAATGATCTTGCCAACGGTACTGAGTCTCGCACAGTAAATCGCGTGTCTATTCATATCTACGAGTACTATCACTTTAGTCATGTCTACTGTTACTATAGTACCGGAACTAAGACTGAATAAAAATATTTGACTTTGACTATATGCCTACTCATTACAAGTATGACTGAGGGGCGCTTGTGAGATAACGTGAAGTATAGTTACCTCGACGTAGGCGGGGTAGGCGGGGTCGGTCCAGGCCAGCAGCGTCTCGGAGGGCGGCGAGCGGCCCGCGGCGGCGCGCGCCTCCACCCACACCACGTACTGCGAGTTGGGCGCCAGCCGCTCCAGCGTGTGGCCCGGCACCGCCGTGGACACGCGCGACGCGCTCGCGTTCGCGCTCGGGGACTTGTAGAACAACCTGCGGAGGGGGGAGGGTCACAGCATGGCCCGGAGCATCTGCCCGAGGTATGGAGGCTACAGAGGCTTGAGTCGATCTGTTCCTCTTCTTATCGACCAATCAAGATGTTCACATTTGGTGGATGGTGTCGTTTACGTCAGCTAGCCTTTGAAGGCAAACGTGAGCAACTATGGCACGCCTACAAAAGTCAGGGCCAAAGCTTCGCCTGCATTATATCGAACACAAAATCACAAAAACAGTATCCAATGAATCAAGTAGTTTAACTCACGTGTAAGTGATCTTCTCGTCTGGGTGAGAGAACTGCGGTGGCTGCCACGTGAGGGTGAGCCACGTGGCGGAGTGCGAGGACACCGAGAGAGCGTGCGGCGGAGAGGGGATGCCGGAGACTTCCTTGTCTTCTGTGAGGACAAACAGGGAAAATCGGGTAAGTCGGTAAAGACGAAGAAATGCTGAAGATATTTTCTTCTATATGGAGGAAGAAATAAAAGCTGCTACGACATCTGCGATTGCTGTTAGTAAGTTAGTTCGGGTAGGTTAGCAGCCAACCCTGGTGTCGGAGTTTTTAGACAGCCTAAAGGCCTCCGACATGGTGGCCTGTGACAAGGCTGAAAAGATCTTCAATTGTTGTGACAGAGCTAAGTAGAATTGAAGACGTAATTAATGTTTTAATTTTACTGTCATTGCCATTGTACTTTACGTAGGACAGACATTTAATTTTGTACTTTACAAATACCAAAATCTATATTTTATTTTACAAAGAACTCTACAAAAAAATTAAATATTTTGTACTTTACAAAGAACAAAGAAATATTTTGTCCTTCAAAAAGAACAAAAAATGTACTTTCAAAAGCACACAACTGACCTTCATTAGTGACATTGAAGATGATCATGCTGGAGGGCAGTGAGGAGCCGTGCTCGTTGACCGCCACCACGAACATGTGGTACGTGCTGTTCACCTCCAGGGGCTCCACGCGGGTCATGGAGTCGGTCACGTTTTGTTTCTGTCAACGGATGAGTAAAGAATACTACAGACTAGTCTATATTATATTATAGACAGTGTTTAAACTAACTTGTTTCACGTATGTATCATTAGTCAGTCTGTTTTTAGTCAATTAAAAAGTCAAAACAGTTGTATATCAGAAGAGTCTATAACAGATGAAGCCTTTTAGACGTCTTGTCTTTTCTGTGTGCTTCTCTAGATTTGCAGATAAGAAAATAGTTTTGACTAAGGTCTACAAGCTTTTAGACTGATTATAGGATAAGTTTTTGTACTATTGATCAAAAGTGGGATGAGAGTTTGATGACAAAATATTATGGTAAAAATCTTTAATTATATCAAATGCTTAGGTATCTAGTACATCGAATGAACAAGCTGTCAATTATGAATGATTTGGAAGACACTCACGTTATAAGTGGCCTGCATAGTGTTGTAGCTGTAGGGCTGCGTGCCGTTGTCCAGCTTCTGCCAGTAGACGGTGTAGGAGGTGGCGTTGGCGCCCTCCTGCGGCGCCACCCAGTCCAGGAACGCCTTCGACCCCGTCACCACCGCGTGCAGCTCGCGCGGCGGCCCGGGGAGCAGCCCCGTGCCTTTGGGCGAGAGAAGATGACAACATTGACTAAGATGCAATATTTAGCAAGTTGAAGTTGATTAAAAAAAATTTTTTTTGGTTCAGGGCATGAAATAATTTTAGATTAAAAAACCAATGAAAAGCATCAGTCATCTCGCTGAAGATGTTAGTAGAGCGAAAATAATTAGGAGGATTTAACAAGGCAAAAATTCATGGAGTTCATCTTGCTATCTCCTTTTTGGTCTGCCACCGCGTCGCATTTTTGGGTCTGGGTTAGGTTAGGTTATACATGAAGAATAACTCCAAGAATAAAGAGACCTTTGTTATTAAAAAAAATAAAATAAACTGGTGGTGACATATTACGAACGCATATATGTATACAGATACATGGCGAAGAGTATTATACCAATCGATCACGGAACCCTAGAAATGGTATTCTGAATCGTGTTTCGCCGCTTACCTTCTTCAAAGCACTGCACAATATTCCCGATGTACGGCACGCATGTGTTGACTCCGCCGGTGTACGAACCGGCGCACACGCCGCGACAGCTGCCCGGCACGCCGCGCCGCGCGCAGCACTGCTCGTGGTTACGACCTAAGATAATACGAATCGTAAAGGATACAGCAATAGATAGGTAATGTCCTAGTGCTAGCAAAGGCCTTACGTCTCACTGAAGATATCAGTACAGTGAGAAGGATAAGGCGCAATCACCATGCTTCCCTAATAGAGGTTAGTGATCTTAAATCCGGCAAATGTTTGAAATGTATTTTCAATATAGTCAAAGATTTGGGCCCGCTTTATCGAATCAAATCAAAAAAATCATTTCTCACTATAATCATTCAAGGTTACACTAACAATTTAAACAAAGGTTTTTACCATTATCCTTTAGGGAAAAAGGACGAGGCTCATTCGCTTAAAATAGATCATCTTATATAAACAATTAAAAAATAAAATTATTCATATATTTCTGAATGTGAAATAGGATTGTAAATCCCTCACCTCCAGAGCCACAGCGCAGCAGTTTATGGAACTCCTGCGCACACAGCGGCGCCAACATCCTCAGGTCAGACATCTTCGCGTCATAAGTACAGAGCGGCATGCACACCCCCGCCAGCTGCACGCGCTCGCAGCACGCAGTCACGTTGTAGTTGTTCGCCACTTCTTCTTCCTCTTCAATTATCTAGTAAAACATAGGGCCATATTAATAATCGCGTATTAAGAACAGCTTAGCTATCAAATGGTTTGTCACTTTCTGACATACGCAATTTTCCGAAGAGCAAAAGAGACAAAGCACTTTATAACAGTGTTTTAGTTACACAACGTTCATTAATAAGGTGCATAGCGGTTATTGCCAGTTCAAATAATTATTTGCATTTATATCTTACATCCTATCGTACTAATATTCTTCTTCTTCATCGAGTGGATGGTCAACCTGACCAATCCTGGTGTCAGAGTTATTGAGCCGCCAAAGGCCTCTGACATGGCTCATGTAACGACTACTATCCGTAGAAAGTAACCGGGACCGACGGCTTAACGTGCCGTACTAATATTATAAATGTGAAAGTTTGTAAGGAAGGATGTATACGTATTTTTGTTACTCTTTCACGAAAAAACTACTGGACGGATTTGGATGAAACTTTACAGTAATATAGGTTATACATCAGAATAACACATGGGATACTTTTTATGCCGATTTTCCTGCGGGCAAAACGCGGGTAACACCGTGGGGTGCTGCTAGTTCTTTATACTTTGAACGCGAAGTCAGAATCGTTTACTTATAAGTGCAAATCGTGTAAGGTTGAAATCAAGTATCAGTAACAAATTTGATCATCACTACATAGTATAAAACAAAGTCGCTACTTTTGTCTGTTTGTTTGTCTGTATGCTTAAATCTTTAAAATTACGCAACGGATTTTGATGCGGTTTTTTGTAATAGGTAGAGTGATTCAAGAGGAAGGTTTATATGTATAAAAATTCCCGAAATTCCCACGGGAACGGGTACAACGCGGGTAAAACCGCGGGGCGCTGCTAGTTAGGTAATAAAACATAAAAAAGCAGAGACAATAATTTCTCAAAAAATGTGCACATAAACATACCTACTATGAGCTACTGTAAATATTTATTCCATAAAAATCAGGGGATGTTTTTTTTTTTGCATTAAATAGATAAGTAAGTTGACGGGTGACATATGTCATTTAAGTAAGGGATTTGTGATGTCGGAAATGTCAGGAAAACAGGATCGCATTTCACACGATATCAAAGTGCTACTACCTGAAGGGAGCTTTCCACTGAGCTTTGCTTCGTTTGATATGATTAGGGGATATTACCATCGCAATGTTACGATTGGATGTATAGTAATGTAATGGTGAAGATTTTGTTTTATGATATTTTGTTTGCGATAATCTCAGAAACTAAAAATCCGATTTTAATAACTCTTTTTGCAATGGATAGCCACATTCAACGGAAGATTATTAAGAACCGTTAAACTGTTACACTGAACTCGATCAACTTAATCTGGTTTCACGAGCTGAACTCATTCATTAGGAGTAGGATAGTGGCCAACCCTAGTGTAGGGTTTTTAAACCTAAAGGCGTCCGACATGGTTGACAATATAAAACAACCGGGACCGATTGCTTATCATGCCCTCCGAAGCACGGTAGCGCTCAGATAGAAAAGCCACTATCGGCCACCCATCCAAGTAGGGGACGAGCTGCATGTTGCTTAACAATCGACTTAAGTAACGGCCTCCGTGGTCTTGTGGTTTGAGCGCTCGGCTCACGATCCGGAGGTTCCGGGGCGATTCCCGGTGAGGATATCTCACAAAAATCTCTTTGTGAGACTGTTCTCAGTTTAGTTAGGGCATTACAGGCTGAATCACCTGATTACCCGAAAAGTAAGATGATTCCGTGCTTCGGAGGGCACGTTAAGCCGGCGGTCCCGGTTACTTTCTACGGATAGTAGTCGTTACTTGAGCCATGTCAGAGGCCTTTGGCGGCTCAATAACTCTGACACCAGGATTGGTCAGGTTGACCATCCACTCGATGAAGAAGAAGAAGATCGACCTATGTGAAGTTTCTCTTTATTCTGCCTCATATATGAGGCGAGCAAATATTGAGGTACTTTCTTACCTGACTTTGCGTGCTGAATATTAATCTGGACGACGGATCGCCGACGCCATGCTCGTTGGTTGCTTCCACATAAATCTCGTAATCTGTATTTGATTCCAAATCTTCGAGGATGTACGGAGAATGTACCTGTTATAATATTACATATATTGTGTTAACAAGATATGTTGCAGTATATAAACTTACGGTGTATTGTATTATGAAGATATTTGCAGTATATAAACTTTTACTGATAAACTAACAAGATAATATATGGCTTTAAAACTTTTGAATCTGGTTTTGCAATGGTTTTATTGCATTTACTTTGAACGAATGCACAATAACAAAATGATAAACAGTCAATAATTCATATAGTTTATAAAATATTTTGGTAGCAAAAAAAAATTAACAGTCCAAATAGTAATAGCATCTTTACTTCTTCTTCTTCTAATACAATAAGACTGAAGAGTTTGCCTTTATGTTTGTTTGTTTGCAACTAGCAATCCGGTTTAAATAACTATTTTTGTAATACGAGTAGATAGCCACATTCAACGGAAACCTTGATAGTCTAATTTTCATCCCAAAATTCCTATAAAAACGAGCACAACACAGCTCAAACCGCTCGGCTAGTCACATAAGACAAAGTTTCACCTCACCACACACTACTAACCTTTAAAATAGCTCTATAATCATCGCCGTTCTGCAACGCCTTGTAGTGTAAGTTGTATGACTGTACAGTGTCGGCGAGAGCCGCGGGCGGCGACCAGTGTACTACGGCGTAGTCGGTGTCGATGTTCGTGAGGTAGAGTTTGGAGGGCGCGCCCGGGAGCACGCCGTACCCCTGGAGCAGGCAGTTGGTGTACGAGCTCATGTAGCGGAGACACCTGGGAGGTAAGTGGCCGGCGTTAAAGACGTGATTTTTTGTTGGCATTTCTAACCCCTTTTTTTAACCCCTTGGTGATACATGGTGAGGTTTCAGACAACCCCCCTATATTACGTATGACCTATATTTTTTAGTACCTACAAAGAATCTTAATGTTTTCAAATATTTATTTCAACTTTTCGGTTCAGTAATCGCCGAAAAAATAAATACACGTAATATATTACTTTAACCCCCTCCCCCTAATGTTTGTTGTTAACTGTTATATAAAAAAAATTACGTTTTTAATCTAGTGCGATTACTATTATAATTTCAGATTGCAAAATACAAAAATGTAAGGTATTGTATACTAATTGATATCATTATCATTGGTATCAAAGTAAGTAAGTCCGAGTGGCCAACCCTGGTGTCGGAGTTTTTAGACCGCCTAAAGGCCTCCGACATGGTCTAACGATTGAAACAACCGGCACTGACATTGAACATGCCCTCCGAAGCACGGTACCTCAGATTGAAATGCCAGCCACCTATTCAAGTAGGGGTTGAGCTGTACGGTGCTTTACAATAGCAATAACATAGCTTATATTTGATGACTAAGAATTTAAGATTAAGAAGACTGTCTTCTGTGACCCCGGTTCCTGTAAAGGGGCCGAAACGTCAGATACAGATGTAAAATAAAAGTGAAGTGTATCCGCACACGTAGTTTAAATTCAAAATGAGTAGTTTTCGAAGAAACCAGTAACATAGCTTAGTGAAACTACGCCACGAGCGGTACAAAATGGTATTAAAACTCACTTGAAATGATTGAAGTCTAACGAAGTGATATTTCCGCTGCACAGCGGCAGGCAAGCGTCCGGCAACCCTCTGGACCGACAACAGGGCGAGTGGTCCATCCCGTTGGCGAGACATCCGAACGTGACCCCCGCCCAGGGCGCGCATATCATCAAATCTGTCACCTGCAACTAACGGGTTAAAACGGCCCTTTCGGAGTGATTGGAGTTAGTCACAAATGAAGTGAAGTGTATTCTGTATAATTGCTTTATCAACTTTCTACCGCGAAAAAACCCGTGTGAGTACATTTAGTACGGTCTAAACAGGTTATTAATCATGTTATGATTATGGAATAGAGTGATAGTTTAAAGGCTGTGTACGATAATGCTATGGCAGTGACTGTATTTAAAGTGGACAATGGGAAAAGATACTGCGATCAGCTGATAATGAATGCATTATTTGATGGTATGATGATACGTAATTGTTGTTTGAAATGATACTAAATTGCTGTTGATATTCAAGTGAGTAAGGTTATGTACAATGGATGATATTGTTCGGAAAACAATAGATTTATTATCTTCGTTGGTACTGGCATTTATTGGAATGGTTTTTCAATAAATATGATTTCAATAAAGTTTATATGAACGCTCTTATCGTTTGATGATGATTTTATTATGCTTTTCAAAGAACCTACATATGAAATCATATAACATACTTTTGTTTACATCTGGGGGCTCGGCAGTACCCTCGCCAAATCTAGCATAAAAGAAGCCTGGCTGTACCATCCTTTCGAAGAAATTCAGGCCATTTCGACCTCTTTACTTTCCAAACTAACCCACTACACCATAGATAATTTACTTAAATGTGCACAAATGGATTATGATAACACAGAACACACACACACACTTTACTTACCACAATTTCGAAGGTCTTGGTGGGGTCACAGAGCTTCTCAACGCATCCGTAATGGTTGACGCCAGCGGTGGTACAACACGCCTTCACGTCTGGCAGCTTGGGGGCCGCGGCCACGTCTTTAGGCTTCATCTTACCGGGTGTTAGAGTGAGAGACCTGGGGTTGAACTTAACTTGTTAAGATGTGTCAAGTAAGTTTGTTTATAAAGAGACAACTGTACTGTGAATGTGATCAATGTTTTCTAGTTAATGAAGAAAGTCCTAATATATTTTGATTAATTAAAAAAACCATTGTAGATACTTTAATTGGTTAAAATTAGTCAGTTCAGTCAGACCGCGAGTGGTGTAATTCATTCGAAATGTCAGGAAATAAAAGGTAAGCGAAAAAACACGTAACAGTACTCTTACTATGATTAAAATTTCAGTTCAACAAGTTATCAAGTACGAAACCAACAAACAAAAGAGTTACTTCAGTTAATATTATACCCAACTCTTATACCCAACTTGCAAAAATAAATGTTAAGGGCCGACACTGCGTTAAGCGTGCGTACGCCGCGGTTTCATACTAATGTGAACCGTCGCGGGCGCCCGCGGCCGCGGCGTGCGCACGTCGCGTGTGGCTTCATACAAAAGTGAACCGTCGCGTGCGCTCGTTACGCGCGGTTTCATACAAAAGTGAACCGCCTTAACGCAGTGTTGGCCCGAACACCGCTCCTACTTTTAAACAAATGCAAATAAATCCTTAAAAACCAAACTCACCTTATCCCGTAACTAGGTAAACTAGACCCATGGATATTGAAAGACGTGACAGTAATCTCGTACATCGTGAACGGCATCAGATCATTCAACACAATCGACGTTTTATTCGCGTTCACTTTGTACGTCACCGCCGGCGTAGTTTTCATGGACTCATTTCTGACGGTACTATCCATTGGTTCTACTGTGTGTGCGTCGAATGTTCTCAAAGTGGTGACGTTGACGACGTATTCTGTGACGCTGTCTGTGTTCTCTAGAGGAGGGTTCCATGAGACTTTCAGCTGTTTTTCGTTCAGTGGATCTACTTCTACATCTTCTGGCGGACTTGGGAGTACCTCTGTGAAATAATAAAATAATAAATAAATACATCCGGACAAATTCACACACGGTTTTTAGACCCAAACTAAGCTATATTGTATTATGGAATCTAAATAACTGATACTACTGCATATACATTATACATATACAAATACTTTATAATAATATATAATTGACACCCAGACGTCGTCGCCAACAACTATTTCCTTCTCTACCAACAGATTTACATAACCGTTAATTCACCCCAAATCTAAGCAAAACGATACACACAAAACCCATTACCATTCCAAATAGCGATCGAATCCTGTGTCGGTTGCATTAAACTCATTATGAAGATCAAATACGGGCTCGGGCTTATTTAACAATCCCCTTTTCAATATGTAGCGCCGTGCACTACGATTTTACTAGCATGCACATGTATGCACAGATTTTAATTTAAAGGAAAGCTCAAACGTATAGTAAGTGAATGTGTTTATTTTATTGAGTAAGGAACTCGATGCACTTTCTTATTAACTTAATAAAAACTAACAACCATTTTTATGTTTTTGCTTATAGAAATTATAGAATGATACGCCTTTGGCGAGTTTACAAGTTGCTCAACTCAGCGAATTCGTGAGGCGTCTTTCAATAAAAGCATTTTAGTAGTTCGGCTACGCCTCAATGTATCGTTCGGAGCGCAGGGTATTCCTTTGTTTTTCATACAAAACGCACGTAGCAGGACCACTTAAAACGCTTACTTTGAAAGAGCCGTAATCATATAGTTACTATAACTTATAGAAAAAGGAGTGTGTGTGTGAGAGAGAGAGAAAGAGAGAGAGAGAGAATATCCTCGCGTGCTATTAAAATTGCCAACTTGTAAACTTGTTCAATTTAAACGATATCTAAACGAAAAAAACTACAATTTGATAAACTGACATTTAATTCGGAGAACAAGATTAACTTTCTTAATGTCCGTAGAGACTGACACATGGAATCTGTCGTATGTTTGCACGCACTAAGATTTCAAGTTGAGATAACTTAGATTAGCTTCAAGTTTAAGCTTATTGAAATATCATTAGTTCGTTTAAAAGCTTGCCATTTATTTGCAAGGGCAATAGAGATAAATCAATTGGACAATGTGGTTTAAGTTTTATCTCAAAATGTCTATCTATATGTATGTATGTAATTTTGTGATAAAAATCAAATTGTTTGAAGTAAAGGTCAACGCTAGATTGCCTAAAACCAACATGGTCAGACAATTAAAACCACGGAGACCAGCATTTTAATTAACTTTTCGGTTAATTCCCATTTGTTCTATTATTATTAGTTCAATATATGTAATGGGAATATTTTCCCCTTCTACTACAATTGGATGAGGTAAAAAACTAGTGGGAAATATTTTCCCACTACTTCTCATATAGTTAAGGAATTTCCTAGTAGACTTTCTGGGAATATAATTAGTTTTTGTGATAGAATCAGAAGTTTATTCTGTCTGGGTTTGCGAACTGCACACATCTTCTATTCTATTCTTGTTTTCACTAAAGGAATCGAACTGTATCGCGTTAGGATATGTAACGTATTTATTTCGTGTCCTCCCTTGACCAGGAGTGCTGTAATCCGCTTGTAACCTTAGGTACTCTAATAAATACAAATATGTACATCTTTTTGTAATGGATAGCCACATTCAACAGAAAGGTTACATGCTATTTTTTATCCCGAAATTGCTACGGAAACGGGCACAACGCGGGTAAAACCGCGGGGCATTGCTAGTGTATATAATTATATAAGTAAAGTATATCTTACCAATCCCCTCCACGATGCATGCCAACGTCTTCTCCATGTAAGATGCGCAGGAGTAGTGCGTCTTGATGTTGTCAGTGACCGGAGTAAACTCCCCGCGACACACGTCTTGACAGATGTCAGGGACGCGCTCTTGCACGCAGCACGGCACGTGGTTGCGGCCGTCGGCCATGCATCTAAGGTGAAGTGACATGTGTCAGACATATTGACGGATAAAGTGTATTGTTTAAGACATTTGAAAATGGGGATAAAGTTATGCTTACTATTAAGAATATATATAACTGACTGCGATGACTGCAGCCTTACGAAGCGTTCTTTTGGATTGAGCTACTTGGTCCACATAGTTTTCAAACTTGGTACTTCAGTATTTTACAACTTGCAGTTCTTAATCTTGACTTAATTTTAACGAATGGCTAAGCGGAAGGCTTTTAAATACCTTCACTTTAATATTGCAATCCTAAAACATAACTCTACCAAAAACCAACTCTACTCACTTAACAATAGCAGGGAAATCAGGCTGGCAAGTTTCGGGATCCTGCCCCGTGCCTTCCAAAATGGTCTGAATGCTGCAGAATCCCAAGCAGGCCCTGGTGACGTTGGCGTTGATGCAGCAGTCCGTGTAGTTATGGGAGAGGGCGGTGGGGGACAGAGTGGGCGCGTGCGCCGAGTACGAGTCGGTAGCGTTCGAGTGCTCCGGCGGGGTGAGGCCGCGGGAGATCACTGATAGAGAGATAATAATCATAATGAATATCCATTACAGTTGTCATCCATTACATTAAACATGTCCTAAGGGCCTCTACGTTTTGGATCTGTATCCCCCCGCATGCCTCTCAAAAAGATATTACTAAAAACACTGTAATAAGTAATAATAATATAGCCGAACAAATTCACAATGTTAATTAGACCCAAAGTACGCTCTAAGCTTGTGTTATGCAATCTAACTCACGGATACTACTACCTGCCTCATCAAGGAAACAGTTTTTTTAGTACTCAGTTCAAAGTTCTCTCATCCGCACATGATTACGTAGACTCTACTAATTTAAAAAAACCACACAGATTTTTAGGTATAATTGTAGGGTCCGTCAATGTGTAGATTACTTCATTCGAGATGTAGGCGTTCTACCATTTATGGTCATGAATTGCCAGCAATAATACAAATCTCGACTAACCAGTTAGCCTATGGAAGCTCCTGACTGGAGGCTCCGTGTTCAGCTCGCACACATACAGCCCCGCGTCGGAAGGCTTCACCGATTTGATGACCAGCGCCCACACGTCACCTCCCTTCCTGATCCCAGGACCTGGGAGAGGTTCTTCAGCTGCAATGGAAAGGAAAGTCAATTTCAAATTATCCACAAAATTATTTTCTGTGGTAAGCATCGCAATGATAGTCAGATAAAATAATTAATGAAAATATTCTTGACTTTTTTAAGAAAATTAATTGCTAGAAGAAAGTAAAAATAGGCCTCTTGTCTCACTGAAGATCTTGCTCGTCTAATGCGGCTTGCTTTATAGGTGCCACATGTTTGATGCCAGAATGTTGTGGAAAAGATTATCTAATGATCGTATATTGTTAAAAATCATAAAAATCATGGCAAACTAGATTTTCTTACTATCAAGAGAATTATCAAGATTCTATAGTCAATAATAGTTATGAACAATGCTTCATATTATGATACTTACACTCATCATGCAGGACATACACCCTGTCATCCCTGGTGACCCTGACCACGCCAGCCGTCAACAGCTGCAGGTCTCTGGCTCTCCGCCAGAGCACAGGGCCTCCGCGGGCGCCCACCACGACGCACGTGAGAAGAGCATCCTCCCCAGTCCTGACTGCTACTCCTGCGGCAGGAGCTCGCATCCATACTTCCTGTAGGAGAAAGGAAGCAGTATGAGCAGAGACGGGTTTTCTTGGTAAGTGACAGATAGAGTTGGGACGTAGATTGTAAGTGCAGGTGGTAAATTAACAAAATCAGGAGAAAGAGTCAGAAAGAACTGATAGTAGACTACGAAACTAATGTTCACGTATTGTGTGCGGTTATATATAACACAGTTCACTCATTCAGTCAAATAGGGTTGCCAACTCTGGTGTCGATGTTTTTAGACTGCCTTAAGGCTTCTGAGACGATCTACCGATAAACAACCAGGCCCGACTGTTGCACAGTTACGATACGGTAAGGTTTGCGTCCCTGGTTTATTAAACTATCTAGGTTTACTTAACCTGGAGCTTTTAAAGATTAAAGATTTTTCTTCTATTTCTCTAATCATATATGATTATAAATAAATAAATAAATATACCTGGACAAATTCACACATGGTTAATTAGACCCAAAGTAAATAAATAAATAAATAAAAATAAAATAAAAAATAAATTTATTGCCACAAAAAAAAAAACAAAAAGACCACAATTAAACACTTTAAAAACAAAAACAGATATTACAAGGCAATAGGCTACATCTCAGCTGGTGCTGTACGGGACGGTGGCCCCGTGCAGCGCTGATTTTCAGATGCCGCCTGCTCCCTGAGGTGGAGGGCAGGAGCGAATACAGTAATAGGATAGGTGACATTATATATAATAAAATTTCCTTAAAGTATTATAACATGTAACTAATAATAAAAAACATAACATTAAATACAGAACAATACAAATAAACTAGGTATGAACCGACGTGGGTGTATGTGCGTGTGTGTGTGTGTGTGTGTGTGTGTGTGTGTGTGTGTGTGTGTGTGTGTGTGTGTTCGTTTGCGCGTGATATTATTATGATATTGTAATTAAATTTATTTATTTTATTTTGCTTACGGGTTAAATATGAAGTAGTCTACCAAATTTAGCATTTTTCTATGAGCATGCTTCAAGTTCTCCGCTGCTATCTGTCTTGATAATAGTGCTGCTTTAAACAATCGTTTAAAGGTGTTGTCACTAAGTCTCTTCCTTAGAGGGGGTGGTAGATTGTTCCAGATCTTTGCAGCGGTAAACTTGAAGCATCCTCTATAGCGAGCCGTTTTATGGGGTTGGGTTATAAGTAGGTTCTGAGTTGCAGATCGACGACTTCTATCTGTCACATCGGATATCCAGCTTAACTTTTCAAACAAATACTCGGGTTTTTTATTCCAAATGACCTTATGAACACTACAGGCGTAATGAAGCTCTCGTCTAGCGCTCATGTTCAGTATCCCTTTTTTATTTAAGTAAGCTCTAAGCTTGTGTTATGGAATCTAATTAACTGATACTACTACATATACATACACAAATACTTTATAAGAATATATAATTGACACCCAGACGTCGTCGCCAACAACTATGTCTGCACATATTGTTGACTCCGGGCGGGAATCGAACCCACAACTATGATATATGATTATGATACTTAATGTTTTTAAGCTTAATAAAAACATGAAGAAAAAAGGGATCAATATAAAAGATCCCTTTTTTGATCCTTAATCTAGTCTAAGCCTAAGTTTCTGTACGATGATGATTCCTCATCAATAATGTCCATACCTTAGGGTCTACTGGATCCTCGGGCCCAGTACCCGGTGACGTCGGGTTGCTCGTGTCTGTCTGTTGATCTGTTGACAAACATATTTAACAATTAGACATAAAATTATTACAAACATAACATAAACGTATTCATAAAGAAAACTGCTATTAGCTACGCGAACGGTACGGCTATAAGCTCACTACCTTCAACCATTTTGAGTAGGTTAGTGGCCAACAAAATATTTACTCATAGAAATGTTTCGAGATAGTCGCGTGGTCAAGACATCTCATATATTTCGATCTTTGAAGGTCGCAAAGCGTAGCGATTGTCACTTGTCTTTAACGTCCATCGAGAGACAATAATGCAGTTGAGTCTTCGAGAATGTACGAGTAATTGATAAAAATACGCAAAGAAAAGCATAAACAATCAAAATTCAATATAAACCATATGAACAGGTGAAGTAAATACACGATTCACCTCAAATTGTTACAAACAAAACACTAAATCCAATTAAGTACGATGTAATCCTTCGGGATAACAAATATACGCGATTCCTGTTAATCCCTTGTTTGACTATTTATCGAGAGGCTGCGGGGCACAATTATAATGCTGTTGGAAATATTTACTCTTTAGTAGTATGGTGTCAATGATGGAATTGTTTTGGGAATTTTGTAGGGTGGTGTTAAGCGCTAGGCATATATACTCGTACATAGTGAAGCTGTGGGTTGGGTGCGGACTGTTGTACTCCTTGTGTTTGTATCAAAGGTATCAACTGGCCCGTTGCGGGATTTTTTACGCTGTTTCAATGAATTTTTAAATTCTGGGAATGAAATGGAATCAAAAAAAATCAAAACTGTTAGGGTTATAAATTGGACCCTCATAGTTAATTATATACGCACTTATCAAAACAATCAGAGCAACCATTTATTGGTTTAATGATCTTACTTAACCAAGAAAATATAACATGATAATCTTCTTAAGTAAGTTCCAACCCATCTAAAAATACTCTACTCTAAACTAATGTCCGGAACCCGAACACTTCTGAGGGATTAAGAAGTCATTCCTGACCGGAGCCCTCACCTTTCCAGAGGTCATTTATATCCCGAATCTAAATATTTATATTGAATACGTTATATCTGAAAGCAATCTTTGATATGGAAGTTTGAGAGTTTTATGATATTGATGGGATTACGTTTTATATGCGCCATCTAGTTTGCATACCTTTGCGGTCGACTTTGCGCCACTAAGAAACGCTTTCGTTGCTTATAGCCCGACTAGCAACGCTCCGCGGATTTACTCTCCTTTTGCCTTGTCCCGTGGGAATTTAAGTATTAAAAATATACCCTATACCCTTCCCGTTGAATGTGTCTATCAATTAAAAGAAAAAATATTGAAATTGGATAGGTAGTTCCTGAGATTAGTGCGTTCAAACAAAAAAAAAACTCTTCAGCTTTATTATCTATATATATAAAATTCAAAGTCCTGACTGACTGACTGACTGACTAATAATCAACGCACAATTGCTACAGGAACGGGCTCATCGCGGGCAAAGCCGCGGAGCGCTGCTAGTATTAGTATGGATGTCCTATGTGAGCGGCAAAGCCGACCACACTACGCAAGGCAACGCGATGCGTAAACTCAAGCCATCAATCTCTGTACTTGTTAGTTGTCGAATTTCATTTGTATACGTCGCTTGTCGTCGCGTTGCGTTCTTCGGTCATGTAGGATTACGGGTTCCATTGCTTGTAAGTCATGCTACGACAACGAGTTACTTACATGCACAAGTACAAGTAAGTAAGTATTTTACACAATAAATAACAAGCTTTCACTTTAACCCTTTTGCATTCATGAACTACTTTCTTTTTAGTCCATAACCGTCTCAGCAAAGCCAATATCCAAAGTGGCTAATAACTAAAGCCTTATGTGGGTCCCAAGGTCGGCCTGTTTCGGATTCATCTCAGACCGCTCACGTAAGAGGCTGGATAAAGAAATCAACGCAAATTGAGCATTTCCCACTTATCGAAGGAAAACCTCACAAATATGTTAAGGATGAGAGTTAGGGCCTGTGCAGGTGGTGTACACAGTTTTAAGACAGATTTGTCTGAAGGCAAATCTGTTTTAAGTCAGTCTGATACATCGAGTTTTAGTGGACTAACGTACAACTCAATGGTCTTATAACTATAGTTTAAACGTACTCACACGGGTTTTTTCGTGTTAGAAAGTTAATAAAGCAAGTAATAACTTACGGAGTAAGTTAGAGTTCACCCGCGACCACGAGAGGTGCAATCCCCTCGAAACGTCGGGAAATAAAAAGTAAGTTATTACTTGCTTTATTAACTTTCTAACACGAAAAAACCCGTGTGAGTACGTTTAAACTATGTGTTCAAATCGTGTAAGTTTAAAAAAGGTCTTATAACTGTTGTCGTTATAATAGTAGTTTATGCAACTGCATATAAAGAAGGGTATTAAAACAAGAGTGAGTTTATGAAACGAGCGCAGCGAGTTTCATAATAGTAACGAGTGTTTTAATACCCGTGTTATATGCAGTTGCATACACTACTTTATCTTCACTACTTAATCTTCACTAAAATTAACAAAATTTTAAAAACAAAACACATTGCGAAACATTAAATCCACGCGTACGTGTATTGTCTGTCACAGTGAACTTGCCGCCATTCAAATCTAACCAATGAGAGCGCAGCTGCGCGTAGGGCCAATCAGGAGCGAGCGAGACCTTACCAAAGAGTTTTGTGTATGTAGTTTCGACGAAGTTTTCACGTATAACCCAACTGTTTTCAAAAGCCAGCCTAATATCAAAATTTTATACAACTTGTATGAGGATTTTGATATAAGGCTCGCCAGGTTAATTGGTCGCATTATAATGATGTTAAAATAAGATTTTTTGATATCGATGTGGATATTATAACATCATTTAGTGTAGATAAAAAATATTTTGCTCGTCTAGCACAACTAATGCCACAGAAGGCAACATGATATAATAAATACTGTGGACTGGTGGAATGTTTAAATTTCGATTTTGCCATTTCACCAATTAGAATATTGGTGATTACTTCTAATTTTCCTCACTGTACATCTTTAGTGAGATGAGAGGCCTTTGCCCAGTGGGACATTACAGGCTAGTACTTTACTGTACTTTATTTATCACTAGCAGCGCCCCGCGGTTTTACCCGCGTTGTGCCCGTAGGAAATCCGGGATAAAATGTAGCCTATAGCCTTCCTCGATAAATAGACTATCTAACAGTGAAAGAATTATTCAAATCGGTTCAGTAGTTTCTGAGATTAGCGCGTTTAAACAAACAAACAAAACAAACTCTTCAGCTTTATAATATTAGTATAGATAATATCATGTCTTGTCGGGTTTTGTCTTGTCTTGCCAAAGAGGTTGAAAGACGAAAATACTGTGAAAGGCTTTAGCCTAACTAACAAACTAAAAATATGTAAGAGTACTTAAAAGTACTTAAAAGTACACTTACATATTTTTAGTTTGTTAGTTTTCATAAAGTCTAAGAAAAGTTTGAAACTGTTTTCTGATCTATAATATGAGAAAGGCGTCTTATATCAGTTTCGAGGTCTGTGCGGTCTCTTACAATTACAGCAAACAGCTAAACCTTGGAGTAATGTTGAGAGAATTACAGATTTCAGGATTGTACACATAAATAATTCTTATTCCGATAACGGCCGGATAAGGTTCTTATCGGAATGGAAATGACAACGAGATTAATTTGAATTCAGAAATAAGATGTTTTGTTTCGTTTTGTCAATTCTGTATTTGAAATTAGTTCTGTTACTTGTCAAATTGATAAGCTATGTAGCGGAAATTTGTATCATTGGTGTTCGTTAACGTATTTGTAATAGTAACAATTAACACTTAATCGTCCCCATTGTAACTGTTGTCTTCAGTGAGATGATCAGATGAAAGATAGAATGCCTTTTTTAGATTGCTTTTATTTGCATTTTTACAAGGAAAAATTAGTGCTTTACTTAAACTTTAGTTAGTTACAGTGTTGCCTACAATGTAACTAACAGTACATTCTTGTAAGTAACCTGAGAGCTAACTTAACACTGACAGCTGTTTCAAATATCGAATGTATTTGCATTTTGTATAACTCAATAAATGCTTATGACATACCGCGTCACGACTAAGGCACATTTTGTTCACGCACAAGAAATGTATTAAACAGCTAAGAATAAGTACGGAGGTAAGTGTCTATCGTAACGTAAGAGGAGTTTGAGGCGCCATGTTAGTGACGCACGGTCGGGGAGGAAACTGAACTGAACACTCAAAATATTGTTCAAGGAACAATTTATACAATATATCTTTAGCGACAATTTCAAGTGTTGAACGTTGCAGAAGACAGAGCTACTGCTTTATAGTAGTTTTGTAGTTCTTACATATAAAAATGACGTGTCACGTTGTTTGTCTGCGATGGAATCCTAAACTACTGAACCGATTTTAAATTTGATTTGCACACCACGTGCAATTGGATCCAACTTTGAAGATAGGATAGCTTACATCTCAATTTATAGTGATTAGTTTGGTCTACCCCTTAATTTTTATAAGGCAAAACAACGTTTGTCGGGTCAGCTAGTCTATACATCTATACAAATATTATAAAGGTAAAATTTGTTAGTTTGTTCGTATGTTCGAGCTAATCTCGGGAATTATCAATCCGATTTGAATAATTCTTTTTGTAATAGATAGCTACATTCAACGGGAAGGTTATAGACTATTTTTAATCCCGAAATTCCCATGGGAACGGGCACAACGCGGGTAAAACCGTGGGCGATGCTAGTATTATATAAATTTTCCGACCAAGTTCGAAGTTTTACTCGTCAATCTCTCCGGCCGTGTTTCCTGAATGAGGTGGCATACAGGATATGATCACACCCATCCTTGAGATCCTGCTGTGAAAAGATTCCGGGACACCTTTTAGATCCTTTTTATGGCGCTGACTTTTAGCAAACAAGGAATAAAGACTTGTTGTTTTGACAAAGGAGTTTCAAGAATCTGTTGTTAGGAATCGTAAGTTTTAATACAAGAAAATGGAAGAAGGTTTTATGTATGACTGAAATCTATGGCACTACAGTCTGAGTGAAAGGATGGTACTAATATAGGTATATAGGCACTGGGTAGAATTGGTATGTTCAACCCTAATGTGTGAACCTGCTTATTTGTACTAAATCTATTGATTTGTATTAATATTCATGTGCAGACATATGTAGTTGTTGTTGACGACGTCTGGGTGTTATTATATATTAATATAAAGTATTTGTGTAATTACTCATATATCGAGTATGTAGTACTCAGTTAGTTAAATTCCATAATACAAGCTTAAAGCTTAGTTTGGGTCTAATTAATCTTGTGTGAATTTATCCAGTAAATATTTAGTCATTTGTCGATTATTATTACAAATGGATCTGGGGTCTGAAATAAAGATTATTTATTAACGGTTACGGGTACGACCCGGGTAACACCGCGGGGCGCGGCTAGTCTAATCTAGTTGAGTATTTAAACAACTTGGTTGTGCCGTTTTAATGACGGTTTTGTTTGACATCAAGTTTTCGATTGATTTTAATTCGATAATAACCGAGCTGACTTTTGTTAAATAAAATATTTTATTGTTTAATGTGGAATCAATAACATTGTAAAATAAGTTTCTAATTAAACCGTTTAATTGTCAAAAACATATCACAGACAATGCTATTTCAATAACCGTCTATTTTTAGATACACAAAACATAATCGTTATTAAAACAACTCGATTCCATAGCCTCTTAACTGGGCACCCTTTCGTTTCCTTTGTGAAGCATTGGCACCAATCCCCAGGACTAATTATTGTTTCATAACACTCTTATTATTCAGGAAGCCGTCAAAGGAAGTCAACGAATTTAGAAATAATTCCAACTCCGAAGCTATTGTCTTGTGGAGTTGTTAAAAATTGATGTTATGACTTCGTGTTTGGGATTTTTTGTTTCTTCCTTACTTATATTGTAAGTTAAATGAAAGGAATATGCCTTGTCGTGGAATGTTGCAGATTAATAACAAAATGCACCGTGTCAGAGGCCTTTAGGCGGTCTAAAAACTCCAACACCAGAGTTGGCAACTGACCTTTTCAAAATGAATCAATAAAAAATGTTCTGCAAAGAGATTTTGCGCATGTCAATCATTTCACTATACCTCACATCGCTCGGGTCTGCCCTATCGAAACTAAACCTTATATAAATAACTTAGTCTTAATTAGAAGTCTAGAACCTAAGTAACCAAGTAATCTCCTAGGTCCCATAACCACATCACTCCGGACTAAAGGATATCAAATACGATCCGACCAAGGCATTACCATTACTATTCACAAACCAGCCAGGATCTAATCCACGTTGGATTCCATTAAGCTAACCTTACTTTGAAAACCCTTGCGGTGAACGAAAAAACCTTACGTATAAATATTTACAGCCCTTTAAATTGCCTGAAACTTTGACCAAACAAAAGTATACTATAAAATTGTGCATGTAAAGTTTATTTTCGTGTAGCACGGTTTACTTTTTAATTTATTAACGTTTCCGGCCTTCAAATGGTTTAGGTTATGTATGTGTTTACTCGGTTTTGTTTGTAATTAAAGTTCTTGTTTGTGACGAAAGGTTTTATATGAATGAAATGCTTTTGTTTTAGCTGTAGTTTCATTTTAATGTAGAAATTCAAGAATGTAATTAGGTGCAGAGACTTTTATATTACGATTTAAAAATGAAATTCGTTGTCATATTTTTGAGTTTTCAAAGGATTTTGATACATGTAGAAAGGTGCATTTCTGTGACTATTTTTTCATTTCTTTCTTTGGGTTATGGTATAGTATAACTGTACAGCTTGACAAACAAATCATAACACATTTGTCAATTTAACCTAAAAGTTTTGATATGTAGTTCGGAAAGTGGTAACTCCGTACATTTTTCAGGATAAAAAAATGACAGTTGTCATTTATTGTACAAGGGCCTTCAGGGGAAACTGTTTACTAACAGGAAACATAGTTTTGTACAAAAAGTTATACTTTGACATTACTAGGAAAACTTACATGATTGCTTTGTGAATCTATACTTTGTTCTGTTTAAAACTTTTTTTAACTTTATAATTCTTTTTGTAATGGATAACCACATTCAACGGAAAGGTTGTAGTCTATTTTCTATCCCAAAATTTCCGCGGAAACACAAAGCACAAAGCGGCATTTCCATCTGAGGCCGGCCTCCTATCGAAGTAGAGGCTTAACCGCGACGCTTATCATTCGCTCTAAGCTATCATCGCTTAATCAATCAATCTGTTGAATATCTGCATATATACATGAGTTATAATACATAAATCCAGTGAAATATTTACATATGTGCCTTTGATTTTATAACAAGCGCTACAGCTAAAATATAAAAAAAATAGCTAGTATTACAGTGTCCACCTATTAACAATGCAGAATAGAAATCCTGCTTTATAAGGAAGTGACAGCTAATTGCTTTAATTCCTACCTTTGTGTTACAATTAACACAATCACTTAATTGGTCATAAATAAACGATAGATAATATTTATATTATCTGTTCCCGATACGTTTTCAGCAAATGGTATCAGTTATTAAGCAGTCTGCTGAGATAAATTATTTCTTTGTGAGATAATCTCTATCAAAATATCTGAGGCTATTTAAATCTCAGGTAATAAGAATTACTTAACTTAATCACTGAATGTCCTCCTCACTGTACTGATATCTTCAGTGAGATGAGAGGCTTTTGCCCAGCAGTGGGACATTACAGGCTAATAATTTACATTTTTTAAATCACTGAATATGGTTTTTGAAAATGATTACTTTTACCAATCCACCACTAAAAATATTTACTTTAAGTATAGCTACGAATTTTTCGGACCAACTAATTAAAAATAGAGCTACAGACTCAAACATACCTCTACGGGTCTGAAACCTCATTTGAATCATGAGATTCAAAAAAACATAGTAAGTAGATACTCGTAGATACATCATCTTAATTAACTTTTCATTCCCTTATATCAACTATCTTATTTTTCATAATAAATCTATGGAAAATAGTAATAAAAACTCAATTTCCAAAGCAATCTAACTTTTATCTCCTATCTGCGTGCATTTTTGTCGAAATGGGAGTTCTACAAATACAGGTTTCGTTTTATAGTTTTTGGCACACCGTACTTCAAGTTAATTACTTTTTAATTTTAAATGTGCATCGGACTCAACTCTGTGCTAATCTAAATTAGATTTTTAACCAACATCAAAAAAGGAGGAGATTCTCAATTCGACTGTATGTTGTTTTTATTAGTTCATTATTTTTTTACCGCCATTCGCAAAAAGGAGTGTTATTCGTTTAACGTTTGTAGTTCCTAGAGTTTGAAGTTTTTTGTTGTACGTCCTTTGCATTACAATATGTGTAATAAAGAAACATTCAAAGAAACATATACTTGCTTAAGTGTCCTTTTTAAAGCACCAGTTTGTACTAAGTTGTCCTTTTTAAAGCACCAGTTTGTATCTGAGTTCAATCTGATCGATTTTGTACAGATTGTGATAAATATGAATCCGGAGGTTTATACTCACCTAAACTTACGTTAGATAGACACTTTACTAGTCATATATAGTCCTCTAAATATAAGAAATCGTATATTTAGGTATTTGTTACCTAAGATTCATGAGAGCAATATTTAATACAGTTTAGATCAAGTGCCACCAACATAGTTGAACTATTACCCTTCAAAATGATTCCACGGCGCTTGCGAGATGTATATTATGTTTATCTAGCTCAATTTAGAATGTATATACCTGGGTGTGTGTTTACTGTACTACTTATTGCTTCTTTTATATTAGAACTGTAACTGCGATATATGTATATTGATTAATCAAAGAAACATTTAAGAAGTTATCTTATTTAAAAATAATATATGAAACGATATGATTAAGAAATGTTTGGAATTAATATTTGCGAGGTTGCATATACTTAATAGCCTTTATACTGTCGATTATTATAAAGATACAAACATTAAAAAAAACAATGAAAAACCATAGAGCTATAAATAACAAGGTCAATAGACATAGACAATTTAATGAATAATACCCATTATAGAGTCGTTACCAACAAACAAAAACAATCACAACACATCACGCACTCAAACCCATTATTCCCGCTTAATTTACATTTAAAATTCATTACCAAAACAATTACTTCTAATTACAAATACAAACATACATTTTGAAGCGTCAAACAATTAATATTCGTCTTAATAATCCGCATGTCTTGTCGACAAAGTTACAACAAAGTTTAAGCTGGCAATTGATTCCCAGCCCTCTACGTACAGTTAATAAATCACCTAATAAACTGCGCCGCCTCGGGTTCATATCGTGAATAAGTTAAACAGGGTAAGCAAAGGCACTTACTATAATGTATTACATTAATGTTATGTTTAGTTAAATGCTTAGGCTTGTAAGGACGTTTAATGTTTGAAGGTATAATACTTATAACAGGTTTAACAAACTTTACGAAACTATTACTAGAGTGCTAAAAGTCCTACCAATTCACCCAGACGTCCGTAAAATAACAGCCGTACATTAATAACTAACTTGCGCATAGTAGGTACTTACTAGGTAGGTATACGTTATTAGTACATGTCGTTATCACAACCTACTAGATTTGAAAACCCATTAGATTGAGAAGCCTACTAGATTCAAATTAACAAAATGGCGGATTCTTTTATAAAAGAACGTGTAGGTACATACAAGCATTTTGTCAAGTTTAGTATAATTTTCTAAGGAACCTTTTACTAATAGCTAGATTGTACTTACAGCATAGTTTCTATCCTTTTTGATACACGCGCCCAAGTATTTAAGCCCCCAGTTTATGAGTTGCAAAGTTAAATAATGTACTGCAAACTACGTCCATACACTTAATTTAGCGACGAAGTTTGAGACAAGTTCAACACAAAACAGTTTTAGGTATTTCGAAGGAAAGTTTAAAATGTAGCTTAAGCGCATGACACATATAGTGCGGGTGCGGGCCGGGTGCGGGCTAGATGCGGGCTGGGTGGGGGTCGGTTGCGGGCCACGTGACGTTGTCTTCCTTGTATTTGAATAAAAGGTTACCCGTTGCAGGCCCGCTGCGGGGCAACGGGTCTTGGGCTTAACATCACATTTTCTTTTAAATTTGACAAAAATGCGATTCCATTGTTTGCACAACTTTGCCGAATGTTTGAAAGTGTTTATTTTTTACGTGCCTTCCCTTTTAAATAAAACGGTTAAGTATTCTTCTTTATTGCACGTGGCCATTTTAATTTTATTTTTTTTGGCATAATGTAGCTAAAATGAGTTATTATGAAAAAGTTTTTAATGTCATCATTAAATTTAACCGCTGGCGACATTGTTTGCGTAATTTGTGTTAAATATTAAAACAGTGATGTTAAACTTGTACAATTTCCGTTTAATACATATACCTACATATATTTTTTTGCCGACTTCAAAAACCAAAAACTATTTTTTATTTGAAATCTACTATTTGTAGGGTTCTATATTGCCTATAACCTTTTTGAAGAACATATTCTTGAAGAATGTATGAATCTCCTGCGTAGTCACTGCATAGGAGTAATATCAACCTGCTAGTAAAATCTCTAAGCATTCCAAAGAGTTCAGATAATCCACACAAAAGATTAAAAAAATCTCACACACAGAAATCTCATGTTATACACATTTTGACACCCCTCTACCACCCCAAACTGAAGACTAACCTTGAAGCTTGAACATCGCGACACCCCATTAACGATAAGCACCCCAGTATTAAATGTTCCCTTACCCCGACATTGTGTTCAAATAGATGCATTTACCTTAACAATAATGGATGTTACCCCACGTTTTACCCTAGTAATACCCCTTAGGTATTTAATATACCCTGAACTAACTGTACGTTTAATACCGGTACTCATGTAAGGTGTACGTAAGATAATCTTCGCTGTGTTCCTGTCTCGTAAATCTAACAGTAAGATGGAATCCTTGCTTATTAATACAAGAGCTGATGTTTGCTGGATGTGGCATATGAATGTTCTTATAAGGAGATATAATTTAAGAACTGCTCTGAGTATGGGGTCGAGCGTTTGAGGTTGAGTGAGTAAGGGAGTTCAATACGAAAATTTTAATTGTAAAAAAATTTTTCATATCTGACAAGTGTAGTCAAATTATATGAAAGTTTTCTTTAGATCTTCATCTCACTCTCACTTCATCGGGTAATTAATTTTCTTAATACGAATATAAAGACACCAAAACAGTGTATTGATATGCTGTTATATGTAACAGAAAAAAATAAGTTTCATGCACTATGCTCAACGACCAGCATACGAATTATTTTTTTGACGCATGGTATAAAATCACTTGTACGATTGAGTTGTATCCTATTTTTTGACATAATATATTAATATCTCTCAACCCTTTTCTATCAAATCTAGATGCCACATCCAGAGGTCCTATATCCAAACCACCATGTAAATTACAGCGACGGTTTCATTAACGCTTAAATAAAATTCACTCTTCGGTTTTAATCATTGTCGGTTTTAAAACCCCGTATTTTAGAGGAGGGGTTAAATGGATATATTTTTAATACCCGATCCCGAATGAAGGATTACAATTGAATCTTTTTCGTCTGTGGCATCGGTAACTAATGAACGGATTCGGTGGTTTTCTTTTTTTGAATTCCAATCTACTTTGTCGATGGTTTAACGTCCAAGAAAGTTTAATTGAAATTCGAATTGAAGTTAGTTCCAAACTTAAACATGATTTACGATGACATGTTTTAATCTTTACCACAAAGTTATTAATGTTTTTTACCACACAATAGATAAACATTGAAAATATAACATACAGATTAGAAAGAAATGTAAAATGTTTTCTTTTGTGATAGAGACTGGGATCGACGCATCGCCGACATTCATCTTTAGCTTTGATATTTGTGAGTGTCTCCGAGATAAGAAATGAAAGATTTCTCCAACGACAACATGGCTTCCTGTGTTTTCTACGTGCTGAGACACACGGGTTTGAATGTTTGACAACTTGTTCGATTGTATAAATCCCTTAATAAATAAATATGACAATGTTTTACATAAAAAGCCAAGATAAAGCCAATTTTAACACATTAACGCCCGTACTCAGAGATGTCAATTGATCCTTAGTAGAGATTTCATGAGTAGTTTTGACATTTCATGTGTGAAAAAATACGTCAAATAATTAAGTTTCGTTTTAATGCGGGAGTAAGTTATGTAATCAATGTCTAATTTTAACAGCAGGACTGTTTTTGAACATCGGAGATAAAGATTGATATGATTGGTATACCAAACATAGCTCTGGTGGAAAAGCATCTTTCATGTTTCAAAAGCTATCATTACAATATGCTGTTACACTGTTATATAATATACTCGTATGTAAAAGTATCTACGTTAAGATATTTAAATCCCGCCATCTTGCCGCAGTCATTAGCGAACACACACTCGTTATTAGGACACTTATTGTCAAACTTACGATGTTAGTGCCATTTCATATTGTCGCACAATACACATGGGTTTTAGGTGTAATTAAAATGTACATTATAAAAGGTACATGAGTAATAATGATATTATATTATTCTCTTGAGGCTAATTATCCAAGACAACTAGATATAGGTGTTCTATTTCACGAGGGCCCCTAAACCATACTTGTAGTTGTAATGAGTATAGACGTGTATAGATGTGTGCGTAACTATCAGCACAGTTAGCACGATTATTTATATTAATTTGACATATCTCTGTTTAACTATCGAATGGCTTTTCTCCATTTACTCAAACTTACCATGCTGTCTCTACATAAAAGACAATTTTGACAGGAATTTGACGCGGACCATGATGCACAATGAGACAACGTGTATGTACAATTACCTACACAAGTATGTCTCGTGAGATTAAATGACTACGGTTGTTGACGTTCGCTCGCGTAGTCGCGTAATAGTTTCGTAGCACCGTAGCACCATTGAAAATATCCGTAGCGCGATACCACGCACCCCCGATGGCTGCGTCACCGAGTGTTGACGTAAAACCGCCATAACAATCTTGACACTGACAGTCGAACAGCAGTTGTCAGTACAAGTTATTTAGTCTCAAAGACAAAAAAGTATTTAAGACTTCTAGTGTGCGCCCCTTTTTAAGTTTCTACAGATCAGAAGACTATCTGATTACAGTTCTGATTAATATGTAATAGAATTAATTAAATAGGATGTTTAACAATGTTGAAATTTAAATATTTCTGTGTGTTTGATAACTTACGATAAATAAATATACTAGCAGTATCCCGCGGTTTTACCTGCGTTGTGCCCGTTCCCGTAGGAATTTCGAGATGAAAAATAGCCTTCCTCGTTATGTGGACTATCCGACACTGGAAGAATTTTTCAAATCGGACTAAACAAACTCTGCAGCTTTATAATATCAGTATAGATGAAATCTAACTAGCTGATTATATTATAAATACACAAAAAAAAGACGTGTGGCACTCGGGGACTGCCGCGGTGAAGCTATTGCACTCGTATTTGATATCTCTTCTCTCTCTCACCCCTCCCGCCTCCTCTCTCTCACCCCTCCCGCCTCCTCTCTCTCACCCCCTCTCTCTCACCCCCTCTCTCACACCTCTCTCTCACCCCTCTCTCTCACCCCTCTCTCTCACCCCTCTCTCTCACCCCCCTCTCTCACCACCCTCTCTCACCCCCCTCTCTCACCCCCCTCTCTCACCCCCCTCTCTCACCACCCTCACTCACCCCCCTCTCTCACCCCCCTCTCTCACCCCCCTCTCTCACCCCCCTCTCTCACCACCCTCTCTCACCACCCTCTCTCACCCCCCTCTCTCACCACCCTCTCTCACCACCCTCTCTCACCACCCTCTCTCACCCCCCTCTCTCACCCCTCTCTCATCCCCTCTCTCACCCCCCTCTCTCACCCCTCTCTCACCCCCCTCTCTCACCTCTCTCTCACCCCCCTCTCTCACCCCTCTCTCACCCCTCTCTCACCCCTCTCTCACCCCTCTCTCACCCCTCTCTCACCCCTCTCTCACCCCCCTCTCTCACCACCCTCTCTCACCACCCTCTCTCACCCCCTCTCTCACCCCCCTCTCTCACCCCTCTCACCCCTCTCTCACCCCTCTCTCACCCCCTTCTCTCACCCCCCTCTCTCACCCCCTCTCTCACCACCCTCTCTCACCCCCTCTCTCACCACCCTCTCACACCACCCTCTCACACCCCCTCTCTCACCCCCCTCTCTCACCCCCCTCTCTCACCACCCTCTCTCACCACCCTCTCTCACCACCCTCTCTCACCACCCTCTCTCACCCCCCTCTCTCACCCCCCTCTCTCACCCCCCTCTCTCACCCCCCTCTCTCACCACCCTCTCTCACCCCCCTCTCTCACCCCCCTCTCTCACCCCTCTCTCACCCCTCTCTCACCCCTCTCTCACCCCTCTCACCCCTCTCTCACCCCTCTCTCACCCCCTTCTCTCACCCCCCTCTCTCACCCCCTCTCTCACCACCCTCTCTCACCCCCTCTCTCACCACCCTCTCACACCCCCTCTCTCACCCCCCTCTCTCACCCCCCTCTCTCACCACCCTCTCTCACCACCCTCTCTCACCACCCTCTCTCACCACCCTCTCTCACCCCCCTCTCTCACCCCCCTCTCTCACCCCTCTCTCACCCCTCTCTAACCCCTCTCTCACCCCCTCTCTCACCACCTTCTCTCACCCCCCTCTCTCAGCCCCTGTCTCACCCCCCTCTCTCACCCCCTCTCTCACCCCCAACGCACAATCGCACACAACGCCGTGTCGAAGACTGCCGAACTGAAACGACGTTAGACGATGCACGGCCTTCAAGCCACACCTCCTTGCCGTCGGATCGGGTAAGCGTGAGGTTTTTTCGTTACGGAATTTTTGGATTTGGTTCCCGCGCTCAAGGCCCGCGATAGAAGCTATGCAATAGCTTAATAATATATTTCAGGTAAATTTCATGTTCTTCTTCTTCATCGAGTGGATGGTCACCTGACCAATCCTGGTGTCAGAGTTATAGAGCCGCCAAAGGCCTCTGACATGACTCATGTAACGACTACTATCCGTAGAAAGTAACCGGGACCGACGGCTTAACGTGCCCTCCGAAGCACGGAATCATCTTACTTTTCGGGCAATCAGGTGATTCAGCCTGCAATGCCCTAACCAAACTGAGGACAGACTCACAAAGAGATTTTTGTGAGATATTGTTTCTTTCATGTTTGTTATTTCATGTTGTAACCTTTGTACGCGAATTAAGTCAGCCACAGAGAAATCCGAACTTAATATGGTAAACATCAGCTCCTTTTATTCACTGTCTTTGTGATAACGCCATTACTGAATTACGTTACGTCACAACGTGTCACTTACTTCCAGTTGGCTTTTGCTGTCATTTAATTAATGAATTAATGTCAGTCTTCTCACATTTCTTATTCAAAATGTAATCGTTAGCAGATTTCAACAAACTTATTAATAATAAATGGATCTGTAATCTAAGCATGACTCATTAATAATTCAAATGTTTAATTACCCGTGATGTCTTGAGATTTGGAACTTAAATAATTTACTGATGTCTGTATTTGTTTGTACGAATCGAAGTGAAATAGATTGAGAAACTTTTAAAGACAAAGTTTGAAACAAATGTGTGACGCTCACTTTTTACTCAGAATATTCTGACGAAATGAGAATCTCCTTTTTGAAAAGTAAATAAGTAACGCAAGTCGCTATCGCTTGCCTGCACTGGCACCCCTTACTCCATACTTATTAAATAACTTAAATCCCATTTCTTTAAATCCCCTAGAAATATAATCAAAGATAAAAGTAAAATAAAACTATTTTGGAACCATTTATAACCATTCATAACATGCTCGTCCGTGATTGGCCGCGGCCGTGTGTCAGTCGTTCGGTTCCATTAACTTTATTTGCCGACATTGGGCCGTTCTGAAAGAGGTCAGATATCGACCAATCAGAATGATGTATCGTCACAACATTTCATTTTGTAAGACTGCTGCCATTTTTTTTACTTTATTTTCGGTTTTATTGTCATTTTGAAGATGATTCAATTAGGGAAGTCACTAATTGAATCATCTGTGGTTTGCCAGTTTTTATTTATTTATATTTTTCATTCAAATATTAGATCTTATACTTACCTGAAATATTTCATTTTAATCACTACATATTATAAAACAAAGTCCCCGGCTGCATCTGTCTGTTCGCGATAAACTCAAATACTACAGCACGGATTTTGACGCGATTTTTGAGTGATTTAAGAGGAAGGTATAAAGGTATCACGAAATTCCCACGGGAACGGGCACAACGCGGGGAAAACCGCTTGGCGCGGCTAGTATATTGATTTATCCTAAGTTATCACTTATCAAGCACTGCAGAAATCAAAATATTTTAATTTCAACATTGTTAAACATCCTATTTAACATCATCAATAAATACAATTAATTAATTTAATTAACAAAAACCATGTTACAATACGGTTTCACCACAACACCGATACCGATTTATGAAGCTATTAACTCGATATATCCCCGGGCGGGATTTAATCGATTAAACGAACAAATAAAATCGATTACCAGTGACAGTACTTAATAGATTATGATTCCATTGAGGTCGTTGGTGATATCGACGATTGACTGTCATTCAGTAAATGAAATTGAGAAGAGGTTTACAAATATACATATAGCTTTAAAAATATTTTCAAATTAAATATACATTGTGTATTGATGACGTTTTTGGGTTATAATAACTTTATCGACACTATAAAGAGTATAGTAATGTATTAGCGTGTAATGTCCCACTGCTGGGCAAGGCCTCTAATCTCACTGAAGTCAGTACAGTGAGGAGGATTGACACTATACATGAAGTTTTTATTCGTATTGTTATTATTAAGCAGTTAAGATTTTTTATCATCAATAATTAGACCGAAAAGAAAATAAGAATTATTAATAAAAAATAGTTTACAATTATACTCTTAAAATAATCCATTCTTAACCACTATGCTATAATTAAGTTACAACCTTTACTACTGCACTCAAAAACGTCCATTAAATTGACAAATATGAAAAGTTAAAGTCCAATTAGTTAATATTTGGACTTTAACTTTTCATACATGTCAAAATCTCTACTAAGAAAGCATTTATTCATACACGGTTAAGTAGACCCAAAGTAAGCTCTAAGCTTGTGTTATGGAATCTAACTCACTGATACTACATATCTTTATATATAATTGCAGGCGTCGTCGTCAACAAGTTTGTCTTCACATATAGTTGACTCCGGGCGGGAATCTAACCCGCAGCCCCCGACACAGTAAGCGCTCTCACTGCCACTGTGCCAACGGGCTTGTAAACGAATGAATACTATGCTACGTTTGTTTTGATAGGTAAGTCACATTGCAACGTAGTATAGAAACTTAGCATATCTCTAGTGACACCTTTAATTTTGTCGCCTACAGTGTCGTATCCGCGAGTTTACTTCAAAATAATGAAGTAAACATCATACGTTCATTTCACATAGAAGGTACGAATAAATGAACCTTTAATCCGAGTAAATGGGGGTAATAATGGGGGAAGTCGCACATTCAGACGCGATAAGCCATTCCCGACTGTAACGAGGGGTGTAATGAGTTATGATACCGTTTATTAGAGCATTCGTGTTAAACATTCATAGTATTTTTGTAACAGCGTTTTTGGAGTATGAAGTGAGGCACAGATTAAATGATAGTGACTGCAAAAGTTATACTGTACATTACGAGTAGTATTGAGCTTGGCTTGCATAATGAAAATAATGTTATTTTTACGTATGTTACTATCTGCCTATGTAGTATAAGTGGATTTATGGATGATAGAGATAATCCTTTTAATCTTTTTACATTTTAGTTGGGTCTTTGTCCAATAATGGAGTTTTATACAAAATGGTCATTATTGTAATATTTTCAGGTTTTTACAAATTTATATTCGACTGCGTTTAAATTTCTTTGTTAGAGTTTTAATTGTGCTTTTGTCCAATTATAGAGGTCTAGACATAGTATTCGTCATGGAAACATTTACAAGCGTTTGTCTACAGCAGTGGAGTGTAACAGACTCTCAAACAAAGAGATAATTTACTCAAATACATTCTTAATTAAAATAAAATAACGCAAAGTTAAAATAAACACCGTTTTTAATTTCCATTCACCCTGAAACAGCGAAACATGGCAAAAACGTGTTTATATTTTATCTGAGGTTTTTAACCGTTCCTTGATAAATAAACCACCGGGCGGCGCTTTGTTAGAGCTCATTCTGAACACGGCTGAATTGCAAACTAGCGGGCGACAGGGACGTACTCAGGGACAAGGCACTGAGGGTAAAGGGTCTTGGAAAAGGGTCTTGGTTTTAGGGCGTTTGATGTAATCTTAGAGCCGATGATTATTTGTCGTATTTGTAGATAGTAGCTTAGTTTAAATTTTGTCAGGGTATAGCCACAACCTCACCAGTGTCTTGGTCTGGAATTTTGCCAACAATGGCGTTACAGGCTCTTAAACATATTGTCGAGCTGTTAAGTATGAGAATAGTGGTGATGTTGTGAACTTTATCTATTATAAGTAGGGTCTTTTGTTAATTATTTGGTAGGCATGTAATCTTATATCGAATATGTATTATAGTTGCATTTAAAAATGTAGGAAATTTAAAAAAAAAAAGCATATCAAAATAAGTAATCCTACTATTCCGCCCACTATTGTCCTATCCTGAGTACATCCCTGCTTCCAGCCTTTATCTAGTTACAAACGTTCTGCCAGCGAAGTGGGCAGAGCTGTGTTTGGGCAGCGACAACAGGGCCGGCTTACGACTATCAATCCTAGTCCGTGCCTGGATTACGCGAAATTACGGATTAGTTATTTCATTTACCAACCTGTTTGTGCGTTGAAATGGAAACCATGTTTGGATTGTACTGCTTTAATCGATTCCACAGTGTTTGGTTTTATTGGGATCGGTTGATGTTCGGTTTTTTGGAGCTTTAACCAGGTATGCCAATGTTATTTGGTTTGTTAAAATGTATGGGTGGACAAAATAAAAGGTGAAAGCTTAGAAGAAATCGGTTTGCAGAATGTCGTTATGTTGTCATGTAAACTATATTACTTGTACTCCAACATATCTTTAAAATTGTTAAAGTCTAAGCGTAAGATGTGAACTATATTTATTTTTATTATTTATCTATTAACTTACTGCCGCACTCACAGACATTCATTGAATCGACATTGAACATAATTTTTCATACATTAAATGTCAAAATTGCTCATTAAATCTCTACTACGGAAGTATTCGATGTCTCTGAGTACGGGCGTGAATATCTGGATATGTTATTAATCGAATTTCAAACTGAAAGAGACTGGACCTTGAATTGTAATCGTATCACTATCGTAAATAGATCGTAGCGCTATCGATGGCAAAACTCGCACTTCAATTATGATCGTATCGGTATCACAGGCAAATCTACTCAACCAGTTAAACACGCAACCTGCTCTTACGTACGTAACAATGTACACATCCAACAAACACTACCATCAGATTGACTGGTAATCCATAAAATAGGACCGCTATAACTCGTGTTACCTTTTTGTAGTTCGCAACAGATTTACTACTGGTACTCGATCGTTAGACGCACACGCGACTGATTTAGTAACGGTCGAATTGATATACAATGGTAGGGACTGTGTTCTTTTGGATTAAGTGTAATGAAAAGGTTTTCTTTTTCGAGTTTTGAAGTGAAAGTGTTGTTTAATAGGACAGTTCATAGGAAAAGCAGTTAGAGCTGGTACTTTTAGAAATCTAGTATTGCTCTATCAGTTTAAAGCTAATCACGATACAAAAATATTGCGGACATAAACTTGTTGATGTGTCCTTGCAGTTGTAATCTATTACATTAAACATCTCTAAAGGGCTTCTACCAGTTGCATCTGGATCCACTAGTATGGTTCTCAAAATATCTAGACTTATTCCGCGACTTTCAGGACAAAAGCTTATGGTAGATTGCACAAGGATTCTGAATTTTATTTAACGCCTAAATATGTTTAAAAAACAACTAACGTTCGTTTTGAATTATATTCTATATAGTGTAAAATAAAATACACTTTTGAACGAACAGCTTTTGTTTTTTTAACATATTTAGGTACCAACTTAATAAAAACAGTTCTTGTGCAATCCATTCTTAGGCTTGACTTTTATCTGGCATATAATTATAATTGACTTAAAAACAATAACCGTCTTGCAAATTTCATATTTAAAACTAGAAGAGTCAAATATTCGAAATTCAAACGTGAAATCTCTTGTTATATTTTTGTATCAAAGACCCAAAGACAAAGTGAAACTTTTCCATTTACCACAGAATACCTAACACAAATGTACTTTTAGCTACACAAGTCAAAACAATGTTGAAACGACAAACCCGACCGCAGTCGAGTGTATTTAATCACTACCTAAAGTTGAATAAGCCTTTGTAAACAGGCATCCGTATTTCCAGATACGACTTCAACTAGTGCTGGGAAAATCCGGATAAATAGGATATCCGTATAAGTGCGTTACAAGTGTTGGTGACATTCATACAAATACGTTGTGACTTGATGTATGTATAGATGGAACTCCTAAAAATATCAACAGACTTTGCTGAATGTAAGCGAGTATGTATTTGTATAATAGAAACAAATGGTGTTGGCCATATAGTTACCTCGTATACGTATCTGAGTGCTACCGTGTTTCAGAGTAGGGCACGATAAGCAGTCGGTCCCGGTTGTCCCAAACGTTAGACCATGTCAGAGGTGCTTAGGCAATCTTAAAAATCTCCGAGAGCAGGGTTGGTCATTAACTTACTCAAAGTGAATGAATGAATGAATGGCGGTGAACGGTCGTTAGTTATTATCGGTCCAGAATATTCACTACTTTGAGTGCTCTAGATGACTTTGACAGGCTTTTTAAATATAAATTAAGGGTGCTCCATATTTGATCAAGTTTACTGTCCTTATGTTCACTCTAACCGCTCGGTCAAATGATAAATGAAGGGTTGATATATGTAAACTTCATCAAGGCTCACCTAACTTTCAAATAAACTTTTCCCTTCCCTGATAAAAGAATAAAATGTTTGAAATATACTTTATTCAGTTCTATTTTCGGCGAAACTTCCTTTATTTTAATAATGCATCGTATTGAACATTTTCCGATTCGATTGGCGTACAGCGAATAAAATGAAAATTCGTATTCAGATGGACTTGGCCGAACTCCGCGAGACTTGGAATAACTAAATTATGATAAATTTAATATTTGATTGAATAGGTAATATTTTCGTGCTGTAATAAATTCGAAGTATTCTTTGGGAATACTGCACCAATCCGCACACAGCTCCAAATTTAAATGTAAGAATATAAGACAAAAGCAACGTAATTCTGGTGGAAAAGCATCCTAATGGTGTGCCACGGTGTAATCAATAGTTGCAATGACTTGTGAATTATATAAAAGTACATCTATAACAATTATAATGTAAGAAAAAAAAGCCCTTGTCTTGTAAAATTATGTTGTGTTTTCAAAAATATTCCAATTTGCAGTCACCATTGCTGAATCCTAGATTCATTATTATATTAAGAGATATGAATAATATCTTATGGGTACCTTATCATGTCATATTAGGGCAAAACAACTAATGAGTATATCAGAGCCAAGTCACTGCAGACGAAAACGGCTAGGTGGTGGATTATCGTGAGGTAAACCTTAGAACGTAAAACGTGACGTCAAATTAAGTAATCATTAGTAGATAATGGGTGTAATTGCTTACCATCTATGGTCTCTGCGAGGGCTACTACGAAGAACGCTATGAGCGCTATGCTCCAGGACACCAATCTCATCTGGAACAATTGAAATTAAGTAAGTAAAAAAAAAATTAAAATAAATATGAGTTTATTCAATAAAATCACATAACACTGAGACTTCCCAGTCAGTAATCAGATAAATAAATAAATAAATAAATACACCCGGACAAATTCACTCACGGTTAATTAGACCCAAAGTAAGCTCTAAGCTTGTGTTATGGAATCTAATTAACTGGTACTACTACATATACATACACAAATACTTTATAAGAATATATAATTGACACCCAGACGTCGTCGCCAACAACTATGTCTGCACATATTGTTGACTCCGGGCGGGAATCGAACCCGCAACCCCCGACACAGTAAGCGCTCTCACTGCCACTGTGCCAACGGGCTTGTCAAATACTGTTGCGCGACATTTCCAATACTTGTATTGGAAATGTCCCGCAACTTCCCCGGTAACAATTTCACTTTTAAGTAATTTTAAGTAACGCAGTAGTCTAGTGGTATGTGCACTCGCCTGCCAAGACTGAAGCCCTGTGTTCAATTCCCAGGTCGAGCGAAAACTTATTTTCTAGTTTTCAAACATACCTCGGGTTTGAGATCACCAACCCGCATTAGGCAAGCGTGGTGATTCCGCCTAATCCTCCTCACTGTACAGATATCTTCAGTGAGATGAGAGGACTTTGCCAAGCAGTGGGACATTACAGGCTAATACTATTTACTTAATAAACGAAGGGGGATTATATGGCATTACAACAACGTATTAAAAAAATATTAACTCGATGTTTCGAGCGGATTACGCGTAGTCAAAAGAAGATTTAGTAGAATCTTCATGACCATGAGTGGTGTCAAATGAGTGCAAATGGTGTGTTTAAAATGTATGTTAGAAAGTTTGAAAAATTAAGAATTTATACTAATATTATAAAGAGGTAAAATTTGTAAGTTTGTTTGTTTATTTGTTTGTTTGTTTGTTCGAGGTAATCTCAGGAATTATCCGTCCGATTTGAATAATTCTTTTTGTAATAGATAGCCACATTCAACGGAAAGGTTATAAGCTATTTTTCATCCCGAAATTCCCACGGGAATGAGTACAACGTGGTGGGTAAAGCCGCGGGACGCTGCTAGTCTAAAATAAACAGAATGTGTGTGGTACTCGTTTTTCTTATAATTCTGAGTGAAATTCAATATGTATAGGTGCCGGCGTTAAGTTTGAAAAGAAAATGCTCACAATCTATTGAATTAATTAACTGTCTCATAGCTTTTTGACCCGCTCAATGTTGATAGCAGTTTTGATAATCGTTTGTGCATACTATAGTTAATTCAAAAATTAAACTTAGTAGTCGAAGTCACGGTCGGAATAGCTACTTATGCATAAAAATAACTTCCAAAGCTAAAATTTTAGTCAATTAACCTAAATTAACCTTTCGTGCTAAACGGTCCTTAAAATTACTTCGATATTTCTACAAGTTTCGAATTAAATGTTGAGAAAATAAACGCGTCTGTCGGATACCTTTGAATATTATTACCTAAGCATTAGTTGATAGACGAACTCTCCAGGTTTCAAACTATTCATTTATTTTACTTTTACTGGGTAAACAAGTTGACGGTTTGAATGTCTAAAATTATTAAATTAAATCTTATATATAAAATTCTCGTGTCACAGTGTTCGTTCGCGTACTCCTCCGAAACGGCTCGACCGATTCTCATGAAATTTTGTGAGCATATTGAGTAGGTCTGAGAATCGGCCAACATCTATTTTTCATCCCGAAATTCCCGCGGGAACGGGTACAACGCGGGTGAAACCGCGGGGCGCAGCTAGTTACTTATAAAAAGAAAAAAGTAAAGTATTTATCCTGTATTATCTCACTCCTGGGCAAAGGTCTCTTACTCACTGAAGATATATCAGTACAGTGAGGAGGATTAGGAATCACTTCGCTAGCTTTATACGGGTGATATTAAAATTCAATAAAAAAACACTTTGAAAAATTCACACTCGGTTAATTAAATAAATATACCTAAATATACCTGGACAAATTCACACACGGTTAATTAGACCCAAAGTAAGCTCTAAGCTTGTGTTGTGGAATCTAATTAACTGATACTACTACATATACATACACAAATACTTTATAAGAATATTTAATTGACACCCAGACGTCGTCGCCAACAACTATTTCTGCACATATTGTTGACTCCGGGCGGGAATCGAACCCGCAACCCCCGACACAGTAAGCGCTCTCACTGCCACTGTGCCAACGGGCTTGTCAAAATTAACACAAACTCAACTTTACTAATTGACGTAATTGTTCATACATTACATGTAAATTACTCTATGGAAGCATTTGACGTGTCGTGTTCAGGAATCAAATCAATCGATACTTAAACACACAATATACACCTACGAGCGTAAGTTTTCGATCGAACCCCCGCATACCGGTTCTACATAAATAGTTAAGTAGTAACTGACGTTGTAAGTCGTTTCAATGTAGAGTGTGGAGTGTAGACGAAACACATTAGTAATGCATTTAACGTCTATTATTAGATCATAGACAAGATGGCGATAAAAAGGTGAAGGATAGAGGTTTTTCTAGTTTAGAGTGGAATGTTAATTTAATATTACGGGTATTGTATATGTAGGTTTGTGTGATAATTGTTCGTGCTAACAAGTATATTCAATTTACCATTTTTCAAGGAATACAAATTATTTATTTTCTATTAAGGATTTCTTGGAAAAAATTTAAAAGAACATATTTTTATCAATTAAAATACTTAAATACCGCATTTAAATAATACATAGTGAAATACATCTTACTAAAATATCGTAAAACACAAGGTGATATAAATAAAACTGTAGTAAAACTGAATTTCAGCTGAAACACGGGGCAAAGCCTTTTGACGAGTACTGTCGGCAACTGAAGCTAACTGAAGGCTTCGTAATTGTCCGAAGGCCCGCCGTGATTGCATCTCCAGTTACCGCTTCCGTTAATAATTGACATTTAGTTTTTACGCTAACTGTACCGTTTCAAAGACTTTAATAACAATCAGTTTTCATGTCACTTGTTTTATTCACAGTAGTAGCAAACTGATATTTGTGTACAATAGTTTTAAGGTTCAGTTTTAATTAGGACTGTTTTGCCAGAATGAAATAAGTTACGAAGTGTCTCATAGTATAAATGTGATAGTGTTATTATATAGCTTAACTTTTACACATATCTACAGACAATATTACATACTTATGTAATTTTTACATACATACTTATTTATTTTTTATTATATACATACATATGTAATTTTTAATCAAATTCTTTGTTCAAACACGAATATGAAGTCAAAAAGCGAAGAATTTCGTCGCATTGCTGAAAGGGCTACGAATAGTTACAGAATTGCTACGCATTGACGTCGTAGCACTTTGCTACGCGCTACGAGCTACGAGCCCGGCTACAAATAATTCCCGCGCTACATTCGGGTATTGCTTGACTTTTCCGTCTACAGTTCCGGTATGTTCAGTTATATGTTAAGGTAAACCATTTTCTTATTTTTTTAGTAAATAAGTTAGTGATGTGATATACCTAAGAACTTGCAGGTATAGTATAGTAATATGAAATAAAATAGTTTAAATAACCAACAAGTTTTAAGTCAGTTTTATTTGTTGAAATTTGATTATTTTATTAACATTCCCTTACGAAAAGTAGGTAAAGTACTTCATACTTATCATGTTAAGAAAACTTTAATTTTCCATACATCAAGCCAAGTAATGTAAGTCAAAATAAGTTGAGACGTGCACAACTTACGGCACCGTCTAATAACGCAGTTTATAGTAACAAGCTCGAGCGCTATTACCCCCTTCTCCCCTCTATACATTATTCATTGTAGTCGACAGGTGCGAAATTTGTCTCTATATATACATATAATTTGTACGTAAAGTTCGTGTGTTTGTTTGTGGGTTGTAACTTTGTATGGAGTTGAAATGAAAGGGAATTTTACGGGTCTTATTTAGGTCTTCTTCTTCATCGAGTAGATGGTCAACCTGACCAATCCTGGTCTCAGAGTTATTGAGCCACCAAAGGCCTCTGACATGGCTCATGTAACGACTACTATCCATAGAAAGTAACCGGGACCGACGGCTTAACGTGCCCTCCGAAGCACGGAATCGTCTTACTTTTCGGGCAATCAGGTGATTCAGCCTGCAATGCCCTAACCAAACTGAGGACAGTCTCACAAAGTGATTTTTGTGAGGTATCCCCACCGGGAATCGAACCCGGAACCTCTGGATCGTGAGCCGGGTGCTCAAACCACAAGACCACGGAGGCTGTTCTTATTTAGGTAATGAGTGACGAATAGTAAAAGGGGTGACAGTTGTCACCCACGGTAATGCTGGTCACTCACCTATGCAGAATAAAGTCAGCGACTATTATTTTTTATAACAATAACACACTATTATACAGTAATAGTAAACGTCTATTGTTTTTTTGTAATAAAGTAATAGTAAAACAATAATTATAACAATACCGTAATATTAAAACATGAAAAAAATATTATTAAAATCTCTAGCGGATCTCTAGTAAGTAAATATATGACAAAGCAAATCACTTCTTCAAATGACATCCACCTGAGCAGCACATCATCGTAGAGGGTATCTATAATGTATCGCGAGCCAGCCCGGGGGAGAAAGCTACTTACATAAAAACGTCATTAAAGTGTACATTTCTCAAGTGTCATTAACTTCTCGAGGCGCGAACTCTTACAGTTCATTGCCTTCAGAATCTCGAGTAATTTTTGAGCAATTCTTGAGTAATTCTTGAGTCATTCTTGAGCATTTCTCGGTGTCTTGATATTTCACTCACAATTTAATACTGAGCCAAATAAATAGAAGTGTACAAGAGTCCCTCCTATTCGGGGACGAAGTGTTATTGCGGAGTACGTTTTTGCTATCATATTGCTCTCAATTGTGGTTTCAACATTTTAAGAATCCTGGAGTCTTTCTCGGCTCGGGTATCGTTGTGTTGTTGGAAATGGTATATGATTGTTATTTTGTGATGTTATAGTTCATGAGAAAAATGATTTGAAAGACCCTTAAATTAACAGTAGGTACATATTTTCTGATTTATTCTTCGGAACTAAAAAGGAAACCTTGTACAATAAAACACTTTCTGATTTTCTGATACGCCTCGGTGGTATAGTGGTATGTGCACTCGCCTGCCAAGACAGGTCCCGGGTTCAATTCCCGAGCCGGGCAAAAACATGTTTCCTACTTTTCAAACATGGCTTGGGTTTGAGATCACCAACTTGCTTTAGGCAAGCGTGGTGATTATACCTAATCCTTCTCATTGTACTGATATCTTCAGTGAGATGAGAGGCCTTTTCCCTGCTGTGGGACATAACAAGCTTATACAGGCTTTTTTCTGATTATTGTCAGACTTCACCTTTCAGTTTGTTTTCTTTAACAATTTTTTCTTTTAAGGTAAAAGCACTTTCTACGCACCTCTTCAAATTAGGCTTAAAAAGCCAATTCAAAGGCCTGAACCAAAAAGCAAAACAGAATTCCGCCACCGCCGTTCCGTTCAATACGGCCCTAATTTCAAAAAGCGCCGGAGTGGAAGTCTTACGCAGCACAAAGTAGATTTATTTCCTCCACAAAACCAATTGGTTTCTACAATCTTGACAATTTGCCATCATTGCGACGAGTGTGGATACCCTCTATTTGGAGTTGGTATAGTAACAGAAGGTAGACACTGATGTTAGGTACAGATGCTTTTGTATCTGAATTCGGTGTTAATTGTTTTTGTATTTTAAAATATAGTTTTATAATTGTTCAGTTCAATTATTGGTCTGGGGAAATAGTTAAGTATTAGCCTGTAGTGTCCCACTGTTGGGCAAAGGCCTCTCATCTCACAGAATATATCAGTACAGTAGGAAGATTATTAGAAACATTTATTTTTTACATTTAGGTTTCATATTTGAGACCATTGACACGAAAGAAGAATAAGTTTATTCAGTACCCTTGTGAACACGGCCCTTGCAGTCGAAACGTTGAGGTATGCATGCATTAAATGTTATATTCGCGATTTAGTCCCGTCTAGATTAGTGCTTGCAATGTGTTCATATCGTGATAGTTTACATAGTGTTGTATTTTGAGGAAAATTGTTCATTTTTCTTTTCTTCTTTACATTTTAAAGGTGACACTTGAGAAGCTACTATCAGTTGCTTTTTAAATGCGATTAGTAGATAAGGATAACGCATGATCTACTGAACTAAATATCCTAAAATAATTCTTATCATACTATATTTAAAGACGTAATTTTTCATACACGTCTCATAAATATTTCAGCTCAAAAATCTCTCATAAACTGAGGAATCATTTGACGTTTCTGAGTATGGCGATTAATTAAATAACATATAAATAAGTTTGTAATAACTCTCATAGTTCTTACTCAAAAAATTCTACTCTACAGTCAATCGAACGTAGAGGGATGTTGTTCCATTGTTTGTGAAATATTCCGGATTCCCCTCGGAATGTTTAACGTACGTTAATGATGCAGCATTACATTAAATGCTGACTCTGAACGCGACCCGATACGCTTGTTTGCCGCTACGCAAACGATATTTTTAAATTGGACAAAGTCTTTTAGCAAATATGAACTCTAAAGTGTTGGGATATAAAGTTGAAAAGGAATGACTTGTAGGTAAGATGAAGGAACACTTCATGTTTGTACAAGAAAGTGTTATGGCTAACTTTACGATATCAAAAAGTCTAGATTTTATTTTTGGAAAACGATCTGAATAGGTAATTTGCTAACTTGAACAGGTTATCTGTTTAAGTTTAATACATTTTAACCTTCCCATAAGCAAGTTCTTGTTACCTTTTTTCTTTTCTTTTACCTTACTTTTTACAATATAAAAATGTCGTTGATTGGAAAATCAACTTTATCAGTGTACATTTTAGTACCTTTATGTTGTGATTATTAATATCTTACTTACATTAAAATATTGACCCAAAACAAAATAAACGAATTCTGTCCGTTGTGGCCCAACGAGCGTGGATCACGCGCCGTTACACCGTAACGTTTTGTTTATTCATGAATAATTACGCTCAGCTTCAGACACAATGCTCGCGACCATTGGACGGTGTGAATGCGCCCAGATGAGTTGCGTTTCTGTGTGATATGGGGAATGCGGGTCGGTTGTGACTTTGTGTTTTGTGGTGTTTGTAGTTTTAGTTTTTGTAGTTTATTCAAAAATAGGAATTTGTAAATTTTAAATGTATTTGTTGCGTAATAATTCAGTATTTTGTAAAAACTTTTTCGTTACCGAAACTTTTACATTGATTTCATATTTTCCCATAGGCATTCGTATACCAGAATGTAGAGTTCAACATGTCTCGCTACATCATTCAAAATATTCTGAAACATAATAAAATACCCACTGCGCGATTCAAGTCATGAAGCACTTTATCCTTTGAAGTCACAGAAAAATGTCACTGAAATTGGCTTCTAAAAAATGTCGCGAAATATTCCGTGCGGCACAACTCCTTATGGAATGTAAGACACGAAAGCTGTCATTACTGTCACTTTGACATTGACACTGACAGCCGTACTCTGACTCGAGCTGTCAAATAAACGCGACATCCGGTATGTGCCGCAAATACGAGTATTTAGCAGGAAACTTTGATGTTCAAGTTTAGAATTTGGGAATTTTGTTGTTTGCGAAATTTTATATATGAGGATCTACAGTGTACCGTAATGAGTGTACCCAGTCATCAGGTATCAGATAGAAAAGTATTCACTGCTAATGGTCAAAAAACATCATTTTTGATTCAGGGATGGATTAAACATTATAAAATGATGCAACTCCTAAATATATCAATCAGAGTGAAACTGTAAGTCGCTACTTACATGACACCTTATAAATCAAACCAATAACGTCCTTATTGCCCTCATAATAAGAAAACTTATCCCCTCAACATAAATATCAAACACCAAGTTTTCTCTAATGTAATCACCGTCTTCGGTTATTCATTAATTGGGGCTGTCACATGATTTTAAGCTTTAATTATATTACACTTAAGTTGATTTTGTTTGAGCGGCGCGTCGCGGACGCAGCACTTCTTTACTTAATTTTATATTAATTACTTGAAAGATTAATTGATGTCTGAAAGTCGTGTGTGCTAATTAATAACTTGTTTGATGGAATATGGCGGTTGTAATAATTAAGTGATTTTTATGATGATTTGGGACGGTCGTAGCGCAAATTAATTAAGAAATATTCGTTATACATATATTTAAAACAAAGCCTTTTTGTCTGTCTGTTTGCGCTAAACTCAAACATGACTGAACGTATTTTTATCCGGTTTTCTATCGCGGTAATTACGCGGTATACTGAATTATAATCACTGTTCTGATATCTTCAGTGAGATTATAGGCTTTCACCCTCTCTATATTTTCACTAACAATGTCTGTAATGTCATACCATGTACATTTATTAACCCTTAACAACACACGCTATTTTCAATCACACAACTACACATGTGGGGTACCTCGTTCACCCCATAAAGAAAATGCCTATAACAGTTTAGTTTTTGTAATTTGTGGGAATTTATTTCTAAAAAATAAATCAAAGGCATTTTGTAAAGCTAGTGAAAACATTTATTTCCAAACTTTAAACTTAAAAATTGACATTTCTAGCGTCAAACAAAAAAGTTACAAAAATTGCGTAATTTTTTTTTAATTAACTTTAGACCTCAACTTTGTTATAAATTTATAAACAAAACAAAAACTTAAGTTGTTTTTCTAAGTATTCTTATCTTATAAACTATGAAAAAAATAAAAAAATCTTTGAAAACACTTAAACGTCTAAAATCACAAGGGAAATGCACAATAATATTATGAGCTGGAGTTCGTGATCGGGAAGGTGGTATTTTTGCCCATTTATACCGATTTTTTCCATAAAATGCGTTGTTGCGGTCTTGTTCATTGTTTTGTTGACTATTATTTTCTATATATTCGGTATCACAGTCGCTTTCCGCTTCTTCTTAACTTTCGGTTTCGTGATTGCTTACTTCAGATTCATTATCACTCAAATCAAATGCTGTTTCGGGAAAAAATCATCATTTTCGTTTTCTTCAACCTCCAGCTCATTTAACAGATTTTCAATCTGCCGGGGATTCAAATTTTTATCCATATTGCGCTAAAAATCTACAAAAAATACAAAAATATAAACATGTGCAATAATAAAAACACTTACGTAACTTCACTCGTGGGGTGCCTAGGTCACCCCAACGACTCGTATCTCCTAAACTAAGCACGATAGCCCCGCGTGCGTCCGCTCCCCGCAACTCCTAGGACGATACTTAGAATACACGGACGCTCGGCCGCGTACCGTATAAAACAGTTAAAATATGAACGAAAATAGTGAGATGGGGTGACCTAGGCACCCCACGTGTGTTGTTAAGGGTTAATGTTATATTATGGATACTTATTCCTTGACTTATATCAAACTATAGAGTTAGCTTTTTTGTTTGGTTGAACGAGCTTATTATTTATCTCAGAAACTGCCATTCCGATTTGAATACTTTTTTTGTAATGGATTTCGATGGAATGGAGCCACATTTAAAGGAAAGGTACGCTATTTTTATCCCTAAATTCCCACGGGAACACTCACAACGCAGGCATAACTGCGGAGTGAGGCTAGTTATCTAAATACGACTCTTAGTAAGATAGAAATCTTAGTAAAGCTCTACTCAGTTCAAGTTAGTTTGTAATACTATGCGAGAATAAAACAAAAGTACTTATACATTGAAGTATCAATTGCGGATTCAATCAATTTCGAACAAGATCCGCGGGTGGAGGGGGGGAGGGGGGAGGGGGGGGGACGCGAACCCGATTGAAACCCGAAAATAAAGCGAAGAAATCGAGTTTTTGTTTGCATTGTCTTTCTTCAAATTTCAAGTAATTTAGGATTGTCTTATTTCAGATTGAAAGCTATCGCTTTTTTGTGTTTTTAGGAAATCCAATTTTAACCGACTTAATTGACGCGCAATTTTGTTTGAAGTTACTTTAAAGATGTTGGATAGTAGATTTTTGTATTTTTTAACACGCTTTTATTAGCTTGGCCTGTATGTATGTACGTACGTACGTACGAACGTATGTAATGAAATCTTTGAACATCATTTTCACCAACTTCCAGAAGTCTGATTAATTTGAAACTTTGCATACGTATCAAGGACCGATGACAATGCAATAATTTACAGTTTCCCATTATCCTTAATGGATTTGCCAGATTTACTAATAAATTATTACTTGATATAAAAGACATCAACGGGCGCTCAGTGCCACAACTTCTGTTTTATTTTACTAAATGTTACTAGACACTAACAGCGTCCCGTGGTTTTCCCGTGATGGGCCTGTTCCTCTAGGAATTACGGGATGAAAAGTTGCATATAATGTTATGCTTACTAAAAAAAAAAAAAAATTATAGTTTAAAAAAACTAAAAAACACGCTTTTTGCAAATTGAACTAAAAACTAGAAAATAATTTTTCACCTCAAATCAAAATTATAATAAAATTTAAGTTATTAACACAATGATTCAATTCAGAGTAAAAAGCGTGGGGTGCATTTTACTGTAGTTCATAACTATCCTCTCATAGATAGTTACCAATGATGATTGTAATATTTAAAAATATTAAGCACCCCACGCTTTTTTACTCTGAATTGAATCATTGTGTTAATAACTTAAATTTTATTATAATTTTGATTTGAGGTGAAAAATTATTTTCTAGTTTTTAGTTCAATTTGCAAAAAGCGTGTTTTTTAGTTTTTTTAAACTATAATTTTATTTACTCAATTGGTTTGTCGATGAACCCTATTGTATACTGAAATACTATTGAAAATACAAGTATTTTTAAAGTCAGTAAACTACTTATGATAGGCTCAATACTTACTGCCTGCTAAAAATGGGGAAAATTGCCTAATCCTTATCACCAAAGAAAAAATATGTGTGCGAAGAAAAATAACAAAGCAATCCAGACTAGACCATCACAAATGAGCAAAGTTTTCTAAAACATGCCTCCGCCAACAGTTCATAGATGACAAATGTCTCCTCCCATAGATAATAGAATAGATAGAGGCATTGTTTGTGGGATCAAAGAGACGGTTTCCTGTAGGGAGGAGACTGCACAAGTTACAGTCGGATAAACTAGCAAAAATACGAATGTCCGGATATCTATATCCTGTGATACAAAAAAGTCGGTTAACCTCATTTTATTTAACATAAATGATTTTAGATATAGTATATTCCTCTATGGTATTTTTTATTATACCCACAGAGTGCTACGAGGCTATATGTATATACTTCTAAAAGGCTACATATTATTTTTCAGGTTCAAAAATCCGGACCCTAATCAATGTTAGTCTAATCCGGATAAAACCCGTACGAATGACAGCCCTAACACGAAGTTTAATTGTCCGAACAAAATGACATAAAGATAGTTTCGTCTGGTTTCGTGTTGGGCTTGATTGACGGCACTGATATGACGGACTAAGTACGACTATTCGGAACTTTCGTCCGATAAAATAGTCGGTCAAAGAAATAGTGAAAAAGTTTTTATTTAGTTTGATGATCTGCTTGTTCTAGTTACTGTTAAAATAATAAAATAAAGAGTACCCAAAAGAGACTTAAAGAGAGAATCTAAATATTTTTAAATCTATTTTCAGAAAAGATAGACGTCACCGAAAATAAGGAAGCTCCGTTAATATATTATTGATTAGAGTAATATACATTTATTCAGTAAAACACATCTAAATTATCCGGCCACTCGCGACCCAGCAATAAAAGGGAGAATAAATGAAACCATTGTCTGAAGGAAAGACAACCAAATATATTTATTTCAATCACGATAATATAAATAATTCAGTGGCGGTGTGTGTTTGGATGTAGTGTGAGATACGGCCGCGGACTGCCGCCGGCGGGATGTATCCGCAATTTTTTCCATTTCTCTCTTTTTAAGACAAATTTCAGGAGCGATCCTTCGTCACTGAGCCGCCATGACAGATTTATGGTGAGATCACCGTACCGTGTACGGGTTTACGTATATTTTATTTGTTTACAAATGGAGTGTGCTTAAAATAAATCTTGCGAATAAAGGGTTTGTGTCTCGCTTGTCACTGTTATGTCATTATTTTTTTGTGGATTTGTTGAAGTGGCAATAAAAAGGGCATTAGGGATGATTTATATGTGAATCACTAGCGCGACGGATCTAGTGAGATTGGATTGAGAGTCGGCGTTGAATTAAAGGGAGCTTTGCTTTCCTTCTAAGTAATTTAAGTGGAAACAGGGTTGTCTAAGACGTTGAGTAGTCTTAGGTCAACTGTTTGTAGTTAATCAGTCTTTTGGTTCATAAAAAACATATGTGAAGGCCAAGAGGTCAGAGATAAAACATCTAACAGACTTCTTCGTCTATTTATAATGATATACGATTTTCAATCGCCATTATCCATCATTAAAATCTTCGACACCAGGGTTGTCCGAAACGTATGCAAAATGAATAAATGATTGCTGAAAGTGTCATATCATAGCACATGCCGAAACTCTACTCTTAATTATAATCTCTATCTCTTGACGGAGACATCTTAAACTATAGTTTGCGTACCTTAGCGTAGAGGGCGCTGTGGAAGCCGCTGCGGGCTAGCTTACACGTTGCATGCGAATCTGAAACAAACAGACAAGATGAATGGCGCGTCACGTGATACCTTTGTGTTATGTACTTCAGTATGAATTAGTACTGTACTACATATATTTGGTGTAAGCTTATCGTGGTACTAGTAACGCGATCATAACGGCGTTGTACATGATCTCGTGGGAATTTTGGGATAAAATCTATTCCATGTGTTATTCTGAAGTTGAACTTATATTAAATAGCCTGTAATTAGTAGAATTTAATTCATTTGCTTAACTGGGGCACCGCCAGTACCCCCGCCAAGTCGAGCAAAATTGCGGCATGGCCTCACCATCCTTTTACCATCCGTACCATCTCTAGAAGACTAGAACTATTCAATTCCTAAGAAGTAGACATCATCCTGAATTTCACGAAAATCTGGCTACGTCTAGTGTGTCAAACCATATAATAAAAAATTATGTATATATATTATTAAAAACGCTAACAGATTTGTATGATTGAAACAGAACAACATATTAAATAATGAATGAATTACGTACGTTGTATCAATATCAAATAATGCAAAACTACCGCTATGTGGCTGTGGTCTCGATGAAACGTAGTAATTATATTCTCTATGGTTTCGACACCAGTGCGACTAACGTTTGGTCACGCCACGAGTTATTGTAAACCAGAGTGTTTGTACAGGACAGTGTCATTGATTCAACTATACTGTATAATACTAGCAGAGTCCCGCGGTTTTACCCGCGTTGTGCCCGTTCCCGAGGGAATTTTGGGAACTGGCATGACGTTGAATGTGTGTTGAAATCATAAAAATAATTATACAAATTGGATTAGTAGTTTCTGAGATTTGCGCGTTCAAACAAACAAACTCTTAAGATTTATTATATGAGTATAGATATAGATAGATAACCGTGGTTTAGGAAAACTGTTTCTTTGGATAAAATGTTTAGGAAGTACCAGGATACCATCGATTATAAATCAATGATTTAATTTATGGGGTTAAGTTTTAGACCCCTTTTTGGAGTTGCGTAGCGGAATGGCAAAAACGGAACCCAAGTCCACATAGATTTGTTTTGGAAAATGAAACCTTTGATCAAAATATAAATCAATATGGATTTTTGAGTAGATAATGAATATTTTTGTCGAGTTTTCTTTAAATCACATTTACTATCAATCAATTATAAATACAATAAATAAAAGACCATGACTACATGGAATGTTGAAATCAACATGGAATGTTAAAAAATAATCATCATGCTTAAATTAATCATAAATATGTCACAACAACGAAACATTTTTCATGACACACAAACATAACCAAATTAACTCTGAATAATTAAAGTGCTTAAAACATTTTCAGTGTCAAAAAAGTTGCTACGAACGACCAAAGAAACGGGATCCGTTATGAAACTACCTTTCAAACTGTTGAATATTTGAGAACCGGAGTACGGCGCGGCCGACATTTCCGGACAAAAGTTTTGAAGCCCCGAGGGACGCGCACTAATTGTAACCACGATAATTATTTGCATTTTTCAGTTTTAAAACTAGAAGAGAATTGCATTCCCGTGTAATGAACGTTCTAATATTACGTCAGTTGCATTTTATATTACCTTGAATGTTGATTTAACCTCAGTTTGAATTTCGTTTTGTGGCGCTCATGACGTAGTTTGACTGGGCGATGTTCTACTTCATCGAGTGGATGGTCACCCTGACCAATCCTGGTGTCAGAGTTATTGAGCCGCCAAAGGCCTCTGACATGGCTCATGTAACGACTACTATCCGTAGAAAGTAACCGGGACCGACGGCTAAACGTGCCCTCCGAAGCACGGAATCATCTTACTTTTCGGGCAATCAGGTGATTCAGCCTGCAAAGCCCTAACCAAACTGAGGACAGTCTCACAAAGAGATTTTTGTGCAACGTTGTCCTCACCGGGAATCGAACCCGGAACCTCCGGATCGTGAGCCGAGCGCTCAAACCACTAGACCACGGAGGCTGTTAACTCATCGCGAATGCAAAGCAACGTGCAGCTCGTCGTCAACTCGGATTGATGGCCGATAGTGGCACTTCATTTGAGCGCTACATTGCTTCGGAGGACGTTAGGCCGGTCTCGGTTGATTCAATCTTTAGACCATGTTGGAGGCGTTTAGGCGGTCTAAGACTCCGATACAGGGTTGACCACTATAGAAAATGAATGAGTTAAAATTTATATTTTTTTTATCTTAAATTTTGTACCTGTACAAACCTACATACTTTAAAATATCATCAAGGGTCAATGAGCAAGTCATTCCTCTCCTGTTATTTATTTTTTCGCCCAAACAGCCCATCCAAGAAACCAAAGCAGACTCCACGTAAATCTCCTATAACGATATGTATTCTCTGCACAAACTTATTCTATTTAGTGCACGTTCATACGACGATAACATCAGTTCGAATAAAGGTGCGGTTACAGTAAATCGTTCGTCAAATACTACACGGTGACTGCGTCAAGATATGGTAGATAGTAGTCGGCCGCATTCGGCACGACTGAAACTTTTAAATAATAACGTTTTGACCATAAGTTGGTAACATACATACAGAATGTTAACTTAGGTATATAGTTAAAACGTGTGTAGTTTAAATGTTTTTCTTAATTCGATCGTAAATCGTGTTCGTGTGAAGATGACGTTTGGCAACCGAAGTTTTATGCGACTGCATTAAATAAAAAATAAAATACACCCGGACAAATTGACACACGGTCAATTAGACCCAAACTAAGCTCTAAGCTTGACTTATGGAATCTAACTAACTGTTACTTTACTACTACGTAAACATACAAAAATACGTTATAAAACCAATATAATTGACACCAAAACGTCGTCGCCAACACCTCGCCAGACCACTGTGTCAATCGACTTGATAATTAGATAACTATCATGACAAAATGTAGAGATTAATCTTGGTTGTTGGTTACTGTTACTGTTAGTATGTATGTAGTATGTTACTGTTGGTTACTGTTATGTATGATCCCACTGCTGGGCAAAGGCCTCCCCCCCCCCCATTCCCGCCACTCAATTTAAAGCCACCAATTATCAATCCTTCTTGTAATTGTATTAGGCGAACGCAGTAGTGTATTTGGGGTATTATTAGTGAGATCAATACGGCGACATGGTTACGGACCGGCACTTCTGTTCCGAAGTTGCGGTTTCCTTCCACTATCAACTATTTACGTACTTCAGATAGTTTTGGCCAGTTTTTAACCAGCTTTTAAGGAACTTTTTCGTTTTGCACTTAGGTATCGGAATACAGTTGTGTTTTCCAAAGTTTTTGAGAGTGGCTGTATGTTCGTTTTAAAGTAGATTTGTTTCGGCTTGAGTAATTTAATTGGTATTTTAATGCAAGTTATAAGAAAATATACTTCTAATACAATAGAAACATGTTCTTCTTCATAATTGTTTTAATTTTCACCAAAAAGTTTAATAGTTCTTCCAAATAATATAAATGATATTGATTTTCTTTGAACACCCAACGGTTATATTTTATTCCTAACGGTGTCCCGCGGTTTTACCCGCGTTGTTCCTGTTTCCTTGAGAATTTCGAGATGAAAAATAGCCTTCTCGCTGATTGTGGCTATGAATTAAAATTACTAAAATGGGATTGATAGTTTCTAAGATCAACGTGTTCAAACGAACAAAAAAAGTCAAACTAAACTTCATTATACAGCTACCTTGGTAGATGTTGAGGAAGATGTTGGTAGATGTTGACCAAAAGAAATTCAAACTCAGCTTCAATATACACTAACTTAAAGAATTTAGGACGACCTTTGTCAATAATTGAAACCATATAGTATAATATAGGTTAGAAAATATATAAGATAATACATTAACCACCTCGCTCACATTACACTTCAAATAAAACTCCCCAAAATCTCAATCTCGCAGGCAAAGTTGTAAAAGGGTCAACCATCAAATAAAAAGAAAGATAAACCAACCCGGATACTCAACACTGAAATTCAGTACTTTAATTCAATAAAATAAAACTGAACTTCGATCATAACCTTTAAAGCAATGCGTTGGAGCAAGCTAATAACAATTACCACTAGAAATCCGGATATGACCGGTTCGAAGCGGTTATTTCCAATGTTCCCGTAACATCTAGAAGCTACAAAGAGGTCTGTGAAATTTAATCTGGGGAAAAATCCAATCGTGGCATCTTGACCCCGGGCGGAGTGTGTGGGGCAGTGGTGGGGACGCACCGGGAGGAAAAATAGCGAATGTACAATTGATTTTGAATATATTTTTGCCTGTAAAGGTTATTTCGGAGGCCTGCAAAAAGGCCTGTAGTTAATAGTAGAGATAAACTATGAAAGAGTTGGCGTGACTATCTAGTTAACATCTATAGGGATTGGCCAAATTTGGCCGAGAATAGAAATGTTTGGAAGTCGTTAGATGTTGCGGGAGAACTTTGCTTAAAAGGTCACTGAACTTCGTCTTGACATTATATTGTCCACTGACTCCCATCATCCTTTGAGGTACAACTACAATTTTCTTAAACTATTGAGGTCACCGCATGAAGCATTCAGCGAATTTACTATAATATCACCTGAAACCATTAGTTATAATTTCCCGTTTGAAAGGGCACTTTTTCTCTCGTTGTGTCACCAAACTAATGCCAAGCCAAAAGGGGGTGAGATGGTAATAGAAATAAATCGGCACCCCTTTGGGCGGTCACCCTTTGACGGGCCCTCGTATTACCCTCGGATACGCCACACATTGACAGGACAATGTTTAGCCGCACATTGTTACCTGTTGAAGGTATTTATAGAAAGGCTTTTGGTCATTAATTTTGGGAATATTTCAATTTTGAAGGTCAGTACTCAATAGGTGGTTTAAATTACTATTTGAAGTATTTATACGAAGCGAATGCGGCGAAGATCAAAAGGAGGTTATGTATTTGACCTGAATGTACTTTTATATTGATTTTATAAATGCTGACATCGTTCATTCAAGATAACAATTAAACGTTTAAATCGCAATGTTTGTGATGTGTGTGACTTAAAAGTGGATGAAACTTGAGAGACGAATAAGATACAGGTACTATTTATTTTAATGTCCCAAAAAAACAAAAATGAAAAAGGAAGTGCAACTCTCTAGTACCAAAGAAAACCTAAATAAAATCCGGGAAGTGCGTCTAATGTCCGTACTCAGAGACATCAAAAGTTTCCTTAGTAGAGAATTAATAAGTGCTTTTGACACGTAATGTATGGAAAATAACTTCAATTAGCTAAGTGTCGATTTCATGAACACTCTGAGGACGGCAGGAAGGCGGACACTGGGATAGGTAAAATTAATATTAAAAAAACATATCACAATAACCTTCTTGGAATCGGTAGAAGATATAGGAAACAGTGTCAGGGTCAGGTTGGAGCCAGCAGCTGAGTCCGACACTCGGATTAACAAGCCCTCTTCAAATAGGCCTCCTTTGACAGACGGAGAGGGCATTATACAACATGACAACTCACAGATGTGGTGTTTAGAATTTACATTTTAAGTTTGGAATATAGGATGATTTACTTATGATTTTTTTTAACTTAACAACCGTTTGTAAAATAATTATTGGTAAAAATAGATTGATATTGGTTATCTTTTGGGGGTTGCAGGATTAGATAACGATTTTTTTGGTAAACTATTGATATTTAGTGAACATCTATACTATTATTTTAAAGAGGGAAAGTTTCTGACTTTGTTTGTTTGTTTGTTTGTAAGGGCTAATCTCAAGAACTACCGGTCTGGTTCGAATAATTCTATTTGTAATGGATAGTCACATTCAAAAGGTTTTAGACTATTTTTCATACCAATATTCCCACGGGGGTGGGCACAACGCGGGTAAAACCGCGGGGCGCTGCTATCCGTTATAAGTCAAATTGTTTTTTAATTATATACAAATAAATAGACAACCCATAGCGTCTCTTTTTCCTATAACACAACTTGGCTAAATAATATACAGGAGAAACCCCATAAGTGCTTACAATGTTTCCTCCAACGCCAGAAATTCGCCAAGAACAACCAAATATAAATAGATGACTTCTTTTCCACCACACTGACTATACGTATGTAAATATAACCAAATAGCTTGACACAAAAAAACCTTCAAAAAGCACAAAGTGGTACGAAACTTGACTCGTTGAAATATAAAAATTTACATTCAATTTGTGCATTGTGGCGGTTCCAATAAGGGAGAGACTCCACTGAAGTGGAGACAGGCTAGTCGCTAGAGAACATGAGACAATATGACAGCATGTCGAATAGCCTGTCTAGTACAACGAACGTGATAGAAGGTGACAAAACATACACTCGGCGTCACAAAAATCGCACCTATATGTTTTTTTCAGTAAATCGCTCCTAAAATATAGCACATACATACCACGTGTAAAAATTATATATCATTGTAAAGTGCACTTCAATACCTTTACATTAATTACCGGAATCATTAAAAAAACAATTACCATTTCTAACCAGGGACCAATCAACAAAATGTTGGAAAAAGTGCTCACTTAAGGAGCGCTAGTTGAGCTACCTTAAAAGGGTATAAAAGGTCATGTCCAGGTAAAAAATGGGTCATTCGCTACCCGGACGCTAGAGTAAACACACTGGAACCACATACGCTAAAGAATAACACCTGAAGATGGATACAACCCCTGATGAAGCCGCTCAAATCATTGCACTATTGCAAACAGGACTGCGACAGGCTGACATTGCTCGACAGTTGAACCTAAGCAGATTCTCGGTTCGCCGAGTATACCAACGGTTCCGTGAGACTGGTGGCTATACCCGAAGACGTGGATCCGGAAGAAAACGCTGCACATCCGAAAGAGACGACCGCTTCATTGTATCCACGTCGTTGCGCCACCGCTTCAGCAATGCTGTTGAGGTGCAACAAGAGCTCCGATCCACTCGCAGAACGTCTGTGAGTGTCTCTACAATTAGAAGAAGATTGAAAGAAAATAAATTGAGTGCTCACAGACCTGCTAGGGGCCCAAAACTGACCATGCAACATCGAAGAAAACGGATGCAATTTGCTCAGGAGCATATCAACTGGACGCTGGACCAGTGGAGGGCCGTTCTCTTCACCGATGAGACAAGAGTGTGTCTTTTCTGCAACGACCGACGCAGAAGAGTGTACAGAAGAAAAGGAGAGCGTTTTACTCAGCCTTGTATTGAGGAAACCGTCGAATACGGAGGTGGTTCCTGTATGTTCTGGGGTGGCATATCCGTCGATGGGAAGACGAGACTTGTGTGCGTCTCTCGGACTGGCAGTGGTCGCGGGCAAGGGTCTCTGAATGCTGGGCGGTACATAACGGAGATCTTATAAGACCATGTGGTCCCGTATGCCGGTTTTGTTGGCGATGGGTTCATGTTAATGCATGATAACGCCCGTTGCCACACTGCGTTTGCTGTGCGGGACTACTTGGAAGAGGTTGAGATCCCTGTTATGCACTGGCCAGCACGAAGCCCAGACCTGAACCCGATCGAGCATCTCTGGGACGATGTAAAGAGGCATGTACGAGCAAGAGATCCTGCTCCCACCTCCCTCCAAGAGCTCCAGGATGCCGTGATGGAAGAATGGGAAAACATACCCCAGGAGAGAGTGGTGACCCTCGTAAGGTCCATGAAGGATCAGATGGAAGCAGTTATCAAGGCAAGAGGCGGAAACACTAGATTTTAAGGACTTGTTTGTATTTTTTTTTAATGTTTTTAATTTTATTTTTTTATTTTTTATGTTTTTCTTAATTAAAATATTTAAAACACATGCATTTGTTTATAATTTCTAATAGGCAATTAAATTACCTTTCCAATGATGTCCTACAACCATACCCTTACTATTGACAAAGTTTGAGTAAAAGTATTTTAAAGTTGCTTTTTTAAAAGGTGCGATTTTTGTGACGCCGAGTGTATAATAAACTAACCGCACCCCGCGGTGTTACCCGCTTTGTACCCGTTCCCGCGAGAATTTTTGATATAAAATGTATCTTATGTGTTAGTCTGAATTATAACCTATATTACTTTAAAGTTTCATCCAAATCCGTCCAGTAGTTTTTTCGTGGAAGAGTAACAAACATAAATACATCAATCCTCTCAAACTTTCGCATTTATAATATTAGTAGGATTTACTGTTTATTGGTGACACATTGGTGAAATAGAGTTAATATTCGACCAATTAACTCACAGTATTGATCATATCATGTACTTTTTGTCACGTTCATTGTGCTAGGGAGGCAGGTAAATACTAAGTTAGAAGTCATACCTAAGATGTCTTATTCAATATACTCGTAGTAAGAGGTTATAAAAATATGTTCAATTGCAAAACCCCAAAGAGTCACTTTTGAATGTACCATTGCGATGAGTCACGTTAAAAAGCAGTTTTAAAACAAAAACATTCAATACAATAGCAATTTTTAATGCCACAGCTGGATAAACAGATATACACACATACGTCAAAATGACAGTAAACCTCTCTTTTCATAAATACACGTGCATCGCGCTACTCATTTCCGTGCCAGTGGAGTCTAGCCCTAAAGGGTGTACGGCATCCCGCCGTCGACATTACTTACATAAACAAAGGAATAACTAGAGTGGTAAGTTCCGTTTGTTTGTAGTATACTGAGGGAGATCGGGGGTATTTGGACTTCGGCATAATTTTATTTACAATATCTATATTTTTCAAGCGTGAAGTTTAAGGCCGATCCTTCTCACTTTACTGATATCTTCAGTGAGATGAGAGGTTTTTGCCCAGCAGTGGGACATTACAGGCTAATACTAATACTATATTTATTCTTTTTAGAACTTTTTTAGAAACGTGTGAGTTAAGGTATGGTTTTGGTAAAAACAGCAGCAGCAGCAGCAGATGCCGACAGCAGGCGGCAGCTTCGCTGCGCTCGAAATTTCATAGAGATTCATAGAAACAGACCTTTAAAAAATTTAAGATACTTACCAGCAATATAATGATGATGCTATAATTCATGAAATTAAACTTTGACTGCAGACCAGATGAATAAAAATACTATAAACATCAAAAGAACAACTTCGAACATACAAAATGAAGCTCCATTCCCCACTACAATGTTCCAATCAAACAAAACCCATCAAAAACCAATAAAAATTAAATAAATATTTTTAATACCGACACGATTTCATAAATTCATTCACCTTCCATTCCGGCTCAAACAAATTGCAACATATACACGGAATGGCCAATAAAATGGTACTAAACAACAAAATGACGTGTATGAGCAATAAACCGGGTAACCGCTCGCGCGGGGGGTGGAAACCAACCCGGTTAAATAACGTTGCCCGGGCGAACCGATTATAGCGACATTCGGTTTAAATTGTGTCGCGAAGTTTCTTACGTGTGATATGTATGGAGCTTAAATGGCGGAACAGTGCTTGTGTGATCCAGTGGGTTTACACTGGGTTGGATAAATAAATGGGATTGTGTTGTTATGTGTTCGTAACAGTCTGCACACATTCAATAAACGGAAAAATCTTGGTACTGATATTTTTTTGACTAATATAGATCATAATAATATCAAAAACTTGAATAAAGAAGAATGTCGTATGATAGTCATGTGTTTAGTAAGTATAAGTTCGTGTAGGTTAGTGGCTAACCCTGATGGCTAAGTGTTTTTAGACCGTCTCAACCAGGATCACAATTTAAAGTGCCCTCCGAAACACTGTAGCACTCAGTGAGATATGCCACCATCGGCCGCCCATCCAAATAGGCCGAGCTGCTTAGCTAAACTACGCCACGAGCGCTACCTATGAGTAAAGTGAAGCGAATTCACTTGACTAAAAGGAATGGTTCTTAAAACTTATTTCTTGTAATATTCAGTACAAACCTATTAAAATTTCATCATCACAAATATTTTTTAATAGTAGAATAGAATTGTAATAATAGATACTATGTATGTGTGTGTCTCCATCGCTATGCTACTATATGAATACTATTAGAATGATTTCCATTAGAGTTACACTATGCTATGTTTTGTATCCACTAATGATATACAACGTAGAAATCCAACAAAAGTATCATTACTAATTTATATCATTATTACCAAACGAACGATAGTACCGTAGCAAAATATAATTCCAGTGAAAACTCACCCTTTAAACCGCAGCCAAAACCAACCTTTAAAACACAACACAATAAACACAATTTGCAACAACAATATAATTGAACAACAAATGCGATGTCATCCTAAACTTTCCCGACGATATTTTCATTAACCACATAATACACGACAAATTCACTAATCCAGCGCATAAACAACACAACGTAACTACATCTTAATATAATCTGCGGTTGTTTGTATGAACTGTGTCTAAAATTCAAGGGTACTTATTCGAGGCCCGCTGACAAGGGTGCTGTCACACACATACTCACAATGACGGCGGGTACTTTGCAACCGGTTACTATTACCCGGGTTATATTTGGATATACCCGGTTTGTGAAACTTTAGTGTTTAAACTTAGTTGATTTGATTTTTAATTGGTTTGGGAACTAATTTTAAATGTAGTTGTGTGTAATTATCTTTTTTGTCTGGTTTGCTAATGTTGTTCTACTGTCAAGTCTATGTATACGTTCCGTTGAATATCAATTTCGGACTTTGATCGTTTCGGCACTCCTGTTCATTTCTTGTCGGCGCCGATACAAAACCTGAATCCGACAAGCTTCATAGTAAATTTTGTAAAGTCTGACGAAATTCCGAGAATAAAAACCATACGGTTATATTCAATAGTAAATATCCGGTTTCTTTTAATTAACTCGTGTGTTGCCATCATTATTTTATTTTATTTATTATTTGAACACGTATCTTCTTAAACGGTTTCAATTTTCATACGTTAATTCCAGGTATTGTAATAATTATCTGTATTAACAGTATTTCATTGCGATATAGTAACGTGTAATGTAGCGTAAATGCTAATTTTCATTATAACCGGAATTATAATATAAGTTTTTCCATTATCAAACAGTTTTATTAAAAGCTTTTGTTGTTATTGTCATTTGAACTAAAGGTGTTATTTCGTTCATACAAGTTTAACTTTAAATCTTACTAGCAGCGCCCCGCGGTTACACTCGCGTTGTGCCTGTTACCGTGGGAATTTCGGGATAACCAATAGCCTATAACCTTCCCGTTGAATGTGGCTATCCATTACAAACACAATTATTCTACCGGAGTGTAATCTAAACAGGTGAGGTGAGCGAGTTCAAAATTTCAGTGACGCGATCAGAATTTGTCTCTCACTAACACACAATTGAAGTTAAAAAATAAAAACGATTGTGAAAATCTATAAATAAACGTACAGCTTCAATAAATGTCAACTTTATTGTGAAGTAAATAGAAGGCAACTATTTCATTGTGTCACTGAAATATTAAATTTCAAATATTCTGTCTCTCTCGGTATTTGAATAGCTCACGGAAAAAATGTACACGTTGTATACGACGCGCGTCACTAAAAAGGAACATTTTGGGATACTTACAGTGGAAATTTGACATTGTTTGGGATTTTCTATTTTAATTAATGTGGAAAACAGCTGTCGCGTACACATTTTTGAAGGGAACATTTTTCGCTTTGTTTATTTCATGCAAATATTCAGGGTGATAATGAAAATTAATTAATTTCTACAACACTTACATAAATCAAGGCGTTTTTTTTAGATTGAGACTGCAAGCTAGCTAGCACATAGAACATACCACACATTTTAACAAAACTATTAGCGTCAAAATTGTAGATTAAAAGTAGGTTTTTCTTTTCTTCTGGATCTAGTAAAGTTAATGATTACGGTTAGTATAAATATTATCCAATGTAGTGGCTCTCAAGATTATAAGTTCAAATTAACAGACTCTTTAGCTCTTTTACAAACGTAAGTGTAAATCTTTTTGTATGTACTCGTAATAGCTACATTAGAGGGCAAGTTATAAGTTACTTTTACCTCAATATTCACTTGAGAACTAATATACGAATAAAATCCCGTAGTAGTTGTATGTATAAGTAGCCGCGCCCCTCGGTGTTACCCGCGTTGTACCTGTTCCCGCAGGAATTTGGGGATAAAATGTATCCCAAAGGTTACACTGATGTATAGCCTATGTTACTGTAAAGTTTCATCCAAATCCGTCCATTAGTTTGTTCGTGAAAGAGTAACTAATATACATACATCCATTCTCATAAACTTTCGCATCACTACATAGTATAAAATAAAGTCGTCTCTTTTTCGTGTCTGTCTGTCTGTTTGTCTGTCTGTATGCTTAAATCTTTAAAATTACGCAACGGATTTGGATGCGGTTTTTTTGTAATAGGTAGAGTGATTCAAGAGGAAGGTTTTTATGTAAAAAAATTCCCGAAATTCCCACGGGAACGGGCACAACGCGGGTAAAACCGCGGGGCGCTGCTAGTATATAATATTAGAAGGATAAAGAGTCTGATGCCGTTGCCCTGCTAGCTATAATTCAAGGCACAACATTCAACACTACGTGAATCTTTAAAGTTAAAGCGCTGTAGCCTATTAGTTTAATTCGTTATGAATCCAGTCTGATCTGGAACGCCGCCAGATATCTTTGTGAAGTGGTTTGAATAATAAAATGCAATATTCATAAAGTATTCATACTCCAGAATGAATGTTGGTTCTTGATAGTGATAGAGGATTTACAATCTCCGCGCCATTAAAATATGTTTAAAGTGTCCTCTGAATGGATTTCCACATTAATATTCTATTTTCGGAATAATGGACGCATCGATTTGGTTTTCAAATATAAATATTTTTCTGTTGTTTGTACGCTGTTGACGCTGTAGACAAGTAGTGGCTTATGTACTCGCCCACTTAGACTAAGGTTCAATACCTGGGTCGAAGCAGATGGTTTCACATTAAAATGTTAACTCATAAAAAATATGGGATATATCCTGCAACAGACTTTAATATCATATGACATATACGGTTTGAATTGACACGTCACACGTCATGTCAAATTACTCGCTCGCTCGCTTACGTTCTACTGAATTTGATGGTTTGCTTGTATACTCGCGCAGTCTAACCAAGGCTTTATAATTGACGAGCCGCTTTTAAAATCTCACTAATGGCCCAAAACCCGAACAATAGTTTCAAAAGCCCATATTTTCTTTTCAATGCCACCATTACTCGGAAAACAAGAATAGTAGGAAAGATAGAACACGTTGAATCGAAGACAAAAGACAAAAAATCCTTTGAACGAACAGATTCCCGTGAAATACCACAATGGGGGCTAGTGAAAGGATATCGAAAATCAGAGCCGGGAAAAACAATACGGATATTTTCCCATTCAAGGATATTCTCCCTGGAGGTAAAGAATGAGTATTTCTCAATAAACCAAGATAATGTCTTCAGATTCCCACATTTTGTTTACCCGGTTTACCCCCTATATCCGGTTTATTCGCAACAAAAAGCTTAGAAGGCAAATGGGGAACTTTGCGCCATTCTGCGCCTTTTCCCATCTCTGAAGATTCTTTTGAAATCATGCTTTGATTATTTCTATACGAAATTCGATTCAAATATTTACTTTACGTCTTCATCACGGTTGGGGGAGAATTTTGTGTAATTTCCGTGTTTTTGTGTGTTTCTTAATTCGAGAACGTCATTGAGGTTTTTCTAAGATTTTTTAATGAAAGTGACCGCTGTGTTGTTTTCCTGTCTTTGTTCGTTTGTCAATGACAATTCATTCTCAATTCTTCTTCGAAATCTTTGCAAAAACTCTTCTTTGCAATATAACACCAAAAAGTTTGTACAAGTGAAAGAGTTTTAATTTACAGACAGTAAAGTTCAACTGAGATTAGGTCTCTAATGCCCTTTAAGATTAAGGTCGAAATAGCAGTTTTAATACAAAATAAAAGATATATAAAAACAAGGTTTACCAGATTAAGCAAAAAATATTTTATTAAAACCTCGTATTTTTAATTAAATTCTTATTTTGAATTCCCGACGATATTTTAGATTGGATACAACAGGTTATGGGTCTATGACCTCATATTTATATCAACTAGTTTGCCCAAGAAGGTCGGATATTAGTGATCCCGGTCAATCACCTTTTTGCTTTTAAATAAAGAACATTTAATTCTTTGACATTAGACTGGGATTCAAAATGGCTTCCACAGGAAAATATCGAAGCAGGGATTTGACATTTACCTTGCTCTGAGACGCAGTAAATATAGCCAGTTGAGTCTAAGATATCATAATGTAGTACAGATATTACTTCACATGAGTTCAGGCACTTCCAATATCTTCAGCTCTCTCGCGTGAAAGGTTAAAGGTTCAAAATATTATTTACAGGCAGTCCTTTTTATAAGTAGTTGTAGATTAAGTTATATTTAGAATTTAAAAAAATCACGATCAAAGGTTACAATGTGTATTTCATTGAGATCAAAAAACAAGTTTTGTCCTTGACGCATACCTATTCTAAACAACACGATTCGTCGCATTCGGTGACCGACCAGATCTGTCACCTAATTAGCTGATCGATGTCGGTGGACAGTCTAGTATTGTAAAGACTATCTTTAGGTGACCGAAGTATTGAATCAAGTTCGGCGACCGCCCTAGCCAAACAATTTACGTCATTATACAATCACCAAATAAATAAATAAATGTCTTTATTCACTCAAAGATTTGTACAAACTAACCATGCAATGTTACCCGCGTTGTACCCATTACCGCGGGAATTTCGCGATCAAATGTATCCCATGTGTTATTCTGATGTATAAGGTTAAACAATATATAGGTAATATAGGTATATTACTGTAAAGTTTCATCAAAATACGTCCAGCAGTTTTTTCGTGAAAGAGTAACAAACATGCATCACAAACTTTTTTAATATTAGTAAGACTTAACATCTGTGTAGTCCGAGGTACCATCGCGGAAATAGAACAATGTTAAATGTCATTAAATCAATGCTAGATAAAGAGTCCATATAGAGAGGTGCGCGGGCGCAGTAGAATGCGCAATGACAAGGTTGCGCGCGATATGGCGGTGGATGACTGCCCAGTCATATTGATGCGGTATTAGGTGGTTTTAGGGTTCCGTACCCAATGGGCAAGAACGAAAACCTATTACTAAGACTCCGCTGTTTGCCTGTCTGTTCGTCTGGCTCCAGTATGTATATTATTAACAGTGATGAACAGCTGTTATATTATAATGATACAGAACCCTTCGTGCAAGAGGCCGACTATTATTACTTGACTGGTTTCTAATTGTTAGTGAATGTGATTAAATTCTGGTGCCACTGGGATTTTGGTTCATTACTGGAGCTTTGAGCTAATTAAAAATCTTTGGGCAAATTAAAAAACCTTTTTGTATCATCAGTCATCACATAGTATAAAACAAAGTCGCTTTCCGCGGCTGTCTGTCTGACCCTATGTATGCTTAGATCTTTAAAACTACGCAACGGATTTTGACGCGGTTTTTTTAAATAGATAGAGTGATTCAAGAGGAAGGTTTATATGTATAAAAAATGTCGAAATTCCGACGGGAACGGGCACAAAGCGGGTAAAACCGTGGGGCGCTCATAGTAAAAAATAATATTACGAGTATTAATATCATGTACCAAGTAGGTAGGTGTAATAATCAAATATTATTACTTTTATTCGACGACGCAGTTTCAAGAGTACTTCAAATAAAAATAGTAAAGAATTCAAATACCAATAACCTCAGTAAAGGTCAGACAAACAAACAAACATGTGGACTAGTGTATGTCACATACCAACTAGTTATAAACCAGAGTTTTATTTTGTGATTTTTATAATGGAAGTTTAGTGTAAATATTTTTATATGTTTAATTTTTATATTTTTATAATGCGGTTTCACCTGCATTTTTTTCCTTACTGCTTACCGTTTAAACCTTCCCTGGACTTTCATGAATATTTCATGACCAAAATTAGTAAAATCGGTTCAGCCGTTCTCGAGTTTTAAGCAGACTAACGAACAGTAAGTAGTTTTAAGTAGACTAAAGAACAGAACAATAAGACTAGCAGTGTCCCGCGGTTTTACCCGCGTTGTGCCTGTTCCCGTGGGAATTTCGGGATGAAAAATAGCCTATAACCTTCCCGTTGAAGGTGGCTATCTATTACAAAAATAATTATTCAAATCGGACTGGTAATTCCCGAGATAACCTCGAACATACAAACGAACAAACTTACAAATTTTACCTCTTTATAATATTATAGTATAGATTACTGCCGCACTCAGAGAAGTCTATGATATCGACTCTAAACTAATTTGACGTAATTTTTCAAACGTTTTATGTCAAAATCACTCATTAAATCTCTACTAAATAAGTATTTGACGTATCTAAGTACAGGTGTTAGCCTTTAATATATTGTGCATATGTGCGCAGCCTTCTTGAATATGCGTCACCAGTATGGAACCCACGTTATCAAGAATATGAGCTCCGGTTGGAGAAAATTCAGCAGAGGTTTCTTCGCTTTGTTCAGTACCGTGCTAAAGTTTACTTGTCCGATTACTTCGCGAGGTGCCGTAAATTTCATTTTCTTCCCTTATCGGAGCGAAGAAGGATTTCAGACATAGGATTCCTACTGGGGATCGCGAACGGCTCGGTGGACTGTCCCGAACTTCTGGCTTTGCTGGGTCTACGCACTTACACCCATTCTATGAGAAGACCTCAAATTCTTAATATCCCGTTAGTTAAATCTAAATATAGGCAAAACTCCTTCATATTGCGGGCTAGCAACTCGCTCAACTCACTAGTAAGCGAAGGTATCGATATAGACTTATTCAATACATCTACGAAAAAGCTTAAGCGGGTAATTTGCAATAACTTTTTCAAAATGTCTAGTTCATAGTAATACTAAGTATATCTTTTATTTGTTGTTATTAATTATTATTTGTTCAACTATCTTATTTCTTTGTTTGTGTTGTGTAATATCTTTCTTTTAGTTTATACAACGTCCACAGATCTGTTTTACTTTTAGTTATTTATATAATAGTGAAAATTTGTAATTGGCCCTAAGTTATTATTCTTTGTTTATGTAACTCTTGTACCTAGCTGTAAGTTTTCCGAATACATTAAAATAAAATAAAATAAAATATCAATAAATGTCTTTTTACTAGACTCTCCGCCTGCTGTGACGTTAATATTATCATTCTTTAAACCGATGCGGTCACTAGTGGCGAACTACTCAATGTTAAATAGCCTTACCTTGTAGTGTACTGATGTGCATAGATATGCCACAGGCAAGAACTATAATCAGTCTAACGAATAGTGCCTGAAAAAGTCTCAAAAGTAGTATTGACTGAGTTGCTCGATCAATAGTGGTTTTGACCATGGACCAATTTACCAAGCTTAACTTCTTTTTCGGACAATAAAGGTTATCACAGCTATGGATTTTGCCTTTAACCGACACATTACATCTACAAGTAACACCCAAAATTAATACACGATATCGCCCAGAAAAATTCAATGAATTATTTATGAAAAAATATATATTCGTTGGTCCATTTGCTCTTTGTTATGTTAATACAGCGCCACCTGGCGGTGACTAGTGGGTGAATGTTGTTCATTTCAGAGGGAGATTATTAGTCGTATTGTGTTTGGGGGAAACATGGAATATGTGATAGTTGGGGAAAACTTTCTAGGCTTGATGGGAAGATCTGGTTATGTTTGTTATTGAATGTCTTCATCATAGAGGTGCTAAGTTACAGCGACACTAGTTTTGACACGATTCGATTCAATTCCGTAGAATTAAATATCCTCTGTATTGTATTGTACTATATAAATATTTTTTTCCTTACTGTACTGATACCTTCATTGAGATGATAAGCCCTTGTCCATCAGTGGGACCTAATAAGCTAATGCTAGTACTATCTAGATACTACAGTATATAATAAAGCTGAAGAGTTTGACTATGGTTTGTTTGAACGCGCTCATCTCAGCAACGACTAATCTGATCTGCATAATGATATTGCATTGCATAATTATATAATGTTTTTCATCCCGAAATTCCTACGGGAACGATCACAATGTGGGTAAAACCCGTGTTACTAGTGTGATAATAAATGCACTATTTTTTCGCGTCGCGGTCGAATCATATCATACAAACAGACAAACTACTCCATTTTCTTTGTTACAACTAATTACTTAATGCATCCTATCCTTCCGCGTCAGCACTAAGCAAAAAACAACCTTAACACAAAACAACAGCGTCGAAAATCCAAATGACTTTCAAATCATTTGGAAATGACCGGTTTAACGCGGCGTTAAATTTTAACGCTTATTTCTTGGTAGATAAGGTTTGATTTAGTGTTTTTGTTGTGTTATTTTTCAAGGAAGGCCGTTGGTATCCATTATATTATTAATTTCTAAAGGGTGACGTCACGTTGCAGTTGTTCTATTTTTGGGTGAAGTTTTCGACATTATCTTGGTTCCTACTTTGCATACACGTAGTATAAGATTAGGGCCTTTGATGGACAGATTTACGCCTTTTAAGTATGTAGCAATTACGCCTAGTACTCCTCACTGTACTGATATCTTCAGTGAGATGAAATACCTTTGCCCAGCAGTGGGACATTACAAGCTAATACTAACATAGATACTTAATTTTGTCGTGTATGTTTATGTAATGTACGTATCATGTAGATTCTCAGCGTATCATCTTAAGACGCATCTTTTGTTTAAAAGGCACTTTTAAGATAAATTTTCTCAGCAATGACTAATACAAAAACACAAAAAACTTCAATCTATTTACCAAATTCTATTTATTAAAACCCATTCCATTTGTGACTTAAAAGTAATGTAAAATTACCGCCATTACCGGCACACAATAATTTAAATCCCTTTACAATCCAAACCTATGTGTAAACAAGCACTAAACAATGTCCAGAGGTCGCGACGAGTGTCATCTTCGCGAATACCTCATGACCTTACGAGGTGTTTAACCTTTACCGCATTTACATCTCGCCTTGTCACACTTTAATAGTTTAACCTACTTTGAGAAGGAGGGTTCGGTTAGCGACCATATCATATGTCATTTCATAGTCTTAATAAGAACATATTTATTTATAGGACTGGTGTAATGCTATGTGCACTAACTCATATGGGATTTTAGACCTTAAGTAAGGGCTAGAAACTCCGTGAAAATCTGTTATATTTAACAATCGCCTAGAATCTAGAATCTAGACTCTAGGTCAGATCCCAGATCCTTCAGGGTCTAGGGGCCAAGGCGTACCCATATTAGCACTCGTAACTTAGTACTTGTGTGATTACTGGCTTTTCTATACCAGTAATATATATACTAGCAGCGTCCCGCGGTTTTACTTGCGTTGTGCCCGTTCCTTTTAGATCCCTTTTAGACCTTTTAAAACTCACACGATTTGAGTCTTCTCATAACCACTAGTGGTGTAATCCGCTCAAAAAGTCAGTACGTATTTTTAGAAATGTCGTTTTAGTTTGAACACTATATTCCCGCTACGTTTATCAGTACATTAGTTACCTTAACTCAATCCCAAAATTAATTATACTAGAATCAAATTAGTTATACTGGTTATTAATCATTACAAGCAATTAGTCTAAGCACTAGAGTACCTAGATTTGACCTAATCACGAAATTGCTTCCCAGATTGGTAACCTGATTCGATTACTCGGACAATTACAAGGAGAGCTAAGTAAACATATCAATATCATTTGGTAAACACCCGTTTAATGATAACACATGATTACAGAGATATAAGTATGTATTAACTGGATACGACATTCCAATGACTAGGTGCAATAAACATACATTTTTAACTCACATGATTTGAACTATAAATCTTACCTCTTAATAGAGTCCTGTCCGTGAGTCCGATGTAGACTTCTCCAACTATTTATATTCCGTGCAAGCTTGTTCAAATCTCTTACGACATGACAGACGCTTTTTGTTTAATTTGGCTCAAGTAACGTCATCCTTGATCATCAAACAAAACAATTAAAACATATTTTAAACATACGAGTATGTAATTGATTGCACCTTCACTAAGGTTTCTCTAACCCAATGTCATACAACAATTATATTAATTCATCCTTCAATGCATAGTTTTCAAATTGCATCTTAATGAAACCAATATAAAATAATTACACAATTTATCGACGAGGACCTTGGTTTAACAATTAAGGGCCATAACACACGATACTTTTAACAAATACGGATTAAATTGCTAATTAATATGCGATGCGGTGCGATCTGTTAAACGTGATACTGGGTACGGCTAAGCAATCACCGTTTGAACGCAACACTCATTGAGTTTACAAACAATACTACTTTAAAACATAGGTACAAGTAGGTTAGAGGTCCAACTTACCAGGTATAGTAAAACTTGCAATCATACAAAGTGTAAAGCGTTTTCCTGGTGTTCGAGTTATTTCATAAACTGTATAAAGTCAAAGTCAAAGTTGAATATTTTTATTCAGTTTTGACCCCAATGAGACTCTTTTGAACGTACCACCCATTTGGAAGACCATCAGCAGAGAAGAATGGACCAGAAACTCTGATGCTTATTTTTAAATTAGGTTTTTAATACAATTTAATACATATAAGTATAGATTACATGTCAAAATCAGATTGGGTTGCAGGTGCTTCCGACATAGTGAAACGATAATATAACGTGCTTTCCAAAGCAGGGTAATGCTTAGATAAATACCACTGTCCTTGAAAAAAGGCTGTGACATACGCATAGACGGACAGACAGACATGGCGAAACTATATGAATTCCGTTCTTGCCATTTTGCTACAGAACCCTAAAATGTTCTTAACCCTTCGAAGTTTAACCCAGCTTATTTCTTAATATTTGCAATGGGATAACATCGGTAGGCAAAAGAAAAGTATAAAAGTATGAGCCTGTAATGTCCCACTGTTGGGCAAAGGCCTCTCATCTCACTGAAGATATCAGTACAGTGAGGAGGATTAGGCGTTATCACCACGCTTGCCTAATGCGGGTTGGTGATCTCAAACTCGAGCTATGTTTGAAAAGTAGGAAACATGTTATTGCTCGACCCGGGAATTGAACCCGGGACCTCAGTCTTGGCAGGCAAGTGCACATACCACTAGACCACCGAGGCGATCGCTAGGCAAACCAAAAAAAAAACATACAACTAATAACTCCATCTTGACCTATAACAAACGTAATCCACTGTAACCGAAACCTTGTCAACGTATTAATCGATTATTATTCAATCGACTCGATCGATGACAATAAAATATCGATAATGATCGTTTGTCAATTAGAATGCATGCGAGAACCGGTGGGTACGTCGCGATGTGTGTTAAGGCCGACAAGTCATCTTCGGTGTTTGAGTTCGGTCAATGTTGATAATGTTTGTTTAGGTTTTTTATCTGTTGTTATAATACTTTGAAGGCGGATGAACAGGTACATTGGATAAAGCGTGCATTGGATAAAACGATTTGGGATACGACAGTGAGTTAGACTGATCGAGTATAGTATATATACGCTGACAGCTGACAGTTCACTAGTAACTAAGTAAAGAGTTTTTCAATTTAAGCAGATTTAGTCGTCTTGTTATGTGTTGCGGTTGTGCATAGTCGTCGGTATGCACGGATGTTCTTTTGTTTTTCATACTATACGCCAATAATAGGACAGGACTGTTGAGAACGATTAATTTGAAAGATCCCTTGGTTTAATAGGACGTGAGCGTTTCACATGTCAAAATGACTAGCATAATTGGGTATTTGAATGTTATTAAAAGTGTACAATTTGAGAGATGATATTAGTAAAATAACTAAAATTATGATCAAAACTGAAATCAGAATCATCGTTTAATAAATAAAGTAATTATAAACTCTGAAATATTCTCTCCTGTCTGATGCTGTCCCTTTCTTGCAAAACTATTTTTTGTATGCTACGTCTATGGCGCTCTAACATTGTGACGTCACAGAGCTAGTAGTGCTGTCTCTGTCTAATCAGCAACTTTGACCGCCTGTAACTCTCGAAATAATAACGATATAAAAAACGGATTTTAGTCTCTTACACGTGATAAGTTAATAGGAAGAATAAAAAAAACATTCAAATACCCAATTATCTCAGGAACACTACCTGAGCAATACTACTGGAAGGCTGCCGGTCTAATGTCAACCCTTAGAACTACAGTAAAAGAAGAGGTCCAGAGATTTGATTCAATCTAATTGATAGATTTTTATTAATTTCACCACTCCCGTGTATAAGCAGACTCTTTTTGTTTTAACTCGTCCCACTGCTGGGCAAGGTCTCCTTAAAACATCGGCACACAATAACATTTGAAATAAGTAAACCATCGTCCATAAAAAAAACATAATATTTAATACCACATTCATAATGACAATGAGTAAGAATTTAAAAAATCCAGATAATGAACAAACGAAACGATTTTAATATTAATTTGATCAATTGTTGTGTAAAATGAAAAAACATTCATAACAGCCACAAAGTTATGTCCGAATGGAAGTCATTACAGCCCTATTATAATGGTTAGCTGATTTAAATCATTCAGTTGGGTGACTTCTATAACCACTTCGGGTCTGCGGAATGTCACAGGTCGACCATAACGCATAACGAGCTGAATTATGTTATGTTATGATGATAGAGGTAGTTGATGAAATGTATGGAGGTTTTTATTTTATTTTTAAAGGGGGTTTAAGAGACAGAGATGGCAAATTCGAATAGCAATTTTGAAAAAAAAGAACAATAAACGAATGTTACCTCTTAGGTTCGAGAAGGTTAGTAGTCAATCCTGGTGTAAGAGCTTTTAGACCGCCTAAAGGCTACCGAAATTGAAACACCCGGGACCGAAAATGTTACTCCGAAGCGCTCAGATAGAAATGCCATAATCGGCCAACGCTCCAAGTAGGGGTCGAGATGCATGATGCTTATGAAATGTTCCTTTTATTAACAAAAGATCGATAGCCGCGTCACATATCTTAAAGAAAACCAATAACACCTTACGTTACGTCGTATTATTAGATACGTACTAAACAAAATAAAAAACAAACATAAATAATTGCATCTAATGATTATTAAAGTGTTAATTCAAAACTAAGGAATTGCTGTTAACAATCACAAGTAATTGGCACCTACATCGAATAACATAGCAAGCCAACCACAACAGAACACAATGCGGTAGTGACCATCTCGAAACTAACACAATGCGCATTATAGGCTTATTACCTCCGTGAGAAAACCTCTTTCAAAATTGACATCAGTTTCAAACGTCAATGTCAAGTGAACAAGGAGGAATAATTAAAAAGTATTTATATAGTTTTTGGAATAACAATAGATGTCCTTTTCGGTAATTTTCTACTTTAGTTTCGGTGGTTAAATTATTGCATGCAAATGGGAAGGTGTGAATTAATATTTGGAGGTCCATTTTCGAAGAATCTAGGTTAATTATACATTGCATGAGGTAGGTACTGATTGGTTTATAGCAGTTGTACGTTAATATACTAAGCCTTATAATTTTAAATATGCGACATTCCGTGTAGGCAAATACATACATTAAAAATAAGTTATGTAGGGATCTAGCGCTATTTCATTTAATTATAGGAAGTGATGATTAAATTAAAATCGATACTAACTCAATTCCTTTATAGATTCAATACTGATAATGTGATCATTATGTTACATTATTGTTTTAACCATTATATTTTTTCGTATTGGTCTTTGCTTGAGTAGAATATAATATGTATATAATAGGTAAAAATATATCTATCGGTCCCTGATATAGTTTTACCCAGACAAATATTTTTTTTGTTTGTTTAATCTTTGTAACTACTACTTAATCAGATTTTAATTATTATTTTTGTATTGGATAATATAGCCTATTAATCGTCCCTGCCTATTGAATGTCGATATCTTACTCGGAAAATCCTACGGAATAGGCATATGCAGGACGTAATACCGAGGAATAGTATTCAAACGGAACAATTCAAAATGTATACTTTTCGCTTAGTTCTATAACACTATATATAAATAAATGCCATGTTATTAATATTACATAACATTGTAATTTTCACATAATGATTACTTTGTCACAAAGCTCTGCAACAGTGTCGCGGATCTCTAAATTATGACATAATACGTGTGACAGATTGTCAATGTCACTGCGAGGTCGACCAGTCCGTCTAATTAGACGCTATTCTACCAGTTGTGTGTCGGAGGTATTGTGACAAACATTTTATTGTTTTATACTGTTAAGTCGTTTAAAAGCTAATAACTTTTGCAAATGTGGTTTCGTTTGAACAACTGTTCTACTGTTTAAACGAATTCAAGGTAGAAGGATCTCATTTCGTAGCAATCTTTTTCTTAAATAACCTTATAGATGGTTTTAGTAATTATGAAGTAAAGGTTACAGCCCTATGATTTAAACACTGTTATAAAGTGATTTGTCTCTTCTCCTTGAAAAATAGCGGAGGTTGGAAAGGGACAAACTATGTATATGATAGCTAAAGTGCTGTTAATCAGCGTTTAAGATAAATGCACTAAGCCTGTAATGTCCCACTGTTGGGCAAAGGCTCTCATCTCTCGCCTAATGCGTATTTTAACGACGTAATAATGAACTATTTTTAACTAACCTATTTAATTTTGTTGTTCAAAAAACATGTCTATTATTAACGGTTCACTATTTCTTCACAAACAAAATGGTTTCCAAATCTTCAACAATGTAAATAAAATGTATACAGTAACTAATTGGTAAACATCCAATACAGCAATATTTATACTTACAATATTAGCTCAGTTGCTTCACGCCGAAGAATAAAGCGATCTGTAAAAGAAAAAGTCCGTTAAAACTCAACTCGAATAAGGATTAAGTAATCAGAAAGGGTTCCAAAACTTTTTCAGCACATAACAAACAAAGAACCCTTTCAAAGCAAGCATTCGCAAACAAAGGATCAATGAATTTTTCAACTTTTTTATCTTTTAACTTTTCGGGTCGGATTATAATAAATAAAGACTGATTTTTCCATCAAATTCTAACATTATAAAGTTCAATACTAATTAGATTGAGTCTAAAAATGATTATTTCATTCATTAATTACGAGTTGTTTAATGGAGAACCTGGTTAGGGATTTTTAGACCGCCTAAAGGCCTCCGACATGATCTACCGATTGAAACAGCTGGGACCGACTACTTAACGTGCTTTCCGAACCACGGTAGCGCTCTGATAGAAATGCCACTATCGGCCTCACTTTCAAGATAAGGCCAGAGTTACTTACTTTACGTTACTTAACAATCGCATTTGTCTAACATCGCTGAGTCAAACTACGCCACAAGGGCTACTTAATACATAGTAGAATGCGAATGATGAAGACTGCACTGTGAACACAGTTCCTGTAAAGAGGCCCAAACGTCAGATAAAAATCTACATCTACACTCTACACTAATATTATAAAGAGGAAAACTTAGTTTATTTGTAATGAATAGGCTCAAAAACTACTGGACCGTTTTTAAAAATTCTTTCACCATTCCAAAGCTACATTATCCACGAGTAACATAGGCTATTTTTCATCCCGAAATTCCCACAGGAATGGACACAACGCGGGTAAAACCGCGGGGTGCTGCTAGTGTAAAATAAAAGCGTAGTTTCAATTCAAAATGTGTTCACTTAAACTTGAGAAACCAGTAAAATGTATGTTGTTGTTTTGAAGCTTGATAGTTATTGGGAATTACCCACCTACGAATTCGAATATCGAATGTTCACACGACGTCATTTGTGATAAATACGTAAAGACCAAAGACGTATGACCATCGTTTGTAATATGTTTATGGTTCATACGAATCACCCCAGAAAAAACAAATAGCCAAGGTCAAATGAATTTCCCGAAACCGAGCCAAATATCTAACAAAAACGGGCAATTTCACAAGACACTATATTATCTAAGTAGCAACGACAAAATTAATCTCGGTAAAGCAATAAATACTCTATGGTACCAATAACAAGGTCTTATTTAGAGGTTCTTGAACCAATTCTGGGGAAAAACGATACAATGTTGGAACATAAATAATGAAAGGGCAGTTTGGTTAAAAAGGAGCTGCGGGCAAATTGGACAGTGATTTAATTACATGACATTAATTAAATTAAAATAACATATTGGGATCGCATTTTTATCAATTGTTCGTTATAGAAAATTGAGGAAAACATTAAGGAAATTGCTCTTTATATAAATAATAAAAAAATATTTACGGGAATAATTTGTATTTCACACATGGTTTGTTGAACCAAAACTAAGCTTTAGAAAAGTTTGTATTATGGAATGTTACTGATATCAACTTAGCTGATATAACTGTATCATCCCACGGCTGGGCAAAGGCCTCCCCTATCCCTCCACTCTTCTCCATTCGAAGGCACCAACTGCCAGCCCCTCTCGAAGACGTCCAGTACGTATTTTTATCATCGATTTATAATTAAGATATTTAACTTTTTATTTTTTGAAACGATTTTTGATCATAACAAGTAAGTAGTTTACTTGTTTCATAAACTTTTTAGCGCGAAAATATCCGTGTGAGTACATTTACTAAGAAAATTAACAGTCAGGATAAACAAACAATAATATATGTAGGTATCATCGTAATCAAATAATCTAATTACGTACGTCTGAATAAAGAAATAAAGTCTAATTTCCAATAAAATGTAGGTACATAAGCAAACTTTTCCGCATTAACAAACAGATATACACGTGTTAAATGATGCAACATAGTTTCCTGATTGTGCGCAGTTTTTGTACGAGTTTGTATACTGAACAGTACCCGGCAGGTAGCCTCGCCCATCGCCCTTTGAAAAATGGTTGGCGAGTTTTACAGAGCGTATACTCAATTTTTTTTGGATTGGCACAAAATATGGACCAATGTCGTCAATTTTCCAGCCGAAGACGATTGCTCCTGAAGAGGAAAAGGTTAAGTGATTTTATTTCATTCTTACCCTATCTCTAAACCTTTTTCCTCTTCAGAAGCAATCGTCTTCGGCTGGAAAATTGACGACATTTAGTCCACATTTTGTGCCAATCCAAAAAAAATAGATTATAAACTCTGTAACCTTACCGATGTACAGCTTATATGAGTAGCTTGTGTGGCAGTGGAGGTGGTACGTTCAAATAAGACCCTTTGAGGCGAAAACTGAATTAAAATGTTTGATTTTGACTTTGACTTAGAGGTCGTGTTAGAAAAACGTCATATCGGTGGAAATCAGTGTATATCAGGCTGATAAGTATCCATGGTTGCAACGAGTAGGGAAATATATTCACCTTTCTCACTAAACGGACTTTCTGTTTCTACGTCATAGTCTTGACTTTACTCGACGCATTTTGTGTCAGATGAGCAAGTAAGTATTTGTATATATATCTGTGATAATATCAGTTAGATTCCGTAATACAAGCATAGAGCTTAATTTAGGCCTATAAGTAACCGTGTGAAAATTTGTCCGGGCGTATTTATTTTTACTTTATTTATTTATTACCGTTTTCCAAAGGTCGATGAGTAAGACTTCCTGCCGTATACTATGTGTACGGTAATGTGTTGCGGCCGCCATACTATGAATATTAATGATATCAATCATTCTTCTTTGTTGTACTCTGTTGTGTACTTTGTTCTGCGGTAATGTCAGATTGTGGGGAAAATTGGAAATTGTGAAGAAAAACTTATCTGAAATACTATATCGATGCGGTAGATGGATGTCGGCAATTCGTTCTTAAAAAGAAAGTTAAGTAACCTTGGTGTCGGTTTTAGACCGTCCAAAGGACTCCGACATGGTCTAACGATTGCAACAACCGGGACCGACAATTGAACGTGCCCTCTGAAGCGCGGTAGCGCTCAGATAGAAATGCACCATCGGCCATCTATCCAATTAGTAATATAAACTGATGGAAGATTTCTGTTGTTTGATGTATAGGTATAGGTGATAAAGATCCCTGATTTTTTCTTTGAAGCGAAAAATCTACGGTTCCATTATGATTAATAAGCCCTAGGTTTTTAGGGCTTTCGGTCTGACTGGTATATCCAAATATGTCGTAGAATAGCTCTGGTGGAAAAGCACATTTAAAGCTTAGTATTGTGTGTACTGTGTGTTACAATGACAAAGAAAGTAAAGTAAAGGCCTCTCATCAAAAGCCTATTAGTAAAATTTCATAATTATGTAGGAAATTCGATACACTGTTCTAGGTTCCATCAAAATGTATAGAGTATAATACCCTGATCGAATTATCTGGTTTTAACAATTTAACTGGATAAATAATTAAAAGAAGATGCGTAATTAAACCGCACGATAAAATTAATTAATAGGTACATCGAGTTCTATGTAAGCTGATTTCGGTTCGGAGTTAATGTTTTTCTTAATTTCGTAACTTTATTATACCTAGCAATACTCCGCGGTTTTACCCGCGTTGTACCAGTTCTTGTGAGAATTTTGGCATGAAAAGTAGTCATCAAACCATTCTCTTAAAGAATGGCTTGATGACTTTTTTCATCACTTTGTATGTTGGTGAAACCCGCATGAAAATCAATTCAGTAGTTTTTGCAAAAATACACTTAAATACAGATAGAGTTTTTGGGAACTTTGTTTTATAATATTTATGATACTGGTTATTTAGATGGCTTCAGATATTGTTAGTTGTAAGTACGCCCCGTAGATTTTTGGAAAAGTAATAACCAACAGTTATTGTAGGGAACAACTAATAACTTGTTTTTAATAGTTTTTTGTCTGTACGAGCGGATTTTATTGCGAGCGTCACACATTACACACGTCAAATTACTCGCTCGTGTTCTATTGTTCTCGCTATCACGCCACTAGCTTACTTGCTCAATTTAACTACTGTTGCTGTTAGCCTGTATCATCCCATTGTTGGGCAAAGGCCTCCCCCCATTCCCGGCTCTCTTTCAATAAGACAGTATGATTTGAAAGCAAAAACCTCAAGTAACTGACACCTACAATAATATTAATGCAAGATGGACAGATGGAGCCCTGTCAGCCGCGTCACCGCTGGCGGCGCGCCAGGCGTCGCTTCCTGATGCATTCCCTTTGTGCTGATCGATGGATTCCCAATGATATTTGTTATTGAATAAGTATTTAAATCGTCATTTAAATTTAAAAGCTGCAAGGTCACGTATTATATGCCTCGTGTCTTACCACCAAAGGTATGCCTGTTATATTTTTATATCTAGTATTGCCGCGCGGTTATACCCGCGTTGTGACCGTTCCTGTAAGAATTTCGGGATGAAAGATAGTCTATAATCTTTCCGTTGAATGTGGCTATCCATAAAAAAAAGAATCGTTCAAACCGGATGGATTGTTTCTGAGATTATCGCGGTCAAACAAACAGCAAAAATCATACTCTTCAGCTTTATTATACAGATAAGTCTTAATTATTTATATTAGTACCTACACTATTTCAATTATTACAATAACAGCCTCCGTGGTCTTGTGGCACAGTATAACCTATACTGTGCTTGTGGTTTGAGCACTTGGCTCACGATCCGGAGGTTCCGGGTTCGATTCCCGGTGGGGACAATTTCTCCCAAAAAATCTCTTTGTGTGACTGTCCTTAGTTTGGTTACGGCATTACAGGCTGAATCACCTGATTGCCCGAAAAATAAGATGATTCCGTGCTTCGGAAGGCACGTTAAACCACATTGTAATACTAATCTAGACGGGACTTAATCGCGAATAAAAATGCATACCTTAAGGTTGAATACCTTGTGTTCGCGAGGGTTCTGTGCCCGATTAGTACCTACTCATATACCTATTTATTTTATTGTCTTAAAATGTGGACCAATGTCGTCAATCTTCCGGAGTAGTCGTCGATTCGATTGAAAAATTTACGGCAATGGTCCACATTTTGGAACAATCAAGAAAAAATAGAGTATACATACATAAGTACCTACAGATAACAATGCAATCCATCGATATCTTTAAATCACAATTAAGTAACGTCAACCTTCGTCTCCTGGTAATCCAAATCGTATTAATGTTCAAACTCGGTCTCCGGTGTGAAATTAGTCGGATAAGTTTCAGATTGCGAGTTTAACTGACAAACCATTTGTAAGAATAACCGAATTAATTGGAGAATTGAAGGGAAAATGTTTGATTAGTATTGTATGTAAAGTAAGTTTGAATTGGTTAGTGGTCAACCCTGGTGTCGGAGTTTTTAGCCCGCCGGAAGGCCTTCGACATGGTCTGGCGATTGAAACAACGGGGAACGTCAATTCAACGTGCCATCCGAAGCATGGTATTGTGATTTTGAAGTTTAACTTATTTTTTTAAATCTAAAGTTATTCAGAGATTTTTACTCAAGCAAGGCATGCCAGTGCCATCATGCTCTGAATGTTAACAACCAATTAAAATATAAACAAACTCAAACTTAAAAAATTCAACATTTATTTTATTAAAACATTTCTATCAAAAACTTTACCACGTCAGAAAAAGGAGGTAACAAATATTTATAATAAACTACCCGCACAAAAAAGTTAAATTTTCTTTAAATTTCGCAGAAATACTTCTTCATGAGTGATGCTCCCATTTTATGGAAAAGAAAGGCTTTGCTAACTTGCTCTATACAAACAAAGATATCATTTCCTTCATTTAACAAATACAAATTAAGTATTTCATTAATATTTCTCAAGAAAAACAAACTATAACTACAAAAATTAATTTCCCCAAACATTAAAACACAAAAACTTGAAATAGAAACAACAGAAAATATATTAACAAATCAACCATAAACCGACTGCGCAATAAAAGTAGTGTGTTTCACGCTTTGACGAAACCTCCCAATTTTCAGCCGTCGTCGTAAAATTGAGCGGTGATTGCGCGGGAGCGGGTAATAATGGGCAAAAATAGGCAAAAACGGGCAAAAACAATTTTATTGTTGGCGGTACCGACAACACGATCAAGTTTACAGCCCGGTACTGAACTACTGGCCAACTTTTATTGGCTGTAACATCCTGATTTTTATTCGGTATCGCAAAATAAAGGGACGCGATGAAATCCGAGGAAAATGAGCCGATCGGGAGAAGGTGACGTCCCTCAGGACCAAGGAATAGTTTCGCGGGTCGGTTCATTTGTAACTTGTGGCTAATTTTACGGACGCTTGCTTTTTGTATAAGGAACACAATTTATTAGTTCAACGTTCTGTGGAAAATTAGGTACCGGAAGTTTCTGCATGTTTGAAAAATCAGGGAACCGAATTTTGGAATATTGTATAAGTATACCTGATTACCCCACCACAGACACAGACAGCACAGACAGAAAGAGACAGAGAGAGAGAGAAAGAGAGAGAGAGAGAGATAGACAGAAATAGGGAGAGAGAGAGACAGAGAGATTACAATACATGATCATATGAAATATTTCATTGTTCACAATAACGACATCAATAATAGTACTCGTATATCTTTTTATTCAACTAACTCGCGCCCAAGCATTTTGCTTCTCGGAAGAAAACGGATTTTAGTATTGATTTACTGTCGATAAAAAAGATGTTACAAAGTCAAAGTTGCGCCCAACGTTCCGTAATCCATCTACCACAAACTCATTATAAAATACAAAAACTGTACCTAGAAATAGAAAAGTAAGTCCGAACGAAAGTGGTTCTTCATAAAAACCGAACCGTTTACAAACGCGTCGAGGAAATCAAGATTAACTCGATTCAATATTATCGAACAGTCATGTAACTGTGGGTAATCGATACATAATATCATCGAGTTGGCATGAGATAGGGAAACTACTTAACGTTTAGTTACACTTCACTGCTTTCTGACATTACTTAATTGACAAAAAGGAAGACAAAAATAATCATTTTTATATTGTAGTAGCGCCTGAAGCGTAGTTTGACTAAGCAATCTGAGCTACCTTGTTTCGGAGGACACGTTAAATTGTCGGCCCCGGTTTGGTCAATCGATAGACCATAACATCATGTCATCGAACTTTGTCTAATAAACTTGGATACGCAAGTCATGATCGCGCTCATCGTGGGGCTGAACATCAAAGCCCATGCTCCTCTTTATAGCCAAACTAGCAGCGCCCCGCGGTTTTACCCGCGTTGTGCCCGTTCCCGTGGGAATTTCGGATTTTTTTTTAAATAAAAACCTTTCTCTTGAATCACTCTACCTATTACAAAAAACCGCATCAAAATCCGTTGCGTAATTTTAAAGATTTAAGCATACAGACAAACAGACACGAAACAGAGACGACTTTATTTTATATGTACTACTAGCTGCGCCCTGCGGTTTCACCCGCGTTGTACCCGTTCCCGCGGGAATTTCGGGATGAAAAATAGACGTTGGCCGATTCTCAGACCTACTCAATATGCTCACAAAATTTCATGAGAATCGGTCGAGCCGTTTCGGAGGAGTACGCGAACGAACACTGTGACACGAGAATTTTATATATAAGATGTAGTGATGATAAGCAGTCGCTGTGCCCGAAATCGGTCAGGAAGATTATTATTAAACCTAGTATTTCTCCTCGGAGTCACGGGACAAGCCCGGTCTTTTTGAGAGGCATGCAAGGGGATACAGATCCAACTCGTAGAGGCCACGAGGAGATGTTTAATGTAATGGATTAAAACTGCAGGACCATATTATTAGACCATAACAAAGGAACGGCTTTACGAACTTACAACAAATAAAGATCTGTAGTAAGCAAGAACTAAGAATACGATATTTGCTTGCAGGACAATGACCTCTATTGCTTCAACATTTTTAGATTTCATAAAAGGCCCCACTAACCTACCTACTAGAAATACTTTACGTATATCTCAATCACGCGACTATGTTACCTATCTCAGTCTACTTCGGTCAATGACCCTCGTTTTCACATCAAGAAATATAAAACGGGTATAACAGAGCTGATACGAGATAATGACGTGGTCTGTGAATTATTTCCATACATTTTTATATAAACTAGATTTAAATAGTAGCGAAATGATTGCAACTAGCAGTGCCTATCTATAGAGTCTGGGTACAAAAAGTAAAGTCAATAAAACCCAAGCTAAAAGCTTGTTATATGGAATCTAACTAAGTGATACTACTACATAGTCCACATATACATAAACAAATACTTTATAAAGATATATAATTCACACCCAGACGTCGTCGCCAACAACTATGTCTTCACATATTGTCGACTCCGTTGAATCGACCCCGCAACCCCGACACAGTAAGCACTGCAACTGTGACAACGGGCTTGTCAACTAAAACAACTATAATAATATCTTAAGTTCACATTAAAGAAAATCACAACAATTACGCTCTATTAAGTCATTAAATACCTAGGTATTATAGCTATACCTATATTCAGGTTTTTATACGAAGACTACTCCACGGGTTATTTTTAATTGCGTACAAATCATAGTTGTCGAGAAACTACTTGGTAATTATACATCTTAAGTACTATTTAAGTAATCTTTAGTGTTTGACGTAGACAGGATAATGGTGTATGAGAAAGTAACTGCGATTGTATGAAGTTGACAAGCCCGTGGCAGTGAGAGCGCTTACTGTGGCGGGGGTTGCGGGTTCGATTCCCGCCCGGACACAACAATATGTCAAGACATAGTTGTTGGCGACGACGTCTGGGTGTCAATTATATATTATATATTCATACTAGCTGCGCCCCGCGGTTTCACCCGCGTTGTACCCGTTCCCGCGGGAATTTCGGGATAAAAAATAGATGTTGGCCGATTCTCAGATCTACTCAATATGCTCACAAAATTTCATGAGAATCGGTCGAGCCGTTTCGGAGGAGTACGCGAACGAACACTGTGACACGAGAATTTTATATATAAGATAAAGTATTTGTGTATGTAGTAGTATCAGTTAATTAGATTCCATATTACAAGCTTAGAGCTTAGTTTGGGTCTAATTAACCGTGAGTGAATTTGTCCTGGTATATTTAATTTTTATTTTATTTTTTACAGACGTTCCTATATCGGATGACGGGACCGGATTTTATCGGACGCAAAACGGTAGAACGTTTTATATGAAACTTATTACTTGCATTGATCGGACTCAATTTTTTTAACCCCCGTAGTCACAGCGGCAGAACGTCTATACTAATATACGCTGAAGAGTTTGTTCGTTTCAATGCCCTAATCTCAGAAACTACAAATCCAATTCGAATGATAATGAATAAGCGCGCTCCGCGGTTTTACCCGCGTTGTGCCTGTTCCCGTAAGAATTTCGGGATGAAAAATAGCTTATAACCTTACCGTTGAATGTGGCTATCCATTACAAAAAGAATTATTCGACTCGGATTGGTCGTTTCTGAGATTAGCGCGTTCAAACAAACAAACAAGCTTAATCAATAAATTCATCAGATCCAACAATATACCAGTTGCCAGTTAGCGAATAATTGCACAAATATTTGTACTGTTTGCATTTAGATACGCGAGTATTCGTAATTAAGTAAATTAACATAATTTGATGGATTACCTATCGACACAACTACTTCCAAACACTTGTACGTAAATCGACAAATCAAAACAATTTAGTAGGTACTTTGTCATATTATCTATACTAATATTATAAAGCTGAAGAGTTTGTTTTGTTTGTTTGTTTGTTTGTTTGTTTAAACGCGCTAATCTCAGAAACTACTGAACCGATTTGAATAATTCTTTCACTGTTAGATAGTCTATTTATCGAGGAAGGCTATAGGCTACATTTTATCCCGGATTTCCTACGGGAACGGGCACAACGCGGGTAAAACCGCGGGGCGCTGCTAGTACTAATATATAGGGAAATTCTCATATTGCATAAGTATTAATATGACAGGGTCCTTAATATGCTCAGCAATTCGACTTCTCCAATTGCTAAGCATATACTAAGAATATAAGAACTTTGTCATAATCAAGTTTATACAATAACTACTTATGTATATGTGAACTAGCAGCGCGCCGCGGTTGTACCAGCGTAGTGCCCGTTCCCGTAGGAAATCCGGGATAAAATGTAGCCTATAGCCTTCCTCGATAAATAGACTATCTAACAGTGAAAGAATTATTCCGACACTGAAAGAATTTTTCAAATCGGACCAGGAATTCCTGAGATTAGCGCGTTCAAACAAACAAACAAACTTTGCAGCTTTATAATATTAGTATAGAGTATAAATTGATGAGAATTTTCGCATAAATAATTTGACAAAGTACTTAAGTCCGTTTCGGTTTTGCCGACTACGTTAAACCATTTCGGCCATTCCATACACTCGGCAAAGTAACTTGATTACTGTCCTAGATCTTCAATTTACGTCACAAAATCAGACACGGCATCCAAATGGTAGGTTTTTTCGCAACTCTCCGAATAAGATCAAATGTCGGCCGTTCTGAACCGCCCTCTGATTGGTAGATAATGAGCTCCCGAAGGACATCACTCATTACATGAAAATGCCGAATTTGGGAAAAGGGGAAGCTAATACGAGATGTAAGTTAGGCAATGCTTAGTAAGAGCCTGTACAGACCCTAGTTCAGACAGTCTTTAGAGAGGATTTTAGTCTGTAAAAATCTATAAAGAAATATTTGTGTACATTAGTAGCCAACAATGGTGTCGGAGTTTTTAGACCGCCTCAAGGCATCTGACAAAGATAGGTATAGGTAAGGACTTTGATTTCTAATTATTCGTATTTCAACCTGTAAAATAAGAAGTATCCAAGCTAAGAAATATTGCAACAAACTTAGCAAAGGAATATCATGTCCTTCCCTCAACACTCGGCAGAAACTTCTCAACTCTCGATTAAGCCTGACTGAGATTAAACTTTGTTTGTCACTGATCATATTAACAGCCGACTGTCCTTAACTAGGAAACTTCAACATAATCTATATATATCGTTCATCTTGATTACGTTTGGTGTCAACAATTTTAATGACAAGTGTGTACTTTATTTGCTTTAATGTAAGTATAAGTCTTTTGTAATTGAAACCACGTGTACTGGTACACTTCGCTTTTATTTTACATTTTTATCTGACATTTCGGCACCTTTACAGGAACCGTAGTCACAAGAGACTCCCAACAAAACTGATTTAGAGTTGGTACGTTCAAAAGAGCCTCTATGGGGCCAAAATTGAATAAAAATATTTGAATAAAAATATTTGACTTTGACTTAGAAACCAGTAATAATCAAACTATTTAAACCGCTTTAGGGCTCCCACACAAAACTACGATGCGATGCGATGCGAACTGAAATAGTTATATCTATCGCCATTACTACAGTACAAAGAAAAGAGATGAATATATTAAATGGAATTCGCATCGCATCGCATCGCAGTTTTGTGTGGGAGCCCTTACAACGAAGAGTTTAAACAACGTTAAGTATTCATAGATTTTCAAATTATAAAAGCACCTACTTAATAAATGAATAAATTATACAAAATCCTAATGTTTCTTAATCAGTTCACGCTCTACTAACCACGCAGAGGCGACCTATTTACCGGAATTAAGCTCCTCCGCGTGTGAGCTCATGTTTTTTGTTCGCAAGGGATGCGCTCAAGATTTCACTAATTCTTAATTAAAAAGGCCCTTAAGATGTTAAACATACTCGTAGAAGAATTTTGAAGAAAAAGCGTTTTAATTCGCGTTGATATCTTTCACTTTGAACTTTGCATGCTTAAGGGTCCGTTCACACAGACCGGCTCGGAGAGGAGAGCAGATTCTTATCACGTTGAAAACAGAGTTTTTAGTATTTGTATTAAGGTTTATTTTTGCATGTGCACTGCTTTTGTGATTAAGAATGCTTGAAGGCGCTTGGTGTGAAATAATAAGAGGAGCTTACCGGCTCCGATCGCATGCTCTTTAATGCTCGCACAGCCGATCGGTTCCGATTGCGTGCTCTTTCTTGCTCGCGCAGCCGATCGGCTCCGATTGCATGCTCTTTAACGCTCGCACAGCCGATCGGTTCCGATTGCGTGCTCTTTCTCGCTCGCGCAACCGATCGGCTCCGATTGCGTGCTCTTTCTCGCTCGCGCAGCCGATCGGCTCCGATTGCGTGCTGGATCGGAAGACTGGTACTGCCTTTGTAGTGTACCCATCCGGCTCCGAGCACATCCGAACGGCTCCGAGCGCATCCGACCGGCTGCGAGCGCATCCGACCGGCTGCGAGCGTATCCGACCGGCTGCGAGCGATTCCGACCGGCTGCGAGCGCATCCAACCGGCTCCGAGCGCATCCGCTTTCAGGTCGCTTCCAGCCGGTCTATGTGAAATAGTTGGCGGCTCCGCTCCGACCAACTCCAAGCGCATACGATCCGGTCTGTGTGAAAAGAAAAATGCGCGCCGATGCTCTCCGAGCCGGTCTGTGTGAACGGACCCTTAGAAGGTTAAATGGTTTTACGAAATGAAAAATGTGCTTGCTTATAAACATTGAAAACAATTCATATTACACAAATATGAGTAGAATTGCAGGCCTTAGTTTTGCCATTGGGTTCTGATCAGATCATCAAATCAGTTCAGTTCTCTACAATATTTAAATTCGGAAAATATTATTTAATTTTCGAATAACGATTGTCATTTGTTTATTTATTTTCCAATCGCTTCTCAAATGATTACTGTAGTTACTTAATGACGATTCAACACCTTTTAAGATTAATAATCGAGTCACGATGTAATCGATTCTATATTTCAATAATTATTTCATCGATTAATCGATGGCCTCGTGAAGGGACACGACGCTCCATTGGATAAGCAAGATGTTCTTCCGGCATGTATGCGGTAATGTCGGTTATATTTTAATAAATTGAAATCGAGACATACAGACACGCATATACTTGATTTTAACATTAGATGAACTCACGTTTGCGCTCTACTTTGATCAGCTTAGGGTTGTTCCAAACGGTTGGTTATCGCAACATACGGTCGTTAAAAAGTTCACGATTTTTATATAAATCGCCTTGTTCATAAACGATATAATAACTTAAACAGTGATTTAAAGTGTTTTGTCTCTTTCGCTCTTTGACAAATAGCGTATGTCGAAAAGACATTCTTCTTTCATAACGTAAATGACAGTCTGTTAAAGTTATTCGGGCGGCCAGGAGAAAGCCAAGACTTTTCATTTTCTTACCTCTGTTGAGACATTTTGTGACCTTTACTGGTGCGTGAAGTTTATTGAGTACATACTTAATATGTATAAGAAACAAAAGCACTTTGTGACGAATTTTAAAATGCACTATATAGAACACAATTTAAAACGAAGCTCATTTGTTTTTTAAACATATTTTCACATTTTATTCAAAGTAATTAAGAGCCAGGCGCTTTAACTGTTGTTTTTTCTTTCATTTATTCAAGTTCCTTTATCCAATTGTTTCAATGTTATATTCTCTATTCCACAATAATTTTTTTTTAAAAAGACCTTTTAAATATGCGATCCGTTGTTGAGATCGCTAACATTCCGGCCATAACATTCACAATATTATCATTTCTTTATAAATAATAAAGCTATATTTTTTTCATGTATTTTTCTCATGATGCTGGCATTACAGTGGTGTGAAGTTAACCGTTTCCGGTTTGATGGGCTATTGTGTCACTTCCGGGTGTTAATGTCAAGGTTGCGTATGCGCTTCTATTTTTAAAATTGAAGGTTTTTTCTAAAAGCGTTGGTTTTTAAGTATGGAATTTTATTAGTCACTAAAGTCAGTATTTTCATGGTTTTAGTGTTTTACTATTTAGCCGATTGCAAACCGGTGGGCCCGTTTTTTCAGTACGGAAACAAGGCCTATGTTAACGAATCTACGAAGACTACGAATTACTTATATTAGTCGTAAATATATGGAGATTGTTGATTTTCGATCTCTTTTTTGTTTTAAAAACCTGAATGTTTAGTTTATTAACTATGTGTGGTCTAAGGGCCGAAACTGCGTAAAGCGGGCGCACGCGACGGGTAACGCGACGGTTCACTTTTGTATGAAATCGCGCAGGCACCCGCTTAGCACAGTTTTGGCCCTAACTTATCTCAACTGGCACGCCTCTTTTAAAAAATATGGCGCGTCTGGCAGGGGTCTGGCAGAGCCTTGGCAAATAGGCCCCGTGAAATCGGCGCGCGCCAATGTTTTATGTAATTTCTCAAAATTTTGTATAGAAGTTATATATGACATTTATGTCTATGAAATTGTACTGAAATGAACTATCTAACTGCAAAATAATTAATTTAGCTCAAATTTGTAAAATATTGTCAATTCGAGCTAAAAGTAGAGAGAAAGTAGAGATAGAATTTTTTTCGAAAGTAGAGTAGCAAAATCGTAATAGATAAACAATAAAACAACTTTTCTGAAATAATTTTATTTTAATGGACACATAAATATATCGTTTATCAATAATAAGTGAAATAATATGTATACGTGAAATAATAAGTATTTAAAATGTGAAATAAAGTAGCATGTGACACGACCACAGAACACACACACCTAACAAATGTGCTCACAAATGAACAATTTTCCTTTAAAGACGTTCCAATTCCCATTGAATATGCTAGCCTTGTCTTTTGTTTAGGCTCTACTATAAGTTAGAGCAGGATCGTTATAGTTTTTAACTGTTAATTATGCTAAAATTCTACCCACTGACACAGACGCCTGATTCAGGCGTCGCGCCAGATGCGCACTTTTTGACGGACGCCTGATTCAGGCGTCGTGCCAGACAAGGGGGTATGGATCATGCTAATAATAGAAACACATGGAAAAAAAGCATCTCTTAAGTTTAATTAAACATGATTGTATTTTGTCGTTGTTATTTTTTCCAGGAAGACCATCGGAAAATCATAAGTAATTTAAGGCTCTCTTGTAGACTAAAGCGAAGTATAATTTTCAAGGTTCACTTCCATATAAAAACAACAATAGCTCTTCATTCAAACAATCATTCTGGTTCCGTTTCAACAATTGATAATGACCGTGTATGCCTAATTAAGGGGTTTCAAATGATGTGCAGTAAAATAATACATAATTTGATAAAGCGGAAGAGTTATTTTATATTTGAAAGTATACGCACTAATCTTTGGAACATTCAGTGAGTTATGAATAAATATTTATGGTAACTAGCAGCGCCCCGCGGATTTACCTGCGTTGTGCCCGTTCTTGTAAGAATTTCGGGAATTTTTATACATATAAACCTTCCTCTTGAATCACTCTATCTATAAATAAAAACCGCGTCAAAACCCGTTGCGTAGTTTTAAAGATCTAAGCATACATAGAGATAGACAGACAGACAGCGGAAAGCGACTTTGTTTTATTATGTAGTGATAAACCTTCCTCTTGAATCACTCTATCTTTTAATAAAAACCGCGTCAAAACACGTTGCGATCTAAGCATACAAGGGACGGACAGACGGTAGACAGCGGAAAGAGACTTTGTTTTATATACTATGTAGTGATCATTCAAGAATGATAACTAACATAAGGGTGTGTTTCCAATGAAGCGGACCGGAGCTGTGCTTCTCCCAATCGATTAATCGTAACTGATTGTCAATTGGGGCTTTGAAAAAAAAATGATTTTTTTTATGTATTTTAAAACTTTATTATTAATAATATTGATATTTAATGCAAAAAACTTAAAAAAAATATTTTTTCAATTAATTATAAACAATTAAAAATTGAATAAAAATCACGTGACTATAAACGCGCCATAATTGGTCACCGTGGTTGTGACGTGATAATGTATAGCTATTTAACCATAGTACGTACAGCGTTTACGGCTATTACACGTGTAACCGAATGGGGCTATACATTATGACGTCACACCGCGCTCGGGTTTGTTCGGGAGTTGTCCGAGTGTTTTCGGTACTGGATTCAAAAATCAATTTTTATTTTGAAATAACTTTTGAATTATTGCGAAAAAAATAAAATAAAAATAGTTTTGTTATAAAACTAATATATAAACTTTCCATTTATCACAAAAAATTTTTTTTTTCAAAAGCCCAATTGTCAAAATCTTTTCGTAATGCCTTGTAATAGGTCGGTTGAGCTTCGCTCTGCTTCATCTTAGGACCTCATGTGAACCTAGGCATGGACCTTATAGGAACGTTATAGGAACGTACGTTAACCCTAGTAAAACTTGGACGCTTGTTCTATTCTACAGATCTAAACTGTTTGTTCAGATTAAGCGAGCTGGCAAATGGCGAGTCGGCAAATTCAATAGAACACGAGTGAGTGAACGAAACGATATGTAAACGACGCCATAGATGAATTTTAAGTGAATAAAAATCGGGCGTCAAAAATCCGCAGCCAAATTGAGTTACAGGTGGAAGCCCGCGGCTTTGGCTGCATTTTCCTGACGATGAATGCACAAAATAAAACTCCTTTAGTCGTTAATATGCAGCGAATAGAGTTACCGTACCGACTATAAAAGAAAAATATTGAATTCGCAAACTTCGAAAATCAAAATGAACCCTCGCAGTCTGACCTATAAATCCGTTATAAAGTAAGTATAAAATAAATTGACATAATGTTTCATACATTACATGTCGAAATCACTCATTAAATCTCTACTAAGGAAGCATTTGATGTCTCCGATCTTATATTCTGCGAATAGCTTTTGTAAAATATCCATTGTAAAGTTTACTGAAGACACTTCTTCTTCTTCATCGAGTGGATGGTCAACCTGACCAATCCTGGTCAGAGTTATTGAGCCGCCAAAGGCCTCTGCCATGGCTCATGTAACGACTACTATCCGTAGAAAATAGCCGGGACCCATGGCTTAACGTGCCCTCCGAAGCACGGAATCTTTTTACTTTTCGGGCAATCAGGTGATAAAACAGTGACTAAAGACAGTAAAAACCCACAAATATTCAAACCCATTCTATAAAATTCCCATACTAATGTACATATTTACCTTATTTGTTTGATAGTAAACAAACAGTTACAATGTACATTACAAGTTGAACTGTGCTTAAAGTTAACCAAGCGTTTAGTGAAACAGCGGTATTGAAGCGAGTAATGTGGATGTCAGGTCCCGCAGGTTTGTGGCCACACCGGGCCGAATGAGTCAGTCACTCTGATTGCGTGGCCACACATTGTTAGCGTACAATGTTAGGGAATGTACAGTCCGGTGAGATCGGGTGAATTGATTGTAATTCTGAATTGTAGAGAAATATTAGGTGAAAAGGCTTTTTCCAGTATACCAGTGGCGATTTTTGATACACAACAAATTTTAAAAACTAATGAGTATTAATTTTCTTTTCAATAACCTCGAATCACCGTCGCTAGCCATGGCAACCCCGTATACATCACTTGTTGCGGGATTAACGGTTCGATATATCATATTTTGATCGTATGGTATCACGATCCCTTTTTGTCACTAAATATTTAGTAATTGTATCCGTCCGACCGTGCGGTAACATTGTTTTGAGTAACAAACATACATCCATCCATCCCTAGAAACTTTCGCATTTCTAATATTATATTTGAAACTGGTCGACAGCTTACGTAGCTGATTGTACTCTGAACATACAATGACCAGGAATGCAAATAGCAAAGTGTAACGGAGTCCATTCAATTGAATTGATGCGTAATGTTAATGAGTGGGTATACGTTAACTTTTAATTGCACTACTTGTTAAAATGGGTAGTTTTATGTTTGGTTATATGTGGAAATAAGTTAGATTTTAATTAGGACTCCTATTTTTTGCTTCAGCTATAATGACTAGACTCTTAAAATTTTTAGTCTAGTTAAAATTGTAATTATTTACTTATTTAATTCAATTATTTCACTTGTAAGTATTACATAAGAACTCTTAAATCTATTAAGTACTGCGATTGCCTCGTAGCGCTCGTGACGTAGTTTTGCTTAGCAATGATAGCTCATTGCGATTGTTAAGCACCGTGCAACTCGGCCCTACGTGGATAGGTGGCCGATAGTGACATTTCTATCTGCGCATTACCGTGTTTCCGTTGAGACCGACACGTCAAGACGTGGTTTCAATCGTCAGACCATGTCAGAGGCCTTTAGGCGGTCTAAAAACTCCGACACCGGGGTTGACCACTAACCTACCCAACTTACTTTACAGTCTTCTTAATATAAATAAATAAATAAATACACCCGGACAAATTCACTCACGGTTAATTAGACCCAAACTAAGCTCTAAGCTTGTAATACTACTACATATACATACACAAATACTTTATAAGAATATATAATTGACACCCAGAAGTCGTCGCCAACAACTATGTCTGCACATATTGTTGACTCCGGGCGGGAATCGAACCCGCAACCCCGACACAGTAAGCGCTCTCACTGCCACTGTGCCAACGGGCTTGTCAGTAATATGAAGTAAACAATACAATTAGAATAAATAACATCACTCAAATCTTCAATTCAAACTTGTTCCGGAAAACTTTATAATATACACTTTCAATACTTTATGGGCATTAGGCAGTAAACTTCGAACAACGGTAAATAAAACTTTATTCCTTAGGTATTAAGATGCATGTTTGTACTGCGAGTTCGGTCATCAGAGCGTGAAATTCTTTCACCTTACGTAACATGTGGTGGTTCCTGGGTTTACTTGCACTTTTCAATGATTATCGTTGAATGTGAGCCGTCACGGAATGGGCTGTTATTGGACTAACGATCTAACTAAAACACTGTAACACTGTGTTTTGTCTCTTTTGCTCTTCGGAAAATAAATAAATAAATATACCCGGACAAATTCACACACGGTCAATTAGACCCAAGGTAAGCTCTAAGCTTGTGTTATGGAATCTAATTAACTGGTACTACTACATATACATACACAAATATTTTATAAGAATATATAATTGACACCCAGACGTCGTCGCCAACAACTATGTCTGCACATATTGTTGACTCCGGGCGGGAATCGAACCCGCAACCCCCGACACAGTAAGCGCTCTCACTGCCACTGTGCCAACGGGCTTGTCAAGTATGTCAGAAAGTGACAAACCATTTGATAGCTAAAATGTTCTTAATAATGTCTTAATACGCGTTTATTTAAAAGGCCCATAGAGTTTATGGAATCTTAGAAGACAGGCAGCAAAGAGGTCCTATGAGGGGTTTCGTGTTTATCCTTTTGCAACTACACTCAAAGACGTCCATTAAATCGATACTTATAATAACTAATTGACGTAATCTACACTTCACTACATAGTATAATCACTACATAGTATAAAATAAAGTCGTCTCTTTTTCGTGTCTGTCTGTTTGTCTGTCTGTATGCTTAAATCTTTAAAATTACGCAACGGATTTTGATGCGGTTTTTTGTAATAGGTAGAGTGATTCAAGAGGAAGGTTTTATGTAAAAAAATTCCCGAAATTCCCACGGGAACGGGCACAACGCGGGTAAAACCGCGGGGTGCTGCTAGTAATATTATAAAGAGGAAAACTTTGTTTGATTGTAATGAATAGGCTCAAAAACTACTGGACCGTTTTAAAAAATTCTTTCACCATTCGAAAGCTACATTATCCACGAGTAACATAGGCTATTTTTCATCTCGAAATTCCCACAGGAATGGACACAACGCGGGTAAAACCGCGGGGCGCTGCTATTATTAATATATTACATGTCAAAATCACTCATTAAATCTCTACTAAGGAAGCATTTCACGTCTCTGAGCATTTGTGAATCTTTATTTTGTAACTCTTTACAATATTTACATTTAATTTTTCACTTTTCATTTTCAAAAAACTTTCACAAATTACCACGTGCCGCAGACTTAAATAATGAATCATCCACACTGGGCAACATCCTTCCAATTGTTGCTAACAATGAAAGGGGCCTAAAGCAATTTCCTTTCCTTAGAAAAGTTGGTGTAACTTCAAAATATGCCGTGTCAGCCGTTGGAATCACAATGGAAACTTTTACTGCGCGGAGGGATTTAAGATACAGCTTTTAATTTAAGAGTAGGAATAATGTTTCTTTAATGGCATACCTTTAGTACTTAATATTTAATTTGAACGAGATTTAAAATGTAAACTAAAATTACCAATTTTCGACCCGTAGACTATTCATTTTATAGAGGAAAACGGCTTAATGGATTCATTCCATTCTTAACCCATCATTGAATCTTCCTCAAGAGAAAATAATTGTCTTGACTTGGAAAATCAGTCTCATTAGTTCACATTTTATATCCCAAATAAAACAAATACAACAGACAGTTATAAACTAAACTACATACTTCATAAGGGTCAACACTGCGTTAAGCGTATGCATGTGGCGGGCGCACGCGGTGGTTCACTTTTGTATAACGCCGCACGCGACGGGCGCACGCGGCGGTTCACTTTTGTATAATGCCGCACGCGACGGGCGCACGTGACGGTTCACTTTTGTATAATGCCGCACGCGACGGGCGCACGTGACGGTTCACTTTTGTATGAAGCCACACGCGGCGGGCGCACGCGTCGGTTCACTTTTGTATGAAACCGCGGCGTGCGCACGCTTAACGTAGTGTCGGCCCTAATAATATTCCACTCACCTGCTTCATTACTAATATCTATTCCGTTCGAGCAACACTTAACCTGATTTATTTACATACGATCATCGTTATTTCGTCAACTCTAACCTCGAATGACGTTGATGGTTGCATTTTTATTAATTAATCATTTATCTAATAAATCAGTCGTTTAGAAAACGATTCGGAACTATATCGCGTTCAAAATATATCGTATTTTAGTGTTCCCGTGACCACGAGTGGTGTAATCCGCTTGAAACTACGGGTTTGTATTATTTTCGGTTCGGTCATTGCGTTTCTTAGGCAAGGTGCAGCTCGGCCCCGACTTGGATGGGTGGCCGATAGTGGCATTTATCTGAGCAGTACAATGCTTTGGAGTACGTAAAATTGTCAGACCCGGTTGTTTCAACACATTTGTGACATATTTCCTTTTGAATTTGCGAACAAACAGCTTGTAGATTCCAGCTTGCTCGCTCAATCTACGCGTTTAGGACTTAAGTGACTCCTTCACCTAAGTCCTAACCTCTTACCTACAGCTGAAGCCTCAATACGTACTTTAACAAACGTAGCTTATTTACCTGTAAAAGAAAAAAACACCTATTATTCATGATATCTTATTTGCAGAATTAGTTTCTAATAAACAATCACTATTTTCAATTGAAACTATATTTACGGATACACTTCACTAATATTTTACATTTTCATATGACGTTTCGCCTCCTTTATAGGAACCGTGGTCACAGAAGACTGAGGTGTTATGCGTCCGTAAACGTAGTTTAACTATTTAACGTCTGTAACTATTTTACGATCACGTTAATCGCTGCATCGCTCCGTCAACGGGAAAATTACAATATCATGTAAGCAGAAACTGGTCTTAGCGATGATAGCAATTAATATTAATTTCTAAGCTCACAATAGAGCGGGCAATTTGTCGGCCAACCGGTTGGTCAACAGTTGCGCAACAGTCGATCAACTGGTTTATTGGACAATGACCTCCGCTGACATTGATCGGATTTTGTGCAAGATATTAATATTTGTAAACATTTATTAGAGTTATAGAACACTCGGGCTTTGAGATTACCAACCCGCTGTAGGCAAGCGCGAGATTACGCCTTAGTCTAGTCTTCATTGTAGGTAAATACCTTCAGTAAGACGCCATTGCTTTTACAAGCTATAACAAGCTTTCAGATTTAGAAGCTGGTGATAAACAGAGATGTGAAAAATAGTTTAATAAATGTATTTAAATACAAAATGCAAATGCATAGTTGTTAGCACTATTTCAAATAGAAATACAAAATAGTTTTAAATAAAAGTATTTAAATACAAAATGCAAAATACGTATTTTCAAAATAGGTTTTGAAAATAAAATACCTTGTTAAGCTTAAGCACTTATTTTTATTTAACTTATTTCAAACTAGTATTTGTTCAAAGACTTCATCTTTCATGTTCCGCCTATGGGGCCTCATAATCATTCCACCAAAAGAAAATAGTCGTTCAACGGGGGCAGAACTCGGTAAGCAGGTATTATATTTAAGGAAGAGTTTTTTTACATTTGGATACCTGTTCAAGGATTCTAAGGTATTGTCTTCATCTTTCAAATATTGTAGTGTTTCCAGATCTGTAGTACCTATTATTAACATTATCACTGGCTGCTGAATATCAGAGTCCTCAACACACATATATGTAATAAGATTCTGTCCTTTCCTTCTTTTTATCAGAGGAAAATAGGAAAAATGAATTAAAAATATAACAAAACTATTTTGTATTTTAAAAATACTTAATATTTATATAATGTATTTCAAATAAAATACAAAATACATTTAGAAAAAAAGTATTTCAAATATAAAATAAAAATAGGTATTTTGCATTTTGTATTTGCATTTCAAATACATGTATTTCAAATAATTCACATCTCTGGTGATAAATAGGGTTCAAATTAGCTTATAATTTAACGGTTATCGCTATTCGCTATCGCTCATCGTCGTAATCGTAACATAGTCTATGAATAAGTTAAGACATGCAACTAGAGATCTGGTGAATTTATAAATATATTTTTATTTTTTAAAAGGTAGTCCTGCAACTAAGAAAATAACAATAAACAAATCAAAAACTACGACACACATCCTGTACACAAACTAAAAATTCCCACCAAAACATCAAAATAGTTCACCCTACTTTGCTAAACAAACGTTCGACAAATTATTTCGTCGCAAGTAATTCGTAAGTTGTTGGAAATAGCTCGGGGCCTGCTCTATCTCCTCATCTCGCTGCTTCAAAGTACTCACTAATATTTGTATTCGCGTTCTACGTTGTATTAGACATTTTGGAAGCAAAATGAGGTTGGAAAAGATAGAAATACCAGACTACTGAAAAAGCCTGCAACGCTTAAATCGTCATATACGAGTAGATTAAGATAGTTTACAAGCTGTGTTATGACTGAGGGTGCCTGTTCATTGACAAATATTAACCAATAGGATTGCATAAATTATCTGACTGAAAGTTTTTATGCAATCCTATTGGTTTATAAGATGCACATTGAAGCGGAACGGAGCTGTGCAGAGCTGAAACCACCAATCACAACGCCCAGAAAAAGTCGAACAACGCATCAACATTGTTACAACCTTTAAAAACAGCAGCCCAAACGTCAAACCGCACGCCACAATTCCGCGCCATTTCCCAACACAACAAAATGAATTCAAAGAGAGTCTATCAGCTAGTTGAGACCAGAGGCGATACAAAGAATAAGATGTACTCATTCGTCGCTCAATTGAGGATGCGTTAATATTAGTGGGCGCGGCGGATGTGCATACGACTCGGACAATTGTCCAGGGCTCAGACGTATGCGCAACGCATTGCTGATGGAATTGACTAGTTAGAGAAGAAAAGAACAACTCTTGTAAGCGAGGAGTCTCTGATCTAATGTTTTTTTTCCTTTTTTGGCTAATCTATAATGACGCTATGTTGGGGAAAGGTTCCCAAACATCACCAACACTTTATCTTTCGCCTTCTCCCGCCAATGTTTATAGAATGCGACGAAATCGTTCCGCAGTTGTATCTATTCCTAAAATATTAACTCAGAGCCTCCTGAATAATAAAGATTAAATTAAGTAATGGAGACACTGTTGTACTTTTTAACTAATCTTAATCATCATGATAACATTCTCAGGGCTATAGGATTTACCTAATAATCATTTGTCAAGGTAAACTTCGTAACCTGAAACCTGAACCACAACCAAGTATACTCTTAGTGTCCCGCTGTCTCTCATCTCACTCATGATATCAGTACAGTGAGGTAAATGTAGTTAAACACGACGTGTCCCTACTACGGAATGGTGATCTCAAACTCGATCCAAAAAGGTGTTTGAAAATCTAATGATTCACTCGACCCGTGAATTGAACCCGAGACCTTAGTCTTGGCACTACCACTACACCTTTGAGATTACACTACTAATACAGTAACCACATCGCGACCTTACTTTCGTGGTGATTTCAAACCCGAGTCATGTATGAAAAGTAAATTAGAAACATGCTTTGTTCGACCCGTGAATAGAACCCGGGACCGCAGTCTTAGCACATGCCGCTACACAACCGAGGTGATACTACTAAAAATAAAATTATAGTCATGTTTCAAATCACACCAAAATCTAAATTATATATTTCAAAATTATACCGCAAAAATATTCAAAAGAGCTGATTTCCCCACCTCCATGTTTAGCAAGCAGTTAGCGTCACTCCGCGGCGACCGCAAACAGCTGTTTCACCACAAATTGTGAGGATCTGATGAACTCATCACCAGAATCATTAGAGGTATAGGAATGCCAAGGTTTCCCTTACGGGGCCACGGGGCAAGTGAGACGACTGCTACTGATTGGATTGCCGGGGACTTCGGGTCAACACTGCGTTAAAAGTGCGCACGTCGCGGGCGCCCGCGTCGGTTCACTTTTGTATGAAGCCACACGCGGCGTGCGCACGCCGCGGGCGCCCGCGACGGTTCACTGTATGGAACCGCGGCGTGCGCACGCCGCGGGCGCCCGCGACGGTTCACTGTATGGAACCGCGGCGTGCGCACGCCGCGGGCGCCCGCGACGGTTCACTGTATGGAACCGCGGCGTGCGCACGTCGCGGGCGCCCGCGACGGTTCACTGTATGGAACCGCGGCGTGCGCACGCTTAACGCAGTGTCGGCCAATATTGAAAAAGACCATTTATAATGTAACATTAGCTCTTACAATAAATGTTCGTGATTATTTTACAAACAACACTTGTCATAATATGATCATAGTCCATCGTAGTCGCCTAGACCTATCGCCTTAGTATCTAGATTTGTTACGTCAGAGTTCTTTGATTTGACAACCTCTAGAGGACAAACATATTTTAATTTCACGCGATAACTCCTCATTAAAAAATAGCTAAAAACAATCACATTAACCGTTAAATCCCTCAAAACATTAGTTACTAAATCTAAATGCAAGCAACGGACTATTAACTCGCAGAAAATGACAAACTACAAAGTTTATTGCCTCTGTGTCGAGTCGAGCAATAACAGAGTAAGTTAATAAAAGTGCAAGAGTCCGCCATTGACCGGTTTTGTGAGCGCCATAGTTCAGTAATGGTAGAACAATTGTGCAATGCGATTGTACTACGAATTCATTGATATTGGGGTAAATTTATGGTCTTATTGGGTGCCAATTTATAAATATTAAATTGTTTTTCGTTTAAATAGTAGTTACTTATTAATTTGCCGCTTTTTTATAACTTCAACTAAAACACTGTTATAAAGTGTTTTGTCTCTATTGCTCTTTGCAAAATAGCAAATGTCGTAAAGAGACAAACTATGTGTTGCTATTAATAAGTGTTTACGAATATGGCCCTTGAAATTTAAACTATTCCTGTAAAAGCATACACTGAATCTGATATCTTCAGCGTACAGCGGGAGTCGAGAGAATGTTGGATTTGAATTCACTAATTAATGTCATTAGGCTAGTAGAATTACTGTTCTTCTTTTAACTTAACTAGTAATAAGTTTTACAGGATGTACGAGTAATTTAAAGTAACGTACAGAGAAAAAGGCCATCGTCCAGTGATTAACAACGAAATAGCGTTCAAAAGTAAATAAGAAAAGATAAACCAAGCAGTCGAAATTAAAACAGAATTCCAGTGTACAAAAATGAGTTCGGATAAAACTACGGCCCAACGCTCCCAAAAGTAATTTGAAATAGAATACAAAACTTAAAAATATGAATTCCAAATATCCGGGAACGAAAACTCATATTTATAACAAACTTTGCAGACTCGACTTGATGGCAACACAATATCAAAGCTTTAACTTCGTACGTTTCAATTTGATTTCAAAGTCCTTTTTTCAAGTTTCAAATTCGTTTACCAAGATTTCAAGTTCGTGTTTTAGCATTGAGTTTATGCGACTTTATTCATATTTTTGTTTACGTTATTTATTTACTTACAATCTGAGATTTAGTATACCTATATAGTCATCTTTTCCTTTGTGACATGAAAATACATTGTATAGTGACATTCATTTAAATTTTTCTTATAGGCAGAAGTTCTTTGATTAATCATATCTATCAAATCTCTGTGAAAAAATAAAAGAAACCTAATGACAACGAACGCTTTTTAATTTATAAACGAACGAACGAACACAATCAAATAAAATAGAAGGTCCTTAAGCTCTCTTTAAACTTGAAAATAACAATTAAAACCCCCAGAAACAATACCGTGGCAACCTAATCATATCCTCAATTTCCTTGCAGTTCTTGTCATAGGCACTGTCACCAGAATTTGTTATAAAAATTCCTGTGAGCCCAAGCTGATTTACGAGCCACCCCGGGCCACCCCTCACACGCCACCCCTGTCACCACCGGCCCAAGAAAGACCCTTTCAAATACTTTAATGTAATTAAAAACGAGCGCTAACATTCTTTCACAAGAATTTTTAAAGAGTTTGATTTTCCAATTGTTACAAACTTGAAATTATGTTTTTTTTTTATGAAAGCAATATTGCTTAAACAAGTTAATATTAACCCGTTTAAAGGTTAAAAGTTATATTATTAATAAAAGGTGCAATACTTTTTGGAGCAAAACTTTTCTCTCAATTTAAGGTACGAGTATAGACCCAATTTCTCTACATATCTATTTCAATTGGAATAAAGAAATAATAGTACGGGTCCAAATCCGAAAATACGGTACATTCGTGAAGAAAGCATGAAACTTGGCATGAATGTAGCTGTCATGTATGTGCTTCAATCTCGATATGGAAGCACGTCAGCAAATTAATGCTTCCCCCCTTTCCCCCCCATTTTATCTCCCTCATTCTGGTTTTTCGAATTTTCTACAAAATCCATACGACTGAGGAGTTTACTCTTCAGAGACCAAATCATCGTCGATAAATTGCCTACAAAACGATACTACATTTTATAGTGGTAAGATTAATATATTTTTATATACAGCATAAAATTGATTTTTGTTAGGACCTGGAACCGGACTATAAAAGGAAAAACTTCTTATGAATATTTTGTTCGGACTAATATTTTTTTAGTAGCATCTTTAAAGTATCATAAACTCACAAAAAAAAACACAAAAAAACAGACAAAGTTTTAAATTACCATTTCGAAACACTTAAAATTTTCAAAATATTCATCACTCCGTAAAACATTCAAAGACGCAAGGCTTATGAGAAACAAATGTTTTTAACAGCTGTTAACAAACGATATTAATAACTTTACTTATCTCTGAAACTTTGGAACAAGTCTCGACATTTCGTCATTTGAAAACATCAAAATTTTACGATTGTAGACGATAAAAGTTCCTATTGAAATCCTTTCAATGTTTTTCAAGTAAGACTTTTAGAAGGAGATAGTCGACTTGTTTCGTCTCTCTAGCGTTATCTCTCTCACACAATACACTGGTATAGCTTGGCCCCATTATAGTCATTAGTTTTTAAACAGACTTGTAAAACAAAACTGTCTATAACCAGTCTAACAGCATGAAGACAAATTCTTTAGTCTAACAGTCAAAAAAGTCTGTCAGACACCTTGTCTCTAGTGTGCGCTTCTCCATATGTATTTCATAGACGAGAAGACTGTCTAACTACAGTCTTGATATGACTATAATGTGTTCAGGCTGTAAAACATAATCATTGTGTCAATAGTTTCCATGTGCTACCACCGTGCTTCGGAGGGCAGTCGGTCCCCGTTGCTCAATCGTAAGACCATGTCGTAGACTTTAAAGCGGTCAAAAATTCCGACACCAGGGTTAACCACTAACATACTCAAAATGAATAAATAAATAGTTTCCAAGTCAACGACAGTTAAAATAAACAACAACGTTCCATTTTTGTCACAGACGCACACAGCGAAATCATTTTCCTACACAATCGGTTCTTTGTCAAGCATTCTTATCATCGAGTTAAGATTATAAAAGAACAATAATATCCAGTGAGTGGACAATAGGGACTCTGGGTCTAAGGACCCGTGGCATTGGGCGCATCCTGTCGCGAGTGCGCCGCACTTTAGGAGTTATATAACGCGAGGTATGAGACGCGAAAATTTGCCTATTTTAATAAATGCTTGGGTTATTATGTTTTTGTTTGTGGTTGAAAGTGGCTTTTTTATGTGAGCCGGTAGCGCCAGAAATGCTATGGAGCAAACTATGGATGGTCAGACAATTTCTTTGTAAAATATGTAGGATAACTACCGTTTAATAAAACACATTTTTTTTAATTAATTCTAGCTTTTCTATATGAGCCTATATCACAGCACTAAAGTCGTATCATGGTACAAATGATGGTTTTTTAAAAAATCCTAAATAATATTAGAAATGCGAAAGTAACTCTGTCTATCTGTCTGTTACGCTTTCACGCCAAAACTAATGAGCCGATTTGAATGAAATTTGGTACACAGTTATTCCAGAGCCTGAGAAAGGACATAGGCTACTTTTTATCGTGAAATTTCTGCGGGAACGGGTACAACGCGGGTGAAACCGCGGGGCGCTACTTAATATAACATTGAATACAGTACTTTAAATTTCCTTATTGCCAAAACTCATGGCTGTCACCTGCACCGTAAAAAACCACCCGAGAAATATCTCTATCAAAAATCGTCTATTCGTATCACATACCTCAAAATTATTTGGCGCAAAACCCTCTTTACCTAACCTAACCTATACATAATTCACAAGTAGATGCTACTTCAGGTAATACGTTCCAAGATTAGCGTGCTCAAAGGGTAATTCCACTTCAAGGGCCAGATTTTTCCGTACGTCACCAAGTGTAATTGATGTAGGGTTATTACCGCAGGGCCAAGGGTTTCGCATCAAATATATATCAGGTTTAACGATGATGGAAACATGGACAGTGATGTGTTTTTTATTACGGCTATTGTGAATAACAATAGAGCATCAACGGTTTACAATGTGGGTCGTGGACGGAATTGGAACTAAGAATTGGTAGAATAAATTGTTTGGATTAAATGGAAAACTGTAGCGCCATCTATGCACTTCTGGAATTGTTCTATTTTCGAATGTGAAAAAGGAACAAAAGATATTTGAATGCAGATATTAAACATCGTTGTGTGCAGCCGAATCCAGTCTCTGATTGGCAGATACAAACAGAATGTAAAGTCTTGAGTATGTTAGTATATCTATCCTTTATTTGGCGAAGAATTTTTATTTATCTCTCATTCTTACATAATTTCATAATTAGAACGAATTCAGATGCAGTCAAATCTGAACGATCAAAGTAGCGATCCGAGTGCTCTCGGACAGATTCAGGCCGTGTCATAAAACCTTAAATCAACCATTTTCTACAAAAACCTTTTCTGTACGTAAGCTCGACCTCAATAAAACACCTCAAATTATAATTAAACTGCAATATTCAAAGAAACAAGGCAGCTATAATTATAAATGACGTTTTTATAAAGCATAAACGTCGGTAATGCATCGCGAGGGAGGTCGGGGGAGGTTGGAGCGCCCCTTTGTGCCGGCTAATTGGCCAGCACTTGCATCAGACGACGTTTCCTCCCATAAATTGGGGTAAGGGAAAAATTTAGACTCCTTATTGTGTAAAACGGGCACTTGAAGGAAATATTTGGAGGAAGGAATAGGGGAATTCGGTTAATTTGGGCTAGGTTTAGATTTATTTACTTTTAAATTAAATTAAATTTTTCTTTTCTATTATTTTTCACAACCATCTTTCAAAGACAAAGAGGTATATTTCTTACAACATGTTGAAAAACTAATAAAGAGATGAGGAATTACTGGATAATAGGTTAGTTAACATCACTAAAGGCCAAATTTGAAGCCGTGTAATTACAGACACATCATACCACACACCAGTTTTGCGTGGGGGCTAAAAAATACAACCCAATTTTCCCAACATAATACCTAACCACTTTACTTACACAAGTGCCTAAAAATATCACAATTCAACAAAGTAAGCAAGTAAATAAAATCTACTATGAAACTCCAATAAATCTCTATAAAGTAACAAAATTATTCCGTATCGGAACCTAATTCGAATTCATCATACACGTATTGGTTCCGAATCCGCAATATTGGCTCGGAAGCCATAAAATGCAAATGCACCCCTTCGCGGGGAGGGGGGGCAATTCGAACACCACTAAATCATATTGGGAATACGGCGACTGTGGGATATTAGGAGCGGTTTGGCAATTACTATACCGCCTAATGTATATTTTATTGGAGCAGTTATTTTCTCATGCAACGATAAAATAGCAAGATTTAATCAAACAAAGAGCTTAGCCAAAGAAATAAAAACAATGACGTTGCTCTTACCCGCTCATTTAAAAATAATTGACAAGGAATAAGTTTGTAATAAATACTTTTTTTAAACACTATTAACGGCACAATACACTGAAACAGCGAGCAATAAATTCAAAATAAGAATAGTAAATCTATGTCTAATATGAAATTCTTAAAAAAAAATCATACGTCATTTCAGCTATCTGTCAACGTCAATGTCAAATAAGGTATGTTGAAATTATGCTCCTTGTTAATTATGCAGACAGATCACGGTACGGTTAGCCGTCCAATACTGTTTTATGATTATTTATCATCTGTCAGCCATATGAAGGTAATTTACACGCGTAATATAGTGCTCTTGTTTCATTAATACATTTTTACTGCGTGAATATTTCCTAGATAAAGAAATTAAAGTAAAAAGAAGATATTGGTGTTAGTGGCTATGCCTGACAAGATCGTAGTCCTCTGTTACATTCCTGGGTCGAGCGAATGTTACATACTTTTCAAAGTGGCTCTAGGTGATTACGTCAGGCGTCCAAACGTCGTTTGTTGACGGGCGGGAATCGAACCCGTAACCCCGACACATTAAGCGCTCTCGCAAACCACTGTAAGCCAGCTTGTAATGCTACAGGGCTTCTCGGCTCACGGAATACATTATATTTTAGTGACTATTACATGAAAGTTAGAACTGAAAAAAATATCAGAAGAAAGATTAACTTTTCATTTCTAACAAACAGTAGGACATCAAAAAAACTTCATTATAATTATAATTCCGTATACACAGATCATCAGTACATGATACGAGTGTCCTTGTGATACCATCACATATAATTATATTATTGTAAATAACCAAACAATGAATAATAATATAATAATAGCTGTAGTTACGCGGATAGTTAGTGCAATTTAATTGAATTTTTAACCTCTAAAATGTAATTATTTGAAAAAGCAGCCTCTATAGTCTTTTAAACGGTTTGATGATTTTTTATAGCACTTCTTCTTTATTCGAAGGTTGGGTTAATGAAAGGTCGACGATTGTGGCTATATTTGTTCAATTTATAGCTATTTTTATATATATGTACAAATTATTATATTTTAAAAGCAACTTTAATTACTGTGCTAATCTTTCGAAACGGACGAAGTTTATTTTTTGCACAATTAAATGCAATCTTTATTAAATGCAATGCTCTAATTATTTAATTAACTAGAAATGAAAAAACCAAAATATTTTGTAAGTTATATCAAATATTACAATCGCCCCGCAGTATTTATTACCCACGTTGTACCCGTTCCCTCGGGTATAAATGGTATTCCATCTGTTATTCTCATGTAGGTATAAACTATATATATGACTGTGAAATTTCATCCAAATCTGTTTAGTAGTTTTTGCGTGAAATACATCCATCCGTCCTCACACACTTTCGCATATTGGTAGGATGGCACAGCACAGCTAGTCAGATACAAATACTACTATACTCCATTTATAAAAAAAAAAGTATCCTAACATAATGTGTCAGAGAGCTGTCAAACAAAACCAAAATCAATGTCAGGTTATCAAGTCATTCATCAACCATGTCGTAGTAAGTCCCTGCACTACCTGTGACCAAAACATACACGGGCAAATGTAGGTGACTTCATTAGGGCGATAAACGATGTTAGGGCGGGCGCGGGCCCAGGGCGGGCGGGCGAAGCGCTTGGGCGGCCGTAAACCTAACTTCGGGCCTTATCTATCGTCACAGCCTTTGTGAGGTCCGCGCATAAATTTGTAAATGATTGATTGACGCACTGAAACTTTTTAGATGTTTAGTTTATAGATGGTTTTATGGAGCGTTGTGACTTGAGTACAATTTATGTGGTTGTTTAGTGGGTATATCGTGTTGTGTTTTGACATATCGGTCGCGGTAGCCAGAATTATTCTACATACTAAGCGTTCGTTAAGACTATACAAGCTGTATTCGCGCAAATGTTTAGTCTTTACCAATATTCAGCTTATGTACTCTTTCAATCCATACATTGTAGCGCTCGTGGCGTAGCTTGAATAAGCGATGTTAATTAATTGCAATTGTTAAGCAACGTGCAGCTCAGCCCCTATTAGGATGGGCGGCTGATAGTGGCTTTTATATCTGAGCGCTACCGTGCTTTGGAGGGCACGTTAAGCTGTCGCTCCTGGTTGTTTCAATCGTCAGAACATGTCGGTGGCCTTTAGGCGGTCTAAAAACTGAAATTAAATTAAATGAATGAATGAATCTATACAACACATATTTTCCACCTTTTCCCCAACAGCTTAATAACCATCAGCCTTCGTACCATCTTCCATACCCCACGAAGCATCACGTAGATTTAATAAAACTCACTATTGAGTCGCGAGCTCGTTCTCCGTGAGACCAATTTGATGGTTTCTTGGAGAGCCGATTGTGAACGACGCTGCTATAAATCAAGCCGAAGAACTCGCGACAAATCCTCCCCGGGACAAATTAAAATGAATACTTTTTCGGGTTTATTGTTCGGTGTGAGGCGTAAGATACTGCGGGAGAGTTGGGTTGGTTTTGGATATACATTGGGATATGAAATTGCACTCACGCCCATAACCAGAGACATCAAATGCACATAGAAGAGATTTTGACATGTAATGTATGAAAAATGGCGTCAATGACTTAAGTGTCAATTTAATGGACGTTTAGCAGTGCAGAAGTTAGTTTGTTATAGTTGGTCTTGTGATTTATTGTGTATTGTCTTGTTGCGTGTGACGTATTTGCAGACATACTCCCATGTGTATATATCTTTATGTTAAGATAACCTTCCTCTCCTATTTAACCTAACACACAACTTATTTTTTCAATTTTGACTGGTGATAGGGTAGAAAAACGTTAGAGTTAATGTCCCTTATTTCAGCATAAAACAGCGGGTAACCTCTATGTTTACAAATCGATAATATATTTAATCGAAAGATAAGATATTTGGCAATTGGTGGCCCAAAATCGAAAAGAGTGGCGGGAATGGGGGGAGGGAGGCCTTTGCCCAGCAGTGGGACATTCCGGGCTAACAGTAACAGTAAGATATTTAATCGAAATCTTCGCAAAACTGACTCAATTAGTTAGATTAGTTTACAAGCTTAGAGCTTAGTTTGGGTCTAACTAGCCGTGTTTGTTTTTTTTTGTATTTATTTTTTATTAGTTTATTTAATCTTGTCCCTTGCACCACACCACAGTACTACGGTTTCTTTTAATGTTAACGCAGAAAAATGTTAAGTTTTCCGACGGATTATACCGAGCCTCCGTTATTTAAATACATATTTACTTTAATACCTATTTACTACCTCATTTTTAGGATTACGTATGACATAATTCACTTAAGCTGCTTGGGTGATGAATTATTACTATGCTCGCTACGCCCCGCAGTTTAACTCGCGTTGTACCCGTCCTCGTAGGAAAATAGTGGTAGGTAATTTGGTGGAATGAAGTATCTAAATAGTTTTCCACTACAAAAGGAATTGTCTGGTAGGAAAATTGGCTTTATTAGTTTAGATTTTAGATGTTTTATAAAGAAACTAGCAGCGCCCCGCGGTTTTACCCGCGTTGTGCCTGTTCCCGTGGGAATTTCGGGATTTTTTTTACATAAAAACCTTCCTCTTGAATCACTCTACCTATTACAAAAAACCGCATCAAAATCCGTTGCGTAATTGTAAAGATTTAAGCATACAGACAGACAAACAGTGTGACATACACGAAAAAGAGACGACTTTATTTTATACTATGTAGTGATTAAGTATCTTGATGACACGCCCGTTGGCACAGATATTTGTGGTAGCGCATACTGTGTCGGAGGTTGCGGGTTCGATTCCCGCCCGGAGTCAATAATATGTGCAAAGATAGTCGTTGTTGTATGTATGTGTAATAGTTGGTTAAATACCATTATACAAGCTTAGAGTTTAGTTTGGGTCTAATTAACCGTGAGTGAATTTGTCCTGTAAATATTTATTTATTAAAAAAAAATTAAAGGTTTAAATTGAACGTTATTATAATAATAGTCCAGGTCACTTTATACTTTCAAACTAGGCATATTTTGAAGTTAATAAGTCATAAAAAATAACCGTTTATACTGTAATAAAATTTACATACCATATTATAATTATGTCTGTCTGTCACGCTTTCACAGCGAAAACCACTGAACCGATCTGTACGAAATAGTACATAATCATGAGCAAAGCCAGGTGCAGGGCTTGTTAAACATAAATCATTACACAAGTACCAAGTTCAAGTCAACAAAGCTATTCATGCGTAGTCTCACGTTGCTCGCATTCCATTGCTGCATATATTAATTGTAACATATTCAAACGCCTAACCAAGTGGGCGATGTAAAGCGTCCGCGAGACGATCAAGTGCACTTGACAAGTCTACGGGCTTGAAGTGAATATTGATCGTTTACAGCGTTGACTTGACAATTCCCGTCAAGTATCTACGTGCTGGACATGACTTGACAATAATTTTGATGATAACTTGACAACAAATTTGAACCAACTTGAGCTTGATGCGACTTGACGCGACTTGACAAGTTTTATTCATTTGCGACTTGTCAAGTGCACTTGATCGTCTCGCGGACGCTTAAGACGTTTTGAGTCAACGGTTGATTTAACTATGAATTTACGATGTTACAAATCACAGTTGCGTGCGGTTTCAGTAATTGTTTTCTTGTGGCTTTGTCCTGGTTTTAACACGTTTTTATAGTTACTTCGTACTTATTTGTATCTACGACTGTAACATTTTGTGTGAAAACAAATGAAGGAAGCAGTTTTTCATCGTCATTCAGTTATTTTTGACATTGTTTGAGATGAACACATTAGGCAAGTGTAGTAATTATACTTAATCCTCTTCACTGTACTGATCTTCAGTAAGATGCGAGGCCTTCGCCCAACAGTGGGGTGATCACAATACTCTTATATACCGTCAGGTTTAGATAACACCGAATTATCAACTTCCACTAAAGAGTTTACTAGTTGAAACACAGGATTCTCTTTCCATAAAATTTGCAAAAAAATAGGTCCAATTAAGAATCTTCTTGTCTAGATTAAAAATGCCTTCTTCCTCTGAATTTATTTAGTAAGATTCAAAGGTTTGATATGTTTCTAAGCTACAACCAATCACAGCACATTTAAACTGTCAAACAACGCATTGACATTGTTAAAATATTTTCCTGATGCGTTGTGATGGGGGATTCAGCTCAGCACAACTCCACTCTGCTACTATGAAAACTGACCAACTTAAAAACGAATCAAAATAACATAATAACATACAATTAGTAGTTAACTGTAACATCCTATTGTCGAACGGTGTGCATATTTGCAACCGTTCCATCGTAAGGATTGCGTCGTAATTATCACAACCTTGTGTTACTTACAACCACAATCAGTGCCCAATGTGCAGTGACAGACGTTAGTTTCTGACGAGTACACTATCGTAGTAGTGTGTAGCTCAAGATATCGATGCGTTTCGTTTGAAGCGAAGCGGAGCTGTGTGGATCTGAATCGACCAATTACAACGAATTACAAGATGGTTTTGACACTGTCATTGCGTTGTTTGACAATTTCATGCGTTGTGATTGGTAAATCGAGCACTGCACTGCTCTTTTCCGTTTCAATGGAATGGAAATGCATCTTAGTGTATATGTTTAAATACTTTTTAAACTCACACGATTTGCAGTCATTATACTAACGCGATACAGACCCGTTTCATTTAGTATAATGTACTAGCAGCGCCCCGCGGTTTTACCCGCGTTGTGCCCGTTCCCGTAGGAAATCCGGGATAAAATGTAGCCTATAGCCTTCCTCGATAAATAGACTATCTAACAGTGAAAGAATAATTCAAATCGGTTCAGTAGTTTCTGAGATTAGCGCGTTTAAACAAACAAACAAACAAACAAACAAAACAAACTCTTCAGCTTTATAATATTAGTATAGATTGTTTAGGTTTTGATCCAGAATAGCCAACTGTCCAAAATGGCGAATTACAATTGACGTGTATCCGACATTTTGTCAATTATTGTCATCGTGTATTTGTCATGATATTGGGAGCGCTTGCTTAGACGTCTTTAAGTTTCAGTCATGGGTTTGAGTGAGTTTAAAAACTGCAAACTGACTTCACGATATTTTCTTTCCGTTTTATTGGTCTCGTGAACTCAATGTGAATTACGCCGCCGCAGCCTGGCCACAGTAGAGCAGCCTATGTATATCTTTATTGCATCTAGCGCTCTTGGCGTAGTTTGACTAAGCGATGTCAGTGCTTCGGAGGGCACGTTAAATTATCGGTTGTTTCAATCGGTGGACCATGTCGGAGGCCTTTAGGCGGTCTAAAAACTCCGACACCAGGGTTGGCGACTGACCTACTCGAACTTACTTTATAATGTGTGCGAGCTCCCTTAAGTACCAACCAATACCATCCCACAGCTGGGGAAAGTCCTCGGGCTTCACAAAGTCCTCTAGAACTACCAATCAGATTTGAGAAAAATATGTCTATAAAGTAGACACATTTAAGAGAAATAATAGGCTAATTATCATCCCGAAATTCTTAATTTTCACCTATATATTTCACCTAGATATAGCCCTGAGCTTTGCTAGGATAGGAATAAAATAAAGTTGAATTGAGCTATTACATTGGGGTTCAGGATTGAAAAAGCGAATCGAAGTACTTACATCAAAGCCATGAAACAAAATCTGGAATAAATTCTGCGAAATATAAAAACAGGTGTTTTGATTTCGTGTATTTACAAAAGTTATTTCTCAACTTTGAATCAAGTTTAGTTAATTTCGTTTCGATCTGAACAAGGTACCTAACTTTGTAAAACGTCTGACACGAGTTTCTCTTAACTTGAAAAAAAAATAACTTCAAAGAATTTATTATTATTTTTTCCTACAAAATTGGATTTTCGAGCTTCTTATCTTCAATTTAAGGTTTCGGTACACAAATATATTGGTTTAAAACATAATTTAGGCGCAGATGTACCGGTATATCGGAAAGCAAAGAGCAACGCTTATTACTTTTTGTGTTTACCCAAAAGATTGTAATAAGCAGGCACAACTCACTTAATTCAAAATTATACTTTGTTACAATCCCGCTTTCATTTTGGGCAAGTATTAATAAAGTAGATACTTATAAATACATGCTTTCATGTTATTTGGATTATATAATTGTAGATGAGACGTTGAGTTTTTAATAATTTCTACTTCACATCTTTACATTGGGAGTTTCACAATTGGATACTCAGATAAAGGCTGAGACGTTGAGTTTTATTGTGGGTATGAATTCGGATTCGTGTATTTTTTAAATAATTTCTACTTCATATCTTTACATTGGGAGTTTTCACATTTGGATACTCAGATATAGGCATGCCAGTTAGTATGTACACATGGCAAGCAAATAGCAGCTGAAACGCTAGTAAATGAAATAATGTCATATTGACTGCTATCCAACCAGTTAGCTGCCAAGTACATTCTGGCCCTAACTCACACAATTTTGAGTATAAAACTTTGAAAAAGTCAAATATTTGTATTCAGTTTTGGCCCCAAAGAGGCTCTTGAACGTGCAAACTCACAAAAAGATGCTTCCATTCTAAAATTCTGTGTCATAAATCGTTCTTTTCCTATTCTATAGTGAGTAGAACAATTAACCCTACGGTATCTGCATTATTCAAGATCATTGGTACGTTTGTGGAATTCGCCTGTTTGTCCGACCGTCCGGAACGCTCGTGTTGTCCGTCGGATGCAAACACTGTCGCCATGGCAACGAAGCTAGGCTTCCATATCGATTTGGTCGTAAAGGCGTCTTTTATATTGTTCAATAGATATTGATCGAAATACTTGTATGGGCTGACTATACAAGTATTTCGATAACCTCTATGTATGAACAAAAATGAATACCTTTTAGGTATGTGCTTTATATTTGTGCATCACTTTCAAACGACTGCACCAAATCTATACGAATATTATAAAGCTGCAGAGTTTGTTTGTTTGTTTGAACGCGCTAATCTCAGGAACTACTGGTCCGATTTGAAAAATTCTTTCAGTGTTGGATAGTCCACTTATCGAAGAAGGCTATAGGCTATTTTTCATCTCGAAATTCCTACGGGAACGGGCACAACGCGGGTAAAAACGCGGGGCGCTGCTAGTTGGATATATTTTTTGTGTGATCGTTATTGCTAGAAAAAGGTTTTAATAGTAAATATAGTAAAATGGCAGTATAAAGTTCGCCGTGTCAGATAGTTTAAAATAAGATATCGATGTTTGATATTACTGCTACATAATCTCAAGTTCAAAAGACTTGTTACAACTTTTTTATTTATTTACATAAAAATAACGTTAAGCCTTTTGATCTACGATCTGATACTATCTCGATCTTGATCTAAGATCTACGCTGGCGTGATTTGAACGATAGACACAGAAGTCAATTACAAAAGTCTTATAATAATTTACACGACCGATAAAAAGCGCCGAAGAAAGCATAAAAAGCGCTCGTTCAAAAAGGCCTTTCCAATATAACACCTCATTACAATATTAAGCAAAACCAGCGCTAAAACTACGCCACTACGCTTTGAACCTTTTCAAATCTCCATTAAATAATGACCAGTATTTCTGAAACATGCATAAAATCATGGTAATTATCCCTCCGCTGAATTTCAATTAGTGCTAACACACTTCACAGCGGTGTTTTGCATAAATGCGATGGGCTACATTTAGCTGGATCTACAGTTTTAAGCTTTTGCCTAACCCAGTGAGCAAACCTAGCCGAATGAGGGTCGGCAAAGAATTGGCAGCTTGTACGTCATCACTTATGTCGCTATATAGTTATTTACTAACAAACATTATAGTTCCATTAAGGTTAAAATGTGTGGAACGTATGGCTATTACAAGCAGTGAAAATTTAGGTAAGTATGTCTATTTAGATGTAGATGTTAATATGGGTGTTGTCAAATGCTAAATCTTAACGCCCGTACAAAGATGCCAATTGCTTAGACAAAGAAATTATAACTCGAGAACGGCTGGACCGGTTTAAATGATTATTTTTTATATTAGTCAGGGATAGGATAACAAGTGATAAAAATCCCACGGGAACGAGTGCGCTATGAGTTAACCCGCGGGACACAACTAGTAAAGTATACAATATGAAGTACGGAGTATAACTATATAGAGTACTTATAACAAGTAGGCCACGAGGCCACTACAATACAGATGAACTAATAAACACAGATATCTACCCAGCGATATTATACACATCGATATGTTAACGATACAGATGTCTGTACGTGTCCAAACAGTCGGAACACAGATCACAAACACTTGAGAGATGTAATTCAAGCGACACAATATGCTGTGTGATTGACGATTACCATGGATGTACTGAGAGGGGGCAAAGTGCACTGCCCTGGATGGTGTTGACCTCAAAAATAACAATAGGTACAGCACTATTTTTGGTATAACTTTTTTCTGTACTGATATCATCGTTGAGATGAGATTTTTGCCCAGCATTGGGACTATGCTAATACTTTACTTATATTTTTATTTACTCTTACATTTTAATCACTTTCCACTCTGTATATTAGTATATATTTGTTTTAAATAATTATTGCCCATACCCCCCCTCCCCTGACCTAGATTCGGTCTAATTTGCCCCTTGCTACCAAATTTATCAAATTGCCCCCTGATTGAGATCCTGGGTACGCCCATGACGATTACGTTGTGTTTCTAAGTTGGTACTTAATGGTAGGTATGTGTTGTGTACGATTTAGACGTAATGCCTATCAGATATACCTGCTGCCTGCAGGCCGACATGTTTTCAACGTCTAGAGTGATCTAGGTTAGGTTTTGTGGAGTGCTATCTCTGTCACACGCTAAAATACAGGGTGATTACGGGGTCGTGGAGCAAGAAAGAAGCACTTTCTCCTAAGCATCACGATAGGTTAGGACTAACAGTACACCAGCGACTTATTTTAGTCAGCAAAAAAAACTGCGATAATTCGAGATCATGGTCACCCTACTATTTCCCAAGAAAACTTATGTCAAGTAATATTAAAAGTAGGGTGACCACGCATTTTGAGTCAATAATAATTTTTAAATAAAAATACGTAAATAACGAATCATCTTTGTTTAAATTAAAATAAATACAGGTAGCATCGCAATCATTTATTTACTGAGTCAGAAAAAAATGGTTGGGATCACGACCCCGAAATCACCCTGTATAAAGTTTGACATTTTGTCACAGTTCAGATTAAGTAAATAAGTTCGAGTAGGTCAGTGGCCAACCCTGGTATATTTGAGTCCAGAATCATTGCTCTATAAAACCGAAACAAGCATTGTTGAACAAGACATTTCGCCAAAGGTGGATCTAGTCACGATAGTCTATATGTTTCACTTCAATCTTAGGAAAAATTATTAAACACTAGCACTAGGTTTTACCCGCGTCGTACCCGTTCCCGTGGGTATTTCAGGATTGAAAGTAGCCTATAACCTTTCCGTTGAATGTGGCTATCCATTACAAATTTTTTAACGGATTAATAGTTCCTGAGATTAGCGCGTTCAAACAAACAAACAAACTCTGCAGCTTTATAACATTGGTATAGATGTTTACAATTATTAATGTCGGTAAAAGAGTAACAACATCGATACACAACTGACCATCTTACTCTGAAAGAAAAATACAAGACGCCTGCACTTTCTCTCTCTCGACACTCAAAAAACCAAAATAAAAAACCTAATAAACTTCCACTTTAATTTGAGCGTTTCTTTAACAAGAAAGCTTCCTCCTAGGTGTTAGGAAGTCCCTCAAAGAATGCTCCGGTCGTAATAAAAGAGCAATTAATTAGAGGAGCGAAGACGGTATGCTTGAGCATTTGGGTTAACGAGTTGCATTCACCCTCCTGTCCCCACGCCCGCTGTTATACTGCCGGCTAGCTACGCATAATTATACTATTTGTAGACGTCACTATATATATGTATAATATAACTGCCGCACTTAGATACGTGCATAAAATCAACTCTTAACTGCTTCACGCATTTTTCATACACTACACGTCAAAATCCCTCATTAAATTTGTAACCCTACCTATCCTCTTCACTACATAGTATAAAATAAAGTCGTCTCTTTTTCGTGTCTGTCTGTTTGTATGCTTAAATCTTTAAAATTACGCAACGGATTTTGATGCAGTTTTTTGTAATAGGTAGAGTGATTCAAGAGGAAGGTTTTTATGTAAAAAAATTCCCGAAATTCCCACGGGAACGGGCACAACGCGGTTAAAACCGCGGGGCGCTGCTAGTTAGTTATATAAGTATCTCGGGTCCAGCTGAAAATCAGCGCTGTAGCTCCGGCTGCAGCATTACGCTGAGCTGGTAACCTTTTTGGTTAAGTTGTTAACTTGTACTTTTGTTTGTCCTATTTCTGTTGTGCTTTTTAAACCAAATAAATTTTATTTCATTTCATTTCATATTATCTTTACCCGTTCCCGCAGGAGTTTTGGGATAAAATGTCTCCCATGTGTTATTCTGATGTACAGCCTATATTATCCTACCTATAAAATCTGTTAAGTAGTTTTTGCGTGAAAGAGTAACAAACATACATACTCATTCATATCCATCCTCACAAACTTTCACATTTATTATATTAGTAAGATGTTATAATTGTGTGTAATTAAAAAACGAAATATCCATTCATCTTTATCGAAAAATGTCCACAAGGTTCATGTATTGAAATGTTAAAACAAACCAACACAAACGCTCAAATGAAAATAGAATCGTAATCTCTCAACAAATTAAACGAACAACCATCCAATTGAGCGGCCACTTAACTTTAAAAAACATCGTACGGAATAGTTCTAGAAGTCTTGCCGAACGGCAGATCATTAGTAGTTGGAAAAATTATTGTCTCGACGTGAAATAACTGCTAATAAGGTTACAGGACCATCTGATCTGAAGTTCGTGATATTTCTGCTACGTGATTATGAATAAATTCCTCCCATTTTAAAATTAAGTCGGGGTTGTGTTTAGGGATTTGTGTACTTAAACTATTAATAATAATTTCTGAAGATTTATACGTTGGGTCTTTTGTTTGGTCTTTCGGACGAAAAAAGAATTTTAAGAAAAAAAACTTACGATTTTTTAAATTAAATTAATTGTCAAATATCAATAATTGCTTATCTAATAATTAAGGACTTCATCGACTGCGGCAGCCGAATTTGTTAATCAACTTCGGTGACCGAATATCGTCTTCTCATTAGTCCACCGAATGCGAACTCCTAATTGGAGACAGCTGATGTCGTTCGCCAAATTCGTTTGACAAGCCCGTTGGAACAATGGCATGTGAGAGCGCTTACTGTGTCAGGGGTTGTAGGTTTGATTTCTTACAACGAAACACTTAAATAATTACAGAGTAATATTTTATTCTCTACAATGAACCTTTGTATCTTCTCTGTAGATAGAGGTTCTTCACAGACAAGACATCACATTAAGACTCCTCAATACAATGCCCCCCTGTTTACTTCGAAACTTGATTCTAGAACTAAGACCATCAAAGTTTTCCCAAACAAAATGTTCTAGAAGTTCCTCTAAACTTTTTAGAGCAGTTTCTAATTCGCTTGCGACCGTCTGTTGTTTTGTTCTAACCTCCGGCAAAAAACTCTCAATGGTTTTATTTTTGCTTTTATCATTAAACTAGTAGTGACCCGCGAATTCACCTGTGTTTTACCCTTTTTTGTGGTAATTTTGGGATGAAAAGTATGTAATAACGTTTGTCTTGTATGAGGATAGGATAGATATAAGATAGATAGGATGGGATAGAATAGGATAGGATAGATAGGATAGTATAAAATATATAGAATAGTATAAGATAGGTAGGATAGTATAGGATAGGATACATTGATAGGATGGGATAGATAGATAGCATAGGATAGTATAGGATAGGATAGATATATCAGTTAAAAAAGATAGAGAAGTCAGATCAATCGCATATTAATTTGTTAGAAGTATCTCTATAAATTACACTGATGTACAATTACGTGTCGACGTTATTATGTCGGGAAATAAATTTGAAATATTGATCACCTTTACCTAAGTACTTATTTTTTATTATTTATATCGTTGAAGTTACGTAAAATTTTATTACCTATACTGATAGGTATAATAAAGGTGGGTAATGTGATTTTTTGTTAGAATGCGCAAATCTCTGCAACTGCCATGTCCGATTCGAATAATTATAGTTGTACTAGCAGCGCCCCGCGGTTTTACCCGCGTTGTGCCCGTTCCCGTGGGAATTTCGGGATTTTTTTTACATAAAAACCTTCCTCTTGAATCACTCGACCTATTACAAAAAACCGCATCAAAATCCGTTGCGTAATTTTAAAGATTTAAGCATACTGACAGACAAACAGACACGACTTTATTTTATACTATGTAGTGATTAGCTAGCATTTAAGACATAGGGTAATCTCAGGAATTATCAGTCCGATTTGAATTTTTGTAATGGATAGCCACATTCAACGGGAAGGTTATAGGCTATGTTTCATCCCGAAATTCCCACGGGAACGGGTACAACGCGGGTAAAACCGCGGGGCGCTGTATAATATATACCCGGACAAATTCACATACATTTTATTAGACCCAAAGTAAGCTCTAAGCTTGTGTTATGGAATCTAACTCACTGATACTACTACATATACATACACAAATACTTTATAAGAATATAGGTATAATCGACACCCAGACGTCGTCAACAACTATGTCTGCACAAATTGTTGAATCCGAATCGAACCCGCAACCCCCGACACAGTAAGCGCTCTCTCTGCCACTGTGCTAACGGGCGTGTCTATATAAAAAACTATGTACGAGTGAGATGCCTTAATCTTATTTACATCCATTAAAAGATAATGGACAATTAAAACAAATAACTTATTGACCGGTCGACGGCGACGGAACAATACATCGTATTGTGTACAATCATCTGTTTGTCTGTTTGTGCGTAAACAATGAGAGATTTCACTGCGTTTCTCATTGGCGAAGTTTTATTGATGTTTATTTACAAGTGCATCGGTTCTTGTGTTGTGGTGAAAATTGTTATTATAGCAGGTTAATAAAGAGGTTATGTTTGTGTGATTGTTTTGTCAAGAACTAGCCGCGCCCCGCGGTTTACCCGCGTTGTACCCATTCCCGTAAGAATTTCGGGATAAAATGTATTCCATGTGGTATTCTGATGTATCACTTTTATTACTGTAAAGTTTCATCTAAATCCGTTTAGTAGTTTTTTCGTGAAAGAGTAACAAACATACATACATACATTTTCACAAACTTATTACATACATACATCCACCTTTGCAGACTTTCGCATTTATAATTTTAGTAGGATAAGCAACGGGGGCCTGCCTCTGTTAGGGGTTGAATTGAAAGGAATCCCCTGAACCAAATTCCAAGTTTTTAGACACAGTAGTCTGGGCTGTGATATAAGTCAGTCAGTCAGTCAGTCAGTCAGGTTTGCCTTTTATATACTCGTATATAGATTACTAGCAGAGCCCCACGGTTTTACCCGCGTTGTGCCCGTTCCCTTAAGAATTTCGGGAATTTTTATACCTATGAACTTTCCTCTTGAACTTCCACTATCTATTTAAAAAACTGCATCAAAATTCGTTGCGTAGTTTTAAAGATCTAAGAGTACATAGGGACAGACAGCGCAAAGCGACTTTGTTTTATACTAAGTATTGATGTAAAAAAGTAATTCCCACAGAACATATTTCAGGTCATATTACTTTTTTTTGTAGAGATCTTGAAATGTTGAATTCTCTCTTCGTTTCGATTGAATCGTAAGTTTTGTTAATGTTGCCAGAGATAAGGTAATAAAAAATCAATATTATGAAATGCGAGTCGAGTTAATTGTGTGAGGTTTGTTTGACACTTGTATTAAAACATGAGATTGGTTCGAGAGATGTTATTAGAACCTACTTGTACCTAGAATTGGCATCTTCAGACACATAGATTTATATTAATCGTATTCCTTTATATCTACTAGTTTTAAATTGTTAACCGACTTCATTAAGTTATATTCGTGTGAATGTGGTTCTATATATAATGTAATGTCCCACTGCTGGGCATAGGCCTCTCATATCACTGAAGAAATCAGTGCAGTGAGGAGGATGACGGAAAGACGCGTTTTTATTTAAAGAACATTCACTTACGATTAAATTATTACCTCTTAGTTACAATGCTTTGCCTTTTTCCTTCAAAAAGGCCTGTACTTACACACCCCATGTTTATTTAAAACGTAGATCATATTACTGAGGTAATTCAATATTCAGTACCCTTCCTTCCCTGTCCGATATATTACACAAACACTATTAGCATTCACATCATAATTTACGAGGAGTTTACGTAAACATGCAACTATTCATTGTATAACATAAGTATAATTATATCTGCTAACGACCTACGCCCTACGGTTTTACCCGCGTTTTGCCCGTTCCCGGGAAGATTCGGGGATGTAAAATAGCCTATAACGTTCCCCTTGAATGTGGTTATCTATTGCAAAAAGAATTATTCAAATCGGACTGATAGTTTCTGCGATTAGCGCGTTCAAATAAACAAAAAAACAAGCTGGTCAGATGTATTATATTCGTAGAAGATTGTGATATGACTACTTTTTTAAATACCTATGTATTCCGTATACATTAGCTTTGATATAAGTGTTTAACATCAAAGTTTTTATAATTAAAAAAATCGAAGATATAAAATAGTATCTACCTACAAAATAAAATTACCTCAATCAGAAATTACACTCATAAAATTCAGGCAGTGCTTAAATAACGTAATTACTAAGCCACAAATTCCATTTAACAACGCAGATTCTTCATTTGTTTTTTTAAACATAATATAAACAAATAGACTAAAGTTTAATAACAAGAAGTTTTTGTCTCTGAATAAGAGACTCTTTTGTTTTTAAATAGGTTCTTTATTTCTAGAGCACAAAACCCGAGAAGACTATTTTTACGATACAAACATTATTTAAAAATAAACATTTTACATTATTAATGCTTTTGGTACAAGGTTGTAGGTATATCAAGAGTGCCATCTCATAAAAACTTAATTAGAAATGACAGCGAAACAATATAATAATTTAGCAAAAACATGAAATCTTGTTTTAATTGGTGGGTAAAAATAACTTGGTTTTAAAAATACAATTTATTTTAATAATACTTTGTTTTGTTAAGTAATAATGATTCTATTTCTCCTACAAAATATCGGATTAAAAATCAAAGATGAAAAAATTTTAAGATAAAAATAAAAGAAACCACAAACAACAAATCCATTGCCTAAACCCAATGCTAAAATCTGTAAAAAAAAAAACAATTCTAACAAATGCAATAAAAAATAATCCACCAACCTTTTTGCTAGAATAATCCACAGAGCACTTTATAATAAAATAAATAATAAATATTCAAACTAAGAACACTGTATTGCTCGACACGGTACTGTCACTCGCGGCGCGGCAACACGTCTGATTGGCCGAGAATTCGCGCCACCACTGACGGCTATACGGACCACAGACACACACAGACTCTATATATAAAACAATAACTCTGTTTATATCTCGTTAACTAACGTTTCCAAGCTTACCTTTGCTTATTAATCTTATTGCTACGGTTTACAAAGATCTCTGTGTTGCTTTATTCCTTGTTTGTTGCGATTGTTTTTTATTTGTTTCCGTGTTTTGTTTATGGGTAGAATGTGGAAGTAGAAGAAAATATTATGACGTTTAGTTGATAAATTATGAAAGATAAGGGCGCTTCTATTTGTGCTATTTATTAATAATAATAATAATCTAAGTGATATTTTTTAATGAAAAAAGTATTGTAATCAATCTTACCATAAATCTTCTCGGCAAGTATATATTTTTCAAGGAATTTTCATTTTATTACTAAGGATAAGTGATTTCAAATACCTAAGCGTGTTTTTATTGACAGCCGTTATCCTACTTGAGTATTCTTTGAGTAATCAACTGAATGGAACCTTTTTGAAACAATTTCATAAAATGGGTTCATGGAATAGAACCGCTTCAAGTGAAATACTATACAGAGTATCAAGTAGAGGCGATATGAAAATTGATTTAAAGGGAAACCATCACAAATAATTAAACGTAAAATTGGAAATTTATTATTTATTATAGATTTATTATATTTATTCAATTAAACTACACCCCGAATATCAACGAAGTATACAATACTGTTATTTTTAGAAAAAAAAAAAGTATTAGCCTGTAAGGTCCCACTGATGGGCAAAGGCTTCTCATGTCACTGAAGATATCAGTAATATTAATATTATTATTTTTTAGAAAAAAAAATATATATAGAAAGCATTGCATGGCTAGTATAATTTATAAGGCAGTTTATTTATATATTCAATTAAATATAGCATCAAAAAACTCCATCCTATTAGCGCTTAACCATTTGAAAAAGAAACGATAGTGCGAGAGTGGAAAAGCGTGTTTTCATTTGTAGCCAGATCGGTAGACAGGCGGAGACGAATTCAGTGACGATATTACAATAGAAAAGTTTCCAAATCTGATACTTTTTTAATATTTTTGTAGAAACCACCATTACTATTTACTCTATAACTTTAAGTGTTATATTTTTGAATTGAAGACTGAGTGTTCTGTGATCAGGGTTCCTGTAAAGGGGCTTAATAGCGAAGTGTCTCCGTAAACGTAGTTACAATACAAAATAAGTAGAAACTTTAGAAACCAGTATGTTATAAAACACTTTTTAATTTTCCCTGAGTTTACGCATGGCGTGGTGATTACTTCTAATACTCCTCACTGTACTGATATCTTCAGTGAGATGAGAGGCCTTTGTCCAGCAGTGGGACATTACAGGCTAATAGTTTTTTTCAATTAGTTTATTATACGAACATTTCCCGTCTAATAAACTTGCAGCTTGAAAACTCGCTCAATGCAACGACGCTAACTGAACATCACACAATCCTGCCATCCAAATATCAAATAATTCATTTACACAATCCATACCGATCATGACCTTTAGAAAGGTCGCATAGTGTTAAACGATGTTTTTAGCACGTTCTTATTCCATACGGCACAAGGTCGACATTGGCGTGTTTGTTCTAATACTTATTCTAAATGAAAAAATCGAATGATTTTGTATCGATTGTGCTTAGTGCGTGACGGCAATCGATTTCACTGGCGGATTCATTGCCATGTCGGAAGGAAATTGGAGCAAACACGTAATATCCACCTTCTAATAGTGAAGCTATTTGCTGTTAAGGCGGAGATATGTTAAGACGACACTGCGATCAGTTATTCTATAATCACTAGTATAAAACAAAGTCACTTTCCGCTGTCTGTCTGTCCCTTTGTATGCTTAGATATTTAAAACTACGCAACATTTTGATGCAGTTTTTTTTTATAAATAGAGTACTTAATTCAAGAGAAAGATTTATAAGTATAAAAAATTTCGAAATTAAAAAAACCCGCGGGTAAAACCGCGGGGCGCTGCTAGTAATATAAAAAAGTTAAATTTCTGTTTTTTAGTTTGTTTGAAAGCGCTAGTCTGAGGAACTACTGGACTTATTTGAATTTTTATTTTTATTGGATAGCCAATTTCAAAGGGAAGGTTATATGATTTTTTTCCGAAATTCCCACGGGAACTTGTTATTTGTATAGCTAGACATATATCAAACAGACATACAATTTACTGTAAAATATTGCGAACCATGGAAAGCTACGGTGCCATCTAATGGTGAAAAGGAGAAAAATGTTGACATTTATGGCACGAAACCTCTGTGCTATTTCAGGTAATCTATTGTAGGTTGTACTGCCTCCGGTTCTGTTTGGCTGAACAGACTCTAAAGATATCAGTTCTAATTTTATTTGTGTTTCGTTGAAACTATGTTTAATTTATTAATATAGAACAACTTAAATACTTGCAGTCTATTATAATATCTATTATATTAATATCTAAATATTAATTTTATTATATTTTTGTTTTCCGAAGATGTATACATTGTATAGGTATTACCTATTTACGTATTAAGTACAGTATCTAAATGATTTAATCTAGAGAAACAAGTATGTATTCTCAAAATTGTGTCATTGGCTGCTTATCACTCGTATCGGAACTAATAATTTGCAACTTCAGTATTTAATTAATCAAAAATGTAATCATTCAACTGTAGCAACACCAACAGCGTCTACATTTAATTAAAATTTTACTTGAACGCGTTACGCTAATTGAAACCGCGGCTTAAACTCACGATCGAAAGTGGTATGTATCGTTACGTACTTGTATTATTGTTACGTTTTCATTTGCCCTTTATTTTTGGCTGCGGTCTAATTTAATGAGTAACTACTTTCTTTGGAAATAATCCATTGTTTTGATATTTGATTCGGTTATTGTTTGTAACGAAGCAAGTTTGTTGTTTTTGGCAAGTAACGCGGGATTGGCAGACATTTGTGCTAGGCACTTGGGCAGCGTTGGCAAGAACTGCCTAGTTATTGTATTCCTGACTGTACTGATATCTTCAGTTAGATAAATAGTGGGATACATAGTATTAATAACCGATGTTACTACATGTCGGTAGTACGAAAGATGGCTGCCTTATATTTTCCACAAACCTACCTACTTTATGGAAACGCCTCGATGGTCTAGTGGTATGTGCACTCGCCTACCAAAACTGAGGTCTCGGGTTCAATTCCCAGTTCGAGCGAATACATGTTTTCTACTTTTAAGTTTTAAAACATGGCTCGGGTTTGAGATCACCAACCCGCAGTAGGCAAGCGTAGTGTTTACGTCTAAATCCTCCTCACTGTACTGATATCTTCAGTGAAATGAGAGGCCTTTGCCCAGTAGTGGGACTTACAGGTTAATACGTTATATACCTACAGCCTTAGCATAAAGATAGTGTATAAACTCTGTTTAGTATAATTTTATCATTTCTCTGCATTCAAAGTTTGACACAATTGACATCACGTTTAATGACATTTTATACTGCGTTTAACTAATCCGAGAATAATGGTTTTATATAATGACATAATTTTTATCACAATCATATATTCTAGTCCAGATAGAAATAGTTACATAATAGGTTTATTTTATATCTGAGAAGTAGATCACACTAAAATAATCATACATCTAATATAAACAATTCTCAAGTCGCGGGTTTGTAGTTAAACTCCTCCGAAACGGCTGGACCGATTTTCATGAAATTTTGTGTGCATATAATATAGTCTACCCCTTTTTAAAGATTTTTTTTTTGTTTTTATTTGTTTATGATACAGCATTAAAAATACATACCCTACATTTTCAAACCTCTACGATCAACTCCTATATTGGGTTGCGGGTGGATCCACCGCGCGGGACATCTAGTAATCATATAAATAATTAAATAATGCACGCATTTCTAATTAATTATATGAAAGATATTTTCTCACATGATCATGTTCAAGATGGCCGCCTCCCTCCGTAACATAATATTCATTGTTATGAGAAAATTAACTTGCATCTTCCTGTACCTTCTTTTTAATATATAAACATTAATGACTCACGTAACACTTTAAATCTTATGAGAACAGTGGCGTTTAATCAAAATATTTTTATCAGGAATTGAATCCATAACATGATCTTAATTCATATAACAGCATCTTTTTAAATTGAAGATTAATTCCAAGTCGCTTACATAACGCATCTCTACCGGGGATCAAGCATCAGAATATCTCAAAACATTATACTTTAGTTATAAACAAAATATGTCAAAACGCTGATGATTGAACAAAAATAACAAAAGAAAACTTCCAAAAATAAAGTATTAAGTAAGTAAGTATTAGCCTGTAATGTCCCACTGCTGGGCAAAGGCCTCTCATCTCACTTGCGGGGTGGTGATCTCGAACCCGAGCCATGTTTGAAAAGTAAAAATAAAATCCTGCTAATATTATAAATGCGAAAGTTTGTGAGGATTGTATGTATGTATGTTTGTTACTTGTTCACTCTAGACGGATTTGGATGAAACTCTACAGGATTATAGGTTATACATCAGAATAACACATGGGATACGTTTTATCTCGAAATTCCCGCGGGAACGGGTACAACGTGGGTAACACCGCGGGGTGCGGCTAGAAGAACATAGGTACACAAAGAAAAAATACAAGTCATTAGATAGATGACCAAGGTTTTACAATGGATTTAATAAATAGCCTATGTTATATTTGTGACACTATTACTTTGTTGGTATATGAAAATGAAAAATGAAAAATATTTATTTACAGCAAAGACACAAATAGATACAATTAACAAAAATACCTTAAATCTAAACATTATTGTTTGCGTCTACGCTGATAGATTAAATTTTAGACGTAAAGCGATGGCATCCACACTAGGCAAGGCCTATATCAAAAACAATGTCAAAATTTGATATGCTATCTGAGATTGCCGAGACAGATTGGTTATTGAAGCCTATGTTAATGTATAATAACTTTAGAACCTGTTCAACCAATTGGGCTTTTGAAAAAAAAATTTTTTGTGTTATATGGAAAGATTATATATTAGTTTTATAACAAAACTATTTTTATTTTATTTTTTTCGCAATAATTCAAAAGTTATTTCAAAATAAAAATTAATTTTTGAATCCAGTACCGAAAACACTCGGACAACTCCCGAACAAACCCGAGCGCGGTGTGACGTCATAATGTATATCCCCATTCGGTTACACGTGTAATAGCCGTAAACGCTGTACGTACTTATGGTTAAATAGCTATACATTATCACGTCACATCCACGGTGACCAATTATGGCGCGTTTATAGTCACGTGATTTTTATTCAATTTTTAATTGTTTATAATTAATTGAAAAAATATTTTTTTAAAGTTTTTTCATTAAATATCAATATTATTAATAATAAAGTTTTAAAATACATTTAAAAAATCAATTTTTTTTTTTTTCAAAAGCCCAATTCTAAAACAAGTAGCTTCTACGACTATTACTATCAAAATTGGCATTCATTCGGACACAATCGTAGAAGTTGTAATAAAGAAAGGTTTAACTGAAGCCGATATTATTACGAGAATATTATCGTCGTCTATTTTTCGATCTAGAACTAAATCCGTACAAGTTCTAAATTTTCATATAAGAATACCCAACCAAGTTACTACCTCAACACGATCGAATTTAAACTAAATCGAAATATAATATTCGACCGAGTGTCAACAATCTACATCTACACTTCTACACTTCTACACTAATATTATAAAAAGGAAAACTTTGTTTGTTTGTAATGAATAGGCTCAAAAGCTACTGGACCCTTTTTAAAAATTCTTTCACCATTCGAAAGCTACATTATTTTACTAAAGCTACATCATTTGACAAGCCCGTTGGCACAGTGGCAGTGAGAGCGCTTACTGTGTCGGGGGTTGCGGGTTCGATTCCCGCCCGGAGTCAACAATATGTGAAGACATAGTTGTTGGCGACGACGTCTGGGTGTCAATTATATATTCTTATAAAGTATTTGTGTACATATATGTACTAGTATCAGTTAGTTAGATTGCATATTACAAGCTTAGAGCTTAGTTTGGGTCTAATTAACCGTGAGTGAATTTGTCCGGGGTGTATTTATTATCCACGAGTAACATAGGCTATTTTTCATCCCGAAATTCCCACAGGAATGGACGGTAAAACCGCGGGGCGCTGCTATAGCATATAAAAACGTCACTACCACGCGATCGAGTAGGTGTTTAAAATCGAATATTGTATAACTAGTAGTTCAATAGTCCCTCAAGGTTCACAGAGCTTTCTGGCCAAATTACGGGGGCACCATGGTACAATGACGGCGACGACGACTATTGCTGAACACAACTTAAACTGTAATGTGAAATCATTTTATCAAAATTACACTCGACGCTGCACCGTGGTACTCTTTAAGATCGTTTTAAATTCGTAAATCAGTTACAAAACTAGATCGTGTGCACATGGTAACCTCGTATAGTGGAATATAGTTAGTTTAATTCAGTATTCAAGCGGTTAGGTGTTAGCACATAACCGAAATACTGAGCTATAAAACGTCCCGCCGTTTAGCATAACAACGGTTTGTGAATGTCAAAAATCTTATATTTTCATTAACAAACACTTTCGATTATCGTTGTGTCACTGTTAAGGTTGTCCTTCAGCTATACTTTATTTTGACTAGCAGTGACCCGTAATTTTACCCGCGTTTGTTATATGAATATAAGACCTTGTTTAAATGTTTTACACAAACATATTTTTTTAACTCCATTATCAATAAGCGTGTTCAAACAAATAAAAACCAATCAGCAAAAACTGAAGAGAGGGGAAGAGAGAGAGAGAGAGAGAGAGAGAGAGAGAGAAAGATAGAAAGAGAAAGGGTGGCCTTTGCCCAGCTATGGGACATTACAGGTTTAATACTTTTCTTTACTTTTACGACATGTTGTATCAAAATGATTATTTACTTAAAAGCTACATTAAGTATATTAAATAGAGTAGTCCTACGAAATATCCTACTACAAAATTATCTATAATCTTCATAATTAGCGAGTATAATGGATATAATTAAATTGTGTAAATGTAAAGTCAACGAACCAAGAATATCTCCAGGAACATCACGTCAGTAGGTTTAGTTATATACGCAACAGTCCAATCTATAATCTATACAAATATTATAAAGAGGTAAAATTTGTAAGTTTGTTTGTTAGTATGTCCGAGGTAATCTCAGGAAATATCAGTCCGATTTGAATAATTCTTTTTGTAATAGATAGCCACCTTCAACGGGAAGGTTATAGGCTATTTTTCATCCCGAAATTCCCACGGGAACGGGTGCAACGCGGGTAAAACCGCGGAGCGCTGCTAGTAATATAATAAAGAGAAAAAATTTGTTTGATTGTTTGTTCGCTTATCTCTGATACTACCAGTCCGATCTAAAAAACAAAAATCTTAAAACATTACTTAATTAAAAAATATTATGAGTAGGCTACATTTTAATTCCAATAGCGGTATTTCTATCTGAGCGCTACCGTGCTTCGGAGGCATGTAAAATTGTTGGTCCCGGTTGTCCCCGGCCTCCGACATAGTCTATCGATAAACTATGTCGAAGGCCTTTGGGCGGTCTAATAACTCGGACACCAAGGTTGACCTCTATACTCGAACTTATTTGTTTATTCCGAGATTTCTATGGAAAGGGTACAATGAGAATAGAACCGCGAGGCGCTGCTAGTATTATATATATACATACATGCTTTTTGTAGTAAATAACCAAGTTACTAGATACACATACACAAATACTTTTATTTTGTGTATGCCTAACTGAGGTGTGTAAAACGGTTCCAATGTGTGCTGTCTCTAAACTGATTGTGTATTCTGGTCTCGCGTGCACACGGCTTCATATCAACTAGTGCTATTACTATTCGTCGCCCCTACTATGATGTAATATAGTTATTGTACAGTTAACGTAAAGACGGAAGTTTTTAAATAGTCTTATAACGTATAGGTAGAGAGAGATGAAGTTAATTTCGTTTGGATCAAAACACACAGATGATGATAGCAATAAGACCATGCAGTATGGTAGATACATTACATACGTTACATACGTCTACTACAAAATAAAATTTAAAAAAGCATGTGTTTTTTCTTTACATTAATGAGGATGCCACGGCGACTGTAATACTGTTTTTTAATGTTTTTAAATAAAGATATATAGGATGAAAATCGGCTTTAAATTTAATTTGATTGGTTTGCACGAAAAGGTAAGGTTAAACGATAGTTTCGAGATCGAATAGTTAGAACTAGTAGTAAGGGACATTTTAGTTTAGATTCAGCGGCCGACCCTCGTATCGTTGTGTTTATCTGCAGCACACTTTCTCATTTGATTAAAAAATATAAAGCTTTAATCCTCTTTGATATTGAGTGACCTAGGTCCGTGACCTGAGAATGAGAACCTCTTTATATTTTTTACTTTGGAATTTTTCAGCATCAAAGGATTGGATTATGGATGAACGGTCTTAGTAAAGATGTTTGTTACTTTGTTACAAATAAGATAAAATATCGTTTGATTTATTATATGATATACAAATTATTGGTTCTAGTATTTACCTCCAAGGGTAACAAACCATAAAGTTGTGATTTATTTATCAATTATGTATTGCTTGTTCAGTGTACAACTAAGAAATATTTTGGATTACCTTAAATAGTTGAAAAGATTGTCTGAACAGAAATTATTATACAATTTCTAAAATTGTTAACTTATATTATTTAATTGTAATAGTTTATCGGTCACTAATAACTTTAGGTGTTTAAGCGACCTTAAGTTAACAAATAAAAAAAACCTGCCAAGTGCGAGTGACACTCGCGCACGGAGGGATCCGTACTTTAAAAAAACGGCAAAAAATCACGTTTGTTGTATGGGAGCCCCCTTAATTATTTTTTTTATTATATTTTTAATTGTTGTTATAACGGCAATAGAAATACATCATCTGTTAAAATTTCAACTGTCTAGCTATCACCGTTCTTGAGATAAAGCCTCATGAGTCATGAGGCTGTATCACTCATGAGGCTGTATCTCAAGAGGCCATCCGTCCGTCCGTTCGTCTGTCATGAGTCATGACAGACGAACGGACGGACGGATGGACGGACAGAAGGTCGGAAGGACGGACGGACAACGAAGTCTCAGAAATAGCGTCCCGTTTTTACCCTTCTTCATCGAGTGGATGGCCAACCTGATCAATCCTGGTGTCAGAGTTATTAAGTTATTTATCCTTTTAGTACGGAACCCTAAAAAATAATGATAAGTACTTATAAGGTGACAGGTGTATTAAGTAAGTTATCAATACAGCGAAGAAGATTACGTTATCACTTGCATATTTACACTTATGCCCCAAATACACTATGAAGTTCACCTTAGGTTATCCACCGACTGGCAACACCTAATTATTTGAGTCGTTTAAATGCCCCGACTACCGTATCAAGAATACGGTATAGAACACTAGAGTAAGTTCGAGTGGGAGTGGCCAAGCCTAATGTCGGAGTTTTTAGACCTCCTTAAAACCTTCGACGTGGTCTGATGTAGCAACCGGGACAATTAAACGTGTCCTCCGAAGCCCGGTACCGCTCAGATAGAAATGCAACTATCGGCCACCCATCCAAGTAGAGGCCGATCTGCATGTTGCTTAACAATACCAATTAGTTTAACTACACCACGAACGTTGCATACATAGCATACACAATAACGACACAAGATTACTATCTTACTAATATTATCAATGCGAAAGTTTGTGAGGATGTATGTTTGTTACTCTTTCCCGAAAAAACTACTGGACGGATTTGAATGAAACTTTACAGTAATATCGGTTATACATCAGAATAACACATGGGATATATTTTATCCCGAAATTCCCGCGGGAATGGGTACAACGCGGGTAATACCGCGAGAGCGGCTAATCTTATATTTTGTGGTAGTTATGACGTATGTTACATATGGCGATTGACTTACTATAAATGCTCCTTGAAAGTATTCTTTCCATACAATACCCAAATGATAAACAAACCATCTGAAACATGTTCGTTATCATCGTTATCAGACACGACGTACAGTTACGTTCACTTAATCACATTTTAATGGAAAGCCCAATGATATTTACATTACGTGGTTTACTCCAAAATAACGTACCTGCGCAGTAAATGTATTAGGACATTAATGAGATAAAAACATCGGTTTAAAGCTGTGTTTCCATTTAAAAGGAGTGTGTGATGAGGCGATTCACCAATTACAGCGCATTGTGAATGACAAACAACGGATTGACATTGTCAAAATCTTGTTGCATTGTCATTAGTCAGTTGAGTTTCGCATAGCTCCGCCTTAATGGAAACACACCATTAAGCGTGCACATAATGTAGTGCGGGTCACGTGACGTTATATTCTTTGTCTATATATATAAAAATGAAACCCGTTTTCCTTGGTCGCGGCATCACGCGTGATGGCTGGACCGATTTCCACGGTTTTGCATTCGTTGGAAAGGTCTCGGGCTCCGTGAGGTTTATAGGGAATAAAAATCAAAATTCCCACGGGAATGGGGGCGCTGCGGGTGAAACCGCGGGGCACAGCTAGTATTTATATAAAAGGGTCATACTGGCCTATTGCGGGCCAGTATGGCCGAATATTTTCGATATCAATCTGTAACTAAATTCTGTTTCGTTCTAAACCTAGCATTGCCCCGTGGTTTTACCCGGGCTGTGCCCTTTTTCTGTAAGAATTTCGGGACGAAAAATAGCCCATAACCTTCCCGTTGAATGTGGCTAGCCATTACAAAAAGAATTATTGAAATCGGATTGGTACTTTCTGAGATTAGCGCGTTCAAACAAACAAACTCTTCAGCTTTATTATATGTATTAATATTGATATAGATTATTTTGAACATACAACCACAAAAGAATAGATACTTACCTCCGGTAGTAAATTAACTAGATCAATACCATTACATAATATGGCTTTTGTAACCAATAATAGGACTACTTATACCTACGAACATATACATATTTCAAGACATCTAAAGGGCACTTTAGTCCTTAATCCACGGTAATAAAATATGTTTTTCCTTGTCAATAAGAGATGGTTTATTTGGCACAAAATCTCTTGTATCGATGGTATAAAAAGTGGTGAGATTCAGGGTCGCCCACTTTTTTTTCATGTTGCAGTTATATTGTGATTTGGTTATATAGTAAGACATCCAGAGAATAGATGAAGCATTGTATGAGAAGCTGATCAGAGTGCTTTTCTGTCAACAAAGTAATGTTTATGAGTATAAATAGCACCGCCCCGCGGTTTTACCTGCGTTGTGCCCGTTCCCGTAGGAATTTCGGGAATTTTTATACATATAAACGTTGAACCTCTTGAACCTCTTGAATCACGCTATCTATTAAAAAAACTGCATCAAAATCCGTTCCGTAGCTTTAAAGATCTAAGCATACATAGGGACAGACAGACAGCGGAAAGCTACTTTGTTTTATACTATGTAGTGATTGTTAAACGTACTAATATTATAAATGCGAAAGTTTGTACAACGCAGGTAGCACCGCGGGGCGCGGCTTGTTGATGACAAACACATGTTTATTTATAAAATAATAGTTTTTCCAGCAGCATCATTTAGGTACGAGAACTATATACGAGGCTCTCAGGCATATATAATAATGTAACAATATGATGATTATTTGCATTTTACTAACAAACAATTACAGTAAATCTTTGTCCAATGTCCAACGACCAATGTAAATATCGCATAAATGGAAAACAATAATCCATAGACTACAACTTGCAAACACGTAGGGCCTGATCACACTGTAGACAAGACTGTAGATAGACAGTCTAATTCGAGCTTAAGATACTCGCTCGCTAAATATAATGGACCTTATTAATAAATAAATATACCCGAACAAATTCACTCACGGTTAATTAGATCCAAAATTAGCTCTAAGCTTGTATATACAATAGTATTTTAGCTATCAAATAGTGCGTCTCTTTCCGACATACGCTATTTTACAAAACGTAAAAGAGACAAACACTTTTACCAGTGATTTGGTTAAAGTGCGTTTGTGCATAAGGCAGTAAATTCCTTCTATCTCTTTTCTTCATATAGGATTAATACGAGAGAGATGTCTTTATTGAAGAGAAAACCGAAGACAAGACCATTGTCTTAGTTCGTGTCTTAGCCCTGCTGGTCTATGAAAACATATGAAGTAGCGCGTACTACAGACAAGACGTCTAACAAACTTTTTGTCTGTCTACAGAAATTATACTGATAACTGGTTAACGGCTAACCAATATATTTGTTAACAAGTCAGTCTAATGATGGTCTAAAGACTGCTAAGACTATAATGGTCTGAAGTTCTTACATACACAGTCATATTGAAATGATACCAGTTTCAAACAACACAACGCGTCACAAAGTCTCAACAAAAGAACATAAAAACTAAACATAATTTTAAATTGAATGATCGGTTTGCCGGTGACACATACGCAGCTCGAGCTTGGTTCTAATCTAACTTCTATTTCTTGAGTAACAAACGCGAAAATCCATTGTAAATTAATGTGATCAAAGGAAGTTACTGGTGATCACAAATTGTGTAATATGAGGTAGTTCGTAGTACAAAAACTATTGATGGCCACTTTAGCCGGTTAAATGTAGTAATTTCTAGTCAAGGTTAACTGAACATTATTTAAGAGATATTTGTTTTTGCTAAAATATGATTTGTTTGTTGTTTTCCACCTCGATTGATCCTACAGCTTTATATGATATTAACAGCGCTCCGCGGTTTTACCCGCGTTGTGTCTTTTACCGTGGTAATTTCGGGATGAAAAATGGCTTATGAGCTTCCGGTTAAATGTGGCTATCTTCTATCTACATCTACACAAAAAGATATAGATAATCATAACACGAACGACACATATCAGGTATATATATATACCTAGCTGATTGTTCGATTCGCACGGCTCTAACCCCGCTCTTGTTGACATTATATCCCTTCAAAAGCGTTACCGCATCCGCGGCATCTTGGCACCTCCTGGTACGTGACGTCACCCATTGTTTTTACACAACTTCTTAACAATTGCAATGTTATAAAACTGAAAAAACTACCAGCCATCTTCCTCAGTTTCTTATAATAAAATACGACGGCAAACGTAACTTTGTTCGCCATCAGTCAGCTGTGGAAAAACAAGGTTATGAAATGCAGTTTCTGAAATTGGTTTTACAAGTATTCTCTTGTTTTAACACTGTTTTTTAAAGGCAAATGATAAACGTGTAATCAACATTTATAGCAAAATCGTTTTGATTGTATTATACGTGTTAAGTCTGTGGAATAGAGTTCAAATTGAAAGCAAATAGCATTACCTTATAATTACTGGTTGATTGTTAAAATTGCAAAGGTTTTTGATGATGTTCAGGTAAAGTAAAATGCGTCTTATGCTGTTGGAATAAGGTTGGTGGGGAGTGTATTCGTACGTTGGTAGAGTGCAGTTCGGTCGTCATCTCCCTTACATAAGTCCGTACTTGACTTCCAAGTTGGTTGATGAACGGGTACAATCACGAACAGAAACTGTTTGCAGATTAAAACTTAAACTCCTAAGTTTGAGGACCTGGGAAGCACTTACAAACTTATATCAAACCAAGTTGATGTTTAACTTGTAAAACTTGGCTGACTCATAATTGAAACTATTATCAAATGGATTTATAATGTTTGATCTTGGTACGAGCAAACTGTGAACTTGTAATTAAATTAAGTTCTGATTAAATGTTAATCCATGTGATTACTTAATATTTTGATAGAATTGATACTTTGATAACAAACTAAAAAACATTAAACTAATTACATCGCTGAGATGAAGAGATACTTCTACTGTGCTACTCGTCAAAATTGCATGGAAAAAGTGATTTATTACTATGGCGCCCATGGATTTTATACGAAAACATTTTAAAAGTGTGACCAAGAAAATGTGTCATAAAAATAAAGTTACCATAGAGTTAGCAAGCATTGCAATCTTTCTAATTTCCTTTCTGTTCCATGCCATTTTCTTTTTATACCATTCGAATTTCGAACGCATTCCGTAATGAAATGACATTGAGCCGGCTAATGTCAGACTCTACCACACATAGAGCATAGACTAGATGAAAACCTTTGTATTAGCAAAAGGTGTTTAGCAAACCATTTTGTTAACAAAGTTTTCTTTGTTAGTCTAATGTGTGAAGTTTTTTAATTATTAGTTTTATTGGCATCTGTACTCAGCGTGATTGGTTGAAGGTCACAGAACAAACTATGCAGCGCAATCACGATCTAACAACAAACACAAGAAAAAGCTTAAACGACCTAAAATTCTCATAGTATTACATACTTTAACTGTATACAATAGAATTGCTTTTTGTTAAGTAGTTTGTAGAATGAGATGTTAGATTTGAAATGATTTAAATAATATGTTATATTATTGTTATATCATTGATCGTTTGTTATTATTATTTTTGTACTGGTGCTGATGTTTGATGCTGGACAAAAATGTATGGTTGAACCGTACGTACGATAATAATCCACTTAGGTGCTAGGCAACAGACATCAATAGGAAAATACTAATATTAATGCGAAAGTTTGTGAGGATAGTATGTATGTTTGTTACTCTTTCACGGAAAAACTACTGAACGGATTTGGATGAAACTTTACAGTTACATAGTTTATACATCAGAATAACGCATAGAATACATTTTATCCCGAAATTCCCGCGGGAACGGGTACAACGCGGGTAACACCGCGGGGTGCGGCTAGTATTAAATATTACCTTATTCGAGAACTATAAGCTAACCTAAAATGACATCACCAAAGGTAGAGCCGCGAGCTCCATCCAGCATCATATAATCTAGGCATATTTAACCTAGATAATACTACTACGAGTACAACTCCGCTAATTATGTATTTAATATTCTGTATACGTTAGTGCTAAATCCTCATTAATAAACAAATGAGTATGGTTGTCAAGTTGTTTGTATGTCTACTAAAAAAGTAAAGTAGGAGCCTGTAATGTCCCACTGTTGGACAAAGAATTCTCGTCTCACTGAAGATATCGGTACTGTGAGGAAGATTGGGCATATCACCACGCTTGCCAAATGCAGGTTGGAGATCTCAAACCCGAGCCATGTTTGAAAAGTAGGAAACATTATAAATAAAATAAATAAATAAAATAAAAAATCATTTATTGCTTTTTTTTTAAATCTAACACAGAATCACAATTTTAATTACATTACATTTAGCAAAAGGCGATGGCTCAGCTTTTGCTGCCCAGGGCGAGACACCCCGGGCAGCGCTGATTTTCAGCCACTTATTTTCGCCTACTAATGAAATGAAAACAGAAGTATGTAGTTCGATTTTTGTAATCACATTTTTCCCTTCGAAAGATAAACAAAACGGTTTTAAAAAACTTCTATGAGATGTGAGATGCCTTTGCCCTGTATCAAATTCATTCCTATTTTAAACTTTAGTTAACGCTCTTTTGTTTTTTACGTTGCATTCAATTTGATTTAAGAACTCTTAGCTAGACAATTGGCAATCAAAATTTAAAAAATACATCTACTATTTCCAATTACCGATTACCGGACATTACATGCCTTTCTTTCCTTAATTATAAGTATAAACTGAAAATAAAAACCATCGGTCGGTAAAGTTAAGGTAGTAATTACGAAACCCCATCAATTTCATTTGTTCATAAAATACGTTAATTTAAATTGCTTTTTTCAGATTATTATTTTATTGTTCTTTAATTTGCGATGGTGACGCGAACCTTGTGCCAAAACACAGGCGAACCTCAAGGTGAGAGAAATCATCGCAACTTTACAGCCGTACAAAAACAATATAACTTTAAAGACCTGCTCAAACGACGGACTTAAGACTGAGCCAGGACTACTTATGTAAATTCCTTTTATAAAATCAAATACTTGCTGGTAATGTTCTTGTATCTGTAGCCGTCGGTCCCGGTTTCTTTCTACGGATAGTAGTCGTTACTTGAGCCATGTCAGAGGCCTTTGGCGGCTCAATAACTCTGACACCTGGATTGGTCAGGTTGGCCATCCACTCGATGAAGAAGATCTGTACTCATATTATTTATATTAAAGCAGTAGGGTTTTATTTATTTGTTTTCTTGTTTGTTTTAAAGCGCTAATCTCAAAACTATCAATCCGATTCAAATTATATTTTTGTAATGGATAGCCAAATTCAACGGAAAGGTTTTTACATCCCGAAATTCTTTAGGATACAGGCAAGACAAGGGTAAAACCGCGTGGATCTGAATCATCGTGTGCTAGTCTGTAATCTGTCATCCATCTTTAATACCCCTTTTTACACATAATTAGTAAATAAGTAAGATGATTCCGTGCTTCGGAGGGCACGTTAAGCCGCCGGTCCCGGTTACTTTCTACGGATAGTAGTCGTTACATGAGCCAGTCAGAGGCCTTTGGCGGCTCAATAACTCTGACACCAGGATTGGTCAGCTTGACCATCCACTCGATGAAGAAGAAGAAGAAGAGTAAATAAGTAAATATTAACCTGTAATGTTTCACTGCTGGGCAAAGGCCTCTCACTAAATTAATCTGATTTAAATTTTATTAAAATTGGATTGTATTAGATTAGTTAAATCGCCAATTCCTTAATTATTTTATCTAACAAAAATGTCCACCTCGGACAGTGGACTGAAGTCTATACGTATTCGTCTTAATTCTGTTAACATTTTACGGTTTAAAACGTTTTATGGTTACGCAGTAAAGTTATGGTTATTTGCAAAACGATGTTAACGTGTACTGTCACCTTCGGGTATGCGTTTGATCTCCGACATCGCGCGTTAACGTCATTTAACGTTATAGACATTATTTGTGGATGGACAAATATGACATTGAAGAATTTACAACGCAGTAGGTACTACCGCAAAGTAGGTGCAACGAGTAGGCAGTTACTTCAGTAGTCAAAAGTATATTGTCTATAATATAAAAATGAATCGCTGAATCTGTTGCTAAGCGCATAACTTCAGAACGACTGCACCAAATTGGATGATTCTTTAATGTGTTCCTTATTGTCAGGACAAGGTTTTTATATTAAATAAATAAGGAATAAAAATCTCAAAATTCCCACGGGAACGGGGGCGCTGCGGCTGAAACCGCGGGGCACAGCTAGTTATTAATAACGTCAACTTAGTCATATAAATAAACTGTATACTTTATGTACTTCCTATCTAAAAATACTTTAAAATAACAAATCTATATTAATACTAGCTGCGCCCCGCGGTTTCACTCGCGTTGTACCCGTTCCCGCGGGAATTTCGGGATGAAAAATAGATGTTGTCGGATTCTCAGACCTACCCGATATGCACACAAAATTTCATGAGAATCGGTCGAGCCGTTTCAGAGGAGTTCAACCATGGTACCCGTTCCCGCGGGAATTTCGGGATAGATGTTGGCCGATTCTCATAGATACCGGATAAGCACAAAAAATTTCACCAAAATCGGTCAAGCCGTTTCGGAGGAGTATGGCAACGAAAACTGTGACACGAGAATTTTATATATTAGATAGATTTTAAATGAATTTTTGGTTTGTTTAAACGCGCTAATCTCAATATCTCTGTCCTATCTGCCCAATTTCAATAATTATTTTTGTAATCGATAGCTACATTCAACATGCAACCCCTTACTTGGAAGGGTGGTCAATAGTAGCATATCCATCTGAGCGCTACCGTGCTTCGTGCACATAAAATTTACGTTCCCGGTTGTTTCTTGAGACCATGTCGACCTTAAGTCGGTCTAAAAACTCCAACAGCAGAGTTGAACACTAACCTGCATGGACTTACTTTATCAAACTAACTAGCAGCGCCCCGCGGTTTTACCCGCGTTCCCGTTCCCGTGGGAATTTCGGGATTTTTTTTTACATAAAAACCTTCATCTTGAATCACTCTACCTATTACAAAAAACCGCATCAAAATCCGTTGCGTAATTTTAAAGATTTAAGGATACAGACAAACAGACACGAAACAGAGACGACTTTATTTTATACTATGTAGTGATTATGGTGCGGTGTTTTAGCTATAAGCTGTAAGCTGGCCTACTTAACGTGTTAACTATGTATTCATTTTGTGAGTTGTTCTCAAATGCTTTACGAGTACATCATAGTTGACCCACTAAACCTTACCTTCGTACTTGAACACGCAAACTAACGTAAATGAAGTAATACATATTTATTTAAGTATGCATGTGCGCCCCGTAGCTTCACCCGCAGTGTACCCGTTCCCTGATTAACCTGCATTTTGCCCGTTGCGTGGACATTTCTGGGATGAAGTGTACCCTTTATATTATTCTGATGTATAACCTATATTACTGTTAAGTTGCAAAAAAATCCGTTAAGCAGTTTTTGTGTGAAAGAGTTGCAAACATTCATACATACATCGTTACAAACTTTCGCATTCATAATAGGAGGTTAGGATGCGTGTAGTATATGTCATGTACTAATGTTGTATCACTACATCACTACATAGGTAGTATAAAATAAAGTCGTCTCTGTTTCGTGTCTGTTTGTCTGTTTGTCTGTATGCTTAAATCTTTAAAATTATACAACGGATTTTGATGCGGTTTTTTGTAATAGGTAGAGTGATTCAATAGGAAGGTTTTTATGTAAAAAAAATCCCGAAATTCTTACGGGAACGGGCACAACGCGGGTAAAACCGCGGGACGCTGCTAGTTTATTATGTAATTGATCTGACCCTTTGCATGTAAGTGTGAATAATCTCCGCTTAATTGTATACTAACCGTGCTCCGCGGTTTCACCCGCGTAGCACCCGTTCCTGTGGGAATTTCGGGATAAAATGTATCCCATGTGTTATTTTGTTGTAAAACCTTTATTACTGTAAAGTTTCATCCAAATCCGTCCCCTAATTTTTTCTTTATAAAGTGACAAACATACATACATCCATCCTTACAAACTTTAGCATTTACTCGTATAATAATATGTAGTAGGATGTTTTGTAAGTAATTGATCTGACCCTTTGCATATAAGTGTGAATGATCTTCGCTTAATTGTATTATAAGTTATGTAAGAAGGTCTCGTTAAAGTGCGTGTTTGTTTTGCATGAGATAAACGTAATCTGAACAATTGTGAGTCATGTAGGTATCGTAAATCAATTTTTTTTTTTATATCGAAACACGGATTTGAAATTGATTTTTATGAGAACAGTACTACGTTTTTGAAATCATTTCACGATGAGCATTTAGAAAGCGCGGTGATTACGCCTAATCCTCACTGTACTGATATCTTCAGTGAGATGAGAGCCTTTCCCCAGCAGTGGGACATTACTTTACTTTACTATGAGACTATTCTTCTTTTGCATACTATAAAAATTGGAAATCGCTTTATCATAAACTAGCAGCGCCCCACGGTTTTACTCGCGTTGTGTACATTCCTGTGGGAATTTCGGGATGAAAAATAGCCTGTGTTACTCGTGGATAATGTAGCTTTCGAATGGTGAAAGAACTTTTTAAAAACGGTCCAGTAGTTTTTGAGCCTATTCATTACAACCAAACAAACAAAGTTTTCCTCTTTATAATATTAGTGTAGAAGTACATACGCCCGTACTCAGAGACATCAAATACTTCCTTAGTAGAGATTAACAGCCTCCGTGGTCTAGTGGTTTGAGCGCTCGGCTCACGATCCGGAGGTTCCGGGTTCGATTCCCGGTGGGGATATCTCACAAAAAATCACTTTGTGAGACTGTCCTCAGTTTGGTTAGGGCATTGCAGGCTGAATCACCTGATTGCCCGAAAAGTAAGATGATTCCGTGCTTCGGAGGGCACGTTAAGCCGTCGGTCCCGGTTACTTTCTACGGATAGTAGTCGTTACATGAGCCATGTCAGAGGCCTTTGGCGGCTCAATAACTCTGACACCAGGATTGGTCAGGTTGACCATCCACTCGATAAGAAGAAGAAGTAGAGATTTAATGAGTGATTTTGACATGTAATGTTGAAAAATTACATCAATTAGTTAAGTATCGATCTAATGGACTACTTTGATTGCGACAGATGTTACTAGTTTCTTAGGCGCAAGCGAATACTATTATTAAAACATAATAAAACATATTCAGAATGGTACCTTAAGTTTACAAATATATACGTTGCGTTTATTTTACGAGTATATCTTTATCTGACTTTTCAACCCCTATACCGGAAACGGGGCTAAAGTACACACGCAGGGAAAAAAGGGGCAGAAACTGTTACGTTTGATAACAATGAAAAATAAAAGCGAAGAGTTTGTTTAAAAGTAAAGTAAAGTATTAGCCTATAATGTCCCACTGCTGGGCAAAGGCCTCTCATCTCAAAGAAGATATCAGTACAGTGAGGAGGATTAGGTACCTATAAATGTAGTTTACCTAAAAATGAATAAATAAATTCTGAGTAAGCATACAATAACATATTTGCAATAAACAATATTATAAATTATAACATTTTCCATCAATTTTCTTGCACTTTGCTATCAACATTTACTCAGGCGTTATCATTTTCCGTTAGTTAACCGAACTCAAAAAAACCTCAAGGAGTCGATGCTATCGTTGTTTTATAAGTTTCTCTATTGCACACAAATCGATTGCGTGTTCTGAAGTGGCACAATTAACTGGTTGCCATGGCAACGGGCTATAAACAATCCCCGCCTATACTACGACACAGATTGCTGTGCAGTAACCTGGCGTCTTGTTACGTCGAAACTTAAAAAATGTTATACTAATTATTATAGCGAAAAGTTATTGATTTTCGATTTGTTTAAATTAAATTATGTTTTGTCCATAGAAAGATTAAAATACATAAAACCTACATATATTTTTTATTGATTTTTCTTTGTCCGGCATAGGATTATAAATAAGTAATTCAATTGATGTCGATCAATAAATAGTTATTGACTGTTAGGAACGAAGTTCACTAGGGTTAAATGTAAATAACCGGACAATTTTACCCATTGCTTACGATACGAATAAGTTATTTGGGACACTAAACAAAAATCATTTAACCGAACTTATTTTCACGTAACTTAAATTTCTCAAAGTTGCAACATTTAAAACCAAATCACTGCACCGATTTTTTTGTTTTAGTATAAGTATTTATTTGTCCAAAAACTCTTGTAATTGCATTTCGTGTTTATGAGGGGCTGCGCCGCGGTTTATACTCGGACTTATCTGCCCAGCGCCATGTGTTTGGTCACATTATCACCATCATCAAGAATACGACGGGGTTCATTTGACATAAAATCGTAACTGGACAAAATGGTATGGAGTTAAGTCGGTGGAAGGGTGAAGGCAAGCCAGGGTGACAAGTTAAAAAAACTAATAAAATAGTGGTGTGGCAAGTGATTCTTTCGTTAAAATAGGGTATTCTAAATCAATGTAAAAAGAACAAAACTTATAATTAAGTTTAATGTTCTTTTTTCAAAAGTAAATGAGCCGCCGTCGCTGTTTTGTGGAACCCCCGTTGCCATCCCATTTGATGCACCGGCACCTGATAGAATTAAATCGCGTTGATGTAAAAGAAAAGATCTATTATTTCACTAGGTACGTCATTTTTGTTTTATTCCAAATTACCTATATGATGTGAAAACAAACCGCACGTGATTACGCCTCTACATGATATCATAAATTACCAAATTCTATCTTTGATTTGAACGCCACACTCGCCGCTCACCGCTCTGCGTCTCCCTGAACAAGTCCTTAGTTCAATACTACATACTAATTCCAACAAATATCAAAGTAGCAACAGACGTCAACATCCAACCACTGTTACTGCCTTCTTTAATAACTAATGACTATAACAATGACTCATCGAGCTTGACAATATCCGCTCCGAGCCGCGGCTCCGAGGCTCAGAGTGAACCAGAGTGAATCAGAGTAAGCCCCGAGGGGCCCGAACACAACGTAATGCCTGCAGCCAAACTCACGGATATTGAAACCTTTGATGAGGCTTTGTTACCAATTCTATTGGATTTTAGATCTTTTATGCCTTTAGATCGGATTTTTAGAGGTTTTCAGTTTATTGATCACGCCCCGCGGTTTTACCCGCGATTTATCTGTTTATGTGATAATTATATTATCAAACTGTCTTAGAAAATCGCCAACAAGCAGCTTGTACTCGCGAACACTCTGCCATTACTAATCCTATCCTACTAATATTATAAATGCGAAAGTTTGTGAGGATGGATGTACGTTTGTTATTCTAACGAAAAATCTACTGGACGGATGGGGATGAAACTTTACAGTAATATAGGTAATACATCAGAATGACACATGGGATACATTTTATCCCGAAATTTCCGCGGGTAACACCGCGGGGCGTGGCTAGTATTAACATAAAAATAATTCATATTTAAGTTTCAAATAGATGGGTTGGATATTCCTCACTAAATGATAACTGTCATAAAATATTTCCTTAAACGAAATGCAATCTCGCTCCCATCACGTATACCGTCGTAAAGTGCCTTCTAAACTATGCTTAAAATACGGGCGGGAACTCATGAAAAGCGAGCGTAACGCGCGCGTCAAACGCTAGGTGTGAATTACAATAAAATTATGGGTCGTCTTGGGCGGGCGGCGCGCGGCGAGGGCGGGCGTCTCTCATCTGCATTTAAATTATGGATTTAAATAAAACCGACACTAAAGCTGAAACCGGATAAAAAGACCGATATAAAACTTAGCAAATCCCTTTTATAGCACTAAACTTGGGTTCCTACTTTTAATTAATTTAAATTATTTTACATTTTAATAACAGAGTGGAAGTTTACAATCTCATGATCGCTGCATTGTTTTAACTGTCTCTTGTTTTTTTTCACGTTTTATTAAACGTCTATTACAGTTAGTTGTTTCATAAAAGAATATTATTTACATTTTGTCGTTTCATAAAACAGTTTTATAAAATAAATAAATAAAAGTTTTGAAAGTTATTCGTTATAATATGTATTAAAACTTCTATGTTATTATTTTTTGACGCCTCGGTAGATAGTCTAGTATGTGCTCGCCTGCCAAGACTGATATCCCGGGTTGAGCGAAAACATGTTTCCTACTTTTTCAAACGTGGCTCTGGTTTGATATCACTAACCCGCAGTAGGCTTGGTGTTTTTATATAATCATCCTCATCGTACTGATACTTGAATACTACACTATGTAAACTACGACGATATGAACACATTGTAAACACTAATCTAGACGGGACTTAATCGCGTATAAAACATTTAATGCATACGTTTCGGTCGTGTCGCAACGGCCGTGTTTACGAGGGTACTACTTTTTATTTTTTAATACTAGCTTTCGTTGCTGCAGTTTTACGCTCATTGTACCTTTTCTCATGAAAATTTCGGCATAAAATGTGTACGAACCTTCTTCTTGAATGTGACATTTATATTATACTAGCAGCGCCCCGCGGTTTTACCCGCGTTGTACCCGTTCCCGTGGGAATTTCGGGAATTTTTATACATATAAACCTTCCTCTTGAATCACTCTACCTATTACAAAAAACCGCATCAAAATCCGTTGCGTAATTTTAAAGATTTAAGCATACAGACAAACAAACAGACAAAAGTAGCGACTTTGTTTTATACTATGTAGTGATTATTTCTGTATTTATATGTAATACATTTTTATACATATACTACTGTCTTGTAAATTAGTTATAGAATTTTTTAAATAAATTAAGTTAAAGTTATTTTGTTTTTTTTAAACTCCGCTATCTGCCGCTAACGTAATGGGTATATACAAAAATATTATTCAAATCCGACTGGTATTTTCAGAGTTAAATACCACCCTTCATACAAGTTTATAAATACCTCTTTATATCGATATAGTGGTTCCTAGAAGACACACTAGGTATTAAACGTCTCGCACATTCTTCCCAAATCCAATCATGTGTATATATTCTGTAACACTTCACTATGCAGTTTTTCCCCCACATTTTCACAACAAAATCCCTTTTAGGTTGTCTCTTGTGTCCAATAAATATTTTTTGGTCCATTTTCATCGCAATTCCCTCTAAAATACAGCTCTGCGATAAATAAACCGATGGACACATCCAATTTTATTTTCTTAGGTTTGTTGCCTTTTGTTAGGAATGGGCCTAAGGTGATATACGATTTCAATGTTCACCGCCCTTCGGATTCACAGTTTTAAACTTATTTTTTAATGTTTTCAATTCAGACCCAAAATGGAACTATGTATACATTTTCATAGTAGACAAACAAATATAATACCAGAGTATTGTCACTTATCTGTAAAGGCGGATTCGATTCCTGGGTCGAGCGAAAGCATTTCCTACTTTTCAAAAAAGAGCTCGGTTTTAAGGTCACCAACCCGCGGTATAAAAACGTGATGATTACGCCCCAATACTCCTCGTTGTACTGATATCTTCTGTGAGATGAGATCCCTTTGCCGAACAGTGGGATATTGCGAACTAATACTTTTTTTAACAATCTCCCTGATGTCAATACTATGTGTGTGAAAACTCCATCACATTATTTCACCCACCATCTTCTGAACCAAACAATATTGTTTGTCTTAATGTTTCGATCATGAAACTTGGCCGAACTCGTAAAAAGATAAGTTTATGAAGGCACATCAAACCCTCTATTAGGCGCATCTGTTCCAAAATATAGTTTCATATAAAGTACACTCCATTCGTGTTTTTATTTTGGACCTTACCCACAGAATAGACTTTAGTTCTAACCGTAATATATTGAACGTAGTGTTCGACCCGTGATAAGTATAAACAATGAATAATTTTATAGTTTACTATACATACTAAACGGCTCGGTTTTCACCAATCCGCAGTAGAAAAACGTGGTGATTACGCCTGAAACCTCCTCACTGTACTGATATCTTCAGTGAGAAGAGAGGCCTTTGCCCAACTGTGGGACATTACAGGCTTAATACTTTACTTTACTTTACTATACATACTAATAGCTAAAGAGTTTGATTTTTTGTTTATTTGAACGGACTAATCTCAGGAATCTAGCCGTCAGATTCAAATAAATATTTTATATTTTGATTGAGCAGTGTTTACTCATTGCGATTGTTAAGCAACGCAGCTCGGCCCCTACTTGGATGGGCCGATAATGCATTTCTATCTGAGCGCTACCGTGCTTCGGAGAGCAAAATTGTCGGTCTCGGTTGTATCAATCATCAGACCATGTGGCCAGGAGCCATTCGGCGGTCTAAGTACTCCAACGCCAGGGTTGACTACTAACTTACTTTAACCCGAAACCCCCAAAGGAACAGGCACAACTCAAGCAAAATCACAGGGCACTGCTAGTATTATATAAGTCGATACCAAACTAGCTTTGCATCTAGCGCTTGGAAATATGATAAAGTAAGATAAGGATATAAACAGCATAAATCTATTTTCAATATGCAAGCTGCCTCCCGCCTGCGCAAGTGGCAATCGCTTCGCATCCTGTCTGATTGCCTTGATCAAATGGCTGTAAAACCGCGGCAATATTACAGCCTCGCCATAGCAGTGAGCATAGACTAAAGATTGATTTAAAGATTCCTGAAGAATAATAAAGTATACTGGTTTCTTATGTTTAAGCAAACACTACTCATTTTGAAATGAAACTATGTTTACGGATACTCTTCGCTTTTACTTACATTTTTATCTGACGTTTCGGCTCCTTTACACTCCTTTACAGGAACCGAACCGAAACACAGAAGACTCTGTGGTCACAGTTCCTTTACAGGGAATAAAATAAATCATGAATAAAAGTAAAAAAAGTAAAGTATGAGCCTGTAATGTCCCACTGCTGGGCAGAGGCATCCATCTCACAGAAGCTATCAGTACAGTGAGGAGGAATACTTTGTAATATAATAAAGCTGAAGAGTTTTTTGATTGAACGCTCTAATCTTATAAACTAGCAGTCCGATTTGAATAATTATTTTTGTAATAGATAGCCACTGTCAACGGGAAGGTATTAAAGACTATTCCATTGTATATTTTTAACCCCAACACACGTAAAACCGCGGGGCGCTGCTAGTACTACATAATGAAAAAAAATATCTTTGTCTAGATTTCCATTTTATTTATAACATTAAGAAAGGAAAATATAATGTGATGAAAGGAATGAAACGAAAACATATTACGGACATCGTTTGTTATTCACGACATGATAACAAGGCTGACGAGAATAATGGAGTATTTATGTCTCAAAGAAGTGTATCATATATTTTAGTGCCGACTCGTATGTGTGTATATAAAGTACTGTAATATTCATTGTAGACCTACGTCTTAAATCCTCTCAGTCATTCATTTCCAGTAGATAAGTGGCCCTGGTGTTGGAGTTTTAAGACCACCGAAAGGCCTCCGACATGATCTAACAACCGGGATCGACTGCTTTTGGTGCCACTATCGGCCACTCATCCAAGTAGGAGGTGAGCTGCAACTTCACTACATAGTATAAAATAAAGTCGTCTCTTTTTCGTGTCTGTCACACTGTTTGTCTGTCTGTATGCTTAAATCTTTAAAATTACGCAACGGATTTTGATGCGGTTTTTTGTAATAGGTAGAGTGATTCAAAAGGTAGGTTTTTATGTAAAAAAATTCCCGAAATTCCCACGGGAACGGGCACAACGCGGGTAAAACCGCGGGGCGCTGCTAGTGTATAATAATCGCAATGAACTGACATTGCTTGGTGAAACTACGCCCCGAGTTTCCCTTGAACCATAAACGAAAGCGAACGCGGACTATAGCCAATGAGAGTTCAAAAAAGTCATCAAGACGTCTCATTTCGAATTGAAACTATGTTTTAGGTCACACAGTTTTATCTGACACTAGCTGTGCCCCGCGGTTTCACCGGCAGCGCCCCCGTTCCCGTGGGAATTTTGAGATTTTAATTCCTTATTTTTCTTATATAAAAACCTTGTCGTGACAATAAGGAACACATTAAAAAAAGAATCATCCAATTTGGTGCAGTCGTTCTGAAGTTATGCGCTTAGCAACAGATACAGCGATTCATGTTTATATTATAGATGTTAGTTTCAATTGAAAATGAGTAATGTTTGCAACTAGTACGTCCACTGACCTCTATTATAGTGTGTACCTATATAATAGAGGTTAGTGAGTACGTCTAATATAATTTTTCAGAAGTCTTAAATCAAATGTCAAATAGACAATTGTGTCGCTTGCGTTCTTTTGGACTCTCTGGCTCGCATCTTTTAAACTCACACACACATTCATATAATTAGTTTCCTATTTTGTGACTGCATCAAACTATATGTTTTATTCTATCTTTCCCGTCAATAATTCTTGGTGTAACAACTCACATAGTGGGTATAATGTTTGTTAAACAATAACAAAGTCTCCTTGTCAGTATTAGTTCAATGTTTTTGGTTGTAATTAAACGACTATTCACAGGAATTTAATTAAGGTAAAGTTTAGGGCCGTACATTAACGCGAACGTTACCGGTACATCAGTAACTGTTTATCAAAAACGGTAACGGAAAACTAATTAAGCGTTACGTTACTAAACATTGTTTGTTAATGGGCCATTGTCGTTATTGAAAATCAATTATAATTGTTTTGCTAATTAGAAATATTGTGAAGATAACAATGAATAGCTTTTGGATTTTAAGATTAGTCTTTTGTTCTGTTCGATATCAAATGGGTTACCTTCGCCGTATCGAATACATTATAATTGAAATTCGAATAATCGAACATTATAATAGAATTAAGTGTACAAGGCATCGCCATCGTGATAAACAGATTACAATATCAAATTTGAACTAAAGCGAAAATGGATCCACTTAGTGTCAAAACTGACATTTAAAACGACACTAGATGTCATTTCAATTGAGTGAGTTGATTAGTTCATTCATTCATTAGAACACGTCAAGTGCCAAATTAGTCGCTAACTCACTTACGTGATTTTAAATTGTCTTGCAGCTCAATATCAACGAGAGCTTAAATGAAAAAAATACGTTTCACCTTTCAACGCTAGTACATTACTCAAAATGTTTCAATGTAAAAGATTATGTAAAAACAATAAATAAATTAATCTCAATTATTATTTTAATATTTAATTTTAATTAGGAGTCGCCGCCATTTCAATTAAGCTTTCAAAACCCTGGGGCAGTTAATCAAAGCGAGCTTTTCAAGTTCGTGCGGATCCTATATTTTATTTACGTGTTTCCCGAGGGAATATCAGGATAAAAGCCTCCTTCGTCGGATACTCGAGCTTATGAAGCTTATTTTCATTTTTCATTTATATATTATGTCGCCTTAAATTATAGGCTCGGTTCTAATAAAATAATAGAATAGAATATAACAATATAGAGCTTATTAATCCTAGTAATTAGCAGCACTGGAATATCATTTATCATTTTTTACAAGGAAATGGGTACAAAGCACTTTAAACCACTGAGTTTTACTAGAAATACTGGTATAATATACCTTCTGTTTGACTCTTTCCTACAGTAAACACGAATGTTCAAAGTGCATCAATGTCATAGGGCCGAAACTGCGTTAAGCGGGCGCAAGCGACGGTTCACTTTTGTACGACGGAGGCACGTGACGGGCGCACGCATCGGTTTACTTTTGTATGAAACCGCGACGGGCGCACGCGACGGTCCACTTTTGTATGAAACCGCACCCGAGCACCCGCTTAACGCAGTTTCGGTCCAAGGTCCAAACACACAAAAGTTGAGTATTTATAAGCCTTTAATGTTAGGTTAGGTTAGCCCACTGCTAGGCGAAAAGGCCTCTCATCTCACAAAAGGTATAAATGATATATTTAAGTTCATTCTTTCTTGTACAAATAATTACATCAACAGAAGAAAATAAAACTGTTCTGTTGAAATGTCTTTATTGTTCCTCGACAGTTTTGTATGAGTTTCTCTAATAAAAACTTCATTGTCTTTTAATACAGGTAGTTAAACAATTTTGTTCCAAACGTTGAAAATAATGGTATGATTTAAAAAATAAGTGTAACAACAAAATACAATGACCGTTGTTTATATTCTTAAGAGGATGTAGTTGCACGGTCGCTTAAATATTTTACTGAAAGTAAGAAGAAAAATGTATTAGCCTGTAATATCCCACTGCTGGGCAAAGGCCTCTCATCTCACCGAATATATAAGTAAAGTAAAGTGTAAAAAGCTAGTAAAATTAAATGTTTTACAGATAATATTTTTACGGACAGGGTGTAATTGAAAACACAAGTTTTAACGAGTTTAGCTCTTTACTCGGGGAGCAATTAGTTACTCTTTTCATTGAATTTAACGCTCAATAGAGGACAAACTTTTTACTCCTTGTTCTATTAAGTTAGTAAATGAATTTATCCAACTTTTTAACACGCGCGTTCTATGTTCTGTTCTATACTTGTAATAACTATAAGATATGTCATCAAACTAATTCTTTACATATATATGTGTATATTTTTATATCTGTGTGGGTATGATGAGGGATCTTTCTATTTAAAAGGTTTTAGAGAGACCTGCTACATACTGAGGCGGTGCGGAGCGATGCGGCGCTGTGCTGTCACCCGCGCTCACAGTCTTTTGTTTGTTTTGCGTAACAGGTCGACTAACAATGGTTAAAATTTTGTACTATTTTAACAGAGCTCTTTTAAGGGCTAACCACCCGTCATATCAAACATAGTAAAGCAAACAGTGCGACTCTAGTATCCACATACTTTATTAAACGTAGGAAGCCCTTCGTCGCGTATTTTACTAAACAATCAGGGCCTTATTCACAAACGCTTATTAATAGCGTTTTCGCTATCAAATGGTTTGCACCTTTCCGACATACGCTATTTTTCAAAGAGCATAAGAGACAAAACATTTTATAACCGTGTTTTAGTTATATAACGTTTATGAATAACGGTTACTTTTTAAATCGAAGGAGAGGTTCTCAATTAATCATTTAGATTAATGATCAACTATAGTATCGTAGTTGTATCGCCAGAAACCACTCGGAACATAATAAAATAACTAGACCCGGCATTTTGACTCACCCAAATCATGATAAAGCTAAAATTATACTTCTAAATGGTAATACTTTATCTCAATATTGAATATTATTTAATGATCGGGCCAGCCTTGACAACGTTTATTGAACTACAGATAAGCCGAAGAATTACAGAAATATCCTAACATTTTGAAGGTAAATCTTTCGATCCGTTAGAGATTTGAATAATTCCATTTTAAGATAAATTGCAAATGTTTTATTTAGGTATCTAATTTATTAATGTATTCGTGAATAATTAGACTATCCTAAATTGCTACGCAACTGACGTAGCGGCGTAGCATGTGCTACGTCTAGTTTGCTACGCTCGTAGTATTTGTGCTACGTCACATAAGGGTGGTTGCTACGTGCGTAGTAATTCAAAATGTGCTAAACTAGCTTAACGACTTAATAATTTTAATATGCCTATTCACATAGTATACGTACTCACATATCTATATACGTCTGCGAAGGTACTTTGAGCCGCGTTGGTAATAGACCAATTTTGCGTAATAATAACGTAAAATTCTTACTTTAGAGACCTAATATTCCAACATCATTGTTTCAATATAACTTTGTACTATAAACCTTACAAATAATAGCAGAATTTCTTGCCCAGTCTTTCCCCTGATGTATTGTTATTTGTATTGTACGTTCAAAAGAGCTCTTTGCGGCTATAAATAAATAATAAATAAATATACCTGGACAAATTCACACACGGTTAATTAGACCCAAAGTAAGCTCTAAGCTTGTGTTATGGAATCTAATTAACTGGTACTACTACATATACATACACAAATATTTTATAAGAATATATAATTGACACCCAGACGTCGTCGCCAACAACTATGTCTGCACATATTGCTGACTCCGGGCGGGAATCGAACCCGCAACCCCCGACACAGTAAGCGCTCTCACTGCCACTGTGCCAACGGGCTTGTCACTATAACTGAATAACAATATTTAGACTTCGACTTAATTAAATTTCAAAAACCTGGTATATCACGAACTATTCTAATCTTCCTTTAAGCCAATACCCATGTGTGCAGAGTTCATAAACACTTACAAAGTTACAAGTTGCTGAGTCGTCGCTCGCAGATTGGATATGTTGCGTAGATTGTTACCGCCGATACCGTGCCGAAGGCTTCGTTAATTAATTACCTTTTAGGCTGCCTCTAGTTTACTTAGATTACTCAAATATAGGAGTTAGAAACTGTTACTGAAAGGTGTAATTACAATCTGCAATGCGTAGTGTTGTGTAACGATTCATCTGTAAATTAAGGTATAATATTCAGTTTTAATATGATATACAGCGAGCCTTAATTCTTTACTACAGTTCAGTAGATCAAGGATTTTATTCGAAATTTCTTTTGCTGTATCTGAGACATCACACAACATTGATTTAGATATGTTATAACGCTATTTTGTTTTTGTCGCATCAGAGTTTTGATACATAGATTTATTTAATATAATCACTATATACATATAATTTTACTTTTCTTTGCCGCTTTTGATTATACTATTTTTAAATTACTACATATTGATTATAACACGGCATAACCGGTGACAAGATATTCTTAGTTTTACATACTAGCGGTGCCGCGCGGTGCTACCTGCGTTGTAGCCGTTCCCGTGGGAATTTGGAGATTTTTATTAGTTATTTTGTTATAAAAAAACCTTGTCCAAAGAATAAGGTCACATTTAAAAAAAGAATCATCCAATTTGGTGCAGTGGTACTGAAGTTATGCGCGTACATACATTTCGACGATTCATTTTTATTTATATAGATTTTTCACAAAGATTTAACGTTCAAAACAAGCCCATTTCTCTTCAAATTCCAAGAAGAACATTGAAATGATATCACGTGCCCTATAAAGGGTGATTTAAAGGGTGTCTCGGGGCTAATTGTATTGTGATGGAATGTTAATTGGACTAATTAGCCGAGAGCTGATTGATGGCTACTGGCTAGCTTGGTAATTGTTTGCACTGGCTTCGGCAAGATGCTGCGGCAATACGAGGCTGTTCGGTTTATTGAATGACTTGAACCTAGGTACAATATCGACAGTTTGATTCCGTGCTTCGGAGGGCACGTTAAGCCGTCGGTCCCGGTTTCTTTCTACGGATAGTAGTCGTTACATGAGCCATGTCAGAGGCTTTTGGCTGCTCAATAGCTCTGACACCAGGATTGATCATCATCATCATCGTCGAGTGGATGGTCAATGCACTCGACGATGATGATGATGATCGACAGATCTAGAATATCTTAGGTAAAAGGTTATAAATTAAAATCAAAAGTTCGTGTATTTTTTTCAATGAAAACGAAAATTGAACCATTTTAATACAAACAGAAATCTAATCATTTTGATACCCTGAATTATTGTTTTAAACAATCACAGATAATCTATATTAGCGCTTTCAGCATATAAGACCATATCGGAGGCCTATTGGTGTTACAAAACTTTCGACAACTGAGTTGACTAACCTCCGCAATGAGAGAGCACTTTTAAAACAAAAACTGAGATAAAATTTAGTTATACTAAAGATAGTTAGAATTACTATTTTAGTTGATTATTCAGACTGTTGTAATCTAAATAAAATTAGGTATTCTAAACACATGTTTAAGTATACAAATATTTAGGTATAACTCGTATCTGGCACACTCCCTTATCTCTTCTCGATCCAGTGACTCGACGCGACTAATTATCTACGTTAAAGCGGCTTAAGCAATACACTTAATACCTAAACCCATCTGAATGAGCTTTTTTAGCTAATTTACTAATTAACTCTAATTTATTTCAAAAATAAGAGTGGATTTCACAAGATCTTTTAAATCTATTGAGCAGCTAAATATGTTTAAAACACAAAAGGTGTTCGTTCAAAATTGTATTTTATTTTGTGCTATATAGAACACCATTTAAAACGAAAGTCATTTGCTTTTACCCGTATTAGGCGTTAAATAAAATTAAGTATCCTTATACTCGTACAATCGGCCCTTGAAGTTGTTTTAATTCAGTTCCATTATATAAGTAATTAACATTCCAATTTTAAATTCGTGTCAGCAAGTTAAATGCTACCAGTCAAAAAACATAAGACGTTCGTTTAATATGGCCATTCATTTGCATTAAATGAACATATTTTTCAAAATTATCTTTTCGGCTTTCTCATGTTTAAGCAGATATAAATAATATTAAGAGTTTTTATTTAATTCGCTTCATAGTAAAGTAAAAGACATTAGTATTAATGCCTTCAAAGGAAGGCAATGGATGAAGCCGTTTTGTAGGTTTCCTTTCCAATATTATGTATCTACCTACCTTAAGTTATAAGCAGCACACTGCAACTGCAGACCACAGATTCACTACTAGTTTCTATAAAATTGCGCGGTGAGGCGGGAGTAGACTACGATGCAGAGGTGGGAGAGTGCTACGACGCGGAGATGGGAGTGTGCTACGATGCGGAGGTGGGAGTGTGCTACGACGCGTAGATGGGAGTGTGCTACGATGCGGAGGTGGGAGTGTGCTACGATGCGAAAATCCTATAGTGGCCCTTTAATAATGCTTTAACTGATGCACTCAGATACGTCCATTAAATTGACACTTTACTAAATAACATGATTTTTCAAACATTACAATATGCCAAAATCTCTCATTAATAATATACCCGAACAAATCTACACACGGTTATTAGACCCAAAGTAAGCTCTAAGCTTGTGTTATGGATTCTAACTCACAAATACTGTATACGAATATGTCGGGGACACCTTCGATAATCATCCTACTTCTGATGTCGGGTAACCTCGATAATCATCCTACTTCTGATGTCGGCCGAACACAGCGATATTTACCCCATTTCTGATATTGGGGACATGTCACATCAGGATAAGCACGAGCATTATACTGTCAATCCAACATCTTAGGATTTCTAGGTCTTGATCTTGAAATAATAACTCACAGGACTTCATTACAATGACATTGCTTGTATTTTACACACGATCATCATGGATTACACATTACAGTTAGGATACCTCTAGATTCAATTAATTGATGGAACCTAAACGACCTCCCTACACCCCATAGTCGTCCTGTCCACGCCATAGAATCTTTTCCTAATCCTATACTCGATTCGCAATACGATCGTGATGTCGTCAACCCATCCTTCCTCCAATCTACGTTCCATTGTAATCGCCATCCAACCATCTCCATTCGTCCCATCACGTCTAATGTACCCACCAGGCTAATGTACGCCATCTTTACTTATCATAGACTCCCCCACTCACTCACTGCCACAGACTACCAAACCAGCTCACATCCCTCTATCGAACAACTGTCATCTGTCACAGTGCGTAACACCACAGACTTAACATAGTCTATTCTCATACCACAGACTACACCACGAAGGTAGAACTCACGTCACGGAATAACAACACTACCGATTCCATCAGTCAACTGAATTTACAAACTACTTTTTAACTTCTATAGCTTGATTATACGTCCATCTCCGACACGGCCATCCTGCTAGCACACGTCCTCGTGTGTTATTCTGTAACAATAAAAACATGGCACAGTACATACCGTTCGGCTACTCCTGACACCCAACTTTAGTATTAACTCAACTTTGAGAAGGTAAATTGAAATAAACTTCTCGGCAAAACTATTGTTCTCTTTTGACTTAAAAAAAGACTTACAAAGAAAGAACAGAAAAAAAACACTTTAAAGAAGTTACAATAACCGAAGAAAATGCTAGAGCAGCAAAGTACCACTTTCATCCACTATTTACAATCATTAAAGCAACATAGAGATACTTAAGCATACGGCAGGAATCTTATTCGTGGCCTGTGGCTTTTCACTAAGCCCCTCCATCGAACCTCATGTTCGTTTCCTTGCATTCCACGAATGCCGATTCCCTCGGAATCTATGGTCTCTACCAGACCCGACCTCCACCAGAGCCACCCGCTACCGCGCATCCACGGTCTACTCAAAGCAGATACCGACTTCTAACGGACTACGGCTACGAAATGGTCACTGGTATTGTCTGACCAGCCGAACTAAGATTCCCCACCATCCTCCCCAGATTCAGTCTCTTCTACCTCAAGTGGTACTTCGCCCTCGGGCATCCGTCTTAACCTATCATGCGCGTACTCGTAAGTACGTTTAGAGTTCAAAGCTTTCAACGTGTAACGATCACCATCGTTCGGTCACTCCTGACCTAATTAACTACTTCAACGAAAGACTTAGTAAAGCTCAAACTATTATTCTTTTCCAATCAACAAATTTAACTACCTCAATATTCATGATCACCTTGCTTATCTAAACATTAGAACTAGAACATCGTCAGGCGCAAATACCCATTAAAATTAAATTAATCTCAAATCAAAGTAAAAGTCAAGTGTGTGTGTCTCTATTGTCCGGCTATCCCCGTAGCCCTAATACGCAGTCATCCCTGTGACTGGCCGTGATCATCCCAGTGATCACCCATGACCCTGATCATCCCTGTGATCAGTCACTCCCGTGATCATCCCAGTGATCACCCATAGCCCTGATCATCCCTGTGATCAGTCACTCCCGTGATCATCCCTGACTCAAGAGGACACGCACAACTACCACACAGTCAAAAGTGACTACAGTTCATCCTCACAAGGCTCAGAATCACTAACAATGGGTACTTGCCCTTCAGGCATTTTCCTATACCAGTCAATGACATTAGATTGTGTACTCGTTTTTCTCTAAACCTCGCGGCCACAGTAATTTGCACTCGCTCGGTCAACCTGACTATTAAGAAGCTTGTTCTTTCTTAAATTCTTAATTTCAATCAAAAATTAATTACAATTATTATCAATCGGGAATCATCAATGCTATGTAACACATGAATACTAGGTACCACGTCATTTTCAACTTTAACTTCAATAGACTATTAATCTCAAATGCACATTACAATATGAGCCATGAGTAAGTAACAGTAAGCTTGTCTAGTCACGTCTAGTCACGGCAACCAGCCGACGAGCAATCACATTGCTCAACAACACACGGTCTCAGCAGACCACTCCACAGTACGGTCAATCCAGACCACGAACATCGCCGAGTTCGAACATTGAACTCAATAAGTCACATAGTCACATAGAAACCCTTACTCATACTCTCATATTTTACAACGGGATAAACATCCAAAATACTTTCAATAAGCTTTCTACTTTATCAAGTGGTACGAAGATTCACTACAAAACTCTCAATTTTAACTGACTCAAATATCACAAAATAGCTCACCGGATATTTCCCAACTAAGATACTTCAATACGCCAATTCATGCCAATCATTACCGCAATCCCTCATATTCCTCAGGTAACAGGATTGAGAAGAGAACCACGTTCTTCCCAGGACGAGGTTCATCAATTCTCACAATAATTACCAGCATTGAACCAACATGAAAATAAGAAAACATATTAGAACATATCACATTACGTACAAGATTAAACTTGACTCGTTCGGAAGCTCATAATTACCTTCTTAACTCCACAATTGAGTAGAAAACTAACTAACTATACTCACAGAACATTCCAAGTTTTATAACCAATTGCAAAATAAATATTACGTAAAGCGCATGACAGTAGCGCTTTTGGCGGGATGATGATTCAGACATATCTCCGAATACTACGAGCTTCATAATCCAGGGGAAGGTACATGAATTATTTCAATCTCGTCGTCGTCGTCGTCGTCGTCACCGTCGTCGTCGATAATATGAACTAACGAGCTCAGCTTGCAGCTCTCAATATTCTTTCATCTTATCATAAACCTAGCTCCGTGGTTGATCTTGAACACAATCCATATGATATTCAGCACAGTGGGCAATCCAGGCTCAGTGGGCAATAGCGATCTTGATCATTCTCTGCTAGATGCACGGTGGGCAATAGCTATCTTGATCCCACTTCTGATGTCGGGGACACCTTCGATAATCATCCTACTTCTGATGTCGGGTAACCTCGATAATCATCCTACTTCTGATGTCGGCCGAACACAGCGATATTTACCCCATTTCTGATATTGGGGACATGTCACATCAGGATAAGCACGAGCATTATACTGTCAATCCAACATCTTAGGATTTCTAGGTCTTGATCTTGAAATAATAACTCACAGGACTTCATTACAATGACATTGCTTGTATTTTACACACGATCATCATGGATTACACATTACAGTTAGGATACCTCTAGATTCAATTAATTGATGGAACCTAAACGACCTCCCTACACCCCATAGTCGTCCTGTCCACGCCATAGAATCTTTTCCTAATCCTATACTCGATTCGCAATACGATCGTGATGTCGTCAACCCATCCTTCCTCCAATCTACGTTCCATTGTAATCGCCATCCAACCATCTCCATTCGTCCCATCACGTCTAATGTACCCACCAGGCTAATGTACGCCATCTTTACTTATCATAGACTCCCCCACTCACTCACTGCCACAGACTACCAAACCAGCTCACATCCCTCTATCGAACAACTGTCATCTGTCACAGTGCGTAACACCACAGACTTAACATAGTCTATTCTCATACCACAGACTACACCACGAAGGTAGAACTCACGTCACGGAATAACAACACTACCGATTCCATCAGTCAACTGAATTTACAAACTACTTTTTAACTTCTATAGCTTGATTATACGTCCATCTCCGACAAATATATAATTGACACCCAGACGTCGTTGCCAATAACTGTGAGTTCACATATTGTTGACTCCGGGCGGGAATCGAACCTGAATTAAATCTCTACTAAGAAATTTGCCGTCAATGAGTACAGGCGTATGTGTATCTCACTACTATACCTTACTAACGAAAACCAACCAAACACAAGTCCATAATCATTGAAAGATAAAGCCCGTATAATGCAAAATACCTCCCCCATAAGTTGCCTTTCATAGCGTGACGCGGCGTGACAAGGGTGACACGCCGTGACGTCATCGACAACTATCCGTCTTGCCTCCGTGGGATTACTATCGAACTGATAAGACTGCGTGGGGCGGGGTGATAACAGTTATGGTGGCGTTCGGGTTTCTTTAGTTAAATATGGAGAGGTTGTATTAGAAAGTAGGTATTTGTTGCACGCAAAAGTTACATTAAGTTATTTACTCTTTACTGTATTTAAGTCAACAAAGATGGCGCGTTCTATAGGAGGCGAGCGTAGCGTAAATAAAATTTAAGACACCTGATTATTATTTTTCCATCTATCTATATTAATACTATAAAGCTGCAGAGTTTGTTTGTTTGTTTGAATGCGCTAATCTCAGGAACTACTTGACCGATTTAAAAAATCTTTTTGTACTGGATAGCCAAATTCAACGGGAAGGTTATATTGCTTATAGGTTAGGTTATACTTTTCATCCTGAAATTCCCACGGGAGCGGGTACAACGCGGGTAAAATCGCGAGACGCTGTTAGTTTTAAATAAAACCCGATTCCAATATAGTCACCACAGTTTTTAAACTGACTTGTACGACGCCCACAAAATTGTCTTCAGTCAGTCTATCAAGAGTTCGGCAATACAAATTCTTCAGCCAAGCAGACAAAACTGAGAAAACATTCTCAAAAATACTTCACAATCTTTCTAAAACATAGTTCATTCCAATATGAAGCAGAATTGAGTGGAACGTTCAAAATATTTGCGTAAAGGTAAACGTTTGGATTCCCGAGCTGGCTATGAAGGCATCTGTGTAATCCGGAGCGCAGACAGAGCGATGCTTGAGGATCGCTGTCAAAATTTCTTTGCTACATCAATATTATAGTAATAGGGAAAAAAGAATACAAAATGGCCAGCTTTAGCAGAATCTATCTGAGCGCTACCGTGCTTCAGATGGCAAATGAAGCAGTCGGCCCTGGTAGTTTCAAACATAAGACCATATTGAAGATGTTCAGGCGGTCTAAACACTGACACTAGTGTTGGCCAGTAACCTATACGAAATTAAGTTATGTACCTACAAGGCTAACTACGAACGACGCCAGACAAGCACGCATACATAGACACGCGCTATTAAGAGTTTCGATAGGTTTAAACCGAATGTCAATGGAGATTTGCTACGAAACATGTCTATGTGACTGTTTTTGTAGCACGGCGTCAACTGTCAAGTCACGGGTGGGTATATTAATTATTTTTGGTGTAAGATTGGATATAAAAGGAGTTGTTGGGCATGGAAGGGCGAAGTACTTACTTAAGTTATGTCGTGTTCTTAGACAAGTATTCTATAAAGTCATTTTGGTATGTCAACAAGGTGAAGAGTGCATTGCTACCGAGATAAAATAATGCGGATCGGATCGTTTGACAAATGACATTGCTCAACGTGAAATCCTTTACACTGCATTATAATTGGTCAGTTAAACTCCGTTTCACATTGCTTCATTGAAATAGCATCCTCGGCACGCGTCGTGTGGTCGACCCGATGTACACAATGGCCAATCGATTCGTCGTCACAAATACCTCTAGGATACCTATATTTTGATGCCCGTTGGCACAGTGGTATGTGAGAACGCTTACTGTGTCGGGGGTTGCGGGTCCGATTCCCACCGAGAGTCAACAATATGTGCAGAAAGTTGTTGTCGACGACGTGTCAATTATACATTCTTATAAAATATTTGAGTATGTATATGTAGTAGTATCAGTTAGATTCCATAATACAAGCTTAGAGCTTAGTTTGGTTATAATTAACCGTGTGTGAATTTATCCAGGAATATTAACTATTATTATTATTTCCATTTCAAACCAAAGTGAGCCGTTCATATAAAATAGTTCGTTTTATAAAAGCACTTAGAGTAACAGAGCGTCGGAGTTGAGAGATAAATTGGGTATTGTCCAGGACGGTCGTAAGAACCGCTCTCGGCTGCGGAAATGAGCTATTTCAGAAAGTATCAGGACACATTGTTGGGACTGCGTTGTTTTGCGGCTACTGTGAATACCTAGCTGAAGTATTGAAACATTTAGGTCATATACAGACAAAAATATTTCGGAATGTTGACTTGAAATATGAATTTTGATACTGGTTTCTTAAGTTTAAGCGAACACTACTCATTTTGAATTGAAACTACGATACCATAAGAGATACTTCGCTTTTATTTTACACTAGCAGCGCCCCGCGGTTTTACCCGCGTTGTACCCGTTCCCGTGGGAATTTTGGATTTTTTTTTACATAAAAACCTTCCTCTTGAATCACTCTACCTATTACAAAAAACCGCATCAAAATCCGTTGCGTAATTTTAAAGATTTAAGCAGACAGACAAACAAACAGACAAAAATAGCGACTTTCTTTTATACTATGTAGTGATTTTTATGTGACGTTTCGCGAACGTGAACGCCCTTTACAGGACCCATGTAAAATAAAAATATAAAAAGGAAGTGTATCCGTAAACGCAGTCTTAATTCGAAATGAGTGGTTTATGCTATTAGTTATGAAACCTGTTTATGTAATAATAAGTTTAAATGACATATTAACGCTCACTCTGTGTAACCTAAAACCTTAATTTAATATTCACGGCACTTTATTATGAAAAAAAGAGTATTAGCCTGTAACGTCCCACTGCTGGGTAAAGGCCTGTCGTCTCACTGAACATATCAGTACAGTGAGGAGGATTAGGCGTAATCACCACGCTTGCCAAATGCGGGTTGGTGATCTCAAACCCGAGCCATTTATTATGAACTAGCAGCGCCCCGCGGTTTTACCCGCGTTGTGCCCGTTCCCGTGGGAATTTCGGGAATTTTTTTACATAAAAACCTTCCTCTTGAATCACTCTACCTATTACAAAAAACCGCATCAAAATCCGTTGCGTAATTTTAAAGATTTAAGCATACAGACAGACAAACAGACAGACAGACACGAAAAAGAGACGACTTTATTTTATACTATGTAGTGAAGTAGTAAAAAACAAATGTTCTTATATTATTTTTATCGTTTGCCCAATGAAATATCGCACCCAATACCCATTTTTGTCTAGATGCTAGACTGGAGATGCTGGGTCACGTATTACCCACAAATCTGTCTTTATGCTTACGTTAAAGACTTAAAAATACTTTCAAGACATTATTGCTAGTTTTTCACTATAATTTCTTTAAGTACAAAAAAGAGAATCATTTTAAGTCGTTCATCAAATTTACTTATATCAAAAACGTGAACGTCTGTACGCATGGATAAATGTTTGATTGATCTTTCACCCGTTCTAGTCCAATCGTTCTATAGTTGTCTTATCGCAATGTTAAGGAATGTTATGCGATAATGATAGTTAAATGGGCATGTAGCTTCCCCATTAAAAATCTGAACAAAACTATTTGTAATCTAATACACTAATGCTACTAAATCTATACGAATATTATAAAGAGTTAAAATTTGTAAGTTTGTTTGTTGTGTTCGATCTAATCTCGGGAATTACCTCCGATTGGAATAATTATTTTTGTAATAGATTGCCACATTCGCCGGGAAGGTTATAGGCTATTTTTCATTCCGAAATTCCCACGGGGACGGGCACGACGCGGGTAAAACCGCGGGGCGCTGCTAGTTATGTGATAAAGCTGAAGTATTTGATTTTTGTTTTTGGACGCTTTCACATTTATAGTTCCAACAGGATTCCTCAACGTATACGGATTGATATCAATCTTCGGTGCTCCGATGATGTCAGTAGTTGTTGGCCTTTTGCCCAGCAGCAGGACTACTTCTTCTTCATCGAGTAGATGGTCCTGGTGTCAGAGTTATTGAGCCGCCAAAGGACTCTGACATGGCTCAAGTAACGACTACTATCCGTAGAAAGTAACCGGGACCGACGCGACGGCTTAACGTGCCCTCCGAAGGACGGAATCATCTTACTTTTCGAGCAATCAGGTGATTCAGCCTGCAATGCCCTAACCAAACTGAGGAAAGTCTCACAAAGAGATTTTTGTGAGATATCCCCACCGGGAATCGAACCCGGAACCTCCGGGTCGTGAGCCGGGCGCTCAAACCACAAGACCACGGAGGCTATCATTACAGCAGGACATTACAGGCCAATACTTACTTACTTACTAATATAAGATTTTTCCAAAGCTCAACTGTTCGCGTTGTAAGATGTTCATACGCAATTACTTTACAAAAGGGTTGTTTCGTTAATTTCTTATTTCTCGGCCCATTGACCCGCTGGATTACTTTCCTTACAAGAGATTTATTTATACTAAAGACTTTTATTAAACTAGTGTTCACTCCTGACTTTACTCCTTGAAATTATGCGAATACTTTTTGCCAATGTGGTTTTAGTTGAATCATAACTTAGTACAAATGAGAAAATATCTCTGTCTGTCAGTCTATCTATCTATCACGTATATTATGTGTAGGTATGTTATAGATTTAGGACTGAACCATAGAACAGATTTTTTTTAAATTGGCTATGATAATAATAGCTAATGTCTTTGAAGAGTACTTAAATTTGTGAAAATAGCTCCTTAGCTATTTTCATCTTAGCCAAAATTTCTTTTTACGTACTGTACGTTTAGTACGTTAAATGGACGGTCCCTGTTTTTTCAATCGATAGTCCATGTCGAAGGTCTTTAGGCGGTCCAACAACTCCGACACCAAGGTTAACCACTAACTTACTCGAACATACTTACCAAGGTCTAATTTTTATCTATACCAAAATTCCTCAATAGGAGCATTCTAAACTACATTTTTTCCCGAAATTTCCACAGGAGCGGGTATGTATTCAATAACTGAATACTCGTATTTAAAAAAACGATATCTATCATTAAATCACTACTTTTTAGTTAACTCGCTGTTTTATACATCTAATACATTTATCGCCGTTAAAAACAGGCCGCAACTAAAAAAGCCGCCATGCTTGGTATTTTTTTTTCTATGTAAAATGCAGCCACTGTCAGTCCAGGGCGAAACGCTGTTGATTGAACCCCGGTCGAGTTTTCTTTTTTCGTTTACACTACACTGACACCGCAGTCGAGCGGAAAAACTGAAAAACGTGAAAAAAATGTTTTCAACCTAACGGCGCTCGCGACAACTTCGTTATTAATTTAACCGTTTTTAATGCTTTATTTCTTTACTCTATTTACCTTTCTATTTCAATAGATTCGAACGGATTACCTATGTTGTGGTATAGTTTGCATTATAGATACAATCTTCTCGTCTAAAGTCTCTATTATCACAATAAAATACGCATTTAAGCCCTCAATAGCAATGTTCATAGTGTTTCATGTAAAATAGGGGTCCGGATTAAGGGCATAAAGGATTATGTTCTCATTACGTCCCTGGCGGGGGCAACTAAACGTGTCCTTAAGCCGGCCCTTATAAGCCTTGTTTATCGCTTGGCTTTGCTTTCGTTACTCGATGTTTAATATTTGACAACATGAATCTTGAGTTAACATTATTTTTTAATTGTAATGTGAATTGGCAACAGGTACAGTGAGCAAAATAAACAGTCGAATTGTAGATGTATCACTACATAGTATAAAATAAAGTCGTCTCTTTTTCGTGTCTGTCTGTTTGTCTGTCTGTATGCTTAAATCTTTAAAATTACGCAACGGATTTTGATGCGGTTTTTTGTAATAGGTAGAGTGATTCAAGAGGAAGGTTTATATGTAAAAAAAAATCCGAAATTCCCACGGGAACGGGCACAACGCGGGTAAAACCGCGGGGCGCTGCTAGTCTTGAATAAGGCTGATATGGAATTTCTATCTGAGCGCTACCGTGCTTCTATTATGTAGATTAGTTAGCAACCCAGGTTTATGCGGGTTTTAGAACTGCATATAATAACAATAATATAATACACTAGGACAAATTGACACAGGGCAAATTAGACCCAAACTAACCTCTAAGCCTGTATTATGGAATCTAACTAACTGATACTAATACTTGTGAGAACAACCAAGAATCTCAGTATTCCCATTCTGTAGTCTGATGTTCTTCCAAATGAATAGAACCCTCAAAAGAGTCTTGCCCAAAACTGAATAAAAATATTTTTCTTGGACTTTGACTACTTCCCAAAGATTCTAAACGGAGTCAAGAGATTTTTGAATACCATGAGCTATGTAAGCAGAACTTATAAATCCAAAGGTTTGCTTCACTTTTTGAGACTACAAATAAATTCGCAGGCCACAAAGGATACAGGACTCGCAGTAATAACTCCAGTGTCAAGGTACGCTTCTAATTTATTTCCATTGTGCTGGCGAGGAATGCACTCCATTCACAGATATTGTGTAGTTCACTTCAACATTCAACAGATTCTTTTGAAATTTTTATATTTATTTTAGAACGTTTGGGATGGCAAAAGCCTTTGCTATGGTTCTAGTACAGTAAATATATCGTAGTAACAGTAGATACAGTAAACTCTCGTAATACACTAGTAACACTTGACCTGACACTCGCGACACTCGACTGACACTCGTGACACTCGACCCGACACTCGTTACAGTGACACTCGATCCGCCACTGTTTGAAAGGTAAGAAACATGTTTTCACTCGACCCGGAAATTGAACCCAGGACCTCAGTCTTAGCAGGCGAGTACATACCACTAGACCACCGAGGTGTTCAAAAATGCTGTTTTTAGGTAGAAGTTACTTCTGTATTCCGTTAAGCCAGACGGTTGGAGCCGCAATTATAATGAAAATTTAAACATCCCGAAACTGAAACCCTTTTATACATTGTTTAATTGACTATATATGGCGGCGAGGATTCGAGGTAAGCAGCCGTGTGTAAGGTTATGTAGGTATGTTCAGTTCAAAAGAGGAATTCACTAAAAGTATTTAAAGTAATATTTTTTTGCATTGAACCTATATAAAAACGTTTATACGGTCAAATATAGATACCTCCTCCTTTTTTTAAATTGGTTAAAAAGTGTGATCAATGCTCGCAATCCAGTGATCGTGAACACAGCCTTGCGACACGATCGAAACGTTAATAAAGAAATATTTTAATAAATGTTTTTTTATGTATTGTTTGTTGGAACGCGCTGATTTATCTCACAAACTACAATCCTATTTGAAAAAATATTTTTGTAATGGATAATCACATTCAGCGGAAAGATTATAATCTAGTTTTCATTCCGAAATTCACGTGGGAACGGACACAACGCGGGTAAAACCGAGGGCGCTGCTAGTAGTGTTTAATCTATACTAATATTATAAAGCTGAAGAGTTTGTTTTGTTTGTTTGTTTGTTTGTTTGTTTGTTTGTTTGTTTGTTTAAACGCGCTAATCTCAGAAACTACTGAACCGATTTGAATAATTCTTTCACTGTTAGATAGTCTATTTATCGAGGAAGGCTATAGGCTACATTTTATCCCGGATTTCCTACGGGAACGGGCACAACGCGGGTAAAACCGCGGGGCGCTGCTAGTTTATAATAAACAAAATGTCTTGTAAACTGCCGAAGAATTGTGAACTGTATTGAACCGTTCAGAATTTAAAGCATTATTTTTAGATGTAAAAAATCTTGCGGTGACAGTCTTGACAGTCAAGCAAGACAGATTCGACCGACTGTCAAACTAGCACTAAATACACCATCTTTAATGAAAATCTTATCCAAGACGTATCCAAGCAACATTTGAAATGACATATTAATTATATTCTGTTACCAAAAACTTATACAGATGTTGATTAAACAGTGAACAGGGCCTAAGCATTTGACGCGTAAAGCCCGGGGCAACTGCTAGTCGTCAAGAAAACTTGTAGACAACACAGGCTGCCCATTACCGTTGTAAATCTTCCGCGAAACAGTTCCCAACATCCCTTTGATCTGCCTTCATAATGTTTTAAAATTAAGTATTGTTCGCTTGCTCTTGCTCGTCCAAAGCTTTCAAAACTTCAACTTTATTACGAAAGTTCGGTGCTTTCATTAATTTGTTACGACAATATTCTTTTGTTTTGAGATTGCCCTTGATGGATACGTACTTCGTTTTTACTTTGCGTTAAATAAATACGTAGATACGTCATCGACTTTACTTAAATAACATTACGTGGTCAGGCCATGAAAATCTTGATCATACCTTCAACCTTATCTTCCATGGTAAATGGTTTGTACAGTTCACAATCCACCCACGGTTTATAGTCTTACTATTTGGATTATAAACCAACGGCATTTACAATATTCCGGTGACATCTACACCGCAATACCACGGGCAATACCTAGAATATGATAAACTAGCAGCGCCCCGCGGTTTTACCCGCGTTGTGCCCGTTCCCGTGGGAATTTCGGAATTTTTTTACATAAAAACCTTCCTCTTGAATCACTCTACCTATTACAAAAAACATCAAAATCCATCAAAATCCGTTGCGTAATTTTAAAGATTTAAGCATACAGACAGACAAACAGTGTGACAGACACGAAAAAAAGACGATTTTATTTTATACTATGTAGTGATACTGTGTGCTGATTGGTTGACATTGACGGAAATTACGAATTTTAATTATTCCACCAATCAACTCACAGTATTTATGCCTTCTGTGACATTCGTTTTACTAGCTGGGCTGGTGTTTAGAATTAACCGACTCGAAGTTTCTAGACCTCGCTCAATATCATACATAGCTCACGATGCGATACCACAAATTATTTTACAATTTTAATATAAAACAAATAGCTCCTTCACCAGTTATTTTATGATCTGATTTTAACATAAGCCCTTCCTATCGCTTATTCTTATTAAAAAGTATTGTTCGTCACTTACAAATCGTATGAACCTGAACGACATCAAACGAATTCTTTTTAAATAATACGAATTAGTCGCCAGTCAAATAAAGGCACAATATTGAAGTAATGACGTGAAGTTCGGACTCGATTCACGTGAAGGTAAACTTTGATTCCAATCGGATTGTGTAAACTTACCTAACGTGAGTACAGGGCCGGTTTGAGGAAGGGTAGGAGGGCCATTTGGAGGGGCCTCGAGGCAAATAAAACAAACGTACGAGTAACATGTAGATACAAAGTATTTGTCATAGATAATGCAGTGTATAGTAAGTAGTATTTGTTGCCCTATATCTCTGTCGTTTATCAACTCATTCATGACAAGTAGTTAAGTGGCCAACACTAATGTCGGATTTTGAAATGATTACGAACATTATCGGTATCTGTTTGTGGGGTAAGTGTATGCAAAAAATATTGAAATGTTCTGACAGTTTATAAAAATAATAGCGTTATAATGACGTTATGAATAATTAATTAATTATTCATAACGTCATTATATAATACTTTTATTTCATAAATTATTATAAAATTTAGATTCCAATATCAAATAATATTACTGTATATAGTACGAGTACTACTATACTCACTCTTTATAATATTAATAATTACGGCAATGTGAACAAAAGCTTTTACAAAAGATTACTGCGCCTTTGGGAGGTCTTATGTTAAGGCCCTTTAAACTGAAATCTATATCGATGGTGTTTGTATAATTTGCCCCACACTGCCCTAGTCCGGCCCTGTATATGATAGCCAATAGCGAAGGGAACATAACATAACAGTAATCTATTAATCTGTATACACCATAGAATAAAGTTTGGCAAAGAAAAACAAATGAAATATTGTATGTTAATTTTGAAAAAAGTAGCAATTAGGAATACTTTTAGATAGAAGGGTACCCTTTTAAAGCCTTAGGTACTAATAAAAAGTTACTGGAAGTATAGATTATCTGTAGTATATTCTGAAATTCACGCCATACAAGAACATATTCGAATTTCGATCCCAGAGATTTTACACTTAATATCTAAGATAACATACTTATTATACTTAACATAACTATAAGGATAAAGATTTTATTAGTAAAGTTGGTAATTACGCCTAATCCTCCTCACTGTACTGATATCTTCAGTGTCACGAGAGGCCTTTGCCCAGCAGTGGGAACATTACAGGCTAATACTACTACTAGTAAAGTTATAAGGCAGCTTAAATAAACTAAATGATGTCAAAAACATCATGGTGGACAAGTCTTTGGAGAAAAATCCGTAAGTTTCGGCTGGAACGGTGTGATCTACAGACCATGATATGGAACGTATCAGTTTTACTCAGAGTGCTGTCAATCAGTATTGATAGCCGGTATAAGAAACGTAAGTATTACCTCTAAACGGCGGTAAAGCGTTTTGTTTAAATTGTGCTAGCTTACAAGCGGCGATTAGGCGAGTGGAAGAAAAGCAAGTGACTTAACTCGTAATGACAAATTCGGAAATGACGGATTCCCGGATCCCCGGGAATGGGCACAACGTGGGTAAAGCCGCGGGGCGTTGCTAGTAAAAAATAATTCCCCTCTGTCTCTGAATGCGGGAGTAAGAGTTCTTCAATGTCTCATTGTCTTTAAAGCGTTACCGTGACACCTATTTTTACAGGAGTATTCCTTTAAATTCTATCCTTTTTTACAGGAATACCTCCACTCTTCACCATCCTAACGATAGTTCTGATGGCGTTCTTCTACTACACGTACGTGATATCGATGCTCTGGTTTGTCTTCGTGAGGTGTCGGGAGACGGGTGACGTGGGCGCTGCCATGGTCGTGTTGTCTCTTGGAATGACGAGCGTGCCGACCAGCTTGACAATGTTTTTGATGTATGGATATATGTGAGTAGGAGATAATGTGGATATACTATTAACAGATGGTTTCAAAAACCTGTCTCTATTGGTGACCTCAGATGGCAGATCAAGTTAGGATATTGTTTCCATATTAATAAACTAGCAAAACCCGTGATAAAGTGGGGCTACTCCACTAAGTCGGAGTGTGACTGCGGTGCCCCAGACCAGGACATGATTCATCTCTTGTCCTGTCCTCTGTGCCCTACCACCTGCACTAAAGAGGACTTACTGAACGTATCAGACGCTGCCCTTTCTCTTGTGAATTACTGGTCCGGGAAAATATAAATACCAAAAATTATTTTGCGCCATTGACTGAAGAAGAAGAAGAAGAAGAAGGCTATCAATTACAAAAAAACAAATCAGATTAGTCATTTCCGGGATAAGTGCGTTCAAACAAACAAAAACACTCTTCAGCTTTATTATATTACTATAAGATAGATAATATACAAATGATTCCTCGTCTTCAATCTTCATGATTTAGTCAAGTTAAACAAAACATACACTATTTTAGAAAAGATATAAGAAAATTGGTCGACGAGTGCCTGGAGTGCGACTCCCTGGTGGTCCCCGGCAGCCGGTTCCACTCCAACCTGCTCCAAACCCTCAGGGCCATCAAACTGAGAGCCATGGTCTACTGGGCGGTGATCATGAGCATCGCTACGACGTATATCTCCATACCATTCCTTAGGAGTGGAAGACATCTCTTGGAAGACGTACTTACGTTATATGGTGAGTAAGGGTAAGTTCAAGAAGCTGGAAAACCCTGGTGGTTGAGTTTTTAGATCATCTCTAGACCCCCGACATGACATGGTTATGTAGGTTCAACATATGCTATTTCTCTATTGAGTCAGTAATGGCATGTGCCAACGTCACCAGGCAGTCATTCAGTATTAAATTTAATTGATATATTAGGTCAGTAATTATAACTGAAAATAGACGAGAGAATCATGTCAAAGTTAAACAGTTAATGTCTGTTAAATATCTTTTTACTTTTCAGGTTTTTTAAAAATAAGATGTACAGCTCTATCGTCTCTTACTTAACAAAACTGAAAAAAATTGCTTTTTAATGCTACATTTGAAATGAATTTCAACTTTATATCAACAGGTCTAGAACCAAAATTCGAAACGCCAAACTACGAAATAACAAACTTTCTGACGGGCACATCAGTGGCTTACATATGCTTTGCTACTGCTACTATAACAGCCTTCCAAATCGTAGTAGCTGGGTACACTGAAGCACAACTCCTGGCTCTTAGTGAAGAACTGACACATGTTTGGAAAGATTCCACTAAACACTACTTTAACTCAATTGAGATAAAAATCAAAGTCCTCTATCCTCTATACAAAGAAGTTGTTCTAGACAGAAAAGCAAAAAAGATTATAAACGATGAAGTAAAGAGAAGACTCGTGAACATCATCAAAGTGCATGCAAAAAACATAGACTTGATAAATCAAGTAGAAATAGTTTTTAATAAGGCGAGTGCTATAGGATTCTTCTTTGCTATAATGAGCCTTATAACTGAACTGCTGGGTGGAATAGAAAATACATATTTACAAATACCATATTCATTCAGCTTGGTCCTGATGGACTGCTTTATCGGTCAACGAATTATGGATGCTAGCTCTGCTTTTGAAAAAGCGGTGTATTTCTGTGAATGGGAAAACTTTGATTGTACCAACATGAAGATCATTTTGGTCATGCTGCAAAATGCTCAGAAAACTTTGACCCTATCTGCTGGTGGCATGGCTGCGTTGAACTTTGCTACATTGATGTCTTTCTCGAGATCTGTTTTTTCGTCTTACACTACTTTTAGATCAACGATAAAGAATCATAAGTAAATATAGACAGTTTTTGACGTATGATCAAAAGGTAAAAAATCCACGTAATTTTTAACCTAAAATTTGTATTTTATCATTATCATTTTATGTCAGGTCAGACTTTCATGATACCCATTACACAAAAACAAGGTTGATTGTAGGGACATTAACGGTATGAAAAAGGTCGTAGAAAACTGGAAAACAAAAACTGTAAATTCCAAAGGCTTTTCTTGACAGTGCTCGTGACACTTAATCATCCTCTATGACTTATTCCTCAAGGAGATGTTCAACAAATCTCCGGAAACTGTTCGAAGGTCCGGAGCTACCTTTAACTGCAACTCTTTCTCTTCAGCCTCGAACACAAACTCTCTGACGCAGTAGGTGATAATCGTTTTCAGATTCGCCATGGCATATCGTTTACCTGGAGAAAATGTTGGTATTCAATGAAGTAATTTTAATTTGGAAAATGATTTAGAACATAAATGGTAACCCTAAACTCTGTAATAAGGTAGAAACGTTTTGTAAGCTTCTCCTGTATTATCCCATTACAGGAAAAGATCTCTTTCTTAAGTTATCAGTTTCTTAAGAAGAAGGATACGGATGTCTTTCCACAAGAACTATGATACATTTGATATTGATGAATAATAAACGTACTATCATAAATCTAGTGGAAAGGCTCATTAATACAAGTTAGATCTGGAAGATCAGAGTGTTACCTAACGAAGTTGGGTACAGCAGATAAAAGGTTAATCCATTACCTATACAAGCCCGCCTGCCGTAGCTGAAGGCCAGGAGGGCGTGTGGGCGGGCGGGTGTCTGCAGCCAACGCTCGGGGCGGAACTGCGCCGCGTCGGGGCCCCACGCGCGCCGCGACCGTCCCGTGCCCCACGCACTCACCATCACCACTGACCCCGCGGGAATGGTGCACGATTCTATAGGGGAAATTATAATCTTTGATGTTTAAACCGTAGTACAAACAAAAAGTCCGAGAAAACAAATCCAGAAGGTCATCTACGAACCCAAAGAAGAGCACTTACTCGGATTTCTGAAACGTTCCAACCAATGTCAGCTACTGTCTCTAGTCAAGAACGACCAACAACCATATTATTTAAAATTGATATTCAGCGAAATGTCAATGTTATGAAAACTCAGAATATTTGTATTGGTAAGACTGCTAGATTACTATAATTAACCAAAAAATGCCCACTAACACGGCAAAGGATTTTAATGTTGAGCCTGCACTTACTAAGTTTCAAATCCTTATCAGCATATCTCATGACAGCTGGTATCGGCGGGAACAGCCTGAGGGTCTCGTGGAGAATAGCCTCACAGTACTGCAGTCGGCTCAGATCCTCCTTCTCGATCGGTCGCGTGCTGTCCCCAAATACACTGCGGATCCTGGGAAATATAAGGATTTGAGGACGTTAATATAATGCTCGTGGATGAGGAAGGCAGTAGAACTTATTATTTGTTAGTTCGAGTAATGGAAACCATTATTGCGGTTTCTTTGGAGGAAGCAGTAAAACTGAATTTAAAGATTTTTGCCTCATACGAGTCTGAAAAATCAGTTTGCTTCTTGTCAGTATGTGTGGTACTCGTTAAATTTCTTGTAATTCAATTCTTTGGGCGTTCCGAATGATTTGAATTCAGCATAATCGCCTTAATCTTCACAGTTTTCAATTGTCTCCTGCTTGACATACATTGTATTTGAAGGTCTTCGCACATAAATTATAATAGTACAATAGAATAACACCATCATTAAGTATTTTATTTTAATACGCAATTCATTGTTATTAAAATAATAAGAATTATGGAGAAATACTGGTCAATTATTGTTATTAAATAAATCACCAGCGCTATTATTGACATCGTCTTCTATATTTTATTACTTGACGTAAATACTGTCATGACTTTGCCTTATATAAATTTCGTATACTGATAATGCGTGGTTCAGCTTAAAATTGTCAATGTTATGTAATACGAAAGCAGCGAGTAAACAGATCATTAGGTTTCCTACCAAACCAATACACCTGATCTAATAATATGGGACAGTCAGATATCGTAAGTTACACCACTTAAGAATTTGCATTCGACTCAGCCCAAATAGCAGAATAATCTAAAAAATCTACACTGCGGGTGAAACCAAGGGGATCAGCTAGTAAACTACAAATAAAAATTATCAACATCCGTTTGAGTATTATCATGTCGCAGAGACAACGAGACTCACGTGCAGAAGGAATTTAAAAAGGGGGTTTAGTACCCATAGTAGGGTCACTTCTTATTGTCACTGGTACTAAATTGAACCAGCCCAGAACTTGGCCAGGGAGACTGCATCATCTGTAGCCCTGTTGAGGTTGGATGTAGTGAATGTAACAGGGTATAGAGAGCAGGGGTGACTGAAGCACTTACTCGTCATACAATTTGTCCTGGACGTCCGGATGCCTGGCGAGCATGAGCAGCGTGAAGAAGGAGGTGGCGGCGACGGTCTCCTGCCCGCCCACGATGAGCGTGTCCACCTCGGCGCGCGCCTGCTGCTCCGACAGCCCCAGCCCCAGCACGATGTCGATCACTGACTTCAACTCCTCCTCTGCAATATGTGGATTAGACACTGATATTGGACTGACGTGGCCCACACTTGGGAAAGACAAAATCTTAAAAATCAAAGAATTTCTTGGGAGAGTAAAAAATTGAAGATTTTTTTAAATCAAGCCATGGTCGTATGTATTACAGGGGCTTCAGATGTGATTGGTGTTGGATTAATATTTACCAGTATTCAGCTGGGGGTTTTTCATTATTTCCTCTCTGTATAGTTTTCTCTGCTTCAGGGCCTGTGTATAAAAAAACAATTGAGGATTTTTAGTGAGCATCATGTCGAGGAAGCGTTGGCGGGACGATCTCATCGCCTTTAACAGCGATTGGTGGGTGTTCGCAAAGGACAGGGAGGGTTGGCGATGTTTGGGGGAGACCTTAGCCCAGCAGTGGGACAATATAGGTTAAAAAAATATAAAAAAACATGTCCTAATTCTAACAAAATAGTCAAAAAAATCTATTGGGGAAAATATGGTAACAAAATAAGTAAGCAAGTGGCCGACCCTGGTGTCAGACTTTTGAGACCGTCTAAAGGCCTCCAACTGGTCTAACCATTGCAACAACCGGGGCCGACAAATTATCGTGGCCTTCGAAGCACGGTAGCGCTCAGATATAAATGCCACTCGGAACAAAATCGGTGCAATAGGAATAGCAGGGACTCATGTAACTATGATCATTACTTAAAAAGCAACCTACTTACCAACAACGACTAAACCACTTACGGTACCAGAAACGTTATGCAACACATCGACGCATTTCTGGAACTCCCTGAAGGAGGGCGTGAGTCTGTAGACCCAGTCGAAGTGTAGCAGGGCGTTAACGCCGCGTGTCACGATCAGCTCAAACGCGCGCGTGAACGCCGCGTAGTACTGTTCCAACGCTGCCAACGAGGACATCCCACTCATACCCAGGGCTGTCTCTGGAATAGAGAGGATGAAAGGAGAAGGGTAAAAGACGAGAGATATTATGAGAATGTCCGTTTCAGGGATGGATGCTTCTATTCTACTATTGTTGAACCAGCTCGTGTGATACAGGAGAAACTCGCGAAGATCTTCAAGATTTATGATGATGATACAGCTGAATAAAAGATAACCCCAGGGCAATCAAAGCTTATTAAAGATAGACCCATGGTCTAACCATTTTCTTAGTGAGCTTTCAAAGGTTTCCATCCTTTTCCAAACGATCCTCCAAAGCAATTTCTCTCTCAGTATTGTCATGGGAGGATAATTGTAAATTATTTAAAGGCTTGTCTCCTCTAACTCCTGAATCCTGAATGAATCAAAGAGATACTGGTCTATGATGATGACGCACGGCATATAGTCTCGAAGGTGGTGTAGGACAGGTGATTGCGGAGGTGGGTCGGCGTGGCCGCGGTGGCGGCAGCACGCAGGCGATGCGTCAGGCGGCGCGCGTGCGCCCCGAACGCCGGCTGGAAGCGCGCCACCACCGCGCCCGAGAACAACCCCGACAGCTTCTTGATGTTCTGCTTCCAGATGTGACCTGCCACGGGGTTTAATGTACATCATTTTGCAGAAGAATTTTCTTCCAGCTAGACCTTCTTGATTAGTGGAAATCGCCCTTCATATTCTATATTTATTTTCTTTTCTATTCATGTTCTAACGCTAATATGTAGTAAAGAAATGTCATGTGATTATGATGTCCAGTCGAGGGATGTGCATCAAAACCGCAAATCCGGAAATTAGGTTTGTCAAATTCCACTGAAATCGTTTTCTACGAACAAAATCATGGCTCAATAATAACACTGTTATTTAAAGTCATCTTTCAAACAAATCTTAACCAAAATCAGATCACTTGTATCGAGAAACCTTTTCATAATGTCACTTACCCGGTGCAGTGACAAGTCCATCTCCAACCCAAAGATTCCCAAAGTTATAGAAATATGGCTTCTCAATAAACGTGTTGGTTACTACTTTGACATCTTCCAAATCATGGAGCACTGCAAAATAAAGAAAGGAAGTCAGTATTAGTCTGTAAAGTCCACGGCTGGGCAAAAGCCTCTTGCCTGCAGCAGATATTAAAATATAGTATTTTTTAAATGATATCGGACAACAGCCTCCGTGGTCTTGTGGTTTGAGCGCTCGGCTCACTATCCGGAGGTTCCGGGTTCGATTCCCGGTGGGGACAACTCATACTCAACTCACTGTCCTCAAATTGGTTAGGGCATTGTAGGCTGAATCACCTGATTGCCCGAAAAGTAAGATGATTCCGTGCTTCTGAGGGCACGTTAAGCCTTCGGTCCCGGTTACTTTCTACGGATAGTAGTCGTTACATGAGTCATGTCAGAGGCCTTTAGCGGCTCAATAACTCTGACACCAGGATTGGTCAGGTTGACCATCCACTCGATGAAGAAGAATGATATCGGAAATCCACGGCAATTATCTTAAAACCATCGCAGACTTTAATGAAGATAGTTTTTAGACTAACTTGTCGAACCTGCCTGTCAAATCTGTCGCTAGACAATTTTTAATTCTATTATTGGTAGAATGTAGTTGTCGGAATGTAGTCCGGAAAAATCGACGAAGAATCGATCTTAGAAGACAGACTAATTCATTAGATAAAATTGCGATCTTTCTTACCAATCAAAGGCACGGGTCCCACCCAGAAGACCACGGGCTGATCGTGCACCTCGCACAGGTGCGCCATCTTGTTTAATAATCTAAACAACACTGGAAAATAGAACAATAACTTTAAAAATGTGACGGCCAGAACTGGCTGCTTGGTGTAGCAACACTAAGTTTTAACTGAAACTACAATTCCGAATATTGTTAGGTTTTTAATTTCAATAAAAGCCTGTTCCTACTGTCTCGTTGGCGGTAGGATTCGGATACGTTTTGATGTCATAAAAATTTGAGTCCCAAGAATGTCAAAACTGAATTAAAATCTGTTTCCGACATTCTATGTACATATGTGAACAGGCTGTAACGCTGGTCACATTGGTAAACGTCGTTCAAAAATTAAGTTACGCTCTTCTTACCAATTCCTGCACAATTATTGGAGTCCATGAGATGATGCAGACTGCCCAAGAGTGGTAGCTGCGAGAAGGCAGGTAGCGAGGCGAGTAGACGCCGCGCCCGGCGCGCGCGCAGCCACGGCAGCGCGCAAAGCGTCAGCGCGCACGCCGCCACCACACACACCCACCACTGCATCTGGGGGAGACACTTCATTGGAATAATGCTGGTGTGGCCGCCCCTAAGTTTTTATTGATTTTCAATTTTTGATTTGACTCCGGTTTTGACATGTCTCGCCAAAAATAGTATGCTTTTCTCTTTCTAGATCGCTTTAAAATAGTAATATACAATAGCAATGACATTATACAAACTTTTTAAACTCACACGATTTTCACTCATTATACTAAATGAAACGGGTCTGTATCGCGTTAGATAATTACACGTATTTACTAAAATACGTACCCGACGTTTCGAGCGGATTACACCGCTCGTGGTCACGGGATAACGTATACGTACGGGGTAACGTCGGGTACGTATTTTAGTAAATACGTGTAATTATCTAACGCGATACAGACCCGTTTCATTTAGTATAATGACATTATAATCCCGACTACAAAAAGGTGATTATGGTGAATTAAAAGAGAATGTCATATTTTTAATACCAAATATTTTAGTTCCCTTTACATTAAACCTTCAATTCAAAACTCCCTCCTCCTAAACTGAAATCCCATTCCTACAATCTACTTCATAACACAAAGCATGACAATGTACCTACAGTTAGTTGAAGTATCCTTATTATAATGTTTCATACCCAAGGATAAGGATAATAGGAAGATAAGGAATAGGAAGATAAGGATTCTAGGTCCAGACAAACTTTGAGCTGTATTGAGAGTCGCTGAAACAAAAGGAAACTCAGACTGAGTCTCACTGGAGTTCCTATATTGCATTAACTAAGATACAACTGTAGAATTTGTAGATCTAAGTGTGTGAATATGAGGTTTTGATTTTAATTAAACATAGGTATTGATACTACGTCTACAGATTTCGCTTTTATTTTACACTAGCAGCGCCCCGCGGTTTTACCCGCGTTGTGCCCGTTCCCGTGGGAATTTCGGGAATTTTTTTACATAAAAACCTTCCTCTTGAATCACTCTACCTATTATAAAAAACCGCATCAAAATCCGTTGCGTAATTTTAAAGATTTAAGCATACAGACAAACAGACAAACAGACACGAAACAGAGACGACTTTATTTTATACTATGTAGTGATTTCTATCTGACGTTTCGGTCCCTTTACAGGAATCGGAGTCACGTGGTCGTGGTGTAAAGGTATCCGTAAATGTAGTTTTAATTCAAAATGAGTAGTGTTCGCTTCAACTTAGTATGTAACCATAGGTACATTTTAAACTCACACGATTTGCACTCATTTTGTAATAAACAAAGCGGGACTAAGTTATCACGTTGAAACTATGAAATATTTTGTAAAAATAAGTAGGTACCTATTTTGTAAAATGATCGGTAATTATTTTTTTTTAACAGCTTAAAAGAACCTATAGAAAATTAAATAGAAGTCAATAAACTTAACATTTTTAAATGATATAAAAAAAAAACAATTTATTAATTAATTTATTTGTATAAACGCAGGCAAATATTTCGAAAAAGCCAATTGAGTGACGGAACGCAATAGAATTTTCTCGACATTAGGCAACCACAAAACTACCTCAAACTAGAAGCTGATATCTATTCAGATAAAAAGGTCTCAGTATTAAATATTTATTTTTGAAGAATTTCGGTTTTATGATTTCTAGTAATTTTTTAAATATCTTGTTTTGTTACTAATTATTCGTATTATATATTAAGTATAAAACCCCGGTACCAAGTATACCGCAACACAGGATTAAATCGCACAATAAAATCGGACATTGATAAAATGAGTACCTCTTTTCAGCCGCGTCTCTACGGCAGTAGTCACAAAGATACTGAAACGGAATAAATTATAAATGATAATATCGCGCATCATCTCGATAAAGGTATATTTACTCATCAAACGAATAAATATCCGTAGGTACCTTGAAGCACTTTGGTCAAAGATTTCTAAGAAAAAGCACTAACTAAGGCTGCGTACAGAAACAAGCAAGAAGACAGCGCTGGTCTACCAGTGGTTGACACAACTAGACAACGCTGGTCACTGGTTTCTATACACCTCTGACCAGCGCTGAATATCACTGCCAAGTTTCTACTCAGCGCTTGCCGGCCAGCGCTTGTCGGCGTCGACAAGTGTAGGATCCGGCGCAAGCCATCGGTTTTCTTTCTTCGCCGCATGTATCTTACGGTGACCGCTACAGAATTTCATTGCAAATACTCGTAGGCATTCGGCAAACGACTGCAGATGTCAAATAATTAATTAAGTAGGTACCTACGTTTATTTGCCTCAAATATGTACTACATTCTATTACACATTTCGCCGTTTGCCCAAGTGTATAATGAGTAAAAAGAACATTATGAACTACTGGTGGCAACCCGCGGTTTCACCTGCGTTGTGCCCGTTTCCGTTCCCTTGAATGTGGCTATCCATTACAAAAAGAATTATTCAAATCAGATTGGTACTCGTAGTTTCTGAAATTAGCGCGTTCAAACAAACAAAAAATCTATCTTTTCAGCTTCAGTATATTATTATCTAATACCTATAGATGTAAGCCTACTTAATATTTAATAAATAACAATTATGTTCACACGTTGTTGTCTGTCTGTCATTGTAATAATCTTTTACCTAATAATATCTCAGTTTATTTGAAATGCATACAATTTTCTTTAACCAGGTATCATTTTGTTCTCAACCGTGAAGTAAAACAATCCGACTATTAGCTATTAGTACCTATTAGCTAGCTGAATTGCATGCTATTAGGAGGTATTAATTTTCATGTTTAGATTAAGTACTTCATAGAATGTCTCAAAATGTAGAGACGGAACAAGTTTATTGACAAGCCCGTTAGTACAGTGGTATGTCGGCGGTTGCGGGTTCGAATCAACGGAGTCAACAATATGTGAAGACATAGTTGTTAACGACGTCGGGATGTCGATTACTTATTATCTATATCACTACATAGTATAAAATAAAGTCGTCTCTTTTTCGTGTCTGTCTGTCTGTTTGTCTGTCTGTATGCTTAAATCTTTAAAATTACGCTATGGATTTTGATGCGGTTTTTTGTAATAGGTAGAGTGATTCAAGAGGAAGGTTTTTATGTAAAAAAATTCCTGAAATTCCCACGGGAACGGGCACAACGCGGGTAAAACCGCGGGGCGCTGCTAGTATAAAATAAAGTCGTGTATGTTTGTTGTCTGTTTGTCTGTCTGTATGTTTAAATCTTTAAAATTACGCAACGGATTTTGATGCGGTTTTTTGTAATAGGTAGAGTGATTCAAGAGGAAGGTTTTTATGTAAAAAACATCCCGAAATTCCCACGGGAACGGGCACATCGCGGGTAAAACCGCGGGGCGCTGCTAGTCTACTAATATAATAAAGCTGAAGAATTCGTTTGTTTAAACGCGCTAATGTCAGAAACTGACAATCCAATTTGATTGTTTTTTGTAATGGATAGCCTCATTTAATGGGCAGGTTATAGTTATATATATATATTATATCAGTTCGTTAGATCTAATAACAGAAGCTTAGAGCTTAGTTTAGGTTTTATTAACGGTGTGTGAATTTGTACAAGATCCCGGCTCAGGCTGATAACAACATACTATTAGTAGTGGAAACTTGTAATTGGCCGTCTGCCCACATGTTTACATGTGTATCAAAATTATAATCGTATTGTAACCTAGCTGTAAGTTTTCATATAATTAATAAAAATAAAATAAAATAAAAATAAAATTAATCTCTACGAGTATAAAAATAAATAAAATAAATAAATATACCTGGACAAATTCACACACGGTTAATTAGACCCAAAGTAAGCTCTAAGCTTGTGTTATGGAATATAATTAACTGATACTACTACTTATACATACACAAATACTTTATAAAGTCCGTCGCCAACAACTATGGCGTTGTCCTAATAGAACGCGAATGCGCGGCGTTGTCCTAATAGAACGCGAATGCGCGATGCGAGCGATGCGACCATCGCGTGTTTCAAACATTTGAGACCGCGTCGTGCGATTGTCAGTTAGGACACCTATTAGAGTTAAATATGTTTGATCGCGCGTTCGTACGAGTAAAATTCGCGCGATTCGCGCGATTCGCGTTCTATTAGGACAACGCCTATGTCTGCACATATTGTTGACTCCGGGCATATAACATAATAATATAACATATCTACATCCGTCTATCATTTCTTCACTATCCTACTTCACAGACAAAACAATGTAACGACGAAATGCACCTATCTATATAATTTGATGCACAAACCGATTATTGTCAATGTCATCTTGTTTACTATATGATCTTGTCATGAAAGGTACTGGATTGAATCCATGATTAAATCTCATGTACTTATAGGTAATTAGACAGGCCTCTGATTGGTAGTTGCATGTGACTTAGTGCACATATAATGACCTATCTTCTTCTTGTCGAGTAGGTTAGTGGTCAACCCTGGTGTCGGAGTTTTTAGACCGCCTAAAGGCCTCCGACATGGTCTGACTGATTTACGTGCCCTCTGAAGCACGGTAGCGCTCAGATAGAAATGCTACTATCGGCCACCCATCCAAGCCGAGGCCGAGCTGCACGTTGATCAGTAATTGAACTATTATATTTACTTATACTTGAAGTACATATGAGTATTATTTGCTTTTATTATTCTCGTGGCATTGGTGTTATTGTTACAACGTACTAAAGTGGTTATCTGGTAATTTGGCTGATTGTATCTCTCTATTAAATGTATCATTATTGTAATTTGTAAGATAATTTTAAGCCCTTGACCAACTGGACGCTATACGAAACACTTAATAATAATAATCTTATTACCTGACTAGCAGCGCCCTACTGTTTTACCCGCGTTGTGCCCCTTCCCGTGGGAATTTTGAGATTTTTAATACTTACTTACATAATAAACCTTCCTCCTTATAACTCTATCTATTTAAAAAACCGCGTCAAAATCCGTTGCGTAGTTTTAAAGATCTAAGCATACATAGGGACAGACAGCGGAAAGCGACTTTGTTTTATACTATGTAGTGACAAGACAGTTAATTAATACCTAAGTATGTTCGAGTAAGTAGGTTAATGGCCAATCCTGGTGTCGGAGGAGGAACAAACGGGATCGACTTGACATGCCCTCCGAAGCACGGCGGCGCTCAGTTAAAAAAGCCACTATCCAATTATATCTGAGCTGCACGTTGCTTAATATCGCTTTCAACGCCGCTAGCGCTAATAAGTAATTAAGATGATAAGTATGAAATCAACGCATTCATCAGTAAATAAGTCTGTCTGCCAAACGGTAACTGCGAGTAAGTTATATGAAATAATGTAACTACAGCAGACGGCAGTTTATTAGGCATGTACTCTAGAGTAGGTATAGAACTTAGATATGTGTATAGTTTCAGAAAATATGTTTATATAAATACGAACAATTCGTGTAACATTTAACCAACAAAAAAAAATTTTTTTTACTGATAAACCAATTTCACAACGCAAATACCTACCCTTAGATCCATCATCCTATCTAACACAACGGACATTACAAAAAGCAAGCTAGATATGATATACCTATGGGTGTTGATTGGCTGTTTTTTTAACTCTTCATTTTAAACATTCCACAAATTACCATGCAGTATTTATATGATGTCTTGTCGCCTTCTGTGTCATTCTTTGTGCTAACCGGGCAAGTGATATCTACCATTTTGAAATAATATCTAAGTTGCCCTACCGTTCAAAGTTCTTTTTTAAAATTCAGGTTTGGCCCCAAAGATGCTCCCTTGAATTCTCTTACTGTCTCTTACATAACACCGTTAGACCCACTGTAGGTATTTTCCTCTGCCTCCTAAAATGCCGGTTACTGTACTCACCCCGGAACACCCCCGAGCAACCCTCACAAATGAACGGATGGACGTTATTTGATTCCGAGGGGATGCAAAGGTTTTCAATGTTATTAGGTTCGTTTGTCTAACAAACCTGTGGCCCGGTTCAGTGGTTCATACAATATTTTACCATTTTATTTATTACTAGCCGCGCCTGGCAGTTCCAACTGCATTGAGCCCATGGGAACTTTGCGATGAAAAATAGCCTTTAACTTTCCCGTTGAATGTGGCTATCTATCACAGAAATGATTATTCAAATGGGATTGATAATTCCCAAGATTAGCTTGAACATACAAACAAACTTAAAAATTTTACCTCTCTAAAATACACTAGCAGCGCCCCGCGGTTTTACCCGCGTTGTGCCCGTTCTCGTGGGAATTTCGGGATAAAATGTAGCCTATAGCCTTCCTCGATAAATAGACTATCTAACAGCGAAAGAATTATTCAAATCGGTTCAGTAGTTTCTGAGATTAGCGCGTTTAAACAAACAAACAAACAAACAAACAAAACAAACTCTTCAGCTTTATAATATTAGTATAGATATTAAGTATAGACTAGCAGTGCACTGTGGTTTTGCCTGCGTTGTACCCTTTCCTTGATAATTTTACAAACTACCTCCTTATAATATCAAAAAGTAAAGTAAATTAATAAGCCTGTAATATCTCACTGCTGGGCAAAGGCCTCTCATCTCACTGAAGATATCCAGTACATTAACACGCTTAGGATAATTAGTAAAGTGATGTACTTAAGCAATTAAAATGAGATACAATATATTTTTTGGTATTCATGGTACCTAATTGATTTCTTGTGTTTACGTCCCGCCTCCGGCCTTCCGTTTATTTGATTTTTTTTCCTTAGTAAACGCAATAAGAATAATAATGTTTTTGATATATTTTAAAATAAAAAGCATTTTCTTTTGATCAGCCCATAGCTTCGGCCCCTAAGGCGGGTAATTACTACAAATATATTTTATGTACACTAAACGGCAATAAAAAATAACAAAAATGATTACATTTACATTTACTTTTTTTATTTGATTCAACAATAAGTTATTCAGTACAAAACAGTTAATTTATTTATTCGAGGAAGACATAAATGCAGCGGAATACCGCGAGATTCTCGTTAGAGGTACATGATTACAACATCGAGTTAGATCAGTCGTCGTCGTCGGAGCGCAGCGAGCGGCAGGTGGAGTCGTTGTCGCGGCCCAGGGACAGCGTGCGGCCCGCCAGCGGCAGCCGCGCGCCGCGCCGCCGCCGCACCGCGCGCCCCGCGCCCGCCGCGCCCGCGCGCGCCTCCGCCCGCGCCTCCGCGTCCGCGGCGGCGGCGCGCACGCACACCTGCGCGCCCGCGTACAGGTCCACGTCGGCCGCCACGCCCAGCGCCGGCGCCAGCTCGGCCGACGCGGCGCCCGTCAACGTCGCCCACTCGACTGCCACCGCGCCCTCGGCCCGCGCCGCCACCGCGCCCCTTAGCGTCAGCTTGGCCCGTGCCGTGCGCTGCCACAGCGACACGGTGGCCCGCGCGTCTAACGCCAGCGCCAGCGTGGCGTGTGCGCGGCCGACGAGCGCCGCGCCGGCCGCCAGCGGCAGCGCCGCCGCGTCGGCCCGCAGCGGGCGCAGCGCGCGCACCACCGCCGTGTCCTCGGAGCCCGCGCCCGCCCACACCAGCGACAGCAGCTCCGCCTGCCCCGAGAACAGCTGCAGCGGCGGCATGGCGGCGCCGCCCGCCTCCAGCGCCAGCGAGGCGGCCGTCTCCTCGTTCTCGTTCTCGGGCTCGCCGCCGCCCAGCGCCGCCAGCCCACGCGCGCGCACCTCCACGGCCAGCAGCGGCTCCAGCGCGCCGTCCCCGCGCGCCAGCAGCGCCACGCGGCCCGACGTGAGCGCGCCGCCCGCCACCACCTGCACGGAGTCCAGGCGCGCCGCCCAGCCGGCCGCCGCCCAGCCGGGCGCGCGCCGCAGCGCCGCGGAGGCGCCGGGCGCCGCGCGCGCTGCCCAGCCCGCGGCGCCGCGCAGCGCCCGCACCAGCGCGCGCACGCCGGGCCGCGCCCGCAGCGCGCCGAGCCGCTGCCACAGCAGGCGGCGCAGCTCGGCGGCGGCGGGCGCGCGCTGCGCCGCCAGCTCGCGCGCCGCCACCTCCAGGTGCAGCGGCACGACGTCCCCGCGCCGCACGCCGCGCGTCACGGCCACGTCGAGCGCGGCGGCGCGCACGGCCAGCGGGCGCGCCTCGGCGGCCGCCAGCAGCGCCAGGCGGCGCAGCAGCGGCCCGCGCGGGTCGGCGGCGGCGCGCCGCAGCGCCCCGAGCGCCGCCTCGGCCCGCGCGCGCCCGCCGCGCTCCGCGTGCTGCACCAGCGCCTCCAGGTCGCGCGGGTCCCGCAGGTTGCCCAGCGCCTCCACACCCACCACCATGCATTCCTCGTCCTCCTGAAACGATACCGTTTTAAGGTTTCTTTAATTCAATTTCATAAATAAATCACACCTACAGTGGATAAATGAATACTCCTCTACCCTAGTTGAAAAAAAAACCCGTAATCATAATCACCTTGCATCGTGTCATATGATCCCGTATATATTCTCGCACATCGTCTGTAAGCGGAGGCTGCGCACGCGGCGCGGCGGCCGCAGCAGCCAGCAGGGCCGCCGCCGCCACGGACGTCGAGCGAGCTTCGGCCGCCAGCCGCAGCGCCGCGGTCACGGCGCCGGCCGCCGGGCGCAGCGCCTGCGCGAGCCCCGCACAGTAAGCGCGCGCTTCTTCAAGCGGAGCGTCCGCCGCGGCCATCCGCAAGCCGGCCCGCGCCGCGCTCGCCACCACTTCCGACGCGGCCAGCCCGAACGCGCGAGCTAACCCGACTCGTTCCGCCACCCCAACACTATCCAACAACCCTAGCAACTGCTTTTTACTGGCAGCACGTATCGCACCCGCCAGCGGCACAGCGGCCGCTGCAGCCGCCGCGTCACCCCCGGCCCCGGCTTGCTCTGCGTGCAGCACAACTTCGTATTTCTTCATGGCCTTGTTGAGCGCATCTTCTGCGGGTAGGGGCGGCAGTTCAAGAGGAAGTGACGTAGCGGGGTACTCTACATCTTGCTGCGGCGATGCTTTGTCGCGCGACTCTAGCCGGAGCTCGTGTAAGCTTCGCGCTCGAAGCTGAGCCTGTTCCGCGCCCAGGGTGACGACCTCGTCGACTCGGAGACCGGTGAGTTGCTCTCCCCCCATGAATCTTGTCACACGTTTCCACCGCGCCGCTCCGTCTCGAGAACACCCTCTCTATGAATTGCGGTAAAAATAAGGGTTTAGGATTGGACCATTTAGAATGGTCTGACTGACTGTTGTAGCTACAAAAAGTTTCGAATGTTGCAGACTATTGACTTTGATGGTATGTGTGCTATTTTGAAATAGGTGTTTGGTGTATAATTTGATAATACTAAAGAAGCACTAGATTTCAGTTTCTTACTGTCCAATGATTTGTAATGAGTCTCACCTTCATTTTTCTAATATCCCCATCGGGCAGGGTCTCGTACAGGACCTCACAGTCGCCCGAGATATCTGTCTCATTGTGAACTCCTTCCGAAGCTTGAAACTGTAAACATTAAATAACATATTATATAATCAGTATATTTTATTTAGCTGTTGAATAGCAGAAAATATAAATAATTGTTAAATGTGAAGAATGTGTCATTATTTATTAAGTTCCTTTTTAATTCACTTTAAATTGACATTTCAAACATCAAAGTAACCCGAACTTTAGGGTAATTAATATCTCTCTAAGGTAAATTAATATTTCTTGCTATATAATGGGTTAATAAGAGTTTTTTGGATCACACATTTACTCACACAAACATCAAAATTAATATCTTCATCATCAGTAAAAAAAAATTTAGTTAAAGTAAGTTCAAGATTTTAAAACTGACAATGACATACCTGAAACATACTGACTAGAGATTTCTTATAATTGAGTACATCAGGGTGGTCGGTGGGGTCCAGGTATGCTGTTGAAATGCGGCCATTGTCCCAATCAGCCTCGAACGTGGATAGCTGGTGGGAATCCCATAGAGAAGGTTGCACAGTGTAGTCTGCATCTAGTTCCTTCCCATGCATTAGCAATTGGGGCTTCTCCAACTATTCAAAGAATACAATTATTAATTAAAAGTAAGTTTCTGTAGGAGTTTTTAGACTATCAATTAAATAACCAGGACTGTCAATTTTATATGAACCCTCCAAACAATGTTACATTTGCACATTGGTTGCAAGTTGTTGCAGAACCCAGTTTTTAAGCAGCCTGAAGATATAAACAGTGATAAACAGTGAGTGTGTCATTATGTTATCACATGCAGAGGAAATTAAAACCCTTATCATTAAATAGAAATGACTGCTATACCCTAGTACTACCTAACAATGAGTTTATTAGCAACTAATTAGGTATAAGTATGGACTGATCCCACAACTTCACTAGTAACATTCCTAGGGAAATTTCTTGAGGATAGTATCATAAACAACATACTTATGGTATAGTATACTTCTGTATAAAAGTTTTGACATATTCAGTTCAGTGATTTAGGCTTGAGTCTTATAAACAGACAGTCAGTTGCTTTCATGTTTATAATATAAGTACTAGGGATAAAGAAGCTCATGTAGTACTTGAACAATTTAATTAACACCTTTTCATTAATTAAATTGGTACCTACAGAACTTATACCATTAAAGTTTTTAACTAACTGTCGCATTAATAAATAACAACAGTATATATTGTGGGCAAACTACCTAATGATGTGTAACAATGTTTAAAATATCTAGAGAAGAATAAAGAGCAGTGATAGCGGTTATTGAGTCAATAAGATAAGGGTTGGAGAACATAGTTCACGGGCGGGGTCAAACTTCCTGCGATAAGATATGTGGTGTAATTAATGACTACTGACCGTAAAGTGGAGGCGGGAAGGCTCTCGAAGCACTACTTGCAGAGCAGAACGAAGCCGGTAGGAGACTCTAGAAGCATCGCCAACCTCTACGGTGGTAACCAAAGAGTATGTGCTTCGAAAGCCCGCCAACGATCCATCGCCCGCGCCGCCGACACCGCCGCACCACAACAACACACAACACAACACAGACGCCGCTAACATTGTACTAAACTACTTAATTTACACTAACTACGAGCTTAAATATTGAAATCTTTGGTTATTGACACATCATAATTAATGCGACAGCGCACTATTTTTGACTACCTATCTTTTGAATTGATTACGATTAAAAATGTTTTCTATTGCTGCGCCGGCACAGAAATATGTATGTTATGATGAGTTATGAATGAACCTATCCTATTTACTGACATTGACAGGATGACAGGACAGTGTTTAGAATTCAAATCTTCGCGCCACCGCTTCACACCGTCGTCTTAAGTTATCGAAGATAATTATAATGCCTACCTTTACCTTATATTTTTGTTCTATCTGGTATCTTTTTTTGATGGAGTACACGTCTCAGTCGAATTATTCATATTTTTATTTATAACCATACCTGGCCCCCCTACATGGTCCTTCGAGCCGGATTTAATTACCAGCGCATAATTGATTAAGGAAGAAGATTTCGTACACTGTACGCCGCGGAGTGCAAATAAATGCAACGGGGATTGCACGCCGTCGAAGAGTGGTCGAGAGTTCAAAGTCTACATGTGAAACCCTTGTGAAGTGATTATATGCGATTTTAAATTTGAACCCAACACTCTAATCAGGTATTTTAGGTATAATTCGACGTAATTATAAGGTTAGTAACATTCTATTTACGTACTATTTTAAGTGACACTTAGGTACCAATTTGTTTCCGACATGTTGCTTGATGTTAGATAAATTCAGGTTACTCAGTTAGTTAAATATTTATATGTATGTTTGTTCTGTTAATTCATTGGGACAAAATTGTTTAGCTAACATCATTTTCAACTAATTTATCATTAGTTTTTCAACATCTTTCGCATCTTGTTACAATTTAATTGTTAAAGTAGGTACTTATATGTTCTGTCGTAAAGAAGTAATTTGTGTAATTTTGTTACTAATCCACGTGTAAAATCGTAATCTATCAAGTCTCATTAGTAGTAGAATTCATTGTTTACATGTTTGTCAGCATTTCACAGTACAATATACTCATTTCGTTAGTAAATTATCGTATGATTTTGATCAGGTATTTTGATGTTAATTTCACTTCATCATATTAGGTGTTTCTACGTACTTTGTGTAATAGTCCTAAGTACATAAGTAAACATAGACTACCTGTATCAATTCCAGGGTCGACCGTGCCAGTCTCCCAGAATGTCCGAGGATAAGGAACTTATCAAAACGCGGCAGCATCAAAGGTCGTCTAACTGCATTCGCGAGTCATTTAAAGTCATTAAATGTAACTAAGATGACTGCCTCGGAGGCCAGGGAGTTACAATTGCGTATCGGTAAGATCGAAGCTTTATATGATTTATACGATGAGGTACAGTCAAAAATAGAGTGTTGTTCTGAAAACATGGCTCTTCAAATAGACGAAAGAACTGATTTTGAAATGCAATACTACAAGTCTTGCGCCTTTGCTCAGGAAGTCTTAGATACCTATCAAAAGGAACAAGATAAGTTAGAAAAGGTATCAGTTACGTCACTTTCTCGCGCTAATCATGGTCTCGTTAAGTTGCCTACTATCCAGCTGCCGAAGTTCGGAGGTTCATACGAACGTTGGTTGGAGTTTCACGACACCTTCTCAAGTTTAATTCACGACAATGATGATATCGATGAAATAAATAAATTTCACTACTTGAGAGCGTCGTTAGAAGGTTCGGCTGCTGTGGTAATTCAATCTATTGAGTTTTCCGCGAATAACTATTCTATAGCATGGAAACTTTTGTGTGAGCGGTTTGATAACAAACGTTTGTTGATACAAAATCATGTCGCAGCCTTATTCAATATCGAATCGGTCACTAAAGAGTCTTCCGTCACTTTGAAACGAGTGATAGATCAAATAAATAAGAATTTACGTGCACTCGAGTCACTAGGGGAACCCGTCACGCACTGGGACACTCTTTTGATTTACATCTTTACGCACAAGTTAGACGCGAAAACATACCGCGAATGGGAAGAGCGCAAGGGTCAGTTGTGTAAGAATAAAGATCAGTCTATTAAACTTGATTCATTTTTAGAATTTTTGCGAAATCGAGCTGATTTAATTGAGACGATTGAACTGTCACAAAATAATATGACAACTAGTGGTAAGCATGCGACAAAAATTAAGGCTATGATTTCTGTTCAAGGCGGTTCTAATACTAGTAATCACTGTAAAAATAATTCCAATGCGCCGTCAATGAAACCGTGCCCTAACTGTAATGAAGAACATTACTTAAATAATTGTTCGAAATTCCTTGCATTAAGTAGTGAAGCGCGGTACAAGTTATTGCCTACGTATAAGATATGTTTTAATTGTTTCCGTAGCGGACACTATGCGAACTCGTGTAAGAAACCGGGATGTAAAATCTGCAAACGTAAACACCACACACTCATACACGTAAACGATTTTGGTGCGAAACCATCGACTGCATCGATGTCAGCTGATTGCGATAATGGTAATTTCAGTAGCTCGATGCAGTCAATGCAGTCGCAGCCTTCTGTTGTTACGAGTTGTTCGCAGAATCCGAGCGTCGCACTAACGGGAAGCGTTACTACTACATGCGAGAATATAGGTCAAGGTCAGTGTGATGTTTTATTATCTACTGCATTAGTGAAATTATACGACAGCGATAATCGGCAAGTCATTGCGCGTGCGATTCTCGATAGCGGTAGTACTTCGTGTCTCATGACCGAAAAATTACATAAACAATTAAATTTACCAGCTGATCGCACAGACAGGTCTGTCATAGGCATAAATAATATAACATCACACATTAACCAGATGTGTCGCGTGCCAATTAAGTCGTTGAATGAGGACTTTTCAACTTATTTAAGTTGTTTTATTCTGCCGTCTATTACTGATAACGTGCCCGGGTGTCAGATAGATGTTAGGAATTTAAACATTCCATCAGATATTTGCTTAGCGGACCCTCATTATCATTCGCCCGCCGCCGTTGATTTGATCATCGGCGCTGATGTTTTCTGGGACATTTTAGGTTCGCAAAGTATTAAACTGGGAGATGGAAGGCCGACACTTTATGAGACTAGACTAGGTTGGATAGTTTCCGGTCCGGTAAACAGCGGCCGCGTATCGACCGCGCCACATAAAATTAAATGTAATTTTACTCAAGTTGATTCGATGACTTCTCATAATTTTAATGATGACATTCAAAACCAATTAATGCGTTTTTGGCAGCTTGAAGAAGTGTGCCCTCAGTCAAATCAGTATTTTCCTGAAGAGAAGTTATGCGAAGAACATTTTGTTAAAAACACAACTCGCCTCGCAGACGGACGGTTCTGCGTAAGAATCCCGTTAAAACAAACACCTGACGTATTGGGAAGTTCTTATCAGCGAGCTAAACATTGTTTGTTATCTTTGGAGCGGAGACTCAAAGGTAATGATTCATTTAGTACAATGTATAAAGAATTTATGAGTGAATATGAGACTCTTGGTCACATGTCAGAGTGCAAACCAATTATTGAAGTGCCTCATTATTTCATCCCACATCATGGCGTCCTTCGTGAAAGCAGTACGACCACAAAACTGCGTGTCGTATTTAACGCAAGTAGCCCTACTTCGTCAGGAGTTTCGTTCAATAATATTCAAATAATAGGGCCCACGGTACAGGACGACCTTCTGTCAATTCTTTTACGTTTCCGGCAGCACAAGTACGTTCTTGTAGCTGATATTGAGAAAATGTATAGGCAGATCGTGGTGCATGAAGCCGACAGACCGTTGCAACAAATAATTTGGCGCGAAAACGAGTCTGATCCAATCAAGTCATACGCCTTAAACCGAGTCAGTTACGGGACAGCTAGTGCGCCGTACCTTTCTTGTAGATGTTTGAAACAAGTAGGTTTAGAATGTAAAGACCCTAAAATAGCGGAAATCATTATTCACGATTTTTATGTAGATGATTTGTTGACCGGAAATGACGTCATCAGCGAAGCTTTGCGTATCCGTGAGCAAGTTACTGCCGAGCTCGCATCAGCTTGCATGCCCTTAAGGAAGTGGAAGTCTAATGAGCCTCAATTATTGTCAGAACCCGGTCAGACAACCCCTGAATTGAACCTCGGAGATGCTGAACCTAATAAGACGCTAGGCCTCGGCTGGCATTCAGAGTCAGACCAATTTTATTTTCCTGTCAGTCCTGCCATTATCAAGGGGAATACAAAGCGTGATATTCTCTCCGTCATCGCCCAAACTTACGACCCGTTAGGGATTTTGTCACCTTGCGTCATCGTCATGAAAATTATTTTACAGAAATTGTGGCTTCAACGGCTATCTTGGGATGAGGAATTGCCTCCTGAGATAAGTCAAGTGTGGATCGAGACAGTCGAAAGCCTGCCGGGCTTAAGCAGCCTGCGCATACCGCGACGCGTCATCTGTGACTCATATTCCCAGCTGGAGTTACATGTATTCACCGATGCGTCTGAGCGTGCGTATGGCGCTTGTATTTATGTTCGCAGTATTGACTACAACGATGAGGTCTCAGTTCACCTGCTTTTCGCTAAAAGCCGAGTCGCTCCCATAAAGCCCACGACTATCCCCCGACTGGAGCTCTGTGGTGCGTTGATTGGTGCTCGCATTTATGAAAAATGCATTACTGCATTGCGAGCACAAATCAATCGCGTTATTCTTTGGACAGACTCCACTATTGTTTTAGGTTGGCTTAAAATGTTACCGTCAAAGTTACAGCCATTCGTACGCAATCGTATTGCTGAGATTTTAGATAAAACTGGCAGCTGTACTTGGAGACACGTCCCGACTGATGAGAATCCCGCCGATCTGATATCGCGCGGTGTGAGTGTTCCTTCTCTTCAGTCTCACAAGTTATGGTGGCATGGTCCAGATTATTTGAAGCGCAACGAGTCGCACTGGCCCATCACTCCAAGTACTGTCGAAAAGTTGCCTGAAACTCGAAATGAAGTTTCATTACACACGTCATCTAATAGCCCTCGCGAACTTGTAGATTTCAGTCGCTTCTCAAGTTTTGCAAGGCTACAGCGCACCGTTGCCTACGTGTTGCGTTTCGTAAATATTTTAAAGAAACAACATAAGCGCAATGATAAATATTTAAGTGCTGACGAATTGCAGAATGCTACAGTTTTAATTATGAGACATTCGCAAATTCAATCGTTTCCCGAGTATAATTTATTGTTTAAAAAATATGACTTGCCTAATAAAAGCTCACTGATCAAACTTAACGTTTATTTAGACCAAGATAAGTTGATTCGCGTTGGAGGGCGATTGGATAATTCAAGTTTTCCGTTTGAGAAGAAACACCCTATTGTTTTACAGTCCACACATCATGTCACTAAGTTATTGTTTGAATTTGAACACAAAAGGTTAATGCATGCCGGCCCTCAACTTTTGTTGGCCACTATTAGAGAAACTTACTGGCCTATTATAGGCGGTCGTAATTTAGCTAAAAAATGCTATCGTCATTGCGTGCGTTGCAATCGAATGAAAGGTAAGGTGTTTGCTCCGTTAATGGGTAATTTACCACAGCAGCGACTCGAACCCGGAGGTTACGCATTTGAAAGTGCAGCAGGCGTAGACTACGCGGGTCCCATCTCCTGCGCAAGTCGCAGTGGTCGTGGTTGTAGGCTTATCAAGTCGTACATTGCGATCTTCGTATGTTTCACTACTAAGGCTGTTCATTTGGAACTGGTAGGTGATTTAACGAGTAACAACTACCTACTAGCGTTACGTAGATTTATATCGCGTAGAGGGAAACCTAAAAACATGTTTTCAGATAACGGTACCTCATTCGTTGGTGCATATAATGACCTATCGAAGTTTCTCAGAACCAATTGTGATTCCTTGGCTGCCGATTCAGCCCAGGATAATATAAATTTTCATTTTATTCCGGCATATAGCCCCAACTTCGGAGGACTCTGGGAGGCAGGTGTCAAGTCGACCAAGTATCATTTAAATAGAGTGCTGGGCAATTGTAATTTAACGTTCGAGGAGCTCACTACTGCGTTGGTCCAGATCGAGGCGATCCTTAACTCTCGGCCACTCACTCCACTCTCATCAGACCCAGAAGACTTGACGCCTCTTACGCCCAGCCACTTCCTCATTGGCCGACCTCTTACTTCCCTTCCCGAAAAAGACTACCAGGACTATCCTGTCACCAGACTCACACGCTACCAGCGGATTGAGCAAATACGCCAGCATTTTTGGACTCGATGGAGTAAAGAATACGTGGCTGAACTCCAGCAGCGTGTAAAATGGCGATCCTGCAAATACTCCCTAAAGATTGACACTTTGGTCCTTTTAAAGGAAGATAACCTCCAACCTATGAGGTGGAAACTGGGACGCATTGTCGCTGTATACCCTGGTGCTGATCACATAAACAGAGTCGCTGACATCAAAACAGCTAACGGCGTCGTTCGAAGATCTTTCAGCAAGATTGTTCCATTGCTGCCAGAAGATGACGTCTCCAGTTGAAAGACGAGCTTTCAACGCGCGGGGGCATGTTTAGAATTCAAATCTTCGCGCCACCGCTTCACACCGTCGTCTTAAGTTATCTATACTAATATTATAAAGCTGAAGAGTTTGTTTTGTTTGTTTGTTTGTTTGTTTGTTTGTTTGTTTGTTTGTTTAAACGCGCTAATCTCAGAAACTACTGAACCGATTTGAATAATTCTTTCACTGTTAGATAGTCTATTTATCGAGGAAGGCTATAGGCTACATTTTATCCCGAAATTCCCACGGGAACGGGCACAACGCGGGTAAAACCGCGGGGCGCGGCTAGTCGAAGATAATTATAATGCCTACCTTATATTTTTGTTCTATCTGGTATCTTTTTTTGATGGAGTACACGTCTCAGTCGAATTATTCATATTTTTATTTATAACCATACCTGGCCCCCCTACAGACAGTGACAGATGACTAATGTCAAATTATAGCACAGCCTGAGAGAAAGGAACATAGAATATCGTCCGATTTAGGAGGTTTTGACTCCGATTTTAAAATCTTAGTACTAGTCATAGAGTTCAAATTCCATTAATTTATTACAGAACGTCCACCTTTATATTAAATCACTTAAAATAATAGATTTCTAGGCGGGTTAAGAACTCCAAAACGCTATTTAATTTTTAAAAGTAATATTTTATTGCTAATTATTTTTTACATTAAGACACTGCTCTATCTAGTTACATGTTTTACTAATACATAATTACATTGTTACAATAATTAATTATAGTCACTATATTATGGATTAATTTCCAAATGATAGGGAATAAGAAGAGTTTTATCAATGTTAAATTTTGATTATAATTTGAGATTCACATTCACATCCACACATCAATGGAATGTTAACAGACCCACTCATTTCTGGGCGTATTTTGAGTTGAATATCTAAGTCGCCGAAATTCACTGCCTGTATGAGACTTCATTCATTATTATAAATGTCTTACGTAATTTCTTTACAAAAAAAATATATTTATAACAAAAACAGCTTATTCCCACTAAGTAGGAGAACAAATTCTAATTTCAATGGGCTATACGTCCTTTAGCGTCAGGGAAAATGTTGAATATTACCTCACCAACCAATCACAGTAAACACAGCACACTACTGATAGTCACTTTCACGCGGTCGGGTGAGGTAACAGTGCGAACACTATGGGGTCGAGTGTTCGTCGGGGGGCTCGTCGGACGCGGCGTCGGGCGCGGCGGCGGCGGGCGCGGGCGAGGGCGCGGGTGGCGGCGTGGGCGGCGCCTCGATGACGCACACGCCCGCGTAGCTGCGGCCCAGCGCCATGGCGGCCGGCAGCAGCGTCCACGAGTCCGTGGCCGGGTCGAAGGCCTCCACCGAGTCCAGGTTGCAGGCGCCGTCGTCGCCGCCCACCACGTACAGCTTGCCGCGGTGCGCCGCCACGGCGGCGTTGCGGCGCGCCGAGTGCATGGGCGGCGCCGGCGCCCACTCGCCCAGCGCGCCGCCCGCCCCCGCGCGGTACCGCTCCACGCTGCGGCGCACGGCCGGCCCGTCGTGCCCGCCCACCGCGTACAGCGCGCCGCCCGCCTCGCCCACGCCGCAGCCGCTGCGCCGCGCCGCCATGTCGGCCACGGGCTGCCAGCGGTCCGCCGCCGGGTCGTAGCGCTCCACCGTGTGCAGGCACTGCCGCGCGCCGCCGTCGTACCCGCCCACCGCGTACAGCAGCCCGTGCAGCACGCCCACGCCCACGGACGAGCGCCGCGTCGCCATGCACGCCACGGGCCGCCACGCGCCCGCCGCGCCGCCCGTCAGCGCCTCGGCCGAGCTCAGCCCCGTGGCGCCGTCGAACCCGCCCACCGCGTACACCGTGTCCCCGATCACCGCCACGCCCAGCGTGGAGCGGCGCGCGGTGAGCGGCGGGCCCGGCGCCCACGAGTCGGTCGCGATGTCGTACACGTCGACGCTGCGCACGCGCAGGGTGCCGTTGAAGCCGCCCACCGCGAACACGCGGCCGTCGAGCACGGCGAGGCCGGCGCGGCAGCGGCGCGACGGCAGCGGCGCGGCGCGGCGCCAGCGGGCCGCGTCCAGGCGCAGCAGCTCCACGTCGCGCACGGCCTTGGGCGCCTGGCCGCCCGCCACCAGCAGCGCGCCGGGCGGGCGCGCGCCGGCGCGGGGCCGCGCGCGCGCGCACGCCGCCGCCGCCGCCGCGCGCCGCTCGGGCCGCATCAGGTGGAACGACAGCGCCTCGATGAGCAGGTCCTTGACGCGCACGCCGGCGGCCGCCAGCGGCTCCTGCGCCGCGCGCGCCACCAGCGCCTCCTGCGCCAGCAGCGGCAGGCGCACGTGCTCCAGCAGCGCGCCCAGCTGCGCGCGGCGCGCCGGCGCGTCGTGCTGCATCCAGCGCAGCACGGCGTCCAGCACGGCCTCCTCGCCGCCCGCCTCCAGCCGGTCGGAGGCCAGCAGCGCGCCCAGCGGCGCCGCGTCCAGCGCCAGGAACTCGTCGGTGAGCACGACGCGCGCGAACTGCGCCTCCACGTAGGCGAGCGCGGCGGCGGCCAGGTCGGCGCACGCGTGCAGCTCGGCGAAGGCGCGGATGCCGAGCGCGTTGTCGGGCGCCAGCGCGGCCGCCAGGAAGGCGCAGGCGGCCGCGCGCGCGCCGCCCACCTGCAGCAGCGACGCGCCCGCCAGCACGCCCTGCACGTTGTCCTCCGTCACCACGAGGCTCTCCGGCTGGTAGATGTACTCCACGATGGCCTCCAGCGCCTGCGGCTCCACGTTCATGATGGTCACCTGCGGCTGCGTGCGCTCGTCGAACTGCGTGAACATCGCCTGGAAGTACGGCGAGGCGGCGGCCAGCACGGCGCGGTGCGCGCTCACCGGCGCCGACGGCGTCGACGTCGCGTCCAGCTGCGCCTGCAACGACACCCGCCACGTCAGCCATGGACCCAGTAGCGTCACGAGCAATATGACCAAACCGACAAAACTGACATTTATAACAACACTGGCAAACTGGCAACCACAAGATAAAAGAGATAATCTTAATAACTGAACAATATACCTCAAAAATATTATTGTCTTATGATCGTAGTACTGTACGATAGTAACTAAAATCAGACTCGTAAATCAGGTAATCAGGATCGATGGCCTAGAAACAAGTGGGGAAACAAACAACATTGTGAATAACATGTCAACCCTACAATCCCGTCCTCACAGTGTACTCACAATGAGGCGCACGTCAGTGAGCGTGTCGCGGCGCCGCAGCCGCGCCAGCGCCTCCAGCAGCACCGCGGCGTGGTGCGCGCCGCTGGCACCGCCGTCGCCCGCCGACGGGCGCTGCGACGACTCGTCGAGCGACGACTGCGACGGGCAACGCACCATACTGCTGCATCCGTACACACTAAAACAAACACTAGCAATATGATTATGTTGTATGTTCAAATGAGCCTGTTTTGGGGTTGAAACTGAATTTAGATATCTACTAGACTTTGCCTTTGATCACTTATTGAATGGGACTGGAATGATGTACGTACAGTCAGCCAATAATAACATTAAGTACTTTTTAGTTAAACTTAAGAAACCAGTATAATTTTAGTACTTACTCAGTTATAGGTTGGAAATTCTCAGTGACATGTTAGTAGGTATTGATGAAGTCTTAATATGATAAAGTTCTAATATGCTAAACTTGGTCATGGGTTGATTGCACTCTCCTTTCTATACTTGCCTGTATCTGCCGCGGTCGCCATCTCCCTCGGCTGCGCTGTTGTCTATACCAGCTCTGTAATGTAATGATAATCAATATGATTATTGTAAATACTAGTTGTGCTACAATATGTATGAGTATGTGTAAATAGTTTATGTTTATAGTAATATTGCTTATCTTGACTGTAATATCCTACTAATATTATAAATGCAAAAGATTGTGATGGATGTATTATATGTTTCTTACTCTTCCATCAAAAGACTACTGGATGGAATTGGATGAAACTTGACAGTTATATACCAGCGCCCCGCGGTTTTACCCGCGTTGTGCCCGTTCCCGTGGGAATTTCGGGATTTTTTTACATAAAAACCTTCCTCTTGAATCACTCTACCTATAACAAAAAACCGCATCAAAATCCGTTGCGTAATTTTAAAGATTTAAGCATACAGACAGACAAACAGACAGACACGAAAAAGAGACAACTTTATTTTATACTATGTAGTGATACATCGGAATAACACAAATGGGATTCATTTTATCCCGAAATTCCCGCGGGAACGGGGAAAACGCGGGTAACACCGAGGGTAGCTGGTAGTTAATTATACATCAGAATCTTTAAGGAATATTCCAACAGGAATTGGTAAAAATGGGTAAAACTGCAGGGCATCTTAAAATTACCTATTTCAAATAAAAAATAATAATTTGGGCACAAGTTTAGGGCTTGAGACTGCCTTAGAAGTACCTAAACTAAATAAAGATAATCCAATAAAAAAATCACTTAAACCCAACAGTTTTCACTGATTATTCACATCACTACCAATAGGTTCAATAGAAAAGTTAGCTGCAATCAAACCTGCTTGATTGCTTCATGTAAGGTCAAACATACATGGGCTACATGTGCACAGACAAGAGTGTAGAAAAGGCTACTTTTCATACAACAACCATAAAGGGGCCGTTCACAAAATATGTCATGCTATAATCAACCTTTTTTCACCCCCTCCCCCCCTATTGTCACGCTGTGTCACACTTTCTGTGACCCCCATGTAAATATTTCGTCACAAAAACTAAGACCCCCCCCCCTGAATCATGATCAAAATTGAGAAAAAAGTATTTATTGAAAAAATAATTTAAAATCTTTTAATGAACGGCGAACATCACGTTGCCGTAGACCCCCCCGTCCCTCCTTGTCACATCTTGTCACACTCAGCAAACCTACTTCCCCCCCCCCCCTTGAACGCGAACGTATTTTGTGAACGGCCTCAAAGATGTTCCTATATCCTATATTGTGATAAAACATAACTAAAGTCGTAATATGCTTCTAGTTTATTAAATATTAATGGATACTGGTTGGTTTGGTACTGACCGATCACCCTCAGCTCCGCTGTCCATTATGTCAGCTAACACTGCTGACTTGCACAGCCCTTCTCAGCCCCTCCACTGTATGTCTCACACTCTCTGTACTTTTAACGCCTCACACACTCATTTGAGTCTTCATTGTCATCTTACAGAGTGCATAGGAGAGGTACCACACTAATAGTATGATCACACCTTCACAACATTCAATTTTATGATTTTTATAAGCTTTTATGTCATGTTTTGATAACTACACAGCATGTACATAGTTTATATTATAACATGCAAACTCCTTATGCAGAAAACTATTACGTTTATATTACCACGAAACAATAACTTGAGTATTTAGGATAGTTTTGTAACCACTGTCTGGCCTGGATTACGGAACGATTAGCAAACGAGTTCTTAACTAAATAAAGCTAAATATTTGTTTTATTATCTTATTAGAGCGGTCTAAAGTATCAACGGAATGTTTATTTAAATCTTTTACATAGAATCGATTCATTTATTTATTTTAATTCGATAAAATAAATTGTTATTTACTGTTGTGCTAACTTGTGTTGTTTCTGAGCGATAATTAATTGACATTGACATGACTGACAGTTAAATGACAATACTCAGGTGATAGGCAACTGACAAAGACAGCTGGAAACAGAAATTGTTGATTATCAACCAAGCCACCTTTAAAATCCTCAACTCAAAGTACCTATTTGGATTCTTGGAACAGTTAAATAATACGAGTGTCCAATAGTTCTGTAATGTGAGCGATTGAGTTTCTACAATTATTACAGGCCTTTTTCTTTCTATTATCTTTAATTATAATTGAGTGCGGGTAGAGCGTAAGTCCAAAATAGTGACGATTGTCATATCATTCAAACCAACCAACCAACACAAATCATGAAACACAAATCAAAGTACCTATAATTGAAATGGCCATTTTTTGATAATTAAATTGAATTATTCTTGTTAATATCTAGTTAGCGCCAACGCCATTATTCACTCGTAAAATTAATGAATAACTACGGTTTGTATTGTAGGAACTTTTGACTGTAATGTGCATTTTATAAGACGTCGTCTTATGTGTAGTGGTATGTGCACCTCGTCTTCAAAGTCTTGGGTTCAACTTTTACCTGGGACATGAGGCCTAAGTGTGATTGATAGTAAAATTATTTTTTAAAGTTAGTTCATTAATAATTTTGAATTCAGTCTTTCACGAGGTATATTTTTACAAAATATGGTGATTTCGTGCCAACGATCGTTCTCATGTCAATGCCTTTAGTGAGCGAGAGGCCTTATTAAAACTGTGCTAACAGCTGTAACAGACATCGCATCGGGCATCGGTACGAATCCGAATAATATAATAATGGTAGGTATTAGCTTTTAAAAATAGGAATAAATCAACCATTGTTTTTTATTTTAGAATGTTCAGATTGTTTCCACTTTTTCAATTTGGACTGCCAAACTAAGTAATTAGTAGGTACTACGCGACTTCTCATTACGTTCTATAGAGTAAATTATTGTAATAATAAAGGGCGCGGCGAGGCGCGGGCGGCCTAGCGGACGATGCTAAGTACCGCAGTCTGTGTGTGAGCGTGTGCAGCGCAGCGGGGCCGGCCGGGCGCGGAGTGCGGCGCGCGGCGCGGCTCGCCGCCGCCCGCGGCCCGCTCAGTCGCGGCAGCCGGGCGCAGCTCGCAGCACGCCGCCCATGGACCACGAGGCCTTCATCGCGGCGGTGCGCAAGTACCCCTGCCTGTGGAACACCTCCGCCATCGAGTACCGCGACCAAGAGTTGAAAGATGCCGCATGGACAGAGCTGGCTAGCGAAACGGACCTTTCCTCGGGTGAGTCTGATAGTACTGTCTGGGTCCCCTCGCCCCGCGCAGCTGCCGCCGCCGCGCCCGCCGCGTCGCGTCGCGCGTCGGTCTGTCGGCTCGCGACGTTATGCCTACCTACCTACATTATAGGTACATAGTTGTTTGGTAGACTACGTAGGTAACAACACTAACAACTCAGTTTACTCTTTTTAATACAATATGTGATTGGTACTTGTAAAAGGTTTCAAATATCGAACTATGTTTGTACTTATGGGGTGGTAAACGTACCTAATGTTATATGACCAGATACTATAGTATAAGTAGGTACATCAAGGTTCGAAGTAGGTAATAAAATGAGGTACTACTAATTAGTACTTAGTACTTGTGGAAGTAAGTGATTAGATAATAATAATAACTTATCACTTACCTACTCTACACAGTACTTACTCCATCCGTTCGTTCATATTTTATTTATATTTGTAACTCGCTTACAATGTAACATCATTAATTTTTTGTTCCAAGATCGTAAAAATAAACAAGCAATGAGATGTTATAAAAATACCATTTAATATAAATCAAAATCATAAATAAACCTACCTTCGTAGGCAGGTAAAGCAAAATGCAAGAAATGTTTGTAGCGGTCTAATAAACGGCCATTGATCATTTTGTGCATTTATTATGTCGTTGCAATAAGGCAAATTGTCCGTTTTAATAAATGGACAAATAAACATGATAACGTCTTCAAAACTGGAACCAAAATGTCAAGACATGGCTATTTCATATAATGATAAAAAATGCAACGACATTGTGAATTTATTTAATTATTTTTAAATATCATAAATAAGTCCATGTTAGTATACGCAATAGGGATGTATGTGTAAATATAAGTGTATATTACGAATAATAACTCGAAAGTTGAATAAAATTTCAAACCAATCACTGCATTCTGATGAGATCGCATTTTATTGTGTGTTTGTGATTGTGGCCTCATATCTCTACTGATTTATGTATCATAGAGAGATTTGTTAGTTTCTATTTTTAAATAATTTAACACAAAAAATAAGAACTTTCCTACCCATATTTATTTTACTCAGGCAGGAGCGAGGCAACGGCATGGAGATTAACTAGCAAAAGCGGGTAGGGTCTTTAGGGTGAGGCGAGGGTCGTTCGTCTGAGCGTGCAATTCAATTTCACCGGCAGGTGCAATAGTTCCCATTTTTAACAAAAGCTGTTGCACCTATTTCGATACGTTTTTCTGAAATAAGTTCGTTTATATTGTATTTATCATGGTTTATTACTTTATAGATAGACATATAAGTACCTACTTACCTAGATTCTTAGGGTTTCCCAACTGTTTGTGTTATTACTGTCCTATTGCTGGGCAAAGGTCTCTTCCTCTCCATGCAAGACTACAAATACCAATTTATATTTTCAGTAAAAGAAGCCAAATTGCGATGGAAGAAATTGCGCGACAGTTACCGCGACGCGTTGAAGCGTCAATCCGAAATGATGGCCAAAGTCGGAGGTGAGGCGAAGAAGACTTACCACTGGAAGTACATGCACCAAATGCAGTTCCTGCAGCCGTACATGAGCAATAGGAAGAAGATGGGGGTCGCTGAAAACGTGGGGGCGATGCCGGCGCGAGTGCCTTCCGTTCAATCGTCGAGTGGATCTTCCACGGAAGGCGAACCTCCTCCAGTCCAACGCCGTCGGAAACGCGAGTGGCAACGAGACCCTCAGGACCCTTTAGACATGTTTTTCAGTGGCATGTGTCAGTCTACCAAGCGGTTACCCTTCGCAGCACAGTTGAGGGTTAAGAGGATTGTGTTTGAGGCGGTAGCAGCGGCGGAGGAGGCTCTGGCGGCTGGACAGGCGTCTTCTTCCAGTGATGATGATGATAAAGGGGCATGAGAGACATCATACCTTGGTTGCCTTCGTTACCATTGCAAACATAACAATATACCGCCTTAGTGATCCACATGATATGGTCTCTTAGGTTTAAGCCAACACTACCAATTCATTATTAAGTATTAAACTGTAACTTTTTACTATGTTGGTTGGATACGCTTTGCTGTAATCATTTTTTTAAAACTTAATGTGATACAACCCAACACAAATGCGGGAATTGTATTCGTTAATGTAGTTCCATCCAATGAGATTATCTATCACCAAATTTAATTTCACGTGTCATCTTCCTTAATTTCTGTTGTTGTGCCAATAGCTTGTGGTTGATGTGATGGTTTTATGTGTCGCAAATTATTTTGAAAATTGAATTGTGTGAAAATACTAGTTTCAAAAATGTTATAGCTATATCTAATTTAAGATTTTCTCAAAAGTATTTTGACCATTGTCTTAAATAAACGAGATACTCAGAAATGTGAAATGGTGAAAACAGTCAAAAAGCAATTTTCCAACGAAATTTGTAATAATTTTACCGAATTTATTCAATGCAAATGTTTTTCTAATAATAATAATAGATAGAAGTAAGTATAAGAAAGATTTGATCTCCCGCCGAAAATAATTTCTAGAAGAAGAGAAGAGTAATTTTTGTACAATTACTTATAAATTAATTAGGCTTTTGTATATAAATAAAAAAAACATTTGAATAACGAACTTTATTTATTTCTCTACTCATACTAACTCCATAATCATCTGTGATAATCATGGCGTAATTATGTTAAGATGTTCGCTAATGGCGGTTTCCGATGTTGTTCCAGATCTACCTCGATCACTGAATGACATCTGCACACTAGACTATCAGCCAACTTTATTATTTATTAAAACAGGAACGCGCACTGCCGGCCGTGCGGGGAGAGACGCTGTCGCGAGCGCTTTACCCACCTCCTGATGAAGGTCACTGTATGTGACCGAAACGTGTTGAGGAACTCTCAACAGTTAGCCTCCGTCGTACGTAAGTTCCCGTTTTAATAAATAATAATGTCATTAACGTACGTTTCAATTTATAATATCAGCCAACTGTCTGAATAAAAATGACAGCTACTGTCACTTCCCACCAGGCGGTCACCAGCGGTCACTGCCTGTTGCGTGCGAACGACTTAATATAATTTTATTAATCTAACTAAAGTCTTGGCTAATTCTGAACTAATTTTGCTGTTAATTTAGTTCCGTGAATGCCGAAAGACTCGTTGCCAAAGCCAGCAAAAAAATTGCTATAAAATTCAATACCAATTCGGTTGAAAAACGTAAATTAACGATTCTTTAACATACGACTTATTTTTCACCATTCACCTACATTGTTCAAACAAAAGGCATACAAATTAAATAATAATGTAGGTATTCGTTAAAAATAAAAATTTACGATGCAGACAAACACAACATCAAACACATAATAGTAGTTTATGCAACTGTCATATAAAGAAGCGGAACACGGGTATTAAAACACGAGTGTGAGTTTATGAAACGAGCGCAGCGAGTTTCATAATAGTAACGAGTGTTATATGCAGTTGCATACACTACTTTATCTTCACTAATGCAATTAATCAAACAAAATTTTAAAAACAAAACACATTGCGAAACATTAAATTCACGCGTACGTGTATTGTCACAGTGAACTTGCCGCCATTAAAATCTAACCAATGAGAGCGCAGCTGCGCGCGCAGAGCCGCAGGGCGCGCGCCGCGCAGGGCCGCAGGGCGCGCGCCGCGCAGGGCGCGATGTTATAATGAGATTTTACGATATCGATGTGGATATTATAACATCATGTGCAATTGCTTAAATTGAGTGTTTTAGTTGTCTGCGCTATAACAGTAGTAATTATAAGTCAAGTATTGGAAACATAAGTAGAATGTTACAACATTAGTGTAGATAATAGTAGTTTATGCAACGTCATATAAAGAAGGGTATTAAAACACGAGTGTGAGTTTATGAAACGAGCGCAGCGAGTTTCATAATAGTAACGAGTGTTTTAATACCCGTGTTATATGCAGTTGCATACACTACTTTATCTTCACTATTTAATGCAATTAATCAAACAAAATTTTAAAAACAAAACACATTGCGAAACATTAAATTCACGCGTAGGTACGTGTATTGTCACAGTGAACTTGCCGCCATTAAAATCTAACCAATGAGAGCGCAGCTGCGCGTAGGGCCAATCAGGAGCGAGCGAGATCTTACCAAAGAGTTTTGTGTATGTAGTTTCGACGAAGTTTTCACGTATAACCCAACTATTTTCAAAAGCCAGCCTAATATCAAAATTTTATACAACTAGTATGAGGATTTTGACATAAGGCTCGCCAGGTTAATTGGTCGCGTTATAATGATGTTATAATGTTAAATTATAATGATATTATAACATCATGTGCAATTGCTTAAATTGAGTGTTTTAGTTGTCTGTGCTATAACAGTAGTAATTATAAGTCAAGTATTGGAATCATAAGTAGAATGTTACAACATTAGTGTAGATAAAGTTCTTTATCTTGTCGGGGGTACCTTTTATCTACTCACATAGAACGGGTGAAATACGGGTGTTGACGTAGAACACAGCATAATAAGCAGCGAGCTGTCCATTCCACCACAGCATTCTATCTCTGAAGGGACCCAGTCTTTCTTCAGTTTTGCAGAGCGTCCATTATTCACACTACTTATCTAGTGTGAACTTTGATACATAGACAAACTAGATGAAGTAGAGTTTTCTCTCTCTTATTATTTTTGGAACCGAAGCGATCGATATTGGGACGTACCATAGACATAGAAACCTCTTCTTTCACTGGACGGACGGCAGCGGACGGACCTAATAAATGGACTAATATAAAAATGCGATGAGAGGGTTAAAACGTACTTAATCTGACAATTTGTTTTCTATGTTACCTTTAACGTTTAATTATAGTATAGGTCTTCCTGTTTATATTTAATAAAAAAAAATATATTTACTTACTTAATAAAAAAAAAACTAAATATATTTTGTAGCTTCTTTTGAAAATAAAAAAAAGCCAGGTAGGAGAGAGGGTTATATCAGGTTATATTTTTTACGGATAAATAATTATAATAATCACAGTAATAATACTATCTTAGCCTACTAATAAATGCGAAAGTTTATGCGGATGTATTATGTTACTCTTTCACGAAAAACTACTGGAGGGATTTGGATGGAACTTTACAGTAATATAGGTTATTCATCAGAATGATACATGGGATACATTTTATCCCGAAATTCCTGCGGGAACGCTGGTATAACGCGGGTAATATACCCGGACATTCGACGTATGTACGGTGTATCGGTTGTGATACACAGACAGACAGACATACAGGTGATACTATAAGGGTTCGTTTTTTACTTTAACATTTCAGCTACCTGCTAATCAAAGTCTTTTGCAATCTGTCAGCCATTATACAACAAAGAGATAGACAGACGAACATTCCTCAAAATGCTTTTTTGATAAGTTATGTTTTAACTATATATACCTAGTTATTGATAAATTCCTGAACACTCATACTATTAGAGTATTATACGAACAGACACTTTTATTTATTGTTTTATAGTTTTAAACATAGATGTATCCGAGCGTTTTTATTTAAGTCGGGTGTGTATGTTACCGACAATGTGCATATATGTATTAGACATTGTAAAAAATAACGGGCCGATCAGGCAATGCATGGTACATAGGTAGTTTGATTTATAGTTTTTCATTATACAAGTAAATACCATGCCTAGGTGAGGTAAACATTGTATAATATTATACATATACAATACAGTACTATTATACTAAGAAACTAATGATCTATAATTGGGCTTTTGAAAAAAAAATTTTTTTGTGATAAATGGAAAGATTATAATATATTAGTTTTATAACAAAACTATTTTTATTTTATTTTTTTCGCAATAATTCAAAAGTTATTTCAAAATAAAAATTAATTTTTGAATCCAGTACCGAAAACACTCGGACAACTCCCGAACAAACCCGAGCGCGGTGTGACGTCATAATGTATAGCCCCATTCGGTTACACGTGTAATAGCCGTAAACGAACGCTGTACGTACTTATGGTTAAATAGCTATACATTATCACGTCACAACCAACGGTGACCAATTATGGCGCGTTTATAGTCACGTGATTTTTATTCAATTTTTAATTGTTTATAATTAATTGATAAAATATTTTTTTTAAAGTTTTTTGCATTAAATATCAATATTATTAATAATAAATTTTTAAAATACATAAAAAAAATCTTTTTTTTTTTTTCAAAAGCCCAATTGTCTCCATTAACTGTCATATAGCGAAGCCGATACATACTAAAAATAAAATATATAAAATATGCAGGCATTGTATAAAATACCGCATCCTACAGATTGCCGGTAACATGTTGAACGGACAACCCGTCACGCCAGCTCAACGCATTTCGGCCGGGCGCGGACGCCCCCCGCCCGCGCCCCGTCCGCGGCCCGCGCGTCTGTGTGTCTGTCTGTGTGTGCGGCCGCGTCTGCGCGCTTGCTTGTCTGCATGTCCGTGTGTGTGGCGGGCTGGCGGGCGGGGGCCGGCCGGGGTTCGTTCGTCCGCCGCGCGCCGCCGTCGCCGCAGCACGCGTTACGCGTCGCGATGGAGCCCTCACAATCACCCAACATGGACTCCAGCAAAGTCTTTATCAAGTCGGAGGCGGGGTCGCCGTCCGCGTCGCCGTCGCCGCCGCGCTCGCCGTTGGCCGTCGCCGTGGTGAAGCGCGCGGTAGGCCGCATGGTTGACAGCTCGCAGGCGGATGACCGCAACATGATCCATTTGGTGCGAGACCGCCCGCTGCTGTACGCTCGGTCCAACCTGCCCGTCGCCAGCTACCAGGCGAAGGTCAAGAAACTATGGAGAGAGGTCGCCAGTATCATGGGCTGGACAGGTATACATACATACAGACATACTATAATACCACATCATGTTAATGAATAGCATAATTTGAGTACTAAAAATGCTAATAGCATAGTTGCTATCAGTCACCTATCAACACTGATAACACCTACCTACCTATAAATATGCGCGTTGTTTGATAAGAACTGAACTGAAGGATTTCTCTCTTGTATTTGTATATTTGGACTTTCTGTTTTGAACTGTCCCGTTAGGAGCACCGTAAGTAATGCGAAAGTATGTAGGTACCTACCTATGTCTGTTTGTTTGTTACGCTTTCACGGCTCTGAGACGACTGGTGAACCGAGTTTTAAAGAATTTAGAAGTTGAATTTTATCTCAGGGCGATAACCGTAATAGAAATTATACATAGAATATATTTGTACGTTTAATCCCGAAATTCCCACAGTATAACGCGGTAAAAACCAAGGGGCAGGGCGGGCGTAAACTCTATTAATAAAAAACCACTATGGCACGACCCCGTGCAGCTCTATAGACTATACTTCTATAGTGTATGAAAGAGACTAGAGCAAACTTTTTAAAAATCCTCGACGCAAGATACCATAGAGACGGCTCGATAGTGATGTATGTGTGTGTGTCTGTGGTCGTAATACGTAACTCTACCTCTACCTCTACGTATAAAGACTGGACCAATATCGATTTACTTTTTTAGTTTGTGGAGTTATATTTTGATGGAGACTTCAGTAAGATTCTTACGTAATTAATAGCCTTATTCATTTACGGTCAATAACTAAATCAATGTTGTAAAGTTTTTTGTCTCATTTGCTCTTTGGAAAATAGGTATGTTGGAAGGGGACAAATCATTTTTAACTAAAATGCTATTAATAAACGTTTATGAATAAGGCCCTTGTTATTTTTACAAAAATCCACTTCGCTGTTTGAATCTTATATATAAAATTCTCGTGTCACAGTGTTCGTTCGCGTACTCCTCCGAAACGGCTCGACCGATTCTCATGAAATTTTGTGAGCATATTGAGTAGGTCTGAGAATCGGCCAACATCTATTTTTCATCCCGAAATTCCCGCGGCAACGGGTACAACGCGGGTGAAACCGCGGGGCGCAGCTAGTATCTTTATAATATCTTTCAAGTTGATGAATGTTGAGATTTGATAATGCTCTCCTCGAATATGACTTGAAAGGAGAAAGGACAGATAAAAGTTAAAGACGCCATTACAGTAAGTTGTTCGCCGCATGCAACATGTAATGACGTTTGTCGAGCGAACTCAATTGAACAAGATTAGATAGGTACAGCATGAACTTAGTAGTGTATTTGGAGCATTATAATAAAACAGCCTTTCATAAAAAATATTTATTGAGCAGCCTTTTACTTTTTTTTGGCATTATTGTACGTCATCCAAAATCCTAAAGTGAACCAATTATTTGCAAATCATTACTTATTACAGTCACCGGGACAGGTGAATGAATTTAAATAAAGGATCTTTCCTTTGATCATCTCATATTGTATTGTTTGTGTACAGTGGCCGAAGTCCGTCGCAAATGGTCGCACATCCGCAACTCGTACTCCCGGCACTTACGCAACGAGATGCACGGCGTCCGCACGGGGCGCGGGCGCATGGTCTCCCGCTGGTACCTTGCCGACGAGCTGGAGTTCCTCCGCGAGCACATGGCGACCGACACGCGACTCCCGCCCGACGCCTCGCCGACTCTCCTCGCCGCACCCTGGTTCAACCCTTCACCGCATTTACTGGCCCCGAGTGAAGAGTCCAATACAGCGGACGACGATGTCCCATACTTCCAATTCTTTCGCGGCATCTACCCCGATTATCAGGAGCTGGATTCGCGGCAGCAGCGCCAATTTAGACGTCAATGCTTGGTGTATCTCCACCAGATGGTAGATGGGGCTCCTTCGCCGTCGCCCTCGCCGCATCCTTCGGATCCGTCTAGCCCGGGCTCCTAGCATGAGGTTCGGGCCCTCGAGGCCCCGGGGCTTCAGGCGCGAGCGATGCCTGAGTCGCCGAGGCGCGAGGCCCCAGCTATCGAAGCGCGTGCCGAGCTCCTCGCTATCGAGGCGCCGCCGCCCGAGTCCCCGCGGCCCGAGACTCCCCCCACCCCCCGGCTCCTGGCGATCGAGCCTCGCCGCTACACCGCCAGCGACGACGCGCTGCGAGACTTGCTGGCCCGGGACCTCGGCCTCCGAGAGGAGTTCATTGGAGTTCCGTATTTTAGAACTCTACCTTAGGCTCTATATCTTACAATAACTTTCAGAAAAGGACTTCAACTAGTGCTAACAAACCGTTTAAAGTCATATTTGAACTAAAAAAAAAGAAACAGGACTCAAACATGTTAAGTTGATCCAGTGTTAAGTAACAAAGTAAAGTGTAATTTAAACATTTTATTAATGGTGTTAACTAAACAAAAGCGCTGAAAGTCTGAAAGCCCGACCACCAGCGGCTTTCCATTACAACTACAGAGACGGTGCTCTAACGTGTCCCCAGTGCGCGCGGACCTTCGCCAACAAAATCGGCTACGGGAGTCATGTTAGATAGAGCACATGCAAGACGAGGAAGCTAGGAGTAGAAGCGGTCGCCGTGGCCGAAATCGGCTGGAGGACTATTAACTAAACAAACTGTAAACCAGACATTATTTATTCGTATGTTATTACTTCAGATACCGTGATAAGTGGCTAATCTGATAATTGTTGCCATAAGGTACTTTACCAATTAATAAGTTATTCAATTGTTATAGACCCACTAAACATAATTTGCCAATAGCGCTCTTTATACGGTCACTGTATCGCGTGTTCTCAGCAACGTCCGGGATTGCGCGAAGGAAATCTTGTACGAGAATTCGTGCGCGATTCGCGCGTATTTTGTGCGCGAATACCGATTACAAAAGAATGATGTTTCGCTCGCGTTCGCGCACACGAATGCTGTTTCTTGCGCGATAGTGACTGTGTAAATGGTAGAAATAGACATTAGTTAGAGGTTCTTTATCTAGGTAGAGTGGATAATGCTGCACTTTATTCCGCGGAAGGCGAAGTTAAATTTAGTAAAAGTTAAGTTAAGTTCTAGTTTTAATTATTTAATTGAACATTTGTCATGAGCAGACTTTATTTATGTGATTCTGATTGTTCAATATTTAAGCTAACTAGTAGCTAATTTATAAAATAACGTAATAATGATTATCTGTACGTAAGTAAGTTAATGTTAAATTTTACTCAGAACTAGTATACTTACTTACAACTCATATTTTTTGCAGTAAGTAGATTGCAGTACTTGTTTAATTGTAATTATGTGTCTCGATGGTAGGAACTATAAAGAAAATCGGTAATTCTGATTCATATTCATATTATTCTAAATTACCCATATTAAATGTATGACATACTAAAGGCCTTATGCATAGACGCTTATAACAGCATTTAGCTACCAGCTGGTTTGTCCCTTTCCCACATACGCTATTTTCAGAAAAGCAAAAGAGACAAAACACTTTATAATAGTGTTTTAGTTAAAAAGCGTTTGTGAATTCCGTTAGGTATTTTTATTATAAAATTACGAAATATATGAAAACTATCGTTTCACTTTAATTCAAGGATTATTAATAAGCCGAGTTTTTAACTAAGTATAATCTGAGCGAATATTAACTTCAGAGCGAATACTCAGAGTCGATGTTCGCTCATTAAAATAAACAATTTGCTCCCGGCCGATCATCATTGAACAAACTCGCACGCGCTAGTGTTGTCATTCTCCGCACGAGCGACCGAATGCTCGCTCAAATCGTTAAGTGAAAACGCATCTTTATATCAATTATGTTCTGAAATAATTATCGTTGAATTATTGTTTGTACTTACCTACACACATTTGTCTCAATGAAAAATGTATTAATTTAATACCTATTCATATTGATGTCTGATTACAAAGGTGTATAAAATAAATGTCGATGAATGTTCTACTATTGTTGTGTGCATATTTATTTTTTTCCCACTGGTGGGCAAAGGCCCCTCCCGCATCCCTCCATGCATTCCTATTCCGGATCACTTTTTCCGTTGTAATATTTCTTCTTCACGCAAGTTCATTAAGTATTTTACATAACGTCCTACTAATATCATAAATGCGAAAGTTTGTAATGATGTTTGTATGTTTGTTACTCTTTTACGAGAAAACTTCTGAACGGATTTGCATGAAACATAGTGTGTTAGTACTGTTGTAGTTTAGCTCGTTAGTCTGCGTTCAATTTGATTGGGCCAGATGCCCTTAACAATATTTAATACCATATGCATGATTGACTTCCTCCCCTGTTCTTGATTGACTTCCTCCCTGTTGGTTGGCTATACTTCATATCCCAATCTATCGGGTATGACGCTGGAAAAATTGCGATCTGCTAGTAAAACTCTGGATCAACAATCATCATACTCGTATAGGAGGTACTTACTAATTGTGAGAAATTTAATGCATTTGATGTAAGTAACTATTCTGCGCGAGCAAAGCCACGGGCGAATACATAGTAGGTATGACTGTATGACCATGAATACATCAAAATGAGAATACATCATCTTATATATAAAATTCTCGTGTCACAGTGTTCGTTCGCGTACTCCTCCGAAACGGCTCGACCGATTCTCATGAAATTTTGTGAGCATATTGAGTAGGTCTGAGAATCGGCCATCGTCTATTTTTCATCCCGAAATTCCCGCGGGAACGGGTACAACGCGGGTGAAACCGCGGGGCGCAGCTAGTCTTATATATAAAATTCTCGTGTCACAGTGTTCGTTCGAATACTCCTCCGAAACGGCTCGACCGATTCTCATAAAATTTTGTGAGCATATTGAGTAGGTCTGAGAATCGGCCAACATCTATTTTTCATCCCGAGATTCCCGCGGGAACGGGTACAACGCGAGTGAAACCGCGGGGCGCAGCTAGTAATACATAATAATAGAGGCGGTGAGTAGTCTATGCTATGCGAGCGACGGCGCGGCAACAGCGCGGGTCGATCGCTTCGGCTCGCTTGGGGCGTTGCCGCTACGCGACGCGACGCGAGCTGCGCATTCAGTATCGCTCGCGGCGCGGAGGTGAGCGGGCCGGTAGCGCTCTGCGTGACGTCGCGATGAATCAACAAAGATATAGAGAGAAGCTCATAGACGAAGTGAAGAAATATCCTGTTCTCTATGACACGACACACCAACACCATAGAGATATCGACGTGCGGGATAGATGCTGGCAAGAGATATCCGGCCGCCTCGGCGCTAGCTGTGAGTGATGCCTTTCTTAACAAAATGGCGGCGTTTCCCGCCCCGCGCCCCGCGCGGTTTTGCCGGCCGGTGTTTTTATTGTGGGCCGGCGATCAAGCCTTTCATTCAATTACAACTACATACAATAAGTACCTACTCTGACTACACTGTCTATTGAATCTTGCTCTGATTCAACAAAAACTCAGTGCGAATTATTGAGTTGTGATTAAATTAAGATAACGTAGCATTGTATTTCTCTTTATTAGGTAAAAGGTACATTATTGGATGGACCAAACAGATAGAAATGGACAGAAACATTTGGAAACATTACGTTTTAGTTACTTTAGATAATTAATCAAACGTATCTTAGCAACGCAGCATCAAAGAGGTTTTATGTAATCCGTACAGTATAGAACCCGGGGGTAAAAGGCACCCCAAGGCAAGGGTGATTTTCTGAAGCGGAGCGGTGGGAGCTCAATTACATCTGATTGACTGATCACAACACAACGCATTGAAATTGGGATAATCTTTTTGTAATGCTTCGTCATTGCTCGGCTTCAATGGAAATTGACCCTTAAGGCGGGATCCCACCGCGAGCGAAGCAAGGCTACGTCGTTGCACCTAAATATAAGCAGATGCCTGTATTATTTAGGTAATTCAAGAGGATTTCCAAATGAGCTACCTAATTAACGAAACTAAAAATGGAAATTATTACCAACATACAATCAGGCCCGTATTTACATATTGTTTTTAGGTAATATAAAACACCAAGTTCGTACTTACAATTCTTTGGACAAAAATAGCACTAGTCTAGGGTCCCCTCGTGCCCTAGGAGCCAGAAACAATAGACTGGAGGGGCGTGTAGGTGACCTCCACTTAAACATACATTATAATTATATTTTATTTACACACAATAATATATTAAAAACCACTTACATACATCACACATTCATACCCCAGTAACATAACATTCATAACACAAATAAATAATTTCTAACCAAATGTAAACAAACAATAATTCGGCAAGCAAACCCGCGCGATATGCGTTGTTCCGAATTTGTGCAAATCTTGCATTTAAGTTAATTGTGGAATGTGAAGCCACGCGGAGGCGCATCGCGCGCGCGCAGTCGATCACAGCGTATGCTACGAGAGACACATACAACTCGTTCTCACGCGCACTCGCGTTTTGCCCACGCGTGAACTGTTCACTTACTACTTTGATTAATTACATGATATGTATTATGTGCTACATTGATCCTGTCTTGCTATCCTTCTAAAAACTAAAATAGTGTGTGTTGTGTGTGGCTAATAAACTTTGGCAATTCATCTTTGTGGTTTAATTCAACCAATATTACCACGCACACCCCCTAAAACTGGTGACCCCGTAACAAACTGAGGAACACGGAAGACAAGGAGCAATTCGCAGCCTGGATGTCGGCGTCGAGTGGTTCAGATACCACCGGTAACGTGGACACGCGTCCACGACGCCACTCCAAAATCAAGATGGCGTCTCCCGTCGTGCCCGCTTTAACAGTTGCAAGTAATCCAGTGAGCATAAGAATACCACCTTTTTGGCCTGAAAAACCAGCAATTTGGTTCGCACAAGTAGAAGAACAGTTTGCAATCATGCGCGTGACAGACGAAGCAGCCAAATTCTACCACATTTTGGCTTCGCTCGACCGTCAGTATGCTGCTGAAATAGAGGACATCCTCACTGGTCCTCCCAATTACCAACGCCTCAAAGAGGAGTTAATCAAAAGGTTGTCTGCGTCGAGAGAAAATAAAGTCAAACAACTTTTGACCTACGAGCAGCTAGGTGATCGCAAGCCGTCACAATTCCTTCGGCATCTTCAACATCTCGCCGGTCCAGATATCCCTCAAGAATTTCTCCAAACAATCTGGACGAGCCGACTACCCGTTTCACTTCAGCCTATCGTTGCGTCACAGCCTACCCTGGGTCTTGACGCACTCGCTGAACTCGCTGACCGCGTCCATGACATCGCAGTGCCATCTCATCAAGTTGCTGCAACCTCAACGGTACCGTCATCATCAATAGCTGTTGAGGAGCTCACACGCCAGGTAGCTCAGCTGACGCGCCAGGTGAGCGCTTTAACTATCCAATCGCGACATCGACCTCGACCCACCGAGCGCCGCAGAGATGCGCAACGCAGCCGATCGACGTCACGACGTTCAGCGTCGAACTACCGCAAGTACCCAGTTTGTTGGTACCACTCACGGCATGGTTCCAAAGCTCGTCGGTGTATCCAGCCGTGCGACTACAACCAGGGAAACGAGAGAGGCAGTCAGTGATGGCGACTGATGATTGCCACAACCCCAGCTCAGGTCGCCTCTTCATCACGGATCGTGGTTCACAGATACAGTTTCTAATAGACACTGGAAGTGACATTTGTGTGTACCCGGTTTCAGCCCTTAAAAGGCAACTTTGTAAATCAACATATCAGCTCAGTGCTGCCAATGGTTCGACTATCGACACTTACGGCTACATGCAATTAAATTTGAATTTGGGTCTGCGGCGTGATTTTCCGTGGCGTTTTGTTGTTGCTGACGTCACAAAAGCAATCATAGGCGTAGATTTCCTTTCTCACTATCGTTTGGTTGTTGATGTTGGCCAACAGAAGCTTATCGATAGTCTAACCAATGTTAGCACTGTAGCTTGTTTAGATTTAAGCGACAATGCTGTTTTAAGTGTTAAGGTAGCTAGTTTTAATGGTGATACTGTGTATCATAAAATTTTGTCTAATTTCCCGGAAATTACACGTCCTTTTGGAACTCCTCAAATCGCAAAACACAATACACAACACCACATTCGCACCACACCAGGTCCACCTGTATCATGTTCTCCTCGCCGTCTCGCGCCTGATAAATTGAAGGTAGCTCGTCAAGAATTTGACGCTATGATTGCTAGCGGTATCGCACGTCCTTCTGACAGCCCTTGGGCATCACCTCTTCATCTCGTGACTAAAAAAGATAATGGGTGGCGTCCATGCGGCGATTACCGCCAATTAAACGCTCGTACTATACCAGATCAGTATCCGATTCGTCATATACAGGATTTTTCGCAAAACCTGTCGGGTTGTACTGTATACTCGAGTATCGATTTAGTGAAAGCATATAATCAGATTAGTGTTAATAGGGCAGATATTCCGAAAACTGCAATAACAACACCCTTCGGATTGTTTGAATTTTTAGTCATGACATTTGGACTTCGTAACGCAAGTAAAACCTTTCAGAGATTTGTTGATGAGCTTACTCGTGGCTTAGACTTTTGCTGGCCTTACCAGGACGATTTTCTTGTGTTCAGCCGCACGCCACGTGAGCACGAAGAACACTTGCGTCAACTTTTTACGCGAATGAGAGAATTCGGTATATTAATCAATCCGGCCAAGTGTGTCTTCGGTGTGTCTAATATTCAATTTCTCGGCTACGAAATCTCTGAAAGCGGCACCAAACCTCTGGACTGCAAGGTAAAGGCAATGTCTGATTTCCCTCTACCAAAAACCGTCCGAGAACTCAGACGATTTTTGGGCATGGTAAATTTTTACAGGCGATTTTTACCCAACGCCGCTCAGATTCAAGCACCCCTGAATGCCTTACTGTCCGGATCGGTTAAGGCATCCGATCCGATTGTTATGACTAAAGAATCATCGCAAGCGTTCGAAAACTGCAAGAAGAGTCTGTGCAATGCAGCACTTTTAGCTCATCCTGATTCGCAAGCTAAATTAGGATTGGCCACTGACGCCTCAGACACGGCGATAGGTGGTGTCCTGCAACAGCTCAAGGATGGAGACTGGCAGCCATTAGCATTTTTCTCTCGCAAGTTAAGCCCGTCACAAACGAAATACTCTCCGTATGACCGTGAGCTCCTTGCCATTTACGAGAGTATAAAATACTTCCGCTATATGCTGGAAGCTACTCACTTCACTATCTATACTGACCACAAACCTCTTTGTTACGCATTCAGTGAACGTAAAAGTAACTGCTCACCACGTCAGTATAGACACCTTAATTTCATCTCGCAGTTCACCACCGATATCGTTTTTATTGCTGGTAAGGACAACGTGGTTGCCGACACACTATCACGCGTCGATGAACTGCAGGTACCAGTTGACCTTGAAGTGATGGCTGAGCTCCAAGGTTCAGATCCAGACCTTGCGGAACACCTCAAAGGTGACACTTCACTTCGCCTTACACAGACGAATATACCTGGGAGTCGTACCGTTCTGTACTGCGACGTCAGTACACCGACACCCAGACCTTTCGTCCCTAAACAACTTCGAATGCAAGTTTACAACAGTCTCCACTCCCTCAGCCACCCCGGTGCAAATGCTACCGCCAAACTCGTTGCACAACGTTTTGTTTGGCCACTGATGCGAAGGGACTGCCGAGAATGGGCTAAGTCATGTTTGGCATGCCAGCGCTCGAAGGTAACGAGACACGTTGCCTCACCTTTAGGTACGCACGATTTACCTTCAGCACGGTTCAAACATGTACATCTAGACCTAATCGGCCCACTACCATCATCCAATAATTATCGGTACTGCCTCACAGCCGTCGATCGCTTTACGCGATGGCCGGAAGCTGTGCCTATTACCGATATTTCCGCGGAAACAGTGGCCAAAACGTTTATTTCCTGTTGGGTGGCACGATATGGTTGTCCTACCGAGATCGTAACCGATCGAGGCGGACAATTCCAATCGGCACTGTTTCAACAGCTTTCTCAGTCCATCGGTTACGATCACCGTAGGACAACGAGTTATCATCCGCAATGCAACGGATTGGTGGAGCGTTTTCACAGGCAACTAAAAGCTGCAATTACCTGTCATGCAGACACCAAGTGGACCGAATCACTTCCACTTGTGTTGCTAGGCATTAGGAGTGCCTTTAAGGAAGACCTCCAGACTTCATCAGCTGAGTTGGTGTACGGTGAACCACTTCGTCTCCCTGGCGAATTCTTCGGTCACGATATTGCGTACTACACCACCGACATCACCGATTTCGCGGCTCGGTTGAAGTCCTTTGCGGAAAATATTCGTCCGGTTCCCTCCCAACACCACTCAAATCGCAGAGCTTTCGTATTCCAAGATCTAGCTACATGCAGTCACGTATTCCTTAGGGAAGAAGTGATGCGTGGCTCATTCCAGCCTGCTTACACTGGTCCATACGAAGTGCTCAAAAGAAGGAGTAAAACATTTATTATTCGCGTTAGGAACAAAGATCTCACAGTAACTATAGACCGCCTTAAGCCAGCCTATATACTAGACGTTCGTGTACCCGTTCCTCGATCCTACACTGCAACTCCAGAACGTGTCCCTGTTCATCCACCGCAGGAAAAGACCGCGCTAACAACTACGCGTTCAGGTCGTACAGTACGGTTCCCTGACTTTTATCGCCCTTAGTCGGTCTCTGGAGGGGGATGATGTAGGTGACCTCCACTTAAACATACATTATAATTATATTTTATTTACACACAATAATATATTAAAAACCACTTACATACATCACACATTCATACCCCAGTAACATAACATTCATAACACAAATAAATAATTTCTAACCAAATGTAAACAAACAATAATTCGGCAAGCAAACCCGCGCGATATGCGTTGTTCCGAATTTGTGCAAATCTTGCATTTAAGTTAATTGTGGAATGTGAAGCCACGCGGAGGCGCATCGCGCGCGCGCAGTCGATCACAGCGTATGCTACGAGAGACACATACAACTCGTTCTCACGCGCACTCGCGTTTTGCCCACGCGTGAACTGTTCACTTACTACTTTGATTAATTACATGATATGTATTATGTGCTACATTGATCCTGTCTTGCTATCCTTCTAAAAACTAAAATAGTGTGTGTTGTGTGTGGCTAATAAACTTTGGCAATTCATCTTTGTGGTTTAATTCAACCAATATTACCACGCACACCCCCTAAAGGGCGTACCACTGAAGCGGACCAGAGCTGTGTGGAGCCCAACGGAATAATCACAATGCATTACGAAAAGATTTTGACAATGTCAATGCGTGGTCGATTGAGCTGCGCTCCGTTTCAATGGAAATGTACCCTAAGTTCTTAATATTTGAACTGTTTTCATCTAAGTACTTACTTAATATTGGTTTATCACCAGCTGATTGTTTTTTTTTATTAAGCGTGATGATTATGCCTAATCCTCCTCACTGTACTGATATCTATAAGTGAGATGAGAGGTGGGACATTACAGGCTAATAAATTCTTACTTACATACCAGCTGAAGCCCTGAAACGCGAATGGAAGATCCTCCGTGACTCCATGCGGCAGGCGATCCGGCGGAGCAAGCAGGGCGCCGCCTCCGGCTCGGAGTCCGCCCGGAAGTGGCGCTTCCAGAACAGGATGGCGTTCGTACTACCGCACATCACGCATAGGACGTTAGTATTCACATTTTTCAAAACGATTTTTAAAAAAACGAACCTTTTTATAAGACTGTTTCAAAATAATGGGCTGTGTTTTGCGGCACAGTTAAATAAGGACAGTGGGCAAAGTTTAAGACTTGCTTTCCGAAGTAAAACCTGACTTCGAAAATCGAACTAAAAAACAGTGAGCGAAGCTATCTGGGACTTGGTTAGAGAAGGCTCCTGAACAGTTTCTATTCCACGTCCTTTTAACTTCCTAGTAACAACGTTTTTTGGGAAATAAATTAACGAACTTAAAATAATATTAACAAGTAACAAGACCCAAAAACAAAAGACCTATGTATTTAAGTGCCTACCTACCAAAGTCATGCTAAGTGGTTTCGCAACGTTTCATTTCATTGAATACCTGCCAAGCGTAACAGCAACGTAGGCATAACATAGCTCTAGTGAAAAAAACCGGCCAAGTGCGAGTCGGAATGGCGCACGGAGAGTTCCGTACTTTAAAAAACGGCAAAAAATCACGTTTGTTGTATGGGAGCCAGTCTTGAATATTTGTTTTATTTTATTTTTGTTGTTATAGCGATAATAGAAATACATAATCTGTGAAAATGACAACTGTCTAGCTATTACAGACTGGTGACAGACGGACGGATGGACGGACGGACGGACGGAGGGACGGACGGACGGACTGACGGACTGACGGACGGCCGGACGAGCAGCGAAGTCTCAGTAATAGGGTCCCGTTTTTACCCTTTGGGTACAGAACCCTTAAAAGCATCTTTAGACTGTCATTCTCATCTTATCCGTTCATCACTTGAACATTCCTTTCGAGGCGCTCATCTCCTCTAAGTCTCAGGGCCACCTTATCCTCACCACTCTTCCATTACTTCACTAACCAGTTAACCACCAACAATTTCAATTCCAGGAGACACTCAATAATCCCACATATGAAGTTAGATGACAACGAAGACAACTCTGAACAAGAAGCACCTAAAGACGAGCAAGTGGGGCCAATGGAGGCGTGGGCGGGGACAGCGGGGGCGGGGGCGGGGGCGGGGGCGAACTCAGGGGCGGATGAAGGACTTGAACTGTTCTTCGCGAGCGTATGTCAAAGCGCCAAGCGGCTATCTCGACGGCATCAAGGTGTGTTGAAGAGTAGGGTCTTGGAAGCACTACTTCGAGCTGAAGAAGACAATGAAAATGATCAGGACATGTCAGATACTAAGCAGCAGTTCCAATGACCTTTGGAGGTGGAAGTTCCTGTGGTGGCGCCAAAGACAAGCGAACAAAACTAGTTGCCTTTTTTGTACTGTACCATAGACAACTTGACTCTAATTGGACGTAGTTCCTTTATCAGTTAGCGAGGTCTGGGAAGGAATGCCTAGCGTCAATATGCAACAGGTCTCCGAATATATAAACAAAATGTACCTACAACAAGATATTATCTTCATACTCAATTTATAAGATCTTAAAATTTCTCCTAGAGGCACAAGCAAAATCTACTGAACGGATTTGGATGAAACTTTACAGTTATTTAGGTTATACATCAGAATTACACATGGGATACATTTTATCCCGAAATTCCCGCGGTAACAGGTACTACCCTACTAGACTAGTAGACTATATTTTTTTGTTAGATGCGGCTAAGTAAGTTAGGTATGGTTTAATTTAATTGTATCGATACCTACTAAGTAGGTATCTGTGTGATTATTTTTTGATTGTTTTTCTACTGTTTACGATAGAATTAGTTCGTTCTCCATCACTTAATATACCTAGGTACATGGAAAAGAGTTTATATTTTCATGCATTTTAGCATGAAAATTCTCGTTGTTTTAACGGGTGGGAAAGTTTAATTCCTAAGGTAAAAGAGAATGTTTATTTTGTCTACTACATATTAAGAAAGTATTACTTTTTATGTATACTTTAAATTAAAGGTTAAATAGTTATTAAGTAAAAGTTAATATAACTACCTAATTAGAATTATTTTTTTCCTGTCTTTTATTTCTCCTATAAAATTAAATATATTCCATATCATGTAAATTGTAAAAAACTACACCTTCTTCGTGTGGTAAAACGATTTACACATTTTACTATTGTAATATCTCTTGCATTGAAATGAATGGTCCTTTTCATTAATGGAATTCAATCACTATACTAGTTGTCACGAAAGTTATACTAAGTATATGATGATTAGTCTGCCAAGTAGAATTTTTAACCTTCTTAGCGCCATCTATCGAGAATCGGGTACAACGTGGGTAAAGAGTGCTAAAAGGGTTAATTCTAAAAATATATGAATTAGTACTTATTGCTGTGCCATTTATGTAGGCGTTTTGAAAAAAAAATGGTGCTGCTGGATGCTATTAATTCCTAGGTAAGTAAGTAAGTAGGTATTTTAATTAATTTTGTAGGAAATTGCTGCAGCCTCATTTTATCATAATGAAAGTAGGAGTAAACAAATCATATCAAACCCGCTGGGCGCTACTAGTACAGATGTTAACTTAAAAATATCAAATTAATTCTACAATTCGTGACTACATAATCTCATAATATGCACAAACAAACTCTGCTACATACCTATTAGATCGTAGTGTAATTTTATGTTAAGTTCCCGCATGACCGCATACCGAACGCGCGAACGAACGAACGACCCGAGCGGAGCCGAGCGAGACAGGCTCGCGGGTGCGAGGGAGTGAGCGAACCGAACGGGAGATCGGCGAGCGAGCGGCAGTCACCGCGCGGCGCGCCCCGGGCCGAACGCGTTACGTGTAGCCGCGAATCGAGCGACGAACAATCAACAATGACAATGGAGGTCGAATGGACAAGCAGCTCTATCATACAGCTCGTGGAAGAATACCGCAAGCGCGGCGAACTCTGGGACCGCTCTCACGAGCTGTACCGAGTACAAGCAGCCAAATACGACGCTTGGACCAGCTTAGCCAACATGTTCGGATGCGAAATCATTGATTTGAAGAAGAAATTCAACTCCATTTTCGCGTCACGCCGACGTGAAAAAAGCAAGATACGACAAGGCGGGAAATCGCGATGGTTTCTGTACAATCACTTAGAGTTTCTATCGGGTATGGAACAGAATGAGGATGTTGTTGATTCGAAATCATCGGTAAGTGGTATTTCAATGTTTACTTTATAGTTACAGTCACCACAATCCGCGATTGACAACATTCACGTGAATATTCTGAAAAACAATCATATTAGCGGTTATAATATTACTTTTTTACAATACAAAAATTGGCGGCAAGCATATCGTAGCCTTGAAATATTCTTTGTTTACGAGACTGTATGTTTCTCTCACGACATGCGTTCGTGCAAATGATCGCGATTTTCACGAAGAAAGACGCGAAACGAAAGTAATCGGTCGGGCTGAGTCTGTGTTGGGAATACGTTGCCAGTGGCGCCATCTACCGCGATACGGATGTTATAGTTCCATCCTTGTTATTGTTACGCCCGCCCGCTCTTTGTCTCTGTGTGCTGTTAGGTGTAGCATTTATATGTAATGTGCCTACTTAAGGCGAGGATATGTGAAAATAACGCGCATAGTCGCTACTTTGACGATCAAATATTAACACTTCTATAGATTCTATCAAAAAAATAAAAATACCAATTAAAAGAATATATCCTCAATAAAATACTAAATCGAGTAGAATTTTAAAATTCATTATAATAATGTAGAAATAAGATGCACAAGATTATGTAAAAATATTTTTTTCTCGTCCTATATCTCGTTATTTGAAGCGATATTCATCGTTTTTTTTTTTGGAATATCAATTTCCTAATACTCACTTAGATTCTAAATCAGTTACATTTTTCATTAGACCCGCCAATTTCTATAAAAACGCAAAACAATTCAAATAAAACGAAATATTCGCCCGCCATGTTTCACGCACTTGAGTCTTGCTTCACAAATCTCAACCTTATTTTATGGAACGCAGGCATCGCATCAGATTGTTTACTAGCTTCAGTCGACGAGCGTAGCTCGTAGTGTACGGTTGTGAACCGGACGCTCTGCTTCGTGAGTTCACATCTATAAAATCGACTATTGTTTACATCATGGTAAAATAAAGTATCAATAAAATCAGAAACTGTTGCACAAGGAAGCGGAAAAGGAAGGTAAAAAGACATGCTGGTATGTTTAGGTAAGTATGTAAAATTAATAAATATAGTCAAAGCTCAAAGTAAAATAAATAGTCAAAGCTGGTCAAAGAGTAAAGTTTCAAAGAGTAAATTAGTAACTTATAGCCTTGTTTATTTTTTTAGGTGTCAGAATAAACAGTCAGATAATATACCAATAACACTAACTGAACTTGTTCCCGTGCAACCAACTCATGCACAAAACGAGTAAGTCATAAAAATACCTACACTTCATATTGCCTAATTGAATGTACCTACATACTACACATACTACTAGGAAATACTCCAGTTAAAATAGACATTCCAGTTTGCATTAATTCCCAACAAGCTGGATTTTTGTGCAGACCTTGAATACGTCATTACAAATGATATGTCAAAAGTCCCTATCGATCCCGCTTGTGCGTTGTTTTTAATTCGAGGTCAAAGGTCACAAATTTGTGTTTTTTGCGTTTATCTCTGAAACAATGAGAGCTACCGAAAAATGGTTCAAACAAAGTTTGTAGATCGTAAAATTGTCTACAAAAAAGATCTCAACACTTTTCTTCTACAAAGCATCGCTTTCGAGATATCGTGACTTTAGACCGCAGGAAAGTCGTATTTTCGACTATATAATATGTACACATTTCCGCCCCACCTCTGAAGTAGTGTACACGGCGCTTTTTTTAACGTGGTTTCCCCAGTAATGTAATGGGACACTATTTTTATGATGATTTTTTTAAAAATTTAAATTTAATTAGAATTAACTACTTTTTTGCAATTACAAAAAATTGTATTGAGTAATTTTTTGGAGCAGGTGACAGTAAAGTCTGTATTGGCTCCAAACTATTATTCATCAGTTTCCAGCCCCAATCTTCAGGATTTAGGTCATTGCCTAGCCACACTTGCACTTGGTAGAACACACGAAATAAGTGTTGATAAGCAGAAGCAGATGTTGGAGGGAGACAAGATAACTGCACTCTCTTATTGTTTCTTGTATTTATCACAAAACTCAAATATCTATATTGGCCACGTATGAGTGCATATTCGTATTTTCTATGTTTAAAATAGCCATAATTCGAGAACTGTGCACCGTAGAAGAAAAAGTGTTGAGATCTTTTTTGTAAACAATTTTACGATCTACAAACTTTGTTTGTACCATTTTTCGGTAGCTCTCATTGTTTCAGAGATATACGCAAAAAACGCAAATTTGTGACCTTTGACCTCGAAATAAAAACAACGCACAAGCGGGATCGATAGGGACTTTTGACATATCATTTGTAATGACGTATTCAAGGTCTGCACAAAAATCCAGCTTGTTGAGAATGAATGCAAACTTGAATCATAATTTAGTTTAACATAATTAATAACATAGGTGAGAATAACGCCTCACTTTTCAAATGAGGCGTTATTCACCGAGACGTATTTTTTGCGCCGACCAGACATCTAGTTGTGCATTGTTGATCGAAGGGTATAATAAAAAAGTTTCAACGGTAATTTAAATTTATTCAGCGCGCTTTGTGCGATGTTTTGTAGCGGGGCGCGCGGGCAGCGCCCCGCTGATTGCCCCGCACCTCACCACCTCAGATCTGCCCGAGCGCCACATATCCTCGCCTTAATATATTTCTGTTCAAGTTCATTATTACACAGATATTGCTGCCATGTAAAATCTATTAAAGGATATCGCCAAATATGTACCAAACCTGCATAGCATACCTAACTACATTACTTAGCTGTATTTATATTCAATCGGTTATTTACTAATCATCCGAAGCGAAGACTAACGATAAATAAATAAGTAGGTAATCCTAAATTATTGCATAATGGCGTAATTAATAAGAAGTGATCGATTAACGTTCCTTACGGTCAATATGTTTCAATTTTCAATCCACGTTAGTGACCTATCGTTTATTTTTAACTAGCAGCGCCCCGCGGTTAGACCCGCATTGTACCCGTGGGAACATCGGAATAAAAAATAGCCTATATAATAACCTTCCCGTTGAATGTGGCTATCTATTACAAAAATAGTTATGTATTCAAATCGGACTGATAATTCCTGAGATTAACTCGAACATACAAACAAACAAACAAACTTACAAATTTTACCTTCTATAATATTAGTGTGTAGTTATAGCTTTTGAGAAAGCTAATGGATCTGGCAAACGGTTTTTACTTTACACGCCAAATAAATCTATACAATATTACAAGAAAAACTGTGTTTTCACTTTTTCGATAGGTATCTCAATAAATGGCTAAGATATTAACGATCAAAGTGTGTTTAACGGCCGATGGTTTTTTAAAAACGCGGGCGGGCGCTTACTATTTGATGACATCACAGTCGTGCTCATTCGGCTCGGGGCAGTCGCGCTCTCGTTCGCACGCCACCAGGGACCGGAACCACAGAATAATAAGTACCGGAACCGCTTACCATAAAAGGGGTTTTAAAATAGGGTACCTATTTCATGGACTTTTTTCACACACCCTATCAATACGGTACCTAAGCATTTCTTCGACTTACCGCATCGAAAGGGTAACAAAGTTGATACAGTTAAGCCCGTCACAGACTTAGCTATAATATATATTAATATACCGTACTATAATATATATTATAGCAAGCTACCACACACTGAGAAATATATATTTTGCCTTCATTAATTGATGGTCGTCCTAGTGTTAGTATAATATGTATAGTAATATGCAATAATGTATATTACGGTATCGCTTGGTGACGTCACAGAAATATATATTATTGCTGAGTTTGCGGTCACGCGAAATTAGTATAGAAAATATATAGTAATATGCCTAGCTATAAAAATATTAATATATTATATTATAGCTAAGTCTGTGACGGGCTTTAATCGTGGTAAAACTTACCACAACCAAATACCCTAATGAAATAACCCTATAACATTGGGGTATTTTTAATGCGCACAAGCCATTTAAAGCCCTATGTCTACAATATTAGACATATTATTGCATTAACGGTTACCAATACTAGGCCTCCCCACTCCTCGCCACGCGGACAACGTACTTCAAAACATCGCTCCGTCATGTAAAAACGAGTTTTAAAGCATTTGCATTAAAGTTCATTATTGGTTGTATACTTTTTCAATCGGTTCAAGTCAAGACTTGTCGCCTAGTGATTTGCCAACTCGGAAAAAACAAAACTCGATTTAACCAGAGTTAAAATTCACGTAACTCGGGTTGAACTCGAGTCACGTAACTCGGGTTAACTAGATGGAGGATTTTAGGTTTTTGTTTAAATATATACCTAGCTACCTAGTATTTTTACCTCTCTCTGCATTAATAGTAAAAGACATAACCGATGACATATTGAAGTACTCGTATTACTTTCATTTGTTGATGATGATTGATGAACTCTGACTTTCCTCGATGGCAACATTAGGATGCTTTTTTTAATGTGGTTTAATAATGTGGTCGTATTTCCACTATATTTGAATGAATCTGAACACTGTTTACACGCAACACGTTCACTCACTGGCGATTCGAATACATCCCAAACGAAAGATTTTCCTTTAGGACCCGACATTTTTCAAAAACAGAACATAAATAAAACACGAAAATCTACAACAAGAACCGGCAGTTAAAAGTTAACCTCAAATCTACATAATATATGTGACCAGTGACACTTGCTTGTTTACTTGCTTGAATGAATATAGTCTCACTCAAATGATCGGCAAACTTCGCTCCATGTCGGTTCCATTCGGTTTACGAACTCGAGTCAAAGAGAATTCAACTCGAGTGGGTTCGAGTTACGCCCAACTCGAGTTAACTCGAGTTAGTTACAGTCACTCGAGTGGACCATCAGTACCATCAACCATCACTATTGTCGTTGTCGTCGCCGCGCTTTGAGTTTGACTTTGACTGCGTAGCGGACACAGCACAGTGCATTTTGTTTGTTGTTGTTTATGTGTTATGTTTTACAATTTGCAAAGCAAGTGAAGTAGAGCTTGTATTTGTGAGGTTTTTGTTTATTTAATAAATTAATTATAAGGCGCTGAGATGGCACCGCCAAGAAAAGACGCCGTCCATCGTTACTTTGTTTACGATAACAGTTCCAACACGAGTTTAAGTGAATTGTGCAGGAAGACATTAAAGGTAAGTTCTTTATGTAAGTACATAAAGCACTTTTTATTTATTGCTGTTTATTTATAAATATGTCTGTCGTCTGTATACCATCCATCACTCCTTACTTCGAACATGCCAATGTAAAGAAGTTGAGTACAGACAGAAATGGTGAAATATGAATAGGTATTTAACTATTTAGGTATTAGTAGCGCCCTACGGTATCAACCGCATTGTACCCGTTCCCTTGTGAACTTCGGGATAAAAAGTATCCTTTATGTAATTCTGATGTCTAAATTACTGTGAAGTTTCATCGCAATCCATACTTCCATATCTGCTAATATTATAAATGCGAAAGTATCTCTGTCTGTCTGTTACACTTTCACGGCTAAACCACTGGACCGATATGAATGAAACTTGGCACAAAGATAGATTGTGACCTGGGAACAAACCTTTCCGCTTTATAATATAAGTATAGAAAGCGAAAACGGCAAAACTACTGAATGGATTTTAATTAAATTTAGTACACAAATATTTCAGAGCTTGGAAAAGGACATAGGCTACTTTTTATCCCGATATTCCCATGGGAATGGGATAACGCGGGAGAATAGCTAGTATTTTATAAGATACTGAACTGAAACTATATAAATTGCAAATTATAATTTACAATTTACTTTGCTTTCAGGGTAGACATACAACAAATCTGAAGAATCATTTAGCGACTAAGCATACTAATGAGTATCAAATTGTTGGTGATTTGAACACCGAAAGGGCCCCAAGCCAATCTACTTCTCTATCTAAAATGGATGCCAAAATTGAAAACTTAAAGAGACTTTGTGTTCGATTAGTGACGGTTCACGGTCGGCCGTTGTCAATGATGGAAGATGAGGCCTTTCAAGACATTATTAATATTGCTGCTGATTGTGACTCTGCCTATAAAAACATAAATGTGGAAGTAATCAAAAATAAAATTAATGTTGAAGCTAACGAAAATAGGGAAATTATATCCAATGAGGTAAAAAATAAAATGATTAGTTTAAAGCTAGATGCTGCAACGTGCTTAGAAAGAAAATTTATAGGTATTATTATACAATATATCCATAACTGTAAAATAGTAATAAGAAATTTGGTCGTACTTGATGTTTATGACAGACAAACATCTATATTTCTAAAAACAACGATAGAAGACATTTTGACACAATTTATGATAACTCCAGAGCAGATTTATTGTACATATATGTACAGATAACGGTAGTAATATGATAAAAATGGTGAAATTGATGGGAGGTTCTTATATATCAGAATGAATAACGAACAAGACGAAGTCACGGATGAGAATGACAGTGACTATGAGAATGACGATTTTGATGCAGATGGACAAGTTGATAATATTTTTCAAAATGGACCTCAACATGGACGACTTCATCAGTAATGATAGACCATTTAAAGTACGTGGAATGTCATGTGCAGCACATATGTTTGTTCATATATGCACAATGTTTAATCTCATTGAAATCGGCTAAGCAGTAAAAGTACGTAACATACAGATTACATTTTGTATTTAATACCTATTAAATAATATATATGAACATTATATTTAGCAATAGCATAAAAAGCCACACGTTGAAAAGCCTCAGTTTGTTGTTTATAGATGAGGTATACTATTGTATAACTATTTATTATTAAGCATACTTAATTAATATTTACGACTCACGTTTGAAAGCTGTCCTTTTAAACATCTTCAATTCATCATCCATTGATTCCATTGAAACTAATAATGTACTTAATTAATCAAAATATTACCACTTTGACTGAAATTCTGAATTAAAAAAGAAAACCGCTATACACCATCCGCGTACGACTGCCGGCCGCCATCGAGTCATTCATTTCCACATCCAAAAAAGGGGCATGTCAGTAGAAATCATTTTAATATGCGGGAACGAGACTTAGTGCTTAAAATAGTACTACAAAAACCTTTTTGGATATGGTAAGTTCAATAAAAGCAGTTATTTTTATTCAAGAGGGTTACCCCCTTCTAACGCTAACCCTATCAATAGGGTAACACCTATTACACGGTAAGCTAATGATAGGGTTTCCCTAATAATCGGCTTAATCACCAAAAGGGGTTTTCCGGTCCCTGCCACGCCACTGCGCATTAAAAATCAAAATTTAAAGGTGGCGGTTCGTGCCACGACGGAGACGGGAGACCGTGACAGGAGACTGAGACCAGAGACCGCGACAAATGTCTCGGTCTCTTCGGCATGTACTGTAGGTCGAGACTGAGACCGAAGCCGACAAGTGTCGGTCGCGGAGCGACCGCTCAGTTCAAGAGAGTCTGTCGATGAAGCCAGTGGTGTTTTGTGTCGTGATGGAAAACCAAGTAATGAAGCTGCTATTGGAGGAAGAAGAAGACGATGATTTGCTCTTATATTATTATTACAAATTCAAAACTGAAAGACGATTACCTATTAAGGATTTATATTTAACTAGATGTCAAGAACGTACTTACGTACTTACTTACTTACATACGTATTTACTAGTCTACTTTTGATTGTATAAATAGGTATCTTGCTTACCTACCTAGTACTATGTTTAACTTACGCTGACGCGCGCGGGCATTCGAGCTTTAGGACGCGGCCTTTTGCGCAGTGCAGTGGTTCTCAACCGACTGTACTGCTGGGCCGCAAAATATACATATCATACTTAAGGAAATATTTTCTTCTTCCTACCGTAAATACCTTAGTCAATGTTTGTCAGAAGTATCAAACTTACGGCCCGCATTTTTTTCATCTTTAGTTTTCGTGTAAACGATTTTTTAACGATAAACTAGCCTTTAGTCATGCAACGTTCATTAAACACGGTTTTTAATCGGGTTTTTAATTTGTTTTTAAAATGATTATTTTTGTTTTAGGTCGAAAATGACATGGAAAACCATGTGAAACTAGTCGGAGGCAAACCAAAGCTCAAGGAAGGCGTAGTGCCCCATAAGTTTGCTTGTCAAAAACAAACTGTTGAAAACCCTACTTCACATGACGTTGAACAAATATATATTGTGGATTCCATTCCTCGAGTTCAAGATATTGTGAATGAACCCTTAAATGATGTTACAAGAGATGAAAATATGGATAGTACAGAAGAAGACATTTTAGAAACGACACACAAAAATATTCAAGTAATAATCTATATCTATACTAATACTAGCTGCGCCCCGCGGTTTCACCCGCGTTGTACCCGTTCCCGCGGGAATTCCGGGATAAAAAATAGATGTTGTCCGATTCTCAGGCCTACCCGATATGTACACTAAATTTCATGAGAATCGGTCGAGCCGTTTCAGAGGAGTTCAACCACGGTACCCGTTCCCGCGGGAATTTCGGGATGAAAAATAGACGTTGGGCGATTCTCAGACCTACTCAATATGCTCACAAAATTTCATGAGAATCGGTCGAGCCGCTTCGGAGGAGTACGCGAACGAACACTGTGACACGAGAATTTTATATATAAGATTATAAAGAGGTAAAATTTGTAAGTTTGTTTGTTTGTTTGTATGTTCGAGGTAATCTCAGCAATTATCATCTATACTAATATTATTTAATAAAGAGGTAAAATTTGTAAGTTTGTTTATTTGTATTTTCGAGGTAATCTCAGCAATTATCAGTCCGATTTGAATAATTCTTTTTGTAATAGATAGCCACGGTCAACGGGAAGGTTATAGGCAATCAAAACAATATGAAACGAGACGCCAAAACGCACCACAGTTTACTGGAGTTCACCGGACCGACCGACCGCTGCGCCTTGTGACGTCTTGTGACGTCATAGCGTAAGCGCACCTAATCTCGGAAATTCAAAAAAGGGCTTGAACTTCTCGTCGTTATTACTTCGGAAATACTGCATGTATTGAAGTGAAATGAAAACTAGTGTTATATATATGACCTAAGCTCGGATTGTAGGTGCATTTGATAGTAATATTTTGACCCTTTTTGGTCAAAATATTACTTCTGTCAATATAGAAACCATGGATCTCGAAACGTTCGATGTTGGCACTTGGCAGCTAGGTACCTATTCCTCCCTCTATGTATTATTCAAACTCAATGATTTTAGCCTACTACCTTTAGAATAACTTACTAGCGTTCTCTCGTTTCTTTACTCGGTTGCCACAAATCAAAGAACACCGTGTTACGGTCACCACATGTTGGACGACTCACTGTAATCGCGTCCTCATGAGACCACATTCATAATTACTAATTTTCATCATAGAAACTTCACAGACACCTAAAACAAACACTGCGTATAACAACTCAAATTAAAATAGACGTTTACACCTTCCAGGTATCCCGCACCCAAGAGGACGAGCCGATGTCCGAAGCAGAAGAAGAAGACACAGAACAAGAACACGAAGTCACAATCAAGCAAGAGCCAGTACAAGTGTTCGCCACACAGCTCGCCGAACCTTCACCAATAAGAAACTGCAAGCGTCTCACCCGAACAGTTCGCAGACGTATTCGCGAGCAACCGAGGCCCCAACGAGCTCCCGACACCGACTCCAAACTCTTAGAACTCCTGAGATTACTTCGCAACTCCGACATCTCGAGGAAGAAGGACGAGTGTGATATATTCGGCGAGTATATAGCTTCGTCACTACGGAAACACGACGAGAGAACGCAATCGATGATTAAGCAGGCGATAAATAATATATTGTTTGAACAGGAGATGAAGAAGTATAGTAGTAGTGGCAGTTATGCGGAGGATACTACTAATCCTTTAGCACATACCGCGCATATACTTATACCGGACAACTGAAGGAAAAGATATGGATTACCTGGGCCAACATGTGCCAATATTCCTTAAGAGAGCTTAGTGCGAGTTATTAAGCCATTTCAAAAAAGAAAATTCTGTAATCCATCCATTTTTAATTTACACTTTACAGAACAAATTCACACAAGATAAGGTATATGCTTGTATAATGTATTAATTAGACCCAAACTAAGCTATAAGCTTGTATTATGGAACTCAACAAACTTATGTACTACTTATATGTCTGTATGTTTTTTGGTGCATGATTTCTCAATAAGTACAGTTCTGATTTGAATGATTTATGGTTATCTTTAAAGGATTTGGTCATATTTTGCGAAGAAAGTAAATAAGTCTGTGAGAGTAATGTTATGTAAATCTCATTTGTTAAATTTGTAAAGAAGTATTTGTTGCCTCCTTTGTCCGCTAGAGGCGCTGACAATAACACAAACTCGGTAATGAGACCTGTCATAAAAATTCGCACTGAAAACTGATGTTGATGGCTAATTATACTGGTATGGTCCTGTACAGTATACATCTATGTAAACCAGTCGACTGAATATTATAAGTCGTTTTGTTGTAATATTGTAAATATGTAGTGCAAGTATGTAGATAGTCACTTGAATATATGTATAGTTAGTTATTAATTAAGTACTTATGTGAGTGCCACCAAGCTGTCCCACAAGTGCGAAAGAAGTAATTTATAAATTGTAAAAGCTGAACCGGTCAAAAACATAATTATCTGTTTGTCCTCCATTTTGTCTTCACTCGAGTCGGGTCAAAATTGAAATTGTATATGGAATTGCTTGATGGCATGCATAGTCGAAGACACTTGTAGAAAGCATCTGTGTATATGAATATGACTAGCAGCGCCCCACGGTTTTACCCGCGTTGTGCCCGTTCCCGTGGGATTTCGATTACCTGATGAAAGGAGTTATTAAACATATTTTCGATGAGTGTTATCTGTTTTGTTATTGTCCCTAATACGAAAATGATAGAATTCATTCCATTGCACTCAAGGACGTAGACTGAGACGATAATGTTCACCAAGGTCAATCGTACCTTCGTACGATTTCTGTCTCTTTTTAGATAGGCAAGTATTAGCTTGAGTTCTAGAAACAGTAAACATATCTTAAGTTAGTGCTGTGTTAGTTATGAACTCAACATACCTAATATATGTAGATTTGATTTAAGTTTTCACCGAAATAACTTCGCTTCGCCCCACTCAGTTGTTATTATTTTAGGATGCTATAGGCACGATATAATACATTGATAGGTAAATAGGTATTATTAACTATGTTATAAATACTTATCATAGGTATAAAAGCTTCCTAAAAACTTATATTACGAGTTTTCCTTCTGCAAAAAAGAACTCAATTAATTTTCTTTGTTAGTACCACACTTTTACAAGAGATGGCGCTAGTGGTCTTAAAAATCAAGAACATTTGAGTTTTTAGATCGACTCGAAGTCTTCTAAATTGTTCTAACTTCGTTACTTTAAGTTTAAATTTACATGGATCGACTATTTTACATGTATTAAATCCTAAAATCTGTTAACTTTAGGTACTTTTACATTTTAATTAACAAGGACTTGAACTAGGTTACCTAACTGGTGTCCTATATTTTGATGATAAAATTAGGTATTTATGTAATGTATAAGCCTGTGATATTCCCCTGCAGGCAAAAGCTTCTCACTTAAGATATCAGTGCAGTGAGGAGGATAATGCGGAATCACAACACTTAAATAAATAAACCGGGATTAATTCACATTTTATATTAAAGTAGGTAGGTAGTACATAAGGTAAGTATGTCAAATGACAACTCAATATATCTCAATCGGCCGCAATATTTGAAGGAATAATCCTCCAATATTACATGTTACAACCCTTTTCTTAACTCACCCCATCCATAAGGGTAGATTTTGAGAAAATAGGAAGAAGTCTTTCTGTCTTCCAAGATATTAGATGATACGAGTATATTTACTTTATCTCCGTCCTTTTAGGTGTTAAATACGCTATTAATTTTAATAACAACAATTCTTTAAATTGCCTTGCCCAAAGATGGTTACTTAAATGCGAGTTTCCATTAAATTATATAAGTTCACAAAACTTATTAGTCCTACCTACATGAAATCGACTCAGGATTTTGGACATAACTTATTTATTAAATACTTTGTGCCTCAGGCTAGCCTAGTTCGGGTCTAGACCCGAACTAGGCATGTCTGACCTAACTAACAACTAACAAGGCTATCTAGAACGTGTATTCTTTAGAGAAAATTATGTTAATACCTACCTACTTCTATAATGTTACATTGTCTTAAAATAATTAAGTACTTATCAGGTGATTCTTAAAGAAAAACAGCGAGACAGTTTACTTAAACAATTTTATTCAATTATCACATTTATTTATAACGATACAAATTATTGGAATGGATAACGTTTCTAGTACAAAAATGACCTTATAATAACTTATTTATTATGTACATTATCTCTATCAGTTACGCGCTAATCTAATAGTTGTAAACAAACAAACAATATAATTATCCGTCTAGATAGGTACCTACTCAATTAAGTACTTATCTAGGTACAGTTTTAGGTCTTCGTGTTTGTTCTTAATCGACTTCAGTTTTGACGTGTACTTCACATAGCATGGAGAGGTGGTCAGAGGGGGTGGAAGGGGCGGGGGGAGTGGGGGCGAGGGCGTCGTGCAGCTGGTCCGTGATGAGGCGCACCAGCTGCGGCTGCAGCGCCAGCGCGCGCGCGGGCGGCAGCGCGCGCAGCAGCCCCGCTACGTAGCGCCCGAAGTGGTCCAGGTAGTCCGTCTCGGGCTCCGCCTCCCCCGGCGGGTGCACGCACAGCCGCTTGGCGTCCCCCGCCCGCTCGTCGTCCTCGCTGCCCGCCCTGCTGCCCGTCCGCTCCCAGTACACCAGGCTCTCGGGGGGCATCCCCCGCGCCGGCTGCAGGTGCGGCCTGATGAACGCGTCCATCTTGGAGTACCACATGACGCGCGGCCGGTACTCCGGCCGGCCCGCCTGCTGGCTGTGCGCGATCTTCTTCAGCTCCTGGCTGTAGGAGTTGCGCAGGTTCTTGAACTTCATGATGACGTGCTGCGCGGTAAAATTGGGGATGTCGAGCTCGGCCGCGATGCGCTGCGCCGCGAGCGCACGTTTCTGTTTGTTCTTGTAGTCGAGGGAGTTGGTGTTCCAGAGGCACTCCTCGCGCTGGTACAGTTCGATGAGGCGTATGGTTTGCTGGTCGCTGATGCGCAGGATGTTGTTGTTGGCGAGCGCGTCGGCCATGGCGGGACGCGCGGCACGGCGGCGTGGGCACGCGCGACTGGCGCGGCGCGGGCCGCCGCGCCCCCCGCGGCCTCACGCCACGCCACGCCACGCCACGCCCGCACGACACGCGATCTCCACAGAACTCACTTAGGGGCCGACTCCACAAGCGGTGGAAACGTGACGTGAATGATTCGCGCCACTATTGTTGAATAGTCTGTACGAAGGAATGAATATTACTGCCAACATCGTTCACAACTCGGAAACGCTGCGTTTCATTGTATAAAGTCTCTATCTTATTTTTTAATTGTAAAAAAACAACACGAAATGGCTTTAACGCAGACAGGGCTGACGCGAGACGATACCGCGGCGATACGTCGACGTTACGCTCGCACTCCCTGCTACCATCGCGGCTACAGATTTTCATAGAGGGCGTATAGAAACTTGAGACGATAATATCGGTGCGATTCTCACGCACATGGAGTCGGCCCCTTAGCGAGTGCACAATCGTGTGACATTTATTTATTAGTAAGCATAATAAATACCTACATTTGTGCAGTATATTATGTAGTTTAATGTACATTATTTTAATTTTAGAATATCCATAGACATAGAAACCTCTTCGCTGATGAGACACGAACCCGGTACCCCGTAACTGCAGCCGGAGTTATTACCGCTCAACATAGACAGTTTACGGGCCTTTGTATTGCACTGGACTGGAAGATACCGATAACCTTGCGAATCAACCTACAGCGTAAAGTAAGTACTTAATATAAAATGTATATAGAAAAACACAGACACATAGTTAGTCACAATATCTATGTACAGATAACATTACAAATTCAATGTAAATTGATAACTAGGTACCTACCTACACCTACAAACAGTAAGGTAGCATACAATAAAACTTAATATAGGTAGGTAATATTAATTCTTCAACTAAGAGCGCCCTGCAGTTATACCCGTATTGTGCTCGATCCCGTGGGGATTACAGGATAGAATGTAACATATAATCTTCGCCTTGAATATGGCTATCCAATACAAAAATAATACCTCGAATCCGACGGGTAGTTAGTTATTGAGATTATCGTGTTCAAACAAACCAAAGTCTTGAGCTTAATTTATTGGCATAGATTTACCGGTGTTGGACGTGTTGGTACTTTGGTACGTTCAAAAGATTCTCTTTGACCACATCATGATTGAATTAAGGCGTTCGTTACAATGAGTGTCAGTTTACAAGCTGCTAGTGTAGCTAGCGAGTTTAATAGAGCATGAGCCAGCGAGTATGCTGCTATCTGTGAGGTTTTAGGTAGGTATATACCCAGCGGTTTTACCCGCGTTGTGCCCGTTCCCGTGGGAATTTAGGAACCGCGTGACCGATTTTGTGCAAACTTCTAATTAGTCCGAACAAAGCCATTGCATTTGATTTGAATAGGTGAGCCCGTTCTTGAGTTATAAAATTACAACGAAAAGTGGCATTGATTTTTATATTATAGAAGATATTATTGTGTCTATAATCAATCACGCATGATATAAGTGCTAAAAAATAGATGTATTATACAATCAACAAAGTTATAAGGTGGAGTACACAGCAGAATACCTTGTTCAAGGAGTTATATATGTTATCAACAATGTGACTAATAAACAGTTCCGTCATTCACCGCTAGATGGCTCTTTTTCAATTTAATAACAGTCCGGGAAGATCTGATAATATCACTTACTGTTTCCAGCAGGTTTAGGTACTGGCGTAGCATCAAGCAAATAGTAAGTAACTACCTAAGTATTTTAAACTGGTTTTATCAAAATCGGTACAGCGATTTTGAGCTGAAAGTTTATTATATGTATTGAAGTAAAATCGAAGTGTCATAAATGAACAGGTAACTACCTAGTAACCTACTTCAAAAGTAATTTTAAACAAAATTAACTTGGTTATTATATTAAGTGGTGACTAATTTAAAACGGCAAATTAAACATTTAAATACTTAGATGTTAAAAAAGAAAAAGGTCGATTGTGATTTACTAATGTTATCATTTATCATTTACAAAACCTTCCTCTTAGCAACGGAAAAATACGACACAAAATAACATAATTACTTCAAGAGATAGGTGTGTCAGTAACCATTGGAAATTCACAGTCTTATAAAATGTTTGTACGTATCTGATTGTTATTGCATCATGCCACCCCTCCCTCCCCTCACCCCTTCTCAGTCGAACGATATGACGTCAAACTCATGACTTGCCGGTGCCAACATGTCTGCCAAGTCGGGTAAACATTGCTCTGCTAAAACTATCCTTAAACAGTTCGAGATAAGAGTTAGAACCCAGTAGCACTGTATGCTATTTTTAATCCATCCTTTAGTTAAACTGTTGAGCGATATTGAACCTTATTGCTTTGTGATAAGTGTTGGCGATGGTTGTAATAGCGATAAGAGGATTTCTAAAAGGGGTTCAGTTAGTAACGTACCTATTATTACCTGCTGTTGGTTCGTTTATTTTATAACTAGCTGCACTCTGCGGGTATATCCGTTTTGTACCTGTTCCGGGTGTAATTTTGGGGTAAAAAGTAGGCTGTGATTGACTTAGAATATAAAACTATTTCTATGCCAAATTTTATCAAAATCGGTAAAGCCGTTTAGCCGTAAATTGTAACAAAGGAATTGCCTTACCTGATTAACTTATCGAGCAGCGCATAGTAACCGTTCCCATATGCATAAAGTAACCTTAGTTTTCTTACAGTCTCTAATCTAATCAGTAATCAATGTCTGTGCCAATTTTCATTCAGATTCGTTCAATAGTTTTTGCGTGACACAGTAACAAACATCCATCCATCCATCGTCACAAACGTTGTCATTTATAATATTAGTAGGATTAGATCACCTGTTTCATTCTAGTTAGTTCTACTTGTGGTTGTGGTCATTATGTTTTTGCAGCTGTAGTACAAATAGGTAGGTATAATCTTATTTCATATTTATTCTTAGAAGTTTGTAATTGAACTATTAAGAATAACTGTCAGCATCCCGCGGTCTTACCCGCGTTGTGCCCGTTCCCGTGCGAATTACAGAATGAAAATTAGCCTATAACCTTCCCGTGGATGTGGCTATCCATTACATGAAGAATCTTCTTCTTAGGTAAGTACATGTTCTAAATGTGATAATAATATGTCAAAGGCCTACATAAGGTCCCTGAGGGTCTACGTCCCTGCACAATATTCAACACAGATCAAAATCTAATACTTACTAATTTGACTACCAAATAATCAGTCGAGTAAGTACTTTTTCAAGAGCGTATTTTGGTCATAAAAATAAAAATTATAAAAGCCTAAATTCCTAAAATGAACCACCTAATATAACCTACATTGTTACAGCTTGGTGTAAATATTATTTCTTTATCATGTGACTAAAACTTCCACCGGCAGACTGACCGGGGCCTGCGCGTGACGTCACGAATGCGCACGCGCACACACACACACAACGCGCATGTGTGCGACATAATGCATGCAGCGCCCTACTTCTACTGCTCGCCAGACAACATTGCACGCAAAAAAAAGTGAATTAAAAAATAATAAAAAAACCGATAAAAAAGTCAGTTTCGATAGGTCTAGCTAGATTATTAATAACACCGTCCTTGGTTTTTAAAAAATATTTGTACGAGTATAAACCAGTAAAGTCCCACAGCTGGACAAAGGTTTCTCATCTCTACGAAGCAATCAATAGAGTCCAGAGTTTAAATCTGTCAAGTAATGGTATTTCACACAATTTGCGAACCTCCTTTAGGTTTTAAAGTCATTAATGACAACAAAGCACAAACAGAATTTTAACCAACTTCAAAGAGAAAAGTTGGCGAACGTGAGTAGATAAACCATATCTATTCCCATAATGTTTACGTGAATAACGTATATTGTAAATATTATCGATTATCAACACCAAATGATGCGAATATCAATTGACATTGACACTCGCACATTCTCACTTAAAGTGTGCGAATACTCGTACATTGCACATTGATCGTTTACGAACGCTTTACAAATGATGCGACTATCAATCGATATTCAATATTCGCACATAGTCCATATCATGAACGCTTAATGCCATATTCACCGTTTCTACAACGATCAACTGAACTCTGTTTTAATTAATCGATTGCGAAGTTGATCTTAGTTAAGCTCGTGAACTAGAATAAAGGCGAACTGTTCGAGTTCAGGTGAAATTGAGGCTAACAATTGTCAGTTGATCGAGATTCGCACATTTTGCCACAAGTTTCGCGGACACTTTACAGTGGCTCCCTCTATCTTCACACTTGCCTGGTAAACACGCATTATATTACACTGTAGGTATATCTACATGAGTCACAACACACCTCAAAGTACCAGTTATTTACTCGCACACTTATTGTGGTTCATTTTATCGAACAAAGATTTACTTGACACGTTGTTCCTACAAGGTCACGTAGGCATTGACAGTGGATTCATTTACCTACTAGTTGTGGTTAGCGTTCCTTTGTCTATGAGTACCTAGCTCAGCTAACTAGGTTTGTTTTATACAATCAAAATGTGTATTTAATTTATATTAATATGATTATTAATTAACTTATTCAAAAACGCTTTTAAACTAAGCCACTGTTATATTATGCTTCTTTTGCTATTTGTAAAATAGCGTAGGTTGGAAAGGGACAAACCAGTCGATGGTTAAGATGTTGTTGTAAAATTAATAAGTCCTTAACGTATATTCAAATTGTTAGAGTTTATACATTGAGTTATAAAGAAGTGTGTATCCAAAATGATATCAGATGTATTAAGATCATAATTTAAATTATTGTTTAATTGTTTCTGTGGTTTAAGAGTCGTTTACATTAGCGAGTTTACAAGCTATATGTCCACGAATTCAAAGGCAAAGTTTGATATTATAGAACGAACACCCGAGCGAATGTCAACCTTATTTCTTTTAAAAGTCGGTTATTAACAATAAACCTAAAAATACTATCTACGCAGTAAAATGAAGGTACCACTCCCTAGTTTATAAAGATATTCTTTAAACAAAGATATTTCCCAAACGAAAAGTTATCACCCAACTTCTACGACAGCACAACACTAAATCGACAAACGATTTTGTCAAAAACACTTATTTTAGGTAGTCGTACGTAATCTGGAGATAAACAGCCCCACGGAGTTGGGCCGATCAATTCAGGGCCTCATTGAGCCCCTAGGGCGGGGCGAGGGCGGGCGGGCGCGCGGGGGCGGATTCAGGGTCACACCGCTGACGATGTATCACATCATATGATGCAAGGGTACGCAGACCAGAGATCAGCGGGTTATTTTCAGTAATATTTTCTTAACCGACGTGAAAAAATGGAGGACGTACTTTGTGTAAATGTTATGTTGTCAATAAAGTAAATATATTTTTGTCTTTTCATATCTATCGTATCTCTCGTATCTATACAACAAACTATACATTTTATAAAACAAAGACCTCAAGAAGCTGTCTGTATTGTAATGTAAGTCTGTCTGTGTGTAAGCGATTTTCTCAAATACTACTGAACATTTCATGCGATTTCACGACTACATAAAAAAACCGTTGCGCGGGTCAAACCGTTGTGCAATGTAAGTATGAACTTACAAAAATGGTTTCGAGGTATGAGAGTCATAAGATACTCTTCTTCATTTTCTCTATCTCATTATTTTAAAGTAAATTGAAGTAAAGTATTATTAGCCTGTAATGTCCCACTGGATTAGGTCGTCCCGCCAACGCTTCCTCGGGAACAGCGATTGGTGGGTGCTCGCAAAGGACAGGGAGGGTTGGCGATGCTTGGGGGAGAGCTTTGCCCAGCAGTGGGACAATATAGGTTTTAAAAAAATGTCCCACTGCTGCACAAAGGCTTCTCATATCTCTGAAGATATCAGATGACTGTCTCTGAAGATATCAGTTGAGGAGGACTCATTATTTTAATTGACTTTAAATAAGTTGGTAGTTTATGAATGATAACAATACCTGCCTTAACTTAACTACAGTCGCAGTTTCAAGTAAGTATAACTCCTCTACTTGTTGTAAGTTGTGGTGTTGTGACACTTATGTTCTTTTGTTTCCCTAACGTTGCACTTTGTATTGTTATAAGAAACCTTTGTATAGAAACTAGGTAATTCGTTTACGGATAGAATAGAAATAATTATTTAGATACATTTCTCTCTTGTTTTTGTTTTATACTAGCAGCGTCTCGCGGTTTTACCCTCTTTATATGTATTAGTTCGCAATTTGACGTTTCGATGTTCGTTGCAAAATGTCTGCACATACTCGCGTTGCCGGGAATCGAACCTGCAACCCCGCTCTCACAAAAGTCACAAATCAGAAGAAGAAGAAGACTGTGTCAACTTTATGAGTTTACTGTTCGTCAATAGTATTTAAAGTATCCAATAGATGGCGTGCGTGGGATCGGTATACCAATACATTTTATGAGCAGGAGAAACCTTCTTCAAAATCAAATTCAAGATATCTTAAGTAAGTATTTGCAATTTAGTTACATAAAAAGTAAAGTAAAGTAATTAGTCTGTAATGTCCCACTGTTGGGCAAAGGCCTCTCATCTCACTGAATATATCAGTACAGTAATAAGTTTTAGTCACATTAGTTACGCAAGGGTGTTTGCAAAAACTTAAAAAGTGTAGATTTCTACTACGGTATAAAAACACAGTTACAAAAATTCAATGCTATACCAGTCGCTCGTCTGCTCAGCTTACCCGACAAGCGCAGAGAAGAGTGTGTGTGTCGCAGGTGCCGAGTGTTTACGGACGCCCTCGATCACTGCGCACCCCACACCCCCACCCTCGGCAATAAACTGAAGTGAGAGCGAGGGTTGATGTACTATTACTATACAGATGTGATTCAAATACTTTCACCATTCATCTACTCGCTGAGTATAGTCGATGGTATAGGTGACTGATTAAATGTATGGGAAATTGCGTTGTGTGAACTTTTGATACGATTCGTTATATGCACAGTTGATATTGATTTTTAATATTGCATTTTTGTACAGCACTGTGTACAAAACTTAACTAAATTTTTACATGAATTTTGACGACAAGAAACGTATTTTAGAAAGATTCATCAAAATCCGTCCATTAGTTTTTTCGTGAAAGAGTAACAAAAATACACACATATACCTACATCCTTTCATAGTACCAACTTTCGCATTTATAATAGTAGTAGGACTTACTGAGCACCACATCCTTTCAGCTTTATAAGGATGCCACGGGTAGCAACGGCGGCAATGACAAAAAATCTGAGAAAAATTGAATTTAATATTACTTTTTCAAAAGTTGTTAGTTGCCTTTTGCTGGCTGCGGCGTAGCCCAAAAGGATATTTAAAAATCATTGGCGACTTCTTCTGCTACATCATGGCGATCTCCAATAAGAGGGCGTGTCCACAGTAAAGACACGAGACACTATTAATAAGTGTGGTATATGTCATCATCTGTCTTGTCTGCCTGTCTGATGCAATGGAAAGCGCAAATGTGTGCATTATGGCTCGAGACTGTTATCATCTTGAGGTCAGTTGCATCATAGAGATATAGATTGGATATATAAATAATATGAGGAAGTAATATAGATATTATTTGCATTGTAGACAGAGTATAGACACTAAGCTCTATAGATAAGAGTAGTGGTAGGATAATATGACATTAATTTTGTATCATTTTGAATTATACTCGTATGCTCGTATAGGAAGCTTTTTTAAAACGGTCAGGTTCAAAAATCCAAAAAGACTGTGTGTAATAAATATTATAAAGTGTGAAATAAAAAACAGTCATATCTTATTATTTCTCAAACCGTTCATTTATCCAGCTATGTTAAGCAAAGAATGGTCGTCAAAAGGCGTCATGCAAGCCCTTCGCTTTTGCGTTCGTGGCCTAAGAGCTAATCACTACATAGTATAAAATGAAGTCGTCTCTGTTTCGTGTCTGTTTGTCTGTTTGTCTGTATGCTTAAATCTTTAAAATTACGCAACGGATTTTGATGCGGTTTTTTTGTAATAGGGAGAGTGATTCAAGAGGAAGGTTTTTATGTAAAAAAATTCCCGAAATTCCTACGGGAACGGGCACAACGCGGGTAAAACCGCGGGGCGCTGCTAGTTTATTTATAAAGCCTTTTTCTGAAGAAAAAAATCTTTGTCTTTTTTTGAGCTCTGCACCTTACCACTCTGCCTCTTTGGAAACGCACCCTAAGTCAGGACAAAAAGCACTTAAACAAAGCATGAAATTTTGCTTCAAGTACGAGTATTGCCTGACCAAGAAGATTTCAGCAAAGAGACTGGAAGTCTAGAAGGCTCCAGTCAGCGGCAGTTTACAAAACAAATGCTTCTTAGAACCACCAGAGTCACATTTCTTCGCACGATGCATACCGATGTATACACAGTGAGTGCTACTGATGATTTGGTTTCGCTATTGCTATGCGGACTGTACCGGTCGCTGGTGAAGTAAGTAAGTAATAAATAAATAATAAATATAAATATACCTGGACAAATTCACACACGGTTAATAAGACCCAAAGTAAGCTCTAAGCTTGTGTTATGGAATCTAATTAACTGATACTACTACATATACATACACAAATACTTTATAAGGATATATAATTGACACCCAGACGTCGTCACTAACAACTATGTCTGCACATATTGTTGACTCCGGGCGGGAATCGAACCCGCAACCCCCGACACAGTAAGCGCTCTCACTGCCACTGTGCCAACGGGCTTGTCATAGTAGGTAAGTATGTTCGAGAAGGTTAGCGGCCAACCCTGGTGTCGGAGTTTTTAGACCGCCTCAGGACCTCCGACATGGTCTATCGATCGAATCACCCAGGATCGACAACTTAACGTGTCCGGTACTCGGTAGAGCTCAGATAGAAATGCTAATAACGACCCATCTTAGTAGAGGCCGAGTTTTACGTTGCTTAACGGAAAACGCGTTATCACTACATAGTATAAAACAAAGTCGCTATTTTTGTCTGTTTGTTTGTCTGTATGCTTAAATCTTTAAAATAACGCAACGGATTTTGATGCGGTTTTTTGTAATAGGTAGAGTGATTCAAGAGGAAGGTTTTTATGTAAAAAAAATCCCGAAATTCCCACGGGAACGGGCACAACGCGGGTAAAACCGCGGGGCGCTGCTAGTAAATACTAAAATTAATTGTGTATTAGTGTTGTATGACATGAAAAGGATGACTCACATTGCGTTGCGGTTATCAGTAAGTCATCAAAATGTTTTATTGCTGAATGGCGGTTACATAACGAGACTTTCTGAATCATTACCACAAATAGGTGCGTTATATCAATGACTGGCTGTGCCCCGCGGTTTCACCTTCAACGCAGCCATTCCCGTGGGATTTACTGGATTTTTAAAACTTATTATCTAACTCCTGACTAAGATAAGTCAAATAAAAAAGAATCATTAAAATCTTTCCAGCCGTTCTCGAGTTATAATTTAACGATTGAAGCAACCGATGTGCTCTCCGAAGCCCGGTAGCGCTCTGATGAAAACGCCACCATAGTAAATACCAAACAGTTAGTGATATTTGAATTGATAGTCGCCATCGCCTGCACGCGGCACCTCACCCACATAGAGAAACCCAAAATATTGCTCTATTGCTTGTATTATGGAATCTAACTCACTGATACTATGTACTACATATACGAGTACATACACAAATCATTTATAAGAATATATAATTGACACCCAGATGTCGTCGCCACCAACTATGTCTTCACATAGTGTTGACTCCGGGCGGGAATCCAACCCGCAACCGTCGACACAGTAAGCGCTCTCACTGCCACTGTGCCAACGTACTTGTCAAACACATGACAACATAAGTTTGATAAGAACTATAAGTCCTATCTCAAATATTGGACAGGGAAGCATATCTCGTTAGTTAATAAGTAAATAGGTATTTATATACATTAACACAGTAATCTCAATGACATTAGGTATAGCGAATTTGATAATATTTTGTATTCCGCGTTCGATACGAAACGTCTCCTTTTCGCAATGTTTTTACGACTATGTTTATTCTTGTTCATATCGTAATTTGGGACACACGTATGTAAAAAACGTCGAATGCGGGATTTGCTTGCTAAGGGTTCCGCAAAAAACTGATCCGAACGCATGACCGAGAAAAAACGATGACTGTTGATAAGAACTTCCTCTATCCTACTACGAGTAATTTTATAAATGCGAAAGTTAGTAAGGATGGATGTATGTATGTATGTATGTATGTTTGTTGCTCTTTCACGTTAAAACTACTCAACGGATTTGGATGAAACTTTACAGTAATATAGGTTATACATCAGAATAACATTATGGGATACGAAATAAGCGTTATAAACATTGAGATAATTTACAAGCCGGCGAGTTATAAAGCGAGTGTCACACTCGTCTCAATATGAGCGTGTAAACTCACTCATATTAACAACGTGTAAGTTCTAGGTCATCGAAGTAGGTATATAGGTATGTTACATTGAATGTAACTTATTTCATCACAAAATTATTTTTTTAAAATGTGAACTAGTTCGGACCAAACGATCAAATATTGACCAAAAACAATTTCATAGAGGAAAAGGGTTAGGTTAGGGTAAGAACCGAGTATGAGCAGAATGAAAACAACAAACCTTTTTCCTCCATACTCTCTATAGAATGAATTGTCTTTGGGTGGAAAATCTTTCATGTTTGTTTACGATTTAAATCCCTTTAGAAAAGATATAAACATAGATTGTGCGTACGTATTCGATGTTTAGGTAGAGGTATGTATTATTTTTATCACAATTTCTCAAACCCATGCCCTGATATTGTGATTAGCACGCAAACGATGCGTGATAACAGCGTCGGCTGAACACATTGGTATTTCGAGAGAAGTTATAACACACTAGCCCCGCCCGGCGGTGTTACCCGTGTTGTACGCGGGAATTTCGGGATAAAATGTATCCCATGTGTTATTCTGATGTATGACCTATATTACTGTAAAGTTTCATCCTAATCCGTTCAGTAGTTTTTGCGTGAAAGAGCAACAAACATACATCCATACATCCATCCTCACAAACTTTCGCATTTATAATATTAGTAGTATTTGTTTCGATAAATAGAGCTATTAATTCAGCGCTCTCCGACGAGCCCTCGCTGCGCACTGCTATTTATATCCTTCTATAATTAGAATACGAACAACAATTATGAGTACAATCAAGAGAAGTTAAACTCCTTTTGGGACAACACAGTATCAGAATGATTTAATGGTATTTTACTGGATTTTCATCAAGAATCGTTCAGCTATATCGACGTAGATAGAACAAATATTATTGTTCTTACATAATTTCAAATATTGGTTGTTAGTAGCCAACCCTAGTAATAGAATAACACATTTATCTCCACAAGAACTGGTACAATGCGGTTAAAACCGCGGGGCGCGGCTAGTTGTTTTGTAAATCCATTATTCAATATACATACTACATAGCAGCGCCCCGCGGTTTTACCCGCATTTTGCCCGTTACTTAGTAAATAGTGTCTCCGAAAAATACTTAGTAAATAGTGTCTCGTGTGACCACGGTTCCGAAACGTCAGATAAAAATGTAAAATAAAAGTGAAGTGTATCCGTAAACGTAGTTCAATTCAAAATGAGTAGTGTTCGCTTAAACTTAAGATACCAGTATGAAAAATAGTTCATAATATTCTCGTTGAATGTAGCTATCCATTACAAAAAGAATCATTCAAATCGGATTGGTAGTTTTTAAGATTAGCGCGTCCAAACAAACACAAATTCAAACTCTTCGGCTTTATTATATAAATATAGACTAGCAGCGCCCCGCGGTTTTACCCACGTTGTGCCCGTTCCCGTGGGAATTTCGGGAATTTTTTTTACATAAAAACCTTCCTCTTGAATCACTCTACCTATTACAAAAAACCGCATCAAAATCCGTTGCGTAATTTTAAAGATTTAAGCATACAGCCAAACAAACAGACAAAAATAGCGACTTTGTTTTATACTATGTAGTGATAGATATCCCTATGTGTGTATTGTTTGCCTCATCAGACATTAGTGACCTTAAGGTTCCGTTATACCCCTACGGGCCCTAATGAAGTGAACTTCATTAATTATTACCAAACGAGTGTCTTGATTAGCCGCCGGCATCGTTAGCTGATAGCGCGCGCTGTCTAATAGCTGTCTACGTGACTCCTCTCTTGTATGTCTGTCTAGATATGCGGTGACCTTATTCCATATACTGCTTGGCAACTGTGACGTTTTTTATGCTGCATTTTTTGTACTTGAGACAGTTCTTTGTTAACAATGAATGTAGACAAATTCTATTCTTCCTACTAATATTATAAATGCGAAAGTTTGTTAGGCACTCGTATGTTTGAGTATGCTTGTTGCTCACTCACGTAAAACCTACTTAAAGGATTTTGATGAAAAACAGTTATAATTTTACTATTAATTGAAACGTACGTTGATGTCATTATTATTTGTTCAAACGGGAACTTACGTATGACAGTTAGTTACGTTGTTATATATGTTAAGTTACGTAGTTATAATCGCGATTGTTAAGCACCGTGCAGCTCGGTCCGTACTTAGATGGATAGCTGATAGTAGTATTTCTCTAACAGCCTCCGTGGTCTTGTGGTTTGAGCGCCCGGCTCACGACCCGGAGGTTCCGGGTTCGATTCCCGGTGGGGATATCTCACAAAAATCTCTATGTGAGTCTTTCCTCAGTTTGGTTAGGGCATTCTAGGCTGAATCACCTGATTGCTCGAAAAGTAAGATGATTCCGTGCTTCGGAGGGCACGTTAAGCCGTCGGTCCCGGATACTTTCTACGGATAGTAGTCGTTACTTGAGCCATGTCAGAGGTCTTTGGCGGCTCTATAACTCTGACACCAGGATTTGGTCAGGTTGGCCATCCACTCGATGAAGAAGAAGTAGTATTTCTGCGGGAGCGCTACTGTGCTTCGGAGGGTTCGTTAAATTGTCGGCCCCGGTTGTTTCAGTCGTCACACGATGTCGGAGACGGACTAAAAACTTCGACACCAGGGATAGCCTCTCACCTACTCGAGCTTACATATACTCTATTTTTTTGGATTGGCACAAAATGTGGTTAACTGTCGTCAATTTTCCAGCCGAAGACGATTGCTTCTGAAGAGGAAAAAGTTTTAGAGATAGAGTAAGAATGAAATAAAATCACTAAACCTTTTTTCTCTTCAGGAGCAATCGTCTTCGGCTGTAAAATTGACGACATTGGTCCACATTTTGTGCCAATCCAAAAAAATAGAGTATACTTTACTTATTCTAATATTCTTACGGGCCCGGGCATGAAGTAGAGAACCCTACGCAGTAACCACTTCGCTCTTCCATGGGTACAAAGCGGGTGAAACCGCGGGGCGTTGCTAGTAGTTTTTATTTTCGCCCAGTACGCACCCTTGTGTAGGGTTTTAACAGTGATCTTTCATCCCTACGCCCCTGTCCGACCGTTGTGGTTCTTATACATTTTTATGTCTTTTTTTCAAAATGGGTCCATTTTATCGACCGCAGTAACTTTTACTACCTGCTTGACGTGATATATGAATCTATTGTATATTAGGTAGGTACTATATACGTTACATAAATTCACTAAAACTAATATAGGTAGGTATTACCAAAAAACATATTACAGGTTGACTAATATATTCTATACTAAGTATAAGATACCTTTTGATTCATATAGTCTATGCTATAGATATTCCAAAATTAGATATAGGTAATTAAGACTAAAATATTGATCTATTTCTTTTTTTCCTTAACCTGTATCGCCCCACTGCAACGCAAAAGTTACAAGAGTAAAATAAACTTTAATTTAAAAAGTTGAAAAATCATCAATATTAGTTAGAAATACTCTTCCAAATACGGAAAATTTTATCTGTATAGAGTATCAATACAATGTAATCAGTAAATTGATCCGCTACAGAAGGAATTGTCTTTGATAGAGAAAAGAGTTTTATACTTAAATTAAAATATTTACTTTTTAAAGAAGATATAGAACATATTATTTTGATATTTCTATGTATTTTTTAATAATCTTTAAAGCTTATTGTTATACTTTTTGCGCTATAAACGGCTTTACAATATTTTCGTAACACACTTTTATTCTTCAACAAGCACACTAACCGCCTTATTATAAACGCAGTGTAACAAAAACACTGTAATAAAGTGTGTTGTCTCTTTCGCTCTTCGGAAAATTGCATAGGTATGTCAGAAAGTGACAAACCATTTGACAGCTAAAATGTTCATACGCGTTTATTAATTTCACTACCCGAGAGAATCCACACGTCATCGCTAATATAGTAATATTAAAACCTCATTACTCAAAACCTATACGCTGTGTAAGTACCTACATGAAACTAGTTGTTATAAAAACTGGCCCGGTCCAAAACTTAGTCATGCATAGTGACGTCACAGTATGCGCGCGCGCATAGCAACAACTTGATGTTTGGTGGAGAGGTATAATCGGCAACTAAGTGCTACACTCTTTAAGACTTTTATGCATAATCCTCTTTACTGTACTGATATCTTCAGTGAGATGAGAGGCCTTTGTCCAGAAGTGGGATATTACGAGTACAAGCTAACTTTTTTTAGAGTTTTTCAAATTATGAAAATAACTCTTGTACTAGATAATTATGTCAAATTGTTTTGGAAATCTCATTGACTACAATGTCCTAACATTGTTGCAAGTGTTACAACTATTTATGTAGTAGTTATTGGAGAAAGTTATATATGAGAAGGTTCTATGTGTGGCTAGCGTTTGGTGTAGGTCTACTCGTTAGCTCAGTCATAGAACCTTGTCATATTCACACTTCTGCAATGACTACTTACGTATCTATTTACATGTCAATGAGAATTTTCGAATTGATAATTTGACAAAGTTTAAAAGCGCATAGCAATTACATTGCCGACTGTACTTGGGTTTTTGTTGAGCGGACGCGAAATGCATTGTGTACAAAATATTTATATTGACGTAGGTACTAGCAGCGCCTCGCGGTCGTACCCGCGCTGTGCCCGTTCCCGTGGGATTTTCGGGATGAATAGTAGCGTTTAACCTTTCTGTTCAATGTGGTTGTCCATTACAAAAATGATTATTCAAATCGGATAGTTTCTCAGGATTAGCCAAGAACAAACTCTTCAGCTTTATGAGTATATAGCTGCGCCCCGCGGTTTCACCCGCAGCGCTCCCGTTCCCGTGGGAATTTTGAGGTTTTAATTCCATATTTTTCTTATATAAAAAAACTTGTCCTGACAATAAGGAACACATTAAAAAAGACTCATCCAATTTGGTGCAGTCGTTCTGAAGTTATGCGCTTACCAACACATTTTGCGATTCATTTTTATATTATAGATTAGTATAGAAGTACTTATAGATTTTTCGATTTGAATACAAAGCTACTTTGACAAATATCGTATGTTTGAGTAAGACCAAGTATCAACGTTTTTAGACCGCCCAAAGACCACCGATAAAAAATACATCTCCAATGCTTAGTAACGGAAAATTACACAATAATTACTGCAGTTAAGTAACGATGCGTCAACGTGTGACGCGGGTTCGAGTCCCGGGCGCGCACCGTACGTGACGCGGCAGGTAGCAACACGACGCGCTGACTGTTGCATCAGAAATATATTGTGTGCAGGACAGCACGTACTCCGACACGTTGAGACTAGTTTTCAACAAAGATAAAGAACTTGCTTGAAAAGGCACTTTATTACCTCAAAATAGATGTATTTTATGTTGAACTAGCAGCGCCCCGCGGTTTTACCCGCGTTGTGCCCGTTCCCGTGGAAATTTCGGGAATTTTTTTACATAAAAACCTTCCTCTTGAATCACTCTACCTATTACAAAAAACCGCATCAAAATCCGTTGCGTAATTTTAAAGATTTAAGCATACAGACAAACAGACAAACAGACACGAAACAGAGACGACTTTATTTTATACTATGTAGTGATGATACTAATTCTGAGTTGATGCTTAAACTTGAAGAAACTAGTATTGAATAATACCTTAAATAACATTTTATTTGTATGGCTGCTTGTAGCTAATGAATAATGATACGTTAGTAATTATCGTTACTTAACTCCTAAGGTTATGTAATATACCTACCTTTGAGTTATAGAATATACAAACCTAGTACTCATTGTAGTGGTCATTGTCCTTTAGAAAACACGTTAAATTGTTGGCCCCGGGTGTTTCAAACGTTGGACCATGTTAGACCTTTAGGCTGTCTAAAATATTCGTCGTTACTGACTGAACTACACAATTCTCAAGGAGCTCAAACCTACAGCTCAGCGTAGCTCAGACTTAGATAGTACTTATACTAAAAAATATTTAACAAATAATTTAAAACCACAAGAGTATACTATAACTATTCTAATGGTAAATTCTCTTTAGGGAGGCTAGAATGTAGAAAGTTCTAGACTAACCCAATACTAACAGTGCCCCGCGGTTTTACCGGGTTGTGCCTGTTCCTATAAGAATTTCGGGATGAAAAATAGCCTATAACCTGCCCGTTGAATGTGGCTATCCATTACAAAAAGAATTATTCGAATCGGATTTGTAGTTTCTGAGATTAGCGCGTTCAAACAAACCAACTCTTCAGCTCTTATTAGTAACTATAGATGGTATGTTTTACACAAAAACATAGCTCAGTTTTTATATTTAAACACTAGCAGCGCCCCGCGGTTTTACCCGCGTTGTGCCCGTTCCCGTAGGAAATCCGGGATAAAATGTAGCCTATAGCCTTCCTCGATAAATAGACTATCTAACAGTGAAAGAATTATTCAAATCGATTCAGTAGTTTCTGAGATTAGCGCGTTTAAACAAACAAACAAACAAACAAACAAACAAAACAAACTCTTCAGCTTTATAATATTAGTATAGATTTCCCGAAGAATATTAAATGTTGTATTCCTTGATCTGTTGCTTCGAACACAACACACCATTAATAACACGATAAATCAAAAGGCCCAAAAAACTAAATCAATTTAGAAAGACTCTCTAGAACGTGTTTGAAAATAAGATCAAACAAAAACTTCTCTCATGTATACTCTACAAGACGACCAATGCACGAAGACCTGTGTGCACGTGATAATATCTCTTAGAGGAAGGTCAAGGGTGATTGGTTGGTGCAAGAAGAACCAGTGTAAGAAGAACTTTGGATGAATTGTTATGTGTCGTCTGAGGAGGTCTATGTTCGCTGGTTGTGCATGTAACTGTTAGAGCAGGTCATTCACTTAGGTACATATAATAGATTCAGCAAATGTTACAGCGACATTTTGAACTCGTTGAAATAATATGTTAAATATTACCTTTGAACGCTGTCTCCATAACCAAATTATTGTAATACCTAGATACCTGAAACTAGATTGGAAATAAGAGCGCTGGCTCTTGTCCAAACTCATTTCAAAAATATTCAATCACCTTAATACCTTTATCATAGGGACCATTTCAGCATAAACCTCTTTCAATCAATAAAAAAATAATTTATAAAATCGGAAAACGGCCAGACCGATTTATAACAAACATGGTATGAACCACCACAAGGAGACTGACTTTCAAAAGCAAAAAACTGCACCGAAATCGGTCCATCTGTTTGAGAGCTATGGTGTCACACACACACACAATTACTGAACTCAAACTTAGAACACTCTTCTTTTGTATCGGGGAAAAAACCGCTTTGAAAACTCCCCTTTTTGAATTCTTCTATAATAGGAATTTGGAAGGCCTTTGCCCAACAGTGGGACATTAAAGGCCAAGACTATACTTACTTTTCTATATAGAAATAATATAATATGACTCATACATAATATATCTTGAATGATATAATATGACTCATACATAAGAGTGCTGAATGATGAAATTTGCCCTCAATAATAGAAATTTAAAATGAGTAAGAAGTAATTCAGAACCTACATAGTAACTACCTTTTATTCTATGTCACCTTTCATTTTCAGCCCTAGTAATATTATAAATGCGATTAGTGAGCATATAATATTATGTAATAAATAAATAAATAGTTACTCTTTCATGTAAAAACTACTGAACGGATTTGGTTGCAACTAATTACAGTAATATAAGTTATACATCAGAATAACACATGCAAATGAGATACATTTTATCCCGAAATTCCCGCGGGAACGTGTACAAAAAATTTATCCCGAAATTCCCGGGGTAAAGCGGTTAAAAACGTGAGGCGCTACTAGTATTACATAATCAAATCTAGTGATTATAATATATAGTTATATGTATATAGTACTAGCAGCGCCCCGCGGTTTTACCCGCGTTGTGCCCGTTCCCGTGGGAATTTCGGGATGAAAAATAGCCTATAACCTTCCCGTTGAATGTGGACATCTATGTATAACAAAAATAATTATTCAAATCGGACCGATAATTCCTGAGATTACCTCGAACATACAAACAAACAAACAAACAAACAAACAAACAAACTTACAAATTTTACCTCTTTATATATTAGCATAGATATAGATAGTATATGTATAGTAAAATATATACATAATTATATAGAGTTATATTACATTAATTCTATGTCTTTCAAACAAACACAGACTCTAGAACATGCCAGAAACAAAACACTGGAACGTAAACAATTACTCTACATCTGGTCGTCTGTTTATAGCTCAATTAACGGAGATTCTCACTGGATCCAACATCTTATTATTGCTAAATAAAACGTTTAATTTAGTTTTGGTTTGTGGCGTAGTTCGACTAAGGGCTCCCACACAAAACTGCGATGCGATGCGATGCGAATTCGCATCGCAGGAACTTGCGATGCGAATTTCTGCGATACGAACTGAAATAGGTATATCTATCGCCATTACTACAGTACAAAGAAAAGAGATGAATATAATATTAAATGAGAATCGCTAATTAATGGAACAGCATCGCAAGTTCCTGCGATACGAAATCGCATCGCATCGCAGTTTTGTGTGGGAGCCTTACGCGATGTTAGCTTAGATGGGTGTCCGATACTAGCAGGTATTTCTATATGAACTCTACCGTGCTTGTAAAACTGTCGGTCCCGGTTGTTTCCATCGATAGACAAAGTCGAAGGCCTTTATGTGGTCTAAACACTCGAAAACCATGGTTGACCACTGATCTACTCGGTCCCAAAGGCCTCTATCGGCCCATTCTATTAAGTATTAAAACTAAGTTTTTTAAAGTCGCTGTCGGCCTGTCATGTCAGACAAAGAAGTTCCATTGATGTTCTTAGAAGAAAAAACACCGTCGCCGTCGCCTTCTCCGGATCTGGGCACCCCCATGAAAGGTGCCTATTCACCAAAGCTATGCAACAACTAGTACATCAATCACATCAAACTTTGCATAGGTAGACGCAACGAAACATATTGGTACCTATTATATCTCTTTCTTAGTAAGGTGTTGTTCAGGCCTTAGCAACATAAGCATTGACTTACCGCCGAACTCAGAGAGCTCCATTAATGTAATTAAGTATGTTATTTTACATTAAATTCACTCATTAAATCTCTTCTAAGTTAGCATTTGACGTCTCTGAGTACGGGCGTTAGTAACATTGAGTAGCACTGTCGATCGATGGTCACATAATATTATTTGTTTCCTCAGCAATGGCCGTATGGCCTTGGGCAAGCGAAGACAACTTTAATGAGCCATTATAGACATCATTTGGAAAATAACCACCAGTGTACAATGCACTGCGCGTGTGTAGGTAGTACATACATTATAGAGTTGCGTCTGTAGAGGTACTCATAGGTACAAAACATATACACCATAGATATACGTGACTTTCTCTGTGTGGGTATGTGTTTAGAAGTACATTCTAGATGTGTTTGTATGTGTGATGAGGTATATAAGGTGGTGTGTGTAAATGTGTGCGGGTAGAGGTACATAATATCGTTGTGTATGTGTGTGTACTTATACCATCACTGTTATGTAAACTAGAATGAGTTACTATGGGAGTTCAGCCGGTTTCAAAGAGGTGTGGTGAAGACTTTTTACGTTAGAGTTGGTGACAGAAAGAATACTAAATTTATTAAAGATTACATTGAAATCATGGATAATATATTTGGTAAGGAAATATCCCAGCTGTGGTTTAAAAAAGGTTAATTAAAACTCTACCTCTAACACTACCACAACTGTACCACGATGATCATAAACTATGTATGTTAATAAATGGAAGAGCTCAGTGGTAGAGTAAAGATAAATCAAGTTTGTCTATTGCCGCTCTACCAATTTAATGTTTACATTGGTCACCTTTTACAATTGTTCATATTTAAATAATAATTAGAATAAAAGATAAATAACCATCTTTATTATTACTTAACACCACAACACAATAAATAATAGAAACAGACTCTCACAAATAAACCAAAATAAACATTTTTCACTCATTCAAATGTATTCAAGCGATTGGATCAAACGGCGCGTGAAAAAATATATAAAAATAAATTGCCATCTGTCCCGGACCCCTTCGAGGGGGCAGAGGGGTGCGGTAGGGAGGAGGGGGTCACTAATAATCCAGTGATTGAATGAATCATTGAATGAATGATTGAACGAACGATTGAACGACGTGTGACTTAACGACAGCAGTAATTTAGATGGAATATTTTATACGAAGGGCTGCCATTAGGGCGGGTGGAATTCGGTTATTATTTTATCTATTTTCAATTTGCATTTGAATATTACTTGTGTTATTATCGGCGAATATGGTTAACGTACATTTTTGACTTAGCTATTTATTTATTTAAATTGAAAATCGCTTAAAAATTTAAAGTAATATCGCCAATTTAACGTTTGTAATTCGCCATGTTTTTATTTAGTTTACACTCTTAATTGTATGTAATGTACCTAATTAGCTTGCTATTAAACTAGCCAACTAGCTCATAACGAACGTAGCTAAGAATCTCGTTCAGGTCAACTTTCAAACAACAACAAAAAACAACTTGTAACACCCGTTTTTGGTCGGGGGTAAAAAAAGACTCGAAACTAGTATAAACACGTATGTAAATCTATTCTGGCGATTAACATCATAGCTTGGGTATCTGTAGGGTTGTAAGTAATCGAGTAGTTTAGTGGCCAACCCTAGTCGGAGTTTTTAGACCGCCTAAAGACCACTGACATGGTCTAACGATTGAAGCAACCGGGACCGACAATTTTACATAGATGAAAGATGTCGTTTAGTTAGATTGAGCGTGTTAACGAGTAGCGAGTTGAATAGAAAGCGAGTGAGCGTGTGCGAATATTGGTATGTGTAGCTTGTGTTTGTATGATATTTTTAACTCATTAGCTATTAACTAGCTTGAACTAAACGGATTGGCGTTATAAATAAACTACCTACCTTCTTCTTCATCGAGTGGTTGGTCAACCTGACCAATCCTGGTGTCAGAGTTATTGAGCCGCCAAAGGCCTCTGACATGGCTCATGTAACGACTACTATCCGTAGAAAGTAACCGGGACCGACGGCTTAATGTGCCCTCCGAATCACGGAATCATCTTACTTATCGATAAACTAGCTGCGACCCGGTGTTTTACTCGCGTTCTGTCTGTTCCCGAGGGTGAGAGGGATTACAAATGGACCATAACTTTCTTGAATGTGGATATCTAGCATCCTATCCAACACAAAAATAATTATTCTTATTGAACTACTTAGTTGTTTCTGAGATTAGTGATCAACCAAACAAAAATTCAACTTTATTATATTAGCACAATAGATCTTTATTTTATCTCTAATATATACAATTCTCGTGTCACAGTTTTCGTTGCCATACTCCTCCGAAACGGCTTGACCGATTTTGATGAAATTTTTTGTGCTTATCCGGTATCTATGAGAATCGGCCAACATCTATTTTTCATCCCGAAATTCCCGCGGGAACCGGTACCGTGGTTGAACTCCTCTGAAACGGCTCGACCGATTCTCATGAAATTTTGTGTACATATCGGGTAGGCCTGAAAATCTGACAACATCAATTTTCATCCCGAAATTCCCGCGGGAACGGGTACAAAGCGGGTGAAACCGCGGGGCGCAGCTAGTAATATTAGAATAACAAATGTAAACAACGATTATTAACAAAACGAATTATCTAAGCGATGTCTTAAATACGTAATAATGTATCGTTAATACACCTATGTTACATATTTATTAATGTTACATCAATAGGTTTAGCTACGTACTATTGTATACCAATTAATATAATTCCAATAATAATGATAAGTAGCTAAATACCGGTAGTCAAGTTAAACCTATACTTAACTACAACAAAGTCACTAATAATAGATCTGTGAATACGGTAACTCAGTTCATTTATACTTAAATCGTTTCACTGTAACTAAGTCACGAAATGCGCGCGGCCAAAATTGGAACTAACAGGCCGAACAAAGAGATTTCATCCCTTATTCGACGGAACCGGCACAGTGGCGCCCCCAGAGACGCGAACACTTGCCTATTACAACATGACATAGAATAAGTCGGGGCTCAGTTAATAATTCGACAAAATGTTGAGCAAAAACTGTGAGTAAAAAGTATTGGAAGAGTGTTTCGTGACGTCACGGCGGCGGCGTGTTGCTAGGCGGCCCCGCGCATGCGCGGCGCGAACGGAATAGAATCCATACTAGTACCGGTGGAAAGATTTGTACATAGACTCGGTGAGCTAACTAGAAGAGACTAATTTGTTACAGCTAAGTAGATGTTTTCTATACTAGTATTACCTATAAAGTGGTAAAATTTTCTAAGTTTGTATGTTTGTATGTTCGAGCTAATCAAGGGAATTATCAGTCCGATTTGAGTAGTTCTTTTTGTAATAGATAGCCACATTCAACGGGAAGGTTATAGGATATTTTTCATCCTAAAATTCCCATGGGAACGGGCACAACGCGGGTTAACGAGTGCGGGGAACGGGTGCGCTGCGGGTGAAACCGCGGGCGCTGCTAGTATCTAAATGTACTGGGTAATAATATATGGGAGTCTAATCTAGGTAAACAATTTGTTATGTAAAATTTGTAGTTTTACTAATATTTCTAGACTTTCAGGGAAAGCTAGTAATAGGCTATACAAGTTAATCATGTTCCCGTAGGAATTCTCGAATAATACCTAACATCTAAAAACCTTCGTTCTGAATCTTTAAAGACCAAAAATTGCATGAAAATCCATTCAGTATTTTTGGTTCAGCACGACATACAGATATGAGACTTCGTTTAACACTATATAAAGATGTTTTATAACTTTTATAACATAATATAAAACAAAGTCGGTTTCTGCTGTCTTTCTGTCTGTCTGTCCCTATGTATGCTTAGATCTTTAAAACCTCGCGAACGGACTACGGACAACGGATTTTGATCCGTTTTTTTTTAAATAGATAGAGTGATTCAGGTCAGGAGGAAGGTTTATATGAATACTAGCAGCGCCCCGCGGTTTTACCCGCGTTGTGCCCGTTCCCGTGGGAATTTCGGGATTTTTTTTACATAAAAACCTTCCTCTTGAATCACTCTACCTATTACAAAAAACCGTATCAAAATCCGTTGCGTAATTTTAAAGATTTAAGCATACAGACAGACAGTGTGACAGACACGAAAAAGAGACGACTTTATTTTATACTATGTAGTGATGGAACGGGCAAAACCGCGGGGCGCTGCTAGTCATATATAAAGAAGATATTATTGAATTTCTATCATTTTGCAATTCGATGTTAACCTATTTTACTCCTCCGTTGAATTATTGATCACATACTTATACATTATAATTTACTTTCATGTTTTTTAACTCGCTGAAGATGTTCTCTATTCCATACCATTTCATAACTTATGAAGTATATTTTTAAATATATTTATGAAACAGTGTTGCTAACCGATGGATTTCAGTACCTTTTAAAAAAAACTATGTCCTTTTTTACCGACTTCAAAAAACGAAGGAGGTTTCTCAATTCGTTGATTATATTACAAATACAATATGCTTTTTATTCTACTGACTGACTGACTGACTACGCACAGCACAGCCTAAACTGATCGTAGAGAACTGAAGCTGTTTTATGTTTGTATGTTTTGTTATGATATAGGCACCCGATACGAAAGGATTTTCCTCTAAAGGGGTGAAAAAAGGGAGCAAGTTTGTGTACAACATTACCTAAAACTATTTCGACTTTTACTCGGGCGAAGTCACGGGCAATTACTCGTATAAATATAATTTAGAAAAAACAGTTTAGGTACTTAATAGATGTTTAAGTACGAGTACTAAACATATTTAAGTACTAAACATATCTAAGTACTAAACATATTTAGGTACTTAACATATTGAGCACTTAATAGATAGTAGAGTTCTTGAGCAAGCCCTAAGAGTACCTAAGTACTAATTTTAACTCAGTGCGGTCAACTACCGTTAGATTGGTTCAATTAGAAACAGTCCAATCATTAGACGTCATTCGTGTGGAGTGATCACCGCTCTGAGTCGTGATTCTGTTGTGATCACTTCACATCTATTTAAGACCCACTTGTGAAGTGCTATCAGCTATCATCTATTCTTCAATGATATCTCTATACTTGAAAAATATTTATAATAAAATTTAAATTAGAGTAGCAGCGCCCCGCGGTTTTACCCGCGTTGTGCCCGTTCCTGTGAGAATTTTTGGATGAAAATATGTAGCTTATAATCTTCCCGTTGAATGTGACTATCCTTTACAAATATAATTATCAAAATTGGATGGATAGTTTCTGAGATTAGAGATTTAAAACAAACTACATAGTTAGATTTGTTATAAGGCATTTTGGGCATTGTAGTGAAAAATCTGAAAAAAATATCTAAGAAAATATCTCTGCAAAAAATGGTATACTCGAAAAATGGTATACTCTCTGTGGCAAAGTCAAAATCTAACAAGCAAGTCAGAAAGAGTCAGACATACAGACTTTCACATGTGATTATAAATATTGCTGCTACATTTCTTAACTATTTCAAACTTATGTGATAGGTATTACGTTAAAGCCATGATACATTTCCGTACATGACTCAAAATACATATATATCCTAGCTTCAAGTACATCCGCGTCCTTATCAATAGATATCCATTTAGTTTCCAAGCTTTATCAGTATTTGTCATTATCTTCTAAACATACATATTTTCCATATATTTCCATAAAAGTTTAATCAGCAATAACGGCTGTTTACCTAACTGTGGTGACACATAAAGGGTCATATGTTTTGTTGTCAACCAACCAAGTTAAGAACGAATTTTCGATTTAAGCCAAGTTTGATACTCCTTGCTGTACTGATCTTCAGTGAGATGAGAGGTCTTTGTCCACCAGTGGGCTCAAAAGTCCTAGTGTGACCGCAGACCGCAATCGCATGCAGTTTTCATACATAGTGATGCGGATGCGGCTGCGGTCATGATTATTCTTGAAATGCATGCGGTTGCGGTCTACAGTGCGTCTTCGAATATAAAATATTATACCTTGATTTTTTATTTTAAGTACTATATATCCGACTAGCGGCCCGCCCTCGCTTCGCTTCAGGTAAAATTAACACCGCCACCGTTAGGGGTTGACTGTCGTAAAATCCCTTGTTAGCGAGCACCTATGTCCTGAAAGCAACCCCCAGACATATGAGACTACTGTCACTTGAAATTTCTGAGATTTATTATTATAATAGGAAATCTCAGAAATTTCAAGATATTTCAAATTGGTGACTCTCTCTTTTTCTTCATCTCTCTCTCTCTCTCTATTTGAGGTTTCCAAGAGCCCGTAAAACCGTTTTCCTTAAAATAAACATTTAAATTGAGAGAAGATAATGCCAAATCCTCCCTAATGTGTCAAGGACGTAAATAATATGTACACGAGTACGTGTTTAGAAAGGCGATGTGTGTAGGCTATGAAAAGGGAGCACTTTAGCTCCTTGTCACATTATATAATTTGAACATTCTCATTGAATTGGATGTTGGTGTTAAGGAATTTTTAATGGGATAAGGTTCTAAGTATGCTTAAGTTTTAATAAGGTAAGTCCTAACACTGTACTGATATCTTCAGTGAGATTAGGGGCCTTTGCCCAGTGGTGGGACATACAAGCTTATACATACTTCACTTTACGTATGTAAGTACAATCTATCTATGCTAATAATATCCAAGGTAATTCGCTATGTGATTAATGATAATTGTAAAATGAACCTTTACAAAAATGTTATTTGATTACAAAGAATGTGCTTGTTGTACTGATAAGGAATATGTATATCATTCATTACTCTTAAGGAGGCTTTTACGCTATGTCAACTTACGAACCGTGCTTTTAATTCCGTCAAGTATTTTCCTCTTTCATTTAATATGATTTCAGGCAAGCGATGCGACTAGTGAAATTGGAAAATGAATATCAGAGAAATCTTTACAAATCTTGTTTATAAAGTACTAGCAGCGCCCCGCGGTTTTACCCGCGTTGTGCCCGTTCCCGTGGGAATTTCGGGAATTTTATACATATAAACCTTCCTCTTAAATCACTTTATCTCTTAAAAAAACTGCATCAAAATCCGTTGCGTAGTTTTAGAAATCTAAGCATACAGACAAACAGACAAACAGAGACGACTTTATTTTATACATACTAGATATGTAGTGATGAAGCCGCCCGCGAGGCGCGGCTTCACTACATAGTATAAAATAAAGTCGTCTCTTTTTCGTGTCTGTCTGTCTGTTTGTCTGTCTGTATGCTTAAATCTTTAAAATTACGCAACGGATTTTGATGCGGTTTTTTGTAATAGGTAGAGTGATTCAAGAGGAAGGTTTTATGTAAAAAAATTCCCGAAATTCCCACGGGAACGGGCACAACGCGGGTAAAACCGCGGGGCGCTGCTAGTACTTTATAAACAAGGTTTGTTACTAGTTTTTACTCGTTTTGTACCCTTTCCCGCGAAATGTATCCCATGTGATATTCTGATGTATATATAACCTATATTACTGTAAAGTTTCATCCAAATCCGTTCAGTGGTTTTTTCGTGAAAGAGTAACAAACACACATACATCCTCACAAAATTTCGCATTTATAATATCAGTAGGAAGTAAGTTAGTTTAGGTCAGTGGCAAAACCTGGTGGAGGAGTTTTTAGACCGCCTAAATTTAAATACCTCCGAAATGGTTACAATAGGTTGGAACCAGTAAACTTCGTCCCTTGCGATTCCATTCCAGGTAAATCAGTTTCACCGTACAGATTAACAAACAGTTACTACGTGTATGTATACCTATCGAGAAGTTGATGAGAATACTTACGCCAGGAACCAGCCGAGTCTCCAAACCTGCCTCCATATTGGTGGTAATCGATCGCAGTGCCTCCTCGCCCTTTACCCGAACAACAACCATAACACCATAAATCAGTGGAAATGGCCCCAAATATTAGTAATTTGGAAGCCAGAAGCCATCGGAGCGAGGTGCGTGTTCAACCTTTTCTTAATGATTTTTCGTTCGACGCAATCATAATAGAATATACGCAGGAATGAGTCTTTGTTATCGTTAATCGGTAAAAGAAATCGCTTAATCTACAATAAGTATTTTCTTAGTTAAGCGAGCTAGTTCTTTCAATAGTTTCAATGAAATGCAAATTGATTGCAACAAAAGGAACGCACTTTTTATCTTCAAGGGTTAACAATAACGTTGGCCACTCGTTTACCCCACAGCTGGGCAAAGGTCACCATAGACTCACAGGGAGGTTAAAAAGTATAATAATTACTTTGTCCTTGTTTGTGTGTTGTGTAGTGTGGCGAGGGGTGAGGGAGATAACCGCCCCTCCCCGCACCCCCTGTTGCTACGCGCTCGCTCACAGCTGCCTCACACACTATTTAATAATGGCTATAAAAGTGTTGCTATAAATATTACTTTCATTCAAGTTACTTACTGTACTTTAATACCTACATTAAAATGCAGTATGTAGGTCTGTATGAGTTATTGTTTCGAGAATCTTTATATTGTATTGGTTTCTTTTGTTAGCAATGAACAAAGAAAGTCGCTATTGGGGAAGGAACTGTTGAAAAGGCGTTCTGTTTTCTGATTCTGATGTAATTTGTGCACAAATTTCAAAAGATTACGAGTACCTATAACAATATTAAAGATAACTCATTCAGTTTTAGTTAGTGTCTACGGGATCCTGATCTTGTACTATTAGTAAACTCAACTGAAGACCGGTTTTAGATAACGAACGCTTATTCTCCTCTTTAGATTATGAAATACTATGTTTCTTAATTATTTTAGGTTCTAACTATAAACTGTTATAGGTTCGTTATAGACTTTATCAAGTGTACTTGATATTATTATATTAGTAATGTTGAGCCAATTTTGATATAATTTGATAACTAACCTTAACAAAAGAAAGAAGTTCTTACTTTGGATGTTTTTGTTTTTCTTAGGCAATCCTCCTCACTGTACTGATATATTCAGTGAGATGAGAGGCCTTTGCCCAGCAGTGGGACATTACAGGCTAATAATTACTTATGTAAGTTAGACCATAGTCAATAAGTAGGTACCTCCGATATCTATACTTAGTCGGATTTTCAAATCTTTTTATCTGTCAATGTTTATTCCGTAAAAGTATATTTTTTCATTAAAATCGGCTGATGTTTTCTTCAAAAAGTGTTTGTCACTAACATGTTTACTTAATTTCATAGTGATAAAAAAATTACGTCATCGAATCATTCACACGACTGAAGGATGATATAAACGTGCTGTTTATTTATCAGTGATTTAACATGATAAGAGGGTACCTACGAAATAAGTAAATACAATACTTACTTGACTCCCCATAGACTACAAAAGCCTTGGGCCCTTGCATCTCTTTAAAGTCTATGAATATTTAATCTTTGTTGATGGTGTACGCTACCTACTTTGTAAGAACAAAGGAGGTTATGTAGACGCTGACATTAGATTCTGTATTTACCATAGACAGCGAATCCCCTTGGCTATGGTGTGGCTTAGAATGTGACATTATGTGAGTACTTCATCAGAAATTAATTAACTTAATTTTAAGGTAATATTTAAGCCACTAGTTTCAGGAATTTCTACGGGTGCTGCGAGGGCAACCACCAAATTTTCAGGGAAACTCACTGTGAAAATTGTAGCTTACTCTATTAACTATTTTGTGTTCTTTTAAAAAAAATTTAAGTACTTTGCAGTTGTTACACTGTGGCACCCAAAGAGAAGCATTAATGATGGATATTTTGTTCCTACGAGTCGTTTAAGTTCCTTCTAGTGAACAAGAAGCCTTTAATCAAGTCAAAGATAATTCATTTCATTTAAGTTAACTAGACGCCTATAATAAGATTATTCGTTCTTTGTAAAGAGAAATTAGGTTAGGTTAGGTTAGAAAAAAAATTAGGGAGAAATAACACCATTATGACTAATTTAATTATCATCATTATGATAACTTTATTACTCTATAGAAGTATTGTCTTTGTTTAGGATGTCAGCCATATTACTTTAAATCTAAGATTTTTTAAGAGAAAGTATTATTACTTACAGTAAAATCAGTCAACCCAGCTGATTATAATTATACTTACCTATCTTAAACTACGGATACCCAGTCCAGTGGTTAACTATCTATAGCTCGGGTAACACAGTGACCTCACTGGGTAATCATTAAGATAACCTATTATATTGATACACGTTATCTGTCGAGTTTTATTTCAACGTTGACGTAAAGTTATTCCAGTTCATATCAACGGATTATTTATAATCGAGGGCGTGTTTACCATACCTAACCTTTTAATCGTCATTGATTGAACGAGTTGACGAGATGCGACTGGTGATGTAAAAAAAGAAAACGTCATACTTGTCAAATGTCAAATTGAGAATTCACCAGCGCCATTTTGTAAACTCTCTCAATGTGACGCTTTGCTCTCTAACTGATAAAAAATGTACGTAAATAGTACCTATATACTTAGGTTGTTGTATAATTAATTGAACTGTGTACTATCTAGGAATCGAACCCGCACTCGAAGCACCTAGCAACAGCAGTGAGCGGAACGCTCTCCACTTCTCACCAGTATTGTTCCATTGTTCACAGTATCTATTGTTAAATACTCACTGCTTATCTCAGTACCTAATTCACCAGCCAACCAGGGTCTAATTAAAAGGAGTATCAATAAAACACAGCTTTAATCTTCAACTCATTTAATTCATAAACTTTTTACACAAATAATTGTCTTTTTTATCCATAATTTAGTTTTTACCAACCTTTTACAATACTTTTTTTCTGTACAAAACCTCTTGGTAATTTTTTATCCTACTTATGAGATTAGACGTAAGCTCGCCATAAGAGTATACAATAATAATATTAAAAGCTTTTTCTAACCAGACCGGACCGGTTACATCACCGCTCGGGCTCTACGCGTCATGTTTTTTGTTCCCAACAAAAAATGGCGAATGAAAATTTTCGATTTGAACAACCGATATCATTTGTCAAGGACTACCACCTTACTTAACGAGTTGAGACGAAAATAACAAGTAATAACAATACCGAGACACGTGCGAATGTGGCTCTATAGCATAAACAAAACTAAAATATGCTAATGGGTTGCCTAAACTTGGTATTGTCAAGTCTTTATATGAGACGGGAATAATAATTAGCGATCGAGTTGATATAACCCGACCAAGTGGAGCCCCGCGGCCGACATCGCGACTTTCCTAACTTGCCGGGTAGTCCCGACTAAATGGATAAACAACAGAGTCAAGTAATGCATAATGTAGTACCTACCAAGCAGATTATGTAGTTTCTTTCCACAATTTTGTTTTTCAGTTTTATCTATTTATATAAATGTTTTCCTTCAGATAATAACGTGTTTATCTTTAGTTATTTTATTTTTATTGTTTTTCTTGTTTAATATGGCATTTCTAATGACTTGTCTATTTCTATTACATTTATCTATAGAGTTTGGTTTATCGTTCGTCTGTTACCTTTATCAGCGTTAAGTAGGTCAGTTGAATAACGATGCTCAGTTTCAGTCAACTTATTTTGTAATATAACATTCAACTGAAGGATCTACTTACTTTGTCTATTTGTCGGTCATCAACATCTAGATTATCAAGTGATATTACAAAAGATACTGTACTAATGTCTTCACTTGTGAAATTCGTTTCAGTAAACAATTTCAAAGTATCAATTTTCCCTATAGTTTTATCAGAAGAGTTACATCATAAACGCAGAGACAAAGGAAGGAACGAAAGTAGCACCCGAAGAAGAGCAAGCCGAGGGGAAACCGGCTCCAACATCAACAAACATACACACATCGAGGCCACCAATAAAATACCCACCGGGATGCATAGATGTATAGAGCTCAGCTGATTGAGAACTCGATACAGCAGATCGAACAATGCAAGCTGTGTGTGACGAGTCTCAACTTGTCGGGCGGGGAGCGGGGCGGGACGGGCGGGGCGGGGGCGACCCACGCGATGGCTTGTTGCTACCCGGCTCTTTGTTCGGCCCGAGCCTCCGCGCCGAGGGAAGACGCCCGAACAGGTTCCTACCTTACACGGTTTTTTTCGACAACCCCAAAAAAAACCCTCACACACTATTCCTTTCGAATCTGGTGATTTTCTGAATTCACTTGACACAAAGGAAACGCCAACAATAACACTAATGGATTCCGTCGCCGATATTTAAACAAGTAGTTGAAATAAGTCGCCGTTATTTATCGAACCATGTTTAATAATTGATTCATAACTCATAACACGAATGCTTCAATAATTATTATATCATAAATAAAGAAAACATGATAGCGCTATCACTGAGTACTACTCGTACAGTTTGCTTACACAGTACGATGTATGTTTGTGCTTACATTCGATTTAATTGAGTACGGAAACATGAGATAAGGGTATTGTAATAATTTATATTATGCATCGAGGCTTCGTTGATGAGGATGATATGACGGGTATGACGCGAGACGTTTCCTTGAAGCGATTGACGAAGATAGGAATGACGAAACGGGAATTGGCAAGGGGTACAGACAGTTTGATTGTGAAGGTGTGGTGGTGTCAAATGGTGATGTGGAAGAGGCGGCTGGTGGTGTCAGCGGGCCGGTCGAGTGGTGTGAGTCACGTCTGCCCAAGGCCACGCCGGCCGGCAACACCGGACCACTTTTTTCATCATTTCTCTTTTTGTTCAATTGTTTTTGCGGTTGCCGGTTAGAAATTGGTTAGTGTTCCCCCAATCGGCGCTGTTGCTAACCGACCAGTTAATGATTTGCACGTTCGCAGCGTTCTGCTTGCTTCACTTTCTACATGAATTGTAAATATAGTGGTAATCTTTGATTGCCTTGTTTGTTTCGCTTAAAACGACTTGTTTTTACCTACCGTTTGAATTTTCTAGAATGATGTAGAATTATCGATTTCTGTCGGCGGCTACTGCTTACATTATACACATAAAATTCGAATTTCCGAATGCTAAAGAATGCAGAATTTCCTCAAAATGTATTGGACAATGCTAAAAGTAGTAATTATGGCCAATCAACCCTATATATTACAAGACAATTGGTTCCCCAGGGCTAAATTACAACAAAGGACGGGAAGGCCCTGATTCCCGTTTTGGGAACAAAGAAAGTGGCACATCGATGGGAAAACTCCAGAACGATGATGAAATAAGGACTAAAGTTGCATGGCCCGGCCGCCGCGCGCCCCGCCGCCAGTCACGTACGCAGTTTTGGACGAAATTATCGTTTTGGGATTGTATATTTTTTCTTCAAAGATTGATTTTTAGGCTCGTTTTGAATTTTTTTGCGGTTCTGCCTTTTGGACAAAGACATTTAAGGGCTTAGTTTTATTTTTGGTGACATAATTTGGAGTGTATTTTTTGCTACCGAGGTCAAATTAGACGTTTTGTTTGTTTGAAAACAATCGATTTCGTTCGTCCCTTCTGCCCTTCGTGTTGTTTGCCCGATTGTTTTACTGACGCAACTTTATTAACACCAGTTTTAATTACAATGAAACGGCATTTAAAACGAGCAGATAAAAATAATTGTTTTCTCTTTGCTTCTATTATAAAGCGATTTTCACTGTTTTGTTTGGAAAGACTTTGAATTATTAGGAGCAGAAAGATCATTGATGGATTGCGAGTGGTGTTGAGTGCCGTGCCAAGCGTTTGATCATCGGCTTTGACGAGCATTCTATAGAGTCAACAACACATACATCATCATCATCATCTCCTTTGTTAAAACTATCTCTATTAACTATTTCCATAACCATCGATTTTTCTTTGTTAGCTTTTAGGGAATGAATTCTTACTGCATTTCCTATAGGATTTTGGTCATTATGGGAATTTTGCATTTTTTTACTTTTGCAGTCTTTGTTATATGAGATTTAAGCTCTGTTACTTGTTATTACTTCCATTTAGTCTACTCACCGGGTCGTTCGAAAAACTGGTAGAGTTCACACCGAAGGTAATCTAACCAAGACAAACAATTGAAATCTTATCTTTGGAGGCGTTATCTGAGAGATACAAAGTGAAACGGTCCGACTAGCCGCAGCGTCGCCCGATAGCGAGGCTATGTGTAATCTGGTGTTGATACGGTTTCATCACCAGGGCGGAGCGTGTTCCACCGGGAACAAAGAGACGAGCGAGCCTGGCCGGCCAGGGGTGAGACTCACTGGGCCCGGGGCCCGGGGTGTGGGGAACAAAGGAACCGGCGTGCGAGGGTGCGCGGCACAGACGAGCGGCGCGGCCGGCGGCCCGGCGGGACTGGCGGCGGGCGGCGCGCCCCGCCCGCGCCCCGCACCGCCCCCCCGCGCCCCGCCGCGCGGCCCCATATAACCGGAGAGAGGCGGCCGCGGCCGGCAGTCCGTCACAGACACCGACAGGGTTGGGTGATCACTAGCCCGGGCGAGACACGAAGCCCTGTGGTTGCGAGATCAGATCTGATGCGCTCGTGAGCTCGGACCATTACGTTTCCCATCGATCTCTCAGGATACCTAGTCGCCGGTCGGAGCCGGCTCCTTCTCAGTGCGTTAGCAGTACAAAAGAGACTTGTGATATTTTTCAACTAGTTAAGTTCCGTGACGGAACGCTTTAATTCTTTCGGTATTAAAAGTGTACAATATAAGTAAAAATTTGGAAAACATGGAAATCCTACCGGTCACGAATCAGTTTAACGTCGGATTCAGCAGTGAAAAAGGTGAGTCTACTTTCTATGATTGCGTTGGGAGTGAGGTGAGGGAAGCGGCTTTCTAACCGGCCTCGGTTGTTGCTAGGCGGCGCGCGCAGTGGGGCGCGCGCGCGGGGCTGCGCCGGCCGGCCGCGCTCAGCTGACGTGTCAGCTGTTCCGCTCAGATGCGCTCCCTTGCCCTTGACAACACAACACATCACTAAGCTGTCTCTGCGGTGCATATACTGCATTATAATGATTCACTCGTTTCGCAAAATCAATTAAGTTATTGATGCCGGTATACATTAGTAATTCACTAAATAAACAGAATTAATTATATTGCCAAATCGAGATGTAAACTAGGCCTCGCTAGTGATGTGACTTGTGAGTAAATAAATCTGAAGTTATCGATAGTCGAAATTTTTTTTGGGGAGAGTTTGAATGTTTATTTGTATTGTCTTAGCATGGAGCGGGCCGACATGGCGGGAGGCGCCGATGCCGGTGCCGACGGAGGCGGCGCTGGCGGGGCGGCTGGAGCGCGAGCTGCGCGCCGCCAAGGGAGCCAGCGAGCTGGCGGCCGCCGAGGTGCTGGTGCCGGCTGAGCTTCTGGCGCGCGCCGCCGCCCAGATGCTGGCGCTGGCGGAGGGTGAGCCCTGCGGCGCGCGCGGCGCCGCGCTCATCGTCGACGTCGCCGGCCGCACCCTGGCCGCCTTCAAGATTGACCCCAACACGCTCACCACGCACGAGATACACCTCCACCTGGAGCACGACGCCACCAACTGGACCAGCATGTTGCCGCAATTCTTAAAGTAAGTATCTTCCACATCCTGACTCCAACTGTTGTTATTGACCCACTTCTCTAGTGACCAGTCTCTAACCAAGTCTTCCTCCCCCAGAAACCTGACGCGGAGCGGCACCATCATCATCAGCCCCCAGTTCACGATAGAGAAGAAGAAGCTGTTCCGGAGCCAGGCGGAGTGAGTCCTCTGTGATATGCGCGAGATGCGAGCGAGCCGACTGACTGCCCTCCTCGATATCTACGTATCGTTAATTTTAACAAATATCAATATTATTATTATATAATATTATTATATATTTTTAATAAGAGAAAAAAAGCACAGCGTGATATGAAATACATAGAAGTAGTTGTAAGCGGAGTGGGTGCGCGGGGTGCGCAGGCGCGGGCGCGGGCGGCGCCGATCTCCGCCCGGGGCCCGCCGAGGCCCGCCCGGGGCCCACCGCGCGCGGCGCCCTCGCCCGCCCTGGGCCCCGCGCCCCCTCATGTTAATCATTGTATCATCATTGTTCGTATTTTATTGATGGATGTATATTGACGAGTGAGTGAGCCGGCGCGAGTGGCGCGGCGGCGTTCGGTGCGCGCGCGCATCCCATGATCTCAGCCGCCGCCGCGCGTGTGATACTGATACCTTGATCGATCGATATAGTCTTAGGTATTATTTTTTGTTTCGAGTTCGATTCTATTCTGAAGTTGTGTAGAGTTTGTATTTTCATGTAATTGTATTTATTAGAGGCGACCGACTGTGTCGGGATGTGAACGTTTTCGTATTTGTACTAGTTCGTACATTTGTTTGTGATACTACTTTTGTAATGTATAAATTTTAAATGAGAAAAATATACTTTTTATGAATGGGAGAATGCGAATGCAGATTTAAAGTTATAGAGAGATGTATCATATAGAAAGAGTGCCGATAGAGAGCGATGGCAATAAGAGGAGAGCGCGCCGCGGCGCAGGTCGCGCGTCGCGCGTCGTGCCGGCGCGCGGCGTCGCTCGCGCGTCCTGCGCCGCGACGCTCTATATTATACTGCAAAGATCTCAGGTTATATTATTATAGTTATTAAAAGTATTAAGTTATTTAAGTTAATATAAAGATTGTAATGTTTTTGTATGATTGTTTGTAACGCCGCGAGCGCGAGCCCGGCGAGTCCAGGCCCAGTGGCGGTCGACGTCGTGTTGTACACGAGATTATTGTTGCAGTCGAATGCATTTTCTTCATCCAGTGTAAATTACTACATTAAATGTAAATCAATAGACTAACAGTTTTCAAGAGAATCTAAATGTTTGTAGGGTCCAGTGTTTACAACGCACAATATCATGCATATACTAGAGTCACTTCATCAATCAATGTCACCAAACATGCTGCAAACCCTTTACTTGTTGACATGTCGACATCATACTATACAGAACTAACAATAATTATAAAGTGTATCAATTGTCTTTGATTGATATTTATTTGATAGACCATAAAAAAGAAAATGTAGAAATTAATGAAGAAAAAAATAAATAGTATCAAAAATTAACTAACTCGTTTCAATCACTACAACCCCAGCACTGCCTATAGATAGATAAACAGATAAACACTATATTTTACGACACACATATACATACGAAACTCATTATGTATGCCAAATAGATGGATACAAGAAAAACAAAGAGAAACAAGGAGTGTGATTATCATAGATTAACATAAAGTTAACCTAGACTAGGTGATCTAAGCGGGGCCCTCCCCCCGGGCCCCGCCGACCGGTTGGCGGCCGGCCCGACCGGTCACAGATTGGTGCAACCCCCATCCTTAATATTTTTTGTTCTATCTGGTATAGAAACCAGTTGGTACAGTTTCTGTATACGTGGTTGTGGCCATTCTGTATACTCTGTAACCGGCTCCCGGGCCGCAGTTACAAACTTGGACCGCTGCCCATCACTAACACTATAAACCGTCTTTTTAGAAGATAAACAATTTAGCTTTCGTTTGGTCTTACGACACTTATATTAAATTTAGGAAATGATCTTTCCGTTGTCGTAAATGCTTATTTTAAAACCTGTCTTACTAGTCTGGTGTAATAAAACGAATGTATCGACTTTGTAAGTGAAACCGCGGTGGGATGCGCGCAGCCATCGACACACGCCCTCGGACATATTTTGTGCTATTTATTGATCTCATACATACATAAATAGACAATAATATGCGTAACAGAGTCTCTATACATAGTAGTAAGTGGCCATTTCTATGAGCATCTATTCAGAGTCTTAGATATTATCGGTTCTTTATTAAATAGGTATAAAAATGAATTTTAGAAATAGACAAACTTGATCGATCCAAGTAGAACATTGATGACTCCAATTAGAATGGTTCTTTGTATAACGAGCCGACTCGTTATGTTCAACTAAGTATCTATCGGATCAATACCTTCCATTCCAGTGATTCGTAACAGCAACAATAAACTGAACACAAGTATCGTAATAAATATTTATATTACAATAATTGTCATTCAATATTCGCTTGAGGTTTTATTAAATTAATATAGTTTATGCAACAGTCAATTCTATAAGAACATGGTTATTTAGCTTTCTAACCGCAACAAACGAGATGATTGTGTTGAGTCGTGACTGGGGGACCAATTAGTGCGCGGCCCTGTTCGGCCGCGGCGGGCTCCGCGCGGCGCTGCACTATCGATGTCGATAACCGCCCCGGGCGAACGCACATCACTATTTATGATTAACACAAATAAAAAACATTTCTCGTTTTATGATTTTGTTTTTTTTAATTAACCAGTTTTATGGTTGAGTCTTTACTTATTTAATTTAAATAAAAGTTGTAAACACATAATAAAAGTACCTTCGAACAAATATACACAATACATGCAACCTACTTACATAAACCCTGCCTAATGTCTTAAAACAAACCACGTTATCAAGGCAATACAAAAACGTGTTCATAATCGAAACGCTCCGTGCATCATTTCTATTGCCATAAAAGCAACAAATGTGTCTATTTTCGTATTAAAACATTGATGTTTACCACAGCGCGTTGTTGCCAAGCGAGCGTTGTGCAATTTCACCTCAAGTAAACTCTACCTACCACTAACGCCATCTAGCGGCGGCGCGGCGGAACTACACACAAAGGAAAGCTTTAGGAAGGTATGATAAACAATTCGAGTTGCATTTTTTACAGATTATGCCTACTCTAGTTACTGTCGCTATGTGAAACCACTGAAAAACATGTTGGAACTGGTTACAGCCGGATAACGACACTATTACTCGGGCGATAAGGATGGTTTTCATTTGGTAGAGCGGTAGTTAGGTATTTAAACACCTAAGTCAATATTAGCCCAAGTGCTTTAAAGGCCGTTCTATTTCGGTCGATTATGAACATTATTTTGAACATTCAAAATATGATAATTTACTTACAGTTGTTTGATGAATGGTTGTTAAAGGAAAACTCCTAGAGATAGAGGCAGGGTTCGAACTCTACCTCTAAAACAAAAGGTAAATATTTTTCATTTTGGCTATAGCTGTCAATGTCACATACAGGTACCAACAAGACAAGACAACTAAAAAAACAACCTATTAAAACCTTTTCGGAAATAGTTTCCGATAAACAACTCTGAGGAGCAGTCCGGGGACAAAGAACGAACTCCCCATTAAAATCTGTCGACCGTTTTCACATAAAAACGGCTCGACCGATTTTGATAATTTTTTATTAGACACTGTAGACGGGACATAGGCTACTTATTTCAATCCCAAAATACTCATGGGAAGGGGTACATTTCGGGTAAAATCACGGGGGGTATCTTTTTACTAATATAATAAATTTGAAGAGTTTGTTATTTTGGCTTCGGCCGTTTTCGAAACCGTAGGTTCGAAACCAGTAGTGAAAACAGAATTATTATTCTTGATTGGAAACCAGGTTTCCAATCAAGAATAATAATTCTGTTTTCTAAATTGGTTTCCAATACAGAATGTACAGTCTTCTTTTGAAACTCAGTCATGGATATAAGAGATATGCATTATAACGATTCATTGGTCAACTCGTGTCTTACTATTCGGTAGGTTAGGGTTATTTTTTTTTTTTACTAGAAAATATCCCAGTATTTTTGTCTCTAGTAAAAAAAAAAAAATAACCCTAACCTACCGAATAGTAAGAAAATTGTTCAACAGAACAGGAAACAGGGACAAAACTAATGGTAAAAAAAGTCCCAGTAGTTTTGTCAACAGAACTACTCAACAGAACAGGTGGGAGTAAACTGGGCCGTGGGCTGAGTTAACTATGAAAATTAAAATTTGTCAATGAGTTTCAAAAGAAGACTAAACATTCTGTATTGGAAACCAGTAGTGAAAACAGAATTATTATTCTTGATTGGAAACCAGGTTTCCAAAAAAGAAAAATAATTCCGTTTTCACTACTGGTTTCGAACCTACGGTTTCGAAAACGGCCGAAGCCGTTATTTTAGTTTGACTCATGTTATGAGCTGTCCGATTCGGGTGATTATTTTTATATTGGATAGATACATTCAAAAGGAAGCAGAGAAATAAGCAATAAGGTATACATTTTAACCGACTCTAAAAAGGAGGTTTCTCAATTCAACCGTACATCTAAATGTTTTTTTATTATCCACGGAAACAAGTACATTACAAGTAAAACCTCGTGACGTGCTTAATAAATAAGACAATTGACAGTCACCGTGTCCTCAAAGAATCTAATTATCTCCTAAAATTACATGCTTTGTTTCGCCTCAACGATGGTCCTTTGTGGCGGACAAGTAATCCATTATCCACGAGCCCTTCGTTAAGTACAAACAAATAGGAGTGGAAACCGCCCTTAGCATACTTTGTATACGCTAAGTTGGGTTAATATCTTTCCAATAGTTAGGTTAAGTTACTATTAATGATTCTAAATCAAAGTAAATATTGTTTTATTCTTCTTCTTCTTCTTCTTCTTAACAAATAACAATAATCCTTCTAATATTATAAAAGCGAACGTTTGTGACGATGGATGTACACATAGATACGTATTTGTGTATTTGTTACTCTTTCACGAAAAAACTACTGGACCGATCCCGAAATTCCCGAAATTAAAGGAAACTAGCGGCGCCCCGCGGTTTTACCTGCGTTGTGCCCTTTCCCGTGGGAATATCGGGAATTTTTAATCTTATAACCCTTCCTCTTGAATCACTCTATCTATTTTAAAAAACTGAATCAAAATCTGTTTCGTAGTTTTAAAGATCTAAGCATAGGTACATAGGGACAGACGGTTGTATACTATGTAGTGATACTGGGGCCGAAGACAAAATATGAGACCTCAAAATGTATCTTCAAACTAATGATGTTTTTAGTCTCGCAACGGTTGTTATAAAAAGTTTTGAAGTCATTTGTTATCGAAAAAGCCCCCGATCAGCTGAGAACCACACCTTTACTTTAGCAGATGTGAAAAAAAACCCGTTAATGTACGAAAATATTTTGAGTACGACTGATTCTACAATTGCTAGTTGACTTTATTGTGTTGGACGCGTGTTCGATTCCCGGTCGAGACATTGTTAAAGGGTTTCGAGGAATGCGAATTCACATCTGCATTCGGGAACACCTTTTAGGGCGAGTCATTGTAAAAATATTTTGGTAAATTAGAGAGGAAATGAAACAACAAAAACTTAGCTCAAATCGTGTAGGTACTATAGAATCTTGTTTACTGATACTACTACATATACATACATAAATACTTTATAAGAAAAATTTATGTCCAGTGCTAATACAATCTTTACTAATAATTAAAAGAGATTTGTAAGTTTGTTTGTTTGTTTTTTTATATTCGAGCTAATCTCGGGAATTATCAGTCCGATTTGAATGATTCTTTTTGTAATAGACAGCTACATTCAACGGGAAGGTTTCATCCCGAAATTCTCACAGGAACGGGCACAACGGGGGTAACCGAAAACCGCGGGGCGCTGCTAGTAATCCTAACTAATATTATTTTAAATGCGAAAGTAACTCTGTCTGTCTGTCTGTCTGTCTGTTTGTCGGTCTGTCTGTCTGTCTGTCGGTCTGTCGGTCTGTCGGCCTGTCTGTCTGTCTGTCGGTCTGTCTGTCTGTCTGTCTGTCTGTCTGTCTGTCTGTCTGTCTGTCTGTCTGTCTGTCGTCTGTCTGTCTGTTACGCTTTCACTCCAAAACTACTGAACCGATTCGAATGAAATTTGGTACACAGTTAGTCCAGAGCCTGAGAAAGGAAATGGGCAAATGGAACGGGAACAACGCGGGTAAAACCGCGGGGCGCTGCTAGTTTATTATATAGAGTAGGTATAATTTCTTTATGTTCCACCGAACTTGCTTCCTTTGTTTCAATTTTATTTATTTTCTTTGCACATGTGTATGAGTCATGTCTTAGTTTATATGTATTTCATTGTCTTGATGCATTTTGAAGCCTTTTAATTGTGTCATTATTATTGTAACTATGAGTAATTTACTTTCGATAGCAACTTTATAGGAAAATCGATACAAATTCTTGTTATGATAGCTTTATCTGTTTTGAGATAATCTTGTAACGTTATCAAAATATAATTGTATAGAAGTTAGGTGAATCTTTTTTAGAATATTTAACAAGAAATATGATAATTTAAAATAAGTAAAATAACGTATTTCCCTCATAACAGTTCAGTGTCAAAGGAGATAATCAACAACAGTTTTTATCCACCTTAGCAACAGGAGATTGTGCGTTTAATAAACATCAACTAACGCTATCTAATAGAATAGTCTAGTCCGTGTTGGAGGCCTCTAGGCGGTTGACCACTGACCTGTAAAAACATACTTTTATCTAAGTACATCTATATACTAATATTATAAAGTGGTCCAATATGTAATTTTGATTGTTTTTATGCTCGAGCTAATCTCGGGAATTACTAGTCCGCTTTGAATCATTATTTTTGTAACGGATAGCCACATTCAACGGGAAGGCATTTCAGGCAGTAATTTCATCCCGAAATTCCCACAGGAACGGGTTAAAATTGCGGGTGAAACCGCGAGGCACCGCTAGTATAAAATAAAGTTATTACTATTAGATTGTTTATTATTTTATCTACTTGTGTTTTCATGTTGTTGCAGACAGTGTGTCGCGGTGCGTGATGTATGATTCATGAAAAAGGAAGGATGGCTCCTGCACTATCTATAGGTAGTATAAAGAAACTGAAGAGTTTCTTGTTTGTTTGACCACGCTTATCTCTTAAACTATAAGTCGAATTTTAATAATTCTTTTTATATTCGATAGCTATGTTCAAGACGAAGGTTACAGGTATTTTTTTATCCCGAAATGGGTATATGAACGGGTATAATGTGGGTAAAACTGCGGAGCGGATAGCGTATTATCATAACCATAAATTGTTGAAAGTTAACTATTTTTTTAATAATAACATCCGACGAGGCCATCTGCGAGTTAACGGACTAAAAATAGGTCAGATGTGTTGCGGGGCGGTGCCGTGTTGCCGTGCCGGTGTGCCGTGCCGTGCCGTGCTACCGTGCTACCGTGTGCAAGTCCTCAAGGCAACTATTACAATACCCCTTTAAACCACTGGTTAATTCAATTTACTTGTGAAGCACGCTCCTCGCAACACATACATACACACGTACTTTACTATAAATAGCGCCAATAACAAGAAGGGCCACTTATGGCCACTACAACATTCAATATTCATCCAAACTACACAAAAACAACCTCTAAATACACAACAATAAAGACGATATTAAATTCGGTACGGTAAACTATTAATTTTGTCGTTACACCCCGACCCAGATTCGTTTGCCATTCAAATAGGTTAAATAAAACCTTATTTTTTAAGTAGTAAGGGTCATAATGTGTTTGGCTTATAGAACTGTTAAGTTTTGTGAATATGAACAATTTTATTACGAGTTGGTTAATTTATTTGTTTGTTAGTCCGACCTGCCACTTGCTCCGTGACATTACTGAGCCTAAATATATGTATAACCGGTTTCTATATAGGTCTGTTTGTCGAACCAGAGACTAGATACAGAGCACGATCTGTGAGTCCTAAAATGTAAACTAACATGGCCGGTTTTCAAAGACAATTTCTTCTATAGATTAAAATGAAAAACATTTAGTGATTTCATTGATATTATAGATTTAGTCATTATTTAACCTTTTTTAACCGATTTCAAAAAAGGATAAGGTTTCCCAATTTGACCGTCTATGAATAGACAATTTCTTCTTTACACAGATGAAAAATATTTAGTGATAGAGTTAAGAATGTAAAGAAAATAATAGGTACCTATTAAACCTTTTTGCTGTTTAGAACTTCTGTCTTTGATTTCACTGGCCATACTACTTAGCACTGCTAAGTATATTATATAGCAGCGCCCCGCGGTTTTACCCGCGTTGTGCCCGTTCCCGTGGGAATTTCGGGATAAAATGTAGCCTATAGCCTTCCTCGATAAATAGACTATCTAACAGTGAAAGAATTATTCAAATCGGTTCAGTAGTTTCTGAGATTAGCGCGTTTAAACAAACAAACAAACAAACAAACAAACAAACAAACAAACAAAACAAACTCTTCAGCTTTATAATATTAGTATAGATTTTACAACTAGCAGCGCCCCGCGGTTTTACCCACGTTGTACCCGTTCCCGTGGGAATTGCGGGATGAAAAATAACCTATAACTTTCCCGTTGAATGTGGCTAACTATTACAAAAAGAATTATTCAAATCGGACTGATAATTCCTGAGATTACCTCGAACATACAAACAAACAAACAAACAAACTTACAAATTTTACCTCTTTATAATATTAATAAACATAGATTTACATTGTAGGTACGGAATTGTCGTGTATAAGCGGTATTATGTATTACAATTAGATAGATACTCATAAATATACATAATTAGAATCTGAACGTGGGCGAGTCACTTGATAAGTTTGTTTGGTTTACAAACAAACATACCGAGCGATGTTGTGTGAGTTGTATGATAGATGAATTAGTATTTTGAGGTTATAGGTATTATATTAAACTATTTACGTATTCTTGTAGGCGACAAGAGGGACTGGCAATTGGTGGCCCAAAATCGAAAAGAGTGGCGGGAATGGGGGGGAGGCCTTTGCCCAGCAGTGGGACAATATGGGCTAACAGTAACAGTAAGTATATATTTATTTATATATCGATAGTTCCTTTTTTATTTTACTAGTAGCGCCCAGCGGTTTTACCCGCGTTGTGCCCATCCCCGTTGGTGGTACTAAAGTAAAGTAGCAATGACCCACTGCTGGGCAAAGGCCTCTCATCTTACTGAAGATATCAGTACAGTGAGGAGGATTAGGCGTTATCAGCACGCTTCCCTAATGCGGGTTGGTGATCTCAAACCCGAGCCATGTATTAGGTGCTACTAGTACATAATAAATCGTGTCCAATCTAATGTGTAAATTGAAAAGTCGAAAGCTTCCATCGCATTTGTTATCTAAAACAAAATGCTTATTCGATTTTAATGTGAATTTTACGATGCAGGCAACATTATCTCTGTGTCCCCAATGCGAATGGATTACTTAACATCTTCTTAAGTATTATTGAAACGGGTTGTGGTTTTTAAATGGTTGTTAATGTTGTACCATTAGTTAAAACATAAAATAATAAACTATATCTGGACATTTTAAAAAAAATTAGTTAGTTTCATTTGTTATTTCGACCCAAACTAAACTCAGATTCTATTTCCGAAAGGCGCCGTACCCGTAGTGGAATTGAGTATTAGCTGTTATACTAACCAACATTTATAAAAGAAAAATTTGAAGAACATTAAACATTATTGTTGAATGTTCTTTTTTTCAAAGAATCACCGCCGTTTACCGTGGCACCCCGATATCTATTCATTCATTTATTTGTGTAGGTTAGTGGCCAACCCTGGTGTTGGAGTTTTTATCTATAAAAGGAAATATTTTTGGAAAAGAACAATAAAGACATACCAGCCATAACGCATAACAGAAACATAAATATAATCAACGAAATCTATTCTGCTAAATAGGACACCAGTTATTTCAATTAGTTGACGGAAGAGAGCAATTTATTAAATCACCTTATTTATGTACTTTAAGAGACGAATATTTGACGTTTTTTTCGACGCCTTAAGCTGAGCAATATTTTTTGTCCCCGTGTCCCAGATATTCCCATTTCCCACTGCAATATGGTCGTTTTGCAGTATGTCTTAAGAGAATGTCTTTTTTTTTGATTCGGATGTGGCATCACATCCTCAAGTGGGTGAGCAGCATATTGCAGACTGCGGCGACAAAAACTCAGGTACTTTGGAGTTTCGTAACTTCTGAATTTCCTTTGTCTGCGATTGTACGGTCTAGAAGCGATCATAAGATGCAGTAACGCTGTTTGTTCTTCCGGATCATTTGCTTTGGAACTGAGGTACTTACCCACATACTTTTTGTACTGGTGTGACTGTTACAAGTGAATTAATTTTTTGTGGCATCTATATGGGTCAGGTAGGTATTACTGTTTCCCTTTTAAAATTAATCAGTACCCATAGCATCCTCCTCGCTGTACTGATATCTTCAGTGAGATGAGAGGCCTTTGCCCAGCTGTGACATTACAGGCTACACATTTTTTTCATTGCATACACTTACGAAAAGAAAATTTACTCCATGAGAGATTCGTCAATTCAAGGGCGCGGGGCGTTTGAAAAGTATTACCTATGTTTGGTGCTTTTTCTCGATTTAAGTATATTTTCCATACACTACATTCGATTCTACACAAACAGTAAATCACTACATAGTATAAAACAAAGTCGCTACTTTTGTCTGTTTGTTTATCTGTATGCTTAAATCTTTAAAATTACGAAACGGATTTTGATGCGGTTTTTGTAATAGGTAGAGTGATTCAAGAGGAAGGTTTATATGTATAAAAATTCCCGAAATTCCCACGGGAACGGGTACAACGCGGGTAAAACCGCGGGGCGCTGCTAGTTATTTATACTCCTTTCTTACTCCACTGAGTTCAACGACTGACCTCACTAATTAAGCAAATTCATAATCTATATATAATTGACTAGCACCGCCCCGCGGTTTTACACACGTTGTGCCTGTTCGCATGAGAATTTCGGGATGTAAAGTAGCCTATAATATTCCCGTTGAATGTGGCTATCTATTACAGAAAAATATATTCAAATCAGATTGGTACTTGCCGAGATTAGCCCTCACAAACAAAGTTAGAAACTTTATCTTTATGATATTAGTATTGATTTAATGTTACAATAAATACTTATAATTATTGGTGAGTAAGCAGACCAATATAATTTACTACATTCATGTTTAATGAGTGGCCACTATTGGGGACATCTGAGTGACTAGCTCACGTGAGTGAACTCACTCACGTGGTGGAAATGCAAGCTGGTTGTTATTTTGATGAGTGAGATGATCAGCTTTAGGTAATCATGTCAAGAAGCTATTAATATCAACCAATTAAAAGTAGGATAGGTGTAAGCAGTATTTCTGATAAGATACTCAAAATTGTAAGTAAATAAATGCGGTGACTGTGTGTATTTTTGTTGAGTAAAAGTATTTGATATCTAGTGTTATATTTTTTGCAGAGCCTTGTTTCTATAGTAGTAACCAAAGCAAGTGAAAGAAAACTTATATGTAAGTAAGTGTAATTTCGAGACGTTACTGGCCAACTGTGATGTCAGAGTTAAATTAATTAGTGTAGAGTTTTGACTCAGATCAAAGTTTTGAATGGGAATTTGGTAAAACGAACAATAAACTATTAGTTTCGAAAGACCATATAAAAATCCTTACCAACATACATTTTGATATAATTCTACATACGTTAACTACAGATGTACTTGGCATACATTTTTGATATGTATCTGACGCCCGGCCCCACAGGGCCCGTGGTCACAGAAGACTAAACTTCCTGTAAAGGGGACGAAACTGATAAAAATGTCTCTCCATCTCTCCAGTACGTTGTGTTATTCCTGGATACGTAATAAACATGTGACATACATCAACATCTGTGAAGCCCTTTTTAGGGAGAAATAAAAAATCAACGACATTTCGCATTCATAAAATATGTATTAACTACCCGTGCCCCGCGGTGTTACCCGCGTTGTACCCGTTTCCACGGGAATTTTGGGATAAATTGTATCCCATGTGTTATTTTGATGTATAAACTATATTACTGTAAAGTTTCATCCAAATCCGTCAAATAGTTTTTTCGTGAAAGAGTAACAAACATACATACATCCTGGGAGTAAAAAACATACATAATATACAATTCTACATAGAGTCCATATACAATTCCATAAAGTCCATATACAACTCTACATAGAGTCTCAATATATTATAGCTACATGCTACAATCTCTCACTACATCTTGTTGCCAGCTCGCTGTCAGCGGTTACATAACAAGCCGCTCGCTAGTCCCCGCCGGCGACTCCGCTCATTCTCCTGATTTGCCTCAATTACTCTCCATCGGTTAATTGGTGTTTTATTTATAGAACGCTATCTGTGTCACGGATCTTGTACATCACATCCTTTCTAGCTGATGAAAGGTTAACAAGGAGTTATGATTTCAATGAGGAAAGAGGTTGTAAGTAGAATGAAGGTTTTTTTTTCTAGTTCTAAAATGAAAAAAAGATGGCCGATTTTACAGCCGGAGTTTAATTTAAAGAGAAAAAAGGGTTAGTGATGAGGTAAGATTGAGGTTACTAAGTAAATGTTTTTAACCGACTTCAAAAACCGAAGGAGAAGATTTTTGAAGAAATATGTAGTTAGAACTTGACTCTTAATTTATCGAAGTACGTTTGATCGAATCGAACCGATTCACCGACCAATGCTCATTTGACCGAAATGAGTTTGTTCTTATTAACAAATCGTCGAAGTAATATTTTACCGACCGATGACCAGGAAACATGTACAGACCCTGTGGGCCATATTAATAAACGCGTATTGAGAACATTTTAGCTATCAAATGTTTTGTCACTTTCTGACATACGCAATTTTCCGAAGAGCAAAAAGAGACAAAACACTTTATACAGTGTTTTAGTTCCAGAGTGTTTATTAATGAGGCTGTAAGTGTATAATCTCGCCATATCATTAGTCATATTCGAGTTAACTGTATACATTTATATTTGAGTTAACATATAAAGTACTACTTATTAGTGAGTATGTATAGTACAGCATGTGGGCAGAGCGAAGCCGTGAGGCTTGGCCGTGGAGCTAATGAGCCGCGCCGTAATCACAACAATATGCTATTAACCAACTATAATATTATTAAATTAGTCTACCTCCAACAATTTTCTAATAAAACACAATTTGAAACTGGACAAAAAAACAACAATCATGTCCATTGTCGAGCAAACAATAGCTCCAACATAATAACACATTTTAAAAATAACATTCATTACTTTACTCATTTGCATAATTCTGCAAAAAACACACACAATGGCGAGGAGATCGCAGCGTTTAATTTTGATATAAGTAGATAGGTATGTATGTATGTTAATGTGCTTTTTGTCTTGTTGTCAAGCGAGAGGTACGCCGAAAAAGCAAAGTTAAAAATAATGATAGTCGGTTTAGGTTTTACGATAGTTTTATGTTAATTGTGTAAAGAACACGCGAAAGGCGTTAATACGGTGGTAATTTATAGTTTCATTATAATTTTAAGTGGATTAGTCAATGTTTGGTCGAGCCGCGCCGAGCTGTGAACAACACTGTAGAAGTTATGCAGTGGTGAGGTTGCGGGTTTGATTCCAAGATGACAACGTAGAAACTATAGAAGAAATTCTTGGTGATGTTTCATGGCGAGCTAGGGTTTCGCCAAGGAGAGGCAGCTTATAGACCAAGTTAGAAGTCAAATTGCATTGAGATTGGAAAGTATAAGCGCTGACTTATTTGGATAAAAGTTGCATAAACACCTTCTCCTTGCAGGACTAAGAAGCTCTTTAAAACAAAGGTTTCGTTTTCGTATGTCTCTTTTCGAAAAAATGTTTTCTCTCTTTACATTTTATATGAAGACAAGACATCTCTAAACAGAGAGATGAAGAAGAGAGATAGAGATAAAAGAGGTATGACTAAAACTCTTGCCTTAAGGTGCGTTTAAGGAGTGTTGGAAAGGAAATAGGTATGAGACTTGAGGAACAGCATGGACGGAGTAATCTTGGCCTTCGCTGCCCCCAATCCGCCCCAGTGCATCCCCTTAGTGCAGATCTATCATAAAATGATAAAGTCTAGTTTAATCGACGCGTGCGCACGGAAATAGCTCTTGGCAGGAGTTTGGGCACGTGGCCCGAGCACTCACACGTCAAGTACAACACTTTGTATGTTTTGAATCCATTTTCATAAGTAATTGTGATAGTTTATAAGGACGATCGATTAATGGAAGGAAGGATTTATGGATGAATGTTTGTCACTTTGACGCTAAAACTACCAAACGGATTTAAATGAATATTGACAAAGAGATAGATTAAATCCTTGAGGAACACATATGGGACCTGTCATTAGACATTGTGGAGTCTGGATTGAGTCATTATTGTCATTAATTTACAATTAAAAAGGACATTGGGCAGATCAGACATTTTATGTGTCGAATGAAAAACTAATATATTTATGTCTAGACACCATACAGAGCTGCCCAATGTCCTTTGATTTCTGGGCAAGATATCTCTATAGAGTTGATAGGCCTTTGCTCTGCAGTGTGATATTGTAGAGTTAAGGTCTGATTTCGGTAGCGACGGCAGCAGTAGGCAGCAACTGCCGACAAGACGCTACTGCAGGTTTCTATGAATCTCTATGAAATTTCGAGTGCAGCGACGTTACTGCAGTTTCTGTATGCTGCTGTGGTGGTTGTCGAAAACAGGCCTTAGTTTATTGTGTCCAATGTTTTAATTAACGAACTAATCCTAATTATTGAACAGTATCAGTAACCCATTTGATAAGACTTGATAGCTGGGTGCTGTCAAACCGCTGGCATCGTAAGGGTTCATTCACACCGACCTTGACACGAATCGGTGCAGTGTGAGCGCGCCGTTATGCAAAGCTGTTGGCGAATTGTACCAAATCAATTTATGTATTGTATTATATATTTTATTTTTTAATAATAACTTACTTACCCAAGGTTCATGCTGATATCTTTAGTGAGATGAAAAGGTTGCCAGAACTGGCCAATATCTAAGTGAATCTTCTCCTTTTCGTCGTCGGTTAAAAAAAGAAAATAAAGTAATATACTAAATCCAAAGATATTTTGTGGATGAACATATTCAGTGTTTCCGTTTTCCTATAAGTAAAAAGTATAAGCTTGTAATTTCCCATAGCTGGGAGAGCGGGCAGAGTACGGATCACGTGATGTTGTATTCCTTATATGAAACGTGTCAAAACAAAAATCATTAATGCTCTGACGTGTTATCAGATCCATGATAGCACAAAGAATCCGGCGCGATCCGGTTCACCGACGAATTTAAGCGATAACGAATTCACACGACAAATTAGTAATTTTCCAATTAGAATTGAAATTAAGATTGTAACATACAAAAAGTAGATTGTACGTAAGTCCATGAAAATAAGTAATGGTTGAAAAGTACTGTCGGTGAAATCATCTTGGATAAAGTTGTTCCTTTAGTGTAAAATAATCTTAAAAACTTGTATCGTCAGTAAAATCGTCTTCGATATAATTGTCCGTTTGGTCTTTGATAATCTTCTGTAAAAACTAATTTAAACGAGGCTCGATGAAAATAAGAGGTCTATGAAAATGTCAAGAACCTACAGAATTGGGCCACAAATGTTCTCATACATTATATTTCTTCTTAAAAGAATTGATAGTTTGTTACTGGTCAGGTTTCAGATCACCTACCCGCATTAGTCAAGCGTGGTGATTACGCCTAATCCTTCTCACCGTGCTAATATCGTCAGTGAGATGAGAGGCCTTTGCCCAGCTGTGGGGCATTACGGGCTAAGACTATAAGCCTAAAAACAGGAAGCGTTAAAAGCGCTAAAGAAAGCGGAAAAAGCGCTCGCGTAAATAAAATTTATAAGTAATCAATTTGATGTATTCTCGTCCCAATAATTCTCAATTCAGTATGTAACACCTATCAGTTTAACAACAATATTGTTATTAATAATATGAGTTATTGGAATATCGAGGAAGTTGCGTCTGTGTGCGATTATTTTAATGTAGAATAAACACGACACTGTGATACCGAGTTATCAGGTCGCGCGACAAACAGCGGGCGGGGATTTAGGACTGGGTTCCGTAGGGATTTATTTACCTTTCTTGTCAAAGTATAATTTTGATACAAAGAAGAAAAATTCAGATCATAAAAAGACCCGCGCTGTCACGTCTTTCTATCGCCCGTATGTCGGCGATAATCTGAAAAATTACTGAACGAATTTTCATGACGTTTTTACCAACAGATAGAGTTTGACTAATGAAGAGAATAGAGTTTGACTAATATTTGTTTTCACTCTTGGTAATAAAGGGAAGATCGCTAAGTAATGTATTATTTTAAAAAGGGATACAAAAAGGAGGTTCTGTATTCGTATTCTTCACTATGTGTGATCCGATTTGATATGGGTTTTTGTAATTGCAATTAAAAACTGAAACTCACTCAATGTCAAATGAATTAGTTACGGGTCACGGATCCCTAAAACAAATTCAATAATCTCGCATGAACACAGATAGTACCCTATCTCAAGGATGAATTAAAAAATATATTTACGTAAGCAGTATTATTGTAAACAACTACATACATTATACACTTTAAATCCATTAAGATAAGGTTCAAAATAACTAAAACATAAACATGCATAGCAACTGACTATCCCTATTTTTTAGCTGCGATTGTGTACTCTATGTCTTTAGCGCTATGGTTCTGAATAGTTGTGTAAACAAACAGATAGTGGTAGAGTCTAATTTAGTGAAAAGGTCAACGGTCTTGAGAAAAATATCCAAATTAAAAAATAAAACAAACGTAAGGCGTGTGGCACATCCGGGAATATGGCAGAACATTTACCAATTAAATCTGAGGAGGTTTGGCAACTGCGCCAAAATACGAACTTCGAACATATTGTAGAGTTTGTTATGTGGAGGCTGAAACAATTAACCCATCTCTGGAGAAAGAGCGGGATAATTTCGGTAGTGTAGAACTGTATTCGTAAACTTTGGGGGTGCCATGGTGAAGCACGTGATAGGCGATGTTTAAAAAAAGAACACAAAATTAAATGTGTTAGAGGTTAATATTCTGTTTTCAAACTTTTGAATATACTTTTTCAGGCAAGTAACAGTGACTTTTGAATAAAGAACACAAAGGGGCAAAGGGGGATAAAAGCTGAGTATCCTATGTTCTTTTTTCAAAAACTTCGCTTGTCATCATGGCACCTCTGTTTCACACTACTACAGATGTAAATACACTACCGTATTTTGTACCACTGACACAACTGACAAACTAACGGTGATATGCATGTTAAGTAGTGTTGTTGCTAAGCAAAATATTATGACATAATCAAACTGGAAGCTAGATAATTCTAAGCTGTGACAACGTGTTAAAAATAAATGATTTATTGAGATAATTACATAATGAAATTACACAAATATGAAAGGATTAAAGAAACCAACGCAAGTTGTACTCGCTAGCGAGTAGGTTCAGTAGAAAGTTTACCCGAGCCAACCGAAAGGAGAGTCGTAAACACTACGAATATAGATACGGGCTTGGGGTGACCACACGAATTGCGGATAGCGGGAATGTGGACCGAAAATCGACCGTAAAATCTTCTTTATCTTTTAACAGCTTTTTCAAGCGAAAACCCGAATTTAAACCAGGTTTTTTTATTACAACTACCACCCTTTTTCTAAGTTGGTTAAGAAACTTACCTGGAAGCATCTAGGTACCATTCCTTGTCGTATAGCGAAAGAATTATAGAAATCGGTTTATTAAAACGTGTGGCTTTTCATTGAAGTGGAACGGAGTTGTGGGGATCCAGATTTCATTATCTAATTTCTCTTTAAGCGCTACCGTGCATCGGAGGATAGGTGAAATTGCCTGTCCCGGTTGTTAAAATCATAAGACCATGTCTCAAGCCTTCAGCCGGTCTAAAAACTCCGACTCCAGGTTTAGCCAGTAACTTAGGTACTCGAATTTACTCGCTAAGTAATGAAGTAAAGTATCTCTAAAACCAAGTAAAGCACGGCTACCCCACCAGCTATCTGTTGTAAGTCACGTCTGACAGATAAAGCTCTTGTTTATTTATTCCCAACTCGCACACAGCAAATAGAAAACCGTGTGTTTGTATGTCCAACACACACACTCACACGCACAACGCTGTGACATCAATTATACATAAATACAACTTATTTTTTTGGTGCAATCGTCAACGCGAAATGTCTTTTGCCAAATAATTTCTTTTTTAACATTGAGAGGGCATGGTGAGCTGTCAGTTTCGGTTATCAAGATGTAATTGGGGACGCAAAAAATGGCGGCTGGCAAGAACGGTAACTAATTTATTCGTGTCGTCTATAAAGAGAGCCTCGTTGCTATGGCAACTAATAGTTGAACTCCGCTTCAAGAAGATTGTAGATTTGGTTGTGTCATTGTGACGTCATGTTTAACTAACTTCATAAAATGAAGGTTCTGTCGTGTAGTATTGGACTATGTGGGTGTACCTATGTACGTACGTATTGGTGTAAGAATAGTCGCGACTAAAAAGTAAACTAAGTATATGTATGTATATGTTTTGTCTTTTATAAAACATTTAAACTTAGTTTTAAAACTGATTATTAACTCTTTAACATAGTCCTCTCAATAACAGATAAAGTTAGATTCTAATTAAACACATATTTTTATTAAAGTAATTATAATATAGTTACTAGTCAAAGGCCTCTTTCAATTTCAGTGTATTTAGGCGTGTGGCTAAGCGCTGCAGTAGTGCCGTAGTTGTCCTCGCACGGCACGGATATTCTTAAATATGTTTTCATACAGAACGCATTAACACGACTGGACGGACGACTGAAAACGATTAAATTGAATAGCCCTAAGCACAAAACTCCGACCTTATATTTTATTCATATAGTTTCAGTACTCGCAGAGGTGAACCAGCTGACATTGCGGGTCTACTGCAATGTCGGGGACTGTACCCGCTGTAAGGTACGTTACTGACGTCATTACTGTAGATCGATACCTCTGACATTGAAGGGCATCAAAGCAACAATGAGCCTAGTAACTGAGGTAATGTGTATTTAGTACTTATTATCTAAATATATACTAATATTATAAAGAGGTAAAATTTGTAAGTTTGTTTGTCGAAACGCCGAAATGTTCGAGGTAATCTCAGGAATTATCAGTCCGATTTGAATAATTCTTTTTGCAATAGATAGCCACATTCAACGGGAAGGTTATAGGCTATTTTTCATCCCAAAATTCCCACGGGAACGGGTACAACGCGGGTAAAACCGCGGGGCGCTGCTAGTATAAAATAAGGGCCATATTCATAAACGCTTATAAGCAGAACTTTAACTATTTGTGGTTTGTCCCTTTCCGACATACGCTATTTGTCAAAGAGAGAAAGAGACAAAACACTTTAAATCACTGTTTAAGTTAAATATCGTTTATGAATAACTAGCAGCGCCCCGCGGTTTTACCCGCGTTGTGCCCGTTCCCGTGGGAATTTCGGGTTTTTTTTTACATAAAAACCTTCCTATTCATCTACAATCAATCTACCTATTACAAAAAACCGCATCAAAATCCGTTGCGTAATTTTAAAGATTTAAGCATACAGACATACAAACAGTGTGACAGACACGAAAAAGAGACGACTTTATTTTATAGTATGTAGTGATGCCGTAAGTGTTTTAAAATTAGTGGTAAACATGAATAACCTGAGTCAAATGTTAATACTCATTCATGCAAGATTAACTCTATTTGGCGGATTAATATTATTAGGTGGTAGCTGCAATATTTTCACTTTTACTTGTATTGACGCATAGACTTCTTTTGTGACCCCGGTCCTTGTAAAGGGGCCGAAACGTCAGATAAACATCTATACTAATATTAAAAGAGATTCTAAGAGGTAAAATTTGTAAGTTTGTTTGTTTGTTTGTTTGTTTGTATGTTCGAGGTTATCTCAGGAATTATCAGTCCGATGTGAATAATTCTTTTTGTAATGGATAGCCACATTCAACGGGAAAGTTATAGGCTATTTTTCATCCCGAAATTCCCACGGGAACGAGTACAACGCGGGTAAAACCGCGGGGCGCTGCTAGTGTTAAATAAAAGCGAATTGTCAATTTAAAATGAGTAGGTAGTGCTCGCTTAAACTTAAGTATATTAAACGGACATAATGATAGCTATGACTTATCGTGGCTAATCGTCCTCCACTCGGTCTGTAGGCACTCTAGTTACCATCTAGTATTTAGATAAACACTGTGACGTCAATGTTTACGATCGTTACTAACAGACGATCCTAGCGACTGTCGACAATCACAGACAGCAAATGACATAGTTTTTGTGTACATAAATGTCGATTTTGGCATAAACAACTCTATTATATTATATTAATAAGCAATGCCTCGCGGTTTTACCCGCGCTATGCGCTGTTCCTGTAAGAATTTCGGGATGAAAAAATAGCTTAAAACCTTTCCGTTGAATGTGGCTATCCATTACAAAAATAATTTTTAAAATCGAACCAGTAGTTCCTGATATTTGCGCGTTCAAACAAACAAACAAACTCTGCAGCTTTATAATAGGTACTAGCTGCGCCCCGCGGTTTCACCCGCAGCGCCCCCGTTCCCGTTGGAATTTCGAGATTTTTATTACTTATTTTCTTATATAAAAACCTTGTCCTAACAATAAGGAACACATAAAAGAAAGAATCATTCAAATTGGTGCAGTCGTTCTGAAGTTATGCGCTTAGCAACACATTTAGCGATTAATTTTTATATTATAGATTAGTATACCTAGATTATCATAGATAGGTAGTATAATAAGTATACTCTTTCACTTTATTATATTTTTAAACTTTATACTATGGTAAAGATAGGTAGTATAAGTATATAAATAAATAAAATAATAAATATACCCGGACAAATTCACACACGGTTAATTAGACCCAAAGTAAGCTCTAAGCTTGTGTTATGGAATCTAATTCACTGATACTATTACTTATACATACACAAATACGTTATAAGAATATATAATTGACACCCAGACGTCGTCGCCAACAACTATGTCTGCACATATTGTTGACTCCGGGCGGGAATCGAACCCGCAACCCCCGACACAGTAAGCGCTCTCACTGCCACTGTGCCAACGGGCTTGTCATATAACTAATAAACCTATGTATGTTAAGTTAAAACGTGTGTAAATCTAACTATTTTGAGAGCTGTTAGATAATCTATGCTAATATTATGTGGATAAATGTTTGTTACACAATCACGCCGACACGGCTGCACATATTTGGATGAAATATGGGCAAAAAATAGATTACGTATTCATCGGTAGATCTTGAATCGATTTCAACTAATTATGCACAAAAAAAGAGACTATTAAATGACTAAGAATTTATGAAAAAGACTATGAAGCCTTTTTCAAACTTTCGCGTTTTGTACACATTATTAACTTATTAATTAACGTTGATATTCTAATCTTCTGATTGTTTCTTGCTATATCGATTAACGCATACTACCTACCATTAAGAAACAACCACATTTATACTCACAAGAACATAAAGGAAGCCACACTACGAAGATATTCAGGTTGTCCAGATATCGACTACAACTGACCTCCATTTCGCATTTTCTTTATCAATTTAATATTATTTGAATAAATTGAACTTCAATACCATACGACTCTAACTACTCTTTTCCGTTCAATCCATAATACACCTTACTGCGTTACATATAGAGTTGTTTTATCATTTGGCAGATATGTATTTGTAGTGTAAACGATTTGCAAAAAGGATGATAATAAAATGGGTTGTGTGATCCGCTTGGAACCGGTTCGTGGCGACTCCATTACGTGTTTCTCGACAGATCTTATTTTGTTTAGGTGACATCATCGGTTCGTATTCGTATTAATGGTTATTTAATTAGTTTGGGGATCGTAAAGAGGTTAGATAGCACACAATTGTATTAACTCCTCCCATTTTGTAACCGTTTTGATTTCATTAGTCACGTGTTCTTTATTTATTATTATTTTCAGCCTGTCTTGTCCCACTGCAGCCTCCCTACCCTCTTTCCACCTTTCTCTATTGAGTGCTACACTGGCCCAATCCTTCGTGAAGGTGTCGAGCTCGTCTCGCCATCGCCTCCTTGGTCTTATTCTTTAGTTAAAGGGTATTAATCTTTTGTCATAAAAGTTTAAGAGGATGAGAAGGAGGAGAGGAGAGGATGAGAGAAAAGCGAGCGAGTTTAAAAGCTGCGAGTCTATGTTTTTTAAATTAAAACAAGTGGAACGCTTGTTTTATATTGACGTCTCCATTATATGTTTAAACTCTATGTTTAAATGAGTTACAATTTAATTAGGTATATTAGATCTGTACTGTATCTTATAGCCCGGTTTTGCCTGAAACACAGATTCATCCTAGTCCAGGCTTAAGTTTACTCCTAGCAATAAGCTTAACTAGCTATCCTACAGTTAATAATTTGCAATAGAAGTAAGTTTATATCAATGAAGATTTATTTATTTTATATTTTGCCTTACCTTCCCACTGCTGGGCAAAGATTTTTCCCAACATCGCCAACCATCTTTCACTTTTTTTCACCAATCGCTATACAGAACAACAAATATACATATATAAACTCTCTATACATAAATACTTCAATTTAAAATCATGGTTTTTAAATGTGGTTATTAAAACTTTGCGTAGCCATTCTTTAAATAACCACATTATGACAGGAAACGACCCAATACGGATAAAATCACGGTTCGCCGCTAGTCAATCAAACATTATTCTTATTATAACAATTGTTTACATTGTACTTTCTTTGTTCTGTAATAACCGATTGAAATAAAAGGTATGTCGTGTTTGGGCCAGGAAATGGATGCGGACGTGGTATCTTGATTTAAGAGATAAACAAAACAGGTTTATTCAAATACAGGATGGGTGGATAACTCTTGACCGGCGTTTAAAGATGACCCGCCCACTGCTTGGCGTCTACCTATGACTTTTTTGGAATCAACTCTAGGCTTTTTAGTTATAACTTAAAATGTTTTTTGTTAGTTCCTCGACTTAGAAAATTGAGTTACGTAAAAAATAATGATGTTTGACCAGTCAAAATTACTTTTGTCTGACTAAGACTATTTACTTAGACAGGTGAACTATTTCATTAAGTAGCTTGGTCAGCAAAATTCGTCAAAATTAGCTCAGTAATACAAGTGTAAAAGCATCAAAGACAGACAGAGTTACTTTCAGCGTTAATAGTGTAGGGAAGAAAGAATAAATTTACAAAAAATTACACAAACTCTTTTGTTACATACAGTAATAAATATGACACCTTCATGCACAAACGGTCTCTATGTCGCGGTTACTGATTGAATAGTCAGTTTACGAAATGGCTACTGTCATGTTTATAACACGAAATAATAAAATACTTATTTACATGTCAATACTGGCTGTGCCCCGCGGTTTTACCCGCGTTGTGCCCGTTCCCGTGCAAATTTCGGGTGTTTTTATACATATAAACCTTCCTCTTGAATCACTCTATCTATTTAAAAAAACCGCGTCAAAATCCGAGTATTTGAGTTTATCGCGAACAGACAGGAAGACAGACACACGCGGACTGGGACTTTGTTTTATATATGTAGTGATGGTGGGCAGTCTAACAATGATTTTCAGTTAAAAAATCTTGTTTAATAGACAGGACAGTTTGTCACAGATACGAAAGTCACACTTTAACCAATTACATATGGATATTTTTTCATACATTAGTCAGTCAGTTAACAAAAAGCCTGAAATGATAATTTGCCTCTTACATTCCGATGTTTATTTTATATTTTAATTGTTATATGATTTATTTACGGTTAGGTAAGCGTTAAAAATAGAACGGTTATGTTCAGGAAATGTAACACAATGTACCTATTAATATTATTTAGTTTAATGTAGGTAAATAAATCACTGTCTCTACGAGGAAGACTCAGTTTAGGTATTAGTTTAGTCATTAATTATGAACCTAGGTCTTATAGTAAGAGAGTCAAACCAAAGGGGCTGAGGGAAAGCCTCTAAATGCCGTATTCAGATACATAAAGTTTTTTTTTTGAGGAAATAAAATAAAATTCATACTTACTTTAAAGAAACACATTTTTGAATCGAATAAAAGATTCCGACAGATGTATAGCACTCTTTTTTTATTTAAGTCGGTTTATAAGCTTATAGCCAGCCAGTACAATAGCAAGCGAGTGACACACATAAACAAACTTTGTTTTTCGAACTCGCAGACTTGTTGCTTCTAAACTCGCCGACGTGCTACTTCTAAACTCACCGACTTGTCGCTTCTAAACTCGCTCAATACCAACCAAAAAACTCTCGTAATTGTTGTTTTGAATATTGAATTTTGATTTTACTCTGATAGCAATAACAATAGCCTCCAATGTCTATCGCCAACGGTATACTTAATACGTCAATCCAGTATTAAATGGGTCAGGTTGATTAAATAAGCAATAGATTCCGATTGTCTTGTTGCTATGTTTATCGCGGCGCAGGTGGAGTTAGATATACTATGCTATACTATATTGTAGATAGTGTGAGCTGAGTGGGCGGACGACTTTATTAAGGTAATAGGGATTTTCAAAAAATATTTTTTATAGTACATATTTGTATGCTTATTTGAATGTTGATGTTTTGATTTTGTTGAATTTCGAGATAAAATGTATCTCATGTGTTTTACTGATGTATAACCTATATTACTGTAAAGTTTAATTCAAATCCGTTCAGTAGTTGTTTCGTGAAAGAGTAAACATACATCCATTATAACAAACTATCGCATTTATAATATCAGTAGGAAATGTTCTACCGCGATCAAAATCCGTGAGAATATGTACTATTCACAACACTACAATAAATTAAACTGCTTTAAAAGTTGGTACGAGTACATTATTCAAAACAACAAAACGTTTTACAAATTGTATTTTCATTCTAATCAAATCTATGAAAAAGTCACAATAGTATCGTCACGGCTCGTTAGTACAGAAAGCTGTTGGAATACAAATTATCATCTTAAGGAGTGGAGCGTTCATGGTCTTGTGAACTTGGACCAGAGTAACACTTAACAAGTTAATAATTAATTATTTGTTAAAACGGGAACTTACGTACGACGAAGGTTACTGTTGAGTGTCCCTCAACACGTTTCGGTCACGTACCTTCATCAGGAGGTGGGTGAAGTTAATAATTTCGTAAAAAAGTATTAGCCTGCAATTTCCCACTGTCCAAGACAAGCCCGATGGCACAGTGGCAGTGAGAGCGCTTACTGTGTCGGGGGTTGCGGGTTCAATTCCCGCCCGGAGTCAACAATATGTGAAGACATAGTTGTTGGCGACGACGTCTGGGTGTCAATTATTTATTCTTATAAAGTATTTGTGTATTCAATGTAATAGCATCAGTTACTTAGATTCTTTAATACAAGCTTAGAGCTTAGTTTGGGTTTAACTATCCGTGTGTGAATTTGTCCGGGAAATTTTTTTTAAAAAAATCTCTTGTCTCATCGAAGATATCAGTACAGTGAGGAGGATTAGACATACAATAAATAAATATAAATAAGACAATTTCACACAATCAGGATTAGGCGTAATCACCACTTTGAGTTGGTGGTCTCAAGAAAAATGTAGAACCGTGGCACCTCGCTATGCACCACACGAGTGACGAGTCCACTTGAGAACCAAAGGGGAACACAAAACAAACAAAACCAAACTTATTTTGAACCAAACTGGATATTCTACTCAGGAATCGACCTTGAAGGAGTTATTTTCGGACATAGTCTCAGCTCCTTCATATGATTTCACAATTGTTTTGGTAAAGTAACATTATTCTCATCTTTTATAACTATTAAGCGAAAGTTACAATTATTTTTGACTATATGAATGAAAACCTTTTAACATAGATCTGTATTGAAACTGTGTATGTGAAATGAATGTGAAATTGTCCTTATTTATATTTGAATATTTATTTTATTTTATTCCTAATCCTCCACAGTGTACTGAATGTAAATAAACAAATATAAATAAGGACAATTTCACATTTATTTCACATACACAGTTTAAATATAAATATATGTTATAGGGTTAAAATTAAGGGCAGCAAAATAAAACAGACAATCTTATATCAGAGCAGATAAAGTCCGGCTCACGCCAGTTACACCGACACAACATAAAGTGTATAAATAAAAGATATGCTCGCGATATAATCGTGTTATGTGCTAGTAGATGATAGGTCGAAGACCTGCCCTAAGATACAGTGCGCATGCGCAGAGATACAAGTGATTTATACGCGTAATAACGTCATTTTATAACAGATAATGGGCTCTTATTGGCTTTTCAGAATGGCTTTTTTAATTTTGCTACAGTATTGTGAATGTAGAGATTTTTGAAATATTTTATGGGTATTTTTGGGATAGGTTACGTTTATTTTACCGGAGTTTAACGTGCTATTGACCAAAACTCATCTCAAATAAGTTATACTACTGATGTTTATTTTTGCCGTTGTAACGTTGAACTGAAGTAACAACATGATATTTTGCACCTTAGACCAAAGAAACATGTACTCGAAGTTATATTTACAGATGAAGGCACGTAAGGACACTTTGACTGTTTTATTTTGACAAATACTTTATGTCAAAATTTCGTTCCTAACCCATCGCCAAGGCCATCGCTAAACCACTTTCTTCTAGAGAAAGAGCTGTCTTTGGTTCGAAAATCGACCATATTTGTTAACACTATAAGGTTTGTAAGAAGAAAAGATATTATAAATGAATATACGTACATTACAAGTTACAGCAAAGAAACAAATCATAATGAATTTCCAGCGTTTTATTACTTATTTTAATGCAATGTGTTTGTGATCCGGTTAGAGCCGGTTCTTACCAGTTATAGTCGGTTCCAGCCGGCTTTTTCCGTCCGTCTACAATAGCTTTGTTATCAGTCGCTGGGCCGACTGTGTATGAATACCGAAAGGGTCGAGCTGAACGTTGCTTAACATTCGCAATGAACTATCATCGCTTAGTCAAACTATGCTACGGGCGCTACTGATTAGATGACTGCTGCTGTCGCTGCCCGACTACGATATCCCTTAAACTATATCCCCTCATGTTACCAACATTGAACGATTAAATATTAACACGCCATTAGTTAACAAGTGACATGAACTCCCTCATTAGAAGCGCACTTGAGCAAACACGCGGTGACTAACATACACACAAACAGACATCAACGAGGAATGCTATTGTTTCAAACAACTCTTTATTGTTGTTAAATCAAACAGTTTTTCAAAAAAGAAAATAGCGTACAGGTCAACAGCATGATTTACTTTCTTATTATATACCTATTAGGTGAGAAACAAAGTTTTCGGTAAATATGAGACAAAGTATACTCTATTTTTCTTGGTTGTCCCAAAATGTGGGCCAATGTCGACAATTTTCCAGCTTAAGACGATTGCTCCTGAAGGGGAAAAGGTTTAGTGATTTTATTTCAATCTTACCCTATCTCTTACTCTTTTTCCTTTTCAGGAGTAGGCGTCTTCGGCTGGAAAATTGACGACATTGGTCCAAATTTTGGGACAAATATTTTTTTTTTTAAATTCTTTGTATTTTGTTTTGTTTTATTCTAAGCTCAAGTGTAATATTTTCTTCTAATGGCAATAAACAATGTTTTATTTTATTATTTTTTTATTTTTAACAAGAATAAATAGAGTAAGTATAGGTATTTCACTGCAATTAAGATTTTTTTTTCGAATTGGCTGCTTTCTTTTTAGATTTAATTTTTATTATTTTTTTCTTCGTTTGAATGCGCTAATCTCAGAAACTTGCAATCCGATTTGAATGATTATTTTTGTAATGGTTTGTTTTTTATCCCGAAATTCCCACACAACTCGGGAAAAACCGCAGTGCGCTGCTAGTCATGGATAAAACCACGAAAGCCTGAAGTCTTTTGAAAATCTCACTCTTAGAAACTAAACACATTTCCAAAATCTTGATAATTTCCTGCCAACTTACCCTTGATTGAACCAAACTTTCCCAACGATGAAGAGAAACCCTTATCGGTCACCCATCCGCCAAGAGTTCGTTGAACGTTGCTTAGCATAATTATTTAGCAATAGTCTATGAAGTTAAGTGATTATGTGGAGACCATGTTGTTAATAAACAACTCACACATACGCACGGTTATGTACTATAATATATTACCTATGTATTGATATGGCCGTCACCTACTTTGAGGTTAAAGAGCCTGCCACAGCGCTAGCAATAGTATGTACTGATAGACACATTGTATATAATGATAGTTACTATGTCTGTGTTTTTAGTTAAAAGGAGTGTTTGTATAGGGCGATGTGTTTCATAAAAATATGTACCTACTTACTTCCTAAATAAAGATTATTATCTATACTGATATAGTAAAAATAGAATTTGTTTTTATTTGTTCTTATGTTTGTTTGAACGAGTTAATCTCAGAAACTGCCAGTCGGATTGGGATAATTATCTTGTATTGGATGGCCAAATTCATGAGGAAGGTTGTAGGATATTTTTTCACCCCGACAATCTCGCGGGAACGGGTACAATGCGGGTATCACCGCGGGCAATGGTAGTCTAAATTAAAATGGAAGATTTGGAGTTTTGCTCAATTGTTTGGTATCTAGTCGAATAAGAAAAATATTTTTGTATGTGATACCACATTCAAGAGTAAGTAAGGGTAGGTATATACTATAGCAGCGCCCCGCGGTTTTACCCGCTTTGTACCCGTTCCCGTGGGTATTTAGTGATGTAAAATAGCCTATAACCTTCCCGATGAATGTGGCTATCTATTACAAAAAGAATTATTCAAATCGGACTGATAATTCCTGAGATTACTTCGGACATACAAACAAACAAACAAACATACAAATTTTACCTCTTTATAATATTAGTATAGATTTTTATCCCAAAACTCTTTCGCAAACAGACACAATATGGACAAAACCGCGCGGCGCTACGAGTACTACTTAGTACTCTGTTACTACCTATTTTGTCAAATGAATTTGTAATATTCAAAAACAAATGATGAGTAATAGGCACCTAACTTTGAAAACTATACTTATAAATCTGAATTGCTAAACCAATTTTAATTGCTTTACACTTCAACTTTACATAAACGTGATTAAGTCCAAGTCAACTGAACGAATGTAGATTTAATTTTTAGAGTTCCGTACCCAAAGGGTAAAACGACTATTACTGAGACTTCGCTGTCTCGCATCGCTGTCTCGCTTCGCTGTCTCACTTCGCTGTCTCGCCATGTGACAGACGTGACAGACGGACGTCTGTCACATGGCTGTATCTCATGAACGGTGGTAGAAATTTTCACAGATGATGTATTTCTAGGTATTTCTATTGCCGCTATAACAACAAATACTAAAATTAAAATAAAACAAATATTCAAGGGCAATTCAATTCCTATACAACAAACGTAATTTTTGTTACCGTTTCTTGCTCGATACTAATCATTTTTAATCAGTACGGAAACCTTCGTCTGCAAGTCCGACTCGCACTTGGCCAGTTTTTAATTCTGCGGTTACTAATACAATCCATTCGATCTGAATTGTAAATGAAATCAAAAGTAGTTCATCGCGGTGAAATCACGGTAAAGTGACTAATTGATCGACTCATAGCTTCATTACTATGTTGTTCATTATTTAATTAACCCCGGGTCAAATTGTCGGTCCCGGTCGTTTCAATCGTTACACCATGTCGACTTCTCTGTACGTTGGTAAAACCAACGTACAGAGAAGTCGAATGATTACTTAGTAGAGATTTAATGAGTGATTTTGAAATGTAATGTATGAAGTACTAGCCGCGCCTCGTGGTGTTACCCGCATTGTACCCGTTCCCGCGGGAATTTCGGGAAATCCTTGAAGTAGTTTTTTCGTGAAAGAGTAACAAACATACTTACATTACATACATCTATAAATTCATACTTAAATCTATCCTCACAAACTTTCGCATTTATAATATTACTAGCAGCGGCCCGCGGTTTTACCCGCGTTGTACCCGTTCCCGTGGGAATTTCGGGAATTTTTATACATATAAACCTTCCTCTTGAATCACTCTACCTATTACAAAAAACCGCATCAAAATCCGTTGCGTAATTTTAAAGATTTTAGCATACAGACAAACAAACAGACAAAAGTAGCGATTTTGTTTTATACTATGTAGTGATAGTGAAGTAGGTAGGATAGTAGGAAGTAGGATTAGTAGGTCAGGTTAGGAAGTAGGATAGGACTAGTAGGATTTAATTAATCTATACTAATATTATAAAGAGGTAAAATTTGTAAGTTTGTTTGTTTGTTTGTATGTTCGAGGTAATCTCAGGAAATATCAGTCCGATTTGAATAAGTAATTCTTTTTGTAATAGATAGCATTCACATTCAACGGAAGGTTATAGGCTATTTTTCATCCCGAAATTCCCACGGGAACGGGTATAACCGCGAGGCGCTGCTAGTATTATATAAATAACTAGCGGCCCGCCCTCGCTTCGCTTCGGGTAATCAAGATTTCATGTAGGAAAATCGGGATAAAACATTGCGTGTCTCCCGCAGGAATATACACAATCAAAATTTCAAGTGGGAAATTGGGGATAAAATATTACATGTCTCGCGCGAGTATATATGTATACACAATCAAGATTTCATGTGAGGAAGAATTCGGGATAATACCTACATAGCACGTCTTCGTCGTTCGTAGTTCGTAGGTAGGTATATCCCCGCGCGCTTTGACCGCACGAAACAGTAAGTGGCCATAAGAGACCCGCCATCGAGCATTATTATTTTGTAAGCAGCGCCCCGTGGTTTTACCCGCGTTGTGCCCGTTCCCGTGGGAATTTCGGGAATTTTTTTACATATAAACCTTCCTCTTGAATCACTCTATCTATTACAAAAAACCGCATCAAAATCCGTTGCGTAATTTTTAAGATTTAAGCATACAGACAAACAGACAGACAGACACGAAACAGAGACGACTTTATTTTATATAGCGACCCGCCCTCGCTTCGCTTCGGGTAATCAAGATTTCATGTAGGAAAATCGGGATAAAACATTGCGTGTCTCCCGCAGGAATATACACAATCAAAATTTCAAGTGGGAAATTGGGGATAAAATATTACATGTCTCGCGCGAGTATATATGTATACACAATCAAGATTTCATGTGAGGAAGAATTCGGGATAATACCTACATAGCACGTCTTCGTCGTTCGTAGTTCGTAGGTAGGTACCTATATCCCCGCGCGCTTTGACCGCACGAAACAGTAAGTAGCCATAAGAGACCCGCCATCGAGCATTACTATTTTGTAAGCAGCACCCCGCGGTTTTACCCGCGTTGTGGCCGCTCCCGTGGGAATTTCGGGAATTTTTTTACACAAAAACCTTCCTCTTGAATCACTCTACCTATTACAAAAAAACCGCATCAAAATCCGTTGCGTAATTTTAAAGATTTAAGCATACAGACAAACAGACACGAAACAGAGACGACTTTATTTTATACTATGTAGTGATATTTCTCATCATAACTCTGAAACTAACTGTCCGATTTTAATAATTTAAAGAGGTACACAAAGAAACATAATTAACCTTGATTGTAGAGCTATTTATTTTGATGTAGATTCATATCATCATATGAATATCATCAACTTAAAATTACACTCCTTTTTTAACTAATTAATTTGAACTTAAAACGGTTATTGTGTCTTAACTATAATAGTTAGACATATGCCCTCGCGAACTTATTTGTTTGCAATGATATGTACTTTGATTGTGTAGAACATTGTTTTTGTGTATCATCAATAGATTTAGTAGCGCACGCCAAAAACCAATTTTTTTAGGCATGTTTTTCATACCTTGGGTTACATATACCCGCGTTGTGCCCGTTCCCGTGGGAATTTCGGGAATAAATATAGCCTATGGCACTCAGGGATAGTGTAGCTTTCGAATGGTGAAAGAATTTTTTAATTCGGTGCAGTAGTTTCAGAGCCTATTCGTAACAAACAAACAAAAAATCAAACCTTTCCTCTTTATAATATTATTATATATTATATTATAATATATAATATATAATATAAGTATATAAGTATTAGTATAGATTACATATTCACGCCGCAGAACGGTGTAAAGTTAAAAATATCATTGATAACACGAGCGGTAGTTAATGAACCTGTAATCTCTTGTTGTTCTGACCCGAAACTATAAATTGTTCTAATTTTGGTCGCATTAACTTTAATTATAAATTAATTCGGTGTTATTTGATACAACTTCCGTGGTCGACAGATAACCTGTGTTTTAAAGTTGTTTGTGTGGTCAGGAGACCTCACGGTATTATATAAGGGATCTTTGATATATTATGAGGAAGAAGTTATTTTAAAATTAATTGAAAGAGAGAGATGAGATGCCTTTGCCCAGTAGTGGGACATTACAAGCTTATAGTTTTACTTTTTACATTAATTATTTTTTTAATATTTTAGTTAGTCGCCAATAGCGGTGGGTCGTTGACGTATTTTCCGTCGACGCAACGAGACCGTTTATGGTAAACGATAAACTAGTTTAAAAAACAGTCCAATTTTCGACTAGTTTACTTCTTAGACTGAACGTGAGCAGTTGTACTACGCTACGGCGATTATTACAAAACTATTTAAAATAAAATAAACTGAACTCCCCTACATACTTTTCCAGGCTTAGGACTGGCAGGTTTATTTGTATGTAAAATTTTATGTTTTTAAAAGTGTTTTATTAATAAATATAAGGTGCACATAAACCTGGCGTATTTAGAAGTTCATTTCATTTTATATACATTTTCATGGGTATAATTACACTATTTACACAATCAATTTATTTATATTTACAAGTAATTCTCGAACCTTTTTTCATTTAAATTAACATTTAAAAATATTAACTTTTCTACTAACGAATATTACGAATTTATTGTAAACAAACAAAATTTAAATTAATGATAAAGCAAAATGTACCTATATAGAAAACATTAAGAGTCTATTTTAAATTATCATAATTACGACCAATCTCGGCGAACTAGACTACTTCGGTAATATTCGGCTACTTTCGTATTTCACTCGACGATGACGTAGGTTTAAGTATCGTCGCGTTGTGAACTGTGAACTGTGAACTTCGCTCGACCAAAGCGCAACGCGTTGCTTGTAGTTCATTCATAAACTAGTTTATCAGAGAACGGTAGACTGTTTATCCGTTCACGCCAAAGAAACAGTCTAAGAAAACTGTTCGTTCATTAAACGCTCACCACTAGTCGCCAACCTTATGTCTGACTGCTGAAAGACCTCTTATATGGTCTAACGGTTGAAAAGACCGGGATTGACTACTTATCGTGCCCTCCTAAGCACGGTAAAACTCATATACTCATGAAATGCCACTAACGGCCACCAATTCCAGTTGTGACCGAGCAGTACGTTGCTTAACATTCGCGATGTGTTAACATCGCTCAGTCAAACTACGCTATGAAATACATTGATGATTCTCTGTGAGAGACAGAAAGAGAGAGAGTGAAAGAAAAGAAAGATTGAAGGAGAGAGAAGGAGAGAGAGTGAGGGAAAGGAAAGAGAGAAGGAGAGAGAGTGAGGGAAAAGAAAGAGAGAAGGAGAGAGAGAGTGAGGGAAAAGAAAGAGAGAAGGAGAGAGAGTGGGAGACAAAAGTAAACTAATCTAACCCAAACTTGCAATGACATCTTAGCTAAACGTAATAAATGTATGGAAGCTGCATTTACTTATTAAGAGTACAACCTCAGATCTATGTCCAAGTATGCAACAAGAGTTATCCTAGGCTAAGCTAAATCTAGATAACCTAGGTTTAGCTAGAAGTAGCTACCTAGACTGTGACTATAGCTAGAACACAACTGATAAAACACCATGCATAAACAAGGCAGGTGAAACTGGTAAAAACTGGTTATAATTGATTATTATTGTGCATTTCGATGGAGAATTGATTTGTGAGGTACTATCACCGACATTAAGTGTTGACCAGTTATTGGCGACACTTACAGACTATTACAAAAATAATAATAATATAACATACCCGGAAAAATTCACACACTATTAATTAGACTCATAGTAAACTCTAAGCTTGTGTTATGGAATCTAACGCACTGATACTACTATAAACATACACAAATACTTTATAAGAATATATAATTGACACCCGTCGTCGCCATCAACTATATCTTCACATATTTTTGATTACACTTTAGATATTATTATGTTCGTAATACGAATATACGAACACCAAGTATAAACAAATATAGCCCCAAATCAGGGGCTTTCAACCTTTTTCCAGTGTTGTCCTCTTTTAGTAAAACCGCCCTGCAGCACGGAAACTCAAAATGTCGACTATTGCTTTTCTTCTGCAGCAAAGTCCAAGAAAAATTTGACAATGGCTTGGATTCCTTCAATACTTTTCATATTTTATCAAACCCTAGGTCAAGATACCCTGTCGTATGGTGCGTTTTCATTCAATCCAAACGGAACGGTCTTCTTCTTCTTATCGAGTGGATGGTCAACCTGACCAATCCTGGTGTCAGAGTTATCGAGCCGCCAAAGGCCTTTGACATGGCTCATGTAACTACTATACGTAGAAAGTTACCGGGACCGACGGCTTAACGTGCCCTCCGAAGCACGGAATCATCTTACTTTTCGGGCAATCAGGTGATTCAGCCTGCAATGCCCTAACCAAACTGAGGACAGTCTCACAAAGTGATATTTGTGAGATATCCCCACCGGGAATCGAACCCGGAACCTCCGGATCGTGAGCCGAGCGCTCAAACCACTAGACCACGGAGGCTGTTAAAACGGAACGGTGCAGAGTACAATTAACCAATTACAGCGCAATACGAAAGAATTTTGACAATGTCATTGCGTTGTTTTTGTCAATGTCAATGCGTTGTTTGACAATGTCATTGCGTTGTTTTTGTCAATGTCAATGCGTTGTTTGACAATGTCAATGCGTTGTTTGGCAATATCAATGCGTTGTCTGACAATGTCAATGCGTTGTTTGACAATGTCAATGCGTTGTTTGACAATGTCAATGCGTTGTGTGACAATTTCAATGCGTTGTGTGACAATGTCAATGCTTTGTTTGACAATGCCAATGTGTTGTCTGACAATGTCAATGCGTTGTTTGACAATGTCAATGCGTTGTCTGACAATGTCAATGCGTTGTGTGACAATGTCAATGCGTTGTCTGACAATGTCAATGCGTTGTGTGACAATGTCAATGCGTTGTTTGACAATGTCAATGCGTTGTCTGACAATGTCAATGCGTTGTGTGACAATGTCAATGCGTTGTTTGACAATGTCAATGCGTTGTGTGCCAATGTCAATGCGTTGTTTGACAATGTCAATGCGTTGTCTTACAATGTCAATGCGTTTTCTTACAATGTCAATGCGTTGTTTGACAATGTCATTGCGCATCCTTAAAGAGTGGAACCACCAACCTGTCTAACATTACCTTCACTCGTACATTATTTACGGTAGTTCAGTAACGGCTAGTAGGTATATATGTAGTTATTATATTAGTTACAACATCTCCGTTCAGATTGCCTACATTACGCTCAGGTCAACAGCCTAGTACAAGGATTCCTAGATTGTGGACCTAGAATACTGAGCGAACTAAATGAACTTTAAGGCTTAAGCCATAGAGCTCGTTTTCCCTTGTGATTCATTTGTTATTGGTCACACGATGCCTTTGTGGATTGAATTAATTAAATGTAAGTATAAAACAATCGCTGGTTTCGAAATGTGTTTTTAAACTGATTGATAAAGATATTTATAGTTGTTATCAGATAGTAATGTTTACTGTTCAGGTTTCAGTAGGCGGGTTTCTATTTGAAATGTGATTTATAGATTTTATGGACCGATTCCGTGTGTTCTAGAGCTTTACCAAGGTTAGCATTTAAAGTAATAAAATCATTAGAAATTGATGTAAACAGTCAATGATGATGAATTTTAAAATATCTTTTACTAGCGTAACATTTTCCTGGGAACTAAATAAAGTATCTAAAAACCTTCCTCTTGAATTATTCTGTCTTTTGGTGAAAAAAACGTGAAAATTCGTTCAGCAGTTTTTGAGTAAAGCACGAACATACTCGTAACATGCAGAAGTGACAAGAGACTGTTTTATACGAACTAATGAAGATTACAATATTAGTTGGTTAAATATCTCTAGGTTAGGCGAACATTGAATCAAGTATGTTTGATCTCCGAAATTGAGAAAGGACATTGGGAAACTTTGCCCAATACCCTCGAAATTGAAACGAACGATGAATGTCAATTGAAAGCTTTCGTTGAGTCATTTAATTCATCCTTGGACAGTATGGCGAAATCAATTGCCAACATGGTGTTTTTGACCAATCACAGAACGACATAGAAAATATTCACCAGTTCCGATGTCTGTGATCAAATTTTGCTCAAATCGGATCAAGTTTAATTTAATCTATTTCCCGGTTAGCGATTGGGCTGATATTTTGTAGCACTTATGGTCTGGATGACAATGCATGATAAAGGCAAAAAAAAAAAATAAAAGCTTATACAAACACTGTTTTCTTAAATAAATACTTGATTTCAATCCTTGCCTCAGCTTCAGTGCTTACTTACAGTTCCCCCTGAAAGATTTTACCATACACAGCATGACAAGAACACACTTAATTCACAAAATAGATATTAGTACTACAAACATTAACAATCTTAATGCCTTCATTGTGATGTAACATAAAGTAGGAACGTAAAATGATCAGTCGTTAGGGCAGGGCATTGAATCGAATTATTTTTATCGATAACACTCGGAGAAGACATCAATAATAATAGAGTTGAGATCAGCAAGGTTTGGCTGCAGGTGTAACGATCGCTTGGGTTTCAGCCAAATTCATATATTGTATCGCCTTCAGCGGGTAGGGATGTGGGTGACAGCTTGGCGGTATCGATACTGGTACGAGTACATGTCGATTGAAAAAAAATAGTTTTTAAGGTTTTGTATATGATTTAAAAGAGATAAAACATAAATGTTGATACTCTAAGCTTTATTGTTTGCTTTTTATGTTTCAGGTAGGTTCAGTAATGACCCTAATACAAACAGTAAGGTATGAAAATTATAAATGAGGTATGGAATTAAAAACTTGCGTAAGCATAAACAATTTTCAACCAAAAGCCTCTTTCGATATACGAACTCTTTTTTAAAATTTGACCTTACCTAACAGAATATCTACGTGTCAAGAACAAGCAAACCATGCACAATCGTCGTATTTATCAGTTTATCGATAGACCTAGTCTCGATGTCACATCTCTAGCATGTCATTGAACTGTAATTATCTAATCATCTCATCTGATGAAGACTAATCCGGGTATTTTTCCTGGAAGACGTTCAGACGTCATGTTATTGTGAACGTTATGGTCCAGCGACCTTCACCTTGGAGACTATCGGGATGAGTGGACGGTAGAGGCGTCTCTTCTACTATCTATGTATAGTACAGTGTACTTATAGCTATATCATCATTATTTATAATTATACGCCTTTCGAATATTATTTTGTGACTAACTTTGGCTGTTGGTCCCTGTTGTTTTCATCGTTAGACCATGACGGAAGCCTTTAGGTGGTCTAAAATCAACACTACAGTGTTGGCACTAACCTACTCGATCTTACTACTTGGATGGCAGGCTGTACCTTTTTCGATAAATCTCTTTCCCTTAAACTTTTATTTAGTGTTCGTTTTCAAAAATCGCTGGTCTAGTCACCTTTGCCGGTCTTACCGTGGCACTCTGCTAAGCCTTGTCCCATAGGTCTCATATTAGGTTCTCTTTTTTTCTAAAAGTATTTTTTTTGCTAAAATCCATAAATTGTAATTTATTCGAACTGTAAATAAAACTAACCACTTCCTGCTGAAAATAGAACAGTTTACAATTTAAAAGTAAATTATTAATGTATTCAATGTAATTTACATTAGAAGTTATTTTATATTGTATATTGTATTTCTGTTTTGTTTTTCAGTAAACCCAAGGTCGAGTTAGTATGAGTCGGTATGCATTAGATTCAAGTGCTTCGATTACGTATTGTTTGTTTATCAACGTATTTTATTGCCTTTACAATGTCAAATAAAAGGGACTATTTTCTTCAATGTAAATAAGATTTATAAGATTAAATTTCATATAATAATAAGATTATATCTATCACTGCCCGGCCACAACAAATGCCACTGAAGGCGAAAAGGTACATGATGTGATAACTATAACTGTCTTGATTGGTGGAACTTTGACGGAAAAAGGACAGTATAGCGTTAGAATATTTAGTAAATACGTCTAAATATTAGATATGTACGTCAGATATTCTAATAGAATAGAATTGATTCCGTGCTTCGGAGGGTACGTTAAGCCGTCGGTCCCGGTTACTTTCTACGGAAAGTAGTCGTTACATGAGCCATGTCAGAGGCCTTTGGCGGCTCAATAACTCTGACACCAGGATTGGTCAGGTTGACCATCCACTCGATGAAGAAGAAGAAGAAGATAGAATAGAATACGTAGTACGAAATAATAAATAGAATACGTCTAATATTTAGACGTATTTACTAAAATACGTATCCGACGTTTCGAGCTAATTACACCACTCGTCACGGGATGATTTAATATAATGAGTGCAAATCATGTGAGTTTAAAAGTATGCTCTTTTTTAATTAGAACTACGATTACTGATACACTTCGTTTTTATTTTACATTTTTATCTGACGTTTCGGCTCCTATAGATAGATGAACAGTGATCACAGAAGACTCGGTACCGTAACGATAACGTTGTTTCAATTCAAAATTGAGTGTTCGGTTAAATTTAAGACACCAGTATGTTCCTACCAATAACCATCATAGCAAAACCAGTGAACTAAACCAATAAAGGTTATAATGAAACCGACTAACCAACACCACTTCGCGTTTCCGCTAACTACAATATATGTTTAATAATACGGAGTGACCTAGTGAGCACAGGAAGCGAGCTGCGCTGTGAATTAAATTATGTTTATCGCACATTACTAATTACTTTATAGATATTTTAATTTTATGTAAACAAGCTTGTTAAAACCGACTTGGAAAATGTAGTGTTGTGCTTTAAATAGCGCAACTAGAAAATTAAATTATAATACTACAGAGACAGCTTGCGAATAAGCATATAAGCTTATTATAGAAGTTATAAAGAGTATACCTACCAGCTGATCCATGCGGCTTCCTTCACTCGCAATGTCACTGATCTTTGCGGAGTTCTGTGATGAAAGTAGCCTGTGTCCATCTTTGATGTCTATTTTGCTGTCAGTCCCGGTTGATTCAATCGTTTGATCATGTCGAAGGCCTTTAGGCGGTCTAAGGACTCCGGCATTTGACCACAGACCTTTCCTAAATGAAATGAATGAATGTCTATTTTATATCTTATCAAAATCTCCCTAAAACCTCCCCACATAGTTCACCCTGTCGCTAAAGAAGGGGATGATATAAGTTCAGCAACAACATGACTGTTTATCGGTGGCAATATAGCTCCTAAACGATTAGACCGATTTTTGTGGAGTTTTCATTATTTGATAGGTGCTTTCATAGAGAGTTTTCACAGCTAAGGTCGAAGCAATGAATAAGTATAAGTACATGAAGAATTGTGTAAGTAAATATATGTTTATCTTTTAATGAAGTTTTCAGGCTTACATAACATCTAGGTATATTAGCGGAGTAAACGTTGAAATGAGGATGTTGACTCACTTTGCCCCTTATCTTGGCAAAACAAACATATACTAAATAATAACATAGTACGTACCTACTTACTTATGTAACGCGAATTTATTGTAAACAACAATGTAAAATCAATACCTACCATTATTATGTCACAATCGGTTATCGACACATCACCGATCATATTTCACGTTTTTGGGACAAATAATTTTCGAAATTAGCATTTATTCAGTTTTGTATTACTTACAATGAATTTACTGATTTTTTTGTATCGAAAGATTGAAACTCGATTCAGTGACATAATAGTAGTAGGATCGATTTAATTGATTTGATTTGCAATCAATATTACGCAATCGATTGTTATCGAATTATTACTAAGAAATACTATTATATATTTATTTATTAATTAAAAGTATTTTTCTCTGCTGTTATGAGAACTATTGTATGTTACGTAACAATTACTCTATATCTAGGCTGCAGCCACACTGACCCGCACTGACCCGACAAAGCTATTCGACATGGGTATACAAATATGTAATGTAAAAAGAAAAAGTTTTTTTTTTTACATTACATACAACAAAATCCAATTAGTTAACATTAAGATGATATACAATACAATAGGGAACTTATTTTTATACATATGGTACTTAATGATATTATCTACGGTGGTTAAACACTGCACGCCGACGTCATAAGCTAGCCTGGCGCACACAACACTAGCATCCTACCATCATTGTCGTGCCGTGCCGGCCAGTGTGGCACCACTCCATCGGACCACAAACTTGCCCTGTAATGTATTTCGCATTTATAATTTAATCAACGTCATTCATAATACTAAATAATTCCACCCCGGACAAATACATTACTACGTATATTACTCACGCGTCGCATCTCAAGACTACACATTAATTTCAAAACAGACCTTACTTACATAATTGCAAAACAGGGTAATGCTTTTACCAACGATCTTGTCTCTCTTCCACCCACATCTTATCTCGATATACCCGTCTCTGTCGCACAGTTAGGGTTCCTCATTAATGTAAATGCTCCAGCCATAACTCATACAAGTTACCCGAATACGATAAACCATGTATGAGTTTACATTGATGACTCGGTACGGAGAATGTGGAGTAGGCTCGAAGAGAACGAGCAATGAACAGCGAAGTGGGTTAATTTAATTTATTCTCGTTTTATTATAGAAATTAATGAATATTCTTTATAATATGAAACTAAGGGACGGTTTTAATTCCATAATAAAATACTTAACTGTAAACTTGGCTCTTTACTTTGGGGTGCTGATAAAGTTAGAGAGCTTTTAATATCGCGCCGTTAAACTTAGAGTTAAGTATAATTTTAATTGTGTAAGTAGCCGAATGGTGGAATTTCGCTTTTATTGTTATTGTTATAAAGTTAATTTCAATGTTATTGTAATATCGAATGCGGCCCTGGCGAGTGTTATTTGTAAATCCCACTCCAATATTGTTTTGTTAGTGATTACATCTATCAAATGCGAAATAAATAATAATATACTATTTCTTATTCATCTCTAGCTAAGAGCACTCCCCATGAAGGGATCTTTTAAACAAGAAATCTCAAACACTTAAAAACCTACAACACCCCTTTTTGAATCGGGGCTTAAAAATAAGTAAAATTTCAGTTTTGTTAAGGGTCAAAAAGTAATTACATACGTGTAGGTCAGCGGGCAACCCTGGTATCGGAGTTTATATAAATACCGCCATCCAATGGGGTTTTGTTAAAAAAGATTTATTATTTACTAGCTGTGCCCCGCGGTTTCACCCGCAGCGCCCCCGCTCCCGTGGGAATTTTGAGGTTTTTATTTCTTATTTTTCTTATATAAAAACCTTGTCCTGATTATAAGGAACACATTAAAAAAAGAATCATCCAATTTGGTGCATTTGTTCTGAAGTTATGCGCTTAGCAACAGATTCAGCGATTCATTTTTATATTATAGATTATATTATATTGTCTCAAGTGTCCCATCGTTGGGCAAAGGCCTCCTCCAATTTCTTCCATTCAGCTCAATCAAGAGCTTTTTGACACCAACCAGACAGGCACATGTCAAGCTCGTATTAAATAGCAATTTAAAGATAAATAATCATTGTTATTTCCTACTTAATATTATAAATGCGAAAGTTTGTGAGGATGGATGTATGTATGGATGTTTGTTGCTCTTTCACGCAAAAACTACTGAACGGATTTGGATGAAACTTTACAGTAATATAGGATATACATCAGAATAACACATGGGATACATTTTGTCCCGAAATTCCCGCGGGAACCGATACAACGCGGGTAACACGGCGGGGCGCGGCTAGTCTAACCATAATTTATTATACCTAGCCATGGTTTCCTCGACACCCAGTCTGAGCTTCAGATACCTCGATACACCGACTAATGTTTTGCCGACTTAACAAAAGTGTGTGACATCGGTGTTGTTAGCCTACCGCGGTGCCAGCGTCGGTTTCTTTTCAAGGTTAACACAATAACATCGTTGACTAGTTGTGGCCTGTGGGTTAGTTCATTCAATTTGCAGTTGTATTGGCTGTCATTAGTTCATTCACTAGATTCATTCACCATTCATTTTGAGTAGGTTAGTAACCAAACCTGGTGTTAGAGTTTTTAGATCGCCTAAAGGCCTCCGACTTGGTCTGGCGATTGAATGAACTGGGTCCGACTGCTTAACGAGCCCTCCGAAGCACGGTAGCGCTCAGACAGAAAGATAAAATACTCGTACAGGCTAAAGTGAGTAAGTTAGAGAAGGTTATTGGTCAAAACTGGTGTCGGACTTTACACCGCCTATAAGACCACCGACATGGTCTAAAGATGAAATTACCAAGACCGACAATTTAACGTGCCATCCGAAGCACGACTCGGACACAAAAACGTGTGTGAATTTGTCCTATAAAGATTTTTTAATGAAATGTATCGCTTAAGTCATAAAGATCCTTCCATCTTTTGGTGAAAATCAGTTTAATTGTTGCGTTTACTTCAAACATACCTACAAACAGAAAGACATCGTATCCGGGTATGACTATGTTCTACTAGAGAGACAGAACCCGGACAAACTTACTAACGGTTAATTAGACACACGTCACTTCCATAATATTAGTTACTATATATTAAGTACAGGTTAGCAACATCAGTTGCTTTGCATTGCAACACATTGCATTGTTTTGATGAGGTATCATTTAGTTCCGATTTACGTAAACGGAGTGTTTGTTATTGTGCATTCATTCATGACGTTTGGTTTCCGTTGGGTTTAGCCGACGGAAAAAAGGAGGGTTCGAATTATAGTAATTTGCCCCCATCTGAAAATGAGCATGCTGAAAAGAGCAAGGTATAAGAACAAGAACATATTCGAGGTAATCTCAGGAATTATCAGTCCGATTTGAATAATTCTTTTTGTAATAGATAGCAACATTCAACGGGAAGGTTATAGACTATTTTTCATCCCGAAATTCCCACGGGAACGCGTACAACGCGAATAAAACCGTGGGGCGCTGTAGGTTATATTATGTAGAGTTGGCTATACAGAAAAGAGTAGTCCAAACTAGATTTGTTCACATTTGGATTAGTCACACTATAACATCACACTATAAATGGCCGAGTAGGGGCTGGTTAAACGCTTAAATTCCTAGCCATTGATGTTTAAAGCAAGCTTTTAAATCAGTTATGAGTGCCCATTTCTATCAGGTACTATACTACACCCTCTTTTGATACCTATACATACATTTTCGATTGTTATTCCCGTTTAAAATCTTCAAAGGTGCGCCTTGTTTGTTATTCGTCAGTATTCAGAACGCTTTGGTTATTTCAGATTTGTAAACAAGACGATTGTTTAAATGAAAACTGGGGCGGTTTACCGCGAATACTGAGCCCACCTAATGTGAACGCTAATAGAGTAATACCGTTACCGAGAAATTCGTTAATGGGTTGATTGGCCGTGGTTATAATTATATGGGATTTGAAACACATCAATTGAGCTCACAACAGTCATAATACTGCCTCGTTCGGGGCGAATAAAACTGTCTATTGTTAGTCTAGGGTACAGTCTTTAGATAGTGCTGTCACCCTGGCCAAGTTCTGGGCTGATTCAATTCTGATAAGCACCCCTTTAATAAGTCACTCTATCGCGTATGGATCAAAATTGGTGAGCGCGACCGCGCGTGTTAAAGTGCAGTCCTGCTAGCATACAAGTGAAGACAAAGATATATTCTCTTTGTTTTATCTCTACTCTTTTTGTTTTTACTTCTCAAAGTGGAGAGTAAATGCGAGTGGTTTTAATATCTGTGGTATTTCTTTCTTTTTATGTCAAAAATGTGTCAAACACCTCACTGTCACAACATTTCCAGCCAATCATAACAAAGTTAGTGTACTATGAGAAACATAAAACTCTCGGAAAGAGTAGAGATATGTCTTCTCTTCTATGCTTGCCTTTCCGCTCCTGAGAATGCGCGATACAGTGACTGTATAAAGAGGGTTATTGATATGTAAAGAAGAAGAGTTACATGACTTTGAGGGGGGGCTTCAGCTTGAACCCCCCTCTGCCTGAATCCTTCTCTGTAATTGTACTTAGAACGTTGTTAAGTAAGTAATGGCCCGTAACCGCGGGATGGGGCTTGTATCGGATTGTTATTCTAATTCAATAGCCCATCAATACTTTAATGATCCTCCGAGCACAGATGTGCTGATTGTTACTATTACTTGTATGTATACTTGTTGGTAATTGTTAAGTTGGGTTACTATTAGTAGAAGTTGAGACTAGTTAACGTTAGTGGATAGTAGATTTTCTAGTTATTTAGGAATAGGGGGATAATAAGATAGGCTTAAAAAATACAAAACATGCGTTGTTTTTACTCTATACAGATAAAAAAGTGGTATAGGTAATTGAAATATTCAAATAATGAAAGTATTGAATGGGACCTTCTTAAGCCTTGACTTAGGTAGATTTCATTCTAACAAACCAAAGCAATCTCAGTACTAACTCTTTGCCCAAAATTCCCATGACAAAGGAAAAGCATGGGCGGGTCACCAGTAACATAATCTCCAAGGATGATCCAACTACCTAATTAAATCATAAATACAATCGTTTAAATTCAAATCCACGTATTATTATACAAATGAGTGCGCAAGCGCGGTCAGCGCCATTTGTGCAAGAAATCAAGGCGATATTGCCTTTGGCAGACAGATATTACAATATGTGTATGTAAATATAATTATGAGTGACCTCCGGCGCCGGAGGTTAACACGTAGAACGACTAGCTTTTGTTAAAGGTTTTACTCGGACCTAAGGTTTTTTCTCAGAAAAAGAAATTAATAAAACATCAGTACTAGAGTGTGTTCCCATTATAAGCGGAGTGGAGCGGTGCTGAGCTGAATGGACTCATCACAACGCATTAAACTGTCAACATTTCTTCGTAATGCATGCTGATTGGTTGATTGAGCCCGCACCGCTTCGTTTCCATGGTAACATACTCTCAGCTCATTGCAAGGCATAGGCCATCTCACTACAAGATATCAGGTCCGCGAGAAGGTATATGCGTGAACACTACGATGCCTAGTGCAAGTTGATGATCTCAAACCCGAGCTATACTTGAAAAGAAAAGAAAAATTATTAGTTCAACCCGGGAATGGAACCTGAAATCCAGTTTTGGCAAGGCAGTCATAGTGCACCACTAGGCGTAAGGGTTATTAAATTACTAAGGTTATTCAAAACTAAAAACTTCGCCAAATTGAAACGCACTTCTTTTGTCTTTTTTGCATTGAAGTCGGTTGAAATATAATATGTAAATAACATACTTACAATGTTGTATGTACGAGTATATGTGCAGTGGCAGACTTACAGCCAAAGTAATACAGGACGAAAAGTATGGTTTTCGGATTATTGCAATAATTTATATTATTGAGCTTTTGTGTAAAAGTGGTATGTTTACGATAATTGAGCGTCAAGTTATGGCGCTGTAATGTCGTGTTTTGTATTACAATGTTTTTATGTATATTTTACTGTTTTGTAAAAGGATACTTTTTGGTTCGACACATCTTTTCTTATGTACGGTGTCAATGACAATTAGCGGGTTTGTGTAAGCTTCTGATGCGAAACTGTACGTACGATCCCGGTATCGTTGGATATAAGTTGGGGGCCGACCTTTAATCACGTTATGTTTTTTTTTAGTATTTTGCCCCCTTGGTGATACCTGGTGAGGTTTCAGACAGTGGATACCAACCCTGTTTAACAGTTAACACTCGCAGTCTACTAAACTCGGTTACTAGCTTGTACACTCGCTCCATCTCAACGCCCTATTCCTATACTTCGATCAAAAAGTTACCTCTCCTTTCACCTGTAAACCATTGAACTTAAAAATACCAATTTTGAAAACTTAAGGGCAATAATAACAGAGTAAAGTTAACGAAACAAATGATCGGACCTTTCCGTAATGTAGGGCGTGCCATTTGAAGCTCACTCTGAACTTTATATAACGCAACCTGACACAGTGTAATGAGAACAGTTAGTCAACAGTTGACTGTTTGAGCTTTTTTTCCATCAATTAAAGGTGTAAACCATTCCTTAGTAAGTCAGTCGACACATAGTTGTTTTGCTGCAATGATATTTTTACGTATTTTTTACAACTTTGGCCACTAACCTATGCGAACTTGCTTTATTGCGTAGTAAATAGTTTCACGGTGCTGCTTCGCCCAGTAGTCGGATATTGCAGGCTAATACTTACTCAGTTACTTAGATAACTATAACAGCCCTACTGCGTCTGCCACCCTGTGTCAGGGTCGCGCGGGCTCTATAAATCAAGAGCCGCCACTACGCGCGGAACAAACATACATCAACCGAATACATAAAAACATATCTATTACTTATCTTTACACAAATGACCTTTTAGAGGCTACGATGGTACTAGTTCTGTTTCATCGGCACGGCACAAAGAGGACCAAAACCAATACAAAAAATTTTTGGATACAAATCCCCATACTTCTTTTTCTGGAGTCGAGATTGTTGTTTTATGTTAGACTAGCAGCGCCCCGCGGTTTTACCCGCGTTGTGCCCGTTCCCGTGGGAATTTCGGGATAAAATGTAGCCTATAGCCTTCCTCGATAAATAGACTATCTAACAGTGAAAGAATTATTCAAATCGGTTCAGTAGTATCTGAGATTAGCGCGTTTAAACAAACAAACAAACAAACAAACAAACAAACAAACAAACAAAACAAACTCTTCAGCTTTATAATATTAGTATAGATGTGTCTAGACCAGAATTTGGCCAGGTCTATTGCACTAAAATCCCCATAGTCCATCACTATATAGTATAAAACAAAGTCGCTTTCCGCTGTCTGTCTTTCTGTCTGTTCCTATGTATGCTAAGATCTTTAAAACTATGCAACGGATTTTGACGCGGTTGTTTTAAATACAAAGAGTGATTCAAGAGAAAGGTTTATATGTACCTAACAATCACAAACCAAAAACAAACCTCCTAGTTTTTAAGTCGGTTAAAAGTAATGAAGAAAACAACAAAATCGTTTTAAATTCAATAAACGAACTCTACACACCGGCGATACATTACGCAAAGCCGAAGCCTGTTTAAAAAGGTTATTAAAAGTAATGAGCTGCGTTGATCACCGCCGAGGATTTACTTCCAATTAAAATGTCCGTAGGATCTTCATAAACATGAGTAATGGAGCGCTACTTCAACTGAGGAAGGCAGGGAGGGATTCAGGATCAAACTGGGGCTGGGTAAATTCAGGGGGACGGATTGAAGATCGAAAAGGTGGTTTTTCAAACATTTTGTGTATCTACGATACAGGGATAGTGAAAATGGATGTTATATTATTATGTTTAATTAATTTAGCTTTGCCTCTAAAGATACTACTATAAATTGACATGATATGACACGTCATGTAATTTTTGACTTTGACTTTGAATGCTGGAATTAGGCAATCTTACATACTATAAAACAGAGTCCCCAAAAGTCTGTTCGTACATGTTGTGCAGTCTCTCAAAACTGTCTATCTGTATGTAATTAATTTTCTAAAAACTACTGAACGGAGTTTTATGTTGTTTTACCAAAATACCTGGTGATTCAAGAGAAAGGTTTGTGGAAATTCCGACAGAAACGAGCACTGCTGGTATGGTTTTAAAAACCGTTATCCTCTAAGTAATTTAGCTTTATAAAATACCAATACACAAATCAAGCTTTCATTTCAAAGCTTGGAGTATTGAAAAGGTTCATTAATATACACGGCCCCAAACGCATCCTTAATCCGGCCCCCAATATAACGCCCCAGTAAATGTGGTTCGGTGATTATCGTTAACTTTAACGTTCACCTAAACTATACAATTTGGTCGGATGTCTCCTCGATTTGATCCTGAGTTATTAAGGCCGGGGGTTACTACCTAACACGAGCGAATTCAATCAACGAAATCGAATCGACATAGTGTTAACTGGTAAGTAGTAAAGTAAAGTATAAGCCTGTAATGTCCCACTGCTGGACAAAGGCCTCTCATCTCTGATCTATTCCGATCTAATACCAAAAACTAATACCACTTGGTATTACTTTATTTCTGAACTTATTTTCCATTCCCAACGAGTACCACATTGTAAACCAATACCAAAATAAGTTTGAAGGAATAAAGTACAGTCAGGTTCAGTAAAATTAAAATGCTTTGAGTTATGATTTCAGTTAATGTTTAATCAATATTATGGTTTGATATACATATATATAACTCACAAAAGGTTCTTTTCCTCTAATTAGACAATTGTAGAAATTTAATAGATATCACATAATTTACTGTTACCATTCCAAGTCCAACATAATTACAATATTACCTACCTATTTATAAACAATCAAATAGAAGAAATTTGCAGTTATTACAACCACTCGTTAATTTTCTCACAGTGTTAATTAATGTTAACCGATAACTATGGAACTAGTAAAAAAAAAATAACCCTAACCTACCGAATAGTAAGTAATTCGGTAGGTTAGGGTTATTTTTTTTTAGCTGACTGTACTTACAACTAATGTTTTGGTATTCGTTAGGAATACATTTTTTGTTTAAAAAAACGTGGTACTCGTTGGGAATGAAAAATAAATTCGGAAATAAAGTAATACCAAATGGTATTAGTTTTTGGTATTAGATCGGAATAGATCTCATCTCTCTCTCATCAGTACAGTGAAGAGGATTAGGCATAATCACCACGCATGCCAAATGCGGGTTGGTGAGTCCAAGTGTCAACTGGTATTTATGCAAAACTGTGGGTGCCACGGTCGGTACAGCGACAGCAACGGTGACTATTGGTATCTTAAAATTGTAAGCTGTATTAATATTTTCTCAAATAAATGCTAGTCGCCGGCGCTCCACCGTGGCACCCCTGTCTAACGCATGATCGAACAGGTTCTTTGAACAAAATATTGTAAAACAAAAATGCAACGAAGTGAGAATCACTCACTACATAGTATAAAACAAAGTCGCTACTTTTGTCTGTTTGTTTGTCTGTATGCTTAAATCTTTAAAATTATGCAACGGATTTTGATGCGGTTTTTTGTAATAGGTAGAGTGATTCAAGAGGAAGGTTTTTATGTAAAAAAAAATCCCGAAATTCCCACGGGAACGGGCACAACGCGGGTAAAACCGCGGGGCGCTGCTAGTCTCATATATTTTGAAGTCTGTAATAAAGGGTATCGTATATCGTATCATCGAATTAGGATCGTTTGAATAAGCAATGTAAGCTCATTGCGACTGTTAAGCAACGTATAGCTCGGCCCTTCTTATACGGGTGGCTGATAGTGGCATTTCTATCTGACCGCTACATAACTTCGGATAGCACGTTAAATTGTCGGTCACGGTTGCTTCACCAGACCATGTCAGAGGCCTTTAGGCGGTCAACTAACTTACTTTTTTAGAATCGTTTATCTCTCGAATTCGTAATCGGAAGCAAGTTGGGCTCGTGTTGGTAGTAGCTCCCTAGTTTGAGGCTTCATTTATTTTGTTAATCACTTGTACCCGACTGTTACGAGCATATAAAGGTGGTAGTTCACTCTGTCGTAGTACATTACTTACTTGGATAGTTACCAATTTATAGTGTAGACTATACGTTCCATATATATCCATAGACATCTATGTATAGTATCAGTTAGATTCCATAATACAAGCTGACTGCATCTTCTCTCATTTGTTTACTTGAGGTCTATCAGTAAGCGAGTTTACTAGCCGGTAGTCGAGTATAACTATTAATCTCGCTACAATGAAATCTCTACCACTTTTATATTAGAGCTAGCAGTGCCCGGCAGTTAACGTGCGTTGTGTCGGTTTTCGTAAGAATTTTGGGATGGAAAATAGCCTCTAAACTTCTCGTTGAATGTGGCTATCCATTACAAAAAGAATTATTCAAATCAGATTGGTAGTTTCTGAGATTAGCGCGTTCAAACAAACAAACTCTTCAACTTTATTATATTAGTATAGATTAGATGAATTATTATAGCTAGCGTATTATGTTAAACATAACAAATAATATTTCACGTAATAAATGTACAAATATCTAAAAGTAAATAATAAATAATAATAAATAAATAATAAATATACTACTAAATATACTACCTGGACAAATTCACACACGGTTAATTAGACCCAAAGTAAGCTCTAAGCTTGTGTTATGGAATCTAATTAACTGGTACTACTACATATACATACACAAATCATTTATAAGAATATATAATTGACACCCAAACGTCGTCGCCAACAACTATGTCTGCACATATTGTTGACTCCGGGCGGGAATCGAACCCGCAACCCCCGACACAGTAAGCGCTCTCACTGCCACTGTGCCAACGGGCTTGACAAAATAAACAGTACACTAAACAAAACTAAACACATAAACAGAAAAACCGCAAAAACTAAACAAATACAAAAGTACACAGAGTATACAGACACACAAAAACATTCGACTCAGCACAACAGACAAACGTACTATGAAAAGTTATTAACTATATACGGAAGTTGGCCAAAAAGTTGTGCCAGCTAGGCAGTTTGCGTGCCCACCGGACGTTAGAGACCTGTACACTGCGGGACGATAAATTAGGCAGACATGTAATTTGATGATTATCATAATATTTTCTGTTAATAACTTCGTGTTTTGAATGTCAATATTGTTCGGGGTGAATTAGTTTATTTGTGTAGTTATAATAAAACGGTATTAAAGCATTTGCTTTGGAAATTAGGATATTAAATTAATAAAATAGATAAAACTAATATTTTTAAGAAACAATTACACAAGGTTAATTAGATCCAAACTAAGCTCTAAAACTTGTATTATGTAATCCAACTAATACTATTACATACATATACTTCATGTAAATATATAATTGACAATCAGATGCCAACAACTACATCAGCACATATTGTCGGGCGGGTATCGAACCCGAAACCACGAACACCGTAAGAACTCCCACATACCACCTGTGCCAACGGCCATGTCACGTAATATAATGATTAATTTCAGAAATAATGAATAGTATACAGCCACTATCAAAAGTATACCGGTTTCAATCGAACTTATCTATAAAATAACATTGAAATGCATTCATCATACCGCGTCTATAATTACGCCCAGCAATTAAATATCTATCCATACTTATTCATTTTTTAATCTATAAAAATCAGTTCACTGTAAATTACGGTTCGAGACTGGACAAGCGGTTTACACACTCTCATATAATTATATTTATAATCTTGCTTAATTGACCGAAGCATTGCAGACAAACTCGTATGACAGCATGAATGATAGTTATTACTTCATTCAGTGATCTTGGTATAACTGGTTCGGTTTATTTCGGTTTGTGAAAACAATAATTATAAAGATCAAGTTTAAACCGAAATAGCGTTAAGTTAACCTTAACGGCTCAATCAAATTAAGCGTTTTCAATCTTCCTATTAAGGTGCTTTTCCATTGAAGAAGTACGAATCACATTGAAATTATTGAACAACGCATTGATATTGTCAAAATCTTTTCGTAGCGATTGGACTCAGCACAGCTTCGCTCCGTTTCAATAGAGACGCACCCTTACTTACGTTTTGTATGAAAAACAAAAGAACATCTGCGCGGCGATTGCATGCTGCTACGCTTAGCCGGACGACTAAAAAGGTGTAAATTGAAAGAGGCCTAACCGATGAATGGGGGTCAGAACGAGACCCTCGTGACGTGTCCCATTTAACACACAATGATTAAATCGCAATCAATTATGTTAAGTGATAGGACTGATAAGGTGATAAGTTATTGTTTTATTTTATCACTATGTTTTATAATATCAAACTTTTTACGAGTTAAAAACCAGAAAGAAATTTTGTTTTTAATTTATTTTAGTTCATTACTTTAAGTGCTCATCATTATTGAACTGATTTACATAATTACTTTGGTAACCACAAGTAAGTACTTACATATGTGCTTATTTTTAGTATTGTTCTATTCTTAGTTCATTTCGGTAAGAAGTGTTAAGTAATTCTCCTAAAATCCTAACACTTTTCACATAGGGTGGATTATTTTCAATGGTTGGCTATCGTAACATACATACGTTCGTTAAAAAGTCACGATTTTTCCACTTTTAAATGTTTGTTAAATACAGAGCGTTGTTTCATAACTTAAATGACAGTCTGTAAACTTTATTCGGTCGGTGAGTAGAAAGTGACTGACATTTTATGTTAACACTTACTGGTGCGTAAGCGTAAGCTGAAGCAACTCGACCTTAGTTGATTTCAAAAAGAGGTCTTCTAAGTCTTTTGAAATCTTAATAATTCCTATAATCTTTCTAGTACCTAAATTAATCGTATCGCAACTTAATTTCGTATTATCAAGCTTAAATTACATAATATTCCCTAAAACCCAGTACAATATGACTATTAATTTGTCCGACACTGTACAGGTACCGACACTGTAGCAAACAATGGTACAGACCGACAGACAAACACCAAATATTTTACTATTCGTGCGTCGGACACCGCATACCATACGTTTACGTGTAATCCTCGTTTTGGGGCTAGTAAAGAGTCTTATTTATGGATAGTTATGTGAAATGAAAACATTACCATGTGTGCACTAGTTGGGTTATTTACTTACTTTTAAGTGTAAGTAAATAAGAAGTAACTTAAAATTGCGAGGGTACATTTTAATAATAGCAGCGCCCCGCGGTTTTACCCGCGTTGTGCCCGTTCCCGTAGGAAATCCGGGATAAAATGTAGCCTATAGCCTTCCTCGATAAATAGACTATCTAACAGTGAAAGAATTATTCAAATCGGTTCAGTAGTTTCTGAGATTAGCGCGTTTAAACAAACAAACAAACAAACAAAACAAACTCTTCAGCTTTATAATATTCGTATAGATATGTAATACTAGCAGCGCCCCGCGGTTTTACCCCATTCCTGTGGGAATTTCGGGATGAAAAATAGCCTATGTTACTCGTGGATAATGTAGCTTTCGAATGGTGAAAGAATTTTTAAAAACGGTCCAGTAGTTTTTGAGCCTATTCATTACAAACAAACAAAGTTTTCCTCTTTATAATATTAGTGTAGAAGTGTAGATGTAGACAAGCTGTGTTCACGGTTGTATCTGTTAGGTACCGTAGAAATCTTGCATTAAAAAAGTATATGTATACGGTCGAATTGGGAAACCTCCTCCTATTTTGAAGTCGGTTGAAAAGTAGCCCAGAATTGAACCTTCATCCTGAATGTAGCTATCTAATACAAAATGAATTATTCGAATCCGACTAATATTTAAATAGGATATCAGTATAAAAACCAAAAACCAAATCCTTGAAATATGTGGCATATTCAAAATGGCGTAGCGAAATGAGTTAGGATTACCCTTCGTCTCTTAGACAGATCTGTTTCACCTCCTCTTTATACAAATTCCTGGATCCATGCCTGCTCTGGGGCGAAAACTGAACAAATTTAGACATTTTCAATGTAGTATTTTGGAATAGGGAATCACATCGAGAAGAGACTTCTAATAGGCTACCGAAATTCCCACAGGAACAAACGCGCAAAACCGAAGGACGTTGCTAGCAAAACCATAATTGAATAAACACAAGTTACCTACATTATAATGATAGGTAGGAGCAAATTACTCTCAAATTGGTCTAGGTATAATCTAGATGCTTACAAGGAAAATGCTGAAAAATCTAGACGTCTGACTCAGGTAGTAATAACCTACCTGTGGAGTGTCGTGTCAATTGACAGTTAGAGTAACAAAGAGCGGAAGACAGCGAGATAAATAGCAATTATTTACCTAACTGACGATAATAGGTGATAATAGGCTGTTACTAGCCAACTGCAAACTAATCTACCTACTCTAACTACACATTACATAATACAACAGCCTCCGTGGTCTTGTGGTTTGAGCGCTCGGCTCACGATCTGGACGTTCCGGGCTCGATTCCCGGTGGGGATATCTCACAAAAATATCTTTGTGAGACTTTCCTCAGTTTGGTTAGGGCACTGCAGGCTGAATCACCTGATTGCTGATTGATTGATGCAAAATGATTACGATGAATGCACCTCCCGCCGCCATTTTGTCTACGCGGGTGTGCGAGTGAGACAGACGATTACTCGCGCTGTCCGCTCCGCTCGCCTAGCGCGGTGCTTGACAGTGTTGCCCGGTTCAAAACTAGACTTGAATCGTATTTATACGATAAATTTTAGTACACACAGCAACACACCTAACTAACCATTAAAGATGGAGCAGAGATAAAAAGAAAGAGATACATATATGTGTATCATGTCAACTTCAAGTTAAATAATGTTTACGTATGTGTGACGTATCATTGTCACTGTAGTTGTTTGAGCATCTTTACTGTAATCTGAAAAGGTATATAGGATTTATTGCAACAAGACCCGTGAATTTGTCATAAATTTATTTTAGCTTTCGAACGGACGCGGATAGGATAAATTAAGAAAAAACTATATATTATTTTTGATAATTCTTTAGGTAGTATAGGTGTTTAATATATTTACTGTTTTCTTAATTCATATATTTATAATTCAGTTTATCACCGCAGTTTCGCTCAAGTCAATCAATGCAATGTCTATAAAACTATGATCGACAGTAAAATGCAGTAAAGGTGAAAAAAAAAACACAAACCTCAATTTAATCTCACTTATTTAATAATTATTTAAAACTAATGCGGGATGTGACCTCCTCCGTTGTCCAAGTCTAAATTAATCCTGGAATGCATATTCGCCACCATATTCCAACACATGTCACTTCCTCTTAAAAGTTCCCAAGTTTGAAATACCACTCCACTCAAATTTTCTTTGTTTCGGACATCACTTGGATCCCAATTGAGAACCATTTGACCCCAAACGTTCTCAATGGGGTTTAAATCGGGGCTTTTGGCCGGCCACCGAATCAGCTCAACGTCAGGTTGACCTGTCAGCAATTCCTGCACTAATCGGGAGCTGTGTATGGAACTATTGTCCTGTGCCAAATAAATTCGACCTTCGGGATAAGCAGTGCGAACTGTTGGTAAAAAAACATCACGCGAGATTTCCACATATTGAGCCCCATTCATCCTGCCACTTACTGTTGTGAGTTCTCCCGGGCCCATAGAACTAATCCAACCCCAAATGCCTAGACCAATCCTTCCACTTGTCTTGTTCGGCAATTTGTTCATATCGCTCATTATTTCTCCTGTAGAGTATCTTGCGACCCAGCTTGTCCGATTGAAATGTCTTCTCGTCGACAAAAATTACAACATTGTTTACCCAATCCCAAACGCAACATCAATCGGAAATAAATCGACAAAAATATATATTAAATTTAATGTCAATATGTCAATATTGACAATAAAAGAAAAATACTGTTTCAAAACTCTTTTGAATAATAGCCCGCGTAACTAACACATACGCATAGGACACACACACATTCGCATTCTAGTGTGACTCTCTTTCATGCAATATTTCAGATTTATGAAGTGTATAGCTAGATGTGTTGCTGTGTGTACAATGTACGGTTGTATATTGGATTATACGTACGCGGATATGTGCTCGTAGAAGTTCTTATAGTATGGTACAACTACCGAACAAATGGGTTGGCAACACTGCCTCGCGCGAGCGGGAACATTCACCCGGCGCGCGCGAGGCGAGTACGCACACAGGCGTTATTATCATATTCGAGCTTCAACAAAATAAACACATGACTAGAATGGAAGCCCTGTTCATTGAGACGATCAGGCATCATCCATGTCTCTGGAACACACACCAAGCAGACTACAAGAACCTTCAAATGAAAGAGCTGGCCTGGGCTAATGTTGTCAGAAAAACTAACACGAGTCATGGTAAGATTTTTATCAAAATCTTACATACCTAGGTAAACGCTTTAATCTTTTATTATAAGTATCTACTTATTATAATGTTATTTAGTTTTTTATATTAACTATATTAGATAGGAACATAAATAAAAATGTACTGCGACGCGGATGACATTTGTCACTGTCAATTATGAATCTCTAGAACTTAAGTACCTACCTACCTAATACTTCTGTAAACTTTTTGCTATTATTTTATACTATCTACAACGTAGTTATTACTTTATTATTATTTATTATTAGCTTCCGTGTGAGCTTGTTCTTCTTCAGTATACATAGCCACATAAGTCAATAAAAAGAACAAAACGAGAAAAAGCTTCAAACGAATATAACCCTTATTCCATGGTGATACAGCCGCGCCGTTCGTTCCGATCATACATTCGTACCAGATTTGTATATTACATCAAAGCTGTTTCGCATGTGTGCGTGTCTACTAGGCGCCGACTACGTCGATAAAGCAGGTTCCGCCATCCATTCAGTAGACAAGATGAATATACTTCGAGTCGGTTGTCATTTGTTTCGTGCTCTTTGTTAGTACAAATGTAAAGTATTTTTAACTGTTATAATTCATAAAAGTATATGATTAGATTTGGTAGTGCAAAATGGTTACGTATTGTACAATTTGCAAGAACAATACAAGAAAGCAGAAAGAAATATCGTATTTTTGCTATCCGAGGGAGGCCATGATGTAAGTATAGGTACAAGTACTTAGTTACTATGTTAGTTAGTAGTGTCAGACCAACGGTTGATTTTGGCCTACCTAATATTTAATGAAGAAGTATATCGTAGGTAAGTCAATAACTATTGTAAATTATATCTGAATGGGTCTGTTTTTTCTGTTTTCAGACGGGAATTGTGGTTAAAAGCTGTGGGGCGGGAAGATCTTATACCTAAAATAACAGACTACAACACGAGACAGAGATACCGAATATGCGCGGAACACTTCGAAGGAACCGATATATGTTATTCAAAAAATAAAACTAAAAAATACTTATCAGACACGGCTTTCCCGACACTTAATTTGCCATCAATTGAGACTGACTGTAAGTTATTTGTTTATATGTACATATAAAAAAGTATTCGTTTGTAGTGTCTGTGTCCTACTACTAAGCAAAAGGCCTCTCATCTCACTGAAGGTATCAGTGCATTGAGGAGGGTTTGTATATAAAACCCTGATAGAAAAGGGACCATAATGACCCATTTTCGTTTATAGTAGTATAAGTAGGTACTAATCTGCTTTATCGATTGAGTTTATGTAAATAATATCAATACTAATGCCATTCCCGTAACCCGCGGGGCGCTGCTAGTATTAACAACTATGGAGTATGTGATTCTCTACATCTACAATTCCCAAGGGTCCTAATTTTTTTGTAAAGAAATGATTTTGTTGACTGACTGGGTGGGATATTCCTACCAAGACTGTACATACTAAAAACTTGGTTTCTTTTCTGTATTGAATTGTGCTTTAACTTCCCTATTACAACAGATAAACAAATTCGCTCCTTAGGGTGCGTTTTCCATACAAGCGGAGCGGAGAGGCGCGGAGCCCGATTCACCATCACAACCCGTTGGCCCAATTGTCAAAAATCGCTTTAACATTGTCAAAATATTTCCGTAGGTAATGCATTGTAATTTAATTGGTCAGTTGAGCTTCGCACAGCTTCACCCTGCTTCAATGGAAACACACCCTTGGAAGTTTGTCTTTACTTTTATTTACTCATGTGGTAATGATATTTTAATCTGTCATTTTCTGACACATTTCCGGAGCACACATTCTTAATTAATTAATCATAAACCAATCAAAGAAACACTGTTTTCCTTCCAGTTTCAGCCGCGAAGATAAAATGGAAAAACTTACGCGACACCTACCGTGACTTGAAGAAAAAGATGATCAGCAAATCCAACACAACGTCTCGAAAGAGTCCCAAAATGTGGCAGTACTTGGGACAGATGGAGTTCCTCGCACCTCACATGTATCTAAGAGATCAAGAACAATGTAATGACACCAGTACTACCGCAGGCAGTTCAGGGTTTTCCGAAGCTGATCAGTCAGATGTCTTAGAAACTGAACAAACAGAAGCAGTGAAAGAAGAACAAGAAGAAATAGTAATAGAAGAAGGACCAGAGATTATGCAGCAGGTTGATAGACAAGTGGAAGAAGCTAAAGAGAAGATGGAGAAGGAAACAGAAACTGCACAAGAGAAGAACAGACAGAATGAGTCTTTGAAAGCGTTCTTCGAGTCAATGCTCTTGAGTACCAGCAGGATGCCCGAGGTGTACCAAATAACAATTAAGAAGGAATTGTTTAAGGTTGTCATGGATGCTGAGGAGAGTATTGCTAATGGGTGGTAAGGTTTGAAGTATGGCGAGTAAATTTCGTCTCACAGGTCATATACCTTTAGAATACGTTTAGTTTGTAAACTCTCCAAGAGCTCTTTCAAATTAAGCGTCTTGAGTCGTCGTTGCGTTGTTTATGAAAAACAAAAGAACATCTGAGCGCGGACGACTGCTAAATACTGCGGTGCGCAGCTGGAAGACAAAAAACGCTTAAATTGATAGAGGCAGATCTTAAAGTGACTTGAAACTTCGCCCTATCACAAACGACTAAATGAGAATATTGATCTCTACTGTGACTCTACAGCAATTTGATTGTTAGTTTATAGTATTTGTTATAATAGGTACATTTAACTTTTAATTATAAAACGTAATAAGTGCAAGACATGTATTTTATTTCCATTGGGTATGGTGCTTTAGTTCACGTAAAAGGTTCAAAAAGGGTTACTTATCTGACTGAGGCAGAGACGTCCATTAAATCGACATTTTACTAATAGACGTAACTTTTCATTACATGTCAAAATCACTCATTAAATCTCTACTAAGGAATCATTTCACATCTCTGAGTATACCAGTGAACATGAATTTAATAGTTTGAATATATAAACCTTGCCACAGAGTCAGTAAGAGTGACTTATGAACCGATATTTTTACATAGTATAACTCGTTCCTAAAATAGCTTTTATACCAATAAGGTCCCAAATTAACAACCGACGTCAGATCGACCCACGCAGGCCCTACATTACAGGGACCTCTTCGGATTGAACTTAGGTTAGTGGCTATAAATAGGACCACTAATAATATCAAGCATATTTACCTTGTAAAGGGTGAACAGGTGTTCAATCAAGCCCAAATGTTTATTTCATTCACGAATATAGCTACATCCGAAGGCTTTATTGAGGAAGCTAAAAGTTATAAATAAATACATGTCTACTTGTAAAAATCAAATACCTACGTATATACTCCATCAAAATCTCGTAATGCGGATTTAGAAATGCAAAAGTAATATTGTTTCCTATATCTACGAGTATGTTATTTATACTTAAAGCTGTGCCCCGCGGTTGCATCGGCAGTGCACCCGTTCCCGTGGGAAATTCTGAATTTTTATTACTTTTAATCCTACTCACCTGAACAAGCCCTTCTGGAGCCCAATCTTTCCTACATACAACAGCTCCGTACTTTTGATGAAGTAAGTTTTTATCATGACCCCTGTGACTACGTGCATAGTGTCCTGTCTCTAATCATTGACATTCTCCTTTCAGAAGTCGGTAAACCTTTCATCCAACTGACTGACCATCTGGACAATTATCAAAATTCACCCAACCTCGCACAAAACTATTTTCGTTCTTTGTTCGTTTCATTTTTTCTCTTTCACTCTTAGAAGGTATTGGGTAAATTGGGGTACATCTGTCCTGCTCTGTCCAGTATAGTTTGTCAGCAACTATAGTGTTAATAACGATAAGAATCATTTATGTTATTAACACGTATTTTGTGGGCAGGTGGCAATTTTACGGTCTCTATACGAAATTGATCGAAAGATAAAAGTTACATTGAAAAGGATACGGTGATTGTTGGTAATATGGGGTCGCATGTGTTTTGTTTTCGAGTATTGTTGTCAAGCGGAATTGTTTAATTATTTTTAGGGTATTCTGGCACTTCCGGTGATAAAGGTGAAAGTTTATTATTGTGACATTTTGTTTGTTCACCAGCTGACCTTGCGAAATCCTGCTGCAAAATATAGTTTTGAGTTTAAGGAAGTTTTATCAACCTCTTGTCAGGGACATTCTTACCGACTGTTCTGGAAAACAGTCCGTAAGTAGTAGACTATCTTTTCTGTAGTAGACTATCTTTTCTGTAGTAGACTATCTTTTCAACTCTTACTCATTTTAGAACCGCTGGTTATAAAAAAAACCGGTCTAACAATTATTTGAAATATTCATCCGTTCGTCTTAAGCGGCGTTAGGTTTAGTTAAGCATCATATCACAGTTACTTTCTACGGATAGTAATCGTTACATGAGGGCCTTTGGCGGCTCAATAACTCTGACACCAGGATTGGTCAGGTTCACCATCCACTCGATGAAGCAGAAGATATCACAGTACTATTTGATCAATCTTTACAATGTTAAGGATAATATCTGAGCTGGTGTACACCTTATTAAACTTGAAAAACTCAAGCGACTTTTCCGAAGCCGTACTAATAGGAACAATAAAAAGTTTATTGTTATCAATAGCTGATAGCTGATGTTATCTAATTCAAATGCGTCCATTTGTTAACTTGATAACGATCAGGGCGCGTTCACATTGACATGTGGTGAAAATAGATAGTTGAGGTACCTGCGGCCCGTGAAATAGCATAATTATCTACTCATTTGTACTGTTAACTAAGCTATGAAATAGGTGTGGTGACTTCTTTGGATGTACTAAGACTGGTGACTTCTTTGAATGTACTAAGACTGGTGACTTCTTTGGATGTATAAGACTGGTGACTTCTTTGGATGTACTAAGACTGGTGACTTCTTTGGATGTACTAAGACTGGTGACTTCTTTGGATGTACTAAGACTGGTGACTTCTTTGGATGTACTAAGACTGGTGACTTCTTTGGATGTACTAAGACTGGTGACTTCTTTGAATGTACTAAGACTGGTGACTTCTTTGGATGTACTAAGACTGGTGACTTCTTTGGATGTACTAAGACTGGTGACTTCTTTGGATGTACTAAGACTGGTGACTTCTTTGAATGTACTAAGACTGGTGACTTCTTTGGATGTACTAAGACTGGTGACTTCTTTGGATGTACTAAGACTGGTGACTTCTTTGGATGTACTAAGACTGGTGACTTCTTTGGATGTACTAAGACTGGTGACTTCTTTGGATGTACTAAGACTGGTGACTTCTTTGGATGTACTAAGACTGGTGACTTCTTTGGATGTACTAAGACTGGTGACTTCTTTGGATGTACTAAGACTGGTGACTTCTTTGGATGTACTAAGACTGGTGACTTCTTTGGATGTACTAAGACTGGTGACTTCTTTGGATGTACTAAGACTGGTGACTTCTTTGGATGTACTAAGACTGGTGACTTCTTTGGATGTACTAAGACTGGTGACTTCTTTGAATGTACTAAGACTGGTGACTTCTTTGGATGTACTAAGACTGGTGACTTCTTTGAATGTACTAAGACTGGTGACTTCTTTGGATGTACTAAGACTGGTGACTTCTTTGGATGTACTAAGACTGGTGACTTCTTTGAATGTACTAAGTTGACTCCAAACCAATTGACCATTCAGTCGTCATTGATTTCTTAATAAATAAATGTAGTATTAGCCTGTAATGTCCCACTGCTGGGCAAATGCCTCTCATTCTCACTGAAGATATCAGTACAGTGAGGAGGATTAAGCGTAATCACCACGCTTACCAAATGCGGGGTGATCTGAAACTTAAATAAATGATTTATGATTTATTTCCTACTTCGAGAATATTTTTTTAAGCCGCTGCTTTGCTGGGTGCGAGCTTATAAAATCTATAATCTTTCGTATAATAAAGATGAAACAGAGGCCTAATTTGACAGAAATGGTCCATTTCCAATGATCCAAAACCCTTTTTAAATACCATGTAAATTATGCAAAATACATACCCAAAATAGATGCCAAAATCTACTATAAGATATAAAATTCATAATACCATTTTATGTGAAAATTTTATCACTCCTGTTTTTTCTCCGTTATATTCATTTACAAGGTAGCACTCGTTGCGGAATTTGACTAAGAAATGTTAGCTCATTGCGATTGCTAAGCTACGTGCAGCACGGCTCCTACTTGGATGGGTGGCCGATAGTGGCATTTCTATCTGAGCGCTACCGTGCTTCGGAGGGCACGTTAAATTGTCGGTCCCGGTTGTTTCAACCGTCAGACCATGTCGGAGACTTTAAAAACTCCGACACCAGGGTTGGCCACTAACCTACTCGTACATACTTATTACATAGGTCATTTTAACGTATGTTAAATCACTGTATCCATTACCCAGTCCATTGTAACACTCGGTAATGGGTCTCAATGGAAACAATCCTGCGGAGATACACTCGGTCGACCACTTTCGACCGCTTTGTCCGAAACAACTCGATCGTCAAATTCAATTTAAAATAACTGCCTAATGTAATGACGGCGAGATAATTGACTATTCATCATAATTACACGCCGCTACTATCATACAAAGGTTTGTTTGCCTCAATTTCATTGTTGAGACAAAATTGTACATGTTCCTATCTAATTACGTTAACTTCAACAACTACATACTATCTTAGAATTACTTAAATAGCGCCCGTACTCAGAGACGGCAAATTATTCCTTACTAATGTATGAAAAATTATACGTAAAAAGTGAGGTCGATTTAGGAATATGAATAAAAGACAATTACCAAAAATTAAGTAATGATATACGCCTCGATGGACTAGTGGTAAGTATATGCACTCGCCTGCTAAGACCGAAGTCTTGGGTTCAATTCACGGGTCAAGCGAAAACATGTTTCCTACTTTTCAAATAAGGCTCGGGTTTGAGATCACCAACCCGCAAGACAAGCGTGGTGATTACGCCTAATCCTCCTCACTGTACTGATATCTTCAGTGAGGCGAGCCTTTGCCCAGCAGTGGGATATTAGGACAAAACTTTTTTTATATAGTAAGTTGAAGTTTATAAATATTAATACATTGCAAACAGCAAGTAAAGTATGATCCAGAATCCCATAACAGGGCAGAAGCCTCACTTAGAATATACTACAGCGAAGCGGAAGACGTAATCACCACGCATTGTCTTCTACGATTATTAATTTTAACACACGAGTTTATCAAAATTCTATTAATAGTGAAGTGCGCAGAATCGTGCAGTCAATCGAACAGCGACAGTGATCTCCACGAGGCACTCAGACACGAGTGGCTCCTCAGACAGGCGTATCTTATCAGGATCGCATGTTGCAATCACACTATTATTAAGTACACACTACAATATTACATCATATCATTGTACTACGATCTATGTCACTTGCCTGCCAAGACTGAAGCTGAAACTATGACCTGTGCTTGACATCACTAACCCAGTGTAGGCAAGCGTGGTGAGTGGTGAGTGGTGAATTTTCTAATAATATTACAAATGCGAAAGTAACTCTGTCTGTCTGTATGTCTGTCTGTCTGTCTGTCACGATTTCACGCCAAAACTATAGAATCGATTTGAATGAACTTTGGTACAAAGTTAGTCCAGAGCCTGAGAAACGACATAATATGCTACTTTTTTGTCGCGAGAACAGGGTTGAAAGCGGATGAAAAGTTGTATGGAAGGGTGGTTATTTTTAAAACTACCGGACGGATTTGGATGAAACTTTACGTAGTATAGGTTATACATCAGAATAACACATGGGATACATTTTATGCCGAAATTCCCGCGGGAATGGGTACAACGCCAGTAACACTACGGCACAGTATAACTATACTACGGGGCGCGGCTAGTTTCTATATAAATCTATACACTGCATCCTTACTGTACTAATAACTCGATAGGGTAAAATGGTTTTGTTAGGAAAGGAGCCAATTTTCCAACTCCCATCATAGTTGTGACAGTTTCGGGCTATGATATATTACAAGGCATTATCTAAATGCAATCTTTGTTGGTTATTTTATCGTGTAAGGGTGCGTTTCCCTTGAAGCGGAGAGTAGCTATACGGAGCTCACTCGACCAATAACAAACGCATAGAAATTGTCAAAGAGGGCATTGACATTGTCAAAATCTTTTCATAATACGTTGTGATTATGATCCAATACCGCATCCTGAGACCGAGAGTACTAAATAATCACAATAACCCTTCTTCTTCATCGAGTGGATGGTCAACCTGACCAATCCTGGTGTCAGAGTTATTGAGCCGCCAAAGGCCTCTGACATGGCTCAAGTAACGACTACTATCCGTAGAAAGTAACCGGGACCGACGGCTTAACGTGCCCTCCGAAGCACGGAAAATAATCACTACAACCCTGCGATGCAGCAGGCTCCTCGACTGCGAGAAAATAGTAGACTAATTTTGGTACTGTATTACCGAAAAAACGCTCTCCAAAAGCGCAAGCCGCCTTCCCAACGAACAAATACCTAAACCATCTCCAAAACGTTCCATATATAAAATATTTCTCAGTACTGCTCACTAGTAGTTGACACGCGCCAAGTCTGAGTGCGGTCGCTGCAGTGGACTGCTGCCAAATTACGCACGTCGCGGGAACTGACAGCGAACACGAGGCGACCTTGAACGTGAAATAAAAAGTAACTGGATTGCTAAACATGTGTGCAGACTAGCGGGTATCGCGTAATCTAGATATTATATACTAGATAGTTTTACGTTGAATAATACATAGGTAGGTATATCAAGGACATAGCTATATTTATAATGGACTAGACGTGCCCCGCGGTGGTTCCCGAAGGAATTTCGGGATAAAAATGTATCCCATGTGTTATTCTGATGTATAACCTAAATTACTGTAAAGTTTCATCCAAATCCGTCTTTACTTGTAGTTTTTTCGTGAAAGAGTAACTAAATACACAAACCTTCGCATTTATAATATTAGTAGTATTTGGAATCTTATGACAATAATACTGTATTCTTTTTGCTTTTGACGGACCTCAATTGTCCATCAACCAACTATCAATTCACGGTAACAACAGATTGTGTGTTCTATATTTTGTGGACCTACCCCGTAGGAGCCTGAATAGACGTTCGTTCCTATTGACTTTACTACTAGACAGGCTTATTGGTTTATGAAAAGCTATTGTCATATTAAACAGGAGCGCACACCGGAGCCAAGACGTGTAAGTTGTAACCCGTCTGTCGAACAATTCAGTTCACCTATAGAGCCTACCTGTAATGGTCTATAGTCTGTACGCTGCTTAACAGTTAAATTGCGTAATAACGATTTATCTTTCAATCTGAGTTTGATTGTAATTAAAACAGTTTATTAATTAATTTGCCAGCGTTAATGGACACGGGATGCCCTCGGCCTCGCGTGTCCTTATAGTAACGTTAAATAATAAAAAACGATATGAATTCATACAAAAGTCCCTTTACATAATAAAGTAGAACTGATTAACGTTATGCCAAACTAGTCTTTATATTCAAGGGTTCAGAGTTTATTTTATAAATCGGTTGTGATTAAATGTGTTGTTGTCACGCGCAGGCTTTTTGGGAATGTATTGTTTTTATTTAAAATGTAGTTATGGGAAAGTTCATGAATGTACTTGTATTATGAATGGAATACTCGCTTACTATTTCATTGTGAGCCGATAGATTTATACCTACCTACTTATTACTGTTGTCGTTGAAATGCGATTACATTAACTAGCAGCGCCCCGCGGTTAGACCCGCATTGTACCCGTGGGAACATCGGAATAAAAAATAGCCTATAACCTTCCCGTTGAATGTGGCTATCTATTACAAAAATAGTTATGTATTCAAATCGGACTGATAATTCCTGAGATTAAGGGTGCCTTTCCATTGGAACGGAGCTGTGCGGAACTCAATCAATCAATCACAACGCATTGAAAATGACAAGCAATGCGAACAACGAAATGATTTTCAACGCATAGAAATTATCAAAGAAGGCATTGACATTGTCAAAATCTTTTCGTAAGAGGTTGTGACTGGATATTAGGGTATTTAGCAATTTAAGAGATGCATTTAGTAAAATAACTAAAATTATGATCGAAACTGAAATCAGAATCAAAATAGATAAAAAAATAAAGAAATTATAAACTCTGAAAGATTCTCTCCTGTCTGATTCTGTTCCTTTCTTGCAAAAGGATTTTTTGTATGCGACGTCTACGGTGCTACAAGCTTGTGACGTCACAGGCCTATAGTGCTTTATCTGTCTAATCAGCCACTTTGACCGCCTGTAACTATGGAAATAATAGCGATATAAAAAAACGGATTTTAGTCTCTAAGTTCTCTAACACGTGATAAAAAGATGAGTTGATAGAAATAATTTAAAAAAAACAGTGTCAAATATCCTATTGAGCACAGCACAGCTCCGCTTCGCTTTAACGGAAACCCACCCTTATACTTGATCAGCGTCAATGAGTATGCTAAACATTTTGGAGACAACATTTTTGGCATGTGTTAAGCTCAGGTTCTATCACTAGCAGCTTTTAAGCTTGTTCATTGTCAAGGACGTGTTACTATAACAAAGGTATTTAATAGTAATGGTTCTGTCCTAAGTACTAATGCTAACAGATCGGTTACAGTACCAATAAATACATAATGGACACCTTGAACCGGTCTCCTAGCAACCGAGCGTCCAATTTGCGTAACAATACTTATTATTACTCCCCCAAGGCCGCGCCTGCACCGATTTTGATTAGATTCTGACGCAACCACGAGATCAGTTCCATCACTTAGGGTTCTTTCAATTAAAGCGTTTTCAGTCGTGCTGCTGTGTGCAGGTGGTACGGAATCTGAGTAAATTTTGTTTTTCATACAAAATGCTGGCGGATGACGTTTAGAAATGCTTAAATTGAAGAGCCTTAATAATTGAATAATTTAAACAATTTCATTGTGTTAGTAAACAATTAGAAATTATAATGTGATTGACGAGGTGGTTGAACTTTGATGGTGGAATTGACTGAGGGAGGCCATACTCATTAATAAGTAAGAGAAGTACTAAGTTGTGTTGGTACAGTCCAGCCATGAAAACGTTGAGACACTTTGGCATAACTTGTATTCCTTCTAATAATAACAGACATTATTTCAGCATAAATGGATGTAAGCTGGCTTCTATATAACAAAGGTGTGTCGCTTACGAATACTATAGTGAAAGCCTCCAGCCAACTAATATTTTACTTTTAATTTTACTAATACTTTTATCTTTTATAGTTTCAGATTTGCCCATACTGACCCCTTTAATAAAGCCAAAAAGCCTATATAAGCTGCAAGCAGAGGAAATGTTAAACTTGGAATTCAGCGTGTGAAGGTCACGTCGCTACTCGCTCACTAGCTCGTCAAAAACGTTTAACTGATATATTTTATCTTAATTACGAAAAGAATTCATAGGAATTTCACAATACCAAATTGAAATAATTTACAATCTGACTGTGAGCCAATTTTTTCACCCATCCATCCATCGGCACACATTCCCGCTTATAATAATTACTAGAATAACGTCATCACTGTATAACAAAGTTTTTCTCAGTAATTACTTTTCACCTGAAAACTTGTAAGTATAAAAACCAGCCAAAAGTAACCTGATTTCATAATAAATGAAGGGACAGAAAAGAAAAGGGATTTTTTATAATATTTCAATTTTCCTTGTTAAAGTTGTAGGGGAATGTAAATTTCGGGCGCCCTTCGTGAAAATGATACGATGCGGTACTGTCGGGGAATTATGATACTCGGTCATAAAGATAATTAATTTAAGGACGCTGACCTTTCACGGAACGTCAGTATGTCGCCGTGTGATATGTCATTGTTATATTACTTATACCTATGTAGGTATAATCATGTGATTATGTTGTGATAATCTGGTGTTTATAAATTTTGGTGTAACTGATTGTATTTTTGAAAGGTAAAATAAGGTTGAAAAACATATTATTTAAATAACCTTTGTTATTGAAGAATCTCGAAGAATCATTCAAGGTAAGGTTACTAAATAAAAAGTGTGTACTAGTTATACATATTTATTTACATATTAATGTCCAGATAAAACATTTTAGTTCAAACTCTCAATACAATGACAATGGTTCATGACATATGCGAAAACTGGTTCTAAATACTACTTCACCAGTTTCGTACTATTTATATATGTATTTATAACTAGCAGCGCCCCGCGGTTTCACCCGCGTTGTACCCGTTCCCGCAGGAATTTTGCGATAAAAAGTAGCCTATGTGAATGTTGAAATCGGTTCAGTAGTTTTGGCGTGAAAGCATAACAGACAGACAGACAGAGTTACTTTCACATTTATAATATTAGTTAGAATTTTACTTGATATAGACTAAATTTAGGAAATAACTAGGTTTACCGACGTTTAACCCCTATGTCAACCAAACTCACAACTCGCTGGCTAACAAAAGCTCAATAACCCCAAGTTCTAAAAACAAAAGCTCGCGACACATTACACGAGCCTCCCCTATACACTCTCAACTTTGAAAGAAACTTCAAATTGCCATAAAACTACGGCCAAGTCCTGATTTATCGTGAAAAAGAAAAAAAACAATGAAAATAATGATTTGTTTCCCGCCGCGAGACAAGTTCGGCTCACCTGTGAAATATTACAGGCGGTATCACTACATAGTATAAAATAAAGTCGTCTCTTTTTCGTGTCTGTCACACTGTTTGTCTGTCTGTATGCTTAAATTACGCAACGGATTTTGATGCGGTTTTTTGTAATAGGTAGAGTGATTCAAGAGGAAGGTTTTTATGTAAAAAAATTCCCGAAATTCCCACGGGAACGGGCACAACGCGGGTAAAACCGCGGGGCGCTGCTAGTGAGCTAATAAATTACACATACAGCGGAAACAAACTTTTATCTCACACTATAGATTGTTTGGTTCATTTCTTGTGTATAAAGCCTTGAGACCCCACTGCGGGACAAAGGCCAATCGCTCACCGAATTGAAATCGCTCACCGAATTGAAATCGCTCACTGAATCGCTCACTCAATTTATTACAGGAGGAATAGATGTACCTATGCTTGTATAAGAGTGTCTTTCCACTAGAGGTATGCTATGCTCCTTGGCTATGCCACGTTTGATAACTTGCCGCGCCTCGCAGTGTTCCCACGTTGGACCCGATTCCGAGGGAATTTCGGGATAAAATGTATCCCATGTGTTATTCTGATGTATAAACTATATAACTGTAAAGTTTCATCCAGATCCGTCCATTAGTTTTATCGTGAAACAGTAACAAACATACATACATCTTCACAAACTTTCGCATTTATAATATTAGTAGAATAAGAGTATCTAAGGTCGTCACCGTCCCATAGTCAAATGCCGGACATGCTGTAACCAGTACTAAAATAAATCATCTGTTTTGAGGCATTACGCACTCTGTATCAGCAGCGGAGCCCTGCCAGACTGACTGACGGGAAAATTTGGCACTCACATGGATTTGCGATAGTTGTTACGTAAGCAACGCTTTCTGATTTACGAGACTCTTATTTTGAGATATAGTATTAACTACACGTGTAAGTTTGTTTGTCGGTATGGCGCGCGACACTATGGCGATACGCCAAATGCTTAGACTTATCAACTGAGAGGATGTGTCTTCTGTATCTTCTTTGATATATTAGTTTTAATGGGCAATTTTTCTTCCTGATCAATGACCTCACTAAACCCGAGGAAATAAAATAAGTGCGGTGTAAAAAGAAAACTCACTAGCACCATCTATTGAAGACGCGACTGGAACAACCGTGCGAATCAGCTAGTAACATGTTCAAGTAATAAAACTGTCCCCTTCTGTCTGTCTGAATGTTTACGATATAGGTACCCTACAAATATTCAACGAAGTATTGACATTTTCATATTCAAGAGTATTGTTTTTGACTATCTGAAAATAAGATTAACCGAAGCTACGGTGGATTATTAGTTAACCAAATAAAAGGAATAAAAAGTTTACCAGTTCTTGTAATAATACGAATACATCCCAAAACATGTAAGTATTGCAGTTACCACCTAAGTCTTGTCACGTCGTCATGTTGTCAATCACAGTTACTATGATATTACATCATATAACTGTCCCACAGACCACCACTGGCTCCTACCATCTGTTTGCTCGCCCACAAAAATCTCTACGTGACTTGATCGATCGAATCACATATTTGTGTTTATTAGCGTGCCAACGTGACGCGTCCTGATATACTTTATTTGTTTGTTAACGTTGTTGATGTTATGAGTTTTCTTAATTTTATTAGAATTTACAACGTTCGCGGAAATATAATAAAGTGTCGGTGTGTGCGGCACGAGACTGGGGAAGATAATGGTATCTTATCGTGCTGTTTTGTCGTAAATAGTTTGTTGACATGCTTTATGATTTATCTAGACCAAGTCAGAGGCCTTTAGGCGGTTTGAAAACTCCTCACACTTGGGCTGGCTTCTACTTACTTACTTACCAACACTGCGATAAGCGTGCGCCCGTCGCGTGCGCCTGCCGCGTGCACGTGGTTCACTTTCGTATGAAACCGCACGCGACGGTTCACTTTTGTATGAAACCGCACGCTTAACGCAGTGTCAGCCCTCAGTACCAGAATGATACGAGTAGAACGAAAATGTTCACCTAAAACAAACTACTTCATAACATTATTTCATCAATGGAAACAGCAAAGCCGTCTCGTAAGTCAAAGAATTCTGTGTTCGTTACGTCTTCTTACATAGAAAAACAAACAACACATTGGGAATGAACAAAATGTTAAGATACAATATTTACCGCGGCACACCATTGAAAACTAGCAGCTAAAACGAGCAGTTTCAAACAAAAATTAATGTACAATGTAACATCAGATGACAGCTGTTACATTTCAATCAAATCGAAGTCAAACATGAAAAATTAAACCTAATGCATAGCTGTCACTTCCGTCATGGTACAGTAAACATGGTATAGTATTTATCTGAAGACCTGAAACGCGTATATCAATTTGACTTCTACCGCTAGGCATGTACATTACAAGTTGTTATTTAATGTTACATTTAATTCTCAACTTTTGGCTCACGTTTGGAAAACACTGATAACACAATATCTATATAATTTATTACATCAGGTGTTTGTTCGTCCGCCCGTCCGTCCCCTAGTGGACCCGGACGGACACATAAAACTATTATAGGTATGTCTGTTGTTGATCTCGGATGATATAAACATGATCTTCACAATGTCAACCTTCGTAAATAAGGTATTTTTAATTTGTTTTTTGTATGTTACGTCGATATGTAATAGGTAAAGTCGATATCAATTCTCTTTGATTCTATTTTGGTTTAGAAAATATGTATATTACGCCCGTACTCAGACACGTCAAATACTTTTTAGTGGAGATTTAATGAGTGATTTTGACATGCATTGTATGAAAAATTACGCCAATTAAATAAGTGTCGAAATGCCGGGCGCGTCGGTCTGTCTTTCTGTCTGTTCGGTTCGATAAACAAAAGGTAGGTTTGAACTACATTTTATTTTATTATTTTTATATGGACAGAGTTTGTTGCTAAATCTTAAAAAAACTGTTTCCTAAATGAAGTTACGTAAGTAAGTAAGCACCTCCTACAAAAAGTCGTATAATTAATCATACCGAAACGTTATTTTCCCCAAAGATTCCCATCGAGTCACCGGCACTGCCCAAGGGCCGGGAAACATTGTATTTTCAAATTTCCTCCGAGATAATAAATAATTCTGTATTTTCAACATTTTCTCCGCAACTTTTGCGCCAAGTGCTTTCAGAAAAAAGGGGACTCGAAATGTATTTTGGTTCGGCACTTCCGCCAAATTGATAAGACACGATTTGACACTCTACGGTTCGATTCCCGCGTCTATTTTTGAACAAATCTTCAATAAATAACAAAAAGGTTTCATTTCGTTGCGGTACGTCGAGGCACCAGTACTACGCTTCTAACGAAACGTACCTACGCGAAATTGTTAGGAAGTTCGGGTTTTTATTTAAATTGGATTCTCGCATCAAGATATTCTACTTAATTTCTTCGGTTGGGAGGACATAGACTGTCCTTGAAATAACTTTATCCATCTGTTTTGGTAAATAGATAAATCATAAGACCACTATTTACTTATGAACATTTTAGGTAATCTCCAAAAAAACTGTTTAAATGGATGGTAACTTGCATCAGGAATCTGGCTCGCGGCCAAACGTGATTCTTTGAAAGTTTTCCTCTATTTATAAATAACAAACAATACATATAAAAGAACTGCTAATGGCCGATTAATACGGAGTTACACATGTTTCTTGATTATTTTGTTTTTTTTTTATCAAACACGCGCTCGCTGCCTACGCTGACGGGATCCGATAAGCACCGGTAGGTCAGCGCTGACTACCTGCTTATTTATTCCTATGTTGGCCATAGAAGGGCAAACCAGAACTCAGAGAACCCTAGTTGAAAGGTCCCAAAGAGGGTGAAATTGTGTATTCCTCACCTGAGTTATTGAGTTCGAGTAGGTCAGTGGTAACAGCCTCCGTGGTCTAGTGGTTTGAGTGCTCGGCTCACGATCCGGAGGTTCCGGGTTCGATTCCCGGTGAGGATATCTCACAAAAATCACTTTGTGAGACTGTCCTCAGTTTGGTTAGGGCATTGCAGGCTGAATCACCTGATTGCCCGATAAGTAAGATGATTCCGTGCTTCGGAGGGCACGTTAAGCCGTCGGTCCCGGTTACTTTCTACGGATAGTAGTCGTTATATGAACCATGTCAGAGGCCTTTGGCGGCTCAATAACTCTGACACCAGGATTGGTCAGGGTGACCATCCACTCGATGAAGAGAAAAGGTCAGTGGTCAACCCTGCGTCTAAAGGCCTCCACATGGTCAGACGATTGAAACAACGAACACCGACAGTTTAACGTGCCCTCCGAAGCACGGCAGCGCTCAGATATAAATACCATTTTCGGCTGCCCAACCAAGGAGGGAGCGAGCTGCACGTTGCTTAACAATTGCAATGAGTTAAGATCGCATAGTCAAACTACGCCTCTAGCGCTACACTCCTCGTAAGTTTTCCTCGCCTGAGTACATACGTCTACCATCTTGGTTATCTATCAGTCCTATCAAACGCAGGTATCTCATGCCATGCGCCATGGAGTGATCACAACCCATCCGCGTGTATGATGTAGTATTATTAATTCAATAATAGTGTTAATCTATAATTAATTCGAAGGGCGCACGAGTCGAACATTGCGTCATTTATAGTATTTCTAGATTATTATCTAGTTTATTTTGACGCCCACGTGTCCATTATGTAGTAAATTGATTTAAAATTAGACTGTGATCGCACCATGCTTTTTCATGACTTGTGTTGCCCAGCCAAAAATGAAATGACTATACAAACTAAATAAAATAAAGGTTTAAAAACAATACAATATTCTTATTAATCATACTAAGTTTACAGCCATAAATTCACGGTCCTGTATTAGTAAGCCATAAATTCACGGTCATATATTAGTAAGTTTCATAAACTGATCGGGCCGGGATCTAAACTGTTCACAATCTTTGTTCTCCTGCTTTGTCTTACCGAGACGCTAAAGTAAAACTCTAATTTTTCTTCGATCATATGAAGTCATGTGTAGCCAAGTTAATGGCCCAAATGCACAATATAGACCCACATCTTAATTGCTTCCGCAATTTAAAGACTTAATTTATTTGAATGGAAAAAATATCAGGTAAGGCGGATGCATGTCCCAGCTTTTCTTTTAACAGTTTTCAAGCCTTTTCATGATCAGGAGATTTCTGGAATGATTCTTACTGATTCTGCCGCGTTTTACGCAGCTTCGTATTGAACAAGCTCTTCGCACGGCTGCGTCGTATACTCTTTAATAAGGTGCCTCTTGAGTGGGTACGAGCGCTTGCCCAGCGGCCAGCAGCAGCTGCAGATCTCTCTCCGACTTGTCTCTCGTGACTGATGTCCCGGAAGATGTCCAGGAATGTGGGGTAGAACTCATCATGGAACTTCGTCAGCAGTTGTATGGCTATGAACCGGTAGTGAGCATTCACGACAGTGTTTAAGGAAAAGTTAGATTTGGAGAGTTCATTTATTGGTGTGCCTTTTCTTGGTTTCATGGGGGAGGTTATTTTTTTTGGCCTCGATGGCGCCGACGCAGCTAGGGAAACCCCATGCCTCGCGGAAGGCCTGCTCGAAGCGGAGCGCGGCGGCAGGCGCGGGCGAGGTCAGGTGCTGCAGAGATAGCTCCTCCTACATGATGCTCATGATTACCAACGGGCACTCCGCTTCCTCGTCACTTAATCCGTATTTTTTTTCAGACAGCTCAAACTCATACCCGTTGCCAAATAACTGAAAAAAATATCTGGTAAAACCAGCTGCCTTCGTTTATCAAATGTATAATGAGCAATAGTGAAAAAAGCCACTTCCTTTCATCCAAAGCAAAGCGAGTGCGGGTCGCTAGTAACTTTTTAAGGTACTGTGAAGTTTCATCCAAATCCGTTAAGTAGTTTTGCGGGACAGAGTTACAAACATACACACTTACATATTATGACATCGTTACAAAATTTCGCGTTGACTATATTTCTAAGATATAGGATAGCAGAATGAAGAAGACGAAATAATTAATGGCGCCATCGTCGCTTGTCTTGGCTGCGTCCGCCATTTTGTGATCCGCAGTATGTTCCATGGAGGTTCCACAACATCTAAATTATTTTTTTCATCAAAAACCTCAAACCTCTTTTACCTTACTTACGTTACTTGTTAGTTGCTATTTTGAATACTACATCATGGAATTTCTTGGGTTTTTGACACAGTGTTGAAGTTGGACCATAAAATTACAAAACATAAAAGTGCAGTCACTTATATTAGTTTACTTTATCATTATCCAGGGTGGGGTTTTTAAACAGCCAGTATAGGCAAGAATAAAACTAGCCTAGTCTACGAAGATCGTTTTCTTAGGAACTCGTTCAGACTTGCCCATACCGAGCGATTGAAAACCACCCTGTATATTTGTAAGGCTCAGCGCAGACAGAGAGGAATAATCCTCGCGCGGTCTCGGGCATTTTCTTTACGGATCGCGTATGCTCGAGCATGCGCGCGACCTCGCGAGCTTGCGCGAGTAAACCGTTCTGGGTTACCACTCTACAGTAAACATGCCAGTTTGTCGCGAAAGTTCATCAACGATGGTGGACTGGGATATGATTATAATTGCGCTTTTGGCAGAAGAAGAAGAAATGGAAGAACATGTTAATAAAATAAGGCGTCAGAAAGTCAGACGAAGAATATGGGTCGAGGAATGTTGGCAAGAAAGGTGTAGTTTAGGCGAATTTAATACACTGTGTACGACTTTACCATCAAAAGGAGTTTTGTTTTACGATTACTATAAAATGGACTATGAAAAATTTCGAATGCTTGTGGATATGCTACGTCCATATATTCAAAAGAAGACCACTAATTATCGTTCAACCATTTCTGTTGAGGAACGCTTAACCATATGTTTAAGGTAAGTAAAATATCAAATATAAGGTAATTTGTTTTTTATTTATTGAATTATTTAAAAATCGGATCATTTTTATGCTACGAGAGATTTCTCATGTTGAAAAAGAAATTACTAATATATTTTTCTGATAGAAAGGGTACGGTGATGTTTGGTAAAGTTTCTATAGACACAATGGTGATAAAATAGCGTTGTTGTTAACTCTTTCAACGCCACAATCGTATATATCAGACAAAAATAATATATAATAATTGTAAAAAGAATTATTTTTCTTTAAGTTCACGTACATACCCTTTATATCTAGAAAATGGTAATACTTATTCAAAATTAAGTGCATTATCAGAATCTTCAGTCGAATAGTTCGTTTGTCTTAACAAATATGAGTTACTTGTATCTATGGACGTATAGTAACCTTGCATAGTTTGATTGTCTGTATTCGAAGTTACATTTTTAGTTGTATGGGACTGTGTTATAAATTCAATTGGTGAACTTTCTTGAAATTGAAATGAAGTACGCGGAACGACTGATGATGGAGTGTATGTGTATTGGGGAGTAGTATTGCGAGTCACTCTTGTTGGTACATATGTAGTGTCTTCAGTATTATCTACAGTATATCCAGTAGTAGGATTTTTGATTGAAGAACGTGATTCATCAAGAGGTGGAGTTGGATTAATATCATGCTTAGCGTAAAATTTCAATTCCGCATCATTTACTATTTTAAATACTTCTCTCTTTATTTGGGCCTGCATGTGCTGTGGAAGTTTTTTTACAGTCGTAGCCATTGTCTTAAAAAAGTTATCTACTGGATCTTCAGATTCTTTACTTAGGAGATATTTTTCTAGAATATCCGATGCACGTCCACAATGCTGCCTCGGTTGTGAATAACTAGACATTTGAGATGATGGTCGTGGGGAGTCATTGTCCTGGCTCAAAGTATCTGATGTTTGTGTATCTTCTGGCGATGAATCTAAATTCGACTTTTGTTGTCTACGCTGCAAATGTGGTTTGAGGAACTCCAACTGCCTTTCATACTTTATTGGCCGATGCTTACCACCAGCAGCACCACTCTTGTACGTTCTTAAATTTACAGCCTTTCTAAAATTGTCCCGTATTGCCTTCCAAATTCTTTGACAATCTGGAACTAATAAAATGAACGATAAATATACTTGTAATGAACTTAGTTTTAGGTACCCCAATTCTTTGATAGGTCAAAAACATGATTAATATAATTGTACTTTTTTTTCCAGATTTTTGACTGTTGGCAGTAGTTTCAAATCCTTAGCTTTCAACTACCGCATGGGTTACAGCACAGTCCGGTCAATAGTTCATGAAACTTGTGCTGCAATTTGGAAAGTACTACAGCCTATTGTCATGCCAAAGCCAACAGAGGAGACTTGGTCGCAAATTGAAGAAGGGTTCAAAAATATTTGGCAATTCCCTAACTGTATTGGAGCACTTGATGGCAAGCATGTACAAATACGATCGCCCCATAACAGTGGAAGTCAGTTTTACAACTACAAGAAAACATTTAGTACCGTATTGTTAGCCATTGTAGACGCGAATTACAGATTTGTTATAATTGATGTTGGTGCATACGGCCGCAATAGTGATGGCGGTATATTGTCAAATTCTAAGTTAGGACAAAAATTACATAATAGCGCACTCCGTATACCACAGAATAAGTGCTTACCATCCACAAATAAAGAAATGCCACACGTATTCGTAGCCGATGAAGCATTTCCGTTAACCAATAATATAATGAGACCTTTTCCTGGAAATGTCATTAGAGGTGACGAACAGAAAAAAAAATTCAATTATAGACTGAGCAGAGCCCGACGCATGGTGGAGAGTGCATTTGGAATAATGGTACAGAAGTATGAAGTTTTTCAAAGACCACTAAAAGTGCAACCTCATCATGTAGACAAGATCATACTTGCTTGTACTTGTTTACACAATTTCCTCATTAATGAAAATTATATTCATACTCAATCTCACGAGACAAATCAATCTGAAAATATATTTCAAGATTTTGAACCGCTGAATGAAGAAGAAGGCAGAAATAATGTAACCGAAAGTATGAGGATACGAGATGAATTCAAACAATATTTTAGTTCAGAAGCTGGGTCAGTTCATTGGCAAGACAATATAATAAATCGACGTTGTTAAATTCATTTTACTTAAAATATATACAATAAATAAAATATTTTTTATTATTATTTTTAAAAATAAATTGGCCAAGTTTTCTCGTTTGTAACACCGAAATATGATAAATGGGGTTGAAATCTGTAAATTATCTACAAAATAGATACAAACCATAAAAAAATATATTACATAAGTACTTTTTTACAAAGTTATATTTATCTAAAACTAGCGGCTGTTCTCGGTTTCACAGGTTTGCAATAGATGTACTATATCTACATAAAACAATTACTTAGTAGGTACCTACCTGGTTTTCCCATTTCTTCGGAAATTCTTTCCCACGCATTCATTTTTACTGTTTTGTCACTATATGCTCTGCTGGACACATTAAATAAACATTCATGAGATGATACCAAACATATTAATTTTTCTTCGTCCATTTTTCTGTTGCAGGTGCTACGGATTAAAAATCTAAATAAATGACGATCTCTCTCCTTAAACTCAGTGACAACACTGAAAGTAGGTACTCGCGGACGCCGGCCGACTCGACGCCGCGCGGGGATTCCCGCGTAGCGTCGAGGACGCGCGAGCATTTTTTGTCAGGTTCAAACATTTATGCACTTTATTTTAATAATTTTAAAGTTGATTTTCAAGTGCGTTAATAAAATCCTCTCCGCTGCGCTCCTTTCTGTCTGCGCTGGCCCTAACAGGCAAACATTTTATTCGTCAAATGGCAGAATTTTAAATAGAAGATTATCGATTTAACTTTTTTTAATTATTTAAATGAAAAAATAACAGTTGCATTTCCCCTTTTTATTGAAAAGAAATTCTGCATCATAAAATAATAGTAACTTGTAATCAAACTAATTGAAAATAAAAAAGGCTAAGGACCCTTTGAAAAAAAAAACAAAATTAAAATCACAAATCTCAGCTTTGAGTCACACACACACTTGTAACATCTTCACTGTTTTCACTTGAAAGTTGAGACATCGGTACAGACAACAATATCATCGACAATTAAACATGGATGTGACCAAACCGGACTTGAGTGGGTTTCCATTTGAGGGGAGCGGTGCTGAGCCCGATTCACAAATCACATTGTCAAAATGTCGTAATGTCTTGTGATTGTGTTTAATGTGTTGTGGTCAGTTCTCCGCACAGCTTGTTTCCGCTTAAATGGGCGAAAAAAGTTGAAACGAAAAAAGAATACTACATAAAAGGTTCTTCTTTTATGGTGATTTCATTGTAAGTCTCCGTCAGGTGGATTTCCTCCGGTTCCTTGACCCTGGCTGCAGGCTCTTGCAGCTCAGAGTACACCGCGTCCAGCATCTTCACCTTTAACCGGTGCCGCTGCTGTGAAGACATCTTCTCCATCTCCGGCAGCAAGCTCATCAAAAAGTGGTAGTTATCAGACTTCCTAAACTCATTCTCTCTCCTCACTTCCTCTTCCAAAATCTTGAGTTTCTTCGCTTCTATCTCTAAGAATTGTTGTTTAATGTCGGTTAACTTCTTTAAGTTCCGCGTTTGGGGGAGTTTGGAGTCCTCGCCGGAGGTGCTCGGGTTGGGGAAGAGCATGTCTTGGTCTAACGGGTCGTCTTGGGGGGAGGGAGACGAGGCGCCAGCCGAGAGGCGAGGCGAGGCGCAAGGCGAGGGCCGCGGGTCCTCGACCAGCATGCTGTTGATGATCTCGTCCTTGATGAAGGTCATCTCCTCCATGTGCGTCCAGGACGCCATCTGAGGCTCGTCAGCCTTGAGACAACCCCTCTTCAGCTCCTTACGGTAGTGGTCTTTAAGGTTCTTCCACCGCTTTTTCAGTGTTTCAACTGTAACAGAAAAATATAATATATAAATAAAAATATAATATAATGATTAATCACCGAAAACCTGTACATTGTATACCAAACATGAAAATTATTAGATTTCGGTTGCGAAGCCAGCGGGTAGCGGGGCGGAAGCGGGAGCGGCGCGGAGAAATGTTGGTGGGAGGAGTCATTAGAATCGTTTTTAGTGTTTTGATTGAAATGCCGAAACAATGACGAAACTTTTCGAGTCTTTACCCACATACAATAGCACTAAATAATGATTGCAAATAAATTCAATTATTCATTATTAGAGAAATCCCTTATTTTAAGAAAATTATTTTAGAAAGAAGTTACCTACCTATTAACTAATTACGATTTAAGTAGGTAATTAATTGTTGATTAGTGATTTCATTACTACTTATTAAATAAATATAACTGATTAATATATAAAATATCTATACTTACTAATACATAATTCCAATACATCAATAAATTAAAGAGTAAAATATCATTACATATACTCGTACTTAAATGAATAATGAATAGCGCTGCACTGCTCAAGTGACGTCCGCGTCACCGCTCGTGGTCGCTCGCCGCGCGCACCTCTGCCTTCGATGAATCTATATACCTAACTAGCTGCGACCCGCGGTTTCACCCGCTTTGTACCCGTTCCCGCGGGAATTTCGGGATGAAAATTGATGCTGTCAGATTCTCAAGCCTACCCGATATGTACACAAAATTTCATGAGAATCGGTCGAGCCGTTTCAGAGGAGTTCAACCACGGTACCCGTTCCCGCGGGAATTTCGGGATGAAAAATAGACGTTGGCCGATTCTCAGACCTACTCAATATGCTCACAAAATTTCATGAGAATCGGTCGAGCCGTTTCGGAGGAGTACGCGAACGAACACTGTGACACGAGAATTTTATATATAAGAAGATTATTCTATATTTTATATTGGATCGCGCTCCGGACCGCGCGCCGCCCGCTGTTTTCGTGTCTGTAGTCTTAGAATCTTTTTCGAGAGCCTATTGTAAGCGGATACATGAAAATAATAAAAAGCTATTGCATAGCATTTTGTATCAACTTATGCAATTATAATTTTTTTTTTATTTATTTATTTTATTCATGCAGTATTGCTTTTTCTTTGATATTAATTCAAGTTACACTTTTTGAGCGTGGTGACCGATAAGAAAACAAATTGTTCTATTATTAAATAAATAAAAAAATAGTTAATATTGTTTATTTAAAATATTTTTATTATTTTACAATACATGTGGGTTTTATTATTTTACAGTAGCTGTTGGTTATTCAGGAATATTTATCATTGAAACTAGGTATAGGTTTATGATAACTGAAATAAGAAACATAAGTTTGCGACTTAATATCCTCTAAATACCTGGAAAATACCGCGTCAATGGTGGTCCCATATTTTGTTGTGGACTCTTGTGGATCATTATTCATTTTCAAATTCAATGTTTTTGATAGAAAAGTTGTCAACCGCTCTGATTTTTTATCAGCGAAGTTAATGTTGAAATCGCCAGCCAAGATAATTGGAAATTTATTACCATTTGTACCAAGTATTTTCGACCCTTCTTCAGTGTACTCCAGTAAAGTGCGATGAATAAAATGCTCTACCTCGTCCAATTTTGGATTCGGAGAAATGTAAATTGCTATGATAGAATGTTATATGCTTCTTGCGGATTGTGGCAGGAGTTTAAATAGGGTGAATCGCGTAACTGATTTCTCAAGTCACAACTCTCAATTTGAAGTTGCAAAACACTTATCAGCGAGTGGAATAAACAATTACCATCGCCAGGAATTCCTGTGTTTCTGTGTAGAATAACTTCGGGAGTAATGCATTCATTACGCTGTTCATAAATATGAAGTTGTTGGCTGTGAAATTGATTTTCTTGTAGCGTTACATTTTCTATATTTTCAACAGCGCTACATCGCACGATATTCTCTTCATTACTGCACAAATTTCGTCTTTTTCTGTAAAAAAAATGATGAAATCGTTAAATTAAATAATATTGAAGCATATATTACAATTTGTTTTTAAATAAATAAATTAAAAATATTATTATTAAATCAACTTACATATCCATGTAAGATTTTTCTGCATTATGTTGACGAAATTTCCTTTGACGTTCAGCATTTGTTTTTGGTACTTTTTTTATTATTTCTGCATTTTTCTTCAAATTTTTCTGACGGTAATAATATGCCCTTTGACGTGCATTAGTTTTTTTTCTTTTTAGCTCTTTACGCTTTTCTTCTCTATAAAACGAAAATATCTAGGTATAAATAATAGGTATAAATAATTAGGTATAAATAGTGTAATGACACACCAAAACAATATTCATTTATAAAAAAATAACAATATTAAGAAGTGATTATCGAATTTCGCGCGATGTACATTTATATCCTATCCAAAGCTAGGAGCTATCCAAAGTTGTTGGAAATTTAATTTTCCACATGTTTGGTCATTATCATTTTTACGCTAGGATCAATGTTTGCAGAGATATACTACCAAGTTTATCGAAAAAATCGTCAATAAAACTCCGACAGATACATACCTGAAGGACCCTTCCCAGGTACAGCTACATAATAGGTATACGTACTTTTTTTGGATGTATACTAATATTAACGCCTCGGTGGTCTAGTGGTATGTGCACTCGTCTGCCAAGACAGGTCCCGGGTTCAATTCCCAGGTCGAGCGAAAACATGTTTCCTACTTTTCAAACATGGCTCGGGTTTGAGATCACCAACCCGCATTAGGCAAGCGTGGTGATAACGCCTGAAACCTCCTCACTGTACTGATATCTTCAGTGAGACGAGAGGCCTTTGTCCAACAAGTGGGACATTACAGGCTAATATAAAAAAAAACTAATATTGATTAATTGAAAAGTCGAAGAAAATAAAATTCCACCCATTACGATTTTTTCGATAAACTTGGTAGTATAACTCTGCAAATATTGATCCTAGCGTAAAAATTATAATGGCTAAACTTGTGGAAAATTACATTTCCAACAACTTTGGATAGGACCATTTTTGCTCTAAAGTTGAAAATTAACGAGTTATTTCAGAAAAACGAAAAAATTGAACTTTAAAACAAGATGGCGGCGAACCCTCTACCGGGATTAGTTCGAAAATCGAGATTTATACACCCAACCATCCTTCCGACGTTTAAAAAAAAAATCCCCGGATTTTTTTCTATTTCAGGCTAGTTTTATGTCTACCCCGACTGAACTATATATCCAGCAGTGTATTTTTTTTCGACTGATGATGATCATGAGTTTCTATGTAGAACATATTATAAGTAGGTAGTACTATATTCCAACAAACATTTACAATCTTTTTTATCAAACAGTATTACATTGTATCAAATATTTCCGTAGGTAACTTCTTGAAGTAGAAAGTAGGTAGGTACCTAATTTTAATAATACTAAAAATAATTGCAATCCACCACAAGTAAAACGGTACTATGAAATCAACAAAAATAAAAATCATAAAAAAATGCAAAGAATTTTTTTTGCGAACGGTACTTTCTCGGCGATTCTAGAGTGACGCGTGACCGGCCGCCGGCCGCGGCGGTCGCTCGTAATGGCTGCCGTGTTTTGTTTTAGTTTGTAAACCGGTTTGTGATGTATATATAGAGTACTCACTCATTTTCTTTCGCTATTTTTTCGTGACTTTCTTCATTAATAATAAATGCACTTTGTTCATTCATATTCAAAACACTTAATACACAAATTTTACAAGTACAGCTATTCACTGTTGTACATAAATACCTATACACCTATATACTTTCTCATAAACAGCTAATGTATTCGTCCGATTTCGGAGCAGCTCGTCTCGATTCGTAGAGTCGTACAATACGTCTAATCGCACACAACGCCGTGTCGAAGACTGCCGAACTGAAACGACGTTAGACGATGCACGGCCTTCAAGCCACACCTCCTTGCCCGTCGGAGTGGGGAGCGTGAGGTTTTTTCGTTACGGAATTTCTGGATTCGGTCCCCGCGCTCAAGGCCCGCGATAGAAGCTATGCAATAGCTTAAAAAATATATTTATGTCGAAAACATCGTCTAATAGATTTATGGTCGAGCGCAATCAATGCTAGACCGCATATAAAAAACACTTGAAAATATACAACATAACAAAACAACATACTCACCATTATGTTTTGGAAACTGTGTGTTGATCTCTTCCCAAGCTCGGTGTATACTTGATCTGTTTTGAGGATTTACGCGGGACCAAATTATTGGATGTTTCTTTACGTAGCCGATTAATTTGGAGCTGTCGATTGGGGAGAGGACGCGGGGTTGCATCTCCGAGCGTGTCGCGTCTGCGGCGGCGGGGCGCGGTATGGGAGGTGAGAGGGACGGCGACACGTAGATGTAGTTCGTATTGCGTGTCTGATTGGTGGGCGCAGGCGGCCATTTTGTTTGGAGCGGCGGCGACTGACCGCGAGCGGGCGGCGGCTGACTGCGAGCAGGCGGCGGCTGGCCGCGAGCGGGCGGCCGACAGCGGGCTAGCGGCACTAAAATTGAATTTAATTAAAATATAAAATCATTTATTACTTTTTAATTGAGGTAGGGTAAACTGTACTGATACTCAGTGAAATAAGAGGCCCAGCAGTGGGACATTACATTACGTATTACAAAATTATGCCCCGAATTAATAACAATATTTTAAATTGAGTAGGTACAAGAAAGTGCCGATAACAACATATTTGTGCCTAGGTAGGTATTTATTTCCGTAATCTAGATAGACCATGTCTGACCTTTAAAACTCCGACACCACGGTTGGCCACTAAACTACTTTAAATTAATGAATTATTATCGGAATTAAATACTTAAGTTTGTACTGAGTTTTATAAGTAAGACAGGTCGCAAGTAAAAGATAATATTAACTTAAAGTTTTGGGCCGATTAAAACGAACTTCTTATGAGATTACGTGTTAAGTAACCACTGGTATGTGTTCATAGGATGTGGTTAGTTGGGGAGCCGCCATGGCTTAGCGGTTCTCACTCCACTTTGTTTGTGAGGGTGACAGGATCGAGTGCCAGCAATTAAGAGTTTATGGCTGATAGAACCACAAGCACTCCCATTTTTTAAAGTTAAACTGAAGCGTCCTTGCTATTTTTTAAGCAATTTACATAAACAAATACTCTCAACGAATTCTTATATAATTGACACCCAAACCTCGTCGCTAACAGTTATATAGGTATGCATATTTTGTTGACTCCGGGCGGGAATCGAACCACTGTGCCAACGAGTTTATCTAGCTGTTTCAATGTTCGTGAAACACCGCAACCGCATGCGGTTCGTCTTCAATGTAACCTACCTTTTCCAAAATGAGGTGCGGAAATCAATTCTTTCATCAGTATGCCATTAAAAAATACATCGCCTGCATTCTGTTTATTCGGCAGGTCAGTGCTTGATGAAGGCTGTTCATATGTGTTTCTGCTAGATGATGCTACACCTGTAGATGTGATAGTTGAAGGTCGACTTAGATCTCCTATGGAGTCTTTGATAGGAGTGGACATTTCTGCAACCCCAAGAGGATCGACAAGATATTCTATACTAGTAGAAGATCCTACAGCCCAAGGCTCGTCAGCGAAAATAAAATCTTCTTTTTGGAGACTGCCCAAATCCATTGGAACATTCGGGAAGTCAGTTGATGCAGAGCTATCAAATCCTTCTTCAGGTTCTCGAAAGGCTAAATGATGTCTTTTGAGGAAGCTGTTAGTCCAGGCCTTTCCGAATCTCTTGCTCTCTCTGAACTTATGGTTCAACTCCAAATGCTCTGCATATAGAAATATTATTCTTCTTAACTGGTCTTGTGTCAAACCGTTAAGTTTATTGCTTAGTACTATCAGTCGCTTCACCAGTTCTTCTTCTTGAGGCTTTGTGAAAGGAGTATATTGAGATGCATCGAATGCTCTCTTCTTCCTTTTTGGTTCTACTGCCGCAGTAACTTGCGTCTCATTTTCAGACCATTCTGCTTTTCTGGTCATTTCTGGGTTTGTTGGCATCTGAACGGAATAAAGATTTTTTTAATAAACAATACATCAATAATTCTCCTCACTGTACTGATATCTTCAGTGAGATGAGAGACCTTTGCCCAGCAGTGGGACAACAGGCTAATACTTTACTTTCTTCTTACATTAGGATAACAAGCGACATTTGGGTAAACAGTTAAATGACCAATATTACCCTTAAAATTAAACATTATTCTAAACTAAGTACAATATTACGACTTAAAATCGTATGACTAATTTTATATTAATCTTTATTTACTAATATTGTATATTAGTCGGAGTGTCGGTATTGTAAGCACCCGACAGATTTCCAAAATAACTACCCATATATGCTGTAAGCGTGCTTTATTAACCGACTTCAAAAAAGGAGGAGGTTCTCAATTCGACTGTATGTTTTTCAGGAGGAAGGTTTATATATATAAAAATTCCCAAAATTCCCACGAAAACGGGTACAACGCGGGTAAAACCGCGAAGCACTGCTAGTTTAATAAAAATTACGAGAATCGATCAGATAATTTGTGCGTAGTCGGTAAAATAAAACCGCGTCAAAATCCGTGCAGTATTATTTGAGTTTATCGCGAACAGACAGACAGACACACGCGGCCGGGGACTTTGTTTTATAATACATATTATGTAGTGATTCCCCCGGGATCGGGTAAAATTACAGGGCGCGGCTAGTAAATTACATTGTTGCATCTGTAGCGTCGGGTTAATGTAGCCGTGTGTACCAGCGACAGCGGTGCGATCTATTACCGTACTTCCTGCGGTGGGGACTCAGGTCAAACAACCTGTTCCTGTCTTCATAACATGGAGACTGTTTGTGTTCAACGTTACTTTATGTTGTTTATTTTATTTAAACCGACTTCAAAAACAAAGGACACAATTCACCTGTATATGTATTTATCTTAGGGTTCTGTACCCAGAGGGTTAGAAGGGGTGCTAAGACTTAAGGCGGGCTGCTTCGGCTTACGTTCACGCACCAGTAATCGTTAATACAAAATGTCAGTCTCTATAAAGGTAAGAAAATGATATCCCTAAAAAATCTTCTTTCCCGTATAAAATGCTTCGGCGATATACACACCTAGCCTTTTGCATGGAACTAGGCATGGAACATTTCACGCATCACTGGTTATTTCACTCGTGATAAATCAAATCACGTGTCACGCCAGTTATATGCATCGATACCGTCTGTTACATTATAACGCGTGCCGCGTGCCGCACCACCAGAATTCCATCGTGCGAAAGAGACAAAACTAACAACAACACTTGGGCGACACCGCGTCACCAGGTGAAATTGCATCTTATTTCAAGCGCAATTAGGCTTTAGTTTATCTGTAGGTTTTTGTTTACGTTCTCGATCGCTGAGTTACGAACACTTCAAATAATAATGAGTCTTATTTTAAAGAAGGTAAGATTTATTAGGAACTAGAACAGTTTATAATGTTGAAATCACGAGTAGGTATCACGTCACGAGTTCACGACGCCGGACGCGGTGAAATGAGAAGTTAGTTGATTCAATGAACTTCTAAATACGCCAATGTAATTTGATTAAGCATTGACAGTCCCAAGCCTGCAAAGTATGAGGGAAAGTTCATTGAAAAAAATAATTGTCAACAAATCATCGCCGGTGACTCAGAAGTCCGAGCTGCGTTTACGGACGCCAGACTGACAGCTGTCAGGTTAAAATTTAGTGGGACAAAAATTCACTATCGCAGCGACATGTAACAGACGGAAAAAATATACCTGCTGTGACAATAATCGTCACTAATAAAAAATAACGGTCGTGATTTATAGCGCGTGATATAACAGTGATAAAAAAATATAATTTCACCACGTGATCGTGAAATAAAAATAGCAATAATTTCCATGCCTACATGGAACACGCACACACGCACACATGCAAACTCGTGCGATCCGACAATAACTCGTGTTTTTCGCGCGACTCTACCAAACAGAGAAACTATGGAGAGTATTGGAGGGTATGGAGTTACTTATGAATAATTTTTTTAAACATACTAACTGCGATTTTTTAAATTAAGTTTTATGAATTGATAATTATAATTGCTTAAGGAGTAAATTTTTATTTTTTCGAGTATACTTAACAATATATTGCTTGCTCAGTTACAAGTTGGTTGCTATCTCTTTACGGAATGTCAATAAACTAAATACAAAATTAGAAAATATGGATCAAAATTGAGTCGACATAAAATTTAATGAAAATATATATGTAATGAGGTACCAACTGGTCCAAAAACAGACATACGAATGATTTTTAGTACTCAACATACCGAGTCGGTGTCAGTGATCGCTTGCCGCTCTGTCTTCATCCCACTGTCAAGTTGAACCGGTGTCAACTCAATAAACACAGTTGGCGACTCCACAGATTTTGTCGTCTCTGAACAAATTTTATTCTGTTTGTAGAATCTGTAAAAAGATAAAAATTTTAAAAAACTTGAGAGGTGTCAAGGGACACCCGGATGGAACGAAGTTCCTTTCGATTAATTAGTGACGGAATTGTAATAAAATTTTATTTTTTTAAAGTTATAAATATTTTTTTTTATAATTAACAAATAATGTAATATGAACTTAATCAGTAGGCTCAACTTTAGTAATAATTGGCTTGTGGTAACTGAAGTAGGAAACATATGTTTGGGACTCTATCTTATATATAAAATTCTCGTGTCACAGTGTTCGTTCGCGTACTCCTCCGAAACGGCTCGACCGATTCTCATGAAATTTTGTGAGCATATTGAGTAGGTCTGAGAATCGGCCAACATCTATTTTTTATCCCGAAATTCCCGCGGGAACGGGTACAACGCGGGTGAAACCGCGGGGCGCAGCTAGTTTTATATAAATGTCTTGAAAAAACCGCATCAATGGTAGGTAGTATTATCTCTTTTTTTTTTTTTTTTTTTTTATTACAAATTCACACAAGGTTAATTAGACCCAAAGTAAGCTCTAAACTTGTGTTATGGAATTTAATTCACTGATACTACTACATAATACATATTATTATATGTACATACACAAATACTTTATAAGAATATAATTTAAGGCTAGGATATCCCAGCCATTTCGACATTTGAGGGGGTGAAGCAGGCGGTGAAGCCGGGGAGGAATAGTACGCGCAGCGGCCGTCGCGGCGCGGCGGCGCGGCGCTGACGTCACTCTATGAGATACGGGGCCCGCGTGCGGTCGTTTTGTAACAGAAGATTGCGAAGCGCTTAATTATCTAATCCACATAATAAAAATCAGTAGTAGATATTGAATTGGGTAGAATAGTCATCACATTGATAAAATAGATACTAACAATCAACATTTTAGCGCATTTTGTATTTACCTAAATTACGTACATTATATATTTATAAATTTTATTACGAATCTATTTATCCATATTACTACTTACCGATTAGCACAGATCATACACAGTATAGATAAGTACGTGAATAGGCAGATTTTAAAATCAATACAGTTAGGTAGGGTGTACCAATTTTTTTTTATTTTTTATTTATCGTAGTAGTTGGGCAGTGAAACAGTTTTAGAGACATGTGTGAATCCTTTTATTTTTCAAAAACATAGTTTGTTAATAAAATCAAAACAATACTGATATTGATATTCGTATATTTTTATACTTATGAAAAATACTTTCTGTCAAATTGAGAAGCTTCTCCTTTTTTTAAATCTATTAAAAATTCATCGGTCTAGGAGAAGTGAGAAGGGAAGGAGAGAGTACCGAAGAACGAAACTTTCGTATTGCTCCCGCCAGCAACTTGGATGACTGATTTAACTGTCTCTGATATTGCAGGAACAGAGTCTTCATTTTCGTTATTTCGTCTTTTAGACTTATCTGGTCTAAAAGAAAAGAAAAGCTAATTGAAAGAAAGAAAATATATTACCATAAAAATCAATACTTATTCATTTCAAGTCAGAATAGGACTATGAATACATACTTCGAAATATGAATATGCCTACTGAAATGTAAATTATGTACTTATACAAATTTGAATAAACCTATAATATTATATATACATATAATAATATTTATTATTATCTCTGCCCGCTGCTCGGTCACAGATTAGGAAATAGTAGTCAAGACCGCGACGCGAAATATCACGACTACTCTATCGTAATCTGTGGCCGCATAGAGTGACCACCCCGTTTAGGCTATGTTCAGATGGCTGAATTGTGACGCGCGTTTTCAAATCGCGCGCTTATACATCCTAATTATATAGGTGCCTAGCAACCGTTCACATGCGCGCGCGTTAACGCGCGTCAGCGAGCGTCAACGCGGCGCTCAGAGAAAAAGTTTCTAGACGCAGACAATCGCGCGTTGACTCGCGCTTTGATATTAATGTAATGTCCGTTTGATGTTCAGTTGAGCGCGCGCTTTCATCGCGATCGCATGTAATTTTGTTAATTTTCGTGATTAAGTATATTTTGTTTTCGCATTTAAAATGAGTGAAATTGAAGATATTGACATCGACTTACTAATCGATGAAGTAGAAAAAAGGCCAGCAATTTGGAAGACTAGACTGACGAGTACTCTCGCAACGCGCATTAGCGCTCATCATCTGAACTCTTTTCAAATTTGTTTGCGCGTTGACGCGCGTTAACGCGCGTTACATGTGAACATAGCCTTATGCTCCGCGCGTACCCGCGGGGCCACGTCAATTTGACAAAATCTTTGGCAGAAATTAGGTATAACCGCTATCATCGTAAGGCGACGATTACACGTAAAGTATTTACTGTGATCCGTCAATACAGTATTTATTGATGGATTTCAGTATTTACTGATGGATTAATACACCAGCCTACACGTACAGTATTTATTACGTCAGTATTGTGTCCGGTCTCCTGCTGTTCACACGTCTAAAATGGCCACAGAGCTGAAAATTAAAGGTTGCGTGGCTATTATTTTAGCACTTAGTTTAAATAAAAAGGCCAAGCGAAAGCGATGGGCAAAAAATTGGTTACAACAAAGGGAAAGGTACACACATTTGAATTTAATGGCAGAAATTAAATTAAATGGTGAAATGGATGATTACGAGAATTATTTTCGAATGCCTGAACCCTGCTTTGAAGAACTTCTGACAATAGTAACACCTTTTTTAATCATAATCCGACGGATCATCATTACAGAATCAAGAAATCTAGAAATCCATCAATAAATACTGTCATCCTTCAATACATTAGGTTACACGTTCAGTAAATACAACGATACGCCATTATTTACTGATGGTTCACAGTCAATACTTTACGTGTAATCGTCGCCTAACTAAATAAAGATTGTGGTAAGTAGAGATTGTCCAAGCTGAAATGACACGCCCCACCTCCGCATTTACGCACACTAGCAAATTTTAAATATGGACGCAATACACATAAACATGCAATTATAATTGGTCGTTCAGTTGCCGTACTCGCCGTACTCGCTAAGAAGTGCAATTCTCGGATTTGTTGTCCAACTAGTTTAGTTGATCGTGAACGCGCGAGAGGAGAGGACGTCTTGTTTCATACAAAGTGACGGCGCTGCTCCATAGAGCGAGCGTTTTCGGATTTATCACCCGACTAGTCGGCCGACATGTGCACATAGAAATCAATAATTGGCGCTCCCACACAGATGAAGTGCCGCTATTAATATTTACACTCACACATCTAAATAAAGTAATTAAGTAGTGGGGCGCGTCATTTCAGCTTAGACAATCTCTACCTATATGTACCTAAATAGACTTACGCATGGAAATCGGTCTCTGATAATTGATTCGCCAATTGAGTCCTTTTCCTGTAACAAAATTCGAATTATACCTTGGTAATATATCTAGGTAGGAAGGTAGGTATATCTATCACTATAGATTGATAGAGGTAGTTATACTTACTTTACAACAGCAATCATGTGTTTTTGTCTCATACGGCTACATCTCTTCACCGCGCGTCGTTTTGAAATTTGTTTATTACCCATAGTATATGATAATAATTACTGTGTAAGATAGTTTACATTCTAGCTAGGTACACCACGACAATGTTTTATAATAACCTATTTTGAAAAAAGTTTATTTTTATTATAATGTCACAATAATCACATTTTAGCAATAAAAGACGTGTGGCACTCGGGGACTGCCGCGGTAAAGCTATTGCATAGTTATTGTTTGTATCACTAGATGGCGTTAGTGGGGAGCGTGAGGTTTTTTCATTACGGAATTTCTGGATTCGGTCCCCGCGCTCAAGGCCCGCGATAGAAGCTATGCAATAGCTTAAAAATATAGAAAAAAACAATAAGATCTCAATGAGAAAACACTATGAAGTTTCGTAGCACTGGAATGAAAAAGCGACACACGTCCGACTAGCACGGCGCCTCAGCGATCACTGTCACTCTGGGAAGAAAAGAGCGAGAAACACTACGGCGCGGAAATGGTAATGGCGACTCATTCGCAAGAATCTACCACCTTTCGTTGGAAATTTATTTTAATTACAAATATAATATTGAATCAAAAATGTACTTCAGCAGTATTGAGTCATAGTTTATTTTACATCACTCAAATTAATTTTAGAAATATGCGTTTGAAATTGTTTAACAAACTCAGTGTGTAAAATTCACAAAGTAAGGTATAAAAGACCCAACTTTGTGATTATTTTCTATCGAGGAAATTAATAGTAAACGTGTTTCAGAAACAGTAGTATGATTAAACATAAGATCAAGATTAAAAACAAACAAAAATTGTTCTTGTAACGTTAAGACTTTTGGCAAAAAAATTGTTTAAAGTAGCCCGTTTTAGGAACTCATAGGCCCTTAACACATTCACTGCCGACGACTCGCCTGGCGAGTCGACTTTAATTTCGTTCATGTGCCGGCGACTCGCCTGGCGAGTTAATGTTTTTCGCCAATATTTCCAAAATGCGTCCATATTTTCTACTGAAAACCAAATCGTATACTAAATAAACGCTAATATAAACATTTACACTGTGGCTCGTATATATGACTATTTTAATAATTTAAGAAAAAAATGCATTCAACAGTGCCTTGAACTCGCTAGGCGAGTTCACTGACGCAGGTTCTCAACTTTTTCTTTCAAAACTCAAAAAAATCAATAGAAATTGTAGGATCAAAGTTATAGGAAATGTAATTGTCAATCAAAGTTGTAAGAAATGTAACGATCTACAACTTATATTCTTATACTTAACTATAAAAATACAAAATTTAAACTCAAAAATAGAATTTTATCCAAAGATTTACAATCCCTGCATAAATTACGTAAAATACTTACCTATTTTTTTATTTGATGGGTTTTCAGCCATTTTTATACGTGGAAATACACTAAACACTTGTCAAACTATTTGATACCAATATAAACGTTCTAGAGACTGCGACGGCCACAATAATAACAAATCATTAAGTTTACCTATATATCATGCCAGTGAACTCGCCTAGCGAGTCCATTTAAATTAGTATGCAGTGCCGGCGACTCGCCTGGCGAGTCCATAATAATATTGGTGGCACCTCAGAAGGAATTAAGAAAATCATAGCGGCAGACATTGTCGCAAACAACTATGTCTGCACATATTGTTGACTCTGGACGGGAATCGAACCCGCAACCCCCGACACAGTAAGCGCTCTCACTGCCACTGTGCCAACGGGCTTGTCATTATATTTTGTTGTTGATTCTGCTGGATTATTGTTTATTCTGAAATGAAATTATTCCTGTAGCAATGGTTTTGATTTTTCATTACTGAAGTTGATGTTAAAATCACCGGCTAAAATGAGTGGAAGTTTATCTAAATGTTTGTTGTATCTGCTAAGCGTTACAATACATCTTTAGAATACTCTAACAGTGCTCGATGAATGAACTCCTGAATATCTATTAATTTGTTATTTGGTGAGACATATATGACTGCCACGATTAAGGTACCGCCGTTTTCCATTACTCCAAAAAATATACCTTAGAAAGATAAAAAAATCATACTCACGCATCTGGATTATGATTTAAATTGTTTAAAGCCTTAATTTTTTTCCTATCGTTATATTCTTTATTTCTTTGTTTACGAGTTTTAGGTATTTTTTTAGTAATTTTAGTTCCTTGTTTCTTTAATTTTTTATGCGCTTCATAATGTTTTCTTCTTCTTTCTGCATTAGTCATAGGTCTTTTAGCTGGAACTTGGCCAGTCTCAGTCCATTCATCTGCTCTCCCTGCAGGTATGTGTTGTACCATTGTATTTTGTAATTTCTTTCTCTCACGATATTCTCTACATAGTTGTGCATTTGTCTTTCTCCTTCTCCTGAATATTATATTTTGTACCTTAGTAGTCGATGCTTCAGTTGATTCGCTATTGAAATAAAAAAGCAAAAAAATTGAACATATAACTATCTATAATAATATATTATAAAGAGGTAAAATTTGTAAGTTTGTTTGTTTGTTTGTGTGTTTGTTCGAGGTAATCTCAGGAATTATAAGTCCGATTTGAATAATTATTTTTGTAATAGATAGCCACATTCAACGGGAAGGTTATAGGCTATTTTTCATCCCGAAATTCCCACGGGAACGGGTACAACGCGGGTAAAACCGCGGGGCGCTGCTAGTATAATTATATAATATTCTGTGTCTGTCTATTCTTTCATACACGTCATAGATGCGCGGGACTTTGTAAACACAACAGCGTATAGGTTAGAACACGCTCTGCTTGCTAAATACAATACGTTCTGATATTGTAATATTAAAATATACTTATTTTGCTTTTGAATTTATTAAAGTTATGACATGTACACTTGCTAAACACACAATAATTGAGAGATTATAACGAGTATGACTTGGTTAGCACAATAGTAAAGAGAGGTTATAATGCGTTTTGCTAAAATTGTCTGTATAAAATATCTACTTACCTAACTCCATCAGCAATTACCGGAACTTGTGCAGAAACACTGTCAGAATTCATTATTGTTATTATTTTTTATTATTTATTATGTACAAAAAACCTGTATACACTCAACAAAAATAATAGTCGCGACACCACCCTGTTCAATGCGAAATAGGAAAGACGAAACGAAAAAAACCTTGAGAGGTGTCAAGGGACACCCGGATGGAACGAAGTTTATTTATTATCAACAAAAATAATCGTCGCGACACCACACTGTTCAATGCGAAATAGAAAGACGAAACGAAAATATCTGGCTTGCTTTCCATAAGAGAGAGAGAGACAGACAGAGAAACATGCGTTAGTCTGTCTCTCTCTGGTGAGCGTATGTTTCTCTGTCTGTCTCTCTCTAACGCAAAATGTGTTACAACTTTTCCGTGTAGCCCCCTTTCGCAACGCGCGATAAGGAACTTCGTTCCAATATCTGGCTTGCTTTTTATATGAGAGAGAGAGAGACAGACAGAGAAACATGCGCACGCCGCACGGGACTTACAATAGCTTATTATAGCAAAAAGTGTCGTTAGAACTGTTCATCTTATTTTTTTCCGTCTAGCCCCCTTTCGCAACGCGCGATAAGGAACTTCGTTCCAAAAGCATCACAGTACAGATGAATTGACAACCTCCTTTTGTTTTTGTTGTATGAAACGGCAGCCTAGTACTATGCATAGTACTTTTTTTTTTATTTCTTAATTAAGGGTTATTCTTCCTGTTAGCCATAGTTTATTAATTCATTGATTGCAACACCAGATCGGTATTAAATATTTAAAAAGCGTTCTAAAACGCGTGACAGGTCCTTCTTCAACGGCGCATTGAGCGATACTGAGAGGTGAGGGGGACCGGGGACGCTCGTAGCGGCGGCGTTTAACATAGCACTTTGACACGAGGAAATAAGATCGCTTATCGCGTGAATCATTTCATTTCAGTAAGACATTTTATAGTAGGAGTAATGTTCTTTGTATTCAATTAAAAATTGTTTGTTAAACTTAAACAATGAAGGAGAAATTTGATAAATAAATTTACAAAATCAAAACATACAAATAAAAATAAAAATCTTGTAATATGTATAAAAATTCCCGACATTCCCACGGGAACGGGCATGACGCGGGTAAAAACTAGTCGCTACTAGTACAATAGGTATAAACCGAATTATTAGAATCAGACTGGTACCGTTCAAACATGCCAAATAGCAACTTTAGCTATATTGTTATAAGTAATAGCAGCGCCCCGCGGTTTTGCCCGCGTTGAGTCCGGTCCCATGGGAATTTCGGAAAGAAAAATAGCCTATAACCTCCTGTTGAATCCCACTATCAATTACACAAAGAATTTTTCAATTCGGATTAGTAGTTTCGGAAATTAGTGCGTTCAAAGAAACAAATAACAAGTTCTTCAGCTGTAGTAGAGATAGATAGAGTTTATTTTAAATCTGCTGCGGTATTAAAATAGATAAAAATAGAGGTATCAGAGACAATGACGTCACTTGTTGTCCCTCATTTGCCTGGAAGGGTCCGAAGTGGTAATATGTTGCAGGCTGCGGCCCGATGACACTTTAGGGTCCTCAAATAAGGGTCAAAGGAGCCCCGGAGTGTAGTACTAACGACCGCATTAAACACAGAACACGCTGTTTTGTAGTGTAGGCAAATAGTTATTTTTGGAAAAAGGTTTTTTAAAGTTTTACATTTCCTTCTTTACTTGGGTATATTTTTATAGGAAGGTAATAAAAAGAAAAAAGAAAAACGGTACCTATAATATCCCACTGTTGGGCAAAGGCCTCTCATCTCACCCAAGATATCAAGGAAATATGAAAATATTAAAAAAACTGTCTCTTCTACAAAGCTAAGATTTAGATGTCTATCTCTTCTCTTGATATAAAATTAGAAAGAGAGAGAGATGTTATTATTTCATTTTTTCCCCATCACTAAACCTATTTCCTCTATAAAAGTAAGTATCTATCTATGGTCAGAAGATCGGCCATATTGGTTTCCATCCCACATCGACTAAAAACTTTTTTTATAGGAATGTCATTGTATATTTTATAGTGGTCCCAAAGAACATACAAAACGACTTATGACGTCACAAAACTATAAAAACGCATAATCGATAACAGCTGACAATCAACCTTAAAAACCTTACACGAACCATTTACGACCACCCTTATTTCTCACACTATAAAGTCGCAAATCCTTCAGCTAATCAACATTGTATTAAAAGTAACACAATACTTGCGCTGGTCATGGAATCTCACGTTTTAATGCGATTACTAATGTTTTAATTGCAAGCGAATTTGGTACTTAATGCAGTATGCGTACGGGTGGTATTCGAGTGCATGTTTGAGTAAACAAAACAGTTAAAATTAGGTGTAAAATTGTTATTGTTAAGGAATTATTGTTATTCTATTATTGTTAATTGTTTGGGAGGCAACTTAGTGCCTAGACCTAGGACGATACATTGTAGGGCGACAAAGGAACTTAACTTGACTTTATCGATGACTAGCCGCGCCGCGCGTTGTACCCGTTCCTGCTGGAATATTGGGATAAAATGTATCCCATGTGTTTTTCTGATGTATAACCTATATTACTGTAAAGTTTCATCCCAATCCGTTCAGTAGTTTTTTCGTGAAAGAGCAACAAACATACATCCATACATCCATCCATACATACATCCATCCTCACAAACTTTCGCATTTATAATATTATAGTAGGATAGGATTCCTATCCTATCCTTGGTTTACTAGATATCATCCTTGATAACTAGTAAACCAAAATACATACAATGTATTGTAGATGAAGTGTGAACACGCTCATCGCGTTTGTGAGGGGGTGAGGTATGAAGTGCGGCGGGAGCATGCGCGGGGCAACCATCTTCCCCCCGCGCTTTATGTTCGCGGACCTATCACTTTTATAAATTTATGTTACTGGAAATCTAATAAGGGTCCCCGTACACTTGATCGGCTATCGGTATTGTCTTTTACAGATACCAATTTATTTGTCATCTGTATGAATGAGTTGACGTGAAATTAAGGTCAACGTACACTTGACCGGTTATCGGTAATATCGGTATTGTTATCTATCGATATCAATTTATTTTTCACTAGTATGAGTAGAAGTGAAAGGATCACCGTATATTCGAACGTAGGTACGTGACGGCCTCTGTAGCGTGGTCGGGCGAGCGCCCGCTTACGATGCAGAAGGTTGCGGGTTCGATTCTCGATTTGTGTGAACCACATATGGTCTGGGTGTCTTTTTTTTTAAATGTATTTACAAATGAAAAGTACTTTGTGTATTTTATCAGTTGTCTAGCCCTCGTAATTCAAGCTTAAGCGCTGTTTGACGCTGTGTGCATAGTCCTGCATTTTTTTTTTGAACGACGTTACACACAGCGCAATCTAGCCCCAACTAAGTAGTAGGCTTGTACTATGCTTACTAGACAACGGATACACTACATATTATACTTTTTTGTTGTAAATACACATGATACATAGAAAACATATTTCATAGGTATCGGTATCGGTATTTTCCTGTATCGATACCAATACTTAACAGTAACACAGTAAAATTCGTATCATCTTAAAAGAATATTAATGTTTACTAGTGAGGCACATTTCCTAACCACAGCAAATCTTTCTGTAAAGGAAAAAGGTTAAGTGAAGGGATAAGAATTAAATGAAACCAATAAAGCTTTCTCATTTACAAAAGGCATTGTATTTGTTGAGAATTCTGCATTACTAGTTTGCATTTATATTCTTTTATGATGGTACGAACTTAGGGGCTCCAAACAACTCTCCGAGCTCCAAACAATAAGGAGAGAGGAGGGGGAGATAGTAATGTTTTTGCAGTGTAAGAAATAAGAAATACGAATTCTGTCAAAATAACTATATTAGAAATTAAAGAAAACCAAACAAAAGAAAATCATTTTTCTTTACTGATTTCGGCACCTTTGAGCCACGTGCCTTTCGGGAAAGTGTTTCCTTAGGATGTCAAGAAGTAGCCCTCGACCGCTTTCATAATTAGTTACCAATAACATAACCCTGTATAAGTTGTAATATAAATAGCTTTGATACTCACCCTAGTGGAGTTTCTGAACGTAAGGCATTAGAAGTCGCTGGTAATAGGTCAGCATACACAGGAGTCGGTTCCGTTAGTGTACTTTGGTCCAGTAATGATTGAGTTCTGCAATGTAAGTACATAAAAAAATACTTTACTTCATAATATTTATTCCCAATCGACAACTGCAATTTATAATTTGATTATTCCTTACGCTGTTAAATGTGCAACAGACGTGGATGACACTTGAACAGGATTCTCTGAACTCAATTCATTTATATTTGTTTGCTCAGCCAATCCTCGTAATCTGCAAAATAGTAAGTCAGTCTCAGTAAAATATTTTTTCAGTATATCAAATATAAGTTATTTCCAAATACCTATTCAAATCACAATAAAAACAAAGATTCACGTATACAGGAAGGTATTATTATTATCATTCCCACTTATACTGAGAAAAAATGGTATAGATGCAAGACAAAGCCGATACCCGGTCAAGTGTACGTTGACCCTGATTAGCATTTCTACTCATACTAAGAAAATAATAAATGGTATTGATACGAAATAATATCGGTACCGGTACCCGGTTAAGTGTAAGATGATCCTTCTTTTTAGCCGCGTACCCACCTAGCGCACAGGCTCGCGAGCCATGGCTCGCGAGCCAGCCTCAGTAGTTTTGTTCAATTTACACGAGGCCGCCTCGCGAGGCAGGCTGAGCCATCATAAGTCGTGTATATTCAGTTGCAGCTATTTTCCTAGCTTCGCGCGCGAGCCAAAACATAACCGTACCCACCTAACACACAGCGCTCACCGAGGCACCTTTGAGCGCGTCAAGTTTACCGACAACAGATGGCTCGGGGCCGAGCCGTGCTCAGCCGAGCAAACGCGCGCCCGAGGCAGCCCGAGGCACGTCCACACCAGCCGAGCATTTGGCTCGCGAGCCATGGCTCGCGAGCCTGTGCGCTAGGTGGGTACGGTTATGTTTTGGCTCGCGCGCGAAGCTAGGAAAATAGCTGCAGCTGAATATACACGACTTATGATGGCTCAGCCTGCCTCGCGAGGCGGCCTCGTGTAAATTGAACAAAACTACTGAGGCTGGCTCGCGAGCCATGGCTCGCGAGCCTGTGCGCTAGGTGGGTACGCGGCTATTGACATTCCTACTCATAGGTACTAAGAAAATAATAAATCGTATCAATACAAGATAATACCGATACAGGAATCAAGAAATCTAGAAATCCATCAATAAATACTGTCATCCATCAATACATTAGGTTACACGTTCAGTAAATACCACGATACGCCATTATTTACTGATGGATCGCAGTAAATACTTTACGTGTAATCGTCGCCTAATTTGTTGCTTACCGTATGCTTCTTTCGGAATATATTTCTTTGAAAAGTTTCCGTTTTGCCAATTTTGATAGCACCTTCTTATTTTTTTTGTTTCCCATTTTCAATCACACGCTAAGTGCAGTAAATTACAAGTTATTACTGCGAAAAATGTTTTATATTTGCATCTCCGCGCTCCAGCAAATATTTGGTATAGGTCCGTCCTCCACAAGCGCTTGAGCGCGACTGGTCACGCCCCGCGTCACCCGCAACACGGCAAATTCTCGAAATTTGTTAGGTATTTTGAAATTGTGTTTAAGAATGTAATGAAAGGTTACAAAAAAATACCTAATGCCCTAGCTCATGCTACGACCTATATTATAGTTGTTTTTCTTTGGGAAAAATCTGTTTATTTTAGCCAAATAATTATTTTTAAATTACCGTCAAATGGGGACTTGAGACTACGGTATTACTTAGGACATTTGGTAGGATAATTTTTGACTAACCATAAGGCAACATTAAAATATTTCTGGAGCAGAGAAGTTGCTGTCAAAACATCAAGGAGGATTTAAAATTTGTACAGGTATGTAAAATGTTAACATTTCTTACTAATTTGCTTTTAAAATCCCTATTTTGTTAAACAACTATTTTTGCCAGAAAATATATCGTGTTAAACTTTACCTGTGTACTGAAAATGGAATTCACTAAACAAACATAACCTATATTCCCAAATAGGTATTTTCAATACCTTTTAATGACAAGTGACAGATTAGCAGTGCCGTCAACCCTTTTTTTTTTTTGTAAGGCAACGTTCGGATACAGGCATTTTGGGGTAAATTGAGACGAAGATATTACTGTGAAGTTCATGAGGAAATCTACAAAAGTTGATAATACCTACTTTTGTTTTTCCTCATGTGGATGATATCCAAATTGTAAAACAGAAGGATATTATCACTTCCATTCAGCCTCTAAAGGTTACAAGAAGCAGATATTTATTTGATAAAAATGTTTCCAAATATAATTGCTCCTAAATATTCCTTAACTCTCTCGTTCTCGTTTTTGTTCTCGTTTTTGTGATGTAGAAATAAGTATAATTCATTGTTACCTGCTTTTGACTGATCTTTATAGTATTAAGGATATTTTTTAATGTTGTTTGTCAGGTTTTTTTAATAGTATAATGGTATAACACTTAATTTAGAAGAGTTTATTGTGATTACTTATTTTTTAAGATAGTCTGTAGATGTTTCTACCGAATTGCGTCCGATAAAAATGTGATTTTTTACTTTTAAATAAAGATAATTGTTCGTAAAAGTTTTTTAAAACAAATTTTGTGTCCTAAGTAACCTACCAACGATTCTATCTTGATTTACAGCCAAAAAATGTGTGGTGTCCTAGGTTACCCCGTTTTGGTAGGTAACTTAGGACAGTCACTTTTTAAAAAAAAAACCCTAATGTCCAGTAAAATCTTTGTAAAATATTTAGAAACTTAAAATATAAGCACAGACTAACTCTGTGATACATTTAAATTGATTTTCTAAATAAAATTGGCTTCTTGGCAAAGGTTTAAACTTCAAAACCATCCTAAGTATCCCCATTTGACGGTAATAAAAGAGGCAACTTTGTGATTTTTTTCTATAGAGGGAAATTAATCTAATCGTGTACTGAAATACCTTTGCCACTAGAATATATCCTCAACTTTAATATATAGTTTTTTAGAATCAAAATTGTGACAATTTATATGAAAATAGTTTGATGGAAAAACCGCGTTTTGCGAGTTACTGCGGTCACCTCGCCTTAGGAATGCATTTGACAGATTTGAAGTAACGAAAAATCTATACTAATCTTAAAGAGGTATTTGTAAGTTAGTTTGTTTGTTTGTTTGTTTGTTTGTTTGTATGTTCGAGCTAATCTCGGGAATTACCAGGCCGATTTAAATATTTATTTTTGTTAAGTCTAGATAGCCACAATATGTTAGTACCTAATCATAATTAATCTGCCTAGACTTTCGTGTATGTACTACTACCTAAACACACACCACAAGGACTTAAACCTAAATATTGAAAAATCGCAGTAATAATAACAAATCTAGACAGACGCGGCTTAGGTCTTGTAACAGGATACCTAGGAATACCTAGTACTTACGTGTCTGCCGCTCGTCGGCTTGTCGGGACCGACTGACAACAAACGCTTCATTTGGTCGTGTTATTGTTAAAAGAATTCACTTAGAAATACACTGATTTACTTCTAACGGTTACGTAAATCTTTGTTTCAGAGCTTTATTTATGAATCAGTCGCACCCCGCGGTGTTACCCGCGTTGTGCCCGTTCCCGTGGGATTTTCGGGAATTTTTATAAAACACGTCAAAATCCGTTGCGTAACTAAACTTACAGCATCAGTGGTCCATTATTTATGATATTGCTATACAAAGTCCAAAGAGCAAACGCCCTATAACTACCCCTGACTTAGCTCACTACCTCTGTTATTCCCATTTCGTAAGTATCTGTATATTGTTGCTCCGGATATCTTCTCTCATATATCTCCATAAAAGGGAGTGGCCCTCCCACACACACTCACACACACAAACTACCCTGAGCGTACGTTCACTACAGCCATCATCAAATTCGCACACTTACGTCAACTATCTCAACGTTTCCTAAACAAATTACTTTCCTCGACAAAGAGAAAACGTAAAATACACAAAAAGTGGTAAAATCAATCACCCGCGACCCCCCGGGGGCGGGGGACGTTTGTCTCTCAATTTCCTCTTTATATTGGATCCAGAGACTTGGAAACGATTTATAAAATGTTATTTATAAAAGTTATTAACGTCGAAAGATGTTTTAGGGAAATTGAAGGGTGTAAATGGGGAGGAATTATTTTTTCCCGCGGGATTGGAACGGTACAAGTCGAGCTTTGATTCGGGTCCGGGCTCGGGAATGAAGATCGTCGCTTTAGATAATTGACTTCTTGATGTTGTCAATGTGTTGGTTGGCAGGCAGTAGGTACCTCATTTGGTAATTAATATCTTGCCGCCATATTAATAAGCACTTTTAAAGTGTTTTGTCTCTTTTGCACGTTGGAAAATAGCGTTTGTGAGAAAGGGATAAACCATTTCATAGCTGCTGATAATAAGCGTTTATGAAAATGGCCCTGTAACTCTTACACCCGTACTCAGGACGTCCAATGCTTCTTTGGTATATATTTGATTGTTTTTACATGTAATGTATGAAAAATTACATCAATTAGTTAAGTGTTAATTTAATGAACGTATATATGTCACTGCGGCAGTTAAATTAAAACTACGAAAATGAGATAGAGACGTCTTTAATAAATCTCATTGCGGCCAAGCATGTTCCATTTAATCCCGCACCAAGCTTTTTTGTTTGAATTCATATCCTTAGCTCTTAATATAGCTCAATGTCGACCCCTTATGGGGGAAACCACGGTACCTCGGGGAAACCACGGTACCTCGGGGCAGCGACGGCGACGACGAAATAGATGACAGGCAGATCAAATTACAGTATAAGACCTCAGTTCGTGTAGGTTACAGGCCAACCGTGATGTAAGAGTTTTTAGACCGCCCAACAGCCTTCGACATGGTCTACCGTTTGAAACCGGGACCGACATTTTACTTACCCTCCAAAGCACGGTAGCGCTCAGATAGAAACGCTGCTATCGGCCATCCAGTAGAAAAGTAAAGAATTACTAAAGTTAGTACTGAAGATACAATACTGAAGATCAGTACAGGTGAGGAGGATTAGACGTAATCACCATATAACCCACTAAGTAGGGCTAATAACTCATCTTTTTCTTTTATAACCAAAATCGGTAGTCACCGTCGCAGTGTGTTTTCAAAAGGAACTTTGTCCATTAACTTCTCTCAACTAGAGTATTCAAGAAGGGGGCCATAAATATGCTATAAGGTGTACTACTAAAATAATTGTATTTTTTCAGAGTAAATATCGGCACACTCAATATCTATAACACATCACAATCTCGACTAGATTTTACCACTTAGGATTTATTTAAAAATATACAATTAATTTACGCTCTTTATAAATAAAAGTAGAGTTTAACCGGCATCGCTTGGTATCTCAAACGTGGCCGGTAAATTAAATCGGCTCTCCTTATAAAGCGAGTTAGATTGTACTACAATCACTTACATCTTTTTACTTTACATGCATTTCTAGACTGATTTAGAAAACCTAGCCTTGCCTAGACTAGGAATACATCCGTCAGACTCTAAGACCTGTGTGTCGACTTGTTTTTGCTTCGCTACTGTGTAACCTAGAAAACGGCACACTTCTGTGAAATGTCACTATGTAACCTTTTTGTAACGTATGCGGTTGTGTGACGTACATTACCCGTTGGGTGTGGAAAAAGGTTAGTTGTGTTTGTGTGTGGCGAGCGATGTACGGGGATGTTAGCGAGTGGTCGGTGTCGAAGGTGTGTGGTAGAGGCGGTTGTAAATCTTTCTGCCTTCACTTCGGTTGCTAGCTGAGCGGCGCGTCTGTGTGCGTGAGTGCAGTGGCCCAGCTAGTGCTGGGACGGGGTTACCGACATATCGATAATGTTTACACAACCCACACCTCTATAATATCGATAATTTATTTTAGTTACGTCCAAACAGTTTTTACGACCGTCTCTTTTAGTTTTTTACTGCTTTTTTTGTCACGATTCGTCCATTGTGATGTGTTATTCAAGCATGTCATTTTGACATGATGTAAAGTATCATGTGATTTATTTAATACTTTGCTGTTTAAGTGGTGGTATGTTTAGATACTTAGTCATAGTATAGTGTCTATAGAATAAACACTAAACATTTTCTTGTAAGAGAACTTAACATACTTGGTTACACCAATAAAAAATATGCATTATGAGTTTTACACTTAGTAATAATATATTTTCTGTCCACACTACAAGAGGCCAACTTTAATAAATGAAAGACCAATGTCATACCTTATGGCCACCGAAATGACTCCATCGCTTATTTATTACAAACTACAATAAACATAGCAAAGTACATTAAACGTACAATTGGAAACAATAAAGGTAATGTCTGTCCGGCGCAGGTAATGGCCGTTTCTTTGCCGCCCAAAATCACTTGTTCATTATAATAAATTTCATAATAACAGTGTATTGTGCCGAACACGCAACGCTAAAACAAATCATTATAGACTTCTCGATTGAAGCGATATCTAATGGTTCATTTCGACAAAAAGTTTCGCAATAATTTTACAACACTATTATAATCATTGGAGCGGCACGCACACAGAGGTAAACTGCATTCGATTACCAGTGAAACAGAGTTGGCGTGCGGCTCTGGGAGGCGCGGCCATTGGATTGTGGACTCTATGTGAGAGCGCAGTGGCCTCGAGCCGGCTTCTGCGGCCTCCGCGCGGCTCGCTCTCCGTGTTACAGTGTTTGTGAGCGAGTCATCGACCTGTGTCTCGAATAAACCTACCCCAATATGAAAAATATATTGTGCTGAGTATCGCAACATTCGCGGATATGTAGTTTACATAACATGTAACACAAACTGTGCCGTAGACAAATAGTCTATGGCACACACATCGCACGTGACATAAGAGTTGCACGAGTTGTTTATGGTAATAAAATTTAAATTTATCCAGCCCTTTGTTACGACACGTCTGAACTCACCTGAATTATGATCGAGGTTTTCAACACAGCCTCAATCTCGACCCGAAATTGTATTTCTTTTCTCGTATCTTTACGGCTTTGATAATATTATCTCGAATATCATTTAGTTTGGTATTAATTATGCGGCGTTTTATGGCTCTTCCAGAATATGTGTTGCCAAGAAATTTATTTATGGTCATTAAAAACCTGAATAACTTGAAAATCGTACAGCCGAATAAAAATCCGATAATAATTTAATATCTTATAATATCTTTCGTTAAATTGAGCCAGTGTGTACAAACTTCGAGTTGGCGAATTCCAAGGAAAAACCATTGCATGAACAATAGGTTTTTAACAAAAAAGCCTCTGTGGTCTAGTGTTATATATATGCATTCGCCTACCAAGACTGGGGTCCCGGGTTCAATTCCCGGGTCAACCGAAAACATCTTTCCTACTTTTCAAATCCGTCAAACATGGCTCTGGGTCGAAGAGATTTTAAGAGATTAAGAATTTATTACAGACAAACATCAGGACAGTTGAAACACGCTATAAGTACGAGTACTTCGTATTCCGTAAAACTAAATAAAAGCTTGTATTGGCATGTGTGACGTAGACAGCAAGTTCAACACGCTAACTCGCAACTTGTTACTAGCTCAATGTAAACAAAATCGTAATCACACATCACACGACCAACTACCCACCACAAACAACAAGCACCAACAAATTAATTACGGTTATTATTCCAAAACGTTCCTCCAATATTTCACGATAATAACAAGGTAAGCGTTTACATTTTGGTAAATGTCATGCGGCAACATTATAGATACAATAAATTTCGATGACATTTCGACCTTTGGTGATATCACGAGTGTGCCAAGCGTTTTGTTGGCGATCCGATCGTAACACTTGGAGGCAATTAGTGGGGCGCAGTTATCGGAGATAGCGGAGTCAATCGATAAGAGGTATCGATAAGTTAGTATCGATAATCACGGTAGTCCAGCCTGTGCTGTCACTATGCGAAAGAAATCACATTATTTAATTTTAGAACCGGTAGAAAGTTTTTTTCTAAAACCTTTTTGATTTAAGAACACGTTTTCATGTAGAAACTCTTTTATAGAAACTATATAGGTATTCTCTTTTTAAAAACAATTAATTCTTTCTTTTGTTTTTTTAAGCCTTTAATTTTTTCAGCTTGGCAATAGAAGAACACCCCATTTAACCAGTTTAATTTAATTTACTAAAGCTTCGTTACTGAGCAAGTGAGGAAGCAGTCAACCGCCGAGTTTTATAGAAAGTACGCGTCACACATGTCAATTTCATATTTTGTTTAACGATAAAATTTGCTAGCCCCAGATTGTAAACTCAATGACAAAAAAGGTCAGCCTATTAATTGCTAGAACGATGACCTGAATTCATAAGCTATAGAGGGAGGGAGGGGTTAGATAGAAGGTAAATCTGAAGTAGCAAAAGCAACAACTGAAGAAGGTATTTTGCTTATAATTTATACTAACATATGCCCGAAGAAATTCACACACGGTTAATTAGAATCAATGTAAGCTCTAACCTTGTTTTATCGAATCTAACTCACTGGTACTACTACATATACATACACAAATACTTTATAAGAATATATAATTGACACCCAGACGTCGTCGTCAACAATTATATCCTCACATATTGTTGACTCCGGGCGGGAATCTAACCCGCAACCTCCGACACAGTAAGCGCTCTCACTACCACTGTGCCAACGGGGTTATATCGCAAAAAACTATCCAGTATTTATTACGATCATTTCTAAGGATTACTATCATTAAATTTTCATTAGAACATTTTCGTTAGCAACATTTAGCAAACGGTCTAAGCCTAGGGCCATTGGAAAGGCAACAGTACATAATTACAGATTGATATCACATCGGATGTTGCTTGTAAACGTCACGGTTTGTCGGTATAGATGGTGCAGTCGAAGTTCAAAACCAGTTGAATATACTTTTGACTGGTTACCAGTCTACCAGTCTATTAACTAATCTGTTTTCTTGATTAATTATACAATTTATTAATACTGAGACTGAGGTCCCGGGTTCCATTCCGGGATCGAGAGAAAAATGATTCCTACTTTTCAAAACATGGCTCAGGTTTGAGTTTACGGACTCACATTAGGCAAACATGGTGATAACGCCTCATCCTCCTCACTGTACTGATATCTTCAGTGGGATGAGAGGCCTTAGTCCAGCAGTGGGACATTACAGGCGCATACTTTACTTTGAAGTCGGTTTAAAGACTCAATTTTTGCTCGTCATAATCAGATTTGCCCAGTTTAGTGGTTGCACAGTAACATATAGAGTGGTGTTTTGTTATGTGTGTATGTAGCGGTGTGTATCGTTGTTGCTACGCGGCGAGTACACTGTGCTCCACAAGTGCTTCCATTCCGCTGTTCAGCAGACTGCTTGCACGAGCGGGTTGGGAAACAAAGGAAATATCGGCACGTAACCAGCGAGGCTTTTTTGAATGCGGTTTTTTTTGTAAGAAGTATCTATGAAATACAGAAGAACAAATTGATCAATAATTACTTACAGTTGGCTCCGAATTTTAATATCTAACTTAGTTTTTGGCATGTTAGTTAAGTATTTTACTATTAATTGAAACGTACGTTAACATGTCAGCAATAATCACTACATAGTATAAAATAAAGTCGTCTCTGTTTCGTGTCTGTTTGTCTGTTTGTCTGTATGCTTAAATCTTTAAAATTACGCAACGGATTTTGATGCGGTTTTTTGTAATAGGTAGAGTGATTCAAGAGGAATGTTTTTATGTAAAAAAAATCCAGAAATTCCCACGGGAACGGGCACAACGCGGGTAAAACCGCGGGGCGCTGCTAGTTATCATAATAAACTGCCACTAAAGTAAAACTACTTAATTAACATTTTCATGAACTGTACTTTACATTCAACATCACTACATTTTTTTAAACTAGACAAGATCCCTAAAATTTTTCGGGATTCATATTTACGATCTGGAATCGGGATTGCATTCCCTAATAGTATAAAACAAATTCGCTTTCCACTATCTGTCTGTCCCTATGTATGCTTAGATCTTTAAAACTACGCAACGGATTTTAATGCAGTTTTTTTAATACCTAGATAGAGATTTCAAGAGGAAGATTTATATGTATAAAAATCCTGAAATTCCCATGGGAACGGGCAAAACGCGGGGGTAAAACCGCAGGGCGCTGCTAGTCTAATACAATACAAGTATGTAATCTATACTAATATTATAAAGCTGAAGAGTTTGTTTTGTTTGTTTGTTTGTTTGTTTGTTTGTTTAAACGCGCTAATCTCAGAAACTACTGAACCGATTTGAATAATTCTTTCACTGTTAGATAGTCTATTTATCGAGGAAGGCTATAGGCTACATTTTATCCCGGATTTCCAACGGGAACGGGTACAACGCGGGTAAAACCGCGGGGCGCTGCTAGTAGGTTGATAATCTGTGAGAGCATTGACTTCATCAAAGTATGGAAGAAATACTAAAATAGCTTTTTATAAACATTTTTTTAAAGAATAGAGAATATCAAAGGAAGGCTTTTTTCAAATTGTTTTTTCCCTATATGAACAAGACAAAATAATTAACGCTGGAAACAAACAAACATTACTTTACTATGTAAGTGCGAGTAGGTCAGTGGTCAACCCTGGTGTCGGAGTTTTTAGACCGCCTAAAGGCCTCCGACATGGTCTAACGATTGAAACAACCGGGGCTGACAATTTAACGTTCCCTCCGAAGCACGGTAGAGCTCAGATAGAAATGCCACTATCGGCCACCCATCCCAGTATAATAAAATAAATAAAAAATAAAATAAAAAATCATTTATTGCTTAAAAAAAACAAGGACAGAATCACAATTTTCATTACATTTAGCAGTAGGGGGTAGCGCTCAGATAGAAATGCCACTATCGGCTACTCATCCATGTAGGGGTCGAGTAGCACGTTGCTTGACAATCACCATCGCTTAGTCAAACTATGCCATGAGCTCTACATTACTTTACTGAACATCGGATAAAAAAGCGTAAAAGTTGGTTGTAATTCTAATAAAAGTGGTTATTGTTTTGAATACTTTGAACTGACTTCTATCTAATTCTATCTAATACCTTCTATCTAATACCTTTCAATAGTGCTATGTGTGTTCGGATCATGCGTGATGTAAGTTATTATGGCTGGCGTATCATTAAGTGAATGGGAAGTACCTAATACATAATACGCGAGTTCTTTAATGTGTGTATTATGACTATTATGAGTAATAAAGTAATCGCCGACTATCATTCACTTGTCTTTTTTTTTAACTTTCGCGATTTTTACACATTACGAGTATTAACGTTCTTGCTGCCCGTTCCCGCGGGAATTTCGGGATAAAATGTATCCTATGTGTTGTTCTAATGTATAAACATATTACCGTAAAGTTTCATCCAAATCTGTCGTGATTTCATCAGTAGTTTTTTCGTGAAAGAGTAAAAAACAAACATACAATGTACTTTCTTACTTGTCTCAAAATGTGGACCAATGTCGTCAACTTTCCAGCCGAAGACGATTGCTCCTGAAAAGGAAAAAGGTTTAGAGACTCTCTATCTCGACATTGGTCCACATTTTGGACATTTGGGACAAGTTAGAAAAAATATAGTATACATATACATCCAAAGGGCGATGGAACGAAGTATCTTGGGTGTCAAGTTAACGGACAGAATCCGAAACACCGAACTACGTTCCCGCACCAAAATCGCCGACGTAGGTCTTAAAGCTGCTGAGCTCAAATGGAGCTGGGCAGGACATGTCTGCCGCAGGCCTAATGAGCCAGAATCTAGCAGAAGACGCCGCGGCAGACCCAAACGGAGATGGCGAGACGAGCTTGACATGTACTTGTCCGGTTGGTGTCAGGAAGCTCTTGACAGAGCTGAATGGAAGAAATGGGAGGAGGCCTTTGCCCAACAATGGGACACTTAGGGCTTTAATAATAATAATAATACATCCTCAGAAACTTTCGCATTTATAAATAATATTGGTAGGACAATTCTTCCTATAACGGGTACAGTTCGGGCCAAACTACGCACAGCTTTAACTACCAAAGAAGTTAGTTCTATTGGTAGTGGTTGTACTAAAACAGTGTATTAGAAAGCGCGTGGCGCCACGGGCGGCGGCGGCGTCTTAATTATACGGATTCGACACAATAAGAAAGTTGTTTGCATACAAACCGGCCGCTCCGAATCGCAGCCATCTTGTCGCAGCTATTGATTCACTTTTATAACTCGGTGGTGACGAGCTGGTCTAACATGAGTATGAGCCAGAACGAAATCGTACGGTAAAACCAACTTTGTTAAAAAACTGGCATTTGAAAGTCCACTTTTAAAAAATGTATTTATACACTCGCGCCCCGCATTGTTACCCTCATTGTACCCGTTCCTGTAGGAATTTCGGGATGATATGTATCCAATGTGTTATTCTGATGAATAACCTATATTACTGTAAAGTTTCATCCAAATCCGTCCAGTAGTTTTTGCGTGAAAGAGTAAGTAACATTCATACATACATCCAGTCTCACAAACTTTCGCATTTATAATATTACATAGTAGGATTAAACACACATCCATACACGTTGGTTGAAATGTTAACTCTACATGTTGTATGACTTTATCACAGTCACTTTTATTCACCTTTTAGACAACTTTTAAGAGTTCCGTACCCAGAAACAGAAACCTTATAGTTTTTTAGTAACGTACGATCGAAAGGATCATATTTGAATTCTTAGACGTGACTAAGAAGATCTATAGGTATACATACTATATCATCTCTACCTGATAGAGATGATATCAAAATAACCTCTTTCATGAAGTATCAAGAATGATTTGCGTGTAACAACACTTCCTTATTTACAGTTGGTAACAATTAATAACTAAATAAATATTAATACGTAACGGCTGTCGGTCTGTCATCGGCTCCGACTGACATTTAGATTCCGAATTATTTATGAATAGCTTGTATTTGTATATTAGGTCTATTGTTTGCCTGTACCGATTGAATAAGCATTTGGTTAGAGAAACGATTTTGTGATGAAAGAAAGTCTGCTTTTCATTAGAAAATTGGACAGAATTTCAATATTATTTACTGAATACCGTACTCAGAAACGTCAAACGATTCCTTATGACTGATTCATGAGAGAATTTGTAACATATAATGTAAGAAAAATTAGGACATTAAGTTAATGTAGACATGAAGCTAGTGGGCTATTTGTTAGTGAAAAACAAATCCTGAATAATAAGCTATATTTAATGAAAATATCGGTTACCTACCTGTTTTGCTATCTCTACCGCATTATATCTAGAAATATAAGTAACATTTTGAAGTGACTTGACATTCAAGTAAAATATAATAATAATAAGAGGCCTTTGTTCTGTTCCTTAATTATATCAGAAATGGCTTAGGAGTACTTACCTACTTTATGTGTAGTGAAAGTTCCTTCTGTGGAGGAAAAAGTTTAGTTCAAGGTTTCCTTACAAGGTAACTTGTATTGACGAAAAAGGTCGTGTAAACAAAGTTGACTTTGGATGGAAAGTCTGTCATAATTAGTTTACATATTTCATAGACAATTTTGGGATTTCATTCCTTTTTGACCTCGTTACATCTTTCCTCTATAGAAATAATTGTCTTTAGTAACAATGTCGGCTTGATTTATTTACATTTAAGGACTCGTAATGAGAAATATCTAGACTGGTGACTGTAAAGCCTTAAAGAACAGTATAATACTATAGAATCATATACTTTTTTATACTTTCGCGATTAGAACACATCGCGAGAGTAATGTAATAAGTGCAGTAAACTAGTCTTCTTCTTCATCGAGTGGATGGTCAACCTGACCAATCCTGGTGTCAGAGTTATTAAGCCGCCAAAGGCCTCTGACATGGCTCATGTAACGACTACTATCCGTAGAAAGTAACCGGGACCGACGGCTTAACGTGCCCTCCGAAGCACGAAATCATCTTACTTTTCGGGAAATCAGGTGATTCAGCCTGCAATGCCCTATCCAAACTGAGGACAGTCTCACAAAGTGATTTTTGTGAGATATCCCCACCGGGAATCGAACCCGGAACCTCTGGATCGTGAGCCGAGCGCTCAAACCACAAGACCACGGAGTCTGTTAGTAAACTAGTGAAACAACAAGAACATAATATTGTAGACACTCTGAAGCCGTTAACAACAGTACAATGTCACCATAGAGTCATAGAGTGCCATAGCCAACTCGATCTGTACTCTACAGCCGCGTAGCAACAGTGCAGTCGTGCGCACGCGCATCTGGGTCAGATTGATGCGAGCGTGCCCGAGCGCGCCCGATCTAGCACGAACCGTTTATCTTGATGTACAGATACGTTTGTTATTGTTAGCCGACTGCGCGGAGCGGTATTGTGCTGTACGGTCGTTGGCATAGACAAGGAACGAGTGTGTGGGCTTTAGGTATACTTTGACAAAGATTGTGTATAGACTATCTGTAGAGTATGTGTAAGCAGTGTAGAGTATTCGGATTTTCAATGTGTAGGTTGATATGAAATGTAGATAATGAATCTACGACCACGACTATAAAAATCTGCATTAAAATTATTAAAACCATAGTGACTATGATCTATACTCTGTGGTCTTTGTATGCCTTATTCATAGACATAAGTACTTCGCTATTATCAAGCGTGCTTTTTATTTGCTCATGTTGGCAATTTCACTAAAAAGAACAATACAATTTTCCCACAACCACAATACAGAACAGAACAACTCAGTCAACAAATTGTCATATCATTGCAATATATTACGTCACGGTTATGACGTCACATATTGTATAACATCAAAAGGCCGTTAGTCGCTTAGTAGGTGGCAAAAACCCTGTTAAGAGATACACATGAGAGCTATTACCAAACATGTAGTCATTGTAAGTCGGCCATTACTGTACGGTGACCATATTACACGAATTAATTAGGACATAATCCTGTAATTACTCCGCGACACGAACTCCATGAAATATTATCGCCTTGTTTTGAATGCAGGAATGTAATTCGATGTTATAAATCATGTTTTTGTTACTTTTTTGGTATTTAGTAAATTAATAGTGTTAATGGAGTTTGAAGGATGGGTTTGTGAGTTGTGGCATGAGTTTTAGCTTTTCTTTTTATTACATACTTGCATCGCGGTTTTACCCGCGTTGTGCCCGGGGGAAATGGCTTATAACCTTCCCGTTGAATGTCTAAAATAATTCTTTTTGTGGCTATTCATCATAAAAATAATTATTCGATTCAGACTAGTAATTTTTGTGATTAGTTCAAACATACAAACAAACAAATTTTACCTCTTATTAATATTAAAATATCAATCTTTTTTATTATTAAACTAGCAGCGCCCCGCGGTTTTACCCGCGTTGTGCCCGTTCCCGTGGGAATTTCGGGATTTTTTTTACATAAAAACCTTCCTCTTGAATCACTCTACCTATTGCAAAAAACCGCATCAAAATCCGTTGCGTAATTTTAAAGATTTAAGCATACAGACAAACAGAAGACAGACGCGACTTTGTTTTATACTATGTAGTGATTTATGGTGACTGGTGTGATCTGAATCGTAACCATAATGATACAAAAACGTGGGATGATACATTATTTTCTTTCTCTTTAATATCTACTGTTATTAATTTAAACGAGCGAGAAATTCATCGTTGCAGTGGGCTCTAAAGCTGCCTTTCCAGCAAACCGATGGTATGGTACGTTTGATACAATGGTGGATACTGGATAGCAAACATGGCGTATAGAATAGCTAGCTATGCAACGTGTGCCTATAACGAGGGTAACACCGCGGGGCGCGGCTAATAATCTAAATATGTATGAGTTATATGAAAGTACCGTTACTCTAAAATATTTAACTTTAGTTTTATTTAAATAAAAATGTTTATCTTCAAACCAAAATCTGGAAACAAAAACAAAAAGTGAACGTATCAAAAAATACATTTCATTTACAAAAAAAACAAATACCTTTTCTTACTCAATTTAAATGTAAAAAGTTTATCAAAATACAGCACTGTTTACAGTTATTCGGTGAAAAATAAATAAATATTAAGACTTCTTTATTTAAATATTTGTATTGAAAAGAAAAAGGTTTTATATAAGATCTAATCAAAATAATTTGATCACAACATTTAGAGCGAAACGATATTAAATTATATTTGTTATCCTTTTAACAAAATAATATATTATAATATACTTAAATAGTATAAAATATTTAGTATACTTATAGGTAGAATTTTTATTTTGTGAAAAACGTTTGTATAGTAAAATATTTTTTTTTATAATTTTCAACTTTACCACTTTACAACTTTGTACTCGAGTATCTTCCTCGACTGAAACATATATATTTTTTTAGAATTTTAATTCAATTTTTGACTGATTCATATTAATTTTAAAAACAGGATTTGCGGTAGGTATAAGAAGCCCCGCTCATTCACTCATTCACTTAATGAATGAACACACTGAAAACCCAACAATGGAATGATACAGATAATTTGATACTTTAAAAATACGGATTGATTTTTACTTGTAAAGTTGAATGTTCTATTTTTTGATGGCGGTGGATAATATTTTCTCAACGGAAAGGCATCAAAAAATGAATAATTGTTGAATAAATATTCGGATTCAAAGTGTACGGACACGGGTTTGGTAAAAAATTAAACTACGTATGAAATTTTGGTTAAAATATCAAATCTCCTGTTTAAAAAAGATCTACGAATTTTTTTGTAGGAAGTATTTTTTTTGTGTAGTAATAACTAACCATTTAGATTACGAGTAGCTTAGCGATGTTAACTAATTGCTATTGGTTAAGCAACGTCCAGCTCGGCTCCTATTTGGATACGTCACCGATAGTGGCATTTCATTCTGAGCGCTGCCGTGCTTCGGAGGGCACGTTAAATTGTCGGTCCCGGTTGTTTCAATCGTCAAACAATGACGAAGGCTTGGGTGGTCTAAACTTGCGACACCAGGTTTGGACAATAAATATCCCGATTAAATGAACACAGCGGTCAAACAGCCTCCGTGGTCTTGGGGTTTGAGCGCCTGGCTCACGACGCGGAGGTTCCGGGTTCGATTCCCGGTGGGGATATCTCACAAAAATCTCTTTGTGAGACTTTCCTCAGTTTGGTTAGGGCATTGCAGCCTGAATCACCTGATTGCTCGAAAAGTAAGATGATTCCGTGCTTCGGAGGGCACGTTAAGCCGGCGGTCCCGGTTACTTTCTACGAATAGTAGTCGTTACTTGAGCCATGTCAGAGGCCTTTGGCGGCTCAATAACTCTGACACCAGGATTGGTCAGGTTGGCCATCCACTCGATGAAGAAGAAGAAGACCCTACTCTATTAGTAAATAGTAATGTTATCGTCAAGGAAGCCTCACTGTTATGGTTTTTCTATTTACTACAACTAATAACGCCCTCTGGCTTACTATGTAGACCAACTAAAGAAACAAATGTCGTGTCATACGAACAGCTAAACAAGATGGCAGAAGATAGAGGACAGTGGAAAGAACTCCATCGACGAGAGCCCAGCTCTTTAGTTTAAGAAGAATACAATAAATACCTATACTAAATTGAGATCCTCCTACCACTTTTTTAAGGTCGGTTTAAAATAAAAACGGAGCAAACTAAACAGTTTTTCATTTAGTGTGTTTATTTATGTGATTTATTTAATTCACCTAGAACCGGTTGGAAGCGGTTTGTGCCAACTTTACGAAACGAGGTATAAATTATGGAGGTGTAGGAGTTATTTATAAAATGGACGCTCACTGGGACGCCTGTTTTATCCGATTTTATTTATATTGTTTGAATCGAAACAAACATTGTTATCGCTAGATCTGATATTATAACAAAACAAAACATAACAAACTTGTAATTTATACTTATAAGTATTAAATTGTATTATACACTTATTTAAAAAGACAATTAACCAGCAGAGTTTCTTGCCAATTCTTCTCTGCTGATGATCTTCTGAATGGGTGATACGTTCAAAAGAGCCTCTTTGGGGCCAAAACTGAATAAAAATATTTGACTTTGACTCTGACCCAACCCGCCTAGCACATAGTGACATGACAGGAAGGTAGCATGAGGTATGCCAAATGAATATAAACAATGATCTTGCCGATGGTACTGATAGTTAACGCACGAAAAGTCGCGCGTCTCTACTCATTACAACTGCAAGTATAGTTCAGGGGCACTCGTGAAGTGAATTCTCCCTCTCTCACTCCGAGACCACCTCCCTCCTCTCTCCCTCTCTCTTTCTCTCTGACTCCCAATAAACCTCTATTTTTCAGACAGTATAAGTTTTCACTGGTTATAAGATTTGCCTGCAACATAGACATAACGCGGTCCATCATAAAAGAGTTCCATTTTGCCATACAATATTTTCTTACAAACTATACCTGTCAGAAATGTGTTAGGTATATTGTTTTTAAATGCCAGTCATGTGATTACTTTAAATTTGAATACTTACCCCATTAGCAAACTTTTCAAAATTAATTGAATCACGAAACTAAAATTAAACCGAACCAAAACTACCCTGACTGAACTAAACACAGCACGCCATTTTGTGTAATAGGTTATTTAATTAACGTACGCACCGTGTTTTCCGTCAGTTGGGTAAGTTGGCGGGATTTTGGTCCAACTAGCATAACAAGATAATTAAGGAAAAACTAATTTTCCCAACTTTTTGGCCGCACGGCGTGGCGGAAGTAAAGGGTCGTAGTAGTTGGGAACTGGGGGTGGTGGTTAACCGTGGAAGGATCGGCTATAACTAGCTATAACACTCTCACTTGGACTTGATCGCCGTGGGTTACTAAGATTGCTTCAATTCGTGTCACTTTTTCAAGTCTCATAAGCCATCAAAATTGGACAAGCTGTCAAATGGTTTAGGTTAGTAAAAAATTTGTTAGTAAACAGGGACATTTATTCATCTAAATATACTTAAAATATATGTGTTGGTTTCATAACATTACAAAATAAATGTTTTCCATAGAATAATCTTTCCATTAAGAATATCGTTGTTTAATGAATGTAGTGTTTTTTCTGTCTCGAGTGGGCTGAAAATGCTTAGCGCAGAACAGCGCATTCATTTCACGCATGTGCCCAAGTCAAGTACTACAGCGAGGAGTACATAAAGTAATTACAAACTAAGTACATGGTTACAGAACAGTCCCCGCCCGGGGGTAATTCAGTATGTATGTCTGTTTGTGTGTTCAGTTATGTACATATATGTCACCAGAGGTAGCTAAGATAAAGATAATCCTGTAAATTTCAACCCCCTTATATAATAATATACGCTGTGTAACTAAAACACAGCTGCAGCTATATGTCTCTTTTGCTCTTCGGAAAACTGCATAAAGTGACAAACCATTTGATAGCTAGAATTTTTCTAACTATGCGTTAATTAATATGGCCCTAAGTGTTACTAGAATTCAGACCTACAACAAACCGACAAAATGCTACAAAAAAGACTTGATAGATCTTCTTCTTCATCGAGTGGATGGTCAACCTGACCAATGCTGGTGTCAGACTTATTGAGCCGCCAAAGGCCTCTGACATGGCTCATGTAACGACTACTATCCGTAGAAAGTAACCGGGACCGACGGCTTAACGTGCTCTCCGAAGCACGGAATCATCTTACTTTTCGGGCAATCAGGTGATTCAGCCTGCAATGCCCTAACCAAACTGAGGACAGTCTCACAAAGTGATTATTGTGAGATATCCCCACCGGGAATCGAACCCGGAACCTCCGGATCGTGAGCCGGGCGCTCAAGCCACAAGACCACGGAGGCTGTTACTTGATAGATAATACTGGTACCTATGTACTTCCGCACTCAGAGACATCCATTAAATCGACACTTACTTAATTAACTGACGTAATTTTTCATGCATTACATGTCAAACTCATTAAATCTTATTAAGGAAGCATTGACGTGTCTGAGTACAGACGGTAAAGTCGTAATATGATGAAACCTGCGATAAGATCATGATAAATATGATATGGTAAAATTACTGATTTTTAAAAGATTATGGAAACTTCACTAAAAACCCACAGTATTTTATCAAGTCTTGCCTTTGTTCGTAGTGCAAAAGGGTTAACAGATATCAATCAAAACAATACAACGCTCTACTAAGTGACGTTACTTCATTGCAATTGTTAAGCAACATGCAGCTCGACCCCTACTTGGATGGGTGGCCGATAGTGGCATTTCTATTTGAGCGCTACCGTGCTTCGGAGGGCACGTTAAGCAGTCGATAGACCAACATGAGGCCTTTAGGCGATCTTAACTCCGACACCAGGGTTCGCCACTGACCTACTCCAAATAAATAAACTAAAACCATAAAAAAATATGACAAAATTACGCACATTCCGTGATCACGCGACATAAAATCCAATTCATCTAAACGCATATTTTACAATCGTCCATCCAGACGAAAACCATCGTAAGTGCAATTTGTGTAATTTTCAAACGACAGCGCTGCCCACGCGGTGACGTCACTACATACATTGAGGTGTCAACGACCCCTTTGTGTTTACTGCGAGAAAGTGTCACGAACTAATGTGCTCTGTGTAGTGTAAAGGTGCTTTCCCTCTTGTTCGTGTTCGAATATTAATATTATAGTTCTGCTTACGAGTCACGGGACAAGCGCGGTCATTTTGAGAGGCAGGCGATACAGGTCCAACTAGTAGACGCCTCGAGAAGATGTTTAATGTAATGGATTACAACTGCAGAGAAATACATCAAAAAATTTTTTTTAAACTGTATTGTCACATTGCAGGGCAAAGGTCCCCCCTCTCCTCTCCCTCTTCTTCCAACTACATATCTCTATCCCTTGCTATTTCAGGCCAGGAATGTTTCTCAAAATTATAATAAGACCCAGTGCACAAAAGATCCCATTTGAGTGGATGTTGGACTTAGGTGTGGGCCAAATCATGATAATTATAAGCCTATGCATACGAATGACTTCTTAGTACAAATATTAGTCAAAGGTATACTATTTTTGATACTACTTTGACTATTGTATAGGTGTTGCTTAGTATTGCTCTGAGATAAAGATTAATGTTTTGTGGTTGAGTATTTCAATATGTAAAATAATATAAAATTGCTTTGTATTGTGCATGTATTATCGAAAATATTCTAAGAAATAGGTGTATTTAAAGTTCCTTAGACAAGACCCCATATTTTAAAACTAATGTTATAAACAAATCCGTCCACAATTAGGTGCCAGACAACCCATCTCAGAGTATCGCCCGAACACCAAATCACCGTGTTTCCATTGACCTGAAAAATGTGATTTATTCCTCCATTATTCACACTAATCTCCGCCGCCCATAAATTATATTAATGGACTATTACATTAGTTTTTTGTCCCAGTTAATAGTTTTATTTCTTTATTTATACTAATATTATGAATGCGTAATACTTGGTACACTTCGACGGCTTAAGGGCTTGTAAATGTAAGTGTTGAGTTAATTAATTGGGTTACATTTTATCACATAAAAACCTGTAATATCTTGTTATAATGGTGTAAGTTCCGTTACAAAATAAAAAGACAAATGCTAATCGTATTTGTGTGATAGTTTACGAGCGACTCACAAATAGCTGTGTGCTGTTTTCTATGAAACATTTATTTTATTGGCAATACGGATTGTTCGGCCATTAACACTAGATTATAATTGGGTTAGACCGGCGATAATGTTTTGTGAAACGAAATGTTACAATAACATTTTAATACGAATGGTTTCCGCGTGATACTTTTATTTATTAAAGAAAGACGTCGTCGGTTTGGTATTTAGATTCACCTACGAGTTATCTACTCGGGACTTCATTCACTCACAATATTTTTTATTCTTAACTATCCACGCCCCGCGGTCTAACCCGCGTTGTACTCGTTAGTTTGGGAATTTCGGGATAACATGTATTGCGTAATGTGTTATTTTGACGTACAACCTATATACAGTAAAGTTTCATTCAAATCTGTTCATCAGTTTTTCGCGTGAAACATACAAACATCTATTCTCACGAGCTTATGCATTTATAATACTAGCAGCGCCCCGCGGTTTTACCCGCGTTGTGGCCGTTCCCGTGGGAATTTCGGGAATTTTTTTACATAAAAACCTTCCTCTTGAATCACTCTACCTATTACAAAAAACCGCATCAAAATCCGTTGCGTTAAGCATACAGACAGACAAACAGTGTGACAGACACGAAAAAGAGACGACTTTATTTTATACTATGTAGTGATTAGAGTAGAGTATGTTGTTGTGTGATGCAGTATGTATTTAATGTTAAAGCTTTATTTTTGAATCTCATATTGTTCAAAATGTTCGTTAAAACACATTTTTAGTATCTGTTGAAAATACTTTAAAAAGTATACAATGTATTCTAATGCATTTCGAAAGTCTTTAAAAGGGTACCGATTAAATAAGTTTATTGTGTACATATATCAATATAATTTAGCTTGTTACTGCAACATAATAGCGCTCGGAAAGAATAATTTGTCAGTTTTATTACGACGGAGATAGGATCGTCAGATGGCGGCTGCTCGTAAAGGAGCTCGCTCCACGACAACAAAAACAATTTCGTTAAACAAACAAAAGACCATAAAATATTAAAGCAGAAACCACTCATGAACAATAAGTAGAGAGTGAATGTCGCGACCACTTTGCAAAATTTCAGTACACCATTAAAAAGTTAAACCATTAGTCGTTGGTATAAAAACCATAAAAAAATTGTACAAGAGATCGTAAAGAGCGGCTCACTTATAATGAACGCGATAAATTACTTTTATGAGTAAACAGGAAGTTGGATTCGATAAAAAAGTACCACATCCGCCGCTAAGAATTGAGAAATTTAATTTATTTCACGAGGCTAATGAAGTGTGCGCCTGCGCCGTTATGATCGCACTCGGCGCCAGAAAATAGGTTCCATCACAACAGATATAATAAACATTTCATCGAGGTCGATTAGAATAATTAATGTATATTCTTGTTGATACACAAGCTGAAGATAATTCGGATCAACACTGTGCAAAAGAGTACTACTGTAAAGGTATAATGTATCCTGATTTCTTATGTGCATCGATATGCCTCTTTGGGGCCAAAACTGAATAAACATATTTGACCTTGACATAGTACACTTACATAATATATCAGGGTGTGTCAATATTTAAATAATATGAAACCGCAATAAAATACTTCGCATTATACAAATTTATCCATTATCCATTCCAAATTCAAGACAGAAAAACAGTTTTAAAAGAAAACAAAACCACTTGACGGAAAATTCCCGAATAACTGTATAACATCGATAAACTTAATTCTGTGAAGAAAACAACCTTGGGGCGCGGTTAGCGGTTGACAATATTGTCGTTATTTTCGTTGAAATCAAAAGTATTTGGCATCCACGTGTTCCGTGTATAAAAATAATATTCACTCTTGACGACACGATCACATTTTTCCGGAGACGTTTCTGGATCGTCCTTGATAGGTATTCGATTGAATTAGAAAAGTTTCAGAATTATTACTTGAGGAAATTGTGGTTTATTTATGACTCTACACGTGCTCATTCCATAGCTTCCATATTATTGTGCCACAAGCTGAAAAATCACCAAAAAACTCATTTTGAAAAGTGAAAACCCTTTCTTTTAAAAACTTACTGTGAAGAGTGGAATTCCTAGTGATTTATATTCCGTTGGGCTTGTCGAAATAAAATTTATTTTCATAAAACATGTATTCACAAAGAACCTGATCAACAAATCGATATGTATTGAAAACGGTCATCCAATTTGTTGACAAAATGAACAAGCAATACGAACTTCAAATAATAAATAACGTTTCAAAATATATAACGGTCTTCTGAAACAAACAATGCCATTATAATAATTCGTTATTACGTCAATATCTTACATTAGTGTATCGTTTACGATGCGGTTTTAACGAATAAACAGCTAAATAAATCTGAGGGTTGTGCGTCACTAGGGGCATACCAGAAGCGTGTCCCCACTATGAAAATAACTCTCATTTTCCGGACTTTTAAAAATAAATAAATTGAATAAGATTTATTCAAGTAGGTCGTTTTAATATTTTATTATATTAGACGTAGTATATCTCTTGATATTATGAAAAGTGATTTAATTTACGTTGTTTTGAGGATAGAGTTCAAAGTACCTTGATTTACAACGTGTTTTTGAAAGTGTTGATGATGTTATTCATCAGTTTGACGGTAGAGAATTGAAGGATGTTTGCTTTGGATGGGATGTTTCAAACGGTTATCGTAACAAACGTACGTTAAAAATTTTACGACTACATACATGTTAAATGACAAGCCCGTTGGCACAGTGGCAGTGAGAGCGCTTACTGTGTCGGGGGTTGCGGGTTCGATTCCCGCCCGGAGTCAACAATATGTGCAGACATAGTTGTTGGCGACGACGTCTGGGTGTCAATTATATATCCTTAAAAAGTATTTGTGTATGTATATTTAGTAGTATCAGTTAATTAGATTCCATAACACAAGCTTAGAGCTTACTTTGGGTCTAATTAACCGTGTGTGAATTTGTCCAGGTATATTTATTTATTTATTATTTATTTATTTAAATGTCTGTTACCTAATACTATTAATATCTATAGTTTTATATACTTTATAAGATACTAGCAGCGCCCCGCGGTTTCACCCTCGTTGTGCCCGTTCTCGTAGGAATTTCAGGATGAAAAATAGCCTATAACCTTCCCGTTGATTGTGGCGATCCATTACAAACAAATTGATTCAAATCAGATTGGTACTTTCTGATGAAACGTGGTCAAACAAACAAAAAATCTAACTTTTCGACTTTATTATATAAGTATAGATGAAATATTGAAGATATAATAAACAGGCAACACTGTGACGGCTCGGGAATCGTATACCCTGTCACGAGTTGATTGGGTTTTGGGAATACTGTCAGGAGTAATCTCACTTGATGTACAAACGAGCCGTCGGCGTTCATACATAATGTAACACTACTGAAGGGTACGTATTATATTTCTACAGTAAATATTACATATATTATTTATAGTTATCCATACCATGATCTCGTCAATATAAAAACTGAATATAATATAAATGGTGCTGAAACTGAATGATTGACATCGTTCAACGAACGTTTCGTCCATGGACTCATTATTGTCATTCATTCACTATAATTTAATATCCCTAAAAACTGACCACACTGGAAACATGAAATGGTTCCTTGAAACTTCACAATTCATTCATTAATTTCGAATAGGTAGGCCAACCCTGATGTCGATTTTTTAGACCACGTCAAGGCCTTCGACATGGTCTAAATATTGAAACAACCCAGACCGGCTTTACGTGCCATCCGTAGCACGGTCACGCTCAGATAGAAATGCCGCTAACGGCCACCCATCAGAGTAGGGGCCGAGCTGCACGTTGCTTCACATCGCAATTAATTTACATAGGTACGTTTGTCTCGTCCCACGCATGCTTCACTCGCCGAAATAGAGAAATAGATACAAAGACGTGCAAATGACGTATAAGGAACCGAATTCTGTAGTGACAACAGGAATTGTAAAGTGACCGTGACACGTTATTTACGGCGTAGCGACGTGACTCCGTTAAACGGTCGTTACAGAATAAGTGGACCGAGTTTTTATTGAGAAAATTTTTTGTCATACAAGTTCGTAGTTAATTTTGAAGTGATTATAAACAATAGTTTTAACTTCATTATTTATTAACTCGCACCGCCACGCGGTTTTACTCGCGTTGTGCCTGTTGCTATAGGGATGAAAAACAGCTCATAACCTTTCTAAAATGAAACTGTTCTTCCATTACAAAAAGGTCAAATAAAATCGGTAGCTTCTGAGACGCGTTCAAACAGACAAAAAATCAATCTGTATTATATTTATTATATGACTATAGATTTAGATGTATTTTTTTTTCAAATCTTATTAAGCATACTTGTTTCTTATGTAGCATCGATAACTTAAGATTTGGAATTGAAATTGCGTTAATGAAGTATCGAAGCTTTTAGACGAAGCTTCATTGAGCAGTAAATCATACTTCCGAAAATATTATCTCTAAAAACGTATGAAATTTACAACCTAACCAAAACTACTCACTAACATCGCAAATAACGATTTATTACAGCGATTACAAACGTACATAGGTACAACAGTTTGTTACACGTTGTATAAGAAAAACCATGAGCCACGTTTACGCTGTTTTCCTCTGAAGGGAGAGCCCTTGCGGCCCTCGGCCTTGGCACGTGTGTTCCGACCTTTACAAAATAAACACTTACAAAGATAGATCGTAAGCCCCGCTCACAATATAATATCTACTTTATGATTATACATCTCTCTAAATGGGCGATAATTTTGTTTCTCTCTCCCGAAGCATTCTCCTTTGTATTTGACTTCAAAAATAAATATGTATTACGAGTTTCAACTTATTTAGGTATGCTAATAAGACTTCAAGGAAACACTAACCTCATTTAAATACGGCTTGAACTCCTTAGACACGTACCGTTTTGTATATTTTATTATTTATTTTATTTAATAGTTTCGAGTATGTCTGTTAATTTCAATTAATTATATTGATAAATAAAAATAGGGTTGTAAGTGGGCCGAGTGGTGATTATTCGAGTAATAATCGCGTCGCGTGGGCGCGATCGGTTTGACCTATTTCTGCGACTCTGGCTTGAATCAAACGTCAAAGATGACTTTTTGCAGATACGACGTTCTGCGCGCCGACCGTCGGTATCCATTACTGGTTACATCGATTTCATTTTGAAGTATAATGAAAATACATGTTTAATTTCACTTTTGTACGAGTATTTCATAAAATAAAATTAAAAAGATCTGTTAGTTGTCAAAACTGAAGTTTCATCTTAATAATTTTGTAGTCCATCAATCGATATGTCTCCGATCCCTGCCTCAAGGCCTATCCTGCATTATGTAAAATTCCTGCGTTGCAAAGCATCTCGTTATTTTAAACACCTAAGTACCTACATACATTTATAAAGGAAAACATAAAAGTGCATGTGGAGCCCAGACTGTAGCAGAAGACGCCGCGGCAGACCTAAGCGGAGAAGGCGAGACAGCTAAACATATACTTGTCCGGTTGGTGTCAAGAAACTGTTGATAGAGCTGAATGGAAGAAATTGAGGAAGACTTTTGCCCAACAATAGTTAGTACACACTTAAGGCTCATATAATATTAATAATAGGCAAAAAAATCTTATCAAGTTCACACACCTCTACTAATATACTGTCTGTACAAATTGAACGCAACGAGTATAAAAAATGAGTATAATTCAAAATACGTCACGCCGCGCGCCCCAGAATGCTGATTCAACAATAATATACAAGACCGGGCGCGTTTTGAGAACAAACCAATTAAATAGGTTTCTTCGTTCAAACGAGATGTTTGAACTGAAAGAAATAGGTTGAGAAGTGCGTAGTTCAATGTACTTTACAACCTATGTGCTACAAAATAAAGAAGGTAGTGTCTTATCTACGATCCAATCACGATGGATCGTATCGTAACACGGTGCTAAAACGATACCCATTCATTAGTTTGCAGCTTGTTTTGTATGCTAGTTTTCACAGTACTCAAATAGATTCATTTTTGATGAGTTTCAAATTCGATCACATTTGATAGTCACAGGATAAACTCGATCGCATTATATGGTCCCTGGCTGATTTCATTTTAACCCCGCCGAAAAGAGAGTTGAAATAGTAATAAAAAGTTAAAATAAATTGTTACGGAAATTAATCTAACTCAGACCCATCATTAAACATCAAAAATTCAATTAAGGAAGCAAAAACAACTTCGAAATGAGGAATAACACAAAAAATATATAATTTGATTTAGGTAAGAGCGCCGAATGTTTGTTGAGATTAAATCAAGGGACGACCGTGACTCCACTTAGCATATTTCACTAATTAAACACTGGAGACAATACTTTACTTTTAGGGAGAGGTAGGGTCGAGCTCCACTTGTTAATAAGATGTGCTATAATATCGAAACCGGTACAATTTAAGATATAACACAGAGTAAAATTACTAAAATAGTTTACATTTTCTTGAAGAAGTTTGAAATGTTGTTAACCTATGACAGGTTATATAATATACTAGCTGCGCCCCGCGGTTTCACCCGCGTTGTACCCGTTCCCGCGGGAATTTCGGGATGAAAAATAGATGTTGGCCGATTCTCAGACCTACTCAATATGCTCACAAAATTTCATGAGAATCGGTCAAGCCGTTTCGGAGGAGTACGCGAACGAACACTGTGTGTGACACGAGAATTTTATAGATATACTAGCTGCGCCCCGCGGTTTCACTCGCGTTGTACCCGTTCCCGCGGGAATTTCGGGATAAAAAATATATGTTGTCCGATTCTCAGACCTACCCGATATGTACACAAAATTTCATGAGAATCGGTCGAGCCGTTTCAGAGGAGTTCAACCACTGTACCCGTTCCCGCGGGAATTTCAGGATGAAAAATAGACGTTGGCCGATTCTCAGACCTACTCAATATGCTCACAAAATTTCATGAGAATCGGTCGAGCCGTTTCGGAGGAGTACGCGAACGAACACTGTGACACGAGAATTTTATATGTATATAAGATAAGATAAGATAAGATTATATTGTATTATGTATACTCGGCATCATTTATTTCCCAATCTGGTTATTGTTAAGATATCATAATTATTTTAGCGTTTGGTTTCAGGATTAGGTTGATGTAAAGTCATGAAAAAAGGTAAAATACAAGAGAAGTATCCGTAAATGTACTTTCTATTCATCTTAGCGGATCTTTGACTACGATCCAAGCCTTAATAAGCCGGAGTGTTGACGTTTTAAAGCCATCTCGGAGGCGCATCAAATTTGCATAAATGCCTCGGGTCCAGCAGGGCCCTACTTGGCCCCGCCGTATTCTCCAGCTATCAAAGGGCCCTAAGGGACCCCAAAGTTACAGCACTTTCTTTTGACACCAAACAAAAGGAAATATAAAAGTTTGTCTTGTGAGTAGGCCAACCGCTGTTGGGAGAGGTAATGTGTTTCAACGATGTGTGCGTTATTATAAAATACAAAAGTTATTAGAGTATTCTTATCGTTTTAATTCCACGAGCTTCTAGAACAATGTTACTTACTCATCATTGCGAGGCCTAACCTAGTTTTCTAGTTTTTAGACCGCGTAAAGGCCTCCAAAGTAAATAGGTTAACAGAAATACTGTTGCTTATGTCTGTTAACCTATTTACTAATGTATGTGCTTATAAATTGACGATAATAACATCATACATACACACACAAATTAGGTATATAGAATATCATTTTGTGTTCTTAAGAAAACAATAAATGATTTTTCATTTATTTATTATTAACAAGCTGTGCCCCGCGGTTTCACTCGCAGCGCCCCCGTTCCCGTGGGAATTTTGAGATATTTATTTCTTATTTTTCTGATATAAAAACCTTGACCTGACAATAAGGAACACATTAAAAAAAGTGGTCCAATTTGGTGCAGTCGTTCTGAAGTTATGCGCTTAGCAACAGATTCAGCGATTCATTTTTATATTATCCCACCAAAAACATAAATGTAAAAAAGGAGAGCCAAGTTCAATACAAAAATTATGCATGGCTATGGGCTTCGCTGCAAAAAGAATGGAGATCTAAATGAGGGCCAAGTTCTAGGCAATATCTCAATATGTATTTATAGGAACAAAATAACATTATGAACAAGTATTAAACTCTATTTCTTCTCTTTATTCGATACCTATGACAATTGCTGTTATTTAAAAATGTGAGTTAAAGTGAGTTAGATTTGACTTGACCAGTTTTCATTACAGCAGTCATTTTATAAAGTTATTCAACATATAACAACAAACTGGCCAAGTTAAATCTAACCCACTTTAAGATCTCACATTTTTAAATAACAGCAATTGTCATAGGTATCGAATAAAGAGAAGAAATAGAGTTTAATACTTGTTCATAATGTTATTTTGTTCCTATAAATACATATTGAGATATTGCCTAGAACTTGGCCCTCATTTAGATCTCCATTCTTTTTGCAGCGAAGCCCATAGCCATGCATAATTTTTGTATTGAACTTGGCTCTCCTTTTTTACATTTATGTTTTTGGTGGGATATCATTACTTTTTGTAAAGAAAACTAGGTATTGATATTTATTGTTTTTTCTTGCGTTTCCGCTGCATAGGTACTTTGGTTCGTTCGCATTTTAAATTGTATCGTATAGCGCTTGTGAGCCGCGCGCTGCCCCCGCGTACGAGTAAGGACTCACGAAGCGGTTTTCACCCGTGCCCGCCGCGGTGGCGGAATGGAGTTTTATTTTCAAAACTCACGAGACCGGAGTTTTGTGCGGTTACGCAGCCGTCGCGGTTGCGATTATCGCCCGCAAACTTGGCGGTTGATAATCGCAAGACGGGCGGTTAAACGATCAGTTGAGTTCCAGACCGTCATGGACACACACCAGAAACTACTACGCAACGAGTAATAACAAGTCACTGCAAAATGGCGTCGGATTTCTAACCTCCCCCCCTGCCCCTCGCTGTCCACGCGCGGTCGCCCGCCAACCGACCGCAGAACGCGCGGGTGCAACCCGCCGCGGCTGCGGGACCGCGACCCGCGCCCGCCGGTACAAGATGACCGCTGGAGCAGCGGGACCCGCAAACAATCGCACACGCCGCGGGCGTAAAACGCGTCGTGAAATGTGCTTTAAGTTTTTACATAAATATCTGTATTCTACAAAGGCTGCGGGCCCGCAACCGCGGCGGGCACGGGTGAAAACCGCTTCGTGAGTCCTTAGCCTACAAGTGCAAGGCGCGAGCGAGTTCAACCAGCATTCTTAAATTAGTCAATACATACATTATATCGGTAACAATAATACATCGCTTTACTACCATGCAGGTATAAACCAACCGACCCGCTAAATTTTTACCAAATCGCTACCGCTTATAATTGTGTACTATTCATCAGAGCGTGACGCTGATTGGCTGGGGCGACGGTGGACCGACCGCGTCATAAGTACCTACCGCGCGCCGCCGACGACACACCGTTGGCCGGTTGTTTAGCGCGAAATTTAAGTTTTTTTGAATGGGGACACCACTTATTTTTTTTACTTAACTTTACGTTTATATTGCAGTTAAATAGCAAATATAATAATACATATATTGGGATAGTTTCAAATATCTGCTAGTAACGGTTCCAACGCTACAATTAAAAAATATATTTTTTGTATGGGGACCCCCCCTATTTTTTAACTATTTTATATTTTTAGATTTTTTCTTACGCTTACACACAATTACCGAGCTAGATTCCAAATTTCATCCTTCTAGGTCATCTGGAAGTAGGTTAGGTTTAGGTACTATATGTCAGTCAGTCAGTCAATACTAAAATTTACGACTTTCTGACGTTCATATCTTTATAACCGTTTGAGCTAGCTTCATGAAATTTGGGTTTCTAGATGTCCTAATGGATATAATTAAACACACGAAGTTTCATGTGTTTACGTTAAATAGGTTTTGAGTTATAGAAGGGTCAAAAGTGGCACCAAATGGTTCGTGTAATATTACACTCGGCGCTGGCTAGCCGTTCCTTTGCTTGAACTTGGCTTGACACGCTGCCGCGTGTCTAGATAGATTTATATCTTTGAATACACATACATTGAGAAAATCACACACACAGACATATTAGAACGTTTCAATAATTTCCCAATAGATCAAACCTCAAGTCAGGAAAAACATTGATTTACTTAAACAAATATTAAGAAGTATTGTTTATAGAATATGAACAAAAGGACGGAAGTTTGTGCGTCACCTTGGCCCGGGCCCTCGAATGTTGGTGCGGGAACAAACAGACACGCGACCTCGGGGCTATATCTAGTGTGTACTGATACTATTAATAGGTATTTTCTTCAAAATAAGGTCGACGTACTGAAGTGAACTTTTACATTAGAACCTTAGCCCACTGTAATCACAATGGTAGTCAAGTCACAGACTGACTTGTTCGATGACAATGTCGTTAATCTTACATTTGTCGTTCTCCTAGGAATTTCGGGATGAAAAATAGCTTATAACTTATAACCTACCCGTTGAATGTGGCTATCTATTACAAAAATATACGGATTCACTTCGCTTTTATTTTACACTTTTATCTGACGTTTCGGCTCGTGTCTATTCCAAAATGTGTTGTTACCTTAAAAGACAGTCTGTTAAAGTATTACATCAAATTCGGGCTGCCAGCAGAAAGCCACGATTTTTCATTTTGTTACGTCTGTTAACTAACATTTTGTGTTAACGTTTACAGGTGGTGTGTGTGTAAGCTGAATCAATCCGCCCTAGTGTGTCCTGCGCTTAAATCAGGAGAAACTGTTGCTCATTAGTACGTGACAGAAAAAATATAAAATACCAAATATTTGTCTCTTCACCTCATAGTGGTAGACTGCCAATTAAGCCGCAAGTACATTAACAGACATGTTAATGAAAACAAAACACAATGCGTTGCGACACGCCGCGACACACTCATCATCTGCTTCAATGGACAGACAGACAGCATTGAACGTGTTTTACATTATTATTAACATTTCAAAACAATACATAGGAGCCATTAACTACTTTTTAAACAAAACCTTTGATCTGGATTGTCAATCTCGACCGAAGAAGCGAGAACAGGTCGCTACATTTAAATAAAATATAATAATTTATATGTATCGTATTGTATAGTATTTGATTTGTTATTCGTCCAGCACAGGGTCAGAGCACACCGGCGTAAAAACACTGCATGTTCAATTGCAGAAGTTACCAACAGTTTTGTAATACGTAGCGCGGAATAAACATTTTTGGTGCTTTAAGGTTTAACTAGAGAAAAAATTATACTGCATTGAAAGACATATAAATAACTATAGCGCCGGCGGTGTTACCCGGGTTGTTCCCGTTTAGTTTCGATTAAATATTACCTATAACCTTTCCGTCCGTTGAATGCAGCTATCTATTACAAAAATAATTATTCAAATCGGACTGATAGTTTCTGCGATACGCGCGACAAACAAAAAATCTTCAGCATTATATATAAATGTGCCAAAGGTAGCGCACCCCTGCGTCCAACCTCGGGTGTTACGTACTGATCTCGTAAACACTACAAAACAGATGGACGGTGTTCTACAAATTATATGTTTATACCAATAGATAATGTACGTACCCGTGGAGGAGCGAAGTGCGCGTTCTCTATGCTCTATTCTACTTATGTATGTACTAGCAGCACCCCGCGGTTTCACCCACGTTGTGCCCGTTCCCGTGGGAATTTCGGATTTTTTTATACTTATAAACCTTCCTCTTAGATCACTATTCAAAAACTGCATCAAATTCCGTTGCGTAGTTTTAAAGATCTAAAAGCATACATACATAGGGACAGACAGAAAGCGGAAAGTGACTTTGTTTTATACTATGTAGTGATTATCTATGGACCTATCCCTATTCCTTTGATAGCCCTATGAATCTATCCTATTCTTGCTTTCCTGCTTCTATAAGTTATATAAAAAAGGCGAAAGTCTGTTTGTCTGTTACGTTTTCACGCCAAAACAACCAATAATTGATTTTGATGAAATTTGGTGTAAAGATAGTCTCTAATCTTGGCATTATGCTTGATACTTAAGGTATACAGAATTTCAAAATGTTTTACTTGTGTACTAATCCTACTTCCTATCCGAAAATAAATGAGAAAGTTTGTGAGGATGGATGTATGTATGGATATATGCATGTTTGTTGCTCTTTCACGAAAAAACTACTGGACGGATTTGGATGAAACTTTACAATAATATAGGTTATACATCAGAATAACACATAGTATACATTTTATCCCGAAATTCCACGCGGGTAACACAGCGGGGCGAGGACTATAAAGATTCCATTTATTCCTTTTGATTACGGTACCCTAAAAAGACGTAGTGTTGTCCAAATCTAGTTTAAAGTTATCTAATACCGGTCGGTAATCACGTCATTTAATTAACAACCAAGTCGTTATTGCATAACAGTACACTATAATTAAGTTTGGACCTCAAACGAGCCCTGCGTATAATACGAACATAACTCTAATATTTTATTAAGTTTTATGACACGGAGACACAGAATACTGAGCAGTCACTACCACGTTCACTGGAGTTACGAAATGTTAAAAAAACATAATTATTGACAGAAGGTAAACTATGATATTAAGACTTTGTTAATGACTTTAATTTAATTGGAATATGGCGGAGAAAAATGGAATTGTAAATGTTAATATCATTTCAACTTACGTTATTACAATAAATGATTTTAACATATTATAATAAAATAAACTTAATTAATATTTTTTTCAGTCGAAATTCAATTACGAAAACGCAGATCTCTTCAGCTCAACATCTTTTCTTGTTTACCTAAAAAGTTTGATAAACCACTGTCGTAAAAACTCTCATTTATTTACTTATTTTAATTCCAGATTTATTTATTTACAAAATGCCTATATAACAACTAGTCAAGTGCGAGTCTGCATCGCACACCAAGGGTTCCGACAAGCCCGTTGGCACAGTGGTATGTTAGAGCGCTCACTATGTCGGGAATTGCGGGTTCGATTCCCGCCCGGAGAAGGAGTCAAAAATATATGTAGACAATGTTTTTGGTGACGACGTCTGGGTGTCAATTATATATTCATATTAAGTATTTGTATATGTATAAGTTAATACTTATCAGTATCAGTTACCTAGTTAGATTCTAAAATACAAACTTAATTTAGGTCTAATTAACCGTGTGTGAATTTGTCCAGGTATACTTATTAAATATTATTATTTCTGTTAAGGCTGAAATCTGTCAGAGCTATAACGTCTCATGCATACGGAACTCCAAACAGAAAGTAAAACAAACAGCGTACACTGAATCAACACGAAATATATCGAACCGGCACCCCTGGCAAGCTTTCAAGACTTCGTCCCACTTCACATAAAACATAAATACTCAACCAACGGAAGTACCAATATAACTTGACCTGTCCTATAACACACGCTATACAAAACCTTCCACTGTATCCGTTTTACGAATATTTGCGGGGCTCTGGTTAAAATGGTCGGTTAGTTGCTGAATTAAACTGAGTTGTGTGATTTTGTGATAATATCGTAAATTGTGTGAGGGTGGGGTGGGTCTCATTGGTGCAGTGCTATTATTTTAAATTGTATTATTTAATTATTTCAGGGGAAATTAAACGATATGAGTCGAACTTGCTTTGTGTTCCGGATGTTTACCTAATGTAATGTACGTAATTATGAGTTATGATGACATGTGACTTGTTAACTATGATAGCATTATATCACAAATTCGTCGGTCCCGGTTACTTTCTACGGATAGGAGTCGTTACATGAGCCATGTCAGAGGCCTTTGGCGGTTCAATAAGTCTGACACCAGGACGAAGAAGATCACAAATTCACCCTTCGTAGATGTAAATATTGTGTTGTGTAAAAGGTACCAGAGAAGGCCAGATAAGTTGACGTTGCAGTGGGTATGACATTGTTTTAATATCGCTAAGATTTATACATACACTAACTAACCTATGATTTGGTATCACATCTTTAAACTAATATTATAAAGAGGTAGTATGTTTGTTTGTTCGAGTTAATCACGGAAATTAGCAGCCCGATTTGAATAACTGTTTTTGTATTAGATATCCACATTCAACGGGAAGGTTAAAGGCTATTTTTCATTTCGAAATTCCCATGGGAATGGGCACAACGCGTGTAAAATCGCGGAGCACCGCTAGTATAACAGCAACTATAAATATAGGTGCCTAGTTCATCTCAAACACGAGGCGCTCTCGTAAGCAATATTTTGATTTTTGAGGGGTTGAAGCAGGTGAAAAGGGGGACGGTAACGCCCACTGCGGGGAACCCGCGCTCGCGCCGCGCGACACTGTTCGTGAATACAGACTTATTCTGAGAGCATCCGCGCGTCACTATTCTGATATAAAGAAATTAAATAGTTTTATACCTAATTAATTTTATTTAATAAATAGGATTATAATAATAACTCTAATATGGGCAACTATTGCTGCTATTAGATTTCATGATTTAAATTTTATTTTGAGATATGAATTGCTCGTGAAAGTACTTACCTGCGATACGCCCCTACCTACTGGATACGAGGTAGCATAATCTACTAGGCGTTTACGTTTTGTATAAAAATAAGTCACATATCTTATGCGAAAGCGAAATATTCATATAGTTATTATTTATCTATTATAAGTACTCAAATCTTTTCTGTTATTTTTTTTTTTTCATTCGACTAATTATTGTCATTAACTGATAAATATTTGAAGTAGGTAGAAGTATAATTTGTTACACATAGATGTAAAGGAAAATAAAAGTAAATTAATTTTTAAATAAAATTTGTTTAATATTTTAAATCTTTCTCTAAGAGAGAGCCGCACGGGGCGTGCGCATGTTTCTCTGTCTGTCTCTCTCTAACGCAAAAAGTGTCGTTACAACTTTTCGTCTTATTTTTTTCTGTCTAGCCCCCTTTCGCAACGCGATAAGGAACTTCGTTCCAATTATGTACATATATTTCGTCAAAGGTGAGTTGTTTTGAACAACAAGGTCTGTTTTCTCTATTTCCAAGAAACACAGAAGGAAAAATTGGCGATTCATCAAAAGTACAATTTTTCTTAGGCAATAAATTATTCAGTGTCAGAATCATATTATGGAGCAGAAGACATATTTTGACATATCGGCTTGTTTTCTTCGTTATTGTCGCTAATAGGTACAACTAGTGGTAGAGATACAGCTGATGTTGGAGACACAGCCTGTAGGGGAGGTAAAGATGATTCTTTTTCTCTTAGATGCATGCCTCGAGCTCGGCGAGAATCCATGATTTCAGGCAAAATCCAATTAGTGTAGAAATCTACCACTTTTGGTTCTATTTTTGTTTCCCAAAAAACGTCATCTCTGACAATTATTTCCGTTTTCAGCGGGAGATTTTCTCCACTCCATACAGCAAATAAGCGTTTCTGTCTTTGTGTTATATGTAATTGAATTTGCATTAACCAATTACTATTTTTTTCTTTGCAACAATAATAGTCCTTATATTTATTGTGGTTTCCGTAGGCGAGGTAAATTGCATTTTGTATATCACCCACAAACTCTCGAAATGTGTCTGGTTCATTCTTTTTGGGCCTATATTGATTTATACTTAAAATTATAACTTTCCGAATTGACATTATTCTAACTTCTGTTAAAGTTTTTCTAAATTGTTAGGTGTATCTTGTTTCTTTGGATAAATTTCTTAATTTGTTGCACATATTACTTAAAAGATGATTTTTGCATTCAATTTTTTGTACAGTGGCGCGGCAAAAGGATCTCACAGATACGGCCGAGTTGGAATACTGTATAGGTATTATTACATTACCGTGTCGTCGTTTTGACTATACCTACCTACCTATACTAGAACATATAGTAAGTGAGTACTTACTGTTTACAGCGTCTGTTAAAATTTCGTTCAGCGACTTCTCTTTTGAGACGTAAACGTTCCATCTTTTTATATTTTGGTTTTTTGCTTCGGTTTCCCATAGTAACAATAATAAAATGAATTATTACGGACGTCACACGTGGATCGCACAAACTTGCGCAAGTCCGACGTTGGCAGTGGCCACTGGCGGACTGACTAGACTACTGGTCGTGTTGTGGCGCATTGTAACGCGCCTGCGCTACCGCAATATTGTATTGAATATCGATAAACGAAAAATTATGAATGAAAAACTCCATTGTTTCGAAAAATATCTTAATACGGAACCAGATTACTGTAATGACTATCTTGAAAAGAAAGAGCGAAAGTGCTAGTCATTATGGTTTTAAAGTTACAGGCATTTAAAACATTCGTAAAGCATGTTTTGAAATAAACTTTTCATCGGGAAAAAAAATGATATCATGTTTTCATCTTAATAAAGAATTAGTTAAAGATCTGAAGGTACATTCTGTAAAAAAATATAGTAATGTGCCTCTTGAAGAAGTGGCTTAAATTTTTGCTGGAACTTAGGTCTTTTCCGTTCGACCGCGCCGCGTTGTACCCGTTCCCTTGGGAAGTCCGGAATGAAAAGTGAAGTAGAGAAAGAGAAGAAGAGTCCGTAATAATGCATCTACTCTGTACTAATTTACATCTTAATCCTTTCAATTGTTTTTGCGCGAAAGAGCAACAAACATCCTCACAAACTTTCTCATTATTAGGTTACTAGCAGCGCGGTTTTACCCGCGTTGTGCCCGTTCCCGTAAGAATTTCGGGAATTTTTTTACATAAAACCCTTCCTCTTGAATCACTCTACCTATTACAAAAAACCGCATCAAAATCCGTTGCGTAATTTTAAAGATTTAAGCATACAGACAGACAAACAGTGTGACAGACACGAAAAAGAGACGACTTTATTTTATACTAGGTATGTAGTGATAGGATTAAGTAGTTAAGTAGGAACGATTTACAAGTTTCCCAAACACGTAACCAACAAATAAAATTATAAAACAGTAGAAAACATTCCATAATTATATATGTATTCAAAGTCGTGAACTTATTACAAATTAACATTTTAAAACAACAAACAGATGCACAACCCACCGAAATAGGTATCTTTAAATAGCTCACTCTTGAATACAAATGGCTAATTAACATTATTATTATTAAAATCGTTTATTAAACCACGTGTTTATATTATAATGTTGTACTTATAACACCGATAGATGGCGCTATTATTATAATTGTGAACTTTGACTGAATTTTAATTGATTATTAATTTTCTAATGTGATGGATGTGATATAGAAATCGTCTTTCTCTTTTCAATAAATTACTACATATTTGAAATGATGGAAATTTTCTCAAACAGTTTTATTTTTAAAGTCGATCAAGATTTTTAGTAGGGGTAACTGATATCTTCAGTGACACTAACTGCCACCCTCAGAGAAGTTTATTAAATGTACAAGTTGACGTAATTTTTCATACATTAAGTGCAATCATTAATTAAATTTCTAAAATAATCACAAAATAGTAGTTTATGCAACTGTCATATAAGGAAGGGTATTAAAACACGAGTGTGAGTTTATGAAACGAGCGCAGCGAGTTTCATAATAGTAACGAGTGTTTTAATACCCGTGTTATATGCAGTTGCATACACTACTTTATCTTCACTAATGCAATTAATCAAACAACAAGAGTAAAAGCTGACAATAGTTTTTCACGCGTACGTGTATTGTCACAGTGAACTTGCCGCTATTAAAATCTAACCAATGAGAGCGCAGCTGCGCGTAGGGCCAATCAGATTCATCCTGGCAGCAACAACACGTTGGCTATCCCCACGTTCCAGCAAAGTGACGATTTGGGCGGCTTCAGCTTCGGTGATGTCCATTTTTTTCAGGTACTGTTCACTGGGTAATTAGCGGAGATGTGTACTGGTCAACTTCTGATAAACGACTGATAACTTTCCCCTCCCCTACACCCTTTTTATACCCTTTAATGGGTGTTCAATTAGTGACCCCAATACTGCGTAAATTTCGACCAATCGGGAAAACGTTTGTAAACTGAAAAATCCTGAACCGATTTTCATCATTATTAATTTATTTTAAAGCTAAATGTTCAGGAAATATATTTCCATCATTAGAATTCTGAGAAAAAACTTAAATTTCAAGATACGACGGAAAAACTGAAAAATGCGAAGTGATTCCGTTTATTTGCTCTCGAGTGTAGTATTTTGACATAAGGCTCGCCAGGTTAATTGGTCGCGTTATAATGATGTTATAATGAGATTTTACGATATCGATGTGGATATATTATAACATCATGTGCAATTGCTTAAATTGAGTGTTTTAGGTGTCTGCGCTAGTAGTAATTATAAGTCAAGTATTGGAAACATAAGTAGAATGTTACAACATTAGTGTAGATAAATAGTATTATTAACCTATAAAAAAACTGAAAAACCCCGCATAAGTAAATAATATCCAACCAAGCCATATCAAACTTTATTGTTATAATAACAATTTTATTGTTTCACCTAAGTAAGTACCCCATTTAAATAATTTAATTTTACGAGGCCTAGTAGTTAGGTACATATTTAATTTTACCCTCATTCTTATATACTAATATTATAAAGGGGTAAAATTTGTAAGTTTGTTTGTTTGTTTGTAAATATGTTCGGGGTAATCTCTGGAATTATCCGTCCGATTTGAATAATTCTTTTTGTAATAGATATCCACATTCAACGGGAAGGTTATAGGCTATTTTTCATCCCGAAGTGGCGCTAGTATATTATTATATAAGTTGTTGATTACCTACTTGGTAGTCTTGATAGCGTTAAAGAGATTGCCCGACTCGGAGACGTAAAATGCTTTCTAAGTAGAGATTTAATGACTGATTTTGACATGTAATGTATCTAGGGGCAAAGCAGTGCCCCCGCCAAGTCGAGCGAAAGAACCGGCGCGTACCATACTTTTCTCGAAGCAGTTCGGGTCATTTTCGACCCCTAAAACATTACGTCGAATAATTAAGTGTCGAACTGATGTCTCTGTGTGGCAGTGAGTGAGACACCATCAGGTCAGATCAATACTAAAGTATGTGTACCTAGTAGCTAGAGAAACGCAGCTAAAAAGGTAGGTAAGTTCGTAGCTACATGATACCATTACATTTCAGTGAGTTCAGTGAAAAGTCCCCAGAATTCCGTTCGAGTCCCGGCGACCCTGCCCGTAACTGCTCGTAAACCTTATCAAACTAGACTCCGCTTAACGTCCGCCATTTTGCAAACGTACGTTTTTTTACATTCTTTATCTTCAACATTTCTTTTTGGGAATTTCAGTCCGGTAATGTATTTTCAACTCTGTAGCTATAGGAATAGAGGCGACAAGTTTTGCTGGTAGTTGTCAATATATAAGGCATTGGCGGTCGTTTGTGGCGTCGTAAAGTAGACCGCGGGTCGGCCGGCGGTCAAATAGCCCGCTTTACGTTTCAAATGAAAATGAGCAAGTGTTGATTTGTGTCGCTTCCTTGTAGGGTGGCATTAGGTTCGGAGAACGGAGGACACCTAGGTCTTCTCTGAAGTCCAGAAAGCTGTGAAATCTATCTTATCACTGAATACTCAATCACAGAGTACGTCATTTCATAAAATCAAGGCTGTTTCTGTTTTTTTTACAAATTTGACAGTTGCTCATTTTTTCCAAGTCAAAATTGTTTAATTTTGATAGCTGCTTAGTTTGGGTTATATTTGAGTATCCGAGCATTAATCTGATTAGGAAAATCTATCATCTCATTAGTGAAAATAACTCCATCCTAAAGGTATAATTGAACTACTAGCTACTTACCGGTTTCCTCTGTACCCAATGGTTACAGTGTGTAACCATTTGTTTGTAATTTGTAAATTCATTATAATTTGCGAGTTTCGTTCTCAATCAATCATGTCTGAATAATTTATGCAAAACAAAGCAAGTTTGCAATTTGCCCGGTTTGGTAATATAACAACCATTGCACCTTAGTGAGTGATTACAATAATACCATTTAATTTCCATAATTATTCGAACGATCTCCAACAATAGTTGGCAATTAACCCACAAAGTGCCAGCGTCAAACGGTCGACACTTTGCATAACCGGTGGGTCCATTATACCCGCTTGCTGTAAAGTAATTTAATTCAAATTGCATAACGTAAATAACTGTAGTTCTGTTTGTCCGTCACGCGACACGTGCCCAACTAGCTAAATAACAATTATATTTGTTGTTGATTGAAAACACATTGATTTATTGTCTGTTTGTTTGTTCGTTAGTCACAGTTAGTTGTTTACTATCGCCTGCTTCGTTATTGCAGTGTTTTAATTAGTTGTGAGTATTAAGGCCGTTTACACGCGATATCTTTAATATATACTCCCTACTACAGCTTAAGAATACTTACTCTGTCAACCTCAGTAAACCGAAGACGACCTTGAGTCTTGTATCTCGTAGCAAGAAAACAGTGGTTTAGGCGTGAAAGCGGATCATACAGACAGAAAGCCATACATTAAATAAATAAATAAATCAAACATTAAAAGTAGTCATAATCGGTCTAAAAAACTCCCATATTTATTTATTTATTAGGTGACACAACAAATTAAAATCGTTTACATACTATGGATACATAAACTAGGTTTACATTCTGGACTGCAATTCTTAAACGTGTACACACTGCATGCATAATGATCGGAAAGAGAAACAGAAATGTTTACATATTGTATACGGACAGACGGACAGAAATGCAGACACACTGTACTTAATTATAACCAGTTTTTTTCTCTAAATATCCCCGTCAGGGCGACTCCCTGGTCACCCTACTGCCGTGTCCCCGAAGGGTCCTACACGTGACACTCGAAACTAAATGAAAAACGTCCGCATGATTTGTGGCCCGACTCGACACACGGCTTTTAATTCATTCCGTTTCAGCACATTATGTACCTGAAATGTTGTTTTTTGTATTCTTTGTTTATTTGTAGTTGTTATAAAAAATAGTATGTTGGACTGGTATAGGCTATTCAGGTATGTAGTTTAAGGTACCCTGTAGTTGGATAACGTGATCCACTCACAAACCGCTAGTAACTACTATCTAATCTGTGTAGCTTGAAACAATAATTGACTGGATTTATTTTTATACCTTAACAAATATTTGTTTCCAAAAAGCAGCCTAACACCTTTGTACTATATTTTTCAGGATCTTATAGCTTTAATGTTTATTAATTTATTACTAAAATACCCCGCTATTGTATGCGGTGTATTAGCTATTTAATATTAACAAAATGTCTATCTTCTTCTATACGAGTGTATATTTATGTAATATATGATCAAAAAAGGTGTTTAATCCAAAAATTATACACTACCACCACAACTAGCCCACTACCTCCCGTCGAAGTCGACAAGCAATACATTTCGTCCATACCATACATACACCTTTTATACTACTTACATTCGAATACCTATACTTAATGTCCACACACCACTTATTTTTAATTCACCATTTTCCGTACGCAAATTAAACAGTAGCCATTCAGGAGCCAGATCTTAACTCAAATTATCTGCCAATTGATTAATGACTTCGGAGTATTACCACTGCTTGTGGTTATATATCCCTTTTTTCATCCAATAACCGGTTGTTTTACCTGTTTTGGACTGGTAAAGGTGAACGTTCACTTATCCACGCCGAACGCGTTGAACGAATCGAAGTCAAGAAGGCCTAGCACACATATTAGCACTAAAAGTTGCGACCGCGTTGAAAGAATAGTATCTATTTCCTTTTTGATTAATGCACTTCTATTCGTCGTGTGTTGCTCTGTCGTACACAACTGATAAAATCCTAGGGCATCGGTCGAATCCAGTGCATAAGTCGCGCCGAATTAGGTGACGTCATCCGAATTCGTCTAAGAAATCTGGGGTTCTTCGAGATTCGGGCCATTCTATAGCCATTCTATGTGGGCAAGTGTACGAGATTTCAGATGTTTATGATGTTTACAAACCGAATTCTAAGTTCATTTCGTTCGACTTTTTCGAAGCGTTCGGCTCGGATCAGTGTGCGTTCACCTTAATATCGAACCCTCTTTAAAAGGCGGCACGATGATCACCATAAGTGTTAACAATGTTGCTTTCTTGTTAAAATCGTCGGAATTGTAGTTAGTTATTTGGGGGAGATGCGCTGGCATTTTAAGGGTTATGTAGAGACTTTTTAGCTTTATATAAGTGAGCTTGACAAAAAGTTCGCAAAAAAAGCGGCCAAGTGCGAGTCGGACTCGCCCATGAAGGGTTCCGTAGCAGCGAGTAACATAATAAAGAAGTTCTTGAAGTTCGTTGTACTTACTACTACTTACTTACTTAGCGTGTGGGTTGTGATCGATTAACGACCTCACAAACCAAAAAACTAAAAAAATAAAAAAAACTACTAACTAGACCTCGTTCAAACCAATTTTCGGTGTTAGATTACATTGTTATGTACATCATATATTTTTTTTAGTTTTATCATTCTCTTATTTTAGAAGTTACAGGGGGGGGGACACACATTTTACCACTTTGGAAGAGTCTCTCGCGCAAACTATTCAGTTTAGAAAAAAATGATATTAGAAACCTCAATACCATTTTTGAAGACCTATCCATAGATACCCCACACGTATGGGTTTGATGAAAAAAAAAAATATTTTTTTCATTTCTAAGTATGGGAGACCCCCCTAAAATTTTATTTTTTTTCTATTTTAGTGTGAAAATATTAATGCGGTTCACAGAATACATCTACACACTAAGTTTCAACAACATAGCTCTTATAGTTTCGGAGAAAAAAGGCTGTGACATACGGACAGACGGACAGACAGACATGACGAATCTATAAGGGTTCCGTTTTTGCCATTTGGCTACGGAACCCTAAAAAGGTAAAATAAAAACATATTAAGTTAATATTTAGTTGTCTACTTGATAGTTTATTTTGAGGACCCGGAAAATATCCACCTAGCATAATGGTCCGTGTATCAAAATTCTTTGTTACCAGGTTATATCGAACCGTCCGAACCACCAATAGTGCCATTTCTAACTGAACGCTGCCGTGCGGAGGGCACGTTAAGCAGTCCCGGTTGTTTTATTCGTCAGACCATATCGGAGGCCTAAAGCTGAGGATACACGGTGACACTTGACATCAGACACTCAATGTATACATCGAATGTCTGTGTGTGTCCACTGCCGCGACACTTAGTTGCAGTAAAATTGCTTACCATGAGGACGCAATCTACACTAGTGTCGACATTTGTGATGAGTGTCAGTGTCGCCGTGTATCCTCAGCATTAGGCGGTTTAAAAACTGACACCAGGGTTAACCTCTAATATACTCGAAATAAATGAATGAAAAGGTTATGTTAATGTATGTACCATGTAATGTAATGTACTGTTAAGAGGAAAAGCGCCTGGTAACTTTATACTATAAAGAGTAACTCAAGCCGTGTAATTAAAAAGGGTTTAAGTAATGTAAAGTGGTTATTTAACGAGGACATCATCCGATCCTCATGAACTCTCGGCCCGTGGGGAGGCTGTAATATCAGGAGCACATCAAACGGATCGCTAATAAGCAATCCTTACTAATATTGAAGCGCGTTGCGGTTTTACTGTTTTTGAGGAAATTTCGGGTTGAAACTATGTACGTAATGCTCTTCTTGAATGCGATTAATTAACACAAAAAGATGTTGAATTGAAAATACGTTCACGGAATCACTTCGCTTTTATTTTACATTTTTATCGGACGTGTCGGCCCCTTTACAGGAACCGTGTCACAGAAGACATAGTGTCTTCTGTTCAAAATGAGTAGTGTTAGATTAAACTTAAGAAACCAGTAACAGAAAAAGATGTTTTCTTATAACTCGGAGCGGGAATCGAGCCCACAACCCTCGACACAGAAAGTGATCTCATGCACACTGTGTCAAAGAGCTTATCTATGATTTAGGACAAATTGCCATCAAAGTATATTAGTTACTAATTACTATGAACAGCCTTAAGTAGGTACCTTAAAAATGCTAATAAAATATAAAAAGATTACAAAGTGAATCCCCAACCGTAATCCCAAAGTTAATACTCACAACTTATCTCAAACTTAAAGGATTATCAAAATGGGTCCCGCACACAGAGATTAGGCGACAAACACGCTCATTTGTGTAGATTGCCCTTAATGACAGCCGCAGGGATTGTATTAAGTTCTTAACTGTGATTACACAAAGTTAGTGCCGTAATGGAAGGTACTTAGTACATCGCATTGTGTTGCAAATATTCAGTTTTGGCATTTAGTTAAATGATTTGGACACAACAAAACAGAGATTAAAAATATCCCACTGCTGGGGAGAGGCCTCTCGTCTCACCGAAAATATCAGTACAGTGAGGAGGATTAGGCGTAATCACCACGCTTGCGGATTGGTGATCTCAAACCTGAGCCATGTTTGAAAAGTAGGAAACGTTTTCGCTCGACCTGGGAATTGAATCCGGGACCTCAGTCTTGGCAGGCAAGTGCTCCACCATTAGGCCACCGAGGCGTTAACAAAACAGAGAAGTAAGTAGTTAGTATGTGACAGATTGTCTATAGAAATAAGTTGCCTAACTCATTCAATGGGTACGTTGAAACGTTGGGTATTGTGCGGGTATGATGCAATTTCTCGGGTCAGAACTAGCTACATCAATTAACCGCAGTCACAGTCTGGGTCACTCCATTGACAATCATTATTGTGGAATGATACAGCGTTAAAGTATACATAATCATATTTGTCAAGCTGTTGTTCTGTCAGATTCAGATTAAGACACAAGAAATGGATTTATGGATGTCTCTACTTATTACAAAGCCATTATTACGAAGTGAGTTTCGTGACTATATATGTATGTTCAGTGAACGGAGGCATTTAGGGCCAATACTGCGTCACGGTAATACTATAATATACTAGCAGCGCCCCGCGGTTTTACCCGCGTTGTGCCCGTTCCCGTAGGAAATCCGGGATAAAATGTAGCCTATAGCCTTCCTCGATAAATAGACTATCTAACAGTGAAAGAATTATTCAAATCGGTTCAGTAGTTTCTGAGATTAGCGCGTTTAAACAAACAAACAAAACAAACTCTTCAGCTTTATAATATTAGTATAGATTACCGTGACTGCGTTAAGCGTGCGCCCGTTGCGTGCGCACGCGGCGGTTCGCTTTTGTATGAAGCAACACGCAGCGGGCGCACGCTTAACGCAATGTCGGCCCGAGCTCAGTAGCTCTTATGAAGATAAGATACGTTATTCTGTCGGTCCCGATTGTTTCAATCGTTCGATCGAGTCACAAACCCTTTAGACCCTCTTAAAGCCGACACCAGGGTTACCCAGTTTATTAACATTACTTATGTACCACACAAGGTTTACCTCACTAAATCATACAATCATGATAGATATGTTCGTCTATGTGTAGGTGTGTTGTGTGTGAATGCAGCTTAGTTCAATGTTTAGCGGTTGTTTACTATCAGAGGCCATAGGGAAGGGTTAATGAACTGGGCAGAGAGTGCGCACTGGCAGAAGTGATAGGGTAGATACATTAATGTATCTAATATACTTTTTAAACTCACACGATTTGCACTCATTATACTAAATGAAACGGGTCTGTATCGCGTTAGATATTTTAACGTATTTTACTAAAATACGTACCCGACGTTTCGAGTGGATTACACCGCTCGTGGTCACGGGATGACTGCCATTCATGACTGTCATTGTTAAAATATGTAACGCGATACAGACCCGTTTCATTCAGTATATTAATGTATCTATACTAATATTAATATTATATAGAGGTAAAGTTTCGAACTTTGTTTGTTTGTGAAGACTAATCTCAGGAACTACCAGTCCGATTTGAATGATTCTTTTTGTGATGGATAGTCAGGTTCAACGGGAAGGTTGTAGGCTATTTTTCAACCCGAAATTCCCACGGGAACGCGCACAATGCGGGTGAACCCGCGGGGCGTTAATATAATAAAGCTGATGGATGAATTTGCCATTTGATTTATTTAAACGCACTTATCTCATAATAGTTATAATTTACCAATCCGATTAAAATAATTGTTTTTATAACAGCCACATTCAACGGGAATGGTACAGGCTATTTTTCATCCTGAAATTCCCACGGGAACGGGCACAACGCGGGTGAAACCGCGAGGCTCTACTAGTTATTATTACAGTGTCGCATCTATCTTTGCTTGTTCTACCGCGCTTAGCAACAAGTAAACGTAGCTAGCTCGTCGTGCGGGAGTTGCACAACGCAGCCGATTCGACGCCGGGGGGCGGCCGGGGGGTCGGGGGGCCACAGATGTTTTACATCCCAAATACTTACTGTGATCTCACTGCAACTTATGTACATTTGTACAATTTATTTTGTATGTTCTGTACTCACGTACGGTACTCGATTGAGCCTTGAGTTTCGAATGTTGAGTCGATGCTTCTTCGAGCATTAAAGTTCTGAAGTTTACCTGACATGAAAGAAAAGAACTGGGTTACTCATTCAACCAATTAGGTGAGTGATAAGTCAGAATAACTTTTAGGTAGGTACATTACGAGTACTCACTCGTTCGAAAAACAAATTAATACATAATAGTGAATATTCCATACGTAATAGTTCCTATTAATTCTAATTTTGAACCGTTTGTTAGCTTAACTATGGATCAAAAGAAGAAGTGCCGATATCAACTGACCAATCACAATGGATGACGAAAAGATTTTGAGAATGTGATTTGTATAGAAAGGCTTCCGCACCGCCCCACTCCGCTTCAAAGGAAACACACCCTTAGCTTTTAGTTGGAGCGAGTAGGTATACAAGTTGTTAGCCGGCGAGTTGAATAGCACGCGAGCGTCGCATGTCAAATTACTCGCTCGCTTCTAGTTGTTGAAACTCGCTCTGAACGAATAAAGTCGAAGAGTTTGTTTTATTTTGAAAGGACTAATCTGAAAAACTGCCAATCCGATTTGAATAATTCTTTTTGTAATAGATAGCCGCGTTCAACGGGAAGGTTATGGGCAATTTTGCATTCCGGAATTCCTGCTGGAACTAATACAACTCGGGTAAGACTGCGGGGCGCTGCTAGTGAACGATATAATATAACATTTCGGTTCTATTATGAACTTGTCGTGCAACACTAAATATTCAAGAACAGTACATTATGAATAGAAAGCCACAATTCTTGAAGTAGGCATTAATAAAATCTAACCAAAGTCGTTTCAAGACCACTAAAACATTATCTCACTAAATAAACACCATTAGGACTAAAATTAAAACGAAAATAAAACAAATAATATACCTACAATTAAGGTTTTTACTACCAACCGTTTCGTTTACACATTTTGAACCTTATTACTTACCAGTTAAGGGTGGAAATAAGTGTCATGTAACACCCTTAGGCCGAATTTGAGATAAAAAGCTTGGGTTTCAAAGAAGGCCAGATTGTAGGAACTACGAACTAAATAGAAAATAAATCAAGTAATTAACGTCAGCGGCTCAAAAATACGGGGGTGTTGTTAGAAAGGACCGCAGTCACACCGGAATCGCCACATGGATGAATTGGACACACCCGGAACGTTACGCGTATCACGGAACCGTAACTATGTACCTATATGGTTGTTAGGCTGAGCATAGACTAATCAACATTGAGTGTTGCTCTATGAAAACCCATGACTAATTTCAATATTTTTAACTTTAGAATTATAAATGGGGATATTGAATTTACAATAGCTTTAACATTAAAAAAACTTTTAAAAAAGTATTTGTGATGTATTTTCGTTCTTTGTTCGTTTGCTCTACCACATTGTTTTCCTTACACTTAAGAACTTTGCTCTTGTCGATAGAGTTCTTTCCATTTCTTTCAGAGACACCAAGCACCTACACAATCAGTTAGAGTAAAAACGCTAATTGCGTTCTTTCAATCAAGCATTTTGAAGTTAATTACAAAGGATTGTGCATGAAAGTTCTTTGGTTTTTCGTAGAAATCGCGCATCGCAGAACGACCAAAAGCGCTGAAATTAAAAGTGCTCATAAAATTACATCAAGTCGTGTTTATTTATTTATTTATTATAAACCATCATAACTCGAATGATGTTCAATTATAGTTCGCCACCAAACCGAACGTAACCTCTGCAAACCTCTATGATACAGTTCGGTGTAACAGCCATCCATTGCAATCCGTAACACAAATAACCTGCAGTAGTTGTCAGGAACCGCGTGTTACAACACTCTGTTATTACAGCGCTTCGGGGAACAGCGCTGGACTTTATTACGTGACTAGTGATTTGCTTTGACTTCTCTTGTGTTTTGTAACAGTATTTATAACTGGACAAGTGGTATAGCTTGTAGGAAGGGTTTTGAGTTCGATATTTCGTTGTTTTCTTCGGTTATTTTCAATACTTTAGGCGATCTAAAACTCTAGGCACGAGGGTTGGCCACTAACCTCAAACTTCGTGAATCTGAGCGGGCCCGCTCTGCTTTAAAAGAAACACACTTTTACAGACTTTTTTAATCTACTTCTAGTCTGAAGAATATGTACTGGGAACTGTTTGATTAAAACAGTTTTGTTCCTGTTGAACAAGCCAAACACAGTCTAATCAAACACAGCCAAATCTAAACACAGTTGAAGCTCATGCCTTAACCAGTCGTTTGACCACAGACTATGCCATAAACAATGTCATAATGTCATACACAAATAACCAAAATAACATGTGGGCAGACCCATAGACGAGTCTATGTAGGTATACCTTAAATAATATCAGATTACTCTAAGCGCCGAGACTTGAATAAAATTAATATAAAGTATAATAAATACGGTAATCCGGTCATGGCGTCACGGCGAACGCAAACAAAGCAGTTAGCATATTTAATAAACAATTTATTATTATTTTTAGCCGCACCGGTCTCGCCCATGGAGTGAAACCCACTCGAATTATGATAATCTCTAGATAAGTAATTTCGAGTAGGGTAGAGTTCAACCCTAAGTTACGGACTTTTTAGGCCGCCTAAAGAAGACGTTGGACAATTTATAGGTCTTCGACATAGGCATAGTGGGACAACTAAGCACCGCACGCCAAAGCACTACAGACAGGCTAAAACTTATTATTCAAAAAGCCTCTTGCCAAGGGTAACCTAACCTAGGCTTCTACTGGGTTGAAAATACCAGGTTCCTAAAGCTTTGTCCATCCATCCATGAAACCATAAAACCTTTAAAGTACCCATACTTGGTTCTGTTGGTACCTTAACCATCAATACGTTTAACCGACGTTACCATACAATCAACAATTCGTTATTAACACACAGACCGCATTGTTACCGCACATTATAATTGAATTGCAAGCGCAAGACACACATAGTGCGGGTGCGGGCCCGCACTATGTATGTGTTGCGGTTAAATCGCGCCACAGTTAATTCTTTGGCATTTATTTTAACCTTAAGGAGAGTTAAGGAGACTTTGTAGTAACTTTTACAGCATGAGAGTAAGCTTTAGCTTCTATTAAAATCTATTGTTTTTGGATACAAGATAGTAGAGATATTGTCTTTGGCCAGTCTCTTAGTATGCTTAGCCCTCTAGCCGGAGTGACACCCGTCACAGGTAAACACTAAGCTCGTGACGTATCGCCAGCTTTCCCGGGAGTCGAACCCGCGACCCCGCCGTTATTTACGTCCGTCGATAGCGCACGATCCGATACCGAACAAATTATAACTGGTAATGTTTGTGTGTGCATGTTGTAGCGACTGCAACGACAGTCATGGTGCAGTGACGGCAACGGCAATGTAGTGAATTTTTAAAAAATAAAAAGGTCGCCTATGCTGTTGTTGTGCTTGGCCTTATAACGTGTTTTAAAATAGACTACAACCTACCTACCTAAGTTAGGTTCAGTCGGGTAAAATAAGAGAAAACTCTAATTTAGAACAATTTAATTAAAAAAGAATTTACAACAACACGTTAATAGAATGAAAAGTAATTAAATGCATGAACTTTTAAATTAAGAAAGAACTCAGGGTCGTACTAAAAGGCACAGGCAGTCTCCCGGGGAATGAAGGGGAGACTTAGCTTTTTAGGTTAGGTTAGACGACGTCGTGTGGTGACTCGCTGGCGATGCGTCGTGGCTGCGCCCAGCAATGGGAGGCCGACTTGGGTCAACAAGGCTAACCACACATGCGGTTAATACCGATGACCCCAAGCGGCAACTCTCCCCTTGGCGCAGCCCGCCGGTGGAAACCCACCGGTGGAAACCCCGGATTGGAACCCTGGAATGAGATTAAGCCAAGCTAAATATGCAAAATAAAATAAACCAGGCATGGGGGAAAAAATGGAGACGTGATCACCTAAGCGAGAACACCAAAAAGACACGAGGCTACAAAAATATTAAAAACGCAAATAATTAGGTTTAATGCAGGGCTTAGGTTTAGTGCATTGTGCAAAGGCTAGCAGGTGATGGATGGCGTGAATATAAAAGGCCTAAGCGTCCTGTAAAGGAACCATGATTCGCACACGCGGCACACACACATGTGGTTAACCGGCGTGGTCCCGCAATTCACCTCACATCCAGAATAGGCACAAGATGGATTGATAAAATGGCACTGAAACCCTAAATAAATCCACAGCATTGATTAGTTTAAAGAATCTAAAGGGCGAAAACGACACAACTCTTACCAGTAAAGGCTGGGTTCCAATCCGTGGGAACACGGTTAAAAAAAGAGATATCTGAGCTTTAGTGCTCCTATTTATAGTCTTTGCTTCAACCAACTTCAATTTAATTACAATCAACCAACTTCATTAGCAATCAATATCAAACTGACATTACAGCTGTCAAGTAACTTTGACGTTTTTATAACTGAAACAGATTGTGTTAATATCGACTAATTATCGATTGATCGATCTCAATAACTGACAAACTAAGAAGGAAACGTCAAAGTCCTAGTTATATTACTTGTCAGCTGTCAATTGTCAGACATGTTTACAATTTTTACAAATTCGTTTATAGCATACAACATAAATTATTGTATGTTTTGAAATACAATTTATAAAGAATTTCACTGAGATATGGTGTTTGTGAGCCAAGGAAGATATGCCAGCAATGAAATTGCTACAGCCTCTATGGTTATATGTACTTAAAAACGATTTAAATGAAATCAACCGAAACTGTAAAGCTTATTTATTAATGCCACTTCTTGTGATTTGATGGCTTAGTAGTCGATTCGCCCGAATTTAACTCGCCCGAAACGTGCCAATCGACACCTTTGAAAAATATTATTTTTTTAGTAGGCGATTCGCCCGAAGTTAATTTGTTGGCGGGCGAATCGACACCTCCAAAAATATGTAGTAGGCTATTCGCACACATTTTATTTTAAAGAATAAAAAAATTAAAGTACAGTCGTACACAGCCGTCACTGAAATAAAACAAAAAATAATCGAAGTTTAAATAACAGGTATTTACTTAAAAGTAAGAAAAATTTGTAATAATTATGACTTAAAACGTGGCATATCTACATGCTTATATAGAGCAAGACAGCAATATTCCCCTAATAAAAGAAAAAATGAAAGAGAAAGCTCTATATGCTATCACGCTCACTCGCGTTGGTCACGGACGTTTGTGTTCTAAGATTAACTGTAGATACTATGCGTGCCTAGTCGATAATTTAAGATTATATTGTGATGTGACACAATGTGGTGTGCTGGCAGGAAATCAAAGTAATATGCAGACGAAAAGCATGTAAGTAATACAATTGTTATTATTAACTGTTATATAAATATAAATATTAATGCCTTTATTCTGACTGATTGAGAATTGCGAAAAATTAACACATTCAGTGCCGACGACTCGCCTGGCGAGTCGACTTAAATTTCGTTCATGTGCTGGCGACTCGCCTGGCGAGTCAATGTTTTTCGCCAATATTTCCAAAATTAGTCCATATTTTCTACTAAAAAACCAAAACGTGTTTTATAATTTAAGAAAAAAATACATTCAACAATGCCTTGAACTCGCTAGGCGAGTTCACTGACGCAGGTTCTCAACTTTTTCTTTCAAAACTCAAAAAAATCAATAGAAGTTGTAGGATCAAAGTTGTAGGAAATGTAATCGTCAATCAAAGTTGTAGGAAATGTAACGATCTACAACTTAAATTCATGGGACTAGGATATAAAGTCGTTATTGCCGAATGGTCGCAATTACCAAGGTCGTTACAAATCTACTGTAAGTAATTAATAAAAATATTTAAAACTTTATAGTAAAAATCAGTACATATCGATTAAAAGTCCCGAGAGAATAAGACGACAAAAAATAATTGAAGACATCTTATGGCAATTTAATCGCGGTGAAATTACTATACAGCTTTGTATCGAAAAATTACGTAATTAGTTTGCTGGTAATATTGTATACTCTTAATTTTTTTAATGTTATAAGGTAACGGTGATTTTGATTTTAACGAATTTGACGAATTTTAACTTGTTATTTACGGATTAGAAGTAAGCATTATATTATTGTTATACCTTGATTTATTATTGTTGATTTGTTCGTTTTAAGTACATAAGAGCTTATATTGTAAAATCTGTGATTAAAATTGTGATTATAGTTATAGTTCTAGTTTTATGATATTTTATTGTGATAATAAAACTGTGCACTTCTGTGATTTATACATATTTTAATTTAATAAAGATATTTTTAATTAGTTTGTGTTTTTATTTTGTTTTTAAGATATTTGACCCTTACTACTTCTGTACTCACGTATACTTTATTTTAACTGTATTTCATAAAACACAATATGTGTGCGAATAGCCTACTACATATTTTTGGAGGTGTCGATTCGCCCGCCAACAAATTAACTTCGGGCGAATCGCCTACTAAAAAAATAATATTTTTCAAAGGTGTCGATTGGCACTTTTCGGGCGAGTTAAATTCGGGCGAATCGACTACTAAGCCGATTTGATGTCATTGAAGACAGTATTGCTTGACATGCTAAAGCCTTTAAAATTCCTAAAGCTTTGGTTGATTAATCGATTGTGATTCCATTGGAAAACCAATCATACTAACACTAACGATTTCCACGAAAAATGAAAGAAAGGAGACGAAAGGCTGAGTTTGAATAACCAATCAGAGATCATTAATTCCGCCTCGAAGAGGTTAATAGGAAATAATCCTCTTAGCTACGTTGAAAATTAATCAAGTGGAGAGGAGAGGAGATATCACATTTTTCTGTAGATGTTTGTGCCATGAGAAGGAATGGGGCTCGTGGCTGTGCGGCCGATGTACGTAGGCGGCTGCACTTCTCTCTTTGGTGGTCTGCCGTTGGCTTCCCGTACGTCAATGGCAACAGTGGCCAACAGGTTATACTGAGCGCGAGTGGGTGTGTCCCGTTGGACCACTAATTGGGCGCCACAGCCACTCGTGTTACCAACTGGATTTCACCTTTAAAATCTTTTATTGTCATGTTTATAAATAAATAACGTCTTCCATTTGCATAAAGATTGCTTTCTTTAGAGATTATGTATATAAATATTAAATGCTAGTGGATATTTTATTTTCTTTTTCTCTGAAAGGTGTCCTATCCATTTGCATTGCGGGCCCTTAGCGGACGTCAAACATGTCTTTCAAAACTTTGTGTTTATATGTACTCTCTCAATTTAGGCACACTTTGTTTTTTCAAAAAAAGAATCTACGATATAGAATTCAATATCCATCAAATACAAAACAAATGACTATCAGTGTCCTAACTAAAATCCTGCACCATACTATACCTCAAAATAGACACACACTATTACCATGTGACCCGGTTGTGTCCCAGCATACTCCTCAATCTAGCAATAGTACTCAGATCCTCAACAGCATACTAATAAAGGCTTTGTATACACTGCGACGCCGCGAGAATACGCGCCGTGCGGACTCTGCCTTAGGCGTATAGCCCGGGAGCCTGCTTCCGTGCGGCTTGTATTATAAGAACCTTTGTTTAAAGAGGATCCCGAGATGTTATTACGTTTCAGGAAATGAGGAATACTTGTTATTGATTTGGGGCTGCCGATTTGGGAGCGGTTTGGTAGATGGAAAATGGAATTATTGTCGATTTGTTGATGTATTTATTATGAAAACGATTATATGCAGTAAGATTGTATTTTCTTGGAATTAACAGGATGAAACAAAACAAAGATCCCTAAAGATAAGTTAGTCTTAATATAAGTCTAATAATCATTGAAGTCACATGACACTCCCTTTTTTTGAATAGGTACAAAAGTACCTATGCCACACCTCGCAAAATTCCGAAAAAAATATCATTTTGTTAATATTTTTTGGCGCCAATCCATAAAGATCTAACCTGTTCCATTGCAAACTATATTAAAAACAGGATAAAGCATTTTAAAAATGTAGAACCTTAAAAAGTAAGATCACAAATCTCATGTACTTAAGTACATTCATTTTGAATCTATAGCTACAGCTTAGAATACAGAAAGTACTAGAAGTAGCATTCAAATGTATTTACAAGCTACACGCTGTGTCCAAAAACAGAACAAAGTCCCTCGCGTAGTGTTGTTAGCTCTCGCATTATTTGCCCATTTTTGGGGTAAATTTTGGGAGTTTCGGAGGTAATATGATAATAGAATAAAAATTGTCCTTTTCTATGTAACTATGTACCTACCTGATTATCTCAAGAAATAGATAGGTATATTAAATAAAACACGGTGTTAAGGTGGATGTTTGCACACTTTTAACGGGTGATGGAACAATTATATATTTTTATTTTATTTTAAAGTATTCGGAAAACTTACAGCTAGGTACAAGAGTTACATAAAAAAAATCTAAGATGGCTAATATAGAAACATAATTTTATACCCGCTCCCCCTCTCCCCTTCTCCCTCACACGCACACCAAAAATTTGTTTAGAAATCCTATAGACTAACATACTTACTATTTAATAGGATTGTTAGGTTAGGTACATACGAGCCGCACTTACGCTTTATACTTTCTTTTTTCAAGTTGGTTAATTTTTATTATATTACTTATTAATATTCTACAACGAATTAAAGCCCTCAAAAGGTAATAAAAAGAAGGGTAAATCAAAACTCTTATATTGGCAACACTAACATAGATTGACGCATCACTCTCTATGACAATTGAAATCTGAGAAAATAATTAAATATTTAAATAAGACGATACCTAAATGCGATACTTACACGTGAAATGTGACCCCATCCTGTTTCTTTTTCAGACCCACTGCATTTTTACAGGTAGGAATGACACAAGACGGCATAGTTTCGTGAAATTGGTCACGGGTAAAACACGTTAGCGCGTTCCGACGGTCACAAAGTGACTGATCGGTTGCGCATCAAACTACTCTATTTAAGGCTAGTTTGAGTAGCTACAGTATTATGCGCGCTCACGGGTTCTGGTTCTTCTGTATTCTGAGAGCTACAGTTCTATAAAATAAGTGAATATTTCCTATGAGTAGAACATTCTAAATTTGTATTTCAAGCACTTTCCCCCAAGTGACAACCGCCATAAAACATTCCATTCTACCACCACATATTTTAAAGCCCACACTAATTCCAAAATCAAATAAAAAGTCAACAATATTAAATTAAATAGACGAATGTATAATGAGTCCACGGTATTGGTGTTCGCAACGCGTCGCGTTTGCCGCGCTGCATATCGATACTTTTTAAAATGGCCGCCTGCTTATAATTATCCACGTTTAATGCACGGCTTGTTAGAACAAAGCCCGATCAATAGTTAGCATTCAGCCGCGGTGAATAGAAACAACCTGATTGATGCACACGTAACTGTCATTGTAATGCAACTGTCATATCGCCAGGTAGGTGCACTTGCCGTCTAAAATTATTGAGCAAGGGTTACTTTGTAGCTAAGTACACAACATTTATGTACAACAATTTAGGTATTATTTTATAGTCTTCAAAAACCAGGAAATTGTCATGCCATGTACTTTATTGTGAAACCTGTATTACCATCTCCGTAGGTTTAAACAAATTTCTAAATTATTTCTTTACCTCATGAGTAGATCATGATCATTATGTAAGATCATGATCTTACATAATACTCTCTACTCATTAAGTCCTTTTTTCATATTTAGCCTTATTTTCACCGTTACAACTGAACTAGATCAGTTCAACATAATCCTAGTTCACGAGCTAAACTGAGATCAAAACTTTAAAGCTGTTTATTCAACCCGAGTTCAGTTGATCGTGGTTCAAGATAGAAACGGTGAATTTGGACCTGAATAATAATACCCAAAGTTTTATAACAGTGGTACAGTGTAACATCCCTAAACGAAGGGTAACCAAAGTGGCGTAATGTTTGAGTATGATAGATAACAAGAAGTTTAGGGAGAGCACCCACAGCGATATGTCAACCTCCCTATAACTCGTTTTATATATTGAAGAGAACCACTGTGTAGGACTCTATGAATTAGTATTGGGAAAAGGAAGGTTATTATAACGTGCTTTAAAATAGACTACAACCTACCTACCTAAGTTAGGTTCAGTCGGGTAAAATAAGAGAAAACTCTAATTTAGAACAATTTAATTAAAAAAGAATTTACAACAACACGTTAATAGAATGAAAAGTAATTAAATGCATGAACTTTTAAATTAAGAAAGAACTCAGGGTCGTACTAAAAGGCACAGGCAGTCTCCCGGGGAATGAAGGGGAGACTTAGCTTTTTTAGGTTAGGTTAGACGACGTCGTGTGGTGACTCGCTGGCGGATCCGCCGTCGCTGCGCCCAGCAGTGGGAGTCCGGCTTGGGCCAACAAGGTTAACCGCACATGCGGTTACACCGATGACCCCAAACAGGAACTCCCCTAGCGCAGCCCGTCGGATGAACCCAGTTCTACTGGGTTCCGAAGCTCGTGCAGACAACACGAATTAAAGGTGAACGAGTACAAAAAAAAGAGGGAATGACATGCGTTTTCTCCTTATATACTTGCAAACTGACATTACAGCTGTCAAGCAACTTTGACGTTTTTATAACAAACAGATTGTTAATATCGACTAAATAATTATTATCGATTGATCGATCAATGGCTGACAAACTAAGAAGGAAACGTCAAAGTCCTAGTTATATTACTTGTCAGCTGTCAATTGTCAAACATGTTTACAATTTTTACAAATTCGTTTATAACATACAACATAAATTATTGTATGTTTTGAAATACAATTTATAAAGAATTTCACTGAGATATGGTGTTTGTGAGCCAAGGAAGATATGCCAGCAATGAAATTGCTACATTATGATAAACCTTAATTGCATAATATTATCTTAAAATCGCTGTCTTACAAACTCAATTACATACAGATCAAATATATACATACATGTACCTCCTTTTGTATCGATTAAAATATGTATGGTCCTCTGTAGTTAATAGTCTGTATATAGACTAACAACAAAAGAAAAATATAAATATACATATTTTCCTACCCGATCAGCCTTGTTCTCAGTAGGAACTACGAGTTAGATTCTACCACATCAATCTAAGAAGTCGAGGACAAACAGACAGACGTTTTCCTTCCACTGTTTCCTTCCTAATATAACAATTATATGTTACTAACTGGTCTTGCTCAATAAAAACATTAATGAGTTGTTTATTTCTATTATTATAAGCTATAAAATCTTAGAACATTATTTACTTGGAATAAAAAAATACCACCTACTGTGACTTATGAACACTAAAAAATATATTATTTGAGACTAGTCCGTGTGTAGAAAACAAATAAGAAATACTTAACGTTATATAAAGTGATAAAACTTGACCAAATTGGAAGACTATACACGCTAACGTACCTAAACAAATATTTGAAAGAGAAACGCATATTCCATTTCCATTTTACAACTTGAAGAGACAATTTATCTCATTAACAAAGAAGTATTTCCTAAAAAAGATTGAGATATTATCAGCGCCCTCCGCTCTAAAGGTATCTTTATTACCTCGCCCGATCTGCATAACGGACTTAAAATAAATGACATTTCTCCAAGAATTATGTTTTCTAACTCTCCATCAGACAATGATGGACCGACTTGATATTGTTTTATGAGCAGTCTATTCAATTTGTGGAACAGAATCGATCAAATTCGTAATAATTTAACCAAGAAAACGTTACGTCATCTTACCTACTTATTGAAAACATTGATTTATTTGAGTCTACAGTTTGTATACTCTAATACCACTCAAGTTAACGGCATTTATTTTCATACAACGCCAATATAATGCTACAAGTTTTATGTATGTATATGTATCTAATGCTCATTGAAATAGTTGTGAAGAATGTGAGTACTTACGTATAGCTTAAACAGAGTGGTGTTTAAGTATTCGGAGAGTAAATTTACATTTCAAAAGTTTATTAACTTCGGGCAAAATTGGTATAATTTGTTTCTTAACTGCTCAACCGTGTTATGTAATTTCTCACCAGAATATCCGACCAATAAAGAAAAATTGTAAAAAACTTGAGGCATAATATCTTGAAGGGAATATCTCCGGCATCCTATGGGAAATCTATGGTTGATGGTGAGCCGGTTATGGGATTTATGGAGGAGACCCGGGATTCGTTAAAATATATATTTTACTACGAAAAGTGCGAGTCCAGTCACTCACGATTAGGTGGAAAATAAAATATGTTGGAGATAAAAATGAGTACAAAAATAACTTTCTTATAGATTACTAGCTGCGCCCCGCGGTTTCACCCGCGTTGTACCCGTTCCCGCGGGAATTTCGGGATGAAAAATAGATGTTGTCCGATTCTCAGCCTACCCGATATGTACACAAAATTTCATGAGAATCGGTCGAGCCGTTTCAGAGGAGTTCAACCACGGTACCCGTTCCCGCGGGAATTTCGGGATGAAAAATAGACGTTGGCCGATTCTCAGACCTACTCAATATGCTCACAAAATTTCATGAGAATCGGTCGAGCCGTTTCGGAGGAGTACGCGAACGAACACTGTGACACGAGAATTTTATATATAAGATTGTTTTATTGAAGTCTATTATTGAGCAAATACTTAGCTCATTTAGTGATAATACTATGTCTAACTCTGCCAATACAACACACCGCTAAAGCCCTGCATTAAACGCATGATCCTTCCGACTCATTAATTAAACCCAGGCCGACCAAAACAATGCTATTCCAATCGTACCCTAATAATTTTATTTACGGCTCACAAATACTAACCAAAATAAAAGTCGTTTGTGAACAGTACCTCCGTTTATGGCACCAATAAAATCGGTTAGTTATCACGATCGGTGACGTTTACGGGCGCTTTATCGCCGCAGGCTCTCTGACTAGCTTTTTAATAATTACGTAAAATGTATATAAAACTAATTGATTGTTTGTGTGAGAAATGTGTTTAGATTGTAGCTTTGTTTATTGGTCCGTTTAGTTTCTAGTTAGATAACGTTAAACCTAAAAGCTCTTAAAGTTAAATCCTACAATATTATAAATGCGAAAGTTTGTGAGGACGTATGTGTGTAACTGTTTCACGAAAAAACTACTCGACGAATCTGGGTGAAACTTTACCGTAGGTTATATCAGAATAACACACGGGATACATTTTATCCCGAAATTCCCGCAGGAACAGACACAATGTTAATCCGCGGGGCGCGTTAATTAATATTGCGTATTTAACTAATATTGTGTCTTTTTATGAAATTCGCACTATCATATATTTATCCGTCAAACCATTGCATAAACGTCGCAGTACGTATATGTGCTTATGTTAGTTAGTTCCCCCGACTCCGGCTCCCCGTAGGAAGCTCGGCCATTTATTTTACGACTCATAAAACTTAACTGCGTCTTCTAACTGACTACAAAGTGGTACCACATACAAACAAACGTATTACATCCCGGTTTATGTATACGTTACTTCATCTGTTGAAAGTCAAAGGTAGTGTTACAATCAGTCAAGTGGACTGTCGACCATATTTTATCGACCTAAAACGTAATTATATTATCTTTTCTTTTATAATTAAGTTTGTTTGTTTGAACGCGCTAATCTCAGGAACTACTGGTCTGATTTGAAAAAATCTTTTTGTAATGGATAGCCACATCCAACGGGAAGGTTAGAGGCTATTTTTCACCCCAAAATTCTTACGGAAACGAGCACAACACGGGTAAAACCGAGGGACGCTGCTAGTCTGATTATAAAATGGTTGTATAATAACTTTACTGATTGTACTTGGGTATTAGGTATAGCTAGGTACAATTATAGCGGTTGAGATGTAGTTTGACTGCACGATGCCTGTTAAGCAACGGTTTACTTTGATGGGTGACCGGTAATATGGCAGGGCACTTCAGAAGTGTACGTTAAGTTGTCGGTCCCGATCGTTTATCGTTAGGTAATGTCGAAGATGCTTAGTCGGTCTAAAAATTCCAACTATCAGGTTGATCAATAGTCATTAGTATCAACGATGTTAGGTTTATTATAATTTATGAGTGCTGAATATATTAATAAACTTAAAAACAATATCATGACTAATTAGTAATTACAGTAAAACAAAAAGTAACAACAACACTGATCCACGAGTAATAAAATTAACAAACCCGTTTTGGGACGAAAAATACAAAATAACATTTTTATTTAAAACTCCTTAATACCAAGGAGTACAATAACGTGTAGTTTATGGTACCAGTTATGCAAATAAGGTTGGTACCTAAACATGCTCTGTGTACTTGACTATGGCCTTGGCATATTTTATCAAAATTTGCACAGTGACACACTGGCGATCGGTTTATTTATGTTTTCACAAGTGTTCAGTCAATATGTTGACCGAACACAAACACACATGGCATGTTGGCTCAAAATTATGTTGCAAATTTTTGTTGCTAACCGAGAAGAGCGGGGTAACTTAGATTCGATTTCGATTTGGTTTGAATTCGATCCCGTCTGATAGAATTTTTCAAATTATTATTGGTGACGAAATAGAAGATACTTTTTCATATTAAAGTAATTTAGTTCGTGTAGGTTGATGGTCAAGGTGTTGGAGTTTTTAGACCGCCTCAAGACGACCGTTACTATTATGCCTAACGATTGAAACAGCCGGGACCGAAATGTACCTACCCTCCGAAGCACAGTCGCACTCAGATTGAAATGTCACTACCGGCCACCAAGTAGGGACCGCGCTGAATGAACATCAACATTTTGATAAGTCTTTCATTTAATTTCACGTCTTGTACAAGCAGAATATAATTATGATCTTGGAACGTAACGACAATATTCCAATTAGATTCAAATGACGTCATTATCCTACAAGGTACCTACCAACAGAGACAAACAGGACAAAAAATCCGCCCAAAACATAGCAATTATCCGGACAACCGCTGTTCCGGTACATTCCCGATTCAAATTGTCATTGCAATAACAATTTTTCGCTGAAATAACCGTCCGGATATCCGTTACCCGGCTAATACACCGTCTAATCCGGACGTATATGAAGAAATGTGATAAAATTCTATGCGATAATTTGTATAATTTTGTGAACATGCATTATGCAGCGGATTACGCCCGGTTATTGTTTACAAGGGATTGGACCCGGATGAATATTGTCCGGATCCGGTCAATTGTCGTCGTTGTGTGTTAATTGTGTAATTATTGACTAATTGGCTTGTTTGTGAGTGAGTTCTGTTATCCTCTTGTTCCCTGATTGCTACCGTTTGGCTGCTGATGGAGTGAACGTTACATCGTACATATTTTACGAGGAAAGCTGGGGACATTACGTATGATGTTGATTCTGACGTGGTCCTGGGGTGGGTTATGAGGCGTTGTGTGTTATTCGTTTTTCTCAATTGGAAACAATACAATAGCAGTAAAGTAAATTAAAGTATAGTAGTAGCCTGTTCTGTCTCACTGCTGGGCATCTCACCGAAGATCAGCACGTGTCGTTAAAACAGCAGTAAAACGGAATCAAAACTAAATGACACGCTTGGAGCTTTCGGATTCGTGCGCTGCCGTGTTTTGGAGGACTCCTCAAATTGTCTCGGTTACAATAGTTATACCATGTCCAAGATCTTTAGGATTTTACAAATCCGACGCTTGAGTTAACCACCACGAAAAAGAGAAGTATGGCATACACATATGTATATACATATATACATTTTTTTACAGTATTTCGCTCTACCATGTTAGCCACAAATCTACGTTTTCCAACAAGAATATCCAACCATTACACAGGAAGCCAAATGTGTGTAATACTTAACTGTAGTATACTACACTATAATAGTACAACACACGATACGCTATAGTGTACGCTACACGCCACGAGCGCGGCTCGTAAACCCACACAATCTGTCCATAATAAAGAAAACACTGGAACAAAGAAAAACAAAACATCCCTATCATTACTCGGTAGTCAATAAAAAAGTTTTAGTGACGTCATAACTCTCACCCTCCTCCCCTCTCCCTTCTCCCGCCACCCCCGACCACCCTTTCAAGAGCAACCCTTAACTTTGTAGTATTAATTAAAACTTGCTGAATTACCAAAAAACCTTGAAACCAAGTCTTGATGAACCAAATTTTATAGGTACCTCGACGTGCAATGAATACTTCGTTTGAATTGTAAATCATGTTATTATTCCTTTACTTTAAGCTAATTTATTTTAGTTCGTAATTTAGTTGCAACTCGTTTTGTAACTAGTTACCATTAAGATACAAGGACTTAATAGGTACGAACTTAATATGATTACAGAAGAATATTAAGTAAGGTAGTGAGTTCCTCAAAATGGTAAATTCTCTGTAATGTTCTGTTCTTTACCCACTAAAGATTCAGTGATCTGAAGCTCACTGAAGTTCAGTACAGTGAGGACAATTGAACTTAATCACCACGCTTGACTACAGCGGGTCGGTAAAGTAAATAGGTAGTAGTACAATATGAAAAGATGGTATTATTTTATAAACTAGTAGTAACTACCATCTCATCTGTGGCTTGTCGCAGATGTTTGTTGTTGTTTGTCAGTTGTAAATTATTATATTACCCATGTGTTACAGTGTATGCTGCGCGTCAATATGGGCTATAAAAACTCTGAATATTTATATACATGATATCACTTACGGTACAAAGCAAAAAAACAAACAAAACGTTAATATGAGAATGTTTTTTCATCGACAAAGCAATGATTAGTTTTTGAAGATACCTTTTGAATCTCATCTCGGTACAAAGAACTCCACGTAGGTACAGTCAGCAAAGATGTTTATTGACCGACTGAGTTTCAAGTTTGTAGCAGTATTAGATGTAATACTCGTATAGGTGGGTGGGTACAAGTTTTAAAATTGGATAAGTATTAAATTAGATTGATCAAGCAGGCGAGCTACGAGCTAGCGAGTTTAATAGCACATGACGTCACTTATGCTAATTTCGTCGATCACTCGCTTGCTTTCTTCTCAACCCGCCAAACTCGCTATTGCCATCTCGCCCAATCTAATCTTTACTCTAAGAACATTATATTTATTATCTAAAATGGTCTAAAGACTCTATCTATAGACATCTTCGTCTATGGCCTATGGACTCTACCTATAGACATCCTCGTCTATGGTCTACAGCCATCTTCCCCGCCCGTACCTCTACTTAACAATACAATAATAACTACGTTATAATCCGGAGCCGGCCGAACCGGTTACGAAGCTTGTTTTGAACAAAAAATATTTACGGCCATTATTAGAGATTGCGTCGGCCCTTATCACAGAATCAACCGTTTTAAAATACATTAAATGCTCGTAAAACGGAGTGGTTGGTAAACAATATTATTTTCCCTGTATGTTACAGTGTGTATGTGAATATTTTTATCAAACAGCGATCTTTGAAGGAATGATACTCGGCCTGAAAAGCTACCCATCAACCTTTGAGAGAAAAGTCGACTATTTTCGCTTTTGTTTGCTTCCCGGTTGTATCAATACTAGCCGCTATCCCCCCCTCCCCCCCCTCCCCGATGGGTATCTCACCCGGCCTGGTACTGTGCACATTATCCTGCGGGTGCATGCGTCAGCCTCATTATTCCCGGCACGGCGCCGTCACAACGGAGTGGATTTAGGATTTGAAGTTTGTATTAAGAAGATGTTTGTCGTAACCGGGTGGTGACTGCGCGGTGTCAGATTCCGAGCTTACGCTGCGGTGTGAGCGACGGCCGGCAGCGATAACTAATAGATACGTTTTTTATTACGTCTAATCCTCCTCACAGTACTGATATGTTCGGTGGGACGAGAGGCCTTTGTCCAGCAGTGGGACACTACAGGCTAATACTTTTCTTTAACTTACTTTTTTTTGAGAGTCAAAATGTATGAAGTTTGCGTTAAAACTTGAGTACTAGAATCTCACTAATTACAAGCATTGATAAACTTTCAGACAGAAGAAAAACTAAAACAAATAAAATGGATCTTTTAGGAGCTGTCAGGGGTTTAAAAGATGGTCCCAGCAGTGGGACAGCGAGGTTATGTAAAAAAAAGATACAACTATTTATGGTGACTACTTATACATTTTGGATGCTATCTTCTGAAAATCTTTTCAAGGACCATGTTTTAATACAATACCATTTTCTAGGCTTGAGATATCGCTCACTTCATAAGCTCGTACATTGGACCGCGCGTAACTCGGGAGCTTAAGAGACTCATCATAATTTGTTCTCGTAACTCCTCTCTCTCTCTCTGAGAGGGCCGTTACTCGACACATTGCCTCCTTATTACGCTAATTTGTGAATAAATGTGTACATTTCAAACGTAATTATCATAATGGAGCTTGCTCGCCGGATAGGATTTAATGGAGAAACTTTTGAAATCTTTTCCCTGAAATATATTCAATGGTGTAATATATTTTGAAGTGAGTGCCTGCTGAGCATAACTGAGTTGAAGCGAGTATTAAGCGAGTTTACAAGCTACAAGCTGAGGAGTTTAAAATCTTTCAGGGTCGCCATTCGCCAACGCGTAGCTTTGCTTTAAGGTCACACTCACTGATACGAACTTACTTACTTTTAATACAGAAAAGAGTACTATTCATTACGCGCAATTGACGAATACAGCAGAAAAGCCATAGCCAGTAATCCCTTAAATCTATTGCCATTTAGGTTAATAAATATGTTGTGTAATCGCGTGGAGATGCAGCCGTTCCTTATTATCCTCGTTCCGGGAAACCGAGTGGAACTGATAACGATAATCTGTATGGAGATGGTTTTCGTTTTCACTGCACTGGGCTGAGGAGCGGTCTACTGGAATGAACGTTAGGAGGTGTACTGCAGGCTTGACAATCTTAGAAGTAGCAAACTGGTAATCATTCTCCTATAAATATCCAAAATAAAGTTGAACACCAAATGTATTGCCGACTAATACATCAAACTGACATTTTAATTTAGTTCCATTATATTATGTTATCTTTAGGAAACCCCCAAACAGATGGCAGTATTAACAATTTGTGGTTAAGTTTTTCTGTTAGTTACACAAGATGGCGTGAAAAATGCTAACGATTCCGCTCATCGGTGTGACCAGACCTCAATCCATTTATGTGAGCTTTAATGTACAGTATATCCTACGTAATATATTTTACACTAGCGGCCCGCCCTCGCTTCGCTTCGGGTAATCAAGATTTCATGTAGGAAAATCGGGATAAAACATTGCGTGTCTCCCGCAGGAATATACACAATCAAAATTTCAAGTGGGAAATTGGGGATAAAATATTACATGTCTCGCGCGAGTATATATGTATACACAATCAAGATTTCATGTGAGGAAGAATTCGGGATAATACCTGCATAGCACGTCTTCGTCGTTCGTAGTTCGTAGGTAGGTACCTATATCCCCGCGCGCTTTGACCGCACGAAACAGTACGAGTAAGTAGCCATAAGAGACCCGCCATCGAGCATTACTATTTTGTAAGCAGCGCCCCGCGGTTTTACCCGCGTTGTGGCCGTTCCCGTGGGAATTTCGGGATTTTTTTTACATAAAAACCTTCCTCTTGAATCACTCTACCTATTACAAAAAAACCGCATCAAAATCCGTTGCGTAATTTTAAAGATTTAAGCATACAGACAAACAGACACGAAACAGAGACGACTTTATTTTATACTATGTAGTGATATTTCTCATCATAACTCTGAAACTAACTGTCCGATTTTAATAATTTAAAGAGGTACACAAAGAAACATAATTAACCTTGATTGTAGAGCCATTTATTTTGATGTAGATTCATATCATCATATGAATATCATCAACTTAAAATTACACTCCTTTTTTAACTAATTCATTTTAACTTAAAACGGTTATTGTGTCTTAACTATAATAGTTAGACATATGCCCTCGCGAACTTATTTGTTTGCAATGATATGTACTTTGATTGTGTAGAACATTGTTTTTGTGTATCATCAATAGATTTAGTAGCGCACGCCAATAACCAATTTTTTTAGGCATGTTTTTCATACCTTGGGTTACATATACCCGCGTTGTGCCCGTTCCCGTGGGAATTTCGGGAATAAATATAGCCTATGTCACTCAGGGATAGTGTAGCTTTCGAATGGTGAAAGAATTTTTTAATTCGGTGCAGTAGTTTCAGAGCCTATTCGAGACAAACAAACAAACAAACAAACAAACAAAAAATCAAACCTTTCCTCTTTATAATATTAGTATAGATTAGAAGCCTAAAATATGAATGTTTTAAAACGAAATAAAAATAATTTTAAAACATTTTCAAGTTAAGGAGTCGGATAATAAATTATATTCCAAAACATTCGTTTTATTAAGTTTTGCCTACACTTAGCTCTTCATTACATTTATAAAAAAAAGTACGTAGATCTACTAACTTTTCATAAACAAGTTTTGCTAATTCTACGCATTTTCGAAACCTGACTGATTTTTTGAAATCCGAGTTGGCAACACTGAAACTGAATGAATGTCAAACCAAACAGTCAAAACCACGGAGTACTTTTTTAAACGGAAACTAATAATTAAATTATATTTTATAACAAAACTTGGTCGCCGATTTGCGATTGCGCTTCGTGTCTGTATTGTTTGTTATTGTTATTGTTTGTTATCGTCTAAAAGTGCATATTCCACCTAAGTCCGTTGAGTTAATAAAAAGTGTTTGAAAAGAAAGAAAGAAATAATTATATTGAAAATTAATAATTACATTGTTTTATTGTATAATAATGTGAATTACTTTTCGCTTTTCTACTGATTAAGTAATTCACCAGTAGAAAAGCGATTAAAAATACCTTGAAAATAATGTAGTCTAAGGAGTAAGCAACGTATACGAGTACGCATGTGTGGGTATGCTTGTATGTGTGCGCGCGCTACGCAAGCTGGCATTAGTAACAAAACCTGCGTCCAGAGGGCGTCATTTGACGTTTCCCATTTTGATCGCTGAGTTAGACCTCTATTTCGTATATAAAAAAAGTACTCTGTGGTGTACTGTATGTATCTGTATCTCTTTGCTCTTCGATATTTGAATAGAGATGTCAGTTTTACTGTTTTTAATCAATTAAAAAACAGAAGGAGGTTGTCAATACAAATGTAATTCAAAATCTGAAACAGGTTGTCTATCTGACTGTATGTTTTTTTTGTTGAATGGTATGTTTGTTATTGACATTACAGGCCAATCCATTTTTTTCTATGTTTGTTACCGTGACATAACTTATTGCTCAGAATACAGAAGTACCTACCAGAAGGAGCATTCAAATGTATTTACAAGCTACACGCTGTGTCCAAAAACAGAACAAAGTCCCCCGCGTAGTGTTGTTAGCTCTCGCATTATTTGCCCATTTTTGGGGTAAATTTTGGGAGTTTTGGAGGTAATATGTTAATAGAATAAAAATTGTCCTTTTCTATATAACTATGTACCTACCTGATTATCTCAAGAAATAGATAGGTATATTAAATAAAACACGGTGTTAAGGTGGATGTTTGCACACTTTTAACGGGTGATGGAAAAACTTTATATGTTTTTATTTATTTTATTATAAAGTATTCGGAAAACTTACAGCTAGGTACAAGAGTTACATAAAAAAAGAATAATTAGGGTCATTGCGCCTGTTCGCGTCCAGTGCCCTATTCGCGTCCATTTTTCGGACCTCCCTATAAAAATTCTCGAAAATAGGTATATTAACACACTAAATCACCGAAAAGTCGTTACCGCTAATACCTAATCGTATAAGAGGCACATAGACATAGACAAAAGTTCTGTGAGCCTAACCAATCATGTCTAGAAAAAATAGTTAGTTTCCGTTCTTCAACAAGGAAGCGCGAACGCGCGAAATGTTGGCAAAAAAATAGTGAGCAGGGGCGCGTTCGACGGTAAGTATTTTATTGTTTTATGCGTATTTTAGAATACACAGCTGTTTCTAGACATAAAGCATGAAAAAAGGAGTAATATTAATTATGTAATTGCTTGTTTTTTTTAAAGTTAACAGTTAAAATAAGGTGGACGCGAATTACTACACCGAATTTATAAAACTTCCACTTTGCGCCCACAATGGACGCGAACTCGTCTATTTATGATTTAGTTAGTTTTAATTTTTATGTGATAAAATTAAAAAAGGGAATTTGTTTTTACTTTTTATTTATGTATTATTATCATGCAATTGTAATGAGCAATTTGCGTCCACGTTATTATGCTTGTAGAAAAAGATATATCGTTCATCACATGTGGACGCAAACTATACTTATAAGGAAATAGTATTGTACCAAATTGCGTCCATTTTTTTTATTAAATTCATATAATAGCATAAATATATTTTTTAACTTATAATTTAATATGCATTTTTTTTTATTAATACTAAGAGTTAAAACTAATAACACTCTCCCTGCTGAAGTTTTCTTTGCAGAAATTTCTCTTCATTATACGTAGAAGATGAAAACATAAATGATGAAGCTAACTCCGGTTCGACTGTGCAGGTTCAAACAGTAACAGCCGAAATACACTCTACACCAAAATCTTGGTGGATACCAGATAAAAGTCACACAGGAAACGATAGAGTCGATGATGTGGAATCTGAGAAAGAACATGTACTAACCGTGGAGCTAACGGAATATTCTTAAATAAAGAATCTGTTAAAATACAATTTTTCTTTACATTATCACCCCTACATTCCTTTTCTTAGCCGGTGGACGCAAAATGGTCTATGGGTGGACGCAATTTAGATTTTTTGGACGCAAAGTGGGTAAAACGCCTATTTTTGAAGTTTTTCTATTTATAAAAAAAACAAAATTAGCTTCGAACAAAACTGTAAGCGAACCCTATAGTAGACTATATAATGAACAAATTACACAAATTTTTCATTGAAACTAGTGCTGGAACATTTTTATTTTCTCCTTCAAACTTGACAACTGCACTAAATGGACGCGAACTGGCGAAATGACCCTACTTAAGTCAAAATGCATCGAGCAAACTACGCTTCGCTTCGATGGTTTCCAGAACTGTTCCAGCCGTGCTCTTTGTATAATTTTTGTCCACACCGCTTTCCTTTCCTCATCAGCAGGGAAGCTAAAATTTAAGATGGCTAATATAGAAACATAATTTTATACCCGCTCCCCCTCTCCCCTTCTCCCTCACACGCACACCAAAAATTTTTTTAGAAACCTATAGACTAACATACTATTTAATAGGATTGTTAGGTTAGGTACATACGAGCCGCACTTACGCTTTATACTTTCTTTTTTCAAGTTGGTTAATTTTTATTATATTACTTATTAATATTCTACAACGAATTAAATCCCTCAAAAGGTAATAAAAAGAAGGGTAAATCAAAACTCTTATATTGGCAACACTAACATAGATTGACGCATCACTCTATATGACAATTGAAATCTGAGAAAATAATTAAATATTTAAATAAGACGATACCTAAATGCGATACTTACACGTGAAATGTGATCCCTTCCTGTTTCTTTTTCAGACCCACTGCATTTTTACAGGTAGGAACGACACAAGACGGCATAGTTTCGTGAAATTGGTCACGGGTAAAACACGTTAGCGCGTTCCGACGGTCACAAAGTGACTGATCGGTTGCGCATAAAACTACACTATTTAAGGCTAGTTTGAGTAGCTACAGTATTAGGCGCGCTCACGGGTCTGTAGGTACTTCTGTATTCTGAGACTTATTGATTTCAACAGGGTGAAAACAGTAGTATGTGCATATTATAACATGTTGTGTTTAGTTAAGTAAAGTAAAAAGTTAAGTAAAAGAGTATGCATAGAGCTTGTAAATTCAAGGCTTAAGGAGTGCCATGGTCGAGGCGGCACCGACGAGTGCCGCGATAATAGATTATTTTTAAAAGAAATGATGAAAGAAGTAATAATTTTAATTCGATCCGGTCCCGTATGGCCTCTTCGCTGAATGAAGTTGATATTGCCAATTTCATGCCGTTGATATGTAGTTAAAGGGCTAATTCAATACTACTAACAAATATAATTCTGTATCCATGAAATGTGTGATAAACAAACGCCCAAACCACTCAGTGCTATAATTCCATCGCTTCTCAATGGTAGTTCATTTATTTGGTAAAGCGATACATTCGTTAACCCAAGTTTAAACCATCCACATGACCTCGACTCTGTTTACATCACCTCAACACAACTACACCTTATTAAAAAGAGTATAAAGTTCACAATCGAACCGAAAACAACACAATCTGAAACACATACAAAATTAAACCGTACCATAAAAGCAATAAAATTTAATCTGCATTTTTCTTTCGACCACGTGTGGAGTTAATGTTAACTGTGTTGTTAAAGTATTGTAGACCTTGTCTTGTTTGATTTAGGGTGGTATTCGGTTCGTTGGTCTGTTTGTTATGTAGTTCGTTCAAGGCCAGTGGTTATCGGATAGTTTCGCACATGTCATGTTCAAATGTCATTGAGAACGACGAATAACAAAATGTAAACAGGAATATTAACAGGAGTGCGGGAACTATAATAAGTAACATGACAAGCTTGAGCACAACAACATCAAGAATGTAGTTAGACAGGGTTCTGGGCGATGTTAGCTCTTTACAATGGTTAAGCAACGTGCAGCTGGCTACTTCGATGGGTCTATAGTGACATTTCTATCTTAGTGCTTCCGTGCTTCGGACGGCATGTAAAATTGTCATGTCTTTGCCATGTCACAGGTTTTTAGGCGGACTAAATACTACTACAGGGTTGGCCACTGATCTACTCGAATTTACATACTTTATGAAGTCATATGTTATTACATACTTTATGAAGTCATATGTTATTACATACTTTATGGAGCGCAAAGAAGTTGTTCATCTACAACTGTTGTTACTCGCTGTACTGCATGTAGTAGGCTTTTCGTGTGAAAAGTTATTCTGAAAAGTTAGAAGTATAACTGAGTCTAATAAAGGGACGGGTTATATAAAATTAATTAATTAACAATCACCTCGACGCTGTAAATCGTCTTAATTCCCCGTTTATTTTATTCATGAGGTATTTTGTTCGCCCCGCGGAGCCTATTCAACATTTACAAAGTAAAAGTAGAGTAAACCCTTTTGAAGCACAAAGTTTCACGCTGAGTCGCTTGCTAAGGGCGGTGGTGCACTCGGAGATATGCGGGGGTGAGATGTGGAAATAAATCAGTTTAATTAGGAAAGACCAACCAAGAGAGAGTGAGAGAGAAAGCGAGAGAGAGCGAGAATGTATACAAATGAATCGTTAAACCTTACTAAAATCGTGTATATTCCAACGGGGCACAACGCGGGTATATCACGGGGTGCTGCTATTTTTTAAAGCGTAAGGAAGTTAATAGGTTTTAGTAGGTCAGTGGTCAACCCTAGCGTCGGTGTTTTTAGACCGCCTAAAGGCCTCCGACATGGTCTGACGATTGATACAATCTGATACAATCTCAGATAGAAATGCCACTATCGGCCACCCATCCAAGAGGCTAGGTATATCACACTATGTTATTTTTTATGGAAAATTCTGTCGATTCTATTGCAGTATATATTAAAAACTTCACGCAAACATAACAAGTGTTGAATCATATTGTTTTTACACACGAGACCGGTTGTTATCAATATTAAACACGATTTTAATAAAACTCATAATAATCATCTACTAATATTACGTCTATTTATTTAATTTGCATAATTTCGGTTTTATGATTCGTTTCATTTTATTTGATCACGTGATTTTGAAGTGATGTTTAAAGATATTTATGAAGGACTAGCAGCGCCTCGCGGTTTTACCCGCCTCGTGCCCGTTCTCGTGAGGTTTTCGGGGTGCAAAAATAGCCTGTAGCCTTTCAGTTGAATGTGGCTATCCATAACATTTTTTGATTTTGTATTTCCAGAGATAGGCGCGTTGAAACAAACATCAATTCAAAAAATACAATCTTCATGTTTATTATATTAATAAAATGTCGTAGGTACCTACTAACATTATTGTTTGGACATAAAATTCTTTAACATATGTTTTTTTAGCCTGCTCTGACTGAAAATCATAAATATTATAAGTTACCGAAAACGATTTTATACCTTTAAGACATTACATAAGATACTCCCTTTTTGAGATCTGTTAAAAATAGACCGCTCTCCAAATACCCAAACGTCTTAAATCATTAAAATGTCTTCAAACAATACAGAATACATAAATGAATGAGACATAATGTGTACCACAGTACCTACGGATGGCAGACCCTCCTTTGTTTGAAGTAGGTTAAAAAGAGGCACTTTGTAAAAGATTTATGCATATTTACATAAAGCTTGTGTTGTATGTGGGTAATATCGCCTGTCCAAACAGTGTTTAGGCTCGCGTACCTACATTTCCGTCTTCTAAATAAACCGATGTTTTTAAAATCGTAAAGTTTTTATGATTATTTGGACAGATAAAGAGCATCTTATATTTTCTGTTTCGTGACGAAATTGCTTTTAGAGCTGTTTCGTAACTTTAGTTATTTATATAAAACGTGTATTTATTTTATTGTGTTTTTATTGATGTGTTTGGATACCTAAACACTCTAAATAACTCTTAAACGTAAAGGTTTTGATAAACAAACTGTATTTTGTAACAAATAAATAAAAACCTCTCTATCTTCTATCTCTCTATGTCTATCTTCCACTGGTCGACAATCCTAGTAGACATCTGTCAGTGTATTTGTAAACTTGGACTTGCCTGATCATTTTGTAAATGAATTACCTACCATACTTAGAAATGCAACTTTGTGTTCCGCCCGCCCCCGCCCTGGCCTCGCCCGCCCGCCCAACCTCGATTACAGGTTTCAGTATTGTAAGTATTTAATTTATTGTTTTAAAGCTTGAAGAAATTGTAGGGAGTTATATAACTGAACTGGATTTGTTGAGTGTCCTGTGACACTTTTATAGTGTCGTTAGATTTGATTTCTCTAGTCTAAAGCAGAAGAGTTTTATGAGTATAAATGTATTTTTTTGTATACTTACACCAAGTAAGCAAGTTCAAATGGGTTAGTTTCTAACCCTTTTAAGACCAACTTAGGGCCTTCGACAGGATCTATAGATTGAACAACCGGGACCGATGGTAGCGCTCAGATACAGATGCCACTATCTAGCCTCTCAACTGAGAAGTAGTCAAGCTGCAAAAGTTGCAAAGTTATAAATCAATTACCATTAAACTTTGAATATAAATACGAATTACAATACCGCATAGTAACCACTACACTTAGAATATTTTTTAACCAAATCATGAACAAAAAATGTATTGAATGTCAATCAAAGTGAGTGAGTCAGACGGCTGGTTTTTGTAGTACCAATGTATTAACACGAACTGACATCACAATACAACGCGGTGCTATACTCAAAATAAAACTGTATAAATTAAATATGTATATGTACTTTACAGTACTGAACAATTTATGTGACAGATAAGATATTGAATGAATTCGAACTTGTGAGAGCGTTACATTGTTCCGATTTCAAATGTTAAAGAATCATTGTATTGCTCTTCGAATCTGTGAGTATTCAGTGGTGCTGTCAGGCCTACACCAGCGACCAACTGAATCGCCAATCACTGCACATAATGTGTGATGAGAATCAAAAAACAATGTACAATAACTTTAGTTTATCTTTACATAGTTTAAATCAAAGTCTCTTCTGTCTGTGTGTTTGCGCTAAACTCACACTCGAGAAATTTTCAGCAGTTTTCACATGGAAGAGTGAAGCACTAACTGCGTAAGTATTTCGTGAGTTTTCACCAACAATCAAAGTGCCAAGTTTGACTAGTATCATCCCGGAAATCCTACGAAGTCTCAAGTTATGATATAAATCCTTCTCACAACACAGCACGTATACAAACACACATAAAACCGAGCTTAAACACATACATAAAAACGGGGCATAAACATACACACACATACATGTATACAATCCTAAGCGCGTGATATCTTTACATACAAGTGTAGGTAGGTACCTACGTTAATAGCAAGAAGGATAAATACTCCTTGATACCCATCCATCCTCACCCATCTATAGAAAAGATAATTATTACTATTTCACACAGCAATAAAACGGAAATAGAAACGCGTAGGTTTGTTTACAAATACTCAACTTAACAAACGAATTACCAGATAAGTGTGGTCTTAAATGAGGGCGCCACTGAGCCGAATTTGGAGTAAAACATCTGCCTTTGTACTGGCTTTGATTAGTTCGCATTTTTCCCGCAAGCTAAGTTAAAAGGAACACGAATTAGTTGATTTTATTTTATTACTCTTGTATGGATGGTGTTGTACTCCTTAACCGTTCGACCTTCGCGGCTATAATGTCAGGTTTTATGAGATTACAGTTTAGATAACAGTAGGTCTTTTGGTTTTATTTAACTGTATAATCGATGTTAGTCATTTTGTAATTGAAAAAATAGCAAGAACTCCACCACCAAAGATGAAAGAACTCGATTGCATGCGTGTTAAAATGTACAAAGCTAATTGCTTTAAATATTTCATAGCTATAATTGCAAATGCCGCTGTATCTATTTTTTTAATTTCTAAGAAATTTTGCGAGTTTACTAGCTACGGCGAGTTCGCAATCTTGTAAATCTAGTAGACATTAGCTTGTGTTAAGAAATCGGGATTCGCGGCTTATAAACTGGCTTTATGTCAATGACGCTAAAGATCATTATAAAGCTTAATAAAATAATAAAGCACATTTTGTACATTAAAATTGTAACAAAATTACTATAACAAAGGAAATTAAACGCGATATAACCGTGTCCAAATAAATATACCAAAAAAACAAACATGGACACCAATCAAGCCGTAATAAATTAAAAAGGCACCTCTTTCCTAAACCACAGACAATTGATTCACAAAAAAACATTAATTTAAATAAATTAAAGTAAGAACATATATGTATATGTCGGCGATTACATCACATACCGGTTATGTATTGTTCGCACTCAAGGCCGATGATAATCAACAATGTACCGCCTTATGTAACACCGATATATACCTACACTAACAACTCCCCGCGACTTTACCCGCACTATACCCGATCCCGTACGAATTTTGGGGTGAAATATAGCCCATAACCTTTCTCTTGATTGTGGCTATCTGAGAGAAAGAATTATTCGAATCGGTTCAGTAGTTCTTGAGATAATAATCGCACAAAACAAAAACAATCTGTTCAGCTTTAGTAGCAGCAGCGCCTGTATTAGTACTAGCAGCGCCCCGGTTTTACCTGCTTTTTGCCCGTTCCCGTATGAATTTCGGGATGAAAAATAGCATATCACCTTCCCGTTAAATGTGTCTATCCATTACAAAAAGAATCATTCGAATCGGATTGATAGTTTCTGAGATTAGCGCGTTCAAACAAACAATCTCTTCAGATTTTTTTATTAGTAGATACATAGTGTACTCGCTAATGTAACGAGCAAATATCTTCATTTCATATCGTAAAGTGTATATTGTTGAGTAAATAACATAAAAGATATATATAAGGCACTGTTTATTTAGTTATTTGCAGTTTATATTTGAATTGAATATTGTATGCTGTGAATATTACGTGACGCTATTTTATCTATATACATATATACAATTCTTTTATATAATTTTAGGTTAATGCAAAATATAGGTCAAATGATAAAAATACAAGGCTTTCCATTATCCCATATTATAAGTAAGTATCTTTGTTTTTCCATAACCAATCATTTTTGGATATTTGTTTTTCGAATACCATAAGCAAAATCCAAAATATTAAATTAAACAATATTCATATTGAAATCTGACTAGTACCCGATATGTCCGAATAAGGTTGCATTATTAATTAAACGGGTTCTATTCGATAATATATTTGAATTGAACGAATGAATATAAATGAACGGACCGGTTTGATCGCCGATTTATTAATGTAATCTGTTCCTTGGTTTTTGCAGGTCAATCAATTAACAACTCCGAACAGAGTAGGAAACTTGGTGTTGGACAAAAAATATAATTTGTTACAAATAGTTAAGTATAGGTATATAGCTCTACGTAGTACAGTAACCGTAACTCCTTTCAATATGAGTCATGTTTAATCTATGATACTTTTGTTCGCATATTTCAAGTATGTCGAAGAATTCTTAAATCGTAAATAGTGAGAGATTAAAAATCAATAGTAGTTTTGGAGACCGACAGAGGCAGTGTTGGCTGAGCGCTATCGTTCTTAAAGTTCATGTGACTACATATTTTATAATTATAGATCCCGATTTTTAATGCGTTTAATGGTATTTCAATGCTTTATTTCAATAGACCATGTAGAAGGCCTATAGGCTTTCTGAAAATGTCACTAAGATTGACCACTATCCTACTCGTACTGACATACCATAGAGCTACTTAAAATTGTTTGTCTGTAACTAAAATAATGTATCATTATAAAGTTACCGTCCTTGAGTGTACATGTGTCGAATAATTTAAGTTAAATTTAAACCGAACCCACTGACACAAACCAGGTTAATTAACATAGCGAATTAGCAAATGATTAATTCAAGCCATTGATCACGATGTTTAGTTTAACTCGTTTAGGCTTTAAAGGCGTTTATTTATAGGATTGCATATTTATTAGGGACTAACAGCCCCGAGGTTCTATCTACAGTATGCCTGTTCCAGGATTAAAGAAGAATATGATGATCCTTGTATGTACGAAGTTTGTATATTCTATTTCTTCTTCTTCTTTCTTCCATTGAGGAAAAGAATTTAGTGATAAGGATAGAAAATAATGAAAGCACTAAACCTTTTTCCTCTTCACAAGGAATCGTCTTCGGCTGGAAATTCGACCACATAAGTCCACATTTCAGCTCTCGTAAAAGAAAATAGAGTGTAGAGAACATAGCGAAAGGTAGAGATGTAGAGAACCTTCTTCGTAGAGAACTTCTTCTTCTTAGCCTTGTCCCATCGTCTGGGGTCGGTTCTCCTTGTCTGTCTTTTCAATGTTTCTCTATCTTTAGCTGTTCGTCACTAAAGAACATTTTGTTTTATTTCATCAAACGTTAATTAAGTAAATACTCTTAATATGTATCACCTACGAACATATCACACATTATATAGGCACAGCCTAGTAATGATTAAGTATCATACACAATATATATACTTAGCCGATAGTACCCAACAAGCGAGACATTCAGTCGATGATGCACGTGTAACCTTGTACCGACAGACACACACACCACACACCACATATACATATATATAAAGTAACATTATACACAGTACATGCAAGAACCGGTTGTTCGTTACACGTGGCTAGTAGCTACTGTCGACTGTACAAAGAGTTGCCTATTAATATGTTTAAGTGTACTGTTTTTTATACGCTTCTGTCAACATGGTTTATTAAGATCTTGTGTTCATTGTATACTTAGATTTTGTATGTGCTTATATTATGTATACCTACCAAAAGTATATACTACTCCTACTGATATTATAAATGCGAAAGTTTGTGAAGATGGATGTATGTACGAATATGTATGTTTGTTACACGTTCACGCAAAAACCACGGAACGGATTTGGGTGAAACTTAACAGTAATATAGGTTATTCATCAGAATAACACATGGGATACATTTTATCCTGAAATTCCCGCGGGAACGGATACAACGCGGGTAACACCGGGGGGCGCTATGAGCTTACAACAAATACCTTGAAGTGTGTAAGGCACATATACATTCTATCTCAGAACTTTGAAAATAATACTTGAAGTATAATTTTGATCGAGTGCGAACAAGTAAGGCGAATTCTTAAAACATTGTTTGAAAGGGACGGCTGTGGGATCGCTTGCCATTGAACTCGCCGACTCGCTGTTTGTCTCGCTTTTTAGACAATTAATGCTTTGATTTGAGTACAGCAGTCTTCAGAGACGTCAATTAAATCAACAGTTAACTAATTGGCTTAATTTTTCAGATACTGGTCAAAAATATCTTATTATCCTCTCATGAAATCATTACTAACTGCGACGGTCAGGTTTGATTTTTGGTGTACTCTAGAATTTAAAAACTGGGCAGTTTTGGAAATATTACATACATACGGGTCCAATTGATAACCTCCTTTTTTGAAGTCGGTTACAAAAGTTTAAGAACACGTCAGGAGGTAAACAAGTACACAAGTAAACATGTTCTTTGAAATCATTCATAAATAACTAGCCCGCTTTATTTGTTCTCCCGTTTTTCTCGCCGCGATCCGGTGTTTACTTAAAACATCCAAAATAAATAGGAAACTGAAATAGAACCAAAACAAACGTTTTCCGGTAACCACTCGCGAGTACTTATTTTCGTAAAAAGCTTTCATTTCATTATTTCGTAAACAAAATGCTTCTTGGAAATTAAAATATTTAAAAAGAATAAGCATTTGTAGAAGCCGTATACAAAATAGGAAGTACAATAAACACAGTTAATGGGAAACCACTTTTGGATAACAGACAAGTATTTTGTTTTTTCATAAACCGATACTAATATAATAAAACTGAGTTGGATTGTTTGTTTGTTTGAGCCCTACCGGAACCCTACCTGGATGACTAATGACATTTCTCTATCACCGCTACCGTGCTTCGGAGGGCACCTTTAAATACTGGTCCCGGTGGTTTCCATCGTTAAACCATGTCGGAGGGTTTTAGACGGTCCACTCCGATACAAGGGTCGGCAACTATCTACTCGAATTTACAATCAATCAATCATTATCATAATTAAAAGCCAATATTATAATACACTTTATTTTTCTAACCTATATTATCCCAATGTGAGGCAACCTCAGTTTTGGCACAGATTTTAGCTTCGTCGTAAATCCCAGATAAATAATGTTTACTATAATTTTTAATTTACATATCAAACTCACTCATAAAACTCTGTTATGGAAGCCGACAACTCTGAGTACGAGCGCAAGCTCTAAGCTTGTATTATGGAATCTAACTAACTGATACTGATACATACGATCATAAGTACTTGCCGCTACGAAACCTAAAAACATTTCCAAACACCCTCAATTCCCAGAATACAAGCAAACAAATACATAGAAACACCACCAGGCACTATATACATATGTACCTACTTACCTCACAATTTAGAATTCGATAAAAACAAATCGGTTCTTGAAAACAAAAACAGATACCGATTAATTAATTAATGGTAATGAATACGATGACACATGATCGCGTGTATTGTGTGACAAACAGACTCACATACATCACTGTATTATGTATGTGTTGTTTGTTCGTTGAATGTACTTATCGTTTTATTTTATACGTTTAATCTCTTATAAATAATGTATGGTTTAAATTAGCTGAATAGTTAACCACAAAAAATACTCCGATTCCATTTTTCTTTGAAGTAAAGGCCCTGTTACATCCCACAGGGCAACAACCATACAAAGAGACTTAGACCCAACATTTGAAATAACTTTAGTTATTTAATTTGAAACGTTTGAAACCAGTTTACCAGTTGAACTTTGGCAAATAACTACAGTTTAATGAAAGTTCCGAGTTAAACAATAGAACCGCGCTCGTGAAGGGACTGGCTAACTGTAATAGGGCACAGTGTAACTAAGGGCCCGAGCCCACTTGACTTCCCACAGACTGACTTGAACACGCGAACGAAACTGCCTTAAGACAGTCTAACAACAGCTAGCTGTACGATTTCTTTACTGTCGCTCGCTGTAGTCAGAAATGCCAACGATTGATAATAGAGGTGAATGATTGATTTTATACATGAAATGTAAAAAAAATATATCAATTAGTTAATTGTCAATTTAATTGACGCCTTTGAGTTTGGTAGTAAATATAATAGGCAAAAAAGTCTGTGACAGACGAAAATGTGTTTCCGTGTCATATATTTTCTTAGACACTAGTTAAAACACAAGCCAAAACAAAGGTTTTGTTTTTCTCTTCTGAAAAGTCTCTACTATATATATATATGAAGAAAAGAGATAAAAGATATAAGAGATATTGTGTTTGGCGTGCATCTTAAGCCTAAAGAAGACTGTCTCGTCTCCACACTGTCTTGAGTACAGTGTGCTGTGTCCGTAACAGTCGCTTGAACCGGCTCGAAAGGTCAACAGATGATGCCCTAATATGACAGCTTTCACTTACGCTCAATACCATTTTAACTGACTTCCAAAAACAAAATAATAAAGACATTCTATTCGGCGATGTTTCGCAGAGTTCAATAGGAGATTCTAAGTTGTTTAAATTGGGGTAGTAACACGATTTGACCGTTAATTATTAATCTTTGTGTGTTAAGTGCTTTATGGTGTGGTCATAGTAGTACAGTTCATCTATGTTTTAGCCCTGACTTAGAAAAATTGGTTTTTTGGGTTCAGGTTTTATGAATGCACTCTGATGGAAAGCGCACTAAAGAAAATAAAGCTTTCAACTTTACTTAAGGCAGCTTGAAAAAGGACTCTTAAATCTATTTACCGACTTATTCATAAACGATATTTCACTTTAACAGTGTTTTAAAGTGTTTTGTCTCTTTCGCTCTTTGGCAAATAGCGTGTGTCGGAAAGGGACAAACCATTTGATAGCTAAGGCTAAGGCCTCGGTTAGTTTCGCTATGCTCGATTCCCGCTATGCACTGATCATAAAATACCTACCAAAAAGTGCCGCTTTGCTCTGAATTTCTCAGTGCTACCTTAAACAATGGAAGGTACAATTCGATAGAAAAGTGTTTCTAAAGTATACTCTTAAAGCTAGCCTGGGACTGCATAGTTTGAGGGAAATTGTTTTAGTAAATAAAAATCTAATTTAAATTTAAGAATTGCGTATATTTCGATTAAAAATATAAAAACACTATGAAACATAAATCAACTCAAAAACTAGCCAAGAAAATATATATTTTCAGATTCCAAAGTTACACTTCCACTGCATTTAAGATCACTTCTTTTATTTACACATTGCCAGACAACAGTTCTTTTATTTTATCTTACAAAATGGTAATTGTGTCCGGTATATAACAGGGTCTTTCCACCACGTCTACTATCAATTATTGTATAATTTTTAACCGGACCACGGGAAGAACTTGCGTCCGACATGATTGCAGACGTACTAACGAACTAACCTAATTACGCCTTATCGGTAAAATAAAGATGCACCAAAACCGCAATCCTACTGTCTCTTTCTATTCAAGGACAAAAGTTAACACTCAGGTACAAATTCCCGGAAGAGGTAACCCAAAAAACTCGTTGTTTTGGTGTTGACGGTTTAAGCTATGAGTTGATTAACACAAATACTGATTATTAATTATAGTTAGTGAAACTAGTAAGAGAGTATTTATTTAAATTTTTATTTATTTAAACATAAGCATTTTCCTTTCGACAGTCCAAAAATCTGATTGCGTGCATAGCGGCACTTTTTGGTAGGTATTTTATGATCAGTGCATAGCGGGAATCGAGCATAGCGAAACTAACCGAAGGCCCTAGTATCTAAAAAGTTTAGTAAACTAAAGCTGTTCGTCCAAAACTGTATCTTATTGAACGAAAGAGGAGACTATATAAAACGAAGGTCATTTGTTTATTTAACACTAGCTGTGCCCCGCGGTCTCACCCGCAGCGCCCCCGTTCCCGGGGGAATTTTGAGATTTTTATTCCAAGTTTTCATTGTTTTTAAAATGTATTCTGCTATTCAGGGCGGAGACAAATCCAACGAAACAAAAACCATGAAAATTGATCCAGCCGATCTCGAGTTATAAGTGTTGTAACAAACCCGTCTTTGTTTTATATAGATTACTAGCTGTGCCCCGCGGTTTCACCCGCAGCGCCCCCGTTCCCGTGGGAATTTTGATTTTTATTCCCTATAAACCTCACAGAGCCCTTGACCTTTCCAACGATTGCAAAACCGTGGAAATCGGTCCAGTCATTCACGCGTGATGCCGCGACCAAGGAAAACGGGTTTCATTTTTATATATATAGATATAGGCGCTTAATAAAATTAAGAATGCTCGTGCAATCCGCGTTAAACATTTGTATTCGACATTTATTGTCGCTTCACCTATACTCAAAAAGCGAATAGTCTTCCATAGATACATACATATAGTCTATCCATAGATAGTCTAGGTAGGTTATCTATACTAATCTATACTAATATTATAAAGCTGAAGAGTTTGTTTTGTTTGTTTGTTTGTTTGTTTGTTTGTTTGTTTGTTTAAACGCGCTAATCTCAGAAACTACTGAACCGATTTGAATACCTAATTCTTTCACTGTTAGATAGTCTATTTATCGAGGAAGGCTATAGGCTACATTTTATCCCGGATTTCCTACGGGAACGGGCACAACGCGGGTAAAACCGCGGGGCGCTGCTAGTGTAGCAAAACTATGAACGTTTTAATTTCAAAGCAGAAATAATGAAAAATGTATGTTAACAGCATTTTTAAAGTTCTCATTCAAATATATGTGCCCCTTACAGACGGCATTCAATTGAATTGAAGATAGAAAACAACCATAGGTCATAGATATATATACATAGGTACCTACGATGACTATACAGGATAGAATAATAGAATTTATCCAAAGCAAAGACTATAGACCTCTTTAATGAAGTAAGTTCGAGCCGGTCAGTGGTCTACCCTGGTGTCGGGAGTTTTTAGACCGCCTAAAGGCCTCCGACTTGGTCTATCGATGAAAATAACCGATACAACAATTCTACGTGCCCTCAGAAGCACGGTAGCGCTCAGATAGAAATACCACTATCGGCCACCCATCCAAGTAGGGGCCGAGCTGCACGTTGCTTAACAATCGCAATGAGCTAACATCGCTTAGCTCCACGAGTCAAAAGCTGGCATTGGAAGTGGTCGTGTACCTCCGAAGCTTTCTTCTCGGGCGCCGGCGCCGGCCGCCATTACAAGTACTTACAGACATCAACTCTTGCGCAACGCGACATAGTGCAGAAAAATGCGCAGTTGAGCAACTTAAGCGTCTATTTACTTTGATGTTATAAGTAGGTTTATTCCTAACCTATATTGTCCTACCCAGTAGGTTACCCAGTAGGATAAAGTAGCTTGTGGAATGAAAAAATGAAATAAAAGTTATAAAAAAACTAGCTCCTAGCCTTGCTGTTTAATTTGCATTGTACCCGTTCCCGCGGGAATTTCGGAATGAAATGTACGCTATGTATTATTCTGATGTATAACCTATATTACTGTAAATTTTCATCCAAATCGGTGTAGTAGTTTTTTCGTGAAGGAGTAACAAACATGCATACATCCTCACAAACTTTCGCATTTATATTAGTAGGATGAAACATCAATTCAATATTTAGTTTGTACTAAGTATATATTAAGTACTTAAATATTTCAGTATGGTTTTAGTATACTGTACATCTGATTACACTGTGGTGTGACCGCAAATTTCAATAGACGACGCCCGCGGCGCCACGGGCCCGTTTAGAAGTATTCAAAACTATTCATAACTCAGCTGAACTATACCTAATCAATATTTTATTCCGCTACAATTATCATAAATTGCTCAAATTCTAAATTAATATTGACTTGCACAAGAACTTTGGTATAAATACATTGACGAGTATTTATGAGAGTCATAATTATAAATTAAGTGGTAGTGTAGTACCAGTCGGTTGAGATAGCGGCGGCTATTTTTAGGCGATCGGTTCTGGATTGAACCGAATATTATCTTCTCATACCACGTACTGTTCTTTGTACATTACAATCAACGACACTCGCCTATAATAGGCGTTAGTTCGCCTAATTTTAGTCAAAGGTATTTACCAACTTTCAGTATTTTGTTGTCCATAACAACCAATAATGTAACAATTGAATTTAAAATTACGCCAAAACGACTGAACCACTTTTTACCAAACATAATCGCAAGGAAACTGGCTTTAAAATGAAAAAACCTGCATCGAAATCGGTCCATCCGTTTAAGAAAAACAAACTTTTCAGGTTTATTATATGAGTAAAGATTTAATGTCTCCTTTCTATGGCGTCTATTACGATGTAAAGATTTACTACGCAAATAAAACAGAAACACCAAAGACTTTCACTTAACTTCAAGTATTATATAATAAAACATAAAAACACTATCTTACTAATATCCTAAGGTACCTAAAGCGAGTCTATAATTAAAGTATCTATCTCGAAATTATAACATTACCTAGGCCCATTCGCCAAGTACTTGATCGATCTAGGTAATAACACCTCCTTGGATAGGCAACTCTCTTTTCCTAGAAATCTAGTCCTAGCCCATTACCCGACCGGTTATAAGGTGTATTTAACTAAATTACATGATTAACTTTAATCATTGGTTGAATTGCAACTTTCGATCTAATATCATTGATTATGTTAGTCGGTGTGACTTCATAAAAAACAACAATTAAAATATTAAGTAATTAAAGTAAACTATAGCTATAAAATTGCTCAATTAAAGTTGACTTACTCATGAAAGTCACTTTTTTTAATGTCAAAGTCCGTGTTTCTCATTGAGTTATATTATAATGTACTAGCTGCACCCCGCGGTGTTACCCGCATTGTACCCGTTCCTGCGGGAATTTCGGGATAAAATGTATCCCATGTATTATTCTGATGTATAACCTATATAACTGTAAAGTTTCAGCCAAATCCGTTCAATAGTTTTTTTGTGAAAGAGTAACAAACATACATACATCCATACAAACTTTCGCATTTATAATAATAGTAGGATATGAAGGATTTTGGCAACTCGATATCCCGGAATTCCTACTGAAACCCTACATCAAATTGAATCTTGATTACGAGCCCATGGCGGACCGCTTGTTGTAATTTATACCTTAGTTATCAGTACATATGTCACTTTTTCGAACTTAAGGTTTAAAAATAAGTCATGTCTTATTTACCAACGGGTATGAAAAAATATGATCAAATGAATAACAGTGATCTAAGAATAAGCACAACACAATGGCACCCTCCATAATTTCCTACACGTTATCACTAAAACTACGTAGTACGCATCTCCTCCTAACTCCACTCATAAATATCACAAAATCAGTAGACACGAACAAAGAAAAACGACATATAAAATCCTCCAATAGCGTGCGTAATTATTAATGACGTCACGTATAACATTGCTTTGTGACGTCACAACGCATCAGGACGCGTGGCGAAGGAAAACCGAAGAATATTATCGTCGACGCCTGAATAAATTATATACGCTATCAGAATACTAGATGAACACAAATTACGCCAAAGGGTTACCCTATTAACTAAGATTTCTTTCGTTAATATTAAATAAGATTTCTGGTTTATAAATGGACATTTTTAAAAGTAGAAATAAATTACTGCAAGATGGCGCGCGTCGACGTCCGCCATTTTAATTATCAGGATAAATGATTTTAAAAATAAAAATTTGAATAGGTTTTAATTAGAAGCGTTCATAAAACAGAGAAGTTTTAATAGTTTCTACATTATTTTCATAATATACAAATACTAACACCAAATAATCTTCTTAACCATATTTAACATAACTTTCTTTGTTACAAAGAAAATGAATGCCACAGAATACAAATCAGGAACTTAAGACGCGTTTCCTTTATGGAAAATAAGGAATTAGGTTGAAGGCGACTCCCTTGAACCGAGGGGGTGACGTCACGGGCCCCGGGCGGGCCCCGATACCAGGGCTTCAAGGACTTAGGGAGGTCGGAACGTAGAAGCTTTTACGCAGTAATGTAGAATACGGAGTCTAGTTGGTCGAGGCCTTTGTTCGGTTTGTTAATAGATAGTTCGACTTGTTGTTTTTCTAATTATGTTCTGTTTATGTTAGGTTATTGAGTGACAATGAATTCAGTTGTGAAGATCTATATTAGGTGCTAGCAACACCCCGAGGTTTTACCAGCGTTGTGCCCGTTCCCGCGAGAATTTAGAGATGAAAATAACCTATAACCGAATTGCAAAATGAATTAGGTATTCAAAACGGGCTGGTAATTCCCGAGATTAACTCGAACATACATACAAACTTACAAATTTTACTTCTTTATAATTTTAGTATAAGTACTTAGATTAGTTTTATAAATATTCATCATCCAGCGGGACAATTTCAATTTGACATCTAAATAGTTGTTTGAAGCTGTACTTAGGTAGTTTAATAAGCGTCTTTGAAAGTTGGTAAACTCCATGAATTAATAGAATTACGCTGGCAGTACTTCGCTCTTCCGAGGTCAACTCACTGGCTCGTAAATTCGCCCAATCTCGTATAACCAAGCCATGATGATTATAAATGTAATCATTAAATAATAATATAATCATACTTTTCACCTCAAAATCAACAGTACTTATTTATTAATCCAACCATTACCTACTTCATTATTCGAACAAAGCTTCACCACAAAGCTCCACAATATATTTCAATACTCCAAGTTCGCTGACGTAAACAAATCCTCACGCATCGACCACTATTCGCAGGCAGCCACAAACCATCTATAATCTGTCAGTTTACCACAATTCACATAAAAAATGCAATTACACGCACATACGGTATTCGCTATAAAAATAAATATATTATTCAACCCCTGCGATGGTATTAAAAAGGTGGAGGATACGGTACGCGGTCTCGGTAGACTCACTTTCATCGACACACCAAGTGTCGATGAAAGTGAGTCTACGACATACTGATTCTATTGAGACTTGACATACACTACTCGGCTACTACTACTACTACTACTACTACTACATACACTACTCGACTACTACTACTACATACACTACTCGGACACGTACTTATCGTATGTAAATGTGATAGAGATGTTGAACGATGATGAAGGAATCGCAAGCTTTAGCTGCAGACCGCATTAGTTTCTAAGTATATCTATGAGATGGATTCCAAGCGCTAGCAGCCGCGACGCCTAGCTTGAAATATATTAGTAAAAGTGTTTGTCCCTTGTCATATTAGAAAACGGCGATAAGATTCTTAGACACCAATGCAGTCTGCAGTTGCAACGTGCCATCTGCGGTTTGTTTTTTGAGATATTACCTTACCTTAAAATTAGTAAGTCGAATTAGCTTTCCTTAGCGCTACAATGTTTCTCCTAATCCTTTCACAAAACAAAGGGTACCATATCCTCCTTTATTGAAAGCCCTCTGGTGCAACTTCCTCCCCTAGTCATCTTTATTTGGGCGGGTGTGACGCATATTCGGCGAGATTGTACGCCAGGAATGTGCTCCGCGAGTTATGGTGTGAACGAGCTGAACTGGAGTTATGGTGCATCGTGGAGGAGGAGGAATTCTTCAGGGTTATTGGGGCATGTGGGAATAAAAAAATCTCAAAAATAAACAATTACTTTCCGCACTAACTCGAACAGTTAGACAAAACTTTTAAGCTAGCTTATACAGATGAGTTTATTCTCTTAGTTGCTTGGAAAATGGCTTTCATTTGATGGCTGATGTCAAATGTATTCAAAGTTTCTTTCTTCCTTATTCTTTCTACCTTACTTATACGGTCATCGCTTGATTATTCTCTTAAAACGAAGTGGACAAGACGATCTGAGATGTCGGTAAATATTATATTGTTACATCGAGTAGGTATGTTTGAACTACTTCACTTTTGATTCTAAAATGCAGGTATCTTTAGACTCTTCTTTGTTCTAGGGCACGAGCTCCTAATAAAATAAGAAATTAAGTCAAAAGGCAAAGAAATTCAAAACTGCCAAACGTTTTAATACCAAGATTATACTTTCATTACGTACATCGTCCGCGGTAGGTCTATCAGTATACACACACACACATGTCACGTATTTAGTAAAAGTATTGGCACGACAATATGGCGGTCGTAAACTGGACTGGCTCCTGTCAGTTTACGTCCGACACCCGTTGAATAGTAAACGGGTCCTGACGATTACGGGCCGGTCGATGCACCGGAGGTATTGATCAGGCCCCTACTATGAATAACTGTCGCTGGATTAACTATAGTAAAGGTGGATTAGTGCATTCGCACGAATTTAACTCGCCCGGAACGAGGGAGTCGACTCCTTTTGTGTAAGGTCCATGGTGAAATGGTAGGCTCTTGTAAGGGACAGCTATGGACTTCTTACCCTATTGCTTTAGGCTGAGAGAGCCTATTTCTATATATCTAGTGCATATTATAGACCGTTTACATGATAGGCACATAGACACTTTTCGTAATAAAGTTTATCTCTAAAGAGGATTTGACAATGCGAATGTTCGCAAGCTCGATCCAACGAATTCTAAGCACAAAGTTTGAATTAAAACTACGTTTGCGTATACACTTCGCTTTTATTTTACATTCTTAGACGTGTATACTTAAATGTAGTTTCAATTTAAAATGAGTAGTGTTCGCTTTAACCTTTAATAAACCGGTACAAAGTTTGATCTTTGACATTTATGTTATGACACTTGTTTCTACAAAGTAGGTACTTGACATTAGGTAATACGGTGTTTTTCAGTACACAAGTAAAGCTGTCCAGTTACTATGGTAAGGGTAACACTGACTTACTAACTAGGTGGCACTTTATAGTGTTGATAGAAATATACTGATAAGAAGGTGATCACGGTCCTTCACTTGTGCACCACGTTAATGATGAGATATAAACAAAGGAACACAGTAAGCGTACGTAAGTAAGTAAGTATACATAAGTAAATAAATAAATCTTTATTCATACAAACTTACTTACATCACATGTTAATAAATCTAGGATAAATATTTATTTAGTAAACGTATTCACACGGGTTTTTTATTTAAGTATGTATTTATTTCTAGGAGTAGCCACGTAAGTAAGTAAGTAAAACAAGTAAGCAAGCGTGTTTACATTGAGTTGAAAAAATCGTTAATTTAAGACTAAATTACTTAATTACTAATTTTACACTTAACTTACTAATGTTACAAAATTACTAATCTTGTGTCCGCTTTCTACTGCACTAGCCAGCTTGGCTTAGGGTATTTTATTGTAGCTTAGCTTGTAAACTCGCTTAATGACAACAAAGACTAATGTTAACATCAAAGAGTCTTCAAATAAGTAGTCCTTGTGAACCTCAATGAGAAACAACATCCACAATAACTCCACAGCCATAATTTATTCCCCCAATTTTGTCGGCAAACGAGCCTTCCCTTTAGTTAATATCGACCATCATTCAAATCGGCCACAATTAGGAGCACAATTACCCCGGGACTCGAACCCTGGACCTTAAGGAATCGATGCCATACAAATTGTCGGAATTGTTCAATATCTTGTTACTGTCTGTAAATGGCATAGAATAGATGATACTGTTATTGGTCCGATTTTGATGAAATCACAACACTGCGAGTTGGACGGAACACGCATACCAACTTGATTCGCAGATGGTTATATGCGTTGTGTTTGCCTCACAAAGGGCACAAAGGATAAACTTCTATCTGGAATTTTAATCGCAATGTTGGTCAGAAGTAAATAATATGTATGTATATGTAACATTACTTGCAATTTGAGCTTTAGTTGTCATTTGTTTTTTTGTTTGAGTCGTAGTTCAATGTTATAAAACTATACTGTTATATTATTGGGTCTTATAATAATAACTTGCAGCGCTCCGCAGTTTTACCCGCGTTGTGCCCGTTTCCGCGGTTATTTCGGGTTGAAAAGTAGTTTATATTCTTCCCGTTGAATGATGCAATCAATTACTAAAAGAATTATTGAAATCGGATTGATAGTTTCAGAGATAAGCGCATTCAAAAAGAAACAAAATAACTGCAGCTTTATTATATGTATTAGTAAATATTCAAAAGGGCCTTTTGAATACGACACGAGCTGCAGGCAAAAAGAAAGCCTGATCTAATTTATTTAACGAGTAATAGTGAAAAATATTCCTCTATTAATAATATTAATTAAACAGAACGCAGAAGCAGGAAGTTATTATAAAAATGGACGCGGTAATTGATGGCTCCGTCCACTAACCTATCCGCGGATTATAAATTATACCGTGTCCATTTTAGATTTTCTTTATTTTCAACGGTTGACTAGATTATAAATAACTTTTATAATTAACAGATTTATAGCTTTTTTAATGTGTAGAAGATTTAGAGATTCCTTCGTGTATTGGGTTTTGAAAATATTTCATTCGTGGCATGAATTTCATGCACGAATTCCGTTAAGGCCGGTATACACTGAATTCCATGCTAGCAGTAGTTTACATAGGTTCACTAGCATGCCAGTTTACCGACAAGTCTGCTAGTCGTTGACTTGAAGATACGCAGCTAATGAATTGCTCCATTTTTCTGGAATGGTTTATTTATTGGATGGCAACACAAGTTGATCAGCTCCCTGAGTCAAACCTAATTAGCTAACTAAAGTATCAATGAAAGCGCGAAACACAGCTAGAACAGTAAAAAGTAACTCTGTCTTTTTCATTTTCATTCCCAAACCACTGAATCGTATTCGATGAAATTTTGTACAAAGCTAGACAAGACTTCGGGAAAGGTGTATGTGGTATGTTTTATCCCGAAGTTCCCGCCGGATGGGCGCCGCACGGCGCCGCTAGGAACATATAATTTCGATTACATGTTACGAGCAAACATTGTAAAACATATTCATATTTTCGTAATATTCAATATGAAGGCTGATTTAAACGATAATCTGTATCGGAGCAGCGCAGCCCCGAGCCGCGCCGGGCGCAAACCTAATATAACGCCACCCTCCGTGCGGGGTGTAATTCGTTATCACTGCGCGATTACTGACAGAATTGCTGTGAGGGCACCAGGCTTCGATTACTACTGGGATACATTGGATAATATATATTTTTTTATGTTTTATTTTGAATAAGAAGAAAACAAATTTATAACCAAAATTAAAAATTACTTATGTAGGAATAACGTATTACACATGTGTACATATTTTGGAAAACATATGTTTAAACTATTCACTCGTGCATAGCATACGTAGTAGATTTAATAATAATAATATGTATGATTAGTTATACAACACACTAACCCAATGTTTTTTCCCTCATTAAATCCCAACCTACCTACCCTGGTAGACTGGACGACCTCCCCAAATATTTCAATACCAATCCCATTGCTCCAACCGTTCTCGACTAACCTAACGTAATCAACATCACCCAGTTCTAAGCCTACAATATTCCCCGCACCCCCTGAACACTATCCACCCTTCACCTGTGACGTCACCGCCACGTGACGGGGAGGGGGTGTACTACCCTGTTACTACGCAGCCAGCAACCGACTCACGTGTCTACTGTTACCTAGGGTTGCTACTGTTATTTGCACCTACATTATACAACAGATATCGGGCTTACGCAAACGAACTCGTAGGAAACACCCTGAAATATTGTACGCTTTTTAATAGATTTCTAGAAAGGAGGTTCTCAATTCATTGTAACCTTTTTGTTAGTTCTTAGTGTAATACATTTTTGGTAAACTAGCCGCACCCCGCGGTGTTACCCGCGTTGTACCCGTTGTACGAATTGTGGGATAAAATTAATCACATGTGTCATTCTGATGTATAACCTATATTACTGTAAAGTTTCATCCAAATCTGCTGAACGGATTTGGATGAAACTTTTGACGATTTAGTCTGACGATTGAAACAACCGGATCACTAACATCGATTACTGAACTGATCGTCAATTAGGTCCTCAACTCACCATAGACGAGCACTCTTGTCCGACAGTCCTCTGCGCTACAAATAGGCTCGATTCCCACTCGAGCCTTTGATCTCTGTTCTCCATCGAATAATCCAAAAATACTGAAAACATTCATTATTGTACGGACGGAGGATTCCGTGTAATGTTACAAAGCAAATCGTTTGAAGGACTAGATGTTGAGTAGGTTCTTGTATCTAACTGGCACAATTTGTCCTACTAAAATATGTATAAATGCGAAAGTTTGTGAAGATGTATGTATGTTTATTGCTCTTTCAAGTAAAAACTACTGAACGGATCTGGATGAAACTTTACAGTAATATAGGTTGAACATCAGCATATCACATTGGATACATTTTATTTCGAAATTCCCGCGGCAATGGGTTCAACGCGGGTGAAACCGCGGGGTGCGGTTAGTATTAACATTAAAGAAAATAGGCTTGGTAGTTTCTGAGTTAAGCGCGTTAAAATTAACAGAAAAACAGTTTAAAAAAATCTCTTCAGCTTTGTTATAGCTTCATACTCTCAAATTCTAATAACTTCTTCAGAAACCGACTTCAAACCAAGTTATTTTAGAACTACCAATATCGTAAGCATTCCGATATACCGAAAAAAAAACAAAACACTCGGATTGAGACAGAGAACTTTCTCCTTCGGTTTTTCAAGTCGGTTAACAAGAACGCCCTCGCCTCGGGAGAAACCGGGAGTCACAGCTAGTCAATACGACAATCAAAAACACGAAGGAACTGTAAAAAGATCGTAAACCCCTTTAATTAACTTTAATTTAGAAAAATAACCCTCATTTGACTATAAAGGGTAAATGCTTGGAATACCGCCCCGTTTCATTTTATTCCATTTTTAGGACCCGTTGTTGTTTAAAGCCTGTTTATATTTTGACAGATTATTAGGAAAAATAAAGGAAAAAATATTAACCTGTATTATCCCACTGGTGATGGGCAGACGCCTCTCATCTCACTGGACATATAAATACTACAAAAGCACATAATTAGCCCCTACTTAACTAGTAAAATATCCAAACTGAAAATATGGGATATTCTGTAAATATTATTCATCAAAAACGAGCAGCGCCCCGCGGTTTTACACGGAGTTTTGGGATGAAAAATAGCCTATAACCTACCCGTTGAATGTGGCTATCTAGTCCAAAAATAATTATTGTAATCGGAATGGTAATCCCCGAGATTAGCTCGAACATACAAGCAAACAAACTTACAAATTTTACTTCTTTATAATATTAGTATAGAAGTATCGATTAACGTCAATCTTACAAAATAATGAAATTCGTTACAGAGGCCGATCGTAAGTTACCTTTCAAACAAAAAATAAAATACATACTTATTTCTATAGCAATGATTATAATGTATGAGAAATAAATTATTTGATGTTCGAGCCCATTTGATGTTATTTATTTAGAAATCGCACAATACATCCACGCTTTTCTATTTTCGTAAGTGAGTACAGTCAGCAACACAAGCGATTTCAAATGGGGTGGTAACTAACAACACAAATTATATTTGGTGTGCTGCTACCATCACAATCACCGAGGTAATAAATGTGCTTATTTAATCGGAAGATTATGTTAAAACATGGGCCTTATTATAAATAAAAAACTAACAATAACTTAGCTAAGGGAAAAACTGTTTTAGATTCAATTAGGTGTGACGAGGCGGTACACAAAAGTATCAATATAATTTCATCCCACGTTTCCTCGCGACTGTACCACGTTAAAACGAAGCCGTCAAGTGTTGCCAGCTAAAATAAAAAAGGGACCTGCCCGGGATTGATAAAGGACCCTAAAAGGTCCGAGAGCCGAGCATTCCCGAATAACTACAATTTCCTTCGGATAGAATTCTATTTTTGAATAAAAGCAGGGTCGGACTAAGAGGATTGCAGTAATACGCACTTGATTACTCGCGCCGGCCCTGGGGGCGAGCGATTCACAATTTCAGATTATATTGTAGAGTTATATGGAGATTTTTGTCGTAAAATTGCTGATATAAAAGGGTGACGAGATGACTTCTAGTCCTGAGTGAAAGCTACGCCCTACGTGACGTAACGGAGACATCGCAGAGCGTACGAGACCCTTTTCAGTGACTATAGTGCTGATCGAAATTGAAAGGTATTGATGACTTGATATCGAAGGGGAATGCGACAAAGTAAAAGTAAAGTGTGATTTCAAAACTGAAGATTATTTATGGGGTGGATGACAAGGTGCAAGGGGTGTTGCAACTTGCAACCCCTGTGTGATGATGCGGGTAAGATGATGTCGGCTGACGTTTTATGCAGATATTTGTGTTAAGATATTCGTGATAATTGGACGACACATTTCTCTCTTGCCTTGTTCAGTAACGAAGCTCTCAAATAAGACCCCTAGAGAAGTAATCATGCGTTTTATATTTATGAAACTAGCGACGTCCCGGGGTTACATCCGCTTTGTTCCCCTTTCAATGAGACATTGCGTTCTTAAATATTGTTATTCCAATATTACTGAGATGTAGACGCCGAAGATAATATCTCTTCTATATTCTCTTCTTCTCTTCTTATAAAAGGTACTAGTATCCATTTTAAACTTCTAAATTTGCCATCGCCATTGCCACTGATAGTGAGGCTTGAAATTCTGACTTCTTGATTCTTCCTCTCATAACTCCTGACTTCTGACACTACCCACAAGATGCTATCACAATCATGGGATTTATTCGTCCGGTGAAAGTTAATGCGAAACAAAGCAAAATAAATAGAGTAACTACAAGCAAACCAAACCGGAATCATCACAAGTAAGTAATCCGTACGAGCTGAAACATCCAAATATAATTAAAGCTGACCGTTTGAAGGGCGCATCGGGGGTGGAATTTCATTCATGAATAGAAATATGAGAGGGCGCCCCTTGGGCGGGCGGGGCGGACTCAGGGCGCGGTGGCAGGGCGACTATACTGTTGAATACGTTTAAGTAATTTGTCCCTAATAATAAAAGGGCTTTGAAACATATATTTATACGAAACACAGGAATGATAGAATTGTTTAGGAAGGCTCGCTTTTATTAATTACTCATTAAGCCTATTGTAGGATTGTATTTTATGGTCTATTTTATTACAGTTGTTTAACCCTTAATTTGATTTTGTTCATCACAACAAACATTAAAAATAAAAAAATCTGAGGTCGAAACACGTTGCATTTTTCTAGATATTTACTTTTTTTTGTCTAGTAGAAATATCAAATTTTTGGAAAAAAATATTTTTTACCATATCAACACTCAAATAAGTCAGTGTCAGTGCAAAATGTCGTCGAACCGAAAGGCGCCTATTTTACGCAAGGTATTTATTTCAATAATATTTTGTTTTATTGCTAATTTTGACGTTGTGTTGGCTTAGGTTTACTGACAAATATGTAAACTAATTGTTTTGTTATGCATAATGGCAAGTGATTATGGATTTGCTTGTTTTATTCACTTATAAAGTTGTTTGTTCATCACAGCGAACATTACCAAATACATAGCGAAAATGGGTTTTATTTTATTGTATATTGGGATGAACGTTGCTAAAGAAAGTGTGATTGATAATATTTTTTACTTTTTTATTTTTATTTACATATGGTTTTGGTTTCCGCTTCTTAACAGCATGAAATACGTAGTCGAGCACATCGAATATTAGCTCTTGTCCCAAGACACCATGCACCCTCTGAAACGAGTGATAGATCTTCGGATGATGGTGATAATGAGTTTCTATCTCCGCCCACAAGCTTAGCTTCATCTCCTCCTCGTTATTTTGACCCGTCGCTTAGGAGCTTACACTTATTAAGCGACTCTGATGATGATGTAACTGATTGTGAAGGTGATGAAAACGACTTGCAAGAAGACAATCCACATGAATATAACTGTGAAGAAAAAGATCAAGACCAAGAAAACACAATAGAACAGGTTCCATTGACTCCTATTATTCAGGATATTTGTCCATTATCTCCTGCGCTGCCTAATTATGACAATATTCCCTCACTTTCATCTATACCCTCTCTTCCAACGCCAGTTCAATCGAATAGTAGTGTTACCAGAAAGACAAGATCTTCTAAAACCATTAGAGCCCCGCCTGCCAAGAAGATTAAAAAAATACCTAAATTCACTTTGCCATATAAATGGAAGAAAGCTGTATTCCGGCACAGTGCTAGAATCGAAGATAATACCGACCCTGATCCGACTCCTACAAACAACAAATGGTGTCTGGATTACTTTTATGATTATCTTTCTCCTGATGTTATAAGTGATATAACGGAGCAAAGCAACTTATACTCCGTTCAAGAAACTAGGAGATCTATTCACGTGTCCGAACAGGAAATGAAAGATTTCCTAGCAATACATATTCTGATGAGAATAGTTGAAATGCCTTCGTATTTAGATTATTGGAGAAATAAATTTAGATACCCGCAAATAGCTGACATTATGTCACTAAAACGTTATCAACAAATCCGAAGATATTTGCATTTTGTTGATAACAATTTAGATGATGGTGACAATTATTTCAAAGTGAGACCTGTGGTTGAGAAGGTGAGGAGAAACTGTTTATCACAAGATCGAGAAAAGAAATATAGTATCGACGAAATGATGATTGCATACAAAGGAAGAAAAGCTAATTAAAAAAAATATATTAAATTATTATTATTTTCAAATTATTTTGTGATTCAGTTTTATTTATTTTCTATAAGTTTTTTCCTTTTTTGACAATTTGATTAAAAAACTTATTATTTTTTTTCTTTCTAAGAGTATTTTTCTTTTTATGCCTTAATTTGACGATGTTCATCATGCTGAACATATAAATTTTAGGATAATTTTCAGTAAATTTAGCAATGTTCATCATGATGAACATCGATTTTCTGAAAATCTAATAAAGTAGAATTTTTTTTTTAATTTTTTTCCTAACCTTTTAGGACCTAGAAACTCAAATATACAAATAAAATACTCAATATAAACAATTCATACTTCTGCCAAATTAAGGGTTAAGCTTGTATTTATTAATTATGTACTAACTTATAAATAACAATTGTGCAAGTTGAGCTTATAAATGTTAAGCTTAAATTATTATTACTGTACCTACTTGCTAGAATCAGATCGGTACTTATCGTTTAGTCACATAAACTAACTAAACGAAAATCTTTATTAGTTACAAGGAGAATACATTTTTATACTTTGTTATTTATATCCCCCCTCACTGTACTGATATCTTCAGTGAGATGAGAGTCCTTTGCCCAGCAGTGGGACATTACAGGCTTATACTTTTTACTTTCTATATCTTACGTCACTAAAGTAACAGCTTCATTTGCCCCCGTTCGACCCCTCCTAGCTACCTCCCTGGAAGGGCGAGTCCATAACGACAGTAAACACGAGGCCCTTTAAGCGAAGCCGGCCATTCTTCTGCTAGATATTCCTCGCATGGACCCTGGGATGAATTGGTCAAGCGCGAAAACCCGGGAAAACTTTTAATTATTCAACTTTTCAATTATAACCCGCTTGCATGAACATGGCCCTTTTTATGCAAAGTTAAAGTTAAAGATAACTTTGCATAAAAATAGATAATGAATGTGAAAAATCGTAACGATGGATGGATGTTTTTTACTAGTCGTAAAGCAACTACTACAGCGGATCGTCATGAAATTGGTAAATAGGTATATAGATTAGATTCTGGTAAAAAAATATGTGTTTAACACAAATGCAGGCTATATTTTTTTACCTTTGGAGATATTTCTGATTCTCAATTTGTCAATAAATATACATTATACCTTCTTAAATACATTGAACATTATACCAGACTCCAGACACACCACAAATATACATAATATTTTTAATTCATCTACATCCCAGAACTTTTCTTTTCCTTGCCTGGTAATATCTAGGTTTTGTCTAAGTCCTTACTAAATATAAAAACTTACAGAATATCCATTGGGCAATTTCAGTAGGAAAGTAAACACATGTGTCCGTATGGCAAATAGAGTCCCACGATATTTACAAACCCGCCACGAGCACGATTTGGAAACAATGATAAGGATCCGAAAGGATTACAGGACCTTGGACCGCCTTTGAAGATAACACTTGTCTTGGGACATTGGGATCTTTACACGATGAGCTACAAAGTATATGAAAGGAAATCCTACTAATGTTATAAATGCGAAAGTATGTGAGGATGTATGCATGGATGTATGTATGTTTGTAACTCTTTCACGCAAAAACTACTGAACGGATTTGGATTAAACTTTACAGTATAGATATAGGTTATACATCAGAATAACACATGGGATACATTTTACCCGCAATTCTCGCGGAACGGGTACAACGCGGGTAGCCGCGCCCGCGTGTTAGTTAGGATATAAATGTATCGTTGTCTCTCAATGCTATATCATTTTAAAATCCTCAATATTTCATTAAATTTCATGGCGCTTCAGATCTTTCAGCGTTGTACTTTGGAAATGTATGTACGCAGAAAATGTCCCGTATTTGGCAAGCGCTAAACTTGTCTTAGGATTTATTTTAAAGTAAAGTGTTAGCCTGTAATGTACCACAGTTAGTCAAAGGCCCCTCGTCCCACTGCAGATATCAGTAATTTTAATCGAAATTTTTGTTCAGAATAGCCCCTCTAGTTAGTATGTTATAAAAACATTATGGCACGAAATAAAACAACAATTTCCTAGTAGTAGTGGTAAGTATTTATTACATTTTAAAAGTAGTTTAGATAGGGACATTTCTAATCCGTTCCAACTAAAAAGAACATGTAATATACCTACTCGTATGTAACATTTGCGTACCTAACAGCAGTTTTTTTTTTCTTCAGTTCGATTTCATTCATTCACCATACAATGTTTTTTGATGATCCTGTATCTTTTTCAATTTATTGAAGAAATTAAAGTTGAAAATGGTCATTAAAATTGGTGTTTTCTGTGTTTTGCATTTTGTGAAGCATGTTCCAGCCACTTGTCGGAATGTCTGTCGGTTGGAACAGATTTTTCTACCTATTCTTGGGTAGTGCTGAAATAAAGTTTGAATTGATCTCGTATTCTAGATGCTTGATTGGTGGCTCGGTTATTCCGTTTTGACTTGCGTGCGCTAGTGAGATTGTTGGAGTCTCCGAACTGGGCCAAGAACTGCTGAAAGTCTTTATCCCTGTCCCCATCCCTCTCTCTTATAACATTGTGTAACAAGCACGAAACCTCTATAATCAATTTGGCATGCTTTTTGACTGCATTTATACTTTTCGTAAAAATACGAAATTTATGTGTTAGAATACCGAACGCATGCTCAATAGTGACTCTCGCCCGGGATAATCTTTTGTTGTAAATTATTTTTTCCTCATTTAATGCAACCTTTGGATATGGGCGCATCAAGTTTTTTTTAAGAGGGTATGCTTCATCTCCAACTAACACGTATGGCAAAGTCAGACTTGAGCCCGGTAGTTTCTGCGGCGGCGGAACGTTGAATCTATTTTCTGTTAATAATCTATTTAATCGTGACAAATGAAAAGTGCTTTCGTCACTTTGTTTGCCTTTCCCGCCGACTTCTATAAAGATAAACTTGTAATCTGCGTCTGAAACTCCTTGCAGTACTACTGAAAAATGTTTTATATAATTATTAGATGCAGTTCCACTGCTCGGTGGCTTCACTATGCGGAAATGTATGTTGTCTATGGCGCCCAAACAGTTAGGAAATTGCCATCTTGAAAAAAACAAATTTGCGACACTTTCTAGCTTATCGCAGGTTGGCTGCGGCATATGTATTTGGACCAGATTTCTCCAAATGGCTTCCAGAGTTTGATAGACTACTTTGGAAACTGTACTTCGGCCTAATCGGTAAGATTGAGACAGAGACTTCAAAGAACCGCCGTGTCCGAGAAACCTGAAAAAAACACTTAGAAATAAATTTACGCCCGCGGGACAAAATACCTGATGAAAGTGATATTAAATAAATGTAATTAATAAATAAATGTGATAAAATATCACGTCTATTTATCCATCCATCCAAAGTACATAATACGTTATATTTTATGCAACACTCCTAATGTAGGTACAGGCAATGAATTAATGAGGCTGGCAAGTCTGGCAACATTATTTTGACAGATGACATAAGGAGCTGTCATTTTACTCCATCGGATTTGAAGATACAGTATTAAATGTTGACTGTTTATAGAAATTGATTTATGAATTACTAATGAAAAGAATATTCTTGCCTTGTAACGAGACTTATTTATGGAATCTTTAAGTGTTAGGAAGTTTTGTATTTAATGCTTGCACAACTATAAGCTGTCACACGTCATCCATGCGGACAGTATTTAGCTTTGATTTTGTACGTGACCCGATATCTAGTTGTGTTTTGTTGATCGAAGATTTAATGTGTTCATCAACTTATGTAGCTAATTTTACGTACCTTAAAGTTAGAAACAGCTGTTCTGGAGGTGAAACAATATTCTTGAAATTAATCTTAGCTTTCAAGTCTTCATGTATATGTCCGAGTATATAATCGAAAGTGTCTATGCTTGTCTTCGTATATTGATAAAATTTATCAGGATAGTTCCGATATTCATTATAAAGTATGTGAAATTCGCCAAGTTTTCTCCTTTGCTGGTTAACTAGTTGCACTCCTATTCTTGTCTGAAGGATTTCTTGAGCAAAGAAGGCATTTGTTTCAAGGCAATACCGTGCCACTTTTGATAGGGGCATTTTGATAGTTTAGCGTTCTCTTAGTACTTACGTCCACCGCTGACGACGCCGCGGTCGCAACTAATCTAGTAGCTGTAGCTGAGCTGTGGCATACCACCGCAAACCGCGCCGCCCGCCCCGCGCCTCCCCGCACCGCCAGAAACTGTGGCCGGGCCTTTTACGGCAGGTTACTTCAGTTTACGCTCACAATTAATATACATACATATTTATATTGTTGTTTCTTGCTTGAATTTGTGTCTTCGGGTGGCCAGTAGAAAGTCAGGAGTTTTCATTGTCTTACGTCTGTTGAGACTGGCATTTTATGCTAACGTTTATTGGTGAGTGAGCTTAAGATGAAGCTACCTGCCCTTGAAGACTGTGCTTGAAGTCTCCGCCTCAAATACCTTGTTTACTACGGAACCCTCAAAAAGATGAGATCAGTTAATAATATAAATTAATTTTATTTAAATATACTTATCAATCATCGATTCATCATAATAATTCATAGCATTACAATACAAATACAAGGTACATAATATTCATTACCTATTTACCCCGTATCGTACCGCATCGTATACTTAATAAGTACTCATAGACCCTATTTAATAGATCTGAAGTACATAAAAAATTGGTAGGTTTTTATACCTTTCATCAAAATCCGTTGCCCGAGCTCGATGTGCGCGGAGTGCACCTAACCGCCGAGAACACAACGTTAGCGCGATCTAGGAAAGTGTTCACCAACGGGCAGCGCCATCTAGTTGAAATTTAGGAGAACTAACACCGTTTACTTTTTAAAACATTTTTGTTCGATTTTGCAAAATATAATAATAGTATTAGTTAACCAGATACGAAACCTAGCTATGATTTTAGTATGAGTATTATTCTATATCCGTTAAGTAATAAATTCATTAAAATAAATTAAGTTACCAACCACTTTGTATGCTGATGACACTTCCCTGTTCTACTTTGGAACATCTATCCAAGACTTAATATCTCAAGCTCAACACGACCTAAACATCTTATTTACATGGTTTCAATACAGCTTATTAACTATAAACACCTCAAAAACAAGCTATGTAATATTTAAAGCCAAGAATAAGTCAGTAACCCCATACTCTCCACTTACGATTAACGGTGTGCCTATCCAAGAAAAAACTTACGAAAAGTACCTTGGTCTATACATAGACAGCCAACTAAATTGGAATACCCACTTGGAACAAATAAAAACGAAATTGTTATCATTACGCGGCTCACTCCGTAACATCACCAAATGCATACCCCATGGTTTAAGATACACAATATATAACTCCTTAATTAAACCACACTTGTTATATCTTATCGAAATATGGGGAACCGCTGCCAAAACGAAACTAAACAAACTTCAACGTCAACAAAATAAAATAATTAAATTAATCTTTAACTATCATTACCTAACGCCTACTAAAACAATTTACAAAGAAACAAAACTAATGAACATAGAAAATTTATACACATACAACATTTGTAATTTTATTCGAAAATATTTTAATAGGAAGGTCCATACTAATCTTACGTTCACTAAACTAAAACAAGTTAAGCCTTGTTCGCATTAAGCTAGTATTTTAGTCGAGTAGCGAGTAATTTAGTTACTAAACGTGTCTGAACAATAAAAATTTAGTCGAGTAGATTAGTAAGTAATTTAGTCGAGTCGATCCATTTTATTCTATTTTTTCTGGCGAGTAGGACCGTCCGTGCTCACTGCTTCACCTACTAAACAAGTTCGAACGTGTCGAAATTAGTCGAGTTCATTAGTAAAAATGTCGTTTCGGTGGAGCGAAGAAACAACTCTAAATTTCGTTAGCAAATATTTAGAACACGAATGCTTGTGGAATATTAAGTCCCCGCATTACAAAAACAAACAAATGAAGCAATCTGCGTACTTAGATTTAGAAAATACTATGAGTATATCCGGATTTGGTGAAAAGGAGGTGAAATTGAAAATTAAAAACATCAGGTCAGTGCATAATTTTTATTATTGTTATTTTAATACAAAGGCATATTTATTATTGTGATACAATAAGCTCTTAATTATTATTATGAGGTAAGTACCTACTGTTAATAGAAGTAGTTTAACCTAACAAGATCCATTCATTTTTAGATCGACCTACTCGCAGGAGTTAAAAAAAATAAAGGAGTCCAAAAATTCGGGCGCTGGGACTGAGACGGTTTATGTTCCTAATGTAAAATGGTTCAGTTTATTGGATGCATCCCTGCGAAACCTAAACTCAATTCTGACACAAAGTGAAAGCAACTTGGTAAGTACCTACCATTCATCTAAATTATCATAATTTCTAATCATAATTTTTAATATGTACGTCAGTGTCTGTGCCGGCAGTTTTCAATGTATCATTCTTGTCTGCCAAGGGACAGATCCGCTTCCGACAAAATAATCTGCATACCTCTCGCGACGATCTAAAGACCTTTGGGATGAACGGTTACCTAAACAAATTGGTAGCGGTTGCATTCCGAGAGACTCTGGCTCATTTCTCCAATTACCAGGAACGACAGTTCCTGTTTCATAATGTTCTGTGTCTACTGTGTATTCATACTGTTTGTTCTGTAATTTTGTTTGGCGGAGCCAATTATGTAAAGCGCAACAGGTCTTTACTATCTTAACAACTTTCTCAGGACTATAGGGCATCGGTTTTTCAAACACTCTGAATCTGGCAGCTAGTATACCGAAAGCATTTTCGACTATTCTTCTCGCCCGAGACAAACGATAATTAAAAATTTTTTGCTTTAACGTTAATCGATTTCCTGGAAATGGTTTTAATAAATATTCTTTCAAGGGAAATGCATTGTCGCCAACTAGAACATGATCCTCTGGTAGAACATCGTTTTCTAACTCTTGGTATAAACTACAGTTACGAAATACGCCACCATCAGAAACTCTTCCATTGCACCCAACGTCTATATAACTAAAGCAATAATTATTATCTACAACAGCCATTAATACAACGCTGTTTGTCTCTTTGTAGTTATAGTACAAACTTCCTGATTCAGGGGGTGCTTTGATGACTACATGTTTGCCGTCGATTGCGCCACAGCACCCTGGAAAGTTCCACTGTTTTCGAAAGCCATTTTCAATTATTTTCCAGCCTGTAGTAGTAGGAATCTGAAAAAAAAAATCATTAATAAGTACTTTGATACTAATCACATGTTGTTTTTTCAGGCTTCCAATAGTTCTCACACAGATACAGATACTGAACAAATTACTGATGCAGGGGATTCTGTTCGTCAACCTACACCTCCTCCTCCTCCTCAACCTCTAACAAAAAAGAGGAAAATCGCCCAGCTCTCGAGCATGGTCAGCCAATTAAAAGATATAACTCAAAGCACCTCTGTAGTGGAAGAAAATGAGTTTGAGGTGTTCGGTAAACACGTTGGTCTTCAACTGAAGTCTTTGCCCTTACTACTGGCATTAGAAGCACAAGAGTACATTCAACTTCATATAAATAAAATTCGACGTCAGCACCTTCAAAACGCATCTCAACAAAACAGAACACCGCAGTCGTCTTATACTGTAGAATCACCATATAACGATTCTGTAATATATTATGATGATAGTAATAGTAATTTGGAAGAGCAAGCAACCACAGAGATACTTCAATCTGAAAATGATGAAAATGTTGCGGACGTAATTCTATCAAATGATTTAATTTTAACAGCAATGCAGGACGCAAATGTTGAAAATGATTACACTGATAAATAATAAATGTAGAATCACCATATAGCGATATGTTATAATGACAATAGTAATTTGGAAGAGCGTTAATGACTTAATTTTATAAGCAATGCAGCACGCAAATGTTGAAAATGATTATACCTACTAATAAATGATAAATGTGTCACCTATTATTATTTAATCTTACCTTGATGAATTCCGTTAATGATTCATAGATTGCTTCACAAACTTCGATGATGAATTCGGAAATAGTTGATTTTCCGAGTCTAAATATATGTGTGAGTGTCCTTAAAGTACATCCTGTAGCAAGAAAGTATAGAACTGCTTGTAATTTTGTAATTGCGGGAATTGCACTTCTTATAAGCGTATCTTTTCGCTGTATTTGAGTTTGTATTTTCATTAACAAAAAATTTACACAACTTTCGGACATTCTCAAACTATCGTTGTATTCTTTGGGATCTTCCAATGCCAATTCCTTCAGAAGACAACTAGTAGCCCCTAATTCATCTCTCCTGTTGATCCATTTTCGAATCCATAGCTTCTTTTTATTAATCACACAAATTTCCTCTTCCACTTCTTCTAAAATAGCCGTTACCATTAGCTTAATCAGTTTATTTACTTTATTGCGTTGTAGGCTATTCATCTTGTAAAACACAACTCACTTGTGAACTGTACTCGAACAAAGTGCGAACGATTTTTGGGCAGTAGAGAGTATTTTAGCTACTAAATTACTCGCTACTCGACTAAACTACTAGCTTAATGCGAACAAGGCTTTACCGAGCGCAGTAGTCGGCGTGCGAGCTATATCGTCATACCCAAACATCGAACGAATTACGGCAAAACTATGATTACTACTCACGGAGCGCGGCTGTATAATAGATTACCCTCGCATATTAAAAATATTGGTTCATTTCATACATTCAAAAAACAACTAGCTGAATATTTACAAAGCAAAATGTAAACAGGGTTTACACTGTAATACTTATGTAAGTAGTGATAAGTTACTTTTATTATTCATAATATATTATTCACATACATATATGTATTATATTACTGTTTTGTACTAACTTATATTCGTAACAGCCAACGCCTGTTTACTTGTTTTACTATTAATTGAAACGTACGTTAATGTCATTGTTATTTATTTAAACGGGAACCCACCTCCTGATGTACAACAGTAACCTCCGCGTACGTAAGTTCCCGTTTAAATAAATAATAATGCCTGTTTACTTGGTTTTTATTACTTATTATTTTTCACTACTGTACGAAATAGTGTAGTTCTGTTATTGATTGTGAATTTATTATACCTACCCACCTAAATAGTATGATGAAACGACGATGTACCTACGTTTAGATATCTTAAGTTAAATTATGTTATCACATAAGTGACAATTATGTCTTTGTTGATAATAAAGATCTTTAAACCTAAACCTAAGTTACATCCAAAGTTATAGGTACCTACTATAACTAGCTGCGCCCCGCGGTTTCACCCGCGTTGTACCCGTTCCCGCGGGAATTCCGGGATAAAAAATAGATGTTGTCCGATTCTCAGGCCTACCCGATATGTACACTAAATTTCATGAGAATCGGTCGAGCCGTTTCAGAGGAGTTCAACCACGGTACCCGTTCCCGCGGGAATTTCGGGATGAAAAATAGATGTTGGCCGATTCTCAGACCTACTCAATATGCTCACAAAATTTCATCAAAATCGGTCAAGCCGTTTCGGAGGAGTATGGCAACGAAAACTGTGACACGAGAATTTTATATAGTATTTTATGTATGTATTAGATTTACAGAGTGGTTCATTTAGTTCGTTCAGTATTAGAAAGTCAAACTATAAGAAATAATATTTTTCGGCCACTAAAATGTATGACATGGTTGCTAAGAAAAAATGTTCATATCTCAATCCTGTCGTTTCAAACTTGCCCATACTGACCGATCTAGATTAGCCACCCTCTTCTGAGATATCAACCCCTTTCTCATTTCCGATTTAATCTCCCATCCTCCCTCCATTAAATGATTTACCAAATTTTGACAACAAATTGTCTTCAACATCATTAAATGTTATAATGTACAATTCCGACTTCTACTAGTAATGACACATAGAGCTAACACCAATTCTTTTCATCTCTAAATTTCTTTTAATTAGGTGTTGCTCGTATTAAATATCGGGGTCACTTAATTAATGTTAAAGCCATCCTGTAAAACTACTAGAGTTCAATATTTGGTGGTCCCAACCCTGGTGTTGGGAGTTTTTAGACCGGCCTAAGACCTCCGACGTGTTCCTGCAATGGAAACGACCGGTACCGACTGCTTAACGTGCTCAGTTAGAAATGCCAGTTATTTTGTGATAGAACTGATATTAATAAACACCTAGCATAAACATTGCGTTAATGTTAATTCCTTTACCACAATTTTATGACAGGCAAGCCTTTAACAGCGTCGCTAATCGACCCACAAGCCACATTTAAACCGTATGTTTGAGTGGCCAATATGTGCAAAGCCATCGATAACCCTTAATGTGCCGGCGAGGGCCTGCGGCACCCATCGATCATGAGCAGTCGAAACCAAACAACATCCATCAGCCGCGACACACGACCGAACGGAACGAGAGCCATCAAGTTCATCGCGATAATAACATAACCGGTCAAACGGACCGAGCACTTTCAAGGGTTAAATCATAGGATATAGGTATATACCAGTTAGTTCCCGCGATGTTACCCGCACAGTAAGTAACAAATATCCAAACGAGTAACCTTTACCATTTATAATAAGTATAATAAGTACTTTTATTACTTACTTATTAAAAAAATTATCATCAGATGCAGTCGTCCTGAAGTTATGCGCTTAGCAACACATTCAGCGGTTCTTTTTTATATTATAGATAACTTTTTGTCCCCCTTGTTTTCAGGCGCGTTGTATCAGCTCCATTGGGAATTTCGGGATAAAATGTAACCTATATGTTATTCCAGTCTCTTTTCGAACTCTGCGCCAATTTACATCCAAATCCGTTCAGTAGTTTTTGCGTGAAAGAGCATACAAACATACCATCGGATGTAAACTTTTGAATATACATATTTATGTTATCACTAGTTTATAAGTTTAGCAAACATAGTTTAAACGTACTCACACGGGTTTTTTCGTGTTAGAAAGTTAATAAAGCAAGTAATAACTTACTTTTTATTTCCCGACGTTTCGAGGGGATTGCACCTCTCGTGGTCGCGGGTGAACTGGAACGAGAGGTGCAATCCCCTCGAAACGTCGGGAAATAAAAAGTAAGTTATTACTTGCTTTATTAACTTTCTAACACGAAAAAACCCGTGTGAGTACGTTTAAACTATGTGTTCAAATCGTGTAAGTTTAGCAAACACTACTCATTTTGAATTAAACTAAGTTTACGGATACACTTCGCTTTTATTTTACATCTTTATCTGACGTTTCGGCCCCTTTACAGGAGCCGTGCTCACAGAAGACCACGTCAAGTCTCACGAAAGTTACGAAGTGTATCCGTAAGCGTAGTTTATTTCAAAATATACTTTCATCATCAAACTTTCTTTATACTATTAGTATGATTAAGTTGTATTAATAAGCCAGACCATTACACAATTTATCTTTAATCACGAGCCAAATGTAACAACAGAACTGAAGTGAAACCAATTGATCATCAACGAAGGTACTCCGAGCAGTTCCGTCTACTTCCTCTTGTTGGTCTGGTCCAGGGGGAACGCCATGTCCACGTTCTCCGAGGATATCTCGAATTGAGCTTCCAGTCTGGAACAATTTGTTCATATTAACAAGCATCAGCTATACTAATGTAATGAAGCTTAAGAGTTTGATGTTTTGTTTCTTTGAACGGGCTTATCTTAGAAACTAACTGTCCGATTTGAATAATTATTTTTTTAATCGATAGCCACATTCAACGGGAAGGTTATAAGGCTATTTTTGATCCCGAAATTCCGACAGAAACGTGCACAACGTGGGTAAAATCGCGGGGCGCTGCTAGTATAGGTAGGTATATAATAAGGAAGACTCTTCATTTTTAAAAATGGCATCGAAATTTCTATTTCTAGTTCGATTACTAGTAGATTTCTTTCTTATGTCATTCAAAATCAATCGAATTAAGAAACTCTTCTCATTTTAGTCGGTTAATAACGGTTAGGTAACAAGAAAGAGCAAAGCTCAGCGTAGGAACAAGCGCCTCATTTTATAAAGGCACTATCAATTTATTTCCTTTACCAGCTCGTTGCTTGTCTCGTCATATCCATTCTGAAGAATTTCAGGTTATGGACAAAACATAGACATAGAAATCTCTTTAGTTCTATGACAAACTAACTATCAACAGTATGTGACAGAGACAACAGTCAGTGGCGTAGCGTGCATTGGCGGGACCCCGTATAAAAAATTGTTTGGGGGCCCTTATATTGTTTGGGGGTAAAGATTTTTCACAAAAGAAAAAAAATATTGTGAAAAGAAATATTTATTTATCATAACATAATTTAACCATTTTACAAATAAAAATCAAATTTTAAATATTTATTCTCCTTGGGGGCCCCCGTGGCCCGGGGGCCCTGTATAATTGATACGGCAGATACGGCGGTAGCTACGCCCCTGACAACAGTCTATTAAACAGAAAACCGACTGCCTCAAAACTCACCCTCTATGTTACTTGATAAACGACACCAGATAATGTAAATAGTGATGTAAATGTCACCTTTAGATTAATACGGCAGCCGTTGACTCGCGAGCCTTGAGACTAACTTGCAACATCTTTACATTTTCATAGTTTTTCCTACCTGAATACTGATACGGTAGGGTGAATGTTGTGGTCGTTCTATAGGGATATTATTGAAGTTTTGAATTTGAAATTGACCATGTATTCGGTTAAAAATGGGAGTAATAACCTGGAAGTGGAAACTGCTTTTAAATTATAAATATATAATATCTTCTTCTTCTTCTTCATCGAGTGGATGGTCAACTTGTTTCGTGGTCTGTGATGGTCAACCTGACCAATCCAGGTGTCAGAGTTATAGAGCCGCCAATATATAACCCTATACTGGTTACCTATGTATGTATGTAATCGAGTAAGATCTACCGTTTACCCGACTGCGCGGCGGCGAGACCCAAAAAGAGGGTTATGTATTTGACCTGATAAAAACCGTTAAGCAAAACTTTCATAGTCTATGTCATTGAGTTATATGTACTTACGCAGTATATATATAAGTCAATGGTTTATGTATGCTGAGGTAAACAACAAACAGAGCATTTACATGAATTGAGAAGTTTAATAACCTCCCCTGGTTTTTGAAGTCAATTCAAACAGTCTGTGGATTATTTTTTTCTTTGTCCCTTAACAACGAGGGACACGACAAATAGTTCGGGCGGTGTTTGACCTCTCCGATCGAAGGTGACTTGCAAATCGATCCCATGGCAAGAATCCTCATTTAAAAACCATGAAAAATACATTTACCACACAAGAAACCAATAAATAATGCAGACGATACCTATTTGTACCTGCACGACTTTAAATAAAGTTATCTTAAAAAAACAATATATGTAATACTAAAAATAAAAGCATGTAGAAAAACAAAAAGTGGTTCTCCGCGGCGGGGAATCGAACCCCGGTCTCCCGCGTGACAGGCGGGGATACTTACCACTATACTACCGCGGATTATACGAAAGCAGTTGAAATTAAGCTAATGAAACAGAGTTTTAAAGCTTATCCTATTTATTCAACTGGTTTTAATTATTATTTTATTTTGACAAAATATAAAAGTAAGTAAATTTTATAGTATTAAAAAGTATTTCCTGTACAAAACGTCATATACACTTACACAATTTATACACCCATAAGATATGACTTAGGTACTTATAAATAAAACCGAAATTTCCAAATTACAAGTCTTATTGTATTTTGAGCAATTTTTTCTCTCTTCATACAAAAAAGATGAATAATTCTCGGTAGGTAAGTGATACAGGTCGCGAGGATAGAACCCGCGGTCGTGAGGTGACAGGGCAATCACCTCTACGCCGGTGGAGTCCGAGCAATACGGTGAATGTATTAATTTTGATATATTTTTTATGCAACGTGGCGACAGCGTGGTCGGGTCATACAACTCAACTGATTTAATATAGAAGGGTCTGTATTACATTGGGAGGTGCGTGCTACAGCCGGGACCTACTATTTGACGTGCACTCCGAAGCACGGTAGCGCTCAGTTAGAAACGCCGCTATTACCCATCCAACTAGGCATAATTAATAAAACACTAAATACACAAACAACCAAGCACCTCCACCACACATAATAATTCTCAAATTCCCGTGATTACTTTCCCTCACTACTATACACCTTTTGTTGATAACAATATGAAACTAAATCCGTCACGCGATATTAAGCGCGGTATCAAATTAATGCACAAAGGGAGGGGATTAATCGGACGGCTCCAAATATTCCCGGTTTCCCGGGATCCCGGGATAGTTCTTTGTCCGCGAAGTATTCAAACGGGACCGGTCATGTGATTAAATTGCTCCATTCATTGGGGGCTTTACATTGAATTCAACTATTGTTGCGATTGTCATTCAAAATTGTTTACTTGTGAACAAGGATTGCTTTATTATGTTGAATAAAATAGTTGTTAGGTTCAAGTTTTGACCAGAACGAAAGGCTGGAGAATGTCACACCTATCAGTTAGCGAAAGAGTTGAAAATACATCAATGAAACACTGAATGCCATCTATATCTATATCTGTGCTTAATATGCATTCTGTACAATTACTCGTATTGCATTAATAACTCAAATCATTCTGAACGAATGAATATTTAATTGATTGGTCTGTATTCCCTTCCGTTTCCTTTATTTCGAAATTCAAATAAATCAGTTCCCTGCATAGAGTATAGTAATAGATTGGGAAGTTCCCTGTCAGCCTTCACGCAAGTAACGTGTTTTACTTAGACCCCGTTAAATATTAGAAACAATTTTCAAAACCGGTTTACACAAGTACCTACCCAAAACTCCCATTTCATCAATCCAATTTCCGCGTTACATTCAGTGGAATACTTTCCATGTAATTGTTTCGCGCACGCATTAGCGTCGGCAATTATTTGCGTCCCATGGAGGTAACATTTCAATTAGTGTGCGAGCCATTATCTCAGCCGCAGAGCTAGCGACTCGACGCCCTGGCGGTGACATCAAAGAAACACATTACGAGTTTCGCGACTATTGAATTACTTGCGGTATGGCAACATATGTTTGTGTGTGTTTGTTGGTAGAGTTGTCAGAAAGCCATGCGAAGGCCTTTACTATATCGTTACACTAGCAGCGCCCCGCGGTTTTACCCGCGTTGTGCCCGTTCCCGTGGGAATTTTGGGAATTTTTTTACATAAAAACCTTCCTCTTGAATCACTCTACCTATTACAAAAAACTGCATCAAAATCCGTTGCGTAATTTTAAAGATTTAAGCATACAGACAGACAAACAGACAGACAGACACGAAAAAGAGGCGATTTTATTTTATACTATGTAGTGATTTAGAACAATGATTATTATAACTTCCAATATTAATAATGGTAATACATATTTGAAACAATCATTTGTTTGTGACTTACCAAAACTAATTATCTAGCTAGAGTCTATCGAGTTATGAATGTAGAGCTTCGGTAGTCTATGGTAGAGCCTGGCCTAGACATATGACATATGAAAGATTTGGATATAATGCAGATTTTTTCGTTTTTCCTTTATTAACCGATTTAAAAGAAGTTTTGTTTACAATCTAGTCAAAAATACAGCCAAATATTAGCAGACCGAAATTCGTTCGTTCGCACATTTGGCCAACCAATGGTCTAGGTAATAATTATATGAAATACGTACTTGGGACTTAACAGTCCTTGAATATACATACACGTGTGTGGAAGCACTGACACAAAAGCTAAGCGTTTGCAATAGGGGTAGGGTCATGTACATGTAAGTAGTACATATAGCGTATTGTACAAAAAAGTAGGCGATAAATTGCGGAAGTGTGCGTTTGTTTGTCGCCAGCTCCTTGGGGGAGGAAGGTGTCAAATGGAGCAAACACAATTAATAGATTAAACATTTTACGCGACACACGCTGAATGAGAGCGCACGGCAAATACTTGGTGCCTATAGGTAGCAGTGGTATTTATTTATAAGAAAATGGATGTTACGGTGTCAAAATAGGTGTGAAATTGTATACTATCTACGAGCCCCAATGCAAAATAGTTCGTCTAGTCTGAATTTTTTTACTGTGAGATTTTTTCTAACTTCATTTTTGTCTATACATATAAAAAGATTAAGCTGTTCTACCATCACATGTCGCGTTACTTATGCCCTTTTAAAATTATGTACTAATAAACTATTTTGGCTATTTCAATTTATAGATATTCTGTTTTAAATTCGAAGAACTTGCAAGCAAAATAGTTCGTCTAATTGTTAATTGATGCAAAAGAGTTCGTCTATCGTTGAGTTAAATAAAATTATTCCTTCTTTGTACCATGATGTTCCATAATTTGAAATTTTTAAAGTACCTAATTCTGTGCCATAAGTATAAATAAGTATAAATTCAGAAAATTTCAGTATTTTTTCATTAATTTTCAAATAACAATGGGTCGTGGCAAACCCGTGTGTGAAGAGCTGCGAAAGCGAATAATTTGTGGGGTCGAAGCTGGCAAATCAAGTTACCAAATATCTAAAGACTTGATACTTCCCAGATCTACAGTTCAGTCTATTATTCAACACTATAAAAAGAATAAAACGACTTCTTGTTTGAAGAAAACTGGTCGACCACGCACCACGCATCACAAGTGTTGCAGAAAACAGAGTTCTGAAGAAAATTATCAAAAATAATCGTCGTGCTCGAGCTGGAGAGCTCACGGTGCAATGGAGGGACATGATTCACAAAGACGTCTCAGTCGATACATGCAAAAGAGTCCTTAAAAGAAGGGGTTATGGATTTTACACCGCTAAAGAGAAACCACTGTTGACTGCTGTACAAAAGAAAAAGAGGTTGAAATTTGCTCGTGATCATTTAAATTGGACTTCCGATCAGTGGCGTAGTATCATCTGGAGTGACGAGTCAAAATTTTAAGTGACAGTCGGTGATGAAAGGAAAAAAGTGATTCGGAACAAAAATGAGGCATTTCATACTGATTGTCTCAAACGAAAAGTGAAGTTTCCGGCTTCTCTAATGATATGGGGCTGCATGTCTGCACAAGGTGTTGGTTGTATGCAGTTTGTGGATGGTTCTATCACTGCTGTGAGGTATCAAAACCTTTTGGAAGAGAGTTTACTGCCTTCAATTCCCGCTCTCAAACGTCAAGATTCGTTCATTTTTCAACAGGATGGTGCTTCATGCCATACTGCAAGGACAACAAAGATGTGGCTATTGGCAAAAAGCATCCCTACAATCGAATGGCCATCTAACAGCCCGGACTTGTCGCCGATTGAAACCCTATGGTGGAAAATGAAAAAAGTTCTCCGTAAAAATCCATCAAGATCAAAGAGCGACTTAAAGGCTAAACTACTGGCAGTTTGGGAGTCCATAACGCCTGAGGAGTGTGAAGTGTTGGTTGCAAACATGCCTCTTTGCATTAAAGCTGTTATTGAGAGCAAAGGCGACACAACTAAGTGGTGAAGACATGTAGACGAACTATTTTGCGTCAGTAACAAGGGTAGACGAATACTTTTGCTTTTTGTTATTTAGGATATTTTTTATTTTTTTTAATGTAAAGTTAAGTCATTAAAGAATTTCAGTTAAGTTAAAATAAACTTTAAAATATTCATTAAATTGTGGTTTACTTTTTATTAAACATTCATAATTATTTTACCAATATATACTCTATATATTTTACGCTTTGCACTACTTTTCATACTAGACGAACTATTTTGCATTGGGGCTCGTAGTATCGTAGACCATCTTATAAATGGGATGGGATACCTACGTGAGTGCGACAAAACTATAATGTGAAAATTGATACATCGAAACTATACTGAAGTATTCATAGTGCGATGAATTGTTACGGCGATTTTGATAGGCTTGGTAACAAGTCTATTCTTAGTGATTCCTAAAGTTTTCTGTATTAAAAGTTATATAACATTGCAGAAAAAATATCTGTACATTTTTCTTAGTAACGTAACATCACACAAACAAAACTCGCAGTAATAAGGTATCGAAGTAACGATGTTCGATGTTTGAAATCGAACAATAGATATTTCAAATAACCAGTCATCGGACTACTAATACTTCGATATAAAGATTTCGGTGTATCAATTTTCGCACTCGCGATAACCCCTTATAAATAGATATAAATACGAGAACATCAAAGTTCACATCTATACACACCAATCTTCAATCTATTTCAGGGAGACTAATATAGCGCGTAAACTAGTATAGAAGGAATTGTCTTTGATTGTAAAGCACCCGATTTAGAATCAAAAACAATTCCTTCTATAGATAAACATGTAATCACTTTACATAAAAGAGATTGTGAATGACATAAAGATGCAGTAAGATCCCACACCATCACTCGATTAGATAACAAATAACTATTGCAATTGTTCAAAAGAGCCTCTTTGGGGTGAAAACTGAATAAAAATATTTGACTTTGACTTTACTAGCAATACAATATATTGACAAGTGTTATCAATATAATCCATGGACTCAGTTTATTAATTTCAGCTAAGTAAATGCCATGTCTTTTCTCTACAATATCCGCAGTAAAGGTACTTTAAAAATCCTTTATTATGTGTGGAACTACTTATACATCACAAAACCATAGATAAGTAGATGTGGACCTTACTCCAGTACCTATAGAGTATAGAGATAAGACTTTGTCTATGGGTTTCAGTGACGTGTGAAATATTCGCACTAATAGGTACACACGCGAGACCCCGAGTCCGAGTACTGAACTATTAGCTTGACAGGGAAACCAAGTCAGCTGTAAAGAAAGGCAACACAGGATGAGACACCTTCAAAGGTGTCAGGTAATATATAAGATATCCACTAACGTGACAGGATGTTTTTTAACCCAAAAGAAGATTTTTATCCCAAAAACCCAACCGAAATGGACGTGGCAGAACATACTAGCACATAGGTAGGTCGAAAACTTCGCAAGCAGATTAAAATACAACACACACAATCATCAACCATTATTAAACACCACACACACACACACACACACACAAACACACACACACACACAACTCTCATCAACCAACAACCATTACTAAATACTTATCGTTTCTATTAACTCCATACCATCACCCCATTGACTGCACCACACGTGTTTCTTTGTGGTGTTCACAAAAGACACACCACATTACGGATTACAAGTTTCAGAGCTCGGCGAGGTCACCGGGGGTCACCGACCTGGTTCAGACACCTGGTACGAAGACAGGGCTGCCCCAAGAGTCGGGTGGAAAAGTAGACGGTCACTTGCCTTACTTCTCATGCTCTAAGGCCCATTTCTTAAGCCCTAACCTTCTTAGTGAATATATGGTAAAATGTGGTCTTGCCAAAATTTTGCCAACTCAATGGTGTTGTCGAAACGTTTGAAAAGTTGGAAACATGCACATACCACTAGATCACGAAGGCTTTGAGTACACAATAGTACATACCTAATACTATAATTTTAATTATTTATGACTTGGTATTTCATACCTATTTCTATGACACTCATAAATTGAAAGAACCAATTGCTATCTGGAGGGAGATAGTCGCTGGTTTAGGTTTGATAGAGTAAATCGGGCTGTGAAAATACTAATGTACTTTATAAACTCTACTACAGTGCCCCGCGGTTTACCTGCGATGAGCCCGTTCCCGTGGGAATTTCGGGTTAAAAAGTAGCTTATAGCCTTCCCGTCAAATGTAGCTATCCATTACAGAAGAAACAGAGGAATTCGAAGCTGGGAGGTCGATGCAAGCCTAGCGGCTTGACGGAGCTGTGTAGTGAAAATCAATCTGGTATAACAACGTGGCATAGCAGAACTCTTGTAGAAGGCTCACTAACCCTCTTCAAAGGCCGAGGAGTAAATAAACCCGCCAGTTACTGTACCAGGGAAATGCGTGCGTTAAATTATTAAAGTTGTTAAGCATTGCACTTAGCAATATTGCTGTTGTTTTTAAGTTAAACTACTGTTCACGTGGCTATTGTTTGGTTAATTAGTTTCGTGCACTCGCAAGCGTGGTGGACTCGAGTTTTATGGAAGAAAGTGCTTATTAGATACGTAAAGTAAACTAGGTATTAGCCTTTAATGTGCCGCTGCTGGTAAAAGGCTTCTCATCTCACTGACAATATCAGCACAGGAGGATTAGGCATAATCACCACGCATGTCTAATGCGGGTTGGTGATCTCAAACCCGAGCCATGTTTGAAAAGCAAATGGGAAACATCCTTCGCTCAACAATCAATGACAGCGGTGTCACGTGGTATGATCAATGATTAAAATATTCAAAATCAAAGTCCCCAAAAGGTGTCTGTGTGAATTTTACTGATTTTCTCCAAAACTACTGAACGAATTTCCATGCAGTTTTTATCAGATTGATTCAAGAGGAAGGTTTGTGACTACTTTTCATGCCAAAATTCCCACAAGTACGGGTACAACGCGGGTAAACCCGCGAGGCACTGCTAGTACGATAATATATTTAATCTAATAATACAAATATTTCTGAAATAGTGTAAAATACAGAACCTTCTTTGGGAAGTCGATTAAAAACTTGTGTTATAAGTTGAACACCAACCCCTATTAAATCGAGTGCTCATAAACTTGATTGATTAGGGTTGACAAAACACTAAAGCTATCACATTTGGAAGCCCATTTGTACTCGAGTAGTGATTTCCCCTGTGCCAACCCTGTATCAATAAAACGCCGTGTAATGCGTTGCATTCAATCAAATGTATCAAATACACACTTTAGTTGCCCCCCTTGCCCCTGTTAGCCCCTCTCTACCCCCGCTCTGCCCCCTACAATGGCTGTTTCGCATTTGATATCATTTGAATAAGTATTGAGACAAAATGGTGAAGGTTAATGAACGGGGTCTTGGAGTGGTATGTACGGGGTGATCCTAGACTGATGATGTAAACATATTTAAATATAATAAATAAATACCTCATGACAAATTCACTCACAGTTAATTAGACCCAGTTGACCACAAATTATAGGTTTTAGTCAAGTAGTTGTTCGTGTCATGGCGTTCCATTAAAAATTGAGCTTTTTTAACATTTTAGGCAAGTTATGGACTAACTTGTTATATCTTTAAACAGAAATAAGAAATTAAAAAAAAATATAAATTTACGAAAATGATTACACGTCAATAAATGTTTGAGAGTGCTTACAGTGTCGGGGATCGCGGGTTCGATTCAACGGAGTAACAATATGTGAAGACATACTCGTAGTTGTTGACGGCGTCTGGGTGTCAATTATATATTCATATAAAGTATTTGTGTATGTTTAAGCAGAAGTATCCGTGAGTAATTTAAATCAAATGGTTAACAATAGGAAAAACCTTTAGAGTCAGGTATATATGGGTGAATTTTCGAGATTCACAGTGCTCTCCACAGGCTGTCCCGTGAACTACACTGAACAAAGATATACCAAAGCTTGTTTTAACAAAGCCTTAACAAAAATCACACTATAAAATATTAAAAAACACAATAAATCCGAGCAGCCAGTATAAACCGGCTATACAAAATGTGGTGTGTTCACGTATCGCACACGTGTGCAAGTACCCGCAGCTCCCATAGACAACCCCACAGTCCATACAACTCATACAAGTCACACAATGTCATACATACATTTGCATAGAGAATAGAGTACATACATACATAAATGCCAGTACAATGTGCCTACGCGATCTATTGAAGCGAATTATAACATAGCAATGAAGAGACCTTTTGTTTTATACTAGTGAAGTTAGGCTACTTTTGGAATAAAATAAAATATATTCCTAGAATACTTCCACTTGAACTGCTCTGGCTGTCGGTGAAAACCTTATGACAATCGGTTCACTAGTTTCGACTTTTGACATAACGTAAACTACGAACATATTCGTATATTGTAATGATAAACAAACGCGGCAGTTAAGTGCACTTCACAAAAGATGCAGAATAGAATAAGTAATGAATGAATCGGAACTTATTGGGAAAAAACAAACTTTCCTCCCCGCGGTTTCAATTCAACAGCGTTGTTTCCGTTCCATAACTAAATAAATGTTTCGGGATGAAAATCACTACGTACAATACTAGCAAAGACGTATAAAATAGACTAAAGATAGAGAGGTAGATAGACTGGACGCGGTTTTATATTCATTGCTACTACCACCTATTATCCCTGTAAGTATTACTGGTAACGATTTGCGATACACAAGAAAACAAAAAATTATGCGAAGAAGGGGACTACATGTTCACCCTTTAATAGAGCAGAGAGCCGTTGCGGTAGAATTCGTCACATACGGCAATTTTAGGGCTCACGAAACAAAGTTCGTCAACTACTTTCGTATGTCGACTAGAGGTTTGAAGAACTACTGTCAAAGACAACAAATAAACTGGTCTGTTGCAGCCTACGATGTCTGTCTATACCACCGATTGATTAGTTTCACGACTTGCCATGATTATACTGCGAGGACGCATGCGCTTCGCACGATACTAAAACGCTTACTACAGGCAGAGGCGCGCGAGCAGCTGACCGCTAAGCGGCCCGTGTGGATAATTCCGCGGCACGGGGGCGCGCCGTGCGGACGGCTGCGGAGCTATCCGCGCGGGCGGTCGTCCGCACGGACCCGTCCGCATTACTCTAAGCTTAATAGCTAGTTCAGACATGGCGGAATCCGTGCGGATGGAAATCGCGCGGTTCTAAACGCAAGTACAACCTCCGTGGTCTTGTGGTTTGAGCGCCCGGCTCACGACCCGGAGGTTCCGGGTTCGATGACCGGTGGGGAAAATCTGTTTGTGAGACTTTCCTCAGTTTGGTTAGGGCATTGCAGGCTGAATCACCTGATTGCTCGAAAAGTAAGATGATTCCGTGCTTAGGACGGCACGTTAAGCCGTCGGTCCCGGTTACTTTCTACGGATAGTAGTCGTTACTTGAGCCATGTCAGAGACCTTTGGCGGCTCAATAACTCTGACACCAGGATTGGTCAGGTTGGCCATCCACTCGATGAAGAAGAAGAACGCAAGTGTTCAGACAGGTGCGGATGTAAATGCGGAGTGCCGTAATCCGCATAGAGTGATAGTCGTTCCAGTCCAATCATGGAAGTCGAAGAAGCAATATGTGTGTATTTGTTGCTCCGTAAAAAAAAAGAAACGGCAGTATTGGGTGCATCCAATATTACGTGACCGTTTCTAATAATTTTATTAGAATATCCTGCACGTTGGATGTCCCACAAAGCAGGTCTCTTTTCCACCTCACCGATGAATAGCTCGGTGTCGAAGCGATCCATTGTCACCGTCCGATACGCGCGGTTTCTGCAGAGCAACTGAACGCGCTCTAGGTACGTCAAGTAAATAGATCCGAGCGGCGACCGCGCGAATTCATTTTCTAGCGGTTGAGTGGCGGTAGCCGCGCGGATTGTCAATCCGCGCGGACAGGTATGAACGAATTATAGGCGCTAATGTAAATAAGATCCGCACGGTCTCTCCGCGCGATCTGCACCCGCACGGATTCCGCCAAGTCTGAACTAGCTCTTATACAGACCAGTCTGTGCGGCGCGGTCCGTACTGGCCGTCCGCGTGATACTAAAACCAGCCTAAGGCTCAAACTCTTGCCTCATTGGATACATTACCTCAAGTTCCTGAGGCGGCAGTCGGATATGATGCTGATCTTGGAGCGCGAGTCCCGGTCGATCGACGGCAGCAGGCCGGGTTGCGACCGCTTGTACGACATACTGCACAGACAACGGCTTAGTCAAATAATGGGTGAAAGAACATTGCTACACGAATTTTTGTAGGCACTTGATAAAATAATTGTATAAATCATGATCATGAATCAATCATGGACGTGGCCAATAATTAGAACGCTATATAGAGCAGTTTAAAACATTACTTTTTCAAAAAACAAAATCCCACATAATTCTTTTAAATAAAACAACCAGTAAAAAATGCTGCGTAAAGAACTTTTTACAAATCAGTTCATGTGACTTACTTGCTCGTGCTGAACAACTTGCTCTTTCCATCCACTAACTTCTTCTTGGGTTTGATGACGAGCGAATCTCCAGCGCCGTGCAGCGATCCATCCACAGGAGTTGTAGTCTTCAGCGCGCTTATGATAGACTCCTACACAAATTGTAATAGCAATTTGTAGCTGCTTTCATTGCTTATATATATTGCCAAGGAGAGATTTAAGATTAAGAGGTAAGAGTGAATTGAACTTATGGCGGGTTTACCTTTCGACTGAAGTCAGGGCTGTAATTGGTTATCTTTTGCAGCATTTCGCTGTCAGCAGCCAGGTTATCCTCCGACTTGGACGAATATTCACTTTCTTCACCCTAGAAATAAAATGTTTAGAATAAATATGTAAATATTACAAAAAGGACGTTATAAACAATGAAAAAGGTATACCGGACTATATAAATAAGATATACCGGACTGTAGGTGACTCTTGAAGGCATGTCAGATGTCAATATTTCTTCGGACGCCTGGCCTGTGTATATTTTCCCAGGGAACCTGAAAATAATATCACAGCTTGTAATTTCATCTTCAATACTTAAGCCTCTGGCCCCTTATGTGCTATCGCGGCTATAAGTGTATGTGCCTGCGGTAATTTCGGGATAAAAGTAGTCTTCTACTTCAATAAATAATATGGCAAACACAATTAAGGGCAAAGCTACCTTTTCATTCGAATTCATTCATTCAATTTCAATACATCAGGTTCTAGTCTACAGATTAGCGGAATCAAAAAGCCAACAAAAACCAATAAAATCAGCTAAATACCTAGCTATAACAATATACCCCGTCTCGATCAATAGATCTATTCTATTTATCGTTTAATATAAAAATGAATCGCTGAATCTGTTGCTAAGCGCATAACTTCAGAACGACTGCACCAATTTGGATGATTCTTTTTTTAATGTATTCCATAATGTCAGGACAAGGTTTTTATATTAAAAAAACACAGCTAGTATTATTATAAAGAGGTTACTTTGTTTATTTATTTGTAAGGGCTTATCTCATAAACTGCCATTCCGATTTGCATAATTCTTTTTGTTATGGATAACCACATTCAACGGGAAGGTCATAGGCTATTTTTCAGCCCAAAATTCCAACGGGAACGGGCACAAAGCTGATAAAACCGCGGAGCGCTGCTAGTCCACAAATAAACTAACCAGTACTCCTGCGGGATCTCCTCAACCACGGGGTAATCCAACGAGGAGTTGCTGGGCCACCGGCGCAGCACCTCGTCGGGGTACAGCGTCTCCTCGGCCTCCACCAGCGACTGCTTGGCCCACGTGTCCTTGGGGGAGGGCCGGCATAGCTCGTCGGGCACCCACGACTCCTCGCGCTTGGGGATGAAGCAGGGCGGGTACGCGCTCGGCTCCTCGCCGGGGTCGTGCCGGTAGAACTGCCTGATTGGCGTTGGGATTGGGTCATCGTGGGGTATGGGCCTTCCCCATACCGCATGAGATTGTGTGTGTGTGTGTGTGGAGCCTGGATTAGCGTAGTTTGTATACCCATTCTCAGTCTATTGAAGACTTTCTTTAGTGAGTGGGAGACCTATTTATAGTTCATCCTTCCCAGTTGGTACAAATTGAGATAGGAACTTGATAGACACTTCAAAGACAAGATTATCATTCACCGACCAACATTTTGGAAACTTGCTATGCTCTTTAGGACTTTATATTCTGGCATGACAATCGGTGTACGATTGTCCAGCAGTAGGACGATACACGCTAATAATACCTATGTGATTTAATTTATGATCTATATGACACTTTCCGTTCAGAATTGCAATCTGTCTACGATGTACCTTGCCCATAATACCAAAAAATCTACAGTTTAAAAAAAGTACCTATTAGCCTGTAATGTCCCACTGCTGGGCAGTGAGGAGGATGAGGCATAATCACCACGCTTGCCAAATGCGGGTTGGCGATCTCAAACTCGAGCCATGTTTGAAATGTAGGAAACATGTTTTGGTTCGACCCGGGAACCCAGGTCCTCGGTCTTGGCAGGCGAGTGCACATGCCACTAACTAGAACACCGAGGCGTTCTCTAAAGAAATAATACATGTAGTTACGGTACATAAATAAATAAATAAAAGTACAGTCCTTAATAAAACTCGAAATAACATCGAGTTAACTGACAAGTCAATGATCCTGAGCCAGGCCTCGGCGGCGCAGTGCGCGGTGAAGAGCGCGTTCTGACGCTCCATGTACTTGTCGTACACCTGCTTTATCGCCTCCTCAAGGATCTCCTCGCGGATGTCCAGCACGATCAGGTCGTTCTCCTCTTTGATCAGGATCTCGGCCCTGAGGAACGAACGTATGGAATGGTTCCTTAAAGTACTTGTGTATTAGAGCGGACCGAAGGTAGAGACAAATGGAAAGTATTCCACAGACAACATCCTAAGAAAAGGGTTCCTTAAAGTACTTATGTATTAGAGCGGAGTGAAGGCAGAGACAAACGGAATGAATTCCACAGACAACCGCCTAGTTCGGGACTCCAAGAGGATAAGGCGATGGATATTGAACTTGTCAAGTAGGTAATAATAAGAGAAATGGAAAGAGGGGTATGACAGGATTGGTAAAATATAATGAAATTAAATGAAGGACCATGTCGAACGCATTCAGGTGAAATGCGCATACCCTCTTATACCAGGGTTGGCCACCAACGCGAACTTACTTAATAATAAATGACATTAACATAGTTATTAACGGTACCAATCAGTTCTATTGCCGGGTCTCAAACTCTCGGTCTATAGCATATGATGGTCAGTACTTATCTATTTTAATTCACTTTAGTTTCAAATTAGCATTGAATGAAAGTAAACTGACTAGAGTGACATCCGGGAACTAACTATCATTGAGTTGTAATGTACTAACATACTTAGAACAATTAATTATAAAAAAGGAAGAAATCTTCCTGTTGAACAAAATGTATGGGCGCGACGACACTAATGTGGGTAAACAAAGTAAGCGCCGGTCTACAACACAAGTTATAAACCTACCAAATCCGTTCGGGGATATCTTTCGGCAAGGCGCCGAGGACCCTGGGGTCATCCGACACCTGGAGTTTCCTGCCTCTTCTACTTATGTTAAATTTACTAAGATGCATGTTAGAATTATATGCCATGTCGCCTACACTTAATCCAACACTTGAAAAAAATTAATAATATGAAGTAAATATAACAATTTAGTTGTTAAATAAATAAAAATTCCCTACTCAGAACAGTGTTATTATATTTATCTAACAGAGAGTATATATGTGTGATTTTTGTTCCATCATATTGTGATTACTTTGTTACAAATGGAATAATAACAAATGCAAAATATTGTCGATGGTGTTTTTCGAAAGCAAAAAGGTAGAGATCGGACAGAAAAGTAATGAATGACTATAGTAGTATAGTATGTAGTAGTAGCACAGTAGTAGACACAAAATTACTAGGACTGCAGCCAGTCCATATACCTAGTAGAGGGTGAGTAGAGGTCAGTGATGAGTATGCATCGGACAGAGACGGCAGTAGTGGGTGTACAAGTTATTTTGATACTTTGTAATTTCGCATAATTAATTTGCGACGAGCTTACGTACCTACCTAAATACCTAGGTACCTATCTTTATTAATTCAGCTACGTAGAAAAGAAAAACTTAAATGCCCTTGAAATAGATAACCTAAAAAGGGAGCTACCTAATAAAACCTTGGTTCATCATTTCATTTAACATGAAATAATTTCATTAATGATCATTGAAATTTTACGGTATTATTTATGGTATGTATTATGTTATATTAGCCCCGCCCCGCGGTATTACACGCGTTGTACCGGTTCCCGCGGGAATTTCAGGATAAAATTTATCCCATGTGTTATTCTGATGTATTACTGTAAAGTTTCATCCAAATCCGTCCAGTAGTTTTTACGTAAAAGAGCAACAAACATACATCTGTAAGTACATCCATCCTCACAAACTTTCACATTTATAATATTAGGTAGGTAGTAACGTTATTATTATTAGTAGGAAGGATAGGGATGATATGAAATACCTACAGGAGATGTCAAATTTTTACCTTGAATCATTTTTAAGCAATCTCGGCTTCATCACAAAAGTTAAAAGTGTAAATTATTAACAACCACCTAGATTTTATGAACCTTCCAGCCTGTCCTGCCAAGGTCCTGCCTGCTACAAGGTGACAATGGCAAGTTGTAACGTAACCTCTTTTTTTAAAGTAAGTAAGCTAACTATTACATTTTATAGAATTCTAATACCGTACATTTATACTTAATTAATGCGTATTATTAATAGAGTATGCGAATTCCCACGGTTCTAAAAAATAAATAAAATAAATCCATTTCAATCTTCAAAATAGCGCCATCTAGCGGATGTATGTTCATTATTGCTCTCTAATATGTTAGTTTAAAGTTATTGAAGAATTAAAATACCTACAGTCAGTTTCCTAAAATTACTAAAGACGGCAGGAATAGGTAGATGAAATTGCGAAGTGTGGATAAGATAGTTAATTTAATACAAGGTCATATTATATATTTGAATCAGGCCGTCCGTATCGGCCTTCATTCAGGATTATTTACCAAGGTAGCACTAACAAAGTTCAGGCTTAGAGACAAGTAAATGAAGTAGTTAAGTATTACGTATAGTTATTGTGTTAAATTTAATTAATTAGAGTAAAGCTACTCTATAACTCCTCTAAAGTATTTTTTAAACCTTGATAGCTTGATGAACAAATGCACTGCACTGCAACTCTTCAACTCCGCTAAGTACCTATCTATTCAGTTACATTCTTAAATTAGCTATAACTACTCTCACTACTCTAACTTAGCTAGATACCTCATTAGTTCAATTTCCAAAAACAAAGTGCTCAACCTTAAAAATTATAAAATTTATAAACCGTCAACAAAAATGGCCAGAAATATTTTATGACAGCTATGAGCTAGCTAACCGTTAGTTTGACAGATGTTTAAAAAAGTGACAAAAACCGAGCGCAAATTACAAAGAATCTTTTCATTCATACAAATTTATTTCTTGAAAATATCTTATAGTATTTCAATATGAACGTTCATTTTATTTAGAATAGGAAAGTGGGTTACTTATTGAACTCTAAATGATGAGTGCATATCATTCTTGTTTATATTTTGTTACCGATTGAAAGTGACAAATTGACAAATAATGTATACTTTGAAAGGAATTTTTCCTGAACCAAGTGAGTAAATGTATTTTTATAATTTTAGTCGAACAAAGTTATATGCCTGTATACTTTATATGAATACAAAAGAAGTATTAATTACCATCCATAAGATGAGTCTTATATTGATGTCGGTTGCATGATTGTATTACCACCAGTAGGTAAATAAATAGACCTTTAGAAGGTATTTATTATGGTTTGGTATTTTGCAGAGAAAGAACAGAAAAAAAACTTTATCAGAGAAAACATGAAACAATTAAAATTAATTCAAGGAAAGTCACCTAAAGAGCCAAAGTTCCACACGATGCGAGGGCACCCGCCTCGCATCTCCAACCCTGTGCTGGCGGGCAGCTCGCTGGGCCAGGTTCGATCCTCCTCGTCCAGTAAAAGCGGAAAAATATCACTCAACGTTGCGAAGAGCACCTCCCCCACCCAGCACAGGAAAGCACCCGAGATTAGAATAAAAAAAGGTGACATGGCCGAATTCTTGAAGAGGAAGGAATTAAGGCAAACAAAGCAGACGGAGGAGTCTCCCGAGGAGGAGGTGTCGCCGGTCTCGTCGGGGCACCTGCGGGACATCGGCTGCCAGACTATAGAGTCCAACATCAAACAGAAATCAGTAGAATCCACAAAATTAACAGTACTATATCCTAAGAAAGATGATGATGAAGGTAAGATGAAAGCGAGTGGTGACATGGGCCGTCAACGAAGTCCTATGCCAGGCCACACGCCGCGGCGCGCGGGCGACGAGTCTAGTGATGCAGAGAAAAGCAGCCGGCTCAGCACAGTGGTTGATAAGAAAGATCCATACTTACCATCAGGCTACCAGAAAGGTGTTGTCCCAAAATACATACGAGAAAGGAAAGAACAAATCCAGCATGAAGGCACTGCAGGATCAGCAGACGATGTGTGTCCTCCGGGGCATGTGGCATTACCAGATGTGGAGAGGAAAGAGACATTGCGTATGCTTAGAAATAGTTTTGGTGAGCTTGTAAGTGAATTGAACAAATTACCTGTGAAAACCGACACCCTGAGGATGAGGAACCGGAAAATGGAGCTTGAGAAACAACTGGCCAAGCTGGAGGAGGGCATCAAGGTGTTCTCCAGACCAAAGGTGTTTGTCAAAATCGGAGAATAACTAATAAATATGCAATTTTTGCCAATTATAATGTAATTGAGCTGCGGTTACATTTGTACGGTATCTATTTTGTATGCGATTTATATTCGTAGTCTTAAATTTGATGTTACCTAAAATTTATTGTGATCTCTTTTGACTAAGTTAATTACATTTTGTTTAGAATAATTCATTATTGTATGTTGTTGTATTGTATCTAATATATTATAGTATGTTTGTATTATAGTGTTTCGATGTCTTTAACCATTTAGGTACATGATTGTAACATGATTTTTTATGGGTTAAAATAAAACAGAATTAGAAATTATATTTCCAATTTATATGCAGTAATTTGGATCATATTCGTTAACTGTATACACAGCTAGTATCACAATTAGTGCTATAATTTCAAACAAAATTAAATAATAAATATCAACATCAAAGCTGGTAAATTTCAATAGCTTCAATCTTACAAATTAATTAACACATTTCAGTCATGAAATAACAACCTAAGTGGCCTAAGACCTAAGTGGTAACTAGGTAAACAACTATTTAAAAGTACCTAATATTATTATTTGGTTTTAAAGCTTGCGTACATGTTGGAATAAAAAGTTGTTGAATATGATGGGACCCTTCCGGTACCGGACTTCATCATCATTATTCCATTTGTAGAAAGAAAAGTCGGGGAAGAAGAATTTGATCTCACGTTCTGCAGATGATTGGGAATCTGGAAATAATTTCAAAGTTTGGTGAGTTTGTGAAATAATAATGGAAGCTTATATTCTTTATAATATAAAAGTAGACTAGCTGTCCCGCGCGGTGGTTCCACCCGCGACCCAATAGATGTCGCTAGTGTGAATCTAAACCATCCAGGATGTTGCGTGACATCCTGGATGGACACATACAAAAAAATCATTCAAATTGGTCCAGCCATTTAGGAGGAGTTCACTGACATACACACATACAGTAGAATTATATATAAAGATAAGAAAAGTAAAAGAATATGATATTTTATGATTACATTGCTTATTTCTCACAATTTACTATATAGTACCTACTATATGTACAATAAAGTACCTGAGCCATGAGCCACATTTCTTGTATCGGAGATCCCAAACATTGCTCTCAAACAATTTGGGTTTTGAAACTGTCCTTTGTAGACACTAGTTGGGCCCAGCAGACTCCTCCATGTCTGTATAGCGTCCGTGTGACCGATAATGTGCAAGTCTATGCAGCCACTGAAACGAAACATTTTAAAAATATAGGAATACTTTCGGAAATAGATTCAAAGAATCAGCACAAGATTAAAAAACATTCATGTTGTGCTTACTTACTGTCGAAAATTAATAGATCCGGGAATTAACTTCAAATTGGTATCAAATATATAGAACAGCTGATTGCACAATTTTAGAGGCTAATGCTACAAGGTTATTTTTGACTGAAAATATCGCATTACCTTGTCATAAACGTAACCAAGCGGTTGAAGAAGAATTTCCCTGCGTGCTCGTGGTAAAAATCACCAGCAGTTTTCTGGCTGAGCGTTGTCCTCTTGGTTTTTATAACAATGAATTTTTCTTTTAGTTGATTACGGATGTACGACAATGCAACAGGATTTTTGACGGCATGAGGCTTTATTATAGCTAAAGTAAGTTCCAGTCTAGACATTCTTGACAGAATTATGTTTGAAATTTGAGTTTAGCTGTGCATTGTACGATATTTATTCAGTAAAATAACAAAAAATATATCATTTTTGATTACGTTTGATCAACTGAATTTGTGCCTTTTGGACATTCGTATTTCGTTGAGCGGGTGAGTGAATGTAAACAGGGGCTTTTCACTGGGAACATTGAAACTTTATATGGGAAATTTAGTACCATGTTCGTATTATAGATGGCGTTGGTAGCGTGGCGGTTTTTTTTTTTACTATGGCAGCCCCTTCGTAACTTGGCAAACCATTTATAAATTACTCTATGACATAGAGTAATTTATTCATCGACTTTCATAGCCTTATTTATAAATTACTCTATGACATAGAGTAAAAAGTCTATGTTGACAAATTCATTCAATGCAAATTCATTGATTCCGTTACTTTTTCTGTTGTGAATTGTGATGTGAATGTGCGTAAGTGATTAATTATGATGCGTATAATTATGGTATAAAGAGGAAAAAAATAAGAAAACAATAGCATAAACCAGTTAGGACTTTATTTATTTTTTATTTTCGAAGATCTTCACACCTATGCCATGACATATAATAGTTTATTCTCAAAATAGTGTACTCTCACTGAATAATTTGCGCTGCAAATAATTAATGTAATTAAATTCAATTGACAATTCCTTAGGGTATGTTTGAACCACAACTACTAATATAATGATGAATGTAATATATAGTTACGACAGTTTGTAAATTAACTATAAATAAATACATTTACTAGAATACATCTGCATTTTTATTGCGATTCTGATACAAGTCGTATTTTTCTACATTTCTTTTCCCTGCTTTGTTAACACAAATAGCAATGTTTGTAAAAAAACCAGCAAACGTTAAATAAAACAGGGTTGAAGAAATTTAGAAAAATCGACTTGAATTCAAATTCTCTATTCATACTGGGCTATAGCAAGTACCACCGAAAATTGACATGTCTAACCACTAGGTGGCGATACTATCGCCTTTCCGGCTGATAACTCTATTCCCGTATATATAAGTTACTTTATGAATGTAAATAAAATGTATTATATCATTTTATTACATCAAAATGAAATTGTCTAATTGACATTTATTTTTGACAATTATGTCTGTGCTAAATACGAAATGCTAACCGCTAACTGTCAATAAAAACCTAGGTAGTCCGAGGTACCTAGTCATTAGAAAATGCAGAAAATAGTGGCTCCATCTTCGATCAACAATAGGGCTCCATCTTTCAGGCCTCAATCAATCAAATCAAACAAGGACACCCCATGGACTTATTATTATAATAATAAGTCCATGGGACACCCTTGTTTGATTTGATTGATTGAGTGAGTTATTTAGATAAATTCATCATCATTCATCTGTGGTCAATTCAATCAATCAAACAAATCGCAAATCGTCAACAAAATAATAAAATTGATAGGTTAGAATTTAGAATTACAATTTTAAGTCTTAATTAATTATCTATAGATTAAACAAAATGCCCGAGTTAGAAATAAAAAGGAAAGCAGAGGACTTTTCTGTAGTACCATCAAAACGAACTCGCCATGAAATATCCGTTGTGGGAACCAGAGAAAAAGCAGTGGTTACTTCTGCTGTAAGTATACCTGCTTTTCGTGTGTTTATAAATCTGTACCAATTAGAAAAATATACAATCTGTAGCTGAGGTTTGTTTCCTTCAGGTGCCCCGTACCTCGAACCTCTATGCCCCTATTATGTTATTAGAGGGGCATCAAGGAGAGATCTTCACAGCCAAGTTCCACCCAGAAGGGAAACACTTAGCTTCGGCTGGGTTTGATAGACAAATATGTAAGTATGGTAACTAGAATGTTACTTACAAATAATTATAAGACTAATAAAACCATGAAGTTCAATAGCTCTGATAACTTATTGTGAAAGATGAAACTCTTAAACTGAACTTTTTATCTTCATGTAAACCTTAATGTATGATCTCTCTCTACGTGCGGTTCCTGCCGCCACTATGGATGGATAGGCGATAGTGGCATTTCTATCTGAGCGCCACCATGCTCCGAGGGCACGTAAAATTCTTGGTCCTAGTTGTTTCAATTGTCTGACCACGTTGGAGGCCTTTAGACGGCAAACTCCTACACCTGGGTTTGCCAATAACCCACTCACTTACTTACTTACTCTCTAATCCTATAGTTTAATTGTTGGAGTTCAGTTAAAATGTTTCTCATGTTGTTGAATGTCACAAATGTTAAAAATTACACAAAACTTTACCATAGCCAAAATCGTATCTATATTTCTAATAACAATGTGACGTCAACTAGCCAAACTTGAATACAATTTCCAGTTGTATGGAATGTCTACGGTCAATGTGAGAATGTCATGGTGATGAAGGGCCACACTGGCGCCATCATGGAGCTGTGCTTCTCGCCCGACGGCGCGCACCTGTACACATGTGCCACAGACAACACGGTTGCAGTGTGGGACGTCCCTACGGGCACCAGGATCAAAAAACTGAAGGGACATGCCAACTTTGTCAACTCTGTGTCTGGTAAGGAGTAACTATTGTTTTATTTGTAGCCTAATAAAATCTGAATGAGTTAGGTATTGGACTATCATCATATGGGTTGAGTAGTGTCATATTCCATCTCAAGGAGACACATTGAAGACATTGGTCTACATTTTGGGACAATCATCAATCAACTCTTTTGCACGTGAAACAGCATTCGTGTGCGCGAACGCGTGTGTAAAGGTAATCAGTAATCACGCACGATTGCTTGTACAAGCGCGCAATCCTGGACGCGCTTAACACGCGAGTGACCGACAATATTTCCAGGCTACCGACAAATTATAATAAATCACGCCTTAAAATCACTATGAACCCTTTAACTTCAGGTGCAAGAAGAGGCCCGGAGCTGCTAGTATCCGCTTCAGACGACAACACCATCAAGTTGTGGGACGCGCGCAAGCGGAACCCCGTCGCTTCCTTCGACAGCGGCTACCCGGTCACGTCTGTGTTGTTCAACGATACCGCCGAGAAGGTCATCTCGGGGGGCTTGGACAACGTAATCAAAGTGTGGGACATCAGAAACAATCAGATCTCTTACAAGATTAAAGGACACACGGATACAGTTACAGGTGATGAAGCTAGCTTTTTATATTCTCTTCGGTATTCGCTTCGAAGGTCGCGACGCGGGTTAAAAATTATAGAAGAGATAAGGCAAAAACGTTGTCTTTGATATGCTAAGATGCACTACAAGTCAAGTCCAGTGAGCCCCAACCATCTGTATTCCCACAGGTCTGTCGCTGTCGTACGACGGGTCGTACCTGCTGTCCAACTCGATGGACAGCACGCTGCGCATCTGGGACGTGCGGCCGTTCGCGGCGGCGGAGCGCTGCGTCAAGCTGCTGTCGGGCCACGCGCACAACTTCGAGCGGAACCTGCTGCGCTGCGCCTGGGCGCCCGACGGGTCCAAGGTGCCTTACCTACTACACTCTAGCCACATTATTAATAAACGCTCTGTAACTAAAACACTGTTATAAAGTGTTTTGTCCCTTTTACTCTCCGGAAAATTGCATATGTCAGAGAGTGACAAACCATTTGATAGCTAAAATATTCTTAACACACGTTTATTATGTGGCCCCAAGCATTTCGTGTTATATCTGTTACACTGTACTCATATTAGAGAGTGAGAGTTCTTTGCGGGAAAAAAGTCATCATTTCAATCTGGCTCAGATTTACCCCTAGGTAAAAGGCACCTATAAAGGTGTTCAGTAACCTAGGTACTAATGCTTGAAGGTAGGTAGAATGGAACATATTACAATTATTTGCCCCTCTCTTGTTCCATAGTATACCTGACACTGAAAACTAGACTAGATATGGTTCACCATGGCTGAACATGCAACATACTCTGCTTCCCCAGGTGGCTGCCGGCTCCTCCGACCGGCACCTGTACGTGTGGGACACGACGTCCCGCCGCGTGCTGTACAAGCTGCCCGGACACCTCGGTTCCGTTAACGACGTGCACTTCCACCGCAACGAGCCCATCATACTCTCCGCGTCGTCGGATAAACAGATTTATTTAGGAGAGATTGACCACTGATAATGTAAACATAACACTTGGGAGAAATGCTTAAATTGAAAGAGCAGAAAATAATTCTAATTACCACATATTGCAGGATCACATTTAAAGATATTTACAACTGAGAAAAGTGCTGTACAAATACAAAGACTACACTTCTAAACCATTTACAGAACTACTGGAGCTACTTTGAGCACCCAGGAACCCAGGGATATTGCATTGTTGGGCTTCCCAAAATAAGTACAGTGGTATTTCAATGTTATCAGGACATTCCCTTCAATGGGATTTTCTATGTTCTGAATCTTTTAAGACAATTTTTCTATCTACTATAAATTCTTATTTAGGTATAAGTTAGCTGATAAATTGATATTAAGTAAAATAATGTTTTATATACAATTGCTTTTATTTCTTGTGCTAAAACTTATTTAAGAGTGTATCACAGGAGACAAGATTTATTATTATATTAATTTGATGTAACAAATAAATAAATGGTGGGACAAACTTCATAATAACAAACCTAATTAGAAGGTAATGATACAACTAATTAAAATTTAAAAGCACAGTGAATGTGGAGGTGGCATTTCTGGGACAAAGCCCATGACAAAATCATCACATTTAAACGCATCCACATCTTCCTTAGATAGTTGGTCTATACTACTGTAGATGTCTAAATTTTCTGCCCTAGGCTGTTGGAATACATTCTGGTTGGTGGCAAACCCAGCAGCTTGAACATTGTCAGATTTTTGGAAAACATTTTGATTAAAAGGAGAAGTTTGTGGTGCACTCTGATTGAACACTGATTGAGAAGCACTGGCAAATATACTGGCAGGATTCGCTGGAGGACTCTGAGCGAAGGTGTTTTGAGGGCTCTGAGCAAAAGCATTTGGTGGAGGAGTTTGTGCGAAAATGCTAGGCTGTGGGGGTTCTTGAGCAAATGGATTCTGTGTTGCTTGGGCAAAGATGGATTTAGCGGTTGTATCTGGCTGACTGAACACACTCGGCTGTTGATTGAATACATTCTGATTTGGCGGAGGGGTTTGCTGAGAACTGAATATTGAATTTTGGTTGCTACTAAAAACATTTTGGGATGCCTGAGCAAAGATGGACTTGGCTGGGTCATTAGGTGTGGATGTGTTGCTTTGTCCAAATATAGACGGAGAACTTTGGTTAAAAACAGAATTAGATTGAGCAGCCCCATTGAACACAGAGGCGGCAGAAGATGAACCAAACGGTGAGCTGACAGGTTCTCCTTTGTATAAGCTTCTCAAGATGGAGACAATATTGTAGTTCTTTTGTAAGAGCATTTCATGTTTCTGCTGTGCTTCAGAGAACAGGTTATTCATGTACACTACCTGCAAAACATAAATAGAAATTGGCACAATGTAACCTAGTTTGATAAAGCTAATGGTTTTACCTATTATTACACGTAACATAGTTAGATAACGAGACAATAGGTGCTTACAGCTTGGTCCACATTGTTGCTGGCTTTAGCTTCATAAATAAACAGGCGGGCCTCCTCCGGGGACAGGTCGCTAATGCCCGGGAATATGGGTTTCTCCTTGAAGGGCGCGTAGCAGGACAGCAGCCACTGGCCGCCCCTCAGCGCCGACTGCACGTCGGACACCACTTGGTTCACCAGTTGCTCATCCTTCACTACAGCTTCTTGTTGACTAGGCGCTGCGGCTCCGGCTAGTATTTAAAAGTCAATAGTCAGAAGGTAGTCATCAGAAAATTGTTATACACAGTGTATATCCTGTGCAAACAAACTTACCGTTGTACGAATATTTTGACCCGTAAACATGTTCAAATCTACAATTCTGTCCAAATCGACAGTTGCCCTGTTGGAAAAACTTGCATACTGGTGTCCCTCCCATTGTTACAGGTCTAAGAGGATTATAAAAAATGCGGGTGCTGTAGGTGTTATTAGAATTTAAAAAAATTAAACAGAATCGGATCAAATATCAACAAACAAAACCATTACCACTGATATTAGGTACCACACCACTGTCTGTACTGATTACCACAGTGACAGCTAGTCGTGGGTAACTCATGAGTGAGTGATTTAAATGAGTTGATTCACCACTCCGAGTTGAATCACTCTTTAGTTCAGCGTAGTTCTTCTTAGTTCATTTAATTCATCAACTCATTTCGTTCGGGAAAAGAAAGAAGTGAATGCAGCTCACTCAACTCAGTAACTCAGTCAAGTCAGTCAGTTCACAGTTCAGTAGGAACTAAGAGAGAGTGAAATGAAAGCGCTATATATATTTCTTATAGTTTGCGTTACTACTCACTTACAAATCTTACAATCGGATTATAGAAACGCTGTTATTCATAATCTGAACATATTATTTATATAATTTGATTTAATTAATTTTATGTCACAAAAAATTATAACTTGCGCTGTTTTATCGAAATCGTTAAACTTCTACAATTCGTAAGATAAGAACGAATCGTAGAAGTTTGAACAATTATTCAATTGATTCAAATTGAATAAGAATTCAATTTGAATCAATTGAATAATTGTAGTTCTGTGAACTAAATATCATTAAATCGCTCATGAGCCAAACTGAACTAAATGAACTGCTGAACTAAATGAGTGATTCAACTCCTTTGATACAAAAGATTCGAATCACTCCGCTCTTCAAAGTGATGCATAGTTCCCACCTCTAGTGACAGCTGATAACCAACCACAGACCAGGAAACTCTGATATCTACTATAATAATTTGCCATCCCATGAAATCCACAATCCCATCTCTGTTTGCCATGACAACCTGACAAAGATGAGAATGACAACATTGAGTCATGACAGAGATGACAGACATGATAAAATTTAAGGATGAATGAATGGAATGAATGAAAGACAAAACAAAAATTTACAAAGAGATCAATTTGTAAATTAATGTGATGCTATGATGTGATGTGATTCGTGGCCATTTCCTTACTTTAATGACTTTACTAGGCCCATCCTAGGCCTAGGACTTGCCTACCTATGGATCAATCGCTGTCAATCAATTTGATAATGTTGACATTGATTCACCAAATCCAACATACGTCAATGTGAATTAGTCATGATATGCACAGACAGGAAACAAAGATGATAATATGTATTTGTGACCCTGTGTGGGTCTGTGGCTGGCTTCTCTATTTCGTGCAGTCGTGTTCATGTCGTGTGTCGTGTTCTATGGATTTATTTGTCTATGTTTACGTTACCTACGTGTTGTTTTGTTTACTTGCTGTGTTTACTTGTTTACGTTACGATACGACCACAATACGAACGACGATGTGATTCAGATTCACTTTTGTACTTACATATTTGATTTTGAACTTTTTTAAGAATCTAAACGCTTGTTTATTTTCAATGAAAATATGAATAAAAATTTCTTACTAGTGGTTCAATTTAGACCTGTGTCGATCGATCATTTGACGAAACCCGGGTCGATCACGACCCATTCTAAGAATGATCGAGTTAAAATGATTCGATCATTTGGGTCGCGGGTCGCAGTGCGTTTAAATGTATGTCGCACGATAATAACTGACAATCAGGGATTATGAATAAAATAAACATTGACATAGACTCATTTATTTAGGTATCATTACATAGTATAAAATAAAGTCGATTTTTCTGTCCTCATGTCCCCTTGTACGTGCCAAATAAGCAGGACGAATTTACAACTTTTACGCACGTATCGCAGGTCGTAGGTCACCGATGCAACTGACTGACAAATCAATCAATCGCGCGATCGATGAGAGATCAACAGGTCGCTCACGACTCGCGACCCGCGACCCACACGCCTCAGCACGAGCGTTCCAGTACGAACCGGTTTATTTTGCTTACATACAGTGTGAGAAAGAGCGCGGGAATGGCAGCTAACACATTTGAATGAAAGAGATAGAGGACGATGTGAAATTGAGCGAACGACCCAACGGTTCTAAAAAGATCGAATCTTTTAAAGACTCCTGACCCAATCACTCACCTACATGTTGTGATCGAATCTTTTTGATTCGATCAATCGTGATCGACTCAGGTCTAGTTCAATTATTGTTTAGCTTTGGAATCATTTTAGGTAAGTAATTGCTTTGTACGTATAACTAATCTGTGTTATTTTATAATACCTATTCTATATTAGGTATGTACCTATAGATATATAAAGTACTAGCAGCGCCCCGCGGTTTTACCCGCGTTGTGCCCGTTCCCGTGGGAATTTCGGGAATTTTTTTACATAAAAACCTTCCTCTTGAATCACTCTACCTATTACAAAAAACCGCATCAAAATCCGTTGCGTAATTTTAAAGATTTAAGCATACAGACAGACAAACAGTGTGACAGACACGAAAAAGAGACGACTTTATTTTATACTATGTAGTGATTAGCCTGTAATGTCCCACTGCTGGGCAAGGCCTCTCGTCTCGCCGAAGATATCGGTATAGTGCATGAGTTATGTACTAATACATATTACTCAATGGTACAGTGAGGAGGATTAAGGTATTCACCACGCTTGCCTAATGGGGGTTGGTGATCTCAAACCCGAGTCATGTTTGAAAAGTAGGAAACATGTTTTCGCTCGACCTGGGAATTGAACCAGGAACCTCAGTCTTGGCAGGCGAGTGCTCATACCACTAGACCACCGAGGCGTTACCACCTATAGATATGCTAAACATATTTTGTACTACTAGCCCCTGCGGTTTTACCCGCGCTTTACTAACGTAATGGAACCAGTCATCGACATGTTTAGGTCCGTGCGTGAAACAAACTTAAGTAAAACAAAATTTCAAAACGTTACGATACTAGTTATTCTTAAAAACGATTAAGGATAGATTAAAGTTACATGAGTAATATAATTCATTACTCTCTGATATATGAGCTTACGAAAAATTTAATGCAAAGTCAAATTTATGGAAATCACCACTAACCGACATTGAATCTCCATAGCTCGACCCCCAGTATTCAACATATGCCAGAAATCGACTACCAGTATTCGACATATGCCAGAAATCGACTACCAGTATTCGACATATGCCAGAAATCGACTACCAGTATTCAACATTTACCATTAATCAGATTTAAATTTGTAAATACTCTTCAACCAATAAACCAATTTGTTGACGCTTGTCAATTATGAGATATATAACAGGGCAGGGCAAAAATTAAAACATTATTGATTTTTTATATACTTTAATCAACATTTAAGTAACTTTAGGTATAGTAGCGTAATTCTGGGTACACCATATTATTTTAGCTATCTTTTCGCTTTGCCTTACCGCTTCCATTGCCCACCGCATTTGTTCTGGGGTTTTTTTTTGAGCCATCTGGAACAAGTTTCTAAGTATTTATAGTATTTTACTATTAATTGAAACGTACGTTAATGCCATTATTATTTGTTTAAACGGGAACGTACGTACGTCGGAGGCTACTGTTGAGAGTTCCTCAACACGTTTCGGTCACATTCGGTGACCTTCATCGAGGTCACCGAATGACCTTCATTGAGGGCTGATTCCCACCACACCCCTCGCACACCGCATCGGTTCCAAGGACACGAATCAACAGAGCCCTGAGATTATGAAATCCCGAATTAGGACGCCGAGCTCTCTCATATGCGGGGAGTGCTAGAGAGAAACGGTTACAGCTGGAGACACAGTCTACGGGTTGCAAATACGTCGTGCCACGTCCGGGAGCCCCCAGCAGACAGAACGCTGATGTACCTGCCTTACATAAGGGGTGTTACTGAAAAAATCTTAGACGAGGATCTTAGCCCGGGAAAAACGAAAAACGGAAAAACGGTCACCATTCGCGAGGATTCGCGAGGCCATTGAAATAAGTCGTTGTCCGAACTTTAATCGAAATAGTGGATGGATGCTGCCTACGGCCTGGAAACCATGTCTTCAGCTATCTTCGGAGAGAGTCACAAACGGGGTTAGTGTAGACACCGTGAGTTCGTTCTGCGTTTTGCCTCTACATGTAACGGACTCCGGGAGTACGGACAACTCCAGTGAAGGCTCTCTCTCGCCTATACAGCGCGAACCCACTCGTACGCAACCTCCACCTCAACAACCACAACAACAGCTCTCTGCGCGCGTGCTCCGAACAGCGGCGCGCTAGGCGTGAGCCCCGAGACCAAGAGGTGGGTGAAGCGCTCGTGAGTCGCGAGCGCTTCACCCACCTCCTGATGAAGGGCCGGAACGTGTTGAGGAACTCTCAACAGTAGCCTCCGTCGTACGCAAGTTCCCGTTTAAACAAATATTAAATATTGGGTAAAAATTGTGTCAATACTTTAAATTTTAAAGTATTGACACTATTTTTACCCAATGATCGACACTAATTATAACCAATGTTCGACACATTGTCGTTCACTGGTAAATGGACGTCAATGCATAAAATTCAAATACAGATTTGTTTAGAATCTCCTGCAGAACAAAGGCCACATGATAACTTAGAAAGTCACAATTAACGTAAGAATCGACACACGTCGAACACTAGAGAACTTCAGTATTCCAAAACCAGTAAACGACATGAACATCAACTTCACCTAAAAACAGCTATTCGCTTTGAAACTACATTCTATACCCTTGAAATCTCAACACCAAACCCCGAAACAAGTAAAAGTTCCGCTACAAAACCTATATTTTTTAGTATTTGTGAAAACAATTTACTCACCTTCTAATCGATTTCACTAACAAAATGGATTTTTATCATAACGCGCCAATCGCGAATACATATTTTTTGACCAAAATGTCCGAGTGCTGTCAACTCATTGTCAAAGTCAGTGGTACGTCAGCTGTCACCCATCGCAGTGTTGCCATATTAATAAAATAAACAACTACTCTTATTTTTGGCGATGGACCAAAAAAAGTGTCGGTTACTGGACCTCGTCGATAACTGGATCCATCACGTTAATTCCCGCCCAAAATTCGGGGTCAAAATAACCTATGGCCTTTCTCATTGACATGAAAATAGCAACTACTGACTGTATTCCATAACTACTTCATCGAAAATGGTTCAGGAGTTTAGACTGGAAAATAGTAAATTTCCCATACAGTACAGATTTCCCATTTATTAGCAAGGAAGTAAAAGACTGACTGTGAAGAAATTTGTTTAAATAAATACTTACCTACCTAAATATTTTCAATAAAAGAGCTATTTTTATATCCTCACTGCAAAAATATTCAATTAAATTTTTAGTTTCATACTGCAAAAATAATAAAATGTATTGAATGGTTTTTTTATTTTTATTTAAGTACTTAGATGTTATAACCAACCCTTACATTTTGCTTGAACATACAATGTAAAACTAGTCATACACTAAATGTTATGAATTTACTTTATCACAGAATACTTCCTGGATCCACCATTCCCATAATACTCAGTCACATATTTATATTAAAGCTCAATGTTTAGTTGTAAAGTTCTTGAGTGCTTCCATTCATTGCCGTTCATGGAAACAATAAGTTTAACTGTTGAAATTTTATCAAGATAAGGATACAGCGAGGCGAAGTCGCGGCACACCGCGCAGGCGGTGGCGGGACGAGCTGGACGCCTACAAAAGGGACTGGCAACTGGTGGCCCAAAATCGAGAAGAGTGGCGGGAATGGGGGGAGGCCTTTGCCCAGCAGTGGGACATTACGGGCTAACAGTAACACTAACAGTAAGGATACAGTCGCTAACAAAAGTTCGTTAAGGGCCTTCAAATTTTTCTAAAATTCTTCTTAAAGTTAAGAGCTGGGTCTTCGATGGTGCACTTCACTTACACTCACATAATTTATTAGGTGAGAAAAATCACTTTCAAAGACCTACCTAAATATTTATATTGGAATTTTTCAATGTAGGATCTTTGTGTAATATTTGTATTCAAGCATGTTGATTACCCAATCCTCACTGTACTGCTTGTTTAGTGAGATGAGAGGCATGGCAGTAGAACATAACAGGTGAATACCTACTTTTTATTTGTAGTGTTTAATGACATTGAACACAGGAAAAGGTCTACAAAAAAGATTTCGCTTTTGTACTTCATATTACTAGTGTACCAGTTACAAAGTTATTAACTCACAACTCCTTGATGACACAAGTGAAGTGCCTCCTTCACTTTAAGCTCGGCATTGGTTCATAGAACACATTCCTAAGCATTGTGCTGATTCTTGTAAGTCAATGTATTACTTAATACATTACACCTTATTTTCAACTGTTTGTGGTTGTGAAGTAAAATGGTGACATTCATAATAGATTTTAAATGAAAAAACTGTTTGTAAAAACTGGTTTGTAAGATCCTACTAGAAATAAAATTTCATTAAAAAAAATATTACACTTTGGTACTTAAAGTTATTACAAGCCCAAACATAAAAAAAGTCCTTTACAATTTTCAGCAATTTCAGTTATTTATGAATTTTGAATTTGTAAAAAAATTGCATTATGAAAATAAATAATTTTGTAATTTTTTTATCATTGTTTTATTTCCATAAAATAATTAATGACCTTTATTTCATTAAGTGTTATTTTTGTTACAGGGTCTCAAGGATTTTCGCTTGACAATTTTAAATGGTTTAATGTTGGTAAGTATTTTTTTAAATTATGTTTAAGTTTGTAACACACCATGTTTAAGTTTGGGCAACCAATTAAGTATTAGATACTAGTGTATAGGTCCTAGATATTTGCTTGTCAGCTAGCAGAGCACAAATTATCAGAACTAAAACTGCCTTAAGCTGAAATGAAAAGGAGATTTAAAATGGTTCCTTTATTCTTATACTAAACCAAGTAGGAAGGAAAGGTAAGAAGGAAAATGTATCTAAAAAGTACCTATGAAAACTTTTTAGTACTATGTACTATTTAGGCTTTGTTTAATCCTCGTTAGTTAGGGTGGGTTGTTTCAAAGAGTATTATACGTTTTGACGAACGTATCAACGTTCGTCAAAACTTTAATCTAATTAATGTTTTTTTTCAGCCCGCTTCATTACATACATAATAGTGGGGAAATATTTACCAATATTGTGTAAATTGGCGTATCAGCGACACACGGGGACTAAAGTTGATTATATCGCACTGTTCAAGTCGACAAAAGTTACCGCCATCTTGTGTATCGCGTCGGCGGCCATTTTGGTTGGGTTTCAAGAGAAACTGTTCACACAAGAATTTGTCTACGTTTTTATAGCGTACTTTATTGTTGACTACTTTAAAATGGTAAGTTTGAATGGTAATATAAATAAGATATTGAACCAGTCAGTGTCCTGTAAATGAGTCGAAGAAGACAAAAGTAATGTGGAAATCTTGTTAAAATGGCCATCTTCGATAACGAAGGGAAATAAACTAAAGTGATATTTTAAACTTGCAAATAATGGTATTTCTGGTCAAGTAAACCCGAGTAATAATATGAAAATGTATATGAACTTTAATATCATAATCACATTTATACCTACTACAAATTAAGTAAATAGTAAAATCGGTCTTTCATTATTTACACCGTTGTGCATTGAAAAGGACATGACAAATGTTTAATCTAGTTTTTCAATGGTCTTCCAGTCCGGCAGTCGCACCATTAGCTACGGCGTTGGCATGGCCTGCTCCTACTTCGAAGGGTACCTCGTGCACGTGATCCCTTCCGACGGAGTCACCATCCCCGGCTTCGAGAAGAACATCAGGTAACTATTATAGACTTATGAACGTGACTGTTTTCGCAAAAATCATGAGTCAGTTATTTCAAATAACATTCGTAAATTTCTGATGTGTACCTATAGTTTGCAAAACACTTCACACTATTTCCTTACTCAAAACATAGGATGTTTTAGTTGTTAGGAAAAACAAGCATATTGAAAGTTAGCACAGTAGAGTTGCCTCGAACCTAAGGGCCTTGCTAGGGGGCAGCTGTTCCCACTGGAGTCCTGAAGTTCAAAATTGATTTACATTCATGCATTTCTCCTATCATTGTTCCTATCAACCCCCTAGCCTTGCCCCCTAAGGCCTGGCCCACAGGCCTGGCGCGAGCCCTGACCTCAGCCCCGTCCCCAGGAACCTGGAGGACAGCTCGGGCGTGAGCTTCCCGGTGCGCAGGCTGTTCATCATCGTGACGCGCTCGCTGCACTGCCCGCCCGACCTCGTGGAGTTCAACAAGGGAGACGACTTTCCCCGCCTAGACTCTTTCACGGTCAGTCTTTGGAACCTACAATTTCCTGTAAGGTAATGGTCATGAGAGAAAGAGAATGGGGAGGGGGGGAGAGAGAAAGAGAGAAGAGGGCAAGGCAGAGAGAAAGATGGATGCATAGAAAGGCAGGGGGGGGGGGGGGGGGGTGAGAGGGTAGGAGAGAATGGGACTATCACATATATCTGCAAAATAATTTAATATTCATCTGTATCCGTATCCTAAATACCATATCCACAACGTGTCATTAACTTATTGCATCTGGGCGCAGTCGCTGGAAGACGTGGTGAAGAACGTGGCGGGCGTGGCGGCGCGCCAGTACCGCAACACGGCGTACCGCATCCAGCGGCGCGGCGCGCGCCCCGTGTCGCTGGCGGCCGAGTGCGCCACGCCGCTGCACACGCTGCACCGCGTGCTCGCCAACCACGCGCTCTACCGGGGTGACTGCTACACACCACTACACGCATGCACACACATGTACACACTACACGTTACATTGATGACTAATCTTTCATCAATGAATTCTGTCGTGACTTACATTACGAATACGTCTGTCTGACTGCAGGGATTTTTTGTTAAACTACTAGCTATGCTCCGCAGTTTCACCCGCACCCGCCGCTCTGGAGCTGTTATAAATGGTATGTTGATATTCCAGAGCTAGCGAACATCGACGTGGATGAGGTGCGGAATGAGTTCTGCAGCACGCTGCAGAGCATCCTGGACAAGAGCCCGCAGTGCCGCGGCAAGGTCGAGCTCGTCTCCTACGACGGTGAGACACCACACACAACACATTATTATAACCAAAAATATTGATTTGTTCTGCAAAGTTACACTGGATCTAAAATATGAACTAATAAAAAGATAATTTCCAAGAACAAGAGTAATCACCTTCTTTTTTTGAAATCGCTAGTCTGTTAAAAACTGATAAAAACGTTCTGTTTGTTTATACAACCAAGAGAAGGTTTCTATCAGAGCTAATACTAGTAAATTAGTGAAACCGCATGCGCTGCAGTTTCACCGGCGTTGTGCCCGTTCCCCTGGGAATTTCAGGATAAAAGTAATATAGCCTTTGTCTTGATTGTGGCTATCATTCAACAGACAAAACAATGTGTTCATAGATTAGTACCTATACATCGATAACAATAAGTACCTACTATTTATTCCCAGATCTTGACCCAACGCAGAATCTCGCTGAAATATTACTGAACAGAATCAGCGAATTGGAGCCCAATTTTGAAGAAAAACTCATCGCGAGAATGAAAGATAATGTTATTGGAGAATAAATAACACTTCTACAAGACTGAACAATATGTTACACTATACTTGTAATTTCCTATATACGTGTCATTTATTTGTATTGTCATTATTTTTATAGTTATTCATACTGCCGTACTCAGAGACGTTCATTAAATCGACTCTTCATTCTTACATAATGCTCATGTCAAAATCACTCAGTAAATCTCTCGTCAGATTACAATGTTGACGGGTGTCAACATTGTAATCTGACGTTCTGCAAGCTACAATGGAAATATACTTTTTTTTAAAAGTCAGAATGTAAACAAATATGGCAGATTTTCACAACCAAAGACAATTCCTTCTGTAGCTGATTTTTTAGTTTACATTTTAAAACTCGCAAAAAGCAATAGATAGTTAAGTTGATTTCATTTTAACCCTAAACTATGCGGCAGCATGAGGGATATATTTTTATTTGTAATTTGATTTGAATGTCAATCATGACAATATTATGAGCAAAGCTTCTCTAATTTAATTAAGTGTTACCTCATTAACATTATATTATATCTTGTGACTGCATTTAAAATGTTAAAATAGGTAATCGTTATATTCGTGATGGAGTACAAACTATAAATTGTTTAAGCGTATGTGCAGAGCCAAGCTAGAGGCTTTTGGCGCTAAAAGATGCCGTGCAGGAAAATGATTAACGTAGGTAAGCTCTAACATTTAAGTAGGAGTACTTATTTTATGTTTTGTTACTGAAACTTAATAAACCCATTTGTATTTTGGTCATGATGTATTATTTTTCCAGTGTATGCCGTGTAGGATGTGACCGTTTTACTAGAAATGGCTGCGATAGGCTGAAATTGTGACCACAAACGAATTCAGAGCATCGGCTGGCTTTTTTACACAGACTGAATCGTATACGCTTGGAATTGGCTGATCGCAGAATGACAAAAGAAGTGAACATGCAAAAATAAATCTTACCTTAATTCAAACTCAAAACTCTGTTTCCAACGTGATAAAAATCTGCTCGCCTCTCCGGGCCAGTCTGTGTGAAAGGGGACAACTAGGAGTAAGTATTGCATGGTCCAGTACCATTTTCCTTCATCCTTCCCGCCTTAAGTGCAATAGAATGTTGGAGCGTAGTGGTAAGTGGTAACACATTATGCCACAGCAGCGGAGGCGTTGTGTTGTGATACAAATTACAATTTGAAAGGAGCCTCGACTCCGCCACACCGTAGTGATCATATTCTCTTCGTCCGCCATCGCAATATCGCATATAACACCCTTTAGTGACAGAAACAACGTTCAAAAAAGCTATAAGAATCTAATACTTATCTAAAAATAATGAAATAAAAACTATATCTTCCACGCCACATGATTTCCATTTTTTACCTCCAGTACGGGCCATGGAATCTGCCAAACAGTAATAAAGCATAAAATGTCAATGTCAAATAGAATCTTGATATGTTGTCAATGTCACGTCATTTTGTAAACAAAACAAACTCACGTGTGGTGTGGTATTTGTGTGATTTGGTGTGATTCTCGTAATAAATGTTGATAAAGTTGAAATAGAAGGCAATATATAAATAAAAATGGGTAAACGAAAATATGAAAATGAACAGGAAGATTCAGTAAAAAAGGATAAGAAAGGTATTAAAGTGGAGATAGAGCATGAAAACGAAGAAGTAAATAATGAACCCGAGATTAAAGATGTACCCAAAAAGAGATTTTCTAAGAGCTTTGATGTCAAACATCTACGGAAGGAGCTTGCTGCGAAACAGGGACAGACCATGGGTGAGGAATTACTGTTTTATAATTAGCGCTGAATAAGTTATGTTTGAAAGTTTCACATAACCTAAACTCCGAGTTAAAATAACGTTTCTTTATCATTATTCCAGTGTTGACGCAGTTCCTGCAAGTATGTTTGAACCCGGACAGTGACGGAGACTACCTGCTGGAGTACCTGAGCTGCGGCGGGAACTCGCACGAGATCCTCCGACAGATCACCGCTGACAGCAAGAAGAACCTCACCCTCGCGACGCCGGCCTTCCACCTGTTCCACCTCATCATCCTCAAGGTGCAGTCCTCACTGCCTCACATGATCGCCATCACGGAGGAAGCCTGCCGGTACTTCCTCAACAACTTCATGTCTACTGTAGAAATTATGATCAGTGAGAGCTCCGGCCCTCGACACAGGAAAATAGTCCTTAAACTCTTAACATCAATGGTCACTTTAAATCCAGACCTAGGTATTGAAGTACTGAACCAAGCACCGTTGACACCTAAACACTTGAAACATGTTGTTGAAAATGTCAACTACAAAGAGGAGGACAATGTTAGGACTTCATTTGTTTTGTTTATCACATCATTTCTTGTTGATGGTCACTTGCCGCTGATCAAGGCTCTGTTAGAAAAGCAAGGGTTGCTCGGTCTACTCATCCCTGGGCTGGTACAGGACGAAGCTAAAGCCGTGTTGCTGTTTCTATCAATTTTAAAGAAGAATGTCATTGACAATACATTTATATCTAAAAGTTTGAAACTTAAAACATTCAGTCAGCAGGATTTGCATAATCTATTCAAGCTTTTCTCTTGGAAGGGTCCTCCTGATCTCAGCAATGAGGCTAAGAAGCAATTACAACCGGAAATCACTTCAGTTTTGTCAGAAATTCTGTTGACATTGTTCACTAATCACAAGACAGGGTTGTATTTTGTAGACAACACTTTAGGGACAACAGATGTGCACAAGAATCCTAATCTATACCGAGCAATGCTGTCCTTAAAGAGGCCCTGGCAGAATGAGACCGAATGCAATGTTATACTCAATGTAGTCCACAAATGTCCCGATCTCCACAGAGCTATCATGAATGTTATTGAGCAAAGTTTTGAACCTCAACATTCGCCTATTTGGGAGAGAACAGTACAGTTTACAATAAAACTATTGAATAAACTTAAACCGGAAGATATAAGTCAGAAATTGAAAAGCTTGAGCGTCCCACAAGTGGTCAACTTTGTCCGTTTTGTAACTCTACCGGTACCCCTGTTGAAGTTAATTCAGACACATCTAGAGAAAGACCGCACCATATCCTTGTATTGTGTGCAAGTGCTGGTGAAAATGCTTCAAACTCTGCGCAGGTATATGCAGATTTTAGAGATGAACAATCCTCCGGCTCACACTGAGCTCAAGAACAAACTAGATAACTTCATACCGAAGCACATGCCTTCTCCAACACTGATTGTTAAGTTGATTCAAGATGTTACTCATAACAGAGAACAAGAGAGCACATCACAAGATTATAAATTGCCTAAAATCAATGACACTGAGGCGCTCATTTCACTTATTGACCTGCTTCTGCTGTACAATGACATTCAACCAGCTTACTTTGAAACCTTAGAAGGAAACATTGACTTAAAAGAGTTGCTCGACTACTCTGTCTCCTTGACTGACGACAATCTATCGGTATTAAAGTTCAAAGTAGTCTCATTATGGCTAACCATGGACAGTTCAGTAATTTCCCTAAAAAACAAAATGTTTAAAGAACTGTTTATGATTATGTTGGATGTATACATGAGTGAAGACGAAAATACGTGGATTGAAGCCAAGAACACTCTGCGGCACTTTTTTAAAAACACGGCGATATTTGAGAGTGATGAAGATGAAATCCATCTCATATTGTACACGCTTAGAACGGCCCGCGTTGACCCGCCCTCTTTAATCGGTGACATCATTCAGTACATTCTAGAAAACATAAATGAACTGTCAGAGAATGTTAGGAACCAGTTGGTGAATTTCGAGATTTCGGACGCGAACAGCGCTGCTAACTTAGAGACGCTATTCAACGATTTAACTGAAAATCGCAACTCGCAGGATAGCGTGTTTCTAGAGAATAAAGTCCCTTCACCATTCATAGTCGGTTGCATGCAGTATCTGTTCTTTAATAAGGATAAGAAGAAGGCTTTGAAGCATTTCTTGTCGTTGTACGTGGCCAATCTGTTGCATGGGAACTATTCGCCTGAACTGACCGAGGTGCTGATTGGTGATTCGAAGTTAGAGGCGAGGGGTTACGTGGCCAGCTGGACCGCGCAGCCCGTACCCCTTCCCGAGACCGTCACAGGTCAAGACAATACCTTGAAAAACATCTCCTCTTCTTTATTAGACAAAACAGATTTGAAAATCACTGAAGTATTCACATTTCTAGAAGAAGTTTCTATTGAAGAGCAAGAGTTTACTATAAGGGATGTTGCGATGAAACTAAACCCAGATACATACATAGATAGTTCACATCTTTTGATTTGGGCGAAGTATCTTATATTCTGCACGGTGCGATTGACGGATATGAGTCTAATTCAAGACGCGCAATTGAATAAGATTGTTGATTACATCGAGTTGATCCTCGTGGTCGCACGGAACAAACACATGATCGACGTGTGTCGCATGATCTTACTGAATCTATTGAAGAACCCACACGTCTTAAAAATATATAAACCAGTTGATTTTAACAAAGGAGAATCAAATCTATTAGCTACGAAATTCATTTTAAATATAATCAGCGATCATAAAGACGTAGTTGAATATTTAGACAGCAAACATCACATTTTGAAATCATATAGACAGAAAAATTACAATGAATTAGTTAAAGCGTTCGTTAAAGTTAATAAGAGAAAACATGTAGGCACTGACCATACGATGAAGGTTCTAGAAGTAGTGGGAATGTCGGTTCAAGATGATCTGCGGATATTCAATCAAATATTTGGCGTAGAACCTGCCAACTGCATAAAGGACGACAAAGAACCAACATTGGTCTTAGAACTATTGAGAATTCTAATTGAAAAGTATTCAAGGTCTGTAAACTTAGAAATGCAATCACAAATATTGCGGAAATGCCTCAAACTGTACACCGAGTTACTCACCAATAAAGAGGTGACTCCTAATCTAACCAATCTGGAAGTATCTTTAGCTCAATATTTCGAAAACAAGCCATATCAAGCTAAAAACGTATCCGATGATTTGTTCAAGAAGTTCTTTGAAGCTAACGTTGTGAGGAAAACTACGTCAAGTCTCGCTGCCGTGATTCTCAAAAATAATGTCAAACTTTGCGCTACATTCAAGGAACAAGTGAATAAACCAGAGATATTGAGTCAAAGAGAGCTGACGTTACCGTTAAGTAACGCTGTAATAAACCATAATCAATTTCTACTTGAAAACAAAGATTTGCTCTCTAAAATCTATTCGGAATATAAATCAAACATTAACAAGGTACTGGAGAAGCCACATAAAGCTGGTCAGGTCTACATCAGCAGTTCCAAGTTTGTGACTAAACTGATCTTAGAATGTATGGAACTTCAAGAATGCGAAAAGCTGTTCGCAAAGACCCACAAGTTCGAATGCGTCGAATTAAGCCACTTGAACCTCTTCCAGAAAGTATTTTACAAACTGTGCACTTCAGATAAGGTGAAGAAAGATCACCTGATCAACTATTTCCTATCAATGCTGCCTATCATAACGATCGCTTTGAAGGAAGGCAAAGAAGTAGAAGTTATTAACGACATCATAAAGAACATGTATACGGTTATAAAGTTGGGCAAAGCAGTGCAATCATTTCATATTGCGAAGAAGGATGAGTTTAAAAAGATAGTCGAGAGTGGTGTTTGGCAGAACTTCTGTAAGGCCACTCTGAGAGATTCCCTGAAGGTTAAGACGAAGATAGTGGACCAGGGGCAGGCCACGGGCCCGCAGCTGCTGTGCCTCCTCACGAGCCTGGTCAAACTGTTCTACACCGACGACCACGAGGACATCGCCACTCTATTCGACATGGTGACGTCACACTCAGAATTCCTAAACGTGATGCTCAGTTACCACAGCTCCGAGATCAAGTCCAGGCTCTTGGAGTTTCTCTATACCTTGACACTCAGAAGTAAATCCGTGATGAAAACGCAGCAGATTCCCGTCTACTTGAGCTCTTATCACGCGACTAGGAGTCCATGTGACAGGTTGATATTGGCCATACTTTATCATTATGAAACGAGCGGCCTGCCGGTGAACGAGTTCAAGCCATACGTCTGGGGAGACTCGGGTGCCAATCACTACGCGGTCCGAAAGAACAGGAACGCCACGCTCTGGAGTCGTCCAACACCGAACCACGTCTTAAACCTATTTGACAGGGAAATAACAGAAAGGACCATTAAAAACTTTCCCGTCACACAAAAGTTGGACTATCATTACGAGTTGCCTTCCAACATAGACGGTTTAGACATAACCTCAATCCGAAGCATTCTGGACAATATGACACTAGACAACATTCTAAAAACTTCTGTCAACAAAGACGTTGAAAGTGCCGTCAAAAGTGTGGTCTCTAAGGCGAAATACGGTGACGCTATGGAAGTGATGAGGGGTGATGTGGTGACTGCGTCTCATGTGGTTGTGGAGGAGGAGGTGTACGACCCGGTGTTCGTGTTGCCGCTGCTGAGTCACCTGCTGGCGCCGGGGTCGACGGCGTCGTGCTTCAAGGTGCTCCGCAGCGGGCTGCTGTCGCTGCCGGTGGCGGCGCTCGGCTCGCACTGCCCCCGCATGAGGGCGGCTGCGTACCATGTGCTGCACAGGTTCTGCTTGCTCCTGGAGACCGAGACGTGAGTGCCTTGGCTACTTTATTATTAATATTATAAATGCGAAAGTTTTTGAGGTTTATGTATTGTTGTTACTCTTTCACGAAAAAGCTACTGAACCGTAATATAGATTATAGGCACATCAGAATAACACATGCCATACATTTTATCCTTAAAATCGCATTAGAACAGGTACAATGCGGGTAAGACCGCGAAACGCTACTAATAGTTTGCAATACATTTAATTGAATTCTATGTTTTCTTAAGGGGTTGGTATTTGATTAGAAAATCAGCCATAATATTTTAAACCCAGTAATAAAAAATAGATTGTAGTTTAGCAATATCCATCTTAGTCAGAGCTATTGTGTTTCGGAATGCTCGTTAAATAGTGGGTTCCTATTGTTTTAATCGTTATATCATGTCAAAGGCCTTTAAGTGTTTAAAAACAATGTAATCGAACAAAAATATTTAATTCTCTCATTACTAAATATTACATACTAACTACAGGCTGATTTAAGTGGCATTTCTGAGCACTGCACTTTTAACAGTCACGTTGTTTTCTACCAGTTCCTGTCGTTTCAATCAATAACCATGAACATTGTAAACAACTTCTTTTACTTATTCTCTTTCAGTCGGCACAAGAACGACAAGCTATTCCTCACGGATTTCATCTCCACTCTTCGTCACAGTTTGACTTCCGCCATCACCAACCCCGAGCCTAACCCTGAATACATCTCCAACGTGAAGAACCCTCGCATCCCCTCTATAGACGCGCTATACCTCGCTCGGGCCCTCATGGTGTCCACCTCCCCTTCGCACCCCCTCTACAAACCAGTCAACAACTTTCTCATAGCCAAGCAATACGTAGATTTAACAGTAGTACCCGATTTCCTAACCCTTTTCCATGACAGTGACGTAGAATCAGTCGACAGAAGGCATTGGATCCTTGACGTCATGAGACATGGAGTTAAAACCATGACAGATGTCAATGTCATCTTCAAAACGATGTGCATCAAGATGGTCATGGATTATTACTCTTCTGTGCTGAGTGAGAAGAGAGGGAAGGAGAAGATTTTGGATGTTGTCAGCAGTTTGGTGGCCGTGCCGAGAGGATTTGAGATACTGGTGGAGGGATACGGACTGTTGTCCTGGTTGCATTCAGTGGGCAGGCAGGTGGACAAAGGAGACAGAAACCTCATGAAAAGCCTTCTCACTATCGTTCAGAATATCCTCTACAGCATGAAAATAAACTCCTTAACTAGAAACCTCGCCGTTAACACTAAAACTGGAAAATCAAACGATTTCGCCGACTTAAAGATTAACAAAGACATCGAGAGTGAACTACTCGTTATTCTGTACGATTTGTCCAAAAAATTGGAACATTTAGAGCCCGAAGATGTTGTAGAATATTTGAAAATGTTTAGATTGTTGACTAGAAGAACTGTGAAGAGTTTGACTAAGAGTGAAGTTAGTCAGTTGGTTGCCAAAGTGGGCGATGTTTGTAAGAAATGTGAAGCCGTTAATGTTTTGACAAAAGCTTTAGTAACTAACGACGGGTCGGTTCTTAAAAGCAGCATTATTGCTGAAGAAACGGATCCTTGTGTTAAAGAATTGTCTTCTATTGTTATAACACATCTATGTTAGAATTTAGGTATAAGAAATGTTATACAATAAAATAATTATTTGTCTATGTACTTGAGAACTTTATTTTATTTTATTTATTAGGTGACACAACAAATTACAATCGTTCACATACTATGGATACCTATACTTGGTTTACTTACATTCTGGACTGTAATTCTAAAACGTGTACACACTGCATGATTTAAGCTCGGAAAGAGTAACAGAAGTTTTTCATTAATTAAAGAAATTAAAATTTTAAATTAAAGGAGAAAGAATAATCCGTAAGGTATAACATAAACAAAGTATCTATCGAGGATTGAAATATTAATAGCTAACGTAAGCCATGGATGGTATGATACTTGATAGCGTACTAGGGTAAAAATCAATACTTTAGAGAAAGAGGTAATTTTAATAGTGGCTTGACATTTATTTAATCAAGTTTTGAACTTGCCGCCTAAACACGGAGTAAGATGAGTAAACATCAAGTGAGAATTCGTTAGAGGAAGTATCCCTGGCGCTCAATTCATTATAGAGCCTGCACATTCGAACTATAGGATTGTAGTAAGAGGTATTGTTTCGATAAACGTTAAGCTGAAATGGTTTATTCAGGCGGAAACAGTAATAAGTGTTTAAGTTCAAAGATTCAAGCAAAGGTGGTGTATCAAGTCTGGAATGAATAATTTTGTGTAGAACTGTTATTATCCAAGCTCTACTCCGGGCGCTAGCTCACTAAAGATTATGCGGGTATGCGAGCGAAACAGCGGGGAACAACAGGTATTACCTATTTAAAAATAAGGTATTTATAAACGCACCATAACTAAAGCACTGTTAAAAAGTATTTTGTCTTTTTGCTCTCTGGAAAATAGCGCATGTCGGAAAGGGATAAACCGTTTGTTAGGTAAAATATTGTAAATAAGCATTTACGAATAAGGCTCTTCATCGTTATACACTCATTAGGTACCTCAGTTACGTAATTCTAATTTACTCATTAGGTGTGCGAAAAGTGGAAACCTTCACACATAGTATATTACACACTAGAAGCGTCCCGGGGCTATTCCCGCGTGTTCTCGTTTCCACGGGATTTTTTGGATGAAAAATAACCTGGTATAACCATTGCATGGAATGTGGTTATCTGTTACATAAATAACTAGCAGCGCCCCGCGGTTTTACCCGCGTTGTGCCTGTTCCCGTGGGAATTTCGGGGTTTTTTTACATAAAAACCTTCCTCTTGAATCACTCTACCTATTACAAAAAACCGCATCAAAATCCGTTGCGTAATTTTAAAGATTTAAGCATACAGACAGACAAACAGTGTGACAGACACGAAAAAGAGACGACTTTATTTTATACTACGAGTATGTAGTGATAGTGATTATTTAAATCGGTAATTCTCGAGATTACCTCGAAAATACAAACTTACATTACCTCCTTATAATATTAGTATAGATAGGTATTCTACATAAATAGGTATTGCAAAACCCATTATTTGCACAAGTAATTCAGTTCCCCAATGATCAGGATGGTATACCTACAGTTAACAATGGCCATTTGGGCAACGCCGGCGGACTCCCACGGTGGATAAAGGCCGCGTTACATTCATGCCCAGACTTTACTTAACATAATTATTGTTGATCTAAAGTTCAATTGACTAATAGTTAAAATTACTCAAAAAAGTAACGTAGAGTTTTGCTTCACTTTAGAGTACTCGCTTTGCTTATGCAAAAAGTATGTCCAAATGCAAAAAGTACATATACAATGATGGTAACAGCTGATTTTCCTAATAGATAGTAAACTAACGACCTACGAGTAGCACCCGGTGGGTACTATGCTAAACTCATTAATGTAATGGAAAGAGTCGCTAACTTCCTACGCTAATGACCAAAATAGACATTTCAATCAATAGATGTGCATATGTGGAGTTCCCTCATAATAAAGCTGAATACTTATTTTGTTTGTTTGAACGCGCTAAACTACAGATCCGATTCGAATAATTCTTTGATAATATACATAGCCACATTCAACGCGAAGGTTATAGGCTATTTTTCATTCCAAAATTCCGACAGGAACGAGCACAATGCGGGAAAATCCGCGGGGTGCTGTTAGTAAGTTTTTACGGACGTAATTTTTCTTGTGATGAATGAAATATGCCTTACTCTTTGCTCTTTACTTGGATGCGATAGTGGATTATCTATCTGAACGTTACCGTACTTCGGAGGGCACGTTAAAATGTCGGCCCCGATGTATCAATCGTTAGACCACATCTGGCTTTGGGCGATCTAAAAACCAGACACCACAATTGGCTAATAACCTATTCGAATACTGTATTATTCTCGCACTTAATATTATTTCCCAAAGCTTCGCAAGAGTCCAGAAAAAACAGGGAAGATAAGTAATTACAGTGACAAGTTGGGCCATACGGCGCTACCAGTCCGACCGGCTCCGTAGCGTCGGTACTTCGGATCACAACACAATGGCAGCCACAATACACGCTTTAAACTGCAAACTCGTATTTCCGGATTAATACAACTAATATTATAAATTCGAAAGTATATTTATTCATTCTATACGCTAGCCGATCATGAACGATTTCACCAAAATTGGTAAATCGGGGAGTTATGGAAACCTAAAGGAATTCTGATTGATGCGAATCTGAAAGTGTGTGAACGTAAGTTTATTTATTAATTAGGTTTCGTTTAGTTGGTTCAAAAGAAAAATATAACAGTCCGTCAAATAAATAGCATTGACCAAACGTATTCGTACTTAAGAATCTTAAGGTTAGTATCTAACTACTCAGTTAAATAAAAGAAAGTTGCGAAAGAAGATCTAAATGGAAATAATATGTGATCCCTTGCCCAGCTATAGGACACGGGAGGTTTAAAAAAAAATTGGTAATTTGTAAAAATATTCATTAATTGAACCTTGCACCTCTCGCGACCCCGTGGAGGGTCCACTGCTCGGCCACAGAGTCCCAGAGGGTGCTCCGAGGCCGGGCCGAAGTTTGTCTGTTTGTATGCAGATTGTTTGTACTTATTAGTATCGGCGCCCTTTGAGCACGGCTTTCGTTTAATTTATACAGAAGCGGACGATATTGTATAGGGCCACCAGGGCTTGGGAGCAACTTAGTACAAAAACATTACAAATAAAAATAAATTTTTTGCTCAGCAGTGGGACATTATAGGCTAAAGTAAAATATACTTTGGTTGTTCTACATAATATTTTCAAAAATAGTTTAAAGTACCCCATTCTATCATTTTGTTGAAAATTGCCTAGCCTCAAAATAACTTTCAATAAATAAGTCAAAATCAAATTATCGGAAATAAATACCTATGAATATTTAAGAAACAGTGGGATTAAGTGCCTTGTTTTGGAAGTTGGTTAATAATTGTAAAGGGATAAAAGTGCCCAAAATGTCAGCTCCGTGGTCACACTAGTCCGCAGTCGGCATAAGTCAGGATTCGCTCATTAATTCCCATACGCATATCCTTTTATTTAGTTGTCGGCTATATTTCAAAATGGCGGTCCTTGTTTACAACTCCCGGTTTTAATAATGTACAACGACAACTCTCTATCTTATTTAACAAATCTTTGTTGAGGCGACCACGAAAATAATGTGAAATAATCCCTTTCCTTAAAGTATGGTTTAAGACGCAAGTCACAAACAATTAATGTTGATTTTTTTATCAAGAAAGTTTTATGGCAATGTTACTTGTTCTATTATTCCTGTAAGTTTTATTACTGTACGTATTTACGATTTGCAATACAACGATTAAACTCGTTTAAACCCTATAAAACTCTTTGTTTTACCTATTTAATGAAAGTGATCAAGTTTCCTGAATTGCACAGCTGCGGTTGCGTTTGCGGTAGACCAACTGACTATTTGTACGGGACATTTGAACAAGTTGTCTGTGGCATGGTTGTTATGTGTAAGTTTGGGTGTTAAATTATGATGCTGTATACTCTGTGTCAAGCGCTCAATTAATCTATACTAATATTATAAAGAGGTAAAATTTGTAAGATTTTTTGTTTGTATGTTCGAGGTAATCTCAGGAATTATCAGTCCGATTTGAATAATTCTTTTTGTAATTGATAGCCACATTCAACGGGAAGGTTATAGGCTATTACTCATCCCGAAATTCCCACGGGAACAGGCACAACGCGGGTAAAACCGCGGGGCGCTGCTAGTGTGGTATAATGACATTCAAGACACTTTCGTGCTTTTGTAGTCTTTAGCGCTTTGTTAGGGGTGGGCCGTGGGACGTACTTTTTTAATTGACTTGAAAAACTGAAGGAGCTGTGATGTGAATGTTTCAGGAATGAGCTTTTTTATTTAAAAAGTTTCTATCTACAAAGGTCGAATGGTAATGGAACGTAAAATATGGAACTCGGTGACCCACTTCGTCATTCATAGTGAAGTACATGCTTTGATGGTTAACTGATAACATAATGTGATAAGATCGATCGATATCATTCAGCTACGTAGATAGGTACTTGCCGATTTAATTTTTACTAGACTTTGTTTGTGTAAGTAAAGTTAAGGCGTTTTTTAGATTTAGTCAACAGCAAGTTCAATAAAATGCGACGGAGCTTGGGACTGTTTCTCACTTCAGCTTTACATTAGATGAAAGTATAAACTTGTCTAATTTTATGCTCACCTATAAGTATTGTATAGCAGTGTGATGCATGATATCCAACAGTCGTGGAAAAGTACTAAACCAAGGTTCTCTGACGACCTTAAAGCTTATCCATACATCATATAGGAACTTAAGGCTTACACAAGTGGTCATCAATATCAAAAACTGTACTTTGTACAAATGCACCCAGGTAGGTACAAGTAGAAATCCCTTGCATAATGATTCTATAGTAAGTAGAGCGTTCTCTATTCGATGTACGCCGTAAGAGCGTTTCCACATTATCCGATCCGATATCGGTGTCGGACACCGATAGCCGACATCCGATAGCCGATAGACACATGTGCTATTTTCACATATTTCCGATAAAATCGTTCCGATACGGCCATTTGCTCGATAGCTTAGTGCGTGCAGGTCGTCATGGCAGACTATAATAGAAAACTTTATTTGCTGTATCTATTATATTTGAGACGCAAAAAAAGATCTGTCCACAGACAGTATTGGATACATCCCATTGTGGAAGCTAGATATTCAGAGGGAGCATTTTATACTATTTTTAGCAAGCTACAAAACGCACCTAGAAAGTTTTTTAATTATAACAACCAAACTAGTAAACTAGCATCGGGCTCTACGCACACAGAGACAATTTAGATACACGTATAGCACACATGCAAACATTATCGTCCGATGGCTCACGGGCGTCCGATGGTGCCGCCGACATATCGGTGTCGGCTCCGATATCCGATATCGGGCCGGACAATGTGAAAGACAGGTACATATTTCATACATTTTACTTACCCCGATATCGGATCGGCGTCCGATACCGATATCGGATCGGATAATGTGAAACCGCTCTAAGCTGCGGGTGCCGCCGCCGCGAAGCCCTAGCTCGACAATGGAAAGTCGATCAAGTGTTGTGAAAAACCTTAACATTTTTTACCGAACTTCGATGAAGGCTTTCAAGAATGCACGCAACCTTTCCCTTTCTAGCTGCAATAAATCAATACGCGAGCGACAAGGACGGGCGATGCCTCCGTTTGGAGCCTCGTGTGGAGTCGAGTCCGGTCGCGGGCGACGCACGAACGCGCCGATCGTAATTTTCTTTATTTTTCATTTATTTATCAATGTCACGTAGATTTGACTGAAACGGTTCAATTAAATTGTGATGTGGACTTCATTGTGGTCGAGATACAGTTACGTGAACGTTCCAAGTGAGTTAAGTTTTATTGTTGAATTTCACGATTTCATAAAAAGTTCCAAGTTTGAATTAAACTGTCTGTCGGTAACACGTTACGCGAATCTGTTGTATTTTTTATTTATAAACGTTTTATGTACACCTGTAAAAACTAATTTAGATTTACTTACTAGGCTACGAGTAAAAACTTAATTCTCAAAAAAATCCCTAATTACGTTAATAAAAGGCACGTAGGAAAATAAGTTTGTACTTTCATCGCATTCCATTTAAAAAAAAAATGCTTTTATCTCCTAGGCAGAATGGTCAAAGACAGCCAAGATAAATATTCTATTTTTAAAAATAATTTACGAGAGTCATAAACAAATACCGGTTGGCTGTGTTGCCATTTTCAAATAGAGAGATAGTTATTGCCATAGCTCGGGCACATGCTCGGGGCAGCCATGCAGTCGTGTCGTATTCGTTAGCGAGCTGATATGACGCTCGTTAGGGTCGCAGGTTGTGTCGTGACGGCGCCCGGTGAGGGTCCGGGTCATTCCTTATGAACCTTTGCTATTATTGTTCCGAGCTGAGAGCACTTCGCACTTGTATTCAATGGTTTGAATTATAGAAATTGAATTGAGTTTAGAATCCTACTAAGAAGTAATGGAGATATATATTTGACAAGCCCGTTGACACAGTGGCAGTGAGAACGCTGATTTCATCCGATTCTTAGCCCATCACTTAATTACTTACCTTTGGTCGGAATATCGACTAAGTTAACATTTTAGGACTGAAGAATCTAATCGAATTGAACTTAGATGCTTTTACGGCTACAATAAATACAATGCTTCATTTCTGTGGTAAAGTGTATTAAGTCCAATCGCCGTATAATAATGATGTTAAGTAAGTATTTCCTATTATTCTGTAATTACTTCTGCCTCATATAATCAAAGCTAGCCTTCCACTTGTCATCCCTACGCGAGTCCAAATGACCCGTCATCTTCCAATAATGGAAACACGGCAATGGTGGAAACATCATAATTGCACCCCGGGGCGGATTCGTGATACGAACTTCAAACGTGACGCACGCACGACCCATGCATCCCCTAGCCATAGCGCGTATGCTTAGAATGTATCCTTCTTTTACTATACGCGCTTTGCTTTTTGCCTTTATTTATTATTTTACTATACATATAAAGTACCAGAACAATCCGAGTATTTTCGTATCAACATAAATATTGGATACCCACATTAAGGGGAAAGGTACCTAACTAAGTAATTCGCGGGGAAAACCGAAGGACGCTGCTAGCATACTGACACCAAGTGGATGTAAAGGAATATAATTTATATTTTCTAGTAAGTACTGAAGTTTAAGTTACATAAACTAGCCCTCGGGCCGCCCTCTGGCTCAGTGTTAATGTAGACATCTAGTCTTCAAAGAGTTTATAAGTCTCGCCCGCGGTTATACGAGTACCCACTCTACTAATAATGAATCTTCGCTCGTTAGTTACAAGAAAAAAATATTGCAGTAATATACCATTATGAGGTGTTACCTTTTAAAAATTGGTAATAACCGGTTTACTGTTGAAAAATAAAAATATGTTTGTGGCCAATCCTTGTCTTGGAGTTTCGCCTGAAGGCTTAAAGGCCTATACATATTCAATGTTTATAAAGATACCATAGATTTGAGTTGGCGCACTTAGAACTTAGATCTTAGAACCTATATTTATAAAGCTCAAACTTTCGTATTCAGAGACGTTATTACTACATAAGTGCCATAATTAACCAATTATTGTATTTAATTCATACATTTTATGTCACAAAACACTCATTAACCTCTCTTCATTGATAACTTTGTAGACATCTTAGACAGTTATGTCATTATGTCATTCCAAAAATTTTAATTGCCATATCTACTATATAAAAATAAGTCGGGTTTTCCTCCCTGACGCTATAACTCCAGAACGCACGAACCGATTTCCACGGTTTTGCATTCGTTGGAAAGGTCTCGGGCTCCGTGAGGTTTATAGGGAATAAAAATCTCAAAATTCCCACGGGAACGGGGGCGCTGCGGGTGAAACCGCGGGGCACAGCTAGTTTACTAATATAATTATACTATTTATACGTAAATGAAATCTGTAATTCCTATTTCTTTCCTTAAAGCTAGTGCATATGAGAACGTGGGTACGTTCTGGTGTATTGCGTTGAAAAGGCTTTATTGGAAATAAAAATGCACGCTTAAATTACCTACTTTAACCCTAAAGTAGGTAAAAAAGTGGCAAATAAGGCAACCAGTTGGCAACCGTATCGATTGCTGTATCGATTGCGGACGAGTTGTAACGCGACACGCGGTCTCTGTTATTACCTGACTCTATCTATGTTCTAAAGTTCATACTGGATGGCCACACACTAACTGATCGATGTAAAAACCTTCTTGATAATTATAATTCACTTATGAGGTACGTACTAATAGATGATTTGCGTCTCTGGATTTAGTGTGTACGAACTGATTTACTACTTGATAAAAAAACTTGTTTTTGTATGTATTTTATTAAAAGTATAGGTTATTGGGCAAATACCATCTTACCGAAGTTCAGTACAGTGAGGAGGATTCACTACGCTTGCCTACTGCGAGTTGGTGATCTCAAACCCGAGCCATTTTGAAAATGAAATCGGACTTTCGCTCTACCAAAGAATTGGAACCAGCGACCTCAGTCTTGGTAGGAACACAACACAAGACTACCGACGCGTCAATAAGTCGGATATTTTAATAAATCGCAACTCAAGTATATAAATATAATCAAAACAAGTTAAAGTACCTACTGTACTATGTGTCTGAAAAGAAAGGGGTTAAATGCTAAGGACCTTCCCTCATGACCCCTCGGTAGAGCAAGGGCTTCTCTCTCAGAGCAGACTTAGGGTTGCTCCCTTACTATACTTACTAAAGTTTTAGGGGTTAACAACTTAACATTACATGCAGTAGGTAGTCATCGTGCTTCGCATTGAGTTAACAGAAGAGCTCAATAAGGCCCATCGCAGACGACAGACTATCCGTGACGCACTTTTTAGTCTGTGAAAATAGAACCTATGTAATTATATGCAGTAACGCACACGACGCGCAAAAATCCGCGACAATCCGCGACCGAATTTTTGTGCGCCGCAGACTCAATCGCACAAAAAGTCTGTCGTCTGCGATGGGCCTAACTCTGACACCTGGATTGGTCATTGACCATCCACTCGATGAAGAAGAAGAACAGAGTTTGAGTCCGGGTAGGTTACTAGTCAAGCCTGGTGTCGGAGTCTCTACTCCGCCTCAAAGCCTCCGACAAGGTCTAACGATTAAACCACTGCACTGGGACCGATTATTGAATCGGAAACGATCGCATATTTTAAGAATATAATTAATAACCATTGTATTTGAAAGTGGTGATGATGATGATGATACCCACGCCGATTTCGGCGACGGTGACCGTTATCAATTTAGTAAACATCCGTTTTGGTGCGCCCTCATTACATTACTGATATAGCCGATTTTAGCAGTAAAGGCTCTGGAGCAGCTACAGCAGGTGAGGACGCAGTTAATGTAGTTGTAGGTGATGTTGGATAGCGGTTTTCTTTTGAAAGTATAAAGTAGGTAAACAGTGTGCGGAATGTAGATAAATCCGTTTAGCCATTTATACTCGTACGTGAATGATACACACAATAATTAACGAACTTTTGCATTTATATTAAGTATTAATACGCAACCTCAATAGAGTAGGGACAAAAAAACAGTTTTATCTATAATTTCGTTGTCTATTGGTCCGTAGAGCGATCGACCACAATACCGGGAAGTAAGTCAATTATGAAGTCATTTTCAATATTCTACGGCTTGAAGCTTGTCGACTTAATATCATCGATGTTTATCAAACATCTTTGAATGTTTTCACTAAATAACATTGCGAAGTTCTCTCGTTTTCGCTAATATTGTTTGTCTGGAATAATTTAGAGTGTTTCGAAAATTTGACCTAAGGTTAAGTAAGTAGGAGGTACCTAACTAACATGAGATTCTAATCTTTACAGCCTTTTGATTATCTTGTACGGTTAAGCTTTTGGTTAATGTAGAGGTTAACTCCCATTCAATAAAAATAATGACATTCAGAAAAGGCCTACCCACATAGTGTTAAATAATTATCTATCTACTGTGCTTTTAACTTCAGTAAGATCCTTTGCTCAGCTGTAGGACATTACAATAAATGGGCAAACACAAAACAGTTTTTCTTTATTTAATGTAATGATTTTATTTTGGTAGTCGACTTGTAAATCGAATAGCGATATATTCTGTAATTTTTCTGATCTCTCATGAATTAGTTTTTACTTTGTAAATCGTAACCCTAACCGATCACCTATTTCAAGTGATCAATGGTGTTTATGAAGAGGGTATTATGATTTATAGGCTACTAGCAGCGCCCCGCGGTTTTACCCGCGTTGTGCCCGTTCCCGTGGGAATATCGGGAATTTTTATACATAAAAACTTTCCTCTTGAATCACTCTACCTATTACAAAAAACCGCATCAAAATCCGTTGCGTAATTTTAAAGATTTAAGCATACAGACAAACAAACAGACAAAAATAGCGACTTTGTTTTATACTATGTAGTGATAACAATTAGATAGGTATAATCAACAACTTACAACATAATAAAGTAAAGTATTTGCCTGTTATGTCCCACTGCTGGGCAAAGGCGTCTTATCTGACATTTTAATAAAAAATAAAAAATGAGAAAATGCATTTATGCGCCCCCAAAAATAATCTTTGTACAAATTGCCGTCTTATCATTATCAATAAATGAATCTCTTTTATGCAACTTTCGACCTTACGCTAATAAAAAGTATTTACTAACACAATAGTTATATTATTTTATCTGTGCGCTTTCTTACAACAATTAATTAAAGTAAAATGCGTATAATTTAATCGCTGTGTGAACAAAGGCGAAAGCGCTCGCCAAGAGGAAAATGGCCGAAAGTGTAGCCAACATAACGCGGCGCTACAACAATGCGAGTACACGCGAGATTGATTAGCTAACTGTTTGTTAAATTAACGATTTGTACGCCGCTTCGTTAGCTGTTTGTATTACAAACTGTTTATGACTTTCTACTGTTGATTTTTCCATTTCTTTATTTACATTTCTGCCACTATACTTATTAGTTACCTAAACAGTTTTTACTTTGTTTCAAGACTTCCTATCACCTATCAAACTTTTAACCATTTAAAAGAGTTTAATTTTAATTGTTCCCTATTTAGAGTTGTTATGTTAAGAATTTGTTATCTAGATGTAGTAAATAGGTGCTTAGTTATTCATCAATCAATCAAATCAACCTCTACGATGCAGTTCTATGTTGTACCCTGTGGTTGTACCTACCTGCAGCCAAGCTTAAAAAAACAAAATCTCAAAAAAGGTTTTACACATCGAACCTCATTTAACAAAGCTTTCTATTTGTTATGTTGGTAGTTACAAATCACGTCCTCCCAATGTCTCTAGATGTGTTACATCTCGTCCCTGATCGTATCTCTTCGGATTCCTGCAATGCTACCAATGTCAAACCTCATTATAATTTGAACATTAATTAATTATATTCACATTTCTTTAACACGAAGTATTTGCTCCTTGAAATTTAAATTAGTTTTCGTTTTGTAATTGGAACGTAGTAGATTCTTACTGGTCAATATTTTCCCCCTGATTTTTCTAAGAGAAATAGGACATTATTTTTTTGTCTATGTGACTTTTTGATGCATTATAAAACTTGCCTATTATAACTTGTGCTTAACAAAGGTCAATATTTTCTATAAGAATATTTGGTAACCAACGTCTCAATTTACCTTGAAGGAAAAATAGCTTTTAGGGCGTTAACTGTCATTAAAATAGTATAGTCATAATTTATAGGATCGTTAAGAAATAACCAGTTTTAGCTTTTAGTTCGCATTTTATGGATTTTGACTTTTGTTCGTGTTGGTGATAAATTAGGTTTGGCATTTTTAGGATTGTCGAAGATTTTAACAAATATCTCCTTCATTGTTATGCTAACTCGTAGAAACACATAAATGTATTTATTTTTAAACATTGATAGATTATTTATCATTCATTGTTTACACAATAAAACACACGGTCGAATTGAATAACCTACTCCGTTTTTGCAGTTGGTTAAAAGGTAATCATTATAAGTAATCCAGTTATGAAACTGTGGACAAGACGTGTCAGTCATACATAACATAACACCGTCTGTTTATAAAAGGAATCAAAATATTTTGAATTTCCAATTATAACAACAAAGGAGATCCAATCTGTAACTGTCAGTGTCAAAATCTCAAAGATGACAGCTCCGGTGTATAGGGCAGGCAAGGTTTGAGTATGAATAAAAAAAAACAAAAGTTGTATTTAATTACATGTTTCATTGAGCTATAATAAACAGCTTTTAAAAGAGTTTATGATTTGACCTTACAATTACTTACACCTTAATCCTAAACCTAGGAAGATAAAAATTACGACACTCATACAATTGTTCAATTCAATGGGTATTCGTGGGTACTTAGAGGTCATAGAAGCTCTAGAATCGATATTCGTCGCGTGACTAATATGAGGTATCAGTTCACCCTTGTCACTTGTTAATCGGACGCGACCCTAGCTTAACAGGGTTTCAAAAATAAAGTCGATTGATAGTAAAAAGCTTAGGTTGGTTATTCGCTAGGAACAGTATAAATCCAGTCAGATACTGTGAAGACCAAATAAAAAATGTTGTTTGTCGTGTCTTACAGAGATGTAAAGGAACATGCTACAACAGAAACAAATGGAAAAGCATGCATCAGTTTATCTAAATCTAAAAGTCTCTAAAAGCTCGGCTCTTAAGTTTGATCATAGACATAGAAACCTCTTCGCTGCGCATTCTTATTCTATGAGTTTGATGATGATTGTGTGAGACTGAAATTTTTGAAGACATTTGTCAAATATTCGGTGTCAAATTCTACCGATGTTAGTGCCTGACAGTTTCCCAAACTTAAGTCAAAATTATGTGTCCAGTGTGCGTGATACCTTACTCTAAATCGGCCATAAATCGTTCGGACCGAGAAATATATCGTACGGTATCGAATTCTTTATCTATCCGAAACGGGCGCGCCTCACCAATTATAGTAAAGCCTACCCACATTCAGATAACGCAAAGTGGTGTATTGTTTTTGTATAAATAGTATAGTCTGTATGTACTCTGTTATTTATTACACGTAATAAGTTAGATAACCACGGCTTTCACTCTCTGCGGTTTTAATTATGGGTGTGTGCAGAGTTTTTCGAAAATCAATTATATATGATGTTTGTCTATAATTATAGTTAATATTAATATACTAATAATGAGGTACTGAAGAGCGGCGGCGACGAACGATTGTTTTAAAAAATATAATATAAATTTAAACCATGCTAAAGTCCAATATTCATTTTTCAAAAAACTAATACATTAACCACAAAACACTTTATTATTCCATTTTTTTAAATCAAATTTCTTCTTTACCTTCTCACCAGCCAGTACTCATTTCTGAAAGCTTATGTTCTAGGAGTAGGCGAGTCATGAATGGGCCCCGGTGCGTGTGCGCACACTTCTCTTAACTTAAACTGCTAAAAGGTTCAATGACATTTGCCAGGTGCAATCACCAGGACTTATTACAAGTCTTTAAATGTGCCCACTTTCACAATTTCGTCTCACCATGTTAATGACAACATATTTTCAGTTCAGCTTTCACTGTGATATTTTTATTTCACGTAAAGAAATATTACACGCATCAACATCAAACTAAGAACTAATTAAACTTTTCTGAACTCTGTTCAAAATGACACCATTCACATTATGGTCATAATTGCACAGTCTATTAGGAGATACCACAAGCAACAACAATGAGGATAAGTTAACTGGTCACAAACAAAATCATTTCTTTTTATACAATCGTATTCCTCATTCCCCCTAAGTTTTGAAAACACAGTACATCAACCATTGACGTGTATCGTTGTATGTACAAATTCGTGTTATCTTAAGATAAGTTTGAGCACGCAATGTATTCTGATTGGCGGTCACCTCACCGCGGTATGTGAGGGCCTCGGGGCGTTGTTTAGTCTTAAATTAAGAAGTAAGAGAAAGATTTAGATTAAGATTTATTAAGAAGCGCGGAAACTATGGAATTAAAAAGTAAAGAAAACGGTTTTATGGCGAATTTGTATAGCTTGAAAATGTAGTTAAGTTACAGTCCAAACTTTTTTATAAGCACCGTTCTTATTGCCGTTTCTATTAAAAAAAAACAGTTCAAAATAAACCTACTTAAATAACTACCTGTACTTATTAATAAGGTTAGTAGAAGTTCATTGTAGGTGGTTAAAGAACGATCTCTATGAAACGCTTCAAGCTAACATCTTCCACCGGACCGCTAGCGTGAGCTTATTAGGAAAGTTCCAGAGACAAGCGAACCTTAAAGAATGCTTTGCAACAGTTTCGACACGTGTATTTTTACGATTGGAACTTGTATCAGGAAAAGTTACGTTATTATATCATAATGTAACACTAAATTCCTACTAACATATAGGAATACAAGCAGCTGTCCGCGGCTTTACCCGCGTTGTGCCCGTTCCAGTGGAAATTTCGGGAATTTTAATACTTATTTATTTATTTATTTATAAACCTTCCTCTTGAATCAATCACTCTATCTATAAGAAAAACTGCATCAAAATCCGTTACGTAGTTTTAAAGATTTGAGCATACATAGGGACAGACAGACAGCGGAAAGCCACTTTGTTTTATACTATGTAGTGAAGACAGTCAAAGAAGAAAGCTTCTTTGCGCGAGATATTATTAAACTTTTATCTGTTTTAAAACATTGTTATCGAATTCAATATCTATACTAACTAGTACCTATAATAAAGCTTGTTTGTTTGAACACGGTAATCTCTGGAACTACCAATTTGGTTACAATAAATCTTATTGTATTGCGTAACCCCATTCTAGAGGAAGGTATACTAGTTTATCCCCAAATGATACTACTAACTAGGTATATAACCCTATTACATAACTGAATGAAACTAGCCACCTAGCCACCATTAATATTGATTCATGTTGTTCATACGCATTCTTATTGAAAGAAAAGTGACGCAATTCAGAGAAAGTACCCTCAATTATATGAGACACATAATAATTGTTCAGATATCTAATAAACCCGTCGGCCAGGAAGTCCTTATGGGACACAAAGTTGAAAGAAATATGAGACAGAGACTCGGAGTTATTTATGATATGATTATGAAATATTTATGGCAAGAGAAAATTGTCTTTGATTCTATTTCTAAGTTGTGTAGGTTGTGAATGCCATGGAGGTAGTAATTACATAATCAGTATATGTAGATTCGAATTTTGACTACAAAGGTAATAGGTCCAATATAAGATCATGATTAGATCATTTGCAAATATCAATTAAATGATAATGTACATCGACAAACGACATTTAGTCCATCGAAAAGTTACATTTGGGGTTGCGTTTTTTAGAGGACGCAATTTTATTTTTTTGATGTGTAGGGGGGGTCATTGTAAAGCTAAAAACAAGTTTGTGGGGTCGCCACCCTTGTCCCACGGCCGCCATCTTGAAAATAGGGGTTGAAATGGTTTTTACTATATATCTCCTAAACTATCAATTTTATTAAAAAAAATTGTTAACATTGTTGTTGCAAATTAAATTTTCTACAACTTTGGTCCAGTAACTTTTTGTCGTAGAACTATAAATAAAAAAGTTATAAGCGAAAATGTTCAGAAATTCTAAAAGTAAAAATAAAAGACATAAGGGACATTACAGCTGCTGCTGATCCTAATACCGATCTATCGAAGGTCGTAGTTCGATTAGGTGGGTTCCATTTGCTCATGTCGATCATAGGTGCGAATGGATATATCATGTCTGGTAGTGGACTCGAGGATATCTTCAAATTAATTTATGCTGAGAACTGTGTACATCACATAATGTCTGGACATGCTTATGGTAGGGCTGTACGTGCTCATTTATAGTACTATTATCATCCAGAAAATCTCGTTCTTCTTCTGTAAATTCTATTGAATCCATAACTATTTTTGTAACTGATAAATACACTAGCAAATGAGCACGTACAGCCCTACCATAAGCATGTCCAGACATTATGTGCTGTACACAGTTCTCAGCATAAATTAATTTGAAGATATCCTCGAGTCCACTACCAGACATGATATATCCAATCACACCTACGAACGACATGAGCAAATGGAACCCACCTAATCGAACTACGACCTTCGATAGATCGGTATTAGGATCAGCAGCAGCTGTAATGTCCCTTATGTCTTTTATTTTTACTTTTAGAATTTCTGAACATTTTCGCTTATAACTTTTTTATTTATAGTTCTACGACAAAAAGTTACTAGACCAAAGTTGTAGAGAATTTAATTTGCAACAACAATGTTAACAATTTTTTTAAATAAAATTAATAGTTTAAGAGATATATCGTAAAAACCATTTCAACCCCTATTTTCAAGATTGCGGCCGTGGGACAAGGGTGGGGACCCCACAAACTTGTTTTTAGCTTAACACTGACCCCCCCTACACATCAAAAAAATAAAATTGCGTCCTCTAAAAAACGCAAGGTTAGGCCTAAAAAATGTAACATTTCGATGGACTAATTGATTGTTTAGGTTATTAGAAGCAATTGATACGATTGTCAATTGATTTCGAATTATACTCCTATTACTTTCTGAAATGAGAAACATACTCGTATCTACTAATAGTATGTCATTAAAAAAAACTTCTACACTACAAGTTAAAACACAATACAAAGAGTATTTTAATAATACACATGCAATAAAGGTTTAAAAGTCAATAGTAAGTATTAATAGCTTATAATATCGGTAATGTGTCGATCTGATAGTAATGGAGCCTACAATTTGTACATTATAATAACGGTCGGCCATCTTGCGTCGTCATCGACGTTAATACTAAGAGGTTTGCGGGTAATTGTTTAATTACGATGTTTAACTTAGGAATTTAATGCTGCAGGCTCAAGGCAGATATAAATAGAACGAAACGTGATGGAAACTGAAAGTCGGCGCATAACTTTAATGTTAACTTTAACTTTTTGTGATAACAATAGACGTAGACTTTAATGAATTATTTAATTAAACTTGTAAGCTTACTAAAAACGAATCTCAGATAAATGAAAACAAACGCAAAATTACAGCGAAGGTGCAATAAGATCCTACTAATCGTAATCTTCTTATATAATAAATTCTCGTGTCACAGTGTTCGTTCGCGTACTCCTCCGAAACGGCTTGACCGATTCTCATGAAATTTTGTGAGCATATTGAGTAGGTCTGAGAATCGGCCAACATCTATTTTTCATCCTGAAATTCCCGCGGGAACGGGTACCGTGGTTGAACTCCTCTGAAACGGCTCGACCGATTCTCATGAAATTTTGTGTACATGTCGGCTAGGCCTGAGAATCGGAAAACATCTATTTTTCATCCCGAAATTCCCGCGGGAACGGGTACAACGCGGGTGAAACCGCGGGGCGCAGCTAGTAATATTATAAATGCGAAAGTTTGTGAGGATGTGTTACATGTGTGTGATGTATGTATGTTTATTACTCTTTCACGCAAAAAACTACTGAACGGATTTGGATGAAACTTTACAGTAATATAGGTATATACATGAGAATAACACATGGGATACATTTTATCCCGAAATTCCCCCAGGCACGGGTCCAACGCGGGTGAAACCGCAGGGCGCGGATAGTTTGGGATAATTCCTTCCGAATACCTTCCAAAGAGTCCTTACAGTATTTACCGTATAAAACATACATTTTCTAATCTAAGAAGCCTGAATTTGTACGAACGTACGAATTTGACCCAAACATAATAATTACAAATATTAATGAATTAACACTGTACCGTGTAAAAGATAGCTTTCAACTATTGAAATGAGTACAAACAAAGCATACATAATACATACTCATTGCATTGAGTTATATGTAACGTACTTCATATAACTCTACATACACACTTTTCCGAACCTACTTCCCGCATACATTTCCAACGAGTGCTGTTAGATACCATCATCGTAGTATTTGGAGTACGGGTCTCACGTGCCCAGATCTACACAATGATCTTATCGGCTGCGATGTCTTTTAGTCGGGTAGACCAGCGGAAGGCGAGAAATGATTATGGAAATGTAGGTTACAGTTTAATGGTGAATTGTGAATCTCTCTTTTCTAGATGAGTACTCAGAGGCGGCGGTGTGATAACTATTAACTTATCATGTTACTTATATTGATATACTTATTAAGATCATACATTATTTAACAAAGACTTTTGACCAACTTTTACCAACAAATTTGTACTTACCAGCATCGCATAATAAACCCCTATTTGAGCTCCAATGACGTTTTAACATCAAAATACTCGAACACTTTCTCTACTGTTCGCGAGCCCTACAATGCGTGAGGCCTACACCTCGGAGCTGCACCGTAAAGCTCTAAACACGTTAGTATCTAACATCAAGAGCTTTGTCGAGGCCTAACATCGGTACCGCGGTGGACATTTAACTTGAGCTACTTTACTAGCAGCGAGATGGCAGTGAGTTAGCGTTTTCTGAGAAAAAAAATTGATGATAATGTATGACTTGACTTATCTTTAGCCTAATTGAGGACAACCCTGAAGTAAACTCTTCCTTTGTTTAAGGAATGGAAAATGGAAAGCTCTTTTAGAATGAGTTCTGTCCCGAACAGTAAAGTCATTGCTCCCCCAAAAGTGCACAATCACCAGTAAATTAATTTTCACTACTTATTCTTACGTAGGCTCTCTTCAAACTTAACAACTTTCAAATACCTTGCTCTATTAGCCGGCGCATTGTATTATTAACTATGACTATGTTAACTATGTACTTATACACATACTTACATAATGTAACATTTTAGTGTATCATACCATGGTACCTATTACGGATAGTTTATTTTAAAAAATCTTAAAAGTAACATATATAAAGCCGCCCCCGATTTATATCAAGAGGCCGCTTAATATCAAACACCTAATATATACGCCACATACGTTCCTTAAATGGTTACGAGACTTTAGACTGTTAATTATCTGTTAAATGTAAAGTGTTGTTTCATAACTACTTGAATGACAGTCTGTTTAAGTAATTCCGGCGGCCAAGCCCCAATTTTTCATTTAATTACATCTGAGACTGACATGTTGTGTTAACGTTTACCGGTGTGTGACCGTTATCTAAAGATACGCGCGTTTAATATCCTAACACTAAACAATTCGTACCAAGAGTCAATAATAATTAGCCAGTAAAATATGCCAGTCCACGTTGAAACACAGATGAAGTAAAGTCGCCGCGTGGAGCTATCTCAATGTGCTGTGATTAACATAACCAGAGCCCGCGCGGCCCGCGGCGACACGCGCGGCTTTCACCCGGTGCGTGCGCGCATACATCACGCGCTGGCTCCTCACAACTATCTACTATTATAATATGTGCCCACTAGAGTACTGCAGGTAAGGTAATAATATGTACTCACTATACTGTTCATTTTATAGAGGTCGGCTAGCTAGAGCTAGCTATTATCTTACAAACAGTTATGATAGGTAGGTACTTCGAGTTTTCTGTGACCACGGTTCCTGTGATGGGGTCGAAACGCCAGGTTGTCTGTATGTAATCGATTAAGTCAAAAAACTACTAAACGAATTTTCGTCGTATAGGAAGTTTTGTGATTACTTTTCATGCCCAAATTCCCACAGGAACAACGCAACAGGAACAACGGTTACAACGCGGGGGAAACCGCTCGGGAAATACAAAAGCGAACTGAATCCTAAACGTAGTGTCGACTCAACACTGTGAAACTTAGTTGAACCCTGCCAATAAAACTCTTTCTACCTGTTCCGAAGGCGGTCGAAAGTTTTTTTTATTATTAATGTAATTGGGTATAAAAAACTTAAATTATTCGGCTTCTGGTAGTAAATCTTGTATAAAATAGATTTATTGCCTAATTTATTGAATAACGATCGTTTAATTTATACAAATTGGTCATCATTACCAAATTAAAAGTAGACGTGTCTACGCGGGTTTAATGAGGAACTTTTTATACTCGTCCGTCTTACTGTTACTCTCACTCACGTATCATCCCATCGTTGGGTAAAGGTAAAGGCCTGTCTCCTTCCCGCCACTCGTTCCGTTTTGAAACCACCACTTGTCAGTCCCTTAATTAATGTAAAATATCTTGGTAGAAAAAGTTTTCAAAAGCTCCAAAGACCCTTTTACCAGAAGGATAATATTTATTACTTTAATTATTTTTAGTTAAACAATAAAAGCCACGACTACTTAAAATAAATCTGGTTAGTAAGCTAGTCTTAAATAGAATAGTAATATCATTTTATATCGAACATAAATGGTTAAAAATACGACTCCTATAAAGGTGTGAATCCCTGCTGCGAGATTTATTTCAAGTCTTCACTTTCATGTTATAATTTAGTTTATTACGGCGGTCACTCGCATTGGCGCGAATACGCTGCCCATAATATGAAGTGTTGCGCGACCTTCGCAAATGATTATGCGAAGCGTTTGATACATGGCATTACAAGCTGAATCGGTTTTATTTTACTTCTAATACGCTTTCGCTTAGTGTTTAGTGCGCTCACTAAATCTTTAACACTGAGCGAGACGCGAGTTTACAAACCCGAAAAGAAATAAAGTTTGAAAGAAAAATTAACATTCATTGACACGCTAGCGTTCCATTAGGTTCATCGCCAACCAGCTTGTAACCTCGCGTCACGATACTTAACATTAATAAGAGCCGATTATTATTTAACGTAAACCTTATCTGTCTAATACTGTTTTGTCCACGCCCAAGAAACCATTAAAGGTTATCAGCCCGTTGTCCGTAAGCTCCCAAAGCCCAGCTCGTCGAGGCGTTGTTGTTCCGCTGATGACTAAAGCCACAGAAGCCCGCATCTGATCGCGCCCGGGGGCCGTCACTTTGATTAACTGCGCACATTACGATATCAATGTTTTGTATACTTAGGTACTCAATTGTATTGGGTTACCTTGTGAGGTAGTCCTTATTAACCAAAACGTAATAAATGTACGATTTTAATGCTTAGGTTGTGTCTACCGTGTGGGGAATGTGTATTTTTCTCTTGTTAAAATTCTTACTTACTAACAACAACTTGTATCTCAAAACCATTTTGGAACACTAGCCATCGATTACATGAGTTTTTTAATCTGGCTATGTGTGATTTAGCTCAATCTTACAAGATTAATTAAGGAATACATTCCTAGTGAACGAGAGCCTTTAAACGTAACACGTAACGTAACAATCTTTAAGGCTTGCACAAGAACTCTTAAATCGATTTAGTACTTAAATGTGTGCAAGACATTCAAGTCTTACAAACTGCAAGTCAAAGCTTACATACATCCAATCGCACAGAAAATAATAACGAAAACCACACCCGTACTGTAACAGTTTTAAACAGTTTAAATCTACAAACAGACAGTTCTCTACCTGCTACCTCAACCATATAAACTTCCTACCATCTTATTATTACACGTTGGGTTAAGTTTCCCATTTGTCAAGTCGTATTGGAAGCTGGTCCGCGGCGCGTGCGCACACGCGGGGTCGACAGGCGGACACAAGCGGTACTAATGAGCAAGTGATCCGAACTGTACTGACAGACGTTTATGAGATGTGAGGTGAAACATTAGAGACTTTGTAGTTCTTACAGAGCTAATGCTAACAAACAAACAATATGCTTACTTACAATCTATGTTACGTTATGTCTGACAAGATTTAAAATATCAATCAAATCTTACCGAAGATATTAAGTAACTAATTGGCCAAACAAAAACAATACGTTCTATAGAGGAAAAGGTTCAGTGGTGCATTGATGTCGGTAAGATTTACCAATTTTTTTTGCCCATAAATTGTCCTTGAGTAGACAACCGGACATATCACTTTATGCCCCAATGACAGTTGGTCGTTCGTGTCATGTCTACAAGTGTATCACTTGTTAACTCTATGTAATTAGAAACCTAGACGTGGCTAGATGCCCTATATGATACGTTAATTACCGATGCATACTAGACACTAGTATTCCCATGAGACCTAGGATGATACCTTGTTCCTAGACCTCGAAGCAAGAGGAATTACTATTTACTACATGTTTAAGCTTCCAACTCGTTTTTTAACTAATGAGTTTTATACTAGCTGTAATAAAATAGAGTATCTATATAATATTAAGTACTTTACATAAAATGGCAATTATTGATATATTTATACAACAAAATAGTTAGTCCGTAATGTATTTTCAATATTTATAAGAGTATTCTAATAACAATATTCTCCGTCCCCTGCGGGCTTCATTTAGCATAAACAATTATAAAAATAATAACGAGATATTAATTCGTGTGTTATGAACTCGCCCGCCGCCCTCGCATTCTTTTGAAGATAGAAAGTTACTAAAGATTATAAAAACTCGGCCGGTCGAGCTGATCCGATCATAAGCCGAATTAAACTTATTTATAGCTCTATCGAGTAGAAAGTGGTAAATAACATCGACTGGGTCATATCAACAATATTTATCACTATTTAGTAAATAATGTTATGGCAAAATGTAGAAAAATACGTGTATCTAGTTCACATTTCTTACGAACAATGTTATACGTTCAGAAGACATCAACGCGCTCCCACCGACTGCCACCATTTGATACGATCTTCTGGATAACTTCAAGATTCCTTATGTGTTAGTTTTACGAGGATTATTCTGTGGTTTAAGTATCATTTCATTAGGTAGAGCAGACTCGAATTATTAATCTTGAGATCAGTATCAAAGTCAAATATTTAAAGTTTTAGCCCCAATCAGTTTTTTAGGTTTATTTTCTCTGTATTGTACTGAACAATTCCTATCCAAATAGTCCTTGTTTGGAGGACACAAGTATTTGCCCAGTTAACGAATTAACAGGTATTGGTACGAAGCAGTTATATCGAACACAATATTAACTTGTAACAGTCAAATAACACCTCTAATCAGAAAAAAACAACTCACCAAACCGACGCCAATAAAACATAATTTTATTCAAAGTACCGACAAATAACTTAATTAAGACACGACATGAAGTCACAAACTGATATGTGAATAAATTACCCGACTGATAAACTTGTAATAAACTTAACGTTTGACATTAAACTCGTGTTGAGACGTTTGGAGCTGTTAAGTTAGAATTAAGTGAAATTAAGTTACGTATAAGTGTAAGTAACTTGAGCGTAGACACGTAAGTTAGCGTTTAACCGCGGTTATGTTACCGATTACCGGAGATGATAACGCGCGGAACAAATTATGTGTACGGTTTATAAAGTCTTGTAATAAACAATCAATTTACATTGATCTTAGTAATGCATACTGTATAAAAGTTAAGCGCCGTTTAGACTGAGTGAGTTTTCTAAAGAGTTATCCATAATTTTGAAGACAGTGTTATAGTGTGGCCCAATGGTCGCGCTTTATTAAACTCTCCGGGTCGTAGCTAATCATGTCACTGAATCTAACCGACGCTCAAGTTAAAGTGTAGTAATTAAAATCCCTATTTGAACCTACCCCACTGCTGGGCAAAGGTCTCCCCCAGTGACCTTCATGTTTCATGTCATGTTCAATTCCACAGTACATTGATTTACTCTGCAACCACAGAAAGAGTCTCGTTATTATGTGGCCGTTACATTACATTACCTCTCGTCTTCTCAATTCCGTCCGTTTTCAAATTACTGCAAAAATCCAAATCTCCGACATCACTGATCTAAACTCACGAATAAATAACAACTTGTCCTCAAGGTTAATTAAAACACTAAAACGGTTCGAACTTCCAGTAATGTGTTCGCGTCTGCTTCGTATTCGATACACGGCACTTATCGAGTTCACTAGTATAGTGCGACACTCGGGTTTTGTCACGTTTTGACACTTGACACTACTCGGGTATTCGTTGTGAAGAATTTCCTTTGTCGTGATTACGAGCACTTGTAGCTACTGCACTACTGATCCCTTGTGTCTTTGCATTCGTGTAACTTCTCGAAGGATGTTGTCTTATTGAAGCTAAATTAAGTAAATGTAAATAATAAAGTCGGTTCTCTCGGAGGCCCGTAGGTGGTCTAAAACACCGGTTGTAGGATTGTAGGGTTGTACCACTAACTCGAGCTCACTTACCTTTTTGATTTGTTACACGAACAAACTAAATAAACACAGCGGAACATAATTTATTGCAAGAACAAATTAATGACCATTAAATTAAAATAGGTTTTTAAATAAAACTTCACTCTATGTTAAAATATTTATTTAACATTTAAAAATTAATCAGCTACCATGTTACGATGCATTTTACATCTCTACAAATAAAATAGTAATAATGCTCGTATAATTTTTATTATACGATTACACGTCAAAGAATACCATTTGCATGAATTAATTTACTATAGATGAAAACAAATTAATGAACCCTCAGTTGCAATATTTAATGTAATGTCAATTAATAAAACTTAGATGTCAAACTGAAGCCAGCGAGTAATGTGAACAACTTGAAATAACGAATGTAACTAACGTCGAGAGTGGAGACAAAAGCTCAATAACTAAGCTTTAAGCTCAGTTGACTGGCATCTTGCATACCTCACGAGTCAACTAGCAATCATAGCATGAATGACTAGCAATCCGAACTCACTTTGCTTGCGTTAGTCAAGATGTGTAAGAAATTCAGGATAAAACATTGTCTAGTCTATATTTATTTACTGAACACTATTCTAATTATTATGTGCCTATTGAAACGTGTTATGAAATCCGTTCCGAAGATTACCTCGCACAAACAAACAGACGAAATCACTCGGTATTTGAGAAGTACGGATAGTGGATGGAAGAACGATACATTATCTTTAAACTTTAATTTACTTTCATAATTGTTCAATGTTTAATTGTTTCTCACAAATGTTATATCCCGTCTTACCGTTAACAAATACACCCACAAACATACTCACGCACACAATAAAGCTGTTTTTTTTAATACGCATCAAAACTTGGCATCGAACTTCATCGAAGCCTCAATTAATCATATTTCTGTCTTTTTCAGTCGGTTGGGTGTGTGAGGGAGACGGGCAATGCGCGCGGAGGAGCGCGCGCGTCGCGGCGCACTCGCGACACAGCTCCAGCGCGGGGAGTGCGCTCTACCGTTGTCGGTTGTTTAATCAACTTCGCTACTATGAAAACTCCATTTCAATACAGAAAAGTGTATGTGATGAATGACGACGATGCGCGATGTTCGTGTGTGACCTCAGCGGTGCAGTGATTGTCAAAAGTTTACCAGTGCCGGTCACAGTGCATTGTGTGTGTGTGCGAGTCGCTTGTGAATAAAATAACTGATATTTTTGGATGTGTTTGAGCCGGGTCGCCGTTGTGATATTATGTTGGTAAGTCTTGGTATTTACGTTGCTATAGATACCAAATACCATATTATTGTATACATAGGTACCTACTCGTAGTTAAATAAGATTATTACTTTTTAGCTAGATTAGCCTTCATGGATGGTACAATCTTTAGGTCCGTCCATAGCATCAAATATTAAGTAAATCTGAAGTAAAATCTATTCGTCCATGGTTACAGTTATTATAATCCTGAAGTGAAGACTACAGTCTGACTGCCGCACGCAGAGAAGTCCATTAAATCGATACTTAACTAATTGACGTATTTTTGCATACATTACAAGTCAAAATCACTCATTAAATCTCTACTGAGGAAACATTTGACGTTCCTGAGTTCGGGCGTTAGACTAAAACATATTTTGCAATGAAAAATTATTTATGAACCTTTATGCCATTCGTACACTAATGCAACCGCATGCGGCTGCGTAATACGCATGTGCAAAATATCGCAACGTATCGCAGTTTTATTGTATTGCATGCGATACCATCAGTGTAGACATGACACTCACACGAATGACATTTTTATTTTTATTTTTATTATTACTATAACTTGTGCTCATTCACATGTAGGTATTATTTGAAACAACAATTCGTTAGACTACTTAAAACTATGATCATTGACTACATTCTATTATTATTACTTTCGATATAAATAACTACAGGATATGAATATGATGGCTACATAGTCAAAGGCCAAATTTAATGCAATTTAAATCATTCATATCGTTATTGAAGTTGTAATAAATATACCTTATGTAGTTACTTACACTATAAAATATGGAATATGCTAGATAGAGAACTCGCGGTTTCGAAGGCGCTGGTGTGAATATCGCGTTACAATATTTTCCCAGATATTTAGTGGGGTCGCCTTACATTTCGTTGAACGGGACGGGAAATCTACTTTTATAAAATTGGTCAAGATAAAAGGAAATAGTATAACCAAAATCAATCATACAAAAGCTCAAGATAAACAAACAACAATACAATGTGCATTCATAAATATTAATTGAACTTAACTCTATAAGTAAGATGATGTTCATCTTGTAGATAAAATGTAAAATAAAAGCGAAGTGTATCCGTAAACGTAGTTTAAAGTTTAAGTTGGGAACTAGGTATGAGCACAATATGCACAAATAATGAACTGGATTACCACGATGAGTAGCCAATAATAAGCAATAAGCGAGTCCCGAGGTGGAGGAGGCGTTCACCCCCACATGGTCTTCCACCACGGGAACGCGTACCAGACGCCCCACTCGATGATCTTGTTGGTGGGCCACCAGGCCTCGGTCAGCTCCATGCGGCTGAAGGGCGTCGGCATCCGCGGCGGTATCTCGCGCCTGCCGAAGATCGACACGTCGATCACAGCTCTGAAGGAAAAGTAGAAGCGGAAGTGCACGAACGCTGCCGACTTGAAGTACATGAAGCAACGTAACCTGCAAGTTTAATGTTAAATGAAATTAACGAACATAAACTTGGCCAAATATGGCCCATGTGAATATGAATATACATTGAAAAACGTTGATAAATGTACAATATATTGTCCATTTGCTGGACTAAGCCTCTACTTCCCCTTCCATTTTTCACGATCTTGTGATATTGAGAGAAGAGAAATAGCTTGTCTTGACATACGTCGAAGCCCAGACGGTGTTGGAGTTTGATAGGAAGATAGATAGAAGAGTAGGAAGATAGATAGAAGGAGTTGGATAGGAATTCAGCGATACATCTTTACCAACAGAAAACGGTCAGAACCGATACAAAACAAAATAAACGTGACATAGTGTGTCGTAGGATACCTCCTGTAGTCCCTGCGCACGTCGTGCGCCTGCGCCAGCGCCGACACCTCCTGGTGGCAGTTGTGCTCGAGCCACACGGCCGCGTTCGACTTGGCCGTGAACTCCACCAGGTGCACCACCACGCACGCCACCGACGCCACCTCGTGGATCACCAACTATCATTATTTAGGGAATATAATATACCCGCACAAATTAGACCCAAAGTAAACTCTAAGCGTGTGTTATGGAATCACTGATACACTACATATACATACACAAATACTTTATAAGAATATATTATATAATTGACACCCAGCCGTCGTCGCCAACAACTACTGTCTTTAAATATTGTTGACTCCGGGCGAGAATCGAACCCGCAACCCCCAACACAGTAAGCGCACTGCCACTGTGCCAACGGGCTTGCCAAAACTGACGGGGAACTGGCCGATCAACTCTCCGCTCGCGACACTACAGGCTTCTTAACGATCTTTATGAAACTGATGGCATGTGCATCACCAGCAAGATATACTATCATATACCTCCATGGTGAAACATGACTGTTAGTGCAACATCTTGTAATGCATTTGTACGCATGTTTATTGAACAATTATTAATATCAATAAGTTGAATTGAAAAAAATAAATACAAATATATGATCGTAGCCGCTCGCATTAAGCATACTAGTTATTGTAACGTAATGTTACGGCACGGGGAGGGATCGATTCATTGTCTCACACAACATGCAGTCATGACGTCGCGTTCGGATAGCGACCACAAGCTGCTGCTGCAGTCTGCAACAGTTCCAACGGGTTGCTATCAAGATACGTACGAAGAAGAATCCCTGTCCGAAGTTCTTGTTCATGGTCAGCTCCAGCGAGTCCCGGTACAGCACGGCGCCGCGCTCGCGCCGCCCGCACTGGCCCGTGTCCTTGCTAATGATCTTGGAAGCTGAAACATGGTGCGCCATATTAATAAACGCGTATTAAGAACATTTGGTTTGTCACTTTCTGACACACGCAATTTTCCGAAGAGCAAAAGAGACAAAACACTTTAAAACAGTGTTTTAGTTATAAAACGTTTAATAAGGCGGTGTGAGTGGAAACACATGATGTTGCAACGAAATCATCTTGTATGTTTTAATTGACTGAATCAAACTTTGCCGTAGTTGTGAAGTTGAATCGATCTATGATAATCGATCTATGATAATCGATCTATTGAATCGATCTACAGAGAAGCTGAAGGTTTCTTTCTATTTACTATCATCTGGAACTGCATGAGCATTTTTTTTTCGTATATGATTCACTTTCAAGAGGAAGGTATTTTGCTATTCGGATATTTTCATTCGATATTCCAAAGAGGTCGGATACGGAGCCGGTAAACTGTAAGGCGTTACTGATAGATCTAAAAGGTAGAGGTCCTGCATCGTCTTTCATGCGATGATGAAGTTCCCGCAGGATTTCTCCATTCTTGCGTGTGTATTGGATGGGCGCAAACAAAACGTTCAATACGAATAATAAATATTCAAATGTTCAATATGCACTCCAGTGGCATCGTTAGACACGCACTGATAACTCACGTTGGGCGTGCCCTGAGGAGCTGTGATGCAACTCCGTACTTATTAAAGTCAGATAGTAATAACATTACATAAGGTTCAATGTATTTATTTATTTGCTGTTTTAACAACAAGTACCTACGAAGGAAATATAAGTAACAACCAGGCCGTTATTTAATTATTTTGTCCTGTACTGTCTCTCTACAGGAAAAACACCTCGTTCCCTCAACCAGACTATCTTAAATAAAAATATGTTGTCGCCGTATGTTGTACCACTTAGATCACCTAGTACGGTGTATGATGCACCACTCTGATCACCTAGTACGGTCTATGTTGTACCACTCTGATCACCTAGTACGGTGTATGATGCACCACTCTGATCACCTAGTACGGTCTATGTTGTACCACTTAGATCACCTAGTACGGTCTATGTTGTACCACTTAGATCACCTAGTACGGTGTATGATGCACCACTCTGATCACCTAGTACGGTCTATGTTGTACCACTCTGATCACCTAGTACGGTGTATGATGCACCACTCTGATCACCTAGTACGGTCTATGTTGTACCACTTAGATCACCTAGTACGGTGTATGATGCACCACTCTGATCACCTAGTACGGTCTATGTTATACCACTCTGATCACCTAATTTGTACCACTCTGATCACCTAGTACGGTGTATGATGCACCACTCTGATCACCTAGTACGGTGTATGATGCACCACTCTGACCACCTAGTACGGTGTATGATGTACCTGGGTATATCTTGACCTTGATGGGCGAGAAGCGGCGCGCCTCGAAGACGAAATCGGCGTTGTCGCCCATGTCGGGCGCCGCGCGCTCCGTCACCCACGGGAGCAGCTCCGCCACGGACAGGAAGCGCGCCGGCGCGCCGCACCCCGGCCCGCGGATGCCGAACCCGAGCTGCAACCGAACATAGTATTTCATTAAACGATGTCAGCTCACTGCGAGTGTTAAGCAACGTGCAGCTAGACCCGTACTTGATGGGCGACCGGTAGTGGCATTTGTATCTGTGCGCTATCGGGTCTGGAGGGCACGTTAAATTGTCAGTCCCGGTTTACTCAATCGTTAGATCATGTCGGTTTTAAGGCGATCTAAAAACTCCGACACCAGGGCAGGGACGCATGCACACATAGACGCGCAATACTCGTCTTATAAAAAGTCCACTACTTCTAACTCTACCGGAAATTACCGATGACTTTCTACCTGAATGCTACCGTACTTCAGAGAACACTTATCAGTTGTTTCAATCGTTAGCTCGTATTGGCTTCGGAACTCCAACACCAGGGTTATCCGTAACCTTCTGGAAGTGAACCCTGGCGCTCACCAGCACCCAGTGGCCCCAGGACTGGCGCGTGATGAGCGCGGAGCCGTAGTCCCATACGCACACGTTGGAGTCGTTCATCACGCGCATGCAGTTCATGCTGGTCGGCACCATCATCGGAGACGCAAGCTGTGTAGGTAGTTGAAACAGAAAAAATTAGGAGCGCCTTTCGGTTTCACTCTGTTCCCGAAAGAATTTCGGGGAGGAAAGTAGCCTTTCCGTTCAATGTGGCTTTCCATTACAAAAATAATTATTTGAATATGATGGTAGATTCCGAGATTAGCGCGTTCAAACAAATAATGAAACTAAACTTTTCAGCTTTAGATGTAAGTATACATTAGACTTTCATAGCATGTAACCTACGTTGAAGGCTTTTCATAACATTGAAGATTATGTTTAAAATAAAAAACTTAAATGTTCATCCCAGTACACAATAAGGACTTAATTTCAAATTGAATTTTAATTAATTTTGAAGTACTTCAAGAATTTATAGAATATATATTCTATTGATTTTTTTTAATCAAAAACCTCTTGATTTCTACGGAAATAGAGAAGAATACAGCCAGCGACTTACCCCGTTCGCCTTATAGTACTTGTCACATTCCTTAGAGTCCACATATTGCATTTTAAAAGCCACCTTTCGCACTTCCTTGGTCTCTGCGAAAAACGAACATATAAGTACTTTACTCGGATGACTGTAGCATTACGAGAATTACAGGAAAAATATGTCCGTCCTGGTATTTGACTTAATTTTGATACTACAATTCGGTATACTACCAGCACTCCAATAAACGTTGTGTCACAAACAGTGGACTCGTCATGGATTCGTAGACTTGTCCAATTTTTCCAAGTTGGTATCCGATAGTGAGTGAGTGACGTTGATTTATACTTTAGATGATTCCACGCCATTCCAACTTTAACAGTTATATCTTTGTCAGGTCCAGTCTAGGAGGGTTCCTCTCCGTCTTACACACGCCTATGATTATGATATCTTACCATCAGTTAGCTTGGCGGCGTACACGTCTTGGTCGAAGAGCCCGGCGCCTCGCAGGGGCATGCATATCGGCAGCACGGGGTCTGAAACGTACCGGGCATTATTTACGCCAATGCTCTGAATAGGTGATCTAGTTCATCGATCTGTATTAAAATCAACCTTGATAAATTACATCGATAAAGTGAGATCGCATAGGCCAACAGAGGTGACGGTGGTTTTAGGTTTTAAAGGACTCCGATATCGTATAAAGGAAAAACTGGGATTGTTTAATGCTCCAAAAAATGGCTTATAGGTCCCATCGAGTCATGTAACTGCACGTTGCTTAAAATTACCGATTTTTTGGTTAGACTTCTACACCCGCCCAACTCACAGCTGTTCCCGCCCATGTGGTTGGCCTCGCACGTGATGAGCTTTAAATCTATTCTTTATACTTTTATAAAAATAATATGTCACGTTGTTTGTCCGCGAGTACAACGCGAGTACCACCGCGGGGCGCGACTAGTATGACTCACTATAAAAAGTCCGCGTCCCATCGCGAAAGTCAAACACAGAGGGTCCGCTCACTCACAGGAGTTCCCGCCCATGCCGGTCTCCCCGTAGGTGATGAGCTGCACCAGCGCCACGGTGGCGCGCGTCACCTTCTTCTCGTACTCCGGGTGCAGCACGTAGTCCAGCACCTCGATCACGTACTTCCGGTCCGCGCTTTGCCACGCTATGAACTTGGTCGTGTTCCTGTGGTACATGGTTGATTTCGTTCATTCACTATACTAGACTCCTTAAAGTTTAAACTGTGTTTTCAAAAGGTCGAAGAGGATCTCAATCCCTGTATTTTTTTAATGTACCTGTATGTTATCTAATACCTTCGTTGTTTATCAACAATAATCTTTCGTAACTAAAATCAGGGTCATAATGGTCTCGTATTAAACCCATTTCAAAACAGTGATAGCTCTAAAACCTAATTTTGCATTGTGTTCCGGTCTACTGCTTAGTACTCCTCTGACTCACGTGACGATCTCGTGGGGTATCCTGGACATGTCCTCGGCCGCCGCGATCACGTACGCTGGATGGATGAGAATCGCCGTCGTCACCGCAAACCGCGGCTGGCCTCCGAGGTCTGGTAACATTTCAACAATGGTGACAGTTACCTTGATAATGGCAACATTGAATTTTAGGCGGGAGCTTTGCTATGCCCTCTACAGGGAAATTAGGTCCCAATTCGTTGCGTTATAAGCAGGTTTTTTCAATGCTGGAAGGAAAATTGCTCTAAACACTAAAGATAGCATACTGTTACTGTTACTGTTAGCCCGTAATGTCCCACTGCTGGGCAAAGGCCTCCCCCCACTCCCGCCACTCTTCTCGATTTTGGGCCACCAGTTGGCAGTCCCTTTTGTAGGCGTCCAGCTCGTCCCGCCACCGCCTGCGCGGTCTGCCGCGACTTTGCCTCGCTGTCTCCGGGCGCCACACAGTGGAAATTTTGGCCCACAGCGTGTCCGGCACGCGGCAGACGTGACCAGCCCAATCCCATTTTAGTTTAGCAGCCTTTTCACCTGCATCAGCGATTTTTGTTCGGGAGCGCAGTATTGTGTTGCGGATGCGGTCAATTCGTTTGACTCCAAGAATACTGCGCTCCATCGCCCTCTGGCAAACCTTGAGTTTGGATTTCTGGATGTTTGTCAAAGACCAAGTCTGTGAGCCATGATTAGCAAAGCCAGCATGATTGTGAGAACGGGAAGGATGCACATGTCCATGAGCTTGCGCTTAAGCGCGATAGGAAGGTTGCCCTTCATCATCTCTTTCATCGACCAATAGCTCCTCCAGGCGCTCTCAGTGCGTCTCGCGACTTCTTTATCTTGCCTACCTGCCTGGAGGGAGACTAATTGGCCGAGATAGATGTATTCATGGACATAGTGCATCACTTCGCCGTTTACCGTGATACGGTAGGCTGAGCTGTTTGTCATGACTTTGGTCTTTGACATGTTCATCTGTAATCCAACCTAAAAAGGTCAGTACTCACATACGGTATTACTCGATCGAGCTAAACTGTCGAGTAAAACTCATGGCATGGGCTTTCGTCCACACATTGAGCATTGATCTATCGAGTGAGGCGCGCCGTTCAGTATTCACCGAACCGTTCGAGCCAAAGGATGTCTGTGCAACAAAGGAGACGGTGGCTGTATTTAGCAAGTCTCACGGTTCTTTATAAGAAAATCAAAGAAAATGAAAAGAAAAAACGTAAAAAACGCTTTTGGAATAAACTCGCAAATTCATTTCTCTAAAAACACGTGTTTCAATCACGATAAACAATACCAGACTGACGCTCGCCTCGCGCCACTCGCAGTCACGTACACACGTTCGAGTCAAGATTGACGGCTCGCTTCGAGTAGGTTCGAAGGAAATTACTTTCATTAAATTCCATCGAGCCGGCTCGGTGCGAGCCTTCGAGCTGTGAGTTTTGCGGTCCACGCGTTGATTTTTACTCGACTTCGAGTAAAACTATCGAGTAATACCGTATGTGAGTACTGACCTTTAAGATAGCATATTGTAAAAAAAAATCGTTTATTTCTAAACAAAACTGAATTCAAAGATGCTGCAAGCACGCACATGAAATTAATGACAATACGATTACTGTAATTTTACGCTAAGATTGAAAGCCTACGTGTAACAAAGATCGGCTGCATGGCCAATGAGTCCCATGAAATACAAAACAGTGATCGAGGAACTGCGTTGAATACCGAATGTGATCAAATGTTATGCAGAAATGTGTGTGGATAGTATTGTGTAACGCTTTTCAATAGACACTAGGCTACATAAATCACCTACCGATTTTGTTTCCAACCAACATATTTCCAACATGCAAAGCTTCACCAAAATATTTTATTTAATAAAGCTATAGAGTTTGTTGTTTATTAAAAAAACAATCTCTGGAACCATCATTCATATTTGAAATATATGCAGCACACCAAAAGACCTACGGGATCAGGTAATACTGGAAGGCACTAATAGTTTATAATATAACGCGACCATAAGCGCTACCAATATCAACCAATCTTTTCGATTTCTACACATACTAAATTTCACTATCGTCGTATTAGGCGTTGGCCAGTTGCGATTTTGTGGCTCTTCAAATACCACCGAGTAACGTGAACTTTCTAGTTAATACTTTAAATCAAGCTTCCAAAGTACTGACCGAAGTGGTGCTGAATGACTCCCAGCCAGGGGAACCTGCCGATGTCCGTCATCTTGCCGCTCTTGAGGGCCTGATCGATGTCGGTGGAGCACCGCACCTCGTCCCAGATCAGACTTCTGGAAACATCCACTGGAAAACAAAGGAAATTGGTGTCTATTCCGGTTTATTATGGTTCATGGACTATAGGCACAATTCCTGCCACTTTGGGACACTGCCTGACTAGGCATGGTTAGGTAATACGTGCTTGTCCATATAGGTCTACACATCCTTCCAGCTACAGGCCTGCGGTAAGCCATGAAAATCACTACATAGTATAAAATAAAGTCGTCTCTGTTTCGTGTCTGTTTGTCTGTTTGTCTGTATGCTTAAATCTTTAAAATTACGCAACGGATTTTGATGCGGTTTTTTGTAATAGGTAGAGTGATTCAAGAGGAAGGTTTTTATGTAAAAAAAATCCCCAAATTCCCACGGGAACGGGCACAACGCGGGTAAAACCGCGGGGCGCTGCTAGTTATATTATAATATGAAATCTTCTACTATATAACTACGAAAATAATCCTAGGATTTAGAGGAAGGCCACGGCTACAACTGACGGATATTCCGTCGCTGACTCTCGGCGATGGAACACCAATACACATTATTGCATATAATTTACGCCGCAATAGAGCGACCGAGTGTGACCGCTATTTGTTTATTACATGCAACATGTATTGGCGTTCCGTCGTGGAAGAACGGCGATGGAGGATCCATCAAGTATAGCACTAGCCTTCATTAAATAACGATAAAACCACTTACCAAACACAAACAGCACTATCCATAGTTTCAGAAGTATTCCTAAAGCCATGTCTTCAAACTCGCAGACGGTGCCTCAACACCACATTACGCACTGGACTGACAGCTAGGAAGACAACCTGTCTAATATAACCGCCTATTGTAAACTAGAAGAACGCCTCATAACCATAACACTTAAATTTCCCACAAAATCATCAAAACAATCGGAAAGTGTTTTCCTTTTCTAGACTTTTTGACGGTAGTTGTTGGTACCCGACTATCAATACACTGCACTTCACTGGCGGTTGTGACACACGGCAGCGTCACACTCCGACAATACAACAACAGTTTGTTTAATCATAATATCATGTGTTAAATATATCAAATAGGTAATAGTGATACATATTGTGTTTATAAAGAAAACATGTAAGTAAATAGATATTTAACACCATTCATAAGATATAGTGTTCTAATGTCGCAACCATAACAGTTTCTAGTTCTTTACAATACATAATTATATTCTGTTGTATTGTATTCATCATTTATCTACCTGATTTGGCTACACTTTGATAAATGCTTATAAGAAATATTAGATATCCTAGTTAAAAGGTTATAAAAGGAACGATTAATTTACTCCAAACGTGGCTTTAAAATATCTGGATATGAAATTCAAAGAGATAAACACAAAGTACAAAGTAAAGCCACGCTCTTTGCCATATCTCTAACATATTCTATTGTTGCATTCACGATCTGTACAAGACCTTCTGTGCAGCACAAAAGCTAAAACATTAACCAAATAAAACAGACTAATGGGAAGAACAAACAGAAATATTATACAGACAAACAAACGGAGGCTTTCTACGCAAACACTGCGGAGCACAGATAGCCCGTTTGGTTTGCGTTAGCAGAAAGGTTTCAGTTAAAACGTTCGTCCCTTGTCATCTTATAGCTACTAACTACGAGTACCTACTATCTATTTTTCTTACGAAAGTTAAAATCTTGCCTCATAAGGTCGATCTTCCAGCAGAAGACGATTCCTTCTGAAGAAGACAAAGGTTTCGTAATTTCATTCCATTCTTACCCTACCTCTGAACATTTTTCCTCAATGGCAGAAGTTGTCTTTGGTTCAAAAAGTCAGTCATGATAGTTTGAATTTGAACTCTCGCAATAAAAATAGAATATTAGTAGGTACCTCTATCCATTACAAAGAAAGTAATGTGTTTTGTATCTCAACTATTAACAAGAACAATAATTGAATAAAAAGAAATAAAAAAATCGTCGAAATTAATATTCTTTAGTATTGAAACTACTGGCAGCATACTGGCAGTTAACAATTCAATTTCAAAATACGAACAACAAATTGAACTATAAAACTAGTCTATGGTATAATAATTCCATATTTTCTAACCAGTCTTGTTATGGACCACCCATGGAGGTTAGGAACTTATTCAATGACTTTTCACTCGAGTCTTGCGTCGATTAGACCTCTTTTGTATGGCGAGGTCGGAGGCATTGCTAGGTGGCTTCCCCTTAATTTCATCACTGATAGGACTCGTAAATAAATAACCATGTTGTGTAAAATTTGTAATTGCTAAATTCTACACGAGATTGTAAATAAATCGCTTTTGCATACACATGCGTCCAGTGTGGTTTTACGGCCTCAATTACACTGCACCATGTGCCCAATGCGCTGTGAACAATTTAATGGAATTGAGCCTTAACTTCAAAGTCCTACTACATTTGATTTAAATAAATAACGACGTATAAAGTCAAAGCTACACTTTGATATAAATAAAAATTACGTGACATTAATTAGTTTAATTTCACATTTTGTCAATTTATACGTCCGCTTTACAACCGATTCATATAAAAAAATCTAATCTATATAGTTTTAAAAACCATATTTCGTGAAACTAGTTCCCCTGCTACAGATTTCACACCTGCATTTAATATCGGAAGTGACGTATGTGACGCACAATATAATCTATGGTTGCGCGAACACATCTGCGCGCGCGATTGTGAAAGTGAATGGGACCGGAAGTGCGTTTGAGAGGGGATTTTCGTTGTTTTAAATCTTGTTATGCATACTTTAACGAACACAATTGAATGGACGGAATGCCTTATTGATTTTTTTAATTTTTTATTTAATATACGAGGAATTAATTATTCATTACAAATATGCCGCGAAATGAAATGATTCTAACTGCAAGGCAAAGATAATATAGAACAGTAAATAATATTTTCAAACGAAAGTCATGAACAACCGATTATTTTAAAATCGACTCTATTAAACTATTGAAAACGAAACACAAACCGCGTCTAATTTTGGACTGAAACTAGTCACGATATAGTTAGTGCAGGCTGAGTGCGAGCATGACCACAGATATAGGTAACTGGATATATCATATCTGTGGGAACTCGAGCCTTGGTCCGCCGATCACGACGATACGACCACTGACCCATCCCTGCAATTAACCTCGGCCCATTTCCAGGGTCATAATGCATCCAGGTTTATTGTGAATGTGAAATGTATTCCGTACAGTTTTCGACATAAGAGTACCTGATTGTCGCCGTAGGGTCGTTCGTAAGTATAAAAAGACTATTTCAAAGTTTTGGGATACTTAGTAGCTCTTGAAATATCAATAACCGATATCATATGTGTAGTTTGAGAGTAGTCTCCAGTACACCATAGCACTCAGCTTATATCATAGTCAAACTAAAATATTCGAGTATCGATATTTCTTGGGAAGTAGTTTCGTTCGTTGGGAATACTGTAAGAAAATACCGGAAGGTATACCTCTAGGACTAACATTAAACGCTCTAACGACTTTACAATGAGAGCAAGTGAATCCGACCTCATAAACCACTCAAATATTAAATTGTTTTGTGTAAGTCGGTACAAGGCTGTACCGATTCAGGTGAGGTCACCTCATTCACGCACCGATACGACGCGTTACGTAACTCGATTCAAATAAAACAAAGTAAATACGTAGTGGCGCTTGGCGTGTAGCAATGCTCGTAAAACATAACTGTCTTGTGCATCGCGTATCGTGCTTCATTTTATTACTGCTTTATAATATTTAATGAGAGAATTCCTGAATTTTCTTCCCTTCCCACTATCAAACTCGATTCTCTCAACCAGCTAGCTTAATGTGAATACACTGGGTGACTTTGTGCAATCGTCCTTGTTGTAGTTAATTAGCGCAAATTAGTTTTAAGCTCTTCTATTAAATGCATAAAGTACAATGGGGAAAGTGTGCCTAACTCCAATAAGAATTACATATACGAGTACATCAAATGTAGGCCTGTTTGCATGCATTCATTATCAGAATGAAGCATGTCAAAATTCGCTATGGGATCGGAGACATCTGGTTTTGAAGTATTGAATTTTGGGTTAGTTAGGATATTAATAACACCGTCATTAATTACCGATTTTGATAATTCTTTCAATACAGGCAAAACTACCAAAATAAAGTTTTAACCGACTTGAAAAAGATAGCAGTTCTCCATACAAAACTACCCATTGCCCTGTAACCATAGACTGCTAATTATAATTCTTCGCTATGTGCTATACGACCTGATTAGTATCCATGTACTTGTACTTGTGTGTATATTATGTGTTGACCTATACTATACACCATGATAATAAAGCCAATTACTTTTCAATATTGATCAGCTAATACTTACTTATTATATTATTACAATAAAGACTTTTTATTATATTGGCATAACATTTTTTGTTAATACACTTCATTCGTATGTATGTTTCGACTTTCGGTTGGTTTTTTAGATGTTTTTTGTATGAACGGCTGTATGTATAGAAATAACAAGTGTAGCTGTCAAGGTGGGATGTATCATACAATAAATTGAATGCTTTATATATGCAAATATTTGAACACACTCGTCGAACTAAAATTGGGATCAATGTTCTGAGTATAACATAGACAACTAGACTTTTTAACTGCCTCCAGCTGCCATTGCCGAATGCGTAGAAGAGAACAAAATACTTATTAATAAGAAAATTCGAAATACTTATTTTATTTATCTCTACATATCGCCTCTCACTTGTCCCGATATTGAATCCCTCACGTTTCAATAAACCACATCATTATTTAAATATCCTCCATTATGTTTTTGTGTCTCCCGCCATTTCTGATCGTCCATTATATGTCAACATTCTAGAGAACAGTCTATAGTCGATGGTCAGTTCTTTCCGCATGCCGCATAAAGTATTATAATGAAGTTTTTTACGAGCTGCAGTCACGATTGGCATGGAACTGCCTGATGGAGATCTGAATGAGGTTTTAACGCACTGATCGGTGATAAAGATAACAACTGCTGTGTTGGGCAAGAAATATAGTGTTGGTATTTGCTGGGATGATAATATCTCTACTATAATGTCTAAGATTTCATACTTAAGTACATGTTAATAATAATTCTTAGAAATAAATAGATGTACCAACACCTAGTATGTCGATATTTCGTTGTAACATAAACTATCTTTTATATATCTCATAGTCTTACAAAAGAGAATCTATCGACAACAATATTAACTCAATCTTCTAAAAACAATACTTATCAATGAATACATATCACGAGCCACAGTCTCTTTAAACAAATAATACTTAAACATAAGTACAAAGATTATAATGTTAAAGATTTAGATTAAGGCAATACCGTGTTTCAGAGTAGTGCCCGCAAACCAGTTCCAGCGAACTGATACGAGTAAGTCGTACCGGAGGGACTGCGGCACATTTCTATCGCAAATGAGCTGAAATAGGTGGCTCGTTTAACACCACTCTCTCATTAGCTGCAAGTGAATTTAATTGCTTCATTATCATTTATATTAACTTTACAACCTGGTTTCTCTTCATAACTGGTATGAAGACTAACTTTGATTAATATGATCGTAGTAATATGTACCACATTACTTGTCATAGAGAGGATGGTTTATGTGCTGGGAAGGTCGTACCATATAACTAGTTAGAGTCCGAAATAGCATTGAGTGCAAGACGTGTGTGTATCATCTAATAGATGGACTAGAGGCCACTTTAGTTATCTCTTACTTTATTCACATCACAGTCGAAATTACGTATACACTATATTACTACTATATAGTTTTCTAATTAGTTTTTCGCAAGAGTTAAAATATGGACTGATGTGGTCGATTTTCCCGCCGAAAACGATTCCTATTGATGAGGAAAACGTTAAGGGATTTTATTTCATTCTTACCATATCTCTAAACCTTTTTCCTCAAGCCATTCCTACCCCATCACTGGACCCTTTTCCTGAATGGAAGAAGGAGTCTTTGTTTGGAAAATTACTCATTATAATTTTAAATGTTGACTCACGTATGAATAAATAGAGTAGGTACAGTTTTGTCCAAGCAGTTTGACTTAGAATTTCGACTTCAACATATTATGTGTAGGTACTATCAATTCACCTACATCGTCCTACCCCGACCAAATGTCCCGTGACCTCGTAACTGGACCAAGTGAAGAAACATGGCTGTAACAAGCAGTAACAATCGAAGGAAGTCTCTTTATATCTCGGAAGGGCGCGGCGCCACCGGACCGCGGGCCGTTCGCATTGTTTCGCTGATAAAGATAAGACACGCCTGCCTTTATATCGATACTTTATTGATGGTTTGACAATCGATTATGTGGCTGCATAATCCTGCGATACACGTATATAGGGCAAAGGTACGGGCAGAGACTATAGAGTAGTGTTTAATATTCCAATCTAAATATATCTCATTAGAAAACTGCTAAGCGTGAGGGCCTATTCCCACGTGTTGGTTCCGCAATGTAATCGGATGGAAGTGCCTTTGCTATTTATATTGGGCGCCGGCTTAAAACCGTGTAGTGGCTTCACATAAAATGATGTCTTGACACTTGGTCTTTCAAATGTATGGACCCGACAACTAACATAATACGCTCCCAAACTTGCTTGAGTGACAACAGCAGGCGATCTCCTCCTCCAACACCAAAAAGGCTGTAATTGTGGGTGAAGTCTGTCGTGCAGTTGCAGCTTACAATGCGCGATGTTAGCTCATTACAATTGTGAAGCAACGTGCACTACCTGGATGGGTCCGGACCGAAAAATCCGACACCAGGGTTAGCCACTACCTACTCGGACTTACTTACTTTAGCTAAAGGAGCGTTTCCATTATGCAAGTGCTTGCATGCATGTATGACGTCACACTTGTGTGCAAGGAGTTTGAATCGGAAACACGAATTTGTTCAACTTGCAGCTTGCATACAAGATTTTAGTGGCATACAAGTTAGTTTTCCTAGTTGTACAGTGTTCACCATGAGTAGGAGACGTGCTGTGGTTGCCGCTGCGTGCAGAGTTGTACTTGAAATAATTATACATATGGTAATTAATTTCCCTCTATACACGAGCACATGCGCTTGCAACTTGTATGCAAATAAGCTGACTTGAGTGTTGCGCGTACAAGTTCTAACCTAATTGCATACAAGTTGCAACTTGTTTGCAAGTTGTGGTTTCCACTATACAATTTGCATGCAACTTGCAACTTGTATGCAATTCACTTGCATAATGGAAACGCGGCTTGAGAGAGGCTGTTCCAAGCTTTCACGTGTGCCCTTATACTTATAAGTACTCTAGTTGAATAATAAACTCAGCCTAGCAGAAAAGCTCATAAAATTAATACATACTGTCTACAATTCCGTAACGTATGCAACTGTACCGAACATCGTTTTCTCACCTTTTTCTTAACATTGTGATTCTCACGTAATGAAGCATTGAAGAGCTGTGAATTATTTAATGTAATAATTGTTTGCAACTTACTAGTGCGTGACTTTAGCTATTACCTAGCTTTGAGTGGGGCAAATAAAACACCGGGCGTTTGTTTATAATATTTGGAGTGTTATGAACAAGCAGCGCGCGCGTTCAAACAAACAAAAAGTCAAACTCTACAGCTTTATTATATTAGTATGGATATCTGTGGGTAAAAGTTGGCGAATAAATTGGTTATAGTGAGCGCCAAAAATAAGTTTATTTCGTCGTTAACCTTTCTGAAAGTTTAATAATAAAGAAAACCAAATAGACAATATTATAATATACTCCTTACAAACACTAGGTATGCGTTGAATGTCAGTAATAGTAGTTTATGCAACGTCATATAAAGAAGGGTATTAAAACACGAGTGTGAGTTTATGAAACGAGCGCAGCGAGTTTCATAATAGTAACGAGTGTTTTAATACCCGTGTTATATGCAGTTGAATACACTACTTTATCTTCACTATTTAATGCAATTAATCAAACAAAATTTTAAAAACAAAACACATTGCGAAACATTAAATTCACGCGTAGGTACGTGTATTGTCACAGTGAACTTGCCGCCATTAAAATCTAACCAATGAGAGCGCAGCTGCGCGTAGGGCCAATCAGGAGCGAGCGAGATCTTACCAAAGAGTTTTGTGTATGTAGTTTCGACGAAGTTTTCACGTATAACCCAACTGTTTTCAAAAGCCAGCCTAATATCAAAATTTTATACAACTAGTATGAGGATTTTGACATAAGGCTCGCCAGGTTAATTGGTCGCGTTATAATGATGTTATAATGTTATATTATAATGATATTATATCATCATGTGCAATTGCTTAAATTGAGTGTTTTAGTTGTCTGTGCTATAACAGTAGTAATTATAAGTCAAGTATTGGAATCATAAGTAGAATGTTACAACATTAGTGTAGATAAAACACATTCCACCATCTTCATAATATAATGTTCCATTATATCTTTTCACTAGCAGCGCCCCGCGGTTTTACCCGCGTTGTGCCCGTTCCCGTGGGAATTTCGGGATAAAATGTAGCCTATAGCCTTCCTCGATAAATAGACTATCTAACAGTGAAAGAATTATTCAAATCGGTTCAGTAGTTTCTGAGATTAGCGCGTTTAAACAAACAAACAAACAAACAAACAAAACAAACTCTTCAGCTTTATAATATTAGTATAGATGAAACATCTCCACGCTTGTAAGAATAATCATAGGTGGATAATAACAGCTCGCTCGTCATTTTTTTGCGATGAAAAGGGTTTATTTATAGAATAGTTCAAATGTGTCTATAGACTATTCCTCCACATAGTGGGTACGGTGGTGGGTACTCATTCTCTATGTGCAGAAATATAAGTAGCAAACCATTAAGTGCAGTTCAACGTTTACAAAAAGGGTATGATTACCATAGAGTATTCTATCTCCGCGAGGCGACTACCGTGTTGACTACACTTATAATTTACTCCGTAATGACGAGTTGCGGCCATCGTCTATACTCACTCTATACTAAACACAACACTTCGGGGCGGTTAGAAACCACAAACCATTATATACTTTATCCCCTTTTGTTGAAGTTTAAATTATTATGGTCATAGCGCAGTAATGATGCCCTTTCGCGAAGGTGGAATTTAATAAGAATGTGCGTATTGTTAACGCAGGGGTAACTACGTGCTCCGAAAATAGGCTTTGAGGGCAATTTTCAATTGTATGAGCGTCTTAGGATTTGCTCCAACCTGCAGGATACTTTTGTCATTTACTGAAGATATCACTTCTATGGCCGTTGTTTAAGATTTCTTAAGAAGGGTTATGGAATCTTCATTGTCGCTTGCATATGCTTATACGGCAGTCCCACCCTAAAATAATATATTCTAAGTCGTTTATTCTACTAGGCTCATTAAACCATGCTTGCTACTATTTATATCTGTATGGTACACAATAATTCTTTAAAACTCTTGAATCTATGTTAGACCATACTCCAAGTTGACTGTTCCTGATGGTATGTATCTCTTGTTCCAGTGATGGTGTGAGGTCGCATGGGTGTGGGCGGCGCCCTGCTGGAGGCGGCGGCGCGCGGCGACGCCCCGCGGCTCGCGAGCATCCTCAACGCGGACAAGAGGGACATCGACGTCACTGATGAGGTACGACTCACCGACAAGTCCTCTCTCAGCTTCAGTACACTATCCTATTCAGCAGGCCAGAAAGTAGTCTATCAGTTTCGACTTTACTTCGTGTCGCACCAGCGTATCTGTAGCTTTATGAAGACAGTGGAATCTCACCTCACTTCAGGCAATCATCTGGGTAAAATAGTTGGTGGATGGTTATCGTTGACAGCTGGTGACAGCAAGGCACTGACCTCTATTATTTAAACACTGGACTGGCTGTTACCATACAAATGACAGCTAAGGCCACAAAATGGCGATACTCAAATAGGCACAAAATTATTATGACTGCAGCCTGTCCAGTGTATATAATAGAGGTCAGTGCAGCAAGGGCATACCATAGTACAGAAGTATAAGTTTACGGTTTAAAATAAGAACCTCTTCTTCGTTCCTTTTTCTTCGTCATCATCCTATTGTTGGCAGACTGAGTTTAACTTGTAGAGTACTCCGTACAGTAGGTAACTTTAAAGTTAAATTACCTATTTGTTTTTCTTGAGAACCTCTCTAAAGATCTTAACTTCGTTCTGGGCTTGTTTTTGCGGGATTGGCGTCAGGGATTGTAGCGCGACGACTCCACGTTGACGTGCGTCGACAAAAAGGCATTAAACAGATAGCGAAATAGCCTTCTTTAACGACACGACTATTCGAATACAATAAAACAAAAACAGTGAAATTGAATCGCAAAAATAATAAATAGCTCCAATAATTGTTTTATCGACTACAATGTGGTAGTGGATGATCGATTGCTCCTGGAACCAGACCCTGCGAACAAATTGATATCCCGCCAAAATGTTACCATTCGATTAACAACTCTATCTCTGCGTAATGGAGATTACTTACAAAACAAGCTCGAGCAGTCCTTATACAGAATCGATTAAAACGATATCGATATATAGTAATGGAAGCATCGACGTCTGTTATTGAATAATGATTTAGGATCACCGGAGGGTTACAACACGAATCAATTTTATTGAAAGATATTCATTTGAAACTGTAATTACATGTATTATAGTAAAATTAATAGATTTTCTAATCCACACCGGACGGATTGCACCAATCCCTTAAACTCCGATTTAATTAAACTGCTGGTTAATATATCTGACTGATTGCTATCTTAATCACCTGATCAGGCGCAGATATCGATATTTTTCCGGAGTAAATAACCACACTTATTAATACAATCTTTAATCGCGTAATGGAACTAATAACCTCGTAATCTAGATTAAAGCTCGCGTTTAATAGTAATCGCTTCATTAAACCCAGTAGCTGGAAGCCGCCATTTTCTTTATTTTGACAGTTTTGACAGAACTCGCTTCGTGCGGAAACTAACTGCACGGCCATTCATTTTGTAGTTCGAGAGTGATTGATAGTGACACTTGTTTATGCTATCTTGTCTGGAAAGCTTTGACGTTATCACAAAATGCAAGATATATTACATTTCTAATAGCTTTCAAAAGGAATTTTCAGATTAATATAAAGATATTTCTTCCGGTTTTACGTAATATCTGCAATACTTAAATTGGCGCACAAACCCCGAAGTAAACAAATGTAATGACATTAATATCCTACTTTAACTACGCTTACATTCCTTTAACTAGCAACCCATAAAACTTTAGTTTTTGTCCTTAATAACGGCTTTGTAGTAAAAAGTTAAATGGCAATTATACTGGTTAGGAGCGTACATATTCAGAGGTATCTAACGCTACGCCCGGCACCTGTCGCCGTCACTAAGCTTTTGATATATTCCAACAATTAATTATTTGTTCACTATCATCGCTCTTATCGGCTGTCACTGAAGTCCCTGTTTATACAGACCATTAAAAACTAGTCAGTATTACAACCGGTTTCCGAACGCAATCTTTTTTGTTTATTCATTTTTTAACTATTCTATTGGGCCGTGTGTTGGAATTGATTTACGGTGCGCTTAAATATGGATTTGCTTTTATCTTTTACACATTGATATATTTAACTAGGTTTCATGAACATGCCGAAAACATAATTTTTAATCCTACCTAATTACTTTAATTAAAGAGTAGTTTTGTTTAAATATGATTTTACTATATGTTCGTATAAATTATGAATGAATGATTTAAAATATATTAAATAATTTACATGTAGTATGTAATAACAAGCGAAAGTAATTGAAATATCTTTAGTCCACCACTTTTCACCATAGATAGCAGAGTTGACGATTTTGGATTCGAACTAGGAACTCAAAAATAGCATCCGTTAAAAAGTTGTATCATTTCAATACTGAGTATGTCTAGCATACTGACTACCCATGCTATACATTGCTGATTAATAATAAACCTTACCAACCAAACATTAAGCTCTTAATCGAATGCGTCAATATTAATTAGTACGGCACCCAAGAATTCCCTCAAAAACCAACTGTGTTCCCTTCTATCAAAGCTCAGTTTCGAATTTCTCTAGATCTAGTGTTATCTGATTCCCTGCAGTAAGAATAAGAAGTAATTCTTCTAGTTTTTCAATCGTCTGGTATGGAAGTTGTTCTGTCTGTCAGGTCGGTTCGTTTAGACAATAATTTACATTAAAATACTTGGCGAGTCTATCGGGAACTAGGTAGAGGCAAGGAAAACGGATAGATGGATCATAGATTTAAACTAAAATAATCGAAAATATACATTATTTTAGGGGACTTAGTTAACTCTGTGTAAGTAAAGTAAGTAGCCCACTGCTGGGCAAGTCCTCACGTCTCACTGAAGATCTCAGTACAGTGAGGAGGATTAGGCGTAACATTACATTATTAATAAAATAAATAAATTACGCTTGCCTAATGCGGGTTGGTGACTCTGGGTGAACTCGGTGTGCTTTACAAATACTCGTATAATAAATAAATTAGTAAGGTCAACTACAGATTGTTAAATGAGTTTTAAAACTCTACCAAGAAGAAGAGCGCTCGTAATAGTAACCAAGTCAAGTAAACAACAAATAGTTCAGAAGACGAAATTACTTCTCGCACAAAAACTCATCCCCCAAAAATGGGTTCGAAGTTATCTCTGAAAAATACAGGTAGGTAAGTAAAAGTTTCTTCTATTCTCGTGATCTATGGACCAAAGACAAATTTATATCGTAATCTTAAAAGAGGTGACAGCGCAAAAAGTATAGATGCCGATAAGAACGGTGCGCCGCGCAGCGAGCACTCACTTGGAGCCTATAAACTTTTATGATCACGGAGGAGTTATGTGGCTGATCTAACGGCCAACGGCACATGGCGGCGGCTTCAGTAACACTTGGTTTAAAAGGTGAACTGCCAATTACTACAATATGGTTTTAGCCATAGACGAAAAACAAAACCCCTACTTCGCTACGTAGATCTACTTTAGTTTTAAATCCGGCCACTGACAAACAGGAGTAAAACTAACTTTAATATTGTATTCTATACTTTATTGTTATGTTATTGGAGGTTCATTTAATTAATGCGCGTGCATAATCTAACACAGAGGCGTTCGAGCCTCTTGGAAGACATAATGCCTTCACGCTGCCTCCATATCAGACCATAGATAAACCGCCGATGCCTCATTGAACAATGTTTATTCAACGCTCGTTAGCTCCCAAACAACGTCTGTTACGGTCAAATTCCATAGAAATTGATTAAGTAACGGTCTACTTTTTAGACATCACAAAATAACATTAATTTTATTGAGATCGAACGGAAACATCTAATTTTTGTTATTACAACATGATTTATGTTTCAGAGTCGGTCTATTAAAATAAATTGGCAATATTTTTTATACTTTCCTGGGTTAGGTAACAAAGGTTTTTATTAAGTTATAACGACATTATGTCAGTAAATTAACCAATAAAGTTGAAATTCAGACAATACCGGATGGGATTGGCAATACGTTATTAGATAAAAATAACTATTATCTGTTTCCTATCTCGCCTGTAGCGAATTGGATCAATTTTGATGATAATGATTGTGTCAAACCATGGATAAATAAATATTTACCTCAGCAAAAACTTGATCAAAAATGTTTCAGTACCTATACATTGTTTTCACCACAGCCACGCTCTGCTCTGTGTACAAAATTATACCAGCTGAGCTTGGTAGCTAAGCCAGCGGCATTTACAATACAAAAAATACTATTACACATATTAAAGTCCATATTAAATGTAGGCATGCATTGATCAAACTATTAAGACATCTTAGAATTGATTTGTACCCGTTCCCAAGTACAAATAACTGAACAACTATATAACAGAGATGTAATCTATTAATAATAATAACGAAGCAATCATAATTAAAGCGAACGGTAGGAGGCGCTTATCTAACGATCGCTTAGTTTCGGAGCAAGTGTGGCCAAACCACTTAATTGTAGCCATGGAGGAAGCATAAAATTGGAACATGGTATAAGTTAATTTTAATAACATTCTGAAAAGATTAATATTTTATTTTTTTATAAGAAATATTAGAGTTAAGTACTGTGTGCTTATTGTGTGGTATATCCAAGAACTTATAAGATATATCAAAACCAAGGAAATAATCAGCTGAGACGTCTCCTATTGCTGTATTATGCTACTTTTAATTTTTATATTTGATTTTTCTTGTAATGATGGCAATAAATGATTATTTTATTTTTATTATTATAATTTTATATACCAGAAGATACCTATACGAGTATATTCATAGACAGAAACTTCTTCTTGTACATTATAATGTTATGTACATTAAGAAGTACATAGGTACCTATCTTCAAAAATGGCAGGAGATGGTGCTCAATACGTGTGTTTTTTGGGATACTAAACCTTTACAATACTGCTTTTAATATGATTGACTAATGACTAAAATAATTAAATAAATAAATACTTGGACAAATTCACTCACGGTTAATTAGACCCAAAGTAAGCTCTAAGCTTGTGTTATGGAATCTAACTCACTGATACTACTACTTATACATACACAAATACTTTTTAAGAATATATAATTGACACCCAGACGTCTTCGCCAACAACTATGTCTTCACATATTGTTGACTCCGGGCGGGGATCGAACCCGCAACCCCCGACACAGTAAGCGCTCTCACTGCCACTGTGCCAACGGGCTTGTCAAATATTACCAACTAGCAGCGCCCCGCGGTTTTACCCGCGTTGTGCCCGTTCCCGTAGGAAATCCGGGATAAAATGTAGCCTATAGCCTTCCTCGATAAATAGACTATCTAACAGTGAAAGAATTATTCAAATCGGTTCAGTAGTTTCTGAGATTAGCGCGTTTAAACAAACAAACAAACAAACAAACAAACAAACAAACAAAACAAACTCTTCAGCTTTATAATATTAGTCTAAATACGTAACTTAGCATGATAGCTTGACAGCATAGCGTAACTCTGATGGAAATTTATTAAAAAGCTTCAGTTCTAATCATATCCTATGATGATAACGTATTAATATCTCAGCAATACTATGGCAATAACTGTAACGGCTGTAATTATTAGTCGCCTGGCTATTTTAAAACTGCTAATATAATTATTCAATAATTGAATATAAAGAAAATTAAATATGAAGGCGTCTTTTTAATAATATTTCGGTAATAATAAGGATACGTATAAGATTGTATGTTTAATGTTTGATTGAGCAGTAAATTCGATATTTTATGAGTATGGAGTAGATTATCGCACTTTTATGAGCTTATTAAGACGTGGTCGGGTTCGGTACGGGGCCGTTATCAGTTACATATCTCGCAAACTTTTAAAAAATTTACAAAATACAGATATTCATTTCAAGTTTCTTTAAATAAGTATTATAGTATAATGCCTTAATTTGGTTTGAAATTATCTTCATTTTGGACGCTTAGTAAGATAAGGAGTCAGTATTTTGTTTTAAGCCAATTCATGCGGCTTTTCTGTGTGTACTTATTAATCATATATTTTCTATCCTAACTCTACTAACTCTGTCTTTCTGTCTGTCTGTTACGCTATCACGCCAAAACTACTGAACCGATTCGAATGAAATTTGGTACACAGTTAGTCCAGAGCCTGAGAAAGGACATAGGCTATTTTTTATCGCGAAAATGAACGGGAACGGGTACAACGGGGGTGAAACCGCGGGGCGCTGCTAGTACTTAATAATGCTCAGGGCGGGTTGCTTCAGCTTACGTTCACGCGCCAGTAAACGTTAATACAAAACGTCAGTGTCAACGGACGTAAGAAAATGAACAATCTTGGCTCTACAGAATGTCACTTAATTTACAACGCTTTTTATTACTAGATCTTTAACAGCGTACGTACCTAATCTAGAATTTTTAACGAACATTATTATTTTACGATACGCAACCGTTTAAAACAACCCACCCTATTAGATAGAGATAGGTACTCTAGAAGTCAGTCCGAGTAGGGTAGAGCCCAACCCTAGTGTCGGAGTGAGTGGGTTGACAGATATATATTCTCAAATGAGTTATAAATCAAGCTCTCAAACTGTTAGTGCTTAGTATTCTGGTGCAAACAATCAATTGAGCCGGTTGCACGACCCTCGCGCCCCACCGCGGTACAAGTACAACAACGACAATAAATCGCCTCCCAACATGCACTATTTTATCGATATTTTCACATCACTACTCGGTGCATTTACTGTTCGTTTTATTACATTCCACCACCATTCTACATCACTATAAAGTCTACATAATGCTGGGATTACTTGCACAGGCACATTTTATCTATAAATTGTGATTTGCGATATGTTAGCCGTCGAGATTCTTTGTTAAATGACATAAAGTGTGAGGATCGTATACCTATTGAATTTATTAATACTTACAACGTGTAATGAATACGAGTACCTATACAAGTTTTCCTTTTGAATCCGTGTACAAATATCTAGATAAAAATAGATATCTTTTGAAATGGGAACCCCGATGGAATCTCTTTTCATCGATTCTGGATGGATCCGTCCGTATGAGTCGTTCTTCAAATATTGCTGAGTTTGGATAAAGTACAATAAATAACAAAAGTAATAATCAGTCGGTTTAAATGTAGGAATAAACTTTCTGATTTATCGTTCGGACCAGAACGCAGAGACTCGAATGGTTGTTGCGATAACCAATTAATGTCGATATTTATGCATCTCCATAATGTTACTCAATTAGATTGACTCGGTGGAGCTAATACAGTTTCGTGCGTTTCAGTTATTATGGGTAGTGATAGTAATAAAATGTCTGCACTGATGGCAGTCGAGGTACCCTCATAATATAACGGAACGGAATAATATTATGAACAAACTATGATTACGTTGGGAGCGATCTATAGAGACATCCAACAATACTTAGCGAAGGTTATTTTGTCGTTTAAATAGCTATCTACTGTTTTATTATACGGGTCGTCGTGCCCCGCGGTTTTGTCCGCATGTCTGTATACTTAGCGATCTAGTATCGATACTTTCTATCACAGACACCAGAGATACAATTATAGCAAAGCACTCTTCCTAAAAATAAATTTGTTGCTATTATTACAGTAATTATTTATTGATCCATGAAGCCATAGTTGTTTTACATAGAGACGTACAGACACACAGATACGTAAAAAAGAACACTTTTTATTGTTTGTTTTTAATACTGCGTTGGGAATTAAATAATGTTACTTAGTGTGTACTTATTATGACGACTTCCATATTATTGAATTCGGACCCGACCCGTGCACCCCATGCACTTGTTAGTTGGGGGTTGTTGAACATAGTTGTAAAGCCTATTGAACTCTGCCATTTATCGATCGCCGTATAAAAAGTTAACCGCCACTGCTACAGGGTGTTTAAAGGTACCACTTAATATGCAGCCTGCGAGCTGCGTGGGTGTCACGTTACGTAATTGTTTTAATTGATAACAAGTATGACAGGTGTAGGATTATACTTAGATACACTACGGATAAAATATCCTTATTATTCCTACTCTTACATATAGCAATACGTAGGACTATTTTAATGTATGCCCGATGGCCAGATCGAATCGTATCAGCCTATCAGGGGATCATTTCTATTAAATAGAATAGGTATTTGAAACATATTGCTTGACGCAAGTGAGATAACCGAGATTAATTTATCAGTATTGAATGCGTGGACACCACATCCACATATATCTGCAATAGCAGTCTGGAATAGCACATTACCACATACATAGACAAGGCACAGGCTTTTTTCACTTTTATTTAACCGTGAGGTCGCTAAACAGCTGTTTTTCGTTTGTGCAAATTTAACATCGAGAAGCAGCATATAAAAATAGAGATCGTTGAATCGTGTCTGTGGACCAGTCACACGCCCAGCGGTTCAACCGCATGACGCGGCTTCCTTGCGGTTAGCCGCCCTAGCGGTCCAACTGATATTCCAACTGCGTCACGCGGCTAGAATATTAGCGGTTGAACCGCCTAGGCGACTGGCCGCTATTGCATGCTAGCGCCTTAGGCTAGCGCTATCTCATAGACTAACTCTATATACTCTGCTGTTGATTTTGTCAACATTCCTTACCCAACATCTTTCTTTGTGTGCCCCAGATCGGGCGCAGCGCCCTGCAGCGCGCGGCTGCAGAAGGACACGTGGAGACCGTGCGGCTGCTGCTGCAGCACGGAGCCGACCCCAACAAGCAGGACAATGTGGTACGTGGTTAGAATTACCAGCTGCTTGGCTTGGCAGACCTCTTGGGCCAGAAAATGATTACATCTTTGCTGGCATTACCTACTTACTTCGGCACCTAGCGAATCTGTGCGCTGTAAAGGAATTCAATGATTCTACCTCATTTCAAATAGCGGACGGATCCAGCTGCATCCCTCTCCAACAGTATTCAAGTATTCAAATACAAAACCTCTTTTACATTGTCAAACAACTTCAGACTTAAGCAGGCCAATGGAGACATTGCACATTTTTTGACATCCCATATTAGTCTCAAAGGTACGTATTTTTTATCTTGTATTTCCTTGCTTAATTACAGTACGGCAACACGGCAGCGCACGAGGCGGCGTGGAAGGGCTACTCGACGACGCTGCAGCTGCTGGCGCGCGGCGGCGCCGACCTGCGCCTGCTCAACAGCGCCGGCTTCTCGCCGCTGCACTTCGCCTGCCAGAACGGACACAACCAGTCTTGCAGGGAGCTCCTGCTCGCGGGCGCGCCTCCCGACCTTGAGAATACGGTGAGCCACAAGTTTATATTATTAGTGCCAGATTCATGAAAAATTATAATGTCATCCTGATGCTTTTATTTGTGTCAGAAAGGTGTTATGATCGGCGAGGGTGTAATCATGAATGTGGTTTGTGTTGCAGTACGGCGACACGGCGCTGCACACGGCGGCGCGGTACGGGCACGCGGGCGTGACGCGCATCCTGGTGTCGGCGGCGTGCGGCGTGTCGCGCGCCAACCGCAACGGAGACACCGCGCTGCACATCGCCGCCGCCATGGGCCGCCGCAAGCTCGCGCGCCTCCTGCTGCAGGCGCGCGCCGCGCCCGCCGCGCGCAACCACCAGCGCGAGACGCCGCGCGACATCGCGGCGCGCAAGGGGCTCGCCGACATCCTGCACATACTGGACGCGCCGCCCGCCAGCGGGAAGAAGCGCGACAAGAGCAAGGAGCGCGCGCTCGACGAGCCGGACGCGCGCGCGCGCCGCTCCAAGGACAAGAAGAAGAAAAACGTGCACTTCGAGACGCCGGCGCCGCCGCCGCCCTGGTCCCCGTACGGCTGCCACTACTACCCCGACCCCAAGTTCTTCCCCAAGCCGCGGCTCGACTCGCTGCCGCCGGAGCCGCTGCGCAAGGGCGAGCAGTACTACCTCGACCTGGCGGGCAACATCCGCAAGGGCCCCGTGGGCGCCGGCTACGCGTGCTACTGCGCGCCCTTCTTCAAGCACCTCGAGGACAAGCTGGGCGCCGGCGGCGACGAGCTGAAGAGGCAGCTGGCGCGCGCCGCCGACCGGCTCGACCGCAAGGTGGCGGACCTGGAGCACAAGACGCAGGGCCAGATCTCCGAGCTCACGCGCTCCGTGGCGGCCGAGCGCGCGCGCTGCGCCATGCGCCACGCGCACCTCGAGCAGTGGCTCACGCGCGGCGCCGCGCGCGCCTCCGAGCGGCCGCGCCGAGCGCCGCCCGCGCGCGCGCCCGCCGCGCCGCTGCAGCGCGCGCGCAGCCTCGAGCTGCTGGACGCCGGCCCCTGGGGCCGCGTGCACCGCATCGTCGACACCTTCAACCGGAGCAGCGACGCGGCCGGGCCCGAGCCCCCCCGAGACGACAGCAGGGCCACGTCGCGCAGCAGCGAGGCGCTGGCCCGCGCCGCGAGCCCCGCGCCGCCCCCGCGCCCCGCGCCGCCCCCGCGCCCGCCCCCCGCCGCACCCGACGCCACCTGGCGGAGCCAGGTGCTGCAGCGCACCGCAGACGACATCATGAAGCGCGGTCAGCTCGAGAAGGAAATGTCCGAGCTGCTGGCGCGGGACACGAAACAGTCGCTGGACATCTCGCAGGACGGGTACGTGCGCCTGCGCAAGCACCAGGGCGCGGAGCCCGCGCCGCGCGAGGCGCGCCGCTCCGTGCACGAGCTGGTGGCGCGCGCGGAGCGGGCCGCCTCGCCCCCGCGCGCCCCCGCGCCCGCCCCCGCCCCCGCGCCCTCGCCCCCGCAGCCCCCCAGCATCCTCAAGATGTCGCAGCAACCGCAGCGCCCCGCGCCCGTGCTCAAGGACAAGCCGCCCAAGAGCAAGCGCTTCAGCCTGCACAACCTCATCCCGTTCCCCACGCGCAAGACGTTCCAGTCGCCGTCGCGGGACAACGGCAACGAGTCCGAGAGCAGCGAGGAGGACGAGCCCCCGCGCGCCGCCCCCGCCCCCGGCCCCGCGCCTGCGCTCGCTCCCGCCCCCCTGCTCCAGACGCTACCGCTGCCAAACTACGAGCCGATCCCGCACGACTGCCGGCCCGTGGTGCCCAAGGACGCGTACTTCCACGAGATCCCGAACCGGCAGATGCCGTACCGGGAGCTTGACGGCGGCCTGCCGCAGTACGGATACAGCCAGGCGGCGGCGCGCAGCCGCAGCCCGCTGTACCGCGGCGGCGGCGTCGCGTCCGAGCAGCTGCTGCGCGAGCTGGAGCGCAGCGGCGGCGCGGGCGCGGGCGCGGGCGCGGGCGCGGGCGCGGGCGCGGGCGCGGGCGCGGGCGGGCTGCAGGCGCGGCTGGCGGCGCTGGACCTGGCGCTGGACGCGCACTGCCAGGCGGACCGCGAGTCGCACAACGACTCGGGCTACAGCACCAAGGTGTACGGCTCGTCGCAGGGCCCGTCGCCCAGCCTGTCGGGCCACGGGCCGCGCGCGCCCGCCGCCAGCCTCGTCTGAACACACACCCGGCCCGGGACACGATGTATTGTCAAGCTCCTACGAAACAAACTAGTTCCCCTGGTTAAATATTACACCCTGGATGAATTTGTTTATCTGCAAAATGACTAAATGGCATTACAAAAGACATGTATTTACAATTGATTTCGTTCTCTATCTAAGTCACTTTAGCTCTCTTAGTTGTAATAATATTATTTTTAAGTCACGGGCACATCACAAACTAGGATCATAATATGAAAAGTACAAATTAATGAAATAAAATTTAATAATATTCGCATTATTCCTAATTTTAGTCACGTTAAGTAAACTTGCTGCCATTTAAAATGTTTTGTAAAATAGATACCACATTTTATAGACCATTAGTCATTCAGCGCTATCTATGGTCACTTACTAAATTGTACATCTTTTTTATTAAATTTCCACTTAAAAAAATTATGTAAAGCTGCAAAATTAGAAGCTATTTTTCATAACTTAACTTTTTTAGTGTTTAATGATAAAACTGAGTGCCTATTTAGTGTTTAATTAGCGTGTAGTTGTGTATGTATGTATGTGTACACTTGTGTAGTAAATAACATTATTTATTGAGTTAATTACTAGTGTTTGTGTATATATTAACTTTCTACTCATTTATTCTAATAAAATGCACTTCTGAAGTGTCACAGACTAAGCAAACTTGTATGTTTTATTTTTACCTTAAGTAAAAAAACAATATTTTTGTTAAATTATTTTATTGATCACTTTTTTAAACAACTACAAGAAGGTATATACATTTTTACATATTAACAACTTATTAATTAACACTTCATCGCATTTCTTTCTCCCCAACTGACATTTCTGTAATAATCCTGCAAAGTGGTGAAATAAAGCGGGACGCCCGCCAACACGGAGGATTTTGCGCCAACAATTTTGACAGCTACATAGTCACCATTTTGAATAAACCTTTTCCCGCCATCCGGTGTTGCCACTTCACACTGATCGAATACGACGTTAATGTACAGTTCGTTCCTTCCTTTGATTTGTCCCGTTTTTTTGACAGTTCCCTCGACTAAGACGAGATGAGTGTTGCCAATTTCGGCTTCTTGCAAGATTTGACATTTCCGGCGATATAGCTCGATCATTCGGTTGTGTCTGTCGCGTTTCACGTGGTCGGGGACGTCGTCTTTGTAGCGGCGGTGGGCTGTTGTTTTCTGAGAACAAATTAACAAGGTACTATGAAGGTTCATGATCAACAAATAAATGATGTGCTTAAAAAAATATCAGAAGTGTACATTTCAATATTTTTAAGCTATTGCATAGCTTCTATCGCGGGCCTTGAGCGCGGGGACCAAATCCAAAAATTCCGTAACGAAAAAACCTCACGCTTACCCGATCCGACGGGAAGGAGGTGTGGCTTGAAGGCCGTGCATCGTCTAACGTCGTTTCAGTTCGGCAGTCTTCGACACGGCGTTGTGTGCGATTGTGCGTTGGGGGTGAGAGAGGGGGTGAGAGAGGCTGGTGAGAGAGGGGGGTGAGAGAGGGGGTGAGAGAGGGGGGTGAGAGAAGGTGGTGAGAGAGGGGGTGAGAGAGGGGTGAGAGAGGGGTGAGAGAGGGGTGAGAGAGGGGTGAGAGAGGGGTGAGAGAGGGGTGAGAGAGGGGTGAGAGAGGGGTGAGAGAGGGGTGAGAGAGGGGTGAGAGAGGGGGGTGAGATGGGTGAGAGAGGGGGGTGAGAGAGGGTGGTGGGTGAGAGAGGGTGGTGAGAGAGGGGGGTGAGAGAGGGGGTGAGAGAGGGGGTGAGAGAGGGGGGTGAGAGAGGGGGGTGAGAGAGGGGGGTGAGAGAGGGGGGTGAGAGAGGGTGGTGAGAGAGGGTGGTGAGAGACGGTGGTGAGAGAGGGGGGTGAGAGAGGGGGTGAGAGAGGGTGGTGAGAGAGGGTGGTGAGAGAGGGGCGAGAGAGGGGGGTGAGAGAGGGTGGTGAGAGAGGGTGGTGAGAGAGGGGGGTGAGAGAGGGGGGTGAGAGAGGGGGTGAGAGAGGGGGTGAGAGAGGGTGGTGAGAGAGGGGGGTGAGAGAGGGGGGTGAGAGAGGGGGGTGACAGAGGGGGGTGAGAGAGGGGGGTGAGAGAGGGGGGTGAGAGAGGGGGTGAGAGAGGGGGGTGAGGGAGGGGGTGAGGGAGGGGGTGAGAGAGGGGGGTGAGAGAGGGGGGTGAGAGAGGGGGTGAGAGAGGGGGGCGAGAGAGGGGGTGAGAGTGGGTGAGAGAGGGGGTGAGAGAGGGTGGTGAGAGAGGGGGTGAAAGAGGGGGTGAGAGAGGGTGGTGAGAGAGGGGGGTGAGAGAGGGGTGAGAGAGGGGTGAGAGAGGGGGGTGAGAGAGGGGGGTGAGAGAGGGGGGTGAGAGAGGGGGTGAGAGAGGGGGGTGAGAGAGGGGGGTGAGAGAGGGGGGTGAGAGAGGGGGGTGAGAGAGGGGGGTGAGAGAGGGGGTGAGAGAGGGGGGTGAGAGAGGGGGTGAGAGAGGGGGTGAGAGAGGGGGTGAGAGATGGTGGTGGGTGAGAGAGGGTGGTGAGAGAGGGGGGTGAGAGAGGGGTGAGAGAGGGGTGAGAGAGGGGGGTGAGAGAGGGAGGTGAGAGGGGGTGGTGAGAGAGGGTGGTGAGAGAGGGGGGTGAGAGAGGGTGAGAGAGGGGGGTGAGAGAGGGTGGTGAGAGAGGGGGTGAAAGAGGGGGGTGAGAGAGGGGGGTGAGAGATGGTGGTGGGTGAGAGAGGGTGGTGAGAGAGGGGGGTGAGAGAGGGGTGAGAGAGGGGGGTGAGAGAGGGGGGTGAGAGAGGGGGGTGAGAGAGGGGGGTGAGAGAGGGGGTGAGAGAGGGGGTGAGAGAGGGGGGTGAGAGAGAGGGGTGAGAGAGAGGTGTGAGAGAGAGGGGTGAGAGAGAGGTGTGAGAGAGGGGGTGAGAGAGAGGAGGCGGGTGGGGTGAGAGAGAAGAGATATCAAATATATCAAATATAATTGCATAAGTTGATACAAAATGCTATGCAATAGCTTCACCGCGGCAGTCCCCGAGTGCCACACGTCTTTTTTTTAAAGTTCCGCGAATTCAACACAGTTTATTAAAGGAAAGCTAACGAACGTCCCACAGCACATAGCCGAGCGTGAAAATAATAGTGCTTATTGCGTGTAAAGAGTCTTCATTTTATTTTATTATACCTCTCTCATGCTGTAGGGGAACAGGAAGGCCACGTTGTAGTCGACCTGCTCCATCAGGGTGAGGGTTTCTTGGAACTCCTCTTCGGTTTCTCCACAGAAACCGCAGATCATATCCGTTGACAGACCCACTGGAATGACAACAGAACCATTCAAGTCTTTAAATATCATAAGGCGATTATACTCGTAGTCTACACATGTAGTTGGACCATGGACCCGTATTATCGTTGACATTACAATACCATTTTCATTAAAAACTAGCTGCGTCCCTCGGTTTTACCAGTAGCCGCCGCAATTTCAGGATGAAAAGTACCGCAAAAGAATTGGTGAAACTATTTACGTAACTCGAAAGTTTATCCCTATATAGTATAGCGACAGACGTACGCGGCGGCGACTTTCATGACTACTGCTTTAAGTTACCCTGAGGAGTTTAATGTGCTTCCTTGGACACTTTTCATCCCATGAATCTAAGGACAGAGACAACTACAAGAAGCCACAAGTAAAGCTGTCTGACCGGCCGGCACGCGCGCGCGCACGTGCGCCACCAGCTCCAGGTAGGCCTCCCGGGAGTAGCCGCGCCGCATGCGCTGCAGCACACCGGAGCTGCCCGACTGCGCCGGCAGGTGCAGCATCTTGCAGATGTTGGGCCGCTCCGCTACTATGTCCAGCACCTGCGAAAACAATCAACTCGGCCTGTCACTCGGTTTTGTCTCTTAATTTCGTCATTCGGTTCTGTCTCTCGATTTTGTCGATTTTTCATTTGAGACGTCGAATCGCGCTGATCATTTTACAAGCATGTACCTCGTCAGGGAAGTCCTTCGGGTGCGCGGCGGTGAACCGGATCCTCATGTTGGGGTCGATGGCAGACACGCGCTCCAGCAGGTCGGCGAAGCGCAGCCCGCCCTTTTTGGGCTTGTACACCGTTTTGAAGCCTACAGTGATGGTATTAACAATAAGCAATAGTGAGCAAAAATTCACGGCGAAGGACCCACTTTAACTAAGAAAACCCAACTTTTTGGAATAACACCAAATAAAACACAATTTAAAACTAACGTCATTCGTTTTTTAGGCGCATTGGTATAAGTAAGTAAGAATAAGTAAAGAATCCTTGTACAATCCACCCTAATACATTAAACCAAGTTACCCTTCGCCACAGTGCCGCCGTCCCCGTCCCGGCCGTCCCGGTAGCTGTTCACGTTCTGGCCGAGCAGCGTGAGGTCCCGCACGCCGGCGGCCGCGAGCGCGCGGGCCTCCGCTACGACCGAGTCGACGGGGCGCGAGCGCTCGCGGCCGCGCGTGAACGGCACGATGCAGTACGAGCACATGTTGTCGCACCCGCGCATTATCGAGCTGTGGGGATACAACACAACAAATATTGTTTAATGAAGTGAGAACCAGAGGTAGAACTGCCAAAACCGTGCCTCTTGATTGCAGATAAGAAACATCCATCAAGTAATTAAGAGCTTACTTGTATCATGCCAATACAATACAAAGAGTGTTAAATTGTTGGTCCTGGTTATTTCAATTGTTAAACTCCAACGTTAGAGTTGGCCAATAATCTGCTGTGGCAGAATAGGATTCAAGACGTAACAAACACTTTTTATAATTATTTTATGAGACTAGATATAGCATAGACAAGCATAATAATTCATGAGCTTCCTTTACTTGGTAAAGGAGGCTAAATATTATTGACAAACTGAGCCAACATACATAAACGCGGACACACTGTCCTGGTTGAGTCTCACGGGCACCACGTCAGCGTATGTCTCATCTAAAGACAGCAGCACATTGACCGCTGTCTGCCCACTGTCCGTGAGTGCGAGGAGGCGCGGCAGGTCCCGGTAACTGTCTGGGCCCGCCACTGAAACACACCATCATAGTTATTTGAGAATACTTGGTTTGGATTATCAATATAATATCTATTAATACTTGTATGAGAGTATAATGAGGATCACACTTCTAGTGTGAAATCTTTGCACAGAATAACTTTTCATTCAATATTACATAATGTAATTTGTCTTTACTTCTATTTTTAATTTATTCCTTACCAATATCAACCGCCTTCTCTTTCTCAATCAGTTTATGCTTCAGGCGCTCCGCCATACACCCCAGAATACCGATTTTAACAGATCTGTTTTTTGCTCGTCTCTTGAACCCACGGAGGTGGTCCAATCGATGCCATATCTTACTCTCAGCGCCTTCTCGGATTGCACACGTCATCACCAGGAATATATCGGCTTCCTCTTCCACTTCAGTCTTCTCAAATCCGTCCTTTTTCAAAATAGACCAAACTATCTCCGTATCACTAAGGTTCATCTGACATCCATACACATCGAAGAAAACTTTTCTTTTCGCAGTATGCTGAACATCATATGGCAAGTATGGTATACTAGGCCGATCAGTAAGAATAGGTTCACTATTATCTATAATAAAATCCTTTAAATCTGGACCGTTTTGTATTTTATTCGTGAAAGAAGATACTCGGACTTTATCTGAATAACATCGACATTTTCTGTATGAAATTCTGTTTATGCTTCTAATTGATCGCTGTGAACATTTTAGAAATAACATATTTGCAACGGGAATTCTAGCGCTATTTAAATAAAAACATTAGTTTATTGATCAAATATCATTTATTCAAACCAAACACACACAATACAAACAATAAAATAACCTCAAAATTAAAGGCAGGCGACACGACAGATGTCAGCTGTTAATGTGGCAGTGACAGCACTGTAAATGGACTTACTCGATCGATACGTCAGTGCCAAAAATGATTGACACATCAGACAGACACTCAAGTTGAAAGAAATATCCAATCCAAGTCAAGAATGTAATTCATGGAATTCATTGAAAGAAAATGGCGTAAATACCTACCTACGTAATTTTATACGAATTCTGGTCAAATTGTATGTATGAGATACAAAATATTGTATGAAACGTAACGAATTATTATTAAATTACAATAAACATGAGTGGCAGATACAACGATTATAAAGGTATTCGAATAGCATGGTGTTCATTTATAAAGAAAACATTGCTGACCTGACACTGGGTTTTCGAGCCTTTTTGTTTAGTATAATTTAGTGAAATTTGTATTTTTATTTATCTTTGCCAGTGTTTTCACATTGGCAGGGTCGTCTCGATCCACGCGTGATGATTCTAGGCTGCCCAGGGAGCGGGAGAGCTATGAGAGGAATCGGTCGAGGTCTCGATCGCCGCGGCGCCGACATTCGCCCCGGAGACGACACTCACCGTCGCCTCCGCGGAGGAGCGACTTCCAGGACGACGACCGGAGGATAGCAGGTAAAACAATTCACATTGATATTTCTAATAAAAATGTTAAAACAGTGATGTTTAACAATTACTCATCTGCTCCTCAGATAAAAAGCACCACCGAAGGTCATCCGAACGTGATAGTTCAGAGGAAGATGTGCCTGCGCCGCCGCCCCCTCCGCGCATCTCTAAGATCTCGATTGACTTCTCCAAGCCAAAGGCTCCAATCAAGATGAGTCTCAGTGCGCCGGCCAAGGCCCCTGCTCCGAAGCCCACAGTGGCCTCGGTGTTCAACGCAGATGATGATGATGAACCAGAGGAGATGCCCGCTGAGGCCAGGATGAGGATGAGAAATATTGGAAGGTTAGAATAAAACAGAGCATTTCAGTCCAGTTGGAGAAATTATCTTATATATAAAATTCTCGTGTCACAGTGTTCGTTCGCGTACTCCTCCGAAACGGCTCGACCGATTCTCATGAAATTTTGTGAGCATATTGAGTAGGTCTGAGAATCAGCCAACGTCTATTTTTCATCCCGAAATTCCCGCGGGAACGGGTACAACGCGGGTGAAACCGCGGGGCGCAGCTAGTTATATATAACATTTAAAGCTTCCATCATAATGAACATGAAAAAAGCACTCTTAAATTACAATTAAATAAATATTTTTTTGGAAAAAGGATATCATAAAAAATCCGTCAAAGCTGCTTAATAAAAAATATCAATTTCCCTGTTCCAGAGAGACCCCAACCTCAGCCGGACCAAACTCCTTTGGCAAAACAAAGCAAGGCTTCTGTGACGCCAAGAAAGTATTCGAAAAGAACCTCAAGCAGGCCCTGGAGACGGCTGACAAGCCATCTCCATCCAAAAAGTTCCCACAAACCATTTACAAGCTCGGGCCCTGATGTCACCTTACCCAAATTTGCTTCCGTTACAATTAATTGTATCTGTGCATAGTCTTAGTGAACTATTCTTTGTACATAACTTTTCTTCCCTTTCATGGAATTGAGAATAAAAATATTGAAATTGTATTTTTCATAATTTAAGCTATGGCTTTAGTAAATAATGGTTTCTTTAAGTAAATGTTATGTTTAGGTATTGAACTCCATTGGTGGATTTAGATGAGGAATTTAGCAGGTTACAGTCACACAATGTACAGGACTGTTACAAAAATAGTCTGTTTTAAATTTTGTTTTCATGAGTATTTTAAATACAAAGACTTTGCCTATTAGAATCATCATAAATACCTATTATGGATTAACCCTTTTTACTGCTTCCTGAAATGCTTTTGTCTCAATAGGTACAGGGTTAGACAAAGCATAATTTTAATTGTGTTACAGAAGAGTGAGCATCGAAATGAATCATTAGATAATGTAATTTTAAACTAATCTGTTTTAATTTCACGAAGTAATAATATTTTAGCTGTATTTGAGTTGAATAAAATGTTATTGTAAATATGTGTTTCCTTTCTATATGTATATCCTGCTTACTACCTGGATGTAAAGGAAATGCTGGCAGGGTAAGCTTTTCTCAATCTCACTGAGAGTTCCTACAGATAGGCAAACTTGAAACTTTCTTTTTAAAATCTTCCTATGAAAATGAGCATACTTATCAATGAGAATGTCATATTGTGATAATGAACTGAGTGCTGAAATTTTCTATGGGCAGACTACCTTTGATGTGTGCACAACAGTGAACGAGTAAACTAAGCTTATGATACAATAATACAACAGAGTGGTTTTTACAATTTATTTAAAAGTTACTTCCTCTGTACATTCTGGGGGCGAGCCATGTCGCGGGGGAAGTTGCTCTTGGGCGGTGTGCGGATGCGTCTGTCTTTCTTTGACCTGTTGCGCACAACTTTGCTGTGGATTGCGCATGACACGCAGTAGTGGAGCTTAGCATACAGCTTCGGGAGCTGGAATGCTGAAATTAAATAAATACAAACATTAAATGGAGATTCAAAGAATGTTGGATTTATAGTTAGTATTCAGCACAATGGTTCATCCAATAAGACTGATGTGTAATTGGATAGGGCTTATTTTTATATTACTTTTCGATTGAACTTTTACCACTCTTTACGAAGTTCACCGATAAATACTAGTGAACTCAAGGAATGAGGTTATATTTACACTTGAATCTTAAACAAACTACTCAAAATAGTTTGAATATCTGAAACTTCCGAGTATCGGACCTGTAGTACACTACTAAACTTACATGAGTACACGGAGGCTTCGTTGATGTCCCTGACGGCAGCCGCTTCGACAATATTCCTGATCACAAACTTCTTGATAGCCTTGTCCTTAGGCACGCATCGCGCGCAATTGGTGCATCTCACGGCCTTGACGTGACCACGGCCGTGTTTAGCGCGTCCTCCATTACGGCGTTTGCGAGTCTGAAAACAAAAATCCACCACACTAAAACCACATGCTTGTATCAGCATCCATGAACGATGACGCGTGCATCGGTCTCATTAATATAAAGTTACATTTCCAACTGTAACAATTTAACCGTGCCACATGAGAGAACTTTTAAGTCAATTCAAAATAGTATTGTTACATTTTCATGGATATTTTTCATAAAACTTTACGCACCATGTTTCTAACCTCCGAATCGGTGTACGAAAAACGTCGGAAAAGAAATTGAAACAAGCATAGACAATATAGGAGAACAATTATTTGACATTGAACGATTTCCGGTTTAATTATTAATGTTACCATGTAAAAATCCTAAAACTATGTTTGATCATGCAGAGTTCGGACTAATAAAGAAAAATATATCAATTTTATTCAGAAATTAATTATTATTTGACGCAATCTTATTTACCTTACAAAGCAATCATCCCAATCCAATCAATCAAATCAACCATGCAAAGACCCACAGGCTATAGCAACTATGTGTACCATAAACAACCAAGCAAGCAAGCAACCAACCAAACAAACCAACAAGAACAAGAAAAAAATAAAATATAAAATAATCTCCTGTCACGAAGAAATTAATTTCATTGAAGTTTCATTAATATTTTTGTTGCGAAATAATACATACTAGATTGTTTAAAATAAAATTAATTTTGCTTATTAATATCGAATAGTTAGTGTAGTTAAAGAAATATCGTCAATGTTGGTGTTATAACAAATACGTAATTTCCATTACATCGTCATCTTGTGATTGTCTTACAATGCTTCGTAATAGCTAAAAACTTTTAAATTCAATATATTGTGTAGTGCAATGTGGTGCAGGTAGTAAATAAAGAGAGTGTAATATTTGTGAAATGTCACAACATGGATGTCCAGAGAGACTGTCGAACAGGTCCAAAGTGTTCCAGGAAGAAGGTCCCAGCGAGCCGACCATGGAGGTTCTCGTGGAGACCCTCACGGGGACCGCGTTTGAAATGACCGTGTCGCCCTCCGATACGGTGTTCGCGATCAAGTCCAAGATATTCAGGGTGGAAGGTGAGTTCACATCTGTGTAATATTACACAATCCTTGCATTTACTTACTCGCGCGATGCGTCATGTATCTCGACAAAGGATGTTGCTCGCGGTATTTACGCGGCGCCTGCGACCTCAGGCCCGCGATATAAACAAAGCTGGACAATACACATGCACTTTGCTCACTAATCACTCATGCATCAGCTATGCACCACATGCACACAAACATACATATTATACATAAATAAATAATTCAATTATGTGGACACATAAACATATTAGGTCTGTTGTGTAATGTATGTATACAGGGCATGCACATAAAACATCGTCTGTTGAGTCTATTTCTGTAACATGAAAGGTATTTTATCTTGATTTGTAAATTGTTCAGCAGCAGGTGTAGGTGAGCTTCCTCTACACAGAACTGTCTAATATTAAAGTAGAACGGATGTTTGTTTGTAACGGACATGTTATTATGTTCTCTGTTGATAATATGGGGTATTTAGTTAAAAAGATGTTACAGGCACGGGCTAGCTTAAAACGTTTTTTTATGGGCCATCTTGTGTTGTCACTTCTTCTATTTCTTCGTGTCGATGGCACAAAAATTAACTTAACTTGTTATCACTAGAGATCGGATATTTGGATGTATATTAACCTAAAGTTAATTTTTGGCTAGCAAATTATGGAAGCGATACTTAAAATATTTTTTGTTAAGTAAATAAAAATCCCGAATTGGGGAATGCACATTTAGTCTGCTACATGGTTTAAAAACGACTCATTATACAGCCGTAGAGTTTGTTTGAATGCGCTTATCTCAGGAACTACTGGTTCGATTTGAAGAATTATTTCAGTGTTGGATAGTCCACTTATCGAGGAAGGCTATTTTTCATCTCGAAATTCCCAAAGGAACGGGCATAATGCGGGTAAAACCGCGGGGCGCTGCTAGTAGAACAATAAGATATGGTGCGCGGGCGAAGCACGGCATGTCTCGTATCACTCTCTGACGCGTACGAATACGTCGCTACTGTGCTGTTTCCTCGTAGGTACATTCGAGCTGCACGAAATGTCACTTGCAGTTAACTTAACGAGAAGCTATTTCGATATGTACAAACAATAGAGAAGGGTATGGTGATTTTTACTAGTGTGAGTGAGATGGCAGTTCATATTGTTTTAACACTCACTACTCTTCCTCTAAAATACATAATCATAAATCGTATGGGGAACTGAAACTAAACTTCAAGTAAATATGCATGAATAGTTGAGTCCCGGACTTTTAAAAATAAATACCACATGCTAAAGGCGTCGTTTTCAAACTATATTACCGACTAGTTTTGCATTCCCGAATTTACTAGAATCCCGGAATCCTGTGATTTTTACTTAACAAAACAATATAAAAAGCCGCTTCCATTTTTTGTCACAAATTAACTTTAAATAAATATTCATCCATCTATCCGATCTCTAGTTATCACAGAAATAAACCTAGTCTCTGACCATAACTTATGTAACATTTATAAGTCTCTTATCATTAAGTATGTGTGGCACATTATGCATAGTTATGTAAATATTAAATGAGTTGGATCCATTGTTGTTATTATTATCAACCGCTAATTCTTAAAGTTACATATGTGATATGTAATCTGTTGTATACTCATTTGAAATTGTAATTTCTATAATGCAAACAACTAGCCAGTACAATCTTATTTACATAAGAATCAAGATCAATTAATGTTTCAACTTCGATGTGTTAAAAAAATCACCAAATAACATGAATATCTATACAAATAAATATTTAGTGACTGACACATGCAAACCATAATATTGTATAACATTATTGGTTGGTAGATTTTTCAGTTTATACAGTGTGTGTATAGTTGTATCAAAACATAATCAGCTTTATTGTAAACTCATGTGGGTGAAAATAACACATTTTGGTACTAAATTGATCAATCTAAATCCATTATGTATGGCTAGTGGTCATGGTGTTCATGTTGTTTTTTAACTGTGACTAATAGCTGAATTTATTGTGTAGAAAAATCTTTAGAAATTGGCTATGAGTTTATTTACATGGAAATATATGGTAGGAAACTGTGGTCTGAATAGTAACACAGTAAAGTAGGATGTGGTATAAACCTGTAAAAACTCTGAATTCTACATACAATAAAGTATTTTTTATTTACTTTAATGTTTCATAATCCTCACTCTATATTATTAATTCATTATTTTACTGACTCATACTATAATCAGAGAAAGTAAATCCCCACATCCGTCGTATGACTCACTGGTCACTCCATAACTATTATTTGTATAATGTGGCCCAATGTTTTATATAATATCTAGTTGTATAATAAACTGTGAATGGTACTCTAGGTCTAGTTACAATGAAAGAACTTTTTGGTTGTCAGTTTGGCAGAAATCACACAATAAAAGGAGTATGTATTGTATTTCATGCTGTGGTGATATAAAAAATGAAATGAAATGAAATGATTTATTGCATGAAATAGGTAACATACATTGGTCTTATGATATATGGGTAATTCTCACGAAATTCCGAAATTCCTGTCCTTGGAGTTTATACAAAAATCCAACAAAGAAATGGATGTTACTAATATTTCTATTCAATCTACATAATTATATCTAAAAGTTTCACATAAGATTTTAGAGCCGTATAAATAAATAAATAAAAATGCATAAGCTTAATGTTCCTAAAATCATTCCCTCACTGTGTCCCAAGTACCAATTTTATTTACTTTTATTTACCAAAAAAGTACAAAAATCATTCGAATCATATTCAAGTAAGTTGGATTATTTAAAAATATTGTAAATGAATGGGAAAAAACCGAAATTAGCGCTGTAAAGGAAAACGCGTTGGAATTTTGAATATTTATATATGTGTCTCACAAAAATAAATCATTCCCTCACACTATTACTGGCAGTTGAATCATGAGCGCATTTTAAATAAAATACGAACGCTACCATTAGTTTTTGAAAGTTAGCACTAATATCAATTTATCAAAATAGCATATTTTCTGTGATTGTGCTCGGGTGTGCGCTGCAAAAAGATTTTATTAATTATATGGTTTAATTAAATTTTTGATCGTCATTTCATCACATTCTAAAAAAACATTAGGTAAGTACTTTAATTGATTGTAAGTTGCACAGATAAGATGGCGTTTGGGAGTAATTTCCTTAAGCAGAAAAATCGTTTTAAAAGTAAGGTTATGTCACGAGTCTTTAACGGTTATTCTTTATTTCGTCATTCCCTCACCATCATTCCCTCATAAAAATGTATAGTTGATAATAATAATATAATAATAAGGGCAGCTTGTGGCGAGCTGTTGGTGAGTAGCGACACCACGGGCGATTCCCGAGTGCCCCAGAGGGTCGGTCAGGGCCCTCGTCTCCGGCGAGCCTTCCCCGGTCGGAGTGGACCCCAAGGGGGCCCGTAGGACTCTCGGCTCTGGCTTGCCTTCACCGGCTGGCCAGAGGGGGGTCGTTAGAGGCACAGTCGATTTCGACTGTGTGATCCGGGGGTGGAAGTGTTAAAGGGCATAACGCCGCGAGTAACGTAAGAGAAAGCGCAGCACACCTCTCTACACCCCCGAGTCGCACGCACCGATGTTGCCCCCTCGCCATCTCTACGTCGGCTGTTTCGGGGGGCCCATCCAGCGGGCGGCGAGCCACGGCCTGCCGCCGATAACTTGTTTACCCCTTGTTATGGCAGGTGCCGACCTCTTTGCAATATCCCATTTCCAGTCCATCCAACCTTCATTTCCATAACCCAGTCTTTTTCTTTCATTTTTACTTATAATAGTCCGTACTTCTGCAGGTACACATTCCCGGACATGTTGTACTGATGTGGTCGGGAGTGTGTCCCTGCAGCTGTAATCCATTACATTAAACATCTCCAAAGGACCTCTACGAGTTGGATCTGTATCCCCTCGCATGCCTCACAAAAAGACCGGGCTTGTCCCGTGACTCCGAGGAGAAACACTATAATAAAATTTATAAAACTAATTTCATTTAAAAAGCTTCATGATTTGTCTGCAATAATCATTCCCTCACCTTAATTGTCATTCCCTCACTTTGATTTTTTTTTATGTCCTCAGAACTTTCACAAAACGCGATAATTTTTGGGACCACTACATAATTTAATTCTAATAATATTAGTACTTTCAAGTTCACATAAAATAATTATCAAATTATTTCAATATTTTTTGTAATTTTAAGATAGCCGAATTTCGGGATTTCGTGAAAATTACCCATATACACGTTTCTCTATTTCGCCGATATATTAGAAGGCATGCAACATTGCTTGTTAGGTAGGTCTTACATATAAGTGTCAAAACTAATAATTATTACTTAAGAATTCTATAACTAATTAAAGCACTTATGAAAATCATAAAAAAAAATTAACTTGTGCTGGAATATCGCCAATTAAACAATATTGGTAGCCAGTGATTTGTTGTACCTATATCATTTGAAATTATTTCAATGAAGTTAGAAAACATTTATCAAAGGGTTTCTTGAAGAGATTTCATATTTTTATAACATGAACTCAGGAGAGCCCAGGAGTTCAAAAAGTTAAAAAGAGCCCAGGAGTTCAAGAAGATATTTATACTTGTAGAGGATGTCTATATACTGTATGCATGTATACAATAAACCTATGTTACGTAACCTTGAAGTCTGTAGATGAATGTCATTGATATAGTTGAATGTTGGTTCCAATGACACGGTGATGTGACGAGCGACGGCCGGTGATGCATGACTCTCAGTGTGTTGCCAGCTCCCTGTCTGTTTGATACTTGATTTATTTCAGCTTGTTACCATTCAATGTAACCATGAGGAACTCATTAGGTAGTTAATACATTCATATTTACAGTTTCTCATGGTTGTCAATTCAAACTAATGAATAATGTTGTTGACTTTGTTGTTGATATTTCGAAGACATTTCTAAATATTCAATTGTAGTTGTTTACTATAAGTATCTAAACAGTAAAGATTTGAGTCATTGATCTTCAGATGGTTTTGTGAACGGCCTTCAAGGTTGATTGGACATAACAATGAGAGACAACACAGAGGTTGCTAGGTCTTAACATGCATAATATAGCCTAGGTTTATTAGTTCACTAATCACTTACCTACAAAAATGAGGGTCTGAATTTCTTGACAACCCTAACAAGCATATAATAATCAAGCATATTCATTGGATATTCCACCTTCTACAATCTATGACCAAGAAGTAGTAAGAACAGGGAAGAAAACTTCAGCAAGCATCAAATTGGATAGACGGCGGAAGTATCAATTGTTATTTTTGTAGCATATGTAGTAAATAGCTTGAATGAAGTACGACACCCAGCTGTATCTATTTATTTATAATACTGAAAGCACCTTGAAATCAGTGTTTGCTTATATCGAGTGGCGGTATTGTCAAACAAGACGCCTACGTTGGTAAAAAGATGTGTTATTTTAGGTGTTCCGAACACTGCCTAGTGAAAGTGTGAGTTTCCTGGCCCACGGCCAGAGTGACTCACACCACCTGCTTCCACTACACCCAACATATCGCTCCTCTACCATCGTACAGTTTTTACCAAATGCTGCTCAGAGTCAGTCAGACGAACGTCGCTCGCTGCAGTAAGCCTGAGGATGTGGCATCCGTCTTTCGCTTACTGAACGATATACACTGCTTATAAAAAGACAATGTAATACGTTATTACTACAGGATTTTCGCGGCACGATTGTGTCTTATCAATAACTAGCAGCACCCCGCGGTTTTACCCGCGTTGTGCCCGTTCCCGTGGGAATTTCGGGATTTTTTTTACATAAAAACCTTCCTCTTGAATCACTCTACCTATTACAAAAAACCGCATCAAAATCCGTTGCGTAATTTTAAAGATTTAAGCATACAGACAGACACGAAAAAGAGACGACTTTATTTTATACTATGTAGTGATATAGACTTTAAGCACCTTTCAAACGAAATTAAAGTAAATGGAAATCGATCCATGCCTTTCTGAGCTACGATGATACGATGCTACAGATTCGTAAACTTTCCAACACTCTTTCTCTTCGGAGGTAATCGGCAAAAAATGGTTGAATGCTAAATTTACTCAAATGTACAAGTTAAACAGCCCGTTTCCTGGATGAGCGACGGAATTGTATAAATGATCTCTGTTTGTTTGTCGTTTTAATGTCGACATTATAGTTGAATTGTTCATCTATAAGTAGGTCATGTAGGTGTTTTTATGAGCACTGTAACCGAGATATTTTGATTAATGGTTACAGTAACGGTTCAATTGTAATTCCTGCTCTTTATATGTCACATTCGTTACTATTCCTATTTATTTATTACTCGCAGATGTTAAGAATTAATTTATTAATACCAGTTTAGTTACTGTCTATCTCAGAATTTAATAAATCAATTAGCAAATCATATTCACTCCCCCTCACAGACATAGGAAGACTTTGAAGTGAGAACACATTGATATATGATGATATCATCATTGAAATCAATTGAGGTTCCATTTACTTTAACCCAAAAACTAAAAGGTCCTCTAGTAGGTAGGTATATAAACAAATATAAATGACTATGATCTCAAAACAATATATTTGTCACGGACAGGTATCCCGATAGCGCAACAGCATCTCCTTTACAACCTGAAGGAGCTGGAAGACTCGTGGTCGCTGGTGGAGCTGCGCATCGGCGACGGCGCGCGGCTGCGGCTGGTGCTGGGCATGCGCGGCGGGCCCGTGTCCACGCGCCGCCTGCCGCCGCCCGCGCCCGCGCTGCACTTCACCACGCCCGCCCTCGACGACAACAGGTATACCCTACCATCTGATTACACCACTATACACTGACTCTGCGAACTCTCTACAACGGTCGGAGAAGAGATCTCCGACCATATAATCCGGTCTACACACCGGAAATAAGCGAAGAACACCTGAGCCCTAGAACGACAGAGCGAGAAACATCTCAATATATTTCTCGCAGGAAAATGCAGTTCCTTATTAACCTCTTTAGTAACTAAAACAACAATTGTGATTTGTGTATTAAATAGTGTATGTACACGTTCCAGGGATGAGGGCGAGTGGTCGGGCGGCGGCGGCAGCGGCTGCAAGGTGCGCGTGCTCGTGTTCCGCGACGGCGAGCGCGTCAACATGCTCAGCGTGAAGGAGAACACGGACGGCTCGTACTCGCCGCTCGAGCACGCCAAGTACTCCGCCTCGCTCGCGCAGCTGGAGCCCGAGGCGGAGCCCGAGCCCGAGCCGCGCGCCGCCACCCTCGACAACCACCTCACCATGAACAAGATGGCCGACCTGCGCCGCAAGATGGAGTCGCTCTCGCTGCACAGGCATACCAACAATAGGAAAGGTAAGTATTGTACCTGATACCGAGTAGACTGACAACACTTTGGAAGTGTCTCTCGCGCAAACTATTTATTCACTTTAGAAAAAAAAAATATTAGAAATCAATATCATTTTTGAAGACCTATCCATAGACATATGAAAAAAAAATATTAGTTTCCGTTCTCAGTATGGGAACAACCAAAAAAATGTTTTTCTTTTTTTGTGTAAAAATCTTAATTCGGTTCAGAATACATCTACTTACCAAGTTTCAACAGTATAGGTCTTATAGTTTCGGAATAAAGTGAATGACATACAGACGGACGGACAGACAGACAGACAGACAGACAGACAGACAGACAGACAGACAGACAGACAGACAGACAGACAGACAGACAGACAGACAGACAGACAGACAGACAGACAGACAGACAGACAGACAGACAGACAGACAGACAGACAGACAGACAGACAGACAGACAGACAGACAGACAGACAGACAGACAGACAGACAGACAGACAGACAGACAGACAGACAGACAGACAGACAGACAGACAGACAGACAGACAGACAGACAGACAGACAGACAGACAGACAGACACACATGATGAATCTATAAGGGTTCCGTTTTTTGCCATTTGGCTACGGACCCCTAAAAACTACCCCATTTGCTGCTGGAAAAAGGTTGCCTTAGACATAACTCATATTTTGTTCATTCATTCATTATTTTTGTTCTTTTTCTACCCGCCATCTTAAACTTAGTATTTCATAAGTTTTAAAGTATTATTGATAGTGCATATTTAAAGTGTTTATTACAACGTGACATATACCCCCTCAGGTGAAAAAGCCGACATACAGAAGACGCGAAGCGAGGAAACATTGTCCGTCCCTAGTTTATTAGACGAGGCCGCGGAGCCGTACAAGCGCTACATCGAGTACAACGAGGAGGACTCGTTCGCGCCGCTGTACGACGGCAGCTACACGCGCTACGAGTACGAGTGCGCGTTCCCCGAGCGGTACGCGCTGCTGCCGCCCATCGGCGCGGCCGCGCCCGCGCCCGCCGCGCGCCAGCACTCCGCCTCCGCCTCCTCGCTGGCGCTGCGCCCCGCCGCGCCGCGCGCGCGCCCCGACCCGCTCGCCGACTCGCTCTTCTCCAGCTCCACGTCCGAGCTCGAGAACATCAAGAGGAACAGGTACACCCTCTCGCTCTCTCGCCTCCCTATTGGTATCGATACTGTGTGCAAGTAGTAACGAGTGGTGTGTCGCAGCGGGCGCCTGCTGCCCGCGCTGAGCCGGCACCGGCCCGTGTCGCAGCTGCACCTGCCCGAGGCGGCGGGGCCGGGCGCGGCGGGCGAGGCGGGCGGGGGGCGCGCGCGCTGCGGCGTGTGCCGGCGGCGGCTGGGCGCGGCCACGACGCACCGCTGCCGCTGCGGCGCCGCGTACTGCGCGCCGCACCGCTACCCCGAGGCGCACGGCTGCCACCACCACGTCAAGCGCCTGCCGCGCATCTAGCGGCTCCCCGCCTCCCCGCCTCCCCTCCGCTCCGCTTCCAAATTCGATTCGATCTCCCCGACGTCCCGGTTCCGTCCGCGGGCCGAGTGGCCCCGTGCGAGTGTTTCAATATTTCGTGTGAAAAGGACAAAAATATCGCGTGGCGTCCGGCGCGGCGCGTGGGCGAGCGGCGCCGCGGGTGCGAGTGTTCAGGCTTCTAAAACGACCTGGTTTCATGACGTTTTTTTAACGAAAACGTATGAGAAGGCGACGACCGTTCCCGCTTGCCTAGCTAGTTTATATTATTCACTCGGTATTATGTAAATAATAATTATACTAACGATATTAAATTAACGATTGTATATAACGAAAGTTCCTAGTGACGTATTGTACGGTACTCGCTCGCCCCCGGCTCCGCTCGTCCGTTACTATATAAATATATTGCTTTATTGTAAATCCATATTAATTTGTAACTATGGTGCACATTTTGTGTTGTTTTTGATGACATTCTTGATATTCTATCCGAATCCGAGACGATAGTTGTTTCCTGCGGTGTTCCTCTTCTTTTTAATAATATTTGCCAATTCTATGATCTTGCCTTATCGAATTTCGCAATTTATATTAAGAGTGTATATTTAAAACACCATTTTAATACTTCCTTCCTCAATTAATTACTAGATTTTTAATATACCGCCTAAAATTTTATCAAGATTGTATAATAAATTGTTATTGACGTGAATATTGACCCATTTTGCTGACTTCCATTACAATAGATCTCTTTCCCAACACAACTGTGATATAAAATACATATTATTATAATACAATGAGATATGGTACAAACACAACCCCTCGATATCAGGAATGTCATCTGTAGATTTGATCACTAATTGATAATAGTTTAACATTTAGCTGAGAATATTGTTGTTTCTATTCTATGTTATAGTATGTGCAAGGATTTTTATAGCATATTGCACTAGATTTGACTTGGGCTTTAAGGGTTCTTTGTGTAATAATTCAGTAGCTGTCTATCCCTTTCTATCAAAATAATAAAAAAGTTTAATAGAGTGAGAGAAATAGTCCGTTTGTTTAGTCGATTACGTTAATTTGTCTCATTCTAATTAATAATAAATACAAACGACAGAGAGGGATAGAGAGAGTAATACCTGAGGAATGCAAGTGCACCTCACAGCCCGGTCACTCTCAACTTAGTGATCAATTCATGGCTCTAATATAAGTCACTGATGTTGAACAACGTGTTGTTATTGTATTTTGGACTTTAAAATATTCTTAATAGAGATATATTTTGTTTATGAAAGGTGTTTGGTACGTTTTCATTGTTAGCTGGGGGGGTAACAGGCACGCTTCGGAAACGTTTGGGTCGCTTGTACAGTGTCTGTTACTCGGTTTAGTTTATATAGTGTTGGAAAATTAAAGAAAAATGTTGATTTTATTGCATGTTATAATCACATTTTGAATAAGTGGGGATTGGACCTCGTCCGGGATACTCTGTGATGTATGATAGGGGTACTTACTGCCACGGGTGTCAATTACGCTCATTAAATTTGCTAGTTGTTTGTTATATCGTAATTCGCAGTCGGAGCTCGATCCCCACTCGTACACGATATACATTTTATCTCAAGAAATAAAATATAAAAAACTACAGGCTGGCCTACGGATGCATAAAACGTACCAACAATCTTTCAATGTTTATTTGAATGTAAAACTATTTGTAAAACAGTCATGATATATTAGAAATGTATTTTTAATACGAATAACAATTGACTACTACGTTACGATAGACTCATGGCCCTAATTTTATACGTTGTATTATTTAAGTTTATAGGTTTATTTTTATTTGGGATATACTTTTGGCTGATTTACGTAAAATAAAAATATTTATAAAGCGAACATGATATATTATTTACGTTTCTATACAATGTTCAAAAATATAAGTATAATGTACAACTTTTACAATTTGGCTGAAACAGATATTTGTATTACATTGTTTCATTTTGGAATCGAGTTGTATTTTAAAACAATTCCTATCCTAGATTAACAGTTATTAAAACCATTAAAATTGTATTATAAAATGCATGTCTCCTATTATTTACATACAATTAATATAACATTCAGATTAACTTATATTTAAATACCTATTTATTATTATTTAAATATGCTGAGCTTAAATTGTTGAGCACTTGACGATTTATAGTTCACCAGAACCTACTATCGCAAACTATTTACTACTTAATTAATTCTTCCCCTGCATCCACATGTAGTATCTAACGGGGATACTAACTAACGTGATCGAATTTACTCCTGGGACTCTATAAAAGTCCTTGTGGTGTCGCCGCCGCGAGTGGGTCGGCGGGGCGCTGCTAGCTGGCGGCGCGGGCCTCGGGCTCGGCCAGGAGGTCCTCGAGGACGAGCACGAGGGAGTCGAGGCCGTGCGCGAGGTTGAGGTCGCGCGCGCCGCCGCCGCCGCCGCCGCCGCCGCCACCGCCGCCGTCGCCGCCGCCGCCGCCGCCGTCGTCGTCGTTGAAGAAGGCGTGCGCGAAGTCGATGAGCGCGGCGCGCGCCCAGTGGCGCGGCGGCGCGTGCGCGAGCGCGTCGAGGCGCGCGCGGTACTGGCGCCGGATGTGCGCCAGCGTGTCGGAGTACGAGTGCGTGGCCGAGTGGTTGTGCGTGTTGTCCAGCGCCTCGGCCCACGGCCCGCCCGCGCCGCCGCCGCTGCCGCCCGAGCACTCGGATCTGAACAAAGCATCCGTCCTTAACTGACCGAGTTACGTGGGTATAGAACATTGTGTACTCCTCAGTCAAACATTGCCGATAACGTCCCGTGACGAAATCAGATCAATTCATTATCGATGTCGCAAGAGGTAAGACTCCTCCTAGCCTCAAGTCGAAAGTGTGCGCGCGTTCTTATCGCGCGTCTATTCTAGTGAGACGTACTCGTCCTTGTGGCAGCAGTCGCGCAGGCGCGCCGCGTCGTACAGCAGCAGCACGGAGCTGCTGTAGAGGCGCACGGCGGTCTGGCGGCGCGCCCACGTCTGTATGCGCCACAGCTCCGCCAGCAGCTGCAGCAGCAGCGCGCGGCACACCACCGGCCGCCCGTTCAGGAATTTGCGGATCGCTGCAGTATACATTACAATAAATATCATTTCAAATTACCCTATAACCGATCAATAACGTTTTTAAGGTTCCGTAGTCAAATGGCAAAAAATTTAACCCGTGCGTCCACACTGAATGCGCGGTGGCTTGCGCGGCGGCGGGCGCGACAAGCGGTGGCGCGAGGTGGCCACACTGAGGCGCGAGCTCTAGTAGCGATCAGACGTATATCAGGGGTTGCAAACTATGGACGAAGATTTGCTATTTTTACTAGACAGTCCGATCCGGAGATGGGAGGTGTTAAACACTAGAGAAGGTGTTAAACACTTGTTCTTTTATTTCACACCATACTTTTCTTACTATTGTGCGATTACTGTGGTGTTGATGTTTGCTTTGCCATATAGCTGGTTTAGATTGAATAGCACTTATAAACAACTCAGTATTTATCGCCATTTTACGTCAAAACAAATACAGAAGCGCATACGGCGAGCGGTAAGACCGAACTGGTTTGATACACCGCCGCCCGCGTGAAGTGGCTCGCCGCCCTGGCCCGTACTGGGCCACAACGCGCGGATCGGTGCGCTTGAAACCACCGCGCCTTAGTCACTTCAGTATGGACACAAACGCGCGTTTCATACGTTTGATATTTCGCGCCCGCCGTCGCAACCGCGCTAGGCCGCAGTATGGACGCACACTTATAGATTCGTCATGTCTGTCTGCCTGTCCGTCCGTATGTCACAGCCACTTTTTTCCGAAACTAAGATATACTGTTGAAACTTGGTTAGTAGATGTATTCTGTGAACCGCATTAAGATTTTCACACAAAAATAGAAAAAAAAACAATAAATTATGACAATAAATTTTGGAGGTTCCCATTCTGAAATCTGAAACACAATACATTTTTTTTTCATCAAACCCATACGTGTGGAGTATCTATGGATAGGTCTTCAAAAAAGATTTTTTTTCCAAACGGAATAGTTTGTGCGAGAGACACTTCCAAAGTGGTAAAATGTGTAATTACTAAAATAAAAGACTAAAAAAAAATGATGAAAATTGGTTTGAAAGAGATCTAGTATGTTGTGTAGATTTTTTTTACGCAATTTACCTTTCATTCAATCAACTCAAATCTTCTAACTACAAGAAGAAGTTATTGTATTATGTTATATGTTATTTTCTGGGACGGAACCCTTCATGGGAGAGTCCGACTCGCACCCGGCCGCTTTTTTTAGTTACAGTTTCGCGGCAAGCGGATTATATTATATTTGAATAGGGAAATACTTTTTAATTTACACCACAGATAAAGAAAAAAATAACGGTTCGCCACACAGACCGCCAATCAGGTTGGTCTCATGTACCACAGATTAATTGTGATGAATGAAGCTGCGTAAACCACCACAAGTAGAAGCTGCGTAACCCACCACAAGTAGAAGCTGCGTAAACCATCACAAGTAGAAGCTATGCCTACCCGACCTCACTAATAAGTATGGCTAGCATCTCACCATCTTTAACGGCGTCCCCGTGCAGTTTCTTCCCGTAGTCCTTGTTATAGGAGCACAGCTGGCCCGATTCCAGCCGGAACACCTGGAAGCCGGGGATGCAGAACCCGTACTGCTGCTTGCAGAGCGCGTACTTCGACTGCTCACTCGCTATCTTCTCCTCGCTGGCCAGAGGGTCCCATGTTCTTCTGCCTGGAAACGTTGAAAAAAATTGGTACTTTATTTTACTTTGTTTGTAAATACCAAGTTAAACGAATTGACCATTAAACAATGCTAACCCTATCTTCAACTGATCAACTATAAGTAATATCACAAAGTAAAAAAAACAGACGAATTACGAACCATCAGTTTCTTTGAAGTCGGTTAAAAATACGAACCCCTACGGAGTTAGTTTCCAAACCCTATCAAAACACCGATTGCCACCGATAATTCTGTATCTCATATCAGGAGGAAGGAACCCTCATCTCACCAATCTTGACATCCATAATGCAGGGCTCCAGCATCCTCTGCGCGAGGTCCTCGAGCACGAGGTAGTGGTGCGCGGCGCGCCCGTGCTGGTAGCGCGTGCAGCCGAAGTACTCGGGCACGAGCGGCCGCAGCGCCGCCAGCTCCCCCTCCGTCGCCTTGCTGACGCGCTCGTAGAACTCCACCTCGCGCCGCTGGGCCTCCTTGATGATCGGCTTCATGATAGTCCCGTTACCGCATTGGAGTAAACCTGGAGTCAGCATCCATTAAAATATTTAAGTTAAAAAAATTGACGTGGTATTTTATTTTATATCATGAATAAAAAAGTCATTGACCCGGACAGTCCATGAGGGGTCATAAATAAAAAGGTCATTTACCCGGATAGTTCATGAGGAATACTGAATAAAAAAATAATTGACCCAAATAGTGCATGAGGGTTATGGATAAAAAGGTCATCGACCCGGATAGTGCTTGAGGGGGTCATGGATAAAAAGGTCATTGACCTTAATTAGATAAATAAACACATTACTTCACCTCGCCTACGTGCGTACTTAGTGCGATGCACTCAACGGCAATGTTCCGCCGCATATTCTGTATCCGTGTCATTATAATGATTTGTTCGTACACGTAGTCCATTGTGCGAGTGGTGCTCACCCAGGTAGTCGTCCCCGGCGGCGCGGTGGCCGGCCACCTGGCGGTCGTAGGCGCGCACGAGCGCGGGCGCGGGCCGCGGGCGCGCCATGTCGCGCGCCGGCTGCAGGTCGTAGTGCACGCGCACGATGGAGCGCAGCCGCCGCCGCGACGCGCCGCCCTCCGCCCCGCTATCCGCATCGCTCATCTATGCCGCACCTGCGAGGACAAGTGGGTTTGTGAGCTAACGCTTTGAGGCTACAGTGAAACCACAGCTCGCTCGCTGAGTAGGACGAGTTACGACTGCAGCCGCGCGGTTTCTTTAGAACGCTGCGCATTGGGCGGTTTAAATTAGGACATCATAAGTCATAACATAACCATAAGTATCTCCTGTGTACGTACACAAATAATATTAAAAACTCCATGCTGTTAACGATGAAAGAAAAACTATATTTTTGTATGCTAGCGAAGTGAGGACTCCAGAAGATTTTGAAGCCTTCGATCTGAGGCTTTATTCATCAATTCATTAATCATTGATACATGTATGTATATGGTCCACTAAATAAAGCGACCTGGACCGACATTTTAACGTCCGATACACAAAGAAATATTCCATCGATATCAAAATAATTTCAGTGTTATTTGAAAACAAGTAGTAAATAAAGTATACACACTGTGCAATCAAATCAACTCATTTAAATTCATCTTCTTATTTGAATATGTAGTAATATGAGTAATATGAGAATATGTAGTACTCTTAGGTAAATGAGTAAATAAACAGTATGTTCGATACTTATCGAACACCTTAGCAACAGCACAAATCTGCTAAACTAAGCCTAAGCAATTTGGCTCAAGTAGGTCGCACAAGTCGGCGCTCCACGCCGACCGAGCGATTGACACGAGTCAGTGCAGTATTAGCCAGCAGATCCATCGCACTCATTAAAACTCATCTTAGCACTTAACTAATCTTAAATAACTTAAATAATCTATTAACAATAAATTCATATATACATATACGCGTCTATCATTCAGAACAGCTTAGCATTTGTACGTACCCGTACATATTGGTCCTTCGAGCCATCCGGGAAGAGCGGGACATATTCGCGAGTGACATACTTAAACTGCAACGCGAACATACGTGCCAGTGTAACGTGTCATTCGTGTTACGCGTTCTGAGTTCCGGAGAATTGGTGTATGGTAATACATTGCCAAAGACTTTGAGAGAAGTTTCGAAGCACATAGTGGACAAGAAGATCGCCCGTCGAGCAGCAGCAGCACCTAAGCAGGCGAGAGGCTGTCCCTAATCGAATTGTAGCAGGCGAGTGACTCGCCAGGTTCCAGCAGCGTCAGCAACCCCCAACTACATAGCAGCCGTAGGATAAGCGGCTTTCAAGTAAGAGCGTTCCTTTTATTAACGAATTACCTACTTCTCAAATATGGAAACTCTTTATTTCCAACAAACCGAGTTAGCAGAGAACATTCGGAAGATCGGTATTAATTTAAAAAAGGACAGTAAAGAGCGTAAAACTACTGACTATTGTAAGAAAAAGTTAGAGGTTTTAGAGTTGTATTGGAGAGAGTATCAGCATAATGATGAAAAACTTTTACCTTACGAAAGTAGGGGACATAAGTACTTTGTCGATTGTGAGTTTGAGAGAACTAAACAAACGTATCAGTTAGCTAAAGAGTTAATAGAAAGGTGTCACGATGAGTTACAACAAGACGACCAATCGGGAATTTCTGAGCGTAAAGAAAGTCCCACCACCCTAGCAGCGATAGGCCCGTCGGCTAGTGGAGAGCAAAAGAGGCCGGCATCAGCAGCAACCGCGCCCGTCGCCAGCTCGCGGCACGAGACGGCGAGGGGCGCGTACAGTAAGTTAGATGAAATTCTGCGAAAACAACGCATCAATTTCAAAGCATTTACGAGAGCGGTAGATAGCATCGATGTAGAAGCCCTACGGGACAAGTGGGAGTTCGAAGATGCACTGCGCGTCTTACAAACTCGCTGGACAGTAGTGGATAACTGTCACTGGGATATAATGTTAGAATTAGAAGAAGATGAAGCGTACGAATATAACTACAACAAGCATGAGTCTACGTACAACTGTCTGAGAAAAACTATCAATTCCAAAATGTGGTCAACATCGTATAGAGAAAAATCTACCCCGCAAATGGACGTCCCGGTATTCACAGGAAGCTTTCACCAGTGGACATCGTTTAAAGATTTGTTCAATGAAGCTATTCATAATAACACTTCACTTTCAAATGCGCAGAAGATGCAATTCTTGAAGAGCAAAGTGAAAGGTGAAGCCGAACGCTTAATTCAACATCTTCCTATCAGCTCCGACAATTACGACACGTGTTGGGAAATATTAACTAATAGATTCAATAACAAGAGGCAAATTTTTAACACACACATAAGTTCCTTTTATAACCTTCCCAACATTCAACAACAATCGTTCGGAGCGATCAAGCGACTACATGACGTCACGTTAGAGAGTATTCACGCTGTAAAGAACCTAGGTATTGATATTTCAACCTGGGACCCACTCATCGTGTACATACTATCGCAAAAACTGGATAGCGAGTCGTACTCCGAATATATTGAAACATTGTCAAACTCGCGAGAACTATCAACATTGAAGGATTTCCTGGAATACCTAGAGAAAAGGTTTACTACGCTGGAGTCATCCCGTCGGCGTCACGACGTAAACCCAAAGCCATCTCAGTATCAGCAACATCGAAACTCAAACTTTCCAGTTCATAAATATAATATCAAACCGAATAAAGAATGGAAATCTCACAATAATCACGAAATTGTGAAATCAATGCACGCAGCAACAACCAGATGCCCTCATTGCAATAGTGAACACAATTTGGTAAGTTGCAGCAAGTTCTCAGAACTTAGCAACGATCGCAAAATTAAATTATTGAAACAATTTAATTATTGCTTAAATTGCATTTATGACCATAATGGAGCAAATTGTTTTTCTACAAAACGATGTCATAAGTGCAATGAGCGGCATCATACGACCTTACATGATTACTTTTCAACTCAGCAAAGGCCGCATTACTCAGCAGATGTTTCGAGAGTGAAAACGGAGTATGCTTACAAACAAAAGGAACAATTTAAGAATAGCAACGGAGTACAGACATCCCCAAAAAGCGAGTCCTCGGAGATATTGTTAGCTACAGCTTTAGTAAAAGTAACAGCGGCAGACAATATTCAACATATGATGCGAGCACTGATTGACCAGGGCTCGCAAGTATCAATTATAAGCGAAAAAGCAGCTCAGCAGCTTGGTTTAAAGCGGAAAAAATGTAATGGAGTTATTTTTGGAGTTGGAGAGCGGGAAAATAACTGCAAAGGGAGGGTTACTATCACTTGTCAATCAAACTATTCAGATTTTAAGTTTAACACGGACGTTTTTATAATGAACAATTTAATAAAAAACCTACCGAACCAGTCTTTTGACAAACCTTCTTGGAAACACCTAGGTCATATTGCACTAGCCGATCCTGAGTACAACGTTAGTCGCCCGGTTGACATTCTACTCGGAGCGGAGGTATACTCTCAAATAATGTTAGAAGGCTTAATTCGCGGCGAGAGTCAATCGGAGCCAATAGCACAGCATACCGAGTTGGGGTGGTTATTATGCGGTAGTGTGAAAACATCATTCCAATGCAACGTCATCTTAAATAATATTGAGGATATTCAGCAATTTTGGAAAATTGAAGACATTTCCGAGCAAAATGAAATGTCAGTGGAAGATGAAGAGTGCCTCAATTACTACAACACTACAACAAAACGCTTAGAGAGCGGGCGTTATGAAGTTAGACTCCCTATGAAGGCGGAATGGCGAGAAAAATTGGGAGCATCAAAAGGAATAGCAATAGCGCAGTTTAGAAATTTGGAACGTAAATTAATGAAACAGGAAAGTTTAGCAACACAATACAAGCAGTTTATCAATGAATACGAACAGCTCAACCATATGAAAAACGCGAGAGGACAGACAGCTAATTTAGAATGCTTCCTACCTCATCATGCCGTACAGAGATTAGAATCAAGCACAACGAAACTACGCGTAGTGTTCAACGCCTCAGCGAAAACATCCTCAGGCTTTAGCCTTAATGATCTCATGTACAAGGGTCCGAATCTGCAGCAGGACCTCCTTGAGCTCATTCTGAAGTGGAGACAGTATCAATACGCTTACACAGCGGACATAGAAAAATGCTTCAGAATGATTCGGGTTCATGAAAATGATCAAAACCTTCAACAAATAGTCTGGCGAGAACATCCAAGTCAAAATATTCAAACTTATAAATTATCTACAATAACTTACGGAACTAAATCGGCACCATTCCTTACAATGATGACACTTCGTAAATTAGCGTCCGATGAGCAGCACAAATTCCCTAAAGCAGCAAGGTGCATCCAAGAGGAGCTATATATGGATGACTGGATCTCAGGCAGTCACAGCATCCCTGAAGGAAAAGCGAGCATAACGGAGATGAACGCATGTCTCAATAGTGCCGGATTTTCACTTAGAAAATGGTCCTCCAACGACAAACGGATTTTAATAGATGTCGAACAAGCTATAAACAAGGAGCCGACAATGTTTACTTTCAAAACAGAAAGTTCATCAAAAACTTTAGGCTTAAGATGGAACTCAGGGGAGGATTCATTCACTTTTCAAAGCACTTTAAGCAGCACAGAGGAAGACAAGTTAACTAAAAGAATGCTTTTATCTGAAATTTCTACCATTTTTGATCCTTTAGGCTGGTTGTCTCCATTAATTACAACAATGAAACTATTGTTCCAACAAGTGTGGCAAAATGCGGAAATACTATGGGGCGATGAAGTTCCTACAAACATCAAAGAACAATGGTATCGGCTGAAAAAGGATATACATCTTATAAACCAGTTCAAAATTCCACGGTGGATACAAAGCAAACAAGGTGACGTCATCGAGCTACACGGATTCTGTGACGCCTCGATCAAAGCATTCGCCGGTGTAGTGTACGCAAGAATCGTAAAGGACAATACCATATCAATAGTGCTAGTCGCAGCGAAAACCCGGCTAGTGCCTAGCAGAAAGGTCGTCTCATTACCGAGACTGGAACTATGTGCCGCCGAACTGCTTTCAAAACTTATAACAAAGATTATTAACAGTTTTAACAACTTTAGCATCAAAAAGTACGGGTGGAGCGATTCAAAAGTTGCCCTCAGTTGGATTAAAGGGTCTCCAGAGCGATGGAAGCCTTTTGTAGCTAATAGAGTAAAGAAAACTACCAACGTAATGCCCCCTGAAACGTGGTACTACGTAAACACCAAAGAGAATCCAGCTGACGCGGCTAGTAGAGGACTTATGCCATCACAGCTGAGCGAACACGAACTATGGTGGAAAGGACCCGCCTTTCTATCTTCATTAAACTTTCAGCCGAAGGAATTTGACATGAAATACACAACAAGCGAAGAAGCCAAGAAACAAGTTAGCGTAGTTCAAAACACGAATCTAAAAGAAAATACAATCGACGAGATTTTAAATAGATACAGTTCTATTTCTAAAATTACTCGCATTGTATGTTGGATACGGCGAGCATTGACGCCTAATGTTTGTAAACAAAAACATAGGTACCTAACCATACATGAGCTTAGATCAGCAAGAAATATTATAATAAAACATGTTCAACGCAGTGAATTTTATGAAGATATTGAATATCTATTACATAACAACAAATTAAAATCCGATAGCAAGCTAAAGAATTTAAACTCGTATTTAGACTCCTATGGTATTTTAAGGGCTAAGGGCAGACTGAGAAATGCGAACATAAGCGATCAAATGAAATATCCTATAATCATACCATATAGCAGTCGATTAACGGAACTCCTTATCTCGCAAGCCCACAAGCTCACACATCACGGCGGAACCCGTCTCACCACGTCATTCTTACGACAAGCCTACTGGGTTATTAAAGGAACCCGAGCAGTCAAAAAACAGCTTATGCGATGCGTAACTTGTAGGAAACAACAACCACTTAAATTACAGCAGCTAATGGGAGACCTACCCGATTATAGAATCAACCCAGCCCCAGCCTTCTACCACACAAATCAAATCAATCTCTTTTTTACGATACAATCGGAAAAATGAATATAATAAGAGATAAATGGACAATCGTCTCGTACTACGATATGCAACCTTATTGGCAAGGAGATAAAGCTGCTTACACTTTCATTCAGTATTTAGAAAAAACATGCAACAAAATCAAAGAATCGTCCCAGTGTAATATAATATTAACACAAATATTACACGGTTATAGCGAACTACAGCATTATAATCAGCTGTTGCTAAATCAGCATTTCGGAACGCAGTCAAGGACTCGCCGCGGCTTGATAAATGCTGTGGGCTCAGTAGCAAATACATTGTTTGGTGTACTGGACCAAAGCTTCGCAGATCAATATCAACGCGACATAGAACTTGTGAACAGTAACCAAAAACATCTTCTACAGCTTTGGAAAAATCAAACATCAGTAGTAGAAACAGAGTACAATATACTAAAAAGAACTGAGAAAATGATTGATATACAACACAAACTTATAAATAAACACCTTAATAATATAGAGCAAACAGCGAGGCGATTTCATAGAGAACAAGAGATAACAGCTATAATACAAGAGTTTACACTCACAGCTTTAGCGTCCACTAATCTGATTCAGAACTTAAAACGTATACAGGATTCATTGATTGACACAATGACGGATATCTATCATGGTAAAGTAAATTTCCATCTCTTAACTCCAAACCAGCTCAGCAACGAACTACAAATTGCATCAAGTCAAATATCGAAAGAATTGACGTTACCCATAGACAGCTTACATTCCAACTTTTATGCAATATACGATTTACTAAAAGTCAAGGCGAGAATGAATACTGAGTACTTCATATTTGAAATCACGGTACCATTAATCAGCAGAGATAGCTTCCAGATATATCGACTATTCCCCGTACCTCTTCAAGTCAAAAAGGAAATGATCTCTATAATTCCCATCACTGAGTATGTGGCAACCAATCTCATTAGAGACTCCTACGTAACAGCCAGTAGAGAGGACATTGAAAGGTGCCAACGCCAAGGTGAAACTTACCTCTGTCAACTGGAAGTTCCAATCAAGCATTTAGACCCGGAAGAAGTATTTTGCAAAGTAGGAAATATGAATAGATGCGAAACAAAGAAAGAACCCTGACATAATAAATGGGTTCAATTGCACGATTTATCATCATATCTATACTTCATATGTGACACCTACTCTATGACAATAATATGCAGCGATGAAACACGAAACCGCCAACTCAGCAAGGCCGGGCTCATTCACTTGGATAAACAATGCACAGCTAAAGGTCGTGACGTAACGCTTTACTCTTATCAGCAACATAATACACTATCAATTAAACCCGACTTAGCGCTAGTTAACATAGCTCCAATACAACATCACAGTATAACCAATATAACATCATCTTACGAGTCAAAAGACTATAGAGATGACCTAAACGATACCCTCCAGCATCTCGGTGATCAAATCTCAACCTTGAAGGAAGCAGCTCAGCAAGACGTGATCTTTACCCCTCATGACGTACACCACTACGTTGTATCGTACGTGTTACTAGCCGTAGTCGCAGTCCTAGCAGCACTCCTAGGATTTCTATGGAGGAGAAGCAGGCGAGCAGGTCGGGCCGAGGCGGCCCCACGCGCCATTGTGGAGTTTGTGCGCGACCCCGCGCCCGCGCCCGCACCCGCCCCCGCGGCGCAGGCGCGCCACACCAGTGAGAACATCAGTGACAGTGCTTGTGCGCGAAATCTAACCGTGCCTGAGAATGCGTATACGCGTAGTGCGTGTGAGACCAAGCATTGGTCTAGCTTACGCATCAAAAGGGATAGACCTACCTCCCCCCTAAATAAAAGACAATCTATTTTCACCATAGATAAGGATTAACGTATTATATTAGTAAAATCAAGGAAGAGTACGAGCTCATATATTGTTCTAACCCTCATTAAACTTAAGAAAAATATTGGCTCATCGATGTAATAACTAACCTCATATTAGTATTGTTACACCTCATCTCACCGCATCTCCCAGCTCTCCCAGCTCTCCCTCGGGAGTATGTTCGATACTTATCGAACACCTTAGCAACAGCACAAATCTGCTAAACTAAGCCTAAGCAATTTGGCTCAAGTAGGTCGCACAAGTCGGCGCTCCACGCCGACCGAGCGATTGACACGAGTCAGTGCAGTATTAGCCAGCAGATCCATCGCACTCATTAAAACTCATCTTAGCACTTAACTAATCTTAAATAACTTAAATAATCTATTAACAATAAATTCATATATACATATACGCGTCTATCATTCAGAACAGCTTAGCATTTGTACGTACCCGTACATATCCTTAAGACTTCGTATCCCACTTAATTAAGTGAATTAAACTCAATAAACACCATCAAAACACAAAAACGTAACCCACTCCACTCAGTATAATTCCACTCGTAGTTTTGAAGGTCGATATCAAAACAATAAAATAAATCCAGCTACCCGCAGGCGACAAGTATTACCACTTCAGATGAATCATTTTCTCGGTACTTTTTTTTCAAAATCTTTATTTTTCTCAGATATATATAGATTAAGTAAGTAGGTAACTGCCAATTTCGATTGATATGGAAAACAAATAAGAATTATTCATAAACAAATAAATATAGCGATAAGATTAATTAGGTGGGATTGATTAGACAACACTAGTAGCGCCGCACGGCTTTACCCGCGTTGAAACAGTACCTGTCGAATTGAATGAATGAACCGGGTGGAAAGTATATGTACGTAGATAATTATACAACTATTTATATTTGAGTGTTAATGAACGGCCTGTACTCACTTTCTAACCAACTTGTATAAAATAACTAGCAGCGCCCCGCGGTTTTACCCGCGTTGTGTCCGTTCCCGTGGGAATTTCGGGAAATTTTATACAATAAACCTTCCTCTTGTATCACTCTATCTATTTAAAAAATCGCGTCAAATTCCGTTAAAATGTATCGCGAACAGACAGACATACGCGGCCGGGACTTTGTTTTATATTATGTAGTGATTATTGTGTTACGGTCACCGAGCGCAACGTTACAATATCGCGGGGAAACTTCATAACTAAGCAACATTCAAAGAAAACAATGGCGTAAATAATAAATTATCCTAAGACGGCGATGATTTTAAATAAAAACAATGGCTGACTCAAGTCTTTACCACAAAGTCTACGACCAATAAGTTTAAATTACTCACAAATAAACCGATACGTAGGAGCCGCGCGACCGCCTGCCCTTCGCCGACGATCGGTTTTCGCGACACAACTGATGAAACGTCCTACAAGAACACTCGTTTATCTAATCGCATTGTAAATCATGATTTGACGCGGTTATCTTTTTGATATGACGAGTTTGGAACCGGGAACAAGACTGAGATTAAGGCAATATTGATCACTACTTGACCAAAGGGACTTCTTGGAAATATATTGGTTGAGTAAACATTGTCGTCTTGTCGTCTTGTTTCAATGACAGCCACCCCTCAAGGCTATCTGCGTCGGAGTTTTTTAGATCTTCAACGACCAAAGAGCTCCTCTTGTCCAAGTTGCCAGATGCATTTACGAATTTAAAGTTACGGAATACAATTGTGGGCCCGATGTAAAAAAAAAATACTCAGTCACGAACAACAATAACTTTATTTATAAACAATTTAAACGATAATAAAAAGCACAATTAACTTTAAATACACACTTTTTAAACTCACACGATTTGCACTCATTATACTAAATGAAACGGTTCTATTATACTAAATGAAATAACTTTAAATACATCTCAACAACAGATTACACGAGTGCATACAACACTTCTTGGAATGTGTTCACAACAGGATGCCATACAACAGTCACAACAATAAAATCGAGTAATAATATAATCAACTCAACTTCCTTTAACATATTTTCTCATAGTTATAAATCCCTTCGCCGGTCTTCCGTCCGAAGTTCCCCTCGCCGACCAGCCTGTCGAGCAGCGGTATGGCTCGGAACCCCGGCTGCCCCGTGGCGGCCCGCAGCGCGCGCAGCACGGCCTGCTTGGTGTCGAGGCCGGTGAGGTCGGCCAGCTCCAGCGGGCCCAGCGGCAGGCCGGCGCCGAGCCGCATCGCCGTGTCGATGTCCCGCCCCGACGCGTCTCCTGGAAATGTGCCACTTGAGATGAGACAGTGTTAAGTCTGCACCACCCCGGAGCAGTGCAAGCCTCTCCACTTACAGAAACTCACTGAACACAGACTACCAACTGCGGGTGGTGACGTCAAACCAGAACCATGTCTGTGTACATACATGGCTCTGGTTTGACATTACAAGTGGTTCGCTATCGCTCCCGGGATCCGAACCTGGCACCTCTGTCTTGGCATGACAGTACACCATCGAAGCGTTATTTATATTTACTTGTGTCATATATTAAGTATTTAAAACGATTTTTTTTCCGATCAATTAGATAAAAAATATTCTGAATTGTTATCACATCAGGTAAATTCCTCATTCTACACCACTCCTTTAAAAATATATCTACTTCTCTGTTTAACATATCTTATGATTAATAGCAACAGATATCAATCATTGTATGCATGACTACAAACCGTGTAGATATTAACAAGGTTGAAGGTTCACAAAATACAATAATACATATATCTTAGTGTTAACTTCCTTATAACTCGGTAAGATTACAATCAGCTAAGTTGTGTCGCTGATCTCAGCGCGGAATTAGCTCGTAGTCAAAACATGTCGGTGCATACACCATAGAGAAGGAGACACGTAGAATGAGACGACGACAGTGGGGAGGAAATATAACAACTAAAATGAAAATACAATTTGATAGGAAAGAGAGAACATTGATATTTTATTATCATTCATTCACAGTCAAGGTTGATAATAAGTATTATAAAATACAAGGAGACTTTGTAAACCTTATCAAAATATATTTTAATTTATTTAATTAAGTAAGTTTCAAAAATATTCGTACTAGATACTTATTATCAATATAATTATGTACCTAGATAATAGTTTACAAATGATTATATAATAAATACTTTGTAATATTAAATTACAAGTAAGAAGTCTTAAAACCATTTTTTGATAATTCACACTTTTGGTTGTAAATGGTCTAGTTACAATTTTTAATATTAACCTGATTTGCAATCCTTCTAATTAGTTCATAAAATTCATCTGGGTTTTACATTACAAGTTCAAGAAGAAGTTCATCACACCCTGTATAGATCAGACTGTATATTTGACCCTCGATTTAAAAGAGGGGTAATAAGATTAACGTGTGAGTAGATGTGGCATCGCAGCTCTCTTTGAACACAGGGTGCGCCACACGGACCACAACTACAGCCTGCCGTCGCTGCAGCTTTTTGTAGTTCCGACGAGTTGTCCATGTGGTTGTGTTGTCGCTAGTAATTAAAATGGTGCATAAGCTCGTGCTGTGTCTGATGGTTGCGATGTGGTCAGTATCACTCACGTGGTCGCCAATCAATATCTGGTGTCGTTGTGGTATATTTCATGAAAATTGATCACAATTCAAATAAACTTTTATAGAATATATTGTGTTTATTTTACTTGTTAAGCTTATTTATATCATGTATGGTGTTTTTTCTACTTCTGATATTTGTAGAACCCCTCCCCGACCTTGATGCCGAGCTTGCCCCGCTGCACCATGGAGTCCAGCAGCGGGATGGCGCGGAACACAGGGTCGCCGGTCATCTCGCGCATCACCTGCAGCGCGAACTTGTTGGTGTCGAGCCCGGTGTAGTCGGCCAGCTCGAACGGGCCCATGGGGTAGCCCGCGCCCAGCTTCATGCCGATGTCGATGTCCTCTTTGGACGCGTCACCTGAAGTGGCAGATTGTACACATAAGGAATCAGTTCTCGGCTCCAAAGAATGAACGTTACCGCACTGTATCGACTTTAAAAGCAAAAATGAAGCCACGTTAAGCTGTCGGTCACGTTTTGGTTTAAACCATGTCGGATGCTTTAGGTAGACGGTCTAAACACTCCAGCACCAGGGTTGGCCACTAATCTACCCGATCGCACTTCTAACATAATTATATCCTGGGTTGGGCACAGACTATCATACAATCAATCTTAAATCATTTAGTTACTGGTATTTATTTCCCTTGATAACGGCTATGAGAGTCATGTGATGAAATTTATTGAGTATTTATAGTGATAACCCATCGGAATGAAGAAAGTGAACCATCATACCTTGAGTTCCAAGAAAAGGTTTTAGAAATAAATTAGTATTCATAATTGGTACGAAATGAACCGTAAAGCTATGCTGTGTTTAGTTAGTTAATGTTGAAAATAAGGAATATTATAAAGATAAAAGTCTACTTATCTTGTAAAACACTTGAGTGGTGTATTTAGGTAGTTGATAATATCGGACTTTGTTCTCTAACATATGATACGCCAGCTCCGCCCCGCCATCACCGAAGTAGAAACATTTAGAGCTCTATAATACTAATATGTTCAATGAAAATTGAAACTTGTTATAACTAAAGTGGTGTATAAATCCATCGACCGAACGTGCGTGTGTCCCACACTGTCCCATCTGTTCAACCGACCTCTTTCGTACATCCTCAATGCCTCCGCGCTGTACGGGCCGAGCAGCCTGTTGACCACGAACCCGGGCGTGTCTTTACACGTGATGCAGGTCTTGCCGACGGACTTGCCCCACTGCATCATCGCCTGGTAGGTCTCCTCGGAGATGCCGTCGCTCTTTATGACCTCCAGCAGCCTCATGACGGGCACGGGATTGAAGAAGTGAAGCCCACCGAATTTGTCCTTCCGTTTGATGCCGGCGCCGATGGCGTTCACGGAAATTGAGGAGGTGTTGGTGGCTAGAATAGTGTGGGGTGGGGCCAGCTGGAAACGGATTTTAATATCTTATATTGGAATAAAACACGAAACAATGAAAACACAAACTTCGTCATAACTAAAAAAATACGGGATTGTAAATTAGGTATCAAATGCCAAATAAACCAATGCCATATAATGGAGAAGGCCAACATTTTTTACTTTACACACCAAATAAATCTATACAAAATTACAAGAAAAACTGTGTTTTTACTTTTTCCATATCTCAATAAATGGCTAAGATATTAACGATCAAAGTGCGTATTTTCGACCGTGGGATTTTAAAAACGCGGGCGGGCGCTCACTGGTCGATGACGTCACAACTCGACTCATTTGGCAGTCGCGCTCTCGTACGCACGCCGCTGCGCATTAAAAATCAAAGTTTAACTGTTTTCTGCGGAAAAATGAGTGAAAAAAAAGTGACGAAATACTGTATTGTGCCTCAGTGCTTCAATTCGACAGTTAAAACACCAGATAAACTTCTTTTTAATGTGCCTGGGGACCCAAAAATTAGGAAGAAGTGGATGACAGCAGTAAAAAGGATGGATTCAATAAGCCCTACATACGTCTCCCTCTCTTTTTAACTGTATATACCCTATGTCATCATCTCCGTAGCTCTCTCTTCCTGACAAAACACTACGAATTAATAAAAATACCTTCAAAACGTACGTTTTTAATGTACTTACTATTAGAACGGCTTAACCGATTTTGACAAAACATGTCTATGAACCACTGTTAAAAAACAATATTGAAATAAAATAAAAACGCATCGAAATCGGTTCACGCGCTTGAAAATATGCTACGTTACTACAGACAAACACGCAGACAGACATAGGTAGACAGACACATTAGCGTTCAAACTTGCAACACCCCTATAAAAAAGTAAAAATTTGATCACCACTGATTTCTTAACCTTTAAGTACTGACGTGGGTGTCTCATAGACGGCGAGTTGACAAAAATAAGCCTTATTTCAAAAGTGTTAAAGATACCCCCGCGCCCTTCCCTGTAGCTTCGGGGTTGAACACGCTGATTAATCAGTCGAGCGCTCGCGAGCGGCGCGACAACACGTTCGGCTGTGGAGCTGTGCAGTGTCTCTCAGACGTAAGGTCTGTGTAGACAACAAGTAATTTGTTCCTAAATATTTGCGTGATTTAGAAAAGCATTTGTAACCTAAGCAATATCAATACTAAGACTGATTATAAAATGTAAGAATATTGCCAAAAAAATCCAAATAATTCGATTGTAGCTAAGATTATAAGATACATGTTTATTAAGTAAGCGAAATGAAGGTTATTTAATTTGTACCAAATAAATACTGATTTTATATGAAAATTTTGTTGTTTTTACACTTCCTAACTAGAATAATAATAAACAGATCAGAATACAAGTAAATAATGTGCAAATAGTAAACAGAAATAATCCTTTTCGATTTTTTCTTAAGCCGTCTGAGATACGTCACGTCACCATTCATGATGTGACTAAGTCACGTCAGTACTTAAAGGTTAACTAAGTATTATTTATTTTTATAAAAAAAACAACTGTGAATGAACAAACTAAAGCGGACATTGGATAAAATTAAAAAAAAATCTGGTTTATTTATAAAACTATATTAATAGGCAGGTAGGTACTTACCTACCTATTTATCTATTCAGAAAAGTAATAACTACGTAAATACCTACCTACTAGAACTTACCTACATCTGTATATGGGTAAATAGTGACATTTTCTTATGTACAAATAAAACATAGAGGTAAAATAATCATCGAAAACCTCGAGATGTAGATTGGGAGTATCTGGTAGTATTTTTTATCGCCGTCCATAATAGGTAGGTACCTACTAAATTAAACACACATTTCCTAATAAATACCTACCCGAGAGTAGGAAATGCTTACTCAGGATGTAAATACCTTTTCATCTATCAAACTATCCACTCTTGGAAGATTGTCCGACTGACCTTTTAAAAACCTCCTTCCATTCTACACACTTCACGTTTCAAACAAATTTTTCGAAACACAGGATAATTTACTTAATTTTTAAACTATAGGTATTTTGAATACGAAGACAATCAAAACAATATGAAATGAGACGCCATAACGCACCAAAGTTTACTGGAGTTCACCGGACCGACCGACCGCCCGCGCCCGAGTCGAGTTGTGACGTCATAGCGTAAGCGCGCCTAATCTCGGAAATTCAAAAAAGGGCTTGAACTTCTCGTCGTTATAACTTCGGAAATACTGCATGGATTGAAGTGAAATAAAAACTAGTGTAATATATATGACCTAAGCTCGGATTGTAGGTGCATTTGATAGTAATATTTTGACCCTTTGGCCTTCTCTATTATGTAGTATGGACTTGTTAAGTTGGATGTTGTGACCCAGACTGGGGCGCAGGACTGGGAACATGGTAAGTATTAATATGTTGAAGATCTGAACTGACCGCATCCAGCTTATTGAACAGCTCCTGCTTCACATCCAGTTTCTCGACGATGGCCTCCACGATGAGGTCGCTGTGCACCCCGTCCTCCACCCTGGTGGACACCTTGATCCGGTCGCTGGCCTCCTTGACGAAGCTCTCGATCTTGCTCTTGTCGTCCTTGTGCACCTTGCGGGCGACGCGCGCCAGGTTGTTCTGGATGGACTTCTGAGCCTTGTCCAGGAGCTCTGGCTGCAAGTCCACCAGGGTCACATTCTGACCCGCTTGCGCTGCCACCTTGAAGGATCAGTGTAGGATGGTCAGTTTATTCAGGTACTTAGCCCTTTGTGTGTTTTAGTCAATTACTTATCCCTAGTTCTAATTGTCTTTCAAATCTGTGTGCACGATTTTTTTGATGAACATGAATTTAAACCACATTCAGCATTAAGGAACAATATTTATCATCCTAGAATCAAACTTACAATTGGAATATACCATAAGACAATGAGGCATCTAACAACCATGCATCCTTACAAAAGTAGTGTTAATATTAAAAGGTATGATACTTAAATAATGCAGTCAACCATTTATAACAGAATTCAATAATATAATTATATTTGATTTCATAAACTCATTAATTACTTCATAGTTTTCAAAATAAACTTATATTTCAAAATATACTTATAAACTAATGTTTGTGGGAAGTTTTATCTAATAACTAGCAGCGCCCCGCGGTTTTACCCGCGTTGTGCCCGTTCCCGTAGGAAATCCGGGATAAAATGTAGCCTATAGCCTTCCTCGATAAATAGACTATCTAACAGTGAAAGAATTATTCAAATCGGTTCAGTAGTTTCTGAGATTAGCGCGTTTAAACAAACAAACAAACAAACAAACAAAACAAACTCTTCAGCTTTATAATATTAGTATAGATTAAAATGACATTAGCATGGAACCACAACTTGTTTGTGTCATCAAGTGAAAAATGACTGACATTAATTATACATTCATTTGTTATATGGAGAAGTTTTAGATATTAATTATCTAAAAGTAAATTATACTCTATTCATATTATAAGGCAGTTTGAATAAATTAACACTAAGACAGATAACATTGACATATTGGCCCTTTACCCTGTAATATCATGTAATTAGTACCTTTTGAAGTACCTACATTTTATGTAAGACTAGCAGCGCCCCGCGGTTTTACCCGCGTTGTGCCCGTTCCCGTAGGAAATCCGGGATAAAATGTAGCCTATAGCCTTCCTCGATAAATAGACTATCTAACAGTGAAAGAATTATTCAAATCGGTTCAGTAGTTTCTGAGATTAGCGCGTTTAAACAAACAAACAAACAAACAAACAAACAAACAAACAAACAAAACAAACTCTTCAGCTTTATAATATTAGTATAGATACATAATATAGCAATACACTTTAATACCTACCGTAGTGTGATAATGACCAAAGTTCATTCACACATTAGCATTGTGGGTGAAAAAGTGTATAATATAGTTCTAGAAATAATGAAGCAGTATATTGTTAGTTAATGTGTACATTAATAACTATGCCACACTGCCATGTTGTACATTAATTACAGTTCACAGTTTACATTGGTACAAAACTTAATTTACACTGCAATTAGTTTAGGATCATGACTTTCCGAAATTCAGCCAAGGTCAGTACTTTTAGAAACACAGCTATACTTACATCATAAGTTAGTAGTTCTCGACAGGTAACTACGACAAATGATGATTCTAGTGTCTTCTAAGTCATTCAAAGTGCCAACAACCTGTTGAGCATTCTTGTGTTAACTAATAATAACAGTATTCAAGGGCTTACCTGAGCGATTCCCGAGCCCATGAGTCCTCCGCCGACGACAGTCACATTTTTAATCGCACCCAAAGTAGGGGAGCTCGAGAAATGCCTCGAAAATCCGACGATTTGATTCATGTTCGCGTGTTCAAAGAGCCAGAGCAACCGGTATAATGAAGTTAGTTTTTGTAATTTATGTAAACAGTTCGTTGCCACACTACACGTATAAATATGCTTGTTTTATATAGCGATACGAAGTCCAACTGGTATCGTTGCGGTATCATATCGCGAGGAGATAGGTGTTATTTTAGTATTAAAATAGTATGTACTTACATTTTACATGTTGTTTATTACGTTCTGCTGTCGTGGGGTAATTATATAACACATACTGATAACTCACTGATAAAAGGATAGCTATACCCCGTGAAAGATATTTTTACGAAAACGGTTTCTATTTATTTTATTGGTTTGTCATTTGATAAAATGAACGAATGAAATAAAAGCTTATGCTATGCAGAAGCACAGACAGACCACGAACGATATGAGATTTAAAAAATGTGACAGCCAGCAGGCAGTCGACTTGACAGCTGACAACGCATTTGATAACCTTTGATATTAATAATGTTTGATTTTACGCAGTTTTAAAATGTTTCTTACAAAATAATTTTAAGTTAAATTTGTATTTGATTGCTATACAATCATTCAATCCATTGGAAAATAAAAAGCCTTTAAATATTAAGACAATTCGAGTTTTTGAGATAATTAATGTTAAAATAATCACGGCACTCGGTAGAAATAATAAATTATACCATTTTATGCATGTATGTAACGCAGTACATACATACTAATTCCATGATTTTATGTAAAACTGACACAACGATACACTTTGCTATTTTGTTCATTCATTGTACAAGGTCAACAAGTTGGTTAATTTTATTCGTTCATTCAAAAGTTAATTTGTTGAACTTTGAACGTCCGATCCGATATTTTTATAATATTTTATTTTACAATTTATTTATACATTTTATAAAATATATTCTAGCACATACAAAATGATTCAGTTTGGAGTGATTGCAAGAAACTTCTCAAATTCATCTGCTGTTCAAAGTGCAGTAAAACAAGTCACTGTTATAGGCGGAGGATTGATGGGATCAGGGATCGCTCAGGTAAGGTTTTAATATATAAATTAATTAATACATTCCCAAGTCTCAACTACCAACAATCTACAAAAAATGAAGGAAAATGCTGTTGCTGACTGATCTGAATTTCATTAAAGACACGTCAACCGGCCATACAGTACAGTTGGTTGTCTCGTTTGTATGTTCCAGGTGGCAGCGCAAGCCGGTCAAAATGTAACCCTCGTCGACGTGAGCCCTGAAGTCCTGGCGAAAGCCCAAAAATCGATTGGCGCCAATCTAGGCCGTGTGGCGAAGAAGATTTACAAGGAAAGCCCAGAGGAGGGTCAGAAGTTCGTGGCAGAGTCCCTCGCGCGGATCAAGACCGCCACGGACCCCGCGGAGGCCTGCAAGACCTCCGACTTGGTCGTGGAGGCTATTGTGGAGAACTTGGAAGTGAAACACCAACTCTTCAAGAAGCTTGATGCTGTAAGAGCAGACATATTCAGACTTAATTTAAATATCCTCATTATCATTTCCTATATAATTTTTTTTTCAACAATTCCAGGCTGCGCCGCCGCATGCCATCCTGGCGTCAAACACCTCATCTCTGTCTATCAATGACATTGCCACTGCAGTCAATAGGAAGGACAAGTCAGTATTATTATTTAAAATATTTTTTAGTGCAATTTGGTATTAAATTTTTCCTTTGTTTTGATAACTACCATATGACATGTGGAAGATCTATTGGTGTAATATAAAAAGTTATTCAGATTTGGAGGACTCCACTTCTTCAATCCTGTACCAGTGATGAGGCTTCTGGAGGTGGTGAAGGGTGCAGAGACCTCAGAGGCCACCTACAAGACCATGATGGCGTGGGGCAAGGCCGTGGGCAAGACCTGCATCACCTGCAAGGACACACCTGGCTTTGTGGTCAACAGGCTGCTTGTGCCTTACATTGCAGAGTCTATCAGACTTCTCGAGAGAGGTGGGTTCAAATGCATATTTGTTGATGGAATGCATTATGTTATATTGAATGTGAGGATGGATGTATGTCTGTTGCTCTTTCGCACAAAAACAACTAAGAAGGGATTTGGATGAAACTTTACAGTAATATAGGTTATACATCAGAATAACATATGGGATACATTTTATCCCGAAAGTTCAACGTGGGCGAAACCGCGGGTCGCGGCTAGTACGCAATAATTTGTATAAGCCTATAAATAATGCCGTTTACCGGTTTATTATTTTTTAGGCGACGCGTCGGCGCGCGACATTGACATCGCCATGAAGCTGGGCGCGGGCTATCCGATGGGCCCGCTCGAGCTGGCCGACTACGTGGGGCTCGACACCAACAAGTTCATCCTGGACGGCTGGCACAAGAAGTACCCCAACGAACCCCTCTTCAAACCCATTCCACTGGTCAACAAACTAGTTGCAGAGGGCAAACTCGGAGTCAAGACTGGAGAAGGTTTCTACAAGTATGATAAGAAATAATCGTGATTAGATTGTAAGAGTATTTATATTATATACACTTGTTATTGAAGACGAGATTAAATCGGGCATATTATTATTATGTTGTTTTTCTTATCCTATCTGAGGGTTACCATTCTGCTATAATTTAGCCTAGTATACACTGAATCACAATAAATTACAGCCGTACTCATGACTTCCATGTAAGTCCTACATTGCCTTGCTTGAGCTGAGCCCATAAGAGCCCATCAACCATTTCAATGCCAAAATTCATTACAATTGGTTTATGTAATACAGATAAGAATTAAACAAAATGATTGAGTCAATATGTACTAAAATCATTTTCTTAATTTAATAAGTAAATATAAAAATAGTCTATAATTAAGTAATTCCTAGCATACTGTCTATAGATCATAATCATCATCTTCCCGCTTGCGTTTCAGTCCTGTCATCTCGTCTGTCTCCATTTTCACAGGGGCCTGGGGCGGACCCGCAGTCACTCGGACTGCAGGCTTGGCTACAATCTGTGAATTGACAAAAAGTATTATTACATTATTAATAATTGTAATATTAGTGTATACTTGCACTAATTAGCTTGTAATGTTATAGGAAAAATGACTACCCATTTCATAAATTTCTTTATCTCATAATATTTTTTTTTAGTACATATATTTCAATAAATTACTATAATTTATTGGCCATGAGTATAAGCAGTTTCTATGATGTATTTAAATTGCCTGTACTACTTATACAGAGTGGGATATTTACCTTACTCCCCGAAGTGAATTTGAGCACAGGTTTGGGCACCACTCCGGGCTTGGAAGATGGTATGTTGACAATAGCCCCTGGAGGTCTCTTCACCACCACATTCTGACCAGGAGTCTTGGCTGCAGTCGTCTTGATGGTTGGTGTGGTCACTGTGGTCGGCTTGGCTGCAGACTTCTTAGTGGCAGGCTTTAGGCGGTAGTTACAGGCTGAGAGACAGTAACTGGAAAATATCATATATGTATATGGGTGGTAAAATACTACTTGTAATTATTATAAAACCTTACCCTGCAGTTTTTATGTACATTACATTTTACCGAGAAGGAAAACCAATCAAGGATACTAATTACAAATATAATACAAGTCACTGATTCATATAATTAAACAGCAGAGGGACAATATAGGTTGACAAAAAAAAATTAAAAAAATTATGATGACCATAATGCTAATTTCTTGTAAAGCCAATAACAATTTTAACCTAATTTCCAAGATAATATGAATAAGAGTATTCATATTATTCATATTACCGGTCAGGGGGCAGCCTCAGTCCACAATGGGGCTTGATGAGAGGCAGCGGATTGACGTTCTTGACGCGCGCCAGCTCCAGCAGCACCTCGCGCGGCGGCGGGTTCGTGAACGACTTGTCCAACTGCATCTGCACCGAAAGCCGCACGTCGTCCAGGTCGATCGTCTTCTTCTTGGCGTGGTTGGCGAACACCCGCGCGTCGTCCAGCACCGATGTCACATACCGGTACGTGAACTCCAGCAGCTGGTTCACCACCCGCGGCTCGTAGTCCGTGATGCCCACCTCCTTCATGATAGACATCACCACTTGAGCATCTTTGGGCACGTATTTGTTTTGGGTGCCCGATTTGTTTTTGTCTTTATCAGTCATTGTTATCTTAAATGTTTAATTGTCCTTAATAATACACACAAAGCACCAATTAAACCAAACACTCTACCCGCCTTCAGGAAAATAAATGTAGATTGTTTTTTGCTTCGATCGAAGGTTTTTTGTATTAGAAAACAACTACAGACAGAAAAACTTAAAACAGCAATCAGCATTCAATTCCATTCAATTCAATTCAATTTTTGTTATGTTATTGACTTCTGCTGACATTTCGTAGCAATTCCGCCAGTGTCGGTTTGACATTGACATATAAGTATCATTTAGGCTTGAGTAACTCCGGACACAGTTATATCTTCGGATATGTGTCTCGATTCGGATATGAATCATTCATTCCCTCTCTAATAAATAATTATATCCTGTATATCCGCTATCCAGCCCGTCCACGTCCAAGTTTCGTTCATTCGTTCGTAAGTAAGAGAGCGAGAGCGTAATACAAATAAAACAAAAAAAAATAAAACAAAAAAATATCCTAGTTTAAAAATTATGACTAGGTAAAAAAATATTTTTTTTTTCTTTTAGCCTGTAATAAAGTATGAAGGGAAATCAAATAGTTTGTCCTCGGAGCGAGAGCGAGAAAATTTTGAAATCTCTCGCAGCAAGATAGTTCCGCGATATGGGTCTTGCCTTCGCTCTCGCTCTTCATCATCACCGCGGATATGATTAACGGACATGGATATAGTTATCGGATATGTGTCTTTGGCTGGAATGATATGTCATATATCCAATCTTCTAGTGGAGTTACTTAGCCCAACCCTAGTATCATTATGATGTTAAGAATAGTCAAAAAGCCCATGGATTTTTATATTATAAATCCATGATAAAGCCCTTGATTCAAACCAATTCAAACTCAATGTTGATTATGTTGCCACAAGAAAAATTAATGTGAATACCACAGAAAGACCACAGACTAAGGAATCAGTCGAGTTCGATCTTTTAATGAAAACAAACTTGTCATAGGTGTGTACAGTAAGCTGGTGTCAGAGCGTTTCCACATTATCCGATCCGATATCGGTGTCGGACGCCGATCCGATATCGGGGTAAGTCAAATATGTATGAAATATGTTCCGATATCGGGCCGGACAATATGAAAGACAGGTACTTATTTCATACATTTTACTTAACCCCGATATCGGATCGGCGTCCGACACCGATATCGGATCGGATAATGTGAAAAAGCTCTTAGAGCGGTTTCACATTATCCGATCCGATATCGGTATCGGACGCCGATCCGATATCGGGGTAAGTAAAATGTATGAAATATGTACCTGTCTTTCACATTGTCCGGCCCGATATCGGATATCGGAGCCGACACCGATATGTCGGCGGCACCATCGGACGCCCGTGAGCCATCGGACGATAATGTTTGCATGTGTGCTATACGTGTATCTAAATTGTCTCTGTGTGCGTAGAGCCCGATGCTAGTTTACTAGTTTGGTTGTTATAATTAAAAAACTTTCTAGGTGCGTTTTGTAGCTTGCTAAAAATAGTATAAAATGCTCCCTCTGAATATCTAGCTTCCACAATGGGATGTATCCAATACTGTCTGTGGACAGATCTTTTTTTGCGTCTCAAATATAATAGATAGATACAGCAAATAAAGTTTTCTATTATAGTCTGCCATGACGACCTGCACGCACTAAGCTATCGAGCAAATGGCCGTATCGGAACGATTTTATCGGAAATATGTGAAAATAGCACATGTGTCTATCGGCTATCGGATGTCGGCTATCGGTGTCCGACACCGATATCGGATCGGATAATGTGGAAACGCTCTTATTCGGGACATTTTTTAAATACAAAATTTAATATCACGTCAATGGTTGTACTGAATGTATGATAGCTAGGTTTCAATCTAAAAATGGCATCGCTTGTGATTAACTTATATAGTTCAATAAAACATCAGTTTTTGTATCACGGTTATTTTCATTGCGGATGGCAATATAGACTCAAACATGAAATTGCCGCAACCGTCGGTAAATGTAGTACCCGCCAGGATACATTTTATTTTCCAACTATGAGAAGGACAGAAAATATTACCGACTGAAGATAAAAATTTAGTGTCCCGATTAGCATCCGGAGTCCCAAATAACACCGGCTTACGGTATCTATTAAATTACCCTTAAGCATAGACGTTTGTATGACCCCTTTGCCTTCGCTTCGCTTTATTTTTTTACTAGCAGCGCCCCGCGGTTTTACCCGCGTTGTGCCCGTTCCCGTAGGAAATCCGGGATAAAATGTAGCTTATAGCCTTCCTCGATAAATAGACTATCTAACAGTGAAAGAATTATTCAAATCGGTTCAGTAGTTTCTGAGATTAGCGCGTTTAAACAAACAAACAAACAAACAAACAAAACAAACTCTTCAGCTTTATAATATTAGTATTAGTATAGAAGTATAGATAGTTAGCGCTTCACATCATTGGTTCGTGTGGTTCGTGGTCTGTGCTTCGCATGCGCTTCGTCTATGTGGCGCTCAAATTCAATACCTAGGTACCTACCTATACTTTTACACAGTATTTTTTTAGATATAGTTTAGATCTTTTAAGGTACGTATAGTCCCTTTCTTCCTTAAATAAATAAATTCTACTTACCAACACAAACCAGAAAATGTTAGGTGGGATGAACAATCAAAATCACGATTTTCAATCATATTGCGTAAAAAACGTAGTGGATTATTAGAACTGGAATAATAAAATCTAACCTGTTTAATAACCATTTCGATTTATTCAGTTAAAATATGAAATAACTTACGTTTACAGTAAAAATAAGTTGTATTTAGATAGTCATCGAAGTGTTGTAACTCTTTGCTAGAAGCCACGCGACTCGCGCTTAACATTGCGACTACCTTAACACCTTGTTTACCAAGTTCTAAAATACATTCTAAAGATTACCATTATTGTAATTTGTATTAGGTACATTTTAATGTATAAATGGACATTTTGGACGTACAGTTGTGACTTCATTTATTTACTATAGTGATAAACAGGATGTTCTAGGGTTGCATAGTGGAGTTGTCACCATTTTGTTCCATTCATTTCAATATTACAAATCGAAGTTGGTGTATAAAGTTCCCTAATGGGATAATTTTATAACTGGGCAACACTTAAGTCTATAAATTGTCCGGTGCAGCCACTATCACTTTTATTCTCCCATACAGTTTAATTTTAAAACCAGACTCATTCATTTGTAAAGCTTTTATCACATACCTAGTTTTATATAAAGTACAAATTGAGCTTACAAAATGTGTACTTGATACATAAAATAAAGGTCCTACTGAGACAGTACGCTTAAAAACTGGCGACATCGCACCTACCACAAGTGTAACATTAACGAGTTTATGTTTACGAAATTACTTTATTATTTATTAATTTGTGGTAGATGCGAGTCTCGAACGAATGGAACAAAATAACCAACAATGAGCTGAGCGATCGAAGCACTTTCCAATGTCGAGCATAAATATAACGAGTGGATCGCTTATACACTGTAATAGATGTCTTTACATTATTGCTTTCGTATCAAGTAGATTGTGTCTCGCAACATCACACACCGTCCGGCGTACTCTATAGCTAAAACATTGTGCTATCAGAGACAACTCGAGAAGACTATCATTAATTATTATCCTTAATCATTATATTTATATCACCTAGTGAGGTTTTAAACGATAACCTACGATATGCCCCGCGCGACAGAAACACGACAAAATGCCTATAGAATACTAGAAGGATTAGCTTTATTTATTTATTTATAGCATAATATTAAATTTTTCGGAATTAATTACAAGAAACTTATATAGGTAAATCATAAAATACAGATACATAGTTAAGTAAAGTAAGTGAGAACTCGCTATAGGGTTACGTATCAGAGTGGTCGGGCGGGCGCGGGGCGCGGGGCGGCTAATTAACTACTTAATGTAGAAATGTACTTATCGATCTACTACCATGATCAAATACAATGTTTATATCAACAACTTAACTAAAACTACTCACCGAACGAATTCTATGAACATTACGTAATCCATGCTATTGAATCATATTGAGGATCGTTTCATACACGCACGTGCAGCATGCCAGGGTTTCATTGGACAAATAGTTCATGGCAGTTCCAATACATGTACACGTCGACGACAGTACTGTCCAACTATGTGCCTGCTGAGACCACAGCTTTAGACTGATACTGGGACGCAAGCGACAGACTCCCATTAACGAAACGAGCAGATGTACGGCGGCAACCTTGACACCAACAAAATAACCGTGTTACGTGGCTCGTAGCTTACGACTAGAGGTTCACTAGTTACGATATTCCCCACTATAGTGTGATTACAGTTTCCGTTAATTTATACTATTCGTGTCCCTTGCGTCCCAGCGGGGATTCTTAGAGGAAGGATCGCGGAGCGCCGCGGACTGCGGGCACACTCACCCGTGACGGACACACCCGACAGTATAATTACAATTACATTAATGAGTTACATAATCTAACCATTGCACATTATATAAATATAAAATGATATATTACAATAATAAACGAAGCTCAACACTTTAATATAAACACTCGTCTCAAGTAAAACATAAAATAACGTCAAAATAAACCATCAAAATATTGCAAGTTCCAAATACCGGTAATCCATTAATTTGCTTAGTCGTCACTTTCATGAAACGTCTCATTTTATACAAAAATATGCAGCGATATGAGAGTGTGTGGATGCGGGGGGGAGGGGGGAGGGGGCGGGGTGTCTATGTGGCGAGCGCGGGCGGGTGGTCGGGCGGCGGCAGCAGCGGCGCGGGCGGCGGCGCCGAGTACTCCACCACCTCGTGGTAGATGAGCGTCTTCCACTGGTCCACGGTGTGCTCGCGCTCGTCCACCGAGTGGTCGTAGGCCGCGGGCGCGGGCGCGTTCACCTCGCCCTCGTCGTACCACACGTTGATGTAGTTGTGCAGCAGCGCCTCGTCCACGGAGATGCGGCGCTCGGGGTCGATGACGAGCATGCGCGACAGCAGGTCGCGCGCCTGCGACGCCTTCAGGCGGTTGTGCTCGCTGCTGTCGCTGGGGAACAGGATGTCGGGGAACAGCCGCTCGAAGCTGTAGCCGGCGTAGCGCGGCCGGTTCTCCACGTAGTTGCGCACGGTGGGCTGCAGGCGCGCCATGAAGGCGGCCGAGGGCGTGCCCAGCTGCTCGATGATCTTGTTCCACTGGTCGATGTGGTCGGTGCCGGGGAACAGCACGCCGCCGCGGATCATCTCGCCCATGATGCAGCCCACGGACCAGATGTCCACGTTCTCGGTGTAGCCCATGCCCAGGATGACCTCGGGCGCGCGGTAGTAGCGCGTCACCACGTACGGCGTCATCATGAACGTGGTGCCGGCCGTGCGCGCCAGCCCGAAGTCCAGGATCTTCAGCGTGCAGTCGCTCTTCACCACGATGTTGGAGGGCTTCAGGTCGCGGTGGATGATGCCGGCGAGGTGCAGGTGCTTGATGCCGCACAGCATCTGGTACAGCAGGTACGACATGCGCTCGTGGTCCAGGTCCATCTGGATCACCTGGCACAGGTTGGCGTCCATCAGCTCCATCACCAGGTACACGTCCTGGAACTCCTCCAGGCTGCGCTGCGGCGTGAACGCGTTCAGCAACCCGATTATCTGCAACATTACGCACACCTCATCAGCTGCTCGCTACATCTTTATTGCTATTATTACACGTTTCTGGTGTAACAGAGTGGCCGGAGTTTCATTAATTCCAAACCATAATTGTGTTTGATTAGGAAATGGAGTCATTGATGTCAAAATTGAGCTTTATTATTATTATTTTATGGGTGTCATTCCTTCATCTATAGCCTTCGTATAATCCATTTAGACAACCTAACATAACAGTGACTTTTTTCACATCGGTCGCATATTCCAAAGTAATAACTTAAGTTTCTAAATGTAAAACTTTAAATACCGTTGAACTCCATAACTTTGCCTGGCTACCAATCTGCGCCTACTTTGAAATAAATTGAAGCTGACAATACTATTTTAAAGCTAGCAAGCAGCAAATATACACGGTGACCCTTAATAACCCGAAAGATTTAAACTAACGATTTTAGAGCCTAATTAGAGTATATAAAGTTATATAACGTATAGTCCAAAAACCCATATTTTAAGAGATATTAATTATTTCAAGTAAACCACAAGTAAGAAAATCTCAATTGTAACACACCCTAAAGGCGTGACGTAGCCACCTACTACTTTTACACGCAGACGCACTAACCGAATGGTTGATAGGCTGTTTTACTTAATTACGTTTGGTATCTATCCTACAAAAAGGTTTCACTACTGAAAATTTTGGTTCGGGATAAAAGGATGTGACTTGCAACTAAAACACAGCGTAGTGCTTTAAATTACTTAATAAAATTATCTTTATCTAAAACACTTGTCACAAGATCCTAGCTTTCCTCGTTTCTCTTATCGCTAAGACTAGGCTTTAGTACTGTTCTGTTCTCAATCGCGAGAGTGCAAACTATTTACCTAAGTACCTTTTTATGAAATCTGGCTGATAATTTGTTTATGTTACTAAAATGACATACGTCATTACTGATTGTCACGCAAGGAAAAAATCACGTTAAATTTTTTAATTAAGTTGAATAAATAATATTCGCCATGCCGCATTATCCTCCGGCACATTTAGCGGATATTCACTTTGTGTACGGATTTTGCAATGGCAACTCGCTCCAGGCAGTCGCCGAATACCAAAGAAGATACCCAGAACGTCGTATACCTCACCATACGACTTTTGCGGATATTCACAGGCAGTTTCGGGAAAAAGGGCTTGGAAAGACTCACAGGGAGAGAGCGATAAATCTAGATCTACAGACAGAGAATCGTATAATGAATTTGATTACAGAAGATCCAACGTTATCGTCAAGACAGGTAGCACGAATGGTCAACGTTGATTTTAGATTAGTATTAAAGCTCTGGAAAAGGAACGGTCTGCATCCTTTTCACTACAGAAAAGTACAAGGATTAATAAATAATGATGGACTAGCTAGAGTTGTCTTTTGCCAAAGGATGAACCAGAAATTAGTGCAAGATCCCGCATTTCTAAACAAAATATTATGGTCAGATGAGTCGTTGTTTACGAGAGAGGGAGTAATGAATTCCCATAATCTACATATGTGGCTAGAGGAAAATCCCCATGCAAAGAGGGAAAATTCATACCAGCACAAATTTTCCGTAAACTTGTGGGCAGGTATTATCGGCAACAAATTAATAGGTCCTGTCATATTCCCAAATAGACTAAATTCTGAGAACTATTACTATTTTTTAAATAATGAACTAGATGACTTGCTAGACGATGTCGATTTGGAGACCCGAAGAACTATGTGGTTCCAGCACGATGGATGTCCGGCCCACTTCAGCCTAGCAGTTCGTAATTGGCTAAACGAACAATACCCTGACAGGTGGATTGGCCGTGGAAGCAACGTCCTAGCCTGGCCCGCCCGGTCACCCGACTTAACCCCGTTGGATTTTTTTTTATGGGGAACACTGAAAGATAAGGTGTACGCAACACCCGTGAACTCAAGAGAAGAATTATTAATAAGAATTCAAGCGGCTTCTGAAGAAATAAAGAACACTTTTATAAACCTTAATAATGAAATCCGCTTAAGATTAAATCTTTGTATTGAAAACGGTGGAACACACTTTGAAAACCTAAAACCTAATTAATAAAAATGCGTAATTGTATAACATAGTTGTTTATTTTATTTTACTCCGTATAAATCAAGGTATGATTTCTTTCCGATTTAAAGATGATTAATGGTTTTGGTTATGCCAGTTAAAGCAGAAGATTAAAGGAGCTGGTGGCCTGGCGGTAAGAACGTGCGTCTTTCAATCCGGAGGTCGCAGGTTCAAACCCCGGCTCGTACTAATGAGTTTTTCGGAACTTATGTACGAAATATCATTTGATATTTACCAGTCACTTTTCGGTGAAGGAAAACATCGTGAGGAAACCGGACTGATCTCAAAAAGGTCTAGTTTAGATGGTTTTTAGATGGTCAGATGGCAGTTGCTTTCCTAAAAACTAATGCCTACGCCAATTCTAGGGATTAGTTGCCAAACGTGCCCCAGGCTCCAATGAGTCGTGGCAAAATGCTGGGACAACGCAAGGAAGAAGAAGACGTCGAACTTAAAGCAAAAGATATCAACCCAAAGTTTCAACCATAATAACTGCACTGTAATGTTGTAGTAACTAATAATATTAAAGTTTGGATACAATTTGTGTTTTTTTTGTGGTCCCAATAAAAAATAAGTAATATCAACGTAAACATTATGTAAATCATGTTAGACGTGACACTTCTTGTCATGGAACACAAGTCACTGCAATCGACGTGCATCGTATGATATCGGAGATGTATCGGAGTGATTCGTTAAGTGTCATGCTCGCTCCTTGTTTCTCAACTGAGATTAATCAAAACTCGCTCACTCTCTGAAGTAAAGGTTTGTTTACAAAGAAGCGAACAATTAATATGATTTAATTTGTACTGAAATAGTAGTTTAATTAAGACACATAATTGGACCCATGTTGATATAGCATTATTTACTCGTACTGTCGTCACAAATACGTCGTTTAAATCTTTCGGGTTATTAAGGGTCACCGTGTATTTACCGAAGACAAAGGATGTTTCGTGTATTTCCATATTTATTTTCCAAAGTGTGGCTTATTTCATACCATTTTAGTATTAATTGAAACGTACGTTAATGTCATTGTCACCCTCCTCCTGATGAAGGTCACCGGACGTGACCGAAGCGTGATGAGGAACTCTCATCATTAACCTCCGTCGTACGTAAGTTCCCGTTTACACAAATAATAAATAAAATTACTTCATACCGTTGACAACCAATCTGTATTTTGTGCAAGAAAAATGACACGTTTCTTTTGTGTGTGTTTTAACTTTCCTTTATATTATTGTAATCTAGAGCTCAATCCCTTTCTTTTACACTTATTATTTTCAGTCTCATTAGCTTTTTGAAGACAAAATTAATCAAAATGTTTTTAAGGTGTCTTTTTCGTACATTTTGTCGTTAAACTTCGTTGCACATTCAGAAATTTATATTTTTATTATATTTTACACTGTTGTAGTTGTATCAGCAATTATCGCGTCATAGGTAACCAGCTCATTTTTTTGTTTATTTTAGAGATGGCTTTATGAGTGGTAGGATTTGATCGCTAACAGTGCTTAAAAAGTGTCAAAACCAGGCGTAGTAGTATTAAAACTAAATAAGAGTAGTATTAAAAGAACTGATATTCGTTAAGATATTTCAGTAGCGAAGGCTGCTCCCGACGTAAAGGTCAAGAACGAGCCCATAAAGGTTGAGACCCTTTGTGCTAATAACGGGTTCAAGATCCTTTCACAATCTATTTTGAACTTTACTGGAAAATACTTTGTAAATAACATATCAACATACATAATGTTTTATAAATAGTTTTTAAACATTTGTTAGTTGGGCGCCAAACTAAACCACGTTTTGTAACCAAAATTATGAATTGTATCTTAAGTAAGATACTGTATCGAAACTGACGTGATTTATAACGTGCTAAACTAGTCTTCAGCTAAGTCGGAAGAGATAAGAGTGGGTCCGCGGGCCGTACACATAGAATCCTCTTCGCTGTCTAGTTCTATATATTCTACTTACCGTAGGTATCTTCTATGAATATGCCTTCATGGGCATTGAGATACAATAGAAACAATTCTAAAAACACAAGCAAAATTCAAGGAGTGACCTTTCGCCTGAAAGTCTAATTTGCTACTGCTAAAGCATTTATATTTCAGAATTGAAAAAGTGTCCATAGATTATAATAATCAAGATATTTGTTCTGAAGTGTAATATAAGTACATTGCAACTTATTGGAATTTGCTTTCTTTTTAAACGTGTGAGCTCGGTTGGATCTATCGGTTGGAGTTTGTGTTCTTTGCATTTCCCTCTGTCCTCCGCTGTATTCTTCAGCTCTTTATAGGATACTATATTAATAATAACTGACGATGATCGCTACTGAATGTACTTACATTTTTATGATTAACAAGTTTCATAAGTTTGAACTCGCGATAGGCGCGCTTGGCGTGCGTCACATTCTGGAAGGGCCGCGACAACTTCTTGATGGCCACGTTCTGCTGCGTCACCGTGTCGTACGCGGCGCTGCAACACAACCGACGCCTTCAAACAACGAACACGAACCATGCGCAGTGACGGATGATATGACGCCTCGATCAGTCAACCTTCGTGTTAATGTTACAACAAATAAACCGGAATTAGTAGAGTTTTTTGATTAGACTCATCCTTTCGATCTTCACATTCGCATCTCAAAGCAGTTAAATGAAATAATAAGTTTCACATGAACAGCCACGAAACAGTGTGAGATAAGGAAAATAAAATAAATGGTTTAGCTGATGTCAACCGATGATAACAATACAAAATCATAACATAACAATGAACCATGGCCAAATAAAAAGTTCTGTAAAACAAATAATGTCCCTGTAGTTATAGTTCTAAAGCCATGCGGGTAGTTATACTGGCAACAGTACGAATGTTAAACCTGTCATTGCGTTAATCACGTTAGTAACAACGGCTTCGCCCTCTGTGTAGTTAACGCGGCGATTCGGCATTCAATTGTTAAGTTGTGTGCTCACGCACTCGGCTGGTCGTGTTTGTTTTGTTTACGTATCGCATTAGTGAAGCGTACAACCGAAGCGTCGGCCATTTGCAAGCGCATCATGTTTTCGCGGTATTTTGTGGCGTGGGCAAGATGGCGGCGTGCTTACCACACCGTTCCCTGCGCGCCCGCGCCGCGGCTCACCAGCGACTTGTACCGCACCGGCACACAGAACACTGTGTCGCCCACACTCACAGAGTAAAACTCGACAACCATCTTTACTCGCTATTCAACCCGATCAGCTATAAAGAGAAATATATTATTCAAGTGAGGCCGCCGTGCGCTTGCGTTCCACACTAATGTCTCCATGTATGTATGAACGTTGCAGTGATATTACATGTCCCTTGTATTTGCTAATCATGTATGTTAATGTATAAATGATATCTGTTCGTGTGATATAAAGAAAAATTACCATATTTCTGTCTAGAATGCAAATAATAATCGGGCGTATTTTACATTAATTTCTCGTCAGATTTGCAGGCGGTTTATTTGCCAAAAATTATGGACGTGCAAAAAAAAGAGCATGCATTACTTAAAAAATAAAATCCAAATTTTTGTCTACCATCATGCAGACGATTGGATACGAATGAGTCGTATTTACAATGAATAATATGGAAACTATGCGAAATAAAACTGCGCTTATATTACTGAATGAGACGAAGATAGATATCGAAATATGATATTCTAATTACTTGTAAAGTTATAAAGAAGGTTTACTTACAAGTTACAACAAGTATAATCTAATGGCTCTGGAACGGAGAACACTTTCAGTAACAACACTACAGACAACATCAAGCACCTCCCACTTACCTTGCTGCTGCAATCGTCAACACAACTTTAAGAACTTGACTTCTAATTGGATATCATTACCATTATTTAAGTATTTCATTTCAAAGTTAAACTTTACGCCTACAAGTACACAAAGCTACACTATTTGTAGTGCAGTCACCTAGATACTGAAGTAGTTTGGTATCGGAGACATTCGTAGATTTGCGTACCAGAGGCCTTAAACAAACAATATTGTATTCCTAATTATCCAAACGCAGTTATGGTCCTAACCGTATTCAGTAGTTTCCTCAAGATGAGTACTGACGACAGTAGTCCTTAGTTACCACTTAAAAACCAATGCGGAACATTCATCTTTTTCCGAAGGCACTCATGGTTTCTATATCACACACAACAGCTACGGTCGTCCATCATCAGTACTGAGCATTAGAAAATCACTGAATACAGATACAGAGACAAGTGATTGTAGTGCGATGACGTTACGGCGCGAGGTGTGAGGTACTCACCAGACAATACCCTGGGCGCCGGAGCCGATGGGCTTGAGGTTCTGGTAGCGCTTGAGGATGGTGAAACGAGTGTCGCCGACCTCGACGGTGTAGAAGTGGGGGTGGCGCGCCGCGGCCGACATGGCGGTGGGAGCCGCGTGGGGCATCGACCACCCTGCCTGCACCACCAATACATAGCATTATATGTATACACGGTTAACGGTGTAACAAGTACCGCAAACAAAGGCTAGTAAAAGGTAAATTGTTGACAAATATTCTCTCTATGTTAAAAACCTTTAAAAAACCTACAGACACATATTGGGTACAAGTTGTTATTAAAGTTGGAATGTACTTGGCAATAATAGGGATACGACAAAAATATAAAAAAGTGGTGTAGTCATTTCAATTAACAAACTAAATAATTTAAAAACGTTGAGAAATGGAATATATTTAACTTACTTTATATAAGTGCGGTGTATTGATTCGTGTCCATATATCGAGAGAGCAGCGTTGTGGGACCGGGAGCGGGCGCAGGCGGGGCACGAGCTCAGTCTTGGCTTTGTGACTCGACGAGATCACGTCTGTGGACAATGCAAACAACACATTGTTTATAACATGGCACAGTTTTCAGTAACAGTAAATGTAGTAAAGTAAGATCCAATAGCAGGACAAGCAAGTCTTTCTAGGTTGCCAAACTGATATAACGGAAAGTGAATAGCAATAATCATAAAACGTAAGGTAATCAGCACCAACCATTGAATAAACTTATATTTGTTAGCAGAGTAGTAGTAGTATAATTACTATTGAATCTCTGCACCATTACCATATGTTTTTATGGGTCGAACCCAAAACTGGTACATTTATAACGTGAACCGCGGTAACATTCAGAGATTTTGTAATTTACATTTTTAAGTGGGAATCCCGTTACTGGCAGCACAGCGTGAAACGTCATTACATGTTATTACGGCTCAGGAGCGAAATTATAATAACACTGCGACGCGCGGCGGAGATCCAAATATATACTTATTGGAATATGACGCGACCCGCGAATATTTGATTGAAATAAAACACCAATAACTGTCACACTTCATTCGGTATACTGCTGAGACGCTTATTTTTTAAAGAAACCTTCACAGTTTTCTTAAACCAGCAAAAACTTTGTAGCATATTGTAGTTTATTGTAGTTTATCAAATGTCCCTCATTATGGTACCTAAAAGCTACATCCCTCATTATGGTACCTAAAAGCTGCATCCCTCATTATGGTACCTAAAATCTACATGACACCTGAACCTATAAAAAAAACGGGCGTTAAATTAAATCACTCAAGTTACAGATAATAAAAAATAACATTAACAATGATTGTTTTACGCGAAACGCGCCATTTGCAGAGATTTATTTGCATCAAATGGCCATTTTGGACGGATCTTTAAAATGGCGCCTATAAAACAATATGGCGTCGCGTCGCTCGTTACATAAACACAAGTTATGGTAGGTTCCGAGGAGGAATACTTGTGAATAGTTGGACAGCACAATAAGCTGTGATGGCGTGGAATTTATGCTGACGTTTATTGAAAATTGGGATGCACAATGGCTAAGCGCGGGAAGATTGTCGTGTCAGATTTATCAAATGTAAATAATGTGCTCGTATGGTAAGGTAGCGCCGGCGAGCTAGTTATATTCTACAACACAAACTGCACCTTTAGTCGTAACATAAAACGCTTCAAAACATAGTTAACATTTACTTTTAAACATTTTCCTTTAAGAGGAAACTTCAGAATAAAAGTAAACATGTCTGGAATACCGAGTATGGTTATATTAAAGTTAGTTTCACGAGCGGTGCGCGGCACTTGACATTTACCCGCGACCACACGCCGCGCCACTTGGACCACCGCCTGAATTAGCCTTCTCGGAGATGTCTTGGAAGCGCAAATGTTAACAGGTTAATGTTCATTTATTAACATTTATTTTGGAGTACAATTTGAATTTGTTTAACGTAGCCAGTAAACGTTTATCTACACTAGCTGTGGGAGGGGCGGATAATGTTTCTAATTTCCTCTTGCATATTTAAGTTTCAACTAAATATACCTAGATAACCTACAGGTACTTCTTCTTACACGGTACAATCTTCCAGTGTTGTTAGCTAGATTTGACAGAAAATGAGGAAATATGAAAGGAAATATGGAAATATACACATAAGTGACAAATTATATCTTTGATGATAATAAAGATCTTTAAACCTAATATGCGAAAACCATATTGAACCACATAATATAATGTAGTATTCAGGGTATCCAATTACTCGCAGAGTACTTGACACGGTTGCAGGCCCTCGACGCGGCTCGCTGTGCGCGAGATCTTAGCGCGGGCCTCGCGCCATTGTGAACACAACTCTTTGTAAAACACTATTCCGAAGACATTCCCAGTATAATACTGTGTCCTGATTCCGGGCGTGATTGCGAAAAGGAATGTAATGGGAAAATGCTAGTGCTGCGACAATCTACTCGCCGGCGACACAACGTTTTGTGTTCCGCTCTCGCGAACTCTCGCACTTCACTCTCTTTCCTTAGCTCACATTTTCACTTCTCTCACCGTTGTGTATTCCAACATTACTGGAATGTATTTTTAGTAAGTAGAAAATAATGAACTTATATAATTTTATCTCTGTTTTTTTGTTTGTTGTATCGAAATCCAAAAACAGTATAATAAGCAGTCGAAGTTTCAATGTTTTAATAATAACAGCGCAGTATCAGAACACCATTTTCGTATCAGAAGAGAGCGGTAGCGGGCGGAGTTTTATATTTCTCTTCATAATATTACAGTGGGTCATAATCGAAAGGACTTGGCTCCGAGCCAACGAGCTTGTTTGGAATATACTGTTGTATGATGAAATAAATCCCGTTTCATTTATTTAATGTACCTAAATCTTGGGAGCTATATTAAATACATACATTTTCTGTGTCATTTAATATTTCTAGGAAAAGTTATTCATATAGATGTCACTTCTGGAAAGTTCCGAAAGGTCCGTAAAGTTTGCTGAACTGATGAGAGACGGCTCCGTGATGAGCGCCGTACAGGACCGAGTCGAGTTCATTAAGTTTGCGCAGGAGCCGAGTGTGCACTGTATACAGTACAATGTCACGTCTTCATACACCTCTCTAATCGTGACCAACCCCCGAGCCACGAGTCGGTAGTTTGAGACTCACTTGGTCTGCCCCCCCGTCATTAAGCACTTAACTTGGACCTAACAATAGAACTAGCAGTTATTTGGTTATTTGATTCCGTTCTATTTCAGGCCCGTTATTAGCTTTGCGGCACAACTTGGGGAAATGTTTGGACAAGATTATGGAAAGAGTACTTAACACATCTATCGTCTGTTCCTTAAAACATATTACCCACAATGTCAGCTTAATACGAACTTATTGTAATAAAGTAATTAAACTATGTAGTGGTAAATACTGATGTTTTTGTATGATAATATTGATAATATAAGTTTTTGTAAAAAATAAAAATTGTGATAAAAAAATTATAATTTAGTGTACATTTACTTTACCTATAATATGTGACTATCATGTGTACAATGGAAGGAAACTATTGTCTAAGATACAGGCTCGGCCTAGTTTAGACAATAGTGTTCAAGTAGTTATGTAAGTAACTAGATTTTATGTATATAATTAAAGTGCTAATATCAAGTTATGAATTATAATAATTGTGTGACTAAAATAATAGAAAACAGTTTATGTTTCACGTAGGCGTCCCTCGTGGGAGGATTAATATAAATAAATAACATACAAGTATGGAGAGGTTCTTTTTCTTTACCTGTTTGTTTCACCTGGAACATTCCAGGTATTTGCTACAATAGACATAATATTATGATATTTTCATCGTTATTACTATTGTTTTGCAATGTCAAGGAATCCCTTATAATAACTATTTATTATATTCTTTGGAATGTTTCCAAACATTTATAGTGTTGTGGACAATTGTTTTCATTGCATACATTAAGGTGACTGTGGTGGTGACCGACGCGACGCTACGAGGCGTAATGTAACATGCGCAGCGAGCACCGAGTTTCCGTATACACATTTGGATCAGTTTTAACCTAATTTGTCATATTAAGGTTAAAAACCTTAATGACAAATTGGGCTACTCCACTAAGTCGGAGTGAGAGTGCGGTGCTCCAGACCAGAAAATGGCTCATCTTTCGTCCCGGCCTCTGTGCCCTAACCACCTGCACTAGAGTCTTAAGAGGACTTACTGTGCGTATCGGACTATCGCTGCGCTATCGCTAGTAAATTACTGGTCCGAATAAATATAATTTATAATTATTTTCCGCCATTGACTCGAAAGAAGGTGATAAAGCATTTGTTTGTTCAGATTATAGAAGAAATAGGCAAATCAATGTCTCAGCGAGTTATGATTATATTCCAGGCGCTGCAACAGGTAGGTAGCAAATAAAATAAAACATAAACACAAGATCCCAGCGACGACTTTCCGAACGGTATCCCATCGCCGGGTAATTGCTATTAATTATTTCCCTAATTTTCCGCCTCCCCGGATTATTATCCGGAGTGGACAAAAATGCTCTTATTAGGAATATATTTCCTCATATTTGTTCTATTTCGTGAATGTACTGGTGCCGTCGGTTTATTCTTTAGTTTACTTCTAATTTGTGTATTGAACCAAATATTATTGTTTTTGTTCACGAGGACAAAGATGTGTTGTTTTATTTGAGAATATATTGAAACGACATATAATAACAATAATGCGCGAGTGGGAATTGTTTATCAAAACTATATTAGTATTTTTTTCATATCTTCTCCCGTTTAAGCTTAAGTAGTTTTAATAATCAAATAAAGCTTAATTGCAAAAGCACTAGAAATGTGCTTTCGATTGGACGTAGGTAATACATAACCCGGCAGGTGGCGGTAAACATGATGGATGCATTCTAAGCTGCACAAATGGTAATTTCATTCATGGAAAATTTAAATTTTCTCTACATATTTAGTATTTTATGTGCGTGTTCAGTTTATTAGGTTTAAGCATAGCACTAAATTCAACATAAGCGAATACTTGAATTCGGATAGTTTAAAACATTACTTATTATAAAAGTAAAGTTAGCCTAGAATGTGCCACCTCCCATCTCACTGAAGACGTCAGGTCGGCGTCACCGCGAAGTCAAATGAAACACGTTGAAATGCTTTACCATCCCTAGGCAATCATTTATCATGAAGGTCCGGTCGGCGATTAAGATATGCAAAAGTCACTTACAAAGTCAATTTCGTATTTTTTATTTCAAATGTCATAACTTTAATGTTATAGGTTCAATAACATTATTGAGAGGTAAATAAATCAAATCCAGGCTAACCGGTCGGCGCAATCACATGCAAGTTGAGATATTAAACAACAGACAAAGTTCCCGCGCGCCGGGACTCGGGAACTTGCGCCGTCCAGGGAAATAAATGTTTAAACAACTTAACCGACGCTCGTAACTCGAGCGAACTCGGCACTTACCCCACATATAAATTAGGTTGGAATTCCCGCGCACTGCGAACGGGTGCTAATCGGAATTTTTAATGAAAATGTAAGCTTTTTCATTTGTTTTAGTTTACAATTTAGAACGGACGGTAGATAGACGTCCGCACCCCACTCAGTTTTGTTTTGAATAATTACTGACTAAAAACACAATGTTTTCAGGATGTTTTTCAATATTCTATAATGTGAGTTAACAAAACTAAACGATCTTTGAAAGAACAAATCCGTTATCTCTCGAAAGCCATGAAAAGATTTGATTGAAACTTAAAGAAAATCGCTTGTCTATTGTACTTTTGACCTCGAAATTCCCACAGAAGACATGAGTAAACGGAGGCGTAGCCACGGTACGCTGTCTGTTGTAAAGAAGGACCCGTTCAGATTCAGACCGAGATGCATCCTCCTAGCATCCTCCCGATGCCCGTCAGTATCCCGCCCGGCGGCTGGAGGTCCTGGAGGCCCTGGAGGCCCGACTCCTGCGACCGGCCGCGGCGTCACTCACACCTTTCACCTCAACGCTACACTGCATTGCGCTCGAGATTTACACACAACAAATATTCCACTGTTGAACTCTATTCGCTCGATGGATAACACGGATATTTAAGACCAATATAACAAAGCTTAATAGTTTTTACTTCGTTCTAATGGATAATAGGATACTTACGCCTGACCTGAATAGAAAGATTAGAAAAATACGTTTGTGTAAATAGTCACGTCACAGGCATGAGAAAGTCAAGTACTTGAAGAGACCCTTTAAATCCTGCCATTCCCGTGAAATGTTTCAAATCGGGGAAAAGAGATTTCAGTTGACACATATTATTATTATTTGATGAATTAAGATACAATAAAAAGTCAACCAGTGCGAAACTTCGTTCATATCTCATGATAATTGTGAATCTGTTAATTATTTATATTCATTCTGATAGAATTTATTTTCTATTTCTTTCTTTGAAGTAAATAAAAATAGATTTCTTTGAACAAAACTCAATCTACGCTTAATTTAATTCCAAGACTTATTTATTATAAACGATATTTCGTAACATTATTTCTCTGATATTAAAATAGAGCTATTTTCGTGTTTTTAAGCTCAGCTAAACTCATTGAGGACTCCTTAGTAAATAATTGGTAGCGTCTAATTTGAGAGCGCGTCCTTCGGGGAGCGGTTCGGAAGGGCCTGCGAATGTCGCGGCGGGCTGCTGTTCGCATTTTATATAACTAACAACGCCGGGACGGATTATACCCTTTTTGTGTAATCCTGGTTGGTTACATTGAAGAAATTTACAGAAACATACATTGTACGTTACTCGCCTCAGACTAAGGAAAAAGTCCAGACATAGCACATAACAGTCAAGTGAAGTCAAGTGACACAGACGTATTTTTGCTTCCCTATAGTATTGTTTGCAGCGCTCGATGTGGACTCTTTATTTGGTTTTGACTTCCTCATGAATAGCTTTTTTTTTTACTTACACGATTTGAACACATTGTTAACGTACTCACACGGGTTTTTTCGCGTTAGAAACGTTAGAAACTCGAAACGTCGGGAAATAAAACGTAAGTTATTACTTGCTTTATTAACTTCCTCATGAATAAGGTGGTGGACTGGACATACGGTTTGATCTAGGAACTAAAGTGATAGTTCAATTTAAAAATAAAAACTTACCATAAGCTCCGTATGTTCATTTTTCACCACTAATCCGACGTTTCCACTCCACATCTGAAATAAAGGATACGACAATATTATTTTACACTCTATTTACTAACTCCACAAACGGCAGTACGTTCAGTCTAGAAATCTATAATCAAGCAAACTAAAAAATCGTTCATTCAAAACTGAAATTGGAATCGATTTGTTCAAAGCGAAAGGCGGGAAGCCTTGGCGTGTCCATTGTTGCTTTGCGCAAAGTTTACTCGACCGAATTGAAGTGAGTGTTCGGCTATTGCCCGCGCGGCCGACCGTAAGTGCACCAGAAATGAGCCGCGTAATGCTTTGAGAATATGGAGGCGATGGCGACCCTTGATTTGACCGGCCTTACCAATACGAGATGGTGAAATTGATTCGCGTATACGGCATTATCTGTATTGTCAGTGATTCGCACGCTATAATTTTCAAGAAATATACACAATATATCATAATATTTTTATTCTCTATTATCATGGAAATACAATAATAAAAATAAACAACAATATTTTTACTGATATTTGTTACACCCACGCGGTACCTGAGTAAAAAATAATATATTTCATAAAAGGGCGCACATTTACGAAGACTTACCTATGATTGTATTTTTGAGAAGTTTATAAAAAATAGTAAAAGGAATATTTACACCCAATAGAATATGATGGATACAGATAGAAAATCTCTTTCAACAGAGCACATATTCATTGAATGAATGTTTATATATATCTGTGGGTCGCCAGCGAACATTGCAGCTCATACAACACAAAGTTGTGCGAGCTTATTTACTGTCGACTTTGAATGCAGCAGATTACCGCAAACACCCGGCTTTGTTCACTGTTTGCCGCCAACGTTGACACAAGCCCGCCCCCGCTCTCCTTGTCTATGGCGTGGACGCGTCGGTCATGGCTCCTGGCTGTTTCAACTTTTAAATAAACAATCATCATTATTTTCTGCGGTCAACTATAGGGTGTGCAAAGAACGATTTGATTTCCGTAGTTGCATTCCTCGATGATAGTAACTAAATATAATATTTGGATTTGGTTGATTTTAGCTAACTTTTAAAGAAAAGTGAGTGAAAGAGAAAATAAATAATCTATGAAGCGAATTAACTATCGCTTCATAGAATATTCTCGAAACTCTTTGTTCCCAATCTCTCTCTCTTTGACGACTCTTTGTTCGAAATAACATAACTTTTGCGCCAAAGTGTGACTGCGGAACAAAACGCCTGATAATCAATACGGTTATGATATTCCCCGATCGCCCTTTAAGTCGGAAGCTCGGTTGTGAGGCAAACATCCTGTATTGCCGGGTGCCTCCATCGCTGCCGTGGGGATCGTTCATCAATTCCAACTCCCACTACCGCTTTACAATTCAAAGCGCGGCCTCTTCACATTACCAATAACATTCACGATCAAAATTGTTTTCGTACATTATAAGTATAGAAAACAATATATAGAAATACTGTGTGGCAAGTAAGTGTATACGAATTAGAGCCTGTTTCATCTATATTTTATTAATTAGCCATAAATGTCCCACTGCAGGGCAAAGGCCTCCCTACCCTCCTTCCACTGATCTCTATCCTGAGCTATTATGGGCCAGTTATTGTTGTGTTGGTCTAGTTCGTCCCGCCAACGCTTGCGGGGTCTTCCGAGGGGTCTTTTTGTGGTTGGAGTCCAAAAGGTGACGGATTTCGCCCAAAAATGTTCTGGCATGCGGCTGACATGTCCCGCCCAGTCCCATTTTAAACTGGCCGCCTTCCGAGTTACATCCATAGTTTTGGTCTGGGAGCGATATAAACATTAGAAAAGAAAACGATCCTTTAAAGCCTCCCATGGCCTAATGATACCTAAATAAAACGGAAAATCTGTAGAAAATGCCGGTAGTTAAAGATTTAATCTGTCCGTAGGAGGGTCCTGAGAGGTCCCGCGACAGCACGTGATGAGCGCATTCATCGCGGCCCATTCATCACAACTAGGCCACTGGATAACGACTGGAAACACCCAGGATTTATACCGTCGACCTCAATTTATACGCTAACATACGAAAATTACCTACTTAAAATAAAAAGACTGCGCTGCCATAGATCACATTTTTTTAAACACAAAAGCGACCACACTGCAAAGTAATCACTATCACTACATACTTAATAGTATAAAACAAAGTCGCTTTCCGCTGTCTGTCCCTATGTATGCTTAGATCTTTAAGACTACGCAACGGATTTTGATACAGTTTTTTAAATAAATAGAGTGATTCAAGAGGAAGGAAGAGGAGGGAACAGGAAGAGTGCATAAAAATTGCCGAAATTGCCACGGGAGCGGACACAGCGCGGGTAAACCGCGGGGCGCTGCTAGTTTAGAAATAAATATTTACGATATTCAATTATGGAACGTATAACCACAGAATATATTTCAGTTTGCGATAACGCTCCATGTACACGCAAATAGTGCTCCCGAGCACAGCGCCAAGGAGGTAGCACAGCTTTATAGCGGATTTGTTTTAGATTTCCATTTTATTTCTTTTGATTAATGTCGCCATCGCGGCGCCCCTAATAAAGATTGCTTCATATTTGGGTTACCGGGGAAATGGCTGAGCTATTTTTAATATAATCCGTATTTACGTTGTCGCTTTTTACATATTATGCTTGTAACATTTAATATTCAAAATTGTTATCACATTCAGGTTGATCTGCGTGCCAGTAAAAAACTTTTAAGCGACGCGAATTCGTGCCGTTTTCTATTTATTTCTATTTCTATTTATTCGGCGTTCAATTCCAATACATGAAATATTAGTGAAGCTCGCGCTGTTAATTAACTGGAGTGCGGCCGCGGCCGCGACCGGCTCCTGTAATATGAATGTTAATTGACTATCTGTGAACCCGTGTTTGGTGTTACGACGAACACGATTTCAGATAACATTTTGTTAGTTTTAAAGCAAAATCTGATTTTGTCCTGAAATAGCAACTATTTTTACGTAAAAATACACGCCTTTTCGTCATCGTATTCCCATAGAACCTTTAATAATGACGAAGATATCGGTAGCGAGTAGAAATACATGGTTCAGTCTCGAAGCGAAAATAAACATAATAATCGTATTTATTTTACATAGTTCATATTAAGAACTAAAAAGGAAGGCTACTCGGTCTGCAATGACTAAAACTAAAACTAAAGATGCCCTGCGCAGTATCGACTAAGATTTTTATTTTTTGCGGTAAACTTTGCCTTTGGTTGCGGACTAGTGGCTGACAAATACCCTCCGCGCCGCGCGTCACGCCTCTATTATGCATTCCGCACCCGCGTCACGTCAAGGCGTCACGGCAGCGTGTCACGACCGACTCCAAATATCTCGCCGCTAGCCCGCTCCGAACCACGCACAAATACAGATTTCATCTATTCAGTTATTTATTGCTCTTTCTTTTCTTAGAAATGGATACGTTACGTTGTCTTATCAGTCAAAGATGGAAAGCTATAGTGAGATGTAATAGCAGGTCAAAAGTATTGCGAAGAGGTGGTAGTAAGAGTGAAAACATGAAAGCCAGAGGTGGAAATTAGTTACATCGATAGTTAAGTTTTTTGTGGGAAATATGAAGGCCGTGGTGGTGGAATTGAGTGGGGTTGTAAATTACAATGTTTTATAGACTCTTAGCGTTATAACCTCACAATACTACCCTTTCATTACAAGGGGCAGCCTTGGGCTAGACTCTGTATCACATGTTTTCATAATCCTCAAAACGAAGAAATACAGAAATGTAAGGTACACAATCTTACTCAATTACACGAGATGTTCCGTTGTAAAACGATTAATATAAGTATGTACTTCTATTTCGGTCCGTATTCGTCGGAAACGCCCGTGTTTCGGTGTGAGACTTAAACTTCATTTCGCGATATTATTACCAGTCGCGACACGCGCCTCGCTGCAGACTCCGCGATGTTTAAAGTACTTTCCAGTTTGCACAAGGGATTGAATTTGTCGGAGATATAAGATATGTTCAGACTTACATATGTGTTCTTTCTTTCTTAAGAATGGTATATTTGTTTTCCTTGCCATTTCATTGCCATCAAAAGAGAAATCCACAAAATAGAAAACGACTTGAAATTAACAAATATTTTAAGTTTCATCAAATTGTCTTATAACCTAACTAGTGGAATTCAAGAACAGTGTACATTTCAATTAAGTATACGAGTATATAAAATAAATTGTAGGTTTATTCAAATTCAATGAAGCAAATCACAATACCGATATTGAATAGTGTACCATTTTTTCTATAATTCAAGCCGACCATGGCTGGAGCTCCGACACCTCTCAAGTAAATCAATTGTATGACGCAACGGCGCGAGTCACCGCGACCCGCGACCCGTCTCACGCGTGGCTGCCGGCTCCATAAAACTCAGTATATCGATAAAAGAATCACGAGTAATAAACCTTCGGCGAATTTTGGAAACGTTCCCCGATTCCGCTGTTAGCACTGGCAGCACGTACCTATGATATAATTTTACTTCATCTTTTTGGGAGAAAACCTTATTGATTACATTATATCAAAGCTTTTCATGATTTCATATAACATATGCGTAAGATCGTTAAAAAGTCGTTTCGATATAAAAAATAAACGTATGCAATTAACCTACAGCAGTAATTTACGTCCCCCTCTCGGCGTGAAACAACAGCTACATAAATTCTAACAAAAAAATCTCCGGGGCAAGTGAAGCTATTACCGAATACGACCCGGGGGCGAAGCTATCGCGTTACCGCCGCATTCCGGATATATCTGGCTAGAGCTGGTTACATCCAAATTCGAGAGGGGCAATTTGGAATTTGTGCGAGCGAGCAGAAACGCGCTCTGCCCCGGGCGGGCGGGCGGCAAGCCGGCGGGGCGCTCCCCTCGAAACGTAACGTGGACCGTTATTTATAATGCGTACGTTGCGGTTACCGACCGACTAACTAACTACCCACTGACTAATAGACTTTTTTAATAGTTTGTATTGAGGGCAACTCCTGATAGGGTAGGCCTCGCCGGGCGTATCGCTCGTAGCAAAATGTAAATTATAGCGTATGTCGGCGATCAACATTATAGCGACTTTCACATTTAACAATACTTTAGTAACCACTTCGTTTGAAACAAAGAAACTCTCCAACAAAGCGATGTTTTCGAAATTACTTTCTTGTGTTAAATTTCGTTTAAATTGTAATTCAAAAAGTTTGGAGGTTAAGTGAGAAATGAATTTATTGCCCTTCTGTGATTGCGTCCCGACGCTACTCCAAGATGGATGCCTTGTTTTTTGTAAATAATGAATCTAAATTCAAGAATAAAAAACGATCGCGATCTGTCCGTTAGATAACTTCTTTAAAAGCTGAAATTAGAAATGTTCTTGTATTTTATTTATTCTTTGAGAGTAAAAAAAAGAGTAAACTAGGTAATAATTGTTCATAGAATCGAATGGTGCGGCATTACATTTGTACCTGTAATAACGGGTATCTAGAATAGTTTGCGCGTCCATGTTACATTCGATATTAAATCATCTCCGACCCACTCTGAATGCACTGCCGAGTAGTGCCGAGGTACTCGACGCAGCACTCACATAGATAACGCTGCTTCAACCAATATGATAAAAAAACATAGGACGTGGAATCAAAACATAATTTAGTCTTAGTACACAAAACACAGTATAAACTGAATTCCATTTTCATTTGAACCAACAAGTCCAAGATTAAACAGAAATCACGTCAATTACTGTGTCGCCTTATTTGTTATGGAATTTTTAGTTTATTTACAATGCGAAGTTACACATTTTAAATAAACAGCGACCACAGAATATTAAACTTAATTTCTACAACATATGGACACTAACTCGAAAGATGTTAATCGTATTATGTTCTTAGCATTCAGTGTTATTTACGTTAAATATGTATAGAAGCAGTAATAACATTAAAAGTGCTTACAGAAGAAAGCTTAACCGATTCATTGCTGATGGCACGACAGGCGTGTCATCAATTGTTTTAACTTATGGCTTATGACACGAGAGGCGTGTCATTTTTTCATCGGTTGTAACAGCCTCAAATTAAGTTTTAGAAGGGTCTGCCCAGGACAAAACTATCAAGTTTTTCCACGAAAATCTAGTCTGTTGTATTAGTTTCCGGATATTGTGTGAATTTCGAGGTTGCAGGGGTTGTCAACCTTTTTAAATTTACATTGAATTATTTTTTAACGTTGCTGATGGCACGACAGGCGTGTCATCAATTGTGTTAACTTATGGCTTATGACACGAGAAAAAATATGGAAGGCACTTGATCAATTTTTTGATCAGCAATTTCTGTGCATGTACCACTGTCCTCAAACTTCTTTTGAGGCTTGAAAGTTCCATCATCTGAGTATGATTGTGAATTTTGTTCAAAAATATAATTCATTGTTTCTTCTTCATTTTCACATTGAGTCTCATCATTGTCATAGTCTTCTGTTTCCGGAATGTATTTGCGTTTTCGTGTCGATTCTAAAATAAGACTGTACCGTCTTCGCGGTATTTCGTAATGCACGTTTCTAAACTGCTCCACCGACCTGGAATTTGAACCAATGGGAGCACGTCTTTTTCTATGACGTGCAGCGCTCGCATTGGTTAACACAGACAGCCTGGCGGGAACAACACCTCGCCACTTCCGCACACGTTAAAAAACATGGCGAATGGTGGTTCATCTTAAAATCTATAAAATTCGTTTTCCCTATGCAAATTCGAGCTTCTTCATTATATACGTCATCAAAGCGGCGCCGCTGAAGGACTTAAACTGTGGTGTGTGTGGTGTGTCGTGCGCATTCCAAGGAAGGACCTAAACTGGACATTCCACGAGACCGCAGAAGGCAAGTCAGGTGCGTAGCGTCTTATTATCCTGTTTGTTCAAAGCCTAGAGAGCTGGGGTTCTTTAGAAACGTGCAGACAGATATATTAAATACCTAATATCAATCGTCTGAACAAAATGTTGAAAAATCATACAAAGACAGTCAATTTAACAAACAATCTGAATATTTAATTTTATGCACTTCCGACAGCTATGACGAGCTACAAACTAATCTTGTCCATTAATTGTAATTATTTAAATTATAAGCAAGATATCCCACTCAAATGTTACCTTCCCCACGAATTATTTTTTGTAAATAAATAAACCCTAAGTCGGAATATTTTTTTGTAGAAATAAGTTTAAAAATTAAAACAACACAAAAGGTTTGAAACACCTGATAAACCGTGAAAACGCAAGAAAAACATGTGATTTATATACATGGCTGATGGCACAATAGGCGTGCCATCAACTTCTATGGCGCTTGACACGCCAGTCGTGTCATATAAAATTTGTTCACAGCCACGGCGAAAAGTTTTAAAAAATGGGTGCCGCAATGAATCGGTTAAATTAACTCGCAAAGTAAACCGTTGCGTTTTACGTTATGACAAAACATTATTGAAATGATTCCACCACTCACACGCGGGATATTACGAAACTTGGCGCTACTAACTGTACTTGGGGAAAGTTTTATTTGTATTATGTAATTCTTTGAGTAAACTTTAATCAAACTGAAATTATTATAACGCTACAAGCAGCGCCCCGCGTTTTACCCGCGTTGTACCCGTTCCCGTGGGAATTATAGGATGTGGAAAGTAGCCTATAACCATTTCGTTGAATGTGGCTATCCATTACAAAAAGAACTGTTTAAATCGGACCAGTAGTTCCTGAAATTAGCGCGTTCAAACAAACAAACAAACAAACTCTGCAGCTTATTAGTATAGATTTGTCTTATGTTTACGAGTATGATGGTTGGATTACAATATTATAAAAATATTACTATCAGAACAACAACTAACCAAATATGCATACCCTTTTTTTAAATTACACTTTGAAAATATGTTGAAACATTAAATAACATCATATGTAACTACCCTCTACCCGCTCCGAAGAAAATAGTAACTTTGTAACGGGACAATAAATCAGAGACACATTGACAACACGAGTCACTACTCATATGACATTGTTTGTATCACCTGGATCGGGAATATAGAGATTTGAAGACGCGGGGAAAATGGAGGACCGATATTTTGTGCTCACTTGAAATTAATGGAGCACATTTCGTTGTGCAAAAAATAAATGTGATTCATGACGCCGAAAGAAGAACTGTATTTTCGAATTAATTTTTGTAAAAGGAAACATAGCAATGCGCTATGGCTATAGACTTCATGCACAGATAAAACATTTTAGTAAAATCGTTAAAAAACGTCCTGCAAAGTATATGGATGTTCTGCCTTTTAGCAAACTTGGAATGGAGTCGGACGAAACATTACAGTATTATAACTTCATCTACGAGTACCTACTTCTAAACTAGCGGGTCAGTTACCTAGTCGAACCGCGGAGTAGGGTAACTCAAATACACTGAATATCTTAATATCTCTACATTTCCTATTCCAATAACATTTTGTCCAAACTCAATTGGGTAGCGAGCTACTTATTGTGGATTCCTGAAACTGTACGATTACATCTCGGATTTGGAGGTTTTGCGAGTTATTGTATGTCTCAAATATTTCCCCGGTGAAGTTTATCCCGGATTGTGTGTGACGCAGGCAATGTGTAGGATGTATGAATTGTTTCAAAATTACGGATGACGGCCATATGGAAAAATAATCATCAACAATTTACTAGTGATTCATACCAGACATCAGACCATAATTACGCCGGGACAATTAAATACATAGATTGATATCATTTGATTGAAGTAACTTTTGGTAATGAACTCATTATACATTGTTTACAACTGCGTGCAATAAAACGTAATTATAACTCCTGTTACAATGTCATGTAGCTTTAGACTGTACTATTTGTTTAGCTGCATCGAGCTGATTGTAATTACCGTGAGAGCTGCATTGCACCGTCTTGTATAGATGTTGGAGCTTGAGTTGATGTGTAAAGCTGCACTCGTCAGCACAAACACAAGTGAGCGAGTGCCGCGTCGCCGGCTACTGACACGCAGCCAGCTAGCACACAGCTTTAGAAAGCTCTTTATTAGCACAGCAATAGCGAATAGATTCGATTAATAGTTGAAACAACTAGCAGGTTTACTGACCACCACAACTTAATTCAATTTTCAACTTCCCTTAAACAGTTTTAAAGTGAAGTTACATGAATGAAAAGGTATTTTGGATGGGGCTTACATGCTTCTGCTGTGATATAAGTTTGATAAAATAAATACGTTCTAGCAAGATATTTTGACATTAGTGTAACACAATAGGTGGAAGTGTCAAAGGAAGATCACCGCGCGACGCTCGTCGCTTTATTTATTTATCATCCAAAAGAAAAGTAAATGTTTGGTTAAAAGCAATTAAAAGTCAGCCAGTTTCTAATCAAATAAATCATTAAGAATACCAACATTAGCTGCGATTTCCACTTTGTCTTAAGGTCAGTACTCACATACGGTATTACTCGATAGTTTTACTCGAAGTCGAGTAAAAATCAACGTGTGGACCGCAAAACTCACAGTTCGAAGGCTCGCACCGAGCCGGCTCGATGGAATTAAATGAAAGTAATTTCCTTCGAACCTACTCGAAGCGAGCCGTCAATCTTGACTCGAACGTGTACGTACGTGACTGCGAGTGGCGCGAGGCGAGCGTCAGTCTGGTATTGTTTATCGTGATTGAAACACGTGTTTTTAGAGAAATGAATTTGCGAGTTTATTCCAAAAGCGTTTTTTTCGTTTTTTCTTTTCATTTTCTTTGATTTTCTTATAAAGAACTGTGAGACTTGCTAAATACAGCCACCGTCTCCTTTGTTGCACAGACATGCTTTGGCTCGAACCACAGAGCATAGAAGCACCGCGCTCTCCTACTAGAGACGCCATTAACAACAATACCCGTGCGGCGAAGATGCGCTGACCTCAACTTCAGGCGCAAGCCGCCGTCAGTCTCTGCTAGCACGTTGTGGAGTGAATATTATCAAAAAAGCGGTAGAAATGCCTCATTGTGCAGTGATTTGGTGTCATAATCAAAGTAAAAACGTAAATAAACAAAATTCTGGCGTATCGTATCATAAGTAAGTTATAAAATGCAACTTTTAGCTGTTTAAAAAATGCAATCGAGGTTATTTTGAAACACAAAACCTCAAACGTAACCATGGTAACCAGTAAATTAAAATGCGCTAGTGAGGTGACGCATTGGTTGGCGTAATGTCGATAATGCGTGTCAATCGTATCCTTGTACTGAATCGATATTGTAGAATTGATATTTTTTACTTATATTGAACCCAGACTAGAGATTTATGTTTTGTAGCTAACTAGTAAGTAATATTAAAATAATACAAACTATTATTTAAGGTTTCCTAATGATCCTTACTATTGATTGAATAAAAGTTTGACCACTAAATTGATTCTTATTATTTTCACGCCTAGCATACCTATGTATTACATGTATTATCATTATCATATAATAAAAAACTAAAATTCCCTAATCCTAAAATTTTAATAGTCATTAGTCCGATTTCTGCTGATAAAAAAAATATCGATAAAAACATCGACTCATATCGACATACCCATCTCTACATACAATACAGATACGTCAACTTTGAAGTAAAGCGTGTCATGATGTGAGTGAGCGGTAACGCTTTCCGACACGCTAAGTTTGTATGAAAAGTTTTAAGAAAGGCGTCTCTAGTAGGAGAGCGCGGACCTTCTATGCTCTGTGGCTCGAACGGTTCGGTGAATACTGAACGGCGCGCCTCACTCGATAGATCAATGCTCAATGTGTGGACGAAAGCCCATGCCATGAGTTTTACTCGACAGTTTAGCTCGATCGAGTAATACCGTATGTGAGTACTGACCTTTAACCATAAAAAATCTGAGTAAAAATATTGATACTTGATGTTCATAAATTAGATATCAATCTATGAAAAGCCCTAACACAAGGCAGGCGTATGGCACAATATGTGCCATTAGCCGGGAACGCCTCAAAATCAAATTTTGCAGATCGAATTTAAAAATCCATCACTATAAGCGAATCAGTGCTACGGCGTAGTAGGTTACGTTGCTACGCCGTAGTCTGTTGTAGCGCTACGGGTATTTTGAACCAGCTTTTTAGGTTTTTATAATATTAAACGGATGAGTAAAGAATTATTTTAGAATTCAGAATAATGTTTGAAAATTTTACAGAGTATTTTGTTTCTTTGAGGAGTTTACACGTGCTTCAATCTTCATTGCAAGATACCTACCACGATTTTGTCTCTATTTTGAACTAAAATTAAGGTGATTTGAACTTTACTACGTCACCTTTAGATGCATTTTGAAGACAACCCGTTGAGACGGTTCAGCGGATGTTTATTATTATATTGTGCGGAGGTGAGGGGTCGTCGACCCGCGGTCTGCGAGCCGAATTAATTTAAGGGGAACCTTAAGCTTACACGGTGGGATGAATTAAGGTTTTTTTACCGGAAACATGAAATGTTTAAGTTGGAGCGCAAAAATTTTATGCCTTTGAAAGTAATAAGAGTCACTATCATGAGCATCTGAGCATCACTGCCATCGAACTGTTTTATGTTTCCCTTCGGCGCATTCGTGGTTTTTAATGGCACGGGCAAAAAGCTGGTTATGAGATGCAAATATATATTTTTTCAAATCCAGACGATAGTTACAAATCTTTGTAACATTGTTTCCAGAGGTGTAACAAAAAACCTGACAAAACCTGTTAAGAGACATAGACCGGTTCTGTTAGACTTTCCAACTTCGCATAAAAACATTTAAACAGAGTAATCCGTTAATCTACAGACAGAAAAGATAATATGTTAGTAAATACCTTCTATTGTGGAAGTAAATACTCGTGTACCCTAAAGCGATTTCCCTAACAATTATCGAGTAACAAATTAAAATAAGAATTCGCTACGGAAGTAAAAGGTTTCCTCGCGGAACCTTTTCTATTTTAATCCGCGTACGTTTTGGGGAAAAACGAGCGGAAAGCGGAGAAATTATGCCCCGATAATAGATTAAAAGGGCCGAGGAAGAGATGACCCTTGTTTGCGAAGAGACGCACTGTTAAAACCTGCGTTTTTCTTTTACGTGATTTTTATTATGTAGATAAGATACCTAGTGTTATTAGCGTGTTTTTACTAAAAAATGCCACATTTTGATCGAGATGGTCGATTTATCTGCATATCCCCAAGAGGTCCAAGGGGCACGAGTATGTATGTCATGTCTAATTCTGATTTTCCGCTCTAATTCGCGAAGTCCTCACATTTTTCCGTAAGCGCTACACGCCAGAAAAGGACCAGTATTATACCTACTCGGTAAGTAAGTAATCATAACGATAATTCTAAATTCGTCCCATACAAATACTTCATAAGTTGTACTTGTAACTATATGCATGGAATTGGATTTTGACTAATTTGTACGGAAGGCAATTAGATCTATAGAATCCCTCCCGCGCCAGACAGTAAGCCCACAAACAGACTAACAAACTACACACGAGGCAGAGCCGCATAATGCCCTGTGAATAATTCATGAAGATAACATTCAAGCGTATGATTTCATAGAGATACATTTATTAAACTTCGCCAAGTCTGAGTGCAATGCCGTGTCGCGTCACGTGAGCGGCAACGTTCCGACTATCGATCGCCGGGGCCGCCTGACACCTGACGTGGGACAACTGACATTGACAGTGACAGGCCACTGGTTAATGAAGATGGCTAATATACGTACTGTAATATTAAAAGTAAAATTAAACTATGAACCGGACCTTTGTTCTTCATAAAACGTTAAGTCAGCAATTTCAAGTCGTGTGGGAGTCACAAAGAGGACTTAATCATGAAAATTAAAGACTTCCATTGAATTGTTCCTTTGAAACTGAAAGTTTAAATAGAAACTAATAGGAGTTTAGTTTCTAAATAGAGTCGTGTTGAGTCTACGTTTTTAAAGTTCAGATGTCACCGTTCGGTCGAGTTTTGACTCGGCTGCAATCACCCTGCAATCAATCTGCCCGGACCTCGGGAGCCGGATGTGGGAATTCCGGCTCCTCTCTCTCACTAAAGGACGTTCATTGACGTCTCTGCTTGGGAGCTTCTGCTTCTGTGGGACCTACCCACAGAAGCGGGCGGCGCGCTAGGTGTTCTGAGCGTGCCGCTCGGCAGACGCGATGAGGGGTGGTGAGACGCTTTGCCTCTCCCTTCTCCTCCGAGGCGAGCTCGCCCACGCGAGCCGTCTTTGTGGCTGAACAAGCGGACATTTTGGTATGCCGAAAGGTAGCCCCGCGACTTCAGCCTAGGGCCTAGGCCATTACTACGGAACACGGATGGGGTTTAGTGGGTATTCCCAGACACGAAATTATTCCCGTATCGGGTGATTTTGCCGGGGTCGAGTCCCACATACCCCGGTTGTTTCCGCAAATAACCGGGGATGCGTAAATGCATTCCCCATCCATAAAAAGGTGGTTCGGTGTCTAGATGCTCGTATATTCCGGAAAGTGCCACCGCAGTGAGAAGTAGACGTCGTGGGACTGCGATCCACATTTGCACCACCGACACAGACCAACCAATTATACTTTTGACACTTTACATTTTACATAAAATAAATGCACTCTAGATAAATATGCATTTTAAAATGACACAAAAAGTGTGCGGATACTTTTTTAGGCGCTACAACGTGCGTTTAACTACATAAATTTGTGTTGACTTCTTATCGACATTACATGACATAATTGTAAAAGAACAACTAAAATAGAAAAGAGCTAAAATAAATTAATAACATTAATATTAGCTTTATGAATAAAATCTGAAATATCTTTCTTTTACTGTTAATAAACTTAAGATACAACGATTCCTCTTTGTCTGTGATATTTCAGGTCTATACCTGGCTCTCCTTTACTCCTTCGAATAGACTATAATTACATCGAATTCCAAGAAACACCTAGTATCGGAACAGCCTTAATGGAAAACGTTAAACGTGTATACAATGTTGAACCGAGACTGTCAATATAATTAGATAAAGTGATGTATTCTTGAACGCTGAACGCTCGCCTGGAAGTTGATCACTTTTAATAAGATCCTTTTCAATATTAATCTCGAAAGTCGTAACTCGTAAGATGAGTACATTTAAGGGTTTACCACACTGGATGCGTTCTGCGGTCAGCGCTCAGGTCAAAGTGAACGCTGCCCGCATTATGTGTGCATCCAGTGTGGCAAATCCTTTATATCAGGAATTAAAACTTGTAATTAGATATTTGTGTCATCAGAGTTGTCATTTGTTTTTTATATAGATAAGCTTCTTTAGAGTCAAGCCTAAAATAAAAAATATATATCTATTCGATCCGTGTGTAATTTGAACGAACTAAAAACATATTTGTTTGTTTTTTTCTGTCGACATCTATAGTTTTTCTTTTTTTAAATTCCCTTTGGACATGTCACGCACAATGGAGTTGAATGGAATAGTTCCGCGCGTCCATCCCGTGGATTGGTGTATACTCGTAATCGGGCGGGGAGGTGTGAGCGGATCCCTGATCGCCGCGATCATTTTGCGAATTAATCCTCCGCCGCCTCGCCGGTGGTACGCATTCAACTAAATTTACCTTATTAATTAAAGGTTTATTTGATCTCTAACCAATAAACAAATACCTGACAACATTAACATACACACTGCCAAGTTCTATGTTATTGAATATATATGTCGGGTAACCTCGATAATCATCCCACTTCTGATGTCGGCTGAACAGCGATATTTACCCCACTTCTGATATCGGGGAAATGTCACATCAGGATAAGCACGAGCATTCTAATGTCACATCAGATATCTTAGGATTCTTAGGTCTTGATCTTGAAATAATAACTCACAGGACTTCGTTACAATGACATTGCTTGTATTTTACACACAATCATCATGGATTACAGATTACAGTTAGGATACGTCTAGATTCAATTAATTGATGGAACCTAAACGACCTCCCTACACCCCATAGTCGTCCTGTCCACGCCATAGAATCTTTTCCTAATCCTATACTCGATTCGCAATACGATCGTGATGTCGTCAACCCATCCTTCCTCCAATCTACGTTCCAATGTAATCGCCATCCAACCATCTCCATTCGTCCCCTAACGTCTAATGTACCGACCAGGCTAATGTACGCCATCTTTACTTATCATAGACTCCCCCACTCCCTCACTGCCACAGACTACCAAACCAGCTCACATCCCTCTATCGAACAACTGTCATCTGTCACAGTGCGTAACACCACAGACTTAACATAGTCTATTCTCATACCACAGACTACACCACGAAGGTAGAACTCACGTCACGGAATAACAACACTACCGATTCCATCAGTCAACTGAATTTACAAACTACTCTTAAACTTCTACAGACTAAAAATAATGTAGTGACGTTATAATCCGCTATCTGGTGTGGCGCCACTGATGCCACGCTCCGACACGGCCATCCTGCTAGCACACGTCCTCGTGTGTTGGCTAACCTGCACAGAAATAACCAACGAGAGTATTTGTTCGCCTCGGCCACTTCTGACCAATCATATTTCTACAAACAGCTCAAATAAAGAAACTTCGTAACTGTATAGTTTTTCTTTTAAATTACTAACTATGATTACTAACAACTCAAATTCAGATTAATAATATGATCAAAGTAAATTATGATAACGTTTCATCTACCAAAACCCTGGGGCCAGTAACAGTGACAGACTCTGGTTCATTATTCACACACAACCAACCATTTAAACACAATTGATTTACTACTGAGCTTTATTCGTGGTCACAACACAAGATTTAGCAAACGCATTTGCCCTTTATGCACTTCCATTTCGGAATGCCGAGTCGTCCCATGACTCTACGGTCTTCGCTACCAGGCAAGACCCGACCACACTACCCAGAGCTACCGCCTACTGCCTACCCACGGACTACTACAAGTAGTAGACACCGATTTCTAACGGGCTACAGCTACGGCACTCTGGTGCGGTCTCAGACTGACCCACTGACATAAAACCCAGTAACAATCAACAACTTAATCAACCTCACTGTCTCCACCTTCGTCTGAGTCAGCTGTTACCTGCCCCACAGGCATCTTCCTAACACGATCAATATCAACCAGAGCCATAAAAAAATATCAACCAGAGCCATGTACCACTGTCGCTTGTAACAACAAATTAACACAATTTAATTAACCACACAAATCGAAATTTCACTCTAGTAAGCCCCTCTATCGCCACGGCTCTCGAGCCGTCCAGCAATCGCAATTGCTCTCACAGCCGCCGAGTCTACTCCTGGACTCTATGGTTCCTCCAGAACCCGACCTCCGCCAGAGTTGCCTGCTACCGCGTACTCACGGACTACAATGTAGACACCGATTTCTACTGAGCTACGGCTACACGACAACCTCTGGTACGGTCCAACACAATACGGCCGATAGAGTCCTTACTCGAGTTTCCACCAAAACAAGTTTACTTATCCTCATCAGGATCACTATTTACATCAACTTCGACTGGTACATGACCTACTGGCATCTTTCGTAATCTATCGTGTGCATACTTGTAAGTACGTTTAGAGTTCAAAGTTTTCAACGTGTACCGATCACCATCGTTCGGTCACTCCTGACCTAATCAACTCTACTTCAACAAAAGACTTAGTAAAGCTCAAACTATTATTCTTTTCTAATCAACAATTTTAACTATCTCAATATTTATAATCACCTTGCTTATCTCAACATAATACTAGAACATCGTCAGGCACAAGTACCCATTAAAAATCAAATTAATTTCAAATCAAAGTAAAAGTCAAGTGTGTGTGTCTCTATTGTCCGGCTATCCCCGTAGCCCTAATACGCAGTCATCCCTGTGACTGGCCGTGATCATCCCAGTGATCACCCATGACCCTGATCATCCCTGTGATCAGTCACTCTCGTGATCATCCCAGTGATCACCCATGACCCTGATCATCCCTGTGATCAGTCACTCTCGTGATCATCCCAGTGATCATCCATGACCCTGATCATCCCTGTGATCAGTCACTCTCGTGATCATCCCAGTGATCACCCATGACCTTGATCATCCCTGTGATCAGTCACTCCCGTGATCATCCCAGTGATCACCCATAGCCCTGATCGTCCCTGTGATCAGTCACTCCCGTGATCATCCCAGTGATCACCCATAGCCCTGATCATCCCTGTGATCAGCCACTCCCGTGATCATCCCAGTGATCACGCCTAGCCCTGATCATCCCTGTGATCAGCCGCTCCTGTGGTCATCCCAGTGACCACCCGTGATCATCCCCGTGACCACCCAGACTCAAGAGGACACGCACAACTAGTTACCACACAGTCAAAAGTGACTACAGTTCATCCTCACAAGGCTCAGAATCACTAACAATGGGTACTTGCCCTTCAGGCATTTTCCTATACCAGTCAATGACATTAGATTGTGTACTCGTTTTCCTCTAAACCTCGCGGCCACAGTAATTTGCACTCGCTCGGTCAACCTGACTATTAAGAAGCTTGTTCTTTCTTAAATTCTTGAGTTCAATCAAAAATTAATTACAATTATTATCAACCGGGAATCATCAATGCTATGTAACACATGAATACTAGGTACCACGTCATTTTCAACTTTAACTTCAATAGACTATTAATCTCAAATGCACATTACAATATGAGCCATGAGTAAGTAACAGTAAGCTTGTCTAGTCACGTCTAGTCACGGCAACCCGCCGACGAGCAATCACATTGCTCAACAACACACGGTCTCAGCAGACCACTCCACAGTACGGTCAATCCAGACCACGAACATCGCCGAGTTCAAACATTGAACTCAATAAGTCACATAGTCACATAGTCACATAGAAACCCTTACTCATACTCTCATATTTTACAACGGGATAAACATCCAAAATACTTTCAATAAGCTTTCTACTTTATCAAGTGGTACGAAGATTCACTACAAAACTCTCAATGTTAACTGACTCAAATATCACAAAATAGCTCACCGGATATTTCCCAACTAAGATACTTCAATACGCCAATTCATGTCAAACATTACCGCAATACATCACCAATTTAACATCCAATGTGAATTCGTCGTGATAGATTCTTGAATAATTCGGCATACCGCAATCCCTCATATTCCTCAGGTAACAGGATTGAGAAGAGAACCACGTTCTACCCTGAACGAGGTTTATCAATGCTCACAATAATTACCAGCATTGCACCAACATGAAAATAAGAAAACATATTAGAACATATCACTTTACGTACAAGTTTAACGGAAGCTCATAATTACCTTCTTAACTCCACAATAGAGTAGAAAACTAACTAACTATACTCACAGAACATTCCAACTTTTATAACCAATTGCAAAATAAACATTACGTAAAGCGCATGACAGTAGCGCTTTTGGCGGGATGATGATTCAGACATATCTCCGAATACTACGAGCTTCATTCATAATCCAGGGGAAGGTACATGAATTTCAATCTCGTCGTCGTCGTCGTCGTCTATAACATGCACTAACGAGCTCAGCTTGCAGCTCTCAATATTCTTTCATCTTATCATAAACCTAGCTCCGTGGTTGATCTTGAACACCATCCATGGCGATATGATATTCAGCACGATCTTTTTCATTCTCTGCTAGATGCACGGTGGGCAATAGCGATCTTGATCCCACTTCTGATGTCGGGTAACCTCGATAATCATCCCACTTCTGATGTCGGCTGAACAGCGATATTTACCCCACTTCTGATATCGGGGAAATGTCACATCAGGATAAGCACGAGCATTCTAATGTCACATCAGATATCTTAGGATTCTTAGGTCTTGATCTTGAAATAATAACTCACAGGACTTCGTTACAATGACATTGCTTGTATTTTACACACAATCATCATGGATTACAGATTACAGTTAGGATACGTCTAGATTCAATTAATTGATGGAACCTAAACGACCTCCCTACACCCCATAGTCGTCCTGTCCACGCCATAGAATCTTTTCCTAATCCTATACTCGATTCGCAATACGATCGTGATGTCGTCAACCCATCCTTCCTCCAATCTACGTTCCAATGTAATCGCCATCCAACCATCTCCATTCGTCCCCTAACGTCTAATGTACCCACCAGGCTAATGTACGCCATCTTTACTTATCATAGACTCCCCCACTCCCTCACTGCCACAGACTACCAAACCAGCTCACATCCCTCTATCGAACAACTGTCATCTGTCACAGTGCGTAACACCACAGACTTAACATAGTCTATTCTTATACCACAGACTACACCACGAAGGTAGAACTCACGTCACGGAATAACAACACTACCGATTCCATCAGTCAACTGAATTTACAAACTACTCTTAAACTTCTACAGACTAAAAATAATGTAGTGACGTTATAATCCGCTATCTGGTGTGGCGCCACTGATGCCACGCTCCGACATATATATAGTCGGCTAGTTTAGATGTGAAATCGTGAAGTTTGTCACACTGAGACTGGACAAACTTTACAGGGGTAGTGAGTAACAGAGTGAATCCTCTACAAAATGGAACTGACCATCGGTCTCCAGTGCAGTCAACTCTCTGTACAGGGATCCAGCTAGCCATCGGGCTATGGTCGCCGAGTAACTGTATCAGCCGCGTTATATAAATGGGTCCTACCAATCGGTAGGCAAGCTCAAGCCTATACCCACATATAGATGTTTACCTCCCCGCAACGACACCAAAAGCTTCACGCTTCCTTCTCACTAGCCAGAAGCTACAGATAATAAAGTAAACTATTCGAATATACAACACGAGCGACTGAACAAATCATATCGCGTCCCCACACTGCAACTCTCGACTTTAACGACACACACAAAGACACATTTCCCCGTAACACCACCCACCCCTTTAAATATGATCGATTGAGTTATATTGACAAAATGGCAATTCATTTTGTCTGCCGGTTAGGGTAGCAAGTTTTCAATTATTTATTGCAATAATTAGTTGATTTAGGGCGGAACAGAGGATTCATGTTTAATTATGTTGGAAATTAACTGCGGTAAATAGAGGGTGTCCGCAAACTATTCGGTTCGGATCGCAGTCATATCAGATGGAATTGTAATTAGTGCCCATACCTGTCGTGAGTCCGCACTCCGCAGTGCCCTCGGCAGCTATAGACCTCATCCCCGTAGTGCGGGAGCGGAGTCCCTCGCAACATTGTATAAACGTCGCGCTCAATATTAATAATTCATTTCGATACGTCCACGTTATATTACATTATATATTCATCGCGAGACATCGAGGAGAGCATCAAAGAAGTACAGAAAGAATTATTCATAACGCGAGTGGCTCCGGGGGACACGCAGTGTGTCATTTAATAAACTTATCCAATGCCTCAATTAGAATTGTAAGTGCTGTTGAGTATTATGTTGTAATAACCATTAGAGAAAAATGAACTTTTACAATATAAAGCTTATCATTTCCTGAATATTCAGGTCTCATTAAAACATTCTAGTTTTTGAAAAAAAACATACATCTATAGAAGCGCACATAAAATTGCTACGACATCGTAGCTTGCAGACGTGTCGTAGTAATACTACAAGATTACTACGACGTAGCATTCGTAGTACACACCATGAAAACATAAATAGATGGAAGTATCGTAATTATTCCAACATTTAAACCCCGTTCGACAGTTTAATTTTAAATAAATAAAACGGGTGAATTTAGCAAGCTTTACACACATGACCGGCGCTTTGTAAATTCACAAACAATTTAAATCACAAATTCCACCCTTGTAAATACTGAAACAAATAAAAGCGCCCACGTCCGTCCGTGCTTTATAAGCTTAGTGAGATTATTTGGAAAACCTTTAGATAACGATCCAAATGTAATTGAAGAGGCGCGTATTAGTCTGTGAATTGTTACAGCTGTTATAAAAGTCACATGTATCGGTTGTTCAACATTAATATGAAGAAACTAGACGAATTCAGAACCAACGCAGTTAATTAGAAGCAAGTTAAAAATAAATATAATACAAAGAGATGAGAGGGGAAACACTTTCAAATATGAATTTAAATATAAATTTATTTTAATATAACAGAAGCCCAGAGATTTATCACGCTGAAGACTAATCGTTTTTATCTAATATACTACCTGATAAAAGCCAAAACCGATAAAAATTCGATAACAAACAAGATCCAAAGGAAACCCTATATACAGACAGACGTAAATCCCAAGAAGGGATACTATGTTGAGGAGCGAGGTGAAACGGGCCTTATTGCAACTTGGTAGGGGTTGGTTTCGTCCGGAGCCGCGAGGGACCTCCATCAAACGCCACTTAGATTTACATTAGAGGATTGGTGGCGCATTAGGTACTGTTATTAGATTACAATATGACTGCGATAACGAACACACGCCAGGAGGCGGTGGCGTGCACCAGTACTTTTGATGATTTCTACTAAAATAGGACTATTAGAGCTTTATTTACTTTGAAATTTTATTGAAATCTTGATGGAACGGTAGTAGTTTTAAATAGGGTGTAGCATCGATTTCCGCTAATGTGTATCCAACATCGCAATAACGCAGGCTCACCCGGGCAGGTTCAATGCGAGCTAATTAATGACTTAAGTTAAACTTCCCCATCATGTTTTCTGTAGCCTCAGGCGCAGTAACGAAGTCATGCAATGGTGGTTGAGTTCTTGTTCCCCTCGCGGTTGCACGGGGTACTCTTTATATCTGGTAGAGACATTCGATACCGAATTGAAAATAATTGTTAAATTACTGTTCCAATCATATATTTGAGAAAATAAGCAGATTTGACTTAATCAATGCGTTACGTTTGACAGAAAATAAGGTATTATTTGCAACAAAACATCCTACCGTAAGGGTGTGTTTCTACAATAAACGTATAAAAGTATGCCTCGCTACTCTTGGTATCCGCCATTATCAAGCGTGGTATAGCAACGTAACGTAGAACCTTACCAAAGCCATAGTAAGTGGTCGTATATTAAGTATGTAGCACAGTGGAAAGGCACCCAAGGCTTTCCGTGCGTAGCCATAAATTAGGAAACATACAAGTAAATGTGTAGTAGATATACACCGACGTGCGGTTCTCGCTCCAGTTCAAATGTTTTTACATCTAAAATGTGTGGTCGACCGGCCATGTCTAAAATTAATGGAGGCGCGCCGACGACGCAACCGATGGACAGTCGGAGAAACAAACTTATTCTGTACAACATTAAAACATATTAGATAAATATAAAAAATAACATTATTCAGATGAAAAATCATTTAAATAGCCTCCGATAGAAAAGCGTCGGAAAACGCCTGCTTGTCGCTTGATGATCGCTCCGTTGGATTTTAGAGCGGTGAGTACTTACTACCAGTTTGCGTACTTTACCACTCGCTTACTTTGCTTATTTGTCTTTGATGTTTTGTACTATTTACTTATCAAAGTCCACAGCTCTAATTTCGTGGAATTGTTAAACTATGCAGTGAACAGCTAACAGTTAGCTCCCCGACCGTACTTAGTTAAATAATAAAGCTAGCCACAGTGACCGCGCGCTGCGTGCAAACAATGCTCAGCCTTTATCAATTGGAAACAACCTTTGATGATTCCGGTCCAATCAATATATATTCAATCACTGAACACGCAACTTTCATGACGCAAACGTTGTACCGATTACAATTGTTGAAGTTAGCCGTTGAGCGATGGGCAGGTGTAAATATAACTATATGAAGATGAAACAGTAACAGCCCTTTCACACGGCAGTCCAGTTTTGCAGGATCGGCTTTTTACGGTATCCTGCTAAACTGGACGCTGTGTTCACATGGCAGTTCAGTTTTGCAGGATTCAGTAAAAAGCTGGTCCCGCAAAACTAGACTGCCGTATGAACACGGTTGCATCCTGTTTTTTTTACTATTCCTACGCCGGTATCAAGTGAAATGGACGTGAATACTACCACTCCACTATCCCGCAAAAAACAGTGTCCAGCAAAAAACCGCACGCAGGAAGCCGTGTGAACACTGCTATTGAAATATATGTGTGATTAAACGGGATCCCGCTTTTTACTGGACTTCGGATCCAGTTTCTAGTGACAAAACCGAACGGCACAATTCGACCGGATCGGTTTTTTGCAGGATCCCGCATGCGGGATGCTCGTGTGAACGCTAGCATATAAACACATTCGCCATCAAACGGGACCTTGCAGAAAACGGGATCCTGTTAAAAACTGGACTGTCGTGTGAAAGGGCTGTAACTCTGAAGCTTTCTTCATGTATTATGTAAGATAACTACGCGCATTAAACTGCACACCATGATAACGTTTTTATGAGATCTAGATGGGTTTTAAGAATTTAAAAACGTAAATGACTAGGTCGTTAGTTAATCCCAAAGTTAATGAACCCTTTCTAAAAGTATTCCAGCTTCCAAGCCAGTGGCCAATCGGAACGCACTTCAATATGAGCAGTGTGCGCCCCTCAGATGCGGCAACATTTTGTTAAAAGCCAGCTCAAAGCGGTGACGTCACGAGACCCAATCGCGCCCGATAAACACGGCTTCATGTAAATTCTAATATCAAAACAAAGCCTCCGAACCGACGCGTTTATTTATCGAGGAAAGTTTAATTTATTTAACGTTCGATATATTTACGTTGGTTGTGTTGCGATATTGGCGCCTATATCAAACGCTTTACGGTATAATTATAACAAGACTTGAAGGGCTTGAATTCTTTATAATGAGAGGGTAATACTCGCAAAATCGGTCCAAGTTTAGCTGTGATCAAAAATGACACCGTTTTTATACACATCTAGTATGATTTAAAGTCGGGTTTTCACTTTAAAAGTAACTAAGTAGTTCAATTGAAGTCACATTTTTTTTCACTAGATAAAATGTGTTTATTTTAAATAACGACATATCAACATGAAGATATTTCATATGTACGATAAACCAAACATTGTTGTTGTATCTGGAGGGGCGAGACGGGACGATGTTCTGCCAAGGGGAACACGCGGCGAAAGCAGATCAATGGCTTGACGAGTACGGGGCTACTTTTAAAAGTAGGTTTGCATAAGATTTCTTAAACAGTCAATGTCGGCACCAATGGTTTAAATTGAAGCTATCATTTGAGATAGTTTTAGTAAATAGTAAAATAATCGAGTTCCAGTAACTTTCACGTGGTTGTCATTTGAACTGACGATGTCAACACTGGTAGGTATTATAAGCCATATCTTTTGATCATCGACATCAAAGACATCCATTAAGGCTTTTAAATCATAAGATAAGTAGCCTCCAGCGTATGTCCTAAAGGAAACTAAAAGGAACCAACAAATAATGTAGCAATACAAGTGAATATTTCGCGGAAGGGTTCCCAGAGGAGCCGACACTGAACGAGCGCGGTAATAGATCAAGACGGGGCCGGCTGCGCTGGAGATTATTAATAGGCGGCGAGACGGACAATGAATCCGCCGATAACATTCATTCATCATTACTTTACACATTACTTAATAGTTACTTAAATAAATAAGACTGTAGGTAGATAGACCGGGGAGTGGACCAACGCCAATGTTGTCAAATTCCTCTTAATTTGCCGGTCTCACAAATTGGCTACGACTTAAGCAGTTGACAAACGTTTCCCATTCTATTAGTCTTCCACTATCGAAATGTATGTGATCCGATTCCTATCGATTTCGGTCAAACGAAAGATCGAAAGAAAGATTATTGCTTACCACTACATCGCATGTACCTTCGCATTAGATAGATACCGTCGTCTCTCAAGGTAGCAGAGGGGACTCCTTGACATTTAAATGTGTGTAATTCTGGCAGCAGCTCACGTCGGCACTTGGCAGTAGGCATAGACAAGTGACTGCGTCTAGACGACCCGGCGCCACTTCTAGCACCTACAGCGAGATTGATTTTACAAAGCATTTCTCTACATTTTACCAATAATCCATTCCAAGATGTTTCCAAGGGGAATTTGAAGGGAGTGACTTTTAGAGTGACGTTGTATATTGCCGCATTATCCAACATTGTAAGCGGTATCATGTCTTCTATATATATTAAATTAGACAGGTATTCGAAATAGATACACCCATAAATATAAATATTTTACTATACCTTATACATGATTAAAGAAGTACATAAGGTTATCTGTCTGGTCACCATATTATATTGTACAATCCTAAAATATAAAGCCACACATCGCCATTACGGACAACTTGGCATCCTACTATGCACATAAACACATTCACTTCATTAAACCCTTTCAAAAACCGGAAAAACTTGACCTCAACACTATTCACAAGCGAAAGGCTCTGCTATTCAGCATATTCTATAGATCCTCATGCTGTATTTACAAACTCGTACAAAACTTGCCAGTGGCTAGGTCAGCATAAATGTTTAAGTAGCGTCATCTACCGGCCAGCGTGCAGCGGCTCCGTCTAACGTACGTGGACGTCGCGCCGGCCTCTCCCACGGGTTCATAATTAACCGATTCATTGCTGATGGCACGACAGGCGTGTCATCAATTGTTTTAACTTTTGGCTTATGACACGAGAGGCGTGTCATTTTTTCATCGGTTGTAACAGCCTCAAATTAAGTTTTAGAAGGGTCTGCCCAGGACAAAACTATCAAGTTTTTCCACGAAAATCTAGTCTGTTGTATTAGTTTCCGGATATTGTGTGAATTTTGAGGTTGCAGGGGTTGTCAACCTTTTTAAATTTACATTGAATTATTTTTTAACGTTGCTGATGGCACGACAGGCGTGTCATCAATTGTGTTAACTTATGACTTATGACACGAGAAAAAATATGGAAGGCACTTGATCAATTTTTTGATCAGCAATTTCTGTGCATGTACCACTGTCCTTAAACTTCTCTTGAGGCTTGAAAGTTCCATCATCTGAGTATGATTGTGAATTTTGTTCAAAAATATAATTCATCGTTTCTTCTTCATTTTCACATTGAGTCTCATCATTGTCATAGTCTTCTGTTTCCGGAATGTATTTGTGTTTTCGTGTCGATTCTAAAATAAGACAGTCAATTTAACAAACAATCTGAATATTTAATTTTATGCACTTCCGACAGCTATGACGAGCTACAAACTAATCTTGTCCATTAATTGTAATTATTTAAATTATAAGCAAGATATCCCACTCAAATGTTACCTTCCCCACGAATTATTTTTTGTAAATAAATAAACCCTAAGTCGGAATATTTTTTTGTAGAAATAAGTTTAAAAATTAAAACAACACAAAAGGTTTGAAACACCTGATAAACCGTGAAAACGCAAGAAAAAACATGTGGTTTATATACATGGCTGATGGCACAATAGGCGTGCCATCAACTTCTATGGCGCTTGACACGCCAGTCGTGTCATAGAAAATTTGTTCACAGCCACGGCGAAAAGTTTTAAAAAATGGGTGCCGCAATGAATCGGTTAAACACGTCGATTATCGTAAAAGTTGCATTCGTTACCGGACCGGAATGCCTCACGACTCTATTGTACTGCCTTTTGCAATCTGCGAATGGGGTCGATGTGATTTTATTTGATTTACTGCATTATATGTACGCAATATAGTAAACATGCTAAAGTGCCGCAGTGTAAACAAAATTATGTAGCCATAGTGTGCACACAGCATTAAAATTGTAGCGTAATGCACAAGGCGGCTCCGCAAGCACAGCGTAGGCCAAATTGTAAGTTAGTGCATGAAACAACGGCCAAATCCTGGCTTATTGCAGCGCCTCGCCAACTTGTGCACACGGCTTTATGCAACTACCCGCATTGTGTCGGTGCGCTATAATTGGACGCTGGTAATTGACAGCAATACGTTGCGGTGACCACTGTCAATTTGTATAGGACATTATTTTCGGTTACAATTTCATTTGCGTTTCAAAATAATTATTCATAGTCATTATTTTATGCAAGTATATATGTATTCAAAAACACATTTTGTATAATGAATATCAAAAATAAAACCAGTTGAACAAGACATACTCATTTCCTTACCAAGATTTAACGAATAGTATTCGGAAAGAAACGGCGACGATAATCGCCTTTGTAATAATCTCCGAGCGGAGCGGGATAGACGTCACACCTCGGGATAATTGACGTCACGAGTCCAGGAGAGCTCGCCCGGCGTCCGTGACGCCATTACCATTCAATAATTCACCGGGGGGGATATAATGGGGAGTATGGAAATGCCTGGACCTGGTTAGGTGCGCGGATCGCGGATACAACTTGCTAACGTATACGACGACACATTTAAATGTAAAAAACATATTTGACATTTTCAAATGAAAGTAAGGAATTAAAAACATCATAGTGCTGAAAGTGGCAACTCTTACTCACTCACGCGTGTTAGAGTATAATTATATGTATTTTCGTGTACGTTAAAAGAAGCACAGCGTGTGAACGTACTAAGTTCATCAAGTACAAGTGAATCTCCGTATCGCGTAACGGGTCTATTCAGATAGCTGGCACAAGCACCGGAGGGATACAATACAAGTGCAATCACGCAGCGCCGGCTGCACCCGCGGCCACACACTCGAGCCGTAACGATCTGTGGGACGAGCGATTGTTTACCGATGTGGGGCCCATGTTTACATTATTAAAACGTTGATAGTAAGGGAGGCTTTAATTGTAGGTACGTATGTAGCGTATGGATATGTATAAATGCTAGGTATTTTTGTGCAATTCAAATGTAAATTTCTGTATTTGAAGTGAGTTTGCTCTCCACTCCTGATGAAAATTGGGTAAATGGCTAAGAGTTATTGTCTAACATTTATCTAACCTAACCCAACAATGATTACCTTTACGAGAAATCAATAAAAACATAAAGTACCTCATATTTTACCGTGTGAAAATACTCGAATAGAGAACAAATACAAATATATGATACATGAATAACAATTGCGCTGCCACAAGTATCAAAAAACAATAACCATTCCGTCATACGAGCATATTTGATATGTATACAAAAATCGCGCACACAGTGACGCACAACTAGCAGCGAGGACAATAAATATCGCGCGTCGCTTGTTCTAGCATTCAGACGGCCGCCGCACGCGGGGATTTATTGCTTTGAGACTGCAGCCTACAACAAATGGGCTAATAGTTTGAATGATAAAATAACATTCTCAAGTTTAGTGTTCCGTCTACGCATGCGATTTAGTGCTGCATGCCTCAAGGTTGATTTAATAGGAGGAGATAACTTGACAACCGTGCAGCACTAATAATTCAAACGTCGCACATTACGAGTGGAGCCACCCACCGCACTCCTTCTCAATAGCACCGCAGCGATTCATTAAAAACTGCATTCAAAAGATTGATCAGTGCTCATTAAATCAGATCGCAGATCAAACAACCCAAAACGAATGCGAATGGAGTCTGCTAAACGGATCCCAGCCCGACAGGTGGAAATAAAAGCATCCCTGCAGCGCGGCTGCGGCGGACACTCCCTCCCTTAATGCTTTTACATTCCTTCAGCCCCCCTCCCCACCCCCCGGGCACACGCGCAGGTGGTAATGTGATTTACATTAAAACAGGGATGAATGAAACTGTGGAGACACAGCGGTGTCTGTGGGATATTATTTTCGTTTTTCTTTTTTTACTTTCTAATACGGGTACAGTAAATGAAATATAAGTAATAATTAAAATTAAAATCACCCATAACTAAAAAATAAAGATATGAAAAACCATTGGTTATCACAAAGGATCACCATACATACGACGCCCATGTTTCACCTGCACCTATGTGGTCAGTCAACCCTGCACTCGTAACTAAGTACATTTGATTGTAAACTCGCATCTAGTGCGCCGTAAACGCAGCTGGACACTTTCGAACAGAGAACATGTTCCCTGACCTAAGTCACGTCACCTGACTAAACGACTTGTCGCAACTAAAAGGACTTACGTTATGTACTGTTTGTAAGTATTAACTATGATTACGTACTTACTAAATAATGAATTAGTTGAAGCGTACCTGTAACAAACAAATAATCTTAGTTTTGGTGAACACGGCACAAACATTAAACTAATACCGCATATTACAGACCCATTCGTTAACCTAATCGTCTCATAAGTAACGACGAATAACAGAAGGACACGTGTATTGTATTAGTACTTGGAGCTGATTTATATTATTCAACAACACATAAACACATGGAATTACTTTGCCTGTCTGATAAAAGTATCTTAGTCTACAATAAGTATATAAAATACCGCCAGTAATGCTAGTATAACTGGATTAATCGTACACTATTACCGTAGTTAACCTAGATTCTAGATATTATGTATAACTTAGATAATGAACTATCGACCGTTTTCTATCAGACTTCGGATATCGGTGAAGAAATTCTATCTGTTTCGTGTGGTAAGAAAAGCTTTCTAGATCCATCTACTGAGAACGCGCAATAAACTTACCGGCAGCTTATATAAAGAATTTTCCTCGAATGGCTGAAATGTGCAAGGTCAATGATGGCGTGATGAAAGTGCCACCCGTGTCTCTCAGTGACTCCAACATCACGCTACACTAACACGAAAGGACATACATGTGTTATAATATACGTGTCAATGGCTCACAACAAACGAAATCAAATAGTTAATAGACAGAAGTCACATTTAAGAAAGTCAAACAAAGAATCTCGTTTTGTAATCTGTTCAGTGACACTTTCTGAAGAAAAATTCCTAAAGGAGAATGTCTAGGTTAGACAATCGATGCGTTTTAAATCTGTTCATTTTGAGCAACCGCGAACCCCCAAAAAAGTAAACTTTTAATAACATCCGTTTAGGTACAGTTGTGACAAAAACAAGTTGGGCAATGTACCACAATCGGCTTTATACCTAAAAATAGAGGTACATTCGCCGCAGCAGTTGCAGAAATAAAATCAAATAATAGTATCAAATACTCGTACAATGGTTCAAATATAATAGTATAGAAACATTGAATTCAAATACGAAATAACAAAAACTAGTATAGAAACATTATTTAGAACAAGGACGGTAATTCTTCGTATCACGTATAACGAAATGAATGCACAAAAGTCTACCATCACATAACGGCAACATTCTGCTTCGATGGAGAGTGCTACAAATGTTTAACTGATAGCATAACCTCTGTATAGCATCATGTCACCGTCAATGTCATAAAGTAAGTCGAGTTGGTTAGAGGCCAGCCTGGTGCCCAAGTTCCTTCCGCGTAAGTTATCCACGAATTCCTCTCTCTAATCGACACTATTGTATCGCCTATTCGAGTCACGTCCGGCTGCACTTTACCGCATTTCCTGCCTTCAGCACCATCACGGGCTATCACTGCCACAATTCAATTTTACATTTTAAACTGTTCAAGGATAAACTAATTACGTCGCCGTGCGAGCCGGCTCTCTGTGAAGTGCACTAATTTGATTATGTCTCCGCTGGACCGAGAAGCTTTGCTTACACATCAAAGGAACGACTATAGATGGCGATAGTTATGTCTTGTCACGTGCGGTGAAGAGAATACCGATGGGAACTGGGATATTATACGAATACACCCATATATTTGGAGTATGCGAGAAACCGCAAAATTGAGATGGAAAAATAATACGTATAAAAAACTCCACATGGAAATTGCCCTTGTCGATGTTACATAAAACAAAATTATGTGGCCCTTAAAACCAAAATTGAAACATAATTATGCATCTCACGGAAAAATCTGTGATTTATTACCGAGAGTCCGTATAATTTACGACTATAAATCAAACGCGACCTGGGTTTAGCCAGTTTAAAAAATATTAGAAGTGGCGCGACGGTGTCGCGTAGTAGGTCTACGACGTAGCGCGTAGCCGCGCTACTCTGCAGATGGAAAGCGTAGTAAGACTACGTCGTAGCTAGAAGTCGATAATAAGAGTAGCGCGTTTAAAACATTATTTTAAAAACCTTTTAGTAGCCCCTTATTTAAAATGCATGTTTCAGTTAATGGAGCTTACAGAGGAGTTTACAAAAACGGGTAGCTCCTAGTAGTAATTAGGAGTACATTAAGCGAGGACGCGGCGATGCAGCGCAGACTTGGCACTCCCTCGGATCGAGCTGAAATATGGTAATATTGCATGTCGATAAATGTAAAAACGTCAAACATCGAGGAAAAGAGCTCTTGAAATGAATGTCGACTATATTTAGATACATTTCGGCTGTCGAAACACATCTATTAATCTCCGGTGAAGTTCGATCTCAATTTACGAACTACATTAGAAAGGAGAATCCTAAATTCAACTGAAAAGGAACACTACTATAGTTTATTTTAGTCAAAATCCTTCTATGTAGCACTAAGCAACCAGTTAAAACACATGAAACATTACATAATGACGGGAGCCGGCGGCGCTTCCCTCGGGCCACTTTACGACGACAAAACATGCTAAATATAGATAGAGCAGGCCTTTTATGTCCTAGGTCAATACAGACACACTCGCTACCGGCTCGATAGTCCGTCCCAACTAAAAAATAAAACTATTTGAAAACAGCGAAAAATGTTCGATTCAGTTTGAATATTGAATTAGTCAGATTTTATTCACAGATTGTTCTGTACTAAGTAGTGATATTGTTTGTCATACTATGTGCATATCATTTCGAGCTATCGAACGCGTTGTGTATTTTTAATCGCAATAACGTCTCAGAAATCATAAGTTTGAAATATTTGCGTGAAAATTCATTTTGTGAAGATGAAATCCCAAAGGAGTCATTCCAGTACAAATACAGTTCAAAAGAATACTTCAACGCTAACAACTTGAAATATTCTTTATAGCGGTAAAGCGATTCTCAGGCCCGCACTTAGCAGGATTTCTTCATTAATAACATTTTAAGCTTTAGCTCTTGAGTGTCGCAAGGCAGTTAAAAGAAATCCCATTTTAAAATAAGCTTCTAGATTGAAGTGGTTTACTTTGGATGGTTCACGAGGATGACGCCATGTTATGAAGTCAGTTCGAGTAGGGTAGTGGCCAAAACTGGTGTCGTCGGAGTGTTTGGACCGCCTGCAGGCCTGACAATTGGAACAACCGGGACCGACAATTTTACGTGCCCTCCGCTCAGAAAGAAATGCCACTATCGGCCACCCATCAAAGTAGGGGTCGAAATGCACGTTGCTTAACAATCGCAATGAACTTACATCGTCTTGACTTAGTCAAACTAGGCCACGAGCGCAACATGTAATGCAATAATATATGTCAACGCTATTGTTTTAGGTTTATTTTGGTATTTAAAATGGATTGTTACACATTATTCTACATCTAATTGCATTACATTCAGTTCGGAAGACAAAATAGGGAAGTTAAGACGTAAGAGAAATTACTTCTCTCAGTTGGCCTCCGAGCGCCTCCTAATTTGTTTCAGGAGGAAATTAAAGGTCGCGACGTGTCGCAAAGGATTATGAAGCTATTAACTTCCCATTATACAAAAAATAAACTTCATTGTGGAGACAAATAATAATAATGAACTCAACATTTTAATGAGTTACAAGAAGCGGTACAACATTTTATATATAGGTCCGGGAACGTGAATATTAAATATTTCTAACATTATAGAGTAGGATTGTAAAGTGATTGTTATCTGCAACTCATGGCGTCCACATTCCACATATGCGAGGAACGCATCCCAAAGTATAAACGCGCAGGAAACACTGTTCGTTGAGGGTCGCGGGGTGGAATGACACCTTCAACGGGGTTAATGGCACAAGGGACGGTTTTTAGCGGGAGGGCACACCCTTTGTTTAGTCCTGATTGATGGCGAGCCGGCCCGCCGGCTGCCGCATGAGGCCCTGTTACTAATAGCCGAGGTTAGCGCTAATGTGACAATTTATTTGTAGGTCAATCCGGTGATTTGGTAAACGCATGGTTCTAGATGACAACTATCCTCTGCACTACATGCCAATTTACTTTTGTTCTTTACTAATTTCACATAACGTTGCCATTGCGTAGGGAGTATTGCCACATAATCAGACACTCGACTCATCCAGCTCTCTGTACTGAAGCTTCATGTTATATTGTTTGCGGAACACTGACGTTGCCAATTTCCGGCCAAATGACAGACACTACACACGAGTTCCGAAAATAGCCCGTCGCTGGGCACGAGTGGTGTCGTATTGTTATGACGTCACGGCTCAGGACTCCACATGACATAAATTAGGTGCTCCCGCGAAGGGTCTCCACGGGCTCGCCGATGTACGGGGGATAATAACGTCACATAATTTAACAATCGTTGGACAATTACAAGTTCTTTCAAAAATACAACGTTACTGCACCAAAATTATATAATCCATAACAAAGGATGTTGGTCATGGTGATAATTCAAGGCTTTTTAATTATTTTGAACGATATTGTGATTTAAAAACTTGTCGATCTTCCCTAAACCTAGTACCGTTTGGTGTTAGATTTATAATTATTTAAATCTAACAGAAGGTTTACACCAGTTAATAATAAAACAACTCTATACGAATAATGAATAAAACGCCTCTATCCTTAATATTAGGCTCATTAAAGTATAACTTCTAAAAAAATTAAGTTAAAAACACACGTTTTTATGACAAGGCGTACGAGTATTCGATAACTATACATTTATAAAAATTAACTCCATTTTCCAAATAGTTTGACATAATAGTTACATAATAACGTAACTTTCAAGTGTTCATAGTAAAAGTTACAAAACCATTACAACTGCAATACAGCCGACGCGGCGAGACAGCGCCATCTATCGACGCCGGTCGCGCGACTCGCGCCTACTCACCTTAGACGGGCAGCCTGTCGCCGGACAACACTAGGCACTGATACAAGAGTTGCAAAGAATTTAGATTTACACAGAGAACACTTGGTGAAGTAATGGTGGAGTGCGGCGGTGAGCGAGACGTGGTGGCGTCGGCGTCGCTCGGCGGGGACTGCCGCCGCGCTGCGCGGGACATGCGCGCCATAACCTCGCCGCCGCCGCCGGGCCAGATATGCCCCTTACGATTATTACCAACATCGGCAATTGATAATCACGGTTAATACTGCCGCTAGCATTAAATCTTTAATGATTTACGTAACTTTTCTATAACAGTAAAATTGTAGATTGCATTTGGAACTATTGCTGAGTGCAGCTGTACCTAATGTTGCATATGTACAAGTTTGAAACTATACAAAACTTTTATGACTTTTATGACCAGTTTGCCAAATGCATTTTCAGTAGGCTATAATCGGTCGGCCGCTATTCTATTAACAATGAACCATTATTCATAAAACTTCATTGATTTAATATGTAATCTAATCTTTTATATAATATGGTCACAAAACATTATAAAACTAATTTAATCAGGAAATACTTATCGGTACATCGGGTAAGCTTAAACTTTACCCGATCCACATAATGTGTTTATTGTGAACTGAAACCTAAGGAAAAATTAGGCTCTGCGGCTATTCTTCAAGCGAACCATCGATTATGCTGGCTCATACGTTGGCCGGGACAAATGGTCGGCCGGATTATATGTGGGGCAAATCCTGCCGTATATTCCTTGTGCTATATTCCGTTACGAGAAATCTGGGCCGGGATCATACGACAATTTATATTCTTAGCGGCTTCCGATAACATAGGATCTCGAAAACTACATAAACTAAAGGTCTCAAGGATTTCTAAGACATGCTGAAGACTTAAAAATTAATATTGGATCATCAACGTAAGTTCGGTGTTTACGTTCGAGATGCATACGATACAAATAAATGTACAGTTGAAATAATCATGTGACAACGTTTTACTCTATTAAAAACTTTTTGTTTCATCAAGACGGTTTTCGGATGAGTAAGTGACCATAAAATGACACTTCTGTACATAAGTACAATTCATTGAAACTGAACAATAAAGTGCGGGAATGCTCCGACTCTAGCAACAGTCAATAAGACAGCAGGAAACCTTTTAACTTGTTCTATTTGCGAGACTACATTTATTGAATTGCATAGTTATTGCGCACACACTCTTGTGTTACAGATTTAAGCCGATTTATTTCAGTATTTATTAACTTGTTAAATATCGCAGTGGACGTTAAAGGGTCCCGAGTATTTACAATTAAGGCTCAATTGGAACAAATGAACAAATAAAATTGTGTGCCAATGCGAACTCGTTGACGAAGAGAGACAAACGTACAAATGGATAATTTAATTCGGTTATTGGAAAATTGGCGCCCAACATGTTACATAAAATAAAATAATTATTAAATGAACGACAATTCAGCAATAAATTAAGTAAATGTTGGCAACAAAATGCTAAATACAATATACAGTAAATACACAAACTCTTAAACAAATTGGAAACGGTCATTATTGTTGATTGAAAAACAATTAATAATTTTCAACGTTCACTCAATTTAGATGAAATTAATTAGAATCCTTCGTTTTTAGAGCGATGATAGTGAATTATTTGGACAATATTAATTGACAAGTAAACTGTGTAATTTAATAACGCTATTGTGGAAACAATCTTAACTACCAAAAATCGAGGCCTAACCTTGGAGAGTTGCCACTTTCGTTTCCCAAGGACATGGTTTAGGTTTCAACTATTTGGTAGTATTGATTATAACATAACACGTACTAGTGAAGGTATAACGTCAGCCAGGTCGAAGAAAACCGCCCGAACAATAGAGAAACTGTAATAGAAATATTTATAAAGGACACATCTATAATAAACATGTTATCTTAAGAAGTCTATTCTGAGTATTTCAGCACACATGTCAACCCCACGCCCACATTTAAAGTTAAATTTTATAATGAAAATGCTGTATATTTGGAGAGCGGGTCTAAATGCCGGGCGGCGGTGTGCGTCTTGTTATTTATGGCCCATCGAACGGGGCCCTTCAGAAAACCTTTGTAACTAACTACTAACCGATGGAGCTGAACGTTTTTTCAGAATGTAAAATTAGTTTTTTGCGTTGGAGGTAACCTTCTACAATATTTTTTGCGTCGTTTAACTTCGATCAGCTAAGTTGTTTAATTTTTATATAAAACGTTTATTTAAAAAAATATATAATAAACGGGTTACCGTTGCCCTTTAAATAATAATATAATGAATGTATTTGACATACTCGTACACAACTTGGTTTCCATATTCCGCACGAGTCGGTGAGCTGAAGGGGTTAACTAATTAACCCATAGGGGGTATCACCCCGGGGCTCATCAAAACGCCTTTCAATGAACTCGGGTCGCTTTACACCAAGTTCTTTTAAGTTCATTTACTGGAGAACCCTAATATGTTAAATTAATTTTATAATAATATATTACTCCAGGGAAACATTTTCAGAACTGTATACAATATATTTATAAAACCTCAAACATTACTAACTAGACGTAATTATCTACACGTAAATGTAATAATAAAACTACTTCACGTAATCAATAAACAAAAACAGCTGTAAATGTGCAACCAGCAGTTTATTGTTGCAATCATTTCTAAAAGTACGACATTTTAATAGAACGGATTGCACCGGGCGCGGCCGCGGGGGAGCTGTTGTTTTACACTCGTATCGGAATTGAACTAGTAATTCGGAAATAAACAACATTCAGTTTTAAATTACGATACAAACTGATTGAAACATTTCACAATTTAATAACTTAGCCTAAATAATAAAATTCGTGGAGATGTCATGATGAAATGTAGCTTCGTTTACGTACTATTCAAAACATTAGGAATATTTATCTTCCAATTACATCCATTCTGGTTGCTTAGGTTTAATCGAACACTACACAGTTACATCAAGTCACCCAGCCGAAAGTTCGCGAGCCAGTCAGAACAACTTACTATAATTGATAGAACTTAATATAATTATAGACAACTAGCCGCGCCCCGCGGTGTTACTCGCGTTGTGTCCGTTCCCGTGGGAATGCCGGGATGAAAAATAGCCTTTTCTTATAAAAATAACCTTTCCGTTGAATGTGGCAATCCATTACAAAATCCATTACAGAATTATTCAAACCGGACCGGTAATTCCCGAGATTAGCTCGAACATACAAACAAACAAACAAACAAACTTACAAATTTTACCTTTAAATATTAGTATAGAATCATAGATAACACCGATAGAGTAGAAAGTACACATATCCAATTAAGTATGTATCGGCAATATTGCTTGCAACTATAAAGGTTGGATTAAGCTTGTCTAACCGTGATGACGTGGCAGACCACAAGCTGGCTCGATGCGTGCAAAACTAACAATATCGATGTTCAATAAAGCTCAAGCAGCAATTGATAGTCCGCTGAAGACGTTCTGTGGCCGATCAACCCTGACAGTGTAATTAAATCCACCCGAGTCTAGACTAGACTGCGTCGCACATCGTTACTCTTTACACGACCTCACAATAAATACCGACATGATATATAGAAACTATTATTACCACGATGTATCATCCCGCTCTGCACCCAACGGGTTAACTTTAACTTCTGTTATAAATTGTAGGACACAAAAACATATTTTTTATTGTCTTTAAAATACATCATTAACATACAGACGAAAACGATTCATTCTATCAATATTCATACTTTGTTAAAAAGCTCTCGTGTAATATATACGGCGCCTAACGTGAAACCAACCTAGACACACAAATCAATGTATAAACATAATCTTAATAATAATTAATTGATCAATAGATCAACATTAAAACAGACAGAAATAGCACTTAACACAATTAAAATAATGTTAATATAGCTCTGGACTACAACTGCGATGCCTGAGTATAGGTTGAAGAGCGCGGCTCCAGAGATCACAGCTGGGGAGAACCCGAATACTCAAGAGGGCGTAACGTATTCAACGGCTGGTTTATAACTAGCGCCGCGCCTCTCATCGGCAATCAAATGATTCCGCACGAAAATACAGATACAACATAACATAACCTACGTCCAGCGTTATTTGTTGATAACATATTTGACATTGGAAGGATAGCTTCGTGCACCTGAACTAAAAAAGCTTGTATTGTGTTTAACGAAGAGCTTGAATATTGAATATCATGGGATTATGATTTGCAGCAAGCAAAGGGAAAGAAGTTCCAATTTAAACACAAAAAGACTAGCGACTTTTAATTCCATTACCAAGTTGAAACTTATAACTAGATTTCATATATTCTGTAACCCAAACCACACCCAAAACAACTTCCCATAACGCAAAATCGTAGAGGAGCGGTGTTACAAAAGGAATCAATGTTATCAGAGCCGTGCGTCGTAAGGCCGGCGCTGATGTGGAGGGTGAGCCCTCGTCAGCGGCTCAATGGGTCCCGGGAGCATTCGGCGCTGAGCCGGTCGCGGTGGGGCGCGCAGGTAGCGCCGAGCTACTGGGGTACTATGGAATATGGTACACACGCGGACAACAGACGAAATACTTCAATGCGGATCGTGTGAAGGACGACTTATCATAACAATGAATTGTAACCATTACATTACTGAATTGTTTTTTGAAACTACTACAAGTTTGTGATACCACATCTACATTGTTACCAAATTTAATACCCACTAAACTACTGAAATATACAGCAGCATATTTTTTTACTTTCAGGGAATTCACGAAAAGATACACTTACAAATAATAAATATCGCTTACAATATAAAACATAAAGTGGGGGCTCCTTGGGGCGCGGCTGGCGGCGGCTTCTGATTATTGTTGTACCTGCGGGAACGCCGGTGAAGCCACTCGTCAGACACGACGGGATTTAGAATGTTGGATATCCGCAATTTGCGTGCCGACGAGCGACGCCACCAGCCTACATTTTTATCAAAGGCCCGGCCATCCATTAGCCTAGCTCCCAGTCAACTCACAAATACAATTCACCAATGTTAGTTGAAATATCCGGCTTCAATTCTAGATAAGACGTCAAAACATCTCGAGCAAATCCTTCGATTACGAATTCAGCTGTAATTGCTGTGGGGTTAGCTTCGTCTCTTTAAATATTTATAACAACACCCAAGGGCGCCCTCGAGCCTTTCATTTCAATCAATCAGCTATAGCATATAGCATCAGAAGTAAAGTAATTTTGAATAATCTAGGAATCATTAAATACCAAACGTAATTAATGACTGTCCATCTCAAGAGCAAACTTTAAGCCGTACAAAAGCCGTGAGCCACATTAATCATTGGATGAGGAGCGCAGACCGCAAACAGTTGTTCTATCCGATTCGCCGCAGGATGTGACGCACCAAACTTTATCCATTTCAGATAGTGGTTCTGAACCTAGTCTCTATATTGGTAGTATTGTACTTTTTGCGCCGGAATTATGATACCAATACATAAGAATGTGTTTGAAGAATACTTTAAGGGCAATTTTCAGGAACCTAGGAATGAATAAAGAATTCATTCGGGAAAACAAAATACACAATTCCTCTCCATTCGGAAAACAAAAGCTTATTAAAAATTTAACACTAACAACATTTTAGTATAAACTGGAGCGAATACCCAGACTTCAGGAGGAGTGCAATTAAAACACTGTTTTGGAATTGTGGACTGCGAGCCTCGAAGAGTCGCACTCGGTGAAACAATCGAGACTAATTAGTGAGTGTAACGCGCCGCGGTGCTGCGTGCTGATGGCGAGAACATGCTCGCGCGCTGAGTGCTGACTGAAACCGACACTAAGACGGCCACTCGTGTATACATTGACCACAACTTGAAGAACGAGTACCTAAGTCTCGTGATTGTACCTCTCACCCCGTAAATACTTCGACAAACAATAAATACTCCTTAGTCTTTTTTCTGAATTACGGAATACAAGGATATCGTAAAAATGTTCCAAAGGCACAACAAAAACAATTGGCTTTGAGAGCAAACAAACTTGGATACATTTAACCTTTCAATGTTTTCGATGAAACTCAATAATGATGAGTAAAGGTGAACTATTTTAAAAGCTTTTTACGATGAAATCGTTGTACACCTGTGTCAAGCCGAGTTACAAGTTCAATTACCGCTTACGGCGCCTTTACAGCCTTATCTACTTACTTATGATAAAGGTACGCGGAGCGGGTGCTTCGAGAAAACATTTACTTACATAACGAGATTTGTATTGGTAAAAAATGCCGGCGAGAAAGTGAGACAAAAGAATGGAGTGCGTTTGTATAGTGTAGGTGACTGGAATTCTCGAGTACTAGTTTATCTTAACTGATAAGGTTAATTACAAAAAGTATAGGAGCATTTCCCCGCGAGCGTCCAGTGCGCAGCCGCGACGTGTGCCTCAAGACCGACCCCCGCCATCGGTGCGATCCTGTTTCCACAACATCAACAAAACAAAGGGAGATAAAGTTAACTACGCTAATAAACTGCTCACCGGTAAATCTAGCTATTGTTCCTCAACGTGACTCTCAACACTTCTAATTAACAATTTTATACCGAGACGTCTTTTGTTGCCGCTCAGGTTGCCGAAATTCAGGTGATTTACACACTGTAGGTAGACTTTTTTTTTAGTACAATTGACAATAGAATAGCATACCTACAATAAACTTAGGGGCACATACAATACAACATATCTGCTACAATTTCACAACTAAAAAAATATTCAGCATATTCTAACCTCGAGTTTTCCGAATAAATAATTAAAGGTAAATGGTCCGTACTCCGTGGAAACGATCAGGTGTTCAGTTAGCTGGAAGTTTAAGCATAGCGTTAAATAAGTGATCGCTCACCTTGTTCTCTATACGGCTGATTACAGCCTGTCGCGCACGGAACACGGACTGGCACCAGCTGGGTGTCTGTCTATATCACTGGACAGTGTTACAAGGAATTGATTATTACCTGCCGAATTTATCTGTAGATAATTATATTTTTATAATTCTGTGTTAAAACACATCGTGTCTAGAGCTCATCTTTTTCAATACAACATTCAATGCATTAACTGAAACTTTCAGGAAGCCACTTTGCAATCTCACGAAACTAAAAATGGCGCAATTTTCAACTGTCAAAAAGCCTACAAGTTTAACAGTTTTATGAGCAAACCGGAGAATGCCCAGAACAAACTAAGCCTTAGTTACTAAGGTAAGAAAGATTTTTGAGCGAAACTTTATCTTAATGTTGTTGGAATAGGGAACCGAAGGGACGCAGTGAAGACTCTCCTGCGTTTTTTATTTGCTTCATGAGAAGTAGCATTGCCGCCCGGAAAGTTTCCTTCGCCATAATTGGAGAAATTAATTTAACGCCATATTGATTCGATATAACGATCTGAATATTTCCCCGCTTAGTTCTCGTTTGTTTTATTGAAAAACTTTCCGCGAATGTCAAGTTCTAGGATCTGATTCTGATTAATTAGCACTTTCCTTCAGTATAAACGATATAATTACGAGAGGTAACCAGGGGATCTCCAGAAGAACTTCGTTGCACATATCATTGGTGTGTAACATTGGACTGTAGGTATCGACAAGATACATTAATAAGTTGGTGATCGGAAAGTGTAACATTCGGCATGTTTACATCAAGTTTCCCTAACAAGTATGGTATTAAATCGTTAGAGGTCGAGCCCGAGGCGAGCTCGCAGTCGCAAAAGTACGAAATGTGGGCGTCACCAGACTAATCGTGGAACTTTAACGTTGCTTCATGCGCTGAGTACACCATGTAGGAGCCGCCAGTTTCCAAATTATGTTGCTATACATTAAATCATACATTAGGGATAACACTGGCTGCGAATGACCTAATAGACATGTAACAAAATGTAACAATAACGCGGCTTGTCTACATTTTTACTTTTAGAATCTATTTTTATACCTATAGATAGTTACAATAGTGAAGACTATGAGGCCGATAAATTATCATCATCATTGAATCATAATCATCATGTCAGTCGTAGTTCGTCCACTGCTGGACATAGTCCTCCCTCGTTGACCTCCAAGATATTCAGTTGGAAGCGACCTGCCTCCGATTGAATAAATTGATATTATTATTCATATATTATGCCCCTCGCCTAACCAGGCTCTGTCGCTACGGCACAGTTCAGATGAATGGACTTCAATATTATCTTTCAATTAACTAAGTACGCTCACTGTTGACTCTTGCCAGACGTTACAGCACATTACGAATAAACCAGTTAGGTAGTCTAACAGAACTTTAGTAATAACATTTAAATTCTAATTTTGTAAAAGATAATTTAATGAACGTTATGAGTGAAAACATACTAAACCTTACGCAAGTTGATTTAAAGCTACATAAAGAAGTCAAACTTATGAAAACGTCAAAGAAAGCCGCGAGCGTCAGACAAAGGGTGGGTTTTAATCAAATTACCTGGAGTCGTGTAAACTGTAAAGGCACCGATCGCGAGGGATTTATGCGCAAACTAGCATCGCCCCGCGGTTTGCCCATGTTGTGCCCGTTCCCGTAGGAATTTCGGGATGAAAAATAGCCTATAAGCTTCCAGTTGATTGTGGCTATCCATTACAAAAATAATTATTCGAATCGGATTGGGAGTTCCTGAGATTAGCGCGGTCAAACAAACAAACTCTTCAGCTTTATTATATAAGTATAGATCGTGTGTCATCAGATTGTGTGCACACCTGCACGCGCCCCGGTGCCGAGTACAGCAAGGTGACCATCATTTGGAGCACAGAGCAGAGCGTGAGCCTGTTCACTTTCATATGCCGATGGATCACATTTCATGCGATTGGCTCTGCAAATATGCAATACTAATAAATGGTGGCACAAGTTTGGAAGTTATTAGTCCAGTACAAATCATTAATTTCCTTTATTGGAGTCAAATCGTTTGCTCCATTCGGCCCCGCACCGCTACAGTCGTTCGAATTCATTTTTCATCGTTTTAATGTTGATCACGTTATAATTGTACAGCGGACATATTTGCAGAGTCGTTTGAGCCGGGTTCTGTTTGTTTGTCACGCAGACCGCATAGCATCACGCCACAATTGGGCCACTAACCTCGAATTAAAACCTAATATTTACGGCATTAAAATCCTACTAAAGTACTTTGTAAGCTGAAGGTTTTATTATACCGAGCTGTTCATAAGTAAAACATTCAATAAATACATTACACGGACATCAACTGAAAATGCATCAATTTTTTAATCAAATTCTGTAAATATTTTTTTCATTCGTTCCTTTGTACAGACAGTTGAAATGTTGGAAATTTCCCCCGGAGCAGAGGCTTCTAATTAATTTTATAATACCTGACTCAAACTATTCGGCAACGCCATTGAGTATCTACTAATTGGAATCATTGCGCTTTGGATCACAATAAGCGCTCCAACATACAAACTACACGGTTATATGGAATACTTTAATATGTGTTTGTATCTACGTCAGAACTAGTTAGAATTCCTGAAGATATCTCTACTTCGTGCACTATCTTTAGTTTGAAAACTCCCCGTAGCGTTACCGACCGACTGCGCTATTCTCTACCGCAATCTGTTGACCTTCCAGTATTAGGAACTCTAGTGTACCGCAGAGGTCTGCCTTGCCCGGTCATACTTTGAATTAATTCACCATTCAACTTTACAATATTAAGGAAAAACGTAAATGGAAAATAAAAATACATTGGAAGCCATAATGATAACACCACTCGCAAAGTGTGGAAGCTTTCATATAAAAAGCCGAGTGAAAATTTCAACGATTTCACCAATTAGGTGCTGCGCCTAAATCCCATGGGTAGTAATCGGAGTGAAAATCCTCTGCAAGTGATTTTCGAAGCGGAAGGGGTGAGAGTGTGACAGGGAAATTAATTGGGCACGTGATCCAGTAGGACGAGGTGGTGATAAATAAGAACCGAGTCGCGGCCGTAACTCATCCCGAAGAGGACCCGATGAAGGGACCCGATGTTGGTGCGACTCTGGAAAGATTTATAGCACTTACGTAATCATAAATAATGGCTATGTAACTGTAAATAAATCGCCATTGCAATGACATTGTTTAATATAACTAGTCTTTAGTATTGAGTGACATCATCTCAGTCTAAGTAACTAAGTAAGTCTTGATTGAAAGGAACATCTATCGATAGTCAGGTCCTCTCCAGTCCCAGTCTAGATATAAAAGGGTTGCCGATGAAATGCGACCTTGGTTGGTGACAGAATTGACGGAGATAGCTGCGACCGAAATAGCAGACGTAGAAAATTACTTACAGGTATTACAGACAAAAAGGATTAGGTATAAGAAATTCCTAAATTGGAAAGCCAGACTAATCTTTGACCGAATTTAATATACAGAAAAGATACATTTTATTATTCATCTATTTTCTTACCGAAAATCAAATATTCTGAATGAACTACCCGACAGTAATTGACGGCGAATTGATATCAGAATAACAAGCGTTATATAAATAATGTGTAAGGATTCATATTTGGTTACTTCACCAAGTGTGGATAATCTGACCTGTCCCAGTTCGCCCGACCAAATTCTGGGAATTAAGGAGTGTACGGCCGTGTGTACGCACACGAGGGTTGCGGGGTTCAGTACAACACTATTTAAAGACGAATTAGTGTAATTAAGAGAGGTTCACCGCCATTTCAGTTATAGTTGTACTTTTTAATTGCATAAAGTGGTACTTTTAATTATCTGAACCATAATATTTACAAGTCGCCGAATATGACATTAAAGGTGATCGATCCTGATCGACGTCACCGACTCTAGCGGGGAGTTTACAACATTACAGACAACAGTACAGACGAAGGAGAAAAATATCAAGAGAAAAGGTAAAGCTGAAGCAAAAATAAACAAAGACTTGGAAGATATAATTAGTTTAATAAAATGCACGGAAGCAGAAAACTTTCCTATTTTCGTAGCTAGGGATATCCGCAAACTGCCTCCGGTGACGTTCGATCATATCGACGTGTCAAGATTGCTCAAAGACATCGTGATATTAAAAGACCAAATACATGATGTTAAACAAAGATATGCAACTACGGAGCAATTAACTGATTTACGAGATGAGTTTGTAAACATAAGACATGCCTCTCTCGTAAATAATAATCATCTCAGCTACGTAAATATAAAGCGGGGATCTAATAGATTGGCGCATTTTGAAAACGTAAGAGATACAAATAGTGGCCCGTTTGGAATAATAAATATATCACAAGAAAAAGAACCAGTGAGGGTAGACGAATCAGCTGACTGCGGTGCATTAACCGTTGAAAGGGCGTTGACCCATGTAGCGCCATCCTTGTCGCACAATAATCAACGAAGCGCGAGCAAACCTGCTCCTACGACTACGAATAGTTGCGAAGAGGCCACGACTGTGTTTTCGAACATATTATCTGCGACCGAAACTGCACCGATAGCCTCACCGTCCGCTGCAAAACCGGTTGGAGAATGCACAATAAAGGCGGACGGCGAATCATTAGCAGTAAACAAAGACAAAGAATGGCACCTAGTCCAGAGAAAACGACATAGAAATAGATTTGCGACGTCTCAGGGGAAATCTAACGATCCAGCTGGGAAATTTAAAGCAGCCGATACAAAAGTTCCCCTGTTTATAAATAATGTAAACATAAATACGACTAGTAACGATGTATTAGAATATATTTATAGTAAAACAAAGGTGAATGTGCAACTGATAGAAATGAAAATGAGACAGGAGAAGGACTATCGTGCGTACAAAGTACTTGTCCCAGGTTACAAACTAAATGTTTTTCTGGATGAGCAGTTGTGGCCTGAAGGAATCTCATTCAGACGTTTTATTGACTTCAGGTTAAATAAACATATTACTCCTAGTAAAAATAGTGAGGCAAGAGGCTCAACGTAACCTTTCGATATGAATTTGCACAGTGAACAGACAATAAAACTAGTAAGCTTTAATTGTAAGTCGGTTAAGAGTTCCATAGAAGGAATAAGAGAGCTGTGTAAGACTGCTCATATAATAGCACTCCAAGAAACATGGCTCTTACCCCACGACCTCAACTTCATTGGATCTATTGATGAGAGCTTCGAGTTTGCGAGTAAATCGGCGGTCGACACGTCAAATGGTATTTTAAGAGGAAGGCCCCATGGAGGTGTTGCCATTATGTGGAAGAAAGGGTTATTTCCATCGGTAACTGTCATACCGTGTAATAGTGTACGATTAGTTGCTGTTAAAATATCTACTCAAGATAGAGACACTTTAGTGGTATCAGTTTATATGCCTACAAATTGTCAGAAAAATGTAAGTGAATTTACGAATGTGCTTGGTGAGATAAATGCAGTGATAGAAAGTTGTGGCATTGAATCAGTGATAATGCTCGGTGATTTCAACGCAGACCCCAATGACTTATTTTATGACGAATTGAGTAAATTTTGTGACGAGCAGAGTTGGTTCTGTGCTGACGTAGCGCACCTGCAGCTCTCGTCTGATACATACACCTACGTCAGTGATAGTCATAGTAACTGTAGAAGCTGGCTTGACCACTGCGTTACCACAGAAACAGCTTTGCAATGTGTAACTAATGTAAGGATAAGATATGATGTCTTCTGGTCAGATCATTTCCCTTTAGAAATTTCATTTGAGATAAGTAACTTGACATGTAAAATTAAGTATAATAATATTGACTATAAACGTGTGACATGGAAAGATAGAGATCTTGACCAAATAAATGTGTATAAAGGCTACTGTAATGATAAATTAAAAGACATCGACTATTTAGCCGCATTCCAAACTTGTCCTAAGGGTATCTGTAACAATCTTGAACACCGTAAATTGATTGACACGATCTATGACAAAACTGTTGTCTGTTTAAGGGAGGCAGCTATATGTAGTAGTTACGAAAATAAGTGTAATATGAAAAATAAGGTACCAGGGTGGAATAAACATGTCAGTGGAGTTTATCGGAGGGCAAGACTTGCCTTCCAAGAGTGGACATTGTACAATAGGCCTAAGGAGGGCGAATTATATAATAATATGTGTGTGTCCCGGAGGCTCTTTAAGTCTCGACTTAAGTGGTGCCATGACAATGAAAAACAAATAAAAATGGATATTCTGGCAACACATCACAATAATAAAGACTTCAAGAGTTTCTGGAACCACACCAAATCCATGGCAGGAGGGTCATATCTGCCGGCGAGTGTAGGTGGCGAATGTGAACCAGACAAGATAGCCGAATTATTTAGAAATAATTTTAAGGTCCTATCTTCACTGAACCCCGTGCCGCAGATGTCTAATGCTGAGAAAGAACTCTGTAGTTGTGAAACCATATTCAAAGCCAAAGAGGTGGCACAAGTTATTGAGCATATGACGCGTGGCAAGTCACCGGGACACGATGACCTCAGCATTGAACATCTGCAGCACGCGGGGACACACCTGCCAAGAGTTCTGGCATTATTGTTCAACTTGTGTATCGCTCACACGTATTTACCTCCAGGGCTCATGAAAACCATCGTAATTCCCATTATTAAAAACAAAACTGGCGATGCCTCTGACGGAAACAATTACAGGCCTATATCTCTTGCTACTATTATAGCGAAAGTGCTGGACGGCCTGCTTGACCGACAGCTTAGTAAATACATAGAGCTAAACGAGGCTCAGTTTGGATTTAGACCGAGACTCTCCACTGAAGCTGCAGTGCTGAAGCTGAAGCAGGTCGCTCGGTACTATACAACCAGGAATACTCCGGTGTATGCCTGTTTCTTGGATCTGTCAAAGGCATTTGATTTAGTGTGTTATAACATTTTATGGAATAAGCTTCGGAGGGATACAAACACACCAGGGGAGATAATCAACATCTTAGAGCACTGGAGCCAAAATCAGCTCAATGTAGTGAGATGGTCTGGTTCATATTCGGCACCATACAGATTGGATTGTGGTGTGAGGCAAGGTGGGCTTAGTTCTCCTCGACTTTTTAACTTTTATATAAACGGCCTCATTGAGGAACTCAGCGACGCTGGTGTCGGGTGCTCGATTGACGGAAACTTCATTAACAATATAAGTTATGCCGACGATATGGTTTTGCTGAGTCCGTCAATCAAGGCTCTCAACAAGCTTATCCGAATATGTGAGAGTTATGCATCGACTCATGGTCTCAGATACAACACGAAAAAAAGTGAAATACTCATCTTTAAGGCTGGTAATAAGGTACCCAATTATGTACCTACGGTTCTTATTGATAACACGCCACTAAGGAGAGTAGAGATTGTCTAAGCTGAAATGACACGCCCCACCACCGCAGTTACGCACACTAGCAAATTTTAAATATGGACGCAATACACATAAACATGCAATTATAATTGGTCGTTCAGTTGCCGTACTCGCCGTACTCGCTAAGAAGTGCAATTCTCGGATTTGTTGTCCAACTAGTTTAGTTGATCGTGAACGCGCGAGAAGAGAGGACGTCTTGTTTCATACAAAGTGACGGCGCTGCTCCATAGAGCGAGCGTTTTCGGATTTATCACCCGACTAGTCGGCCGACATGTGCACATAGAAATCAATAATTGGCGCTCCCACACAGATGAAGTGCCGCTATTAATATTTACACTCACACATCTAAATAAAGTAATTAAGTAGTGGGGCGCGTCATTTCAGCTTAGACAATCTCTAACTAAATTTAAGTATCTGGGACACTGGGTTACGGAAAACCTTTGCGATGACCTTGATATCGAGCGGGAGCGCAGAGCGTTGTCGGTGAGGTGTAACATGGTGATAAGAAGGTTCGCCAGGTGTTCAGCACCAGTTAAGATCACCTTGTTTAAAACGTACTGTCAAACATTTTATACTAGCAGCCTATGGACTGATTACACCAAAAAAGCCTACAACGCCCTGCGAGTCCAATATAATAATGGGTTCAGAATGCTGATGGGTCTCTCCAGGTTCTGCAGCGCGTCACGAATGTTTGCAGAGGCCACGGTAGATTGTTTTTATACAATAATACGTAAACGAGTGGCCTCTCTGACGCGCCGGCTCCGGGAGAGCTCCAACAAGCATTTGGACACCATCTTGGACGGCCTGGACTGTCCAATGGTCAAGCATTGGAACAGTGTGCATATGAATTCGAATGTTGATAGATTTAATAATAAATTTGAATGTAATTGATTATTTTTATTGTAATCTTTCTAATATAACTAAGTGTAATTTTTATAATTTTAATTTTAATTCTATTTTATGTTTATTTTATTTTGACTATGACTTTCTATTATTTTTATTACTTGGATTTTATATTGATTGTAGTTTGATTTTAATTTGATTAATGTATTTATTAACATAGCATAAGTATTTACTAACATAAAATGGATTGTTTTTATCCGAAAATAAATGAATTAATAATAATAATAATTACCCTCGGTAATCAGCCGACCCTCCCCGAGGCGGGAATCCCCACAATTTTCCGATAAAAAATACACATTTCTCTAACTTTTTCACCAATTTACACGCGCCGAGTTTTAAAGAAGAAGAAGTTGTATATAATTTTAAAAATATTGCCGAGGTTTTCGGAATCAATGTTTCGTGGAATACTTATTTGAGAGTTGAGTGTTTTTATTTAATTCTACGTTTTCACGCGATCAAAGTCCGAGACAAGATTCTGAAATGTAGATTACTTTACAAAATAAGGTAAATTAATACAAACGTGCACTGAGCGCGTCGTTGTTTTTCAAACGTTCTTTGCGCGCACCAAACTGTGAATTCATAGCGCAGTCTAAACGCGAGGTTCATTGAGCAAAGGAATAAGTGACATGTGAACAACAAAGAGACTGCATGGTAGCGAGAGGATATCAAACGAGGTTTCGTATTCGGCAGTGCGAGGCGAGGAGAGGCGAAGCGAGGCGAGGCGACGCAAGGCAAGGCAAGACGAGTAGAGGGGCCGCGCCGCGCGCGCGTCCGGTGCAGTGCTCTCCGGGCCCGTGACGTCACGCGATCAATGTAACTGACGTGGAGTTCCGCCCGCGCGCCCCTCCTCGCCCTCCATTGTACTCGCGCCGCGGGGCAGGCCATCGGCCACTCGCCGACGAATTCATCATCTCATTAATTTACTACACAAAGCTGTTTCGAGCTGATACTCAAAACATGACGCTTAAAACTATGCTAATTAAAACCTGGGCTCTAGTGTTCAGTAATTACTTTCAACAATTAGTGCGTCGACCTGTAAGCTTGGGGCTAAGGGATAACAGAAGAACAAAAAATAGGCGTTATTTAAATTCTCGATTACTCGATTCCCGAATGTAGAAGTGAAGAAAATATCTGGATATTTCAATTACAAGTGTTCGGCTCCTGAGCGCTCCAGCCCGCGTCCCGTGTTCCAGGTAAAAGCAATAACGAGCGAACGATCCCTCTAATCGGTTGTCTGCAGCTGAAAGCACTCCGCGACCTAAAAACGTTAAAATGTAGACTTTTATGCCCATCGAGTTAACTTTATAGAGATAAATAGTCGTTGCTAAGATTAGTCAAAAGTATTACTTTCCAAAGTCGTACTTTGGTTTAGAATAGTATGGATCCTGATAGTCTCTTAAATAGACGAGTCTATGATTAACGCTTAGCTAAGAATGGTCTTAGTATTGTATTGCCTTCCTATTGGCGCATTCAAAGTCACAAAATAACTTTTCTTTTAATCAAATCATGATGCTTAGATCAATGCTAAGCAATTGCTTCGGCTAAGACTTGTCTAAGAAACGACTATTTATCTTGGCCTCAGTGATTCATTACAATTAAAAATACTGCGAAATAAATATAATATATTTACGACTTCCCGAATTAACGGTTGAAGTGCAAGGAGAAAGTTTGTAATTCTGATTTCAACAGAAAGGAATAACCACTTAAAATGGATGCAGGATTCATAGAAAATATGTATTATCTACATTGCACCTATTTATTACATTTCAATATTAGTCTGGCTAAGAAAACCTCAGAACAAGTATGTATTCTTATGTTAATTCAATCACGAGTGTTTAAAAACGAAATAATAAAATTCCCACAAAACTAGAGAGATCTCATTCGGGGAGATTAAAATGTCATTGAAATGAGTTCCCATAATGAGCACCGCGTTCAATTCAATCTCGCGGGGAGTGGCGGCAACGTCGACGGGCGACCACTTTCAGACGACAACCGATTGCAAGTTGGAACTCATAAAGAAATAATAGTCTTCGTGCACAAGGAACCTGCTTGAAAGTAGATTTTCATCAACTTGGGAGTTAATACCTTGTACTCGGTGGGATGTGTTTATCGAAACCTGCCAAAAGCCGTCATTCCACTCAGCCGTTTATTGGGCGAGGTGCCGGCGGAGCAATATTTCTATTAGTACGAGTACATATTATTGAAAATATTTCAACGAACCCGAGGACACGGAGACAACGTCACCTAATCCCCTTCGAGCACGTCCCGGTTCCCGGTATGGGCCTACAACATTTATAAACGTTCAAATGATGAAAGTCGAACTTGGTTATCGCATTGCAAAGTAATTCAATCAACTTTATAAATACACAGAACATTATTTCAGGAATGGCCCTGTATTAGCACTTAATTTACCTTATGCACTTATACTAATTAGTAAAGCTGAAGGGGTTTTTTGTTACCAGTGGTATCGAATACAATTGTTATAGTTGAAATTAAACTATTCACGAAAAGCTGGAAGGCATATATAACCTTCCTTCTGCAGGAACGAAAAAGACAGAGCGGCAAAAAAATACAAGAGTACCTACGATCATGAAACTTATTATTCAACCTATTATAGTGAGAAAACGTGAGAAAAAGAAGCTAGGCATTAAGTGAGTGACTACATTAGTGAATCATGTTATGAGAAACAGTCCATTTCCGGAGCAGATCTTGTTATTATTACCAGCGAGCTATATACATAACATGTTTCAGTAACTCTTATCAGAACTAAACTAACAACACGTACTGAGCCAGTTGTCGAACAAAGTAGGTTTTCTTGGTAATTATACTATCTGCCCATTACACATATCTACTCGAGCTTTACTTTAACTTATTATAATTACTATATAACAGAATAGATATTATTTTCTAAATAGAGCCAAATTCAGCATTTCGTAGAATCTTATTATTAAATTGATGTTACTAAGTCGAGAAGTATTGTAATTTCAGCTAATTGTCATGGATATCATCTCTTGAATAATAACGTTTGGAGGCCACGTGACGAAACAATACTAGTCAAATTGCGAATATCGGCGGGCAATTACTTGACTGGATACATTCCTGCGTCGAGTGAATTACATAAGTGAGGGCGGGCGGCGGGGCGCGGGCGGGGGCCCCTACAATACGGCTGTATCGAGCGGCTCCGTGCGCATTCCCCTTCTCTTTCCCCCACAAACGTCACGACACTTGTCCCGGCTCGCGGCCGTACATTGGCTCCGTGACGCGTGACACAATGCGCCGGCCGCACGCGCGGCGCCGCGGCCGCGCGCACTCACACCACCGTCACCAAACACGCCATTGTGTATCGCCCACATTATCAATCACAACAATCTTTTAGAATAGTTTTAATTGTGGTCTACTTGTTGCAATATATTCATCTCGTTAAACTTGTTTAAATAAATGGTAAACCACTATTAAAATTACCTCTTTCTCTAAAGTATTGATTTTTATTATATGCAGTACGCTATCAAGTATCAACAATCCATCGCTTACGTCAGCTATTAATATTTCAATCCTCGATAGATTCTCTGTTTATGTTATACCTTACTGATTATTCTCCCTCCTTTAATTTCAAATTTTAATTTCTTTAATTAATTAAACACTTCCGTTACTCTTTCCGATCTTAAAGCATGCAGTGTGTACCCGTTTAAGAATTACAGTCCAGAATGAAAACCTAGTATAAGTATCCATAGTATGTGAACGATTGTAATTTGTTGTGGTACCTATATAATTTCAAAAAGTCATCTTCCTTTCCCTTTATCCTTTAATTCCACCGTTAAGATAATGTACTTATTTATTTGATACTACAATATCTATACTGAAACCAAAATAAATAACTGAAAAAAAATTATATCTACTGAAAAAAATATATTGTTGGCTAATTCTTTTCTTCTGTACAAAAAGAAGCTAAGTTTTTATTTAAAAATACATTCAGGTAGTAAACTTTTTTATGGGAATGAATTAAATGTAGGTCAAACTGCCCTGTACCTCTACTTAGGAACGAATAGAAGGAAAACCAGAATTATATTGAGCGCTCACCCAAAGGACCGCTGTTAGCTTTTCATCATTAAGTAGAAATATTCATGTTTTGTCTATAGTACAAATAATAATGTTTGGAATAGAGTTGTGCAGTTCGAAATACTAAAAACAATTCACCATTATTGTTTTTAGCAGATATTGACACAGTTAATGGGTATGCAGGTGTAGCAAAACATGGTTAATATATCAGATAGTTTGTCCTTATCATACAGATTTGATTTATAGGTTTGTAAATGTCTTGCTCATGAATACATTCACGTCTCAATACATTAGATTTTTTCTACATTAATGTGACTAGTAAATGATTTTAAGAATTTAAAAATATTTTAAAGGAATACATTCGAAATGAATGTCTTGAATCTTAACAAATTGATGGTTGTTTTTCAGTCAAATAATAAAAGGATATTAGGTTCTTACAAAATAAGTAATATGAAGCCTTGATAAGAACAAATATAACAGGAATAATCTTATGTTGTTTTGTGATAATAGAGTTTACCATACATCAATACAATGTAGAATACTCAAATGCTGAACTAAATGACTATAACGAATTATAGGACTGCTCAGCAACCAGTCACATATTTTAGAGGTTTTTACGCAGTCAAACCGAATCCTCATCATGAATTGTACCACACATAGAAACGTGGGTATAAACTAACAATAGTAACAATAAACATGTTATTATTATATATATTTTCAATATAAAAAGCAATCACTTGATTCAGCCATTGAGATCTATTTTGGCAACAGTATGAGTGCAAATTATCGTCACTTACCTGTCAGCACTAGTGACTTGGAAACTAAACGACTCGCAAACACTGATTCAATACTTTCACGAAACAAATTATTATATTAGTTTACAATATTTTCCCTATTTTCTTTCCGTTTACGTCGTCAGCATCGTCAGCCCGTCCAGAACCAGTCCAGAACACAGACCACCACAGCACAGACCATGAAACAAGGTCCAGAACATTGGCAGTGGCACAGACCACGAAACAAGAACATTGGATGATAGATACACAGACTACGAACCCAATCACCCGATCAGATTGGATTGGATGCCTGAGCCACAGAGTCTGTGACAGACCACAGACAATGACAGCCCCTGTGTCAGCCAGCCCGACCCTCCGTATGTATAATGTACTCTGTGGCCCGTCCGATCCGAACCAACCGATCGACCGACTAGAGACCAAGTAAAACCATGGAGTAGAGAATGGAGAGAAAGTGGCGAAGAGAATGTCTTTGTCAATGTCTTTGGTTTGTCCTGGTCTGTGGTGATGTCATGGGTGCTGTATTATTTTTTAGTTTTAAGCTGCATTGCCTTTGCAAGGCGCATGGGGTTTTTGCGTGTTGGGTGAAGTAAGACGGGTGACAGTCATCTCCCTCGGCTGCCCCCAAATCAATGGCCGCCTATCGTGTCACTCTGAATGTATGGAGTTGTCGGTCTATCTTTGTTTCCTGGTCTGTGGCGATGCCGATGTTAGTTCTTGTTTCCTGGTCTGTGATGTTAGTTCATTGCGATTGTAAAGCAACGTGCAGCTCGACCCCTACTTGGATGGGTGGCCGATAGTGGCATTTCTATCTGAGCGCTACCGTGCTTCGGAGGGCACGTTAAATGGTTCGTCCCAGTTGTTTAAATCGTTAGACCATGTCAGAGGCCTTTAGAGCGTTTCCACATTATCCGATCCGATATCGGGGTAAGTCAAATGTATGAAATATGTTCCGATATCGGGCCGGACAATATGAAAGACAGGTACTTATTTCATACATTTTACTTAACCCCGATATCGGTGTCGGACGCCGATCCGATATCGGGGTAAGTCAAATGTATGAAATATGTTCCGATATCGGGCCGGACAATATGAAAGACAGGTACTTATTTCATACATTTGACTTACCCCGATATCGGATCGGCGTCCGACACCGATATCGGATCGGATAATGTGGAAACGCTCTCAGGCAAGATTAAAAAAACTTTAAAAAAAAAAATCTAACCGCCTTCAAAATCAACTACTTAGTAACTAAAAAGATAGAAATAATCTATTAAGTCGACTTCCTGACAAATTTTAAACTAAATTGTAGTGCTATAAAATATTTAATGGAAAAAAAAATTACAGACGCACTAGTTGCCCCTACAAATTTTAAGAGTTCCCCTTTATTTCACTTTATTTCACTGGAGTCCATCATCAGACCCTGGTACCCTGGTTTCCTTACCATGGTACCACCCTGGGAATATCTCCTTCCCAACAAAAAAAGAATCATCAAAATCGATTCTTAAACAAAGAAGAATTCCGCGAACATACATAAAAAATACAAACATCCGAATTGAAAACCTCCTCCTTTTTTTGAAGTCGGTTAAAAAATCCGACTATACAGAGTTGCCCACTAACCTACACCACATATAAATGATTTAGCCAACCAAAACCATTCGCGGTATTGGATGAGAAAGACAATTCCTATTCTTACGTTGTTCCAGTCGGAGTTTAGCGCATTTCCAATATACTCTAGTGACAGACTAGGAATGTTTTCCTTACAGACCTGGGTAGCAAACATTGATTTAGCTGATGTGATAATTGACTCCATTCCATCTATTGACAGGGCTAAGTGTTCATATCACCCTCACTTTTTGAAAAACCTGTGTATTACTTACATAAGGGACAGATTTACTGAATATTATAAAATTTTCACTGATGGTTCCAAGGATGGGGAGAATAGAGGTGCTGCATTCTTGGATCCGCATGTTAATAGCACCATGAAGTTTAAAGTTGACTCAAATATATCTATAATGCATCTAGAATTGATAGCGATAGCAGAAGCCCTCTCATATGTAGACTCGATGGTTGACTGTGAGAAATTTGTAATTCTTAGTGATTCAAAGAGTGCGTTACAACATATAGCTCGGTGCACTTCACCCGCGCAGGGCACACCGATTGCTTACTCAATTCTGGAGTCAATTTTAAAACTACAGTCTAAACATATCATTATTGTTTTACAATGGATACCTTCTCATGTAAATATAAAAGAGAATGATCTAGTTGACCTTTCAGCAAAACAAGCTTGCATTGATGGAATTCCATTGAATGTAACCCCATTGCATTCCGACTATTTTAATACTTTAAAGGAACATTGTAAAGATCTGTGGCAGGAATATTTCGATGAAAGGTCCAAAGAGAAGGGTATTTGGTATAAAACTATACAGCCCCAAATTGTAGCATTACCTTGGTTTGAGCATATAAATATAAATAGAAAGGTTTTAGTGATGGCTCTCAGATTGCGTTCCGGACACATTCCGTCAAACAAGTTTGCTTATTTAATGAAAAAAGTACCTTCACCTAATTGTAACGTTTGTGGAACAGTTGAAGACGTACAACATGTTCTGATGGAGTGCGCCCGGAGCGCTGATGATAGACTAATTAACTTTAGTTTCCATACTAATTATAATGTTGGACAAATAAACAGCATGCTAGCTGAGTCGCATGGAGCGGTGCGGGTCTGTGGACTGGCTTTCGAATGTTTGAATACATCTGAGAGCTAGCTTGCAGATCTGCACTGCTTGTTGCCCTAATATAAGTACAAATGTAATTGTTCACCGATGGGGCGATGTGGTCGCTAAGCGATAAAGCCCTTTTTTATATTATTTAAATAAAAAAAAAAAAAAAAAACCTACACCACAGACCTACACGAACTAAACTAATCTAACCACAGACTACGAAACAGAGACTAACTAACTAACAGGCAGATAACACAGCGTCAGTCATTTATTTATTATTGGATCTTTGTCTGTGGTGCCAGCGCTACAACCAGACCCATGGATAATGGATTTAATATCACTCACACACAGTATAAAACAAAGTCGCTCTCCACTGTCTATCTACTAAACTATGCAACGGATTTTGACGCGGTTTTTTAAAATAGAGTGATTCAAGAGGAAAGTTTATATAAATAACAACTTGAGAGGTGTCAAGGGACACCCGGATGGAATGAAGTTTATTTATTATCAACAAAAATAATCGTCGCGACACCACAATGTTCAATGCGAAATAGAAAGACGAAACGAAAATATCTAGCTTGCTTTCTTTAAAGAAATCGCTCTTATGAGCGAGAGAGAGAGAGACAGATAGAGAAACATGTGCACGCCAGAGAGAGACAGACAGAGAAACATGCGGCGCGCATGTTTCTCTGTCTGTCTCTCTCCGGCGTGCACATGTTTCTCTGTCTGTCTCTCTCGCGCATGTTTCTCTGTCTGTCTCTCTCTGGCGTGTGCAAATTTCTCTGTCTGTCTCTCTCTGGTCTAAAAAATGTCGTTTCCATTTTTTCCGTCTAGCCCCCTTTCTAAAATTCCCACAGGAACGGGCACAACGCGGGTAAAACTGCGGGGCGCTACTAGTACAATATATATTAAATCCATGGCCAGAACGGACAGCTATCAAATCTGTGGCCGAACCGTATGTGACTTTTTTCTGTGGGTATTTTAAATGGTAACATTGATTGTAGCCAATCGTTAACCAATCGCAACCACGAATCCGTGTGAACCATAGACAATTTTTTTTTTACTAGACCAGCAGGGAGACCAGACCAGCAAACAAGCAAGCAAGCTTTATGTTTGACGGCTGCATTCGTGGAACAAAAAAGGAAGGACGCCCGCCATTTTGATTTGAACCCGGCTTGGTTTGGTTAGTTGGTTGGTTTATGCGCTACGCTTGTGAGGGTTTTCCTAATTTGTTGAGTAATTGCCCGGAGTGCTAGGCTAAAAGCCGTGTTTTTTTGTTGAGGTGTTTTTGAGTCTTTCACCACGTCGTCCACAACGGGTAAGTTTATTATACTTTTTCGTAGGACCACCTAACCTCTTCATGTAATTTTATCATGGACGCTGCTGCTGAGTCATATCGTCAAATTATGTATGCGTTTCAGAAACTAAAATGCCGGGTGCCGGTACTTTCAAAATCTTCGTCGGGAATTTATCCGATAAAACGACTGACGCCGATCTTAGACCGCTATTCGAAAAATACGGTACCGTCGTAGAATGCGATATCGTCAGAAATTACGGGTTCGTGCACATGGAAAACGAACAAGTCGGGCGCGAAGCTATTCAGAATCTGAACGGCGAGATAGTTCATGGTCAAGCGATCAAAATAGAAGCAGCTAAGAGTCGAAAGGCGCCGTCGACGCCGACTACGAAAATATTCGTAGGTAACCTGACGGACAAGACGTGCGCGCCGGAGGTCCGCGAGCTGTTTCAGAAGTTCGGGACGGTGGTCGAATGCGATATCGTTCGTAACTACGGCTTCGTGCATTTGGACGCGACGGGCGACGTGAACGAGGCCATCAAAGAGCTGAACGGTATGATGGTGGACGGGCAGCCGATGAAGGTGCAGCTGTCGACGAGCCGCGTCCGCCAGCGGCCGGGCATGGGCGACCCCGAGCAGTGCTACCGCTGCGGTCGCGGCGGTCACTGGTCCAAAGAGTGCCCCAAGGCGCTGGGCCCCGACCGCAACGGTTTCCGCGATCGAGCGTTCGGCCGCGACCCCTACCCTCCGCCGCCGCCACCGCCGTTCCTTCGCGATCGCATGATGGGAGGATTTGGGGTAACGCGTTCTCTCACTCTGTCTCTTACGTTTCGAATTACCGGTCTCGACCGCACCACGTAGGCCGTGCCGCCGCATGCGGGACCTGTCTCGGGCCGGTACTTTGTCCCGAACATTGCTATTATGCTACATAATTTACTCTGCCGGCTACACTACATTTTATATGCTCTGGTTATGTTTATTAACATTATCTCAAATAGTAATGTGGGTCATGTAATGTTGTAGGACCCGTACGATGGATACTATGAGCGCGCGCGGTTCGATTCGCCGCGCGAGCTGTTCGAGCGGCGCTACCCGGTGGGCGGGTCCCGCGGACTAGAGCTGGGGTCGCGCGGCGGGCGCGGGGACTTCGTGTCGCCGCCGCTGCGCCGCGAGCCGATGCCGCCTATGCCGAGCCTGCCGCCGATGCGCAGCGCCATGGGATCTATGAGGTCCTCGTATGATGCTATGTACAGCAGACGGAGCCCCCCGCCTGGACCACAAATGTCCCGGGGGTGAGACTTCACCACTTAATGCAATCTTGTTAATATACTGCTATAAGCGGGTTTTCGTTTCTATGAAACTCTCTACAGCAGATGTATTGTGTAGCTTTGAGTAGATAGACAACATTGCAATAGATAAAATCCATTCAGTTAGTTACTTTAAATCAAGTCCATCTTTAGGAACCCATCACTCAATCATTGTGCTATGTTGGCAACTATATCTTCAATGTTCCATTCATATTGCAGGATGTATGAAGACTTCAGCCGGGACACATTTGATGACAGAAGGTAACTTATTTTTTGACTCAACTAATGCCTTGATCTACACCTACACCAACAGTAGAAACTACTGGCACTCTCTGTTCTCATACTGTTTTCTGTATCTGCTCTTTACTACTGTGTATAGTGCAAACACATGACTCTCCTAACAATGTTTTGCCTTGCTGTACTACTACTCTGCAAGTGTAATCAAGGCGTAGTGGACTTCTTTGAATACAATAAACTAGAACACATTTTTTCTTTTCCAGACCTGGAATGCGTGGGCCGTCTCCTTCCCGAAGATACGCGCCATACTGAAATTAGACTAAGTTAGTTGCCTAACGCTCCTATCGAATAAATTTGAAGATTCTGTTAACTTGACTGTCCGACAAATCTTAGTTATATATTATAGACAATTTATAATAAGTTGGGGTATGACATGATGAATGAATTGGTGGAATCCACTGTTGTGAGATATTTGTGAACACAGGGTTTCTGTGGTGAATGTAAATAAGTGGAATAAATATCATTTTAAGTACATACAATTTATTTTATTTGTCCCCAACTTGCTAGTCTTGTAGAAATAGTGTATGCCCGTTGTCTCCGTCCGCAGGGACAGCGGTATGTATGTTAAAAATTAAAATTAGAACTGGGACCACACCACACACTACTTATTCCTATTTTCCAATTATCCATTACATATGTGGGAAGTTCGAATTACGAGAACTATTCCAACTGTCAAAGATGAAAACAATACTATCATGGGGTTGCGAGTTGTGAGTGTGGTGCGCTAAGATTGAACAGTATCGCGTCCCCAATACCCCCCGTTGGATTCGCGCCTGCGACATCAGGGTTGGCCACTAACGTATACGAAATTAATCCTAACTACCTAATATAAATGCGAAAAAAACTGTATGTATGTATACGCTTTCACGCCAAATCTACTAAACCGATTTGAATGAAATTTAGTGCACAGTTAGACCCGAGCCTGAGAAAGGAAGGACATAAACTACTTTTTAATGCGAAAACAGAGTTGAAAGGTTTTAAGGCAGTGGAGATTTTTATTAATTACTGGACGGATTTGGATGAAACTACAGTAGTAAAGGTCATACATCAGAATAACACATGGGATACATTTTATCCCGAAATTCCCGCGGGAACGTTGTCGCAAATAAAACCCACTTAAAAAGTGGGATAAATATTTAGAAAAAATTACTCATAAAATACTAACTATAAATATAATTTAATGGAGTAGAATCAAAATCTAACCACTCGCGTAGCGGCGTTGGCCGTACGAACGCATCAAAAGTGGAGCAAACCTTGTTTTCCAATCTGGCTGATTTTCACAGAGGACATGCTAAGTATAAGCCCCTAAGAGACTCGTATTACAAGGACATGCGATTCGGAGCAACTGGGAGCAACCGTTAAGTTGTTATCACCTTATGAAAATATAAGATGACAGGCCAGGTTCATAAATGGATTGATTTTAGTGCGACCGAGTTATCATCGATTGGGCTTCATAATTATACGTCAAACAATCTCGAATTTAAATGATGTTATCTTCACATTCCAATAGGTCCCAATGACCCCCGCGTGGCTACATGATTAGCACGCAAATCTCTCCATCAATAGAACTTTGACCGGTGTTATGAAGTTTCCAGAAAACTTAGCTCTCAATACCTACCGCCACCATTTACATCGTATCCATTATGTATACATAATATCGAACATTTTGGCCTCGTGTTATTTCTTAGCAAGTATAAGGGAAATTTGTTTGGGAAATAAAACAAAAGTAGTGTTTTATCCATTAATATTTATTCGTAAGTAAACTATCAACATGTATTAGATGCTATCTAGTATCATCTATGTACCACTATATTTACATAACACTGTACAAGGCGGTCCGTCGCCAGTAAATGCTATCGCGCGCTCTCGGCCGGCGGCGACGACATAACATTTTGGTATTAAATAGTACCAAAATATATAATATTTATACATATACTCGTAATATTAAAATACATAGATGCTCAACATATTTACAAAAATAATTCATGTTCCCATTCAAACACTCGACCACCTTCGACCGGGCGAGGCGAGTAGCGGCCAAGAGCAGCGCTGTATAAACCTACATTAATACTAATCGTGGCAAAGGCATCTCTATCGGAGCGGCGCGGCGGCGGCCGGCGCGCCCGCTCCGGCCGGCCTTACAATTTATTAGTCTTTTTAAACTTTAAGTACAATCATGAGAAACATGAGTAAAATGCATGTATATGGCTACTGGTCAACAATTTTGAAGTCCAAACAGTTTTGTACGATTACAAAGGCGTCTTATTGTCATAATATCACAAATACAGGACACGCGGCCTCGCCGCCGTCGCTACGGCGGGCTCGTTCGACGGGAGTATACTTGTATCTTCATATCATAGAGTAGCTGCCTCAATACGAACACTTAGATTGCTTATACAAACGGAAGACGATTCGTTCTGTACACATAAACCACTTCATACGACTACGAGTAACGATAATAAAATAAAACATTACGATTACAACACAAATCATAATCGACGCAACGACGGGGAGATTCCAGCGGGAACGTTGACGACGAGCGGCCCCTCCGGGCGGTCACTGGTTCCAATAAACTTAACAATACTGAGATTTAAACGAAACGGTGGTCAGCGGAGTCGCGCGGCGGCGGCGGCGGTCACAGCATCTTGAGCGCCGTCTCGTTGTGGAACTTGGCGAGCGTCTTCTTGACGCGCAGCGCCGTGAGCCGCACGGGCGGCGCGGCGTGCCAGCACTCGGGCAGCAGCGCCGCCAGCGCCGCCAGCGCGCCGCCCGCGCCGGCCCAGCGCCGCGCCGCCGCCGGCCGCTCGCCGCGCGCCACCACGAGCGCCGCCATGTCCTCGAAGCTGGGGTCGGGCGGCACCAGCCCCTGGTAGGGCAGCGCGTACGGCTCCACGTGCTGCAGCTTGTCGCCCGAGGCGCAGCGCCGGCACATCTCCCACAGCACCAGCCCCAGCGAGTACATGTCGGCCATCTTGAACGCCTCGAAGTTGGAGACGTCGAGCGTCTCGGCGAGCACCTCGGGCGCCATGTAGCGGCGCGTGCCCACGCGCGTGTTGGGCGCGATGTCCACCTCGCCGCGCTCCGCCACGAAGCGCACGGCCAGCCCGAAGTCGGCGATGGCGCAGGTGCCGTCGCGCTTCACCAGGATGTTCTTGGACTTGATGTCGCGGTGCGCGATGCCCTGCTTGCCCTTGGTGCCGTAGATGTCCATGTGCAGGTGCGCCAGCCCGCTCACCACGGAGTAGGCCATGGCCAGCAGCGCGCGCGCGTCCAGCACGGCGGCCTGCAGGTGGTCGTGCAGCGAGCCCAGCTCGTGGTACTCCGTGATGAGCAGCATCTGCGTCCACGAGCCCGTGCCCTTGATGTCGGCCGCGATGAACCCGAGGATGTTCTCGTGCCGCATCAGCACCGTCTGGTAGATCTCGGTCTCGCGGAACCAGGACGCCTCCTCGGTCGTGAAGAACACCTTCACGGCCACCTTCTCGCCGCGCCAGCGCGCCAGCCACACCTCCCCGTAGCGGCCCTTGCCGATCGACTCCACCATCTGGATCTGCTTGGCGACGGTGCGCTGCACGAGCAGCGGCAGGCCCGAGCCCGAGCCCGACGACAGGTCGGCGGGCGGCGCGGGCGCGGGCGGCGACGGCGGCCGCTTGGCGCCGCGCCGCCGCCGGCCCCACACCAGCGCCAGCGCCGCTACGAAGGCCACCAGCGCCACGCACAGCGCCGCCGCCAGCAGCACGGGCGGCGCCGCCGCCTCGCCCGCGGCGCGCACGCCCGGCGGCGCCGCCTCGCCGACCTCCGCCAGCCGCGGCTGCAGCCACCGGTTGCACAGGTCGCGGTCGTAGCAGCACGAGATCGTCTTCGGATGCTGGTGCGGCACTAGCGAGCTCTTACACTGGAACACGACAAGCGAACGGTAACGTTAAACAAGGGCTCGAGTCGGAGCGGGGGGCGGGGGCGGGCGGGGGCGCGCGCCCGGCACGGACCTGCATGAAGCCCGACTCGTCGGGCGGCAGGCAGCCGGCGGTGCGCTCGACGCCCAGCGAGCCGTTGTCCTCCTCCACCTCCTCGAGCGCCACGAAGCAGTACCCGCCGGGCTGCGTGACGCACGTGCCGTTGGCGGCGCCGTCGGGACACGCGCTCGGACCGCCGCACTCGCACACCAAACCCCGACCTGCAACACACATCACACGCGTTACGTCTACACGAAGATACCGTTCGTTATCCCTTTTACAATATTTGGGTCGCATTACGAAAGTTCCGAATTTATATCTGAGATAATAACTGACGATAATCGATTTCCTTGTGCCGATTAAATAGTTAATTACTTGGTGATAACAATGCTGCAACTTCTTTACGAAATCTTGCCTTCTTATTGAAATAATAGGTACAATAAGATAGGAAATCCAATCAAACCAAACCATAAAATTATAAATAGACAAAATAAATTGACCCTAGTTCGCTTGGAAGCAGATTAAAAGAAACTTAGACAAAAGCGAAAATACGATAAATAGGCCAGAGCGAGGTTTAGACGCTACAACAGACGAGGATATTTTTTTAAGAAATCGGACCTGGACAGAAACACGGACGATGCGGAGGCGGAGCGCGACGCGAGCTGGAGCCGCGCCGAGGCACGACACGCTAGCACCCTAGCACCACTACAAACATTGAGTAAGTGACCCCTCCACCTATTTAATAGCTGATTCAATATATTCTACAATAGTAAAGCCGCCGCTGAATTCATATCATATAATAACGCTACGTATTCACGTATATTCTTTGGATTCAATCGATCGAACCCGACTTTGGGAATACTTTTTACAATAGTAACAACAAATCAAATAATAATGAGGAAGTAGCAATACTCGCAATCATAAGCGGTAATGGCCAGCGTAGAATAATGAAAGTAAAACGAGCCGAGTGGAGCCACACACGGCACCACGAGGCGAGGGCACGAGGTCCCATCAATAGTGTACAGTACATCTAGTACAGCAGGCAATCACAATGTACACACAACCTATATCAGGTACCTTGTGACAATCTGACACAACCATGATGGTTTAACGGCTATTTCGCTCATACATTCAATTGATGGTTAATATTGTGCAAGCAAATCTATAATTCTATACTTAACTAGCTGTGCCCCGCGGTTTCACCCGCAGCGCCCCCGTTCCCGTGGGAATTTTGATTTTTATTCCCTATAAACCTCACGGAGCCCGAGACCTTTCCAACGAATGCAAAACCGTGGAAATCGGTCCAGCCATTCACGCGTGATGCCGCGACCAAGGAAAACGGGTTTCATTTTTATATATACATAGATATCATAAAGAGGTAAAATTTGTAAGTTTGTTGTTTGTGTTTATGTTCGAGCTAGTCTCGGGAATTACCAGTCCGGTTTGAATAATTCTTTTTGTAATAGATAACCACATTCAACGGGAAGGTCATAGGGTGGTTATAGGCTATTTTTTCATCCCGGAATTCCCATGGGAACGGACACAACGCGGGTAAAACCGCGGGGCACGGATAGTTTTGAATATTGAGCAAGAGTTATCCAGAGTGTTTGTCTATTTGTAACGCTTTTATTTACAAGTAAACTAATTTTGGTGACTTTGTTGACGATATGAGACCTTTTGGTTAAGGATACGGGTATAATTTGTATCCGAAGGAAACGTGTTCGCTGCGAGTGGACCCGCGAGGAACAACTAGTAACTTGTAAGTGTGAAGTATTGGCAGTATTGCCCACATTAAATATTGAATTAATAGACAGACTTTTGGTGCGTAAAGCAACGTGTGCTAGATATAATTTGAATACGAAATCATCTAAGTGAAGGTCGGAGCCACCCCGCAGTGGGAGCGTTTTTTTGGCAGAGCCTGGACCAGGTACGGGCGGGCGGCCTGCAGGGCGGCACAATGGAGCACAGGTAACACAGGACCTTCGCTCGTGTATTGATGCACACACCCACTCATGACACATTAATCACCTTCTATATATATATACGAAAATATAATGAATTATATAACACTCTCTTTGGGATTCATAACGACGCATTACAATAAAAGGGAAACATTTTAGCTATTATAATGTTCCACCATAGTTGAGTTGAGTCAAATAGACAATGGGGTCAGAGTGTAGCAAAGGGTGTGCAGTATTATAAAGGCGATCGGGACTTTTTTTTCGTCAAAAATAACTTTTTTATTAGAAATTTAATTATTTTGATTGTTATGTATAGAATTCGATAAAATAAGACGTTTTTGCTCTATTCATGTTTTTGCTCAGATTCGTGGTTTCGCTACAAAATGGCAATGAAGGCGACCGAGACTTTGAAAATTTTTCGTCCAAAATGATTTTTTTCTATAAAATTACTCTTTTGAAGTTCCAGTTTGTGCCATAATAGTGTCGACGGAGCTCCGCTACGCGGAGCTCCTATTTCCGCCTTATTTTGGCCCTTCGGGCCTGATATAAACTTAACCTAACCTAACCTACGGTTGTCGATTGTTACATCAGGGTCCATATTTTTTATTTTTTATGCATAGAATGGATAGAAATAAACACTTTTCATATGGATAATTTTTTTGTTAGATCAATATTTACAAAAATAATCAAGAATGAAAACTTCATTGCTCATTTGTAGTGAAACTATAACTCGGAGAAGGAATGTGAATAGAGTAAAAAGCATTTATTTTATCACAATCTACCTAATAGAAGGCACATAAAACAATTCTAAGAAAAAAAAATATTTTTAACTTCCGATAGCCTTGATAATGAGCGATCCGGAACTTAGAAGAATTTTTGAAAAGTCGGTTGCTATATTAAGGTGCATGTTTTTTGGTTTCTAGGTAAAGTTTGAATAAAAATAAACATATTTCATTGGAATATGTTTTATTCTCAGATCAATAGTTTCCGTGATAATCAACAATGAAAACTTCATTTCCCATTTCTAGGGAAACTACTTACCGGAAAAAAAACATTAATAGAGTAATAAATATTTATTGAATCAAGATCTACACGAAACTATAATAAAATAAAGATGTAAAAAAAAAATGAAAATTTTTCTGAGTTCTGGCCGCCTATATATTGCTGTTTTAAAGCAAAATCACGACTCTGAGAGAAAACATGAATAGAGTAAAAATGTTTTATTTTATTCATTTATATGCAAACAAATCAAAATAACTCCAATTCAGGTTCAAGTCCCAGGTTCAAGTCCCAATCGCCTTTATAACACTGCACACCCTTTGCTACACTCCAACCGACAATGGATGTGTTTGTTGGATATAAACATGAGAGCCTAGAGTCAACAACAATAATAGAGTATAATTTATTAACATGTTAACGCATTGCCCCACGAGTAGGCAGTGTTAACATGAATATTAATACAACTGCGAAGCAATGAGGAGTCTGTATCGATAGGTGGAGGTGAGGTGGAAACTTGCGGTTCAACATTACTTGTTTATGCGCATTTGCAATAACCTTGCGAGCTTGATAACCACCTTAAGATTAGAACAGCACATCTCGACAAAGCAACTGAACAAACTCTTACCCATTCCGCCGGCAACGAATAGAACCCAACGAATATGTAACGACAAAGACAGGAAACTGCATGCACACATCCTTCCATTATACAATACTATCACAAATCCGATGTGTTCGTTGCACCTCGGTCACGCTTTGTTCACGGAGCTCGCCGAGACTCCAAAACAAACCGTCGAGTGCGACCACAACAAATCCCACGAGTGGAGCAACAGGAGCGGCCCACAGGCAACAGGACAGCAACGGGCGACTCGCGAGCCGCCGCGCGCCGGGCGAAGCCTAGTCTGACGTTACGATCTAGTTGCAATCAAATGACACGTACTTAGTCTCATGGTGGTGAGCGTTCGAGGCAAGCCCGGCCCCGAGTCCGCGCTATCATTTATATATAACTCGGTACACCGCCGTCTGTCGCCGGCTTTATTTTTACACTGCAGAGATTATAGTGACGCCTGTGAGTCGAATGTGACAAGACACGAGGAGCAGTTGCGACACGGCGTGTCGGCGTCGCGCGAGACCGAGCACTGAGATACGTCGCGTGCGGACGAGGCGGGGCGGCGGCCGCGCCCCGGCCCCCGCGCCCGTGCACTATGCACTGCACCCGCCGCGCCGCCCGCCGCGCGCTGCACCGCAGCCTCCATTCCGCTCCACATGGCTCCGATAACACCTCGACCAATGATTTCTGATCACACATGAGTGACCCGATGCGTGACACACGATGCAATTCATTGACGCCACACGACTGCGCCCGCAGATATCGCAGCATTTTATATCACACGGCTCGTTAACAGATCTATCGCCGGTCCCGCACGCCGGGCTTCCCATCAAAACAACATACTTTCCGTTGTAAACGTACTCCCACCGGGTTTTTGACGGTAGAAAGTTTATAAAGCAAGTATACTACTTTTTCTTAATTTCCCGAAGTTTGGAGTGAATTACACCACTCCGGCACCGTTTACTTTGTGTTCAAATCGAGCAAGTTTAAGAAAGACTTTCCGGTGTACAGAAGCGGGAAACACAACGCAACCCAGGACATCTTTATTCCCTCACACTATTTGTAATTTTTTTTTATAGGAGACGATTTGTTCAATTTGGTTATCAGGACCCTATTACCCCACTTACACGAGGATTTGTGGAAATCTTCATCATTAGGAATTCCATCATGTTACTATACTATTAATTCATGATGTGTGTGTATTACTTCGGAGGAAATTGCATGAATAAATGTCAAAAGCTTTCCTTAGTTGGTACCGGTGCACTCGGTGCAATCAACAACGGTCGCAGCGCGCATTAGCGATCGATCACATAATTCATCTGGAGGTGTACCCCGGGCCGCCCGGGCTGGGCGCGGAGGAACTCCGCTCCGGCGACTACGCGAAGCTGCAGATGGTTGATGACGCGCAACAAATATGTAAATCAATGTTATACATTCAAATGACACGTGCAAACGTCCGTAACATCCATTTGCAAAGAATCGATGAAATTAGTACAATACGCGGCCTGTTTAGGCTGTTCAGGTCGCATTCCCAGATAATTTAGTCTCGAGGTATGGTGTTGCAGTGTCAATCGATTTATCGGCACACCGCCGCCCCACCCGCGCGCCGCCAGCTACTTCTCTCGTGGGAAAAGCTCCAAACGGACATCGTTTGAACGACATTAGAAACATATCAACAGAATTATTATTACTATTCCACGGTGTGGCAATATCGTCGGTTCTTTATTAATTATGTGCTTTAAATGTTGTCAACAACCTATTTCCGGCAGTTCAGAAATCAACGTGGAGTAAAAGTGTTATAGTTGTAATACAATAAAACAGACGTTTGAAAAACAGATTTTGACATTGAGAGTGGTGCAAGTGCGATCATTTGAATCGATTTGTTGAAGATATCTGTAAAAGGGCGATCGATCACGCACGATACTCCTATGTAGGGCGCCGGGCGCCGCGCGCCGCGCACCGCACCACATCTCGTTTTAGATATGAATAATTCCGGTACGTCGGTACGTCGGTCGATTAAAATGGATTCATAAAGATCCACAATTACTTCCGAGAAATTGCAGACAACATTTAATCTTTTAAGATATCGAAGCGCACTTAGACAAACGAATGGTAAATACAAAAGTGTGCGTCCCCGTGAATATGAACGGTCCCAAAGTATTGTCGTGACTGTTGCAATTGGCATTCGGTATAATTGTGGTGGCGGGAGTGGTGAGGTGAAGGGTCACCATCGCAGGGAACGCGAGCGCCGATCCATCGACCTCTAGGATTATCCGAGGCGATCGATAAGGGCCGGTGCGGGGCGGGGGCCCGATACGGCCGAAGACCATAATTTATTCGGCGGCGGCGAGGCGCGCCGGGAAGGTGCCGCCCGCGCCCGCGCGCCCGCCGCATCTCTCGGCTCTTTTCAAAACAGGATCCTCTTACTATTTTTTGTGGCCCCGGGAATTAAAGTGTATCAGGTTAAACGCAGGTTACGTAATAGTTTACACACCCTTAATCTGGCACTGTTTTATAAGGCCGGGAGGCAATACAGAAACGTGAAGTTTATTTGAATACATTATACAATATTTAGCTGGATGTTGTCCTTTCGAAATAATAATAAGTATTATTATCAAATAAGTAAGCAGTAGATAGCTGTTGCCCAACAAACACTTGTAGCACCTTGTAGTGGCGTGTCGAGTTCATTGAATCCGCGATAAACAGCAGAGAGTAAACAAATATTTACCAAAACTGAACCGCCGCGTGACGGGAACCGTTATCGGGCGCCCGCACGGGCACCTGTGAGAACACTGCTGGCCTCACGACTCGCGACACTCGCGCTCATCGGTCATCTACTCCTGTTGTCGCCACTAAAACACTCTTTACAGTTTAAACATTTATACTTATAAAATTGCATTCAATAACGATAGCAAGATAAAATAATACCAATAGTAAAAATGTGCAGAAATCGAAGTTCTTAAGAATAATAAACATTCGGTACGTGCGTAACGCCGCGAGGTCCTCGGTATCGACGACGCGGCGCCGCGTCTACTCCAAGATTAATTATTTTATTGAACTAGCAGCGCCCCGCCGCTTTACTTACGTTGTGCCCGTTCCCGTGGAAATTTCGGGAATTTTTATACATATAAACCTACCTCTTGAATCACTATCTATTTAAAAAATCCCCCGGGTCGAAATCCATTGCGTAGTTTCAAAGATCTAAGCATAAATAGGGACAGCCAGACAGACAGCGGAAAGCGACTTCATTACATAGTATAAAACAAAGTCGCTATTTTTGTCTGTTTGTTTGTCTGTATGGTTAAATCTTTAAAATTACGCAACGGATTTTGATGCGGTTTTTTGTAATAGGTAGAGTGATTCAAGAGGAAGGTTTTTATGTAAAAAAAATCCCGAAATTCCCACTGGAACGGGCACAACGCGGGTAAAACCGCGGGGCGCTGCTAGTTATTTTATAATATGTAGTGATAGCAATAGCTGCGGTACTCACATATGAATGTGGAGATGCCGACTTACTAATAGACTGTTAAACAAGTGACTGCACTCCAAACTAACGGCGATAGCGGTTTGATCTGTGCGAAAAATAAGTACTCTCTCCGCCCAAAACGTGGGAAGTTCACTCCTGCGATAGGGCTTTAAGCAACTTGCAAAAGTCACGCTCACTAACTAAAAAATTAACCGATTCACAGTATTTCAGTGTAAGGAACTTCGTGAAATACGGAAACGTAGTTTCAATTAAAACTTGGTGAAACTTCAGAAATCTTAATTACTTGCTGCCGCTTCAATAGGGTGTCTCTATGTTTAAAGACAGAAGGTATCCTCTAAACGGCCCGACCCGTTACATGTCATCGTTGGTGTGCGTCGTGTCACTCTGTGCATGTTTGTGTACAAGTTATGCAATACGTGCTCAGCGCCACTAATCTGAACATGTCGCGTTCTAATTAACATCAGGAACGCGACCGTAAACAATGTAGAGATGCGTTATCTGCGAGTATGTGAATGGAGACTGTTCTCTTATTGTCGTCAATTGACAATATACATATCTTAGGTTCACTTGTCGTTGCTTTGCTTTAAATTAATATTTGGTTTAGTAAACCAACTCTATATGCAGCTGCACTAATGTGTCCTACTATCTTGTTTGAGTCACTGCTCACTGTGCCGAACACACATCCAACACTGCAATATGTACTTGTGCCCAACACGGTATTGGAAAAGAGTGAGTACACACAATATCATCACCTGATAAATTGAACGAGTGACACTCTAGATTCCATAATCACAAATTAAAATAGATTAGATGCCCTGAATAGTAAATTCCGGGCAATCAATTCCGTAGTTCAAATATTCCACAATAAAACATAAACAAAATGAAATGTAAACAGTCCGCCATTTGAGGTCACGTTGTAATCTCCTAATCGCGGGGAGATAATCTTAATGGAAGGGGCGCGGCTCGGGCCGCTCTCAGAGACAACGTGCATTATATAAGCCACACTCGTGCAGATAACAAATACTTTTCAGCCATTTGTACGACACTTGTAAAATCAACAGAGTACACACACAATAGTACTACGCAGTAACATTGCGAAACATTAGAAGATACAATATCAATCGATAAACCCGGAGTACTCAGAGCGAGACGTAATAAAAACAGATTGCATTCAGTGGTATTCAAGTCGTAGCAGTTAGAAACAACAGCAACAACAATCGAGTGATTGTTGTTAATGTAGTATCAAATGAAAGCTAAGTAAAAAACACAGCAATATCAAAGTGGACGTTTGCATCGAGCAGAACCAGACTGAATGTCAATCAATGCGGTAATCGATGTCACAATTGCGATGTTTTTTCGGTCGAATGGCGAGGAACAATCGTGTTATAATAGCGAAACAAAACAAGATGGCAATGTGCACGCCGCGCATAAATGTGTAGCGGATTGAGTAGATACAGCTCGACAGGCGACGCCCACACCAGCGAGAAAGTCAACTGTAGCGGGCCCGCTGGAGCAGCCCGCGCCTCGATGCCGCCGCGGGTCAAAAGCTAACGAACTAACGTAAACTAAAATGTCTGTAAAAATCTTCGATTACAAGTCAAGCGTGGCCATCCGATGAATTTTAATGTGTCTCGATTCTTTACACCTCGGCGTCGTGTTGCGGGGAGCAGATACCACGCCATTGTACACCGACAATTGTAACTAATCGATTGAGGCGTGTTGCTCAACGCAAACAATTCGTGTTTGGGAAAACTTAAAGTGAGAAGTAAATACTCATTTGAATTTCCGAGACGAAATCGATGGTAGCAAAGTAGACACGGACATCTGCATTTTAGGGATTTTGTTTTTGGCATTTTAGGGATTTTGTTTTTGGAACGAAGTTCCTTATCGCGCGTTGCGAAAGGGGGCTAGACGGAAAAAAAGGTAACGACACTTTTTAGGCCAGAGAGGGACAGACAGAGTAACTTGCGCACGCCAGAGAGAGACCGACAGAGAAACATCTGCACGCCAGAGAGAGACAGACAGAGAACTCTTATAGAAAGCAAGCTAGATATTTTCGTTTCGTCTTTCTATTTCGCATTGAACAGTGTGGTGTCGCGACGATTATTTTTGTTGATAATAAATAAACTTCGTTCCATCCGGGTGTCCCTTGACACCTCTCAAGTTTTTTTTTACAAAAAAGGCTTACATAAACCCTATCTACAAGCCTGTATTCATATAATCACTTTTTTCAAAGTATTTAAAATTATACGTTACGTAAATCGAGTTATCAGCACTCAATTTTTAAAAAACGTCGTAGTAGAAACGGATATTTGAATTTGGCCGCCAATACTCCGGAGATATTAATAATTATGAGCAGTATTTTTTAAAATCTAATCTATACTGTCCCACTGCTGGGCAAAGATCTCAATAAGCAGTAAATTAATTAATGTAAATACGATTTGGGTAACATATCTTGAAGATTATTCTTTTCACACTTATTAGATAGTTTAAGACAATGTGGAAGATATGAATAAATAATAATTAAAACAGTTAATACATTTTTTTTAAATAAAGTACTATTAAAAAAATGCATTAACTGTTTTAATTATGTTGTTTAGCTTATATTTATGATACCAAGGTAAAGACGTAGATAAAGCTATGTGAAACGATACATGCCAAGCACATGAAGACATCTACAAAATCTAAGTTAATGAATGTTGGAAACTATTTCTATATTAATAACATTTCTTTTAAAACGTAAATACAGATATCAGGTAGTTGTCTTCTTTTACGTCGAAATTTTAACAAAAAACACATTATTTCGGAAATATTACGATCCCACCAAAAACATAAATGTAAAAAAGGAGAGCCAAGTTCAATACAAAAATTATGCATGGCTATGGGCTTCGCTGCAAAAAGAATGGAGATCTAAATGAGGGCCAAGTTCTAGGCAATATCTCAATATGTATTTATAGGAACAAAATAACATTATGAACAAGTATTAAACTCTATTTCTTCTCTTTATTGGATACCTATGACAATTGCTGTTATTTAAAAATGTGAGATCTTAAAGTGAGTTAGATTTGACTTGACCAGTTTTCATTACAGCAGTCATTTTATAAAGTTATTCAACATATAACAACAAACTGGCCAAGTTAAATCTAACCCACTATAAGATCTCACATTTTTAAATAACAGCAATTGTCATAGGTATCGAATAAAGAGAAGAAATAGAGTTTAATACTTGTTCATAATGTTATTTTGTTCCTATAAATACATATTGAGATATTGCCTAGAACTTGGCCCTCATTTAGATCTCCATTCTTTTTGCAGCGAAGCCCATAGCCATGCATAATTTTTGTATTGAACTTGGCTCTCCTTTTTTACATTTATGTTTTTGGTGGGATATCATTACTTTTTGTAAAGAAAACTAGGTATTGATATTTATTGTTTTTTCTTGCGTTTCCGCTGCATAGGTACTTTGGTTCGTTCGCATTTTAAATCGTATCGTATAGCGCTTATGAGCCGCGCGCTGCCCCCGCGTACAAGTGCAAGGCGCGAGTGAGTTCAACCAGCATTCTTAAATTAGTCAATACATACATTATATCGGTAACAATAATACATCGCTTTACTACCATGCAGGTATAAACCAACCGACTCGCTAAATTTTTACCAAATCGCTACCGCTTATAATTGTGTACTATTCATCAGAGCGTGACGCTGATTGGCTGGGGCGACGGTGGACCGACCGCGTCATAAGTACCTACCGCGCGCCGCCGACGACACACCGTTGGCCGGTTGTTTAGCGCGAAATTTAAATTTTTTTGAATGGGGACACCACTTATTTTTTTTACTTAACTTTACGTTTATATTGCAGTTAAATAGCAAATATAATAATACATAAATTGGGATAGTTTCAAATATCTGCTAGTAACGGTTCCAACGCTACAATTAAAAAATACATTTTTTGTATGGGGACCCCCCCTATTTTTTAACTATTTTATATTTTTTGATTTTTTCTTACGCTTACACACAATTACCGAGCTAGATTCCAAATTTCATCCTTCTAGGTCATCTGGAAGTAGGTTAGGTTTAGGTACTATATGTCAGTCAGTCAGTCAATACTAAAATTTACGACTTTCTGACGTTCATATCTTTATAACCGTTTGAGCTAGCTTCATGAAATTTGGGTTTCTAGATGTCCTAATGGATATAATTAAACACACGAAGTTTCATGTGTTTACGTTAAATAGGTTTTGAGTTATAGAAGGGTCAAAAGTGGCACCAAATGGTTCGTGTAATATTACACTCGGCGCTGGCTAGCCGTTCCTTTGCTTGAACTTGGCTTGACACGCTGCCGCGTGTCTAGATAAATTGACTTCAAATGTTATAAAATAAATATAAGAGGCCATTTTAATGCACCATAGAAAATTTCATGTTAATTGTTACATAACTCTCTAACTTACATAATCTGCTCTCCTGTAAAGTTGCTATTTTGTAGATGACCGTTTCTACTTTGCTGCGATCGAAATCTGCGTGTAATGTCAGAATTGATTTACTAAATCTTGCGGGAATCGAACTAGTTGGTAGGGGAAAACATAGTTGTGATCCGTGTACCGAGTGGAGCCGGAGTCTCCACGAGCGGGCGGGGCGAGCTGGCGGCGGCGGCGACGGTGGGCGCGCGACTTTTGACCGGAATATGTCGACCGGCCGTGTGGGCGCTGATCCGACTCTTGCGCCACCTCCAACTCCATTACTATATCTCTCTTATATTTATTTACAAACATTTCATTATGCCCACTGATATTACTTTATTCATTAAAATTATACCGATGTAAAGTGACCTACACATACTGTATTTTTTTGTTAGGGAATTCGATATACAATAATCATATCCTAAATGAAATTAAATTCGCGTTCGGCTAAGTGTTAGTAACGTTCGCGTTATAATAATTTGCATTTAAGATAAAACCTCACCTCGTGGTCAGAATTTAATTGGGTATTAGATATGCTGAATGTTGCCAGCGGACGGTAGCCGTTCAGTGGGGCTCGGGAGAGCGCGAGTGAACCGACCCGACCGCGGTAAACACGACTCTGATGGTGCAACGTACGAGATACTTTGGAGAAATGCGATAAATAGGAGAAGAAAGAAGGTGGCGTGAGCGCCTTCCGCGACACACACATTATGTTTCATTTGATGGCTTGTACGGAATATTTAATACGAGCGCCGACAGATAAAACGTTAAGATTCATATAACACTTCGAACTGCCCAATATGCGAGTAATTGGTCAAGAGGTGACTACATATATAATACAATTTAGTTGGTCCGGAGGTATAACTACGACACGAACGAAAACAAGTGTAATGGGACTCGTTTTACAAACAATCTGTAACCGGAGTCTCGATCACCAACATGTACATTTGATCCAGCAATAATAGTCTCGACATGGCGCGCATGGCGGCGCGCGGCGGTCGGTGTCGAAGAGCGGAGTGTTTGAATGTAAAGTAATACTTGGATCGGAGTATCACTTGACAATCATTAGCGAACAGGGCATTTCAAAGCGTTACTAATAACGCCGCCGTGAAAAATAATCATCATCATCGAATAATTTAATTTAAGTAATTTGTCAAGGCTCGAAAGAATGTTAAAAATTAAAAAACAAACTATAAAAAAATAACAGAGGTACTATTATGGAAATGAAATATTTGGCACAACATTGCAAAGGAAGTGATTATAACGAAATTAATGATACATAATAATGATTGGGGGATTTGTTTAGAAAGTTGTACCCACGCGTGGCGAGAGGTCAGCCGCCCACGCGGCGCGTTGGGCCACTAGAGGTGGTCCGAGAGCGGCTCGCGTCGCGACCCATTACCGAGGGAATGACGAGCGGTGGAGTCAGACACCCGAGGGTAAAGCTTAGTAACATGGCAGATACGAAAGTGAACACTGAACATGGTTAACTCGGCAAGATCCAGTGAAACGAGGCTATGATACCGGGCGAGTGTCCAGGTGCGACGCGCGCCCTCAACTCTCATTGCGCCAATTGATAGTTGCGGCCCCCGCGAGCGCCACATGAACCAACGTGCCGCCCGCGGCCCACACTATTTAATTCCTATTTATTACCAGATGGCGTATTCTGTCGAAAACAATTAATTTGTATCATCCTATCACATCACATCACTGACAGCATTGCACGGATCCTAATTGGATGTAATAGTGTAGTAGCACATCAGAATTGTAAACAAAATAACACTCCATTATGGGACACTAAGGTCGAGATAAATAGTTGTTAAGTACTAAGAATTAGTTAAAAGTACTCCTTTGAAAAGTCGTACTTTGGCTTAGAATAGCACGAATCCTGATATGCTCTTAAATAGCCGTGTCTATACGTAACGATTAGCTAAGAATGATCTTAGCAAAAGTATTGCCTTCGACGCATTCACAAGTCATGAAATAACTTTTTTTTATGTAAAGTTTTTACGCAAAATACATGTACGAAACATTATAAGTAAGCTTTTAATCATATATTTAACAACTTTGTGATATTTTTGGTGTAATTATATTTTTTAAGCATAAAAGTTTAACAATTGACTTTTGTATTTAATTTCTCTGAATAAGACGTCAAACTCAAGCTTAGAACGTGCTAAGGCATCAAAAATCGTTACTTGACTTGTCTAAGCCAAAGCATGACTTTTAGCGAAAGAGTCGTTCTAAGTACCGTTTATTTAATCAAATCATGATGCTTAGATCACTGCTAAGCAATTGGTTGGGCTGAGCCTTGTCTTAGAAACGACTATTTATCTTGGCCTAACATCCTTACTGGAAAGACTGTATTCCGAATACATACGTCTTTATGAATGCAAGGGTAACGAGTACAATGGACGTCATTAGAACTTAAAATTTGAATGATCATGTGAAAAAATTTACACAGAAGTGAATAAGAGCGAATGTTTTCTCAACAAATGTTTACAGTGATAAAACTTAATAATAAAAGATAACACTCGACCAGAATGGACGACTCCACAGGGAGACACTTTTTATACGAGAGCGAGATAACGAGCCATCAATGGCTGAAACTGTGTTGTGCACAGTTAGATCACTGTTGTAATGAGAAACAAAGTTCAATTCTAAAGGAAACATACCTCTTGACTAATGAATAATATCGCAACTTGACCACTAATTATACATTATTCCATCTTATCTTCACGCATACAAAAGTGCCATTTAAAAATTATCATAACTATAAGACATCATACGCTAAAAATAGGTGAATTAATTTAGATAAGACATTTACAGACATAAGTCGTGCGTTAGAAAATGTTTATTTTAATAAAGCGGTTAATGTTGTAAAGATTATTCTAATCGCCAGAAATACTTTTGTGATAGCCATTAGCTCGATCGATATTGAGTAACACAGTACATATCTCTAGGAGGGGCTCTACACATATTAATATTCATTATCCTAAATTCCATAAATCGTTGAAAAAGAAAAGACACCATCGAGGTCTGCACAATATAATATTTGATACTTTCAAATTAATGTTTTAGGTACAGTTTGTGGTTTGGAATAACATTCCTTAACCAACATCCAGTCACGGCAAATAAATATGCTAAATTGTGTTTTGTAATTATTGAATAATGATTTGCGTTCGTTGGTAAGACGTCGTGATCATAAACATGAAGCTGGGCAACCACGAGATGAGACTGCCTCGCCATCACTTGTTCACGGCAGCGGGCAGCGTGCAGTAGGTTAGGTAGTGTCGTGTGTGCGCGGACACCTGCCTAATCATTGACATCGCGACCGGCGCGGGCGACTCGGCCCGACCGGTTCAAAGTCAAAGGTGATCCCATTACTATGAAGCGAGACGTTTCAGATTTACCACGCGCTGATATTATATTTATTGACTTTTTCTAATGTGGTAGTGGTCTTCTTAACGGTACTATTGACTTTTTGACATTTGTATATTTAAGTATTCAAGGTGGTCGAGATATTAACTTATAACTGCTAACATGAATTCATCTATCATCAGTCCTGGCCACAACCTGAAACAAATGGGTGTGGTTTTATATCACTACTTAATATAAAACAAAGTCGCCTCCGCGTCTGTCTATTTGTTTAGAAGTTTTCTTCTTTTTGATAAAAAAAAAGTATTTTTTGAACTGGATTATATTTATGTGATGGAATAAATCTATATTATAAATAAAGATTATATATCAAAATAAATAGCTCTACAATCGAAGCTAACTATGTGACTTTAAATACCTCATTCAATTACAATGTTAAAATTGTACATTGCGTTTAGGACATGTGAAGTGATGAGAAGTACTTACGCAAAATAAAATTGGAAATAATGTTCGGGGCAGGCGGGCGGGGTGCGGGCCAGGGGGAGTACGCAATCGCGAGGATCCGATGAATATAAATTAAATCTGTAGGACGCGCTTTGTGTAGAAGTATTTAATGATTAACCGAAGTGAAGCGAGTATGAATATAAAATCATACGTAAGAAGACTAAAGTTATCTGAAAACTATATGATGTTGAATTAATAGAAGCATAAGAACGTTATGCGCCGATTTGTATGATAAACCTATTAAATAAAGATTATCTACATTATCTTCTAATGTTGTCTTCGTTGCCTAATTGTTGAATCATAAAAGCAACCAAACAAGAAATATAATAAAGAATGTGAATTCCAAGCAGTTAATTTTAATATCGAAGTGTAGCGAGCCGAGCATGAATGGAGCGGAGTGAGTCCACTATGTTACGACAGCGGTTATGCAAATAACAGCACTCATTGACGAGTGTGTGCGAGTAGTGCGAGTAGTGCGAGTAACGGACCCGCGGCGCGGCACTCGATCAAATGATACATAGGTACAATCATTTCCATCGGACTCGCTGCGGTACCGCGCGCGAGACACGCTGCAGCCGCAACAGGTGTTCGCTAGACGAACTTTTATGGATCGGCTCCACTTTAGAACGCAATAAATGTCTCAAATACAGAGAAACAGATCAAATGTTAAAGATTTATTATGTTCCTAATAAGGTTTTCTGGTAATTTACTTTATGTTGAACCTCGATTGTCGCGGAATTGTTTAATTGCTTTTCGAAGTGACCATTAATTTGATTTATAAAGTAAACCCGTTCATTTCTCCCAACGCATTATGGCCGAATGCAAATAGTGTCTGTAGATACAACGCATAAATCCTTGAAATGTTAAAGTGTGTGTTGTGCGCAATTAATTAAGGTCCCAAGAATTCACCGTTCACCGAATAGAATTTCATTGGACGCCGCCCGGAGGGCGCCCGCCGCTACAGCGTTCGACAAAATTTACGTTTTGGGTGCGCCGATATCGAGCTGAGATGCCAAACTAGTTTGCTCAGAGGTGTCGTGACCTCTTATAGCCAAAGATTATAGTCGTGTCGCGACATGATCTGGCGAACTTTCTTTTTATGTCTTTTTTAGCTTTGATCCAAATTCCGTGTGATTAGATCAGTAGTCGTGGAGGAGGAGCGCGCCGGCTGGTACTCGGGACATAGTGTCTGTTTGATTACGGTTGCGTAACACGCGATGTCGTGTGCGCCGCGAGGTCCAGAGCCCGTGGTGCTGTTCGTACTCAGAGTGTGTTGGCATCGTATCTGGGCGCACACAGACGCACCCGTGGCGTGACGCGCTGCTTACATGCGCAGCTTCCGGCCGCGTCTGTGAATGACGCTTACGCATGTTTACTACCGCGCCTGCGCCGCGCCACGCCGCGCGCCAGCCCGCTGTCGATCATTTTGGCTGAGTTACGTCACCACTCATTACAGTGCCAATTTCCAGTGCGGTTTCAAAGAGCTAATTGTGGATCTGTTCACCTTTGTACACTATTTCTGAAGTTATGAATGTGAACTGGATAGTGTTCGCGGCCTCTCAGTATTTCGTAACCGCGTAACGGATTGCTGTCAAAAATTACAATTTGTGCATGCATTGAGCAAGACAATTTGAAACGATATTTATGTGGACGGAAACCAAATTAGTTGCCAAAGTCTTGTGCTTTGATACGTTTATTCAATATGAATTGGTAAAAGCACAGGCTCGCAGCACTGCTGCGTCTCTCCACAGTGGAGTTTCCATTATTGATTTACTTTCCGTGGGCGGAGCCTCCTCTACTAGTAGCTAACTAACTCCTGAAGTTGTTATCTCACAACATTATGCTCCAATGTGTTATCATTCCGGCCCAGCACATCTCAACCTTCAGGATCACTTCACATCACTCGCGCCCGCGCCTGCGCGAGTTCTGTGCAGTGCCTTGGATCCAATATTAATCACGTGTATAATTAGAATGGATACGTCACAGTTAAACGTTTAATTTGTAAGAAAATTCCGTGAAGACCAATCTATATCTATACTAATATTATAAAGCTGAAGAGTTTGTTTTGTTTGTTTGTTTGTTTGTTTGTTTGTTTGTTTGTTTGTTTAAACGCGCTAATCTCAGAAACTACTGAACCGATTTGAATAATTCTTTCACTGTTAGATAGTCTATTTATCGAGGAAGGCTATAGGCTACATTTTATCCCGAAATTCCCACGGGAACGGGCACAACGCGGGTAAAACCGCGGGGCGCTGCTAGTGAATAATAAATGTCGCCTTCTGATTATAACTAGCCGCGCCCCGCGGTTTCACCCGCGTTGTACACGTTCCCGCGAGAATTTCGGGATAAATTGTATCCCATGTGTAATTCTGATGTAAAACCTATATTACTGTAAATTTTGATCCAAATCCGTTCAGTAGTTTTTGCGTGAAAGAACAACAAATATACATCCATAGATACAACCATCCTCACAAACTTTCGCATTTATAATATTAGTAGGATATTACTAATATAATAATACTATACCCATGTTTAGAGGAAAGATTTGTATTTTTGAACATTTAGTTTAGGAAGAATGACGAGTATAACACAAACTAAGAAACGTAAAGTGCACGGCAGCGGGCGGAGCGCGGCGCGCGGCGGGAGATGAGCGGGTGCCTGCATCACGAGTCCGAGGATCAACGACACTATCAGTGTTATAATCTGTAGACACACTTTGTTTTATCCATAAAGCCGCTCCCCGCGGTGTTACCCGCGTTCCCGTGGGAATTTAGGTATAAAATGTATCCCATGTGTTATTCTGATATATAACCTACTAGCAGCGCCCCGCGGTTTTACCCGCGTTGTGCCCGTCCCGTGGGAATTTCGGGAATTTTTTTACATAAAAACCTTCCTCTTGAATCACTCTACCTATTACAAAAAACCGCATCAAAATCCGTTGCGTAATTTTAAAGATTTAAGCATACAGACAGACAAACAGACAGACACGAAACAGAGGCGACTTTATTAACACGCTTTTTATTAGCTTGGCCTGTATGTACGTACGAGTACGTATGTAATGGAATCTTTGAACATCATTTTCACCAACTTCCAGAAGTCTGATTAATTTGAAACTTTGCATACGTATCAAGGACCGATGACAATGCAATAATTTAATAACAGTTTCCCATTATCCTTAATGGATTTGCCAGATTTACTAAAAAAATATTACTTCATATAAAAGACATCAACGGGCGCTCACTGTGGGACGGAACGGGAGTTCTGTTTTATTTTACTAAATGGTACTAGACACTAACAGCGTCCCGTGGTTTTCCCGTGATGGGCCCGTTCCCGTGGGAATTACGGGATGAAAAGTTGCATATCATGTTATGCTTACTAAAAAATAAAAAATAAAATTATAGTTTAAAAAAACTAAAAAAACACGCTTTTATTGCAAATTGAACTAAAAACTAGAAAATAATTTTACTCCTCAAATCAAAATTATAATAAAATTTAAGTTGTAACACAATGATTCAATTCAGAGTAAAAAGCGTGGGGTGCTTAATATTTTTAAATATTACAATCATCATTGGTAACTATCTATGAGAGGATAGTTATGAACTACAGTAAAATGCACCCCACGCTTTTTACTCTGAATTGAATCATTGTGTTACAACTTTAATTTTATTATAATTTTGATTTGAGGAGAAAAATTATTTTCTAGTTTTTAGTTCAATTTTCAATAAAAGCGTGTTTTTTTTAGTTTTTTTAAACTATATTTTTTTATACTATGTAGTGATTTCTCACATGAAATCTTGTTTAACCGAAGCGAAGCTAGGGCGGGTTGCTAGTTCAAAATATTTCAAGGCGTGGCCTTAATCGTGTCTCATTTATTCATGCTAATTATATTAAAATCTAAAGATACAAATATATGTTTAAATCATTTACATACATTTATAGCAAGGCAATAAAGTAAAATAATGTTCTCAAATATGTTTCAAACATCATCTAAAATCAGATGAACGTCAAACAAATGCAATATACCTACTCGTACATTGAAAGTAGTCATATCGCATACAGCTCGGACACTCGTATTATAAACGGGCCATTGGCGGTCGAGTGACCGCCACAGGTGACCGCGGAGCGGAGCGCGCTCGGACATGAGTGCGTTTCAATTGAATGCAAATACTCCTAGTATAATAGTCCCGCGCATACCGGGCGCGGAGCCGCGGAGCCGGGCGCGGAGCCGGCCGCCTCCCTTGAATACTGAACCACCTCTTTCCTGTGCTAACAACTATTTACAACCACTTACTACACACCTTTGGGGCACGTTTATTTTTCATTGCTTCCACTTCGTGCACATAGCTTTTAATATAAAAAAAAATATTAAAATTGTATAAATCGTTAAATTAAATGTTATGGGGTATTCTTGAACCTTTGGTGGTGAGCTCGGAGCTCACACACATTTACACTAAAATTATAAAGAGGAAAACTTTGTTTGTTTGGTCTAATGAATACGCTCAAAAACTACTGGACCGTTTTTAAAAATTCTTTCATCATTCGAAAGCTACATTATCCACGAGTAACATAGGCTATTTTTCATCCCGAAATTCCCACAGGAATGGACACAACGCGGGTAAAACCGCGGGGCACTGCTAGTCTCAAATAAAAGAGCTGCCGCAGCCTCACTTGGATTGGGTTACATGCATCTAAATTTTAAAGAAATACAAGTTAGGAGCGAATCGCATGTTATTTTATTTTTCCAGCAGCTTTAAATAGTATGTAATTATTTGAAGGTTTCATGGTAAACTATAAGAAAAGCCCTAACGAACGATACGGCATACATTTGATTCCTTTTCGTCTGAAACCGGTACAGGATCTCAATAACAAAATATATTGTTTGTTTATGTAGGTGTAATCGATACACGTTATGCATTTTGTAACTGCACCGTATTAAGCAAACGAGTTAATTAATACAGGAGGTATCGCATAATCCGGTAGTTAAAGTGCGCGCGGTGGGGCGGCGGCGGCCACGTCCTGCCGCAGTCCCTCCGGGGCGCTCCGGGGTGCTCCGGGGCCGACCGCCTGTGCCCCGGCCCGCCCGCCAACAACATCATTACCGACACATCCTCAATCCATTCCTCACTAATCTTGTTACACATAAGAGACATAGACAATAGAACATATAGCCTGGAGTCGGTGCCTCCGATAAGGGGAAATTCATTGGAACTGACAACAATTCGGTATTCAATTTCTAAACCATTGGCCTAGGTAACATATATCATTGTATTGCTTTCTGAATTAATGTATATAATGGCATTGTCGAGTAAGCCAGATTATATACTCGAGATGCTCCATTGAGTCGTGATTGAATCAGCTGGCGCAGTGTCGGTTTAGTGAGGGTGTTAGAGCTGCGTGATTGGTCAATTGCATCGGTTGATTTGTGTTCCCAATCAGCGTGATTGTATGTAGTTATTAGTGCGGTGCTCGTGTCAGCCAGACGGCCCGGCGCGGGCGACGTCCCGAAATACTTGCGATACCGCCGAGCCGGCCGCGCCGCCGCCGCTGCCGCCGCCGCCGCCGCGCCGTGTGCCGTGTGTTATGTCTTGCCCACAGTTTACTATTCTCTCTATAACACACATTGCGCACATACCATGTCGAACACACCTGCATGTCGAACTCAGCTCGCGGCTACACTGACATTACTGATAATATTTTTAGTAACTACAGTTATAAAATAAACTGCCGTTACTTGTGAGGGTTTCCTCGTCCACCAGGTATTCTATTGGTATGTAAAGTTAACGTTGAAATAAATGAAATCTCAGTACTGATGTGTGTTTCTTGCAAATTACCCATTGAATCGGAAACAGGCATTCAACATATCCGAGACCGAACCGACCGAACGATTCTCGTTAAAATACATAATGCACAATCAAAGCCAATAGAAAAGTGGTGAGATGAAACAAAAATATGTATACTGGAAGAGGCGACAGGTATAAAACTTTATACGGCTTGAACATGTGCGCAACAAACCAGTGGAACTTCTCGGAAACTCCGACATTTTCTCATGTTACAAAAGGCTGGGCACAATGAGAGTCGCATCTGCGCCCGTCCGCCAGACACTCTGCCGTCGCGCATCCAGTCGCACAATGGAACTCCGACTCAGACCATTATAGTAGGGGAGCCCAAGAGGGGATTTCGGGATTTACTAAAGCGCGGCAGATTAATATACAGGGGGATACCTTGTATCCGGTTAAGTACCTCCACCAAATATGAGCCCCATATATAAGGCCGCCCGTGAAGGATAAAGGATCAGATTAGTAAAAAAAAATTGATCATCAGAAATTCTCGAGCGCGTCAGATTAAGGTAGGGTGAGTTAATTACATGCTAAAAAGTGTATATTCCACTAATCTGACAATTTGAGAGTGACGTAAAGAAAGGGGAGGGCAGCAAAGTTGTAAAAAAAAAACGTCATCTCGACATTCTCGAACGTAGCCAAATTTTTTTTATTTCGAAGGAAATAATTCAAGGATAACGAAAAATATATAATCTGACGATTTCCGCAAGCCGAAATATTAAAAATCGTCGATGAAGTTTAATGCGTGCAGCTGGGTGATACCTATGTTTCCCTCTGCGCGTTTCTACTTCTCTCTTACTTTTCTCTATCTATTACTCTCTCACTCCGTCCCCACTCTGGATTTACGCCGATACATCGACATATCCGCTCTCTACAAAAAATTAGGCCCAAAAATTTCGAAGACGCTTCCAGCTTTGCATGCGTTCACTGGTTGCTATTTCAACCCAGCATTCTACCGACGGGGAAAAATAAACCCTTGCAATATCTGATGAATTCAGAAATTTTCCAAGAAGCATTTCTGGATTTGGGATCAAGGGAGCATAATGTGCAGGATTCTTTTAACATCATACAGTCTTTTACTTGCCACTTGTACGGGTTGAAAAAGTTAGACGATGTCAATCAAGCCAGGATGGTCATCTTCAATAGGACGTCCAAGGTAAAAGACAAATCACAACCTTTCTCCTTGAGTATCCGGAATTACGATGCGTGCAACTTGCCACCCTGTGAATCAGAGTTACTCCAGCAAGTGTTACGCACAAGATTCATTGCATGCTTGTGGAGTAATGCCCATAATGCAAAAATTACTGATATTTTACCAACGGACTATGGATGGAAAGTTGTCGACCTGGTCGATGATCTGGTTTGATTAATTCATCAATTAATTATAAAAAATTAATGTTTTTTGGGCATTTTTTAAAATTATTTTTTTATAAATACAAGTATTCTACTTAAAAAACATACACCTATTTATTTGCATGCTATTTTCTGAGCTTCTCAATTCATTAAGTTTAATGATTTAAAAAATTTAAGAAAAATATTTTTTTTATTGTCAGATTAGGTGAATCCCTTTAGATAATCGTCAGATTAAGAGACAGCACGTCTAGAGCATAAAGATGAACCATATATATCTTAATCTGACGCGCTTGAGTATTTCAAAATGGCGAATTTTTTTTGCACTTTATTATAATGGCCGCGGGTTTGCGTCAGATTGAAATCGTCAGATTATTGCATGAGAGCTTTTTTTTGGTGCACTTTACACCCCCTTAGAAAAACTGACGCGCTCGAGTAATTTTTTTTTTTTTTCATTTTTAACCCTTACGTACAACCACTCCATCATGCAAATGATCAGATTAACATACGTACATTATTAAAAATACGTAGGACATTGATGCTATCAATATCTGACGCGCTCGAGTATGTCCATGCAACAGTATTTTTTTACATAATATTTAAAACTCTATAGCCGCTTCCCCCACCGATGAAAAGGTATAATTATATAACATTTTTTTCTTCTTATCATCTAAGCTTTGCAACCTAATAGGTCTCTATGACGCTCGAGTAAATCCCCATTTAGCATCGTGGGCTCCCCTATTATTACGATACAACATTGGCCCTACCTGCTCCACCTGACCCCGTACCTGCCATTATCCGCTTTAGGGTCCTGCCTGACTATCACAACAGACCGTCTATTCAACTTTGAATGCAACCAAAAAATACTTTTGCGTTTTTTTTATACCCCTCTAAAGTTCCCATTTCAACATTAATGTGAGATTTCATAAATCAAATACGCATTTTACCAAAAACAGGAAACAACATAAATAATGTTATAGTCTATTTGAGTATTTATGGTAGCAGACAGTTCCATAATATAATATTGAACGTAAATATTGATTGGTATTCTGGTCTGGTCGCGAGCCTGAATTGTCATAAAGTTTGTGTCAAGACCAATCTAAACGCGGTCAAAACAAATCATATTCCAACATAGCATTTAGTGAGGTAGCAATTACAGTAACTACTCGTACATAATGCGCGCAAAGGTAACGGTCGCGACCATTGGCAGTCGGCTAGAGGTGCAGTCGGTGTGGTGTAGTAGTGTGGCGAGGTGCGAGTCCACGATCGCGTTACCTCATCGTGATGGTAATGGGACCGCAGAGCCAATGGCCCTCGTTCGTGGAACTGTCTGCCGGCTCCGCAGACAATGCCTCATTCACCGCCTCACACTCTCTAACTAATGTAACGGATATGCGATACTTGACACATTCCTACTACAAACTCCATTTGCATTTGCCGAAGACCTGATGATTTAACAGATACTAATACATAGTTATGTAATTTTTTACCACCTTATAACACAGCTTCAATACTTTAAAATCTAATTACTATAGTCATAATATTATGACTGATATTAAAATATTATAAACTAAAATAAAAGAGAGACTCGAGGTGCACAAATCACACATAATATTGAAACATTTATTGCTCGGGACTTGATAACACGTAATAGAGGTCACATAAAAGTAAACTGAATCCCATAAACATCGGAAACATGATATCATAAACGTAGTAAGGATACAGAAATAGCAGTTTTATCTTTAGTAATAGGACGATAAGCAACGACAAATGGAGACACGATATAAAATGATGCAGCCTAGGTGTCGACTTATGAGCTCGCACGGCCGGTGACGTGGGACTCGTCATAACAGAGATTTATGGTCCGCCCAATTATTTTTGGAAACTTATCGTAACATGATTGATGCACAAACCGATTTAAAAACAAATTAAGGAAACAAGAAAAACAATAATTGTGAATTGCTAAACGAGTTCTTGTTCAAATAGGTTTTGTTAAGGAAATCGCACGGGGTCGTGTCGGGAGCCAGCCTTTGATATCATTAATTATATTCACACCTTTTGTCGAGCGCGACTCAGTGGAGGGATTTTTTTACAAAACGTCGGTTCTACAGTTCTCGGAACAAGGCGGCGCGACGGACACGAGCAAAAAGTAGAGACGAGCGCGAGCGCGAGCAACTTAACCGACGCGCCACGGAATAACATTATCACTTACATTTTAAACATTTAACTACGAATGTATTCAATGGTTTCAACCTGAAACATGTCTCCAAAAAACCTGTAAAAACTCAAGACAAACACTACTTTTTAAAATATTTCAAGTCAAGAGCGAATCGCGTGTTTTTATACAAAGCGTTACCGAGAATAAAGTAGTACACAAAATGTGGCGAGGGCAGAGATGTGACACCCCAATAGAGGAATCTGTGAACTTGTTCCGAGCCAGAACAAAGGGTCCGCCGCGACGCGACGCCGCCGCGCGGCTCCTCGGACCAGCTCACCTGGACCCTGTCGAGTTAGTTTTTGCCGCCTAGTCTGCGCCTGCAACCAGCGCGCGACTAATTTACTTAACACCGATTTGGGATGTTTTCAATGTCGCGGTTCTGCCGAGTGCCTACATACTGACGTTATCTTTAGCTCCATCTCACTGAGCCCATTAGTACTTCTTATGGTCTGTGCAACTTAGATCATTACTTAAAGATTTTTTTTAAACATCACTTAATATGGAACTGTTTTAAATGGCCTATTAATATTTATAATCACAAGTAAAAACCGCACTAGTAAGAACATTGACATATTAGGAAGTTTTGTAAACTGTAGTGGGCAGTTTTATGTATAAAACACGGTATAGAATGCTGTAATATTATCCATATGGTCAACAAATGTCAGGTAATCTTTCAACGAGTCCTACTTTGACGAAATGTGTGTACATAGTGCATCCTTCACAGGAATCTAACAGAGCTACAGCAATTCAACAGCTATACACAAGTCAAACATATCACGACATTAGTTTACCTTTAAATAAGAGATGGAGGATCTAGTTTACGGGAGATCTAGTTCAGTGTGCAGGGGGCCGGGCGAGTTGCAAACCGTGTCTGTTGGGCGCGCGCCGGAGTGCGGGCCTGCGCCGCGAGGGCCGCGGGTTCAACGCTCCGCCGCGCTCCGTCGCACGCACCCTGCTTAAGGGTTAGCTCTTCGAGGTACTGTCATGGTATTTCATATCAATAATGTGATAATTCAACACCTTGTCTGGATTATTCATAGAAGGTAAACTGTTATTGATAGAATTAAGGTAAGTAAGATGCTAATCACTCGGCAACCTAGGATTATAATGTACGGTGAACCTTCTTAATAACAGTAGACGTAATTATGTAGACATTTAGTAACTAATTTAAAGCCAATAAAGTTAATAGGATGTCTCCGCAAGTAGGTATATTAAAATCATAAGATTGAGATTGGTGCATGCAAATGGCAACGCTCGCCGCTATGAAGGAGCGCGGGGCGGCCGGCGGCGGCGCGCCGCTCGCTCTGAGCTCTCTATTCATCTATTCAATTGTTAACAGTTCACTGTTTAGGAGTGAGCCTGCCCACTGATGAAAATCGTATCATATCTAGGATTTACTGCATTTACATTTATTGCCATATCTATTAATATTTAGAGATCATTACGAACCGCGCCCATAACAGTTATGTTAGCTTTCAATATAATGATTGCAAAATCTATAAAATATGTAGTATAAATATTAGGTACGTACTATAAATATTTTATATGGTTGTGAAAGATATATGTATTTACGGTACTTTATTTATTTACTAGTTGCATCAAAGAGAACCGAAGAGACGATTAGTATATTGTTATAATCAATGTTAGATAATGATCAGCCCGGCTAGCATAGAAACGAAGACTTATATCTCTACTCTTCCCGAGAGATTTGGTTCAGAACATAGATACGAGGGCGGGTCAATAAGTCCGTGACTTTTTGAATTTCCGACCTCTTTACTGAAACAATAATACTGGTCCCGTCAACAGGCATCTGTCAGTTGACTCCTCTGAAAATTTGAACTTGCTGCGTCAGTTAGTTTGTGTTTTACAGCTATCTTTATCAGACTACTCACTAATTTGACGAGAAAATGGACAAAAGTGAATTTCGTGTGCTTATTAAGCATTATTTCTTGCGAAAAAAAACCATTACCGAGACCAAGGCAAAGCTTGATAAATACTATGGGGACTCTGCACCATCGATTTCCATGGTAAAAAAGTGGTTTACTGAATTTCGTTGTGGCCGTACAAGCACTAAAGATGCCGAGCGTCCTGGACGCCCAGTTGAGGTCTCTACACCCAAAACATTCGAAAAAATTCACGATATGGTGTTGGCCGACCGAAGATTGAAAGTGCGAGAGATTGTGGAAGAAGTAGGGATCCCGCATGGCTCAGTGGTTTCAATTTTGAATGATCACTTAGGCATGAGAAAGCTGTCCGCAAGATGGGTGCCGCGTTTGCTCACAGTCGACCACAAACGCAATCGTGTAACAACTTCACAGGAAGGTTTAGCATTGTTTAATCGTAATATGGAGGAGTTTTTGCGCCGTTTTGTAACCGTTGACGAAACGTGGATCCATCACAACACACCAGAGACCAAACAACAGTCAAAACAGTGGGTTTCCAAGGGTGAATCGGCGCCAAAGAAGGCCAAGGTGGGATTGTCGGCCAATAAAGTTATGGCGACTGTTTTTTGGGATGCACGCGGGATAATCCACATTGACTACCTTCAAAAGGGAAGAACAATCAATGGGGAATATTATGCCAACTTATTGGACCGATTCAATGACGATTTAAAAAGAAACCGACCTCATTTGGCCAAGAAAAAAGTTCTTTTGCACCAAGACAATGCAAGGGTGCACACATGTGCAGTTGCCATGGCCAAAATCCATGAATTGGGCTATGAATTGCTCCCTCATCCGCCCTATTCTCCAGATTTGGCTCCGAGCGACTACTTCTTGTTCCCAAACCTGAAGAAATGGCTTGGTGGAAAAAGATTTGACTCCAATAATGAAGTCATCTCGCAAACAAAGGCCTATTTTGACGACCTCGACAAATCATATTTTTTGGAAGGGATAAAAAAATTGGAGAAGCGTTGGACAAAGTGTATAGAGCTCAAGGGAGACTACGTTGAAAAATAAAATATATTTTTAATAAAAAAATCTGTCTTTTATTGCAAAAGTCACGGACTTATTGACCCGCCCTCGTATATGTAGAGAAATGCCAACCTACCTACGCGCTGAGTACAAAACCTAGTGTCCCCAATAGACATTTACACACACAAAGTAATCAAAATAAAAACAATACTTCGCGTTCAGTGCGTGTCTCGCACACATTGCATTCAGTGCGAGTAGTCGTTCGCAACTTGGCTGCGAATAATGTACGTACAGCACTACTTGCTTGAATGTGCTCATTATCCATTGCGGTATCAGAACTCAACGTTCGAATAATCTTTAGTACTATGCAAACAATGTAAACTATTAATGTGCGTACGGATTGCGCGTACCCTGGTACGCGTACTCAGTTTACGCGTATCCGGAACGCCTAGTCCATACCTGCAGTACGCGTTCACTCTTGGGGTACGCGTACCGCGCGAGCCCAGTCGCAGCGCGAGCCACCGTAAGTCGGTTTTTGGTCGCGCGTCAAAGAGGACGCGCGCGGCCGGCTACGCTATATTTGGAAGGCAAAATGAATAAACACGCGTGTTCTTCGAGTTTCAATAATGAAAATATTATATTATGAATTTCACCGGGTTATTGTTTCAAAATCTTGCAAACTCATTCTCACAAAAAATTTTCCCCACTTTCTTCATAATTTATATCTTCCATTAGCCTATTTCCACACTGTAATCTTTCACGATACAATTTTTTCATCCACCATCTAGGTTTCCGTTTGTTTCTCTTTTTTTATTTAAAATGTGTTGAATAATGACTAACGCGGCGAATGACCGGGGCTCGCGGAGCGCTCTGGATCGATTGACCTCGCGTACAGGATCGCGGCGGTCCGTACAGGAGCTGTACGCGTATCCAATGTACGCGTGGACAGTGTTTCCCAACTACGCGTAACACAGGAACGCGCTATCCGTAAGCTGCGTACGGACAGTGCGTTCCTGTGTTACGCGTAGTCTGGGTACGCAGTCCACGAGTACATTGGATACGCGTACAGCTCCTGTACGGACCGCCGCGAACCTGAACGCGAGGGTCATCGATCCAGAGCTGCGACTGCTGCGAGCCAGTCATCGCCATGAACAGAAACAGAGCGGTTGCGGTTGAAACTCGCCTTGTCCATTTTACCGTCCAAATACAGCGTTCCTGCGAGTGCGCGTCCGCTTTGACGCGCGGCCAAATACCGACGATAGCGGCTCGCTGCGAGCCGAGCTCGCGCGGCACGCGTTCCCCCTGAGTTTACGCGTAGCTTCTAGTACGGACATGGCGTTCCAGGACACGCGTAACCGACTACGCGTACCAATGTACGGGCAGTCCGTACGCAGCTGTACGCAGCTTTACGCATAATATTTCCAATCGCAATGTGTTCCGTTTTTGCGCATATTGCTGCGACACCGGCCCCGCCCCCTTTTTACATCTCCCTTTAGTTTTTGTAATCTGTGGTAGAGACACTGATGTTACCACAAATACACATCAGAATAACATATGGGATACAGTTTATCCCGAAATTCCCGCGGGAACGGGTACAACGCGGGTGAAACCGCGGGGCGCACTAGTAAGAATATATAATTGACATCCAGATGTCGTCGCCACCAACTATGTCTGCACATAATATTGTTGACTCCAGGCGGGAATCGAACCCGTAACCCCCGACACAGTAAGCGCTCTCACTGCCACTGTGCCAACGTGCTTGTCAAAGTCAGCATGTAAACACACACACTTCTCTCGATCCTGCTGCAGCAGTATTTAGGGAATTATTGCCGGCAGCACGAGGGGCAGCGGCAGGGGCTGAATGTAAATGTAGTGTTATGATTAGCTGGATATTGTATGACAGTGATTTTTTTGACACATTTAAAATGCATTTAGTCTTAAATTGAGAATAAAAACGAGAGTTTTGACGTTGCATGTAGATATAGAGAAATTTGTCTTAAAAGGGGATATAAAACGAAGAAAAAAACTTTGTCTTCAGTGATAGGCTAGCCGGGCTAGACTTGTGCAAGCCATCACCAACGCGTGCTTGGCATACTCCGCTCGTGCTCCGCGCGACAAGACGCGGCGCGGGGCGTCGAGCGCACTGCACTCGCTCTTTCCATTCGCGGCTGCGCTGGCCGCATAATGGCCGAGCATTAAGTCCAACTAAATCACCTCGCCCACTCAAGGACAAACTGCACCTATTCACACCTAGCCGTTTATGGACATTCCGCTCGGCCATTCATACTAATTATTGCACATTATAGACAACTCACTAAATCCGATTGACAATAATGAGGGCTATTATACCTCTTTTCAAACATATAATACTGCCAATTCACTAACCGATACCAAAATTATACTCTTGAGAAGAGAAATCACTAATGATAAACATGAGGAAAAGTGTTACACAAGTTGGAAATATGTTTTCTAACGATAAATTCACACTGCAATGTTGACTATTGATTTTTAAAACTTGAGTAAAAGAAAGCCCATATAGACGCTGTGTCTTCTGATATCTTGTCTCGGGATGTCGTTCAAGTAATATACGATACATTCATAACTGGACAGGTCATAGTATTCATAATGAGTACCTATTAGGTCCGAGACTGGATTCTGGAGACTGAATTTGTACTTTATTGTTATCCTATCCCTTTGGATGCGGGCGACATCGATTGAAAGCCTGTACCTGTTGACTCGACAGAAAATAAGCTGGCAAAAGGCCCTGCACACTGCGCAGTGTGGCACTTGTACAAATATCAAGTGTTCAAACAACGCGTACTCATTTGGACCTGAACGGCCCCGCTCGGCAATCATTTCACTTCACCAATAACTAATGGCCGGGTTGCAGTATAGGTATTCATTAAAGAAATTGTGTTTATTCGTTCGTACGTTTTTAATGGTCTAGCGGGCGGCGGGCGGCGGGCGGCGGGCGGCGTCCGTGTAAGGAGTTTATTTGCATGCACGGAACGGTACCGCGCGGCCGCTGCGACCGGCGCTCCATCTAATGAATGCACCACTTTTAAAATGCAGGCAAACTGTTGGCACATTTACAAGTGATTAGTTTAGATGGAAATGTGCCCCGCGTGGACTGAATGGCATTATACCCTGATGAGTATTGAGAACCTTCTGATTGGGGAACGGATCTTTATGAATGTCATTGGAAGATGAACCGTGTTTACTGGACGAGTGCGAAGTAATAGAAGAATAACTTTCCAATCTTGGATTTTGGAGGAAAAATATTTAGAAATCCAGTAAATAAATAGCAAGTGCCACCATTTTCCACGAGCGCCATACAAGGCAAGTTGGTCAATAACGCCGCCGCATGGCTGACCGACCCACATGCCAATTAACAGGAGTTAGCGCACTCCGGGAGGACGCACTCGGCCGGCGCTCCTCTAGGAATCTTAATTTTTCCATTAATCAGACGTTGCATGTCGAATATTTGTAAAACGGGTCCATATTACGAGAATATCTTAGGGAAAAATATAAGTATTCGGCGTAATTACAGGATTTAATGACAGAAAATGGATGCCAATTATGTGAGACGCTTTGAGACGCCGCAATTTATACAACGGCTGTGATCATAAACACTCGCCAGGAGGACGGAGCGCTCTCCTCTCCGCCACACCGTGTTTTGCTGCTTATTCTAATAGTACTCGGAGCTGCTTATTTACGTACCTGAAACAAAACAACAACCATTTAATAAACCAATACATTTCACGTCCACGACATAAAGCGCGTGAGCGTGGGAGTGTTAATCGTACTTTTAAATCTTAACAAGACACGCAACAACAAACATTTTTTATTTTAATCCCCAAATAAGCGGAGACACGAATTGAACGTCACGTAATTGTTTTACCTTAGCCGTCCGCATCCGCGCCGTTTGGTATGCGACTATGTAGAGGTACAATAGAGAGGAGCAAATACGCGGCGCGGAGAGATCACGGCCGGATAGCGGCTCGGCGGCGGAGGCGCAAATAGAGCCAGCCTCGTTGGACTCGGCAAACAGTCGGACGCGCTGTTTGCTATGCGCTTTACGCATCCACACTGCCAATATTTGAACACAATTTGAAGGCACAACGCCCTCGGTCAATTAGCCGGCACACCAGGCAGCGGATCATCCCGCTAACTGATAATGTATACGCGAGTCGCGACGTGTTATGAACCTGTGCCAAGGATACTGATCAAATATCAACATAACACCGCCTTTAATATTATACGCACGGTTAAAAAGCGTCCTGTGTGCGAATGCGCACGCGCAGCGCCGCCATCTGATAGTGGCCCGGCACTCGCTCCGCCGGCCGCGAGCCGGCGCGCTTGTTAATCCGCTGTCCATCGCATCATACTCTCAAAAAACTAAATAAACAACTGTCAGGCACGACGCGACGACCGCGGCCACCGACTCGTGTAGCGTTGCCAGGCATCCGGATAAAGCCGGACATAGTTAGGCTTTTTGATTGCATGTCCGGCTAAAATAAACGGTGTCCGTCTTGTCCGGCTTTTGTTAGGCTTTTTACATTTCGCAAACAAGCGAGCACTGCCGCCGCGCCGCCGAGCGTGGCCGAGCGTAGGCGAGTCGACTACCGAACCGAAGTGCCGCCCGTCGCGACAAAATCCTCAATAATATAGGGTGTCCGGCTTTTTTAACCAAATGTCCGGCAAAACTGGCTGGTCTGTCCGGCTATTAGGTTTGGCGACCTGGCAACGCTAGACTCGTGTATGATTGTAAAAACAAACACTTTTATTACTTATACATTTCGTATTCTCGTCGAACGTAAGTTTTTACTCATCATTCTGTCATATGAATATGTACCACAGATAAAAAATACATAGATTTCAACATTTAACTCAACAACTTTAGTAGTCAACTAATAAACGTAGATGCGATGGCGACTTATTTTTTAAAATTCGTGTCAAGAATGTACACTTTTTCCCGCACGAAACACAAAATTGTGGCCGAGAGGACCCGATCAAGATTGTTGCGTGCTCGATTAAATTCTCTACAAGAGCCCGCGAGGTGGGAAGTGCTCGACAGAAAAACGAAACGAACATACAAAAATGTGGCAAGCCTTGTAAGAATGTTTGTGACCATCGACCGAGAATTGAGAAGACACGTCCTTATTGAGAGCTCGCTTTGAACCACCGCGCGAGGCCAGACCTCCAAACAAATAAAAGAAACATTTCATTTATTTAGTCGGTTTCATTTAAACAGGCCAACGCAGCTACAAGGGTCCGCACTTACTAGGGGACTATACGACACAAATCTCTCCAAGACGTGACTAAAATGGACATGGCATTAGGAAATCGACCCGCGGAATGCATAGTTATCGACCCACCTAGCCAGAGAATGCTGGCGCTTTGTCTGCCGATCGAGGATAAGGAGTTTCAAAATCTCGGCAGTCCATAACTGGGGTGCGTGGAAGTAGTCTTAAAAGGAACTGTCCGAATACGAACCTGAAAGTAAACAGGGCATTTCCGCGCACATGTCGACCGCCGCGCAGCTGCGCGTTCCCGGAAAGGATAAACTCCGCTCTTTGAGAAATCCAACACGCTTTCAGCTTCCCTTTACTTTTATCCATCCAACAAAATGAAACACTAAAACACCGTTTTCCGTAAAGAAATTAATTCCTCGAAACTTAAAAATAGGTACAGGAGAAGGTCACGTCCGTGAAGTTTCCTACATCAAGTAAATAATCGAACAAAATTATGATTTATCGACAAAAATCTCGACCGTGTGATATATAGCACGTTATAATGCCAGACCCGATCCCAACATTTATAGTTCCAAATTTATAGACGCTGATCAATAAAAATATTGAGAAAGATACTATAAAACTTGTCTGATGCACCATGACGGCGTTACTTATATCTGATTTAATTTACGATCCAAAAATAACATTTTAAATCGGATTATTGATCCTCTTGTATTTTATGGCGGACGTATTATTAATGTGGGACCTTCTGATATTCGGTGTGCGGTCGCATCACCGGTAGTTTTGTTGGTTGCAGCGAAAACCTATTTATTGTAGGTCGCTATTTTTGTAACGGACGTTGGCAGGCGGCGCGAATTTCGCACTTCCCGTGGCGAAAACGAGCAAAAACTATCGAGTGAGGGATTGTAAAACATGCGGCTTTAATGTGGTCGAGTGGAGTGGAGCCGAGCGCCAGGGAGGGACTCGGCGCGGCGCAACAAGTGAGCGTGGCGTGCGAGCGGCTCGTTAGCTCACGGAAATGTTACACCCAGCCGTCATAATTGCGCGGATACATTGCAATTTTACATAAAATTACTCGTATATCACTGGAAACTAATTATTTCAGGTTGCCTTATGTTTTTACACGAGTTACGATCTAGACGCTACAGTTTCCATGTTTTTGTCGAGTGCTATAGGGCCCTTTCGGAAGTCATATATTATCTGACCCATGTGCAGCCTTTTGAGACCAAGTTATTCCTTGTGCAATTATCTTTTAGATTTGCGCAATACCACCTTGGAACTAATAGCTAATCTTCGAGTAAACACTGAAGTAGTAAAAAGTGAATGTGGTGTAATGTTTGTTCATCAGTTATGTCGATGTGAATAGAACATGTTTGACTTATGTGTAAAATAAATATAAAAATTAAGTCCGAAGTGTACAGTTCTGTCCTGTGTCGTGTTCTGTAAGGAGGTACTCGTATAACAAAAGGTTAGTTTTGTGTGCGGCGCGACAGGACAATGGGGAGTGGATTTATAACGCATCCCGCAGCGCCTTCTCGCGTAATGTGCTGCGACTACACGAAACAATACGAGATGCCGCGTTCAATGTCGGACCATTAACATCGACGCATAATGTGATTATATCGGAAATACTTTACGACTGCAGAGCTTTCACTTATTTACATCTACTATCATGTTTTCCTCTTCTTTTTTCGAAATAATGTTACAATTACATAACGCCCGAACAGTTAAAGAAATACGATGTTTTTGAGCGACCTGTAAGTGCTGCCTCCCACGTTTCATAAGCCATCAGTAAACTACAGTTAATATAGTGGAGGTAATCACAAGTATTAGTATTTGCGTCAAGTCTCGGTGCAGTGCATCAAGCCCACGAAATCGACCCACGCTGACAACCAATTGCAATAACTTAGCATTTCTGCCGGTGCCGTGCATAATTCTGCGTTAGGTGCAGCAGCCGAGCGGCCGCTGATTGCTGTCACTAATGGAAGCCCGTTCCAGAAGCCGTTACCGCTGCGTAATGGCCTCCTCAACCACCTCAACATAATGGCCGACAATTTCAGACATTGTATTTACTTCAAATTGATATGTAAGTTGCCAAAACGTTATTTAAAAACGTTTCAAGTTTAGGCAATTCCATCAATCATCATGCAAGACAAATAATGTTCTAAGTATAGAGGGATAATATAACCAGTAGTGCGATCAGAAGCCGCGAGCGCATGTATTACACGTGGTCAGACGAGCTGCTGCCGGCTATTGGAGTGAGCAGCCGGAGCCAGCTCTCATCACCGGGGCCGGGCCGCCCTCATGAATACCACTCTCACAACCAGCCGGAAGCCACGCACTCGCTGTTATTTCATCAATTCCCTCAAATACTGCAGAATATTTATGTTAATTATAAACTTTAACATGAAAGACGTCAACTTGGCATTACTTCCCTCGTACAAAGTCTACTCGTAAACATTAACGGTTGTATTTTTATGTTTATTGGCGAAACTCATGACGAGACGATGATTAAAGAAAGTTGTATTTTGAGATATAATTGCAATAAAATAATGTCAACCTTCAGACTTCTACACACTTTTTACGATCCGAGAGCAAAAATTATGGCCGTTATTAAAATTCAAATCACAACAATAGCGTTTGGATTTACTGAGGAAGCTCTTAACACTGTCACGTATCAAATCGTAAGCAATTTATCGGACGAGTGGGACTAATGAAATGTTGGGAGACGTTATTCATGCATCAAATGACATTCGAGTCTCGTTTAACAAGCAGTAATATCAATTGAATGCAATGTCGGTCCCGGTCCCGGGCGCCCGGGCTGCCGGCACGCCAGCCTGCACTACATGTATGTAGATGTGGCGAGTTGGCGCATCCCAGCAGGCGCTCGGCGCGGACCACTCCGGCCCGGTGACGGTTGTGCAATTGAATGATCGCAGGAAACGATCGGGGGCGCTGGGTGCATCCATCATCATCATCCGAGACAAACTCAATTGATCCATTTCAATTGGTCATGATTGGACTACTTGCTAAGCTATTTGACTCCGCGTGCGCCTCCCCCTCCGAGCACACCTCCATGCACAATATCGATAAATCACCGCGCCTATAAAGTATACCGAATTGCTTCAAGTTATTACTTGCTGCTAACTAAAGCTCTCCATCAGGAGCTATCATAAATCCCAATAAATGTTGTAATTAAAGGTTTACAAACGTGGTCCCCAACCTGCAGAGTGACTTTCTCCCAATTTAATATTTACGATTAAAAGGTTTAATTCTACATTTACTGCTTTTATGGCACTTGATAGTGACAATTTTAATGTGTGTCTCTACGATCAGGTCCGAATTACAACATTGCAAAATGTTCCCAAACTGAATGTTAAATTGAGACGTCTGTTTGTCCGTCTTTGGCTTTCCAGGAATCGTAAACAACAATTTTATTCCGTGGCTCGCATTGAGTTATTTCACACAAGCCAGTCGAGAGGAGTTTATTAGTTACACGGACCTGTAAACGTTATCGTTGCAAGTATTTGGACCACCAGTCGTTACTTCAATCTTAATTGTCGTGTACGATAAGGAAACGCACCATTCCTACTATCCTACTAGTCCTACTTTAATATTATAAATGCCAAAGTTTGTGAGGATGGATGGATGTATGTATGGATGTATGGATGTATGGATGTATGGATGTATGTATGGATGTATGTTTGTTGCTCTTTCACGCAAAAACTACAGAACGGATTTGGATGAAACTTTACAGTAATATAGTAACCTATATCATCAGTATAACACATGGGATACATTTTATCCCGAAATTCCCGTGCAACCGAGGGGCGCGGCTAGTAATCAATAACAACAAAACGATTCCGCTGCTACCACCGAGTACAAATTGTTGTTATTGAGCGGCGACAGTCCGCGAGCAGCACACGTGGCCCCTCGTCGACATTCGCCAGTCGCCACATGATTAATGATGCGACAGAATCTTCTCGATTATTTTCATAGGCCCGTCAACGTGATCACTTCAACATCTGTCAAAATACTGGTGCCTCATGTAGGTCAACGTGATTGGTATCTTGTCATATTATCATTTATGATCCGACTGAGAGCTTTGTCTTTGGGAGATTACCCGGTGTAAGTATTAGCGTCGTGTCTCAAGTGATAGCTGATCGCTAGTACATCGAATAGTTAAGAATAATTTGTCAGTAATCGATAAGTTGCACGTCGCTTAGGATCTAGTCGTGCCGCGAGTGTAACCGGAACCATCATGGTTGACAAGAACATGAAGTGTGAACCACAGTTTCCGGTGGAACGCGTTCGAGCCTCGGACCGAGTCGCTCCGTGTCCATTTCAAAACGCGCCGTTTCGAGCGGGTCACGATATAAAGTTACATGATTTGATATGTCATTCAACGAGTGTATCGATTATATCTTACGCTGCGTGCTTGGAGATCTAGTTTCCCACAGTGAGTCATACGCGAGCGTACTGCCAGTGTGTGCGCGCCGTTCGGTCCACATAAGCTCGGCAAACATACAAACTCTTCTTTCACATCCTAAATTGGTCCAGTTCACACGATGCGACGCAACCGTCGCCGCCATGCAAAGAGGAAATCAATAATAATTAATCAATCATTTAACTTGATGCTTGATATGTGAACTGTTTTAAATAATATTATCGACACAAACAAGATAAATAAACGAAAGATAGTGAGAAATGTTCAGTTGACGAAACGTGTGAAAGCAAAAATTACTGCGATCAAAGAAACCGCAATAGTAAATTGCGCCGAATGTAAACAAAGACAAAGCACTAAACAAGGAGCGAACGGGAAGAAAAGACGACGGTTGACGGTCGGTGAGGCGGGAGCACCACCGCCACCACACGCGCGCGCGAACTCGCCTTATGGACCACAGACTAGCATATCAATATTCATAATATTGTTAAAAATTATACTCTAAGCACTTTAAGTGTTTTAAAATTTACAATATATGACGTAAAACAAAGCCATTAATTCAATAAAAACTTGAGTTTTTGGGAAGCTTCGAGCTATTAAGTAAAGCAGATTTAATTAAGCGTAATAAATCTTTAGAAATGATCATTCGTCAATACAAAAACACGCCCAGGAAATTTAATCTTCTAGTTTGATTAAGGATTCAGAGCTTTTACCACGCAATACAAACCATCCAACCATTAATTACCTATGTTTATAAAACCGGTACTTAAATATTGCAAAAGAAGCAAATGACATGAGAAACACCCGACAGGCTACAGAAGTGATACACTTTATATTTGACGATCACTTTCTCATACATATTTTTAGAGAGCAGCAATTTTGGAATCTGTAAATTTTTAATTGAGTCCGATTGGGCATTATTTTGCCAGTAGTCTGCGAGTGTCCGGGCGATTAGGTCTGAATATCATAATGTACTGCTATTGAGAAATAATAAAAGTGGTAAACATTGCGAATGGCATTAATCGCCACACGGAAAAAACGATTTCCGGAAAATAAAGTACACTCTCATACAATATACACCCAACCACAAAAAGTTTTTTAATTAAGATTTTCCTACCTGAATGTACTATTTGGTTTAGACTTAACGTATTTCCGACATAAAATAAATAAGACATTTGGAAAATCAGTCATTTTGGGAAATGGTGATTTTGAGATTAGTGCATTGTGTAGATCAGTACATTATGATATTCAGACCTAATCGCCCGGACATGTCTGCGAATGTGGTGCACAGAGGCGTGGCCGGAGCCGAGCGGCTCGGTTTGGTTGCGTCCCGAGTCTGATCTGTCATCGCCGGCGGAGGTACCTACCACCGGCACGCCGCGCCGCAAGCAGCATATCTATAACACTCACTCGAAAAGCGTGCAATATTCACCCAAATAACTACCAGTAACAAAACAACACTACATTTATTCACCTAAAGCTACAAACATGTTCAAGTTATTCAAAGCACATTCATTGGCGAGGAAGAAAACGCATCATTATCTTATTAACAAAGTGCCAAAACAATGGAATATATTATAATATATTTATATAAATAATGCAATAATTTGGTGGACAATTTAAATTGGTGGCAGTTATTCCTAGAAGACCAGGACGACCTGATCTTGACGTGAGTGTCGCCTCCCGGAGTTGGGTTGACGCATTCCGCGTGAGGACACGCTGAATGGCGGGTCGATACGCGTCTACAACGTACATGACAATTAAAGAGGTCGGACCGTACTCACGCAGTGACGCGTACTAATTGATGCGCGGACGCTGCTGCTTCGTGGACCATCCGTCATCTGGAGACAAGCGGCACCCGCTTGTACAGGGCATCAACACGATGGTTAGTGAAAAATACTGATTTAATACACCACACCATAGTCTTAAATCTATCCTCGTAAACCACTACATAGTATAAAATAAAGTCGTCTCTTTTTCGTGTCTGTCACACTGTTTGTCTGTCTGTATGCTTAAATCTTTAAAATTACGCAACGGATTTTGATGCGGTTTTTTGTAATAGGTAGAGTGATTCAAGAGGAAGGTTTTTATGTAAAAAAATTCCCGAAATTCCCACGGGAACGGGCACAACGCGGGTAAAACCGCGGGGCGCTGCTAGTACATAATAAATTAGAGGAGCTGGAGGACGAGCCGCGGCCGGACCGCTTGAACCGTCCACCGACGAAGAAAACAGGTCAATATATTTTAAATAGAATCACGAGACGACCCCGATATAAATATACGAGTAAAAACAGAAATATTTTATTATTACATATTTACAAAGTAAACGGCGCCGCGTGCGAGCCACGAACATTTGGCAGCACTAGCACCGGCCGCCCGCCACCGGGCCGCTTCTGAACATCGACGCACAATCCCCGAACCCGTGCCCGAACCGACCAATACTGTTGAGTGTTGATGCAAGTAATACATCCTCTTTTCCGCACATTGAATTCATCGATCGGACACGTAATGAGAAAATCAAACTTGATATAAACTAAATGGCCGACAGCTTTCAACCGCGTCCAATGAAGAGGTGACTCATACAATACTACCTACTACACATTTTAACTAGTCTTAGAATGAATATTGTAACAAAAGAATATTACAAAAAAAAACGAAAATGCAAGAGAGGCTCTCGTCTGTGCTCTCGTCGCGTGCGCGTTGCGCATCAATTAGGGAGAATTCTTGTGAGAATCACACAATTGTGGAAATATGTAATTTAACTTTATGTTACAGGTAATAAAATAAATTCATGCTTCATTAGCGAATCACTTTTTACAGCACATTACATTATTAAAATATATTCAATTACTGTGGAATTACGATGAACGTTTACGACCGTTTACGCGATTTAAAAATACAAATTACAAAATAAATAAAATATGCTGTTTCTAATGGCAACTGTTCACCGGGCACTGCACAAGTACTCACGACACTCAAAGGGTTTGAAGCTACGAGGAGAGCATATACGCCGAGACCTCGTCACACCATCCAGCAGGGCTACAGAGTCGAGACATTCTTTATTATAAATAGTATACTTTATGACGGACAAGATTTACACAAAGGAAATAAACAAATGCGTTCGTTTGTTATGTTTACTGGCGGAGGCGGGCGGGCGCCGCCGCGGCGCGGGCCGCGCGCCTTTGGATAATTCATAAGGGCACAGGTTCCAATCACAGTTTAATTACCACGGACACAACGCTCAACTCGACTCGCATGATACAAGACACTCATCGCACTATCCGCCATTCTCCTACAAATCATAAAGCACCCAATATGCAGTAGATATCGAGATACGAAGCTATCATTAGCGTAAGTTTCATAACAAATATCCACACAAACTTCAGAGACCTAATAATCTTCTCGAATTGAATGTTGCTACTAAAGGCGGCTACAGATTAACTAAATGTATGATGCAATGTAACACGCAATGAAAGAGTTTGTCGTCCACATTGTCGCAATGTATCAGAAATCCTTACGCGCGGAATCCCTAGGGTGCATGATGAGAACATTTCAACACAAGACAAGTAACAACGGCAAGACCAAAATGCCACCACCGGCAGCTCGCGTTGATATTAATATAGAAATAATGCAACGGCCTATAAATGTGCGGTCTCTAAATATTTACGCGTAGTAATGTGAGCTAGAATGTTACATTTATAAAGCGTGACTAAAGTTTTCATTAAATATTGTCTCAAAATAAACGTGGCTGTGAGCAAATGCTAACGTTAACAAGTCTGTAAGGTTGCGCAAACCTTTTGTGTCCAGATGTCTGGGCACTTATGACTGTTTCGAAATCACCCCGATGCGATTTGAGAACAACACGCAGGGCTTGTCGTTAAAGGTGAGCCAAGGATATGAACAATTAATAGCAATCAGTTGAGCGCCAAGTAGACATCTATTATTTTGTATTGTATGGTCCAGCCAGATAAGTCCGTCGAAGAAAGAGGTCGGTCGAGAGAGGAGTCCAGAGCCTGCAGATCTCACGAAACCATGACTCATTATTACACTTGGCACCTAGGTACTCCCTGACGGCTCCGATTGAAAATGGAACCTTTAAATCGCGTATTGTTCTCCAGAGTCACGTGTTTGAGGCTCATTTATATTTACAAACAACAAAGACGTAAAGTAAAATTTCAGTTTAAAGCAGCGTTTTAAGATAAGAAGCGATTAAGCCGAATCAAACCGAATGGTTTTTGGAGAAATTGATCCAAATTTACCCCACTCACTATAATATGGTCCAACGAGCAACCGTATACAGTAGTCCGTTAGGGCTATTGAGAGTTATACAACTTTACTAGAGGAGACAAATATTATTATAGAAATGAGCTCGGACCATCTCAATCGAATAATATGCCAAAGATGGAAATAAACACATTACAAAGTTTAAAACATATAAATGACATCGTGTATCCAAGTCAAAGAAGGGAATCTGGTAAGGGCTAATGTTTGCGCAAGTATGTACTCGATTCCACGACTACATCGATGTTCACAGACAGAAAAAAACCGGTCAAGTGCGAGTCGGACTCGCGCACGGAGGGCTCCGTACTTTAAAAAACGGCAAAAAATCACTTTGTTGTATGGTAGAGTAGCCCCCCTTGAGTTGGCAATAGAAATACATCATCGGTGAAAATGTCAACTGTCTAGCTATCACCGTTCTTGAGATACAGCCTGGTGACAGACGGACGGACGGAGACGGCAGCAAAGTCTCAGTAATAGGGTCCCGTTTTTACCCTTGGGGTACAGAACCCTAAAAACGGCTCCCTAATAAGGAGGCGGTTGGTGCGGGCGCGGCGGCGGACGGTAGTGTCCGCTCGCGAGTATCTCACGGTCCGCGCAAGGAGGTCATGTGACAACCAAATTGCAACTTCTGTACTTAATGGCCACATTTAAAATAAATATCTCCAAGCCGGAGTCACGGAATCCTTCCAGTCGTGCATATTATGTATGCGATAAGTTTTTGCCGCTCAGAGGAAACTGTTGCAGCTAGATGATAATATTTACGTGAGAAGCTAACTAACACTAAACCTGTTGTGAGCACCTCGTAAAGAGAATGTTTTGAATCGTTCAAGCGTTGTAATTACACCGACTTCAAACAAATTATATCCTGAGTAAGGACACTAAACGGTGCAATTTGCGCTCAGAACGAGTTCGGAACAAATCCAATTATGGTTATTAAACGACGAAGTTATACAAAAATGTATTATTATACGATTCATGTTAGGTATTCCGCCGCCGCGGCGGTCGGCCGATTCAATAAGGCATTGCTGTCTATTACTCAGTCATGAGCAAGGCTGGCCGGTTGTAATGACTAATCCTGGAAAATACTCATTTAATGAAAATATTAAATACTAGAAACTTGACGTGGCTTCCAATGAGAAATGCAGGAGGCTAAGAAAGCAGAACCAGCGCTTGTTATGAAAACAACCTCAAGCGCACTCATAAACTCATAACTCATAAACTCATAACTCATAAACTGAAGCTCAAATTGACTAATTGAAAAAGCACAATAAGTATTAACGGTACAGCCCACTGCGTGACTTTTAAATGACAATTTGTAACTTTGACATGATATAAAATTTGTAAATGAGATTGAGATTGTGATTATGTATGAGTTGGCCCAGAGAGTTAAAAATCACGTTGGACCCATAAACGAAAAGGAACCGGTTAGTGTAATCGATGGCGAGCCGCGATAGGGGGCGCGGCGCCGGCCCGCGCCGAGTAATTGGGCTCCGCGGGACTTCACACCACCGACCGAGCCCGAAGCACCACCTCCACTGCACAGCCTTGTACACGAATCTTATACAATAAATATACTCGCACACTCACTAATGTTTCACGAAAGAAGAGGAATCCAAATAGCGTTTAAATGGTACTGAATCCCAATCCCAGGATATTAAGACTTAATAGAAAGGCTGCGGTCGATTCGTAAGTGCATGTGTCAGAATCACTAATGACATCAATAAGCAAATGTGATCGGAGGAGACACAAGACACGGAACAATACGCGAGGCGTAGTAGTTGGCACGACCCACAGCGAGCTGCCTACTCCGAATGTTCAGCTACGTGACATGTATCTCAATGTTTATTATTTTTATATCAACTCTATTATTCATTTGGAATCTATTGTGATGTAAACATGAAGTAACCGACTTGATATATATAAATTCAATGTCTGGATCCAAAAGTATTATCAGATGAAAAATTTATTGCAAGTGAGATAAAATTCAAAGCAGCGGGTCTTGGTGATCTACATATTGTTATCTATCATTAAGCATTTAAGAGTTCATTCCCCTCGTAGACGTCGCGGAATTCAGTCCGTCGAGTATTTCGGTCCCGGCGGACTGGTAGGCTTCCTCGGCTGCGCCATTGAGTCCACAAATACCTATACCGCGACGGACGCGGCGCGCGCCTAGCACGCTTTACGAGACCTGCGATAACACCGCCCTTTACGATTCCGAAGATTACGCTCATTCACCCGCCTACCACTGACTGACCAAACAGTCTTGATCTCCGCAGTTACTGCCGCCACCAAGGACCCGAACGGCGAATAGAACACACACCGAATAAATAGCATCTCTACTTATATTGGCTTCAAGAAAGCAGGGCGGCTCACATAAACTACATTGTAAATTCATATATTAAATTGTACGTAGAATTAAACAAGACAGTGTTCAAAACATATATCGATGTTACGCTCATGAAATTCATAGAAACATACAATGTTAGAATATTCATGAGATTATAAAATTCGTGAAATAAAAAACTTAAAGAAACCGACTCCAAAATCTAATACTTAGAGCTCCCACACAAAACTGCGATGCGATGCGATGCGAATTCGCATCGTAGAAACTTGCGATGCGAATTTCTACGATGCGATTTAGTGCGGCGAACCGTTTGGTAGGGTGACCATTCCTTCAAGTGTAGGCCGTACTGGACGTGTTTTTAGGAAGCGTAAGATGGATCGCAAAAAGATTATTGCACTGCTGTTATTGTTCAATAGATTGATATTTAATGCAAAAAACTTTTAAAAAATGTTTTTCAATTAATTATAAACAATTAAAAATTGATAAAATTTAAATAAAAATCACGTGACTATAAACGCGCCATGATTGGTCACCATAGTTGTGGCGTCATAATGTTATAGCTATTTAATAACAGTTCAGCGTTTACGGCTGAAACGGCGGAGTGAAAACTAATATTATGACGTCACACGCGCTCGGGTTTGTTCGGGAGCTGTCGGCGTGTCTTCGGTACTGGATTCAAAAATTATTTTTTATTTTGAAATAACTTTTGAATTATTGCGAAAAAAAATAAAATAAAAATAGTTTTGTTATAAAACTAATACATAATCTTTCCATTTATCACAAAAAAAAATTTTTTCAAAAGCCCAATTCCTGTCCTGAAATTTCCTGAAATGGTGTCACCAAGGATGACGTAATATGACAGGAATGTGCGATGCGAAGCAGATCGGAAATTCTTACGATGCGTCGTGCGAATTCGCAGATTTTTACGATGCGATGCGAATTCGCAGTTTTGTGTGGGAGCCCTTAACTAAAAAAACCGGCCAAGTGCGAGTCGGACACGCGTACGGAGGGTTCCGTACTTTAAAAAACGGCAACATAAATTATTTCTATATTTTTAGTATAGTTGAAGTCGGTTAGATTTTTTTGAAAAAGTATTCTTTCTTCTATAGACTGTTATATGTCTATGCAGTCTTACCTCAGCGTTCTGTGACCACGGTTACTGTAAAAGCCATGAAACGTTAAATTAGAATGTATGTAATAAATGTGTACACCTAACCGACCACCACCCCACAATGTGTAGATAGTGTTGAATTTGAATATGCGCTAGTTTTGCGTGTTTATGTAAATTAACAGAAGCAAGTAAATTAAACAAACAAGGATCTAAACAGTAATAAAAATATGTGTAACGAGTGACGAGAGAAGTCGGTGTGGGCGGCGCGCGGACCCACTAATTAAAAGGATTTTGTTAGCTGTCAACTTTAGATATGGCTTACTTTCAACTCGCCGCTCGGAATTACACATTAAAACTTAAAACAGATCCAAGTTTTTTAACGCATCGACTTAATACAAAAAATACGTTATTATATTAACTTAATCGGTTAGGTTGGGAACTTGAGAGTAATACCATCGAAATGGGAATGCTAGTTGAATAAATTGAATTGATTTAGGATAGTAGTTAAACACGATATCATTAATTTGAATCACTGTATCTGAATGGTAAATCAAACTGGTTTTATACACAAACTACCTTCTAAATTACTTGTAAAAGTAGAAATGTGCGCGTAGGAGAACCACTAAACTGAGATTACAAACAGTATGGAAATAGGAACGATACTAACTAAAATCATCGGGTCATCACGATTACACGAGTTTGATGAATGCTCTTGCACTAGACGACAATTCGAGGAATAATAAAAACTAAACAGTGACATCATGATAGAAAACAATGAAAAATGAATGTTTGTGTTGTGTGGACCGCGAGGCGATGCCGCGGCGACGACGTGCATGCGCCGCGCCGCGCCGCGATGATCCGCTTGATCTCTCTGGACTCTCCGCGCACAGCGTTTACAATTGAGACCTGTTGAAAATCACGCATGGGAACAAACATTTTGGCTACGAATTCCCGTAAAAAAGTAATATTAAATGTATTTGAGGTACCAAATTCGGCGAGTCGGTTCCCGAGCACAATAGAGGTCTAACGAAAGGATTAGGCGCGGCGCGGCTCAACAAGGGCCGCGTCGTGGACGCCTCGGCGGCGCGGGCCCCAATGCGGGCCCCAACGCGGCGGAAATCATTTATTTCACCGTAACCAATTGACATTTCCATTTTTTCTCCGTGACGTTTTTAAGCGTCGCCTACGCCCGACACGAACTCGAACCTTCGCTCGACAACACTCTGCTTTATAAATGCTCAAATCTAAAGATGAATTTACATCTTTATCTATTCACAATACATTTATGTATTATGTGATTATCTCGAATGCTTAAGCAGAATCGAAATGGATTGGATCTATTAATATTCCTAGGGTAAACAAAGTGGAAGATTTGTAAAAGTAAGCGGGACTCGTGCCGCGCGCTCGGTCTATGACAAGCGATGTTGTTTTGAAGCTCCTCCGGCGTAGTGGTGCGCCCACTGGCGCCGGCCGTCAATCAAACTGACTGAGACTATATCATTGGCGGCCACAACCCTCTTTTCAGGTTTTCATTACGGATTAAACAATTCGAACATTCGAGTAACGGTTAGTGTTACATTACTTTTTACTTTTTACATTGAAATCAAACTCGGACACCTTCAATATCCAAAATGAATAGACCTGGAAAAAGAGCTTTTTTATTAACCAAGCACAAGAAAAAAATAATGTAAAGTCCATAAAAATCATCCTTAAAGGGTCTGACAGTGACATGCTCAGCCATAAAACTCGAGGGGATCAAAGGACATAAACGGATAATATCGAGATGAAAAAAGACGATGGAATATCGGTTACAATGCGCTTAGAGTGCGGGCGAGCCTTCACGGGCGGATCATTTTAGTTGGAGCACATGAAATATCACACGTCGTAAACGGAGATGAGTGTGTGTTATTTGACTCGCCGTGAAGAGAGCCTAACGAACCACAATGGCGCGCTTCACAATGCTCCATCGTAATCTAAAGCCGCCTCCGCCACGTTCAACTATGAGTCAGTGCGAGTAGGTCAGTGGCCGGCCCGGGTGTCCGAGTTTTTAGACCGCCTAAAGGCCTCCGACATGGTTTCACGATTGAAACAACCGTGCGCTCCGAAGCACGCGCTCAGATAGAAATGCCACTAGCGGCCCCTCATCTAAGTAGGGGTCGAGCTGCACGTTGCTTAACAATCGCAATGAACTAACATCACTGATAGTTAACCTACGCCGCGAGCGCTACTACTAATAATATCGGGAAGTACGCACAAACATGATATTCATATCATGCCACTAATTACATTATGCCGTAGAAACAGTTAAGATGAAATTAATTCCGCGTAGGACCATTGAATACCTATTATTGAGAAGCCCACTGTTACATCCGGCAAAGATAATGGAAAATATATCGTCGAAACGTTCACTAAAATATAAAAAAATATATTTCGAACCAGAATAACAATTTACATAAGTCAGATGCGTACGGTATTGAGGCACTTCAATATTGTTTAACATCAAATTCCATTGCGTTAGATATCCCGATGGGCAATAAATAAATGTAATAGCTGCGAGGCGCCATATATTGCGTTTAACTAATTTTGCATAACGAATTGATTAAGACAAAACCACGGTCCGCCATAATGGAAATAGGTAAAATCGATTATTGGTAGTCAACCGGGGACGGTCTCGATGCCGATAGCACATTATACTCGGGTTTTATGATGCCACTAATGTCACATCGTATTTAGAAGCCATTAACTTATACAATACTATAAATATAGTAGAGGTAATAAAACTATCATTAGATATATTCAAAAGTGATGAGTACCAGTGGTATACAGTAGACGTGGAGCCCGGGCCGATCATGACGAATGAATAGTCGGCCGGGACACATAAGGTTAATGCTGCTTTATATTGTGCTCCGTAGAAGACAACATTACTCCGACACGAAAGGAATGATTGACATAGGAGCGACGGCGCGCCCACATTTCTATCCCTTATACAGAAACAAGTTTGACTTAATACAAACACTAGGTACTATTAGAATACTCAGCAAAAAGTATAACGATAACATTTCCTTTATAACAGCTCCTTTATAGATGCAACGTTATTGCTTAGTTACGACTAAGGAAACTTACTGACGCGAAAACTTTGTTATAATAAGTACATTTGTTATTTTTACGAACAACTATTTAGTTAATAATCACAAGGAGTGCTCATAATAATTAAATTAAATTCTGAACATTATTTTTTATTTCCTATTTCTCGTCGTCTACCTTTAGTAAGTGTTGTATAAATAAAAAGTATCCCGTAGGTCTGCTAAAACTAAATCATCATATGCATTACATTTCTATAGATAATCATCAAAATCCAAAACCTAACTTCAGTAGCTATAAACAAAATCAAAATGTTATTTTACAACCTTAAATCAAATAATAAAACATTTAATAGGTTTCATAATTAGGAGGGCAGGCAACCATCCACCATTTCTCATATAAGAAACACCATATTATATCATTTGACGAAGTATATTTTCAAGTGTAAAAACACGCGTTCTGAGGGCACAATGGAGGCGAATATGATTTATGAGCACACAAACTTGAGTATGCCGTCGCTGCATCGAATTGTCAACTCTATGCCAAGAGGGACAAGGGTGCAGGCCCCGCGCGCGCCGCGCTCTGGCGGGGTCCGCGCAGGCGCCACGCAGCCGCATTTTTTTCCAGTTTGTATTTTATTTTATAATCCGATCGGAGGTCGGAACTCAGGCCGCGTACCGAAGGATCCACTCTAGGCGCGAGCAGTAGAGACACCCTTGTCTCAAATCTAGCACTTTAATATACAAGCAATTTAAGGAGAACTCTAGAAACGATACTGGAAATGTATGCAGCAGCATCGACATATTTAGATTCTCCCAAGTATATGATGGTATCTTTTAAACGATAAACTAGCTTAACAAACATTCAAACAAACCCGAGTATCGCATTAGTAGATATAATTAGATAACGCTACGGCCGGCTTGAAGATTAATTATTTTCAATTCATTAGCAACAAACTCCTAACTAAGCGCATCCCGAGAAATATTAACAATTAAATGTTAATTTGGACAAGGATATCGGTGTCGCAGACTCAGTGTTGAATTATAGTGTTGGATCATGGCAGGTACATTCCGTGCATTTAGATAATAATAGGGTCAGCCGGCGCCGGCGCACCGTGCCCGCGCCTCGTGCCGGTAGCTATTAGCGTTTAGTCCTCTATAATTATATTACAAAAAATCATCACTACGACCCCAACACATACGAGTGTAGGCGCAACACCACCAATCTTCCAATCATATTTTATGGGATCTTCACCATTAAAGACGCCTCGACGGGATCAAGGCGACCGGACACTTGCGGAACCCAATATACCTTAAAGGTGAAAAGATGATATCAATCCGAGAGGGACCAACACCTAAAATTAAACGACACTTTTCGGTGTACAAAACACGAACGCTATAAATCGACCGTCCTGACACAAAAACAAGCCCAAAAAGAGTTAAGCGTTTGGAAGATCGTTGAGCACAGATTACGGGCGCAGGTGTTAAATAAAAATAATAAAATCCGACGCGCACCGTGTAAAAAGAAGAGTAGGCACCGCCGCGGCCGCTCGGCGCCGAACGACCATAATTTCGTTTGCAACGCAGCAACAAAAAACAACGTGTACCAGCGAGTTAACCGCGTCGAGTGTGCGCTCCTTACATTCGCCATTCAGAGTCACTCGGGAGTGCGGGCGGCTCCCATTCTACGGCCTTATACGAACGTCCGTAACTCCGCGAGCGTGGAGCATGCCGCCCTCATACGAACCACTATCTACATAGAAAACCTTTAAACTGCTGTTTCCTTACATGGTTAAGAATATTTACAAGGCTAAAGAAAACCTTTTCATCCCGATGCGGAGATTACGTACCGAGAAAATAACCGGGTAATCAAGGCACATTAAACATACCCCGCTCGTCGACAAATTGACCACTTCCGAGAAGCAAATTCGATGATGCAAAACATACGATGCTTAATAAAATGGTGGTTGGTCAGTAAACACTAATTAAGGAAAGCAATTCCTTTTCGCACGTACGGACAGATTGCAAGCAATAGCGAATAGCGGTCGAAACAAATCGTTCTCAAATAAAGAAAAAGTGTACAATAACAAAGAATAATACTAGATGCTCACAATAGAGTAAGAAAGAACCTGGTTGCCCCCAATCACAAAGAGCGACAGTCATGCCACGAGAACAAAACGCACAACTGTCGGCGAGTAGCAACTGCAAAAACTTGTCACTTCGAGAGTTCTTTAAAGGGGGTCGCAGACGCAGTCACAGCACCAGGATTGAGCTGAACACACGAGGAGCTTAATGGGAACACAAACATTCTAAAAACAAGCCAAGTATTTAATTAAATGAATACAAATATGTCGGTATTAGAGGAGGTTTTTCGAGCTAAGCCCAAGTTTCATTAGGGGCACTCGGAGGATGAATAAATAACAGGATTATCTCACCATCTACGTTATCCGAGTATCCCCGACGAGTACGCATTAAGAACGAGATTTATGATCGGTGTGAAGTTATGTAAGGCTTGGTCTACACATTAAATCGGTAGGACACATTTTGCTCATTATTTGGCTATTTCCTGGCCGGGAACGCTAAGCCTAGCGGACAAACAGTAATCGATATGGGATTAGAATCCCTTGGAAGACCCATTGCTACTTCTTTACTTGTTTTGTCACTGAAAATATGTCATTAACATATTTTATCTACACTAATGTTGTAACATTCTACTTATGTTTCCAATACTTGACTTATAATTACTACTGTTTAGCGCAGACAACAAAACACTCAATTTAAGCAATTTAACATGATGGTATAATATCCACATCGATATCGTAAAATCTCATTATAACATCATTATAACGCGACCAATTAACCTGGCGAGCCTTATGTCAAAATCCTCATACAAGTTGTATAAAATTTTGATATAAGGCTGGCTTTTGAAAACAGTTGGGTTATACGTGGCTCGCTCCTGATTGGCCCTGCGCGCGCAGCTGCGCTCTCATTGGTTAGATTTTAATGGCGGCAAGTTCACTGTGACAATACACGTACGCGTGAAAAACTATTGTCAGCTTTTACTCTTGTCGTTTGATTAATTGCATTAGTGAAGATAAAGTAGTGTATGCAACTGCATATAACACGGGTATTAAAACACTCGTTACTATTATGAATCTCGCTGCGCTCGTTTCAAAAACTCACACTCGTGTTTTAATACCCTTCCTTATATGACAGTAGCATAAACTACTATTCAGTGAGTCTTAGTGACAGATATAATTAGGCTCGGTTGCAAGGCATAAGAAAATGGCGCATCGACGCATGCCCGGCGGCGCGGCTTTGATAAGCTGTTGTCGCTTTACCGGCGGCAAGGCAGGCGGGAAGCCGGCGGCACGAGCGGGTGCACCATGACCATCACTTTGTACTCAGTTACCTATACCTTAGTGCTATGGCATTGGCCATTAAGAATAATAATATTATTTTCGAATACAGGTACTAAGGATTTGTGAGTGCAATTAAAGTCCAAGTAATGATCGCGTTATGTATCTACTTTCAAAGACTGTTACATAACGCGAATGAGTCTAATAAATATAAATCTTTGCCAACGTACAACCGTCAGTTACTGTATCGGACAGAACATTTGAAGAAGAAATAAAATTACATTTAATGGAATGCATAATGACAATAATTATAATGAATGATACTATTAACACACCATAATAGTTCATAATATAAAAATTACGCCATGCAATGTATGTAAAACAATAACGAAGAAAACCACGAATAAATGTAAGTCAATGAAAAGTAATCATTTAGTTGAGTAGTGTTATAGTTGTTACGTAAATATTGGTAATGCGCCGCGGCGATACATAGTTGTGCTCTAAACTAAGTTGTTGTTAAACAAGCCCCAGTGGAGCGGGGTAATGCCCTAGATTGTAAACTGTTATACTTGAAACAATACGTTCTTAGTGTTTTCCGATCGGGTCAGCGACTCGTAAACATTACACTGCGTGAATTAGAATACGATGTGACGTACAGCGCGATGCGGCGGCACCGGCCGCGACCAACACGCCTCTACAGATAGCGTTTCTATTAGAATACGATGTGACGTACGGCGCGATGCGGCGGCACCGGCCGCGACCAACACGCCCCTTACAGATAGCGTTTCTATTAGAATACGATGTGACGTACGGCGCGATGCGGCGGCACCGGCCGCGACCAACACGCCCCTTACAGATAGCGTTTCTATTAGAATACGATGTGACGTACGGCGCGATGCGGCGGCACCGGCCGCGACCAACACGCCTCTTACAGATAGCGTTTCTATTAGAATACTATTAGAATTCCCCTTTCCCGTGGGAATTTCGGGATGAAAAATAGCCTATAATTTTTCGGTACAATGTGGCTTTCCATTGCAAAAATAATTATTCAAATCTGGCTGGTGATTCCCGAGATTAGCTCGAACGAAAATACAACTTACAAATTTAACCTTTTTGTAATTTAAAATAGCAGCGCCCTGCGGTTTTACCCGCGTTGTGCCTGTTCCCGTGGGAATCTCGGGATAAAAAATAGCCTATAACCTTCCCGTTGAATGTGGCTATGCATTGCAAAAATAATTATTCAAATCGGGCTTGTAGCTTCCCGAGATTACCTCGAACATACAAACAAACAAACTTACAAATTTTACCTCTTTATAATATTAGTATAGAAGTATAGATAACCAACCAGTCAAGATAAGGGCGGGTTGCTTCAAACAGTAGACATACGTAACAATTAAAATTCAAACCATCATGACAGATTTTTCAATGAAAGACAACTTCTTCCATTGAAAAGGTTCAGTGACGGGATGTTTTTACTTTGCAGAAGAAATCGTCTTCGGCTCGAAAATCGACTGCCTTCCACCACAGTTTTACCCTCGTAAGAAACAATTGAGTGTGCGTACGCTGTTAGCTACAAAGCGTTTCATAACTTAAATGACAGTCTGATAAAGTAGTTCGGGCGGCCGGCAGAAAGTCACGTTTTTTTTTTCTTACGTCTGTGGAGACTGACATTTAGTGTTGATGTTTACTGGTGTGTGAGCGTAAGCTGAAGCAACCCGCCAGTAGTGTGTACGTGTGACGTCGGATCTTATGACGTTAACCAATGAATTCCTGCGGTTCCATGACATCACATAAAATAACTCTAAACAGAACATAATGACAGAACAGATCTCTTCAATATTTCCAAAAAAAGGCCTCCACATAATTTAATATTTTGTACAAGGTGCGTATTGAGGGCATTTCGATCAAATTATAGTCTGATTTCATCGGAACCACTACGAACTGGTCGAGTGAATCAACAACATAATCGATATCCCATTGGTACATGCAGTAATGCTGCGGAACCAGTGCTTGGTGGTAATGGTGGAATTACGCGGAGCCGCGGCAGTCACAGGGGTAGGTACTACGTGACCACAGGACGGGGAGTTAGCCATTCGTCACGCGACGAGGACAGATGGACCATTGACTTGATTGCCTCTCGGAGGTTTCACGTACCTACAAGATTATTGATGATTGTCTTGTCTAATATAACAGAGACACGAGTAGAGACTTTTTTATTGGGGGCAGTTGTAATATAATATGACATGAGATGGTCCATATTATGCGCGGTAGTGGGTCGGCATTGAACCTTCAGTGCCACCATTATTTTCACAGAAATAGATCCCAATGCATTTTATTATGTGCAGTAGGTACCACGAAGCTAAAACAAAGAGGAGCTGCCCTAAGCAACTGTGCACTGTGATTCAACTAGGTCCTGACGTCATCATGGTGGGCGGAGGCACTTAGGCTCCGCCCACCTGAACGCTGATAGTATGCTATCAGCGTTCCTCAGGACGAGATTCGCATTATAAGTGTGTTTTTTGCGTTTTTAACAAGAAAAGGATGAAGGGTTGTGTTTTACTATGTCAAAGTTACTCAGACAGACGTTCTGATAATATGGGTGGCATCTCATTTCATTTCTAAGTAATTTTATACGCAATTAAATATAAAAGTTCTAGAACATTCTCAGCTTTCAGCGTTAAAATTCTACTACTTGACCCTAGATGGCGACACATTTGGGAAGAAAATACATAAGTTTACGTATAATTTTGCAGTATTATATTGTAATAATAATACGTAAATACTAAAAACTGCTATACACTTAGTCTTAAATAACTTTTAGTAGCTAAAACAGTACTTTTATAGTTTTTATTATTATATTATTAACGGGCCGCCATCTATCGTCAACTAGAATAACTATTTTAAACATCACAAATATCCAGGGCCGTATTCAGTTTTTTATTTTATTTTACCAATTAATTTAATTAAAAGTTATTTTAATTATTTTTATATTATGTTCGTTTTAGATTTCCATCCGACGATAATTTAAAAAAGCAATTGATTACAAAACTTAATAGACCGGATTGGACACCAACAAAATACACAAAAATTTGTTCTTGCTATTTCAATGATGCGGACTTCATAGTGGCAAAAAAGGCCTTAAAAAATTAAAGAAGGGCACTTTACCTAGTTTAAAACTGGATCTATCGGTTTGTTTGGATGTTATTCGCGTAACCGAGTTTTAATTATTTTGGAAAAATAACTAGTTTTCATATTATTTTTTAAATTAGGTACAGCTTAAAAGAAAATTACCAGAGCCTATACATTTATTATCTTGTTTAAATCATTTTCATATTTTAGTTCATTTTATTAACTAATAATAAAAGATTGTTTAAAAAAAAAAGACGTGTGGCACTCGGGGACTGCCGCGGTGAAGCTATTGCATAGCATTTTGTATCAACTTATGCAATTATATTTGATATATTTGATATCTCTTCTCTCTCACCCCTCCCGCCTCCTCTCTCTCACCCCCTCTCTCTCACCCCTCTCTCACACCTCTCTCTCACCCCCCTCTCTCACCCCCTCTCTCACCCCCTCTCTCACCCCCCTCTCTCACCCCCCTCTCTCACCCCCCTCTCTCACCCCCCTCTCTCACCCCCCTCTCTCACCCCCCTCTATCACCCCCCTCTCTCACCCCCCTCTCTCACCCCCCTCTCTCACCCCCCTCTCTCACCCCCCTCTCTCACCCCCCTCTCTCACCGCCCTCTCTCACCACCCTCTCTCACCCCTCTCTCACCACCCTCTCTCACCACCCTCTCTCACCACCCTCTCTCACCACCCTCTCTCACCACCCTCTCTCACCCCCCTCTCTCACCCCCCTCTCTCACCGCCCTCTCTCACCCCCCTCTCTCACCCCTCTCTCACCACCCTCTCTCACCACCCTCTCTCACCCCCCTCTCTCACCACCCTCTCTCACCCCCCTCTCTCACCACCCTCTCTCACCACCCTCTCTCACCACCCTCTCTCACCACCCTCTCTCACCACCCTCTCTCACCCCCCTCTCTCATCCCTCTCTCACCCCTCTCTCACCCCTCTCTCACCCCTATCTCACCCCCTCTCTCACCACCTTCTCTCACCCCCCTCTCTCACCACCCTCTCTCACCCCCTCTCTCACCCCCAACGCACAATCGCACACAACGCCGTGTCGAAGACTGCCGAACTGAAACGACGTTAGACGATGCACAGCCTTCAAGCCACACCTCCTTCCCGTCGGATCGGGTAAGCGTGAGGTTTTTTCGTTACGGAATTTTTGGATTTGGTCCCCGCGCTCAAGGCCCGCGATAGAAGCTATGCAATAGCTTAAAATCTTTTAATTTGATTTATTTCCCTATAAACATTTTTTGAAGCTGAGTTTTGAGTTCTGAATACGTCCCATCACATTAAGACTTTTGACACCTAGTGTGAGGTAGCTGAACTACGTAGTAACATCAACATCAACCTAAATTAGTAGTTTTGCTATTAGCCGATAGATGGAATATTGAGAAGTGGGCGGAGCTTAACATCACCTCAGTGCCCCCTCACCCCGCAAAATATCACGCGTCGTTTCCTAAGGAAATTGAATTACCACACCTCCTCTTTGTTTTAGCTTCGTGGTAGGTACCGCCTTAAGTATCCACAATGAGCTAACGTGCCTTTAGGCCCGCTTCTGACGCCTACTCGTAAATTATGAATAGGAGATGGTTGTTATGCTTCGGATGATGTATGTACAGATATGTACGTCGCTTACTGTGGGAGACTGACACTAAGGGGATTTCACAGAAGTGGGAAGTTCATTATGAAATTAACATACAAGGTCGGGAGTAGATATGGCGAAATACGCATGCATGGAGGATTCTGGTTCTGCATCGGATTCGGTTTGATTCACAAATTTTCGCAATATTTATTTAAGATTCATTAGGTACAGTCACGTGCAATGAAATGTATACACGGGCAGATTTGCAAATAAATGTCCACTCTGAAAATTTCAAAAACATATAGCCACTTAACAATTCATACTATATAACCACCCGAGTTTCTCACAATAATGTATACATTTATGACAAAAATATGGATATGTAGATATATTCACTATTTAGACAAATGGGTATTAATTTCAATAACATGTATACACAAAGTAATTTTCCATTTAATGTAAACAATATTCATTTTTGTCTTTTAAATATGTTATGAAGGTAGCCAGGATGCGGAAGAAAGCCTCTTTGGGGCAACAACTGAAAAAAAAAGACTTGACTGATAGGTAATAACCATAGAGATATAGAGATACCAACCTACGCGCTGAGTACGAAACCTAGTGTCCCACACACACAAAGTAATCAAAATAAAAACAATACTTCGCGTTTAGTTGTGTGTCACGCACACATAATTTTTTTGTGAAAGAATATCGTTTTCATATTTATTATTGTAATTCAAAATGGATACATATTTCTGCATGTGATCGTGTATACAAATATCTGAAACTCGGGTGGTTACATAGTATGAATTGTTAAGTGGCTATATGTTTTTGAAATTTTCAGAGTGGACATTTATTTGAAAATCTGCCCGTGTATACATTTCATTGCACGTGACTGTACATCATTTTAATAGTGAAATTTCAAATTATACCTGCCTGCATTACACATGCAACAGTTGATAGACATGAATCGAAATCAAATAATCGTTTAAAATCTACACTACATAACAAAGATATTAATAAATTTCTTAGAACTCGCAGATTTATTGGTGTTATTAATTAATTACATGGGATATGATTTTCCTGCTATTAAATTTACGAACATAAAATCGTCAGAAAATACCTCTAGTTAATTATTTCAATTGTTTAACCAATCGTTGCGTGACAACGTCCCTCTACTACTTGTGGCTCCGCGCGTCACCTCAGGAGCTAGGGGTGGCTGAAAACCAGCGCTGTCCCAGCGGACAGCACAGCTGAGCCATCTTCCTTTTGCCCTTCCTAATTTTCTAGTTATTTTCTTATTTTATTTTATTAATTTTTGTTTTAAGTTTCCGTTATTTAAACTTAGTTTTAGTTAAAACTAGCAGCGCCCCGCGGTTTTACCCGCGTTGTGCCCGTCCCGTGGGAATTTCGGGAATTTTTTTACATAAAAACCTTCCTCTTGAATCACTCTACCTATTACAAAAAACCGCATCAAAATCCGTTGCGTAATTTTAAAGATTTAAGCATACAGACAGACAAACAGTGTGACAGACACGAAAAAGAGACGACTTTATTTTATACTATGTAGTGATTGTACTTAGTTTTAAGATAAGGGCAATAAACGTAATTTTATTAATTTATTTTATTTTTATAAAAGGCTTGCTCAGCTGTACAATGTACAGAGGCGACGCGACGGAGCGTACTCGTACATGAACAGGGCACATACCTGCGTACGTACCTACATGCGGAAGTGAGCATTGGACATTTACAACAAGTGATCGCGACCTGAATCGAGACCAATTTAAATAAGTTTCAGAGGACATCAACAATTCCTATTTCTACATGCACGAAGAAAGGCTTTCATAAGGCGTTAAGTGCCGCCATATGTATATTGCCACTGCACTGGCAGCATCAGTGAGATCTGTTAGTTATGATGAGCGTGTTAGAATCGAGGTGTAGTCGTATTGTGGGTCGCGCGGGCACTATGTGAGGCTGCGGCCGGGGCGAGGGTGTGCGAACAGTGGTCTGGAGCGGCGCGGGCGCGAGGTGTCGCCGACTCCCGGGGAATACAAGAGGACCTCGCCGCGCTTCAACACGCGTAGGGTTCCCGATTGTGCTTCTAACACTCACTTTATTCACTTATATTTTGTGTCGTGCAGCGTCACGATTAATTTCGTATATCCATATATATTGTAGTATACTTCAATGGATTGGTCAAATGCAACCCCAGACAGAAACACTTGAAAGATGTTTCGAGACTTGCTCAGATATTGGACAGTATAGTTGAAACATAAAAAACCAAGTTGTCTCCGTTTTCTGTGTCTGCTATGGATGCAAAAGGACCAAATGTGTCAGCTACTGTCGCATTTAAGTAAGTAGCTTTAAGTCGTTTGCTGAAATAAGTAGTTATTAAAGACATAAGGTCATTATTAAACATAAGTTTAAATGTTAAAATTATGTAATTTAGAACGAATTAAATCTAAAAAGGTAGATAAGCCTAAGAAGAGCCAGTAACTCATATCAAGATACCAATTTGGAAATGATTGTATACTGTAAAGTATTGGAACGACAACCCTAGTGGTGGTTGTTGGTCCCGGGTTATTGTTATTACAAAACGACCCATCTCAATGTCGATGGGTTCTCGGAACGCAGCCAGCGGACCACGGTCTCGCTATACAAAGCGTTATAATATATCGTAAGCACCTTTGAGCATTTTATAAAAGGCTTATTTCTGACACCTCACATGAAGCATGGCGCATAACGAATGCGTACGCGCACGGTAAAATACCAAATTAGGATTTTAAATTGGATTCTGTCGATTTAAATCTATATGGATAACATTATGGCTTTAAAACATTTACCGAACTCATTTTAAAATACATATTTAAAAGATTTAATGTAGGTAATGGTTTTCTAATTTCGGGATGTGCGTTATACTCGTACAAAATCGAAAAATAGGTACCTGGGTAGTTATGCAGACATTTTATTTAATGATGGTTGCTTTTACAGGCAGTTGTAATTACGTTAATGCTGAATCCCCCATTCACCCCGCGTCTGATACGTACACCTCTCGCACAATCAATGTTACTAGACGACACGATGGGGTGAAAGAATAATGCTTTATTAAAGGACAAGCAAGCCTAGGGGCTATGGATGGTAGCCCGCATTCATAACTGGTAAAAGCTTTTTTTTTTTATAATAGTGTAACTGTATATAAGATATCTCTGTTTCAATTCTTCATCAAAATCTGTTCAGTAGCATTTGGATGAAATGTAATAATAGCATACTCATTTACTTAACTAACTACAGTTGACAAGCCCATTGGCACAGTGGAAGTGATAGCGCTTACCGTGTTTGCGGTGCGGTTGCTTGTGCCGGGGTTCGCGGGTTTGATTCCCACCTGGAGTCAACAATATGTGAAGACATAATTGATGGTGTATCAGCTAGTATCAGTTAGTTTGACTCCATATTACAAACTTGTTTTGGGTCTCATTAACCATGAGTGAATTTGTCTGGGTATAGTTGCACATGTCTCCTAATATGTACCTTCTATCATTAATTATTTGAATACGTTTTTCCAACATATTATATGTTTTTCCAACATATTAATTTAATATGTTGGATGATGGATAGATGGATGGATGGTAGCATCATTCCTTAAATATACAAATATGTGATAATTTGCTTGGCAAATGAATTATGGGGAAGAAAGAAATCATCTTTTTCAATACTAGTTATTCTGCAAACAATTATCAATATAATTATTATGTACTAGCAGAGCCCCGCGGTTTTACCAGCGTTGTGCCTATTCCGTAAAGAATTATGGGACGAAAAATAGCCTCTTAGCTTTCCTCGATAAGTGGACTATCAAACACTGAAAGAATTTTTCACATCGGACCAGTAGTTCCTGAGAATAGTGCGTTCAAACAAACAAACTCTGCAGCTTTATAATATTAGTACAGATTACTTTTAACTTTGAGTCAGCTAGTCAATTATTTTGGTTTTCATATTTCTCTTTAAAATTTTTGTTATACTTAGGTCTTAAGTATTTTATATTAATGTTACCAGCAATGTGTATTGTATTCAGTCATATTCTAAACAATGGTTACATATTGTAAAAACATAGTCTATTTATCGAGGAAGGCTATAGGCTACATTTTATCCCGAAATTCCCACGGGAACGGGCACAACGCGGGTAAAACCGCGGGGCGCTGCTAGTATAATATAATACCCGGACTAATTGGACCCAAAGTAAGCTCTAAACTTGTGTTATGGAATCTATCTCACTGATACTACTACATATCCATACACAAATACTTTATATGAATATATAATTGACACTTAGACAGTCGTCCCCAACAACTATGGCTTCACACATTGTTGACTCCGGGCGGGAATCAAACCCGCAACCCCTGACACAGTAAGCACTCTACCTCTCACTGCCACTTTGCCAACAGTGTTGTAAGATGTACTATAGCACGGAATTGGTCATAGGTATTCCTAAAACTGGATGGGAAACAGGTAAAACGGAGGGTGTAGGTAGTATCCCACCAAAAACATAAATGTAAAAAAGGAGAGCCAAGTTCAATACAAAAATTATGCATGGCTATGGGCTTCGCTGCAAAAAGAATGGAGATCTAAATGAGGGCCAAGTTCTAGGCAATATCTCAATATGTATATATAGGAACAAAATAACATTATGAACAAGTATTGAACTCTATTTCTTCTCTTTATTCGATACCTATGACAATTGCTGTTATTTAAAAATGTGAGATCTTAAAGTGGGTTAGATTTGACTTGACCAGTTTTCATTACAGCAGTCATTTTATAAAGTTATTCAACATATAACAACAAACTGGCCAAGTTAAATCTAACCCACTTTAAGATCTCACATTTTTAAATAACAGCAATTGTCATAGGTATCGAATAAAGAGAAGAAATAGAGTTCAATACTTGTTCATAATGTTATTTTGTTCCTATATATACATATTGAGATATTGCCTAGAACTTGGCCCTCATTTAGATCTCCATTCTTTTTGCAGCGAAGCCCATAGCCATGCATAATTTTTGTATTGAACTTGGCTCTCCTTTTTTACATTTATGTTTTTGGTGGGATATCATTACTTTTTGTAAAGAAAACTAGGTATTGATATTTATTGTTTTTTCTTGCGTTTCCGCTGCATAGGTACTTTGGTTCGTTCGCATTTTAAATCGTATCGTATAGCGCTTGTGAGCCGCGCGCTGCCCCCGCGTACAAGTGCAAGGCGCGAGCGAGTTCAACCAGCATTCTTAAATTAGTCAATACATACATTATATCGGTAACAATAATACATCGCTTTACTACCATGCAGGTATAAACCAACCGACTCGCTAAATTTTTACCAAATCGCTACCGCTTATAATTGTGTACTATTCATCAGAGCGTGACGCTGATTGGCTGGGGCGACGGTGGACCGACCGCGTCATAAGTACCTACCGCGCGCCGCCGACGACACACCGTTGGCCGGTTGTTTAGCGCGAAATTTAAGTTTTTTTGAATGGGGACACCACTTATTTTTTTTATTTAACTTTACGTTTATATTGCAGTTAAATAGCAAATATAATAATACATATATTGGGATAGTTTCAAATATCTGCTAGTAACGGTTCCAACGCTACAATTAAAAAATATATTTTTTGTATGGGGACCCCCCCTATTTTTTAACTATTTTATATTTTTAGATTTTTTCTTACGCTTACACACAATTACCGAGCTAGATTCCAAATTTCATCCTTCTAGGTCATCTGGAAGTAGGTTAGGTTTAGGTACTATATGTCAGTCAGTCAGTCAATACTAAAATTTACGACTTTCTGACGTTCATATCTTTATAACCGTTTGAGCTAGCTTCATGAAATTTGGGTTTCTAGATGTCCTAATGGATATAATTAAACACACGAAGTTTCATGTGTTTACGTTAAATAGGTTTTGAGTTATAGAAGGGTCAAAAGTGGCACCAAGTGGTTCGTGTAATATTACACTCGGCGCTGGCTAGCCGTTCCTTTGCTTGAACTTGGCTTGACACGCTGCCGCGTGTCTAGATAGTAGTAGTGGTAGTGGTACGTTCAAAAGAGCCTCTATGGGGCCAAAACTGAATAAAAATATTTGATTTGACTTTGAGTATAAAATAATAGGAGGCCCATCTTTGGCAAAAACAATATAATAATATAGATTCAGCGAAAGTTTTGAGCTATAATAAGCTCGTCAGGCCACTGATGACATCTACAGAAAACCATGCAAACTGAAGATCTTAAAAATAAATCTTCGTAATGTATTAAGTCACGTACCTGTTACTATTTATTAGGTAATGAATATATAACAAACTCAGATTAAGCTTAGGGAATCCGGGTTCAATTTAATGAATACGATCATAATAAAAACCGAGGGGTGCCTTGATGAGGACCATGTTAGACAGACAGATCATGAGCAGTGTAAGTAAACAATTCAAAGACCAACAAAGTCTATCACATTAACATATTCAATTACATACCTATGTAATACATCACAATCAATAATAAATTAAGAAACATCATAATAATTTCAAAGCAAAATTACAAAACTTGACAACACCCGAGTCAAGCTGACATTCTCAGTGCGATTTTATCATTAAAATAACTTGGTGTAACATAAATTCCGTATGAGGCAGTATGAGCTGATAAAGAATACTTAAAACTTACCCATTTCCAATAAGATCAATTTATTAATGAGCACTTTTCTTATATTTTCCACAGAAAAACATTCGCGCACAAATATTGTCAAATATCACACAACAGCGGCCATTTTGATTTTTGTTTTTTTTTTCATTAATTCAGTGCTGCCATATAAAAATAACATTTGACAGCACAGATTTGACAGCTAATTAATTGCTAGTAATGATAATGTAGGAAAAAAATAAAATGAAATGTTGTGAAACTGTAGAGAAATTGAAGCATTCATTATTTATTATATATACATCTAATCACTTATATTTATTTTTATAGGTAACCGAACTTAAAATCTTCAAACAATACATTTAGTAGGTATTCTCGAAAGGTTGGGTTGAAGAATGTAGCAGTATTTTTAGTCTGTTAAAAAATACCATTATGTTATGAAACTGACATTGACAATGGTTTATGGAAAAAAATATTATCTGTTGACTGAGCAATATAGCCCAAGTTCGGATTGTTTTTCTTTTCCTGTCAACAGCTGTCAAAAAGGTTGGGATTTGTGTGATCAGTGAAAAATATTTCAAAATCTATGATAATCTCGTGTTAAATGACGATATTTATAACATCCTACAGTGTTTTCCAGAGATCTTAGTTAGTTGATTGTAATTACTTTCATATTTCAGCTCCAAAATGGTGCAGCGGCTTACGTTCAGACGACGACTGTCGTACAATACTAAGTCAAACCAGAGGAGGATGTGAGTAAACTATTGTTATAACAATGATGATTTATGCGTAACTTGCGTTTAAAGTCCCTAACATTCCTAGGCTAAATTTAAGATCATACAACTTGTAGTTTACAAACATAACCTTACAATTCTCACTTGAATTATGACGAAAGTCGGGAGGTATACCCCTCTTACATTAATTAATATATACAATAAGAAGCATCTTACGTTTATTCGTGGTCTTAACATTGAATTTAGTTCATTATTGACATTCTAACAAGTTCTTCCAATGCAAAATTATTGAATGATGAGGTTTCGACTACTTTACTTCTACTACTAACTTGAATACAATCCCATGAAGAGATTAATCTTTAACATGTAAATTAGTGGTGGTATATCATAATTGACAATTTAACATCAGCTATCTTTGTGGTCAAATCCTATTCACTGTACTCTTATCTTTAGTAAGATGCTCCCTGTGCTCTGCATTAGTAGCTGTTCCCCGCGTTTCTAACCACCTTTTTAACTTTTTCCTATGGAATAAGAAGGAACCTGTTTTATGATGTAAATAAGTTTAGTGCAAAAAGTAATCAAAGTTAGGCAACATTTTGCAGGGTCATTAAGACCAAAACATTATCAGAGGATTATTTTCAGTATGTTACTTTTCTACTTTGAACCCATGTCAAAATGTACAATTTCAGAGTGAGGACACCTGGTGGCCGTCTGGTCTATCAGTATGTAAAGAAGCCCAAGAAGATCCCGAGATGTGGTCAGTGCAAGAGCAAGCTGCGTGGTATCCAACCTGCCAGGCCTGCTGAGCGTTCACGCCTCTGCTACCGCAAGAAGACTGTCAAACGTGTGTATGGAGGAGTCCTCTGCCACAAGTGTGTCAAACAACGCATTGTCAGAGCCTTCCTTATTGAGGAGCAGAAGATTGTCAAGGTCCTTAAAGCTCAACAAGCCAGTGTTGGAAAGACTCCCAAGAAAACAGCAAAGTGAATGTTAAGCTAAAATAAAAATATCAAAAATCTAATCCAGTGGTATTATTATAGTTGTAATGTCTGGTTAATAGGAATAGTAGACTTTTCACTAACATGACTGCATGTTAGGTGAACTGTGTTGTCTCCATTTGACACATTGTGCTAGAGAGAGACTGATTTAATTTAATTCTAGGGCATTATATTACTGCTTGGATATTTGCAATTCTGGATTTGTGCAAAGGCAACCTCGAACCACACGTGCCAATCGTGCCCATGCCGTAACGCGCCCGGTCGATGTCCTGGAATGGACGATACAGTATTAATAAATATATATACCAACACATATTCACACACGGTCAGACTCTAAGCTTGTATTATGGAATCTATTGATACTAGGTGCTCCATCTGCTAGTATACTCATATAGATTCTATATGAATTAAGTGTCCATTGAGTTACATGACGTACTAATGTTAGTACATATAACTCAATGGCAGCATACCCGCAATGTGTCCGTACCGATGGGAATTTCTCGACTAACTAACCTTTGAGGTAAATTTTTACACAATTTTTGTATGGACATCACTGATGGACATGATAAGTGTATCACTCGGACTTCTTATTGCGGAATCCTTTTGTTAAGTCAAGACGTCGCTCTCGTATGGATCCCGGCCCATTGTGGCATACTGGGCAACGAAACGGCAGACTCGTCAACTCGTGTGCGGAACAAGCAGTCTCGGCTCTCCCGACCATCTCCCTATATAGGTACTCAAGACCTTACTACAATTTCCCGCCAATCCTTATTAAAATCTTGGAAAATCGAATGGGAACGGTCTAGGAATTTGAAAGGCAGATGGTTTGGCAAAATTCAACCGAATATTCCCATAAAACCTTGGTTAGAACATTTAAACTTCTGGACAAGACATCGTACACAATCATATATCGCCCCCGTTTCGGTCCAACATGCTCACCTGAACATCTGGCAAAGCTTCGGATCAGGTACCACTCCACAGAAATATTATGACCACTCAAGGACCACTCCATTTGTGAGTGTGGCCTTGATGAAGGATCCCACGACCACATCTATTTTTATTGCCCCCGCCAAAGCTAATCCCTACATAAAATACTTCCTGTTCTTCTTCTTCATCGAGTGGATGGTCAACCTGACCAATCCTGGTGTCAGAGTTATTGAGCCGCCAAAGGCATGGCTCATGTAACGACTACTATCCGTAGAAAGTAACCGGGACCGACGGCTTAACGTGCCCTCCGAAGCACGGAATCATCTTACTTTTCGGTCAATCAGGTAATTCAGCCTACAAGTACAATGCCCTAACCAAACTGAGGGCAGTCTCACAAAGAAATTTTTGTGAGATATTGTCCCCACCGGGAATCGAACCCGGAACCATTGAGTTAAATGTACTATACCATGTTTCCAGATCCCAGATCATTTTTGTAAACAAATGTGATACCAGTGCACAAAAACTGCACGAAAATCGTGCAGTTGTTAATTTGACGATTTCACGGTATTTATTTATCTTATAAAAATAAGGGGATAGCTATAGTTATTCAAACGATTATGCAGTATTGACTTTTATACGATTGTTATTCCGAAGAAAATTAAAATTATCAAAAGCTTTTTTTGTGCAGTTTATTTATGTATACTTGGAACACTACAGAGACGCAGAACATTTTTTTGAAGTCGCCATTTTATTTTATCGTGGTTCGTAAGTGGCGTGGAAACGTGTGCATTAGGGTGAAGACACATATATCAGCATCGAATCGCATTTTGTAGTACAAAAACGCAATAATATATGGAGATGCGTCCGCATCATTTCACCCTTCCGCATCGATTAATGCACACGTTGGTCATAATTGACCATCACAACTTTTACAACTTTTTAATAACATACCAGGTGAGGGATGGTATAAACTGTTTTTGAAGAGGCATCCTGAGCTTTCTATACGAACATCAGAGGCTGTAAATTCAGCAAGCTCAAAGTTGTCAGAGAAGCAAATTAGAAACTGGTTTACACAAGTAGAAGAATATCTAAAAGAAAATGATCTCTTTCATATTTTGTTAAAGTTAAGTTCTTAAAGTTAAAGTAAACAGATTGAGACCAATGACAGATGAATAATTGTTAAAAATGTTGGATGATGATTAAGCGAGATTATTAATGGACCTAGGTGTGCCTACATTGGTAAATACACTGCCAATCGTTATACCAAAGTCACTGTGCCAATAATTATACTTATGTGCCAATGATTGTGCAATAGCATAGAATTAAGTTTTATGCTACTTTTTAGGCAATAAATCAATTTAAAAAAAATACCAATGTGAATCATTGTAATCTATACTTATATATATACCTTTTATTTGAAAAACATTTTTTTTATTTTTTTTTTATTTAAACTATATTGTCCCACTGCTGGGCAAAGATCTCCCCCAATCACTGTACTGTTTACCCTAATATTATTATTTTTAAATGAAATTACCCGAAGGTTCGACACATCTGACCTCCTACATTGACAGTGACAAAATCTTGACATAACTTTGTTTACAAAAATGATCTGGGATTTTGGAATAGATCATAGTACGTAGGTAGTACATATAACTCAATGCCCGGAACCTCCGGATCGTATTCTGAGTGTGTTTGTATCTTCGATCAACAATAGTGTATTGTTGATCGAAGGTTTGTATAGATATAGATCCTAGGTCCTAAATTCTGCCTGTAGGTAAACAAACTCTTCAGTCTTCACCGCCGACCAACAGTTGTTTCCTGCACAGACCAGGAAGAGTTTCCTGGTCTGTGGACGATCGATACCACCAACCAGATACCACATGGATACCAACCACCACAGGATACCACTCCCTCATCCATCGTGTTTTTTTCTTCCGGGAACACTGACACTGGCGGAATTGCGACGAAATGTCAGAAGAAGCCAATAACAAAAATTGACAGATGACCGTCACCAAACCACCACAGACAAGACAAGGAAACAGGGATGTCATTCTTAGTTTCCTGGTCTGTGATGTCATTCATTCATGATTATGATTAATTTAATAAAAAATTTTGGATCTCTGCTCTGATCATAGCAACAGAACAGAACTTTTCAATATACTTAAATCCCTAAATTAAATCAATAATTAAATTAAGTAACTTTAAAAATTACCTTGTGTACGATCGTATCTGTGATATAGTTATAAATCTCAAAATGTCGAATCCGTGGAAAAATGTTAGTACACCAGCAAAATCATTGAACCTATCAGAAATTATGTCGGAAGAAATGGCTCGGGGTCTCCAGATCCAAGAGGAGACCAAGTTCGCGGAACAGATATCTGACCAAAACGTAGGTCTCGCTTCTGTGACGGGCGAAATCCCTGCGGAACTACTGAAACAGATCGAAGATTCAAACGTGAATCAGTATTGCGACTCGGACGCAATTATTGCGAAAGTTCTGCAATGCCAGTTCGACAAGGAATACGATGATGAGATCAAAAGAGTGGAAAAGAAGCGCAACGGCGACGCCAAGGTGTCCGTGTCGTACGACAACTACCGCAACGTCCCCGAGGGGCTGGAGTACGAGTCGGACTCGGAGGAGGACGAGCCGGACGGACCGCGCACCAAACACTGGGACCGCTTCGAGACCAACGAGAAGGAGTTCGCCAGTCTGCCCAAGCGAGGGTTCATCATGAGGGACGGGGAGATGGTCACCAAGCATGACAGTATCATCAACGGACGCCGCAACGCGTGCAAGGTGATGGCTTTCCCGCCCGAGGTATGCACCGGAGACGGCGCCGGCTTCGATATGAAGCTATCCAACCCGGTGTTCAACCACTTGAGGGAGCAGACCAAGCATCACCACTCTCGCAAGAATAAGATGTTGGACAGAAAGGAGAGCCATGCCACTGCAGAGATGGGTCTTGATGAGCCCACTAGACTTATTCTGTTTAAACTGATTAATAATGGTGTATTGGAGGATATAAATGGTGTTATCTCCACTGGTAAAGAATCTGTTGTCCTACATGCCAATGGAGACACATCATTCCCCGATTTTGTAGTTCCTAAGGAATGTGCAATCAAAGTTTTTAAAACTACTCTGAATGAGTTTAAAACTCGTGACAAGTATATTGAAGCTGATTACAGATTCAAGGACCGGTTTTCAAAGCAGAATCCTCGGAAGATAGTCCATATGTGGGCGGAGAAGGAGATGCACAACATGATGAGGTTGCAGAAGATCGGGCTCAACTGCCCTGACATGGTGAGCCTGAAAAAGCACATACTGTTGATGTCATTCATCGGGAGGGACAACAAGCCAGCCCCCAAGCTTAGAGACATCATACTGAAGCCTGAGAAGTGGCAGAGTGTGTACAATGAGGTGGTGGATGCCATGCACAAGATGTACAATGTGGGGCACTTAATCCACGCCGACTTGTCAGAGTACAACATCCTTTGGTGGGACAATAAGTGCTGGTTCATCGATGTTTCTCAGTCCGTGCAGCCTGACCACCCTCATGGACTAGAGTTCCTGGTGAGAGACTGCAAGAACATTACTAATGTAAGTATTTAAATTACTGTACATAATTAAATACATATTGGGATATGTTTCAATTCAATTAAATTTTTGTTTGATGGCCTCTGCTGATATTTCGTCGCACGGGATATGTTTCTTATGTTATGTTATGATTTACTTATTTATTATATTTGTCTTTTACAGTTCTTTGAGAAAAAAGGAGTAGCTAGCATGAAATCTGCTGATGAATTGTTCAAATCAATCACTGGATTCGATGAGATGGATGTGAACCTTCTGGAAGGTGTTCACACCACTTACAACTCCCTATCGTCACGATTTGAAATAGCTCCTGATGACAACAGGAACATTAGCTATCCGTTTGAATACTGTTGGAACAAGACTACGGAGGGGAGACCCAAGAGCGACAAGAGTGGGGATGATGAGGATAATGAAGATGAGTTTGAGGACATGTGGTCCCACTCCATACAGAACAAAAACATTGACACATCTGCCAACTTCGGAAATGAAGTGAACCCCATTCAAACACCATCCAGCAGTAAAGAAAATGCCAATGACAGTGTGGCTTTAATAGAAGTTAGTGACGATGATATAGGTGATAACAGTATTCAGAAAAAGTCTTAAAAAGATTGAATACATGACAAATAATAAGAGGTCAATTTTGGTTTTGTGTTCACAAAGTTTTTTACATAGCAATTGGGAAAGTGTTACACTGAGTGTTATGTAAATAAAAATGGGAGTCAACTGACTTGTTTAATTTAATACAACATTTAATTAAACTAACTTTAGAATTGCAGCAATTACAATAAACTAATAATTATTTTAACTTGAGACTTATGTAACTTAAATAAAAATAAATTCTATGTGATAACAAGATGTGCTTCTCTTTCTCTGACAATCAGAATATGCAGCGCGTGTTCCTGGGTGTGTGTGAGGTACTTGTTCATGTCAGCTGCTATGCTCACTAAAGTCTTCACATCCCCACTCAGTGATGTGATGATGAGGGACTGCAGTTGCAAGTACAGTTCTATGTTAAAAGGAAGCGCTGAAAAAAAAATGCTTCCAGCATAAAAATACAACCCTATCCTTAAATAAATACCAGTGACCTGACCGCTCACACTGATTAAGGAAAATGTACATTGTGAACTTACAATCATTTTCATTGTCATTCAATATATCTGAGAAGAGTTGCTTCAAGGATACCGGCTTCTTGTCATCTGTAGGTTTCTCTAAGAGGGTGAGCAGAACTCTGCTTACTTGAATGCTGCAAATAAAATATTTTTTATGACCATTGTTCCTTAAATTGGAGAGGAAAACATATTTCCCGAATTGTATACTTACTCGGTAACAATATCTTGTGACATGTTGAATTTGGAATCCATTATGGTATTGGCTGTCTCTAAAGCAATATTATATTTTTCTGTAAAATTGAAATATTATCTATAAACGAAAGTCGTATTAGTTACACCATTTCTATCTCAAAAACAGTTAGACTAATTTTAATTATTCTTATTACTTAGGTCAGGACTAGGATAATAAATAATAAAAGTAGTGAAGTTCCCACAGGTATCCGTACACTAAGGGTGTAACCGCAAGGCACAGCTAGTGGTCCATTAGATGAAATTACGAAACTTATTAAAGTTAAGTGAAATAAATATACAAATAGGTTTTGAAACTGTAAGCTTACCGCAAACCATAGCCAAATGAAGTTTATGCCTCAAGCACATCATTTTACAGATATCATCCGTGACATGCTCCAAGGCCTGGTTGTAATATGCCAGGGCTTCCTTTTTGTGATTCAAGAACACCAACTCATTGGACAACTCCATGAGGATGGAGGCTCTCAGTGGAGACTTTTCAGGGTACTTGTGGAGGGCTTGCATAAAACAACCTATGGCTGCCTGAAATTATTGCCTATTTTAGTAGGTACTTATTACCAAATGAGTACCAAACCAAGTTACCAAACTTATAATTTAAAAATGCATAAAACGGTATTTAGTCACCTCCAAATCTTCCCTATCAGGACTGGAAAATTTAAGTGTATGTAGTTTCTTCTCGGCCTTCATAAACTGTCTGGCGGCTGTGACATAGTGGTCCGCCTCACCAAGAGGGTTTCCCGCGGAGGCCTCGCACTTGGCTGCCCCGATGTAAGCATGACCGGCAAACGAAGGTTGTTCTGAGTGCTCGCACTGTATAGCCAATGCTATAAACTCGTTCGCAGCCTCGGTCAGGTTTGGTTTCCGTAAGAAACGCCTACAAAATAATGTTGTTTGATTCTACGATGACAATAAAAGAAAATACAGACTTATCTCAAGTTATACACTCACTTCTTTAGTTTCATATTAATCGTCATAAATTTCTCATTGAAATTGATGTCTATATCGTTAGCCATAGGGAAATTTAAATTTCAAACACACAATAGGTACCTAATTACTTTTTATATAAGTACAGTACCACAGTATGACAGTACTGGTCTGCTGCTATTATTAAATTATTATATTTTATACACAGATTATAAATTCAATGTGGTAATTAAATTCAATTTTTGTTTATGGCTTCTGCTGACATTTCGTCGCCTTCGATCAACAATTGATCGAAGTTCGTCGCAATCACAGTCGCAATTCCGCCACTTCCGCCAGTTAGGCGGCCCCTAAACGATCAATTATATTGCGCAATATTGAATATTGTGCAATATAATTGATCGTCTAGGGCTAATATTGAAGACTGCGCAATGATTGAACGAAAGTTTGAGCGAGTTTAATTTTGCGCAATACTGACCCTACACGAAGAAATATTGTACAATATTTAATATTGAACAATATTTCTTCGTGTAGGGTCAGTATTGCGCAATATTTGACATGTTGCTCGGGATCAAACTATTCTCCGACTGAACAAGAAAACATTGCACAATTTTCTTATTGTGCAATATAATTGACCGTTTGGATCCAAACGCAATTCAATCTTATTGCACAATTAAATATATTGTAGAGATTGTCCAAGCTGAAATGACACGCCCCACCTCCGCATTTACGCACACTAGCAAATTTTAAATATGGACGCAATACACATAAACATGCAATTATAATTGGTCGTTCAGTTGCCGTACTCGCCGTACTCGCTAAGAAGTGCAATTCTCGGATTTGTTGTCCAACTAGTTTAGTTGATCGTGAACGCGCGAGAGGAGAGGACGTCTTGTTTCATACAAAGTGACGGCGCTGCTCCATAGAGCGAGCGTTTTCGGATTTATCACCCGACTAGTCGGCCGACATGTGCACATAGAAATCAATAATTGGCGCTCCCACACAGATGAAGTGCCGCTATTAATATTTACACTCACACATCTAAATAAAGTAATTAAGTAGTGGGGCGCGTCATTTCAGCTTAGACAATCTCTACAATGTTATTGTAGGTCTAGGGGCCTCCTTAGTCCAATCGATAAAGTATTAGAGTGCGTGAGAGGGTACCTAAGCGATTTCTTCAGAAACGTATTCAGGGTGCTCAGGGAAAAAACATACCTACTAAAAGTCCTGACGTCTAGAAGGTGCGCCGGAGGGAGGGAGGGGGGGGGGGGTGACAAAGGTCTCAATTTTAGGTTATTCGCGAATATCTGAAAAACGGTGCAATGTAGCAAAAAAAGTGTATGATGAAATGAAAGCTTATAAAATTTTCTATAACTTTAATTCATCCAGAGTTTTATAAGTCACTCTTTGATAGTTATATTGAAATCGCCGTCCAACTTAGTGTTTTCGACCACCGAAGAATGGAGTTGGGCTATGCTATACCGAATTATCGACCCTGATCCTAATGCTCAACACTGACATGACCTATGTCATTTGAAAGCTCTTGAAGAGTTGTACAAGTCACTCTTTGACAGTTATATCGAAATTGACCGCCAATACGGTGTTTTCGACCACCGAAGAATCGGCACTGGGTGTATGTGCAGTTGACCCTGATGGTATTGCTCAACAGTGACATAACTTATGTCATTTGAAAGCTCTTGAAGAGTTGTCCAAGTCACTCCTTGACATTTATATCGAAATCGACGGCCAACTCGGTGTTTTCGGTGTTTTGTGGATTTAATTTTGTCATCCCAACGTTTATAAATTAATCACATTTGAATTCACAGACCAGGAAACAAGTAAAATTTATAATTTCTTGATAGCAGCACTAAGCATCTAATTTTGACATTGACGTTGGTTTGTTTTTGACAGCCTTGAAAATAATCGACTAAAAACCATGTAATCGACTAAAGTTTGCGAAAAGATTGATGTTTCAATTCAATCCTTATCCATCAACATAGATAGAGTATTCCATCAAAATATTGACTGTCATCCTCAAATGTCCTCAATGTATGTAGATGTATAGGTACAAATACAAAATGTCAAATGAATCAATCTACCGCATGGACTTATTACTCAAAAGTCCATGATCTACCGTGTCTGTGCCTACTGCCTAGTCTGTGGTGACAATCGCTGTTTTGACTTTTGACGTGTCTTTTCCACGGGATACAAGCTGTTTAGCATGTTTAGGCATCTCTGAATTTAGGACCTTTTATTACCTATAGCGCGATGGTTTAGTTGGTTTTGTGTTTATCTGTTTATTGCAAAGCTTAAAAGTGATTCAACACAATGGATTTCCTGAAAAGCGGTCTAAAGACCGTACTGGGGGCACCGGAACCCGGTCAACAACCTTCTCCTGCTGAAACGGTGAGTTTTTTAATTTTTTCTGCGATATATCGATATTTGACCTATTTTTAGTACTGAGTACGTTACTAAAACAATATTTTTATCAATATCTCTCAATTGGTTTAGAATTAAATAAATTAACAAAATATTGTAGCTAAGTATTGTAGTTTTGTTAGAAACTGAGATCGTTTATAACTTTACGTTCGCACTACGTAGGTAATAATACTAATAATATAATATTAAACACATATTGAAATATCAATTTGTACGAGGCTAAATAACTGAAAGCCTGCAATAAAAAATGGTTCAGTGGATATCAGGTTGATAAACAGTTGTACTTGACACTCCTACGTCAATAACTGAAAAATGAGCAACATTTAGTTGAAACACAAGTGGCTGGTAGTTATAATTGTCAAATAATTGAAAGGTTGAGCGACTGGTGCAGAGGATTCACAGCTCCGTGCTGCTGGAGGACCGCAGGGATGCATGTCGGGCTCTCAAGGCCATGTCGCGCTCCTATCGGATAGAAGTCGGCGCTCACGCCATGAGTGCACTCAAACAGGTAAGGCTCATAAACCTTCATTATTAGATGCTACGCGAGAGTAACAATTTCCTGCCACCTCACAAACATAATTTAACATCTTTAAAACTTCATAATTTCTGTGATACAGTTTTAAAATATCCGAGCATTTGTTTATTTGTAATATAGCTATATGTGATCAGGGAAGACTACTTTGATTATCAATAATAACTAACTGATTTCAATATCTCTAACTGATGAGAATAAGTCCCACAAAAATCATAATTGCAATGGGTTTGCCTATTAACAAACTATCCTTTTCTTTTTGTTACACTATTTAACACCATGTATGAATTGAGTAAAACTTCTGATATATTACTTTCATCTTAGAAATATATTCCCAATTGTTAGGTCCTAGAGCTGGATCGAGCAGACAATGAGACAATGACCTATGCACTGGACACCCTCAACAACATTATGTCTCCCTCTCCGTTCGAGGAGGAGGAGAACAACCCGAGTGTGCCTATGAACATCGGGGAGCAGTTCACCGAAATCTTCATCAAGGAGCAGGATAACATACAGTTCGTGCTGGATCTGCTAGACGAATATGACTTTCGAGTGCGCCTCTCTGCGGTGCAGCTGCTCACCTCTGTCCTCACCAACAGGCCCAAAGATATTCAAGAAATAATACTAGTCAAACCGATGGCCGTCTCCAAGATGATGGACCTCCTCGGGGATTCCAGGGAAGTGATACGCAACGAAACACTTCTACTCCTAATAAAGTTGACCAAAAGCAACGCCAACATACAGAAGATAGTGGCCTTCGAGAATGCGTTCGACAAGCTGTTCGAAATAGTTTCGAGCGAGGGCTACTCGGACGGGGGCATCATAGTCGAGGACTGCCTGCTGCTGATGTTGAATCTGTTGAAAAACAACAGCAGCAACATAAACTTCTTCAAGGAAGGCAGCTACATCCAGCGGATGGTGCCGATGTTCACGGGCGGCGAGGCTGCGGACGAGGCGGGCTGGTCGCCGCAGAAGGTGTCGAACGTGCACTGCATGCTGCTGGTGGTGCGCACGCTGGTGGCGCCCGGCAACGCGCCGCAGACCGTGGCCAGCTGCCAGCGCATCATGAAGGACGCGGGGCTGCTGGACGCCGTGTGCGACATCCTCATGTCGAGCGGCGTGCCGGCCGCCGTGCTGGCCGAGGCCATCGCCGCCGTGGGCGAGCTGGCGCGCGGCTGCGGCCCGGCGCAGCAGGCGCTGGGCCGCCTGGCCGCGCCCTCGGCGCCGCCGCGCCCCGCGCTCGTCGTGCTGCTCATGTCCATGGTCAACGAGAAGCAGCCCTTCGCGCTCAGGTGACCGCCACGCTCCTACACCGACCGATGCATGTTTCTTCAATTACTTGACACAACTTTTTCACTAACGAAAGTAATGAATGACCATTCAAGTGAATTATATTCCTATTATTACTTAATTCGCGCTCGTAGCGTGTGGTAACCCCGGTGTCCGAGTTGAAGCTTTGTTATTATAATCGCATGCATTCGATCCGCTTCGTATCTCCGTATGGTCGTGTCGAGCCGCAGTGTCCGCAGGTGCGCGATCCTGTACTGCTTCCAATGCTACCTGTACCGCAACCCGCTGAGCCAGGCGGCCGTGGTGGCGACGCTGCTGCCCGCGTCGGGCGAGGTGGCGCGCGTGACGGCGGGCCAGCTGCTGTGCGGCGGGCTGTTCTCGGCCGACGCGCTGTCCAACTGGTTCTCCGCCGTGACGCTGATGCACACCGTGCTCGATAACCCGGCGCAGAAGGAGCAGCTGCTGCGCGTGCTGCTCGCCACCAACATCGGCAGCTCGCCCGTGCTGCTCATACACCAGTGCGGCACCATGCTCATGCAGACCACCAAGCTCAAGACTAAGGTGACGGAACGGTGGTTTGGATGCATCGAATACTATTTTATTTTAATGTATCTATTTGCACCGTCATTTGCTTTTTTACGACGTGAAAGACATAAGAAAATGCAGGAACGTATCGCCAGGTTCCGCTCGGTCAGTGTGGTGAGGTGTGCGCGTGCGCAGGTGGGGCTGCTGATGCTGCTGAGCGCGTGGTGCGCGGCGTGCGGCGGCGCGGTGGCGGCGCTGCTGGCGCTGCCGGGCGCCGCCGCGTGGCTGGCCGCCGCCGCCGCCGCGCCCGACGACGACGACTGCCTGGCGCAGGCGCTGGCGGCGCTGCTGCTGGCCGAGTGCATCCACTACAACGACGACTCCGTGCCCGCCTACACCAAGGTGCGCCGCGCCCGCCCGCCCCCGGCCCGCGGCGCGCCGGCCCACGAGCTCGCTGTTGCAGGAGGCGCTGCTGCAGCTGGTGTCGAAGCGGCTGGGGGGCGACGTGCTGCCGGGCGCCGTGCGCGCGCTGGGCCGCCTGGAGGCGTACGCGCAGGCGGCGCGCGCGCCCGCGCCGCGCGCTGCCGCGCCGCCGCAGCTGCTGCTGGACTACGAGTTCTGCAACTTCTACAAGGCCACCGAGGGTGCGACCCCACACCCGGACCTGGCGTTGCCCGCGTCGGGGCCGTTCCCGGGGGAATTCCGGGATACAATTCCTATTACCTCGGCGTTGAATGTGGCTATCCATTACAAAAATAATTATTCATATCGCACCAGTATTTCCCGAATGTTAATTTAAATGAGTATACTCGAGATGAGAGATTTCTCCATAAAAGAAGTTCGGATCGGTGGCCGAGTCGCGATATAGTCAAGACGTTCAACGAGACATGCTACAGTAGTCCTTCGTGAGCGTCTCCGTTGTACGAACCATCTTTCAGCTTCATCATCTAACTTTAGTAGATGTCGATAGCGAGTGATGTATATTTCATACCCCTACGAGCGCGCGTGGTGATTAGTGATTACGCTTAATCCTCCTCATTGTCACTGTACTGATATCTTCGGTGTGATGAGAGCCTTTTGCCCAGCTATGGGACATTGCATTAAAGAGCAATACTTTAAGCCCACATTTGATTTATATATTTTTTTTAGGTTAAGACCATGGACTTATTATTATAAACTGGACTTAGCTCCAGCAGCCGAAAAACGAGCCGAGCGAGATGTTGAGAGCCGATGTTGTTTGTCACTTTCTAATAGGATGACCACACTTTTTCGTTAGGTGGGACAAATATTATAATGAAACTAGCTGCGCCCCGCGGTTTCACCCGCGTTGTACCCGTTCCCGCGGGAATTTCGGGATGAAAAATAGACGTTGGCCGATTCTCAGACCTACTCAATATGCTCACAAAATTTCATGAGAATCGGTCGAACCGTTTCGGAGGAGTACGCGAACGAACACTGTGACACGAGAATTTTATATATAAGATAATATTTGTTTTAAAAAATACAATGAGCTTAGCTTCTTTATAGCTTAATAGCGGCGCCCCGCGGTTTTACCAGCGTTGTGCCTGTCCCTTGGGAATTTCGGGAATTTTTATACATATAAACCTTCCTCTTGAATCACTCTACCTATTACAAAAAACCGCATCAAAATCCGTTGCGTAATTTTAAAGATTTAAGCATACAGACAAACAAACAGACAAACAGACAGACAAAAATAGCGACTTTATTTTATACTATGTAGTGAATAGATGGTGCTTTGTGAATTTGAAATCGAACTATCTACTGAGGTGAAACTAAAAAAAGATAGTCCGATTTTACTTATAAAAGCATAATGTTTAAATAAAAGAAATTGTTGTAATTTAAATAAATTTTTATTAACACTTAAAAAATATTACTTCATATAAAAGACATCAACATGCTTGCACTTATGGTCACCCTACATAACACATTTACAATTTTTCCCTTATTTGGCTTACCTGTGAAAGGATATCCCGCAACCACCATAGGATTCAGATTTACAGAAACGAATACAGCAGTTTTTAACCATTTCAATAAGCTAATCTCTCAAAATTGCATAAAATAAAACAAATAGGTAGATATTCACGAGAAGACGAGAATTCAAAGTCACCATGACAAATTCAAAGGATTACTAGAGAAATAAATAAAAATTTTACCAAATAGTTCTAAATAATTAAGGCTAATAAATAATAAGTATTATAAAGCTAAGTAAGTAATTAATAAATTTTATCTACACTAATGTTGTAACATTCTACTTATGATTCCAATACTTGACTTATAATTACTACTGTTATAGCGCAGACAACTAAAACACTCAATTTAAGCAATTGCACATGATGATATAATATCATTATAATATAACATTATAACATCATTATAACGCGACCAATTAACCTGGCGAGCCTTATGTCAAAATCCTCATACTAGTTGCATAAAATTTTGATATTAGGCTGGCTTTTGAAAACAGTTGGGTTATACGTGAAAACTTCGTCGAAACTACATACACAAAACTCTTTGGTAAGATCTCGCTCGCTCCTGATTGGCCCTACGCGCAGCTGCGCTCTCATTGGTTAGATTTTAATGGCGGCAAGTTCACTGTGACAATACACGTACCTACGCGTGAATTTAATGTTTCGCAATGTGTTTTGTTTTTAAAATTTTGTTTGATTAACTGCATTAAATAGTGAAGATAAAGTAGTGTATGCAACTGCATATAACACGGGTATTAAAACACTCGTTACTATTATGAAACTCGCTGCGCTCGTTTCATAAACTCACACTCGTGTTTTAATACCCTTCTTTATATGACGTTGCATAAACTACTATTATCTAATTCAATATTTACTTTATATGTAATATAAGGATAAGCTTAAAGTCAGCGTTGTGAAATAATTTTCTACCAACATGCTACCAACTACCACTTTTCGATCGAATGGCAATTGTTAGAAAGGAATAAACGACCTCGGTACTAGCTATCTCTCTTGGCTCGTTTTGCCTCTGTCTATCTTGGTAACCCAAATTGAATCATAATGTAAATGTGTAAGGTGTGCTTTCGTATTTTTCATTTTTAACAGTCCTCAGTCCAGTTTATAATAATAAGTCCATGGTTAAGACCTTAATACTTGACTTTAACTTGACGTGAACGAAATCGCGGGCAACGACAGTTCGGTAACTATAATCAAAAAGAACCTAAAGTTTAAGTTACGCTTACCTCGATTTGTGCTCCTGCTACGTATTTTACTTCTGGGAGAGAGCAGATTTAGCGTAACAAACTTATTTTCTAATCGACATCCAAACAAGAAGGAAATTCTCATGTTTGATGATTGATGTTTCTAACTCCAGGTATAATAGTGCAAAGCCTGACGGGCGCAGAGAACGGAGAGAAAGAAAAGAGCGAGATTGACAGCGGTGCGCTCGAGCAGTACAAGAGTCTCATCCGGCAGCAAGACGCGCGCCTCACCGACCTCGTGCGCCAGCTGGACGCGCTGGCGCAGCAGAACCGCGCGCTGCAGGTACCGCCCGCCCCCCACCCCGCCCGCCCCCCCCACACCGACCTCGTGCGCCAGCTGGACGCGCTGGCGCAGCAGAACCGCGCGCTGCAGGTACCGAGACTAACTGACAGCACTTACAGGCCGCCCTGAACGACTCCACCGCCGCCAACTCGCACCTCAAAGACGAGAACACTCTGCTCAAGGCGCAGCTGTCCACGTCCACCGTCCCGCTCGCACCTCCGTCGACGGACAGAAGTGCGACAGAGTTGGAGGACAAGCTGAGAGCGAGCGAGGGGAGGGTGCGGGAGCTAGAGGCGGAGGTGAAGCGGCTGGAGGCGCAGCTCGCGGCTCGTGGCGAGGCGAGCGGCGAGGCGAGCGGCGAGGCGAGCGGCGAGGCGCGCGCCGAGCTGGCGCGGCTCGCGCGCGACCAGGACGACCTGCTGCTGCTGCTCGCCGACCAGGTGCGCCGCTCACACCACGCATACTTTTATTATGCCGATTTACGACACTAAAGGCCTCCACCCATTACACATTGAACGTGTCAGGCAAAAAAGTATTCTTTGTATTGAAAAGTATGAGACTATGCTCACTAGACCAACCTTTTTCGGTCACCAACCAACAACGTCGACTATTCTCACCTAATATTTTGCCGGTGCTGAAACGTTCATAGCACGGTCATGGTATGATACGGTGTAATGGGTAGAAACCTTAATATACATTGTTTATCGAATGACGATCTGTCTAACGCTCTGTCGAAACCTTCGAAAGGCTACCGTATAACTTAGGCTCGTTTCCAGGATATGAAACTAAACGAGTATCGGATGCGGCTGGTGGCGCTGGGGCAGGCGGTGGACGACGCGCCGGCCTCGTGACGGCCCCGCGCCGCGCCGACACCTCAACTCCTTCGCCGTTAGCTTCTACTTCTGCCAACCGATTTCAGGGAATGGAACCCTGACATCTTGTTCTCCTATTTGTTTATTTACATTTTGTTCCCAGACAGCCCCCGATGTTATTGTAACTTGCTAATTTTTATTTTATAGAAATGGATATTCAATAGATTCCTTCAACCAAGACCTAGGCAATTCTTATGTTTATAACTTCTCTATAACAGTGATGGCTGATGCCTCCAACATGTATATAGAATACTTTGAATAAATCCGTCTGTCTGAACGACGAGATGTGTATATTAATGAATCACTGATGTTATTATTTGTGCCCGATACTACTATGTTATGTATTATTTATTTAAGAGTGTATGTTTAATAAAATGTTGCCCAGATTGTTGTGGTTACTTTTTTATATTACCTGGTACTTTTTAAGGTGCGTACGGATAGCGCGTACACTGGTACGCGTAGTTAATATACGCGTGTCCGGAACGTCATGTCACTTGCAGCTACGCGTACTCCCGAGGATCGCGTCGTGAGCCGTTGTTAAGCTGCGTACGGACAGAGCGTTCCTGTGTTACGCGTAGTCTGGGTACGCAGTCCACGAGTACATTGGATACGCGTACAGCTCCTGTACGGACCGCCGCGAACCTGAACGCGAGGTTCATCGATCCAGAGCTGCGACTGCTGCGAGCCAGTCATCGCCATGAACAGAAACAGAGCGGTTGCGTGCACCACCGCTGCTGCGGCATTATTGATTATTCACATTTTAAATGTAAAAAAAAGAAACAAGCGGAAACCTAGATGGTGGATGAAAAAAATGTATCGTGAGAGATTACAGTGTGGAAATAGGCTTATGCAAGATATGCATTTTGAAGAAAGTGGGAGCCATCCAGGAGGAGGGAGTATTCCAGGTGCATGGCGACAAGACCAAAATGAATTAACTTCATTTTTACCTTTAAACTGTTTTTACCTAGAAGATCGCCCCTTACTTCTACAAATATACGTTTGTTTACATCTGGCGGAACATTTTGTTAATAATGCCCCTCTTGAGTGGCAAAATAATTACTAAGTTTTAGTTTAGTGCGCGCGAGCAAACCGAATAATTTTAACACTGAGTTCCTGAGTATATTTTAGCCTCTAAATATGGTCAGGAATTCACTGTTAAAATGATTCGATTTCCTCGTGGGCACCCTGTTTAGTACTTACAGCAGTTTCCGTTGTTAGTAGAGGTTTGTCCTTATCATTTAAAAACGCAAAATATTCAGACGCAAACCATTTCGATTTATATACATCATCAGCTCCTGTAAAAAATAAATATTAAGTTAAGCCGGCTTTGGTGTGTAGACAGCTTTAAGAAAGTCACCTGTAGTAGGTATGTAATAGGAATCTATTTGAATAGTCAAATATATGTTTAAAATTTGAACACACAAAACAAATGCCTATTCTCACACGTTACTCACACACACAACAGGTGATTTTTTTAAAGTTTTTCACTAGAGGTATAAAAAAACAAACAATTACTAAGGTTAGGTACACACAGTTCTACTTGTTTATTGTAACTAAGTCAATACTTATGTAAATAAATAAATTAAAATCATACCGGATCCTGTCACGAGACTTTTTTTTATTTTGCTCCTTTCTTTTCTATAGCAGCGCCCCGCGGTTTTACCCGCGTTGTGCCCGTTCCCGTAGGAAATCCGGGATAAAATGTAGCCTATAGCCTTCCTCGATAAATAGACTATCTAACAGTGAAAGAATTATTCAAATCGGTTCAGTAGTTTCTGAGATTAGCGCGTTTAAACAAACAAACAAACAAACAAAACAAACTCTTCAGCTTTATAATATTAGTATAGATTAGTTGCTAATAGTGTTGTCATCTTTTTCTTTACTCCACTGGTATTTTCATTTCATTGGAAATGGCCTTCCATGCATCTTCGCGTAAATCTTTGTTGCGATAGTTTATGAGTGTGCTATCCAATAAACACCGATTAAATTCGTAACGTTGAATTAACGTGACAACATCTTCATTACTGAAACTCGCTAACTTGTCCATTTTGCCGTCCAAATACAGCGTCCCTGCGAGTGCGCGTCCGCTTTGACGCGCGGCCAAATACCGACTGACTGACTGATAGCGGCTCGCTGCGAGCCGAGCTCGGGCACGCGTTCCCCCTGAGTGTACGCGTAGCTTCTAGTACGGACATGGCGTTCCAGGACACGCGTAACCGACTACGCGTACCAATGTACGGGCCCGGGCAGTCCGTACGCAGCTTTAGTCGTTAGGTCGCGCGTCAAAGAGGACGCTCACGACCGGGTACGCTATATTTGGGCGGCAAAATGAATAGATACGCGTGTTCTTCGAGTTTCGATATTAGATTGATTTAACTTTAAGAATTTCACGTCTTGTGGGAGATAGCACACTAACTGAGTATTGAAATAACGATTTAGGCCAAGATGCATGGAACGCAATTTCAAATGAAATGTAACTTCCAATGAATGGAAGTTCCAATGAAAGTGAATTTAAAAGATGACAACTTTATAACCTTAACGTCATAGATAGCCTTTTTCGAGCTGTGATAGTTTCTCGAAAATTTGTATTATTATTTTTATTTCAGGCTCAACCTTGTCAAGAATTATTTCAAAATCTTGCAAATTCATTCTCACAAAATTTTATTCTCCACTTTCTTCATAATTTATATCTTCCATAAGCCTATTTCCAGACTGTAATCTTTCACGATACAATTTTTTCATCCACCATCAAGGTTTAGGTTTGTGTTTTATTTTTTATTAAAACTTGTTTTGAATAATGAGTAATGCTGCAGCAATGGTGGTGCTCGCAACCGCTACGTTTGTCGGAGTCATGACGTAACGGGCTCGCGGCTCGCGGAGCTCTGGGGTCTCTGGGTCGATCGACCTCGCGGGCAGGCTCACAGAGGTCTACCTAACACTTGAATTTAATTTAATTTATTTCAAAGGTTGTTGGTTGCGTTCTGATTGCGAAAACAAGAAAAAATTAAGCATACAATATTCATTTAATACTTAAATAAATCAGTCATGTAACTAATTGGAAATACAATAAATATCCATTTAAATAATTCGCCTAACTAACGATACAGTCTTAACCTTAACCAAATGGCATATTAGTGCAGTTTTTATAACGATAACAATTTATGTAAGTACATAATGTCGTTAATGTATGATTATAAATTACAATTTTCAACGAATTGCCCAGTTGCCACCTAACAAAGTACAAAGACAATATCTCTCCTATTCGCGAATGGCGAACTATTTACTAATATGTTTTTTAAAGGCGTAATATTAAACTCTATAACAAACTGATAAGTCTTAATTTTAACTATACCTAAAGTGTATTCTACTTATTCCGAATTCGTTTTCCGCTTGTGAAATTCCGTTGCCCTATCGATTTGATTGATGCGCTCGGGTCTCCGAATGCGGAAATCGAATTCTGGTTTTGCACGTATGCGGTGAGACTTAGCCGTAACATACAAACAAAATTACAAAATTACTTTTATCTCTGAATGATATAAGTAGAGTATAGATGAAGCGTGATGGATGAGTAAAACCAGGCGGGAGTTATCAATAACTACAGCACGTGGAATGCATTGATAGAATATAGCATATTTAAGTTTGTTATTTATTTATTAAAATTCCACTACACAGCTTAAATATATCAAGATTCGTTCATTCATAATGTTTACAATATTTAGTTTTACATAATTCACTATTTTTCATTTTGTCAAGTCACAATTATGAAATGTCACACTGATTATCATACCATAATACATTGTCTCATTCTCTGCTGATTACTGAATATATATGTTACGGCTAAAGGTGAGTGTGAACATAAACTTAAGATGAGCCGGCTAAACTTAGGTTTATCTTCGAGGAGGTGTTAATGTTAGTTTCTTCTATCCTTACCCAATTCAATTTTGACAATACACTGTATTTCCGCCATATTTTGGCCCTTCAGGTATAAACTTAACCTAACCTAAGGTTGTCGATTGTAGCTTTACACGTAACAATATTGTACTTAACTGCTTCTCGAAGATAAACCTAAGTTTAGCCGGCTAATCTTAAGTTTATGTTCACATCCACCTCTAGCCTTAACATATATATGTCATTGGGCGAAAAGCAATCACCCGTGAATATACTAATAGATATAATGTGTTTTAATAACTTTGAAGCCAAAGAAGGGGGAGAGTAATGTTGCACTGAATAGTTTGTATGGTGCACTAAAGTATGTGAGTATGTTGCACTTGTGGCACTAAAACATGTCCCCGTGCGGTCGGTCCGCGGGGTGGTCGGGCCCGACGCAGGCCCGCGCGCTACCGCGCCAGCGAGTACAGCCCCCCAAGCAGCAGCGCCGCTACCGCGCCAGCGAGTACAGCCCCGCCAGCAGCAGCGCCGCTACTGCGCCAGCGAGTACAGCCCCGCCAGCAGCAGCGCCGCTACCGCGCCAGCGAGTACAGCCCCGCCAGCAGCAGCGCCGCTACCGCGCCAGCGAGTACAGCCCCGCCAGCAGCAGCGCCGCTACCGCGCCAGCGAGTACAGCCCCGCCAGCAGCAGCGCCGCTACCGCGCCAGCGAGTACAGCCCCGCCAGCAGCAGCGCCGCTACTGCGCCAGCGAGTACAGCCCCGCCAGCAGCAGCGCCGCTACCGCGCCAGCGAGTACAGCCCCGCCAGCAGCAGCGCCGCTACCGCGCCAGCGAGTACAGCCCCGCCAGCAGCAGCGCCGCTACCGCGCCAGCGAGTACAGCCCCGCCAGCAGCAGCGCCGCTACCGCGCCAGCGAGTACAGCCCCGCCAGCAGCAGCGCCGCTACCGCGCCAGCGAGTACAGCCCCGCCAGCAGCAGCGCCGCTACCGCGCCAGCGAGTACAGCCCCGCCAGCAGCAGCGCCGCTACCGCGCCAGCGAGTACAGCCCCGCCAGCAGCAGCGCCGCTACCGCGCCAGCGAGTACAGCCCCGCCAGCAGCAGCGCCGCCACCAGCGCGAACACCACGCCCAGCACCAGCCGCGTCTGCAGCGCGCGCACCACCATCGAATTCATCAGCCGCCCCGACCGCGACAGCTGCTCGTCCGTCTCTCTCAGCTGCAAAACACCACTTGCCATTTCAAACATACCTACATTGCAGTACTTGGAGACAAATTAGTTGTAAGAACAATTTTATATGTAATATGTGTACGTATCATTGTCTTACTAATAATTGATAAAAAAAATGAACACTAGGCTCCTAAGCCTGTAGTTTAAATTACGACTTAATTCGGGGCAACCTAACTCAACCGTAAATAAGGATTTTTTTGTTGAGAGGTGAGTTACCCTGGCACGGCTGCGCTGGATGGTCTCGCGCTGCTCGCCGAGGTCCTGCAGCACGGCGGCGCCCACCTGCTCGGCCTCCAGCGCCAGGCGGTATCCCTCTGTCAGCTGCTTGCCAGTGCGTTCCAGCCGCTCCGAGTTGTCCAGTAACTTGCGCCGCTGTTCGTTAGCACCCCAGTCGTCGTAAGCTTCATCGATATCCACTGAATCTGTTTTTCACAAATATATCAGAGTTAATTCACCATAAATTATATTAATTAATGTGGTCATCGCCTTAACTTACATCCATTAGAGCTGGAGTTGAGCACGGATCTGAACTCGTCCCGCACGCGCTGCAGCTCGGCGCGGTACGCCGGCACGCGCACGCCCGCGCCCACCCCGCGGGCCTCCAGCTCGAGTTGCTCCAACTGAAAATTCGGTCCAGCAAAATCACTACATAGTCACTATCACTACATAGTATAAAACAAAGTCGCTACTTTTGTCTGTTTTTTTGTCTGTATGCTTAAATCTTTAAAATTACGCAACGGATTTTGATGCGGTTTTTTGTAATAGGTAGAGTGATTCAAGAGGAAGGTTTATATTTATAAAAATTCCCGAAATTCCCACGGGAACGGGTACAACGCGGGTAAAACCGCGCGGCGCTGCTAGTCACTACATAGTATAAAACAAAGTCGCTACTTTTGTCTGTTTGTTTGTCTGTATGCTTAAATCTTTAAAATTACGCAACGGATTTTGATGCGGTTTTTTGTAATAGGTAGAGTGATTCAAGAGGAAGGTTTATATGTATAAAAATTCCCGAAATTCCCACGGGAACGGCTACAACGCGGGTAAAACCGCGCGGCGCTGCTAGTATTAAATAAAGTTGTGTCTGTTTGTCTGTCTGTATGCTTAAATCTTTAAAATTACGCAACGGATTTTGATGCGGTTTTTTGTAATAGGTAGAGTGATTCAAGAGGAAGGTTTTTATGTAAAAAAATTCCCGAAATTCCCACGGGAACGGGCACAACGCGGGTAAAACCGCGGGGCGCTGCTAGTATGTTTATAATGTTAAAATAAATATTATTTACTTTTTTATTACACAGTAGATATCATCTAAATAATTCTACTATTGGGGCCAAAATAGAAGTGCAGAGCTGAGCTGAGCCTAGTGCTTAACTTAAGTACACTGGAGACTGAAACCTTCCAATCCATGAATCCAATATAATGAATGAATTTAAAACACTTACCAAATCATTAGCCTCTTCAAAATTGGCCACTATTTCCTTCGACAATTGATCACGATTTTCTGAAAGATGTATCAAGATATAATTAGGGTTTTAATATGTGTTATATAAATAATGTGCCAAAACATTTTCAAATCAACCTATACCTTCATTGCCCGATTTTAGTCTTCCTATTTTAGATGTAATATCTGCAGTGAGCACTGAATATTGCTGTTCGTAAGATTGAATTAATGTAGCCATATTGATGCGAAAATGTATAAACTATTTAGAGTTCATTAAAATCATTGAAATTATTTTAATATGAGAACTGAGGAAAACAGAATCAGGAATCAGCAGCACCAGCAGTGATCACAGATCACAGATCACAGACCGGCGACCGCAGTGATCACCACAGACCAGGTGATCACAGACCAGGAAACAAGATAGACCGATAACTCCATACATTCTGAGTGACACGATAGGCGGTGCGGTGATTCGCTAGGCGGCAGATCGTGTTCAATCCAAACAAATCTCACTCACCTTCACTCATCCTTAGGCTGTGGCGAAATTCGTGGTCTGTGGGCGAAACTGTACTAGTGATGCCTAATTCAGTTCATTCTTTTAAATCGGTATTAGTGATGTACTTACTTTTTGTAATAAAAAAAACTCATGACTTGTTAAACATGTTTATTATTATAATTAAATAGTACTGTACCTACATCATTTTTTATTTATTCAAATACTACAAGTACAATATTTACACAATAGCAATTCTCCAAAAATTACCGGTTATTTGAGAGCAAATAAAAGTTTACATTGCAAATTTTATTTAATTTAATGACTACAGCAATAACCAGTCTGTCGTCTACAGTTTAATTGCATATATTTTAGTATTTAGTTCACAGTTTATAAGTACCTATTGCTCCTTTTCATGATTTTTTATGTGGTGTAGAAATCAATGCTTTAAATGTTTCAATAAAAGATTATTTACCAATAATAAAATTATCTATTAAAAAGTATTGTGCCTACTACTTCTATATCAATTGCGAAATGTTTACATATTACGCCGCAGTGGCAGCGGCATCGCTGTCACCGTGGCTCTTCTTTAAATCTTTATGCAGAAATTCAAGTCTCTTCGTACAAATTAGCAATGTGAACACTCTTAGAATACAAGAAGTGTGAGGCGCAACATTTCGGTAGCATAAATTCTGCTGTTGCAGTTGGTGCCACACGACGAAGCAAAATGAGTTTGAAATTCAGTTGAAAGTAAAATTAGTGACCGAAAATATGCGACTCACAAACTCACAACTCACAAAATTACGCTCGTTTGGTTTCAAGTTAAGTCGTTAAGTATTTATATAATTAAATTAAAAAAATATAGAGAATATCTTTCTTTTTTGTGGTAAGGTTCTGTTCTGGTTTATCAGTGTCTCCCAAACTGTAAACAGGTTTCCTGATTCGTTTTCCAGGATTCTTGAGATGTTTTTTGATCTTCTGCTTGTCTCGCTGCCTAGCTGCTTGCTGGAAGCTCTTCAGTTTTTTAATTTCATGTCTGTTTTCCACCTGAAGCAAACATATTATTTTTTGTTTAATGAACACATCTTCTTCTTCATCGAGTGGATGGTCAACCGGACCAATCCTGGTGTCAGAGTTATTGAGCCGCCAAAGGCCTCTGACATGGCTCATGTAACGACTACTATCCATAGAAAGTAACCGGGACCGACGGCTTAACGTGCCCTCCAAAGCACGGAATCATCTTACTTTTCGGGCAATCAGGTGATTCAGCCTGCAAACAAATTAACACAAATACTTATTTGTTATGATTAAGATATTATGTGATTTGTTTTTCCTATGTTCCACATTAGTTATAAACAAATTAATACTACTAATATGCTCACATTGTCCTTTATTTAAATAAATGAATAGTAGTTATTGTGCATACCTGCTTAGACATCATATAGAATATAGTACAGTAGTCCATCGCTGCTTCTTGTTTGGTCTCGAGTACTGCTCTACAATTGACACGAACTTCCACATGGAGAATGTATCTGCAATAAACAACGAATTAACAATTATTTAACCACATACGGTGAATTTGGAGATGCGACTCCCTTATAATTAATATATATGTTAAGAGGTCTTTCATATGATGTATGTTTATGTTATTCTTATTGGTGGTGGGCTCATTTATACTTGTCCATTGTCCTTTATTTTTATAAATGTATAGTAGGAATTGTGCATACCTGCATAGACATCATATAGAATAGTAGTACAGTAGTCCATCGCCGCTTCTAGTTTGGTCTCGAGTACTGCTCTACAATTGACACGAACTTCCACATGGAGAATGTATCTGCAATAAACAACGAATTAACAATTATTTAACCACATACGGTGAATTTGGAGATGCGACTCCCTTATAATTAATATATATGTTAAGAGGTCTTTCATATGATGTATGTTTATGTAATATATATATAAATATATACCTGGACAAATTCACACACGGTTAATTAGACCCAAAGTAAGCTCTAAGCTTGTGTTATGGAATCTAATTAACTGATACTACTACTTATACATACACAAATACTTTTATAATATATAATTGACACCCAGACGTCGTCGCCAACAACTATGTCTGCACATATTGTTGACTCCGGGCGGGAATCGAACCCGCAACCCCCGACACAGTAAGCGCTCTCACTGCCACTGTGCCAACGGGCTTGTCATATTCTTATTGGTGGTGGGCTCATTTATACTTGTCCATTGTCCTCTATTTTTATAAATGTATAGTAGGAATTGTGCATACCTGCATAGACATCATGTAGAATAGTAGTACAGTAGTCCATCGCCGCTTCTAGTTTGGTCTCGAGTACTGCTCTACAATTGACACGAACTTCCACATGGAGAATGTATCTGCAATAAACAACGAATTAACAATTATTTAACCACATACGGTGAATTTGGAGATGCGACTCCCTTATAATTAATATATATGTTAAGAGGTCTTTCATATGATGTATGTTTATGTAATATATATATAAATATATACCTGGACAAATTCACACACGGTTAATTAGACCCAAAGTAAGCTCTAAGCTTGTGTTATGGAATCTAATTAACTGATACTACTACTTATACATACACAAATACTTTTATAATATATAATTGACACCCAGACGTCGTCGCCAACAACTATGTCTGCACATATTGTTGACTCCGGGCGGGAATCGAACCCGCAACCCCCGACACAGTAAGCGCTCTCACTGCTACTGTGCCAACGGGCTTGTCATATTCTTATTGGTGGTGGGCTCATTTATACTTGTCCATTGTCCTCTATTTTTATAAATGTATAGTAGGAATTGTGCATACCTGCATAGACATCATATAGAATAGTAGTACAGTAGTCCATCGCCGCTTCTAGTTTGGTCTCGAGTACTGCTCTACAATTGACACAAACTTCCACATGGAGAATGTATTTGCAAAAAATAATAAATGAATAATTAATTAATTAATGAACCCTGAGCAAAACAAAGATTTAAAACGACATTGCAAGTTATCATCAAGTAGCAAATCAGCGTGCGGGGTTTCACCCTCGTTGTAGAAATAGGCGAGGTTTCTCTCGCATTAAAAAAACCGACTTAGCCTAGGCTATCTTTCAAAACTTTATCCATTGTACTAAATAATGTACCAATTTTAATCCAAATCAGTTCAGTTATTATTGGGTGAAAGAGGAACATACATCCATAAAAAAATTAAAATATTACATACCTAATAATTATAACAAAACAGCTATGTACTACGCCTTCGCGTTGATCTGTAGCTCGCTCCCTTAGTGACCTTGTTCTGGATCAACGCCTCCATTTCAGCATCTTTGGGTCTGGAATCAGAATGATGAATTCGTCTATTAAAATTAATGCACCACTGTTTAACTTGCATTCGTATAACAAAAAGCCAAAATGCTTTAAAAAATGTTTCCTTGTGGAGCAAACAATTATACCACGAAGTATCAATTTTTTGCTCCAACGCCTAGATCAAAGGTGGATAAATGTGGACATTACACATGGATGGAAGGGCTTTATCAATAATATAAATGGACTGCCAAACAATCTGGCTTAAAGTACTAGAAGGATAAAATAATCTACGGACATCGGAATCATACTCTCTCAACACTATCAATGAATGGGAAGCGTCTTTTTCAGCAATCAAGGCTTGAAGACATATCTCACAGTCTGAGATACGAAGGTTGGGAATCAAATAGCGACAAATGGCACCAGCAATATATGGAACGGAAAGAAAAAAAGAAATTGAACATGAGAATAATCTCTTAATTTCGGACATACCTTCAACCACTTTACCATTATCGGCTTCGAGTATGGAACACTAAAAAACTTGAACCGGAAGCCCCTGCTGCAGCACCCAGGGACAAAACAGTGGTTAACCATTTTGTAACACTTAATAAAAATAAATACAATAAATATGTTTACGACGGATTTGCAGATTGTGCATAGGAAAAAATTCCGACTAGCAAAAAGACCGGCAAAACAGAAGCGTAAAATATTTTCCTTCAACAATGAAAAAATCAAGATGGAGGACAGAGGAATGCCGACAATGAATGAGTTGAATGACGTAAAATTAAAATACCTTCAAATGACCTTCAATGTGATGAGATAGTCGGTGATTCGCTAGGCGGCAGATCTACCACAGATCTACTATATTGAGTTCGTTTACCTACCTCACCTGATACGCACTGCCAGGTGATCACAGGCAGTGATCACAGACCACCACAGACCACGAAACAAACATGATCAGCTGCACAGATCCGCCATAGAGTAACTTATATATACGGGTAAGATCAGCTGTGGTGATCAGCAACACAGATCAGCATAACAACAAAGAAGTAAACCTAATCCTATCCTATCCTGCTTCCTTCCTATTCTATTCTTATATATATTCATCTTTTAAATAAAATTCTCGTGTCACAGTGTTCGTTCGCGTACTCCTCCGAAACGGCTTGACCGATTCTCATGAAATTTTTTGAGCATATTGAGTAGGTCTGAGAATCGGCCAACATCTATTTTTCATCCCGAAATTCCCGCGGGAACGGGTACAACGCGGGTGAAACCGCAGGGCGCAGCTAGTTATATATATATTTTGAATTAGAAACCGCGGGGCGCGGCTAGTTTACCTATAAATTCACTTATTACATTCATTCCACAAATGTTCCATCCATTCTCTGTTAAGCCTAGTTCGCATTAAGCTAGTAATTTAGTCTAGTAGCGAGTAATTTAGTAGCTAAACATGTCTGACTGAACACCAAAAATTTAGTCTAGTAGGTTAGTAAGTAATTAAGTCGAGTCGATCCATTTCATTCTATTTTTGACGGGCGAGTAGCACCCCCACCACGCGTCCGTTCTCACTAGTTCGCCGGCTAAACAAGTCCGAACCTGTCGAATTAGTCGAGTACATTAGTTATCGCAAAAATGAAGCAAAAATGTCGTAGAAATGTAGACTGTTCATTTTATAAAACACCACTCACTTGTAAACTGTACTCGAACGAAGTGCGAACGATTTTGGGGCAGTAGCGGGTATTTTAGTTACTAAACTACTCGCTACTCGACTAAATTACTAGCTTAATGCGAACTAGGCTTTACTCTGTCTGTGCTTTCTAGTTTCCTAGTCTGTGGTACTTTCCATTCCACCCATGGACTTATAATTATAATAATAAGTCCATGATTCCACCATATAAAAATAAAAATAAAAGAAGAAATTAGTTATGTACCTACACCATAAATAGTATTTGTGATAGTATTCCTGGTCTGTGATTCAAAAGTAGCATTTGGCCACAAAATAAGTTTCGCCCCGTAAATAAGTTATATTTTAAATGCCAAAATATAACCGAAAACTTCGAAAATCAAGCAATTGTCCTATTGTGAGTATTAAAATGTATACCAGGAGTAATAGTGTTCTGTGATGCATACTTTAAGACTATATGTTTCCCTGTGATATATTGTTTAAAAGTTATTAATTAAAAAGTATCATTGTTTGTTTTGTTATACTTGAGTTCATTAACATTGATTGATGTACTTTCTATGATGTATTTCAAATAATTTATAATCTTGGTAGCATTAATTGTAAATTTTAAACAATATACGTTCACTCATTAATGATAATTACTGTAAGTCAACCCTTAGTTGTCATTTAATTAACAATAGTTAATAAAAATTATATTTCAGGAACATGCATCGTTTTGAGGAGGATTCTGGCAACAGCTCGTGTTCAGCTGCGTCGACGGGGTTCAGCCCCGTCAACTACACTGCGCATGCGAGTCAACTGAAGTGGAGGCACAAGGAAGCCAGCACTAACACCGACTTGAAAGTCAGCACCAGACCGAGGAGTTTCACTGGTCTTCTCAAGTCTCCAGATGAAAGAGACCCATTCCCTAGCTGCAGAATACAAAGAACTCATCACAAAGCAGTGAACAACTTCTTCAACACTCCTCGTAGGGGAGGCCTTACTAATGCCCACTCCACTTTCGACATTGCTTGCAGCACTCAAATAGAGGAGCCTTCACTACAAAACAATGCTGTGTCCATGACTGCTTTCACTATAAATGATAATTCTAATAGCCAACAATTAAATGTTAACTTCCGGAGAGGGAAACCAGTACAGAGAGCTGCTTCAAGACTATACAAAGCTGACTGCGGGTTCAAGGGCAAGGATGGATGTGTTGGACCTGAGTTTATTGTGCGAGCCTCCCAACCAGCTAAACAAATGGATATAACCCTCTCGGCAAGTACTGACAAGAGAATAGTAACAGTTATTTTGCTGAATGGACAGAAAGTAGACGTAACATGTGACCCAAATATTATAACTGCTGGACAACTCTTTAAGGCATTAGTACACACCGAGAAATATGAACACAACTTCATGCTTGGAATAGCAATATTGGTTGGAGGAGACTTTGTATTCCTTCCGGAAGAATACAAAATTAAAAAGATTGCACCTGAAAGTTGGCACAAAGTGGTTGGAAAGAAAAGTGTTTATGATGAAAATGTGATTATTACATTATTTTTAAGAATCAAGTTTTTCCTGCCGAAAAATATTTCGAGTAATATTCAAGGAGGGGAATGGAGATACAGGGTGTATTTACAGCTCAGAAGGGCCACGGTAGAGGGACAACTGACTTCCACTATACAGAATCTCATTCTCCTAGCAGGGTATGCATTGCATATTGAGTTTGGAGAGTTTTCCTACAGGGAACATGGAACTTCAGACTACTTTTTACTGGAACATTATTTACCAGAAAATGTAATATTAGATGACATGGCTGAGGTCAAATTACGAATGAAAAGAGCCCACGAATCTCGCCGTGGTTTAAATAGAAGCAAATCCATATTAAACTTTATAACACTAGCCCAAACTTTTAGAGATTACGGGGCTCACTTTTACTCAGCTATTTGGGCAACAAGAGATGGATTCTGCAGGGATGTCTGGCTGTCTATTGGTCCTAGAGGTATTACTATTTACTCCAGAAGCGACCAAAGAAGTGAAGAACCCAGCTCTTGTCCCAACAGAATAGTGCTGCAGAGCCTTCCGTGGCATCACATCCATACATTTTATTATAACAAGAAAAGCCTATACATATTGCCAAATTCATACTCGGGCCTCTCTAAGATTGGTGTTAAATATAAACTGAAAATGGCAGACAGCAAAAGCTATTTCACGTTTTGGTTGGCATCTTTGCATCATAGACTTTACTTGAAGCTATATGCAAAGTCAGACTTCATAACTTTGTTATCTGATGAACTGAGTTGCCCTGTCAATAATGAGAACATTCCAAATGCTATTAATTGCAGTAACTACCAAGACAGCTACAATTTGGCCGTTAGAAACCCTGTAAGAGCGAGGAGACCAGTCAGAAGAAGATTTAAAGTTGATATATTTGGAGAAAATAAGTCTCAAAAGGAAAATAAAAAACCTGACACTGAGACAATGTTACGGCAGATTTTAGCACCACAGCACGACGGGAGTTTGTTAAACACTCCTCAGAACAGAGGTAATTCTTCCAATGATGGGCTGTCTTCTTCAGAGAGCAGCCTGCCAAGAAGACAAGGGGTTAAAATGGGAACTAGAGTGTTTCATGGCATGAATACGACATTGCATCACACATCTCCTGTCAAGAATGTAACTCACTATTCAAAAGAAGTGGACTTGGCTAGTACACAGAGCGACTCTGACGACCTCGGTTCAGAACAGAGGCAGCATTGCAGCATTGACAGCATGCAGCTGCTACCCGCTCGATATTACGCGCAGCATTCGAATGCTCCCACTGCCTACGTGTTAGAATCGCCGAAAGTATACCCAGACGCTTTCAACTACAACCCAAATAATGATTCTCTTATAAGTTCCACTTTGTTTGACAAGCTGAACAGCATGGAATGTGTTCAGGGCGAGAGAATATTTGTGACTGCAGTCATAGAAAGAGATTCAATGAACGCGCTGGGACTGCAGGTGGCAGAAGGTTCTGACGGAAACGTTTATATCAAATCTATTACGCCAGAGAGTCCTGCCGATTTATCCAAAAAGTTGTTACCAGGTGACCAAATAATATCGGTCAATGGTAAGACGTTATTAAATGTGCAATATGACAAAGCTTTGACCATGTTGCAGGCTGCCCCGCGAACAGTAGAGCTCATAGTTCTTCAGAGCACGAGTAAGGCCGAACCTGAAAGATCATATGAAGACAATGTGCCTAAAAGTGCATTGGCCAACAGCATTGCTAGTGCCTTAGATGGCGATATAACAGATGATGAATTATTAAACGAAGAAGCTTTAAAAACTATTTACGCCCTTATCAAACTGACGAAAGATAAAGTTATTAGTAGGATAAAATCGAACCGACATACGGCAAATTGTAGTAATTTACAGAAGAGTTTTTCAGAAAAAAATGTCCATGAAGAGTCTGACTTGGGTGAATATACGTCGCATGATGATTCTCCGCGTAAAGATAATTCACAGAAATTCAATACCTGGCGCGGCCACTTTAACGACAGGAGACCTAAACGGCGGCCATTGAGCCTGAGCATCCCGGCCAACATCGACTTTCCGGACAACTATCTCGATGAAAACCAAGAGAAAATATTGAATAAATCATCTCTTAAGTCTATTCAATCTGCTCTGAATATCGATAAATCTGTGAAAAGCACTTGTTCTAAAAATGTTGCTTTACCCCGAAACTTCGGCTTCAGCCGGCGCTGGCTAGGTCCTGTACGATACCCGGTCACTCCGTGTAAGAATAGTAATGTCGCGCCCGAGAGTGCAATCCCGGATGGAAGTGTTCTAAGGAGACATTTCGTGTATGGTGCTGGAGACTCGGATGAAGATCAAATATTTTTATAACAAATATTTTAGTTTATAAGAATATTGACTTATTTTATACGCCTATGTTGTTAATTATATTCAATTATATTAGCCTAATTATACCTACCACTCGTGTTTTACTGAATATAAAATGGTGTAAAAGTTGCATCTGTTTATTATCATTCGTTGATACGAGGAAATGGTAATTAAGAATCTGATATTGGTGCAAAATGTACTAAGGCGGTATGTATATTAAAAGTATTATAGTTGGACAATGAACTGTAGTTGTAGATAAGGCTTATCAGTAAGAGTTATTAACTAAAAACCTAAATGTAAGCAGGTAGATGGGTTATAGTTAGTGTATTGTAGTATCATTTATTTTGTAGTGCGCGATCTTGGCACTTGGCAGGTACCTACTCGCAGACGCGCTACGTTACGTAATAGGTAGCCGGCGCCGCGCTACGTAACTAAACTTCTAGAAAAATATACTTGTGTTATGTACAGGATATTCTGGTCTTTTAGTTTGTACCATTGTTATTATGGATTAATAATTAACTATGTAATGAAAGAAAAAACAAACGTCGCAATGACCAAATATCTATAGATATAGGCATTTAATAATAATTAGGTCTGATGTTGTTAGTCAGAAAAATACAATATGAAAAATATTAAATTTATATTTTATTAGAAATAACACATTGCCTGTAATCAAGCAAACTATAAACTAAAATAATTCTAACAAGACATATCAGATGCCTTTCTACCTAAACACAATCAGACTGCAAACAAAGGAAAATATTATCATTCACTCCACATTTGAATAACATTAAAACTATAGAAGTGCATTGCATTGCAATACCCACAACAGTGATGTAACTACTATAATAACAGTTTGTAACACCATAAATGCATTGACAACTTGATGTCTGAGCAGATTACATCATGCCGCCCATACCGCCCATGCCGCCCATGCCTCCCATGCCGCCCATGCCCGCCATGGGGTTGGGCTCCTTCTCTTGTGGGATGTCGCAAATGACGGCCTCGGCCGTCGTCAGCAGCGACGCCACTCCGCTGGCGTCGACCAGTGCTGTCCTCACCACCTTGGTGGGGTCGATGATGCCCTTTTCTATCATGTTCACATATTCATTGTTCAGGGCATCGTAACCAAACTCTGGCCCGAGGTCTTCCACTTTGGCGACAACCACAGAGCCATCGATACCGGCATTGCGCGCGATAGTCATACACGGCATTCTGAGGGCCTTTTTGATGATGTCAATACCAGTTGCTTGGTCCCCATTAGCTGATTTCAATACATCCAGAGTGGGGATGCATCTGAGGAGGGCAGAGCCACCTCCAGGCACAATACCTTCTTCAACAGCTGCCCTTGTGGCATTTAAGGCATCATTAACACGATCCTTCTTTTCATTGACCTCTACCTCACTGGACCCTCCAACATGTAGGACAGCAACTCCGGAAGCCAGCCTGGCAAGACGCTCCTGCAGCTTTTCCTTTTCATACTCTGAGGTGGTCTCTTGAATCTGGTCTCGGATCTGTTCAGCTCTCCGATCAACATCAGACTTCTTGCCCTTACCCTTCAAGAGGAGGGTGTCATCTTTGGTAATAATGACCTCACCAACTTGACCCAGATCTGAAGCCTTGACATCTTCTAGTTTAAGCACATTGGCATCATCACCAAAGACTACACCCCCAGTGGCAATGGCCATATCACTCATGGTTGCCTTGCGGTTATCTCCAAATCCTGGTGCTTTAACAGCAGCAACTTGAAGACCAATCTTGAGCCTGTTGACTACCAGTGTAGACAGCGCTTCTCCATCAACATCTTCAGCAACAATCACTAGAGGCTTCCTGAGTTGGTTGGCCAGTTCTAGCGCAGGGATGATGGTTTGTACATTGCTAATCTTCTTCTCGGAGAAGAGGACGAGGGCGTCTTGGAACTCTACTTTGGCACCCTTTGATGAGTTGATGAAATATGGTGAAATATACCCTCTGTCGAATTTCATACCTTCGATGATTTCCAGTTCGTCGGTGAGGGTCTTGCCGTCCTTGACCGTGATGACACCGTCGCGACCCACCTTCTTCATGGCGTCCGCAATCAGCTTGCCGATGGCTGTGTCCCCGTTGGCGGAGATGGTGGCCACCTGCGCGATCTCCTCGGGCGTCGTCACCGGCTTAGACATCGACTTCAACTTGTCTTTGACGGCATCTACGGCGAGCATTACTCCGCGGCGGATCTCGATAGGGTTGGCTCCCTTTGAGATTTTCTCGAATCCTTCTTTGGCAATAGCTCTGGCGAGTACTGTGGCGGTGGTCGTGCCGTCGCCGGCTTCCTCGTTTGTGTTGTTTGCGACATTTTGAACCAATTTAGCTCCGATGTTCTGGAATTTGTCTTTCAGTTCGACTCCTTTGGCAACTGTCACACCGTCCTTTGTAATTTTCGGTGAGCCCCAAGATTGTTCTAATATTACATTTCTGCCTTTTGGACCCATTGTGACGGCTACGGCGTCGGCTAGGACGTCGACGCCCTGAAGCATGAGAGCTCTTACATCAGCACCAAACCTCACATCTTTGGCATAGAATCTTGTAAGCTGATGTGATTTTTGTAGCGAAATAGTTTGACGCACTACTCGAGGCAAACGAAACATTTTGGTCGTTATTGGAATGATTTAACAGAACTATGATTTCCAACCTGCACAACTTCTGGAATATTCTCACCAAGATCGCTAAAACCACAGCTAAAACGTGATCTTCTGCCGGTTGTAGGTTATGAAATGAATGAAATGTCGAGCGAGCGATGACTGACAGGACAGAGTGAGTTTCTAAATTTAATCGACGGATCGGTCACCATAGGCGGGTCCATAGAGTAACTTTTTATATTGGAGAGGCGGGTCCACACAGAGCGAGCAGCCTCGCGAGGCATTTGCCGCGCGAGGAAACTACCCACGAACGAGCGCGGCAGCCTCGGAATCATCGCGAGGCTGCCGCGCGCGGCAAGCCCGAGCCATTTTGTTTATTCGTTCAGTTGGCTGGCAACGACTTTTCTTTTCTCGTGATTTTTCCCGCCGAAAGGATCCCATTAAGGACTCCATTTTCTTTTTTAAAACAGGAACCGGTACATGCATCTCGCGGCTAATATTTAACCAGGCGTCTTCCCTAAGTCCTCTATTAGTATAATTAGGATCACTTGCATTCCATAGCCAGGTGTTTACACCATAGAGAGATATTAATTTCAAACACTGATCTTTATTCATAATTCGTATTATGCTCGAGCGAGGCACGAAACAAAATACGCGAGCGTCCAGAGTGCGCGCGGCAAACGACTGAGGCGCCTTTGAGCAAAACCAAAAGCCGACACTCGATGGCTCGGGCGCTCGGTCGCTCGGCCACGGCAGCGCGCGCGCTTGCCTCGGCCGAGGCACGTCCACACAGAGCGAGCTGTTTCGCGCGGCAAATGCCTCGCGAGGCTGCTCGCTCTGTGTGGACCCGCCTATTTCTGCACCGCACTGTCCGCCTATGAATAAAATGATTCTTTATAAGATTCAAATCAATTTATTCCAAAAATAGCGTAAAATTATATTTCCCTGTGGGACAAGTGATATTTACTGATCAAAAGAAAGAAAGAAATATTATTCATACATTAATCGCCTCATATAATCTTTCGCTTTCTGAAACAAACATCAACTTTATCTGTGGAGGTAATATCAATATACTCTATACTCTGTGTCGTAGACAGTTGTAGAGTATACAAACCTTATACAAACTATCAAGGTACCATCAAGGTACCTATTTTTATTTTAGCACCACAGTCTAGCCTAGCACCATGGTTGTAGTAGGTCACAGGTACTTAATGTGCCTAATATCTCATAGATAGTAGAGGTCAGTGCTTTGGGTTGTAAGGACTGGTGACAGTCTCACTTTTTTGGTAATCTGTCTACAATCTCGACAGCAACGTGGATGTTTAATTTACGCAGTCTGTGTTCGCAACTATTAATGTCAGTTGTCAACTGTCATACAAACTTATCATCTTGTCATTTTCCTTCCTTGGCAGTTGGCTTGGCAACTGTGCTTGGCAAGTTGGCTTGGCAAGCATTTTGGTTGACATTTTTGTGTTGGTTTGGTTGTTGGGTTTTATGGATGGAATATGGAATGTAGATGGATACCTACGTAATGAAATGAAAGAAAATAGAAACACGTTGTGTTTTGTACACCTACTCTTTGAACGTAGCGATTCGTTTCAAACGAATGAGTATTTTTTTATCAGTGAGCGTACCATGCGGTTGTGGTAGTTCGTCGCTGAAGCGAAATAGATAAATACGTCTGCTTGCCTACTAAAATTTACGTCAAGTTTTCTGTAACGTAATACAGTAAATTTATTTAAATTCAAACATTACATAATGGAAGATCTCGGGTAATTATGTTTAGTTCGTTCACTAATATTTTCCTTCATCGTTTATCCTTTTGAATATCACTTGGAAGATCGACATGCGGTATTCTTACAATAGTTAGTCTATCTTTAGAATTTAGATTTCGCACTTAGTTGTAGTTTATGAAGGACTTAAATATCTTTTTTAATTATATGAATAAAATGTTCTTAAAACGACCCTATTTTCCTACACCTTGTCAAAAGAACACTAATTAGGTACACAATATAATGTAATTAACTTTGAATTTGCATAGGTCTTTACCTGTGTCGGCTATTAAAGTTATTGTAATTCAATCGGTTAATTATAAGTAAAGTTCCACTGTGATGTACAAAGTACCATTTTGCATTTTTTGCATCCATCATTATATTTTTTTAAATTAATATATTTCCTAATTTAGCTACAGTAAATGTGTCTGTGCTGACAAAAGTGGTTACCTGCTGGGGATTGGGAACCCTCTGCTGGATATCTCAGCCATCGTAGACGAGGAGCTCCTGGAGAAGTATGACTTGAAGCCCAACGACGCCATCATGGCCGAGGAGAAACACATGCCCCTCTACAGCGAGCTCATGGAAAAGTAAGCTCATAAATCCTTCATACTAATCATAGTAACTAGTCATCATACAGCTCAGTTTTATACATTATACATTTATTTCAAACATGCCCAATCTCACTGATTTAAAAGCCACCTTCTATTCTTCATGTTACATAAAGCAATGGGACTGATCTTTATGTACTAATAATCTTTAATTTTGTTATGTAAGACTAGGTACTTTCATACCCTATGGAGGTGTTTACATTTTGGAGTCCCTCAATATAATAATGTTTCAATTAACATAGTATATTGAAGAAGGAGTTTCATACCAACATTGGGATGTCAGGGTTTTTATTTTCCAGTGGACACTTAATTTTTATATAGGAAAAAAGTTAAGTACATTATTTGAATGTTATTAAAATAAATTTTGAATCAATCTGATAAACTTGTGCAGAGCCCATTTACTTTTCATTTAGAATCAATCATTTTTCATCAGTTTTCTAGAAGTATAATTCATGAGTCCTTACCAAGCCACTAAGAGAGTGCCTTTGTCCTGTAGTATTCTCTTGTAGGCAGCTACTTTATGGTACTTTTGTTTGTAGGAGCGAGTGCGGGTAAGCCCACGCAACTGGTGAGACTATGCCTTGCGGCAGTGTATACCACTGTAACTAACATTAGTAAAGCAAAGATTTTCTCATTATTTTAGATTTACAAATAATAATTATTAAATATACTAGGTTTTTTTTTCCATGTAGTTCTGCATGATATTTCTTGTTACTACTCATTCAGAAACTATGGTGTTTCTATCTGAGGGCTACTATGCTTCGGCCATGTTAAACTTCGAAGGACATGTTAAATTGACGGCTCCAGTTGTTACAACCGTTATACCTTAGGGCAGTCTAAAAACTCAGAACACCAGAGTTGACCATTGGCTTGCTCGGACTTACTTTGCAGACTGGATTGTAGGTTAAAGCCGGAAACCCGCCAAGCTCACGCCAAATGCATGAATATTTTGATTCACATTTTAAATTCTTCACCCCCTATTTACGTCGAGTCACAGTTGTTAAAAGGGGATCCCTTACGTAATTTCAAAGGGTACTTGGTATATTAAATAGTTAAAGCAGTGTCGATCGAGGAGTATAATGGAAGGAGTGTGTCCTGGGCAGGTACAAGACGGAGTTCCTGGCGGGCGGCAGCGTGCAGAACTCGCTGCGCGTGGCGCAGTGGATCATCAAGACGCCGCACGTGTGCACCTACTTCGGCTGCGTCGGCGAGGACGACTACGCGCGCATCCTCAAGGAACGAGCGATGTAAGTCCAACAAGCCGACTTCTGTGGAAGTCTTACCGGGCGTACAGGAACGTGTCCTGATATAACAAAAAACACATGCTTTGATTTATCCCTACATATTAATATTGAGTCATCAGATATGATCTTCGCGAATACGTACTCAGATAGATATAACAACCTGCCCGCGATCGAGCATTACTATTTATCTATTTCATCATCTGGGGGCACGGCAGTGCACACAATATCTATACTAATCTATACTAATATTATAAAGCTGAAGAGTTTGTTTTGTTTGTTTGTTTGTTTGTTTAAACGCGCTAATCTCAGAAACTACTGAACCGATTTGAATAATTCTTTCACTGTTAGATAGTCTATTTATCGAGGAAGGCTATAGGCTACATTTTATACCGGATTTCCTACGGGAACGGGCACAACGCGGGTAAAACCGCGGGGCGCTGCTAGTTAACTATAAATATGTAATAAAGAAATCGCAGTAAGAAACCTTAAACTTGGCTCGAGTTTGTCTAGATTTCATTACTTTTTAGACAAACAAGCAGCTCCATCGAGACTTGGCTAGTTCTTTACAGATTGTTTTTGATGGGATAACTTTGATACTAACCGTCCAATTTTAGTAATCGAAAGATGAATTTAAAATAAATGAATATTATCATGAATTATAGTTGTGACCCAAATCAGTCATCCCACGTGACAGTGACCACGAGCGGTGTAATTCGCTTGAAACGTCGGGTTAAATTATCTAACGCGATACAAATCCGTTTCATTGTATAATGAGTGCAAATCATGTGAGTTTAAAAAGTATATTATCATCAATTTCAAAATAGAATCCGTTTTTTACTGATTTCATTTTTCAATAAGCGGTTATATATTCTGTCGTAACTATAGTTAGACATACGTACATATATCCTCGCGGACTTGTTTGTAGGCATTAATAATTTTAAATATGTAGAACATTATTTGTATTTATCATTAACTAACAGCGCCCCGCGGGTTTACGCCCGTTGTTCCCGTGGGAATTTCGGGAATTTTCATAACTATAAACCTTCCTCTGGAATCACTCTATCTATTAAAAAAAGCAGCCAAGTGCGAGTCAAACTCGCCCATGAAGGGTTCCGTCGCAGAAAATAACATAATATAAAACTTCATCTTCTAGTTCTTGCATAGAGATATAGAGAGCTGTCAACCTACGCGCTGAGTACAAAACCCATTAGACATTTACACACACAAAGTAATCAAAATAAAAATAAAACATCGCGTTGAGTGCGTGACACGCACATATTGCATTCAGCGCGTGTATTCGTTCGCAACTTGGCTGCGAATAATGTACGTACAGCACTACTACATACGTAAAAACATGTATTTTGTTAGCTTGAATGTGCTCATTATTCATTGCGGTATCAGAACTCAAAGTTCGAATTATCTTTAGTATTATACAAGCAATGTAAACTATTTACACAAGAATGTTTGTGCAAAATCTGCAGAGAATCTCATTGTCTTATACAAATGTTGCTCTTTTTCACCCCATTAGGGGTAGAAATTCGGAAAATCCTTTCATAACGGATGCCTACGTCATACACTCTCCAGGTTTCAGGTCTCAGCGATGGGCAGATTATTCTGCCAAGTTATTTGTTTCGCACATAATGTATTTGAGTGACGTTATCGCAATCTACCAATACAGATACATTCATCGTATGTTTTGTAGTATTCCTGATAATATCTAAGCTATATCTATTTAAACCCACCATTACAGCAATACTTTTGCTATCGATAAGTATTGATTAAAACTTGACACTTTGATTGTGCAATCCTTGCTTCTACTATCACTACATAGTATAAAACTAAGTCGCTTTCCGCTGTCTGTCTGTCCCTATGTATGCTTAGATCTTTAAAATTACGCAACTTTTTAAATAGATAGAATGATTTAAGAGGAAGGTTTATATGCATAATAATTCCTGAAATTCCCACGGGAACGGGCACAACGCGGGTATATGTAACCCAAGGTATGAAAAACATGCCTAGAAATGGTTATTGGCGTGCGCTGCAAAATCTATAGATAATACACAAAAACAATGTTCTACACAATCAAAGTGCATATTATTGCGAACAAATAAGTTCGTGAGGACATAATGTATGTCTTAACTATTTTAGCAAAGATGGCGGTCGGGCTTATTCTATTGTGCGTTATATTTAGACGACTACACTACTAAATAGGGTTTCAAATGAAAGATTATTAAATAAACATTATTTTATTCTTAAGATTCATCAATGTAAAGCTAGTACCAAATTAAATATTTATTTTCATAAAATACTTAACATTTTATGAAAACACATTTAAAAAAAATGTAAACAGCTCGGTAACCGTTAGGATTATAGTAATTTAACTTATTAAAAAACATAGTTACTTTAATTCGCTTTCTAATGAACCTTAAATAATTACCTACAATCGAGCTATAAACAACGGAACAACAGCCGTGAGCAGTGAGCGTCGGTAGCGCCGACTTAGCACTTTGTTTGTTTGTCGCCCTTTGTCGTACCAACAATGGGCTAATGTTACCGTTAAAATTTCTTGATTGGCGACAATGGAAAGCAGTGCAAGGCAGCAGTCTGATAACAGTATGTCGTGGCCTCGTGGTATAGAACCTACCATTGTTTTGTAGTGGTCGCATTTCATGAGACCTTCAACTTAGGGCCAACCTTCCTCAACCTTCAACAGGCAGGCGGCTTACTTGGCGCCTAGAGGTGAGCGGCCACTGGTTGCCACTCTAGGCGTAGGCAGGTGCTCGTCCTTGGGACTTCAATGACAAATCCTCGGCGTGGGGGTCCCCGACGACTGACGCCCGCGGCGACAGCCTTGCAGAGTGGTCAGTCTCGAGCGGTCTGGAAATTCTCAACCGAGGGTCGGTTAACACGTGCGTGCGGCAACAGGGCGGATCCATAGTGGACATCACGTTCGCATGCCCCACCTTGGCGCGCCGTGTTCAGGGCTGGAGGGTCTTAGAGGAGGCGGAGTCGTTGTCCGATCATCGGTATATCCGATTCGACATCTCCGCCCAGACCTCGGACCCCGGCCCCCCGACTCGAAGGTTGCGAGACGGTCCCCGTTGGTCGCTGTCGCGCCTCAATCCGGATCATCTGGAGGAGGCGCTCCTGGTGACGACGTGGGATCCAGCACCGGACCGACCCGTGTGCGTCGAGGCGGAGGCGGAATGGTTCGGGGCGGCGATGAAGTCCGTCTGCGACGCGTCAATGCCCCGCGTTACTACCTTCTGCCCCCGTCGTTGCGTGTATTGGTGGTCTGCCGAGATTGCGGCGCTTCGCGCTGCGTGCATCGCGGCGGGCCGCGCATATACGGGACACAGACGCCGGTATCGGCGGCATAGTCGGGAAACTGACGAAGCCGTCGAGACCTCCTTAGGGAACGGGTATAGACTGGCCAAGCAAACTCTGCAGTCGGCCATCGCGGAGGCGAAGGAGCGAGCTAAGGGGGAATTAGCTCAGGAGCTGGACAACCCCTGGGGGAGGTCGTACCAGATGGTAAGGGGCAAATTGCGCCAGCCGGCGCCGCCCCTTACTCAATCCCTGCAGCCACAGTTCCTGGAAGACGTGCTGTCTACTCTGTTTCCGAACATAGGAGCACACACGCCGCCGATGATGACAGAGTCTCTCGGCACAGGTTCTGTCGACACCCCCGTCCCGGAAGTCACGCGAGAGGAACTGAAGGAGGCCGTGATCAGACTTCGGTCGAAAAACACGGCCCCTGGGCCAGACGGTATCCCGGGCCGCATATGGGTGAAGGTATTGGAGTGCCCAGACTTCGAGTCTCGCCTCCGGAGCCTTTTCTCAGCGTGTCTGGAACGTGGCCAGTTTCCTCGCAAGTGGAGAAACGGGAAGCTCGTTCTGCTCAAGAAGGAGGGACGACCGGCGGATTTACCATCTTCTTTCCGCCCTATCGTCCTCCTAGACGAGGTGGCTAAGCTCTACGAGCGTATATTAGCCACTCGTCTCAAGAGCCACCTTCGCGACGTCGGGCCGGACTTGGCAGACTGCCAGTTCGGCTTTAGGCAGGGGCGCTCCACCTTGGAGGCGATACTGAGGGCCAGGGACCTGACGGAAGGCGCTGTAGACCGGGGTGAGGTTGCATTGGCGGTGTCTATCGACATCTCCAATGCCTTCGGAACCTTGCCCTGGGAGTGCATACACGCGGCGCTCCGTTACCACGGAGTGCCCGAGTACATCTGTCAGACCCTGAGGCAGTATTTCCACGAGCGCTTCGTGTCCTACACCACCGGACATGACAAGCGGCGTCGACCCATGTTCTGCGGGGTTCCGCAGGGTTCTGTCTTAGGACCAATCCTGTGAAACCTCGGCTTCAACTGGGTGCTGAGGGGATCGACACTACCTGGGGTGTTCTACTTATGCTTCGCCGACGACGTCCTGGTCATTGCCATTGGCAAGACGTACAGGCTCGCGAGCATGGTAGCCACGGCTGCAGTCGCCCACGTAGTGTCACGTATCCGCAGACTCGGCTTAGACGTCGCCCTTGAGAAGACCCAGGCGACGCTGTTTCATGGGCCCCGCCGGGGACACCCCCGTGAGGCCCATTTAACAGTTGGCGGGGTGCGCATCCCAGTGACGCCCACCCTGAAGTACCTCGGTCTTCTCCTGGACGGCAGATGGAGCTTTCGACAGCACTTCCCGAACCTCGCGCCGCGGCTCTAGAAAGCCTCATCTGCCCTGAGAAGGATCATGCCCAACGTCAACGGGCCCCAGGATGCAAGCCGCCGCCTCTATCTTGGAGTCGTGCGCTCCATGGCACTCTACGGTGCACCTGTTTGGGCTTAAGCTCATCTACCCCTCCTGCGTGCGCAACGCGCCATCGCGACGGGGGTAGTTAGAGGGTACCGCACCATATCCGCAGAGGCGGCCTGCCTACTTGCAGGTTCCATCCCCTGGGACTTGGAGGCGCAGGTTCTTGCGCAGGTGTACCACTGGCGCATGAGCCTCCGCTCCCAAAGAGATGATCCAGCCCTCCGCGAGGTCCAAGTCTTTCGGGACCTCGTTCGCGACAATGCTATTGACGCATGGAGGGCGCGTTTGGAGCGCCCGAGTTACGGCACCCGCACAGTCGAGGCCATCAGAGATGTCCTCGACGGGTGGCTCAATCGGCAGCATGGCAGACTCAGCTTTCGCTTGACGCAGGTTTTGTCGGGACATGGTTGTTTCGGCAAATACCTGTGTCGCATAGCTTTGAGGGAGCCGACGCCGATCTGCCACCATTGCGGCGCCGAAGAAGACTCGGCGCAACATACGCTGGAGGTGTGTCCGGCTTGGTCGGACCAACGCATGGCCATGGCCGCCATAGTCGGTTTTGACTTCTCGCTGCGGGCCGTAGTTCACTCTATGGTCCAAAGTGAGGAGTCCTGGACCGCGGTGGCCACCTTCTGCGAGAGCGTGCTCATGCAGAAGGAGGCGGCAGAGCGCGAGCGTGAGGCGGTCTCCGACTGCCCCATGCGCCGCCGCCGAGGAGGCCGGCGTAGAAGGGCGTACGCGGACGCCCTTCTACCTCCTTAGTTGAGGCTGCGGTGGCCCCCGGGGTGCGGGTGTGCCACCGCGAAAAGGCCTCGAGGTGGCGCGCGCGCGGTGTCTTCCGCGCGCCACTTGACGAAAGACCGGGGGGTGTTAACCCCTAACACCCCCGGAGGAGGGGGCCCCCACCACAGGGGGCCCGGCGCTGTCGGGTTCGGTGGTTGAATCTCCGTTTCCCATGTTCCCGACACTAAGCGCACTGAAGACACAGCAGTGGTTTTAGTGGGTAGTCACTGCGGTAGGTGCGATGAGCCCCGGCAGCGGGGGGAGCTGGCCTACCGGGTTGAGCCCCACATACCCCTGTCGCTCCCGGACGGCGGGGGATGCGTAAATGCATTTCCACTGCTAAACAAAAAAAAAAAGGCGTGCAACCTAGCGAGGCGCCGAGCAAGCCAACACAACATATTCCGATACAGTCCTCACTCTCGTTTAGGACTAATACTTACATGATGCAATCAGTCTCAGCGGCGGGCGCGAATGTCTCGCTATCAGTACGCCGAACGAAGGCTCCAGACTGATAACACTTGCTCTCTGTTATCAGTAGACACATCGTTAGGTATCACGCCCATGACGCTCGTTATATTCGATGTTCACATAACTTTACTGTCTGACTTCGTAAAAGTGAAACTTAATACAAATTAAAATTACATTGAAGGATACCCGTTTCAGTGTTCTGTGACCACGGTTCCTGTAAGCGAAGTGTGTGTAAACGTAGCTTCAATTCAAAATACATTGAAGGATCTCTGAGTCACGATCAACATCCTCATGACTGAAATTCTCTTCACTTATCACTTATTTAGACAGGACTGTCTTGTTTTCTCAGTTTTGAAAGGCCCCTTTTCAAATCAACGACTCCAAAGCATAAACTAATCACATCATATTTGTTTGCGTTGTAAATACTTTTTCAACTGTGTCCGTAGAAATCGGTTCAAAATCCGCGAAAGCAAAACTCGCATTCATAACACATACCTAATAGCGGGCTTTTACCGTTTCACCTACGGTGAATTAGTTTCCGCGCCCCGTGACTTGTTTATCTGGAATCATCCTTTCCCTTCCATTTCCCTACTCTCTGGAAAAATGTAGTTTATCTGGAATCATCCTTTCCCTTCCATTTCCCTACTCTCTGGAAAAATGTAGTTTTGCCGAACAATTTATAGACATTTAAGTTCTTATAACGTACCTATTTGAAAAAAGACTAATGCCTACCTATAGGTCGCGGCACGAAACTCTAGCGCTGAGCGAAACGTGGAGGGGATAGCTGCGCATGGGTACCGTCGCGCACGCAATACAAATTAGTAATTTAATTGCTTAATTAAAAACAGCAAAATAATGTTTTAATGTAAAGTCAAATAGTAAGTCTAGCGGTGAACAAAATGTGGAACTTCACTGCGTATGGGTACTGTCACGCACGCAAATATTACTTAAGTAATATTACTTCATGTTACCTACAATATAATTTTTAACAAGTTTATGGGGAGTAGAAAAATAAATACACTATCGGATTTGTAAATTTTTATATTAAATACCAAATAATAATAATTTTTATATTAAGTCCGAATTACATAAGAACCTACTGAAGTTTCTTCTCAGGATAGAAGAAACCTGCGAGTTCGGCAGGGTGTGGACATCAGACACCGCATTCTCCTTTCCGATATCTAGTCCGAATCAGACAATGGTCTTACACCTTCAATAGTATCCCAACAGGGCCTTTTGCTTACTGAGGGCCCCGGCTCAGGGCTGCTTCGGTCGTCGGCACTAACAGCGTCATCGTCATCAGACTCACCAAGGCTATCCTCTGAACTGTCACCATCAACGCGAATGATGAATTCTTCTGTAACCAAATCCACGACATGGTCACTCTTGACATATTGCTCTTCTATGTCCTTTACCTTTTGGCATAACTTTCCCCAATCCCAAGCACCCATCAGCAAAACTTTTTCTTGAATTAGTTCTATACATTTAGCAACACTCCACTTCACATTTTTACTGCCTACATATTGCTTTATGTCAGACCATGCCATTTCGATTGGATTTAGATCTGGGTGGTATGGTGGCAGTCTTAGCACTTGATGTCCTTGCTCTGCTAGTATCCTGTCAATTGAAAATGTTTTAAATCTATCTTTGTTAGCCCGTATTAAATTGTATAGTTGAGGTTTTAGTAGAGTTTCCTCATATTGTATGCCCTTTTCAGTAAGCCAACCCTGCATGTCAGCTTTTTTGGAATTAGAAGTGGGTGCAAGGTCCCATTGCTTATTATGGTATGATGCGTTGTCGACTACCACGACAGAATTAGGCGGTAAGTTCGGCAATAACTGTGTCCTCAGCCATTTTTCGTAGTTGTCGTAGTTCATATTGTCGTGGTAGTCGCCTGATTTCGCAGCTTCAGCTTTAAAAGTTAACAGTGCGTTCGGTATGAACCCAGCCTCTGATCCTGCGTGGACAATGACCACCCGCTGTCCTTTGGAGATAGGTTTTTTGAGACCTTTTGTAGTACCATCGGTCCAGGCTTTTGGAGCAGAGTGCGATGAATCTACGTAAGATTCATCTGTATATACGATGGGCCTTCCCTCTTGGCGATATTGTTTTATTTTGCGTAAGTATTCGATACGTAGTAAACGTATATTTGAACTTTCAATCAGTACTTTTCGATTGTTTTCAGTATTTTTCCACCGAAACCCTAAACTCTTAATTATTCGTCGAAGACTTCGTTCTGAGCCTTTGAAATTTATATCTTCCTCTAGCTTCTTTCTCAACTTTCCGACGGTGGGAAGTTCATTATTTGTCCTATGAAAGTTATGTATGCACCTCTTTATTACTCCTTGATCAAAGTTATCAATATCTGTGACCGGTTTTGATCTGGAGCGTTTTTGCCTGGTGTTCTAAATACTGATAATAAGTCGGAATTATTGGCTTCAGTGGAGATTTTCCTTACCGTTGCTATGGACGTCTTTGTAGATTCAGCTGTCCTTTTCTGAATTTTCTGTAAGTCACTAATTATACTATTTAATTTTATATTTCCCGCCTGAATAACTTCTGCAGTTTGTTTTATTTCACTTATATCTACAGTGCTGCGGTCAGAATCGAGTAAAATACTCGCAGCTTCGCCAATTTCACTTTGAATTTGTTTCAGGGAATTAATGAAATCATTCGATTCCCTTTTCAGAAAACAATGCACGTCAAACACCATTTTCCGTGCCTGTCTTTTCAAAACAGTATTCCTTCTCGGCCTCGGCATTTTCACTGTTTAAAAACTGTTCAAACTTAATCAAACAGTGAATAAACTAACAAACACAACAAACAAATCAACAAAACAAACTTAACAAAAAACAACAACAAAAATTAACGATGACAACAAAACAATTCAGAACGCGACTGTACACTGGAAGTGCGCGGAGCGTCGTATCGGCACGGGGGACGGAGTACGACTGGAGAGCCAATCGGCGCAACGCACGCTCGCCCTTCACCCCTGTACCCCGCCAAGACACCTTATTTTTTACTTCTGCGCAATAACGGTCAGCGCTAGAGTTTCGTGCCGCGACCTATACCTAAAGTTAGGTTCAGTAGGGTAAATAAGAAAAAGGTTAATTTTGAACAATTACAATTTAATTACAAGACAAATTTACATTTACATACGTTAATAGAATGAGAAACTACTTTTAAAGAAATAACTAAAGAACTCAGGGTCGTGAACTCAAGGCACAGGCAGTCTCCTGGAGAATGAAAAAGGGAGACTTAGGTTTTTAGGTTATACGCAGAAGGCGTGGTGTGGTGGCTCGCTGGCGATCCGTCGTCGCTGCGCCCAGCAGTAATATAATATAATAATTTTTTTTTTTCATTTAATTCATCAACTCATTTCGTTCGGGAAAAGAAGGAAGGGAATGCAGCTCACTCAACTCAGTAACTCAGTCAAGTCAGTCAGTTCACAGTTCAGTAGGAACTAAGAGAGAGTGAAATGAAAGCGCTATATATATTTCTTAAAGTTTGCGTTACTACTCACTTACAAATCTTACAATCGGATTATTGAAACGCTGTTATTCATACTCTGAACATATTTTATTTATATCATTTGATTTAATTAATTTTATGTCACAAAAAATTAACTTGCGCTGTTTTATCGAAATCGTTAATCGTTAAGAACGAATCGTAGAAGTTTGAACAATTATTCAATTGAATAATTGTAGTTCTGTGAACTAAATATCATTAAATCGCTCATGAGCCAAACTGAATCAAATGAACTGCTGAACTAAATGAGTGATTCAACTCCTTTGATACAAAAGATTCGAATCACTCCGCTCTTCAAAGTTATGCATAGTTCCCACCTCTAGCTGGGAGTCGGCGTGGGCCAACAAGGTTAACCGCACATGCGGTTATACCGATGACCCCAAAGAGGAACTCCACTTAGCGCAGCCCGTCGGTAAAACAATGTACAACCCGCTGGCGATCCGTCGTGGCTGCGCCCGGCAATGTAAGGCCGACTTGGGTCGACTCTCACTTGGCGCAGCCCGCCGGAGGAAAAGGCACAACCCGCTGGCGATCCGTCGTGGCTGCGCCCGGCAATGTGAGGCCAACTTGGGTTAACACTCACTTGGCGCAGCCCGCCGGAGGAAGCTCGCCGGTGGAACTCTGGAATGAGATTAAGCCAAGCTAAAGAGGTTGCAAAATAAAATAAACCAGGCATGGGGTAAAAATGGAGACGTGATCACCTAAGCGAGAACATCAAAAAGACACGAGGCTATAAAAATATTAAAACTGCAAATAATTAGGTTTAATGCTTTTACTTAGGTTAAGTGCTTTGTGCAAAGACTAGCAGGTGATGGATGAAGTGAATATTAAAGGCCTAAGCGTCATGTAAAGGAACCATGATACGCACACGCGGCACACACACATGTGGTTACCCGGCGTGGTTCCGCAATTCACTTCCCATCCAGAATAAGCACAAGATGGATTGATAAACTGCACTGAAACACTGGTCTAGTAAATTCACAACACTGATCAGTTTTAAATGGAATCTAAAGGGGCGAAAGGGACACAACTCTTACCAGTTTTACTGGGTTCCGATCTTTCGTGTAGACAACACGATAAAAAGGGCGAGCGAGTAAAAACCTTTACTTTTATACTTTTTGCATAAACTAACTTCAATTCAATTACATTCACCAACTTCATTAGCAATCAATAACAAACTGACATTTCAACTGTCAAGCAACTCAATCGACTAAATAATTATCGATTGATCGATCAGTGACTGACAAACTAAGAAGGAAACGTCAGAGTCATAGTTATATTACTTGTCAGCTGTCAGCTGTCAATTGTCAAACATGTTTACAACTTCACTACATAGTATAAAATAAAGTCGTCTCTTTTTCGTGTCTGTCACACTGTTTGTCTGTCTGTATGCTTAAATCTTTAAAATTACGCAACGGACGGATTTTGATGCGGTTTTTTGTAATAGGTAGAGTGATTCAAGAGGAAGGTTTTTATGTAAAAAAATTCCCGAAATTCCCACGGGAACGGGCACAACGCGGGTAAAACCGCGGGGCGCTGCTAGTTGTATATAAAATACAACATACAGTACGTACATACAGTGTACCTATGTTTTGAAATACAATTTATAGAGAATTTCACTGAAATATGGTGTTTGTGAGCCAAGGAAGATATACCAGCAATGGAATTGCTACATTCTGAACCCCCTAGCAAAAAGCAAAACCACTGAAATTTCGTCAGTGCAGTTGACAAGTGTGTGCACCCTGTAGTAATGATGTGGTGTGTGGGTACGGTGCGCAGCGCGGACGGCGTGATGGTGCAGTACCAGAGCACGGCGGAGGCGCCGACGGGCACGTGCGCCGTGCTGGTGACGGGCACGCAGCGCTCGCTGTGCGCCAACCTCGCCGCGGCGCAGCGCTTCACGCCCGACCACCTCGACACGCCCGACAGCCAGCGGCTCATCGACAAGGCCAACATCATTTATGTCTCTGTGAGTATCTGATCACCCTCTCTCCTGTACGGCTTCCTAGCCGTAGCCAAGGACGATATTATATCTTAGATTTATCTCTTAGAGAAGACAAGACCTTTGTTTTGGCGTACGTCCGGCCCAGCTCCATGATGCGATCGAACGTCATCTCTTTCGGGGCATGTCTTTATCAAACACAAGAGTAACTAAACTGGTCACTCTAGAAACTAGTTTTAGCCATGAAGGCGAGTTGGTTCCTGTGCACATTTTTGGATGTTACATACATCCAAAAATGGTATCATTGATTAAATGGCCCGTGCACCGTGCCGCAGGGGTTCTTCATCGCGGTGTCGCCGCCGTCCATCATGCGGCTGGCGTCGCTGGCGCTGCAGCGCTCGCTGACGTTCGCGCTGAACCTCAGCGCGCCCTTCGTCTCGCAGTTCTACAAGGAGCCGCTCGCCGAGCTACTGCCCTACGTCGACATACTCTTCGGCAACGAAACGGTAACTTACATTCATATAAATCTTTGAATGGCTTGAATTATTAAAAGTTATTTGGGACCACCATCTTCATCATTATGGCCAAGAATGTGGCCTAGGAATTGCCGCCACCGATCTGCAAGACCTGAAGCGAAAAGCAAAAGCCTTCTGAACGATACCCATGGATCTGCCATGGAACTGCCAAATAGATGCCAAATATGAATTGAACGACCTTTACTGTACATGGTGATGATTGTCCCGTTGCAGGAGGCCGAGGCGTTCGTGCGCGCGTTCGCGCTGCCCGCGGCCGACGCGCAGGCGGCGGCGCTGCAGCTCGCCGCCTTCCCCAAGCACAACGCGCGCCCGCGCGTCGTCGTCATCACGCAGGGCTGCGAGCCCGTCATCCTCGTCGAGAACGGACAGGTCACCCGCCACCCCCTCACCCTGTATTGTACCGTCTTTGGTGCACCATCACGCATTTACTTCACTTGCTTTCGTTGACTTGATCGATTGTGACTAATGGCCGGTAGAGAAACCGTGCGAACCGCTTAGCGGTCGGGTGCTAACAGAGAATATATGGAATGCGCAGGTGACGCTCGTGCCGGTGACGCGGCTGTCGCGCGACGAGATCGTGGACACGAACGGCGCGGGCGACGCGTTCGCGGGCGGCTTCCTGGGCCAGCTGGTGCTGGGCCGCAGTCTGCGCACGTGCGCGCAGTGCGCCGTGTACGCCGCCACGCACGTCATCCGCCACTGCGGCTGCTCCTTCAGCGGCCACAGCGACTTCCGCGTCAGCTAGGGAAGCTCGCTCTCGTCCCATGCCTCCGATCGATTCATTATTATTACTTGGGTACGGTCCCAAAACCTTGACCTCACTTCTAGACGGCTCTGAACGGGAACAACACCCGTTCTAAGTACATATATCTAAATTAAAAGTTTCAAAAAATTACTTAAGAGTACTGTATCCTTCGATCCACACAAGCTATCGCCGTTACACTTAAAACCTAAATGCGTATCTTCCACCCGTTGAAAGTCTAATGGCCCTCATTGAAAGTGATTTATTTGCGGACTAGCACGACGCCGTCGTCGCTACGTATTATATGATAATCTATAAATGTAATCCAAGGAGCAACACCCGGTTACTGAAATGTAATCCAAGGAGCAACACCCGGTTACTGTTTCTCTGCAATTATATATTAATTACTATACAATTAGCAAATTCCGTTGTCATGCGATATTCGCTCGAATACTGAAAATTAAATTATTTTATGAACTGCGGATTAAATTTACCAACAACCGAAATTTGGTGGATGTGAATCAATGAATCAACGTATCGCTTATACCTCAGAAGCAAAAAAGTACATGTGAATTATTTTGTTGTGTTTGTTACTGATCGTTTTTGTATGGACTTCGGGACCAGAACGGGTTTTAACACACTTGTAATCAAGGAACTTAAATCTGATTGAAACCAACTCTCAGTGAGTTTATGCATATCATTTCCATTATGTGAAAATATAAATAAATATTTAAAATGTACGAAGTCTTGCTCGCACAATACAGATTTGAAAAATAGTTTCTAACTATTATTGCTTGTGTAAAATGTATGTTCAATGTTTATGGTCTTACTAAATATCAGTTGTATAAAATCCATAGCCAATATTCGCGATGCGGTATTTTTCTTGTATCCTACAAGGGGCTCCATTTTCTTTGGCAATATTAATTTAGTTTAGGTTAGTAAGCCATATAATAGGTAGAACAAAATAAGCTAGGCTCCTGTTATTGAACATGGTTATAGTAATACAGATGTGACAGCATAGTTATTTTTATTATGGTAAGTAATGGCATGGCCACGGGGATCGGCGGCGCGAACGGCGAAGCGGCGGGCGAGGCGACCATTCGCGCGGCACCGTTTGCAGGCCACGGACAGTCGCGTTCGCCGCCGCGACCAGTAAGAAAGTGACAGCGAAATGTCGAGTCGAGGCGAAAACAACTAAACTCATTTGATTACTGCAGTATTCGCCGCGACTGCCGCTCGACTCCGTGACTTGCGCCGTATTGATTTGATTCATGCATTTGTTTTACTCGCCGGCCGCGCCGCAAGTCACCCGCGCGATTCGCTCGGTACAATTCGCGCGTCCTACTACGTCCTACCTACCGTTGCGCGTGGCTTGATAAGTACATACATTGCTATGCGTTTATTTCAGTCGCTAAACGCTTCGCCGTTGGCACCGCGCAGATATTCGCACCGGCGAATGTCCCGTGGCCAGGCTGTAAGGGTGGTAATACAATAGTTGAACAGTTTATCATAATAATATGAGTTGCCTAATGGAATACCACCCTTTCTCACCATAACAAAAAAATCATGCCTTCATATATTTTACAACTTTATTACTATGTTTTATTTATTGAGCTCTACTGACTGCGAACAACAGTCTTAACACTAGTATTATTCATGGATCTGAAGAATGAGCAGGTTGTATGATTGTACCAAAATACTTTTAAGAATATTTTTGGTTAAAATCATTTTAATTTGTTTTAATGTTGTAATAAAAGGAAATGGATCAACCATCATAATTTTATTTTAGCTAAAGAATCATATGAGTCACATTCCACCCGTAAACTATATAGGAACATTTAACAGAACTTTCTTAAAGTATGTCAGAAAGTAAACTCATCCAAACTTAATGTTTGTTGAAACCATTATCATAGGAGAGAGTAATTCTCTTTCCCCCACAAAGCGGTGGATATGGAGTGGTTTAGTTCAAGAGTACAATTACCCATACAGTAGTATCTAAATTTAAACTTACAAAATACTAAAAGCATGTCACTGTGGTTATTTAATGTACTTGTATGTTTGTCAATAGAAATATTAATAACCTTTTAATTTTGTGAACTCAAATAATCAAAATATATTTTCACATGTTATCGTTATATAATTTTAGTTATTTGAGTTACATTATGCTGGGATTACACCCCACAAATATAAACAATAATAATAACGAGTATATGTTATATAATTTAAATTTGTCAAGTCATCATTAACTACGAAAAATTGAATAAAAATCTACAGATATCAAGATGATCTTCACATACCTGTAAGTTTCTAAACCTACTACATATAGAATGACAACAGGAGCATAGCTCAGGTAATGGACCCTAGCAGGGCCGAGATGTCCACCAACATAGAAATGTCTTAGTTTTCTCTTATACCTATTAATACATCTCTCTCTCTCTCTATATATATTTCTAAAACCCTTATCTTGATGAGCATATAGCCCTACAAGATAGTATACCACTCTTCAGTATCAGGGTTGCCTGAGGCAATAATGAATCCCAGGTGCTTGTCCATGATCCTGCAATCATGATGCTATTGATTCACAACATGGTTGTAATGAATTCTATTCTGTACTTGACAATGTGCTCCTCCCAGTCTGGTGCATTGGTCTTCTCATCCCCCAACAGCGGCATGCATCTGTATGTTTCATAGATAACAATATGCTTACAATTTTCTAAAAATTTTGACATACTTCTGGTAATCCTGTGGCATATTCCATTCTCATATACCTCTAATATATCATTAAATGTGGTACAGCCACCATATTCTATTTTTGTTTTCAGTTTTGGAGCCCTGCAATTATGTAAATAGATTTAAATGTGATGTACTTATGTTTGTATTTGTGGTATAATAAATGCATTTTGTACATAAATGACTTCCTTCTATTTTTAATGATCATTAATAAAAATAATCATAAAACAAAAATAATTGCAAATCTGTAGTATTGAGATGCAGGCTTCATCACAATATTAAAAAAACAAATTTCACTAAGGTATGTAGGTAGGTTTTATATAAGTACAAATGAATCACGAGTGTCTCATCTCGAAAGAAAGAACATATGCATTGATGCACTTTATAATGTGACTAGCAGCGCCCCGCAGTTAATGTTACTAGCAGCGCCCGCCATTTCAGGATGAAAAGTAGCCTATAACCTTCCCGTTGAATGTGGCTATCCGTTACAAAAAGAATTTTTCAAATCGGACCAGTTGTTCCTGAGATAATCGTGTTCAAACAAACTCTGCAGCTTTATAATATTAGTATAGATTTAAATTGTCCATCTTTACATAATTACTACTCATGTTACATTACTTACATCATATAGAAGACAGATAGAATAGAAATACTTGATCAGCCCAGATTATTCTTGATTTGCCGGTAATTTCTTTAATTTTAGCAGGATCGGGGTGCTTTCATTCAACCCCTAGGCCAGGTAGTTAGTTATAGTAGGTCTAGGTCTGTCCTTGGTTGGTATAAAATATCTCGTACTTTGACGAAAAACTTTGTAATATCACGCCATAGTTTTGAAACAATAATTCAATAAAGAGTCGTGGATATTTAAGTTCCAATTATTAGTTTTAGATAAGCAAATTTTAGATATTTTTCCATTCAAACATCTATTTAGTTTTAACTTTTGTAAACAATACAAAGTACATATAAAAGAAGGTAGGTACCGCCAAAAGTTTAGCGAGCTTACGAAATTGAAAATATATAACTTCAGCAATTTTTCAAATTATTGCCATTGCAATAAAACTTAGACCGGAAATCCTTGAATGAACACTGAAAATTTAATTGATCCACATAAGATTCTATCACAGATTCAATCCCTTATGGCCCTTTAACTGTAAACATATATAAATTCAACTTGCAAATAATATTTTTATGTTTGTAGGTACCTATCTAATTAATTATGTAGGTAATTATGGAACAAATCAATAAAGTTTTAAAGTAAAATGTATAAAATTAACCGAAATCTGCAAGAATACAATAAAATCGATTAGACCATAAACAAAATTAAATAAATAATATATAAATAGTCTCTACATGGCAATACTAGGTACATGCGATCAAGACGGATGTCATAAAATATTTTTGATGAGGCAACTAATTGAATGAAATGAAAGCCATTTTGAAGAGCCTTTTGTTGGTGTTTTGTGAATGTTTTCAAGTAAATTTTGTAATAAATCAATGCTAATTGTGATAAAATTGCCCAAAACAGAGTTTTAAATGTATCTCGAAACACGATAATAATTATATTCGATGAAAATGATTTGGTGTATACACTTTGTGGGATAAAAGAACCGGAAAAGCTTAACTGTACTGTATTAGTGCTAAAAATAATTTGGTATTCATAATTTTAATCGCGATACTGTGATTAGAACTGTTGTGGTGTGTATGTGGTTAGTTTAGTAGTGTTTATTTTTCATTATTTACATCGCGTGTTTGGTTCTCTTAGTAAAATTTAGATCGCAACAAGATGGCGGCTGTCGGATGCCCGCTCCGCCAAAACCCGCTCACAAGCCTCGATGTGTCATCGGCGAATAGTGACATGCTGTAATGTAAACCGGCGTTTCACGCTACGGCCGTACATATCGGCTGTATTGTGCGGGGTTCCATTTCATAAAATGGAATTTCGCTCGAGGCGCCAAAATACGATGGGTGTTGACATTTGTGCAATACCGTACCGTTACTCCGGCGGCTGTACTTGTACGTAATAATTATTGTAGACGAAGATGAGTGAACCGGACGACGTCGGCAAAGAAGTGTGGAAGCGATGGATACTAGAAGCGATACGCAAGATTCGGTCACAGAAACAAAGACCGAGCGTGGAGAGGATCTGTCATGCCATCAGGCAGCACCACAACTATCATGAGGACGTCGTGTCGGAGCGGCTGGAGCGCGCCGTGCGTGAGGGTGCTGTCTTGAAGGTGTACAACAAGGGCCAGAGCTCTTATAAGGATCCCGGTGGCATGCAAAATAGAACACTTAAAATCACTCCTGATATTGACTTGTCCCGGGCTGTGGCCAAAACAGTGCGTGAATTAGGCGAGAGAGACGGATCTTCCTTAAAAACAATTGAAAAACATTTGTATCAGGCATATCAAGTGAGTGTTGAACCCGAGGTGGATGTTAAGACAGTGTTGAAATCGGCAGCTAAGCGTGCGGTGGCTAGGGGACTGCTCACTCATCACGCAGGGGTATACAAGGCCACCAACAGGCCACTGGCTACACCCACAGACAAGAATTCTAAACATAAGTCCAAGCAATCATCAGAGTCCCCAGAGAAGGTGAGAATTATCAAAATAAGCCTATTCCATCTGTATATTTCTTAAATATGAAATCTTACTTAATTATTATCTTTTGTTGTATCTAACCTAAATATTATGCTTTAATTAAAATAATATGAATAACTAGCCGCGCCCCGCGGTGTTACCCGCTTTGTTCCCGTTCCCGCGGGAATTTCGGGATAAAATATATCCCATGTGTTATTCTGATGTATAACCTACATTACTGTAGAGTTTCATCCAAATCCGTTCAGTAGTTTTTGCGTGAAAGAGTAACAAACATCCATACATCCATACATCCATACATCCATACATACAAACTTTCGCATTTATAATATTAGTAGGATATAAAACTTTAAATCAACTGAGTTATAAATTGTCACAATATTCTAAAATATTGTATAATGAGCAACTTACAACATGATTGGACCAATGGTTATAGGTAAATGATGAAATATCATACATCTTAATTGATTGTACAGTTGAATAACCTTGTGGCCTTGGCAGTGAGGTATAAATGTGATACAATAGTTTTACATTTTACAAACCTAATGGCTCTAAAATACTTTGATATGATTTACATAATTATAATGATTTTTGTATGAAATTGTTTGCTCTACTAGCTAACCTATCTTTTATTGTTGCTCAAAATTGTTGATAATATTATTATTAACAGTTGTAAAAGAGTTATTGATATGTCAGTTATAGTCTGATTGCAATTCATAATCTCATTATTATATTGAACATTAATAAAGTGAAAGAGTTTGTATGTGCTAATCAATGGAACTGACCGTCAGATTTGATGTGTAAAATCCTTTGTGTATTAGTTACTTTCAAGATAGAAGTTATCGGCTAATTTTCATCTGAATATTTTCATTGGAATAGCCAATACACCAGTCAAAATCTGTGGTAAAATGGAGTATTTTGACAAAATGTAAATATTCACTTATAAAGGAAATGTTTGAATTGGTGCATTATTCTGAAATGTGTACGAGCTCAGTCTTCCAGTTCAGGTCAAGATGGGTGCTTATTGTTTGGTGTGTGGCCACCCACCAACCACCCATTACATGCACACCATCAAAAGTAAAACACTTTAATATTTCAATTGGTCCATAGAGTCTGGGAAGTGCGCCAGTGTGCTCGGAGTGTCTCAGTGCCGACACAAAGAACAAACTCGGGTCATCAGAGAGCCTCATCTCGTGTCACGAGTGCAAGGTGTACGTGCATCCTTCCTGTGTAGATATCCTTCAGTTCTGCACACCTGCTGTTATCAAAGTAAGTTCTAATACTGGACAAGCGTCTTGCTTGCTCAATTTTAATATGTTGTCAAATACTTTCCCTCTTACTTTAAAACAAACATTATTATAGATTGTTTGCTAAAAATAGAGTTAGTAAAGGAGATAGATATCTACCCATAAAATTGTAGGTCAGTGACATACCTGGCCACCGTTAATCATTCATCGTTCATTAAATAGTTCACTTCATTAATCGTTAATCGGCTACAAAAAAGTTGAGCTTTGTTAAACTTGAAAGTGTTACATTTCGGAAGAATTAACGCAAGTAAACGTTAACTGTTAATCGTTAATCTGTTAATATGCGTTATTGAACTTATAAAACCTGTTGGTTTAGGTTCTGGAAGTTAACAGGTTAGGAACAAAACAAAATACTTGTATAATTCAAATGTTTAATTTACTCGTCGGGCATATTGAATTCATGGACATTAAAATTTTGAAGTCTTCGTCTGAATCCGGTAAATAGTAGATAACATTGGATAACCGATTAACGGACATCTGCATATTAACGGAAGTAAACGTGTTCGTTAATTATTAAAAAAATTAACTTCATCAATACATAGTATACAACAAAGTTGCTTTCTGCTGTTTGTCGTGTCTGTCCCTATGTATGCTTAGATCTTTAAAATTAGCCGTTTTTAGTTAAAATTAATTAGATAATAAAGGAGTGTAATTTTAAGTTGATTATATTCATATGATGATATTAATCCTTATCAAACTAAATGTCTCTACAATCAAGGTTAATCATGTTAATTTATATACCTCTTTAAATTGTTAAAATTGGACAGTTAGTTTCAGAGTTATGTTGAGAAATATACAAAATAATAATGCTCGATGGCTAATGTTTCGTGCGGTCAAAGCGCGCGGGGATATACCTACGAACGACGAAGAAACGCGCTTTGTACTATCTCGAATTCTTCCCCACACGAAATCTTGATTGTGATACTCGCGCGAGAAACGCAATATTTTTTCCCGAATTTCCCACTTGACATTTTGATTGTGTATATTCTTGCGGAAGACACGCAATGTTTTATCCCGATTTTCCTACATGAAATCTTGATTACCCGAAGCGAAGGAGGGCGGGTCGCTAGTAAAAGTTATCAAAATGTTAACTTCGTTAATTAACGGATTATCGAGTTAATGCCCAGCTATGGTTTGTGAACAATTTAATTATATAGCTATTTATTTCCCTTGTGCCTTCAGAATAAAGGCACATTTACTAAGTATCATAACAGGCAGGTGATCAGCAAAAGGTAAATGTCAGTGATAGTCAACATGTTATGTTTTTACCTAGATCGTTTTGCAATTTATAATTGTTAATCCTTATTGAACATGAGTATAATGCACTTTAGAGAAAATATAATTTTAATCAACAAAAACAAGTGATATGGGCACTCGCATGCCAAACCTGAGGTCATGGGTTCAATTTGTGGGTAGAGCAAAAACATGTTTCCTACTTTTCACACATGGCTCGGGTTTGAGATCTCCAAACCACATTAGACATGCGTGGTATTTACGCCTAATCTTCCTTACTGTACTGATATCTTCAGGGAGATGAGAAGCCCAGCAGCAATACAGGCTAATACTTTTTACTTTTTCAAAAAAAAAATAGAGGTTTTTTTCAGTTTAAAGGTATTTTTAAATGTCTGTTTTGTTGCCTCATATCCCTGGTTTATAAAACACTTTCCTTTTTTTTCATATAATACGCATGCTTGTTATTTTGTGATAGTTTCTGGTATTACCACAAAATATAGAACCTCCAAAAGATCAACAAGAGGATTTTTCCGTTTAAACCTATTAATTGAGTTACAGCTAGGGTCTTAAATTTACATAAAATAGCATTTATAATCCGGTCATTTTAGACATAAAAATAGTGATCAAATAAAGGAAATTCCGACAGAGCCAAATCTTCGTAGAGACCTTAGGTTTACCACAAGGAATAAAGTGTCAACTCAAAAGTCCCCATCAGTCCCTTGTGAGCTTAGGGACTTATTCGGGGCCCAAGGTCAAAATTTTAGGTTTTTTGGATTTTTCTCGAAAACGGTAAGTTTTATCGAAAAAGTACCTGAGAAAATAAAAAAGCTTATAAAATTCTCTATAACTTTAATTCTATCCACTTTTTCCATATTCCCAACCGTTATTGAACTACACGCTCCAGAAATATGACATAGGTCATGTCACTGTTGAGCATTGGGGCAGGCTCCATAGTTACCTGCCCGAGGTCCTTAATTTTTACATTTCTGGAGCGTGTAGTTCAATAACGGTTGGGAATATGGAAAAAGTGTATAGAATTAAAGTTATAGAGAATTTTATAAGCTTTTTTATTTTCTCAGGTACTTTTTCGATCAAACTTACCGTTTTCGAGAAAAATCTAAAAAACCTAAAATTTTGACCTTGGGCCCGAATAAGTCCCTATGCTCACATGGGACTGATGGGGACTTTTGACACTTTATTCCTTGTGGTAAACCAAAGGTCTCTACGAAGATTTGGCTCTGTCGGAATTTTCTTTGCATATAATTTGCAATCTTTGTGTGGGCCTTATTCATAAACGCTCATAACAGCATTTTAGATATGAAATGGTTTGGCCCTTTCCGACATTATGTACGTTTCCCGAAGAGCAAAAGGAACTAAACACTTTATAACAGTGTTATAGTTTAGACTTTTAGAGCGTTTATGAATAGGGCCGTATGTTATATAAACACCTAATAGACCATAGGTTACTCAGAAAATATTGCAAATAGCAAATATTGACTTGAGGAGGCGCGCCCTCTTTACATTGTAGTTTTGTCTATTAAGTGGGATATATTGTTTCATCAAGTGGATTAATGAGGAGTGTGTGTATGTGCAGTCGTGTTCGTGGTCCTGCGGATCGTGTGTGTCGTGCGGCGAGTGCAGCGGCGGCGGCGGCTGGGCGGCGCGCTGCCGCGGCGCGTGCGGGCGCGCGCTGCACCCCGCCTGCCGCGCGCCGCCCGCGCGCTGCGCCGCCTGCGCCGCGCCCGCGCCCAAGAGGTGAGCCGCCGCCCGCGCCGCGCCGCGCGCCCCCGCCCCGTCTCACGGCCGTGTGCCCGCAGGTCCAGCATGGCCGCCGCGCGCCCGCCCGCCGCGCCCGCCGCGCCCGCCGCGCCGCGCCCGAGGAAGCCGCGCCCGCCGGCGCGCCGCCTGCACTCCGACGACGAGCCCTCCGACGGTAATGAACCCCCAGAGCCCCCCCGCCCTCCGACCGAACACAGGATGTCCAAGGAGAAGCAGAAGTTTTTCAGATTCTCCGCCTTTAACCTCGTCAAGAGGCGACGGCGCGTTTCCTCGGGCGAGTGGGAGGGGTGGGACGAGGCGGCGCGCTGTCTACGCGTGACGCGCGTGCAGCGCGTTGAGCTGCGCCTGGAGCGGCGCCGCGCGCGTCCCGCGCCGGCCCTCTCCCCGTCCCCGTCCCCGTCCCCATCTCCGTCTCCGACCCCGACCCTGTCCCCGTCCCGCTCGCCCCCGTCTTCGCCCGCTTCCGCCTCGTCCCGTTCGCGCTCGCCGTCTTCGCCCGTGCGCGCGCTTCCCGGTCCGCCCGAGCCCGAGCCCGAGCCCGCGCTCGCGCTCGCGCCAACCTTCATGCCCACCTTCACGCCGGCGCATGTGTCTACGGTGTTCGAGCGACTCGCCGCCGACACTCCGCCGGACGGCGCCTGGGGCTTCGCGGCCGAGGCGCGCAAGCACGGGCCCGAGCTCGCCGCCGCGGCGCCGGCGCGGCGCGCGGCGCGAGCGCGGTCGCGCGGCGGCGACCGGCTGCTGGCCACGCTGTTCGACGGGCTGTCGGAGTTCTTCTCGGTGGGCTGCGCGTCCCGGCCGCGGCCGGCGCGCGGCCCGCCGCCCGCGCTCCGCCGGAGCCCGGCCCCGGCCGCGCCGCCGCCGCCGCCGCCCTCGGCGCTGGTGGTGCTGGCGGCGGGCGCGCGCGCGGCGCCGGCGGCGGCGGGCCGCAAGCTGGCGCGGGGGCTGGCGCTGGCGGGGCGGCGCAGGCCCGCAGGTGAGTGGCGCGCCCCGCCCCGCCGCCCCCGCGCGCCCCACCGCGCGCGCTCACGGCCCCCTGTCCACAGACGCCGAGCGGCTGCCGCCGGGCGTGTCGCGCGCCGACGCCGCGCTGTTCGAGCAGGCGCGCGCGCCCGCCGCGCCCGCCGCGCCCGACGCCGCGCCGCCGCCGCGCTGCCCGTCCGCCGTCGAGTTCGGCCAGTGGGAGATCGACACGTGGTACTCGAGCCCCTTCCCGCAGGAGTACGCCAGGTCCGTATCGCGCCCGCGCCGCCCGCGCCGCCCGCGCCGCCCGCCGCCCCTGTGGACGCTCGCTGTACGGTGCTCGTGTTGCAGGCTGCCGAAGCTGTTCCTGTGCGAGTTCTGCCTGAAGTACGCGAAGAGTCGCGCGGTGCTGATGCGGCACCTGGACAAGTGCCAGTGGCGGCACCCGCCGGCCACCGAGATCTACCGCTGCGGCGACCTGTCCGTGTTCGAGGTGGACGGCAACGCCAACAAGATCTACTGCCAGAACCTGTGCCTGCTGGCCAAGCTATTCCTCGACCACAAGACTCTCTACTACGACGTAGAGCCGTTCCTCTTCTATGTGCTCACTAAGAACGACGCCAAAGGCTGCCACCTGGTGGGCTACTTCTCCAAGGAGAAGCATTGCCAACAGAAGTACAACGTCTCCTGCATCATGACCATGCCGCAGTACCAGCGCCAAGGCTTCGGGAGATTTCTCATCCATTTTAGTGAGTGGTGGAGTCTTTTGAATGTGGAATCTATTTATAATTAAATATTTCATATTCCGTTCACCAAGGGAGCATCAGTCTTAATGATTAATTACATTTCCAGGTTATTTACTGTCCAAAGAAGAAGGGCAACCCGGCACGCCCGAGAAACCTTTGTCGGACCTCGGGCGGGTGTCGTACCACGCGTACTGGAAGTCCGTGGTGCTGGAGTTCCTGCACGAGCACCGCGAGCGGCCCTTCACGTTCGAGGACGTGGCGCACGCCACCGGCATGCACATGAACGACATCGCCGTCACCTTCCAGCTGCTGGGCTTCGTGCGGCACCTGCCGGGCGCGCGGCTCGGCCTGTGCGTGGACTGGGCGCGCGTGCAGGCGCACGTGGCGCGCGCGCGCAGCCGCCCGCGCCTCGAGATCGACCCCGAGTGCCTGCGCTGGACGCCGCTGCTGGCGCCCACCGTCAACCCGTTCCGCTCGCCCGACGACGCGCCCGCCGAGCCCGCGCCCGACAGCGACACGCACAGCGAGCCCGAGCTCGAGCTCGCGCCCGCGCCGCCGCCGCCGCCGCCGCCGCCGCCCGCGCCGCCCGTCGAGCTCACGGCGTCGGGCCGGCGCCGCACGCGCCCGCTCAAGTACAGCGAGGCGCCGCCCGACGCGCGCCGGCGGCGCCGCTCGCCGCCCGCCGCGCGCCGCGCCGCGCCCGACGCCTCCGACAGCCAGGACAGCCAGGACGCCGCCGACCGAGCCGACCGAGCCGACCGAGCGCTCACGCCCGTCACCTCCAAGGTCAAGGCCAAGAGGAAACTGGCGTGGCGGGGCCGGGCCAAGAAGAGACCGCGAGCAGGCCGGAGCTCGCCGCGCGCCGCCGACCCGCCCGCCAAGAAGACGAAGGCCGCCGACCCCGCCGAGCAGCGGCGCGACTACAGGACGGACGAGTCGGCGGAGGAGCCGGCGCCGCGCGCGCCCTCGCCCGCGCGCGCCGCCGAGGACTCGTCGGCCGAGGCGGACGACGAGATGGACGGCGACGAGGACTCGCGCCGCGCCGCCGCGCAGCGGGACGGCGAGCCCGCCGCCGCCGGACAGAATGTCACTAACGGCGAGCCTGGATCCCCGGACAAACCACCCGCAGAAGATAAAGACACTATTATAATATCGGAATCTGATGATAATAATAGCCAAAGTTGTCCCCTTCCGTCACCTAAACTGAACACGGTAGCTCCGGTGCCTCAGAATAACGAAAATAAACCCAGAGAGTTCCAAGAAAACGATAGCCCCTCGAAGGTTATACCTGTCGTATCGACGGAAAATGCTCACATAGTGCTGGACCCCAAAGTTCAAGAGCAAGTGAACTGTGCCCAGCCTCCCGTCGAACTGATAGTGCCCAACACACATCAAATTGAAACGATAGTAGTGGAAGGAGAGTCCGACAACCCAAACTCACCACAAAGAGGCGTCCCGCCGTCTAAAGACCAATCCGTCATCAGCGAATCGCCGAAACGAACGGAATCACCGGAAAGATTCAATGAGAATACTTGCGAACACAATAAAAGCGAAGTTCGTAAAGAGACCGTCATACAGCATCAAACGATCGAAGAGATCAAGAGCCCCGAAAAGAAGTCTCCTACCATGGGAGACTGCATCATTCAAAGCGTGGAACCTCAGAGAGACCTAGCTTCGACCGTGACAAAACCGGATCCGCCTAGAATAGATTGTTTCCCCAATATAGATAGGAATAAAAGCGAGACACCTCTGCTGCCGATCACCACAAAAGAAAGCGACATTCCGTTTCGGAGCGACGTCCCGAGCACGCGGAAAGACGAGATAATAATAACCAGAAACGCGGTCGAACAGACGTTGCCCACGTACCAGCATCCCGTCGCCAACTCCATGACCATCCAGCAGATCAACTCGGCACAGCACTCGTTCCTCAGCCAGCGCGCGGCCGAGCCGCCGCGCCCGCGCGCGCCCGACGCGCCCGCCCCCGCCGCGCCCGCGCCCGCGCCCGCCGCCCCCGCGCCCGCCCCCGCCCCCGCCCCCGCGCCCGTGCCGAAGCCCACCAAGCTGGAGGTACCGCACCCCATCTCGTCGCCCGTCATCAACCCCGTCATTCCGAAGGTCCCGCACGTCACGGATATCAATTTCTTACCGAGATGCCAGAGCGCCAACGCCGCGGTCGACCTGGGGATCGACAAGAACGACTTGGAGCAGAGTTTCGGGAGTGTCGGGCTACAGAGTCAGATCACTGGCTCGATGAGTGTCGTCCCGACGAACGTCCAGGAGAAGCTCGACCAGAAGCCGAGGGAGAAGAGCAAGCTGCGGGACGTGCGAGTCAACTCCGCGCACAGCAAGCTCGAAAAGACCGAGAGGAAAGCGAAGGCCGACCCCACGCCGCGCGCCACTCCCGAGCCCAAGATGTTTTTTCCGGAACAGAGCAACGCGAGGAAACCGGAGACTTCGGTCCCGATAAACGTGATCAATTCGGCGCCCGTCAACAGCAAGCCAGAGACCAAGGCTGCCGACGCCCCCAAGAAACAAGATTTTTTTAAGAAGGAGAAAGCCAGCAACTCCAACTCTAAAACTGCGGCCGTGAAGCACGACAAGAATTGCGCCGCGCACGCCAAGGCGGACCAGAGCGAGCCCAACAAGACGCTGCCCAAGCTGAAGTACGACAACGAGCTGCTGCCCAAGAGCGGCGAGTACGTGAACCAGATCCAGAACTACGGCCACGGCCAGTACCAGTGGCCGTGGCCCGACGCGCGCCTGCAGTCGTCCTGGGACCACAACCGGCTGTTCGACATGAAGCCGGGCGCCGACAAGAACTACCTCGACAAGCTGCAGGGCTTCAACCTGCCGCACCTCGACGCCGTGCAGAAGAGTCCGCAGAAGATGCAGAAGGAGTTCCACAACCTGGCGTACGGCACGCTCGGCGGCGGCCTGTACGCACCCGCCGCGCTCGCGCACTACAAGGACAAGCCGCCCAAGGAGAAGCCCAAGGGCAAGCCGCCCGACAAGAAGCCCGACGCGCCCAAGCAGATGATGGCGCGCCAGCCCACCAAGCAGGACTGCAACGACTACCGCCACCACTACGACAAGGAGATGGACAAGAAGCGGCACAAGAAAGAGGACAAGGACAAAGACGAGCCCTGCCCCGCCGCCGCCAGCCCCGCGCTGCAGTCCATGGGCGTGTACACGCCCGACTCCACCGGCAACTCCGTGCACTCGGTGCAGTACGCGGCCTGCGAGCTGGACGTGAGCCAGCTGGGGCTCGAGTCGCCCACCAGCATCGGCTCCGACCTCGCCTCGCCCTGCTCCATGATGCACATGCACGCCGCGCCCTCGCCGCAGTACCCGCACTCGCTGCACATCCCCAGCATCATGCAGCAGCCGCAGCAGCCGCTGCACCAGTCCGCGCAGCCCGCGCAGCCGCCCAACAACAACCAGCCCGCCAAGCACCACAAGATCAACAACAGGAACAGGTACGGCCCGCGCCCCGCGCCCGACCCGGCGCTCTCGGCCTTCGGCGACGCCCCGACCGATCCTGACGTGTCGTGTGTGTACAGGAACAGCGGCGGCGGCGGCGGCGGCGGCGGCGGTGGCGGCGGCGGCGGCGGCGCAGGCAACAACGCGGGCAACGCGGGCGGCGCCGGCGGCGCGGACGGCAAGGCGGGGCGAGCCAGCGGCACACCGCCGGCGCGCGCGCGCGCCACCCCGCCGGGCCCGCCGGGCGCGCTGCACGCCGGCGCGGGCGGCGCGCACGGCGCGTACGGCGCCGGCGTGCTGGGCGGGCTGGCGCGCGAGCCCGAGCTGTGCGGCGCGGGCGGCGGCGGCTACCAGGGCGGCTACCTGTCCTTCCAGCAGCAGCAGCAGTACGGCGCCGTCGGCTACCCGCCGTCGTGCTCGCTCGCCAAGCTGCAGCAGATCGTGGACTCGCCGCAGCACCCGCCGCACCACCAGCACCAGGTAGGCCCCGCGCCCGGCCCCGCGCGCGCCGCTCTCCCGTGCCTGACGCCCCGTGTGTTGCAGTACGCGCAGCAGGCCAGCACGCCGCCGGCGGGCGGCGCGGCGCACTACCACGCGGCCGCCGCCAAGTACTACGCGCCGCCGCACAACCAGCTCGACTCGCCCCGGAACACGAGGAACGCCACCAGTGAGTCTTCCTTTGATTACGATTCGTGCTGTACGTCGCGGGCGTTTACCGCATGTATCGATATTTAAATGTGATGTGATGATGTTGCAGGCAACCTGAGCCCGATGCAGCACATGCAGATGGCGCCGGGGTCGCGCATGTCGCCCAACCTTAACCCGCACCTGATCTCACAGTACGGGCTGAACGGGTACCGCATGCCTCAGCAGCAGTTCAACAACCTGCAGATGATGAACGTGCAGGGCGTGGGCGTGGGCGTGGGCGTGGGCGCGGGCGTGCAGTACGCGCCGGACGCGCGCGCGCAGCCCTCCAACGTGTACGCGTACGGGTACATCAACCCGCCGCCGCTCGCCATGCAGACGCTCAACTCCACCATGCGCCGGTAGTCCCCGCCGCCCGCACCTAATGACAACACCACTTCGGTTGCCTTATCCTGGCCGTGTTTGTGCCGCGTCGCAGCCGGCTTCGTGTAGCTTTTGTATTATAAATAATGTACGTATAATAGTGCGGTACTCGTAAGCTGATTTAAAGTACAAATATTGCGGTTAGGTATGTAATTATTAACTAAATAATAAAAGACTACCCCAGTGAAATTTAGCATAATTATATAGTGCAATAAATGTGTGTAAGTCAACATAATTGGATGCAATTTTTTTAACAAACTCTGTCACTTTGTGATGCTGGATATTTGAAAATGATTTCCAAAGAAATGATGTAATATTGTTGTAATTGGTTGGATAAGGCCGCGTCCGCGCGGCGTGCAGTCGATCCCCCGCGTTGTGTATAGTATACTCGTGATGTCTGTATATCGTGTGTCCGATGCTACCTAGTATTAATGATACGTTAGCGTAGCTCGTCTTGTCTCGCCTCTGTTCTCAAGTGCCTCTCTTCGTCCCATTCACTCCTGTAACATATTGTACATTGCTTCACACAAGCCTATATATATAGTTATCCTCATTGTATTGTTAGTCTATTTGTAATGTAAGTAACTACAGTTTTAATTTCACCATGTGATAGTGTGTTTGATGGTATATTAATAACGCGGCGTTTGTGAACAGGCCTAATGGACGATTATTTTTTTAAGTTTTGTATTCTTTATACAATGTTAGGATTACGTTTTTTTTTACTTCACGATTATTAATTTGTTTTTGCTTTGCTTCTAAGGATTTTGTTCATTTTATCCCAGTAATTTATTGCCAAATGTTATTAACACTTAATTTTACGTTGATAAGTATTGTAGGTAGTGTAAGTTGGACTGCGCACGTGTAGCGGGCGACGGCCGCCGCGCCTCGGCGCCGGTCGCTCGCATGATCTGCTCCTCTAAGGTTATGAATGTTCATTGTTACTAATGTGTAGTATAATATACAATATTGTAAATATATTAACAGTAAGATATGTAGCAGGTGTTATCACACAAAATATAATTTTGTGAAAAATCTTTGTTTCATTCAAATGTCCACGACCAGCGGCGTAAGGGTGTGCGATGTCTCGGCCTCTCGCAGTAACCGCAGTATATCGCCCAACTCGGGTTGCAGATCAACTTTGTTTTATTTTTATGTAAATACGATCATTAACTGAGCGACAGCCATTCATCACGGACGTAGAGACTACGGCCGCTGCTACCACTCATTTATTTGATTATACAGTCACTAGCAGCGGCTCGCGGTTTTACCCGCGTTGTGCCCGTTGGTAATTTCGGGAATTTTTATACATACATTTAAACCTTCCTCTTGAATCACGGTACTCTAGCTATTTAAAAAAAACCGCTTATCAATCCGTTGCTTAATTTTAAAGATCTAAGCATACATTGGGACAGACAGATCTCCCCTCAGCTGCAGTGGACAGGGATTTGCGGGCTAGTTTAATAAATCATATAGATTTTTGTAAGCGGCACGTGGTAGCGGAGCGAGGCGCGGGGAAATGGACCGGCCTCGGGTCGGTGGGATAGGATAGTATGCCGCTGAAGTTCGACCAGGGACGCGATTCTCACGCTTTTGATATTATTTCAAATACGCTATTTATCGACCTTGATAAATATCGTAATATTTCGCGTATACTGAAGTAGCCTGGTCCTGCGTAGTCCGCTATTCCGCTACGCAGTACTCGCTCGCTCCGCGTCAATGGACAGCCACAGTCCGCAACTCCGCTCCGCAATACTCGCATCTTACTATGGAGGGGGGGAGAGAATTTTTTTAATTACGATAAAAATCAGAATCACCATATTTTACCCCCCTTAAGGCTCCGTCACCGGTGACCAGACGCATTGTATACATCACACTGTAGTAGTGTCACTTCTGTACATTGAAAATATAAAAAATAAATCAAATAGCCAGGGGTGATTGTTATTTGTTCCCCAATAAATAATTTTTATTACTTGTAAAATGCCTTAGAAGCTATACTTATATGGTGAAATTAGTTCAGTCTGTCCCTAAAAGTGATAGCCCTATTCGGAAAAAAATGCAGGCCTCCCTATAGACTTCCTTGTCAGAGACGTATTTTTCGTCAAGTCCACGGTAAAGTTTAAATATAAAGTCATTGGCCTGAACACAAACAAAATTTACCTCTTAGATATAAGTAGTACTATACCATGTTTCAAAATCCCAGATCAATTATGTAAACAAAGTTATGTCAAGATTTGACACTGTCAATGTAGGAGGTCAGATGTGTCGAACCTTCGGGTAATTTCATTTTAAAATATTGTTGCCCAGCAGTGGGACAAACCCGTTTTCCTTAGTCACGGCATCACGCGTGAATGGCTGGACCGATTTCACTAATTCTTTTTTTGTTGTATTTGTTATTATTAGGAGAAGGTTCTTACGGAAAAAAATATTAAGAAAATCTCTCAGAAATATTGAAAAATATACATTTAATTTTGCATATTTAAAAAAACACGCGTAACGAATGTCAATGTCATTCACTAAGGCGGTACGAAGTTCGCCGGGTCAGCTAGTATAAATATAAATATAAATAAATATTATAATAAAAAATATTAAATATTTCTGTATGAACTTGTCATGATTTGACACTGTCAATGTAGGAGGTCAGATGTGTCGAACCTTCGGGTAATTTCATTTAAAAATATTGTTGCCCAGCAGTGGGACAAACCCGTTTTCCTTAGTCACGGCATCACGCGTGAATGGCTTTACCGATTTCACTAATTCTTTTTTTGTTGTACAGTAGACTCTCGTTAATTCGAAACTTGAGGGACTCTAAAAATATTACGAATTATCGAATGTTTGAAATATCAAATGGTTCGAAATTTGTGTGGACGTGGTGTGGACGCCCATGAGTTCGAATTAACGCGTCGTTTTATTATATACAAGTTTGAACTTGTCGCTCTTTCTCTCTGCAACTTTGAATTGTCGAGTGTTGGACGCCGATGAGTTCGAATCAACGCGTCGTTTTATTATATAGCAATGTTTTTTTCGTTCGAATTACCAAGTGCATAAAAATGTATTGATTTAGTTCGAAATATAAAGAGATTTTGTGGGGAACTCGTGATAACTTTGAATTATAGAGAGGTTCTAATTATCGCAGGTTGGAATTAACGAGAGTCGACTGTATTTGTTATTATTAGGAGAAGGTTCTTACGGAAAAAAATATTAAGAAAATCTCTCAGAAATATATATATACAGAAAACACCAACACAACAAGCAAGCACACAGCAAGACATAGTCTGGTCAAATTAGACCAAAAAATAAGAGTACTTAAAGCTATATAATCCCAAGCTGAAAATCAGTAAAATTGTTTAAAAATAAAATTTTAAAGTTCTCTTCCCTTTCATCTTTCCCCTGAATGGATTTTATTTTATTTAAGGTCAAAGGTAAAAAAAAAAAGTTTTATCATAAAAATACCCGAGACAAAATTGTAGATCATAAAATTATCTAAAAAAAATATATCAACACTTTTTTCCCACGAGCCACTCTTTTTGAGATATAAAGATTCAAAAAGTTGTAAAAGTGTAAATAATATACACAGGATGTGACCGAAACGCGTTGAGGAACTCTCAACAGTAACCTCCGTCGTACGTAAGTTCCCGTTTAAACAAATAATTTAAAAATAAGGCGACTCTAAAAAATGTTCAGCATCTCTGTAGTGTTCCAAGTATACATTAATAAACTGCACAAAAATAGCTTTAGATAATTTTAATTTTCTTGAGAATAACAATGTTATAAAAGTCAATACTGCATAATCGTTTGAATAATTATAGCTATCCCCTTATTTTTATAAGATAAATAAATACCGTGAAATCGTGAAATTAACAACAGCACGATTTTCGTGCAGGTTTTGTGCACTGGTATCACATTGGTTTACATAATTGATCTGGGATTTTGAAACATTAAACATAGTATATATTGTACGAATGTGACCTCACACGATCGTATTCGTAGACACTAGGCGTCTAGGTGACAGTGTGGATGCGTACACGATGAAAGTGGCGAATACAGACGAATACGGACGACACGAATGTAGGCGATAGTATAGGTAGTGGAGCCATATGGAATGATCACAATAATATTCAAGACACGAGTTTATTTTCTCAGAATTAAAATTATTGTTTGAACGATTACTTTGCAAACATTTAATGCACATAACTTATACCAACATTGGGAATACAAATAAAATGAATAACTTACATTAGAAAAAATTAGGGAATAAATAAAACTAACACATCACAGCTGTTTTGGCTATCTTAAAAAATATCATTAACAACCTGATATTTAAAGCTATAATAATTACCTATACTTTTAATTTGTATGTTCCACAAAGCTGGCCCAGGGTTGGGTCAAATGCTCCTGGACATTAAGATAGGTTCCACAACTAACGGTGGAACATCGCTAACAATCTTAAATTTAATTCAGTTTATGTTGATTGTACTGGACTTGGCTCCTTCATACTGAATGTAACAACTGGTGGAGCAATAGAAGCACTGTTTAAGAAAACACTCGGGGACTGCCGCGGTATCACTAGATGGCGTTAGTGGGGAGCGTGAGGTTTTTTCAGGAATTTCTGGATTCGGTCCCCGCGCTCAAGGCCCGCGATAGAAGCTATGCAATAGCTTAATAATTATGTGCAATTAAGGAACACTCATTAGCATCTTGGAAACTATCAACACTTGAACACTAATACAAACAAATCAAACAAAGAAATCATCTAGTGAATCTTTACATTGATTGAGAACAAGTGAATAATCAATATTCATAATGGCCAGCAATTTTTTTTACTATTTCCACATTTATAACTTTCTTTCACAACTTAAAACCTATTTTACAATAAGTTTAATGATTAACAAAAATATTTTGGCACTTAATTTAAAAAAAAACCTTTTTTCAAGACCTTAAGACCACAGACTTGAGACATTCAAGAATACATTATGAAATGTCATACAAAATACATAAGTAATACATTCCCGAGTTTCACTCGAATCTATGAAATGGCACCCAGCCCGCCTAGGATAACAAATGTGACAAGACACAATATGATTAATACTGTGAGCGACACATTGACAGAAAACTCGATTTTTTTTCACCAATCAACTAACAGCATTTATTCTATCTTGTCTTGACACCTTTTGCTATATCATTGTGCTGTGGGTTGTTTTAGAGAATTGATAAACTTTACTCAGGTGTTGATTGGTCTGAAGGTCTTCACTCTCCCATAAATATACACCAACACAATTCATATTTACAAATAGTATCCTGTTTGGTTAACAATACATCATCACATACAGGTTAAAAAACAAAAACGTAACTTAACATAATTATATAATCAATAGCTTCGAGCAGTAACTCAATCTGTGTCTATATTAAAAACTATTAAAATCACAAACAGGTTTAAGTACTTTATAAGTAACACAGGGCATAAAGTTTACTATTGAAAATAAATTCATACTAAACTTAATTATATGAGAATAAGTAAACAATTTTGAAAAAAATAAAATTTCATGTACAATAACTATAAATAATATGATTAAATCTGTACATAAATGGGCACCGGCAGCGGTTGTGCCGGCCTTCGATCAAGGTTGACTCTGTTTCTCATCAGTTTCAAACTAGTTTCAGTCACTTTGGTGCATCCTCGAATTAGAAGCCCTTCCAGTTTGGGACTGTACAGGGCTAGTGCTCTGAAATGATATTATAATGAAGGTAAACATTTGTGTAATATAGTGACACTCTTGCTGTCACACAGTACTTATTCGTTGAGATGGGAACTCTCCTTCCAACGCTACATATCTGTGGTTTTATCTATACTCATATAGTCAAGCTGAAGAGTTTGTTCTATCATTAATCTCCGAAGCTACCATTCCGATTCTAATAGTTATTTTTGTAATGGATAGCCACATTCAATGGGAAGGTTATATAGGCTATTTTGAACAGGCACAATGCAGGTAAAATCACGGGGCACTGCTAGTTTAAAATAAAGATGAAGGAAATAACCCAGATGGCTTGACTAAATAGATTCATACATTATTATAATACATTGAAGCATTTAATGGGTAATCTCACCTTACACCTTTATCGGAGATCTCACAGCATCCTCCAATGTTCAAGAGCTTCAATGAGGAGCTGTATTTGGCGAGGGCATAGAGACTCTTGTCCGAAATCTGTCGATTACCTTCCAAGTTCAACATGTTAAGGTGACGGAACTTCTTAATGAATATTAGGATGCAACCTTCAGAGATGAGGGGGCAGTGCGAGAGGTCCACGTCCTCGAGCGCGGCCTGGTGCAGCGCCAGCGCCTCCATGGCGCCCGTGGTGAGCCACGCGCAGCGCGCCAGCTTCAGCGTGCGCAGGTGGCTGCAGTACAGGATCACGGGTTGGAGACACTTAGCCGATAAATTTATACACTGACTCAAATTTAAACTGACAAGATTTCTATTTTGTAACAACATCGGTATCAAATCAGTGTCCGTAATCGTAGAACATCGGCTCAAATTCAATATTGTAAGTCTGGTGCAAGAGGTCGCAAAAACCTGCAAAAAATATTTTTTCAGCACATAATGCAATAAAGATCTTTCAAAGATATTTTAATAAAATATTTACATTGATAGTGTGAGGAGAAAAGCCTTTGTTCATCAATTTTAGTGATTTTAATTTCGCAAAGTACATATTAACGATATGTAAGCAAGTTTTTGATACAGATCGAAAATTAAAACAGTCACGGACAGTTAAATGCGGTAACACTTTTGAAACTAAAATATCTTCCCAGTATAAATCAAATAATTGTGTGTTTCGCTTCGCGTTCATTCTCGAAAATCAAGAAATCTATTCGACGGAAAATATTTTTAATTTGAAATTGTACGTTCGCTCATTTTTAGTTAGACTCTGACTCTAGCTAGACCATAAAGTAACTTATATATACGGGAATAGAGTTATCAGCCGGAAAGGCGATAGTATCGCCACCTAGTGGTTAGACATGTCAATTTTCGGTGGTACTTGCTATAGCCCAGTATGAATAGAGAATTTGAATTCAAGTCGATTTTTCTAAATTTCTTCAACCCTGTTTTATTTAACGTTTGCTGGTTTTTTTACAAACATTGCTATTTGTGTTAACAAAGCAGGGAAAAGAAATGTAGAAAAATACGACTTGTATCAGAATCGCAATAAAAATGCAGATGTATTCTAGTAAATGTATTTATTTATAGTTAATTTACAAACTGTCGTAACTATATATTACATTCATCATTATATTAGTAGTTGTGGTTCAAACATACCCTAAGGAATTGTCAATTGAATTTAATTACATTAATTATTTGCAGCGCAAATTATTCAGTGAGAGTACACTATTTTGAGAATAAACTATTATATGTCATGGCATAGGTGTGAAGATCTTCGAAAATAAAAAATAAATAAAGTCCTAACTGGTTTATGCTATTGTTTTCTTATTTTTTTTCCTCTTTATACCATAATTATACGCATCATAATTAATCACTTACGCACATTCACATCACAATTCACAACAGAAAAAGTAACGGAATCAATGAATTTGCATTGAATGAATTTGTCAACATAGACTTTTTACTCTATGTCATAGAGTAATTTATAAATAAGGCTATGAAAGTCGATGAATAAATTACTCTATGTCATAGAGTAATTTATAAATGGTTTGCCAAGTTACGAAGGGGCTGCCATAGTAAAAAAAAAAACCGCCACGCTACCAACGCCATCTATAATACGAACATGGTACTAAATTTCCCATATAAAGTTTCAATGTTCCCAGTGAAAAGCCCCTGCTCTAGACGTGCTCTAGACTCATGTCTGTCTTGCTCGCTCGCTCACAGTTTAGCTTACGTCTGGCTGCCTGGCCTGGCTAGCTGGCTAGTTGACTGGTTTATTGTCAATATTACAGTCAACGAGAGTGTGACAGTGACAGCATTGACAGACAGTTGGCTGTGCTGCTGGGCTCATGGATTATGTTTGAATATTAAATCCATGAGCCATGGCTGGGCTACTTTATTGCTTTTTAACTCTCCTGTGTTAAAATTTGGTGCCTTTTAGTGTCAAATTAAAAGCACAGCCATGTTTTAATAAAAACAATGCCACGCAATTATAAACGCTATTATAAAATGAAAAAAAAAAAATGTAAACAAAGCTCATAGTATCTTTTCGAATACAACGAGTCGTCAAATTCCTCCCTGGGTCAAATTGTAGTATGTCATTAAGCCTGCAATACATGTTGCCCGAGCTAAGGCCAACGCGAGCGTAAGCAAATCTATGCAAGGCAAGTGCTACCGTCCAGACGTTCGGCAAGTCTACGCAAACTATTGCAAGCGGCCAATGGTAATCTGTGGTTGGGTGCTGTCAGTTCTAGTTGTGCATTCGAACTAAGTGGTTATCCGGTGTTTATTTGGTTGGAACAATATGGACGTAGAATTTGTTGCAGCTGCTGCTATTTATTTTATTGGAACGAAGTTCCTTATCGCGTGTTGCGAAAGGGGGCTAGACGGAAAAAAGGTAACGACACTTTTTTGGCCAGAGAGGGACAAACAGAGAAACTTGCGCACGCCAGCCAGAGAGAGACAGACAGAGAAACATGCACGAGAGAGACAGACAGAGAAACTTGCGCACGCCAGAGAGAGACAGACACAGAAACATGCGCGATAGAGACAGACAGAGAAACATGTAGTGGAAACATGTGCACGCTCTCTCTCTCTCTCTCTCTTATAGAAAGCAAGCTAGATATTTTCGTTTCGTCTTTCTATTTCGCATTGAACAGTGTGGTGTTCGCGACGATTATTTTTGTTGATAATACATAAACTTCGTTCCATCCGGGTGTCCCTTGACACCTCTAAAGTTTTAATGTTTAACAATAATTCATGTTTGAACAGTTATTTAATTGATTTGCATTTGATTTAAATGTTTTATTATTATTTGATTATCAATTTATGTTTAAGTTTAATTGGTTTAACTATTGTAACATCAAAAACGAATGTAAAATAATTCTGTACGAAAATGGTTGTTATTAAATAAGACTGCTCGACGCTCCGCAAGTCAGCCGCGTACCCACCTAGCGCACAGGCTCGCGCGGCAGCCTCGCGAGCCAAATGCCTCGGCTGGTGTGGACGTGCCTCGGGCTGCCTCGGGCGCGCGTTTGCTCGGCTGAGCACGGCTCGGCCCCGAGCCATCTGTTGTCGGTAAACTTGACATGCTCAAAGGCGCCTCAGTGATCGCTGTGTGTTAGGTGGGAACGGTTATGTTTTGGCTCGCGCGCGAAGCTACTTCAAGTTTTGTCTGTTACCGCTTTCTTGATACGTGACTGTTTTCGTTTCTTTAAACAATAAGCAGCTGGGAAAATAGCTGCAGCTGAATATACACGACTGTCCATTTCGAATACTCGCGGACTTATGATGGCTCAGCCTGCCTCGCGGGGCGGCCTCGTGTAAATTGAACAAAACTACTGAGGCTGCCACGGGAGCCATCGCTCGCGATCGGGACACCGAGGCTGCCGCGCGAGCCTGTGCGCTAGGTGGGTACGCGGCTATTCTGGCGCGGATCGTCGAACAGTCAAGAGCTCCTGAGAATTATAAGAATAACCTCCAAATCGAAGAAGCTTTTCATTTCAAAACATCCAAAATGGAATATCCCAAAGGAAATGAAATGAGTGACGTCAGCTCAGCTGACGTCACGGTTTTTAAAAACCATTTGGGTGTCCCAGCTCCGTTATATATGTATGTATATACATATATATATTTCCCCTTAGCATAGTGATCGTATGCTTTTATTGTCTTCATTAAAGTACATCTATTAAGCACTAGATGGCGTTACAATTTATTTATTTGTAATCAGATTTCTCTGTAACCACTGTACAGATCTTAATGGGACTTTCATTGAAGATTGTTTATGTTAAAAGTAATAAACTGCACAAATTTCATTAAGAAATTCTGCATGGAAGGCATGCTTAGCGGAAAAAACTGCCATCGAACCGTTATACAATATTTTCTCAAAATTCGATTTAAATTTAAAAAACAAATACTATAACTCATGAAGATTGATAATAATTCAAGCAAAAGCAACTAAAAAACTCAGTTTTAATATAATTTTCACATTTGGTATAAAATCCGAGGTCTCTTCCTTAAAGTAAAAACAATGGGCGGGCATGAGAGGGCGCGTTCAATTTTGAGAGCTAGAGCCTCCAGAGTGATATCATTGGATGCGCCTTTAAAAGTACTCCCCAGGGATAAAATAAAAAATAGGGATGCCCATTGAAAAATCTGAAATGAATCTTGAAAAACCTTAAAAATACGTGTTATTTGATGGTTTTCACACAATATTGAAAAATTTAAGGGATGAAATTTAATTTTCTTGATACATATAAGCTATAAAATCTACAGATAACTACCAAGTTTCATATGTATTGTAAAGAGATCAAGTCAGATATGAAACATAAACAGTAGCCTAACCAAGCCTAACGGAACCTAACCTAGCCTATCTAAGCCTTTTTTTATTTTTTTTTGTTTAGCAGTGGAAATGCATTTACGCATCCCCCGCCGTCCGGGTGGTGCCAGACGGCAGGGGTATGTGGGGCTCAACCCGGTAGACAAGCTCCCCCCGCTGCCGGGGCTCATCGCACCTACCGCAGTGACTACCCACTAAAACCACTGCTGTGTCTTCAGTGCGCTTAGTGTCGGGAACGTGGGAAACGGAGATTCATCCACCGAACCCGACAGCGCCGGGCCCCTTGGGGTGGGGGCCCCCTCCTCGGGGGGTGTTAGTGGTTAACACCCCGCGGTCTTTCGTCAAGTGGCGCGCGGAAGACACCGCGCGCGCGCCACCTCGAGGCCTTTTCGCAGTGGCACACCCGCACCCCGGGGGCCACCGCAGCCTCAACTAAGGAGGTAGAAGGGCGTCCGCGTACGCCCTTCTACGCCGGCCTCCGCGGCGGCGGCGCATGGGGCAGTCGGAGACCGCCTCACGCTTGCGCTCTGCCGCCTCCTTCTGCATGAGCACGCTCTCGCAGAAGGTGGCCACCGCGGTCCAGGACTCCTCACTTTGGACCATAGACTGAACTACGGCCCGCAGCGAGAAGTCAAAACCGACTGCGGCGGCCATGGCCATGCGTTGGTCCGACCAAGCCGGACACACCTCCAGCGTATGTTGCGCCGAGTCTTCTTCGGCGCCGCAATGGTGGAAAATCGGCGTCGGCTCCCTCAAAGCTATGCGACACAGGTATTTGCCGAAACAACCATGTCCCGACAAAACCTGCGTCAAGCGAAAGCTGAGTCTGCCATGCTGCCGATTAAGCCACCCGTCGAGGACATATCTGATGGCCTCGACTGTGCGGGTGCCGTAACTCGGGCGCTCCAAACGCGCCCTCCATGCGTCAATAGCGTTGTCGCGAACGAGGTCCCGAAAGACTTGGACCTCGCGGAGGGCTGGATCATCTCCTTGGGAGCGGAGGTTCACGCGCCAGTGGTACACCTGCGCAAGAACCTGCGCCTCCAAGTCCCAGGGGATGGAACCTGCAAGTAGGCAGGCCGCCTCTGCGGATATGGTGCGGTACCCTCTAACTACCCCCGTCGCGATGGCGCGTTGCGCACGCAGGAGGGGTAGGGTGCTCGCTGGATGGGCGTAAGCCCAAACAGGTGCACCGTAGAGTGCCATGGAGCGCACGACTCCAAGATAGAGGCGGCGGCTTGCATCCTGGGGCCCGTTGACATTGGGCATGATTCTTCTCAGGGCAGATGAGGCTTTCAAGAGCCGCGGCGCGAGGTTCGCGAAGTGCTGTCGAAAGCTCCATCTGCCGTCCAGGAGAAGACCGAGGTACTTCAGGGTGGGCGTCACTGGGATGCGCACCCCGCCAACTGTTAAATGGGCCTCATGGGGGGGTCCCCGGCGGGGCCCATGAAACAGCGTCGCCTGGGTCTTCTCAAGGGCGACGTCTAATCTGAGTCTACGGATACGTGACACTACGTGGGCGACCGCAGCCGTGGCTACCATGCTCGCGAGCCTGTACGTCTTGCCAATGGCAATGACCAGGACGTCGTCAGTTAAAGTGGTAAAAGTTAGGTTGGCATAAGTTAGGTTTGAGTCTGTTAGGTTAGGTTAGGTTAGGTTAGGTTAGGTTAGGTTAGGTTAGGTTAGGTTAGGTTAGGTTAGGTTAGGTTAGGTTAGGTTAGGTTAGGTTAGGTTAGGTTAGGTTAGGTTAGGTTAGGTTAGGTTAGGTTAGGTTAGGTTAGGTTAGGTTAGGTTAGGTTAGGTTAGGTTAGGTTAGGTTAGGTTAGGTTAGGTTAGGTTAGGTTAGGTTAGGTTAGGTTAGGTTAGGTTAGGTTAGGTTAGGTTAGGTTAGGTTAGGTTAGGTTAGGTTAGGTTAGGTTAGGTTAGGTTAGGTTAGGTTAGGTTAGGTTAGGTTAGGTTAGGTTAGGTTAGGTTAGGTTAGGTTAGGTTAGGTTAGGTTAGGTTAGGTTAGGTTAGGTTAGGTTAGGTTTTTTTTTTTTTTTTTTTTTTTTTTTTGAGGTACAATTTTCCCCTGATTTTAATTTTTCAGGGACCTTAAGTCTCCCTGATTTTATGAACTTTACTGCCACTTCTTTACTGTGGCCTGGCTGTGGCCATGTTCATTTTTGCAACTGCTTTTATTATCTCTTCACAGTACTTTGCAAATCGTTCTTTTGAACGACTGCCCTGTATTAAGATGCTCCAGTTCTCAGTTTTAATCTGAGTGTTCAATTCGAACTCTACGGCCATTCTTTTGTTTGCGAAGATAGGGCAGTCGTTCAAGATGTGTTCAATGTCCTGTGGCACATCTGAGCAGTTGCAGTTTGGGTTGTCTTTTCGCTTGAATCGATGAAGGTACTGGGCGGTTGCTCCATGTCCTGTCAAGATTTGCGACTTCCAATAGGACACGCCCAGTTCCCTCACCGATTTGTATGCGCTTTGGATGTCTGGGAGGAAAGCCTTCGTTATCCTCCCTTTTGTGGATTCTCTGTATTCCTTCTGCCATTTCTGGAGGGTGCGTTCTCTTATAGATTTCTTAGCAAAGGATAGAGGGAATCGATCGTATTCAGAGGCTGTCTTCTTGAGGAGAGCTGCTTCCTTTGCCAGAGTGTCCGCGCGCTCATTTCCGGCTGTGCCGGCATGTGCCTTGGTCCAGAAGAACCTTATTGTGCTGCCTTGGAGCTCGGCGGTGTAAAGGTCTCTTTTGATTGCATGGACCAGTGGGTGAGTGGAAGCTGGGCTCTTCAGCGCTTCCAGTGACGATCGGGAGTCACTTATTATGTGACACGGAGAGTAGCTCGTCGTTTGTAGGACGAGTCCTACTGCGTGCTTCAATGCAAGAAGCTCCGACTGGTACACCGAGCAGAAGGACTCTAGGCGGAGCTTCTTGCACCGTACTTCTGATCCGTTCCTCCAGACTGACAGGGCACATCCGACTTTTCCCTCGATCTTACTGCCGTCTGTGTATATGCAGACGGCAGAGTGAGATGGATCTTCTACAGTGTCTTCAGTTGGAGCTACAATTGAGAACGGAACTTCTTTTCGGTCGGCTGGGTGCGGGAGTTGGAAGAATGGAACTCTGGTTTCCAGTCTTCTGCCCCAGGCCTCCGTCAGGAGTTTGCCCCGTTTCACTTTGTAGAGCTCTGCTACTTCCTGTGCCCTGTAATCGAGAGGGAGGATTCCCGCCAATGTTATGGCCGAGTCAAAAGAGGTAGTCCGGTAAGCTTTGGCGATTTTAAGAGCAAAGAGTCGCTGGGTCGACCTCAGCTTCCGGACTAAGTAGTCTCTTTTGCAGCTTTCTCCCCAGACATTTGCGGCATACAGTATCATAGGCTCGATGGCGCCGATGTACATCTGCCGTACTATTTCGGGGCTGAGTCCCCACGATGGTTTGGCTGCTCGCGCGAGACCCTTGTACGCCGCTGTTGCCTTCGTGCAGGCGCTGTGGATGTGCTCTTTAAAAGTGAGATTGTTGTCTATAACCAGCCCCAGTATTTTGGTGCTGGTTACAGGCTCAATTCGGACGTTGTTCATGGTGATATTCGGAACACGAATGTTCTGTTTCCGGGTTATCACCATGAGTGAGGTCTTGTGGGGGGAAAAAGTAAGTTTATGCTCACGTCCCCATTTTGCAACTTTGTCTAGGACCGGGTTTAGCGCCATTTCGATGTCTTGAGGAGTGTTACCAGAAACGACGAGGGTGACATCGTCTGCAAAGGCTTGTGCGTCCACTGGGTCATCCTCTAGCTGTTCGAGGAGGGAGTCCACTACAAGATTCCACTTTGTTGGCCCCGCGACGCTTCCTTGAATGCACCCGCGGTCTGTAATCTTTGTTATTTCGGCGTCACCGTAAACAATTGTGATAGTGTTGTCTTTAAATCCGTTATCTATTGTATTGTAAATGTCGGAAGGACAATTCTTAAGACGTAGTTGCTCTTTGATGGACGGCCACCATGCGTGATCAAAGGCGCCCTCGATGTCAAGTGAGACAACTACCACAATTTTCCGTTTTGTATGCGCTTCGTGTCTTATAAGTCCCACCAGATCAAAGAGGGCGTCCTCTGTTCCTCTCTGAGGCATGAAGCCGTACTGTCGCGTGCTCATATGCCCTCGCGATTCAAGGTGCCACTGGAGCCGATTTATGATGAGCTTCTCGAAGATCTTCCCTAGTACCGGCAGCAGGCCAATGGGTCTATAAGATTTGGGACTTGCATAATCTTCCCTCCCGTTCTTAGGGATAATGCAGACCCTGGCCGCTTTCCAGATTCTAGGGAAAACTCCGAGCTGCAGACATCTGTTGTATGTTGCCAGAAAGAGTGGAGGGTCTGTGCCAATGGCCTCTTTGCATATATCTGCGGTGAGGCCATCTGGACCAGGTGCCTTTTTGGGGTTTAGGCCCTTAAGGACTGTGAAGAGTTCGGTGTCGGTGATTGGCGGGCCCGGTTGAGAGAGACAGTCGGGGGGAGCTGGGGCATTGGTGCTGGCTCGCACTGCCGCTTGTTCCGGTGTGTCTGACTCGACCGGGTCACTAGGGAAGAGGGTGTCGGCTAATAGCTGGGCGGAGTCCGTTGCAGATAGGGTGTGTCCATTTCTGTCCACGAGTCCTATGTCGGACACCTTCGCACCATCTGACCGCCGTATTACCCTCCATGCACCATCCCAGACGTTGTGAAGGCGCATTTCGGTGCAGAGCTGCTTCCAACTGGTGATGCGAGCCTGGTTTATTGCTGCTTTGTAAGCTTCTAGAGCCGTCAGGTACTCATTAATCACCAATTGTTTGCGCTCTGGTCTGGCACCTTTTATTCTACGCCTCTTCCTTGTCACGTCCTTTTTCATTTCTGTCAGTTCCTGAACCCACCAGGGATTGACTCTTTTTGGCCGTAAACCAATTGGGGGGAAGTTCTGTTCGCAGACTTCGGTGAGGCACCTCGTCAGACTCTCAATGTATTCTTCGAGCTGGTATGCATCTAGAGTAGCGACCTCCTCAGCTGTTATCGCCAAGACACTTAGTTTCCGGCGAAGAGCCTCTCTGAAGTCCGACCATTTGGCCTTGTTTGTATTATATCTGCGTGTGGCAGATGCAGGTTTTGGAGTGACTTCGTTGCCAGTCTTAAGTCGGTATGTGATTGCCCTGTGGTCCGAGAGTTGGACCATGCACTGATCCACTTTCCATTCGGACACTTTGTTGATTAGTGCGTCGCTCATAAGGGTCACATCGACTATGCTTTGGAAGGCACGTCCTTCCCTAAACACCTCGAAAGTCGGGGTGTTGCCTGCATTTGCAACATGCAGATTTGATGATGCTATGAATTCTAGCACTTCCTGCCCTCTGCTGTCGTCTTCACTCTCACCCCACCATACACTTTTGGCGTTGACGTCGCCGCCGATCACTACTCTTTCCGTAAGTCCTGTAATGTGCGATAAGAAATTCAAGTATGGATCGAGCGGCTCGGTTCCTTCGAAGTAGACCGAAACTATCGCGATTTTGCCCTCAGAACCGTTGATGATTATAGTGGCGATATTTTCAGACATCAATTTGGGGTCTACGTGTATGGTGAGGGAGTCGTTTAGGACAGCTACTGCCGCTTTGATTGGCTTTTCCCTGGTGCCGGTGAGTTGGATGATTCTGGCGCCGTGCCGGTGTAACACCTTTCCGCTCATCCCTACGTAGGGCTCTTGCAGGAGAAGGATGTCGCACTTACGCCGCACAGCTTCGCCGAAGAATTCATCTGTGGCATTTCGGGACCTCGCCAGATTGCATTGGGCAATGGACAGGTGAAATGCGCTGTTGGTCCCCGGGACAACCTTAGCAGTAGATGACAGAGGCCCGTGCTATTCCTTCCCATTTTGCCCTAGTAGGGCACTCGGGGCTGAATGCACTGTGGTTTGTCTCGGCCATCTTTGCGTTGCTGCAATTTGTGCACTTAGGTGCAGCTCTTGGAGACGCGGTTCTTGATGGGCAGTCCCGGATGGAGTGTCCAGGTTCAGCGCAGTAGGCGCAAAGGCTGGTCGGTATCTCTTCGCGACAGATGCCGCGTGAGTGTCCAAAGCCTAAGCACTTTGTGCACTGAACTAATGGGGACCTCTCCTGGACCGCGCAGTGAAGCCAACCAATATGGACCATTCCGGCTGACATCAGCCTGTTCCACAGTTTGGGGGTGGTCTCAAGGATCACGTGGCATTGTTGCTGGTTGCGGGCCTTCAGACGGTGGCGCACCTTTGCCCACTCCTCTCTACCGATGCCCTCGTAAACCCTCGGATTTTGCTTCCTGAGCGCCTCCATTATCTGCGCGTCTGTGTCTGCTGCAAGTACGTCCTTAATGATCACTTGTGGCATTTTCTTAGCCGCATCTTCAACGACTAACTCGCAGTTCTTTTGCTGAAGTTGTTTCCCTACCAATTCCGCTTCGGACTTGGAATTGCAGCTGAGAACCACCTTTTGGTTCTTGGCTGTTCTTATTCTTTGCACCCCAATGCCAAGCTCACGGACGTCCACGTTTCCTTTGACCTGGTCGAGCACTTTTTGGGCAGTCGTGGTCTTGTCCTTCGAGCTTATTATAAGGGTATGCGAAGCGGTTGGTTTGGGATTTTGGATGAAGGAGGCGACCTCGGCGTAGGACTTTCTATTCGCCTCTTCCTTCACAATCTCCTTTACTTCTTTGACATCCTTGATTAGTGCATCCAACTTTTCAGAGTTGGGATGAACACAAGAGGGGGAGGAAGATTCTTGCGTGACTTTTGAGGCCTTATCCAAGGCCGCACCTATGTCTTGCTTAATTTTCTTCATGTCTTCACTATAGCTTTTCATTATCTTCATGTGTTCTTCAATTCTTCTGCTTAATTCTTTACTAATTTGTTCTTCTTTTTGTTTCAGATGGCGTGTTGGAGGCTGCTGGGAGATTTCGGGCTGGGAGCTGGTCAGCGAAGCCAAGGATCCAGGATTGTTAGTCTCAGCTTCTTTGACTAGCTGGTAGAGTCGTTCTACTGCTTCCGTAACTCCTGCCTTTATATCGGATCTCAGGTTTCGGGAGTTCCCTAGGTTAAGCTTAGCCTTGGTAAGGCAGGCCTTAGCCTCGGAGATCCGCGAGCCGTAGACCTTTCGCATAGGAGGGCTGCCGAGTGGTTCCACAACAAAGGTAATGTTACCACCAGTTGACACCTCTTGCGAGCGGGAGGGGGCATCCTGAGTTGGGGCGGGGGGAGGGAGGGCCTCAGGAGGGGTTGAAAATCCCTCTCTTAGCATTGGTTTGGATTTTGTGGGTGTGCGGAGGCCAAACATGTTGAAGACTGACAGAAGATATGCGAGAATATGAACTTGACTAAAAAAGGGGGGGTAGGGGGGGAGAAAGGGTATAGACTTATTCAGAAGAAGTGTTAATTTTATTGAGATGTCAGTTTTGATCCAAGATTGGTCAAAATCGAAGAATACCAGCCAAAGTTATGGTGTTTTATAGAATTTGAAGTATTTTAGTTTTTCAGATGAGGATCGGTAAAACAATTTTGGACTATATTTGTATGGGAGAGGCGGATGAATTACTAAGTGTTATATATTTCTGAATAGAACTCGGAGAAATGAGGGATATTTGGGAATAAACAAGGTAGCTAATATAAAACCATACAGAGATAATTAAGAAAAACTGTTTATGAATTACGAAAAATTTGGAGCGAAAATGACTTTTTTTTTTTTTTTTTTTTTTTTTTTTTTTTTTTTTTTTTTTTTTTTTTTTTTTTGGTATTTTTGGAAAATTGTTAAACAAAATGAAGTAAATTTAAAATTGTGGTGTTAATACAGACAGAAGATGAAATTATACGTTGATCAGCGAATAAAGTAACAAAAAAGTCCAGAATCGAAAAAAGTTATTAGGATTCTAGCAAAAGTGTGTTAATACCCCCTGCGAAATATCCGATGTTTCAGAGGGGGTATGTTGTGATTCACGGCAAAAGTTAGTTGTAGAAGGGACGACCTGTTGTGATACCAATCTAGATAGGGGCTGATACAGGCTAACTGACTGAGACTAGGAAAGCCGTATATTTAATGAATTTACGAAGTTATGGGACGTATAAGTTAGAAAACTGAAAATGTTTAAAGATTTTATGAAATACGGGAGAAGTAGTAGGGGGAAGTGGTGGGAATGGACTATTGAAGCTAATTATATTAAAGAACTCGACAAATCAAGACAGACTGCGAAGAGAACGTCGAGATCGGTTGAAACGCCGATTTTTGCGGGATTTTTGAAAGTTCAATTTTCTCCGCGAAGTAAGAAAATCGGTATTTTGAAAATTTTCTTAGGGGAAAGTTGGAATATTTCAATTATTATTTCACTACTAAATCGGGCTTAACGAGACGGAAATTTTGACGTATCAAACACTGGATTCAAAGAAAACTACCCACTTGAAAAAGCCTTGGGTTAGGTTAGGTTAGGTTAGGTTAGGTTAGGTTAGGTTGGGGCGCGTGTCAGACAACCTCCTCGTGGTGCGCCCTGGGCAACGTGAACCCTCGAGTCTCTGCGATTTTTTTTTGCGGAGACTCGAGAGTTGACGGCTGATAGTCTGACAGGGGTGGGAGGGAAAAGTGAAAGTGTTGGGAAAGTGATGGCTTGGGAAACAGTGGGGGAGTCAGTTGGAAAAAAGGGGGGGACAGGGAGTCTACACATTCACACACACATTCATACACATCACACATACAACATTACACATCACACTCAAGCACTACATTAACCCATACATACAGTCACACACATAGTCACATACACACCGACGAAAAGAAAGGGAGAGGACAAACACCATGAAAAGAACGCCAGCAAAAAATAGTAGTCCACGGGTGGGTCCCGCCTCAGGCGGGGAATCCCACCAGGGTGCTTCGGCGCCCTGCTGCCCCGTAGTATACGTGGGGGGCAACTGTCGTTTTGGGAGTGGTAAGGAGAAGAGAGAGGGAAGCAGTAGGAGTGGAAGTGAGAGGGAGGGCCGTGAGGGCCGAAGTGAAGAGAAAGGGAAAGCAGCAGGAAATAGCCAAGAAGGCAAGAGCGAGGAGGATAGGGGAAGCGCTAATAGCGTGACCCAAAAGAAGAAGGAGGATTGGCCTTTACCACCGTGGGCCAGAAATTCTCCTGATGAAGAAAAGAAAAGAAGTAAAGGGGCTAAAAGGGACGTGAGCGTCACCTCGTTATCCTCGGACTCCGAACGGAGCCTGATGGTAGTCCTTGAAAGGTGTCCCACCCCGATGTCCTTCGGCCGCCTCAGTGAAGGCGAGGCAGGCCGTAAGAGAAGGCGCGATTCAGACGAGGACAATCCAGAGTCCTCGGACACAGAAGGCGCGGCTCGTGCACCGCGCAAGCTGTCCACATCAAACCGCGGCCGTGGCCCTGGTCGACCCCCATCTCATGGGAAATATGTCGGCCTGGCCCAAGCAAAAAGGGATCTTGATGAGGCCCAACGTGCCGCTGAGGCTGCAGACCGCGCAGCTCAGAAGGAAGCGAAGGACCGTGAGACGGAGAAGCAGGTAGCTGCGTGGACCCGGGAGAATGCCCGGAGCTCCCGGCTCTTTTCTATCTCGGGTTCAGAAATGGACCTCTCAGACGCAGAACTTCAGGTTGAGAAAGAGGTGAACGTCATCAACACAATCGCCACCAAGTCCGGCAACTTAAAGGGGTCTTATGTCCGTGCCCTTAAGGAAGCTGTGGCCTCCATTGCCACTAAATTCCAACGAGTGGCCAATAAGAACACCTCGGAGGAGGAAAAACGCCTGCGAGCCGAGAACGCCCGGCTCCAATCCGAAGTTAACAGCCTCCGAAAGGAGTTTGACGGAGTCCGGACTGAACTAACTCGGCTCAGTGAAAAAGTGGACAATCCGCGGCCTATTGCCGCAAAGGAGTCCAACTTAGAGGAGGAGAAGATGCGCCGCTTTGCGATCATGGTCGGCAATATGATCGACGCGAAGATGGCGGCGCTTGAACCCCGACTCCTCCCGGCACAGCGTGAACGGCCACCGCTGGCGGCAGACTCCAGGAGGAGGCAGTCGGCGGAGGAGATGGAGGTGCCTGAGACCCAACCAAATCCAGCGCCGACTAAGAAGGCTTCAACAAAAGCCAAGAAGGCAGCTGAGAAGAGAAAGGGAGTGACGAAGGGGAAGGATGGAGGGAAATCCCCTCCAGCACCACCCCCACCGGTAGCCCACCTACCGCCTGTCCAGGCAGGCGGACCAAAAACTGCACCCATTTCTACGCAAGAAGGATGGAGTGCAGTTGTCAAAAGGGGCGGGAAGGGAAACTCCCGACCCGTTCAACAGGCGCGGACAACCCAACCCCGGGTAACACCCTCAAACGCAGGAGGGAAGAAGAGAAGGCGCATCAGAGGCCCCAAAACGTCGGCAATCGTCCTTACTTTGCGTCCCGACGCCCTTAACAAAGGAATGACCTACAAAGAAATGCTGGTCAAGATAAAGACCAGCATCTCTCTCTCCAGTGTGGGAATAACCGGGGGGGTTAAGATTAAGGAGGCACAAACAGGCGCAAAACTTGTGGAGGTGCCCGGATCCGGCAGTGAAGCCCAAGCTGACCAGCTTGCGGCGAAAATCCGGGAGGTCCTTGGGGATGACGTTTGGGTCACGAGGCCCGTGAAGTGCAGCGAGCTGCGCATCACGGACCTCGACGAGTCCATTTCAGCGGAGGAAGTGGCCACCGCCATTGTTGCAGAGTCGGGACGCCCCAGGGAGTCCTTTAGGATCGGTGAAATCCGCCGCGAAGCCCGCGGTCGCAGAGGATACACCCTGTGGGTGCGATGCCCGACCACAGAGGCGAAGGCCCTGGCCCAGAAGCGGACCATTTTGGTGGGGTGGGTTCCGGCGAGAGTCACCCTTCTGGAGCCCCGCCCGCTCACCTGTTTCCGCTGCATGGAGCTGGGGCATGTGTGTGGCAAATGCGACTCCGACGTAGATCGGAGTGCATTATGTTATCGGTGCGGTAAAGAGGGCCACAAAGCGGCGACCTGCTCAGCGGATCCCCACTGCAGCCTATGCGCGGCCGCAAATTTGCCAGCGTCGCATAGAGTGGGGGGCAGGGCATGCGTCGCTGCTGCAAAGAAGAGGTCCCGAAAAAGAGGCACTCAGAGTGCCCATATAACGCGTCCCCAAGCCTCATCAGAGGCTATGGACGAGGTGGTTCCAAATAGAAGCGGATAATGGAGCACACCCTTACCCGCTTCCTTCAGTGCAACATCAACCACTCCGCCCGTGCCCAGGATCTCTTGACCCAAAGCATGGCAGAGTGGCTGATCAACATAGCCGTCGTCGCGGAGCCTTATTTCGTCCCGGAATCGGAACATTGGGCTGCGGATCGCGACTCCCTGGTCGCTATTGTCACTCGGCCCTCCGCTGGCTCCCCTCCCTTTGACCATGTAGCAAAGGGTAGGGGATGCGTAGCGGTCACCATAGGTAGCTTAGCGATTGTGGGGGTGTATTTCTCTCCGAATAGGCCTCTCGTCGAATTCGAGGGATTCCTGGGAGAACTATCCGCACTTGTGGAAAGTAGTAGACGGTCCCGCCAGGTGCTTGTCCTTGGGGACTTCAACGCCAAATCCTCGGCGTGGGGGTCCCCGACGACTGATGCCCGCGGTGATCTCCTTCTAGAGTGGTCTGTGCAATCCGGTTTGGTCATTCTCAACCGGGGGTCGGAATACACGTGCGTGCGGCAACAGGGCGGATCCATAGTGGACATCACGTTCGCATGCCCCGCCCTGGCGCGCCGTGTTCTAGGCTGGAGAGTCTTGGTTGAGGCGGAGTCGCTGTCCGATCATCGGTACATCCGATTTGACGCCTCCGCCACCGCCTCGAACCCCAGTCAACCGGCCTCAAGGGCACGAGAGGGACCGCGTTGGTCGCTGACACGCCTCGATCGAGAACATCTCGAGGAGGCGCTCATAGTGGCTGCGTGGGAGACGGCACCGGATCGTCCAGCGTGCGTCGAGGCTGAGGCGGAATGGTTCGGGGCTGCGATGACGTCTGTCTGCGACGCATCAATGCCTCGCGTAACAACCTTCCATCCTCGCCGTTGCGTGTACTGGTGGACTGCCGAGATTGCGGCACTTCGCGCTGCGAGCATCGCGGCGGGCCGCCTATACACACGACACAGACGTCGCTACCGACGAAATCGTCGCGACACTGACGAGGAAGTAGAGACCGCTCTCTTAAACGAGCACCGAACGTGTAAAGAGGCTCTTCAGCGGGCCATTGAGCAGGCCAAGGTACGAGGGAAAGAGGAAATGCTTCGGACTTTGGATGACAATCCTTGGGGTAGGCCCTACCTCATGGTTAGAGGCAAACTGCGCCAGGCGGCGCCGCCCCTCACCCAAAGTCTGGAGCCGCAGTTCCTGGAAGGCGTGATGTCGACACTGTTCCCGAACGGAGGCGCACACACGCCGCCGGTGATGGCTCTGCCTCCCGGCACAGGAACTGCCGACACCTCCGTCCCAGCCGTCACAAGAGAAGAACTGAAGGAGGCCGTGATCAGACTTCGGTCGAAAAACACGGCCCCCGGACTGGACGGGATCCCGGGCCGCGTTTGGGTGAAGGCCTTAGAGTTCGACGACCTCGCGTCTCGACTCAGGGGCCTCTACTCGGCGTGCCTGGAGCGCGGTCAGTTCCCCCTCAAGTGGCGGCGCGGGAAACTTGTCCTACTAAAGAAAGAAGGGCGACCGGCGGACTCACCGTCCTCGTACCGCCCGATAGTCCTAGTGAACGAGGTGGTCAAACTGTTTGAGCGCATCATCGCTGCCCGTCTGAACGCCCACCTTCACACCGTCGGCCCAGACTTCACCGACAACCAGTATGGCTTCCGAATCGGCCGATCGACCGTGGATGCCATACTGAGGTTGTTGGACCTCACTCAGGGCGCTGTACACCGGGGCGAGGTCGCATTGGTGGTGTCCGTGGACATCGCCAATGCCTTCAACACCTTGCCCTGGGAGTGCATTCTCGCGGCGCTCCGTTACCACGGAGTGCCCGAGTACCTGATCCAGGTCATCAGGATGTTTCTGCAGCAGGTTGTGACTTACGCAACCAGGAACGGCACAAAATGTCACTCGACGTCGCGCGGGGTTCCACAGGGTTCGGTCCTAGGACCAATCTTGTGGAACTTCGGGTTTGGTTGGGCGCTTCGAGGGTCAACTCTTCCCGGGGTTTATTACCTATGTTTCGCCGACGACGTCCTGGTAGTAGTCCTTGGAAAGGACTACAGGTCGGCGAGCATACTGGCCACGGCAGCGGTTGCCCACATAGTATCGCGGATACGAAGGCTCGGCCTTGAGGTGGCGCTGAACAAGACACAGGCGATGGTTTTCCATGGGCCACGCAGGGGACCTCCTCCTGGGGCTCATATCATCGTTGGGGGAACGCGGATTGCCATTCAGCCCACCCTGAAGTACCTTGGCTTGGTGCTCGACAGCCGGTGGAGTTTTCAGCCGCACTTCGCGGCCCTCGCACCGCGGCTGCTGAAAACATCATCAGCACTTCGGAGGATTATGCCCAATTTAAATGGGCCCCAGGATGCGAGTCGCCGTCTCTATTTGGGAGTCGTGCGGTCCATGGCCCTGTACGGCGCTCCTGTTTGGGCTCGCGCCCTCTCAGCGAGTGCCGTCCCCCTCCTGCGAGCGCCTCAGCGCGCAATCGCGATAGGGGTGGCCAGGGGATACCGCACCATATCCGGAGAGGCGGCCTTACTTCTCGCTGGGTCAATCCCTTGGGATTTGGAAGCGCGGGTTCTGGCGACGGTCTTTGACTGGCGTATGGGCCTTCGCGCTACCGGGATTAGTCCTGCTCCGCGCGAGATACAGCACCGCAGGGAGCTCGCCTGCCAGGATGCCATTGAGGCGTGGAGAGAGCGTCTGGTGCGCCCGAGTTACGGCACACGCACGGTTGAGGCCATCCGTGATGTCCTCGACGAGTGGCTCTACCGGCGACATGGCAGACTCACGTTCCGGCTGACGCAGGTCCTGTCGGGGCATGGTTGCTTCGGCGGGTACCTGTGTCGTATAGCCCTGAGGGAGCCGACGCCGGTGTGCCACCACTGCGGAGCCGAGGAAGACTCGGCGCAGCACACGCTGGAGGAGTGTCCGGCCTGGTCGGACCAGAGGTCGGCTCTGGCCGCCGTCATCGGCATCGACCTCTCTCTGAGGGCCGTAGTTCGCGCTATGGTCCAAGGGGAGGAGTCCTGGACGGCGGTGGCCTCCTTCTGTGAGCAGGTGCTCTTACAGAAGGAAGCGGCAGAGCGCGAGCGTGAGGCGGTCGCCGACTGCCCCATGCGCCGCCGCAGAGCTGGCCGAAGGCGAAGGGCGTTTGCGGACGCCTTGCGCCCTCCTTAACTGAGGCCGCGGCGACTATCCCGGGGAGCGGGACAGCCGTCGCACATAGGCCTCGAGATGGCGCGCGCGGTGTCTTCCGCGCGCCTCTCAGTAAGTCCGGTGTACCACACCGAGGACGGGGTTCCCTCTTTTGAGGGTCCCAGCGCTGTCGGGGTTCGGTGGACGCATCTCCGGATTTCCCATGTCCCCGACACAAGCGCCGAGGAAGGAGACACAGCTGTGGTTTAGTGGGTATTACTGCGGTGGATGCAATGAGCCCCGGTAGCGGGGGGAGCTTGTCCACCGGGTTGGTCTTCAACTGAAGCCTAGTCGCTTCTAAGTCTATCCAGGCTTCAGTCCTGGATAGACTTGGAAATGGCCAAGGCTGAAGTTGTTGGCATTGAGTCCCACATACCCTGACTATTGGCTCCACCCAATAGTCGGGGATGCATAAAAGGCATTCCACTGCTATAACAAAAAAAAAAAAAAAAAAAAAAAAAAAAAAAAAAAAAAAAAAAAAAAAAAAAAAAAAAAAAAAAAAAAAAAAAAAAAAAAAAAAAAAAAAAAAAAAAAAAAAAAAAAAGGTTAGGTTAGGTTAGGTTAGGTTAGGTTAGGTTAGGTTAGGTTAGGTTAGGTTAGGTTAGGTTAGGTTAGGTTAGGTTAGGTTAGGTTAGGTTAGGTTAGGTTAGGTTAGGTTAGGTTAGGTTAGGTTAGGTTAGGTTAGGTTAGGTTAGGTTAGGTTAGGTTAGGTTAGGTTAGGTTAGGTTAGGTTAGGTTAGGTTAGGTTAGGTTAGGTTTTTTTTTTTTTTTTTTTTTTTTTTTTTTTTTTTTTTTTTCTTGTGCTATTTCCCTCGATATTAATTTTTCGAGGACCTTGAGTCTCTATTTGTATTGCACTCTTTTCGTGTATCACTTAAGGCATTATGGCCTTATTTTGCGCTGCCGCGCTTTTAACTATTTCTTCACAGAATTTAGTGAATTCTGCGGCAGTCTTACCATTTCGCATAATTTTCGCCAGATTTATGATTGACACTTTCGTGTCAATTGCCATTTCTATTTCGTGCCTTTTTGCTCCGTATATTGGGCACTCGCAAATTAGGTGTATCACATCTTGGATTGTGTCCGGAGCACAGAGGCAGTGCGGGTCGGGGCTTCTTTTGAAGCGATGCAGGTAGGCCTTGTTCCCGCCGTGGCCGCTCCACAGTTGACTTCTCCAATAATTGATGCCGAGTGTCCTGGTAACCTTGTATGCCGTTTCAACACATGGGAAAAAGATTTTCGTCAATTTGCCTTTTTCTGAGGCTTCATATTGTATTTGCCATTTGTCAATAGTCCTTCTCCGTATGGCTGATTTGGCGAAGGAGATGGGGAAACGATCATACTTGGCCGAAGTCTTGAGATGAAGTGCCGCGTCCTTGGCGAGCTCGTCAGCTCTCTCATTCCCCTCAGTGCCGTTATGTGCCTTGACCCAGTACAGCTGGACTTGGTGGCCGTTTTCTTTGGCTTGGGCCAGGTCTTCTTGTATTTCGTTCACTAAGGGGTGTGTTGAAGAGGTGTTCCTTAGAGCTTCTAGAGCTGAACGAGAATCGCTGAGGATGTTGTAGATGCTACAGGTTTTTGTTTGCAGTACGAGTTTGAGGGCCTGGTTCAGAGCGAAGAGCTCCGACTGGTAGACCGAGCAAAAGGGTTCCAGTCGGAACTTTTTGCTTCGAACCTCCAGTCCGTTCCTCCAAACCGATAGTGCACATCCTACTTTGTCTTGAATTTTGCTGCCATCAGTGTAAATACTGATGGCGTCTTCGGGTGGTGTCCGAGGTGTCTCTTCCGTGGGGCTTAGCACTGTGATGCAGGTTTCCTTCCGAAGGGCAGGGTGCGGCAGTTGGGAGAAGGGAATGGGAGTTTCCAGACTTCTGCCCCTGGCCTCTTCGAGTGGGTATCCCTTCTTCACAGTGTATAACTCTGCGATTTCCTGAGCCCTTAAGTCCAAAGGAAGTAAGCCGGCTATTGTGATCGTGGAGTCATAAGACGTGGTGCGGTATGCCTTTGCAATTTTTAGTGCGAAGAGGCGCTGGGTCGACCGGAGCTTTTTAATATTGTAGTCTCTAAGTGTGCCGTCAACCCAAGCGCTGGCCGCATACAAAATAATTGGCTCCACCGCTCCAATGTACAAGTGTCTCACAATCTCTGGGCTTAGGCCCCAAGAGGGTTTTGCAGCCTGTGCGAGACCCTTGTACACTGATGCAGCTTTCGCACAAGCTGCTTGAATATGCTCCTTGAAGTTGAGATTCTGGTCTATAATAAGACCAAGAATCTTAATGCTGGGTGATGGGACCAGCGGGATGTTGTCCATCACTATTTTTGGGGGCGTCACTTTAAGTTTTCTGGTGACAATCATCAGAGATGTCTTTTGTGCAGAGAACTTTAACTTGAGTCTCTGCCCCCAGGCCGATATCTTTCTCAGGATTGGATTAAGTTTGGACTCTAACTCTTGGGGTGTTTCAGCAGAGACGACCACGGTTACATCATCGGCAAACGCCTGTGAGTGAGCTAGTTCGTCTTCCAGCTCCTCCAAGAGTGAGTCTGCAAGTAGATTCCACATGATGGGACCCGAGACACTTCCCTGTACACAGCCTCTGTCTGAGGACTTTGTAATTACTGCTCCTCCGTATGTTATGGTTATCTCCCAGTCAGAGAGATAGCTGTCGTAGGAGTAGTAGATGTCTTCAGGACATTTCTTGGTCCGAAGAGTGTGTCTAATGGCAGGCCACCAAGCGTGATTGAAAGCGCCCTCTATATCCAGGGAGACTACAGCGACGAGTTTGCGCATAGTGTGCGCCTCATGCTTGATAAAGCTCACCAGGTTGTAGAGGGCGTCTTCGGTTCCTTTTTGAGGCATAAAGCCGTATTGTCTGCTGCTTAGTAGTCCTTTCGATTTAAGGTGCCAAAGGAGGCGGTTGTTGAGCAGCTTTTCTAGAATTTTTCCCAAGACAGGTAGCAGGCCAATAGGTCTGTATGCTTTAGGGTTTTCGTAGTTATCCTTTCCGTTCTTAGGGATGATACAGATTCTAGCTGCTTTCCAAGTCTTGGGAAAAACTCCTAGCTGCTTGCACCTATTGTAAATTGTAAGGAACAATTTGGTGTCAGTCCCAATGGCCTCAGCACAGATGTCTGCCGTGAGCCCATCTTGTCCCGGAGCCTTTTTAGGATTTAGGCCTTTTACTACTGTTTTGAGCTCCAGTTCAGTGAAGGGGGGGCCCGGTGGAGACAGTGTATCTGTGTGGGGGGATTTAGAAGTTGCTCTAAGAAAGGCTTGTTCAGGTGTGTCATCGTCGAGGGAGTCAGGCGGGAAGAGGGTGTCAGCCAGTAACTGGGCGGAGTCCGTGGCGGATAAGGTGTGGCCATCTCTGTCTACTAGCCCTATATCAGACACCTTCGCTTCAGTTGAACGCCGAATCACCTTCCAAGCCCCGTCCCATATATTTTCCGTCGCCATCTCCGTGCAGAAGCGCTTCCAACTAGATATTCTCGCTGTGTTTATCGCGGTTTTGTACTCTTCTAGTGCATCCAAGTACTCCTGGACCACTATTTGTCGGCGCTCCTGCCTTGCCCACTTTATTCTCCTTCTTCTTCTGATCACCTCCTTCTTTCTTTCTGTCAATTCCTGGACCCACCATGGGTTGGTCCTTTTAGGCCTAGGTCCGACTGGTGGGAATGTGGCCTGGCAGACCTCCACCAGGCTGTCAGTGAGTCGTTCGATGTATTTTTCCAGCTCCTGCTCATCGAGACACGCCACTTGTTCCGCTGTCATTGAGAGCGTATCAAGTTTCTCACTGACTGCTCGGCGAAACTCTGACCATCTCGCATTGCGAGTGTTAAATTTGCGTGTGGCAGACACAGGTTTGGGTGGCAGGGTTGTGCCTAAGTCGACGCAGTACGTGATAGCTCTGTGGTCGGACAGTTGGACCATACGCTGGTCTACCTTCCATTTCTGGATTTTGGTGAGCAACGTGTCCGATACCAGAGTCACGTCGATTATGCTATTGAAGCTCCGACCTTCCCTAAACACCTCGAAGGTAGGAGTTGAACCTATGTTCGCCACATGCAAATTGTGAGTCATGATAAATTCCATAAGCTCTTGTCCTCTGTCGTCGTCCTCCGTCTCACCCCACCAAACACTTTTTGCGTTGACATCGCCCCCTAAGACTGCTTCATTGGGGGATCCAGCAGTTCTCGCCAAGTCCCTGAGGTAGGGCCCCAGTGGTTCGGTGCCCTCAAAGTACACTGAGACAGCGTGGATCCGCCCATTTGGTAAGTCTATCGCGATAACTGCAATGTTTTCAGAGGTCTGCTGCGCATCGACGTGGATGGTGAGGGAGTCATTTAGTACGACGATAGCCGCTTTAACTGGCTTGGTCCTGTTACTGATGCGTTGAAATATTCGACAACCGGGCCGGTGTGACATGACCCCGCTGCTCCCTACATAGGGTTCTTGCAGGAGTAGAATGTCGCACTTTCGTCGCATCGCTTCGCCGAATATCTCGTCCGTTGCATTCTTAGACCTTCCCAGGTTGCATTGAGCTATCAATAGAGAGGACAAGAGGTTTGCGCTGTTTGTCGTCTGGCAGCCCTTAGCAATATCGAACTGCCGCACGCGCTATGCCCTCCCATCTGGCTCTAACGGGGCATTGATTGCTGAACGCGTGGTGTTCGACACTACCAAGGTTCTCCCTCTTGCAATTTGCGCAAGTGGGAGCGCCCTGGGGGGTTGTTGTGCGAGCTGGGCACGACTGGGCGGAGTGTCCTGGGGCGGCACAGAAAGCACAGAGATCTTTCTCGACGTCCATTCGGCAGATTCCGCGCGAGTGTCCGAACCCGAGGCACTTTGTGCACTGAACAAGGGGAGACCGCTCTTCAACAGCACAGCGCAGCCATCCAATATGCAAAACTCCGGCGCCCATCAATCTCCTCCAGAGTTTCGGCGTCGTCTCCATAATAATGTGGCACTGCTGCGAGTTTCGTGCTTTGAGGCGATGCCGAATCTTGGCCCATTCCGACGTGTCGAGTCCCGCAAAGATCGGAGAGTTTTGCTTTCTCAGAGACTTTTCGATGGCTTCATCAGAGTCCGATGCCAGAACATCTTTAATGATGATTTGTGGTAGCTTCTCCTTGGCGTCTTCCACGACCAAGTCATTGCTGGACTCCTTTAGTTTCCGGCCGAGCAAGACAGCCTCTGTCTTGTTGGAGCAGCTGACGACGACCTTTTGGTTCTTCGCCTTTCTCAGCTTAGACACCCCGATCCCAAGTTCACGAACGTCTACCTTCTCCTTTACTAAGTCTAGGACTTTTTGCGCAGTAGTGTCTTTGTCCGTGGAACTTATAATCAGGGTGTGGGGCGACTTTGGAAGAAAGGAGTTCTGGGCTGAAGATGCCACTTCTGCGTAAGTGCGTCTGTTGGACTCTTCTATTGCCAGCTCCTTGACTTCTTGGACGTCCTTTCTCGCTCCTCTGACTTCTTCTAGGATTTCGTCTAGTTTAGGGGAGCTATTGGTTGAGGAAGAGTTTGGGGCTTGTTCTTGGGCAAGCTTTTCTGCTCTTCCTAGAGCTGTTCCAATATCAATCTTAATCTTTTTCAAGCTTTCGTTGTGCTGTTTTATGAGTTTACTGTGTTCTTCTACTATTTTCTTGAACTGTTCACTTTCTAATGCTATGTTTTTCTGTTTCAGGTTATGGAGTGAGAGCTGCTGGGAGGTGGGGGCTGGCTGCTGGGGGGCTGGAAGCTGGTCGGAGGTGGTGAGCTGCGCGTTGGTTGCTGACGCTGAGTTTCCAGGCTTGTTACTCTCAGCCTCTTTAACCAATTGGTATAAGCGCTCAACTGCCTCTGTGACGCCCGCCTTGATGTCCGACCTCAGGTTTCTTGAGTTGCCAAGGTTCAGCTTTGCCTTAGTAAGGCAGGCCTTGGCCTCGGCTGTCCTCGAGGCGTAAACCTTCCTCATCGGAGGACTGCCAAGCGGCTCCACCACAAAAGTGGCGTTGCCGCCGGTCAGTGCCTCTTGCGAGCAGAGTGGGGCTTCCTGGGTTTGAGGGGGGGGAGGGAGGTCCTCGGGAGGGGTTGAAAACCCTTCTTTGGGCGCTATTTTAGTTTTCGTTGGAGTGCGGAGACCAAACATATTGTAAAAGTGCGGAAAGATGTTATGTTATGAAAAGTGGGGGTAAAAAGGGGGGGTAGACTATAAGTTGTTGAGAGGGAAGTGTAGGAATCGATGAGATGCTTATTTTGATCTAAGAATGATCAAAATCGGTTAATACTAGCCAAAGTTACTAAGTTTTAAAATATCTGAGGGATTTTAGGATTTGTAAGATAATTTATGAAAACAACTTTTGGGTGCAAATGTATGGGGGGAGGGGAGAAAAGTGTAGATAACCGTATATACTTGAGTAGGTCTTCTGAAGTTACGTATTTACTGTGAATAAACTAGGGAGCTAAAATAAAAGATAACAGAGATATTGCAGTTTTGTTAATTTTTAATAACAGAAATTTCTGAGCCAAAATGAGATTTTAGTATTTTTGAAAAAGTGTTAAATTAATTATGTTTGAATGAAATGAAATGATATAATACAAGTAGCAATTGAAATTTGACGATGACTGGTGAAAACTAGGCTACAATCTGATGAAATGGAAAAAAGTTATTAGCGATATGGCAAAAACGTGTTAATACCCCCTGTGAAATATTCGATGTTTCAGAAGGGGTATGTTGTAGTTACCGGCAAAAGTTAGTTATTAAAGGGACGATCTACTATGATACAAATCTAGATAGGGGGTGAGACAGGCTAACTGGCAAAGACTAGGAAACTGTAAATATTTGGGTTAGGTTAGGTTAGGTTAGGTTAGGTTAGGTTAGGTTAGGTTAGGTTAGGTTAGGTTAGGTTAGGTTAGGTTAGGTTAGGTTAGGTTAGGTTAGGTTAGGTTAGGTTAGGTTAGGTTAGGTTAGGTTAGGTTAGGTTAGGTTAGGTTAGGTTAGGTTAGGTTAGGTTAGGTTAGGTTAGGTTAGGTTAGGTTAGGTTAGGTTAGGTTAGGTTAGGTTAGGTTAGGTTAGGTTTTTTTTTTTTTTTTTTTTTTTTAATAAACCTGTCCGGGCGCTTTCTGGCCCGGCCCGCGAGCTAAAGTTTTACAGTTTCTTTATTCAGTGTAAGTATTACATATTTTTTTCTTATTCTAAACTTTTACAATTTCTTAATGTCTACAGTATTATAAATAAGTAGCGTTTTATGTTTTTATTTATTCTTTACAGTACTTATTCTTATATCTATTACATTTGCAATTTGTTATTTTAATTACCTACTTTTCAGGGTTACAGGATTCCTGAATTCCCTCTGACATGATCAGAGTCCGTGTTTTCTGGTCGTGTTTGTAAGCGTGTGTTTAATTGTTTATTGTGTTTAAGGTTTATTGTTGGCAAGGGTGTAAATATCGGTTCCCCGGTCTCCCCCCGGGCTTTTTGCAATATTCGGGCCATCTACTGCGGACCATGGCTTCTTAGCTATAAGCGGCGAGTCATTGCTTCTATTATGCTTCTGCGCGTTTATGCTCTTTGTTGCCTGTGATCCTATCCGCAGTAGTTTAGATTCATCCGTTTGCACCATATTCCGGGTTTTTACAGATATTACAAATTGGTTTTGTTTCTCAAGAAAGTTTTGCCAATTTGCTTCATCAGATTTCATGTTAGGGATAGAGTCAGTTGGTGTGTTGTGTTCTGCGGGTGTAGTGTTTATGTCTAAGTGTGTACTGTCTGTAGTGTGTGTCGTGTTACTGTTCGTGTTGTGCTGCCTAAGTAATTGGGTCATTTTCATACGAAAGTAATCCCAATTTACTGTGTATGTGTAGTGGTTGCTTGTGTGTCTGATTGGTTCCATCCCTCCATGCGGTGTTGTTGTGAGCCAGCTTGTGATGTCGCCTGTGGCAATTTCAGCAGTACGCCACTGTCTGCCGGGCTAACGCGTCCCATTTCCGCCTCACCGGACAGTCTCGGCTGAACGCATTGTGGTCGGCCCTGTCCAGTTTGGCGGTGATGCAGTTGCTGCAAGTTGGGGACGCTCCAGCTTTCCAGTCGGCGCACTCGGTTTTCATGTGTGGTCCACCGCAGTGACAGCACCTCAGCGCGGTCTCTGTGCAGAAACGCCTGCTGTGTCCGTACCCAAGGCATAACGAGCATTGGACCAGCGGCGTTTGGTCGACCACGCTGATGTGCGGCTGTAGGTCCACCCGTACCTGTGCGGCTTGCGTCAGGCGACTCCACAAGCGGGGGGACACCTTGGCCGATATGTGGCACTGATGGGGGTTTCTAGCTGTCTTCCTGTACCTGATTTCAAATTCTTCCTCTAGTTTGACGTCTTTACATATCTCTGGATTCTGATTTTTCAGTGCCTTTATTAAGTCCTCATTTGTGTTGTATGTAAAGACGTCTTTAAATGTCACCAGGGGACGTTTGTTCTTTATGTCTTCGACATTAAGGGTATCCGTCCCCTGTAACCTTTTCTTTAGTCTATCCCTCTCTTCTGTAGATCCACACGCTATGATTAATTTTTGGTCTCTTGCCTTTCTGACCCTTTCAACCTTTATCCAGCCTTCTTTTGCGTCCACTGCTTCCCGAACCTTATCCAGGACTTGCTCTCCCGTATCCAGTGTATCTTTGGAGGTCACCACTATCGAGTGAAGCGCCTTCGGGGCCGCGGGTTGCGGCGCCAAGGTACCCGCTGCCACACTCGCATAGGATGACTTTTCCAGGGCTTCTACCTGGCTGTTTAAAGCCATCTTCAAACTTTCTATTCTCTCATTGCTCTCCTTCACTAACCGACTATGTTCGGCCAGTGTGGAGAGCAGATGAGAGATCTCCTGAGTTTCTACTGGGGCAATTGGAGACGGCTGGGGAGCTTTGGGCGCTTCAATTTGTCCCTTTTGTTCCTCATCCCTTTCCTCCTCCTTCCTTAACCTTTTCCTTTCTTCCTCGGACTCCATCACGAGTCGGTACAGCCGCTCTACCGCTGCGACAACACCCTCCTTGATTTCCGTCTTTGTATTCCTCGAGTTGCCGAGGTGAAACTTTGCCTTCATCAGGCAAGCTTTCGCCTCGGCAACCCTGTTGGGATACTTGGATGGACTCTTGGTGAAAGTCGTCTCAGCGGGAGCAGCCCCCCGGGTTTGCGTGACGGGGTCCGAGGTTTTCTTTGTTTTAATCACTGCTTTTTGTTTCAGGTTTGTTGCAGTTGTTGGCGGTAGCTGTTTGCCAGCCTCCCACTCTCCAATGCTGCGCCTCACTTTTGAGGGTTGGACAGGGGCTGTAGAGGGGCTGGTCCTGTCCTTGGGTGCGGATGGTGGTGCTGGAGAAGTGGCGGGGCTGGTGCCAGATTTCCTCGTGGGTGTGTGGAACATGGTGTATGTGTGGGTAAGTTATATTATTGAATAATAATTGTCAAGAACGCTTATTTAGAGGATGAGTCTAATCACGTCAGAGGGTAGTTTGTTAAGAGCTCGCGGTTTGGTTACAAAATATTTGGGTTTTGCCTCGTCGCTAGTATTGGAAAATACGGGTCGACTCCGGCAATTGACCGCCAGTTATATTAATGTGTCAAGATTCAATAATTCAATAATAATGTAATAAATAATTAATAACAATTAATAATAGTCGAATAACAATAAGAAAATAAAATTTTAAATAATAGTCAAATGTCAAATATTAAGTCGAATTTGATGTCCGTAGGTATAGTTAGGGACTGTCCTTATAGCTAAACAAACAAATAAAAACGTCCACGCGCAGCGGGATTAGTTCCTTAATAATAACAATGTAAAAATCAGTAAAAATATAAAATAATATAATGTGGCAATAAATTTTTTGCGCTGGGCTCCTCGACTATAAATTTTTTGAAATGTGATTTGAAGGGATTCCTAGTGCTGAATCCTTCAAAGGAAACCGCGTCTTCCTAGGCCTATTAAAACCAGAGCTACAGCCGTTTCAATGTATCGGCCTGTACGGCCTGTAAAACTTTGGACGGCTGTAACTTTGGTGTTTGTGGTCCTATCGGGCCGGGATTTCCTTCGGGGGACACGGCCACCCCAGGACTTTCAACCCAGCGGAAAACCTGAAAAAATTTTCAGGCCTGAAAAAATCACAGCGTCCCACCGGAACCGTTAGTCCCGAGGATGACAATGCCTCCCTCGAAAGCCCCGACTCTCTACGACTCTTGGGGCCGGAGAAATTACGGAAACAAATTTCCAAAATGGCGGCCAAAATTTGACCCACTTTCTCAAATTTTGGTCCAAAAAGGGTCGTGCTTGGGCTCAAAATGAGCGCAATGAGGAGCCCTGTCTATTGACTGATACGGCGAGCCGTTTAACAGTACCCCCGATTTTTAAATTAACAAAAACACAATAAAAAATCAGAAAAAATGTCAAAATGGTACAAAATGTCAAAATTATAAGTCAAAAACAGTGAGGGTTAGTAACAGTGGGGCTCTTAGTTCTAAAATAATAGCTAATGTTAGTCACACTATGCTATAAATAGGGTTTCGGCTACCCTCAATTATTTAAATGTCTATAATTTCGCGCGCCGACTGCCGAATTTTTTGAAATTTGGAGGGGGGCTGGAGGTCCCCGTTGTCTTCCTGTATACTGTTTAAAAACAGTGTCTCATAGATCTCGTTTGAGATTTATTCACAAGTCAAGTTTCAAAATTTTTCAAATTGAGTTTTCTCGGCGGACACTTAACTTTTTGCTCCGGAAAAATTCCTCTGAGGTCTGCGCTACTGCCGCTGTCTGTTTCTGTTGTCCGTTTTCACGTAGCTGTTGTAGTTTCGTGGCTCAAAGGCCACGTGGTTTTTGTTTTTTTGGCCTGAGCCACGAAACTATGGGCGATTTTCGAAAACGTGGCTTGCAGGGGTGTGGGGGCACACCAGAGCTTCCTGACCACTGTTAAAAAACAGGGGGTCGTCACTGCAGATCCTGAGATATTGCACTTTTTATTTCCGAAAAACACTATTTTTCTTCGCAAACTCACAATTTTCGCGCGATTTCCGTGCGGATGCGTGCGGCGGGTGCGCCTCGTGATTCCGCAACTTTTGATATATCGCGCGTAATTTTTCGAGCACAAATGTATTTTTCCCGAATTTTTTCGTGCGGAGCGAGTTGAAAATGATGCGTTCTCGAGCGAGTTTCGAGTGTGACTCTGGGTTAGGTTAGGTTAGGTTAGGTTAGGTTAGGTTAGGTTAGGTTAGGTTAGGTTAGGTTAGGTTAGGTTAGGTTAGGTTAGGTTAGGTTAGGTTAGGTTAGGTTAGGTTAGGTTAGGTTAGGTTAGGTTAGGTTAGGTTAGGTTAGGTTAGGTTAGGTTAGGTTAGGTTAGGTTAGGTTAGGTTAGGTTAGGTTAGGTTAGGTTAGGTTAGGTTAGGTTAGGTTAGGTTAGGTTAGGTTAGGTTAGGTTAGGTTAGGTTAGGTTAGGTTAGGTTAGGTTAGGTTAGGTTAGGTTAGGTTAGGTTAGGTTAGGTTAGGTTAGGTTAGGTTAGGTTAGGTTAGGTTAGGTTAGGTTAGGTTAGGTTAGGTTAGGTTAGGTTAGGTTAGGTTAGGTTAGGTTAGGTTAGGTTAGGTTAGGTTAGGTTAGGTTAGGTTAGGTTAGGTTAGGTTAGGTTAGGTTAGGTTAGGTTAGGTTAGGTTAGGTTAGGTTAGGTTAGGTTAGGTTAGGTTAGGTTAGGTTAGGTTAGGTTAGGTTAGGTTAGGTTAGGTTAGGTTAGGTTAGGTTAGGTTAGGTTAGGTTAGGTTAGGTTAGGTTAGGTTAGGTTAGGTTAGGTTAGGTTAGGTTAGGTTAGGTTAGGTTAGGTTAGGTTAGGTTAGGTTAGGTTAGGTTAGGTTAGGTTAGGTTAGGTTAGGTTAGGTTAGGTTAGGTTAGGTTAGGTTAGGTTAGGTTAGGTTAGGTTAGGTTAGGTTAGGTTAGGTTAGGTTAGGTTAGGTTAGGTTAGGTTAGGTTAGGTTAGGTTAGGTTAGGTTAGGTTAGGTTAGGTTAGGTTAGGTTAGGTTAGGTTAGGTTAGGTTAGGTTAGGTTAGGTTAGGTTAGGTTAGGTTAGGTTAGGTTAGGTTAGGTTAGGTTAGGTTAGGTTAGGTTAGGTTAGGTTAGGTTTTTTTTTTTTTTTTTTTTTTTTTTGTTTTGTTATTGTCTACAGACTCAAGTCCGTACTCTTTTCAATTTACATTTTTCATTTTAAATTCATTTTTTATACATTCATTCGCTCTTAATATCTTTATGTTACAATAGTCCATCCTATATAATATATTATACTTATTATTTAGATACATTATATAATCATATAAATTTTACTATATACTTAAACTTACGCTTACATTTATTATACATATACAATGTTTTTTTTTTTTTTTTTTTTTTTTTTTTTTTTTTTTTAATTTTTATGGTTTGCTTTTCAACTCTTTTCTTTTTGCTGTTCTGTGCTCTTTTATACCACTTCTTTTTTTTTTTTTTTTTACAAATATGATGACAAATATTTCTTAAACTATGTTATAAACTACTACAAAGATGTTACAATTATTTGAGGCATTACTAGTCTACCGGTTTGTGGATTGGGAATGGAAGGGACTTTGTGGTGGTGGTGGTGCTCGCACAGGCACAAGGCCGTTGTAAATATCAATCAAGGTTTTGACGACTTGATGGTCTCGGCTCTTAAGTGCAGATCTCATGTTGTGCTCCACAATTTCCACTTCTGACGCTGACATCGCCCCCAACAAAAACCTAGCGACAGCGTCATCGATGACGTCAGTGTGATACACGCAGCTAACGGTGTGCCTCGACAGCGCAACCACCGCGTGTTGAACTCTGTCATGGATGGAGGACTTAGTTGGGTTTTCACGGATGATGACGACCGAGTCTGCCTGCTTCCCCTGAGCCTCGTGGATGGTCAGGACTTTTGATCCAGATCCTGTCCCGTATCCCTGTTTTATGAGGGATTCCTTCTCCTCCTGGGTGTAAGCCAAGTAGAGGGTACGCGGGGCGGATTTCTGGATGTTGGCGTCACGGTATCCCTTAAGCGCGAGCGATCTGATGGTCGATCTGGTCGTGTACATATGTGGGTATACCTCTTTAAGCGCCAATGCTACGTCCATGGGGCTCCTGTGGGTAGCGTGGAAGACTCGGTTGATGGTGGCGATGGAATCTGGACGACGGTAGTACATGACGAATAGGTCATTCCTATCGATGTAGGGCAGTTGATTGGTGTCCCCTATGAGAAGGACCTCCTTAACCTGTGACAATCTCGCGGCCATGATGATGGCGCCGAAGTGATTCATGAGGGCCTCATCCACCAATAAACGGTTTATGCGAGGCTGCCCCCAGAATCCGTTGACGAGGACCGACGCCATGGTCCGCACCTTGTGCTTGGCGTCTGCGCCTATGCGACGGGCGAGCTTCTCCCTTAAGTCCTCAGCCGCTTCGATTGTCGATGTTATTACTACCTCGCTCTCGGGTTCCAGATTTGACGCCACCCACGTGGTTTTACCCATTCCGGGTACCCCGTCGATCCAGGTGAACCTGGGTACCACCCAGTGCTCGGGCGCCAGTATAGACTCCGATCTGGATAAGATCGGTTCTTCCAGCATTATCTTCGTGCACTTGGCGATAACCAATATCGGATCATCAGGGGGCGCCCGATATTTCGGCCTACCAATCCGTTCTGTCTCCTTCCGGTCCAGTGGTACAAAGCCATATTTTGCGCTGTATGCCATTTGGTGAGTGGTTGACATAATGCTCCCTACGATGACTTGGGGGACACTGTTGTCAAAAATGGCTGCGTTTGCCTGTTCAAGTTCTGTCTGAAGGAGAGACTCTGAGAGGGCACTACCTGCTTTCGCTCTGAGGTAGTACTCTATTATCCTGCTGCAGGTTCTTTGGCAGATTTTGAGAGTCTCTCGCGTGATGGAAATGAACTCGACAAGGGCGTTTTGCGCGTGTTGTTGTTCGGTTATGGCCTGTTCCAGGTCCGGTGAGTCGACTATCCCTCGGTCGGCTTTTGTTCGGTGTTTGGCGGGGGCTGGCTTCTCCCTTGGAGAGGTGTGGAGGAGGTTTGTCACTGCTTTGCCCAAGATGTCGAGTGGGCTGCTTGTACTTCTCGGCAACGCGTGCCTTGCCAGCACGCTAACAAGCTGTGGTAGTGACCCTCCTGTTTCTCCCCTTGGTTTCGATGCCTTTTGCTGAGACGCATGAATTCTCCCCTGCAGGCGCTCTGCGTCGCTTTGCTCGCTTCCTAGTATGGCGGTGACAGGTCTGTCGTTTTTGGTATGTGTTTTGAGGAACTCGAGGTTTTCGCCACGGTTCTCATAAACGACAATTAAATGGCTTTCTGCTGATGTTATGCAGCCATACCTGTCTGCCACACTACCTTTCGCGAGTCCCACCGCCATGGCGTCGACACTGATGATGCTGGGCGAGACTCCCGTTAACAGGGCGTTCTCTCGCAGTGTTGATAGCACCTTGTTTACTCTAGCGAAAGGGGGCCCGGACTCCCACTCGAATACCGCGACTGTTTTGCTTCCCAGTCTCAACATTCGATAGGGCTCCCCGGCCACTTCCGCCCTGGGTAGCGCTTCGATGGTAGTGCGCTTAATGGTGTTTTTTCCCAGTAGTGTCGACAACCCCGGCGATAGTTCGATACGAGCAAAGTCGGCAGCGCCACAGAAACAGATTCCGAGAGTCTCTTCGTCCTGGTCCATAAAGAGTGCGATGCCTCTTATCCTTAATCCTGGTGATGTTGTTGGTGTGGCGTGTGCTAGGAGTTGGTCCATTGCGGACCCCATTTGCGTGTTCGTGTTCGTGTTGGGTGTTGTGGTTGTATCAGGTGTGTTGGCAGTTGTGTGAGAGATGATTGCGGTGGTTGTGGGAGTTGTGGCGGTGGCGGTGGTGGTGGTGTAGGCGGTGGACCCGTTTGCTATGGCAGCGTTTTTCATACACTTACTCGCAAATGTCAAGAATGGCGATCTTTTTGCCGCTTCCTTCATGATGTTCGGAAGGGAGGACATGTCCAGAGTGGTCTGTATTTGTATCTCCAGATTCAGTCTGTCCATGGCAAATCTTGGACATTCGAGCAGTATGTGCCATATCGTCTCCTCGTTGGTGGGGTCGCAGATGCAGAAAGGGCTGTCCTTGAGATGGAACCTGTGCAAGTACGCCGCTATTCCCCCGTGGCCGGTCAGTATTTGGACATGCTCAGGTGTTAGGGCAGTCTCTTTTAGCACTTTCCTAGCCGTCCTCACGTCAGGCAGGAAGGCTTTTGTAACCGATCCTGTGCCGGAGGCTTCGTAGCGCTCTTGCCACTTCGCGACGGTTTCCTCCCTTATCTGCCGCCGCACAAACGAGATTGGGACGCGGTCGTAGTCGGGTGCCGTTTTCTTTTTGAGGGCTGCCTGTTTGGCAAGGTGGTCTGCCCTCTCATTGCCGGGTGTGCCAACGTGAGCTCTCAACCAGAAGAGTTTCACATCACGGTCTTCCTCTCGGATCTGTTGGATGAGGCTCTTTATTTCGACAGCTAGTGGGTGGGTGGCAACAGGGCAACTCAGCAGGTCAAGCGAAGATCTAGAGTCGCTGAGAATATTTGCTGAACTTACCCTGGAGTCTCTCACCATCTTCACTGCCCTGAAGAGAGCGTACATCTCCGATTGAAAGACGGTGTTGTGTGGTTCCATCCGGAAGGTAGAGTACTTTGTCTCCCGGCCCTCGTTCCACCATGTTAGCGCTGCACCGACTTTGCCCTCGATCTTACTGCCATCTGTGTATATGTGTGGGCCGATCATTTGGTGTTTCTCTATGGTTTCGGGCGTCAGGTCTTGTAGGCGTTCATAGTGAGTTGGTTTTAGCTCTGCTGGGTGGGGGTTTTGAAGATACCCCACCCTGCGCTCCAACTCTCTACCCGGTGGTAAGTAATGGCATGAGTATCCTCTCTTGGCCTTAAAGAGTGCCGCCGCCTCGTGAACTCTGAGGTCAAGCGGCAGCAGGCCTGCCAGCACCAGCGCCGAAGTCAGTGACACCGTGCGATACGCCTTACAGATCTTCTGCGCGAATCCCCTTTGCAGAGTTTCCAGCTGGTTGCGGATGGTGATTTTCTCCGCCGCCGGGGACCACGCACTCGCTGCGTATAGCACGATCGGTTCTATCACTGACACGTATATGGTTCTTATAACCTCCCGATTGAGACCCCAGTAGACCTTCGCCGCGCATGCGAGCTGTTTGTAGATATCCGCGGCTTTTTTTACGGTGGCGGTTACGTGCGCGTTGAAAGTCAGCTTGTGGTCTATGATGAGGCCGAGCAACTTAATTTCGGTAACAAGGTTTATGGGGATACCTGCCATTTGAACGTTTGGGGAGTCGTACTTTAGCTTCCTAGTAATGAGCATCGCGTTGGTCTTGTGTGCGGCAAAGTGAAGCTTGTTACGAATTCCCCAATCATGCACGGCTGCCAGGGTGTTATTGGCTTTTAGTTGCAGGGCCTCGGCATTGTCACCCGAGAACACCAAAACGACGTCGTCCGCAAAGGCCTGGAAGTAAACATCGAGGGTACCTAGTTTTTCGAGGAGCGATTCCAGCAACATGTTCCAAAAGGTTGGGCCGCCTATCGATCCTTGGACGCACCCCTTTGTCGTTTCCTTTTCGCTGGTCGCCCCGGCGTAGTGTACTCGGACCTTGCGACGGCTGAAATACGAATCCGCCATGCCGTAGATGTTCCGCTGGCACTTTCTCCGTATTAGGGCCTTTTTTATTGCCGGCCACCATGCGTTGTCAAACGCCCCCTCGATGTCCAGGGATACCACCAGGACCATCTTTTTCTTTTTCCTCTCTGCTCGGATGTGGTTGAGCAGGTCGTAGAGGGCGTCTTCTGTTCCGCGTTGCGGCATGAAACCATATTGAGCTGGATGAAGTGTAGGCAGAATTCTCCACTGGATTCTTCGCATCATCATTTTTTCTAAAATTTTACCGAACACAGAGAGAAGGCCGATCGGGCGATACGACTTAGGGTGGGTGTAGTCATCTTTTCCCGGCTTTCTTAGAATGCAGACATGGGCGATTTTCCACATTTTAGGGAAGTAGGAGAGTTCTAGGCACTTGTTGGTAATGGCCATGAACACTTCTCTGTCGCTGCGGATAGCCGCATCGCAAATGTCTGACGTCAGCCCGTCGGGACCCGGAGCTTTTTTCGGATTTAAGTCCTTAAGGACCGTCTCCAGCTCCGCGGCTGTGAAGGGCGGGTCGTCGTCAGACAGATGGTCAATATTTGCGGGTGACTTCCCCTCCGTGAGTCGCCTCACCGATCGATGGCATTCTAGGTCGGTTTCCACAGAGTCATCAGGATAGAAAGTTTGGGCTAACAATGTCGCTGACTGTTCCGGGGTAAGCGTTTCCCCTGAGGTTACATCCTTCAGCAGCGCGTCTTCCTGTCGCCTGGCGGTCTTCCTGATCACCCTGTACACACCGTCCCACATGCTCTCTCCAGTCTGTGTTGAGCAAAATTCCTTCCAGCTTGATGTTGATGCTTCGGAGGTCAGGCGTTGATATTCCTCTTTAGCGGCCAGGTACTCTCGGATGACCCTTTTCCTTCTGGCTCGCGCCGCATTTCTGATTCTCCGTTTCAGCCTTTTTGAACGGTCTTTTGCCTCTTGCAGCTCTCGTGTCCACCACACAGGTACCGGACTGACATTCTGAGATCCTATCTTTGGGATGGTGTCCCCACAGGCCTTGTGCACTTGGCCCGTGTATCTCTCTATGATGTTATCGAGACCTTCGTGCGTTGTCACACCTGAGACGGTTTCCGGCGTGATGTTTTCTTCGGCGAGACTGCTCCTAAATTTTAACGAGAACTCTGGCCATTTTGCCTTCTTGGTGTTGTACACGCGCGTTGTGATCGGCTTGATGGGCGGTAGCCGTCCTCTTACACGCGTTGTGAAGGTGATCGCGTTATGGTCAGATGTTATTAGGTCTCTAGCCACTCTCCAGTCCTCGATTTTGCCGAGGAGCGGCAGGCTGCATGCAGTCACGTCTACGATGCTTGTGCAAGCGACGCCTCTCCTGTACGTCTCAAATGTGGGAACGTGTCCGGTATTTAGGATCTGCAGGTCCATGTCATTTAGGAATGCGCTATATTCTGCTCCCCTATGATCCTCCGCGTTGCTACCCCACCAGTGGCTCCAGGCATTTACGTCGCCCGCCACTAGTAGATTCGAGGTGTTGAGTTTTGTGCACGCTCTGTTGATCCTGCGAAGGTAGGGTGCCATTTCTTTATCCCCCTCCAAGTAAACCGATATCACTCCAATTTTTGTCTCACCGGCAATCAGTAATACGGCAGCCTCGGTCTCGGTTACTATCTGTGGGTCGTGTACGACCTGCAAGGTGTTGCCAAATACTACTACGGCCGCCTTCACTGGCTTTTGCCGATTTAAGGTACACTGAATGACCCTGGTGCCTGGTGGTTGTTTCATGACGCCTTCCTTTCCCACGTAGGGCTCTTGGATTATGGCGACTGAGATTCCCAGGTCATGGGCCACCTTTGTGAGCTCAGTTGTTGCAAGCTTGGAGCGCTGCAGGTTCACCTGGATGACCTTTATGCCTGATGTTTCGTCTGCTGGGGGGGGGATGATGTTATTTTCCTGGGAGGTGCCTTTAGCAGTATGCTATTTTGGATCGCGCTATTGCATCCCACTTTTCTCTTTCTTTGCACTCCGTGCTGTGGGCGTTGTGGTCTGCTGTTTCTGGACCATGCGCGATCATGCAATTCCTGCATTTTGGTAGTTCGCCTCTTTTCCGTGCCTTGCAGTTTTCCCAAGAATGGTTTTCTCCGCAGTGGCTGCACCTTTCTTCGGTTTCCTTGCACACCGCTCGGGTATGACCGAACTCGAGGCACTTGGCACATTGCATCAGTGGTGACTGGTCTTTTGCGGGTCTGTGCTGTAGGCCGATGTATATGGCTTTCGCTTCTGTGAGACCCTTGTACACCGCCGGCGATGCTTCCAGAACTACGTGGCACTCCAGGTTGTTGCGCGCTTTCTTTCTGTACTTCACTCGGAGTACATTCTTTCGCATGTCCAGGCCTTCAAAACATTTTTTATTTTGTGCCAGGATACACTCTACTATCTCCGTGTCTTTTCTACTGGCCAAAATGTCCCTGATGACGACCAATGGATTGCCCGCTTTGGCCTCTTCGACTCTGAGTCCTTGTTTTTGTTGGACCCTTCCTTTCACCAACCTCATGTCCTCCTGGGTGGGACAGCACACGATGATTTTTTGGTTTTTCGCCTTTCGGACACGGTCAATCTTCACTCCGGTGTTCTTGAAGTCAAGAGTGGTGGAGACGCTGTCAATGACCTTTTCACTTGTGTCCGTGGGGTTGGTCGACGAAATAATGAGAGTGTGGTTGGGTCGTTTCGGGGGCGGGTTTACGAGGGCCTCAGAGTACGTCATGGGCCGAGGGGTCTTATCTGTGAGTAACTTCGAGATGTTATGGACCCCTTTTCCAAGTGTGTCAAGTTTTTTGGTCACCTCCACCATTGCGATTTCCGACTCGAGGTTTGGCTTCTGAGGGCTAGGAGTTTGGACTTTCCTCCTTTTCAGTTCTCGGATGTCCTCGGAGACGATATTAAGTCTCTCTGAGATTGGGGCGATGCTCCTGATTAACGCCGAGTCGTCTGCTTTCTGTGGTGGTGGTGTGGGCAATTTAATTTTGGTCGGCAGATGTTCTATGGTGGCCTGGACTGTCTGCACCATGTGTGTTATTTTCTCCATATCCTGAGAGTGGACCTGCTTTGTAGCCTTGGTAGCCTGTGTTCGCGCTACCTCCTTTTTTATTCCGTCGGCTGTGACGTGCAGATCTTCAAGCCGGTTGGCGATCCTGTTTGCTGTCAGTTCCAGTCTCTTCAGGTCTCTCTCAGGCGCTGCCGAGTGGCTGTGTGGTGGCACCGCGGTTGTGTTCATTGTTGTCGTGAACTCAGCCTGCTCTCTGATTGTCCTGGAGAGCTCTTCGATGGCTTTCTTAATCTCCGACACCTCACGGAACGGGTCTTGTGTCTCGTAGCCAAGCCAGCTGCGAACTCCTTTCACTTCCTTGAGGGTCTCTCTTAATTCTTCCCTCGCTTGGCTCAGCTCTTCTGCCACGGTCCTCCTCGACTCAGCCAGTTCCTTCGCGTGCGCTCTTTCAATTCTCACTATCTCTCTCGCGTGGCTCGCCTTTTCCCTCTCCAAGTTGGAGATGTGTCGAGCGCGGGAATCTGAGAGGGATAGGCAAATCTCGTAGAGGCCCTGCAAGCATTCGTGCGCGGTGGTCTTACACTCTCTCTTCATATTCCCTGCTTGCTCCAGAGCCTCTTTACCTCGTTGTAAGAGATTGTTAGCCTCACGAGTCGCCAGGTCCATTTCCACACCATTTCCCTTACGTGGTGACGTCCACAGCATGCTTTTCCGCGTCTTGGTTTTGCGCGGGCTTAACGCTACTGACGAGACGTCTGAAACTTCGCTAGCGGTCGAGCTGTCGTCCGAGCCATACACAATGTCAACTGACCGTGTATTTGGTGTAGTGGTGGCTGTGGTTTGGTAAGACTGCAGCTCTAACCTGTCGGGGGTGGTGTGTGCGGTGGTGTGTGAGGTGGTTTGTGTGGTGTTTTGTGTGGCGACTTGTGTGCTCTCTGCCGCTGGGACAATTGTCTTGGTCGGCGATGTCGTTGTGAGAGTGCGGAGGTTGTGAAGCGCCGTGGCCGATTTGGTGATTACTTTCTCACGCAGAGACTTGGCCTTTCTAACTCCGTGCTCGAGCCTGCGCGACACAGGGAGGAGGGGAGCCTGTGAGGTGGAGGTGGAGGTGGAGGGCTTAGCGGTGTCGGATTTGCTAGACATTTTGAGTAATTATATGCTACTTATCAATTAGTTAACTACTATTAAAATATATGTAAAACAGATTTTTATAATATAGGATGGACTTACTATTTATTCTAATGAGTATTCTCCGGTAGGTTGATTGAAAGTCCTCTTCGTGCTGATTCCAACGAGCCGTCGCACGTTGCTGTAGCTTCGTCGGTCGAGGAGCTGCCGGTTTTTTGAGTTTTCAGGTGAAGTGCGGGGGGAGGGGGTGGTTTCGAAAATAAGGGGGGGGAATGCCACCAGATGATAGGCGCTGCTGTCCCGGTTAGTTTGATACCCAACTCGGGTATAGGGGTTGTTCTGGGGGAGGGGGTGGTTTTTCCGAAAGGGAGGGGGGAGGGGTTGCCACCAGATGAAAGGCGCTGCTGTCCCGGTTAGTTTGATACCCAACTCGGGTATAGGGGTTGTTCGGGGGAGGGGTGTGAGAGAGGGGGGTGGGGGGTGTGGAGGGAGGGTGGTCGCAGAGTCGGTGGTGAAATTCCGAGCAAGCTGATACCTCACTCGGGTATGTAACAGTGAGTGGAGGGGTGGAGGGGGCTGCTTGTTCCCGGGGGTGGTTTTTCCGGGTTGAGGGTGCGGGTTTCAACGAGCCCAAGCACGAGTGTCCTGTGACGTGCGATGCTGGAGTTCCTCTTATCCTCTTTGAAGTGTGGCTGACCTGGTCTGCGTCAGCTCGTGGATCCTCCGACTGGTATGACGTCTCGCTGTGACGTCTCGCAGTGACGACTCGTGACGTCTCGGTGACGATTGTTGTTGTTCTCGCCGTAAGCCAGTGGAAAATTACCAATGCTGTATCTAGGTTACACGCGCCGAACTTTGTGCGATATGTTAGTATAGAGACTCGTTCCCGAAGCCTATAACTTCGCAGTCCTTTGCAGGATTTGGACGATCGATGTGTCCTTGAGTTCGGCGCAACCTGTCCTTCACAATGGAATAATTTCCAGGATGTTCCCACTGACCTTTGGCAAGTTAGAATCCCTTCAAAGTCCCGAATGTTCCCGTTTTGCAACCCCGATGTTTTAGATGTTCACGAACACTTCCACAGCTACACAACACTATTAGCAAGCACTTAAACCACTTTAACTGACTGAAATTAATTTGGAAATATTTTTAAATAATTTTTATTCACAGAGCGAATGATTACCGTGCCGATATTGATTGAATACTGGGTTAGGTTAGGTTAGGTTAGGTTAGGTTAGGTTAGGTTAGGTTAGGTTAGGTTAGGTTAGGTTAGGTTAGGTTAGGTTAGGTTAGGTTAGGTTAGGTTAGGTTAGGTTAGGTTAGGTTAGGTTAGGTTAGGTTAGGTTAGGTTAGGTTAGGTTAGGTTAGGTTAGGTTAGGTTAGGTTAGGTTAGGTTAGGTTAGGTTAGGTTAGGTTAGGTTAGGTTAGGTTAGGTTAGGTTAGGTTAGGTTAGGTTAGGTTAGGTTAGGTTAGGTTAGGTTAGGTTAGGTTAGGTTAGGTTAGGTTAGGTTAGGTTAGGTTAGGTTAGGTTAGGTTAGGTTAGGTTAGGTTAGGTTAGGTTAGGTTAGGTTAGGTTAGGTTAGGTTAGGTTAGGTTAGGTTAGGTTAGGTTAGGTTAGGTTAGGTTAGGTTAGGTTAGGTTAGGTTAGGTTAGGTTAGGTTAGGTTAGGTTAGGTTAGGTTAGGTTAGGTTAGGTTAGGTTAGGTTAGGTTAGGTTAGGTTAGGTTAGGTTAGGTTAGGTTAGGTTAGGTTAGGTTAGGTTAGGTTAGGTTAGGTTAGGTTAGGTTAGGTTAGGTTAGGTTAGGTTAGGTTAGGTTAGGTTAGGTTAGGTTAGGTTAGGTTAGGTTAGGTTAGGTTAGGTTAGGTTAGGTTAGGTTAGGTTAGGTTAGGTTAGGTTAGGTTAGGTTAGGTTAGGTTAGGTTAGGTTAGGTTAGGTTAGGTTAGGTTAGGTTAGGTTAGGTTAGGTTAGGTTAGGTTAGGTTAGGTTAGGTTAGGTTAGGTTAGGTTAGGTTAGGTTAGGTTAGGTTAGGTTAGGTTAGGTTAGGTTAGGTTAGGTTAGGTTAGGTTAGGTTAGGTTAGGTTAGGTTAGGTTAGGTTAGGTTAGGTTAGGTTAGGTTAGGTTAGGTTAGGTTAGGTTAGGTTAGGTTAGGTTAGGTTAGGTTAGGTTAGGTTAGGTTAGGTTAGGTTAGGTTAGGTTAGGTTAGGTTAGGTTAGGTTAGGTTAGGTTAGGTTAGGTTAGGTTAGGTTAGGTTAGGTTAGGTTAGGTTAGGTTAGGTTAGGTTAGGTTAGGTTAGGTTAGGTTAGGTTAGGTTAGGTTAGGTTAGGTTAGGTTAGGTTAGGTTAGGTTAGGTTAGGTTAGGTTAGGTTAGGTTAGGTTAGGTTAGGTTAGGTTAGGTTAGGTTAGGTTAGGTTAGGTTAGGTTAGGTTAGGTTAGGTTAGGTTAGGTTAGGTTAGGTTAGGTTAGGTTAGGTTAGGTTAGGTTAGGTTAGGTTAGGTTAGGTTAGGTTAGGTTAGGTTAGGTTAGGTTAGGTTAGGTTAGGTTAGGTTAGGTTAGGTTAGGTTAGGTTAGGTTAGGTTAGGTTAGGTTAGGTTAGGTTAGGTTAGGTTAGGTTAGGTTAGGTTAGGTTAGGTTAGGTTAGGTTAGGTTAGGTTAGGTTAGGTTAGGTTAGGTTAGGTTAGGTTAGGTTAGGTTAGGTTAGGTTAGGTTAGGTTAGGTTAGGTTAGGTTAGGTTAGGTTAGGTTAGGTTAGGTTAGGTTAGGTTAGGTTAGGTTAGGTTAGGTTAGGTTAGGTTAGGTTAGGTTAGGTTAGGTTAGGTTAGGTTAGGTTAGGTTAGGTTAGGTTAGGTTAGGTTAGGTTAGGTTAGGTTAGGTTAGGTTAGGTTAGGTTAGGTTAGGTTAGGTTAGGTTAGGTTAGGTTAGGTTAGGTTAGGTTAGGTTAGGTTAGGTTAGGTTAGGTTAGGTTAGGTTAGGTTAGGTTAGGTTAGGTTAGGTTAGGTTAGGTTAGGTTAGGTTAGGTTAGGTTAGGTTAGGTTAGGTTAGGTTAGGTTAGGTTAGGTTAGGTTAGGTTAGGTTAGGTTAGGTTAGGTTAGGTTAGGTTAGGTTAGGTTAGGTTAGGTTAGGTTAGGTTAGGTTAGGTTAGGTTAGGTTAGGTTAGGTTAGGTTAGGTTAGGTTAGGTTAGGTTAGGTTAGGTTAGGTTAGGTTAGGTTAGGTTAGGTTAGGTTAGGTTAGGTTAGGTTAGGTTAGGTTAGGTTAGGTTAGGTTAGGTTAGGTTAGGTTAGGTTAGGTTAGGTTAGGTTAGGTTAGGTTAGGTTAGGTTAGGTTAGGTTAGGTTAGGTTAGGTTAGGTTAGGTTAGGTTAGGTTAGGTTAGGTTAGGTTAGGTTAGGTTAGGTTAGGTTAGGTTAGGTTAGGTTAGGTTAGGTTAGGTTAGGTTAGGTTAGGTTAGGTTAGGTTAGGTTAGGTTAGGTTAGGTTAGGTTAGGTTAGGTTAGGTTAGGTTAGGTTAGGTTAGGTTAGGTTAGGTTAGGTTAGGTTAGGTTAGGTTAGGTTAGGTTAGGTTAGGTTAGGTTAGGTTAGGTTAGGTTAGGTTAGGTTAGGTTAGGTTAGGTTAGGTTAGGTTAGGTTAGGTTAGGTTAGGTTAGGTTAGGTTAGGTTAGGTTAGGTTAGGTTAGGTTAGGTTAGGTTAGGTTAGGTTAGGTTAGGTTAGGTTAGGTTAGGTTAGGTTAGGTTAGGTTAGGTTAGGTTAGGTTAGGTTAGGTTAGGTTAGGTTAGGTTAGGTTAGGTTAGGTTAGGTTAGGTTAGGTTAGGTTAGGTTAGGTTAGGTTAGGTTAGGTTAGGTTAGGTTAGGTTAGGTTAGGTTAGGTTAGGTTAGGTTAGGTTAGGTTAGGTTAGGTTAGGTTAGGTTAGGTTAGGTTAGGTTAGGTTAGGTTAGGTTAGGTTAGGTTAGGTTAGGTTAGGTTAGGTTAGGTTAGGTTAGGTTAGGTTAGGTTAGGTTAGGTTAGGTTAGGTTAGGTTAGGTTAGGTTAGGTTAGGTTAGGTTAGGTTAGGTTAGGTTAGGTTAGGTTAGGTTAGGTTAGGTTAGGTTAGGTTAGGTTAGGTTAGGTTAGGTTAGGTTAGGTTAGGTTAGGTTAGGTTAGGTTAGGTTAGGTTAGGTTAGGTTAGGTTAGGTTAGGTTAGGTTAGGTTAGGTTAGGTTAGGTTAGGTTAGGTTAGGTTAGGTTAGGTTAGGTTAGGTTAGGTTAGGTTAGGTTAGGTTAGGTTAGGTTAGGTTAGGTTAGGTTAGGTTAGGTTAGGTTAGGTTAGGTTAGGTTAGGTTAGGTTAGGTTAGGTTAGGTTAGGTTAGGTTAGGTTAGGTTAGGTTAGGTTAGGTTAGGTTAGGTTAGGTTAGGTTAGGTTAGGTTAGGTTAGGTTAGGTTAGGTTAGGTTAGGTTAGGTTAGGTTAGGTTAGGTTAGGTTAGGTTAGGTTAGGTTAGGTTAGGTTAGGTTAGGTTAGGTTAGGTTAGGTTAGGTTAGGTTAGGTTAGGTTAGGTTAGGTTAGGTTAGGTTAGGTTAGGTTAGGTTAGGTTAGGTTAGGTTAGGTTAGGTTAGGTTAGGTTAGGTTAGGTTAGGTTAGGTTAGGTTAGGTTAGGTTAGGTTAGGTTAGGTTAGGTTAGGTTAGGTTAGGTTAGGTTAGGTTAGGTTAGGTTAGGTTAGGTTAGGTTAGGTTAGGTTAGGTTAGGTTAGGTTAGGTTAGGTTAGGTTAGGTTAGGTTAGGTTAGGTTAGGTTAGGTTAGGTTAGGTTAGGTTAGGTTAGGTTAGGTTAGGTTAGGTTAGGTTAGGTTAGGTTAGGTTAGGTTAGGTTAGGTTAGGTTAGGTTAGGTTAGGTTAGGTTAGGTTAGGTTAGGTTAGGTTAGGTTAGGTTAGGTTAGGTTAGGTTAGGTTAGGTTAGGTTAGGTTAGGTTAGGTTAGGTTAGGTTAGGTTAGGTTAGGTTAGGTTAGGTTAGGTTAGGTTAGGTTAGGTTAGGTTAGGTTAGGTTAGGTTAGGTTAGGTTAGGTTAGGTTAGGTTAGGTTAGGTTAGGTTAGGTTAGGTTAGGTTAGGTTAGGTTAGGTTAGGTTAGGTTAGGTTAGGTTAGGTTAGGTTAGGTTAGGTTAGGTTAGGTTAGGTTAGGTTAGGTTAGGTTAGGTTAGGTTAGGTTAGGTTAGGTTAGGTTAGGTTAGGTTAGGTTAGGTTAGGTTAGGTTAGGTTAGGTTAGGTTAGGTTAGGTTAGGTTAGGTTAGGTTAGGTTAGGTTAGGTTAGGTTAGGTTAGGTTAGGTTAGGTTAGGTTAGGTTAGGTTAGGTTAGGTTAGGTTAGGTTAGGTTAGGTTAGGTTAGGTTAGGTTAGGTTAGGTTAGGTTAGGTTAGGTTAGGTTAGGTTAGGTTAGGTTAGGTTAGGTTAGGTTAGGTTAGGTTAGGTTAGGTTAGGTTAGGTTAGGTTAGGTTAGGTTAGGTTAGGTTAGGTTAGGTTAGGTTAGGTTAGGTTAGGTTAGGTTAGGTTAGGTTAGGTTAGGTTAGGTTAGGTTAGGTTAGGTTAGGTTAGGTTAGGTTAGGTTAGGTTAGGTTAGGTTAGGTTAGGTTAGGTTAGGTTAGGTTAGGTTAGGTTAGGTTAGGTTAGGTTAGGTTAGGTTAGGTTAGGTTAGGTTAGGTTAGGTTAGGTTAGGTTAGGTTAGGTTAGGTTAGGTTAGGTTAGGTTAGGTTAGGTTAGGTTAGGTTAGGTTAGGTTAGGTTAGGTTAGGTTAGGTTAGGTTAGGTTAGGTTAGGTTAGGTTAGGTTAGGTTAGGTTAGGTTAGGTTAGGTTAGGTTAGGTTAGGTTAGGTTAGGTTAGGTTAGGTTAGGTTAGGTTAGGTTAGGTTAGGTTAGGTTAGGTTAGGTTAGGTTAGGTTAGGTTAGGTTAGGTTAGGTTAGGTTAGGTTAGGTTAGGTTAGGTTAGGTTAGGTTAGGTTAGGTTAGGTTAGGTTAGGTTAGGTTAGGTTAGGTTAGGTTAGGTTAGGTTAGGTTAGGTTAGGTTAGGTTAGGTTAGGTTAGGTTAGGTTAGGTTAGGTTAGGTTAGGTTAGGTTAGGTTAGGTTAGGTTAGGTTAGGTTAGGTTAGGTTAGGTTAGGTTAGGTTAGGTTAGGTTAGGTTAGGTTAGGTTAGGTTAGGTTAGGTTAGGTTAGGTTAGGTTAGGTTAGGTTAGGTTAGGTTAGGTTAGGTTAGGTTAGGTTAGGTTAGGTTAGGTTAGGTTAGGTTAGGTTAGGTTAGGTTAGGTTAGGTTAGGTTAGGTTAGGTTAGGTTAGGTTAGGTTAGGTTAGGTTAGGTTAGGTTAGGTTAGGTTAGGTTAGGTTAGGTTAGGTTAGGTTAGGTTAGGTTAGGTTAGGTTAGGTTAGGTTAGGTTAGGTTAGGTTAGGTTAGGTTAGGTTAGGTTAGGTTAGGTTAGGTTAGGTTAGGTTAGGTTAGGTTAGGTTAGGTTAGGTTAGGTTAGGTTAGGTTAGGTTAGGTTAGGTTAGGTTAGGTTAGGTTAGGTTAGGTTAGGTTAGGTTAGGTTAGGTTAGGTTAGGTTAGGTTAGGTTAGGTTAGGTTAGGTTAGGTTAGGTTAGGTTAGGTTAGGTTAGGTTAGGTTAGGTTAGGTTAGGTTAGGTTAGGTTAGGTTAGGTTAGGTTAGGTTAGGTTAGGTTAGGTTAGGTTAGGTTAGGTTAGGTTAGGTTAGGTTAGGTTAGGTTAGGTTAGGTTAGGTTAGGTTAGGTTAGGTTAGGTTAGGTTAGGTTAGGTTAGGTTAGGTTAGGTTAGGTTAGGTTAGGTTAGGTTAGGTTAGGTTAGGTTAGGTTAGGTTAGGTTAGGTTAGGTTAGGTTAGGTTAGGTTAGGTTAGGTTAGGTTAGGTTAGGTTAGGTTAGGTTAGGTTAGGTTAGGTTAGGTTAGGTTAGGTTAGGTTAGGTTAGGTTAGGTTAGGTTAGGTTAGGTTAGGTTAGGTTAGGTTAGGTTAGGTTAGGTTAGGTTAGGTTAGGTTAGGTTAGGTTAGGTTAGGTTAGGTTAGGTTAGGTTAGGTTAGGTTAGGTTAGGTTAGGTTAGGTTAGGTTAGGTTAGGTTAGGTTAGGTTAGGTTAGGTTAGGTTAGGTTAGGTTAGGTTAGGTTAGGTTAGGTTAGGTTAGGTTAGGTTAGGTTAGGTTAGGTTAGGTTAGGTTAGGTTAGGTTAGGTTAGGTTAGGTTAGGTTAGGTTAGGTTAGGTTAGGTTAGGTTAGGTTAGGTTAGGTTAGGTTAGGTTAGGTTAGGTTAGGTTAGGTTAGGTTA